>CM057349.1:25285569-30285569 GCA_030015575.1 Agapanthus africanus
GATTATGAAATCTGGCAGATGGACGTAAAGACGGCTTTTCTGAATGGAAATTTAGAAGAGAGCGTCTATATGGATCAGCCAGAGGGTTTCAATCAGAGTGGGAGCAGCGGGAAAGTATGCAAGCTGCTTAAGTCCATTTATGGACTAAAGCAGGCATCGCGGAGTTGGAACATCTGTTTTGATGAGACAGTCAAAGAATATGACTTTATCAAAAATCCAGATGAACCGTGCATATATAGTAAAGTTGTGGCCAGAAGTGTCGTATTCCTCGTCTTGTACGTGGATGACATTCTATTGATAGGAAATGACGTTCCTATGCTACAATCTGTCAAAGGATTCTTGTCACACAGGTTCTCCATGAAAGACCTGGGTGATGCCTCGTACATTCTGGGGATCCGGATCTATCGTGATAGATCCAAGAGGATGTTGGGACTTTCGCAGTCCAGGTATATCGACACCGTACTGAAAAGATTCAGTATGGAAGATTCTAAGCGCGGTAATTTACCGGCTTGTCACGGAATCACCCTCTCCAAAGAGATGTCTCCTAAGACTGATTTGGAAAGGGAACGCATGTCTATTATACCCTACGCTTCTGCGGTAGGCTCTATAATGTATGCGATGTTGTGCACCAGACCAGATGTAGCTTATGCACTGAGCGTGGTAAGCCGGTATCAGTCAGACCCAGGGGAGAAACACTGGATAGCAGTAAAGAACATTCTCAAGTACCTGAGGAGGACTAAGGAGATGTTCTTGGTTTACGGCGGAAAAGACCTCAGGTTGGAGGCCTTTGCTGATTCCGGCTTCCAGAGTGATAAGGACGATTCCAAGTCCATGTCGGATTATGTCTTTACCCTCAATGGAGGGGCGGTGTGCTGGAAGAGCTTCAAGCAGGACACCGTTGCTGACTCGACGATGGAAGCGGAGTATATAGCTGCTTGCGATGCCGCAAAAGAAGCAGTCTGGATGAAGAAGTTCCTAACAGAACTTCAGGTTGTTCCTACCATAGTTGATCCAATACCTCTGTATTGCGACAACAACGGAGCTATAGCTTTAGCGAAGGAACCAAGGTCCCATCAGAAGTCCAGACACATCTTGAGGCGGTATCACCTGATCAGGGAGATCATTGATCGTCAGGAGATCGAGGTTCGGAGAGTTGCTTCTGAAGAGAACATTGCTGATCCATTCACGAAGGCACTTCCTCAGATTCAGTTCGAGAGGCTACTCGAGATCATTGGTCTACGATATGCCAGTACATGGCCCTAGTGCAAGTGGGAGATTGTTAGTGTTTATGCCCTAGAAGGCCATTACTGTATCATACTAGTTTGTATATTACTTAATGGAAGCTTAGGATATTCACATGTATATAACAGTCTTGCTAAACATGGTAGTATGCTACTTGGTTTTTCTATCTTAATATGTGAGTGTACGTATTGATAGAGCTCTTAGGATCTTGCTTGTCTACCAGCGTTGTGATGGCAGTCACACTAGTGGGGGCTGGGTAGTCTACAAGCACATCCTTATTCAGGTCCCTGGTCGTTGGATTATCGAGACAGAGCATCGATATCCGGAGTAGACTAGTGTGTACGCTTCTCATCCCAGTTGGGGAGATGGTCTGTCCCACAGCCGTCAGTACGTCGTACTGGAGATAGTATGCAGGTGCTCGTTAGGTTACGGGTACACCGGACATGACTCACAGGGAACTGTTGGTTGGTTTGATACCAGTCGTCAGTGAGCAGTTCCCAGGTGACATGAGTACAGCATAGTCCGCAGACTTGACACTGCTACTTCGCCTCGAGTGTGTCCCACTGTTCTTAGATTGCTACCCTACCACGGCTCAAAGGAGTCGTGCAAACAGGCAGCAGTTGGGTGCAGTCCCGAGCACTTGGAGGCAGTGGCAGTTAGACAGGATTCGTCCCTCCCGGTATTGGGAGTAGATATCGTGCTGTGTCAGAGAGCCATTACGCAAAGTCCCTGGCCAGGGCAAGCGAGATTTGCTGGTAGGTTCCAGTAGTTTCTCAGGGTGTAATGGGCTTCCCTCCGACACGACTTATACCGCTATTAGGGGACTGACGCTTGCCGCCCCCCTAGGCCCGATATGCGATAGTCTTGGACGAACGGACCGGACTGTATGGAGATTGTCACATCAGACTCAGTAGGAGTTCGGATGGGTTTCCTCATCGGCCTTCTTATCGACAACTACCTGGGGACCGTTACGTACAGCTAGTGCCGCTTGCGGTCTGTGGTTAAACCCACTGCCAGCGTAGTAGTCGAGTCTCTAGAGTCCCACACAGAGAGTTTCCTACTCCAGGCGAAACGATATAGAGGTTGCATGGTTTTGCGACAAAGGGTTCGGACGCATACGTGCGTTTACGCACGTACGACTTTCGGACAGTTTTTACCAGTCGGCTTTGGTTTAAGCCAGTTACTGGTATCCGGTTATTGGATTTTACAGTCTAAAAGTTTTTCCGTATTTTTGCGGATCGGAGGGGCGTTCTCGTAATTGTGCGAGAAGCTTCTAGAAGATGTGACTAAGAGGTTACTTTGGATAAGATTGTGAGTCATGAGGGTGATTCATCATTATCATTATTGCATCATAAATGATAATGACACATGCTTAATGAATCACCACTTTGCATTTATAAAGCATGCTTATTCATTTCTTTTATTCATTATTCTAAAATAAGAATGCTTCATAATATATTATGATACACTCACAATCTCATCTCATTATCATTATCATCTTCTCTCTCCTCAAGCTCTCATCTTCAAACCCTAATCCTTAATCCTCATGTGTTGAGATCAAAGGATTAGTTAGACTTAAACATCCATTACCTTCACTCTATATCATCCTTTCTTCTTTGATTAGCAATCAAAGTAGATTAGTTACCTCAAGTTAGAGGTTTAGTTTGGAGTTTTGCTCTCGGGTGGATCGTCTACTACCTAGAGAAGGCCGAGGAGAACAAGGAGATCGTAAAGACGAAGGACTAGTTTCATTTGGTATAATCCCTAAACACAATAGTTAAGAAACACTTTGTGTACGGTTATTTATAGTTTAGCTTCGATTTAAGCGGTTAGTCGATGTTCGTTCTTTAAACATGATCGTTTTTGAAAATTCCGCCTCCCCACAAGTACTGGGGTGATGTACATCGACTTACAATTCCAACTCCAAAATCTAATCCCAACTTCAAAATCCAGTTTCAACATTTAATCCGAATTTTATTAAAAAACCTCAACTTCAGATCCTTTGAGAGCAGATGATAAGCCAATTCTAGAATCAAATTTCAAACATTCCGTCTAAATAAACATTAAACTAAGCTCTTCCTTCTAAGTAGATGTTAGACCAAGCTCCTCTGTCTAAACAAGACGTTAAACCAAGCTCCACCGTCTAAGCAGATGTTAAATCATGCTTCTCCGTCTAAGCGGATGTTAAACAACGCACCTTCATCTAAGTAGACATTAAACAAAATCTTCCGCCTGAGTTGACTTTAAACCCTCCCGCCTAAGACAATGTTAAACATTTTGTTGAATCACGTCAAATAGTTGACGAATAAAGATGAAGACTCTTTTCCCGAACCAAATTAAATCAAGCACCGAATGCTACGTCGAAATCAAGTAAAACGCCACGTCGAAATCAAGTCCAGTATCTCAAGAATCAGATTCATGAAAGCAAATCCATCTATTTCATGCACACAACCCATATACGTGGTGTCCATTTATTGATGGGGGACACTTTGTTGGGGTCAAAATTTACACCCCGCTGTCAGGATTAAAATTCAAAATTTGAAAGTCAACGCTCAAGTCAATGAGGATCTGACTAATTCGAGTCCGAGCCCAAACAGAGCTCGCCTATCTAAATAAGGTGGAGAAAAACACTATATATATGAGGGCACACACAGGCATTCGACATAAATGAGTCCTATCCAAAAGTCTCAAGCTTTATGGCGGCCCATATAACTCTTATAGTTTTTCCAACGTGGGACTAAATTTTCCACGTATCTCAACGGGTCATATTAGTTTCACAAACTTCACAACCGTTTAACTAACTGTTAGGTTAGCCCATATGGATACCCAATAACAGAAAAATCTAGCATGCAAGGGTTTGTACCATGCACGTCCTTACATAGCCCTTGGATGAGCTTCCCCTTTATGCAAGGAAAGCCCATCCAAAAACTCTAAAGGGCTTGCATGGTTCAACCCTTTCTAAAGAAGATTTTTACCCCAATAACCCAATTCCAACATTGTCTTTCTTTGGTTGCTTGGTCTTGCAGGTTATGAATTAAATTTGGCAGTGACAGGCATGTGATGTAAAATCATTTGCATATCATAAATAATAATAGCTTTAATGTTTGGGTATGGGGTCAGAGGGCCGTTTATACCCTAAGCTAGCTGTATACGTTGGATATGAGAGAAATGAAAAATAGAAGTGTGGGTACCACACGCTGCCTAAGACGGTTTGAAACTCCCTCCCCTCTCTTATCTTCTGTCTGGATATATTATATCTGGCATACCGAATAATTTCTTGGGGCTCTTTTGTCAGGGAAAAGTCATCTTGTATCTTGTGGATATAATTTCTGTTACTATTTCATATTTGACTTTGACATTTTTTGTCAAATGGGAAGATGGGGAAGAAAAAACGTGTGATTAAGATATTAATCACGATTTCAATGATGATAATTAACATTTTTGAAGCTGAAACAAAACATCAAATGAACTGTTTCTTTCTTATATGCCAAGAAAACTCACATCTTGCCAATGAAGAGGCAATTGACGGATACACAATCCATACGGTTTATATGGTGAGACCCGAAAGAACAAATCCTCTTACACGTCATGGTTATGATAATTTTATGATTGCCGCTGCCCAATCCCAGTTCGGTTCATAGGATGATAAAAACCCTGCTCAGGCCGCTAAGTAAAAAGAGCCCCTGGTTCCTGATGAATCGAGTTAGGCAGTGAGGATAAGCCCAGTCATCATCCCCAAAATTATAGAACGAATATTATTCCAATGACTTCGGAAGCAGCTTCAGGACAGGGACGAGAAGTTGGCCAAGATTTGTTCCAAAGTCGATAATCTGGCGAATGTTGTGACAAATCTCACAACCCAAGTTGTTTGAATGCAATCATAAAAAATCAAAGTTTGGGCCGTGAACCAGGGATTGAGATCCCAAGGCAGCCAACAACTATTTCCTCCGGTCCAAAAACGGAGCATCATCATGAAAGTCGACCACGACCAGCCTCCATAAAAGTCCTGACACATGACCGCGGCAAGTTGACATTGAACAAAATCAAAGACAAATTATCAGCAGCCAAATCTGAAGTTCAGAAAAGCCGTGCCAATGACAGAAGGCCATACCCAGCCAAATATGATATCAAGGAGTACCCGAGTGGTTATATCGTCCCTAATTTCGAAAAGTTCAACGGTATAGGGGACATTGAGCAACATATTGCTCATTTCGACATGTCTGCTGACCGTGATAAGCAAATAACGAACGAATGAAGGACCAACCGGCCTCGAAGACCGGTGTTGGAAGGAAGGGGAGACTTTCCCCTGGAAAAGAAGTTGAATAAAGTTTATTCTTTCAGAATGGACAAGATCTATGAGATATTTTAGGACACTCTAAATCATGGTCTCAACTGCCAAAATCAAAAAGACCACATAAAATAAACATGACTGACGATCCCTTGTATTATCCATATCACAGAATGGTGAGTCACGCAATTGCGGACTGCTATATTTTACAAAATTAGGTTGAGAAACAATACAAGGCAGGAGAAATCGAACTGTCTCCTAGCATGCTGGAAAACAATCAAGCCGCAATCGTCAATGATATACAAACGAACGCTGAAATCCCTCGGAAGCAAACGACTCAATTGTCCACTTCAAGAAAGGACTCGGGTTTTCCACAGCTTTCGTATGACATATGCTTGTCAAAAAGAAGTAGAAAATACCAGGTCTTCTTCAAGGAAAGTTCGAAGTCGAGCGGAAGAATAGTGTGAAGTCCACAGTCTCGCAACAAAGTGCTAATAAGACCAAACAAAAAATAAGTGCTACTTTGAACCTTAAGTCGTTAAACTGGGATTAAAAAATGGGCCAGTCCACAAGAAAAAGGGGCACGGATGAAAACCCAAAAAGGCTCCGTGAGCAAAAACAGCGAGACTACCGAGAGCTTGTGAAAACCCGCAAGGACACAAATTCGTAAAAAAAAAATCATTCATCGGCGAATGATGAGTCGCTCCTAGTACTATTCCACTGTAGCGATGTAGACTCCAACAGAAATCCAAATCCCCAAATTCTCCAATGACAATAAGTCGCTCCTGGCACTATCCTTCAGTGTTAGCGTGTTGATACTGAACCAAAACCAAAATTTCAAATTCTCCCAAGGAAAATGATGAATTGCTCCTGACACCCGTGCTCTATTGTTAGTAACGCTGATACCAGCCCAGAGTTCAAAATTTAACCCAAGTCCAGCTCAAAAAAGTGCTTCCGAGCTCTGAAGTCCTATCAAATGGGACAAAATCGGACAAGTCAAATTAAAATCCCACTCGGCAATACTTCTAAGCTCAAAAAGTCTCGCCGAATAATGCAGAAGCCAAGCAAATTAAATCAAACCAAAATCCAATTCTAACAGCCAATTCAAATTCTATTCAAAATCTCCAAATCTTAATCAAACTTCAAAATCCAAATTCCAACTCAAAAATCCAATACCAACTTAAAAATCCAGATCCAACATCTAATCCGAATTTTATTCAAGATCCTTTGAGAACAGGTGATAAGCCACTCCTAAGATCAAACTTCAAACATTTCGTCTTAGTAGACGTTAAACTAAGTTTTCCCGTCTAAGCAAGACATTAAACCAAGCTTTTCCGTCTAAACAGACGTTAAGCCAATCTTCTCTATCTAAACGGACGTTAAACCAAGCTCCTCCGTCTAAGTGGACAACGCACTTTCGTCTAAATAGACATTAAACAAAATATTCCGTCTAAGTTGACTTTAGACCCTCCCACTGTCACGCCCCGCTTTCCGGTATACGGCGAAGGGGACACGACTGGTCCGCTACGTATTTACTATGAAGTAAATACGCTAAGCGTATCTAAGCAATATAAAAGTAATCACAAGAGACAAGAAATATAAAAATATAACAGCAACTTTATTTATTAACATTCTTTTGTACAAAGCATGAAAAGGAAATACAACTGAAGTAAAAACGATGCCTAAACAATGGCATAACAGGAAATTAAAGGTACTGAATGGAAATGTACAATGTCTAGAGCTCGGGGTCTTCGAGGAACTGATCCAAGTCTTCATTGGTGGGCTCGATCTCTGTTGTATCCAGATCACCTGACGACATTCAAAGAAGAAAGAAATAGAATGTCGTCAGCGAACAGGTCGCTCGGTAAGTTCCAAAGTTAAGGGAGAAATAGAAAAGACAGAATAAGAATGTATCTTTTAAAGTTGTATAATATTGTAGAATATTGTGTTAACGCTGTTGTTTGTAGCTTGGTACAGAAGGATGCCAGTGTATACGAGAGGGGTCTCTATATGCTAGAGACCAGGGCAAACTGAAAGTACAAGGAACCGTTATGCCACGGTACAACAACAACAGGATTCATATTAGGTGTCTTAATCTTACTGTCTCGTGCCACTTTTAACACCTTCCGTACCAATCTACCCCTTAAACCCCGTAGTGTTTTGATTGTATTGTTATATTGTATTGTATAAGTTGTATAGTTGGATGACTGACCGAAACCATGATATCAGTAACGGATGTAATGGATGTAAACTGGATTCATGTACATGGAAAGTATATCCATGGTTTGGTCCAGTCAAGTTGAATAGATTGATAACTGGATTAAGGGATTCGTATGTTCATTTTGACTTGTAATATTGTAGATTTATATAGTACTTGAATCATATTCAAGTCGGATTATGATCAGACTCAAACCCGAGTCAGACAGTAAAGATGTAAATCGAAGTTCTATATTTACTAGGGTCCTTAGGGTAATTTATAAAACTTGAGGGGTTTTTATATAAAAATACTTTTGTATAGTTTTCAAGATACACCCCAAGTATTTATTATTCGTCTTTATAGTTGTAATAAGGGTGGATTTTATATTGTGACATTTCTAGTGATATCTTAATTTTTATAAATAAGGTACTTATCTGTAATATTGATTTATTTGAAGTTCATGGTATTTAATGTGAAATTTATTCTTGTGATTTTTATAAAAAGGTGGAACATTTATATTATAATAAAATAGATATTTAAATGATAAATATACATATATTTATACAAAAATAATTTTAATAAATATTTTATATTCCAAAAATCTTATTTTTCTTAAGATGTCGTATTTTAAACCTTTCGAGACCGAATGCTCCTTGCGAAGCTCTGGATCTCGCACTACTAAGCCCGAGGGTGCACGATAAATCGTACTATCCCGAACGGGTTCCTCAAAGTGGGTTGTAGCGGCGCTTTGCAAAGATTGTAAAATACAAATCCTTTAGAAAACGGTTTTATAAGGTAAAATGTATTTATTTGTAAAAATATCAATTTTCCGTAATTTAGATTCTAGTGTTTCCTAAGTCAACTAGCATATTTCTAAATAGTCTAAACGATAAGTCGTGAGATGGCTCAAATCGCCTCTTCACCCCCAATTGTGGCCAGGTAAGTACAAGTGAGGAAAGGAGGGATCCGCTCACGAATCACCGTGAGGCGGGCCTTTTAAAATTACCTTTCTCACTTGCCTAGCCTAGACACCACAAAGTCAGGTTTAGATAAACGACCGATATGCACAACTTATCGTATTTTCCTAATAAAAGATATTTGTTTTAAAAGTGTATCAAACCTAAAACTTTTAGAAATGGTTTTATTAAGAATATGGTATTTAAATGAAAGTATTGTTTTATCGTATTCTAAGTTTTCAAGGTAGCGTGTTATGTTTGCATATGAGTGTGTGAGGAGGTAGGTCATTACCTCGTGATCTACTTTAAGGTATAGCAATGTTAAGGGGGTTAAATGTGAAAACGAAACATTGTGGTATTTAAGTGAAAAAATATGATAAATTGGAAAGGCTATTATTTCATGTGATAAAACTTGTTCAAATTGTTTGTTAAATGTTTAATAGTCAACATAAAGATATTTAAGCATGAATGTATTGGTGATAAGTGAGATTTTATAGAAATCCGAATCGAAAATCGGATTTGTTCCGATTCCGTCGGGTTTTTGTAAATTCGTATTTTTCTGAAAGAAAAGAAAGATAGAATGGGGACTTACGGGTTTGGACAACACTAGAGAGTGAGAGAGAAGTAGAGGGTTTGCTGGTGCATCGATTCGTCGCTGAGAGTTCCTAGCACGATCACCGGAAGTTCTCCGTCGATTTCGTCAGGGCTTCGCCTTTCGCTCGTTTCCAAAGTACACAAAGTTTTCTTGAGATTTTGAGAGAGTAGGCTCAGAATTTTAGGATGAGAGGGTAGGAGGTAGGGGTGTATTTATAGGATTAGGGTAGGTGTATGGTTTTTAATTAAAAATGTAAAAGATTAGGAAAAATGTATTAAAAATGGATTGAATGAGAGTTATTGTGCTCTCTGGAAACGATCTGAGAAATTAAAGTGTGCAAGGGGGTAGGGTAGGTGAAAAGCCAACTTTTTCAAGTTGACGACTCGGCGGTCCGGCCGAGTCCGGCCGGGTGGTGGGAGATGGGGGGTCGCCTGATTAAGTCTCTGGTGCTTTAACATTTTCATGTGTAGTGGGAAAATGTGGATTTAATACGTGTTGACTGTTGGGCTTCTAAAGAATTTAAAACAAAACAATATTAAAAAATAATGTGGGGCATGAGATTTGAACTCTGGTGGCTTGGTTCAGCAATGCAAGGTATTACCAATGAGCTACAAGCTTCTTCTTGTAATTATGGTGTGAAATAAATACTTAAAGAGATATCAGCAACATTAAATATTCCAAGTATACTTTGAATTTAAATCAATTCTTTGTACATTAAAAATGGAGTTGTTACAGTCTACCCTGCTTACAAAAATTTCGTCCTCGAAATTTACAACTTTTATTTGAGAACTAGTTTACAAAGAGGTGTGCATATCTAATACGCATTTCATCCTCTCTTTCCCAAGTGGACTCTCCTGGAGTGTCTTTTCTCCACATCACTCGGACCAAGTTAACTTCCTTGTTCCGAAGTGTCTTCACTTTCCTGTCCAAGATCTCCACAGGCTGTTGCTCACAAGACAAATCGGGCTGTATCGTGAGCTCGGAATGATCGAGAACATGGCTGTGGTCACTCACATACCTTCTGAGTTGGGATATGTGGAACACGTTATGCACTCCTTCCAATGAAGGTGAAAGCGCTAAGCGGTATGCCACTTTACCGACTCATTCGAGTATGTCGAACGGTCCAATATATCTCGGACTTAGCTTACCCCGTCTTCCAAATCGGATCACTCCGCGGTTCGGAGATATCTTCAAGAATACGTGATCTCCTGGCTGGAACTCCAGATGACGTCTCTTTGCATCGGCCCAGTGCTTCTGTCGATCTTGGGCCATGTGCATCTTTTCCCTGATAGTACGAACCACATCAACAGTCGCTACTATCATCTCTGGTCTAAGAAGTTCCCTATCTCCGATGTCGACCCAACTTAATGGCGATCGACACTTCCTTCCATACAATGCTGCAATAGGTGCCATTCCTATGCTTGCTTAGTAGCTGCTGTTGTACGAAAACTCCACAAGATGTAGGTGATCTTCCCACGATCGTTTGAAGTCTAACATACATGCTCTGAGCATATCCTCCAAGATCTGAATAGTTCGTTCCGACTGACTATCTGTTTGTGGATGATAAGCCGTGCTGAAGTTCAGACTTATTCCCAAGCTTGCTTGCAGACTCTGCCAAAATTGTGATCGAAACCTGGTGTCACAATCGGAGACAATGCAGACCGGTACTCCATGAAGTCTCGCAATTTCCTGTATGAGTTCATGGGTATCAGAGATAGTACATTATGAAGAGTTTAAATCTTTAAACAGATTATTACCTCTATGTACTTCTTTGCTAGTTTCTCAGTTGATTGGCCAACTCGAAATGGGATGAAGTGAGCCGACTTTGTGAGTCGATCCACAATGACCCATACGGCATTGTTGCCCTTTGTGCTGCGAGGAAGAGCAGTCACAAAATCTATCGTGATGTGTTGCCACTTCCATTCTGGGATTGGTAACGGTTGAAGTAATCCAGCAGTCCTGTGATGTTCAGCCTTTACTTGCTGACACACTAAACATTTTGCGACGCTTTTGGCTACTTCACGCTTCATTCCATGCCACCAATAATTCTGACGTAGATCTTTGTACATTTTGGTACCTCCAGGTGTACTGAGTAGAGAGAGCTGTGAGCTTCTTTCATTAACTCTTCCCGAACAGGACCTTTTGGTACATACAATCTGCTGCCGTATCTCAAAGATCCGTCTTCATGGATGATGAAATCTGTTCTGAGTCCATACTCGACTTGTTCTCTGATGTTTTGCAACTTAGCATCACTTGCTTGGGTTTCTTTGATCTGATTGACAATGGTTGATTGAACTTGTAAATTCATCAAACTTGAAGTATTACCTGGCATGACTACTTCAATCTCCATCTGATGCAAGTCTTGTTGAAGTTTCCACTGAGCGGTGAGATTCATTGCTAATGGTTGGCGACTAAGAGCATCAGGTACCACATTCACCTTCCCTGGGTGATATTGTAAGTTGATGTCAAAGTTCGCCATGAGTTCTAACCATCTTCTCTGCCGCATATTCAACTCCTTCTGAGTAAACACGTACTTCAGGCTCTTATGATCTGTGTAGATGTTCACTCGTTCACCAAGTAGATAATGGCGCCAAATCTTAAGAGCAAAGATGACGGCTTCCAATTCCAAATCATGCGTCGGATAATTGCGCTCATGAATCTTCAGCTGTCTTGAAGCATAAGCCACAACTTTACCGTGCTGATATAGAACACATCCTAATCCCTTACTGGATGCATCACAATGCACTTCTAATCCTCCATATTGATCTGGTATAACGAGAATAGGTGCTGATGTCAACCTTGACTTGAGTTCTACGAAAGCTTGTTCGCATGCTTCTGACCACACAAAATCTTCATCTTTACGTGTGAGCTTGGTCAGGGGTGTTGCTATCTTTGAAAATCCTTCAATGAACCTTCTGTAATGCGCAGCTAGACCTAAGAAACTCCGAAGGTCTTTTACTGACTTTGGTGTAGGCCATTCGCTAACTGCTGAAACTTTTGATGGATCCACCGAGATTCCTTCTCCTGATACGATATGTCCAAGAAAACCAACTTTCTTTAGCCAAAACTCGCACTTGCTGTACTTGGCATAGAGCTGATGTTGTCGAAGAGTTTCCAGGACAATTCATAAATGTTCTGCATGCTCTTTCCGATTCTTAGAATACACCAGGATGTCGTCGATGAAGATGACAACAAACCTGTCTAAGTACTCCCGTAAAACTTGATTCATTAGGTTCATGAATATTGCGGGTGCGTTGGTCACTCCAAATGGCATCACGAGAAATTCGTAATGTCCATAGCGAGTTCTGAAAGCTGTTTTATGAATATCAGTTTCCTTGACCTTCACCTGATGATAAGCTGAACGAAGATCTAATTTAGAGAAAACACAAGATCCACTTAGCTGATCGAATAAATCGTCGATGCGCGGAAGTGGATACTTATTCTTTATAGTGACTTCATTCAAGGCTCTGTAATCGATGCACATTCTGTATGAACCTTCCTTCTTCTTCACAAGTAGTACAGGTGATCCCCAACTTGAAGTGCTGGGACGAATCCATCCTTTCGCCAGTAATTCGTCCAACTGTGTTCGAACTTCCTTCAAACCTTCCGGACTTAAACGATAGGGTGCTTTGATCACTGGTTGTGCTCCTGGTACTAAATCAATACTAAATTCAAGAGCTCGATCGGGAGGCAAACCTGATATTTGTCAGGAAATACATCGTCGAACTCTCGAACCACATCTGGTCTTAATTCTTCCTCCGCTTGAGCTGCTGCAACTACTGCTTCTCTTGGCTTCGCTTTGTAGGTTCTTGGCTCCAGTGTACGGTCTCCGCTTTTGAAATAGAAGACCGGATGGTCTGGAATCTCGAATACTACCCTCCTTTGACGACAGTCGATGGTAGCATAAAAAGTTCTAAGCCAATCCATTCCTAGAACCACATCGAAGTTAGGTATGTCCAGCACTTTGAAGTCGGCATAAAACTCTCTGCTGCAGACGACGACTGGATACAAACGGTATCCCATTGTTGCCTTTAGAACGCCATTTCCTGAACTGACATTCCAGCTGGATACAAGCGGTGAGACTGGAATCATATGGGTTCGGACAAACCATTGCGACATAAAGCAGTGGGATGCTCCAGTATCAAACAGTGCTAGTGCAGGTAGTGAGGCTACTAAGATTGTACCTAAGGTATGTGGGATTTGTTTTAGGTATAGAAAAATATATAGCTAATTAGCAGGATAGAAAAGCAAAGTTTGAAAAAGAAAAGTTTACCAGTGATGACTTGGCCAGTGGCCTCAGCTTCTTCCACTGACATAGTGAAAGCCTGGCGCCTTGGTACATTCCTCCTGGCCTGAAGAGCATTCCTCGGAACGTTCCTTTGAGATTGATGGAATTGACGAGGAGGTGGTGCAGCTTATGGTCCTCTGGGTGGTGCAGGTAGTGCAAGTCTTGGAGCAGGTGCTTGAAGAGCTGGTCGCTGCGGATAGGTAATTATTGGCCTGGGTGCAGCAACTGGGTTTTGCTTTTGGGGACAAGACCCAATATCATGAGTAGCTGAGCCGCAGATCAAGCAAAGATGGTTGGCTTGCCGGCAGTCTTTCATCATATGTCCAGTTCTCTTGCAGTAGGTACAAAAGGCTGGGCTGGGACGGTTGTTCTGTACTCCGAGTCGCCTTGGCACAAAAGATGGCCTAGATGAGGCTCCTCCTGCCATCTGGTTAGCAGGACGCTTAAATCCAGCAGATTGAGGTCTTCCCCTCGCCTTTACCACTGCCTCATATCGGCGGGTAGCTTTCAGAGCCGATTCATGAGTCGGAAAATCTCCTGTGGCCAGTGCAACCTGGATTTCCGAATCCAAACCTTGTTGAAAGCGACTGGCTCTGATCTCATCCGTCGGTATAAGGTGTGCCGCAAATCTGTAAAAATATTGTGTTAGCTGTGTAATATGTGATATAAAAATTCGAATTATTGAGACATATCTTACCGACTGAGCATGGTGAACTCAGCATCATACTCATTTACTGACTTGGTCCACATCGAACCTTGTTGCATATGGATGAACTGCTGTTCCATGTCGAACCCGGTAGTCTCAGGGAAGTACTTAGCGTCAAACATGTCGCGGAAAGTCTTCCATTCGATAGGCTGTTCAAGACGGCTTTTTTCCGCCTTCCACCAGTTGCGAGCATTGTCCGTGAGCTGCAGTTTCGCCACACGAACCCAAGCTATGTCTGGCACTTGTGCTGCCGCCAGATCATCCTCTTTGCTCTGTGCCCATTCCTCAGTTTCAAGTGGGCTTCCCTTTCCGGAGAACTGTTTGGGGTGTAACGCCCTAAATTGCTTTACCCCAGGTGCGTCTGCCTCGGAACGGTTCATCAAAAGAGCAGTCTGCTGCTGCTGTCCTTCTAGGAGGCTTTGGATTGCCTCAAGCAGAACCGTCTGCTCGTTGGTCGGAGCAGGGACAACAGGTGTAAGTGGTAGGGCTGGAGGTGTGTTGTTGACATTGGTGCTGGTGTTGTTCGGGGAATCCATAACCTTGAAGAAAAATTTGGGTTAGGACAGATTCAAAATATTTGAAATGATGAGATTTAATGAATATGAAATTGTAAGATTCAAGGAACATGAATTGTAAAGAATGTTTTAGTTGCTGGTTCTTGTGTTATATTGCTTAGGTTGTTCACGCAGAACAGAACTGCATAGTATGATTCTATACAGCTCTGACCTGCATGGGCCACCAACAAAACCTGTCACGCCCCGCTTTCCGGTATACGGTGAAGGGGACATGACTGGTCCGCTATGTATTTACTGTGAAGTAAATACGCTAAGCGTATCTAAGCAATATAAAAGTAATCACAAGAGACAAGAGATATAAAAATATAACAGCAACTTTATTTATTAACATTCTTTTGTACAATGCATGAAAAGGAAATACAACTGAAGTAAAAACGATGCCTAAATAATGGCATAACAGGAAATTAAAGGTACTGAATGGAAATGTACAATGTCTAGAGCTCGGGGTCTTCGAGGAACTGATTCAAGTCTTCACTTGTGGGCTCGATCTCTGCTGTGTCCAGATCACCTGACGACATTCAAAGAAGAAAGAAATAGAATGTCGTCAGCGAACAGGTCGCTCGGGAAGTCCCAAAGTTAAAGGAGAAATAGAAAAGACAGAATAAGAATGTATCTTTTAAAGTTTTATAATATTGTAGAATATTGCGTTAACTTGGTACAGAAGGATGCCGGTGTATACGAGAGGGGTCTCTATATGCTAGAGACCAGGGCAAACTGAAAGTACAAGGAACCGTTATGCCACGGTACAACAGCAACAGGATTCATATTAGGTGCCTTAATCTTACTGTCTCGTGCCACTTTTAACACCTTCCGTACCAATCTACCCCTTAAACCCCGTAGTATTTTGATTGTATTGTTATATTGTATTGTATAAGTTGTATAGTTGGATGACTGACCGAAACCATGATATCAGTAACGGATGTAATGGATGTAAACTGGATTCATGTACATGGAAAGTATATCCATAGTTTAGTCCAGTCAAGTTGAATAGATTGATAACTGGATTAAGGGATTCGTGTGTTCATGTTGACTTGTAATATTGTAGATTTATATAGTATTTGAATCATATTCAAGTCGGATTATGATCAGACTCAAACCCGAGTCAGACAGTAAAGATGTAAATCGAAGTTCTATATTTACTAGGGTCCTTAGGGTAATTTATAAAACTTGAGGGGTTTTTATGTAAAAATACTTTTGTATAGTTTTCAAGATACACCCCAAGTATTTATTATTCGTCTTTATAGTTGTAATGAGGGTAGATTTTATATTGTGACATTTCTAGTGAAAATATCCTAATTTTTATAAATAAGGTATTTATCTGTAATATTGATTTATTTTAAGTTCATGATATTTTAGTGTAAAATTTATTCTTGTGATTTTTAGAAAAAGATGGAACATTTATATTATAATAAAATAGATATTTAAATGATAAATATATATATATATATATATATTTATACAAAAATAATTTTAATAAATATTTTATTTTCAGAAATCTCATTTTTCTTAAGATGTCGTATTTTAAACCTTTCGAGACCGAATGCTCCCTGCGGAGGTCTGAATCTGGCACTACTAAGCCCGAGGGTGCACGATAAATCGTACTATCCCGAACGGGTTCCCCAAAGTGGGTTGTAGCGGCGCTTTGCAAAGATTGTAAAATACTAATCCTTTAGAAAACTGTTTTATAAGGTAAAAGGTATTTATTTGTAAAAATATCAATTTTCCGTATTTTAGATTCTAGGGTTTCCTAAGTCAGCTAGCCTATTTCTAAATAGTCTAAATGACAAGTCGTGAGATGCCTCAAATCGTCTCTTCACCGCCAATTGTGGCCAGGTAAGTACAAGTGAGGAAAGGAGGGATCCGCTCACGAATCACCGTGAGGCGGGCCTTTTAAAATTACCTTTCTCACTTGCCTAGCCTAGACACCACAAAGTCAGGTTTAGATAAACGTCCGATGTCCATAACTTATCGTATTATCCTAATAAAAGATATTTGTTTTAAAAGTGTATCAAAGCTAAAACTTTTAGAAATTGTTTTATTAAGAATATGGTATTTAAATGAAAGTATTGTTTTATCGTGTTCTAAGTTTTCAAGATAGCGTGTTATGTTTGCATATGAGTGTGTGAGGAGGTAGGTCATTACCTCGTGTTCTACTTTAAGGTATAGCAATGTTAAGGGGGTTAAATGTGAAAACGAAATATTGTGGTATTTAAGTGAAAAAATACGATAAATTGGAAAGGCTATCATTTCATGTGATAAAACTTGTTCAAATTTTTTGTTAAATGTTTAATAGTCAACATAAAGATGTTTAAGCATGAATGTATTTGTGAGAAGTGAGATTTTATAGAAAACAGAATCAGAAATCGGATTTGTTCCGATTCCGTCGGATTTTTGTAAATTCGTATTTTTCTGAAAGAAAAGAAAGATAGAATGGGGATTTACGGGTTTGGACAACATTAGAGAGTGAGAGGGAAGTAGAGGGTTTGCCGGTGCGTCGATTCGTCGCCGAGAGTTCCTAGCACGATCACCGGAAGTTCGCCGTCGATTTCGTCAGGGCTTTGCCTTTCGCTCGTTTCCAAAGTATACAAAGTTTTCTTAAGATTTTGAGAAAGTGGGCTCAGAATTTTAGGATGAGAGGGTAGGAGGTAGGGTGTATTTATAGGGTTCGGGTAGGTGTAGAGTTTTTAATTAAAAATGTAAAAAATTAGGAAAAATGTATTAAAAATGGATTGAATGAGAGTTATTGTGCTCTCTGGAAACGATCTGAGAAATTAAAGTGTGCAGGGGGTAGGGTAGGTGAAAAGCCAACTTTTTCAAGTTGACGACTTGGCGGTCCGGCCGAGTCCGGCCGAGTCGAGGTGGTGGGAGATGGGGGGTCGCCTGATTAAGCCTCTTGTGCTTTAACATTTTCATGTGTAGTGGGAAAATTTGTATTTAACACGTATTGACTGTTGGGCTTCTAAAGAATTTAAAACAAAACAATATTAAAAAATAATGTGGGGCATGGGATTTGAACTCTGGTGGCTTGGTTCAGCAATGCAAGGTATTACCAATGAGCTACAAGCTCTTTCTTGTAATTATGGTGTGAAATAAATACATAAAGAGATATTAGCAACATTAAATACTCCGAGTATACTTTGAATTTAAATCAATTCTTTATACATTAAAAATGGAGTTGTTACACCTACCTAAGACGAAGTTAAACATTCCGTTGAATCACGTTGAATAGCAGACGGCGACTCTGTTCCCGAACCAAATTAAATGAAGCACCGAACGAAATCAAGTCAAGCATCCCAAGAATCAGATTCATAAAAGAAGATCCATCTATTCATGCACACGACCCATACATGTGTTGTGCATTTATTGATGGGGGACTGTCACGACCCGAAATGGCACGTGACTGGTACTTGAATCATATGAAGTCTCTAGGACCCCATCTAATTCAAGTAAGCCAAAAATCCCAGAAATCTAAACCATTTTAAATAAGAAGTGAAGAAAACTTATTTTTAAAAAAAGTGGTTTTAATAACATAAGCCGAATATGCATTTTTAAAACATCATATCTTTGTCTGAAAATTTCGGCAGAGTTTCTTTTGTAAATACTGGCCCCAAAAGGATACAACATGCATAATATGAATAAAGGCACCCCCAAGCGGGAGCTAGCTCTTCGTCAATTGACGGTCACAACCACGCAAGCAATATAATATACAACGCCAAGGGCGAGAATCAAAACTTAAAAGGAAACTCAAAATCAGTAAGAAACCCAAAATAATACAACGCGCTACTCTAAGGTCGAAATAATATACACTGGTCTCTAAGTCAAATGAATAAATACAAGTTTGGTTGATAGAGTTTACTAGATACAACTGAAATAATAAATATACAATAGTGGTCATGATGTAAGTGAACCTACCTACCAAAGCAATCATCCAGAATGAAAGCAGTGTGCCAGCAAAGCCGCAACGAAACATGTACGGCGAAACCTGTAAGAACTGTGGCACAACGGGGGTGAGTTGCCAACTCGTAAGTAGAAAATATCACAGAGCAGAAATCGTATGTATGAATCAATCCTAGGTCAATACGATCATAATATATATCCTCAATGATAATATGGCCTGAAGCATAATATAAAGGTAAGGGTAAATATCTATGCATAAGTCTAATCTCATGTGCTCGTGTCTGTGTCTCAGGTAGCAATATATCGTGAATATGAGGTATGAATGCGGTATAATGAAAAAAGAATACATCATGAATGAGAAAACTGTTTTCGTAATATAGTGAGATTTCTGTATAAACATTTAAGTATCATCAATGAAATCATCAGAAAATCAGTGTCAAGTATCGACACAAAATATATATATCTCAATATCCCAATATCTCAATATCTCAGGCTCCGGCTATCCGGACTGGCCTGTATCATCAAATCTCAATAAAATCACCGGTCAGCAATGCTCCCCTGTCACAGGCTCAAACGCCATTCTCTGCGATTTTCTCGCCCCGGGATACCGCACCGGGTCCACAATGCACCCACAGATGGTTCATCTTCTCCTCGAATCGGGTGTATGATATCGCTCAAGAGCTGAGAAAACTCATGGTGGACATATCACAATCATAACATGAGAAAACCACACTTTATCTTTAAAAATGATAATTGAGTTTAATAAACCTTGCGGTTTCTCCAAATTCAGAAATCTCATGGAAAATCCGAAATCCAAAATGAAAACTCAATAATAATGAACACTGGGCTCCGGCAATCCGGACTGGCCCTTATAATATTGCATGACTAATGAATATAAAAATATGTATGACATATCAAGCAATGAATGCAATAATGAACTAACATATGAAATAATAACATATAGGAACTATCAGCTAGCAAGCTATGTCAATAAAATAATATTCTCTAAAGTGTACGTGACATGGCAATTACCGATGATGATGTGTGGAGCCGGCAAGCAAGTGTATGTGGAGCATACGCATCATCGGTAATGGTGCTGGTGTCCGGACAGCATGGTTTCATAATCACTAAGGTACACTATAAACATGCAATGCGATGATAACAACATAATAAATGGCAAATGAAATGTAAATGCAACAATAATAATATGCGGAACATGAATAATAACGTAACAATAAGGAATCTATATTTCTATATATGTGTCATACCGTTTTGCTATTTGAAATAATACGAATCGTGGTGTTTTGAAAATAAGGGCTACGGTGTTTTAAGAAAAGATACGCCCTTTGAAATATCCGTAGAATCCCTTGGCCTGTCTTTAATATACTCACGATTCGTTAGTTTTGAAATAGGTATAACTCGGGTCTAATCTAACATCTACAAGTAAACTACAGGACTAAGCTAACAGGCTAATCGAAAAGGGGTAAGGAAACCACCTAAGTCTGAGTCGATACACACACACACACAATAGTCGGTGATCCCGCCTCAATACTATCACATACGATACACTATATAATATGACATTCTCGAGTCAAGAGTGTGGATCTATCATCAATATAATTCGTACGGTAAATCCATCGTATGGCATCACAAATCAGGGTATGGGTCAAATATCATATTTATCTCATTATTCATCTGGTATCCTTATCATCACATATCATGAACTGGGTACTGATCTATGTCTAGTACAATACTGATACCATCTACATATGTTTATGCGTGTGTACGAATCACATCGCCCAAGGACCCACTATAATAACATGTCGTATCTCATAATACGAACCAAATCATATCACCGATCTCATGGCACCATACCCAATCTCATCGACTCATCTCCAAATACCATATACTATCCTCATCATCCATGTATATGTATACGTATAGACACACACACACACACACACACACATAGTCCCATACCTATGTGTGTGTGTGTATATACATATCCCCATATACGCACAAGTAATAAAAGTATGCAAGTGTGTGTGTGCGCGTGTATGCAAATCGCTACTCTAGGGTTCGCGACTAATAAGCTAACTAAATACTATCTTACAAGTACACTATACTAACCCAAAGTCATTTCATATCACATCCGTATATATATACATATAATATAATTATAACGCATTCACGTTCTATACTACGAAACTGCGGGGATGCTATACGCCATCCACCCGACTTCCCCCGTAGATATATATCTACTCACCTTGATCTTTGCTTGCCGATGCCGATATTGCCACGCGTTTTCTTGTCGTCTCGAAGTCCTTGTGGGGGTACCTACATATAATAACATATCATGCCGCATTAAAGTCCAATCCAAAACCAAAACGACACACGAATCTCACATAGGTCAAAACCTATGGTCTACTCACACAAAAGAGCCCAAAACACCCGATATCGACGTACAAACGTCAAGTGACCGATACCAAATACAAATATCAAAACTTAAATTCATAAACATCACGAAATACAAGGCAGCAACCCATAAAAGTGTTCCCAGATTTTAGTTCAGGTCAAAACTAGGTGCACAAACAGTACTGGGTGATGTATAAGGTATATATGACCTACAGAAGGAACCTGGGCACTAAATTCATCAATGTAGCCGGCCCCTACCCCCTAAAATCCGGCTTGCTCGGTTATACTGGCTCCATTTGGGTTCGTGTGCAGAAGGTGGTCTCCCATCGTCAATTCTAGTCCACTGGGGTTGTTTGGTTTTCCAGTAAAAGTCCCAGGTTACTTCAGATTCCCTGCACCCTCAATTTCATCACAAAACCGACATGAAAAGTTTCTGATTTTGGGTTTCAGGTTTTAGTTCATGATTGGTCTGGGTTTCTAACATCATGGAGGGTCTAAGGTCACCAATAAGGTTCAATAATGCAATCACAACTCAAGAAAAACCCTAACCCTTTCTAGGAATTTTCAAAGCTCACAAAACCGCATCAAACACTTCTAAACTAGTATAGGTGCAAAAGTAATCGAAATATAATACTAACAGTGCAGAAATTACCACATTTGGCAACTCAAGAATTTTCTTGAGTTGCCCCAAGTCTTCAAAATCCGATTTTTCTTTGTCCAAAGTGCTTGTGAGGGTCTTATGCATGTTTTTATTGAAGTGGGGATGCGATTTTGATGAGTTTTTGATGATGTTTTGAGGTGTTTGAGGAGGGAGGAGGAAGGAAGCAGCCATGGTTGAGGGAGGAGAGGGAAGAATGAAAGAAATAATGAAGGGGAGAATAACCAAGACCAAGGTTTGACCCCTCACCCTCTTTTTCTCTCTCTTGCCCATACCCCTTTCTTTATATTTTCTTTTTCTTTTCTATTCTTTTCTCTTCTCAATTTTAAAAACCAAATGCATGAGGAAAATAAAGCCATAATAGAAAAATCTATCAAATGTGAAAAATGACTTGGTGCATGTCATGTGCACAAATCAAGCTTAGTGCACGATTAGCGATATTTAATCGCGATTAGCATTAAAAGTGAATATAATTAATCATATAGATTTATAATTGCTTAAATCATATAAAACGCTCTCATTTCAGTAATTTCTATAATTTCCCAAATATTTTCCAATTTATCGGTATTTAATTATACCATATTATCAAAATATTCATAATATTTATTATTTAATTATAAAATTCCCAAAATTAATATTTTATTTTTCTGAAATATTACAGTCTTCCCCCCTTAAATAAATTCAGTCCCCGAATTTAAATTTAAACCTCTCAATACTAAAACATTTCAGTAAAATGGCCATGTCGTTGGGGCTCCGAAATCATAAATACTTAAAATATATCGTAGCGCAATGCATGCGCATGAAAAATGAGCAGATAACTCAAAATCAAAACTCCGTCAAGTATCCCGCAATCATCGGAGTTATGGCGAAGATACCAATGTCAAATCCCAAAACGAAAACCAACATGATATATATCAAAACTATAACACGTACATAGTACGCGTCGGTGTAAACTCGTCAAAACATCTGAAAGAAATGCATGCCAAACTCTTTTCAAATCGCTATGCAATGCGCGCATCACTGCACAGTGGCGGATGTCTATTGTAAGAAAATAACTATATATATATACTTTTTGTTTAAATATACACGCCCCACCGTTTTGAAAACAATTTTAGAAGGGTTTTCTTTATAAAATGTTTTGTGTCATCTAGGACACGTAGATAAGTACTGAGACTATAGCTCTTTTTTGGAAATCTCTTCGATAACTATCAATGCATACAAAAATATATCCAGGTACTGTCCTCGGACTAGTCCTACTCAGCTACTATACCAAATAGTAAATATCATAAAACAATACCGCTCCAAAAGAAATCAATCCCAAAATGTGCATAAGAATGCCATGTGCGTCTGGTGCGCACGGAAATCGAAATCAATAAGTGTGCCATACATATGCACAGAAACAATATCTAAGTACAACGGGTGTGCACGAAACACATGTCAAAGGCAACGGGTGTGCCTGACAGCAATATCGGGTGCATCTGATATGCACGAAGAATCTCGATTTAGTGCATCTGGTGTGCACCAAAATCGCATCAAGCGCCTAAGTATGTGCAAGAATCCGAATCAAGTGCACAAGGTGCACGAAAACAAATATCGAATATCACAATCGAAATCGACGGTATACAACACATTTCAATCCAAATCCAAATCAGGTATACCGTGGTATATAATCTCACAACCATGTGCATCAGTGTGCACAAAATCGAATCAAAATGCTAAAAGTGCATGAAAACTATGCCGAAAGCATAAGTCAAATCATATGCATACAATAGGCATGAAATCAGAATCAACATCTCGAATGACATCAAATCGAAATCAAGTGCAACTGTGGTGCACAAAATCTCAATCATGCAAATAAATGGCCCAAAATACCGAAATCAAAGATGGTGGAAACAGTCCCGCTCTAGCACATCCTCTATAGATCACTGGCCAACTGTCATGGTCATTCATAACATATCTCGTCGATAATGCCGAACTCTGGCCTACTGGGTGTGCGTAATATGACCGATCCTGGGTCCAAGTCTTCTCGTATAGTATTCCAGAAAGTTTCTGTCGAATTCTCTCCCAAAATTCGTTTCTGCTGAACTGCCCGGAAGTTATCACCATTTTCTAAGTCTGTTTCTTGTTCCGGAATGGCTGCATACTCATCGCGACTCCTTCTGGAAGATATATCCATATACAACGCCTCTGCATGTGTATCACATATCTGATGTCAGCGGAGTGGAACGTCATCTCATCAAGATCTCGTACGAACCTCTTACCCCACTTTTCTCTAATATCGACTAATTCGAACTCGTCTCTTCGTGGCTGCATGAACTGCACTCCAACGGCTATACTCGTATCTGGAGTCTCCCAAGCAATGTATCTCATCACATGATATTCGAATGACGTTGAACCTTTCGATCGATTAGTCAAAGTTCCATAATCCCCCAAGAGCTCAACATCTTGAGTATAGTTTACTAGTATTCCAGTACATACCACAGTACTTATTGACCAACCGTAGAAGGGCAAACCCAAGCCTCATCAATGGCACCACTGAACAGCTGCAAACCCTAAGGTTTCCAAGCGTTCTCATCGTCATTATATCGAGTTAGGGTTTCATTCTTCTAGAGGGTCCATAGAATTATTTGCATGTTTTTCCGAATACTTTAAACTTGGAAAAATAGGTTTCTGACATTCGATTGTCTTCTATCGACTCTCAACGTACCTGCGTGAAGTCGTCTCTAGCTGGAACCAATCAATCTGATGACCTCGCATCAAGATAGGCAACGAATCACATGTCTTAGTCCTTCCTCCTTGGGTGACTAGCGATCTTCTATCATATCTCTAAGTACAACTCGTGCGGCAATAGCTCCAAACATCTGGGGCGATACCTTATCATTCGCAGCAGCAACTGGCTCATTCGTCCGCGCGCTGAACAGTGCCTCAATCATCAAGTATAATCGGTGCATCGACGGTCATCACATTCTGGCTGGCCTCTAGCAGTAGCCTAATCCTCTGGTGCTGATCTGCACGTCCGAGAAATCTCGTAAAAGCGATCCATCAACGCTCATGGCGCGAAAACACAATAAAATGACGCATCTATGCAAATCATATGTCCTTGGAATCACGCCCTGGTCAGTCCTACACAACCCTAGCCGTAGCTCTTTCTGCCCATGTAATCGTGGCAGCAAAAACCATAAACTGATATCGATGAGGATAGATCATATGAATGAATATAATGATGTGCAAGGAAATGTACATCCTAAGATTTCTTAAGCGGAGTAGCGTATCGTAAGTATGCCGCGGAACATACACACAGTACGTCACTCTACTCAAGTCACCTACTCCATCAACCAAGGTCAACCTATGCGACGAAATTTCGAGTCTAATACTCACTCGACCAAGTTTAAGTTCCGTAAGGTCAAGCCTAGATTCCGTATATATACAAACGACTTAGGCTCCGCATTGTCAAACATAGACTCGAACTAAGCTTAACCTAGCGCTCTGATACCAACTTTGTCACGACCCGAAATGGCACGTGACTGGCACTTGAATCATATGAACTCTATAGGACCCCATCTAATTCAAATAAACCAAAAATACCAGAAATCTAAACCATTTTAGATAAGAAGTGAAGAAACTTATTTTTAAAGTAAGTGGTTTTAATAACATAAGTCGAATATGCATTTTTAAAACATCATATCTTAGTCTGAAAATTTCGGCAGAGTTTTCTTTGTAAATACTGGCCCCAAAAGGGTACAATATGCATAATATGAATAAAGACATCACCAAGCGGGATCTAGCTCATCGTCAATTGACAGTCACAATCACGCAAGCAATATAATATACAACGCCAAGGGCGAGGATCAAAACTCAAAAGGAAACTCAAAATCAGCAAGAAACCCAAAATAATACAACGCGTGATTCTAAGGTCGAAATAATATACACTGGTCTCTAAGTCAAATGAATAAATACAAGTCTGGTTGATGGAGTTTACTAGATACAACTGAAATAATAAATATACAATAGTGGTCACGATGCAAGTGAACCCACCTACCAAAGCAATCACCCAGAATGAAAGTAGTGTGCCAGCAAAGCCGCAACGAAACATGTACGGCGAAACCTGCAAGAACCGTGGCACAACGGGGTGAGTTGCCAACTCATGACTAGAAAACATCACAGAGCAGAAATCGTATGTATGACTCAATCGTAGGTCAATACGATCATAATATATATCCTCAATGATAATATGGCCTGAAGCATAATATAAAGGAAAGGGTAAATTTCTATGCATAAGTGTAATCCCATGTGCTCGTGTCAGTGCCTCAGGTAGCAATATATCATAAATATAAGGTATGAATGCGGTATAATGAAAACAGAATACATCATGAATGAGAAAACTGTTTTCCTAATATAGTGAGATTTCTGTATAAACATTTAAGTATCATCAATTAAATCATCAGAAAATCAGTGTCAAGTATCAATACAAAATATATATATCTCAATATCCTAATATCTCAATATCTCATGCTCCGGCTATCCGGACTGGCCTGCATAATATTGCATGACTAATGAATATAAAAATATGCACGACATATCAAGCAATGAATGCAATAATGAACTAACATATGAAACAATAATATATAGGAACTATCAGCTAGCAAGCTATGTCAATGAAATAATATTCTCTAAAATGTACATGACATGGCAATTACCGATGATGATGTGTGTGAGCCGGCAAGCAAGTGTATGTGGAGAATACACATCATCGGTAATGGTGCTGGTGTCCTGACAGCATGGTTTCATAATCACTAAGGTTCACTATAAACATGCAATGCGATGATAACAACATAATAAATGGCAAATGAAATGTAAATGCAACAATAATAATATGCGGAACATGAATAATAAAGTAACAATAAGGAATCTACATTTCTATATATGTGTCATACCGTTTTGCCATTTGAAATAATACGAATCATGGTGTTTTGAAAATAAGGGCTACGGTGTTTTAAGAAAAGATACGCCCTTTGAAATATCCGTAGAATCCCTTGGCCTGTCTTTAATATACTCACAATTCGTTAGTTTTGAAATAGGTATAACTCGGATCTAGTCTAACATCTACAAGTAAACTATAGGACTAAGCTAACAGGCTAATCAAAAAGGGGTAAGGAAACCACCTAAGTCTGAGTCGATACACACACACACACAATAGTCGGTGATCCCACCTCAATAGTATCCCATACGATACACTATATAATATGACATTCTCGAGTCAAGATTGTGGATCTATCATCAATATAGCTCGTACGGTAAATCTATCGTACGGCATCCCAAATCAGGGTATGGGTCAAATATCATATTTATTTCATTATTCATCTGGTATCCTTATCATCACATATCATGAACTGGATACCGATCTATGTCTAGTACAATACTGATACCATCTACATATGTATATGCATGTGTACGAAACACATCGCCCAAGGACCCGCTATAATATCATGTCGTATCTCATAATACGAACCAAATCATATCACCGATCTCATGGCACCATGCCCAATCTCATCGACTCATCTCCAAATACCATATACTATCCTCATCATCCATGTATATGTATACGTATATATATACATAGTCTCATACCTATATGTGTGTGTATACATATCCCCATATACGCATAAGTAATAAAAGTATGCAAGTGTGTGCGTGTGTGTGTGCATGTATGCAAATTACTACTCTAGGGTTCACGACTAATAAGCTAACTAAACACTATCTTACAAGTACACTATACTAACCCAAAGTCATTTCATATCACATCCGTATATATACACATATAATATAATTATAACGCATTCGCGTTCTATACTACGAAACTGCGGGGGTGCTATACGCCATCCATCCGACTTCCCCCGTAGATATATATCTACTCACCTTGATCTTCGCTTGCCGATACCGATATCGCCACGCGTTTGCTTGTCGTCTCGAAGTCCTCGTGGGGGTACCTACATATCATAACATATCGTGCCGCATTAAAGTCCAATCCAAAACCAAAACGACACACGAATCACATAGGTCAAAACCTATGGTCTACTCACACAAAAGACTCTAAAAACACCGGATATCGACATACAAACGTCAAGTGACCGATACCAAACACAAATATCAAAATTTAAATTCATAAACATCACGAAATACAAGGCAGCAACCCATAAAAGTGTTCCCAGATTTTAGTTCAGGTCAAAACTAGGTGCACAAATAGTACTGGGTGATGTATAGGGTGTATATGACCTACATAAGGAACCTGGGCACCAAATTCATTAATGTGGCCGGCCCCTACCCCCTAAAATCCGGCCTGCTCGGTTATACTGGCTCCGTTTGGGTTCGTGTGCAGAGGGTGGTCTCTTAGTGTCAATTCTAGTCCACCGAGATTGTTTGGTTTTCCAGTAAAAGTCCCAGTTTACTCCAGATTCCCTGCACCCTCAATTTCATCACAAAACCGACATGAAAAGTTTCTGTTTTTGGGTTTCAGATTTTAGTTCATATTTGGTCTGAGTTTCTAACATCATGGGGGGTTTAAGGTCACCAATAAGGTTCAATAACACAATCACAACTCAAGAAAAACCCTAACCCTTTCTAGGAATTTTCAAAGCTCACAAAACCGCATCAAACACTTCTAAACTTGTATAGGTGCAAAAGTAATCGAAATACAATACTAATGGTGCAGAAATTACCTTATTTGGCAACTCAAGAATTTTCTTGAGTTGCCCCAAGTCTTCAAAATTCGATTTTTCTTTGTCCAAAGTGCTTGTGAGGGTCTTGTGCATGTTTTTATTGAAGTGGGGATGTGGTTTTGAAGAGTTTTTGATGATGTTTTGAGGTGTTTGAGGAGGGAGGAGGCAGCCATGGTTGAGAGAGGAGAGGGAAGAATGAAGAAAATAATGAAGGGGAGAATAACCAAGACCAAGGTTTGACCCCTCACCCTCTCTCTCTCTTGCCCATACCTCTTTCTTTATATTTTCTTTTTCTTTTCTTTTCTATTCCTTTTCTATTCTTTTCTCTTCTCAATTTTAAAACCAAATGCATGAAGAAAAGAAAGCCATGGTAGAAAAATATATCAAATGTGAAAAATGACTTGGTGCATGTCATGTGCACAAATCAAGCTTAATGCATGATTAGTGATATTTAATCGCGATTAGCATTAAAAGCGAATATAATTAATCATATAGATTTATAATTGCTTAAATCATATAAAACGCCCTTATTTCAGTAATTTCTATAATTTTCCAAATATTTTCCAATTTATCGGTATTTAATTATACCGCATTATCAAAATATTCATAATATTTATTATTTAATTATAAAATTCCTAAAAATAATATTTTATTTTTCTGAAATGTTACAGTGACACTTTGTTGGGGTCAAAATTTACACTCCGTTGACAGGATTAAAAATCAAAATTTGAAAGTCAACGCTCAAGTTAATGCGGGCCTGACTAATCCGAGTCCGAGCTCAAACAGAGCCCTTCTCATGCTGATGAAGAAAATAAAATAATCATGTAGCAAATAAATGAATATGTATTTTTTTAAGAATTAAATGTAAAAGAATTGGGCATGAAAACCAAAAGTTGTAAAGCCAAAAAGATCCAATGTAAAGTGTAAAGGCAATAAAAACTAACCCCATGATGAAATAAAGAATAATCCTCTTCTAATCATTGCCTAGGGTTTTGAGTTGCCACATTTATTTTTTTAAAACACTCATATCCCACGTTGAGTTCGTATGTTTCACACGATCCGTTAGTCGGAGGTTCCCTCGTTTCAGAGAGAAAGATAATTAAGGACAGTTTTATTCGCGGTTGCCAGAGATTAAGATCACCACAATCAATAAATCTCAGGCCGTCCTAAACAGGGGGAATTTGTATCATGCCTGACAAGCGCGCGCATTCCTATCAAAATAGGGTGGCGAAAAACATTTTATATATATGAAGACACACATGGGCTTTCGACATAAATGAGTTCCATCCAAAAGACTCAAGCCTTATGGTGGCCCATATAGCTCTCATAGTTTTTCTAACATGGGACTATGTTATCTCATCGGGTCATATTAGTTTCGCAAACTTCATAGCCGGTTAACTAATTGTTAGGTCAGCCCATATGGGACCCAATAACCTAACTCCAGCATTGTCTTTCTTTGGTTACTTGGTTTTGCAGGGTATGCATTAAATTAATTTGGCAGCGACATGCATGTGATGTAAAATCATTTGCATATCATAAATAATAATAGTTTTAATGTTTGGGTGTGGATTAGGGGTTTGATTATTCCATGAACCGGCCATATAACACCGGAGAGAGGAAAAAATAGAAGTGTGGATACTACATCTTGTTTAAGACTGTCTGAAACTCGCTCCTCTCTCTTATCTTCTGTCCGGATGTATTACATCCAGCACACAGAGTAATTTCTTGGGGGCTCTTTCGTCGGGGAAAAGTCATCTTGTATCTTGTGCATATAATTTGTGTTGTTATTTCATATTTGGCTTTGACATTCTTTGACCAACAGGAACAGGAAGGAAGAAAAAACATGTGTCATCAAGATATTAATCACGATTTCAATGATAATAATCGACGTTTTTGAAGCTGAAACAAAACATCAAAAACTCGCATCTTCCCAACTGAACAAATGAGTAGCTGTGATTGTAGTAATATTTATGGCATCAACTTTGGTTCTACCTGCGATTTTCTTACTCATTGCGTATGACATGATATATATTTCTTTTATCCAGAATTATTTTGTAGGTCTACACGCTATATATTTGTATGTCTATCAAACTTGGAGACGATCAATCGATTGTCCACAACTATTCAACTTCTTATAATTTCTTACTTGATATTTTGAACCAAAGATATTATAAAGAAAGCGGGATTTCCAATTTTCCTAAAATTTAATAAATGGCATGTGTTGGATGTCCAGCCATACCATGTGTGGGCTGTGGGACCCACACGCATGACCAAGGGACTCTACTTGTCGTCACCGCATATCCACACAAACTGCACGTGCCTGTTATTTTTTAAAAAAAAATTTGATGTATTTTTAACGCATGCAACGTTATCATAACTTTAGATCATCGATAATGTGTTTTTTTTTAATGTATTTTTAAAAAATGTTCAATGCACTATAAGTATGATGAGCTTTAAGCAAGCAAGTATTTGTTGCTGAGTTAAACATAAAAGGTATGACCCCATACGAGACCCGCTCCATCCCATATATGTTATGGCCGGTCGATCTCTCAGGTCGGTCGCATGTCTCGAATCCGTGACCTTGTCTTGATTAATTCACTTGCCCTATCTTCAAACCGTAATTGTATACCAATACACACTGAGAACTGACACCAATCGGACACTGAAAATGTTGACACATATGATATTATGAAGCGGGCCTAGCCTACATGGAGCGGCTCGACTGTTCCAAAACAAGTCGCGTCTAGTTCAACCCGAGAACCCGAACTGCTAAATCTTGTCCGATTCGCGCCTTTGACCCGCCAAATCGAAGATCTCGCAAAATCGTCCGGGACAATGAATGTGCCATAGACCCGGACAATGAATGTGCAATAGGCATCATAGATGTATCTCGGAATCGCGAAAATCTATCGTTTAGGCCTTCGAAATCACGGTCAAAGATTCGTTACGAACTTTGACTTTCGAATTATGAGATGAAATTAACTCCTTAACCAATTAAGATTTGACAGGCAGCATCGGAAATCAAATTGGGACGCAATTCAATAATTAGTTTCGAATTTTAGCAACTTCCAATCTTTAGGAGTTTCTATTTTATTAGCAAATTAGTTTAGATTTCGATTGTAAGTAGGACTCATTCTCAAACAGCAACTCATTAATAAAACCCTAGACACCGGGTTCGATCCCAGGTGTATGTTACCCACAGTGGGCTACGTGCCATTTTTATAATCTATATTAACATATCTATTTTCTTATCTTCTAACAAATATGCATGCATTATGCAACCATGCATGCATCCCTTATTTAATCCTTCATCTTCACATCAATTAATTAACTAAACTCCTCCCCCTCCATGGACTCCTCCATCTTCTTCTTCTTCTTGGCCATCTCTCTCCTCTCTCTCCTCATCACCAAACTCATCTCATCATCGTCGTCGTCGAAGAGCGAGCTTCCTCTTCCTCCAAGCCCGCCCGCCCTCCCCGTCCTCGGCCACCTCCACCTCCTCAAGAAACCCCTCCACAGGGCCCTCTCCCGCCTATCCCTCCGGTGGGGCCCCGACGTCCTCTTCCTCCCGGGTCCCGCTCCGTCCTCTTCGTCTCGTCCGCCTCCGCGGCCGACGAATGCTTCACCAAGAACGACGTCGCATTTGCGAGCCGTCCTCAGCTACCCTCCTCCAAGGAAGTGACCTATGGTTATACCACCCTGGCCTCCGCCCCCTATGGGCCCCACTGGCGCAACATCCGCCGCATCGCCACCGTTGAGCTCCTCTCGTACGCCCGCCTTCAGTCTCTGTCCTACGTCCGTCGCGAGGAGGTGGACTCCCTGATATCTGATCTTTTCAAAGAGTACCATAGTAAAGACCAGGAGGTCACAAGTTCAATACATGCAGACAACAACACAGAAGGTAAACATATTTTGTTTCCACAAGTTTCTTAACTGGATTTATTCATTCTAAGAAGTTCCAAAATTATGATAAAACCCAAAAGTTTAAATTGAATAATTATTACCAAACCTTGATTTGTATACCAGTGTATGGATTAACAATAGCATGCAAATAAGATTATATAAAATATATGTTATAATCTGATAAATGAATTTATATTTTTATAAGCAGTGATATGATTTGACAAGTTACTAAAGTTAGATCGCATGAGAAAAGGTAAAACTGGTATTTCTGAAAGAAAAAAACCCTTATTAAAATATGTTTGGGTTTGAAATTTTCGTATTTTCGTAACTGTGTTCGGAAACAACCATAGGCTGAACTCTTTTTCCTTCCTTTGTTTCTTATTTTTCTTATTGACAAAATCTAAATTCTTGTGGAGAGTTTTAAGGCTAAATTGCAAGATTAGCATGAATTCACCAATTGCATGGAAAAGTTGAACTTTACATTTTGAGTTTTTACGGCTCTATTATTTATGTTTTTAGCCAATTATCTTAAAAAATTACCTCTAATTTTAAACATTTTTCTGCCGCTTTTCAATGAATTAATGGCTCATCATTGACATTTTTATGGAGAGCTAATTTGAGGAAAAAATAAGGCTGAACGAAAAGATTAGCAATTAATAGTTAATTAAAATAGAAAACAGAGTACATTTTTTAAAGCGGCAAATATCTCCGAACACCAATTGAGGGAGCTCCTATTCGGGTCTCCGTCAGATGTTGTCTTCCGTTGGTCTTGAGGTGAACTTAGTTGATTGTCCTTCGGTGCGTGTGGGTCTCAATGGGTTTTGAGAGGAGAAGGTCGGATGAGGAGGCTGTCGCCGAGTACCTGCAAAGAAGTCCCGAGGTGGTTTAGTACCACCGAGGACCCTCCGACGTTCAAGTTAGTGAGGGGATCCGAGCAGAGTAACGGCGTAAAGCGTAAAAGATGGCTTACCTGACCTCTCTGTGATGGGGGTTTATATAGTGGCAGAGGCACGCAGCAGCAGGCGCGAGAATCTCGCCGGCAGTTACGCTCCCGACGTCATGCCTGCGCAGGGAGTGGATCGCCCATGAAGGGGGATCGTGAAGGCGTGGAACGTGGGATGTTGCTGGCGGAGAATCCGTGCATAGCGAGATTCGCGGAGCTGCGGTTCCGCCGGTGAGCGGCAAACTGGGCGGATGACCGAGGAAGACGTCCTCGGCAAAGGGGCTCGGGGACGAGCGTAACTGCCGAGGAGACTTGGTCTTGAGGCAGCTCAGGGCGAGCTGAGGGGCCGAGGAGGCCAATTTGCGGGGAGCCCTGAGGAGGGCTAGCTCGTGCTGGCCAGTCGGGTATAGGGGTGGCATGGTCGGCCTTTGTGCCCCCTTTCTTCTGAGTTCTGGGACGTGCCGTCCGCCACGTGTCCCGATCTTAGAGGTTGTCGATATCGAGCATCATCATTAGCCCCCAACTCTTGCCCCGACCAGCTAGCGGTCGGGTTAGGAGTGGACTGCCGGGCCCTCCGAGGTAAGCTCCTCATCAGGGTTGGGTCTTTGAGCCGTCGGTTGTCTTTTCCGCTAGCGAATCGAGGCGAGATCTTTGCATTTAAGGAGGGTGCGCCGGTTCGTGCGCTCTGCAGTTGAAACGACGGTCCACGTGTCGAGCGCCTAATGGCTGATGTGACGTGCGCAGGTCTGCGGCGTTTGTCGGGACGCAGCCAATCGTTGGGCTGCCACGTGGAGCGATTGGAGACGCTGGTCGCGATGAGCCGTTTCGGCGGGAAACGATGGGTGCCATTGGATGAGGCCGCTTGCGGAAATAAATACGGGCGGGGCTCGCCCTAGGGCCCTTACCCTTTCATATTCCTTACTCTCAAGCCCCAGCTGCTCGGCGCTCGTCCCCCTTCTCTTGTTCCCAACCTTTGAAGATTTTCCTTCCTAGGTTAGATGTCTTCCCCTGTAGAATCAATTCACGTCGTAGGAGTAGATGATAGGGTCCCTTTAGATGTGTCCGAGTCTCCTCGGGGGCCGCCTCCGTGGAGGAGACGGTAGATGTACCCCCCAGCACCTCGTGCTGGGTGAGGCATGAGGACGAGCTCGCCAATGCTCGAGCTCGCTTCCATATTCCCCCGCGCTACACTCTTCGTCTGGCCGAGGAAGGAGAGAGGGCGGACGAGGTCCGAGGCAGGGAGATCGCCCTGTATTTGGAAGCCTTTTGGGGCGGAATGCGCTTGCCCCTCTCTCCTGAGGTCATCGCCGCTTTGAATTTCTTCGGCTTGGCTCCTGGCCAGCTGGTTCCGAACGCGTGGAGGATCCTCCTTGGGTTCCTGATCCGCCTGTGTAGGGTTCCTAAGCACACTAAGGAGGTTCCACAAGGCATCAACCATACCAAATTCAAAAATTTCCGGTGCCAAGAAACCCTAATGCGATCGTTGACTAGAGTTTAAGCGAAACTAAATGAAAGTAAATAAAGCATATGAAACCCTAACCATTAACTAAGCATGGTTTAATTCAAACATACACCCAAGTTTGCATGTATCATCAAACATGATACAAACCTGTGCACAAAAATATATCATATATACAATGTGCACATCAAGTGAGAAAATCTATCTTAAGTGAACCAATACTAGTTAATGCAAAGTAATATATCAAATATATAATTATACATTAAATCATTAAACCAACACTTGATTTAACGATCCGGTCATATCGCATATGACCGACTAATATCCAATATATCGACTTATCGAATCAATCATCGATTCGATAACTAGGTTATATCGCATACAACCATTCGATACATTCATCACGAGAATAGAATACGGTATCACATACACGCATTATTCTCGGTCCCGCACATATCTTATATGCGCTCCTATTTCGTTTCGCTTGAGCCAGGAAACCTCTGTGCAGGACTCTAAAGACTCGTCAATACGCCGGCAGCAGGTGATGATCATATCAAACACCCACAAGCCGCAAGCGGTCTGCTAAACGTAACGGCCACCCGGGTATTGAGCGATCAGAAGATCGACGAGCAAGCCCGCTCATACTCCTGTGAATCCAACCAGTAACACTTACCGTACAGTCCGGTCTCGTCGTCTGATATGTCGCATATCTTGCCTAGGGGTGGTAAACGTCAGACCCCAATAGCTCGATAAGTCGTGTCGATTTGAGGTCTATAACAGTTCAAGAAACTACTGGTAACACTTACCAGTAAATCTCAGCAACCCTGGCCAGGGATTTCCGGTTATAGCCAATCGAACACAGCGCAACATCAACTCCCTATACCGGGAGAGACGAATCCCCTCCTATCGCTCATTGCCTCCATGTGATTCGGGACTGTACCCAAAAACCACCGTTTTGGACGCCCTCTTGGACGTGATAAGGTGGAAATCAAAGCACAGTGGGAATCACACATGACTCTATGACGATCTCGGGTCAACAACTACTCTGTACCAGTGTCACCAGAGAACTGCCATCTGACGTAAGGTATAATACCATCTGGGAGTTCTCGGCGAGTCCGTCCAGTGTACCCAGTCTCCACTGAGCACCCGTATATCATCTCTGATGTCAAACACCAATGGATATGGGATCATCCATCGCCCATCTGTATGGGTCGAGAAGGTATACGCTAGTCTACACTGGTATATCGATGCCCTGTCTCGATACACCCACGACTAGGGACCTTGAAAGATGTACTTATGGACTACCATGTCCCCACTAGTATGATCCGCAATCATAGTCCAGGTAGTCAAGTACACATCCTAAGGGCTTTACCAACATGTAACAGAGAGACAATCAGTGTACACGTTAAGGTAAAGATCAACCAGATAGCATACTATCATGTCGAGCAAGAAAGTCCTCCCTATATATGTCCAAGCATCCACTACAATATACATCCTATGTATAGTAATGGTCTCTAGGGCATACATATAACTAACAATCTCCCACTTGCACTAGGGCCATCTGTAGCAGTGGTTGTAGTATCTCATACTCAACCATCCCATAAAAGTCTCTCTCTGGGAAAAGGCCTTTGTGAGTGGATCCGCCGTGTTGTCCTCTGAGTCTGTTCTCCTAACCTCGATCACCCTGGAGATCAACCATCTCCATGATCAGGTGATACTGCCTTAGAATATGTCTGGGTCACTGATGGGATCGGGGTTCCCGGGCCAAAGCCACACTTCCATTGTCACATAATGGTAGGAACCTAGTTCATCTCATGAACCAATATACACCCAAACAGCCTCTTTGGTAGCATCTTAAGTAGCGATGTATCCTGCCTTTATCGTTTAGTAAGCCACGGTATTTAGCTTGGAACTCTTCCAACATACCGTCCCTTCACTGAGGGTAAAGGAAATGCCTGTGACTGACATTCAGTCGTCCTTATCACCCTGGAACACTTCCAGTGATTCTCTCCAGGATCAATTGATACCATCTCATTTCAACTAGTGAGAATCCTAACATCTATTTAGATCTATCTCATAGATCCAAAACCCAGGATCTAGTAGGTATCACTTTGATTATTTGTGGAGAATCATTGTGATAAGCGGAGTTTGATCGAGCGTAGCATAGGAAACTCCTTCCCTATCAAGAGTATGCCATCCACGTACTCTGCGAGGATCGTCACCATACTCCCTATTACCTTTTTGTTTATACAAGGTTCATCTACCATTTTGATGATGTCAAACTCTTTGACTACTTCATCAAAACAGACGTTCCAACTCCGCGATGCCTGCTTTATCCTATAAAGTATCTTGTACACGTTTCCGCTGCTCCCACTGTCTACGAAGCTCTCTGGCTGTGTACTTACAGACACTCTCTTCTAAAACATCATTTTAGAAAAGCAGTCATGACACCCAACCGCCAGATATCGTAGTCATGGTATGTAGCTGTGGCAAGTAGGATCCGGATGGACTTAAGCATAGCCACTGGAAAAGGTTTCATCATTATCCACGCCTGGTCGATGACGAAAACCTTTAACAAGTCTAGCTTTGAAAGTCTCAACTTTTCCATCTACACCAAATAATCTTCTCAAGATATACTTGCTCCTGATGGGGATTTAACCCTTCAGATATAGCAACCAAAGTCCATACTTTGTTGGTGTATAAGGATTCCATCTCAGATTGCTAAGCATCCAGCCATTCTTATAGAGTCCCACTCCTGATGGCCAGCTCAAAACTAGTTGGGTCATCATCTCATGATGCAATCCTCGCTTCCACTGTCATAGAGAAACTGAAGTATCTCTCAGGTGGGTGAGAAACCTTACTAGATCGGCGGAGAGGCTGAGGTTCGTTGGTATCTACTGAATTCTTTGGTTGTACCAAATCATCTGCTGTAGTTTGCACAGCTGGAACCTTTCCAGTTCTACATAACTGACCTTGCCTCGAGCTTGTCCGGATTTTGCTTTTCAGACATAGGCTGGACAACCCCAAATCTTAACTAGCTTAAGACATGGGCTCTTCCTATACCATATCACATATGAAGTGGTAGGCAACTGATTTGATTTGAACCCTATTCAATAGGTATGCAGCTTCTCAAGCGCATAACTCCCAAAAGGAAACAGGTAACTCAGTAGTACTCATCATAGAGCGCACCATATCGAATAGGGTGCAATTGCTCCGCCCCAATATACCATCGTGCTATGGTGTATACGGAGGAGTAATGCTGAGAGAGAATCTCATTCTCCTTTAGAATAGTCCAGGAATTCCGTGCTCAAGTATTCTCCTCCCTGATCGCATCAAAGGACATAATACTTATACTCTCATTTTGGTTCTCTACTTCTAACTTATATTCCGTGAATATCTCAAAAGGTTCGGACTTGTGTTTCAACAGGAACATATGTCTGAATCTTGAGAGATCATCAGAGAATGTAATGAAATACAAAGAACCAGTCTTGGCATATGTAGACAGGGGATTTTACATACATCAACATGTATCATCCCAAGAGTTCACTAACTCTTTCTCTGCTTCAAATAAACAGAGCTTTGGTCATCTTATCTTTGTGACATGACTCGCAAGTTTCATAAAATATAAATTCAAACTGATTTAAATATGCATCTACTATGTAACTTAAGCTAGTCGGGTCACATTGATATGACCTAGTCTACAAAACCTCAAGAAGGATTCGTTCATTTCTGAACTCTTCCTCTTGTGTGTGTTTTATATACTAAGAACTGCAGTTTGATTTAGAACATTAATGCTTTTAGATAACGTGCCTGAACCGATCAACTCTTGATATAGGAAATGTTCAAAACATTATCCAACAATACAAAATTATATCCTTTCTTTACTAATAAAGAGACTGATATGATTTTGTATATTAGGTTCGGTATCTAATAACATTCGTTCAGAATCAATGTATTGGTAATACAGGGTGACAGTGACCAACAGACTTGGCTGCAATACTTGCCCCGTTTTCTGTCTCATGAAACTTATCACCCGTTCTCAGTTCTCTACCTTTCTGTAGCCCTATGTAACAGATTACATATCCGGGATCCTGATCCGGTATCAGATACCCAGGACGCAGAGGATACTGAGAAACAGTTCTGTATAATGAACACACCCGAAGATGATGCATCAGCATGCACTCTCTTCGTTTGGGCGGCACGGGAATTCTGGTAATCCCCAATTTCCTGCTCTGTCTTATAACAATTATAAGTTGGAGCGGGACCAACGTTCCCCAGCTCAGTATAACAAGCGGGTTCGGTCAATAATCCGTATTATTATCTTGATTAAGGCGTGATATGGTCGCTACCTCTAGAGAGAGAGAAGAAAACACTCTGCGTGCGCTCTTACAAGAATAGATTGGTTATTATTTTATCTAATCAGGATGGCTCCCACTGTTTTTTATCAAATCTTCCTTCAAACCCTAAAAGGAAAGACTAGCCGGGATTAATTACACACTACAAGTTCGCTAATCTTTCAGCCAGGCCAGTGTCGGTACTTTGAGGGAGGTTCCCCGTTCTTTCGCACGAACCTAATTAATGTAAACCTCGTTTTCCCAGAGGCGTAACCTCGTTGACACCTTTCTAGACACCTACTTGATCGGCTAATTGTAATGTGTAAAACTCTCTCAGGAGTAACTCTTACTCCCAGCGGGTATCGGGATCCAACTATCTCATAGAAGGTATGCAATCTCATTGCAAATTTCAACACTTGAAATTCCCGATAATTTTTCCCCTAGCGTCCTATGACCTTGACGGAGGCCAAACTACCCATAGTCCGTTAGTCAAGTTCAACCCGTCATTTCCTGATTTAATTAAACCCACCCGCACGACCCTTGATGGAGGCCAAACAACGCCGTACGAATACCCTAATCCAATCGCATCATATGCTAGCAGATAAGCACTAGTTAGCTACCGTACACCACGCCTTGACGGAGGCTAAACTACCGCAGCACGAATACTAACTAGTACTTATCTGAAATGACGGAGGGCTACGACAGGTTTTTCTGAAAACCTATTGCGTAATGAACTTGATATCGTTGTAAAATCAAATGATTTTGAAATGGAGTGTTTTTGAAGCTTTTCTAGTTTTGCTAAAGGAGTCACTCCCGGTGAAGAGATCGTCGGCCCTTTCCTCATCGAATAAGGTGCAGGATATATCACATATACCGCTGTGCAAAGCAGAAACTATAGAAGCTATCAAAAGACAAACCGAGTGTGTAGCATCTGCCAGTTATTGCTAAAGGGGTCACTCCCGGTGAAGGGATCGTCGGCCCTTTCCTCATCGAATAAGGTGCAGGATATATCATATATACCGCTGTGCAAAGCAAGAACTGTAGCTACCTGTTTTATTTTTGAAATTCGATTCCACAACATCTTTAGGTTTCTTTTCTTTCATTAATCTCATTAATGAAGTCCCATCATTTAAGTACCTAAACATCACAGATAAATACGACGTACACTTATGCCATCCGCATTCGTCTTGATGTCCCCTTGTGCACCGTTAGGTTAGGTAACTAACGACAGAGCAGGGCAGGGCTAGCGCGAGTGTAAAACATAAGTAACGTCTATATAATATATCATATATACTATATACAGTATCCATCACAGCATATCAAATGATCACATCACAGATATCGCAGCAGAAGAAATATATGAAACATTGGATATACTAGGACGTCCGTGTTTTCAATACGAGCCAATATAAAACACGGATTCCACGGTCGTGATGAATAGCCAATCCCACACCCCTAGACCCCTACGAGAGCGGCAAGCAAACCTACCAATTCTAGAGTTAGGAGACCCGGACTCGACTCCTCGAGTTGGTCTCCCACTGGACTCCAGAACCCGGTTACTTATGCCCTCCTCCTTGGGTCTATCCTAGTGCGGAAAAGTAAATAATATACAAAAGGTGACATCTTCCGCAACCTGGAAGTGCCCCAATAAAATAATATTACATACAAGTTTTTACATGAATGAAAATGAAAAACACTCATCTCATATAAAAAAACCCCTGGCTATTCGAACACGACGATCCAATATAACATATCCAGCAACACATAACATCACATGTCATCAACGTAAGTAAACATGCGTATCCCAATTGTCGTTGACATATAGTAACGAAATCGGCGATATCACATATTACACTTACGGTCACAGAAAAGAAAGTGTAAAACTACAACAGTTGGAATCCGCAACCTCTTTAGACATCGCATGCCTAATCAAATGAATTCCTTAGACATCGCATGCCTAACAATTATAAACCCCGCATTTTAGTCTCATTATTAAAAACTCTTTTCAATATCAAGTCGGGCAATTCAACAAGATTCCCGACATCCTGATCGAATGCTCGTCGCAAACTTTAGTAGGCGGCCGCACCCCCAACGCCGTCGACGAAGTGCACCAAGGCGGAACACCGCAGCCGCGAACACCCGAACGGATGCTTTCGGCGACGGGGTTCTCCTACAGTCACTTGGTCGAGGCAATGGGGTGAGGCTGTCTATTAAGTTTACCCGGCGAGTATCCGCGTACCCTACGTGATTGTGACGGACTTTTGATCACATCAAAATCCCGTGGCAACCAATCAAGTGAGACTAAAGTGCTATGTTTATAACATTCATATCAGTTATCTCATAACTACTTGTGAATTCCAATTATTGTATCACATTCCAGATAAAATAGAAAATGTTAAACTTTCCGATCGAACATTCAAACACCTAAGTTTTCCCGAAACAGCTCAACACATGAAATAAGTTTAAAAACATCCAGTTCATGCCTCAGTACCAACGGTCCAGCCGTAGAAGGGTCAAGCCAACGCCTCACATGTGGCATGCCGTACTGCCCCAAACCCGAAGGTTCAAAGGGCAGTTCAAGACGGTCACATAATCGAGTTAAGGTTTGTTGTCTTCTAGAGGGACCATCGCGTTACTTGCATTACTTAGAACGTCATTAAACTACGGAAAAATCCAACACTTGGAAATTTCCCGGCGGGGGAAAAATTGGGTATTTATATCCGGTGGAACTTTTTAACATATTCTAAAATTACTCGGAAAAGCACATAGACAAAGTTTGAAATTTCCGATCGAATCATCGAAGCTCCAAAACACCCCAGAAAACTCAACTCTTGAGTGCAAATTAAAAATTTCCAGAAAACTCAGCACCTGAAGAGACAAATTACTGTGCAAAAATGGAAGTCTAATCTCATCATTTGGCCGCGGAACCGCCGCAGAAGCCAAGCTTCTGCCGCGGTTCCGCCGCGCTTTAGCCGTATCTCTTGGTCATTTTTGCACCGTAATTCTTAGAATTTCCTGCTGAATTTTTTAAGAATTTTTAATCTGGAAAAAACCCAGTTTTGAAAAAATGTCCAGAGAGTGTTGAAATTTAGGGTTTCGGGGTTCGATCGGGTTTCTAATATCGTCTACGCATCGCCTAAGCCTCAAGCTAGGCTCTGATACCACTGTAGGGTTCCTAGGCACACTAAGGAGGTTCCACAAGGCATCAACCATGCCAAATTCAAAAATTTCCGGTGCCGAGAAACCCTAATGCGATCGTTAACTAGAGTTTAAGCGAAACTAAATGAAAATAAATAAAGCATATGAAACCCTAACCATTAACTAAGCATGGTTTAATTCAAACATACACCCAAGTTTACATGTATTATCAAACATGATACAAACTTGTGCACAAAAATATATCATATATACAATGTGCACATCAAGTGAGAAAATCTATCTTAAGTGAACCAATACTAGTTAATGCAAAGTAATATATCAAATATATAATTATACATTAAATCATTAAATCAACACTTGATTTAACGATCCAGTCATATCGCATATGACCGACTAATATCCAATGTATCGACTTATCGAATCAATCATCGATTCGATAACTAGGTTATATCGCATACAACCATTCGATACATTCATCACAAGAATAGAATACGGTATCACATACACGCATTATTCTCGGTCCCGCACATATCTAATATGCGCTCCTATTTCGTTTCGCTTGAGCCAGGAAACCTCTGTGTAGGACTCTAAAGACTCGTCAATACGCCGGCAGCAGGTGATGATCATATCAAACACCCACAAGCCGCAAGCGGTCTGCTAAACGTAACGGCCACCCCGGTATTGAGCGATCAGAAGATCGACGAGCAAGCCCGCTCATACTCCTGTGAATCCAACCAGTAACACTTACCGTACAGTCCGGTCTCGTCGTCTGATATGTCGCATATCTTGCCTAGGGGTGGTAAACGTCAGACCCCAATAGCTCGATAAGTCGTGTCGATTTGTGGTCTATAACAGTTCAAGAAACTATTGGTAACACTTACCAGTAAATCTCAGCAACCCTGACCAGGGATTTCCGGTTATAGCCAATCGAACACAGCGCAACATCAACTCCCTATACCGGGAGAGACGAATCCCCTCCTATCGCTCATTGCCTCTATGTGATTCGGGACTCTACCCAAAAACCACCGTTTTGCATGTCCTCTTGGACGTGATAAGGTGGAAATCAAAGCACAGTGGGAATCGCACAAGACTCTATGACGATCTCGGGTCAACAGACTACTCTGTACCAGTGTCACCAGAGAACTGCCATCTGACGTAAGGTATAATACCATCTGGGAGTTCTCGGCGAGTCCGTCCAGTGTACCCAGTCTCCACTGAGCACCTGTATATCATCTCTGATGTCAAACACCAATGGATATGGGATCATCCATCGCCCATCTGTATGGGTCGAGAAGGTATACGCTAGTCTACACTGGTATATCGATGCCCTGTCTCGATACACCCACGACTAGGGACCTTGAAAGATGTACTTATGGACTACCATGTCCCCACTAGTATGATCCGCATCATAGTCCAGGTAGTCAAGTACACATCCTAAGGGCTTTACCAACATGTAACAGAGAGAAAATCAGTGTACACGTTAAGGTAAAGATCAACCAGATAGCATACTATCATGTCGAGCAAGAAAGTCCTCCCTATATATGTCCAAGCATCCACTACAATATACATCCTATGTATAATAATGGCCTCTAGGGCATACATATAACTAACAGCCTGAAGCTGCAGGCGATTCCTTTCAGCCTTTCCCTTCTCGATTCCTCCCTTGCTTTTAAGAGTCACCCCGGCGGTCGAGCTGGCGACCCGAGGTGAGTTTATCTTTCTTTTAGGAAGCGGCCCGGGGTCGCCGCCGGGGCGGGGGTCGTGGCCTTGCCCTCCTCCATCCACGACTGGAAGAAGAAGTTTTTCTTCGTCTCCCCTCCCGAGGGCGAGGACTGGCCGGTGCCCACCAAGTGGTCAAGGGAGAAGAGTCTGCCGGGGGACCTGTCCGACGACCCCGCCGCGGTGAGAGTGGCGTCGTGGGAACCCATCCCTGGATACGACGTGCTGCTGTCCGAGAGGGTTTTGAGCTGGGCCGGGCTTAGCCCCGTCGAATTCGTTGGTAAGTTAAGCTTTCTTTCTGGGTTTATGTTTTACTCGTGTTGCTGATAAGTGGGGTGTTTGTTTTGTGCAGGATCCATGGTCTTCGGCGTTCTCCGAGATGCTATGCGCCAACCGTGGCAGCCTGCTAGGGCTGGGGGCGCCAGCTCTTCTCGGGCGCAGGCTGCCCCCACTCTTACCGCCCCAGTGGCGGTGCCCCGAGGACATCTGGTGGTGGACACCGCCCCGGGTCCCAGCAGAGTGTCGGGCCGAAAGTGGGCCCTGATTGTGGAGGACACGGCCTCGGAGGAGGAGATCGGCTCCCCCTCGAAGACGCTCAAGAGAAGTTCCCAGAGACCTTCTCGGGGCCGGTCTTCGCCGACCGTGGTGGAGAAAGGTGGTCTCCGGTTCGCGGTACCGTCCGGGCTGTCGGTCGCGGACAGTCTCCTCCACGAGATAGAGATCTCGGCCGAGGGTCGGGTTCTCGGGGGAACCCTCAAGGCTCAGCTGGCGTCGATCGCCCAGGAAGCCGTGCGGGTAAGCCTACAGTGCGCTGTGAGATTTAGTGTTTTCCTTCGTGTTTCTGATCTTTTTTCTTTTTGCTCCTTCCCAAACTCTCCAGCACGTGGCCCTCGCCCTCCGCATGGAGACCGAGGTGGTAGCCCCGGCGGTGGAGGCCGCGGGCCAGCTCGCCGCGTTGCAAGAAAGCTCCAGGCGGGAGCAGGAGGCGATGTCGGCGAGGATCGCCGCCCTGGAGGGTGAGGTGGCAGCCGGGAAAAGGGAGGCCGCCCGGCATCGCGAGGCTGCCGCGATCGCCGAAGGTAAGCTCAGGGACTCCCAGGTGCTTGCCGGAAACCTGAAGAAGACGGTGAAGACCCTCCGGAAGGAGCTGGGGGCATCGGCCGAGGCCTTAGAGTCGGCTGGACCGAGGGCCGTGGTGAGCTATAAGAGGTCGAGGGATTTTTACGACGACCTGGCTGTGGCTACGACCCGCATCTGGCACGACGCCCTTGATGCCGTGAAGTCCAAGATGCCGGAATTCGACGACGCGGATCTCCGGGCCGAGTTCCCCCTCATGGGTGCCGACGAGCAAGGGGGAGTGGTTCCCGGCGAGGTAGGGGCCGAGGACCCAGTGCCCCCAGTGGTGGAGGTTGAGGGCCTCGAGGTCGCGCCCGAGCCCGAGGCGTAGAGCCTCCGCTCCCCTATCTTCATTTTGTTTTTCTTTTGAATTTTTGTAAGGCTGAGGAGCCAGAAAATACCTTTTGTAAACAAAAACTGTTTTTGTTGGTAGTGATAAAGTTTTTCCTTAGCTCCCGCGTTCTTCCTGTCTGTGAAGAATGTTATTTTCTTGCCCGCACCGTTGTGTTTGTGTTTTAATGTTAGGTTGGCTCTCTGTCTAACGATCGCCCGTCGAGCTGACTGCAATCGCTTGCCGACGAGCGTTTTCGAGGAGGTACTCACTGGGCCCCGGAGTCGAGGGGAGATCGTTTAGGCTTGGACAGACCTGATGTCTCATGTTAGGTAGGAAGCTACTTGCCAGGATGCGCCGAGTAGGAAGGAACTCGGCGGCCTCGTGACGAGAGCTCTGACTTTTAGAGCTGGAAAGGTCGGGAGAGGCCTGCGAAGGATGGCCGAGCAGGGTAGCTGCTTGGTGCCTCTTAGCGAGGGCCTTTATCAATGGCGTCTTGGGTAGGAAAATACCAGCCGGAGATGAACGAGCAGGTTAGCTGCTTAGTTTGCCTCTTGCGAGGGCTTTTGATCCTTCAGGGCAGGGACCGAATGGGGTTACCGCCCAGTGCCTCTTGGCGAGGACTTTGATCCCTGTCGGTTTTGGTACGAAGCTACCAGCCGGGCATAGCCGGGCAAAGACCCGATTGCCTCTGGGAGGAGTTTGGTCCCTGGCGCGAGAAAAAGCTATAGGGCTGTAAGAAGCCTACCAAGGACCCCTGGCCGGGTAGGGTTGCTGCCCGGTGCCTCTTGGCGAGGGCTTTTGTCCTGAAGGATAGCCGAGTGAGGGAGCCTCGGGCCTCGACTGCCTCTGGGAGGGCTTCTTTGATCCCCAGCGTTGTGGCAGTGAAGCTGCCCGCAGGGGATAGCCGAGCGAGGGAACCTCGGGCTCGACTGCCTCTGGGAGGGCTTTTTGATCCCTAGTGTTGTGGCAGGGAAGCTGTCCGCTGGGGATAGCCGAGCGAGGGAACCTCGGGCTCGACTGTCTCTGGGAGGGCTTTTTGATCCCTAGCGTTGTGGCAGGGAAGCTTCCCGCTGGGGATAGCCGAGCGAGAGAACCTCGGGCTCGACTGCCTCTGAGAGGTCTTTTTGATCCCCATTTTGGCAGGGAAGACGCCCGCCGGGGATAGCCGAGCGAGGGAAGCTCGGGCTCGACTGCCTCTGGGAGGGCTTTTTGGTCCCCGGCGTTGAGGCAGGGAAGCGGCCCGCTGGGGATAGACGAGCGAGGGAAGCTCAGGCTCGACTGCCTCTGAGAGGTCTTTTCGATCCCCGGCGTTGAGGCAGGGAAGCTACCCGCTGAAGATAGCCGAGCGAGGGAAGCTCGGGCTCGACTGCCTCTGGGAGGGCTTTTTGGTCCCCAGCGTTGTGGCAGGGAAACTGCCCGCTGGGGACGACCGAGCAGGGTAGCTGCTGGGTTGAATCTTTGACGAGGTGCAGCTTGCTCGTCCAGCTGTAGGCATGGGGAATGGGAGCGATCGTAGCCAGTGCATTGAATGCGGGGGGAGGCGAAGCGCTAAGGACGCGCCGTTTCGACTCCACCGTAGAAGGCTCGATGGCTGCCGCGTGGCGGCGTCCTCCTGGGTGAAAACGGGCGACTGTTGGGCTGCGCAGTGGGCTATATTAGGGGCGCTGGTTCTTCCCCCTTCGCAGATAGGCCATCAAAGATGGAGGATTTCCCATTCACTATCGCCGAGATCATCAGTTCTGCAGATGTGTACCTCTATGATCGCGACCGCACCGAGGGCACGGTGCAGTTGGTGGTTGCGCGCATTGAGGAGCACTTCGGTCGGCTGCTCCCTAGGCGCTCCTCCCTGCTGCAGCTATTGATATACTCCATCTGGAGGGCATCGCTGGGGCTTGACAATCCCCTGTCAGAGCAGCTCTTCGACGAGGCCGTGGGCAAGCTACGGACCTTGAAGCGCTTCGGCTTGATCTCCGCGAGCCGACTGGCGCGCTCGGAGGCGCTCGTCCGGGAATGCTACGAGCTAAGGCTCGGGGTTGACGCCCGTGGGGGGAACCGGGAACGGAGGCTGGAACTCACGCGGCCCCGGTTGGCGGAGATCTTCGCCGATTACCACGAGCAGTGCTCGGTGCACCCCTTACCCCCGCTATTGTAACCCTCCCTTTTTTTGCATGTATGGCTGAGGAGCCCATAATACCCTTTGAATGAACAAAGATTTCCTTTCTTTTTCGCAATGTTCCATTGATCGTTATTTAGTCAACAGTAGGTCTTAGGAAGAATTTACATTGCTTTTTAGAAAAAAGAAAGAAAAAGGACAGGTACAGGTTAAAGGATGACTTGGTCGGCTTGGACCGAGCTCCCTGAAGGGCTGCCGGCCCCCATGGTTAGCATAGGGCATAGGGCTGCCTGAGCCCCGGGCCAGCTGTCTGCTGAAACAAGCATGATCTGGCCGATGGTCAGGTCGGTGGGAGGGCGAGGCTGCTCTTGCTCGCGATCGGTCTGCCGTTTGTCCCTTAGGTAGGTGGCGAGGTGCCCAGACCGGATGAGCTCCTCGACATAGTCCCTCAATTGTTTGCAGTCCTCCGTGGCGTGGCCTAGTACCCGGTGGAAAGCGCTGTAGGGGCCCCGGGTTCGCTTAGCGGCCTGACGCGGGACCGGGGGGGACTTGAAGAACCCCTCACTCTGGGCCTCCTCCAGCAACACCGCGAGGGAGACGTTGAGGGGGGTATGTTCCCCTCCGAACGGCGGCCGAGACGTTAGGACGTCCGTGCCTGAGGTTCGGGGCAGATGCTATTTGGTTTTATCCGTCCACCTCTCCGAAGATGCCAAGTTGATTTATGGCACCGTGTATCGGAGGTTTAGACGGATGCGGCCGATGTAGCAGACTTTGTCAGATTCCCCCTCGCTTGAGGGGTTTTTGATTGTGGGGACGCTCTTCCCTGCAGGCGCAAGCCCCTGCAGTTAATTACGCTACCGCATCGCGGTAACAACTTTCTCCTTCTCCAGAATTTCACTTCGTGTCGTGTGTGTTTGTTTTGTTTGTGGTTGTCCGTGGATTGTATACGGAGACTGAGTAATGCCGTCGCCCGTAGGACGTGGATTAGTCCAAATCCGTATTTACTTAGATTTGGGTTTGGTGTTTTTAGTTTAAGGATACGTTAGTCGCGTTGCGGCTAAGATCAACTTAAACATTCGTTAAGGATACGTTAGTCCTGTTTGAGACTAAGATCAACTTAACGTGATCGTTTAGATCCAAAAAAAAAAAAGCGTTTGGGCTCTATTGTTCCAGTTTGGGAGATTCATAGTCCAATTTGGGACTAAAGTCTGTTTGGAGGATACGTTAGCCATTTTTGAGGCTAAGATCGACTCAAACGTTTGTTAAGAATACGTTAGTCCAATTTGAGACTAAGATCAACTTAACGGGACCGTTTAGATCCGACAAAAGAGCATTTGGGCTCTATTGTGCCAGTTTAGGGACGTGGTAGTCCATATTCCAGTTTAGGGACGTGGTGGTCCAAAATTTAGTTTAGGGACGTTTCGGTCCGATATTAGTTTAGGGACGTTTCGGTCCGATATTAGTTTAAGGACGTCTCGGTCCGATATTAGTTTAAGGACGTTTCGGTCCACGAGTTTAAGGACCCCGCAGTCCATATCGATGTGTGGTCGTTGGGACCCGTCACCTCTTTGACGTCGTTGAGGAATTACAACGACGGATGTCAAAGGAGTTCGGAGATGTACCCTCGAACCGGATGTAAATTGATTTAGAAGAGCAATTTTGCTCAGTCAATTTAATTTAAGGACTTATGGCCAAAATTGGGCTAAGTCCAGTTAAAATGTTCAACATTTTTATTTGCCTTTGTATTGCATTTTTATTTGGGCCTTGCCCAGAAAGGATGCAGAGCATCAATTTGTTTTGGGCTCTGCCCCTTTAGGAATGATGCAAGGCATCAATTTTATTTTGGGCTCTGCCCTCGTATAAAGGATGCAAAGCATCAATTTATTTGGGCTCTGCCCATTTATTGCCTTGCAATTTATTTTGGCCTGGCAGGTCATTTTGATTTGGGCCTGGCCCTTTAATTAATGCATTGCATTTGTGCAAAATACTGTTAATTTGAGAATCTTTTAGATTCAAGAACCGATGGTTCATAAAACAAGTGCAAGGCACTATTTTTTTAGATCTAAGAAAAAACAAGTAGAGAACCAAAGGTTCATGAAAGTGCAAAGCACTATTAATTTAAGAACCTTTTAGGTTCAAGAACCGATGGTTCATAAAACAAGTGCAAGGCACTATTTTTATTTATTTATTTATTTATCGTTAAAGATCTATGATCTTGTTCATAAGAGAATTTTCTCTTCTTTAAAAGGTTTTTACCTTTTTTTTTATTCTTCAAGAGTTCTCTTCTCTTTTTTTTAGCAAGATGTTGATGCCTTTGAATTGAGGTCTAGGGTCCTTTTTATAGTACCCATAAATTAGTTAAAGCTTGTTAAAAAGATTATTCTCTAAGTGATTTGGGGAATTTTCCCCACCGTCGGATCTTTAATCCAAAGGTCTCTGTTTTACAGAAGAAATCTTATTGTTTTAACAAAAACAGAAAAGATTTTCTCAAATCTTTATTCTGTTTTTGCAATAAAAAATTTTATTTTATTTTTTATTTTTTTATTTTTTTATTTTTTGCTTGCGCAACTGCGCGTTGACACGTGTCGCGCAGCTGCGTGACACGTGTCGCGCAACTGCGCACTTGCGCAGTTGCGCACTGCGCAGCTGCGTGACACGTGTCGCGCAACTGCGCACTTGCGCACTGCGCAGCTGCGTGACACGTGTCGGGCAACTGCGCACTTTTTTTTTATTTTAGCTTTGCTCTTATTGGAGAAAGAACAGAAGCGTAGCTTCTTTTTCCACTTTGGTATTTAAACAGAGCTTTGCTCTGATTGGGATAAACAAATGCCCCCCCACCGTTGCGCTTACGTGGCCTCCTAACGTGAGCGCAGCGGTGGCAGACTCCGAACCGTCGCGCCATCTCTTGAAAGCTGAAAGAGCACTTGATGCCTATAAATAGGACTTTTGGCCCTTTAGATGATTCTCATCTCTAAAATTTTACTTTCAGAACTCAGAGCCCTGCTCTCTTATTTAAACACTTTTAAAAGTTCAAACTTTTAGAGAATTTTAGGTAAAAATATTAATTTTAATTAAATTAAATCAATTTTGAGAGCATTGCTCTAAATAGATCCCAGATCTAAAGAAGACCCATTTAGGGTTTCACTTAGTAGAGCTTTGCTCTAAGGGGGTCTATAGAAGACTAAGGAGAGCCCTATTAGAGTTCCATTAATAGAGCTTTGCTCTCTAAAAGATTTTCCCTGTATTTTCTCATTTCATTAATGGAGCTTTGCTCCTCCCAAATCATATAGAAGAACTCTTAAGAATTCTTCATGGATCTTGGAAGTTAAAGATGACATTTTATTCCTCAGTGCATTATATCATTTTACTTAATTAGTCTTTCTGATAATTTTGTTGATCCACTTTCACAGGAACAATGAACGTCCACATGTATGCTCTTAACGAGATCATCTCTCATGAGGGCATCCGCCGATTTGGCCGCTCTTAAAATCGGGAGTTCACAAACGAGGAGTGTGCTGAAATAATGAGTCGCTTCGATGCATACAACGGTCCACTGCTTCCCCGACGTTACTTTCTTCTTAAACTTATCATGGGAGCTATCTGGGAAGCGCTTCCCCTATTCTGTTCCGGTGTGCCGCTTAAGGCGTTGGATGCCGCTGAGGACAAGGTGCACTCTGTGTACCTATTGAACTTTATCTCGAAGAGACGGCGAGACAGTCTTATTGACCTCTTGCACGAGATCTTTCAACAGTCTGCCATACTCGCTGCTTATCGGAGGGTGGAAGACATCGGGAGGGACCCTGACGCTTGTGCTCGCGAAAGAAAGCACACTAGGATGGTCTGCGAGGCTTGGAAAGTCATAGATAGGATCGCTTTTGAATTCCTCAATCCATGCCCTGGATCTGAGGTTATTCCATTGTAATTTTCGTTTATTGTTTTTATGACTGTAAGAACTTCGGGCAATATTAATGAATTTTTTTTTTCTTTTTTTTATATCCCAGCTTGTCTTTATTATATATCTTTTGTCCTGAGTCTTTTTGCCCATGCATGAATGATTGTGTCTTGAACGCTTGATCAAATGTAAATCGGATGTTCTTTCTGTTGCTTTTCCTCTTTCTCAGCATGTCGTAACAATTAGCAGGTAATAGAGTAAGCTTCTTGATTTCTTCACGAAATAGTGAGGGCTTAGGCCGCAGGTTCAGATCTGCTGCCTAAGACTTTTCAACTCTATGAGCCGTGAGGATCTCATAGAGACTTTTCTCCCTACGGATCGAGAGGATCTCGTAGGTGGGTTTTCTCCTTAGGAATCGTGAGGATTCCTAAGTGTGGTTTTCTCTTATAAGTCGTAAGGATCCTACAAGAGAATTTTTCCCTCTTACGAGTCGAGAGGACTTGTAAGCGGTTGTTTCCCTCCTTGTCGAAGTTCGATGTTGGAGAGTGAGACCCGTGGATGGTATGCAAGAGACCGTTTTGGGTCAACTTGCAGGGTCCCAGTGCTTAGGAAACAGACTTCTTTTATGCCCACTGCCTAAGGCTTTATCTCACGAGTCGAGCCGCCTCGACAATTTTTCACAAGTCGAGACGAATCGGACGTTTCTCGCAAGAACATCTTAACGTCGCATTTAACCTCTGCTCTTTACGACAGAAGCCCGTTAAGGTCGGTGGTACTTAGGGTTTTGGCCATCGTACCGTCGCATAAGCTGATATAGTCCTCGATAGGCAATCGTGCTGTTCGAGTAGCCCCGCGACTGCCGTGTCTCTGATCCCTTCGGGGGCTGGACAAGACGTCTTCAAGCAATCCTCCTTGGCAGTTTGACCGTCGGAAGAGCAAGCGCTAGGAATTTGCCATGCCGCTTTTTACTTGAGGTTAGGCTCATTTTGGAGAGCCCCGATGAGTCATAACCACTCCGCGCTGGTGTGGGATGATCTCCGATAGTCTTTCAGGCTTTATATGACTTGCCGTTAAGACCCTGAAGCTAGGAATTTGGCCTTTGCTTCGTTTGCTGGCATTGCGTCCTCTGTATCGAGACGAATGTCATGGTGGAAACTAGGGATTTTGCCGTGGCTCCATTTGTTTGATGACGTTGCGTCTGCTGTGTCGAGACGAACGTTGGGGTGACATCTCGTCTGCTGTATCGAGACGATCGTCGAGGTGGTGACCACTCTGTGCTGGTGCAAGATGATCTCCGGTTGTCTTTCCGGTTTTATATGAGTTACCGTCAAGACGTCGAAGCTAGGAATGTGGCCTTCGCTTCGTTTGCCTTGTCACGTCCGAATCCCTGCTGGAGGAAGAACGCTGGGGTCGACATCTCGTCTGCTGTATCGAGACGGACGTCGAGGTGGTGACCACTCTGTGCTGGTGCAAGATGATCTCCGGTTGTCTTTCTGGTTTTATATGAGTTACCGTAAAGACGTTGAAGCTAGGAATGTGGCCTTCGCTTCATTTGCCTTGTCACGTCCGAATCCCTGCTGGAGGAAGAACGCTGGGGTCGACATCTCGTCTGCTGTATCGAGACGGACGTCGAGGTGGTGACCACTCTGTGCTGGTGCGAGATGATCTCCGGTTGTCTTTCCGGTTTTATGTGAGTTACCGTAAAGACGTTGAAGCTAGGAATGTGGCCTTCGCTTCATTTGCTTTGTCATGTCTGAATCCCTGCTGGAGGAAGAACGCTGAGGTTGACATTTCGTCTACTGTATCGAGACGAACGTCAAGGAGGTGACCACTTCATGTGAGATGGTCTCCGATTGTCTTTCCGGTTTTATGTGAGTTACCGTAAAGACGTTGAAGCTAAGAATGTGGCCTTCGCTTCGTTTGCTTACACTGCGTCTGGTGTATTGAGACGAATGCTGAGGTGGAGCTGGGATTTTGCCATCACTCGGCTTTGTTTCGACCATGGGGTCTTTTGTTAACTTTACATGTACACCCCGCTGGGCTGCGAAGGAACGCCGTTGTTGACATTGCGTCTGTTGTAACGAGACGAATGCTAAGGTGGAGTTGGGATTTTGCCGTTACTCCGCTTTGTTTCGACCGTGAGGTCTTTTGTTGACGTTGCATTTGTCTCCAGCTGGACTGCGGAGGAACGCTGTTGTTGACATTGCGTCTACTGTATCGAGACGAATGCTGAGGTGAAGCTGGGATTTTGCCATCGCTCCGCTTGATGGTATAACATCTGTGTCCTGTTGGAATGAGGAGGCACACCGTTGTTGGTCTCCATGCTGTAGACGTGGCCATTGAGATTTGGAACTATGGACTTTGTCATGGTTCCGTTTCGTTGCGATTCTGAGGTCAGTTGTTGATGTCATGTCTGCATCTAGTTGGAGTGAGGAGAAACGCCGTTGATGATCTTTAAGTTGTCGATATTGACGTCGAGACCCTGAAGTTAGGGACCTTCCTTTGCTTCATTTGTTGACATCGTGTCTGTAATATTGCGACAAATGTCGAGATGGTCTCTAGGTTATCTATGAACCGTCGAGATTTGGCTTCGCTTTCTGGTGGAGCCTGTTGGGAAGGTATTGTTCCCTTTTTATCTGTGCCCCTGGATTGTATACAGGGCTCGATGTGATTTCACCTGTAGGGCAAAAAGTTTTATTCTTTCATTTTTTTTATTCTTTCCGCGATGCTCTATCATTTCAGCTTTTATATCGCGAAGGTCGCGATTGCCCAATCGTTTCGGCTATTTTTCGCGGTGCCCAATCGTTTCGGCTATTTTTTTTTTATTTTTTTTATTTTTTACTCGCTGCTTTTTATTGCGAGTTGCCCAATCATTTCGGCTATTTTGCATGCATACATTTTTACTTGCTGATTTTGTTTGCAAGTTGCCCCATCATTTCGGCTATTTCGTATGCATTTTTATTTTGGCTATCTGAATTTTTTTTTTTTAAAGCATTAATTTTTTTTTTTTTTTTTTTTTTTTTTTTGCGAGTAGGTGATTTGGGATCTGATACCAATCTTGGCATCAGCATCGCTGCGACTGGAATATTGCCAGGAGCGAATCATCATTTGCCGTGAAAGGACTTGGAATTTGATACCGGTTTAGGCATCAGCATCGCTACCACTGGGATATTGCCAGGAGCGAATCATCATTTGCCTCTGTCGATGTAGAACAAAGGTGGCTTAGCGACCAGGGTTAAGGTCCTGTCGACTAAGGCTTTTGACTTTATGAGCCGTAAGGGTCTCACAAAGCTATTTCTCCCTACAAGTCGTGAGGATCTAATAGGTGTATTTTCTCCTTAGGAATCGTGAGGGTTCCTAAGTGTATTGTTCCTCTGTAAGTCGTAAGGATCCTACAGGAGGGTTTTCTCCTTGTAAGTCGAGAGGATTTACAAGGGTTGTTTTCCATGCAAACACATCCCTAGTCTCAGATGGGACTTAGTTAGGGAAATGTTTATTCGCGCCCGTGGATTGTATACAAGGGTCATTATGAGCCGCTTGTAGGGCAATATTGGAAGTTTGTGGGGGTTTGCTTAAGCACAGGTTTAGGTCTCTGTGACTTAAGACTTCCAAATCATATGAGCCGTGAGGGTCACATAAGAGAGTTCTCCTTACGAGTCGTGAGGATCTCGCAAGTGTATTTTCTCCTTAGGAATCGTGGGGATCCCTAAGTGTGTTGCTCCTTTGTGAGTCGTAAGGATCTCACGCAGGTGGTTTCTCCTTACAGGGTCGAGAGGATCCTATAAGTGTTTCTTAACGAGGTTGCGCCCTTTCAGGTTTTCACAAACACTCGCCGGTAGTCCTGCTATTTTTACTCACGGAGCCCTTTCGGGTTTTCATCCGTGCCCATTTTGCTTATGGACATACCTTTTTTTTTTTTCTTTTTTTTTTTTTTTTTTTTTAGGTCGCGCCCTTTCGGGTTTTCACGAACACTCGCCGGTAGCCCTGCTGTTTTTACTCACGGAGCCCCTTCGGGTTTTCATCCGTGCCCATTTTGCTTGTGGACATACCGTTATTATTATTTTTTATTTTTATTTTATTATTATTTTTTTTTAACGTCAGCCAGAAGATGCTGCGGGTTGGGAGTAGTTTAACGACGTTTCGGTCATTCGCAAGTTTTAGGACATTGCGGTCCGTCATTAGTTTAAGGACATCTCGGTCCGTTGTTAGTTTAAGGACGTTTCAGTCCGTTATCCAGTTTTAGGACGTAGTGGTCCGTTAGGCTTTCTCTATGATTGAGCATGATGCCCCCGGCATGTCCATATTTTTCGGAGCATGCGGTTGTGGCGGGTTCACCTTCCAAACTTCGGACAACGCGAACTCGCCCTGTTGGTATTGGTCTTCGATCCAGTTCTTGAAGACGTAGCAGTCCTCGATCAGGTGACCTACTGTTTGGTGGTAAGGGCAATAATTAGGATTATTAACGTCGCCTGGCTGCAACGGACGTTTTGGATTCGGCAGATTAATGAGTCTGTTGCGCACTGCCAGCTCGAACAGTCCCCTTGTTTTATCTTGCGGAAACGAGTAAGGACGTTTCAACTTTTCCTGGAGGGATTGCCGCTTGTTGCTTTGGCAAGCAACCGGTCTAGGGTCACCTGATTGTTGGTGAGTGCTGGCGACGAGGGCCTTTTTTCCTTTTCTTTTATCCTTTTTGTTCGATCCTTTGTTTACGGGGCCGAGATTTTTCCCGAGTAGCATGCGATTGCACGGCTGAACGTTCTCGCAGCTTCTCAATTCCTTTATTTTTGAAATAGATTCCCCGATGGAAGAGTTGGGGGTAGCTTCTTCGTCAGAGTCGCTTCCAAAGGTGATAATTTGTGATCCCTTGAAGTCGGCTATATGACAGTCGGCGGTGGCTCTTTTGCGCTCATCTATCGCATTTTTCCGATGTCCACAAGCTTCACACTTTGTTCTGTCGGAGTGTCGCTTTTGAGCGACGTATCCTTGCCACCAACAGTTAAAGGATTCGCAGTCTTCGGTAGGATGTATGATCTTCTGATGATATAAACAGAAGTTAGGGTGCATCTCTATCTCAGAGAAAGGATTTTCTTCGGAGGGCGGTAGCTTCATTCCTACTGATAGAGCTTTGGCGAACCGTTTCCTCGTCTTGAATTTGTTTTTACCCGCAGTGTATGGCTTTTGATTTGACTGGAATACCTTGGTTCTTTCCAGTATGGCCATTTCATGCTCTTGATTGGCTTTTGCTTTCAGACGAATTTCATTTAGGAAGGCATCGATCAACTTGTCTGACGGCCGCGGAATTTCTGTTTCAGGGTCCGCCATTGATTTCTCGGCGCAAGGAGCCTCCTCATCATCCGTCAGTGAATGAGAAATCACATGACAAGTCGCTACGTAGTCTTCGGATTAGTCCGATAAGTTTTTTCCATCGTTTTCATCCTCGACGAAAGAACAAGTTGCCCCCGGCGTGTCCGTCTTCTTTGGAGAGTGCGGCTGTGGTGGGTTTACCTTCCAGCTTTCAGACAACGCGAACTTGCCTTGCAGGTATTGATCCTCGATCCATCCCTTAAAGACGAAACAATCCTCAATCGGGTGACTTACCGTTTGGTGGTAAGGGCAATAATTGGGATTATTAAGATCGCCTGGCTGCAACGGACGTTTTGGATTCGGCAGATTAATGATTCTGTTGCGCACTGCCAGCTCGAACAGTCTTCTCGTTTTATTCTGAGGAAACGAGTAATGACGTCCTAGCCTCTCTTCGAGGGATGGACGTGGACGCACGTTGTTTTGGCGAGCGACCGGCCTTGAGTTGCTCGACTGTTGCTGAGCGTTGGCAACGATGATCGCTTTTCCTTTCTCATTTCGGGGATCGGGTCTTGGAGGAGACGGTCTATGGCCCATCTGGTCCATTTGGGCTAATTTGTCGATCAAGGCCTGGAAGGTGGTCGGCCTGAAGAATATCATGAATTGCGAGATGGTCGCCTGCGGATCGAGAGTGCCCACAAACATGCCTACTGCAGGTGCCTCTTCTATGCGTTGTTCGCATTTCGACCATAGGTTTCGCCATCGTGTTGCGTATTGAACCCACGTTTCGCTTGGCCTTATCCTGGCATTTATTAGTGCTGTTATCGGGGTGCGTTCACTAGCACTCGCGAATCTTTGTGTAAACAGCAGTTCCATCTCTGCAAATGTTTTGACAGAGTCGTTAGGTAGCTCCGAATACCATTCAAAGGCTGTTTCTGCTAAGCTGCCGACGAATTGACGTAGCAACAATTTGTCATCTCCTCCAGTATTGCCGCATAAGGCCCTGAATTGAGCGACATGCTGATGCGGATTCCCTGTCCCTTTATATACGTGGAATTTAGGGATCGTATATCCTGGCGGGTAACTGATTTGGTCATACCAGCCCGGATACGGTCGTCCGGTTCTAACAATTTGCCCAGCCGCTTCATTCGCCTGATGAATCCGGATCTGCTGAGCTATATAATCGTCTAGAGCAGTCTTGGAAATGGTTTCATCTTTGGCTGCTGAAATAGATGGCGGAGGATTAGATGTCTCCCCTCCGTCATCTTCAACAATGATTGGAGGGTCTTCAGCTGGAGGGTCCGGCTGTGACATCATCCCTACCATATCTTGGAGGAGGAGGGCCATTTTCCTTATGCTGGCTGCTTGTTCCGCAGCCTCTTTATCCTTTTTTTCTAATATCCGGCGAAAAAACTCAGCGTCAGTTTCTTGTTCTTGACGCTCATCCGAAGACGTTTCAGAGCTTTCTTTTGGCTCAGTGAGTGCAGCCATTGTAGTCATCATTTCCTGAAGCTTTTGTTGTTGCTCCTGGGCTTTCGTCACAGATCGGGTGAGCGGTCGGTGGCCCGTAGAAGTGCGGCTTTCCTCTTTTCCAGAAGCCATATAAACAGTGTGCACCACCATGCCCCCAGACTTGGGGCGTTTGTGTTCAGCGCTTTTATGCTTCGCCATGTTCACAGGGGCTTTTTGTGGCCTCCTTTTTTGAGTGATTGGAGTTAAGGGAGCCGTTGTAGTGGGAACCCAAGTAGCTTTTGCTTTTTGTGGTTTGACAGAGTAATCCTTCCCCTGCCGAACCTTCATCTTTTTCTGTCGTCGGAGGCAGTCTTGATCGATCACCGACTCTTGGACCTGTCGCCAGACTTTGTAGATTTTAGAGGACAGCCGTTGAGGAGGCTGCTCTAGCTTCTTCTCCGGAGTATTCTCCACAGGTGAAGGAGTTCGTTTCAACATCGCAGTAGGAGAGTTTCTGCGCACCTTGTTGAGCAGTTCAAAGCTGTTCTTGGTTGGAACAGCAGCATCGATCCTCACCATCGGAGCTGATGGAGTTATCCCAGAGGGGGAGTTGCCCCCAGCCTTCCTTACTCGACGCCAGTGGCGACGTCGAGCGTGTTGTGCTGATGGAGTTGTTTCAGCTATAGGGGTGACCTTCTCATGCCCCCTGTGTTGGTCAGAATATACTGGTACCAGCTTTTTAAAGATCGACGTCCGTTGAACGGGGACGGCCAACTTGTCAGAAGCGGACTTCTGAACATGGGAAGCAACCTTGGTGATTTTGCCAGGAACGGGAGTTGGAATGGCTATCCGCTTCGGGATAACGCCTTCTGGTATGGCAGGCTTCTTCATGGGCCTGATGGAGCTCTGGCCTAATCCATTAAACCCTGAAGCAGTGGAGTTGGGCGGCCTGTTGAGTGGGGTCGCGGCAGTGGTAAGTCGATCGAAGACCAACTTCTTTGGAGCTTCTTGCAATGTCATTGTGGCATTGAAGCTCAATGGTGGGAGCATGGTCCCGAAGAATAACCCAGTGGTGGCTTGAGTTACCTGCTCCACTGGTATCTTGAAAAGGGAGGCCGCTTGGGGCCCATAAGTCACTCCTCCAGCAATGACGGAGCGAGAGTTGCAGCTGCAGGCGGTGCAGTTCGAAGCCATCGATCTTCTGTTTTCTGCATAAAGCAAGACACCAAATCTTAGTACCTTGAATCCACAGGCAATCACGGCAAACCACGATTCGCTCGCGAACACGACACACGAAGTGTGGAGTGGAAAGAGGAAGAGGTCCCACCGGGCGTGCCAGAATCTGTTCCCCTCCGAACGGCGGCCGAGACGTTAGGACGTCCGTGCCTGAGGTTCGGGGCAGATGCTATTTGGTTTTATCCGTCCACCTCTCCGAAGATGCCAAGTTGATTTATGGCACCGTGTATCGGAGGTTTAGACGGATGCGGCCGATGTAGCAGACTTTGACAGATTCCCCCTCGCTTGAGGGGTTTTTGATTGTGGGGACGCTCTTCCCTGCAGGCGCAAGCCCCTGCAGTTAATTACGCTACCGCATCGCGGTAATAACTTTCTCCTTCTCCAGAATTTCACTTCGTGTCGTGTGTGTTTGTTTTGTTTGTGGTTGCCCGTGGATTGTATACGGAGACTGAGTAATGCCGTCGCCCGTAGGACGTGGATTAGTCCAAATCCGTATTTACTTAGATTTGGGTTTGGTGTTTTTAGTTTAAGGATACGTTAGTCGCGTTGCGGCTAAGATCAACTTAAACATTCGTTAAGGATACGTTAGTCCTGTTTGAGACTAAGATCAACTTAACGTGATCGTTTAGATCCAAAAAAAAAAAGCGTTTGGGCTCTATTGTTCCAGTTTGGGAGATTCATAGTCCAATTTGGGACTAAAGTCTGTTTGGAGGATACGTTAGCCATTTTTGAGGCTAAGATCGACTCAAACGTTTGTTAAGAATACGTTAGTCCAATTTGAGACTAAGATCAACTTAACGGGACCGTTTAGATCCGACAAAAGAGCATTTGGGCTCTATTGTGCCAGTTTAGGGACGTGGTAGTCCATATTCCAGTTTAGGGACGTGGTGGTCCAAAATTTAGTTTAGGGACGTTTCGGTCCGATATTAGTTTAGGGACGTTTCGGTCCGATATTAGTTTAAGGACGTCTCGGTCCGATATTAGTTTAAGGACGTTTCGGTCCACGAGTTTAAGGACCCCGCAGTCCATATCGATGTGTGGTCGTTGGGACCCGTCACCTCTTTGACGTCGTTGAGGAATTACAACGACGGATGTCAAAGGAGTTCGGAGATGTACCCTCGAACCGGATGTAAATTGATTTAGAAGAGCAATTTTGCTCAGTCAATTTAATTTAAGGACTTATGGCCAAAATTGGGCTAAGTCCAGTTAAAATGTTCAACATTTTTATTTGCCTTTGTATTGCATTTTTATTTGGGCCTTGCCCAGAAAGGATGCAGAGCATCAATTTGTTTTGGGCTCTGCCCCTTTAGGAATGATGCAAGGCATCAATTTTATTTTGGGCTCTGCCCTCGTATAAAGGACACAAAGCATCAATTTATTTGGGCTCTGCCCATTTATTGCCTTGCAATTTATTTTGGCCTGGCAGGTCATTTTGATTTGGGCCTGGCCCTTTAATTAATGCATTGCATTTGTGCAAAATACTGTTAATTTGAGAATCTTTTAGATTCAAGAACCGATGGTTTATAAAACAAGTGCAAGGCACTATTTTTTTAGATCTAAGAAAAAACAAGTTTTTCTTGTTTTTCTTATCTTAGAGAACCAAAGGTTCATGAAAGTGCAAAGCACTATTAATTTAAGAACTTTTTAGGTTCAAGAACCGATGGTTCATAAAACAAGTGCAAGGCACTATTTTTATTTATTTATTTATTTATCGTTAAAGATCTATGATCTTGTTCATAAGAGAATTTTCTCTTCTATAAAAGGTTTTTACCTTTTTTTTTTATTCTTCAAGAGTTCTCTTCTCTTTTTTTTAGCAAGATGTTGATGCCTTTGAATTGAGGTCTAGGGTCCTTTTTATAGTGCCCATAAATTAGTTAAAGTTTGTTAAAGAGATTATTCTCTAAGTGATTTGGGGAATTTTCCCCACCGTCGGATATTTAATCCAAAGGTCTCTGTTTTACTGAAGAAATCTTATTGTTTTAACAAAAACAGAAAAGATTTTCTCAAATCTTTATTCTGTTTTTGCAATAAAAATTTTTATTTTATTTTATTTTATTTTATTTTTTTTTATTTTTTGCTTGCGCAGCTGCGTGACACGTGTCGCGCAACTGCGCGGTTGCGCACTGCGCAGCTGCGTGACACGTGTCGCGCAACTGCGCACTTGCGCAGTGCGCACTGCGCAGCTGCGTGACACGTGTCGCGCAACTGCGCAGTCAGCTGCGTGACACGTGTCGCGCAACTGCGCACTTGCGCAGTTGCGCACTTTTTTTTTTTTTTAGCAGCTTTGCTCTTATTGGAGAAAGAACAGAAGCATTGCTTCTTTTTCCACTTTGGTATTTAAACAGAGCTTTGCTCTGATTGGGATAAACAGGGTATACTCTTGGAACTTCGGGTGGTAGGACTGCTGACGCTCCGGCCCGTCCTCCCGAGTCCTTTTCTTCTGGTCGGGCCGATCCGCCCGGGGAAGGTTGGCGTTTACTTCGGATTCCAGCTGGACCTCGCGTTCGGTCCACGCCTTGACTTCGGCCATGGTCTTAGGTTGAGCCAGTGCGAAGGAACGCAACCATTCTTTGTGCCTCAAACCAGATCTGAGTGCCGTTATGACGGTCTCGTCCCGGTGCTCGGGCACCTCGAGGAGGGCGTTGTAGAAGCGGGTAATGTAGGCCTTGAACGTTTCCTTGTCCCCGCTTTTAACCGTGAAGAGGTAGTCGACCGTGCGCTTCTGTCGATGGTTCCCCACGAAATGACCGAGGAACTGGGTGGCCAGCTCGTCGAAAGTTGAAATTGAGCGGGGCTTGAGCCCCCGGAACCAGTCCCAACCCGGGCGGATGAGGGTGGCCGGGAAGGCCCTGCACTGGGCGGCATCGGAGTGATCTTGGAAGCTCATTCCCGCGGTGAAAGCGTCTAAGTGGTCCTTCGGGTCGGTTTTCCCGTCGAACAGAGAGACCTTCGGGGGCTTATTACGCGAGGAAACGCGCACGGCGTGTTCCTCGGTGAATGGCTTCGTGAGCGAGTCGGAGGCGTACTTAGCCCCGTCGCTCGAGAGGTGAGCTTCTCGGCGCATGCCCTCGATCTTCTTCTCAAGGGCGTCGAGCCGACCGTGGTATCTCGAGGAATCGGCGCCTCGGGTTTTCCGGGCCCGCTGCGGATGGACTGCGTCTGGGAGCGGCCCCGGTTTCTCTCGATAAGGTGCCTCAGGTCCCGGGATGGGGTAGCTCTTGAGTCGCCGGGGTGGATCCCTTCTGTGCGTTCCTGCCGACCATGGTGGGGTCGACCACGCTCGTGTATGGGGGAGGTGACCGACATTTCCTCAGGGGAGTAAGGGTCGCGAGGAGGCTCGGGGCGAGGCCCCCCGGCGGCGGATCTCGGCGTGGATCCCTGGGGCGCCCAGCGGGCCTCGGGGAGCGCCGGTTCGAGGGGCCGGTGGTGAGAGGATGCAGCCTGCTGGTGGTTGGCCGTCCAGACAGGGACAGGGTCTTCTAGAGGCGGAGGAGCAGCGATCTGGAGCCCGGGCGTGGTCGTTTGGACGCGGACGAGGGCAGGCGATCTATCCGGCCTGCGAGGGCGTTGATAACGGTCATGGGGGGAGGTTCATCCCCGTCTTCGGTGAGCGGGAGGCGGCGGCTGGTACTGGAATTCGCATGATGGTCGTCTGCCATGAGAGAGGAGATAGGAAGGTCAAATTTGTATTTTGTGGAACTTAGTTTCCCACAGACGGCGCCAACTGATGGAGCTCCTATTCGGGCCTCCGTCAGATGTTGTCTTCCGTTGGTCTCGAGGTGAACTTGGTTGATTATCCTTTGGTGCGTGTGGGTCTCAATGGGTTTTGAGAGGAGAAGGTCGGGTGAGAAAGCTGTCGCCAAGTACCTGCAAAGAAGTCCTGAGGTGGTTTGGTACCACCGAGGACCCTCCGACGCTCAAGTTAGTGAGGGATCCGAACAGAGTAACGGCGTAAAGCGTAAAAGATGGCTTATCTGACCCCTCTGTGATGGGGGTTTATATAGTGGCGGAGGCACGCAGCAGCTGGCGCGAGAATTTCGCCGGCAGTTACGCTCCCGACGTCATGCCTGTGCAGGGAGCGGATCGCCCATGAAGGGAGATCGTGAAGGCGTGGAACGTGGGATGTTTCTGGCGGAGAATCCGTGCATGGGGAGATTCGCGGAGCTGCGGTTACGCCGGTGAGCGGCAAACTTGGCGGATGACCGAGGAAGACGTCCTCGGCAAAAGGGTTTGGGGACGAGCGTAACTGCCGAGGAGACTTGGTCTTGAGGCTGCTCAGGGCGAGTCGAGAGGCCGAGGAGGCCAATCAGCGGGGAGCCCTGAGGAGGGCTAGCTCGTGCTGGCCAGTCGGGTACAGGGGTGGTATGGTCGGCCTTTGTGGACCCTTTCTTCTGAGTTCTGGAACGTGCCGTCCGCCACGTGTCCCGATCTTAGAGGTTGCCGATATCGAGCATCATCACCATGTTCATGTCCAACACGTATCGGACACTCGGACCGACACCGTGTTGTACACTCTTTGGCCACAACAATCCAAATCGGACGTATTCAACACTTCTACATAGCTTAGGTAGTTGAGAAATAAGAGCGTGAATGTGTGGGTAAGTTTGATAACTTTGAGGTTACAAGAAAATTAAATTTTTTAAATCTCCTTCGTCGGACTAGAGGTAGTTCTTAGATTTATTCGTAACTCGTAGTTATGGATGAAATGTACAACCTTGATTTATTTTTATTGTGCTTTTAATGTTATTCTAGTACATATTTCTTTTATCCAGATTTTGTTTATAATACATAGTTAAATATATTTAAAAAATTATAGTTGTATTTCCGTGTCTTCCTTTTAACAAATTTCCTTTTACCGTGTTAGTTTCCTTATCCGTACTCATGTCCGAGTCCATGTCGGTGCTTCATAGACTGCGTATGAAATAAAGAACGTTGTGGGTTCCATCATCAAAAGTGTTTTAGGTCAACACAAGGCTGATATTTAACGGCTATAGGACATCAACCATACACTGTCGAGGCCGACACATCACATTGCCTCCAAATGCTAAGCTTTCGGGCATAGCACTCCCAGATCACTCGCTCATGTCGACGTCCTCTTTCGCAATACGCTCCCGCTCGAGAAACACGATCAAAATCAAAGCACCCGATTCTGAATCCCCTCGATGATGCATGGACCATTAGTGTCTTAGTCATTTATACATGATTGGTATGTAAAGATTTTTATTTTCTGCATACACCCCTTTATTCAACCACTTATGGTGATTCTTGTGCATATCTTAATTTTTTTAGTACGGGTTAACAAATATCATACTGATTTATATTTTTAACGCTATGCAGAGTGAAATAATCTACTTAATTTGTTAAATCTATCTCACTTAAATAAGTTGCAGTATATTTACGAATGGACGTGGACAGGTTAAATTATTTGTTATGTGAATGCAGGTATCTTCCTTCATCTACTTAACTTGATGCCGCGACAGCTCATTTACTTCAGAACAAGGTAGCAATATTTGTCTCTGATAGCAATTTATTTGAGTAAATTTAAAGAATTCAGGTGCAAATTTACTTTCAAAAACTCCAGATATCTGAACTCCAGAAGCAAATACTCACCGCATTTGCACTAAACTAACTTAAAATACAAGTACACTGCAGTTATTCGAATATCTGATACATAAATGTTTTAGAGGCTACTGAGGACATCAACCATAATCCGACGAGGGCTATACATCGCCTCCAAATGCTTAGCTTTCGGCATAGCAATACCCGACCCCTCACTCATATCAACCTCCTGCCCCCCAATCCTCTCCCACTCAAAACACTGAACCAAACCACCCAAAACCAAACCCAGCACGGTCATTGCCAACCCCTCTCCGGGGCAACTCCTCCTCCCTAACCCAAACGGAAAATATGTTTTACTCCCACTAACTCCTCTTTCTTCAAATCTCTCTGGTTTGAACTCTTCTGGCTTGTCCCAGATGGTAGGATCCCTATGTATCGCATACACATTCACGAACAGCATAGTGTTTCTTGAAATGTTGAACCCTGAAACTGTGCACTCAGCAGACGACTCGTGTGGTAGCAAGAGTGGGACTACTGGGTATAGGCGTAGGGTTTCTTTGATGACGTTGTTGAGATAGGAGAGGTTTTGGATATCGAGGGGGTTGATTAAGTGGCTGTGATCGGTTTGGTTATCGATTTGGGTTTGGAGTTTGTGGAGGGATTCAGGGTGGTTGAGAAGGAGAGAGAGGGCCCATTCCATGGCCGTGGATGTGGTGTGTGTTCCTGCTGCTATGAGAGTCTGTACATTTCGAAAAAATATGGATCGAATTAAAATCTATATGATGCTAGCTATCAATATATAAAAACCTAATTGGCCAAGCAAAGTTACTAACCAGTATCATTCCTTTGATAAGCTCATCGCTGTAATTCTCTGCATCGCTCTCCTGCAACGACAACAAAACATCAACAACTGTTCTGTTTTCCTCCCTCCTCTCTCTCCGTCGCTCCTCTATCATTTCCTGAAACAATTCATCCATCTCCTTTCCGAGCCTAGCCATGCGGCTCTCGAGCCCTTTAAATTTGAAAAACTTCAAAATAGGTATAAAGTCCTCAGGGTTCGTCGCATCCAATGCTGCAAACATCTCCTCAATCATGTCTCGAAACCTCTTGCTTATCTCTCTCTTTCCGGTTATTAACTTCATTATGATATTGAACATAAGCTCGGTGAATTTTACGTGCATGTCCACCTTTGTGTAGTTACTTTTAGAGTCTGTTCGGCAAAAAGAAAACTATGCAAAATTCATTAAAACATGAGTTTGTTCAAATGTTGATGGTTTTCCCTTAGCGTGAAAGGACCATGTGTTTAAACCTTTGTGCCAACCTTTTATTTTCGAACACCGGAAAAAATAAAGGGAAAAATGGTCCAACTTCCTAGTCTTAAAAAGCAATAGGAAAAGCTTCCCGGCCAAAAAAAAATCAGTGAAAACCCCCGTTGATCCAACATGTTATAGGTTTAGGCGCGTATAATACAACCAACCATCTTTTACTTTATAATATTCTCATATTACTCTTGACAATTCCTGGCACATTTAGTAGGTAAACTGTTACATTTAGCAGCTAAATTGCTACATTAAGTGCTGCACTTACCGAATAACTACAAGTTTTATCAGATATAGCCGTTTACATTAACCGCTACACTTAGCAGATAACTGCTGCATTTATCAAATGTAGCAATGTACTTGCTAAATGCAGCTTGTCAGAACTTTACAATGGTAATATTAGAATGTTAAAAAATAGACAATGGTTGGTTGTACTGCAAGGACTTAAACATAAAACTTTTTGGATTTAGGAAGTTTTTTACTAGATTTTTTTTGCCCGTCGAGGTTTTTCTATCGGTTTCCGCATCCCGATAGTATATCTGGACCTATTTTCCCCAAAAGTAAATTATGAACCGTAAATGAAACAACGCGCAACAAACAAAGACAGATAATGAGCTTTTTTTAGAAGCGAAAATGCTTTCTGGGGACTTGCCTTTTGCCAGTTCTGTGAGCATGAGCCTGACCTCTTCATTCAGAAGGGGGCACAGGGCACGGATTTTCGCAGGTGAGAATATCTCAAGAGCGGCGATACGTCGGAGATTACGTAGAGCGGGTCCATACGAGGCGGCCGCAAGGGCGGTGTGATTGTAAGAGATGGATTTCGCATGGGGAAACCGTGGACGGTTAGCGAAAACGATGTCGTTTCTGGTGAAGCATTCTTCGACCGCAGAGGGGGAGGACACTACCAGGACGGGGCGGGACCCGAAGTGGAGGAGGAGGGCGTCGGGGCCCCACCGGAGGGATAGGCGGAGGAGGGCCCGGTGGAGGGGGAGGGAGAGGAGGTGGAGGTGGCCGAGGACGGGGAGGGACGGGGGACAGGGTGGGAGATTTCTTGAATTTGAATGTTGTTTAGCCTTGAGAATTATGAAGAGGATGAGGATGATTGTTAGAAGTACCACCACCATGGCCACCACCATCTTTTTTCCCCCCTTTTTTGCTACCTGGTTTCATTGACCAATCATTATATTTTATACCAAGAAGATTTTGATCGAACTTTGGAAAATGATTGGTGGTTGGTGGGTTTATCATCTTCGACTAGGACTTGTCATAGACTTATGGATACCGATCTTTGTTTCTTACCCGGAACGGCCGCTGTTAGAGCCATAATAACCACCAAGCTGTTAGATTCATTCGAAAACACAAATTTGTGTAAAATATGGTGTCTTTTGGTATTGATGTATTCTAAATGCTTTGCACGTAGGATATGTGGTTGAGATTGCACCAGAGCACCCATGCTATTATCTCATAATAGCAACCGTCCCTCTTCCCTCCACCGAGTCAAAAGTTATGGTAGATTACAGCTAGTATTTTGCGGGCGCATATATTTTAAGCAACGTATATACCGCCGAAGTCGTATGTAATTTTTTTTTTATCCTGGACATTATATGAAAATTTCTAAAGATATTTACATTTTATCTCTAAATTTAAATTAAATAAATTTGGTTAATGGTAATATTAGAAGGGAAGCGCTCTATTGCAAACCGGTCCGTATTTTTTAAAAACGGGAACTCTCAATCCACGACATATTTGAACGAACTGAACCGTTTAAATTGTTCACTCTACCTTCAAGTTTATGTGTATGAAAAATTAAAAGATTTGAAAACCTCTAACACATGAATCAGATGAAGTTTATGTTGATATATTGAAAGACGTTTATTTTGCCACCATTTGACATATGTGTTAGAGGTTTTTAAATTATTTGATTTTTCTTACACATATATTTAAAGGTGTAAGTCTACGGTAGCGTCCCGGCCGTCTGTTCGAGGCTAAAATGCGGAAACAAAAACTTTTCTTTAACTAGAAAACGGCTCTATCGTATACTTTTTTCCCGGATCGGACCATTAACCTACTACTAGCAAACAAGAGAAAGGGTAGAGAGGCTATACCGAGAAATCCGTGTTCTTCGGTTTTCGGCCACCATCCCAAGCTCCTCGCGGCATCTCCTGTCTTGTTCTCCTCGTCGGAAATGGCACCATATCGAGAAGTCTTTTTACGGGCTCCCACCTCTGAACCGAGGCAACTCGGACACAAAGTTGGTAAGCTGACGTGTCCAAAATTGCTGTAGACTAAGTGTAGAAACCTTTGTCTCAAGGGGTTAATGAAGTTGCCACTTTGGAGGTCAAGGTGGAAAATGAACTTTGAAATGGAGCTATGGAATTTTGTGTAAGCCAAATGAGATCAAAATTTTCCACCACAAAATGAATGAGGGGCTGCCCCATGTAATGGCCGGCCAAAAAAAAAAGAGAGGGATATCATGAAGGGAGGTAAGTGTAGGAGCAAAGAAATGGTGACCATAAGTTAAAAAGCAAGCCTCACATCCAATATCCAAATCAATCCCATCTCCATAAAGCAAGTAATGATGCACAAAATAAATCAATCTCATCAAGGAGCTTCTAGAAATCTCATGAACCCTCCATCACAAAAAAAAAACACCCTCCATTTTGCTAATTTGCACATTTACAAATAAGCCCCTCCATGGAAAATTCAGCCAAGGAAATAAAGAAAGGAAAATGACCGAAACGGAATGCAAACTGGCAACTTCAAAAAAGCGATCCCGTAATAAATTACAGGAAAACCCCGCGACTGTATATACATACCCGCATTTGTATTCCGACCGAATATAAATGCAATGAGACAAAATCTACACTGTATAATACTAGGATCTGGCTTAAACCAAAACCCGCTAGTATTATCCGTCCGAACCATGGCACGTGCACAAGTGCACGCGTATGTTCGAACCCTGCCATAAATCCATACTGCCTCTACAACGTTTCGCCCGAAACTTGAGAAATTGTCTGTGGGGGACTCTAAAGACTCGTCAATACTTTGGCTGTGCATTTAACCACTAGCACGTCAGAGATATTAGCCATACGTAACGGGCTGCCAGGTATTGACCAAAAGGGAGGTCGATGAGCGAACTCATCCTGACACCCTACTAAGCCTATCAGTGACAATATCCGTACAGTCCAGTCCGTTCGTCTATGAGCATCGCATGGCGGGCCTAAGGGGTTGGTAAAAGTCAGACCCCCAAAAGCGGTACAAGTCATGTCGGAGTGTAGCCCAAAACACCCTGAGATACTACTGGAATACCTACCAGTAAATCTCCTGCCTTGGCCAAGGATTTCGTGTAATGGCTCTCCTAGACACAGCGCGATCTCATCCCTAATACCGGGAGAGACGAACCCCTGCCGATCCATTCACTGCCTCCATGTGGCTCGGGACTGCACTCAACTAAAACCTATTTGCACGACTCCTTTGAGCCGTGGTAGGGTAGTAATCAAAGCACAGTAGGAACTCACACGAGACAAATGACGATCTCAGGTCGATGAACTAACCTGTACACATGTCACCAGGAAACTGCTATCTGACGTCAGGTATAATACCAACTAGCATGTTCCCGGCGAGTCCTGTCCGGTGTACTCATAACCCAATGAGCATCTATATACATCTTAGGTGAACCAACTGACACCAGTGGCTTATGAGACCGGCCACCGCCCCTCGTCGGGGTCTCGACTATATACACTAGTCTACTCTGGAGCATCGATACCCTGTCTCGAAAACTCCCACGACTAGGGACCTTTTAAAGATGTGCTTATAGACCCCAGCTCCCACGTATATGATCTCCATCATACTGCTGGTAGTCAAGCAAGAATCCTAAGGGCTCTATCAACGTGCAATAGTGACCTGTAAGGTCACCTGAAGAACTACACGATGATAAAGATAAACCAGATAGCATACTATCATCTTGAGTAAGACTGTCCTACCGGTATAGGTCCTCCCTCAATCATTGCAATCACGTGCCCGTGATCCAATAATTGACTCTGAGGGCACTATATCCAACAATCTCCCACTTGCACTCAAGGCTAATTATTATGATGTCGCATACTCACAGCCCGTGTGATACCGAACACCCAACTCCTCTACTGACCAGTCTCACAAAGCCCGTTTACAAAACTATCGCGTTCGAGGAATAGCCTCAGTGAGTGGATCCGCCCTGAGGTTTCTTTCTATGTCTCTCTTTATCTCAAGTTTGCGGAGAAAGCCATCTCCCGAAATAAGCAATACCTGTCTTAGAATATGTCTGGATATCTGATGGGACCTAGCTTATAAGTGAACTCCAAATCCAAACTTCTTAGACTGTATCGTCAACTGAACTTAATCAGTATCCTGCGCCATGCCTCTCTCAGTATCCCCTTGGACCACCTGTCTAAAATACTGCCCCTCGTAAGAGGGAAAACTATAACTCTGACAGCCACTCTGTCATCCAGGTCACCTTGGAAGCCTGGAATGATAACTGTCTCCCGAAGGAGGATGCCGTTATCATATCCCTAGAACATCCACTTATGTTCTAAAACTACTTCCGATCATTTCTCCAGGACTGGATTAATATCAACATATTGCATCTAATGCAAAAAAAACATCTGGTGTGGTACTTGACATCTCACGATCAACTCAATTGCCTAAGCAAGTGATCTGCCAATCATGCACATCTCTCTCCTCTTTAGTCTGTAAGACACCTTTAGAGAGGGTGACTCCATCACCCGCAGGTACACTACCGTGCCAGGAGCCGTCCATTCTAAATACCTTTAGAATGCTGTCAAAGTACCCAGATTGGGAAACTACCCAAATCTAGATCTAGTAACCAGAGTGTCTGATATTATATTTATATCCTTTGTGGAGAAACCACTGTGTGACAACCAAAGTATAACCGATCGTAGTATAGAAACTTCACTTCCTACTCTGTGTATGTCATCCAAATACCAGGACATCACACCCTACTACCTTCTTAACAGATCCATCCCCTACTCTGATGAAGTCAAACCTATGACCGTCACATCAGAATTAGATGATCTATCTCCGCTATTACCGCTTTAGTCTATAAGTAGACATAAGCCACTTGTCCACTGTGCTTCCGCTGCTCCCACTGACTACGACAACCCTCTGGCAGAGTCATATACACGTACACTTCTAAAGCCAGTTTAGAACGACGCTATACTCATCCTCCTGCCGGGTCTCATAGCCTGGAACAACAGTAGTGTCAAGTCTGGGTAAACAAGAACCTCCCTGTCACCGTCTTTGAGCATACCGAAGTACCTCTCGAGTGCCTGAGGTTACCCACTATATCTGTGGAGTGGCTAATGGAATGTCAAATTAGATTGAATCTTTAGGTTCTTATTAAATTTTCAGTAATCGTTTGCGGTTCTGGAACCACTTCCAGTTCTACCATACTCCCACTACTGTTTTCTAAAAAAAAATCCATTTTTATTAAAACTGTGGCGAGTCAAGAACAATATCACTATTGATCTTCCAGATGGTAGAAAGTCAACCCTCGTCATAGCCCGGGTCAACCCACAAACAGCCATTACAGAAACGTGCCTTGAATTATCCAGAGTCTGGTTTTAAGCATAAGCCGGACAACTCCCCGTACCTTAACATCGTTAAGATATGAACCGTTCTATATCCAATATAGAAACATAGGCACTGATTTAATTGGAACCAGATTCAAATCATGCAACTATCTCCAGTGCATGTCAACTAAATGGAAGGAGGCCGATCAGCATTACTCAACTTAGGAATGCATCCAGATATGAGTAACCTGAAAGAGAAGCATGTTCTCTTAAAACCATTACTATCAACTGAATACCATACACAAGTATCTACATCTTCGATCACCTTGAAGAATCCTGATACTTGCATCGCTTGGTTCTCTACTTTATTCTTATACCTATAACTTCTCAAAACTTAGACCTTGCATTTCTACGAAATACATGTCTAAGAACTAGAGAAGTCATAAGTAAACAGAATATAGTACGAGTACCAACCCCTCTGTCCTAATGGACACTGGACAACATACAATACTCTGTATAAGTCCCCTGAGTCTAATAACTCAATCCCTGTGTGTCGTAGGTTGAAAACTGTACTTATGGTTAAGAAGAATTACACTGCTGTTTAATGCTCCTTACCTAACCATCCACTGATATAGGTAAATGTCATGGACATAATTTCAAAAAGTTATATATCACTTTATAAAAATAAACGTACAGATATATCAATTTGAAATTTGTGTACAACAACGGATATTCAAAACCAAATATTTGCCGTCCGGCAAACTACCCAGGTGATTTCCTCAAATATCACCAATTACAACGAATCCTGATATAATGAGGACGATCACCTAATTTCCAATAACTTACTCCCACTCATCATCTGTAAAACCATACAGATGTGAGAATCATACCTGGTAAATACATACCCTGGAGCAAGTGTCTAATTGGGAAATCAATTTTCTATTAACAGTACACAGTGAAACTGAAACATTGAAATGTTTCGTAGGAGTATCCGGGTATTCCTAGTAATGCCTCTTCCATTATCAGATTCACAACTATAACCGTATATTTTTTTGCCATCTCTCCAAATCCTTTTATTTGTCTTTAGTCATTACCTTCTGTACGCCCTCTTAGGCTAAATGGTTTTCTTCCTTCCCTACCGTTCGGCACCAGCCTAAGGTTTGGAAGAAGACTATCCAATAAGCATAATGGGTGTACTGTCCTAATCCTACGAGCACTCGCAACCTGAGAGAAGGTGATGATAAAAGACAACCGAATAAACCTTATTCCTATTTCTCCTGAACCAGAATCCATCCCCGAACTGGAACAAGTTCCTTTCGAGTTCGTATATAACCATAAGATGGAGTATCCAAATAACTGTGGATTTTCGTAGTGATACGGAGTGTTCTGTAGAAATACAAAGGTGATGTAGGATTGGCGAAAAAATACTTGGTTTGGTCGTGAACAGCAGTCGCAATTTACTTTGCCCTCTTACCAATCCATTTATTTGTCTTTACTTAATACCTTCTGTACACCATACTTAGGCTAATCGGCTTTCTTCGTTCTTTACCGTTCGGCACCAGCCTAAGGTTTGGAAGAAAATTATCCAATAAGCGTAACAGGTGTACTATCCCCTAATCTAAGGAGCACTCGCAACCTGGGAGAAGGTAAAAGGAAAAGACAACTGAATAGTCCTATTCGTTTTCTCCAGAACCGGAAACCATCCTCGAATCTGGAACAAGTTCCTTCGAGTTCGTATATAACCATACGATGGTTTTATCCAATGGAAGTGGACGTTCGTAGTAATACGGGGTGTCCTGGAGAAAAAGGTAAAAGTAGGAGTGGCAATGAGGTGTGCAACTCAGACAATCCAAAAGCCAGTGTTATAAGAAGGTTCGGTCAACTTGGTCACTGAGTCATAGTCAAGGGTCGGGCCATGGTCGCTGCCAAAGAGAGAGAGAAAAGAAACACTCAGCGTGCACTCTAACCTAGATCAGAATGGTTATCACTTTATCTAATCAGGAAACCTCCTACTGTAACCTCAAATTCTCCTCCAAATCTGAAAGAAGAATTAGTCGGGATCACCCGAGAAGTAAACCAACTCATCAGTGGGAATCGAGATCCAATTATCATCGCATGATAATGTGATGGAATCCACTCACGTTATCACACTCCAGAAGGTATGCGCATATCTGGCAAGTTTCAGTTTCTTTAGAAACTCCCGATGTGATTTTTACCCCATGCTCTTATGACCTTGACGTAGGCCAACATATCATAAGTCACATGTCAAGTTCTACCCGTCATTATCCACGTTAATTTGAACCCACCCGTACATACCCTTGATGTAGGCCAAAATAGTAGTACGACTGTCCCAAACTAACGCATCTATCTATGCAACAGAAAAGTAACAAATAGCTACCATACCTTATGCCTTGACGTAGGCCAACATACATAGAATGAATACTAGGTGCTACCTTTCTGAAATGACGGAGGGCTACGAATGGTTTTTGGCGAAAAACCTTTAACGTAATGAACTTGATATCGTTGAAGGAACCAGATAGCTTTTTATAAAAATATAGTGGCGAAAACCTTTGCTAAAGAGGTCACTCCCGGTGAAGGGATTGTAGGGTTTCTAGGCACACTAATGAGGTCTCACAAGGCATCAACCATGCCAATTTCAAAATTTGCAAGTCCCGAGAAACCCTAATACGGATCGTTAACTAGATATATAGGCGAAACAAATGCGAATAGTTAACAACTTAACTAAAAGAGCGGAAATACAACCTTTGTAGATCCGGTCCTCCACCTCCATAGCTCCGCAATGAAGTCTCCTCGCTGTCCAAATGGAAACCCGGGCTCTAGCGTCGGCTTCATCGGAGAAATGGGCGGGCAAGGTCGTCGGCTTCGTGCCGAAGATGATCTACGTCGAGGCATCACAAGATCAAGCTCCCACTTCACCAAGTCATGAAACTTGTGAAGAAAACACCCTTTACTACTTGGCAAGAGGTAGAGGATGAAGAAATAGGAGGTGGGTTCACTTTAGAATTGGATTTCTCACTCAATTTCTCAAGTTGTCATTGATGAAGCAAGCTTTCTTCATCTTTTTAAGAAGAAGAAGATAATGAATATTATGATAAGAATAATGAGAAAATAGAAAAAGATTATTCTTATCATAACTACAACCATGGTTAGATGTAGAGAATTAACTAAGGTTAGGTGGAATGGTTAGGATTAGGTGAAGAAGACAAGAATGGTTGCTTTGGTCAAAGTTGCATGAAACTTCAAGAAGCTTCAAGTAAGAAAGCTACCATTATGATTTCTTTTCCCAATTCTTTTTAATCCAAATAAAAAGATAAAAGAATGAATAAATAAAATGAAACCCTAACCATTCATATAACCATGGTTTAATTCTTTACATAAACCCAAGTTAGCATGTATCATCAAACATGATACAAACAAGTGCACAAAAATATACCACATATACAATGTGCACAACAAGTGAGAAAATCCATTTAAAGTGAACCAATACTAGTTAATGCAAAGTAATATATCAAATATATAATTATGCATTAAATCATTAAATCAACACTTGATTTAACGACCCGGTCATATCGCATATAACCGACTAATATTCAATGTATCGGCTTATCGAATCAATCGTTGATTCGATAACTAGGTTATATCACATACAACCATTCGATACATTCATCGCGAGAATAGAATACGGTATCACATACACGCATTATTCTCGGTCCCGCACATATCTCATATGCGCTCCTATTTCGTTTCGCTTGAGCCAGGAAACCTCTGTGTAAGACTCTAAAGACTCGTCAATACGCCGGCAGCAGGTGATGATCATATCAAACACCCACAAGCCGCAAGCGGTCTGCTAAACGTAACGGCCACCCGGGTATTGAGCGATCAGAAGATCGACGAGCAAGCCCGCTCACACTCCTGTGAATCCAACCAGTAACACTTACCGTACAGTCCGGTCTGTTCGTCTGATATGTCGCATATCTCACCTAGGGGTGGTAAACGTCAGACCCCAATAGCTCGATAAGTCGTGTCGATATGAGGCCTATAACAGTTCGAGAAACTACTGGTAACACTTACCAGTAAATCTCAGCAACCCTGGCCAGGGATTTCCGGTTATAGCCAATCGAACACTGCGCAACATCAACCCCCTATACCGGGAGAGACGAATCCCCTCCTATCGCTCATTGCCTCCATGTGACTCGGGACTGTACCCAAAAACCACCGTTTTGTACGCCCTCTTGGACGTGGTAAGGTGGAAATCAAAGCACAGTGGGAACCACACAAGACTCTATGACGATCTCAGGTCAACAGACTACTTTGTACCAGTGTCACCAGAGAACTGCCATCTGACGTAAGGTATAATACCATCTGGGAGTTCTCGGCGAGTCCGTCCAGTGTACCCAGTCTCCACTGAGCACCCGTATATCATCTCTGATGTCAAACACCAATGGATATGGGATCATCCATCGCCCATCTGTATGGGTCGAGAAGGTATACGCTAGTCTACTCTGGTATATCGATGCCCCGTCTCGATACACCCACGACTAGGGACCTTGAAGGATGTACTTATGGACTACCATGTCCCCACTAGTATGATCCGCATCATAGTCCAGGTAGTCAAGTACACATCCTAAGGGCTTTACCAACATGTAACAGAGAGACAATCAGTGTACACGTTAAGGTAAAGATCAACCAGATAGCATACTATCATGTCGAGCAAGAAAGTCCTCCCTATATATGTCCAAGCATCCACTACAATATACATCCTATGTATAGTAATGGCCTCTAGGGCATACATATAACTAACAATCTCCCACTTGCACTAGGGCCATCTGACAACAGTGGTTGTAGTATCTCATACTCAACCATCCCATAAAAGTCTCTCTTTGGGAAAAGGCCTTTGTGAGTGGATCCGCCGTGTTGTCCTCTGAGTCTACTCTCCTAACCTCGATCACCCTGGAGATCAACTATCTCCATGATCAGGTGATGCTGCTTCAGAATATGTCTGGATCACTGATGGGACGGGCGTACCTTGGCATAAGCCACAACTCCATTGTCACACAATGGGAGGAACTAAGTTCATCTTATGAACAAATATACATCCAGACTTCCTCTTTGGTAGCATCTTAAGTAGCGATGTATCGAGCCTTTATCGTCTAGTATGCCACGGTATCTAGCTTGGAATTCTTCCAACATACCGTCCCTTTACTGAGGGTAAAGACAATGCCTGTGACTGACATTCAGTCGTGTTTATCACCCTGGAACCTTTCCAGTGATTCTCCCCAGGATCGGTTGATACCATCTCACTACAACTAGTGAGAATCCTAACATCCAATTAGATCTATCTCATAGATCCAAAACCCAGGATTTAGGAGGTATCACTTTCATCCTATCTGGAGAATCATTGTGATAAGCGGAGATTGACCGAGCGTAGCATAGGAAACTCCTTCCCTATCAAGAGCATGTCATCCACGTACTCTACGAGGATCGTCACCATACTCCCTACTACCTTTTTGTTTATACAAGGTTCATCTACCATTCTGATGATGTTAAACTATTTGACTAACACATCAAAACAGATGTTCCAACTCCGCGATACCTGCTTTATCCTATAAAGCATCTTGTACACGTTTCCGCTGCTCCCACTGTCTACGAAGCCCTCTGGCTGTGTATTTATAGACGTTCTCTTCTAAAACATCATTTAGAAAAGCAGTCATGGCACCCAGCCGCCAGATATCGTAGTCATGGTATGTAGCCGTGGCAAGTAGGATCTGGATGGACTTAAGCATAGCCACTTGAAAAGGTTTCATCATAATCCACGCCTGGTCGATGACGAAAAGCTTTAACAAGTCTAGCCTTGAAAGTCTCAACTTTTCCATCTACACCAAGTAATCTTCTCAAGATATACTTGCTCCTGATGGGGATTTAACCCTTCAGATATAGCAACCAAAGTCCATACTTTGTTGGTGTATACGAATTCCATCTCAGATCACTAAGCATCCAGCCATTCTTATAGAGTCCCACTCCTGACGGCCAGCTCAAAACTAGTTGGGTTATCATCTCATGATGCAATCCTCGCTCCCACTGTTATAGAGAAACCGAAGAATCTCTCAGGTGGGTGAGGAACCCTACTAGATCGGCGGAGAGGCTGAGGTTCGTTGGTTACTATTGAATCCTTTGGTTTTATCAAATCATCTGCTGTAGTTTGTATAGCTGGAACCTTTCCAGTTCTACATTACAGACCTTGCCTCGAGCTTGTCCGGATTTTGCTTTTAGACATAGCCCGGACAACCCCAAATCTTAACCAACTTAAGATATGGGCTCTTCCCTTTCCATATCAAATATGAAGTGGTAGGCAACTGATTTGATTTGAACCCTATTCAATAGGTATGCAGCTTCTCAAGTGCATAACTCCAAAAAGGAAATAGGAAACTCAGTAGTACTCATCATAGAGCACACCATATCACATAGGGTGCTTTTGCTCCGCCCCGATATACCATCGTGCTATGGTGTATACGGAGGAGTAATGCTGAGAGAGAATCTCATTCTCCTTTAGAATAATCCAGGATTTCCGTGCTCAAGTATTCTCTTCCTCGATCTCATCAAAGGACATAATACTTATACCCATGTTTTGGTTCTCTACTTCTAACTTATATTCTGTGAATATCTCAAAAGGTTCGGACTTGTGTTTCAACAGGAACATAGGTCTGAATCTCGAAAGATCATCAAAGAATGTAATGAAGTATAAAGAACCGGTCTTGGCAAGTGTAGACAGGGGACCTACATACATCAACATGTATCATCCCAAGAGTTTACTAACTGTTTCTCTGCTTCCAGTAAACAGAGCTATGGTCATCGTATCTTTGTGACATGACTGGCAAGTTTCATAAGATGTAAATTCAAACAGTTTTAAATATGCATCTATGTGCAACTTAGCTAGTCGGGTCGCATTGATATGACCTAGTCTACAATACCTCAAGAAGGATTCGTTTATTTCTGAACTCTTCCTCTTTAGTGTGTTCCGTATACTAAAGAACTGTAGTTTGATTTAGAACATCAATGCTTTTAGATAACGTGCCTGAACCGATCAACTTTTGATATAGGAAATGTTCAAAACATTATCCAACTATACAAAATTTTATCATTTCTTTACTAATAAAGAGATAGATATGATTTTGTATATCAGGTTCGGTATCTAATAACATTCGTTCAGAATCAATGTATTTGGAATACAGGGTGACAGTGACCAACAGACTTGGCTGCAACACTTGCCCCGTTTTCTGTCTCATGAAACTTATCACCCGTTCTCAGTTCTCTACCTATCTGTAACCCTATGTAACAGTTTACATATCTGGGATCCTGATCCGGTATCATATACCCAGGATGCGGAGGATACTGAGAAACAGTTCTTTGTAACGAACACACCCGAAGATGATGCATCAGCATGCACTCTCTTCGTTTGGGCGGCACGGGAAATCTGGTATTCCCCAATTTCCTACTCTGTCTTATAACAATTATAAGTTGGAGCGGGACCAACGTTCCCCATTTCAGTATAACAAGCGGGTTCGGTCAATATTCCGTATTATTATCTTGATTAAGGCGTGATATGGTCGCTACCTGGAGAGAGAGAGAAGAAAACACTCTGCGTGCGCTCTTGCAAGAATAGATTGGTTATTATTTTATCTAATCAGGATGGCTCCCACTGTTTTTATCAAATCTTCCTTCAAACCCTAAAAGGAAAGACTAGCCGGGATTAATTACACTCTACAAGTTCACCAATCTTTCAGCCAGGCCAGTGTCGGTACTTTGAGGGAGGTCCCCCGTGCTTTCGCACGAACCTAATTACTGTAAACCTCGTTTTCCCAGAGGCGTAACCCCGTTGACACCTTTCTAGACACCTACTTGATCGGCTAATTGTAATGTGTAAAACTCTCCCAGGAGTAACTCTTACTCGCAGCGGGTATCGGAATCCAACTATCTCATAGAAGGTATGCAATCTCATTGCAAATTTCAACACTTGAAATTCCCGATAATATTTTGCCCCTAGCGTGCTATGACCTTGACGCATGCCAAACAACCCATAGTCCGCTAGTCAAGTTCAACCCGTACATTTCCTGATTGAATTAAACCCACCCGCACGACCCTTGACGCATGCCAAACAACGCCGTACGAATACCCTAATCCAATCGCATCGTATGCTAGCAGATAATGTCACGCCCCGCTTCCCAGAGTACGCAAGATTTGGGCACGTGACATAGCCAACCATGCTACCTGTGGGTAGGAAGTATCCATCCACAGTCACATTACGGTTGTAAGGATATCAAGAACAAGATAAAACTAATCTAATACATGTCCAAATCCATAATAACAAGAATCAATAAACAATAGGTGCGGAAGCTAATGATCCAATACAATGAATAAACAGTATGTCCCATAATTCGGGCTCACATCTGGAAATGAAATGACATAAATAAACTAAACTCTAAGGAACTCACAGTTCAGCCTGCTGGCTGAAGTACTCCTGCTCGGTCGTCGACAGTGGAACGGAATCTGGGCCATGCAAAACCCAGACGTCAGCGCGTCATGATATCAAGTATGTAGCATAAACATGGTAATAAACAATGCAAGCATGAACATGAATAAAGCAGCAATAAGAAGTAATACACAGGGTAATGTGCAGTAGTGACTAAACTGTCCTATCAGGTTTTCTACTCTATAGTCTTTGAAACCAATTGATGAATCGTCGATGTAACTCAATAGTATCCCGTGCGTGCCCGGGACCACGGTCATGATCCTCGGGGCTGAATCCGAGACGTGCCGCTAAGCAGTAAAAGGTAGTAGGATAGATGAGTGATGTCAGCAACAACACTCCGGAGCTGGCCAAGCCCGTAAGACTGATCAGAACAATGTATCGAACTGTTGAGTTACAAGTCGGTTTCACCTTTGATTTCCCCATACCCCCAAACTATGTATGTCAGTCAGGTATTCAGTAGTCAAGGACTAATGCCAACACAAAGTCAAGTAAAGGTAGGTCTGTCTGGGTCGACAGCAGGAATGGTTAGGTTTGTCGGCATTAGGCATGAAATCGTGAGACAAGTAATGTCGTGGTACAACAGGATGAGTCGGTATGCATGTATATGTCAGGTGTAGCAGGGTCAGGTCAATATGTCGTGCAATCGGGTAAGTGCTCACAACAGGTATACAATCAATAATGAATAACAGCAGGAAACAGTAATTAATCACAATGTTCCATATAACTACAGTGATGGTTGTATTCTCTTATTAACAGGTTCAATCATCTTTAGGGTGCAAAAGCCACAAGGTAAAGCAGTATTCACAATTATAAATTTAGGAACTACATGAAGTTATACTAAGTATAATAATTGTCTCAAGAATAGTTTAACAGTTCAAGCAGATCAGATTCAGTTGTTTTATTTAGTTAAAGCATGGAGTGATGTGGGTTAAATAATTACGAGGAAGTGTTGTAACGATTCCAATATACAGATAACAACAATAATACGATATCAAATGCCATCATTAAGTTACGGTATTAAATAGTGTGAATTAAATTGCGTGGCAAGACTAGGTCTCGCATGCTAGCATGTTCAAGCAAGTATTCAGATACTTGCCTCGACGGTCTGCAAACTGGAACACGGATGCGATGTCGGTAGAAACCACGATAAGATAGCACAGGCCACGGATCGAGTCCCAACAGAGGTCAACGGGATCACACGGACCAGGGGGCTTCGCTGGAGCGTCGGGTTCGTCAGACGGCACGGTCGGATTCCGGCAAAAGTTATCGGCAACACGTTAGCAATAAGATAAACATACAAGATCAGCGGGGTTTTGCACCAAAGGAAGTAAAGTGATGCTTACAGAGGAGAAACAGGGGTAACTATGACGGGCCCGACGGCGATGGACCCACCGGCGGTGAACAGGAGGTGCGGCGAGGGTGCTGGAACGTCTGAAAGGGCTCGGGGTCGCTGGAAAGGGGTGCTGCGGTGAGTGGAGAAGAGTGTGGTCGGCTCTGGTGGTCGAGGGAGAGAAGGAGGTGGTCGGAGGTGGTGTCGACGAGATCGCCGGCGCGTTTCTCCGGCGAACAGCGGGGTAGGCGATGGGTTAGGGTTCGTGTTGGGTGTTCCGGCGAGGGGAGGAGGGAAACGACGACGAGGTCGGGTCGAGTAGGGTGAAAGGGAGTCGTGGGAGGCGTCGACGGTGAGAGGCGACGTCGACGGCGAGGTCTGCGAGGGTGGAGGCGAGGTCGGGAATGGGTTGCAGGCGCGGGAGTCGTCGGGAAACGGGAGGAGGAAGGCGCGGGGGTCTCGTGGTGGCGAGGGCGGCGACGGCGAGGTCGCGGGGGATCGGCGGTGAGGTCGCTGTAGGCTAGGGTTAGGGTTTGAGGGGGTTTCTCGCGATGAAGGTTGGTTGAGGGAAGGCGGCTGCATGGTTAGATTTATATAGAGGGAGAGAGAGAGAGGGATTGGAGAGAGAGAGATAGGGATTTGGTGAGGGATTGAGGGAAGAGAGAGAGAGAGATGTGGAAAAGGAGCGGGGCCCACGCGGGGAAACCAAGCTCAGTGATTGGTTTATCGCGAGGAAAAACATTTGGGATTAAAGATTCTGAAGGATTTAAACTGTTGAGGAAATATAAAACGTATATAAATAGTTTAAGATATTAAATTGAAACGGGCCCTTTTTGGCGCGAAATGAAACATTTCCAAATCGCGCCCGGGTTGCGCCCAAATGTTCCAAATTCAAATTATAGGATTTTAAGCGGGTTCCAAATTTTGAAAAGAGGTGTTTAAGGATTAAAATGCATGCCCCCAAGTCGAACACTTGCACGCGCACGTAGTCGTCCGAACTTGCCCGTTTAGCCGAACGGGATGGAATCTCGACGCGCGGACGCTACCACGCGACTAGTGGCGACGAGTAGGCCAAGATGGACATCTTAAATTTCATTTTAGGAGTTAAAATTTGTTATGTGCCAAAATGACTTAACCGGGTGAAATTTAGCAATAAACACCAGAAAATCAGGAAAATTGGAAATGAGCAAATCACAACCCTCAACTAGTAATATAAATAGTATTATTGGGCTCGGGTGTTACATCATACCCAACTACAAAAAGAATTTCGTCCTCGAAATTCCAAGAATACAAGATAGCTAACTACTGGAAAAGGTGAGGGAAATTCTGCCGGATCTCGTCTTCTCGCTCCCAAGCGGATTCTCCATGCGATCGGTTACCCCAAGAAACTAGCACAAGAGGGATAACCTTGTTCTTAAGAACATTTTCTCTTCGATCCTTGATTTCAACTGGTCGCTCCTCAAAAGTCAGGTCCTCTCGTACAGTCAACTCCGAATGATCCAAGACATGAGTCTCATCACGAACATACCTCCGTAGTTGAGACACATGAAACACATCGTGAACTCCTGCTAATGACGGTGGTAACGCCAACCGGTACGATACCTCTCCAACACGCTCCAATATCTCGAAGGGTCCAACGAATCGGGGACTAAGCTTTCCCCGACTTCCAAAGCGAATCACCCCTCTAGTCGGTGATATCTTCAGGAATACCAAATCACCCACGGCGAACTCTAGAGGTCTTCTTGACGTGTCGGCCCAACTTTTCTGTCTGTCTTGAGCTGCCTTCATATGCTTCCTGATTGTATTCACCTTCTCGACCGTCTGTACTACCAAATCTGGTCCTAGTAACCTTCGTTCACCAATATCGTTCCAACAAACGGGTGAACGGCACTTACGACCATACAGTGCTTCAAACGGGGCCATCTGAATAGTTGCTTGGAAGCTATTGTTGTACGAAACTCCACCAGGTGTAGATGATCCTCCCAAGAACCTTTGAAGTCTAACATGCAAGCCCTCAACATATCTTCAAGGGTCTGGATCGTTCTCTCTGATTGTCCATCAGTCTGGGGATGATAAGCTGTGCTAAACTTCAATCGAGTCCCCAAACTTTCTTGTAATCTCCTCCAAAAGTGCGACAAGAACCGAGTGTCCCGATCGGACACGATGCTTACCGGTACTCCACGCAATCTGACAATCTCCTGCATGTACCGCTCTGCCAAAGTCTCTGTCGATTGACCAACCCGGAAAGGAATAAAGTGAGCTGCGTTGGTCAACCGATCGACAATCACCCATACAGCATTGTTGCCCTTTGGACTCCGCGGTAAAGCCGTCACAAAATCCATGGTTATAAGTTCCCACTTCCATTGAGGAATCGGAAGTGGTTGCAATAAACCAGCAACCCTTTGGTATTCAGCCTTGACTTGCTGACACACCAAGCACTTAGCCACGAAGCGAGCAATTTCCCGTTTCATACCTTCCTACCAGAAATGCTGTCGAATATCTCGGTACATCTTTGTCCCTCCTGGATGTACAGAGTAAGCTGAACTGTGTGCCTCCTTCATAAGCTCTTCACGCACATCTCCTTTTGGCACACACACACGGCTACCATATCTCAACGAACCATCTTCATGGATCAGTAAATCGGTTCGTAGTCCAGCTCCAACCCGCTCTCGAAACTTTTGCAGTCTAGGATCCTGCGATTGCGCCGCTTTAACCTTCTCACCTAATGACGATTGTACTTGCAACTGCATCAACTGTCCTGTAGCACGTGGTAGCACAACCCCCAAGTCAAATCTCCGAAACTCCTCAATGATCTCTCTCTGTGCAGTCAATAACTGAATTGCTGGTAACCGACCTAGCGCATCTGGCACGACGTTAACTTTTCCCGGATGGTACTTAAGATCAAGGTCGTAGTCGGCCATCAGCTCCAACCATCTGCGTTGCCTCATGTTCAACTCCTTCTGAGTGAACACATACTTCAAACTCTTGTGATCCGTAAAGACTTCAACTCTCTCGCCCAAAAGGTAGTGTCTCCAAATCTTCAGGGCGAAGATCACGGCTGCAAGCTCTAAGTCATGAGTCGGATAGTTCTTCTCATGAGTCTTCAGCTGTCTCGTAAACGACGACTTTCCCATTCTGCATTAAAGCATATCCCAATCCTTTTCCAGATGCGTCGCTATGAATCACCAGTCCTCCTGAATTATCCGGTACGGTCAGGATCGGGGCGGTTATCAACTTTTGCTTCAACGTCTCGAAGGCCAATGCACATCCCTCCGTCCAAACAAACGGTACCTCCTTACGCGTAAGCTTGGTTAACGGCTCAGCTAAACGAGCGAAGTTCTCCACAAATCTTCTGTAGTATCCGGCTACTCCAAGGAACTTCTTATCTCAGCTACATTCCTTGGAATAGGCCAATCCCGAACTGCTGCAATCGTTTCGGGATCAACGGCGATTCCATCGCCCGACACGACATGCCCCAGAAACTTCACTTCTTCCAGCCAGAATTCGCACTTACTCGTCTTCGCGAATAATTTCTCTTGTCTCAGCGTCGGCAGTGCGATCCTTCTTCTTCACTAAAAGAACTGGAGCTTCCCACGGTGAGTTGCTGCTTCGAATTCATCCCTTCTCGAGTAATTCACCCACTTGTTTCTTAACTTCTTCCAATTCCACCGGTGCCATCGGATAAGATTTTGATACTGGCACTGCACCAGGAATAAGGTCAATCGCAACTCTACTTCTCGCTTCGGCGGTAAGCCCGAAATATCTTCAAACACATCCATAAAGTCGCGGACAATTGCCGGCTCTTCATTACTCTCCATTACTATAGCCGCAAGAACATTGTTCGTCGGCCTAGCCCTAAACTCGACTGGCCCGACAGAATTGCTTCCTCCAATGTAAGTAAACTTAGGATGTCCGGGAATCTGTAATTACCTTCCTTGCCCTACAGTCAATGTGGGCGTGGAAAGTGCCAAGGAAATCCATCCCCAAGACAACCTCATAACTGCCCGGATCTATCGCCAAGAAATCTGCAAAAGCTCCCGTCCGCAAACAACAACTGTACAATCTCTACCTTCCTTACTAGCTATGATTTTCCCATTCCCAGTGTGTACGTCCCAGAAACTAGACAGGGTCGTGCAGGTGATCGAGTGTGTAGTTATAAATTTGGATGACATAAACAATGGGATGCTCCGAAATTAAGTAATGCCAAAGCGGGAAAAACCATGAACGAGTAAATTACCTGAAACCACTTCTCCCGATGCCTTAGCTTCTTCCGTTGTCAACACGAACGCTCGAGCCTGATTTGGTCCTTGATTCGACTGTCTCTGCCCTTGGAACGGTCTCTGCGGAGGCTTCGACGGACAAGCATTAACGGTGTGATCTGCCGCTCCACATCTCAAACAGAGTCCCAGCCTCAAACGACACTCCCTTCGCACATGTCCGGGTTTATGGCAGTGGCTACAGATCACGCTCCCCTTTCGATCACCCACAATCATTTTCTTCATCGGTGCTACGCTGCACCTGTTCACTGGAATACTTCTACGTACCGACGTTTGGTTCAGTGCAAAAGCCGGTTCCAGCTCGATCTGTTCCTTTAGACTCTCCAGCAATCCCCTTATCACTCTACGCCTGGCGGCTAAGACCGCACTTCTTTGGTCCATCTTCAAATTCGTACCTGCCATGAATCCTGGAAATCAAAGTACCCAACATTAGCATGATGATAGATTCTGAGTATAGATCAAGGCTAGAACTCCAAGATACTTAAATAGAGTACTGCATTGTAGCTATGCCGCGGTATCATAGCCGCAATTACTTAACTCCACCCAAGTCGCCTAAGTCCTAGAGATAACAAGAAATTAGGTTTTTGAGTTGACAAATGCAAAGTAAGTTTGCACGTCGACATGATCCGGAAGAATGATTCAAGGATAGTAAAACGGTCAAAGTGGCAGGACATGTTTCCTAATCACGGGTATTCTGATTCATGTATCGGGTGCAATACCCAACTACAAGAATCAACCCAATTAACCTATGGCTCTGATACCATAAAACCATGTCACGCCCCGCTTCCCAGAGTACGCAAGATTTGGGCACGTGACATAGCCAACCATGCTACCTGTGGGTAGGAAGTATCCATCCACAGTCACATTACGGTTGTAAGGATATCAAGAACAAGATAAAACTAATCTAATACATGTCCAAATCCATAATAACAAGAATCAATAAACAATAGGTGCGGAAGCTAATGATCCAATACAATGAATAAACAGTATGTCCCATAATTCGGGCTCACATCTGGAAATGAAATGACATAAATAAACTAAACTCTAAGGAACTTACAGTTCAGCCTGCTGGCTGAAGTACTCCTGCTCGGTCGTCGACAGTGGAACGGAATCTGGGCCATGCAAAACCCAGACGTCAGCGCGTCATGATATCAAGTATGTAGCATAAACATGGTAATAAACAATGCAAGCATGAACATGAATAAAGCAGCAATAAGAAGTAATACACAGGGTAATGTGCAGTAGTGACTAAACTGTCCTATCAGGTTTTCTACTCTATAGTCTTTGAAACCAATTGATGAATCGTCGATGTAACTCAATAGTATCCCGTGCGTGCCCGGGACCACGGTCATGATCCTCGGGGCTGAATCCGAGACGTGCCGCTAAGCAGTAAAAGGTAGTAGGATAGATGAGTGATGTCAGCAACAACACTCCGGAGCTGGCCAAGCCCGTAAGACTGATCAGAACAATGTATCGAACTGTTGAGTTACAAGTCGGTTTCACCTTTGATTTCCCCATACCCCCAAACTATGTATGTCAGTCAGGTATTCAGTAGTCAAGGACTAATGCCAACACAAAGTCAAGTAAAGGTAGGTCTGTCTGGGTCGACAGCAGGAATGGTTAGGTTTGTCGGCATTAGGCATGAAATCGTGAGACAAGTAATGTCGTGGTACAACAGGATGAGTCGGTATGTATGTATATGTCAGGTGTAGCAGGGTCAGGTCAATATGTCGTGCAATCGGGTAAGTGCTCACAACAGGTATACAATCAATAATGAATAACAGCAGGAAACAGTAATTAATCACAATGTTCCATATAACTACAGTGATGGTTGTATTCTCTTATTAACAGGTTCAATCATCTTTAGGGTGCAAAAGCCACAAGGTAAAGCAGTATTCACAATTATAAATTTAGGAACTACATGAAGTTATACTAAGTATAATAATTGTCTCAAGAATAGTTTAACAGTTCAAGCAGATCAGATTCAGTTGTTTTATTTAGTTAAAGCATGGAGTGATGTGGGTTAAATAATTACGAGGAAGTGTTGTAACGATTCCAATATACAGATAACAACAATAATACGATATCAAATGCCATCATTAAGTTACGGTATTAAATAGTGTGAATTAAATTGCGTGGCAAGACTAGGTCTCGCATGCTAGCATGTTCAAGCAAGTATTCAGATACTTGCCTCGACGGTCTGCAAACTGGAACACGGATGCGATGTCGGTAGAAACCACGATAAGATAGCACAGGCCACGGATCGAGTCCCAACAGAGGTCAACGGGATCACACGGACCAGGGGGCTTCGCTGGAGCGTCGGGTTCGTCAGACGGCACGGTCGGATTCCGGCAAAAGTTATCGGCAACACGTTAGCAATAAGATAAACATACAAGATCAGCGGGGTTTTGCACCAAAGGAAGTAAAGTGATGCTTACAGAGGAGAAACAGGGGTAACTATGACGGGCCCGACGGCGATGGACCCACCGGCGGTGAACAGGAGGTGCGGCGAGGGTGCTGGAACGGCTGAAAGGGCTCGGGGTCGCTGGAAAGGGGTGCTGCGGTGAGTGGAGAAGAGTGTGGTCGGCTCTGGTGGTCGAGGGAGAGAAGGAGGTGGTCGGAGGTGGTGTCGACGAGATCGCCGGCGCGTTTCTCCGGCGAACAGCGGGGTAGGCGATGGGTTAGGGCTCGTGTTGGGTGTTCCGGCGAGGGGAGGAGGGAAACGACGACGAGGTCGGGTCGAGTAGGGTGAAAGGGAGTCGTGGGAGGCGTCGACGGTGAGAGGCGATGTCGACGGCGAGGTCTGCGAGGGTGGAGGCGAGGTCGGGAATGGGTTGCAGGCGCGGGAGTCGTCGGGAAACGGGAGGAGGAAGGCGCGGGGGTCTCGTGGTGGCGAGGGCGGCGACGGCGAGGTCGCGGGGGATCGGCGGTGAGGTCGCTGTAGGCTAGGGTTAGGGTTTGAGGGGGTTTCTCGCGATGAAGGTTGGTTGAGGGAAGGCGGCTGCATGGTTAGATTTATATAGAGGGAGAGAGAGAGAGGGATTGGAGAGAGAGAGATAGGGATTTGGTGAGGGATTGAGGGAAGAGAGAGAGAGAGAGATGTGGAAAAGGAGCGGGGCCCACGCGGGGAAACCAAGCTCAGTGATTGGTTTATCGCGAGGAAAAACATTTGGGATTAAAGATTCTGAAGGATTTAAACTGTTGAGGAAATATAAAACGTATATAAATAGTTTAAGATATTAAATTGAAACGGGCCCTTTTTGGCGCGAAATGAAACATTTCCAAATCGCGCCCGGGTTGCACCCAAATGTTCCAAATTCAAATTATAGGATTTTAAGCGGGTTCCAAATTTTGAAAAGAGGTGTTTAAGGATTAAAATGCATGCCCCCAAGTCGAACACTTGCACGCGCACGTAGTCGTCCGAACTTGCCCGTTTAGCCGAACGGGATGGAATCTCGACGCGCGGACGCTACCACGCGACTAGTGGCGACGAGTAGGCCAAGATGGACATCTTAAATTTCATTTTAGGAGTTAAAATTTGTTATGTGCCAAAATGACTTAACCGGGTGAAATTTAGCAATAAACACCAGAAAATCAGGAAAATTGGAAATGAGCAAACCACAATCCTCAACTAGTAATATAAATAGTATTATTGGGCTCGGGTGTTACAGATAAGCACTAGTTAGCTACCGTACACTACGCCTTGACGCATGCCAAACAACCGCAGCACGAATACTAACTAGTATTTATCTGAAATGACGGAGGGCTACGACAGGTTTTTCTGAAAACCTATTGCGTAATGAACTTGATATCATTGTAGAATCAAATGATTTTAAAATGGAGTGTTTTTGAGGCTTTTCTAGTTTTGCTAAAGGAATCACTCCCGGTGAAGGGATCGTCGGTCCTTTCCTCTTCGAATGAGGTGCGGGATATATCATATATATCACTGTGCAAAGCAGAACTCTTAAAAGCAATCAAAATACAAACCGAGTGTGTAGCATCTGCCAGTTATTGCTAAAGGAGTCACTCCCGGTGAAGGGATCTCGGTCCTTTCCTCATCGAATAAGGTGCAGGATATATCACATATACCGCTGTGCAAAGCAAGAACTGTAGCTACCTGTTTTATTTTTGAAATTCGATTCCACAACATCTTAGATTTCTTTTATTTTCATTAATCACATTAATGAAGTCCAATCATTTAAGTACCTAAACATCACAGATAAATACGACGTACACTTATGCCATCCGCATTCGCCTCGATGTCCCCTCGTTTTCCGTTAGGTTAGGTAACTAACGGCAGAGCAGGGCAGGGCTAGCGCGGGTGTAAAACATAAGTAACATCTATATAATATATCATATATACTATATACAGTATCTATCACAGAACATCACATGATCACATCACAGATATCGCAGCAGAAGAAACATATGAAATATTGGATATACTAGGACGTCCGTGTTTTCAATACGAGCCAGTATAAAACACGGATTCCACGGTCGTGATGAATAGCCAAACCCACACCCCTAGACCCCTACGAGAGCGGCAAGCAACCCTACCAATCCTAGAGTTAGGAGACCCGGACTCGACTCCTCGAGTTGGTCTCCCACTGGACTCCAGAACCCGGTTACTTGTGCTCCCCTCCTTGGGTCTATCCTAGTGCGGAAAAGTAAATAATATACAAAGGGTGACATCTTCCGCAACCTGGAAGTGTCCCAATAAAAGAATATTACATACAAGTTTTTACATGAATGAAAATGAAAAACACTCATCTCACATAAAAACCCCCGGCTATTCAAACACGACGATCCAATATAACATATCCAGCAACACATAACATCACATGTCATCAACGTAAGTAAATATGCGCATCCCAATTGTCGTTGACATATAGCAACGAAACCGGCGATATCACATATTACACTTACGGTCACAGAAAAGAAAGTGTAAAACTACAACAGTTGGAATCCGCAACCTCTTTAGACATCTCATGCCTAAACAAATGAATTTCTTAGACATCGCATGCCTAACAATTATAAACCCCGTATTTTAGTCCCATTATCGAAAACTCTTTTCAATATCAAGTCGGGCAATTCAACAAGATTCCCGACATCCTGATCGAATGCTTGTCGCAAACTTTAGTAGACGGCCGCACCCCCGATGCCGTCGACGAAGTGCACCAAGGCGGAACACCACTGCCGCGAGCACCCGAACGGATGCTTTCGGCGGCGGGGTTCTCCTACAGTCACTTGGTCGGGGCTATGGAGTGTAGCAGTCTATTAAGTTTACCTGGCGAGTATCCGCGTACGCTACGTGATTGCGACGGACTTTTGATCGCATCAAAATTCCGTGGCAACCGATCAAGTGAGACTAAATTGCTAGATTTATAACATTCATTCAGTTATCTCATAACTACTTATGAATTCCAATTATTGTATCCCATTCCAGATAAATAGAAAATGTTAAACTTTCCGATCGAACATTCGAACACCCAAGTTTTCCCGAAACAGATCAACACATGAAACAAGTTCAAAGACATTCACTTCATGCCTTAGTACCAACGGTCCAGCCGTAGAAGGGTCAAGCCAACGCCTCACATGTGGCACGCCGTACTGCCCCAAACCCTAAGGTTCAAAGGGCAGTTCAAGACGGTCACATAATCGAGTTAAGGTTTGTTGTCTTCTAGAGGGTCCATCGCGTTACTTGCACTACTTAGAACGTCTTTAAACCACGGAAAAATCCAACACTTGGAAATTTTCCGGCAGGGGAAAAAGTGGGTATCTGTATCCGGTCGAACCTTTTAACATATTCTAAAATTATCCGGAAAAGCACACAGACAAAATTAGACGATTCGATCGAAACGCCGAGTCCCTAATACAACCCAGAAAATTCAACTCTTTAAAAAAATATTAAAAATTCCCAGGAAAACCAGCACTGCAAACTAAGAATTACTGTGCCAAATTTAACACAAGAAGAGACCACATGGCCGCGGAACCGCCGCATTAGCCATGCTAATGCCGCGGTTCCGCCGCACATTGGTGGATTCAGGGGTACGGGCTTCTCAGTAATTCTTATAATCTTCTGCTGGTTTTTCTGCATATTTTTAATCTGGAAAAAACCCAGTTTTTCAAAATTGTCCAGAGAGCAAATTTGGGTTTGGGTTTTGATTCGATCGGACTTCTAATTCCGTCTACGCATCGCCTAAGGTTCTAGCTAGGCTCTGATACCACTGTAGGGTTCCTAGGCACACTAATGAGGTCTCACAAGGCATCAACCATGCCAATTTCAAAATTTGCAAGTGCCGAGAAACCCTAATACGGATCGTTAACTAGATATATAGGCGAAACAAAAGCGAATAGTTAACAACTTAACTAAAAGAGCGGAAATACAACCTTTGTAGATCTGGTCCTCCACCTCCATAGCTCCGCAATGAAGTCTCCTCGCTGTCCAAATGGAAACCCGGGCTCTAGCGTCGGCTTCATCGGAGAAATGGGCGGGCAAGGTCGTCGGCTTCGTGCCGAAGATGATCTACGTCGAGGCATCACAAGATCAAGCTCCCACTTCACCAAGTCATGAAACTTGTGAAGAAAACACCCTTTACTACTTGGCAAGAGGTAGAGGATGAAGAAATAGAAGGTGAGTTCACTTTAGAATTGAATTTCTCACTCAATTGCTCAACTTGCCATTGATGAAGCAAGCTTTCTTCATCTTTTTAAGAAGAAGAAGATAATGAATATTATGATAAGAATAATGAGAAAATAGAAAAAGATTATTCTTATCATAACTACAACCATGGTTAGATGTAGAGAATTAACTAAGGTTAGGTGGAATGGTTAGGGTTAGGAGAAGAAGACAAGAATGGTTGCTTTGGTCAAAGTTGCATGAAACTTCAAGAAGCTTCAAGTAAGAAAGCTACCATTATGATTTCTTTTCCCAATTCTTTTTAATCCAAATAAAAAGATAAAAGAATGAATAAATAAAATGAAACCCTAACCATTCATATAACCATGGTTTAATTCTTTACATAAACCCAAATGAGCATGTATCATCAAACATGATACAAACAAGTGCACAAAAATATATCACATATACAATGTGCACAACAAGTGAGAAAATCCATTTAAAGTGAACCAATACTAGTTAATGCAAAGTAATATATCAAATATATAATTATGCATTAAATCATTAAATCAACACTTGATTTAACGACCCGGTCATATCGCATATAACCGACTAATATTCAATGTATCGGCTTATCGAATCAATCGTTGATTCGATAACTAGGTTATATCACATACAACCATTCGATACATTCATCGCGAGAATAGAATACGGTATCACATACACGCATTATTCTCGGTCCCGCACATATCTCATATGCGCTCCTATTTCGTTTTGCTTGAGCCAGGAAACCTCTGTGTAGGACTCTAAAGACTCGTCAATACGCCGGCAGCAGGTGATGATCATATCAAACACCCACAAGCCGCAAGCGGTCTGCTAAACATAACGGCCACCCGGGTATTGAGCGATCAGAAGATCGACGAGCAAGCCCGCTCACACCCCTGTGAATCCAACCAGTAACACTTACCGTACAGTCCGGTCTGTTCGTCTGATATGTCGCATATCTCACCTAGGGGTGGTAAACGTCAGACCCCAATAGCTCGATAAGTCGTGTCGATATGAGGCCTATAACAGTTCGAGAAACTACTGGTAACACTTACCAGTAAATCTCAGCAACCCTGGCCAGGGATTTCCGGTTATAGCCAATCGAACACTGCGCAACATCAACCCCCTATACCGGGAGAGACGAATCCCCTCCTATCGCTCATTGCCTCCATGTGACTCGGGACTGTACCCAAAAACCACCGTTTTGTACGCCCTCTTGGACGTGGTAAGGTGGAAATCAAAGCACAGTGGGAACCACACAAGACTCTATGACGATCTCGGGTCAACAGACTACTTTGTACCAGTGTCACCAGAGAACTGCCATCTGACGTAAGGTATAATACCATCTGGGAGTTCTCGGCGAGTCCGTCCAGTGTACCCAGTCTCCACTGAGCACCCGTATATCATCTCTGATGTCAAACACCAATGGATATGGGATCATCCATCGCCCATCTGTATGGGTCGAGAAGGTATACGCTAGTCTACTCTGGTATATCGATGCCCCGTCTCGATACACCCACGACTAGGGACCTTGAAGGATGTACTTATGGACTACCATGTCCCCACTAGTATGATCCGCATCATAGTCCAGGTAGTCAAGTACACATCCTAAGGGCTTTACCAACATGTAACAGAGAGACAATCAGTGTACACGTTAAGGTAAAGATCAACCAGATAGCATACTATCATGTCGAGCAAGAAAGTCCTCCCTATATATGTCCAAGCATCCACTACAATATACATCCTATGTATAGTAATGGCCTCTAGGGCATACATATAACTAACAGGGATCTCGGCTCTTTCCCCGTAGAATGAGGTGCAGGATATTCCAACTGAATACCACGATGCAAAGCAAAAGTAATCGACTATAGTGAAGTTATTGCCCTGACGCAAACTTCTGTCCAAGGGGTCACTCCCGGTGAAGGGACCTCAGCCCTTGCCCCGTCGACTGAGGTGCTGGATATTCATAACCGAATACCACTGTGCAAAACAAAAGAGAACGTCCTTGCAATAACAGCTTTTTGAAAATTGTTCCAACAACATCAGAATAGGTTTGTTTAGCTTGCATTGATCCGAATCAATGCAGTCCCATCAATTGATCACACCACAAAAGAACGAAAATACGATGTACGTATATGCCATCCACATTCGGCACTGGGTCCCGTCATCACCCGTTAGGTTACTTAACTAACGATAGAGCGGGGACTGGACTAGCGCGGATGCAAAACATATACAACATATACTAGTATATATATCAATATATAATAGTTGCTAAAGGCGTGATAAAATGCAACATCACAGAAATGTAATAAGCATCACAGAATAATACAGATAATCTGGGATCCCCGGGTTTCATAGAGCCACTGCTGAAACCCGACGTTCCCCTGGTCGTGTGGATAGCCTGTGCAATGAAATCCTAGACTCCTACAGACGCGGCAAGTTACCCGCCAAAACCTGAAGCGAGGCAGCCCCCTTCAACAACGTGAATGGACCATCCAGCACTTCACGGAATCCGGTAACCTATACCCCCTACGGGTGCGGCGAATAGCCCGCCAATTCTAGAGTGAAGCCCCCTCCGTCTCAAAGCCATGAGATGCGGGCCCGTTGCCCTCTAGAACCCGGCTACCCGTGCACCCCTCCGCGGGGTAATCCTAGTACAGAAAGTAAAATATACAACGGGTACATCGACCTCAGCCCGGTCGTGCCCCAAAAGAATAATATACAAACAGGCAGTGACGACAGTCCAGATGTCGGACGCTCGCCCCGCAATATCAAATGTACATATACAACCAAACTGTACTACCATTGCATCCAGGCTATCCACCACGACAAATCCGCAACATCACAGAACATCAACGTGAATGTCGTGTTCGCAAATCCGTCTAAAAGAGCTATAGCAGTTAGACATGATTTACCGATCAAGTGACATTCACGGTCGCAGATATAATGTAAATACTGTGAACTAACATGTTTAATATTTTCGATCGACAAAAATTCCCGAAATGGGCCCCAAGCACAACTGTAGCACTCAAAATAAATCTGGGCCCAAACAGAATATACCAAAAACACCAATTCCAACACAGAGAACACTGTACAAAATTTGGTGCACAGAAGAGACAAAGTGGCGGCGGAACCGCGGCCAAAGCATGGGTCAGGCCACGGTTCCGCGGCTGAACAGTAACCGCATGCAACTAAATTTTTACAGAATTCTTATAATCGCCTGCACGAATTTCTGCAACACTCAAAACAATTTTTCGAGCACATAAAAAATTCGACAGAAACTGCACTTTGAAATTGTGGTTTTTAGAAAATTCGTCCGATCGAACTTGTAAACACGTTAGAGCAAGCTAGAAAAAGTTAATGGCATGGCTCTGATACCATGTAAGTCTACGGTAGCGCCCCGGTCGTCTGTTCGAGGCCAAAATGCGAAAACAAAAACTTTTCTTTAACTAGAAAACAGTGCTATCGTATACTTTTTCCCCGGATCGGACCATTAACCTACTACTAGCAAACTAGAGAAAGGGTAGAGAGGCTATACCGAGCGATCCGTGTCTTTCGGTCTTCGGCCACCATCCCAAGCTCCTCGCGGCATCTCCTGTCTTGTTCTCCTCGTCGGAAAGGGCACCACATTGAGAAGTCTTTTTACGGGCTCCCACCTCTGAATCGAGGCAACTCGGACACGAAGTTGGCAAGCCGACGTGTCCAAGATTACTGTAGACTAAGTGTAGAAACCTTTGTCTCAAGGGGTTAATGAAGTTGCCACTTTGGAGGTCAAGGTGGAAAATGAACTTTAAAATGGAGCTATGGAATTTTGTGTAAGCCAAATGAGATCAAAATTTTCCACCACAAAATGAATGAGGGGCTGCCCCATGTAATGGCCGGCCAAAAAAAAAAAGAGAGGGATATCATGAAGGGAGGTAAGTGTAGGAGCAAAGAAATGGTGACCATAAGTCAAAAAGCAAGCCTCACATCCAATATCCAAATCAATCCCCTCTCCATAAAGCAATTAATGATGCACAAAATAAATCAATCTCATCAAGGAGCTTCTAGAAATCTCATGAACCTTCCAGCACAAAAAAAACACCCTCCATTTTGCTAATTTGCACATTTGCAAATAAACCCCTCTAAGGAAAATTCAGCCAAGGAAAGAAAGAAAGGAAAATGGCCGAAACGGAATGCAAACTGGCAATTTCAAAAAAGCGATCCCGTAATAAATTACAGGAAAACCCCGCGACTGTATATATATACCCGCATTTGTATTCCGACCGAATACAAATGCAATGAGACAAAATCTACACTGTATAATACTAGTATCCGGCTTAAACCAAAGCACGCTAGTATTATCCGTCCGAACCATGACACGTGCACAAGTGCACGCGTATGTTCGAACCCTGCCATAAATCCATACGGGCTCTACAACGTTTCGCTCGAAACTTGAGAAACTGTCCGTGGGGGACTCTAAAGACTCGTCAATACTTTGGCTGTGGATTTAACCACTAGCACGTCAGAGATATTAGCCATACGTAACGGGCTGCCAGGTATTGACCAAAAGGGAGGTCGATGAGCGAACTCATCCTGACATCCTACTGAGCCTATCAGTGACAATATCCGTACAGCCCGGTCCGTTCGTCTATGAGCATCGCATGGAAGGCCTAGGGGGTTGGTAAAAGTCAGACCCCCAAAAGCGGTACAAGTCGTGTCGGAGTGTAGCCCAGAACACCCTGAGATACTACTGGAATACCTACCAGTAAATCTCCTGCCTTGGCCAAGGACTTCGTGTAATGGCTCTCCTAGACACAGCGCGACCTCACCCCTAATACCGGAAGAGACGAACCCCTGCCGATCCGCTCACTGCCTCCATGTGGCTCGGGACTGTACCCAACTAAAACCTGTTTGCACGACTCCTTTGAGCCGTGGTAGGGTAGTAATCAAAGCACAGTGGGAACTCACACAAGACAAATGACGATCTCAGGTCGATGAACTAACCTGTACACATGTCACCAGGGAACTGCTATCTGACGTCAGGTATAATACCAACTAGCATGTTCCCGGCGAGTCCTGTCCGGTGTACTCATAACCCAATGAGCACCTGTATACATGTTAGGTGAACCAACTGATATCAGTGGCTTGTGAGACCGGCCACCGCCCCTCGTCGGGGTCTGGACTGTATATACTAGTCTACTCTGAAGTATCGATGCCTTGTCTCGAAAACTCTCACGACTAGGGACCTTTTAAGGATGTGCTTATAGACCCCAGCTTCCACGTATATGATCTCCATCTACTGCTGGTAGTCAAGCAAGAATCTTAAGGGCTCTATCAACGTGCAATAGTGACCTGTAAGGTCACCTGAAGCAGTACACGATGATAAAGATAAATCAGATAGCATACTATCATCTTGAGTAAGATTGTCCTACCGGCATAGGTTCTCCCTCAATCATTGCAATCACGTGCCTGTGATCCAATAATTGACTCTGAGGGCACTATATCCAACAAAAGATAGAGTGATCAACTTAAACAATTCAGATCTTCAAATATGTCTTTATTCGAGAGTTCCCATTTTCAAAAAACACACTTCCCAATATTAGAATTGAGAAATTTATGAGAATACAAAATAATAAAGATATAAGGGTGTATGTATAAATTTGTAAGGGGAATCTCTTTTTGTTTTCTGAGTATGAGAGAGAATGTGTAATGAACGGGAGAAAGAAAGAGAATTGTTGACTTTTCATTTTTTTATTTTTGTCTTTTTTCATGAAAGAGGTGGACATTTTCATTTCTCCATTTTCGGTATTGGAATTTTGTCATTTATTTTTATTTTTATTTTGTTGATCAATTACAACATCTAAGAGACTTCCGTTATAATAGCCTATAGTAAAGATATTATGAAACTTTTTTAAAGCTTTTTTTTTTTAATTCTAGATCTTTGAAATTGGCTATTTGCTATCAGTTTATTCTATCTCTAAATTATTTGCTTGGGATGTAAATGGATTAGATACAAAAAGGATATAAGATTGCTTCATATCCCTAACCGGTAGCCGTTTCGGATCCGGGATACGGATAAGAATAGTTATTGAAAAATGAAAAATTATTAGTTGTATTTAATAAAATTTGGATACAGTTACATATATGAAATGAATACTATAAAACTATATTCGCTAAAGTCAAATGTTATTACTTTTGCCTATCAAACCTGGATTTAAAGTCGAATGCCGGATGCAGAATGTACATAGGCGTTGCCATTTCCTTTTCAACAGTTGCTGGAGGATATGATCGTTATGATTACGGATAGTCATTAGAATTGAAAATTGTTATATGTCTTTGGTAGAAATCGGGTATGGATATGGAAATGGTTATCCATTTACATCCTTGCAGAATGGGTAGATCTACTTAATTATCTATTTATCTATCTATCTATTTTTTTTGTACTTTCCCACTTTTAACGGTGCTTGTCTGGGATGACAATTCATGTGAGTATATTCAAAGAAATTTATTTCCTTATTTTTCATCTTATTTCATTCAAATGATGAGATTTACAGCTGTGGCTACAAAATTATCCCTGGAAATCATAAAGTTTAAATTATGCAAGATACAAGATGCATAATGTATACTATGTTGTATAAACTCTTAGCTTATTTCACAGAATACCATGGTTTACCTAAATTTTCCAAAATCACTGTATACTTTAAACCCATCACGGAAACTCTCCAAACTTTTATTTCGTTAATACAGAAACTCCATGCGGTTATTTATTAGAAAATTTGAGTAAATTAAGCGTTTATTTTAATGAAAATACGGATCCTCTAAATGCACTCGTAGTGCCGTTTAGAGGGCAATCTGGCCTAATTTGAAAAAGAAGAGTTTAGGTTTGGGAATTCAGAGAAGAATGCCCAATTTGAGTTAAATCGAAATTTAAAGAAAGAGCGGATATAATGAGATTATGATGGATAATCTAGGATAAACCTATAAGAATTGGTAACATGTGGGATCATATGATTTGTTTATCGTCAAAAACTTTGCAAATCATACCGGATGGGTTTTCTGTACAAGAATCGGTCAACTGGCTCTTGAGGTACCTAAGCCATTCCTAGAATTTTTTTTACACATGCAAACATGGTAAATATTTTATGGTTTCCTGCGCATGTGATGCAATTGGGTATATGTTTGCATCTTAGACTAAAGAATTGAAAAGGTTTTTGGTTAATAAACTATATTTTTAGAAACTTTTTTATTACGATGAATATCTTTTTAAAGACTTTTAGTTAAGATAATGAAGATACCTACCTACGTCTAATCTTTATTTTATTACACATGTGCATCACACGTGCAAAAGTACCATGACATACATCAATAATGAAGATCAATACCATAAGATTCATAGCTTCAAATATGAAAGGGTTTCCAAATCTTCAATTGATCACTGCTTTCACGCTCAGTCATTCGACCACGTCGGAAATTTCACGGATTAAGAACACTTTCTTCTTGAATGGGTCTTTGTATTAATTGGAGAATTCTGGAAGAGGTAAATAGAGAATGGGAATTTTTATCTTCCAATATATATGCATTAATTAATTTTGCAGTGGATATTTGATAGGAAATCATATGCAACCGACAGGAAACAATAATAGCTTTGATGTTTGGAAAGAAAAAAAAAGAAAAGACAAACATGTGTGATAAAATGTAATCACGTTTTCAATGGTGATGGTTGTCATTTTTGAAAATGAAACTAAACATCTAACGAGCTGTTTCTTCTTAAATTGCAAAGAAACTAACATTTTTACCAACCAGACAAATTATGAGTGTTGTGATTTTTAAGTTCATCAACTTGGTTCTACATGGAAATTCCTTCCTCTTCTAGATGGGCATTTCTTCCTTCCACATGAATGTTGTTGGTCCACATTGTTTACACCAAAATTCGGTTTAAAGAAATGGAAACATAAGTAACACCACTGACACCTTATCCACAGGCCGGAGGAACCCAATATTTATGTCATAATATATTTTTGGAGTAGCATACAAAACCGTGCAGTCGAAGGCCTTACTGGAATGGAGTGTGGATTCTTCACCGTCAGGTAACTCTTGACATTTTATTGGCGTCCGCTGTGGGAGTTGAGTACGGATCCTTCGCCGGTGAGGCTCTGTTTGTAGTTAGCTGTAAATAAAATATTTCGACTAACATTCATATAAAATTTTGTTTTGCGGATATATAGTTATTTATATGAGGGCATGAACAATGGAGCCGGTTATATATTTATTTATATTGCAGGGGTCGTTGCCAAGATTAAAAATTTATATTTGAAAGTCAACGAGCTAAAATCAACGTCCAAGTCAACGTGGATCCGACTAATCTGGATTCGAGCCTAAACAGAGCCGGTCCCATTCTGACGAAGAAAATCAAATAATTATGTAGTAAACAAATGAATATGTATTGTTTAGAATTAAATGTAAAAGAATTGGACAAAAGGCCTAAAGTTGTAAAGCCAAGAGGCCCAATGTAAAGTGTAAAGGTCATAAAAGCCAATCCCATGATGAAATAAAGAAGAATTCTCTTCCAATCATTGCTTATGGATTTGAGCCGTCGCATTTATTTTTTAGAGCATCCGTATCCCACATTGAGTTCGCATGATTCGTACGACACATTAATCAAAGATTCCTTCGTTTTGGAGCAAGAGGTAATTAACGGCAGTTTTGTCCGCAACTGCTGGAGATTAAGATCACCACAGTCAATAAACCCCAGTCTATTCTAGGCAGGGGGAATCTGTATCAATCCTGACAAGTGAGTGCATTCCTATCTAAATATGGTGGCGAAAAACACTCTGCAGATTCTGGCATGTCCGGTGGGAACTTTCTCTCCTCCCATATTTCGGGTCAAACAATCATGTAAACTCAACCAACCTATATATCGTTATTTTTACTGAAATCATGTTCTTTCATGCAGATTACGAACTCTCAACTGCAATTGCAAACACAGCGACGGTTTCTCCAGCATCAAGTTCAGCTCTTGGTACAACTCCAATCTTCTACACTTTGAAGACTAATGTTTGGCTAGTTCTTTCGGTACATCTCAAGCGGCAATGGAGGAGCCGCCGCTATCATTCGGCTCAATCCTAATTTTGTCGGCCACCGATGCTTCTATTGTGGAGGCACCGAAAAGCAAAGTGAACAAATCGGTATCAAGAGCAAAGATGCCAAATGTCATGGTCGCGATAACACCCCATCTCAAGCGCAAGTCTGTTTTTGAGTGGCTCTCTGTTGCTCCAGCCATGGTTAAATCTGGCAAAGCCAAGGAAGTCACAAGACATCGCGAGCAAGCTCAAACGGTGCCCTTGAGAATTGCACGATCGGGTGTCTTTTTTGGACTCTCTATCAATCGGCCTACGGTGGCTTCCATAGAAGCAGATGTCCGCCAAGCCCTTAAGGTAGAAAAGCTAAGTCAAAAACGGTTCAGATAGGCTCCTGCTAAGCTGAATTTCATGAGGTTCCAAGAACAAAGTTACCCCGCGACGACAGTTGAGTCAGCCGTGAGCAATTTCTTCGAACCCTTAAAAAGGGTTCAGAAAAATGCCATGATCGCCAAAATCAAGAAGAAGGCGATTCGAACGGTGCTACGAAAAAATGTGTCCAAGCCCCAATACAGAAAGCATGACACCATCTCCTCGAAAGTCTATTAAGCGCTCCTTACCATGCGAAAGCAATGGGGAAAAGTCAGAAAAGGAGTACCAGTGCCATCCATTTACTCAGCCAAGTCGACCGTTTTCAGTCCGCTTATCATTTCTTGAAAATGAAGGGCCATGACGACGATTGAAAATATTAGTCGTCAATATTGATGGAATGGATGGATGCATGGTCCATACGGTCTACATAGTGGACATGCGCCCCAGTGATAACCTTCGCAGCAAAAGCAAAGATGGAGCTGCCACTTCCCAGGCCCAATCTGGTTTGAATATGGCTGCCACTTCGCAAGCCCAACCTCCTCCGGAAGACAATGAAAACCATTTCGATGAGGCTGATAAGCAGAAGAATCCCTCAATCCACGAGGAGTCGAGCTTAGATAACGAAGAGAAATCGACTTTCCGCCCCAAAATCGGAGAGTGGCAGCTTCTCCAAAAACTCCAGAAGTAGCTCAAAAATAAAGACAAGGAGTTGACCAAGCTCTATTCAAAAATTGACGACTTGACAAATGTCATCATGCAGCTCACGGCTCAAGTTGCTCGACCATCGCCCAATCAAGCACAAGGCTCTAATCATGAGCCGGGTGACGATGACCCAAAGTAGCCGACGCTCGTTCCTTTGAGTCCAAATACAGGCAAGCCACATGAAAGTCGGCTACATTCCATTTCAGGGAATGTCTTGACTCTCAATGGCAACAACCCGTTAACGCAAGATCATATCATGGATTTAGTTACCAATAAAGTCAAAACGTTGGTGGCCGAAACCGAAGCATAGAAAGATATCAGGAGTAATGGAAGGCCCTACCCTGCATAATATGATCTTATAAGGTTTCCCAGCTCCTACGTCATTTCCAAATTTGGAAGATTCGATAGGATGTGAATGCAAACCAATACATTACCCAATTTAAAGAATCGTGCGGGATCACTGGGGGAAATGATGCTCTCCTTCTCCGCCAGTTCGTCAATAGCTTGACCGACGTTTCCTTCGACTGGTACGCAATCATACCGGACTGCTCGGTCACGAAATTCGCTCAAATGGAATCTTTGTTTAAACAAAGATTCATGAGTGTCAGCAATAAGATCACTATTGCCGATCTTGTGAGGACCAAGCCATGCATGCGTCTTTAAGACACTCCTCACCCCTCATTTTCCATGCACTCCACACCAGAAACACGTCCCCCGTAAACTCTGCGAGGCCCCCGATATATCCAAAACCCTTTCAAAACACAACACACGCACACGGCACATTGAGTTCTCATGATCAGTTTGACCGTCAATCGGAGGTTCCTTCGCTCCAAAGGCGAGGGGTGATTAACGGCAACTTAGTCCGCAACTGTCGGAGATTCGTATCCCCATAATCAATAAACCCCTGCCTACCCTGGGCAGGGGGAATCTATAGTACGCCTGACAAGCGACGCGTATTCCCATCTCAATGGGGTGACGAAAAACACCCTACAGTGACGTGGTAAACCCGCAACATATTACTATGAAAACGTTAAGCGTAATTAAGTAATATAAAAATGAGAAAGAATGACAAGAGTAATAAAATGAAACAACAACTTTATTTACATTCAACTTTATATACAACTATCTGGAAATAAAAAATACAATAATACTGCAAATGCCTAAACAATGGCATGATGAAAGTAAGTACAGGTAGTAAGAAGCTAGCAATCTGACTCAGTAGCAAACTGGTCCAAGTTCTCCTGCCTCGGCTCTATGTCCTCAGAGTCCGATCCTACTGACGAACATTCCAAAGAAAAAAATAGAGAGGAATGTCGTCAGCGAACTAGCGCTCGGTAAGTCCCAAAAGAAATAAGAGAAGATAGTACATAATATGAACATAAACCAAATGAACAATGGACGGTAAATTTGTATATGATCATTCACAGATATAAAACAGTTATTCTAACGTGGTTATTTATAGTTTGATAAAGAAAGTATTCATATATACGAGAAGGGTCCATCTTACCCCGTGGACTATGGTAACATGTAGTACAAGACCCCGTCATAACCCACGGGACAGCGGCACGTGAATTCATGTAGCTGTCTTTTAAAGTGATCTCTTGTATCACGATATATGTTCCGTACCAATCTACTCCTTTTATCCCCACGTATTGTATTGTATAGATTAAGATTACAGAACTTGGTCGAATCCACGAATATAAACAGTACAGGTTTATGTTCAAGAAATAATCATGTGTTCAAGTATTCATGTCAAGTTATAATCATGGTTCGGTCAAGTCGAGTCAAGTGTTCAAATTCAAGTTTGATATTTGAATTCGAGTGTTCAAGTTCATGATCAAGTATTTCAAGTTTGTGTTTGTTTTTGGATTCTGGTTTGAGTTTGGATTCAGGTTGGAGTTGTTGGGGTCAAAAATTACAACCTGTTGACCAAGTCAAAGTCAAAGTCAACCCCAGGTAAGCGGGCCCAAGTCCAGGTAAAGTGACCCCATGCCCAAGTCGAGCCCCGCGGCCGGCCTCTCCTATTCCAAAGAAATAATGGTCAGAGCATAAATAGGTTTAATGTAATTCCTATGAATAAATGTAATAAAATGGGCAACAAACCCAAATTATGTAAAAGCTCATGACCTATGTGCAAAAAAAAGCACATGGTATGGGAAAGGCACATGTGCCATTTTTGAAAAGCCCAGAGGGGCATATGTAAAATGTAAAGCCTATAGAAGATATCATGATGAATGATAACAAATAAGATTCTTCCCATATCAACTTAGGGTTTTGTGCCTCCTTCTTCAAGGTTCACAGCCCCCTTCTTTTCTTATTTTATTTTTTTGAATTAAATCAAGAGTTTAACTCTTGTTTTCTATATAAAAAAAGAAAGAAATAGTTTTTCATCATAAAACCTTTGGAGAGAAGTGCAAATCTCCTGTTAAGTCTCTAAAAAGGGGAGATTTTAAATCTCATCACCCTCCCCCCCAAGATCCAAAGAAAAGAAGAGAGAAGAGGAAGAAGGAGACCAATCCTTAAAAAAGATCTCATTTTGAGAGGATTCAAGCCTCAAAAAAGAAGAAAGGGGTCCCCTTTCACATCCATGACATAGATCTTGGAGTTTCAAGAGATCTCTTTTGGGTTTTCTAAAAATAATAATCTTTTGGGAGTTTAACCCCAAATAAAATTATTTTGGGAGTTTAACTCCAAATAAAATTGTTTTGGGAGTTCAACTCCATATAGAATATTTGAGAGTTCAACTCTATATTTTAAAACCCTTTTAGAGTTTAACTCCATAATAATTATAACAAAAAAAAAGATAATCTTTTGGAGTTTAACTCCAAGCCAGTAGGCATCCTCCATTTTCCCCCCACGTGAGGGGAAGGGAAGCTCCTACAAAGGGAAAGCTCCTTGCTCCCTCTCATATGAGGGGGAAGCTCCCACTCCCTCTCACGTGAGAGAAGGAAGCTCCCACTCTGTGGGAGCTTCCTCTTAAAAAAAGTTGTCTTTGGAATTTATAAAAATTCTTTTGGGGAGTTTAACTCCACATAAAATCTTTTGGAGTTTAACTCTATACAAAAACTTTTAGGGAGTTTAACTCCACGAAAAATCTTTTAAAGTTTAACTTCATACAAATGTTCTTGGAATTTAACTCCACAATAAAAATTCTTTTGGGGAGTTTTAACTCCACGTAAAATCTTTTGGAGTTTAACTCCATACAAAAACTTTTGGGGAGTTTAACTCCACGAAAAATCTTCTGGAGTTTAACCCCGTACAAATACTTTTGGGAGTTCAACTCTATAAAAAAAATCTTTTAGAGTTTAACTCTATACAAAAACTTTTAGGGAGTTTAACTCTACATAAAATCTTTTGGAGTTTAACTTCATACAAAAACTTTTGGGGATTTTAACTCCACGAATAATCTTCTGAAGTTTAACTCCATACAAATATTTTTGGAGTTTAACTACACAATAAAAATTCTTTTGGGGAGTTTTAAATCTACGTAAAATCTTGTAGAGTTTAACTCCATACAAAAACTTTTGGGGAGTTTAACTTCACGAAAAATCTTCTTGAGTTTAATTCCATACAGATATTTTTGGGAGTTCAACTCTATGAAAAAAATCTTTTGGATTTTAACTCCATACAAAAACTTTTGAGGAGTTTAACTCCACGAAAAATCTTCTGGATTTTAATTCCATACAAATACTTTTGGGAGTTTAACTCCAATTAAAAAAAATCTTTTGGAGTTTAACTCCATACAAAAACTTTTGAGGAGTTTAATTCCACGAAAAATCTTCTAGAGTTTAACTCCATACATATGCTTTTGGGAATTTAACTTCAATAAAAAAAATCTTTTGGAGTTTAACTCCATATTTTAAAAATCTTTGAGAGTGCAACTCCATATAAAAAAAATTGTTTTGGAGTTTAACTCCATAAAAAAAATCTATTGGAGTTTAACTCCATTAATAAAAAAGAAAGAGTATTTTGGAGCCCTGGTTCCTTTCACGTGAGGGAGAGGAAGCTCCCACTAAGTGGGAAGCTTTCCCCCCCTCACGTAAGGGGGAGGCTCCCATTTTGTGGGAGCCTGCTCCCTCTCACGTGAGGGAGAGGAAGCTCCCACTAAGTGGGAAGCTTTCCCCCCACACGAAAGGGGGAGGCTCCTATTTTGTGGGAGCCTGCTCCCTCACACATGAGGGAGAGGGAGCTCCCACTAAGTGTGAGCTTTCCCCTTCTCAGGTGAGGGGGAGGCTCCCACTAGGTGGGAGCTCCCCACTCTCCCTCACGTGGGGGGAGGTTCCCACGTAGTGGGAGCCCCTTTCCCCCTCACGGGAGTTGAAGGAGGGTTCCCCCCCTTTTCTTTTATTTTTTTCCTTTCATTTTTTTTCTTCTTATCTTTTTTATGGTTTTTTTTGGAATTTAACTCCATGTAGAAATTTTGAGAGTTTAACTCTAAATGAAATCTTTTGGAGTTTAACTCCATAAAAAAAATATTTTTTTGAATAAAAAGTAGTTTAACTCCATACATAAACTTTTGGGAGTTTATTTCCAAATAAAATTATTTTTGGAGTATAACTCAAAATAAAATCTTTTGGAGTTTAATGTAAGTCCACGTTTCCTACCCCGGTTCTTACGGGGAGGCGGAATAGGTAAAAAACGATTTTTTATACAAGGCAACATGGACTAGAAACAAAGGATCTTTACTAAACAAAAACCTAGCAAACTACCTACAAGTTTAGCTACTCGGTTAGGGGTTTATACCTAAGTCTTGAACTCCTTCTTTTCTTGCTCCTTGGAGTGGTTTGAACGGCTCCTCCTCGTAGTCTTCTCTTTGTCGAAGAAGGATCTACCCGAAGGCCTCTATCTTAAGCTCCTACCTCAATCTAGAGATAACTAAAGTGCTTGGCTTGCTAACCTAGAACCCTAGAATGAGTAGAGAGGAGTTATGGTGGTTTTACCTCAAGAGCTTATGGTTCTCAACACATGAGAGATGAGAGCTTTGAGAGAGAGGAAGAGGATGAACAAAAACTATGAGAGAGAAAGTGTAAGCAAGAATGAGGATAATTTAGCAACCATACTCTCATATTTGAAATAATGATAATAATAATAATAATTAAGAAATTGTGATGGTTAGTTTATGAATAACCATTATAATTTCATCATTTAATGCATTTGCAAAGAACAAGAAGTATCTTTGAAATGAAATGATGATGGTCAACAAGTCCACAATGGTCAACCGGTCAACAAAGTCAACAAGTCAACAAAAGTCAAATGTTCAACTCAACCATGGCACAATAATTCTTAATTAATATTATTAATCATATTTCTCATTCCTATTAGGGTTTAGAAAAAGTCAACGGTCAACAACCCTAATGAGAATCCTCTGCCTCTGCCTCTGTTAACTGTGCATACACACCCGCATCCGTGTTCCGAGGAACACGAATACAATAAGATAAAACCAATCCCAAAACATATACTAGGATCTGGCTTAAACCAAAGCCCGCTAGTAATAACTGTCCGGACACCAAACGTGCACAAGTGCACGGATGTGAACGAACCCCGTCGCAAAACCATGCGACCTTTACTCTGTTTTTCCAAAAGACGAACAACCCTATGTGTGGGACTCTAAAGCCTCGACACTACGGTGACAGTGGGTTTAACCACAGGCCGCAAGCGGTACTAGCTATACGTAACGGTCCCTAGGTAGATGCCGATAAGAAGACTGATGAGGTGAACCCATCCGAATTCCTACTGAGCCTGAATGTGACAATCTCCGTACAGTCCGGTCTGTTCGTCTGAGAGTATCGCATGTCGGGTCTAGGAGGGCGGTAAACGTCAGTCCCCTAATAGCGGTACAAGTCGTGTCGGAGTGTACCCCAGAACACCCTGAGATAACACTGGAAACGCTACCAGTATATCTCGCTTGCCATGGCCAGGGACTTTGTGTAATGGCTCTCCTAGACACAGCGCGATATCAACCCCCAATACCGGGAGAGACGAATCCTGTCTATCCGTCACTGCCTCCAAGTGTTTCGGGACTGCACCCAACTACTACCTATTTGCACGACTCATTTAAGCCGTGGTAGGGTAGTAATCTAAGAACAGTGGAAACACACTCGGGGCGAAGTGACAGTGTCAAGTCAACGGACTATGCTGTACTCATGTCACCTGGGAACTGATAACTGACGATAGGTATAATACCAAACCAACAGTTCCCAGCGAGTCCTGTCCAGTGTACTCGTAACCTAACGAGCACCTGCATACTATCTCCAGTACGACGTACTGATGGCTGTGGGACAGACCATCTCCCCTCCTGGGATGAGAAGCGTATACACTAGTCTACTCTGGAGTATCGATGCCCTGTCTCGATAATCCTACGACTAGGGACCTGTATAAGGATATGCTTGTAGATTACCCAGCCCCCACCAGTGTGACTGCCATCACAACGCTGGTAATCAAGCAAAGATCCTAAGGGTTCCACTAATGTGTATAGGCGATATGCTAAAAGAAACACATGCACATTAAAGTAGAAACAAACCAAGTAGCATACTACCATTTCGAGCAAGATTGTCTATACAACTGTGAATATCCCAAGCTTCCATCAAGTAATATACAAACTAGTATGATACAGTAATGGCCTCTAGAGCATATACACTAACAATCTCCCACTTGCACTAAGGCCATGTACTGGCGTATCGAAGACCTATCATCTCGATCAGCCGCTTGAAATGAGTCTGGGGTATGGCCTTCGTGAATGGATCTGCAGTGCTATCTTCTTTAGCAACCCTCCGAACCTCGATCTCCCGACGATCCATGATCTCCCGACGATCCATGATCTCCCTGATCAGGTGATACCGCCTCAAGATGTGTCTAGATTTCTGATGGGACCTGGGTTCCTTCGCTAAAGCTATAGCCCCGTTGTTGTCACAATACAGAGGTATTGTATCAACAATGGACGGAACCACCTGAAGTTCTGTCAAGAACTTTCTCATCCAGACGGCTTCTTTTGCGGCATCAGATGCAGCGATATATTCCGCTTCCATCGTCGAGTCGGCAACGGTTTCCTGTTTGGAACTCTTCCAACACACCGCCCCTCCATTGAGGGTAAAAACATAATCCGACAAGGATTTGGAGTCATCCTTGTCACTCTGGAAGCTGGAGTCAGCAAAGGCCTCCATCTGGAGGGCTTTTCCGCCGTAAATCAAAAACATGTCCTTAGTCCTTCTCAGGTACTTCAGAATGTTCTTTACCGCTATCCAGTGCTTCTCCCCAGGGTTTGACTGATACCGGCTTACCACACTCAGTGTATAAGCTACATCTGGTCTGGTACACAACATCGCATACATTATAGAGCCTACCGCAGAAGCGTAGGGTATAATAGACATGCGATCCCTTTCCAAATCAGTCTTGGGAGACATCTCTTTGGAGAGGGTGATCCCGTGACAAGCTGGTAAATTACCGCGCTTGGAATCTTCCTTACTGAATCTTTTCAGTATGGTGTCGATGTACCTGAACTGCGAAAGTCCAAATATCCTCTTGGACCTATCATGATGGATCCGGATCCCCAGAATGTAAGAGGCATCACCCAGGTCTTTCATGGAGAACCTGTGTGACAAGAACCCTTTGACAGATTGTAGCATAGGAATGTCATTTCCTATTAAGAGAATGTCATCCACGTATAAAACGAGGAATACGACAGTTCGTGATACAATTTTACTATAGATGCATGGTTCATCTGGATTTTTGATAAAGCAAAATTCTTTGACCGTCTCATCAAAACAGATGTTCCAACTCCGCGATGCCTGCTTCAGTCCATAAATGGACTTAAGCAACTTGCACACCTTCCCGCTGCTCCCACTCTGAATGAAACCCTCTGGCTGGTCCATATAGACACACTCCACTAAATTTCCATTTAGAAAAGCGGTCTTTACGTCCATCTGCCAAATCTCATAATCGTGGAAGGCAGCAATGGCAAGAAGGATCCGAATAGATTTGAGCATAGCCACTGGAGAAAAGGTTTCGTCATAGTCCAAACCAGGTCTTTGACGAAAACCTTTTGCAACAAGTCTAGCCTTATAGGTCTCAACCTGTCCATCTACACCAATCTTCCTTTTGAAGATCCATTTGCAGCCTACGGGGTTTATCCCTTCTGGAGCAACGTCCAAAGTCCATACTTTGTTGGTGTACATGGACTCCATTTCGGTCCGCATTGCATCCAGCCATTTTACCGAGTCAACGCTCTAAATGGCCTGCTGGAAGCTAGTCGGCTCATCATTATCAATGATGCAATCCTCTTTATCCCCGTCTATGAGAAAACCGTAGTATCTCTTGGGCGGATGAGACTGCCTACTACTCCTGCGGAGCGGCGCAGGAATGTCCTGTTCTTTCGAACCCTCTGGTTCTACTAAGCTTTCAGTAATAGCTTGTGGTTCTGGAATTTCTTCCAGTTCTATTGCGCTCCCACTTATTTCTTTTTCTAAGAACTGATGTTCCAGAAAGTGGGTATGACGAGAGACAAAAACCTTTTGTTCTTCTACGTAATAGAAAAGATACCCTCTGGAGTTCTTTGGGTATCCCACAAACTTGCACTGTACTGAGCGTGCCTCGAGTTTGTCTGCATGCTACTTTTTGACAAAAGCTGGACATCCCCAAATCTTCAGATATTGAAGATAGGGTTTCTTCCCACTCCACATCTGATATGGTGTGGTAGGCACAGTCTTAGTTGTAACTCGGTTCAAAAGATATGCAGCTGATTCTAGTGCATATCCCCAGAAAGATCGCCGTAACTCAGCGTTACTCATCATGGAGCGTACCATATCCAATAGTGTTCGGTTCCTTCTATCCGATACACCGTTATGTTGTGGAGTGTATGGAGGAGTAAGCTGAGAGAGAATTCCATTCTCTTTTAGGTAATCCAGGAACTCGGCACTCAAGTATTCACCACCTCGATCAGATCTCAGTGTTTTGATACTTTTGCCTATTTGTTTTTCTACTTCATTCTTGTATTCCTGGAAATTTTCGAAGGCTTCAGATTTATGCTTCATTAAGAAGACATGCCCGAACCTTGAAAAATCATCCGTAAAAGTAATGAAGTAAGAATAACCACTTCGCGCATGTGTAGACATTAGACTGCATACATCGCTGTGTACGAGTCCCAAGAGCTCGCTCGCTCTTACTCCATGTCCAGTGAACGGAGTCTTTGTCATCTTTCCTTTGAGACATGATTGACAAGTTGCATATAATTGATATTCGAACGGATCCAAATATTCTTCTTTATGTAACTTAGTCAACCTTCTCTCATTGATGTGACCCAGTCTACAATACCATATGAAAGCATGATTTATTTCTGGAGACTTTCTTTTGTGTGTATTCTGGACATTGAAAATCTGCGGTTGGTTCAATACGTATATACCGTTGCTTAATGTACTCGACCCAATCAGAACATGATTAAGGTGAATGTTTACAACATTGCTTACAAATGCAAAATCATAACCTTCTTTAGACATTAAAGATACAGATATGATATTACAAGTCGCACTGGGTACAAAATAACAATCACGCAAAACCAAAACATGTCCATCTGACAATCCCAAGTGATAGTCCCCCACGGACTCAGCATCCATGCCAGCTCCGTTTGCAACTCTGAGGGTCATATCACCTGCCTTCAAAACCCTACGCTTTCTCAGTGCCTGCAAAGAATTATAGATATGAGATCCTGATCCGGTATCCAGTACCCAGGAAGTAGAGTTTACTGATAGACAATTTTCAATAACATACAGACCTGAAGCCGAAACCACAACTTGCTTCGGGTCCTGGTTCTTGGCCTTCCAAGCCCTGCAATCTTTCTTCCAGTGTCCTTTCTTATGACAATAAAAGTACTTTTCTTTCCCCACAAGCTGTCCCGCTACTTTTGCCATTTTAGCCTTTCCCTTGGCTTCCACTTTACTAACACCGCCCCTTGGTTTGGTGGGGGCTGGCTTCTTCTTTCCTTTGGCTTTCGCCTTAGACCTAGAAGAAGAAGGTCCTCCAACAGACAAAGCGGGTGTTTCCCTTACTTTCTTTAGGGTGCCCTCTGCACTCTTCAACATGTTAAGGAGTTCCGGAAGTTCAACTTCCTTTCCTTGCATGTTGAAGTTCAGGATAAACTGGGCGTAAGTGGAAGGAAGGGACTGGAGAATCAAGTCAGTGTAGAGCTCGTTCTCTAACGTGGTCCCAAGGTCCGCGAGCTCTTCAATGTAGCCAATCATCTGAAGCACGTGTTCCGCTACAGATAATCCGACGGCCAATCTCGCCGAAAACAAATTTTTCGAGACTTCGTATCTGGCGATACGAGATTGCTCTCCATACAGATCCTTTGTATGGAGAAATATGGATTCTAGGTCCATATCCTCGTGCCTCCTCTGATGTTCATTGTCCATAGAGGCAAGCACGATGCACTTGGCCCTCGCGCAATCAATCTCCCAGGTCTTACGGATTTCCTTATCCGCAATGCTGGATTGAGGACCTGGCACAGGGGGAGCTTTGGTAGTAAGAAGATACCCCAACTTGTCATAAGTGATTGCCATTTTGACATTCCTGAGCTAATCTTTGTAGTTTGGCCCTGTCAGTATATATTTTTCTAGTAGTAACTTAAGTCCGGTCATGATGTTTGGTTGCTGTAATTAGGAGAGAGAGAAGAAACACTTTAGCATGATACTCTTGCAAGTTTAGAGTGGTTTTTAGTTTGTCTAAATAGGATGGCTCCCACTGTTTCTCGAATCCTTCATCAAACCAAAAAAGAAGAACTAGTCGGGATCAATCTCACCGTACAATACTTGCTTAACCGTTCAGCCAGGCCAGTGTTGGTATTTCGAGAGAGGTTTTACGACGCTTTCGCGAAGTTCCTTAATTAAATAACCTCTTTTCCCTGTGGGCGTAGCCCCGCTAACACCTTTCTAGACACCTACTTGGTTTATAGTATTGATCGTTAAGTGAGAAAGTTCCCGAGGAGTAGCATATACTCACAGCAGGATCGGGATCCAAATATCATCGTGTGATAAAACTGAAGGAATCCTACCAGAATCATCGCACTCTTAATGGTATGCAGCACTAGCAAGTTTCAGTTTCTTTAGAAACTCCCGATGTGGATTTTTGCCCCATGCTTTTATGACCTCGACGTAGGCCAAAATATCATAAGTCACATGTCAAGTTCTACCCATCATTTACCAGGTTAATTTGAACCCACCCGTACATACCCTTGACGTAGGCCAAAATGGCAGTACGACTGTCTCAAACCAACGCATCTATCTATGCAACAGATAAATATCCGGCAGCTACCAATCACTATGCCTTGGCGTAGGTCAAAATACATAGCTTGAATACTACAGAATATTTAACTGAAATGATGGAGGGCTACAAATGGTTTTGGCGAAACCGTGAACGTAGTGAACTTGATATAATCGAAGGAACCTGATAGCTTTTAAAAGGAGTGGTTTAAGCTCCGTGTTTAAAAGTTGTTTTGAAAAGAAACCGAGTGGTTTTGAAATTGTTCCAACGACTTTACTTTGGTTTATTTTCTTGCATTAATTTAATACGTCCCATCATTTAATCCTACCATTGCAGAAAACAACGAAAATATGACGTTCACTTATGCCTTCCGCATTCGCCACAGGGCCCCGTCATCACCCGTTAGGTTACTTAACTAACGACAGAGCGGGGGATGGACTAGCGCGGATGCAAAACATAATCAATGCCTACTAGATATCATATATAGATATATACATTCATCAGATGCAATGATAGCCATTCCAGATCACAGATGAACACATTGGATATGCTAGGAATCCGCGTTTCGTTCGAGCCTGCAACGAAAGACGGATTACATGGTTGTGATGAATAGCCAAAACCCCACCCTAGACCCCTACGGGTGCGGCAAACTACCCGCCAAGTACCCGAAGTGAAGCAATCTCCCTCAACAACGTGAGTAGGCCACTCGGCATTTCGAGGTACCCGGTAGTTTGTGCACCCCACCTTGGATCTATCCTAGGAGCAAAATCAGTAAAAGAAATAATATACAATAGCGGATAAAACCTCATCCCGGATGTGCGGCCATAAAAATAATATTACATCAATTTATATATTATATCAAATGAAAGATAAAGAAAACTCTCATCTCACAACCTCCGGCTATTCATCCGCGACAATCCAACGAGTTCATATACACAATCCAACAACATTACAGATCAAAGATATGCACAACCCCACTAATCGACGTATAGCGATTAGTTGACATTCAGTGCATATATCACATCACAGATATAACCAATTAGCTAAAGTCTACAGAACTTCGATCAAAAATACGGATTTGTAACTACCCCAAACACAACTTTGTTCTCTGGAAATTCTGGACAGAAACAAAATACTTTAAAAATCCCAAAACAGAACACTGAACACACTGCATCAAACCCGAGTCGCGGCCGAGTCAACTCGGCCGCGGATCCGCGGCGAAACGCGTGGTTTCGCCGCGGTTCCGCGGCGCGTTGACCGAGTCAGGGGCTCGTTTTTGCTGCATGTTCTTAGAAAACCCTGAGCCGATTTTTAAGGTATGTGGAATTATTTTTGGAGCAGTTTTAAAAATCGACAGAAACTTGAGGATTTTGACATGTTTTGCGATTTTTTCTCGGATCGAAATTCTAAATACTTTGCTAACATGCTAGTTGTTGTTTAGCTAGGCTTTTATACCACTGTAAGTCCACGTTGCCTATCCCGGTTCTTACGGGGAGGTGGAATAGGTAAAAAACGATTTTTTATACAAGGCAACATGGACTAGAAACAAAGGATCTTTGCTAAACAAAAACCTAGCAAACTAACTACAAGTTTAGCTGCTCGGTTAGGGGTTTATACCTAAGTCTTGAACTCCTTCTCTTCTTGCTCCTTGGAGTGGTTTGAACGGCTCCTCCTCGTAGTCTTCTCTTTGTCGAAGAAGGATCCACCCGAAGGCCTCTACCTTGAGCTCCTACCTTAACCTAGAGGTAACTAAAGTGCTTGGCTTGCTAAACCTAGAACCCTAGAATTAGTAGAGAGGAGTTATGGTGGTTTTACTTCAAGAGCCCATGGTTCTCAACACATGAGAGATGAGAGCTTTGAGAGAGAGGAAGATGATGAGCAAAACCTATGAGAGAGAAAGTGTAAGCAAGAATGAGGATGATGTAGCAACCATACTCTCATATTTGAAATAATGATGATAATAATAATAATTAAGAAATTGTGATGGTTAGTTTATGAATGACCATTATCATTTCATCATTTAATGCATTTGCAAAGAACAAGAAGCATCTTTGAAATGAAATGATGATGGTCAACAAGTCCACAATGGTCAACCGATCAACAAAGTCAACAAGTCAACAAAAGTCAAATGTTCAACTCAACCATGGCACAATAATTCTTAATTAATATTATTAATCATATTTCTCATTCTCATTAGGGTTTAGAAAAAGTCAACGGTCAACAACCTTAATGAGAATCCTCTGCCTCTGCCTCTGTCAACTGTGCATACACACCCGCATCCGTGTTCCGAGAAACACGAATACAATGAGATAAAACCAATCCCAAAACATATACTAGGATCTGGCTTAAACCAAAGACCGCTAGTAATAACTGCCCGGACACTAAACGTGCACAAGCGCACGGATGTGAACGAACCCCGTCGCAAAACCATGCGACCTCTACTCTGTTTTGCCCAAAGGAGAACAACCCTCTGTGTGGGACTCTAAAGACTCGACACTACCCTGGCAGTGGGTTTAACCACAGGCCGCAAGCGGTACTAGCTGTACGTAACGGTTCCCAGGTAGATGCCGATAAGAAGACTGATGAGGTGAACCCATCCGAACTCCTACTGAGCCTGAATGTGACAATCTCCGTACAGTCCGGTCTGTTCGTCTAAGAGTATCGCATGTCGGGCCTAGGGGGCGGTAAACGTCAGTCCCCTAATAGCGGTACAAGTCATGTCGGAGTGTAACCCAGAACACCCTGAGATAATACTGGAAACGCTACCAGTATATCTCGCTTGCCCTGGCCAGGGACTTTGTGTAATGGCTCTCCTAGACACAGCGCGATATCAACCCCCAATACCGGGAGAGACGAATCCTGTCTAACCGTCACTGCCTCCAAGTGCTTCGGGACTGCACCCAACTACTACCTGTTTGCACGACTCATTTGAGCCGTGGTAGGGTAGTAATCTAAGAACAGTGGGAACACACTCGGGGCGAAGTGACAGTGTCAAGTCAATGGACTATGCTGTACTCGTGTCACCTGGGAACTGATAACTGACGATAGGTATAATACCAAACCAACAGTTCCCAGCGAGTCCTGTCCAGTGTACTCGTAACCTAACGAGCACCTGCATACTATCTCCAGTACGACGTACTGATGGCTGTGGGACAAACCATCTCCCCTCCTGGGATGAGAAGCGTATACACTAGTCTACTCTGGAGTATCGATGCCCTGTCTCGATAATCCTACGACTAGGGACCTGTATAAGGATGTGCTTGTAGATTACCCAGCCCCCACTAGTGTGACTGCCATCACAACGCTGGTAATCAAGCAAAGATCCTAAGGGCTCCACTAATGTGTATAGGCGATATGCTAAAAGAAACACATGCACACATTAAAGTAGAAACAAACCAAGTAGCATACTACCATTTCGAGCAAGATTCTCTATACAACTGTGAATATCCCAAGCTTCTATCAAGTAATATATAAACTAGTATGATACAGTAATGGCCTCTAGGGCATATACACTAACATTTAACTCCATAAAAAAAGGCGTTTCTTTGAATAAAAGCGAGTTTAACTTCATACAGAAACTTTTGGGAGTTTAACTCCAAATAATTTTTTTTTGGAGTTTAACTCAAAATAAAATCTTTTAGAGTTTAACTCCATAAATTTTTTTTATTTTTATTTTGAATAAATAATAAAAAAAATCATTTGTCACAAATAGAATAAATAAAATTAAATAAACATGCCCTTCTGCATTGCTTTCAAGCACCGACAGTTCACATTGAGTTCGCAAGACTATTTTTACCCATCAATCGGAGATTTCTTCGCTCTAATAGCGAGGGGTAATTAACGACAACTTAGTCCGCGGTTGCCGGCGATTCGGCTCCCCACAATCAATAAACCCCAGTCTACTCTGGGTAAGGGGAATCTTTACACACCTGACAAGCAACGCGTATTCCCATCTCAATAGGGTGACGAAAAACACTCTACAAGAGTCAGTATCTTATAAAATGATTAAATTTTTGAATTTCTTAAGTTCGGAAGTAATCGGGCAACTGCTGTACATGGACGACAGGATTTGTGTTTTTTTCCAAGACAATTGACATTGATAACTCTGTTAAACTTATCTAACCTGAATAGGCAAGCTCTCACTTTTTCCGGCTCTCTGAGGCTCAAGAGAAATGATACCGCTTAAGTCTATATAAATCTAGAGTTCTTAAATATTTATTATTTTGTTGTTTATATTGTATTTATATTGTTTGCATCTCTCGAGAGGGTTTTATGAAAAATATTTTAATATTGTTTAAAAATAACCTCAAGCGTGATTTATGATATTTAGAGTTTTTATGAATATGTATTTTAATTTAGATGGTGTTTTAGTGATAAAATCTACTTCTTTAAAGTTTATGTTATTTTTATGAAAACTATATCTTTTGGAAACTTGATGATGTTTTTCATTTAATTTTAACCTTTCATTTGAAAATATGTTTTTTCACAATTTTTTTTACTAAAAATACGGTTTCATAATTACATATAATTTTCCAAAATTTAGTTTTGTTTAGAAAATTCATATTTCTTAAAAACTGTATTTTTTATTTTCTTTCGAGACCGAATACTCTGTGACAAGTTCTGCATTTCGCTCTACTATCCCAAGAATGTGCGATAATTCACAGCATCTATTAGTGGGTCCCCTAACGAGGGTTGTAAAAGCGCAATTTCCAAGGATTAAAAATATCGATTAAAAGAAACCCTTTTTGTAAAAAAATATGGCATTTTAATGTAAAACTTATTCTTTGAATTAACCATACATCAAGAATATCATGGTATGAAACCATAGTGTGTATGTGGGGTATGTCGTTATCCCGTGAATTTTCCTAAGGTAGTTATGCTAATTAAGATTTATACTAAAGTTCATGGTATTTTTCTGAAAACTTCGTTTTATGATTATTTCTCATGGAAAATTTTATTACACTAAAATTTAAATGATGTAAATAAGGTTAAGAGTGGGGTTAGGATGTTAGTTTGACCTTATTTGCTTATCAAGTGGATTAAAATGTTAAAAAAGAAATTATATCGGAGCTAACCTCACCTTGTCGATATGCTTTTAGAAGGCGATTTGAGATGAAATGAAATAGAGAGAGAAGAGACTTACGGTTTTATAACGTCGTGAAAATAGTAAGGAAGAGAGAGTGGGCTCCGTGGCATCCCGGTAGCTCCGGGAACGACTCCGATCTTTAACGAAAGAGGTTTGGTCGCTAACTCCTCTTTAACCAGTCTTAACTCCACTTGTACTTAGAGAGTTTTCAGGATTTTTGACAGAATTTCAGAATAGAGGAGAGCTAGGAAAGTAGTGTGGTATTTATAATGAAGAATTTAAAATTTGGGAATTAAAAATTGGATTAAAAGAATTAAAACTGGTATTAAATGATGAATTGAATGGTCACTGTTTAATTGTAGGAAAATCAAACAGTGCAGGAAAGTCGAAGGGACTTGTGTGCAAAGCACGGAGTGATTTGGACCAGATCGGACCGTCGGTAGCGGCCAATATGGGGAAACGGATGGTCGGATTTCGATGGATTGCCTTAAGATTCGTGCCATGTGTTTTAATCTGTATTTACTTCTCATTGCGCCTGTTTGATTTTTCTAAAACTTTTCGTTTCTCCGTGAATTACACGTGCAACTCTTGGGTATCCAAAAAATTAAAGAGAAAAATCTTAAAAATAATTGGAATTAATGGGATTCGAATACACAGGCTACATCATAGCAGAGTAGAGGCTTTACCAGTGAGCGAAAAGTTGCCTTTTGATTTTATTGAACAAAAATAACTTATAACTCCACAACAGGCTGAAATACCATTTTCTATATATTTAAACAAATAATTCTGTACAGAGATTTCAGAGTAGTTAAAAGGTCCATAAAATATTCAAGAATGTCCTGAAGAACGGTTTACAATTGCCAGAGTTGAAAAGATCGAACGAAGCAAACATGACCGATAATCCTTTGTACTACCCATATCAAAGAGTAGTAAGTCATGCAATCGAGAACTGCTATGTTTTCAAGGATTAGGTCGAAAAACAATACAAGACAAGAGAAATAGAATCATTAAATGGCTGTTATCGAACAATCAAGCTGCGACCACCAATTTCATACAAACAGAGATCGAAACCCTTTAGGAACCGACTACTCTCAATTTTTGTCCTTTCCTAAAAGGAACGAAACACGCCGACAATCTAAAAGTCCCGTAGATAGTATTACTAATGAGGAGGCAACTGACTGATACACAAACCATACGGTTTATATGGTGAGACCTGAAAGAACAAATCCTTCTACGCTTCACAGTCATGATAATTATATGATTGTCGTTGCCCAATCCCGATTCGGTTCAGAGGATGATAAAACCCCTACTCAGGCCGCTAAGCAAAAAGAGCCCCTGGTCCCTAATGAATTGAGCTCAGGCAGCGAGGATAAGTCCAGTCATCATCCCTAAAACTATAGAACGAACATTATTCCAATGACTTCGGAAGCAGCTTCAGGACAGGGACGAGAAGTTGGCCAAGGTCTGTTCCAAAGTCGATGATCTGGAGAATGTTGTGACAAATCTCACAACCCAAGTTGTTCGAATGCAATCACAAAAAATCAAAGTTTGGGCAATGAACCAGGGATTGAGATCTCAAGGCAGCCAACAATTATTCCGTCCAGTCCAAAAGCGGAGCACCTTTACAAAAGTCCTGACGCATGACTGTGGTAAGTTGACACCGAACAAAATCAAAGATAAGTTATCAGCGGCCGAAGCTAAAGTACAGAAAGGTCGTGCTAATGACGGAAGGCCATACGTAACCAAATACGATATCAGGGAGTGCTCCAGTAGCTATGTCGTCCCTAATTTCGAAACGTTCAACGGGATAGGAGACGCTGAGCAACATATTACTCATTTCGACACGTCTGTTGATCGGTGTAAGCAAATAACGAACGAATTAAGGACCAACTGGTCTCGAAGACCAGTGTTGGGAGGAAGGGGAGAATTTCCTCTGGTAAAGAAGTTGAATAAAGTTTTTTCCTTCAGAATGGACAAGATATATGAGATATTCTAGGATGCTCTAAATCATGGTCTTCAACTGCTAAAATCAAAGAGACCACATGAAGTAAACATGCCCGACGATCCCCTGTATTGTCCATATCACAGAATGGTGAGTCATACAATTGAGGGCTGCTATGTTTTACAGGATTAGATTGAGAAACAATACAAAGTAGAAGAAATCGAACAGTCTCCCAGCGTGCTGGAAAGCAATCATGCCGTAATCGTCAATGACATACAAACGAACGCTAAAATCTCTCGGAAGCAAACTACTCAATCGTCCACTTCAAGAAAGGACTCGAGTCTTCCACAGCCTTCGTATGACGTATGCTTGTCCAAAAGAAGCAGAAAATACTAGGGCTTCTTCAAGGAAAGCCCGAAGTTGAGCGGAAGAATCAAGTGAAGCCCGCTGTCTCGCAACAAAGTGCTAATAAGACCAAACAAAGAATAAGCGCTGCCTTGAACTTTAAGTCGTTATACTGGGATTAAAAAATGTGTCAGTACAAGCAAAAAGAGTACGGATGAATACCCGAAAAGGCTCCGTGAGAAAAAACATTGAGACTACCCATGAGCTTGTGAAAAGCCGCAAGGGTGCAAACTCGTAAAAAAAATCCTTCATCGGTGAATGATGAGTCGCTCCTTGTACTATTCCACTGTAGCGATGCAGACTCCAACCGAAATCCAAATCTCCAAATCCTCCAATGGCAAATGATGAGTCGCTCCTTGTACTATTCCACTATAGCGATGCAGACTCCAACCGAAATCCAAATCCCCAAATCCTCCAATGGCAATGAGTCGCTCCTGGAACTACCCTTTAGTGTTAGCGTGCTGATGCCGAACCAAAACCAAAATTTCAAATTCTCTCAAGGCAAATGATAAGTTGCTTATGGCACCCGTGCTCTAGTGTTAGCAACGCTGATGCCAGCCCGGAGTCTGAAATTTTAACCTAAGTCCAGCTCAAAAAAGTGCTTCCGAGCTCAGAAGTTTCGCCAAATGGGACAAAATCGGACAAGTCAAATTAAAGTCCCACTCGGCAATGCTTCCAAACTCAAAAAGTCCCGTCGAATAATGCAGAAGCTAAGCAAATCAAATCAAACCAAAATCAAACTCCAACTGCCAATTCAAATTCTATTCAAAATCTCAAAATCCCAGTCAAACTTCAAAATTCAAATTCCAACTCCAAAATCTAATCCCAACTTCAAAATACAGTTTCAACATTTAATCCGAATTTTATTCAAAAATCTCAACTTCAGATCCTTTGAGAGAAGATGATAAGCCACTCCTAGAATCAAATTTCAAACATTCCGTCTAAATAAACATTAAACTAAGCTCTTCCTTCTAAGTAGACGTTATACCAAGCTCCTCTGTCTAAACAAGACGTTAAACCAAGCTCCATCGTCTAAGCGGATGTTAAACTAAGCTTCTCCATCTAAGCAGACGTTAAACAACGCACCTTCGTCTAAGTAGACATTAAACAAAATCTTCCGCTTGAGTAGACTTTAAACCCTCCCGCCTAAGACAACGTTAAACATTTTGTTGAATCACGTCGAATAGAAGACGAATAAAGACGATGACTCTTTTCCCGAACCAAATTAAATCAAGCACTGAACGCTACGTCAAAATCAAGTAGAACGCCACGTCGAAATCAAGTCAATTATCTCAAGAATCGGATTCATGAAAGAAAATCCATCTATTTCATGCACACAACCCATATACGTGGTGTCCATTTATTGATGGGGGACACTTTGTTGGGGTCAAAATTTACACCCCATTGTCAGGATTAAAAATCAAAATTTGAAAGTCAACGCTCGAGTCAATGCGGATCTGACTAATCCGAGTTCGAGCCCAAACAGAGCTCGCCTATTGTAGGGTGTTTTTCGTCACACCATTGAGATGGGAATACACGCGCGCTTGTCAGGCGCATTACAGATTCCCTCTGCCTAGGGTAGGCGGGGGTTTATTGATTATGGAGATCCGAATCTCCGGCAGCCACGGACTAAGCTGCCGTTAATTACCCCTCGGCTTTTGGAGCGAGAGAACCTCTGATTGACGGGTTAAACAGGTCATGCGAACTCAATATGCAGTGTACGTGTGTTGTGTTTTGAAAGGGGTTTTGGATATATCGGGAGCTCCACAGAGTTTTTTATGGGGGTCCCGCTACCTAAATAGCAGGCAGGGGGTCAAGGGGGCTAGTAGCCCCCTTGCAGGGTGCGGGGCAGCGCCCCATTAGAATTTTTTTCTAATGGAGGAGGTGTTTTTAGTGTATGTGTGTGTGTGTGTGTGGGAAAGAGCATCCAGAGGATGCATGGGATAAAGCGCCAGTGCTTTGGGTGCTCGGGCGCTAGCGCTTCACGTGCTAGGCACATGGGCGCTCGGGCGCGGACGCTTTGGACGCTAGCGCTTTGAGCGCAAGGGCGGGCGCTGGCGCTTTGGGTACTAGCGCTTTGGGCGTTAGCGCCTTACGTGCCAGGCGCTCGGGCGCTAACACTTTGGGCGCTAGCGCAAGGGCGCTAGCGCTTTGGGCTCTTGGGCGCAAAAAAGGGGGTTGGTCCCCGCACTGAGAGTTGTACTCCCAAAAAGAAATACTTATTATTTTGTGTATATATTTTGATGAGTTAAACTCCTAAGGTATTTTTGGAGCAGATGAAGGGGCTTCTCCCTTGAGCCCTGGATCTTCCCCAAAGTGGGATCTTTAGAGACGGGTCTCCTTCTTCCTCTTCTATTGGCCGGATCTTGAAGAACAAGAGGGATGAGATTTTAAACCCCCCTCCTTTTTAAGATCTGATGGAAGATCCGAGCTCCTCTTTGTGGGTTTTGTGGTGAAAAAATATTTAGTTTTGGAAAAGGAAGAATAAAGCTCTTGATTTAATTCAAAAGAAAGAAGAAGGTTTTAGAACTGGGAGAGAGAAAAAAAGTTGTTGAGATATTTTCATTATCTTTGTCTTTATAGGCTATACACTTTACACTTAGCCCCTTAGGCTTCACAAAATGGCATTTTGCCCATCTCATGCCTCATGTGCTATTTCTTTTTGCACATAAGCCATTGGTTTTACAAAAATTTGGCTTTATACCCATTTTCCTTACATTTATTCATAGAAAATAAAAAAAGGATATACACTAAAAATTATTTATTACAAAATTTTTATCTTGGCATGGGGGGAGGCCGGCCGCTCCATGTTCGGGCTCGACCCGGGCATTGGCTCACTTGACCCGGGCTTGGGCCCACCTGGTTTGGGGTTGACTTTGATTTTGACTTGGTCAACCGGGGTGTAAATTTTTATCCCAACAAATTGTCCCCCATCAATAAGTGCACACAGCATATGTGGGTCGTGTGCATGAAATTGATGAATCTTCTTTCACGTGGAGACAACTTGATTCGCTTCCCGCTTTTTGGGAAGCTGGCAATGCCCATTTTACGACATGGACGGTCGATGCTGCCCTTTTAGCGACTTGGACGGTCGATGCTACCCTTTTTGCGACGTGGACGATCGGTGCTTCCATTTTAGCGACGTGGATGGTCGACTCTGCCCTTTTTGCAACTTGGACAGTCGGTGCTGCCCTTTTAGTGACTTGGACGGTCGGTGCTGCCCTTTTAGTGACTTGGACGGTCGGCTCTGCCCTTTTAGCGACTTGGACGGTCGGTGCTGCCATTTTAGCGACTTGGACGGTCGGTGCTGCCCTTTTTACGACGTGGACGGTCGATGCTGCCATTTTAGCGACTTGGACGGTCGATACTGCCATTTTAACGACGTGGACGGTTAGTGCTGCCCTTTTAGCGACTTGGATGGTCGATGCTGCCATTTTAACGACGTGGACGGTCGGTGCTGGCATTTTAGCGACGTGGACGGTCGGTTCTGCTCTTTTTGCGACTTGGACAGTCGATGCCGCCCCTTTAGCGACGTGGACGGTTGGTTCTGCCCTTTTTGCGACTTGGACGGTCGGTGCTGCCCTTTTTGCGACTTGGACGGTTGGTGCTGCCCTTTTAGCTACTTGGACGGTCGATGCTGCCCTTTTAGCGACTTGGACGGTCGGCTCTGCCCTTTTAGCGACTTGGATGGTCGGTGCCGCCCTTCTAGCGACTTGGACGGTCGGCTTTGCCCTTTTAGCGACTTGGACGGTCGGTGCTGCCCTTTTAGCGACTTGGACGGTCGGCTTTGCCCTTTTAGCGACTTGGACGGTCGGTGCTGCCCTTTTAGCGACTTGGACGGTCAGTGCTGCCCTTTTTGCGACTTGGACGGTCGGTGCTGCCCTTTTAGCGACTTGGACAGTCGATGCTGCCATTTTAACGACATGGACGGTCGGTGCTGCTCTTTTAGCAACTTGGACAGTCGATGCTGCCATTTTAACGACGTGGACGGTCGGTGCTGCCATTTTAGCGACGTGGACGGTCGGTTCTGCCCTTTTTGCGACTTGGACGGTCATTACTGCCCCTTTAGCGACGTGGACGGTCGGTTCTGCCCTTTTTACGACTTGGACGGTCGGTTCTTCTCTTTTTGGGACTTGGACTATCGGTGCTGCCCTTTTAGCGACTTGGACGGTCGATGCTGCCTTTTTAGCGACTTGGACGGTCGATGCTGCCCTTTTTGCGACTTGGACGGTCAGTGCTGCCCTTTTTGCGACTTGGACGGTCGGTGCTGCCCTTTTAGCGACCTGGACGGTCGATGCTGATTGATGTGAATTGGGTTGAGATCAGCATCGCTATACTAGAATATGGTACCAGGAGCGAATCCTCATCTGCCATGACAGGACTTGGGGATTTTTTTTTGTTTTGGCATCAGCATCGCTACACTGGAATATGGTACCAGGAGCGAATCATCATTTGCCATGAGGAGATTTCCCTCGCTCCCAGTTTAACGACTTAGGGGTCATCTGTTCCCAGTTTAACGACTTAGAAGTTATTTATTCCCAGTTTAAAAACTTAGGGGTCTATTGGATTGGAGTTTGGAATTTTGGTATAAGGGTAGGCATCAGCGTTGCTAACACTGAAGCACATATGCCAGGAGCAATTCATTATTTGCCCTTTCCTGTTGGGAAGCGGTGGCTTAGGAGACAGGTTTAGATCCCTATCACCTAAGGCTTTTCAATTTTATGAGCCGTAAAGATCCCATAAAAGCATTTTCTTCCTACGAGTCGAAAGGATCTCGGAGGTGCACTTTCTCCTTAGGAGTCGTGGGGACTCCCAAGTGTGTTTTTCCTTTATGAGTCGTAAGGATCCCACAAAGGTGTTTTCTTACGGGTCGTTAGGATCCCGTAAATTGATTCTCCTCATGTATCGTGAGGACACATTAGTGGGTCTTCCAAAATGGAGCATAAGTCCAAGGGCGGAGACCGGCCGCTGGACTGGTGATTGCTGTGGGATATGGGTATGATGAGAATTATTTGAGCCCTTGGATTGTATACGGTAGTCAATTCGGGGACTAAGCGTAGGGCCGGAAGAATTTTGGGAAATTGGATTTTGGTTGGCGTCTGCATCGCTGCACTGGAATATGATATCAGGAGCGACTCATCATTCGCCGTTTGGGGACTTGGAATTTAGATCTTTTTTGGCATCCTCATTGCTGTACTGGAATAATGCCAGGAGCAACTCATCATTTGCCCCGGGAGGACTTGGAATTTGGTTTTTGGGTCGGCATCAGCACCGCTAACACTGAAGCGTAATGCTAGGAGCGACTCATCATTTGCCATTTCTCGTTGGGGAGCGATGGCTTAGGAGACAGGTTTAGATCCCTGTCATCCTAGACTTTTCAATTTTATGAGCCGTAAGGGTCTCATAAAAGCATTTTCTCCCTACGAGTCGAGAGGATCTCGCAGGTGTATGTTCTCTTTAGGAATCGTGAGGATTCCTAAGTGTGTTACTCCTTTGTGAGTCGTAAGGATCTCACGCAGGGATTTTCTCTTCACAAGGTCGAGAGGACTTTGCGAGTGTATTTTATCTCTTTTCACGAGTTTGCGCCTTTTCGGGTTTTCACAAACTCGCTGGCAGTCCTGCTGTTTTTACTCACGGAGCCCTTTCGGGTTTTCATTCGTGCTCGTTTTGCTTATGGACATACCGTTTTTTTTTCTGCTCCGCTGGTGGGACTTTAAAAGTAGTCTCACCGGCAGTAATTGGGAAAGATAGGGGTCGTTTACGCCCGTGGATTGTATACGGTTTTATAGGATATATGATCTAGACCGTTGGTCTGGTGTGCTCAATTCGCCCGCGACTTGGAGCATTCACGTGTAGTATTTCTTGAGATATCGGCCATTGATGGGAGGCATGGGCCTTTTCTCTCGGCACTTATTAGTTGGTAGGATCCTCCGTCGAACATTTTCTCGATAACGTATGGTCCTTCCCAGTTTGGCTCGAATTTTCCCTTGGCATGTCGATTGGGGATGATCGGTCTTTTGAGGACCAACACCAATTCACCTTTCTTGATAGCGCGGAGATGGGTTATCATGTCATAGGATCGTGACATTTGGGATCGGTATAGCTCCAGATTTTGCTGCACCGCGAGCCTCTTTTCTTCGAGGGCGTCGAGCTCTTCAAGCCGAAGGAGCACGTTTTCCTCCTCCGTCAACTCGTGCTAAACGACCATTCTTAAGCTTGGAACTTCGACTTCGAGGGGGAGGACCGCCACCACTCCGAAGAGCAATGAGTATGGAGTGGACTGAGTTGGAGTATGGTGCGCGGTACGATATGCCCACAACGCCTCGTGAAGTTTGAGATTCCAGTCTCTCTTGTTGGCTGAAGCATTTTTCCTCAGGAGCTTGCATAGAGGCTTATTGAAGGCTTCGGCTAGCCCATTGGCTCTTGGATTATAGATGGAGGAATATCTCCAGTCTATCTTGTGCTGAGTAGCGAACCTTGAGACTTTGAAGCTCTTGAAAGAAGGCCCGTTGTCAGAAATGATTCTTCTTGGTGTACCGAAGCGGTATAGAATATTATGCTGGAAGATTGTCAGAATATCTTCTGTCTTGACTTCTTTTAGCGGGACAGCCTCAGCCCATCTGGAGAAGTAATCTGTTGCGGCCAGTATGAACCGGTGGCCTCTAGATGACGGAAGATCAATTGGGCCAACTATGTCGGTTCCCCAGACTTCGAAGGGCCACGACGTTACCGTAGGATGCAACGGATTGGGGTGCTTATGAATGAAATCACCAAGAATTTGGCAGATATAACATTTCTTTGCATGCTCTCTGCAATCTCGTATCATGGTGGGCCAGTAATACCCAAGCCTTTTAATTTGATGTCGCATCTTGGGGCTAGATTGGTGAGCACCGCAACCGCCCGAGTGAACTTCTTTCATGACCTTTTGGGCTTCGGCTAATGACAGACAACTGAGCCAGAGTTGGTCATATGAACTGCGGTATAGCGTGTCATTTACAAACACATATTGGAGAGCTCTCTTCTTCAGCTGAATCCTTACAGATTTTCATTCGGGCAGCTTGTCGTATCGGAGGTACTCTATGAAGGGTTCTCTCCAATCGGGTTCGTCTTGGATGATCGAAGCTTCTTCGGCAGGACTGCTCTTCTGTTCCGCGCTTTCCTCTTCTCGTAGAGAGACTGGGGGTAGAATTTGCCGGCTCTTGACTGTGATCAGAATTTCATCCATGTCAAGATCATCCAGTTCCTTGGTTAAGCGAGCGAGTACGTCAGCCTTTCCATTCAACGCTCTGGGGACTCTCATTAGTTCAATGTGAGTGAACCGTTTCATGAGTTCCACCACTCGGGCTCTGTACCGAGCTAACTCGGGTTTGTATATCTTATAGTCACCGCTTACTTGGTTGACGACAAGCTAGGAGTCACCGTAAACCCGTAGCCGAATGATTTCTATTTCTATGGCGAGCTCCAGACCAGCTATCAGAGCTTCATACCCAGCCTCGTTGTTTGTGCGATGCTCGGTGAGAGCAAAAGAACGCCGTAGGGTTCCCATCGATGGCGTGATGAACACCAATCCTATCCCTGCTTTTATCTCCGAGACGCTTGATTTACTGGAGGTCCTCATCGATGAGGCCCCATCGAAGTAGAGCTCCCAACATGGCTCATCATTCTCGAGGTGCTGCACTTGTTCGTCGGATAACTCGCAATTGAGTGGTGACCCTTCTGGCATGGGATGAGCAGCGAGGAAGTCCGCAAGAGCTTGCCCTTTTACTGCTTTTTGAGGAGTATAAACTATGTCAAACTCAAGTAGCATGACAGCCCATCTTGCCATTTTACCGGTTAGGCTTGCTTTGGTCATCAAGTGTTTGAGCGGGTCGACCTTGGAGATCAGCATAACCCGATGAGCGAGCAGATAGTAGCTCAGCTTCTTCACAGCAAATATCAGAGCCAGGCATTGTTTTTCGATCGGGGAATAGTTGTGTTCCTCCCAGACTAGAGTTCGACTAAGGTAATAGAGGGCATTTTCTTTTCCCTGCTCGTTGTTTGGGCAAGAAGCGCACCGAGTGATTCATCTAGCGCGACAGTGTAGAGAATCAGCGGTTTATTTGGAATGGGGGTGGCCAGTACTGGAGGGTGCAACAAGTATTGTTTGATGCCTTCGAACGCTTCTTGACATTCGGCATCCCAGACAAAAGGAGCTCCTTTCTTCATGAGCTTTGAGAAAGGCCTACATCTCCCCGATAAATTTGAGATAAACCTCCGTATGTACGCAAGTTTGCCCTGAAAGGATCTTAGCTGCGTCAGATTCTTCGAAGGGGGCATCATCATGATGGTCTTTATCTTGGATCGGTCAACTTCAATCCCTCGATGTCGGACTATGAAGCCCAAGAATTTTCCCGATGACACGCCAAAAGCGCACTTCAGAGGATTTATTTTCAGATCGTACTCCCTCAGTCTGGTGAGAACGATCTTAAGATCTTGGATGTGATTGGCCTTAGCTTTAGTCTTGACGACCAGATCATCAACATAACATTCGACGGCCTTATGAATTAGGTCATCAAAGATATTGGTCATTGCCCTTTGATATGTAGCACCTGCGTTCTTCAGTTCGAACGGCATCACTTTGTAGTAGTATATTCAGATGGGGTTCGAAATGCTGTGTGCTTCTCATCCTCAAGCGACATCTTGATTTGATTATACCCCGACGAGCCATCCATAAAGGTGAAAAACTCGTAATTTGAGGTGTCATCGACCATCATTTCCATGACCGATAGCGGAAAGTCTTCTTTAGGACATGCCTTGTTGAGGTCCCTGAAATCGACACAAATTCAGATCTGCCCATATTTCTTCTTCACTGGGACTATGCATGCGATCCAGTCCGCATATTTCTCTTCCTTGATGAAGCCGGTATCGATGAGCTTCTTGGTTTTCTCGATGACCTTTTCTTCCAGTTACCTTCTCATTCTTCGAGGAGCTTGTTTGACAGGCTTAGCATCAGGAGATATAGCCAGTTTATGCACGTCCACTTCAGGGGAAAGGCTAGGCATTTCTTTGTATGTCCACGCGAAGCAGTCGACGAACTCATGCAGCAGGGCAATTATCTGCTCTTTCATTTCCTCTGACAAGAGTGAGCTGATGTGGGTCGGCTTTAGATTATCGGGCGTTCCTAAGTCAATCTCGGTTAGCTCATCAAAGGTTGCTTGTCCGCCATCTTCGAGCTCTTGAGGAGCTTCTTCTGGTTCGGCCATCTCGTCATCATCATTTGATCTTTCGCTGGCTTCACCAACATGGATCATGTAGCATGCTTTGGAATCAGGTTGAATGAAGCCTATGCCCCGTCTATCTGGAATTCGTCCATCGATGAGTGCTCGGACTTGGGGTGGATGCCATAGCCCTTCATAAAACTTTGCTTCGGACTCCGTTTGATATAGCCGGCATCCGCACCTTTTGAAATATTCCCGCATCTCGGGTGCATAGTATCTAGGATTGAGGACGGCTCTTATACCTCTCTCATAGGGAAGGCACGCGGCAGACAAATCGTCCGGGTGCCCAACAGGATTTGACCCATAAAACAAGATGCCCTTCTGTCCATTTTTCCTTCCGGAAACATAGAAAGCTTTTAGCTGGTCCACGGTGGAGACTGACAATGCATCGAGCTCTTTGCACATCTGCTCCGGCACCCTTGTGACTGTTAGGGGCCCTTCTGCAATTTTGAAGGTCTTTTGTTTGTTGCATAGGGGTCCAATCTGCACAGCTGTTTCACGGCAGGTCCTCTTCCTCCGACTCTTCAGTGTCGCTGCCAAGATGAGGGCGGACTTTGCTGCTAGATGGGGCTTCAGTAATAGATTCGTCCGTATCGCTACCGAAACGAGGGCGAGTTTTACGGAAGGACGGACTTCCAGCGTCGGACTCATTAGTGTCGCTACCGAAACGCGGGCGCACTTGGGCGTTTTTGCTTTTGAAAGTCACAGCCGGCTCAGATTTGGTTTTGAGTCTTGGGGCCGTTCTATCCTCAGTCAATTATGGTTTAGTATTTTGGTTGTTCATGAAGTACGGAGAATCTTCATATCGTACTTCATGCACACCGAACGGCTCGATGTCTCCGTCAATGTGTCTTTCTTCGCCATTTTTAGTATACTTCATGCATTGATAGAGAGTTGACGGAACGATGCCGTAATCGTGGAGCCATGGCCGTCCCAAGAGAATTTTATAAGACGTGTCAGCGTTGATCACATATATCTTAGCTTCAGTTTGCAAATCCCCGAATTTGATTGGCAAAGCTATAGACCCCAGAACTTGCTGGCAGTTTTGATTGAAGCCTTGAATAACAATCCTTTCCATTGACAGGTGTCGGACGTCCATTGACAAACTCTTCAGAGTTCGTGTTCCCGCCGAAAATTTCTGCGCAGAAGAGTCCGAGGTATCAAATGGAAGCGATACGCTTATGGAAATGAAAACCAATATCTTCCGGCCTGTATTTTGATAAGTTCTCGAAGGAGGAACTATTAAATTCTGATGGTATTGGAAGCATCTCGAAAAACCCCTTGATTTGATATATTATGGGCTTCATAATTCATCCGGGATCAAAAGTTATGAGGTATCACATGTCCACACGTGATGGACCTTTAAGAACCCGCTGGAGGAGTTAAAAGATATAATAAAAACTCAGAAAAGACCCCAATGGGGCATCAAGTGCTCACACGTGACCATGGGTCATGTGCAGACACGTGATGGGCTCTTAAGACCTCTAAAATAATGAATATAATTAAATTCTAAAATCTGTTCCCTGATTAAAAATCAGGAATCACATGCTCACACGTGACCAATGGTCACGTGTTGACACGTGATGGTTAAAACTGAAGCGTAAACAAACAGCTGAAGGAAATACCTCAATGAGGTATCACGTGCTCACACGTGACCAATGGTCACGTGTTGACACGTGATGGTTACAACCGAAGCGTAAGTAAACACTGAGAAAAGGACTCAATTGGGGGTCATGTGGCAACACGTGACTGGCTGTAAAAGCCTTGCTGTTCAACAGAATTAAATTCTGATAAAAGATCATTTAAATCTTTCGAAATAGAATTAAAATTCTAAAAGCTTCTAAATCTTTCCAAATGGAAAAGGATTATGGGGACCGTTGGATTAAAAATCCAATGGTGATTAAAAACCACCAATTTATGGAAAAATCTTAAATAAGGAAAGATCTCCCCAAATCTCACCGAAATAATAAACAGAATATCTTTTGGATTTAAAATCCAACGGTGAATAAAATTCACTGAATGATCTAAAGGATCATATTAATTATGAAATCAAATCAAATCTTTCAATGAGAGATTTGCTAAACAAATTGATTCTTTTCCTTCTCCTATAAATAGGAGCCAAGAAGAGAAGAGAAGGGATCTACTTTTTTGGGAGAGAAGAAACAGAGAGAGGAGAATTTAATTCTCTGCAAAAGAAAAACCCTAGGTAAGAAAAGAGAGGCTTAAAAAGAGAATTTAATTCTCAAAAGAGTTTAACTCTTATATAAAGAAAAGAACTTAGTTCTTTCTCTGGTGGAGGATCTGCAAAGTGCACATCTCCCCATGAATTGAGAATTTAATTCTCATTGGGTTGAGATCCTGCCATGCAGATCTAAAACATAGAGGAGGAATTAAGTTTTGAGAATTCAATTCTCACAAAATTATAGGAATTTAATTCCTTTGGGATAAAATTAGGGTTTTACCCTAAATAAGAATTTAATTCTTTCATAATAGGAATTTAATTCCTCCAAAACAAAAATTAGGGTTTTACCCTAAATAAGAATTTAATTCTTAAAGATACGGAGACATAAAAGATCTCTGCGCATGAAAAGACTAAGGTCACGTGCCCTACGTGACCCCTGAACAGATCCCCCAAAAATGAGAAGAGGAAAGCTTTGAGGCAATGCCTCACGTGTTCCCACGTGACCTTCATTATATATGGAACAAAAGCAAAGGTAGAAACAATTCTGGGCGCTCTCACGTGTTACCACGTGACCCCTAATAAATGTTCTAATAAATCAGGGCATGATTATATATCACGTGCCCACACGTGATGGCTATGAAAATTAAAAGTGTTTAACACTTGTTTGCAGAACAAAATAAAATGGATCTGGCCCCACTTTTTGATGCCATCACGTGCTCCCACGTGACTCCCAAAACGCAGAAAGAAAAAGCAAAGGAAATGAAAGCTTTGGGCGCTCTCACGTGTTATCACGTGACCCCTCAGCAAATGCTTTAACAATTGGCGCACAGATCCCCATCACGTGCCAACACGTGATGCTCTAAAATAAAAATAAAAGTATTTAACACTTGTTCGCAGATTTGAGGATAAACCAAAAGGAGATCTGGCTCCACATTTAGGGCGCCCTCACGTGTCACCACGTGACCCCTAATGAGCATTCTAACAGACCAGAGCGGGGGCCTTCATCACGTGCTCACACGTGATGGCCGCCAGAATTAAAAGAGTTAAACACTGATCTGCAGAATAAAATAAAAGGAATCAGGGCGCTCTCACGTGTCCACAGGTGACCCCTCTCTCCTTAGTGTTTAACACTAATCTGAAGACTTTGTCCTCAGTGTTTAACACTGATTTTCTTAGTGTTTAACACTAATTTGGAAAACTCTATTGGCAGTGGTTAACACTGATTTGCTTAGTGTTTAACACTAATTTGAAAACTCTGTTCCCAGTGTTTAACACTGATTATCTTTTAGTGTTTAACACTAACTTGCTAATCTTATTCCCAGTGTTCAACACTGTTGGTCTTTAGTGTTTAACACTAGCTTTAGCCCAATTGGCTAAGTTTCTAGAGGCAAAGCCTCTCCTTCAATGGACCAACAGAGGGCCAATATTTCAAACATGATTGGACTTAGCCCAAACTGGCCATAAGTCCTCAAATCATCTTGAACTGAGCACATCTGCTCTTTCAATCAACTCATTGGTTTAGGGTACATCTCTGAACTCCTCTGATATTTGTCGTTGTAATCCTTCAGCGTCTTCCGAGAGGTGACGGGTCCCGACAACCACACATCAACACGGACTGTGGGGTCCTAAAACTCATGGACTTATGCGTCCTTAAACCAAGATACGGACTGCGGGGTCCTTAAACCCGCGGACTTTTGCGTCCTTAAACTAACGGACTAATGCGTCCTTAAACACACCCATATGGACTGTGGGGTCATTAAACCCATGGACTTATGCGTCCTTAAACTACCATCGGACCACTATGTCCCTAAACTGGAACATGGACCACCATGTCCCTAAACTGGCGATGGACCACCACGTCCCTAAACTGGAACTTGGACCACCACGTCCCTAAACTGGCAATGGACCACCATGTCCCTAAACTGGAACAATAGAGCCCCCAAATGCTCTTTTCTCGGATCTAAACGATCCTGTTTAAGTTGATCTTAGCCTCAAAAATGGCTAACGTATCCTTAAACTTTCAAACAGACTCTAGTCCCAAATCGGACTATAAATCCCCTAATCAACTCTGGCTCAAGGGTACATCTCTGAACTCCTCTGACATCTGTCGTTGTAATCCTTCAACGTCGTCAGAGAGGTGATGGGTCCCGACGGCCATACATTTAACGGACCACTATGTCCCTAAACTGGAACATTAGAGCCCAAATGCTCTTTTGTCGGATTTAAACGATCCCGTTAAGTTGATCTTAGTCTCAAGCTGGACTAACGTATCCTTAACAAACGTTTGAGTTGATCTTAGCCTCAAATATGGCTAACGTATCCTCAAACCAAAACCCCAAACCCAAATCTAAGAAAACACGGATTTGGACTAATCCACGTCCTACGGGCGACGACATAAATTGGTCTCCGTATACAATCCACGGGCAACCACAAATAAAACAAATACACACGACACGAAGTGACCATCTGGAGAAGGAGAAAGTTGTTACCGCAATGCGGTAGCGTAATTAACTGCAGGGGCTTGCGCCTGCAGGGAAGAGCGTCCCCACAATCAAAAAACCCCTCAAGCGAGGGGGAATCTGACGAAGTCTGCTACATCGGACGCATCCGTTTAAACCTTCGATACATGGTGCCATAAATCAACTTGGCATCTTCGGAGAGGTAGACGGATAGCACCAATTAGCATCTGCCTCGAACCTCAGGCGAGACGTCCAGTCGCGCCGCAGTTCGGAGGGGAACGGATTCTGGCACGTCTGGTGGGACCTCTTCCTCTTTCCACTCCACACTTCGTGTGTCGTGTTCGCGAACGAATCACGGTTTGCTGTGGTTGCCTGTGTATTCGAGGTACTAAGATTTGGTGTTTTGCTCCGTGCAGAAAACAGAAGATCAATGGCTTCAAACTGCACTACCTGCAACTGCAACTCTCGCTCCGTCCTTGCTGGAGGAGTGACTTTTGGGCCCCAAGCGGCCTCCATCTTCGCTAGGCCGGTAGAACAGGTGACTCAGGCCACCACTGGGCTATTCTTCGGGACCATGATCCCACCAATGAGCTTCAATGCCCCATTGCCATCGCAAGAAGCTCCGAAGAAGTCGGTCTTCGATCGGCTTACAACTATCGCGGCCCCTCTCAACGGGTCGCCCAAGCCCAATACCCCAGCTTCCAGCAAACTGGGCCAAAACTCATGTGGGCCCATGAAGAAGCCTGCAATACCAGAAAAGGCTGTTCCGAAGAGGATAGCCATCCCTGGTTCTGAAGTTGTCAAGGCGGCTTTTCCTGCCAAAGGGTCGGTCTTCACAAGACTGACTATTCCGGCTCCCGTTCCTGCTCGAAGGTCTGTCTTTGACAGATTGGATACCGCTACTCAAAAGACGTCAGTCTTCAAGAGACTGGCACCAGCAGCGCTTCATCTGGACAGGGGGCAAGACAAAGCCATCCCCATCGCTGAACCAACGCCGTCCGCTCGACATGCTCGCCTTCGTTACTGGCGCCGGGTAAGGAAGGCTGGGGGCAACTCCCCCTCTGGATTTACTCCACCAGCTCCAACGGTGGGGATTGATGTTGCTGTTCCAACCGGGAACAGCTTTGAGCTGCTGAACAGGGTGCGCAGAAACTCTCATACTGCAGTGCTGAAGAGATCTCCTTCACCTGTGAAGAATGCTGCAGAGAAGAAGCCGGAGCAACCTCCTCAACGGCTATCCTCTGAAATTTACAAAGTTTGGCGACATGTCCAAGAGTCAGTGATCGATCAAGACTATCTCCGCCGACCGAAAAGGATGAAGGTTCAGCAGGAGAAGGACTACTCTGTCAAGCCACCAAAAGCGACAGCTAATTGGGTACCCACTACAACGGCCCCCTCAACTTCGACCGCTCGAGAAAGAAGAAGGTCGGAGAAGATCCCTGTGTCATTGGCAAATCGCAAAGACACTGAAGCTAAACGCCCCAAGTCTGGGGGCATGGTGGTGCATACCGTTTATATGGCTTCCGGAAAGGAGGATAGCCGTGCTTCGACGGGTCACCGACCGCTCACTCGATCCGTGACCAAAGCCCAGGAGCAACAACAGAAGCTTCAGAAGATGCTGACTACAATGGCCGCACTCACCGGGCCAAAAGAAAGCCCCGAAGCATCCTCGGATCAACGCCAGGAACAGAAAACTGACGCTGAATTCCTTCGCAGGATACTGGAAAAGAAGGATAAAGAGGCTGCAGAGCAAGCAGCCAATATAAAACGAATGGCCCTTCTGTTCCAGGACATGGTGGGTATGATGATCCAACAAGATCCTCCAGTTGAAGACCCTCCGATCATTACTGAAGACGATAGAGGAGAGACATCTAATCCGCCTCCGACTCTTTCAATAGCCAAAGATGAAACCATTTCCAAGGCTGCGCTGGATGACTATATAGCTCATCAAATACGGGCTCATCAAGTGAATGAAGCGGCTGCGCAAATTGTTAGAACAGGACGACCCTATCTGGGCTGGTATGACCAAATCAGTTACCCACCGGGATATACGATCCCTAAGTTCCACGTATATAAAGGGGCAGGGAACCCACATCAGCATGTCGCTCAATTCAGGGCCTTACGCGGCAATACTGGAGGCGATGACAGACTGTTGCTTCGGCAATTTGTCGGCAGCTTAGCAGAAACGGCATTCGAATGGTATTCGGAGCTACCTAACGACTCTGTCAAAACATTTGCGGAGATGGAGTTGCTGTTTACACAAAGATTCGCGAGTGCCAGTGAACGCACCCCGATAACAGCACTGATCAACGCCAGGATAAGGCCAGGAGAAACGTGGGTTCAATACGCAACACGATGGCGGAATTTGTGATCAAAATGCGAACAGCGGATCGAAGAAGCACCTGCGGTAGGTATGTTCGTGGGCACTCTTGATCCGCAAGCAACCATCTAGCAATTCATGATGTTCTTCAAACCGACCACGTTCCAGGTTTTAATTGATAAGTTGGCCCAAATGGATCAGATGAGTCACACACCATCTCATTCAAAGACGGATCCTTGGAATGAAACGGGCAAAAGGAAAGCAACCTTCGTTTCCAATACTCAGCAACGGCCGAGCAACTTAAAGCCGGTTGTTCGCCAAAACAATGTGCGACCACGCCCGTCCCTCGAGGAGAGACTGGGACGTCCTTACTCGTTTCCTCAGAATAAAACGAGGAGATTGTTCGAGCTGGCAGTGCGCAACAGACTCATCAATCTGCCGAGTCCAAAGCGCCCGTTGCAGCCAGGCGATGTCAACGATCCCAATTATTATCCTTACCACCAAACGGCAAGTCATCCGATCGAGGATTGCTTTGTCTTTAAAGGATGGATCGAGGATCAGTATCTACAAGGTAAGTTTGCGCTGTCCGAGAAGTGAAAAATAAACCCACCGCAGCCACACACTCCAAAAAAGAAGGACACACTGGGGGCAACTTGTTCTTTTGTTAAAAAAGCTCCATGGGAGGTCGTGCTGTCAGCCAAAACCAAAAGGATGCTGAATAATCTCCAGACATGCCCGGCGATCGGGTGGAAGAACTCGCTAGAACCCCAGATCGTCGAAGGGATGCTGAAGCCGCGCCCAACTCCAAAGATCGATGGTGAAGGCCCCAGCACTCACACCCAGCCGTCAAAATCTTCAAAGAAAAACAAGAAGAAATCCAAGAAGCCCGTGAAGCCTGGCGACAAGCGCACGGATTTGCAGAAACAGATTGACGCGTTGGAAGAATATAATCAGAAGGCGCGGACCCCAGTCACACTCCAAGAATTTCTCAGCCACGTCCTTGAGGACGGAGATGATGACAATGGAGAAGACTCGTCGGATGAATCTGAAGATTATGTGGCAAGCTGCCATGTGATCTCTCACTCGTCAATAAATGACGAAGAAGCTCCTTACACAGAGAAGCTGGGGGCAGATCCTGAACCAGAACTTCTGTGGCCGTCAGACGAGATGATCGATGCCTTCCTGAACGAAGCCCGTCTTAAAAGCAAAGCCGATCGGGAGCACGAGATGGCCATATTTGAAAAGGCCAAATGCCGGCGACTGGACAAAAGGGTCGAAACACTCCCACCAGATCAAAGTACATCCGCCGCAAATGAAAGCAGGATCAAGACAAGGAAACGATTCGCCAAAGCCATATCAATGGGGATGAGGCCGCCTTCTTTTAGAGAAAATTCTCCTGGTGGTATACATTTTGATGAAACGGACGTACACCCTAACTTCTGCTTATATCATCAGAGGATCGCACATCCTATTGAAGACTGCAACTCCTTTAAGTGTTGGTGGCAAGGATTTGTCGCTCATAGACAACACGTCAATAGAATAAAGCCGGAAGCTCGTAGACAGCGAAAAAATACGGCAGATGAGAATAAAAGAGTTGCCGACAATTGTCATAGGGACGAGCCCGGGGGATCACGAGTTCTCACCTTTGGAAGCGATTCTGACGAAGAAGCCGCCCTCAACCCTCTCTTCAAGGAATTCATTTCTAAAACAAAAGAATTGGAGAGTTGCGAGAACGTTCAGCCGTACAATCTCACGCTACCCGGAAAGAATCTCGGACCCGCAAACGACGGAGCAAACGAAATGAGAAAGGAAAAGGAAAAAATGGCCTTTGTTGCAAACACTCAACAACAGCCGAGTAACCCGAGACCGTTTTGTCGTCAAAACAACAAGCCGCGATACCTCAATGAGAAGTTGAAACGTCCTTACTCGTTTCCCAAAGATAAAACAAAGAGATTGTTTGAGCTAGCAGTGCGCAGCGGACTCATCACTCTGTCAGATCCAAAACGTCCATTGCAACCAGATGACGTTAACAATCCTAACTATTGTCCCTACCACAGAGTAATGGGTCACCCACTCGAAAATTGCTACGTCTTCAAAAACTGGGTTGAAGACCAATACCAACAGGGCAAGTTCGCGCTGCCCGAAAAGTGGAAAGTAAACCCGCCACAACAACATGCTCCGAAAAAGGTGGATATGCCGGGGGCATCATGCTCATTCACAGGGAAAGCCCCATAGACCGAAAAGTCAGTAAACTAGAGACGCGTCTCAAATACAGCGACGGCGGACCGAAACGTCCTTAAACTAACGGCGGACCGCAATGTCCTAAAACTTACAAATGACCGAAACGTCGTTAAACTACTCCCAACCCGCAGCATCTTCAGGCTGACGTGGTAAAAAAAAAATACGGTACGTCCACAAGCAAAATGGGCACGGATGAAAACCCGAAAGGGCTCCGTGAGTAAAAACAGCAAGGCTACCGGTGAGTGTTCGTGAAAACCCGAAAGGGCGCGACCTTGTTAAAAAAAATTTAAAAAAAAAATTAAAAAAGAACGATATGTCCATAAGCAAAAGGGGGCACGGATGAAAACCCGAAAGGGCTCCGTGAGTAAAAACAGCAGGGCTACCGGCGAGTGTTTGTGAAAACCCGAAAGGGCGCAACCTCGTTAAAAGATACTTATAGGGTCCTCTCGACCTTGTAAGGAGAAACCACCCACGTGAGATCCTTACGACTCACAAGGGAGCAACACACTTAGGGATCCTCACGATTCCTAAGGAGAAATTACACTTGCGAGATCCTCACGACTCGTAAGGAGAACTCTCTTATGGGACCCTCACGGCTCATAAGATTTGAAAGTCTTAAGTTACAGAGACCTGAACCTGTTCTTAAGCAACCCCCCCACAACCTTCGTTATTGCCCTACAAGTGGCTCAATACTGACCATTGTATACAATCCACGGACGCGAATGAACATTTCCCTAATCAAGTCCCACCCGTGACTGGGGATATGTCCATACGGTGAACAACCCTTGTAAGTCCTCTCGACTTATAAGGAGAAAACCCTTTTGTAAGATCCTTACGACTTACAGGGGAACATACACTTAGGAGTCCTCACGATTCCTAAGGAGAAAACGCACCTGCGAGATCCTCACGACTCGTAGGGAGAAATACCTTTGTGAGACCCTTACGGCTCATGAAGTCAAAAGCCTTAGTCGACAGGATCCTAACCCTGTTTGCTAAGCCACCTTTGTTCAATATCGACAGAGGCAAATGATGATTCGCTCCTGGCAATATCCCAGTTGTAGCGATGCTGATGCCTAAACGAGTATCAAATTCCAAGTCCTGTCATAGAAAATGATGATTCGCTCCTGGAAATATCCCAGTCGTAGCGATGCTGATGCCTAAACCGATATCAAATTCCAAGTCCTTTTACGGCAAATGATGATTCGCTCCTGGTAATATTCCAGTCGCAGCGATGCTGATGCCAAGAATGGTATCAGATCCCAAATCCCCTACCCGCGAGGAAAAAAAATCAGCGAGCCAAAAAAAATGCATATGAAATAGCCGAAATGATGGGACAACTTGCAACAAAATCAGCAAGTAAAAATGTATGCATACAAAAACAGCCGAAATGATTGGGCAACTCGCAATAAAAAGCAGCGAGTAAAAATAAAAAAATATAGCCGAAATGATTGGGCACCGCGAAAAATAGCCGAAATGATAGGGCAATCGCGACCTTCGCGATATAAAAGCTGAAATGATAGAGCATCGCGGAAAAAGAAATAAAATAAGAATGAAATTTCTGTCCTACAGGTGATGCTACATCAATCCCTGTATACAATCCAGGGGCGCAAACAAAGAAAGAGTCACGCTCCTCCTCCCCAGGTTTTATCAGAAGAAGAAGCCGAATCTCGACGGGCCACAAATAACCTAGAGATCATCTCAACACTCGTCTCGTCATAGCGGACACATCATCAAGTAAAGCGGAACAGCGGCAACTCCCAGTTCCATAACTCGACGATGTACTCCCACAGAGAGTCAAATCCCAACTCCGTGAAATGCGGATATAATCAACAAAATTCCTGGTCACGCAGAATACGGCAGTGAACCCGTGCGAAGCATCCAGAGCGGAGCCTAGTCCTCGCCTAACGCGGCAGTGAACCCATGTGAAGCATCTAGTGCAAAATTCCTGGTCACGTGGAACATGGATAACGTCACTCTTTGACCCCGTGGAAAACGTCCAGAGCGGATCCTGGTCCTCGCAGAACACGTCAGTGAACCCGTGTGAAGCATCCAGAGCGGAGCCTAGTCCTTGCCTAACGCGGCAGTGAACCCGTGTGAAGCATCTAGTGCAAAATTCCTGGTCACGTGGAACACGGATAACGTCACTCTTTGACCCCATGGAAAACGTCCAGAGCGGATCCTGGTCCTCGCAGAACACGTCAGTGAACCAGTGTGAAGCATCCAGAGCGGAGCCTAGTCCTCGCCTAACGTGGCAGTGAACCCGTGTGAAGCATCTAGAGCAAAATTCCTGGTCACGTGGAACACGGATAATGTCACTCTTTGACCCCGTGGAAAACGTCCAGAGCGGATCCTGGTCCTCGCAGAACACGACAGTGAACCCGTGTGAAGCATCCAGAGCGGAGCCTAGTCCTTGCCTAACGTGGCAGTGAACCCGTGTGAAGAATCTAGTGCAAAATTCCTGGTCACGTGGAACGCGGACAACGTCACTCTTTGACCCCGTGGAAAACGTGCAGAGCGGATCCTGGTCCTCGTAGAGCACGACAGTGAACCCGTGTGAAGCATCCAGAGTGGAGCCTGGTCCTCGTAGAGTACGGCAGTGAACCCGTGCGAAGCATCCAGAGCGGAGCCTAGTCCTCGCCTAACACGGCAGTGAACCCGTGTGAAGCATCTAGAGCAAAATTCCTGGTCACGTGGAACGCGGATAACGTCACTCTTCGACCCCGTGGGAAACGTCCAGAGCGGAACCTGGTCCTCACACCAACATGGAGTGATCACCACCGCGACATTCGTCTCGATACAGTAGACGCGATACCAGCAGACGAAGCGAAGGCCAAATTCCTAGCTTCAGGGTCTTGACGGCAAGTCATATAAAGCCTGAAAGACAATCGGAGATCATCCCACACCCGCGCGGAGTGGTCACCACCTCGACGTTCGTCTCGATACAGAAGATGAAATGTCACCCCAGCGTTCTTCCCCCAACAGGATTCGGAAGCGACAAAGCAAACGAAGCGAAGGCCAAATTCCTAGCTTCAACGTCTTGACGGTAAGTCATATAAAACCTGAAAGACCATCAGAGATCATCTCACACCAACATGGAGTGATCACCACCACGACATTCGTCTCGATACAGCAGACGAAATGTCACTACAGCGTCCTTCCTCCAACAGGATCCGGACACACCAAAGAAAACGAAGCGAAGGCCAAATTCCTAGCTTCATGCGTCTTAACGGCAAGTCATATAAAACCGGAAAGACAATCAGAGATCATCTCACACCAACATGGAGTGATCACCACCTCGACGTTCTTCTCGACACAGCAGACGAAATGTCACTACAGCGTCCTTCCTCCAACAGGATCCGGACACACCAAAGCAAACGAAGCGAAGGCCAAATTCCTAGCTTCATGCGTCTTAACGGCAAGTCATATAAAACTGGAAAGACAATCAGAGATCATCTCACACCAACATGGAGCGATCACCACCTCGACGTTCGTCTCGACACAGCAAACGCAACATCACCGAAAGGAGTCATGGCAAAATCCCTGGCTCCAGATCTCGACGGTTCACCAGCAACCTAGAGACAACCGCGACATTCGTATCGATACAGAGGACGCAATGCCAGCAAACGAAGCGAAGGCCAAATTCCTAGCTTCAACGTCTTAACGGCAAGTCATATAAAGCCTGAAAGACCATCAGAGATCATCTCACACCAACATGGAGTGATCACCACCACGACATTCGTCTCGATACAGCAGACGAAATGTCACTACAGCGTCCTTCCTCCAACAGGATCCGGACACACCAAAGAAAACGAAGCGAAGGCCAAATTCCTAGCTTCATGCGTCTTAACGGCAAGTCATATAAAACCGGAAAGACAATCAGAGATCATCTCACACCAACATGGAGTGATCACCACCTCGACGTTCGTCTTGACACAGCATATGCAACATCACCGAAAGGAGTCACGGCAAAATCCCTGGTTCCAGACCTTGACGGTTCACCAGCAACCTACAGACAACCGCGACATTCGTCTCGATACAGAGGACGCAATGCCAGCAAACGAAGCGAAGGCCAAATTCCTAGCTTCAACGTCTTAACGGCAAGTCATATAAAGCCTGAAAGACCATCAGAGATCATTTCACACCAACATGGAGTGATCACCACCATGACATTCGTCTCGATACAGAGGACGCGATGCCAGCAAACGAAGCAAAGGCCAAATTCCTAGCTTCAGGGTCTTAACGGCAAGTCATATAAAGCCTGGAAGACAATCAGAGATCATCTCGCACCAGTGCGGAGTGGTCACCACCTCAACGTTCGTCTCGATACAGCAGGCGCAACATCACCAAAAGGAGTCACGGCAAAATCCCTTGTTCCAAACCTCGACGGTTCACCAGTAACCTAGAGACAACCGCGACATTCGTCTCGATACAGAGGACACAATGCCAGCAAAACGAAGCAAAGGCCAAATTCCTAGCTTTAGGGTCTTAACGGCAAGTCATATAAAGCCTGAAAGACAATCGGAGATCATCCCACACCAGCGCGGAGTGGTTATGACTCATCGGGGCTCTTCAAAATGAGCCTAACCTCAAGTAAAAAGCGGCATGGCAAATTCCTAGCGCTTGCTCTTCCGACGGTCAAACTGCCAAGGAGGATTGCTTGAAGATGTCTTGTCCAGCCCCCAAAGGGATCAGAGACACGGCAGTCGCAGGGCTACTCGAACAGCACGATTGCCTATCGAGGGATACATCAGCCAATGCGACGGTACGACGGCCAAAACCCTAAGTACCACAGACCCTAACGGACTTCTGTCGTAAAGAGCAGAGGTTAACTGTGACGTTGGGATATTCTTGCGAGATCTGCTCGATCCGTTTCGACTCGTGAGGAAATTGATGTCTTTGTGAGAACTTCTCGATTCGTCTCGACTCGTGAGATAAAGCCTTAGGCAGTGGGGATTAAAAAACCTGTTTCCTAAACACTGGGACCCTGCAAGTCGGCCCAAAACGGTCTCTTGCATACTATCCACGGGTCTCACTCTCCAAAGTCGAATCTCGACAAGGAGGGAAACAACCGTTTACGGGTCCTCTCGACTCGTAAGAGAGAAAATTCTCTTATAGGATCCTTACGACTTATGAGAGAAAACACACTTAGGAGTTCTCACGACCCCTAAGGAGAAAATACACCTATGAGATCCTCTCGATCCGTAGGGAGAAAAGTCTTTATGAGACCCTCACGGCTCATAAAGTTGAAAAGTCTTAAGCGGCAGATCCTAACCCTGTCTCCTAAGCCATCACTGCCCTACAAAGAGGTTAAGATGGACCATCTATGAGCCACACTTGCCAAAACTACATTCCACTGAAATGGAGAAGTCACTCATGAGCGTATAAACTACTCCACGCCAGAGTAAGACATAAAGAAATAGAAGGGTGCGGCTCATGAGTTGAGGGTTTGGAACTATATCCCTTAAGAGTTTAGATTTGAGTCAATGATAAATGATGACGCTTGTGTCCGCTCGTTATCTTCTCAGATCAAGATTCCGAAAGTTATATACCAACCCGAAACTGGTTATACGCTTTGCATTATTTTGCACTACTTCACCCACGTATATACTTACGTGGGCAAAATAGTGGGGGGCATTTGTTCCCGCCGAAAATTTCTGCGCAGAAGAGTCCAAGGTATCAAATGGAAGCGATACGCTTATGGAAATGCGAACCAATATCTTCCGGCCTGTATTTTGATAAGTTTGCGAAGGAGGAACTATTAAATTCTGATGGTATTGGAAGCATCTCGAAAAACCCTTCGATTTGATATATTATGGGCTTCATAATTCATCCGGGATCAAAAGTTATGAGGTATCACGTGTCCACACGTGATGGACCTTTAAGAACCCGCTGGAGGAGTTAAAAGATATAATAAAAACTCAGAAAAGACCCCAATGGGGCATCACGTGCTCACACGTGACCATGGGTCACGTGCAGACACGTGATGGGCTCTTAAGACCTCTAAAATAATGAATAGAATTAAATTCTAAAATCTGTTCCCTGATTAAAAATCAGGAATCACGTGCTCACACATGACCAATGGTCACGTGTTGACACGTGATGGTTAAAACTGAAGCGTATACAAACAGCTGAAGGAAATACCTCAATGAGGTGTCACGTGCTCACACGTGACCAATGGTCACGTGTTGACACGTGATGGTTACAACCGAAGCGTAAGTAAACACTGAGAAAAGGACTCAATTGGGGGTCACGTGGCAACACGTGACTGGCTGTAAAAGCCTTGCTGTTCAACAGAATTAAATTCTGAAAAAATATCATTTAAATCTTTCGAAATAGAATTAAAATTCTAAAAGTTTCTAAATCTTTCCAAATGGAAAAGGATTATGGGGACCGTTGGATTAAAAATCCAATGGTGATTAAAAACCACCAATTTATGGAAAAATCTTAAATAAGGAAAGATCTCCCCAAATCTCACCAAAATAACAAACAGAATATCTTTTGGATTTAAAATCCAACGGTGAATAAAATTCACTGAATGATCTAAAGGATCATATTAATTATGAAATCAAATCAAATCTTTCAATGAGAGATTTGCTAAACAAATTGATTCTTTTCCTTCTCCTATAAATAGGAGCCAAGAAGAGAAGAGAAGGGATCTACTTTTTTGGGAGAGAAGAAACAGAGAGAGGAGAATTTAATTTTCTGCAAAAGAAAAACCCTAGGTAAGAAAAGAGATGCTTAAAAAGAGAATTTAATTCTCAAAAGAGTTTAACTCTTATATAAAAAAAAAGAACTTAGTTCTTTCTCTGGTGGAGGATCTGCAAAGTGTACATCTCCCCATGAATTGAGAATTTAATTCTCATTGGGTTGAGATCCTGCCATGCAGATCCAAAACATAGAGGAGGAATTAAGTTTTGAGAATTCAATTCTCACAAAATTATAGGAATTTAATTCCTTTGGGATAAAATTAGGGTTTTACCCTAAATAAGAATTTAATTCTTTCACAATAGGAATTTAATTCCTCCAAAACAAAAATTAGGGTTTTACCCTAAATAAGAATTTAATTCTTAAAGATACGGAGACTTAAAAGATCTCTGCGCATGAAAAGACTAAGGTCACATGCCCTACGTGACCCCTGAACAGATCCCCCAAAAATGAGAAGAGGAAAGCTTTGAGGCAATGCCTCACGTGTTCCCACGTGACCTTCATTATATAAGGAACAAAAGCAAAGGTAGAAACAATTCTGGGCGCTCTCACGTGTTACCACGTGACCCCTAATAAATGTTCTAATAAATCAGGGCATGATTATATATCACGTGCCCACACGTGATGGCTATGAAAATTAAAAGTGTTTAACACTTGTTTGCAGAACAAAATAAAGTGGATCTGGCCCCACTTTTTGATGCCATCACGTGCTCCCACGTGACTCCCAAAACGCAGAAAGAAAAAGCAAAGGAAATGAAAGCTTTGGGCGCTCTCACGTGTTATCACGTGACCCCTCAGCAAATGCTTTAACAATTGGCGCACAGATTCCCATCACGTGCCAACACGTGATGCTCTAAAATAAAAATAAAAGTGTTTAACACTTGTTCGCAGATTTGAGGATAAACTAAAAGGAGATCTGGCTCCACATTTAGGGCGCCCTCACGTGTCACCACGTGACCCCTAATGAGCATTCTAACAGACCAGAGCGGGGGCCTTCATCACGTGCTCACACGTGATGGCTGCCAGAATTAAAAGAGTTAAACACTGATCTGCAGAATAAAATAAAGGGAATCAGGGCGCTCTCACGTGTCCACACGTGACCCCTCTCTCGTTAGTGTTTAACACTAATCTGAAGACTTTGTCCTCAGTGTTTAACACTGATTTTCTTAGTGTTTAACACTAATTTGGAAAACTCTATTGGCAGTGTTTAACACTGATTTGCTTAGTGTTTAACACTAATTTGAAAACTATGTTCCCAGTGTTTAACACTGATTATCTTTTAGTGTTTAACACTAACTTGCTAATCTTATTCCCAGTATTCAACACTGTTGGTCTTTAGTGTTTAACACTAACTTTAGCCCAATTGGCTAAGTTTCTAGAGGCAAAACCTCTCCTTCAATGGACCAACAGAGGGCCAATATTTCAAACATAATTGGACTTAGCCCAAACTGGCCATAAGTCCTCAAATCATCTTGAACTGAGCACATCTGCTTTTTCAACCAACTCATTGGTTTAGGGTACATCTCTGAACGCCTCTGATATTTGTCGTTGTAATCCTTCAACGTCTTAAGAGAGATGACGGGTCCCGACAACCACACATCAACACGGATTGTGGGGTCCTAAAACTCATAGACTTATGCGTCCTTAAACCAAGATACGGACTGCGGGGTCCTTAAACCCGCGGACTTATGCGTCCTTAAACTAACGGACTAATGCGTCCTTAAACACACCCATATGGACTGTGGGGTCATTAAACCCATGGACTTATGCGTCCTTAAACTACCATCGGACCACTATGTCCCTAAACTGGAACATGGACCACCATGTCCCTAAACTGGCGATGGACCACCACGTCCCTAAACTGGAACTGGGACCATCACGTCCCTAAACTGGCAATGGACCACCATGTCCCTAAACTGGAACAATAGAGCCCCCAAATGCTCTTTTCTCGGATCTAAACGATCCTGTTTAAGTTGATCTTAGCCTCAAAAATGGCTAACGTATCCTTAAACTTTCAAACAGACTCTAGTCCTAAATCGGACTATAAATCCCCTAATCAACTCTGGCTCAAGGGTACATCTCTGAACTCCTCTGACATCTGTCGTTGTAATCCTTCAACGTCGTCAGAGAGGTGATGGGTCCCGACGGCCATACATTTAATGGACCACTATGTCCCTAAACTGGAACATTAGAGCCCAAATGCTCTTTTGTCGGATCTAAACGATCCCGTTAAGTTGATTTTAGTCTCAAACTGGACTAACGTATCCTTAACAAACGTTTGAGTTGATCTTAGCCTCAAATATGGCTAACGTATCCTCAAACCAAAACCCCAAACCCAAATCTAAGAAAACACGGATTTGGACTAATCCACGTCCTACGGTCGACGACATAAATTAGTCTCCGTATACAATCCACGGGCAACCACAAATAAAACAAACACACACGACAAGAAGTGACCATCTGGGAGAAGGAGAAAGTTGTTACCGCAATGCGGTAGCATAATTAACTGCGGGGGCTTGCGCCTGCAGGGAAGAGCGTCCCCACAATCAAAAAACCTCTCAAGCGAGGGGGAATCTGACGAAGTCTGCTACATCGGACGCATTCGTTTAAACCTTCGATACATGGTGCCATAAATCAACTTGGCATCTTCGGAGAGGTAGACGGATAGCACCAATTAGCATCTGCCCCGAATCTCAGGCGAGACGTCCAGTCACGCCGCCGTTCGGAGGGGAACAGATCGCAAGTTCATGATGTTCACTAAGGACCTTGGATCAATCAATATGCGATTAATCCGGTCTCCGTCGTTGTACCCTGTCACGTAAAGCGGCCGATTATGCTCAGCCGTTCCTAGTAGCAAGTCTTCGTCCTTAAACGTGACTACGGCGGCATGCAGAGCGTACTGGTCTTCTTTCATATTAATTTCCGCAAAGCGAGCCTGATACCGCTCGGGGTTCTTTAGAGCGTGAATGAGAACCTCTATAAGCTCTTTAGATAGGACCAAGGCATCATAGATGCTCAGGAGAGACGGGAGCTTTCGGAGATGAGCCAAAACATTGTACTCCACTGAGGAAGGACTTGAGTTTTCATTAGCCGGCTCTCTGCCATCTTCCTCATTAGCCACCTATTTTTCCTTTCCTTTTAAGGCGTTTCCCTGATTTGGTGGTAGAGTCTTGCCGCTTCTGAGCTAGATTTGGTTGGCCTTAGTGGCGAGCTCTTCGTCCTCTTCGGGAAAACAGAGCTCCTCCTCAGAGTCGCTGCCCAAGTGGATGGCGTAGCAGGTTACTATAGGGATCTCTTCATTAGAGTTTTCTTCTAACTCCTCCAAAATCTCAGCCGCTTCTACAGGGAAGAACTCTTTCAATTGAATTAGAGTTCTTTCCTTCTGTTCATAGCCTTCGAGAGAATCAATATATTTTTGAATGGTCGATCTCCCTGCAAACACTTTTTCGCGCCGAGCTGCACTTTTCTTCTTCTTGAGCTTTTTGGATTTTGAGCCTGATGGAGCCGAATTGGCAGCTGGTATGGTAGGCTTCTTCTGCCCTTCCCATTCCGTTCTGGGTTCTTTCTGATGTAGCTTTAGCATCTTCTTCGTCTTATTAGATATGTGCTTACTCCAAGGAGTCTGCGGTGAGTGTTTCATTTCTCAGGGCAGCGGGTTCGACTGTCTGCTCCCAGAAGGCTTCAGCTTCTGTCTATATAAAGTTGGTGGTTGCAACTTGATTGTTCACCAACACGCTTTTGGACAGCTCGATCTCTCCAGCCTTGTACTGCTTCTCGACCCAGTCTTTGAAGATATAGCAATCGTCGATCGCATGGCTCACTACTCGGTGGTACAGGCAATACAGGGGATTGTCGGTCATTTTTTCTTCTTGAGGTCTTTTCGACTCTGGCAATTGTAGACCGTTGTTCAAGGCATCTTTAAATATCTTTCGGACCTTGTCCTTCCTGAAAGAGTAAACCTTGTTCTTTTCTCCTCTAGGGAAGTCCCCTCTCCTCCCAGCACAGGCTTTCGAGACCGGTTGGTTTTAGATTCGCCCGCCTTTTGCTTTTCTTCATTGTCGGACACATTGAAGACATTGGTACTGCTAGAACTCCCGCTTCTACGGTTGTCGTCCCGCTTGCTTTTCCAAGTCTTGTCTCTCTGAGAGTCCGGGGTAGACTCTTGCTTCGAGCGTTCTAGCATTTGTACTTTCTTGGTTAGCTCTTGAAACGTCTTGAGGCCTGCTGTACACAAGAATGGGACCATCCAATTGCTGAGGTTCCTAATGAGAAGGCTGACGGACTGGTCCTGCTCCAGCGGCGGTTCGCACTTGACTGTGAGATTACGCCATCGGGCGATAAAGTTAGTGTTGCTTTCATTCTTCCCCGGCTTGGTCCTCACAAGGTCGGCAATGGAGATTTTATCACTGACACTCATGAACCTTTGCCGAAACAGAGACTCCATCTGGGCAAAGGTAATGACGGACCCATCTGGTATATTCGCGTACCAGTCAAAAGCAACACCGTTCAGACTGTTGACAAACTGACGAAGAAGGAGCGCATCATTTCCCCCTGTATTTCTGCACGATGCTTTGAAGTGGGTGACATGCTGATTTGCATTTCCCGTTCCATCAAATCTTCCGAACTTAGGAATGACGCAGCCGCTCGGGAACTCGATCAGATCGTACTGTGCGGGATATGGCCGCCCACTGCTGCCAATTTCTTTCTGAGTTTCAGATTCGGCCACCAATGTTTTAACCTTGCTGGTGACCAAATCCATTATCCGATCTTGTGTTAGCGGGATGGTGTTATCTGGGGCTAAGACATCCCCAGAAGCGGAATGTGGCCAGCTTTCGTGCGGCTCGACGAATCTTGGACCCAAAGGGACAGGCATCGGCCGCTTCGGATTGTCATCATCCGGCTCATGAGTAGCGACTTGTGCTTGATTGGGAGGCGTTCAAGCAATTTGAGCCATAAGTTGCATCACAACGTTCGTTAGGTCGTCAATTTTCGAATAGAGCTTGGCCATCTCTTTATCTTTGCTCTTGAGCTGTTTTCGAAGCTCTTGAAGCATCTCTTGCTCCGCGGTCCTGGGGCGGAAAGTGGGCTCTTCCTTGCTGTCTGAGCTTGACTCTGCCTGGATCGAAGGGTCCTTCTTCCTATCGTCCTCATTGAGAGGGTTTTCATCATCCAGCGGAGGCGGCTGCTCTTGGAAAGCGGCAGCCACATTCAAGCTAGATTGGGCTTGGGATGTGGTGGCCCCATCCTTACTTTTGTTGCGAAGGTTGTCGCTGGGGCGGCCACCCGCCATATAGACCGTATGGATAATATATCCAGCCGTCTTTTTATTATCGGCGGCTAATTTCACAGATCGCTGTCTTGACCCCCCTGTTTCGGTAACGGGCAGTCGACTGAAGGCGGCTGGCCTGGCCGGATTCTTGAATGGTGCTGACGCTTCCTTTTTGGTTTTACCCCGCTGTTTTCGCACGGCATAGAGCGCCTGATATACTCTTGAAGAGACAATGTCATACTTTTTCTGTTGGGGCCGGGACACGTCTCTTTGTAGCAACGTTCGGACGGCTGTCTCCTTGATTCTGGCGGTCATGGCATTTTTCTGAACCCACTTCAGAGGTTCGAAAGAATTGCCGATTTTTACGGCCGACTCAGCCATCATCGCGGAGTAACTCTGCTCTTGGAACCTCACAAAATTCCACTTGGCCGAAGTCCTGGCCCTCTTGTTGGCTCGATACCTAAACCGCTTCTGCCTTAATTTTTCTGTTTCAAGCACTTGGTAGACTTCGGCTCTTGGGAAGACGCCATAGACCGGGCTATGGAGGACCTTGGATGTAACAACCCTAAATTTCATATACAAGTTTTTACAAAAAAATTTCAAAAATCCATAAAGGGGTATTTATTGCCTGAGCACAAGACTTAAGTTATTAATTAGCAATTTAATTAAAAGAAGGAGCTTGTAGCTCATTGGTAATACCTTGCATTGCTGAACCAAGCCACCATAGTTTAAATCCCATACCCCACATTATTTTTAATATTGTTTTATTTTGTATTTTTAGAATACCAACAGTTTACACGTGCGTTTCTCACAAAAATTCCACTACACCCCATAATGTAAAAGTACCAATGACCACATGAGACGACCGCCTACCTCCCCACTGCCTGACTCGGCCCGACTGGGCCGACTCGGCCGGCGGACCGGACGACTCGAGCCGACACCGCCGGCCGGACTCTGCCGGACGACTGAGTCCCCAACACCAAGTTTGTGGCTTTTTGTCTTTTGTACCCCCTGCACACTTCAATTCCCCAGATTGTTTCCAGAGAGCTCTTAATACCCTATTTATTCCATTTTATTACAATTTATCACATTATTTTTACATTTTTTAATTTAAAACCCTACATCTATCCTAATCCTAGCCTAACCCTATAAATACCACCCCTACCCTCTACCCTCTCACCCCAAAACTCTGAGCCAACTCTCTAAAATTCTCAAGAAATCTTGTGTACTTTGAAATCAAGCATGAAGCAAAGCTACGACGAATTTTCCGGCGAACTTCCGATGATCATTCTAGGAGCTCCCGGCGACGAAGCGACGCACCGGCGACTCCTCCCGTTCTATCTCTTTCTTCTAGTTGTCCAAAACCCGTAAGTTTCCATTTTCTATCTCTCTTTTCTATTCTAAAAATACGGATTTACAAAACCCGACGGAATCGGAACAAATCCGATTTCCGATTCGGTTTCTTATAAAACTTCACTTCTCGTTAATTCAATTATGCTTAAACTCTCTCATGTTGACTATTAAACACTAATCAACAAAATTGATCAAGTTTCATTTCATAAAATGATGGCTATTTCAATTTATCGTATTTTTCACTTAAATACCATATTATTTCAATTATACATTTAACTTCATTAAACCTTGCTATACTTTTAAGTAGATCACGAGATAATGACCTACCTCCTCACATACTCATATGCAAAATAACACGATATCCTCGAGAACTTAGAATACGGGAAAACAAACATTTTCATTTAAATACCCTTTACTTAATAAAACCATTTCTAAAAGATTTAGTATTAATACATCTTTACAAATAAATAACCTTTGAACTAATAATAAAAATATTTAGACTCAGCCAATTAAGGACTGTCGCGCTCATTAGGACAGAGGAAGGTTGTGGGCATTCAGTCGTTTATCTAAACCTGACTTTGTGATGCCTAGGCTAGACAAGTGAGAAGGGTAACTTTAAAAGGCCCGTCTCACGGTAATTCATGAGCGGATCCCTCCTTTCTTCACTTGTACTTATCTGGCCACAATTAGCGGTGAAGAGGCGATTTGAGATATATCTCACAATTTGTCGCTTTTACCAGTTAGGTGCAGTCTAGTTGACTTAGGAGATCCTAGAACAAAGAATACGGGAAAACGATATCTTTACAAATAAATACCATAATTAATAAAACCGTTTTCCCTTAATGATTAGTATTTATACAAATCTTTGCAAAGCGCCGCTACATCCCATTTGGGGAACCCGTTCGGGATGATGCGGATTATCGCACATCCTCGGGCTTAGTAGTGCGAGATGCAGACCTCCGCAGGAGCATTCGGTCTCGAAAGATTTAAAATACGACATCTTAAGAAAAACGAGCTTTCTAGAATATAATATATATATTAAAATTATTTTCATATAGATATATGTATTTTTAACATTAAAATATTTATTTTGAATTATTATAAATATTCCATCTTTTTCTAAAAATCACAAGAATCAGTTTTACACTAAAATACCATGAATTCAATAAAAAACCAATATTACAAATAAATACCACTTATTATGAAAATAGGATATTTTCAATAGAAATATCACAATATAAAATCTATATTCATTACAACTCTAAAGACGATTAATAAATATTTGGGGTGTACTTTGAAAAGTATATAAAAGTATTTTTACATAAAACCCCCTCAAGTTCTATAAAATACCCTAAGGACCCTAATAAACATAGGTTTAAGCGGGACCAATCTCTTGAGCCTCAGGGAGCCGTAGAAGTGGTGCTTTCCTACTTAAGGTAGACAACTTAACAACGGTGTTATCAATACGGTAATCGTCTTTGAAAAAGATACAAATCCTGCCGTCCATGTGCAGCGGTTACCGATAATATCAAAACAATCAGGACTTCAATTTACTTTGAGTTTCATTATAATTTGACTTGAACATGATTCAAGTAAATCTACAATCTACAATTTACAATCTACAATATTCTGATTCAACATGAATCCCTATATTCAATCTATTCAATACATTCAATATATATTGACTGAACCGAACCATGGATATACATCCATTTACATGATTCTCCAGATATTCCATTTACATGATTATAAAGTTACATCCGTTTACTGATATCATGGTTTTGGTCAGTCATTCAACTATACAATCTATCCAACACAATACAACAATACAAACAAGATATCGCGGGGTTTAAGGGGTAGATTGGTACGGAAGGTGTTAAAAGTGGCACGAGACGGTAAGATTAAGACACCTAACCTATATTCCGTTACTGTTGTACCGTGGCATAACGGTTCCTTGAGTTCCTGATATCTTAGTCTCTGGGGCAAGTGAGACTCCTCTCGTATACACTGGCATCCTTCTGTACCAAGCTACAAACAACAGCGTTAACACAATATTATAACAATATAATAAAACTTTAAAAGCTACCTTCTCATTCTGTCTATTCCATTCTTCCTTATCCTTGGGACTTACCGAGCGATCTGTTCGCTGACGACATTCTCTTTCTTTCTTCTTTGAATGTCGTCAGGTGTTTTGGACCCGTCAGAGATTGAGCCCACTACTGAAGACTTGGACTAGTTCAGTGAAGACCCGGGTTCTAGTCATTGTACACTTTCCATTTAGTACTTTCATTTCTGTTATGCCATTGTTTAGGCATTGCTTTATTCCATGTATTTACTTTTCCATGTATTGTACAAAAGATTGTTAATAAATAAAGTTGCTGTTTTATTATATCTTGTCTCTTGTGATTTTACTTTTATATTGCTTAGATACGCTTAGCATATTTACTTCACAGTAAATACGTAGCAGTCTCGTCACGTTCTCTGTCCGTATACTGGGAAGCGGGGCGTGACATTGGAGATACGCTCGATTGTGCATTTGTTGGAGTCATCGCCTGAGCTCGTCCGCAACATTTGATGGTGCCCTTTGTACCGGAAGTCTTGCCCCTAGCTGGAGCGCCAGAGAGCCGTTCAGACACCGTCTTAAGCTTCGGTTGTGGTGCCTTAGCGATCACAACATTCGGCCTCTTGCCCCTTGAGACCGGCTTGGCCACATGTTTTGCCGGGACTTCTGCCAGATGAGCGCTTCCGGCAGAGTTGATGATGACGGAACCAAACTGGCGAGGCAGTTCCTCCCACTGTCGACTGAGACTTGCGGGGAGAACCACACGAGCATTGATCTTGATCACATACGAGGTCAGGGTCGCGTTAGAAGCTGAATTCGTCTTGGGAGACATTGTCTTTGAAAGTTGATTGCTGCACGGAAAAAAAACATTATTTCGGTACAAACATCAGCATATATGTTAAATGAGTTCGCATGAACACTTGACCTGAGATATGGGAGGAGAGAAAGGTCCCACCGGGCGTGCCAGAATCTGTAGGGTGTTTTTTGTCACCCCATTGAGATGGGAATACGCGCATGCTTGTCAGGAGCATTACAGATTCCCCCTGCCTAGGGTAGGCGGGGGTTTATTGATTGTGGAGATCCGAATCTCCGGAAGCCGCGGACTAAGCTGCCGTTAATTACCCCTCGGCTTTTGGAGTGAGAGAACCTCCGATTGACGGGTTAAACAGGTCATGCGAACTCAATGTGCAGTGTACGTGTGTTGTATTTTGAAAGGGGTTTTGGATATATCGGGAGCCCCGCAAAGTTTTTTACGGGGGTCCTGCTACCCGGATAGCGGGCTGGGGGTCAAGGGGTCTATCAGCCCCCTTGCAGGGTGCGGGGCAACGCCCTGTTAGAAATTTTTTCTAACGGGGGAGGTGTTTTTAGTGTGTGTGTGTGTGTATGTATGTATGTATGTATGTATGTGTGTGTGTGTGTGTGTGTGTGGTGTGTGTGTGTGTGTGTGTATAAGGGAAAGAGCATCCAGAGGATGCATGGGAGAAAGCGCCAGCGCTTTGGGTGCTCGGGCGCTGGCGCTTTGGGCGCTAGTGCCTCACGTGCTAGGCACGTGGACGCTCGGACGCTAGCGCTTTGGACGCTAGCGCTTTAGTCGCTATCGCCTCACGTGCCAGGCACGTGGACGCTCGGGCGCTGGCGCTTTGGGTGCCAGCGCTTTGAGCGCAAGAGCGCTAGCGCCTCACGTGCCAGGCACGTGGGAGCTCGGGCGCTAGCACTTTGGGCGCTAGCGCTTTGAGCGCAGCGCTTTTGGCGCTTGGGCGCAAAAAAGGGGGTTGGTCCCCGAACTGGGAGTTGTACTCCTAAAAAGAAATACTTATTATTTTGTGTATATATTTTGAGGAGTTAAACTCTTAAGGTATTTTTGGAGCAGTTGAAGGGGCTTCTCCCTTGAGCCCTGGATCTTCCCAAAGTGGGGTCTTTAGAGATGAGTCTCCTTCTTCCTCCTCCGTTGGCCGGATTTTGAAGAACAAGAGAGGTGAGATTTTAAAAACCCCTTCCTTTTTAAGATCTGATGGAAGATCCGAGCTCCCCTCTGTGGGTTTTGTGGTGAAAAACTATTTAGTTTTGGAAAAGAAAGAGTAAAACTCTTGATTTAATTCAAAAGAAAGAAGAAGGTTTTAGAACCTTAAGAAAGGAGAAGATCACAGATCTTGATATTTTTTGGGAGAGAGAAAAAAGTTGTTGAGATATTTTCATTATTTTTGCCTTTATAGACTATACACTTTACTCATAGCCCTTTGGGCTTCACAAAATGGCATTTTGCCCATCCCATACCTCATGTGCTATTTGTTTTTGCACATAAGCCATGGGCTTTACAAAAATTTGGCTTTATGCCCATTTTCCTTACATTTATTCATAGAAAATAAAAAAAGGAAATACACTAAAAATTATTTATTACAAATTTTTTATCTTGGCATGGGGGGGAGGCCGGCCGCTCCATGTTCGGGCTCGACCCAGACATTGGCCCACTTGACCTGGGTTTGGGCCCACCTGACTTGGGGTTGACTTTGATTTTGACTTGGTCAACCGGGGTGTAAATTTTTACCCCAACACCTATCTAAATAAGGTGGCAAAAAACACTCTATATATATGAGGGCACACACGGGCTTTCGACATAAATGAGTCCTATCCAAAAGTCTCAAGCCTTATGGCGGCCCATATAGCTCTTATAGTTTTTCCAACGTGGGACTATATTTTCCACGTATCTCAACGGGTCATATTAGTTTCTCAAACTTCATAACCGTTTAACTAACTGTTAGGTTAGCCCATATAGATACCCATAGGGATTGCACCATGCACGTCCTTATATAGCCCTTGAATGAGCTTTCCCTTTATGTAAGGGAAGCCCATCCAAAATGTAACACCCTAGTTCATTTATAACAATTCTATTTTGGGTATTTCTTTATTTATGGCTATTTCTTGATTTATTGTGTTTTGGGTGCGAATAGTGTATTTGACATCTGTATTTGCATCCGACCCGACCCGCTTGCTGGAAACCCGTCTTGATTCCTATTTATGATTTATCCAGGCTAGTTATGAGAATCCGTGCACTTTCCTATTTTATATCCTGTTCACTTGCATTATATCTTCTATTTGCATTTTTTAATATAACATATAAAATCAAATAAAATATTTTAAAAATATCTTGCATGGCCTGCACGATACCCCGAACCATGCGGTGGCATCCGTATATCATGTTATCGTCCCGTTCAGTGAAACGGACCTTTTTGGATCGCTACGTGCACGCTACGTGCATCCGTTCTTGGGGGTATTCTTTTTCGTTACTCGGATATCGTATTTTGATTTTGGTTGATACGTATATTATTCGTATTTTCAAACTGTAATTTTAGACCCGACCTGAACATGTTTTGGACTATTTTTGTATTAGCCAGAAAACTCAAATTTTCCTAATATTTTATTCATTTAGTTTTAACTGTTTATATAAGATTTTTTTAACCAAAAAAATATATTTCGAAATAATTTTTAGAATAAAAATTATTGAAATCCTAAATCTAAACTAACTATCAGAATCCCTGCTCTTTCTCTCTCTCTTTTGTATATATTCTTTATTTTTATAATCTAACCCCATACTTTCCCCACGTCTTCATCTTCTCTAATTCTCTTGCCGTTGCCCTCGCGAACCCGCGCCTCGCGCCCGTGCCCCTCGCCTGCGCTCGCCGTCGCCGCCTTGTTTCGTCGTCGTCGCCTCAACCCTCTCCCATCTCCTCGACCCTCTTCCCCCATCACCACAACCACCACCGCCATCACCTAATGGTCACGACCCATCGCCTGCGGGAAACCCTACGTCACCGCACTCCCCCTCGTTCACCCTCATCGCCGCCGATCTTCCTCGTCGGACTCGTCTCCACCTCCTCGTCTTCCTTCTCTTCTCCTCCTCTCTTCCCCGCTACAGACCCACAACCCGACGCGAGAATCCCTGCAACCCTACCCTCGCCTCGCTGGAGCTCCATTCCCACGCCTCCATTACCTCGTCCTTGCCATCTCTTTCTTCCCTTCTCACCTCTCTCCTACTACCCAGACCTGAACCTCTCCCCTGCCCAAGAACCCGATCCAACACTGCACACCCATGTACCCACTGTGGCCACCCCCTATCGCCGTCGTCCCTCATCGTCGACCACTTTGTTGGCCTCCTCATGTCACCATCCCCATCTCTCATCTTTCCTCTCCTCACTGCAGAGATCGACGCAAGAACCCTGCTATAAGCCGATCACCGAAATCCCCACTGCCCATTGCCGGAAAACCTTCTCCTGCATCCTTGCCGTCGACGGCCCATCGTCGATGTCACCCCCTCGCCTTCCTCTCTGATCCCAGTGCATCCAAACCCAGAACACAAAACTTCTTCTTCTCTTCTTCTTGTTTCTTGGTTCCCTGTTTTCCGGTCAACGTGGGAGTCATGCCGTCGCCGACGATCCGGGTGACCCAGTGGGCATCCCCAGCCAGCGTGTTCGTGTTCTTGCTTTGCCGGTCCTGTTCTGTGCGCGCGCGCGTACATTGCGACGTTTACCTGACGTCGGACGCAGCGTACGCACCCCGTCGTGAGATCCGATCAAGCAAGTTTATCTTGCTATATACTATGTTATTATATTTGCATGCATATTAATAATAATATTACATGTTCATTGCATTGTGCATCCCTGCAACCGTTTTACTGTTTTACGATACCCGTTTACATCCGTATCATTTATTATATATCTAATCGCATGCAACTTTATCTTGCTACATGCTATGTCTATATATTTTCATTTAAATTAATAAAAATATTACATGTTTATTTCATTGTGCATCCACATTACAATTTTACAGTTTTTCGATACCCGTATGCGTCCATACCGTTATTTACATATCTAGTCGCATGCAAGTTCATCTTGCTACATGCTATGTATCTTATTTTGCATCCATATGAATAAAAATATCACATGTTGATTGCAGTGTACACCCATATTAATGTTTGACTGTTTTCGGATACCCGTATGCATCCATACCGTTATTTACATATCTAGTCGCATGCAAGTTTATCTTGCTACATGCTATGTTATATATTTTGCATCCATATGAATAAAAATATCACATGTTGATTGTATTGTACATCCATATTAATGTTTACTGATTTCGGATACCCGTGTGCATCCGTATCATTTATTATATGTATAGTTGCATCTACAGATCATATTGTTTCATGTTACTGTTACATTAGCACCCAATACTTGATAATATGCATCATGCGTAGTCATGGAGTTGTAGATGTAATTCCTGATAGATATTTGTGCATCCGTATTTTACTGTGCATCCGTACTTTTATCGTGCATCCGTACTTGCTACAGTTTTATTATGACCATCCGTTTGATACCTGTGCACTACCTGTCATGACCTGATACACCACTACTTGACCTGTTACCTGATCCTGTTTCTAATGCCGACAATCTTGACATGTTGTCCTGACGGACGTATCCTGTTGTCTGCATAGACAGACCTGTACCTGCTTGATCCTGTGTTGGCATTAGCTCCAGTTTATCAATACTTGACTTGAACACATAACCTTGGGGGCATGGGGAAATCAAAATGTAACTGAAGTGTAGCTTAAAAGGGTATTACTTGATCCGTGGTCCCGGGGGATAACGGGACAGAATCATTCGTGATTCTTACTTGATCCGTGGTCCTGGGGGATAACGGGACAGAGTCATTCATGACTCCCACTACCTGATCCGTGGTCCCGGAGGATAACGGGACATATTGTTTGAGTTACATGGAGGAGTACACTAATTGATTTCAAACAAACTTTAGAATAGATAACCCAGTAGCACAGTTTAGATTGATCATTGCACGTCACATATACTGATACACTCCACTGTTCTATATCCGTGTTTACTTATTACATTCATGTTACTATTTATAATTCATGCCTGCATATCTCGTTACATCCTGGTTGCTTATTATTTTTGATTTTATGACGCACTGACGTCTGGGTTTTGCATGGCCCAGATCCTCTATCTTTATCGCAGGCCGATCAGGAGTATTTCAGCCGACAGGCCGAGCTGTGAGGATCCTGTTAGTATCCAGTTTAGTTTAGTTTCTTTCCGTACTTTGTTTCCTGATTGTCACGCCCCGTTTCCCAAAATACGGAATACGAGGGGTTGACAAGGCCAGCCATGCCCCTACGGTCAGGGAAATCTCCTGCCGTAGTCACACTTCGGCTTCTAGCTTTACATGGTAATCAGTAAACAACGCACAGGTAATGAATAGTGCAGTATCTGAAATGAAACAAATGCAAAGAACTGACCTGATGGAGATAAAAATGGTATAACTCTGGATAGTTGATCAAGATGTCCGCGATGTACGTCTGGTCCTGGTCCAGGCTAGATTCACTCCTCACTTTGAGCATGCATACTCAGGTCGTCAGAGCGACACGATAGCAATATATATATAGGTGCAAGTGGTAACTCGTAGAGTAATAATGGATGTATAATAGTAAACCAAGACAGTAAATATATGAACATGGAGTAACCAATGCAGTGTCTAGTAGATCAGGTGAACAGTAAAGCAGTAATATAGTATGCCAGGTATGTCAACACAGTATGAAATGTATATCAATGCCATTATCCCTATCAGTCTCTAAGTCTCACTGTACTGGTCACTAAGCCTATCGTCAGTCCAAGTGTGAGAGTCAACCACTCGTGAGTGTCCTCTACCCAAGGGTAGGACCCAAGGGCAAGGGACCACGGGCCCAAAATGTAACTCACGGTAATAATCATGTACCCTGTAAATCTTCATATATCTCCATATATATAAGCCGGCATGGGACTCCCAAGATTCTGTTGAACTCACACTCAAACTAACCCACACCCCGTGGTCTACATCAAACACCGACCATAACATCAAATACCGGTCGGTCCATGACAAGTCTGCGTGAGAACTGGAGACAGGATCCCCATCAAGCACGTCCCGACTAATACCCAAGATAAATGGGCAGTGTTTGGTGCTTTATTTGTGACACCCATGCAAGAGCTTTTATAAGTGTCCCATACCACTTATAGTCACACTTACATGCGTCCCACAGACGTCGACAATGCAATAGAATAAAAAGGTTCACTGATTGTGTACAAGTACGTGTCACTTTCACTTATCCACTCATGCACGAACACTAATGTACTTGCCACAATCACCACTAATACCTAACACTGGGTAATGCACATGATCACTAGGTTATCAATGCAGTGACATATATATGATATGATGAGGAAACAGTATGTAAAGCATGATTAAGATGTCATAAATCAGTATTCTACCACTTGCATAATTTATCATAAATCATACGTGTACAGTTTAGCGAAATGATGAACGGGGAATAAATAGTATGTTTGATTATCTATCCAGCGAATATGGTTTCACGTCAATCGGGTTTCAGGATCACTAGATACGGACATTTCATTTTAAGCGTTCGCTGCTGGAAATCCGGTTTTAGAATCAGAAGTCCGTTTCGCAACGCATTTTAACCCATTAGGGATCAGAATTTAGCGACTCTACAGTTGAATGATATCTAGGGTTTTCAGTAGGGTATACAACGCAATAGACAAATTCTCAATCGCGTCAGTACGTCGAAAGTTACACACTGTTTATCACTAGTTTGTCACTTCTGAATCTGTTCTGGACTGTTATACGTCCAGCTCTTTTAATTTACAATTTAAATAGCAAACAAGGATGAAACGGAATGAAACCACTTGTGTCATCTAGCTAACAGATTCACCTTTACTAAACTGCGTTGTTCCGCAACATACGAGTTCAGTAAACAAGGTGGCACGCATTACGGGACAGTAAACAGTAACCAGTCGCTCTGGACTGCAGTCCAGAGTCACACTCCTATCCAAATATTGTCACAATTTAAGTACAGAAACCATTAGAAACTTGCATAGGGTTATAGTTAATCGAGTCAGCTTCGATTTAAGCCCTCGAATGCATCATTCCGGTATGTACATAATTTATGGTGATTTTAACAGTTTTCAGATACGGGGAAAGTTCCAGTTTTACAGATATATTTGGGGTAATCGTTTTAGTCATTAACAGTCGTATTTCCCAGTTAAATTTATACACAGTATTCATCACTACATGGGCCAGCATAGACAATTCAATTCCGTCAAATTAGGTGAGTATTTTCATTGGGATCAAGCATCGAACATGTATGCCACATAATCTACCGGAAATTGTGAGCTTGTAATCTATACGATTTAAGTTTGTAACGCGAATATATTAGCATGTAGCAAGTAAAAATACTTTCCTAGAGACGTTGAATTGATGGCACGGCAGCGAAGGCAGTGGTGACACGGCTAGGGCACGAAGTAGCAACAACACGACGAGTCTCGGCTAGGCTTGGGCTTGGCTCGAGCTTGGTGACGGGCTGTTGCGGCTAGGCATTGGGTGAGACGAGGCGAAGGTGCTCGTACGACAGAGAGAGTGAGGACAGAGAACAGAGAGAGAGAGAGAGAGAACAGAGAGAGAACAGATAGAGAGAGAGAGAGAGAATAGAGAGAGAGAGAGAGAGAGAGAAAAGTAAGGAGAGGGAGGGAGAGGAAGGGCTTGGTGGTGGTGAGGAGGTGGTGCTCGGGTCGATGAGGCGGCTCGGGGCAGTGGGGAGCTCGTCGGCGCCGTCGGGATGCAGGCGGTGGTCGTGGTCGGGTGCAGGCGAGGTTGGTGGGCTGGCGAGGGATCTCGGGTGTGCTGTGCGGGTTGGAGCTCGAGAGAGGGGCTCGGCAGAGAGGGAGGTGAGGTGATGAGGGAGGAGGTTAGGGTGAGGTGATGAGCGAGGAGGTCGTGTGATTCGTCGTCGTCGTCGTCGAGGGGAGCGGGTGTGCAGGGACTCGGTGAAGTGGTGAAAGGAAGGATGGTGGCTTGGGTTTGTGAGAAGGAGTGAGAGAGGGGGAGTACGAGGTGATTGTCGTCGTTGTCGGTGGGATGAACGGAGTTGGGAACTGCAGTGGGTTCGTGGTCGGTTTGGTGAACGAGGGAGATTTTTTTTTGAGAGGTTTTGGATCTTGAGAGTGAGAGAGAAAGAGGGAGTGAGGGAGATAGGGGAGACGAGGGGTGCACGTCGTGGGGTAACGGCGCACGAGCGTGGGCGTGGTCGTCGTGGCCGCGAGCGTTGGCGAAGGAAGCCCTGATGAGCTACCTGGGCTACCGCCTGAGCGCGATGTTGAGTTCTGCATTGATTTGATTCCCGGCTCGGGGCCTATTTCTATACCGCCTTATCGGATGGCCCCGGCAGAGCTTCGAGAGCTGAAGGATCAGTTGCGGGAATTGTTAGATAAGGGGCTTATTTGACCTAGTGTTTCTCCGTGGGGTGCTCCGGTCCTGTTTGTCAAGAAGAAGGATGGAAGTTTGCGCTTATGTATCAACTACCGCTAGCTGAACAAAGTTACCGTTCAGAACAGATATCCGTTGCCACGCATTGATGATTTGTTTGACCAGCTTCAGGGTGCGGGATATTTTTCGAGGATCGACTTGCGATCAGGATACCATCAGCTGCGAGTTCGACAGGAGGATATACCGAGGACAGCTTTCCGCACGTGCTACGGCCACTACGAGTTTTTGGTGATGTCGTTCGGACTCACCAACGCCCCAGCAGCATTCATGGATTTGATGAACCGTACATTCAGGCCGTATCTTGACTTGTTCATCATCGTGTTTATGGACGATATCTTGGTGTACTCCCGGAGCAGAGAGGAGCACGAGCAGCACTTGCGGATTACGTTACAGACTCTGAGGGAGTACCAGCTGTTCGCAAAGTTCTCCAAGTGTGCATTCTGGCTGGACAGCGTCGGATTCTTGGGTCACGTGGTTACGAGAGACGGCATATGTGTGGACCCGAAGAAGATTAAGGCTGTTTAGCAGTGGCCCCGACCTACATCGGTTACTGAGATCCGTAGTTTTCTAGGCCTGGCAGGCTACTACAGGCATTTTGTTCAGGACTTCTCCCGTATAGCTGCACCTTTGACCGGTTTGACCCGGAAGGGAGTTCCTTTCGTTTGGACAGAGGAGTGCGAGCGCAGTTTTCAGCAGCTACGGACTTGTTTGACCACGGCGCCGGTATTATCTTTGCCTTCGGGATTAGGCGGATTTGTGGTCTACTGTAATGCTTCGCGAGTGGGGTTAGGATGCGTATTGATGCAGCATGGCCGGGTGATCGCTTATGCTTCTCGGTAGTTGAAGAAGCATGAACAGAACTATCCCACTAATGATTTGGAGATGGCTGCAGGGGTCTTTGCATTGAAGATTTGGCGACATTACCTATATGGCGAGTCGTGCCAAATATTCACAGACCACAAGAGCTTAAAATACATATTTCAGCAGCGAGACCTGAACCTCAGACAGCGTCGTTGGATGGAGTTGGTGAAAGACTACGACTGCGAGATCTTATATCACCCAGGCAAGGCGAATGTGGTGGCGGATGCGTTGAGTAGGAGGCCCGGGGGTAGTCTATCCTTTTTGCGCGCAGTGCAGAGGCAGTCGTCAGCAGATTGGCAGATGTTATGCGACAGCCGAGTTGAGTTCGAGTTCACTCAGACAGGGGGACAGCTCGCGCATGTTCGTGCACGCCTACAGTTGCTTGACCGTATATATGAGGAACAGCGCAGTGACGACCGTTGCTCAGAGATCATGGCACAGATGGGACATGGCAGATTTTCCGAGTTCGTGATTGACGATCAGGGGATTTTACGCTATGGATCTAGACTGTGCGTACCAGATGCTGATGGATTACGGTGCGACATTCTTGAGGAGGCACACCGATCAGTGTATAGTGTCCACCCCGGTTCCACCAAGATGTATCATGATATGAGAGAGACCTACTGGTGGGACGGGATGAAGAGGGACATTGCGGAGTTTGTATCGAGATGCCTGACTTGTCAGCAAGTCAAGGCCGAGCACCAGAGGCCCGCAGGAGAGCTACAGCCATTACCCATTCCGGAGTGAAAATGGGAGCAGATTTCGATGGATTTCTTTGTGGGTCTACCTAGGACCAGTCGGGGGTATGACTCCATCTGGGTGATCGTAGATCGATTGACGAAAGCGGCTCACTTCCTGCCAGTGAAGACCACTTTCAGCTTCGCTCAGTATGCCCAGCTTTACATCGACGAGATCGTGCGGTTGCATGGCGTACCGACTTGTATCGTGTCAGATCGAGGCACCCAGTTCACCAGCCGACTTTGGCAGAAACTTCAGGAGGCTTTGGGCACTCGTTTGAGCTTCAGCACAGCGTTTCATCCGCAAACCGACGGACAGTCAGAGCAGACCATTCAGACTCTCGAGGACATGCTCAGAGCGTGCGTTTTAGACTTCGGCGGTTGCTGGGATCGTCATTTACATCTAGTGGAGTTCTCCTACAATAACAGCTTCTAGGATACTATTCAGATGGCACCTTTCGAGGCATTGTATGGGAGGAGATGCAAATCGCCCGTCTGTTGGACAGAGCTCAGCGAGAGCAGCATTTTGGGGCCGCAGCTTGTTGAGGAGACGACAGCGAAGATACAGTTGATCCGAGACCGGATGAGAGCGGCTCAGAGCAGGCAGAAATCGTATGCGGACAGGCGCCGTCGCAGATTAGAGTTCGCAGTTGGCGACCATGTTTTTCTGGGAGTCTCTCTGATGAAGGGCGTGATGCGTTTTGGGCGAAAGGGGAAGCTTAGCCCTAGATTCGTAGATCCCTTCGAGATCCTCGAGCGTGTCGGCGCTGTTGCATATCGTTTGGCCTTTCCACCCAGCTTTCCCGATGTTCATCCCGTCTTCCATGTTTCGATGCTCCGCAAGTACCTTCACGACCCTTCGCATGCGATTCAGCACCCGACAGTCCAGCTAGAGCGCGACCTTTCTTTTGCAGAGCAGCCGGTGGCCATCCTGGATCGGCAGGTGAAGAAGTTGAGATCGAAGATTATACCAACCGTCAAGGTCCTTTGGCATAGCCCGAGAAGCGAGGAGGTTACCTGGGAGACCGAGGGCGAGATGAGAAAGAAATATCCCCATCTCTTTGAAGGTACGCATAGTTATATTTTTAAATTCGGGGACCGAATTTCTTTAAGGAGGGAAGATTGTAGCGTCTTGAAATGTCGTTTTGGTGTTTTCCTGAAAATCGGTGAAAATTCGGTATTTTTCCGAAAACCGTCTTTTTGGTTATTTTGCAGTTTAGGACTAATTATTCCTAATTTGGATAGGTAATTGCTAGTTTTTAGTAGCAAATGAGTTAATTATGAAATTCTGGTCGTTTAAAAATTTCCCTAATTTTTCAATTTTTCAATATTATTTTAAGCCGGTAAGAAAATACATTAAATTAGCGATAAATACAAATTTAAATGGGCTAAATTTAAGCTTTAAAATCATGTTAATTAAAATCTAGTTGTAATATAAATTTTTAGTATTTTATTTTAAGTTTTAACTAATTTTTACTATGGAAAACGAAATTTATTGAAATTTAAGCTTAAACTTGCAATTTTGGACTTGTAGGGGGTCTTTTTGCATAAAATTTCTTTGTAAAATCTCTCTCACTCACTCCCCTCCTCTAGGACGGCCCCACCATGATCAGGTCCAGAAATTTGCTTGCCTCACTTTGACTTTATTCATGTGATGAAATGAATTGTTTTGAGAATTGATTAAAATATAGTATTTGGAGGTATGGTGTATTGACTTTGGGGGAGTTTGACTTGGTGATTTTCTTCCACACACCCCACACCATCCCCTCTCCCTTCTACTGGCCGAGAGCAGCCCCCCCATTCCATTATTTTCCTTCTCTTTTCTCTCATTTTCTTCAAAAAAATTGCATCAAAATTCAATAGAAATCAACAAATCCTTCACTATTTCAACAACAAAACCTTAATCCATCTCTTCTCACACCCACTTTAGTTTAAATCTTGTGGAAATGAGGCATCTTTGGAGGCAAATTATTCTTGCTAGATCTCTAGTTGAGGTATAAATTCTTGCTAATTAAATTCTTTTTGGTTAATTCCTTTAATTTAGTTGTTTTAGTGTTAATTTTAGTGCTATTTGCATACTAGTTTTTTTAAAAGTTTGTGGTTTGAAATTAATTTAGGGTTTAGAACACCATTAAAAGATTATTTAAGCTATTTTGTTATCTAGTTATTTTATTAGCTTAATCTAAGTGGTTAACTTGCTAATTGGGCTAAAATCTAGTGTTAATTTAGTGTTAGTTTTTAATCTAGTTTTTAAAGGTTTATGGTTAGAGTTAAACTAGGGTTTTTAGAAATCATTATTTAGTTAATTAAAGCTAATTAGCTATCTAGTTGTTTGCTAAATTAAGTTAATGAGGTTACTTTATTTGTGTGGGCTTCAAATTAGTGTTAATTTGGTATTGTCATGTTTAGTTTTGGATTGAAATTGCTAATTATGAAAATCAAGAAAGGTTTTGTTTATGGAAATTAGGTTTTTAAGCATTGCTAATGGTTAAAAACTAATGTAGTGGCTATCTAGTGGGTTAGTTGGATGTTTGTGCTGGATTGTGAGCACTTTATCGCATAGCGGCGATGTTGCGTCGTTTTTTTTAGAATGTTTGTGCTTACTAGTTTTGTGATAAAAGTTTGTGATAAATTATTTTTGATGTCTTGATGACATTTTTGGCATATCCTATGACATTTAGGATGTGTGAGTGCGGATTTTTGGGTGTTCGGGTTTTAGTTTTTCCGGGCGACCAAATCGACGTTTTAGTTAGTTTTTGCGATTTTCGCGTGTGTTCCGCGCACCTTGTGCACGTTGTACCTAGCTTGTGAACTATGGTATTTTCGTTAGGGAATTGCGTCGTTCTTGATTTGTAACCTTATGTTTGTATTGATGTAAATTCCAGGTTCGGTCGCGGAGACGTCAGACGCGGCACGAAAGGGGAAAGCGGTGATTGGACGTGACTAGCTAGGGATTCCGGTGAGTAGATGTAACATCTACGGGGGACTATCGTTGGATGGCGCAAGTCGCCCGATAGTTTTAGTAGCTTAAAAAGATTCTTAGTAATATTAGTAATTAGGGGTGTAATACTTGTATGATTATTTGCTACATTCATACCTTATATTGATATACATATACGAACCCATTCTATAGGACACCTGCACCATTGCCAGGGTTTTTATATGCAGCACGAGCACTATTCATGCTTACACACACACACTGGTAATTGCCATGCCACCACACTAGATAACCTTTAAATTGAAACCTTTTACTATAATTGACACTTAAACTTGTGATATTGCCTTTAATTCCTTAAAATGAAATCGTAGGATTGCTATTCATGTGCATGTACTTCATCATATTATTTGTTCATGCCTAATCTATTAATCACACATCGCAACTTGATTATTGATACCATATGCATTCATTATCATTGACATATGCACTTATGAGGATTTCTTGAGATTTTATGATATTTCTGGATTTCGGGGGAAAGCCGCAAAATTTCTAAACTTATTATATTTTCAAAATATATAAATTGCGGTTTTCTAGTGATGTAAGTGTCGTCCACCATGAGTTTGCTGTGGTTTTCGAGATCCGTATCGAGGAGTGGAGGAACCGTCACGGGTACATGGTGGGCCCGGTAAGGTACCCCGGGGCAAGAGGAATGTGGTGTTGACGTTGAGCCTGGCAGGGGACGGATTACCTACCGGTGACTGTTTGGGACGGCGGATATCCAGAGGATACCGACCGTGGCCGCGAGATGATGAGATATTGATATTTGAGATGGGTCAGCCGGACGGCTGAGGCCAGAGATACATTGATATGAGATTTGAGACAGTTTTGAGGTGTCGATGCTGGACACAGATTCTTGTTGATTCTATTGGTATTGTGCTGGTATTTCAAAAGAGATTCCTAAAGGAAAAACATGATTCTTATACTTACACATTCAGATCATGAGTTGATTCGCATTGCATTCATACCTGCTAGTATATTCATATTGCATACCTACCTGCTATTATGTCCTGCCTTACCTGTATTTGAGATGCTAGGATGCTTGTGTGCATGCATTCGATAGCCTGTGTAGATGTTATTTATTACTCACGAGTTGGCAACTCACCCCCGTTGTGCCACAGCCTTTTTCAGGTCCGCTCCGTCAGTACAGTAGCGGCGGCGCACTTGCTTCTTTTGCCTCCTTTGCCTGGACTCGAGGTTTTGTTCTTAGGTGGGTTATATCATTATTTTTGTACCACCTTGTATATTCTTTGTATCTAGTGTACTCCATCTACTGTATCTACCAGTATTGTTGTATATTGACCTAGAGATGAGACTGTGAGATTTGTGGACTTTTTATGCTGTATTTTGGGGTCGAGCTCACTTGAGTCGACATGCTGTTTTTCTCATGCTTCCTTATGATTATTTCGCATGTTGTTGCTTTATATTGCGTGGGATTTATGACCGCCTTGTGGCGAAGAGCTAGCTCCCGCTTGGGGATGCCTTATTTGTTGGATTCATATATATTCTTGTTGTACCCATTTTGGGGGCCAGTATTTACTAAGGAGACTCTGCCGAAATTTTCGGAAAAATTTGTATTGTTTTTAAAAAGGTTTTTATATGACTTATTTGATAAACTCGCTTTCAATGGATTGGTTTTCCTTCATTCTTTTGCTTATTTGGTTTTGGTTTCTGGGCTTTGGCTTACTTATTTTACGGACGTCTTGAGACGTTTCGTAACTTAAGTGCCAGTCACGTTCCGTACCCTGGGGGTCATGACAATACCACCCTTACAAAAATTTCGTCCTCGAAGTTTAAAATGACGACAAGCTGTACAATAATATGCAAAAAGTTATCACATCGAACACTAATAAAAAGTGATTTACTCAAAACGGGTGGATAAGATTTTGAAGGTATATATTATATAAGAACAACATACAAAATGATAGGTCTAAATAAGTAATATGCAGGAACAACTATAAGGGCAAACTACATGTATACGAGAATATAAATAACAATAACAACAATAATATTCGAGGCGTGCTCGATAAAATCGAAACCCAAATATGTGCACATATAAGTATATCAAAAGTAGCACAGCAGAAATAATAAGTGTAAGGCATAATCATAATGAAGCAGGGAAGTACTTGTCGGTGGTTTAAAACATTTTTAGAATAACGTATCAATCAAACTATTTTAACATAACTTGGAGAACCACTTGGTGAAAATAAGAAGCATAGCACCAAAATAATATGTGTAATGAGAAGAATAGTAGTGTACTTAAAATACATAAAACGGAGTAGTCAATAACACGCACTCTTCGATAAATACAAAATAATGAAAACTAAATTTTCGAATAATGATGTCCCTAGATATAGTTAGGGTAACAGGGAAAAGCACAAAAATGTATAGGACTAGCTAGGGTAGGGATTACAATGAGGTGTGGCTCATTCAAAAGATCAGGGCGCGGTACTCGTTATTCTAAGTGAAGGTCGAAACAGCATGAGGTGCAGGGGTGGACAGTCAGGGATCTCAAGAGGAAATAACGGTATAGAGGAAAAATCAAAACATCAAGTGAACCAGTAATCAAAAAGATTTGCGAACTCAGAAAGTTTATTTCATTCTAGAAAATTTGAAACAAAGCACCCTTAAAAAGTAACAGATGGCCCTAAATTATTCATAGATTTATTTGGCCAGAGAAGACAATAGCTAAAAAATCCCGTCAGTCGCGGTTGTGTAGGTTCAGCAGGTTGCGGTAGGCTCGCGCGCTCAGGTAGGGGCGTCCATTTCCATAGCGCCTCGCAGGGACCGCCATTGGGAGTTCTTCCACCGCAGGGTCTTGTTCTTCTGGTCCTACTTCCTCGGCTGGAGCTTCTTCATCGATGTCCGCTTCCATGTGATTCTCTTCTTCTGGATTCTCTTCCATGGGATTTTCCTCCACTGGATTTTCTTCTATCGGGCCTTCCTCGGGATCTTCCTCTATCGGGTTCTCTTCAGGGTCTCTTTCCTCCTCGTCGGAATCGCCTATCATGTCAACCTCTGGAGCGGCGGCTCCTTCGTCCTCGGAATCGCTGTTTCCGAAAATGACCTGGGGGCCGTTGATCTCATCGTTAGAACTCACCAGCATGCGGTCTAAGGAAATGCATGACTGTGCATCCTCATCTAGATGCGGTGCTGCTCCAGGGTGGGCCATGGCCTGAAAAGAAAGAGTCATGATCAGACAGTGGAACATATTAGGAAAATAGTCAAAGATACGGAGTATAAGAAAATATGCGGTAAGCAAGGACTGAGAACAAAATCTAGAATACTGATGCAACGAATGGTATAAGTAAAGTGAGGGGGAAAGGAGATGATACATACATCATGATTCAAAGTTTTATTGCATTCAACTAAAAGTTCGACGGATACAAGATTTCAAACAAAAGGAAATTTTTACAAAAAGGGTACCAGCATTATTATAGAAAGCAGAAAACATAATAACTCTTCTTTGATTTCTGGACCGTTGCAATCTCGTCACACGGGTTGAATTCTAAGCTGGGTCCGCACTATCCTCGAAGCTCAATCTACGAAATATCCATCAATTAGCAGGAGCGGGGAGTGTGGGCGAACTGCCTCCTTATAGCTCCTTCCTATTAGGGCAACCGTTGATAAGATGTTCGTTGGATCCGCAAATCAGGCATTTCCCCTGGGCACGGCGACAATCCCTCTGAAGATGTCCTGGCCTCTTGCAGTACCCACAACATTGGGTCTTCTGCTGCTTCTGTCTCGGGAAACCAAATGGGCGCTTCATCTTCTTCTCTTTTCCTCGTCTAACAGAGATCCCTTTACGATTGGAGACTCCTGCTGGTGCTTGATTCACCTGCCTCCTCAGTCCTTCAGCTAACAAGTCGTTTGTTCGCTCCTGGGCTTCCTTCAGACCTTGCAGTACACTCAGAATCTCAACGGTCTGATTCTTGGGAGTGGAGATAGAGGAAGAGTCGTTGGAAGACATGATTCTGAAACAATAATTTTGAGGACGATATAAGGCACAAGCTATAAGAATTAAAATATAATATGGATTGGGCAAGGAATCAAGAACATCGGGTGTGATGAAATTCATTACAAGTGGAAATCAACTGTAGGGCTCTAAGTCACTTAAACCGAGTACAGTATTGTAACTATACGGTAGTTTACAATTACAACCACGTCACTCTGCCAAGTCACCCGAAACCCTAGCGGATAGATAGCAGTATACACAAGGTGAATAAGGATTAAGAATAACAAGTTTACAATCTAGACCGAGAGATGTCTTAGATTGTCAAGCTCTACACGGAAAACTGCAATCCCAATCGAAGCGAAACCTGACTCTGATACCAACAAAACCATGTCATGCCCCGCTTCCCAAAATACGGAATACGAAGGGTTGACAAGGCCAGCCATGCTCCTACGGTCAGGGAAATGTCCTGCCGTAGTCACACTTCGGCTTCTAACTTTACATGATAATCAGTAAACAACGCACAGGTAAGGAGTAATGCAGTATCTGAAACGAAACAATTGCAAAGAACTGACCTGATGGAGATAAAAAAGGTATAACTATGGATAGCTGATCAAGATGTCCGCGATGTACGTCTGGTCCTGGTCCAAGCTAGATCCACTCCTCACTCTGAGCATGCATACTCAGGTCGTCAGAGCGACACGATAGCAATATATATATAGGTGCAAGAGGTAACTCGTAGAGTAATAATGGATGTATAACAGTAAACCAAGACAGTAAATATATGAACATGGAGTAACCAATGCGGTATCTAGTAGATCGGGTGAACAGTAAAGCAGTAATATATTATGCCAGGTATGTCAACACAGTATGAAATATATATCAATGCCATTATCCCTATCAGTCTCTAAGTCTCACTGTACAGCTCACTAAGCCTATCGTCAGTCCAAGTGTGAGAGTCAACCACTCGTGAGTGTCCTCCACTCAAGGGTAGGACCCAAGGGCAAGGGACCACGGGCCCAAAATGTAACTCACGGTAATAATCATGTGTTGGGGTAAAAATTTACACCCCGGTTGACCGAGTCAAAGTCAAGGTCAATCCCCAAGCTAGGTGGGCCCAAGCCCAGGTCAAGCGGGCCCATGCCCAAGTCGAGCCCGAGGCCAGCCTCCCCATGCCAACAACAAAATCATGTGATAAATAATTTTTATGTAATTTTTTATACATGAATGTATGCAAAATAAGCATATAGCCAATATTTTGTAAACCCATGGCTTATGTGCAAAAAAAGAAATGGCACATGAGCCATGGGATGGGCAAAATGCCATTTTGCAAAGCCCAAGGGGCTATATGTAAATATGTAAGCCTATATAAGGCAACATGATGAATAAAAAAAGGGACAACTTTTCATTCTCTCCACAAAAAACCTAGGGTTCTTTGTGCCTCCTGCTCCTTCTCTAAGGTTCTAAACCTTCTCATTTCTTTTGAATTAAATCAAGAGTTTTACTCTTTCTCTTCCAAAACTAAGTAGTTTTCCACCACAAAACCCACAAAGGGGAACTCAGATCTCCCATCAGATCTCAAAAAGGAGTGATTTTTAAAATCTCCTACTTCTTGATCTTCAAGATCAGGCCAAACAACAGAAGGAAGAAGAAGAACCCCCTTCATCAGCTTCAAAACATCCCAGGAGTTTAACTCCATACATATATACATAACAAATATTTCCTTTCTGAAGCACAGCTTCTGTTTCTTAGGCTAAAAGCCACTTTTTCTCGCCGGCGCTCAAGCGCAGAGCGCCCGTGTGCCGACACGTGGCGCGCTTGCGCTCAAGCGCAAGCGCCCGAGCGCAGAGCGCCCGCGTGCCGACACGTGGCACGCTTGCGCTCAAGCGCAAGCGCCCGAGTGCAAGCCGCCCACGTGCCGACACGTGGCGCGCTTGCGCTCAAGCGCAAGCGCCCGAGTGCAAGCCGCCCACGTGCCGACACGTGGCGCGCTTGCGCTCAAGCGCAAGTGCCCGAGCGCAAGTCGCCCCGGTGCCGACACGTGGCCCGCTTACGTTCAAGCGCAAGCGCCCGAGCGCAAGTCGCCCCGTTGCCGACACGTGGCGCGCTTGCGCCCAAGCACAAGCGCCCGAGCACAAGTCTCCCCCGTGCCGACACGTGGCCCACTTGCGCCCAAGCGCAAGCGCCCGAGCGCAAGTCTCCCCCGTGCTGACACGTGGCGCGCTTGCGTTCAAGCGCAAGCACCCGAGCTCGAGTCACTCCGGTGCCGACATGTGGCGCGCTTGCGCCCAAGCGCAAGCGCTCGAGCGCAAGCGCTCGAGCGCAAGCGCTCGAGCGCAAGTCTCCCCCGTGCTGACACGTGGCGCGCTTGCGCTCGAGCGCAAGCGCTCGAGCGCAAGTTTCCCCCGTGCCGACACGTGGCGCTCTTGCGCTCAAGCGCAGGCGCTCAAGCGCAAAGTGCCTATGTGCCGACACGTGGCGCGCTTGCGCTCAAGCGCCCAGCGCTCAAGCGCAGAGCCCCCACGTGCTGACACGTGGCACTCTAGCGCCTGAGCGCACAGCATCTAGGCGCACAGCGTCCAAGGTGCTGCCCCCACACATCCTTTGGATGCCTTTTCCCCCTCTTTCTTTTATATATATACATATATACATATATACATATATATATACATATGTATACATATTTGCACACACACGTGCTCCACGACACTGTCCCTGTTAGAAAAAAATTTCTAACGGGGCGCTGCCCCGCACCCCGTAAGAGGGCTGCTAGCCCCCTTGACCCCCAGCCCGCTATCCGGGTAGCGGGACCCCGTAAAAAAAACTCTGTGTGGCTCCCGATATATCCAAAACCCCCCTTTCAAAACACAACACACGTACACTGCACATTGAGTTCGCATGACCAGTTTAACCCGTTAATCGGAGGTTCCCTCACCCCAAAGGCAAGGGGTAATTAACGGCAGCTTAGTCCGCGGCTGCCGGAGATTCGGATCCCCACAATCAATAAACCCCGGCCTACCCTAGGCAGGGGGAATCTGTAGTACGCCTGACAAGAGCGCGTGTATTCCCATCTCAATGGGGTGACGAAAAAACACCCTACAGATTCTGGCACGCCCGGTGGGACCAATCTCTCCTCCCATATTTCGGGTTAAGCGTTCATGCGAGCTCAATCAATATACATACCTGTATTTATATTAAAATAATGCTCTTTCATGCAGATTTTCAAGCAATCACCTTCCGACGATGTCTTCGATGATGAACTCATCTCCCGTCTCCTACACGATGAGGATAGACTCTAGGACGGTCCTTCCGGCCAGTCTCAGGCGACAATGGGAGGAGCCGCTGCTACCATTCGGCTCTATCATGTTCATGCCAGTTGGCGCCATCCCAGCTCCTCAAGCTCCAGCAACAGACAAACCGTTCTCGAAAGGCAAGATGCCGAATGTGGTGGTCTCGAAGGCGCCCCAACTCAAACACAAGTCGGCGTTTGAACGACTCTCCATGGCCCCAGCTGGGGGCAAGGCCATCAGCACCAACAAAGAAACAAGGCATCCCGAGCAAGCTCCAGCGGTGCTCTTGACCACTGCTCGATTGGGTGTCTTCTCAAGCCTCCCCATCACTCGGCCTGTGGCGGCTTCTCGAAGAGCAGAAGCCTGCCAGACGCTCAAGGCAGAGAAGCTGAAGCAGAAGCGGCTCAGATATAGAGCCAACAAAAGGGCTAGGGCTCTGACCATGTTAAAATTTATGAATTTCCAAAGCCCGGACCGCTCCGCGAAACCAGCTGCCAGTGATGAAAGAATGGATGAGTGTGTTATCCACACTGTCTACACGGCCGGACATGAAGAAACGAACCCTCCTCTTCTTCACAGCCATGGTGATGATATGGTTGATGCTACCCAGCATCGGCTCGATCTAAATGATGAAGAGCCCGCTCAGGCCGATAAGCCAGAGGAGCCCGTGGTTCCTACGGAATTGAGCTTGGGCAATAAAGATTACCCGGTTGTCATAGCCGGAACTACAGAACAAGCATTATTCCAATGGCTTCAAAGGCAATTTCAGGACAGGGATGAGAAAATTGCCGAGGTCTATTCCAAAGTCCACGAGCTGGCAAACGTCGTGGCAGATCTTGCGACCCAAGTCGCCCGATTGCAATTACAGCAGAATCAAATTTTGGCTCATGAGCCAGGGATTGATACCCGGGGGCAGCCAGCTGATATCCCTTTCAACCTAAAAGCGGAGCGCCTTCGCGAAAAACGGCCGCAATCAGCCTCCAGTCCCTCCGATACATACGCCGGGGGGGGGGAATCGCCTTTGAAAGAGAAGCTGGAAAAGGTCTATTCCTTCAAGAGGGAAAATGTCCACAAGTATTTAGGGACGCCCTAAGAAACGGTCTACAACTGCCAAAATCTAAGAGATCACAAGAAGAGAATATGACCGACGACCCAAAATATTGCCCCTATCACAGGGTGATAGGTCATGCCATTGAGGACTGCTTCGTCTTCAAAGATTGGGTCGAAAGGCAATACAAGATGGGAGAGATAGAACTTTCTAAAGGCGTGTTAGCAAACAGTCAAGCTACGATCGCCGATTTCATGCAAATGGAGACTGAAACTTTTGTGGAACCTAATCCTCCCAGACATGTGCCTCGAGGACCAGCATCAGTAAAGGCACCTACTCCAATGGAGGGAAAGAAGAAGGTATACTCCTTCAGGAGGGATGAAGTCCGCAAAATATTCATGGACGCCCTGAACAGCGGTCTACAACTGCCTGTTCCAAAGAGGCCACAGGAAATGAACATGACCGGCAATCCCATATACTGCCCATATCATAGAGTGGTGGGACATACCATCGAAGACTGCTATATTTTCAAAGATTGGGCAGAGGACCAATATAAGCTTGGAAAAACCTCACAATCCTCGGATGTATCGGCAAGCCACAGAGCTAGGTCATCAACACAGCTCCGCCAAGATCAAAGTTCAAGGAGCTGGGATAAGCAAAAAATACCACCACGTCATTAAACTGGGAACAATCGACCACCATGTCATTAAACTGGGAACAGTCGACCTCTAAGTCGTTAAACTGGGAATGTACAAAATATATATATGTGTGTAAATAAACAAAAAACGTGTAAATAAAGGAAAAATAAAGAAAAGCCGAAATGATAGGGCAACTCGCAATAAAAATCAGCGAATAAAAATAAAAATGAAAATAAAGCTGAAATGATGGGGCAACCGCGAATAAATAGCCGAAATGATAGGGCAATCGCGACCTTCACGATAAGAAAAGCTGAAATGATAGAGCATTCGCGGTAAAACAAAAACAAAAAAATATCAAAAAAAAAACGGCGAATGATGAGTCGCTCCTGGTACTATATTCCAGTGCAGCGATGCAGACGCCGACCAAAGTCTAGTTTTCCAAAATTCTTCCGGCCCTACGGTTAGTCCCCAAATTGACTACCGTATACAATCCACGGGCTCAAATAATTCTCATCATACCCATGCCCCACCGTAATCACCAGTTACGCGGCTGGTCTCCGCCTTTAGAGTTATGCTCTATTGAGAAGACCTACTCATGTGTCCTCACGATACATGAGGAGAACAAACCTTTGTGGGATCCTTATGACTCACAAAGGAAAAACACACTTAAGAGTCCTCACGACTCCTAAGGAGAAAATACACCTGCGGGATCCTCACGACTCGCAGGGAGAAAATGCTTTTATGGGACCCTCACGGCCCATAAAAATTGAAAAGCCTTAGGCGATAGGGACCTAAACCCGTCTCCTAAGCCATCGCTCCGCCAACAAGAGTAGGCAAATGATGAATTGCTCCTGGCACCTCTGCTTCAGTGTTAGCGACGCTGATGCCGGCCCCCACCCTAAAATTCCAAGCTCGCCATCAATAGACCCCTAAGTCTTTAAAATGGAAACAGATGACCTCCAAGTCGTTAAACTGGAAACAGATGACCTCTAAGTCGTTAAACTGGAAACAGATGACCACCAAGTCGTTAAACTGGAAACAGATGACCTCCAAGTCGTTAAACTGGACACAGATGACCTCTACGTCGTTAAACTGGACACAGATGACCTCTACGTCGTTAAACTGGAAACAGATGACCTCTAAGTCGTTAAACTGGAAACAGATGACCACCACGTCGTTAAACTGGAAACAGATGACCGTTAAGTCGTTAAACTGGGCACAATAGACCCCTAAGTCGTTAAACTGGAAACAGAGGACCTCTAAGTCGTTAAACTGGAAACAGATGACCTCTAAGTCGTTAAACTGGAAACAGTCGACCTCTAAGTCGTTAAACTGGGAACGAGAGAAATTCACTCATATTTCCTCACGATACATGAGGAGAACAAACCTTCGTAGGATCCTTACGACTCGCGAAGGAAAAACACACTTGGGAGTCCTCACGACTCCTGAGGAGAAAATACACCTGCGGGATCCTTACGACTCGTAGGGAGAAAATGCTTTATGGGACCCTCACGGCCTATAAAATTGAAAAGTCTTAGGGGATAGGGATCTAAACCTGTCTCCTAAGTCATCGCTCCCCAATCCCCAAGTGGCGAATGATGAGTCGCTCCTGGTACCATATTCCAGTGCAGCGATACAGACGCCAACCAAATTCCAAAACGGCGAATGATGAGTCGCTCCTGGTACCATATTCCAGTGCAGTGATGCAGACGCCAACCAAATTCCAAATCCCATACCCCAACGGCGAATGATGAGTCGCTCCTGGTACCATATTCCAGTGCAGCGATGCAGACGCCGACCAAAGTCCAAATCCCATACCCCAATGGCGAATGATGAGTCGCTCCTGGTACCATATTCCAGTGCAGCGATGCAGACGCCGACCAAATTCCAAATCCCATACCCCAACGGCGAATGATGAGTCGCTCCTGGTACCATATTCCAGTGCAGCGATGCAGACGCCGACCAAGTCCCAAAATTTTTATGGCCCTACGGTCTGGATCATACATCCTACAAAACCGTATACAATCCACGGGCGTAAAACAATCCCGATCTCTCCAAAAAAAACGGTATGTCCACAAGCAAGACGGGCACGGATGAAAACCCGAAAGGGCTCCGTGAGTAAAAACAGCAGGACTGCCGGCGAGTTTGTGAAAACCCGAAAGGGCGCAAACTCGTAAAAAAAAAAATAAATGAAATGCACTCTCAAAGTCCTCTCGACTTTGTGAGGAGAAAATTCCCGCGTGAGATCCCTACGACTCATAAAGGAGCCACACACTTAGGAGTCCTCACGACTCCTAGGGAGAAAATACACCTACGGGATCCTTACGACTCGTAGGGATAAAATGCTTTTATGGGACCCTCACGGCCCATAAAATTGAAAAGCTTTAGGTGATAGGGACCTAAACCTGTCTCCTAAGCCACCAATTCCCAAATCCTTCCGGGGCAAATGATGAGTTGCTCCTGGTATTATTCCAGTGCAGCAATGCAGATGCCAAACAAAAACCTATTCCCAAATCCTCTCGGGGAAAATAATGAGTTGCTCCTGGCATCATTCCAGTGCAACAATGCAGATGCCGACAAAAAAAAATCCCCAAATCCTCTCGGGGCAAATGATGAGTTGCTCCTGGCATTATTCCAATGCAGCAATGCAGATGCCAAACCAACCAAATCCAAATCCTCCCGGGGCAAATGATGAGTTGCTCCTGGCATCATTCCAGTGCAGCAATGCAGATGCCGACAAAAAAAAATCCCCAAATTCTCTCGGGGCAAATGATGAGTTGCTCCTGGCATTATTCCAGTGCAGCAATGCAGATGCCAAACAAAAAAAAAACAATTCCCACATCCTCTCAAGACAGATGATGATTCGCTCCTGGTACCATATTCTAGTGTAGCGATGCTGATGTCAACCCAAATCAAATCAAACCAACAACCTCTATGGTGGAATCATGCTTCGTCCCAGAATTTACCCCGTGTCGAAATCATGCTTCGCTTAGGGATATGTACCTTTCCTGCCGGAATTATGCTCCGCCTCGGAAAAGTCAACCCGACACTTCGCGCCGGGGAAAAGTCGATCAGCGACACTCCGTACCGGGGGAAAAGTCAACCCGACACTCCGTGCCGAGGAAAAGTCCATCAGTGACACTCCGTGCCGGGGAAAAGTCAACCCGTGCCACTCCGCGCCGGGGAAAAGTCGATCAGCGACACTCCGTGCCGGGGAAAAGTCAACCAGCGACACTCCGCGCCGGGGAAAAGTCTATCAGCGACACTCCGTGCCGGGGAAAAGTCTATCAGCGACACTCCGTGCCGGGGAAAAGTCAACCCGACACTCCGCGCCGGGGAAAAGTCCATCAGCGACACTCCGTGCCGGGGAAAAGTCAACCCGACACTCCGCGCCGGGGAAAAGTCGATCAGCGACACTCCGTGCCGGGGAAAAGTCAACCCGATACTCGGCGCCGGGGAAAAGTCCATCAGCGACACTCCGTGCCGGGGAAAAGTCAACCCGTGCCACTCCGCGCCGGGGAAAAGTCGATCAGCGACACTCCGTGCCAGGGAAAAGTCAACCAGCGACACTCCGCGCCGGGGAAAAGTCGATCAGCGACACTCCGCGCCGGGGAAAAGTCGATCAACGACACTCCGTGCCGGGGAAAAGTCGATCAGCGACACTCCGTGCTGGGGAAAAGTCAACCCGACACTCCGCGCCGGGGAAAAGTCCATCAGTGACACTCCGTGCCGGGGAAAAGTCAACCCGACACTCCGCGCCGGGGAAAAGTCCATCAGCGACACTCCGTGCCGGGGAAAAGCCAACCCGACACTCCGCGCCGGGGAAAGGTCCATCAGCGACACTCCATGCCGGGGAAAAGTCAACCCGACACTCCGCGCCGGGGGAAAAGTCGATCAGCGACACTCCGTACCGGGGAAAAGTCAAACAACGACTCTCCGTGCCGGGGAGACGTCAAGCAGACACTCCGTGCCGGGGACACGTCAGCAAGCGACACTCTGCATCGGGGAAACGTCCAACATAGACACTCCGCATCAGGGATACGTCCAACAACGACACTCCGCCTCGAGGAAACGTCGGCCAGCGACACTCCGTGCCAGGGACACGTCAACCAAATCGCTCCGGATCAGAGCGTCGACCGTCCATGTCGCAAAATGGGCAGTGCAGGCTTCCTACAAAGCAGGAACCAGATCGCTCCGGGCCAGGGAAACGTCTACCACGGACACTCCGTCTCGGAGATGCGTCAAGCGTCGACCGTCCACGTCGTAAAAAGGGCAGTGCAGGCTTCCTACAAAGCAGGAACCAGATCGCTCCGCGCCGGGGAAAAGTTGATCAGCGACACTCCATGCCGGGGAAAAGTCGATCAGCGACACTCTGTGCCGGGGAAAAGTCAACCCGACACTCCGCGCAGGGGAAAAGTCCATCAGCGACACTCCGTACCGTGGAAAAGTCAACCCGACACTCCGCGCCGGGGAAAAGTCCATCAGCGACACTCCGTACCGGGGAAAAGCCAACCCGAAACTCCGCGCCGGGGAAAGGTCCATCAGCGACACTCCGTGCCAGGGAAAAGTCAACCCGACATTCCGCGCCGGGGGAAAAGTCGATCAGCGACACTCCGTACCGGGGAAAAGTCAAACAACGACTCTCCGTGCCGGGGAGACGTCAAGCAGACACTCCGTGCCGGGGACACGTCAGCAAGCGACACTCTGCATCGGGGAAACGTCCAACATAGACACTCCGCATCAGGGATACGTCTAACAACGACACTCCGCCTCGAGGAAACGTCGGCCAGCGACACTCCGTGCCAGGGACACGTCAACCAAATCGCTCCGGATCAGAGCGTCGACCGTCCATGTCGCAAAACGGGCAGTGCAGGCTTCCTACAAAGCAGGAACCAGATCGCTCCGGGCCAGGGAAACGTCTACCACGGACACTCCGTCTCGGAGACGCGTCAAGCGTCGACCGTCCACGTCGTAAAAAGGGCAGTGCAGGCTTCCTACAAAGCAGGAACCAGATCGCTCCGGGCCAGGCAAACGTCTACCATGGACACTCCGTCTCGGAGACGCGTCAGGCGTCGACCGTCCATGCTATAAAAAGGGCAGTGCATCCCAAAAAGTGGGAACCAAAGCAAGTCGCCTTCACGTGAAAGAAGATCCATCAATTTCATGCACACGACCCACATGTGCGGTGTGCATTTATTGATGGGGGGCAATTTGTTGGGGCAAAAATTTACACCCTGGTTGACCGAGTCAAAGTCAAGGTCAATCCCCAAGCTAGGTGGGCCCAAGCCTAGGTCAAGCGGGCCCATGCCCAAGTCGAGCCCGAAGCCAGCCTCCCCATGCCAACAACAAAATCATGTGATAAATAATTTTTATATAATTTTTTATACATGAATGTATGCAAAATAGGCATATAGCCAATATTTTGTAAACCCATGGCTTATGTGCAAAAAAAGAAATGGCACATGAGCCATGGGATGGGCAAAATGCCATTTTGCAAAGCCCAAGGGGCTATATGTAAATATGTAAGCCTATATAAAGCAACATGATGAATAAAAAAAAGGACAACTTTTCATTCTCTCCACAAAAAACCTAGGGTTCTTTGTGCCTCCTGCTCCTTCTCTAACGTTCTAAACCTTCTCATTTCTTTTGAATTAAATCAAGAGTTTTACTCTTTCTCTTCCAAAACTAAGTAGTTTTCCACCACAAAACCCACAAAGGGGAACTCAGATCTCCCATCAGATCTCAAAAAGGAGTGATTTTTAAAATCTCCTACTTCTTGATCTTCAAGATCCGGCCAAACAACAGAAGGAAGAAGAAGAACCCCCTTCATCAGCTTCAAAACATCCCAGGAGTTTAACTCCATACATATATACATAACAAATATTTCCTTTCTGAAGCACAGCTTCTGTTTCTTAGGCTAAAAACCACTTTTTCTCGCCGGCGCTCAAGCGCAGAGCGCCCGCGTGTCGACACGTGGCGCGCTTGTGCTCAAGCGCAAGCGCCCGAGCGCAAGTCGCCCCGTGCCGACACGTGGCGCACTTGCGCTCAAGCGCAAGCGCCCAAGCACAAGTCGCCCCGTGCCGACACGTGGCCCGCTTACGTTCAAGCGCAAGCGCCCGAGCGCAAGTCGCCCTGGTGCCGACACATGGCGCGCTTGCGCCCAAGCACAAGCGCCCGAGCGCAAGTCTCCCCCGTGCCGACACGTGGCCCGCTTGCGCCCAAGCGCAAGCGCTCGAGCGTGAGTCTCCCCCGTGCCGACACGTGGCGTGCTTGCTTTCAAGCGCAAGCGCTCGAGCGCGAGTCTCCCCCGTGCCGACACGTGGCGCTCTTGCGCTCAAGCGCCCAGCGCTCAAGCGCAGAGTGCCCACGTGCCGACACGTGGCACTCTAGCGCCTGAGCGCACAGCACCTAGGCGCACAGCGCCCAAGGTGCTGCCCCCACACATCCTTTGGATGCCTTTTCCCCCTCTTTCTTTTATATATATACATATATACATATTTACATATATATATACATATGTATACATATTTGCACACACACGTGCTCCACGACACTGTCCCTGTTAAAAAAAAATTTCTAACGGGGCGCTGCCCCGCACCCCGCAAGGGGGCTGCTAGCCCCCTTGACCCCCAGCCCGCTATCCGGGTAGCGGGACCCCCGTAAAAAAAACTCTGCGTGGCTCCCGATATATCCAAAACCCCCCCTTTCAAAACACAACACACGTACACTGCACATTGAGTTCGCATGACCAGTTTAACCCGTTAATCGGAGGTTCCCTCACCCCAAAGGCAAGGGGTAATTAACGGCAGCTTAGTCCGCGGCTGCCAGAGATTCGGATCCCCACAATTAATAAACCCCGGCCTACCCTAGGCAGGGGGAATCTGTAGTACGCCTGACAAGCGCGCGCGTATTCCCATCTCAATGGGGGCCTGACAAGCGCGCGCGTATTCCCATCTCAATAGGGTGACGAAAAAACACCCTACATCATGTACCCTGTAAATCTCCATATATCTCCATATATATAAGCCGGCATGGGACTCCCGAGATTCTGTTGAACTCACACTCAAACTACCCCACACCCCATGGTCTACATCAAACACCAACCATAACATCAAATACCGGTCGGTCCAGGACAAGTCTGCGCGAGAACTGGAGACAGGATCCCCATCAAGCACGTCCCGACTAATACCCAAGATAAATGGGCAGTGTTTGGTGCCTTATCTGTGACACCCATGCAAGAGCTTCCATAAGTGTCCCATACCACTTATAGTCACACTTACACGCGTCCCACAGACGTCGACAATGCAATAGAATAAAAGGGTTCACTGATTGTGTACAAGTACGTGTCACTTTCACTTATCCACTCATACACGAACACTAACGTACTTGCCACAATCACTACTAATACCTAACACTGGGTAATGCATATGATCACTAGGTTATCAATACAGTGACATATGTATGATATGATGAGGAAACAGTATGTAAAGCATGATTAAGATGTCATAACTCAGTATTCTACCACTTGCATAATTTATCATAAATCATACGTGTACAGTTTAGCGAAACGATGAACGGGAAATAAATAGTATGTTTGATTATCTATCCAGCGAATGTGGTTTCACGTCAATCGGGTTTCAGGATCACTAGATACGGACATTTCATTTTAAGCGTTCGCTGCTGGAAATACGGTTTCAGAATCAGAAGTCCGTTTCGCAACGCATTTTAATCCCAGTAGAGATCAGAATTTAGCGATACTACAGTTGAATGATATCTAGGGTTTTCAGTAGGGTATACAACTCAATAGACGGATTCTCAATCGTGTCAGTACGTCGAAAGTTACACACTGTTTATCACTAGTTTGTCACTTCTGAATCTGTTCTAGACTGTTATACGTCCAGCTCTTTTAATTTACAATTTAAACAGCAAACGACGATGAAATGGAATGAAACCACTTGTGTCATCTAGATAACAGATTCACCTTTACTAAACTGCGGAGTTACGCAATATACGAGTTCAGGAAATAAGGTGGCACGCATTACGGGACAGTAAACAGTAACCAGAGTCGCTCTGGACTGCAGTCCAGAGTCTCACTCCGATCCAAATATTGTCACAATTTAAGTACAGAAACCATTAAAAACTTGCATAGGGTTATAGTTCGTCAAGTCGGATTCGATTTAAGCCCTTGAACGCATCATTCCGGTATGTACATAATTTATGGTGATTTTAACGGTTTTCAGATACGGGGAAAGTTCCAGTTTTACAGATATATTTGGAGTAATCGTTTTAGTCATTAACAGTCGTATTTCCTAGTGAAATTTATACACAGTATTCATCACTACATGGGCCAGCATAGGCAATTCAATTCCGTCAAATTAGGTGAGTATTTTCATTGGGATCATGCATCGAACAGGTATGCCACATAATCTACCGGAAATTGTGAACTTGTAATCTATACGATTTAAGTTTGTAACGCGAATATATTAGCATGTAGCAAGTAAAAATACTTGCCTGGAGACGTTGAATTGATGGCACGGCGGAGAAGGCAGTGGTGACACGGCTTGGGCACGAAGTAGCAACAACATGACGAGTCTCGGCTAGGCTTGGGCTTGGCTCGAGCTTGGTGATAGGCTGTTGCGGCTAGGCATTGGGTGAGACGAGGCGAAGGTGCTCGTATGGAAGAGAGAGTGAGGACAGAGAACAGAGAGAGAGAGAGAGAGAGAACAGAGAGAGAACAGATAGATAGAGAGAGAGAGAACAGAGAGAGAGAGATAACAGAGAGATTGAGAGAGAGACAGAGAGAGATAGTGATAGAGAGAAAAGTAAGGAGAGGGAGGGAGAAGAAGGGCTTGGTGGTGGTGAGGAGGTGGTGCTCGGGTCGACGAGGCGGCTCGGGGCAGTGGGGAGCTCGTCGGCGCCATCGGGGTGCAGGCGGTGGTCGTGGTCGGGTGCAGGCGAGGTTGGTGGGTTGGCGAGAGTGCTCGGGTGTGCAGTGGGGGTTGGAGCTCGAGAGAGGGGCTCGGCAGAGAGGGAGGTGAGGTGATGAGGGAGGAGGTTAGGGTGAGGTGATGAGCGAGGAGGTCGTGTGATTCGTTGTCGTCGTCGTCGAGGGGAGCGGGTGTGCAGGGACTCGGTGAAGTGGTGAAAGGAAGGATGGTGGCTTGGGTTTGTGAGAAGGAGTGAGAGAGGGGGAGTACGAGGTGATTGTCGTCGTCGTCGGTGGGATGAACGAAGTTGGGAACTGCAGTGGGTTCGTGGTCGGTTTGGTGAACGAGGGAGATTTTTTTTTGAGAGGTTTTGGATCTTGAGAGTGAGAGAGAAAGAGGGTGTGAGGAAGATAGGGGAGATGAGGGATGCGCGTCATGGGGTAACGGCGCACGAGCGTAGGCGTGGGCGTCGTGGCCATGAGCGTTGGTGAAGGAAGCAGATCGCGAGCGGGAAAAGAAAGAGCCGTTGGGGAAGAAGGAGAAAAGGATGTGGGCCGGGTCGGGTAGTGCGGGGGCTGGGCCGGAATTCTTTGGACCGACTAAAATTTTGTAAAACAAATAAGGGGAAAAAGAATGGAGTGGGCTTAGGCCAGGATTTGAATTTTAAATAATTGGGAAATAAAGTGTTGGGCCCACAAAATAATAAAACGGAATTGGTAAAATAAAAGGGCCGGGCTGAAGGAAGAATTTGGGGAAAAAATAAGATATAATAGGGTTTGGGTTTTAGGGTTTTATTAAAAAAAGGAAAATGGGGGTTTTATGGTTGGGCCGGAAAGAAATGAAGTTTTAATTTATATATTCTTTGGGCTAGGGAGGGAATAGAGTTTGGGCTGAGAAAAATATAAAAGGGATTGGGATTAGGGTTCGGGGTTTAGAAGAAATAAAATTACAAAATAAAAATAAATAAAATTCAAGAGTACCAAAATACAGATTTTGGTATAAAAAGGGGCTGGGTATTACACTGATGTGAGCCCGTATTTGTGACGTACTTTCCAGATTTTATTATTTATTGGATTTATTGCTTCCGCATATTATTTCTTGACTCGTTTATTCTGGCATATGGACATGTACTAGATAGTTTATTTCATTTCTACCGTTCTTGATATCTTATAAACAGCCGTAATATGACTGTGGAGGGATGTTTCCTAACCACAGGTAGCATGGTTGGCTCTGTCACGTGCCAATCTTAGCGCACTCTGGGAAGCGGGGCGTGACAGGGTTTGTTTGGTATCAGAGCCATATGATTTAGGTTAATCGGGTTTGATTCTTTTTGTAGTTGGGTATTGGACCCAATACACGAATCAGAAAACCCGTAATTAGGAACATGTCCTACCACATTGTTATCGTGATTCTTGAATCATATCTTTCTCTTGACCCTGTCTTGACGATATGTAAACAACTTTGCATCTCGTCTTGAATCCTTCTGGTTCCCTATTGTTTCTTTCTATTCTGATACTAGGATTTGGGCAACTTGAACGGAGTTATGTGATTGTAACTATGAACTGCAGCATGGTTACAATGCGGTACTCTATTTAAGTAACTTGGAGTCCTAGTCTTGATTCATCTCCTTGACTTTTGGTTGTATTACCTTCCTTCGCTTAGTTTCATTGCTTACCAGTTTATGTTTTATCGCAAGCTTGAATCCTGTTTACCGTGCTAATCTTCTCTGAGTTTTAGATGAAGTCATTTCTTGTATCCTACTTGTTCATGATTTTCCCGCATTAGCATTATTCGATTCTGGTGCATCCCATTGTTTTATGTCGTCCAAGTTTATTGCTGCACATTCGATTTCTTACACGGCCGTGTCTTGTTGTTGGGACATACGCACTGGGAATAGGAAGATCATATCTGGTAGCAAGTGCAAGGATTGTTCGGTTGTTATCTGCGGACGAGAGTTATTTGCGGATTTCTTGGTGATCGATACTGGAAGTTATGACGTCGTCTTGGGAATGGACTTTCTCGGCACTTTCCACGCTCACATTGATTGTAGTTCAAAGAAAGTGATTTTCCAGATTCCCGGACATCCGGAATTTGTATTTGCTGGAGGTAGCAGTTCTGTCGGGCCAGTCGAGTTTAGGGCTAGGCCGACAAGCGCCGTTCTTTCGTCAATGGAAGTTGATAAGGAGAAAGCGCCAGCTGTAGTTCGAGAGTTCATGGACGTGTTCGAGGACATCTCAGGTTTACCGCCAAAACGAGATGTGGAGTTTGCGATCGAACTTGTTCCTAGCGCAGCACCAATTTCAAAGGCGTATTATCCAATGGCACCAGTGGAGTTGGAGGAAGTAAAGAAGAAGGTTACCGAATTGTTAGAGAAGGGTTGGATTCGCAGCAGTAATTCACCTTGGGGAGCTCCAGTTCTTCTAGTCAAGAAGAAAGATGGCACAAGGAGGATGTGCATCGATTATCGAGAATTAAACCGGGTGACCATTAAGAACAAGTATCTGATCCCTCGCATTGGCGAATTATTCGAGCAACTCAGTGGAGCGAGGGTATTCTCGAAGCTGGATTTATGATCCGGATATCATCAAGTTCGAGTTAAATCAGAGGATATTTGCAAGACTGCGTTCCGAATTCGATATGGACATTACGAGTATTTAGTGATGCCATTCGGAGTTACGAATGCACCAGCGATATTTATGGACTTGATGAACCGAATCTTTTCACCGTTCTTGGACCAGTTTATAGTGGTGTTCATCGATGATATTCTGGTGTATTCAAGAAGCCAGGAAGAGCATGCCGAACACTTGAAGATCGCACTGCAGACATTGAGGCAAGAAAGATTATATGCAAAGATGAGTGCGAGTTTTGGCTTGAAGAAGTGAAGTTTTTGGGGCATGTTGTATCCGGAGATGGAATCGCTTTTGATCCTGAGAAGATTGCAGCAATTCAAGATTGGCCGATTCCGAGGAATGTAGGAGAGATCAGAGGTTTTCTGGGACTTGCCGGATATTACAGATGGTTCGTGGAGAATTTTGCTCGCTTAGCTGTGCCTTTGACCAAGCCTACACGTAAAGAGGTACCGTTCATATGGACGGATAATTGTGCGTCAGCTTTTAAGGTGTTGAAGCAAAAATTGATAACTGCTCCTATTTTGACCGTACCGGACGGTTCCGGAGGATTGGTGATTCACAGCGACGCATCTGGGAAAGGTTTGGGATGTGTTTTGATGCAGTATGGGAAAGTAATAAGCCTACGCATCGAGACAGTTGAAGACTCATGAGAAGAATTTCCCAACTCATGATTTGGAGCTTGCAGCGGTAATTTTCGCTTTGATGATTTGGAGACACTACTTATTGGGCGAAAGGGTCGAAGTGTTCACCGATCACAAAAGCTTAAAGTATGCGTTTAAGCAGAAAGAGCTTAATATGAGGCAGCGTAGATGGTTGGAGCTGACGGCTGACTATGATCTTGATCTCAAGTATCATACGGGGAAGGTTAATGTAGTGCTGGATGCGCTTATTCGGTTGCCAGCAATTTGGATGTTGACTGCACAGAAGGAGCTTATCGAAGATTTTCGGAGATTCGAGTTGCAGATTGTAATACCGCATTCTTCGGGACTGTTGATGCAGCTACAAGTACAGTCGTCGTTGATCGAGAGTATTAAAGCAACACAGTCGCAGGACCCAAGATTGCAGAAGTTTCGAGAACAGGTAGTAGCGGGACTGCAAACGGACTTGTTGATTCATGAAGATGGTTCGTTGCGTTTTGGTAGCCGTTTGTGTGTACCGAAAGGAGACATTCGTGAAGAAATTATGAAGGAGGCGCACAGTTCCGCATATTCTGTACATCCAGGAGGAACGAAGATGTATCGTGATCTACGACAGCATTTCTGGTGGGAAGGCATGAAAAGGGAGATTGCCCGCTTTGTAGCGAAGTGCTTGGTGTGTCAGCAAGTTAAGGCTGAACATCAAAGGGCAGCTATTTTATTGCAACCACTTCCGATTCCTCAGTGGAAGTGGGAACATATAACCATGGATTTCGTGACAGCTTTACCGCGGAGTCCAAAGGGCAATAATGCAGTTTGGGTGATTGTTGATCGATTGACCAAGGCAGCTCATTTCATACCATTTCGAGTTGGTCAGTCAACAGAAGCATTAGCAAAACGGTACATGCTGGAGATTGTGAGATTGCATGGAGTACATGTGAGCATCGTTTCCGATCGTGATAACCGATTTTTATCACATTTCTGGAGGAGTTTACAGGAAAGTTTGGGGACGCGATTGAAGTTTAGCACCTCTTATCATCCTCAGACAGATGGCCAGTCAGAGAGAACGATCCAAACTCTTGAAGATATGTTGAGAGCTTGCATGTTGGATTTCTAGGGTTCATGGGAGGATCATCTACACTTGGTGGAGTTTTCTTACAATAAAAGCTTTCAGGAGACTATTCAAATGTCTCCATTCGAAGCATTGTATGGTCGCAAGTGTCGCTCACCCGTTTGTTGGGATGATGTTGGAGAACTAAGATTGTTGGGACCAGATTTGATCGTCCAAACACTAGAGAAGGTTAATACTATCTAGAATCACATGAAGGCAGTACAAGATCAGCAGAAGAGTTAGGCCGATACATCGAGAAGACCTCTAGAGTTCGCTGTTGGTGATCTTGTATTCTTGAAGATATCACCGACTAGAGGAGTGATTCGTTTTGGGAGTCAAGACAAGCTTAGTTCTCGATTCGTGGGGCCTTTCGAGATTGTGGAGCGTGTTGGAGAAGTGGCTTATCGATTGGCGTTACCACCATCTTTGGCGAATGTTCATGACGTGTTTCATGTATCTCAACTCCGTAAGCATGTTCGAGATGAAACACACGTGCTTGATCATTCGGAGCTGATTGTAAGGGAGGATTTGACCTATGAGGAACGACCGATGTCGATTGTTGATCGAAGAGAAAAGATCCTCAAGAACAAGGTTATCACTCTTGTACTTGTTTCATGGGGAAATCGCTCGCACGGAGAATCGACTTGGGAACGAGAAGACGAGATTCGACAGAAGTTTCCACACCTCTTCTCGTAGTTTCATGTTTGTTGTTTTCCTTGTTCCGGGAATTTCGAGGACGAAATTCGTTTTGTAGTTGGGTATAATGTAACACCCTAGTTCATTTATACCAATTCTATTTTAGGTATTTCTTTATTTATGGCTATTTCTTGATTCATTGTGTTTTGGGTGCGAATAGTGTATTTGACATCTGTATTTGCATCCGACCCGACCCGCTTGCTGGAAACCCGTCTTGATTCCTGTTTATGATTTATCCCAACTAGTTATGAGAATCCGTGTACTTTCCTATTTTATATCCCGTTCACTTGCATTATATATGGCATCTGCATTTTTTTAATATAACATATTAAGTCAAATAAAATATTTTAGAAAAAACCTTGCATGGCCTGCACCATACCCCGAACCCTGTGGATGCATCCGTATATCGTGTTATCGTCCCGTTCAGTGAAACGGACCTATTTGGATCGCAACGTGCACGCTACGTGCATCCGTTCTTGGGGTATGCTTTTTCGTTACCCGGATATCCTATTTTGATTTTGGTTGATACGTATATTATTCGTATTTTCAAACTGTAATTTTAGACCAGACCTGGACATGTTTTGGACTATTTTTGTATTAACCAGAAAACTCAAATTTTCCTCATATTTTATTAATTTAGTTTTAACTGTTTATATAAGATTTTTTTAACCAAAAAAATATATTTCTAAGTAATTTTTAGAATAAAAATTATTGAAATCCTAAATCAAAACTAACTATGAGAATCCCTGCTCTCTATCTCTCTTTTGTATATATTCTTTATTTTTATAATCTAACCCCATACTTTCCCCACGTCCTCATCTTCTCTCATTCTCCCGCTGTTGCCCTTCGAACCCGCGCCTCGCGCCCGTGCCCCTCGCCTGCGCTCGCCGTCGCCGCTTTGTCTCGTCGTCGTCGCCTCAACCCTCTCCCATCTCCTCGACCCTCTTCTCCCATCACCACAACCACTACCGCCATCACCCGACGGCCACGACCCATAACCTGCGGGAAACCCTACGTCACCACACTCCCTCTCGTTCACCCTCATCGCCGCCGATCTCCCTCGTCGGCTTCGTCTCCACCTCCTCGTCTTCCTTCTCTTCTCCTCCTCTCTTCCCCGCTACAGACCCACAACCCAACGCAATAATACCTGCAACCCTACCCTCGCCTCGCCAGAGCTCTGTTCCCACGCCTCCATCACCTCATCCTTGCCATCTCTTTCTTCCCTTCTCTCCTCTCTCCTACTCCCCTGACCTGAACCTCTCCCCTGCCAAGAACCCGATCCAACACTGCACACCCATGTACCCACTACGGCCACCGCTCTCTGTCGCTGTCGTCCCTCATCGCCGCCTCCCCATGTCACCATCCCCATCTCTCATCTTTCCTCTTTTCACTGCAGAGATCGACGCAAGAACCCTGCTCTAATCCGATCACCGAAATCCCCACTGCCCATTGCCGAAAAACCCTCGCCAGCATCCTTGTCGACGACGGCCCATCGTCGACCTCAACCCCTCGCCTTCCTCTCTGATCCCAGTGTATCCAAACCCAGACCACAAAACTTCTTCTTCTCTTCTTCTTGTTTCTTAGTTCCGTGTTTTTCCGGTCACCGCCGAAGCCGTGCCATCGCCGACGATCCGGGCGACCCAGTGGGCATCCCCAGCCAGCGTGGTCATGTTCTTGCTTTGCCTGGTCCTGTACTGTGCGCGCGCATGTACATTGCGACGTTTACCCGACGTCGGACGCAGCGTACGCACCGCGTCATGAGATCCGATCATGCAAGTTTATCTTGCTACATGCTATGTTATTATATTTGCATCCATATTAATAATAATATTATATGTTCATTGCATTGTGCATCCCTGCTACCGTTTTACTGTTTTACGATACTGGTTTACATCCGTATCATTTATTACATATCTAGTCGCATTCAAGTTTATCTTGCTACATGCTATGTCTATATATTTTCATTTAAATTAATAAAAATATTACATGTTTATTTCATTGTGCATCCATATTACAATTTTACAGTTTTTCGATACCCGTATGCATCCATACCGTTATTTACATATTTAGTCGCATGCAAGTTCATCTTGCTACATACTATGTATCTTATTTTGCATCCATATGAATAAAAATATCACATGTTGATTGCAGTGTACACCTATATTAATGTTTGACTGTTTTCGGATACCCGTATGCATCCATACCGTTATTTACATATCTAGTCGCATGCAAGTTTATCTTGCTACATGCTATGTTATATATTTTGCATCCATATGAATAAAAATATGACATGTTGATTGCATCGTACATCTATATTAATGTTTACTGATTTCGGATACCCGTGTGCATCCGTATCATTTATTATATGTATAGTTGCATCTACAGATCATATTATTTCACGTTACTGTTATATTATCACCCCATGCTTGATAATATGCATCATGCGTAGTCATGGAGTTGTAGATGTAATCCCTGATAGATATTTATGCATCCGTATTTTACTGTGCATCCGTACTTTTATCGTGCATCCATACTTGCTACAGTTTTATTATGAGAATCCGTTTGATACCTGTGCACTACCTGTCATGACCCGATACACCACTACTTGACCCGTTACCTGATCCTGTTTCTAATGCCGACAATCCTGACATGTTGTCCTGACGGACGTATCCTGTTGTCTGCATAGACAGACCTGTACCTGCTTGATCCTGTGTTGGCATTAGCTCCATTTTATCAATACCTGACTTGAACACATAACCTTGGGGGCATGGGGAAATCAAAGTGTAACTGAAGTGTAGCTTAAAAGGGTATTACTTGATCCGTGGTCCCGGGGGATAACGGGACAGAATCATTCGTGATTCTTACTTGATCTGTAGTCCCGGGGGATAACGGGACATAGTCATTCGTGACTCTCACTACCTGATCCGTGGTCCCGGTCGATAACGGGACATATTGTTTGAGTTACATGGAGGAGTACACTAATTGATTTCAAACAAACTTTAGAATAGATAACCCAGTAGAACAGTTTAGATTGATTACTGCACGTCACATATACTGATACACTCCACTATTCTATATCCGTGTTTACTTATTACATTCATGTTACTATTTATAATTCATGCCTGCATATCTCGTTACATCCTGGTTGCTTATTATTTTTGATTTTATGACGCACTGACGTCTGGGTTTTGCATGGCCCAGATCCTCTATCTTTGTCGTAGGCCGATCAGGAGTATTTCAGCCGACAGGCCGAGCTGTGAGGTTCCTGTTAGTATCCAGTTTAGTTTTGTTTCTTTCCGTACTTTGTTTCCTGATGTGTGCTCGTATTTGGGACGTACTTTCCAGATGTTATTGTTTATTGGATTTATTGCTTCCGCATATTATTTCTTGACTCGTTTATTCTGGCATATGGACATGTACTAGATAGTTTATTTCATTTCTACCGTTCTTGATATCTTATAAACAGCCGTAATGTGATTGTGAAGGGATGTTTCCTAGCCACAAGTAGCATAGTTGGCTCTGTCACGTGCCGATCTTAGCGCACTCTGGGAAGCAGGGCGTGACAGGGTTTTGTTCCCTGATTAAAAATCAGGAAAAAGCTACAGAGGAAGCATCACGTGTTAGCACGTGACGTTTAAAAACAGCGGCACAAACCACAATCATTAAATCAAGAAAAAGCTTCAGAAGAAGCATCACGTGTTGGCACGTGATGACTAAGCAGCGGTAAAGAACAGAGCGCAGAAGGAAGGGAAGCTCATTCCAGGGGGTCACGTGCCTACACGTGACCAGGGGTCACGTGCGCACACGTGACCAACTGTCATGTGGCCACACGTGACCGGCCTTAAACGCATTATTTCCTTAACAGAATTAAATTCTGAGGAAAGATCTTTCAAGTCTTTCCAAAATGAAAAAAGGTTATCTGGAACCGTTAGATTAAAAATCTAAAGGTGATTAAATATCACCAATTTTTGGAGAAATCTTGGACTTGGAAAGATTTCCCCCTTAAATCTAACTGCAATAACGAAGATATATCTTTGGAGTTAAAATCCAATGGTGAATAAAATTCACCTAATAATCCAAAAGCCCAGATGAATGATAGAGATAAATCAAATCTCTCAATAGACAAATCAAATCTTTCAATGAAAGATTTACTAAAACTGATTGATTCTTTTCCTTCTCCTATAAGTAGGAGCCCAAAGAACAAAGGAGACGCACAGAGAGAGAGAGAGAGAGCCTTGGGATCTTGAAAATTCAGAAGGAAGAACTTAACTCTCTGCAAAGAAAAACCCTAGGTGAGAAAGGGGAGGCTTAAAAAGAGAATTTAATTCTCAAAAGAGTTTAACTCTTATATGAAAGAAAAGAACTTAGTTCTTTCTCTAGTGGAGGATCTGCAAAGTGCACATCTCCCCATGAATTGAGAATTTAATTCTCATTGGGTTGAGATCCTGCCATGCAGATCTAAAATATAGAGGAGGAATTGAGTTTTGAGAATTTAATTCTCACAGAATTATGGGAATTTAATTCCTTTGGGATAAAGTTAGGGTTTAACCCCACATCACAGGAATTTAATTCCTTCAAAATGGACAGAACTATGGTTTAACCCTAATTGAGAACTTAATTATCTCAAACTCATAGGAATATAATTCCTTTAAGAAAAGAAATTAGGGTTTCACCCTATGCCAGAATTTAATTCTTTTACATATGTGGGAATTCAATTCCTTTAAAAGAAATTAGGGTTTTACCCCACCTAAGAATTTAATTCTTAATCCTACAGAGAATTTAATTCTCAAAATAAAATGAAGAGACTTAAAAGATCTCCATGCATGCAGAGAACCAGAGTCACGTGTTACCACGTGACCCCTGCAAAAATCCACAGAAAAGAGTTTTGAGGCAACGCGTCACGTGCCCCACGTGACTTCTGAGAAAGAGGCAAAATAAACAGCTCTAAGGGCGCTCTCACGTGCTACCACGTGACCCCTTGGCTGAAGCTCTAACAAATAAACACCCAAAATTCCCATCACGTGACAGCACGTGATGCTCTAAAGTATTCAACACTTTTGACAGAACGAAATAAAGAGAAGCAGGGCGCTCTCACGTGCCACCACGTGACCCCTCTTGTCTTAGTGTTTAACACTAAATTGAAACCTCTGTACCCAGTGTTTAACACTGATTTGCCCTAGTGTTTAACACTGACCCTATTCACAGTGTTTAACACTGAATTTCTTGGTGTTTAAACCTCTGTATCCAGTGTTTAACACTGATTTGTCTTAGTGATAAACACTAAATTGGAATATCTATTCCTAGTGTTTAACACCGATTCTCTTTAGTGTTCAACACTAATTTAAAAGCCCCTTTGTCTGTGTTTAACACTGATTATTTTTAGTGTTAAACACTAACTTGCTAATCTTAATCCCAGTGTTCAACACTGTTGGTCTTTAGTGTTTAACACTAGCTTCAGCCCAATTGGCTAAGTTTCTGGAGGCAAAGCCTCTCCTTTAATGGACCAACAGAGGGCCAATATTCTAAACATGATTGGACTTAGCCCAAAATGGGCATAAGTCCTCAATTCAAACTTAACTGGGCTAAATGGCTCATAACATAATTAATTGGTCTTGACTCCAAATTGGAGCAAATATCATTTAATCTACCTTGGTTTAAGGGTACATCTCTTCACTCCTTTGATACTTGGCGTTGTAATTCCTCAACGTCTTCAAAGAGGTGACGGGTCCCGATGACCACACATTGATACGGACTGTGGGGTCCTTAATCTCATGGACTATGAGGTCCTTAACCATGACCGGGATGTCTTAAAACTAACAACGGACTATGACGTCCTTAACCTTGACCGAGATGTCTTAAAACTAACAACGGACTATGACATCCTTAACCTTGACCGCGATGTCTTAAAACTAATGCCGGACTGTGGAGTCCCTAAACCCACGGACTATGATGTCCTTAATCTTGACCGCAACGTCTTAAAACTAACATTGGACCGCAATGTCCTTAAACTACCTATCGACCGCAATGTCATTAAACTAAACAACAGCCCCCCCAATTGCCCTCTTGTTGGATCTAAACGATCCCGTTAAGTTGATCTTAGTCTAAAAACTAGACTAACGTATCCTTAACTAACTTTTAAGTCGATATTAGTCTCAAACGAGGCTAATGTATCCTTAAACCCAACCCCCAAACCCAAATCTAAGAAAGATACGGATTTGGACCAGTCCATGCCCTACGGGCGGCAACATAACTTAGTCTCCGTATACAATCCACGGGCAACCAAACATAAAACAAACACCCACGACATGAAGTGATCATCTGGAGAAGGAGAAAGTTGTTACCGCGATGCGGTAGCGTAATTAACTGCAGGGGCTTGCGCCTGCAGGGAAGAGCGTCCCCACAATCAAAAACCTCTCAAGCGAGGGGGAATCTGACGAAGTATGCTATATCGGACGCATCCGTTTAAACCTTTGATACATGGAGCCATAAATCAACTTGGCATTTTCGGAGAGGTGGACGGATAGCACCTATTAGCATCTTCCCCGAATCTCAGGCGAGACGTTCAGTCTTGTCCACCGTTCGGAGGGGAACAGATTCTGGCACGCCCGGTGGGACCTTTTCCTCTTTCCACTCCACACTTCGTGTGTCGTCTTCGCGAACGAATCGCGGTTTGTTAATGGTTGCCTTTGGGTTTCAAGTTACTAAGATTTGGACTTTTTCCTGGTGCAGAAATCAAGCATCAATGGCATCCAACTGCTCGAGCTGCTCAAAATGCAAGTGCAACCAACGCTCCGTCTCACCAGGATGTGTAGCCTATGGGCCTCAAGCAGCCACCATCCTTGCCATGCCGGTGGAACAGGTGACCCAGGCCACCACGGGTCTGTTTTTCGGGACCATGATCCCACTTGCAAGCTTCACTATGCCAGTGCCCGCACCGGAAGCGAACAAGAAGTCAGTTTTCGATCGGCTCACTGCTATAACGGCCCCTTTCAACGGGTCGTCCAATGTCAAACCAGCAGCCTCCGTCTTTGCCAGGCTGAATCAGAACTCTGATGGGCCCGCCAAGAAGCCCAAGAACCCTGAATTGGCTGTCCCGAGGAAGACAGCCACCCCTACTCCAGAAGTCGTCAAGGCGGCTTCTCCTGTAAAAGAGTCAGTCTTTTCAAGGCTGACTATTTCGGCTCCTGCTCCTGCTCGAGGGTCTGTCTTTGACAGACTGAATATTACCACTCAAAGGACAACATCGGTCTTTAAGAGGTTGACACCAGCAGCACCTCATTCGGACATGGGGGCAAGATGAAGCTGTCCCTATCGCCGAGCCAGTCCCAACGGCTCGTCATGCTCGACGTCGCCACTGGCACCGAGTAAGGAAGGCTGGGGGAAACTCCGTCTCAGGGCTAACTCCGCCTGCTCCAATGGTGGAAGCTAACGCGGCTGTCCCAACTGGGAACAGCTTTGAACCACTTAGGAGAGTACGTAAGAACTCTCCAACTCTACGCTAAAAAGATCTCCTCCACCTGCGGAGAAGGTTACAGAAACAAAGCTGGAGCAGCCCACTCAACGGCTGTCCTCCAAAATTTATAAAGTTTGGCGGAGAGTTCAAGACTCCGTAATTGAACAAAGTCACTCTCGTCAGCAAAAATGGGCGAAAGTGATGGAAGAAAAGAAACGTCCTATCAAACAGCAAAGGACGACAGTCACCAGGGTGCCCGCTGCAACGGCCCCCTCAACTTCAACGGCCCATAAGAAAAGGAGGCCGGAGAAAATCCCTACGCCTGCGGCGAATGCCAAAGGCGACAGGCCCAAACGCCCTAAGTCCGGGGGCAGTGTAGTCCATACTGTATACATGGCGTCGGGGAAGAAAGACAGCCGTGCGTCTACAGGTCATAGACCGCTTACACGGTCAGTGACCAAATCTCAGGAGCAACAGCAGAAGCTCCAAGAAATGATGAATGCGATGGCCGCACTCACTGGGCCAAAAGAAAGCCCTGAAGCGTCATCTGATCAACGCCAGGAACAAGAAACTGACGCTGAATTCCTTCGCCGGATACTGGAAAAGAAGGATAAAGAGGCTGCGGAACAAGCAGCCAATATAAAGAGAATGGCCCTTCTATTCCAAGACATGGTAGGGATGATGATCCAGCAAGATCCTCCTGCTGAAGACCCCCCGATCGTCCTCGAAGATGAAAGGGGAGAAACGTCGAATCCACCACCGGCTCTTTCAACGGCCAAGGAGGAGACAATCTCTAAGGCTGACTTGGACGAATATATAGCCCAACAGATCCGGGTTCATCAGGCGACTGAGGCAGCCGGTCAGGTCGTAAAAACGGGGCGACCATATCCGAGCCGGTACGATCAGATAAAATACCCGCCGGGCTATACAATACCAAAATTCCATGTCTATAAGGGGACTGTCAATCCCCCCCAACATGTTGTCAGTTCAGGGCTCTTTGCGGCAATACCGGCGGTGATGATAAATTGTTGCTTCTCCAGTTCATTGGTAGCCTATTGGAGACAGCATTCGAGTGGTACTCCGAGCTCCCAAACGACTCTATTAATACATTTGCGGAGATGGAGCTGCTGTTTACCCAGCGTTTCATAAGCGCCAGCGAACGCACTCCGATAACGGCGTTGATTAATGCCAGGGTGAAACCAGGCGAGACGTGGGTCCAGTATGCTATACGCTGGCGAAACTTGTGGTCGAAATGCGAACAACGCATTGAGGAAGCGCCCACGGTGGGCATGTTTGTGGGTACCCTAGATCCCCATGCAACTATCTCCCAGTTCATGATGTTCTTTAAGCCGACCACGTTCCAGGCTTTGATCGACAAGTTGGCCCAGATGGACCAGATGGGTCACAGACCATCTCCCCCGAAGCCAGAACCTCGGAATGACAAGGGTAAAGTGAAGGCAACCTTCGTCACGAACGCTCAGCAGCAACCCAGTGCCCTAAAGACGGAGGATCAACTGGAAGAAAGAAGGCGGTATTATAACGAGAAAATGAAGCGCCCCTACTCGTTTCCGCGGGACAAGACGAAACGGTTATTCGAGCTGGCGGTACGCAACAGGCTTATCAACTTGCCAAACCCAAGGCGACCGCCGCAACCCAATGAGGTGAATAACCCCAACTACTGCCCTTACCACCAAACGGTAAGCCATCCGATTGAAGATTGCTTCGTCTTCAAAGGGTGGATTGAAGATCAATACCTACAGTGCAAGTTTGCGCTGTCCGAAAAATGGAAGGTGAACCCGCCACAGCCGCATACTCCTCAGAAGGAGGATACACCGAGGGCAACCTGTTCTTTTATTGAAGAAGCGCCATGGGCGGTCGTGCTATCAGCTAAAACCAAAAGGATGCTGAGTGAACTTCACACATGCCCGGCGGTCGAATGGAAGAACCCGCTCGAACTTCAAACCATCGAAGGGATGTTGAGACCGCGCCCAACTTCAAAGATCGGTGGTGATGGCCCAAGTACTCACACCCAACCGTCAAAATCTTCGAAGAAAAAGAAGAAGAAATCCAAGAAGCCCATGAAGCCTGGAAACAAGCGCACGGATTTGCAGAAACAGATTGATGCGCTGGAAGAGTACAATCAAAAGGCGCGGACTCCCATCACACTCCAAGAGTTCCTCAACCACGTCTTTCAGGATGAAGATAATGGAGAAAGCTCGTCGGATGAATCCGAGGGATATGTGGCGAGTTGTCATGTGATTTCCCACTCGTTTACGGACGATGAGAAAACTCCTAGCACTGAGAAACTGGGGGCACATCCTGAGCCAGAACTTGTATGGCCGACAGATGAAATGATCGACGCCTTTCTAGACGAGATTCGTTTGAAAAGTAAAGCCGATCGGGGGCGTGAGATGGCCGCATCAGAAGGAGCCAAACGTACGCGTCTAAACGAAAGAGTCGAAGCACTCTCGTCAGGTCAAAAGACACCCGATGCGGATAGAAACATATTCAAGACGAGGAAAAGGTTTGCCAAAGCCATGTCAATGGGAATGAAGCTACCACCCTCGGAAGAAAACACGCTCAATGAGGCAGAGAGACACCCTAATTACTGCTTGTATCATCGGAAGATTTCACACCCTATTGAGGAGTGCGACGCCTTTAAGATATGGTGGCAGGGGTATGTTGCTCACCGACAACATTTTAAGCGAATGAAACGCAAAACTCGTCGGGAGCAGAAAGATACAACCAACAGACACAAAAGAACTACCGGCAACTGTTACATGGTCAACGCTGAAGGATCACAGGTTCTCACCTTTGGGAGCGACTCTGATGAGGAAATCGCTCTGGGCCCTCTCTTTAAAGAATCTGTTTTAGGTAAAGAGGAAGGACCAGAGGCTTGCGAAAACATTCAGCTGCGCAATCGCACACTCCCGGAAAAGAATCTCGGACCCGCAACTAGAAAAGATAAGGGAAAGGAAAAGGTCACTGAGAATATCGTTTTAGATGACCAAGTCATGAAAGAGCTGACTGCCACGGATCCGCCCAAGAGGAGTAGGGTGGACTACAACATCCTGGCGCACCTGAGGAAGCTACCCTCTCAGCTCAGCATTCTCGACGCCCTCCTATTATCAAAAGAAGCGAGACATTCATTAATCAAGGCGCTACAAGATCCCGAACAATTCCAAGCCTTCCTCGCCGAAGAAAGGATGAAGGTCGAACTGGAAGAAGTACACACGGCCGATATCACTTTTGGTGACGAAGACCTGCTCCTTGGGACGTGCGACCACAACCGTCCCCTATACGTCTCCGGATATTGCCACGATATCAAGATAGGCAAAATCTTGGTTGATAATGGATCCTCCCTCAATCTTCTTAATGTTCGGGTGTTGAAGGAAATCTGCATGAGCGTTCAGCACCTCGCTCGTGATAAAATTACCATCTCCGGTTTTGACTCCCAGTCATCACGAACTCTTGGATCTGTGATATTGACGCTACGCTTTGGGCTACTCGTCACGGACATTAAGTTTCACGTCATAGACGATAAGACGTGCTACAATGCTCTGCTCGGCCGACCTTGGTTACACGAGTACAACATCATCCCTTCTACACAACATCAGTGTATGAAGTATTTCAAGGATGGTCTCGAGTATACCGTAACGGGTGAGCTGAACCCGTTCTCCGTGAATGAAGTCCGCAAGTACGAGGATGCAACGTACTTTTTGCCAGATTTCGAGGACACGGAGAGGTGTTGCAAACCAGAGAACAAAGCTGCCGCTACCATTCCTGTTTTCGGGAGTGATACCGAAGACGAAGAAGAGATAGTTTATGCTGGGCCATCTCGACGCAACAACTCGGGACCGTCCGCCCCCATGTTGATCTTCGGAAGCGACTCGGAAGATGAGGTGAATGTTGTGTTCTCCAATCGACCGTCAATACGAGAATTCCCTGATGGTGATCAGAGTTTGCAAATTACCATGATTCCACAAGAGCACTACAAAGATCTTGACGCGCTTGAAGCTCACAGCGTGCAGGAGATGCGAACATTTTACGTCCCTCCCAGGCGAAAAGACGAAAAGGCGATCCTATTCTATCGATCCTCGGAAACAAGAGTGGAGAAAGAGATCTGGCATGGCGCGGATTCTATACTTGACAAGCTTCAACCCATCCGTTTGCCCAGATATTATACAAACGGACTAAAAAGGCTATTGAAGCGCCAAGGGATACCCTTAAAACAGACTATTCGACAAGCTCGATTCTATAACAGGATTTGGGATGTCCCTGGGACTCAGCGCAAATTGCCCAACGGGAGAATAGAAACGCTTGGGCTTGGATACGTGAGATCCGGGAAATGGGAACGAGTCCACATTAGCTATGCCGTATATAGCTTCGATGAAGAAGAGGACGCCCTATTAGAAAGCGCCGACCCCGGGTTGAAACGAGATCTCGCAATCAAAATGCCGAGTCCGTCATTTGAAGAAAGAATGGACAAGCTTATCAGGAAAGCGGGTCAAAAAGCTCGGGACGACCACAATCGCGAAATGGCCATCTACGAGAAAACCAGGACGCAACGTCTTCTTCAACAGGCTGCAAAAAAACAAAGATGCCCCTCCCTGTCAACCTGCTGTGCAAAAGGCCCGACGCAGAGGCAGAAATAAGTCAAGGAGCGGAAAAGGCATTTGACAACGACAGCGCGGGACCAAAGAGTCACGTAATCGAGAATTGGGCGGTTCGGATTTGTCTCTCATGAAGAAGATGAGTCGAGCGTATTCTTTCCCTCAAGACAAGACGAAGAAGATACTTGATCTCGCTTTAAAACATCGAATGATTACACTCCCGGAGTCTAAGCACCCTGAGCAAGCTAACAAGGTCTCTCATCCGTGTTATTGCTCTTATCACCAAGCCATAAGACACCTTGTCGAAGAATGCTTCACCTTCAAGAACTGGGTCGAAGATCAGTATCAGCTTGGCAAGTTCGCTCTATCTGATAGCTGGAGGGTAACACCGCCACAGAAGTATGAACCCAAAGCCACGAGAGCAGAACCAGATCCACATCGGTCTTAGAAGCGAGCTCGTACTTGTCATATGATAACACTACCAAAAGAAGAGCCCGAGAATATGGATGACCTCCCCCGGTGCTTCGAAAACAATAATGACGAGATGATTGCAGAATTTCCACCGGCGCCGAAAGAGCTGGAAGATGGAATACATACCACTGCAGATGAGCACAAGAAAATTGAGCTAGGGACTGCAAATGACCCGCGGCCGACATTTGTCAGCGAATCGCTATCTGAAGAAAGGGTAGCTGCGCTAAAAGACATGCTTATACAGTATAGAGATTGCTTTGCGTGGAATTATTCCGAAATGCCAGGACTAGATCCCGAAATAGCTGTCCATAAATTGGCAATATCCCCGGACATCAAGGCAGTTAAACAGGAGCCGAGGAGAATGCGGCTCGAGCTTGAGATGAGCATCAACGCCGAAGTCAAGAAGCTGATCAACTCTGGGTTTATCCAGGAAGTTCAATACCTGGATTGGATCGCCAACATCGTCCCAGTGATGAAGAAGAATGGGACAGTGCGCATCTGCGTAGACTTCCGGGATCTCAATAAAGCCTGCCCGAAAGACGATTTCCCAGTGCCGGTCACCGAACCGATGATCGATAACACGTCCACTCACGAGGTTTTCTCCTTTATGGACGGCTCATCAGGGTATAATCAGATAAAGATGCATCCCGAAGACCAGAAGCACATTACTTTTCGGACCCCTTTGGGAATATTCTGCTGCAAGGTGATGCTCTTCGGGCTAAAGAACGCCGGTGCCACCTATCAGCGGGCTATGACGAAGATCTTCGATGACCTCATACATGAGATCGTCGAATGCTATATCGATGACCTTGTAGTGAAAAGCAAATCATATGAGGAACATTTGGGGCATTTGAAGACCGTATTTCAACGCCTCCGGCAATACAACTTGAAGATGAATCCCCTAAAATGCGCGTTCGGTGTGTCCTCAGGAAAATTCCTACGATTCATTGTTCGGCACCGGGGTATCGAAATAGATCCGTCGAAGATCAAAGCGATTATGGAAATGCCACCGCCAAGGACTCTCAAACAATTGCGGTCTCTCCAAGGAAAGCTCGCGTACATCCGACGGTTCATAGCCAACCTCTCAGGCAAGTGCCGCCCTTACAGTCACCTGATGAAGAAGGGAACCCCGTTCGTCTGGGATCAAAAATGCCAAAGCGCGCTAGACGAAATCAAGCAGTACTTGCAAAACCCGCCAGTGCTGGCTGCTCCGGTCAAGGGAAAGCCCCTCATTCTCTATACGACTGCCCTCGAAGGTTCCTTAGGCGCATTATGGGTGCAAGAGAACGACCAAGGGAAGGAGAGAGCGCTCTACTATTTAAGCCGAGTTCTTCTGGAAGCAGAAAGCAACTACTTCCCTATCTAAAAACACTGTCTGGCGTTGATCTTCGCGATAACAAAACTCAGGCACTATGCATTGGCGCATGAAGTCCGTCTTATTTCGAAGGTGGACCCCCTTAAATATTTAATGTCGAAATCCATATTGACAGGGAGACTTGCTAAATGGGCCTTGCTTCTAATGGAGTTTTCGATAACTTACCAGCCTCTTAAAGCAGTAAAAGGCCAGGCCATCTCCGACTTCCTCGTCGAGAATCTGTACCTGCCGATTCCCCTCTGAATTGCGAGCTGCCGGACGAACATGCGTTTGACGCGATCGACGGAAGTGATACCAGATGGGAGCTTTATTTCGATGGAGCATCTTCCGTGAAGAAGCGCAAACAAAGCACCCCTATAATCAAATCGGGGGTAGGCCTCATCTTCATAACCCCACAAGGAGGGATAATGCACTTTGCTTTCTCCTTGACAGAGTCGAGGACGAACAATGAAGCTGAATATGAAGCTTTGATAGCAGGCCTAGAGATCGCCATTGACATGGGAATTGAAAACCTCCTCATATTCGGAGATTCCCAACTAGTTGTTAGTCAAGTAAATGGCGACTACCAAACGTGCAAACCGGAACTGGTGAGGTACGGCGAGAGGGTACAGCAACTGCTGACCCAAGTACCTTCCTACACCTTGGAAAGCATACCGCATGCAGAAAATAGCAAAGCAGATGCATTAGCCAAGCTCGCTAAAGAACTAGCTGACGAGAACCTCGATGACGTGAAGATTATTGTACAAAGCCGTCGGGTGCTTGCCCCAGCAGAAATATCTACGGAGACATCCGAAGAAAAGGGAGCAACTGAGCAGACGACCCTGCAAATAAAAGACCGAGAAAAGGCCGAGGATTGGAGAGAAGTCTTTATAGACTACTTCAAGTGCCGTCGAACGCCCAAAGACGCATCCTCAAGACATCAGCTCATGAAGCGAGCTCTATCCTTCGCCTTCGTCAATAATACTCTGTACAAGAGGTCGTTTGATTCTCTGTGGTTGAGATGTCTAGGACCTGACGAAGCGGAAAGGGTCGTTCAGGAAGTTCATGACGAACTCTGCGATTCTCACCAAGCGGGCCCGAAGATGAAGTTGAAGATTAAACGGATGGGCTATTATTGGCCCACGATGATTCAGGACTGTCTCGAATATGCGAAGCAATGCCACTCGTGCCAGATCCACGGGGACTTCATCCATCAGCATCCAAATCCACTACATCCGACGGTGGCTAGTTGGCCATTCGAGATGTGGGGAACTGACATAGTCGGTCCTATCGAACCAGTATCGTCCATGGGACATCGTTTCATCCTAGCGACCACTGATTACTTCTCCAAATGGGCCGAAGCAGTACCGTTCAGGGAAGTGAAGACAGAGAATATCCTCCATTTCTTCAAGACGCACGTCATATATCGGTTTGGAACCCCGCGACGGATCACCTCCGATAACGGGCCAGCCTACAGGAGCCACAAGATTAGTCGCTTCGCGCAGCAACACAACATAGACTGGAGATATTCCTCAGTCTATAATCCCCGAGCTAACGGTCTAGCTGAGGCTTTCAACAAAACCTTGACAAAGATCGTGAAGAAGACGGTGTCCCGAAACAAAAAGGACTGGCACGAGAGGCTGCAAGAAGCTCTCTGGGCGTATTGAACTACGTTCAAGACGGCCACGAACACTACGCCATACGCATTAGTGTTCGGTACAAAAGCAGTACTCCCCCTCGAGATAGAGTTACCCTCTCTATGAATGGCCGTCCACTACGAGCTGACGGACGAAGAAAATGCTCACCTTCGGCTTGAGGAGCTCGATGCCCTTGACGAAACACGGCTCATAGCGCAACAAAATCTGGAGGCTTATAAAGCAAAGATGACGCGCTCATATGAAAGATTAACTCGGCCGAGGACATTCCGTCAAGGCGAACTCGTGCTAGTAGTCAAAAGGCCTATGATCCCCAATCGCGCCAAGCGGGGAAAATTCGAGCCAAACTATGAAGGCCCGTACATCATAGACAAGGTCTACCAGGGTGGAGCGTATCTACTCATAGATATGCACGGTGAAAGATCCTTCAGGCCAATAAACGGTCGCTTCCTGAAGAAATACTATGCTTAACGGGTCAAGGATGACGTCGACTATGTTCGCTCGCTATCTTCCTAAGCCCAAACTCTATAAGTAGTAGCCGGCCTTCTTCGCCACGGACCGAAACGTCCTTAAACTAATAACAGACCGAAACGTCTTTAAATTAACGACGGACCGAAACGTCCTTAAACTAGCAACGGACCACTACGTCCTAAAACTAGCCATTGACCGAGAAGTCGATAAACTACGGTGGATTGAAACATCACAAAGCCGATAAAAAAAATAAATAAATAAATATATAATAAACGGTATGTCCATAAGCAAAATGGGCACGAATGAAAACCCGAAAAGGATCCGTGAGTAAAAACAGCAGCGCTACTGGCGAGTGTTTGTGAAAACCCGAAAGGGCGCAACCTCGTTAAAAGACACTTACAGGGTCCTCTCGACCTTGTGGGGAGAAACCACCCGCGTGGGATCCTTACGACTCACAAGGGAGCAATATGCTTAGGAATCCTCACGACTCCTAAGGAGAAATTACACTTGCGAGATCCTCACGACTCGCAAGGAGAACTCTCTTATGGGACCCTTACGGCTCATAAGATTTGAAAGTCTTAAGTTACAGAGACCTAAACCTGTGCTTAAGCAATTCCCCCACAACCTTCGATATTGACCTACAAGTGGTTCAATACTGACCCTTATATACAATCCATGGGCGCGAATAAACATTTCCCTAACCAAGTCCCATCCGTGATTAGGGATGTGTTCGCATGATGAACAACCCTTGTAAGTACTCTCGACCTACAAGGAGAAAACCTTCTTGTAGGATCCTTACGACTTACAGAGGAACATGCATTTAGGAATCCTCACGATTCCCAAGGAGAAAACACACCTACAAGATCCTCACGACTTGTAGGGAAAAATACCTTTGTGAGACCCTTACGGCTCATGAAGTCAAAAGCCTTAGTCGACAGGACCCTTAACCCTGTTTATTAAGCCACCTTTGTTTAATATCGACAGAAGCAAATGATGATTCGCTCCTGGCAATATCCCAGTTGTAGCGATGCTGATGCCAAAATCGGTGTCTAAATCCAAGCTTGCAGCGAAAAGCCAGCAGGCCACACGTGCATACGAAATAGCCGAAATGATGGGGCAACTTACAATAAAAAGCAGCAAGTAAAAATGTATGCATAAAAAAATAGCCGAAATGATTGGGCACCGCGAAAAATAGCCGAAATGATGAGGCAATCGCGACCTTCACGATATAAAAGCTGAAATGATAGAGCATCGCGGAAAAAGAAATAAAATAAAAATGAAATTTATGCCCTACAAGTGATGTTACATCTATCCCTGTATACAATCCAGGGGCGCAAACAAAGAAGGAATCACACTCCTCCTCTCCCAGGTTTCATCAGAAGAAGAAGCCAAATCCCGATGAGTCGCAGATAGCCTAGAGACCATCTCGACGTTCGTCTCGTTGCAATGGACACAACATCAAGCAAAGCGGAACAGCGGCAACTCCCAGTTCCATAGCTCGGGATCACCAAGAGTCAAATCCCCACCCCGTGAAATGCGGATATAATCAACAAATTCCTGGTTACGTGGAACGCGGATACCGTCACTCTTTGACCCCGTGGAAAACGTCCAGAGCGGAGCCTGGTCCTCGCAGAACACGGCAGTGAACCCGTGGGAAGCATCCAGAGTAAAATTCCTGGTCACATGGAACGCGGATAATGTCACTCTTTGACCCCGTGGAAAATGTCCAGAGCGGATCCTGGTCCTCGCAGAGCATGGCAGTGAACCCGTGTGAAGCATCCAGAGCGAAGCCTAGTTCTCGCCGAACGCGGCAGTGAACCCGTGTGAAGCATCTAGTGCAAATTTCCTGGTCACGTGGAATGCGGATAATGTCACTCTTTGACCCCGTGGAAAACATCCAGAGCGGATCCTAGTCCTCGCAGAGCACGGCAGTGAACCCGTGTGAAGCATCCAGAGCGGAGCCTAGTCTTCGCCGAACGCGGCAGTGAACCCGTGTGAAGCATCTAGTGCAAATTTCCTGGTCACGTGGAATGAGGATAACGTCACTCTTTGACCCCGTGGAAAACGTCCAGAGCAGATCCTGGTCCTCGCAGAGCACGGCAGTGAACCCGTGCGAAGCATCCAGAGCGGAGCCTAGTCCTCACCGAACGCGGCAGTGAACCCGTGTGAAGCATCTAGTGCAAATTTCCTGGTCACGTGGAACGCGGATAATGTCACTCTTTGACCCCGTGGAAAATGTCCAGAGAGGATCCTGGTCCTCGTAGAGCACGGCAGTGAACCCGTGCGAAGCATCCAGAGCGGAGCCTAGTCCTCGCCGAACGCGGCAGTGAACCCATGTGAAGCATCTAGTGCAAAATTCCTGGTTACGTCGAACGCGGATAATGTCACTCTTTGACCCCGTGGAAAACGTCCAGAGCGGATCCTGGTCCTCGCAGAGCACGGCAGTGAACCCGTGTGAAGCATCCAGAGCGGAGCCTAGTCCTCGCTGAACGCGGCAGTGAACCCGTGTGAAGCATCTAGTGCAAATTTCCTGGTCACGTGGAACGCGGATAATGTCACTCTTTGACCCCGTGGAAAATGTCCAGAGCGGATCCTGGTCCTCGCAGAGCACGGCAGTGAACTCGTGCGAAGCATCCAGAGCGGAGCCTAGTCCTCGCCGAACGCGGCAGTGAACCCGTGTGAAGCATCTAGTGCAAAATTCTTGGTTACGTGGAACGCGGATAATGTCACTCTTTGACCCCGTGGAAAACGTCCAGAGCGGATCCTGGTCCTCGCAGAGCACGGCAGTGAACCCGTGCGAAGCATCCAGAGCGGAGCCTAGTCCTCGCCGAACGCGGCAGTGAACCCGTATGAAGCATCTAGTGCAAAATTCCTGGTTACGTGGAACGTGGATAATGTCACTCTTTGACCCCGCGGAAAACGCCCAGAGCGGAGCCTGGTCCTCGCCAAGCACGGCAGTGAACCCGTGTGAAGCATCCAGAGCAAACACCGGACTGTGGAGTCCTTAAAATCCACGGACTATGATGTCCTTAACCTCGACCGCAATGTCTTAAAACTAAACGATCAACCATGATGATTCTAGACTGATTTTACCTTGGTTAAAGGGTACATCTCTTCACTCCTTTGATATTTATCGTTGTAATTCCTCAACGTTTTCAAAGAGGTGACGGGTCCCGGCAACCAAACATCGGACTGTGGAGTCCTTAAATCCACGGACTATGAGGTCCTTAACCTTGACCGTGATGTCTTAAAACTAACATCGGACTGTGGAGTCCTTAAATCCACGGACTATGAGGTCCTTAACCTTGACCGTGATGTCTTAAAACTAACATCGGACTGTGGAGTCCTAAAATCCATGGACTATGAGGTCCTTAACCTTGACCGTGATGTCTTAAAACTAACGTCGGACTGTGGAGTCCTTAAATCCACGGACTATGATGTCCTTAACCTTGACCGTGATGTCTTAAAACTAACATCGGACTGTGGAGTCCTTAAATCCACGGACTATGATGTCCTTAACCTTGACCGTGATGTCTTAAAACTAACGTCAGACGGTGGAGTCCTTAAACCCACGGACTATGATGTCCTTAACCTTGACCGTGATGTCTTAAAACTAACATCGGACTGTGGAGTCTTTAAACCCACGGACTATGAGGTCCTTAACCTTGATTGCGATGTCTTTAAACTACGATACCTTGAAAAACATCCCAAAGCAACCCCTGACCCCGTGAGACACGGATAAGGGCGACCGCACCCAGCACTTATGGGTCCTCACGACCTGTAAGGAAGAAAACTCTCTTGTGGGATCCTTACGACTCTTAAGGGAAAACCCGCTTAAGAATCCTCACGATTCTTAAGAAGAACTTACACCTACGGGATCCTCTCGACCTGTATGGAGAAAAACTCTTTATGAGACCCTTACGGCTCGTAAAGCTCAGAAAGTCTTGGGAGGCGGACCTTAACCCTGAATCCTAAGCCACCGCTGCCCTGCAAAGAGACCAAGATAAATTTTCCGCAGAACACATTCAATAAAAAAGGAGACATGTCATTGAGAAGAAAATGTGTCTTTATTCATAGACCAAAATGGATACAAAGTACAATTCATGAAAAAGCAAAAAGAATATGCTCTCATTCAGGAGTATGTACAAAAAGAAAGGAAAAGATACAAGTTTTCAAGCCGGCGGGCAATTTAATAATTTTGCTAGCTCATCCTGTTTCTGCTGGGCCACGGTTTCATAATTCAGGATCGCCAGAAGACGGGCCTCGGCCTGAGCCTGCTGAGCCTGATACGAGGCGAGCCGGCCTTCGAGCTCTTTCTCAGTGACCTTGTGAGCCTCAACCCTGTCGCGGGTGAAAACGACAGCCTTATCAAGAGCTACCACCTCTCTGATAGACTCTTGAAGCACTCGCCAGAGTTCATACGCTTTATTGGCTTTGGCGGTAAGATTGGCTTGAAGCTCGTTCAACGCCTTAGAGGCCAGCTCCCTCTCTGAGAATTTGCGACTGAGCCTCTTCTCGCATGATACCATGTTTGCCGCGCACCGCTTTATCAGCCTCCGCAAGTCCGTCCTCGCAACCGCAGTCTTTGAAATAGGACATGAACGCTCAAGGCCGTGTGAACAAGCCTCCACTCGACGGCAATAGTTGATCTAAAGAGCGCGCACATCACGTGGCACGGGAAGCAACAAGAAAGATTTCTAATGTATATCCTATCAAGTATGCATTCGCAACTATATGAATGTTCAAAAAGAAATAATACTCGAAGCTCTGATGTGCATGCGACATGGTGATAGTGTTCGTGATTAGAGAAAGTTCTCATAAGAATAACACAAAGTTCATTTATGCAAGCAAAAACATACATGCGAGTACCCAGCGTACATGAAAGTTCAACATAAAGCATGCGAAAAAAACTAATTTGAATATACTACGCTAATGGGAAAAGGTCGCCAAACAAAAGATCGGTAGCACAGGGGTTAGCAAAACAGAGAACAAGGTTCTCCATCTCTCTCCCTGCTCTCTCCAACACATCAAAGTGACGGTTCTCGCGAGGAGTCGCTCCCTATCGATTGGCGCCATGTTCGTCTGCAAAAGCAGACATAACAGCCCGCCTGGCTCTTATTCGCTCAAAAGGTGAACTGAGCGATCTTTCAAAGCCCGAGTAATCAAACAGGCCTCGTGAAAACCCTCAAGCTTCTTTTCAGCCACGTCGAGCATCGCCAGGGTCATCTCCGTCGGGTGAGGAGGGACGTCGGCAAGCACGGCAGCAAGAATTATCCGGAGCCAGAGGGAGCCCATTGGGAGGGAGGATCCCCTACGGATCGAGAGCTCATATGTCGCTGAGTCACATTCGTCGTCGGTAAGGAGAGGGTCCACCAATCGTGCAGCAAAGCGAGGAATCATCTCCTCGATAGGCACCTCCCATGGCTGTCGACGAGCATGAGGGCGGTTGCAGGCCATGGCACTTAGTTGTCTCTCAAGGCAAATCATACCAAAGTGAGAATAGATTTCTCTGTGAAGAGAAAATAGGCTATGGCCTCAAGACTATAAAGAGGAGCATTAAATGATACGTGCGGAGAGCATGGCATGATGAACTATTTCCAAGGCCCCAAAAAGGGAAGGCGTTGGAAATCAGGAAAGGGAACTATTTCCAAGGTTCCTTTTCTGCATCTAATGCCATGCACAGAAACACAGCATCAAAAATTGAACAGCCCCATCGAAGGGACCCCACGTGTGGAGCACGCGAGCATCAGCCTTGATGTGTACCAGAAAGTGAAATAATGCCTTGCACACTAGACACATCAACAGCAACAATAAAAAAATATACATATGACAAAATAAAAAAAAGGGGCATGCAAACACAGAAGGATACGATAAGATTTATCATTCATACTTTAAAAGGTTCATACAAAATAAAAAAGCAATCGTTTACAACGGTAAGACCTCGGACGCAGGACATGGATTGAGAAACTCAAACTTGGCTTTGTCCAAGATCCTCCAAGCATTTCGAACCATCCGAGTATGTTTTCTCTCGCGGTCACATGCGTCGGGGTCCTCACGAATGTCCTCCACCCTCCGATAGGCAGCAAGTATGGCTGACTGCTGAAAAGCCTGGTGCAAGAGATCAATGAGGTCGTCTCGCCTCCTCTTCGAAATTAGGCTCATCAGGTACACCGAATGTACCTTATCCTCGGCGGCATCCAATGCCCCGAGCGGCACGCCGGTGCAAAAAGGAGGGAGCGCCTCCCAGATCGCCAGCACGATGAGTCTCAGAAGAGAAGAGCGACGAGAGAGTAGCCGATGGTTGTACTCGTCGAAGCGGCTCATGATCTTAGCACACTGAGCATTGGTGAACTCCTGGTTCTGACTGCGGTCCAGTGCACGAATATTCCCGTAGGAAATGATTTCGTCAAGATCATACATATGGGCATCCATAATACCTGAAATAAAGGTTATGAGAATTGTTACAAGTTTCTTCTTCATTGATTACAAAAGGACAAACCCAGGGCAAGAAAACCAATGAAGTTCTCTAGGAAGAACTTACTTCTTCAGAGGAATTAAATTCCTTTTTGAAAAAGGGAATTAAATTCCCTAGAAATTTTTGTTCCAAGAGCCGGAGCTCCTCGGGATGGAATTAAATTCCATGGACATCATCATCTCCCTAAAGGATCAGATGAACCCTAAGAGGTTTACAGTTTGAAAATTAGATGGGTCTCTGTTCTTGCTGATGAACTTGAAAAAAATGGGTTCGTGTTAAAAAGGGAAAAACCCTTGATGTGGATTTAAAATCCAGAAAGTTTTTTATGAAGGTTCTTCGATCGTCCAACATCATTACCTGAAAGGAAGAGTCTTTCTTGAACAGAGTTAAACTCTGAAAATTTCTCAAGGCAGAGAACTAAGCTCTGGAAAGGAGAATTAAATTCTCAGAAAAGAAAAGTTCTCAAAGGAGGAAGATGAGCAAAGTGGAGGCTCTTCTGAAGGGACATGGGCATTTATAGGATGTGATGGAAACGCTTCATCTCTCCGATTCCCTAGATGGATCCAACGGTCGCAAAAGTGACAGCGTTGTACTCACGTGCCGACACGTGAGAACAACGCTGTGGGGGCATTTGTTCCCTGATTAAAAATTAGGAAAAAGCTACAGAGGAAGCATCACATGTTAGCACGTGACGTTTAAAAACAACGGCACAAACCACAATCATTAAATAAAGAAAAAGCTTCAGAAGAAGTATCACGTGTTGGCACGTGATGACTAAGCAGCGGCAAAGAACAGAGCGCAGAAGGAAAGGAAGCCCATTCTAAGGGGTCACGTGCCTACACGTGACCAGGGGTCACGTGCGCACACGTGGCCAACTGTCACGTGGCCACACGTGACCGGCCTTAAACACATTATTTCCTTAACAGAATTAAATTCTGAGGAAAGATCTTTCAAGTCTTTCCAAAATGAAAAAGGTTATCTGGAACCGTTAGATTAAAAATCTAAAGGTGATTAAATATCACCAATTTATGGAGAAATCTTGGACTTGGAAAGATTTCCCCCTTAAATCTAACCGCAATAACGAAGAGATATCTTTGGAGTTAAAATCCAATGGTGAATAAAATTCACCTAATAATCCAAAGGCCCAGATGAATGATAAAGATAAATTAAATCTCTCAATAGACAAATCAAATCTTTCAATGAAAGATTTACTAAAACTGATTGATTCTTTTCCTTCTCCTATAAGTAGGAGCCCAAAGAACAAAGGAGACGCACAGAGAGAGAGGGATAGAGCCTTGGGATCTTGAAAATTCAGAAGGAAGAACTTAACTCCGTGCAAAGAAAAACCCTAGCTGAGAAAGGGGAGGCTTAAAAAGAGAATTTAATTCTCAAAACAGTTTAACTCTTATATGAAAGAAAAGAACTTAGTTCTTTCTGTAGTGGAGGATCTGCAAAGTGCACATCTCCCCATGAATTGAGAATTTAATTCTCATTGGGTTGAGATCCTGCCATACAGATCTAAAACATAGAGGAGGAATTGAGTTTTGAGAATTTAATTCTCACAGAATTATGGGAATTTAATTCCTTTGGGATAAAGTTAGGGTTTAACACTACATCATTGGAATTTAATTCCTTCAAAATGGACAGAACTAGGGTTTAACCCTAATTGAGAACTTAATTATCTCAAACTCACAGGAATATAATTCCTTTAAGAAAAGAAATTAGGGTTTCACCCTATGCCAGAATTTAATTCTTTTACATGTGTGGGAATTCAATTCCTTTAAAAGAAATTAGTGTTTTACCCCACCTAAGAATTTAATTTTTAATCCTACAGAGAATTTAATTCTCAAAACAAAATGAAGAGACTTAAAAGATCTCCATGCATGCAGAGAACCAGAGTCACGTGTTACCACATGACCCCTGCAAAAATCCACAGAAAAGAGTTTTGAGGCAACGCCTCACGTGCCCCACGTGACTTCTGAGAAAGAGGCAAATGAAACAGCTCTAAGGGCGCTCTCACGTGCTACCACGTGACCCCTTGGATGAAGCTCTAACAAATAAACACCCAAAATTCCCATCACGTGACAGCACGTGATGCTCTAAAGTATTCAACACTTTTGACAGAACGAAATAAAGAGAAGTAGGGCGCTCTCACGTGGCACCACGTGACCCCTTTTGTCTTAGTGTTTAACACTAAATTGAAACCTCTGTACCCAGTGTTTAACACTGATTTGCCCTAGTGTTTAACACTGACCCTATTCACAGTGTTTAACACTGAATTTCTTGGTGTTTAAACCTCTGTATCCAGTGTTTAACACTGATTTGTCTTAGTGATAAACACTAAATTGGAATCTCTATTCCTAGTGTTTAACACTGATTCGCTTTAGTGTTTAACACTAATTTGAAAGCCCCTTTGCCAGTGTCTAACACTGATTATTTTTAGTGTTAAATAATAACTTGCTAATCTTAATCCCAGTGTTCAACACTGTTGGTCTTTAGTGTTTAACACTAGCTTCAGCCCAATTGGCTAAGTTTCTGGAGGCAAAGCCTCTCCTTTAATGGACCAACAGAGGGCCAATATTCTAAACATGATTGGACTTAGCCAAAAATAGCCATAAGTCCTCAATTCAAACTTAACTGGGCTAAATAGCTCATAACATAATTAATTGGTCTTGACTCCAAATTAGAGCAAATATCATTTAATCTACCTTGGTTTAAGGGTACATCTCTTCACTCCTTTGATACTTGGCGTTGTAATTCCTCAACGTCTTCAAAGAGGTGACGGGTCCCGATGACCACACATTGATACGGACTGTGGGGTCCTTAAACTCATGGACTATGAGGTCCTTAACCTTGATTGGGATGTCTTAAAACTAACAACGGACTATGACGTCCTTAACCTTGACCGGGATGCCTTAAAACTAACAACGGACTATGACGTCCTTAACCTTGACCGCGATGTCTTAAAACTAATGCCGGACTGTAGAGTCCCTAAACCCACGGACTATGATGTCCTTAACCTTGACCGCAACGTCTTAAAACTAACATTGGACCGCAATGTCCTTAAACTACCTATCGACCGTAATGTCATTAAACTAAACAACAGGCCCCCCCAATTGCCCTCTTGTTGGATCTAAACGATCCCGTTAAGTTGATCTTAGTCTAAAAACTAGACTAACGTATTCTTAACTAACGTTTAAGTCGATCTTAGTCTCAAACGAGGCTAACGTATCCTTAAACCCAACCCCCAAACCCAAATCTAAGAAAGATACGGATTTGGACTAGTCCACGCCCTACAGGCGACAACATAACTTAGTCTCCGTATACAATCCACGGGCAACCAAACACAAAACAAACACCCACGACACGAAGTGATCATCTGGAGAAGGAGAAAGTTGTTACCGCGATGCGGTAGCGTAATTAACTGCAGGGGCTTGCGCCTGCAGGGAAGAGCGTCCCCACAATCAAAAACCCATCAAGCGAGGGGGAATCTGACGAAGTCTGCTATATCGGACGCATCTATTTAAACCTTCGATACATGGTGCCATAAATCAACTTGGCATCTTCGGAGAGGTGGACGGATAGCACCTATTAGCATCTGCCCCGAATCTCAGGCGAGACGTTCAGTCTTGGCCGCCATTCGGAGGGGAACATGTTTGTTTGGTATCAGAGCCATAGGATTTAGGTTAATCGGGTATGATTCTTTTTGTAGTTGGGTATTGGACCCAATACACGAATCAGAAAACCAGTAATTAGGAACATGTCCTGTCACATTGTTATCATGATTCTTGAATCATATCTTTCTCTTGACCCTGTCTTGACGATATGCAAACAACTTTGCATCTCGGCTTGAAACCTTCTGGTTCCCTATTGTTTCTTTCTATTCTGATACTAGGATTTGGGCGACTTGAACGGTGTTATGTGATTGTAACTATGAACTGCATCATGGTTACAATGCGGTACTCTATTTAAGTAACTTGGAGTCCTAGTCTTGATTCATCTCCTTGTCTTATGTTTGTATTATCTTCCTTCGCTTAGTTTCATTGCTTACCAGTTTATGTTTTATCGCAAGCTTGAATCCTGTTTACCGTGCTAATATTCTTCAATGTCTTGGTTTTAGATGAAGTCGTTTCTTGTATCCTACTTGTTCATGATTTTCCCGCATTAGCATTATTCGATTCTGGTGCATCCCATTGTTTTATGTCGTCCAAGTTTATTGCTGCACATTCGATTTCTTACACGGCCCTGTCTTGTTGTTGGGACATACGCACTGGGAATAGGAAGATCATATCTGGTAGCAAGTGCAAGGATTGTTCGGTTGTTATCTGCGGACGAGAGTTATTTGCGGATTTCTTGGTGATCGATACTGGAAGTTATGATGTCATCTTGGGAATGGACTTTCTCGGCACTTTCCACGCTCACATTGATTGTAGGGCAAAGAAAGTGATTTTCCAGATTCCCGGACATCCGGAATTTGTATTTGCTGGAGGTAGCAGTTCTGTCGAGACAGTCGAGTTTAGGGCTAGGCCGACAAGCGCCGTTCTTTCGTCAATGGAAGTTGATAAGGAGAAAGCGCCAGCTGTAGTTCGAGAGTTCATGGACGTGTTCGAGGATATCTCAGGTTTACCGCCAAAACGAGATGTGGAGTTCGCGATCGATCTTGTTCCTAGCGCAGCACCAATTTCAAAGGCGTATTATCCAATGGCACCAGTGGAGTTGGAGGAAGTAAAGAAGCAGGTTACCGAATTGTTAGAGAAAGGTTGGATTCGCAGCAGTAATTCACCTTGGGGAGCTCCAGTTCTTCTAGTCAAGAAGAAAGATGGCACATGGAGGATGTGCAATGATTATCGAGAATTAAACCGGGTGACCGTTAAGAACAAGTATTTGATCCCTCGCATTGGCGAATTATTCGAGCAACTCAGTGGCGTGAGGGTATTCTCGAAGCTGGATTTATGATCCGGATGTCATCAAGTTCGAGTTAAATCAGAGGATATTTGCAAGACTGCGTTCCGAACTCGATATGGACATTACAAGTATTTAGTTATGCCATTCGGAGTCACGAATGCACCAGCGATATTTATGGACTTGATGAACCGAATCTTTTCACCGTTCTTGGACCAGTTTATAGTGGTGTTCATCGATGATATTCTGGTGTATTCAAGAAGCCAGGAAGAGCATGCCGAATATTTGAAGATCGCACTGCAGACATTGAGGCAAGAAAGATTATATGCAAAGATGAGCAAGTGCAAGTTTTGGCTTGAAGAAGTGAAGTTTTGGGGGTCATGTTGTATCCGGAGATGGAATCGCTGTTGATCCTGAGAAGATTGCAGCAATTCAAGATTGGCTGATTCCGAGGAACGTAGGAGAGATCAGAAGTTTTCTGAGACTTGCTGGATATTACAGAAGGTTCGTAGAGAATTTTGCTCGCTTAGCTGAGCCTTTGACCAAGTCTACGCGTAAAGAGGTACCGTTCGTATGGACCAATAATTGTGCGTCAGCTTTTGAGGTGTTGAAACAAAGATTTATAACTGCTCCTATTTTGACCGTACCAGGCGGTTCCGGAGGATTGGTGATTCACAGCGACGCATCTGGGAAAGGTTTGGGATGTGTTTTGATGCAGTATGGGAAGGTTATAGCTTACGCATCGAGACAGTTGAAGACCCATGAGAAGAATTTCCCAACTCATGATTTGGAGTTTGCAGCGGTAATTTTCGCTTTGAAGATTTGGAGACACTACTTACTGGGCGAAAGGATCGAGCTGTTCACCGATCACAAAAGCCTAAAATATGTGTTTACGCAGAAAGAGCGTAATATGGGGCAGCGTAGATGGTTAGAGCTGATGGCTGACTATGATCTTGATCTTAAGTATCATCCGGGAAAGGTTAATGTAGTGCTGGATGCGCTTAGTCAGTTGCCAGCAATTCAGACGTTGACTGCATAGAAGGAGCTTATCGAAGATTTTCGGAGATTCGAGTTGGAGATTGTACTACCGCATTCTTCGGGACAGTTGATGCAGCTGCAAGTACAGTCGTCGTTGATCGAGAGTATTAAAGCAGCACAGTCGCAGGACCCAAGATTGCGGAAGTTTCGAGAACAGGTAGTAGCGGGACTGCGAACGGACTTGTTGCTTCATGAAGATGGTTCGTTGCGTTTTGGTAGCCGTTTGAGTGTACCGAAAGGAGGCATTCGTGAAGAAATTATGAAGGAGGCGCACAGTTCCGCATATTCTGTACATTCAGGAGGAACAAAGATGTATCGTGATCTACGACAGCATTTCTGGTGGGAAGGCATGAAAAGGGAGATTGCCCGCTTTGTAGCGAAGTGCTTGGTGTGTCAGCAAGTTAAGGCTGAATATCAAAGGGCAGCTAGTTTATTGCAACCACTTCCGATTCCTCAGTGGAAGTGGGAACATATAACCATGGATTTCGTGACAGCTTTACCGCGGAGTCCAAAGGGCAATAATGCAGTTTGGGTGATTGTTGATCGATTGACCAAGGCAGCTCATTTCATACCATTTCGAGTTGGTCAGTCAACGGAAGCATTAGGAGAATGGTACATGCTGAAGATTGTGAGATTGCATGGAGTACATGTGAGCATCGTTTCCGATCGTGATAACCGATTCTTATCGCATTTCTGGAGGAGTTTGCAGGAAAGTTTGGGGACGCGATTGAAGTTTAGCACCGCTTATCATCCTCAGACAGATGGCCAGTCAGAGAGAACGATCCAAAATCTTGAAGATATATTGAGAGCTTGCATGTTGGACTTTAAGGGTTCATGGGAGGATCATCTACACTTGGTGGAGTTTTCTTACAATAACAGCTTTCAGGCGACTATTCAAATGGCTACATTCGAAGCATTGCATGGTCGCAAGTGTCGCTCACCCGTTTGTTGGGATGATGTTGGAGAACTAAGATTGTTGGGACCAGATTTGATCGTGCAAACAGTAGAGAAGGTTAATACTATTCGGAATCACATGAAGGCAGCACAAGATCGACAGAAGAGTTGGGCCGATACATCGAGAAGACCTCTAGAATTCGCTGTTGGTGATCTTGTATTCTTGAAGATATCACCGACTAGAGGAGTGATTCGTTTTGGGAGTCGAGGCAAGCTTAGTCCTCGATTCGTGGGGCCTTTCGAGATTATGGAGCGTGTTGGAGAAGTGGCTTATCGATTGGCGTTACCACCATCTTTGGAGAACGTTCATGACGTTTTTCATGTATCTCAACTCCGTAAGTATGTTCGAGATGAAACACACGTGCTTGATCATTCGGAGCTGACTGTAAGGGAGGATTTGACCTATGAGGAACGACCGATGTCGATTGTTGATCGAAGAGAAAAGATGCTCAAGAACAAGGTTATCACTCTTGTACTTGTTTCATGGGGAAATCGCTCGCACGGAGAATCGACTTGGGAACGAGAAGACGAGATTCGACAGAAGTTTCCACACCTCTTCTCGTATTTTCATGTTTTTTGTTTTTCTTGTTCCGGGGATTTCGAGGACGAAATTCTTTTTGTAGTTGGTTATAATGTAACACCCTAGTTCATTTATACCAATTCTATTTTGGGTATTTCTTTATTTCTTGCTATTTCTTGATTTATTGTGTTTTTGGTGCGAATAGTGTATTTGACATTTGTATTTGCATCCGACCCGACCCGCTTGCTGGAAACCCGTCTTGATTCCTGTTTATGATTTATCCCGGCTAGTTATGAGAATCCGTGCACTTTCCTATTTTATATCCTGTTCATTTGCATTATATCTGGCATCTGCATTTTTTTTAATATAACATATAAAATCAAAAAAAATATTTTAAAAATATCTTGCATGGCCCGCACCATCCCCTGAACCCTGTGGTGGCATCCGTATATCGTATTATCGTCCCGTTCAGTGAAACGGACCTATTTGGATCGCTACGTGCACGCTACGTGCATCCGTTCTTGGTGGTATGCTTTTTCGTTACCCGGATATCGTATTTTGATTTTGGTTGACACGTATATTATTCGTATTTTCAAACTATAATTTTAGACCCGACCTGGACATATTTTGGACTATTTTTGTATTAACCAGAAAACTCAAATTTTCCTAATATTTTATTCATTTAGTTTTAGCTGTTTATATAAGATTTTTTTAACCAAAAAAATATATTTCGAAATAATTTTTAGAATATTGAAATCCTAAATCTAAACTAACTATCAGAATCCCTGCTCTCTCTCTCTCTTTTGTATATATTCTTTATTTTTATAATCTAACCCCATAGTTTCCCCACGTCCTCATCTTCTCCAATTCTCCCGCCGTCTCCCTCGCGAACTCGCGCCTCGCGCTCGTGCCCATCGCCTGCGCTGGCCGTCGCCGCCTTGTCTCATCGTCGTCGCCTCAACCCTCTCCCATCTCTTCGACCCTCTTCTCCCATCACCACAACCACCATCGCCATCACCCGACGGCCACGACCCATCGCCTGCGGGAAACCCTACATCTCCGGACTCCCCCTCGTTCACCCTCATCACCGCCGATCTCCCTCGTCGGCCTCATCTCCACCTCCTCGTCTTCCTTCTCTTCTCCTCCTCTCTTCCCCGTTACAGACCCACAACCCGACGCGAGAATCCCTGCAACCCTACCCTCGCCTCGCCGGAGCTCCGTTCCCATCGCCTCCATCACCTCGTCCTTGCCATCTCTTTCTTCCCTTCTCTCCTCTCTCCTACTCCCCTGACCTGAACCTCTCCCCTACCCAAGAACCCGATCCAACACTGCACACCCATGTACCCACTGCGGCCACCCCCTCTGTCGCCTTCGTCCCTCATCGCCGACCATTTTGTTGGCCTCCCCATGTCACCATCCCCATCTCTCATCTTTCCTCTCTTCACTGCAGAGATCGACGCAAGAACCCTGCTCTAAGCCGATCACCGAAATCCCCACTGCCCATTTCCGAAAAACCCTCGCCTGCATCCTTATCATCGATGGCCCATCGTCGATGTCACCCCCTCGCTTTCCTCTCTGATCCCAGTGCATCCAAACCCAGAACACAAAACTTCTTCTTCTCTTCTTCTTGTTTCTTGGTTCCATGTTTTTCCGGTCACCGCCGGAGCCGTGCCGTCGCCGACGATCCGGGCGACCCAGTGGGCATCCCCAGCCAGCGTGGTTGTGTTCTTGCTTTGCCTGGTGGTCCTGTTCTGTGCACGCGCATGTACATTGCGACGTTTACCCGACGTCGGACGCAGCGTACGCACCCCGTCGTGGGATCCGACCAGGCAAGTTTATCTTGCCACATACTATGTTATTATATTTGCATCCATATTAATAATAATATTACATGTTCATTGCATTGTGCATCCCTGCTACCGTTTTACTGTTTTACGATACCAGTTTACATCCGTATCATTTATTACATATCTAGTCGCATGCAAGTTTATCTTGCTACATGCTATGTCTATATATTTTCATTTAAATTAATAAAAATATTACATGTTTATTTCATTGTGCATCCATATTACAATTTTACAGTTTTTCGATACCCGTATGCATCCATACCGTTATTTACATATCTAGTCGCATGCAAGTTCATCTTGCTACATGCTATGTATCTTATTTTGTATCCATATGAATAAAAATATCACATGTTGATTGCAGTGTACACCCATATTAATGTTTGACTGTTTTCGGATACCCGTATGCATCCATACCGTTATTTACATATCTAGTCGCATGCAAGTTTATCTTGCTACATGCCATGTTATATATTTTGCATCCATATGAATAAAAATATCACATGTTGATTGCATCGTACATCCATATTAATGTTTACTGATTTCGGATACCCGTAAGCATCCGTATCATTTATTATATGTATAGTTGCATCTACAGATTATATTATTTCATGTTACTGTTATATTATCACCCCATGCTTGATAATATGCATCATGCGTAGTCATGGAGTTGTACATGTAATCCCTGATAGATATTTGTGCATTCGTATTTTACTGTGCATCCGTACTTTTATCGTGCATCCATACTTGCTACAGTTTTATTATGAGCATCTGTTTGATACCTGTGCACTACCTGTCATGACCTGATACACCACTACTTGACCTGTTACCTGATCCTGTTTCTAATGCCGACAATCCTGACATGTTGTCCTGACGGACGTATCCTGTTGTTTGTATAGACAGACCTGTACCTGCTTGATCCTGTGTTGGCATTAGCTCCAGTTTATCAATACCTGACTTGAACACATAACCTTGGGGCATGGGGAAATCAAAGTGTAACTGAAGTGTAGCTTAAAAGGGTATTACGTGATCCGTGGTCCCGGGGGATAACGGGACAGAATCATCCGTGATTCTTACTTGATCCGTGGTCCCGGGGGATAACGGGACAGAGTCATTCGTGACTCCCACTACCTGATCCGTGGTCCCGGGGGATAGCGGGACATATTGTTTGAGTTACATGGAGGAGTACACTAATTGATTTCAAACAAACTTTAGAATAGATAACCCAGTAGCACAGTTTAGATTGATCACTGCACGTCACATATACTGATACACTCCACTGTTCTATATCCGTGTTTACTTATTACATTCATGTTACTATTTATAATTCATGCCTGCATATCTCGTTACATCCTGGTTGCTTATTATTTTTGATTTTATGACGTACTGACGTTTGCGTTTTGCATGGTCCAGATCCTCTATCTTTGTCGCAGGCCGATCAGGAGTATTTCAGCCGACAGGCCGAGCTGTGACGATCCTGTTAGTATCCAGTTTAGTTTAGTTTCTTTCCGTACTTTGTTTCCTAATGTGAGCCCGTATTTAGGACGTACTTTGCAGATGTTATTGTTTATTGGATTTATTGCTTCCGCATATTATTTCTTGACCTGTTTATTCTGGCATATGGACATGTACTAGATAGTTTATTTCATTTCTACCATTCTTGATATCTTATAGACAGCCATAATGTGACTGTGGAGGGATGTTTCCAAGCCACAGGTAGCATGGTTGGCTCTGTCACGTGCCGATCTTAGCGCACTCTAGGAAGCGGGGCGTGACAGGGTTTGTTTGATATCATAGCCATATGATTTAGGTTAATCGGGTTTGATTCTTTTTGTAGTTGGGTATTGGACCCAATACACGAATCAGAAAACCCGTAATTAGGAACATGTCCTACCACATTGTTATCGTGATTCTTGAATCATATATTTCTCTTGACCCTATCTTGACGATATGCAAACAACTTTGCATCTCGGCTTGAAACCTTCTGGTTCCCTATTGTTTCTTTCTATTCTGATACTAGGATTTGAGCGACTTGAACGGTGTTATGTGATTGTAACTATGAACTGCAGCATGGTTACAATGTGGTACTCTATTTAAGTAACTTGGAGTCCTAGTCTTGATTCATCTCCTTGTCATATGGTTGTATTACCTTGTAGGGTGTTTTTCGTCACCCCATTGAGATGGGAATACGCGCGCGCTTGTCAGGCGTACTACAGATTCCCCCTGCCTAGGGTAGGCCGGGGTTTATTGATTGTGGGGATCCGAATCTCCGGCAGCCGCGGACTAAGCTGCCGTTAATTACCCCTCGCCTTTGGGGCGAGGGAACCTCCGATTAACGGGTTAAACTGGTCATGCGAACTCAACGTGCAGTGTACGTGTGTTGTGTTTTGAAAGGGAAGGTTTGGATATATCGGGAGCCACGCAGAGTTTTTACGGGGGTCCCGCTACCCGGATAGCGGGATGGGGGTCAAGGGGGCTAGCAGCCCCCTTGCGGGGTGCGGGGCAGCGCCCCGTTAGAAATTTTTTTCTAACAGGGACAGTGTCGTGGTGTATCTGTGTGTGCACATATGTATGCATATGTATATATATATATATGTATATACATATAAAAAAAGATGGGGGAGAAGCATCCAAAGGATGCGTGGGGGCAGCACCTTGGGCGCTGTGCGCCTAGGTGCTGTGCGCTCAGGCGCTAGAGTGCCACGTGTCGGCACGTAGGCGCTCTGCGCTTGAGCGCAAGTGCGCCACGTGTCGGCACGGGGGAGACTTGCGCTCGAGCCCTGTGCTTGAGCGTAAGTGCGCCACGTGTCGGCACGGGGGAGACTTGCGCTCGAGCCCTGCGCTTGAGCGCAAGTGCGCCACGTGTCGGCACGGGGGAGACTTACGCCCGAGCGCTTGCGCTTGGGCGCGCGCCACGTGTCGGTACCGGGGCAACTTGCGCTCGAGCGCTTGCGCTTGAACGCAAGCGCGCCACGTGTCGGCACCGGGGCGACTTGCGCTCGGGAGCTTGCGCTTGAGCGCAAGCGCGCCACGTGTCGGCACGTGGGCGACTTGCGCTCGGGCACTTGCGCTTGAGCGCAAGTGCGCCACGTGTCGACACGCGGGCGCTCTGCGCTTGAGCGCCGGCGAGAAAAAGAGGCTTTTAGCCTAAGAAACAGAAGCTATGCTTCAGAAAGGAAATATTTATTATATATATATATATGTAAATATATGGAGTTAAACTCCTAAAAATGTTTTGGTTGATAAAAGGGATTCTTCCTCTTCCTCCTCTGTTGGCTGGATCTTGATGATCAAGAGATTTGAGATCTAAAAATCTCTCCTTTCTGAGATCTAATGGTAGATCCAAGTTCCCCTTTGTGGGTTTTGTGGTGGAAGACTTCTTAGTTTTTGAAAAGAAAGAGTAAAACTCTTGATTTAATTCAAATGAAATGAGAAGGTTTTGAACCTTGGAGAAGGAGCAGGAGGAACAAAAGATCTCAGATCTAAAAATTTTTTAGAGAGAGAAAAAGTTTTTTAGATATTTTCATTATCTTTGCCTTTATAGGCCATACATTTTACACATAGCCCCTTGGGCTTCACAAAATGGCATTTTGCCATCCCATGGCTCATGTGCCATTTCATTTTTGCACATAAGCCATGGGCTTACAAAATATTGGCTTTATGCCCATTTTGTTTACATTCATGCATAAAAAAATTACATAAAAATTATTCATGACATGATTTATATTTTAGCATGGGGAGGGTCGGCCGCTTCATGTTTCGGACTCGACCCGGGCATGGGCCCACTTGACCCGGGCATGGGCCCACTTGACCCGGGCTTGGGCCCACCTGGCTTGGGGTTGACCTTGACTTTGACTCGGTCAACCGGGGGTGTAAATTTTTACCCCAACAAAGTGCCCCCCATCAATAAATGCACACCGCACATTTGAGTTGTGTGCATGAAATTGATGGATCTTGAAGCTGAACTTCGAGGTGGAACATCATTCCAGAGGCGAAGCATCATCCCGGGGAGCATGATTCCCGGGGATCGGAGCATCATTTCGATGAGCGGAGCATGATTCCAGGATCGGAGCATCATTCCGATGAGCGGAGCATGATTCCAAGAGGGTCGGAGCATAATTCCAAGGATCGGAGCATGATTCCAGAGTTCGGAGCATCATTCCGAAGAGTGGAGCATAATTCCAGGGGATCGGAGCATCATTCCGATGAGCGGAGCATGATTCCAGGGGATCGGAGCATCATTCCGAAGGGCGGAGCATGATTCCAGAGTTCGGAGCATCTTTCCGAAGGGCGGAGCATGATTCCAGAGTTCGGAGCATCTTTCCGAAGAGCGGAGCATGATTCCAGAGTTCGGAGCATCTTTCCGAAGAGCGAAGCATAATTCCAGGGATCGGAGCATCGTTCCGATGGGCGGAGCATAATTCCAGAGATCGGAGCATCATTCCGATGATCGGAGCAGGATTCCAGGATTCGGAGCATCATTTCGAAGGGCAGAGCATGATTCCAGAGTTCGGAGCATCTTTCCGAAGAGCGGAGCATGATTCCGAAGGGCGGAGCATGATTCCAGAGTTCGAAGCATCTTTTCGAAGAGCGGAGCATAATTCCAAGGTTCGGAGCATTGTTCCGAAGGGCGGAGCATAATCCCAAGGTTCGGAGCATCTTTCCGAAGGGCGGAGCATGATTCCAGGGTTCGGAGCATCGTTCCGAAGGGCGGAGCATGATTCCAGGGATCGGAGCATCTTTCCGAAGAGCGGAGCATGATTCCAGAGTTCGGAGCATCTTTCCGAAGAGCGGAGCATAATTCCAGGGTTCGGAGCATCGTTCCGAAGGGCGGAGCATAATTCCAGGGTTCGGAGCATCGTTCCGAAGGGCGGAGCATGATTCCAGAGTTCGGAGCATCTTTCCGAAGGGCGGAGCATGATTCCAGGGTTCGGAGCATCGTTCCGAAGGGCGGAGCATGATTCCAGAGTTCGGAGCATCTTTCCGAAGAGCGGAGCATGATTCCAGAGTTCGGAGCATCTTTCCGAAGAGCGAAGCATAATTCCAGGGATCGGAGCATCGTTCCGAGGATCGGCAGACATTCTGACCGAAGCATGATTTCGATGCAGAGGTAGATTCCTAGGCGAAGTATAATTCCGACAAGGGAAGGAAAATATTCCGAGGCGAAGCATTGATTTCGACACGGGGTATATTCTGAGATGGAGCATGATTCCGGCGCAGAGCTTGTTGGCTGACTTGATTCCGAGACGAAGCATAATTTCGACAGGGAAGGCAGGTACACCGAGGCGAAGCATCATTTCGACACGGGGTGCATTCTGAGACGAAGCGTAATTCCGACACAGAGCTTGCTGGTTGACTTGATTCCAAGGCGGAGCATAATTCCGACGAGGAGGTCGTTGGTTGATTCTGAGCCGAAGCATAATTCCGACAGGGAAGGCAGATACACCGAGGCGAACCATTATTTCGACACGGGGTGCATTCTGAGACGAAGCATAATTCCGACGCAGTGCTTGCTGGTTGGCTTGATTCCGGCGCGGATCATAATTCCGGCAGGGAAGGTAGATATCCCGAGGCGAAGCATGATTTCGACACGGGGTAAATTCTGGGACGGAGCATAATTCCGCCGTAGAGGTTGTTGGTTTGATTTGATTTGGGTTGACATCAGCATCGCTACACTGGAATATGGTACCAGGAGCGAATCATCATTTGCCATGAGAGGGTTTGGGGAATTTTTTTGTTTTGGCATCTGCATTGCTGCACTGGAATAATGCCAGGAGCAACTCATCATTTGCCTGAGAGGATTTGGGAATTGGTTCTTGTTTGGCATCAGCATTGCTGCACTGGAATGATGCCAGGAGCAACTCATCATTTGTCCCGGGAGGACTTGGGAGAGATTGGGATTGTTTTACGCCCGTGGATTGTATACGGTTTTGCAGGATGCATGATCCAGACCGTAGGGCCAGAAACATTTCAGGACTTTGTTGGCGTCTGCATCGCTGCACTGGAATATGGTACCAGGAGCGACTCATCATTCGCCGTTGGTATGAGATTTGGAATTTGGTTGGCGTCTGCATTGCTACACTGGAATATGGTACCAGGGGTGACTCATCATTCGCCGTTGGGGATTGGGATTTGGAATTTGGTTGGCGTCTGCATCGCTGCACTGGAGTATGGTATCAGGAGCGACTCATCATTCGCCACTTGGGGATTGGGGAGCGATGGCTTAGGAGACAGGTTTCGATCCCTATCACCTAAGACTTTTCAATTTTATAGGCCGTGAGGGTCCCATAAAAGCATTTTCTCCCTACGAGTCGTAAGGATCCCGCAGGTGTATTTTCTCCTTAAGAGTCGTGAGGACTCCTAAGTGTGTTTTTCCTTGGTGAGTCGTAAGGATCTCACGAAGGTTTATTCTCCTCATGCATCGTGAGGACACATGAGTGGGTCTTTCCAATGAAGCATAATTCCAAAGGCGGAGACCAGCCGCGTAACTGGTGGTTGCGGTGGGGCATGGGTATGCTGAGAATTATTTGAGCCCGTGGATTGTATACGGTAGTCAATTTGGGGACTGGCCGTAGGGCTGAAAGAATTTGGGAAATTGGATTTTGTTTGGCGTCTGCATTGCTGCACTGGAATAATGCCAGGAGCAACTCATCATCCGCCCTTGTTTTTTTTGTTGTTTTTTTTTTATTTTATTTTACCGCGATTGCTCTATCATTTCATCTTTTCTTATCGCGAAGATCGCGATCGCCCTATCATTTCGGCTATTTATTCGCGGTTGCCCCATCATTTCGGCTTTATTTTCATTTTCATTTTCACTCGCTGATTTTTATTGCGAGTTGCCCTATCATTTCGGCTTTATTTTCATTTTCATTTTTACTCGCTGATTTTTATTGCGAGTTGCCCCATCATTTCGACTTTTCTTTATTTTTCTTTTATTTACACATTTTTTTTATTTACATTTTTTTACATTCCCAGTTTAACGACTTAGAGGTCGATTGTTCCCAGTTTAATGACGTGGTGGTCGATTGTTTTCAGAGAAAGGCAGATGCCTGAGAGAATCGGTTTCACGAAGAACTTCGGCCTCCGTTTGTATGAAATTGGCGGTTGCAGCTTGACTGTTTGTTAACACGCCTTTGGACAGTTCTATCTCTCCTGCCTTGTATTGCTTTTCGACCCAATCTTTGAAGACGAAGCAGTCCTCAATGGCATGGCCTATCACTCTGTGATAGGGGCAGTATTTGGGGTCGTCGGTCCTATTCGCTTCCTGCGGTCTTTTTGACTCTGGCAGTTGTAGACCGTTCTTCAGGGCGTCTTTGAATATTTTACGGATTTTGTCCCTTCTGAAGGAATAGACCTTATCCAGCTTCTCTTTCAGTGGAGATTCTCCCCCCTCTCCGAACATTGGCTTCCGAAGCTGGTTGGCATTAGGCCCGCTCAACCCTTGCTTATTTCGGTTAGCCGAAGCATTGAAAGATTCAGAATCGTCGGGATCTCCGCCTTTGCGATTATCGTCCTTTCGGTTTCTCCTTGACCTATTGTTATTTTGGGAATCCAAGGAGGACTCCTGCTTTGAGCGCTCCAGCATCTGAACTTTCCTGGTCAGCTCTTGGAATGTTTTGAGACCCGCGGTGCATAGAAACGGGGCCATCCAATTGTTGAGATTTCCGACGAGAAGACTAACAGATTGGTCCTGCTCTATCGGTGGTTCACATTTGACGGAGAGATTGCGCCATCGGGTTATAAAATCCGTGTTGCTTTCGTTGTTCTTGGGCTTGGTACTTACGAGCTCGGCAATGGTGATCTTATCGCTGACGCTCATGAACCTTTGTCGAAACAAAGATTCCATTTGGACGAAAGTAGTAACGGAGCCATCTGGTATGCTCGCGTACCAGTCGAAAGCAACATCGGTCAGGCTATTAACGAACTGGCGGAGGAGAAGCGCATCATTGCCCCCGGTATTCCCGCAAGAGGCTTTGAAGTGGGCGATGTGTTGATTCGCATTTCCCGTCCCATCGAATCTTCCGAATTTAGGGATGACATAGCCGCTAGGAAATTCCACCAGATCATACTGAGCAGGATATGGTCTCCCACTACTGCTGATATCTTTTTGCGCTTCGGCTTCGGCCACCAATGTTTTGACTTTGCTGGCAACCAAATCCATGATTTGATCTTGAGTTAGCGGGCTACTGTCATCGGTAGCCAAGACATTTCCTGAGATAGGATGCGATTGACTTTCATGAGGTCCGCCCACTTTTGGATTTGAGGGAATAGGCGTCGGTTGCTTTGGGACACCGTTTCCCGGTTCATGAGCTGAGCCCTCCGCTTGATTGGGCGGTTGAGAGGCAAGTCGGGCCGTGAGCTGTAGGATGACATTTGTCAAGTCGTCGATCTTTGAGTAGAGCTTGGCCATCTCCTTATCTTTGCTTCTGAGCTGTTTTCGGAGCTCTTGGAGAAGTTGCTACTCTGCGGTCTTAGGACGGAAAGTTGGCTCATCTTCGCTTTCCGAGCCTGACTCTTCATGAATTGAGGGCTCTCTCTGCCTATCAGCCTCATCGAGAGGGTTTTCATCATCCAGCGGAGGCGGCTGTTCTTGGGAAGTGGCAACTACATTCAAGCCAGATTGGATTTGAGATGTGGTGGCCCCGTCCTTGCTCTTGCTGCGTGTGCCCACTACGTAGACAGTGTGGATAACACATTCAGCCATCCCCTCATCTTTAGCGGGGTAACCCTGTTCTTCGAACCTCATGAGGTTTAGCCTGGCAGTAGCCCTAGCCCTTTTGTTGGCTCTATATCTGAGCCTTTTCTCCCTCAGCTTCTCGATTTTGAAGGCTTGGCGGGCATCCGCTACCCGGGAAGCCATTGTGAGTTGATCAGAGGGGAGCTTAGAGAAGACACCCGATCGAGCAGTGGTCAAGGGCACCGCTGGAGCTTGCTCGGGACGCGTTGTAGCTTTGTTGGTGTTGATGGCCTTGCCCCCAGCTGGGGCCAAGGAAAGTCGTTCAGACACCGACTTGCGTTTGGGTTGGGGCGCCCTTGAGATCACCACATTTGGTCTCCTGCCTTTCGAGACCGGTTTGTCTGCCACCGGGGCTTGAGGAGCTGGAATGGCGCCAACTGGCATGAACATAATAGAGCCAAATGGTAGCAGCGGCTCCTCCCATTGTCGTCCGAGACTGGCCGGAAGGACCGTCCTGGAGTCTATCTTCATCGTGTAGGAGACGGGAGTCGTGCTGAGAGCTGAGATCGTCCTTGGAGACATTGTTGGAGAGTGATTGCTTGAAAACCTGCATGAAAAGGCATTATTTTAGTTTAAATATAAACATGTATATTGATTAAGTTCGCATGAACGCTTAACCCGAAATATGGGAGGAGAGATTGGTCCCACCGGGCGTGCCAGAATCTGTAGGGTGTTTTTCATCACCCCATTGAGATGGGAATACGCGCACGCTTGTCAGGCGTACTACAGATTCCCCCTGCCTAGGGTAGGCTGGGGTTTATTGATTGTGGGGATCCGAATCTCCGGCAGCCGCGGACTAAGCTGCCGTTAATTACCCATCGCCTTTGGGGCTAGGGAACCTCCGATTAACGGGTTAAACTGGTCATGCGAACTCAACGTGCAGTGTACGTGTGTTGTGTTTTGAAAGGGGAGGTTTGGATATATCGAGAGCCACGCAGAGTTTTTACGGGGGTCCCGCTACCCGGATAGCGGGATGGGGGTCAAGGGGGCTAGCAGCCCCCTTGTGGGGTGCGGGGCAGCGCCCCGTTAGAAATTTTTTTCTAACAGGGACAGTGTCGTGGTCTATCTGTGTGTGCACATATGTATGCATATGTATATATATATATATATATATGTATATACATATAAAAAAAGAGGGGGGAGAAGCATCCAAAGGATGCGTGGGGGCAGCACCTTGGGCGCTGTGCGCCTAGGTGCTGTGCGCTCAGGCGCTAGAGTGCCACGTGTCGGCACGTAGGCGCTCTGCGCTTGAGCGCAAGTGCGCCACGTGTCGGCACGGGGGAGACTTGCGCTCGAGCCCTGTGCTTGAGCGTAAGTGCGCCACGTGTCGGCACGGGGGAGACTTGCGCTCGAGCCCTGCGCTTGAGCGCAAGTGCGCCACGTGTCGGCACGGGGGAGACTTACGCCCGAGCGCTTGCGCTGGGGCGCGCGCCACGTGTCGGTACCGGGGCAACTTGCGCTCGAGCGCTTGCGCTTGAATGCAAGCGCGCCACGTGTCGGCACCGGGGCGACTTGCGCTCGGGAGCTTGCGCTTGAGCGCAAGCGCGCCACGTGTTGGCACGTGGGCGACTTGCGCTCGGGCACTTGCGCTTGAGCGCAAGTACGCCACGTGTCGACACGCGGGCGCTCTGCGCTTGAGCGCCGGCGAGAAAAAGAGGCTTTTAGCCTAAGAAACAGAAGCTATGCTTCAGTAAGGAAATATTTATTATATATATATATATATATATATGTAAATATATGGAGTTAAACTCCTAAAAATGTTTTGGTTGATGAAAGGGATTCTTCCTCTTCCTCCTCTGTTGGCTGGATCTTGATGATCAAGAGATTTGAGATCTAAAAATCTCTCCTTTCTGAGATCTGATGGTAGATCCAAGTTCCCCTTTGTGGGTTTTGTGGTGGAAGACTTCTTAGTTTTTGAAAAGAAAGAGTAAAACTCTTGATTTAATTCAAATAAAATGAGAAGGTTTTGAACCTTGGAGAAGGAGCAGGAGGAACAAAAGATCTCAGATCTAAAATTTTTTTAGAGAGAGAAAAAGTTTTTTAGATATTTTCATTATCTTTGCCTTTATAGGCCATACATTTTACACATAGCCCCTTGGGCTTCACAAAATGGCATTTTGCCATCCCATGGCTCATGTGCCATTTCATTTTTGCACATAAGCCATGGGCTTACAAAATATTGGCTTTATGCCCATTTTGTTTACATTCATGCATAAAAAAATTACATAAAAATTATTCATGACATGATTTATATTTTAGCATGGGGAGGGTCGGCCGCTTCATGTTTCGGACTCGACCTGGGCATGGGCCCACTTGACCCGGGCTTGGGCCCACCTGGCTTGGGGTTGACCTTGACTTTGACTCGATCAACCGGGGGTGTAAATTTTTACCCCAACATACCTTCCTTCGCTTAGTTTCATTGCTTACTAGTTTATGTTTCATCGCAAGCTTGAATCCTGTTTACCGTGCTAATCTTCTTCAGTGTCTTAGTTTTAGATGAAGTCGTTTCTTGTATCCTACTTGTTCATGATTTTCCCGCATTAGCATTATTCGATTCTGGTGCATCCCATTGTTTTATGTGTCCAAGTTTATTGTTGCACATTCGATTTCTTACACGGCCCTGTCTTGTTGTTGGGACATACGCACTGGGAATAGGAAGATCATATCTGGTAGCAAGTGCAAGGATTGTTTGGTTGTTATCTGCGGACGAGAGTTATTTGTGGATTTCTTGGTGATCGATACTGGAAGTTATGATGTCGTCTTGGGAATGGACTTTCTCGGCACTTTCCACGCTCACATTGATTGTAGGGCAAAAAAGTGATTTTCCAAATTCTCGGACATCCGGAGTTTGTATTTGCTGGAGGTAGCAGTTCTGTCGGGCCAGTCGTGTTTAGGGCTAGGCCGACAAGCGCCGTTCTTTCTTCAATGGAAGTTGATAAGGAGGAAGCGCCAGCTGTAGTTCGAGAGTTCATGGACGTGTTCGAGGACATCTCTGGTTTACCACCAAAACGAGATGTGAAGTTCGCGATCGATCTTGTTCCTAGTGTAGCACCAATTTCAAAGGCGTATTATCTAATGGCACCAGTGGAGTTGGAGGAAGTAAAGAAGTAGGTTACCGAATTGTTAGAGAAGGGTTGGATTCGCAGCAATAATTCACTTTGGGGAGCTCTAGTTCTTCTAGTCAAGAAAAATGATGGCACAAGGAGGATGTGCATCGATTATCGAGAATTAAACCGGGTGACCATTAAGAACAAGTATCTGATCTCTCGCATTGGCGAATTATTCGAGCAACTCAGTGGAGCGAGTGTATTCTCGAAGCTGGATTTGCGATCCGGATATCATCAAATTCGAGTTAAATCAGAGGATATTTGCAAGACTGCGTTCCGAACTCGATATGGACATTAGGAGTATTTAGTGATGCCATTTGGAGTCACGAATGCATCAGCGATATTTATGGACTTGATGAACCGAATCTTTTCACCGTTCTTGGACCAGTTTATAGTGGTGTTCATCGATGATATTCTGGTGTATTCAAGAAGCCAGGAAGAGCATGCCGAACACTTGAAGATCGCATTGCTGACATTGATGCAAGAAAGATTATATGCAATGATGAGCACGTGCGAGTTTTGGCTTGAAGAAGTGAAGTTTTTGGGGCATGTTGTATCCGGAGATGGAATCGTTGTTGATCCTGAGAAGATTGCAGCAATTCAAGATTGGCCGATTCCGAGGAACGTAGCAGAGATCAGAAATTTTCTGGGACTTGCCGGATATTACAGAAGGTTCGTGGAGAATTTTGCTCGCTTAGCTGAGCCTTTGACCAAGTTTACGCGTAAAGAGGTACTGTTCGTATGGACGGATAATTGTTCGTCAGCTTTTGAAGCGTTGAAGCAAAGATTGATAACTTCTCCTATTTTGACCGTACCAGACGGTTCCGGAGGATTGGTGATTCACAGCGACGCATCTGGGAAAGGTTTGGGATGTGTTTTGATGCAGTATGGAAAGGTTATAAGCCTACGCATCGAGACAGTTGAAGACCCATGAGAAGAATTTCCCAACTCATGATTTGGAGCTTGCAGCAGTAATTTTCGCTTTGAAAATTTGGAGACACTACTTATTGGGCGAAAGGGTCGAAGTGTTCACCAATCACAAAAGCCTAAAGTATGTGTTTACGCAGAAAGAGCTTAATATGAGGCAGCGTAGATGGTTGGAGCTGATGGCTGACTATGATCTTGATCTCAAGTATCATCCAGGGAATGTTAATGTAGTGCCGGATGCGCTTAGTCGGTTGCCAGCAATTCGGATGTTAACTGCACAGAAGGAGCTTATCGAAGATTTTCGGAGATTCGAGTTGGAAATTGTACTACCGCATTCTTCGGGATAGTTGATACAGCTGCAAGTACAGTCGTCGTTGATCAAGAGTATTAAAGCAGCGCAGTCGCAGGACCTAAGATTGCAGAAGTTTCGAGAACAGGTAGTAGCGGGACTGCGAACGGACTTGTTGATTCATGAAGATGGTTCGTTGCATTTTGGTAGCCGTTTGTGTGTGCCGAAAGGAGACATTCTTGAAGAAATTATGAAGGAGGCGCACAGTTCCGCATATTCTGTACATCCAAGAGGAACGAAGATGTATCGTGATCTACGACAGCATTTCTGGTGGGAAGGCATGCAAAGGAAAATTGCCCGCTTTGAAGCGAAGTGCTTGGTGTGTCAGCAAGTTAAGGCTGAACATCAAAGGGCGGCTGGTTTATTACAACCACTTCCGATTCCTCAGTGGAAGTGGGAACATATAACCATGGATTTCATGACAGCTTTACCGCGTAGTCCAAAGGGCAATAATGCAGTTTGGGTGATTGTTGATCGATTGACCAAGGCAGCTCATTTCATACCATTTCAAGTTGGTCAGTCAACGGAAGCATTAACAGAACGGTACATGCAGGATATTGCGAGTTTGCATGGAGTACCTGTGAGCATCATTTCCGATCGTGATAACCGATTCTTATCGCATTTCTGGAGGAGTTTACAGGAAAGTTTGGGGACGCGATTGAAGTTTAGCACCGCTTATCATCCTCAGACAGATGGCCAGTCAGAGAGAACGGTCCAAACTCTTGAAGATATGTTGAGAGCTTGCATGTTGGACTTCAAGGGTTCATGGAAGGATCATCTACACTTGGTGGAGTTTTCTTACAATAACAGCTTTCAGACGACTATTCAAATGGCTCCATTCGAAGCATTGTATGGTCGCAAGTGTCGCTCACCCGTTTGTTGGGATGATGTTGGAGAACTAAGATTGTTGGGACCAGATTTGATCGTGCAAACATTAGAGAAGGTTAATACTATCTGGAATCACATGAAGGCAGCACAAGATCGGCAGAAGAGTTGGGCTGATATATCGAGAAGGCCTCTAGAGTTTGCTGTTGGTGATCTTGTATTCTTGAAGATATCACCGACTAGAGTAGTGATTCGTTTTGGGAGTCGAGACAAGCTTAGTTCTCGATTCGTGAGGCCTTTCGAGATTATGGAGCGTGTTGGAGAAGTGGCTTATCGATTGGCATTACCACCATCTTTGGCGAATGTCCATGACGTGTTTCATGTATCTCAACTCCGTAAGCATGTTCGAGATGAAACACACGTGCTTGATCATTCGGTGCTGATTGTAAGGGAGGATTTGACCTATGAGGAACGACCGATGTCGATTGTTGATCGAAGAGAAAAGATCCTCAAGAACAATGTTATCACTCTTGTACTTGTTTCATGGGGAAATCGCTCGCATGGAGAATCGACTTGGGAACGAGAAGACGAGATTCGACAGAAGTTTCCACACCTCTTCTCGTAGTTTCATGTTTGTTGTTTTCCTTGTTCCGGGAATTTCGAGGACGAAATTCGTTTTGTAGTTGGGTATAATGTAACACCCTAATTCATTTATACCAATTCTATTTTGGGTATTTCTTTATTTATGGCTATTTCTTGATTTATTGTGTTTTGGGTGCGAATAGTATATTTTACATCTGTATTTGCATCCGACCCGACCCGCTTGCTGGAAACCCATCTTGATTCCTGTTTATGATTTATCCCGGTTAGTTATGAGAATCCGTGCACTTTCCTATTTTATATCCCGTTCACTTGCATTATATATGGCATCTGCATTTTTTTAATATAACATATAAAGTCAAATAAAATATTTTAGAAAAAACCATGCATGGCCTGCACCATACCCCGAACCCTGTGGTGGCATCCGTATATCGTGTTATCGTCCCGTTCAGTGAAACAGACCTATTTGGATCGCTATGTGCACGCTACGTGCATCCGTTCTTGGGGGTATGCTTTTTCGTTACCCGGATATCGTATTTTGATTTTGGTTGATATGTATATTATTCGTATTTTCAAACTGTAATTTTAGACCCGACCTGGACATGTTTTGGACCATTTTTGTATTAGTCAGAAAACTCAAATTTTCCTAATATTTTATTCATTTAGTTTTAACTATTTATATAAGATTTTTTTAACCAAAAAAATATATTTAGAAATAATTTTTTTAACCAAAAAAATATATTTCAAAATAATTTTTAGAATATTGAAATCCTAAATCTAAACTAACTATCAGAATCCTGCTCCCTCTCTCTCTTTTGTATATATTCTTTATTTTTATAAGCTAACCCTATACTTTCCCACGTCCTCATCTTCTCCAATTCTCCCGCCGTCCCCCGCGCCCCTCGCCTGCGCTCGCCGTCGCCGCCTTGTCTCGTCGTCGTCGCCTCAACCCTCTCCCATCTCCATGACCCTCTTCTCCCATCACCACAACCATCACTGCCATCACCCGACAGCTACGACCCATCGCCTGCGGGAAAACCCTACGTCACCGCACTCCCCCTCGTTCACCCTCACCGCCGTCGATCTCCCTCGTCGGCCTCGTCTCCACCTCCTCGTCTTCCTTCTCTTCTCCTCCTCTCTTCCCCGCTACAGACCCACAACCCGACGTGAGAATCCCTGCAACCCTACCCTCGCCTCGCCGAGCCGAAGCTCCGTTCCCATCGCCTCCATCACCTCGTCCTTGCCATCGCTTTCTTCCCTTCTCTCCTCTCTCCTACTCCCCTGACCTGAACCTCTCCCCTGCCTAAGAACCCGATCCAACCCTGCACACCCATGTACCCACTGCGGCCATCCCCCTCTGTCGTCGTCGTCCCTCACCGCCGACCACTTTGTCGGCCTCCCCACGTTACCATCCTCATCTCTCATCTTTCCTCTTTTCACTGCAGAGATCGACGCAAGAACCCTTCTCTAAGTCGATCACCGAAATCCCCACTGCCCATTGCCGGAAAACCCTTGCCTGCATCTTTGTCGTCGACGGCCCATCGTCGATGTCACCCCCTTGCCTTCCTCTCTGATCCCAGTGCATCCAAACCCAGAACACAAAACTTCTTCTTCTCTTCTTCTTGTTTCTTGGTTCCGTGTTTTTCTGGTCACCGCCAGAGCCGTGCCGTCGCTGACAATCCGGGCGACCCAGTGGGCATCCCCAGCCAGCGTGGTCGTGTTCTTTCTTTGCCTGGTCTTGTTCTGTGCGCGCGCGTGTACATTGCGACGTTTACCCGACGTTGGACGCAGCGTACGCACCTCGTCGTGAGATCCGATCAGGCAAATTTATCTTGCTACATGCTATGTTATTATATTTGCATCCATATTAATAATAATATTGCATGTTCATTGTATTGTGCATTCTGCTACCGTTTTACTGTTTTACGATACCAGTTTACATCCGTATCATTTATTACATATCTAGTCGCATGCAAGTTTATCTTGCTACATGCTATGTCTATATATTTTCATTTAAATTAATAAAAATATTACATGTTTATTTCATTGTGCATCATATTAAAATTTTACAGTTTTTCGATACCCGTATGCATCCATACCGTTATTTACATATCTAGTCGCATGCAAGTTCATCTTGCTACATACTATGTATCTTATTTTTCATCCATATGAATAAAAATATCACATGTTGATTGCAGTGTACACCCATATTAATGTTTGACTATTTTCGGATACCCATATGCATCCATACAGTTAATTACATATGTAGTCACATGCAAGTTTATCTTGCTACATTCCATGTTATATATTTTGCATCCATATGAATAAAAATATCAAATGTTGATTGCATTGTACATCTATATTAATGTTTACTGATTTCGGATACCCGTGTGCATCCGTATCATTTATTATATGTATAGTTGCATCTACACATATTATTTCATGTTACTGTTATATTATCACCCCATGCTTGATAATATGCATCATGCGTAGTCATGGAGTTGTAGATGTAATCTTTGATAGATATTTATGCATCCATATTTTACCGTGCATCCGTACTTTTATTGTGCATCCGTACTTGCTATAGTTTTATTATGAGCATCCGTTTGATACCTGTGCACTACCTGTCATGACCTGATACACCACTACTTGATCTGTTACCTGATCCTGTTTCTAATGCCGACAATCCTGACATGTTGTCCTGACGGACGTATCCTGCTGTTTGTATAGACAGACCTGTACCTGTTTGATCCTGTGTTGGCATTAGCTCCAGTTTATCAATACCTGACTTGAACACATAACCTTAGGGGCAAGGGGAAATCAAAGTGTAACTGAAGTGTAGCTTAAAAGGGTATTACTTGATCCGTAGTCCCGGGGGATAACGGGACAGAATCATTCGTGATTCTTACTTGATCCATGGTCCGGGGGATAACGGGACAGAGTCATTCGTGACTCCCACTACCTGATCTATGGTTCCGGGGGATAACGGGACATATTGTTTGAGTTACATGGAGGAGTACACCAATTGATTTCAAACAAACTTTAGAATAGATAACCCACTAGCACAGTTTAGATTGATCACTGCACGTCACTTATACTGATACACTCCACTGTTCTATATCCGTGTTTACTTATTACATTCATGTTACTATTTATAATTCATGCCTGCATATCTCGTTACATCCTGGTTGCTTATTATTTTTGATTTTATGACGTACTGACGTCTGGGTTTTGCATGACTCAGATCCTCTATCTTTGTCGTAGGCCGATCAGAAGTATTTCAGCCAACAGGCCGAGCAGTGAGAATCTTGTTAGTATCCAGTTTACTTTAGTTTCTTTCCGTAATTTGTTTCCTGATGTGAGCCTGTATTTGGGACGTACTTTCCAGATGTTATTGTTTATTGGATTTATTGCTTCCGCATATTATTTCTTGACTCATTTATTCTGGCATATGTACATGTATTAGATAGTTTATTTTATTTCTACTGTTCTTAATATCTTATAGACAGCCGTAATGTGACTGTGGAGGGATGTTTGCTAGTCACAGGTAGAATGGTTGGCTCTGTCACGTACCGATCTTAGTGCACTCTGGGAAGCGGGGCGTGGCATAAAAGCTCTAAAGGGCTCGCATGGTTCAACCCTTTCTAAAGAAGATTTTTACCCCAATAACCCAATTCCAACATTGTTTTTCTTTGGTTGCTTGGTCTTGTAGGTTATGCATTAAATTTGGCTGTGACAGGCATGTGATGTAAAATCATTTGCATATCATAAATAATAATAGCTTTAATGTTTGGGTATTGGGTCAGGGGGCTGTTTATTCCATAAGCCGGCTGTATACGTCTAGATATGAGAGAAATGAAAAATAGAAGTGTGGGTACCACACGCTGCCTAAGGCTGTTCGAAACTCCCTCATCTCTCTCATCTTCTGTCCGGATATATTACATCTTGCATACCGAATAATTTCTTGGGGCTCTTTCGTCAGGGAAAAGTCATCTTGTATCTTGTGGATATAATTTCTGTTACTATTTCATATTTGACTTTGACATTTTTTGTCAAATAGGAAGATGGGGAAGAAAAAACGTGTGATTAAGATATTAATCACGATTTCAATGATGATAATTAACGTTTTTGAAGCTGAAACAAAACATCAAATGAACTGTTTCTTTCTTAGATGCCAAGAAAACTCACATCTTACCAATGAGGAGGCAATTGGCAGATAGACAATCCATACGGTATATATGGTGAGACCCGAAAGAACAAATCCTCTTACACTTCATAGTCATGAAAATTTTATGATTGCCGCTGCCCAATCTCAATTCGGTTCAGAGGATGATAAAAATCCTGCTCGGGCCGCTAAGTAAAAAGAGCCTCTGGTTCTTGATGAATCGAGCTTAGGCAGTGAGGATAAGCCCGGCCATTATCTCCAAATTTATAGAACGAATATTATTCCAATGACTTCGGAAGCAGCTTTAGGATAGGGACGGGAAGTTGGCCAAGATTTGTTCCAAAGTCGATAATCTGGCGAATGTTGTGACAAATCTCACAACCCAAGTTGTTCGAATGCAATCACAAAAAATCAAAGTTTGGATCGTGAACCAGGGATTGAGATCCTAAGACAGCCAACAACTATTTCCTCCGGTCCAAAAACGGAGCATCTTCATGAAAGTCGACCACGACCAGCCTCCATAAAAGTCCTGACACATGACTGCGGCAAGTTGACATTGAACAAAATCAAAGACAAATTATCAGTAGCCAAATCTGAAGTTCAGAAAAGCCGTGCCAATGATAGAAGGCCATACCCAGCCAAATATGATATCAAGGAGTATCCCAGTGGTTATATCGTCCCTAATTTCGAAAAGTTCAACGTATAGGGGACACTGAGCAACATATTGCTCATTTCGACACGTCTGCTGACCGTGATAAGCAAATAACGAATGAATGAAGGACCAACCGGCCTCGAAGATCGGTGTTGGAAGGAAGGGGAGAATTTCCCTTGGAAAAGAAGTTGAATAAAGTTTATTCCTTCAGAATGGACAAGATCTATGAGATATTTTAGGACACTCTAAATCATGGTCTCAATTGCCAAAATCAAAGAGACCACAAAAAGTAAACATGACTGACGATCCCTTGTATTATCCATATCACAGAATGGTGAGTCACGCAATTGAGGACTGCTATATTTTACAGAATTAAGTTGAGAAACAATACAAGACAGGAGAAATCGAACTGTCTCCTAGCATGCTGGAAAACAATCAAGCCGCAATCGTCAATGACATACAAACGAATTCTAAAATCCCTCGAAAGCAAACGACTCAATTGTCCACTTCAAGAAAGGACTCAGGTTTTCCACAGCTTTCGTATGACATATGCTTGTCAAATAGAAGTAGAAAATACCAGGTCTTCTTTAAGGAAAGTCCGAAGTCGAGTGGAAGAATCGAGTGAAGTCCCCAGTCTCGCAACAAAGCGCTAATAAGACCAAACAAAAAATAAGTGCTACCTTGAACCTTAAGTCGTTAAACTGGGGTTAAAAAACGGTCCAGTTCACAAGCAAAAGGGGTACGGATGAAAACCCAAAAAGATTCCGTGAGCAAAAATAGCGAGACTGCCGAGAGCTTGTGAAAACCCGCAAGGACGCAAATTCGTAAAAAAAATCACTCATCGGCGAATGATGAGTCGCTCCTAGTACTATTCCACTGTAGCGATGTAGACTCCAACCAAAATCCAAATCCCCAAATTCTCCAATGACAATGAGTCGCTCCTGGCACTATCCTTCAGTGTTAGCGTGCTGATACCGAACCAAAACCAAAATTTCAAATTCTCCCAAGGAAAATGATGAATTGCTCCTGACACCCATGCTCTATTGTTAGTAATGTTGATACCAGCCCGGAGTCCGAAATTTTAACCCAAGTCCAGCTCAAAAAAGTGCTTCCGAGCTCTGAAGTCCTGCCAGATGGGACAAAATCGGACAATTCAAATTAAAATCCCACTCGGCAATACTTCTAAGCCCAAAAAGTCCCGCCGAATAATGCAGAAGCCAAGTGTTGGGGTAAAGATTTACACCCCGGTTGACCAAGTCAAAATCAAAGTCAACCCCAAGCCAGGTGGGCCCAAGCCCAGGTCAAGTGGGCCAATGCCCGGAGCTAGCCCTAACATGAAGCGGACGGCCTCCCCCCATGCCAAAATTTTGTTGTATTTATTTTATTTTATTTTTTTTGAATAAATGTAAGAAAAACGGGCATAAAGCCAAATTTTTGTAAAGCCCATGGCTTATGTGCAAAAAGAAATGGCACATGAGCCATGGGATAGGCAAAATGCCATTTTGAAAAGCCAAGGGGCTATATGTAAAGTGTATGGCCTATAAAGGCAAAGATAATGAAATATCTCAACAACTTTTTTCTCTCTCCAAAAACAAATCCAGATCTGAGATCTTTCTCCTTCCTCAAGGTTTTAAAACCTTCTTCTTCTCTTTTGAATTAAATCAAGACTTTAACTCTTCCTTTTCCAAAACTAAATAGTTTTTCACCACAAAACCAACAAAGGGGAACTCAGATCTCCCACCAGATCTCGAAAAAGAGAGATCTTTAAAATCTCACACCTCTTGATGTTCGAGATCTGGCCAATAGAAAAAGAAGAAGGAGACCCATCTCCAAGAATCTAACTTTGGACAGATCCAAGGCTCAGAAGAAGGGCCAAAGATTCCTAGGAGTTTAACTCCTTTCTAGATCTGTGGGAGTTTAACTCCATAAATTAATTTTCTGTCAAGAGTTTAACTCCAAAAATCCCTTGGGAGTTCAACTCCCCAACCTATGGGCTATCCTCCCCTCCAGTGGGTGTTTTCCCGTGGTCATGTGCGCCCACGTGACTCCGGGCGCTGAGGCGCCCAATAGTCACGTGCGCCCACGTAACCCCGGGCGGTGAGGCGCCCAAAGGTCATGTGTGCACCACGTGACCCCGGGGCGCTGAGGCGCCCAACGGTCACGTGCACCCACGTGACCCCGGTCGCCGAGGCGCCCAAAGGTCACGTGTGCGCCACGTGACCTCGGGGCGCTGAGGCGCCCAATGGTCACGTGCGTCCACGTGACCCCGGGGGCTGAGGCGCCCAAACGGTCATGTGTGCTCACATGACCCCGGGCGCTGAGGTGCCCATCGGTCACGTGTGCGCCACGTGACCCCGGGCGCTGAGGCGCCCAACGGTCACGTGTGCGCCACGTGACCCCGGGCGCTGAGCGCTCACGTGCTACGCACGCGTCTTTAAGACGCTTTTTCCCTTCCTTTTTTTTGTGCACTCCACACTAAATGTGTGCCCCCCGTTAGAAAAAATTTCGAACGGGGCGCTGCCCCGAACCCCGCAAGGGGGCTGCTAGCCCCCTTGACCCCCAGCCCGCTATCCGGGCAGCGGGGCCCCCGTAAAAACTCTGCGGGGCCCCCGATACATCCAAAACCCCCTTTAAAAACACAACACGGTATATTGAGTTCGCATGACCAGTTTAACCCGTCAATCGGAGGTTCCCTCGCTCGAAAGGCGAGGGGTAATTAACGGAAGCTTAGTCCGCGGCTGTCGGAGATTCGGATCCCCACAATCAATAAACCCCAGCCTACCCTAGGCAGGGGGAATCTGTAATGGCCTGACAAGCGCGCGCGTATTCCTATCTCAATGGGGTGACGAAAAACACCCTACAGATTCTGGCACGCCCGGTGGGACCTTTCTCTCCTCCCATATTTCGGGTTAAACGTTCATGCGAACTCAATCAATATACATATCAATTGCCTATACTGAAATGATGTTTTCTTTTCGTGCAGCAATCAACTTTCGACGACAATGTCTCCCAAGAGGAATTCAGCTTCCAACGCGACCCCGATTCCGTACGTGGTCAAGATCAATGTTCGTGTGGTTCTCCCCGCAAGCCTCAGTCAACAGTGGGAGGAACTGCCCCATCAGTTCGGTTCCATCGTCATCTACCCTGCCGGAAGTGCTCATCTGGCAGAAATCCCGACAAAGCAGGCGGCCAAGCCGGTCTCAAGGGGTAAGAGGCCGAATGTCGTGATCGCCAAGGCACCACAATTGAAACTTAAGAGAGTGTCTGAACGACTCCCCGGCGCTCCAGCTGGGGGCAAGACTTCCGGTACGAAGGGCAACATCAAACGTTGCGGACGAGCTCAGGCGATGACTCCAACAAATGCATGATCGAGCGTCTCCTCTGGCCTCTCTATCAGTCGATCTACGGCATCTTCTCGAAGAGCCGAAGTCTGCCAAGTGCTTAAAACAGAAAAGTTAAGGCAGAAGCGGCTCAGGTATCGAGCTAACAAGAGGGCCAGGACTTCGGCCAGGTGGAGTCGTGTGAGATTCCAAGAGCAGAGTCATCCTGCGACATCGACTGAATCGGCCGTAAAAATCAGCAATTCCTTCGAACCTCTGAAGTGGGTTCAGAAAAATGCCATGATCGCTAGAATCAAGAAGACAGCGGTCCGAACGTCGCTACAAAGAGACGTGTCCCGGCTCCAACAGAAAAAGTATGACACTGTCAATTCAAGAGTCTATCAGGCACTCTGTGCCGCACGAAAGAAGCGGGGCAAACCCAGAAAAGAAGCGCCAGCACCATTCAAGAACCTGATCAGGCCAGCCGCCTTCAATCGACTGCCCGCAACCGAAACAGGGGGGTCAAGACAGCGATCTGTGAAATCAGCCGCCGGTGATAAAAATGTAAGTGCACGGCAGCGCCCCGGCCATCATCCCGAGGCCAAAATGCGAAAACGATACTTTTCTTTAACTTTCAAAAACGGCGCTACCGCGTACTAAAAACCCGGATCGGGCCATTAACCTATTGCTAGCAAACTAGAAGATGGGTAGAAAGCTATACCGAGCGATCCGTGTCCTTCGGTCTTCGGCCTCCATCCCGATCTCCTCGCGGAATCTCCGGTCCTCATCTCCTCGTCGTAATGGGCATCACATCGCCGGGTTCTTTTACGGGCTCCCACCTCTGGACTGAGGCAACTCGAGCACGAAGTTGGCGAGCCGACGTGTCCAAGAATGCTGTAGGCTAAGTGTAGAATGGTTTTGTCTCATGGGGTTGTGAAGTTGCCATTTGGAAGTGGTGGAATGAGATCTACTTTGGAGATGAACCAAGGGGATTTTATGCAAGCAAATGAGAGTATTTTCCCACACCAAAAAAATAGACAGCCCACCTCCAAGCTTGGCCGGCCATGCTTGTGGAATGAGGGGAGAGAGTGAGTGGATCAATAATGCAAGAAGGAATGATGAGTGATGATGAGAAAATAATGATCACAACAAAGTCCATACTCATCCTCATCACTCAACAACCAAGTAATCATGAATAAAAAAGTCAAATGATGGTTGAACCATCATGAAGCTATCATTACAAAAAGTATTCTCCATAATAAAATGCACAATTGCAAATAACCCCCTCCACACCAATTTTCGGCCAGGGAAAGAAACAAAGGAAAATGGCCGAAACGGAAAGCAAACTGGCAACTTCAAAAAACCGATCCCGTAATAAATTACAGGAAAACCCCGCGACTGTATATACATACCCGCATTTGTATTCCGACCGAATACAAATGCAATGAGATAAAATCTACACTGTACAATACTAGGATCCGGCTTAAACCAAAGCCCGCTAGTATTATCCGTCCGATCATGATCCGTGCAATACCGCACGTATCTGATCGAACCCTGCCATATCTCCATACGGCCTCTACAACGTTTCGCCCGAAACTTGAGAAACGGTCTGTGGGGGACTCTAAAGACTCGTCAATATTTTGGCTGTGGATTTAACCACTAGCACGTCAGAGGTATTAGCCATACGTAACGGGCTACCAGGTATTGACCAAAAGGGACGTCGATGAGCGAACTCATCCTGACACCCTACTGAGCCTGTCAGTGACAATATCCGTACAGTCCGGTCCGTTCGTCTATGAGCATCGCATGGCGGGCCTAGGGGGTTGGTAAAAGTCAGACCCCCAATAGCGGTACAAGTCGTGTCGGAGTGTAGCCCAGAACACCCTGAGATACTACTGGAATACCTACCAGTAAATCTTCTGTCTTGGCCAAGGACTTCGTGTAATGGCTCTCCTAGACACAGCGCGACCTCACCCCCAATACTGGGAGAGACGAACCCCTGCAGATCCGCTCACTGCCTCCATGTGGCTCGGGACTGTACCCAACTAAAACCTGTTTGCACGACTCCTTTGAGCCGTGGTAGGGTAGTAATCAAAGTACAGTGGGAACTCACACAAGACAAATGACGATCTCAGGTCGATGAACTAACCTGTACACATGTCACCAGGGAACTGCTATCTGACGTCAGGTATAAGACCAACTAGCATGTTCCCGGCGAGTCCTGTCCGGTGTACTCATAACCCAATGAGCACCTGTATACATCTTAGGTGAACCAATTGACACCAGTGGCTTGTGAGACCGGCCACCGCCCCTCGTCGGGGTCTCGACTGTATACACTAGTCTACTCTGGAGTATCGATGCCCTGTCTCGAAAACTCCCACGACTAGGGACCTTTTAAGGATGTGCTTATAGACCCCAGCTCCCACGTATATGATCGCCATCATACTGTTGGCCGTCAAGCAAGAATCCTAAGGGCTCTATCAACGCGCAATAGTGACCTGTAAGGTCACCTAAAGCAGTACATGATGATAAAGATAAACCAGATAGCATACTATCATCTTGAGTAAGACTGTCCTACCGGTATATGTCATCCCTCAATCATTGCAATCACGCGTCTGCGATCCAATAATTGACTCTGAGGGCACTATATCCAACAATCTCCCACTTGCACTCAAGGCTAATTATTGCGATGTCGCATACTCACAGCCCGTGTGATACTGAACACCCAACTCCTCTACTAATCAGTCTCACAAAACCCGTTTACGAAACTATTGTGTTCGAGGAATAGCCTCAGTGAGTGGATCCGCCCTGATGTTTCTTTCTATATCTCTCTTGATTCAAGTTCACAGAGAAACCCATCTCCCGAAATGAGCAATACCTGTCTTAGAATATGTCTGGATATCTGATGGGACCTAGTTCATAAATGAACTTCAAATCCAAACTTCTTAGACTGTATCGTCAACTGAACTTAATCAGTATCCCGGGTAATGCATCCCTCAGTGTCCGCTTGGATCACCTGTCCAAAACACTGCCCCTCGTCAGAGGAAAAACTATAACTCTGACAGTCACTCTGTCATCCAGGTCACCTTGGAAGCTTGGAATGATAACTGTTTCCCGAATGAGGCTGTCGTTATCATATCCCTAGAACATCCACTTATGTTCTAAAACTGCTTCCGAATGTTTCTCCAGGATTGGATCAATATTAACTTACCGCATCTTGTGCAAAAACAACATCTGGTGTGGTACTTGAGATCTCATGATTGACTCAATTGCTTAAGCAAGTGATCTGCCAATCATGCACATCCCTCTTCCTTTTAGTCTATAAGACACCTTCAGAGAGGGTGACTCCATCACCTGTAGGTACACTACCGTGCCAGGAGTCGTCCATTCTAAAACATCTTTAGAATGCTGTTTAAGTACCCAAATTGGGAAACTACCCAAATTTAGATCTCAAACCATAGATCTAGTAACAAGAATGTCTGATATAATATCCAAGTCCCATATGGAGAAACCACTGTGTGACAACCAAAGTATAACCGATCGTAGTATAGGAACATCACTTCCTACTCTGTGTATGTCATCCAAATACCAGGACATCACACCCTACTACCTTCTTAACAGATCCATCCTCTAATCTGATGAAGTCAAACGTATGACTGTCACATCAGAAATAGATGATCTATCTCCGCTACATCTGCTTTAGTCTCTTAATAGACATAAGCCACTTGTCCACCAATGCTTCCGCTACTCCCACTGACTACGACAACCCTCTGGCAGAATCATATACACGTGCACTTCTAAAGCTTGTTTAGAACGACGCTATACTCATCCTCCTGCCGGGTCTCATAGTCTGGAACAACAGCAATGGCAATTCTGGGTAAACATGAACCTCCCTGTCACCGTCTTTGAGCATACCGAAGTACCTCTCGAGTGCCTGGGGTTACCCACCATATCTGCGGAGTGGCTAATGGAATGTCAAACCAGATTGAATCTTTAGGTTCTTATCAAATTTTCAGTAATCGTTTGTGGTTATGGAATCACTTCCAGTTCTACCATACTCCCAGTTCTGTTTTCTGAAAAAATCCATTTTACTTAAAGCTGTGGCGAGTCTAGAACAATATCACTATTGATCTTCCAGATGGTAGAAAGTCAACCCTCGTCATAGCCCGGATCAACCCACAAACAGCCATTATAGAAACGTGCCTTGAGTTATCCAGAGTTTGGTTTTAAGCATAAGCCGGACAACTCCCCGTACCTTAACAATGTCAAGATATGAACTGTTCTATATCCAGTACAGAAACAGAGGCACTGATTTAATTGAACCAGATTCAAATCATGCAGCTGTCTCCAGTGCATGTCAACTAAATGGAGAGAGGCCGATCAGCATTACTCAACTTAGGAGTGCTTCCAATTATGAGTAACCTGAAAGAGAAGCAAGTTCTCTTAATCATTACTATCAACTGAATACCATACACAAGTATTTACATCTTCGATCACCTTGAAGAATCCCGATACTTGCAATACCTGGTTCTCTACTTTACTCTTATACCTATAACTTCTCAAAACTTGGACCTTGTGTTTCTACGAAACACCTGTCTAAAAACTAGAGAAGTCATAAGTAAACCGAATATAGTACGAGGACCAACCCCTCTGTCCTAATGGACACTGGACAATATACAATACTCTGTACAAGTCCCTTGAGTCTAATAACTCACTCCCTGTGTGTCGTAGGTTGAAAACCGTACTTATGGTTAAGAAGAATTACACCGCTGTTTAATGCTCTTTACCTAATCATCAACTGATATAGGTAAATGTCATCGACATAATTTCAAAAAGTTATATCTCACTCTATAAAAATAGACGTACAGATATATCAATTTGAAATTGGTGCATAACAGCGGATATTCAAAACCAAATATTTGTCGTCCGGCAAACAACCCAGGCGATTTCCTCAAATATCACCAATTACAACGAATTCCGATATAATGAGGATAATCACCTAATTCCCAATAGCTTACTCCCACTCATCATCTGTAAAACCATACAAATGTGAGAATCACACCTGGTAAATACATACTCTGGAGCAAGGGCTAATTGGGAAATCAGTTTTCTTTTAACGGTACACAGTGAAACTGAAACATTGAAATGTTTCGTAGGGGTATCCGGGCATTCCTAGTAATGCCTCTTCCATTATCAGGTTCACAACTGTAATCGTATATTTCTTTGTCGTCTCTCCAAATCCCTTTATATGTCTTTTAGTCATTACCTTCTGCACACCCCTTTAGGCCAAATGGTTTTCTTCTTTCCCTACCTTTCGGCACCAGCCTATGGTTTGGAAGAAGACTATCCAATAAGCATAATGAGTGTACTGTCCTAATCCTCGGAGCACTTGCAACCCGAGAGAAGGTAAAGATAAAAGACACATGAATAAAACTTATTCCTATTTCTCCTGAACCAGAATCCATCCCCGAACTGGAACAAGTTCCTTTCGAGTTCGTATATAACCATACGATGGAGCATCCAAATAACTGTGGATCTTCGTAGTGATACGGAGTGTTCTAGAGAAATACAAAGGTGAAGTGGGAGTGGTAATGAAATACTTGGTTTGGTCGTGAATAGCAGCCGCAATTTACTTTGCCCTTCTTCTAATCCCTTTATTTGTCTTAACTTAATACCTTCTATACAACACACTTAGGCTAATCGGCTTTCTTCATTCCCTACCGTTCGGCACCAGCCTAAGGTTTGGAAGAAGACTATCCAATAGGCGTAACGGGTGTACTATCCCCTAATCCAAGGAGCACTCGTAACCTGAGAGAAGGTAAAAGGAAAAGACAACTGAATAGTCCTATTCGTTTTCTCCAGAACAGGAAACCATCCTCGAATCTGGAACAAGTTTCTTCGAGTTCGTATATAACCATACGATGGTTTTATCCAATGGAAGTGGACGTTCGTAGTAATACGGGGTGTCCTGGAGAAAAGGGTAAAAGTAGGAGTGGTAATGAGGTATGCAACTCTGACAATCCAAAAGCCAGTCTTATAAGAAGGTTCGGTTAATCTTGGTCACTGAGTCATGGTCTAGGGTCGGGCCATGGTCGCTGCCAAAGAGAGAGAGAAAAGAAACACTCAGCGTGCACTCTAACCTAGATCAGAATGGTTATCACTTTATTTAATCAGGAAACCCCCCACTGTAACCTCAAATTCTCCTCCAAACCTGAAAGAAGAATTAGTCGGGATCACCCGAGGAGTAAACCAACTCATCAGTGGGAATCGGGATCCAACTATCATCGCAAGATAACGTGATGGAATCCACTCACGTTATCACACTCCAGAAGGTATGCGCATATCTGGCAAGTTTCAGTTTCTTTAGAAACTCCCGATATGATTTTTGCCCCATGCTCTTATGACCTTAACGTAGGCCAACATATCATAAGTCACATGTCAAGTTCTACCCGTCATTATCCAAGTTAATTTGAACCCACCCGTACATACCCTTGACTTAGGCCAAAATAGTAGTACGACTGTCCCAAACTAACACATCTATCTAAGCAACAGATAAATATCCGGTAGCCACCAATCACTATGCCTTAGCGTAGGTCAAAATACATAGCTTGAATACTACCGAACATTTAACTGAAATGACGGAGGGCTACGAATGGTTTTTGGCGAAAAACCTTTAACGTAATGAACTTGATATCGTTGAAGGAACCGGATAGGTTTTATAAAAATATAGTGGCGAAAACCTTTACTAAAGAGGTCACTCCCGGTGAAGGGATCTCGGTTCTTTCCACGTAGAATGAGGTGCAGGATATTCCAACTGAATACCACGATGCAAAGCAAAAGTAATCGACTATAATGAAGTTATTGCCCTGACGCAAACTTCTGTCCAAGGGGTCACTCCCGGTGAAGGGATCTCGGCCCTTGCCTCGTCGACTGAGGTGCTGGATATTCATAACCGAATACTACTGTGCAAAACAAAAGAGAACGTCCTTGCAATAACAGCTTTTTGAAAAATATTCCAACAACATCAGAATAAGTTTGTTTAGCTTGCATTGATCTGAATCAATGCGGTCCCATCAATTGATCACACCAATAAAGAACGAAAATAATGATGTACGTATATGCCATCCGCATTCGCCACTGGGTCCCGTCATCACCCGTTAGGTTACTTAACTAACGACAGAGCGGGGACTGGAATAGCGCGGATGCAAAACATATACAACATCTACTAATATATATATCAATATATAATATTCGCTCAAGACGTGATAAAATGCAACATCACAGAAATGTAATAAACATCACAGAACAATACAGATATCTGGGATCCCCGGGTTTCATTGAGTCGCTACTGAAACCCGACGTTCCCCTGGTCGTGTGGATAGCCTGTGCAATGAAATCCTAGATCCCTATGGGCGCGGCAAGTTACCCGCCAAAACCTGAAGCGATGCAGCCCCCTTCAACAACGTGAATGGACCACCCAGCACTTCACAGAATCCAGTAACTTGGGCACCCCTCCTGGGTCAACCTATACCCCCTACGAGTGCGGCGAATAGCCCGCCAATTCTAGAGTGAAGCCCCCTCCGTCTCAACGCCATGAGATGCGGGCCCGCTGCCCTCTAGAACCCGGCTACCCGTGCACCCCACCGCGGGATAATCCTAGTACAGAAAGTAAAATATGCAACGGGTACATCGACCTCAACCCGGTCGTGCCCAAAAAGAATAATATACAAACAGGCATTGACGGCAGTCCACATGTCGGACGCTCGCTCTGCAATATAAAATGTACATAATACCAAAACTGTACTATCATTGCATCCAGGCTATCCACCACGACAAATCCGCAACATCACAACACAACACAGAACATCAACGTGAATGTCACGTTCGCAAATCCATCTAAAAGGGCTTGTTCAGTTGATAAAACTGCACATTTGTATTACATTTTTCCTACCATTTTCATATTAAAAAAGGACTTTATTATAATATATCATACATATGAGGGTTTATGTGTAAAAACATTATTTTCCATGTGTTAATATATTTTAATTAGTATTTGGTAGGAAAATGTATGCAAATAATATCATTGACCAAATCCCAGTAGAACTAAGTCTACTAAATATTATTTGTTAAGTTGTTGTGCAGAATTTGCAGGTATAAAATCAAGGAAATCAAGTTGTTAAAGTAAACCTGTCTAATTAAGGAATCAAAACTTGGAGATCAAGTCTGGCAGCAACTACGAGAAGATTTCCAAATTCTGAAGGTACCAGAGATAGCCACATGTCGCAATAAGAAAGCCACAGAGAAATGATCAAGTGATCATGACCCTTGGCCGTGGATCCGCGGCCAAAACCCCCCTTGGGCCGCGGATCCGCGGCAGTATAGAGGAGTTAGGGTTTGCAAATTTTGGGCTGAATCTATGTTGCTTACTTCCTAATTTAGAAGCTTGGGATCTGGCTTTGGCACTATAAATAGGGACCGAGAGGCTCTTGGAAAAATCATCAAAACCGACGCGATCACGAAGCCCCAAACGCTCACGCATCCAAGCTGATCATCAATTGTTCGTCTACCTCCTTAGAAAAGATCGAGAAGCAAATCAAGTTTATTTGTAATCATTTTCTACGGAATAAAGTGTAGATTGTTCAAGTGATTAATAAAGGTAGTTATTTTATTTAATTCTTTTGCATTTTACATTATGTTTTCCCTCTCCGTCTTTCCATCTTCTTTTCCCAACATGCGCGAGTAATTCTCCGCTTGTTAGGGTTCGTAGGATTAGGGTAGGCTAATGGACAATAAAAATCCCTAAACCCTTTTTAAGTCCTATAAAGTTTATGAACTTTATCAAAAGAATTATTAACATCCTAATCGGGCGCGCTAACAATTCTTTGTTAGTCCCGACCGCGATTAGAGATTAGATTAATGATTGTTTTGGTAAAGGCTAGATATGAACGGAGTTCCTTGTCTAGATAAGGGTTAAGAGTGGGATTCCTTTTCCCTCCAGAAACCCTAATCTACATGCATCACCGTCGTTCTAGTTTTAAATCTATTAAAGGATAAAAAGGGTAACTTTTAATTAATTGTCCATAACAACTAAATCCTAACGAACCCTACAAGCCCTCTTATTATATTAACTACATCCTTAAAATAATCTAGATCTATATTTGTGCATTCTTGCTTAACGTAGATCTAGAAACCATTCACAAAATTCTTTCTTCCTCCTCTCTTTTTCAACACATCTAAAGTAAGAGTAAAAGGTTCCACGTTTCTCAGAGGACGACCCGTGCTCATCTCGGTCTAGCTACAAGCGACACCGTTATTGATTGCGGTTAACTACAAACACACTTTTTCGTATCAATCAAATGGCGCCGTTGCCGGGGATACGTGCGTAATTTTTTATTTTTACTATTTATGTTGAATTCTTAGACGATTTATATCATTGTATATTTAACGATTATTGTGTGAATTTTGCGAGGAAATCTGGAGTCACATACTTAAGGATACAGAGAGACAGAGACATTCATCAAGATCCAGAAGAGTACAGGAGGCCACATAGCAAAACTCATCACCTGATCCCTCAAGTAAGCGCCGGAACCGCGGCAGAAGGTGCACACCCGCGGCGGAAACGCGGCACAACTTTGGATCTAGGGCTTCAGTCTTCTCTGGTAAGATTATAACCTCTTCCTCTCTCCTCTCAAATCCAATAAAATATATTTTCTGCAAGATTCTTTGCAAAATAGCGCCGCTCAAAAATCTTTTTGCAAAAGTTTTGTGATTGGTTTTGTTTTGCATATTTTAATACGGACTTTAAGGGGCAAAGACCAAATCAAGATTAGGTGGGGATTTCATCACCCTTCTTAAGCCCCACAAATCACAAACCGAGTATCTAGATCAACCCTTCATTAATTTAAAAAATATCTAGACCAGACTCTAAGAACTGTCGCGCTCAATAAGGACAGAGGAAGGTCGTGGGTAATCTATCGTTTATCCGCATTACTTTTGTAGTGCCTAGGCAAGTGTGACAAAGGCTAGTGGTTTTTAATTAGGCCCACTACTGTGGTTCCTTCCCACTTACCTGGCACTTATCTGGCTACAAGGGTAATACGGAGGCGGTAGAGGATTGATCCTGCGGCTTGTCCTTTGGAAGTCTAGGAGCCGTCTAGAGACTGACCTAGGTAACCTTAGTTTCAGGGTTGTTTGTGCATTTTTGTGTGATTTGTCTAAATCCGTCATTTTTTAAACAAACCAATTATTTTCTCCCCTCTTTACCCTTCCCCCTTCTTCTCTTCTTATAATGGGTGACCCAAACAGACGATCTCTTGCCGAGCTTTGCTGTCCACAACCAGATATCTCTTGTTTTCGTAATCCCTTCGGTATACCGTCCGGCTCTTCCATGTCCTTAAGAGATCATATAGAACAAGCAGGAAGAAACAGTTGGCCACCTCAGTCTAGGTCTTATCAACCGTATCCTAATCCTACACCTGTTTCAGTTCATACCCAGAGTGAGAAAGCCCCTAGACGAATGTCCATTGCTGAGCATATAGCTAGGGCTAGAGGCCAAAGTTTAAACCCGGACCAATATCAACCATCACCACCACTGTCCAGAGAAGAGTTTGATATGCGGTTTGTGGCATATAAGATGTCTATTGAAAATAGCCAACCAACCAACCCATATCAATATTCTTCTTATCATAATATTGATCCTACTCCTACCCAAGTTTCGCAACCATTCTGTTCCTATCAATCCAATCCGACTTTTCCACCTTCTCTAGACAGTTCTTCTAATAAGTCATTTGGGAGTTTTAATTATCCACAGGAATTTCAATCTTATACTGAAACCCCTTATCAGCCCAAGTCTAGTCTTGAGCAAACATTAGAAAAAATTTTGGAACTGTCGAACCAAATTAGGAAGGATTTGGGTAGTGAGACAGAACTGTACACCCTTCCTAATCAAACCTCTCCATTCCAAATTGAAATGCACAACTCCAGTTTCATAGATTCATCAAGTACACCAAATAGAATGACTGATAAGTTGTGTGACTTTGTAGTGTTTGATTTACCCGACTGTGAAGGGTCCATTTCAAGTGAAACCAAGCCCAACCCTTATGATCTTTACACCTCCACTCTTGAACCAAAACTGATTGAAAACCATATTTTTGATGAGGAGTTTGAGAATTTTAACCTTCACTTGAATGAGGTGATTGACGTTGGGGATATATTGATTGATGAACCCGAAATTTTGGATGATTTTGTCCCACCAATTCATCAGATCCTTTCACTTCCTTGTGGTCATCATCTTGAGCCTTTAATTCTTCCCGAACCCCAAATATGTCTTGAAGTTGATGATAAAGGTATACCCGAAGAAATACAACCTCCATCTTCCACATCTGGTACAGCAACACTCGACACACCAATTTGTTTACCCATTTCACCTTCTACTTTCTCCGGTTCTTCTTCTGTTCCTATAGTTTCAGTGAGTTTTGATGAATCACAATCCGTTAATTCAAGTTCAATAATACTAGAAATTCAACTTGATTTGGATATTTTTGAAAATGAGGTAGATGAGTTTTTCGAGTCCTCTACCTCAATGACTTTTGATGAATCAAGTAGGATAAATTCTGGCACAAAACTCTTTGACAGCAAAATGTTCAATCACACCATTGATAAAAGTTTTGAAGAACTTTTTGCTGACGAACTTGAATTTTTAAACAATACGGACTTTGTGATTGATCAATCTCCACCTATAGAGGTTGAACCGTCACCATTCCTTCTTCCTAATCATTCACATTCATCCTCATTCTTTCTTTTCTCTAATTTCAAACCCTTTCCAGACCACCTCTTATCCCTTCCCCATTTTTTCTTGACTCGATACACACATTCTTCCACCAACCTATACGCTATACTGATAAAATCTTTGAATGGTTGGTGTTAACTTTTGGTCTTTGTAAAGTCTTACTTTGACCAAATGACTTACCCCCTCTTAAAATGCTTCGTATTGTCTAACTCATGTTTGAGGGGGGGGTATATTTTTGGCTCTTGAACATAACTTTTGTCCTCAAATTTGTGAGCCAAAAATAAGTTTGGGGGAGGATTTTCACTTTCATATATTCTTGCCCCCATTAATAATGACCTCCCAAGCTTACAGGTTTTTGTGATCCAGTAGATAGCAACAGTGAGGACACTGTTGAAAACAAGTTTGGGGGAGGTTTGTGCTTATTTACGCATCACTTCGCATCATATTTTGCATAAGCACAATATTTTCCAAAAAAAAATTTTAAAAAAAATTTCTTTTATAACAAAAGAGTAGAAAGTGAAAAATTACATCCAAAAGATAGGAATAGTTTAAGAAAACCAAGAAAATTAGAAGTTTTCTTAAACGAACTAGTAATAAGTAGTTATGAGCTGTTGTCCCAAGGGTTAGTAAGATGAAGGAAGTCACTAATCTGAGGATAAAAATAAGTCTGAAAAATAGTTTCTATTCTGGAAGCCAAACATTTGAATGTTGATACCTACTATATGCACTTACACACGTCTTGAAACTCGGGATAGTAGAGGATACCTTGAAATGCTCTTGTCTAAAAGCCAAAGTATGAAGTAAACGAAAAAAATGAAGAAAATATAAAATGGTGAAAAGAGAAAAATGAACACTGGTTTTGTTATCGCCAAGGCAGCAATAAAAAAATATAGCGAGGGTGCCTCTTCACCTAGTGCCGTAAGGCCAACTGGTCTGGGAGTCACTGCTAAGCCTTAGGTGGTGCAAGACGAGGAAAATAATATCAGCTAATCAGCAAGCACATGAGTAATCGGTCGGTTAGTACCTCAAGAAGTATTAACGGTCGCATGAAAATGTTTGAGCAAATCTAAATATTCATCAAGTACTGAGGTAGATGGACAAGAGTATGATAGCTTGAATTGAATTCTCCGAGTGTAGGGATGTCCATTACACACATGTAGGGTTATATGATCGATATTTGGATGAAAGGTAGGAATGAAGAATAAAGACGATATTTTATTAAGGGATGATGTGATTTCTAACATCTTTTCATGACTATTAAGATAGGGCTCATAACAACTGAAAAGCTAGTGTAGTTGGAAACTCTTATTTTCAAAGTCTTTCTTTTATGGTTCTTATATTTATATGTAAATTTCACCATCTCTCTTTTGTTATTGGATTTTGTGGGTGTAATCCGCTGAAAACCCTCAGGAGACAACACTCCTCCTACCAGGGACACCTAGAGGTTTAACGGCTTGTTGCACGTGCTCAGTGCAATCGAGTTTGCCTACGAAAGTGTGCTTAGTTTTCTCCTTTTTTTTCTCCTCTTGAATAAACTAGTTTGCTCGGGACGATCAAAGATAAGTTTGGGGGTATTTGTTCAGTTGATAAAACTGCACATTTGTATTACATTTTTCCTACCATTTTCATATTAAAAAAGGACTTTATTATAATATATCATACATATGAGGGTTTATGTATAAAAACATTACTTTCCATGTGTTAATATATTTTAATTAGTATTTGGTAGGAAAATGTATGCAAATAATATCATTGACCAAATCCTAGTAGAACTAAGTCTACTAAATATTATTTGTTAAGTTGTTGTGCAGAATTTGCAGGTCTAAAATCAAGGAAATCAAGTTGTTAAAGTAAACCTGCCTAATTAAAGAATCAAAACTTGGAGATCAAGTCTGGCAGCAACTACGAGAAGATTTCCAAATTCTGAAGGTACCAGAGATAGCCACATGTCGCAATAAGAAAGCCACAGAGAAATGATCAAGTGATCATGACCCTTGGCCGTGGATCTGCGGCCAAAACCCCCCTTGGGCCACGGATCCGCGGCAGTATAGAGGAGTTAGGGTTTGCAAATTTTGGGGCTGAATCTATGCTGCTTACTTCCTAATTTAGAAGCTTGGGATCTGGCTTTGGAACTATAAATAGGGACCGAGAGCCTCTTGGAAAAATCATCAAAGCCGACGCGATCACGAAGCCCCAGACGCTCATGCATCCAGGCTGATCATCAACTGTTCGTCTACCTCCTTAGGAAAGATCGAGAAGCAAATCAAGTTTATTTGTAATCATTTTCTACGGAATAAAGTGTAGATTGTTCAAGTGATTAATAAAGGTAGTTATTTTATTTAATTCTTTTGCATTTTACATTATGTTTTCCCTCTCTGTCTTTCCATCTTCTTTTCCCAACATGCGCGAGTAATTCTCCGCTTGTTAGGGTTCGTAGGATTAGGGTAGGCTAATGGACGATAAAAATCCCTAAACCCTTTTTAAGTCCTATAAAGTTTATGAACTTTATCAAAAGAATTATTAACATCCTAATCGAGCGCGCTAACAATTCTTTGTTAGTCCCGACCGCGATTAGAGATTAGATTAATGATTGTTTTGGTAAAGGCTAGATATGAACGGAGTTCCGTATCGAGATAAGGGTTAAGAGTGGGATTCCTTTTCCCTCCAGAAATCCTAATCTACATGCATCACCGTCGTTCTAGTTTTAAATCTATTAAAGGATAAAAAGGGTAACTTTTAATTAATTGTCCATAACTACTAAATCCTAACGAACCCTACAAGCCCCCTTATTATATTAACTACATCCTTAAAATAATCTAGATCTATATTTGTGCATTCTTGCTTAACGTAGATCTAGAAACCATTCACAAAATTCTTTCTTCCTCCTCTCTTTTTCAACACATCTAAAGTAAGAGTAAAAGGTTCCACGTTTTCCAGAGGACGACCCGTACTCATCTCGGTCTAGCTACAAGCGACACCGTTATTGATTGCGGTTAACTACAAACACACTTTTTCGTATCAATCAGGGCTATAGCAGTTAGACAGGATTTACCGATCAAGTGACAGTCACGGTCGCAGATATAATGTAAATACTGTGAACTAACATGTTTAAAATTTTCGATCGACTAAATTTCCCGAAGTGGGCCCCAAGCACAACTGTAGGACTCATAAAAAATCTGGGCCCAAACAGAATATACCAAAAACCCCAATTCCAAGTATAAAGATCACTGTAGAAAAATGGTATTGCGTTGACCCTTGGCTGCGGCGGAACCGCGGCCGGAACATGGGTTTGGCCGCGGTTCCGCGGTCTTCCTGTAGCATCACAATACCAGATTTCTACAGAATTCTTAAAATCACCTGCTTAAATTTCTGCAACACTCCAAATATTTTTTCGAGCCAAAAAAAATTCGACAGAAAACTGATGCATTTGATATCGTGATTTTGGAATTTTTGTTCGATCGAACTTTTAAACACGCTAGAGCAAGCTAGACTAGGTTAATAGCGTGGCTCTGATACTATTGTAAGTGCACGGCAGCGTCCCGATCGTCATCCCGAGGCCAAAATGCGAAACGATACTTTTCTTTAACTTTCAAAAATGGCGCTACTGCGTACTAAAAACCCGGATCGGGGCATTAACCTATTGCTAGCAAACTAGAAGATGGGTAGAAAGCTATACCGAGCGATCCGTGTCCTTCGGTCTTCGGCCTCCATCCCGATCTCCTCGCGGAATCTCCGGTCTTCATCTCCTCGTCGTAAAGGGCACCACATCGCCGGGTTCTTTTACGGGCTCCCACCTCTGGACCGAGGCAACTCGGGCATGAAGTTGGCGAGCCGACGTGTCCAAGAATGCTGTAGGCTAAGTGTAGAATGGTTTTGTCTCATGGGGTTGTGAATTTGCCATTTGGAAGTGGTGGAATGAGATCTACTTTGGAGATGAACCAAGGGGATTTTATGCAAGCAAATGAGAGTATTTTCCCACACCAAAAAAATGTGCAGCCCACCTCCAAGCTTGGCCGGCCATGCTTGTGGAATGAGGGGAGAGAGTGAGTGGATCAATAATGCAAGAAGGAATGATGAGTGATGATGAGAAAATAATGATCACAACAAAGTCCATACTCATCCTCATCACTCAACAACCAAGTAATCATGAATAAAGAAGTCAAATGATGGTTGAACCATCATGAAGCTGTCATCACAAAAAGTCTTCTCCATAATAAAATGCACAAGTGCAAATAACCCCGTTCACACCAATTTTCAGCCAAAGAAAGAAACAAAGGAAAATGGCCGAAACGGAAAGCAAACTGGCAACTTCAAAAAACCGATCCCGTAATAAATTACAGGAAAACCCGGCGACTGTATATACATACCCGCATTTGTATTCCGACCGAATACAAATGCAATGAGATAAAATCTACACTGTAAAATACTAGGATCCGGCTTAAACCAAAGCCCGCTAGTATTATCTGTCCGATCATGATCCGTGCAATACCGCACGTATATGATCGAACCCTGCCATATCTTCGTACGGCCTCTACAGCGTTTCGCCCGAAAATTGAGAAACTGTCTGTGGGGGACTCTAAAGACTCGTCAATACTTTGGCTGTGGATTTAACCACTAGCACGTCAGAGGTATTAGCCATACGTAACGGGCTACCAGGTATTGACCAAAAGGGACGTCGATGAGTGAACTCATCCTGATACCCTACTGAGCCTGTCAGTGACAATATCCGTATAGTCCGGTCCGTTCGTCTATGAGCAACGCATGGCGGGCCTAGAGGGTTGGTAAAAGTCAGACCCCCAATAGCGGTACAAATCGTGTCGGAGTGTAGCCCAGAACACCCTGAGATACTACTGGAATACCTACCAGTAAATCTCCTGCCTTGGCCAAGGATTTCGTGTAATGGCTCTCCTAGACACAGCGCGACCTCACCCCCAATACCGGAGAGACGAACCCCTGCAGATCCACTCACTGCCTCCATATGGCTCGGGACTGTACCCAACTAAAACCTGTTTGCACGACTCCTTTGAGCCGTGGTAGGGTAGTAATCAAATTACAGTGGGAACTCACACGAGACAAATGACGATCTCAGGTCGATGAACTAACCTGTACACATGTCACCAGGGAACTGCTATCTGACGTTAGGTATAAGACCAACTAGCATGTTCCCGGCGAGTCCTGTCCGGTGTACTCATAACCCAATGAGCACCTGTATACATCTTAGGTGAACCAACTGACACCAGTGGCTTGTGAGACCGGCCACCGCCCCTTGTCGGGGTCTCGACTGTATACACTAGTCTACTGTGGAGTATCGATGCCATGTCTCGAAAACTCCCACGACTAGGGACCTTTTAAGGATGTGCTTATAGACCCCAGCTCCCACGTATATGATCGCCATCATACTGCTGGCCATCAAGCAAGAATCCTAAGGGCTCTATCAACGCGCAATAGTGACCTGTAAGGTCACCTAAAGCAGTACACGATGATAAAGATAAACCAGATAGCATACTATCATCTTGAGTAAGACTGTCCTACCGGTATATGTCCTCCCTCAATCATTGCAATCACGCGCCTGCGATCCAATAATTGACTCTGAGAGCACTATATCCAACAAAAAAGATGGCTGGATATATTATCCATACGGTCTATATGGCGGGAGGGTGCCCCAGCGACAACCTTCGCAGCAAAAGCAAGGATGGGGCCACCATATCCCAAGCCCAATCTGGCTTGAATGTGGTTGCCGTTTCCCAAGAACAGCCGCTTCCGCTGGATGAAGAAAACCTTCTCGATGAGGATGATAGGAAGAAAGACCCCTCGGTCCATGCAGAGTCAAGCTCAGACAGCGAGGAAGAGCCGACTTTCCGCCCCAGGACCGCGGAGCAAGAGCTGCTTCAAGAGCTTCGAAAACAGCTCAGGAGCAAAGATAGAGAGATGGCCATGCTCTATTCGAAGATTGACGACTTAACGAACGTTGTGATGCAGCTTACGGCTCAAATTGCTCGAGCGCCTCCCAATCAAGCATAAGTCGCTACTAATCAGCCGGGTGATGACAATCCGAACCAGCCAATGCCCGTTCCTTTGGGCGCAAGACTGGTCGAGCCGCATGAAAGCCGGCCACATTCCGCTTCTGGGGACGCCTTGGCCCCAGATAGCACTATCCTGCTAACATAAGATCGGATAATGGACTTGGTCACCAGCAAAGTTAAAACATTGGTGGCTGAAGCTGAAGCTCAGAAAGAAATTGGCAGTAGTGGCGGCCATATCCCGCACAGTACGATCTGATCGAGTTCCCGAGCGGCTACGTCATTCCTAAGTTCGGAAGATTTGACGGAACGGGGAATGCAAATCATCACGTCGCCCACTTCAAAGCATCGTGCGGAAATACAGGGGGAAACGATGCGCTCCTTCTTCGTCAGTTTGTCAACAGCCTGACCGGTGTCGCCTTCGACTGGTACGTGAGTATACCAGACGGGTCCGTCATTACCTTTGCCCAAATGGAGTCTCTGTTTCGGCAAAGGTTCATGAGTGTCAGTGATAAAATCTCCATTGCCGACCTTGTGAGGACCAAGCCGGGGAAGAATGAAAGCAACACCGAATTTATCGCCCGATGGCGTAATCTCACAGTCAAGTGCGAACCGCCGCTGGAGCAGGACCAGTCCGTCAGCCTTCTCATTGGGAACCTCAGCAATTGGATAGTCCCATTCTTGTGTACAGCAGGCCTCAAGACGTTTCAAGAGCTAACCAAGAAAGTTCAAATGCTGGAACGCTCGAAGCAAGAGTCCACCCCGGACTCTCAGAGAGACAAGACATGGAAAAGCAAGCGGGACGACAACCGTAGAAGCAGGAGTTCCAGCAGTCCCAATGTCTTCAATGCGTCCGACAATGAAGAAAAGCAAAGGGCGGGCGAATCCAAAACCAACCGGTCTCAAAAGCCATTGCTGGGAGGAGATGGGCCTTCCCTAGAGGAAAAAAAGAACAAGGTTTACTCTTTCAGGAGGGACAAGGTCCGAAAGATATTTAAAGATGCCTTGAACAACGGTCTACAATTGCCGGAGTCGAAAAGACCTCAAGAGGCAAAAATGACCGACAATCCCCTGTATTGCCCGTACCACCGAGTAGTGAGCCATGCGATCGAGGATTGTTATATCTTCAAAGACTGGGTCGAGAAGCAGTACAAGGCTGGAGAGATCGAGCTGTCCAAAAGTGTGTTGGTGAACAATCAAGTTGCAACCACCAACTTTGTACAGACAGAAGCTGAAGCCTTCTTGGAGCAGACAGCCGAACCTGCTATCCTAAGAAATGAAACGGACCCACCGCAGCCTCCGTGGAGTACGCACATATCTAATAAGACGAAGAAGATGATAAAGCTACTTCGGAAAGAGCCCAGGACGGAATGGGAAGGGCAGAAGAAGCCTACTATGCCAGTTGCCAATGCAGCTCGATCAGGCTCAAAGTCCAAAAAGCTCAAGAAGAAGAAAAGTGCAGCTCGGCGCGAAAATGAGTCTGCAGGGAGATCGACCATTCAAAAATATATTGATTCTCTCGAAGACTATGAACAGAAGGAAAGGAATCTAATTCAATTGAAAGAGTTCTTCCCTGTAGAAGCGGCTGAGGTTCTGGAGGAGTTAGAAGAAGACTCCAATGAAGAGATCCCTGTAGTGACCTGCTACGCCATCCATCTTGGCAACGACTCTGAGGAGGAGCTCTGTTTTCCCTAAGAGGACAAGGAGCTCGCCATAAAGTCCAACCAAATCTAGCTTAGAAGCGGCAGTGCTCTACCGCCAAATCAGGGCAACGTCCCAAAAGGAAAGGAAAAACAGGTGGCTAATGAGGAAGATGGCAAAGAACCGGCTGATAAAAACTCAAGTCCTTCCTCGGTGGACTATAATGTTTTGGCTCATCTCCGGAAGCTTCCGTCTCTCCTGAGCATCTATGATGCCTTAGTCCTATCTAAGGAGCTTAGAGATGTCCTCATTCACGCTCTATAAAACCCCGAGCGGTGTCAGGCTCAATTTGCCGAAATTAATATGAAAGAAGCCCAGTACGCTTTGCATGCTGCCGCGGTCACGTTTAAGGACGAAGACTTGCTACTGGGAATGGCTGAGCATAATCGGCCGCTCTACGTGACCGGGTACAGTGACGGAGATCGGATTAATCGCATATTGATCGATCCGGGGTCCTCAGTGAACATCATGAACTTGTGGACTCTGAAGAGTTTTTCAATGGACGTCCGACACCTGTCAAGGGAAAGGATTGTCATTCAAGACTTCAATCAAAACTGCCAGCAAGTTCTGGGGTCTATAGCTTTGCCAATCAAATTTGGGGATCTGCAAACTGAAGCTAAGATATACGTGATCGACGCTGACACGTCTTATAAAATTCTCTTGGGACGGCCGTGGCTCCACGATTACGGCATCATCCCGTCAACTCTCCATCAATGCATGAAGTATACTAAAGATGGCGAAGAAAGACGCATTGACCGAGACATCCAGCCGTTCGGTGTGCATGAAGTCCGATATGAGGATTCTCGGTACTTTATGAGGCCCCAAAGTACTGAGCCACAGCTGACCAAAGACAGAACGGTCCCGAAACTCAAAGGAAAATCTGAGCCGGCTGTCACTTTTAAAAGCAAAAACGCCCAAGTGCGCCCTCGTTTCGGTAGCGATACGGACGAATCTGTTACTGAGGCCCCATCTAGCAGCAAAGTCCGTCCTCATCTTAGCAGCGACACTGAAGAGTCGAAGGAAGAGGACCTGCCATGCAACAGCTGTGCAGATTGGGTCCCTATGCAGCAAACAAAACTATGAGAGACCTTCGAAATTGCAGAAGGGCCCCTAGCTGTCATAAGGGTGCCGGAATGGATGTGCAAAGAGCTTGACGCATTGTCAGTCTCTGCCGTGGACCAGCTGAAAAATTTCTACATTCCCGGGAGGAAAAATGGACAGAAGGGCATCCTGTTTTATGGGTCAAACCCCATTGTGCACCTGAACGATCTTTCTGCCGCGTGCCTTTCCTATGAGAGAGGCATAAGAGCCGTCCTCAATCCCAGATACTATGCGCCCGAGATGCGGGAATACTTCAAAAGGTGCGGATGCCGATTATATCAATCGGAGTCCGAAGCAAAGTTTTATGAAGGGCTATGGCATCCGCCTCAGGTCCGAACACTCATCGGTGGACGCATCCCAGATAGACGGGGCATAGGTTTCATCCAGCCTGATTCTAAGGCATGCTACATGATCCATATTGGGGAAGCCAGCGAAGAGGCAAATGATGAAAACGAGCTAGCCGAGCTAGAAGAAGCTCCCTAAGAGCTCGAAGATGGCGGACAAGCAACCTTCGATGAGCTAACTGAGATCGATTTAGGAACGCCTAACAACCCAAGGCCGACCTACATCAGCTCACTCCTGTCTGAGGAAATGAAAGAACAGATAATTGCCCTGCTGCATGAGTTCGTCGACTGCTTCGCGTGGACATACAAAGAAATGCCTGGCCTTTCCCCTGAAGTGGCCATGCATAAACTGGCTATATCTCCTGATGCTAAGCCAGTCAAACAAGCTCCTCAAAGAATGAGAAGAGAGCTAGAAGAAAAGGCCATCGAGGAAACCAAGAAGCTCATCGATGCTGGCTTCATCAGGGAAGAGAAATATGCGGACTGGATCGCATGCATAGTCCCAGTGAAGAAGAAAAATGGGCAGATCCAAGTTTGTGTCGATTTCAGGGACCTCAACAAGGCTTGTCCTAAAGACGGCTTCCCTCTACCGGTCATGGAAATGGTGGTCGATGAAACCTCAAATTACGAGCTGTTCACCTTTATGGATGGCTCGTCTGGATATAAACAGATCAAGATGTCGCCTGAGGATGAGAAGCACACAGCATTTCGAACCCCGATCGGAATATACTGCTACAAAGTGATGTCGTTTGGACTGAAGAACGCAGGTGCTACATATCAAAGGGCGATGACCAATATCTTTGATGACCTAATTCATAAGGTCGTCGAATGTTATGTTGATGATCTGGTCGTCAAGACTAAAACCAAGGCCGATCACATCCAAGATCTTAGGACCGTTCTCACCAGACTGAGGGAATACGATCTGAAGATGAATCCTCTGAAGTGCGCTTTTGGCGTGTCATCGGGAAAATTCCTGGGCTTCATAGTCCGATATCGAGGGATCGAAGTTGATCCATCCAAGATAAAGGCCATCATGGAGATGCCCCCTCCGAAGAATCTGACGCAATTAAGATCTTTTCAAGGCAAGCTTGCCTATATATGAAGGTTTATCTCAAATTTATCGGGGAGATGTAGGCCATTCTCAAAGCTCATGAAGAAAGGTGCTCCTTTTGTCTGGGATGCTGAATGTCAAGAAGCGTTCGAAAGCATCAAACAGTACTTGTTGCACCCTCCAGTGCTGGCCGCTCCCATTCCAAATAAACCGCTGATTCTCTACACTACCGCGCTGGATGAGTCACTCGGTGCGCTCCTTGCTCAGATCAACGAGGAGGGAAAAGAGAATGCCCTCTACTACCTCAGTCGAACTTTAGTCGGGGCGGAACACAACTATTCCCCGATCGAAAAGCAATGCCCGGCTATGATATTTGCTGTGAAGAAGCTGAGGCATTATCTGCTCGCTCATCGGGTTATGCTGATCTCCAAGGTCGACCCGCTCAAACACTTGATGACCAAAGCAAGCCTAGCCGGCAGAATGGCAAGATGGGCTGTCATGCTACTTGAGTTTGACATAGTTTATATTCCTCAGAAAGCAGTAAAAGGGCAAGCTCTTGCAAACTTTCTCGCTTCTCATCCCATACCAGAAGGGTCACCACTCAATTGCGAGTTATCCGACGAACAAGTGCTGCACCTTGAGAATGACGACCTATGTTGGGAGCTCTACTTCGATGGGGCCTCATCGATAAGGACCTCCAGTAAATCAAGCGTCCCGGAGGTAAAAGCAGGGATAGGATTGGTGTTCATCACGCCATCAATGGGAACCCTACGGCGTTCTTTTGCTCTCACCGAGCCTCGGACAAACAATGAGGCCGAATATAAAGCTCTCATAGCTGGTTTGGAGCTCGCCATAGAAATGGAAATCCTTCGGCTACGGGTTTACGGTGACTCCCAGCTTGTCTTCAACCAAGTAAGCGGCGATTATAAGATATACAAACCTGAGTTAGCTCGATATAGAAGCCGAGTGGTGGAACTCATGAAACGGTTCACTCACATTGAACTAATGAGAGTCCCTAGAGCGTTGAATGGAAAGGCTGACGTACTCGCTCACTTAGCCAAGGAGCTGGCTGATCCTAACATGGACGAAATTCTGATCACAGTCAGGAGCCGGCAAATTCTACCCCCAGTCTCTCTACAAGAAGAGGAAAGCGCGGAACAGAAGAGCAGTCCTGCCGAAGAAGCTTCGATCATCCAAGACGACTCCGATTGGAGGGAACCCTTCATAGAGTACCTCCGATACGACAAGCTGCCCGAAGGAAAATCTGTAAGGATTCAGATGAAGAAGAGAGCTCTCTGATACGTGTTTGTGAATGACACGCTATACCACAGGTCATATGACCAACTCTGGCTTAGGTGCCTGTCATCGGCCGAAGCCCAAAAAGTTATGAAAGAAGTTCACTCAGGCGTCTGCGGGGCTCACCAGTCCGGCCCCAAAATGCGGCTTCAGATCAAACGGCTTGGGTATTACTGGCCCACCATGATACGGGATTGTGGAGAGCATGCAAAGAAATGTTATATCTGCCAAATTCACGGTGATTTCATTCACAAGCACCCCAATCCATTGCATCCTACGGTGGCGTCGTGGCCCTTCGAAGACTGGGGAACCGACATAGTTGGTCCAATTGATCCTCCATCATCCAAAAGCCACCGGTTCATACTGGCTGCAACAGACTACTTCTCCAGATGGGCTGAAGCTGTCCCGCTAAAAGAAGTCAAGACAGAAGAAATTCTGACATTCCTCCAGCATAATATTCTATACCGCTTCGGTACACCAAGAAGAATCATTTCTGACAACGCGCCTTCTTTCAAGAGCTTTAAAGTCTCAAGATTCGCTACTCAGCACAAGATAGACTGGAGATATTCCTCCATCTATAATCTAAGAGTCAATGGACTAGCCGAAGTCTTCAATAAGACTCTATACAAGCTTTTGAGGAAAAATACTTCAGCCAACAAGAGAGACTGGAATCTCAAACTTCATGAGGCGTTGTGGGCATATCGTACAATACATCGTACTCCAACTCAGTCCACTCCATACTCATTGCTCTTCGGAGTGGAGACGGTCCTCACCCTCGAAGTCGAAGTTCCAATCTTAAGAATGCCCGTTCAGCACGAGTTGACGGAGGAGGAAAACGCCCTCCTTCGGCTGGAAGAGCTCGACGCCCTCAAAGTATTGACAAGTCTTTAGAGTCCCCCACAGACCGTTTCTCAAGTTTCGGGCGAAACGCTGTAGAGGCCGTATGGAGATATGGCAGGGTTCGATCAGATACGTGCGGTATTGCACGGATCATGATCGGACGGATAATACTAGCGGGCTTTGGTTTAAGCCGGATCCTATTATTGTACAGTGTAGATTTTGTCTCATTGCATTTGTATTCGGTCGGAATAGAAATGCGGGTATGTATATACAGTCGCAGGGTTTTCCTGTAATTTATTACGGGATCAGTTTTTTGAAGTTGCCAGTTTGCTTTCCGTTTCGGCCATTTTCCTTTGTTTCTTTCTTTGGCTGAAAATTGGTGTGGAGGGGCTTATTTGCAAATGTGCAAATTAGCAATTTGGAGGGTTGTTTTTGCAAGTAGTTGCATCATGATGGTTTCATGATGGTTCCACCATCCCTTGACTTTCTTTTGGTCATCATTGCTTGACTTTTGGGTTATGATGATGAAGGGTTATGATGATGATGTGAGGCTTGCTTTTGGCTTATGGTCACCATTCTTTTTTCCTACACTCACCTCCCTTGTATTTTCTCCTCCTCCATTATTTGTTTTGGCCGGCCACAATTTGAGAGTGGAAGAGGGTCATTTTTGGTGTGGGGAAATAGTTCATCTCATATTATCTTGCTTACACCAAAATTCCCAAGTTGATCTCCATTGTTCATTCCTCCACTCCTTCAATGGCAACTTCACAAACCCCATTGAGACAAACCACACTACACTAGCCTACAGCATTTCTTGGACACGTCGGCTCGCCAACTTCGTGCCCGAGTTGCCTCGGTCCAGAGGTGGGAGCCCGTAAAAGAACCCGGCGATGTGGTGCCCTTTCGACGAGGAGATGAAGACCGGAGATTCCGCGGGGAGATTGGGACGATGACGAGAAGACCAAAGGACACGGATCGCTCGGTATATCTCTCTACGCCTTCTCTAGTTAGCTAGGAGTAGGTTAATGGCCCGATCCGGGATTTTAGTGCGCGGTGGTGCCGGTTTACAAGTTTTGTAAAAGTATCGTTTCCGCATTTTGGCCTCGTTCAGACGGCCGGGGCGCCGCCATGCACTTACACAATCCACGGGCGTAAACAACCCATATCTCTCCCAAGTCCCGCCGGTGAGACTACTTTTAAAGTCCCACCAGCGACCACAAAAAAAATATAAATAAATAAATAAATAAATACGGTATGTCCACAAGCAAAACGGGCATGGATGAAAACCCGAAAGGGCTCCGTGAGTAAAAACAGCAGGACTGCCGGCGAGTTTGTGAAAACCCGAAAGGGTGCAAACTCGTGAAAAAGAAAGGATAAAACACACTCGCAAAGTCCTCTCGACCTTGTGAGGAGAAAATACCTGCGTGAGATCTTTACGACTCACAAAGGAGCAACACACTTAGGAATCCTCACGATTCCTAAGGAGAACATACACCTGCGAGATCCTCTCGACTCATAGGGAGAAAATGCTTTTATGAGACCCTTACGGCTCATAAAATTGAAAAGTCTTAGGTGACAGGGACCTAAACCTGTCTCCTAAGCCATCGCTTCCCAACGGGAAATGGCAAATGATGAGTCGCTCCTGGCATTACGCTTCAGTGTTAGCGGTGTTGATGTCGACCAAAAAACCAAACCCAAGTCCTCCCGGGGCAAATGATGAGTTGCTCCTGGCATTATTCCAGTGCAGCAATACTGATGCCAAACAAGATCCAAATTCCAAGTCCCCAAACGGCGAATGATGAGTCGCTCCTGGTATCATATGCCAGTGCAGCGATGCAGACGCCAACCAAAACCCAATTTCTCAAAATTCTCCCTGCCCTATGGTTAGTCCCCAGATCGACTATCGTATACAATCCACGGGCTCAAATAATTCTCATCATACCCATACCCTACCGCAATCACCAGTCCAGCGGCCGGTCTTCTCCCTTGGACTTATGCTCCATTTTAGAAGACCCACTCATGTGTCCTCACGATACATGAGGAGAACAAACCTTTGTGGGATCCTTACGACTCACAAAGGAAAAACACACTTGGGGGTCCTCACGACTCCTAAGAAGAAAATGCACCTACGAGATCCTTACGACTCGTAGGGAGAAAATGCTTTTATGGGACCCTTACGACCCATAAAATTGAAAAGCCTTAGGTGATAAGGATCTAAACCTGTCTCCTAAGCCATCGCTCCCCAATCCCCAAGTGGCGAATGATGAGTCGCTCCTAGGTACCATATTCCAGTGCAGCGATGCAGACGCCAACCAAATTCCAAACTCAAATCCTAAACGGCGAATGATGAGTCGCTCCTGGTACCATATTCCAGTATAGCGATGCTGATGCCAAACCAAAACCAAAATCCCCAAATCCTATCATGACAGATGATGATTCGTTCCTGGTACCATATTCCAGTGTAGCGATGCTGATTTCAACCCGATTCACATCAAATCAACAAGACAAGCATCGACCGTCCAAGTCGCAAAAAGGGCAGAACCGACCTTCCAAGTCGCTAAAAGGGCAGTATCGACCGTCCAAGTCGTAAAAATGGCAAAACCGACCGTCCAAGTCTCTTAAAAGGCAGTATCGACCGTCCAAGTCGCAAAAATGGCAGAACCGACAGTCCAAATCGCAAAAAGGGCAGCACCGACCATCCAAGTCGCTAAAAGGGCAGCATCGACCATCTACGTCGCAAAAAGGGCAGCACCGACCGTCCAAGTCGTAAAAGGGGTAGAATTGACCGTCCAAGTCGCAAAAAGGGCAGCACCGACCGTCCAAGTCGCTAAAAGGGCAGAACCGACCGTCCAAGTCGCAAAAAGTGCAGCACCGACCGTCCAAGTCGCTAAAAGGGCAGAACCGACCGTCCAAGTCGCAAAAAGGGCAGCACCGACCGTCCAAGTCGCTAAAAGGGCAGTACCGACCGTCCAAGTCGCAAAAATGGCAGCAAGTCGCAAAAATGGCAGCACCGACCATCCAAGTCGCTAAAAGGGCAGCACCGACTGTCCAAGTCACAAAAAGGGCAGCACCGACCGTCCAAGTCACTAAAAGGGAAGTATCGACCGTCCAAGTCGCAAAAAGGGCAGAGCCGACCGTCCAAGACGCTAAAAGGGTAGTATCGACCGTCCAAGTCACTAAAAGGGCAGTATCGACCGTCCACGTCGCAAAAAGGGCAGTACCGACCGTCCAAGTCACTAAAAGAGCAGCATCGACCGTCCAAGTAGCTAAAAGGGTAGCACCGACCGTCCAAGTCGCAAAAAGGGCAGAACCGACCGTCCACGTCGCTAAAAGGGCAGCAACGACCTCCTCGTCGGAATTATGCTCCACCTCGGAATCAAGTCAACCAGGCACTCCATCTCGGAGACACGTCAAGCATCGACCGTCCATGTCATAAAAAGGGCAGTGCCAGCTTCCCAAAAGGTGGGAGCCGAATCAAGTCGCCTCCACGTGGAAGAAGATCCATCAATTTCATGCACACGACCCATATATGCTATTTGCCTTTATTGATGGGGGGCAATTTGTTGGGGTAAAAATTTACACCCCGGTTGACCAAGTCAAAATCAAAGTCAACATCAAGCCAGGTGGGCCCAAGCCCAGGTCAAGTGGGCCAATGCTCGGAGCTAGCCCGTACATGAAGCGGCCGGTCTCCCCCCATGCCAAAATTTTGTTGTATTTTTTTTATTTTTTTTGAATAAATGTAAGAAAAACGGGCATAAAGTCAAATTTTTGTAAAGCCCATGGCTTATGTGCAAAAAGAAATGGCACATGAGCCATGGGATAGGCAAAATGCCATTTTGAAAAGCCCAAGGGGCTATATGTAAAGTGTATGGCCTATAAAGGTAAAGACAATGAAATATCTCAACAACTTTTTTCTCTCTCCAAAAACAAATCCAGATCTGAGATCTTTCTCCTTCCTCAAGGTTCTAAAACCTTCTTCTTCTCTTTTGAATTAAATCAAGACTTTAACTCTTCCTTTTCCAAAACTAAATAGTTTTTCACCACAAAACCCATAAAGGGGAACTCAGATCTCCCACCAGATCTCAAAAAAGAGAGATCTTTAAAATCTCACACCTCTTGATTTTCGAGATCTGGCCAATAGAAAAAGAAGAAGGAGACCCATCTCCAAGAATCTAACTTTGGACAGATCCAAGGCTCAGAAGAAGGGCCAAAGATTCCTAGGAGTTTAACTCCTTTTTAGATTTATGGGAGTTTAAATCCATAAATTAATTTTCTGTCAGGAGTTTAACTCTAAAAATCCCTTGGGAGTTCAACTCCCCAACCTAAGGGCTAGGCCCCCCTCCAGCGGGTGTTTTCCCGTGGTCACGTGCGCCCACGTGACTTCGGGCGCTGTGGCGCCCAAAGGTCACGTGTGCACTACGTGACCCCGGGGCGCTGAGGCGCCCAACGGCCACGTGCGCCCACGTGACCCCGGGCACCGAGGCGCCCAAAGGTCACGTGTGCGCCACTGTCACGACCCAAGTTTGGCCCGTAACCGGCACTTAAACTACGTAACGTCAACAGGCGTACGCAACTCAAGTAAGCCGAAAACCCAGAAATCTAAACCACCCAAAAATGGATCAACGGAGAAAACATAGTTTAAAATATTTAGAAATCACAAGTAAAATCTCTAACTCTAGTTTTCTTTCTTGAAAATTTTGGCAGCACCTCCTTTGTAAAAACTAGCCCCGAAAACGGGTACAACACAGATAATATATAAAGCATCCCAATTGGGAGCAAAATCACGCCTAACGGCGGAGACGATCACCACAAAAAGTATACGACGCCGAAGCGAAGAATAAAAAGGAAACTGTATAAAGAGGTAAACTTCCCAACATAACCGGCTCCCATGAGCACGGCACCCAAATTCACCAAAATAATACAACACGGAATCCTCACAAGTCGTCTCTAAATCATATACAAACAGTGGTAGATGGAGAATACTAGATCCAACAAAAAAATATACAATATACAAACGGATAACCGCAAACCCATCTAAAAGCAAAGGCCTCACTGCCTAAAGTAGCGGTATCCGCAAAAGTAGTGATGATAAGACGCCCTGCCGCGACTACTCAGAGGGAAAGTCCTGCAAAACACTGTGGCACAACGGGGGTGAGTTGCCAACTCGTGAATAGTAAATAACATCATACTGAAATCGCAAATATGCACTAACAGTAATGATCAATAACATGTAAGCTGGTAGCATGAGTATGACAATATGAATATGCAATTATCATGATCACGGTACACCACCAGGGTACTATATCTACATGAATCAAATGTGTCACGACCCGAATATTTCGACTCGTGACCGGCACTTAACCACACTACGTCTGCAGGCGTAACGCGACTAAGTAAGCCGAACCCAGAAATCAAAACCATTTAAAAGAATAGTGAGTGCTGAAAACATTTAGTTAAAACATTTAGAAAAAACTTTAGTTCGGTAAGTTCTTTTAAAATTACGTAATCATTTAAATAATTTTGGCAGCATTTCCTTTGTAAAAGTAGCCTCGAGACCGGGTATAAAACAGGATATGAGTGAAATGAGATATAATGAAACAGAAAATTCCCAAACGGGAGCAATCACGCCCAACGGCGGAAACCATCATCACAAGAGTAATATACGACGCCGTAGCGAAGAATGAGCAATAAGTAAACATCACAGAAATATAAACTGCATATAAAAACAGTCGGCTCCCACGGGCTCGACACCAGAATACAAAATATACATCATCGTCCTCACACAGTATCTATGTCCAGTACATATATGGTAGATGGAGAATACTAGATACAAAAAGGGATACAATAAAAGTAATCATATACCACAACCCACCTAAATGCAAAACAGTTCTCGCCGCAACGGTAGTGGTATCTGTAGCCAAAAGATGCAAACGACAGCCTGCCGTGACTACTCTGAAGGGCAACCTGCAAATACTGTGGCACAACGGGGGTGAGTTGCCAACTCGTGAATAAAGATAACATATAAAGGTAATCGCGAGCATGCACGTACTGCGCTACTCTATCAAATGCCAGCAAGTAAGATCTATATGCGACAAGCAGTAGGTGCAATAATCATGTAGATGCTCTGTCAGGTAAAATAACTACCGGATGAGATATATGATAAGCAATACTGAGCAGGGGATAAACAACATCTACATGGAAATATCAACATGGAAAAATAGTCGGTGCCTCAAACTGCACCCAAATCCCAAATAAACTCAGGCGCCGGCACTCCCATCGGCCCTCAAATCCTGTAAATCTCTGAGAATCACGAGTGCCCAACATCGGCACGCAAATATCATAAAATATTCGTGTCCAGTATCGACACGCAAATCCTCATATACCGGGCTCCGTCAGTCCGGATCAGCCCACGGGGCTCGTCTGCGGTATCGGCCCTCGGCCCCGGCAGTACGGATCATCCCGCATCCATCTCTCGACTCTGGTCAGTATCCTCCGGATAACCGCCAGGTCCAACCAATCACCGGTAGGTAGTAGTCCCTCTGCCGGGCTCACCGTCTACTGCACAGCGAAACCGTTCTCGCCCCGGGGTACCATACCGGGTCCACCACGAACCCGCAAACGGATCATCCATCTCCTCGAATCGGGTTTCAAGCACACATCTCAGCACCGAGAAAACACGTGGTGGACGCACCAAAATATCATATCACGAGGAACCGGGTTTTCAAATATTGCATCTTTTCTTATAAATCCCACGGTCCTCAAAACCAGAAATCACATGAAAATCCAACACCAAGAAGTAAATCCAATACGATGTGCTATGTACTTCAATCCATGATATAGGTATAAGGGAAAACCGCTTTTAAAAATAGTTTCCGTTTTTAAAGATATCATGCGGCTCCCAATTTCCATGAAAAACATATCGAATCATATATGAAATGAACTACGGCAATATAATCATGGCAGTTCTACAGTGAGTGTGTCATGGCAATTACTAACGGTGTGTGTGTAACATGCAGATTAATGCTCATGCAACATGAACCGTTAGTAATAGTGCTGTGTGCTATCAATTCTAAGTTTACATGCAGTAGGGGATGCAATATGCAACAATAGTATACATGACAGTCAATGTAGGTAAATGCAATATATGCTATAAGGTCCTATCAGCCCTGACACATAACGCCATGCGGGCGATATCCCCGTAGATGTTAAATCTACTCACCGAAGTCTCGCGCTAAGTGTAGCCGACGACTTGCTTTCCCTTCTTTGCCGTGTCCGTCTCACTCGCCGGCGAACCTAGAATCACATAACATAAGCTCAATTTCACAAAAAAAAACGTGATATTACGGTCAAACTGGAAACCCGTGTCACAAACCAATCGCGCGTGTGCGCGATACGCTAAAACGTATGATCACGCGCCTGAAACAATCCTGACGCGTCGCGATACGCAGAAACCCCAAACCCACACACGTATCACGCGTGTCGCGAAGGTTTAGAAATACAGAAAAACAGGTATTTAGTCCCAGATTTTTCTACAGTAAGAATCAAACAAAATTGCACATGCCATGAGTCTAAGGGTTGCAGCAGACACCTATAGGACCAAACAACAACCCAAACCCTACCCATCTGGCCGCAAATTGCGACCAGATCGAATATTTCGGCGGCCAGAACAAGAGATATGGGGGTCGGGTTCTACCTGGGGTATCAGCTCCTAACCACTATGCTACGGTCCTCTCAAATTTAATCTGAACTCATCGGGTCGATAGCAGTTTACAGAGACACAAAATTTGCCTTAAAACGACGAATTTGAATCAAATAGGGATCTGGTGGTATTTTAGTGGAATTGGGGGCTAAGCTGGGTTAAAATGGCCCTAATAACACTCTATCAACTTACTAAAACCAAATCACACATCACTTGCTCAAGGTTCCCACTAAACACCACATATCGCACTAAATCGCACCAATAAACACTAACCGAAGCAAAACGACACTAAACAAGTAAATTAGGGAGTAAGTTCAGGAAATATACCCCACACTCGACCCTAGGGAGCTGGAGGAAGAAGAAGAAGTGAAGGGAAGGAGCTGCAGTTGAAGCTGCTGCTGTTGCTGCTCACTGCTGCTGCTGATTTCACTGTTGCTGCTGCTGATTTCTGCTGCTTGCTGCTGCTGTGCTGCTTGCTTCTGCTGTGCTGCTTGCTTCTGCTGCTGCTATGTGAAGAGGTAAGTGTGTGTGTGAGTGTGAGAGTGAGGTTGAGAGAAAGGAAACAAAGAATGAGAGGAATCATAACCCCAAATGTCAACCCCTCCACTCTCTTTCTTCATTAAATGCAAGCATGGCTTTTGCCATGATGCATTCTCTCTCTCTCTCATTCTCACCAAGTCAACACCCAAAAGAAGAATTCAAATTAAAGCAACCATTAAACAACTAATTAAACTTAATTAAAACCCAAAAGACTTAATCCCCATGATTAACCCACCATGGTTACTAATCATGGTATCACCTCATTTAAAAACCCTAGTTTACATGCACATGTGTGTGCAAGCCTAGGAAAATTCTAGAAAAATATTTATTAAATTAGGAAAAATATTAGAAACATAATTTGGTAAACTTTTTATTAAAAACCCTTTATTTAAATATATTTAGTCACTAAACACATCCTAAGATGTTACAATCTCTCCCCCTTAAAGAAATTCGTCCCCGAATTTCAAAATCTAACTATACGTACCTTCGAAAAGACGGGGATACTTCTTCCTCATCTCGCTTTCGGTCTCCCAAGTGACCTCCTCGCTGCTCGGGCCACGCCAAAGTACTTTGACTGAAGGAATGTCTTTCGATCTCAATCTCTTCACTTATCGATCCAAGATCATCACCGGCTGCTCTGCATAGGAAAGGTCGCGCTCAAGCTGGATCATCGGGTGCTGAATCGCATGCGAAAGATCATGAAGATATCTACGGAGCATCGAGACGTGAAATACGGGGTGCACATCTGGAAAACTGGGCGGAAGGGCTAACCGGTACGCAACTGCACCAACACGCTCGAGGATCTCGAAGGGGCCCACATATCTAGGACTGAGCTTCTCCTTCTTCCCAAACCTCATCACACCTTTCATTGGGGAGACCCTCAAGAAAACATGATCACCAACAGAAAACTCAAGTCTGCGCCGCCGACGGTCCGCATAAGATCTCTGCCTACTCTGGGCTGCTCTCATCCTATCGCGAATCAACTGGATCTTCGCGGTCATCTCCTCAACAATCTGTGGCCCTAAGATACTGCTCTCACTGAGCTCTGTCCAACAGGTGGGCAATCTGGATCTCCTCCCATAAAGAGCCTCAAATGGTGCCATCTGAATGGTCTCCTGGTAGCTGTTATTGTAGGAGAACTCCACTAAGGGCAAGTGATGATCCCAGCTACCTCTGAAATCTAATACACAAGCTCTGAGCATGTCCTCGAGAGTCTGAATAGTCCGCTCTGACTGTCCGTCGGTCTGCGGATGAAATGCTGTGCTGAAACTCAAGCGAATGCCCAAAGCCTCCTGAAGCCTCTGCTATAGTCGACTGGTAAACTGGGTGCCTCTATCGGACACGATATATGTCAGGACTCCGTGCAGTCGTACTATCTCGTCGATGTAAATCTGGGCGTACTGAGCAAATCTGAAAGTCGTCTTCACTGGTAGGAAGTGAGCCGCTTTCGTCAAACGATCTACGATCACCCAGATGGAGTCATACCCTCGAGTAGTCCTGGGTAGACCCACAATAAAGTCCATAGAGATCTGCTCCCATTTCCACTCCGGAATGGGTAACGGCTGTAGCTCTCCTGCGGGCCTCTGGTGCTCAGCCTTGATTTGCTGACAAGTCAGGCATCTTGACACAAAATCTGCGATGTCTCTTTTCATTCTGTCCTACCAGTAAACACTTCTCATGTCATGGTACATCTTGGTGGAACCGGGATGAACACTATATATCGATTGATGTGCCTCCTCAAGAATCTCGCGCCGCAGTCCCTCAGCATCTGGTACGCACAGCCTAACTCCAAATCGTAGTACCCCCTGATCATCGATCACGAACTCGGAAAATCTGCCCTGTCCAATCTGTGCCATGATCTCCGAACATCGGTCATCACTGTGCTGTGCCTCATGTATACGGTCGATCAACTGTGGGCGTGCACGGACGTGCGCTATCTGTCCTCCAATCGGCGTGAACTCGAACTGTATCCGGCTGTTGCATAATATCTGCCAATCTGCCGACGACTGCCCCTGTACTGCGCTCAAACAAGACAGACTACCCCCGGGCCTCCTGCTCAAGGCATCCGCCACCACATTCGTCTTGCCGGGTGATACAAAATCTCGCAGTCGTAATCCTTCACTAACTCCATCCATCGGCGCTGTCGAAGGTTCAGGTCTCGCTGCTGAAATATATACTTTAGACTCTGGTGATCCGTGAATATCTGGCACGACTCGCCGTATAGGTAATGCCGCTAGATTTTAAGTGCAAAGACCACTGCAGCCATCTCCAAGTCGTGAGTGGGGTAGTTCTGTTTATGCTTCTTCAATTGTCGTGAGGCATACGCGATCACCCTGTCATGCTGCATCAATACGCACCCTAGCCCCACTCGAGAAGCATCACAGTAGACCACAAATCCGCCTGATCCGGAAGGTAAAGATAACACCGGTGCCGTCGTCAGCCGAGTCCATAGCTGCTGAAAACTGTGCTCGCACTCCTCCGTCCAATCGAAAGGAACTCCCTTCTGGGTCAACCCGGTCAAAGGGGTAGCAATACTGGAGAAGTCCTGCATAAATCGCCTGTAGTAACCGGCCAACCCCAAAAATCTGCGAATCTCCGTAACCGATGTGGGTCTGGGCCAACGCTGCACGGCCTCGATCTTTCTCGGGTCTACACATATACCGTCTCGTGAAATCACATGCCCCAAGAAGTCTACGCTGTCCAGCCAGAAAGCACACTTGGAGAATTTCGCATATAGCTGGTGCTCCCTCAAAGTCTGCAGTGTAATCCGCAGGTGCTGCTCGTGCTCCTCACTACTCCGGGAATACACCAAGATATCGTCAATAAAGACTATGATGAACAGATCCAAATATGGCCAGAAAATACGGTTCATCAAGTCCATGAATGCTGCTGGCGCATTGGTGAGTCCGAACGACATCACCAAAAACTCATAATGGCCGTAGTGCGTACAGAAAGCTATCCTGGGAATGTCCTCCTGTCGAACCCGCAGCTGATGATAGCCCGATTGTAAATCGATCCTCGTAAAGTACCCTGCCCCCTGAAGCTGGTCGAACAAATCGTCGATGCGCGGCAAAGGATACCTGTTCCGCACTGTCACCCTGTTCAGCTGGCGGTAGTCGATACACAGACGTAAACTGCCGTCCTTCTTCTTGACGAACAGGACTGGAGCACCCCAAAGAGAAACACTGGGTCGAATAAGTCCCTTATCCAGCAAATCTTGCAACTGACCCTTCAACTCTCGAAGTTCCGCCGGGGCCATCCGATAAGGCGGTATGGAAATAGGCCCCGAGCCAGGAACCAAATCAATACAGAAAGAAATGTCGCGCTCGGGCGGTAACCCAGGAAGCTCGTAAGGGAACACATCAGGAAACTCGCTAACAACCGGAACCTAATCCAATGGAACCTCCGTAGCGCGAGCAACGCAAACATAGGCGAGAAATCCCTGACATCCCTTCCTCAAAGCTGTCCAGCGTGAACAGAAGAAATCACACTGTGAGGGGCGGCACCACGGTCCCCCAACACAACAAAAACCGACTCACCGGGAAAGCAGAATCTAACTGTCTTTTCACGGTAGTCCACAGAAGCATAGCACGTGGCTAACCAATCCATGCCCAACAGAACGTCGAAGTCCAACATCTCAAGAAGGATCAAGTCGACAGGAAACTCCCTCTCGCCAATACAGACGGTACAGGATCGGAACACGTGCCTAGCAACAAACGACTCTCCCACAGGAGTGGTCACAACAAGCGGCTGATCAAGCAAACCGGACTCTCTACCCAAACTCGGCACGAAGTGTGTGGATACGTACGAGTGCGTGGATCCGGGATCGAACAATACGTGTGCATCAACTGAACATACCACTTCTGCGCAAGACCTTCCAGGCGAAAGCTCGCGAACTCGACCCATCTCGCATATGCGCATCTGAGGGATCGGCATATCCGGGCCATCCTATCAATAAAAGACTGGGGGTCCTCGACTGTATTGGTGCCTGTGAAGACCGGAGGCTTCAGCCTTATAAACTCTGATAACGATACAGTAATCACCTCCGTGGCTGCAGGGGCAACTGGCTGTGCGGTCGGTACCATTGCGGTCCCTGCGGCGGGTGGAGCTACCTCTGGTCGCTGTACTCGAAGTGTCTCAACTAGTGATCCTATCATCTGGCGCATCTCCTGCATACCAGCCCCAAGCGTGGCAATCTGATCTATCATAGGAGGAACAGTCTGCTCGGGTACAACGGGTGCACTGTCCGGATCAGTCCTCGTCTCGGACGAGTCCACTCGAATCTCGGCCCTCACGGCCGCTCTCTGCGCCCTCGTAGTCTTTGGCAGCATAATGGTTGAAGGGAAATTAGGATTCGATAAGAATACGGAAATCGAATCACAAGAATATATATACTCAAGAAGGAATTAAATCAATAAGTCCTAAGGTCGCTTAGGCGGAGTACCGTGTCGTGAGTTTGCCGCGGAACATACACACGCTACGCTACCCTGCTGCAGCTACCTACTCCATCATACCAGGGTCATCCTACACTCCGAAGGTAAAACCTACGCTCTGATACCAACTTTGTCACGACCCGAATATTTCGACTCGTGACCGGCACTTAACCACGCTACGTCTGCAGGCGTAACGCGACTAAGTAAGCCGAACCCAGAAATCAAAACCATTTAAAAGAATAGTGAGTGCTGAAAACATTTAGTTAAAACATTTAGAAAAAACTTAAATAGTTCAGTAAGTTCTTTTAAAATTACGTAATCATTTAAATAATTTTGGCAGCATTTCCTTTGTAAAAGTAGCCTCGAGACCGGGTATAAAACAGGATATGAGTGAAATGAGATATAATGAAACAGAACATTCCCAAACGGGAGCAATCACGTCCAACGGCGGAAACCATCATCACAAGAGTAATATACGACGCCGTAGCGAAGAATGAGCAATAAGTAAACATCACAGAAATATAAACTGCATATAAAAACAGTCGACTCCCACGAGCTCGACACCAGAATACAAAATATACATCATCATCCTCACACAGTATCTATGTCCAGTACATATATGGTAGATGGAGAATACTAGATACAAAAAGGGATACAATAAAAGTAATCAGATACCACAACCTACCTAAATGCAAAACAGCTCTCGCCGCAACGGTAGTGGTATCTGTAGCCAAAAGATGCAAAAGACAGCCTGCCGTGACTACTCTGAAGGGCAACCTGCAAATACTGCGGCACAACGGGGGTGAGTTGCCAACTCGTGAATAGAGATAACATATAAAGGTAATCGCGAGCATGCACGTACTGCGCTACTCTATCAAATGCCAGTAAGTAAGATCTATATGCGACAAGCAGTAGGTGCAATAATCATGCAGATGCTCTGTCAGGTAAAATAACTACAGGATGAGATATATGATAAGCAATACTGAGCAGGGGATAAACAACATCTACATGGAAATATCAACATGGAAAAATAGTCGGTGCCTCAAATTGCACCCAAATCCCAAATAAACTCAGGCGCCGGCACTCCCATCGGCCCTCAAATCCTGTAAATCTCTGAGAATCACGAGTGCCCAATATCGACACTCAAATATCATAAAATACTCGTGTCCAGTATCGACACGTAAATCCTCATATACCGGGCTCTGTCAGTCCGGATCAGCCCACGGGGCTCGTCTGCGGTATCGGCCCTCGGCCCCGGCAGTACGGATCATCCCGCATCCATCTCTCGACTCTGGTCAGTATCCTCCGGATAACCGCCAGGTCCAACCAATCACCGGTAGGTAGTAGTCCCTCTGCCGGGCTCACCGTCTACTGCACAGCGAAACCGTTCTCGCCCCGGGGTACCATACCGGGTCCACCACGAACCCGCAAACGGATCATCCATCTCCTCGAATCGGGTTTCAAGCACACATCTCAGCACCGAGAAAACACGTGGTGGACGCACCAAAATATCATATCACGAGGAACCGGGTTTTCAAATATTGCATCTTTTCTTATAAATCCCACGGTCCTCAAAACCAGAAATCACATGAAAATCCAACACCAAGAAGTAAATCCAATACGATGTGCTATGTACTTCAATCCATGATATAGGTATAAGGGAAAACCGCTTTTAAAAATAGTTTCTGTTTTTAAAGATATCATGCGGCTCCCAATTTCCATGAAAAACATATCGAATCATATGTGAAATGAACTACGGCAATATAATCATGGAAGTTCTACAGTGAGTGTGTCATGGCAATTATTAACGGTGTGTGTGTAACATGCAGATTAGTGCTCGTGCAACATGAACCGTTAGTAATAGTGCTGTGTGCTATCAATTCTAAGTTTACATGCAGTAGGGGATGCAATATGCAACAATAGTATACATGACAGTCAATGTAGGTAAATGCAATATATGCTATAAGGTCCTATCAGCCCTGACGCATAACGCCATGCGGGCGATATCCCCGTAGATGTTAAATCTACTCACCGAAGTCTCGTGCTAAGTGTAGCCGACGACTTGCTTTCCCTTCTTCGCCGTGTCCGTCTCACTCGCCGGCGAACCTAGAATCACATAACATAAATCACACATAAGCTCAATTTCACAAAAAAAACGTGATATTACGGTCAAACTGGAAACCCGTGTCGCAAACCAATCGCGCGTGTGCGCGATACGCTAAAACGTGTGATCACACGCCTGAAACAATCCTGACGCGTCGCGATACGCAGAAACCCCAAACCCACACACGTATCACGCGTGTCGCGAAGGTTTAGAAATACAGAAAAACAGGTATTTAGTCCCATATTTTTCTACAGTAAGAATCAAACAAAATTGCACATGCCATGAGTCTAAGGGTTGCAGCAGACACCTATAGGACCAAACCCCAACCCAAACCCTATCCATCTGGCCGCAAATTGCGGCCAAATCGAATATTTTGGTGGCCAGAACAAGAGATATGGGGGTCGGGTTCTACCTGGGGTATCAGCTCCTAACCACTATGCTACAGTCCTCTCAAATTTAATCTGAACTCATCGGGTCGATAGCAGTTTACAGAGACAAAATTTGCCTTAAAACGACAAATTTGAATCAAATAAGGATCTGGTGGTATTTTAGTGCAATTGGGGGCTAAGCTGGGTTAAAATGGCCCTAACAACACTCTATCAACTTACTAAAACCAAATCACACATCACTTGCTCAAGGTTCCCACTAAACACCGCATATCGCACTAAATCGCACCAATAAACACTAACCGAAGCAAAACGACACTAAACAAGTAAACTAGGGAGTAAGTTCAGGAAATATACCCCACACTTGACCCTAGGGAGCTGGAGGAAGAAGAAGAAGTGAAGGGAAGGAGCTGCAGTTGAAGCTGCTGCTGTTGCTGCTCACTGCTGCTGCTGATTTCACTGTTGCTGCTGCTGATTTCTGCTGCTTGCTGCTGCTGTATTGCTGGCTGCTGCTATGCTGCTTGCTTCTGCTGCTGCTGTGTGAAGAGGTAAGTGTGTGTGTGAGTGTGAGAGCAAGGTTGAGAGAAAGGAAACAAAGAATGAGAGGAATCATAACCCCAAATGTCAACCCCTCCACTCTCTCTCTTCATTAAATGCAAGCATGGCTTTTGCCATGATGCATTCTCTCTCTCTCTCCCATTCTCACCAAGTCAACACTCAAAAGAAGAATTCAAATTAAAGCAACCATTAAACAACTAATTAAACTTAATTAAAACCCAAAAGACTTAATCTCCATGATTAACCCACCATGGTTACTAATCATGGTATTACCTCATTTAAAAACCCTAGTTTACATGCACATGTGTGTACAAGCCTAGGAAAATTCTAGAAAAATATTTATTAAATTAGGAAAAATATTAGAAGCACAATTTGGTAAACTTTTTATTAAAAACCCTTTATTTAAATATAATTAGTCACTAAACACATCCTAAGGTGTTACAAAATGCATATCAACTGAATACTGAGTGCGGAATAGTAAATAATCTCATGCACAAATCATAAGCATGGAAAAACACGGTGTAACTCAACAACACCCTAAATCCCAAAATACTCAGATCGGCCCTCAGATCCTATACGTCTCATGGAACCTGAGTGTCAAACATCGACACTCGAAAACATCATGAAAACCAGTGCCTAACATCGACACGTAAATACTCGTATCCATACGTTCCTCGAAACCCAAGTATCCCACTTCGACACTTGTATTCCATGTATCGGTCTTTCTGATATCCATACGTTCCTCGAAACCCAAGTATCCTATTTTGACACTTGTGTTTCACGTATCGGTCTGTCAAAATCCATATATCTCTCGGAATATAAGTGCCTAACATCGACACTTGAAATTCCCATATCGCATGAAAACATGTCTCAAATGCGTAAATCCATTTAAAATAGCATATGCAACAAAAAACATCAATATGAGCATATCCAAGGAAAAGTCCGCTATTTAAGGCATCAAGTCATTAAATATATCTCGCGGTTCCCAAAATCCAATCCAAAATACATATATATACAGCGTCCCATACCACCGATATATATGCTATAAAAACTGATCATGTAACAATAGCAAGGTATATGTGCGAACGTGTAGGTATAGTATGACATATATATAAGCATGTAGGTATATAGGTATGATATATATCGTATGCGCTATTGCACAAGTATAACTGTTTCAATGTCGCTAACTAATAGCTCGGCATATCAATGAGCATTTGTGTTGTGCGTATCATGGCAATTACCGACAGTGTGTGTGTAGCATATCATTGGTGCTCGTGCAACATGGACTGTCAATAATAATGCAGTGTACAAAAGATATAGTATCAGGCACAACCAGTAGCTAAATGCAATGACAATCATGCAAAATCTCTATATAAGCACATAAACATACAACTAATATCATATCATATCTAGCCCCGACGCTTAGCGCCATACAGACGATTTTCCCGTAGATATTAAATCTACTCACCAATGGTCTCCAGCTATGAAAATCCGACCACCTGCTTCCCCTTGTTCGCAGCGTCCGAAATCCTCGCTTGCGACGCTATATTTTCACAAACACAGGAAATAAAGCAAACATCTCAGAATCGATCAATATAACGCAAAACTACGTATTCAAAACGCACCAACACACTAAACTAACTTGCGAGTGCACGTCAAGTGGCTAACACGCGCAACGATACCTCAATACCAAACTGAGTACTGCAGCAGCACAAACTCACGATTCGTGTCGCAGCACGTATCACGCGGACTCAAAACACTAGATTATAGGTAATCGATCCTGAATTTTGTCTAATGCAATTACTAAAAAAGTAAACAGTACCAAACACTCCTAACCAACAGCAGACAACTACCCACAGAAGCCATACCCAAGCAGCTCTCTACTTTGCCGGCGTCGCCGGAATTTGCCTTAAGGGTCGCCGGCCCCGGCCGGTGGGGTGGTTCCCGTCTCTCAGGTGGTGTCTCAGGTCTACTAGTATATCACTATAATTTTGTTTGGTCAAACACTAAATATTCCAGGTCACAGCAGATATAAAAGCTCTATAAAGGCACTAAAAAACCGATATTGCACAAATCGATATACAAAGGGTTTTACACTAAAACTAACGAGCTAAATAACATAAAAACTCCTAATTAACAGTATAGCGATTATACCTAACAATCTTGCTCACAAGATTCAAGCTTTCCCTAGCTCCAAGTGATCCAAGAAGCAAGAACAAGGTCTTTTTGGTATTTTTGTGATATGTTTTGAGATTTTGAAGATTTATGAGTTTAGATTGATGTAAAAAGAGAAGGAAAAGAGCAAGGGCAGTAGGGAAAAAAGGGATCTCGGCCAAGGGAGTGAGGTGGGAGTTTCCTAGCAATTACCAACATTTAATGCAATAAATGCATTCATACACACATTAATACACATGCATGCACCTCTAAATTCATTTCTTTTCTTTTTCTTTAGGCTTAGACCCTAAAACCCAACAAATATCTAGATATGAAGAGAAGGGTGAATTACTCAAACATAATTGATGAAAAGATCGCTTTAAAGAAATTTCCCAATATGTGAATACCGCATTAAAATATATTAAAATTGGGAAAAATTCAAATTAAACCAAAACGTCCCATATACCCCCAAACCTTGCGCACTAGCTTTATTTTAGCTAAATTAGGTGCTGGAAAGTTTATATGGTCGTTCGATCACAGTCGGGTTAAAACGGAAAATACCGACAAACTTACCCTGAAACGGACAAATTCGCATAACGATTTCTAAAACGTTACAGCCACGTGACCCCGGGACACTAAGGCGCCCAATGGTCACGTGCGTCCACGTGACCCCGGGCGCTGAGGTGCCCAAACGGTCACGTATGCACACGTGACCCCGGGCGCTGAGGCGCCCATCGGCCATGTGTGCGCCACGTGATCCCGGGCGCTGAGGCGCCCAACGGTCACGTGTGCGCACGTGACCCCGGGCACCACGCGCCCACGTGCTACGCACGTGCTTTAAGACGCTTTTTCCCTTCCTTTTTTTTGTGCACTCCACACTAAATGTGTGCCCCCGTTAGAAAAAATTTCTAAAGGGGCGCTGCCCCGCACCCCGCAAGGGGGCTGCTAGCCTTCTTGACCCTCAGCCCGCTATCCGGATAGCGGGACCCCCGTAAAAACTCTGCGGGGCCCCCTGATACATCCAAACCCCCCTTTAAAAACACAGCACGACATATTGAGTTCGCATGACCAGTTTAACCCGTCAATCAGAGGTTCACTCGCTCCAAAGGCGAGGGTAATTAACGGCAGTTTAGTCCGCGGCTGCCGGAGATTCGGATCCCCACAATCAATAAACCCCAGCATATCCTAGGCAGGGGGAATCTGTAATGCGCCTGACAAGCACGCGTATTCCCATCTCAATGGGATGACGAAAAACACCCTACACCAAGCAAATTAAATCAAACCAAAATCCAATTCCAACTGCCAATTAAAATTCTATTCAAAATCTCCAAATCCTTGTCAAACTTCAAAATCCAAATTCCAACTGCTAATTCAAATTCTATTCAAAATCTCCAAATCCTAGTCAAACTTCAAAATCCAAATTCCAACTCCAAAATCCAATCCCAACTTAAAAATCCAGATCCAACATCTAATCCGAATTTTATTCAAAAATCTCAACTTCAGATCCTTTGAGAACAGGTGGTAAGCCACTCCTAAGATCAAACTTCAAACATTTCGTCTTAGTAGACGTTAAAGTAAGTTTTCCCGTCTAAGCAAGACATTAAACCAAGCTTTTCCGTCTAAACAGACATTAAACCAATCTTCTCCGTCTAAATGGACGTTAAACCAAGCTCCTCCGTCTAAGTGGACGTTAAACAACGCACTTTCGTCTAAATAGACAACGCACTTTCGTCTAAATAGACATTAAACAAAATCTTCCGTCTAACTTGACTTTAGACCCTCCCACTTAAGACGATGTTAAACATTCCGTTGAATCACGTTGAATAGCAGACAGCGACTCTGTTCCCGAACGAAATCAAGTCAAGCATCCCAATAATCAGATTCATAAAAGAAGATCCATCTACTCATGCACACGACTCATACACGTGTTGTGCATTTATTGATCGGGGACACTTTGTTGGGGTCAAAATTTACACTCCGTTGTCAGGATTAAAAATCAAAATTTGAAAGTCAACGCTCAAGTTAATGCGGGTCTGACTAATCCGAGTCCGAGCCCAAACAGAGCCTTTCTCATGCTGATGAAGAAAATAAAATAATCATATAGCAAATAAATGAATATGTATTTTTTTTAGAATTAAATGTAAAAGAATTGGGCAAAAAAACCAAAAGTTGTAAAGCCAAAGAGATCCAATATAAAGTGTAAAGGCTATAAAAACTAACCCCATGATGAAATAAAGAATAATTCTCTTCTAATCATTGCCTAGGGTTTTGAGCCGCCGCATTTATTTTTTTAAAACACTCATATCCCACATTGAGTTCGTATGATTCACACGATCCGTTAGTCGGAGGTTCCCTCATTTCAGAGCGAAAGATAATTAATGACAGTTTTGTTCGCGGTTGCCGGAGATTATGATCACCACAATCAATAAATCTCATGCTACCGTAGACAGAGAGAATCTGTATCATACCTGACAAGCGAGCACATTCCTATCTAAATAGGGTGGCGAAAAACATTTTATATATATGAGGACACACGTGGGCTTTTGACATAAATGAGTTCCATCCAAAAGACTCGAGCCTTATGGTGGCCCATATAGCTCTCATAGTTTTTCTAACATGGGACTTTGTTATCTTATCGGGTCATATTAGTTTCGCAAACTTCATAACCGGTTAACTAGTTGTAAGGTCAGCCCATATGGGACCCAATAACCTAACTCCAGCATTGTCTTTCTTTGGTTGCTTGATTTTGCAGGGTATGCATTAAATTAATTTGGCAGCGACATGCATGTGATGTAAAATCATTGCATATCATAAATAATAATAGCTTTAATGTTTGGGTGTGGGATTACGGGGTTGTTTATTCCATTAACCAGTCATATACAATCTGACACGAGAGAGAGGAAAAAATAGAAGTGTGGGTGCCACACGCTGCTTAAGACCGTCCGAAACTTGCTCCTCTCTCTTACCTCATGTCTGGATGTATTACATCCGGCACACAGAATAATTTCTTTGGGGCTCTTTCGTCTGGGAAAAGTCATCTTGTATCTTGTGCATATAATTTCGGTTGCTATTTCATATTTGACTTTGACATTCTTTTGACCAACAGGAACAGGAAGATGAGGAAGAAAAAACATGTGTGATCAAGATATTAATCACGATTTCAATGATGATAATCATCGGTTTTGAAGCTGAAACAAAACATCAAAAACTCGCATCTTCCCAACTGAACAAATGAGTAGCTGTGATTGTAGTAATATTTATGGTATCAACTTTGGTTCTACCTGCGATTTTCTTACTCATTGCGTATGACATGATATATATTTCTTTTTTCCAGAATTATTTTGTAGGTCTACACGCTATATATTGACAATCAATCGATTGTCCACAACTATTCAACTTCTTATAATTTCTTGATATTTTGAACCAAAGATATTATAAAGAAAGCGGGATTTCCAATTTTCCTAAAATTTAATAAATGGCATGTGTTGGATACCATGTGTGGGCTGTGGGACCCACACGCATGACCAAGGGACTCTACTGTCGTCACCCGTTACGCATATCCACACAAACTGCACGTGCCTGTTATTTTTTAAAAAAAAATTTAATGTATTTTTAATGCATGCAACGTTATCATAACTTTAGATCATCGATAATGTATTTTTTTAATGTATTTTAAAAAAATGTTCAATGCGCTATAAGTATGATAAGCTTTAAGCAAGCAAGTATTTGTTGCTGAGTTAAACACTATGACCCCATACGAGACCCGCTCCAACCCATATATGTTATGGCCGGTCGATCTCTCAAGTCAAGTCGGTCACATGTCGGCCATCCGTGACCTTGTCATGATTAATTCACTTGCCCTGTCATCAAACCGTAATTGTATACCGGTACACACTGAGAACTGACACCAATCGGACACTGAAAATGTTGACACATATAATATTATGATGCGGGCCAAGCCTCCATGGAGCGGCTCGACTGTTCCAAAACAAGTCGCGTCTAGTTCAACCCGAATCTTGTCCGATTCGTGTATTTGACCCGCCAAATCAAAGATCTCGCAAATTCGTCCGGGTCAATGAATGTGCCATAGGCATCATTGATGTATCTCGGAATCGCGAAAATTTATCGTGTAGGCCTTCGAAATAACAGTCAAAGATTCGTTACAAACTTTGACTTTCGAATTAGGAGATGAAATTAACTCCTTAATCAATTAAAATTTGACAGGCAGTATCGAAAATCAAATTGGGACGCAATCCAATAATTAGTTTCAAATTTTAGCAACTTCCAACTTTTAGGAGTTTATATGTTGTTAGCAAATCAGTTTAGATTTCGCTGACTCATTCTGAAATTGTAAGGACAGCAACTCATTAATAAAACCCTAGACACCGGGTTCGATCCCAGGTGTATGTTACCCACAGTGGGCTACGTGCCATTTTTATAATCTATATTATATTAACATATCTATTTTCTTATCTTATAACAAATATGCATGCATTATGCAACCATCCCTTATTTATACACCACATACTATATGATTAATCCTTCATCTTCACATCAATTAATTAACTAAACTCCTCCCCCTCCATGGACTCCTCCATCTTCTTCTTCTTCTTGGCCATCTCTCTCCTCTCTCTCCTCATCACCAAACTCATCTCATCATCGTCGTCGTCGAAGAGCGATCTTCCTCTTCCTCCAAGCCCGCCCGCCCTCCCCGTCGTCGGCCACCTCCACCTCCTCAAGAAGCCCCTCCACAGGGCCCTCGCCCGCCTATCCCTCCGGTGGGGCCCCGACGTCCTCTTCCTCCGCTTCGGATCCCGCTCCGTCCTTGTCGTCTCGTCCGCCTCCGCGGCCGACGAATGCTTCACCAAGAACGACGTCGCATTTGCGAGCCGTCCTCAGCTACCCTCCTCCAAGGAAGTGACCTATGGTTATACCACCCTGGCCTCCGCCCCCTATGGGCCCCACTGGCGCAACATCCGCCGCATCGCCACCGTTGAGCTCCTCTCGTCCGCCCGCCTCCAGTCTCTGTCCTACGTCCGTCGCGAGGAGGTGGACTCCCTGATATCCGATCTTTTCAAAGAGTACCGTAGTGAAGACCAGAAGGTCACAAGTTCAAGACATGCAGACAATGACACAGAAGGTGAATATATTTTGTTTCCACTAGTTTCTTAATTGGATTTATTTTTCTTTCCAAGAAGTTCCAAAATTATGATAAACCCAAAGTTTAAATTGAATAATTATTACCAAACCTTGATTTGTATACCAGTGTATGGATTACCAATAGCATGCAAATAAGATTATACAAAATATACGTTATAATTTGATAAATGAATTTATATTTTTATAAATAGTGATATGATTTGACAAAGGTTACGAATAATGTTATAGTTGAATGATTAAGTTTCTAAAGTTTGAACGCATGAGAAAAGGTAAAACCGGTATTTTTGAAAGAAAGAAAACCCTTATTAAAATATGTTTGGGTTTGAAATTTTCGTATTTTCGTAACTGTGTTCGGAAACAACCATAGGCTGAACTCCTTTTCCTTCCTTTGTTTCTTATTTTTCTTATTGACAAAATCTAAATTCTTGTGGAGAGTTTTAAGGCTAAATTGCAAGATTAGCATGAATTCACCAATTGCATGGAAAAGTTGAACTTTACATTTGAGTTTTTACGGCTCTATTATTTATGTTTTTGGCCAATTATTTTAAAAAATTACCTCTAATTTAAAACATTTTTCTGCCGCTTTTCAATGAATTAATGGCTCATCATTGACATTTTTATCGAGAGCTAATTTGAGGGAAAAATAAAGCTGAACGAAAAGGTCAGCAATTAATAGTTAATTAAAATGGAAAACAACGTACATTTTTTAAAGCAGCAAATATCTCTGACCACCGATGTTTTAAAAACGAGAATAAAGAGCGAAGCGGATTGATATTCTAACCTTTTCGTTTATACGAGAGATATATTTTTATATTCTAACGTCTGTCTTTATAGCCAAGGAGGTGGGTCCCGTAGGGATCAAGCTGAAGAAAGTAGAATTGAAGCCTAGATTGTTTAACCTGGCCTTCAATGTTATGTTGAGGATGATAGTAGGGAAGCGAGGCGATGAAGGGGAAGCGGCGAAGTTTCGGGAGGTTGTGGAGGAAACGATCCAGATGATCGGGACGTCCAACGTGTCGGACTTCTTGGGGGTGCTGAGGATGGTGGATTTTGGAGGGGTGAAGAAGAGGATGAAGATAGTTAAGTTGAAGGTAGACATTGTGTTACAAGGATTGATTGATGAGATGAGAAAGAGAGAAAGGAGTGAGGAAAATGAGAAGAAGAAGAGCATGCTTGAGGTTTTGTTGAGTTTGCAAGAAGAGGATCCTGAGTATTATACAGATGAGATCATTAAAGCCATGATTGCGGTGAGTTAATTTAAAACATCAATCATAATAATATCTGCTTGTTGATTATTGCAGGAATGCAGACATCAACTTTCATGTTTTTTAGGATTGATACTATGAAATTTAATAATTAGTGATAAATATCATGAACTTTTTTTTTTTTGGACATAACTACCAAATGACGTTAACTTTTGTGTCTTAATAAACCATTATACCCCCCGGTTGGATGAGAACGTAAGGGTAAAATGGTAAAATGGAGAAAACAAGTCAAATATTAATGACATGGCGGTTAAATATAACGTTTGCAGATGGAAAAAATGTTGATGGTATTTAGTTGCAATTGGGGTTACCAGTTCATGATACTTGTTTGTAATTAAATTAGATCGTGGTATCAATCGAAAAAGCCGTGAAAGCTGGTGGGTATATTTGTGCAATTTTTCCCTGTTTGGGCATGGAGTTTAGATAACTATATGGTTTAATTTTAAGTGAAGGTATGAGGATGTAAACAGTGGTGTGCAAGTCTCAAACTCTGAAAATGGAATTTAAATGAGAAAAATACGGTTATCTCTGCTTCAAAATGATTGACAAACAAGCTATAGTTAGCATTTTGAATTTAAGTCTTGCTAATTTTATGAAAAGAAAGTTTTGAAAACTAAACCCCTTTCCCAAACAGGGCTTTAAAGGCCAAATTCCACAAAACATCTCATCTTTTAAAACAGAAAAATATGCACGTATGACTCTCAGTTTAACGACCATTTAACTATTTGTTGTTACCATTCAATTAGTTCGTGGTATTAATCGCTATAAACGTGAAAGTTGGAGGGTATATTTGTGCAATGTATCCATCAACTTTCATGTTTTTTTGCGATTGATACCATGGATTTTAATAATTAGAGATAAATACCATGAACTGAAAAATATGTACTTTTGACTCTTAGTTTGATGACCATTTAACTATTTGTTGTTACAATTAATGGTTTATTTTCAAAATACCTTTGAAAACAGTAATTTTGTAATGTTAATGATTACTGACGGAAAAATTACGGCAAAAAATATTAGGAATTTTAAAATTATTTTTTTCCTGAAATTTTTTCCCCCAAAATAAACAGTGAACTTTCCATGTTCCCAAGTCCAGGTCCAAAGCAAGCCATATATAAGCTTGTGTGCTAATCCGAACACTTCATGAAATGTTGCATCTAAATTTTCACACACTACTAATTTTCTTCTACTTTAAGACTCTATTCTTTGCAGGAACGAATACTTCAACAGACACGATAGAATGGGCAATGACCCTTCTTCTCAACAACCCAAATTCACTCGAAAAAGCCCGTAGCGAGATCGGCTCACTCGTCAAAGAACCTTGTATGCTACAAGAACATGATCTTTCCAATCTTCCATATCTCCAAGCAATCATCAGCGAGACTCTCCGATTATGCCCTGCGGCCCCGCTCCTAGTCCCTCATGAATCCCTTGAAGAATGCACGGTAAGCGGCTACCGCATTCCAACTGGCACGATATTATTGGTTAACGCATGGGCTATTCATAGAGACGGTAAGATATGGAAGGATCCTGAACAGTTCTTACCCGAAAGATTTTTAGAGGGCGAAAGGGACGGATCTAGGATTATCCCGTTTGGGATGGGCAGAAGGAAGTGTCCAGGGGAAGGACTCGCAACAAGATTGGTTGGCTTGACGTTAGGCAGTTTGATTCAATGTTTCGAGTGGGAGCGAGTTGGAAAAGATCAGTTGATTGATATGGACGAAGCAGGAGGGCTTACACTTCATAAGCTTAATCCTCTTCAAGTGAAGTATCGGCCGAGACAAACCATGATCGACATGCTCTTGCAAATTTGAACCACAGTTCGCTTGATAGTGTCGAGAGCATCGGATTAATCCCCAACATCATTATCGTTGGACAAAAGACAATGTTAAGGCACGATAAGATTATTTCAATTAACACTCGATCACAATTTTAAAGTCTTGTAATGCTATAAATGAAATTTTAAGATGGCGTCTAATATAAGGGATATATTGAGTAAGCACATCTACATGAGAGCTCTGGTCATTTAGCACAACTCTCGTCTGATTGTTATGGTAATTTTTTGCTACCAGTCATTTAGCACAACTCTCTCTAAGATAAGTAATCATCTGTTCATCATCTACCCTAATACTCTGGTGACAACTTTAGTGCTTGACCATGCTCTTGATTTCTTTCCTATCTTATTCCAAGTCCATTCTGTTGAATTTTGATTTAAATTCGAGCCGAGAAGAAAGCCAAGCCTAAGAGCCTAAGATCGGAGTGTGTGTGTGTGTGTCGTGAGTGGAGGGGGTGACGGATGTCGAATTACGTCAAGATGTTACCTTCCGTAGATCTCCTGTGGGCGACGATGGACGGCGGAGATTTGGTTGGAGGTTGTCTCCTGAAGCGTGTGGATTTCAATGGGTTTGAGGTTGTTGTGGCCGAGCTACCTGCAAGGAAGTCCCAGGATGGGTGTACCACCGAGGATCCTCCGACGATCAAGGTAGACCGGATATTTGAGCAGAGTAACGGCCTAGTGAAGAGAAAATGACTTACTTGAACCGTCTGAAAGAGAGGTTTATATAGTGGTGGCAACAGGCAGGCAGACGCGAGAATCACGCCGGCCATTACGCTCCCGGCGTCACGCCCGCGTGATAGGCGGGATCCCGCATTAATGACGAGACATGCTCGTTAATGGGGGGATCGTGATGGCGTGGAATGCGGGACGTGGCCAGCGGATATCTCGCTCATGGCGAGATTCGCGAAGGTGAGACGGATGCGCCTGCGATTGGTGTCGTTGGTCAGTCGATGAGACCGACGAAGATGAGCTCAGCGGAAGGCTCGGGGACAAGCGGGAGGCCGAGGTATCTTGGTTCTGTGATAGCCCGGAGGCGAGCCGAGAGGTCCGAGGAGGCCAATTGTGCAGGGGGCTCGGAGGTGAGCCAACGGTTGTTTGTAAGGCGGGCACAGGAGTGGTGTGGTCGGTCACAGAAGGTCGGCTACGTCCATGGGCCGCAGACCCGGGGTATTTTACTGACGTACCATTCCTGGTCTTTTCTTGCTAGCTTCGGGACACGTCACTTGCCACGTGTCACAATCTGGGAGATCACCGATATCGAGCATCATCAGGAGGGTGAGTGATATTTCTTTGTAAAGGGGCTGTGAGAAATCCGGTGTAATGTCGTGCTATTCTTTCTCACAGTGGCCTCATTATGGATGCAGGAGTAAGCACATGTTGTGTTGATTCGGGGTAAATCTTATGTCTCTTGTTGGTGTGCTTTTAATTATTGTTGGTTTGTGATGGAGGTCTGATTTCCTTCAGATGCTGTCTTCCGTCGATCTGCCGTGAGCGTTGATGGAGGACTGAGATTGGTGTTGAGGGTAGTCTTCTTGAGCGTGTGGATCTCAGTGGGCTTATTTTGAGGTGAAGCCGAGCTACCTGCAAAGAAGTCCCGGGCTGAGTGACCACCGTAGGACCCTCCGACGGTCAAGTTAGCCGAGGAAAATAAGCAGAGTAGCAGCTTGTTGGATTAAAATTGCCTTATCTGAGTCGTCTGGGAGAGGGTTTTTTATAGTGGTCGCTTGGAGCGAGCTATTGCGAGATCTTCGCCATCAGTTACATCCCTGACGTTATGCTTATGTGAATGACCGGATTTCTCCATTAATGACGAGATACGCTCGTTAATGGGGGGATACGATGGCGTGGAACGCGGGATGTTGGGTGGCGGATATCTCGCTTCTGACGAGATACGCGGAGCCGTGACGGAGGCGCTTGGGCTTTGCGTTCTTGGTTGCTCGGTAGAACCAGGTAGGCTTATCTCGGCGGGAGGCTCGGAAGCGAGCAGGAAGCCGAGGAAGCTCGGTTCTGTGATAGCTCGGAGGTGAGCTGGGAAGGGCTGAGGAAGCTCAGCATATAGGAGGGCTCGGTGGCGAGCCGATGGTTATTTGTAAGGAGAGCATATGAGTGTTTTGGGAGGCCATTGAAGGTCGGATCAATCCTCGGGGCGAAGGCTCGGGGGATGCCTTCAATGCATCGTGCTTGCTCCTGTCCCGTAAGCCCCGGGATACATCACCTACCACGTGTCATGATCTGGGGAATTCCCACTTATAAGTATCATCATTAGCCCCCACTCTTGGTCCGACCTATTTATAGGTCGGGTCGAGAGTGGTCTGATCGGTTTTCTGGACGCCGCCTGCTGCCAAAAATCTATCGTCGTGGATTTTCGGGGTGACTTGGTGTAGGGAAGTTGCGTCGTTCGGATTTATGAGCCCGCATGGCATATCCCGGGCGCTTGGATCTTCGCGTGCATCTTTGATGACATCAGCGGATCAGGGAAAGGATCGTTCATTAAAGAGAGGGCGCCGATTCGTTCGCACGTCTGTTGAGGTGCAGGTCGCGTGTCCGACGCAGATTGGTGGATACGACAGGCTGTCGTTGTCGCTTGTGGCCAATGGGACATCTCCAATGGTCGTTCGACACGTGGGCTTCGACGGCTGGTAGACGCGACGCTTTGTTTTGGCGGGAATTAATCAGGGCCGTCAGATGCTTCCCCTCGAGTTGTATAAATAGGAGGGGGATCCCCCTAGGGTTAACACTTCCGCCATTATTTTCCTTCATTGCGAGAGATTGTCCGGCGTTCCTTCTTCTTTTCAGATTAGATCTCCTGTGCCTTTCCTCGGCGAAACCTTCCCTTTGAATCGGGTTAGATATATTTCTCCGAGGAGTTTGTAGAAGTTGTTAGGGTCGAGTCAGGAGACGAGATTCCAATTGTTGGAGCCAAGTCCAGGGTGTTTTCTCCCGCCTCTTCGGCTGCCCCATCTGCGTCGGGTTCCCCCATAAAGTTAGGGCTACCCGCACTGCTCGTCGCCATGCGACGGCAAGAGCCTCTAAAGTGCACATCGGGAACGCTCGCAATGCGCCCTCTATCTTGAGAAACGTGGACGAGCTTACCGAGATTCGGGCTCGCTTCCACATTCCCCTTAGCTATTCGCTTCGTTTAGCTAGAGAGGATGAAATGGCGGATCAGGTGTAGAGTAAGGAGATTGCCCTGTACTTGGATATATTCTGGGTTGGAATGCGTCTGCCATTTCCACCCGAAATATGTGGGGGTACTTCGTTGCTTCCAACTTGTCCCGGGTCAGCTAGTGCCGAATTCGTGCCGAATTCTCCTAGGGTTCCTGGTCCGGTTGAAACTTGACGACATCCCATTCAGCCTGACCATTCTTACTTCCTTCCTCTGTTGCAAAAATCACCCTGGCACCCGCAAGGATGGGCTGAGCTGGGTTTATATTTCTTTCAAAAAAACGCAAGGGAAGGGCGGCCGGGTCGGGAGTAGTAGTCGTTCCTTATTCCATTTACGAATGGAAGGAGAAGTTTGTATTCGTCGGGCCACCCGAGGGCGAGGATTGGCCTGTGTCTATACAGTGGCATAGGACCGACTGCCCGCGGGCGATGCAGTCGTCCTCTCCTGAGGCGAGGGCGGTGTCCATGTGGGAGCCGATCCAGCGGGCCGACGTCTTGCTTTCCGAGCAGGTCCTTAGCTGGGCCGGGCTCAGCCTGCGCGCTTCATAGGTAAGTTAGGCGCTTGGACGATCTGTTTAGACTTGAATAATTTCCTTTTGCCCTTCATGCATCTGGTTTGGGTTGAAGGATTGATGGGTTAAGGGAGGAGTGCTCGTTTTTCACGAGGAAGGAAGAAGGATTCAACGAAGGGAGGTAACCGTAGCGCTCAGGGGTGACCAGAATCGAGAAGGAGCAGCAATCGCGGGAGGGGAGAGAAGGGACGCGAGAGGGGAGAGAGAGAGAGAGAGAGAGAGAGAGAATGAAAGGGAGAAAGATTTTGGGAGAGAGATAGGAACCAAACGTGTGGGGCCCGGTGACAGAGAGGAGGAATTCGATTGGTTGAGGGAAAAATAAAAGAAAGGGATAGAAGAGAGAGAGAATGACGGTGGGGCCAGGAGCACAAAAGAGAGAATTCTGATTGGCTTAGTTGGAAAGATTTGATAAAATTTATAAAAGATTTTATTAACTAAGAGATACAATCAGTTCCCCAGTTTACGGCAAATTAAAAGAATAAATAAAATTAAAATAAAGTAATTAATTTGAATTTAGGCGGACTACAAAATATATCAGAAATGCGCCCGGGTCGGATCCAAGATTTTGAATTTGAAATATAAAAAATATTAGCCAGCTTCAAAATTTAAAATGAAAGATTATACGACAGAAAAGCATACCCCCAAGAACAGACGCACGCACGTGCGCGTAGCTATCCAAACACGTCCGTTTCACTGAATGGGACGAGAACGCGACGCAAGGATGCTACCACAGGGTTAGGGGTATCAAGCAGGCCATGCAATGTATTTTAATGAATATTTTTAGTGACTAAAAGTTATATGTTATAACATGCGATGCCAGATGAAATGCCGATATGCGGTTTATACTAGATGCACGTGTCAAAGCAACGAGTCAGGGTAAACTATAAATATAAATCAAACAAGTTCAAGTAAGCGGGTCGGGTCGAAAGCAATGCACCAAGTAACCACCATTTGACCTAAACACGATCAATCAAGAATAAACCATGGATAAGTAAATACGGAAACTAGAATTGGTATAAATGAACTCGGGTGTTACATTATACCCAACTATAAAAGAATTTCGTTCTCGAAATTCCAAGAACAAGATAGGATAAACAAACAAGAAATTTCAAGAATAGGATGGAAACTTCTGCCGGATTTTATCTTCTCATTCCCCAATTGGTTCTCCATGTGAGCTACTACTTCAAGAAAACAAGTACAAAAGTGATAATCTCGTTCTTAAGAACCTTTTCTCTTCGATCCACAATTGACATCGGTCGCTCCTCAAAGGTTAAATCTTCTCGTACAGTCATCTCCGAAAGATCTAATACATGTATTTCATCTCGAGCAATACCTACGGGGTTGAGATACAAGAAACTCGTCATGAACATTCTCCAAAGATTGCGGTAACTCCAAACGATGCGCCACTTCTCCAATACGCCCCAAAATCTTAAGAGGTCCAACGAATCGATAACTAAACTTTCCTCGACTTCCGAAACGAAACACCCTCTAGTCGATGATACTTTCAAGAATACCAATTCACTAACCACGAACTCCAGAGATCATCTCGATGTATCTGCCCAACTCTTCTGTCGGTCTTGTGCTGCTTTAAAATGATTCCACAATCTATTAACCTTCTCAACTGTCTGCACAACCAAATCTGGTCCCAACAAACTGGTGAACGACACTTGCGACTATAAAAAGCTTCGAATGGAGCCCTCTGAAAAGTCTCCCGGAAACTGTTGCTGTAAGAAAACTCCACCCAATGTAGATGATCCTTATATGAACCCTTGAGTCCAACTTGTAAGCCCTCAGCATGTCTTCAAGAGTTTGGATCGTTCTCTCATACTAGCCATCTGTTTGAGGATGATAAGCTATGCCAAACTTCAAACTAGTCCCCAAATTCTCCTGTAACCTCCTCCAAAAGTGCGATAAGAATCGGGTGTCACGATCGGACACGATGCTCACCGACATTCCACGGAATCTTACAATCCCCCCGCTCGTATCGTGCTGCCAAAACTTCTGTTGATTGACCAACTCGAAAGGGATGAACGAGCTGCCTTGGTCACACCGTCAATGATCACCCAAACTACATTGTTGCCTTTTGGACTCTGCGGTAGAGCTGTCACGAAAACCATGGTTATATGTTCCCACTTCCACTGATCGGAAGTGGTTGCAATAAACCAGCAACCTTTTGATGTTCAGCCTTAACTTGCTGACACACCAAGCACTTTGCCACAAAGCGGGCAATCTCCCGCTTCATGCCTTCCCACCAGAAATACTGCCGTAGATCTCGGTACATCTTTGTGCTTCCTAGATGTACGGAATATGCGGAACTGTGCGCCTCCTTCATAACTTCTTCGCGGATGTCTCCCTTTGGCACACACAACGGCTACCATATCGCAACGAACCATCTTCATGGATCAGTAAGTCTGTTCGAAGTCCAGCTTCAACCTGTTCTCGAAACTTTTGCAATCTAGGGTCCTGCAATTGCGCTGCTTTAATATTCTCGATCAACGACGACTGTACTTGCAGCTGCATTAACTGTCCCGACAAATGCAGTAGCACAATCTCCAAATCAAATCTTCGAAAGTCTTCAATAAGTTCCTTCTGAGTAGTCAACGTCTGAATTGCTGGCAACCGACTAAGCGTATCCGGTACACATTAACTTTCACCGGATGGTACTCAAGATTGAGATCGTAGTCAGCCGTCAGCTTCAACCATCTACGCTGTCTCATAATTAGCTCCTTCTGAGTGAACATGTACTTTAGGCTTTTGTGATCGGTGAATATTTTGACCCTTTCGCCTAATAAGTAGTGTCTCCAAAACTTCAAAGTGAAAAATTCCAGCTGTTAACTCCAAGTCATGAGTTGGGTAAATCTTCTCATGGGTCTTCAACTGTCTCGATGCGTAGACTATAACCTTCTAATGCTGCATCAAAACATATCCCAATCCTTTTCCAGATGCGTCACTGTGAATCGCCAATCCTCCGGAACTGTCTGGTATGGTCAAAATAAGAGCGGTTATCAATCTCTGCTTTAACGCCTCAAAAGCTGATGCACACTTATCCATCCACACAAATGGTATTTCCTTGCGCGTAAGCTTGGTCAAAGGCTTAGCCCAACGAGCAAAATTCTCCACGAACCTTCTGTAATACCCGGCAAGTCCACGAAAGCTTCTCATCTCAGCAATGTTCTTCGGACTCGGCCAATCTCGAACTGCTGCAATCTTTTCGGGGTAAACGGTGATTCCATTTCTAGATACGATATGTCCCTAAAAAAAAACTTTACTTCTTCAAACCAAAACTGGCACTTACTCATCCTTGCATGAAATCTTTCTTATCTCCATGTCTGCAGTGCGATCTTCAAGTGTTTTGCACGCTCTTCAATACTCCTTTGAGTAGACCAGAATATCTTTAATGACCCTTACCCAAACTGGTCCAAGAATGGTGAAAAGATTTAGTTCATCAAGTCCATAAATATTGCCGGTGTATTCGTTACTCCGAAGGGCATCACAATACTCGTAATGTCCATACTGAGTTCGGAACGTAGTCTTGCAAATATCTTCTGATTTAACTCGGACCTGATGATATCCGAACTGCAAATCCAGCTTCGAGAATACCTTCGCGCCACCCAGCTTCTCAAACACTTCGCCGATGCGAGAGATCGGGTACTTGTTCATAACAGTCACTCGGTTTAATTCTCGGTAGCCAACGCACGCCTTCCCTGCGTCATCTTTCTTCTTTACTAGGAGAACTGGAGCTTCCCCAGTTAAGCTGTTGCAGCGAAACCAATCCTTCTCAAGTAATTCCGCAACCTGCTTCCTGACTTCTTCCAACTCCACTGGTGCTATCAGTAATACGCCCTTAAGGTTGGCGCTGCACCAGGAAGTTCAATTGCAAACTTCATGTCTCGCTTCGGCGGTGAACCTGATATGTCTTCAAACACGTCCATGAAACTCTCAAATATAGCCGGCGCTTCTTCCTTATCCACTGCTATAGACGAACGAACCTTGTTTGTCGGTCTAGCCCTAACTCGGCTGGCCCGACAGAACCGCTTCCTCCCGCAAATCAACTCCCGAATGTCCGGGAATCTGGAGAATCACTTTCCTTTCCTTACAATCAATATGAGCATGGAAAGTGCCGCGAAAATCCATTCCCAAGACAACAACAAACAAGGGGACGCACTAGGATTGAATAGTCCTATTGCGGGGAAAACAAGAATAAGTAAGATATCGAGATGACCTTATCCGAAGTCAAGATACTGAAGAGGGTTAACCACGGTAAACATGATTCAAGCTGGCGATGAAACAATAACTGGTAAGCAATAAAACCGAGAGAAGCAAGGTATTACAACGATCATGGAACGAGGAAGTGAATCAAGACCAGGACTCCAAGTTACTTAGATAGAGTACCGCATTGTAGCCATGCTGCAGTTCATGGGCATAATTACATAACTCCACCCAAGTCGCTCAAATCCTAGTATCAGAATCAAGAAACAGGGAGAAACAATAGAGAACCAAAAGGACATCAGGTCGAAATGCAAGGTGGTTTGCATATCGCCCAAATAAAGGATCAAGAGAAAGATATGATTCAACAATCACGATAACAAGGTGGCAGGACATGTTCATAATCACGAGTATTCTGATTCGCGTATTGGGTCCAATACCCAACTACAAAAGAATCAAACCCGATTAACCTATATCCTAGGCTCTGATACCAAAAGAACCAAGTCACGCCCCGCTTCCCAGAGTACGCTAAGATGGGCACGTGACATAGCCAACCATGCTACCTGTGGATAGGAAAAATCCTTCGACAGTCACATTACAGCTGTAGAGATATCAAGAACAGGAAAGTAAACTAACTATCTAGTACATGTCTATAAGCCAGAGTAAAAGAGTCAAGAAATAACAATATGCGGAAGCCAAAAGATACAATAAAATGAAACACCTGGAAGTGAAACTACATACCGACAGGAACTTCACCGCTCGTTTAACATCGGCAATACTCCTGATCAGTCTGCAACAAGATAGAAGAATCTAGGCCATGAAAAACCCAGACGTCAGCGCGTCATGTCATCAAACAATAAAATATAAACAGGGTAACAGGCAATGCAAATATAATCATGAATGAAAGCAGGTGTAACAGTAATGTAAATCAGGGCAGTGAAGGGTAGTGTGCAGTGAGTAAACTAAACCGTTCTATTGGATTATTTACTCTCAAGTCTTTGAAATCAATTTGATGAATCATCGATGTAACTCAATAGTATCCCGTGCATACCCGGGACCACGGTCCAGATTCTCGGGCTGAATCCGAGACATGCCGCTAGGCACTAAAACAGGAAATATGTACAGATGAATGATGTCAGCAGCATCATCCCAAGGCTGGCCTAGCCTATAAAACTGATCAGAACAGGTATCGAACTGTTGAGTTACAAGTCAGGTTTCATCATTGATTTCCCCATACCCCCAAGTTATGTATGTCAAGTCAGGTATTCAGTAATCAAGAACTAATGCCAACACAGGATCGGATAAGAGCAGGTTTGTTGGCATTAGACACAAGATCAAATAACAGGTAATACCATGGTACATTAGGTCAAGCCAGGTAATGTATACAGGTGTCATGTCATGTCAAGAGTGTACGGTACCATGTCATATCAAATAGGAAGTGCAACAGGTCATGTCAGGAAGCACAAATAATATGTGGGTGCTCACAAATCAACTAATATAAACATGGTTATAAATAAACAAGCATGGAATTATCAGAACAATAAATTGGAACATGATATCCAAATAGGTACAGATTGAACTATTAGGATGCACGGTTATCAGTTTGGGTTTAAGGGATAGTTTTAATATTTCTCAACTACAGTTTAACAATATGGATGATAAAAAAAAAGTTAATATGTATTAAATAATCTAAGATGCAACGGATGATAAATCAGGTTAGACGTACGCGAACGGTCGTCCGACAGGTATAGAGTATAAAGAGGGGTACTGTGGGTCATGCCAGTAATTGCTATAAGATTTAAATATGAGTGCGCATACTATGTATAACAGAACTAAAAGCAAACTGGTATGTTTCGAGCCATGATTATAAAATGATAAAATGCTATAATGAGATGCCGAACTGTAAAAATGAATTATGGCATTAACTGTAAACTTTAGGTTAACGTGCATTCAATTGGATATATAGAACTTTAAATCGCATATATAGTAATTCAGATAGCATGTTGCAAGTTTCACTTGCCTCGGGAACGGAACAGTAATGCAAACATGAAGCACAACACTGCTGATGCACGATCACGGCTAGACTTTCGCTCGAAACGATGATCGCGACCACGATGGATACGACATGGCGGCGAGATGATTCGTCCACTGACGGCGATAGGGACTGGGACGCCACAGCGGTTCACTGTACCATGAAGATGGAGCGGCGCTCGACGAAGTCGACTGGGGTTACACTCACGGTTGCGGCGAAGACGTTGCAGCGGCCGCGATGATGGAGAATAAGAAAGCGATGGCTGGAGGAGGGTCTCGTCGCTGGACGGACTCAGCTGCAGAACATGAAAGAAGAGAATGTTTCGCCCAATCAGAGCAAAGCTCTGTCGAAATTCAAAATTCAAAAATTCTGAAGCAACGCTTCAAGTCTCGGGCGTAACACGCCACATGTCAGGCCATGATACGTCAGCGCAGCGTCCAAGAAGGCGCGCCCAATCAGAGCAAAGCTCTATTTTTATGAAGCAACGCTTCAGCTGCGCAAGCACTGCGCTGCGCGACACGTGTCAGCGCAGAAGCACTAGCGCAGTTGCGCTGCGCTCTGCGCTGCACGACACGTGTCAGCGCAGATGCGCTAGCGCAGTTGCGCTAGCGTTCTGCGCTGCGCGACACGTGTCACGCGCTGGGGCATCTGCGCCAAACAGAATTAAATTTCTAAGAAATCTTTTCTGTTCTTGCTAAAACAAGAAGATTTTCTTCTGTAAAACAGAAGCCCTTGGATCAAAAATCCAACGGTAGGGAATAATCCCCAAATCACTCAGAGAAAGATCTCTTTAACAAATTCAACTAATTTATGGGCACTATAAAAAGGACCCTAGGCCTCAATTAAAAGGCATCAATATCTTTCTAAAAAAAAAAAAAGAGAAGAGAACTCTTGAGAACTCCTCAAGAACAACAGAAGGTAAAAAAAACCTTTAGGAAAAAGAGAAAATTCTCTTAAAAACAGATCATTGATCTAAGAACAAGATCAATGGTCTTCAATAAAAAAAGAAAAATAATTAACAATAGTGCTTTGCACTTGCTTATGAACCACTGGTTCTATGAAAACAAGAAAAACTTGTTTTCTTTAATTTAAAATCGATTGAAAGATAAAACAGTGCTTTACACTTGCAAACTGCGCTGTTGCGCTCTTGGGAGAGCGCCACGTGTCAGCAGCGCAACAGCGCAGCGCACTAGCGCAGCGCACTGCACTGTTGCGCTTGCGCTCACCAGAGCGCGCCACGTGTCAGCAGCGCAACAGCGCAGGGCACTAGCGCAGCGCACTGCACTGTTGCGCTTGCGCTCACCAGAGAGCGCCACGTGTCAGCAGCGCAACAGCGCAGCGCACTAGCACAGTGCACTGCACTATTGCGCTTGCGCTCACCAGAGCGTGACACATGCCCTCATCATAAGCGCTTGCGCTCACCAGAGCGTGACACATGTCCTCATCACAACCGCTTGCGTTCAGTGATTGGCGCAAAGCGCCTAAATGCAATGCATTTTAATGAAGGGCCAGGCCCAATTAAAAGACCAAACAGGCCTAAGTAAATTGATGCTCTGCATCATTTATAAATGGGCAAAGCCCAAACAAAATAATAAAATGCTATGCAGATGCCTTGCAGAGCCCAAAATAAATCGATGCTCTGCCTCTTTTATGGGCAGAGCCCAAACAAGAAAATATAAGTAATGCAATGCATTATTTAAGTGCGGGCAAAGCCCTAGCACAGGTCTAATGGACTAAAAATAAATAAAATGTTGAACATTTTCAACTGGACTTAGCCCAATTCTGGCCGTAAGTCCTTAAGTTAAATTGAACCGAGCACAAATGCTCTCTCAAATCAATTTATATCCGGTTCGAGGGTACATCTCCGAACTCCTTTGACACATATCGTTGTAATTCCTCAACGACGTCAGTGAGGTGACGGGTCCCAACGACCACACATGAATATGGACTGCGGGGTCCTTAAACTCGTGGACCGAAACATCCTTAAACTAATATCGGACCGAAACGTCCTTAAACTAATAATGGACCACCACGTCCCTAAACTGGAATATGGACCGCAACGTCCTTAAACTACCTATGGACCACTACGTCCCTAAACTGGAACAATAGAGCCTCCAAATGCTCTTTTGCCGCATCTAAACGGTCCCGTTTAAGTTGATCTTAGCCCCAAATACGGTTAACGTATCCTTAAACATTTAAGTGGATTATAAAACCCTAAATCGAGTTTGGTTCAAGGGTACATCTCTGAACTCCTCTGACATCTGCCGTTGTAATCCTTCAACGACGAGTCCCGATGGCCAGATATTAAATGGATTATCACGTTAAGTTGATCTTAGTCTCAAACAGGACTATTGTATCCTTAACGAACGTTTAAGTTGATCTTAGCCGCAACGTGACTAATGCATCCTTAAACTAAAAATACCAAACCCAAATCTAAGTAAATACGGATTTGGACTAATCCACATCCTACGGGTGACGGCATTATTCAGTCTCCGTATACAATCCACGGGCAACCACAAACAAAACAAACACACACGACACGAAGTGAAATTCCGGAGAAGGAGAAAGTTGCTACCGCGATGCGGTAGCGTAATTAACTGCAGGGGCTTGCGCCTGCAGGGAAGAGCGTCCCCACAATCAATAAACCCCTCAAGCGAGGGGGAATCTGACAAAGTCTGCTACATCGGCCGCATCCGTCTAAACCTCCGATACACGGTGCCATAAATCAACTTGGCATCTTCGGAGAGGTAGACAGATAAAACCAATTAGCATCTGCCCCGAATCTCAGGCACAGATGTCCTAACGTCTCGGCCGCTATTCAGAGGGGAACAAATTCTGGCACGCCCGGTGGGACCTTTTCCTCTTTCCACTCCACGCTTCGTGTGTCGTCTTCGCGAACCATTCGCGGTTTGTTAATGGTTGCCTTTGGATTTCAAGTTACCAAGATTTGGTCTTTTGCCTGGCGCAGAACTCAAGGTTCAATGGCCTCTAATTGCATCAACTGCTCGAAGTGCCAATGCAATAGACGCTCCACCTCACCAGGAGGTGTAGCATATGGGCCCCAAGCGGCTTCCTTCCTCGCTCTGCCGGTAGACCAGGTGACTCAAGCCACCACTGGCCTGTTCTTTGGGACTATGATCCCATCTACAAGCTTCCCTGAGCCAATACCTGCATCGGAAGTGAACAAGAAGTCGGTCTTCGACCGGCTTACTGCTACCACGACCCCTGTCAACGGGTCGCCCACTGCCAAACCGACAGCCTCTGTTTTCACCAGGCTGGATCAGAACTTTAAACTGGCTGTCCCAAGGAAGGCAATAACTGCTGCTTCAGAAGTCGTCAAGACGGCTTCCCCTGTCAAAGAGTCAGTCTTTTCAAGGCTGACGATTCCTGCTCCTATCCCTGCTCGAAGATCTGTCTTCGATAGGTTGGATATCACACCTCAGAAGACAACCTCAGTCTTTAAGAGGTTGACACCGGCGGCGCCCCATTCAGACAGGGGGCAAAAAGAAGATGTCTCAATCTCCGAACCAGTCCCAATGGCTCATCATGCTCGACGTCGCCATTGGCAACGAGTGAGGAAGGCAGGGGGCAACTCCCCCTCAGGGATAACTCCACCAGCTCCAGTGGTGGAAATCAACGCTGCTGTTCCAACTGGGAACAGCTTTGAATTGCTGAGGAGGGTACGGAAGAACTCTCCAACCGCTACACTGAAGAGATCTCCTCCTCCTGCGGAGAGAGTTTCAGAAACGAAACGAGAACAGCCCCCTCAACGGCTGTCCTCAAGAATTTATAAAGTTTGGCAGAGGGTTCAAGACTCCGTGATTAACCCAGGTCACTCTCATCACCAGAAAAAGGCGAAGGTGGAAAAAGACAAGGACTGTCCCTTTAAACAGCAGGGGACAGCAGCTGCTAGGCTGCCCCCTTCAACGGTTCCTTCAACCTCAATGGCCCACAAAAGAAGGAGGCCAGAGAAAGCTCCCGCATCAGCAACAAAGGTTAAAAATGGTGAACCTAAACGCCCCAAGTCAGGGGGCATGACAGTTCATACGGTTTACATGGCATCGGGAAAAGAAGATAGCCGCATATCAACAGGTCATAGACCGCACACGAGATCAGTGACCAAAGCTCAGGAGCAGCAGCAGAAGCTCCAAGAAATGATGAACGCTATGGCCGCGCTTACAGGGCCAAAAGAAACCACTGAAATATACTCGAACGAGCGTCAAGAACAAGAAACGGACGCCGAATTCCTTCGACGCGTACTAGAGAAGAAAGATAAAGAAGCTGCGGAGCAGGCAGCCAACATAAAGAAGATAGCCCTCCTGTTCCAGGATATGGTGGGTATGATGATTCAACAAGATCCACCTGCTGAAGATTCCCCCATCATTCTTGAAGACGATAGGGGAGAGACGTCGAATCCTCCACCAGTTCTGTCCACAGCTAAAGAGGATATAATTTCCAAAGCTGATTTGGATGAGTACATCGCCCAACAAATACGGGTTCATCATGCAACCGAAACAGCCGGCCAGGTCGTGAAAACGGGGAGGCCATATCCGAGTTGGTATGACCAAATCAAGTACCCGCCGGGTTACACAATTCCCAAGTTCCATGTCTACAAGGGGACTAACAATCCTCACCAGCATGTTGCCCAGTTCAGGGCGCTTTGTGGCAACACCGGCGGTGACGACAAGCTGTTGCTTCGCCAGTTTGTTGGAAGTTTATCAGATACGGCGTTCAAATAGTACTCTGAGCTCCCGAACGATTCTATTAAAACCTTCGCGGAGATGGAGCTATTGTTTACTCAGCATTTTGCAAGCGCCAGTGAACGTACCCCGATGACAGCGCTGATTAACGCCAGGGTAAAGCCAGACGAGACGTGGGTTCAGTACGCTATACGATGGCGGAACTTATGGTCAAAGTGTGAGCAGCGCATTGAAGAAGCTCCCGTGGTGGGTATGTTTGTGGGAACCCTCGATCCACAAGCAACTATCTAACAGTTCATGATGTTTTTCAAGCCAACTACCTTCCAGGCCTTGATTGACAAACTAGCGCAAATGGATCAAATGGGCCATAAACCCCCTCTTCCAAAGCCGGACTCCCGAAATGACAAAGGGAAGGGAAAAGCGATCGTCGTCGCTAATGCTCAATAACAACCGAGCAACTCGAAGCCGGTTGTGCGTCAAAATAATATGCGTCCGTACGTAGACCTTGAGGAGAGACTGGGGCGTCCTTACTCGTTTCCCCGCGATAAAACAAGAAGGTTATTCGAGCGGGTATTACGCAACAGACTCATAAATCTGCCAGATCCAAAACGTCCATTGCAACCAAGTGACGTCAACGAACCCAACTACTGTCCTTACCATCGAGTACTAGGCCATCCGATCGAAAATTGCTACGTTTTCAAGAATTGGCTTGAAAACCAGTACCGACATGGCAAGTTCGTGTTATCCGACAAATGGAAGGTGAATCCCCCGCAGCCACACACCTCTAAGGGGACGAATACGCCGGGAGCAACATGCTCTGTCATTGAAGAAGCTCCTTGGGAGGTTGTGTTATCAGCCAAGACAAAGAGGATGCTAAACGATCTTCAGACATGTCCAGCGATTGAGTGGAAGAACCCGTTGGAACCGCAGGTCATTGAAGGGATGTTGAAGCCACGTCCAACTCCAAAGACCGATAGTGGTGGTTCAAGCACTTGCAGCCATCCGTCAAAATCTTCGAAAAAGAAGAAGAAGAAATCTAAGAAGCCCGTGAAGCCTGGCGACAAGCGCACGGACTTACAAAAACAAATTGACGCGCTGGAGGAATACAATCAGAAGGCACGGACTCCCATTACGCTCCAGGAGTTCCTCAATCACGTCTTTCAAGAAGAAGACGAGGGAAGAGGTTCATCCGATGAATCTGAAGAATGCGTGGCGAACTGTCATATGATTTCACATTTGATCACGAACGATGAGGAGACTCCTTACACCGAAAAGCTGGGGGCAGATCCTGAAACAAAGATTCTGGAGCTATCAGATGAGGTAATTGATGCATTCCTTAATGAAGCTCGGTTAAAAAGTAAAGCTGATCGAGAACGCGAGACGGCTATATTGGAAAGAGCCAAGCGCCAACGACTTGATGAAAGAGCTGAGATGATCCCGCTGGAGCAAAACACTTCCGCTACCGTCAAAAGCCAATTCAAGATGAGGAAAAAGTTTGCTAAGGCCATATCAATGGGCATGAAGCTACCATCCTCTGAAAGAAACATCACCGGTGAAATGGAAACTCACCCCTCCTATTGCTTATATCATCGAAAGATTTCGCACCCCATACAAGAGTGCAAAGCTTTCGATAGATGGTGGCAAGGATATGTTGCTCATCGACAACACTTTAAGCGGGAAAAGCGTAAAACTCGTCGAGAGCAAAGAAATATGACCGAAGGGCTTAAAAGAACTGCTGGCGATTGTTGCGTGGTTAACACCGGTGGATCACAAGTGCCTACATTCGGGAGTGATTCTGATGAAGAACTAGAACTTGCCCCTCTCTTTAAAGAGTCCGCCTCGAGAAAAGAAGAAGAACTGAAGGTTTGCGAAAATATCCGGCTACGTAATCGCACGCTGCCCGAAAAGAACCTCGGACCCTCGAACAAAAAAGATAAAGGGAAGGAAAGGGCTACTGAAGACATCGTCTTAGATGACCAAGTGGTGGAAGAGCTAGCTGCCAAAGACCCACCAAAGAAGAGTAAGGTGGATTACAACGTCTTAGCACATCTGAGGAAGCTGCCCTCACAGCTCAGCATTCTTGACGCCCTTTTACTATCAAAGGAGGCGAGAGATTCGTTAATTAAGGCACTACAAGAGCCGGAGCAATTCCAAGCTCGCCTAGTCGAGGAAAAGATGAAGGATGAATTGGAGGACGTGCACACGGCAGATGTTACTTTTGGCGATGAAGACCTTCTACTTGGGACGTGCGAACACAACCGCCCTCTCTATGTCTCAGGATATTGCCATGATATAAAGATAGGCAAAATCTTGATCAATAACGGATCGTCTGTTAACCTACTCAACGTACGGGTGTTGAAGGAAATCTGCATGAGCGTCCAGCACCTTGCTCGGGACAAGATCACCATCTCCGGGTTCGACTCCCAATCGTCAAAGACTCTTGGATCTGTGATACTGACGCTACGCTTCGGGCTACTCGTCACGGACATTAAGTTCCACGTCATAGACGCCAAGACATGCTACAACGCTTTGCTCGGCCGACCATGGTTACACGAGTACAACATCATCCCTTCTACACAACATCAGTGTATGAAGTATTTTAAGGATGGTTTCGAGTATACCGTGACGGGAGAACTGAACCCGTTCTCTGTAAACGAGGTCCGCAAATACGAAGACGCCAAATACTTCTTACCGGATTTCGAAAACACGGAGAAGTGTCATAAGCCGGAGAATAAAACTAACGCCACCATCCCTGTCTTCGGCAGTGATACCGAGGAGGAAGAGGAGATGGTTTATTCGGGTCCGCTCCAACACAACAAGCCGGAACCATCAACTCCTACGTTGATCTTTGGCAGCGACTCGGAAGATGAAGTCCACGCTGTATTCTCTGCTCGACCTTCAATACGAACGTTCGATGATGAAGAGCAAAGTCTGCAAGTCGCCATGGTGCCGTTTAAACACCATAAAGAACTGGATGCACTTAATATTTACAACGTAGAAGAGCTACAAACATTCTACATCCCTCCCAGGCGAGAGAGCGAGAAAGCAATTCTGTTTTACCGCTCTGAAGAAACCAAGGTAGAAAAGGAAATCTGGCATGGCGCAGATTCTACGCTCGACAGGCTTCAGCCTATCCGTCTCCCCAGATATTATACGGAAGGTTTGAAAAAGCTGCTGAAACGCCAGGGGATACCCTTCAAGCAGACCGTCCGAAAAGCCAAGTTCTATGACAAAATCTGGAACGTTCCCGGGACTCAGCGCAATCTGCCTAATGGGAGAATGGAAACAAAAGGGCTCGGATACATCCGGTCAAAGAAACGAGAGTTACAACCGGCTGCTGCGTCGTGTATGACCTTGATAAAGAAGCGGATGCTCAATGGGAGGACGCTAATCCTAAGCCAGTGAAAATTCCAGATGCAAAGGAGCCCAGTCCGTCGTTCGAGGAACAAATGGACAAACTTATAAAGAAAGCTGGTCAAAAAGTTCGAGATGATCACAACCGTGAGATGGTCATCTACAAGAAAGCTAGAACACAACGCCTTCTCCAACAGGCCGTGAAAGATGAAAAGGCTGCTCCCTGTCAACCTGTTATAAACAAGGCTCGACGCAAAAGCAGAAATAAATCGAAAGGCCGAAAAGGCGCTCAGCAACAACAAAGCAAGACTAAGAAGCCACGCCAATGGGAGACAAGCGTTATTGATTTATCCCTCATGAAGAAAATGGGTCGAGCGTACTCGTTTCCTCGGGACAAGACGAAGAAGATACTGGATCTTGCTCTAAAGCACCAAATGCTTACATTGCCGGAGTCTAAACACCCCGAACAAGCGAGCGAAGTCTCACGCCCAGACTATTGCTCGTACCATCGAGTAATAGGTCATCCTCTTGAAGATTGCTTCACCTTCAAGAATTGGGTCGAAGATCAGTATCAGCTTGGCAAGTTCGCTCTATCCGACAACTGGAGGGTAGCACCGCTACAAAAGCACGAGCCCAAGGCCACGAAAGGAGAACCGGTTCCACATTGGGATTGGAAGCGGATTCGCACCTGTCACATGATAACAATACTAAAAGAAGAATCCGAAAACGTGGACAGCCTTCCCTGGTGCCTCGAAAACAACAATGGTGAGGTGATCTCAGAATTTCTCCCAGCTCCGAAAGAGCTGGAGGATGGAATATATACCACTGCAGATAACCTCAAGAAAATTGAGTTAGGGACGGTAAACGATCCGCGACCGACATTTGTCAGCGAGCTGCTGTCTGAAGAGAAGGTGGCTGCGTTAAAAGACGTCCTTGTACAGCATAAAGATTGCTTCGTATGGAACTATTCCGAGATGCCAGGACTTGATCCAGAAGTTGCCGTACATAGACTGGCGATATCCCCGGGTGTCAAGCCAGTTAAACAAGCGCCGAGAAGAATGCGGCTTGAGCTCGAGATGAGCATCAACGCAGAAGTCAAAAAGCTGATAGACTCTGGCTTTATCCAGGAGGTTCAATACCCTGAATGGATTGCTAATATCGTCCCAGTGATGAAGAAAAATGGAACGGTGCGCATATGCGTGGACTTTCGGGATCTCAACAAAGCCTGCCCGAAGGATGATTTCCCAGTACCAGTCACCAAACTGATGATAGACAATACGTCCACGCATGAGATGTTCTCCTTCATGGACGGCTCGTCAGGGTATAATCAAATAAAAATGCATCCTGAAGACCAGAAACATACGGCTTTCCGGACTCCTTTGGGAATATTCTGTTACAAGGTAATGCCCTTCGGTTTAAAGAATGCCGGTGCCACTTATCAGAGGGCCATGACGAAGATCTTCGATGACCTTATACACGAAATCGTTGAATGCTACATCAACGACCTCGTTGTTAAAAGCAAATCATACGAGGAACATCTCGAGCATCTAAAGACTGTATTTCGACGCCTTCGATAATACAATTTGAAGATGAACCCTCTGAAGTGTGCATTCGGGGTTTCCTCGGGCAAATTCTTGGGATTCATCGTTCGACACCGAGGTATTGAAATAGATCCGTCAAAGATTAAAGCGATCATGGAAATGCCTCCGCCGAGAACTCTCAAACAGCTGCGGTCTCTCCAAGGGAAGCTCGCGTACATACGGCGATTTATAGCCAACCTTTCAGGAAAGTGCCGTCCTTACAGTCACCTGATGAAGAAGGGAACCCCATTCGTCTGGGATCAAAGTTGCCAAAGCACGCTAGATGAGATCAAGCAATACCTGCAGAACCCGCCGGTGTTGGCTGCTCCGGTTAAGGGAAAGCCTCTCATTCTTTATACAACCGCCCTCGAAGGTTCCTTAGGCGCATTATGGGCATAAGAGAACGATCAAGGGAAAGAAAGAGTACTCTACTACTTAAGTCGAGTTCTGCTGGGGGCAGAAAGTAACTACTCCCCCATTGAAAAACACTGCCTAGCGTTGATCTTCGCGATAACAAAGCTCAGGCACTATGCGTTGGCGCATGACGTCTGTCTCATTTCGAAGGTGGACCCTCTTAAGTACTTAATGTCAAAGGCCATATTGACGGGACGACTCGCTAAATGGGCCCTACTCTTGATGGAGTTTTCGATCACGTATCAACCTCTCAAAGCAGTAAAAGGCCAGGCCATCGCCGACTTCCTCGCTGAACATCCCATACCCGCCGATTCTCCTCTAAATTGCGATCTTCCAGACGAACATGCGTTTGATGCAATCGACGGTGGTGATACCCGATGGGAACTCTATTTTGATGGCGCATCTTCCATGAAGAAGCGCAAACAAAACACCCCTATAATCAAATCGGGGGTAGGCCTCATTTTTGTAACTCCACAAGGAGGGATAATGCGCTTTGCTTTCTCCCTAACAGAGCCAAGGACAAACAATGAAGCCGAATACGAAGCTCTGATAGCAGGCCTCGAGATCGCCATCGACATGGGAATTGAAAACCTCCTCATATACGGAGACTCCCAGCTGGTCGTTAGTCAAGTAAACGGTGACTACCAAACGTGCAAACCAGAGTTGGTGAGGTACGGCGAAAAAGTGCAACAATTGTTGACCCAAATTCCCTCTTATACTTTGGAGAACATACCACGCGCGGAAAACAGCAAAGCAGACGCATTGGCCAAACTTGCCAAAGAACTGGCTGACGAGGATCTCGATGACGTTAGAATCGTGGTACAAAGCCGTCGGGTGCTTGCCCCAGCAGAAATATCTCCGGAATCATCCGAAAAAAAGGAGCGAGCGAGCAGACGACCCTGCAAGTAAAAGACTGGGAAAATACCGAGGATTGGAGATGAATCTTCATAGATTACTTCAAGTCCCACCGAATGCCTGAAGAAGCGTCCACAAAACATCAGCTCATGAAACGAGCCCTGTCTTTCGCCTTCGTCAACGATACTCTGTACAAGAGATCGTTTGATTCTCTGTGGTTGAGATGCTTGGGACCTGACGAAGCAAAAAGGGTCGTCCAGGAAGTTCACGACGGACTCTGCGGTTCTCATCAAGCGGGCCCAAAGATGAAGTTGAAGATAAAACGGATGGGCTACTACTGGCCCACAATGATTCAAGACTGTCTCGAATATGCGAAGCAGTGTCACTCGTGTCAAATTCATGGGGATTTCATCCACCAGCACCCAAATCCATTACATCCAACGGTGGCTAGCTGGCCATTCGAGATGTGGGGGACTGATATAGTCGGCCCCATCGAACCAGCATCGTCTAGGGGACATCGTTTCATCCTGGCAACGACTGACTACTTCTCTAAATGGGCGGAAGCAGTACCGTTAAGAGAGGTGAAGATGGAAAATATCCTCCACTTCTTCAAGACGCATGTCATATATCGATTTGGAACTCCGCGACGGATCATCTCCGATAACGGGCCAGCTTACAGAAGCCACAAGATCAGTCGCTTCGCGCAACAGCATAATATAGACTGGAGATATTCCTCGGTTTATAATCCGCGAGCCAATGGACTAGCTGAAGCCTTCAACAAGACATTAACAAAAATTATAAAGAAAACGGTGTCCCGTAATAAGAAAGATTGGCACGAAAGACTGCAAGAAGCTCTTTGGGCATATCGAACTACGTTCAAGACGGCCACGAACACAACGCCGTACGCGTTGGTGTTCGGTACAGAAGCAGTACTCCCCCTCGAGATAGAGTTACCCTCTTTACGAGTGGCAGTCCACTACGAGCTGACGGACGAAGAAAATGCCCACCTTCGGCTTGAGGAGCTTGACGCCCTTGATGAAACTAGGCTCATAGCACAGCAAAATCTGGAAGCTTATAAAGAAAAGATGATGCGCTCATACGAAAGATTGACCCGACCGAGGACATTCCACCAAGGCGAACTCGTGTTAGTGGTCAAAAGGCCTATGATCCCCAATCGCGCCAAGCGGGGAAAATTCGAGCCAAACTATGAAGGCCCATACATCATAAATAAAGTTTACCAGGGTGGGGCCTATCTACTCATGGACATGCACGGTGAAAGGCCTTTCAGGCCGATAAACGGTCGCTTCCTAAAGAAATACTACGCTTAATGAGCCACAGCCTAGGTCAATGATAGATGACGACGACCATGTCCGCTCGCTATCTTCCTAAGCTCAAGTTTTATAAGCAGTAGCCAGCCTCTCAATGTCGGACCGAAATGTCCTTAAACTAATAGCGGACCGAAATGTCCTTAAACTAATAGCAGACCGAAACGTCTTTAAACTAATACCGCAGCATCCTTAGGCTGACGAGATGAATAAAAAAAATAATAATAATAAAAAAATATAATAAATAAAGACGGTATGTCCATAAGCAAAAAGGGCACGGATGAAAACTTGAAAGGGCTCCGTGAGTAAAAACAGCAGGGCTACCGGCGAGTGTTTGTGAAAACCTGAAAGGGCGCAACCTCGTTAAAGGACACTTATAGGGTCCTCTCGACCTTGTAAGGAGAAATCACCTGCGTGAAATCCTTACGACTCACAAAGGAGCAACACACTTAGGGATCCCCACGATTCCTAAGGAGAAAATACACTTGCGAGATCCTCACGACTCGTAAGGAGAACTCTCTTATGGGACCCTCACGGCTCATAGGATTTAAAAGTCTTAAGTTACAGAGACCTAAACCTGTGCTTAAGCAAACCCCCACAAAACTTCCAATATTGCCCTATAAGTGGCTCAAAACCGACCCTTGTATACAATCAACGGGCGTGAATAAACATTTCCCTAACCAAGTCCCATCCGAGACTAGGGATATGTTTGCATGGTGAACAACCCTTGTAAATCCTCTCGACTTACAAGGAGAAAACCCTCCTGTAGGATTCTTACGACTTACAGAGGAAAAAAACACTTAGGAACCCTCACGATTCCTAAGGAGAAAATACATCTACAAGATCCTCACGACTTGTAGGGAGAAATACCTTTGTGAGACCCTTACGGCTCATGAAGTCAAAAGCCTTAGTCGACAGGACCTTAACCCTGGTAGCTAAGCCTCCTTTGTTCGACAACGACAGAGGCAAATGATGATTCGCTCCTAGCAATATCCCAGTTGTAGCGGTGCTGATGCCGAAATCGGTGTCCAATTTCAGGTTTACGACGAAAAGCCAGTAGGCCGCACATGCATACGAAATAGCCGAAATGATGGGGCAACTTGCATTAAAAAAAAAGCAGCAAGTAAAATGTATGCATACGAAATAGCTGAAATGATGGGGCAACTTGCATTAAAAAAAAGCAGCAAGTAAAATGTATACATGCAAAATAGCCGAAATGATGGGGGAACTCGCAATAAAAAGCAGCGAGTAAAGATAAAATAAATAGCCGAAATGATTGGGCACCGCGAAAAATAGCCGAAATGATTGGGCAATCGCGACCTTCGCGATATGAAAGCTGAAATGATAGAGCATCGCGGAAATAAAACAAAAAAAAATGATGATAAAACTTTAGCCCTACAGATAAGATCACATCAATCCCTGTATACAATCCAAGGGCGAAAACAAAGAGGGAACCATACTTTCCCAACAGACTCCGTCAGAAGACAAAGCCAAACCTCGACGGTTCATTCCAACTCCGAAGAAACCAGTGTCTTCAGCAAAACTCCTCGACTCACGGATACAAACACTCCTTGACGAGAGCCCCCTGATTCGTGTCGACTCGCAGAGCCACCAGTGCCTCCGTGGGAACCCTCGACTCGTTTCAAACCCCAAGGAAACAAATGATCCTTGACGCTTGGGAAACAAATAATCCTTAGCAAACTCCTCGACTCACGGATACAAACACTCCTTGACGAGAGCCCCCTGATTCGCGTCGACTCGCAGAGCCACCAGTGCCTCCGTGGGAACCCTCGACTCATTTCAAACCCCAAGGAAATAAATAATCCTTGGTGCTTGGGAAACAAATAATCCCTAGCAAACCCCTCGACTCACGGATACAAACACTCCTTGACGAGAGCCCCCTGATTCGCGTCGACTCGCAGAGCTACCAGTGCCTCCGTGGGAACCCTCGACTCGTTTCAAACCCCAAGGAAACAAATGATCCTTGGCGCTTGGGAAACAAATAATCCCTAGCAAACTCCTCGACTCACGGATACAAACACTCCTTGACGAGAGCCCCCTGATTCGCGTCGACTCACAGAGCCACCAGTGCCTCCGTGGGAACCCTCGACTCGTTTCAAACCCCAAGGAAACAAATAATCCTTGGCGCTTGGGAAACAAATAATCCCTAGAAAATTCCTCGACTCACGGATACAAACACTCATTGACGAGAGCCTCCTGATTCGCGTCGACTCGCAGAGCCACCAGTGCCTCCGTGGGAAATCTTCGACTCGTTTCAAACCCTAAGGAAACAAATAATCCTTGACGCTAGGGAAACAAATAATCCTTAGCAAATTTCTCGACTCACGGATACAAACACTCCTTGACGAGAGCCTCCTGATCCGCGTCGACTCGCAGAGCCACCGGTGCCTCCGTGGGAAATCTTCGACTCGTTTCAAACCCCAAGGAAAAAAATAATCCTTGGCGCTTGGGAAACAAATAATCCCTAGCAAACTCCTCGACTCATGGATACAAACACTCCTTGACGAGAGCCTCCTGATTCGCGTCGGCTCGCAGAGAAACTAGTGTCTCCGCGGGAAATTCCCGATTCGTCTCAACATGCAAATGAAGCCTCAGGCAGCAGGGACTAGAAAACTTGCTTCCTGAACAATGGGACCCCGCAAGTCAATCCAAAATGGTCTCTCGCATACTATTCACGGGTCTCACTCTCCAAAGTCGAATTTCGACGAGGAGGGAAACAACCGCTTGTGGGTCCTCTCGACTCGTAAGAGGGAAAAATTCTCTTATAGGATCCTTACGACTTATAAGAGAAAACCACACTTAGGAATCCTCACGATTCCTAAGGAGAAAACCCACCTACGAGATCCTCTCGATCCTTAGGGAGAAAAGTCTCTATGAGACCCTCACGGCTTATAGAGTTGAAAAGTCTTAGACAGCAGATCTGAACCTGCGGCCTAAGCCATCGCTATTTCTTAAGATAGTCAGGATACTCGTTCTGATCATCCGTCAACCATGGTTACTAAGGTGGCATGCTGATAATGAAAGAAAGAAAAGACGGAGAAAATGACACATTACAGAAAAAAGGGGTGTATTTTTTATTCATAAACTTGATTGGGTACAAGATACATTATGTCAATATATATACATTCTTTTATCTACAATTACAAATGATACAAAGAAGGATAGCTACCAAGGAGGAAGTGTCTTTAGTAAATCCACAAGTTGCTCTCGCACTTCCTTCAGCGCCTCCTCCTGAGCGGCTGCCGCGGCCACCTCCACTTCCACCCGGGCTCGCTGCTGCAAGAAAAATGAAAGTTGCTCCTCCGCCGCCTTCTGGGCTGCTTCCTGGCTGGGTGCAGCTCGCTCGACAACATCAAGGTGTTGCCTCAATGATAACCCTTCAGAAAGACATTGCAGAAGGCCCTCAAAGATAATCTTCAGCCGTGCGGCGTTGGCCTCCACCCGAGCATGCAGTTGGGCAGACTTGCTCGAAGTCTCACCTCGCTCCTTACGTCTTGAAATGACTTCTTGTTCGAGGTGGTGGAAGTAAGGAGCGCTCTGCTCAATCCACGCTGTTCTTTGATTACTGGCAGCCAAGGCCTCGGGAGCGGGACGCAGCGACTCTAACCGATGCAGGCGGGCCTCGATCTCCCTGCAATGGTTAACCCAAGATGCGATGATACCCTCATCATGAAAGTTCACGAGTATCACCAGCATCGGGTTAACCGCTATAGCAAAATCCGCAGCAGGGGTAGGGGTCTCGACGTCGAGCTCCTCAATATAATCGCTCAACATACGTAAGCTGTTCGCGGCGCCTTTCGACGATGGACGTCTCAGGTAAGGACCTACTGGCATTATGATGCGAGATTCAAAGGGCGCCGAGACCGGAACGACAGCTGAAGAGAAACAGGATGTGATCAGATAACAGTTCTGAAAATAAAGAAGGAAGACTTTATTAATGTGATAGTCGCTGTACCAGCTGAGGCAGGTGGCAGAGCCGGAAGAGTCGGCAACGCAGCCCGTCTTTCATCCCCTCCTTCGATTTGTAACACTGCAGTCGAGATAAAAAAAGGGGGGTTTAGAAATAATTCTATTAATGAAGAAAGAAGGATGTCATTGGAAATCATACTCACCAACGCCACCAGAGGAAGAAGCAAGCTCGGATGGGAAGGAGAAGTGTGGGAGCAACATCTGGTAAAGATGGTCAAAAAGTACTCCTGAAAAGACACAACAGCACGACTTTAGTACATACACTATACATCTGAAAGATAAGACTAATAAGTTGCAAACCCATACCTTCCAACATCTTAGACGGTATGAGAGAGGGTTGGGAGGTAACCACCGCCAAGGCAGTCGTTGAAGGCGCTCCTTCAAGCAGTGGGGCATCGGCGCTGGTTGCACCTGCGTTACAAGAAAGGTGAACTTGTCAGAAAGGATTGTAAAATAAGAAAGACAGTAACCTAAGATTTACCTGAGGAGCTCCCGGCCGAAACAGAAGCGACTCCCTCCTCTATCGACATGAGGCCACCGCCCGTAGCCTCATCACCCGACTCGATGGGGACCGTCGTCGTGCTAGCACGACCAGGAGACGGCAGGAGATCGTAAGCAGGGAGGGCAATGATTGGAGCATTGCCGGATTCTTGGAAGGAAGCGGCTGACTCTTCCCCAAGAGTCGTACCCATCTCACCCGCAACTTCTTCGAGCTCCGCCGTCTCCATCGGCTCATCCACTGTCACCACGAGGTCGCCGGCCTCAAGCGCCTCGTCTACCACCAGCCTCGGTTCAGTTATAATGATCATATCATCTGCCACCGCTTCAGGTTCGGCATCAATGACCTTCTCGGCTGCAGGCCCCTCAACCTCCACCTCAGGCTCCAAAGCCACAACGACGTTGCCCACCGTCGGCTCGAGTTCGGCAGGTACCACCCCCTCCGTTCCCCTAGGATCAACGGTCTCCGCCTCACCCTTGGTCGGACTCGGCCCTGCAAAATAATGTATGTAAGAACCGTCGGCATTATAACTTTCACAATAAAAATTCTGAAAGAAATGTTACCTGAAGTGGACTTATCATTTGCGCTTCGAACGGCACGTGCCACTTGACTGCGAGCAGTGGATAGGGCAACAGGGGCCTCTTCGGAAGGAGTATCTGCCCGAGGGACGGTGCTTGGGCCCGCTCCCGTAGCCAAAGCAGCCCGGCGCGCCTTCGCCTCGCGCCTCAGCCGTTTTCTCTCCTCCTGGGCTGTTGAAACGGACCTAACCAGAGCCTCTCGCATTGGGGCATCCTCGTCCGTATACAGGGATGCCTCCAAACTCTTCAAGGCATCCCTCGTCGACTTGTCAAGTCGAGGCCCTTGCAGCAGCCCCGACGAGACCGAAACTCCAGTGACGGGTTCCGAAAGAATATCTTTGTCGACTGGTATAACCCCTAGAAGGAAACAAGGAAGGAAAGTTAGGTTGATCATCGAAAAGAACGATGAAATTTGCTTTAAAAAAAAGGGGGTGGGACATACCGGCGCCCGCTAAAGTGCATTTCTCCTCCTCCTTTTGGAAGGTTTTCAAAGAGGCAGCGATAGCTTCTTCGGTAGAGACACCTGTTGAAAATGGTGAAAAGTATTAGTCAAGAATAATGATGAAAAATGAGATGAAATGATGAGGAGAGCAGCTAATAATTACCTGACTCAGCGAGTTTACTTAACCACGCTTCAAGCCTCGCTGATCGCTCTGAAGCCGCAATGGCGGCCGCCAGGTCGGTGTCTGCGGGGTCTACCGCGAAGCCCTTATTGCTGCCATACTCACTTATTCCTTTGGTAAGAGAGGCCTCAGGCTCTAAGCTAAGAATCGCGTCAAGGGAAAGGAGCGACTTCTTCTTCTTCTTTTGCCTGCCAGCTCTGGATGCACCCGGGACTGATTTACGCTTAGCGGACGCCTTGGGGTGGCGGGTCCCGATATCCTCGCCGGCGCCAGACTCTGGCGGTACCACATTTACCGCCTCCACTGAAGCACGGGAGGCTGGTGGCGCATCCACAATATCGCGAAGTGGTAATCCGCGCGGAGGGCTCAACACGCGCGGAGGTCCGACTCCAGCACCTTTGAATGGAGAAATAACCGGGGTCCTCGGCTTCAAGGGAGCCTTGCGATCGCCGCCGGGAGGCACACCCTTGCGGTCAACCAGCATGCGTTTTTCCATTTGGATAACTGGACCTATAGCATGCGCATACCAAGCCACGTACGCGTTGAGGACTTTGGGGATGCAGCTCGGTTCGCTGATGAAGAAACAAGAACCTGTGTTGAGCCGCATAAAGTGGTGCATTGCATTCTTTATCCCCTCTCGGCTAACCACGGGCTTTTCCAAGAAGGCTTCCATCGGGATCCCTTGGTTGTAGCTCGATTGCTGAGCAAACCGGTGAGGATTATACCTCATGAAGAGTGCTGTCTCATTCTGCTTGAACACCAGGTAACCCGGCCGAATGGAGTAGAGATGGAGGATCTCCCGAGCCTTCAGTATGGAAGCCCCGTCTTTAAAATCATCGCGTAGCGACACTACCGACTTGGTAGTCTCTGAGCCTATTGTTATGACCTTGTCCAAGAAAGAAATCTTCGCCCCGACCAGGTGTGGTCGAAGGAGCAGCCCCCTAGCCTCCCACGGAGGAGCAACTACGATCGAAGCCCCGACCAGCCGTATGACCCTCGGGAGCCTGCACTTCTCAAAAAAGGGAGGGATCTTATGGGCACCGAACACCCCGTGCACGTGCATTTCCATCCAGGAGGTAAAGTAGTGCATCGGGAAGTTGGCGGGTTGCACCCCAGGCTCACTAGCGTCCGCCGCTACGGTAAGTCTATTATAAAGATAAGCCAGCCCGGCAATTCCTACTGTCAACTGTAAACCAGCTACCATCCGATGCGCTGGGTAGAAAACAGTCGGCTGCATATGGCGTGGATGCATAGGAAGAGCAAAACTGCATAACCACAAGCCCAAGAACCCTACAAAGAAGGTCTCTTCATCCATGTCGGGGACGGCAATTTCTGAAAAAGGGGCGACGGCGGCACCGGGAAGATAGAAGTCTTTGTGGTCATCCTCCGATGTGGGTTGGCGATCAAAACCGAACCCAAAAGGGTCGTCAAGCTGGGCGAACTTCTCGCTCCACTCTGATAAGAACTCTGGTTGAATGAAGCGAGCAATGAAATCTGCAAAACTGACTCCCCTGTCACCCGATTCTAGATAGAGTCCTTCATAAATCTCCAATACCTTCACTAAGCCCGGGTACTGATGCTGAATAGCGTTCTCCGGCGTCAGGTCAAACACCAGCGGCTTGGTGGCAAAGACGTATTCATCAGGAAGAAACACCTCCTCGTAAGGCTCTCCCCTCATCGGCAGGCCCGAGATTTCAGCAAACTCCTCCAAGGAGATAAAGACTTCCCGGTCCGTCATCAGGAAGGTGTGTGTGGGAATATTCCATTGCTCGATAAAAGCCTTAACCCACCACGTTGGAGGAGAAGGATACTCAAAAAGCGAGACGTAAATGGCCGAGTACAAACCAATCCTCATCAGATGAGTCCTCCTCGCTGATAGGATGTACCGGACCCATTACAAATATCCAGCAGGTGGTCGTGGGATCAGTCCAATGTTATAAGCCTGTCCCCAAGGGCGCGCTTCACCCTGACAAATTCTCCTCCCTAAAATATCTATTGCCGGCGGCGGCTGCACGGGGATAGCACCAATCGCAGGCTGGAGGAGGTCATCCGAATTCCAATTTTTGACCTCCACGGTATACTTCACCGGGGGTTCATCTGCGTAGGGGAGTGAAGATGTTGGCTCGGACGGCGTGGCGGAACTGAAACTGCGATGACCCTGGATGATTTCATTGTACCACCTACCCCACAAGTGAAGGTTTTTGTGTTCGGGGTCATGATCCTTGATTAGAGCAAGCACCACGCGGTCCACCGGTGCCTGGGGAAACCCTCCCTCCGAGCGAACAAACGGAAAAGACGAATTGGCAGACATGTTTTCTGCAAAGAGACAAACCTTAGCCGTCAGTATTATAATTCCAACGCTCAACAGGTTTAAATTTTTATACCGTACAGCAATGCAGTGGATAGGGGGACCAAAAAGGGGGGCCCAAAAAATCTGGATGACGGCGCATCACTTAATAAGACAGTCCCATCGTTGGATGAGACTGTCAGTTAATGAGAAGATCCCCAAGAGAATATCCTCATTAATGGGAAATCTCTAAAAGACAAGGAGAAAATCTCCTCTTTTAGAGCAAAGCTCCGTCACAGAGTGACATTTGTCAAACTCTGGTCTCAAGGGAATAAAATATATATATATATATATATATATATATATATATATATATATATATATATTTTCCTTGAAGAGAGCCCAGCTCTATAATAATGATGGAAGAGCCATCAAAAAGGAAAACTTTAACTCCTAAAAATTAAAAATTTAGGATCTTAAAGATCCACAAAAACTTTTAAGAGTTATCCACTTTCAGATCAGAAAAGGTCTACATTTGATCCATGAGCAAAACTCTGTTCATGGGTTAAAACCCATGAACAAGATCTCTGTAGATCTATAGATTTCTGAGAGCAAGGCTCTGTTAATAAAACCCCAAAGGGGTTTTCTTTAGATCAAAGATCTATAAGAGCAAGGCTCTGTTAATCAAATTTAATTTAATTTAATTTAATTTAATTTAAATTTTACCTAAGATATTCTAAAAATTTGAACTCTGGAAGGAAATGAGAGCAAGGCTCTAAAAAAATCTTAGACAAGAGCAAGGCTCTGAAATTCAAGTTCTTGAAAATGGTAAAAAAATTTCAAGGACCAAGGGTCCTATTTATAAGGTGCTTGCGCCCCTTGAGCTCACCCCTTGATCCAACGATCAGGAGTTTGCCACCGCTGCACTCACGTGTGCGCCACGTGAGCGCAACGGTGGGGGGGCATTTGTTTCGTCCAATTAGAGCAAAACTCTGTCGAAATTCAAAATTCAAAAATTCTGAAGTAACGCTTCAAGTCTCGGGCGTAACGCGCCACATGTCAGGCGATGATACGTCAGCGCAGAAGGCGCGCCCAATCAGAGCAAAGCTCTATTTTTATGAAGCAACGCTTCAGCTGCGCAAGCACAGCGCTGCGCGACACGTGTCAGCGCAGATGCGCTAGCGCAGTTGCGCTGCGCTCTGCGCTGCGCGACACGTGTCATGCGCTGGGGCATCTGCGCCAAACAGAATTAAATTTCTAAGAAATCTTTTCTGTTCTTGCTAAAACAAGAAGATTTTCTTCTGTAAAACAGAAGCCCTTGGATCAAAAATCCAACGGTAGGGAAAAATCCCCAAATCACTCAGAGAAAGATCTCTTTAACAAATTTAACTAATTTATGGGCACAATAAAAAGGACCCTAGGCCTCAATTAAAAGGCATCAACATCTTTCTAAAAAAAAAAAAAGAAGAGAACTCTTGAGAACTCCTCAAGAACAACAGAAGGTAAAAAAAAACCTTTAGGAAAAAGAGAAAATTCTCTTAAAAACAGATCATTGATCTAAGAACAAGATCAATGGTCTTCAATAAAAAAAGAAAAATAATTAATAATAGTGCTTTGCACTTGCTTATGAACCACTGGTTCTATGAAAACAAGAAAAACTTGTTTTCTTTGATTTAAAATCGATTGAAAGATAAAACAGTGCTTTGCACTTGCAAACTGCGCTGTTGCGCTCTTGGGAGAGCGCCACGTGTCAGCAGCGCAACAGCGCAGCGCACTAGCGCAGCGCACTGCACTGTTGCGCTTGCGCTCACCAGAGCGCGCCACGTGTCAGCAGCGCAACAGCGCAGCGTACTGCACTGTTGCGCTTGCGCTCACCAGAGCGCGCCACGTGTCAGCAGCGCAACAGCGCAGCGCACTAGCGCAGCGCACTGCACTGTTGCGATTGCGCTCACCAGAGCGCGCCACGTGTCAGCAGTGCAACAGCGCAGCGCACTAGCACAGTGCACTGCACTGTTGCGCTTGCGCTCACCAGAGCGTGACACATGTCCTCATCACAAGCGCTTGCGCTCAGTGATTGGCGCAAAGCGCCTAAATGCAATGCATTTTAATGAAGGGCCAGGCCCAATTAAAAGACCAAACAGGCCTAAGTAAATTGATGCTCTGCATCATTTATAAATGGGCAAAGCCCAAAAAAAATAATAAAATGCTATGCAGATGCCTTGCAGAGCCCAAAATAAATCGATGCTCTGCATCTTTTATGGGCAGAGCCCAAACAAGAAAATATAAGTAATGCAATGCATTATTTAAGTGCGGGCAAAGCCCTAGCACAGGTCTAATGGACTAAAAATAAATAAAATGTTGAACATTTTCAACTGGACTTAGCCCAATTCTGGCCGTAAGTCCTTAAGTTAAATTGAACCAGGCACAAATGCTCTCTCAAATCAATTTATATCCGGTTCGAGGGTACATCTCCGAACTCCTTTGACACATATCGTTGTAATTCCTCAACGACATCAGAGAGGTGACGGGTCCCAACGACCACACATGAATATGGACTACGGGGTCCTTAAACTCGTGGACCGAAACGTCCTTAAACTAATATCGGACCGAAATATCCTTAAACTAATAATGGACCACCACGTCCCTAAACTGGAATATGGACCGCAACGTCCTTAAACTACCTATGGACCACTACGTCCCTAAACTGGAACAATAGAGCCTCCAAATGCTCTTTTGCCGGATCTAAACGGTCCCGTTTAAGTTGATCTTAGCCCCAAATACGGCTAACGTATCCTTAAACATTTAAATGGATTATAAAACCCTAAATCGACTTTGGTTCAAGGGTACATCTCTGAACTCCTCTGACATCTACCGTTGTAATCCTTCAACGACGAGTCCCGATGGCCAGATATTAAATGGATTATCACGTTAAGTTGATCTTAGTCTCAAACAGGACTATTGTATCCTTAACGAACGTTTAAGTTGATCTTAGCCGCAACGCGACTAATGCATCCTTAAACTAAAAATACCAAACCCAAATCTAAGTAAATACGGATTTGGACTAATCCACGTCCTACGGGTGACGGCATTATTCAGTCTCCGTATACAATCCACGGGCAACCACAAACAAAACAAACACACACGACACGAAGTGAAATTCCGGAGAAGGAGAAAGTTGCTACCGCGATGCGGTAGCGTAATTAACTGCAGGGGCTTGCGCCTGCAGGGAAGAGCGTCCCCACAATCAAAAAACCCCTCAAGCGAGGGGGAATCTGACAAAGTCTGCTACATCGGCCGCATCCGTCTAAACCTCCGATACACGGTCCCATAAATCAACTTGGCATCTTCGGAGAGGTAGACAGATAAAACCAATTAGTATCTGCCCCGAATCTCAGGCACAGACGTCCTAACGTCTCGGCCGCTATTCGGAGGGGAACAGAGAAGTCGATGATGGCGGAGGTGACGTGAAGGTGGCCAGATGTTTAAGGAGGAAATAAAGAGAAAGTTGCGGCTAAGGCTGACGAGGCGGTCGGTGATGTGAAGGAGATGGCTGGAGGCGAGGAATACAAGGCGCTGGGGTTGAGAAGGGTGATGGGCGATGATGTGCTCAGGACGAGCACGAGCATGAAGAAGAAGGAGCAAGCGACGGCTCGTAAGGCTAGGGTGGTCTCGGGAAGGAGGTGATGGTTGCGGTGGTGACAATGGTGACGGGAGACAGTGGGGGAGGCGACTACGAGATCGGCGACGGCGACGATGATGACCAGGGGTTAGGTTTCCTGGGTCTATCACGATGGGTGTGAAGGGGAGAAGCGAAGGCGACGACGAGGAGGTGGTAGAGGAGGAGAGTTGGCGAAGGAGGAAGGGAAGGCTCTGTGAGGGAGATGGAGCTGATGAAATAAGGAGCTTTAGGGTTAGGGTTGAAGGATTGATGGGTTAAGGGAGGAGTGCTTGGTTTTCACGAGGAAGGAAGAAGGATTCAACGAAGGGAGGTAACCGTAGCGCTTAGGGGTGACCAAAATCGAGAAGGAGAAGTAATCGCGGGAGGGGAGAGAAGGGACGCGAGAGGGGAGAGAGAGAGAGAGAGAGAGAGAGAATGAAAGGGAGAAAGATTTTGAGAGAGAGATAGGAACCAAACGTGTGGGGCCCGGTGATAGAGAGGAGGAATTCGATTGGTTGAGGGAAAAATAAAAGAAATGGATAGAAGAGAGAGAGAATGACGGTGGGGCCAGGAGCACAAAAGAGAGAATTCGGATTGGCTTAGTTGGAAAGATTTGATAAAATTTATAAAATATTTTATTAACTAAGAGATACAATCAGTTCCCCAGTTTACGGCAAATTAAAAGAATAAATAAAATTAAAATAAAGTAATTAATTTGAATTTAGGCGGACTACAAAATATATCAGAAATGCGCCCGGGTCGGGTCCAAGATTTTGAATTTGAAATATAAAAAATATTAGCCAGCTTCAAAATTTAAAATGAAAGATTATATGACAGAAAAGCATACCCCCAAGAACAGACGCACGCACGTGCGCGTAGCCATCCAAACACGTCCGTTTCACTGAATAGGACGAAAACGCGACGCAAGGATGCTACCACAGGGTTAGGGGTATCAAGCAGGCCATGCAATGTATTTTAATGAATATTTTTAGTGACTAAAAGTTATATGTTATAACATGCGATGCTAGATGAAATGCCGATATGCGGTTTATACTAGATGCATGTGTCAAAGCAACGAGTCAGGGTAAACTATAAATATAAATCAAACAAGTTCAAGTAAGCGGGTCGGGTCGAAAGCAATGCACCAAGTAACCACCATTTGACCTAAACACGATCGATCAAGAATAAACCATGGATAAGTAAATATGGAAACAAGAATTGGTATAAATGAACTCGGGTGTTACAGTATCCGTTTAAGTATTATCTTAAGTGCCCTTTCTTAGTCTGAACACCTCTAAATCCATCTGCTGCTTTCCTTAGGTCCTCCAACATTGTGCCCTTATCGTCAACATGGAATCCAAGGAGATTGCCCCGGCCATGAGGAAGGCGGGGGAATCGTCTTCGGAGGAAGAGGAACTGCGCCTTCAGCTGCGGCAGGAGAAGGAAAAGACAACCGCCCTCAAAACCCGGTTGGCCGCCGGGGAGCTCAAGATCTCCAAGTGCCAGGAGTCCCACCGACTTCTGTGCGAGTCCCACCGAGCCGTCGAGATCAAGTTGGAGGAGTTAGGCAAGTGCTACTCCATAATGAAGAAGGCGAGGGACGCCAGCAAAAGGGAGACCGAGGTTGCGCTTGAGGCGATGAAGATCGTCGAGGTCCAAGCTCGCAAGTCGGTGGACATGTACAAGGCGTCAGACCAGTTATACGTCGACATTGGCGAAACCTCTGCCATCATTTGGCATGAAGCTCTTGATGCCTTCAAGGTGCTAATGCCGGAGTTTGCTGACAGTGAGCTCCGCGCTCGGGTCCCGCTTTCGGTGGACACGCCGCAAGCGGCTGGCGCCGGGAGGCGGGGCGGTTACGAAAGTAGAAGCTTCGGCCCCTAAGGGCGGTACCAAGCAAGGCGAGATTCGGGCAGAGCCTGCAGCCTGAGCTTTTTGTTTTTCCTTTTATTTTTTCTCAAATTTTGTAAGCCTCTGGGCACTTTTGTAAGGCTGAGGAGCCCGGAATACCTTGTAAAGACTTTCAGAACATGAATAAAACTGGGTTTATTTTCCTCTGCATGACAATGTGTTTCTTGCGTGAGTACTTGAGCTTGTCGGTCTTTTTCTCGATTCAAATGTTAGGCCGTAGGTCGATGACCGGCCTTTTAGATGACGATCGCGCGTCGAGTGTAAGTCAATTAATCACCAAGTGCAGGAAGGTTGGTGCCCTCCCTCCCCTAGAGTCAAGGTGGCGATCGTTCACTTAGAATACATTGGAAGGTCCCTCAGTGTAGGAAGGTCGGTATCTGCCCATTCCTTAGAGTCGGACCGACGACCACGTCTCTTAACGTGAGTTGAACAAAAGCTAAGTTGGAATTGGTCGACGTTGACTGATTTCCCCTTGATGTAGCTCCTAGACCTCATCTTGGGATGGTAGGAATTTGTCACTCGGAGGTTAGCCGAGCAGGGATCTGCGTGGTTTCCCCTTGGTGGGGCTTCGACTCTTAGCGTCGGTGGGTAGGAAGTTACCCGCTAAGGATTGACCGAGAAAAGAAGCTGCTCGGCGGCCTTGTACCCCGCCGAAAGATAGACCGGGACGTTGGGACGTCTTGCCTAAATTTGGGGGCAAATGCTATTTGGATTTATTCGTCCACTTCTCCGAAGATGCTAAGTTGATTTATGGCACCGTGTATCGAAGGTTTGGACGGATGCATCCATTGTAGCAGACTTCGTCAGATTCCTTCTCGTTTGTGAGGGGTTTTTGATTGTGGGGACGCTCTTCCCTGCAGGCGTAAGCCCCTGCAGTTAATTATATTACCGCATCACGATAACCACTTTCTCCTGTTCTGGATGTTCACTTCGTGTCGTGTGTGTTTTTGTTTGTTTTGGTTGCCCATGGATTGTATACGGAGACTAATTTATGTCGTCACCGTTAAGGCACGGATTAGTCCATATCCGTATATTTTAGATTTGGTTTGGTTGATTTAAGGATCGTTAATCAGGTTTGAGATTAAGATCAACTTAAACATATGAGCATTTGGAGCTCGACTGGTTTTTTGTTAAGGATACGTTAGTCCAATTTGAGACTAAGATCTACTTAATAAGGTCTTAGGATTATTTTTGCTTCAGATCCAACAAAAGAGCGTTTAGGCTCTGTTGTTTTAGTTTAAGGACGTTTCGGTCCGTTATCGCCATTTTGGAGGCGAAGTTTTAGTTTGAGCACATTTCGATCTGTTAATCACCATTTTGGAGGTGATGTTTTAATCTAAGAACGTCTCGGTCCATTGATCACCATTTTGGAGGTGAGATTTTAGTTTAAGAACATCTCGGTCCGTTGATCACCATTTTGGAGGTTAGATTTTAGTTTAAGGACGTCTCGGTCCGTTGATCACCATTTTGGAGGTGAGATTTAGTTTAAGGACGTTACGGTCCGTCATTGCCATTTTGGAGGCAACGGTTAGTTTAAGAACGTTCAGTCCGTTGTTAGTTTAGGGATATCTCGGTCCATTGTCCATCTTGCCTGCACGTGTATTTGTTACGTGACGGGATGAGCAACAATGATATGGAATGCATCCAGTCTGGGATGTGGTTTGATTTGAGTTGTGCACGTCAGTTTGAGAAGTGCACCAAAAAGCAGTTGGTTGTTGGGACTCGCCACCTCTCTGAAGACGTTGAGGAATCACAACGACATATATCAGAGGTGTAGAGAGATGTACCCTTGAACCAATTCTCGTATTTGAGGAAAAATGGATTAATGGTAAACCCAAGAATCATTAGTCGTATTTGGGACTAAAATCAGTTTGGGAAGTAGTAAGCATATGGGTTCGGTTGATCTGAATTAGGGAGTTTCTACTCTCAAGGGACCTAACCAACCTGGGCTTGGTCCACTCAGTTTTCTTTTTATTTGAAAAAGAGTGCTAAGCACTTGTTTGGGCTTAGTTCCCTTTTTTTTTGCAAAAAGTGCTGAGCACTTATGTAAGTTCTGACGCTCACACATAACCATGTGAGGTTTTCAGTCATGGGGATTTGCCCAATAAGTGTTAAACACTTTACTCTTTTTGTCTCTTTATGGAGTGTTGAGCACTTTTTATGGCGCCCACGTGTGAAGCACGTAAGGGGCTAGGCGCTGCCTGGTGAGTGTCAAGCACTTTTTATTCTGTGGCGCCCACGTGAGGGACACGTGAGGCGCTGGGCGCTGGACGTTAGGCGCCGCTCACTGAGTGCTAAGCACTCCTTTATTTTGTAGCGTCCACATGAGAGGCACGTGGGGCGCTTGGCACTGAGCGTTAATCACTGAGTGCTAAGCACTCCTTTATTTGTAGCGTCCACGTGAGAGACACGTGGGGCGCCGGGCGCCAGTCACTGAGTGCTAGGCACTCCTTATTGAGTGGCGTTCGTGTGAAGGGCACGTGAGGCGCTAGGCGGTGATTTTTCCTTGTATATTTTGTTCTGAGGAGTTCAATTTCTTGGTTCTTTTTTGAATCTTTGATCTCCAAGAGCAAGTTCATCCCGATGAGAATTAAATTCTCAACTTGTAGGAGTCTTGTCTTGTAGATCTCAGATCCAGAGAAAGAACTAAGTTCTTTTTTTAAAAGGGTTAAACCCTTCAATAGGTAAACGAGATGCTTTGATCTCTCTTCTTTTTTTTATTTACCTCGAGCTTTTTTTCCTGAGAAGGGAGATCTTCTTCTTTCTTCCTTTTTGAAGCTTTCTACTTTATTTTTTCGAAGCTTATGGGGGGGGTTCCTCTCTATATTTGGAAAGAGGTATCACTGGTCGTTGGGACCCACCACCTCTCCGATGACACTGAGAGATTACAGTGCCATATATCGAAGGTGTAGAAAGATGTACTTTTTGAACCATGTCCCACTCATCAGGGGGGAAGAACAGGTTGGAGCTTAAACTCTTAACTGCTGAAAAAGGCTTCTTTACGTTCGCGTACGTGCGTTGCACGTGTTGGGTGCACATGCGCCTCACGTATTACGCACGGCGTGGGCGCATGAGCGTCGCACGTGTTGCGCACTTGGTGGGCGCACATGCGTTGCACATGGTGTGTACGTGGCGGACACACGTGCGTCGCACGTAGCGCTTGCACATCATGGGGGGCAGCTAAGGCCCTAACTTGGAGAACTAAGCTCTTATGGAGAACTAAGCTCCTATGAGGATTGAATCCTCGCACGTTGTGCGCATGTAGCAGGCGCACGTGCGTTGCACATGGTGCGCATGTGGAGGGCGCACGTGCATTGCACGTAGCACACATGGCGCTTGCGCATATGCGCATTATGGGTGGACAACTAAACCCTAATTTGAAGAACTAAGCTCCTATGGAGAACTAAGCTCCTTTGAGGATTTAATTCTCGCTTTTCTATGAGCTATCCTCTCTTATTTATAGGGGAGTGGTAGAGAATGGATCTCTCTTTTTCCTGATGTGGGAATAAAAATGTATCCCCTATATAGTAGAGCATTACTTAGATTACACGTGCATAGCACATTTGCTCATAACTTTGCTTCCGGATGAATTATGAGGCCCATAATATATCAAATCGAAGGAATCGAGACGCTTTCGATACCATCAGAATTTAGCTGATTCTCATTCCGCAGTTTTTCAAAATACAGCCCGGAAAATACTGGTTTGCATTTCTTAAGCGTATCGCTGCCATTTAATACTTTGGACTCTTTTGCGCAGAAATTTTTGGCGGGAACAAGCCTCTTGGTGAGGGTTTTATATCCTTGGCATCGGTGGGTAGGGAACTACCCGCCAGAGATTGACCGAGCAGGGAAGCTGCTCGGTGGCCTCATGGCGAGGGCTTTGATCCTTAGCGTAGGTGGGTAGGAAGTTACCCGCTAAGGATTGACCGAGCAGGGAAGCTGCTTGGTGGCCTCTTGATGAGGGTTTTAGATCCATGGCGTCGGTGGGTAGGGAACTACCCGCCAGGGATTGACTGAGCAGGGAAGCTGCTCGGTGGCCTCTTGGTGAGGGCTTCGATCCTTAGCGTAGGTGGGTAGGAAGTTACTTGCTTGTAATACCCAGTTCTTTAGTACACCAATATCCATACTTATATAAAGTGTTGCTTACAAAATTTGTTTATTTATATTTATAATTATTTTATTTATTTTAAAACCCTAACCTTTAAACCTATCTAAACCCTAACCCTATTTCTATTCCCTTTATATTTTCTCCATTTCCCCAGCCCAAGCCCAGGCCCCTCCCCAAGACCCCAACCTTTATTTACTTTTCCCCCCAAATTCTTTCTTAGCCCACTCCCTCTCTATCTCTCCTTTTAATTCTTTTCCATTCCCGAGCCCAGCCTACCATTTTTCCCCAACTTTTCCAATTTCTTTTCCAGCCCGAGCCCGGCCCATCTCCCCTATGACCCGACCCGCTTCCCTTATTCCCCACCTTCTTTCTCTTCCCGCTTCTTTTCTCCTCGTCCCCACGCCGCGTGTTAGTTATGTAGATGCCCTAGAGTCCATTATTGTACATATGATGTATATTATAGTGGATGCTTGGATATATATAGAGAGGAATTTCTTGCTCGATATGATAGTATGCTATCTGGGTACACTTTGTCTTAACATGTTGACTTGTATTAGTTTACTGTCTAACTCTCACATGTTGATAAAGCCCTTGGGATATGTACTTGACTGCTAGGACTATGATGAGATCATACTAGTGGGGCTAGGGTAGTCAACGAGTACATCCTATAACAGTTTCTAGTCGAGGGTGTATTGAGACAGGGCATCGATACACCAGAGTAGACTAGCGTATACGCATCTTGACCCATATGATGGACGATGGATGATCCCATATCCATTGGTGTTTAACATCAAAGATGGTGTACGGGTGCTCAGTGGAGACTGGGTACACTGAACGGACTCGCCGACAACTCCTAGATGGATTTATACCTATCGTCAGATAGCAGTTCTCTGGTGACACTAGTACATGTTAGTCCGTAGACCCGAGATCGTCATAGAGTCTTGTATGATTCCCATTGTGCTTTGATTCCCACCTTACCACGTCCAAGAGGGCGTGCAAAACGGTGGCTTTTGGGTAAAGTCCCGAATCACATGGAGGCAATGAGCGATAGGAGGGGTTTCGTCTCTCCCGGTATAGGGAGTTGATGTTGTGCTGTGTTCGATTGGCTATAACTGGAAGTCCCTGGCCAGGGCTGATATGGAGTGCTACTGGTAAGAGTTATCAGTAGTTTCTCGACCTGTTATGAGCCTTACATCAACACGACTTATCGGTTACTGGGGTCTGACGTTTACCACCCCTAGACTAGATATGCAACATATCAGACGAAGAGATCGGACTGTACGGGAGTGTTACTGATTGGATTCACAGGAGAATGTACAGGCTTTCTTGTTGATCTTCCGATCGCTCAATACACGGGTGGATGTTACGTTTAGCTGACCGCTTGCAGCTTGTGGGTGTTTGATATGACCATCACCTACTGCCGGCGTATTGACGATTGTTTAGAGTCCTACATAGAGGTTTCCTGACTCAGGCAAAACGGAGTAGGGGCACATATGCGATATGTGCGGGACCGAGACTAATACAATATGAGATACTGTATTCTATTCTCGCGATATGTGATATGGGCCGGGTATATGTGATATAGCCGGGTCATCAGATCAAGTGTTGATTCGATGAAATGGTACTTGTTATATTAGTCGGTTATATGTTATATAACCGGATTATCGGATCAAGTGTTGATTCGATAATTTAATGTATAATTATATATGAGATATATTACGTTACATTAACTAATATAAGCTCGCTTTATTTATTCTTTTTCTCACTTGGATAATACATTGATGTATATGCGATATATGTTAATTGTATTATTTTCTTTTGTTACATTATATATTATATATGTGATATATAATATTGTAACATGCTAGGTTAAAATTGCAAATAGGGTTTATGAGACTTGAACCATGCTAGGGTTAGATTAGGGTTAATAATTATTATTAAGGAAATACAAATAATGGTGGAAATATCCATGATTGATATTTTGATGGAAGCTTGTAGGCTTCTTTGACTTTGTCCACCATTTTTGTCTTCCTTAAGATATTTGTTGACCTAACTCTAACCATAGCAAATGGTTAAGTCTCTACAAGGGTTAAGGATATCATCGTTAACCCATGGTTGCAATTCTAACTACACAACAATTCATTATTCATCACAAAAGTTTTTCTTCTTCTTCTTCCTCATTGGAAAAAGTTTTCTAGCTTTTTGAGTTGTGATGATTTAAAGTGAGATTAAGAAAACAAAAGAGAGCAAAATTCCTACTTCATCATTCTCATCTATTCTAGCCACTTAGATTAGGGTGTTCACTTCACTAATACTTCATTACAGAAGTGAGAGCTTGGGTTTGAGATTCTTGAAGGTAGATCATCTTCGAAAAGAAAGACTTCAAGCAAGATGCCTCATTCACCTCATGGAGCCTCTCTAGAGTCCGGGTTCATGATGATCGCAGCAAAGGGACCTCAACACGGAGCTTATGAAGCGAAGGAACGGACTACAAAGGTTGTAATCCCAAACTCTTAAAAGTAAAGTTGTTTGCTTCGATATTTTATTTGATTCTCTAATTAAAGATCTAGGGTTAGGGTTATCTAGAATGGAAAAAATTTAAACTTGGCATGGATGATGCCTCCCGAAAGCTTGCTCCCATTGTAGGTAACCCAACAGTGGTATCAGAGCCTAGCTAGATAATTAGACGGATAAGTTTAGGATTACGAAACCGAAACAACCCCGAAACACCCGATGCAAAACCCTAGTTTCCGTCGAATTATTTCTGGAGTCAAAATTTTTTTCAAACAGTTGCAGAATACTGTATAAGATACAATATGAACACACACCAAAACCTAATCCTCCTGCTCGGATTTTGGCCGGCCAGAAGGCCAGAAAATCCGGCCTGCTCAGATTTCTGGGGGAGCTAGGGTTTGGTTTTTGGGTGGTGTTCAAGTCTCTGGGGTTTTGTACTTTTGGTGTTGTTTATTTTTGCTAAATTTGCATGAGATGTTTATTTACTAAAATGGTAATTCAGAGTGTTTCGTATTTGTAGTTCTAGCTTTGTTTCGGATTGTTTAGATAGTGTTAAAAAGTTCGAACGGATATCAATAACTCATTTTTTCCCCTGCCGGAAAATTTTCAAGTGTTGGATTTTTCCTTAGTTATAGAATATTCAAACATCGTGCAAGTGATGCGGTGAACCCTCTAGAAGAACAAAACCTTAACTTGATTTTGTGACCGTCAAAACCGTCACTGAACCTTAGGGTTTGTGATGGTTTAGCGGTGCCACAAGTGAGGCGTTGGTTTGACCCTTCTACGGCTGGTATACTACTACTGTAGCATGTGATGGATACTTCTAAACTGCGCTCAAGTGTTGAGCATTTTGGTAAACTTTGGGTGTTTGTTGATTCGATCAGAATGTTTAACATCGTCTAAATTTTTCTGTAATGTGATACAATATGTAGAATTTATACAGTTAGGCATGAAATGCGAAGTATGTGATATTTCGGATTTATGATGTCTAAGGAGTTTGTGGATTCCAAATGTTGTAGTTTTACACTTTTTTTCTACGACCGTAAGTGTAGTATGTGGGGTATTGCCGGCTTCGTTGCTATACATCAACGACAATCGGGATACGCATACTTGCTTACGTTGATGATATGAGATATTATGTGTTGCTGTGATATGTTTTATTGGATCGTCGTGTTCTGAATAGCCGGGGGTTTTATATGAGATGAGAGTTTTTATTTTCATTCATGTAAAATTCGATTGTATGTAATATTCTTTTATTGGGGCACTTCCGGGTTGAGGATGATGTCACCATTGTATATTATTTACTTTTCCGCATTAGGATAGACCTAAGGGGAGAGCACAAGCAGCCGGGTTCTAGGGTCCAGTGGGAGGACATCTCGAGAAGTCGAGACCGGGTCTCCTAACCTTAGAATTGGTAGGGTTGCTTGCCGCTCTCGTTGGGGGTCTAGGGATGTGGGTTTGGATATTCACGCGACCGTGGAATCCGGGTTTTATAAGGGCTCAAAATAAAACACGGACCTCCTAATATATCCAATATTTCATTTGTTTCTTCTGCTGCTAAGTTCTGTGATGAGACCATATTACTGCCTGAGACGAATGCTTATTCTATATATATATGTTGATATATAAATATTATTGCTTTCGTTTCTTCTGTGATCTTTAGGAAGCATAAATGATGGGATTTATTAATGTGATTAATGAAAAGAAAAGAAACCTAAAAGATGTTGTAGAATCAAATTTTCAAAAAGGGTAGCTACAGGTTTTTGCTTTGCATAGTGGTATATATGATATACCCTGCACCTTATTCGATGAGGAAAGAGCTGAGATCTCTTCACTGGGAGTGACCTCTTTAGCAAAACTGGCAGATACTACAAACTCATGGTTTAGTTTTTGATTGCTTCTATAGTTCTTGCTTTGTACAGCGGAATTTGTGAAATATCCTGCACCTTATTCGATAAGGAAAGAGCCGAGATCCCTTCACCGGGAGTGACCTCTTTAGCAAAACTAGAAAAAGCCTAAAAAACACTCATTTTCAAAATCACTTGTTTCTACAACGATATCGATTTCTTTACGCTCATGGTTTTCTGAAAAACCTGCGTAGCCCTCCGTCATTTCAGATAAGTACTACTTAGTATTCGTGCTACGTTTGTTGACTATGTTAAGGCGTAGTGTGCGGTAGCTAATTAGTGCTTATCTGCTAAAACATAAGATGTGATTAGATTAGGGTAGTCGTACGACTTTGTTGACTATGTTAAGGGTCGTGTGGGTGGGTTTAATTCAATCGGGAAATGATGGATTGAACTTGGCTAGCAATTATAATTTGTTGACTATGTTAAGGTCATAAGTTGCTAGTAGCAAAAGAATTATCGGGAATTTCAAGTGTTGAAATTTGTAATGAGATTGCATACCTACTATGAGATAGTTGGATCCTGATACCCACTGCGAGTAAGAGTTACTCCTGAGAGAGTTTTACACAGGACAATTAGCCGATCAAGTAGGTGTCTAGAAAAGTGTTAACGGGGTTATGCCTCTGGGAAAACGAGGTTTATTCTAATTAGGTCCGTGCGAAAGCACGGGGAACCTCTCTCAAAGTACCAACACTGACCTGGCTGAAAGATTGGCGAACTTGTAAGGTGTAATTAATCCCTGCTAGTCTTACTTTTTAGTGTTTGAAGGAAGATTTGATGAAAATAGTGGGAGCCATCCTGATTAGATAAGATAATAACCAATCTAATCTTGCAAGAGCATACGTTAAAGTGTTTTTCTTCTCTCTCTCTCCAGGTAGCGACCATGTCAGGCCTTAATCAAGATAATAATATGGATGTATTGACTGAACCCACTTATTATACTAAGCAGGGAAACGTTGGCCCCACTCCCACTTATAATTGTTATAAGTCCGAGCAGGAAATAGGAAAATATACGGATACTCATGCAGCCCAAATGAAGAATAAGCATGATGATGCATCTTCTTCGGGTGTGTTAGTTATCGAGAACTGTTTCTCAGTTCACTCTACGTCCTGGGTATTAGATACCAGATCGGGATCCCATATATGCAATATGTTACGTGGGCTACGTAAAGGTAGAGAACTGGAAGAGGGTGATCATTCCGTAAGAGTAGGGTTTGGTGCAGATGTTGCAGTCAAAGCAGTTGACGAATATCATCTTGTATTACCGAATGGTAATACATTGATTCTGAACGAATGCTATTACATTCCGACCCTGATATGCAATCTTATATCAGTTTCTTTATTAAGTAAAGAGGGATATAGTTTTGTAGTACAGGATTATGTTATGAACATCTTTCCTAGATCAAAAGTTGATTGAATCAGGCTCGTTAAATAATGGCATATACGTTCTAAATCAAACTACAATTCTTAATGTACAAAACACACACAAGATGAAGAGTTCAGAAATGAATGAATCCTACTTATGGTATTGTAGACTAGGTCATATCAATGCGACACGACTAGCTAAGTTACATAAAGATGGATATTTGAATACATTCAAACTATCATCTTATGAAACTTGCCATTCATGTCTCAAAGGCAAAATGACCAAAACTCCGTTTAGTAGACACGGAGAAAAAGTTAAGGAACTCTTAGGACTGGTACATAGTGATGTATGCGGTCCCATGTCTACACATGCCAGGAACGGTTCTTCCTACTTCATTACATTCACTGACAATCTCTCAAGATACGGACATGTGTTCCTGTTGAAACACAAGTATGAAGCTTTTGAGAAATTCAAAGAATACAAGAACAAAGTCGAGAACCAAACGGGTAAAAGTATTAAGATCCTTCGATCTGATCGTGGAGGAGAATACGTGAGCAATGAGTTCCTGGACTATCTAAAAGAGAATGGGATTCTCTCTCAGCTTACTCCCCCTATACACCACAGCACAACGGTGTATCAGAGCCGAGGAATCGCACCCTATTAGATATTGTGCGCTCTATGATGAGCACTGCTGAGTTGCCTATTTCTTTTTGGGGTTATGCGTTTGAGACAGCAGCATACTTATTGAATGAAGTTCCATCTAAATCTGTACCTACCACACCATATGAGATATGGAGTGGGAAGAGACCATATTTTAAACGAGTTAAGATATGGGGTTGTCTGGCCTATGTCAAAAGGCCAAATCTGGACAAACTCGAGGTATGATCAGTTCTTTGCAAGTTTGTAGGATATCCAAAGAATTCTCAAGGATATTTTTTTTACCACGCTGAGGAGCAAAAAGTGTTTGTTTCTTAATATGCTACCTTTTTAGAAAAGGAATTTCTTGCAAAAGAAATTAGTGGCGAAGAGGTAGAGCTGGAAGAAGTTCTAGCAGCACAAACTACAACTGATGATTTGTTAGAACCAGAAGATTCAGTAGTACCCAACGAACCCCAGCCTCTCCGCCGATCTAGTAGGGTTTCTCATCCACCTGAGAGATACTACGGTTTTCTCGTTGATGGTAGGAGCAAGGATTGCATCATGGAAGATGATGACCCAACTAGCTTCGAGCAGGCCATCACGAGTGGTGACTCTGTGAAATGGCTGGATGCAATGTGATCTGAGATGGAATCCATGTACACCAACAAAATATGGACTTTGAAAGTTGCTCCTGAAGGGGTAAAACCCATTGGGAGCAAATGGATCTTTAAGAAGAAACTTGGTGTAGATGGAAAAGTTGAGACTTTCAAAGCTAGACTTGTTGCAAAGGGTTTTCGTCAACGACCATGTATGGATTATGACGAAACCTTTTCTCCAGTGGCTATGCTTAAGTCCATCCGGATCCTACTTGCCATTGCTGCATACCATGACTACAAACTCTGGAAGATGGATGCTAAGACCGTCTTTCTAAATGGTGATTTAGAGGAGTGCGTGTACATGACTCAGCCAGAGGGCTTCGTAGACAGTGAGAGCAGTGGAAAGGTGTGCAATCTGCTTAAATCTATCTACGGGTTAAAGAAAGCATCGCGGAGTTGGAACATCTATTTTGATGTAGTAGTCAAAGAGTTTGATTTCATAAAAAACATAGATGAACCTTGTATCTACAAGAAAGTTGCAGAGAGTAAGGTTGTCTTCCTCGTATTGTACGTGGATGACATACTCTTGATAGGAAATGATGTTCCTATGCTGCACTCAGTCAAGCTCTTCTTATTACATAGATTCTCAATGAAAGATCTAGGAGATGCCTTCTGCATTTTTGGAATTAAGATCTATAGAGATAGATCTAAAAGGATACTGGGATTGTCCCAATCCAGGTATATTGACACCATACTAAAGAGGCTTAGTATGGAAGAATCCAAGCGTGGATATTTACCCACGATCTCTGGACTCACTCTCTCCAAAGAGATGTCTCGCGAGACTGATTTGGAGAGAGCTCGCATGCAAGGGAAACCTTATGCTTCTGCAGTAGGCTCTATCATGTACGCGATGCTATATACCAGACCCAATGTAGTATACTCACTAAGTGTAGTAAGTCGGTATCAAGCAGATCCTGGAGAGAATCACTGGACAGCTGTGAAGAACATTCTCAAGTACTTGAGAAGGACTAAAGAGATGTTCTTAGTGTATGGTAACAGAGAACTCCAGGTGGAGTCTTTTACCGATTCAAGCTTCCAGAGTGATAAGGACGACTCTAAGTCGCACTCGGGTTTTGTCTTTACCTTCAATGGAGGGGCGGTGTGTTGGAAGAGTTCCAAACAGGAAATCGTTGCAGACTCGACGATGGAAGCTGAATACATCGCCGCCAACGATGCTGCCAAAGAGGCTGTCTGGATGAAGAAGTTCATTACTGAACTTGGAGTGGTTCCATCCATTGAGCATCCAATACCTTTGTATTATGATAACAATGGAGTTGTGGCTTTAGACAAGAAACCCAGGTCCCATTAGAAGTCCATACATATTCTGAGGCGGTATCACCTGATCCGAGAGATAGTTGATCGCCGGGAGATCGAGGTCAGGAGAGTTGATAAGAAGGACAACACTGCGGATCCACTCACGAAGGCCATACCCCAGATACAATTTGAGAGACTCTTCGGGATGTTGGGTATGAGATACTACAACAGCTGGCCTTAGTGCAAGTGGGAGATTGTTAGTTATGTATATGCCCTAGAGGCCATTATTGTCCATATGATGTATATTATAGTGGATGCTTGGATATATATAGAGAGGAATTTCTTGCTCAATATGATAGTATGCTATCTGGTTACACTTTGTCTTAACATGTTGACTTGTATTAGTTTACTGTCTAACTCTCATATGTTGATAAAGCCCTTGGGATATTGTTCAGACCATAATATTGCATTATTATATTCCCCATTCTTATGTATTTCATAAATAAACGGGTGCTTTTGACGCATGTCTTCTATATGTTACAGGTTACAGGTTCTGGAACAGAAAACAGTGAAAACGATGTAAAGACGATGAAAAAGTGGACTTTGACCAACAAACAGAAGACTCTTGATCAAGCCTACAATGAAGAACAGTTCACAATCAACAAGGCAATGCAAGGTCTAAAATGTCAAGGCGAACGGTCAAAAGACCACTGCAAATTGTTCACTGGAGATCTGGAACTAATGAAGAAGCCCAATTGAAAAAAGAATCAAAGAATAACAAATACCAGAAAGCCCAAAAGATTCACAGAAAAAATGAAGAAATGAAGCCTTCATTGGGCCGCGGAACCGCGGCCCAAACCACACCAATGCCGCGGTTCTGCGGCAGTATAGGGTGTTCAGGAGATAATTTTTTTTACCATGTTTTGTTGCGCTGTTGACTGGTCAACCTAGGGCTATTTTCGTAAATGTAGACATGCGAGTCATTGTAACCCTAGGGTTTCCTATTCTTTATAAATAGGAACTCTAATCATTGTAATTTTTCATGCCTCCCTTCATTAATAAATTTTAGAATTCTTTTGGAGAGCATCGGTGCCTCTATTCAATTCATGAATCCAGATCTGACAACCCTGCGTTGATGTTTGGAGAGAGCCATCTATAAGTAATTTAATTTCTTGCCCTAGTGTAGATTTCAATTCCTTGTCCTAGGAACTTGTTTAGGGTTTAGCTTTGAGGAAGGATTTTGAGAGATGAGATCTCTCATCCCTTTCTTACCCACCAAATATTTACAATAGGACTCCATGCATACACGCACATACCGCGCCCTACGGCATCCTACCCCTCAAGGTAACGATGACACCGTAGTGTAAAGGACCAGTTGCGCGTGTTTTCCATGGAGGTTAGGGTAAGGATCTCTAAAGGAAGGACAAGAACCTAGAGGAAGGAATACCTTCCCGAACGGATCTAATCCACTTTATTGATAATTACCATAACTCCTCATAGATCTTCATTCGGGTATTGAAAGCGGTGAGATTTAATTACATTTCCAAACTATTCCTAAACCTAGCCCTAGCAAGAGTAGATCTAGATAATTGCCCTAGGTTAATTAGGTTTTTAGATTTAATAATTAATCCGAATACCCTTCGGAATTAACTCGTAAGCGCGAATAGGAAATTCACAAAATCCCTGTGGACCGACCCGTACTCACCGGCTAGCTGCAAAGCGACGCCGTTCTTGATTGCGGTTAATACAAATTTTTGACATACCAATCAAATGGCGCCGTTGCCGGGGATGGCGTAGAACTTTCCTTTTCGCAATTTCGGGTTAATCATAAAATTTAAAAAATCATAAAAATCTAAAAAATCCAAAAAATATAAAAAATATATAATCTGTTATTTTTGGAAGGGATACTTTGTTGTTTGAATTTTTGCAGGATATACAAATTCGGATCTGGAAATTTCCAGAAAGCAAAACGGAAAACGGGGTATCGAAACAGAAGGGAAATTAAATAACAGAACAGTGAAAATTTTCTGCAGATCTAAATCCACCATTTCGCCGCGATTCCGCGGCCAAAACCTACCTTAGGCCGCGGAACCGCGGCCATCTAGTCGAATCAGAGCTTACAAAAAATTTTGGGGATCCGTTCTGTCCAGAGGGCCGCGGAACCGCGGTGTTAGTGCTCTATTGCCGCGGAAGGGCGGCGATCTAGTGGCATCTTCTTATGAAATTTTTTCTGTAAGTTTCTCTGTTCCTCTTCTGTAATTTTTGATATATATTTTCTGGAAATTCCTGCAAGATTCTGTGAGCTATAAAATATATTGCCTTCCATATAACACTTTTGTGCAGGATTATTTTTGGGCCCCGCTTGAAATAAAATAGATTGCAAGTAATATTTTGCTGTTGCATATCTTTTCTATAAAATATTTTGCTGTTGCATATCTTTTCTCTAAAAATCTTTTTGCAACAAATTTTTCCAAATAAAGAGAAAGAAAAAATCAATGAAAAATGAAAATAGAAAGGACAAATATTTTATAGAACTTGCAAATTTTTTTAGCCCCAAATAAATCCTTGCACCATCCAACCTTCCTTCTTGTCACCTTTCTTCTTCTCACATGGGTACCCCACACAATAAATCTTTAGCCGAACTTTGGTATCCCGAACCTAATTTTGCATCATATGTTAATTTGTTCGGTCAATTTAAAAACGATCCTTCCATGCCTAAAAAATCTTTGAAAGATCACATAAAGGCGTCTAGGAGAAATAGTTTGACTTTTCAACCTACTTTGTGTCAACCGAGTCAACCTTTACCATCTACATATGTTGATACCACTTCTTCAAGTCCATCTGTCACTCCTAGGCCGATGTCCATTGCTGAGCATATTGCTCAATCTCGCAGTCGATCTTTCACCCCTTTCCACTCGTCTAGTTCTAGGGATCAACACGACTATTCACCTTTTTATCCATATGTTGACCCTACTCCTGCCCAACCACCCACTTCCTACCAGTCATACCCAACCTTCCCACCTTCACTAGACACCGTTTCTACACAGCCTGTTGGGAGTTTTGTATATCCACACCATTTTGAATATTTTACCGAAACCCCCTCACCACCTAAGTCTAGTTTGGAAGAGTCGTTGGAGGCATATATTGCAGCAACGAATAAAATGACTAGGAATGTGGAAGCGTCTTTAGCCGCCCTTATGCAACCTACCGAACCGGTAGCTAGTTTCCCGCTAGCTCAAAATTTTTTTATGTATAAGGAGGCGGTTGGACAGAGTGAGAATGAGAAAGGATTTTCAAATCAAACCTACACTTACCCAATTGAAGCCCACAACTCCGGTTTTCCATCTATTGTTCCAAATGATTCATCAGTTGAAAATAAAAACGAGTTGTGTGATTTTGTAGTGTTTGATTTGCCAGATTGTGAGGAACCCCTTTCGAGTGAAATCGCACCTAATCCTTTCGATCTTTACACCTCCACTCTAGAACCTAAATCGATAGATATCCATGCTTTTGATGAGGTGTCTAAAGAAATTGATTTTCACTTGATTGAGGATATAGACGCTGGGAATATTTCGGATGATGAACCTGTCGATTTGCTTGAAATTTTATGTTCAAATCATCATCCTGAGTTATTAAATGTTTCTCCTAAATCTCATATGCGTCTAGATTTTGATGATAATGGCATGGATGAGTTGAATATTGAGGATAGTATTGAGAAGAGTCTTGAGGATAATATTGAGGTTGAATCATTTTTGTTTGATGTGTCTGATTTTCCAATTCATCCTCCTGAACCTTTGACTGTTATATCACCCTCCCTCCTTCCCATCGTTCCGACCCCGCTTGAAGACTGTGAGCTTGAAAGATTTTCCTTTGAATCCGATACTGTTCTCACAGACGATGACACCTACGAGTGTTTCACTTTTTCGGACGATGTTGATGACTCACCGCCCGAGTTTGAGTCCTTTACATTTTCAGATGAGCCATCAGACTCAGTTGATTATAGTACTTTCGAACCATTAATGGAATCGTTCAAGTTCGAAACAGTTACTACGGTGAGAAAGATACTATCCCTAATTCACTCCCTTTCGTCTTACCTATTGTCCCGATCGGGCAAATGACCGTTACGCTTTCATCTCCTATACCAAGTTCGGCGTACCCATGTTTTCTTGAGAATCTTGAGGGATTTGATCCCATTTCTTGACGAGTAGATAGGTTAGCGCAATCGCTTATAACATATCGGTCATCATATATTGCGCTAATTTATTCACTCAATTTACACCCTCAAGATCGTACTCCACTTCCTTTTTCTTTTCGCCATTCTTCTCCCCCACCGAGACCATATTCTACCATTCTTCTTTCTACACGGTCTCGCGTGCTTCTCATTTTCTTGCACCAACTATACCATTTCCACAATAAGATTTTTGAATGATTGGTGCTAACTTTTGGCTTGTGCAAGGCCAAGCTTAAGTTTGGGGGAATCTTTGTATATATGTATATATATTTTTTTCTTTTCTATAAAAAAATAAAAAAATTTCAAAACATTAAAAATATAAAAAAAATTATAAATAAATAAACAGGGAAGTGCCGGTATTTTAACCCTCTTGGTTTAGCATGACAGTGAGGACACTGTCAAGTTCAAGTTTGGGGGTATGCTCGGTACGTCTTCTTCTTTCGCATTCGTTTGTACATATTTTTGCATTTGCATACTTATTTGAAAACCCATAAAAATTGAAAAATTCAAAAAAAAAATTATAAAAATTATTGTATTCAATTTTGGCTAATTGACTCGAGTTTGATAAATAGGTTAACTGGCTAGGAACAACTAGATCTTAGACTTAGTGAATTAAAAACCCTAAAGATAACATTCGTTAAAGTTTAACGGTAGAAAGTATATGCCTTGTAGTTTATTTAGAAATAGGCAAATTTTGGGTTCACTTCTTGGGCTAGGTCGAAACGAAGGAAAAATATTCAAGCTTTTATTAGAGTATAAGTTTGAAAAATAGTTCCTAGCTTAAGTCTAGATTCTGAAAATGTATACCCTACAACTTGCACAATCACGCACCTTGAAACTTGGAATAGTAGAAGAGAACTTGAAATACTCTTGTCTAAAGTCCTTAGTACGAAGAAAATGAAAAAAAAGAAAAAAAAAGTGAATAAAGAAAAAAAAATGGACACTGGTTTTTGTGATTACTTAAGGCTGTGAAAAATAGAAAAATATTTAGCGAGGGTGCTTCATCACCTAGTGCCTTAGACCAACTGGTTTGGGAGTCACTGCTAAGGCCTTGGGTATTGCAAAACTAGGAAGTACGCTTTAAAGTGCTAACGCATCTTATAATCGGTTGTTGGTACCTCAAGAAGTATTAACGGTCGCATGAAGGATGTGTAAGCAAATTTCATTTAAAAATTCACTAATTAATAAGTGCTTTGGACAACGGACAAGGGTATGATTGCTTGATTTGAATTTCTAAGTGTAGGGGTGATCTTTACACACACGTAGGGATATGTGATTAGAGTTTAGACAAGAGAAAGGGATGAAGAATAGAACTTGTATCTTTAGTAGAGTTGATAGAAATTCCTAAGTGGAGATGGAACTTTAGAAGGAAAACTTAAGAGATGCCGAAAGCTAAGTAGGTCTACATAACATATATAATCTTAAGTTAAATAATGAGGAAGTGTGAAGAATATGGGTGGATAATTTACGGGTAAAAGATAATAGAATTCTTTGTTAGAAAACCTAATTGGAGAACAAAAGTCAATGGGCCGAATTGATAGGATTTTGTGGGTGTAATCCGCTGAAAACCCTCAGGAGACAACACTCCTCCTACTAGGGACACCTAGAGATTTAACGGCTTGTTGCACGTGCTCAGTGCAATCGCGTTTCCCTGCGAAAGTGCGGTTAGGATTTTAGTGAATAAAAATAAGTTTGCTCGAGGACGAGCAAAGGAGATATGTACTTGACTGCTAGGACTATGATGAGATCATACTAGTGGGGCCAAGGTAGTCAACGAGTACATCCTATAACAGTTTCTAGTCGAGGGTGTATTGAGACAGGGCATCGATACACCAGAGTAGACTAGCGTATACGCATCTTGACCCATATGATGGGCGATGGATGATCCCATATCCATTGGTGTTTGACATCAAAGATGGTGTACAGGTGCTCAGTAGAGACTGGATACACTGAACGGACTCGCCGACAACTCCTAGATGGATTTATACCTATCGTTAGATAGCAGTTCTCTGGTGACACTAGTACATGTTAGTCTGTAGACTCGAGATCGTCATAGAGTCTTGTGTGATTCCCACTGTGCTTTGATTTCCACCTTACCACGTCCAGGAGGGCGTGCAAAACGGTACCTTTTGGGTACAGTCCTGAATCACATGGAGGCAATGAGCGGTAGGAGGGGTTTCGTCTCTCCTGGTATAGGAAGTTAATGTTGTGCTGTGTTCGATTGGCTATAACTGGAAATCCCTGGCCAGGGCTGATATGGAGTGCTACCGGTAAGAGTTATCAGTAGTTTCTTGACCTGTTATGAGCCTTACATTGACATGACTTATCGGTTACTGGGGTCTGACATTTACCACCCCTAGACTAGATATGCAACATATCGGACTGTACGGGAGTGTTATTGATTGGATTCACAGGAGAATGTACAGACTTGCTTGTTGATCTTCTGATCGCTCAATACACGGGTGGCTGTTATGTTTAGCTGACCGCTTGCAGCTTATGGGTGTTTGATATGATCATCACCTACTGCCGGCGTATTGACGATTCTTAAGAGTCCTACACAGAGGTTTCCTGGCTCAGGCAAAACTGAGTAGGGGCACATATGCGATATGTGCGGGACCGAGACTAATATGATATGAGATACCGTATTCTATTCTCGTGATATATGATATGGGCCGGGAATATGTGATATAGCCGGGTCATCGGATCAAGTGTTGATTCGATGAAATGGTATTTGTTATATTAGTCGGTTATATGTTATATAGCCGGATTATCGGATCAAGTGTTGATTCGATAATTTAATGTATAATTATATATGAGATATATTACATTACATTAACTAATATAAGCTCGCTTTATTTATTCTTTTTCTCACTTGGATAATATATTGATGTATATGCGATATATGCTAATTGTATTATTTTCTTTTGTTACATTATATATTATTTATGTGATATATAATATTGTAACATACTGGGTTAAAATTGCAACTAGGGTTTATGAGACTTGAACCATTCTAGGGTTAGATTAGGGTTAATAATTATTATTAAGGAAATACAAATAATGGTGGAAATATTCATGGTTGATATTTTGATGGAAGCTTGTAGGCTTCTTTGACTTTGTCCACCATTTTTGTCTTCCTTAAGATATTTGTTGACCTAACTCTAATCATAGCAAATGGTTAAGTCTCTACAAGGGTTAAGGATGTCATCGTTAACTCATGGTTGCAATTCTAACCACACAACAATTCATTATTCATCACAAAAGCTTTTCTTCTTCTTCTTCCTCCTTGGAAAAAACTTTCTAGCTTTTTGAGTTGTGATGATTTAAAGTGAGATTAAGAAAACAAAAGAGAGAAAAATTCCTACTTCATCATCCTCATCTATTCTAGCCACTTAGATTAGGGTGTTCACTTCACTAATACTTCATTAGAGAAGTGAGAGCTTGGGTTTGAGATTCTTCAAGGTAGATCATTTTCGAAAAGGAAGACTTCAAGCAAGATTCCTCATTCACCTCATTGAGCCTCTCTAGAGTTCGGGTTCATGATGATTGCAGCGAAGGGACCTCAACACGGAGCTTATGAAGCGAAGGAACGGATTACAAAGGTTGTAATCCCAAACTCTTAGAAGTAAAGTTGTTTGCTTCGATGTTTTGTTTGATTCTCTAGTTAAAGATCTAGGGTTAGGGTTATCTAGAATGGCAAAAATTTAAACTTGGCATGGATGATGCCTCCCGAAACCTTGCTTCCGTTTTAGGTAACCCATCACTCGTTCCCAAGCCCCCGCACCTCGTCGCGACCACGCCCCCTCTTCTCGCAATCGCCGCGACCCTCCCTCGACCTCGTCTCTCTCTCTCCTCTTGCGCTCTCTCTCTCTCTCACGTCTCTCTCATCCTCACTCTCCCTCTCATTTATCTATTTCTCTCCTCTCCCGCTCACTCACCCAAGCCCCTTGGCCGCCTTACCACCAAGCCCTCTTGCTGCACCCACCTCCTTCCTCGTCATCCCAAGCCGAGCCCCTGAACCCATCACCTTTTTCCTCTCTCCTTTTCACTCCACCTCTCTTTCAACATCAATCCCACTGCGCCCCGCCGAGCTCCCCGCCGACACCTCGCCGGTATCCCCAACTCCCCAACCTCGCCATCATTATCACCCTCTTCACTGCCTCACCTCCTTCTCCTCCCCCACACCCTCAACCTGAACCACCAACCAGAGCCCCCTCCCTGCACACCCTTGTGCCCGAGCCTCCCCTCATCATCAACGGCACCTCCGACTGCCTCCGCGTCATCGGCACCAACCTCGTCTTCACCTTCCTACCCCTCGCCATCACCGCAGCAACCCACGCTTTCTTCATCTCACTCCCAAGTTCCTTGGCCGACCACCCCACTGCACACCACTATCGCCGTTACTTCCGCCTCCCTCTTAGCCCTCTGGAGACCCAACCAGAGTACCCATCTCCACGCCTTTCACCGTCCCAGCCTCTGCCACATTTGCCAGAGCTCCTAGCCGCCGCTCGAGCCCTCTGCACCGTCGGACACCGCCTGCACATTGCCTAAACTCCTATCTGTCGACCACTCCAAGCCCCGAGGCTGAGCCGAGATTTCCTCTTTACTTTGAGCCCAAGCTCGAGCCAAGATAGAAACTTTGTTGCTGTTGTGCCGTGCCTGAATCGTCGTTGCCGTGCCACGCGCGTGTCGCGATCGCGCCATTGCCGCTACCGTACCATCATCGATACGTCGTCAGGCAAGTTTAATACTTGCTTCATGCTAATTATACCCTTTTCAATTCGATTACGCTTCAATATCATATATACATTTCGATTGCGAATCAAGTAATGAAAGTGTTCGATGCAAAACACGAACTGAAACCCCCATTTAAATTGACGGAAACTAATCACTACTGATGGACCGTATGATAACGAATGCTAGGTTATGAATTGGCTTGAAAATATGGTTTTTAACAACGTGATATGTCTTTCCCTTTTAGACCCGTCAAAACTGAAATTTCCTGTACCTGAACTTTGTAAAAATCACAGTTAATTGGTTACAAATTGGAATGTTGTGTTCGAGGGCTCATATCGAAGCTAACTCGACGACCTATAATTTCATAAGAGTTTTAATCTGTTTCTATGCTAAAAAGATGACGGAAACTGGTTCGGAGTGCGACTCTGGACTGCAGTCCAGAGCAGCACTGGCTGTCGATTCTAGTTTTGTAATACTTTCACTCTGCTGTATGAAAATGCATGATGCGGAACCCTATACCATAGCGAAGATAAATCTGTTAGATAACCATTGAAAGTGATTTTGTTCATTTTTACTGTCGTGTTCTATTTAAAGTATATTTTAAATCAACAGAACATATAGCTGTCCCAAGCAGGGACAAAACGTATACCCCTTCATTTTACAATGCATAACATTCAGTACGCCATGGATATTATCAATCTGTCTGGTGCGTTGGAAACCTAACTGATAAACCTAAATATTGTTCAACTATAGTTTTGCCTAGTCATGATCCCAACTAGGATTAGAATGTGTTACGAAACGGACTTCCAATTCAGAAATTGGATTTCCAGCAATGAACACTTAAAATGAAATGGCCATAACTAGCAAACCTGAAACCCGATTGGCACGAAACCAATTTTGATGGATAGATAATTAAACATACTATTTTCCCCTTTTACATTATTTCGTTCGATTTTGCATGTATGATTTATAATAAATTATGAAAGTGGTAGGACACTGGCTGATGATATTTTATTCATATCATAATTATTGCATTCTCATCATATCATGTAAAGCTCATATACATTGGTAACCTAGTGGTGGTGTAAATTACCCAGTGTTAGAGATTAGTGTTTTTATTGTAGCAAGTACGTTAGTGTTTAAGCATGAATGAATAAGCGAAGTGATATGTACTTGTACACAATCAGCGGACCCTATTGATTTATTGCATTGTCGACGTCTATGAGACATATATAAGTGTAACTATAACTGGAATGGGACGGTTATGGAGCACTTATATTAGTGTCAAAGGGAAGGCACCAAACACTGTCCATTTATCTTGGGTATCAGTCGAGACATGCTTGATGGAGATCCTGTCTCCAGTTCTCGCGTAGACTTGTCATGGACCGACTAGTATTTGAGTTTATGGTCAGTGTTTGATGTAGGCCACGGGGTGTGGGGTAGTTTGAGTGTGATTTCAACGGAATCTCGGGAGTCCCATTGCCGGCATACACAACGATTTTGGAGTTATATGGATGATATTACTGATTATTAGCGACTCAGACCCTTGTTCCCTTGCCCCTGGGGCACTACCTTTGGGTGGGTGATACTCACGAGTGGTTGACTCTCACACTTGGACTGACGATAGGTTTAGCGACCTGGACAGTGAGACTTAGAGACTGATAGGTTTAGTGACATGCATTGATTACTGACTGATACACCTGTCGTACTGTTTACCCACTTTACTGTTTACCTGTACTGGCTCCTTCATGCTCATATCATCACTCTATGCTTACTGTTTCATATTCATCATTATTACACTTGTTACATATGTATTTCTATTTACTGCTATTGTGTCGCTCTGACGACCTGAGTATGCATGCTCAGAGTGAGAAGTGGATTTAGCTCGGACCAGGACCTGACGTACTCCGAGGACATTGCGGATATCTAGATCAGCGACTCAGAGCTATACTTCCTTGGTCCCCATTTGGTTAGTTCTTATATCTGTTTTGATTTAGTGAATGCATTTCTCATTACCTGTGCATTGATTACTGATTACCACGTAAAGCTAGAAGCCGAAGTGTGACTACGGCAGGATGTTTCCTCGACTGTAGGAGCATGGCTGGCCTTGTTAACCCCTCGTATCTCATATTTTGGGAAGCGGGGTGTGACATGGTTTTGTTGGTATCAGTGCCAGGTTTTGCTATGACTGGGATTGCAGTTTCCGTAAAGGGCTTGACAATCTAAGGCATCCTTCGGTCTAGATTGTAAACTCGTTATCTTTGATCTTGATTCGCATAGTGCGTTCTGCTACACATTTTGATCCATCCGCTAGAATTTTGGGTGACTTAGTAGAGTTACGTGATTGTAATTATAAACTGCAGCATAGTTACAATACTGTACTCTGTTTGAGTGACTTGGAGTTCTACATTTGACTTCCACTCGTTTGAGTTTCACCTCACCCGATATTCTTGTTTCGTTGCCTATTCTGATTCTTATATCTTGTACCATATGCCGTCCTAAAATTGTTGTTTCAGGACCATGTTTTTCAACGACTCTTCTTCTATCTCCACTTCCCAAGGTCAGACCGTCGATATTTTGGGTGTACTGCAAGGCTGGAAGGAAGCCCAGGAGCGAACGAACGACCTTTTAGCTGAAGGACTAAGAATGCAAATGGCTCAGGTACTAGCGGAAGCCTCCAATCATAAAAAAATCCCCGATAAGCAAAGAAGAGATGTGAAGACGAAGCGCTCATTTATTCCTCAACAACAGAGGCAAAGGAGAGCTCAACGTTGTGGATACTGTAAGAGACCAGGACACTTTCAGAGGGACTGTCACAGCGCCAAAGGACAGTGCTTGATTTGTGGATCCGACGAACATCTTGTCAATGGTTGTCCTAGAAGGAAAGAGCTGCAAGGAGGAGATTCGTCCACCCTCTCCACTCCTACTAAGTGACTTAGTTATTTCGTAGTTCGAGCTTCGAGAATAGTACGGATCCAGCGCAGGATTCCACTCTCTTGACGAGAATACAGCGGTCTAGATATCAACGAAGAATTATCACCTTTTCTTCTTTCAATAAAAATATTGTCACTCTTTAGTAAATGTTTCCTTTCGTCTAAAATCTTGTATCCGTTGAACTTCTTAGTTTGAATGCAATAAAATTGTCAGTTGTGATGTATGTATCGTCCCCTTGCCACTCATTTTCCTTATACTGCTTATTGCATTAGTATTCTAAAATTTTGATTTTTCAGTCCTTACCAACCATATATTTTCCTTGTGCTTCATATCCTTGGTTATTTTTTTAGTGTGTTCCACTGTCTGATCATGACTCTTTATTTTCAGGTCATGGTCAACCCTGGAGTAGCGCCGCCTCTCGATGAGGACACTAGGTCCTGCGTTTTCTTGGACTGCATGCTGCTGAATTCAGATGACGAGATCAACGGCCCACAGGTTATTTTCGGCAACAACGATTCCGAGGATGAGGGAATCATAACCCCAGAAGTCGACACGATCAGCGACTCTGACAACGAAGAAGAGGACCCCGAAGAGGACCCGATAGAGGAAGATCCCGAGGAAGACCCTGAAGATCCAATGGAAGGAAATCCCGTGGAAGAAAATCCAGAAGAGGTGAATCACGTGGAGGCATACCACGACGAAGAAGCTCCAGCCGAGGAAGAAGAACCAGGAGAAGAAGACCTCATGGCAGAAGAACCTCCAGTGGCAATCCTTGCGAGGCACTATGGAAATGGACGCCCCTATCTTAGCGCGCGAGCTTACCGTAACCTGCTGAACTTCCATAACCGCGACTGACGTGATTTATCTTTTGGTTCCTCTGGCCAAATAAATCTATGTATAGTTTAGGGCCATCTTTTGTTTTTCGAGAATGCCATGTTTGAAATTTTCTGGAATAATAATAAAGTTTCTGAGTTCGCTAATCTTTTGAGTATTGATTCGCATGATGAATTGACTGTTTTCCCTCCCCAACACAATTCTTTCCCTTCTGAGATTCATTACTATTCATCCTTGCACCTTGTGCTGACCTGGCCCCAGCCTCTTCAACATTCAGATTAAAGTACCGCTTCTGACCTTTTTGAATGGACCATACTCCTCTGAAACCCATACCCTGACTAGACCTTATACATTGGTAGTGCTTCCTTTATTTACTATAACTACATTCAGTGACGTCGTTATTCGAAATTTAGCTATCATTATTTTGCGTTTATCGAAGAATTGCGTGTTATTAACTACTTCCGTTTTATTCATTTTAAATGCTTTGCTATTCTCCATGTTTTCAATAGCGCAAACATATATCGCGCATACTATTTCTTTCTATTTTTCTTATTTCGACATATGGGTTTTCTCAAGTTATTTTAAATTGTTTGATCGATATATTTATTCTAAAATATTTTGGCCTATTGGCAAATCCTTCACTATTGTTTGTTATTTTTATTTTATTTTCTGGTATTGTGCATATAGTTTATCATTATAGATGGTCCTGCCTTGTGCTTACTTAGACCTATTCTTTTAGTTGTGTTATTTCTTATACATATATAGACCTTGGATTTTATCCAGTTGCTTTTAAGTAAATCACCATATGTTAGTGTTTGATTTTGTGATTTTTCGCATTACACTTTATAGCTTGTCGTTATTTTAATTTCGAGGACGAAATTTTCTTTAAGGGGGATATGATGTAATACCCAGTTCTTTTGTACACAAACATCCGTACTTATATAAAGTGTTGCTTACAAAATTTGTTTATTTATATTTATAATTATTTTATTTATTTTAAAACCTTAACCTTTAAACCTACCCTAACCTTAACCCTATTTCTATTCCCTTTATATTTTCTCCATTTCCCCAGCCCAAGCCCAGGCCCCTCCCCAAAACCCCAACCTTTATTTACTTTTCCCCTCTAATTCTTTCTCAGTCCACTCCCTCTCTATCTCTCCTTTTAATTCTTTTCCATTCCCGAGCCTAGCCCACCATTCTTTCCCCCACTTTTCCAATTTCTTTTCCAGCCCGAGCCCGGCTTATCTCCCCTACGACCCGACCCGCTTCCCTTCTTCCCCACCTTCTTTCTTGCACTTGTGAAGCTGCATACCATTGTTAGTTATATGTATGCCCTAGAGGCCATTACTGTACATACGATGTATATTGTAGTGGATGCTTGGACATATATAGGGAGGAATTTCTTGTTCGACATGATAGTATGCTATCTGGTTACTCTTTATCTTAACATGTACTCTGATTGTCTCTATGTTACATGTTGATAAAGCCCTTAGGATGAGTACTTGACTACTAGGACTATGATGCAGATCATACTAGTAGAGACAGAGTAGTCGCTAAGTACATCCTTCAAATGTTCCTAGTCGTGGGAGTACCGAGACAGGGCATCGATACTCCATAGTAGACTAGCGTATGCGCTTCTTGACCCATATGATGGGCGATGGATGATCCCATATCCATTGGTGTTTGACATCAAAGAAGGTATACGGGTGCTCAGTGAAGACTGGGTACACTGGACGGACTCGCCGAGAACTCCCACATAGTATTATACCTCACGTCAGATGGCAGTTCTCTGGTGACACTGGTACAGGTTAGTCTGTAGACCCGAGATCGTCATAGAGTCTTGTGTGATTCCCACTGTGCTTTGATTTCCATCATACCACGTCCAAAAGGGCGTGCAAAACGGTGGCTTTTGGGTACAGTCCCGAATCACATGGAGGCAATGAGCGATAGGAGGGGATTCGTCTCTCCCGGTATAGGGAGTTGATGTTGCGCTGTGTTCGATTGGCTATAACTGGAAATCCCTGGCCAGGGTTGCTGAGATTTACTGGTAAGTGTTATCAGTAGTTTCTCGAACTGTTATGGACCTCATATCGACACGACTTATCAAGCTACTGGGGTCTGACGTTTACCACCCCTAGGCGAGATATGCGACATATCAGACGAAGAGACCGGACTGTACGGGAGTGTTACTGATTGGATTCGCAGGAAAATGTACATGCTTGCTTGTTGATCTTCTGATCGCTCAATACCTGGGTGGCTGTTACGTTTAGCTGACCGCTTGCAGCTTGTGGGTGTTTGATATGATCATCACCTACTGCCGGCGTATTGACGATTCTTTAGAGTCCTACACAGAGGTTTCCTAGCTCAGGCAAACTGGAGTAGGAGCACATATGTGATATGTGCGGGACCGAGAATAATACATGTATGCGATACCGTATTAGGTTCTCGCGATATGTGATATCGGCCGGGTATATGTGATATAGCCGGGTTATCGGATCAAGTGTTGATTCGATGAACTGATACAGATTATATTAGTCGGTTATTTATGAAATAGCCGGATTATCGGATCAAGTGTTGATTCTATAATTTAATGTATAATTATATATTTGATATATTAAATTACATTAACCAATATAAGCTCACTTAAAGATTCTTTTTCTCACTCGGGTAATACATTGATATATATATGTGATATATGTTAATTGTATTATTTTATTTTGTTACAATAAATATTGTATATGTGATATATAATATTGTAACATATTATGGTTATAAACGCAACATGATTTGTGGAGTTTAAATATGGTTAGGGTTTGGATTATGGTTAAACTTTCATGAAGCTTTCAAGAAGCTTTTGAAGCTTTGACTTTGACCTTGATATTTTGTGATATTTTGCAAAGATATTTCATTAACCCAACCCAACCCTTTAACCATAGTTAATTCTCTACATGGGTTAAGTCTTCATATTTAAACCATGGTTGCATTTCTAACCACACTTGATTCGTTATTCATCACAAATGGTTTTCTTCTTCTTCTTCCTTTGAGAAAAGCTTTCTAGCTTTTTCTAATGTGATGAAAATGAGTGAGAAATTGAAAACAAATAAGAGCTAAATTCCTACTTCATCATCCTCATCTATTCTAGCCATTTAGATTAGGGTGTTTGCTTTGTTAATACTTGATTAGAAAACCAAGAGCTTGGGTTTGAGTTTCTTCAAAGTAGATCATCTTTGTTATTGAAGATTGGAAGCAAGATTGCATCTTTCTCTTCATGGAGCCTCTCTAGAGTCCGGGTACATGATGATCATAGCGAAGGGACCTCAACACGGAGCTTTAGAAGTGAAGGAATGGACTACAAAGGTTGTAATCCCTAACTCTTAGATGTAAAGTTGTTTACATGCTTTGTTTCGCCTAATCTCTAGTCTAAGATCTTGGTTAGGATTGTTCGGCACATGAAAAATTTGATTTTGGCATGGTTGATGCCTTATAGAACCTTGTGACAGTGCCTAGTAATCCTATAGTGGTATCAGAGCCAAGCTAGAGCTTTAGGCAAAGTCTGGACGAAGTTTAAAGTCCGATCGAACCCCGAAACCCCGACACGAACCCCTTCTCTGGAGATTTTTAAAAATGTTGATTTTTTCGTATTAAAAATACTCAGAAAAATAAGCAGGGAATTCTAAGAACTACTGTAAAGTACGATACCCCAACTCCATCATGGGAGCGCGGAACCGCGGCCAAACCATGGGTTTGGCAGCGGTTCCGCGGCCATCATGAGGAGTCAGGGGCTCGTATTCAAGGTATGATTCTTGGGTACTTTTTCATGCTTCTGGGAATTTTTAATTTTACTCATATGTTGAGTTTTCTGGAGATCTTTTGTATTCGTTGATTCGATCGGAAAGTTTAGCTTCGTTTAAGTTTTTTCCGGATAATTTAGAATGTGTTAAAAGGTTCGAACGGATATCAATAACTCACTTTTTCCCCTGTCGGGAAAATTTCAAGTGTTGGATTTTTTCTCGAGTTTGAAACTTTCGGAAAATCATCTAAGCGTATCTGTGGACCCTCTAGAAGAACGTAACCTTAACTCAATTATGTGACCGTCAAGGGTTTGTGGTAGTTTAGCGTTGCCACATGTGAAGCGTTGGTTTGACCCTTCTACGGCTGGTTCATTGGGGCTGTGACATGTTCTGGGTTTTCTGAACCCCGCTCAAGTGTTGAGCAATTTGAGAAATCTTGGGTGTTTGAATATTCGATCAGAAAGTTTAACATTTTCTATTTATCTCGATTGTGATACAATATTTGGAATCCACAAGTAGTTATGAGATAACTAATTTGAATGTTATAAATCTAGCAGTTTAGTCTCAGATGATCGGTTGCCACGGGATTTTGATGCGATCAAAAGTCCATCGCAATCACGTAGCGTACGTGGATACTCGCCGGGTAAACTTAATAGACAGCCATGACCCATAGCCCCGACCAAGTGACTGTAGGAGAACCCCATCGCCAAAAGCATCCGTTCGGGTGCTCGCGGCAGCGGTGTTCCGCCTTAGTGCACTTCGTCGACGGCATCCGGGGGTGCGGCCGTCTACTAAAGTTTGTGACGAGCATTCGATCAGGATGCCGGGAATCTTGTTGAATTGCCCGAATTGATATTGAAAAGTGTTTTCGATATTGAGACTAAAATGCGGAGTTTATAATTGTTAGGCATGCGATGTCTAAGGAATTCATTTGGTTAGGCATGCGATGTCTAAGGTGGTTGCGGATTCCAACTGTTGTAGTTTTACACTTTCTTTTCTGCGACCGTAAGTGTAATATGTGGTGTATCGCCGGTTTCATTGCTATACATCAACAACAATTGGGATATGCATATTTACATACGTTGATGATATGTGATATTATGTGTTGCTGTGATATGTTATATTAGATCGTCGTGTTTTGAATAGCCGGGGGTTTTATGTGAGATGAGAGTTTTTCTTTTTCATTCATGTAAAATTCATTTGTATGTAATATTCTTTTATTGGGGCACTTCCGGGCTGAGGATGATGTCACCATTGTATATTATTTACTTTTCCGCATTAGGTAGACCCAAGGCGGGGAGCATAAGTAACCGGGTTCTAGGGTCCACTGGGAGACCATCTCGAGGAGTCGAGACCAGGTCTCCTAACTCTAGAATTGGCAGGCTTACTTGACGCTCTCGTAGGGGTCTAGGGATGTGGGTTTGGCTATTCATCACGACCGTAGAATCCGTGTTTTATACAGGCTCGTATTAAAACACGAACCTCCTAGTATATCCAATATTTCATATATGTTCTTCTGCTGCAATGTTCTGTGATGAGATCATATTACTGCCTGAGACGAATGTTTATATTATATATATGAGATATATGTTATATTGCAGATTTCGTTTCAAATGTGATGCTTGTGAAGCATAATAAAATGGGACTTCATTAATGAGATTAATGAAATAAAAGAAACCTAAAGATGTTGTAGAAACTTGTTTAAAAACTGGTAGCTCTAGTTCTTGCTTTGCATAACGGTATTCCTTGTAGAATATCCAGCACTTTATTCGATAAGGAAAGAGCCGAGATCCTTTCACCGGGAGTGACCTCTTTAGCGAAACTAGCAGATGATACACACTCTGTTTGTCTTTTGATTGCTTCTATAGTTTTTGCTTTGCATAGTGGTATTTGTGAAATATCCTGCACCTTATTCGATAAGGAAAGAGCCGAGATCTCTTCACCGGGAGTGACCTCTTTAGCGAAACTGGAAAAGCCTAAAAAACATTCCATTTAAAATCACTCGATTCTACAGCGATATCAAGTTCATTACGCAAAGGGTTTTCTTAAAAACCTGTCGTAGCCCTCCGTCATTTCAGATAAGTACTACTTAGTATTCGTGCTGCGGTAGTTTGGCATGCATCAAGGCATAGTGTACGGTAGCTAACTAGTGCTTATCTGCTAGCATACGGTGCGATTGGATTAGGGTATTCATACGGCGTTGTTTGGCATGCGTCAAGGGTCGTACGGGTGGGTTTAATTCAATCAGGAAATGCATGGGTTGAACTTGACTAGCGGACTATGGGTTGTTTGGCATGTGTCAAGGTCATAGTACGCTAGGGGTAAAAAATATTATCGGGAATTTCAAGTGTTGAGATTTGCAATGAGATTGCATACCTCCTATGAGATAGTTGGATCCCGATACCCGCTGCGAGTAAGAGTTACTTCTGGGAGAGTTTAACACATTACAATTAGCCGATCAAGTAGGTGTCTAAAAAGGTATTAACGGGGTTACGCCCCTGGGAAAATGAGGTTTATTTTAATTAGGTCCGTGCGAAAGCACGGGGAACCTCTCTCAAAGTACCGACACTGGCCTGACTGAAAGATTGACGAACTTGTAGGGTGTAATTAATCCCGGCTAGTCTTTCCTTTTAGGGTTTGAAGGAAGATTTGACTAAAACAGTGGGAGCCATCCTGATTAGATATATTAATAACCAATCTAATCTTGCAAGTGCGCACGCAGAGTGTTTTCTTCTCTCTTTCTCCCAGTTGCGACTATGTCACGTCTTAATCAAGATAATAATACGGATGTATTGACCGAACCCGCTTTTTATACTGCGCTAGGGAACGTTGGTCCCTCTCTAACTTATAATTGTTATAAGACCGAGCAGGAAATAGGGGATTACCCGAATTCCCGTGCCGCCCAAACGGAGAAAGTGCATGCTGATGCATCTTCTTCGGATGCGTTCATTACCGAGAACTGTTTCTCAGTATACTTTACGTCCTGGGTATGAGATACCGGATCAGGATCCCACATATGTAATCTGTTACATGGGCTACAGATAGGTAGAGGACTGAGAACGGGTGATAAGTTTCAAGAGTTGGAAACAGTGCAAGTGTTGCAGCCAAGTCTGTTGGCAGTTATCACCCTGTATTACCAGAATACATTGATTCTGAACGAATGTTATTAGATACCGAACCTGATATACAACATCATATCAGTCTCTTTATTTAATAAAGAAGGATATAATTTTGTATTGTTGGATAATGTTTTGAACATTTCCTATATCAAGAGTTGATCAGTTCAGGCACGTTATCTAAAAGCATATACGTTCTAAATCAAACTACAGTTCTTAACGTACAGTACACACACAAGAGGAAGAGTTCTGAAATGAACGGATCCTTCTTGAGATATTATAGACTAGGTCATATCAATGTGACCCGGCTAGCTGAAGTTATATTTAGATGCATATTTAAATTAGTTTGAATTTACATCTTGTGAAACTTGCCGGTCATGTCACAAAGATAAGATGACCACAACTCTGTTTATTGGAAATAGAGAAAGAGTTAGTGAACTCTTGGGATTGATACATGATGATGTATGTAAGGTCCCCTGTCTATACATGCCAGGACCGGTTCTTTATACTTCATTGTATTCACTGATGGTTTCTCAAGATTCGCACATGTGTTCCTGTTGAAACACAAGTCTGAACCTTTTGAGAAATTCAATGACTATGAGTTAGAAGTAGAGAACCAAAACGGGTATAAGTATTATGTCCTTTGATGTGATCAGGGAGGAGAATACTTGAGCATGGGATTCCTGGACTATTCTAAAGGAGAATGAGATTCTCTCTCAGCATTGCTCCTCCGTATACACCATAGCACGTCGGTGTATCGGGGCGGAGCAATCACACCCTATTTGATATGGTGCGCTCTATGATGAGTACTACTGAGTTTCCTATTTTCCTTTTGGGAGTTATACACTTGTGAAGCTGCATACCTATTTAATAGGGTTCCAATCAAATCAGTTGCCTACCACTCCATATGTGATATGGTATGGGAAGAGTTCATATCTTAAGTAAGTTAAGATTTAGGGTTGTCCGGCCTATGTCTAAAAGTATAATCCAGACAAGCTCAAGGTAAGGTCAGTTCTGTGGAAGTTTGTTGGATATCCCAAGCATTCGCAAGGGAATATCTTCTACCAAACTGGGGAACAAAAGGTGTTTTTGTTTCTCAGCATGCCACCTTTATGAAAGGGAATTTCTTGTGAAGAAATTAGTGGTCATGAGGTAGAACTGGAAAGAGTTCCAGCTATACAAACTGCAGCTGATGATTTGGTAGAACCACAGGATTCAATAATTTCCAACGAACCTCAGCCTCTCCGCCGATCTGGTAGGGTTCCTCATCCACCTGAGAGATACTTCTGTTTCTCTATGACACTGGGAGCAAGGATTGCATCATGAGATGATGACCCAACTAGTTTCGAGCAGGCCATCAGGAGTGAGGACTCTGTAAGAATGGCTGGATGCTTAGCGATCTGAGATGGAATCCTTATACACCAACAAAGTATGGATTTTGGTTGCTTTATCTGAAGGGTTAAATCTCCATCAGGAGCAAGTATATCTTGAGAAGATTACTTGGTGTACATGGAAAAGTTGAGACTTTCAAAGCTATGCTTAAGTCCATCCAGATCCTACTTGTCACGGCTACATATCATGACTACGATATCTGGTGGTTGGGTGTCATGACTGCTTTTCTAAATGTTGATTTGGAAGAGAGCGTCTATAAGTACACAGCCAGAGGGCTTCGTAGACAGTGGGAGCAGCGGAAACGTGTGCAAGATATTTTATGTGATAAATCAGGTATCACGGAGTTGGAACGTCTGTTTTGATGTGGTAGTCAAAGAGTTTGACATCATCAAAATGGTAGATGAACCTTATATATACAAAAAGGTAGTAGAGAGTATGGTGGTGATCCTCGTAGAGTACGTGGATGTTATACTCTTGATAGGGAAGGAGTTTTCTATGCTACGCTCGGTCAATCTCCTCTTATCACAAAGATTCTCCATATAGGATCAAGGTGATACCTCCTAAATCCTGGGTGAAGGATCTATGAGATAGATCTAATTGGATGTTAGGATTCTCACTAGTTGTAGTGAGATGGTATTAATCGATCCTGAGGAGAATCACTGGAATGGTTCCAGGATGATAAGGACGACTGAATGTCAGTAGCAGGCATTGTCTTTACCCTTAGTGGAGGGACAGTATGTTGGAAGAGTTCTAAGCTAGATACCGTGACATACTAGACGATAAAGGCAGGATAAATCACTACTAAGGATGCTACCGAAGAGAAAGTCTGGATATATATATATATATATATATATACATATATATATATATATATAATAGTTCATGAGATGAACTTAGTTCCTACCATTGTGTGACAATAGAGTTGTGGCTTATGCCTAGGAACCCCCGTCCCATAAGAGATCCAGACATATTCTTTGGCAGTATCGCCTGATCATGGAGATGGTTGATCTCCAGGATGATCGAGGTTAGGAGAGTAGATACAGAGGACAACAGCGCAGATCCACTCACAAAGGCCTATTTCCCAGTAGATACTTTTATGGGATGGTTGAGTATGAGATACTTCAACTACAGCTGTATGTTGGGTATATGATACCACAACAGATGGCCCTGGTGCAAGTGGGAGATTGTAAGTTATATGTATGCCCTAGAGGCCATTACTGTACATACGATGTATATTGCAGTGGATGCTTGGACATATATAGGAAGGACTTTCTTGCTCGACATGATAGTATGCTATCTGGTTACTCTTTATCTTAACATGTACTCTGATTGTCTTTATGTTACATGTTGATAAAGCCCTTAGGATGAGTACTTGACTACTAGGACTATGATACAGATCATACTAGTAGAGACAGAGTAGTCGCTAAGTACATCCTTCAAATGTTCCTAGTCGTGGGAGTACCGAGACAGGGCATCGATACTCCATAGTAGACCAGCGTATGCGCTTCTTGACCCATATGATGGGCGATGGATGATCCCATATTCATTGGTGTTTGACATCAAAGAAGGTATATGGGTGCTCAGTGAAGACTGGGTACACTGGACGGACTCGCCGAGGACTCCCACATAGTATTATACCTCACGTCAGATGGCAGTTCTCTGGTGACACTGGTACAGGTTAGTCTGTAGACCCGAGATCGTCATAGAGTCTTGTGTGATTCCCACTGTGCTTTGATTTCCATCATACCACATCCAAGAGGGCATGCAAAACGGTGGCTTTTGGGTACAGTCCCAAATCACATGAAGGCAGTGAGCGATAGGAGGGGATTCGTCTCTCCCGGTATAGGGAGTTGATGTTGCGCTGTGTTCGATTGGCTATAACTGGAAATCCCTGGCCAGGGTTGCTGAGATTTACTGGTAAGTGTTATTAGTAGTTTCTCGAACTGTTATGGACCTCATATCGACACGACTTATCAAGCTACTGGGGTCTGACGTTTACCACCCCTAGGCGAGATATGCGACATATCAGACGAAGAGACCGGACTGTACGGAAGTATTACTGATTGGATTCGCAAGAGAATGTACAGGCTTGCTTGTTGATCTTCTGATCGCTCAATACCTGGGTGGCTGTTACGTTTAGCTGACTGCTTACAGTTTGTGGGTGTTTGATATGATCATCACCTACTGCCGGCGTATTGACGATTCTTTAGAGTCCTACACAGAGGTTTCCTGGCTCAGGAAAAACGGAGTAGGAGCACATATGTGATATGTGCGGGACCGAGAATAATACGTGTATGCGATACCGTATTAGATTCTCATGATATGTAATATCGGCCGGGTATATGTAATATAGCCGGGTCATCGGATCAAGTGTTGATTCGATGAACTGATACAGATTATATTAGTCGGTTATTTATGAAATAGCCGGATTATCGGATCAAGTATTGATTCGATAATTTAATGTATAATTATATATTTGATATATTAAATTATATTAACTAATATAAGCTCATTTAAAGATTCTTTTTCTCACTCGGGTAATACATTGATATATATGTGATATATGTTAATTGTATTATTTTATTTTGTTACAATAAATATTGTATATGTGATATATAATATTGTAACATGTTATGGTTATAAACGCAACATGATTTTTAGAGTTTAAATATGGTTAGGGTTTGGATTAGGGTTAAACTTTCATGAAGCTTTCAAGAAGTTTCTTGAAGCTTTGACTTTGACCTTGATATTTTGTCATATTTTGCAAAGATATTTCTTTAACCCAACCCAACCCTTTAACCATAGTTAATTCTATACATGGGTTAAGTCTTCATACTTAACCCATTGTTGCATTTCTAACCACACTTGATTCATTATTCATCACAAATGGTTTTCTTCTTCTTCTTCCTTTGAGAAAAGCTTTCTAGCTTTTTCTAATGTGATGAAAATGAGTGAGAAATTGAAAACAAATGAGAGCTAAATTCCTACTTCATCATCCTCATCTATTCTAGCCGTTTAGATTAGGGTGTTTGCTTTGTTAATACTTGATTAGAAAACCAAGAGCTTGGATTTGAGTTTCTTCAAGGTAGATCATCTTTGTTATTGAAGATCGGAAGCAAAATTGCATCTTTCTCTTCATGGAGCCTCTCTAGAGTCCGGGTACATGATGATCATAGCGAAGGGACCTCAACACGGAGTTTTAGAAGTGAAGGAACGGACTACAAACGTTGTAATCCCTAACTCTTAGATGTAAAGTTGTTTACATGCTTTGTTTCGCCTAATCTCTAGTCTAAGATCTTGGTTAGGGTTGTTCGGCACATGAAAAATTTGATTTTGGCATGGTTGATGCCTTTTAGAACCTCATGACAGTGTCTAGTAACCCTACATTTCTCTTCCCGCTTCTTTTCTCCTCGTCCCCACGTCGCGCTCGTTCCCGAGCCCCCGCTCCTCATCGCGACTACGCCCCCTCTTCTCGCAACTGCCGCGACCCTCCCTCGACCTCGTCTCTCTCTCTCTCTCCCCTCTTGCACGCTCTCTCTATCACACGTCTCTCTCATCCTCACTCTCCTTCTCATTTCTCCATTTCTCTCCTCTCCCGCTCACTCACCCGAGCCCCTTGGCCGCCTCACTGCCAAGCCCTCTTGCTGCACCCACCTCCTTCCTCATCATCCCAAGCCGAGCCCCTGAACCTATCACCTTCTTCCTCTCTCCTTTTCCCTCCACCTCTCTTTCAACATCAAACCCACTGTACCCCACCGAGCTCCCTCGCCGACACCTCGCCAGTATCCCCAACTCCCCAACCTCGCCATCGTCGTCACTCTCTTCACTGCCTCACCTCCTTCTCCTCCCCCACACCCTCAACCCGAACCACCAACCAGATCCCCCTCCCTGCACACCCCTGCGCCCGAGCCTCCCCTCACCATCGACGGCACCTCCGACCGCCTTCGCGTCATCGCCACCAACCTCGTCTTCACCTTCCTACCCCTCGCCATCATCGCAGCAACCCATACTTTCTTCCTCTCACCCCCGAGTTCCTTGGCCGACCACCCTATTGCACACCACCATCGCCATCGCTGCCGCCTCTGTCGCTGACGGCCACCCTTGAGCAACAGACGGCCGCCTCCCTCTCATCCCTCTGGAGACCCAACCACAGTACCCATCTCCATGCCCTTCACCGTCGCAACCTCTGCCACATTTGCCGGAGCTCCTTGCCGCCGCTCGAGCCCTCTGCACCATTGGACACTGCCTGCACATTTCCTAAACTCCTATCTGTCGACCACTCCAAGCCCCGAGGCCGAGCCGAGATTTCCTCTTTACTTTGAGCCCAAGCTCGAGCCAAGATAGAAACTTTGTTGCTGTTGTGCCGTGCCTGAATCATCGTTGCCGTGCCATGCGCGTGTCGCGATCGCACCATTGCCGTTGTCGTACCGTCTTCGATACATCGTCAGGCAAGTTTAATACTTGCTTCATGCTAATTATACCCTTTTCAATTCGATTATGCTTCAATATCATATATACATTTAGATTGCGAATCAAGTAATGCAAGTGATCGATACAAAACACGAACTGAAACCCCCCTTTAAATTGACAAAAACTAATCACGACTGATGGCCCGTATGATAACGAATGCTTGGTTATGAATTAGCTTGAAAATATGGTTTTTAACAACGTGATATGTCTTTCCCTTTTAGACCCGTCAAAACTGAAATTTCCTGTACCTGAACTTTGTAAAAATCACAGTTAATTGGTTACAAATTGGAATGTTGTGTTCGAGGGTTCATATCGAAGATAACTCGACATCCTAGAACCCCATAAAAGTTTTAATCTATTTCTATGCTAAAAAGGTGATGGAAACTGGTTCGGAGTTCGACTCTGGACTGCAGTCCAGAGCAGCACTGGCTGTCGATTCTAGTTTTGTAATACTTTCACTCTGCTGTATGAAAATGCCATGATGCGGAACCCTATACCATAGAGAATATAAACCTGTTGTCTAACCATTGAAAGTGATTTCATTTATTTTTACTGTCGTTTACTATTTAAAGTATATTTTAAATCAACAGAACATATAGCTGTCCCAAGCAGGGACATAACGTATACCCCTTCATTTTACAATGCATAACTTCCAGTACACCATGGATATTATCGATCTGTATAGTGCGTTGGAAATCCAACTGATAACCTTAAATATTGTTCAACTATAGTGTTGCCTATTCATGATCCCAACTGGGATTAAAATATGTTACGAAACGGACTTCCAATTTAGAAATTGGATTTCCAGCAGTGAACACTTAAAATGAAATGGCCATAACTAGCGAACCTGAAACCCGATTGGCGCGAAACTAATTTTGATGGATAGATAATTAAACATACTATTTTCCCCTTTTACATTGTTTAGTTCGATTTTGCATGTATTATTTATAGTAAATTATGCAAGTGGTAGGACATTGGCTGATGATATTTTATTCGTATCATAATTATTGCATTCTCATCATATCATGTAAAGCTCTTATGCATTGGTAACCAAGTGGTCGTGTACATTACCCAGTGTTAGAGATTAGTGTTTTGATTGTGGCAAGTACGTTAGTGTTTAAGCGTGAATGAATAAGCGAAGTGACACGTACTTGTACACAATCAGCGGACCCTAATGATTTATTGCATTGTTGACGTCTATAGGACATATATAAGTGTAACTATAACCGGAATGGGATGGTTATGGAGCACTTATATTAGTGTCATAGATAAGGCACTAAACACTGTCCATTTATCTTGGGTATCAGTCGAGACATGCTTGATGGAGATCCTGTCTCTAGTTCTCGTGTAGACTTGTCATGGACCGACTAGTATTTGAGTTTATGGTTAGGGGTTGATGTAGACCACGGGGTGTGGGGTAGTTTGAGTGTGAGTTCAACGGAATCTCGGGAGTCCCATTGCCAGCATACACAACGATTATGGAGTTATATGGGTGATATTATTGATTATTACCGACTCGGGCCCGTGTTCACTTGCCCCTGGAGCACTACCCTTGGGTGGGCGATACTCACGAGTGGTTGAATCTCACACTTAGACTGACGATAGGTTTAGCGACCTGGACAGTGAGATATAGAGACTGATAGGTTTAGTGACATGCATTGATTACTGACTGATACACCTGTCGTACTGTTTACCCACTTTACTGTTTACCTGTACTGGCTCCTTCATGCTCATATCATTACTCCATGCTTATTGTTTCATATTCATCATTATTACACTTGTTACATATGTATTTCTATTTACTGCTATTGTGTCGCTCTGACGACCTGAGTATGCGTGCTCAGAGTGAGAAGTGGATTTAGCTTGGACCAGAACCTGACTTACCCCGAGGACATTATGGATATCTAGATCAGCGACTCAGAGCTATACTTCCTTGGTCCCCATCTGGTTAGTTCTTGTATCTGTTTTAATTTAGTGACTGCATTTCTCATTACCTGTGCATTGATTACTGATTACCACGTAAAGCTAGAAGCCGAAGTGTGACTACGGCAGGATGTTTCCTCGACCGTAGGAGCATAGCTGGCCTTGTTAACCCCTCGTATCCCATATTTTGGGAAGCGGGGCATGACACCGCTAAGGATTGACCGAGCAGGGAAGCTACTCGGTGGCCTCTTGATAAGGGCTTTAGATCCTTGATGTCGGTGGGTAGGGAACTACCCGCCAGGGATTGATCGAGCAGGGAAGCTGCTCTGTGGCCTCTTGGCAAGGGCTTCGATTCTTAGCGTAGGTGGGTAGAAAGTTACCCGCTAAGGATTGACCGAGCAGGGAAGCTTCTCGGTGGCCTCTTGACGAGGGCTTTAGATCTTTGGCGTCGGTGGTTTGGAAACTACCCATCAGGGATTGACCGTGCAGGGAAGCAGCTCGGCGGCCTTTTGCCGAGGGCTTCGATTCTTAGCTTAGATGGGTAGGAAGTTACCCGCTAAGGATTGACCGAGTAGGGAAGCTGCTCGGTGTCCTCTTGATGAGGGCTTTAGATCCCTGACGTCGATGAGTAGGGAACTACCTGCCAGGGATTGACCGAGCATGAAAGCTGCTCGGTGGCCTCTTGGTGAGGGCTTCGATCCTTAGCGTAGGTGGGTAGGAAGTTACCCGCTAAGGATTGACCGAGCAGGAAGCTGCTCGGTGGATTCTTAATGAGGGATTTTTAGACTTCTCTTCACCTTCATGGGGTGTCGTTCAATCTCCCTTGACTCGTAAAATCTGGAAGAGTGACCGTCGAAGACAACACGTGGCAGAAACGTACAGGTAAGACGCGAAGCTCCGTGGTTTGCATCGTTCCAACTTCCATTGACCACTTAAGGGCTCGTGAGGATTGGTATGGTTGCCACGTGGCAGCTCTGTATTGGGAAATTTGAAAATATCCCGTGATTCGCGTTGCTGCACGCACAAATTTCCGCCTTTAGGGATTCAGTTGGGGTTATAAATAGCGAAGGCATATTGGTTTCTTTTAGCCTTGCGTTTCTTAAAATGGCCGGACGTCCGTGTATGCTCATCAGGGAGATCATTTCTCGCGACGATGTGTATCTTTACAACCTCGATCGATTCGAACAGACGTATGAGGAGGGGATAGACCACGTGGAGGGCCACTTCGGACGCCTTCTTCCCCGGCGATCTCCACTCCTCCAAGTGCTTATTTATGCGATCTGGAGGAAGTCCCCGGGTCTGCATAACGTATTGTCTCCGCAGTTGAGGGATGAGGCGATCGAGAAGTTGCAGTTGCTTTACCATCTCGGCTTGATCTCGAAGAGCAGGCAGGACCGATCAGCGGGCCTTCTTCTGGAGTGTTTCCAGAAGAGGCTGATCATTGATTTTTTTCTGACGGGCGGTGCTTCCGAGTTAGCCGAGGAGGCTAGGGCTCGGCTGGCAGAGATTTCGTCGGAGTACCATCAACAATGCTTCCTCAATCCCCGGCCTCCTTTGTAGTAATTTTTGTAAGGTTGAGGAGCCTATAATACCTCTTAATGAATAAATTCTTCTTTTCTGATGTGTTTTGTCTTCTTTTATCCCTTAGCACTTTTAACATATTTTCTCAAAACGAATCTAGGGATCTCGGAACCGAGAAAAAAGAAAATATATAAAAGAAGTCTCTTCTAATTCAGGAGACTTAAGAAAAATTACATAGCTTTGAAAAGAAGAAAATACAGTCATTTGTATAGTTTGAGTTTTTTTAGCGTTGTAGGGCCGAAGAAACTTGCGTCTCCCGGCATCTTGTAAACGTTAGGCTCCACCGGGAAATACTTCAGAGACGAGGAAAGGGCCGTCCCATTTCGGGGAGAACTTATGCAGTTTGCCCTGATCTATGAATTCGTTCCGCCTTAAGATCAAGTCTCCCATCTTGAAGGCACAATGCTTAACTCGTGCGTTGTTGTAGCGAGCAGTTTGTTGTTGGTAAGCGGCCGCTTTGATTTATGCTCGGTCCCGCTTTTCTAGTAAGATGTCCTAATTGGTCCGAAGCGCCGAGGTATTGGCTTTGTCGTCGAAGTGTTCGACTCTGTAACTGGGTAGTCCGATCTCCGCTGGGACCATTGCCTCGGTACCGTAGCAGAGGCTGAAGGGGGTCTCTCCCGTGGGCATTTTCTTCGATGTGCGTAAGGCCCATAGTACCCACAGTAGTTCCTCGACCCAGCTTCCCTGCCTTCCTTCCAAACGAGTTCGAAGTCCTCAGATGACGTCTCGGTTAGCAACCTCGGCCTGTCTGTTGCATTGAGGATGCGCGACCGCGGAAAACTTCATTAGTATGTGGTATTTGTTGCGGAACTTTTTGACTTTGTCATTTTCGAAATTCGTCCCGTGGTCGGTAATGATGCACCTTGGGATCCCGAATCGAGAGATTACGTTGTTCTGCAGGAACTTTATAGTAGTGGCAGCGTCCAATTCTCTGATGGGGATGGCCTCAATCCACTTCGTGAAATAGTCTACCGTGAAGAGGATGTACTTGTGTCCGCCTGTACCGGTGGGGAGTTGGCCCACCATGTCCATCCCCCACTGGGTAAACGGCCAAGGGGAGGTGAAGGCCATTATCTCGGTAGCCGGAAGACGGGGTATGCTGCCTTGGAGTTGGCAGCTTTTGCATCTTCTGACGAGCTTCTGAGCGTCTTGGTGTATCGTCGACCAATAATATCTTTGGAGCGTCTTCTGAACCAAGGTACGTGCCCCTTGATGCGCTCTATCGACCCCTTCGTGTATCTCACGCAGGATGTAGTCGGCTTCATGAAGGTCGACACACCAGAGCAGAGGCTGTGTGTATGACTTCTTGTAAAGGTTTCCATTGCTCCAAATGAAATGACGGGCTTTGGATCGAAGGCGGCGCGCTTACCCTCGGTCTTCCGGATGTGTACCATCCTTCAGGAACTCCACGAGGGGCTTCCTCCAATCTCGGTCTTCCTCTTGAGCTGTGTATGAAGCGTTACCTCTCTGTCTTCCATGCTGGGCTATGGCAAGACTTCGAAGAGGATATTCCTATTATTGTTGGCAGTATAGGAAGAGGCAAGTTTGCTCAGGGTGTCGGCTTGGGCGTTCAGGTGCCGGGGAATCTGTTCCACTTGGACTTTGTCAAAAAAATTTCATAGTCTTTTCACCTCGGCCAAGTACTTCACCATGAGCGCCTCTCAGGCCTCGAATCGCCCGGTCAATTGGCCGACGACTAGGGCGGAGTCGCTGTGAATCTGGATCGTCTTTAGCCCCACCCCAGAAGCGATTCGCAACCCGGCTAGCAGGCCTTGTATTCCGCGGCGTTGTTTGACTCTCTGAACCCGAGCTTCAAAGTGTACTCCATCTTTTCCTCGTTTGGGCCTTGAATAATAAGGCCGGCACCGCTCCCTTCCTCGGTAGAGGATCCATTCACGTAGAGGACCCAATCGGGGACGGAGTCGGGTATTTCCTTGACCGAGGGTCGGGACCCGAGGACATATGATGATGCTGCTTCCTTGGTGGGGATAATGCACTTGACAACTAAGTCTTCCAAGACTTGTGCTTTGATGGCTTTCCTGGGGCGGTATTTGATGTCGAACTGGGATAACTCCCACCTCCATTTCTCCAGACGACCAGACGACTCGGGGGAGGAGAGAATAGTCCCTATAGGCCGCTCGGTGAGGACGAGGATGGTGTATGCTTGGAAGTAGTGCCGTAGCTTCCTTGAGGCGACAATAAGCGCCAAGACGGGTACCTTGTTTCCGTGTCTTTGAAGACATGACTCATGTAGTTGACCGGCTTCTGTACTCCTTCGACTTCTCGGACGAGCACCGAGCCAGCAGCATGATTGAAGACCGCAAGGTACAATAATAGCTCGTCTCCTTCGATTGGTCGGGTGAGCAGTGGGGGAGTTTCCAGGTCCGTTTTGAGCTGCTCGAAAGCGTTTTGACATTCTTCCGACCATTCAAACTTTGGGATCTTTCTCCGGATCTCGACATGAAGCGACTCAGAGCGGCTATTCTCCCTGTGAGTCGAATGATCTCAACGTTGCTCTTTGGTGTGGCTATGTTGAGAATGGCGCTGATCTTTTTCGGGTTAGCTTCGATTCCTCGGTGGGTAACCATGAACCCGAGGAATTTCCTGCTAGTGACTCTGATGCGCACTTGGCTGGATTCAGCTTCATTTGGTACTTGCGGAGGATGTCGTATTTCTCGCCAAGATCTTTGGCGTGCTCGTTCGATGAGGTTGATTTCATGAGCATGTCGTCGACGTAAACTTCCATGTTCTTCCCGATCTATGGTTTGAACATTTTGTTAACTAGGCGCTGATATGTAGCCCAGGCATTTTTTAGGCCGAAGGGCATCACTTTGTAGTAGTATACCCCCCAGTCCATGGTGAACGCGGTAAGTTCTTCATCTGTGCCGGGTTCAAACGGATCTGGTTGTAGCCGGAGAAAGCGTCCATGAAGCTGAGCAATTCGTGGCCTGCCGAGTTTTCTACTAGATGGTCTATCCGAGGTAAGGGATAGTTGTCTTTCGGGTGGGCCTTGTTCAGTTCTGTGAAGCCGACGCACATGCGCCACCTCCCGTTCACCTTTTTAACCATGACTACATTCGCCATCCAATTCGAGTAGTCAACATTTCGAATGATGTTGGCTGCGAGCAATCTATCAACCTCGTCCTCGATCTCTTTTTGCTTGATCGGCGCAAAACATCGCTTCTTTTGTCTGACGGGTTAGGCCTTCGGGTCGACCTCGAGCTTATGCGAGATTACTTTGGGGCCGATCCCGGGCATGTCAGCAGGCGCCCAAGCGAACACGTCTGAGTTCCCTCGGAGAAAGCGGATCAAGTCTTCATGCCGGGCTCCTGTTAAAAAGGATCCGATCTGGACGGTTCGTCCCCCATTCCCCTCGACGAGGGGGACTTCTGTTAGTGCCTCGACCGGGGCTCCTCGGATTTCTTTCTGTTCATCTCGAGTGTCCAAGGACCCCTGAAAATCATTTGCATCTTCAAGGTCATCACTCTGCTCTCTGGTGGTGGATGTCATGGTGAAGAAAATCTTGGCGATTTGCTGGTTCCCATAGTCCTGGCCTATCCCCCTTGATCTAATGGAAATTTGATCGCAAGGTTGTAGGTCGAGATTTGATCCCGGATGGCGTTTAATGTCGGGCGTCCTAGAAGAATGTTGTTGGATGAGGGGATCCTAGAAACGATGAATTTCACCGGTACGGTCCTCGTATGGCCCGCTTCCCCAGTGTTGAGGAGGAGGATGACCACTCCCTCAGCCGGGATGGAGTGGTTGGTAAACCCTGATAGGTCGTGGGAGGTTGGCCGTAGGTCGAACGGCCCTAGCCCCATACGCTGGAAGCAGTCATAGAAGAGGATATCTGCTGAGCTTCCGGAATCGACCAATATCCTCTGAACCTCATAACAGTAGACCCGTGCCGTAATCACGGTAGGTTCTTTGTGAGGCAAGGATATACCGTGGAGGTCTTCATTGGTGAAGATGATGAGCTCGGCGGTCCTGCATTTCTTCTGGGGCGGGTCGCTTGTTCCCTCGTTGGGTAGGAGGCGGTGAGTCTCGCCGGCTCCACGGGCAGACCTCGAGGAAACGACCATGATTTGGCCGATCGTTAATTCGCCGGGAGGGGGCTGGTTCTCGTGCTTCCTGTCGTCCTGTCGCTTGTCCCGCAGGTACTTCGCCAGGTGGCCAGAGCGGATCAACTCCTTGATGTAGTCGTGGAGTTGTTTGCAGTTTTCGGTCGGGTGGCCCTGTGACCGATGGAAGGTGCAGTACGGGCTCCGGATGTTGGCTATAGTGCCCTCAAGGCAATTATCATAGTTGCAGGCAGGTGATTATGATGATTGAGGGATGACCTATACCGGTAGAACAGTCTTACTCAAGATGATAGTATGTTATCTGGTTTTTCTTTATCATCATGTACAGCATTATGTGGCATTACAAATCACTATGAGAGCCCATTGGATTCTTGCTTGACTACCAGCATTATGATGGCGATCATATACGTGGGAGCTGGGTGGTCTATAAGCACATCCTTAAATGTCCCTAGTCGTGGGAGTTTCGAGACCGGGTATCGACACTCCAGAGTAGACTAGTGTATACTGATCGAGACCCCAACGAGGGGCGGTGGCCGGTCTCACAAGCCATTGGTGTCAGTTTGTTCACCTAAAATGTATACAAGTGCTCATTGGGTTATGAGTACACCGAACGGACTCACCGGGATCATGCTAGTTGGTATTATACCTATTGTCAGGTAGCAGTTCCCAGGTGACATGTGTACAGGTTAGTCTATCGACCTGAGATCGTCACTTGTCTCGTGTGAGTTCCCACTGTGCTTTGATTACTACCCTACCACGGCTCAAACGAGTCCTGCAAATAGGTTTTAGTTAGATACAGTCCCGAGCCACATGGAGGCAGTGAGCAGATCGCCAGGGGATTCGTCTCTCCCGGTATTGGGGGTTGATGTCGCATTGTGCACGGGTGGCCATCACCAGAAATCCTTGGCCAAGGTAGTCGAGAATTACTGATTCGAATCAGTAGTTTCTCAGTGGGTGATGGGTTTCATACCGACACTAGATGTCGCGTTATTAGGGTCTGACTTTATCCATCTCTAGACTCGATATGCGATACTCATAGACGAACGGACCGGACTATTCGGATATTGTCACTGTCAGGCTCAGTAGGGTTTTTGGATGAGTTTTCTCATCGGCCTCCCTTTCGCTCAATACCTGGGTAGCCGTTACGTACAGGTAGTGTCGCTGACATGCTTGTGGTTAAACCCACTATCAGCGTATTGACGAGTCTTTAGAGTCCCACATAGAGGGTTTCCCTGCTTCGGACGAAATGATGTAGAGGCCGTATGGTTTTACGGCAGGGTTTGATCACATACGTGTACTTGTGCACGGATAATGTTCGGACGGATAATACTAGTGGACTTTGCTTTAAGCCGGATCCTAGTATTATATTGTTGGATTATTTTCGTCTCGTCTCATTGTCTTCGTATTCTTCGGAATACGGATGCGGGTATGTATATACGGATGAGGGGTATTCTTGTAATTTCCTATAATATTACTTTTAGTAGATTACACTTCATTATGGTTTAAACCTTTTTGGATTAAACGGTTATTGAGGTCGAGGATGAGGTGTTTATTGTATATTTGGTGGCATGGCTTAGTAGTGACCCATGGTTATTATTCTAGCATGCTTAGGGTTTTTGTTTGTTATGAGATTTTGTTGACTTGAGATATTTTTGGAGTCTTAAGATATTTTTAGGGGGCTCCATTATTTATTCTCACAACACACAAAAATCAATTAAGCCATTATTGATTCTCTCTCCGATAGCACTCTCATCCTTATGGATTCTTCTTCTTCCTCCACCCTTTAAGTCTTATGTGTTGAGAAACATAGGGTTCCTTGAGACAAATTAATCCTTCATCACTCTCTACTTCTTCTACGGTATCTAGCATAGCGATTTAGATACCATAGTTACCTCGGCTATGAGGTTGCAGATCGTTTCATAGACTCTCGGGTGGATCATCTTCGATGGAGGCAGACCGGAGATCGAGCTTGATCAAGGAGGCCTCTAGGAGCTTGGGATGATGGTCCAAGACCGAAGGATACGGATCATTCGGTATAACCATCTAGGCTTCATTCGAGTTTGCTAGTGTAGAGTTAATGGTCGATCCGTAGGATAGGGTTGTGTTAGCGCCGGTTTATAAATTTTTGTTCTGCATTTAGCCACGGATTGATAGCCGAGGCGCTACCATAACCCAACATCGGATACGTTTAGCTGCACTATGGGTGACCGGCGGGAGCTTGAAGAATCGCTCGCCCTTCACCTCCTCTAACAGCTCAGTCTGGGAGATGTTGAGAGGGGTGTCCTCCTGAAACTTCGGGAAGTATGGGTTTGGTCGGTCGACCTTCTTCTTCCTTCTCTGCCTCTCTTCTTTTGGTAAGCTTGGTCGCCCTGGGGCTGGTTGGCGTTCACCTCAGACTCGAGTTGGATCTCTCGCTCGGTCCAAGCTTTTACCTCGGCCATGGTCTTAGGTTGCGCTAATGCAAAAGAGAGGATCCACTCTTTGTGCCTAAGACCCAACCTTAGGGCGGTGATGACAGTTTCGTCCCGGTTCTCGGGAACCTCGAGAAGAGCGTTGTAGAAGCGAGTGACGTATCCCTTAAAGGACTCCTTATCCCCGCTCTTTATGGTGAAGAAGTAATCGACAATCCGCTTCTGTTGTTTGTTTCCGACGAAGTGACCTAGAAACTAGGCGGCCAGCTCATCAAAGGTAGAGATGGAGTGTGGTGTGAGTCCTCGGAACCAGTCCCGTCCTGCCTGGATGAGGGTGGCGGGAAATGCTCGTCATTGGGTAGCGTCGGAGTTATCCTGGAAGCTTATGCCCTCCGTAAATGCGTCCAGATGGTCCTTAGGGGATTTCCCGTCGAAGAGGGCCACCTTGGGCGGCTTGTTCCTGGACGAGACGCGTACGCTGAGCAACACCTCGGTGAAGGGCTTCGTAAGTGAGTTGGTGGCATACCTGGCCCCTTTACCGGATGGATGACCCTCCCGATGTATACCTTCGATTTTCTTTTCGAGGGCGTCGAGGCAGTCATGATACCTCGAGGATTCGGCACAGTCAGAGTGGAGGCCCTTCCGGCTTGTTGTCTGCGCTAGGCTGCGACTCCGATTTCGTTCTATCAAATTCTTTAAGTCCCCTGGCGAGGTCCTTTTTGAGTCTTTATGGCGAGTGTCGTTCGTGCGATCCCACTGAGGTAGAGGGAGTCGGTCATGCCTGGGAGCAGGTGAGCTGACCGATACCTCCTCGAGAGGGACGGGAACGCGACGGGCCTCGGGGCGATGGGCTCTTTCACGAGACCTCGGCATGGAGCCATGTGGCCCCCAGTGTGCCATTGAATCGGTCGCCGTGGGGGAGCCGTGGTCGCCGGAGTGAGCACGACGTTGTTTAGTGGTGCCAGCGTGGGCGGTGTCATCCGCCCCTTTTCGGAGGTCGTGATCCCTGGGAGGGGGAACGACGACCTGAGGGGCTGGGCCAGCCGTTTGGATGCGGACAAGGGCGTCCACTATGGACACGAGCTTGTCGATCCTTGCCAAGAGGGCGTGGATGGCGCTCAGAGGGAGAGTAGATCTGTCCGCGCCACCGTTGTGGGGAATGCGGCGGCTTGTGCTGGGATCATCATAGTTTTCGCTCTCCATGAAGTTGAGAGCGGAAGATCAGCTTTTGATGGGTAGAAAGAAGAGTTCCCACAGACGGTGCCAACTGATCGAGGTCTAAACTCCTTCAGATACTGTCCTTCGTCGATCTGTCGTGAGCGTTGATGAAGGGCTGGGATTGGTGTTGAGGGTAGTCTTCTTGATCGTGTGGATCTCAGTGGGCTTGTTTTGAGGTGAAGCTGAGCTACCTGCAAAGAAGTCCCGGGGTGGGTGACCACCATAGGACCCTCCGACGATCAAGTTAGCCGAGGAAAATGAGCAGAGTAGCGGCTTGTTGGATTAAAATTGCCTTACCTGAGTCATCTGGGAGAGGGGTTTTTATAGTGGTCGCTTGGAGCGAGCTATTGCGAGATCTTCTCCGTCAGTTACGCCCCTGACGTTACGCCTATGTGAATGACAGGATCCCTCCATTAATGATGAGATACGCTTGTTAATAGGGGGATACGACGGAGTGGAACACGGGATGTTTGGTGGCGGATATCTTGCTTCTGGCGAGATGCGCGGACCCATGGCGGAGGCGCTTGGGCTTTGCGTTCTTGGTTGCTCGGTAGAACCGGGGAGGCTTAACTCGGCGGGAGGCTCGGAGGCGAGCGGGAGGCCGAGGAAGCTCGGTTCTATGATAACTCCGAGGCGAGCTGGGGAGGGCTGAGGAAGCTCAGCGTGTAGGAGGGCTCGGAGGCGAGCCGATGGTTATTTGTAAGGCGAGCATAGGAGTGTTCCGGGAGGCCATCGAAGGTCGGGTCAATCTTCGGGGCGAAGGCCCGGGGAATGCCTTCTGTTCACCGCCGGAAGACGCGATCGGGATGCTAGGACGTCCGACCTGAAATTTGGGGGCAGATGCTATTTGGATTTATCCTTCCACCTCTCCGAAGATGCCAAGTTGATTTATGGCACCGTGTATCGGAGGTTTGGACGGATGAGTCCATTGTAGCAGACTTTGTCAGATTCCTCCTCGTTATGAGGGGTTTTTGATTGTGGGGACGCTCTTCCCTGCAGGCGCAAGCCCCTGCAGTTAATTACGTTGTCGCATCGTGATAACCACTTTCTCCTTCTACGGAAGTTCATTTTGTGTCATGTGTGTTTTTGTTTGTTTGGGTTGCCCGTGGATTGTATACGGAGACTAATTTATGTCGTCGCCCATAGAGCGCGGATTAGTCCAAATCTGTGTATTTTAGATTTGGGCTTGGGTTGATTTAAGAATCGTTAATCTGGTTTGAGATTAAGATCAATTTAAACATATGAGCATTTGGAGCTCGATTGGTTTTTTGTTACGGATACGTTAGTCCAATTTGAGACTAAGATCTACTTAATAAGGTCTTAGGATCATTTTTTTAGATCCAACAAAAGAGAATTTGGGCTCTGTTGTTTTATTTTAAGAACGTTTCGGTCCATTGTCGCCATTTTGGAGGAGAAGTTTTAGTTTGAGGACATCTCGGTATGTTGAGGTGAGGTTTTAGTTTAAGGACGCATCGGTCCGTTGATCACCATTTTGGAGGTGGGGTTTTAGTTTAAGTACGTCTTGGTCCGTTGATCACCATTTTGGAGGTGGGTTTTCGTTTAAGGACGTCTCGGTCGATTGTCCATCTTGCGCACACGTGTATTTGTTACGTGACGGGATGAACAACGATGATTTGGGATGCACCCAGTTTGGGGTGCGGTCTGATTTGAGGAGTGCACATCAGTTTGGAAGTGCACCAAAAAGCCGTTGGTTGTTGGGACCCGCCACCTCTCTGAAGATGTTGAGGAATTACAACGACGTGGATCAGAGGTGTTGAGAGATGTACCCTTAAACCAATTCCCGTATTTGAGGGAAAAAGGACTTAGTGGTAAACCCGGAAATCATTAGTCATATTTTGAGACTAAGATTTCCTCGGGAGGATGTGGGATGAGTATCGTTTTGGATATCATCGGTTGGAAGATCAATAGTCATATTTAGGACTAAGATCGGTTTAGGAAATCATGAAAACATGGGCTCAGTTGATCTGAATCAGGGAGGTTTTATCCTCAGGGGACCTAGCCAATTTGGGCTTGGTCCATTCAGTTTTTTTATTGAAAAGTGCCAAACACTTGTTTGGGCTCTATTTGATTAGTCCTATTTTGTAAAAGGGCTGGGCACTTATATACATTCTGACGCTCACGTATAACCATGTGGGCTCTCAGTCATGGGGATTGCCCAATAAGTGTTAAACACTTTACCCCTTTTTGTCTTTGTATGGAGTTCTAGACACTCTTTATGGTGGCCACGTACGAAGCACTTGAGGCGCTAAGTGCTCCCTAGTAAGTGCTAAGCACTCTTCCATTCTGTGGCGCTCACGTGAGGGACATGTGAGGCGCTGGACACTGAGCACCGCTCAATGAGTGCTAGGCACTTTCTTCTGTGGCTCCCACTTGAGGAACATGTAAGGCGCTGTGCGCTGGGTTCTTTCTTTTATGAGGACCAGATTTCTCTCAAGAACAAGTTCCTCCCAATGAGAATTAAATTCTCAACTTGTGGGAGACTTGTCTTATGGATCTCAGATTCAGAGAAAGAACTAAGTTCTTGGAGAAGGGTTAAACCCTTAGATATGTAAACGAGATGATCTTTGTTCTTCTTATTTACCTAGAGTTTTTTGAGGAGGGAGATCTTCTTCTCTGTTTCTTTTTGAAGCTCTCTTCTTTTTAAAAAAAAAAAGCTTATTGGGGGCTTCCTCTCTCCAGACTTGAAGTCTTCGGTCCTTTATATAGTAAAGGGAAGTTTGTTTAATTATGAGAAAATCTCTCATTGAGAGATCCTAATTGATTTAATTGGCCTCAAAATAGAGTTGGGGAATTTTACCCACCGTTGGATCTTTAATCCAAGGACTTCTGTTTTACAGAAAATATTGTTCTTGTTTTTAACAAGATTGGGGAAATATTTATCCATATACAGAATTTATTCTATAGAACGGTGATTTTTTAATCACCATTGGATTTTAATCCAACGGTCCTCTGTTTTACAGAGGGCATAGAATTTTATTCTACGATCCCACTGAAGGTATATTTCTTGTTTTAGAATGATTTGAGGAATATTTCCTCTCAACAGAATTTTAATTCCGAGTCTTGATGATTTATCATCTCCGTTGGATTTTTGATCCAACGGATCTGTTTAACAGTGAGTAGAATTTAATTCTACCTGGACGCCGGCACTCACGTGTTGTGCACGTAGGCGCTAATTAAGGTTTTAATTCCTTTATGTGCTTTGCACATTGGCGCCCACGTGAGGAGCACGAGCGGTGCCAATATAAGAGTTTTTAACTCTGGCGCTGGCGCTCTCGTGGAAGGCATGTGAGGCGCTGTCTCATAATTTTGGATAGAGCTTTGCTATTTTATTGGGGGAAACAAATGCCCCCCCCACCGTTGCGCTCACGTGGCTCACACGTGAGTGCAGCGGTGGCACCTTTTCCACCGTTCGATCTCCTGGAGAGTTGAACCGTCGCTTAAAGTTTTATAAATAGGGTCTTTGGCTCTTGAGATGGCTGCTGTTCATCTTCTTTTTAACCTTCTTCTATCTTGAGAATTTAATTCTCCTTTCAGAGGTCAGATCTCCGTTCTTGAAGAAAATCTTAGAGTTTTACTCCGTTTTCAACAATCTGGTAAGGATTCTGGCCATTTTCCTTAAATGAGATTCTTTTGTCTCGGATTTCTTTTAATCCATTAACAGAGCTTTTCTCTTTCCTTGAGATAATTTTGATAGACTATTAATCTCAAAAGATCTTAGGGTTCTATCCTATTACTCTGATATTTTATTTCGGTGTATTTCTCATAGAGATTTTTTTTGGAGTTAATCCCATTATTTAACTCTGGGTTATTCTACAAAGCTTAGCTCTGAGAAGATTTCTTTTTAAGAAATTCCTTTGGGAATTTTATTCCCCCTTTTCTTCTCTCTGCAGATTTGAATCTGCTGTAGAGCCCGTTTCTCGAGGGAGTTTAACGCCATAATTTAATGAGATTTTTCATTAAATGAAAATTCACTTGGATTCTTGCAATGAGTGCTTTCCTCATCATTGCTGGAGGTGTTAGAACCACTGTTTTTATTTTAGATTCTAAGAATCTTGTTATTTTGATTGCTAACATTTTACTAAATTTTCTTTCCAGATACTATGGCTTCTTATCTGAATGATCTTGACGAGATTATCTCATATGAAGACATTTGCGTCCAAGGCCGCTGTCAAGACCAGGAGTTTACGGACGCCCAATGCACTGAGGTGATGCGTCAGTTCGATGATTACAACGGTCGGCTACTCCCCCGCCGTTCTGCTCTTTTGAAAATTATTGTGGGGGCGATTTGGGAAGCACTTCCTGGACTTGACGAGACTATACCGCTTGAGGCACTTGATGATGCTAAAGACAAGGTGCATTCAGTATATCTGATGGGCTTGATCTCAAAGAAGCGGTGAGATGATCTTGTCGATGTTTTGCATCGCATCTTCCAACAGACGGCGATAATATCCGCCTACCAGAGGATGGCCGATATTAGCGGGGATCCCTACGCTTGCATTTGTGAGAAAATGCACAAGAAAATGGTTAGAAAAGCCAGAAGCGCTTTACTCGGACTTGCTTCTTAATTCTTAAATCCATGTCCGGAATCCAATGTTCTGCCATTGTAAACATTTTGATGATGTTTTTGTTTTGTTGTTATCACTAATGTATAAATTTTCCCGAATATGAATGACAAAACATCCCCTTCTTTTATACCACTGCTCATATGTGCCTCATGTGAAGTAGTAGTTACTCATATATAAAAAAAACTGGTGCCGGCGCTCACGTGCTATGTGCGTAAGGTGCTGCTATAGGTTCTAAGGATTGGCGCCGCCGCCCGCATGGTACGCGCATGAACCGTTATCACTGATTATATGGCGCCAGCGCTCACGTGACATGCACGTGAAGCGCTAGAATCGTTCCAACTTCTTGCTCTGATTCACATGAGTCATCTTTTTCTTTTCCCATGTCCCTTTTCTTTTTCTTCTTTTAGGCCTTGGAAATAGTCCCACCATACATATAATTTTCTGTGCCTAGCCTTGAATGCTTTTCTTTATAACCTGAAGCTATGTCTTCTTCCTCTTCTCACAAAAAGAACCATTTCTCTTAACAGATTTTAAGGTAACCATTTTCTAAAGGAACAAACCAAGAGCTATGGCTTGTGATCGTCCTCACGCTTGTCGGCAATCATGGGAGGTGCCTATCGAGAAGATTATTCCTCGTTTTGCTGCGCAGCTAGCGGATTCCCTTCTCACCGATGACCAATATGACGCGGTGATGTATGAGCTCCTGACCCGTAGGGGCTCTCCTCTTCCTGTGGGCTCCATTTGGCTTCGGGTGATTTCCCTATCCGTGCTTGCCGACATCCTCCCCATCCGACATAGATGACTCAGGAAATTCTCAATGCAGCGAAAGACAAGATCGAGTGCTTCCATGAGACACATTTGATTACCCAGCCTCTGAGGGACCGTTTGGTTCAGTTGTTAAGCCAGATACGGGCTCAGCGGGCTATTATATCTGCCTTTGCTGATGCTCACGGCACTGACCGATGGGGAGCAACTCCTTGCGAAGACCGTCACTTCGACATGGTGGAGAGGGCAGAGAGGGAGTTGGGGAATTTTGTTTATTATTTTGTTAACCCTTGTATCTCTGATCCCAAATTTGGTAATCTCTTCCCTGTAGAGTAGGATATTTATTTCAATATATTTCTCTTATCATTGACTGTTGAATGTTTCATCTTCATCGCATATTTGTGTGTGCATCTTGAGTCTGTGCATGAGCTTTATACTTTACCTTTATGAATTTTTGCTAAGTGCAACAGCCATTTTTGTGCTTGTGTCATGCACTAATCCTTCTCTCGTATATACAAATCAGCACGCTTTAGAGGCCATTTCTATTCAAGTACGTATGTAGTTGTAAATGAGCGCTTAAACGGGTGTGAGTCGAATACTCTTCTCACAGCCTTGCATAGCATACGGTGGGTTTCGGGGTGACATGGCATACGGTTGTTGCCCATAGGTTGCGCCTTTCTGTTTCTTGATGTCTTAATTTAGCGCCCATTAGTTTATTTACTCGTTTCGGAGCCGTAGTTTATTCACTCGTTTCGGAGATTGTAGCTTATTCACTCATTCCGGAGTTTCTAGTTTACGTACTAATTTCGGAGTTTGTAGTTTATTCACTCATTCCGGAGTCTCTAGTTTATGGACTCATTTCGGAGTTTGTAGTTTATTCACTCATTCCGGAGTCTCTAGTTTATGGACTCATTTCGGAGTTTGTTTAGTTTACCTCCCTTGGGCTTATAGGCAAACTCGTCCTAACGTTATAGATAACCCCTGCTCTTTGCGACAGAGGTCCGTTAGGTTTTGTGGTACTAGGATTTTAGTCTGTGGTACCGTCGCGTTGGCTGATGCATTCCACGATATGCAATCTTTACGCTGCTGTTCGAGTAGCCCTGCGACTGTCGTGTCTCTGATCCCTTCGAGGGATGGACAAGACGTCTTCAAGTAATCCTCTTAGGCAGTTTGACCATCGGAAGAGCAAGTGTTAAGAATTTTTCCATGCCGCTTTTTACTTGAGGTTAGGCTCAGTTTAGGAGCCCCGATGAGTCATAACCACTTCACACTGGTGTGGGATGATCTTCGATAATCTTTCGGGTTTTATTTGACTTACCGTCAAGACTCTGAAACTAGGAATTTTGCCTTCGCTTCCTTTTGATTTGGCTATTTTGGAGCCTTCGTTGACATTGCGTCTGTTGTAACGAGAAGAATGTCGAGATAGTCTTTAGGTTGTTTTGTGAACCGTTAAGACTTGGAGTTAGGAATTTTGCAATGGCTCTGTTTTGTTTCGACCCTAGGGTCTTTTGTTGACGCCGTGTCTGCATCCTGCTAGAGTAAGAGAGAACGCCGTTGTTGACATTGCATCTGCTGTAACGAGACGAATGTTGAGGTAGTCTTTAGGTTGTTTTGTGAACCATCAAGATTTAGAGCTAGGAATTTTTCCATGGCTCCATTTTGTTTCGACCCTGGGGTCTTTTGTTGACGCCGCGTCTGCATCCTGCTGGAGTGAGAGGGAACACCGGGGTTGTCTCTAGGTTGTATATAAACCGTCAAGATCTGGCTCTCCCTTTGACGGAGCCTGGTGGGAAAACATGGTTCCCTTTTACATTTGTGCCCATGGATTGTATACAGGGGTCGGTGTAGACTCACTTGCAAGGCAGAGGAAATTTTATTTTATTTTTTATTTCTGCAATGCTCTATCTTTTCAGCTTTTCATATCGCGGAAGTCATGATTGCCCAATCATTTCGGCTATTTATCGCGGTGCCTAATCATTTCGGCTATTTTAATATTTTTACTCGCTTCTTTTTATTGCGAGTTGCCCAAACATTTCGGCTATTTCATATGCATATATTTTTTGCTCGCTGATTTTTATTGCGAGTTGCCCCATTATTTTGGCTGTTTCATATGCATATATTTTTTTTGCTCACTGATTTTTATTGCGAGTTGCCCCATCATTTCGGCAATTTCATATGCATATATTTTTTTTGCTCGCTGATTTTTATTGCATGTTGCCCCATCATTTCGGCTATTTTATATGCATTTTTGCTCGCTGATATTATTTTGCGAGTATGGAACTTAAGATCTGATCCCAATCTTGGTATCAATATCGCTGCGACTGGAATATTGCCAGGAGCGAATTATCATTTTCCGTGAAAAGACTTGGAGTTTGACACCGATTTAGGCATTAGCATCGCTACGACTGGAATATTTCCAGGAGTGAATCATCATTTGCTTTTGTCGATTTGAACAAAGGTGGCTTAGCAAACAGGGTTAGGATCCCGTCGACCGAGACTTTTCGACTTTATGAGCCGTAAGGGTCTCATAAAATAATTTCTCCCTACGGGTCGTGAGGATTTCGTGGGCGTATTTTCTCCTTAGGAACCGTGGGGATTCCTAAGTGTGTGTTCTCTTATAAGTCGTAAGGATCTTACAAGAGTGTTTTCTTCTTATAAGTCGAGAGGACTTACATGTGTCGTTCACCATATGAGGACATTCCTCGTCATTGGTAGAACTTGGTGGGGGAAATCGTTTATTTGTACCCGTGGATTGTATACAAGAGCTAATATTGGACCACCGGTAGGGAAACTTGGGGGATACGATGGATTAAGAACAGGTTTAAGTGCCTGTGGCTTAAGGCTTTTGAATCTTATGAGCCGTGAGGGTCTCATAGGGGGAGTTTTCCTTACGAGTCGAGAGGATCTCGTAAGTGAAAATTTTACGAGATTGCGCCCTTTCTGGTTTTCACAAGCTCGCCGGTAGCCCTACTGTTTTTACTCGTGGCGCCCTTTCGGATTTTAATCCGTGCCCATTTTGCTTGTGGACATACCGTTTTTTTAACGAGATCGCGCCCTTCCGGGTTTTCACAAACTCGCAGGTAGCCCTGCTGTTTTTACACAAGGCTCCCTTTCGGGTTTTCATCCGTGCCTATTTTGCTTATGGACATACCATTTTTTTACCCATCGGTTTGCCAATGAGACTTGGGTTGCAGTCTTCGCCGTTGGAGTTTTGATTGCAATATAGATCTCAAGAGAAGATATCGTCGTATTTGGGGCGATGCGTTATGTTTGAGGTGGAGAACTAGTTTAGGGACATTTCGGTCCATTGTTAGTTTAGAGACATCTTGGTCCGTTGCCAGTTTAAGAACGCAGTGGTCCTTTATCACCATTTTTGTAGTGAGGCTTTAGTTTAAAGACATTATAGTCCGTTGTCGCCATGTTTGAAGTGAAGTTTTTCCGAATACCACATAGAGTTTTGACTCAGGAAGATACCGAGCAGACACGAGTGTCGTCATCTATCATTGACCTAAGTCGCGACTCGTCAAGCGTGGTCTTTCTTGAGGAATCGGCCATTTATTGGCCGGAAAGATCATTCGCTATGCATATCCATGAGCAAATAGGCCCCACCTTGGTAGACCTTGTCTATGATGTATGGGCCTTCATAGTTCGTCTCAAATTTCCCCCGTTTTGCATGATTGGGGATCATAGGTCTTTTGACGACTAACACGAGTTCGCCTTGGCGGAATGTTCTCGGCTTAGTCAGTTTTTCGTATGAGCGCGTCATCCTTGCCTTGTAAGCTTCTAGGTTTTGCTGCGCCATGAGGCGAGTTTCATCGAGGGCTTCGAGCTCCTCAAGCCGAAGATGGGAATTTTCGTCATCTGTTAGCTTGTATCGAACCACTACTCGGAGATAAGGGAGTTTTATTTCCAAAAGAAGGATTGCTTCAGTACCGAATACCAATGCGTATGGTATTGTATTCGTAGCCATTTTGAACGTCGTTCGGTACGCCCAGAGAGCTTTGTGCTATCTCTCATGCCAGTCCTTTTTGTTTCTGGACACCGTTTTCTTTATAATCTTAGTCAAGCTCTTGTTAGAAGATTCATTTAGACCATTAGATCGGGGATAATAGACGGAAGAGTATCTCTAGTCTATTTTGTGCTGTTCTGTGAAGCGGTTGATTTTATGGCTACTGTAGGTTGGCCCATTATCCGAGATTATCTGTCGCGGAGTACCGAACCGGTAGATGACATGTGTCTTGAAGAAATGGAGAATATTCTCCGTCTTCATCTCCTTTAGTGGTACTGCTTCTACCCACTTAGAAAAGTAGTCGGTCGTTGCCAGTATGAACCGGTGTCCTTTGGATGACGCTGGTTCAATGGGGCCAATTATGTCGGTTCCCCACATTTCGAACGGCCAGCTAGCTATCGTTGGGTGTAGCGGATTTGGATGTTGGTAGATGAAGTCCCCGTGAATCTGGCACGAGTGACACTGCTTCGCATATTCGAGACAGTCCTGAATCATTGTGGGCCAATAGTAACCCATTCTTTTGATCTTCAGCTTCATCTTTAGCCCGGCTTGATGAGAACCGCAGAGTCCGTCGTGAGTTTCTTGGACGACCCTCTTTGCTTCTTCTGGCCCCAAGCACCTTAGCCACAGACAGTCAAGCGACCTCTTTAAGCACATCTTTTAGTGTCGCCACCTTTTCTTCAGACAACAGCTCACTGACGAACGTCGGCCGCGGGTCACTTGTCGTCCCCAAATCAATTTTCTTGAGGTTATCTGCAGTGGTATGTATTCCATCTTCCAGCTCTTTTGGCGCCGGTGGAAACTCTGAGATCACCTCGTCATCATTGTTTTCGAACCACCAGGGGAGGTCATCCATATTCTCGGGTTCTTCTTTTGATATTTTTATCATATGACAAGTACGAGCTCGCTTCCAAGACCGATGTGGATATGGGTCTACCCTCGTGGATTTGGGTTCATGCTTTTGCGGCGGAGTTATCCTCCAACTGTTGGATAGAGCGAACTTGCCGAGCTGATATTGGTCTTCAACCTAGTTCTTGAAGGTGAAGCAGTCTTCGAGAGGATGTCCTATTGCTCGGTGATAAGAGCAATAGTTTGGATGAGAGACCTCGTTAGCTTGCTCGGGGTGCTTGGACTCCAGGAGTGTAAGCATTTGATGTCTTATGGCAAGATCAAGTATCTTCTTTGTCTTGTCTTGAGGAAAAGAGTATGCTCGACTCATCTTCTTCATAAGGGACATATCCGGACCGCTCGATTCCCGATCGCGTGACTTCTTGGTCCTACTTTTCCGCTCTCGAACACTTTTCCCGCACTTTGATTTATTTTTGCCTCTGCGTCGGGCCTTTTGTAAGACGGGTTGACAGGGAGAGGCACTTTCATTTTTCGCAGCCTGTTGAAGAAGGTGTTGCGTCCTGGCTTTCTCGTAGATGGCCATTTCGCGATTATGGTCGTCTCGAATTTTTTTGACCAGCTTCCCTTACTAGCCTGTCCATTCGTTCTTCAAATGACGAACTCGGCGCTTTGATGACTGGACCTTGTTTTGGTTCATGATCAGCATCTTTTAACAGGGCGCCCTCTTCTTCATCAAGTCATATATGACGTAGCTACCGTGGACTCGTTCCCATTTTCTGGATTGAACATATCCAAGCCCGATCGTTTCCATTCTCCCGTTGGGCAACTTGCGCTGAGTTCCGGGGACATCCCAAATCCTGTTGTAGAATCGGGCTTGTCGAGTAGTCTGTCTGAAGGGTACCCCTTGGTGCTTCAATGGCCTTTTCAAGCCTTCTGAGTAATATTTAGGCAGACGGATGGGCTGGAGCCTGTCGAGTGTAGAATTGGAGCCGTGCCAGATTGCCTTCTCCACTTTGGTCTCCTCGGATCGGTAGAATAGGATCGCCTGTTCACCTTTTCGCCTGGGAGGGATGTAGAATATCTGCAGTTCTTGTACATTACAAGTTCTAAGTGTATCGAGATCTTTGTAATGCTTTTATGGAACCAAGGTAATCCGCAAACTCTGATTATCGACAGCGAAGGCCTGTATTGATGGCCGAGTGGAAAATATAGCGTTAACCTCGTCTTCCGAGTCGCTGCCGAAGATCAATATGGGGGCGGACGGTCCCGGGTTGTGGCGTTGAGGCAGCCCCGAATAAACTATCTCTTCTTCCTCCTCGGTATCACTCCCGAAGACCGGAATGGTGGTGATAGCTTTGTTCTCCGGTTTATGACATCTCTCCGTATCCTCAAAATCTGGTAAGAAGTATTTTGCATCTTCGTACTTTCGAAATCGTTCACGGAGAATGGGTTCAACTCCCCCGTCACGGTATACTCAAGACCATCCTTGAAGTATTTCATACACTGATGTTGTGTAGAAGGGATGATGTTGTGCTCGTGTAACCAAGGCCGGCCGAGCAAAGCATTGTAGCAAGTCTTGGCGTCAATGACATGAAATTTAATATCCGTGACGAGTAGCCCGAAGCACAGCGTCAGTATCACAGACCCGAGAGTCCGTGATGACTGGGAGTCGAAACCGGAGATGGTAATTTTATCGCGAGCGAGGTGCTGGACGCTCATGCAGACTTCCTTCAACACTCGCACGTTGAGGAGATTGACGGAAGACCCATTGTCAACAAGGATTTTGCCTATCTTTATATCGTGGCAGTATCTTGAGACATATAGGGGACGGTTGTGCTCGCACGTCCCAAGGAGGAGATCTTCGTCGCCGAAGGTAATATCGGCTATGTGTACTTCCTCCAGCTCGTCCTTCATCTTTTCTTTGGCGAGAAAAGCTTGGAATTGCTCTGGCCCTTGTAACGCCTTGATCAATGAATCTCTCGCCTTTTTGGATAGCAGAAGGGCGTCGAGAATGCTGAGCTGCGAGGGTAGCTTCCTCAAGTGTGCCAAAACGTTGTAGTCCACCTTGTTCTTCTTTGGCGGGTCCTTAGCAATCAGTTCTTTCATGACTCGGTCATCTAGGGCGATATCTTCAGAGACCTTCTCTTTTCCCTTATCTTTTCTGTTCGTGGGTCCGAGATTCTTTTCGGGCAGCGTACGACTGCGCAGCTGGATATTTTCGCAGGTCTTCGGTTCTTCCTCTTTCCCCGAGGTGGGCTCTTTAAGGAGAGGGCCAAAAGCCATCTCCTCGTCGGATTCGCTCCCGAAGGTGAGGACTTGGGACGCCCCGGCATTGACCGTGCGACAGTTGCCGGTAGTTCTTCAATAATCCTCAGTCGTGCTTCTTCGCTCCCGACGAATTTTGCGTTTCATCCGCTTAAAATGTTGCCGGTGAGTAACATATCCTTGCCACCATCTTTTAAAAGAGTTGCACGCTTCGGTGGGGTGCGAAATCTTTCGATGATATGATCAGTAGCTAGGATGCGTTTCTGCTTCACCAAGAGTGTTTCCTTCAGAGGGTGGTAGCTTCATTCCTACTGATATGGCTTTCGCAAACCTTTTCCTCATCGTGAACTTGTTTTTATCTGCGACAGATGTCTTCTGATTCGGCGGGAATGTCTCGAATTTTTCGTCCAGTCGCCGGCATTTGGCCTTTTCAAGTATAGCCATCTCACGTTCCCGATCAGCTCTTCTTTTCAGAATAGCTTCATTCAGGAATGCGTCGATCATTTCGTCTGACGGCCCTAGAAGTTCCGGTTCAGGACCTGCCCCCAGTCTCTTGGCTTAAAGTGGTTCCTTATCATCTATCAATGAGTGAGAGATCACATGGCAACTTGCTATATAATCCTCAGATTCATCCGACGAGTCTTCTTCATCATCTCCGTCTTCGAGGACGTGGCTGAGGAATTCTTGGAGCGTGGTCGGAGTCCGCACCTTCTGGTTATACTCTTCCAGCGCGTCAATCTGTCTTTGTAGGTCCGTGCGCTTGTCGCCAGGCTTCATGAGATTTTTGGATTTCTTCTTCTTCTTTGAAGATTTTGAGGGCTGGGTGTGAGCGCTTTGGCTATCGCCACCAATTTTTAGAGCTGGGCGCGGCTTCAGCATCCCTTCGATGATCTGGGGTTCCAGCGGACTCTTCCACCTGATTGCCGGGCATGTCTGGAGATCATTAGGCATCCTTTTGGTTTTGGCCGAAAGAGCCACCTCCCATGGAGCTTCCTCAACAAAAGAGCACGTTGCCCCCGGTGTGTCCGTCCTTTTAGAAGTGTGCGGTTGTGGTGGGTTTACTTTCCACTTCTCAGACAGCGCAAACTTGCCTTGTAGGTATTGATCCTCGATCCATCCCTTAAAGACGAAGCAATCTTCGATTGGATAGCTTACCGTTTGGTGGTAAGGACAATAATTGGGATTATTCGCTTCGCCGGATTGCAGTGGACGCTTTGGAATTGGCAGATTGATGAGCCTGTTGCGCATCGCCAGTTCGAACAATCTCATCGTTTTGTCCCGTGGGAACGAGTAAGGGCGCTTCATTTTCTCATTTATAATAGCGTCGTCTCTCTTCCAGTTGATCCGTTAGCTTCGGAGCACTGGGCTGCTGTTGGGTGTTTGCAACGAAGGTCGCCTTCCCTTTACCCTTTTCGTTCCGCGGCACCGGTTTCAGATGAGATGGTCTATGACCCATTTGATCCATCTGGGCTAGCTTGTCAATTAAAGCCGCTGGTGCTTATTCGATGCGCTGTTCGCACTTCAACCACAGATTCCGCCATCGGATCGCGTATTGAACCCACGTCTCGCCCGGCTTCACCCTGGCATTGATCAATGTCGTTATTGGGGTGCGTTCACTAGAACTCGCGAATCGCTGGGTGAATAACAACTCCATCTCTGCGAAAGTTTTGACAGAGTCATTTGGAAGTTCGGAGTACCACTCAAACGCCGTCTCCGACAAGCTGCCGACGAATTGACGAAGCAAAAGCTTATCGTCGCCACCGTGTTTCTGCAAAGAGCCCTGAACTGAGAGACATGTTGATGGAGATTTCCTGTCTCCTTGTACACATGGAACTTCGGGATCGTGTAGCCCAGCGGGTACTTTATCTGATCATACCAGCCTGGATACGGTCGCCTAGTTCTAACAACTTGGCCGGCCGCTTCATTTGCCTGGTGAACTCTTATTTGCTGAGCAATATAGTCATCCAGTATAGCTTTGGAGATTGTCACCTCTTTGGCTGTTGACAGAGCCGGCAGAGGATTTGATGTTTCTCCTCTGTCATCTTCAATTATTACTGGAGGATCTTCGGCTGGAGGGTCTGGCTGGATCATCATCCCGACCATATCTTGGAATAGAAGGGCCATTCGTTTTATATTAGCCGCTTGCTCTGCAGCTTCTTTGTCCTTCTTTTTGAGGACTCTGCGAAGGAAGTCAGGATCAGTTTCTTGTTCGTGGTGCTGCTCCGCGGATGTTTCCGGGCTTTCTTTTGGTCCGGTAAGTGCGGCCATCGCAGTCAGCATCTCCTGAAGCTTCTGCTGTTGTTGTTCCTGGGCCCTTGTTATTGATCGGGTAAGCGGTCGGTGGCCCGTCGAAGTGTGGCTTTCCTCTTTTCCGGAAGCCATGTAAACAGTATGCACCACCATGCCCCCAGACTTGGGACGTTTGGGCTCGGTGTTTTTGTTAGTTATATGTATGCCCTAGAGGCCATTACTGTACATAGGATGTATATTGTAGTGGATGCTGGGACATATATAGGGAGGACTTTCTTGCTCGACATGATAGTATGCTATCTGGTTGCTCTTTACCTTAACGTGTATACTGATTGTCTCTCTGTTACATGTTGGTAAAGCCCTTAGATGTGTACTTGACTACCTGGACTATGATGCGGATCATACTAGTGGGGACATGGTAGTCCATAAGTACATCCTTCACAGTCCCTAGTCGTGGGTATATCGAGACGGGGCATCGATATACCAGAGTAGACTAGCGTATGCCTTCTCGACCCATACAGATGGGCGATGGATGATCCCATATCCATCGGTGTTTGACATCAGAGATGATATACGGGTGCTCAGTAGAGACTGGGTACACTGGACGGACTCGCCGAGAACTCCCAGATGGTATTATACCTCACGTCAGATGGCAGTTCTCTGGTGACACTGGTACAGAGTAGTCTGTTGACCCGAGATCGTCATAGAGTCTTGTGTGGTTCCCACTGTGCTTTGATTTCCACCTTACCACGTCCAAGAGGGCGTGCAAAACGGTGGTTTTTGGGTACAGTCCCGAGTCACATGGAGGCAATGAGCGATAGGAGGGGATTCGTCTCTCCCGGTATAGGGAGTTGATGTTGCGCTGTGTTCGATTGGCTATAACCGGAAATCCCTGGCCAGGGTTGCTGAGATTTACTGGTAAGTGTTACCAGTAGTTTCTCGAATTGTTATAGACCTCATATCGACACGACTTATCGAGCTATTGGGGTTTGACGTTTACCACCCCTAGGCGAGATATGCGACATATTAGACGATCAGACCGGACTGTACGGTAGTGTTACTGGTTGGATTCACTGGAGTGTGAGCGGGCTTGCTCGTCGATCTTCTGATCGCTCAATACCCGGGTGGCCGTTACGTTTAGCAGACCGCTTGCGGCTTGTGGATGCTTGATATGATCATCATCTGCTGCCGGCGTATTGACGAGTCTTTAAAGTCTTACACAGAGGTTTCCTGGCTCAAGCGAAACGAAATAGGAGCGCATATGAGATATGTGCGGGACCGAGAATAATACCAGTATGTGATACTGTATTCGATTCTCGCGATGTGACATTGATCGGTTATATGCGATATAGCCGGGTTATCGGATCAAGTGTTGATTCGATAAGTTGTTACTAATGATACTAGTCGGTTATATGCGATATGACCGGATCGTTAAATCAAGTATTGATTTAATGATTTAATGTATAATTATATATTTGATATATTTCATTGCATTAACTAGTATCGGTTCACTTTAAATGGATTTTCTCGCTCGGGTGTGCGCATTGTATATGCGATATATTTTTGTGCACTTGATTGTATCATGTTTGATGATGCATGCAAAATTGGTTAGTGTAAAGAATTAAACCTAGGTTAAGTAAATGGTTAAGGTTTCTTTTTATTTGTCCATTCATTTGTCTTTTTATTTGGATTAAATGAAATGACAAAAGAAAACAAAATGGTTATCATTCTTTCTTTCTTTCATGAAGCTTGATGAAGCTTCATGAAGCTTTGACCATATGACCATTTTGTCTTCAAGCTTAACCCTAACCATTCTTTTAACCTTAGTCATTTCTCTACACCTAACTATAGTTAATGTTATGATAAGGATTCTTTTTATTTTTTCTATTCTAATTAACTTATCATATCATGATCTTCTTCTTCTTCATCTTCAACCTTGAAGAAAGCTTTCTACCAACAATGGTGGAATGTGAAAATGAGTGAGAAATCCAATTCTAAAGTGAACCCATTTCCTATTTCTTCATCCTCTACCTCTTGCCAAGTAGTAGAGTGTGTTTCCTTCACAAGTTTTCATGGCTTGGTGAAGGTGGAGCTTGATCTAGCGATGCTTCGACGTAGATCATCTTCGGCACGTCGTCGATGACCTAGCCCGTCCATTCTCCGATGAAGCCGACACTAGAGCCCGGGGTTCGACTTGGACAGCGAGGAGACTTCATTGCGGAGCTATGTAGGTGGAGCACCGGATCTACAAAGGTTGTATTTCCGTATTCTAGTAGTTAAATGTTAACTAGTTTCCTTTTATCGCCTAAATATCTAGCCAACGATCCGTATTAGGGTTTCTCGGCACCGTAATTTTTGAAATTGGCATGGTTGATGCCTTGTGAGACCTCTTGAGAGTGCCTAGGAACCCTACAGTGGTATCAGAGCCTAGCTAGAGCCTTAGGCGAAGTCTAGACGCAATTTGAAGTCCGATCGAACCAAAACCCGAACCCGGATCATGCTCTCTGTACATTTTTGAAAACAGTGAGTTTTTCTATATTAAAAATATGCAGAAAAACATGCAGGAATATCTAAGAGTTACTGTGAAGTTGTATGCCCTAATTCCTTCATTGAGCCGCGGTTCCGCGGCACGAGCTTGGCTCGTGCGGCGGTTCCGCGGCCGTAATGCCTTAACATACACAGAAAGTTACACAGTAATTCTTGGTTTCCAGTGCTGGTTTTTCTGGGAATTTTTAAAATTTATTCAAGAGTTGAATTTTCTGGGGTGTACTGAGAGTTCGTCGATTCGATCGGATTATCAGACTTTGTCTATGTGGCTTTCCGGATATTTTGAATATGTTAAAAAGTTCGATCGGATATAAATACCCAATTTTTCCCCTGTCAGGAAATTTCCAAGTGTTGGATTTTTCCGTAGTTTAACGACGTTCTAAGTAGTGCAAGTAACGCGATGGACCCTCTAGAAGACAACAAACCTTAACTCGATTATGTGACCGTCTTGAACTGCCCTTTGAACCTTCGGGTTTGGGGCAGTACGGTGTGCCACATGTGAGGCGTTGGCTTGACCCTTCTACGGCTGGACCGTTGGTACTGAGGCACGAACTGAATGTTGTTAGACTCATATTTCATGTGTTGATCTGTATCGGGAAAACTTGGGTGTTCGATTGTTCGATCGGAAAGTTTGACATTTTCTATTTATCCGGAATGGGATACAATAATTGGAATTCACAAGAAGTTATGAGATAACTGAATGAATGTTATAAACATAGCAGTTTAGTCTCGCTTGATCGGTTGCCACGGAATTTTGATGTGATCAAAAGTCCGTCGCAATCACGTAGCGTACGCGGATACTCGCCGGGTAAACTTAATAGACAGCCTCACGCCATAGCCCCGACCAAGTGACTGTAGGAGAACCCCGTCGCCGAAAGCATCCGTCCGGGTGCTCACGGTAGCGGTGTTCCGCCTTGGTGCACTTCGTCGACGGCGTCGGGGGTGTGGCCGTCTACTGAAGTTTGCGACGAGCATTCGATCAGTTTGTCGGGAATCTTGTTGAATTGCCCGACTTGATATTTAAAAGAGTTTTCGATTTTGAGACTAAAATGCGGGGTTTATAATTGTTAGGCATGCGATGTCTAAAGAATTCATTTGATTAGGCATGCGATGTCTATGCAGGTTGCGGATTCCAACTGTTGTAGTTTTACACTTTCTTTTCTGTGACCGTAAGTGTAATATGTGATATCGCCGGTTTCGTTGCTATATGTCAACGACAATTGGGATGCGCATATTTACTTACGTTGATGACATGTGATGTTATGTGTTGCTGGATATGTTATATTGGATCGTCGTGTTTGAATAGCCGGTGGTTTTTATGTGAGATGAGTGTTTTTCATTTTCATTCATGTAAAAACTTGTATGTAATATTTTTTTATTGGGGCACTTCCAGGTTGCGGAAGTTGTCACCTTTTGTATATTATTTACTTTTCCGCACTAGGATAGACCCAAGGAGGGGAGCACAAGTAACCGGGTTCTGGAGTCCAGTGGGAGACCAACTCGAGGAGTCGAGTCCGGGTCTCCTAACTCTAGAATTGGTAGGGTTGCTTGCCGCTCTCGTAGGGGCCTTGGGGTGTGGGTTTGGCTATTCATCACGACCGTGGAATCCGTGTTTTATACTGGCTCGTATTGAAAACACGGACGTCCTAGTATATCCAATATTTCATATGATTTTTCTGCTGCGATATCTGTGATATGATCATGTGATGTTCTGTGATAGATACAGTATATAGTATATATGATATATTATATAGATGTTACTTATGTTTTACACCCGCGCTAGCCCTGCCCCACTCTGCCGTTAGTTACCTAACCTAACGGTGCACGAGGGGACATCGAGGCGAATGCGGATGGCATAAGTGTACGTCGTATTTATCTGTGATGTTTAGGTACTTAAATGATGGGATTTCATTAATGTGATTAATGAAAATAAAAGAAACCTAAGATGTTGTAGAATCGAATTTAAAAATAAAACAGGTAGCTACAGTTCTTGCTTTGCACAGCGGTATATGTGATATATCCTGCACCTCATTCGACGAGGAAAGGACCGAGATCCCTTCACCGGGAGTGACTCCTTTAGCAATAACTGGCAGATGCTACGCATTCGGTTTGTCTTTTGATTGCTTTTAAGTGTTTTTGCTTTGCACAGTGATATATATGATATATCCCGCACCTCATTCGACGAGGAAAGGACCGACGATCCCTTCACCGGGAGTGACTCCTTTAGCAAAACTAGAAAAGCCTCAAAAGCACTCCATTTTAAAATCATTTGATTCTATAACGATATCAAGTTCATTACGCAATAGATTTTCAGAAAAACCTGTCGTAGCCCTCCGTCATTTCAGATATGTACTGGTTAGTATTCGTGCTGCGTTTGTTGACCTCTGTCAAGGCGTAGTGTGCGGTAGCTGATTAGTGCTTATCTGCATAAGCATATGATGTGATTGATTTAGGGTAGTCGTGCGACCTTGTTGACCTCTATCAAGGGTCGTGCGGGTGGGTTTACTTCAATCAGGAAATGACGGGTTGAACTTGACTAGCAGCCTATGGTTTGTTGACCTCTGTCAAGGTCATAGGACGCTAGGGGCAAAATATTATCGGGAATTTCAAGTGTTGAAATTTGCAATGAGATTGCATACTTTCTATGAGATAGTTGGATCCCGATACCCGCTGCGAGTAATTGTTACTCCTGGAAGAGTTTTATACATTACAATTAGCCGATCAAGTAGGTGTCTAGAAAGGTGTTAACGAGGTTACGCCTCTGGAAAAACGAGGTTTACATTAATTAGGTTCGCGCGAAAGCACGGGGGACCTCCCTCAAAGTACCGACACTGGCCTGGCTGAAAGATTGGCGAACTTGTAGTGTGTAATTAATCCCGGCTAGTCTTTCCTTTTAGGGTTTGAAGGAAGATTTGATAAAAAGCAGTGGGAGCCATCCTGATTAGATAAAATAATAACCAATCTATTCTTGACAGAGCGCACGCTGAGTGTTTTCTTCTCTCTCTCTCCAGGTAGCGACCATATCACGCCTTAATCAACATAATAATACGGAATATTTGACCGAACCCGCTTGTTATACTGAGCTGGGGAACGTTGGTCCCGCTCCAACTTATAAATGTTATAAGACAGAGCAGGAAATAGGGGATTACCAGAATTCCCGTGCCGCCCAAACGAAGAGAGTGCATGTTGATGCATCATCTTCGGGTGTGTTCATTACAGAGAACTGTTTCTCAGTATCCTTTACGTCCTGGGTATGTGATACCAGATCAGGATCCCAGATATGTAATATATTACATAGGGCTACAGAAAGGTAGAGAACTGAGAACGGGTGATAAGTTTCATGAGGCAGAAAACGGGGCAAGTGTTGCAGCCAAGTCTGTTGGTCACTGTCACCCTGTATTACAAATACATTGATTCTGAACGAATGTTATTAGATACCGAACCTGATATACAAAATCATATCAGTCTCTTTATTAGTAAAGAAAGGAAATAATTTTGTATAGTTGGATAATGTTTTGAACATTTCCTATATCAAAAGTTGATCGGTTCAGGCACGTTATCTAAATGCATTGAAGTTCTAAATCAAACTACAGTTCCTAGTATACGGAACACACACAAGAGGAAGAGTTCAGAAATGAGCGGATCCTTCTTGAGGCATTGTAGACTAGGTCATATCAATGCGACCCGACTGGCTGAAGTTACATTTAGGTGCATATTTAAATTAGTTTGAATTTACATCTTATGAAACTTGCGAGTCATGTCACAAAGATAAAATGACCACAGCTCTGTTTATTGGAAACAGAGAAAGAGTTAGTAAACTCTTGGGATGATACATGTTGATGTATGTAAGGTCCCCTGTCTACACATGCCAGGACTGGTTCTTTGTACTTCATTACATTCTCTGATAATCTCTCAAGATTCAGACATATGTTCCTGTTGAAACATGAGTCCGAGCCCTTTGAGATATTCACAGAATATAAGCGAGAAGTAGAGAACCAAAATACGGGTATAAGTATTATGTCCTTTGATGTGATCAAGGAAGAGAATACTTGAACACGGAATTCCTGGATTATTCTAAAGGAGAATGAGATTCTCTCTCAGCATTACTCCTCCGTATACACCATAGCACGATGGTATGTCGGGGCGGAGCAGATACACCCTATTTGATATGGTGCGCTCTATGATGAGGACTACTGAGTTACCTATATCCTTTTTGGAAGTTATGCGCTTGTGAAGCTGCATACCTATTGAATAGGGTTCGAATCAAATCAGTTGCCAACCATTTCATATGTGATGTGGAAAGGGAAGAGCCAATGTCTTAAGTTAGTTAAGATTTGGGGTTGTCCGGCCTATGTCGAAAAGCAAAATCTGGACAAGCTCGAGGCAAAGTCTGTTATGTAGAACTGGAAAGGTTCCAGCTATACAAACTACAGCTGATGATTTGGTACAACCAAAGGATTCAGTAGATACCAACGAACCTCAGCCTCTCCGCCGATCTAGTAGGGTTCCTCACCCACCTGAGAGATACTTCGGTTTCTCTATGACAGTGGGAGCGAAGATTGCATCATAAGATGATGACCCAACTAGTTTTGAGCTGGCCATCAGGAGTAAGACTCTGTAAGAATGGATGGATGCTTAGCGATCTGAGATGGAATCCTTATACACCAACAAAGTATGGACTTTGGTTGCTATATCTGAAGGGTTAAATCCCCATCAGGAGCAAGTATATCTTGAGAAGATTACTTGGTGTACATCGAAAAGTTGAGACTTTCAAAGCTAGACTTGTTAATAGTTTGCATCATTGACCAGCTGTGGATAATGATAAAACCTTTTCAAGTATCTATGCTTAAGTCCATCCAGATCCTACTTGCCACGGCTACATACCATGACTACGATATCTGGTGGTTGGGTGTCATGACAGCTTTTCTAAATGATGTTTTAGAAGAGAACGTCTATAAGTACACAGCCAGAGGGCTTCGTAGACAGTGGGAGCAGCGGAAACGTGTGCAAGATGCTTTATAGGATAAAGCAGGCATCGCGGAGTTGGAACATCTGTTTTGATGAATTAGTCAAAGAGTTTGACATAATCAAAATGGTAGATGAACCTTGTATAAACAAAAAGGTAGTAGGGAGTATGGTGACGATCCTCGTAGAGTACGTGGATGACATACTCTTGATAAGGAAAGAGTTTCCTATGCTACGCTCGATCAATCTCCGCTTATCAAAATGATTCTCCACATAGGATCAAAGTGATACCTCCTAAATCCTGGGTTTTTGGATGTATGAGATAGATCTAAATGGATGTTAGGATTCTCACTAGTTGTAGTGAGATGATATCAACCGATCCTGGGGAGAATCACTGGAAGGGTTCCAGGGTGATAAAGACGACTGAATGTCAGTCGCAGGCATTGTCTTTACCCTCAGTAAAGGGACGGTATGTTGGAAGAGTTCCAAGCTAGATACCGTGGCATACTAGACGATAAAGGCTTGATACATCGCTATTTAAGATGCTACCAAAGAGGCTGTTTGGGTATATATTGGTTCATAAGATGAACCATGTTCCTCCCATTGTGTGACAATGGAGTTGTGGCTTATGCCAAGGAACGTCCGTCCCATCAGTGATCCAGACATATTCTAAGGCAGTATCACCTGATCATGGAGATGGTTGATCTCCAAGGGATCGAGGTTAGGAGAGTAGACTCAGAGGACAAACACAGCGGATCCACTCACGAAAGGCCTTTTCCCAGAGAGAGACTTTTATGGGATGGTTGAGTATGAGATACTGCAACCACTGCTACAGATGGCCCTAGTGCAAGTGGGAGATTGTTAGTTATATGTATGCCCTAGAGGCCATTACTGTACATAGGATGTATATTGTAGTGGATACTGGGACATATATAGGGAGGACTTTCTTGCTCGACATGATAGTATGCTATCTGGTTGCTCTTTACCTTAACGTGTATACTGATTGTCTCTCTGTTACATGTTGGTAAAGCCCTTAGGATGTGTACTTGACTACCTGGACTATGATGCGGATCATACTAGTGGGGACATGGTAGTCCATAAGTACATCCTTCACAGTCCCTAGTCGTGGGTATATCGAGACGGGGCATCGATATACCAGAGTAGACTAGCGTATGCCTTCTCGACCCATACAGATGGGCGATGGATGATCCTATATCCATCGGTGTTTGACATCAGAGATGATATACGGGTGCTCAGTAGAGACTGGGTACACTGGACGGACTCGCCGAGAACTCCCAGATGGTATTATACCTCACGTCAGATGGCAGTTCTCTGGTGACACTGGTACAGAGTAGTCTGTTGACCCGAGATCGTCATAGAGTCTTGTGTGGTTCCCACTGTGCTTTGATTTCCACCTTACCACGTCCAAGAGGGCGTGCAAAACGGTGGTTTTTGGGTACAGTCCCGAGTCACATGGAGGCAATGAGCGATAGGAGGGGATTCGTCTCTCCCGGTATAGGGAGTTGATGTTGCGCTGTGTTCGATTGGCTATAACCGGAAATCCCTGGCCAGGGTTGCTAAGATTTACTGGTAAGTGTTACCAGTAGTTTCTCGAATTGTTATAGACCTCATATCGACACGACTTATCGAGCTATTGGGGTCTGACGTTTACCACCCCTAGGCGAGATATGCGACATATCAGACGATCAGACCGGACTGTACGATAGTGTTACTGGTTGGATTCACTGGAGTGTGAGCGGGCTTGCTCGTCGATCTTCTGATCGCTCAATACCCGGGTGGCCGTTACGTTTAGCAGACCGCTTGCGGCTTGTGGATGCTTGATATGATCATCATCTGCTGCCGGCGTATTGACGAGTCTTTAGAGTCCTACACAGAGGTTTCCTGGCTCAAGCGAAACGAAATAGGAGCGCATATGAGATATGTACGGGACCGAGAATAATACCAGTATGTGATACTGTATTCGATTCTCGTGATGTGACATTGATCGGTTATATGCGATATAGCCGGGTTATCGGATCAAGTGTTGATTCGATAAGTTGTTACTAATGATACTAGTCGGTTATATGCGATATGACCGGATCGTTAAATCAAGTGTTGATTTAATGATTTAATGCATAATTATATATTTGATATATTACTTTGCATTAACTAGTATCGGTTCACTTTAAATGGATTTTCTCGCTCGGGTGTGCGCATTGTATATGCGATATATTTTTGTGCACTTGATTGTATCATGTTTGATGATGCATGCAAAATTGGTTAGTGTAAAGAATTAAACCTAGGTTAAGTAAATGGTTAAGGTTTCTTTTTATTTGTCCATTCATTTATCTTTTTATTTGGATTAAAATGAAATGACAAAAGAAAACAAAATGGTTATCATTCTTTCTTTCTTTCATGAAGCTTGATGAAGCTTCATGAAGCTTGATGAAGCTTCATGAAGCTTTGACCATATGACCATTTTGTCTTCAAGCTTAACCCTAACCATTCTTTTAACCTTAGTCATTTCTCTACACCTAACTATAGTTAATGTTATGATAAGGATTCTTTTTATTTTTTCTATTCTAATTAACTTATCATATCATGATCTTCTTCTTCTTCATCTTCAACCTTGAAGAAAGCTTTCTACTAACAATGGTGGAATGTGAAAATGTGTGAGAAATCCAATTCTAAAGTGAACCCACTTCCTATTTCTTCATCCTCTACCTCTTGCCAAGTAGTAGAGTGTGTTTCCTTCACAAGTTTTCATGGCTTGGTGAAGGTGGAGCTTGATCTAGCGATGCTTCGACGTAGATCATCTTCGGCACGTCGTCGATGACCTAGCCCGTCCATTCTCCGATGAAGCCGATACTAGAGCCCGGGGTTCGACTTGGACAACGAGGAGACTTCATTGCGGAGCTATGGAGGTGGAGCACCGGATCTACAAAGGTTGTATTTCCGTATTCTAGTAGTTAAATGTTAACTAGTTTCCTTTTATCGCCTAAATATCTAGCCAACGATCCGTATTAGGGTTTCTCGGCACCGTAATTTTTGAAATTGGCATGGTTGATGCCTTGTGAGACCTCTTGAGAGTGCCTAGGAACCCTACAGTTTTTGTGGTCTGCCACGTTTACAGGGGCTTTCTCTGGCCTTCTTTTCTTTTGAGTAGTCGATGTGGAGGGGGCCGTTGTAGCGGGCACCCAAGTGGTTGTTGTCTTTTGTGGCTTAACAGGACGGTTTTCTTCCTGCCGGACCTTCAGCTTCTTCTGTCGACGGGGATAGTCTTGATCAACCACTGACTCTCGGACTTGCCTCCAGACTTTATAAACTTTAGAAGACAGTCGCTGAGGGGACTGTTCCATCTTTGTTTCTGTAACATTCTCCACCGGTGGAGGAGATCTTTTCAGTACGGTGGTAGAAGAGTGCATGCGCACCTTGTTCAGCAGCTCGAAGCTGCTCCCGGTTGGAACAGCAGCATTGACTTCCACCGTTGGAGCTGGTGGAGTTAGCCCAGAGGGGGAGTTGCCCCCAGCCTTCCTCACTCGGCGCCAGTGGCGACGTCGAGCATGTCAAACTGTTGGGGTCGGTTCAGTGATGGGGACGGCTTTGTCTTGCCCCCTATCCAGATAAGGCGCCGCTGGTGCTATCCTCTTGAAGACTGACGTCTTTTGAGTGGCGGTATCCAATCTGTCAAAGACAGACCTTCGAGCAGGAACGGGAGCCGGAATAGTCAGTCTTGTAAAGATCGACTCTTTGGCAGTAGAAGTTGTCTTGACGACTTTAGAAGCAGAGATGGCTATCTTCTTTGGGATGGCCACTTCAGGTATCATGGGCTTCTTGGCAGACCCATCGGAGTTCAGGCTCAGTCTGGTGAAGACCGAGGAGTTGGAGCTGGACGACCCATTGAGAGGGCCATGGTAGTAGCAAGCCGATCGAAGACCGACTTCTTGAGAGCTTCCGGTGCTGGTACAGGGGTGATGAAGCTCATCGGGGGGAGCATAGTCACAAAAAACAATCCAGTAGTAGCCTGGATGACATGTTCCACCTACATCGTGAACAGGGACGCCGCTTGAGGTCCGTAAGCTACGCCTCCAGATGAGGCGGAGAGCGAGTTGCAGCTGCAGTTGGAGCACTTTGCGCAAGTAGATGCCATTGCTGTTTCGCTTTCTGCACCAAGCAAACGCCAAATCTTAGTACCTCGAACCCAAGGGCAACCATTAGCAAACCGCGATTCGTTCGCGAACACGACACATGAAGTGTGGAGTGGAAAGAGGAAGAGATCCCACCGGGCGTGCCAGAATATGTTCCCCTCCGAAAGACGCGCAAGACAGACGTCTTGCCTGAAATTCGGGACAGATACTAATTGGTGCTATCCGTCCACCTCTCCGAAGATGCCAAGTTGATTTATGGCACCATGTATCGAAGGTTTAAACGGATGCGGCCGATGTAGCAGACATCGTCTGATTCCCCCTCGCTTGAGGGGTTTTTGATTGTGGGGACGCTCTTCCCTGCAGGCGCAAGCCCCTGCAGTTAATTACGCTACCGCATCGCGGTAACAACTTTCTCCTTCTCCAGATGGTCATTTCGTGTTGTGGGTGTTTGTTTTGTTTGGGGTTGCCCGTGGATTGTATACAGAGACTAAGTTATGTTGTCGCCCGTAGGGCATGGACTAGTCCAAATCCGTATCTTTCTTAGATTTGGGTTTGGGGGTTTGGGTTTAAGGATACGTTAGTCTCATTTGAGACTAAGATCAACTTAAATGTTCGTTAAGGATACGTTAGTCTAATTTTAGACTAAGATCAACTCAACGTTTGTTAAGAACACGTTAGTCTAATTTTAGACTAAGATCAACTTAACAGGATCATTTAGATCCAACAAAAGAGCATTTGAACTCTATTGTTTAGTTTAGGGACTTTGCGGTCAATTGCCAGTTTAAGGACATGGTGGTCCAATGATAGTTTAAAGACATCGCGGTCGAGGTTAAGGACATCATAGTACGTGAGTTTAAAGACCTCACAGTCAAGGTTAAAGAAATCATAGTCCGTGAGTTTAAACACCTCACAGTCAAGGTTAAGGACATCATAGTCCGTGAGTTTAAAGACCTCACAGTCAAGGTTAAGGACATCATAGTCCATGAGTTTTAAGACCTCACAGTCAAGGTTAAGGACATCATAATCCGTGAGTTTAAAGATCTCACAGTCAAGGTTAAGGACATCATAGTCCGTGAGTTTAAAGACCTCACAGTCAAGGTTAAGGACATCATAGTCCATGAGTGTGTGGTTATCGGAACCCATCACCTCTCTGAAGACGTTGAAGGATTACAACGACAAATATCAGAGGAGCAAAGAGATGTACCCTCGAACCAAAATGGATTAAGTGATCTGTAGTCCAATTTGGAACTAAGATCAATTAATTAGATTATGAGCACATTTGGGCTCAGTTAAGTCTGAATTGAGGACTTATGGCCAATTTAGGCTAAGTCCAAATAAGTTTGAAATGTTGGCCCTCTGTTGGTCCATTATACATTTGTCTTGGTTCAAGCCCATATTATTCAGCAATGCTACATTTTCATCTTTGATTTCCTCAATTTTGAGATTCATTTGGAGTAGGGACTTTTGCCTCTGGAAAATTAGCCAATTTGGCTAAAAGTAGTGTTAAACACTAGAGAACAGTAGTGTTAAACACTAGAAATAAAGCTCCCAAATTAGTGTTTAAATACTAGAAAACAACAGTGTTAAACACTGGAAATAAGGCCCTCGAATTAGTGTTAAACACTAAAATAAAAGGGGTCACGTGTGGACACGTGTGGGCGCCCAAAGGTGGGACCAGATTCCTTTCTTTGTTCTGCAATTAAGTGTTAAACACTTTTTATATTTTTATTTTGAGCATCACGTGTTGACACGTGATGTGCTGATTGTTAAAGCGTTTGCCAAGGGGTCACGTGGCAACACGTGAGAGCGCCCAAAGCCTTCATTTCCTTTGCTTTTTTCTTTCTGTGTTTTGTAAGTCACGTGGGAGCACGTGAAGCGTTGCCTCCAGACTTGTTCTTTCTCATTTCTGGGGATCTCTTCAGGGGCCACGTGGGGCCACGTGACCTTTGTTCTTTTCATGCACAGAGATCTTTTAAATCTCCCTATTTTATTTTGAGAATTAAATTCTTTGTAGGGTTAAACCCTAATTATGACTTTGGAGGAATTAAATTCCTATAATGATAATTAAATTCTTATGCAGGGTTAAACCTTAATTTCTTTTAGAGGAATTAAATTCCCATATATGTAAAAGAATTAAATTCTTGTATAGGGTGAAACCCTAATTTCATTTTAAGAGGAATTAAATTCGTATGAATTTAAGAGAATTAAATTCTCAATTAGGGTAAAACCCTAGTTCTGTCCATCTTGAAGGAATTAAATTCCTGTAATTTTAGGATAATTAAATTCTCATATAGGGTTAAACCCTAATTTTGTTTTGGGAGAATTAAATTCTCTAAAATCAATTCCCCCTCTATGTTTTGGATCTGCATGGCAGGATCTCAACCCGATGAGAATTAAATTCTCAACTTATGGGGAGATATGCTCTTTGCAAATCTTCAACCAGAGGAAGAACTAAATTCTTTTGTGCAGAAGAGTTAAACTCTTAGATTTGAGAATTAAATTCTCTTTTTGAAATTTTGATCCCCTTTCTTTTCTCACCTAGGGTTTTTCTTTTGTAGAGAATTAAATTCTCCTCTCTTTTCTCTCTGAAATTTCAAGATTCTGAAGCTCTCTCTCTCCTCAAAATTCTATCTCTCTAAAATTCTCTCCCTTGGCTCCTATTTATAGGAGAAGGAAAAGAATCAATTTGTTTAGAAAATCTTTCATTGAAAGATTTTGTTTGTTTTCATAGTCAATATGAGCCTTTAGATTATTAAGTGAATTTTATTTGCCGTTGGATTTTTAATCCAAAGATATTCCGTTTGTTATTTCTGGTGAGATTTAGGGAAATCTTTCCCTGTCTAAGATTTTTCCATAAATTAGTGATATTTAATCACCTTTGGATTTTTAATCCAACAGTCCCCATAATCCTTTTCCATTTGGAAAGATTTAGAAACTTTTAGAATTTAATTCTATTAATTGTAAGGCTTTCAAAGCCAGTCACGTGCTGGCATGTGACCCTTGGTCACATGTGAGCACGTGACCCCTAATTAAGTCATTTTCTCAGCGTTTACTTACGCTTCAGTTGTAACCATCACGTGTTAACACGTGACCATTGGTCACGTGTGAGCACGTGACACCTCATTGAGATATTTCCTTCAGCCCTTTGTTATTTTATTTCTGTTTTGATTGTCACGTGTCAACACGTGACCATTGGTCACGTGTGAGCACGTGATACCTCATTGAGGTAATTCCCGATTTTTAGAATTAAATTCTATTAAGCTGTAAGACTTTCAAAGCCTGTCACGTGCTGGCACATGACCCTTGGTCACGTGTGAGTACGTTACCCCCAATTGAGTCATCTTTCAGCCGCTTGTTTATGTTGTTGTTTGATGAGATTTTAACCATCACGTGTTATCACGTGACCATTGGTCACATGTGAACACGTGATACCTCATTGAGGTAATTCCTGATTTTTTAATCAGGAAACACTAGGCATATTCTGCTACAAAGTGATGCCCTTCGGTCTGAAGAACGCTGGCGCTACTTACCAGAGGACCATGACAAAGATCTTTGATGATCTCATACACAAGATTCTCGAATGTTATATTGACGACCTCGTGGTGAAAAGCAAATCGTACGAAGAGCACTGGGAGCATCTAAAGATAGTGTTCCAACGCCTTCAGAAGTACAACCTGAAGATGAACCCTCTGACATGCGCGTTTGGAGTTTCCTCGGAAAAATTCCTAAGGTTCATCGTAAGACACTGGGGCATCGAAATAGACCCGTCAAAAATCAAGGCGATTATGGAAATGCCTTCGCCAAGAACTCTCAAGCAACTGGGGTCTCTCCAAGGAAAGCTCACGTATATCCGGCGGTTCATAGCTAACCTTTCCGGCAAATGCCGCCCCTATAGTCTTCTAATGAAGAAAGGGACCCCGTTCGTTTGGGATGGTAAATGCCAAAGCGCACTAGACGAAATCAAGCAATATCTGCAGAACCCGCCGGTACTGACCACTCTGGTCAAGGGAAAGCCCCTCATCCTGTACACAACAGCCATTGAAGGTTCGTTAGGCGTGCTATGGGCACAGGAGAACGATCAGGGAAAGGAGAGAGCTCTCTACTATTTGAGTCGAGTTCTCTTGGGGGCAAAAAACAACTACTCCCCAATCGAAAAGTATTGCCTGGCATTGATCTTCGCGGTAACGAAGTTCCGACATTACGCCTTGGCACATGAGGTTCATCTCATATCAAAGGTGGATCATCTCAAATATTTGATATTGAGAGCCATATTAACAGGAAAGCTGTAAGTATGCGGCAGCGCCCCGGCCGTCTAACAGACGCCAATATGCGGAACAAAACTTTTACGATTGGCGCTATCGCGTACTATAATCCGGATCTGCCATTAAAGCTAAACTAACAAATTGTAAAGTGGGTAGAAATGTTATACCGAACGGTCCGAGTCCTTCGGTCTTCAACCATCATCCCACGCTTTGTTGCGGCGGTTTCGATCTTCTGAAACTCCAGTCTCATCGTCCAGGTGGCACCACGTCGACGGATCTTTAAACGGGCTCCCGCCTCTGAACCGAGGCAACTCGGTCGTCAAGTTTGCTAAAAGAGACGACCAAGATGAAGTAGAGAATAAGTATAACACTTTGTCTCGTTACGTCCAAGGCTATAGACGAACGGTTAAAAGAAGTTGCCATTTGGAATCGGGTGAATGGAAATTGAACTATATGAAATTTCCATACACTAAAGTATCATAATCTTTTGCAAATGAATCAATCCTCATAGCCACAAGAGGGGGCCAGCCACAATTATAGAAGGAGGGGGTGAGTGTAGGAGTTTCAAGTGGTGACCACAAGCCTTCATACTTATCATCACAATTAAAGCATGAATGACTCACTAATATCATTAAATGTAAAAGCATGAATCATTAACCTAGTCACCATAACAACTCATCACTTCATTAATGCACTAATGAGTCACTAAGCCTAGTCACCCTCTCTAGAACCTTCTAGAATACTGACTCACCCCAAGAAAGAAAAGATAAATCCGTCTTTAACCGAATATTAAAGACGGCTGAAAGAAAACTGGAAACTGGCAACTTCAAAAAGTGATCCTGAAACGAATTTCAGGATAACCCCGTAATAGTATAAACATACCCGCATTCGTATTACGACCGAATACAAATGCAACTGAGACAAAGATATTATATCTACACAGTATAATACTGGGATCCGGCTTAAACCAAAGCCTACCAGTATTATCTGCCCGAAAAAATAACACGTGCGAAAACGCACGTGCTTTTTCCGAACCCTGCCATAATACCATACGGCATCTACAACGTTTCACCCGAACTTGAGAAAGTATCTGTGGGTGCTCTAATGACTCATCAATACACTGGCACTGGGTATAACCACTAGCACGTCAGAGGTACAATCTGTACGTAACGGTTTGCCTATGTATTGATTGGAAGGGAAGCTGACGAGCGAACTCATCTATAAACCCTACTGAGCCTGACAGTGACAATATCCGAACAGTCCAGAACATTCGTCTATGAGTATCGCATATTAGGCCTAGGGGGTCGGTAAACGTCAGACCCCCAATAGCTGCATAAGTCGTGTCAGAGAGCAGCCCAGAACACCCTGAGATACTACTGGCATGCCTACCAGTATATCTCGATTACCCTGGCCAAGGACTTCGTGTAATGGCTCTCCTAAACACAGCGCGATCTCACCCCCAATACCGGGAGAGACGAATCCCCGAAGATCCGCTCACTTATCTCCAATGTGGTTCGGGACTGTACCCAAAATATACCTGTTTGCACAACTCCTTTGACCCGTGGTAGGGTATAAATCAAAGCACAGTGGGAACTCACACGAGACAAATGACGACCTCAGGTCGATGAACTAACCTGTACATATGTCACCAGGGGACTGCTATCTGACGATATGTATAATACCAACTAGCATGTTCCCGGCGAGTCCTGTCCGGTGTACTCATAACCCAAAGAGCACCTGTATACATCTTTAGTGATCCTACTGACACCAGTGGCTTGTGAGACCGGCCACCGCCCCTCGTCGGGGTCTCAACTGTATACACTAGTCTACTCCGAAGTATCGATACCCTGTCTCGAAACTCCTACGACTAGGGACACTTTAAGGATGTGCTTATAGACCCCAGCTTGCACATATATGATCGCCATCATACTGCTGGTAGTCAAGCAAAAATCCTATGGGCTTTATCAACATATATATGATGATAAAGACAAACCAGATAGCATACTATCATCTCGAGTAAGACTGTTTTATCGGTATAGGTCCTCCCTCAATAATTGCAATCACGTACCTGCGATACAATAATTGACTTAGAGGGCACTATATCCAACAAAAGCTTGCTAAATGGGCCCTCTTCTTGATGGAGTTCTCGATAGTATATCGACCCCTCAAGGCAATAAAAGGCCAGGTCATCGCTGACTTTCTCACTGAGCATCCGATACAAGCTAATCTCCCTTAAGCTATGAGTTGCCGGAAGAACACGCGTTTGACGCAATCGATGGGGAGAAAGAAGGGAGTGATATCCGATGGGAACTCTACTTCTATGGAGCATCGTCTATGAAGAAGCGAAAGCAAAATACCCCCATAATCAAAGCCGGGGTGGGCCTTATCCTCGTAATTCCGCAAGGAGGGATAATGCGTTTCGCCCTTTCCTTAACGGAGCCAAGAACAAACAACGAAGCAGAATATGAAGCTTTAATAGCAGGTCTCGAAATCGCTATTAACATGGGAATCGAAAACCTCCTCATATATGGAGACTCCCAACTGGTCGTCAACCAAGTGAATGGCGACTATCAAACGTGTAAACCCGAGTTGGTAAAATATGGCGAGAGAGTGCAGCAAGTGCTGACGCAAATCCCCTCCTACACCCTGGAAAGCATACCGCGTGCGGAAAATAGCAAGGTGGATGAGTTAGCCAAGATCGCTAAAGAACTGGCCGACGAAAACCTCGATGACGTAAGGATCATTGTGCAAAGTCACCGGATTCTCGCACCAACAGAAATATCTCCGAAGACATCTAAAAGAAAGGAAGAAACCGAACAAGAAGCCTTCCAATAGGAGGATGAAGAAAAGGCGAAGGATTGGAGAGAAGTCTCCATAGACTACTTCAAATCCCATCGAACGCCCGAAGACGCGTCGTCAAGACATCAGCTCATGAACCGAGCCTTGTCTTTCGCCTTCTTCAATGGTACTCTTTATAAGAGATCGTTTGATTGTCTGTGGCTGAGATGCCTGGGACCAGAAGAAGCAAGAAGGGTTGTTCAAGAAACTCATGATGGACTCTGCGGTTCCCATCAAGCTGGGCCAAAAATGAAGCTGAGGATCAAAAGAATGGGTTACTATTGGCTCACGATGATTCAGGACTGCCTCGAATATGCGAAGCAGTGTCACTCATGCCAAATACATGGGGACTTCATCCACCAGCATCCAAATCCGCTGCACCCAACATTGGCTAGCTGTCCATTAGAAATATGGGGAACCGATATAATCGGGCCCATCGAACCAGCATCATCCAAGAGATATCAGTTCATATTGGCAATGACCGATTACTTCTCTAAATAGACAGAAGCAATACCGTTAAGAGAGGTGAAGACGGAGAACATCCTCCATTTCTTCAAGACACATGTCATCTACCGGTTCGACACTCCGTGACGGATCATCTCGGATAATGGGCCGGCCTATAGAAGCCACAAGATCAGCTGCTTCGCACAGTAGCATAAAATAGATTGGAGATATTCTTCAGTCTATAACCCCCGATCTAACAGTCTACCTGAGGCTTTCAACAAGACCATGACAAAGATCATAAAGAAGATGGTGGCCAGAAACAGAAAAGATTGGAACGAGAGATTGCATGAAACTCTTTGGGCTTATCGGACCACATTCAAGATGGCCACGAATACAAAGCCATTCACGTTGGTATTTGAAAAGGAAGCAGTACTTCCCATGGAGATAGAGCTACCCTCTTTATGAGTGGCGGTCCGACATGAACTAACGGATGAAGAAAATGCCCATCTTCGGCTTGAGGAGCTTGATGCTCTCGATGAAACCCGTCTCATGGCGCAGCAAAACCTAGAAGCTTACAAAGCAAGAATGACGCTCTCATACGAAAGATTGACTAGGCCGAGAACATTCCGCCAAGGCGAACTCATGCTAGTCGTAAAAAGACCTATGATCCCCAATCATACTAAACGGAGGAAATTCGAGCCAAATTATGAGGGCCCGTACATCATAGACAAGGTCTACCAAGGGGGGCCTACTTGCCCATGGATATGCGTGGCGAGAGACCCTTCCGGCAAATAAACGGCCGGTTCCTTAAGAAATACTACGCTTGATAAGTCACGGCTCAGGTTAATGATGGATGACGATGCTCGTGTCCGCTCGCTGTCTTCCTGAGTCCAAACTCTATAAGTAGTATCCAGCGAAATCTCGCCTCAAAATCCCCTATGGACGGAGATGTCCTTAAACTAATATTGGACCGAGATGTCCTTAAGCTAACATTGGACCGAGATGTCCTTAAACTAACAACGGATCGAGATGTCCCTAAACTAACAACGTCGCCCCAAACACGGCAATAGTGCAATGCAAGTCAACAAGTCCCAGCGGTGAGGATTGCAACTCAAATCCCACCGGCAAACAGATGGGTCACATGCGCCGAAACTATTCTCGAGAGTTTCATCATAAAAATATTAAAAAAAATGGTACGTCCACAAGAGAAATGGGTACGGATGAAAACCCGAAAAGTCTCCGTGAGTAAAAACAGCAGGATTGCCGGCGAGTTCGTGAAAACCCGAAAGGGCGTAGACTCGTAAAAAAAATTCATGCACACTTGCAAGATCCTCTCGAGCCTTATAAGGAGAAAATACCTACGTGAGATCCTTACGACTCACAATGGAGCAACACACTTAGGGATCCCCATGATTCCTAAGGAGAAATTACACTTACGGGATCGTCACGACTCGTAAGGAGAATCCCCCTTATGAGACCCTCACGGCTCATAAGATTCGAAACCCTTAAGTTACAAGGATCTGAACCTGTTCTTAAGCCATCGCATCCCCCAATTTGCCCTACAAACGGTTCAATATTGACCCTTGTATACAATCCACGGGCGCAAATAAACGTTTTCCCCACCAAGTCCCACCAACGACGGGGAATGTCCTCATGTGGTGAACGACACTTGTAAGTCCTCTCGACTTATAAGGAGAAAACACTCTTGTAAGATCCTTACGACTTATAAGAGAACACGCACTTAAGAATTCCCACGATTCCTAAGGAGAAAACGCACCTACGAGATCCTCACGACTCATAGGGAGAAACACCTTTATGAGACCCTTACGGCTCATGAAGTCAAAAGCCTTAGTCGACAGGATCCTAACCCTGTTTGCTAAGCCACCTTTGTTCGAATCGACAAAGGCAAATGATGATTCTCCCCTGGCAATATCCCAGTTGTAGTGATGCTGATGCCTAAATAGAAATCAAATTCCAAGTTCTTTCATGGCAAATGATGATTCGCTCCTGGCAATATTCCAGTCGCAGCGATGTTGATGCTAAGATTGGTATCAGACCTCGGGTTCCATACTCGCAATAAAAATCAGCGAGCAAAAATGCATATGAAATAGCCGAAATGTTTGGGCAACTCGCAATAAAAATCAGCGAGCAAAATATATGCATATAAAAATAGCCGAAATGTTTGGGCAACTCGCAATAAAAAGCAGCGAGTAAAAAGAAAAAAACAGCCGAAATGATTGGGCATTGTGAAAAAATAGCCGAAATGATTGGGCAATCGTGACTATTCACGATATAAAAAGCTGAAATGATAGAGCATCGCGGAAAGAAAAAAAATAAAATGAAACTTTTGACCTGCAAGTGAGATCACATCGACTCCTGTATACAATCCATGGGCACAAATGAAAAGGGAACCATATTGTCCTACCAGGCTCCGTCAAGGGGATGCCAGATCTCAATGGCTACATCTACAGCCTAGAAATCAACAACGGCGTTCCTTCTCATTCCAACCAGAAGCAGATACGACGTCAGCAAGACGAAGCTACGGCAAAGCCCCCTAGTTCCAAATCTCGACGGTTCACAGACAGCCTAGAGACTACCTCGGAGCCACGGCAGAGTCCCTAGTTCCAAGTATTGACGGCAGCATCCACAGCCTAAAGATCAACAACAGCATTCTTCCTCCCTCCAGTAGGATACAGACGCGACATCAACAAACGGAGCCATAGCAAAGTCCCCTAGTTCCAAATCTCGACGGTTCACAGATAACCCAGAGGCAACCTCGAAATTCATTGCAATATTGCAGACATAATGTCAACAAACGAAGCAAAGGAAGATTCCTAGCTTAAGGGTCTTGACGAAAACTCAAATGAGACTTGAAAGACCATCGGAGATCATCCTACTCCAGCACGGAGTGGTCATGACTCATCGGGGCTCCCAAACTAAGCCTAACCTCAAGTAAAAAGCGACATGGAATATCCTTAACGCTTGCTCTTTCGACGGTAATATCACCTGGAAGATTACTTGAAGACGTCTTGTCCAGCCCCAAAGGGATCAGAGACACGACAATCGCGAGGCTACCCGAACAGCAATATTGCATATCGGGGGATATATCGGACAACGCGACGGTGCGACGGGTAAAAAACCCTAGTACCACAGACCCTAATGGACTTCTATTAGCAGGAGTTAACTTTGATGTTAAGACACCCTTGCGAGAACTTCTCGATTCTTCTCGACTCGTGAGAAAATTAGTGTCCTTGCGAGAACTTCTCGATTCGTCTCGACTCGTAGGGAAAAGCCTTAGGCAATAGGGATAAGGACCTATTTCCTAAGCACTGGGGCCCTGCAAGTCGGTCCAAAATAGACTATTGCATACTATTCAGAGGCCACACTCTCCAAAGTCAAATATCGATAAGGAGGGAAACAACCATTTACGAGTCCTCTCAACTTGTTAGGGGAAAAATTCTCTTATGAGATCCTTACGACTCTCAAGAGAAAACACACACTTAGGAGTCCTCACGACTCCTAAGGAGAAAATAAACCTATGGGATCCTCACGACTCGTAGGGAGAAAAATCTTTATGAGACGCTTATGGCTCATAAAGTTGAAAAGTCTTAAGCGGCAGATCTGAACCTGTTTCCTAAGCTATTGCTGCCTTACAAGGAGATCAAGATGGACTATCTACGGGCCATATTTGTCAAGGTTACATACCAATGAAATAAAGAAGCTATTTATTAGTCCTCAAGGTTCATTAAAGAGAGAGAGAGAGAGAAAATCTGAGCGAGATTCTTGCGACTCAAACACCTTTGATAAAAGAAAGGGAAATTTTGCCATTCATACTTGAGAAAATTTATACATCAGTGGTAACAACATAACAGAAATATCATCAAAATGTTTACAATGGCAAGACACTGAATCTTGGGCATGGATTTAAGAATTCAGAAGCAAGGCCGAGTAAAATGCTTCTGGCTTCTCTCACCATTTTCTGATGCATTTTCTCACGAATGCAAGCGTCGGGATTCTCACTGATATCGTCCGTCCTCTGATAGGCAGAGATTATCGTCATCTGTTGGAAAACCTGATGCAAAATATCGACAAGATCATCTCGCCGTCTCTTCGAGATCAAGCCCATCAGATATACTGAGTGCACCTTGTCTTCGGCATCATCAAGTGCCTCAAGCGACATAGCCTCGTTAAATTCGGAAAGTGCTTCCCAAATTTCCCTCACGATAATTTTCAAAAGAGCGGAATGATGAGGGAGTAGTCGACCGTTGTATTCATCGAAGCGACGCATCACCTCAGCGTATTGGGCATTCGTAAACTCATAGTTTTGACAGCGGCCTTGGACACGAATGTCTTTATAGGAGATAATCTCGTCAAGATCATTAAGATTTTTAAATACAGCGGCCATGGTATGTGGAAAGAAAATTCAGTAAAATACTAGCAATTAAATATCAAGATTTTTAAAGTCTAAAATAAAAAAAGTAGTGACGGTCCATCATTGATGGGGCAGTCATTCATTAAGGATGGAATCCTAAGAGGCTCCTCATTTAATGAGAATCCTCATCGGGCCAAGGAGTTAAACTCCCTCGAGAGCTGTGCTCTACAAACAGAATTTACATCTGTCAATTAAGAAAGGAATAAAATTCCCCAAAAAATTTCTAAAGAGCTATGCTCTGTAAAAACAATGGTATAATCTACCAGAACCCTCAAAATCAAAGCTTTTTACAGAGTAAAATCCCATGATCTTTAAGATCTGCAAAACAAACTCTAAGAGTTCTTCATTAACGGGTTAAGAAACCCTAAAAAACATCTTTAAGATCTGTGATCTAAGAAGAGAAAAGCTCTATTTAATGGGTTCGAGCATAATCCTTACCAAATTTTTTGACAAAGTTCTAACTCTAAAAGAGTTTCCTTGGGCAGAGATCTAAGCTCTGAAAAATAGAATTAAATTCTCAGAAGAGAGGAAGATGAACAGCAGTCATCTCAAGGGCCAAAGGCCCTACTTATAGACAGGGAAAGCCGATCCAACTTCCAAAGAGATCCAACAGCGGAAAAGCTGCCACCGCTGCACCCATGTGTGAGCCACATGAGTGCAACGGTGGGGGTTCATTTGTTTCCTCCCAATAATAGAAAAGTAAGGCTCTGTTCAAAATTTGAAAAGAGGCAGCGCCTCACATGCCTTGCACGAGGGCGCCAGCGCCGAGAGTTAAAAACTCTGAGGCAGCGCCTCACGTGCCTTGCACGAGGGTGCCAGCGCCAAGAGTTAAAAACTCTGAGGCAGCGCCTCACGTGCCTCGCACGAGGGCGTCGGCGCTAGAACTAAAAGTTCTCTGCCGTTGGATCAAAGATCCAACGGAGTTGATAAATCATCAAAACAAAGAATTAAATTCTGTTGAGGAAATATTCCTTAAATCTTCCTGAACGAGAAAGATTACTCTCTGTAAAACAGAGCACCGTTGGATTAAAAATTCAATGGTGATTAAAAAAAACCACCAAGCTATGGAATAAGCTCTGTAGACGAAAATATTTTTCCCAATCTTTCTAAACAAGAAAGATTACGCTCTGTAAAACAGAGCACCGTTGGATTAAAAATCCAATGTTGATTAATTATCATCAAGCTACAGAATAAACTCTGTATGGAAAATATTTTCCCAATTTTGTTAAAAACAAGAAAAATATCTTTTGTAAAACAGAAGTTCTTGGATCAAAGATCCAACGGTGTATAAAATCCCTGAATCAATTAAGGATCTCTCAATTAATGAGAGATTTCTTTAACTAAATCAATAAACTTGCCTCCACTATATAAAGGCCCCAAGACTTCAAGTCTTACATAGAGGAACCCCCCTAAAAACTTCAAGTTCAAAAAGAAGAGAAAGCAAAAAAAGAAAACTTTAAGAGAGAAGAAGGAAGAAAAACTTTCTTCAAGGTAAATAAAGATAATAGAGATCATAGTATCTCATCTGCATATCCAAGAGTTTAACCCTCATAAACAACATAGTTCTTTCCCCTGGATCCGAGACCCATGAGACAAGTCTCCCACAAATAAGAATTTAATTCTCGTGGGGATGAATTTGTTTTTGGGGATCGAAGATCCAGGGGATAACAGAGAATTGAACATCTTCAGAAAAATGCAAAAAGAAAGAAAAAGCGCCAAGCGCCTTACGTGCCCCTCACGTGGGCGCTGCTCAAACAAAGAGTGCTTAGTATTCAATGGTTGGCGCTCAGCGCCAAGCGCCTCACATGTCCCCCACATGGGCACTGCTCAATAAAGAGTGCCTAGCACTCAAAAGTTGGCGCTCAGCGCCAAGCACCTCACGCGCCCCTCACGTGGGCACCGCTCAATAAGGAGTGCCTAGCACTCAATGGTTGGCGCTCAGCACCAAGCGCCTCACATGTTCCACACGTGGGCGTCATAAAGAGTGTTTTAACACTCCATAAAAAACAAAAAAAAGAGGACAAAGTAAAGGGTGAGCGTTAGAGCCCATATCAATGCTCAGCACTGTTTGCACAGAAAAGGGACTGAACCCAAACAAGTGTTTAACACTTTATTCAAAGACTGAGTGGGCTGAGTCCAAGTTGACCAAAAGTCCCTAATTCAGATCAACCAAGCCCATATGCTCACCATTTTTCCAAATTGGTCTTAGCCCCAAACACGACTATTGATCTTCCAAAGGACATTTGTTCAAGGGTACATCTCCTCACACCTCTGATAAATGTCGTTGTAATTCTTCAGCATCTTTAGAGAGGTGGTGGGTCCCGATAACCAACAACTATTTAGTGTACTCTCAAATGGATGGGCACATCCCAATACGGACCGCAACGTCCTTAAACTAGCTATTGACCGTAACGTCCTTAAACTACAATGGACCGCAACGTATTTAAACTAACTATGGACCGTAACGTCCTTAAAACTAAAACAATATAGAATCCAAATGCTCTTCTGTTGGTTCTGAATGATCCCAAAAATCCTGTTGAGTAGATCTTAGTCTAAAATTAGACTAACGTATTCTCAACGAACATTTAAGTCGATCTTCATCCCAAATGAAATTAACGATCCTTAAATCAAACCAAACCCAAATCTAAGAAAATACGGATTTGGACTAATCCACGCCCTACGGGCGACAACATAAATCAGTCTACGTATACAATCCACGGGTAACCAAAAATAAAACAAACACACACGACATGAAGTGACCTTCTGGAGCAGGAGAAAGTGGTTATCGCTACGCGGTAACGTAATAACTGTAGAGGCTTGCGCCTGCAGGGAAGAGCGTCCCCACAATAAAAAAAAAACCTCGCAAACGAGGGGGAATCTGACGAAGTCTGCTGCAACGGCCGCATCCGTCTAGACCTCCAATACATGGTGCCATAAATCAACTTGGCATCTTCAGAGAGGTGGACAGATAAAGCCAAATAGCATCTGCCCCCAAATGCAGGCAAGACGTCTGTCTTTCCCAGTTTTCGGCGGTAAACAGATTCTGGCACGCCCGAGGGGACCTTTTCCTCTTTTCACTCCACACTTCGTATGTCATGTTCGCGAACGAATCGCGGTTTAATATGGTTTCCCTGGGATTTGAGGTACTAAGATTTGGTGTCTTGCTTCGTGCAGAAGAGAAGATGGCATCGACATCGATGGCTTCCAACTGCACCAAATGCAACAGTAACTCCCACTCCGTCCATGCTGGAGGAGTGACTTATGGACCCCAAGCGGTCTCCATCTTTGCAATGCCAGTGAAACAGGTGACTCAGGCCACCACTGGACTGTTCTTCGGAACCATGCTCCCGCCAATGAGCTTCAATACTTCAATTCCATCACAAGAAGCCCTAAAGAAGTCGGTCTTTGATCGGCTCGCAACCACCATGGCCCGTCTCAATAGGTCACCCAACTCTGCCGCCTCAGTCTTCGATAGGCTGAGCCAAAATTCCACTGGGCCCGTAAAGAGACCTGCAATACCTGAAGGGGTTATCCCAAAGCGGATAGCCATTCCAGCTCCGGTAAACGAAGTCATCAAAGGGGCTTCTCCTGCTAAGGGATCGTTCTTCGCAAGACTGGCCGTTCCAACTCTCACTACGGGTGAGGTCGTTACAAGTGCTTTCCCTATTCGAAAGTCAGTCTTCGACTGGTTAAACGTTCCCTCTCAACAGATGTAGGTCTTCGACAGGTTGGCACCAAAAGCAGCCTCTTATCAAAGCAAGGGGCATGACAAGGTCGCTTCTACAACTGAGGTGATCCCATCCGCAAGACACGCTCGACGTCGCCACTGGCGCCGAGTGAGGAAAGCTGGGGGCAGTTCCCCTTCTGGACTTACCCCACCAGCTCCAATGGTGGAAATTGACGATGCTGTTCCAACTAGGAACAACTTCGAGCTGCTCAGGAGGGTGCGCAAGAACTCTCCAACCGCCATCTTGAAGAAGTCTCCTCCGCTTGTCGAAAACACAACCTAAGTGAAGCCAGAACAGCCTCCTCAGCGGTTGTCCTCCAAGATCCACAGAGTTTGATGGAAAATCAAAGACTCTGTAATTGACAAAGAATACTCACGCCGACTGAAGAAAACAAAGGCTCGGCAAGGAGAGGGCCATCCTGCCATCATGCCACGGAAAGTATCGTCTGTACAGGTGCCCGCTGCAACGGCTCCCTCAACTTCGGCCTCCCACAAAAAGAGAAGGCCGGAGATCAACCACCACCGGCAACAAATTCTGAGCGTGATAGATCCAAATGCCCCATGTGTGGAGGCATGGTAGTGCACACGGTGTACATGGCTTCCAGCAAAGTGGAAAGCCGTACTTCCGCGGGTCATCGACTACTTATATGGTCTATAACAAAAGCTCAGGAGCAACAACAAAAGCTCTAGAAGATGTTGACAAGGATGGCCGCACTTACTGGGAAAAAAGAAAGCCGGAAGTATCGTCGGAACAACGCCAGGAGCAGGAGACCGACACCGAATTCCGACGGAGGATTCTTGAAAAGAAAGACAAAGAGGCCATGGAACAAGCGGCTAATATAAAACAAATGGCGCTTTTCTTCCAAGACATGGTGGGGATGATGATCCAACCGGATCCTCCGGCCGAAGACCCTCCAATAATCATTGAAGACGACAGAGGGGAGACATCAAACCCTCCTCCGGCTTTATCAGCAGCCAGGGAGGAGACGATCTCTAAAGCTACCCTTGATGACTACATAGCTCAAAAAATACGAGCTCATCAAGCGAACGAAGCGGTAGGACAAGTCGTCAGAACTGGGCGACCTTATCCAGGCTGGTACGACCAAATTAAGTACCCGCCAGGATATACGATCCCCAAATTCCATGTGTATAAGGGGACGGGCAATCTGCATCAGCACGTTGCCCAATTCAGAACTTTGTGTGGTAATACTGAGGGCGATAACAAACTGTTGCTTCGCAAGTTTGTTGGCAGCTTGTCGGAGACGGCATTTGAATGGTACTCCGAGCTCCCAAATGACTCTGTCAAGACATTTATAAAGATGGAACTCCTGTTCACACAGCAGTTCGCAAGCGCAAGCAAGCGCACCCGAATCACAGCATTATCAATGCCAGAGTGAAACCGGGAGAGACCTGGGTTCAATACGCAATTCGGTGGCATAACCTATGGTCAAAGTGTGAACAGCGCATAGAAGAAGCTCCTGCTGTAGGCATGTTCGTGGGGACCCTTGATCCTCAAGCAACTATATCCCAGTTTATGATGTTCTTCAAGCCGACCAACTTCTAGGCCTTGATTGAAAAATTGGCCCAAATGGACCAAATGGGCCATAGGCCGTCCTCTTCAAAAACAGATCTTCGGAATGAAAAGGGTAAAGGGAAAGCGACCTTCGTCGCCAACACTCAATAACAACCGAGTGACCCGAAACAGGTTGTTCGCCAAAGCAACAAACCAAGATCCCTCGAAGAAAAGTTAAGACTTCTTTACTCGTTCCCAGCCTTTTGCACCTACTGTAGGAAAGATGGACATTTGGCGAAAGACTGCATGCGTGCAAATCGTCTTTGCTTAGTCTACGGCTCAGCTACTCATGACATTGGGCCTTGTCCTCATAGACTCAACCCAAATGCTGCACCTAGGCCAACAATCACTTATCAGCAGTGCCCAGTCATTCAGGCACTTGCTCCATGACTCGCACTACCTGCTCCAACTCCTCGTGGACCGACTGCACCTCCTCTTCGTCAGTTCCATCAAGCTCAACGGAACGTACCCCAAGTACAAAGGAACGGGCAGAGGAATGCTCCTCCAGCAAGGAGGAATGTGCCGAGGCGACAGGCTTTCACAATGACTGTGGAAGAAGCTGAAGCCACCGTCCAAATCATTACTGGTAACATTTTCCTTCGAGCTTTATTTTCCTATCTATATATGCATATCCATACATTTTCAATATACCTAAAACTATCCCACATAACTTAGGTACAATCTTATTAGGCTCACTTCCTGCACTAGCACTCTTCAATACTGGAGCATCTCATTGCTTTATGTCGCAATGGTTTGTCCGAACTCATGCGATTCCAGTCAAACCCCTCGTATCCAGCTAGAATGTCAGTTCAGGGAACGACGTTCTAAAGGCAGTAATGGGAACGACCTGTGTCTAGTGGTCGTCTGCAGCAGAGAATTCTATGCTGACTTCAAGGTGCTGGACATACCGAATTTCAATGTCGTTTTGGGTATGGATTGGCTCGGAACATTCTATGCTACCATTGACTGTCGTCAATAGAGGGTAGTCTTCGAGATTCCAGAGCATCCGGTCTTTTATTTCAAAAGTGGAGACCGTACCTTGGAGCCAAGTACATATAAGGAAAAACAGAAGAAGGCAGTGATTGCAACACTTCAAGCGGAGGAAGGATCAAAGCCCGAGATAGTTCGAGAGTTCGACGACGTATTTCCTGAAGACATATCAGGTTTGCTTCCCGATCGAGCTCTTGAATTCAGCATTGATTTAGTACCTGGAGCACAACCGGTGATAAAAGCACCGTATCAGCTAAGTCCCGAAGGTTTGAAGAAAGTCCGAACTCAGTTGGACGAATTATTGACGAAAGGATGGATTCGTCCCAGCACTTCAAGTTGAGGATCACCAGTTCTGCTTGGTAAGAAGAAGAAAGGTTCATATCGAATGTGCATTGATTATAGAGCTTTGAACGATGTAACTATAAAGAACAAGTATCCACTCCCGCGCATCAACGATCTGTTCGATCGGCTAATTGGATCTTGCGTTTTCTCCAAGTTAGATCTCCGTTCGGGTCATCATCAGGTGAAGGTCAAAGAATCTCATATCCATAAAACGGCATTCGGAACTCGCTATGGACATTACGAATTTCTTGTGATGCTATTTGGAGTGACCAACACACCAGCCATCTAATGAACCAAGTTTTCCGAAAGTATCTAGACAGGTTTGTTGTCATCTTCATCGACGACATCCTGGTGTATTCTAAGAGTCGGAAGGAACATACCGAGCACCTACAAATTGTCCTGGAAACTCTACGACAGCGTCAACTCTAAGCCAAGTACAGCAAATGCCAGTTTTGGCTAGATCAAGTCGGTTTTCTCGGACATATTATATCAGGCGATGGAATCTCTGTGGATCCAGCTAAAGTTTCAGCAGTAAGGCGAATGGCCGACACCGAAGTCAGTGAAGGACATTCGAAGTTTCTTGGGTCTAGTAGGATATTACAGAAGGTTCATTAAAGGATTTTCAAAGATTGCAACACCCCTGACCAAGCTCACATGTAAAGATGAAGAATTCGTGTGGTCAGAAGCATGCGAGCGAGCTTTCGTAGAACTCAAGTCAAGATTGACATCAGCACCTATTCTCGTCATACCGGACCAATCTGGAGGTTTTGAAGTGCATTGTGATGCATCTAGTAAGGGATTAGGATGTGTTCTATATCAGCATGGTAATATTGTGGATTATGCTTCAAGACAGCTGAAGATTCATGAGCTCAATTATCCGACGCATGATTTGGAGTTGGCGGCCGTTATCTTTGCTCTTATGATTTAGCACCATTATCTTCTTGGTGAACGAGTGGACATATACACAGATCACAAGAGTTTGAAATATGTGTTTACTCAGAAGGAGTTGAATATGCGACAGAGAAGATAGTTAGAACTCATGGCGGACTTTGACATCAACCTGCAATATCACCCAGGGAAGATTAATGTAGTACCTGATACCCTTAATTGCCAACCATTAACACTAAATCTCACCGCACAGTGGAAGCTTCAACAAGACTTGCATGAGATTGAAGTAGTCATGCCCAGTAACGCTCCAAGTTTGATGAACTTACAAGTTCAATCTACTATTGTCAATCAGATCAAAGCAACTCAAGAAAGTGATGCTAAGTTGCAAAAGATCAAAAAACAAGTGGAAAGTGGACTTCGAACAAACTTCATCATACATGAAGACGGATCTTTGAGATATGGTAGTAGATTGTATGTACCAAAAGGTTCATTGCGAGAAGAGTTGATGAAAGAAACTCATAGCTCTCCTTATTCAGTACACCCTGGAGGTACAAAGATGCACAAAGATCTGCTTTAAAATTACTGGTGGCATGGAATGAAGCGTGAAGTAGCCAGAAGCATCGCAAAATGCAAAATGCTTGGTGTGTCAGCAAGTAAAACCTGAACATCACAGGACTGCTGGTTTACTTCAACCGTTACCTATCTCAAAATGAAAGTGGCAATACATCACAATGGATTTCATGACTGCACTTCCTCGCAGCATGAAAGGTATATTCACCGCCGAAAACCGGGAAGACAAACGTCTTGCCTGAATTTGGGGGCAGAAGCTATTTGGTTTTCTCCGTCCACCTCTCCGAAGATGCCAAGTTGATTTATGGCACCGTATATCGGAGGTTTAGATGGATGCGGCCGTTGTAGCAGATTTCGTCAGATTCCCCTTCATTGTGAGGGGTTTTTTGATTGTGAGGATGCTCTTCCCAGCAGGCGCAAGCCCTTGCAGTTAATTATGCTACCACGTCGCGGTAACCACTTTCTCCTTCTCCAGATGGTCACTTCGTGTCGTATGTGTTTGTTTTGTTTTTGGTTGCCCATGGATTGTATACGGAGACTAATTTATGTTGTCGCCTGTAGGGCGTGGATTAGTCCAAATCCGTATTTTCTTAGATTTTGTTTTGGGTTAGGTTTAAGGATCGTTAATCTCATTGAAATCAGGATCAACTTAAATGTTTGTTAAGGATACGTTAGTCTAATTTTAGACTAAGATCAACTTAACCATTTGTTAAGGATACGTTAGTCTAATTTTAGACTAAGATCTACTTAACAGGATCATTTAGATCTAACAAAAGAGCATTTAGGCTCTATTGTTTTAGTTTAGGGACTTTGCGGTCCAAGAGTTTAAGGACATCATAGTCCATGGAGTTTAAGGACATCATAGTCCATAGTTTAAAGACGTCATACTCTGTAAAGTTTAAAGACATTATAGTCTATGAGTTTAAGGACCTCACATTCCACGGTAGTTTAGAGACATCATAGTCTGTAAATTTTAAGGATATCATAGTCCATGAGTTTAAGGACCCCACAGTCCGTAAAGTTTAAGGATGTCATAGTCTATGAGTTTAAGGACCCCACAGTCCGTAATATGTCTGGTTGTCGGAACCCGCCGCCTCTCTGAAAACGTTGAAAGATTACAATGACAAATATCAGAGGAGTGAAGAGATGTACCCTTGAACCAATATTGGTTGAGGGATCTGTAGTTGGATTGATTTAAGGATCATTAATCTCGTTTGAGATTAAGATCAATTTAAATGTTTGTTAAGGATACGTTGGTCTAATTTTAGACTAAGATCTACTTAACAGGATCATTTAGATCCAAAAAAGAGCATTTGAGCTCTATTGTTTAGTTTAGGGACATTGCGGTCCATAGTTTAGATACAAACATGGGTTTGGAAATGCACCAGATAGTTATTGGTCATCGGGACCCATCACCTCTCTGAAGACGTTGAAGAATTACAACGACATGTATCAGAGGTGTGAAGAGATGTACCCTTGAACCAAATGCCAGATTGAGAAGCAATGGGATGAACATTACTTTGAATGCCATCTGGGAAGGTTTGAAGCGCTCACGTGTGGTCACATGGGGCGTTTGAAGCAGTGTTGACCACTGATGATATGAAGCGCTCACGTGGGGTCACGTGAGGTGTTTGAAATAATGTTAAACACTGAAGATATGAAGCGCTCACGTGGGGTCACGTGAGGTGTTTGAAGTAGTGTTAAACACTGAAGATATGAAGCGCTCACGTAGGGTCACGTGAGGTGTTTGATGTAGTATTAAACACTGAAGATATGAAGCGCTCACGTGGGGTCACGTGAGGTGTTTGAAGTAGTGTTAAACACTAAAGATATGAAGCGTTCACGTGGGGTCACGTGAGGTGTTTGAAGTAGTGTTAAACACTGAAAGTTTGAGGCGCTCACGTGGGGTCACATGAGGTGTTTGAAGCAGTGTTAAACACTGAAGATATGAAGCGCTCACATGGGGTCACGTGAGGTGTTTGAAGCGGTGTTAAACATTGAAGATATGAAGCGTTCACGTGGGGTCACGTGAGGTGTTTGAAGTAGTATTAAACACTGAAGATATGAAACGCTCACGTGGGGTCACGTGAGGTGTTTGAAGCAGTGTTAAACACTGAATATATGAAGCGCTCACGTAGGGTCACGTGAGGTGTTTGTAGAAGTGTTAAACACTGAAGATATGAAGCGCTCACATGAGGTCACGTGAGGCGCTTGAAGTAGTATTAAACACTAAAAGTTTGAGGCGCTCACGTGAGGTCACGTGAGGCGCCTGAGATTTGGCACAGCTTCTTTGAATTTGTTCCCTTTTTTTCTTTTCTGAGTGCTGAGCACTATTAGGTCACGTAGGATCATGTGAGGCCTCCCCAAAGACTGAAAGCTGCCTCTGTTTTATTCTCTTTTGAAAAGTGCTAAGCACTATTAAAGGGTTACGTGATGTCACATGAGGCGTCCTAAAAATAGGGTTTATTCCCTTTTCTCTTTTATAAGTGCCGAGCACTTCTCAGGGGTCACGTGGGGTCACTTGAGGCGCTCCAAAAATAGGGTTTATTCCCTTTTTTGTTCCTCAAAGGTATTCACATGGGGACACGTGAGCTTTTATTGTGTAACATTGAACACTAATATGCATCACCAGGCTGTTCTTCTATGGTTTTGAGGAATCAAGTTCTCCTTTGTTCTTTGCAGGGATTAATTTCTTTTTTAAGGGTTAAACCCTAGTTTTAGAGGAATTAAATTACCATATGTTTTGTAAGAGTTAAACTCTTTTGGACTCAGTTCTTTCCCTTAGGTTTTGGATCTGCATGACAGAATCTCCCCGATGAGAATTAAATTCTCAACTTGTGGGGAGATCTGCTTCTGCAGATCTTAACCAGAGGAAGAACTAAGTTCTTTTGAGAAGAGTTAAACTCTTGGTTTGAGAATTAAATTCTCTTTTTTGTAAGAGCTTTTGAGAGGGGTTCCTCTTCTTTAGAGAATTAAATTCTCTCTCTATTTTTCTTCCCCTTCTCCCCCTTTTTTCTGTCCCTTTGCTCTTATTTATAGGAGAAAGAAAAGAATCAATTTGTTCAGAAAATCTCTTATTGAGAGATGTTGATTGATTTTAAAATCAACCAAAATGATCTTTTAGATCAATCGGTGAATTTTATTCACCGATGGATTTTTAATCCAAAAGCTCTCTGTTTAACAGAGAAGATTTCTTGTTTGTTTAGCAAGATTATGAATATCTTGTTAGTTTTAATAAGATTAGAATTTTATTCTATCAAATCTTATTAGTTTAACAAGATTTAAAAATATTTTCTTAATATGAATATCTTGTTAACATAGAATTTTATTCTTGTTATAAGATTAGAAAAATATTTTCATATGATAGATTTTTATTCTATCAAATGATCACCGCTGGATCTTTGATCTAAGAGTTCTCTGTTTAACAAAGAAGATCTTTCTAGTTTAAGGAAGATCAAGAAAATATTTCCCAAATAGAATTTAATTCTAGAATTTGATAGGAACATTTTAAATTAGGGTGCTCACATTCTTTGCACGTGATTGGCATAGCACTTACGTATTTAACACGTGACCCCTATTATGGGTTTTAGCCTGTTTATGTTCAGAGCGCTCACGTGCTTAATACGTGAAGCATGTTTGGCCCTTGGTGATTTATGTTCAGCGCTTATATGCTTTGCATATGAGCGCTCATGTGTTTTACATGTAAGGCCTGTTTGGCCTTTTAAGTTTATTTTATTCAGCGCTCATACGCTTTGCATATGAGTGCTCACGTGTTTTACACATGAGGCCTGTTTTTTTAGGATTCTCCCTTTTTTTTGTAAGGGAACAAGTAGCTCTTGGCCGAAAATTTTGGCGGGAACAAATTCCCCCCACTACTTTGCCCACGTAAGCATGTACGTGGGTGAAGTAGTGCAGAGTTATGCATGGCAATAGAATTGACGGCTTAGGGGACAAGTTTAGAGTCCTTATAGCCTAAGACTTTTTTATCTTCATGAGCCGTAAGGGTCTCAAGAAGGTTTTCTCTCCCTGCAAGTCGAGAGGATCTCGTAGGTGTATTTTCTCCTTATGGGTCGTGAGGACTCCTAAGTGCGTTTTCTCTTGAGGGTTGTAAGGATCTCATAAACGAATTTTCTCTCTTACAAGTCGAGAGGACTCATAAGTGATTGTTTCCCTCCTTGTCGATGTTCGACTTCGGAGAGTGTGGCCCATAGATAGTCCATCTTGACCTCTTTGTAGGGCAGTGATGGCTTAGGAGACAGGGTTAGGATCTGCCACCTAAGACTTTTCAATTTTATGAGCCATGAGGGTCTCATAAAGACTTTTCTCCCTAAGAGTCGAAAGGATCTCGTAGGTATATTTTCTCCTTAGGAATCGTGAGGATTCCTAAGTGTGCTTTCTCTTGAGAGTCGTAAAGATCTCACAAGAGAATTTTCCCGCTTATAAGTCGAGAGGACTCGTAAGTGGTCGTTTCCCTCTTTATCGAGATTCGACTTCGGAGAGTGTGGCCCGTGAATAGTATGCAAGAGTCTATTTTGGACCAACTTGTAGGGCCCCAGTGCTTAGGAAACAGGTCCTTATCCCCATTGCCAAAGGATTTTCCCTACGAGTCGAGATGAATCGAGAAATCGAGAAGTTCCTGCAAGGACACTAATTTCTTTACTAGTCGAGACGAATCGACAAGTTCTTGCAAGGATGTCCTAACGTCGCAGTTAACCTCTGCTCTTTACGACAGAGGTCCGTTAGGGTCTGTGGTACTAGGGTTTTGTCCGTCGTACCATCGTGTTGGCTGATGTATTCCTCGATAGGAAATCTTGCTGTTCGAGTAGCCTTGCAACTGTCGTGTCTCTGATCCCTTCGGGGGCTGGACAAGACGTCTTCAAGCAATCTTCCAAGTAGTATTACCGTCGAAAGAGCAAGCGTTAGGAATATTCCATGTCGCTTTTTACTTGAGGTTAGGCTCAGTTTGGGAGCCCCGATGAGTCATAACCACTCCGCGCTCGTGTGCGATGATCTCCGATAGTCTTTCAGGTTTTATATGAGTTGCCGTCAAGACCCTGAAGCTAGGAATATTGCCTTCACTTCGTTTGCTGGCATTGCGTCTGCTGTATCGAGACGAATGTCGCGGTTGTCCCTAGGTTGTTGGTGAACCGTCGAAGCTTGGAACTAGGGAAGAACGCTCCATTGTTGTTGCCTTCACTTCCTTGGCTCCATTGTTGGTGTTGCGTCTGCATCCTGTTGGAGGAAGAACGCTGGGGTGATGTCGCGTCTGCTGTATCAAGACGAACGTCGAGGTGGTCTCTAGGTTGTTAGTGAACCGTTGGGACCTGGAACTAGGGACTTTGCCATGGCTCCGTTGTTGGTATCGCGTCTGCATCCTGTTGGAGGAAGAACGCTGGGGTGACATCACGTCTGCTGTATCGAGACGAACGTCGAGGTGGTCTCTAGGTTGTTGGTGAACCGTCGAGACCTGGAACTAGGGACTTTGCCATGGCTCCATTGTTTTATGTCGCGTCTGCATCCTGCTAGGGGAAGAACGCTGGGGTGACGTCGCATCTGCTGTATCGAGACGAACGTCAAGGTGGTCTTTAGGTTTTTGGTGAACTGTCGGGACCTGGAACTAGGGACTTTGCTATGGCTCCATTTCGCTGACGTCGTATATTCTTACAAAGACACTGATTTCTCTGTGGTTCGACACGAATCGAGATGCTCTCGCCAAGGACGCTGATTTCACTGAATCGAGGTATTTGCCAAGGACACTGATTTCCTCGGAGTTGAGACGAATCGAGGTATTCCTGCAAAGACACTGATTTCCTTGCGGGTCAACGCGAATCGAAATTCTCTCGCCAAGGACGCTGATTTCCCTAAATCAAGGTTTTTGCCAGGGACACTGATTTCCCTGGGGTTGAGACGAATCGAGGTATTCCTGCAAAGACACTGATTTCCTTGCGGGTCAATGAGAATCGAGATGCTCTCGTCAAGGACGCTGATTTCCCTGAATCGAGGTTTTTGCCGAGGACACTGATTTCCTCGTGGTTGAGACGAATCGAGGTATTCCTGCAAAAACACTGATTTCTTTGCGGGTCAACGCGAATCGAGATGCTCTCGTCAACGACGCTGATTTCCCTGAATCGAGATTTTTGCCAAGGACACTGATTTCCTCGGAGTTGAGACGAATCGAGGAATTCCTGCAAAGACACTGATTTCTTTGCGGGTCGACGTGAATCGAAACTCTCTCACCAAGGACGCTGATTTCCCTGAATCGAGGTTTTTGCCAAGGGCACTGATTTCCTCGGAGTTGAGACGAATCAAGGTATTCCTGCAAAGACACTGATTTCCCTGCTGGTCGACGCGAATCGAGATGCTCTCGCCAAGGACGCTGATTTCCCTGAATCGAGGCATTTACCAAGGACACTGATTTCCTCGGAGTTGAGACAAATCGATAGATTCCTGCAAAGACACTGATTTTTCTGCGGGTCGACACGAATCGAGATGCTCTCGCCAAGGACGCTGATTTCCCTGAATCGAGGTATTTGCCAAGGACGCTGATTTCCTCGGAGTTGAGACAAATCGAGGTATTCCTGCAAAGACACTGATTTCTCTGCGGGTCAACGCGAATCGAGATGCTCTCGTCAAGGACGCTGATTTTCCTGAATCGAGGTTTTGGCCAAGGACACTAATTTCCCTGGGGTCGGTTGACTTGTTTCCGAGACGGGGTCATTTGCTGACGTATTTCCGCGACGGGGTCATTGGATGACGTATTTCTGAGACGGGGTCATTGGATGACGAATTTCCGCGACGGGGTTATTGGCTGATGTATTTCCGCGACGGGGTCATTGGATGACGTATTTCTTAGACGGGGTCATTTGCCGACATATTTCCGCGATGAGGTCATTGGATGACGTATTTCCGCAACATGGTCATTTGCTGACGTGTTTCCGAGACGGGGTCATTGGATGACGTATTTCCGCAACGGAGTCATTTTCTGACGTGTTTCCAAAACGGGGTCATTTGCTGACGTGTTTCCGAGACGGAGCATTGATCTGGCGGGGAGGTCATTGGTTGACTTGTTTTCGAGGCGGAGCGTTGATCCGGCGGGGAGGTCATTGGTTGACTCTAGGTTGTCTATGGACCGTAGAGTCTTGGAAGTAGGACTTTGCCGTGGCTCCGCTTTGTTGACGTCGCGTCCGAATCCTAATGGAATGAGGAGGAATGCCATTGTTGTTCTTCTAGGATGCAGATGTTGCCATCAAGATCTGACTCTCCCTTTGACAAGGTTTGGTGGGGAAATGTGGTCCCCTTTTTGTTTATGCCCATGAATTGTATACAGAGGTTAGTATGGACGCACCTGTAGGGCAAAAGTTTTATTCTTTCATATTTTTTTTATTTCCGTGATGCTCTATCATTTCAGCTTTTATATCGCGAAGTTCGCGATTGCCCAATCATTTCGGCTATTTTTCGCGGTGCCCAATCATTTCGGCTATTTTTCTTTTTTACTCGCTGCTTTTTATTGCGAGTTGCCCAAACATTTCGGCTGTTCTGTATGCATATATTTTACTTGCTGATTTCGTTGCAAGTTTCCCCATCATTTCGGCTATTTCATATGCATTTTTGGCTCGCTGATTTTTTCTCGCGAGTATGGGACTTGGGATCTGATACCGATTTAGGCATCAGCATCGCTACTGAACGAATCATCATTTGCCGTGAAAGGGCTTGGAATTTGATACCGATTTAGGCATCAGCATCGCTACTACTGGGACATTGCCAGGAGCGAATCATCATTTGCCTCTGCCGATGTCGAACAAAGGTGGCTTAGCAAACAGGGTTAGGATCCTGTTGACTAAGGCTTTTTGACTTTACGAGCCGTAAGGGTCACATAAAGATATTTCTCCCTAAGAGTCATGAGGATCTCGTAGGCGCATTTTTTCCTTAGGAATCGTGAGGATTCCTAAGTGTGTGCGTTTTCTTATAAGTCGTAAGCATCTTACAAGAGTGTTTTCTCCTTATAAGTCGAGAGGACTTACAAGTATCGTTCGCCATATAAAGATATCCCTCGTCAGTGGTGGGACTCTATTAGGGAAACGTTTATTTGTGCCCGTGGATTGTATACAAGGGTCAGTATTGAACCGCTTGTAGGGCAATCTGGGGATTGTGATGGCTTAAGAATAGGTTCAGATCCCTGTAGCTTAAGGTTTTTGAATCTTCAGAGCCGTGAGGGTCTCATAAGAGGGTTCTCCTTATGAGTCGTGAGGATCTCGTAAGTGTAGGGGACCCCTAAGTGTGTCGCTCCTTTATGGGTCGTAAGGATCTCACGCAGGTAGTTTCTCCTTACAAGGTCGAGAGGACCTTGTAAGTGTCTTTTAACGAAATTGCGCCCTTTCGGGTTTTCACAAACTCGCCGGTAGCCCTGCTGTTTTTACTCATGGAGTCCTTTCGGGTTTTCATCCGTAATCATCTCTCTTATGGACGTACCTTTTTTTTATGAGTCTACGCCCTTTCGGTTTTTCACAAATATCGCCGGTAGTCCTGCTGTTTTTACTCACGGCGCCCTTTCGGGTTTTCATCCGTACCCATTTTGCTTGTGGACATACCCTTTTTTTTTGTTTTCAAGTGGGATATTCCACTTGACTGCAGGACTCGTTTATAAGCCCCTTGATATCCTTTCTATTCTTTGAGAAGAAAGGACCATCTTACGTAGAGATTCTTCCTCTAGTGAGAAATATGCCCCCTGTGTATACCTCGGGAGGAGCGAGTACCCACGCCGTCGCTATTTTGGTGACAGGTTGTTTCAAAGTCGCTCATTTTTTTTTGTTGATCGTCGGAAAAAAATACCACCTTACCTCCGCTTTTCATTCGTCTTCATCAGTTGATAAAGGGTCTTGACTCAGCTAATCCAATCAAGTCATTTTATCCATGAGCTCTTGGAAGGCTGTCGGCTTGAAAATGGCCATATACGAGGACGCCTTTGAATTTGGGTCAATGATGGCTATGAGCATTCCCATGGCTGCAACTTCATCGATGTGTTGCTTGTATTTGACCAGAGATTTCGCCATCGGGTAACACATTGAACCTAAGTCTCATTCGGTCTAACCCTTTCATTGACCAGTGCCGTCACGGTAATGCGTTTATTCACACTAGCGAATCTCTGACAGGAGGGCATCTCCATTTTGTCGAAGGTATTCATGGAGTCATTCGGGAGTTCCGCATACCATTCGAAGGCAATGCCCTCCGGACAGCCGATGAACTGTCAAAGGAGAAGTATATCAGTATTGCCGCACATGGGTTCAAATCGCGCAATGTGTCGGCGAGAATTCTTAGTTCCTTTGTACATGTGGCACATTGGAAGTGTGTACTCTGGCGGGTACTATATTTGATTGTGCCATGTCGGATACGGTCAACCAATCTTGATTGATCTATTTGCGGCTTCACTGGCATAGTGAGCTTCGATTTACTGAGCGATATATTCGTTCAGCTTTGCTTTTACGAATCATTTCCTCCTCAGACATTTATGAGCTTTGCAGAGGATTTGAAATGGCATCCTTATCTTTTAGACCGACTACCGGCAGTTCATCCGCCAGTGGTTCCGATTGAACCATCATTCCAGCCATATTCTAAATCAGAAGGGCTGTCTGGTTCATTTTAGTGGACATTTTTGCCGCTTCTGCATCTCCCTTTTTCAGAGTGCGCTTTAGGAAATCAATATCCGACTCCTTCTCTATTCATTCTCCAGGTGCGTCTTCTGGATTTGCCTTAGACGATGGATTAGCGAGTGGTGCCGCCTGAGCAAGCATCTCCTGCAGCTTTTCACGTTGCAGTTGAACTTTTGTTAAGGACTGAGATTGAGGTCAGTGACTAGTAGAAGCTCGAACTTTGTCTTTAGAATTCACCACATAGACTATGTGAACTACCATGCCCCCAGTCTTAGGGTGTTTGGAGTTTTGGCCTTTGGAGTTTGCTTCAGGCACTTGAGCTTTATTGGGCCTCTCTTTTTTTTGTGAAAAGTCGCATTGGTTTTGGGAGGAACCGCTGTATCGGGATCCGTCTTGGGATGAGTCCTCTTATATTTGAAAGAGAATTTGTCAGAATTTGGCTAACGTTTAAAGGAAAAGCCGCGGTTGATGACAGACACCTTCACTTGCTTCCGTACTTTATATATAGATAAGGAAAGTTGCTTTAGGGAGAGAATTGGTTTATGCTCTCGTGGGATCTCCATAGGCTGTGGAGATTTCTTCAATATTGCGGTAGGAGAATTTTATCTGACCCTTCGCACCAATTTAAAGCCGTTCCCAGTTGGAACAACAACATTCACCACTGGGATTGAAACAGGACCATACGGAGGACTGCCCCCGGCTCATTTTGTATGACGCTGATATCAACGTTGGCCGTTTCTTATGGCCGGGATTTGATTAGCTTCAGGATTTTGCTGAGCCTGCCCCCTATTTCCTTTGAGAGCTTGAATATTCTGCCCCCTGCGTCGACCTTGGTCCTTGGCATGTGCCAGTTGTTTGAGGACCGATTCCGTCGGCGAAGCTGCTGCTTATGGAACCAGCCTGTGGAAGACAGACTTCCTTTGGGATTCCTCCATCGGCGTTGAGGCACCGAGGGTGGGAGATAGGAGTATCGATCCAAAAAGAAGCCCGTTGATATCTTGAAGAGCCGGATTGCAGAGATTTGAGCCTGCAAGTGGCCCGTACTTGACTCCACCAGATATGACAGAGCCTGAGTTGCTAAGGTGGGAGCAAACGCCATTCTTCATAGAAACGAAATGTCGGCTTCAGTATCTCCTCCCCTAAGGGCAACCACAAACATATATACCACGATTATTTGATCGCGGAAAAACATGACACACGAAATGTGGAGTGGAAAGAGGAAAAGGTCCCACCGGGCGTGCCAGAATCTGTACACCGCCGAAAACCGGGAAGACAAACGTCTTGCCTGAATTTGGGGGCAGATACTATTTAGTTTTATCCGTCCACCTCTCCGAAGATACCAAATTGATTTATGACACCGTATATCGGAGGTTTAGAAGGATGCGGCCGTTGTAGCAGACTTCGTCAGATTCCCTCTCATTGTGAGGGGTTTTTTGATTGTGGGGACGCTCTTCCTTGCAGACGCAAGCCCCTGCAGTTAATTACGCTACCGCATCGTGGTAACCACTTTCTCCTTCTCCAGATGGTCACTTTGTATCGTGTGTGTTTGTTTTGTTTTTGGTTGCCCGTGGATTGTATACGGAGACTAATTTATGTTGTCACCCGTAGGGCGTGGATTAGTCCAAATCCGTATTTTCTTAGATTTGGTTTTGGGTTGGGTTTAAGTATCCTTATTCTCATTGAAATCAGGATCAACTTAAACGTTTGTTAAGGATACGTTGGTCTAATTTTAGACTAAGATCAACTTAACCATTTGTCAAGGATACGTTAGTCTGATTTTAGACTAAGATCAACTTAACCATTTGTCAAGGATACGCTATTCTGATTTTAGACTAAGATCTACTTAACCATTTGTCAAGGATACGTTAGTCTAATTTAAGACTAAGATCTACTTAATAGAATCATTTAGATCTAACAAAAGAACATTTGGGCTCTATTGTTTTAGTTTAGGGACTTTGCGGTCCAAGAGTTTAAGGACATCATAGTCCATGGAGTTTAAGGACATTATAGTCCATAGTTTAAAGACGTCATAATCTGTAATGTTTAAAGACTTCATAGTCTATGAGTTTAAGACCTCACAGTCCATGGTAGTTTAGAGACATCATAGTCTGTAAAGTTTAAGCACATCATAATCCATGAGTTTAAGGACCCCACAGTCCGTAAAGTTTAAGGACGTCCATGAATTTAAGGACCCCACAATCTGTAAAATGTCTGGTTGTCGGGACCCGCCACCTCTCTGAAGACATTAAAGGATTACAACGACAAATATCAGAGGAGTGAAGAGATGTACCCTTGAACCAATATTGGTTGGGGGATCTGTAGTTGGATTAATTTAAGGATCGTTAATCTCGTTTGAGATTAAGATCAACTTAAATGTTTGTTAAGGATATATTAGTCTAATTTTAGACTAAGATCTACTTAACAGGATCATTTAGATCCAATAAAAGAGCATTTGGGCTCTATTGTTTAGTTTAGGGAAATTGCGGTCCATAGTTTAGATGCAAACATGGATTTGGAAATGCACCAGATAGTTATTGGTCATCGGAACCCATCACCTCTCTGAAGACGTTGAAGAATTACAACGACATGTATCAGAGGTGTGAAGAGATGTACCCTTGAACCAAATGCCATATTGAGAAGAAATGGGATGAACGTTACTTTGAATGCCATCTGAGAAGGTTTGAAGCGCTCACGTGGGGTCACGTAAGGCGTTTGAAGCAGTGTTGACCACTGATGATATGAAGCGCTCACGTGGGTGTTCCCTGATTAAAAACCAGGAAAGAGCTTCAGAAGAAGCATGACGTGCTTACACGTGACCAGTGGTCACGTGTTGGCACGTGATGGTTAAGCAGCGGCCAGAGAACAGAGCGCAGAAGAGGAGAAGCCCATTCCAGGGGTCACGTGGCCACACGTGACCGGCTTTAAAAGCCTTATTCTTTAACAGAATTAAATTCTGAGGAGAGATCATTCAAATCTTTCCAAAATGGAGAAGAATTATCTGAAACCGTTGGATCAAGAATCTGAAGGTGATTAAATATCACCAATTTATGGAAAAATCTTGGACATGGAAAGATTTCCCCCTAAATCTAACCGAAATAACAAAGAGATATCTTTGGATTTAAAATCCAATGGTGAATAAAATTCACCTCATAATCTAAAGGCCCAGATTAATGATGAAGATAAATCAAATCTATCAATCAACAAATCAAATCTTTCAATGAAAGATTCACTAAAACAGATTGATTATTTTCCTTCTCCTATAAATAGGAGCCAAAGGAGAGAGAGAAAAAAAAGGAAAAAGGAGAGAGAGAAAAAAAAGGAAAAAGGGAAAAATATACAGAGAGAGAGATATAGAGCCTTGGAATCTTGAAAATTCAGGAGGAAGAATTTGATTTTCTGCAAAAGAAAACCCTAGGTAAGAAAAAGAGGCTTCAAAAAAGAGAATTTAATTCTCAAAAGAGTTTAACTCTTATATAAAGAAAAGAACTTAGTTCTTCCTCTGGTGGAGTATCTGCAAAGTGCACATCTCTCCAGGAATTGAGAATTTAATTCTCATTGGGTTGAGATCCTGCCATGCAGATCTAAAATACAGAGGAGGAACTGAGTTTTGAGAATTTAATTCTCACAGAATTATAGGAATTTAATTCCTTTGAAATAAAGTTAGGGTTTAACCCTATATCATAGGAATTTAATTCCTTAAAAATGGACAGAACCAGGGTTTAATCCTAATTGAGAACTTAACTCTCTCAATATCACAGGAATTTAATTCCCTTAAAAAAGGAATTAGGGTTTCACCCTATACCAGAATTTAATTCTTTACAGAAAAGAAATTAGGGTTTAGCCCTATCTAAGAATATAATTCTTCAGAAGAAAACAAGAATTTAATTCCTCTAAAGTTTATTGCTAGGGTTTAACCCTATGAAGAATTTAATTCTTAAAAGATGAACTGATCTTTAAAATATGCAAAGAAAAACAGAGTCGCGTGCTACCACGTGACCCCTGAAGCACACAGAAAAAGGAAAAAGAAACAGAAAAGAGCTCTAGGGCGCCCTTACGTGTCACCACGTGACCCCTAATGAGCATTCTAATAGACCAGAGCGTGGACCTCCATCACGTGCTCACACGTGATGGCCGATCTGCAGAATAAAATAAGGGGAATCAGGGCGCCCTCACGTATCCACACGTGACCCTCTCTCCTTAGTGTTTAACACTAATCTGAAGACTTTAACACTGGTTTTCTCTATTCCCAGTGTTTAACACTGATTTTCTTAGTGTTTAACACTAACTTAAAATCCCTGTTCCCAGTGTTTAACACTGATTTTTTTAGTGTTTAACACTAATTTGGAAAACTCTATTTGCAGTGTTTAACACTGATTTGCTTAGTGTTTAACACTAATTTGAAATCTTTGTTCCCAGTGTTTAACACTGATTGGCTTTAGTGTTTAACACTAATTCGAAATCTCTGTTGCCAGTGTTTAAAACTGATTTGCTTTAGTGTTTAACACTAATTTGAAATCCCTGTTGCTAGTGTTTAACACTGGTTATCTTTTAGTATTCAACACTAACTTGCTAATCTTATTCCCAGTGTTCAACACTATTGGTCTTTAGTGTTTAACACTAGGTTTAGCCCAATTGGCTAAGTTTCTAGAGGCAAAGCCTCTCTTTCAATGAACCAACAGAGGGCCAATATTCTAAATATGATTGGACTTAGCCCAAGCTGGCCGTAAGTCCTTAATTCAAACTTAACTGGGCTAATGGGCTCATAATATAATTAATTGGTCTTAGTTCTAAAATTGGGCTACAGATCATTTAATCTACCTTGGTTCAAGGGTACATCTCTTCACTCCTTTGATATTTGTCGTTGTAATTCCTCAACATCTTCAAAGAGGTGACGGGTCCCAACGACCATACATTTCACGGACTGTGGGGTCCTTAAACTCATGGACTATGATGTCCTTAACCTTGACAGGGATGTCTTAAAACTAACGCCGGACTGTGGGGTCCTTAAACTCATGGACTATGATGTCCTTAACCTTGACCGGGATGTCTTAAAACTAACGCCGGACTGCGGGGTCCTTAAACTCATGGACTATGATGTCCTTAACCTTGACCGGGATGTCTTAAAACTAACGCCGGACTGTGGAGTCCTTAAATCCTCGGACTATGATGTCCTTAACCTTGACCGGGATGTCTTAAAACTAACAACAGACTATGATGTCCTTAACCTTGACCGTGATGTCTTAAAACTAACACCGGACTGTGGAGTCCTTAAATCCACGGACTCTGATGTCCTTAACCTTGACCGCAACGTCTTAAAACTAACATTGGACCGCAATGTCCTTAAACTACCTATCGACCGCAATGTCACTAAACTAAACAACAGGGCTCGCTTAATTGCTCTCTTGTTGGATCTAAATGATCCTGTTAAGTTGATCTTAGTCTAAAACTAGACTAACGCATCCTTAACAAACGTTTAAGTCGATCTTAGTCTCAAATGAGGCTAACGTATCCTTAAAGCCAAACCCCCAAACCCAAATCTAAGATAATACGGATTTGGACTAGTCCACGCCCTACGGGCGACGACATAACTCAGTCTCCCTATACAATTCACGGGCAACCAAACACAAAACAAACACACACGAAACGAAGTGATCATCTGGAGAAGGAGAAAGTTGTTACCGCAATGCGGTAGCATAATTAATTGCAGGGGCTTGTGTCTGCAGGGAAAAGCGTCCCCACAATCAAAAACCCCTCAAGCGAGGGGGAATCTGACGAAGTCTGCTACATCGGACGCATCCGTTTAAACCATCGATACATGGTGCCATAAATCAACTTGGCATCTTCGGAGAGGTGGACAGATAGCACCAAATAGCATCTGCCCCGAATTTCAGGCAAGACGTCCGTCGCGCCGTCCTTCGGAGGGGAACAGATTCTGGCATGCCCGGTAGGACATTTTCCTCTTTCCACTCCACACTTCGTGTGTCGTCTTCGTGAACGAATCGCGGTTTGTTAATGGTTGCCCTTAGGTTTCAAGTTACTAAGATTTGGTCTCTTGCTTGGCAAGAAATCAAACAGCAATGGTCTCCAACTGCTCAAACTGCTCCAAATGCCAATGCAACCGACGCTCCGCCTCACCTGGAGGTGTAGCCTATGGGCCTCAAGCGGCCTCCATCCTTGCTATGCCGGTAGAACAAGTGACTCAAGCTACCATCGGCCTGTTATTCGGGACTATGCTCCCACCAACAAGCTTCACCATTCGAGTGCCCGTACCGGAAGCGCAAAAAAAGTCGGTCTTCGATCGGCTCACTACTACCACGGCCCCTTTCAACGGGTCGTCCAATGTCAAACCGGCAGCCTCTGTCTTTACTAGGCTGAACCAGGACTCTGATAAGCCCACCAAGAAGCCCATGAACCCCGAAATGGCCGTCCCGAAGAAGACAGCCACATCTGCTCCTGAAGTCGTCAAGGCGGCTTCTCCTGTTAAAGAGTCGGTCTTTTCAAGGCTAACTATTCGGGCTCCTGCTCCTACTCGAGGGTCTGTCTTTAACAGATTGAACATCGCCACTCAAAGGACAACATCAGTCTTTAAGAGGCTGGCACCAGCGACACCTCATCCGGACAGGGGGCAAAACGAAATTATCCCTATCGCCGAGCCAGTTCCAACAGCTCGACATGCTCGACGTCGCTACTGGCACCGAGTAAGGAAGGCCGAGGGAAACTCCCCTTCAGGGCTAACTCCACCTGCTCCAGTGGTGGAAGTTAATGCTGCTGTCCTAACTGGGAACAGCTTTGAACCGCTAAGAAAGGTACGCAAAAACTCTCCGACTGCCACATTGAGAAGATCTCCTCCACCTGCGGAGAGTATTACAGATGCAAAGCCGGAGCAGCCCCCTCAATGGCTATCCTCCAAGATTTATAAGGTCTGGCGACGGGTCCAAGACTCGGTAATCGACCAAGATCACTCTAGCCGGCAGAAGAGGGTGAAGGTTCGGGAAGAGAAGAACTGTCCTGTCAAACAACAAAGGACGACAACCACTTGGGTGCCCGCTACAACGGCTCCCTCAACGCCGATTACTCAAAAGAGAGGAAGGCCGGAGAAGGTCCCTACGCCTACAGCTAATGTCAAAGACAGTAAACCTAAACGCCCTAAGTCTGGGGGCATGGTGGTGTATATAGTATACATGGCGTCTGGTAAAGAGGACAGCCGTTCGTCTACAGGTCATAGACCGCTCACACGGTCAGTGACCAAAGCTCAGGAGCAACAGCAGAAGCTCCAAGAAATGATGAATGCGATGGCCGCACTCACTGGGCCAAAAGAAATCCCCAAAGCATCCTCGGATCAACGCCAGGAGCAGGAAACTGACGCTGAATTCCTTCGTAGGATACTGGAAAAGAAGGATAAAGAGGCTGCGGAACAAGCAGCCAATATAAAGCGAATGGCCCTCCTATTCCAGGACATGGTGAGTATGATGATCCAACAAGATCCTCCTGCTGAAGATCCTTCGATCGTCCTTGAAGACGACAGGGGAGAAACGTCAAATCCTCCACCGGCTATGTCAACAGCCAAGGAGGAGACAATCTCCAAAGCAGACTTGGACGAATATATAGCTCAGCAGATACGGGTTCATCAGGCGACTAAGGCAGCCGGTCAGGTCGTAAAAACGGGGCGACCATATCCGAGCTGGTATGATCAGATCAAGTACCCGCCGGGCTATACAATACCAAAATTTCATGTCTATAAGGGGACGGGCAATCCCCACCAACACGTCGCCCAGTTTAGGGCTCTTTATGGCAATACCAGTGGCGATGATAAGCTTTTGCTCCGCCAATTCGTCGGTAGTTTATCAGAGACGGCGTTTGAGTGGCACTCTGAGCTTCCGAATGACTCCGTCAAAACTTTCGCAGAGATGGAGTTGCTATTTACGCAGCGATTCGATAGCGCCAGCGAACGCACCCCGATAACGGCGTTGATTAATGCCAGGGTGAAACCGGGCGAGACATGGGTCCAGTACGCTATACGCTGGCGAAACTTGTGGTCGAAATGCGAACAACGCATTGAGGAAGCGCCCGTGGTGGGCATGTTCGTGGGCACCCTAGATCCTCATGCAACTATCTCACAGTTCATGATGTTCTTTAAGCCAACCACGTTCCAGGCTTTGATCGACAAGTTGGCCCAGATGGACCAGATGGGTCACAGACCGCCTCCCCCGAAGCCGGAACCTCGGAATGACAAGGGTAAAGGAAGGCAACCTTCGTTGCAAACGCTCAGCAGCAACCCAGTGCCCCAAAGCTGGCGGATCAGCTGGAAGAAAGACGGCGGTATTATAATGAGAAAATGAAGCGCCCCTACTCATTCCCGAGGGATAAGATGAAGAGGCTATTTGAGCTGGCGGTGCGCAACAGGCTTATCAACTTGCCAAACCCAAGGCGACCGCCGCAACCCAGTGAGGCGAATAACCCCAATTATTGCCCTTACCATCAAACAGTAAGCCATCCGATTGAGAATTGCTTCGTCTTCAAAGGATGGATTGAAGATCAATACCTACAGGGAAAGTTTGCGCTGTCCGAGAAGTGGAAGGTGAACCCGCCACAACCTCACACTCCCAAGAAGACGGACACACCGGAGGCAACTTGTTCTTTCATTGAAGAAGCTCCATGGGAAATCGTGCTTTCAGCAAAAACCAAAAGAATGTTGAATGAACTCCAGACGTGCCCGGCGATCAGAAGGAAGAACCCGCTGGAACGCCAGATCATTGAAGGGATGCTGAAGCCATGCCCAACTCCAAAGATCAGTGGTGATGGCCCAAGTACTCACACGCAGCCGTCAAAATCGTCAAAGAAAAAGAAGAAGAAATCCAAGAAGCCCGTAAAGCCTGGAGATAAGCGCACGGACTTGCAGAAACAGATTGACGCGCTGGAGGAATACAATCAAAAGGCGCGGACTCCCATCACACTCCAAGAGTTCCTCAACCACGTCTTTCAGGAGGAAGATAATGGAGAAAGCTCGTCGGATGAATCCGAGGGATATGTGGCGAGTTGTTATGTGATCTCCCACTCATTTACGGACGATGAAAAAACTCCTGGCACTGAGAAACTGGGGGCAGAGCCTGAACCGGAACTTGTGTGGCCGACAGACGAAATGATCGACGCCTTTCTAGACGAGATTCGTTTGAAAAGTAAAGCCGATCGGGAACGTGAGATGGCCGCATCAGAAGGAGCCAAACGCAGGCGACTAAACGAAAGATTCAAAGCACTCCCGCCAGACCAAAAGACATCCGATGCAGATAAAAACAGGTTTAAGATGAGGAAAAGGTTTGCCAAAGCCATGTCAATGGGAATGAAGCTACCACCCTCGGAAGAAAGCACGCGCAATGGAACAGAGATGCATCTTAATTACTGCTCATATCATCGGAAGATTTCACACCCCACTGAGGAGTGTGACGCTTTTAAGATATGGTGGCAGGGATATGTCCCTCACTGGCAGCATTTTAAGCGAATGAAACGCAGAACTCGTCGGGAGCAAAGAAATACAACCGAAGGTCATAAAAGAACTACCGGTAACTGTTACACGGTCAGCGCCGGCAGATCACAGGTTCTCACCTTTGGGAGCGACTCTGATGAAGAGATGGCTCTGGGCCCTCTCTTTAAAGAATTCGTTTTAGGGAAAGAGGAAGAACCAGAGGCCTGCGAAAACATTCAGCTGTGCAATCGCACGCTCCCGGAAAGGAATCTCGGACCCGCAACTAGAAAAGATAAGGGAAAGGAAAAGGTCGCTGAAGATATCGCCTTAGATGACCAAGTCATGAAAGAGCTGACTGCCAAGGACCCGCCCAAGAAGAGTAAGGTGGACTACAACATCCTAGCACATCTGAGGAAGTTACCCTCTTAGCTCAGCATTCTCGACACCCTCTTATTATCAAAAGAAGCGAGAGATTCATTAATCAAGGCGCTGCAAGAGCCCGAGTAATTCCAAGCCTTCCTCACCGAACAGAGGATGAAGGATGAACTGGAAAAAGTACACACGGCCGATATCACTTTCAGTGACGAAGACCTTCTTGTAAGTGCACGGCGGCGCCCCGGCCGTCAATCCGACGCCGGAATGCGGAAGCGGTGAATAACTTAAATTTTGCGGACTTAGCAAACCGGCACCACCGCGCACTAAACACCCGGATCGTAACCATTAACAAGTCTAAGCTAACAAGAAGATGGGTTAGAGATATACCGACGATCCAAGTCCTCCGGTCTTCTCGTCATGGTCCCGATCTCCTGCGGAAAAGTCCCGTCTCCTCCTCGTCCCCGGAAGTGCACCACATCGCCTTCTTCTTTTACGGGCTCCCACCTCAATGCCGAGGCAACTCGGGCACGAAGCCGGCTACTCGACGTGCCCAAGGTTCGCTGTAGAATATGTAGTGAAGAAGTCTCATTTGGGGTTCATGGAGATGCCATTTTGGTGGAGGGATGATACAAGAATCATGTGGAGGAACTAGGGGGTTTTTGGAGCATGAAATGAACAAGATTTCCACACTCAAAAACTTGGACAGCCCTTGCCTAATTTGGCCGGCCTCTCTTGGTGGGGAAGTGAGTGAGAATGAGAGAGAGGTGATAGAATAAGAGAGCCATCCCATAAAACCATGGAGAGAGAGAGAGAGAGGGCTATCATGCAAAAGGAATCATCACAAAATAAAACCCACACTCAACAAACAATCATCTCTCATCATCAACAATCATGTCCACAAAAGTCATGCCATCATAACAAGAAGTCAAGGTATGGAGCAACCATGATGAAGTCAAAAAGTCAAGTGATCATGACATGGCAATAAGCAAAAGACCCCCTCCACAAATGCCTATTTGCAACAATGCAAATAAGCCCTCCTCCACCAATCTTCGGCCAATGAACGGAATAATGGAAATCGGCCGAAACGGAAAGCAAACTGGCAACTCCAGAAAACTGGTCCCGTAATAAATTACAGGAAAACCCCGATACTGTGCATACACACCCGCATCTGTATTTCGACCGAAATACAAATGCAATGAGACAAAATCTACACTGTACTATAGTAGGATCCGGCTTAAACCAAAGCCGGCTAGTAACATCTGTTCGATCCTGATCCGTGCAATACCGCACGTATATGATCGAACCCTGCCATATAACCATACGGCCTATAGTACAAACTGTCCGATCCTAATCCGTGCAATACCGCACGTATCTGATCGAACCTTGCCATATCTCCATACGGCCTCTACAACCTTTCGCCCGAAAGCTGAGTAACTGAATGTGGGGGACTCTAAAGACTCGTCAACACCTCGGTTGTGGATTTAACCACTAGCACGTCAGAGGTATAAGCCAATACGTAACGGGCTACCAGGTATTGACTAAAAGGGATGTCTGTGAGTGAACTCAGCCTGACAACCCTACAGAGCCTGTCAGTGACAATATCCGTGCAGTCCGGTCCGTTCGTCTATGAGTATCGCATGGCGGGCCTAGGGGGTTGGTAAAAGTCAGACCCCCAAAAGCGGTACAAGTCGTGTCGGAGTGTAGCCCAGAACACCCTGAGATACTACTGGAATACCTACCAGTAAATCTCCTTGCCTTGGCCAAGGACTTTGTGTAATGGCTCTCCTAGACACAGCACGACCTCACCCCCAATACCGGGAGAGACGAACCCCTGAAGATACGCTCACTGTCTCCATGTGGCTCGGGACTGTACCCAACTAAAACCTGTTTGCACGACTCCTTTGAGCCGTGGTAGGGTAGTAATCAAAGTACAGTGGGAACTCACACGAGACAAATGACGATCCCCAGGTCGATGAACTAACCTGCACACATGTCACCAGGGAACTGCCATCTGACGTCTGGTATATGACCAACTAGCATGTTCCCGGCGAGTCCTGTCCGGTGTACTCATAACCCAATGAGCACCTGTATACATCTTAGGTGATCCAACTGACACCAGTGGCTTGTGAGACCGGCCACCGCCCCTCGTCGGGGTCTCGACTGTATACACTAGTCTACTAATGGAGTATCGATGCCCAGTCTCGAAACTCCTACGACTAGGGACCTTTTAAGGATAAGCTTATAGACCCCAGCTCCCACTTATATGATCGCCCTCATACTGCTGGTGGTCAAGCAAGAATCCTAGGGGCTCTATCAACGTGTAATAGCGACGTGTCAGGTCACTTAAAACAGTACACGATGATAAAGGTAAACCAGATAGCATATTATCATCTCGAGTAAGACTGTCCTACCGGGATAGGTCCTCCCTCAATCATTGCAATCACGTACCTGTGATCCAATAATTGACTCTGAGGGCACTATCTCCAACAATCTCCCACTTGCACTCAAGGCTAATTATTGCGATGTCGCATACTCATAGCCCGTATGATACCGAACATCCAACTCCTCTACTAGTCAGTCTCACAAAGCTCGTTTGCGGAACTATTGCGTTCGAGGAATAGCCTCAGTGAGTGGATCCGCTTAGTTGTTTCTTTCTATGTCTCTCTATATCTCAAGTTCGCGGAGAAACCCATCTCCCGAAATGAGCAATACCTGTCTTAGAATATGTCTGGATGTCTGATGGGACCTAGCTCATAAATGAACTCCAAATCCAAACTTCTTAGACTGTATCGTCAACTGAACTTAATCAGTATCCTGCGCGCCATGCCTCCCTCAGTATTTCCTTGGACCACCTGTCCAAAATACTACCCCTCATCAGAAGGAAAACTATAACTCTGACAACCTCCTTGTCGTCCATGTCACCATGGAAGCCTGGAATGATAACTGTCTCCTGAATGAGGCTGTCGTTATCATCTCCCTAGAACATCCACTTATGTTCTAAAACTGCTTCCGACTGTTTCTCCAGGATTGGATTAATGTCAACTTATTGCATCTAGTGCAAGAACAACATCTGGTGTGGTACTTGATATCTCACGATTGACTCAATTGCCTGAGCAAGTGATCTGCCAATCATGCCCGTCCCTCTCCCCTTTAGTCTGTAAGACACCTTTGGAGAGGGTGACTCCATTACCTGCAGGTACACTACCGTGCCAGGAGTCGTCCATCCTAAATACTCTTAGAATGCTGTCAAGTACCCTGATTGGGAAACCACCCAAATCTAGATCTAAGACCATAGATCTAGTAACCAGTATGTCTGATATAAAATCCATTTCCTTTGTGGAGAAACAACTGTGTGACGACCAAAGTATAACCGATCGTAGTGTAGGAGTTTCTTTTCCTACTCTGTGTATATCATCCAAATACCAGGATATCACACCCTACTACCTTCTCAACAGATCCATCCCCTATTCTGATGAAGTCAAACTCATGACTGTCACGTCAGAAATAGATGATCTATCTCCGCTACATCTGCTCTAGTCTATAAATAGACATAAGCAACCTGTCCACCAATGCTTCCGCTGCTCCCACTGACTACGACAACCCTCTGGCAGAGTCATATAGACGTACACTTCTAAAACTGGTTTAGAACGACGCTATACTCATCCTCCCGCCGGGTCTCGTAACCTGGAACAACAGCAATGGCAATTGTGGGTAAACAAGAACTTCCCTGTCACCGTCCTTGAGGCTACCGTAGTACCTCTTGGGTGCCTGAAGTTACCCACCATATCTGCGGAGTGGCCAATGGAATGTCAATCCAGATTGAATCTTTAGGTTCCTTATCAAATCTTCAGTAATCGTTTGTGGTTCTGGAATCACTTCCAGTTCTACCATACTCCCACTACTGTTTTCTGAAAAAATCCATTTTTAATAAAAATGTGGCGAGTCTAGAACAATATCGCTATTGTTCATCCAGATGGTAGAAAGTCAACCCTCGTCATAGCCTGGGTCAACCCACAAACAGCCATTACAGAAACGTGCCTTGAGTTGTCTAGTGTCTGGTTTTTATCATAAACCGGACAACTCCCCGTTCCTTAACATCGTTAAGATATGAACTGTTCTATATCCAATATAGAAACAGAGGCACTGATTTAATTGAACCAGATCCAAATCATGCAACTGTCTCCAGTGCATGTCAACTAAATGGAAGGAGGCGGATCAGCGTTACTCAAATTAGGAATACTTCCAATTATGAGTAACCTGAAAGAGAAGCAAGATCTCTTTATCATTACTATCAACTGAATACCATACACAAGTATCTACATCTTCGATCACTTTGAAGAATCCCGATACTTGCTACACCTGGTTCTCTACTCTATTCAAATACCTATAACTCCTCAAAACTTAGACCCTGTGTTTCAACGAAACACATGTCTAAGAACTAGAGAAGTTAAAAGTAAACAGAATATAGTATGAGGACCAACCCCTCTGTCCTAATGGACACTGGACAACATACAATACTCTGTATAAGTCCCTTGAGTCTGATAACTCTTTCACTGTGTGTCGTAGGTTGAAAACTGTACTTATGGTTAAGAAGAATTACACCGCTGTTTAATGCTCCTTACCTAACCATCTACTGATATAGGTAAATGTCGTAGACATAATTTCAGAAAGGTATATCTCACTCTATGAAAATAGACGTACAGATATATCAATTTGAAATTGGTGCATAACAGCGGATATTCAAAACCAAATATTTGCCGACCGGCAAACAGCCCAGGTGATTTCCTCAAATATCACCGATTACAACGAATCCCGATATAATGAGGATAATCACCCAATTCCCAATAACTTACTCCCACTCATCATCTGTAAAACCATACAGATGTGAGAATCGTACCTGGTAAATACATACCCTGGAGTAAGTATCTAATCGGGAAATCAGTTTTCCTTTAACATTACACAGTGAAACTGAAACATTGAAATGTTCCGATGGGGTATTCTGGTATTCTTAGTAATGCCTCTTCCAGATTCACGACTGTAACCGTATAGTTCTTTGCCACCTCTCCAAATCCCTTCATATGTCTTTAGTCTTTACCTTCTGCACACCCTTTTAGGCCAAATGGTTTTCTTCCTTCCCTACCGTTCGGCACCAGCCTATGGTTTGGAAGAAGACTATCCAATAAGCATAATGGGTGTACTGTCCCAATCCTAGGAACACTCGCAATGAGAGAGGGTGAAGATAAAAGACAACCGAATAAACCTTATTCCTATTTCTCCTGAACCAGAATCCATCCCCGAACTGGAACAAGTTCCATTCGAGTTCGTATATAACCATACGATGGAGTATCCAAATAAACTGTGGATCTTCGTAGTGATACGGAGTGTCCTGGAGAAATACAAAGGTGATGTGGGAGTGGTAACGAAATATTTGGTTTGGTCGTGAATATCTGTTGCAATTTACTTTGCCCTCTTACTAATCCCTTGCTTTGTCTGAACTTAATACCTTCTGCACACCATCGTTATGCTAATTGGTTTTCTTCATTCCCTACCGGTCGGCACCAGCCTAAGGTTTGGAAGAAGACAATCCAATTTGCGTAATAGGTGTACTACCCCTAAACCAAGGAGTACTCGTAACCTGAGAGAGGGTAAAAGGAAAAGACAACTGAATAATCCTATCCGTTTTCTCCAGAACCTGAAACCATCCTCGAATAAATCTTTTCGAGTTCGTATCTAACCATACGATGGTTTTGTCCAATGGAAGTGGACGTTCGTAGTAATACGGGGTGTCCTGGAGAAAAGGGTAAAAGTAGGAGTGGCAATGAGGTTTGCAACTCTGACAATCCAAAAGCCGGTGTTAAGAAGTTTCGGTCAACTTGGTCACTGAGTCATAGTCTTAGGGTCGGGTCAATGTTCGCTGCCAAAGAGAGAGAGAAAAGAAACACTCGGCGTGCACTCTAACCTAGATCAGAATGGTCACCAATTTATCTAATCTGGAAACCTCCCACTGTACCTCAAATTCTCCTCCAAACCTGAAAGAAGAATTAGTCGGGGTTACCCGAGGAGTAAACTAACTCATCAGTGGGAATCGGGATCCAACTATCATTGCATGATAACGTGACGGAATCCGCTCACGCTATCACACTCCAGAAGGTATGCGCATATCTGGCAAGTTTCAGTTCTTTTGAAACTCCCGATGTGATTTTTACCCCATGCTCTTATGACCTTGACTAAGGCCAACAAATCATAAGTCACATGTCAAGTTCTACCCGTCATTATCCAGGTTGATTTGAATCCACCCGTACAAGCCCTTGACTAGGGCCAACAAGGCTATACGACTGTCCCAAACCAACGCATCTATCTATGCAGCATATGAACACCCAACAGCTACCAAACACTGTGCCTTGACTAAGGCCAACAAACACAGCTTGAATACTATTGACCACCCATATGAAACGACGGAGGGCTACGAATGGTTTCTGGCGAAAACCTTTAACGTAATGAACTTGATATCGTTGAAGGAACGGATAGCTTTTTGAAAATATAGTGACGAAAACCGTTGCTAAAGAGGTCACTCCCGGTGAAGGGATCTCGGCTCTTTCCCCGTAGAATGGGGTGCAGGATATTCCAAATGAATACCGCGATGCAAAGCAAAAGTAATCGGATATAGTGAAGTTAATGCCCTGACGCAAACTTCTGTCCAAGGGGTCACTCCCGGTGAAGGGATCTCGGCCCTTGCCTCGTCGACTGAGGAGCAGGATATTCCAACTGAATACCACGATGCAAAACAAAAGAGAACGTCCTTGCAATAACAGCTTTTTGAAAAGTGTTCCAACAACATCAGATTAGGTTTGTTTTAACTTGCATTGATCCGAATCAATGCAGTCCCATCAATTGATCACACCAAAAAGAACGAAAATATACTGATGTACGTATATGCCATCCGCATTCGCCACTGGGTCCCGTCATTACCCGTTAGGTTAGTTTACTAACGACAGAGCGGGGACTGGACTAGCGCGGATGCAAAACATATACAACATCTACTAATATATATACCAATATATAGTATTTCGCTCAAGGCGTGAATAAAATGCAACATCACAGAAATGTACAGCATCACAGAAACAATACAGATATCTGGGATCCCCGGGTTTCACAGAGCCACTACTGAAACCCGACGTTCCCCTGGTCGTGTGGATAGCCTGTGCAATGAAATCCTAGACCCCTACGGGCGCGGCAAGTTACCCGCCAAAACCTGAAGCGAGGCAGCCCCCTTCAGCAACGTGAATGGACCACCCAGCACTTCACGGAATCCGGTAACTTAGGCACCCCTCCTGGGTCAACCTGTACCCCCTACGAGTGCGGCGAATAGCCCGCCAATCCTAGAGTGAAGCCCCCTCCGTCTCAATGCCATGAGATGCGGGCTTGTTGCCCTCCAGAACCCGGCTATCCGTGCACCCCTCCGCGGGGCAATCCTAGTACAGAAAGTAAAATATACATACACCGGGTACATCGACCGCAACCAGGTCGTGCCCCAAAATAATAATACAAACAGGCAGTGACGGCAGTCCACATGTCGGACGCTCGCCCCGCAATATCAAATGTACATAATACAACAAAACTGTACTAGCATTGCATCCAGGCTATCCCCCACGACCGATCCGCAACATCACAGCAAAAACAAAACATCAACGTGAAAGTCACGTTCGCAAATCCGTCTAACCGGGCTATAGCAGTTAGACCGGATTTACCGATCAAGTGACATTCACGGTCGCAGATATAATGTAAATACTGTGAAAAATGTGTTTAAAATATCCGACCGATCGAATATTAACAAGTGGGCCCCCAATCAAAACTGTAGCACTCACAGAAAACATGAGCCCAATTTTAATATTCCAAAACCCATATTTTAAGCCCAGAAGGCCTCTGTAAAAAATTGGTGAAGTGATCTCCACAGTGCGCGGCGGAAGGGCGGCGGGAAGGTGGTTTTCGCGGCGGTTCCGCGCTCCCACTGTGGAGTTACTTCGTCGAATTTTTACAGAGCTCTTAGATTTTCCAGTACATCAATATTTTACAACCTGAAAAAATTTTCGACACCAAAAATTTCCAACAGAAAACTGATGTGGGCAAATACGGGTTTTTGGACATTTCGATCGATCGGAACTAAAAAACACATTACACAAAGCTAGACTAAGTTAATGGCGAGGCTCTGATACCACTGTAAGTGCACGGCGGCGCCCCGGCCGTCAATCCGACGCCGGAATGCGGAAGCGGTGAATAACTTAAATTTTGCGGACTTAGCAAACCGGCACCACCGCGCACTAAACACCCGGATCGTAACCATTAACAAGTCTAAGCTAACAAGAAGATGGGTTAGAGATATACCGACGATCCAAGTCCTCCGGTCTTCTCGTCATGGTCCCGATCTCCTGCGGAAAAGTCCCGTCTCCTCCTCGTCGCCGGAAGTGCACCACATCGCCTTCTTCTTTTACGGGCTCCCACCTCAATGCCGAGGCAACTCGGGCACGAAGCCGGCTACTCGACGTGCCCAAGGTTCGCTGTAGAATATGTAGTGAAGAAGTCTCATTTGGGGTTCATGGAGATGCCATTTTGGTGGAGGGATGATACAAGAATCATGTGGAGGAACTAGGGGGTTTTTGGAGCATGAAATGAACAAGATTTCCACACTCAAAAACTTGGACAGCCCTTGCCTAATTTGGCCGGCCTCTCTTGGTGGGGAAGTGAGTGAGAATGAGAGAGAGGTGATAGAATAAGAGAGCCATCCCATAAAACCATGGAGAGAGAGAGAGAGAGGGCTATCATGCAAAAGGAATCATCACAAAATAAAACCCACACTCAACAAACAATCATCTCTCATCATCAACAATCATGTCCACAAAAGTCATGCCATCATAACAAGAAGTCAAGGTATGGAGCAACCATGATGAAGTCAAAAAGTCAAGTGATCATGACATGGCAATAAGCAAAAGACCCCCTCCACAAATGCCTATTTGCAACAATGCAAATAAGCCCTCCTCCACCAATCTTCGGCCAATGAACGGAACAATGGAAATCGGCCGAAACGGAAAGCAAACTGGCAACTCCAGAAAACTGGTCCCGTAATAAATTACAGGAAAACCCCGATACTGTGCATACACACCCGCATCTGTATTTCGACCGAAATACAAATGCAATGAGACAAAATCTACACTGTACTATAGTAGGATCCGGCTTACACCAAAGCCGGCTAGTAACATCTGTTCGATCCTGATCCGTGCAATACCGCACGTATCTGATCGAACCCTGCCATATAACCATACGGCCTATAGTACAAACTGTCCGATCCTGATCCGTGCAATACCGCACGTATCTGATCGGACCTTGCCATATCTCCATACGGCCTCTACAACCTTTCGCCCGAAAGCTGAGTAACTGAATATGGGGGACTCTAAAGACTCGTCAACACCTCGGTTGTGGATTTAACCACTAGCACGTCAGAGGTATAAGCCAATACGTAACGGGCTACCAGGTATTGACTAAAAGGGATGTCTGTGAGTGAACTCAGCCTGACAACCCTACAGAGCCTGTCAGTGACAATATCCGTGCAGTCCGGTCCGTTCGTCTATGAGTATCGCATGGCGGGCCTAGGGGGTTGGTAAAAGTCAGACCCCCAAAAGCGGTACAAGTCGTGTCGGAGTGTAGCCCAGAACACCCTGAGATACTACTGGAATACCTACCAGTAAATCTTCTTGCCTTGGCCAAGGACTTTGTGTAATGGCTCTCCTAGACACAGCACGACCTCACCCCCAATACCGGGAGAGACGAACCCCTGAAGATACGCTCACTGTCTCCATGTGGCTCGGGACTGTACCCAACTAAAACCTGTTTGCACGACTCCTTTGAGCCGTGGTAGGGTAGTAATCAAAGTACAGTGGGAACTCACACGAGACAAATGACGATCCCCAGGTCGATGAACTAACCTGCACACATGTCACCAGGGAACTGCCATCTGACGTCTGGTATATGACCAACTAGCATGTTCCCGGCGAGTCCTGTCCGGTGTACTCATAACCCAATGAGCACCTGTATACATCTTAGGTGATCCAACTGACACCAGTGGCTTGTGAGACCGGCCACCGCCCCTCGTCGGGGTCTCGACTGTATACACTAGTCTACTAATGGAGTATCGATGCCCAGTCTCGAAACTCCTACGACTAGGGACCTTTTAAGGATAAGCTTATAGACCCCAGCTCCCACTTATATGATCGCCCTCATACTGCTGGTGGTCAAGCAAGAATCCTAGGGGCTCTATCAACGTGTAATAGCGACGTGTCAGGTCACTTAAAACAGTACACGATGATAAAGGTAAACCAGATAGCATACTATCATCTCGAGTAAGACTGTCCTACCGGGATAGGTCCTCCCTCAATCATTGCAATCACGTACCTGTGATCCAATAATTGACTCTGAGGGCACTATCTCCAACACTTCTCCTCGGGTCGTGCGATCACAACCGTCCCCTATATGTCTCTGGATACTGCCATGATATCAAGATAAGCAAAATCCTGGTGGATAATAGGTCCTCCGTCAATCTCCTTAATGTTCAGGTGTTGAAGGAAATCCGCATGAGCGTTCTGCACCTCCCTCGGGACAAAATTACCATCTCCGGTTTTGACTCCCAGTCATCACATACTCTCGGATCTGTAATATTAACATTACGCTTCGGACTACTCATCACGGACATTAAGTTTCACGTCATTGACGCCAAGACCTGCTACAATGCTTTGCTCGGTCGTCCCTGGTTACACGAGTACAACATCATCTCTTCTACGCAACATCAGTGTATGAAGTACTTCAAGGATGGTCTCGAGTATACCGTAACAGGAGAGCTGAACCCATTCTCCGTGAACGAAGTTCGCAAGTACGAAGATGCAAAATACTTTTTGCCAGATTTCGAGGACACAGAGAGGTATCGCAAACCGGAGAACAAAGCCGCCGCCGCCATTCCTGTTTTCGGGAGTGATACCGAAGAAGAAGAAGAGATAGTTTACGCTGGGCCATCTCGACACAACAATCCGGGACTGTCCGCCCCCATATTGATCTTCGGAAGCGACTCGGAAGATGAGGTTAATGCTGTGTTCTCCAGTCGGCCGTCAATACGAGAATTCCCTGGCGGTGATCAGAGTTTGCAAATTACCATGATTCCGCGGGAGCACTACAAAGATCTATTTTCGTATGCCGTTTCGATTTCGAATTTAGTTTTAATGCGATACGGTGCGTTATGATATGTAGGTACCCCATGTGGACTTCGAGACGACAAGCAAGCGCGTGGCGACGTCGGCACCGGCTAGCGAGGACCAGGTGAGTAGATTTATATCTACGGAGAGAAGTCGGGTGGATGGCGTATAGCATCCCCGCAGTCCATGGTGGTGTATACGGATGCGTATACACACCAAAAATTATTATATGTTATTTGGGATTAATAACGATGCTTAGGATGGATATTAGTGTGTTGGATTACTTTAGTGTTGCGAACCCTAGGGTAGTGTTGCACTACACATACACACATACATACTTGCATACATTCCTATTGATATGTGCTCATGGGATTCTTTATAGTTATGTGTTCACATGGGTATGGGACTATGTGTTCACATACGAATTGAGGATGATACTTGGGATTGAGCTGAGTCGATGAGATTTGATTTGAGGACGTGAAATCGGTGATATAGCAGGGTTCGTATCTTAGATACGACATGACGTTGTAGCGGGTCCTTGACGTAGTGTTTCACACACGTCCATGCATACGTAGGCGGTATCAGTATAGTACTAGACGTAGATCAGTACCCCGATCATAATATTTGATAAAGAGGATACCAGGTGAATAGTATGATGAATGTGATATTGACCCGTATCCAGATTGGGATGCCGTACGACGGATTTTACGTACGAGCTATATTGATGATTGATCCGCACTCTTGACTTGGGATGCCTGATTATAGATATGGTATCGGATATGATATTATTGAGGCGGGATCACCGACTATACATATACAGGTATGTATATGTATCGACTCAGATGATAGGCGGTTTCCTTACCTGTAGTTCAGCTTGTTAGTTCAGCCGTATAGTTTAGTGTAGTTGTTAGATTAGATTAGACTCCTATCTATTTCAAAACTAACGAATCGTGGGTATTTTAAAAGATGGCCCAAGGGATCTTACGGATATTTCAAAAGACGTATCTTTTCATAAAAACACCGTAGCCCCTATTTTCAAAACCCCATGATTCATGTTATTTCAAAAGGCACCAATTTGTAGGACTTATATTAGATTAATGCAGATTAGTTATCGTTGTGTCTAGTTTTCAGCTCCCGCACATTATTGCTGTTCGCTCTGCCTCGCATACTTATTTTGCTGCATATTCCATTATTGATATCATGCTGTTAGGACACCAGCACCATTACCGATGATGCGTATGTACCACGTACACCTACTTGCCGGCTCACACACATCTTCATCGGTAATTGCCATGTCACGTACACTTTAGATGATATATTTGCTTGACTTAGCTTGTTAGCTAGTAGTTTTGACATGATATTAGTGTACTTCCCTTATATGCCATATTAGACATTGTAGTTATTACTTGTCACTTCATGCATACTGTTATTCATTGTTATGCCGTATTCATGGAATCTCATGCTTATATTCATGGTTTTACATCCTATTGATGATTCGGATTTCCATGATATTTTCTGGATTTGGAGGAAAACCGCAAAACATATATAAACTGTTTTCTCTCTTTTAAAATAAAAAGTGCGGTTTTCCCATGATGTATGAGTCGTCCACCATGAGTTTGCTGATGGATTTCGAGACCCGATTCGAGGAGGCGGATGAACCGTTTCGGGTACATGGTGGACCCGGTAAGGTACCCCGGGGCAAGAAGCGCGTGATGATGACGATGTGAGCCTGGCAGGGGAGCACTACCTACCGGTGATTTTACCTGACGCGTCGGATATCCGGAGGATACTGTCGTGGTCTTGAGATAGATGGTAGGGGCCGGTCTGGACTGACGGCGCCCTAAATATTGTGATTGAGACATTGAGATTTCGAGATATTGAGGTACAGAGACTGTGATACAGAGATATCGAGATATTGGGATTACGTTTTGTGCCGATGCTAGGCACTGTTTTATGCTGATTTCATTATGATACCTCATTTTAAAAATACAAAGGGAATCTCACTAAATTATGAAAACAGTTTCTTCATTTACATGCATTCTGTTTTCATGCATTCATACCTCATTCATATGATATATTGCTACCTGGGGCACTGACACGGGCACATGAGGCCACACTCGGTTAGATATTACCCTAGCCATTGTATAGGCTGCATGTTTTACATATATTTGAGGTTATATTATGATCATTGACCCAGGTTGCGTTATTTATGCGATTTCTTTCCGTAGATGTTTTTCTATTCACGAGTTGGCAACTCACCCCCGTTGTGCCCCAGTTTCTTGCAGGTTTGCCGTACAGGTTTCATTACGGCTTGCAGGCATAGTTTCCTTTGGGTGATTTGCTAGTAGGTGGGTTTACTTGTATCGTACCCCCATTATATATCTTGTATATCATTATTCTGTTGTATCTAGAAGTTCCATCAACTAAACATTTATTTATTTTTGAGATAGAGACCCGTGATGTTATTCTTTCGACCTTAGAGTCGCGCGTTTTATTTCTGTGGATTTCTGGTGGTTTTGAGTTTCCTTTTGAGTTTTGATCCTCGCCGTTAGCGTTGTATATTATATTGCTTGTGTGGTTGTGACCGTCGTTTGACGAAGAGCTAGTTCCCGCTTGGGGATGCCTTTTTCTTGATTTCGTATACTATTCATGTTGTATCCCGTTTGGGGGCCAGTATTTACAAAGGAGACTCTGCCGAAATTTTCAGTAAATTTTTGATGCTTTTAAAAAACCGCATAATTCGACTTATGCTATTGAAACTACTTGCTTTAAGTTGGTTTTTCCTGCACTCTACTATTTTTCTTGGTTTGGATTTCTGGGTTTTCGGTTTACTTAGAGTACGTACGCCTCGAGACGTTCGTAGTTTAAGTGCCGGTCATGTTCCGTACTTTCGGGTCGTGACAGATCTTGACGCACTTGAAGCTTACAATGTGCGAGACCTACAGACGTTTTACGTCCCTCCCAAGCGAAAAGGGGAAAAGGCGATCCTATTCTACCGATCCATGGAAACAAGAGTGGAGAAAGAAATCTGGCATGGCGTGGATTCTACACTCGACAGGCTCCAACCCATCCGTTTGCCCAAATATTACACGAACGGACTAAAAAGGCTATTGAAGCGCCAAGGGGTACCCTTAAAACAGACTATTCGACAAGCTCGGTTCTACAACAGGATTTGGGATGTCCGTGGGACTCAGCGCAAATTGCCCAACGGGAGAATGGAAATGCTTGGGCTTGGATATATGAGATCCGGGAAACGGGAACGAGTCCACGGTAGCTACGTTATATATAACCTCGATGAAGAAGAAGATGCCCTGTCAGAAAACGCCGACCCCTTATCAAAACTGGACGCCGCAATCAAAGTGCCGAGTCCGTCATTTGAAGAGCGAATGTACAAGCTTATTAGGAAAGCGGGTCAAAAAGCTCGGGACGACCATAAACGCGAAATGGCCATTTACGAGAAACCCAGGACGCAACGTCTTCTTCAACAGGCTGCAAAAGACGAAGATGCTCCTCTCTGTCAACCCGTTGCGCAAAAGGCCTGACGCAAAGGCAGAAGTAAGTCAAAAAGCGGAAAATGGGTTCGACAATGACAACGCGGGATCAAAGAGTCATGTGATCGGGAATTGCGCGGTCCGGATTTGTCCCTCATGAAAAAGATGAGTCGAGTATTCTTTCCCTCAAGACAAGACGAAGAAAATACTTGATCTTGCTTTAAAACATCGAATGATTACACTTCCGGAGTCTAAGCACCCTGAGCAGGCTAACGAGGTCTCTCATCCAGGTTATTGCTCTTATCACCGAGCCATAGGCCACCCTATCGAAGACTGCTTCACCTTTAAGAACTGGGTTGAAGATCAGTATCAGCTCGGCAAATTTGCTCTATCCAGCAGCTGGGGGGTAACGCCGCCATAAAAGCACGAACCCAAAGCCACAAGAGCAGAACCAGATCCACATCGGTCTTGGAAGCGAGTTCGTACTTGTCATATGATAACAATGTTAGAAGAAGAACCCGAGAATATCAATGACCTTCCCTGGTGCTTCGAAAGCAATGACGACGAGGTAATCTCAGAATTCCCACCAGCACCGAAAGAGCTGGAAGATGGCATATATACTACTGCAGATAACCTCAAGAAGATTGAGTTGGGGACAGCAAAAGACCCGCGACCAACATTTGTCAGCGAATTGCTATCCGAAGAAAGGGTGGCTGCGTTAAAAGACGTGCTTATGCAGCATAAGGATTGCTTCGCATGGAACTATTCCGAAATGCCAGGACTAGATCCAGAGATTGTTGTCCACAAATTGGCAATATCCCCAGATGTCAAGCCAATCAAACAAGCGCCGAGAAGAATGCGGCTCAAGCTTGAGATGAGCATCAACGCCGAAGTCAGGAAGTTGATCGATTCTGGGTTTATCCAAGAAGTTCAATATCCTGACTGGATCGCCAACATCGTCCCGGTAATGAAGAAAAATGGGACAGTGCGTATATGCGTGGACTTCCGGAATCTCAATAAAGCTTGCCCGAAGGACGATTTCCCAGTGCCAGTCACCGAGCTGATGATAGATAATACGTCCACTCACGAAGTTTTCTCCTTCTCATCAGGATACAATCAGATAAGGATGCATCCCGAAGACCAGAAGCACACTGCTTTCCTTACTCTCCCATCGAAAAACACTGCCTGGCGTTGATCTTCGCGATAACAAAGCTCAGGCACTATGCGTTGGCACACGAAGTCCGTCTCATTTCGAAGGTGGACCCTCTCAAATATTTGATGTCAAAAGCCATATTGACAGGGATACTCGCTAAATGGGCCCTGCTCTTGATGGAGTTTTCAATAACCTATCAGCCTCTTAAGGCAGTGAAAGGCCAAGCCATCGCCGACTTTCTCGCTGAGCATCCGATACCTGCCGACTCTCCTTTGAATTGCGAGCTGCCAGACGAACATGCGTTTGACACGATCAATAGAAGTGGTACCCGGTGGGAACTCTATTTCGACGGAGCGTCTTCCATGAAGAAGCGCAAACAAAATACGCCTATAATCAAATCGGGGGTAGGCCTCATCTTCGTAACCCCATAAGGAGGGATAATGCGCTTTGCTTTCTCCTTGACAGAGCCGAGGACGAACAATGAAGCTGAATACGAAGCTTTGATAGCAGGCCTCGAGATCGCCATCGACATGGGGATTGAGAACCTCCTCATATACGGAGACTCTCAACTGGTCGTTAGCCAAGTGAACGGCGACTACCAGACATGCAAACCGGAGCTGCTGAAATATGGCGAGAAAGTACAGCAATTGCTGACCCGAATTCCCTCCTATACGCTGGAAAGCATACTGCGCGCAGAAAACAGCAAGGCAGATGCACTAGCTAATCTCGCAAAAGAACTGGCTGATGAGAACCTCGATGACGTCAGAATCGTGGTAAAAAGCCGTCGGGTCCTCGCCCCAGCAGAAATATCTCCGGAATCATCCGAAGAAAAGGGAGTGACCGAGCAAATGGCTATGCAAATAAAGGACCAAGAGAAGGCTGAAGATTGGAGAGAAGTCTTCGTAGACTACTTCAAATCCCATCGAACGCCTGAAGATGCGTCCTCAAGACATCAGCTTATGAAACGAGCTCTGTCTTTCACCTTCGTCAATGATACTCTGTACAAGAGGTCGTTTGATTCTCTGTGGGTTGAGATGCCTAGGACTTGATGAAGCGAAAAGAGTCGTTCAGGAAGTTCATGACGGACTCAGCGGTTCTCACCAAGCAGGCCCGAAGATGAAGTTGAAGATTAAACGAATGGGCTGCTATTGGCCCACGATGATTCAGGACTGTCTCGAATATGCGAAGCAATGCCACTCGTGCCAGATTCATGGAGACTTTATCCATCAGCACCCAAATCCTCTACATCCAACGGTGGCTAGCTGGCCTTTCGAAATGTGGGGAACGGACATAGTCGGACCTATCGAACCGGCATCATCCAGGGGACATCGTTTCATCCTGGCGACCACCGATTACTTCTCCAAATGGGCAGAAGCAGTACCGCTGAGGTAAGTGAAGACGGAGAATATTCTCTATTTCTTCAAGACGCGTGTCATTTATCGGTTTGAAACTCCGCGACGGATCATCTCCGATAACAGTCCAGCCTACAGAAGCCACAAGATCAGTCGCTTCGTGCAACAACACAACATAGATTGGAGGTATTCCTCAGTTTATAATCCCCGAGCTAACGGTCTAGCCGAGGCTTTCAACAAAACCTTGACAAAAATCATGAAGAAGACGGTGTCCCGAAACAAGAAGGACTGGCACGAGAGACTGCAAGAAGCTCTTTGGGCGTATCGAACTACGTTCAAGACGGCCACGAACACAACGCCATATGCGTTGGTATTCGGCACGGAAGCAGCGCTCCCCCTCGAGATAGAGTTACCCTCTCTACGAGTGGCAGTCCACTACGAGCTGACGGACGAAGAAAATGCTCACCTTCGGCTTGAGGAGCTCGATGCCCTTGATGAAACCCAGCTCATAGAGCAACAAAATCTGGAGGCTTACAAAGCAAAGATGACGCGCTCATACGAAAGATTGACCAGGCCGAGGACATTCCGCCAAGGCGAACTCATGCTAGTGGTCAAAAGACCTATGATCCCCAATCGCGCTAAGCGAGGAAAATTCGAGCCGGACTATGAAGGCCCGTACATCATAGACAAGGTCTACCAGGGAGGGGCGTATCTGCTCATGGATATGCACGGTAAAAGACCTTTCAGGCCAATAAACGGTCGCTTCCTGAAGAAATACTACGCTTAACGGGTCAAGGCCTAGGTCAATGATAGATGACGACGACTATGTCCGCTCGCTATCTTCCTAAGCCCAAACTCTATAAAGTAGTAACCGGCCTTCTTCAACAACGGACCGAAACGTCCTTAAGCTAACAACGGACCGAAACGTCCTTAAACTAACAACGGACCGAAACGTCCTTAAACTAGCAACGGACCGAAACATCCATAAACTAACAATGGACCACTATGTCCTAAAACTGGCTGTTGACCGAGATGTCGATAAACTACGGTGAATTGCAGCATCTCAAAGCCGATAAAAAAAATAGAATAAAAAAATAATAATAAAAATAAAAACGGTATGTCCATAAGCAAAGTGGGCACGGATGAAAACCCGAAAGAGCTCCGTGAGTAAAAACAGCAGGGCTACAGGCGAGTGTTTATGAAAACCCGAAAGGGCGCAACCTCGTTAAAAGACACTTGCAGGGTCCTCTCGACCTTGTAAGGAGAAACCACCCGCGTGAGATCCTTACGATTCACAAGGGAGTAACACACTTAGGAGTCCTCACGATTCCTAAGGAGAAATTACACTTGCGAGATCCTCACGACTCGTAAGGAGAACTCTCTTATGGGACCCTCTCGGCTCATAAGATTTGAAAGTCTTAAGTTACAGAAACCTGAACTTGTTCTTAAGCAACCCCCCCAACTTTCGACATTGCCCTACAAGAGGCTCATACTGACCCTTGTATACAATCCACGGGCGTGAATAAACATTTCCCTAACCAAGTCCCATCCGTGACTAGGGATATGTTCATATAGTGAACAACCCTTATAAGTCCTCTCGACTTATAAGGAGAAAACCCTTTTGTAAGATCCTTAAGACTTACAAGAGAACATGCACTTAGGAATCCTCACGATTCCCAAGGAGAAAACACACCTACAAGATCCTCACGACTTGTAGGGAGAAATACCTTTGTGAGACCCTTACGGCTCATGAAATCAAAAGCCTTAGTCGACAGGACCCTTAACCCTGTTTACTAAGCCACCTTTGTTTAACATCGACAGAGGCAAATGATGATTCGCTCCTGGCAACATCCCAGTTATAGCGGTGCTGATGCCGAAATCGGTGTCTAAATCCAAGTTTGCGGGAAAAGCCAGCAAGCCACACATGCATACGAAATAGCCGAAATGATAGGACAACTTGCAATAAAAAGCAGCAAGTAAAAATGTATGCGTGAAAAAATAGCCGAAATGATTGGGCAACTCGCAATAAAAAGAAGCGAGTAGAAAATAAAATAAATAGCCGAAATGATTGGGCACCGCGAAAAATAGCCGAAATGATGGGGCAATCGCGACCTTCGCGATATAAAAGCTGAAATGATAGAGCATCGCGGAAAAGAAAATAAAATAAAAATGAAATTTTTGCCATCAATCCCTGTATACAATCCAGGGGCGCAAACGAAGAAGGAATCACACTCCTCTTCCCCAGGTTTCATCAAAAGAAGAAGCCAAGTCTCGAAGGGCCACAAATAGCCTAGAGATCACCTCAGCACTCGTCTCGTCACAACGGACACAACATCAAGCAAAGCGGAACAGCGGCAACTCCCAGTTCCATGACTCGGCGATATACAAATCACCGAGAGTCAAATCCCCACTCCATGAAATGTGGATATATTCAACAAAATTCCTGGTTACGTGGAATGCGGATAACGTCACTCTTTGACCCTGTGGAAAACGTCCAGAGCGGAGCCTGGTCCTCGCAGAACACGGCAGTGAACCCGTGGGAAGCATCCAAAGCAAAATTCCTGGTTACGTGGAACGCGGATAACGTCACTCTTTGACCCCGTGGAAAACGTCCAGAGCGGAGCCTGGTCCTCGCAGAACACGGCAGTGAACCCGTGGGAAGCATCCAGAGCAAAATTCCTGGTCATGTGGAACGCGGATAACATCACTCTTTGACCCCGCAGAAAATGTCCAGAGCGGAGCCTGGTCCTCGCAGAACACGGCAGTGAACCCGTGGGAAGCATCCAGAGCAAAATTCCTGGTTACGTGGAACGCGGATAACGTCACTCTTTGACCCCATGGAAAACATCCAGAGCGTAGCCTGGTCCTCGCAGAACACGGCAGTGAACCCGTGGGAAGTATCCAGAGCAAAATTCCTGGTCACGTGGAACGCGGATAACGTCACTCTTTGACCCCTCAGAAAACGTCCAGAGCGGAGCCTAGTCCTCGCCAAGCACGGCAGTGAACCCGTGTGAAGCATCTAGTGCAAAATTCTTGGTTACGTGGAACGCGGATAACGTCACTCTTTGACCCTATGGAAAACGTCCAGAGCGGAGCCTGGTCATCGCAGAACACGAAGTGAACCCGTGGGAAGCATCCAGAGAAAAATTCCTGGTCACGTGGAACACGGATAACGTCACTCTTTGACCCCGTGGAAAATGTCCAGAGCGGATCCTGGTCCTCGCAGAGCACGGCAGTGAACCCGTGTGAAGCATCCAGAGCGGAGCCTAGTCCTCGCCGAACACGGCAGTGAACTCGTGTGAAGCATCTAGTGCAAAATTACTGGTCACGTGGAACGCGGATAACGTCACTCTTTGACCCCGCGGAAAACGCCCAGAGCGGAGCCTAGTCCTCGTCGAACACGGCAGTGAACCCGTATGAAGCATCCAGAGCAAACCATCGGACTGTGGAGTCCTTAAAAATCCACGGACTATGATGTCCTTAACCTCGACCGTAATGTCTTAAAACTAACGATCAACCACCATGACTCTAGACTGATTTTACCTTGGTTCAAGGGTACATCTCTTCACTCCTTTGATATTTGTCGTTGTAATTCCTCAACGTCTTCAAAGAGGTGACGAGTCCCTGTAACCAAACATCGGACTGTGGAGTCCTTAAATCCACGGACTATGATGTCCTTAACCTTGACCGTGATGTCTTAAAACTAATATTGGACCGTGGAGTCCTTAAATCCATGGACTATGATGTCCTTAACCTTGACCGTGATGTCTTAAAACTAACCTTGGACTGTGGAGTCCTTAAACCCACGGACTATGAGTTCCTTAACCTTGACCGCGATGTCTTTAAACTACGATACCCTAGAAAGCATCCCAAAGCAACCCCTGACCCCGTGAAATACGGATAAGGGCGATCGCATCCAGCACTTCCGGGTCCTCACGACCCGTGAGGAAGCAAATTCTCTTGTGAGATCCTTACGACTTTCAAGGGAAAACCCGCTTAGGAATCCTCACGATTCCTAGGGAGAACTTACACCTACGGGATCCTCTCGACCTGTAGAGAGAAAAACTCTTTATGAGACCCTCACAGCTCATAAAGCTCAAAAGTCTCAGGAGGTAGATCTTAACCCTGAATCCTAAGCCCTCGCTGCCCTGCAAGGAGACCAAGACAAACTGTCCGCAGAACACATTCAATAAAAAGAGACACACCATTGAGGGAAAAAAATATGTCTTTATTCATAAACCAAAATGGATATAAAGTACAATTCATGAAAGAACAAAAAGAAAATACTCTCATTCAGGAGTATGTACAAAAAGAAAGGAAAAGATACAAGTTTTCAAGCCGGCGGGCGATTTAGCAATGTTGCTAGGTCATCCTTCTTTTGTTGGGCCACAGCTTCATGATTCAGGATCGCTAGAAGACGAGCCTCTGCTTGAACCTGCTGGGCCTGATACGAGGCGAGCCTGCCTTCGAGCTCTTTCTCAGTAGCCTTGTGAGCCTCGACCCTTTTGCGAGTGAACACGACAGCTTTATCAAGAGCCACCACCTCTCTGATAGACTCTTGAAGTACCCGCCAGAGTTCATACGCTTTATTGGCTTTGGATGTGAGGCTGGTTTGAAGCTCGCTCAATGCCTTAGAGGCCAGCTCCCGTTCCGAGAATTTGCGGCCGAGCCTCTTCTCGCACGACACCATATTCGCTGCGCACCGCTCTATCAGCCCCCGCAAGCCCGCCTTTGCAGCCATGGCTTCCGAAGAGAGGCAGGGACACTCAAACACGTGCAGACAAGCCTCCGATCGATAGCAATAGTTGATCTAAAACAGGCACACATCACCTGGTATGGGAAGAAACAAGAAAAATTTCCGATGTATATCCTATTAAGCATGCATTCGCAACTATATGAATATTCAAAAAGAAATAATACCCGAAGCTCTGATGTGCATGCAACATGATGATAGCGTTCGCAATTAAAGAAAGTTCTAATGGGAAGAATACGAAGCTCATTTATGCAAACAAGACATACATACGAGTACCCACCATACATGAAAACTCAACATAAAGCATGCGAAAACTAATTTGGATATACTACGCTAGCGGGAAAAGGTCACCAAACAAAGGATCGGTAGCACAAGGGTTAACAAAACAGAGAACAAAATTCTCCATCTCTCTCTGTGCCTTCTCCAACACATCAAAGCGACGGTAATCGCGAGGAGTCGCTCCCCACCGATTGGCGCCATGCTCGTCCACAAAAGTAGACATAACAGCCCGCCGAGCCCTTATTTGGCTCAACAGGTGAACCGAGAGATCTTTCAAAGCCTGAGTAATTAGGCACGCCTCGTGAAAACCCTCAAGCTTTTCTTCAGCCGCGTCAAGCATCGCCAGGGTCATCTCCGCCGGGTGAGGAGGGATGTCGGCAAGCATGGCAGCAAGAATCATCCGGAGCCAGAGGGATCCCATTGGGAGGGGGGACCCCCTACGGATCGAGAGTTCATATGTCGCTGAATCACATTCGTCATCGGTAAGGAGGGGATCCACCAATCGCGCAGCAAAGCGAGGAATCATCTCCTCGATAGGCACTTTCTACGGCTGTCGACGAGCATGAGGGCGGTTGCAGGCCATAGCACTCAGTTGTTTCCTCAAGATAAATCATACTAAATTGAGAGTAAGTTTCTCTATGAAGAGAAAAAGAATGCCATGGCCTCAGGTTATAAAGAGGGGCATTAAATGTTGCGCACGGAGAATATTGCATAGTGGAACTATTTACGAGGCCCAAAAAAGGAAAGCATTGGAAATCAAGGAGATGGAACTATTTCCAAGGCTCCTTTTCAGCATCTAATGCTGTACACAGAAAATATGGCATGAAAAATTAAATAGCCCCATAAAAAAGGCCCCACGTGTGGAGCACGTGAGTGCTACGCTTGATGTGTACTGAAAAGTGAAATAGTGCCTTACACGCTAAACACATCAGCAGCAACAATAGCAAAAAAAGACAAAATCCTACAAAAGGCATGCAAACACAGAAGGGCATGATAAAACTTATCATTCATACTTTAAGAAGTTCATACAAAATAAAAAAGACACGATTACAACGGCAAGACCTCAGACGCGGGGCATGGATTGAAAAACTCAAACGTGACTTTTTCCAAGATCTTCCAGGCATTTCGAACCATCCTAGTATGTTTTCTCTCGCGATCACAAGCGTCGGGATCCTCACGGATGTCCTCCACCCTCCGATAGGCAGCAAGTATGGCCGACTGCTGAAAAGCCTGGTGTAAGAGATCAATGAGGTTGTCTCGCCTTCTCTTCGAGATTAGGCTCATCAGATACACCGAATGTATCTTATCCTCGGCGGCGTCCAATGCCCTGAGCGGTACGCCGGTGTAAAAGAGAGGGAGCGCCTCCCAAATCGCCAGCACAATAAGCCTCAGAAGAGAAGAGCGGCGAGGGAGTAGCCGACCGTTGTACTCGTCGAAGCGACTCATGATCTCAGCACACTGAGCGTTGGTGAACTCCTGGTTCTGACTATGGCCCAGTGCACGAATATTCCCGTAAGAAATGATTTCGTCAAGATCATACATACGGACGTCCATAATACCTGAAATAAAGATCATGAGGGTTTAGTGTAAACTTCTCGGATGTGAGAGGGACAACTCAAGGCAAGGAAAACCCAAGAAGTCCCCCGAGAAGAACTGAGTTCTTCATAGGAATTAAAATTCCTTATTAAGAGAGGGGAATTAAATTCCCAGAAACATTTTTTTTAGACGGAATTAAATTCCTTGGAAAAGGCAACAGATCTCATCATCTCCCTGAAAATCAGATGAACCCTAAAAGATCTATTGTTTGAAGATTAAATGGTTTTATGTTTCTGTTGAAGAACTTGAAGAAAAATGGGTTTTTTTATAAAAAAAAAAGGAAAAACCCCTTGGCACGGATTTAAAATCCTGAGAGTTCCGTGAAAGTTCTTCGATCATCAAAAGATCATTACCTGAGGAAGACGGATTCTTCAACAGAGTTAAACTCTGGAAAATGTTTGAGACAGAGAACTAAGCTCTGGAAACGAGAATTAAATTCTCAGAAAGAAAAGTTTGCAAGGAGGAAGATGAAGCAAAGTAGAGGCCCTTCTGAAAGGACATGGGCATTTATAGGATGGGATGGAAAACGTTTCATCTACCCTACTCCCAAGGCAGATCCGACGGTCACAAAAAGGACAGCGTTGCACTCACGTGCAGACACGCGAGAACAACGCTGTGGGGGTATTTGATCCCTGATTAAAAATCAAGAAAGAGCTTCAGAAGAGGCATCACGTGCTCACACGTGACCAGTGGTCACGTGTTGGCACGTGATGGTTAAGCAGCAGCCAGAGAATAGAGCGCAGAAGAGAAGAAGCCCATTCCAGGGGTCACGGGCTGACACGTGACCAACGGTCACGTGGCCACACGTGACCGGTTTTAAAAGCCTTATTCTTTAACAAAATTAAATTCTGAGGAGAGATCATTCAAATCTTTCCAAAATGGAGAAGAATTATCTGAAACCGTTGGATCAAGAATCTGAAGGTGGTTAAATATCACCAATTTATAGAAAAATCTTGGACATGGAAAGATTTCCCCCTAAATCTAACCGAAATAACAAAGAGATATCTTTGGATTTAAAATCCAATGGTGAATAAAATTCACCTCATAATCTAAAGGCCCAGATTAATGATGAAGATAAATCAAATCTATCAATCAACAAATCAAATCTTTCAATGAAAGATTCACTAAAACAGATTGATTATTTTCCTTCTCCTATAAATAGGAGCCAAAGGAGAGAGAGAAAAAGGAAAAAGGGAAAAATATACAAAGAGAGAGAGATAGAGCCTTGGAATCTTGAAAATTCAGGAGGAAGAATTTGATTCTCTGCAAAAGAAAACCCTAGGTAAGAAAAGAGAGGCTTCAAAAAAGAGAATTTAATTCTCAAAAGAGTTTAACTCTTATATAAAAAAAAGAACTTAGTTCTTCCTCTGGTGGAGGATCTGCAAAGTGCACATCTCCCCAGGAATTGAGAATTTAATTCTCATTGGGTTGAGATCCTGCCATGCAGATCTAAAACACAGAGGAGGAACTGAGTTTTGAGAATTTAATTCTCACAGAATTATAGGAATTTAATTCCTTTGAAATAAAGTTAGGGTTTAACCCTATATCATAGGAATTTAATTCCTTAAAAATGGACAGAACCAGGGTTTAATCCTAATTGAGAACTTAACTCTCTCAATATCACAGGAATTTAATTCCCTTAAAAAAGGAATTAGGGTTTCACCCTATACCAAAATTTAATTCTTTACAGAAAAGAAATTAGGGTTTAGCCCTATCTAAGAATATAATTCTTCAGAAGAAAACAGGAATTTAATTCCTCTAAAGTTTATTGCTAGGGTTTAACCCTATGAAGAATTTAATTCTTAAAAGATGAACAGTTCTTTAAAATATGCAAAGAAAAACAGAGTCACGTGCTACCACGTGACCCCTGAAGCACACAAAGAAAAAGGCAAAAGAAACAGAAAAGAGATCTAGGGCGCCCTCACGTGTCACCACGTGACCTCTAATGAACATTCTAATAGACCAGAGCATGGGCCTTCATTACGTGCTCACACGTGATGGGCGATCTACAGAATAAAATAAGGGGAATCAGGGCGCCCTCACGTGTCCATACGTGACCCCTCTCTCCTTAGTGTTTAACACTAATCTGAAGACTTTAACACTGGTTTTCTCTGTTCCCAGTGTTTAACACTGATTTTCTTACTGTTTAACACTAACTTAAAATCCCTGTTCTCGGTGTTTAACACTGATTTTCTTAGTGTTTAACACTAATTTGGAATCTTTGTTCCCAGTGTTTAACACTGATTGGCTTTAGTGTTTAACACTAATTCGAAATCTCTGTTGCCAGTGTTTAACACTGATTTGCTTTAGTGTTTAACACTAATTTGAAAGCCCTGTTGCTAGTGTTTAACACTGGTTATCTTTTAGTGTTCAACACTAACTTGCTAATCTTATTCCCAGTGTTCAACACTGTTGGTCTTTAGTGTTTAACACTGGGTTTAGCTCAATTGGCTAAGTTTCTAGAGGCAAAACCTCTCATTCAATGAACCAACAGAGGGCCAATATTCTAAACATGATTGGACTTAGCCCAAGCTGGCCGTAAGTCCTCAATTCAAACTTAACTGGGCTAATGGGCTCATAATATAATTAATTGGTTTTAGTTCCAAAATTGGGCTACAGATCATTTAGTCTACCTTGGTTCAAGGGTACATCTCTTCACTCCTTTGATATTTGTCGTTGTAATTCCTCAACGTCTTCAAAGAGGTGACGGGTCCCAACGACCATACATTTCACGGACTGTGGGGTCCTTAAACTCATGGACTATAATATCCTTAACCTTGACCGGGATGTCTTAAAACTAACGCCGGACTGTAGGGTCCTTAAACTCATGAACTATGATGTCCTTAACCTTGACCGGGATGTCTTAAAACTAACGCCGGACTGTGGGGTCCTTAAACTCATGGACTATGATGTCCTTAACCTTGACCGGGATGTCTTAAAACTAACGCCGGACTGTGGAGTCCTTAAATCCTCGGACTATGATGTCCTTAACCTTGACCGGGATATCTTAAAACTAACAACGGACTATGATGTCCTTAACCTTGACCGTGATGTCTTAAAACTAACATCGGACTGTGGAGTCCTTAAATCCACGGACTATGATGTCCTTAACCTTGACCGCAACATCTTAAAACTAACATTGGACCGCAATGTCCTTAAACTATCTATCGACCGCAATGTCACTAAACTAAACAACAGGGCTCCCTTAATTGCTCTCTTGTTGGATCTAAACGATCCTGTTAAGTGGATCTTAGTCTAAAACAAGACTAACGCATCCTTAACAAACGTTTAAGTCGATCTTAGTCTCAAATGAGGCTAACGTATTCTTAAACCCAAACCCCCAAACCCAAATCTAAGATAATACGGATTTGGACTAGTCCACGCCCTACAGGCGACGACATAACTCAGTCTCCGTATACAATTCACGGGCAACCAAAAACAAAACAAACACACATGACACGAAGTGATCATCTGGAGAAGGAGAAAGTTGTTACCGCAATGCGGTAGCGTAATTAACTGCAGGGGCTTACGCCTGCAGGGAAGAACGTCCCCACAATCAAAAACCCCTCAAGCGAGGCGGAATCTGACGAAGTCTGCTACATCGGACGCATCCGTTTAAACCTTCGATACATGGTGCCATAAATCAACTTGGCATCTTCGGAGAGGTGGACGGATAGCACCAATTAGCATCTGCCCCGAATTTTAGGCAAGACGTCCGTCGCGCCGTCCTTCGGAGGGGAACAGTGGGGTCACTTGAGGTGTTTGAAATAATGTTAAACACTAAAGATATGAAGCACTCACGTGGGGTCACGTGAAGTGTTTGAAATAGTGTTAAACACTGAATATATGAAGCGCTCACGTGGGGTCACGTGAGGTGTTTGAAGTAGTGTTAAACACTTACGATATGAAGCGCTCACGTGGGTCACGTGAGGTGTTTGAACTAGTGTTAAACACTAAAGGTATGAATCGCTCACGTGGGGTCACGTGAGTTGTTTGAAGTAGTATTAAATACTGAAGATATGAAGCGCTCACGTGGGGTCACGTGAGGTGTTTGAAGTAGTGTTAAACACTGAAGATATGAAGCGCTCACGTAGGGTCGCATAAGTTGTTTGAAGTAGTGTTAAACACTAAAAGTTTGAGGCGCTCAAGTGGGGTTACGTGAGTTGTTTGAAGCAGTGTTAAACACTGAAGATATGAAGCGCTCACGTGAGGTGTTTGAAGTAGTGTTAAACACTGAAGATATGAAGCGCTCACGTGGGGTCACGTGAGGTGTTTGAAGTAGTGTTAAACACTGAAGATATGAAGCGCTCATATGGGGTCACGTGAGGTGTTTGAAGTAGTGTTAAACACTGAAGATATGAAACGCTCACGTGGGGTCACGTGAGGTGTTTGAAGCAGTATTAAACACTAAAGATATGAAGCGCTCACGTGGGGTCACGTGAAGCGCTTGAAGTAGTATTAAATACTGAAAGTTTGAGGCGCTCACGTGAGGTCACGTGAGGCGCCTGAGATTTGGCACAGCTTCTTTGATTTTTTTCCCTTTTTCTTTTCTGAGTGCTGAGCACTATTGGGTCACGTGGGATCACGTGAGGTCTCTCCAAATACTGAAAGATGCCTCTGTTTTATTCTCTTTTGAAAAGTGCTAAGCACTATTAAGGGGTCACGTGATGTCACGTGAGGCGTCCCAAAAATAGGGTTTATTCCCTTTTCTCTTTTATAAGTGTTGAGCACTTCTCAGGGGTCACATGGGGTCACGTGAGGCGCTCCAAAAATAGGGTTTATTCCATTTTTTTGTTCCTCAAAGGTATTCACGTGGGGACACGTGAGCTTTTATTGTGTAACATTGAACACTAATATACATCACCAGGCTGTTCTTCTATGGTTCTGAGGAATCAAGTTCTCCTTTGTTCTTTGGAGGGATTAATTTCTTTTTAAAGGGTTAATCCCTAGTTTTAGAGGAATTAAATTCCCATATGTTTTGTAAGAGTTAAACTCTTTTGGATTCAGTTCTTTCCCTTTGGTTTTGGATCTGCATAATAGAATCTCCCCGATGAGAATTAAATTCTCAACTTGTGGGGAGATCTGCTTCTGCAGATCTTAACCGGAGGAAGAACTAAGTTCTTTTGAGAAGAGTTAAACTCTTGGTTTGAGAATTAAATTCTCTTTTTTGTAAGAGCTTTTGGGAAGGGTTCCTTTTCTTTAGAGAATTAAATTCTCTCTATTTTTCTTCCCCTTCTCCCCATTTTTCCTATCCATTTGCTCTTATTTATAAGAGAAAGAAAAGAATCAATTTGTTCAGAAAATCTCTCATTGAGAGATATTGATTGATTTTAAAATCAACCAAAATGATCTTTTGGATCAATCGGTGAATTTTATTCACCGTTGGATTTTTAATCCAAAAGCTCTCTATTTAATAGAGAAGATTTCTTGTTTGTTTACCAAGATTATGAATATCTTGTTAGTTTTAACAAGATTAGAATTTTATTCTATCAAATCTTTTTAGTTTAACAAGATTTAAAAATATATTTTCATAATATGGATCTCTTGTTAACATAGAATTTTATTCTTGTTATAAGATTAGGAAAATATTTTCCTATGATATATTTTTATTCTATCAAATGATCACCGCTGGATCTTTGACCCAAGGGTCCTCTGTTTAACAGAGAAGATCTTTCTAATTTAAGGAAGATCAAGAAATTCCCAAATAGAATTTAATTCTAGAATTTGATAGGAATATTTTAAATTAGGGTGCTCACATACTTTGCACATGATTGGCAAAAGCACTTACGTTTAACACGCGACCCCTATTATGGGTTTTAGCCTGTTTATGTTCAGAGATCTCACGTGCTTAACATGTGAGGCATGTTTGGCCCTTGGTGATTTATGCTCAGCGCTTATATGCTTTGCATATGAGCGCTCACGTTTTTTACATGTGAGGCGTGTTTGGTCCTTTAAGTTTATTTTATGCAGCGCTCATACGCTTTGCATATGAGCGCTCACGTGTTTTATATATGAGGCCTGTTTTTTGAGGATTCTCCCCTTTTTTGTAAGGGAACAAGTAGCTCTTGGCCGAAAATTTTGGTGGGAGGGTAACGATGCGGTATGGGTTATCGTGAATCGACTCACAAAGTCGGCACATTTTATTCCATCTCGAGTTGGCCAATCCACTGAGACACTAGCAAAGAAGTACATGGAGGTAAGAATCTAAGTAAGATTTAAACTCTTCAAATATGTGCTATCTCTGATACCCATGAACTCATGCAGGAAATCATGAGATTGCATAGAGTACCGGTCTGCATTGTCTCCGATCGTGACACTAGATTCCGATCGCGATTTTTGCAAAATCTGCAAGCTAGCTTGGGAACAAGTCTGAACTTCAGCATAGCTTATCATCCATAAATAGATGGTCAGTCTGAGTGAACTATTCAGATCTTAGAAGATATGATAAGAGCGTGTATGCTAGACTTCGGAGGATCGTGGCAAGATTACCTACATCTTGTGGAGTTTTCATACAACAACAGATACCAAGAAAGTATAGGAATGACACATTTTGCAGCACTGTATGGAAAGAAGTGTCGATCGCCATTAAGTTGGGACGACATCGGAGATAGAGAACTCCTTGGATCTAAGATGATAGTAGCAACTGTTGACGTAGTTCGTACTATCAGGGAAAGAATGCGCATAGCCTAAGATCGACAGAAGCACTGGGCTGATGCAGAGCGCCGTCACTTGGAGTTTCAACCGGGAGAACATGTATTTATGAAGATATCTCCGAACCGTGGAATGATTCATTTTGGAAGACGGAGTAAGCTAAGTTTGAGGTATATTGGACCGTTCGACATACTCGAACGAGTCGGTGAAGAGGCATATCGCTTGACACTTCCACATTCATTGGAAGGAGTGCACAATTTGTTCCACATATCCCAACTCAGAAGGTATGTGAGTGACCCCAGCCATATTCTTGATCACTCCGAGATCACTGTACAGCCAGATTTATTCTGTGAGCAACAATCTGTTGAGATCCTGGACAGGAAGGTGAAGTCACTTCGGAACAAGAAAATCAACTTGGTTCGAGTGATGTGGAGAAAGGACACACCAGGATAATCAACATGGGAAAGGAAAGATGGGATGCATGCAAGATACCCTCATTTATTTGTAAACTAGTCCTTAAAATAAATTGTAAATTTCGAGGACGAAATTTTTGTAAGGAGGGTAGACTGTAACAACTCCAATTTCGATGTACAGAAAATTGTTTAAAAGTTAATGTTCAATTGGGGTATTTGCAATCCTGTGTACACTATAAGTATTTGTTTTACTTTTGAACACCAAGAAAGTACTTGTAGCATATTGGTAAAGCCTTGCACTGTTGTGATGTAGCCCCTGTGATCGAATCCCCCCAGCCACATTATCTTTTTATTTAGTTTTCTTTTAATCTTTAAGAAGACCAAGAGTTTGCACGTGCACTACACGTAATATGATAAGTTATAGAATAAATAAACATATGCACGAGGGTATATGAGGCGACGGGGACACGTGGCGACGATCCAAGCATCAGCCACTGGGGATCGACCGGCGAGATGCTCATAAAGACCGACACCGACGGGCTAAGCCGTAGGATTGGTTTGATATTTTTTCCCGAGCACTCCTTGACCTACCCCACTACCCCCATGTTGTTTGTTTACTCTGCATTCATACAGAGAACAATAAAATACCCTTTAATCCAATTTTTAATGCATTCTTTAACCCTCTAAACCCTAATTTTTCCTATAAATACCACACTCCATTTCACACATCCTCACTTAGAAATTCCCTGCCAAAACTCTCAAAAATTCTCAAGTCCTTATAGTGTGCAAAGGGTGAAGTTCCGGCAAAGTTCCGAGAAGATTCCGGCGACGAAACGATGCCCAGACACAATCCTTAGTTTCCCCTCTCTCTTCTCTTGTTCTCTAGCCAGTAAGTCCCCTCCCGCCCTCTCTTCTTCTACTTTAAAAACTTTCATTTCTAAAACCCGACGGAAGCGGAGTTAATCCGATTTCCGATTCGGTTTTCTTTAAAAACTCTATTTTTTATTAAAAAAGAAAATACAATACTCTCATATATTGTTTAACAAACATTAAAAAACACATTAAAACAAGTTTCATATCAAAAGACTCTTTATTGCAACTTTTATCATATTTTTACGGTAAAATACCACATACTTTAGTTTCGACATAAATCAACATAATACTTGTATTACCTTTAGATAAATCATGAGGTAATGATCTACCTCATCATAACACACATATTTGACATAGCACGATGAGAATTTGGGAATATATTCATGGGATAATACGACATTACAAATAAATACCATTAACGTGCAAAACCATTTCTTTAAAAAGTGTGTTAAACAAATCCTTACAATTGCGCCTCTACAACCCACTTTTGGGGACCCTGTTCGGGATGGTGCAGATTATTGCACATCCTTGAGCCTAGTAGAGCGAGATGCAGAGCTCCGAAAGGAGCATTCGATCTCGATAGAATTTTTAATGTATTTTTCTTTAGAAAATGAGATTTCTACAAAAATAAATAAAATTTATTTTTTATTAAATGTATATATATAACTATTATCAAAATATCTATTTTAATTATATTATATAAATATTCCATGTTTTTCTAAATCAAAGGAATCACCATTACATGAAAATACCATCAAAGTACAAAACAATTCCAATATTTCAAGAAAATACCATATACTATGAAAACTAGGTTCTACTCACTAGAAATTTCACTTTTATTAAATATACATCTATGAAAACCCTAAAGACGATAATTAAATACTTGAGGTGTATTTTGAAAAATTTATCAAAATTATTTTCACATAAAACCCACTCAAGTTATACTAATTTACAATAAGGATCCTAGTAAATATAGGTTTAAGCGGGATCAATTCTCTTGAGCCTCAGGGAGCCGGAGAATGTGGGTGCTTGCCTATCTAAGGTAGACAATCTAACAAATGGTGTTATCAACACGGTAATTGTCTTGGAAAAAGACACAAATCCTACCGTCCATGTGCAGCAGTTACCGATAATATCAAAACTAATTCAGGATTTCAATTTCTTTTCAAAGTGTCTAACTCAGACTGAGTCTCAATCTAATCAATCTGAATTGAATATGATTCAAGTATAAACTATAATACAACATGAATCCATGAATCCGTCTATTCAATCTATATCAATCTATATTGACTAAACCGAACCATGGATATACTCCGTCATGACTCTCCATTTATATCCATTCCATATACTGATATCATGGTTTCTGCAAGTCCTCCATCTATATAACAAAACAATACAATCAATACAAAAGACATTGCGGGATTTATAAGGGGTAGATTGGTATGGAATGTGTTAGAAGTGACACGAGACTGTAACCTTAATACACCCAACCTGAATATTTATTGCCGTTGTACCGTGGCTGAACGGTTCCTTGTGCTCCGTATACCTTAGTCTCTGGAATAGTGGAACTCCTCTCGTATACACTGGCATATTCTGTACCAAGCTACAAACAACAGCGTTAACAATATAATCAAACATTAATAGTCATATTCTCTTTCAGTCTATTCTATCTCTACTCATCTTTGGGACTTACCGAGCGATTGATCGCTGACGACATTCCTTTCTTGTTTCTTTGGAATGTTGTCAGGTGTTTCGAACTCATTGGAGATCGAGCCCAGCACTGAAGATTTAGAGCGGTTAGCATTTGACTTAGAGCTATAGACACTAGTATATATTTATTTCATTTCAGTATGCCACTGTTTAGGCATCGCTCTCTATTCATATATTTACATTTCAGTTGTACCTGTAAAAGAATGTTTAATAAACAAAGTTGTTGTTCATTTACATTCCTGCCACTTGTGTACTTTACTTTATCTTGCTTAGATACGCTTAGCGTGTTTACTTCTGAGTAAATACGTAGCGGCCTCACCGCGTCCCCTTTCCGTACACTGGGAAGCGGGGCGTAACAGTATTGAAACAATAATACACAATGCAAGAATAAATGGAGACTGTAAAATTTTTCAACAAATATCTTTATTTACATTCAACTTCTAATATTTATAAGTACATGAGTTTCAGCAGGAAAGTAAATACAATAAAAGAAAATGCCTAAACATGTGGTATACATAAACTAAAGAAAAGTGAAGCTGAGCTAGTCCTGAGTAGCGATCCAGTTGTAGTCCTCCTCTGTTGCCTCCACCTCCTCCGTCTTAACAGTATCTGACGAACATTCCAAGAGAAAAAAATAGGTTGAATGCCCGTCAGCGAACAAGCGCTCGATAAGTCCCCAGGATAAAGTAAGAGCAACAAAAATGATAAATGTAGAATATATAGATGACGAGTAAGAGTACAAGTTCATGGGTGAATATGTACCATAGGTCTCTATATGGTCACTATGTTAACATTAAGTTATAAGTGTGAATGTCAACGCAGCCGTGGAAGTATTCACAAGCTCAAGATTGGGGGTTCAGGAGTAAGGGAACACGGGCTTATTTCATGTCTTGGCATCGGGGCTCTAGGCTGTGGATGAGTCAACCCGACTGATTTTCAAGTAAAATAAAAAAAAAGGTTAATACGGGACTTCTGAAGCTCTGTTGGATTCACACAAGAAACTAACCCAAGCACCTCGAGTATAATATATATTATAATTGTAAGATAGCCTTAGTTGATTTGATTGGTTGATTATGACATGCTTTGTTCGAAACCATAGATTGCAAAAGATGTAGAATGAAGTCGAGTGAATCGAGTAATATACGAGTCATGAAAATTGCAATCTTGGTTCGAGTCAAGTTTGTTCCTGTAGATTGGGTTCGAGTTCATGTTCGAGTTTGGATTCGAGTTTCGAGTTTGGATTCGAATTCAGATCTTTTTATATGAATTGAGTTAAACTATTAAAAATCTTATGTTCGGGAGAAATCGGCAACTGCCATTTGATAACTTCGTTAAGTTGTCTAACCTGAATAGGCAAGCACTTATTTTCTCCGGCTTCCCGGGGCTCAAGAGAAATGATACCGCTTAAACCTATATTAATCTAGAGTTCTTAAAGTATTGTTTGCATATCTCGAGACGGTTTTATGAAAATACTTTAATATAGTTTAAAAATAAATCTCGAGGGTGATTTATAATATTTAGGTTTTTCATGATCATGTATTTTAGTTTTTGTGGTATTTTAGTGGTAAAACCTAGCTTTTTGAAAGTTTATGGTATTTTTATGAAAAATACTACTTTTGGAAACGTGGTGGTATTTTATTAAAAATTCTAATTTTTCATTTTAAAAAATAGTTTCATAATGTGTTTTTATTGAAAATATGAATTCATAGTTTTATATAATTTTCCAACTTTTAGTTTTGTTTAGAAAAGTCGTATTTTTTAATAACCGTATTTTTATTTCCTTTCAAGACCGAATATTCCGTGAGGAGTTCTGCATCTCGCTCTACTGTCCCAATGATGTGCGATAATCCGCACCATCCATTAGCGAGTCCCCTAACGAGAGTTGTAGAGGCGTAATTGCCAAGAATTCCAAAAATAACGATTAAAAGAAACCCGTTTTGAAAAATGTGGTATTTTAATGTAAAACTTATTCTTTAAATTAACCATATATTTAGAATATCGTGCTATGCAACCATAGTATGCGTGTGGGGTAGGTCGTTGCCCCATGAAGTTTTTTTAAAAGTATTTTTAACAATTATCGAAATAAAGGTTATACTAAAGTTCATGATATTTTAATGAAAAAGTTCGTTATTTGATTATTTCTCATGAAAACTTCATAAAACTAAAATCTAAATGATGGCAAATATGATTATGAATGGTGTGAGAAAGTTAGTTTGACCTATCTTGCTTAATGAGGGGAGTACAAATGTTAAAATTACACATATCGGAGTTAACTCCACTTTACCGATATGTTTTAAGAAAATAATTTGAGATGAAAGAAAAAGAGAGAAGAAGGACTTACTCATTGTGTAGCATCGGGAAGAGGTTAAAGAAGAGAGAGGGGTTTCCGTGGCGTCGCGAAAACTCCGGAAACGACTTCGATTTTCAACAAAAAGAGCTTGGTTGCAAACTCCACTTGACTCCACTTGCACTTAGAAACTTTTGGAAGAATTTTGATAGAAATTTTCAGAATAGAGGGGAGTTAGGGCATGGGATGATATTTATAGTGAAGAATCTAGAGTTTGGGAATTAAAAATTTGGATTAAAAGAATTAAGATGGTGTTAAATGATGAATTGAATGGTCACTGTTTAACTGCTGGAAAATCAAACAGTGCAGGGGAGTTGAGGGGAGTCGAACGGACGAGTGTGCAAAGTACCGAGGCGATTGGGGGTAATCCAACCGTCGGCGCCGACCCAAAGGAGGAAACGAGCGATCGGATCTTGAGGGTTTGCCTCGAGATTCGTGCTACGTGTCTAGATGTGTGTTTATTCCTCTTTGCGCCTGTTTGATTTTTCTGAAACTTTTCGTTTCTCCGTGAATTGCACGTGCAACACTTGGGCTTCCGAAAAATTAAAAAGAAAAATCTAAAAATAATTGGGTCTGATGGGATTCGAACACACAGGTTATGTCGCAGCAATGTAGAGGTTTTACCGGTGAGCTACAAGTTGTTTCTTATTTTTATTGAACAAAAATAATTTATAACTTCTCTACAGGCTGAAATACCATTTTCTATACATTTAAACAAATAATTCTGTATAGGGGTTCAGAGTCGTTAGAAAGATCCCTTAAAGCTTCCAAAGACGTATTTTTAAATAAATATATCAACTTTATCTAAAGTCGTGTTTTCGAATAAATACCATAAACTTTTTCTAAAATTAACATTTCATAAAAAAATACCATGGACTATTACTAAACCCCAGTACATGAGCATACCCTATATTTACTCCTGTTTACATGGACTTGCAACATCTTCACAAATTGAATGTGATACTTAACCCAACTCATAATATACTATATAACATGTTATCTGGTACAGCTAGGGTTAGACACGCTAATTTTAGGTATGAAATACAATTGAAGACTTAGATATATGGATGAGATTATTACTATTCAAATTCAATGCTTAGTAGAATTGCATGCTCACACCTACCTGTTGTCCTATATAATTGAAAATATATGAGGTTGTGTGGTTTGGATTGTAAGTCCGTATGACACGTCTTGATAATCCCCATACACATGTCACATTTGTTGTAATTCCGAACCGTAAACGGAATGCTAGCAGACATGTCATATTTGATGTGATTTTGAGCCGAAAACGAAATTATAGCTCTCATATAATATTTATTGTGATTCCGATCCGTAAACGGAATTGTAGCCTTCATGTCATATTTGTTGTAGTTCCGAGTCGTAAACAGAATGCTTGCCTACATATCATATTTGCTGTAGTTCCGAGCCGCAAACAGAATGCTAGCCTACATATCATATTTGCTGTGGTTCCGAACCGTAAACGGAATGGTAGCCTTCATGTCATATTTGTTGTGGTTCCGAGCCGTAAACGGAATGCTAGCTCTCATATTATATTTGCTGCAATTCTGATCCGTGAACGGAATGATAGCTACCATGTTATATTTGCCGTGGTTCCGACCCGTAAATGGAATGTTAGGTTACATATCATATTTGCTGTGATTCCGATCTGTAAATAGAATGCTAACCCTCCCGTCTGCTGTTGTTCCGTGGAGCTAACGGAATAGTCTCAATGACATGTGTACCCTTATGAAACCAAACTAAATTAAGCTAATGTACGGAAAGTGATTATTGGACGACACCTTATATACATGTTAACTCATATACCTGTGACACTAGTTTTATCTATTCTTTTACCCTGCACACTATATTGCTAGTTTACATGCACTTTGTTTCACTTTGTTACATATAAACCCCCTTGAGAATCCTACCCGAGTTTAACTCGCTGACGGATATTTCTCTCTTTTCCCCCTAATGTCTGTCGGTGCTTGAAGATAACATGGACGGAACAATTGACGTGGAAGTTTCAGCAGGAGACCTCAGCTATTTCAAAACAGAGATTTGGCTACTTAGGTTTACATAATTAGTTGTCTTTTATGTTTCTTTTGTATCAGCCTTACTGTTAAGGCTTGTTTTATTTCCAATCTTTCTTTTTATCAATATAATAAGACTTTGAATATTTTTCTAATAAATGTCGGTTAATGAATTGTAACATTTCAGAAAAATAAAATATTATTTTTGGGAATTTATATAATTAAAATATTGGAAAAATTACCTTGAATGTTGATTTTAAAGAAATTGTGAGATTTAGAAATTTGTGAGTTATTATATAATTTATTATATTCAAGCTTATGTCTAAGCTTGATTAATGTTCATTAATCATGCATTGATTTTGTTTTGTGCATAATAACATGCACCATGACATATTTCAAAACATATTTTTTTCAATTTGCATGAACCGTGACTTTTTATATTTTCTTTTATATGTATATGGTCTTTTTGTTTTGGTTTTAAATGAAAAGAAAAAGGAAAACAAAGAGAAAAGGAAAGGAAAAGAAAAAAAAAAGAAAAAGGAAATGATTAAAGTATTGGGTATGGGCAAGAGAGAGAAGAGAGAGAGAGAGAGAGGTGAGGGGTCATTGACCTTTGCTCCTATTTGTTTTCCCTCCATTTCCTTCATCATTCTCACATCCTCCTCTCTCGTGGCTGCCCTCTCTCCTCCACCTCCTCTACCCCCTCACAACACCATCAAAAACACCTCAAAACCATGCATTCCCTTCACTAAAAACATGCACAAGCTCACTACAAGCATGGGAGATCAAGAAAATTTGGATTTTGAGCACTTAAGGCAACTCAAGAAAATTCTTGAGTTGCCAAATGAGGTATTCCCTTCACCATTAGTATAGTAATGCTTTTCCTTTAGCTTCCATGTTAGTTTAAAATTGTTTATGTGAGGTTTAGTGAACTTGGAAAATTCCAAGTTGAGGTTAGGGCTTGATTTGAATTGAGATGGTGCATTTGAGGTTTAATAGTGACCTTAAACCCCTGTAGCTTTAGTATTATGGGCAAAACCAGAGGCTAGACCCTAAACCATGAATTTTAGATTTGCCGATATCGGGTTTTTGTGGGAATTGTGATGATGTTTAGGGATCTGCTATGACTCGGAGCACCTGAATAATATTTAGCGAAGACTGAGAGATGTGCAAGCAACCTAAAAGCTAACCTGGAGACCCGAGCCCCTAACTCTTTACCGAGGCCGCAGATTTAACCCGTTTGGCCCCAAATTGCGGCCTGGGCATGGGAAAATTGTCTCGTGGTTGGTCCATAGCTCCTATACCCTCTAATTAGACCTACCCCATATGCAGAATTGGCTAATTTCACCTAGGGTAAAATCTGGAAGTGTTTTACATCGTTTCTGATTACGGTTTTGCAAATTCTGTAACTTGAACTTGGATATTTTTGTGTTGTCTCGATCGATTAGCGTTTGTATGTCGATGTCGAGGGGTATTGGTTCTTCTTGCATGCGTAGACCATAAGTTTTAACCTATGTGCGATTCGTGTGCTGTTTTGGTTTTCGTGCGTGATTTCTGTTTACGATGCTATGTGTGTATATATGTAGGTACCCTCAAGTGGACTTTGAACAACAAGGATGAGCGTGGCATCATCAAATTTGGCAAGTAAGGATCAAGGTGAGTAGATATATATCTACGGGCGAAGTCGGGTGGATGGCGTATAGCACCCCCGCAATTCGTAGTGTAGCATATGATTTATATATATGTATCTTTGTGTATCGCGAGACGTGTATTGTTTTAAGGAACGGCCTTAGAAGGTCATGGGTTAGTTTAGCGTATTCTGGATGATAGTGTTGTTAGTTTAGTCTCGTAGTTACGAAACCTTAGAGTTAAGATATACCCACACACACATGCACACACGTGATATGTTTTTGGTGTATATAGTTATATGTATATATATGTATATGTGTGTGTGTGTGGATGTGTTAATATATATATATATACCCGGGTGATGAGGATAGTACATGATACTTGGAGATGAGTCGATATGATTGGGCATGATGCCGTGATATCGGTGATATGATTTAGGTCGTGTGATGAGACACGACATGATATTATAGCGGATAGTTGAGCGATGTGTTTTCACACACACGCGGATATATGTTGATGGTATCGGAACGTACTAGACTTGGATCAATACCCATAGTGTATGATATTATAATAATGATACCAGATGAATAATGAGGTTTACGTGATATTGACCCGTACCCAGATTTGGGATACCGTACAATGGATTTTACCGTACGATGTATAAATATGATGATCGATCCGCACTCTTTACTCGAGGATGTCGTATAGTACGTCTTATCGTACGTGAGGCTATTGAGGTGGGATCACTGACTGCTAGATATATCGACTCGAACTTAGGTGGTTTTCTTGCCTTTTTTATTAGTCTCTTAGCTTTGTCCTATAGTTTACTCAGTAGCTGTTAAACTGGGCTCGAGTCATACTTATTTCCAAAACTAGCGAATCGTGAGTATTTTAAAGACAGACCAGGGGATACTACGGATATTTCAAAGGACGTACCTTTTCTTAAAAACACCGTAGCCCTTTATTTTCTAAACACCGCGATTCATGTTATTTCAAATGCCAAAACTGTATGACTCGTGTTTATATATAAGTGTATATTCTCCGTTATATTCATGATCTCCTTGCATCGCACGTTTTTACATGTGTTTCATTAATTATTATGAACCCATACTGTCAGGACACCAGCAATATTACTGATGATGCGTATGTCCACGAACACTTGCTTACCAGCTCACACACATCATCATCGGTAATTGCCATGTCACGTACACTTTGGAGAATATTAATTCATTGATATCGCTTGCTAGCTGATAGTTCCGATATATCATTACTGTGCTAGTTTAGATATTGCTTTCTTTACTTAGATATCCATGCATGTGTATTTTCATTTGTCATGCAATATTATGGGGCTTTATGCCAGTATTCACTGTTTATTGACATCGTGATTTTGAGATTTTGAATTTCCATGAGATTTCTGGATTTGGAGAAACCGCAAGGATTTTATAAAATGATTATCATTTCTAAAAATAGAAATTGCGGTTTTCTCGTGATATGATATGAGATATGTCCACCATGAGTTTTCTCGGCTCTTGAGCGATATCATACAACCGATTAGAAGAGGAGGAGGAACCGTCTGCGGGTGCATGGTGGACCCGGTGCGGTACCCCGAGGTAAGATGGTCGCAGATGATGGCGTTGAGCCTGGTAGGGGAGCACTACCGACCGGTTATTTATGACACGGTGGATATCCGGAGGATACCGACGTAGTCGTGAGATTTGTTTGGGCCAGTCCGGATTGACGGAGCCCGAGATATTGAGACATTGAGATTTTATGATTTGGGCCAGTCCGGATTGCCGGAGCCCAAGATATTGAGATATTGAGATATATGTTTTGTGTCGATACTTAACACGGATTCTATGTTGATTTCATTGATAATACCTCGATGTTTATATACAGAAATCTCACTAAATTAAGAAAACAGTTTTCCATTCATGATGTATTCTGTTTTCATTCGCAATGCATTTGCACATCATATTAGTGACATATTGCTGCCTGAGGCACTGACACGAGCACTTGATATTACACTTATGTGTAGATGATTTCAGGTTTATATTATATTTGAGGATATCATTATCGTATGACCTAAGATTGAGTCATACATGCGATTTCTGCTCGGTGGTGTTTTCTACTCATGAGTTGGCAACTCACCCTCATTGTGCCACAGTTTCTTGCAGGTTTTGTCGTACAGGTTTCCTTGACGGCTTTGATGGCACACTGTTTCCTTTCGGGTGATTGCTTTGGTACGTGGGTTCACTCGCATCGTGACCACCATTGTACCTTTTATTATAATCTGTTGTATCTAGTAAACTCCATCAATCAGACTTGTATATTTAGTACACTTAGAAAACCAGTATGTTTATTCTTTCGACCTTAGAGTCGCGCTTGTATTATTATGGTTTTCTGGTGGATATTGGTTTTCTTTTGAGTTTTAATCCTCGCCCTTCGGCGTTTTATATTATATTGCTTGCGTGGTTGTGTCTGCCAATTAGCGAAGAGCTGGCTCCCGCTTGGGGATGCCTTTATTCATTATATATATTATTCATGTCTGTACCCGTTTGGGGCCAGTATTTACAAAGGAAACTCTGCCGAAATTTTTGGAAAAGACTTGATGTTTTAAAGATCTTTACTACGACTTTCAAAGTGATTTATATGCAAACTCTTAAATAAATTTTCCTTCACTCCTTTTTTAAATGGTTTAGATTTCTGGGCTTTTGGCTTACTTGAATTAGGTGGGGTCCTATAGACTTCACATGATTCAAGTGTCAGCCACGTGCTATTTTGGGTCGTGACATGAATAAAGATATTTTCTTTTACTTGCTTTTGTATACTAATGCATTACTATACGTTTAGCGTAACTGTATCGGGAGAGTCTTCTTCTCGATATAGTTACATTGAGGGTCTCGTCACGACTCCGCTTACATATGTTGGGAAGCGGGGCGTGACATCCCGAAAGGCGGTTCCTTCTTCCGATACCCCCTTTATTAGGGGTCCCGTTTTTGGAACCCCCCGAAAGAAGGTTCCCGCTTTCGGAGCCCCCCTTTTCTTATGTCCCGCTTTCGGAATCCTTTCCCAAAGGGGGGTTCTCGCCGTTAGGACCCCTTCTAGGGTCTTACTTTTGGGACCCCCAAAGGGGTCCCCACTACCTCGGGAGGCCACCAAAATCTCTTTCTCTCTCTTTCCTCACTCAGGAGCATTTCGACACACTCAAGTCATCTCCCCCCAATAAAGTTTTGATACCGTTGATGTATAAATGACATAGACAAGTAAGTACAACCCATGTCCATGCTATCGAGGAACTACTCGCCACTTGTTTTTCACTCAACCACAATCTCGTTAATTTGCTCCATAGCTTCGACGTAGGGGATGATAACTAAAACATCCTTCACGATTTGCATCTGCCTAACCCTCGCGATCTTCCTGACCAACGGCGGTTGATGATCTTGAGCTAGGAGCCTCGTGATGTTGCACCCACTAGCTACATGATCACAACCTTGAGCATTGAAGCACTTAACTTGACAAATGTAGTCCATTTTGAAATGACCTGCCACCTCTACTGTAATAACCGGCATCTTCGCCGACAAAGTCTTGGGTATTACCTTCACTCCTTTCCTGATGGAGGTCGGGATCTCCTTCAGTTGCTATCCTCCGTCAGTCCTACGATGGCGCTCTTGGACAGCTGAGATATAGTTTTGGAGTTGTTGAGTGTTGATCTCAAGAGTTGGTGTTGGACGCCGAGCTACCTGCAAAGAAGTCCCGAGGTGGGTGACCACCGTAGGACCCTCCGACGATCAAGTTAGAGCCGAGGAATAGGTGCAGAATAACGGCGTATTGGAAATAAATTCGAGATACCTGAGTCGTCTGAGAGAGGGGTTTATATAGGGGTTGCGTGGAGTGAGTAGGTGCGGGATCACCGCCGTCGGTTACGCCCCAGCGTTATCCTCGTCTTGAATGGTGGGATGCGCTCATTAATGGGGGGATATGCCTATTAATGGGGGGATGCGCTAGCGTGGGACATGGATCGTGGAGAGGCGGATATCTCGCCCTAGCGATATACTCGGAGCCATTGCGAGGCGCATGGGATCCACGCTCTTGGTTGATCGGAGGAGGCCGAGGAAGATCGGCATGTCGGGAGCTCGGAGACGAGCTGGGAGGACGAGGAAGCTCGGAACGTCAGGGGCTCGGAGACGAACCGGTTGGCCAAGGAAGCTCGGCATGTCAGGAGCTCGGAGATGAGCAAGGAGACTGAGATAGCTCGGAGACGAGCTGTTGGTAGTTTCCTAGATGAAGGTAGAATGTATTCAGGGAGGTCTCCTAGAAGGTCGGACACGTTCCTCGAGACGAAGTCCTGAGGAATCCTCATAATGCAACACATCTATTCCACCTCCGTAGCCTTCAGGACACGTCATCCGCCACGTGTCGTAATCTAAGGAGACACCACTTGAGAGCATCATCATTAGCCCCCCACTCTCGTTCCGACCTATTCATAGGTCAGGTCGAGAGTGGCCTGCTCGGTTTTTCTTTTGTTCATTTTGGCGCCAAGGAATCATAATGCGGATTACTCGAGAACGGCATGGCGTTTGGTGGTTACGTCGTTTCGATCTGTAGGCCTACGTGTCACCTCGTCGTTCGCCTGAATCTTCACGTGTATCCCCGATGGCGTCAGCGAATCAATGAAATGATCGTGCTTTAAAGAGGGGGCGCCATTTCAGCCGATCGCCAGTTGGAATACGGGCCACGTGTCGGACGTCGGTTAGCGGAAGTGACAGGCTGTCTCTGACTCCTGCAGTCGGAAAGACGTCCCCAATGGTTGATCGCCATGTGGAGCCCCGTCAGTCACTAGGCGCGACGTTTCGATTTGGCGGGAATTAATCAGGGCCGTAGGATGTTCCCATTTGAGGTGTATAAATAGGAAGGGACTGTCCTAAGGCTGATACTTTGCTCAAATTATCCTTCATCGCTGAAGATCGCCCGGCGCTCCTTCTTTTAGATCGGATCCCTTGTTGATTTTACCTCGGTGAGTCCCTTCCTTTGAATCAGGTTTGATGTCTTCATCTAAGGAGTCCGTAGAGGTAGTAAGGGTAGAGTCGGACGATGAGGCTCCCGTTGTTGGGGCCGAGTCCAGTGGGTTTTCCTTCTCTTCGGCTTCAGATAGCTAAGAGGATTCTTCTTCTTCGTCCTCTGTGTCAGGTTTTCCCCTTAGAGTCAGGGCCACCACCTAGAGTCAGGGCCGCCCCTGTCGCTCACCGTCGGGTGGCGACGAGGGCCCCCAAGGTGCACATCGGGAACACCTGCGATGCGCCCTCTGTTTTGAAGAGTCTAGATGAGCTTTTCAAGATTCAGGCTCGATTCCACATCGTAGATGGGCAGGAAGCTACCCGCTAGGGATGGACCAAGCAGGAAGCTGCTCGGTCGCCTCGTAAAGAGGGTTTCGATCCACAGCATAGTTAGGCAGTAAGCTACCCACTGTGGATGGACCGAGTAGGAAGCTGCTCTGTCGTCTCATAATGAGGGCTTTGGATCCTTAGCATAGTTAGGTAGGAAGCTACCCGGTAGGGATGGGCCAGCAAGAGATTGCTCAGCAGCCTCGTGATGAGGGCTTTGGATCCTTAGCGTAGTTGGGTAGGAAGTTACCCGCTAGGGATAGGCCAGCAGGAAATTGCTCAGCGGCCTCGTGATGATGGCTTTTGATCCATAGCTTTGTTGGGCAGGAAGCTACCCGCTACAGATGGGCCAGCAGGAAATTGCTCAGCGGCCTCACGATAAGGGCTTTAGATCCTTAGCATTGATGGGCAGGAAGCTACCTGCTAGGGATGGACCGAGCAGGAAACTGCTCGGCCGCCTCGTGAGGAGGGCTTCGATCCACGGCGTAGTTGGGCAGAAATCTACCCACTATGGATGGACCGAGCAGGAAGCTGCTCAGTGGCCTCATGATGAGGGCTTTGGATCCTTAGCGTAGTTGGGTAGGAAGCTACCCGCTAGGGATGGGCCAGCAGGAGATTGCTCGGCGGTCTCGCGATGAGGGTTTTAGATCCTTAGCATAGTTGGGTAGGAAGCTACCCACTAGGGATGGACCAACAGGAAATTGCTCAGCGGCCTCGCGAGGAGGGATTTCAATCCTTAGCGTTGTTGGGTAGGAAGCTACCCGCTAGGGATGGACCGGGCAGGAAGCTGCTCGGCGGCCTTGCGAGGAAGGCTTTCGATCCTTAGCGTTGATGGGTAGGAAGCTACCCGCTAGGGATGGACCGGACAGGAATCTGCTAGGCCGCCTCGTAAGTGAGAAGGGGTTCAGATTCTTAGAGTTTTTGGGTAGGAAGCTACCCGCTAGGGATAGACCGGGCAGGAATCTGCTCGGCGACCTCGTGAGGAAGGCTTCGAGACTCCCGTGGGCCCTCGTGGGGGTGTCTTTCAAAGTTCCGTGGGCCACTTTGACGGGAGTAAAGGCGTCATTCAACCTTCCGTGGGCCGCTTTGGCGAGAGTGAGGGCATCGTTCAACCTTCCGTAGCCCGCATAAGCGGTCGGCAACCGGCATGACCAACACGTGGTAGTTCTTTATCAGGAAACTGAGATATCTCACGATTCGCGTCGCTACGTGAATAAGTTTCGGCCACTAGAAGATTTTGTTGAGGCTATAAATAGCAGAGGAATGTTAGTTCCCTTTCAATCTTGCATTCCCTTGAAGATGTCTGGGCGTATATTCCTCATCAGGGAGATCATCTCTCGTGATGACTTGCGTCTTTACTGTTTCGATCGATCCCAGCGGACGTATGAGGCGGTAATAGATCGTGTAGAGGGCCACTTTGGTTGCCTACTTCCCCGGCGATCTGCCCTCCTCCAAGTGCTTATGTACGCGATCTGGAGGATGTCCCCGAGTCTGCCCAACGCCCTGTCTCCGCGGCTGAGGGACGAGGCGCTTGACAAGGTCTACAAACTCTACCACCTCGGCCTGATCTCGCAGAGCAGGCGGGAGCGATCGGTGGGCCTTCTTCTGGAGTTTTTCCAGAAAAGGCAGATCATCGCCTCCTGTCCGGCGGATGGGGGCCCCGGTGCTTCTGTGGCATCTAGGGTCCGCGGGCACCGTCAGAGGGAGCGTTTTAAGGAAGCTTGGGCTCTGCTGCAGAAGATTTTCTCGGAGTACCATCAACAGTGCTTTCTTGATCCCCGCCCTCCTCTATTGTAATGGTTGTAAGGCTGGGAAGCCCATAATACCTTTTAATCAATAAATAAACAATGTTTTTTAGCAGTAGCGTGTTGTCTCCTTTTTTCTTTTCTCTTCGTACATTCTGTAAGGTTCCCTAGCACGACAGTAAGGTTTCGGGAGGCATCGTCCATGCCATTTTCAAAAAATTGTCATGGTAACGAACCCTAAACTTTGAATCTTTAACTAGAGATTTAGACAAAACCTAATGTAAAACTATTTTACATCTAGAGAACAAGAATACAACCTTTGTTGACGGTCTTTCTCTTCACTTGCTCCGTGTAGTAGTCCCGCGACTCCACTAGGCTTCTCTTTAGACTTTGAGCAAGCTTCCTCCGATGACCTTCGTGCCGAAGATGATCCATGCGAAGTCCCTCCAACTCAAGCTATCTTTACACTAAACTCTTTAGCGTATGAAACACGCTACACTTGATCACTAGTCAAGCGTAAGATGGTGAAGTAGGGGATGTAATGAGCTCACAAGTTTGTGTTCAAGCTTCATGATTCACATCAAATGTGAGGGTTGAAGCTTGAACCATAACAAGAGGAGGAAAAAGAAGCTAGAGAGCAATCATGGGAGAAACTCAACCAAAAATGGCTAAGTGTTGAGAATGAGCAAGAATGAATGGCAACTCTTGACCCCTCACTCATTCAAGCATGGAATTATGCAATATAAAATTGCAACCATGCTTGAATAGTGAGTCGAGAAGAATAAACTAAAGAAAATCCCATGCTTGCAACCACGCTTCATTTTCCACCTCATTTCTAATTTCATAAAATAGAAATTTAAATGCCATGCTTCATTATATATATATATATATATATATATATATATATATATATATATATATATATTTAATGAAGAATAATTAGTGAGTTGATGATATTAGTTAATATATAATTATATCACATATAATTTATATCACATTATTAAATCAACACTTGATCTAATAATCCGGTTATATCGTATATGACCGACTAATATCATTTATCTGTATATCACATTATCGAATCAACACTTGATTCGACAAACTGGTTATATCACATATAACCGAACCGATAACAGATGACTGCTAGATTACAATACAGTATCACATACTCGTATTTAATTAGGCCCACACACATATCACATATGTGTCCTATTTCGTTTCGCTTGAACCAGGGAACTTCTGTGTGGGACTCTAAAGACTCGTCAATACGCCAGTAGCAGGTGATGATCACATCAGTCACCTACAAGCCGTCAGCGGTACTAGCTGAATGTAACGGCTACCCGGGTATTGAGCAATATAAAGATCAACAAGCAAGCATGTCCATAGTCTCCATAAAGCCTATCAGTAACACTATCGTACAGTCCGGTCTCTTCGTCTGATATGTCGCATATCATGTTTATGGGTGGAAATCATCAGACCAAGGTAACGTGATAAGTCATGCCGATGTCTGGCCTATAACGGTTCGAGAAACTACTGATAACACTTATCAGTAAATCTCGGCAGCAGCCCTGACCAAGGACTTCCAGTTATAGCCAATCGAGCATAGCGCAACATCAACCCCCAATACCGGGAGAGACGAAACCCTCCCATCGCTCATTTCCTCCATGCGACTCGGGACTGTACCCAAAATCCACCTGTTTGCACGTCTCCTTTGAGCGTGGTAGAGAGGAAATCAAAACATAGTAGGAGCCGCACAAGACTCTATGACGATTTCGGGTCTACAGACTAACCTGTACCAGTGTCACCAGATGACTGCTATCTGACGATAAGTATACTACCAGATAGGAGTCCTCAGCGAGTCCTGTTCAGTGTATCCAGTCTCCACTGAGCACCTGTATACTATCTTTGATGTCAAACACCATTGGATGTGGGATCATCCATCGCCCATCATATGGGTCAAGAAGCGTATACGCTAGTCTACTCTAGAATATCGATGCCATGTCTCGATATTCTCTCGACTAGGAACAATTAAAGGATGTACTTGTGAACTACCCTGGCCCCACTAGTATGATCTCCATCATAGTCCTGGTAGTCAAGTACATATCCTAAGGGCTTTATCAACATGTGAGAGCAAGACAGTATTACAATACAAGTCTACATGTTAAGACAAAGAAAAACCAGATAGCATACTATTATGTCGAGCAAGAAAGTCCTCTCTATATATATATCCAAACATCCACTATAATATACATCATATATACAATAATGGCCTCTAGGGCATACATATAACTAACACATTCTATGGACATAACTAAACACCAACAGGAATTATATTATTCCAAGAGAAGGTACACATTTTTTCTTATTTATATAACTTGAGCTTTTCAGCGTTGTAAGGCCGGGGGTGACGGTCTCACCCGCCTTCCCGAACTTGATCCGAGGTAACGGCCATAATGTGGTCGATCTTTAATTCCCTAAGAGGGGTTTGGTCCTTGTTCCCCTGCTCCGCCTGCCGCTTGTCCCACAAGTACTTTGCCAGGTGGCCTGAGCGGATCAACTCCTCGATGTAGTCACGGAGTTGTTTACAGTTCTCGTTCGGGTAACCCAGCATCCTGTGGAAGGCATGGTATGGGCCGTGGAGGCGTTTTCCTGCCCTTTGGGGGACCGGCGGGAGATTAAAGAACCTCTCACCCTTGGCTTCCTCCAACAGCTCAGTCTGAGAGATATTTAGGGGAGTGTACTCCTGAAACCTCAGGGAGTAAGGCTACGAACGGTCGACCTTCTTCTTCCCCTCCCTGTCCCTTTTCTTTCTATCAGGCTGGTAGGCCCTTGGCAGGTTTGAGTTCACCTCGGACTCGAGTTGGATTTCTCACTCGGTCCAGGCCTTCACCTCGGCTATGGTCTTAGGTTGCGCTAATGCAAAAGAGCGGAGCCACTCTTTATGCCTAAGACCCGACCCTAGCGCGGTGATGACCGTTTCATCACGGTGCTCGGGGACGTCGAGGAGCGCGTTGTAGAAGCGAGTGACATATCCTTTGAAGGATTCTTTGTCTCCACTCTTGATGGTGAATAGGTAGTCGACCGTTTTTTTCTGCCGTCGATTCCCGACGAAGTGACCAAGGAATTGGGTGGCCAGCTCGTCGAAGGTCAAGATAGAGAATGGCATGAGTCCTCGAAACCAGTCCCGGCCAGCTCGGATCAGGGTGGTGGGGAAATCTCAGCATTGAGCTGTGTCGGAGTTATCCTGGAAGCTCATGCCCGCAGTAAATGCGTCTAGGTGGTCCTTCGGGTCGAATTTCCCATCAAAGAAGGCCATCTTAGGCGGTTTGTTCCTGGATGAGACATGCTCGGCTAGCAGCTCTTCCTAAAGGGCTTCATCAGTGAGTCGGTGGAGTATCGGGTCCCTTCGCCGGACGCATGGTCGTCCTTGCGTATGCCCTCGATTTTCCTCTCGAGGGCTTCGAGTCAGTGTGTCACGACCCGAAAGAGCACGTGACTGGCCCTTGAACCAAATGAAGTCTATAGGACTCCATCTGATCCAAGTAAGCCAAAAGCCCAGAAATCTAAAACCATTTTAAGAGTAAATAAAGAAAACTGGTTTTAAAGAAGTGAAGGAAAACATGTTTGAAGTCAAGGTTTTTAAATAACTAAGCCGAATGTGCATTTTTAAAATGTAAAGTCTTTTCTAAAATTTCGGCAGAGTTTCTTTTGTAAATACTGTTCCCGAACGGGGTACAACAAGAACAATATATATATACAATGATAAAGGCATCCCCAAGCGGGAGCTAGCTCTTCGTCAATCGACGGCCACCACCACACAAGTAATATAATATACAACGCCGAATGGCGAGGGTCAAATCCAAAAGAAACTCAATAAGCATGAAAACCGCAATACTACTAAGCGCGACTCTAAGGTCGAATAATACATCACTAATACCTAAGTCTGAAATAATATACAAGTTTTGGTTGATGGAAATTCTAGATACAATGAATAAAATAAATACAATGGTGGTTCTTGATGCAAAAGAATCCACCTACCAAAAGCAATTCACCCGCAAGGAAGTAGTGTGCCAGAAAAGCCGCAATGGAACCTGTACGGCGAAACCTGCAAGAACTGTGGCACAACGGAGGTGAGTTGCCAACTAGTGAATAGAAATATCTACAAGCAGAAACCGAATGCAAGACATAAACCTAGGTCAACAATCAGTAATATAACCACAAGAGTACATCTGAAGTATGATAAGGTGGGTAGGTAACATCTAAACATGTATGTAGTGCAAGGTACTCAGGTAATAACATGTCATCAGTATAAGGTATGTCTGCATGAGGTAAAAATGATGAAATATCAATACACCTATATTAGCGTCCCATACCACTAATATTGGTGTAAGGGTATATATAACAACGCCCTCATGCCCTGTTATATATACAAGTGAAGTGTAATCAAGGTAAAGCCAGTCTGTATGATCTATATCTGTACATACGTGGAATCCGTCCACCCGTCACCCAATGACAATAAGCATCATGTATGCAAGTATGAGGATATAAACAATATCATGGAAAACATCATGAAAACCCGTGCCTAGCATCGACACGTAAATCCTCATCCATCGGGCTCCGTCAGTCCGGATCGGCCCGCGGGCTATGTCTGCGGAATCGGCCCTCAGCCCCGGCAGTACGCCCAAATCTATCCATCGACTCTGGTCAGTATCCTCCGGATAACCGCCAGGTCCAACCAATCACCGGTAGGTGCTCGCCCGCCTCCAGGCTCAATCGGCAAAGCTCATCGATCATCTTGCCGAGGGGAACCATACCGGGTCCACCATGTACCCGCAATCGGCTCGTCCACTCCTCGATTCGGGTTTCACATGTCGCTCTCAGCACCGAGAAAACACATGGTGGACGCACTGAAATATCATATCAAGGGTAACCGGGTTTTTAAAGCAATGACATATTCTCTTTTGAAACACCCTCGGTTCCCAAATCCAGAAATATCATAGAACAACATATCTCAATGCGTATAATCAAAAGCACGAAGTATGCGACATGTAAAGGAAGGTATGCACATCATCATGTCATGCAAGGATCATATACTGAATGCAATAGTACTACAGTGTAGTGACATGGCAATTATCGATGATGAAGTATGTGAGCCGGCAAATAGTGTACGTGGAACATACGCATCATCGATAATGGTGCTGGTGTCCTAACAGCACGATAATAATATAGCAATAAACATATGCAAGCAATGTGAATAGCATGAATATGTGGAAATCAAATAATCAACACCACAGTGAAGAATCTACATCAACAAGTATATATCATGCAGTTATGTCGTTTGAAATAAGACGAATCGGGATTTTTAGTAAAATAAGGGTTACAGTATATTTTAAGAAAGACACGTCCTTTGAAAAATACCCGTAGAATCTCTTTACTTGTCTTTTAAGATATTCCTGATTCGTAGTTTTTGAAATAGGTATGACTCGGGTCTAGTCTAACATCTACTATGCAAACTACAGATCTAAGTATCAAGCCAATCGGGAGGGGTATGGAAACCACCTAAATCTGAGTCGATATATATATAGATATAATAGTCGGTGATCCTGCCTCAATAGTATCGCGTACGATACAGTATATCATATGACATCCTCAAGTCATGAGTGCGGATCTATCATCAATGTAAAGCTCGTACGGTAAATCGTCCTACGGCATCCCAATAGCTGGGTACGGGTCAATATCACACTAGCTCATCACATCTCAGGTATCACTATCATCTATCACATAATCTGGGGTACTGATCTAAGTCTAGTACAACTGATACCATCAATATACTGCGAGTGCAAGCACACGTCCCAAGGCCCGCTAGAGATCACGTATCGTATCCCAAATACGAATCATATCAAATCACCGATCTTGCGGCACAAAGCCCAATATCATCGACTCATCTCCAATGTCATCCAATATCATCAACACAGTGCAAGTATAATGAATATGCAAGGGTGAGCGTGTAGGTGTAAATCTACTCTAGGGTTCGCGACTATGAACTACACTAGTCACTTCTAACCCTACACTATCCATAGTACACCTAATCTATCATATCCACGACACACTATAACTATCAAGCATAATATATAGTATACTAACTACGGACTGCGGGGGTGCTATACGCCATCCACCCGACTTCCCCCAGTAGATATAATCTACTCACCTTGCGTCTCCATCTTTCGATGTCACAACGCGCTTGCTTGTTGTCCCGTAGTCTTCATGGGGTACCTACACATCAAAGTGTTGTATATGCGCGTTAAAACCAAACCAAAGCTAAAACGGCACACGAAACCCAAAACGATACGATAAGAGGCCTATAGGTTAGAACCTATGGCACGCCTTCAAAACCATCAATAAACCCTCTATATCGTCGTATAAACGCCAAATAGTCGAGGTAAAACACAATATACAATTGCAGAATCAAAAATACGGAATACGGAAACACGAATCCAAAACAGCAACTTAGGAAATATGTTCCAGATTTCACCCTAGGTCAAATTAGACAAATTTATACATACCAGGGATCTAATCTATACATGTAGGAGCTGCAGAACCAAAACGACACAGATTGGTGCTGGTCGGGCCGCAAATTGCGGCCAATTGGGATTAATTGGCGGCCGGGTAAGGGAGTTAGGGGCTAGGGTCTTGGTGGTAGCTTCCTGGGTGCCTGAACATGCCACTGTCCAATCAATTTTATTTTAGGATGTCCCGGGTGATAGCAGATCCCAATTAACCTTCACAGATTTCACAAATTTTCCGATATCAGTTTCTAAAATCCGTATTCTGGGTTTAGGCTTCAGGTTAGGGTCTCAATTCATGCACTAGGGTGTTTATATAACCTCAACTAAGCTTAATTTCACGATACAACACAAGTTTCCCTCAAACCCTAACTAGGTTTTACCTCAAGTCACCAAATCACACAATATCGGTTCAATCATAACATGGGGGTAAAGGAAATGCTAAAACTAAGTTAATGATCCAGAAATTACCTCATTTGGCAACTCAAGAATTTTCTTGAGTTGCCCCTAGTGGCCAAAATCCTTGCTTCTTTAGCTTCAAGTGTAGATCTAGGGATTGTGCACACGTTTAATGAAATGGAGATTGGGTTTTGGGGTTGTTTTAGAGGTGTTGTGAGGGGTTGAAGAGGGGAGGGAGATGAAGGAGGGGCAGCAGCAGCAAGCAAGCAAGAGGGAGAGAGAAATGAGTGTTGAAAATGGAGGAGAATGGCTAAGTCTAGGGTCAATGAAGCCCATACCTCTCTCTCTCACCAACTACCCATTTCTTTATTCTTTTCTCTTTTCTTTTCCTTTTTAAAACCCTTCTCACTCAAATAGTAACCCCAAAACAAACCATGGCAATAAAATGTAACACAAGTGTGAAAAAGTGATGTGTGCATGTTTTGCACAAAAATGCTAAAAACCGATTAGCGATTTTTAATCGCGATTAGCACTAATTTAGCATATAACTAATCAATTAAACTTAGAAATGGCATAATTCTCTAATTTACCCTATTTTATAATTTTCCATAATTTTTTCTAACATTTTTCCTATTTATTTGTATTTAAAAATACCAAAATATTAAAATATTCAATAAAATAACATTAAATTATTAAAAATTCCCAAAAATTAATATTTTATCTTTTTGAAATGTTACACAGTGGTAGTAACCCGAGGATTCCACACAGTCGGAGTGTTGGCTACCCCCGCTCTGGGTTTGCGCCAAGGTGCGGCTTCGATTTCGCTCTATCAGGTGTCTCAAATCCTCGGACGAGGCCTTTCTCGAGTAGTTTCTGCACTCGTCGTTCGCGCGGTCCCTGCGAGAGTGGGGGCGTCAGTCATGCCTGGAAGCAGGCAAGCTGACCGACACCTCCTCAGGGGGAGAGAACGCGCAACGGGCATTGGAGCGGTGGCCCAGTCTTCCCTAGGACCGCGGCGTAGAGCTGTTCGGCGCCCAGCGGGTCATGAAATCAGTCGCCGCGTATAGATTAAGGTGGCCGGAGTCAGCCCGCCGGCGCTCGGTGGCGCTATGATGATGGTGAGGGAGATTGAGGGCTTGAGTGTGCCCATCCATCCTTCGGCAGACATCGTTATCCCGGGGATAGGGAGCCATGGCCTGGTGGGTAAGGCCAGCCGCTTGAACGCGGATGAGGGCATCCACTAGCATCGTGAGCCTGTCTATCCGGACGGATAAGGCGTGGATGGCATTAGGAGGGAGAGGTGGGCCGCTCCCTCCTCCGTTGTGGTGGCTCGTATTTGGATCGTTGCGGTCGTTGCTCGCCATTTGGTCGAGGGCGGAAGATCAACTTTTGTGGTGGAACGAAAAAAGTCTTTTGTTTCCACAAATGGCGCCAACTGATGGAGGTCGGGATCTCCTTCAGTTGCTGTCCTTCGTCGGTCCTGCGATGGCATTGTTGGACGGCTGAGATTTGGTTTGGGAGTTGTTGAGTGTAGATCTCAATGGGTTGGTGTTGGACGCCAAGATACCTGCAAAGAAGTACCGGGGTGGGTGACCACCATGGGACCCTCCGACGATCAAGTTAGAGCCGAGGAATAGGTGCAGAGTAGCGGCGTATTGGAAATAAATTCAAGATACCTGAGTCGTCTGAGAGAGGGGTTTATATAGGGGTTGCGTAGAGCGAGCAAGAGTGAGATCACCGCCGTCAGTTACGCCCCAGCGTTATCCTCGCCTTGAATGGGGGGATACGCCTATTAATGGGAGAATACGCCCATTTATGGGGGGATGCGCTAGCGTGGAACGCAGATCGTGGGGAGGCGGATATCTCGTCCTGGCGATATACGCGGAGCCGTTGCGGGGCGCATAGGATCCACGCTCTTGGTTGATCGGGGGAGGCCGAGGAAGCTCGGCATGTCGGGAGCTCGGAGACGAGCCGGGTGGCCAAGGAAGCTCGGCATGTCGGGAGCTCGGAGACGAGTAAGGAGACTGAGATAGCTCGGAGATGAGCTGTTGGTAGTTTTCTAGATGAAAGTGAAATGTATTCAGGGAGGTCTTCTGGAAGGTCGGACAGGTTTCTCGAGACGAAGTCCCGAGAAATCCTTATAATGCAACCTATCTATTCCACCTCCGTAGCCTTCGGGACACGTCATCCGCCACGTGCCGTAATCTGAGGAGACACCACTTGTGAGCATCATCATTTCCCCTCACAGCTTATAAGAACCTCTTTCTCCGAGTAGCCAAACACGAGCCTCATCTTGCTCCTCCTTCCATTAGAACAATCCATGTTCTTAATCGGAAGTTTTTGAACTTTCTTCGAAATGAAAGAGGTACATCTCTCACCGGAGGAGATCGCGTTGGCAGTAAGATCGGTGACCGTCGACGACGCCCTTATATATGTCTTAGATCCCTCGATCTTGTAACCTCGAGAGGCATAGGAAGAGACACGTGAATGACGTGGCGATGATGTAATACCGTTAGTAGTGACTTAGCATTGTTATTCATGATAGTCTTTTGTAGTTTTGAAAGTTATCAGTAATTAACGGTCATGGGCCCAAAGATGCATATTGTAGTTTTTGATACATAAGCTTGTAAAAAATTGAAGATATTTTTTTCTCTCTTTGCAGGATCTTGCTCTGATCTATTTACATCTTCTTCCAAGCTCATTCAACAAGTCTTACTAGTGTTCAAAGATATTTTCTTATCCTGGCAGCATGTGTATCAAAGAGATCAATATATTTGCATTTTCAGGTTCAATTTAATAAGTTCAGAAAAACGCTTCATTTTTTAAGAGTACCCGAGGTGGGTATATAAAGGGGCAAAAAAAGGCAGAAATTATCTTCATATTGAATGCCTCTTAGGTCGCCGCTCGATACATGGAATAGAAGATTATCTGGAATCCTCGCATTACCGAGAATGGGATTACCGGTATCTAATTCCAAAAAATCTTGTATTAATGTACTTGTTATATTTTAATCATTCCCGGTAATATACATATGTGCAACCGGTGGCGAGGCCTAGATGAAATAAAGCCCAGGGACTTTTCACAGAGATTTTGAACAGTGGGCGTTCAAATAATTTTGAAAATTACGTGGTTTCTTAGATAGTTCCCAAGCTGGCTGGGGCTTTTTGATAATTTTCCCTAAAAATAAATAATGGTAGCAAAAAGTCAAAACTTGAATCAAGATTATTATAAAAATAAAAGATATCTTAGAATTTACGCATTTCTCCTAAAAGATAACACCTGCAATTTCTACACTTGTTTTTGACAATTTCCCTAAAAAGAAATATTGGTGGCAAAAAAGGTAAAACTTGTTTTTTCGGGCAACTTAATTAATATTTTTGTTTTTTAAGTCAACTTAATTACTCCGTCCAATTTTACTTGTCATTTTTGGAATAATGGAAAAATCATTAATGATAAATATATTAATAAATGATACAATACCAAAATTAGCATGGAAAATTAATTACTGATATTAAAAAAATGATAACACTTTCCTTAATAGTTGAGAGCAGAAATGGTATGATTTTTTTAGTGGTGATATGGATTAGATTAATGGGTTTTTTTCCGTTAGCCCCCCATACTTCAATATTTTTCTAAATCCCCCCATAATTAGTATTTATCTGTATCCCCTATACTTATAAGCTACTCGTGCAGCCCCGTACTTCATTTTTCAAAATTATTCCTCCTCCTCTGCCATCGCCGCCGTCCCCCGCTGCCGTCCCCACCACCACCATCTTCTTTCTTCTCCTTTTCAACACCGCCACTGCCACTGTCACCGTCAACACCACAATCTTTCTCCTCCTCTTTTTCAACTCATCAACACCAATTTCTTCCTCCTCCTCAACATCGTGGACGCCGCCGCCGCCATCAACATCATCACCACCATCTTCTTCTTTCTTTTCTTCTTCAACTCACAACCGCCGCTGCAGCCATCCTTGAAGGAAGAAGGATTGCGGCGGCGGCGGCCGGAGAGAAAGAGGAATAACTTTCAAATGTGAAGTAGGGGGCTGTAGGGGTAATTTATAAATATAGAGAGTTATAGGTAAATACTAATTATGGGGGAGACAGAAAAATATTGAAGAATGAGGAGCTAAGTGAAAAAAAACCGTAGATTAATTGATGATAATAAAACAGGGAACTTACTATCTTTAATCGGTGTGAATAACAAGTAAAATGAGACGGAGTGAGTAATATTTATGTTTTTTCAGGCAACTTAATTAACATTTTCAATATCCACTGCGTTTAATTTACTCCGTTGGCTCCATTCAAAGAATCATATTTATCACACAAACTTGTGTTCTGTATCACTTATCCCTTATATATACACACACACGCACGGTATATGCAAGGTCCCTCCCCCATCACCTTCCCCCCCCCCCCTCTCTCTCTCCATGGAATCCTCTACCTTCTTCTTCTATCTCTCTCTAATTACTCTCTCTCTCATCCTCATTAAACTCATCACTTCATCAAACAAGAAGTATTTGCCTCTTCCTCCAAGCCCGCCTTCTCTCCCCGTCGTCAGCCACCTCCACCTCTTCAAGAAACCCCTCCACCGGGCCCTCAGCCGCCTATCCCTCCTGTACGGCCCTGACGTCCTCCTCCTCCGCTTCGGATCCCGCCCCGTCCTCGTCGTCTCCTCCCATTCGGCGGCCGAAGAATGCTTTAACAGAAACGACATTGCATTTGCAAACCGCCCTCAGCTCCCCTCGGGTAAACCCTTCAGCTATAACTACACCACCCTCTCTTTCTTGTCCTACGGTCCCCACTTGAAGATAGTCCGGCGCATTGCCACCATTGAACTTCTTTCCTCCGGTCGGTTGCAGTCTTTACTGTATGTCCGGCGTGAGGAAGTGGATTCTCTGGTGTCTGATCTGTTCAAGGAATATTGTGCCAAGGAAGAGGTCACAAGTTTAAGACATGTATCCCGCAGCAATGAAGGTGAGCATATTAATTTCTTATGTATGACACCGCATCAAAACCTCAATCGATATTATATACGACGGTATGTATTATTTCATTCTAAATGTTTGAGGAGATTGATTAATGATATTTTGGTTTTTCCTGCTTAAATCTCACTTATTGATACACCATAAAATTAACATCGGTTGCTCAAATCGCTCTCTCTCTCTCTCTCTCAAAACACAGATAGCTTAAGATATGACATGTCTCTTCCATTACGTCCATCAAACGCTGAAGTTATCATGACAATCAAATTATCTATTTTTATATTGCTAACAAATATCTTAGTGAAGTTTAACCCTCTTTGTTATCGACCTTTTACATAAGTCCAATAAACTGTAAATTTGATATAGATGTTGTACAATTAATTTTAACATCCTCATCCCGTCATCCTCGATACCAAACTCAAATTAATAATGAGTTGAGACATGAGAGAGCTATATAATTTTATATTCTTGCACATTTACTTAGGTACAATGGTCAAGTTGAAGAAGATCGAGTTGAGGCCTAGATTGTTCAACCTGACCTTCAAAGTGATGATGAGGATGATAGTAGGGAAGCGAGGTGACGGAGAGACGGCGGTGAGGTTCCAGGAGGTGGTGGAGGAGGGGATGGAGTTGATCGGAACATCAAACGTGTCGGATTTCATGTGGGTGTTGAGGGTGGTGGATTTTGGAGGGGTGAAGAAGAGGATGAGGAGGCATGTGGAGAAGAGGGAAGTGATTTTGCAAGGGTTTATTGATGAAATGAGGGAAGATTTGGAAGAAGACGGGAAAGAGGATGATAAGAAGAAGTGCATGCTTGAGGTTTTGTTGGGCTTGCAAAAGGAGGAACCAGGGTATTACACTGATGTGATCATCAAAGCCATGATCGTGGTGAGTTTTTTATGACTTGCATCAAACAGTATGATTTGAGTTGAATTAAAATTTTGAAATTATGAGCTATGTTCATTTCTCGCTAATTAATCGACCTTAATTTTCAATGAACTTCAAACTCATGCATATATAAGCTATGCCACAAAAGTTTAGGAACAACTTTTCCGGCCCGCTGTATAGGTACACTAATCTACAATTCAATCTTCCAGTCTCTATTTTTTGCAGGAACAGACACTTCGACAAATACGATGGAATGGGCAATGTCGCTTCTCCTCAACAACCCAAATTCCCTGAAAAAAGCTCGTGAAGAGATCGATTCGCTCGTCAAAGAACCCCGTCTCTTACAGGAAGATGACCTCTCCAAACTCCCATATCTCCAAGCCATCATCAACGAAACTTTTCGACTATGCCCTGCGGCCCCGCTCCTAGTCCCTCACGAATCACGTGAAGAATGCATGGTTGGTGGCTACCGCGTTCCAAGTGGCACGATTCTATTGGTCAACGCATGGGCCATTCACAGGGACAGCAAGACATGGGGGAATCCAGAGCAGTTCAAGCCGGAGAGATTTCTTGATGATGACTGCAGGGCTGAGGATGGTGCTTGTAGGATTATGCCGTTTGGGATGGGCAGAAGGAAGTGCCCAGGAGATGGGCTTGCCACAAGGTTGGTGGGTTTGGCGTTGGGACGCTTGATTCAAAGCTTCGAGTGGGAGCGAGTCGGGGATGAATTGGTTGATATGAAGGAAGGAGGAGGGATTACGCTTCATATGGTTAATCCTCTTCAAGCTATGTATAGGCCAAGGCAATCCATGATTGATGTTCTTTCGCGAATTTCAACCATTTGATGGTGGCCATGTATTTGATCATTCCATCTCTTAAATAAGATTTGTTGAAAAGTTAAAAGAAATAGCAAGAGAGAGGAGAAGAAGATATTGAAGGAATAAGAAGAAGCCTTACACAGGTCTCTCTTTATTATTGTGGCTTTTCTTTATAATAATTATTTCATATATATCTTTTTCTTATAACCATACCAATTATACACAATCTCTCAAATATATTGTTACAACCGAATCTTTCAAAATCTTCCGATTAAATCTTTCTAAACAATTGAGCCTTCAATAGGGGCATACGTCTAACCCTTGATGATATGGGACGATCCTGATCATGCGGAACCCATGGGCCGATCCTGTTCATGCGGAGCCCGAGATATTGAGATATTGAGATAGAGATGGTTATGGGCCGATCATGTTCATGCGGAGCCCGAAATATTGAGATATTGAGATATTGGGATATATATTTTGTGTCGAAACTTGACACGGATTCTCTGTTGATTTCATTGATAATATTTCGGTTTTTATACAAAAAAATCTCACTGAGATAAGCAAACAGTTTCTCATTCATGATGTGGTTTGCTTTCATTCTTAGTGCATTCCGTACATCATGTATGTGACATGTTGCTATCAGAGGCACTAACACGAGCACTTGGTATTACACTTATATATAGATATATACCCTTGCCATTATTAGATGCTTTGGGTTATATTTTGAGGATATTATTATTGTATGACCTAGGAAAGAGTTATACATGCGATTTCTTCTCGGTGATGTTTTCTGCCCACGAGCTGGCAACTCACTCCCATTGTGCCACAGTTTCATGCAGGTTTGGCTGTATAGGTTTCATTACGGCTTACTGGTACACTGCTTCCTTCCGGGTGATTGCTTTGGTAGGTGGGTTCACTTGCATCGTGTCCACCGTTGTACTTTATTTATTTCAGTTGTATCTAGTAAACTCCATCAACCAGACTTGTATATTTGATAGACTTAGAAGACCAGCGTATATTCTTTCGACCTTAGGGTCGCGCGCATGTATTATTATGATTCTTCTCTGGTTTTCTTTAAGTTGTTGGTTTTCTTCTGAGTTTTGATCCTCGCCCTTCGGCGTCGTATACTACATTGCATTGCGTGGTTGTTTCCGCCAATTGGCGAAGTGCTAGCTCCCGCTTGGGGATGCCTTTATTCATTATTATTTATTTCATGTGTTGTACTCGTTTGTTGGCCAGTATTTACAAAGGAGACTCTGCCGAAATTTTCTAGAAAATATGATTTTGCTTTTAAATGTTTAATGCTATTTATTGTGTTAAAAACATATGCTTAAAACAAGTTTTCCTTCTCTCTTTTTAAATGGTTTAGATTTCTAGGCTTTTGGCTTACTTGAATTAGGTGGGGTTCTATAGACTTCACATGATTCAAGTGCCAGTCACATGCCATTTCGGGTCGTGACAAGGAAGATGGTGGTGATGATGGCGGTGCGGTGATGTTGAGAAAGAAGAGAAAAAAGGAGGCGATGGTTTAAAGAAGAGAAGAAGAAGACGGCGGTGGAACGGCAGCGGCCGGGGAGAAGGAGGAATAATTTTTAAATGTGAAGTAGGGGTTATAATAGTAACTTATAAGTATAGGGGTTATAGGTAAATACTAAATATAGGGGGAGACAGAGAAAAATATTGAAGTATGGGGGGCTAAAAGAAAAAAGACCCTAGATAAATTGATGATATTAAAAAAGTGATAATATTTTCTTTTAACACGTGTGAATAACAAGCAGTAATATTTATGTTTTTTTAGGCAACTTAATTAATATTTTCAATATTCCTGCGTTTAATTAACTCCATTGGCTCCATTCAAAGAATCCTATATATCATGCACACAATTGTGTTATGCATCACTTATCCCTTGTATATATATAGACACACACACACAGTATATGCAAGGTTCCTCTCCCGTCACCTTCCCTCCCTCTCTCTCTCCATGGAATCCTCTACCTTCTTCTTTTCTCTCTCTCTAATTACTCTCTCTCTCTCATCCTCATTAAACTCATCACTTCATCAAACAAGAAGTATTTGCCTCTTCCTCCAAGCCCGCCTTCTCTCCCCGTCGTCAGCCACCTCCACCTCTTCAAGAAACCCCTCCATCGGGCCCTCAGCCGCCTATCCCTCCTATATGGCCCTGACGTCCTCCTCCTCCGCTTCGGATCCCACCCCGTCCTCGTCGTCTCCTCCCATTCGGCGGCCGAAGGATGCTTTAAAAGAAACGACATTGCTTTCGCGAACCGCCCTCGGCTCCCCTCGGGTAAACCCTTCAGCTACAACTACACCACCCTCTCTTTCTTGTCCTACGGTCCCCACTTGAAGATAGTCCGGCGCATTGCCACCATTGAACTTATTTCCTCCGGTCGGTTGCAGTCTTTACTGTGTGTCCGGCGTGAGGAAGTGGATTCTCTGGTGTCTTATCTGTTCAAGGAATACTGTGCCAAGGAAGAGGTCACAAGTTTAAGACATGTATCCCGCAGTAATGAAGGTGAGCATATTAATTTCTTATGTATGACACCGCATCAAAACCTCAATCGATATTATATACGACGGTATGTATTATTTCATTCTAAATGTTTGAGGAGATTGATTAATGATATTTTGGTTTTTCCTGCTTAAATCTCACTTATTGATACACCATAAAATTAACATCGGTTGCTCAAATCGCTCTCTCTCTCTCTCTCTCTCTCAAAACACAGATAGCTTATGATATGACATGTCTCTTCCATTACTTCCATCAAACGCTGAAGTTATCATGACAATCAAATTATCTATTTTTATATTGCTAACAAATATCTTAGTGAAGTTTAACCCTCTTTGTTATCGACCTTTTACATAAGTCCAATAAACTGTAAATTTGATATAGATATTGTACAATTAATTTTAACATCCTCATCCCGTCATCCTCGGTACCAAACTCAAATTAATAATGAGTTGAGACATGAGAGAGCTGTATAATTTTATATTCTTGCACATTTACTTAGGTACAATGGTCAAGTTGAAGAAGATCGAGTTAAGGCCTAAATTGTTCAACCTGACCTTCAAAGTGATGATGAGGATGATAGTAGGGAAGTGAGGCGACGGAGAGATGGCGGTGAGGTTCCAGGAGGTGGTGGAGGAGGGGATGGAGTTGATCGGAACATCAAACGTGTCGGATTTCATGTGGGTGTTGAGGGTGGGGGATTTTGGAGGGGTGAAGAAGAGGATGAGGAGGCATGTGGAGAAGAGGGAAGTGATTTTGCAAGGGTTTATTGATGAAATGAGGAAAGATTTGGAAGAAGACGGGAAAGAGGATGATAAAAAGAAGTGCATGCTTGAGGTTTTGTTGGGCTTGCAAAAGGAGGAACCAGGGTATTACGCTGATGTGATCATCAAAGCCATGATCGTGGTGAGTTTTTTGAGACTTGCATCAAACAGTATGATTTGAGTTGAATTAAAATTTTGAAATTATGAGCTATGTTCATTTCTCGCTAATTAATCGACCTTAATTTTCAATGAACTTCAAACTCATGCATATATAAGCTATGTCACAAAAGTTTAGGAACAACTTTTCCGGCCCGCTGTATAGGCACGCTAATCTACAATTCAATCTTCCAGTCTCTATTTTTTGCAGGAACAGACACTTCAACAAATACGATGGAATGGGCAATGTCGCTTCTCCTCAACAACCCAAATTCCCTGAAAAAAGCTCATGATGAGATCGATTCGCTCGTCGAAGAACCCCGTCTCTTACAGGAAGATGACCTCTCCAAACTCCCGTATCTCCAAGCCATCATCAACGAAACTTTTCGACTATACCCTGCGGCCCCGCTCCTAGTCCCTCACGAATCACGTGAAGAATGCATGGTTGGTGGCTACCGCGTTCCAAGTGGCACGATTCTATTGGTCAACGCATGGGCCATTCACAGGGACAGCAAGACATGGGAGAATCCAGAGCAGTTCAAGCCGGAGAGATTTCTTGATGATGACTGCAGGGCCGGGGATGGTGCTTGTAGGATTATGCCGTTTAGGATGTGCAGAAGGAAGTGCCCAGGAGATGGGCTTGCCACAAGGTTGGTGGGTTTGGCGTTGGGACGCTTGATTCAAAGCTTCGAGTGGGAGCGAGTCGGGGATGAATTGGTTGATATGAAGGAAGGAGGAGGGATTACGCTTCATATGGTTAATCCTCTTCAAGCTATGTATAGGCCAAGGCAATCCATGATTGATGTTCTTTCGCGAATTTCAACCATTTGATGGTGGCTATGTATTTGATCATTCCATCTCTTAAATAAGATTTGTTGAAAAGTTAAAAGAAATGGCAAGAGAGATGAGAAGAAGATATTGAAGGAATAAGAAGAAGCCTTACACAGGTCTCTCTTTATTATTGTGGCTTTTCTTTATAATAATTATTTCATATATATCTTTTTCTTACAACCATACCAATTATACACAATCTCTCAAATATATTGTTACAACCGAATCTTTCAAAATCTTCCGATTAAATCTTTCTAAACAATTGAGCCTTCGATTGGGGCATACGTCTAACCCTTGATGATATGGGACGATCTTGATCATACGGAGCCCATGGGCCGATCCTGTTCATGCGGAGCCCGAGATATTGAGATATTGAGATAGAGATGGTTATGGGCCGATCCTGCTCATGCGGAGCCCAAGATATTGAGATATTGAGATATTGGGATATATATTTTATGTCGATACTTGATACGGATTCTCTGTTGATCTCATTGATAATATTTCGGTTTTTATACAAAAAAATCTCACTGAGATAAGCAAACAGTTTCTCATTCATGATGTGGTTTGCTTTCATTCTTAGTGCATTCCGTACATCATATATGTGACATGTTGCTATCAGAGGCACTAACACGAGCACTTGGTATTACACTTATGTATAGATATTTACCCTTGCCATTATTAGATGCTTCGGGTTATATTTTGAGGATATTATTATTGTATGACCTAGGAAAGAGTTATACATGCGATTTCTTCTCGGTGATGTTTTTTGCTCACGAGCTGGCAACTCGCCCCCGTTGTACCACAGTTTCATGCAGGTTTGGCTGTATAGGTTTCATTGCGGCTTACTGGTACACTGCTTCCTTCCGAGTGATTGCTTTGATAGGTGGGTTCACTTGCATCGTGACCACCGTTGTACGTTATTTATTTCAGTTGTATCTAGTAAACTCCATCAACCAGACTTGTATATTTGATAGACTTAGAAGACCAGCGTATATTCTTTCGACCTTAGAGTCGCGCGCATGTATTATTATGATTCTTCTCTGGTTTTCTTTAATTTGTTGGTTTTCTTCTGAATTTTGATCCTCGCCCTTCGGCGTCGTATACTATATTGCATTGCGTGGTTGTTTCCGCCAATTGGCGAAGAGCTGGCTCCCGCTTGGGGATGCCTTTATTCATTATTATGTATTTCATGTGTTGTACCAGTTTGATGGCCAGTATTTACAAAGGAGATTCTGCTGAAATTTTCGGGAAAATATGATGTTGCTTTTAAATGTTTAATGCTATTTATTGTGTTAAAAACATTTGCTTAAGACAAGTTTTCCTTCTCTCTTTTTAAATGGTTTAGATTTCTAGGCTTTTGGCTTACTTGAATTAGGTGGGGTTCTATAGACTTCACATGATTCAAGTGCCAGTCACGTGCCATTTCGGGTCGTGACAAGGAAGATGGTGGTGGTGATGGCGGTGCGGTGATGTTGAGAAAGAAGAGAAAAAAGGAGGCGATAGGTTAAAGAAGAGGAGAAGAAGACGGCGGTGGAAAGGCAGCGGCCGGGGAGAAGGAGGAATAATTTTTAAATGTGAAATAGGGGTTGTAAGAGTAACTTATAAGTATAGGGGTTATAGGTAAATACTAAATATAGGGGGAGACAGAGAAAAATATTGAAGTATGGGAGGCCAAGAAAAAAAAGACCCTAGATTAATTGATGATATTAAAAAAGTGATAATATTTTCTTTTAACACGTGTGAATGACAAGCAGTAATATTTATGTTTTTTTAGGCAACGTAATTAATATTTTCAATATTCCTGCATTTAATTAACTCCATTGGCTCCATTCAAAGAATCCTATATATCATGCACACAATTGTGTTCTGTATCACTTATCCCTTGTATATATATAGACACACACACACACAGTATATGCAAGGTTCCTCTCCCGTCACCTTCCCTCCCTCTCTCTCTCCATAGAATCCTCTACCTTCTTCTTCTCTCTCTCTCTCTAATTACTCTCGCTCTCTCATCCTCATTAAACTCATCACTTCATCAAACAAGAAGTATTTGCCTCTTCCTCCAAGCCCGCCTTCTCTCCCCGTCGTCAGCCACCTCCACCTCTTCAAGAAACCCTCCCCACCGGGCCCTCAGCCACCTATCCCTCCTGTACGGCCCTGACGTCCTCCTCCTCCGCTTCGGATCCCGCCCCGTCCTCGTCGTCTCCTCCCATTCGGCGGCCGAAGAATGCTTTAACAGAAACGACATTGCTTTCGCGAACCGCCCCCGGCTCCCCTCGGGTAAACCCTTCAGCTACAACTACACCACCCTCTCTTTCTTGTCCTACGGTCCCCACTTGAAGATAGTCCGGCGCATTGCCACCATTGAACTTCTTTCCTCCGGTCTGTTGCAGTCTTTACTGTATGTCCGGCGTGAGGAAGTGGATTCTCTGGTGTCTGATCTGTTTAAGGAATACTATGCCAAGGAAGAGGTCACAAGTTTAAGACATGTATCCCGCAGCAATGAAGGTGAGAATATTAATTTCTTATGTATGACACCGCATCAAAACCTCAATCGATATTATATACGACGATATGTATTATTTCATTCTAAATGTTTGAGGAGATTGATTAATGATATTTTGGTTTTTCCTGCTTAAATCTCACTAATTGATACACCATAAAATTAACATCGGTTGCTTAAATCTCTCAATCTCTCTCTCTCTCTCTCTCTCTCTCTCTCTCTCTCTCAAAACACGGATGGGTTATGATATCCTTACATGTCTCTTCCATTACGTCCATCAAACGCTGAAGTTATCATGACAATCAAATTATCTATTTTTATATTGCTAACAGATATCTTAGTGAAGTTAACCCTCTTTGTTATCGACCTTTACTTAAGTCCAATAAACTGTAAATTTGATATTGATGCTGTACAATTAATTTTAACATCCTCATCCCGTCATCCTCGGTACCAAACTCAAATTAATAATGAGTTGAGACATAAGAGAGCTGTATAATTTTATATTCTTGCACATTTACTTAAATACAATGGTCAAGTTGAAGATCGTGTTGAGGCCTAGATTGTTCAACCTGACCTTCAAAGTGATGATGAGGATGATAGTAGGGAAGCGAGGCGACGGAGAGCCGGCGGCGAGGTTCCAGGAGGTGGTGGAGGAGGGGATGGAGTTGATCAGAACATCAAACGTGTCGGATTTCATGTGGGTGTTGAGGGTTGTGGATTTTGGAGGGGTGAAGAAGAGGATGAGGAGGCATGTGGAGAAGAGGGAAGTGATTTTGCAAGGGTTTATTGATGAAATGAGGAAAGATTTGGAAGAAGACAGGAAAGAGGATGATAAGAAGAAGTGCATGCTTGAAGTTTTGTTGGGCTTGCAAAAGGAGGAACCAGAGTATTACACTGATGTGATCATCAAAGCCATGATCATGGTGAGGTTTTTGAGACTTGCATCAAACAGTATGATTTGAGTTGAATTAAAATTTTGAAATTATGAACTATGATCATTTCTCGCTAATTAATCGACCTTAATTTTCAATGAACTTCAAACTTACGCATATATAAGCTTGTTTTTGGCTTAATCTAAACAAGCGGCTAATGTCATAAAAGTTTTGGAACAACTTTTCCGGCGAGTTGTATAGGCACGCTAATCTACAATTCAATCTTCCAGTCTCTATTTTTTGTAGGAACAGACACTTCGACAAATACGATGGAATGGGCAATGTCCCTTCTCCTCTACAACCCAAATTCCCTGAAAAAAGCTCGTGATGAGATCGATTCGCTCGTCGAAGAACCCCGTCTCTTACAGGAAGATGACCTCTCCAAACTCCCGTATCTCCAAGCCATCATCAACGAAACTTTTCGACTATGCCCTGCGGCCCCGCTCCTAGTCCCTCACGAATCACGTGAAGAATGCATGGTTGGTGGCTACCGCGTTCCAAGCGGCACGATTCTATTGGTCAACGCATGGACCATTCACAGGGACAGCAAGACATGGGAGAATCCAGAGCAGTTCAAGACGGAGAGATTTCTTGATGATGACTGCAGGGCCGGGGATGGTGCTTGTAGGATTATGCCATTTGGGATGGGAAGAAGGAAATGCCCAGGAGATGGGCTTGCCACAAGGTTGGTGGGTTTGGCGTTGGGACGCTTGATTCAAAGCTTCGAGTGGGAGCGAGTCGGGGATGAATTGGTTGATATGAAGGAAGGAGGAAGGATTACGCTTTATATGGTTAATCCTCTTCAAGCTATGTATAGGCCAAGGCAATCCATGATTGATGTTCTTTCGCGAATTTCAACCATTTGATGGTAGCCATGTATTTGATCATTCCATCTCTTAAATAAGATTTGTTGAAAAGTTAAAAGAAATGGCAAGAGAGAGGAGAAGAAGATATTGAAGGAATAAGAAGAAGCCTTAGACAGGTCTCTCTTTATTGTGGCTTTTATTTATAATAATTATTTCATATATATCTTTTTCTTACAACCAATCACTTAAATATATTGTTACAACCGAATCTTTCAAAATCTTCCGATTAAATCTTTCCAAACAATTCAGCCTTCGATAGGGGCAGACGTTTAACCCTTGTATGGACAGACGTCTGGCCGCGCTCTGTTACTCACGGAGAGATTCCAGACATCTTTCCTATAATGGTGCAGACGTCTGGCCGTGCTTTGTTAGCGTATGATAGATTCCAAACCTCTAACCCAGAATAGTGCAGACGCCTGTCGTCATGGCCAGACGTCTGGCCTGAAGTGGTCAGACGTCTGTCGGCTGATTCTGTGGGCCTGATCGCTTTGGTTTTGATTCGTTATTACGCCCCCTCGAGCTGCATAGCGGCCGGACGACGTTGAGCTTGATTCGCAATTCGACAAAGCATTGTATCGATAGTGGCTTATTGAGAGCATCGGCATGTTGATCACACGTAGAGATGTAGCGTACAATGAGTTGGTTTTCAGTGACAAGTTCGCGAACAAAATGAAAGTCAATTTCAATATGTTTGGTGCGAGCATGGAAAACAAGATTAGCAGCAAAATAAGTAGCGCCAATGTTATCACACCATAGCACAGGTGGGTAATGATTGAATCCAAGTTCGTGAAGTAATGATTGAAACCAAATGAGCTCAGCCATGGCATTCGCAAGCGCATTGTATACAGCCTATGTGCTTGATCGAGTGACTGTTGCTTATTTCTTAGAGTTTCATGAAATGAGATTGTGACCCAAGAAAATAGTGTGGCCACAGGTGGAACGATGATCCGCAGTATTCCAAACTCAGTCAGCATCACCGAAAATATGCAGGTAGCGTGGCGGATCTCTGTAAAGAAGAAGGCCATGAGAGTGTGTATCTTAAAGATAGCAAAATATTCGCTTAACCATCGACCAATGATGTTCAATAGGAGCGTGCATATGCTGATAGACCCGATTGACTGTAAAGGAGACATCTGGGCGAGTGATGGTGACGTATTGAAGAGCGCCCACAATACTGCGATACATAGAGAGATTAGCAAAAATAGTGAAAAGCGGATCACTGGTAGTCGTGACGGTGGCCATGAGTGTGGATACTGGGTGCGCGGTAGTCATTTTGGAGCACTTAAGAATATCCACAATATATTGAGATTGAGATAAGAGACAGCCATCGGGGTGAGGACAGAGTTCGATACCAAGGAAATAGTGAGCAGTGCCAAGGACACAAATGGAGAATTCACGTTGAAGAGAAGCAATAAGGTTAGTAATGCCCCCTTGATCGGAACCAGTAATTAGAATATCATCGACATAAATCAAGACATATATCCGTGAGCGCCAGTTCCAACGAAAGAACAGCGAAGTATCTGTTTTGGAACCAAAGAAGTCGAGCTAAAGGAGTCGTGTACTCGGGCGTTTGAACTAAGCACAAGGAGCCTGCCGAAAGCCGTAAAGAAAGCGATGCAATCGACAAACATGATTGAGAAATTGTGGATGAGTGAAGCTCGAAGACTGATCCATATAGACCACTTCCTTGAGATGACCATATAAAATTACATTTGAGACATCCAACTATCGCACCTGCCAACCCGAGCTAGTCGCAATTGTAAGAATCAAGCGAACCGTAGTGATTTTGATAACCAGGTTGAAAGTGTCAAAATAGTCGACACCGGGTTGTTGCCGAAACCCCTTAGCCATGAGTCGTGCCTTGTGACATTCAATCGAGCCATCGGAATGATGTTTCAACTTAAACACCCATTTGCACCCGAAGACATTGAAATGAGATTGGCGAGGGGCGAGCAACCATGTGTCGTTGGGAAATAAAGTATCAAATTCAGAGGACATAGCCGCACGCCAAGTCGGGTCCTTGGATACCTGGGTGAAGCAGTGGGCTTGACCGAAGCAGTGGCAAGAAGTGTTGTAAGTAATGCGTGACTGCTTATGAGCGCACGAGGTGGCGGAGAATCAACGTCCAGATCAATAGAGGCATAGATGTCGGCAAGAGAACGCATGCGAAGAATTGGAGACTCATCGGAAGTGATCGACGAGGTGGTGGAAGGGCAGCCTAGAAGTGGGGAGGATTGTGTTGAATTCTTTCACACCTCGCTTCCCAGTAGACGGAAACGATGACGTGGCAAACCCGCGGTATATTTATCCAGAAAAGTTCATTTCCTAAATAAATATACTAAGCGAATTGAAACAATAATAAACAATGCAAAAAATAAATGGAGGCTATAAAATTTTTCAACAAACATTTTTATTTACATTCAACTTCCAATATTTACAAGTACATGAGTTTCAGCTAGAAAGTAAATACAATAAAAGGAAATGCCTAAACATGTAGCATACATAAGCTGGAAAAAAATGATGCTAAGCTAGTCCTGAGTAGCAATCTGGTTGTAGTCCTTCTTTATAGCCCCCACTTCTTCCGTCTCGGCTGTATCTGACAAACATTCCAAGAAAATAAGGGTGGATGGAATGGCCGTCAGCGAACTAGCACTCGGGAAGTCCCAAGGATAAAATAAAAGAAAAATTGACGAGTGTAGAATATATATATATATGATGAGTAAAAGTATATGTTCATCGGTAAATATATACTATAGGTCTTTATATGGTCACAATATGAACGTTAAATTCCAAGTGTGAATATTAACACAACCGTAGAATTATTCACGAGCTCAAGAGTGGGGCCTAAGGAGTAAGAAAACACGGGCCCATTTCATATGTTAGTATCGAGACTTTAGGCTGTGGATGAATCGACCCGGCTGATATTCGAATAAAATAAAAAAAGATTAACACGGGATTCCTGAAACTTTGTTGGATTCACACAAGAAAGTATCCCAAACACCCCAAGTATAAATAGTCTATAACCGTATAATATACTTAATTAATTTGATTGATTATAACATGTCTTGATCGAAACCATAGATTGCAAAAGATGTTGAATGAAGTCGAGTGAGTCGAGTAAAATGCGAGTCATGATAATTGCAATCTTGGTTCGAGTCAAATTAGTTCGAGTAGACTGGGTTCGAGTTCATGTTCAAGTTTAGGTTCGAGTTGGGTTAGAGTTCGAGTTTGGGTTCGAGTTTGAATTTAGATTCAAATTTGGATTCGAGTTATAAATATTTCTTGTGAATGAATTTAACTGTTGAAATCTTAAGTTCGGGAAAAATCGGCAACTGCTGCACATGGACGGCAGCATTTGTGTCTTTTTCAAGATAATTGTTATTGATAACTCCGTTAAGTTGTACAACCTGAATAGACAAGTACTCACTTTCTCCAGCTCCCTGAGGCTCAAGAGAAATGATACCGCTTAAATCTATATTAATCTAGAGTTCTTAAATATTTAGTATTATTGTTTACTTTGTATTTACATTATTTGTATTTCTCGAAAGGGTTTTGTGAAAAATACTTTGATATTGTTTAAAAATAAATCTTGATGGTGATTTATAATATTTAGGGTTTTCATGAACATGTAATTGTTGTAGTATTTTAGTAATAAAATCTAGCTTTTGAAAGTTTATGGTATTTTAATGAAAACTAGCTCTTATGGAAACTTGATAGTATTTTATTAAAATTTCAATCTTCATTTTAAAAATATATTTTCACAAATTGTTTCTATTGAAAATACAGATTGGTAGTTTTATATAAATTTTTCAAAGTTTGATTTATTTAGAAAAGTCGTATTTCTAAAAAAAACGTATTTTTTATTTCCTTTCGAGGCCGAATACTCCGTGAAGAGTTCTGCATCTCGCTCTACTATTCCAAAAATGTGCAATAATCCTCACGATCCATTAGCGGGTCCCCTAGCAAGGGTTGTAGAGACGTAGTTGCTAAGAATTCCAAAAATATTGATTAAAAGAAACCTTTTTGTAAAATTGTGGTATTTTAATGTAAAACCTATTTTTTGAACCAACCATATATTTATAATATCGTGCTATACTGTTAGTAATATGTATGCCCTAGAGTCCATTAGTGATGATATAGTGGATGCTTGGACATATATATAGAGGACTTTCTTACTCGATGTGATAGTATGCTATCAGGTTACCTTTATCTTAACATGTAGACTGGTATTTATACTGTCTGTCTCTTACATGTTGATAATGCCCTTAGGATATGTACTTGACTGCTAGGATTATAATGAGATCATAATAGTGGGGCCAGGGTAGTCCAAAAGTACATCCTTTAATCAGTTCCTAGTCGAGAGAATATCGAGACTAGGGTATCGATATTCCAGAGCAGACTAGTGTGTACGTTTCTTGTCCCTTAGAGAGCGATGGTTGATCCTACAACCATTGGTGTGTGACATCAAAGATTGCACACAGGTGCTCATTAGAGAATGGGTACACCGAACAGAACTCGCCGAGAACTCCTATGTGGTAGTATACATATTGTCAAATAGCAGTCCTCTGGTGACACTGGCACAGGTTAGTTTGTAAACCCAAGATCGTCATAGAGTCTTGTGCGGCTCCTACTGTGCTTTGATTTCCTCCCTACCACGCTCAAAGGAGACGTGCAAACAGGTGGATTTTGGGTACAGTCCCGAGTCGCATGGAGGCAATGAACGATAGGAGGGGTTTCGTCTCTCTCGGTATTGGGGGTTGATGTTGCGCTATGCTCGATTGGCTATAATTAAAAGTCCCTGGCCAGAGCTGCTGCCGAGATTTACTGATAAGTGTTATCAGTACTTTCTCGAACCGTTATAGGCCAGATATCGGCATGACTTATCACGTTACTGGGAACTGACATTTACCACCCCCAGACATGATATGCGACATATCTGAAGAAGAGACCGGACTACACGGTAGTGTTACTGATAGGCTTCATGGAGACTATGGACGAGCTTGCTTGTTGATCTTCATATCGCTCAATATCCGGGTAGCCGTTACGTCCAGCTAGTACCGCTGACGGCTTGTGGGTGACTGATGTGATCATCACCTACTGCCGGCGTATTGACGAGCCTTTAGAGTCCTACACAGAAGTTCCCTGGTTCAAGCGAAATGAAATAGGACACATATGTGATATGTGTGTGGGCCTGATTAAATACGTGTATGTGATACCGTATTGTAATCTGGCAGTTATCTGTTATAGGTTTGGTTATATGTGATATAACCAGATTGTCGAATCAAATGTTGATTTGATAATGTGATATACAGATAAATGATATTAGTCGGTCATATGTGATATAACCGGATTATTAAATCAAGTGTTGATTTAATAATGTGATATATATTATATGTGATATAATTATATCTTAACTAATATCATTAGCTCACTAATTATTCTTCATTATAAATATATTAATATATATGATATATATATATATATATAATAATGAAGCATGGCATATGAATTTCTATTTTGTGAAAATAGAAATGAGGTGGAAAATGAGAGCATGGTTGCAAGTATGGGATTTACATTTGTTTATTCATCTTAATTCACTATTTAAACATAGTTGCAATTTTATATTGCAAAATTCCATGCTTGAATGAGTGAGGGGTCAAGAGCTGCCATCCATTCTAGTTTATTCTTAACACTTAGCCATTTTTCTTGCTATGCTCCCATGGCTCCTTTTTTCTTGCTATGCTCCCATGGTTGCTCTCTAACTTCTTCTTCTTCCTCAAATGTCATGGTTCAAGTTTCAACCCTCACATGTAATGTGAACCATGATGCTTGAACACAAACTTGTGAGCTTTTAACATTCCCTACTTCACCATCCTACACTTGACTAGCAATCGAGTGTAGCGTGTTTCCTACGCTAAAAAGCTTAGTGTAGAGGTAGCTTGAGTTGGAGGGACTTCACATGGATCATCTTCGGCACGAAGGTCATCGGGGGAAGCTCGTCCAAAACCTCAAGTGGAGCCTAGTGGAGTCGCGGGACTACTACATGGAGCATGTGAAGTGAAAGACTCGATCTACGATGGTATAGCCATCTTTCACTTCTTTATAGTTTACTAGATATCAAAACTAAACCCTAATCACCTAACTAAAGATCTTGTTAAATCTAGTTTAGCACCATAAAAATTTGGATTTGGCATGCTTGATGCCACTTGGACCCCTTGCTGGTGCTAGGGTAGACTTTCATATACAACCATAGTGTGCGTGTGGGGTAGGTCATTACCCCGTGAAAGTTCTATATGTAGGTAAACTAGTTATCGAAACAACGGTTATACTAAAGTCCATGGTATTTTAATGAAAATTTTGTTATATAATTGTTTCACATGAAATTTTGGTTACACAAAAAGGCAAAAGATGTGAATTTTGTTTTAAAAAGATATTAGGGTGATTATGTGACAAATAGACCTATTAAGTATGATAAAATATTTAAAAGAGAAGATTGTTATATATTAACTCCACTTTGTCGGTATGATTTTAAATTATGATTTAGGTTGAAAAGAATTAGAAAGAGAAGGAACTTACCGGTTTAGATTGTTAACAAGAGAGAGGGGAAGCCTTCGGGGGTCGTGGTTGTAAGTCGATATACAATACCCCACGAGTTGCGGGAAGGCGGAAATATGAAAAACAATCTTGTTCTTTGGATTAACATCGACTAACCGAAGAATCTTTACTAAACGATAACTAACAAATACATAGAAGTGGTTAACTACTATGAGAAGAGATTATACCTAGTGAACCTTGTCCTTCGTCTTTTCGTTCTCCACGTCCTCCTCGGCCTCCTCTACGTGATAGATGATCCACCCGAGAACTTCTATTCCAAGCTTCACCTCTAATCTTGAGGTAACTAAGTTTCTTTAGTTGCTAATCAAAGGAACCTAGGTGATATAGAGTGAGGTTATGGATTAATTAGTCTATCTAATTCTTGATCTCAACACATGAGTGGTAGGATTAGGGTTTGAAGAGAGAGTGAGCTTGAGGAGAGAGAAGGTGAACATAATGAAAATGTTTCTCACTTGAATATATGAAGCATAATCTTTTATCAAATAAATGAATAAATATGATTAATCATCATGCTTCATTAATTCTATATGTGTGATTCACTATATGAGTCATTAACCATTTAATGATGCATTAATGATATAGATGAATCACACAAATGAATCACAAATGCATTTAATGAAAATGCCACCTAAACCCTCAAGTCACCATACTTCTAAAAGCTTCCCGTCAAATTACAAGAACGCCCCTCCTATCCGTGAAAACACGGAAAAACTTTAGACTGTATAAATCCAATAATCTGATACTAGAATCTGGCTTAAACCAAAGCCGGCTAGTAAAAACTGTCCGAACGTCGTACGTGCGTAAACACACGTATGCGTCCGAACCCTTGTCGTAAAACCATACGACCTCTATATCGTTTCGCCTGGAGCAGGGAAACCCTCTGTGTGGGACTCTAAGACTCGACTACTACGCTGGCAGTGGGTTTAACCACAGACCGCAAGCGGCACTAGCTGTACGTAACGGTCTCCAGGTAGATGATGATAAGAAGGACGATGAGGAAACCCATCCGAACTCCTCCTGAGCCTGTCCGTGACAATATCCGCGCAGTCCGGTCTGTTCGTCTAAGAGTATCGTATGTATGTTCTAGGGAGGTGGTGAACATCAGATCCCTAATAACAGTACAAGTCGTGCCGGTATTGCTCAAGACCATCCGAGAATCTACTGATTAGTCCACCAGTAATTCTCAATCAGCCCTGGCCAGGGACTTATGGTAATGACCAACCGATCACAGTGCGATATCAACTCCCTATACCGGGATAGACGAATCCCTAACAGTTGCTCACTGCCTCTATGTGGCTCGGGACTGTACCCAACTAAAACCTGTTTGCACGACTCCTTTGAGCCGTGGTAGGGTAGTAATCAAAGCACAATGGGAACTCACACGAGACAAATGACGACCTTAAGTCAACAGACTATCTGCACACATTTCACCTGAGAACTGCTATCTGATGTTAGGTATAATACCATCCAGTCAGTTCTCTGCGAGTCATGTCCGGTGTACTCACACCCAGTGAGCATCTGTATACAATCTTAGGTGCACATCACCAATGGCTGCGGGACCAATCCATCGCCCCTCATCAGGGTCTAGATATGTATACACTAGTCTACTCTGGAGCATCGTTGCCCAATCTCGATACTCCTGCGACCAGGGACATTTAAGGATGTACATATTGACTATCCAGCTCCCACAAGTATGACTGCCATCACAACGCCGGTAGTCAGGCAAACACCCTATGGGCTTTATCAACATGTATATAAATACAAAGTAAAATATATCATACGTTAAGATAAAGACAAACCAAATAGTGTACTATCATATCAAGCAAGATTGTCATGTACATACATATCCCTAGCATCCTATACAATGAAGGCCTCTAGGGCATATATATCCAACAATCTCCCACTTGCACTAAGGCCTATAATTGGCGCAATGAGTACCCACTGTCTGCACTAGATCCAGTTGCTGGCGTACCGCATGCCCAACATCTCAAACAGCCTCTCGAATTGGACTTGAGGGATGACCTTGGTGAATGGATCTGCCGTGTTGTCTTTTGTGTCCACTCTCCGTACCTCGATCTCCCGACGATCCACGATCTCCCTGATCAGGTGATACCGCCTTAAGATATGCCTGGATTTCTGATGGGACCTTGGTTCCTTCGCTAATGCTACAGCCCCATTGTTATCACAATACAAAGGTATTGGATTGGCAATGGACGGAACCACCTGAAGTTCAGAGATAAACTTCTTCATTCAGACAGCTTCTTTCGCGGCTTCGCTAGCAGCTATATACTCAGCCTCCATAGTTGAGTCTGCGACGGTATCCTGTTTGGAACTCCTCCAACATACCGCCCCTCCATTGAGGGTAAACACAAAACCCGAAATGGATTTAGAGTCATCTTTGTCATTTTGGAAGATGGAGTCAGTAAAATCCTCGACCTGGAGGTCCCCATTACCGTAAACCAAGAACATCTCCTTAGTTCTTCTCAGGTACTTGAGAATGTTCTTTACCGCTATCCAATGCTTCTCACCTGGGTCAGACTGATATCTGCTTACCACACTAAGTGCGTAAGCTACATCTGGTCTGGTACATAACATCGCATACATTATGGATCCTACTGCCGAAGCGTAGGGTATAATGCCCATGCGAGCCCTCTCTTCATCAGTCTTTAGAGACATCTCTTTGGAGAGGGTGATCCCGTGACAAGCGGGTAAATTACCGCGCTTAGAATCTTCCATACTAAATCTCTTTAGTATAGTGTCAATATACCTGGACTGTGAAAGTCCCAACATTCTATTGGATCTATCACGATAGATCTTAATGCCCAGAATGTAGGATGCATCTCCCAAGTCTTTCATGGAGAATTTCTGTGACAAGATGAGCTTTACTGATTGTAGCATAGGGACATCATTCCCTATCAGTAGTATGTCGTCGACGTACAAAACGAGGAAGACTACTGCTCCTTCTACAATCTTTCTATAAATGCATGGTTCATCTACATTTTTGATAAAGTCAAATTCTTTGACCGTCTCATCAAAACAGATATTCCAACTCCGCGATGCTTGCTTTAATCCATAAATGGATTTAAGCAACTTGCACACTTTTCCGCTGCTCCCACTGTCTAAGAAACCTTCTGGTTGATCCATGTAAACACTTTCTTCTAAATGTCCATTTAGAAAAGCTGTTTTTACATCCATCTGCCAGATTTCATAGTCATGGAAGGCAGCAATGGCAAGCAGAATCCGAATGGATTTAAGCATAGCTACTGATGAAAAGGTTTCATCATAGTCCAATCCTGGTCTTTGACGAAAACCTTTTGCAACGAGTCTAGCTTTGTAGGTTTCCACTTGTCCAAATGCACCAATCTTCTTTTTGAAGATCCATTTGCATCCAACTGGTTTTACCCCAGGAGGAGCAAGTTCTAAAGTCCATACTTTATTGGTGTACATGGATTCCATTTCGGATCTCATAGCATCCAGCCACTTCACCGAGTCTTTACTCGTGATAGCCTGCTGAAAATTAGTAGGCTCATCATCATCGATGATGCAATCCTCTCGATCCCCATCTACAAGAAACCCATAGTATCTTTCAGGAGGATGAGAAAGCCTACTAGATCTGCGAAGTGGCGTTGGTTCGTCGGGTTCTATTGAAACCTGAGGTTTTATTAAGTCCTCGGTAGTAGTTTGAGGTTCTGGAATTTCTTCCAGCTCTACCGCGCTCCCACTAATTTCTTTTGCAAGAAATTCACTCTCTAAGAAGACAATGTGGCGAGCGACAAACACCTTTTGTTCTTCAGTGTGATAGACCAGATATCCCCTTGAATGCTTGGGGTATCCTACAAACTTGCACAAAACCGATCGTGCCTCGAGCTTATCCGGATTATGCTTTTTAACATATGCCGGACACCCCCATATCTTGATATACTTGAGATATGGTCTCTTCCCGCTCCACATTTCATATGGAGTTGTAGGCACAGACTTAGTCGGAACTCTATTCAATAGGTATGCTGCTGATTCTAGCGCAAAACCCCAGAAGGAAAGTGGCAACTCAGCACTATTCATCATTGAACGCACCATGTCCAGTAGCGTGCGATTCCTCCTTTCTGATACACCATTATGCTGAGGTGTATAAGGCGGAGTAAGCTGAGAGAGAATTCCATTCTCTTTTAAGCATTCAAGGAAACTGGTACTTAAGTATTCTCCACCTCGATCAGATCGAAGTGTCTTGATACTTTTACCAGTCTGTTTCTCCACTTCATTTTTATACTCCTTAAACTTCTCAAAGACCTCTGATTTATGCTTCATTAAGAACACATGTCCATACCTAGAGAAGTCATCAGTAAAAGTGATAAAGTAGGAGTGACCGTTTCATGCATGTGTAGACATTGGACCACATACATCACTGTGTACAAGTCCCAAGAGTTCTGTGGCTCTTTCTCCGTGTCCGGTGAACGGAGATTTGGTAATTTTTCCTTTGATACATGATTGACAAGTTGCATATGTTGAATATTCAAACAGATCTAAATATCCATCTTTATGTAACTTAGTCAACCTTTTTTCGTTTATATGACCAAGTCTACAATGCCATAGGAAGGCTTGGTTTAAATCTGGAGCCTTTCTTTTAAGCGTGTTTTGAATATTGAAAATTTGAGGTTGATTAAGTATGTATATGTCGTTTTCCAGTGTGCCAAACCCGATCATTTCTTGATTTATGAGAATGTTCATGATATTTCTTTCAAGCGCAAAATTATATCCTTCATTAGATAACAAAGATACTGATATAATATTACACAGTATACTGGGAATACAAATCAGCTGTACAACACCAAAATGTGCCCACTAGTCAACCCTAGGTGATATTCTCCTATTGCAATAGCATCTACGTGCATTCCATTGCCCATCCGGAGAATCATATCACATGTCTCTAGTGCTCTACTATTTCTCAGATCCTGCAAAGAATTACAGATGTGAGAACCAGAACCGGTATCAAGTACCCATGATGTAGAGTTTACTGAAAGACAATTTTCGATTACAAACACACCTAAAGAAGAAGCAACAGCTTGCTTCGTGTCCTTGGCTTTGAAGGCCACGCAATCCTTCTTCCAGTGCCCTTGCTTGTGACAATAATAGCATTCGTTCTTATCTGCCTTCACCCTTCCTGCCTTGTTCGTTCCCTGCACCTTCTTGACCCCGCCTTTCGGTTTGGTGGCTTTCATCTTCTTCTTCCCTTTAGCTTTCGCTTTAGATTTAGAAGAGGATGATTGGCCAACATACAGAACGGGGTTCTTCTCTTTTTTCAAGGAGGTCTCTGCTACCCTCAACATGTTGAGGAGCTTTGGAAGATCGGCTTCCATTTCGTGCATGTTGAAGTTCAGCACGAACTGAGAGAAGGTGTGGGGAAGGGACTACAAAATCAAGTCGATGTACAAATCATTCTCTAGCACGCATCCCAAGTTTGCGAGTTCCTCAATGAGGCTGATCATTTTCAGGAAGTGCTCTCCTACAGGTGATCTTGGAGCTAACCTCATCTGGAAGAGTTTCCTTGAGGTCTCGTACCTCGCGATACGGGAGTGCTCCCCATACAATTCCTTGCAATGGAGAAAGATGGATATAATATCCATACTCTCGTGCTGTTTCTGGAGTTCATTGTTCATGGATGCCAGCACGATACACTTAGCTCTCTCACAGTCTAGATCCCAGGTTTTGCGAACCTCCTTGTCCGCAACTAAGGAATCTGGTCCTGGGATAAGGGGAGGAACAGCGGTGGTAACATATGCTACTTTGTCATAAGTCAGTGCAATGTTGACGTTCCTTAGCCAATCTTTATAGTTCTGCCCGGTCAGTATATTTTTTTCAAGTAATAGTTTTAGTCCTGTCATGGTAGCTGCCAGAGAGAGAGAAAAGAAACACTCAGCGTATGCTCTTGCAAGTTTAGATTGGTTTATTAGTATATCTAAACAGGATGGCTCCCACTGTTTCCTCAAATCCTTCTTCAAAACCTAAAAGAAGAATTAGTCAGGATTTAATCACAAGTCACAATACTTGCTTAACCTTTCAGCCAGGACAGTGTTGGTACTTCGAGGGAGGTTTTCCAACGCTTTCGCGAAGTTCTTTAATTAAAGAACCTCTTTTCCCTGGAGGCGTAGCCCCTCTAACACCTTTCTAGACACCTAGTTGGTTTATAGCATTGATTGTTAAGTGAGAAAATTTCCCCAGAGTAATCCTACTCATCAGTGGGATCGGGATCCAACTATCATTGTATGATGCACTAGATGGAAGCCACTCTAGTCACCACACTCTAGAAGGTATGCTAAATCTGCAAGTTTCCTTTATGTTTGAAACTCCCGATGTGATTTTTACCCCAAGCTCTTATGACCTTGACGTAGGCCAACAAATCATAAGACGCAAGTCAAGTTCTACCTGTCGTTGTCCTGATTAATTTAGATCCATCCATACTCACCCTTGACGTAGGCCAACAAGGCTGTACGTCTGTCCTAAACTAATACATCTATCTATGCAACAAATAAGCAACACATTGCTACCATACACAATGCCTTGACGTAGGCCAACAAACATAGCATGAATACGATGTGCTATTTATTTGAAACAATGGAGGGTTACGGCTGGTTTTTGGCAAAAAACCGTTAACGTAGTGAACTTGATATGATCAAAGGAACCAAGATAGCCCTTTTTAAAAGGAGTGGTTTAAGCTCCGAATTTAAAATTTGCTTTCTGAAGAAAACCGAGTGATTTTGAAATTGTTCCAACGATTTAGTTTAGGTTTTATTTTCTTTGCATTAATGATAATGCGTCCCATCATTAACCTATCATTACAGAAAACAATGAAAATACAACGTCCTCTTATGCCATCCGCATTCGCCACGGGGTCCCGTCATCACCCGTTAGGTTACTTAACTAACGGCAGAGCGGGAGCTGGGCTAGCGCGGGTGTAAAACATAAGTGGCGTCTGAATAGCTATCATATATAGATATTGTACATTCGTCAGACGCAATAATAGGCATTCCAGATCACAGATGAACATTATTGGATATACAAGCAATCCGCGTTTCTTTTGAGCCTGCAACGAAAGACGGATTACACAGTTGTGATGAATAGCCATTACCCCAATCTAGACCCCTACGGGTACGGCAAACCACCCGCCAAGTACCCAAAGTGAAGCGGTCTCCCTCAACAACGTGAGTAGGCCACTAAACACTTCAAAATACCTGGTAGTTTGTGCACCCCACCTTGGGTCTATCCTAAGAGCAAAAAACAGTAAAAAGAAATAATACAACGGTGGCTACAACTGCAACCTGGATGTGCCCCGCAAAATAATATTACAACATATTACAATTATATCGAATGAATGAATATAATAACCCATCTCAAACCCCGGCTAATCATCACAACAATCCAATACAGTTCATAATCACAAACAGTTAAATCATTACAGAAATGTGCAACCCCCTGCCAACCGACATACTAGCAGTTAGGGGAGGTTTACGAACACATTAAACAGTTCACAGATATAATCTAATTAGCAAATATCGTATAATTTCGATCGATCAAACACTTTAGATTCTACTCCAAAACTTCTCTGTGCACCTGAGATTCGAGCAGAAAATAAACATTCCAGAAAAGACAAAAACATCACAGAAGAGTTACTGGGGAGAACTGGGTTGAATCGGCTTCAACTCGGCCGCGGATCCGCGGCGGATCGGTGAGATCGGCCGCGGTTCCGCGGTTGTTTGGCCGATTCATGCACCCAATTTTCTCCAGTAACCTTAGGTTTCCCTGCTTGTAATTTTAGAGGCCCCTGAAAAATTTTTGGGCCTCGATTTAAATTCGACAGAAACTATGTGATTTCAATGTTTTTTCCGGTTCGTTTTGCATTCGAAATTCTTACGACTTTGCTAATGAGTTAATTATTGTTTAGCGAGGTTCTGATACCACTGTAAGTCAATGTACAACACCCCACGAGTTTCGGGGAGGCGGAAATATGAAAAACAATCTTGTTCTTTGGATTAACATCGACTAACCGAAGAATCTTTACTAAACGATAACTAACAAATACATAAAAGTGGTTAACTACTATGAGAAGAGATTATACCTAGTGAACATTGTCCTTCGTCTTTTCGTTCTCCACGTCCTCCTCGGCCTCCTCTACATGATAGATGATCCACCCGAGAGCTTCTATTCCAAGCTTCACCTCTAATCTTGAGGTAACTAAGTTTCTTTAGTTGCTAATCAAAAGAACCTAGGTGATATAAAGTGAGGTTATGGATTAATTAGTCTATCTAATCCTTGATCTCAACACATGAGTGGTAGGATTAGGGTTTGAAGAGAGAGTGAGCTTGAGGAGAGAGAAGGTGAACATAATTGAAATGTTTCTCACTTGAATATATGAAGCATAATCTTTTATCAAATAAATGAATAAATATGATTAATCATCATGCTTCATTAATTCTATATGTGTGATTCACTATATGAGTCATTAACCATTTAATGATGCATTAATGATATGGATGAATCACACAAATGAGTCACAAATGCATTTAATGAAAATGCCACCTAAACCCTCAAGTCACCATACTTCTAAAAGCTTCCCGTCAAATTACGAGAACGCCCCTCCTATCCGTGAAAACACGGAAAAACTTTAGACTGTATAAATCCAATAATCCGATACTAGAATCTGGCTTAAACCAAAGCCGGCTAGTAAAAACTGTCCGAACGTCATACGTGCGTAAACACACGTATGCGTCCGAACCCTTGTCGTAAAACCATACGACCTCTATATCGTTTCGCCTGGAGCAGGGAAACCCTCTGTGTGGGACTCTAAAGACTCGACTACTACGCTGGCAGTGGGTTTAACCACAGACCGCAAGCGGCACTAGCTGTACGTAACGGTCCCCAGGTAGATGTCGATAAGAAGGCCGATGAGGAAACCCATCCGAACTCCTACTGAGCCTGTCCGTGACAATATCCGCACAGTCCGGTCTGTTCGTCTAAGAGTATCGTATGTATGGTCTAGGGAGGTGGTGAACGTCAAACCCCTAATAACCGTATAAGTCGTGCCGGTATTGCTCAAGACCATCCGAGAATCTACTGATCAGTCCACCAGTAATTCTCAATCAGCCCTGGCTAGGGACTTATGGTAATGACCAACCGATCACAGTGCGATATCAACTCCCTATACCGGGAGAGACGAATCCCTAACAGTCGCTCACTGCCTCCATGTGGCTCGGGACTGTACCCAACTAAAACCTGTTTGTACGACTCCTTTGAGCCGTGGTAGGGTAGTAATCAAAGCACAGTGGGAACTCATACGAGACAAATGACGACCTTAAGTCAACAGACTATCTGCACACATGTCACCTGAGAACTGCTATCTGACGTTAGGTATAATACCATCCAGTCATTTCTCTGCGAGTCATGTCCGGTGTACTCACACCCAGTGAGCATCTGTATACAATCTTAGGTGCACATCACCAATGGCTGCGGGACCAATCCATCGCCCCTCATCAGGGTCTAGATATGTATACACTAGTCTACTCTGGACCATCGATGCCCAGTCTCGATACTCCTGCGACCAGGGACATTTAAGGATGTGCATATTGACTATCCAGCTCCCACAAGTATGACTGCCATCATAACGCCGGTGGTCAGGCAAACACCCTATGGGCTTTATCAACATGTATATAAATACAAAGTAAAATATATCATACGTTAAGATAAAGACAAAGCAAATAGCGTACTATCATATCAAGCAAGATTGTCATGTACATACATATTCCTAGCATCCTATACAATGAAGGCCTCTAGGGCATATATATCCAACAGTGGTTTCTTCGGAAAGGCTTCGGTTGTCGAGCTTGGCTTGCTACTCCACTTGGGTGCTTAACTCCACTTGGTACTTAGAGAGTTTGAGAGAATTTTAATAGAAATTTTAGAATGGGAAAGAGCTAGGGGATGGGGTGGTATTTATAGTAAAGAATTTAGGGTTTGGGAATTAAAAATTGAATTAAAAGAATTAAAATTGATATTAAATGATGAATTGAAAAGTCTCTATTTAATTGCAGGAAAATCAAACAGTGCAGGTGAGTAAAGGGGAGCCGAAGAGGCGTGTGTGCAAAGAACGGAGGCAAATGGGGCAATCTGGACCGTCGGTAGCGGTTTTTGGGGCAATTCCGGTGGTTAGATCTTGGTGGTTTGCCTCGAGACTCGTACCACGTGTTTTAATCAGTGTTTACTCCTCATTGCGCCTGTTTGATTTTTCTGAAACATTTTTATTCTCCATGAATTACACGTGCAACTCTTGGCCTTCCGAAAAATTAAAAAGAAAAATCTTAAAAATAATTGGGACTGATGGGAAGTGAACACATAAGTTATATCACAGCAGTGTAGAGGCTTTACCCGTGAGCTACAAATTGTTTCTTGTTTTTATTAAACAAAAATAACTTATAACTCTTACACATGCTGAAATACTTTTTCTATACAATAAACAAATAATTTTGTACAGAGATTTCAGAATCGTTACAAATTCTGTGGGCAAGGATCATTTGCTGGTGGCGGCTGAGGAGCAGAAGTGTGAGCTGGACGTGGGGTTGATGATGGTAAGCTTGTCGGAGAAAGAGTGAACGTATACGAGTGGCTGGGTTGAGCAAGTTGCAGCGACTGGCGAGGGGAAGGCCCAAGTATGTCGGCCGCACGAGGGGAAGCATTGGTGGGCACTAATGCTAATGTTGGGCTCGGAGCAGGGCCAGAGCTAACGATGCCCACCCCTTGTTAGTGATATATGCCCTAAAGACCATTATTATATCATACTGGTTTGTATATTACTTAATGGAAGCTTGGAATATACACGGATATAGTAACTGTCTTGCTCGAAATGGTAGTATGCTACCTGGTTTGTTTCTACCTCAATATGTGCATGTGTTTATTTTAGCATATCACTTATACATATTGATAGAGCCCTTAGGATCTTTGCTTGATTACCAGCGTTGTGATGGCAGTCACACTAGTGGGGGCTGGGCAATTGTTCAGTTGATAAAACAGCATATTTGTATTACATTTTTCCTACCATTTTCATATTAAAAAAGGACTTTATTATGATATATTATACATATGAGGGTTTATGTGTAAAGACACCATTTTCCATATGTTAATATATTTTAATTAGTATTTGGTAGAAAAATGTATGCAAATAAATTCATTGACCAAATCCTAGTAGAACTAAGTCTACTAAATATTATTTGAGATTATTGTGCAGAATTTTCCAAGTTGTTATGCAGAATTTAGCAAGCAAATCAAGTTGTTGAAGAAGACTTGCCTAATTAAGAATTAAAACTTGGAGACCAAGTCTGGAAGCAACCGAGAGAAGATTTCTGAATTCTGAAGGTGCCTAGGATTGCCACATGTCCCAAAGACCAAGCCCCAGAAAAATGATGGAGGGATGAGATCAAATGGCCGCGGATCCGCGGCCATACCCCCCCTTTGGCCGCGGATCCGCGGTAATATAGAGGGGTCATTTGCTAAGATTTTGTGGCTTAAATCTATGCTATATTTTACCAACTTTTGAAGCAAAAGATTGTGGCTTTGGACTATAAAAGGTCACCGAGAGCCTCTTGGAAAAGGTATCAAGCCGAAGAGATCACGAAGCTCCAGACGCTCACGCATCAAGGCTGATCATCGACTGTTCGACTACCTCCTTAGGAAAGATCGAGAAGCAACTAGTTTTGTAATCATTTCCTACGGAATAAAAGTGTAGATTGTTCAAGTTGATTAATAAAGGTAGTTATTTTATTTAATTCTTTTGCATTTTACATTATGTTTTCCCTCTCTGTCTTTTCATCTTCTTTTCCCAACATGCGCGAGTAATTCTCCGCTTGTTAGGGTTCGTAGGATTAGGGTAGGCTAATGGACGATGAAAATCCCTAAACCCTTTTTAAGTCCTATAAAGTTTATGAACTTTATCAAAAGAATTATTAACATCCTAATCGGGCGGGCTAACAATTCTTTGCTAGTTCCGACCGCGATTAGAGATTAGATTAATGATTGTTTTGATAAAGGCTAGATATGAACGGAGTTCCGTGTCGAGATAAGGGTTAAGAGTGGGATTCCTTTTCCCTCCAGAAACCCTAATCTACACGCATCACTGTCGTTCTAGTCTTAAATCTATTAATGGATAAAAAGGGTAACTTTTAATTAATCGTCCATAACTACTAAATCCTAACGAACCCTACAAGCCCTCTTATTATATTAACTACATCTTTAAAATAATCTAGATCTATATTTTTGCAGTCTTGCTTAACGTAGATCTAGAAACCATTAACCAAATTCTTTCTTCCTCCTCTCTTTTTCAACACATCTAAAGTAAGAGTAAAAGATTCAACGTTTCCCAGAGGACGACCTGTACTCATCTCGGTCTAGCTACATGCGACACCGTTCTGATTGCGGTTAACTACAAACACACTTTTTCGCATAAATCAAATGGCGCCGTTGCCGGGGATACGTGCGTAATTTTTTATTTTTACTATTTTTGTTGAATTCTTAGACGAGTCATATCATTATTAAAACAAAACTGCAAATTGCATATTTAACGATTTGTGCGTGAATTTTTGCAAGGAGATCTGGAGTCACAGAATTGAGGAAAACAGGAAACAGAGACATTTTTAGAGATCCAGAGAAGCAAAGGAGACCACAGAAAAATTTTCATCAACTGTTCTCTCTACCACGCGGCGGAACCGCGGCATAAAGGCACATTTTGCGGCGGAATCGCGGCAGGATAGAAGAGTTAGGGCCACAGAATTCTATGGTATCTTTCTTAACTCCTTCTCTCTCACCTCAAATCCAATAAAAATCTATTTTCTGCAGGATTCTTTGCAAAATTGCGCCGCTCAAAAATCTTTTTGCAAAAGTTTTATGATTGGTTTTGTTTTGCATATTTAATACGGACTTTAAGGGGCAAAGACCAAATCAAGATTAGGTGGGGATTTCATCACCCTTCCTAAGCCCCACAAATCACAAACCGAGCATATAGATCAACCCTTCATTAATTTAAAAAATATCTAGACCAGACTCTAAAGACTGTCGCGCTCAATAAGGACAGAGGAAGGTCGTGGGTAATCTATCGTTTATCCGCATTACTTTTTGGTGCCTAGGCAAGTGTGACAAAGGCTAGTGGTTTTTAATTAGGCCCACGACGTGGTTCCTTCCCACTTACCTGGCACTTACCTGGCTACAAGGGTAGTACGGAGGCGGTAGAGGATTTATCCTGCGGCTTGTCCTTTGGAAGTCTAGGAGCGGTCTAGAGACTGGACCTAGGTGACCTTAGTTCTAGGGTTGCTTGTGCATCTTAGGGTGATTTGTCTTGAGTCTCACTTTTTCAAAACAAGCCAATTTTAAAACCACACACGCTGCCACTTGCACTAAACCCGCTTAGTGCATGCTCGGCTGGACACGGGATCCTAGTGTCCGTCTTGTCCGCGTTCCTGCTATCGACGCCGAAGTCGGTACTTCTTCATCTTCTTTTCCCCCACCACACACCACATCGACCGTGATGGACGGCACTCCATTAGAATATAACACCACGCTTCCACTGCCCGTAGGTGCGCAGAATCCACCGCGCATCTCTCTCCAAGAGAGATGCTATCCTATTCGTGGTCCTCTTCCTACTTGTCTATCTCTTCCACCACCTAACGGGGATAATTTTGAAATTAAACCCCACTATATCAATCTGCTGCCCAAATTTCACGGGCTTGAGTCGGAAGACGCGTACGTTTTCATCACCAAATTCGAAAACGTATGCGCAATGATGGGTACTTCACAATTGACTTTAGATGCTATGCGCTTACGTCTTCTCCCATTCACACTGTGCGACTTGGCAGAAAAATGGCTTTATAATACTGCCGCACACTCTATCACTAATTGGGACGAATTCGTCATAGCATTTCTTAAGAAGTTTTACCCAAATCATAAGACTGCCCACATTAGGAGCGAGATCAACCAGTTCACCCAGCTTCCCAATGAACCATTTTGGAAGTGCTTTGAACGTTTCAAAGATTTGCTTGTCCAATGCCCCCATCACGGAATACAAAGATGGGATTTATGTCGGATTATATATGAGGGTATTAATCCAGCGACAAAGAAGATGCTTGAAACAATGTGTCAATGCAATTTCATGTCTAAAGATGACGGTGAAGCATGGAAATATCTGGAAGACCTTGCTGAACACACGTTGCAGTAGGAAAGCGTAAGACCACCCTCAACTAAGGGAGGTATTCACCAGCTCGATGTTTCTATCGCAGTAAAAGCCGAAATGGCAGCGATACAAAAGAAACTCGACGCTATTGAAAACAAGTTCTCATCATTCTCCCTAAATCAGGTCACGCTTCCTAAGACCGTTTGTGGTTGCTGTTCGGATCCTTCACACTTAACGGAAGAATGTCCTATGAATGCATCGTTTCAAGCTAATGCTGCTTTTCAGCAGCGACCTAGAAACGATCCTTATTCTTCCACATATAATCAAGGATGGAGAAATCATCCTAACTTTGCTTGGAATCAAAACCAACAAAGTAATTATCAAAGACCTCCTCCAAAGCAACCACAACCACAGAATCAGCCCCCCTTTCAGTCACAGAATTTCCAAAATCCGGCCAACATTTCTACACCACAAGTGGCCGGTACTGACAACTCACTTGCACAAACTTTGGATATGTTCATGAAACAATCCATGCAATTTTCGGCTGAGATGTGGTCTTCTATTGATACCCTAACGAAAAACTCCTCCTCCCATGGTGAGAGTATCAAATCAATAGAAAACTAAATCGCACAGTTAAACACCGCAATGAGTGCGAGAGAGAAAGGGAAACTCCCATCTCAACCCCTACCGAATCCTGGCCATTCACAAAGTCATAATGTGAATGTCATTACTACGTTGAGATCGAGGAGAGTGCTGAATAACCGAGTGGGTGAGCAATTTGATGATAGTGACACATTTGATACCCCTTCTTCTTCTTCCCCTAATTCGTCTAGTCCCCCACCTTCATCCGAGCGTATTCTCCATTTTCCCCAAGGCTCGAACCCTTCGCCCATTTCGCCAAATATATCTAAGTCAATTCCCACTCCACTTTTGGGATCGAATCCGTCCCCACAGTCTTCTCCACAAACGTTGGACCCAAAACTCATTGATCGAGCTCCATTTCCAAACCGATTAAGGGCCAACGGACCTAACCCGCAAATGGAGAAGATTGTGGAAATGTCAAGCAAGTTAGCGTGAATATTTCTCTCATAGATGCTATTCAACAAGTCCCATCTTATGCAAGAATCCTTAAAGACTTGTGCACTAGGAAGAGAAAAACTCAAGTGCCTAAAAAGGTTTTCATGACGAGTAATGTTAGCACAGCTTTTACCCAACAAATACCAAAGAAACGTAAGGACCCCGGCTGTCCTACAATCTCTATTTCTATTGGGGGTAAAAATAAAAATCGTGCTTTACTCGATCTAGGCGCTAGCGTCAACTTGCTTCCTTATTCAGTATACGAGCAGTTAGGAATTGGAGAGTTAAAACCCGCCCATTGTACTCTCCAAATGGCGGACCGATCTATCACCAAACCTCGGGGCGAACTAGAGGATGTGTTAATTAAAGTCGGGGAATTCATATTTCCCGTGGACTTTATTTTTTTAGACACACAACCTGTAGCAAACCCACGCAATCAAATCCCGGTGATACTTGGTCGACCCTTCCTAGCAACTTCTAACGCTGTAATTAATTGTCGTAACGGTTCTATGAACTTATCCTTCGGGAAAATGACAATTGAGCTTAATATTTACAAGCTAGGAAGTCAGCCATCAGAACCTTCTGCTCATTTGCTGGATGTTTGTTCCATCCACGAGATAGCTTCCGAAAGCTGCATGGATGAAGAACTTTGCTTTGATGTTCTCGACAACACTAATGAGACATCGTTTGATCTTGCACCACTTCACAGTGAGGATATGTTCAATGAGTCCGACCTTGAGATTGAACCCGTTGACTCGTTGCAAAAGTCAGCAGCACTTTCCGAGTCAATATCTTATGTAAGTTTTGAACCTCTTAAGGAGTCCGAATATCATTCCGTTACCCCTCCTTCTATTGTCTCTTCGCCAATTCTTGATCTCAAACCGCTACCTTCTCATCTTAAATATGCATATTTAGGAGAGAATGAGACTTTGCCAGTAATTATATCCGCTTCTTTAGCCGTAGAGAAAGAGAATGCACTTTTGGCAGTGTTGAGATCGAATCGGCAAGCATTTGATTGGACAATGGCTGACATCAAAGGGATTAGTCCCTTAATTGTTGAACATCACATACATCTGATGGATGAAGCCAAACCAACCCGAGACCCACAAAGACGGTTAAATCCCGTTATGAAAGAGGCGGTAAAGAAAGAAATCGTCAAGTGCCTTGATAGTGGAATAATTTACCCCATATCTGATAGCCAATGGGTAAGTCCAATTCATGTGGTCCCTAAAAAGTCTGGCATCACGGTCATCACTAATGAGGCTAATGAGTTAATCCAAACACGCACCCAAACTGGGTGGCGCGTATGTATCGATTACAGGAAACTCAATGCCGCGACGAGGAAAGATCACTTCCCTCTACCTTTCATTGACCAGATGTTAGAACGATTAGCGGGACACGAATACTACTGTTTCTTGGACGGATACTCTGGTTATAACCAGGTCCCCATCGCCGAAAAGGATCAAGATAAAACCACTTTTACTTGTCCTTTCGGAACTTTTGCTTATAGACGCATGCCCTTTGGGTTATGCAACGCTCCCGCTACATTTCAGCGGTGCATGATGGGGATATTTTCAGATATGGTAGAAAATTTTCTGGAAATTTTTATGGACGATTTCTCCATTTTTAGGGACTCCTTTAAGGACTGCCTTCGTAATCTTGACGCTGTTCTTACCCGCTGTAAGGATAAGAACTTGACTTTGAATTGGGAAAAATGCCATTTTATGGTCCAAGAAGGTATTGTACTTGGACATATAATTTCACATAAAGGCATTGAGGTTGACAGAGCTAAAATAGATGTCATTCAAAACCTCCCTCGTCCCAACTGCGTCAAAGATATACGATCCTTCCTTGGTCATGCAGGATTTTATAGGAGATTTATTAAGGACTTTAGCAAAATTGCTAGACCCTTAACTCTTCTATTGGCCAAGGACACTACATTTCACTTCGATTCGGATTGTGAGGCTGCTTTTGAATCGCTTAAAGAATCACTCACTACAGCCCCCGTTCTATCATCTCCAGATTGGAACCACCCGTTCGAGCTTATGTGTAACGCATCAAATTTTGCTATTGGTGCTGTCTTAGGACAGCATATTGATAAGATGCCACATGTAATTTACTATGCAAGTAGGACCTTGAATGATGCACAAATAAATTACACAACTACCGAGAAAGAACTCTTGACAGTTGTATTTGCATTAGAGAAATTCAGGCCCTACTTGATTGGCTCGCCTATTGTGGTTTACACAGATCACTCCGTCCTACGACATCTTCTATCGAAGAAGGATGTGAAGGCCAGGCTAATACGTTGGATCCTATTGTTACAAGAATTTGATCTTGTCATTCGAGACAAGAGTGGATGTGAAAACGTAGTAGCCGACCATCTTTCACGCATCACTTCTTCGCCAACTGTGACCGTGCCAATAAATGACTCATTTCTCGATGAACAGCTCTTGAATGTATCCTACGAACCTTGGTTCGTGGATACCGTGAACTATCTTGCGACGGGACTTATTCCTAGTGATTGGTCGAAACAAGACAAACTTCGATTTCTATCCCAAGTAAAATATTTTTACTGGGATGAACCATATCTATTCAAGTATTGTTCCGATCAAATCATTCGCAGGTGTGTCCCTAACGATGAATTCAAGAGAGTGTTATCATTTTGTCATGATCAGGCATGTGGCGGTCACTTTGGATCTCGAAAAACGGCGGAGAAAGTTTTGCAATATGGCTTTTATTGGCCAACATTATTTAAAGATGCATTTGAACATTGCAAAACTTGTCCGCGATGTCAGTATTTGGGTCGGATTTCACGAAGGAATGAGATGCCGCTCCAACCTATATTGGTTGTGAAAATATTTGATGTTTGGGGTATTGATTTTATGGGCCCTTTTCCCAACTCCTTTGGGAATCTATATATCTTGTTAGCGGTTGATTATGTCTCGAAGTGGGTGGAAGCTATACCGTGTCGCACTAATGACAACAAAGTTGTCATTAAGTTCCTTAAAGAAAATATCTTTTCGCGATTCGGACACCCTCGCGCTATCATTAGCGACAACGGGACACATTTCTGCAATAGGTCTTTCGAGGCCTTGATGCGGAAATATTCAATCACCCACAAGCTTTCTACACCCTATCACCCCCAAACAAGCGGGCAGGCTGAGATCTCAAATAGGCAGATCAAACAGATATTGGAGAAAACGGTTTCTAAGAACCGTAAAAATTGGTCAACCAAATTGACGGATGCTCTTTGGGCATTCCGCACCGCTTATAAGACCGATCTTGGTATGTTTCCATACCGCTTTGTGTTTGGTAAGGCATGCCACCTTCCTGTCGAGATCGAACATAAAGCAATGTGGGCTATTAAAGAGCTTAATTCTGATCTTGATCATGCAGGCAGCTATCGGAAGCTGCAATTGAATGAGCTAAGCGAACTCCGCGATGAAGCTTACGATAATGCGGTGATAGTAAAGAACAGGACTAAAGTGTTCCACGATAAAAATCTTTCTAGAAAAACCTTCACATCGGGGCAACAAGTCCTTCTTTACGATTCTCGTCTCCATCTTCATCCGGGTAAGCTTAAATCTCGTTGGAAAGGACCTTTTGTGGTGCGGTATGTATACCCGCACGGGGCAGTTGAAGTCGAAAATTTGAAAAACGGTTCGATTTTTAAAGTGAATGGGCATAGATTAAAACCGTATTTTTCTGCTGACCCCGTGGAGGAGCTCCTGTTTTTACAGGAGCCGCTTTATCAAAACTAAAATTCCTCCGCCTCACCTCCATGTTTTGATAACTTTTTACATTTTAAGAATGGAGGTGAGTAAAAAATGATTTGATTGAATATCTGTGCGTGTCAAAGAATAAGTTTGGGGGAATTTTTTATTTAACTATTATTTTACCCCTTGTATCTCTCCCTTAGTATACAGGTCCTTGTTCTCAAAAGGCTACATCAGTGAGGACACTGCTGAAAACAGGTTTAGGGGGGAGGTTTGTATTCATTGAATTATCTTTGACACCGGGCATTAAAATTTTTTATAATAAAAGAGTAGAAAGTGAGAAATTACATCCAAAAGATAGGAATAATTTAAGAAAACCAAGAAAATTAGAAGTTTTCTTAAACGAACTAGTAATAAGTAGTTATGAGCTGTTGTCCCAAGGGTTAGTAAGATGAAGGAAGTCACTAATCTGAGGATAAAAATAAGTCTGAAAAATAGTTTCTATTCTGGAAGCCAAACATTTGAATGTTGATACCCTACTATTTGCACTTACACACGTCTTGAAACTCGGGATAGTAGAGGATACCTTGAAATACTCTTGTCTAAAAGCCAAAGTATGAAGGAAATAAAAAAAAATGAAGAAAATATAAAAAGGGTGAAAAGAAAAAAATGAACACTGGTTTTGTTATCGCCAAGGCAGCAATAAAAAAATATAGCGAGGGTGCCTCTTCACCTAGTGCCCTAAGGCCAACTAGTCTGGGAGTCACTGCTAAGCCTTAGGTGGTGCAAGACGAGGAAAATAATATCACCTAATCAGCAAACACATGAGTAATCGGTCAGTTAGTACCTCAAGAAGTATTAACGGTCGCATGAAAATGTGTGAGCAAATCTAAATATTCATCAAATTAAAAAGTACTAAGGTAGATGGACAAGAGTATGATAGCTTGAATTGAATTCTCCGAGTGTAGGGATATTCTTTACACACACGTGGGGTTATATGATCAATGTTTGGATGAAAGGTAGGAATGAAGAATAAAAACGATGTTTTATTGAGAGATGATGTGATTTCTAACATTTTTTCATGACTATTAAGATAGGGCTCATGACAACTGAAAAGCTAGTATAGTTGGAAACTCTTATTTTCAAAGTCTTTCTTTTATGGTTCTTATCTTTATATGTAAATTTCACCATCTCTCTTTTGTTATTGGATTTTGTGGGTGTAATCCGCTGAAAACCCTCAGGAGACAACACTCCTCCTACTAGGGACACCTAGAGGTTTAACGGCTTGTTGCACGTGCTCAGTGCAATCGTGTTGCCTATGAAAGTGTGCTTAGTTTTCTCCTTTCTTTTTCTCCTCTTAAATAAACTAGTTTGCTCGGGACGATCAAAGATAAGTTTGGGGGTATTTGTTCAGTTAATAAAACTGCATATTTGTATTACATTTTTCCTACCATTTTCATATTAAAAAAGGACTTTATTATGATATATTATACATATGAGGGTTTATGTGTAAAGACACCATTTTCCATGTGTTAATATATTTTAATTAGTATTTGGTAGAAAAATGTATGCAAATAAATTCATTGACCAAATCCTAGTAGAACTAAGTCTACTAAATATTATTTGAGATTATTGTGCAGAATTTTCCAAGTTGTTATGCAGAATTTAGCAAGCAAATCAAGTTGTTGAAGAAGACTTGCTTAATTAAGAATTAAAACTTGGAGACCAAGTCTGGAAGCAACCGAGAGAAGATTTCTGAATTCTGAAGGTGCCTAGGATTGCCACATGTCCCAAAGACCAAGCCCCAGAAAAATGATGGAGGGATGAGATCAAATGGCCGCGGATCCGCGGCCATACCCCCCCTTTGGCCGCGGATCCGCGGCAATCTAGAGGGATCATTTGCTAAGATTTTGTGGCTTAAATCTATGCTAAATTTTACCAACTTTTGAAGCAAAAGATTGTGGCTTTGGACTATAAAAGGTCACCGAGAGCCTCTTGGAAAAGGTATCAAGCCGAAGAGATCACGAAACTCCAGACGCTCACGCATCCAGGCTGATCATCGACTGTTCGACTACCTCCTTAGGAAAGATCGAGAAGCAACTAGTTTTGTAATCATTTCCTACGGAATAAAAGTGTAGATTGTTCAAGTTGATTAATAAAGGTAGTTATTTTATTTAATTCTTTTGCATTTTACATTATGTTTTCCCTCTCTGTCTTTTCATCTTCTTTTCCCAACATGCGCGAGTAATTCTCCGCTTGTTAGGGTTCGTAGGATTAGGGTAGGCTAATGGACGATAAAAATCCCTAAACCCTTTTTAAGTCCTATAAAGTTTATGAACTTTATCAAAAGAATTATTAACATCCTAATCGGGCGCGCTAACAATTCTTTGCTAGTTCCAACCGCGATTGGAGATTAGATTAATGATTGTTTTGGTTAAGGCTAGATATGAACGGAGTTCTGTGTCGAGATAAGGGTTAAGAGTGGGATTCCTTTTCCCTCTAGAAACCCTAATCTACACGCATCACCGTCGTTCTAGTCTTAAATCTATTAATGGATAAAAAGGGTAACTTTTAATTAATCGTCCATAACTACTAAATCCTAACGAACCCTACAAGCCCTCTTATTATATTAACTACATCTTTAAAATAATCTAGATCTATATTTTTGCAGTCTTGCTTAACGTAGATCTAGAAACCATTCAATAAATTCTTTCTTCCTCCTCTCTTTTTCAACACATCTAAAGTAAGAGTAAAAGATTCAACGTTTCCCAGAGGACGACCTGTACTCATCTCGGTCTAGCTACATGCGACACCGTTCTGATTGCGGTTAACTACAAACACACTCGTTCGCATAAATCAGCAATCTATAAGCACATCCTATACAGGTCCTTAGTCGTAGAATTATCGAGACGGGATATCGATACTCCAGAGTAGACTAGCGTATACACTTCTCATTCCAGCAGGGGAGATGGTCTGTCCCACAGCCATTAGTACGTTGTACTGGAGATAGTATGCAGGTGCTCATTAGGTTATGAGTACACTGGACAGGACTCGTCGGGAACTGTTGGTGGGTATTATACCTATCGTCAGATGGCAATTCCCAGGCGACATGAGTATAGATTAGTCAGCCGACTGGACACTGCTACTTTGCCTCGAGTGTGTTCCCACCGTTCTTTGATTACTATCCTACCATGGCTCAAAGGAGTCATGCAAACATGTAGTAGTTGAGTGCAGTCCCGAAGCACTTGGAAGCAGTGGCGGTTAGATAGGATTCGTCTCTCCCGGTATTTGGGGGTTGATATCGCGCTGTGTTCAGAAGGCCATTACATAAAGACCTTGGCCAAGACAAGTGAGATTTACTGGTAGGTACTCCAGTAGTTTCTCAGGGTGTTTTGGGCTATAATCCGACACGACTTATTGTACTATTAGGGGTCTGACGATTACCGCCTCCTAGGCCCGATATGCGATACTCTTAGATGAACAGACCGGACCGTAGGGAGATTGTCACATATAGGCTCAGTAGGAGTTCGGATGAGTTAACTCATCGGCCTTTTTATTGACATATACCTGGATAGCCGTTACGTGCAGCTAGTACCGCTTGCGGCTTGTGGTTAAACCCACTGCCAGCGTAGTGTCAAGTCTTTAGAGTCCCACACAGAGAGTTTCCCTGCACCGGGAAAAAGGTGTAGAGGTTGTATTGTTTTATGGCAGAGCTTCGATCACTTATGTGTACTTGTACACGTATGATGATCGGGCGGATAATACCAGTGGGCTTAGATTTAAGCCGGATCCTAGTATTATATCGATGGATTATTTTCATCTCTTTGTATTCATATTCTTCGGAATGCGGATGCGGGTATGTATAAACGGATGAGGGGCATTCTTGTAATTTCTCGAGAAAGCTTCTAGAAGGTAACACCTAATTAGGGTTTTTCTTTTTACTTAAACCTAAAATTGGGTGGAGGAAATGAGGTGTAAACTTGACAAAAGACACTGATGGCTCTTGGTGACTCATGCCCATGACTCGCCACTTGATATTTTAGAAACTCATTAGATATATGTGTGAGATATTTTTTATCTCAATTATTTAGTTTGGTTCAACTATTCATCACAAATGAGCCATGGTTTTCTTTAGTTGATATTCTATACTCATATCTTCCTCAAGTGACTTTCTTCTTCATCAAAACCCTAGACCTCTCATGTGTTGAGAATCCTAGGGTTTCAAGAGACAAATCAACTCATCTTCTCACTCTACACCACCTATGACTTCTAGTTTAGCGAAATAGAAGCCGTAGTTATCTCAGATTCGAGGTAGGAGCATGGACTATAGACTCTTGGGTGGATCGTCTTTGACTCGAGGAGGCCGTCGAGGTTACCCGATCCTTGGAGCTGACGACGAGGTGGAGGATAGCGAAGAAGACCCGAAGGACTTGGTATAGTGAGGCATAACTTCTTTCCGAGTAGTTAAACCTCATTGCAAGTTAGCTATTAGGGTTTAGTATCGATCATGGAGTTCAAGTCGGTATTGCTGCAGGGTTCCCTAAGACGGCAGCAAGGTTTCGGGAGGCATCGTCCATGCCAATTTCAAAAATTTGCCGTTCTAGCTAATCCTAACCATAGAATCGTTACTACAAAATCCGACGGAAAAACATGTAAACTACTTTACATCTAAGTGAATGAGGAATACAACCTTTGTAGACCGGTCCTTCACTTCTAAAGCTCCATGTAGCAGTCCCTTCGCTGCGAGTTGTGATCTCCCGAACTCTAGAAAGGGTTCTCCCGGAGAAATGAACAAGCTTGCTCGAAGTCTTCGAGGCCGAAGATAATCTACGTCGAGAAGACTCAAGCTCATGCTACCTCTTCATTAATTGTGAAATTAATGAAGCAAAAACCCTAAACTAAATGGCAAGTAATAGAGGATGATTAAGTAGGAAATGGGCTCACTTTAGATTTATTTTTCTCACAATATTTTCTCACTTTTCCAAAAACTAGAAAGTTTTTTTCTCAAGGATGAAGAAGATGAAGAGAAGAGATGAGAATGAACTAATTAAGTGAGAATAACAACCATGGGTGAGTTAGTGTCATACAGTAACCCATGTAGAGATTAAACCATAGCTAACAATAATGGTTAGTTTAATAAATATCTACAAGTAAAACAAAAGTAGTGGACTTAGTCAAAGATGCTACAAGCTTCTCCAAGCTTCCAAGTATGTGACTAATTAACACTAATTTTGATTTACTTAAATAAATATAAACCTTCACATTATTATTAGTATGGTGTGAGTCTCATACACCCCATGTAGTATGTGGCATCAAGCATGACACAATAAAATGTACACTAATATATATCTCATATATACTAATGTACACTTGTGAGAAAAAGAAAAGTTTAAGTGAGCTAATATTAGTTAATGCAATCTAGTATATCAAATATACAATTATACATTACATTATTAAATCAACACTTGATTTAATAATCCGGCTATATCATCTATAACCGACTAATATCAAATGCAACAACTTATCGAATCAACACTTGATCCGATAACCCGGCTATATAACATATAACCGACCGATGTTACAAATCGCGAGAATAAAATACGGTATCATATACGCGCATTAATCTCAGTCCCGCACATATCACATATGTGTCCGTTTCGCATGAACCAGAAAACCTCTATCTAGGACTCTAAAGACCCGTCAATACGCCGGCAGTAGGTGATGATCATATCAAACACCCATAAGCCGCAAGCGGTCTGCTAAACGTAACGGCCACCCGGGTATTGAGCGATCAGAAGATCAACAAGCAAGCCTGCTCATCTCCTGCGAATCCAATCAGTAACACTACCGTACAGTCCGGTCTCTTCGTCTGATATGTCACATATCTCGCCTAGGGTTGGTAAACGTCAAAGCCCAATAGCTTGATAAGTCATGCCGATGTGAGGCTCATAACGGGTCGAGAAACTACTGATAACACTTACCAGTAAATCTCATAACAGCCCTGGCCAGGGACTTCCTGTTATAGCCAATCGAGCACAGCGCAACATCAACCCCCAATACCGGGAGAGACGAAATCCCCTCCTATCGCTCATTGCCTCCATGTGACTCGGGACTGTACCCAAAAACCACCTTTTTGCACGATCTCTTGACCATGGAATGGTGGAAATCAAAGCACGGTGGGAATCACACAAGACTCTATGACGATCTCGGGTCAACAGACTAACCTGTACCAGTGTCACCAGAGAACTGCTATCTGACGATAGGTATAATACCATCTAGGAGTTCTCAGCGAGTCCGTCCAGTGTACCCAGTCTCCACTGAGCACACATATACCATCTCTGATGTCAAACACCAATGGATATAGGATCATCCATCACCCATCTACATGGGTCGAGAAGCTATACGCTAGTCTACTCTGGTATATCGATGCCCCGTCTCGATATACCCACAACTAGGGACATTAAAGGATGTACTTACCGACTACCTTTGTCCTACTAATATGATCCGCATCATAAGCCAAGTAGTCAAGTACACATCCTAAGGGCTTTACCAACATGTAACAGAGAGACAATCGGTGTACATGTTAACATAAAGTGCAACCAGATAGCATACTATCATGTTGAGCAAGAAGGTCCTCCCTATATATGTCCAAGCATCCACTACAATATACATCTCATGTACAGTAATGGCCTCTAGGGCATACATATAACTAACAGTTGCGATCTTTGAAAATTCGTTTTTTGTATATTCTACCTCCCCGCGAACACGCGGGGTGCGCGACATTGACTTACACTCCGGGCGTTGGGGTTTCTTAGCACCTTCACTAGGTTTTAACAAATATCAAGTATGCAATTTTAAAAAATCTAGAGTGCTAAGCAACTCAAACCTAGAATCGAACTAGAGGATTAGGGTTTAACTAACAAGTATCACATACAAGTAAGTGTCTAACACTAAGAGAAAAGGAAATACAACCTTTGTAGACCTCTCCTTCTCATCTAAAGCTCCGTGTAGATGTCCGTAGACTCCTTGGTTCCACTCGAAACTTGAACACGTCCGCTTGAACCCTTCGAAGTCCACGATAATCCACCATGGAGTTCCTTGCACTCAAGCTCTTGCTTTACTAAACCTAAGTAGAAGTGAAGCAAACAACCTATACAAATGTGCTAGACTAGTATAGATTGATGAAGTAGGTATTTTTCTCACTAACAATCCTTTCTTTTTCTTTCTCTTTTACTCACTAGAAAATGGTAGAGAGTTTAGAGGAAGAAGAAAATAGAAATGGCTAAGCTTAAGCTTATGGAAAAAGATAAGCATGAGAAAGAGTCACACTCACTCTAATAATGAGCATAAAAAATATCTAGATATTTTAGTGAGTGAGTTAGTGGAGGATTAGATAATAAACCATGGTTACTTAGATATTTTTCTAAGAAGTGTGTAGAAGAAAACTCTACCATGTTTATCATCTAATTTCCATTAACTCAAAATTAATAAAATATCAAAAATGTTTCCATGTGAGTCTAGCATAGCCATCTCTAATGTATCATCTACCATGACACTTGCACACATGTATATGTGTATATATATCCATATAAGCATACATACATACATGCACACATACATAAAGGAAGGAATCAATAATGAGCTAATGGTCATTTTATATTAAATCAACACTTGATTTAATAATCCGGTCATATCACATACAACCCGACCAATAGAAAATGCTAGATTAAAATACGGTATCATATACACGTATTTAATCAAGCTCCCGCACATATCTTCATATGCGCCCCACTACGTTTCGCCTGAGCTCGGAAACCCCTTTGTGGGAATCTAAGACTCGTCAATACGCTAGTAGTAGGTAATGATCATATCAGATACCCATAAACCGTCAGTGGTACTAGCTGCACGTAACGACTCTCAGGTATTGAGCGAACAGAAGAACAACAAGCAAACTTGTCCATACTTGTAATATTTCAGAAAAATAAAATATTATTTTTGGGGATTTTTATAATTAAATAATAATATATTGAATATTTTAATAGTGCGGTATAATTAAATACCGATAAATTGGGAAAAATTTGGAAAATTATACAAATTACTGAAATGAGGGTGCTTTATGTGATTTATGCAAATTATAAATTTTTATGATTTATTATACACTATTTTAATGCTAATCGCGATTAAATATCGCTAATCGGGCATTAAGCGTGTTTTGTACACATGACATGCACATGCCATTTTTAACACTTGTGTTACATTTGTTTCATGGTTTTTCTTTAAAATTCTTCATGATTGATTTGGAATTTAAAGAGAAAAGAAAAGAAAGAATAAAGAGAAAAGAAAAGAAAAAGGAAATGATTAAACAATAAGATATGGGTGAGAGAGAGAGAGGTGAGAGGTCAACCTTGAACCATAACACTTTGTTTCCTTCATCATCTTCTTCATCGTTTCTCCTCCCTCTTCACCCATGGCAGCACCTCACTCCCCCTCCACTTCAAACCCTAAAAACATTATCAAAACAACACCAAAACTCCATCTCCATTTCACAAAAAACATGTACAAGCACACAAGCTACACTTTGGACAAAGAAAAATCAGATTTTGGTGCTCTAGGGGATTCATGAGTGCCAAATGAGGTAATCTCTTCACCATTTGTGTAGTTTTTCATTCACTTTAGCTTAGATACATGCTTAGAAGTGATTAGGCGATGTTAGCAAACTTTGAAAATCTTAAGTTAAGATTTGAGGGAATTTTGAGTTGTGTTAGTGTAATAAAGGCTTAGTGGTGACCTTAAAACCCCCTTATGATGTTAGAATCCAGGACAACTCGAAACAAAACCTAAATACAGAAAACTGAAACCTTTCATGTCGGTTTGTGAAGTAGTAGTGGGTGCAGGGAAATCTGGGATGACCTGGGAGTTTTGCTAGAAAAGTAAACAACACTAATAACCTAGATTGACCACCACGAGACCACCCTACCAATACGACATCCCAACTCCCCTGAAAATCCGAGCAGGCCGGACTTTACCTGCATGTGGCCGGACATGGGGTGAGGGATTGGGTCTAGGTTGCTTCAGTAGGCACATACACCCTATATATCACCCTAGTATTGTTTGCTTACCTTGTTTTCACCATAAATAAAATCTGGTACTAAATTCATGAGTTGCTGTTTTGATTCGGGATTATATTTTTCGTATTTTGGATTCTGGATTTTAGTATTTGTGTTTTACCTTGGTCACTTAACGTTTATACGTCGATATCGGGTGTTATTTGGCTCTTTTGCGTTAGTAGACCATAGGTTCTAACCTATGTGTGTTTCGTGTGTCGTTTTGGTTTTGATTTGGATTTTTAATGCGATACGATACGTTGTGACATGTAGGTACCCCCATGTGGAATTCGAGACGACAAGCAAGCGCGTGGTGACGTCGGCAATGGCAAACGGAGAACAAGTGAGTATATCTATATCTACGGGAGAAGTCGGGTGGATGGCGTATAGCACCCCCACAAGGTTCTGGTGGAAAACGATTTGTAGCATATGGTTAAAAAAACCTAGAGTAGCAAACTGGGGTTAGAATTAAAAGATAGCTATAGAAACCATATTTGAAACTAAAGATAGTTAGAAGTGATATGATACGACTAGTATGTGATGACGGGATCTGAGGATGATATTCGACAATATTGCCGTTTAGGGTACTATAAGACTAGATAGCCGATGTAGATGTGTCATCCGAACCATACCTATTTCCAAACTGAAGAATCGTATGCATCTTTTAAACATATATCTTGAGGGATGTTACGGATTTTCAAATGACATCTTTTCCTTAAAAACACCGTAACCCCTACTATCAAAACTACGATTCGCATCTTTTAAAAACTGATTGTATGGTTCGGGTGTGTTTGTTAGATTAGATAAGTATGCTTATTGTAAAGGCAGATTGTATATATATATATAACATTTGATTCGAGGAGAGATATAAATGTGATGAAAGAATGTACGATGCGATATGATGACTTGGTGATATGTTGGTATACGGATGCGAGTCGATTGAGATGACTGATACCTTGCCGGTCCTCTGATATGAGATTGTTGTGGATGTGACCTGGGACATAGGTATATAGATATATATAGAATCCGAGTAAAAAACACGAGACGGCTGATTAAATGTCGTGAATCATGTGTGACATGTCGTACGAGACATTAGGTCCGTGCCCCTCATTGTCGTAAAGGTTGATAGGATCTCTAATGTTTTAATGCCGCCGTACGATGATTTTTTCCGTACGTGATGAGTTGACTTGATAATTGATCCATACCCTTGACTAGAGGATGCCGTACAATGGACTATACCGTACGTGATGTGGTGTGGCTAGATGCCGATTGTTAGAGTCACCGACTCGGTCATGTTAGATACGTATACCCGTCAGTATTTGCATATGATTTACCTTATACTGCATTCATGTTATTCGCATTGCATTACTTATACCTGTGCTAGTACATCTGCACCATTATCGATGATGCGTATGTTACACGTACACAGATTTATCGGCTCACACACTTCATCATCAATAATTTCCATGTCACTACACAGTAGGATTGCTGCATCATGATATGACTCTTCGCATAACATACTTGCGTATATACCCACTTGTACATCTATATTGGCGCATATACATATTGTACACTCATACTTACGTATATACCCACTTGTACATTCATATTGGCGCATATACATATTGTACACTCATACTTGCGTATATACCACTTGTACATCCATATTGGCGCACATATATATTGTACACTCATACTTGCGTATATACCCACTTGTACATCCATATTGGCGCATATACATATTGTACACCCATACTTGCGTATATACCACTTGTACATCCATATTTGCGTACATACATATTGTACATCCATACTTGTGTGCATATATATATTTTGTGCTTCCATGCCCACGTACATACACATTTGTACATACATAGATGATGCTGACTTGATTTTGGAGAATTGGGGACCGCATGTTATATTTTAAAACTGGAATCATTTAAAAGAGCGGTTTTCCCTTAATATGTCATATCATTGTTTCATGTTGCATGATATACGGATATGCTTACATTTCTATTATATGTCGCATACATCATGCTTTATGATTTTACGCATCGAGATATGTTATTTTCATGAGATTTTTGGATTTGAGAACCGTGGTTATTTCAAAAGAAAGTAAGTACTGTTTTAAAAATCCGGTTTCTCTTGATATGATATTTCAGTGCGTCCACCATGCATTTTCTTGGTTCTGAGACGTGTGACATGTGAAACCCAATTCAAGAAGAAGGATGATTCCATTTGCGGGTTCATGGTGGACCCGGTATGGTACCCCGGGACGAGAGAGAGATTTCGTGGGGATGACGATGAGCCTGGCAGAGGGACTACTACCTACCGGTGATAGTATTTGGGCTCGACGGATATCCGGAGGATACCGACCGGAGTCGAGAGATGATATGAGCCTATCCAGACTGACGGAGCCCATGGGCCGATCCGGACTGATGGAGCCCGAGATATGACGATTTACGTGTCGATGCTGGACACGGGTTTCATGATATTTTCGAGTGTTGATGTTGGACACCCAGGTTCCATGATTTTGATGTATCACGAGGGACACACGTTTATTTATATCCTCATACTTTCATGCATTTGCTTTTATGACATTTACATGCATGATATTGTTGTGTCATTGGTTGACACGTGGACGAGATCCGCATGCATACAGGCATTGATTACATAGTTGGATGATTATCCACATACTTATAGACTTGAGTATATAGTCGACACTGTTTCATGCTGATTACATTGATCATACCTTATATATATGATATGTTGCTACCTGAGGCACTGGCACGAGCACTTGGTATTACACTTATGTATAGATGTTTAACCTTGCCACCTTATCATGCTTCAGACGTTATCATTTCCAGGATATATATTACTGATCGTATTGACCTAGGATTGAGTCATACATACGATTTCTGCTCTGTGATGTTTTCTACTCACGAGTTGGCAACTCACCCCCGTTGTGCCACAGTTTCTTGCAGGTTTTGCCGTACAGGTTTCATTGTGGATTGCTGGCACACTGCTTTCATTCCGGGTGATTGCTTTGGTAGGTGGGTTCACTTGCATCGTGACCACCATTGTACATGTATTTATTTTAGTTGTATCTAGTAAACTCCATCAACCAGACTTATATTATTTTTAGACTTAGAAGACCAGTTGTATATTATTTCGATCGTAGAGTCGCGCTTGTATTATTATGGTTTTCTTATTGTTTTGAGTTTCCTTTGGAGTTTTGATCCTCGCCCTTGGCGTTGTATATTATATTGCTTGCGTGGTTATGACCGTCAATGAACGAAGAGCTAGCTCCCGCTTGGGGATGCCTTATTCATATTATTCATGTTGTACCCCATTCGGGGCCAGTATTTATAAAGGAAACTCTGCCGAAATTTTCAGAAATGACTTAATGTTTTAAAAACGCATAATTCGGCTTATGCTATTAAAACCACTTGCTTTTAAACAAGTTTTCCTTTATTTATTATTTAAATGGTTTTAGATTTCTGGGCTTTTGGCTTACTTGAATTAGATAGGGTCCTATAGACTTCATATGATTCAAGGGCCAGTCACATGCCATTTCGGGTCGTGACAATACTCCCGTAGAGCCAACCAGCAACATTTACCATACAGTCCGGTCTCTTCATCTGATATGCTGCATATTGAGTCCAGGGATGGTATCGTCGACCCCAATAACTCAATAAGTTATGCCGATGTGTGGCCTATAACAGGTCGAGAAACTACTGATAACACTTATCAGTAAATCTCATCAGCCCTGGCCAGAGACTTCGAGTTATAGCCAATCGCGCATAGCACAACATCAACTCCCAATACCGAGAGAGACGAAACCCCTCCTATCACTCATTGCCTCCATGTGTATCGGGACTGTACCCAAAAACCACCTGTTTGCATGACTCAGTAGAGCCGTGGTAGGGTGGAAATCAAACCACAGTGGGAGAACACACAAGAATCTATGACGATCTTGGATCTACAGACTAACCTGTACAAGTGTCACCTGAGAATTGCTATCCGACGATAGATATAATACCATATAGGAGTTATCGGCGAGTCCGTTCAGTGTACCCAGTCTCCACTGAGCACCCTTATATAGTCTTTGATGTCAAACACCAATGGATATAGGATCATCCATCGCCCATCCAAATGGGTCAAAAAATGTATACGCTAGTCTACTCTAGAATATCGATGTCCCGTCTCAATACACCCATGACTAGGAACATTTAAGGATACGCTTATAAACTACTCATGCCCCACTAGTATGATCTGCATCATAATCATGGTAGTCAAGCTGATATTCTAAGGGCTTTATCAACATGTATCAGATGAACAGTATACACAATCAAGTGAACATGTTAAGATAAAGAGTAACCAGATAGCATACTATCATGTCGAGCAAGAAAGTCCTCTGTATATATACATGTCCAAGCATCCACTATCAAATAATGGCCTCTAGGGCATACATATATCCAACAATCTCCCACTTGCACTAAGGTCAATTATTAGCGTATCTCATACCCAACATCTCAAAAAGTCGCTCATGCTGTGGCTGTGGGCAGGGCCTTGGTGAGTGGATCCGCGGTATTATTCTTTGTATCTACTCTCCGAATCACGATCTCGCGGCGATCAACTATCTTTCGGATCAGATGATATCGCCTCAGGATGTGTCTGGATCGTTGATGGGACATGGGCTCTTTGGCCAATGCCATAGCCCCTTTATTATCACAATACAATGGTATTGGATCAATAATGGTAGGAACTACTCCTAGCTCCGAGATGAACTTCCGTATCCAGACGGCTTCCTTGGCAGCATCATTTGCAGCAATATACTCATCTTCCATTGTTGAGTCTGCAACGGTGTCCTATTTGGAACTCTTCCAACAAACCGTCCCTCCATTCCTCCATTGAGGGTAAATATAAACCCCGAGATAGATTTGATGTCATCCTTATCACTCTGGAAGCTCGAATCGGTAAAGGCCTCCATTTGAAGATTCCCATTACCATACACCAAGAACATTTCTTTAGTCCTTCGTAAGTACTTAAGAATGTTCTTCACAGCTGTCCAGTGTTTCTCTCCGGGATTGGATTGATACCTGCTTACTACACCCAGTACGTAATTTACATCAGGGCGAGTACACAACATCACATACATTATAGGTCCTACGGCAGAGGCATAGGGTCTAATGCTCATGCGAGCTCTCTCTTCATCAGACTTTGGAAAAAAGTCCTTGGAGAGAGTGATTCCGTGACAAGAGGGCAAAGCACCTCGCTTGGAATTTTCCATACTAAACCTCTTTAGGATGGTGTTAATGTACCTTGATTGGGACAATCCCAACAAACTTTTAGATCTATCTCTATAGATCTTAATGCCCAAAATGTACGAGGCATTACCCAGGTCCTTCATGGAGAACCTTTGTGATAAGAATAGTTTGACCGGTTGTAGCATAGGAATGCCGTTTCCTATCAAGAGAATGTTGTCCACGTACAATACGAGAAATGTGACAGTACTTCCTACAATCTTCTTATAAATACAAGGTTCATCTGGATTTTTGATAAAATCAAACTCTTTAATCGCATCATTAAAGCAGATGTTCCAACCCCATGATGCCTGCTTTAATCCATAAATGGATTTAAGCAACCTACATGCTTTCTCGCTACTCCCACTATCAACGAATCCTTCCGGCTGATCCATAAAAACGCACTCTTCTAAATCATCATTTAGAAATGCAGTTTTAACGTCCATTTGCCAGATTTCGTAGTCGTAGTGAGCAGCAATAGCAAGTAGGATCCGAATGGATTTAAGCATTGCTACTGGAGAGAAAGTTTCGTCATAGTCCAGTCCCGGTCTTTGAAGAAATCTTTTCGCTACAAGCCTTACTTTATAGGTCTCTACCTGTCCATATACACCGATCTTTCTCTTAAAGAACCATTTGCACCCTACGGGTTTTACCCCAGAAGGTGCAACTTCCAAAGTCCATACTCTGTTGGTGTACATAGACTCCATTTCGGATCTCATGTCATCCAGCCACTTCACTGAGTCGCCACTCGTGATAGCTTGCTGAAAACTAGTAGGGTCATCATCATCCATGATGCAATCTTCTCTATCACCATCAATGAGAAAACCATAGTATCTTTCCGGTGGGTGAGAAGTCCTATTAGATCTACGGAGTGGCTGAGGTTCATAAGGTACTTTTGCAACATCAGGTTCAACCAAGTTGTTTTCAGTAATTTGTGTCTTTAGAACTTCTTCTAGTTCTACCGCATTGCCATCAATATTATTTGTAAAAAATTCATTTTCTAAAAATGTGTCATACTAAGAAACAAACACCCTTTGTTCCTTCTTGTGGTAGAAAAGATATCCATATAAATGTTTTGGATATCCCACAAATGTACATAGAACCGACCGTGTCTCAAGTTTGTCTGGATTCTGCTTTTTAACAAAAGCAGGACAACCCCATATCCTAACTCGTTTAAGAGATGGTCTCTTCCCATACCATATCTCATATGGAGTGGTAGACACGGTCTTGGTTGGAACCCTGTTTAATAGATATATTGTTGTCTCCAATGCATGTCCCCAAAAGGAAAGTGGTAACTCAGTATCACTCATCATGGATCGCACCATATCTAATAGGGTACGATTCCGCCATTCTAACACACCGTTGTGCTGTGGTGTGTAAGGGGGAGTGAGCTGAGAGAGAATCCTATTCTCTTTTAGGAAGTCTGAAAACTCTGTACTTAAATACTCTCCTTCTCGATCTGATCGAAGTTTCTTGATGCTCAAACCAGTTTGTTTTTCTACTTCAAGTTTGTACTCCTTGAATTTCTCGAAAGTTTCAGACTTATGCTTCAACAAGAACACGTGTCTGAATCTTGAGAAATCATCAGTAAAAGTTATGAAGTATGAAAAACCGCCTCTAGCATGTGTAGACATTAGTCTGCATACATCACTATGTATGAGGCCTAAGAGTTCAGTAGCTCTTTCTCCGTGTCCAACAAACGGAGTTTTGGTCATTTTACCCTTGATACAAGACTGACAAGTTGCATAAGATTTATATTCAAAGGGATTTAAATATCTATCTTTATGCAGCTTGTTTAGTCTTGTTTCGTTAATACGACCAAGTCTACAATGCCAAAGAAAAGCTTCATTTATATCTGAATTTTTTTTTATTTGTGTGTTGTATGTTGAAAACTGTGTGTTGATTTAGGATGTATATCCCGTTATTCTGTGTACCATACCCAATCAACTGTTGATTCAGGTTAATGTTCATAATATTGTTTTGCAACACAAAATTATATCCATCATTGTCTAACAAAGAAACGGATATTATATTACATAGCATGCTTGGTACATAATAACACGGGTTTAAACCAATATACATCCCGATAGCAACCCTAGGTGATACTCTCTCACTGATACAGCATGTATATTGGAACCATTTCCAACCCGGAGAGTGTGATCACCAGTCTTCAAAACTTTGCTATTTCTCAATCCTTGCATACAATTGCAGATGTGAGAACCCGAACCGGTATCTAATACCCAGGAAGCAGAGTTTATAGAAAAACAGTTTTCAGTCACGAACACACCTGAAGCGGAAGCATCACCATGCTTCTTCTTCTTGATATCAGCGAGGTAATCAACACAATTTCGCTTCCAGTGTCCCGACTCATGGCAGTAGAAACATTCTCCCTTTCCTGATCCCTCGGTCCTGGATTTGTCTTTCCCTTTTGCCTTTTTAACTCCGCCTCTCGGTTTAGTGGGTTTCTTCTTCTCCTTTCCCTTGGCCTTAGCTTTTGGGACGGAAGAGGAAGATGGCCCAGTAAGCAGAGCTGGAGTTTTCGCTGACTTAAGCGTGCTCTCTGCACTTCTCAACATATTGAGAAGTTCAGGAAGTGACTTCTCCATGTTGTGCATGTTGAAATTTATTATAAATTGAGCAAAGGCAGGGGGGAGACACTGTAGAACAATATCAACATATTGTTTGTTCTCCATAATCCATCCTAGGCCCTCAAGTTCTTCAATAAGAGCTATCATCTTCAAGACATGATCACCTACTGACATGCCAGCAGCCATCCTCATCTGAAACAACTTTCTAGATGCCTCATAACGAAGGGTACGAGATTGCTCCCCATACTACTCTTTTGTATGGAGAAAGATGGATTGAACATCAATTTTGTCATGCTGCTTCTGATGTACAATATCCATCGAAGCTAACGTGAGGCATTTGGCTGTGGCACAATCAATATCCCATGTCTTGAGAATCTCCTTATCCGCAGTAGAGGATTCAGGGCCAAGGACGAGAGGGGCTGGGGTAGTGGGACATATGCAATCTTATCATATGTAAGGGCAATGTTTATGTTCCTCTGCCAGTCTTTATAATTGGGTCCTGTCAGTTTATTTTTCTCTAATAGAAGCTTAAGTCCAGTCATAAGTATCTGCCATTAGGAGAGATACAAGAATACACCCAGCGAAAGCTCTTGTAAAGATTAGATTTGGTTATTTATCTTATCTAATCGATGTCTCCCACCGCTTTTATCAAATTTTCCTTCAAACGTTAAAAGGAAAATTAGCCAGGATTAATTACATTTTACAAGTTCGCTAACCGGTTAGCCAGGCCAGTGTCGGTACTTTGAGGGAGGTTCCCCGTGCTTTCGCACAGACCTAATTAAAATAAACCTTGTTTTCCCAGAGGCATAACCCCATAGACACCTTTCTAGACACCTACTAGATTAGCTAATTGTAAAGTGCAAAACTCTCCTGAGAGTAACTCTTACTCACAGTGGGATCGGAATCCAACTATCAACATAGAAGGTATGCAATCTCATTGCAAATTTCAACTCTTGAAATTCCCGATATGGTATTTACTCCCAGCAGCTTATGACCTTAACTATGGTCAACAAATTGTAAGCACTAGTCAAGTTCTACCCGTCATTTCGTGATTAATTAGACCCACTTATATGACCCTTAACTATGGTCAACAAAATCATATAAATGTCTTAATTAATCGCATCATATGCTGTGTAAAAAGACATCACTTAGCAACCGTACACCACGCCTTAACTATGGTCAACAAACGTAGCACGAATACTAAGTACTCTAACTTCCTAAAATGGCGGAGGGTTGCGGATGATTTTTATAAAAACCTTTAACGCTTTGAACTTGATCTCGTTGTAGAACCAAATAGTTTTAAAAGAAGTGGCTTAAGTTCCGCATTTTGAAACTTGCTTTTCTCATAAAAAGGCCGAGTGGGTTTCAAATTTGATTCTACAACATTTTTAGGTTTCTTTTCTTTACATTAATCTCATTAATGTAGTCCCATCATTTAAGTTCCTAAGCATCACAGAAAGAAACGAAAACAGAACGTACGCTTATGCCATCCGCATTCGCCACAGGGTCCCGTCATGCACCGTTAGGTTACTTAACTAACGGCATAGCAGGGCAGGATTAGCGCGGATGCAAAACATAAGCAACGTTTATTATATATCATGTATATAAAAACATTCGTCTCAGGCAGTAATATGATCTCATCACAGAACATCACAGTAGAATCAGATATATGAATGTATAGGATATACTAGGAAGTCCGTATTTTAAATTAAGCCAATAATAAAAAATACGGATTCCACGGTCGTGACGAATAGCCAAGACCACACCCTTAGACCCCTACGAGAGCGGCAAGCAACCCTGCTAATTCTAGAGTTAGAAGATCCGGTCTCGACTCCTCGAAATGGTCTCCCACTGGACTCTAGAACCCGGTTACTTGTGCTTCTCTCCTTGGGTCTATCCTAATGTGGAAAAGTAAATAATATACATCAATGGCGACATCATCCTTAAACCGGAAGTGTCCTAATAAAAGAATATTATATACAATGAATTTTACATGAATGAAAAATAAAACTCTCATCTCACATAAAAAAAACCGGCTATTCAATCACAACGATCTTATACATCATATCAATACAGCAACAGAATAACCATCACAAATTATCAACGTAAGTAAATATGCGCATCCCAATTGTCGTTGACCTATAGCAACTAAACCGGCGATACACCATATATTACTGTTCCCCGCCGAAACCCGGAAAGACAAACGTCTTGCCTAAATTTGGGGGCAGATGCTAATTGGTGCTATCCGTCCACCTCTCCGAAGATGCCAAGTTGATTTATGACACTATGTATCGAAGGTTTAAACAGATGCGGCCGATATAGCAGACTTCGTCGGATTCCCCCTCGTTGAGAGGGTTTTTATTGTGGAGACGCACTTCCCTGCAGGCGCAAGCCCCTGCAGTTAATTACGCCACCGCATCGCGGTAACCACTTTCTCCTTCTCTATATGGTCACTTCGCGTCATGGGTGTTTGTTTTGTTTTTGGTTGCCCGTGGATTGTATACGGAGACTAATTTTTGTTGTCGCCCGTAGGGCGTGGATTAGTCCAAATCCGTATTTTCTTAGATTTGGGTTTAGGGGTTGGGTTTAAGGATGCGTTAGTCTCATTTGAGACTAAGATCAACTTAAACATTTGTTAAGAATACGTTAGTCTAATTTTAGACTAAGATCTACTTAACAGTTTGCTAAGGACACGTTAGTCTACTTTTAGACTAAGGTCAACTTAACCATTTGTTAATGATACGTTAGTCTAATTTTAGACTAAGATCTACTTAACAGGATCATTTAGATCCAACAAAAGAGCATTTGGGCTCTATTGTTTTAGTTTAAGGACTTTGCGGTCGATTACCAGTTTAAGGACATGGAGGTCCAAGGTTAAGGACATCATAGTCCGTGGGTTTAAAAGGACCCCACAGTTCGAGGTTTAGGACATCATAGTCCATGGGTTTAAGGACCCCACAGTCTGTGGTAGTTTATAGACGTCATAGTCTGTAAAATTTAAGGACATCATAATCCATGAGTTTAAGGACCCCACAGTCCATAGAATTCCTGGTTGTCAAGACCCATCACCTCTATGAAGATGTTGAGGGATTACAACGACAAATATCAGAGGAGTGAAGAGATGTACCCTTGAACCAATATTGGTTGAGAAATCTGTAGTCTAATTTGGAACTAAGATCAATTAATTAGATTATGAGCACATTGGCTCGGTTAAATCTGAATTGAGGACTTATGGCCAACTTGGGATAAGTCCAATTAGATTTGAATGTTGGCCTTTTGTTAGACTGTTGAACATTTGTCTGGGTTCAGCCCCTCATTATTTAGCAATGCTAAACAAAAGTTTGGGGGGCTCTGATAACATTTTGTCTTTGGCTGAGCACTAACCATTATAGCTCTAGATTTTAAGGTTCATTTGAAGGAGAGATTTGCCTCTGGAAAATTTGGTCAATTTGGGCTAGACTGGACACTAGCACATATTTGGCGATCACGTGTTCCCACGTGATGCGCTCTAAAATAGTGTTAAACACTGGGGACAAAATGCTCAAAATAGTGTTAAACACTAAAAGTGGGGTGGTCACGTGGGGTGACGTGAAGCGCCTGAAAATTGGGCCAAACCTCCTTTATTTTACCCTCAAATCTGCAAATAAGTGTTAAACACTTAGCCTTCAGACCATCACGTGTGAGCACGTGAGGCATCTGAAGATGGGGACAGGCTTCCTTTATTTTGTTCTCAGAATATTCAAATAAGTGTTAAACACTTTTGGTCTTCAGGCCATCATGTGTTGGCACGTGATGGATATCCATGTATTGATTATTAAAGTGTTTATTAGGGGTCACGTAGGGACACGTGAGGGGGCCCAAAATTGATTCTGCCTTTAGCTTTGTTTCTTTTATCTTGAGGGTCACATGGGAGCACGTGAGACATTGCCTCCAAGCTTTTTCCTTTTCATTTTGGGGAGTCTGTTTAAGGATCACGTGGGGGCACGTGACCTAGTCCTGTTCTTTCATTTCTACTCATTGAGGATGGGGGTCACGTGTTACCACGTGACCAAGTTCTTTACGTGTATGGAGAGCTTTAAGTCTCTTGTTTTAAGAATTAGATTCTTTGGTAGGGTTAAACCCTAATTCTGTTTTGAGGAATTAAATTTCTATGTATATGGAAGAATTAAATTCTTATATAGGGTTAAACCCTAGTTTTATTTGGAGGAATTGAATTCTTATGAATTTGGGAGAATTAAATTCTCATAAAGGGTTAAACCCTAGTTTCATTTGGAGGAATTAAATTCCTATGAATTTGGGGCAATTAAATTCCTTAAACTCAATTCTCCTTCCAAGTTTTGGATCTGCATGGCAGAATCTTCCCGATGAGAATTAAATTCTCAACTTGTGGGGAGATCTGCTTCTGCAGATTTTCAACCAAAGGAAGAACTAAGTTTTTATTCAGAAGAGTTAAACTCTTAAATTTGAGAATTAAATTCTCTTTTATTTTATGGAGCTTAGATCTTTTTCCCCTTTCTCACCTAGGGTTTCTTTTCTCTGAAAAGATCTTCTTTTCTCTCTTGAGAATTAAATTCTCCTCTCTTTTTTCTCTATGTTGTTGTATTTCTCTTAAAAAAATTCCCAGATCCTTTTTCTTCTCTTCTTGGCTCCTATTTATAGGAGAAAGAAAGGAATCAATTTGTTTAGACAATTTTTCATTGAAAGATTTTGGTTGTTTCTGTCACCAACATGATCTTTTAGATCACTCAATGAATTTTATTCACCATTAGATTTTTAATCCAAAAGATATTCTGTTTGTTATTCTTGGTGAATTTCAGAGAAATCTTTCCTTTTATAAAATCTATCCATAAATTGGTGATTTTTAATCACTATTGGATTTTTAATCCAACGGTGCTCTATTTTATAGAGCACCGTCTTTTTTGTTTGGAAAGATTTAAAGAAATATTTTTCCAGTTAGGGTTTTTGATTTCCCTCTCAATTAGAATTTAATTCCATTAGTTCAGAAGGCTTAAGAGCCTATCACGCGTTGGCATGTGATCCCACTGTTTGATCATTTCTATAGAATTTAATTCTATTAATTAAGGAGCTTAGGAACCCATCACGTGTTGACACGTGACCCCCTTGATTTTTAATCAGAATTTAATTCAACTGTTCTAAAGAGCTAAGGAATCATCACGTGTCATCACGTGACCCTTGGTCACGTGTAGACACGTGACGCCTCATTGGGATCTTTTCTTGCCATTTTATTATGCCTTTTAATTCTTTCAGTGGGTTCTTTAAAGGTCCATCACGTGTGGGCACGTGACTCCATTAATTGCTTTCTTGATTAGAATTTTAATTCTATTATAACAGAGTCCCAGGAAACCATCACGTGTCAGCACGTGACCCTTGGTCACGTGTGAGCACGTGATACCCCATTGGGGTATTTCCTGATATTTTATCAGGAAACAAATGCCCCCACAGCGTTGTTCTCACGTGTTTGCACGTGAGTGCAACGCTGTCACCTTTATGACCGTTGGATCTGTCTAGGGAACAGGGAAGATGAACCGTTCCCCATCACATCCTATAAATGCAGGAGTCCCTTCAGAAGCGCCTCCATTTTCCATCTTCTTCCTTTCTTGTTCTTGCCTTGAGAATTTAATTCCCTCTCTCAGAGCTTAGTTCTCTATTTCGAAAATTTCCAAAGTTTAACTCTGTTAACAAAAGATTCCCTTTTTCAGGTAATGATCTTGAATGGCTAAAGAACTTCTTGTAGGAATTTGGATTTTAAATCCACACCAAGGGTTTTTCCCTTTAACAAGAACCCATCTTTCCGAGTTAAAATAATGACCAATCTTTAAATAATAAACCTCTTAGGGCTTCTCTGATCTTTAAGGATCGATGGTGATACTTGTCTTCTCTCTGGAATTTAATTCCATTCCAAAGAGCTTTAGCTCTGAAAATGTTTTCTGGGAATTTAATTCCCCTGTTCAAAAGGAATTTAATTCCTCTAAAGAACTTAATTCTTTAAAAGAAGACTTCTTGGGATTTTTCCTCCTGAGTTGTTCTTACAGAAAAAGAATTTCAGTAAAGGTTTTGCTTGATTTTCGCAGAGTCCAAGATGGGTTTCTCTTTGGGGGAATGTGTAGAGTCATTTGAAATCCACTGTTCATTTATTGAGAATCTTCCTTTTGTTCTCATAATGATTACTCTGCCTCATCATTAGTGAGCCGCCATCTTGATTTTGTGGGATCCTTGTGTTTTGTAACCAATGTTCCCATAAAATAAGTCCTTTGTCGCTTTCTTCCACTGTCTTTCTCTCTATATATATTTATGAATATATATACGTGTTGGCTTCACTTAACAGTTTCCCCTTCTTTTATTTCAGGAATAATGGCTTCTCTCCCATATTTTCTCTTTACTCGCTCGGAGGCGTCTTTTCCTCAATCACCGTCGGACGAAGAGGTGATGGCGATGATCAGGGCTCATGACCCGAATTGCACCAATCTACTTTTATGGGGGACCTGGTACGGTCATATCATCCGCGGTCACCGCAGCTTTCTTTGCGAGATACCGACAGAGCCTGCCTATCCATTTCTGCCGATGGATCGTCCACGGACCCCCTTTGTTGTGGAGATGTCGAAATGGACCCCTACGGGACGGCTTAAACCGTCTACAACTGGGATTCCGAACCACCCTGTGCCAGCTATAGATATCTTAGGGCATCGCATCTGCCAAGGTGAATCCCAGCCATGGGGACAGATTTACAAAATAGGGCTTACCCCTCGACATCCCATGGGCTACCTTCTCTGGGCCCGTTATATCCTGTCCGCCCATCGTGCACGACTGCAGAGGGTCGGACTCTATCAGGCGGTATACGCGTCTCTCTTCCACTATCAGTCCCCCCATGTCTGGTGGGTTAAGGCCTTCTTAAACCAATAGAATCTTCCCACCAACACCTTCTTTCTAGGGGACCACGAAGTTTCAATTTTTCTGGAAGAGTTTCGCGAGATCTCAGGGTTGTCGGTCAGGGGGACGCTCTATGAAGAACTGCTACCTCCCGATGAGTATGTCTTCAAAACTGAGCCTGCTATGCTTGACGGCCTGTCGACTGAAAATGCTGTCCGCCATAAGCACCCAAGTTTAATCAAGACTCTAAGCATTTTTGAGAAGCTATTCACAGAGCCAGAGGAGCAGGGCGTCACTTTTAAAAGCTTTATCGCCTGCTTCCCTCGTGAAGACATTCTATCAAAGACGGCTCCGAAGTTCGCAAATATCAACGACCCCTTTGTTTCCTGATTTAAAATCAGGAAAGTTACGGAAGAGGCATCACGTGCTACCACGTGACCAGCAGTCATGTGTTGGCACGTGACATTTAAAAGCAACGGCAAAGGCAAAGTCAGCTCCTTGATTAAATCAAAGAAAAGGCTCCAGAAAGGGTCACGTGCTCACACGTGACCAGGGGTCACGTGTTGGCACATGACGGTTGAACAGCGGCTAGAAGACAGAGCGCAGAAAGGAGAAGAAAGCTCGTTATAGGGGGGTCACATGCCTACACGTGACCATGGGTCACATGCTTACACGTGACTAAGGGTCACGTGGCCACACGTGACCGGCTTTCAAAGCCTATTTATTTAACAGAATTAAATTCTGAACAGTATTCTAATCTTTCCAATGGGGAATGATTATTTGAAACCGATTGGATTAAAGATTTAAAGGTGAATTAAATATCACCTATCTAAAAATCTTGAACTTGGAAAGATTTCCCCTTAAAATCTAACCGAAACAACAGAGGAATATCTTTTGATTTAAAATTCAATGGTGAATAAAATTCACCTAATAATCCAAAAGTCCAAATGAATGATGAATGCAAATCAAATCTCTAACGAATGCAAATCAAATCCCTCAACAAATGATTCACTAAAACTGATTGATTCTGCTCTTTCTCCTATAAATAGGAGCCAAGGGATATACAGAGGAGGATATACAGAGACATATAGAGAGAGAGAGAAAAATAGAGCCTTGAGACTTTGGAGGAATTTGGATCTTCTGCAAAAGAAAACCTTAGGTAAGAAAAGAGAGGCTTTTAAAAAGAGAATTTAATTCTCAAAAGAGTTTAACTCTGATATTAAAAAGAAGATCTTAGTTCTCTCTTTAGCATAGGATCTGCAAAGTGCACATCTCCCCATGAATTGAGAATTTAATTCTCATTGGGTTGAGATCCTGCCATGCAGATCCAAAGCATAGAGAGGGAATGGATGTTTGAGAATTTAATTCTCATAGAATTATAGGAATTTAATTCCTTCGAATTAAAATTAGGGTTTAACCCTATGTTGTAGGGATTTAATTCCTTCAAATGGACAGAACCAGGGTTTAACCCCAATTAAGAGCTTAATTCTGTCAAAATAACAGGAATTTAATTCCCTTAAGAAAGAAGAAATGAGGGTTTAACCATATTTAAGAATATAATTCTTCAAAAGAAAGTAGGAATTTAATTCCTCTAAAGTTATTGCTAGGGTTTAACCCTATGAAGAATTCAATTCTTAAAAAGATAAACACATCTTCAAACAGGCAAAGGAATAGGGTCACGTGCTACCACGTGACCCCTGAAAAGAAACAGAAAAGAGCTTTAGGGCGCCCTCACGTGTCGACACGTGACCCCTAATGAACATTCTAACAGATCAAAGCGCAGGCCCCCATCACGTGCCCACACGTGATGGCTTTCAGAATTAAAAGTGTTAAACACTTATCTGTAGAATAAAATAAAGAGAAACAAGGCGCTATCACGTGCTACCACGTGACCCCTTGGCAGAAGCTCTAACAGACAAACATTTAAATGCTCATCGCGTGACAGCACGTGATGCTCCAAAGGACTCAATACTTTTGGCAGAATAAAATGAATTGAGGGCGCTATCACGTGCTACCACGTGACCCCTCTTGCCTTAGTGTTTAACACTAAAGTTGAAACCTCTATATCCATTGTTCAACACTGATTTTCTTAGTGTTTAAACACTAATTTGGAAAACATCTATTTACAGTGTTTAACACTGACTATCTTAGTGTTGAACACCAACCTGGAAATCCCTGTTTCCAGTATTTAACATTGATCTGCCTTAGTGTTAAACACTAATTTGAAATCTCTACTGCCAGTGTTTAACACTGATTTGTTTTAGTGTATAAACACTAATTTGAAAGCCTTGTTGCTGGTGTTTAACACTAACTATCTTTTAGTGTTAAACACTAACTTGTCAATCTCATTCTCTGTGTTCAACACTGATTGATCTTTAGTGTTTAACACTAACTTTAGCCTCATTGGCCAAGTGTCTAGAAGCAAAACCTCTCCTCTAATGGACCAACAGAGGGCCAATATCCTAAACATGATTGGACTTAGCCCAAGCTGGCCATAAGTCCTCAATTCAAATTTAACTGAGCCAATGGGCTCATAATATAATTAATTGGTCTTGGTTCCAAATTGGGCCAAAGATTATTTAATCTACCTCGATTTAAGGGTACATCTCTTCACTCCTTTGATACTTGGCGTTGTAATTCCTCAACGTCTTCAAAGAGGTGAAGGGTCCCGATGACCACATATTGATACGGACTGTGGGGTCCTTAAACTCATGGACTATGAGGTCCTTAACCTTGACCGGGATGTCTTAAAACTAACGACGGACTGTGGGGTCCTTAAACTCATGGACTATGAGGTCCTTAACCTTGACCGTGATGTCTTAAAACTAACGCCGGACTGTGGAGTCCTTAAATCCACGGACTATGAGGTCCTTAACCTTGACCGTGATGTCTTAAAACTAACATCGGACTGTGGAGTCCTTAAATCCACGGACTACGACGTCCTTAACCTTGACCGCAACATCCTAAAACTAACACTGGACCGCAATGTCCTTAAACTACCTATTGACCGCAATGTCACTAAACTAAACAACAGGGCTCTCTTAATTGCTCTATTGTTGGATCTAAACGATCCCGTTAAGTTGATCTTAGTCTGAAAACTAGACTAACATATCCTTAAAAAATGTTTAAGTCGATCTTAGTCTCGAATGAGGCTAACGTATCCTTAAACCCAAAACCCTCAAACCCAAATCTAAGATAATACGGATTTGGACTAGTCCACGCCCTACGGACGACGACATAACTCAGTCTCCGTATACAATCCATGGGCAACTAAACACAAAATAAACACACACGACACAAAGTGACCATCTGGAGAAGGAGAAAGTGGTTACCGCGATGCGGTAGCGTAATTAACTGCAGGGGCTTGCGCCTGCAGGGAAGAGCGTCCCCACAATCAAAAACCCCTCAAGCGAGGGGGGAATCTGACGAAGTCTGCTACATCGGACGCATCCGTTTAAACCTTCGATACACGATGCCATAAATCAACTTGGCATCTTCGGAGAGGTGGACGGATAGCACCAATTAGCATCTGCCCCGAGTCTCAGGCAAGACGTCCCCGTCGCGCCGTCATTTGGAGGGGAACACCCTTTGGGTTTGGTTTAAATAAGCGACCGTCTAAAGAAGAGGACTTGCCGCGGTTCTACATTCCTATCATGTCGGCCGTATCTTTCGAGTCAATCGCAACCCCTGGCATAGATGAAGAGACTTTCTTCGTGGGTTTTATCAGCATCTGGCTCAGCTGGTTCGCCATTCCCATGCATCGTCGTTTCATGAGAGCCTCGGTCATTTACCCTGCTAATCGCATTGCCGAGGGGACGCGACTAGTTGTGGGAATTACGAGACTAGCGCATCTGTATCATGGGCTAAGCGCCGCTGCCAATACCTCAACCCCAGGGGTAGATGTGGTAAATTTCTCTCTTCATTACTTTACGTCCTGGATTGAGATGCACGTGCTAGGGGCATTTGCTGCGCACCAAAGACCCAGCTTTTATGACGCTTACACTTTTCTGCGACTCATGCGGCTGGTGGACGCTTCTGCTCCTGACCCGACTCAGTCCGGGGCTATTCGCGTGCTGATTAATCCCTATACCAATACGGGCGGGATGGTATTCAACGATCGAGTCCTCTCTGCTCCTTCGGGACCGATTCAACAGCTTTGCGACTTGTCGAAAGAGGGAGTACCTTCTCTGAAGCCCAAGGAAGCCATGCACCTATATTCGATCAGACCGGGTTATCCGGTATTTCGTCAAAACGGTGCGGCTCTTTTTATGCGGTACAACCCACACCGCTTTGCTCGGCAACTCGGATATGACCAGGGTGTCCCCTTTGAGGCATTTATAGTGGAGCCTAGCCCGTCGTCAGAAGTTGTTCATGACGCTGCTCATCACTTCATGCGGCTGAACACCGGCTCTCGCTTCGTGATTCCTGAAGCTGATTATATTCCTCGATGTGTGGGGTCTTTCACGGGCTGGTACCTCCACCGAGTCAGTCCCATTATTGCCGAGGAGATGAGGGTGCTCCTCGGATATAGGACTCCCACTCCGATCCATGCCACAGGAGTTCCGCCGCGACCACGTGCAGTGGTTCGCCCTCCCCTGAGAGATACCGGTATCGTGCTTATTCCAGAGGTGGCGGAAGTGGATCTCACTCCCACAGCTGGTATGCCTCCGCGAACTAAAGCTCAATCAAGGGCCAATAGGGCGCCAGCAGTAGTATCATCAGCTACGGCGTCAGCAATGGCAGTGTCGTAGTCGGTGGCACCGCCGAGTGAGGATATTGATGGCGAAGTAGGTCAACGTCGCACTAAAGCATCGAGGGGAAAGAGGCAATCGTCTTCTGGAGTTAGTTCTGGGTCCAAGAGGTGAAAGAAGACGGTCACCAATCTACTTGACTTTTTAGTGGAATCAGAGCTTATCCTCCAAGACGAACCACTAGCCATGCAAGAATCAGATGGTGGTCTACTTTTCCCGGGTTCATCTGCCGAGGAAGCTGCACAATTGGCTGAGGCTATAAGATGCTCACAAGATGAATCCGAGAATGTAAGGATCCCAAAGAGGCCTTATCCTACCGTCATCTTTTACGAAGACCCTCCATCAATACGGCGGATATTTATAGGTCCTTTGGAAGAGGAAGGCGAGAGAGCTCTTAAACGGCCTATTTCGGCCGATGCTGAAGACGCGCTTTCGTTGTGGACCGGTGGCCACGAGTCTACCCTCGAACCCCGACGAGCATACCTCCTCAGGAAGGAGCGTTGGCTTGAACAAGCCATACTAGAAGCTCCTTTGCGCATTGGTACACATATATATCCTTTTGTAGTATTTTGCACTGCTTATATATATACATATTCTTATCCTCGTGCAAACTTTGCATGGACTTCGGCAAAGGCGGAGGATCTGAGTTCGAGTCGTGCTTTGACTGTGGACTCCACAAATATCCCCGATGAGACACTAATCAGTGTGGAGGGGGTCGATGCAACTGTTGTTCCTGCGATGGAGCTTCCCTCGGTGATTCCCTCTCCCCAAGTGCTTGCTCCCCCGGAAGAGGCATCTTCATTGGCTGCCGATTCAATGGATCTTTCTGGGGACGGCCCGGAAGCCGTGGGACAGGTAGTTGAGGCCACCGTCCTTTCATCGGAGCCTGCGGCGATGGCCACTGCTTCACAACCAGAAGTTATTATACCGGCCCACATCCCCGATGATGTGCCTGGGGGCATAGAGGAGGCCGCCGAAGCTGCTATCCCTCCAGTCCAAAGCGGGAGAAGCATCGAAGGTATCCTTCTATATTTTATTTTGATAATCTCTCCATTATCTGAACCTTTCTGTCTTTCCAAAATTGCACGGGTTGGCGGCGTCTATTGCTGATCTGTCTCCCAGGAAATCTTTACAACGTCTGCTGGAGATGGCCGCTCCACAGGCAATATCCCCTCAACGCATCGTCCTATCTTCCGGGTAAGGTTAGTGTTGTTCGCCTTCTTCATGGCATTATCATTATTCCATATAACGATACTGATGTATTCTCTAGTTCTGGAGGCTGATGACGAGGTTGAAATTCTTGACGGGCCTGGGGAGCCTTCAGACCCTTCTTGCATGACGTGGGTAAGTAAAGTTTTAATGTTATTCCATTCGCTCTTTACTTGTGAATCTCGCTAATTGTTTTCTATGAATCTTAACAGCTTTGCCATTTCTTACCATGCTGGAATCTCGCATCGTGATGCCGCCCGGCCCCTATGCTCTACGTGCCTCGGAACGGATGGCGAAGCGAAGCCTTCACTCCTTGTCAGCTCTGATTGAAGACCTTCGTGCTGGCAGTCTGATCACGGCCGAAGCATTTGCCGCTGAAGCCAACGGTTCTCTTCCCTTTCTTGCTACTTACTATAGTGAGACCTTGGTGCAAGTCTGGGTTGAGTTCTGTCGTCAGGTGGAGGCTTGCTTGCATATTCTTGAATCTACACGCCTTCCCTCAGAGGTTGTAGCTGCAAAGGCGAGCTTGCGGGGGCCGATCGAACGATGCGCCTCAAATATGCTGTCATGCGAGAAGAGGCTCAGCCGAAAGTTTTCGGAGAGGGAGCTGGCTTCCAAAGCGCTGAAGGAACTTCAAGCTAATCTTACGGCTAAGACCACTCAGGCATATGATCTTTGGCGAGGGCTTCAAGAGGCTATCAAGGAGGTGGTAGCCATTGATAAGACTGTCGTTTTCACTCGCGAAATGGTCGAAGCCCATAAGGTTACTGAAAAAGAGCTTGAAAGTCGCCTTGCCTCACACCAGGCCCAACAGGCTCAAGCGGAGGCCCGTCTTTTAACGATAATGAATCATGAAGCCGAGGCCCAGAGGAAAAAGGATGAACTGGCAAACTTATTGAATCGTCCGCCGGCTTGAAGAATTGTATATATATTTTTTTATTCTTCTTTTGTACATACTCCTGAATGAGAGTATATTTTTTTTGATTCTTTCATAAATTATACTTTATATTCATTTTGATTCATGAATAAAAGACATATGATGGTGTGTCCCTTTTTGTAAGCACATTTTGTGGATAATCTACTTTGATTTCCTTGTATGACAGCGATGGCTTAGGAGTCAAGGTTAAGATCTGCCTCCTAAGACTTTAAACTTTATGAGCCGTGAGGGTCTCATAAAGAATTTTCTCCCTACAGGTCGAGAGGATCCCGTAGGTGTAATTTCTCCTTAAGAATCGTGAGGATTCATAAGTGGGTTTTCTCTTGAGAGTCGTAAGGATCTCACAAAAGATTTTTCTCCCTTACAAGTCGTGAGGACCCGTAAATGATGGATGGGGTTGACATTATCGGCACTTCACGGAGTCAAGGGTTGCTCTGGCCGTTTCCTACGGGGTCAAGATTGACTTTAGCCGTGTTCTATGGGACCAAGATTTGCTCTGGATGCTTCCCACGGGGTCAGGATTGACATAGCCGTGTTCCACAAGGACCGGGATCCGCTCTGGACACTTCCCACGGGGTCAGGATTGACATAGGTCGTGTTCCACTAGACCAGGATTTGCTCTGGATGCTTCCCACAGGGTCAGGATTGACATAGGCCGTGTTCCGCAAGGACCAGGATCCGCTCTGGGCGCTTCCCACGGGGTCAGGATTGACATAGACCGTGTTCCATATAACCAGGATTTGCTCTGGATGCTTCCCACGGGGTCAGGATTGACATAGGTCGTGTTCCGCAAGGACCAGGGTCCGCTCTGGACGTTTCCCACGGGGTCAGGATTGATATAAGACATGTTCCATGAAACCAGGATTTGCTCTGGATACTTCCCACGGGGTCAGGATTGACATAGGTTGTGTTCCGTAAGGACCAGGATCCGCTCTGGGCGCTTCCCACGGGGTCAGGATTGACATAGGTCGTGTTCTATGTAACTAGGATTTGTGCTGGATGCTTCCCACGGGGTCAGGATTGACATAGACCGTGTTCCGCAAGGACCAGGATCCGCTCTGGACGTTTCCCACGGGGTCAGGATTGACATAAGCCATGTTCCACGAAACCAGGATTTGCTCTGGATGCTTCCCATGGGGTCAAGATTGACATAGGCTGTGTTCCATAAGGTCTAGGATCCGCTCTGGACGTTTCCCACGGGGTCAAGATTGACATAGGTCGTGTTCCACGTAACCAGGATTTGCTCTGGATGCTTCGCACGGGGTCAGGATTAACATAGCTGTGTTCCGCAAGGACCAGGATCCGCTCTGGATGTTTCCCACGGGGTCAGGATTGACATAGGCCGTGTTCCACAAAACCAGGATTTGCTCTGGATGCTTCCCACAGGGTCAGGATTGACATAGGCTGTGTTCCGCAAGGACCAGGATCCTCTCAGGACGTTTCCCACGGGATCAGGATTAGCATAGGCCATGTTCCACGAAACCAGGAAGGGTTGACTTTATCCGCATTTCACAGAGTCGGTGATTGACTCTCGGTTGTTTGAGCACCGCCGAGTCATGGAGTTGGGAGTTGCCGCGGTTCCGCTTTGCTGATGTTGCGTCTGTGGTAGTGAGACGAATATTGAGATGATCTCCAGGTTGTCTGTGAACCGTCAAGACTTGGCTCTTTTTCGGATGGAGCCTAGGGGGAAGTTATGGTTCCCTCTTTGTTTGTGTCCCTGGATTGTATACAGGGATCGATGTGATTTCACCTGTAGGGCAAAAAGTTTCATTTTATATATTTTTCTTTCCGCGATACTCTATCATTTCATCTTTTATATCGCGAAAGTCACGATTGCCCAATCATTTCGGCTATTTTTCGCGGTGCCCAATCATTTCGGCTGTTTGTCTTATTTAATCGCTGCTTTTTATTGCGAGTTGCCCAATCATTTCGGCTATTTTGCATGCATACATTTTTACTTGCTGATTTTGTTTGCAAGTTGCCCCATCGTTTCGGCTATTTCGTATGCATTTGTGGCTCGCTGGCTTTTCGCTGCGAGTTTTGGGATTTGACACCGATTTCGGCATCAGCATCGCTACAACTGGGATATTGCCAGGAGCGAATCATCATTTGCCTCTGTCGATGTCGAACAAAGGTGGCTTAGCAAACAGGTTAAGATCCTGGAGACTAAGGCTTTTGACTTCATGAGCCGTAACGGTCTCATAAAGGTATTTCTCCCTACGGGTCGTGAGGATCTCGTAGGTGCGTTTTCTCCTTAGGAATCGTGAGGATTCCTAAGTGTGTGGTCTCTTCTAAGTCGTAAGGATCTTACAAGAGTGCTTTCTCCTTATAAGTCGAGAGGGCTTACAAGAGTTGTTCACTGTGCAAACATATCTCTAGTCACAGATGGGACTTTGTTAGGGAAATGTTTATTCGCGCCCGTAGATTGTATACAAGGGTCGAGACGCTTGTAGGGCAGAATTGAAGGTTGTGATGGCTTAAGAACAGGTTCAGATCCCTGTAGCTTAAGGCTTTTGAATCCTGTGAGCCGTGAGGGTCTCAAAGGGGAATTCTCCTTACGAGTCATAAGGATCTCGTAAGTGTAATTTCTCCTTAGGAATCGTGGGGATCCCTAAGTGTGTTGATCCCTTATGAGTCGTAAGGATCTCACGCAGGTGGTTTCTCCTTACAGGGTCGAGGGGACCTTGCAAGTGTCTTTTAACGAGATTGCTCCCTTTCGGGTTTTCACAAAACTCGCCGGTAGCCCTGCTGTTTTTACTCACGGAGCCCTTTCGGGTTTTCATCTGTGCACATCTTGCTTATGGACATACCGTTTTTTTTGTGTCAGCCTTGGGATGCTGCGATCTGTAGTAGTTTATCGACGTCTCGGTCAACAGCCAGTTTTAGGACATAGTGGTCCATCGTTAGTTTAAGAACGTTTCGGTCCGTTGTTAGTTTTAGAACATTTCGGTCCGTCGTTAGTTTTAGGACATTTCGGTCCATAGCCGGCTACTACTTACCGAGTTTGGGCTTAGGAAGATAGCGAGCGGACATAGGCGTCGTCATCTATCATTGACCTAGGTCGTGACTCGTTAGGCGTAGTATTTTTTCGGGAAGCGACCGTTTATTGGCCTAAAAGGTCTTTCACCATGCATGTCCATGAGTAGATAGGCTTCACCCTGGTAAACTTTGTCTATGATATACGGGCCTTCATAGTTCGGCTCGAATTTCCCCCGCTTGGCACGATTGGGTATCATAGGCCTTTTGACCACTAGCACGAGTTCGCCTTGGCGGAATGTTCTCAGCCTAGTCAATCTCTCATATGAGCGCGTCATCTTTGCTTTATAAGCCTCCAGATTTTGCTGCGCCATGAGCCTGGTTTCATCAAGGGCATCGAGCTCCTCAAGCCGAAGGTGAGCATTTTTTTCATCTGTTAGCTCATAGTGAACCGCCACTCGTAAGGAGGGCAACTCTATCTCAAGAGGGAGTACCGCTTCTGTGTCGAATACCAATGCATACGGCGTTGTGTTCGTGGCTGTTTTGAATGTAGTTCGATACGCCCAGAGAGCTTCATGCAGTCTCTAGTGCCAGTCCCTCTTATTTCGAGACACCGTCTTTTCACGATCTTCGTCAAGGTCTTATTAAAAGCCTCAGCTAGACCGTTAGCTCGGGCATTATAGACCAATGAATATCTCCAGTCTATGTTATGCTGTCGTGCGAAGCGGCTGATCTTGTGGCTTCTGTAGGCTGGCCCGTTATCGGAGATAATCCGTCGCGGAGTGTCGAACCGGTAAATGACGTGTGTCTTAAAGAAATAGAGGATATTCTCCGTCTTCACTTCCCTCAACGGTACTGCTTCTGCCCACTTAAAGAAGTAATCGGTTGTTGCCAGTATGAACCGATGTCCTCTGGACGATGCTGGTTCGATGGGCCCGATTATGTCAGTTCCCCACATTTCGAATGGCCAGCTAGCCACCGTCGGATGTAGCGGATTTGGATGCTGGTGGATAAAGTCCCCGTGAATCTGGCACGAGTGGCACTGCTTCGCATATTCGAGGCAGCCTTGGATCATCGTGGGCCAATAGTAGCCCATCCTTTTGATCTTCAGCTTCATCTTTGGCCCGGCTTGATGAGAGCCGCAGAGTCCGTCGTGAGTTTCTTGGACGACTCTCTTTGCCTCTTCAGGTCCCAGGCATCATAGCCACAGAGAATCAAATGATCTCTTATACAGAGTATCATTGACGAAGGCAAAAGATAGAGCTCGTTTCATGAGCTGATGTCTTGGCAACGTATCTTCAGGTGCTTGACGGGATTTGAAGTAATTTATAAAGACTTCCCTCCAATTCATAGCCTTTTCCTGGTCTTTTATTTGCAGAGCCAATTGCTCGGTCGCTCCCTTTTCTTCGGAAGACTCCGGAGATATTTCTGCAGCTGCAAGAACCCGACGGTTTTGCACAACGATCCTCACGTCATCGAGGTTTTCATCAGCCAGTTCTTTAGCAAGCTTGGCTAATGCATCTGCCTTGCTATTTTCCGCACGTGGTATGCTCTTCAGGACATAGGCAGGGATTTGAGTCAGCAATTGCTGCACTCTCTCGCCATATTTCACCAACTCTGGCTTGCACGTTTGATAGTCGCCATTTACTTAACTAACGACCAGTTGGGAGTCTCCGTGTATGAGAAGGTTCTCAATTTCCATGTCGACGGCGATCTCAAGACCTGCTATCAAAGCTTCGTATTCGGCTTCATTGTTCGTTCTTGGCTCTGTTAAGGAGAAGGCAAAGCGCATTATCCCTCCTTGTAGAGTCACGAAGATGAGGCCTACCCCTGATTTGATTATGAGGGTGCTTTGTTTACACTTCTTCATGGAAGACGCTCCATCGAAATAGAGTTCCCATTGGCTATTACTCTCTTTTATCTCCCCGTCGATCGTGTCAAACGCGTGCTCGTCTGGCAATTCACAGTTCAAGAGAGAGTCGGCAGGTATCGGATGCTCAGCGAGGAAGTCGGCGATGGCCTGGCCTTTCACTGCCTTAAGGGGTCGATAAGTTATCGAGAACTCTATCAAGAGCAGGGCCCATTTAGCGAGTCGTCCCATTAATATAGCCTTTGACATCAAATATTTGAGAGGATCCACCTTTGATATGAGATGGACCTCATGTGCCAACGCGTAGTGTCTGAGCTTCGATATCGCGAAGATCAACGCCAGGCAGTGTTTTTCGATGGGAGAATAATTGCTTTCTGCCCCCAGTAGAACTCGACTCAAATAGTAGAGGGCTTTCTCTTTCCTTTGGTCGTTCTCTTGTGCCCATAATGTGTCTAGAGAACCCTCAAGGGCGGTTGTATACAGAATGAGAGGCTTTCCCTTGACCGGAGCGGTTAGTACTGGCGGATTCTGCAGGTACTGATTGATTTCGTCCAGTGCGCTTTGGAATTTGCGATCCCGGACGAAAGGGGTTCCCTTCTTCATCAGGTGACTGTAGGGGCGGCACTTGCCAGAAAGATTGGCTATAAATCACCGGATATACGCGAGCTTTCCTTGGAGAGACCGCAGCTATTTGAGAGTTCTTGGCGGGAGCATTTCCATAATCGCCTTGATCTTCGACGGGTCAATCTCGATGCCTCGGTGTCGGGCGATGAATCCCAAGAACTTGCCTGAGGAAACTCCGAATGCGCATTTGAGAGGGTTCATCTTCAAGTTGTATTTCCGAAGGCGCTGAAACATGATGCTCAGATGCCCTAAATGTTCCTCGTATGATTTGCTTTTAACTATGAGGTCATCGATATAGCATTCGACGATTTCATGTATGAGGTCATCGAAGATCTTCGTCATGGCCCTCTGATAGGTGGCACCGACGTTCTTTAGACCGAAGGGCATCAGCTTGTAGCAGAATATGCCTAAAGGGGTCCGGAAAGCGGTATACTTCTGGTCCTCGGGATGCATCTTTATCTGATTGTATCCTGATGAGCCGTCCATGAAGGAGAAAACTTCGTGAGTGGACGTATTATCTATCATCGGCTCAGTCAACGCTACTAGAAAGTCGTCCTTTGGGCAAGCTTTGTTGAGATCCCAAAAGTCCACACATATGCGCACCGTCCCATTTTTCTTCACACCGGGACGATATTGGAGATCCAATCAGGATATTGAACCTCTTGGATAAACCCGGAGTCGATTAGTTTCTTGACCTCGGCGTTGATGATCATCTCAAGCTCGAGCCACATTCTTCTCGGTACTTGTTTGATTGGTTTGACGTCCGGAGATATCGCCAATTTATGCACCGCAATCTCTAGATCTAATCCCGACATCTCGGAATAGTTCCACGCGAAGCAATCTTTATACTGTATGAGGACGCTTTTGAGCGTAGCCACCTTTTCTTTAGACAACAGTTCACTGACGAACGTCGGCCGTGGGTCGTCTGCCGTCCCCAAGTCAATTTTCTTGAGGTTATCTGCAGTAGTATGTATTCCATCTTCCAGCTCTTTTGGTGCCAGTGGAAACTCTGAGATCACTTCGTCACTATCGTTTTCGAAGCACCAGGGGTGGTCATCCATATTCTCGGGTTCTTCTTCTGACAGCGTTATCACGTGGCAGGTACGAGATCGCTTCCAAGACCGATGTTGATCTGGTTCTACTCTTGCTATACACGTCGCTTTCGGTTCATGCTTCTATGGCGGGCTTACCCTCCAGCTGCTGGATAATGCGAACTTGACAAGTTGGTATTGGTCTTCGACCCAGTTCTTGAAGGTGAAGCAGTCTTTGAGAGGATGTCCTATTGCTCGGTGATAGGAACAAGAGTCTGGGTGAGAGACCTCGTGTGCTTGCTCGGGGTGCTTGGACTCCGGGAGTGTCATCATCTGATGTTTCATGACAAGATCGAATATCTTCTTTCTCTTGTCTTGGGGAAAAGAATATGCTCGACCCATCTTCTTTATAAAAGATGGATCCCGGCTGCTTGATTCTTGATCGCGTGGCTTCTTAGACCCGGTTTGCCGCTGTCGAACGTTTTTTCCGTCCTTTGGTTTATTTTTGCCTCTACGTCGGATCTTTTGTATGACGGGTTGGCGACGAGGAGCATTGTCATTTTCCGCGGCCTGTCGAAGGAGGCGCCACGTCCTGGCTTTCTCGTAGATGGCCGTTTCGCGATTATAGTCGTCCCGAACCTTTTAACCCGCTTCCCTTATCAGCTTGTCCATCTGTTCTTCAAACGACGGATTTGGCATTTTTATGGCGGGACCTTGTTTTGGTTCAGGGTTAGCGTCTTTTAACAGAACATCTCCTTCTTCGTCAAAGTCATGTATGACATAGCAGCCATAGAATCGTTCCCATTTCTTGGATTGAACATATCCAAGCCCGATCGTTTCCATTCTCCCGTTGGGCAATTTTCACTGAGTTCCAGGGACGCTCCAGATCCTGTTGTAGAACTGAGCTTGTTGAGCAATCTGTTTGAAGGGTACGCCTTGGCGCCTCAACAGCCTTTTTAATCCTTCTGTGTAGTATCTGGGCAGACGGATGGGCTGAAGTCTGTCAAGTGTCGAATCGGCACCATGCCAAATTTCTTTCTCCACTTTGGTTTCCATGGATTAATAAAAGAGGATCGCCTTTTCATCTCTTCGCCTGGGAGGGACGTAGAATGTCTACAGTTCTTGCACCCTATAGATGTCAAGCGCATCAAGCTCTTTGTAATGCTCTTGCGGAACCATGGCAATTTGCAAACTCCGATCATCGCTAGCGAGGGCTTGCATTGATGGCCGAGCGGAAAATACAGCGTTGACCTCATCTTTCGAGTCGCTGCAGAAGATCAACATAGGGATGGACGATCCCGGCTTGTTGCATTGGGGCAGCCCTGAATAAACTATTTCTTCTTCCTACTCGGTGTCACTCCCGAAGACCGGAATAGTGGTGATAGCTTTGTTCTTCGGTTTATGACATCTCTCCGTGTCTTCGAAATCTGGTAAGAAGTATTTTGCATCTTCGTACTTTCGGACTTCATTCACGGAGAATGGGTTCAGCTCCCCTGTACTCGAGACCATCCTTGAAATACTTCATACACTGATGTTGTGTAGAAGGGATAATGTTGTACTCGTGTAACCAAGGCCTGCCGAGCAAAGCATTGTAACATGTCTTGGCGTCAATGAAATGAAACTTGATGTCCGTGACAAGCAGCCCAAAGCGTAGTGTCAATATTACAGACCCGAGCGTTCGTGATGACTGGGAATCAAACCCAGAGATGGTGATTTTATCACGAGCAAGATGTTGAACGCTCATGCAAATTTCCTTCAACACTCTTACATTGAGGAGATTGACGGAGGACCCGTTGTCAACCAGGATTTTACCTATCTTGATATCATGACAGTATCCAAAGACATAAAGGGGACGGTTATGCTCGCACGTCCCAAGGAGGAGATCTTCGTCGCCAAAGGTGATATCGGCTGTGTGCACTTCTTTCAGCTCGTCCTTCATCTTCTCTTCGGCGAGGAAAGCTTGGAATTGCTCGGGCTCTTATAGCGCCTTGAACAACGAATCTCTCGCCTCTTTGGATAGCAGAAGGGCGTCGAGAATGCTGAGCTGCGAGGGCATCTTCCTCAGGTGTGCCAGAACGTTGTAATCCACCTTGTTTTTCTTTGGCGGATCTTTGGCTGTCAGCTCTTTGACGACTTGGTCATCTAGGGCGATATCCTCAGAGACTTTTTCTTTCCCCTTATCTTTTCTATTCGACCCACTGTTCGCGGGCCCAAGATTCTTTTCGGGCAGCGTACGATTGCGCAACTGAATATTTTCACAGGTCTTCGGTTCTTCCTCTTTTCCCGAGGTGGATTCTTTAAAGAGAGGGCCAAGAGTCATTTCTTCGTCAGAGTCGCTCCCGAAGGTGAGAACTTGCGATCCCCCATAGTTAACCATATGACATTTGCCGGCAGTTCTTTTGCGCTCCTCGGTCGTATTTCTTTGTTCCCGACGAGTTTCACGTTTCATTCGCTTGAAATATTGTCGGTGAGCAACATATCCCTGCCACCAGCTTTTAAAAGCGTTGCACTCTTCGGTGGGGTGCGTAATCTTTTGATGATATAAGCAGTAGCTAGGATGTATATCTGCTTCATCAGGAGTGTTTCCTTCGAAGGGTGGCAGCTTCATTCCCATCAATACGGCTTTGGCGAACCTTTTCCTTGTCTTGAACCTGCTTTTATTTGCTGCAGATATATTTTGACCTGGTGGGAGTGTTTCGACCCTTTCCTCCAGTCGCCGGCATTTGGCCTTTTCAAATATGGCTATCTCACATTCTCGATCAGCTTTGCTTTTTAGAAGAGCTTCGTTCAGGAATGCATCAATCGTTTCGTCGGATGGTCCTGGAAGTTCCGGCTCTGGATTTGCCCCCAGTTTCTTTGCATCCAGAGCTTCTTCACCGTCTATCGACGAGTAACCGATCACATGGCAGCTTGCCACATAATCTTCAGGCTCATCCGATGAGTCTTCTCCATTATCATCATCTTTGTCCTCAAGGACGTGGCTGAGAAATTCTTGAAGTGTGACTAGGGTTCGCGCCTTCTGATTATATTCTTCCAACACGTCAATCTGTTTTTGCAGGTCCATGCGCTTGTCACCAGGCTTCACGGGATTTTTGGTCTTCTTCTTCTTTTTCGAAGACTTTGACAGCTGGGTGCGGGCGTTTTGACTATCACCACCAATCTTTGGAGTTGGGCGCGGTTTCAGCATTCTCTCGATGGTCTCGGGTTCCAATGGATTTTTCCATCTGATTGTCGGGCAAGTCCGGAGATCTTTCAGCATTCTTTTTATTTTGGCTGAACGAGCGACCTCCCATGGAACTTCTTCCACAAAAGAGCATGATGCCCCCGGTGTGTTCGTCCTTTTAGGAGCGTGTGGCTGCGGCGGTCTTACTTTCCAATTCTCGGACAGGATGAATTTGCCCTGTTGGTATTGGTCTTCAATCAAGCCTTTAAAGATGAAGCAATCTTCAATTGGATGGCTTACCGCTTGATGGTAGGGCTAATAATTGGGATTATTAGCCTCACCGGATTGCAATGGGTGTTTCGGATTTGGCAAATTGATAAGCCTGTTGCGCACCGATAGTTCGAACAATCTCCTCGTTTTGTCTTGGGGAAACGAATAAGGGCGCTTCATTTTCTCATTATAAAATCGTCATCTCTCATCTAGGCGATCAATTAATTTTGGGCCGCTAGGCTGCTGTTGAGCATTGACGACGAAGGACGCTTTCCCTTTCCCTTTTTCATTACACGATTCCGGCTTCGAAGGGGAAAGTCTGTGGCCCATCCGGTCCATTTGAGCCAGTTTGTCAATCAGGGCTTGGAAGGTGGTGGGCTTGAAAAACATCATAAATTGTGAGATGGTCGCTTGAGGGTCGAGAGTACCCATAAACATACCCACTGCCGGCGCTTCTTCAATGCGCTGCTCATATTTCGACCACAGATTTCGCCACCGTATTGCATACTGGACCCATGTTTCTCCAGGTTTCACCCTGGCGTTAATCAATGCGGTGATCGGGATACGCTCGCGAATCTCTGCGTAAATAGCAACTCTATCTCCGCAAATGTCTTGACAGAGTCGTTCGGGAGTTCAGAGTACCACTCAAACGCCGTTTCCGACAAGCTACCAACAAACTGGAGGAGCAGAAGTTTATCATCACCTCTGGTGTTGCCACATAGAGCCCTGAACTGGGAGACATGCTGATGCGGATTTCCCATCCCCTTATACAAATGGAATTTAGGGATCGTATATCCCGGCGGGTACCTTATATGGTCATACCATCCTGGGTATGGTCGCCCAGTTTTAACAATTTGGCCTGCGCTTCATTCCCTGGTGAGCTTGTATTTGCTGAGCAATGTAATCATCCAAAGAGGTCTTGGAGATAGTCTCCTCCCTGGCTGCTAAAAGAGCCCGAGGGGGGTTCGATTTCTCCCCTCTGTCGTCTTCAATGATGATCAGGGGGTCTTCAGCTGGAGGTTCCGGCTGTAACATCATCCCGGCCATATCTTAGAATAAAAGAGCCATTCGTTTTATATTGGCTGCCTGCTCCGTGGCCTCTTTTTCTTTCCTCTCGAGCATTCTTCGGAAGAAATCGGCATCAGTTTCTTGTTCCTGACGTTGCTCTGAGGTCTCCGGTTTGTCTTTCGGCCCAGTGAGTGTGGCCATTATAGTCAGCATCTCCTGAAGTTTTTGCTGCTGTTGCCCCTGAGCCTTTGTTATCGATCGGGTAAGCGGTCGATGACCCGTAGAAGTACGGCTTTCCTCTTTTCCGAAAGCCATATAAACGGTATGTATTACCATGCCCCCAGACTTGGGGCGTTTAGATTCAGCGTCCCTGCGGTTTGCCGTAGTCACAGGGGATTTCTCCGGCCTCCTTCTCTTGTGAGCGGTTGCAATTGAGGGAGCCGTTGCAGCGGGCACCCAAACGGATGATATCTTCTGTGGTACCACGGGATAGCTCTTTTCTTGCCAAACTTTCACTTTTTTCTGTCGGCGAGAGTAATCTTGATCAATCACCGATTCCTGGACCTGTCGCCAAACTTTGTAAATTTTGGAGGACAACCGCTGAAGGGGTTGCTCCGGCTTCTTTTTAGTAGCATTCTCCACAGGTGGAGGAGATCTTTTCAGCACGGCAGTCGGAGAGTTCTTGTGGACCCTCCTAAGCGGTTCGAAGCTGTTCCCAGTTGGAACAGCAGCATTGATTTCCACCATAGGAGGTGGTGGAATTAGTCCAGACGGGGAGCTGCCCCAGCCTTCCTTACTCGGCGCCAGTGGCGACGTCGAGCGTGTCGAGCCGTTGGGATTGTCTCGGCTGTAGGGGTGACTTCCTCATGCCCCCTGTTTTGGCGAAGGGTTGTCGCCGGCGTCAGTCTCTTGAAGACCGATGTTCGTTGAGAAGCAATGTCCAATCTGTCAAAGACAGATCTCTGGGTAGGGGAAGCAGCTTTGAGGACTTCGCCTGGAGCGGGAACCGGCACGGTCAGTCTTGTGAAGACCGACCCTTCGGCAGGAGAAGCCGCCTTGACGACTTCATGAGAAGGAATGGCTATCCGCTTAGGGATAACTCTTTTCGATATCGCGGGCTTCTTCATGGGCCCAAATGAGCTTTGGCCCAGTCTGTCAAAGACTGAGGCGCTGGAGCTGGATGACCCGTTGAGAGGGGTTGCAGTAGTGGTAAGTCGATCAAATACCGACTTCTTTGGGGTTTCCTACAACGGCAGTGGGGCATTGAAGTTCATGGGTGGGAGCATGGTCCCGAAGAATAGTCCAATGGTGGCCTGAGTCACCTGGTCTACCGGCATGGTAAAAACAGAGGCCGCCTAAGGCCCGTAGGTCACCCCTCCTGCGGGGACGGAGTGAGAGTTATTGCCATTATTGCAGCTTGTGCAGTTGAAAGTCATTTAATCTTCTTTTTTCTGCACGAGAGCAAAACCAAATCTTAGTACCTCGAACCCAAGGAAAACCATAGCAAACCGCGATTCGTTCGCGAAACACGACACACGAAGTGTGGAGTGGAAAGAGGAAAAGGTCCCACCGGGCGTGTCAGAATCCGTTCCCCGCCGAAACCCGGGAAGACAAACGTCTTGCCTGAATTTGGGGGCAGATGCTAATTGGTGCTATCCGTCCGACTCTCCGAAGATGCCAAGTTGATTTATGACACCATGTATCGAAGATTTAAACGGATGCGGCCGATGTAGCAGACTTCGTCAGATTCCCCCTCGTTGAGGGGTTTTTGATTGTGGGGACGCTCTTCCCTGCAGGCGTAAGCCCCTGCAGTTAATTACGCTACCGCATCGCGGTAACCACTTTCTCCTTCTCCAGATGGTCACTTCGCGTCGTGGGTATTTGTTTTGTTTTTAGTTGCCCGTGGATTGTATACGGAGACTAATTTATGTTGTCGCCCATAGGGCGTGGATTAGTCCAAATCCGTATTTTCTTAGATTTGGGTTTGGGGGTTAGGTTTAAGGATGCGTTAGTCTCATTTGAGACTAAGATCAACTTAAATGTTTGTTAAGGATACGTTAGTCTAATTTTAGACTAAGATCTACTTAACAGTTTGTTAAGGACACGTTAGTCTAATTTTAGACTAAGGTCAACTTAACAGGATCATTTAGATCCAACAAAAGAGCATTTGGGCTCTATTGTTTTAGTTTAGGGACTTTGCGGTCGATTACCAGTTTAAGGACATGGTGGTCCAAGATTAAGGACATCATAGTCCGTGGGTTTAAAAGGACCCCACAGTCCGAGATTAAGGACATCATACTCCAAGGGTTTAAGGACCCCACAGTTCGTGGTAGTTTATAGACGTCATGGTCTGTAAAGTTTAAGGGCATCATAGTCCATGAGTTTAAGGACCCCACAGTCCATAGAATGCCTGGTTGTTAGGACCCGTCACCTCTCTGAAGACGTTGAGGGATTACAACGACAAATATCAGAGGAGTGAAGAGATGTACCCTTGAACCAATATTGGTTGAGAAATCTGTAGTCCAATTTGGAACTAAGATCAATTAATTAGATTATGAGAACATTGGCTCCGTTAAATCTGAATTGAGGACTTATGGCCAACTTGGGCTAAGTCCAATTAGATTTGAATGTTGGCCCTTTGTTGGACTGTTGAACATTTGTCTGGGTTCAGGCCCTCATTATTTAGCAATTCTAAACAAAAGTTTGGGGGGGCTCTGATATCATTTTGTCTTTGGCTGAGTACTAACCATTATAGCTCTAGATTTTAAGGTTCATTTGAAGGGGAGATTTGCCTCTGGAAAATTTGGTCAATTTGGGCTAGACTGGTTTTAAAATAGTGTTAAACACTAGCACATATTTAGCGATCACGTGTTCCCACGTGATGTGCTTTACAACAGTGTTAAACACTGGGGACAAAATGCTCAAAATAGTGTTAAACACTAAAAGTGAGGTGGTCACGTGGGGTCACGTGAGGCGCCTGAGAATTGGGCCAAACCTCTTTTATTTTACCCTCAAATCTGCAAATAAGTGTTAAACACTTAGCCTTCAGGCCATCACGTGTGAGCACGTGAGGCATCTGAAGATGGGGCCAGACTTCCTTTATTTTGTTCTCAGAATATTCAAATAAGTGTTAAACACTTTTGGTCTTCAGGCCATCATGTGTTGGCACGTGATGGGTATCCATGTATTGATTATTAAAGTGTTTATTAGGGGTCACGTGGGGATACGTGAGGGCGCCCAAAATTGATTCTGCCTTTAGCTTTGTTCCTTTTATCTTGAGGGTCACATGGGAGCACTGAGGCATTGCCTCCAAGCTTTTTCCTTTTCATTTTGGGGAGTCTGTTTAAAGGGCACGTGGGGCACGTGACCTAGTCTTGTTCTTTCATTTCTACTCATTGAGGATGGGGGTCACGTGTTACCACGTGACCAAGTTCTTTACGTGCATGGAGAGCTTTAAGTCTCTTGTTTTAAGTATTAGATTCTTTGGTAGGGTTAAACCCTAATTCTGTTTTGAGGAATTAAATTTCTATGTATATGGAAGAATTAAATTCTTATGTAGGGTTAAACCATAGTTTTATTTGGAGGAATTGAATTCTTATGAATTTGGGAGAATTAAATTCTCATATAGGGTTAAACCCTAGTTTCATTTGGAGGAATTAAATTCCTATGAATTTGGGGGAATTAAATTCCTTAAACTCAATTCTCCCTCCAAGTTTTGGATCTGCATGGCAGAATCTCCCCGATGAGAATTAAATTCTCAACTTGTGGGGAGATCTGCTTCTGCAGATTTTCAACCAAAGAAAGAACTAAGTTTTTATTCAGAAGAGTTAAACTCTTAAATTTGAGAATTAAATTCTCTTTTATTTTATGGAGCTTAGATCTCTTTCCCCTTTCTCACCTTGGGTTTCTTTTCTCTGAAAAGATCTTCTTTTCTCTCTTGAGAATTAAATTCTCCTCTCTTTTTTCTCTCTGTTGTTGTATTTCTCTTAAAAAATTTCCCAGATCCTTTTTCTTCTCTTCTTGGCTCCTATTTATAGGAGAAAGAAAGGAATCAATTTGTTTAGACAATCTTTCATTGAAAAATTTTGGTTGTTTCTGTAACCAACATGATCTTTTAGATCACTCAGTGAATTTTATTCACCATTGGATTTTTAATCCAAAAGATATTCTGTTTGTTATTCTTGGTGAATTTCAGGGAAATCTTTTCTTGTATAAAATCTTTCCATAAATTGGTGATTTTTAATCACCATTGGATTTTTAATCCAATGGTGCTCCATTTTATAGAGCACCATCTTTTTTGTTTGGAAAGATTTAAAGAAATATTTTTCCAGTTAGGGTTTTTGATTTCCCTCTCAATTAGAATTTAATTCCATTAGTTCAGAAGGCTTAAGAGCCTATCACGTGTTGGCACGTAATCCCACTGTTTAATCATCTCTATAGAATTTAATTCTATTAATTAAGGAGCTTAGGAACCCATCACGTGTTGACACGTGACCCCCTTGATTTTTAATCAGAATTTAAGTCAACTGTTCTAAAGAGCTAAGGAATCATCACGTGTCATCACGTGACCCTTGGTCACGTGTAGACACGTGGCGCCTCATTGGGATCTTTCCTTGCCATTTTATTATGCATTTTAATTCTTTCAGTGGGTTCTTTAAAGATCCATCACGTGTGGGCACGTGACTCCATTAATTGCCTTCTTGATTAGAATTTTAATTCTAGTATAATAGAGTCCCAGGAAACCATCACGTGTCAGCACGTGACCCTTGGTCACGTGTGAGCATGTGATACCCCATTGGGATATTTCCTGATATTTTATCACGAAACAATTACATTTACGGTCGCAAAAAAGAAATGTAAAACTACAACATTTGGAACCGCACAACAATTAGACATTGCAAACCCGGAATATCTCATATTCCGAATTTCATGTCTAACCATGTAGATCTTACATTTAGGTCTCAAAAATGAAAACATCTTTTCAAAAGAAATCGGATAATTCAACAAGATTCTCGATATCGATCGAGACCGAAATGTTAGATTTACAAACAACCAATTAATTTTCTCAAAACTAATTAGTGTAGATTCCAAATATTGTATCACATTCAGAAAAACTAGGCGATGTTAAACATTTCGATCGATTCATCAAACACCCACAATTCTCAGAGACCTTAACACTTGAGTCAGATTTAAAAATACCCATAGAGTGCCACCGGTACCTACAGATCAGCACAATAAGGCACGGTCCTTGCCTCACCAACGACGTCGTGGAACCGCGGCTAAAAGCATGTTTTGGCCGCGGTTGCGCGCCCGTTTAGTCGAGTTAGGCGCTCGTTTTTCTTGGAGGTCCATAGAATACCCTGCACTATTTTCTGCATATTTTTAAACCCAAAAATTCCAACTTTTGAAAAATTTTCAGAGAGCATGTTTTGTGATGATTTCGATGTTCGATCGAACACTTTAACGTCGTCTAGGTCACATCTAATACTCTAGCTTGGCTCCGATACCACTGTTGGAATTTCTTTGCACCCTCACTAGGTTTTAACAAGCATCAAGCATGCAATTTTAAAAAATCTAGAGTGCTAAGCAACTCAAACCAAGAATCGAACTAGAGAATTAGGGTTTAATTAACAAGTATCGCATACAAGTAAGTGTCTAACACTAAGAGAAAAGGAAATACAACCTTTGTAGACCTCTCCTTCTCTTCTAAAGCTCCGTGTAGATGTCCTTGGACTCCTTGGTTCCACTCGAAACTTGAACACATCCGCTTGAAACCTTCGAAGTCCACGATGATCCACCACGGAGTTCCTTGCACTCAAGCTCTTGCTTCACTAAACCTAAGTAGAAGTGAAGCAAACAACCTATACAAGTGTGCTAGACTAGTATAGATTGATGAAGTAGGTATTTTTCTCACTAACAATCCTTTCTTTTTCTTTCTCTTTTACTCACTAGAAAATGGTAGAGAGCTTGGAGGAAGAAGAAGATGGAAATGGCTAAGCTTGAGCTTATGAAAAAAGATAAGCATGAGAGCAAGTCACACTCACTCTAATAATGAGCATAGAAAATATCTAGATATTTTAGTGAGTGAGTTAGTGGAGGATTATATAATAAACCATGGTTACTTAGATATTTTTCTAAGAAGTGTGTAGCAGAAAACTCAACCATGTTTATCATCTAATTTCCATTAACTCAAAATCAATAAAATATCAAAAATGTTTCCATGGGAGTTTAGCATAGCCATCTCCAATATATCATCTACCATGACACATGCACACATGTATATGTGTATATATATCCATATAAGTATACATACATACATGCACACATATATAAAGAAAGGAATAAAAAATAAGCTAATGGTCATTTTATATTAAATCAACACTTGATTTAATAATCCGGTCATATCACATACAATCGAACCAATAGAAAATGCCAGATTAAAATACGGTATCATATACACGTATTTAATCAAGCTCCCGCACATATCTCTATATGCGCCCCACTACGTTTCGCCTGAGCTCGAAAACCCCTTTATGGGACTCTAAAACTCGTCAATACGCTAGCAGTAGATAGTGATCATATCAGATACCCACAAACCGTCAGCGGTACTAGCTGCACGTAACGGCTCCCAGGTATTGAACGAATAGAAGAACAACAAGCAAACTTGTCCATATTCCCGTAAAGCCAACCAGCAACACTTACCGTACAATCCGGTCTCTTCATCTGATATGCTGCATATTGAGTTTAGGGATGGTATCGTCAACCCCAATAACTCAATAAGTTATCCGATGTGTGGCCTATAACAGGTTGAGAAACTACTGATAACACTTATCAGTAAATCTCATCAGCTCTGGCTAGGGACTTTGAGTTTTAGCCAATCGCGCATAGCACAGCATCAACTCCCAATACCGGGAGAGACGAAACCCCTCCCATCGCTCATTGCCTCCATGTGTATCGGGACTGTACCCAAAAATCACCTATTTACACGACTCAGTAGAGCCGTGGTAGGGTGGAAATCAAACCACAGTAAGAGAACACACAAGACTCTATGACGATCTCGGGTCTACAGACTAACCTGTACAAGTGTCACCTGAGAATTGTTATCCGACGATAGATATAATACCATATAGGAGTTCCCGGCGAGTCCGTTCAGTGTACCCAGTCTCCACTGAGCACCCGTATACAATCTTTAATGTCAAATACCAATAGATATGGGATCATCCATTACCATCCAAATGGGTCAAGAAACGTATAAGCTAGTCTACTCTGGAATATCGATGCCCCGTCTCGATACACCTACGACTAAGAACATTTAAGGATACGCTTATAGACTACTCATGCCCCACTAGTATGATCTGCATCATAATCATGCTAGTCAAGCCGATATCCTAAGGGCTTTATCAACATGTATCAAATGAACAGTATACACAATCAAGTGAATATGTTAAGATAAAGAGTAACCAGATAGCATAGTATCATGTCGAGCAAGAAAGTCCTCTGTATATATACATGTCCAAGCATCCACTATCAAATAATGGCCTCCAAGGCATACATATATCCAACACCTGATAGGGGCTCAGTGTTCTGCGACAAAGCCTGTAGGATAATCTAAACATGAAAGGGGAAGCAATTTTCATCAAAAATAACATATCTAGACACATACATTCGGTCGGATTATACGTGGAGAAAACGGTAACCATGGTATTGAGTACTATAACTCATGAACACAGCGATTAGACAGGTCAGCAAGTTTATGTTGGGCATAAGGACGAAGAAAAGGATAACACGCATATCCAAATGTTTGTAGGAAGGCATAATTAGGGTGGTGACCAAATAATTTGTGGATAGGGGTATCGTTGCGAATGAATGGTGTATGGAGACGATTAATTAAAAATATTACGGTTTGCACGATCTCATCCCAGTAATGAGAAAGGATGGAAGCGTGAGCAAGAAGAGCATGAGCACTCTCTATAATATGATTGTATTTGCGTTTCGCCGTCCCGTTTTGTTCGGGAGTGTGGGGGCAGGAAACACGATGGAGGATACCTCTATGGCTAAATGACAATGAAGGGATTGATATTCATCGTCCCAATCAGAATGAAATATACGTATTTTCCTATTGAAATAACGTTCAACATATCGTTGGAAGCGACAGAAGATATCGAATAAATCAAACATATTACGTATTAGGAATAACCAGGTAAATTTGCTATAATCATCAACAAAGGTAACATAATAAAGGTAACCAGAATGTGATAAAAAAGTATTAGGGGCCCAAACATCAGAATAAATTAAATCTAAAGATACCGAAGATACTGTTGATGACAATTCAAAAGAGGGCTTTGGGCTTTTGGCCTTCATGTGACTAGAACAGACTCACTATCTATGAATCTTAACTGTTGGTAAATGAAAACGAGATAAAATATTGACTACAATTTTTAAAGCAGGATGACCTAAGAGAGCGTACCATGAGGAAGTGGAGGTACGTTCACCAACAAATGTGGTGGGAGACGAGACATTTGAAAGAGGCAATTGGTACAATCCATTATTGAGATGGCCTTGAAGTAGAGTCGTCCCTGACTTCGGATCCTTCACAAAACAACCAAACGGATGAAACTCAAATATAACATTGTTATCTTTCGTAAATTTATGAACGGATAAGAGATTTTTTGTTATTGAAGGAACATGAAGAACGTTAGGCATTTGAAGTGATCGAGAAGACAATAGAATTGTTGTGTGGTCATAGTTAAGAATACACAAATATGTACCATTACCCACGCGTTCTATATCTGTACCTTTGTAAGGGGCTTCCGCGAGGAGTTGAGTGTAGTCTGGTGTGATATGATGAGTTGCCTCTAGTCAGGATACCAGTCAGAAGAAGCAACGCTTGGACCGTTGGGGGAATATGGTGGAGGAGTATGTGACAGCATGGCATATGGTGCAGGTCCTTGATAGTGCCCATCTGATCTTACATTCTAAGACCGCAGGGCATGAAATTGCGGAGCACCCATTAGACCGCTAGAAAAGGTTTGATTGAAACGTTGTGGGCAACTATTGCCATAGTGGCCAGTTATCATGCAAATTTGGCATCGAGAAGGACCACGACCGCGGCCTCGACCGCGCCCCCGGCCATTGCGGCCACCATGACCGTCGCATTCAGTGTTATAGCCACGTTGATAGTAATCTAAAGAGGAACCTCCACGGCCCATGGTTGCGGTGTTGACAGACGAGATAGGGGTGTAGGGTGTTTTTCGTCACCCCATTAAGATGGGAATACGCACGCGCTTGTCAGGCGCATTACAGATTCCCCCTGCCTAGGTTAGGCTGGGTTTTATTGATTGTGGGGGTTCAAATCTCCGGCAGCCGTGGACTAAGCTGCCGTTAATTACCCCTCGCATTTGGAGCGAGAGAACCTCCGATTGACGGGTTAAACTGGTCATGCGAACTCAATGTGCAGTGTTGTGTTTTGAAGGGGTTTGGGATATCTTGGGGGCCCCGCAGAGTTTTTATGGGGATCCCGCTACCCGGATAGCGGGCTGGGGGTCAAGGGGGCAAGCAGTCCCCTTGCGGGGCAGCGCCCCGTTAGAAAAAAAATTTCTAACAGGGACAGTGTCATGGAGTATGTGTGTGTATGTATATATATACATATATATATATATATAAGGAAAAGTCCAAAATAGACTTCAGAAGTGGATACCATCAAAGACGGAGAAGGCCTGAAGATGAATGGAAGGATGCCTTCAAAACGAAAGAGAGAAGCAAGCAAAGTAGTAATCATTCCTATACACCTCGCATGATTCTTTTTCAATCCACCGGCCGGCCCCTATCACGTAAAGCCCAGCTCCCCAATCGCCCCTCCTCGTCCCGGACTTTTCGTATAACTTAGCTGAAGGAGTCCTAAAGCTTATGACGGAACTCAGAAAAAACCTAAAAAAAGGTAGCATCCAAAGGATGCGTGGGAGAAAGCGCTCGGGCGCTAACGCTTTAGGCGCTAGCGCCTTGAGCGCAAGAGTGCTAGCGCAAGAGCTCTAGCGCTTTGAGTGCTAGCGCCCCATGTGTCAGGCACGTGGGCGTTCGGGCGCTAGCGCTTTGAGCGCAAGAGCCCCACGTGTCAGGCGCTCGGGCACTAGCGCTCTGAGCGCTAGCGCCCCACGTGTCAGGCGCTCGGGTGCTAGCGCTTTGAGCGCAAGAGGGACTTGGTCCCTGCAATAGGAGTTATACTTCCAAAAAAGCACACTTATTATTTTGTGTGTGTGTGTGTGTGTGTGAGAGAGAGGAGTTAAACTCTTAGGATGTTTTGAAGCTGATGAAGGGGCCTCTCCTCTTGAGCCCTGGATCTTCCCCAAAGTGGGGTTTCTGGAGATGGGTCTCCTTCTTCTTCCTTTGTTAGCCGGATCTTGAAGATCAAGAAGTATGAGATTTTAAAAATCTCTCCTTTCTGAGATCTGATAGAGGATCTGAATTCCCCTTTTTGGGTTTTGTGGTGAAAAACTATTTTGTTTTTTAAAAGGAAGAGTAAAACTCTTGATTTAATTCAAAAGAAAGAAGAGGTTTTAGAACCTTGAGGAAGGAGAAAGATCTCAGATCTGGATTCTTTTTTTGAAGAGAGAAAAAGTTGTTGGGATATTTTCATTATCCTTGCCTTTATAGGCTATACACTTTACATATAGTCCCTTGGGCTCCACAAAATGGCATTTTGCCTATCCCATGGCTCATGTGCCATTTCTTTTTACGCATAAGCCATGGGCTTTACAAAATTTGGCTTTATGCCCATTTTTCTTACATTTATCCATAAAATAAAATAAAATAAATACAACAAAATTATTTATTACAAAACTTTTATTTTGGCATGGGGGAAGGCCGGCCGCTTCATGTTCGGGCTCGACCCGGACATTGGCCCACTTGACCCGGGGCTTGGGCCCACTTGACCCGGGGTTGACTTTGATTTTGACTTGGTCAACCGGGGTGTAAATTTTTACCCCAACAAATTGCCTCCATCAATAAATGCACACCACATATGTGGGTTATGTGCATGAAATTGATGGATCTTCTTTTACTTTGAGGCGACTTGATTTGGTTCCCGCTTTTTGGGAAGCTGGCACTGCCCTTTTTACGACATGGACGGTCGTTGATTGACATGTCTCCGAGACAGAGTGTCCGTGGTAGATGTTTCCCTGGCCTGGAATGTTCTGGTTCCCGCTTTGTAGGAAGCCTGCACTGCCCTTTTTACGACATGGACGGTCGATGCTGCCCTTTTTTGAGACTTGGACGGTCGGTGCTGCCCTTTTAGCGACGTGGATGGTCGATACTGCCCTTTTTACGACTTGGACGGTCGGTTCTGCTATTTTAGCGACTTGGACGGTCGGTGCTGCCCTTTTAGCGACGTGGACGGTCGATGCTGCTCTTTTTGTGACTTGGACGGTCGGTTCTGCCATTTTAGCGACTTGGACGGTCGGTGCTGCCCTTTTAGCGACGTGGACGGTCGGTGCTGCCCTTTTCGTGACTTGGACGGTCGGTGCTGCCCTTTTAGCGACGTGGACGGTCGGTGCTGCCCTTTTAGCAACTTGGACGGTCGATGCTGCCCTTTTAGCGACGTGGACAGTCGATGCTGCCCTTTTTGCGACTTGGACGGTCGGTTATGCCATTTTAGCGATTTGGACGGTCGGTGCTGCCCTTTTAGCGACGTGGACGGTCGATGCTGCCCTTTTAGCGACTTGGACGGTCGGTGCTGCCCTTTTAGCGACTTGGACAGTCGATGCTGCCCTTTTAGCGACGTGGACGGTCGATGCTGCCCTTTTCACGACTTGGACGGTCGGTGCTGCCCTTTTAGCGACGTGGACGGTCGATGCTGCCCTTTTAGCGACATGGACGGTCGATACTGCCCTTTTAGCGACACGGACGGTTGATGCTGCCCTTTTTGCGACTTGGACGGTCGGTTCTCCCATTTTAGCGACTTGGACGGTCGGTGCTGCCCTTTTAGCAACGTGGACGGTCGATACTGCCCTTTTAGCGACTTGGACGGTCGGTGCTGTCCTTTTTTCCACTTGGACGGTCGGTGCTGCCCTTTTAGCGATTTGGACGGTCGATGCTGCCCTTTTAGCGACGTGGACGGTCGATGTTGCCCTTTTTGCGACTTGGACGGTCGGTTCTGCCATTTTAGCGACTTGGACGGTCGGTGCTGCCCTTTTAGCGACGTGGACGGTCGATGCTGACCTTTTAGCAACTTGGACGGTCGTTGCTGCCATTTTAGCGACGTGGACGGTCGATTCTGGATTTGACTTGCTCCGCTTCTTGCGGTGTTAAGGTTGAAGTTGACTTGCTGATTCGATGTGATTTGGGTTGACATCAACATCGCTGCACTGAAATATGGTACCAGGAGCGAATCATCATTTGTCATGAGACGATTTCCCTCATTCCCAGTTTAATGACTTAGGGGTCATCTATTCCCAGTTTAACGACTTAGGGGTCTATAGATTGGAGTTTGGAATTTTGGGGTTAGGGTAGGCATCAGTGTTGCTAACACTGAAGTATATGTGCCAGAAGCAATTCATCATTTGCCTTTTCCTGTTGGGAAGCGGTGGCTTAAGAGACAGGTTTATGCCCCTATCACCTAAGACTTTTCAATTTTATGAGCCGTAAGGGTCCCATAAAAGCATTTTCTCCCTACGAGTCGAAAGGATCTCATAGGTACACTTTCTCCTTAGGAGTCGTGGGGACTCCCAAGTGTGTTTTTCCTTTGTGAGTCGTAAGGATCCCACAAAGGTTTGTTCTCCTCATATATCGTGAGGACACATGAGTGGGTCTTCCCAAATGGAGCAAAATTCCGAGGGCGGAGACCAACCACGTAACTGGTGATTGCGGTGGGGCATGTGTATGCTGAGAATTATTTGACCCCGTGGATTGTATACGGCAATCAATTTGGGGACTAACCGTAGGGCCGGGAGAATTTTAAGAAATTGGATTTTGGTTGGCGTCTGCATCGCCGCACCGGAATATGGTACCAGGAGCGACTCATCATTCACCGCTTGGGGACTTAGAATTTGGATCTTGTTTGGCATCAGCATTGCTGCACTGGAGAAATGCCAGGAGCAACTCATCATTTGCCCCGGAGGACTTGGGATTTAGGTTTTGGTTGGCATCAGCACCGCTAACACTGAAGCGTAACGCCAGGAGCGACTCATCATTTGCCATTTCCCGTTGGGGAGAGGTGGCTTAGGAGACAGGTTTAGGTCCCTGTCACCTAAGACTTTTCAATTTTATGAGCCGTAAGGGTTATTTTATGAGCCGTAAGGGTCTCATAAAAGCATTTTCTCCCTACGAGTCGAGAGGATCTCGCAGGTGTATATTCTCCTTAGGAATCATGAGGATTCCTAAGTGTGTTGCCCCTTTGTGAGTCGTAAGGATCTCACGCAGGGATTTTCTCCTCACAAGTTCGAGAAGACTTTGCGAGTGTATTTTATCTCTCTTTTTTTTAGGAGTTTGCGCCCTTTCAGGTTTTCACAAACTCGCCGGCAGTCCTGATGTTTTTACTCACGGAGCCCTTTCGGGTTTTCATCCGTGCCCGTTTTGCTTGTGGACATACCGTAATTTTTTTTTGTTGCATGTGGGACTTTTAAAAGTAGTCTCACCGGCAGGACTTAGGGGAGATAGGGGTCGTTTGTGCCCGTGGATTGTATACGGTTTTGCAGGATGTATGATCCAGATCGTAAGGCCGGTGTGCTCAATTCGCCTGCGACTTGGAGCATTCACGCGTAATATCTCTTGAGATATCGGCCATTGATGGGTGGCATAGGCCTTTCTCCCTCGGCACTTATTAGTTGGTAGGATCCCCCGTCGAACACTTTCTCGATAACGTATGGTCCTTCCCAGTTTGGCTCGAATTTTCCCTTGGCATGTCAATTGGGGATGATCGGTCTTTTGAGGACCAACACCAATTCGCCTTTCTTGAAAGTGCAGAGACGAGTCATCTTTTCATAGACCCGTGACATTTGGGCTCGGTACAGTTCCAGATTTTGCTATACTGCAGGCCTCTTTTCTTCAAGGGCGTCGAGCTCTTTAAGCCGAAGGAGCACGTTTTCCTCCTCCGTCAACTCATGCTGAACGGCCATTCTTAAGCTTGGAACTTCGACTTCGAGGGGGAGGCTCGCCTCCACTCCGAAGAGCAATGAGTATGGAGTGGACTGAGTTGGAGTACGGTGCGTGGTACGATATGCCCACAATGCCTCGTGAAGTTTGAGATTCCAGTCTCTCTTGTTGGCTGAAGCATTTTTCCTCAGAAGCTTGCATAGAGTCTTATTGAAGGCTTCGGCTAGCCCATTGGCTCTTGGATTATAGATGGAGGAATATCTCCCGTCTATCTTGTGCTGAGTAGCGAATATTGAGACTTTGAAGCTCTTGAAAGAAGGCCCGTTGTCAGAAATGATTCTTCTTGGTATACCGAAGCGGTATAGAATATTATGCTGGAAGAATGTCAAAATATCTTCTGTCTTGACTTCTTTTAGCGAGACAGCTTCATCCCATCTGGAGAAGTAGTCTGTTGCGGCCAGTATGAACCGGTGGCCTCTAGATGATGGAGGATCAATTGGGCCAACTATGTCAGTTCCCCAGATTTCGAAGGGCCACGACGCCACCGTAGGATGCAATGGATTGGGATGCTTGTGAATGAAATCACCGTGAACTTGGAAGATATAACATTTCTTTGCATGCTCTCCGTAATCCCTTATCATGGTGGGCCAGTAATTTCCAAGCCGTTTGATCTGAAGCCGTATTTTGGGGCCGGACTGGTGAGCCCCGCAGACGCCTGAGTGAACTTCCTGCATAACTTTCTGGGCTTCGGCCGATGACAGGCACCTGAGCCAGAGTTGGTCATATGACCTGCGGTATAGTGTGTCATTTACAAACATGTATCGGAGAGCTCTCTTCTTCAGTTGAATCCTTACAGATTTTCCTTCGGGCAGCTTGTCGTATCGGAGGTACTCTATGAAGGGTTCTCTCCAATCGGGCTTGTCTTGGATGATCGAAACTTCTTCGGCAGGACTGCCCTTCTGTTCCGCGCTTTCCTCTTCTCGTAGAGAGACTGGGGGTAGAATTTGCCGGCTCCTGACTGTGATCAGAATTTCATCCATATCAAGATCAGCCAGCTTCTTGGCTAAGCGAGCGAGTACGTCAGCCTTTCCATTCAACGCTCTAGGGACTCTCATTAGTTCAATGTGAGTGAATCGTTTCATGAGTTCCACCACTCGGCCTCTGTACAGAGCTAACTCGGGTTTGTATATCTTATAGTAGCCGCTTACTTGGTTGACGACAAGCTGGGAGTCACCGTAAACCCGTAGCCGAAGGACTTCCATTTCTATGGCGAGCTCCAAACCAGCTATAAGAGTTTCATACTAGGCCTTATTGTTTGTGCAAGACTCGGTGAGAGCAAAAGAGCGTCGTAGGGTTCCCATTGATGGCGTGATGAACACCAATCCTATCCCTGCTTTTATCTCTGGGATGCTTGATTTACTAGAGGTCCTTATCGATGAGGCCCCATCGAAGTAGAGCTCCCAACATGGCTCGTCATTCTCGAGGTGCAGCACTTGTTCGTCGGGTAACTCGCAATTGAGTGGCGACCCTTCTAGTATGGGATGAGCAGCGAGAAATTCCGCAAGAGCTTGCCCTTTTACTGCTTTCTGAGAAGTATAAAGTATGTCAAACTCAAGTAGCATGACAGCCCATCTTGCCATTCTGCCGGCTAGGCTTGATTTGGTCATCAAGTGTTTGAGCGGGTCGACCTTGGAGATCAGCATAACTCGATGAGCGAGCAGATAGTGCCTCAGCTTCTTCACAGCAAATATCAGAGCCAGGCATTGCTTTTCGATTGGGAAATAGTTGTGTTCCGTCCCGACTAGAGTTCGACTGAGGTGGTTGAGGGCATTTTCTTTTCCCTCCTCGTTATTCTGGGCAAGGAGCGCACCGAGCGACTCATCTAGCGCGGAAGTGTAGAGAATCAGCGGTTTATTTAGAATGGGAGCGGCCAGCACTGGAGGGTGCAACAAGTATTGTTTGATACTTTCGAACGCTGCTTGACATTCCGAATCCTAGATAAAAGGAGTTTCTTTCTTCATGAGCTTTGAGAAGGGCCTACATCTTCCCGATAAATTTGATATAAACCTACGTATATAAGCAAGCTTGGCTTGAAAAGATCTTTAGCTGCGTCAGACACTTCGGAGGGGGCATCTCCATGATGGCCTTTATCTTGAATGGGTCAACTCCAATCCCTCAATGTCGGACTATTGTAACACCCGAGCCCAATGCTACTATTTTCAGTTACCGTTTGAGCATAATGTGGTACTTATTTCATTTAACTTTCTTGTTTGTTGCTTACTGTAAAATTTACACGGCAAAGTCATTTCTACATATAACAAATTTTGGCATCTAAAATAAAATTGAAAATATTCATCTTAGCCTACTTGACACCCCTAGCCTCGTGGTAGCGTCCGTGCATTGTGTTCTCGTCCCGTTCAGTGAAACGGGCGAGCTTGGATGGCTACTTGCACGTACGTGTGTCCGTTTTGGGGTATGCTTTTAATCATAAAATACTTAATTTTAAAATTTGGATCCCACTTAAAATCCTATTTTTTCAATTTTAAATTTTTGGACTCGACCCGGGCGCAATTTGGAAATGTTTTATTTGGCGCCAAAATCCCAAATTTTAATATTATTAAAACCATCGCATATATTTTTCTAACTAACCTGATATCTTACTGTTCATTACCTATCTTTTAAATTTTTAAGTTAACCATATAATATTTTTACAATCTTTTATATCCTTCTCAATTTATTCTCTCAGCCAATCGCAACATCCCCTTCAACCCCGTGGGCCCCACTTTCTCTCTCTCTCTCTCTCCAATATTTCTCTCTCTCTCTCTCCCTCATATATTCTCTCGTACTTCGCTTTATCATTCTTTCTCTTCTTGCTTCATGTCTCGTTTCTCATTTTTTTTAACTGTTCTTTTGTTGCCGGAATTCCATCGTGCCGGTGACGCTTCTCGACGTTCCAGTGATATACCCCGACCCGTATGGTTCATTTGTTCATCGTTTGGGTTCATTCCATGAACCGTGCGCCCGTCGCGAGTTTTCCCCGCCGACGGTTAACGTTCCGTTTTCCCGATTCGCGACCTATCGAGGCAAGTTAATCTTGCTACATGCTATATAATTCATTTTATACTTATTTAAATAAATACCATACCTATAGTTTAAATCTAGTGCCCCATGTTTTATTTTATAACGTTTCGATGTTCCGTTTGCATCCATTTATATCATATTAAATCTAGATCATGAAAACTTATCTTGTGACATACTAGATTACATTATACTGCAACCATATCATTTAAAATATATATCGTCGTAATATTTTTTACTATTATCTTTAATTAGTTTATAATCTTCATTTTATAATGTTATACATTTGAAAATCTTATAGTTTACACATGAAAAGTCGTTGAAAAATCGGATATGACAAATCTGAAATTTACTGTACACCTTATCTTATAAAATTCATTATAAATCATAGAAAAATCATTAGTATATGTTCTTTAGTTTGTTACGAAGCTAACTCAGAATACTATAACTTTATGAAATATTTACTTGCAAAATAAATTTTTTAAATAACGTAAAATGCAAATGAAAATGTCTCCAAACTGCTGTCCAGGGAAATTCCAGCAGCAAACTTTCAACTTCGAATGTTCATAACTTTTTGTAAGGACAACCTGAGATGCTTATACATATAAAACTGAAAACCTTATTGAATTATCTTTGTTTTGGTATAAGACACGTCCCTTTTGGAGAACGTTTGTTATTTTTAAGCTATTTTACAAATTAGGGTGACGCTGAATTTCTGAACGGAACCTTCTTGTGCATGGTTAACCAATACCACTTTTATAGTTATTAATCGCTTTGAATATGATATCCATATTAATATTATTATATCAATATTTATATCACATATCGCTTAGTTGTACATCCCACATTACCATTTTATAGTTTTATAACTTTTCGGATACCCGTTTGCATCCATCGCATTTAAGATACATATAATTGCATTCATATATCACATTACTACATAATAATGTGATATTAACACTCCATGTTTAATAAATTGCATCCTAATTAATATTGGAACTATAAATGTAACCCTAATCGATAACTGTGCATCCATATCCTTGAAATTATATCTATTTGCATATCATATTACATGTTCCAGTTTATTGTTCTGATAGTACTCATGCTTGTTTATTTATACACATGCTTATGTTAGTTTGATTATGAGCACCCACATGACTCTTGTGCTTCCTGACATGACCTGTTACACTTCCTACTTGACATGATATGGTACCGTACACTCTTGACATGACATGACACCTTTATACATTACCTGGCTTGACCTGATGTACCATGATCTGACCTGTTACCTGATCTCGTGCCTAATGCCAACAAACCTGACATGTAGTCCTCATGGACCGTTCCTGTTGTCTATCCAGATAAACCTGCTTTTACCTGATCCTGTGTTGGCATTAGTTCTGGATTACTGAATACCTGACCTGACATATATAACTTGGGGGTATGGGGAAATCAAAAGTGTAAACTAAAGTGTAACTTAAAAGGGTATTACTTGATCCGTGGTCCCGGGGGGTAACGGGACAGAGCCATTCGTGACTCTTACATTTTCCTGATCCGTGGTCCCGGGGGGTAACGGGACAGAACCACTATTGGTTCATATATTCCTGATCCGTGGTCCCGGGGGGTAACGGGACATATCCTTTGAGTTACATGGAGGATTACTCAATTTGATTTCAAAGACTTTAGAATAGAAAACCTGATAGAACAGTTTAGTTACCCACTGCACATTACCCTGTACTGCTTGTTTCACATTATTGCTTTATTCATGCTTATTTTGCATTGCCTGTTACATTTTCATATTATATTACTGGTTGACATGACGCGCTGACGTCTGGGTTTTGCATGGCCCAGATTCCGTACCACTGTCGCAGTCCGAGCAGGAGTACTTCAGCCAGCAGGCTGAGTTGTGAGTTCTGTAGTGGTTAGTTTTATTTCCTGCATTTATTTCCAGATTTGAGCCCGCATTATGGGACTTACTTTTCAGTTATTGTATTGGATCATTTGCTTCCGCATTCATTTATCATTGACTCCTGTTATTCTGGATTATGGACATGTTTTAGATAGTTTTATCTTGTTCTTGATATCTCTACAGCCGTAATGTGACTGTGGATGGATACTTCCTACCCACAGCTAGCATGGTTGGCTATGTCACGTGCCCAATCTAGCGTACTCTGGGAAGCGGGGCGTGACATGGTTCTTTTGGTATCAGAGCTATAGGATAGTCGGGTTGATTCTTTTGTAGTTGGGTATTGTACCCAATACACGAATCAAAATACTCGTGTTTAGGAAACATGTCCTGCCACCTTGACCGTTTTACCATTCTTGAATCACATTCTTCCTGATTATATCTTTTACGATGTGCAAACTTCCTTTGCATATCGATTCGAAAACCTGATTCCTTGTTATCTCTAGGACTTAGGCGACTTGGATGGAGTTATGTAATTGTGGCTATGATACCGTGGCATAGTTACAATGCTGTACTCTATTTAAGTATCTTGGAGTTCTAGTCTTGATCTATATTTTAAATCTATCATCATGCTAGTGTTGGGTGTTTGTTATGGCCGGTATGAATTTGAAGACATACCAGAGGCGTGTGGACGAAGCCGCCATGCTTGGAGTGATAAGAGGAATGCTGGAGAATCAAAGAAACAGACCGAGCTGATCCAGCAGCAAGCGGACTCGTTTCGGGAAGGTTTGCAGATCGTTCAGCAGTCTGTGAACAATGTTGGAGCTAGACCAGTTGACCGAGTAGGGACCGTAGCAGATTTCAGGCGGTTGGGTCCGTCTACATTTACTGGTTTAAAGGAGCCGTTGCCAGTGGAGCAGTGGCTAGTTGACACAGAGAACTTGCTTTTAGCGGCACAGATTCCAGATGACAAAAAAGTTGTTGTGGTACGCATTCAGCTAGTGGACTACGCCCGAGAATGGTGGCTTGTTGAGGAGACCCGCTTGCCCAAGCCGATCAAGTGGGCGGATTTTTCTAAGAGTTTCCTGGAGAAATTCTTCCCGCGGACTGCACGGGAGGAAATGGAAGAGAAGTTCATCGGACTAAAGCAGAAGGGAGCACCCGTAAATGTGCATGTAGCAGAATGGACGAGACTCGGTAGTTTCGCTGGACCTTTAGTTGCCAACGATGCTGACAGGGCACGGAGGTTCATGCGCAGACTGGACGTGGACATCCAGAGGCAGATTGTCTCCCTAGGTTTGACCACTTTCTCACAAATACTTGCAGCAGCCAAGAGCAGCAGAGTTTATCTGGGATGAAAGGGAGTTTGCAGCAGACAGCAGTTGCGTTAAGGAAGCAGTTCGGTCGGGCCGGTCGAGTTTAAGGCTAGGCCGACAAACAATATTCTTGCATCAATGGAATTGATGAAAGTAAAGAGCCGGCTGTTGTTCGTGATTTTATGGACGTGTTTGAAAATATATCGGGTTTACCGCCGAAGCGAGACGTGGAGTCTGCAATTGATCTTATTCCTGGTGCAGCGCCAGTATCCAAAGCGTATTATCCAATGGCACCAGTAGAGTTGGAAGAAGTAAAGAAACAGGTTGCTGAATTGCTTGAAAAGGGTTGGATTCGAAGCAGTAACTCGCCTTGGGGAGCTCCAGTTCTTCTAGTAAAGAAGAAGGATGGCACAAGAAGGATGTGCATCGACTATCGAGAATTAAACCAGGTGGCTATTAAGAACAAGTACCCGATCCCTTGCATTGGAGAACTTTTGAGCAGCTTAGTGGCGCGAGGGTATTCTCGAAGTTGGATTTACGATCCGGATATCATCAGGTCCGAGTGAAAACAGAAGATATTTGCAAGACGGCGTTCCGAACTCGGTATGGACATTACGAGTACTTAGTGATGCCCTTCGGAGTAACGAATGCGCCGGCAGTATTCATGGACTTGATGAACCGAATCTTTTCACCGTTCTTGGATCAGTTCATTGTGGTATTCATTGACGATATTCTGGTTTACTCGAAGAGTTTTGAAGAGCATGCTGAGCATTTGAAGATCGCACTGCAGACGTTGAGACAGGAGAAATTGTTTGCGAAGATGAGTAAGTGCGAGTTTTGGCTGGAGGAAGTAAGGTTTTTGGGGCATGTTGTGTCTGGCGATGGCATTGCCGTCGATCCAGAAAAGATTGCAGCAGTTCGAGATTGGCCTATTCCAAAGAATGTTGCTGAGATAAGAAGTTTCCTTGGATTAGCCGGATACTACAGGAAATTTGTGGAGAACTTTGCTCGTCTGGCAGAGCCGTTGACCAAGCTTACGCCCAAGGAGGTATCTTTTGTATGGGCGGATAAGTGTGCGTTAGCTTTCGAGACGTTGAAGCAGAAGTTGATAACCGCCCCTATTCTGACCGTGCCAGACAATTCCGGAGGATTGGTGATTCACAGCGACGCATCTGGGAAAGGATTGGGATGTGTTTTGATGCAGCACGGGAAGGTTGTAGCATACGCATCGAGACAGTTGAAGACCCATGAGAAGAATTATCCAACTCATGACTTGGAGCTTGCGGCTGTGATTTTCGCTTTGAAGATTTGGAGACATTACCTTTTAGGCGAAAGGGTCGAAGTTTTTACAGATCATAAGAGCTTGAAGTATGGGTTCACACAGAAGGAGCGTAACATGAGGCAGCGTAGATGGTTGGAGCTGATGGCTGACTACGATCTTGATCTTAAGTACCATCCGGGGAAGGTTAATGTTGTGCCAGATGCGCTTAGTCGGTTACCAGCAATTCAGGTGTTAACTACGCAGAAGGAGATCGTTGCAGATTTTCGAAGATTTGACTTGGAGGTTGTGCTACCGCATTCTACGGGACAGTTGATGCAGCTGCAAGTACAGTCATCATTGATCGAGAATATTAAAGCAGCTCAATCGCAGGATCCTAGACTGCAAAAGTTTCGAGAGCAGGTGGAAGCCGGACTACGAACAGATTTATTGATCCACGAAGATGGTTCGTTGAGGTATGATAACCGTTTGTGTGTGCCAAAGGGGAATATTCGTGAAGAGCTTATGAAGGAGGCACACAGTTCAGCTTATTCTGTACATCCAGAAGGCACAAAGATATACCGAGATATTCGACAGCATTTCTGGTGGGAAGGCATGAAACGGGAGATGGCTCGCTGTGTGGCTAAGTGCTTGGTGTGTCAGCAAGTTAAGGCTGAACATCAAAGGGTTGCTGGTTTATTGCAACCACTTCCGATTCCTCAATGGAAGTGGGAACATATAACCATGGATTTCGTGACGGCTTTACCGCGGAGTCCAAAAGGCAACAATGCAGTATGGGTAATTGTTGATCGGTTGACCAAGGCAGCTCACTTTATTCCTTTTCGGGTTGGTCAATCAACAGAAACTTTGGCAGAGCGGTACATGCAGGAGATTGTAAGATTGCATGAAGTACCGGTGAGCATCGTGTCCGATCGGGACACTCGGTTCTTATCACACTTCTGGAGGAGTTTACAGGAAAGTTTAGGGACTCGATTGAAGTTTAGCACAGCTTATCATCCTCAAACTGATGGTCAATCGAAGAGAACGATCCAAACTCTTGAGGATATGCTGAGAGCATGCATGTTGGACTTCAAGGGTTCTTGGGAGGATCATCTACATTTGGTGGAGTTGTCTTATAACGACAGTTTTCAGGCAACTATTCAGATGGCTCCATTTGAAGCTTTGTATGGTCGTAAATGCCGTTCACCTGTTTGTGGGGACGATGTCGGTGAACGAAGATTATTGGGACCAGATTTGGTTGTGCAGACTGTTGAGAAGGTTAACACTATCAGAAATCATATGAAGGCAGCTCAAGACCGACAGAAAGAGTTGGGCAGACACGTCAAGAAGACCTCTAGAGTTCGCCGTGGGTGATTTGGTGTTCTTGAAGATATCACCGACTAGAGGGGTGATTCGTTTGGGAGTCGAGGAAAGCTTAGTTCTCGATTCGTTGGACCCTTTGAGATCCTGGAGCGTGTTGGTGAGGTAGCATACCGTTTGGCGTTACCGCAGTCCTTGGCAAATGTGCACGATGTGTTTCACGTATCTCAACTATGAAGGTATGTTCGAGATGAAACGCACGTTTTGGATCATTCGGAGCTAACAGTACGAGAAGACTTGACTTTTGAGGAGCGACCGATTGAAATCGTGGATCGAAGGGAAAAGGTTCTTAAGAACAAGGTTATCCCCCCTGTGCTTGTTTCTTGGGGTAATCGCTCGCATGGAGAGTCCACTTGGGAACGAGAAGATGAAATCCGACAGAAATTTCCTCACCTTTTCTTGTAGTTATCTATGTTTGTATTCTTGGAATTTCGAGGACGAAATTCATTTTGTAGTTGGGTATAATGTAACACCCGAGCCCAATGCTACTATTTTCAGTTACTGTTTGAGCATAATGTGGTACTTATTTCATTTAACTTGCTTGTTTGTTGCTTACTGTAAAATTTACACGGCAAAGTCATTTCTACATATAACAAATTTTGGCATCTAAAATAAAATTGAAAATATTCATCTTAGCCTACTTGACACCCCTAGTCTCGTGGTAGCGTCCGTGCATTGTGTTCTCGTCCCGTTCAGTGAAACGGGCGAGTTTGGATGGCTACGTACACGTACGTGTGTCCGTTTTGGGGTATGCTTTTAATCATAAAACACTTAATTTTAAAATTTGGATCCCGTTTAAAATCCTATTTTTTCAATTCAAATTTTTGGACTCGACCCGGGCGCGATTTGGAAATGTTTTATTTGGCGCCAAAATCCCAAATTTTAATATTATTAAAACCATCGCATATATTTTTCTAACTAACCTGATATCTTACTGTTCATTACCTATCTTTTAAAATTTTAAGTTAACCATATAATATTTTTACAATCTTTTATATCCTTCTCAATTTATTCTCTCAGCCAATCGCAACATCCCCTTTAACCCCGTGGGCCCCACTTTCTCTCTCTCTCTCTCTCCAATTTTTCTCTCTCTCTCCCTCATATATTCTCTCGTACTTCGCTTTATCATTCTTTCTCTTCTTGCTTCATGTCTCGTTTCTCATTTTTTTTAACTGTTCTTTTGTTGCCGGAATTCCATCGTGCCGGTGACGCTTCTCGACGTTCCAGCGATGTACCCCGACCCGTGTGGTTCCTTTGTTCATCGTTTGGGTTCATTCCGTGAACCGTGCGCCCGTCGCGAGTTTTCCCCGCCGACGGTTAACGTTCCGTTTTCCCGATTCGCGACCTATCGAGGCAAGTTAATCTTGCTACATGCTATATAATTCATTTTATACTTATTTAAATAAATACCATACCTATAGTTTAAATCTAGTGCCCCATGTTTTATTTTATAACGTTTCGATGTTCCGTTTGCATCCGTTTATATCATATTAAATCTAGATCATGAAAACTTATCTTGTGACATACTAGATTACATTATACTGCAACCATATCATTTAAAATATATATCGTCGTAATATTTTTTACTATTATCTTTAATTAGTTTATAATCTTCATTTTATAATGTTATACATTTGAAAATCTTATAGTTTACACATGAAAAGTCGTTGAAAAATCGGATATGACAAATCTGAAATTTACTGTACACCTTATCTTATAAAATTCATTATAAATCATAGAAAAATCAATAGTATATGTTCTTTAGTTTGTTACGAAGCTGACTCAGAATACTATAACTTTATGAAATATTTACTTGCAAAATAAATTGTTTAAATAACGTAAAATGCAAATGAAAATGTCTCCAAACTGCTGTCCAGGGAAATTCCAGCAGCAAACTTTCAATTTCGAATGTTCATAACTTTTTGTAAGGACAACCTGAGATGCTTATACTTATAAAACTGAAAACCTTATTGAATTATCTTTGTTTTGGTATAAGACACGTCCCTTTTGGAGAACGTTTGTTATTTTTAAGTTATTTTACAAATTAGGGTGACGCTGAATTTCTGAACGGAACCTTCTTGTGCATGGTTAACCAATACCACTTTTATAGTTATTAATCGCTTTGAATATGATATCCATATTAATATTATTATATCAATATTTATATCACATATCGCTTAGTTGTACATCCCACATTACCATTTTATAGTTTTATAACTTTTCGGATACCCGTTTGCATCCATCGCATTTAAGATACATATAATTGCATCCATATATCACATTACTACATAATAATGTGATATTAACACTCCATGTTTAATAAATTGCATCCTAATTAATATTGGAACTATAAATGTAACCCAAATCGATAACTGTGCATCCAAATCCTTGAAATTATATCTATTTGCATATCATATTACATGTTCCAGTTTATTGTTCTGATAGTACTCATGCTTGTTTATTTATACACATGCTTATGTTAGTTTGATTATGAGCACCCACATGACTCTTGTGCTTCCTGACATGACCTGTTACACTTCCTACTTGACATGACATGGTACCGTACACTCTTGACATGACATGACACCTTTATACATTACCTGGCTTGACCTGATGTACCATGATCTGACCTGTTACCTGATCTCGTGCCTAATGCCAACAAACCTGACATGTAGTCCTCATGGACCGTTCCTGTTGTCTATCCAGATAAACCTGCTTTTACCTGATCCTGTGTTGGCATTAGTTCTGGATTACTGAATACCTGACCTGACATATATAACTTGGGGGTATGGGGAAATCAAAAGTGTAAACTAAAGTGTAACTTAAAAGGGTATTACTTGATCCGTGGTCCCGGGGGGTAACGGGACAGAGCCATTCGTGACTCTTACATTTTCCTGATCCGTGGTCCCGGGGGGTAACGGGACAGAACCACTATTGGTTCACATATTCCTGATCCGTGGTCCCGGGGGGTAACGGGACATATCCTTTGAGTTACATGGAGGATTACTCAATTTGATTTCAAAGACTTTAGAATAAAAAACCTGATAGAACAGTTTAGTTACCCACTGCACATTACCCTGTACTGCTTGTTTCACATTATTTCTTTATTCATGCTTATTTTGCATTGCCTGTTACATTTTCATATTATATTACTGGTTGACATGACGCGCTGACGTCTGGGTTTTGCATGGCCCAGATTCCGTACCACTGTCGCAGTCCGAGCAGGAGTACTTCAGCCAGCAGGCTGAGTTGTGAGTCCTGTAGTGGTTAGTTTTATTTCCTGCATTTATTTCCAGATTTGAGCTCGCATTATGGGACTTACTTTTCAGTTATTGTATTGGATCATTTGCTTCCGCATTCATTTATTATTGACTCCTGTTATTCTGGATTATGGACATGTTTTAGATAGTTTTATCTTGTTCTTGATATCTCTACAGCCGTAATGTGACTGTGGATGGATACTTCCTACCCACAGCTAGCATGGTTGGCTATGTCACGTGCCCAATCTAGCGTACTCTGGGAAGCGGGGCGTGACATGGTTCTTTTGGTATCAGAGCTATAGGATAGTCGGGTTGATTCTTTTGTAGTTGGGTATTGTACCCAATACACGAATCAAAATACTCGTGTTTAGGAAACATGTCCTGCCACCTTGACCGTTTTACCATTCTTGAATCACATTCTTCCTAATTATATCTTTTACGATGTGCAAACTTCCTTTGCATATCGATTCGAAAACCTGATTCCTTGTTATCTCTAGGACTTAGACGACTTGAATGGAGTTATGTAATTGTGGCTATGATACCGCGGCATAGTTACAATGCTGTACTCTATCTAAGTATCTTGGAGTTCTAGTCTTGATCTATATTTTGAATATATCATCATGCTAGTGTTGGGTGTTTGTTATGGCCGGTATGAATTTGAAGACATACCAGAGGCGTGTGGACGAAGCCGCCATGCTTGGAGTGATAAGAGGAATGCTGGAGAATCAAAGAAACAGACCGAGCTGATCCAGCTGCAAGCGGACTCGTTTCGGGAAGGTTTGCAGATCGTTCAGCAGTCTGTGAACAATGTTGGAGCTAGACCAGTTGACCGAGTAGGGACCGTAGCAGATTTCAGGCGGTTGGGTCCGTCTACATTTACTGGTTTAAAGGAGCCGTTGCCAGTGGAGCAGTGGCTAGTTGACACAGAGAACTTGCTTTTAGCGGCACAGATTTCAGATGACAAAAAAGTTGTTGTGGTACGCATTCAGCTAGTGGACTACGCCCGAGAATGGTGGCTTGTTGAGGAGACCCGCTTGCCCAAGCCGATCAAGTGGGCGGATTTTTCTAAGAGTTTCCTGGAGAAATTCTTCCCACGGACTGCACGGGAGGAAATGGAAGAGAAGTTCATCGGACTAAAGCAGAAGGGAGCACCCGTAAATGTGCATGTAGCAGAATGGACGAGACTCAGTAGTTTCGCTGGACCTTTAGTTGCCAACGATGCTGACAGGGCACGGAGGTTCATGCGCAGACTGGACGTGGACATCCAGAGGCAGATTGTCTCCCTAGGTTTGACCACTTTCTCACAAATACTTGCAGCAGCCAAGAGCAGCAGAGTTTATCTGGGATGAAAGGGAGTTTGCAGCAGACAGCAGTTGCGTTAAGGAAGCAGTTCGGTCGGGCCGGTCGAGTTTAAGGCTAGGCCGACAAACAATATTCTTGCATCAATGGAAGTGATGAAAGTAAAGAGCCGGCTGTTGTTCGTGATTTTATGGACGTGTTTGAAAATATATCGGGTTTACCGCCGAAGCGAGACGTGGAGTCTGCAATTGATCTTATTCCTGGTGCAGCGCCAGTATCCAAAGCGTATTATCCAATGGCACCAGTAGAGTTGGAAGAAGTAAAGAAACAGGTTGCTGAATTGCTTGAAAAGGGTTGGATTCGAAGCAGTAACTCGCCTTGGGGAGCTCCAGTTCTTCTAGTAAAGAAGAAGGATGGCACAAGAAGGATGTGCATCGACTATCGAGAATTAAACCAGGTGGCTATTAAGAACAAGTACCCGATCCCTTGCATTGGAGAACTTTTGAGCAGCTTAGTGGCGCGAGGGTATTCTCGAAGTTGGATTTACGATCCGGATATCATCAGGTTCGAGTGAAAACAGAAGATATTTGCAAGACGGCGTTCCGAACTCGGTATGGACATTACGAGTACTTAGTGATGCCCTTCGGAGTAACGAATGCGCCGGCAGTATTCATGGACTTGATGAACCGAATCTTTTCACCGTTCTTGGATCAGTTCATTGTGGTATTCATTGACGATATTCTGGTTTACTCGAAGAGTTTTGAAGAGCATGCTGAGCATTTGAAGATCGCACTGCAGACGTTGAGACAGGAGAAATTGTTTGCGAAGATGAGTAAGTGCGAGTTTTGGCTGGAGGAAGTAAGGTTTTTGGGGCATGTTGTGTCTGGCGATGGCATTGCCGTCGATCCAGAAAAGATTGCAGCAGTTCGAGATTGGCCTATTCCAAATAATGTTGCTGAGATAAGAAGTTTCCTTGGATTAGCCGGATACTACAGGAAATTTGTGGAGAACTTTGCTCGTCTGGCAGAGCCGTTGACCAAGCTTACGCCCAAGGAGGTATCTTTTGTATGGGCGGATAAGTGTGCGTTAGCTTTCGAGACGTTGAAGCAGAAGTTGATAACCGCCCCTATTCTGACCGTGCCAGACAATTCCGGAGGATTGGTGATTCACAGCGACGCATCTGGGAAAGGATTGGGATGTGTTTTGATGCAGCACGGGAAGGTTGTAGCATACGCATCGAGACAGTTGAAGACCCATGAGAAGAATTATCCAACTCATGACTTGGAGCTTGCGGCTGTGATTTTCGCTTTGAAGATTTGGAGACATTACCTTTTAGGCGAAAGGGTCGAAGTTTTTACAGATCATAAGAGCTTGAAGTATGGGTTCACACAGAAGGAGCGTAACATGAGGCAGCGTAGATGGTTGGAGCTGATGGCTGACTACGATCTTGATCTTAAGTACCATCCGGGGAAGGTTAATGTTGTGCCAGATGCGCTTAGTCGGTTACCAGCAATTCAGGTGTTAACTACGCAGAAGGAGATCGTTGCAGATTTTCGAAGATTTGACTTGGAGGTTGTGCTACCGCATTCTACGGGACAGTTGATGCAGCTGCAAGTACAGTCATCATTGATCGAGAATATTAAAGCAGCTCAATCGCAGGATCCTAGACTGCAAAAGTTTCGAGAGCAGGTGGAAGCCGGACTACGAACAGATTTATTGATCCACGAAGATGGTTCGTTGAGGATAACCGTTTGTGTGTGCCAAAGGGGAATATTCGTGAAGAGCTTATGAAGGAGGCACACAGTTCAGCTTATTCTGTACATCCAGAAGGCACAAAGATATACCGAGATATTCGACAGCATTTCTGGTGGGAAGGCATGAAACGGGAGATGGCTCGCTGTGTGGCTAAGTGCTTGGTGTGTCAGCAAGTTAAGGCTGAACATCAAAGGGTTGCTGGTTTATTGCAACCACTTCCGATTCCTCAATGGAAGTGGGAACATATAACCATGGATTTCGTGACGGCTTTACCGCGGAGTCCAAAAGGCAACAATGCAGTATGGGTAATTGTTGATCGGTTGACCAAGGCAGCTCACTTTATTCCTTTTCGGGTTGGTCAATCAACAGAAACTTTGGCAGAGCGGTACATGCAGGAGATTGTAAGATTGCATGGAGTACCGGTGAGCATCGTGTCCGATCGGGACACTCGGTTCTTATCACACTTCTGGAGGAGTTTACAGGAAAGTTTAGGGACTTGATTGAAGTTTAGCACAGCTTATCATCCTCAAACTGATGGTCAATCGAAGAGAACGATCCAAACTCTTGAGGATATGCTGAGAGCATGCATGTTGGACTTCAAGGGTTCTTGGGAGGATCATCTACATTTGGTGGAGTTGTCTTATAACGACAGTTTTCAGGCAACTATTCAGATGGCTCCATTTGAAGCTTTGTATGGTCGTAAATGCCGTTCACCTGTTTGTGGGGACGATGTCGGTGAACGAAGATTATTGGGACCAGATTTGGTTGTGCAGACTGTTGAGAAGGTTAACACTATCAGAAATCATATGAAGGCAGCTCAAGACCGACAGAAAGAGTTGGGCAGACACGTCAAGAAGACCTCTAGAGTTCGCCGTGGGTGATTTGGTGTTCTTGAAGATATCACCGACTAGAGGGGTGATTCGTTTGGGAGTCGAGGAAAGCTTAGTTCTCGATTCGTTGGACCCTTTGAGATCCTGGAGCGTGTTGGTGAGGTAGCATACCGTTTGGCGTTACCGCAGTCCTTGGCAAATGTGCACGATGTGTTTCACGTATCTCAACTATGAAGGTATGTTCGAGATGAAACGCACGTTTTGGATCATTCGGAGCTAACAGTACGAGAAGACTTGACTTTTGAGGAGCGACCGATTGAAATCGTGGATCGAAGGGAAAAGGTTCTTAAGAACAAGGTTATCCCCCCTGTGCTTGTTTCTTGGGGTAATCGCTCGCATGGAGAGTCCACTTGGGAACGAGAAGATGAAATCCGGCAGAAGTTTCCTCACCTTTTCTTGTAGTTATCTATCTTTGTATTCTTGGAATTTCGAGGACGAAATTCTTTTTGTAGTTGGGTATAATGTAACACCCGAGCCCAATGCTACTATTTTCAGTTACTGTTTCAGCATAATGTGGTACTTATTTCATTTAACTTGCTTGTTTGTTGCTTACTGTAAAATTTACACGGCAAAGTCATTTCTACATATAACAAATTTTGGCATCTAAAATAAAATTGAAAATATTCATCTTAGCCTACTTGACACCCCTAGTCTCGTGGTAGCGTCCGTGCATTGTGTTCTCGTCCCGTTCAGTGAAACGGGCGAGTTTGGATGGCTACGTGCACGTACGTGTGTCCGTTTTGGGGTATGCTTTTAATCATAAAACACTTAATTTTAAAATTTGGATCCCGCTTAAAATCCTATTTTTTCAATTTCAAATTTTTGGACTCGACCCGGGCGCGATTTGGAAATGTTTTATTTGGCGCCAAAATCCCAAATTTTAATATTATTAAAACCATCGCATATATTTTTCTAACTAACCTGATATCTTACTGTTCATTACCTATCTTTTAAAATTTTAAGTTAACCATATAATATTTTTACAATTTTTTATATCCTTCTCAATTTATTCTTTCAGCCAATCGCAACATCCCCTTTAACCCCGTGGGCCCCACTTTCTCTCTCTCTCTCTCTCTCTCTCTCCAATTTTTCTCTCTCTCTCCCCCTCATATATTCTCTCGTACTTCGCTTTATCATTCTTTCTCTTCTTGCTTCATGTCTCGTTTCTCATTTTATTTAACTGTTCTTTTGTTGCCGGAATTCCATCGTGCCGGTGACGCTTATCGACGTTCCAGCGATGTACCCCGACCCGTGTGGTTCCTTTGTTCATCGTTTGGGTTCATTCCGTGAACCGTGCGCCCGTCGCGAGTTTTCCCCGCCGACGGTTAACGTTCCGTTTTCCCGATTCGCGACCTATCGAGGCAAGTTAATCTTGCTACATGCTATATAATTCATTTTATACTTATTTAAATAAATACCATACCTATAGTTTAAATCTAGTGCCCCATGTTTTATTTTATAACGTTTCGATGTTCCGTTTGCATCCGTTTATATCATATTAAATCTAGATCATGAAAACTTATCTTGTGACATACTTGATTACATTATACTGCAACCATATCATTAAAATATATATCGTCGTAATATTTTTTACTATTATCTTTAATTAGTTTATAATCTTCATTTTATAATGTTATACATTTGAAAATCTTATAGTTTACACATGAAAAGTCGTTGAAAAATCGGATATGACAAATCTGAAATTTACTGTACACCTTATCTTATAAAATTCATTATAAATCATAGAAAAATCATTAGTATATGTTCTTTAGTTTGTTACGAAGCTGACTCAGAATACTATAACTTTATGAAATATTTACTTGCAAAATAAATTGTTTAAATAACGTAAAATGCAAATGAAAATGTCTCCAAACTGCTGTCCAGGGAAATTCCAGCAGCAAACTTTCAATTTCGAATGTTCATAACTTTTTGTAAGGACAACCTGAGATGCTTATACTTATAAAACTGAAAACCTTATTGAATTATCTTTGTTTTGGTATAAGACACGTCCCTTTTGGAGAACGTTTGTTATTTTTAAGTTATTTTACAAATTAGGGTGACGCTGAATTTCTGAACGGAACCTTCTTGTGCATGGTTAACCAATACCACTTTTATAGTTATTAATCGCTTTGAATATGATATCCATATTAATATTATTATATCAATATTTATATCACATATCGCTTAGTTGTACATCCCACATTACCATTTTATAGTTTTATAACTTTTCGGATACCCGTTTGCATCCATCGCATTTAAGATACATATAATTGCATCCATATATCACATTACTACATAATAATGTGATATTAACACTCCATGTTTAATAAATTGCATCCTAATTAATATTGGAACTATAAATGTAACCCTAATCGATAACTGTGCATCCATATCCTTGAAATTATATCTATTTGCATATCATATTATATGTTCCAGTTTATTGTTCTGATAGTACTCATGCTTGTTTATTTATACACATGCTTATGTTAGTTTGATTATGAGCACCCACATGACTCTTGTGCTTCCTGACATGACCTGTTACACTTCCTACTTGACATGACATGGTACCGTACACTCTTGACATGACATGACACCTTTATACATTACCTGGCTTGACCTGATGTACCATGATCTGACCTGTTACCTGATCTCGTGCCTAATACCAACAAACCAGACATGTAGTCCTCATGGACCGTTCCTGTTGTCTATCCAGATAAACCTGCTTTTACCTGATCCTGTGTTGGCATTAGTTCTGGATTACTGAATACCTGACCTGACATATATAACTTGGGGGTATGGGGAAATCAAAAGTGTAAACTAAAGTGTAACTTAAAAGGGTATTACTTGATCCGTGGTCCCGGGGGGTAACGGGACAGAGCCATTCGTGACTCTTACATTTTCCTGATCCGTGGTCCCGGGGGGTAACGGGACAGAACCACTATTGGTTCACATATTCCTGATCCGTGGTCCCGGGGGGTAACGGGACATATCCTTTGAGTTACATGGAGGATTACTCAATTTGATTTCAAAGACTTTAGAATAGAAAACCTGATAGAACAGTTTAGTTACCCACTGCACATTACCCTGTACTGCTTGTTTCACATTATTGCTTTATTCATGCTTATTTTGCATTGCCTGTTACATTTTCATATTATATTACTGGTTGACATGACGCGCTGACGTCTGGGTTTTGCATGGCCCAGATTCTGTACCACTGTCGCAGTCCGAGCAGGAGTACTTCAGCCAGCAGGCTGAGTTGTGAGTTCTGTAGTGGTTAGTTTTATTTCCTGCATTTATTTCCAGATTTGAGCTCGCATTATGGGACTTACTTTTCAGTTATTGTATTGGATCATTTGCTTCCGCATTCATTTATCATTGACTCCTGTTATTCTGGATTATGGACATGTTTTAGATAGTTTTATCTTGTTCTTGATATCTCTACAGCCGTAATGTGACTGTGGATGGATACTTCCTACCCACAGCTAGCATGGTTGGCTATGTCACGTGCCCAATCTAGCGTACTCTGGGAAGCGGGGCGTGACATGGTTCTTTTGGTATCAGAGCTATAGGATAGTCGGGTTGATTCTTTTGTAGTTGGGTATTGTACCCAATACACGAATCAAAATACTCGTGTTTAGGAAACATGTCCTGCCACCTTGACCGTTTTACCATTCTTGAATCACATTCTTCCTGATTATATCTTTTACGATGTGCAAACTTCCTTTGCATATCGATTCGAAAACCTGATTCCTTGTTATCTCTAGGACTTAGGCGACTTGGATGGAGTTATGTAATTGTGGCTATGATACCGCGGCATAGTTACAATGCTGTACTCTATTTAAGTATCTTGGAGTTCTAGTCTTGATCTATATTTTGAATCTATCATCATGCTAGTGTTGGGTGTTTGTTATGGCCGGTATGAATTTGAAGACATACCAGAGGCGTGTGGACGAAGCCGCCATGCTTGGAGTGATAAGAGGAATGCTGGAGAATCAAAGAAACAGACCGAGCTGATCCAGCAGCAAGCGGACTCGTTTCGGGAAGGTTTGCAGATCGTTCAGCAGTCTGTGAACAATGTTGGAGCTAGACCAGTTGACCGAGTAGGGACCGTAGCAGATTTCAGGCGGTTGGGTCCGTCTACATTTACTGGTTTAAAGGAGCCGTTGCCAGTGGAGCAGTGGCTAGTTGACACAGAGAACTTGCTTTTAGCGGCACAGATTCCAGATGACAAAAAAGTTGTTGTGGTACGCATTCAGCTAGTGGACTACGCCCGAGAATGGTGGCTTGTTGAGGAGACCCGCTTGCCCAAGCCGATCAAGTGGGCGGATTTTTCTAAGAGTTTCCTGGAGAAATTCTTCCCGCGGACTGCACGGGAGGAAATGGAAGAGAAGTTCATCGGACTAAAGCAGAAGGGAGCACCCGTAAATGTGCATGTAGCAGAATGGACGAGACTCAGTAGTTTCGCTGGACCTTTAGTTGCCAACGATGCTGACAGGGCACGGAGGTTCATGCGCAGACTGGACGTGGACATCCAGAGGCAGATTGTCTCCCTAGGTTTGACCACTTTCTCACAAATACTTGCAGCAGCCAAGAGCAGCAGAGTTTATCTGGGATGAAAGGGAGCTTGCATCAGACAGCAGTTGCGTTAAGGAAGCAGTTCGGTCGGGCCGGTCGAGTTTAGGGCTAGGCCGACAAACAATATTCTTGCATCAATGGAAGTGATGAAAGTAAAGAGCCGGCTGTTGTTCGTGATTTTATGGACGTGTTTGAAGATATATCGGGTTTACCGCCGAAGCGAGACGTGGAGTCTGCAATTGATCTTATTCCTGGTGCAGCGCCAGTATCCAAAGCGTATTATCCAATGGCACCAGTAGAGTTGGAAGAAGTAAAGAAACAGGTTGCTGAATTGCTTGAAAAGGGTTGGATTCGAAGCAGTAACTCGCCTTGGGGAGCTCCAGTTCTTCTAGTAAAGAAGAAGGATGGCACAAGAAGGATGTGCATCGACTATCGAGAATTAAACCAGGTGGCTATTAAGAACAAGTACCCGATCCCTCGCATTGAAGAACTTTTGAGCAGCTTAGTGGCGCGAGGGTATTCTCGAAGTTGGATTTACGATCCGGATATCATCAGGTCCGAGTGAAAACAGAAGATATTTGCAAGACGGCGTTCCGAACTCGGTATGGACATTACGAGTACTTGGTGATGCCCTTCGGAGTAACGTATGCGCCGGCAGTATTCATGGATTTGATGAACCGAATCTTTTCACCGTTCTTGGATCAGTTCATTATGGTATTCATTGACGATATTCTGGTTTACTCGAAGAGTTTTGAAGAGCATGCTGAGCATTTGAAGATTGCACTGCAGACGTTGAGACAGGAGAAATTGTTTGCGAAGATGAGTAAGTGCGAGTTTTGGCTGGAGGAAGTAAGATTTTTGGGGCATGTTGTGTCTGGCGATGGCATTGCCGTCGATCCAGAAAAGATTGCAGCAGTTCGAGATTGGCCTATTCCAAAGAATGTTGCTGAGATAAGAAGTTTCCTTGGATTAGCCGGATACTACAGGAAATTTGTGGAGAACTTTGCTCGTCTGGCAGAGCCGTTGACCAAGCTTACGCGCAAGGAGGTACCTTTTGTATGGGCGGATAAGTGTGCGTTAGCTTTCGAGACGTTGAAGCAGAAGTTGATAACCGTCCCTATTCTGACCGTGCCAGACAATTCCGGAGGATTGGTGATTCACAGCGACGCATCTGGGAAAGGATTGGGATGTGTTTTGATGCAGCACGCGAAGGTTGTAGCATACGCATCGAGACAGTTGAAGACCCATGAGAAGAATTATCCAACTCATGACTTGGAGCTTGCGGCTGTGATTTTCGATTTGAAGATTTGGAGACATTACCTTTTAGGCGAAAGGGTCGAAGTTTTTACAGATCATAAGAGCTTGAAGTATGGGTTCACACAGAAGGAGCGTAACATGAGGCAGCGTAGATGGTTGGAGCTGATAGCTGACTACGATCTTGATCTTAAGTACCATCCGGGGAAGGTTAATGTTGTGCCAGATGCGCTTAGTCGGTTACCAGCAATTCAGGTGTTAACTACGCAGAAGGAGATCGTTGCAGATTTTCGAAGATTTGACTTGGAGGTTGTGCTACCGCATTCTACGGGACAGTTGATGCAGCTGCAAGTACAGTCATCATTGATCGAGAATATTAAAGCAGCTCAATCGCAGGATCCTAGACTGCAAAAGTTTCGAGAGCAGGTGGAAGCCGGACTACGAACAGATTTATTGATCCACGAAGATGGTTCGTTGAGGTATGATAACCGTTTGTGTGTGCCAAAGGGGAATATTCGTGAAGAGCTTAAGAAAGAGGCACACAGTTCAGCTTATTCTGTACATCCAGAAGGCACAAAGATATACCGAGATATTCGACAGCATTTCTGGTGGGAAGGCATGAAACGGGAGATGGCTCGCTGTGTGGCTAAGTGCTTGGTGTGTCAGCAAGTTAAGGCTGAACATCAAAGGGTTGCTGGTTTATTGCAACCACTTCCGATTCCTCAATGGAAGTGGGAACATATAACCATGGATTTCGTGACGGCTTTACCGCGGAGTCCAAAAGGCAACAATGCAGTATGGGTAATTGTTGATCGGTTGACCAAGGCAGCTCACTTTATTCCTTTTCGGGTTGGTCAATCAACAGAAACTTTGGCAGAGCGGTACATGCAGGAGATTGTAAGATTGCATGGAGTACCGGTGAGCATCGTGTCCGATCGGGACACTCGGTTCTTATCACACTTCTGGAGGAGTTTACAGGAAAGTTTAGGGACTCGATTGAAGTTTAGCACAGCTTATCATCCTCAAACTGATGGTCAATCAAAGAGAACGATCCAAACTCTTGAGGATATGCTGAGAGCATGCATGTTGGACTTCAAGGGTTCTTAGGAGGATCATCTACATTTGGTGGAGTTGTCTTATAACGACAGTTTTCAGGCAACTATTCAGATGGCTCCATTTGAAGCTTTGTATGGTCGTAAATGCCGTTCACCTGTTTGTGGGGACGATGTCGGTGAACGAAGATTATTGGGACCAGATTTGGTTGTGCAGACTGTTGAGAAGGTTAACACTATCAGAAATCATATGAAGACAGCTCAAGACCGACAGAAGAGTTGGGCAGACACGTCAAGAAGACCTCTAGAGTTCGCCGTGGGTGATTTGGTGTTCTTGAAGATATCACCGACTAGAGGGATGATTCGTTTGGGAGTCGAGGAAAGCTTAGTCCTCGATTCGTTGGACCCTTTGAGATCCTGGAGCGTGTTGGTGAGATGGCATACCGTTTGGCGTTACCGCAGTCCTTAGCAAATGTGCACGATGTGTTTCACGTATCTCAACTACGAAGGTATGTTCGAGATGAAACGCACGTTTTGGATCATTCGAAGCTAACAGTACGAGAAGACTTGACTTTTGAGGAGCGACCGATTGAAATCGTGGATCGAAGGGAAAAGGTTCTTAAGAACAAGGTTATCCCCCCTGTGCTTGTTTTTTGGGGTAATCGCTCGCATGGAGAGTCCACTTGGGAACGAGAAGATGAAATCCGGCAGAAGTTTCCTCACCTTTTCTTGTAGTTATCTATCTTTGTATTCTTGGAATTTCGAGGACGAAATTCTTTTTGTAGTTGGGTATAATGTAACACCCGAGCCCAATGCTACTATTTTCAGTTACTGTTTGAGCATAATGTGGTACTTATTTCATTTAACTTGCTTGTTTGTTGCTTACTGTAAAATTTACACGGCAAAGTCATTTCTACATATAACAAATTTTGGCATCTAAAATAAAATTGAAAATATTCATCTTAGCCTACTTGACACCCCTAGTCTCGTGGTAGCGTCCGTGCATTGTGTTCTCGTCCCGTTCAGTGAAACGGGCGAGTTTGGATGGCTACGTGCACGTACGTGTGTCCGTTTTGGGGTATGCTTTTAATCATAAAACACTTAATTTTAAAATTTGGATCCCGCTTAAAATCCTATTTTTTCAATTTCAAATTTTTGGACTCGACCCGGGCACGATTCGGAAATGTTTTATTTGGCGCCAAAATCCCAAATTTTAATATTATTAAAACCATCGCATATATTTTTCTAACTAACCTGATATCTTACTGTTCATTACCTATCTTTTAAAATTTTAAGTTAACCATATAATATTTTTACAATCTTTTATATCCTTCTCAATTTATTCTCTCAGCCAATCGCAACATCCCCTTTAACCCCATGGGCCCCACTTTCTCTCTCTCTCTCTCTCTCTCTCTCCAATTTTTCTCTCTCTCCCCCTCATATATTCTCTCGTACTTCGCTTTATCATTCTTTCTCTTCTTGCTTCATGTCTCGTTTCTCATTTTTTTTAACTGTTCTTTTGTTGCCGGAATTCCATCGTACCGGTGACGCTTCTCGACGTTCCAGCGATGTACCCCGACCCGTGTGGTTCCTTTGTTCATCGTTTGGGTTCATTCCATGAACCGTGCGCCCGTCGTGAGTTTTCCCCGCCGACGGTTAACGTTCCGTTTTCCCGATTCGCGACCGATCGAGGCAAGTTAATCTTGCTACATGCTATATAATTCATTTTATACTTATTTAAATAAATACCATACCTATAGTTTAAATCTAGTGCCCCATGTTTTATTTTATAACGTTTCGATGTTCCGTTTGCATCCGTTTATATCATATTAAATCTAGATTATGAAAACTTATCTTGTGACATACTAGATTACATTATACTGCAAGCATATCATTTAAAATATATATCGTCGTAATATTTTTTATTATTATCTTTAATTAGTTTATAATCTTCATTTTATAATGTTATACATTTGAAAATCTTATAGTTTACACATGAAAATTCGTTGAAAAATCGGATATGACAAATCTGAAATTTACTGTACACCTTATCTTATAAAATTCATTATAAATCATAGAAAAATCATTTGTATATGTTCTTTAGTTTGTTACGAAGCTCACTCAGAATACTATAACTTTATGAAATATTTACTTGCAAAATAAATTGTTTAAATAACGTAAAATGCAAATGAAAATGTCTCCAAACTGCTGTCCAGGGAAATTCCAGCAGCAAACTTTCAATTTCGAATGTTCATAACTTTTTGTAAGGACAACCTGAGATGCTTATACTTATAAAACTGAAAACCTTATTGAATTATCTTTGTTTTGGTATAAGACACGTCCCTTTTGGAGAACGTTTGTTATTTTTAAGCTATTTTACAAATTAGGGTGACGCTGAATTTCTGAACGGAACCTTCTTGTGCATGGTTAACCAATACCACTTTTATAGTTATTAATCGCTTTGAATATGATATCCATATTAATATTATTATATCAATATTTATATCATATATCGCTTAGTTGTACATCCCACATTACCATTTTATAGTTTTATAACTTTTCGGATACCCGTTTGCATCCATCGCATTTAAGATACATATAATTGCATCCATATATCACATTACTACATAATAATGTGATATTAACACTCCATATTTAATAAATTGCATCCTAATTAATATTGTAACTATAAATGTAACCCTAATCGATAACTGTGCATCCATATCCTTGAAATTATATCTATTTGCATATCATATTACATGTTCCAGTTTATTGTTCTGATAGTACTCATGCTTGTTTATTTATACACATGCTTATGTTAGTTTGATTATGAGCACCCACATGACTCTTGTGCTTCCTGACATGACCTGTTACACTTCCTACTTGACATGACATGGTACCGTACACTCTTGACATGACATGACACCTTTATACATTACCTGGCTTGACCTGATGTACCATGATCTGACCTGTTACCTGATCTCGTGCCTAATGCCAACAAACCTGACATGTAGTCCTCATGGACCGTTCCTGTTGTCTATCCAGATAAACCTGCTTTTACCTGATCCTGTGTTGGCATTAGTTCTGGATTACTGAATACCTGAGCTGACATATATAACTTGGTGGTATGGGGAAATCAAAAGTGTAAACTAAAGTGTAACTTAAAAGGGTATTACTTGATCCGTGGTCCCGGGGGGTAACGGGACAGAGCCATTCGTGACTCTTACATTTTCCTGATCCGTGGTCCCGGAGGGTAACGGGACAGAACCACTATTGGTTCACATATTCCTGATCCGTGGTCCCGGGGGGTAACGGGACATATCCTTTGAGTTACATGGAGGATTACTCAATTTGATTTCAAAGACTTTAGAATAGAAAACCTGATAGAACAGTTTAGTTACCCACTGCACATTACCCTGTACTGCTTGTTTCACATTATTGCTTTATTCATGCTTATTTTGCATTGCCTGTTACATTTTCATATTATATTACTGGTTGACATGACGCGCTGACGTCTGGGTTTTGCATGGCCCAGATTCCGTACCACTGTCGCAGTCCGAGCAGGAGTACTTCAGCCAGCAGGCTGAGTTGTGAGTCCTGTAGTGGTTAGTTTTATTTCCTGCATTTATTTCCAGATTTGAGCCCGCATTATGGGACTTACTTTTCAGTTATTGTATTGGATCATTTGCTTCCGCATTCATTTATCATTGACTCCTGTTATTCTGGATTATGGACATGTTTTAGATAGTTTTATCTTGTTCTTGATATCTCTACAGCCGTAATGTGACTGTGGATGGATACTTCCTACCCATAACTAGCATGGTTGGCTATGTCACGTGCCGAATCTAGCGTACTCTGGGAAGCGGGGCGTGACAACTATGAAGCCCAGGAATTTTCCCGATGACACGCCAAAAGCGCACTTCAGAGGATTCATTTTCAGATCGTACTCCCTCAGTCTGGTGAGAACGGTCCTAAGATCTTGGATGTGATCGGCCTTGGATTTAGTCTTGACGACCAGATCATCAACATAACATTCGACGACTTTATGAATTAGGTCATCAAAGATATTGGTCATCCCCCTTTGGTATGTAGCACCCGCGTTCTTCAGTCCGAACGGCATCACCTTGTAGCAATATATTCCGATCGGGGTTCGAAATGATGTGTGTTTCTCATCCTCGGGCGACATCTTGATCTGATTATATCCAGACGAGCCATCCATAAAGGTGAACAACTCGTAATTTGAGGTGTTATCGACCATCATTTCCATGACCGGTAGCGGGAAGTCGTCTTTAGGACATGCCTTGTTGAAGTCCCTGAAATCGACACAAACTCGGATCTGCCTATTTTTCTTCTTCACTGGGACTATGCATGCGATCCAGTCCGCATGTTTTTCCTCCCTGATGAAGCCGGCATCGATGAGTTTCTTGGTTTTCTCGATGACCTTTTCTTCCAACTCCCTTCTCATTCTTCGAGGAGCTTTTTTGACTGGCTTAGCATCTGGAGATATAGCCAGCTTATGCACGGCTATTTCAGGGGAAAGGACAGGCATTTCTTTGTACGTCCACGCGAAGCAGTCGACGAACTCGTGAAACAGGGCGATTATCTACGCTTTCATTTCCTCTGACAATAGCGAGCTGATGTAGGTCGGCTTTGGATTATCGGGCGCTTCTAAGTCAATCTCGGTTAGCTCGTCATAGGTTGCTTGTCCGCCATCTTCGAGCTCTTGAGGAGCTTCTTCTGGTTTGGCTATCTCGTCATCATCATTTGATCTTTTGCTGGCTTCCCCAACATGGATCATGTAGCATGCTTTGGAATCAGGTTGAATGAAGCCTATGCCCTGTCTATCTGGAAGTCGTCCATCGATGAGTGCTCGGACCTGGGGCGGATGCTATAGCCCTTCATAAAACTTTGCTTCGGACTCCGTTTGATATAGCCGGCATCCGCACCTTTTGAAATATTCCCGCATCTCGGGTGCATAGTATCTGGGATTGAGGACGGCTCTTATGCCCCTCTCATAGGGAAGGCACGCGACAGACAAATCGTCCGGGTGCACAACAGGATTTGACCCATAAAACAGGATGCCCTTCTGTCCACTTTTCCTTCCGGGAACGTAGAAAGTTTTCAGCTGGTCCACGGTAGAGACTGACAATGCATTGAGCTCTTTGCACATCTACTCCGGCACCCTTGTGACAGCTAGGGACCCTTCTGTAATTTCGAAAGTCTCTCGTAGTTTCGCTTGTTGCATGGGGGTCCAATCTGCGCCACTATTGCAAGGCAGGTCATCTTCTTCCGACTCTTAATTGTCGCTGCCAAGATGAGGGCGAATTTTGCTGCTAGATGGGCCTTCAGCGTCAGATTCGTCCGTATCGCTATCGAAACGAGGGCGAGTTTTACGGAAGGACGGACTTCCAGCGTCGGACTCATCAGTGTCGCTACCGAAACGCGGGCGCACTTGGGCGTTTTTGCTTTTGAAAGTAACAGCCAGCGCAGATTTGCTTTTGAGTCTTGGGGCCGGTTTATCCTCAGTCAGTTGTGGCTTAGCATTTTGGTGGTTCATGAAGTACCGAGAATCTTCATATCGGACTTCATGCACACCGAACGGCTGTATGTCCCCGTCAATGCGTCTTTCTTCGCCATTTTTAGTATACTTCATGCATTGATGGAGAGTTGACGGAATGATACCGTAATCGTGAATCCACGGCCGCCCCAAGAGAATTTTATAAGACGTGTCAGCGTCGATCACGTATATCTTAGGTTTAGTTTGCAAATCTCCAAATTAGATTGGCAGAGCTATGGACCCCAGAACTTGCTGGCAATTTTGGTTGAAGCCTTGAATGATAATCCTTTCCCTTGACAGGTGTCGTACGTCCATTGACAAACTCTTCAGAGTTCGCAAGTTCATGATGTTCACTGAGGACCCCGGATCAATCAATATGCGATTAATCTGATCTCTGTCGCTGTACCCGGTCACGTAGAGCAGCCGATTATGATCAGCCGTTCCCAGTAGCAAGTCTTCATCCTTAAACATGACTGCGATGGCTTGCAAAGTGTACTGAGCTTCTTTCATATTAATTTCCGCAAAGCTAACCTGATACTGCTCAGGGTTTTGCAGAGCATGAATGAGAACATCTCTAAGCTCTTGAGATAGAACCCAGGCATCGTAGATGCTAAGGAGAGACGGAAGCTTTCAGAGGTGAGCCAAGACATTATAGTCTACTAGGGAAGGACTCGAATCTTCATGAGCAAGTTCTCCGCCATCTTCTTCAATAGTGACTTGTTTTTCTTTCCCTTTTGGGGCGTTGCCCTGATTTGGCGGTAGAGCCTTGCCGCTTCTAAGCTGGATTTGGTTAGCCTTTGTGGCGAGCTCCTCGTCCTCTTCCGAAAAACAGAGCTCCTCCTCAGAGTCGCTGCCAAGGTGGATGGCGTAGCAGGTCACTACTGGGATCTATTCATTGGAGTCTTCTTCTAACTCCTCCAGAATTTCAGCCGCTCGTATAGGAAGGAACTCCTTCAATTGAATCAGAGTTCTTTCTTTCTGTTCATATTCTTCGAGGGAATAGATATATTTTCAAATGGTTGACCTCCCTGCAGACCCCTTTTCGCGCCGAGCTACACTTTTCTTCTTCTTGAGCTTTTTGGATTTTGAGTCTGATGGAGCCGCATTGGCGGCTGGAAAGGTAGGCCTCTTCTGCCCTTCCCATTCCGTCATGGGCTCTTTCCGAAGTAGCTTTATCATCTTTGTCGTCTTATTAGATATGTGCGTACTCCACGGAGGCCGCGGTGAATCCGTTTCATTTCTCAGGGCAGCGGGTTCGGCTGTCTGCTCCCAGAAGGCTTCAGCTTCTGTTTGTATAAAGTTGGTGGTTGCAACTTGATTGTTCACCAACACACTTTTGGACAGCTCGATCTCTCCAGCCTTGTACTGCTTCTCGACCCAGTCCTTAAAGATATAGCAATCCTCGATCGCATGGCTCACTACTCAGTGGTACGGGCAATACAGGGGATTGTCGGTCATTTTTGCTTCTTGGGGTCTTTTCGACTCCGGCAATTGTAGACCGTTGTTCAAGGCATATTTAAATATCTTGCGGACCTTGTCCTTTCTGAATGAGTAAACCTTGTTCTTTTTCTCCTCTAGGGAAGGCCCATCTCCTCCCAGCAATGGCTTTCGAGACCGGTTGGTTTTGGATTCGCCCGCTCTTCACTTTTCTTCATTGTCGGACGCATTGAAGACATTGGTACTGCTGGAACTCCCGCTTCTACGGTTGTCGTCCCGCTTGCTTTTCCAAGTTTTGTCTCTCTGAGAGTCCGGGGTAGACTCTTGCTTCGAGCGTTCCAACATTTGGACTTTCTTGGTTAGCTCTTGAAACTCTTGAGGCCTGCTGTACACAAGAATGGGACCATCCAATTGCTGAGGTTCCCAATGAGAAGGCTGACGGACTGGTCCTGCTCCAGCGGTGGTTCGCACTTGACTGTGAGATTACGCCATCGGGCAATAAAGTCGATGTTGCTTTCATTCTTCCCCGGCTTGGTCCTCACAAGGTCAGCAACGGAGATTTTATCACTGACACTCATGAACCTTTGTCGAAACAGAGACTCCATTTGGGCAAAGGTAATAATGGACGCATCTGGTATACTCGCATACCAGTCGAAGGCGACACCGGTCAGGCTGTTGACAAACTGACGAAGAAGGAGCGCATCATTGCCCCCTGTATTTCTGCGCGATGCTTTAAAGTGGGCGACGTGCTGATTGGAATTTCCCGTTCCGTCAAATCTTCCGAACTTAGGAATGACGTAGCCGCTCGGGAACTCGATCAGATCGTACTGTGCGGGATATGGCCACCCGCTACTGCCAATTTCTTTCTGAGCATCAGCTTCGGCCACCAATGTTTTAACCTTGCTGGTGACCAAATCCATTATCTGATCTTGTGTTAGTGGGATGGTGTTATCTGGGGCCAAGGCGTCCCCAGAAGCGGAATGCGGATGGCTTTCGTGTGGCTCGACGAATCTTGGACCCAAAGGGACAGGCATCGGCCGCTTCAGATTGTTATCATCCGGCTCATGAGTAGCGACTTGTGCTTGATTAGGAGGCGCTCGAGCAATTTGAGCCGTAAGCTTCATTACAACGTTTGTTAGGTTGTGAATTTTCGAATAGAGCTTGGCCATCTCTTTATCTTTGCTCTTGAGCTGTTTCCGAAGCTCTTGAAGCAGCTCTTGCTCGGCGGTCCTGGGGGGAAAGTCGGCTCTTCCTTACTGTCCGAGCTTGACTCTGCCTGGACCGAAGGTTCCTTCTGTCTATCGTCCTCATCAAGAGGGTTTTCATCACCCAGCGGAGGCGGCTGTTCTTGGGAAGCGGCAACTACATTCAAGCCAGATTGAACCTGGGATGTAGTGGCCCCATCCTTGCTTTTGCTGCGAAGGTTGTCACTGGGGAACCCACCCGCCATATAGACCGTATGGATAATATATCCAGCTGTCTTTTTATTATCGGCTGCTGATTTCACAGATCGCTGTCTTGACCTCCCTGTTTCGGTAGCGGGCAGTCAATTGAAGGCGGCTGGCCTGACCAGGTTCTTGAATGGTGCCGGCGCTTCTTTTCTTGGTTTGCCCCGCTGCTTTCGTGCGGCACAGAGTGCCTGATAGATTCTTGAAGAAACAGTGTCATATTTTTTCTGTTGGGGCCGGGACACGTCTCTTTGTAGCGACGTTCGGACCGCCGCCTTCTTGATTCTGGCGGTCATGGCATTTTTCTAAACCCACTTCAGAGGTTCGAAGGAATTGCTGATTTTTACGGCCGATTTAGTCAATGTCGCAGGATGACTCTGCTCTTGGAATCTCACACGACTCCACCTGGCCGGAGTCCTGGCCCTCTTGTTGGCTCGATACCTGAGCCGCTTCTGCCTTAACTTTTCTGTTTTAAGCACTTGGCAGACTTCGGTTCTTCGGGAAGACGCCGTAGACCGTTTGATAGAGAGGCCAGAGGAGACGCCCGATCGTGCATTTGTTGGAGTCATCGCCTGGGCTCATCCGCAACATTTAATGTTGCCCTTTGTACCGGAAGTCTTACCCCCAGCTGGAGCACCAGAGAGTCGTTCAGACACCGTCTTAAGTTTCGGTTGTGGTGCCTTGGCGATCACGACATTCGGCTTCTTGCCCCTTGAGACCGGCTTGGCCGTCTGTTTTGTCGAGATTTCTGTCAGATGAGCGCTTCCGGCAGGGTAGATGATGACGGAGCCAAACTGGCGGGGCAGTTCCTCCCACCGTCGACTGAGGCTTGCGGGGAGAACCACACGAGCATTGACCTTGACCACGTACGGGATCGGGGTCGCTTCGGAAGCTGAATTCATCTTGGGAGACATCGTTGTTGAAAGTTGTTGTACAAAAAAAGAAGAAATTATTTCAGTACAAACATCGGCATATATATTAAATGAGTTCGCATGAACGCTTAACGCGAGATATGGGAGGAGAGAAAGGTCCCACCGGGCGTGCCAGAATCTGTAGGGTGTTTTTCGTCATCCCATTAAGATGGGAATACGCATGCGCTTGTCAGGCGCATTACAGATTCTCCCTGCCTAGGTTAGGCTGGGGTTTATTGATTGTGGGGATTCGAATCTCCGGCAGCCGCGGACTAAGCTGCCATTAATTACCCCTCGCATTTGGAGCGAGAGAACCTCCGATTGACGGGTTAAACTGGTCATGCGAACTCAATGTGCAGTGTTGTGTTTTGAAGGGGTTTGGGATATCTCGGGGGCCCCGCAGAGTTTTTACGGGGGTCCCGCTACCCGGATAGTAGGCTGGGGGTCAAAAGAGCTAGCAGCACCCCGTTAGAAAAAAAAATTCTAACAGGGACAGTGTCGTGGAGTGTGTGTGTGTTTGTATGTATATATACGTATATATATAAAAAAAAAAAAGGAAAGGGCATCCAAAGGATGCATGAGAGAAAGCGCTCGGGCGCTAGCGCCTTGGGCGCTAGCGCCTTGAGCGCAAGAGCGCTAGCGCTTTGAGCGCTAGCGCCCCACGTGTCAGGCACATGGACGCTCGGGCGCTAGCGCTTTGCGCGCTAGCGCCCCACGTGTCAGGCGCTCGGGTGCTAGCGCTTTGAGCGCAAGAGCGCTAGCACTTTGAGCTCTAGCGCCCCACGTGTGAGGCACGTGGGCGCTCGGGCGCTAGCGCTTTGAGCGTAAGAGCGCTAGCGCTTTGAGTGCTAGTGCCCCATGTGTCAGGCGCTCGGGCGCTAACGCTTTGAGCGCAAGAGCGCTAGCGCCCCACATGTCAGGCGCTCGGGTGCTAGCGCTTTGAGCGCAAGAGGGACTTGGTCCCTGCAATAGGAGTTATACTTCCAGAAAAGCACACTTATTATTTTGTGTGTGTGTGTGTATGAGGAGTTAAACTCTTTGGATGTTTTGAAGCTGATGAAGGGGCTTCTCCTCTTGAGTCCTGGATCTTTCCCAAAGTGGGGTTTCTGGAGATGGGTCTCCTTCTTCTTCCTTTGTTGGCCGGATCCTGAAGATCAAGAAGTATGAGATTTTAAAAATCTCTCCTTTCTGAGATCTGATGGAGGATCTGAGTTTCCCTTTGTGGGTTTTGTGGTGAAAAACTATTTTGTTTTTTAAAAGGAAGAGTAAAACTCTTGATTTAATTCAAAACAAAGAAGAAGGTTTTAGAACCTTGAGGAAGGAGAAAGATCTCAGATCTGGATTCCTTTTTTGGAGAGAGAAAAGTTGTTGGGATATTTTCATTATCCTTGCCTTTATAGGCTATACACTTTACATATAGCTTCTTGGACTCCACAAAATGGCATTTTGCCTATCCCATGGCTCATGTGCCATTTCTTTTTGCACATAAGCCATGAGCTTTACAAAATTTGGCTTTATGGTCATTTTTCTTACATTTATTCATAAAATAAAATAAAAGAAATACAGCAAAATTATTTATTACAAAACTTTTATTTTGGCATGGGGGAAGGCCGGCCGCTTCATGTTCGGGCTCGACCCGGGCATTGGCCCACTTGACCCGGGGCTTAGGCCCACTTGGCTTGGGGTTGACTTTGATTTTGACTTGATCAACCGGGGTATAAATTTTTACCCCGACAAGGGGTAGTATCAAAAGACTTATTTTATTGCTGGCAGAAGCTCTCGTGTGCAAGGAGGATGCTATATAGATCTTCAAGAGAGATATCATCTACACGAGTTGTGATAGCAGGAACAAAAGAGTCATATGTCGATCCCAGACAAACTAAAACATGCATGACAAGATCGGTATCGAAAATCCTATGTCCAATGACCGCAAGATTGTCAAAGACGGTCTTGATGTTCTAAATGTACTCTGTGATGTAGGTGGATCCTCGTTTGATATTCTGAAGTTGTTTCTTCAGTTGAAGGATGCAGGCGCGAGAATGCGATGCGAAGGCTTTGGCAAGTGTCTCCTATACCATCTGAGCTGTAGTTCGATCGACCACGAAGGGAATTAACGATTCAATCAGGGATGCTAATATCCAACTTACAATCAATTAATCATTTTGGATCCATACCGCATATGCTGGATTATGTGTTGTAACCAGCGGATTTTGTTCATCGGGAACAATCATGGGCGGGTACTTTTCTATGCCGTCGACGATGCCCATGTACCCTTGCGACTTGAGAACGGCTTCAAACTGTATCTTCCAGCCGAGATAGTTGCCGCTGATGAGTTTGATATGGAGAAGTGACATGACATTCGGTCCATGTATTAAAGAGGACGACGAAGCATTAGGGTTTAGAATTGGTGTTGGGACGAGGAGCGGAGTTGATGAGACGGATGCCCGATCTTGATTGGTTGTCATTGTAGTAGAAATATAGAGAAAAGAAAGATTTTAATGGAGTTAGCCTTTATGGCTCTGATGCCATAAAGAAATAGCAAGATAGAGAAAGAAGAAGCCTTAGAGAGATTTTTCTCTATTGTGGCTTTTCTTTATAATAATTATATCATATATATCTTTTTGTTACAACCAGATCAATTATATACAATCTCTCAAATATATTGTTACAATCGAATCTCTCAAACTCTTCCAATTAAATCTTTCCAAACAATTCAGCCTTCGATAGGGGCGGACGTCTAACCCTTGTATGGACAGACGTCTGCCCGCGCTCTATTACTCATGGAGAGATTCCAGACGTCTGACCTACAGTGGTACAGACGTCTGGTCGTGCCCTATTAGCATGCGATAAATTCCTGACGTCTGACCCAGAATAGTGCAGATGTCTGTCATCATGGTCAGATGTCTGGCCTGAAGTGGTCAGACATCTGGCGGCTGATTCTAGGCCTGATCGCTTTGGCTTTGATTCGTTATTAGAAGTGAAGGAGAGTGAATAGTCTCATGTGGGAAACATCGATAAATAAATGCATATGAATATAAGATGCATATGAGCATGCCAACCATTGGTTTAGAACTTTTAAATGGAATCTTAACCGTATTGAAAGCACATGTGCACTAACACGAGTCAAACACTATAAATATCAAGTTTTAACAAAATTGTGTTGGTTGCATGTTTTTGGAAATAAGATTTTTTATATATTGTTTATGTAATGATTGAGAATTGCTTAAGGTAATCGATCATCGTTGCAATCTAATATTGACATGTTCTCTAAAGTTAATAATCATGAGCTTAAAGTATTATAAAATTTATAAATTAGTAGTAAATTCTTAAACTTAATAGTTTAGGAGGATGCCTTGTATTAAAGATATTCATCTCTTCTTATAGGGGCAAAAAGAATGGGGCTCTCTATGCGTGAGACCGCTTCATATATATTCAAAGAAATTAACCCAAAAAATATAATCGATTTACGTGCAAGACATGTAATTAAGCCACTTCATTATTATTATACTGCGATGCATGTAGTTATATTATCACTTAAATATTATTTAAAATGTGCGGTGCAAATCGTTAAATTAATAAATAAATTCTTCAATAAAATATCTATGATTACGTGGAAAGGCACTTACAAAAAAGGGCAGGGGATGTTAATTTAGATTAGACTGTTTATTGTTGACCAAGATAATTATTTGGTGCTTAACTTATTTCTTCTTCACTGTTCAAGATAAGCTTATTGGATCTGATAATGGATGAGGGAATGACAATCTAATAAAGCAAAGTTTAAATGGATTCAAAGCATAGTTATATCTATGGCTAGAGTTCCAATCTCTAACTTTAATTCACTGGTAGAAAAAACTGCAATAACGAAGTAAACATTTGTGAGAGACAAATTTTCCTTGGCAATACTAATCGAATTTTCCCTCTCGGCAACTATCTATTTCTAAGGTGGAAAAAATATATTGTCAAGGGAAAATATAAAGGGCATAAATTTAATGGGACCAAAACATAGCGAGGGAAACATTGCCGAGGGATTTTTAAGGGGGTAAAAATACATTACCGAGAGAAAGTATAATAAGCGTAAATTTAATTGGGCCAAAATATAACGAGGGAAATATTACCGAGGGATATCTAGTCGTATTAGCACCTAAAGAAATAGCAATGGAAACATTGCAGGGGATCCCTCCTCTCATTTGCACATGCATAGTATTAGTCATTGTACACTTAATAGAATGAAAAATTATTTTACCCAGGAATTTGCCGGGTTCTTTAGCTAGACTGCATATCATTTTATTAAATAAATGGAAATTTTAGTATACATAATCTTAATAAATAAATTTAAAAAACCATGTTTCACACTGCAAGTAATATTATTTATTATTACATCTCATGATGAATGACATAATATAGGTGATGGATCTCTGGATCTCTTTCAGATATTATCTTCCGTTGATCTGCTGCGAACGCTGATGGACGACTGAGATTGAGTTGGAGGATTAACTCCTGAAGCGTGTGGATCTCAATGTGTTTTGAGTGGTTGAGGCCGAGCTACCTGCAAAGAAGTCTCAGGATGGTTGTGCCACCGAGGACCCTCCGACGATCAAGTTAGACGGGGTATTTTGGCAGAGTAACGGCTTATTGGAGTGAGAATGGCTTACCTCAATCGTCTGAGAGAGTGGTTTATATAGTGGCAGTAATGGACAGGTGGGCACGAGATTCACGCCGGTCATTACACCCCTGACGTCACGCCTGTGTGATAGGCGGGATCCCGCATTAATGATGAGACATGCTCGTTAATGGAGGGTCGTGATGGCGTGGAACGCAGGATCATGGGCGGCGGATATCTCGCGCATGACGAGATTCGCGGAGCCGCGGCGGAGGCGCCTGTGATCAGCGCTGCAGATCGGTCGGTGAGACCGAGAAAGATAAGCTCGGCGGGAGGCTCGAGCATCTTGGTTCTGTGATAGCTCGGAGGCGAGCCGGGGGGTGGTCTGGAAGGCCACCGAAGGTCGGGAGGCTCCTCGGGCTGGAGGCCTGAGGTGTGATCCCAACTGAAGTTCTTGATCCTTTCTTGTAGGTTCTGGGACACGTCATCTGCAACGTATCAGGATCTGGAGAGTCACCGATATCGAGCCTCATCATTAGCCCCCTACTATCGTCTCGACCCGTTCCTGGGTTGGGTCGAGAGTGGTCAGACTGATCACCCGGGATGAGCTCTCACTCGAAGATATCGTCGGCGCGCATTTCCGGGCAAAGAGTAGTATTTTCTTGATGACGTCAGCAGATCAGGGGAGAGATCTCGTATTAAAGGGGAAGCGTCAAATCGTGTGTACGTTCGTCGAAGCGACAGCCCACGTGTCTGACGCTGGTTGGCTGGCGAGACGTGCCACAGGCATTCCCGCGCTCGAAGGGACACACCCAATATGAGTGCGACAGGTGGAACGTTGTCGGTCGTTGGTTGCGAAACGATGTTTTGGCGGGAGGCGATTGGAACCGTAGGATGCGTATGCCAGCGGCTATAAATAGAGGTGGGATCTCCATCAGGGCTCATACCTCTTCATAATTTCCTCATCCCTAGTCGTGTTAGCTCGGCGCTCTTCTCCTCAGGTCGGATTCCTTGCGTTTGATCTCCCGAGGACACCTCCCTTTGATCAGGTTAGATGTCTTCTTCCGAAGAGTCTATAGATGTAGTCCGGGTAGAGTCTAGGAAGTCTTCTGAAGTTTCCTCTTCTACTTCTTTCTCTTCCTCCTCTGAGTCGAAGTTCCCCCGGGGAGTTAGGGTTAGCAATGCTCCCCAGGGTCGTGCGACAGGGGCGGTCCCCAGAGCGCAGGTCGCGGGTGTTCTTGGCGTGCGATCCACGCTGAGGCATGCGGATGAGCTCGCCAACATTCGGACTCGTTTCCTCATTCCTCCCGGCTATTCGCTTCGTCTGGCCGAGGAGGGGGAGAGGGTAGACCAGGTACGGGGCAAGGAGATTGCCTTGTACCTGGAAGCCTTTTGGGCCAGGATGCGTCTGCCCTTCTCCCCCGAGGTGAGTGCAGCGTTGAATTGTTTTGGGTTAGCCCCGGGCCAGCCAGTGCCGAACTCTTGGAGGATCCTCCTTGGGTTACTGGTCCGGTAGAGATTGAGTCTGATCTCTTTCAGTCTGAGACTTCTCGTTTCTTCTCTTTGCTACAAAAACCACCCTGGCGCTCGTAGGGGCGCGCCGAGCTGGGTATACATCTCTTTTAGAAAACAATAAGGGGACGATGCCGGGTCGGGGATCGTCGCAGTACCTTCTTCCATTCACGAATGGAAAAAGAAGTTTTTGTTTGTTGCGCCGCCTGAGGGTGAGGATTGGCCTGTGCCCACCCAGTGGCAAGGGGCCAGCTGTCCGCGGGTGAGTCGGTCGAATGTTCTCGACGCGGTGGCGGTGTCGAAGTGGGAGCCCCTCTCTCGGGCTGATGTGCTGCTGTCTAAGCAGGCCCTCATTTGGGCCGGGCTCAGCCCCGCCCATTATGCGGGTAAGTTAGGAGATTTCAGGCAACCTGTTTAGACTTATGCATTCTTTCATTTTTCCTAGCATTACTGACTCCTTATATTTTTGTCTTATGCAGGACCCATGGACCTAGGAAGTTTCGGGCAGCCCTGGTCGAAACAAGGAAGGGGAAGAAGGCCGGAGACGCTGGGCCTTCTCACCCGTTTTCGGCTCCGGCTCCACCGACGCGCCGCTCCATCCAGGCGTCCAAGCGCGCCCGGGGCCCCAGAGTCTAGCCGTGCGCCGAGCCAAAAGCATGCTCGGGAGTAAGAGCCCCAGGCTCCTAAGGTGGGAGGCAGGACCGGTTCTCCCGCGTCACTCCTCAAAAGGTTTCATAGGACGGTGCCCTGCTCCCCGGCCTCTCTGATCCTCATGGACGATGGGGAGCTTCGCTTTGAGGTGCCCTCGGGGCTTTCCGTTGCCGACAGCCTGCTCTCGGAGATGGAAAGGTCGGCCGAGGGCAGAATCCCTCGGGGGACCCTCTGGACCCAAATGGCGGCCATAGCTCAAGAGGCCGTGCAGGTTAGTGTTCGCAACCCGCTTGGTTCTTCATTTAGTATTTTTGCTCGCGTGATTAGGTGCCTTTCTTTCCTTTTTAACCCTCCTTTTTTTCTTCAGGTACTCCAGCACGTCGCCCTCGTCGTCAACATGGAGGACGAGGAGATAGCCCCAGCGATGCAGGCCGCGGGAGAGTTCTCCTCGTGGGGGGAGAGTTCTCCTCGTGGGAGGAGAGCTTGAAGCTGGAGCTGGAGGCGACAATGGAAAGGGTCGCGGCCTACGAGGACCATGTGGCGGTCGGGGACCGGGAGATCAGCAGGTGCCGAGAAGCCACTCGAGCCGCCAAAGCCAAGTTAGAAGATTCCAGGGTGCTCGTCGCCACCCTAAAGAAGACAGCGAACACTCTCCGGAGGGAGAATGAGGTGGCGAAGGAGGGGACGAGGCATGCTGAGCTTCGGGCGTCGAAGGGCGAGCTTCTGGCGTCGAAGGCGGTGGAGGGCTACAAGAAGTCAGATCAGTTCTACGCTGACCACGCTGAAGCCGCTGCCGTTGTTTGGCACGACACCCTCGACGCCGTCAAGGCCCAGATGCCGGAGTTCCTTGACGGCAAGCTTCGGGATGTGTACCCTCTCGAGGATGACGCGCAGGGGAATGCCCCTAGAAACGCTGCAGGAGAAGAGGCCCCCAGTGGAGGTGTTGGGAAGAAGTTGATCCCCCCGGCTCTCGGTGCCGAGGCTCCTGCGATGGACGCCGACCTTCAAGACGCAACCCCAGTTGTCGCAGTGGACGCGCAGCTCATCGGGATTCTTCCCGGCCCTGAGGCCTGAACTTCCCCGCCTCCTTATTTTCTTTGCGCTAAAATTTTGTAAGCCTCCGGGCATTTTTGTAAGGCTGGGGAGCCCATAACACCTCTGTAAGACTTCTGATTTTTTGTGAATAAAAAAAGTCTTTTGCAGTAGCCTTTGCGTGCGCATTTTCCTTTTGTTTGTGGTAAACACTTATATTTACGCAGTACTGCTTTCATCTTTATGTCAGTTTTTTGTCTAGCGATTGCATGTTGAGTTGAGAGTTGAAGTCGACTATTTGCCAAGTGTGCAAAGACCGGTGAAAGGTCGGTATCTCCATGGCCCCAAAGTCGAGGTGGAGATCGTTTAGGCGTGGATGGACCGAGCAGGGTAGCTGCTCGGTGGCCTCTTGATGAGGGCTTTTGATCCCTAGCGTCGGTGGGTAAGAAATTAGCAGCCAAGGATAGACCGAGCAGGGTAACTGTCTGGTTGCCTCTTGGTGAGGGCTTTGATCCTTGGTGTCGGTGGGTAAGAAATTACCAGCCAAGGACGGACCGAGCAGGGTTACTGCCCGGTTGCCTCTTGGTGAGGGCTTTGATCTTAGCGCGGGAGGGCATTGGGAAGCCTGCAAGGATGGACCAAGCAGGGTTGCTGCCCGGTGGCCTCTTGGTGAGGGCTTTGATCTTTGGCGTCGAGGGTAAGAAATTACCAACCATGGATAGACCGAGCAGGGTTACTGCCCGGTTGCCTCTTACTGAGGGCTTTGATCCTTGGCGTCGGTAGGTAGTGAACTACCAGCCAAGGATGGACCGAGCAGTGTAGCTGCCCGGTTGCCTCTTAGTGAGGGCTTTGATCCTTGGCGTCGGTTGGTAGTGAACTACCAGTCAAGGATGGACCGAGCAAGGTAGCTTCCCGGTTTCCTCTTGGTGAGGGCTTTGATCCTTAGAGTCGATGGGTAAGAAACGGCCTGCGAAGGATAGACCGAGCAGGGTTACTGCCCGGTTGCCTCTTGGTGAGGGCTTTGATCCTTAGCGTGGGAGGGCATTGGGAGGCCTGCTGAGGATGGACCGAGCAGGGTTGCTGCCTGGTGGCCTCTTGGTGAGGGCTTTGATCCTTGGCGTCGTGGATAAGAAATTACCAGCCATGAATAGACCGAGCAGGGTTGCTGCCCGGTAGCCTCTTGGTGAGGGATTTGATCCTTGGCGTCGGTGGGTAAGAAATTACCAGCCAAGGATGGACCGAGCAGGGTTACTGCCCGGTTGCCTCTTGGTGAGGGCTTTGATCCCTGGCGTCGGTGGTTAGTGAACTACCAGCCAAGGATGGACCGAGCAGGGTAGTTGCTCAGTTGATTCATGTGGTTCTATCTGACCTTCCCCTGCGTTTGAACATCGGGAAGAGTGACCGTTGCGGTCGACACGTGTTATGAACGCGCGCGCGGGGAGGCGAAGAGTAAGAACCGTGTCGTTCCAATTTCGCTGAGAAAGGCGGGATGTCTGCCGTGCGGCGGTACAGTTGTGGATGAAACGAGCGACTGTTGGACTCCTGGGACGTTGCGGGGTTATAAAAAGGAGAGCGTGTTGATCACTCCTTTTTAATCCCCAAAATGTAAGAATGGACACTTTCCCTTTCACCATTCCCAAGATCATCTCCTTCGAGGACGTGTACTTGTACGACCGGCTATGCTCCGAGGATACGCGGTAGGCGGTGATCGGCCGTGTTGAAGATCATTTTGGCCGACTGCTTCCCCGGTGCTCACCCCTGCTTCAGCTGTTTATGTACTCAATCTGGAGGGCGTCGCCGGGGTCGCACAACCCCTTGTCCAAGCAGCAGAAGGATGAGGCGGTTGGTAAGATAAGGTCTTTGTGCTGCTTCGGCCTGATCTCGATGAGTCGGCGGGATCGCTCGGTGGCACTCGTCCTAGAGTGTTACCAATTGAGGCATCTCGTCGATGTTTGCGGACGGCATCAGAGGCAGAGGTCCGAGGAGGCAAGGGCTCGGCTAGCGGAAATATCCTCGGAGTACCACGAGCAATGTTTTCTGCACCCTCTTCCCCCGCTGCTGTAATCCCTTTTTTATGTAATGTAAGGCTAAGGAGCCTGCAATACCTTTTTTGAATCAATGAAATTCTTTTTTTCTGCAATGCCCGACTGCTTTGTCCTTCTTGTTTGTTTAAATAAAAAGAACCCAGAAGAATTTACATTGCTTTGTTGAAGAATCCAAGTAGCGGCCTGCGAAGGATGGACCGAGCAGGGTAGCTGCTCGGTGGATCTGGAGGTTCAGCCCGACCTTCTCTGGTTTGTGAACATTGGGGGGGCGACCGTCACAGGCGACACGTGCCAGGAATTCTTGGAAGAGGCGTAACGTTTCGGGGAGCCGCGTCACTTTTGCCATGTGGTGGCTCAGTATTGGATTAATCTTGGCGGATCCCAGGATTCACAAGCGAATCTGGGTCCTTAAGGATTCTGTTTGGGGTTATAAATAGAAAAGGAGATGGCAACCCCTTCGGCACCATTCTCTTTCGAGATGACTGGGCGCATGTATCCGATCGAAGAGATCATCACCTTCGACGATGTCTCCTTGTATGATCAATCCCTAGCCGAGGATGGGTATCGGGGAGTGGTTCAGTGCCTCGAGGATCACGTCGGCCGGCTTCTCTCTCGGCGGTCGTCCCTGCTTCAGTTGCTGATGTACGTGATTTGGAGGAGGTCCCCGGGGTTGGAAAACCCCTTCACCGAGGAGATTCTAGACGAGACGCTCAACAAGGTGCGTTCGATCTTCCTGCTCAGCCTCATCTCGAAAGCCAGGCACGACCGATCCTCGACCCTCATTCTGGAGTGCTTCAAATGAGGTACATCGTGAGCCAAGGCTCAGAGGGCTGAGCGTCGGGTGCTTCTGTGGCTTCCCGGGTTCGCGTGCAGCATCGGCAGGAGCGGGCTGCAGAGGCTAGGGCCCGGCTGGCGGAAATCTACTCTGAGTATCACCAGGAGTACTTCCTCGATCCCATTCCCCCTCTGTTGTAAATTTTTCCTTTTTCTTCCTTTTGTAAGGCTGAAGAGCCCATAATACCTTTGAATAAATAGAATTCTCCTTTTTGCGATGCCTGATTGTTCTCTTTTTATTATTTAAACAAAAAGAGTTTTAGAAAAGTTTATACCGTTTTTGTGAAAGAAGAAATATACATAGATACTCTTTTCAAAGATATAGTTTGAGCTTCCCAACGTTGTAAGGCCATGAAAACTCGCGACCATCCGCGTTTTGTAAGCGGTAAGCTTCGCCGAGTCAAGCACTTCGACGAAGAAGCAAACACCGCGGCACCCGGTGACTGGGGAGCCCGATCTCCGCTGGGATCATTGCCTCGGTTCCATAGCAGAGGCTGAAAGGGGTTTCCCCGGTGGAGGTTTTCTTCGACGAGCGTAGGGCCCATAAGACCCGGGTCAATTCCTCGACCCAACTACCTTGTCGCCCTTCTAAGCGTGTCCGGAGACCTCGGAGGACGTCCTGGTTAGCGACTTCGGCCTGCCCGTTGCATTGGGATGCGCGACCGCGGCAAACTTCATGAGGATACGATATTCGCTGCAGAATTCCTTAACTCTTTCGTTTTCAAAATTTGTCCAATGGTCGGTGATGATACACCTCGGGATGCCGAACCGGAGTATCACGTTGTTCTGCAGGAACTTAATAGTCATGGTGGCGTCTAGTTTCCTGATGGGAATGGCCTCGATCCACTTCGTGAAGTAGTCCATTGCGACGAGGACGTACTTATGCCCGCCCGTACCGGTAGGAAACTGGTTTATCATGTCCATTCCCCATTGGGAAAACGGCCATGAGGAGGTTAGGGCGGTTAGCTCGGTAGCAAGAAGGCGAGGTATGCTTCCATGGAATTGGCAGCCATTGCATCTCCTGACGAGCTTCTGGGCATCCTGATGAATTGTCGGCCAGTAGTACCCCTGGAGCAGCGCCTTCTGGATTAAGGAGCGGGCCCCTTGGTGCGCGCCACCGACCTCATCGTGGATCTCTCGGAGGACATAGTCGGCTTCGTGGGAGTTTACACACCGGAGCAGGGGCTGGGTGAAGGACTTCTTGTAGAGGTTCCCATTGCTCTTGACGAAATGGAGAGCTTTGGCTCAGAGACGGCGGGCTTCTCCCCGATCTTCTGGGAGCGTACCTTTCCTCAGGAATTCCATGAGGGGATTTCTCCAGTCCCGGTCTTCTTCCTGGGCTGTATACACTTGAAGTATTGTTGCCCCGTCTTCCACGCTGGGCCGTGGCAAGACCTCGAAGAGAATGCTCCTCTTGTTGTTATCCGAATAGGATGAAGTCAGCTTACTCAAAGCATCGGCTTGGGCGTTGAGCTGTCTGGGGATGTGCTCTACCTGGACTTCGTCGAAGTCCTTTTGCAGTCTTCTTACCTCGGCCAAATACTTCACCATCAGAGGCTCCCGTGCCTCGAATCGGCCGGTTACTTGGCCAACGACTAGGGCGGAGTCGCTGCGGATCCGAATCGTTTTCAGCCCCAGTCCGGAGGCTATGCGCAGTCCGGCCAGCAAAGCCTCGTATTCCGCCGCGTTATTTGAGGCCTTGAACCCGAGATTCAGAGAATACTCCATTTCTGCCTCGTTCGGGCCCCGAATGATGAGGCCGACACTGTACCCTTCCTTGGTTGAGAACCCGTCGACGTAAAGGATCCAATCAGGGACTGAGTCGGGCTTCCCATCGACCGAGGGTTAAGCTGCTAGGGCCGGCGTTGACTCCGGCTCCTTGCTGGGGATGGTGCACTCGACGACAAAATCGACCAGGACTTGTACTTTGATGGCCTGCCTTGGGCGGTATTTTATGTCGAACTGAGACAACTCCCACCTCCACTTCTCCAAGCGGCCAGAGGACTCGGGTGAGGCGAGGATAGCCCCCAAAGGGCGCTTGGTAAGAACGAGGATGGTGTGCGTCTGGAAATAGTGTCGTAGCTTATTTGAGGCCACAATGAGTGCCAAGACGATCTTCTCTATGGCTGGGTACCTCATTTCTGCGTCCTTGAAGACGTGGCTCACATAGTATACCGGCTTCTGGACTCCGTTGACCTCTCGGATGAGCACCGAGCCTGCAGCTTGGTCGGATATCACAAGATATAGCGAAAGCTCGTTCCTTTCAACTGGTCGGGTGAGCAGCGGTAGAGTCGCAAGGTGCCTCTTTAATTGGTCAAAGGCGGTCTGGCACTCCTCCGACCACTCGAGCCATGGAATCTTCCTTAGAGCCTTGAAGAACGTGAGGCACTTCTCCCCGGACCTCGACATGAAACGGCTCAGAGCGGCTACCCGCCCTGTCAGCCGCATGATTTCGATGTTAGTCTTGGGCGCGGCCATGTTGAGGATGGCGTTGATTTTTGTCACGCCCCGCTTCCCAAAATACGGAATACGAGGGGTTGACAAGACCAGCCATGCTCCTACGGTCAAGGAAATATCCTGCCATAGTCACACTTCGGCTTCTAGCTTTACATGGTAATCAGTAAACAACGCACAGGTAATGAGTAATGCAGTATCTGAAACGAAACAAACGCAAAGAACTGACCTGATGGAGGTAAAAAGGGAATAACTCTGGATAGCTGATCAAAATGTCCGCGATGTACGTCTGGTCCTGGTCCAGGCTAGATCCACTCCTCACTCTGAGCATGCATACTCAGGTCGTCAGAGCGACACGATAGCAATATATATATATAGGTGCACGTGGTAACTCGTAGAATAATAATGGATGAATAACAGTAAACCAAGACAGTAAAGATATGAACATGGAGTAATCAATGCAATATTTAATAGATCAGGTGAACATTAAAGCAGTAATATAGTATGCCAGGTATGTCAAGACAGTAAGTAATGTATATCAATACCCTTATCCTTATCAGTCTCTAAGTCTCACTGTACAGGTCACTGAGCCTATCGTCAGTCCAAGTGTGAGAGTCAACCACTCGCGAGTGTCCTCCACCCAAGGGTAGGACCCAAGGGCAAGGGACTACGGGCCCAAAATGTAACTCACGGTAATAATCATGTACCCTGTAAATCTCCATATATTTTCATATATATAAGCCGGCATGGGACTTCCGAGATTCTATTGAACTCACACTCAAACTACCCCACACCCCGTGGTCTACATCAAACGCTAACCATAACCTCAAATACCAGTCGGTCTGTGACAAGTCTGCGCAAGAACTGGAGACAGGATCTCCATCAAGCACGTCCCGACTAATACCCAAGATAAATGGCAGTGTCTGGTGCCTTATCTGTGACACCCGTACAAGAGCTTCCATAAGTGTCCCATACCACTTATAGTCACACTTACACGTGTCCCACAGACGTCGACAATGCAATAGAATAATAGGGTTCACTGATTGTGTACAAGTACGTGTCACTTTCACTTATCCACTCATGCACGAACACTAACGTACTTGCCACAATCATCACTAATACCTAACACTGGGTAATGCACATGATCACTAAGTTATCAATGCAGTGACATATGTATGATATGATGAGAAAACAGTATGTAAAGCATGGTTAAGATGTCGTAAATCAGTATTCTACCACTTGCATAATTTATCATAAATCATACATGTACAGTTTAGCGAAACAATGAACGGGGAATAAATATTATGTTTGATTATCTATCCAGCGAATTTGGTTTCACGTCAATCGGGTTTCAGAATCACTAGTTATGGCCATTTCATTTTAAGCGTTCACGGCTGGAAATCCGGTTTCAGAATCGGAAGTCCGATTCGCAATGCATTTTAATCTAAGTTGGGATCAGAATTTAGCGATTCTACGGTTGAATAAAACCTAGAGTTTCCAATAAGGTTTTCAACGCAATATACGGATCCTCAATCGTGTCTGTACGTCAGGAGTTATACACTGTTCAATACTAGTATGTCAATTCTGATTCTGTTGGGACTGTTATACGTCACCAACGTTTAAATTACAGATTAAATAGCAAACGACGATGAAACAGAATGAAACTACTTGTGTTATCTAGCTAACAGTTTCACCTTTAATAAACTGCAAAGTTCCGCAACATACGAGTTCAGGAAAATAGGTGGCACACATTATGGAACAGTAAACAGTAACCAGAGTCGCTCTGGACTGCAGTCCAGAGTCACACTCCGATCCAAATATTGTCACAATTTAAGTACAGAAACCATTAGAAACTTATATAGGGTTATATTTCGTCGAGTCGTATTCGATTTAAGCCCTCGAACTCATCATTCCAGCATGTACATAATTTATGGTGATTTTAACGGTTTTCAGATACGGGGAAAGTTCCAGTTTTACAGACATATTTGGGGTAATCGTTTTAGTCATTAACAGTTGTATTTTCCAGTGAAATTTGTACACAGTATTCATCACTACATGGGACAGCATAGACAATCCAATTCCGTCAAAATAGATGAATAATCTCATTGGGATCATGCATCGAACAGGTATAGCACATAATCTAACGGAAATCTGTAAATTTATAATCTATACGATTTAAGTTTGTAACACGATTATAATAGCATGTAGCAAGTAAAACACTTGCCTGGAGACGCACGGCAGTGGCAACAACACACGCGCGGCACAGCAACGACGATTCCGGCACGGCACGGCCCACTAGTGACAAAAGTCTCGACCTTGGCTCGAGCTTGGATTTGATGTTGATGCGGCGCAACAAGGGGGCTCGCGGGTGCGGGCTGGCGGTTGGAGGGCTACGGCTGTCAAATAAGAAGGTGATGACGGCAAGGGAATGGCAATGGTGTTCGAAGGAGGAGGCGCGGGAAGGAGGAGAGAGAGAGAGATTTAGAGATTGAGAGAGAAAGAGGCAGAGAGATTGAGAGGGAGAGAAACAGAGAGATTTATAGAGAGAGAGAGTGAGAAAGAAAGAGAGACAGAGAGAGAGAGAAAGATTTAGAGAGAGAGAGTTAGATAGAGAGAGAGAGAGAGAGAGAATCAGAGAGGGAGAAAAAGAGGGCTTGGTGGTGGTGAGGAGGTGGTGCTCGGGTCGACGAGGCGGCTCGGGGCAGTGGGGAGCTCGTCGGCGTCGTCGGGGTGCAGGCGGTGGCCGTGGACGGGTGCAATAAGGGTGGTGGTTGGTGGGTTCTGCCGGGGTTGAGGGGAGAGAAAGAGGGCGATGGGTTTAAGTGAGGAGAGAGAAGGAGTCGAAGGTAGTTAGGGCGTGGAGGCGACGATGGAAGAAGATGGCGAGGTCGGGGCTGTGGGTTCGAGTGTGCAGGGATCAGCGTTCTGGGGTGTAGGGTGATGGTGGTCGTGGTGTTGGGAGGAGGAGGAGAGAGGTGATTCGAGGAGGATATGGGCGAAGGGAGGTCGACGAGATTGACGGTGATGACGACGACGGTGAATGCAAGGGCTGGGTTATGCGAGTTCGTCGGGTTGCAGGGATCTCGTCGTGAGGTGGAAGTTTTGAGAGTAAGAGTGATGAAGGGGAGGAGATTGAGTGGATCGAGTCGTGGGGTGCACGAGTCGGGGTAACGGTGCTGCGACGTGGGCACGAGCGTGGGCGGAGGAGGCGGATCGAGGGAAACAGGGAGCGGGAAATCTGGAGAGAGCCGTTGGGAGAAGAAGGTAGGGTGTGGGCCGGGTCGGGTTGAAGCGGCGGGTGCGGGGATGAGGAGAAAGGGCCGGGCCGAGGGTTTAAATTAAATTCCTTTTTATTTTTGTGCTGGGCTGAGGAGATGGGGAAAGGCCGGAAGGAATAAAATGGGGAATGGGCTGGGAGTTTTTTATTTGGAAAAAGAAAATGGGATAAGGAGAATATATATGGTGGTTTTATTGTTTGGGCTGGGTATAATTAAAATGAATAAAAGAAATGGGCTGAGGGATTATATGGTGGTTTGGGTTTAATGGGGTTTTAAAGTAAATAAATAATTATAAATAAAATAAAAATTTATAAGTTAAAGAGAAATACGGATATTGGTATAAAAAGGGGCTGGGTATTACATCATACCACCCTTACAAAAATTTCGTTCTCGAAATTTAAAAGAACGACAAGCTATAAAATAATAAGCGAAAAGTTACCACATCGAACACTAATACATAGTGATTTACTTAAAACGGGTGGATAAAATTTTGAAGGTATATATATGTAAGAACAACATACAAAAAAATAGGTCTAAATAGATATAAGGCAGGAACAACTATTAGGGCAACTACATGTATACAAGAATATAGATAACAATAACGAACAATAATAATCAAGGCGTGTTCGATAAAATCGAAACCCAAATATGTGCACATATAAGTATATCAAAAGTAGCACAGCAGAAATAATAAGTATAAGGCACAACCATTTATAATAGTAACCATAGGCACAATACCCGGAAATAAAGTAACGACAATAAAGTAGTGAAAGATTTGTCGGTAGGTTAAAACATTTTAGGATAATGTATCGATCAAATAGTTTTAAAATAACTTAGAAAACCCACATAGTGAAAATAAGAAACATGGAACGAAAATATGCGCGATGTAAGGTTGCGCTACCGAAAATAATGGGAAAGGTAGTGTTTCCCCAATCAGAGCAATGCTCTGTTGAAATTCAAAATTCAAATTTTAAAGCAACGCTTCAAATCTCGGGCGCAACGCACCACGTGTCAGGCGCAGATGCATCAGCGCAGTGCCCAAGAAGGCGCGCCCAATCATAGCAAAGCTCTATTTAAACTAAAATTAAAGGAAGCAACGCTTCAGTTGCGCAAGCACTGCGCTGCGCGACACGTGTCAGCGCAGATGCGCTAGCGCAGTTGCGCTGCGCGACACGTGTCAGCGCAGATGCGCTGCGCGACACGTGTCACGCTCTGGAGCATTTGCGCCAAACAGAATTAAAATTCTAAAGAAATCTTTTCTGTTCTTGTTAAAACAAGAAAATTTTCTTCTGTAAAACAGAAGCCCTTGGATCAAACATCCAACGGTGGGGAAAATTCCCCAAATCACTCAGAGAAAAATCTCTTTAATAAATTTAACTAATTTATGGGCACTATAAAAAGGACTCTGGACCTCAATTCAAAGGCATCAACATTTTGGAGAAATCAAGAGCTTCAAACAGTGAGAACTCTGAAAAACTTTCAAGAAAAAGGTAAAAATCTTCATAAAAATAGAAGAAAATTCTTATACTAGATCATTGATTTAAGAACAAGATCAATGATCTTCACATAATAAACAGTGTTTTGCACTTCTTATGAACCACTGGTTCTTTAAATAAGAAAAACAAGAAATACTTGTTTTCTTTGATTCTGATTAGATCGAAAAAAACAAATAGTACTTTGCACTTCTTTTATGAACCATTGGTTCTTGAATCTAAAAGATTCTCAAATTAATAGTGCTTTGCACTTATAAATCTGCACCGTTGCGCTCTTGGGCTGGTGCAAACCACCAGAAAGCGCCACGTGTCAGCAGCGCAACAGCACAGCGCACTGACACAGCGCACTGCGCTGTTGCGCTTGCGCTCCTCAGAACGTGACACGTCTCAGCAGCGCAGCAGCACAGCGTACTGGCGCAGCGCACTGCGCTTGCATGACACGTGTCGTCACCACAAGCGCTTGCGCTCTTTGATTGGAGCAAAGCGCCTGAAAATGCAATGCATTTCTTTTACTAAAGGGCCAGGCCCAAGTCAAAAAGACCTAGCAGGCCAAAATAAATTGCAAAGCAATAAAAAAGGGCAGAGCCCAAGTACAATTGATGCTCTGCATCATTTATAAATGGGCAGAACCCAAAACAAATTGATGCTCTGCATCCTTTATGGGTAGAGCCCAAATACAAATAAAAAAAGAAATGCAATGCAAAAACAAATAAAATGTTGAACATTTTCAAATGGACTTAGCCCAATTTTGACCGTAAGTCCTCAAATTAAATTGACTGAGCAAGATTGCTCTCTTAAATCAATTTACCTCCGGTTCGAGGGTACATCTCCGAACTCCTCTGACACTTCTCGTTGTAATCCTTCAACGACGTCAGAGAGGCGACGGGTCCCAACGACCACACATGAATATGGACTGCGGGGTCCTTAAACTCGTGGACCGAAACGTCCTTAAACTAATAACGGACTGAAACGTCCTTAAACTAATGATGGACCACCACGTCCCTAAACTAGCGATAGACCGAAACGTCCTTGAACTAATGATGGACCACCACGTCTTTAAACTGGCGATGGACCACCACGTCCCTAAATTGGAACATAGACCACCACGTCCCTAAACTGGAACAATAGAGCCTCCAAATGCTCTTTTGCCGGATTTAAACGGTCTCGTTTGAGTTGATCTTAGCCCCAAACACGGCTAACGTATCCTTAAACATTCAAATGGACTCTAAAACTCCAAATCAACTTTGGTTCAAGGGTACATCTCCGAACTCCTCTAGCACCTGTCGTTGTAATCCTTCAACGTCGTCAGAGAGGTAACGAGTCCCGACGGCCATATATTAAATGAATCATCACGTTAAGTCGATCTTAGTCTAAAACAGGACTAACGTATCCTTAACGGATGTTTAAGTTGATCTTAGCCTCAATACGGCTAACGTATTCTTAAACTAAAAACACCAAACCCAAATCTAAGTAAATACGGATTTGGACTAATCCATGTCCTACGGGCGACGGCATTACTCAGTCTCCGTATACAATCCACGGGCAACCACAAACAAGACAAACACACACGACACGAAGTGAAATTCCGGAGAAGGAGAAAGTGGTTACCGCGATACGGTAGCGTAATTAACTACAGGGGCTTGCGCCTGCAGGGAAGAGCGTCCCCACAATCAAAAAACTCTCTAGCGAGGGGGAATCTGACGAAGTCTGCTACATCGGCCGCATTCGTCTAAACCTCCGATATACGGTGCCATAAATCAACTTGGCATCCTCGGAGAGGTAGATGGATAAAACCATATAGCATCTGCCCCGGATCTCAGGCAAGACGTCCTCACGTCTGTCTTGCACGTCTTTCGGAGGGGAACGGATTCTGGCACGCCCGGTGGAACCTTTTCCTCTTTCCACTCCACACTTCGTGCGTCGTCTTCGCGAACGAATCGCGGTTTGTTAATGGTTGCCTTTGGATTTCAAGTTTACTAAGATTTGGTCACTTGCTTGGCGCAGAAAAGAAATCGAGCATCGATGGCCTCTACCTGTTCGAAGTGCTCCAACTGCAGCTGCAGCTCGCGTCCGACCTCAACTGGGGGCATAACCTACGGGCCCCAAGCGGCCTCTCTGTTCACCATGCCCGTAGAGCAGATTACTCAAGCCACCACGGGGTTGTTTTTCGGAACTATGCTTCCGCCAACAAGCTTTAGCACCCCTGTGCCCGTATAAGAAGCTCCGAAGAAGTCAGTCTTCGATCGACTTTCAGTTACTGCGGCCCCTCTCAACGGGTCGCCCAACACCAGTGCCTCGGTCTTCTCCAGATTGGGCCAAAACTCTCGCGGACCCGCAATGAAGCTTGCAGTCTCAGAAAAGGTTATTCCAAAAGGAGTACCCAAACCTTCTCCTGAAGTCGTCAAGACGACTCCTCCTGCTAAGAGATCGGTCTTTACAAGATTGACCGTCCCAACCCCCACTCCTGCTCATGTCGCTCAAAAGACATCAGTCTTTAATAGGTTGACGCCGGCAACAGCCCCACACCTGAACAGGGGGCAAGAGGAAGATATTTCTGTCTCTGAAATAATACCGACAACTCGTCGCGCCCGACGACGCCACTGGCGCCGGATAAGGAGGGCCGGGGGCAACTCCCCTTCTGGGATGACTCCACCAGCTCCGACGGTGGAAGTTAACGCTGCTGTTCCAACCGGGAACATCTTTGAGCTGTTGAATAGGGTACGCAGAAACTCGCCAACTGCGGTTCTTAGAAGATCTCCTCCACCGGTAGAAACCGCCGTGGAAGCAGAAAAGCCGGAGCAGCCTCTTCAATCGCTGTCCTCCGGGATCTATAAGACATGGCGACGAGTCTGAGAATCTGTCATTGATCCTAACTTCTCTCGCCAACAGAAGAAGTCGAAAGGTCGGCAAAAAGAAAATCCCCCGGTCAAGCAACGAAAAGTGACGACCGCTTGGGTGCCCAAAGCAACGGCCCCTTCAACTTCTACGGCCCATAAAAGAAGAAGGCCGGAGAAAGTGCCAACGCCGACGACGAATATCAAAGGTGGTGAACCCAAACGCCCTAAGTCAGGGGGCATTGTAGTTCATACCGTCTACATGGCGTCTGGTAAGGAGGACAGTCGCATATCTACGGTTCATCGACCGCTTACGCGATCAGTGACCAAAGCGCAGGAGCAGCAGCAGAAGCTCCAAGAGATGATGAACGCTATGGCCGCACTTACTGGGCCAAAAGAAAACCCTGAAACGTCCTCGGATGAGCGCCAGGAGGAAGAAACCGACGCCGAATTCCTTCGTCGAATATTGGAAAAGAAGGACAAAAAGGCTGCTGAACAAGTAGCCAACATACAGCGTATGGGCCTCCTGTTCCAAGACATGGTGGGGATGATGATCCAACAAGATCCTCCGGCCGAAGATCCCCCGATCGTCCTTGGAGACGATAGGGGAGAGACATCAAATCCTCCGCCAGCTCTGTCAACAGCTAAGGAGGAGACAATCTCCAAAGCTGATTTGGACGAGTACATAGCCCAACAAATACGGGTTCATCATGCGACTGAAGCAGCCGGCCAGGTCGTAAAAACAGGACGGCCGTATCTAAGTTGGTACGATCAAATCAAGTACCCACCCGGTTACACAATTCCTAAGTTCCATGTCTACAAGGGGACGGGCAATCCTCACCAGCATGTTGCCCAGTTTAGGGCACTCTGCGGCAACACCGGCGGTGACGACAAGCTGTTGCTTCGCCAGTTTGTTGGAATTTTATCAGATACGGCGTTCGAGTGGTACTCTGAGCTCCCGAACGACTCTATCAAGACCTTCGCGGAGATGGAGCTGTTGTTTACTCAACGTTTTGCAAGCGCCAGTGAACGTACCCCGATGACGGCACTGATTAACGCCAGGGTAAAGCCAGGCGAGACATGGGTCCTATATGCTATACGATGGCGAAACTTATGGTCAAAGTGCGAGCAGCGCATTGAAGAAGCTCCCGCGGTGGGTATGTTTGTGGGAACCCTTGATCCGCAAGCAACCATCTCGCAATTTATGATGTTTTTCAAGACGACTACCTTCCAGGCCTTGATTGACAAGCTAGCACAAATGGATCAGATGGGCCATAAACCCCCTCTTCCAAAGCCGGACTCCTGAAATGAAAAGGGGAAGGGAAAAGCGATCGTTGTCGCTAATGCTCAACAACAACCGAGCGACTCGAAGCCGGTTGTTCGTCAAAATAATACGCGTCCATACATGGCCCTTGAGGAGAGGTTAGGACGTTCTTACTCTTTTCCCCACGATAAAACGAGGAGGTTATTCGAGCTGGCGTTACGCAACCGACTCATAAATCTGCCGGATCCAAAACGTCCGTTGCAACCAAGTGATGTCAATGAGCCCAACTACTGTCCTTATCATCGAGTACTGGGCCATCCGATCGAAGATTACTACTTTTTCAAAAATTGGCTTGAAAACCAGTACCGACAGGGCAAATTCGCGTTATCTGACAAATGGAAGGTGAATCCCCCGCAGCCCCACACATCTAAGGGGATGAATACGCCGGGGGCAACATGCTCCGTCGTTGAAGAAGCTCCTTGGGAGGTTGTATTATCAACCAAGACAAAGAGGATGCTAAACGATTTTCAGACATGCCCAGCGATTAGGTGGAAGAACCCGTTGGAACCGCAGGTCATTGAGGGGATGTTGAAGCCACGTCCAACTCCAAAGACCGATGGAGATGGCTCAAGCACTCGCAACCGGCCGTCAAAATCTTCGAAGAAGAAGAAAAAGAAATCAAAGAAGCCCGTGAAGCCTGGCGACAAGCGCTCGGACTTGCAAAAACAAATTGACGCGCTGGAGGAATACAACCAGAAGGCACAAACTCCCATTACATTCCAAGAGTTCCTCAATCACGTCTTTCAAGAGGAAGATGAGGAAGAAAGTTCATCTGATGATTCTGAAGAATGCGTGGCGAGCTGTCATGTGATTTCCCACTCGTTCATGGACGATGAGGAGACCCCTTGTACTGAAACGCCGGGGGCAGATCCTGAACCAAAAATTCTGGGGCCATCGGATGAAGTAATTGACGCATTCCTCAATGAAGCTCTCTTAAAAAGTAAAGCTGATCGGGAACGCGAGGCGGTCATATTTGAAAGGGCCAAACGCCAGCGACTTGATGAAAGAGATGAGACGATCCTGCTGAAGCAAAATGCCTCCAACATCGACAAAAGCCAATTCAAGATGAGGAAAAGGTTTGCTAAGGCCATATCAATGGGCATGAAGCTACCATCCTCTGAAGGAAAAATTACTGGTGAAATAGAAATGCACCCCTCCTATTGCTTATATCATCAGAAGGTTTCGCACCCCACTCAAGAGTGCAAAGCTTTCGATAAATGGTGGCAAGGATACGTTTCTCATAAACAACGCTTCAAGCGGGAAAAGCGCAAAACTCATCGGGAGCGAAGAAATACGACCGAAGGGCTTAAAAGAACTACTGGCGATTGTTGCATGGTTAACACCGGTGGGTCACAAGTGCCTACATTCGGGAGCGATTCTGGTGAAGAGCTGGAACTTGCCCCTCTCTTTAAAGAGTCCACTTCGGGAAAAGAAGAAGAGCCGAAGGTTTGCGAAAATATTCGGCTGCGGAATCGGACGCTGCCCGAAAAGAATCTCGGACCCTCAAACAGAAAAGATAAAGGGAAAGAAAAGGTCTTTGAAGATATCGTCTTAGATGACCAAGTGGTGGAGGAGTTAAGCGCCAAAGACCCGCCAAAGAAAAATAAGGTGGATTACAACGTCTTAGCGCATCTGAAGAAGCTACCGTCGCAGCTCAGCATTCTTGACGCCCTTTTGCTATCAAAGGAGGCGAGAGATTCATTAATCAAGGCACTACAAGATCCGGAACAATTCCAAGCTTTCTTGGCCAAGGAAAAGATGAAGGATGAACTGGAGGAAGTGCACACAGCCGATGTCACTTTTGGTGATGAAGACCTTCTCCTTGGGACGTGCGAACACAATCGCCCCCTTTATGTCTTAGGATACTGCCATGATATAAAGATAGGCAAGATCCTGATCGACAATGGATCCTCCGTTAATCTCCTCAATGTGCGAGTGTTAAAAGAAATCTGCATGAGCGTCCAGCACCTTGCTCGAGACAAGATCACCATCTTCGGGTTTGACTCTCAGTCATCAAGAACTCTTGGGTCTGTGATACTGACGCTACGCTTCGGGCTACTCATCACGGACATTAAGTTCCACATCATAGACGCCAAGACATGCTACAACGCTCTGCTCGGCCGACCATGGTTACACGAGTACAACGTCATCCCTTCTACAGAACATCAGTGTATGAAATACGCTAAGGATGGTCTCGAGTATACCGTGGCGGGAGAACTGAATCCGTTTTCCGTGAACGAAGTCCGCAAATATGAAGATGCAAAATACTTCTTACCGGATTTCGAAAACACGGAAAGGTGTCACAAGCCGGAGAACAAAACCGCTGCCACCATTCCTGTTTTTGGGAGTGATACCGAAGAGGAAGAGGAGATAGTGTATTCGGGTCCGCCCCAACACAACAAGCCAGGACCGTCCGCTCCTACGTTGATCTTTGGTAGCGACTTGGAAGATGAGATCCATGCTGTATTCTCTGCTCGACCTTCAATACGAACGTTCGCTAACGAAGAACAAAGTCTACAAGTCGCCATGGTGCCGCTTAAACACCGTAAAGAATTGGATGCACTTGATATTTACAATGTAGAAGAGCTACAAACGTTCTATATCCCTCCCAGGCGAAGAAGTGAAAAAGCAATTCTATTCTACCTCTCTGAAGAAACCAGAGTGGAGAAAGAAATCTGGCATGGCGCGGATCCTACGCTTGACAAGCTTCAACCCAATCGTCTCCCCAGATATTATACAGAAGGCTTGAAGAGGCTACTGAAGCACCAGGGGATATCCTTCAAGCAGACCATTCGAAAAGCCAAGTTCTATGACAAAGTCTGGAACGTTCCCGGGACTCAACACAAGCTGCCTAATGGGAAGATGGAGACAATCGGGCTCGGATACATTCGCTCCAAGAAACGAGAGCTGCTCCGCGACTGTTACGTCGTGCATGACTTCAATGAAGAAGCAGGTGCACAACGGGAAGACACTAATCCTGAACCGATAAAAGTTCCTGATACAAAAGTGCCCAGTCCGTCATTTGAAGAACAAATGGACAGGCTTATAAGGGAAGCTGGTCAAAAAGTCCGAGATGATCACAACCGCGAGATGGCCATCTACGAGAAATTCAAACCGCAACGCCTCCTTCAACAGGCCGTCAAAGATGAAAGTGCCGCCCCCTGCCAACATGTTATAAAAAAGGCTCGACGCAGAGGCAGAAACAAATCGAAAGGCCAAAAAGACGCTCAACGGCAACAAAGCGGGGCTAAGAGGCCACGCAAGCGGGAGTCGAGCGTTATTGATCTGTCCCTCATGAAGAAAATGGGTCGAGCGTACTCGTTTCCTCGGGACAAGACGAAGAAGATACTTGATCTTGCTCTAAAACATCAGATGCTTACACTGCCAGAGTCTAAACACCCCGAACAAGCAGGCAAAGTCTCTCACCCAGACTATTGCTTTTATCACCGAGTGATAGGGCATCCTCTCGAAGACTGCTTCACCTTCAAGAATTGGGTCGAAGATCAATATCAGCTTAGCAAGTTCGCTCTGTCTGACAAGTAGAGGGTAACGCCGCCACAAAAGCATGAACCCAAGGCCACGGAAGAAAAATCAGCTCCACATTGGAGTTGGAAGCGAATTCGTACTTGTCACGTGATAACAATATTAAAAGAAGAGCCCGAGAACATGGATGACCTTCCCTGGTGCTTCGAAAATAGCAACGATGGGTGATCTCAGAATTCCCACCTGCGCCAAAAGAGCTGGAAAATGGAATCCATACCACCGCAGATAACCTCAAGAAAATTGAGTTGGGAACGGTGAATGACCCGCGACCGACGTTCGTCAGCGAGTTGCTGTCTCAAGAAAGGGTGGCTTCATTAAAAGACCTGCTTATGCAGCATAAAAATTGCTTCGCATGGAACTATTCCGAAATGCCGGGACTAGATCCAGAAATTGATGTGCATAAATTAGCAATATCCCCGGACATCAAGCCAGTCAAATAGGCACCAAGAAGAATGTGGCTCGAGCTCGAGATGAGCATCAACGCCAAGGTCAAGAAGCTGATCGACTCCGGCTTCAACCAGGAGGTTCGATATCCTGAATGGATCGCCAACATTGTCCCGGTGATGAAGAAAAATGGAACGGTGCGTATATACGTGGACTTTCGGGATCTCAATAAAGCTTGCCCGAAAGACGATTTCCCAGTGCCAGTCACCGAACTGATGATAGACAATACGTCCACTCATGAGGTTTTCTCCTTCATGGACGGCTCATCGGGGTATAATCAGATAAAGATGCATCCCGAAGACCAGAAGCACACCGCCTTCAGAACCCCTTTGGGTATATTCTGCTATAAGGTGATGCCCTTCGGTTTAAAGAACGCCGGCGCCACCTATCAGAGGGCCATGACGAAGATCTTCGATGACCTCATACATGAAATCGTCGAATGTTATATCGACGATCTCGTGGTTAAAAGCAAATCGTACGAGGAACATCTCGAGCACCTAAAAACTGTATTTCGACACCTTCGACAATACAACTTGAAGATGAACCCTCTCAAGTGTGCATTCGGAGTTTCTTCGGGCAAATTCCTGGGATTCATCGTCCGACACCGAGGTATCGAGATAGATCCGTCAAAGATCAAGGCGATCATGGAAATGCCTCCGCCAAGGACTCTCAAACAGCTGCGGTCTCTCTAAGGGAAGCTCGCGTATATACGGCGATTTATAGCCAACCTTTCAGGCAAGTGTCGTCCTTACAGCCACCTGATGAAGAAGAGAACTCCATTCGTCTGGGATCAAAAATGCCAGGGCGCGCTAGACGAAATTAAACAGTACCTGCAGAACCCGCCAGTGTTGGCTGCTCCGGTTAAGGGAAAACCTCTCATTCTTTATACAACCGCCCTCGAAGGTTCCTTAGGCGCATTATGGGCGCAAGAGAATGATCAGGGGAAAGAAAGAGCTCTCTATTACCTGAGTCGAGTTCTTCTGGGGGCAGAAAGCAACTACTCTCCCATTGAAAAACACTGTCTGGCATTGATCTTCGCAATAACAAAGCTCAGGCACTATGCATTGGCACATGAAGTCCATCTCATCTCGAAGGTAGACCCTCTTAAATATTTAATGTCGAAGGCCATATTGACAGGTCCACTCGCTAAATGGGCTCTGCTCTTGATGGAGTTCTTGATAACGTATCAACCTCTCAAGGCAGTGAAAGGCCAGGCCAACGCCGACTTCCTTGCCGAGCATCCGATACCGGCCGATTCTCCTCTGAATTGTGAGTTGCCAGACGAACATGCGTTTGACGCTATCGATGAGAACGATACCCGATGGGAGCTTTATTTCGATGGAGCATCTTCCGTGAAGAAGCGCAAACAAAGTACCCCTATAATCAAATCGGGGGTAGGCCTCATCTTCGTGACTCCACAAGGAGGGATAATGCGCTTCGCTTTCTCCTTAACAGAGCCAAGGACAAACGATGAAGCCGAATACGAAGGTTTGATAGCAGGCCTCGAGATCACCATTGACATGGGAATTGGAAACCTCCTCATATACGGAGATTCTCAACTGGTCGTTAGTCAAGTAAATGGCGACTACCAAACGTGCAAACCGGAGTTGGTGAAGTACGGTGAAAAGGTGCAACAACTGTTGACCCAAATTCCCTCCTATACTTTGGAAAGCATACCGCGCGCGGAAAACAGCAAAGCAGATGCGTTGGCCAAACTTGCTAAAGAACTGGCTGACGAAAACCTCGATGACGTTAGAATCGTGGTACAAAGACGTCGGGTGCTTGCCCCAGCAGAAATATCTCCGGAATCATCCGAAGAGAAGGGAGCGACTGAACAGACGACCTTGCAAATAGAAGACCGGGAAAAGACTGAGGACTGGAGGGAAGTCTTCATAGACTACTTTAAGTCCCACCGAATGCCCGAAGATGCGTCCACAAGACATCAGCTCATGAAACGAGCTCTGTCTTTTGCCTTCGTCAATGATACTCTATACAAGAGGTCGTTTGATTCTCTGTGGCTGAGATGCCTGGGACCTGATGAAGCGAAAAGAGTCGTTCAGGAAGTTCATGACGGAATCTGTGGTTCTCACCAAGCGGGCCCGAAGATGAAGTTGAAGATCAAATGGATGGGCTATTACTGGCCCACGATGATTCAGGATTGCCTCGAATATGCGAAGCAATGCCACTCATGCCAAATCCATAGGGACTTCATCCACCAACATCCAAATCCATTACATCCAACTGTGGCTAGCTGGCCGTTCGAGATGTGGGGAACTGACATAGTCGGCCCCATCGAACCAGCATCGTCTAGAGGACATCGTTTTATCCTGACGACGACTGATTACTTCTCCAAATGGGCAGAAGCGGTACCGTTGAGGGAAGTGAAGACGGAGAATATCCTCCATTTCTTTAAGACGCACGTCATATATCGGTTTGGAACGCCAAGACGGATCATCTCCGATAACGGGCCAGCCTACAGAAGCCACAAGATCAGTCGCTTCGCATAGCAGCATAATATAGACTGGAGATATTCTTCAGTTTACAATCCGCGAGCTAATGGTCTAGCCGAGGCCTTCAACAAGACCCTGACGAAGATCATGAAAGAGACGGTGTCCCAAAATAAGAAAGACTGGCACGAGAGACTGCAAGAGGCTCTTTGGGCGTATCGAACTGCGTTCAAGACGGACACGAACACAACGCCATACGCGTTGGTATTTGGGACGGAAGCAGTACTCCCCCTCGAGATAAAGTCACCCTCTCTACGAGTGTCAGTCCACTACGAGCTGACAGACGAAGAAAATGCTCACCTTCGGCTTGAGGAGCTTGATGCTCTCGATGAAACTCGGCTCATAGCGCAACAAAATCTGGAAGCTTATAAAGCAAAGATGACGCGCACATATGAAAGATTGACCCGACCGAGGAAATTCCGCCAAGGAGAACTCGTGCTAGTGGTCAAAAGGCCTATGATCCCCAATCGCGCCAAGCGGGGAAAGTTTGAGCCAAACTATGAAGGCCCGTACATCATAGATAAGGTCTACCAGGGTGGGGCCTATCTACTCATGGACATGCACGGTGAAAGGCCTTTCAGGCCAATAAACGGTCGCTTCCTAAAGAAATACTACGCTTAATGAGCCACAGCTTAGGTCAATGATAGATGACGAGACTATGTCCGCTCGCTATCTTCCTAAGCTCAAGCTTTATAAGCAGTAGCCAGCCTTCTTCATGACGGACCGAAACGTCCTTAAACTAATAGCGGACCGAAACGTCCTTAAACTAATACCGCAGCATTCTTAGGCTGACGAGATAAAAAGAAAAAAGAAAAAAGAGAAAAATAAAGTAATAAAAAAAATGAAGAATGATAAAAAAAAAGAACGGTATGTCCATAAGCAAAAAGGGCACGGATGAAAACCCGAAAGGGCTCCGTGAGTAAAAACAGCAGGGCTACCGGCGAGTGTTCATGAAAACCCGAAAGGGCGCGACCTCGTAAAAAAAGAGGGAAAATAAAAAAGAATAAAAAAAGGGGTAGGTCCATAAGCAAAAAGGGCACGGATGAAAATCCGAAAGGGCTCCGTGAGTAAAAACAGCAGGACTACCGGCGAGTGTTTGTGAAAACCCGAAAGGGCGCAACCTCGTTAAAAGACACTTATAGGGTCCTTTCGACCTTGTAAGGAGAAACCACCCGCGTAAGATCCTTATGACTCACAAGGGAACAACACACTTAGGGATCCCCACGATTCCTAAGGAGAAAATACACTTGCGAGATCCTCACGACTCGTAAGGAGAACTCTCTTATGGGACCCTCACGGCTCATAAGATTTGAAAGTCTTAAGTTATAGAGACCTAAACCTGTATTTAAGCAATCCCCACAACTTCCGATATTGCCCTGGTGCGAATAAACATTTCTCTAACCAAGTCCCATCCGTGACTGGGGATATCTACGTATGATGAACAACCCTTGTAAGTCTTCTCGACTTACAAGGAGAAAATCCTCCTGTAGGATCTTTATGATTTACAGAGGAACAAACACTTAGGAATCCTCACGATTCCTAAGGAGAAAGTACACCTACAAGATCCTCATGACTTGTACGGAGAAATACCTTTGTGAAACCCTTACGGCTCATGAAGTCAAAAGCCTTAGTCGACAGGACCTTAACCTTGGTCGCTAAGCCACCTTTGTTCGACATCGACAGAGGCAAATGATGATTCGCTCCTGGCAATCTCCCAGTTGTAGCGGTGCTGATGCCGAAATCGGTGTCTAATTTCAGGTTTACTGTGAAAAGCCGGTAGGCCGCACATGCATACGAAATAGCCGAAATGATGGGGCAGCTTGCAATAAAAAGCAGCAAGTAAAGAAAATGTATGCATGGAAAATAGCCGAAATGATTGGGCAACTCGCAATAAAAAGCAGCGGGTAAAAATAAAATAAACAGCCGAAATGATTGGGCACCGCGAAAAATAGCCGAAATGATTGGGCAATCGCGACCTTCGCGATATAAAAGCTGAAATGATAAAGCATCGCGGAAATAAAAAAAATTAAAAAAAATGATAATAAAACGTTGGCCCTATAGTTGAGATCACATCGATCCCTGTACACAATCTAAGGGCGCAAACGAAAAGGGAACCATACTTTCCCAACAGGTTTCGCCAGAAAACGAAGTCAAATCTCAACAGTTCGTTCTAGCTCCGAAGAAACCAGTGTCTTCGGCAAACTCCTCAACTCAGGGAAACAGTCCTTGACGAGAGCCTCCTGATCCGCGTCGACTCGCAGAGCAACCAGTGCCTCCGTGGGAAATTCTCGATCCGTTTCAACACCAGGGAAACAAATAATCCTTGGCAAATATCTCAACTCAGGGAAACAAACAATCCTTAATGAGAACCTCCTGATCCGCGTCGACTCGCAGAGCAACCAGTGCCTCTGTGGGAAATTCTCGACCCGTTTCAACACCAGGGAAACAAATAATCCTTGGCGCTAGGGAAACAAATAATCCTTAGCAAATACCTCAACTCAGGGAAACAAACAATTCTTGACGAGAGCCTCCTGATCCGCGTCGACTCGCAGAGCAACCAGTGCCTCCGTGGGAAATTCTCGACCCGTTTCAACACCAGGGAAACAAATAATCCTTGGCGCTAGGGAAACAAATAATCCTTAGCAAATATCTCAACTCAGGGAAACAAAAAATCCTTGACGAGAGCCTCCTGATCCACGTCGACTCACAGAGCAACAAGTGCCTCCGTAGGAAATTCTCGACCCGTTTCAACACCAAGGAAACAAATAATCCTTGTCACTAGGGAAACAAATAATCCTTAGCAAATACCTCAACTTAGGGAAACAAACAATTCTTGACGAGAGCCTCCTGATCCGCGTCGACTCGCAGAGCAACCAGTGCCTCCGTGGGAAATTCTCGATCCATTTCAACACCAAGAAAACAAATAATCCTTGGCGCTAGGGAAACAAATAATCCTTAGCAAATACCTCAACTCAGGGAAACAAACAATCCTTGACGAGAACCTCCTGATTCGCGTCGGCTCGCAGAGAAACCAGTGTCTCCGCGGGAAAATTCCCGATTCGTCTCAACTTGCAAGATGAAGCCTCAGGCAGCAAGGACTAAAAAACTTGCTTCCTGAACAATGGGACCCTGCAAGTCAATCTAAAACGGTCTCTTGCATACTATTCACGGGTCTCACTCTCCAAAGTCGAGTTTCGACAAGGAGGGAAACAACCGCTTATGGGTCCTCTCGACTCGTAAGAGAGAGAAATTCTCTTATAGGATCCTTACGACTTACAAGAGAAAACACACTTAGGAATCCTCACGATTCCTAAGGAGAAAACCCACCTACGAGATCCTCTCGATCCGTAGGGAGAAAAGTCTCTGTGAGACCCTCACGGCTCATAGAGTTGAAAAGTCTTAGGCAGCAGATCTGAACCTGCGGCCTAAGCCATCGCTATCTCGTGAAGGAATCAAGAGGCCTACTCTATTATCTGATAATTGTGACAGCATGCTGATAATAAGAGAAGATAGAAAGCAAAAGAGTATACAAGACATTACAGGAAAAAAATATGTATCTTTATTTATTGACTTTAATCAAATACAGGGTGAATCGTACAAGAGAATAAAGAATGGATACATGTTATTCAAAAAAAAGAAAATTTTTACAAGTTTGTTGGTACAAAAGGCAGCTATTGGGAAGGAAGCGTCTTACATAACTTTATTAATTGTTCATGCACTTCCTTCCACGCCTCTTGCTGATCTGCTACCACCGCCATCTCTGCTTCCACTTGAGCCCTTTGCTGCAAGAGAGATGCGAGCTGCTCCCTGATAGCCTGCTGAGTGACTTCGCGGCCTTGGGCATTACGCTCGGCAACATCAAATGCCCACTTCAGTTTTAACCCATTTGAGATGCGCTCCAGAAGGCCCTCGAAGATGGCCTTTACCTCAGCGGCGTTCGCCTCAACTTCAGCACGCAGGCGAGCAGTTTCGCTTGAGGACTCCTGGCACTCCTTCAGCCTCAAAGCTGCTTCTTGTTCCAAATGGCGGAAATGAGAAGTGCTTTGCTCGAGCCATGCTTCCCGTTGAGTACTCACAGCCAAAACCTCGGGGGCAAGACACATTGACTCCAGCTGATGAAGGCGAGCCTCGATCTCTCTGCAGTGATTAACCCAAGATGCGACGACGCCCTCGTCATGGAAATTGGCAAATATTACCAGCATCGGGTTAACCATTGTAACAAAGTCCGCAGCAGATGTAGGAGCCTCGACGTCGAGTTCCTCGATGTAGTCGCTCAACATACGCAGAGTATTCGCCGCACCTTTCGAAGACGGACGTCTTTGGGAAGGGCCTGCCGGTATTATAATATGAGACTCAAAGGGCGCTAAGACCGGAATGATAGCTGGAAAGGCAAAAGGTGATTAGATGACGATTCAATAAATATGGAAAAAGTCATTGGTAAGATAGTCTACTATACCAGTTGAAGCAGGTGGCAAGGCCGGAAGGGCCGGTGGCGCGACCAATCTTTCTTCTCCCCCTTCGATTTGTAATACTACAGTCAGGACGAGAAAAAGTTAGAAATAATTATATCATCGAAAAAGAAAGGTATCAGTCGGGAACTATACTCACCAGCACCACCAGAGGGAGAAGCGAGTTAAGATGGGAAGGAGAAGTGTGGGAGCAACACTTGATATAGATGATCAAAGAGCACTCCTGAAAAGACACAACAATACGACTTTAGTACACAAATTATACGTCTGAAGGATAGGATTAATAAATTGCAAACCCATACCTTCCAACATCTTAGATGGTATGAGAGAGGGTTGAGAGGTGACCACCGCCAAGGCAGTCGTTGAAGGCGCTCCCTCAAGCAATGGGGCATCGGCGCTGGCTGCACCTATATTACGAAAAGATGAACTTGTCAGAAAGAATTGCAAAATAAAAAGGATAGTAACTTGGGATTTACCTGACGAGCTGCCGGCCGAAACGGAGGCCACTCCCTTCTCCATCGACATGAGGCCACCGCCCGTGGCCTCGTCACCCGACTCAATAAGGACCATTGTCGTGCTCGCAAGACCTGGAGACGGCGGAAGATCGTACACGGGAAGGGCAATGATTGGAGCATTGCCGGACTCTTGGGAGAGAGCGGCTAACTCTTCCCCAAGAGTCGTACCCATCTCACCCACTATTTCTGCGGGCTCCGCGGTCCCCATCGGCTCATCCGCCGTCACCACGAGATCGCCGGCCTCAAGCGCCTCATCCGCCACCACCCTGGGCTCAGTTGTAATGATCATTTCATCTGCCGCCACTTCAGGCTCGGTATCAATGACCTTCTCGGCTGCAGACCCCTCAACCTCCATCTCAAGCTCCAAAGCCTCAGCGACGTTGTCCACCGTCAGCTCGGGTTCGGCAGGTGCCGCCTCCTCTGTTTCCTTGGGTTCAACGGTCTCCGCCTCCCCCTCGGTCGGACTTGGCCCTGCAAGATAAAGTATATAAGAACCGATGGCATTATAATTCTTACAACAAGATTCTGAGAGAAATATTACCTGAAGTGGATTTATCATTTGCGCTCCGAACTGCGCGCGCCACTTGTCTGCGAGCAGTGGATAGGGCGACAGGGGCCTCTTCGGATGGAGTATCAGCACGAGGGACGGTGCTGGGGCCCGCTCCCGTAGCCAAAGCAGCCCGGCGTGCTTTCGCTTCGCTTCTTGACCGTTTCCTCTCCTCCCGGGTTGTCGCGATAGACCTCTGTGACGCTTCCTTCATTAAGGCGTCGTCGTCCTCGTTCAGAGATGCCTCCAGAGCCTTTAAGGCATCTCTCATTGGCTTTTCAAGACGGACTTCCCGCAGTAGCCCCGAGGAAGCAGGAACATCGGCAGATGGCAGAACATCTGCGTCGCTTGGCGGGAATGGCATTGAGGTTCCTGCGATAAAAAGGGAGATGTTAGATCGACCATAACACAAGGGAAATGAAAACTTGATGAATTGAAACTTACTAAGGCCCATGGACGCTCTAAGATGTTCCTCCTCTTGGAAAGTCTTCAGGGAAGCAGCGATGGCTTCCTCAGTGGTGATACCTGTTGGAGGGGGGAAATATTAGTCAAAGGCAATAATAAAAGATATGATGTAATAGATAAGGCGACTGGTGATTACCTGATGCCGCAAGCTTAGCCAGCCATGCGTCTCGCCTTGCCAACCGCTCTGAAGCTGCGATGGCAGCCTCCAAGTCCGTGTCATCTGGCGGCATGACTAATCCCTCATTAATCCCGTATTCGCTCAGGCCCTCGGCATAGGGAGCGTGGGGTTCCTGACCGAACGCGACGTCCGCGGCGAAGAGCGACTTCTTTTTCTTCTGCCCTCCGACCCTAGGTGCACGTGGGATCGATTTACGCTTAGCAGCCACTTTGGGACGGCAGGTCCCGATGTCTGCACCCACCCCAGACTCCGGCAAGACTACAACCACTGTCTCCACTGAAGCACAGAGCGCTGGAGGTGCATCTGTAATATCAGGGAGCGGCAATCCGTGCGGAGGACTTTGCGCACGCGATGGTCCGGCCCTGGCATCTTTTAGAGGGGGGACCACCGGGGTCCTTGGCACTAAGGGGGCATTACGGTCGGTGCCTGGAGGCACACCCTTGCAGTCGACCAGCAATCGCCTTTCCTCCTTTATAACGGCTCCCGTCACATGATTATACCATTCTTTATATACGTTGAGGAGTCGTGGGGTGCAGGCCGGCGCACTAATAAAAAAATGAGAACCTATGTTCAGGCGCATGAAGTGATGCAACGCGTTCTCCATCCCTTCTTCATTGGCAGTAGGTTCCAGTAGGAAAGCTTCCAAGGGTACCCCTTGATCGTAGCCCAGTTGTTGGGCGAAACGATGCAGGTTATATCTCATGAAAACTGCCGCGCCGTTCTGCCTGAAGACTAGGAAGCCCGGTCTAATAGAATACAAGTGGAGGGTCTCCCGGGCCGTCAAAATTGAGGCTCCATCCTTAAAGGAGTCTTGTAATGGTCGCACCGCGGTAGTGGACGCCTTTCTAATGGTTAATACCTTGTCGATGAAGGACATCCCGGCTCCAACGGTGTGAGGGCAAAGCGGTAAACCCCTGGCGTTCCGTGGTGATGGGGTCACGATTGATGCGCCAATTAGTTGTATGATGCGAGGGAAACCACACTTGTCGAAGAACAATGGCCTTTTGTGCATGCCGAAGACACCCGCCGTGTGTAGCTCGAGCCACGATACAAAGTAGTGCATCGGGAAGACCACGTGCAGTACCCCAGGCTCATTAGCATCTGCTGCTCGACTGAAGGCATGATATAAGTGCGCCAGGCCGGCGATCCCAACAGCCACCTTTACCCCGATAGTCATCCGGTGGGCTGGGTAAAAAACAGAGGGCCGCATGCAGTGAGAGTGCATTGGAATCGCAAACCAACTCAACCATAACCCGAGAAATCCTAAGAAAAAGGCCTCCTCATCCATTCCAGGGGCCGCAATTTCTGCAAAAGACATAGTCGGGAAGTCCGGAAGGAAAAAACCCTTTTGATCTATCTCCTTCTCCGGCAGGTTATCCACACCTAGACCGAAAGGGTCATCCAGGGTAGCGAACTTGGCAGCCTCTGATGAGAGGACGCTTGGACGAAGAAACCGAGCAATGAAATCCTCAAAGTTAACTCCTCGACTCCCATGTTCGATGAAAAGGGACTCATATATGTTCAACACTTTAATCAAGCTTGGGAACTGGTGTTGAACAACATTCTCCGGCGTGAGCCCCCTTACTACCGGCTTAGCACCAAAGACGTACTCATCTGTCTGGAGCAACTCCTCATAATGTTCCCCCATGACTGGTAAACCGGATACCTCCATGAACTCCTCCAAAGAGATTGACACTTCCCGATCCATGGCAAGGAAAGTGTGGGTAGAAATATTCCACTGCTTCAAGAAAGCCTTGAACCACCAGGTGGGGAGCGTGGGATACTGGAAGAGAGAGACATAGACCGCGGTGTACAGTCCTAACCTTATCAACTGCGACTTCTTCGTCGACAGGATATACCGGGCCCATGGCAGATAGCCGATCGGGTGGCGGGGGATCAGACCAATGTTATATGATTGCCCCCAGGGTCTCGCCTCGCCCTGACAGATACGGCGTCCTAGGATATCCAAGACCATAGGACGCTGGACCGGAACCGCATCCATAGCGGGATGAAGAAAGCCCTTCGCGGTCCAATCCACCATCTCCACGGCATACTGCACCGAGGGTGGGGTAGCATAGTGAATCGCCGTAATGGGTTCTGATGGCACTGCGCATGTGAAGCTCCGTCGACCCATGATGATCTGATTATACCACGACCCCCAAAGGTGGAGACTCTTATATTCTGGGTCGTGGTCCTTAATCATAGCCAGGACTTCGCGGTCCAAAGGCGCTTCGGGAAATCCCTCCTCTGAACGAACGAACGGGAACGAAGTGTCGAAAGACATGGTCACTGCAAAAGAACAAAATAGCCGTCAGTGCTGCAATTCCAACACTTGGCGTTTAAAAATTTTCAATTAATTGAATTTAAGAATTGATTAAATTAAAATTAATCACACCACACTGCAGTGCAGTGAGTAGGGGACCAAATGGGGACCCACAAAATCTGGATGAAAATGCCTCATTTAATAAGACAGCCTCATCATTGGATGAGACTGTCAGTTAAAGAAAAGATCCCCAAGAGAATATTATCATCAGTAGGGAATGTAGGGTGTTTTTCGTCACCCCATTGAGATGGGAATACACGCACGCTTGTCAGGCGTATACTACAGATTCCCCCTGCCTAGGGTAGGCGGGGGTTTAATGATTGTGGGGATCCGAATCTCCGGCAGCCGCGGACTAAGCTGCCGTTAATTACCCCTCGCCTTTGGGGTGGGGGAACCTCCGATTAACGGGTTAAACTGGTCATACGAACTCAATGTGCAGTGTGCGTGTGTTTTGTTTTGAAAGGGGGGTTTTGGATATATCGGGAGCCACGCAGAGTTTTTACGGGGGTCCCGCTACCCGGATAGCGGGCTGGGGGTCAAGGGGGCTAGCAGCCCCCTTGCAGGGTTCGGGGCAGCGCCCCGGCCCGAAAATTTTTTGGAGGGGGAGAATGTTGCGGAGTATGTGTATGTGTACATTTGTATACAAATGTATATATATACATGTATATATAAATAAAGGAGAAAAGGGCATCCAAAGGATGCGTGGGGCAGCACCTTTGGCGCTGTGCGCTTAGGTGCTGTGCGCTCAGGCGCAAGCGCGCCACGTGTCGGCACGTGGGCGCTTTACGCATGAGCGTTGTGCGCAGGTACGCAAGCACGCCACGTGTAGGCACGTGGGCGCTTTGCGCCCTTGCGCAAGCGCGCAGGTGCGCAACCGCGCGCGCCACGTGTCGGCACGCGGGCGCTTTGCGCACTTGCGCAAGCGCGCTGGTGCGCAAGCGCGCGCCACGTGTCGGCACGCGGGCGCTTTGCGCGCTTGCGCAAGCGCGCTGGTGCGCAAGCGCGCGCGCCACGTGTCGGCACGCGGGCGCTTTGCGCACTTGCGCTGCGCGCTGCTAAAACAAATTTCTCAGAAGAGAAATCAGAGAGGAGTTGGACTCCTGAGTGTGTTTTTTTTTTTTTTTTTTTTTTGGGGTTTAGTGAACGATGTTCTTCTTCCTCCTGTTGCTTGCTGGATCTTGAAGATCAAGAGATGTGAAATCTCAAAATCTCTTCTTTTTCAGATCTAATGATAGATCCAAGTTCCCCTTTGTGGGTTTTGTAGTGAAAAACTAATTTGTTTTGAAAAAGAAAGAGTAAAACTCTTGATTTAATTCAAGAGAAAGAAGAAGGTTTTGGAACCTTGAAGATGGAAGAAAGAGCTCAGCTCTGAGACTTTTTTTTTTTGGAGAGAGAAAAAGTTATTGGGATATTTCATTATCCTTGCCTTTATAGGCCATACATTTTACACATAGCCCCTTGGGCTTCACAAAATGGCATTTTGCCTATCCCATGGCTCATGTGCCATTTCTTTTTGCACATAAGCCATGGGCTTTACAAAAATTTGGCTTTATGCCTATTTTTCTTACATTCGTCCATAAAATAAAATAAAAGAAATACAACAAAATTATTTATTACAAAATTTTTATCTTAGCATGGGGGAAGGCCGGCCGCTTCATGTTCTGGCTCGACCCGGGCATGGGCCCACTGGATCTGGGCTTGGGCCCACTTGGCTTGGGGTTGACCTTGATTTTGAGTTGGTCAACCGGGGTGTAAATTTTTACCCCAACAGGGAATCCCTAGAGACAAGGAGAAAATCTCCTCTTTTAGAGCAAAGCTCTGTCACAGAATGACACTTGTCAAATTCTGGTCTCAAAGGAATAAAATTCCTTAAAAGAGCGTAGCTCTATGATAATAATGGAAAGATCCATCAGAAAATTTTAACACTTAAAAATTTTAAAATTTTTGGGACCTTGAAAAATCCATGAAAACTTATAATAAGTTCTTCATTTTGCAGATCTAAAAGATCCACACTTGATCCAAGAGCAAAGCTCTGTTCATGGGTTAGAACCCATGAACAAGATCTCTGCAGATCTATAAGTTTTGAGAGCAAAGCTCTGTTTATGAAATCCTAATGGGGATCTCTTTAGATCAAAAGATCTGTAAGAGCAAAACTCTTTGGTTAGGATTAATTTAAATTAATTTTTACCTAAAATTTTTAACTTTGGAAATGAGCAAAGCTCTGAAGTTCTTAAGCAAGAGCAAAGCTCTGGAAAATCAAAAATCTTGAAATGGTGAAGATTTCCTAAGGGCCATAGGTCCGATTTATAAGGCGCTTGCGCCCCTTCAGCTCACCCCTTGATCTAACGGTCAAGAGCTTGCCACCGCTGCACTCACGTGCGCACCACGTGAGCGCAACGGTGGGGGGCATTTGTTTCCCCAATCAGAACAAAGCTCTGTTGAAATTCAAAATTCAAATTTTAAAGCAACGCTTCAAATCTCGGGCGCAACGCGCCACGTGTCAGGCGCAGATGCATCAGCGCAGTGCCCAAGAAGGCGCACCCAATCAGAGCAAAGCTCTATTTAAACTAAAATTAAAGGAAGCAACGCTTCAGTTGCGCAAGCACTGCGCTGCGCGACACGTGTCAGCGTAGATACGCTAGCGCAGTTGCGCTGCGCTTTGCGCCGCCGCGCGACACGTGTCACGCTCTGGAGCATTTGCGCCAAACAGAATTAAAATTCTAAAGAAATCTTTTCTGTTCTTGTTAAAACAAGAAGATTTTCTTCTGTAAAACAGAAGCCCTTGGATCAAAGATCCAACGGTGGGGAAAATTCCCCAAATCACTCAGAGAAAGATCTCTTTAACAAATTTAACTAATTTATGAGCACTATAAAAAGGACCCTAGATCTCAATTCAAAAGCATCAACATTTTGGAGAAATCAAGAGCTTCAAACAGTGAGAACTCTGAAAAAGTTTCAAGAAAAAGGTAAAAACCTTCATAAAAATTGAAGAAATTTCTTCTAATAGATCATTGATCTAAGAACAAGATCAATGATCTTCACATAATAAACAGTGTTTTGCACTTCTTATGAACCACTGGTTCTTTAAATAAGAAAAACAAGAAATACTTGTTTTCTTTGATTCTCATTAGATCGAAGAAAACAAATAGTGCTTTGCACTTCTTTTATGAACCATTGGTTCTTAAATCTAAAAGATTCTCAAATTAATAGTGCTTTGCACTTATAAATCTGCACTGTTGCGCTCTTGGGCTGGCGCAAGCTACCAGAGAGCGCCACGTGTCAGCAGCGCAACAGCACAGCGCACTGACACAGCGCGCTGCGCTGTTGCGCTTGCGCTCCTCAGAACGTGACACGTGTCAGCAGCGCAGCAGCACAGCGCACTGGCGCAGCGCACTGCACTTGCATGACACGTGTCGTCACCACAAGCGCTTGCGCTCTTTGATTGGCGCAAAGCGCCTGAAAATGCAATGCATTTCTTTTGCTAAAGGGCCAGGCCCAAGTCAAAAAGACCTAGCAGGCCAAAATAAATTGCAAAGCAATAAAAAAGGGCAGAGCCCAAGTACAATTGATGCTCTGCATCATTTATAAATGGGCAGAACCCAAAACAAATTGATGCTCTGCATCCTTTATGGGTAGAGCCCAAATAAAAATAAAAAAAGAAATGCAATGCAAAAGCAAATAAAATGTTGAACATTTTCAAATGGACTTAGCCCAATTTTGACCGTAAGTCCTCAAATTAAATTGACTGAGCAAGATTGCTCTCTTAAATCAATTTACCTCCGGTTCGAGGGTACATCTCCGAACTCCTCTGACACTTTTCGTTGTAATCCTTCAACGACGTCAGAGAGGCGACGGGTCCCAACGACCACACATGAATATGGACTGCGGGGTCCTTAAACTCGTGGACCGAAACGTCCTTAAACTAATGATGGACCACCACGTCCCTAAACTGGTGATGGACCGAAACGTCCTTAAACTAATGATGGACCACCACGTCTTTAAACTGGTGATGGACCACCACGTCCCTAAATTTGAACATAGACCACCACGTCCCTAAACTGGAACAATAGAGCCTCCAAATGCTCTTTTGCCGGATCTAAACGGTCCCGTTTGAGTTGATCTTAGCCCCAAACACGGCTAACGTATCCTTAAACATTCAAATGGACTCTAAAACTCCAAATCAAGTTTGGTTCAAGGGTACATCTCCGAACTCCTCTAGCACCTGTCGTTGTAATCCTTCAACGTCGTCAGAGAGATGACGAGTCCCGACGGCCATATATTAAATGGATCATCACGTTAAGTCGATCTTAGTCTAAAACAGGACTAACGTATCCTTAACGGATGTTTAAGTTGATCTTAGCCTCAATACGGCTAACGTATCCTTAAACTAAAAACACCAAACCCAAATCTAAGTAAATACGGATTTGGACTAATCCACGTCCTACGGGCGACGGCATTACTCAGTCTCCGTATACAATCCACGGGCAACCACAAACAAGACAAACACACACGACACGAAGTGAAATTCCGGAGAAGGAGAAAGTGGTTCCCGCGATGCGGTAGCGTAATTAACTGGAGGGGCTTGCGCCTACAGGGAAGAGCGTCCCCACAATCAAAAAACCCTCTAGCGAGGGGGAATCTGACGAAGTCTGCTACATCGGCCGCATCCGTCTAAACCTCCGATATACAGTGCCATAAATCAACTTGGCATCCTCGGAGAGGTAGACGAATAAAACCATATAGCATCTGCCCCAGATCTCAGGCAAGACGTCCTCACGTCTATCTTGCGCATCTTTCGGAGGAGAACAGGTAGTAGTAAAGTACTTGAAATGCGTAAAATGGGGATAGTCAATAAAACGCACATTTCGATAAATACAAAATAATGAAAACCAAATTTCGAATAATAATGTCCCTAAATATAGTTAGGGTAACAGAGAAAACACAAATATGTATAGGGCTAGCTAGGGTAGGGATTACAATGGAGTGTGGCTCATACAAAAGGTCGGAGTGTGTCGGCTTTAGACTGAAGGTCGAAGAGATTGGGGTCGGGTCAGCACAAGAAGTAAGGGTGAGCAGCAAAGGGCTACAAGGGAAAAATGTATGGGGAGGATAACGGTCGATACATCATGTGAAAAAAAATCCAAAGGGTCAGCTAACTCGGAAATTTTACTATCAATTTCCCCTCCCAGAAGGATCTCAAACGAGGCATAGACGAAGGATGAAGGGTGGCCCATTCAAAAGATCAGGGTGCAGTACTTGTTAATCTCAGTGAGGGTTAAAACAATACAAGGAGTAGGGGTGGACAGATCTCAGCAGGAAAATAAATGTATATGAGAAATAATTAAGCATCAAGTGAACTAAGAAGATCGAAAGATTAGCGAACTCAGCAATTTATTTCATTCCAGAAGATTCTAAACAAAGCATTCTCAAAAACGAAAGGTGGCCCTAAACTATACACAGATTTATTTGGCCAGAGAGGACAACATCTAAAAAAATCCCGTCAGTCGCGGTCGTGGAGATTCAGCAGGTTGCGGTAGGCTCGCGCGCTCAGGTAGGGGCGTCCATTCCCATATCGCCTCGCAGGGATCGCCATTGGGAGTTCTTCCACCGCAGGGTCTTGTTCTTCTGGTCCTTCTTCCTCGGCTGAAGCTTCTTCATCGAGATCTGCTTCCATATGATTCTCTTCTTCTGGATCTCTTCCATGGGATTTTCCTCCAATGGATTTTCTTCTATCGGGTCTTCCTCGGGATCTTCCTCTATCGGGTTCTCTTCAGGGTCTCCTTCCTCTTCGTCGGAATCACCTATCATGTCAATCTCTGGGGCGGCGGCTCCTTCGTCCTCGGAATCGCTGTTTTCGAAGATGACCTGGGGGCCGTTGATCTCATCGGCAGAACTCATCAGCGTGCGATCTAAGGAAACGCATGACTGTGCATCCTCATCTAGATACGGCGCTACTCCAAGGTGGGCCATGGCCTGAAAAGAAAGAGTCAGGATTAGATAGTGGAACATATTGAGAAAATAACCCCGGATACAGAGTACAAGAAAATATGCTGTAACACCCGAGCCCAATGCTACTATTTTCAGTTACTGTTTGAGCATAATGTGGTACTCATTTCATTTAATTTGCTTGTTTGTTGCTTACTGTAAAATTTACCCGGCAAAGTCATTTCTACATATAACAAATTTTAGCATCTAAAATAAAATTGAAAATATTCATCTTGGTCTACTTGACACCCCTAGCCTCGTGGTAGCGTCCGTGCATTGTGTTCTCGTCCCGTTCAGTAAAACGGGCAAGTTTGGATGGCTACGTGCACGCACGTGTGTCCGTTTTGAGAGTATGCTTTTTAATCATAAAACATTTCATTTTAAAATTTGGAACCCGCTTAAAATCCTATTATTTGAATTTCGAATTTTTGGACCCAACCCGGGCGCAATTTGGAAATGTTTCATTTGGCGCCAAAATCCCAAATTTTTAATATTATTAAAACCTTCGCATATATTTTTCTAACTAATCTGATATCTTACTGTTCATTACCTATCTTTTAAATCTTTAAGTTAACCATATAATATTTTTACAATCTTTTATATCCTTCTCAATTTATTCTCTCAGCCAATCGCAACCTCCCCTTTAACCTCGTGGTCCCCACTTTCTCTCTCTCCTTCTTCTCTCTCTCTCCACTTTCTCTCTCTCTACCCCTTATATATTCTCTCGTACTTCTCTTTATCATTTTTCTCTTCTTGCTTCATGTCTCATTTCTCATTTCTTTTAACTGTTCTTTTGTTACCGGAATTCCGTCGTGCCGGTGACGTTTCTCGACGTTCCAGCGAGATACCCCGACCCGTGTGGTTCCTTTGTTCGTCGTTTGGGTTCATTCCGTGAACTGTGCGCCGTCGCGAGTTTTCCCCGCCGACGGTTAACGTTCCGTTTTCCCGATTCGCGACCCATCGAGGCAAGTTAATCTTGCTACATGCTATATACTTTTATAATCTTCATTTTATAATATTATACATTTGAAAATCTTATAGTTTACATATGAAATGTCGTTGAAAAATCGGATATGACAAATCTGAAATTTACTGTACACCTTATCTTATAAAATTCATTATAAATCATAGAAAAATCATTAGGATACGTTCTTTAGTTCGTTACGAAGCTAATTCAGAATACTATAACTCTATGAAATATTTACTTGCAAAATAAATTGTTTAATTAACGTAAAATGCAAATGAACACGTCTCTAAACTGCTGTCCAGGGAAATTCCAGCAGCAAACTTTCAACTTTGAATATTCATAACTTTTTGTAGGAATAACCTGAGATGCTTATACTTATAAATATGAAAACCTTATTGAATTATCTTTGTTTTGGTATAAGATACGTCTCTTTTGGAGAACATTTGTTATTTTTAAGCTATTTTACAAATTAGGGTGACGCTAAATTTCTGAACGGAACCTTCTTGTGCATGGTTAATCAATACATCTTTTATAGTTACTAATCGCTTTGAATATGCTATCCATATTAATATTATTATATCACATATTGTTTAGTTGTACATCCCACATTACCATTTTATAGTTTTATAACTTTTCGGATACCCGTTTGCATCCATCGCATTTAAGATACATATAATTGCATCCATAGATCACATCACTACATAATAATGTGATATTAACACTCCATGTTTAATAAATTGTATCCTAATTAATATTGGAACTATAAATGTAACCCTAATCGATAACTGTGCATCCATATCCTTGAAATTATATCTATTGGCATATCATATTACATGTTCCAGTTACTGTTCTGATAGTACTCATGCTTGTTTATTTATACACATGTTTATGTTAGTTTGATTATGAGCACCCACATGACATCTTGTGCTTCCTGACATGACCTGTTACACTTCCTACTTGACATGATATGGTACCGTACACTCTTGACATGACATGACACCTTTATACATTACCTGGTTGACCTGATGTACCATGGCTTTACCTGTTACCTGATCTCATGCCTAATGCCAACAAACCTGACCATTCCTGCTGTCTATCCAAACAGACCTACTTTTACCTGATTTTCTGTTGGCATTAGTCCTTGACTACTGAATACCTGACCTGACATACATAGCTTGGGGGTATGGGGAAATCAAAGGTGAAACCGACTTGTAACTCAATGGTTCGATACTTGTTCTGATCAGTCTTACGGGCTTGGCCAGTCCGGGAGTGATGATGCTGACATCACTCGTCCATCCTACTACCTACTTTTACTGCTTAGCGGCACGTCTCGGATTCAGCCCCGAGGACCTTGACCGTGGTCCCGGGCACGCACGGGATACTATTGAGTTACATCGACGATTCATCAATTGATTTCAAAGACTATAGAGTAGAAACCTGATAGGACAGTTTAGTTACCACTGCACATTACCCTGCACTGTTATTTCTTAGTACTGCTTTATTCATGTTCATACCTGCATTGCTTATTACCATGTTCATATTATATTGTTGGTTGACATGACGCGCTGACGTCTGGGTTTTGCATGGCCCAGATTCTTTACCACTGTCGACGACTGAGCAGGAGTACTTCAGCCAACAGGCTGATTTGTGAGTTCTGTAGTGGTTAGTTCATTTATTGCATTTTATTTCCAGGTGTGATCCCGCATTACGGGACGTACCTTTCTATTATTGCATTGGATCATTTGCTTCCGCACTTATTTATCATTGACTCTGGTTATTATGGATTTAGACATGTGTTAGATAGTTTATTTATCTTGTTCTTGATATCTCTACAGCCGTAATGTGACTGTGGATGGATACTTCCTATCCACAGGTAGCATGGTTGGCTATGTCACGTGCTCAATCTTGCGTACTCTGGGAAGCGGGGCGTGACATGGTTCTTTTGGTATCAGAGCCATAGGTTAATTGGGTTGATTCTTTGTAGTTGGGTATTGCACCCAATACACGAATCATAATACCCGTGATTAGGAAACATGTCCTGCCACCTTGACCGTTTTACCATCCTTGAATCATTCTTCCGGATCATGTCGACATGCAAACTTACTTTGCATTGTCAACTCGAAAACCTAATTTCTTGTTATCCCTAGGACTTAGGCGACTTGGGTGGAGTTAAGTAATTGCGGCTATGATACCGCGGCATAGCTACAATGCGGTACTCTATTTAAGTATCTTGGAGTTCTAGCCTTGATCCATATTCAGAATCTATCATCATGCTAATATTGGGTGTTTTGAGTTCAGGATTATGACAGGTAAGAAGTTGAAGACGTACCAGAGGCGTGTGAACGGAGCCGCCATGCTTGGAGTGATAAGAGGAATGCTGGAAATCAAAGAAACAGCCCAAGCTGATCCAGCAGCAAGCGGACTCGTTTCAGGAAGGTTTGCAGATCGTTCAGCAGTCTGTGAACAAGATTGGAACTAGACCAGTTGACCGAGTAGGGACCGTGGCAGAGTTCAGACGTGTGGGTCCTACTACTTTCACTGGTTTGGAGGAGCCATGCCAGCCGAGCAGTGGCTAGTCAGCACGGAGAATTCGCTGATTGCGGCACAGATTCCAGAGGACAAAGGAGTTGATGTGGTGCGCATTCAACTAGTGGATTACGCCGAGAGTGGTGGCTTGTGGAGGAGAACCGTTTGCCCAAGCCAAGCAGTTAGGCGGATTTCTCTAAGAGTTTCCTGGAGAAGTTCTTTCCGCGGACTGCACGGGAGGAAATGGAAGAGAAATTTATTGGGCTGAGGCAGAATGGAGCACCCGTGGACGTGCATGCAGCAGAGTGGACGAGACTCAGCAGTTTCGCTGGACCTTTAGTCGCCAACGATGCAGACAGGGCACGAAGGTCCATGCGCAGCTTGGATGTGGACATCCAAAGGCAAACCGTCTCCCTGGGTTTGACCACTTTCTCACAGGTTCTTACGGCAGCTCGAGAACAGCAGAGCATATCAGGAAAATTGGGAGTTCACAGCAGACAGCAGTTGCGGTAAGGAAGCAGTTCTGTCGGGCCGGTCGAGTTTAGGGCTAGGCCGACAAACAATGTTCTTGCATCAATGGAAGTGATGAAAGTAAAGAGCCGGCTGTTGTTCGTGATTCTATGGACGTGTTTGAAGATATATCGGGCTTACCGCCGAAGCGAGACGTGGAGTTCACGATTGACCTTAGTCCTGGTGCAGCGCCAGTGTCTAAAGCTTACTATCCAATGGCACCAGTGGAATTGGAAGGAGTTAAGAAGCAAGTTGGTGAATTACTTGAGAAGGGTTGGATTCGAAGCAGCAACTCGCCTTGGGAGCTCCAGTTCTTTTAGTAAAGAAGAAGGATGGCACGAGAAGGATGTGCATTGATTATCGAGAATTGAACCGGGCGACTATTAAGAACAAGTACCCGATCCCTCGCATTGGAGGACTTTTGAGCAGCTTAGTGGCGCGAGAGTATTCTCGAAACTGGATTTGCGATCCGGATATCATTAGGTCCTGCAGATGTTGAGACAGGAGAAGCTTTATGCGAAGATGAGTAGTGCGAATTCTGGCTGGAAGAAGTGAAATTTCTGGGACATGTCGTGTCGGGTGATGGAATCGCCGTCCATCCCGAAAAGATTGCAGCAGTTCGAGATTGGCCTATTCCAAGGAATGTAGCTGAGATAAGAAGTTTCCTTGGATTAGCCGGATACTACAGGAGATTTGTGGAGAATTTTGCTCGTTTGGCAGAACCGCTGACCAAGCTTATGCGTAAGGAGGTACCTTTTGTATGGACGGATAAGTGTGCGTTGGCTTTGAGACGTTGAAGCAGAAGTTGATAACCGCCCCTATCCTGACCGTACCAGACAATTCCGGAGGACTGATGATTCATAGCGACGCATCTGGAAAAGAATTGGGATGTGTTTTGATGCAGCATGGGAAGGTCGTAGCATACGCATCAAGACAACTGAAGACCCATGAGAAGAATTATCCAACTCATGACTTGGAGCTTGCGGCTGTGATTTTCGCTTTGAAGATTTGGAGACACTACCTTTTGGGCGTAAGAGTCGAAGTTTTTACAGATCATAAGAGCTTGAAGTACGTGTTCACGCAGAAGGAGTTGAACATGAGGCAACGCAGATGGTTGGAGCTGACGGCCGACTACGACCTTGATCTTAAGTACCATCCGGGAAAAGTTAACGTCGTGCCAGATGCGCTAAGTCGGTTACCAGCAATTCAGGTATTGACCGCACAAAGGGAGATCATTGCGGATTTTCGGAGATTTGACTTGGAGGTTGTGCTACCACATGCTACGGGACAGTCGATGCAGTTGCAAGTACAGTCGTCCTTAGTTGAGAAGATTAAAACAGCACAATCGCAGGATCCTAGACTACAAAAGTTTCGAGAGCAGGTTGAAGCCGGACTACGAACAGATTTATTGATCCACGAAGATGGTTCGTTGAGGTATGGTAGCCGTGTGTGTGTGCCAAAAGGGGATGTGCGTGAAGAGCTTATGAAGGAGGCACACAATTCAGTTTACTCTGTACATCCAGGAGGGACAAAGATGTACCAAGATATTCGACAGCATTTCTGGTGGGAAGGCATGAAACGGGAGATTGCTCGCTTCGTGGCTAAGTGCTTGGTATGTCAGCAAGTCAAGGCTGAACACCAAATGGTTGCTGGTTTATTGCAACCATTTCCGATTCCTCAGTGGAAGTGGGAACATATAACCATGGATTTCGTGACGGCTTTACCGCGGAGTCCAAAAGGCAACAATGCAGTAAGGGTGATTGTTGATCGGTTGACCAAGGCAGCTCACTTTATTCCTTTTCGGGTTGGTCAATCAATAGAGACTTTGGCAGAGCGGTACATGCAGGAGATCATAAGATTGCATGGAGTACCGGTGAGCATCGTGTCCGATCGGGACACTCGGTTCTTATCACACTTCTGGAGGAGTTTACAGGAAAGTTTGGGGACTCGATTGAAGTTTAGCACAGCTTATCATCCTCAAACTGATGGTCAGTCGGAGAGAACGATCCAAACTCTTGAGGATACGTTGAGAACATGCAGGTTGGACTTCAAGGGGTCTTGGGAGGATCATCTACTTTTGGTGGAGTTGTCTTACAACAACAGTTTTCAGGCGACTATTCAGATGGCTCCATTTGAAGCTTTGTATGGTCGTAAATGCCGTTCACCTGTTTGTTGGGACGATGTCGGTGAACGAAGATTATTGGGACCAGATTTGGTTGTGCAGACAGTTGAGAAGGTTAACCCTATCAGAAATCATATGAAGGCAGCACAGGACCGACAGAAGAGTTGGGCAGATACGTCAAGAAGACCTCTGGAGTTCACCGTGGGTGATTTGGTATTCTTGAAGATATCACCGACTAGAGGGGTGATTCGCTTTGGGAGTCGGGGAAAGCTTGGTTCTCGATTCGTTGGACCCTTCGAGATATTGGAGCGTGTTGGAGAGGTAGCGTACCGTTTGGCGTTACCACAGTCCTTGGCAGGTGTGCACGATGTGGTTCGTGTATCTCAACTACGGAGGTATGTTCGAGATAAAACCCACGTATTGGATCATTCGGAGTTGACCGTACGGGAGGACCTAACTTTTGAAGAGCGACCAGTTGAAATCAAGGATCGAAGAGAAAAGGTTCTTAAGAACAAGGTTACCCCTCTTGTGCTAGTTTCTTGGGGTAATCGATCGCATGGAGAATCCACTTGGGAACGAGAAGATGAAATCCGGCAGAAGTTTCCTCACCTTTTCTTGTAGTTATCTATCTTTGTATTCTTGGAATTTCGAGGACGAAATTCTTTTTGTAGTTGGGTATAATGGAACACCCGAGCCCAATGCTACTATTTTCAGTTACTGTTTGAGCATAATGTGGTACTCATTTCATTTAATTTGCTTGTTTGTTGCTTACTGTAAAATTTACCCGGCAAAGTCATTTCTACATATAACAAATTTTAGCATCTAAAATAAAATTGAAAATATTCATCTTGGCCTACTTGACACCCCTAGCCTCGTGGTAGCGTCCGTGCATTGTGTTCTCGTCCTGTTCAGTAAAACGGGCAAGTTTGGATGGCTACGTGCACGCACGTGTGTCCGTTTTGAGAGTATGCTTTTTAATCATAAAACATTTCATTTTAAAATTTGGAACCCGCTTAAAATCCTATTATTTGAATTTCGAATTTTTGGACCCAACCCGGGCGCAATTTGGAAATATTTCATTTGGCGCCAAAATCCCAAATTTTTAATATTATTAAAACCTTCGCATATATTTTTCTAACTAATCTGATATCTTACTGTTCATTACCTATCTTTTAAATCTTTAAGTTAACCATATAATATTTTTACAATCTTTTATATCCTTCTCAATTTATTCTCTCAGCCAATCGCAACCTCCCTTTTAACCTCGTGGTCCCCACTTTCTCTCTCTCCTTCTTCTCTCTCTTTCCACTTTCTCTCTCTCTCTACCCCTTATATATTCTCTCGTACTTCTCTTTATCATTTTTCTCTTCTTGCTTCATGTCTCGTTTCTCATTTCTTTTAACTGTTCTTTTGTTACCGGAATTCCGTTGTGCCGGTGACGTTTCTCGACGTTCCAGCGAGATACCCCGACCCGTGTGGTTCCTTTGTTCGTCGTTTGGGTTCATTCCGTGAACTGTGCGCCGTCGCGAGTTTTCCCCGCCGACGGTTAACGTTCCGTTTTCCCGATTCGCGACCCATCGAGGCAAGTTAATCTTGCTACATGCTATATACTTTTATAATCTTCATTTTATAATATTATACATTTGAAAATCTTATAGTTTACATATGAAATGTCGTTGAAAAATCGGATATGACAAATCTGAAATTTACTGTACACCTTATCTTATAAAATTCATTATAAATCATAGAAAAATCATTAGGATACGTTCTTTAGTTCGTTACGAAGCTAATTCAGAATACTATAACTCTATGAAATATTTACTTGCAAAAAAAATTGTTTAATTAACGTAAAATGCAAATGAACACGTCTCTAAACTGCTGTCCAGGAAAATTCCAGCAGCAAACTTTCAACTTTGAATATTCATAACTTTTTGTAGGAATAACCTGAGATGCTTATACTTATAAATATGAAAACCTTATTGAATTATCTTTGTTTTGGTATAAGATACGTCTCTTTTGGAGAACATTTGTTATTTTTAAGCTATTTTACAAATTAGGGTGACGCTAAATTTCTGAACGGAACCTTCTTGTGCATGGTTAATCAATACATCTTTTATAGTTACTAATCGCTTTGAATATGCTATCCATATTAATATTATTATATCACATATTGTTTAGTTGTACATCCCACATTACCATTTTATAGTTTTATAACTTTTCGGATACCCGTTTGCATCCATCGCATTTAAGATACATATAATTGCATCCATAGATCACATCACTACATAATAATGTGATATTAACACTCCATGTTTAATAAATTGTATCCTAATTAATATTGGAACTATAAATGTAACCCTAATCGATAACTGTGCATCCATATCCTTGAAATTATATCTATTGGCATATCATATTACATGTTCCAGTTACTGTTCTGATAGTACTCATGCTTGTTTATTTATACACATGTTTATGTTAGTTTGATTATGAGCACCCACATGACATCTTGTGCTTCCTGACATGACCTGTTACACTTCCTACTTGACATGACATGGTACCGTACACTCTTGACATGACATGACACCTTTATACATTACCTGGTTGACCTGATGTACCATGGCTTTACCTGTTACCTGATCTCATGCCTAATGCCAACAAACCTGACCATTCCTGCTGTCTATCCAAACAGACCTACTTTTACCTGATTTTCTGTTGGCATTAGTCCTTGACTACTGAATACCTGACCTGACATACATAGCTTGGGGGTATGGGGAAATCAAAGGTGAAACCGACTTGTAACTCAATGGTTCGATACTTGTTCTGATCAGTCTTACGGGCTTGGCCAGTCCGGGAGTGATGATGCTGACATCACTCGTCCATCCTACTACCTACTTTTACTGCTTAGCGGCACGTCTCGGATTCAGCCCCGAGGACCTTGACCGTGGTCCCGGGCACGCACGGGATACTATTGAGTTACATCGATGATTCATCAATTGATTTCAAAGACTATAGAGTAGAAACCTGATAGGACAGTTTAGTTACCACTGCACATTACCCTGCACTGTTATTTCTTAGTACTGCTTTATTCATGTTCATACCTGCATTGCTTATTACCATGTTCATATTATATTGTTGGTTGACATGACGCGCTGACGTCTGGGTTTTGCATGGCCCAGATTCTTTACCACTGTCGACGACTGAGCAGGAGTACTTCAGCCAACAGGCTGATTTGTGAGTTCTGTAGTGGTTAGTTCATTTATTGCATTTTATTTCCAGGTGTGATCCCGCATTACGGGACGTACCTTTCTATTATTGCATTGGATCATTTGCTTCCGCACTTATTTATCATTGACTCTGGTTATTATGGATTTGGACATGTGTTAGATAGTTTATTTATCTTGTTCTTGATATCTCTACAGCCGTAATGTGACTGTGGATGGATACTTCCTATCCACAGGTAACATGGTTGGCTATGTCACGTGCTCAATCTTGCGTACTCTGGGAAGCGGGGCGTAACATATGCGGTAGGCAAGGACGGAAAAATCAAAACAAGATAGTGCTGCTGTAATGAATAGTATAAATAAAGGGAAGGTAAGAGAATGATACAACATCATGACTCAAAGTTTTATTGCATTGAACTAAAAGTTCGACGGATACAAGATTTCAAACGAAAAGAATTATTTATAAGAGAATGACAACATTTTATTAAAAGCAGAAAACGTGATAACTCTTCTTCGATTACTAGGCCGCTGCATTCTCGTCACGCGAGTTGAACCCTGCGCTGGGTCCGCCTTATCCTCGAAATTCGAACTACGCAATAATCATCACTTGGCAGAAGTGGAGAGTGTGGACGAGTCTCCTCTTTGTAGCTCCTTCCTTTTTGGGCAACCGTTGATAAGATGTTCGCTGGATCCACAAATCAGACATTTTCCTTGGGCGCGGCGACAATCCCTCTGAAGATATCCTGGCCTCTTACAGTACCCATAACATTGTGTCTTCTGCTGCTTCTGTCGCGGGGAAACAAATGGGCTCTTCATCTTCTTCTCTTTTCTTCGTCTAACAGGGATCCCTTTACGATTGGGGACTCCCGCTGGTGCCTGATTTACCTGCCTTCTCGGTCCTTCAGCTAACAATTCGTTTGTTCGCTCCTGGGCCTCCTTCAAACCTTGTAGTACACTCAGAATCTCAGCTGTCTGATTCTGGGGAGTGGAGATAGAGGAAGAGTCGTTGGACGACATGATCCTAAAACAACAATTTATTTTGAGGGTGATATAGGGCACAAGCTATAAGAATCAAGATATAATATGGATTAGGCAAGGATTCAAGAATATCAGATGTGATGAAATTTATTACAAGTGGAAATCACTGTAGAGCTCTAAGTTACTCAAACCCTAGCGGAAGGATAGCAAAACACACAATGTGAATATGGATCAAGAATGACAAGTTTACAACCTAGACCGAGGGATGTCTTAGATTGTTAAGCTATACACGGAAAACTGCAATCCCAATCGAAGCAAAACCTGGGCTCTGATACCAACAAAACCATGTCACGCTCCGCTTCCCAAAATACGGAATACGAGGGGTTGACAAGGCCAGCCATGCTCCTACGGTCAAGGAAATATCCTGCCGTAGTCACACTTCGGCTTCTAGTTTTACATGGTAATCAGTAAACAACGCACAGGTAATGAGTAATGCAGTATCTGAAACGAAACAAACGCAAAGAACTGACCTGATAGAGGTAAAAAGGGAATAACTCTAGATAGCTGATCAAAATGTCCGCGATGTACGTCTGGTCCTGGTCCAGGCTAGATCCACTCCTCACTCTGAGCATGCATACTCAGGTCGTCAGAGCGACACGATAGCAATATATATATATAGGTGCACGTGGTAACTCGTAGAATAATAATGGATGTATAACAGTAAACCAAGACAGTAAAGATATGAACATGGAGTAATCAATGCAATATTTAATAGATCAGGTGAACATTAAAGCAGTAATATAGTATGCCAGGTATGTCAAGACAGTAAGTAATGTATATCAATGCCCTTATCCTTATCAGTCTCTAAGTCTCACTGTACAGGTCACTGAGCCTATCGTCAGTCCAAGTGTGAGAGTCAACCACTCGTGAGTGTCCTCCACCCAAGGGTAGGACCCAAGGGCAAGGGACCACGGGCCCAAAATGTAACTCACGGTAATAATCATGTACCCTATAAATCTCCATATATCTCCATATATATAAGCCGGCATGGGACTCCCGAGATTCTGTTGAACTCACACTCAAACTACCCCACACCCCGTGGTCTACATCAAACGCTAACCATAACCTCAAATACCAGTCGGTCTGTGACAAGTCTGCGCGAGAACTGAAGACAGGATCTCCATCAAGCACGTCCCGACTAATACCCAAGATAAATGGCAGTGTCTGGTGCCTTATCTGTGACACCCGTACAAGAGCTTCCATAAGTGTCCCATACCACTTATAGTCACACTTACACGCGTCCCACAGACGTCGACAATGCAATAGATAATAGGGTTCACTGATTGTGTACAAGTACGTGTCACTTTCACTTATCCACTTATGCACGAACACTAACGTACTTGCCACAATCATCACTAATACCTAACACTGGGTAATGTACATGATCACTAAGTTATCAATGCAGTGACATATGTGTGATATGATGAGAAAACAGTATGTAAAGCATGGTTAAGATGTCGTAAATCAGTATTCTACCACTTGCATAATTTATCATAAATCATACGTGTACATTTTAGCGAAACAATGAACGGGGAATAAATAGTATGTTTGATTATCTATCCAGAGAATTTTGTTTCACGTCAATCGGGTTTCAGGATCACTAGTTATGGCCATTTCATTTTAAGCGTTCACGGCTGGAAATCCGGTTTCAGAATCGGAAGTCCGTTTCGCAACGCATTTTAATCCCAGTTGGGATCAGAATTTAGCGATGATACAGTTGAATGAAACCTAGGGTTTCCAATAAGGTTTTCAACGCAATAGACGGATCCTCAATCGTGTCTGTACGTCAGGAGTTATACACTGTTCAATACTAGTATGTCAATTCTGATTCTGTTGGGACTGTTATACATCACCAACTTTTAAATTACAGATTAAATAGCAAACGACGATGAAACAGAATGAAACTACTTGTGTTATCTAGATAACAGTTTCACCTTTAATAAAATGCAAAGTTCCGCAACATATGAGTTCAGGAAAACAGGTGGCACACATTATGGAACAGTAAACAGTAACCAGAGTCGCTCTGGACTGCAGTCCAGAGTCACACTCCGATCCAAATATTGTCACAATTTAAGTACAGAAACCATTAGAAACTTGCATAGGATTATATTTCGTTGAGTCAGATTTGATTTAAGCCCTCGAACGCATCATTCCAGCATGTACATAATTTATGGTGATTTTAACGGTTTTCAGATACGGGGAAAGTTCCAGTTTTACAGACATATTTGGGGTAATCGTTTTAGTCATTAACAGTCGTATTTTCCAGTGAAATTTGTACACAGTATTCATCACTACATGGGCCAGCATAGACAATCCAATTCCGTCAAAATAGATGAATAATCTCATTGGGATCATGTATCGAACAGGTATAGCACATAATCTAACAGAAATCTGTAAATTTATAATCTATACGATTTAAGTTTGTAACACGATTATAATAGCATGTAGCAAGTAAAACACTTGCCTGGAGACGCACGGCAGTGGCAACAACACACGAGCGGCACAGCAACGACGATTCCGGCACGGCACGGCCCACTAGTGACAAAAGTCTCGACCTTGGCTCAAGCTTGGATTTGATGTTGATGCGGCGCAACAAGGGGGCTCGCGGGTGCGGGCTGGCGGTTGGAGGGCTACGGCTGTCAAATGAGAAGGTGATGACGGCAAGGGAATGGCAATGGTGTTCGAAGGAGGAGGCGCGGGAAGGAGGAGAGAGAGAGAGAGATTGAGAGATTGAGAGAGAAAGAGGCAGAGAGATTGAGAGGGAGAGAAACGGAGAGATTTAGAGAGAGAGAGTGAGAAAGAAAGAGGGACAGAGAGAGAGAAAGATTTAGAGAGAGAGAGAGAGTTAGACAGAGAGAGAGAGAGAGAGAAAGAGAGAATCAGAGAGGGAGAGAAGGAGGGCTTGGTGGTGGTGAGGAAGTGGTGCTCGGGTCGACGAGGCGGCTCGGGGCAGTGGGGAGCTCGTCGGCGTCGTCAGGGTGCAGGCGGTGGCCATGGACGGGTGCAATGAGGGTGGTGGTCGGTGGGTTCGGCCGGGGTTGAGGGGAGAGAAAGAGGGTGATGGGTTTAAGTGAGGAGAGAGGAGGAGTCGAAGGTAGTTAGGGTGTGGAGGCGACGACGAGGTCGTCGGCGACGATGGAAGAAGATGGCGAGGTCGGGGCTGTGGGTTCGATTGTGCAGGGATCAGCGTTCTGGGGTGTAGGGTGATGGCGGTCGTGGTGTTGGGAGGAGGAGGAGAGAGGTGATTCGAGGAGGATATGGGCGAAGGGAGGTCGACGAGGTTGACGGTGATGACGACGACGATGAATGCAGGGGCTGGGTTATGCGAGTTCGTCGGGTTGCAGGGATCTCGTCGTGAGGTGGAAGTTTTGAGAGTAAGAGTGATGAAGGGGAGGAGATTGAGTGGATCGAGTCGTGGGGTGCACGAGTCGGGGTAACGGCGCTGCGATGTGGGCGCGAGCGTGGGCGGAGGAGGCGGATCGAGGGAAACAGGGAGCGGGAAATCTGGAGAGAGCCGTTGGGAGAAGAAGGTAGGGTGTGGGCCGGGTCGGGTTGAAGCGGCGGGTGCGGGGATGAGGAGAAAGGGCCGGGCCGAGGGTTTAAATTAAATTCCTTTTTATTTTTGTGCTGGGCTGAGGAGATGGGGAAAGGCCGGAAGGAATAAAATGGGGAATGGGCTGGGGGTTTTTTATTTGGAAAAAGAAAATGGGATGAGGAGAATATATATGGTGGTTTTATTATTTGGGCTGGGTATAATTAAAATGAATAAAAGAAATGGGCTGAGGGATTATATGGTGGTTTGGGTTTAATGGGGTTTTAAAGTAAATAAATAATTATAAATAAAATAAAAATTTATAAGTTAAAGAGAAATACGGATATTGGTATAAAAAGGGGCTGGGTATTACAATTTTCTCCGGGTTAGCTTCGATCCCGCGGTTAGTGACCATGAAACCGAGAAACTTTCCCCCGGTGACCCTGAATGCACACTTGGTGGGGTTCAGTTTCATTTTGAACTTGCGGAGGACGTCGAAGGCCTCGCCCAGATCCTTGGCGTGGTCGATCGATGAGACCGACTTGACGAGCATGTCGTCGACATAAACTTCCATGTTCCTGCCGATCTGCGGTTTGAACATGCGATTGTGTAGGGTTCCTAGGCACACTCAAGAGGTTCCATAAGGCATCAACCATGTCCAATTCAAATTTTTATGTGCCGAGAAACCCTAATCTAGATCGTTACTAGAGGTAAGGCGAAACAAAAACCAAGTTAATAAGTTTAACTACAAGTGAAAGAGATTACAACCTTTGTAGATCCGGTCCTTCACTTCTAAAGCTCCGTGTTGACGTCCCTTCGCTGTGATCATCGGAATCCCGGACCCTTGCGATGGTTTCATCGGAGAAATGAGCGGGCTAGGTCGTTGACTTCGAGGCCGAAGATGATCTACGTCGGGGAGACTCAAACTCAAGCTATTCCTTCACTTGGTCAAGAACTTTGTGAAGAGAACACCCTATACTACATGGCAAGTAGTAGAGGATGAAGAAATAGGAAGTGGGTTCACTTTAGAATTGTTTTTCTCACACTTATTCTCATGGCACCATTGGAGCTAGCAAGCTTTTGATGGAGCTTGATGATGAAGAAGAAGAAGAAAAGAATAATGAATCCAAATGAAACTTATCCTTTTAATTATAGCACCATGGTTGAGTTAAGCTCTCATGCTTAACTCATGTAGAGAATTAACCAAAGTATTAGGTTAAGGGTTGGGTTAACTAATATCCTAAGGAAATGACAAAAGAGTTGACTTTGTCAAAGTTTCTTCAAGCTTCAGGAAGCTTGATAACTTTGACCAAAGTCTCACCTCTTTTGTTATTTGTTAGAAAATTAGTAAACCCTAATTTAACCTTGATTTGGTTTAAGTCTCATACACACAACTTGTATGTATCATCAAGCATGATACAAACATGTACACTTGCATATATCACATATAAACAATGTGCACATTCTAGTGAGAAAAACAATCTTAAGTGAACCAATACTAGTTAATGTAAAGTAATATATCAAATATATAATTATACATTAAATCATTAAATCAACACTTGATTTAACGATCCGGTCATATTGCATATAACCGACTAATATCAATAGTAACAACTTATCGAATCAACACTTGATCCGATAACCCGGCTATATCGCATACAACCGATCAATGTCACAACTCACGAGAATAAAATACAGTATCACATACTGGTATTATTCTCGGTCCCGCACATATCTCATATGCGCTCCTATTTCGTTTCGCTTGAGCCAGGAAACCCCTGTGTAGGACTCTAAAGACTCGTCAATACGCCGGCAGTAGGTGATGATTATATCAAACACCCACAAGCCGCAAGCGGTCTGCTAAACGTAACGGCCACCCGGGTATTAAGCGATCAGAAGATCAACGAGCAAGCCTGCTCACACTCCTGTGAATCCAACCAGTAACACTTACCGCACAGTCCGGTCTGTTCGTCTGATATGTCGCATATCTCGTCTAGGGGTGGTAAACGTCAAACCCCGGTAGCTTGATAAGTCATGCCGATGTAAGGTCCACAACAAGCGTGAAACTACTGATAACACTTACCAGTAAATCACTGCAACCCTGGCCAGGGATTTCCAGTTATGGCCAGTCGAGCATAGCGCAACATCAACCCCCAATACCGGGAGAGAAGAATCCCCTCCTATCGCTCATTGCCTCCATGTGAATCGGGACTGTACCCAAAAACCACCTGTTTGCACGACTCAGTAGATCCGTGGTAGGGTGGAAATCAAAGCACAGTGGGAGACACACAAGACTCTATGACGATCTCGAGTCAACAGACTAAGCTGTACCAGTGTCACCAGAGAACTGCCATCTGACGTGAGGTATGATACCATCTGGGAGTTCTCGGCGAGTCCGTTCAGTATACCCAGTCTCCACTGAGCACCCGCATACTATCTCTGATGTCAAACACCAATGGATATGGGATCATCTATCGCCCATCACATGGGTCAAGAAGATATACGCTAGTCTACTCTGAAATATCGATGCCCCGTCTCGATATTCCTACGACTAGGAATATTGAAGGATGTACTCATGGACTACCCAAGCCCCACTAGTATGATCTACATCATAGTCCTGGAAGTCGAGCACGCATCCTAAGGGCTTTATCAATATGTAATAGAGAGACTGCAAGTATACATGTTAAGATAAAGAGGAATCAGATAGCGTACTATCATGTCGAGCAAGAAAGTCCTACCTATATATGTCCCAGCATCCACTACAATATACATCTCATGTACAGCAATGGCCTCTAGGGCATACATATAACTAACAGATTGACCAAGCGTTGGTACGTAGCTCTGTCGTTTTTGAGGCCGAAAAGCATCACCTTGTAGCAGTATACCCCCCGGTCCGTTGTGAATGCGGTGAGATCCTCGTCTGCCGGATTCATACGGATCTGATTGTAGCTGGAAAAAGCATCCATGAAGCTAAGTAGCTCGTGGCCTGCCGAGCTGTCGACGAGCTGGTCTATCCGAGAGAGAGGATAGTTGTCTTTCGGGCAGGCCTTATTGAGGTCGGTGAAGTCGACGCACATGTGCCACTTCCCGCTTGACTTTTTGACCATGACCACGTTTGCCAACCATTCGGAGTAAGGCACATTCCAAATGAAGTTGGCGGTAAGGAGCCTGTCCACCTCATCATCGATCGCCTTTTGTTTGATCGGGAAGAAGCTCCGCTTTTTCTGCCGGACGGGTCGGGCCGCAGGGTCTACCCCGAGCTTGTGAGATATGATTTTGGGGTCAATCCCCGGCATGTCGATAGGTGCCCAGGCGAACACGTCAGAGTTGTTTTTGAGGAAGTGAACTAGGTCGTCTCGTTGAGTCCCTGTCAGAAGCGACCCGATCTGAACGGTTCGTTCGTCGTCCCCTTCTACGAGGGGGACCTCTGTCAGTGGCTCCACTGGGGTCCCTCAGACCTCTTTTTGCTCGTCTCGAGTGTCCAGAGAACCCTTGATGTCACCCTCGCCCTCAACATCATTGTTTGGCCGCTCAGTCGTAGAGGTTGCAGTGAAGCAAACCTTTGCAGTCCGTTGGTCTCCGTAGGCCCGACCTATCCCGCGTTAGTCGAGCGAGAATTTCATCGCCAGGTGGAAGGTCGATATCTGGGCCCTGAGCGAGTTCAGTGTACGGCAGCCAAGGAGGATGTTATAGGCCGACGGGATTTTCGCTACGATGAATTCCACAGGCACGGTACGCGTATGGCCGGCCTCCCCGATGTTAAATTGATGAGTGATTACCCCTTCCGTCAGGATGGAGTGGTTAGTGAACCCTGACAGGACGTGAGCAGTAGGCCTTAGGTCCGACGAGGTGAGTCCCATACGCAGGAAGCAGTCAAATAGAATGTCTGCCGAGCTTCCAGAGTTGACCAGTATCCTCTGCACCTCGTAGCGGTGGACCCGAGCTATGATCACCAGCGGGTCGTTGTGGGGCAGGGATATACCATGGAGGTCCTCGTCGTTAAAAGCGATCGGCTCGGCTGCCCTGGCCTTCTTCCTTGGGTGGCCGTCAGTCCCCTCAATCGGTGAGGGGTGCTGAGCCTCGTAGGTATTCGCCGCACCCCCAGCCGACATGACCATGATTTGGCCGATTGTTAATTCACCGGGAGGGGGACCTTGCTCTTGTTCACGGCCGGCTTGCCGCTTCTCCCGCAAGTACGCTGCCAGGTGCCCCGAGCGGATTAGCTCCTCGATGTAGTCTCGGAGCTGCTTGCAGTTCTCCGTGGAGTGGCCTTACGACCGGTGGAAGCCGAAGTAGGGGCCTTGGGTGCACTTTGCCGCCCTGTTCGAGACTGAGGGGAGCTTGAAGAACTTCTCGCCCTTAGCCTCCTCCAGTAGTACCGTCTGGGAGACGTTGAGCGGGGTGTACTCCTGAAACTTTGGGGAGTAGGGCTTCGGGCACTTAATCTTCTTTTTCTCTTCCCAGGCCCTTTTCTTATGATCAGTTTGTTCTGTCCGGGGTATATTGGCGTTCACCTCGGATTCAAGCTGGATCTCACGTCCAGGCCTTTACCTCGGCCATGGTCTTAGGTTGCGCTAATGCAAAGGAGCGTAACCACTCCGTGTGCCTAAGACCCGACCTTAGTGCTGTAATGACCGTCTCGTCCCTGTGTTCTGGAACTTCGAGGAGGGCATTGTAGAAGCGGGTGACGTACCCTTTGAAGGTTTCTTTGTCCCCGCTCTTTATTGTGAAGAGATGGTCGACGGTCCGTTTCTGCCATCTGTTCCTGGCGAAGTGGCCGTGGAATTGGGTGGCCAGCTCATCGAAGGTTAAGATTGAGCGTGGCGCGAGTTCTCGGAACTAGTCTCGTCCGGAGCGGATGAGAGTGGCTGGGAAAGCGCGGCATTGGGCGGCGTCGGAACAGTCCTGGAAATTCATCCCGGCCGTGAATGCGTCCAAATGGTCTTTCAGGTTGGACTTCCCGTCGAAAAGTGAGACCTTCGGGGGCTTGTTCCAGGAGGAGACAAGGGCGGCGGGTAGCTCTTCGGTAAAGGGCTTCGTGAGCGAGTCGGCGGCGTATTTAGCCCCGTTGCTCGAATGACGACCTTCCCAATGCATACCTTCGATCTTCTTTTCGAGGGCGTCGAGTCGGTCGTGGTATCCCGATGAGTCAGCATACTCTGATTTTTGGCCTCTGCTGCTGGAGACCTCTGTCTAGCCACGGCCCCGATTCCGTTCGATGACGTTCCTCAGGTCTCCTGGCGAGGTCATTTTCGAGCTGCCGTGGCGAGTCCCATGCGCGCGACCCCGTCGAGAGAGGGGGTGCCGGTCATGCCTGGGCGCAGGCGTGCTAACCGACACCTCCTCACGAGGGACATGGGTGCGATGGGGCTCGGGGCGAGGCGCTCTGGCGTAAGACCTCGGAGTTAAACTGTGCGGCGCCCACCGGGTCATTGAATATGTCGGCCCAGGGCATTTGCGGTCGCCGGAGACAGTGAGGCGGTGATCGGTCATGCCAACGCGGGCAGAGTCTTATCTCTCTCTGTAGAGGCCCCAGTCCCGCGGAGGGGGAGCGGCGACCTGGGGAGCTTGCCTGGACGCTTGGACATGGACGAGCGCATCCACGACAAACGTGAGTCGATCTATCCGAGCGGATATGGCGTGAATGGCGTTCGGTGGAGGAGGGGATTCTTCCTCGTCTCCACTGTGGGGAGGCCGACGACTGGTGCTTGGATCGTCGCGGTGACCGCTTGCCATGTAGTCGATATCGGAAGATGAACTTTTAGTTGAGTGAAACTAGTTTCCCACAGACGGCGCCAACTGATGGATCTCTGGATCTCCTTCAGATGTTATCTTCCGTTGATCTGCTGCGAACGTTGATGGACGGCTGAGATTGAGTTGGAGGGTTGACTCCTGAAGCGTGTGGATCTCAGTGGGTTTTAAGTGGTTTAGGCCGAGCTATCTGCGAAGAAGTCCCGGGGTGGTTGTGCCACCGAGAACCCTCCGACGATTAAGTTAGACGGGGTATTTTGGCAGAGTAACGGCCTATTGGAGTGAGAATGGCTTACCTCAATCGTCTGAGAGTGGGGTTTATATGGCGGCAGTAATGGGTAGGCGGGTGCGAGATTCACGCCGGTCGTTACGCCCCTGGCGTCACGCCCGCATGATAGACGGGATCCCGCATTAATGACGAGACAGGCTCGTTAATGGGGGATCGTGATGGCATGGAACGCGGGATCATGGGCGACGGATATCTCGCGCATGACGAGATTCGCGGAGGCACCTGTGATCAGCGCTGCGGGTCGGTCGGTGAGACCGAGGAAGATGAGCTCGGCGGGAGGCTCGGGCACGAGCGGGAAGCCGAGGCATCTTGGTTCTGTGATAGCTCGGAGGCGAGCCGGGGGGTGGTCTGGAAGGCCACCAAAGGTCATGAGACTTCTCGGGCCGGAGGTGTGATCCCAACTGAAGTTCTTAATCCTTTCTTGTAGCTTCTGGGACACGTCATCTGCAACGTGTCGGTATCTGGAGAGTCACCGATATCGAGCGTCATCAATAAGACTTTTGCATTCTACAATATAACCCATTTATTTAATTTTTAAATGAAATGCAAACTCCATTTCTATCCCCATGGGAATGCTAGTTTTTAAAAGGGTAAATTGTCAAAAAGCCGCCGCTTGAAAGTTGTCTAAATCCTTGTGATATTTTCGAAATTTTTGGGAAGGGCTTATAGATCAATTTTTTTGTGAAATAACCCTTGGGCTACATTTCATTTATGTCTTTATTCTCCCCCCTGCTTAGATATTACATGCAATTCTTTAGATATTAGCAACCGGTATAAATGATGTTTTAATTGAGCCCGGGCTTTTTTAACAAGAGCAAAAGGCTGAAGGGTTTTTACACAAATTTGAATCGGGACGGGGGCCTTTTGAAAATTTACCCCTATTTAAACGAGATGCCCATGGACCTAAAGGCCCAATAATGTTTTCATATTTCTCTCTTTCCTTCTAGGTCCATGGGCCAAAAGGTTGAAGAGTCAATCCGTTGCGCTTACGTGTCACGAGTCACGGGGTACCGTAAGTTCTCAAAAATTTCAGCGAATATAATTTCAATTTTTTTTTATTGTTTTTGGCCATGATCGAGCGAAGGAGACGAAGGATCCAATGACGACAACGACGACGCCGCCGCCGCCGCCGACGGGGACGGGGACCATCAACTCCGACGAGCTCAACTTCCTCGTCTTTCGCTACCTTCAGGAATCAGGCCGGTCTCTTCAATTTCTTCGATTATTAGGGTTTGTTGATTAAAGCTGTCGTTTTTGGAATGTCATGCGAAGCTATCTGTTAGAGTTTATTCGATTTCTAGGGTTTCTCAATCCTCTCATTCTAGGGTCTGTTGATTAAAGCTGTTGTTTTTGGAATGGCATGCGAAGTAACGAGATTGAGAAGGTTGGAAAGCGATGATTTTTATGGATTTGAGCTGACATGTCCTCAAAACTTTAATTTTTGAGAATGGGAGGATTCTTTTATTGAGATTGATCAGTAGCCAAATTGTTGATTGGCTTTAGAGAATCATAGAGTTTTTATGGTTTGGATTCAATATAGCGTGATTTTATAACTTAATGTCGTTCTCAAGTAATATATTGAGGTAGAATTTGGTATATCCAAAGGGCTTAAGATTAGTGTGGGCAAGTTTGTTTGTTTTAGTTGGCTTGAAAATAGCTTGGTTGCAGCTCTGCTTTAAAAGACTAAGGCCCTGTCGGGGAAGGGTAACCAGGGTTTATTTCTAAGTGGAAGTAGAGAGATGCAAACTCTAGTTTGCAAGGCCCTACCTCCACTTAAAACATTAACTTCGATGGGGTGTTTGGCTTTGGAGTTATCTAAACTCCAAAGTTTTGTTTTGGAGTTAACTAAACTCCATATTAAGTGTTTTCTTCTCATCTTTTGGGAGATAAGCCCGGTTATCTCAACTTTGGAGTCTTTAAACTTCAAATTGAAAGCCTAACACGGCATAATTAGAATTTTGGAGTTAAATAAACTTTATGAAATTCTAGTTATCTAAACTTAACTCCATTCCCGAACCGGGCATAGAGGAATAAAATAAAGAGAAATTTGATCTTTGATGGATTTAATGTATGAAACTCATATAATATTGCCTTGTTAAAGCTTTTAATATAATGAGCTTTATCGAACTATTGTTTTTATTACCATGAGATGGATCCTGTCTAATTGAAAGATAAAAATTGTTGAGCTTTGAATTTCAATATACCTTGATTGGTAGTTGTCTATAAGCATGATCAATTAATTGCCGAGGCAATCATCCAAAATATGTTCATAAATAACACCCACATGTTGTAAAATCATATTGCATTAGATTTATAGTGGCAAAAGCAGGATTACTAAGGTGCAACATTCCTTTTATTGTTTTATTAGTCTTGAATGACACATTTCTTTTGTTTAATTCACTTGTGTGATAATCATTATGGGCTCAAAATGTACAAACAACAACTGAGCCTTTTATCTAAGCATAAGGGGTAAGCTACATGAACCAACATAAGAATCACGCCGGGTCGAGCACATGAATCCTCTGCCTCCACTCACTCCTATCGAACAATATACTTTCATTAAAACCTTTGGCATACATATATTTTCGTATCGCCTCCATACATTTTCTTCTGTCTCCCTTTCGCTCTTTTGACTTGGCCTAAATCGAGAATATCCATTTGTCGAATCGGTGCTTTTGTAGGTCTGTGCCGCACATGACTAAACCATCTTAGACGGTTTTTCTGCATCTTCTCCTCCACCGGTGCTGCACCAACCTTTGCATGGATATCCTCATTTCGCACCTTATTTTTTCTAGCGTTACCACATATCCAACGAAGCATGCGCATCTCCGCTACATACATATTTTGTGCATGATGTTTTTAGGAGCCTAACATTACGTACTATAAATAAGACAGGCCGAATAGCGTTTCGATAAAACTTCCCTTTCAATCTTAATGAAAAGTTACGATCGCGCAAAATGCCTGTTGCACACCCCCATTTCAACCAGCCAGTCTAAATCTTCTCGTTGACATCGTTATAGACCTCATCCTTTTGAATGATAGAACTTAGAATATCTAAACTGATCGCTCGGTGATATCTCTCCTCGGTGATAACTGATCGCTCGGTTATACCACTGCGATATCGATTTTTCTGTTTAGTAAATTTGCAATGCATATATGCTGTCTTGGACCTACTCAATCTAAAACCTCGAGGTTTCAACGTTTGCTTTCACAACTCCAATTTGGTATTAACTTCTGCTTTCGTCTCACTTACAGAATAATATCATCAGCGAATAACATACACCAAGATATCTCATCTTGGACAGTTCTGGTAAACTCGTCCATCACTATGGGAAATAAGAATGGACTTAATGCAGGCCCTTAATGCAAGCCAATTGAGATCGGAAAATCTCTCGTTAGGCCGCTGCAAGTCCTTACATTTGCCACTACTCGATCATACATGTCCTTGATTATGTTAATATACCTGATTGGGACTATCTTCTTCATCATTACTCGCTATAATACCTCTCTAAGTATTTTGTCGTAAGCTCTCTAAATCAATAAAAACCATATGCAAATCTCTCCTCCTCTCTAAAAAAAACGTTCGATAAGTTAAAGAAGCAAATGAGTAGCCTCTGTCGTCGATCATCCAGGTATGAATCCAAACTGGTTCTATGTTATCTTAAAATCTCGCCTTAGCCTATTTTCAATTACCCTTTCCTAAAGCTTCATAGTATGACACATGAATTTTATTCCACGGTAGTTTGAGCGACTTTATATGTCGTCTTTGTTCTTGTTGGGATGTACAATGGTACTCCACTCATTTGACATCTTTTTGGTTTGCCAAAACTTTTTAAACAAGCCCGTCAGCCATCTAGCACCTATAAGGATTATGTATCTCCATATCTCAATAGGAATCCCATCTGAACCAACAGCTTTCCTTGATTTTATCCTTTTTAAAACGTCAAATATTTTTATCCTATGCATGAAGTCAATATCTTAAGATTGAATGATAAGTCTATCAAAATCCTTAGTAAAACACTCATTGAACAATTTGTCAAAATAATTGTTCCACATTTCCTTGATATCATCATCTCTAACTAAAACCTTTTGTTCTTCATCTTTGACATATTTCACCGCACACAAGCCTCTGATCTTCCTCTTTCTCATCTGAGCAATCCTGTATATATCATTTTCAGCTTCATTTGTGTCCAAATCTCGTGCACCTCCTTGTAAACCTTAGTTTTGGCTTCCCGAACAGCTTTCTTAAGCTCCTTTTTAGCTATCTTATATTTCTCAAATCTCTTTATATCTTTGCTTTTTTTCAAATCTCTATAAAACTCCCTTTGATTTTAATAGCAGCATTTACTTCTTCATTCCATCATGACATGTCCTTAAATTGTGGAGCATTACCCCTCGACTCATCAAGTAGATCTCTAGCTATCCTTTTAACACAGCTAGCCATCTTGTTACATGTGTCTGAATCATCTTCGGATATTTAATCAGCCCCTTGAACTACATGATCTACAAATGCTTCTTTGTTACCTTCCTTCAGTCGCCACCATTTAATTCTAAGCTGTACCTTACGTCTAATCTTTTTAGGCCATCTTCTAAACCAAACATCAAGAACTAAAAGTTTATGTTGAGTGGTTACTCTCACCTGTCACCACCTTACAATCAATGTAATAAGCTATATCCATCCTTCTAATCAGAAAAAGTGTATTTGACTGGCACTCGTTCCACTCCTAAAGATGATTAAGTGAGACTCTATTCCTAAACCGAGTATTTGCCAGGATCTGCATTAAGTCCATTCCTGTTTACCATCGTGATGGATGAGCTTACTAGAACTATCCAAGATGAGGTACCTTGGTATATGCTATTCGCTGATGATATTGTTCTAGTAAATGAGACAAAAACAGGGGTTAATGCCAAATTGGAATTATGGAGGCAAACATTGGAATCTCAGGGATTCAGATTGAGCAGGTCCAAGACAATATATATGCATTGCAAATTTAGTAACCGGAGAAGTCAAAACCATATTGGTATAACATTGGAAGGGCAAGAGATATCACCGAGCGACCAGTTTAGATATTTAGGTTCCATCATCCAAAAGAATGGGGAAATCGATAGTGACGTTAATCAAAGGATCCAAGCTAGTTGGTTGAAATGGAGGAGTGCAACAGGGATTTTGTGTGATCGTAACTTTCCGTTGAAATTGAAAGGGAAGTTTTATCGGAGCGCTATTCGGCCTGTCTTATTATATGGTACAGAATGCTGGGCTCCTAAGAAGCATCATACACAGAAGATGCACGTAGCGGAGATGCGCATGCTTCGTTGGATGTGCGGTAACACTAGAAAAGATAAGGTGCGAAATGAGGATATTCGTGCAAAAGTTGGTGTAGCACCTGTGGAGAAGAAGATGCGGGAAAACCGGCTAAGATGGTTTGGTCATGTGCGACGCAGACCTATGGAAGCACCGGTTCGACGAATAGATACTCTCGATATGGGTAATAGCAAAAGGGCAAAATGAAGACCGAAGAAAACATGGATGGAGGTGATACGAAACGATATGGTTGCCAAAGGACTCAATGAAAGTATATTGTTCGATAGGAGTGAGTGGAGGCGGAGGATTCATGTGCTGGACCCGGCGTGATTCTCATGTTGGTTCATGTAGCCTACCCCATATGCTTGGGATAAAAGGCTCAGTTGTTGTTTGTTGTTGAAGTATTTGCCAAAATCAAGTCAGAAGAGAAGGCAAAATCTACAATCGAGTTTTCTGCTTCATTCCTTTGTCCAAAACCAAAATCTCCATGGATAGTATCAAAGCCACTACGATTGGTATTTACATGTCCATTGAGATCACTAACAATAAATAACTTCTCTCTACTGGGTATTTTTTGCACCATCTCGTCTATATCCTCCATTGACGCTTATTAGTGTCATCAAGCCCTATTTGTGATGCATAAGCACTAATAGCATTAAGTATCTTCCCATTTAAAATAAGTTTAACTAGTAAAATCCCATCACATTCTATACTACATTCTCAAGCAACTGTTTATTTATGATTATGCCTATCCCATTATGATTTTTATTTCTATTTGTATTTCAAAACTTATAACCTAGAGCTCTATGACTACGTTTTTCGCCTATCCATTTAGTTTCTTATAAACACATAATACCAACTTTCCTTCTAATCATCGCCATCATCCCGGGAGGGAACCTAAGTTCCAAGAGGTTATAGGGATCCTATGGAAACCTTTGCTTATTTGACACTACACCTAGGATCTGATGTAGCACGCCACTTCTGAATGACTTAGAAGCCTTTGCATACTTGACACTGCACCCGGGACCCGATGTTGCGCGTCGCTGAGTAGAGGACGTCCCTTACGATATTTTTATAGTGGTTCATGTCATAGAATGTGACAGTTTTACGCTGGCTGTCACAATCCTACCACAATCCTCATTTTTTCTCTTCCGGACTTGGACTCGGCAATGGTGGGTTTAAAAAGAAGGATGCAACACGAGGACTTCTCAGGAGGACACCTATCTTAGTATCACTCTCACCCAAGCACGCTCAACTGCGGAGTTCTAATGGGATCCGGTGCTATAGTGCAAGTATGGTCGCATCTGTATTACATATATATCGTAGATAGAAAATATAATCTCAAATTGTGCATCAATGACAAAACCCGACATAGAGTATCAATATATGTTTAAAAGACTAAATCCTTTATATCATTCATTTTTACATATAAACCTATTTCATATTCCAATACATTAAATATAAAAATCGAACATAACCTTCTTAGATTTTGAATATAACGAAAAGAACAAGTTAGCTCTCAAGCGTTACTCCAACAAATAGAATATATTTTTATTCCAAATAAAAATAAATAAGGCATATCAAGTATTAAAACTTAAATGAACTTAAGAGAGATATCAACATGGGAAAAATAGAAAGTATAGCATATTAAAAAGTTAAAAAAGATCCTAAGCTTAAATTTTTATTGGTTACTTCACTATGATTGTAAAAGAATCGATTGACCAATTCGTATACGGTTTAGATATTGGTATTGAACTGGCACTTTGGGATAGGAATTGTCCATCTTGGATTTTTCAGCTGCTTCGGATTGGAAATATCGGATTGTGTATCATTGGAAAGAAATTAAAATTATGAAATTATATAAATAATATTAAAATCTATAAACAATATGGCGAATTCCTTAGCGATCAATGATGTCTTAAATGGTTTTTTATAGTTAGTAAAAATAACTATAATAGTTAGTAAAAATAACTATAATAGTTTTTATATGCTTATTAATTAATTATTGATATGAAATAAATCATAACCCAATAACCAATTAATAAATCCATTAACTCATTTGTAAATTTAATACTAGAACCCTACTAATCAAATGGTAAACCCAATGTAACTTGGTTTAGACGGCATCAGTGTCACGTGTCAGAAGTCATTTCAGAAGTCGGACAATTATTTTTTGGATTGGAGTCGACCATCTCGTATCCTAGAATTCAATTTATGTTTAGCAAGCAATGTAATAATTGTAGACATGGTCTTCTATGATAAACTATGTTCAGAGGTCCCCAAAAAAATCTTAGATTAATAACACATATCCATATTTTAAGACGAAGTATCTTCGTTTTTGAAACGAGTTCTAAGGAGGGCTTCGTTTGGAATTTGGTTTTTGAAATTATAGAATATATCGAGAGGGGGTTGCCAAAATGCCCATTAGGTTTATTCATTTAGGTTTTGATAAGAGCATTAAATTTTGATAATGGTTTGTTTATTTGAGAAAAGGAAGTGCAAGAGTTAATAGTTGTAAAGCGCTTCATAAAGCCATGTTCAGATGATTCCAAAGTAATAATATGACATTACACATGTCTTGTAATCTAATGATTTGTATGGATGACAGAATAAATTGATGTTTCTTTTTATCATTTCCTATCAATCCCAACATTTAGTTTGTTGAACATTTTTAGTTCCATTTTTTATTCATAAAAGTAATGTCTCTTATATAGCTTGGTGTATGCTACAATGAGTTAACGTGTCTTAGTGTGTCTCCATTCACTTTTCCAGGTTTTGCACATGCAGCATTTGCTTTAGGATATGAGGCAGGGATTAACAGAACTTCTATTGACGGAAATTTAATTCCACCTGGGGCTCTTGTTACTTTTGTGCAAAAAGGCCTTCAGTACATAGAGTTGGAGGCGAACTTGGATGGTGTGAGTGCTTATGTATAATGTATCCGTACCATTCTTCTCTAAAATTGCTATTGACATGATAAGGCTGTGTTCCATGGCTGAACCCTATTTTGATAAGAATTGTAATAATATGATATATTTTAGTCCAGTTATTCTGTACATTTTATTATTATTTATAAATCCAAAATTTTCTAGGTTAATGCATGTGGAGATGACGACTTTCCACTTTTGCAACCTTTGGATATTATTACGAAAGATGTAGACGAATTACAACGATTAATTAAAGAAAAGAAGGATAAACTTCAGAAAGAGAGAGAGTTGGACAAAGATCCTGGACGAGAACGGGATAGGGTTGGAGAACGGGATAGGGAGAAAATGAAGGTAGAAAAGGATAAAGAGCAACAGAGGGAACATGAAAAGGATATGCATACTGACGACCACAAAAATAAGGACGTTGCTGAAGACTCTGAAGAAAAGACGAAGTCTAAACCTGATCAAAATGGTGTATGTGCTGGTAATATTATCTTAGTTTCTCATTTGTTTGTTCTGGTAATTTCTTTGCATACATATTCCATTAAGGCCATAAAGCAACAGCAGATCTTCCACACTCCTATCAAGTGTAATGAATAGTTGAGGTGTTCAACTGTATGTTTGCCTGGCAAATCCGTCTCTTTCTCTCATGTATGGAATGGGATATATAACATAACCTGAGTATTGCATGATGACTTATTCTTCATATAAGTTTTGCCAGGCCACTGTTATCTGATTAATATGATTAATAGTAGTGTGAACTGCTTCTGACAAGAGGTCAGTTCCAAATAATTTGGACAATTCGATAAAAAAGTAACCGCATTGAGGGGCTGTTTGTTTGCAAGGAATTGCCAAAACTTATGGGAATTGGGGGGAAATACACTATTCATCAAAACAAAAAAGCACGGAATTGCCATTTCTTTGTTTGTTTGCATGGAATAGGAATTGCAAGTTTTGAGAATTGACATCACCTTTTTGGCAATTCCAAACCCAAGCTTTTTTGGATGGAATTGCCCATTCCCAAAGGCGCATGGGATTAGAGGTTTTATTTTATTTGGGAAAAGTTATGGTTACCTATTTTCTCTCATTCTCACTTCTTTTTATCCAATTCCTAAAACTCAATTCCCACTTTTCTTTATTCAACCAAACAAAGGAAAAGATTGAAGGGGACAAAAACCATTCCAATTCTCTACTAACAAACAAAGGAATGATAATTCCGGAAGACAAAAAAAATTTGTTTGTAAGACGGTAAGACCTCAATTCCCATTCCCGTTTTTTTATTCCAGCAAACAAACAACCCCTTACTTTTATCGTAGAAAACTCTCTTATGCTTGTTATAAGGTTGTCATTTTTTAACTATTACTTTGTTATGTACTTGATTATATATGGCATTTACTTTTATTGTAGAATTCATGTTTGCTGTATATGGCACTTATTACTCTGTACTTTATTCTTGTGTTATTATTGTCAACTAAGTCAGGGTGATCTTTTACTGTTAAATGGGCATTGCTTATCAACTGTTCTGCCCATACTCTTTGTAGGGCCAAGTCCAATGGATATCACCCCGGCAGATGTGCCTTGTGAGATTCCTAGCACTGATGTGACTATTTTGGAAGGGCATAGTTCTGAGGTTTGCCCCGCCAGCAAATTCTATAATTTTCATTTAGTTTGCTGACGATTTTGACTATATGCTTTTCTATACTCTCTTGTTTTATGTGTATAGGTTTTCGCTTGTGCGTGGAGTCCAACAGGTTCACTTCTAGCATCTGGGTAGGTGTATTTTCTCTTATTTATTGTGTCTCAGCTTACTTTTAGGTAGTTGGCATCATCTGTAGTGCTGCTTTGTTGGTTCAATTTTTTTTTAATGCTTCAATTAGTTTGCACCAGTTATTGGATTTGTTTCATTTGTATTGAGTTTCGTAGAAAGTTGTCAAATCAGGAGGCATTTTTCTTCACAAACCAGAGTCTGGCTGTTAAACTATTTGGCTGAACACCTTTACGGTTCTTGACTTCCAAGTGTAATTGTTTTACTTTTCAGCCAGTAGACAGATTTAGGTATTTTTGTTACATACCAGAATCTCCAATTTTCATATTCTTGATTCATGCTCTTTATAGATATGGTCAAGTATTGACATTCTTCTGCGGTAAATGGGCTTGAAGTTCCAAAGCCTCTTTAAAGCGTTTCAAGTCGGTCTCGTGCTACAATTATATGTTTATGCAGCATGTTTGTTGGAATTGATCCATAAATCGGTGTCTTGACTAAAATCCTGTCTTTCTTCGAATGTGGGATATAATGTTTCCCTCCAATTGCATATGCATAAGATTTACTTGTTTTCTGGCATAATTTTTATTCATTGCCACTCCAATAAGACTATTTAGTTATCTTCTCGACATACTTGTCTGCAGTTGTTTACCCTGAGATGGTTATTTTTTGGTGTACTTAATTTTGCTTAGCCTTCTGTCCTTTTCTGAAAAAAATTGTAGCTATCACAGACGCATTGTATGTTGTCTTGATAAAATCTTTGTTGTTAGGTCTGGGGACTCAACAGCTCGAATTTGGACAATTCCCGATGGCCCTTGTGGTTCTAATATACAGAATCTTCCGCCACGTGTGCAGGTTTTGAAACATTTCAAGGGAAGACTCGAGAAGAGCAAGGATGTCACAACACTTGATTGGAATGTATGGTTTGATCTACCTACTGTAACTGACAATATTGATATAGCAACGGTTTCCATTCAGTATTTAGCTTTTGAAAAGTTGTCGTCAAGCAAATATGTGCTTTAGGCCTTGTTTGGATACACACTTCTGCCAGATTTCAAGACTAGATTCCCTCTGGGTCCGGTAGAATGGTTTGATTTGATGGGTTCCTATGAGTAAATTCATAGGAAATAAGGACCCCCCAAATCGACTCATTCTTTCGTATGAGATGGCATTAGCTTTATTTATTTATTTTGACTTGAGCCATTCATCATCATCATCATCATCATCATCATCATCTCTCTCTCTCTCTCTCTCTCTCCCCCTCTCAAATCCAATCTCCATGCAATCCAATTCTTCATTTTCAATTTTCCAATATTTTTGTCAAAATTATAAAAGGATCTATCCCAAACTATCCAAACACGTATTTAAAATGAAAATCCAAAGAATTTTTACTTAGAAGAGACATGTGCATTCCGGGATATGCTTATCCCAACTGAAATATGATGGATTGTAATACTAAATATACGAACAATTTCATGAAAGTTTGGTCACAAAGGTTCTTATATAAATACCATGAGGTTTTAAATTTGGATACTTGACATATTTATGTAATATTTGCAGGGGGAAGGATCATTACTTGCGACAGGTTCGTATGATGGTCAGGCCAGAATTTGGAGCAAGGATGGTAAGCTCTTTTAGAATGAGATTATTCAATATTTCTCTCCAGTATTGCCAACATACTTTCCATGATAGTTTTTTCGTGTAATATAGTTTAATTATAGACATATGGTGCACATGAGGATTCACATTATTATGCAAATAGTAATTGATTAAACCCATAAGTAATTTTACTCACTATTGCTAGCCATAGATAATTTACTAGTGTAAAACAGCCATGACTGATATTTTTGTTTTAGAAAGCTGCAGTTTCACATCAATTGTTTTTACTGACCAACCTTTTCTTCCGGAATCACCCTTTTTCCACGTTACTATCATTGCTTCACAAATACAGTATATGTAATGCCAATGTTATGAAATACGATATGTGAAATCGTGCCCTTGAGGATTGCATAGCACATGAGCGGGTTATGTGTATGCGATTTTATTTTCAAATAAATAAAATTCAAATATATATATGAGAAAAATGTATAAAAAAACTATTACAATGTGTATAAAATATATAGTATCCACAATGGAATATTAACGATTTATAGTAATGAATTTATTTTTAGAAAAGGCCAAAGGAGGAAATCATATAATATGATATTGATAATAATGCAAAGATAAAGTGCATACCATAATCATCTATGTAATTCTGTGCTATTTCATCAATGATTCATAACATGACACCAAATAAATCTTCATGATTGGAAAATTAGAACGAGAATAATATCATGACCAAAAATTCATCAAGATCATAGGTAGCGAACAGTGTTGAAAATAACATAGCATAAAAAGCGTTCAGTTTCTAAAAAAACGAAAAGCGCAAACAGCGTTGCGCAAAGCGTAGCTATATGGATTATCATTAATTGATTTTAATAATTGTATTTATTCAAACTAAGACACAAATTTAAGGAAATTAGTTTTAAAACCAAAAATAAAATTATATTCTTAAAGAGTTACTAAAATAATGTAAAATCTACAAGAATTAACATAACTAATTCCCAACCTTCAATTTAACAAGTTCACATACATAAGTATTCAAAGCAAAATCAAGCGAAATTAGATTTTTTATCCTTAGACTATGGAGGATTAAAACGTAGATGTTGTATTACAATATTACATAAATCTTATGTTCTCTTGATCTATTGAAGTTCAAATCCAGTTTAATAAAAATATTCGTATGTAAAATTTTAGTTGCGAATAGCATAGGCTACGCTGTTGCTATCAATTCATAGCATAATGTAACGTAAGCTACTTATAAATATACCGTAAAATAACGTAAGTTATTTTGTATTTAAATTATTTTGTCGAGTGACGTAGCAAATATGTTGATTATGTTATAAAATGCAATATAATGAGTTACATAACAAGTTTTTTCAATATTGGTAGCAAATAATTCGAAAGAAACAAGTAAAGTATTATTGTCATCACGAATTAGAAAAGCAAATAATTAATGTCAATGTCTTGAGATAACTCAAGCAATCATTCATTTTCGATGTCATTAAAATGTTTCAAAGCAAGTTTTTCATACACGGTACAAACACGTTGATTAAGGAATTTTTAGATATAAATAGAAATATATGCATTTCTATAAGCACATAGAAAAACTAACATATTTAGACAAACAAAAATAAAATAAGTGTAAACAGGGGCGAATCCACATACAATCCAGTAGGGGCACGTGCCCTCTATGAGATTTTACAAAAACAGAAATCTTTACTTTGATCCATTGATGTAACACCATATTATACATGTATGTTATATATACCGAGTTCATAAACATAACACAAATGTGTTAATGCCAGTGAAACTAATATCTGTCGTATCGGACGATATCTTGATATCGTTCGAGCATCGATAAATTTCGTATCGATAAAGAGGTATATCGTTTTAATCTGATATCAGTCACATTGGTCGATATATCGGCGATACCGTATTTATCGGTTAGAAAGTGGTTTTTCTTTTGGGTTCCAACTTTCAAGTTTCAACCTGTATCCGAAACCCAAACCCACTAACAATAATAACCCAAGTAGCCAATTTGCAAATTACGTAATTCTCGCTCATTCCAATTCGTAAGGTTCAAAAATTTATGCCTTAAAATCTTCGTCTCTGTATCGTTTTTCTGCCGCCACTTCCTCCTTTCTCAAGTTCAACTACGAGTGTGCGACGTATCTCTTATCCAATCATTCATCTAAAACACTTCTCAAATTGCAAGTATCTTTCGATTGGTTTAAAATATAGTTGCACGAAGCGGGAGCGGAAGCGGAGGCAGGGAATTGCCAAGCCCTAAAGAATCTTATGTTAAGGACGTCAGGGGAGCATTTTATATATATGAAATTATATATATATATGAAATTATATAGATAAAATACTATAAAATTATAAAATTACACCATGAATTGATTAATTACAAGCCTACAATAATTCATTTAGTTATAAGTTCAATATTTCATTAAACACGAAGAAATTGTAGAGACAATAACCCAGCCGAAAAGATTCGAAACTTAGTCGGGTTTCTATTGTATGAGAGTCGAGATTCTGTTTCGAATCTCAGTAAGAATCGCGGATTCAAGGTTTCGAAGCGGGATTCGTTACATACCCTCAAGGTTCCTGCAACCAAGGTTTAAAATCTAGTTGTATGAGAATTTAGTTTTTTATTTAAATTATTTTCTAGCATGATGTGTATTATTGCGTTTTCTTATATGTATGCATGCCGATTATGATATTGTTGCTAACTCGATATAATAGATGATGTTTTAGGATTTTATTATAAATTTTATAAAAATATGCGAGTGTAACTTTCATTATAAACTAGACTAATACTCCTAATATGTATATAGAATTTTTCAATATTGACACGCGGTATGTCTGATACCGATACTGATACCGATAGCCAAAATGAACGTCCAATATGTAACCTATATTGGCGATATATCTTTCGATACCAAGAGCAACAACTGAGCCTTTTATCCCAAGCATATGGGGTAGGCTACATGAACCAACATGAGAATCACGTCGGGTCCAGCACATGAATCCTCTGCCTTCACTCACTCCTATCGAACAATATACCGATATATCGTCCGATACCGCTATTTGATATTGAAAACCTATCCTCTACGATCTAGATATTCGATATTTGATACATCAGTTATTGCTCATATGGTAGTGCATGATGTTACCTAGCAAAATGTTGTGGGTTCTGATTCAATTCCCACATCACATAATTGTTTTTTTAAATTTTTTAGAGAAATAAATAAATGATCAATCATTATAATCATGTTAAGTATGAATTCCTTTAGTGTGTTTTTTGTGAATGAAAAATATTTGGTTCAATGAAAAGTGACGAGATATAAAATTTTGAACAAAATCTAATGGAGTCTGGTTGCATACTGTACCCCCGCTCATCAAAATTCCTGGGTCCTCCATCGAGTGTGAAGAAGAGAAAAACAGTTAAAAAAGGGCCAAACAGTATAAAAAGTAAAAACATCTGCACTTTTGAGTTTATGAAAAAATTAACATGAATGTTCAAAAATATATCTTTTGTAGAGAAATAGAAGTCAAAAAATTTCATCTATAGCTTTTTGCCTTAAAAAGGTGTCTTGCTTGAGTTTTCGTCAAAGAGGAGAAATTGTTAGGAGTAAACCTTAATTTGAGATGAGAGAGAAATGAAAGAGGAGAAATGAATGAAGAAGATTTTTTTTATTCGGGAAGGGTTTTATACTTGCCTTTAAGCTATCAGGTATAGATACAAATATATTAAAAATCCTAAACCCATTTCATAAACCGCTTAATTCTTAAGCTATTATGCATTTTATGGAGCTGCATAGTGCATTTTGCGGCCACATAATAATTTTTATGCGTCGAAGCTTGAATTAACACCGCATATTGCTAAAATATCCCCATTTCTATGCGCCAAGTGATGCGGCTGAATAGATCGTATTTTATAACACTACTTGATGCTATCACATAGGGGTGTTTAAGGGGGGAAAAGTGGTGTTTAAGGAATTATAAAATGCAAAAAATTAAAATAAAATAATAACAACACCTGTCAAGTGAGGATGGGCAACGATTAGGTTTTCAAGACGGAAGTATTATGTCATACAGGTAAAATCAAGTGAGGTCATCTACAATTTCGCCTTATTTAAATTTAGTGTTCCTGCAATTTAATTTCCAGCAAAATTATATCCTTGGATTTTGAAACGGATATTTTCTGCATTATTGTATAGGCATACAAGCTTGTCTACTATTTGTATGCTTATTTATAGAGATCCAGCGCTCGATGTTTTTCAATTACATCACTTGAATTTTGTCGATCTGTATGTCTGATTGTGTTGGACAGGGGAGTTACAAAACACTCTTAACAAGCATAAAGGACCCATATTCTCTTTAAAGTGGAACAAGAAGGGTGATTATCTCCTAAGTGGAAGTGTTGACAAAACCGCTATTGTCTGGGATACTAGGACATGGGAGTACAAGCAACAGTTTGAATTTCATACAGGTACAATACTGTTTATAAGAGGAATCGGGACCTAAAGTGTCACTTTAGGGTGCACCCTATAGCGAAGCATACATGGTAATACCTCATTGGGTGTTGCATATTAAATAAAGTGATATGACATCCCTGGAATCGAATATTTAATATGAGAGAGACTACATACCATGGGTACCATCTAATAAAATGTTGCCACATCAACATCATTGTAGAATGGATCCTAGACACTTTAGGCCCCGCTTACTCTTGTCATAAAGCATAAACTACAGCTTCTTGTCCCCATTTTCGTTCTAACAATATGAAACTAAAAATGTGAGTTTATTTAATTTTTACTTTTGCAGCACCAACACTCGATGTCGATTGGAAAAACAATGTCTGTTTTGCAACATGCTCAACAGACAACATGATATATGTTTGTAAGATAGGGGAAAGAGAACCGCTTAAAGCTTTCAAAGGTCATCAGGTTAGAGCCAGTGAACTGCTTGGACTATTACTGATATTTCTTCATCCTATTTGATTAAATGAGGATTTATTACACTTCTGAGTAATATCATGGCCCTAATTATCTCTATATGTGTACACAGGCCACTGTGGCGTCTTCTTTTCATCTTTTGTGATGTTCTAAAACTCTGTTCTTAATGCAATGCATAGCTATTGCTTCTATAGAAATAAATTTAAAACACTTAATGATGTATGTAAAGTAGTGTAGATTAAGATTATGGATGCAGATTTACGTCAAAAGCTGTCTATTTTGAAAGGTCTCTTAAAAAAAGGATAATAATGGTTTATATTTCCAATGTCATTTGAAGCTTAAGCTATCTATGATTATGTGGACAAACAGTTTATGAACACAGATGTCATGGTGATATCCTGGCCTATGCTTGTTCCTTATTTTTAATCCACTACGTTTTTACTAACTTATAATAGATTGAGGGAGTCACTAATACCAGAGAATTAGATAATGATATCAAGTGGTGAAATCTGCATGAGTTTACGATAATTTAGTTGTATTATCCAGTCACAAGATGAACCCCAGATATTGTCTTGTATCTAAGTATGCATATGTTTGTACTGTGTAGATACTCTATTTTAAGTGATTATACTGACAGCCTCTAGATATTAGTAGGTCTGCCATAAGTTTCTTCGTTTAATATTTTTATTTAATAAAAAGATTTTTTTTTTTCTTATTGTTATTTAGGGTGAGGTTAATGCTATCAAATGGGATCCAACTGGTACATTGTTGGCTTCATGCTCCGATGATTGGACAGCAAAGGTGAGAATTAGAGTTTGATACCATTGTTGTTCTATCAATTACTGCTGTATCATCAGCAATATCTAATGCCAAATCTTCTAACTTGTTAAAATAATTTATACAGATTTGGAGCCTTAAGCAGGATAAGTGTTTACATGACTTCAAGGAGCACCAAAAGGTTTGAGGCCATTAACATGACAACCTCCTGTAATTCTTCAAATTTGAAAAATGTCTTCCAATTTTTTGATAGTTTATCAGGAAATTTATACTATTAGATGGAGCCCCACTGGCCCTGGAACAAACAACCCTAATCAGCAATTACTATTGGCAAGGTAATTGTTTGTTTCATGTAACCCATCTTAGTTTAGTGTAGCTAGTATTAATGTTTACAATTGGCTCGTTAAATTGGACCGAATACATGTACGATTGTACATAACATTCATTCTCTTATTGCAATTTTCAAATTTGTGGCAATCGGTTTTTCCCCCTTGTTTCATGTGTGAAATTTCTCTTGGTATTCTTTGTTTTCTGTTCTATATATTATATGCCACTCCTTGAGCACTCATAAGCGGTAACTTAATTTTTACGTGACGGAAAAGTTGATAAAAGATGCTCAAAAAAGATCTTTATTGTCCGATAATATTTATTGCATTTCGTATCTAATTTATCTATTTATATTTTCTAGTAGTGATTTAATGTTTTCATGTTCAGTGCATCCTTCGACTCTACGATCAAGCTATGGGATGTTGAGTTGGGAAGACTCGTGCACAGTCTGAATGGCCACAGGTACTCAAACACTACACATTTATTTGTTTGATAATTAAGATTTCTTTGTTTTTGTATGTTTTCAAATATTTCTAAAATGATAGCTTGACATCTTCTCCAGCCCAAAGATGGCAGGTTAAAGCTTTTGTTCGGAAAGTATTCATACACATGGTCCTTTTAAATTACTAACTAGCTGTATTATTTGTTGTTAAGTCTGCTAGAGTATGCACATATATTTTTTGCATTATTTCTGGCGCATGAAGGGTGTAGGAAGGTTGTGGGGCTGGTTATTATATCCATGTTCCTTTTCTTGGGTTCAGGTTTCCAAATCACATGTATTTTGGTACATAAAGCTTCTGAGATATGGATATGGATCATTGCTGTAAATAACATAACATGTGCTCTTAGCGGACCCGTTCCATCAATTTTGCAGTCTCATGGATGAAATATGAAAATTGATAAGCCTAGCCAACTGTTGAAGATAATATCAACATCACAAGTTATATGGACCCGGAAACTTTTAAGAAAACAAGAAATGAAACACATTAATTTTGGGACCAGCTGGAAAATAGCTGTATTAGAAAGTAAAAACTATACCAAGTTTTATGATGTGTTGTTTGCCGATCATCACCTTTTCCCATCGCATTGATATTATTGTTAAATTTAATGTCATATGCCACTCTTAATCAATCCATACGTATTTAGGGTGTCAATCTGGTCTGGTTGGCTTTGACCCGACCCACTTATGACTGACCCAGACCCGACCCGACCCGATTATTGTATGGGTTGATTTCTGCCAACCCAAATCCGACTTGATTATAATGGTGGGCTAATTTGACATGACTAACCGTATTCTATAATGGTAGACCAAACATGTTTATGTTTGTACCTATATATAAAACAATATAAATGGCTCTAATTTTAAGAGGTAAAAAAGTTGAAAACCAGTAGAATTAAATTAAAAGAATGGTTTTTGTTTACGAGATTATGGTTTGACCCTTGAATTTTTAATAGGGGCAAAAAAATTTAAATAAATTAACGGTTTAATCAAGTCAACTTCGGTTCTTGACCCTACCCTGCTCATTCATTAATCGGGGAAGATGGGTTGACCCGTTAATGACCCATACCCATTTAAATTGACACCCCGTAGCACTTGTAACCCCAAAACTGACTTGTTGGCACCTAATACCCCTGACACAGTTGAGTGGTTACAAGTGCAGTTTAGTATTGAGGGTTATTCTTTGGTGCTTCCACCAATTTTCTCTCTCTCACACACACACACTCTCTCTCTCCTCCTCTCTCACACACACACTCACTCTCTCTCCTCCTCTCTCTCTCTCTCTCACACACACACTCTCTCTCTCTTCTTTGGAAGCACCAAAGAATTTCCCTAGTATTGAACGTGCAATTTACCTTCATCATTAGGTGTTTCTTCCTTGTATGTGGATTATTTAACATTCAATAAATTTATTTTGCAGGCAACCGGTCTATTCCGTTGCATTCAGCCCGAATGGACAATATTTGGCAAGCGGATCATTGGACCAATGCCTACGCATATGGTCAGTGAAAGAAGGGAAACTTCTAAAGACGTACAGCGGGGGTGGTGGCATTTTTGAAGTTTGCTGGAACAAGGAGGGTGATAAGATAGCATCATGCTTCTCTAACAACACCGTGTGTGTTATGGACTTCAGAATGTGACTTGAAATAGATTTTGAAGTGCACTTCGTTACTAAATAGTCGGAATATGAACAAATTTTCCAGTTCGCTCATCGTTAGCAGTGTGATCTGAATATCATGATTAATTTAGATTGTGAGAGAGCTCGTAGCATTGTTAAGTTGTTTGTTGTTCCTTCAAACTTGTTTATTTATCTTAGCTTTGTTTATGTTAATCTCATACTGATTTATAATTTATGCAACAATACAGTTACAGAAATTGCTTCAGTGAGTCGTTAGCAGATATCAGTTGTTTTTGTTTGCATCTGTGATATTACAAGTTTTTGTTCGTTTGTTTCTGTACTTGAACTCATGCATAACTTTAGGGCTATAAATTTTCATTCACAACTTGGATGTTACTTGATTACCATTTGATTGTTGTTTACAACGTTTTTATGCACTCTCGGATCTTAGGAGCTTAGGATGCTAAAGTAGGCGATTTTTGTACTATCTTAAGCTTGTGCTTGGATTTTTCGTAGAAACAGGAACTGGTGTCTCTTTGCATTTCAATTATGAACGAAAAATGGATCTTTCTAATGAACAAAGAAAAATATCCCATATAGTACTAAGAAATGTATCTAGATTAGACTCTATGTATGACATGGTTATCGGGATGTAACAAGTTTTATACACCGTTCTTGTACGAGCAGTCTATGTGGGTATATGTATTTCTGCTGGAAAAAATAAAATATATCGGTTTTGACGTGATATATATTGAGCAAGAAATATATGCAATATTTGTTCCCAATATACTACCATTGGAAGAAGAAAAAATTGTTTTGATGTGATATATTGAGCGAGAAATATATAATATTGTTCCAAATTTGTTAATAAATTTATGATGCCATGTAGGATCTTTCTCAACATGTCATTGAGAACAGCTTATTAGCACCATTTTTACTTTCAGCATCACGATAGACTTGTTTTATCCAAAAAATATTGAGAGCTAACATCTTCAGCAACTTCTTATCGTATTGTACGGTTATTGCATCGTATAACATATACGTCGTGTCCAATTACTCGCTTTTGAAAGTATACTCTAAAAAAGGACAACAGACTTGCACAACACCAATGAAACTTGTATATGACTCATACCAAATCTATCATTGTTTCGAAAAATGATAAATAAGGCGATGCAATGATACTTACCATTATGCCACAACATGGCCCAATCCGTCCATACACTATTTATACCACGCACTTCTACAACTTCCAACAACATAGTTCTTCAGTAAGCCACTCGAAACAACGTTTGTAAAGCGCTTTCATTTCACATGTCATAAAACTGTCAGCATTATTCAGATACAAACTGCCAACTTCGAACCGTAAAGTTGACATTTCCACCAATTTCTTGTCGTATTGCACGTCGCGTCAGGAGTCATGCTCATCCAAGCATATAATTTTACATAAAACCCCGATCTATCTATTAATTAACTCCCTCGGTTTCTTTCTTTCTTTTTTCCTTTTCCATTTTTTTCTTTTTAAGTTGAAAGGAAAAAGGTTGCTCAACAAAAACGTGATTCCGCCTAACCGTAACACGTCTTGACACGTTGTACGCCAGCTATGCAGCTTATCGGATCCGCACACCCGTACCCGGATCCGCCGCTTAAGCGTGGGCCCACTCGCTGAGTTATCTTCATAATCTCTCTCTCTCCCTTTCCCAAAAATTTGACATCCTTAAATCTCAATTCTCATTCCCTCCTCTCTCTCTCTCTCCCCCACCCCACCCCCACCCCCTTAAAATATCAAAATCCCAAATTCTAGGGTTTTTGCAGCTCTCCTTTTTCCTCAGTTTGCGAAGTTTTTTATAAAATTTCGATGGGGAGCAGCGAAGAGAGAATCGTGGCCGTGATCATGGTTGGTGGTCCCACTAAAGGTCTCAATCCTTCGTGATCTACTCTAAAATTTTAGATTTTGGGGGATTTTTTCCATAATTTCTTAAATTTATGGTTAAAAATATCTTTTTTTTTTTGGTTGCAGGGACTCGATTTAGGCCTTTGTCGTTGAATGTCCCGAAGCCTCTGTTTCCATTGGCTGGGATGCCAATGGTTCATCACCCAATTTCCGCTTGCCGAAGAGTAAGAATTCTTAATTATTTTGGAAAAAACAGTTGTTTTTGTTTGATTTTTGTGGTATAATTCATTGATGAGTTGAAGTTTGGAACTTGTAGATCCCCAACCTAGCACAGATTTATCTAATTGGGTTCTACGAGGAGAGGGAGTTTGCGTTGTACGTTTCTTCGATTTCCCATGAGCTCAGGATCCCTGTTAGGTTGGTAGATTGATGGGTGAATCGGAAAGATATTTTTTTAAAATTTGGAATGTAGTGTAATTAAGGTGATTTATGTTTTAGATACTTGAGAGAAGATAGGCCGCATGGATCCGCAGGAGGGCTTTACAACTTTAGAGATTATATCATGGAAGACAACCCGGTTAGCTTATTTTGACTACTTATACTGTATTTGGTGGTTAAATTATAGCACTGTTATTGATCTTCTGACATTTTGTAGTTGCTGATTTTCCCTTTTTGTTTTGATTTGCAGTCTCATATTGTTTTGTTGAATTGCGATGTTTGCTGTAGTTTCCCTCTACCAGAGATGCTCGGTAAGTCTTTCACCTAAATGTGACTGATGAACTCTTTGCAACAAGGTATGTGACTGAGAAAAACTATTGTGGGTATAGAAAGGAATAGGGAAATTTGTATACAAATATTTGCAACAAGATATGTGACTGAGAAAAACCATTGTATTTATACCATCGATATTTTATAATACATATATTTTCCAACACAAGCTATCCCATTTCCGAACAGAACACTAACAAATGGTGTTTAACTTGCCTATATCAATTTAGTTTAAGCTGATACGCCTTATAGAATCACAAATAGGTTTGCTAGAGGCATGAAACATCATATAGTTTCTATGATTTTGGTAACCACATAGATCATAGGTAAATGCTTGTTTCCATCAAAGGGCTCCAAGCCTAGAGTTATAAACTTTGTTTTACTCATGCTTATGCATAGTTTTAGGAAACTTATGTCCTGGCAGCATGCTTTTTGATTTGTTCTTATTATTGTTCCTGCTCTAAAGATGCTTCCGAAAGCCGATATGTTCGCAATCAGTTGGTGCAGCCATCAGTCCAGTTGCACCACATTTTGTATGTCCGTATACACGTGCATGCCTCCGCGTATGTGTCGTGTGTGCACTTCCATGCATGTGCCCACATGTCGTGAACTTTGAAACCAAACGAGCCGTTGTAAAAAGAAGGCCATGATTACCTTCATTATGATATATTAAATGATAATTATCTTGTTTGAATTATCATTACCAATGTCATCATCCTATCCCTCCTAGGCCCTGTAATTTTGTCACCTTCTCATGAGATTTTATAATTATATCTGCAACCTGGTCGCTGATATTACTTTCCTTTGTCTGAACAATTGTTGGATCATTAGCTTCCACGATACTATGTAGGTATAAAGGAGTGCTTTCAGGGAAGCCAACTATCATCATGAATTTCTAGTGATTTTGCATGTTTGTTTCTTTCGTTAAGTTGTCTTCTGAACTTGCTTTGTTTTTTAACTCCTTTGCCGCAGAGGCCCATAAGAGTTATGGTGGAATGGGGACAATGTTAGTAATTAAGGTAAGGAAGCATTGAAAATGTAGCTGAGCTCAAAAACATGGGATGAAGTCTTTGTTTTAGGCGCTGGAGAAAATCAATTTCACTTTTGTCTGTTCTTTTCATTTATTTGCTAGCATTCACTCTTCGGTTATAAGAATGTCATTGCTTTACATTGTCCATCTCTTATTTTTGTGTTAATAGGTGTCTGCTGAATCAGCTAATCAGTTTGGTGAGTTGGTGGCTGATCCTGTTACAAAAGAATTGCTGCATTACACAGAGAAACCAGAAACTTTTGTAAGCGCTAGGTCTTGGATTTTCCTTTGCTCTATTTCTACATGGAACTTATGCCCCGGTTGTTTATTCTGAAATGTTATCTACATCATTTGCATTTTTAGGTGGGTTTCTAGCATGTCAGGCAATTCATTTCATCTTATTTTTTTACATTGTCAATATATGCAGGTAAGTGATCTCATCAACTGTGGGGTGTATATATTTACACCGGATATCTTTACCGCGATTGAGGATTCCTTTGTGCAGAGGAAAGATAAAGGTACATATTAGCCTGCAAGCCTGCATGTAGCGATCTTTTTAATTGATGTACATACCACATGAAACATTTTGTTGCTGCCTACTTGTATATCTACATAATCCCGTCTAATATCTAGTGAATTTATCATAATTCTGTGCTACCAAATTACTGTCTCGTGAAAAACTGTAATCTATTAGCCATTCTTTATTCTTTTTGGTCATGATTTCACCACTCCTTATAATTTTACCTTTTTCTTTTACCTTTATATGTTTCCCCAAGGGATATGCTCACGTATGTGGAACTGGCATACAGCAGTGCACATATGTATACCTGCCATGTTGAACTTGCTCTATGATCCAGGAGTTGCTAAATGATAAAATTATGATGGGATGAATCTGTATTTTATTTAATTTTTCCATATTATCACATGCATACCCCCTGCCCCACCCTACGGCCCTCTTCAAAAATTGTAATATACACGATGTTTTGATACCTGACTTCATTTTCACATTCTATATAATGCCCATGTTCACCATAATGCAGCTTGAGTTTCATCTGATATATGTTTTAATTTTTTCTGGATTTTTTCTTGTTCTTATTTATGGAAGTCAATGTCAGTTGTAAGGTCCAGGATTGAGAAAAACAAGTAAAATTGATGGCTTTGTTATAGCTGGCTAGGGATGGAACATAATCCAAGTAAAATACGGCAAGAAATAAAGGAAGGAAAGGAAGCATATTTTATGGGGGAGTAAAGAATCTTTTTATCATCGGACAAAGACATAGCCTCCAATTAAACATGGCAGGCATGCCATTGGGTTTGCTTTCTGTATGCCAGTTTGGAAAACATGAGCATGACCGATTGTCTTATTGTGGGTCATTATACATGAAGCTCTGACTTTTGGGCATTGATGGATATGAATTGAAAGAAAGATTTGCTTGTGTGTGCATGGGTGCGGGGATATAGCCATCTTACTTAAAAACCATTTGGTGCTCTATGGAGAATTAATTTCCATCAGCACATACTAAATGATTAAAGAATTCTATCAGTAGGCATCCTTTCATAAGTTTATTTATTTCACTTAAATTGGTATAAGTTAGTTGAATACAAATCATCATGATGGCCGTTCGATTTTTCTATTTTTAACAACACATAATTGTAAGTACTTTTGTCCGTATAATTACTAGCATAACTCAATTATTTTAGTAATATGTTTTGTTATATAGTACCGTTGACATTACAAAAACTACTTGAGTCGAACTTTATTTCCATTTTATATTTTCAGCCATGCTGCAACGAATGACAAGTTTTGAAGCTCTTCAATCAGCAACGAAGTAAGACCACTGACACATCTCTGCATTACCTTGTTCATCTCTGTGGTCTTTAATGCTTTAAACTTCTAATTTGTTACTCGCTTGCATATTGGCCTTGTAGAATTTATGGCAAGCTCCTTTTTTCCCATAGAATTTGGAACCTATTTGATGCTTTGACACTGGACATTAGGTTGATATTAGGTCATAATCTTATTAATAATTCTTTCATGTTGCCTCATATTTCATGGTCCCTTCTGCATATTTGGTTAGAAAAGTAAAAGGAAAAGGTAAAGAAGAAATTGATGACCATGAGACAACTTCTGTTTTTGAATCAAGAATGTCATTTATTTCCATGCATCATGGTCGCTGTCACATACTGGCGTTTTAACATGCAATATCCCTTTATTCTTGTTTCTGTTGATCTTGTTGAATATTTGCTGCTGATCATCTTTATTAAGAACTTCATGAGGTTTTCTTTGTGTTAAAATAGTTTTGCTCATTATATTACTTTCTTTTGAATATTAATTCTTATAGTTATGGATGGATTAACTTATTTGGGTAAATACTTATCGTTCATATACTGCTTAAATATTATGTACCTGAAGTTTTTGCAAGATGCTCAAATCATATGACATTAGATCTTCTGCTTTGGAATTTGACAATGCAAATACAAACTAGTAAATGGAAGATGAAAAAAATTAATCATGTTGCCGAGCGAAGAAGATAGGAGTTTGAAGGCTTAGCTGTTGCTGCTGTTGTTTCATGCACAAATAATCATCAGTACGGAAACTATGTAAATTACTGATTATACAATGCCGGTTATCATTTTGACTTTTAGGAGAAATAGCTAACTAGTGTGATGTGCGGGTTCACTGTTGTATGCTATATAGGCAACATTATGAAAGCCGCTGTTAAATGAAAGTATATTGTTCCTGTTGGCGGAGTTTTTGTCCAATGCTAATCGATTTTCAGGACTAGTAGCTTCCTGCCGTGTTACTATTGTAGGTTCAGAAAATAAAATGTGTTAGATTGTGAATAGGTATGGTGTCCATGATTAAAAGCACGACGTCACATTTATAATTTGTGCCCTTTGGTAACTGATCTGATTTTCTTCATAGACATCAAAGCTCCATGATTTCCTTTTATACTGTGTTTTTAAGACGAACCCTGTAAAATATTTCTTACAATTTCTAAGCACAGGCTTCATTTAGGAGTTATCAGAAGCCTTCTTATTCCTTTGAACTCTCAGTCACTTCTCTTAAAGTTAAAAGAAACGAGAAAGAGAGATTTTATTATGAGAGCAAAGGTCTCTTTATATAGAGATTACAATTACTTGATGAACAAGTATCATGGTACGGTGTACCCTAATAACAATATAATCTAAACTATTCCAACACTTCTCCTCAAGCTGGAGCATAGATATCAGTGGTGCATAGTTTGGACAATAAATGAATGGATGCGGGTCTTGGAAGAGATTTCGTCAAAATATGAACAATCCGTGCATGAGTAGAAACATAATGGAGATTGATTTTCTTTTTAACAACTTTTTTCTGGATAAAGTGGCAATCTCCCTCAATATGTTTTGTGTGATCGTGACGCTGGATTCTCTGAAATATGAATTGCAGCTTTATTGTCACAGAACAAGGATACTGGTGTTGTAGAACTAACACCGGGATCTTGAAGCAATGTGGAGAGCCACGTCAATTCTGAAACGGCATCGGTCATAGCCCTATATTCAGTCTAGGCAGACGAGCGTGCAACACGTTGCTTTTTGTTGCGTCAAGTAACTAGGTTCACGAAGAAAACACAAAATTCACTTGTGGAGCGATGGTCATCCACATATTTGGCAAAACCGACATCAGCATAGGCTACAAGCGACAAGATTAGAACATGGTTTATAGAGAAGATCTTGATCAAGTGCACGCTTCAAATAGCGGAGAATACGTTCAACGGTCTGAAGATGGAAAACTAAGGTGTCTGCATAAACTGGTTCACCGTGCTGACTGCAAAGGATATGTATGGGCGAGTAAGCGTGAGATATATCAGTTTCTCAACTAACTGTCAATACTGACTTGGATCGGAAAGTGGCTGGTCATCAGGTGAGCTCGGCGAGAGAGCTTTACTATTGTAACCATGGGAGTATTAGCAGGGCGAAATTCGAGAAATCCCGTTGCTTTAAGAAGATCAAGGGTATTCTTCTGCATTAAAAAATAATGATCTTTTATTTCGAGGCACCTTTATACCAAGCAAGTACCGTAGAGGATTAAGATGTTTGGTGTAAAAATGTGAGGTCAAATGAGTTTTGACTTTAGATATATCTTCGGAATCATCTCCAGTGATGATTATGTCATCAACATAAACAAGGAGGATAACCATTCCTTCTTTCCATCTATGTGTAAAAAGAGATGGATCTGTCGGGTTTCTTGTGAAATTTATCTTTTTTGGACCAAGCTGAATTTATCAAACCACGTCCGAGGAGATTCTTTTAGCTCATAGATAGATTTTTTAAGATAACATATAAGAGATTCCCCCTCATGCTCAAAGCCAAGAGGTTGTTGTATATAAACCGTCTCGAAAAGATCGTCATTGAGGAAGCTATTCTTGATGTCTAGCTGATGTAGAGGACAATCGCATGTAACCATAAGGGAGATCACGACATGAACAGTAGTGAGTTTAGGCAATGAAGAAAAAGTCTCACCATAGTCTACATCGTATTACTGACTATAGCCTTTGGCAACAAGGCGAGCTTTCAAACGAGATACACTGCCATCATCATTATGTTTGACAGCAAAACCAACCATCTTTTTCCGTGAAGAGAGGTTGACCAGATCCCAAGTGTGATTAGACCTTAGTGCCTGCAATTTTTCCATCATAGCCTTTTGCCAATCTGGATGACTTATAGCTTCCTGAAGAGAGTTAGGAATGAAAACAACAGATAAGGAAGAGACAAATTAACATAGAGCTGGAGTAAGACGATGATATGAAATAAATGAAGTAAGAGGATGAGAAGTAGTGCATGTTCGTTTACCTTTACGAAGAGCAATTGGTATGTCGTCGGACAAACCATCAGAAAGAGGTGGATGCTCATCCGCTTCCGACTGTATACATGGAGGATGAGATTCAGTATCTGTTGGTAATTCTATCACTGCTTTAGGTCGACATATATAGATGTGTGTAATCGGAGGAGGAAGATGGGGAACTTCGACAGTAGTATATTCGGTTTGAATTGGTTGGTCAGCTGAAGGTATAGAAAGTGGTGGTGGTGGGACGTGAGAAAGACTTTTCGCTAGGGGTAAAAGAGTTGATCCTCAAGAAAGATGACATCACGAGAGACCACGATAGTGGATGTAGAAAAATGTAGGCAAACATAATTTTTTTGAGTTCTAGAATAACTAACAAATATATGTTTAACAACCTTAGAATTCAATTTATCGTGAGTTGATCTGTGATTATGTACGTAGCAAACACACCCAAATATTTTAGGAGGGAGGGGAAAAGAATCTTGATTGGAAAATAAAATAGAGAACAGAGTTTGGTTTTGAAGAATCGTGGAAGACATGCGATTAATAAAAAAATATGCAGTAAAGCAAAATTCCGAACACGTTTTGGGACATGTATGTTAAGCATAATAAAACGAGCAACGTCAAGCAAGTAGCGTTTTTTTATTTCAGCAATGCTATTTTGTTGTGGTGTATATGACTAAAAAGTTTGATGGATAATCTTATGAGATTGGTAAAAAGAGTTTGAAAATTTTACTCATGTATTCTTTTTGCATTATCAGGCCTTAGAGTTTTAATAGGCGTATTAAATTTTTTAACCACTTCAGTAATACTTGTTTTAAACATATGTGGTAATTCAGATCGATCATGTAAAAGAAACAACAATGTCGTTCTAGAGTGATCATCAATAAAAGTGACAAAATATTTATAGTTAAATATCCTACTATGCTTGTAAGGACCTCAAATGTCAGAATGGAGCCATGCAAATATCGAAGAACTACATTTAGTAATTGAAAGAAAAGAGCAACGAAAACGTTTCCCCAAAATACACGACTCGCATGAAAAATCAGATAAAGAGAAATCAGGTAATATATTATGGAGCTTAGGAAGAGGGGATGTCTAAGACGTTGATACTAGCAAATGGTAGAAACAACAACAAATGCGGAAGGTGGAATATCCAAGTAGTATAGGCTATTAACTTCTTTGCTTCCATCAATCGGCTCATTTGTTTGGTTCTAGATCACAATGTTATTAGAAGAGAAAGTTATTGAACAGTTGAAATCGTTAGTAAGACGACAAACAAATAAAATATCTGTACGAAGTGAAGGAACAATAAGAATACTTTTAAGCGGTAAGGAAGATGTCACATCAATATTGGTACAACTATGAACATGAGCATCTCGTTGGCAATGAAAATGAATTTATGCGAAGCGGAAAATATAGAGTTAGAAGCAATATGAGTCATGTGGTCGGAAGCCTCGGAGTCAAGAACTCAAGAGTTTGATTGATATGGTTAAGTTAGTTGTAGAGACACGAGAGAAAATACGTTGCGGGTGATGCAAGTCTTCAGGGAAGATTCATGAAGATGACGGTGGAGGTTGGTTGCTGTGGATGGAAGAGTCGTACTCTGTCGTGCAGTAGAAGTTTGATCCTGATAACCATATTTCTCCCGGTAGAATTGTGTTGTATGGTTCGTACCACCGCAATGAGAGCAAGAAAGGGAACCGCGACTCTGTTCGCGACCCCGTCCCCCACGGCCCCGAGTAATAAGAGCACGACCATGTCCAGGGGGAAATCTTTGGCCACGTCCCTGAGCAATAAGGATAGAAGATGAAGCCTCCACTGTAGAATCACCCGGTGGAAGGACACGATAGGAAGTAGCGAGAATACTATTTAGGATAGGCGTAACGCCCCGAGAGAAAAGAAAGGAGCGAACTCCATCCAAGTGAGCCTTCATCTTAATTAAGTAAAGAGTCCCCATAAGAGCCTCACGCTGACTCTTAGTTACAGCTGGATCAGAGAAGATGGGTTGCTACATGTTCCATTCTTCTAGAAGCCTACGGAACCGGGCCCTAAAAGCATGTAGATCATCTGGAGCAGCGATAGTGGGTTCATTGAAGATATCATAGAGCCGCTAAAGGTCATCTTCTGACGTGTAAAGAGATTTGAGATGGACCATATGTCCTTCGTAGTAGGGAGATACATAATAGCCCGATAACAGCTGGGCTCCATAGAGTTTGTAAATCAAGTTGTCATTTTGAAACCAAGATGAATATTGCGCATCGGAGATTGGTGGAGCTTCCTGAAAGAGATGGTGATGAAGACCCATGCTTTTGAAGGCTCGTTCAATGGCATGCGCCCATTCCAAAATATTATTAGTAGAGAGTGTCAAGATAGTTAAACGGAAATCCGTTTTATAATTAGAAACATGAGGATCAATCTTTTCGTCCGTCATATTGAACGTCACGCGCAAAGCAAGCAAGTAATATAAAGTGCAGATCTAGCACATAAAGAGCGCAAACATAATAGTATAAAGACTAAAGTAAAAACACAATCGATACCAAATCTGGAGGCGATCTGAAGTCGGATCTGGAGGCATCGAGTAAAGAGGCTTCGAGAGGGATCTAGACGAGGGTAATCTGGATAGGCGGCGAGACGCGAGGGCGATAGGCGAGGGAGGGATCGTCGCAGAGAGGTGAGGGCGAGAGGCGAGACGCGTGGGAGAGATGCGAGGGAGGGATCGTCGGAGAGAAGCGAGGGCGAGCGACACAGGTGAGAGCAGCAAGGATTTTTGTATTTTTTTATTAGGGTTAGGGTTTAGGAGACTCGCTCTGATACCATGTTAAAGTTAAAAGAGGAGAACTAGAGATTTTATTATGAGAGCAAATGTTTCTTTATGTAGAGATTACAATTACTTGATGAATAAGTATTATAGTACGGTGTACACTAATAACAATATAATCTAAATTATGCCAACAATTTCACACTTTGATTATTCTGACCAAAATTGCACTTTCATGAAGGATCTGGAATCGAAAATGTTTGAAAGTTTCGAAGATAAACAAATAAATTCTAGGGCATTTAGAGATAGAGGTTGTTAGCATCTGACGCCCACACCGCGGAGTCCGCGGGCGAGGCGGAAGCGAATTTTTTTTTCCGGCATCGGACACTCACACTTGAGGATTCGAACCAAACACCCTAAACTAGTAAAGCTAAAACATGCAAGCTTGAGAAATACAATATTTGTCGCGTGTCCATCTAATTGTGAAAGACCCCTCCAAGCTCGTAGGCGTCGGAGATGCGCTTGAGCATCGATCACCCTTGCCGAAGATGATCCATCTGAGGGAACGCGGGGAGGCTCAAACCGACGGTTCAAAGTTGCTAGGTTTGGATGGCCGGTGATGTAGGAATTCTTCACTATATTTCTCTCTAGAATCTTGCTCTAAAATGGAAGCAAGAAGGAGATGGAGAAGATGAAGTATGGGCCATGGAGGAGATCAGGAAAAATCTCAAGTCATGAAGTAGAAAAGAATGGCTACTAAAGAATCAACCATGATGCAATAGTGCATCCAAAAGAAATAATCATTTTTAAAATCAAAGCTATACCTTTCTACATTGTTCACACCATGCTTCATAAGTCCACATGCCATCTAATTTCCCATTTAATTTTCCAAAAAGGAAAATCAAATATGAGGTGTCATTCTAGAAGTATTCCCGTATAAATACGGAATACTTCATCTGGTTATGTATCGTTACACATACGTGTATCCGTACAAAAATATGGATAGCACCAAAGAGAGAAAATGAATAGTAAACAATAATACTAAAATATATGTATCAAAATACATATATAAATTATTAAATCAAAACCTGATTTAATAATCCGGCTTAATTCTAAGTCGGCTAGTATTATCAACCGTCCGATTAAAGTCTGTATATCGCATACACGTATTTAATCGGACCCCCTGCATCCTTACCCTACTGAGCCTGAATGTGACAATCTCCGTACAGTCCGATCTTTTCGTCAAAAGTATCGCATATCGGATCTGGGGGGTGGATATCACCCCAACTAACCCAATAAGTCGTGTCTGAGTCTAGCTCATCACCAACTGAGATACTGCTGTTCAACTATCAGTAAGTTTCCCCTACCGTCGCCACAGATTTCTGGTGATAGCTGACTGAACACAGTGCGACATCGATTCCTAATACCAGGAGAGATGAATCCCTAACAGTCGACCACTGCCTCCATGTGGCTCAGGACTGTACCCAATTAAAACCTGTTTGCACGACTCCGTTGTAGGGTAGTAATCAAAGTACAGTGGGAACTCACACGAGATAAATGACAACTTCAGGTCAAAAGACCAACATGTACTCATGCTACCGGAGAACTTCCATCTGATGATAGGTATAATATCATCTAGAAGTTCTCGGCGAGTCCGTCCAGTATACTCACTTCCAGTGAGTGTCTGGATACTATCTTAGGTAACACAATACCAATGGCTTGTGAGACCGGCCACCGTCCCTCGTCGGGGTCTCGAAGCATATACACTAGTCTACTCCGGAATATCGATACTGAGTCTCGATTCTCCCACGACTAGGGACATTTAACGATGTGCTTATAGACCATCCAGCTCTCACGTATATGATCGCCATCATAATACTGGTAGTCAAGAAAGAATCCTATGGGTTCTATCAACATGTAATAGTGATCTGCCATACCACATAATGCATGTACATGATGATAAAGACAAACCATATAGCATACTATCATTTTGAGTAAGATTCTTCTACTTGGATAGGTCCTCCCTTAATTATCATAATCGGTGCCTGCAATTACAATAATTGCCTTGAGAGCACTATATCCAAAAATCTCCCACCTGCACTTAAGACTAATTATTGCGGTATCGCGTACTCACAGCTCGTGTGCTACCGAATATCCAACTTCTCTAAAAATCAGTTTCTCAAATCTCGTTTGAGGAACATTCGTGTTCGAGAAATAGTCTCAGTGAGTGGATCCGCTATAATGTTTCAACTTCTTCTTTCTATATCTCAACTTTACAGAGATCAACAATCTCCAAAACTGAGCGATACCCCGCCACAAGTATTTGTTTGGATACCTGATGGGACCAAGTTCATCAATGAACAACTCCTATCCAACAAACTTCTTTGGCTGTATCCTTTGTTGAGTTATAACCAGCATCCTGCACTATGATTACCTCAGTATCCTTATTGGAACACTATCCATTACACTGATCCTCAGAAGAGGATAAATTCATAACTTTGACAGCATCTCTGTCATCCAGGTCACCTTGGAAGCCATAACCGATAACCGTCTTCCGGAGGAGGCTGTCGTTACCAAATATCAAGAACATCCTCTTATGTTCTTTACCGCTTCCTTTTGTTTCTCGAGGATTGGATTAATATACTTGTTGCAACTAGTGCAAAAGCAATATCTGGTGTTGTACAAGACTTTGCATGATTGACTCAACTACGTAAGCAAATGATATGTCATTCATGCCGGTCCCTTTCTTCATCAGTCTAAAAGACATCCTTTTTAGAGAGGGTGACTCCACTTGCGGGTACACCACGTTAGGAGTCCATTCTAAAATACTTTTAGAATGCTATATAAGTACCTGATTGGGGAACTTCCTAAATCTAGATCTAAAACCATAGATCTAGTCACCAGAACTCCTTATATACTATCCATATCCAACGTGGAGAAAAGACTGTGTGACAACCAAAATCTGACCGATTGTAGTATAGGAACATCATTTCCTATCTAGAGTATGCCATCTAAAACATGGACAGTACTCCCTACATTCTTCTTACTAGGTTTATCTTTTGTTTTGATGAAGTCAATCACCTTGTCACATCAATAACAGATGATCCGGCTTCGCTATCCTTACTTTAGTCTACGAATAGACATAAGCATCTGCGCACCTTCTGCTGCTCCCACCGACTATGATAACATTCTGGCAGAGTCATATACACGCGCACTTCGAAAATCCTATTTGGAAAGACGTTATAGTCACCCACCTGCCAAATACTATAGCCATGAACTGTATCAGCGCCAAGACATATCCATATGGACTTCAGCATAGACACTGAAGTAAAAGTCACATCACAATCCACAACGGGTATTTGATGAAAACTCTTTACAACAAATCTAGCCTTATTAGGTAAGCATTTTTCCACCTGCACAGATCTCGAAAGATCTACCTGCTCCCAATGGGTTTTACCCCGTTCTGGAGCACCCAGCAAAATCCTTAATTTGCTAGAGTGCGTGGAGTCCATCTTGGATATGAAGTATCTGGTCATCTGGAAGTTCTGCTGATAACTAGAAGGGCCATCATAACCATAATGCCGACCTCCCTGTCACCGTCTACGAGAAAACCGAAGTGTCTTTCGGGTGTTTGAGGCCACCTACTAAAATCTGCGGAGTGGCTAACGGTTTGTCAAGTCCAATTGAATCCTTAGGTTCTACTAAATTTTCAGTATCCGTTTGTGGTCCTGGAATCACTTGCAATTCTACCGTACTCCCATTAGTTTCTTTTGCAAAATAAATCCTTTTATAAAAATGTGGCGAGTCAAGAACAATGTTACTATTGATCTTGAAAATGGTAGAAACAATATCCTAGCGAATGCTTGGGATAATCCACAAACTGTCATTACCGAAGCGTGCCTCGAGTTTGTCTGGATTCTGCTTTTAAACAGAAACCAGACAACTCCATATCTTAACAACTATAAGAAACGCAACCATTCTATATCCATATAGAATCAAGGCATTAATTTAGATGGAACCAGATTCAAAAGTCATGCAGCTGTTTCTAGTGCATATTACCTGATGGGAAAAGGGCCAATACATCTTTACTTATCATGGAGCACGTCCACTGATATGTAACCTGTGAGAGAATCAAGTTCTCGATCTTACTATAATGGAATACACAGCATAAGTATCTACATTTTCGATCACCTCGAAGAATCCCGATACTTCCAACGTGTGGCTCTCTAGTTTATTCTTATACCTATAAACTTCTCAAGATCTTTGACTTTACATTACTACGAATGCGTGTATAAAATCAGAGAACTCATAGGTAATTCTGAATGAAGTAAGAGTACCAACCCTTTGTTCCGAATGACACTGGACAACATACACCTCCATGTATAAGTCCTAAGTGTACACCAACTCAAATTCCGTGTCTTATAAATTGAAAACTGCATCTTGGTTAAGAATGTCTTACACCGTTATTTAATGCACCTTATCTTATCCTCAACTGATAAAAGTAAATGTTTACAACACAATTTTCAAAATGTATATCTTATTTTATAAAAATAAAGGTACAGATATTTCATTTTAAAATCTGGTGCATAACAACGGTTATTCGAAACCAAATGTTTGCCGTCAGGCAAAAGCCTGACGATTTAATCCAATATCACCAATTGCAATGAATTCCGATATTAAGGATCAAATCGCCTATTTCCCAATATTCTTCTCCTACTCATCATCTGTAACACCGTACAGATGTGAGATCCAAATCTGGTAAATACATACCCTGGAGTCAGAATTGACTGGAAAAACAGTTCTCTATTACATATACACAGAAATACCGAAACATTTTCATGTTTCATAAGGGATGGTCATATATTCCTAGTAATGCTTTTTCCATTATCTAGATTCAAGACAGTAGTCGTAATTTCTTTTGCACTCACTTCGGTCCCTTTATATGTCTTTATATCTTACCTTCTGCACACCGTCCCTGCGTTAACTGGTTTTCTTTCTTCCCTATCTTTCGGCACCAGTCTGAGGTTTGGAAGAAGACTATCCAATAAACGTAACAAGTGTACTCTACCAATACAAGGAGCTTTCGCAACCTGAGAGAAGGTAAAGGGAAGAGACAACCGAATAATCCTATTCAATTTCTTCAGAACCTGTGGCCTTCCTCAACTGAAGTAACTTTTTCGAGTTCGTATGTAACTATACGATGGTCGTTCCAAGCAATATGGATCATTATAGTGATACGACGTGTTCTGAAGAAATGCAAAAGGGTAAAGTAGGAGTGGCAGGGATATATACGACTTTGTTGCGAATCAAGACAAACCAAAGCCAAATTGTGTAAAAAGGTTCTGTCAAATTGGTTCATGAGTTTTTAAGGTAAGTCGTGGGTCGTCGTACCAGAGAGAGAAAAGAAACACTCAGTGTGCACTCTATCAAGATCAGATTGGTTATCACTTTATCTGATCAGGATGGCTCTCATTGTTGCCTAGAATTCTTCTTCAAACCTTAAAAAGAACTAGTCGGGATCATTTAAGTGAAAAATCTCCCGATGAGTATACGTACTCATCAGTGGGAATTGGGACTCAACTATCATCATGTGATAATCTGACGGAATTCACTCAAGTCACCACACTCCAGAAGGTATGTGCATGCCTGACAAGTTTCCCATATGCTTGAAACTCCCGATATGGTTTTTGTCCCTAACGACTTCATGGCCTTGATAGAGACCAACGTGCCATAAGTTGCTTGTCAAGTTCAATCCGTTATTATCCAAGATTGATCTAAACCCATCCGCACAAGCCCTTGATAGAGACCAACGTGACTATGCGGCTGTCCTAGATAATCGCATATCAATGCTATAAATAAGTATCACGCAGCGACCTTACACTATGCCTTGATAGAGACCAACGTACATAGCACGAATATTACGAGATACTTATCTGAAATGATGGAGGGTTGCAGCTGGTTTTTGGCGAAAAACCTTTAACGTAATGAACTTGATATCGTTGAAGGAACTCGAGTGGTTTTGAAATGGAGTGGTTTAAGCTCCGCTTTTTAAAACTAGTAACATAAACTTTTGCTTAAGAGTGAACTCCTAATGAAGGGATCAAGGCTCTTCCCTTATAGAATGAGGTGCGTGATATTTCAAACCAAATACCTCTATGCAAAGCAAAAGAATACGACCATGAGTTTTGAAAAAAACCGAGTAGTTTTAAAATTGGTTCCGACAACATCATTTAGGTTTATTTTTCCTTGCATTATATCGATGATGCATTCCCATCATTTTATATTTCCAAGCCATAAAAGAATAATATGCTATTTTTATATGTCATCCGCATTGGCCACGGGATCCCGTCATGCACCGTTAGGTTACTTAACTAACGACAGAGCATGGGCTAGACTAGCACGGATGCAAAACATATAGAAGTATCTACTAAACATATATAATATATATCATCATCGTAGGCAGATAATAATCATCACAAGCATACGAACAATAATATGGAATCGCGGATGATTTAGGAGCCCCGCGTTTCATTTGAGTCATAAATAAAACGCGATGTTCCCCGGTCGTATGGATAACCAGTGCAATGAAGATCCTAGACCCCTACAAGTGCGGCAAGTTACCCGATAATCCTTGAAGTGAGGCAACCCCAGTCAACAAAGTGAGTGGGCCACCCAGCATTTCACGGAATCCGGTAACTTGAGCTTCCCTCCGTGGGTAAACCTATACCCTCTACGAGTGCGACGAATAGCCCGCCAATTCTAGAGTAAGGCCCCCCGGTCTCAACGCCATGAGATACGGGCCCGTTGCCCTTTAGAACTCGGCTATTCAAGCACTCGTCCGTGGAGTAATCCTAGTACAGAAAAGAAAATATATATACAGCGGAGACATTGACCTCAACCCGGTCGTGCCCTAACAAAAGAATATGCAAACTGGCAGTGATGGCAGTCCAAATATCGGACGCTCGTCCCGCAATAATGAATATACAAATGAATCTAAACTGTACATTTAACATTGCACACAAGGCTATCCATCATGACAATTCGCATAAAGCATAACCAGATATATATAACCGCAGAAGCAAGCAACACCAGAATGTGTGCAATCCCGTCTAAATGAACATATAGCAATTAGACGACGTTCAGCAATACATATACACATCACAGATACCGACGATGCAAAAGTTTCGAGTTTTTAAAACTCCCGAGTTGTCCCAAAGCAAAGATGACACAAAGTGAAATCTGGGACAAATCAAACAACACCAAAAAGACTAGTTTAGAAAACCCAGCACACACCATGAAAACGAGCCCCATACATGAACAGTAAATGGGTGAGGCCGGTCATATTGAGCATCTCACCGGGCTAAACTTGATGGAATTGTCTCGTTTTCATTGTATCTCTATCTAGTCTAGAGTAAGCTTCAGTACTTGTTTAAAAAAAATTTGGAGACCAAAAAAATTCCAACAGAAACTGGGTTTTGAAATCGGTGTTTTCGGTTTTTGAAACTTAAGTATCGTCAAACACTAGTTTATGGTGTTTGGGTGGCTCTGATACCATGTTGGGATTCGGCGCCCACACCGCGGAGGTCGCGGGTGAGGCGAAAGCGAAAACAAAAACTTTTAGCGGGAACCGGATGCTTACACTCGAGGATTCGAACCAAACGCCCTAAACTAGTAAGCTAAAACATGCAAAATTGAGAAATACAACTTTTGTCGCGTGTCCACCCAATTGTGGAAAACCCCTTTAAGCTCGTAGCCGCAGGGAACGCGCTTGAATATCGATCACCCTTGCCGAAGACGATCCTCCTGAGGGAACGTGGAGGAGGCTCAAACCGATGGTCTAAAGTTGCTTGGTTTGGATGGCTGGTGATGTAGGAATTCTTCACTATATTTCTCTCTAGAATCTTGCTCCAAAATGGAAGCAAGAAGGAGATGGAGAAGATAAAGCATGAGCCATGGAGGAGATGAGGAAAAATCTTATCAAGTCATGAAGTAGAAAAGAATGGCTACTAAAGAATCAACCATGATGCAATAGTGTATCCAAAAGAAATAACCATTTTTAAAATCAAAGTCATGCTTCTCTACATTGTTCACACCATGCTTCATAAGTCCACATGCCATCTCATTTCCCATTTAATTTTTCAAAAAGGGAAATCAAATATGAGGTGTTTTTATTCTAAAAGCATTCCCGTATAAATACGGAATACTTCACCTGGTTATGTATCGCTACATATACGCGTATCTGTATAAAAATACGAATAGCACCAAAAAGAGAATGAATAGTGAACAATAATACTAAAATATATGTATCAAAATACATATATAAATTATTAAATTAAAACCCGATTTAATAATCCGGCTTAATCTTAAGCCGGCTAGTATTATCAACTGTTCGATTAAAGTCCATATATCGTGTACACGTATTTAATCGGACCCCTGCACGTACCACCGTACGGTTCCTACATCAGTCGCGCGGGAAAACCCTGTGTGGGACTCTAAAGACTCGATAATATGCTGGCAGTGAGTTTAAACACAAGCACGTCAGCGGCACTAGCTGTACGTAACGGCTACCCAGATACTTGTTGAAAGGGGGTTGACAATCAAGTGCGTCCTTACCCTATCGAGCCTGAATGTGACCATCTCCGTACAGTCCGGTTTTTTCGTTAAAGAGTCGCATATCGGATTTAGGGGATGGAAAACGTCAGACCCTTACTAACCCGATAAGTCGTGTCTGAGTAGCTTATCACAACTGAGATATTACTGATCAACTATCAGTAAATCTTCCCTACCATGGCCACGGATTTCTGGTGATAGCCAACTGAACACAGCGCGATATCGACTCCTAATATCAGTCGACCACTGCCTCCATGTGGCACGGGGCTGTACCCAACTAAAACCTGTTTGCACGACTCCTTTGAGCCATGGTAGGGTAGTAATCAAAGTACAGTAGGAACTCACATGAGACAAATGACGACTTCAGGTCAAAGGACTAACATGTACTCATGCCACCTGAGAACTTCCATCTGACGAATGATATAATACCATCTAGAAGTTCTCGGCGAGTCCGTCCAGTGTACTCACCTTCAATGAGCACTTGTATACTATCTTAGGTGACACAGTACCAATGGCTTGTGAGACCGGCCACCGCCCCTCGTTCGGGTCTCGAAGTGTATACACTAGTCTACTCCGGAATATCAATGCTGAGTCTCGATACTCTCACGGCTAGGGACATTTAAGGACGTGCTTATAGACCACCCAACTCTCATGTATATGATCGCCATCATAATACTGGTAGTCAAGCAAGAATCCTATGAGCTCTATAAACATGTAATAGTGATCTGCCATACCACATAATGCATGTACATGACGATAAAGACAAACCAGATAACATACTATCATTTTGAGTAGATTGTTTTACCTGTATAGGTCCTCCCTCAATTGTCATAATCGTGTGCCTGCAATTACAATAATTGCCTTAAGGGCACTATATCCAACAAAAGCTAATATTGTTCTATCTGTATAGGTCCTCCCTCAATTGTCATAATCATGTTATTTTCATCTTTACACGTGAGACTCTGGTCAATTGGAACGAAGATGACAATCTGGCCCTCCCCCATTATATACCTATTATTTATCAACTATCAGGAAAATTATTGTACATAATCCTATATCTGATTCATGCATGACATGACCAGATTGCTACTAACCACAAAGGCTGTTGGCAAGTCCACTGGCAGAGGAACATCAGCATTTTAATTGCTATAAGATTATTTTTCAGTTTTCCCTCCTAGTTATTCATCTTGTGCTTACATGCAATTATGTCTTGCTACCACATTTAATAAATTGGAGAAAGATTATGGACAGTTATCAAGTTTATTAAAAACTGAATTTATCTTTTCTTTTAAAGCCTCGTCTTGCCTTGTGTCTATTGTTGCTTTTATCATACTACAACATGTGCCTTCTAATATTGCATTGTCATACTACAAGAAGTTTTCTTCACAATTATCCATTGAACCTATAAATCAAGAGCCAAACCTCTGCTGATATTTGTCTTTTATAAGGGCTCTTCCTGCGGATTATGTTAGGCTCGATCAGGATATCTTATCGCCTCTCGCGGGGAAGAAAGAGCTCTACACATATGAGACTCGCGACTTCTGGGAGCAGATCAAAACTCCTGGGTAAAAAACTAGCTTCTAATGTTTTTTTATTAGGGTTAATTGCAACAAACGCCCTGTGCCATGTATAGCATTTATACCCCCTCAATTGATTTATTAGTGTAGACACCCATCTGTTCTACGGGTTGTTTTGTGAAATTAACCCTTTTTGTTAATATACATAATCAGATGTTAACTATTGCAAACATATGTGTGCATTCAGCAAGTCTTTGAAGTGTTCTGAGCTGTATCTCGCCCAATTTCGTCACACTTCTCCTCATCTTCTAGCAAAAGAATGTGGCACGAGAAGTGCCACCATTATCGGTGATGTTTATATTCATCCATCAGCGAAAGTGCATTCAAGTGCAAAGGCAAGTATCTTTTCCTCATTTCCTTGTGGTTAGCAGCATGGTTGATCTAAGACTCTTTCTCTTATAATCATATCGATATTTTTTGAAGGGCTTTCAGAGTGGTAGCTCTCTCAATTTATTCTTTCTTAGCATTTTGTACTCCAGTCATATTATATGAAAAAATTTGAAGGTTTTTTTTATACACCCGCCTAAATTGTTTGCTTATACCCTTCCTGTTATTGTTGGATGTTGCCCACACGCCTTAAAACTTTAAGTTTCTTTTAGATACCACTCAAATGTGTTTAGTTAATGTTAACATATTCCTATTTTTAAATTTTAAATCTATTTTAAGTATAGATTATTAACTTTACACCTATAGTCTTTCTCCAAAACAGGAAAAAAAACACCCTTATCCTAGCTTCACTCTTCCTTGCGTTCCTTCTTCCCTTCTATTCTCTCCCTTCTTCTCTTTTCTTCTTTTGTCTTCTCTTTCTTCTTTTCTCTTCTTCCCAGACGTGAAACAACCAAAAACTAGAAAAATCCCCAATTTGAAGGATCAAAGTGAAGTGGAGAAAATCGAGATTTTCACTTAGAGAAAGTGCATAACTTGATGAAGTGCTCATCTTATATATGGATCACTATTTCAAAATAATAATCGCATTCAGTTTCGTCTTAAATTTGAGATGATGGGAAGAACGAGGTGGAATAAGTTAGAATTAGGGATTTGGGATAGTATGGTATGGATTGAGGAAGGACTATCGACGTCCTTTTACCTCACTGGGGGGGTGGGTGGGTTTTTTTTGGGGGGTGGGGGCGGTGCAGGGGGTATAAACATTTAAAGAGGGTTGGAGGATATTTGAAACTTTTTAAGGAATTTTAGAGGTGCGGAGAATATCCAAGAATAATAGGTGTATACCAAAATAGCAAAATAATTATGGGGTATATCTAAAAACCCTAATTATTAACCGTTTTGTGTGCACGCGCGTGCGCACCCTGTTTCCTTTCCAGTGCAATCATCTAATTTTACTTTGGCTGATGTAGCTGTATTATTAACTGACACTGCTGTGGATTGATGGAGCAGATTGGCCCAAATGTGTCAATATCTGCAAATGCTCGGATAGGAGCTGGTGTGAGACTCATCAGTTGCATTATTCTTGACGATGTTGAAATCAAGGTGTGATGGTCATTTTCCATATGCGATGCATCCACACATCTGTACCATTCATAAAATGTTTTCTTAGATAAATCGTTTATTCCCTGACAGGAGAATGCGGTTGTCATACATGCTATAGTTGGGTGGAGATCGTCAATTGGAAAATGGTCGCGTGTACAGGCAAGCTTCATCTCTTTTCACATTGGAATTTCAATTTAGTTAGCATGAGAAGCTAAATGCATTTACATTCTCGCGCTATAACCTAGCAATATATGCATTATGGTTGGCGCCCATATATGTGTTATACATGCTATCTGGGATATAAATTTGCACTTGTTTATGCTTGATTGCAAAGAATTCATTGATTTAGGTTTTAAAGGTACAGTAATTGAATATATCATTAGTGATTAGTCATTTTAAAATTAATTAAGTTAACGAGGGTTGGAGGTAAGGATATGAAAAATGGAAGAGGATTTATTCTTTGCTACAAAATGGATGCCATAGAGATGTTTAGACGAGAGATTCTAAAGAGAGAAACATCTTCAGCTTGACTGAGAAATGAGGGTTCTAATCTAGGCTTGAGAGAAAGTAATGGGCGATCGAATTAAGTTGAAGATCAAGGTGATTTACTCTTTTTGAGTTATTTTACCTCGATAAATAATAATCTCCTCCCTCGATGATTATACAATTCTATCAGACCATGTAAAACCCTTTTCTTTTCTTTTCTTTTTTGGGGGGCGCGTGTGGGGGTGGGGGTCATTGGGCTGGAGAGTTGTCATTAACGCCTTTTCAAGTGCGCAATTCAATTTTTACACTTATATTCAAATTCTAATTCTTCTTGTCACATTTTTACGTGTGACTGGCAACTAATTGTCAACATATTCTATTGGTTTATTTATTTTCTTGGGATCACCACGTAGATATGTCAGCAAGTTGCATATAGTGGGCTTCACTCTTCTTATAGACTATAAAAGGATTTCACCACTCTTTAGAGTTATTCAAACTATAAATGTTCACCTCCAGATAAATCATTTCGAGCAAGAGATACAAACAAGAACTATCTTATTAGCGCTAATTCATGAATCAAACCATGTAAAAACTGTCGGGAATCTTCCCCTCATCCTGATACCTATCGTCGAGGGAAAGATCCCGTCTTTAACGTCACGTAAGACAACAATCCATGAGAAGTTATCAACACAGAGTATTTTTAACGTGGAAAACCTAAACGGGAAAAACCACATGGCAAATATGAGGATTCCATTGATATTAGAGGTTACACCCGACATCTTATCTTCTCCTTGATTTGATCATCTAATTTAATAGCATCTCTAAATCTAGATTAGGGTAGATTAGTATCCTAATCTTTTAATGAAAATAAAGCTTATAAGATCTCACCCATCTTTACTCTTTCTCACACAATGTCTCCTCTTTTGATTTCACCTCAAGAGAGAGGAGTTACAACCCTCGTAAACTTAGAGACATCTATCTTGTTTTAGCCTTTGCACGCCTTGGCCTTCACCTTTTGCACGCCGAGGCTTTGCCTTGTTATGCCCTTTTGCTTCTGCCTTGGCCTTATCGTCGCCAAATCTCCTTGTTGAAAGCACATCTCTATTTATAGTATAGAATACCCCTCTCCTAATTAGATTAGAATTAATATAAATATATTTTATCCTTATCTAAGAGAATATTTTCTCATCTAAATTTATATTTAAATAAAAAATTTATCTTAATTCTATCTGTAATAATGACTAACTATTTAAATTTAAACTAATATCAACAATCTCCACTTTAGTTTAAATCTAAATAGAACTTTTGATTATGCTTTTATCTCCTTATCTATTGGTAACTCCACCCCGACAAATTACTTTGGCCCAACTGTCCGAATCTAATCTAGACTCCCCGCGATTCACGAACCGTAAATAGGTGATCAAATGGACATGAGACATAACCTTAACAATCTCCACCTTTACTCAAATCTGTTGAGCCAAATAATTTGAGATTCATTGTTCTCATTTTCTTCGCCGACGTCCTCACAAATGCATCCTGCTCAATCTTGGAACCCTTGTACTATCTTCGTTGATCCATCTTAAGCATACTATAAAATATCTACTCCTGAGTGCTCACGATTGCTCCCGAGTACTCACGATCATTATACCATACTTTATCCCCGAGCACTCATGACTACTACAACGTACTACACCTTGGCCCAAAACTTTGGAACCCCTTGTCCGGAAATACGCGAAAAAGTACTTGCAATGCGCTATATCCGGAAGTAACCCTCCATTATCGACAAGAGGACACACATCTCACTGTGAACTGTAGTGCAAACGTCAAGCTTTCGTTGATGCTTTAACCACTACCATACACTCAACCTTTGTTGTCGACAACGCCACAATATGCCACAACGTTTCTCCAACTAATGGACTCATCCAATGAGTATACGCCTTGTAGTCGATCCTTGACCATTACGAACACGTGCATAGTCTCATCCATATGCTCAATCAAAACCGTAGTGCATTTAATGCACTTTTCTTAAGTTTGACATCTTTCGATCAACCAAGCCCATAACAAATAATCATCTGACTTGGTTCATACCATATCATAAACGTGTGATCGCACCACCGCTTCTGCATATGATATTCATGACATCCCACTTTTCTTTGCTAGATGGACATATTGTGGAAGAGAGTCGAAGTGGTCGACAATAGGGGTACTAACAAACAACTCCATTCTGAATTGCTTCAGAATCATCTCGATGCACTTTCTTCAAGATAGCCTAAGCCGCTAGTTTCTATGTCCCACTATATCATGAGGATTTTCCGCGATATCAAGATTTTTCATGTCGAACTTTAACCCGAACTGATGACTCAGCTCCCTAATTTGTAGCATACTCTTCGCCACCACTTCCATGATGAACATATGCTTGATTACATGAGAAAAATTCTCATCGTAGTCATCCCTTCCTTTGGGACATAACCTTTGGCTACCAGCTGGACCAATAATGCCCACGTCCTTTCTTTCGAAATGCCCACACGCAATCCATAGCTCTCGTCCTTTGCGGTACCTTCATTGATCTCTATATCCGTATAACGTGGCACTTGTGATCATCGACGTGGTATATTCTTTACTTGGGTTTTATGAGTTTGGTGATGATCATCTATCTTGGGTTTACGGTACACCGAAACATTCTCTGGCTCTGTAGATGTATCAGCATCCTCATCTTGTCTCCGAGAATCATGTAACTTCATCTCAATTGAAGTCTCCTTGCGCCCTTTCTCCACCATAATTGAAGTTTCTTACGCCGTAGCAACTTTAACTCCAATTTGATCCGCATAAACAAGTGAATAAGCAGGGCTTCTAAACATTCTCCGCGAACCGTAACATATAAGCTCTTCAATCCATCTTTTTGGGATTTGAAAATATATGAATATATGGCTGTAGACAACGATCAATCACCAAGTGACACGCATGGTTAACTGCTCCTGCCTAAAATCTGCCAATCCGGATTGTAATCCATACTATTGAGTCAGCCGTAATGTGTCCTCATCATGTGCTTGTCCCACCCCCATCTTTCTTTGGCCGTCTCGGCACTGTCACCCTGAACCTTACAGAACTTGGTGAAAACTTCGGAAGAAAACTATCATACAACGCATGCAATATAATTTCCCTAATTTGATTTCACCTTTACATCCATAACGCTTGAAAACATAGGTTTACATACTTGGATCGTCCCAATCTGCCTCTGATTGCACGATCTAGCCTCAAATTAACCACAACCATTGATTTCAGCTTGGACCAATTATGTTTTCACCATAGAACACCCGTTTACTGTTTTTTCCTATACGGCAGATCCATTGAAGCTTTATTTCCTTATCTCTCACGTGAACAATTTCCAACTTGACATCCTTTGAATGTCTCACATACACTACACATGATTACCTTTTCACCATAAAACTTCGACACCATAGGAAATCAACCGGGCGAAAACTAAACCCATATTGAGAAGAAATTTTCACCGACGATTTCAACCATAGCAACAAAATAATTTTCTGCATCCTCATCACATCAACCTTAAGACACCATTACTCGCATGTGCTCTCATACATATCACTAACAAATTAACTCCACTTCCGTGAACAACATTGTCGACTCCGTTTCGGCTATGCACTATCCTTCATGACTAATGCGCCTGCTCGCTTTCTTCCATTGTTCCGCTTCACCGCTTGCTACTCTTAAGCCCTTATGCTCACATCTGATAGGATCCGAACACTTTCGGTCGTCTAACACAAGATTTGATTTCCAAATGTTTCCGCGGGTAACTTCTTGACCGATCTAACTTTGACTATGCCAATCCGATGCTCCTTCGGATCAAACCTTATGATGCCTCCACCGATCCGACATGACACCACATCCACCGCAATCTCGCTAACTTGAAACTCCGATCAAATACCATAAACTCTGATACCACTTGGGAATCTTTCCCTCATCCAATACCTATCGTCGAGGGAAATATCCCGTCTTTAACGTCTGAGCACGCAAGACAGCAATCCATGAAGTAATCAACACAGAGTATTTTTAACGTGGAAAACCCAAACGAAAAAAACCACGGGCCAAACATGAGGATTCTATTGATATAAGAGAGTTACATCTGACGTCTTATCTTCTCCTTGATTTGATCATCTAATTTAATAGCATCTCTCAAATTTAGATTATTATCCTAATCTCTCAATGAAAATAAAGCTTATGAGTCACACATCTTCACTCTCCCACATCATCTTCCCTTTTGATCTCACCTCAAAAGAGGGGAGTTCCAACCCTCATAAATCTAGAGACTAATCTCTTGCTTTAGCCTTTGCACGTCTTAGCCTTCGACTTTTACCCGCTGGGGTTTGCCTTTGTGCCCTTTTGCCTCTGCCTTGGCCTTATCGCCGCCAAATCTTCCTTGGCCTTCGTCTTTGTGCCCTATTTATAGCATAGAATACCATTCTCCTAATTAAATTAGAATTAATATAACTCTATTTTATTCTTATCTAATAGAATATTTTCTCTTATATAAATCTATATTTAAATAAGAGATTTATCTTAATTCTATCTATAATACTAACTAACTATTTAAATTTAAACTAATATCAACAAAAAGAACTAATCCTAACCGCTAACAAGGTGGTCAGAGCTTATTCATTGGAATGGGTAGCGTATAGTCCATTTTGATCTCTACAACTTAAAAACGTATGTTCTCCAAAAAAATCTTCAATTTATACTCTATGCCCAGGATAGTGATATAATATGTTCAATCATAGAGAAGGCAAATGATGGAGATATAACAAATATGACGCTAGATTTTAGTAAAGGTTAATTGTGTTGTATCCCCTTCTCGTTGCTCCACCCAACCATCCACCCACCCACCCAAAAAAACACACCTAGAAATAGGGAAGGAAAAGGAAAAGGAAAAAAGGAAAACCCAAAATAAAGTGATTTATCAGCGCGTAGACTCCCCTATGTTCACCGACTGATACGCTGAAAACACTTGAAATCAAATTTTAACAACTCAAGTGTATAATTTGATTGCAGTTTTTTTTTTCAATGTTGTTTTGGAGCAAGTATTTGATTGTTTTCAGAGGATTTTGTTCTAAATCAGAGTTATGTGTGCTCTATTAATTCCTTGATGAGGTATTAGTGATATGTGTGTTAAAATATAGGTTTTGTTGTTGTGTATTTAGCCTTTAAAAAATCATATATTTATTTAGCTAGTTTTCCTCTTTTCATCCACAAGTATTTCCTATTATCTTGACTTATCATGCATCCTATAGTTCACAACAGGCAGAAGATATGTTCAGATACCTATATGTGGCTCTTAATTTTTTTTTAATATTACGGCAGGGTGAGGAGGACTACAATGCCAAACTCGGGATTACTATCCTCGGTACTTCCCAACATTCAAATGTCTTGCATTCGAAATACTTTCATTTAGCCTTGAGGCATCTTATAATGAATTGCTGGCAATTATATATCTTTATGTCAATTGCAGGAGAAGCTGTTTCAGTTGAAGATGAAGTAGTCGTGATCAACAGCATTGTTCTGCCGCACAAAAACCTAAATGTCAGTGTACAGGAGGAAATCATTCTATAATGAACTTGTGGTTACAAAATGAAAAAGGAAAATAATACTACAATAAGGCCTCATTATTGAGTGCAGTCCATTTTTGTTGTAGCGTGTTTTAATATTATCATCTCCATTCAAGGTTATTAATCATTTTTATTATGTGAATTGTATTTTGTAGTTGATGCTTTGAACTCATGTAATGTAGAGGTCTTTATGTTAGCCCTTAGGTGAGCTTTGCCAGTTAACAATCAAGTGTTGATGTTGCATCTCAATATTAAAATACGTAAGTGCCTTTTTTTAATTTTTGTTGTCTTTTTCGATTTAGCAATATGTGCAAAAATTCTCTCTTTGTGAGTTGTGAGTTCGCCTATGTACCAAATTTGGACCTGTTTCAAGAATATTGCTCATGTTAAACTATCTCGATCTTTACTGTTATAATGCAAATTTACCTATGGAGACGGGTGATTCCTATTAGCAAGATAAATGTTTGATATATTTATTTTGATTTTTATGGGGTTTAGCAATTTGAGTATTTGATAAATTTGGGGATAAACTGGCATTATTTGCCGGTTCCGTTTGTAAGTTGTTGATTAGAATATTTGCGAATTTTAACCAATTTTTGCATGTTATATCCTAGGACAATTGAATAATTGAGTTGTCTTTTGTTTATTGAAATCATTGGTATTTTACATGCTATATATCCTATAGGAAATTTGATGAAAAGTAACATGTTTTTCCACCCTTAGCAGTAACTGAAATCAGTAAAATTATAACTTTTAAATTTTTAGACGTCAGACCATGAATATTTGGCGTTATGGTCTATGAGAATTGGTTGTAATGAAAATTTGTGGTTCAGAATAATCTGTTGTACATGTTTTTCAATTTTTTTGGAACAAGCCTGGCCCTCTTTTGTGGATCGAGCCTTGCTCTCTCGTCGGAATCGAACCAAAAAGACATATTGATTGAGCTATTTAATCCTACAAATTTCAATATATTTCCTGTTCGTAACAAACAAAAATTATGAAAATTTTAAAAATTATTTTTTCTTCGTTTTTTCAACATCACATATGAATCATGAAACATAAAAAACCTTTTTTAAAAATTTTTCAGCATTTTGCACACTATAACATTCGAATATGATGTATTCTTAAAATCATAAAAAATTTAAAAATCTCAAATTTTTGTGCTTTCTTACCTTTTTCAATAATATACATGCTATATCTAGCACACGAAAATCATGAAGCCTTCAAAAATCTCAAATTATGTTGTTATCTTCGTTTTTTTAATATTTTGCATGTTATAGCACATATTATCGCGAAAATTACAAAAACCTATTTATTTCAAATTTACAATATTTTGAACGCCGCCACACGAAAATTGTATACTTTTAAAAAATATCAAACCTTTTGTTTTCTTCGATTTTCAATATTTTGCTTGTTACAACAATTCAAAATTGTCTAATTTTTAAAAATCTCTAATTATTATGTTTTTTTTAGTTTCTCAATATTCTAATATTCTGCTTCCTACGACACTTGAAAATTGATAAATAAAAAAAAATCGATTTTCTTCGATTTTAAAATATTTTGCATAGCTCACGAAATCTCAAATTATTCTGTGCCGGTATCAATATTTTTGCTTGGTATAACAACAAAAACCGTGATGTCTTCAAAAATTCCAAAATTTTTTGTTTACTTCAGATTTTAAATATATTACATGTTATATAGGATACAAAAATCGAGAATTTATTAAAAATTAAAAAAATATATAGTTTTCTTCAAAATTTCAATATTTTGCACACTATATAGCAAAAAAAATCGTGAAATTTTCAAAATCGGAATATTTCCTGTTTTATTTAGTTTTTCAATATTTTGCTTCCTGTAGTATATAAAGATCATGAACTTTTCAAAAGTATCAAAAATATTAGTTTTCTTTCGGTTTTTAATATTTTTGTTTCATATAGTACACGAGAAAATCACTAAATTTAAAAAAAATCTAGTTTTCTTCAAAATTTCAATATTTTGCGTACTGTATAGCATAAAAAATTGTGAAATTTTCAAAATCGGAATATTTTCTGTTTTATTTAGTTTTTCAATATTTTGCTTTCTATACTATACAAAGATCATGAACTTTTCAAAAGTATAAAAAATATTAGTTTTCTTTCGGCTTTTAATATTTTTGTTTCATATAGTACACGAAAATCGCTAAATTTTAAAAAATCTTAATTTATTTTTGTTTTTTTCGGTTTTATAATTTTTGTATGATATAGCACAAACAAACGTGAAAGTTTAAAAAATCTCAATTTTTTGTTTTTTTTCAGTTTTTTATTATTTTGCTTGTTATATAGAGCATGAAAGTTACCATATTTTTAAAAATCCCAAAATTTTTGTTTTCTTAAGTTTACATTTTGTTTTCTTAAGTTTACATTTTGTTTGCTATACAAACGAAAATTGTAAAGTTTTCAGAAATAAATTTCTTTTTTCTTCACTTCTTAAATATTTTGCATATAGCACATGAAAATTGCAAAAATCTTCATAAATCTATACAGTACATGAAAATCATGAAATTCCAAAAAATCCAAAATTTTATGTTTTTCGGTTTTCCAATATTTTTTTACTTGTACTTTTGGAGAGTTTCCAGGTATCAAAGAGATAAAAAAAAAGTATGTGAAATAATAGAAGAAAAGATCGTCGATTGCTACTAAGAACTTAACTGATCAAATAAATCCGATCCGAGTGACTGGCACTTTGGGTGACTAGAAATCCCTGGCAACACACGAAAATCATGAATTTTGCAAAATCCAGAATTCCCCCCCTTCAAATTTCCAATATTTGAAACGCTATAAAGTATGAAAATCGTGAAATATTAAAAAGTCTTATTTTTTCAATATTTTCCTGTTTATACCATACGGAAATAAAAAATTCTTTATCTCAAGATTTTTTTGTTTCCTTCTGTTTTTCAATATATTTTATTTGCTACAGTACGCGAAAATAATGACATTTTCCAAACTCTTAATAGTTTCTGTTTTATTCCGATTTTCAATATCTTATATGCTAATCATAAGAAATCCTAAAATCTGTAAAAATATCAATGTTTTCTATTTTCTTTCGTTTTTCAATATTATGCAAGCGTACGCTAAAATCATGAAATTTTTTGTTTTCTTCAAAATACATGTTATGTCACAAGAATATAGCTAATTTTTTAGATGTAAAAAATTTTAGTTTTCTTTGGCATTTTATATTTTCCGTTGCAATACCAAATGAAATTCATGAAATTACTCTTAATAATTTTCTTCCAATTTCCAATATTTTACATATTACAACACACAAAAATCATGAAATTTTTCAGTATTTTGTCAGTAAAACATTAGCGGTGTGAGAAAAAAATCATGAAATTATTACTGCCTTTTGTTATCTACAAAATGTAGACTATAATGATTTTGGTTTACAAAATGTGAAATTTATACAACATTTAGCTGTGAAACCTGGTCCGATCGGGCCAGCCGTTTGATCCATGTAATATACCAAATCTTACAATTTAACCCAAAACCCAAAATCCGTCAAAATCAAGCGGGTTTACATTATTAAATCGCAGACACCAATGTTCGAGGTTAGCCAGATTTTGGGTAGGTTTCTTGTTCCAATGGGCGGGTCAAAGCTTCTAGGAGTTTAACCATTCATAGATTTACTTTCAGATCGTATTTACATGAAAAGACCACAAAAATATTCATGAAAGAGTAAAACATATGGATAAAGAAATTATAAAAGGTATTACAATTCATAATTTCTATACATCCTTGAGCAGAGCATAAAAACGGGCCAAACGGGCCAAGTGTTTACCACCGAAAACCGTAGATGACTGATGTCAGAACGTCTTGTATGAATTTGGTTGCAAATGCATTTGGTAGATTCATTCATCTCTCTGAAGACACTAAGGGATTATAGCGTTGTATATCGAAGGTTTGAATAGATGCAACCGATGTAGCTGATTTCAGATTCGCTATCAAGATGAGAGCTTTATTGATTGTGAAGATGTATTTTTCCTATTGGCGCAGATCCTTATAGTTAATTACGTTATCACGAACAACGACTTTCTATACTCTATGTTGTTTTCTTTATGTGCCTCATCTTTTGGTTTTTATTTGGGTTAAGCATTGCTCAACCATGTCTATATCGGTGTCTTAGTTTGCTAATGGGGATGAACTTTGGTTCAATTCTTCCGTTATGAGGTCCATCAGTTCATATAAAAGCTTCAGTTTTATCTAAAAACACGTTAGTCTCGATTAAGAACTATGATCAACTTAATTTGTTTGGGAAACATGGGCTCTGCTTAGGAACACGTAGTCTCATTTGAGAACCAGGTCAACCTAGATGGCTCGATCACATATTGAGAACTTTGTCCTCGGTTGATCTTTAGATCAGAGGAAAGCTTAAGCTTTAAAACTTGGTCAATTTTGCTAAGTCTGGCTTCTGAATGGTGCTCTTAGGTGCTTGGCGCTGGCGCTGCTCTAGCGTACGTGCATTGCACGTGGCGCAGACGCCGCATCTTTTGTTTTGCGCATGGCGTTGGTTCACGTGCGTTGCACGTAGCGTTCATGCGCTGCATTGTGCATCGATGGGACATGGTGCTTGCGCCTGTGCTTAGCACGTGGCGCACTTATTTGGTGCTGGCACTAGCGATCACAATATTGAGAGCTTAAGCTCTGGTGCAATTTTAACAGAACATCATTGGTAATGGCGTCAGAAAGATTTTTGGGTTTAAGCTCAGTCTTCTCGGAACAGAAAGATTAACCTTTCTAAAACTAATATTTTGTGAAGCTTAAGCATCATAAAGATCCTTTGATCATTAAATTTGTAAAGAACTTCTTTTTTTTTTAAAGATCTTCAAAACTTAAGTTCCATTTTCCCTATGTTTCTTGATGGGAACTTGAGTTTTCCTGAAGCCAAAACTTCGATCTTTCATAGTTCTTGGTGATTTTTGATCTTTGATCTTTGATGAGAGAAATAATAAAGTTTTCCTTTTGAAATCTTAGATTTTAAGATCAAATCCCCCATGAGAGCTTAAGCTCTCGGCGAAAGATGGTTTATCTCATGAATTTCTTCTTCAGGGTTTCTCTCTTGAAGAAGAAATTCTTCTTGTCTTAATGGAGGCAGTGATCTCTTTCTGAACCTTACGGGGATCTCTGTGTATCCTTGCGCGTATATGTCCCTATTTATGTGTGTGGAGATTAATCTGTAAGTCCACGTTGCCCACCCCGGTGCTTGCGGGGAGGCGGAAACGTTATGAAAAATCGGATTTTTACAACACTAGGCAACATGGACTAGCTAAAGGAGGGATCTTTGCTAAACAAAAACTAACCACAAAGCTAAAAAGTTTAGCTACTCGGTTGAAGGGGTTATACCTAGGTCTTGAAGTCCTTCTCTTCTTGCTCCTTGGAGTGAAAGAAAGGGTTCTCTTTGTCGCCTTCTCTTGCCGAAGAAAGATCCACCCGAGGGCCTCTACCTTTGGCTCCAATCTCAAACTAGAAGTAACTAAGGTGCTTGGTGTGCCAAACCTAGAACCTTAGAAAGAGTAGAGAGTAATTTTAAGGGATTTATCTCAAGCTCAATGGTTCTCAACTCATGAGAGGGAAGAGCTTTGAGAGAGAGGAAGAGGAGGAGAGAGAATGAGAATGATCAAGTGAGAAGAATAAAACCAACCTTCTCACATATATGTGAATTAAGATAAATAAATAATTAGCTAAAAATAATTGTGATGGTTAATCAAGAAATGACCATTATCATTTCACATTAAATGCTTTTGTAAGGATCAAAGAGCATCTTTCATATGAAATGATGATGGTCAACTTGTCAACCAAGGTCAACAAGTCAAGCATAGGCAAATGGTCAACAACCCTAACCATACACAATTATAATTAACTAATATTAATAAATCATATTTCACACATAAACATTGGGGTTAAGAAAATGACAATGGTCATCAACCCTAATGAAAGTCCTCTGCCTCTGCCTCAGTCAACTGTGCATACACACCCGTATCCGCGTTCCGAGGAACACGAATACAAAGAGATAAAACCAATCCCAAATCATATACTAGGATCCGGCTTAAACCAAAGCCCACTAGTATAAGCTGTCCGGACACCAAACGTGCACAAGTGCGCGGATGTGAACGAACCCCGTCGCAAAACCATGCGACCTCTACTCATTTTGCCTAAAGGCGAATAACCCTCTGTGTGGGACTCTAAAGACTCGACACTACGCTGGCAGTGGGTTTAACCACAGACCACAAGCGGCACTAGCTGTACGTAACGGTCCCCAGGTAGATGCCGATAAGAAGACTGACGAGGTAAACCCATCTGAACTCCTACTGAGCCTGAATGTGACATCCTCCGTACAGTCCGGTCTGTTCGTCTAAGAATATCGCATGGCGGGTCTAGGGGGCGGTAAACGTCAGTCCCCTAATAGCGGTACAAGTCGTATCGGAGTGTAGCCCAGAACACCCTGAGATAACACTGGAAACCTACCAGTCTATCTCGCTTGCCCTGGCCAGGGACTTTGTGTAATGGCTCTTCTAGACACAGCACGATATCAACCCCCAATACCGGGAGAGACGAATCCTGTCTAACCGTCACTGCCTCCAAGTGCTTCGGGGCTGCACCCAAAAACTACCTGTTTGCACGACTCCTTTGAGCCGTGGTAGGGTAGTAATCAAAGTACAGTGGGAACACACTCGAGGCGAAGTGACAGTGTCAAGTCAACGGACTAAGCTGTACTCATGTCACCTGGGAACTGATAACTGACGATAGGTATAATACCAACCAACAGTTCCCGACGAGTCATGTCCAGTGTACTCGTAACTTAATGAGCACCCGCATACTATCTCAAGTACGACATACTGACGGCTGTGGGACAGACCGTCTCCCAAACTGGGATGAGAGGTGCATACGCTAGTCTACTCTGGAGTATCGATGCCCTGTCTCGATGGTCCTACGACTAGGGACCTGCATAAGGATGTGCTTGTGGATTACCCAGCCCCCACGAGTGTGACTGCCATCACAACGCTGGTAATCAAGTAAAGATCCTAAGGGCTCCACTAATGTGTAAAGGCGATATGCTAAAAGAAACACATGCACATATTAAAGCAGAAACAAACCAAGTAGCATACTACTATATTAAGCAAGATTGTCAATACAAGGTGAATATCCCAAGCTTCCATCAAGTAATATACAAACTAGTATGATACAGTAATGGCCTCTAGGGCATATACACTAACAATCTCCCACTTGCACTAAGACCATGTACTGGCGTATCGAAGACCTATCATCTCGATCAGCCGCTCGAACTGAGTCTGGGGTAAGGCCTTCGTGAATGGATCAGCAGTGTTATCTTCCGTAGCAACTCTCCGAACCTCGATCTCCTGGCGACCCACGATCTTCCTGATTAGGTGATACCGCCTTAAGATGTGCCTGGACTTCTGATGGGACCTGGGTTCCTTCGCTAAAGCTATAGCCCCGTTGTTGTCGCAATACAGAGGTACTGGATCAACAATGGACGGAACCACCTGAAGTTCTGTTAGGAACTTCCTTATCCAGACGGCTTCTTTTGCGGCATCTGCAGCAGCGATATATTCCGCTTCCATCGTCGAGTCAGCAACGGTTTCATGTTTGGAACTCTTCCAATACACCGCCCCTCCATAGAGGGTAAAGACATAACCCGACATGGACTTGGAATCATCCTTGTCACTCTGGAAGCTGGAGTCAGCAAAGGCCTCGATCTGGAGGTCTTTTCCGCCATACACCAAGAACATCTCCTTAGTCCTTCTCAGGTACTTGAGAATGTTCTTTACCGCTATCCAGTGTTTCTCCCCAGGGTTTGACTGATACCGGCTTACCACACTCAGTGCATAAGCTACATCCGGTCTGGTACACAACATTGCATACATTATAAAGCCTACTGTAGGGTTCCTAGGCACACTCAAGAGGTTCCACAAGGCATCAACCATGCCAAAATCAAATTTTTACATGTGCCGAGAAACCCTAATGCAAGATCGTTACTAGAGATAGGCGAAAGACATGCAAGTTAACTACTTTAACTACAAGTGAAAGGGATTACAACCTTTGTAGATCCGGTCCTCCACTTCTTTAGCTCCGTGTTGACGTCCCTCCGCTGCGATCATCGGGATCCCGGACTCTAGCATTGGTTTCATCGGAGAAATGAGCGGGCTAGGTCGTTGACTTCGATGCCGAAGATGATCTACGTCGAGGCGACTCAAACTCAAGCTCCATCTTCACTAGGTCATGAAACTTGTGAAGATAACACACTCTACTACATGGCAAGTTGTAGAGGATGAAGAAATAGGAAGTGGGTTCACTTTAGAATTGGATTTCTCACTTGATTTCTTCACTTGGAATTTTCTAGCAAGCTTTCTTCTTCATGAAGAAGAAGAAGAAGAGAATAAAAAAATGAATTATGTGAAAAGAAAATTCAAGTGAAGACTTATCATATAGCAACCATAGGTGAGTAAACTTTTGTAGAGAGTAAACCATGGTTTAGGTAAATGGTTAGGTCAAAGAATAAAACAAAATGGTTTAGACTTTTTCAAAAGAAGCTTAAAGTATCATGAAGCTTCTAGTCAAAGAAAAAGAAAAGCACCATTTTGTTTTAACAAAATAAATAACATAAATAAAACCCTAACCATTAACCTAAACAAGGTGTAAAGTATACACACACCCAAGTTTGCATGTATCATCAATCATGATACAAACTAGTGCACAAACATATATCACATATACAAGTTGTGCACATCAAGTGAGAAAATCAATCTTAAGTGAACAAATACTAGTTAATGTAAAGTAATATATCAAATATATAATTATACATTAAATCATTAAATCGATACTTGATTTAATGATCCGGTCATATCATATATAACCGACTAATATCAAGTGTATCAATATATCGAATCAACACTTGATTCAGTAACCTGGCTATATCACATATAACCGACCGATGATACGAATCGCGAGAGTAGAATTTAGTATCACATACTGGTATTATTCTCGGTCCCGCACATATCTCATATGCGCTCCTATTTCGTTTCGCTTGAGCCAAGAAACCTCTGTGTAGGACTCTAAAGACTCGTCAATACGCCGGCAGTAGGTGGTGATCATATCAAACACCCACAAGCCGCAAGCGGTCTGCTAAACGTAACGGCCACCCGGGTATTGAGCGATCAGAAGATCAACGAGCAAGCCCGCTCACACTCCTGTGAATCCAACCAGTAACACTTACCGTACAGTCTGGTCTGTTCGTCTGATATGTCGCATATCTCGCCTAGGGGTGGTAAACGTCAGACCCCGGTAGCTTGATAAGTCATGCCGATGTAAGTTCCATAACAAGCATGAAACTACTGATAACACTTACCAGTAAATCAGTGCAACCCTGGCCAGGGATTTCCAGTTATGGCCAGTCGAGCATAGCGCAACATCAACCCCCAATACCGGGAGAGACGAATCCCCTCCTATCGCTCATTACCTCCATGTGAATCGGGACTGTACCCAAAAACCACCTGTTTGCATGACTCAGTAGAACCGTGGTAGGGTGGAAATCAAAGCACAGTGGGAGACACACAAAACTCTATGACGATCTCGGGTCAACAGACTAAGCTGTACCAGTGTCACCAGAGAACTGCCATCTGACGTGAGGTATAATACCATCTGGGAGTTCTCGGCGAGTCCGTTCAGTGTACCCAGTCTCCACTGAGCACCCGCATACCATCTCTGATGTCAAACACCAATGGATATGGGATCATCCATCGCCCATCACATGGGTCGAGAAGATATACGCTAGTCTACTCTGGAATATCGATGCCCCGTCTCGATATTCCCACGACTAGGAACATTGAAGGATGTACTCATGGACTATCCAGGCCCCACTAGTATGATCTACATCACAGTCCTGGAAGTCGAGCACATATCCTAAGGGCTTTATCAACATGTAATAAAGAGACAGCAAGTATACATGTTAAGATAAAGAGCAACCAGATAGCGTACTATCATGTCGAGCAAGAAAGTCCTACCTATATATGTCCCAGTATCCACTACAATATACATCCTATGTACAGTAATGGCCTCTACGGCATACATACAACTAACACCTACCGCAGAAGCATAGGGTATAATAGACATGCGATCCCTTTCTAAATCAGTCTTGGGAGACATCTCTTTGGAGAGGGTGATCCCGTGACAAGCCGGTAGATTACCGCGCTTGGAATCTTCCATACTGAATCTTTTCAGTATGGTGTCGATGTACCTGGACTGTGAGAGTCCTAATATCCTCTTGGATCTGTCACGATAGATCCGGATCCTCAGAATGTAAGAGGCATCACCCAGGTCTTTCATGGAGAACCTGTGTGACAAGAACCCTTTGACAGATTGTAGCATAGGAATGTCATTTCCTATCAAGAGAATGTCATCCACGTACAAAACGAGGAATACTACAGTTCTTGCTACAAATCTACTATAGATGCATGGTTCATCTGGATTTTTGATAAAGCCAAATTCTTTGACCGTCTCATCAAAATAGATGTTCCAACTCCGCAATGCCTGCTTTAGTCCATAGATGGACTTAGGCAACTTGCACACCTTTCCGCTGCTCCCACTCTGAATGAAACCCTCTGGCTGGTCCATATAGACACACTCCTCTAAATTTCCATTTAGAAAAGCGGTCTTTACGTCCATCTGCCAAATCTCATAATCGTGGAAGGCAGCAATGGCAAGAAGGATTCGAATGGATTTCAGCATAGCCACTGGAGAAAAGGTTTCGTCATAGTCCAAACCAGATCTTTGACGAAAACCCTTTGCAACAAGTCTAGCTTTATAGGTCTCAACCTGTCCATCTACACCAATCTTCCTTTTGAAGATCCACTTGCATCCTACGGGTTTTACCCTATCTGGAGCAACGTCCAACGTCCATACTTTGTTGCTGTACATGGACTCCATTTCGGTCCGCATTGCATCCAGCCATTTTACCGAGTCAACGCTCTGAATGGCCTGCTGGAAGCTAGTCGGCCCATCACTATCAATGATGCAATCCTCTCTATCCCCGTCTATGAGAAAACTGTAGTATCTCTCGGGCGGATGAGACTGCCTACTACTTCTGCGGAGCGGCGCAGGAATGTCCTAATCTTTCAAACCTTCTGGTTCTACTAAGCTTTCAGTAATAGCTCGTGGTTCTGGAATTTCTTCCAGTTCTATTGTGTTCCCACTTATCTGATTTTCCAAAAACTCAGTTTCCAAGAAGTGGGCATGACGAGAAACAAAAACCTTTTGTTCCTCTTCGCAATAGAAGAAATATCCCTTGGAGTTCTTTGGATATCCCACAAACTTGCACCGTACTGAGCGTGCCTCGAGTTTGTCCGCATGCTGCTTTTTGACAAAAACTGGACATCCCCATGTCTTAATATGATTAAGATAGGGTCTCTTCCCACACCACATCTGATATGGTGTAGTAGGCACAGTCTTAGTTGGAACTCGGTTCAAAAGGTATGCAGCTGATTCTAGTGCATATCCCCAGAATGATCGCGGTAACTCAGCGTTACTCATCATGGAATATACCATATCTAATAGGGTGCGGTTCTGTCTCTCCGATACATCGTTATGTTGCGGAGTGTATGGAGGAGTAAGCTGAGAGAGAATTCCATTCTCTTTTAAGTAATCCAGGAACTCGGCACTCAAGTATTCACCACCTCGATCAGATCTCAGTGTCTTGATACTTTCGCCTGTTTGTTTTTCTACTTCATTCTTATATTCCTGGAATTTTCCAAAGGCTTCGGATTTATGTTTCATTAAGAAGACATATCCGTACCTTGAAAAGTCATCCGTGAAAGTAATGAAGTAAGAATAACCGCTTCGTGCATGCGTAGACATTGGACCGCACACGTCGCTGTGTATGAGTCCCAAGAGCTCGCTCGCTCTTACTCCGTGTCCAGTGAACGGAGTCTTTGTCATCTTTCCTTTGAGACAGGATTGACAAGTTGCATATGATTGATATTCGAACGGATCCAAATATCCTTCTGTATGTAACTTCGTCAACCTTCTCTCATTGATGTGACCTAGTCTACAATGCCATAAGAAAGTCTGATTTGTTTCCGGAGACTTTCTTTTGTGTGTATTCTGGACATTGAAAATCTGTGGTTGGTTTAATACGTATATACCATTGCTCAATGTACCTGACCCAATCAGAACTTGATTAAGGTGAAAGTTTACAACATTACTTACAAACGCAAATTCATAACCTTCTTTAGAAATTAAAGATACAGAAATGATATTACAAGTTGCATTGGGTACAAAAAAGCAATTACGTAAAACCAAAACATGTCCATCTGACATTCCCAGGTGATAGTCCCCCACGGCCTCAGTATCCATGCTAGCTCCGTTTGCAACTTTGAGGGTCATGTCACCTGCCTTCAAAAACCTACGCTTTCTCAACGCCTGCAAAGAATTACAGATATGAGATCCTGATCCGGTATCCAATACCCAGGAAGTAGAGTTTATTGATAGACGGTTTTCAATAACATACACACCTGAAGCTGAAGCCGCAACTTGCTTCAGATCCTGTGTTCTGGCCTTCCAAGCCCTGTAATCTTTCTTCCAGTGTCCACTCTTGTGACAGTAAAAGCACTCTTCCTTCCCCACAAGCTTCCCCGCTACCTTTGTTGCTTTTGCCTTTCCCTTCGTATCCATTTTACTAACACCGCCCCTTGGTTTGGCGGGGGTTTTCTTCTTCTTTCCCTTGGCTTTCTCCTTGGACCTAGAAGAGGAAGATCCTCCTACAAACAAAGTGGATGTTTCTCTACCTTTCTGTAGGGTGCCCTCTGCACTCCTCAGCATGTTGAGGAGTTCTGAAAGTTCAACTTCCTTTTCTTGCAAGTTGAAGTTCAGGATAAACTGGGCGTAAGTGGAAGGAAGGGACAGGAGAATTAAGTCCGTATAGAGCTCATTCTCTAACGTGGTCCCAAGGTCCGCGAGCTCCTCTATGTAGCCAATCATCTTAAGCACGTGTTCCGCTACCGATGATCCGACGGCCAATCTCGCCGAAAACAGCTTTTTCGACACTTCGTATCTGGCGATACGGGATTGCTCTCCATACAGTTCTTTTGTATGGAGAAATATGGATTCGAGGTCCATATTCTCGTGCCTCCTCTGATGTTCATTGTCCATAGAGGCAAGCACGAGGCACTTGGCCTTCGCGCAGTCGATTTCCCAGGTCTTACGGATTTCCCTATCCGCGATGCTGGTTTTGGGACCTGGGACAGGGGGAGCTTTGGTGGTAAGAAGATACCCCAACTTGTCATAAGTGATTGCCATTTTGACATTCCTGAGCCAATCTTTGTAGTTTGGCCCTATCAGTATATTTTTATCTAGAAGTAACTTAAGTCCAGTCATGATATTTGGTCGCTGCAATTAGGAGAGAGAAAAGAAACACTTTAGCATGATGCTCTTGCAAATTTAGAGTGGTTTTTAATTTGTCTAAACAGGATGGCTTCCACTGTCTCTCGAATCCCTCCTCAAACCATAAAGGAAGAATTAGTCGGGATCAATCTCACCGTACAATTCTTGCTTAACCGTTCAGCCAGGCCAGTGTCGGTACTTCGAGGGAGGTTTTCCAACGCTTTCGCGAAGTTCCTTAATTAAATAACCTCTTTTCCCTGTGGGCGTAGCCCCGCTAACACCTTTCTAGACACCTACTTGGTTTATAGCATTGATCGTTAAGTGAGAAAGTTCCGGAGGAGTAGCATATACTCACGGTAGGATCGGGATCCAAATATCATCGCGTGACAAAACTGAAGGAATCCTACCAGAATCATCACACTCCAAATGGTATCCAGCGCTAGCAAGTTTCAGTTTCTTTTGAAACTCCCGATATGGATTTTTGCCCCATGCTCTTATGACCTTGACTTTGGCCAACAAATCATAAGTCACATGTCAAGTTCTACCCGTCATTCTCCAGGTTAATTTGAGCCCACCCGCACATACCCTTGACTTTGGCCAACAAGGTAGAACGACTGCCCCAAACCAACACATCTATCTATGATGCACATGAATACCCAATAGCTACCAATCACCATGCCTTGACTTTGGCCAACAAACATAGCTTGAATACTTATTGACCATTCATGTGAAACGACGAAGGGCTACGAATGGTTTTGGCGAAACCGTGAACGTAGTGAACTTGATATAATCGAAGGAACGAGATAGCTTTCAAAAAGGAGTGGTTCAAGCTCCGCATTTAAAATTTGGTTTTGAAAAGAACCGAGTGGTTTTGAAAGTGTTCCAACGACTGTTACTTGGTTTATTTTTCTTGCATTAAATTTAATGCGTCCCATCAATTAATCCTACCATTGCAGAAAACAACGAAAATATGACGTACGCTTATGCCATCCGCATTCGCCACGGGGTCCCGTCATCACCCGTTAGGTTACTTAACTAACGACAGAGCGGGGGCTGGACGAGCGCGGATGCAAAACATAAGCAACGCCTAAATAGATATCATATATATAGATATATACATTCGTCATATGCAATGATAGCCATTCTAGATCACAGATGAATACATTGGATATACTAGGAATCCGCACTCCGTACGAGCCTGTAACGAAGCACGGATTACACGGTCGCGATGAATAGCCAAACCCCACCCTAGACCCCTACGGGTGCGGCAAACTACCCGCCAAGTACCCGAAGCGAAGCAACGTCCCTCAACACCGTGAGTAGGCCACTCAGCACTTCGAGATACCCGGTAGTTTGTGCACCCCACCTTGGGTCTATCCTAGGAGCAAAAACAGTAAAAGAAATTATACAATGACGGCTACAACCCCAACCCGGTTGTGCGGCCATACAAATAATATTACATCAAATTACATATTACAAGAATTGAAAGAATAAGAAAAACTCTCATCTCACAACCCCCCGGCTATTCATCCGCGACAATCCAACGAATTCATATACACAAACCATCAACATTACAGATCACAGATATGTATAACCCCCACTAATCGACGTATATCGATTAGCAGACGTTCAATACATATATCACATTACAGATATAACCCATTAGCCAAAGTGTAAAGAAGTTCGATCAAAATACGGATTTGTGACCACCCCAAAAACTAACTTGTTCTCTGGAAAATCTGGGCAGAAACAAACCATCCTAAAAATCCTAAAACAGCAACAGAAGAACACTGCAGGAAAAACGACCCACGGCCGAGTAAACTCGGCCGCGGATCCGCGGTGAGTTGGTCGACTCGCTGGTTCGTTTTTCTTGGGTGTTCTGTAAAAATCCTGAGCCGATTTTTAGTGTATGATTTATTATTTTTAAAACAGAAATAAAAATCGGCAGAAACTAGGGTTTTAGAAAACGTGTTTTGCAATTTTTTTCCGATCGAAGTTTTAGATACTTTGCTAACTAGTTAGTTTGTGTTTAGCTAGGATCTGATACCACTGTAAGTCCACGTTGCCCACCCTGGTGCTTGCGGGGAGGCGGAAACGTTATAAAAAATCGGATTTTTACAACACTAAGCAACATGGACTAGCTAAAGGAGGGATCTTTGCTAAACAAAAACTAACTACAAAGCTAAAAAGTTTAGCTACTCGGTTGAAGGGGTTATACCTAGGTCTTGAAATCCTTCTCTTCTTGCTCCTTGGAGTGAAAGAACGGGTTCTCCTTGTCGCCTTCTTTTGCCGAAGAAAGATCCACCCGAGGGCCTCTACCTTTGGCTCCAACCTCAAACTAGAAGTAACTAAGGTGCTTGGTGTGCCAAACCTAGAACCTTAGAAAGAGTAGAGAGTAATTTTAAGGGATTTATCTCAAGCTCAATGGTTCTCAACTCATGAGAGGGGAGAGATTTGAGAGAGAGGAAGAGGAGGAGAGAGAATGAGAATGATCAAGTGAGAAGATTAAAACCAACCTTCTCACATATATGTGAATTATGATAAATAAATAATTAGCTAAAGATAATTGTGATGGTTAATCAAGAAATAACCATTATCATTCCACATTAAATGCTTTTGCAAGGATCAAAGAGCATCTTTCATATGAAATGATGATGGTCAACTTGTCAACCAAGGTCAACAAGTCAAGCATAGTCAAATGGTCAACAACCCTAACCATACACAATTATAATTAACTAATATTAATAAATCATATTTCACACATAAACATTAGGGTTAAGAAAATGACAATGGTCATCAACCCTAATGAAAGTCCTCTGCCTCTGCCTCAGTCAACTGTGCATACACACCCGTATCCGCGTTCCGAGGAACACGAATACAAAGAGATAAAACCAATCCCAAATCATATACTAGGATCCGGCTTAAACCAAAGCCCGCTAGTATAAGCTGTCCGGATACCAAACGTGCACAAGTGCGCGGATGTGAACGAACCCCGTCGCAAAACCATGCGACCTCTACTCATTTTGCCTAAAGGCGAATAACCCTCTGTGTGGGACTCTAAAAACTCGACACTACGCTGGCAATGGGTTTAACCACAGACCGCAAGCGGCACTAGCTGTACGTAACGGTCCCCAGGTAGATGCCGATAAGAAGACTGACGAGGTAAACCCATCTAAACTCCTACTGAGCCTGAATGTGACAGCCTCCGTACAGTCCGGTCTGTTCGTCTAAGAATATCGCATGGCGGGCCTAGGAGGGCGGTAAACGTCAGTCCCCTAATAGCGGTACAAATCGTGTCGGAGTGTAGCCTAGAACACCCTGAGATAACACTGGAAACCTACCAGTCTATCTCACTTGCCCTGGCCAGGGACTTTGTGTAATGGCTCTTCTAGACACAGCGCGATATCAACCCCCAATACCGGGAGAGACGAATCCTGTCTAATCGTCACTGCCTCCAAGTGCTTCGGGACTGCACCCAAAAACTACCTGTTTGCACGATTCCTTTGATCCATGGTAGGGTAGTAATCAAAGTACAGTGGGAACACACTCGAGGCGAAGTGACAGTGTCAAGTCAACGGACTAAGCTGTACTCATGTCACCTGTGAACTGATAACTGACGATATGTATAATACCAACCAACAGTTCCCGACGAGTCCTGTCCAGTGTACTCGTAACCTAACGAGCACCCGCATACTATCTTAAGTACGACGTACTGACGGCTGTGGGACAGACCGTCTCCCAAACTGGGATGAGAAGCGCATACGCTAGTCTACTCTGGAGTATCGATGCCCTGTCTCGATAGTCCTACGACTAGGGACCTGCATAAGGATGTGCTTGTGGATTACCCAGCCCCCACGAGTGTGACTGCCATCACAACGCTGGTAATCAAGCAAAGATCCTAAGGGCTCCACTAATGTGTAAAGGCGATATGCTAAAAGAAACACATGTACACATTAAAGCAGAAACAAACCAAGTAGCATACTACTATATTGAGCAAGATTGTCAATACAAGGTGAATATCCCAAGCTTCCATCAAGTAATATACAAACTAGTATGATACAGTAATGACCTTTAGGGCATATACACTAACATAATCTTCTAAGCTCCTATTTATAGGAGGGAAAATAGTTTGAGAAAGGTTGAGAGAATCTTTAATTGAGAGAACTTCAGATTGATTTTTGATCAATCGGTGGTGCTTAAACACCCTTGAATCATTGATCTAGAGATTTTCCTTGTTGAAAGATTCTCTTTCTGTTTTAGGAAGATATGGAGAAATATTTTCCCAAATAGAACTTTGGATCTATCCTGAAGCATACGCTTCGATACGCTCTTGCGCCACGTACAATACACGTTTAGCACTAGCGCAAAGAAACTAGCACTTGCGCTACGTGCATTATACATCTTGCGCCTGTGCATTGCATGTTGGGCGCTGGCGTAGTGCATTGGTACTGACGCACGTGCGCTTGCGCCAAAGCGTGGAGCTTATGCTCCTGATCGCCAACATTTTTGGCGGGAACATTGGGCTTTAGGTTGTTTATGTTTTCAATTATTTAAATGAGCTTAAAAACTTGTTCAAGCTCGGCTTATTTTGTCACGTCCCGCTTTCCAAAGTATAGGTCAGAGATGTTATAAGGCCCGTGACGTATTTATACTAATAAGCACATCTTATCGATATAAATACGCTAAGCGTATGGAAATATATAATAATAAAAAGAATTAAAAACACACAGACATCCATATTTATTACAAAACAAGTTCAAATACTTATTACAAATTCGACATATTCCAAATTGCAATAAATAAAAAAGCTGAAAACAAAAGCCTTTATAGTCGGCTATGAAACTAGAAATCTGCGTGGCTAGCGAAGTCTTGCATGACCTCCCCGACGGGTTCCAGCCTATAGGTCACTTTTTCGGTGCTACCTATATCTCCTGACGTACATTTCAAAGAAAGAATAAAAAGAGAGAAATACCTCAGCGAACTAATGCTTGGTAAGCCCCCGCGCATGTGTGCACATACACATATATATTGGAGTGATCTATTGTAAACCGGTCCACGTTTTTAAAAAAGGGAACTCTCGCCCACGATATATTTGAACGATCCGAACCATTCAAGTTGATCATCTAATCCTTAAATGTATGTGCATAAAAAATCAAAGAATTTGAAAATCTCTAACTTATGCATCGAATGAGTGCAAAATGAATGTCTTTCAATATAGCAACATAAACTTCATCCGATTCATAGGTTAGAGGTCTTCAAATTCTTTAATTTTTCATACATATAGACTTAAAGGTAGGGTGATCAACTTAAACGGTTCGGATCGTTCAATATATATCATGGATCGAAAGTTACCGTTTTTAAAAAATATGTACCTGTTTGCAATAGAGCGCTCTTATATATATATATATATATATATATATATATATATATATATATATATATATAAACAATAAGATGTGAATAATAGAGGGAACATAATATTGAGTATCAAATAAGCATACCAGTAAGCAGTATAACATGTAACAATATGGTGTGAATCATACAATGATTTTTGCTAAGTTAACGTTGAGTTTAGGTACATGACGTCTGACTTGCTTCGAAAGTATTTCGTTTACCTTACGGAACGACAGATTCATGAATTTATGAGCTAGTATTGTACCGTTCGGGCTCGGTACCACAACAACATGGGTTCATGGATGCATGTGTTAGAAAAGGACTTTTGTTGGATATAGGTGCCCTGAAGGCAATTATTATAATTGTACAGGATCTATATGGATAGAACAATCTTACTCGAGATGATAGTATGCTATATGGTTTGTCTTTATCATTCATGTATATATATTTTACTTGATATTATGTATCGCTAATACATGATGATAAAACCCATATGATCTTTTCTTGACTACCAGGATTAAATGGGGATCATAATAATAAGGTCTGGATAGTCCATAAACACATCCTTAAATGTTCATAATCATAGGAGTATCGAGATAGGGTATCGATACTCCAGTTTAGACTAACATACATTTCCTAACCTAAGTAGACGGCGATAGTTGGTCCCTCAGCTATTGGTGATTGACACTGAGAATTGAATACAGGTGCTCATTGGAGAATGAGTTTCATTGAACGGACTTACTAAGAACTCCTAGATGATATTATACCTATATCAGATAGCAGTTCTCTGGTGACGATAGTACATGGTGGACCTGAGATTGCCACAGTGTTATATGTGTTCCCACTATACTTTGATTACTACCCTACCATGGATCTAAAGAGTCATGCAAACAGATTTTAGTCGGGTATAGTTTCGAAGCACATAGAGACAGTGAGCGGTCGAGGGGACTCGTCTCTCCCAGTAGATATCGCACTATGCAGGACATGACTATAATCAGAGGTCATTGACCAAGGCGATTGAAATAAATTGATAAGTGTTATCAGTTGTATCTCGAATAATTATGAGTCCAATGTCTGCATAACTTATTAAGTTATTGGGGGTCTGACGGTTCCACCACCCAGACCCGGTATGCGATACACTTTGACTAAGAGACTAGACTGTATGGTATTCATCGGTTATACACTTTGTTGGGTTCCGATGAGTTTGTCTGTCGACATACCTCTAAATCAATACATGGGTAGCCGTTACGTGCATCTAGTACCGCTAACGAGCTTGTGAGTTACCCGTGAGGGGATTGAATCTGAAAAGGTTTCAGATTTAGTCGGATATGATCCTGTTTAACCTACCGCCAACGAATTGTCTGGTTTTTAGAGTCCCACATAGAATGTGCCTGCCGAGAAGAAATGATGATGTTGTGTACGTATGGGGATACGTGCGGGACTTCGATTAAATACGTGATTTAATCGAACGTTCGTTTATACTAGCCGACTTGTTTATAAGCCGGACTCTTAAGTCAAGTGTTAACTTAATAGCCATATATGTGATATGAAATCTAGTATAGTATATATGATACACATACACACACTCTCTCTGACATTAGTATATAATCTAATGTTATATTGTGTATATGATACATAATATTGATATGTATATGATACATATATTCTCTATTTGGTATTATGTATATGATACATTATATGTGCATGTATTTGATACATATACATCTCACATTATATATATATATATATATATATAGAGAGAGAGAGAGACTCTCTCTCGTGTTTGCAAACATTATACATATATGTATAAATGTTCATTTTGTCATGAGATAACAAACTAGAGTGCATGTGAGAGTGCCCCCCTTCCCTCTCCGTGAATGACACATAAGAGGAGAGAGGGAGGGAATGAGATGTAGAGAATTCTCTACATATTAAAAAAGAGAAAAGAAAAGAAATGAGAGCTAACCTTCATGTAACAACTCCATTTTTAGTGTACAAAAATTTGCTTTAAAATTAATGTATACTTGGGGTATTTACATTTACTGTTACTACTTTAAGTAATTAATTAGCTCCATAATTACAAGAAGGAGTTTGTGGCTCATTGGTAATACCTTGCACTGCTGAACTAAGCCACCAGAGTTCAAATCCTATACCCCACATTATTTTTAATATTGATTTTTTTAAAACCTTTAGAATACCAAGGGTTTACACGTGCATATCTCACAAAAACCCCACTACACCCAAAAATGTAACATTTCCAGAGGTTAGATGAACCATCAGGGGGGATCCCGGCCACCTGACTCGGCCAGGAATCGGCCTTGACTCGGTCTGACTCAGTCCTCAAACCGAGTCACGGCCGTGTCGGCCGATTCTGGCGACGGCCCCAATATGAAAGTTGTGTCTTTTCATATTCCCTATGCACCTGCAAAATTTCAGCCTCAAACCATTTCCAGAGCTCTTTTAAAACCCCAAGTACTCCACTTTTAATACATTTTATCACATTTTTCATTTTAACCTTTCATCTACCCTAACCCTAGCCTACCCTATAAATACACCCCCTACCCTCTACCCTCTCACCCCAAAATCCTGAGCCCACTCTCTCAAAAATTTTCTAAGAGTCATGTATGTTCCCCTCCGAAAGACGCGATAAACGTCTTGCCTGAATTTCGGGGCAGATGCAATTGGTGCTATCCGTCCACCTCTCCGAAGATGCCAAGTTGATTTATGGCACCATGTATCGAAGGTTTAAACGGATGTGGCCGATATAGCAGACTTCGTCAGATTCCCCCTCGTTTGAGGGGTTTTTGATTGTGGGGACGCTCTTCCCTGCAGGCGCAAGCCCCTATAGTTAATTATGTTACTGCATCGCGGTAACTACTTTCTCCTTTTCCAGATGGTCACTTCGTATCGTAGGTGTTTGTTTTGTGTTTGGTTGCCCGTGGATTGTATACGGAGACTAATTTATGTTGTCGCCCGTAGGGCGTGGACTAGTCCAGATCCGTATCTTCTTAGATTTGGGTTTTGGGGGTTGGGTTTAAGGATACGTTAGTCTCATTTGAGACTAAGATCAACTTAAACGTTTGTTAAGGATACGTTAGTCTAATTTTAGACTAAGATCAACTTAACGGGACCGTTTAGATCCAACGAAAGAGCAATTGGACTCTATTGCTTAGTTTAGTGACATTGCGGTCGATTAGTTTAAGGACATTACGGTCCATTATTAGTTTAAGGACATCTCGGTCCAATGTTAGTTTAAAGACATCACGGTCGAGATTAAGGACACCATAGTCCATGAGTTTAAGGACCCCACAGTCCAATGTTAGTTTAAAGACATCACGGTCGAGGTTAAGGACATCATAGTCCATGGGTTTAAGGACTCCACAGTCCAATGTTAGTTTAAAGACATCACGGTCGAGGTTAAGGACATCATAGTCCATGAGTTTAAAGACCTCACAGTCAAGATTAAGGACATCATAGTCCATGGGTTTAAGGACCCCACAGTCCGTAGTTTAGAGACGTCATAGTCTGTGAAATGTGTGGTTGTCGGGACCCGTCACCTCTTTGAAGACGTTGAGGGATTACAACGATAAATATCAAAGGAGTGAAGAGATATACCCTTGAACCAAGGTTGATTGGGGATCTGTAGTCCAATTTGGAACTAAGATCAATTAATTAGATTATGAGCTCATTGGCTCAGTTAAATCTGAATTGAGGACTTATGACCAGTTTGGGCTAAGTCCAATTAGATTAGAAATATTGGCTCTTTGTTGGACCATTACACACTTGTCTGGGTTCAAACCTGCATTATTTAGCAATGCTAAACCAGAGTTTGAAGGCTCTAATACATTTTTGTCTTTGACTGAGCATTAAACATTGTAGTTATGAGTTTTACTCAACTTTGAGGTTTAGTTAAAGGAGAGGTTTTTTGCCTCTGGAAACTTAGCCGATTTGGCTAAGATTGGCTTTAAAATAGTGTTAAACACTAGAGGACAATAGTGTTAAACACTGGAAATGAAATGCTCAAAGTGGTGTTAAACACTAGGGGACAACGGTGTTAAACACTGGAAATAAAAATCTCAAATTAGTGTTAAACACTAGATAGGAATGGGTCACGTGGGGACACGTGAGGGCACCCAAAGGTGGGGCCAGATCTCCTTTACTTTGTTCTGCAAATAAGTGTTAAACACTTTTGATCTTCTGGCCATCACGTGTTGGCACATAATGGATATTTGTGCATTGATTATTAAAGCATTTATTAGGGGTCACGTGGTAACACGTGAGAGCGCCCAAAGCCAATACTGCCTTTGCTTTTGTTTCCTATATTATAAGGGCCACGTGGGGGCACGTGAGGCATGGCCTCAAAGCTTTTTCCTTCTCATTTTTGGGGGATCTGTTTAGGGGTCACGTGGGGACACGTGATCTAGTCCTTTACATGCATGGGGATCTTTCAAGTCTCTTTATTTTTAAGAATTGAATTCTTTGTAGGGTTAAACCCTAATTTAATTTTAAAGGAATTAAATTCCTATGCATGTGGAAGAATTAAATTCTCATATAGGGTGAAACACTAATTTCATTTAGGATGAATTAAATTCCTGTGAATTTGGAACAATTGAATTCTCATACAGGGTTAAACCCTAGTTTTGTCTGTCTTGGAGGAATTGAATTCCTATAATTTTGGGAGAATTAAATTCTCATATAGGGTTAAACCCTAGTTTTATCTTGAAGAAATTAAATTCCCGTGAATTGGGAGAATTAAATTCTCTAAACTCAATTCCCCCTCTAAGTTTTGGATCTGCATGGCAGAATCTCCCCGATGAGAATTAAATTCTCAACCCGTGGGGAGATTTGCTTCTGCAGATCTTCAACCAGAGATTGCAGAAGGGTTAAACTCTTAGATTGAGAATTAAATTCTCTTTTTTGTTTTATGAAGCTTTGATTCCTTTCCCTTTTCTTACCTAGGGTTTCTTTCTTGAGAATTAAATTCTCTTTTCTTTTCTCTCTGCTATTTGCCTTTAGAAAATTTCAAGATCCCAAAATTCTCTCCCTTTCTTCTCCTCTTGGCTCCTATTTATAGGAGAAGGAAAAGAATCAATTTTTTTAGTAAATCTTTCATTGAAAGATTTTGTTTGTTTTTCGTAACTAATATGATCTTTTAGATCACTCAATGCATTTTATTCACCATTGGACTTTTACTCCAAAAGATATTCTGTTTATTATTTTTGGTGAAATTTAGGGAAATCTTTCCTTGTCTAAAATATTTCCATAAATTGGTGGTTTTTAATCACCCTTGGATTTTTTAATCCAACGGTCCCCCATAATCCTTTTTTGTTTGGAAAGATTTAAAGAAATATTTTCCCAGTTAGGGTCTTTGATTTCCCTTAATTAGAATTTTAATTCTATTAACTTATAAGGCTTTTAAAGTCCATCACGTGTTGGCACGTGACCCTCTTTATTCAGAATTTTAATTCTGTCTTTTAACTGGGCTAAAGACCATCACGTGTCAGCACGTGACCCTTGGTCACGTGTGAGCACGTGACGCCCTATTGGAGTCTTTCCTTAGCCATTTGTTTACACTTTTGCTCGCTTAGAATTTAATTCTGTAAAGAGATCACGTGTGAACACGTGACCCTTGGTCACGTGTGAACACGTGATACCTCATTGAGGTAATTCCTGATTTTTAATCAGGGAACAAATGCCCCCACAGCGTTGCTCTCACGTATCTGCACGTGAGTGCAACGCTGTCACTTTTGTGACCATTGGATCTGTCTAGGGAATAGGGGAGATGAAACGTTTTCCATCACATCCTATAAATGCCAGCGTCCTTTCAGAAGCGCCTCCACTTTGCTCATCTTCTTCCTTTCCTACTTTTTCCCTTTGAGAATTTAATTCTCTTTCTCAGATCTTAGTTCTCTGTTTCGAAAATTTCCAGAGTTTAACTCTGTTAAAAGATTTCCTTTTTCTTAGGTAATGATCTTGAACGGCTGAAGAACTTTTTGCAGAAATTTTCGTTGGATTTTAAATCCATACCAATGGTTTTTCCTTTAACAAGAACCCATTTTTCTTAAGTTCTTTAAAAAGAAAACCACCCAATCAACAAACCTAGTTAGGGTTTCTCTGATCTTCAGGGATTAATGGCTACGCTTGTCTTTTCTGTGGAATTTAATTCCACCTCAAAGAGCTTTGGCTCTGAAAAAAAAGTTTCTGGGAATTTAATTTCCCTTTTCAAAAGGAATTAATTCCTATGAAGAAGTTAGTTCTTCCCGGAGAACTTAGTGGGGTTTTCTTGCCCTGAGTTGTTTCTTTGCAACCAAGAAGAAGAGGTTTGCAGTGGTGTTTTCTGGGAATTTAATTCCCTAGCTTCTGTTTGATTTGTTACAGAGTCCAAGATAGATTTCTTTTTGGGGAATGTGTAGGGTCATTTGAAATCCACTGTTCATTTATTGAGAATTTTCTTTTTGTCTCGTTGTAATTGCTTTGCCTCATCATTAGCAAGCCGCCATCTTGATTTTGTGGGACCCATGTGTTTTGTAACCAATGGTCCCATAAAATGAGTCCCCTGTCGCTTTCTTCCACTGTATTTATATATATATATATTTATAAACATATATATATATATATATATACACTGTTGGCTTCGCTTTAACAGTTTCCCCTTCTTTCATTTCAGGCACAATGACTTATGTTCCATACTTCCCTTTCACTCGCTCGGAAGTTGCTTTTCCTCAGTCACCATCTGACGAGGAAGTGATGGCGATGATCAGGGCTCATGACCCGAATCGCACCAATTTGCTTTTATGGGGGACTTGGTACGGTCACATCATCCGCGGTCGTCGAAGTTTTCTTTGCGAGATACCGACGGAGCCTACCTATCCATTCCTGCCGATGGATCCTCCATGGACTGCCTTTGCTGTGGAAATGCCGAATTGGACCCCTATGGGACGGCGTGAGACTTCAACAACTAGCATTCCGAACCATCCAGTACCGGCTATAGATATTCCTGTTTGATCATAGTGATCTTGACGCCACTAGTGTGTTCCTCTTTGAACCTACTGCTTCCACTTCCAACAAGAATACGAGTGCTTCACGTTTTTAAACGATGTTGGCTTGTCACCATCCGAATTTGAATCTTTTGAATTTTCGGATGCGTTAGTTGAACCATCCAACTCGGTTGCATACACTCACTTTGATCCCCTCTTGGAATCATTTGAGTTCGAGACATTTTCTCCGATCTTGCCTTCAGTTGTTTCTCCTCCGACGCTCGAACTCAAGCCTTTGCCGTCTTACCTCAAGTATGCTTACTTAGGTGAAAATGAGACCCTCCCAGTAATCATCTCGGCTTCTCTAGCTTTAGAGAAAGAGGAAGCCTTTCTCGCAGTCTTGCAATCAAATCGGCAAGCATTCGGCTGGACGATGGCGAGCATCAAGAGGATTAGTCCCCTAATGGTTGAATATCACATTCATATGATGAATAATGCCAAACCAGCTAGGGATCCACAGAGGCGATTGAATCCAGTCATGAAAGAGGCTGTGAAAAAAGAGATCATCAAATGACTGGATAGTGGTATCATTTACTCTGTTTCAGACAGCCAATGGGTCAGTCCTATATGTTAGTTGTATGTATGCCCTAGAGGCCAGTATTGTACAGATGATGTATATTATATTGGATGCTTGGACATATATAGAGATGACTTTCTTGCTCGATATGATAGTATGCTATCTGGTTACTCTTTATCTTAACATGTACACTTGTCTCTTTAAACTGTCTTATAGTTACATGTTGATAAAGCCCTTAGGATGTGTACTTGACTACCTGGACTATGATGCAGATCATACTAGTGGGGACATGGTAGTCCATAAGTACATCCTTCAAGGTCCCTAGTCGTGGGTGTATCGAGACAGGGCATCGATATACCAGTGTAGACTAGCGTATACGCTTCTCGACCCATGTGATGGGCGATGGATGATTCCATATCCATTGGTGTTTGACATCAGAGATGGTATACGGGTGCTCAGTGGAGACTGGGTACACTGGACGGACTCGCCGAGAACTCCCAGATGGTATTATACCTCACGTCAGATGGCAGTTCTCAGGTGACACTTGTACAGGTTAGTCTGTAGACCCGAGATCGTCATAGAGTCTTGTGTGATTCCCACTGTGCTTTGATCTCCACCTTACCACGTCCATGAGGGCGTGCAAAACGGTGGTCTTTGGGTACAGTCCCGAGTCACATGGAGGCAATGAGCGATAGGAGGGGTTTCGTCTCTCCCGGTATTGGGGGTTGATGTTGCGCTGTGCTCGATTGGCCGTAACAGGGAAGTCCCTGGCCAGGGCTGATCAGAGATTTGCTGGTAAGTGTTACCAGTAGTTTCTCGACCCGTTATGAGCCTCACATCGGCACGACTTATCGGTTATTGGGGTCTGACGTTTACCACCCCTAGACTTGATATGCGACGTATCAGACGAACAGACCGGACTGTACGGTAAGTGTTACTGGTTGGATTCACAGGAGTGTGAGCGGGCTAGCTCGTCGATCTTCTGATCGCTCAATACCCGGGTGGCCGTTACGTTTAGCAGACCGCTTGCGGCTTGTGGGTGCTTGATATGATCATCATCTGCTACCGGCGTATTGACGAGTCTTTAGAGTCCTACACAGAGGTTTCCTGGCTCAAGCGAAACGAAATAGGAGCGCATATGAGATATGTGCGGGACCGAGAATAATGCGTGTATATGATACCGTATTTGATTCTCGCGATTAATGTTTCGATTGGTTGTATGTGATATAACCTAGTTATCGAATCGAAGATCGATTCGATAAGCCGATACATTGAATACTAGTCGGTCATGTGCGACATGACCGGATCATTGAATCAAGTGTTGATTTAATGATTTAATGTATAATTATATATTTGATATATTACTTTACATTAACTAGTATTGGTTCACTTTATATGGATTTTCTCACTTGATGTGCAAGAAGTATATGTGATATACTTTTGTGCACATATTTGTATCATGTTTGATGATACTTGCTCACATGGTTAAGTGTAAAGAATTAAACCATGGTTAAGTAGATAATTAGGGTTTTGATTTATTCTCTCATTTATTTATCCATTCTTTATTTATTTAAATGGATAAATGAAAACATAATGGTTTCTTTTTATCATGAAGCTTGTTGAAGCTTCATGAAGCTTTGACAAAAGAAACCATTTTGTCTTCTAGCTTAACCCTAACCCTTTTCATTTACCATGGTCTTTTCTCTACACTTAACCTTGGTTAAGATATGATAAGTATTGATTTATTTTTCTATTAAACACAAGACTTATCATATTCTAGCTTGAGCTTCTCCTTCTTCTTCAAGATAGAAACCTTGATGCCATCAATGGCAACTTGAGATATAGTGAGAGAAATCCAATTCTAAAGTGAACCCACCTCCTATTTCTTCACCCTCTACCTCTTGCCAAGTTGTTTTGGATGTTTTCTTCACAAGTTTCACAACTTTGTGAAGTCGGAGCTTGAACTTGTGATGCCTCGACGTAGATCGTCTTTGACACGAAGCCGACGACCTAGCTCGCCCGTTTCTCCGATGAAGCCGACGATTGAGTTCGGGATTCATGATGGACAGCGAGAGGACACCCACGTAGAGCTAAGGAAGTGGAGAACCGGATCTACAAAGGTTGTAGCATCTAACTTTTAGTTAAGTAGTTAACTAGATTATCTTTTCGCCTAGAATTCTAGCCAACGATCCGTATTAGGGTTTCTCGGCACCCATAATTTTTGAAATTGGCATGGTTGATGCCTTGTGAGACTTCATTAGAGTGCCTAGGAACCCTACAGTGGTATCAGAGCCTAGCTAGAGCCTTAGGCGAAGTCTAGACGGAGTTTGAAGTCCGAACGAACCCGAAACCCTAACCCGATAATGCTCTCTGGACTTTTTCCAAATTTGTGGTTTTTTGTCAATTAAAAATGCTTAAAAAATTCAGCAATGAAATCTAAGAATTACGGTGCAAAAAGTTTCCCATGAACAGTACTTTGTGCGGCGGAACCGCGGCATAAGCCTAGCTTCTGCGGCGGTTCCGTGGCTCTTTGGTGACGTCAGCCCTAAGTGTTTGCACAGTAATTCCTGATTAATTATTCTGAGTTTTCTGGGAATTTTTAAATTGGCTCTTAAGTTGAGTGTTCTCGGGTTAAATTGGGAAACGATGTTTCGATCGGATTATCGAACCTTGTCTAAGTGTTTTTCCGGATAATTTTTGAATTTGTTAAAAAAGTTTGACCGGATATAAATACCCAACTTTTTCCCTGTCGGGAAATTTCCAAGTGTTGGATTTTTCCGAAGTTTAACGACGTTCTAAGTAGTGCAAGTAACGCGATGGACCCTCTAGAAGACAACAAACCTTAACTCGATTATGTGACCGTCTTGAACTGCCCTTTGAACCTTCGGGTTTGGGGCAGTACGGCGTGCCACATGTGAGGCGTTGGCTTGACCCTTCTACGGCTGGACCGTTGGTACTGAGGCACGAACTGAATGTTGTTAGACTTATTTCATGTGTTGAGCTGTATCGGGAAAACTTGGGTATTCGACTGTTCGATCGGAAAGTTTAACATTTTCTGTTTATCTGGAATGTGATACAATAATTGGAATTCACAAACAGTTATGAGATAACTGAATGAATGTTATAAATCTAGCAATTTAGTCCCACATGATATTGAAAAGAGTTTTCGATAATGAGACTAAAATGCGGGGTTTATAATTGTTAGGCATGTGATGTCTAAGTAATTCATTTGATTAGGCATGTGATGTCTAAAGAGGTTACGGATTCCAACTGTTGTAGTTTTACACTTTCTTTTCTGTGACCGTAAGTATAGTATGTTCATATCGCCGGTTTCGTTGCTATACGTCAACGACAATTGGGGTATGCATACTTACTTACGTTGATGACATGTGATGTTATGTGTTGCTGGATATGTTATATTGGATCGTCGTGTTTGAATAGCCGGGGGTTTTTATGTGAGATGGGTGTTTTTCATTTTCATTCATGTAAAAACTTGTATGTAATATTCTTTTATTTGGGGCACTTCCAGGTTGCGGAAGTTGTCACCTTTTGTATATTATTTACTTTTCCGCATTAGGATAGACCCAAGGAGGGGAGCACAAGTAACCGGGTTCTGGGGTCCAGTGGGAGACCAACTCGAGGAGTCGAGTCCGGGTCTCCTAACCCTAGAATTGGTAGGGTTGCTTGCCGCTCTCGTAGGGGTCTAGGGGTGTGGGATTGGCTATTCATCACGACCGTGGAATCCGTGTTTTATACTGGCTCGTATTGAAAACACGGACGTCCTAGTATATCCAATGTTTCATATGTTTCTTCTGCTGCGATATCTGTGATGTGATCATGTGATGTTCTGTGATAGATACTATATATAGTATATATGATATATTATATAGACGTTACTTATGTTTTGCACCCGCACTAGCCCTGCCCTGCTCTGTCGTTAATTACCTAACCTAACGGTGCACGAGGGGACATCGAGGCGAATGCGGATGGCATAAGTGTACGTCGTATTTATCTGTGATGTTTAGGTATTTAAATGATGGGACTTCATTAATGTGATTAATGAAAGAAAAGAAACCTAAGATGTTGTAGAATCAGATTTTAAACAAAACAGGTAGCTACAGTTCTTGCTTTGCATAGCGGTATATATGATATACCCTGCACCTTATTCGATGAGGAAAGGACCGAGATCCCTTCACCGGGAGTGACTCCTTTAGCAATAACTGGCAGATGCTACACACTCGGTTTGCTTTTGATTGTTCTTGAGTTTTGCTTTGCACAGTGATATATATGATATATCCCGCACCTCATTCGACGAGGAAAGGGCCGACGATCCCTTCACCGGGAGTGACCCCTTTAGCGAAACTGGAAAAGCCTCAAAATCACTCCATTTCAAAACTTCATTTGATTCTACAACGATATCAAGTTCATTACGCAATAGGTTTTCAGAAAAACCTATCGTAGCCCTCCGTCATTTCAGATAAGTCCTGTTTAGTATTCGTGCTGCGTTTGTTGACCTTGTCAAGACGCAGTGTGCGGTAGCTAACCAGTATTTATCTGCTTATGCATATGATGCAGATTGAGTTAGGGTAGTCGTACGGCCTTGTTGACCTTGTCAAGGGTCGTGCGGGTGGGTTTAATTCAATCAAGAAATGACGGGTTGAACTTGACTTACGGTCTATGGTTTGTTGACCTTGTCAAGGTCATAGATCGTTTGGGGCAAAAGCATTATCGGGAATTTCAAGTGTTGAAATTTGCAATGAGATTGCATACCTTCTATGAGATAGTTGGATCCCGATACCCACTGCGAGTAAGAGTTACTCCTGGGAGAGTTTTACACATTACAATTAGCCGATCAAGTAGGTGTCTAGAAAGGTGTTAACGAGGTTACGCCTCTGGGAAAACGAGGTTTACAGTAATTAGGTTCGTGCGAAAGCACGGGGGACCTCCCTCAAAGTACCGACACTGGCCTGGCTGAAAGATTGGCGAACTTGTAGTGTGTAATTAATCCCGGCTAGTCTTTCCTTTTAGGGTTTGAAGGAAGATTTGATAAAAACCAGTGGGAGCCATCCTGATTAGATAAGATAATAACCAATTTGATCTTGCACGAGCTTACGCTAAAGTGTTTTCTTCTCTCTCTCTCCAGGTAGCGACCATTTCATGCCTTAATAAAGATAATAATATGGATGTATTGACCGAACCCGCATGTTATACTGTGCTGGGGAACGTTGGTTCCGTTCTTTCTTATAAGAGTTATAGGAATGAACAGGATATAGGGGAATACCAGGATTCCCATGCCACCCGAATGAAGAAAGTACATGTTGATGCATTTTCTTCGGGTGTGTTCGTTACTGAGAACTGTTTCTCCATTTGCTCTACGTCCTGGGTATTAGATACCGGGTCAGGATCCCATATATGTAATCAGTTACATGGGCTCAGGAAAGGTAGAGAACTTGGAGAAGGTGATAAAGACATTAGAGTTGGAAATGGTGCAATTGTTGCAGCTAAGACTGTCGGGGAATATCACCTTGCATTACCAACTGGTAATACATTGGTTCTGAACGAATGCTATTACATGCCGAACCTGATATGCAACATTATATCGGTTTCTTTATTAAGTAAAGAGGGATATAATTTTGTATTACAGGACAATGTTATGAACATTTTCCGTAACCAAAAGTTGGTTGGATCAGGCACGTTGTGCAATGGCATTTATGTTCTAAATCAATCAACAGTTCTGAGCATAACAAACACACACAAGAGGAAGAGTTCAGAAATGAACGAATCCTTCTTGTGGTATTGTAGACTGGGTCACATCAATGCGACACGACTGGCTAAGTTGCATAAGGATGGATATTTGAAACCATTCGAATTTTCATCTTATGACACTTGCCAGTCATGTCTCAAAGGCAAGATGACCAAAACTCCGTTTATGGGACACGGAGAAAGAGTTACCGAACTCTTAGGACTGATACATAGTGATGTATGCGATCCTATGTCTACACATGCCAGGGATGGTTCTTCATACTTCATTACATTCACTGACGATCTCTCTAGATTCGGATATGTGTTCCTGATGAAACACAAATCAGAAGCTTTTGAGAAATTTAGAGAATATAAACAAGAAGTTGAGAACCAAATCGGAAAAAGTATTAAAATCCTACGATCTGATCGAGGAGGTGAATACTTGAGCATTGAATTCCTGGACTTCCTAAAAGAGAATGGGATTCTCTCTCAGCTAACTCCTCCATATACACCACAGCACAACGGTGTATCGGAACGGAGGAACCGCACCCTATTAGATATGGTGCGCTCTATGATGAGCACAGCTGAGTTACCTATTTCCTTCTGGGGATATGCACTGGAGACAGCAGCATACCTATTGAATCAAGTTCCATCTAAATCTGTACCTACCACACCATATGAGATATGGAGTGGGAAGAGGCCATATCTTAAATGAGTTAAGATATGGGGTTGTCCAGCCTATGTCAAAAGACAAAATCCGGACAAGCTCGAGGCACGGTCAGTTCTTTGCAAGTTTGTGGGATATCCAAAGAACTCCTATGGGTATTTTTTCTACCACAGTGAGGAACAAAAAGTGTTTGTTGCTCAACATGCCACCTTTTTAGAAAAGGAATTCCTTGAAAAAGAAATTAGTGGCAAAGTGGTAGAGCTGGAAGAAGTTCCAGATACACAAACCGTAACTGAAGATTTAGTGGAACCAGAAGATTCAGTAGTTTCCAATGAACCTCAGCCTCTCCGCCGATCTAGTAGGGTTCCTCGCCAGCCTGAGAGATACTACGGTTTTCTCATGGATGGAAGGAGCGAGGATTGTATCATGGAGGATGATGACCCAACTAGCTTCGAGCAGGCCATCACGAGTAGGGACTCAATGAAATGGCTGGATGCAATGCGGTCCGAGATGGAATCCATATACACCAATAAAGTATGGACTTTGGAAGTTGCTCCTGAAGGGGTAAAACCCATTGGGAGCAAATGGATCTTCAAGAAAAAACTTGGTGTAGATGGGAAAGTGGAAACTTTCAAAGCTAGACTTGTAGCAAAAGGTTTTCGTCAAAGACCAGGTGTGGACTACGACGAAACCTTTTCTCCAGTGGCTATGCTTAAATCCATCCGAATCATGCTTGCCATCGCTGCATATCATGATTACGAAATCTGGCAAATGGATGTTAAGACCGCCTTTCTAAATGGTGATTTAGAAGAGTGCGTGTACATGACTCAGCCAGAGGGCTTCGTAGACAGTGGGAGCAGCGGCAAGGTGTGCAAGCTGCTTAAATCCATTTATGGATTAAAGCAAGCATCGCGGAGTTGGAACATCTGCTTTGACGTCGTTATCAAAGAGTTTGATTTCGTCAAAAATCCAGATGAACCTTGTATCTACAAGAAGGTGGCAGAGAGTAAGATTGTCTTCCTCGTATTGTACGTGGACGACATACTCTTGATAGGAAATGATATTCCTATGCTGCAAGCGGTCAAGCTCTTCTTATCACAAAGATTCTCAATGAAAGATCTTGGTGATGCCTCCTGCATATTGGGAATTAGGATCTATAGAGATAGATCCAAACGGATTTTGGGATTGTCCCAATCCAGGTACATTGACACCATACTAAAGAGGTTTAGTATGGAAGAGTCCAAGCGTGGGAACTTGCCCACGATCTCTGGAGTCACTCTCTCCAAAGAGATGTCTCCCAAGACTGATTTGGAGAGAGCTCGCATGCAAGAGATACCCTATGCTTCGGCAGTAGGCTCTATCATGTATGCGATGCTATGTACCAGACCTGATGTAGCATACTCACTAAGTGTAGTGAGCAGGTATCAAGCTGATCCTGGAGAGAGTCACTGGACAGCTGTGAAGAGCATTCTCAAGTACTTACGAAGGACTAGAGATATGTTCTTGGTGTATGGTAACGGAGAGCTCCAAGTGGAGTCCTTTACCGATTCGAGCTTCCAGAGTGATAAGGATGACTCTAAGTCGCAGTCGGGCTTTGTCTTTACCCTTTACGGAGGGGCGGTTAGCTGGAAGAGTTCCAAGCAGGAAACCGTGGCAGACTCGACGATGGAGGCTGAATACATCGCTGCCAACGATGCTGCCAAAGAGGCTGTCTGGATCAAGAAGTTCATTGCTGAACTTGGAGTGGTTCCATCCATTGAGCATCCAATACCTTTGTATTGCGATAACAATGGAGCGGTGGCTTTGGCCAAGGAACCCAGGTCCCATCAGCGATCCAGGCATATTCTGAGGCGGTATCACCTGATCCGGGAGATAGTTGATCGCCGGGAGATCGAGGTCAGGAGGGTTGACATGAAGAACAACACGGCGGATCCACTCACGAAGGCCATTCCCCAGATACAGTTTGAAAGACTCTTCGGGATGCTCGGTATGCGATACTACAGCAGCTGGCCCTAGTGCAAGTGGGAGATTGTTAGTTGTATGTATGCCCTAGAGGCCAGTATTGTACAGATGATGTATATTATATTGGATGCTTGGACATATATAGAGATGACTTTCTTGCTCGATATGATAGTATGCTATCTGGTTACTCTTTATCTTAACATGTACACTTGTCTCTTTAAACTGTCTTATAGTTACATGTTGATAAAGCCCTTAGGATGTGTACTTGACTACCTGGACTATGATGCAGATCATACTAGTGGGGACATGGTAGTCCATAAGTACATCCTTCAAGGTCCCTAGTCGTGGGTGTATCGAGACAGGGCATCGATATACCAGTGTAGACTAGCGTATACGCTTCTCGACCCATGTGATGGGCGATGGATGATCCCATATCCATTGGTGTTTGACATCAGAGATGGTATACGGGTGCTCAGTGGAGACTGGGTACACTGGATGGACTAGCCGAGAACTCCCAGATGGTATTATACCTCACGTCAGATGGCAGTTCTCAGGTGACACCTGTACAGGTTAGTCTGTAGACCCGAGATCGTCATAGAGTCTTGTGTGATTCCCACTGTGCTTTGATCTCCACCTTACCACGTCCATGAGGGCGTGCAAAACGGTGGTCTTTGGGTACAGTCCCGAGTCACATGGAGGCAATGAGCGATAGGAGGGGTTTCGTCTCTCCCGGTATTGGGAGTTGATGTTGCGCTGTGCTCGATTGGCCGTAACAGGGAAGTCCCTGGCCAGGGCTGATCAGAGATTTGCTGGTAAGTGTTACCAGTAGTTTCTCGACCCGTTATGAGCCTCACATCGGCACGACTTATCGGTTATTGGGGTCTGACGTTTACCACCCCTAGACTTGATATGCGACGTATCAGACGAACAGACCGGACTGTACGGTAAGTGTTACTGGTTGGATTCACAGGAGTGTGAGCGGGCTAGCTCATCGATCTTCTGATCGCTCAATACCCGGGTGGCCGTTACGTTTAGCAGACCGCTTGCGGCTTGTGGGTGCTTGATATGATCATCATCTGCTACCGGCGTATTGACGAGTCTTTAGAGTCCTACACAGAGGTTTTCTGGCTCAAGCGAAACGAAATAGGAGCGCATATGAGATATGTGCGGGACCGAGAATAATGCGTGTATGTGATACCGTATTTGATTCTCGCGATTAATGTTTCGATTGGTTGTATGTGATATAACCTAGTTATCGAATCGAAGATCGATTCGATAAGCCGATACATTGAATACTAGTCGGTCATGTGCGACATGACCGGATCATTGAATCAAGTGTTGATTTAATGATTTAATGTATAATTATATATTTGATATATTACTTTACATTAACTAGTATTGGTTCACTTTATATGGATTTTCTCACTTGATGTGCAAGAAGTATATGTGATATACTTTTGTGCACATATTTGTATCATGTTTGATGATACTTGCTCACATGGTTAAGTGTAAAGAATTAAACCATGGTTAAGTAGATAATTAGGGTTTTGATTTATTCTCTCATTTATTTATCCATTCTTTATTTATTTAAATGGATAAATGAAAACATAATGGTTTCTTTTTATCATGAAGCTTGTTGAAGCTTTGACTAAAGAAACCATTTTGTCTTCTAGCTTAACCCTAACCCTTCTCATTTACCATGGTCTTTTCTCTACACTTAACCTTGGTTAAGATATGATAAGTATTGATTTATTTTTCTATTAAACACAAGACTTATCATATTCTAGCTTGAGCTTCTCCTTCTTCTTCAAGATAGAAACCTTGATGCCATCAATGGCAACTTGAGATATAGTGAGAGAAATCCAATTCTAAAGTGAACCCACCTCCTATTTCTTCACCCTCTATCTCTTGCCAAGTTGTTTTGGGTGTTTTCTTCACAAGTTTCACAACTTTGTGAAGTCGGAGCTTGAACTTGTGATGCCTCGACGTAGATCGTCTTTGACACGAAGCCGACGACCTAGCTCGCCCGTTTCTCCGATGAAGCCGACGATTGAGTTCGGGATTCATGATGGACAGCGAGAGGACACCCACGTGGAGCTAAGGAAGTGGAGAACCGGATCTACAAAGGTTGTAGCATATAACTTTTAGTTAAGTAGTTAACTAGATTATCTTTTCGCCTAGAATTCTAGCCAACGATCCGTATTAGGGTTTCTCGGCACCCATAATTTTTGAAATTGGCATGGTTGATGCCTTGTGAGACTTCATTAGAGTGCCTAGGAACCCTACACTATACACGTTGTTCCTAAAAAACCGGGCATTATGGTCATCACAAACGAGGCAGACGAGTTAATCCGTACTTGCACCCAAACCGGGTGGCGAATATGCATTGATTATCGAAAACACAACGCTGCAACACGGAAGGATCACTTTCTGCTACCATTCATTGACCAAATGCTCGAAAGATTAGATGGACATGAATTCTACTATTTTCTGGACGGTTACTCAAGCTACAACCAAATTCTCATTGCCGAGAAAGACCAGGACAAAACCACTTTCACTTGTCCTTTCGGCACGTTCGCATATCGCCGCATGCCCTTTAAGCTATGCAATACTCCCGCTACTTTTCAGCGGTGTATGATGGGAATATTCTCTAACATGGTTGAAAAATTTCTGGAGATATTCATGGATGATTTATCCATCTTTGACGATTCGTTTGATGAGTGTAATATCTTGACGTTGTCCTTACCCGATATAAGGATAAAAATCTTACTTTAAACTGGGAGAAATGCCACTTCATGGTGCACGAAGATATTGTCTTAGGACATATCATTTCGCGAAGCGGTATCGAGGTTGACAAAGCAAAGATTGATGTCATTTCCAACCTCCCTCCTCCCAAATGCGTCAGAGATATCGGATCTTTCCTTGGCCATGACGGTTTCTATAAACGGTTCATCAAGGACTTTAGCAAGATTGCTAGACCCTTGACTCTTATTCTGGCCAAGAATACCACGTTCAACTTCGACTCAAGCTGTTTGACTGCTTTTGAATCACCGAGAAGCTCACTCACCACTGCTCCCGTTCTTTCTTCTCCCGACTGGACGCATCCTTTCGAGATTATGAGTGATGCATCCGACTTTGCTATCGGTGCGGTCCTAAGATAGCATATCGATAAGATACCGCACGTAATTTACTATGCGAGCCAGATCTTGAATGACGCATAAATGAACTATACGACAACCGAGAAAGAGTTATTGGCAGCTGTATTCGCTTTGGAGAAATTCAGGACATATCTCATTGGCTCCTCAGTCGTTGTCTACACTGATCATTCTGCTCTGAGACATCTTTTTGCGAAAAAGGATTCCAAATCTTAGCTAATACATTGGATCCACTTACTTTAAGAGTTTGACCTTGTCATTAAGGACAAAAGAGGATGTGAAAACGTAGTGGCCGATCATCTTTCACGACTTCCTTCTTCGCCGACGCTTCCTCTCCCAATTAACGATATTTTTCCTGATGAACAGCTCTTGACGGTATCTTGCGAACCATGGTTCACAGATATTATGAACTATTTGGCGACATGACTCATACCAAACGAATGGTCGAGTCAGGACAAACTTAGATTTTTATTCTAAGTAAAACACTTTTACTAGGACGAACCCTACCTGTTCAAGTATTGTCCAGACCAAATCATTCGCCGGTGTATCTCTGATAATGAGTTCAAGAGTGTGTTGTCGTTTTGCCACGATCAAGCATGTGGCGGGCATTTTGGCCCAAGAAAGACAACCGAGAAAGTCTTGCAGTGTGGCTTTTACTGTCCAAAACTTTTCAAAAATGCACATGATTACTGCAAGACTTGCTCCCGATGCCAACATTTGGACCAGATTTCCAGGAAAAATGAGATGCTGCTCCAACCCATTCTGGTTGTTGAGATATTCGATATTTGGGGGATAGATTTCATAGGCCCGTTTCCTAACTCTTTTGGGAACATGTACATTCGTTTAGTTATTGATTATGTCTCCAAATGGGTCCAAGCAGTGCCGAGCCGGACGAACGACAATAAGGTTGTCGTTAGATTCCTGAAAGAAAACATCTTTTCCCGGTTCGAGCACCCTCGCGCTATCATTAGCGACAATGTGACACATTTCTGCAATAGGTCTTTCGAGGACTAGATGCGGAAATAATCAATTAATCACAAGCTATCCACGCCCTACCACCCCCAAACATGTGGGCAAGCCGGGCTTTCAAATCGGAAAATCAAGCAAATATTGAAGAAAACGGTTTCTAGGAATCGTAAAGATTGATCTTTGAAATTAACCGATACCCTTTGGGCATTTCGAGCTGCGTATAAGACTAATCTTAGCATATCTTCCTATCGGCTTGTATACGGAAATGCTTGCCACACCCTGTGGAAATCGAGTATCGCGCATTTTGGGCGATTAAAGAGCTGAACTAAACCTTGAAGATGCGGGCAGCTATCTGAAGCTACAACTTAACGAATCGAACGAGTTTCAGGATGAGGCTTACAAAAACACGGTTGTTATAAAGAACCGAACAAAGGTGTTTCATGATAAACAACTTATGCGCAAAACTTTCACGCCTGGACAACAGGTACTTCTTTATGACACTAGACTCCATTTTCATCTCGGTAAGCTTCGATCTTGCTGCAAAGGACCTTTTCTTGTGCGGTGTGTATACCCGCACGGCACGGTGGATTTGGAGAATCCAAAAGACGTTCACTATTCAAAGTGAACGGACACAGAGTAAAACCGTTTCTTACCGCAGAACCATCGGAGGAGCTCCTGATGTTGCAGGAGACAGTTTACTTTGCCTGATTTTCCTCCGTTTACCACCAAACTTTGATTCTCCAGCCGTTAACAGTGGAAACACTCACTTAAGTTTGGGAGGACATTTTTGTGTATATATATTTTTTTGGGTTTGCCTTTTCTTTAAAAAAAAAAAAGACAGCACCGACAGATTTTGACCCCTTAACAATTTTGGCCCTCTTGATGTAGCATGACAGTGAAGACACTGCCAAGTTTATATTTGGGAGTGTGCTCGGTAAGCCTTCTACCTTTGCATTCATGTGTATATTTTGCATTTTCATACTTATTTAAAAACCTACAAAAATTGAAAAAAAATCCAAAAATATAAAAAATTTGTTGTCAAGTTAGCTAGTAGGGTAACTTAGATTTTTATTTCGAAAATTTAGTTTGATAGGTTAGAAATAACTAAATCCTAGGCTTAGGAATTGAAAACCCTAAAAAATAACCCTCTTTCTGTTTAACCATGGCAAATATACGTCTTTACAGTTTTTTTAGAAATAGGTAATCTTGAGTTCAGTTCTTGAGTTAAGTCGAGATGAAGGGAAAGTATTGAAAGCTTTATTGAATTATAAGTCTGAAAAATAGTTCATATTCTTGAGTCCAAATTCAGAAAGTATATACCCTACAAATCACACATACACGCACCTTGAAACTTAGGATAATAGAGGATACCTAGAAATACTCTTGCTTGAAAGCCTAGTATGAAAGAAAAAACGGTATTTGAAGCAAACTACCTAAAGAGCATTATTGAAAAATATATCCGGCCTTGAAAGGAAAAAAAGAGAAAAAATCAATTACAAGACCTGGAAATTGCTATTTACGCTTTAATAAGCTCACACATTCAGTAATCGGCTCATTAGTGCCTCAGGAAGCAGTAATAGTTGCATAAAAAGTGTGTGAGCAAATCCGTCCATCTTTAATAAAAAGAAATAGTATTAGGTATTAGGGCAAGGGTATTATATCTTGAATTGAATTCTTGAGCATAGGGGTGAAATTTACATACACGTAGGGGTATACGATCGATATTTGGAGGAAACATAGGGATGGAGAATAAGTCTTATATTTTCCATAAAGATGATAAAAATTTCGGATTGGAGACTGCGCTTTAGAAAGAAAACTCAAGAGAAACCAAAATCTTTCTAAACTGTCAAAATGTATAGGATCTTAGGTTGAATAAATATGAGGTATGAAAAAATAAGAGATGGATATTTCTAACTTAGGATGATAGAGTTTCTGACTTAGATGCTAAAACGTAGGATTAGAATCAATGTTAACTTATGAAACTAGCTTGACGGGATTTTGTGGGTAGTATTCGCTGAAAACCATCATAAGACAACACTCCTCATATTAGGAACACCTAGAGGTTTAACGTCTTGTTACAAACTCTAAGTGCAACCGTGATGCATACGAAAGTGAGCTCTATGGAAATAAAATGGTTTTGCTCCGGACGAGCCAAAGATAAGTTTGGGGGTATTTTGTTCATATCAGAATTTTGCACTTTTATACCACCCATTCTTGATCGCATTGCATATAGATATGTACTTTTGATCCGTATTTGCTACATAATTGTAGGTTATAAGTTCTCAGTCCAAAACAATGAAAATCATGAACAGTCACGACAAATTCAGGACAACTGCCAACAACGGATAAAAATACGGGTTCTGCTCACCATCCGTCAAGTGCCACTTACCAGTTCAGAAGACAAAAATCAAGTAAGGGTCATTCAAGCACAAAACACGAGAAAGGCAGCATGAGAATCAAGTTGACAACGCAGAGCTAGAGAAAATCAAGGCAAAAAGTCCAAATTTTTTTATCTTCCGGACTGTTGAAAATCTGGGAGAAAAATGGAATGATTCTGCAAAAACAAGTGTACTAAACAGAGCAATAAAGCAACATAAGGCAGCCAGAGAAATTTGGAGTTCCAACTCCCCAAAATGGTCGTGGATCCGCGGTCTAAGGCATCTATTGGCGCCGGAACCGCGGCCAATACGTGGCGTCTCGTGCCAAGTTTTCAAAGGTAGTTTTGACATTTTGTAAGGGCTCAGAAAAAGACCCTAGGGCTTCACTTCACTGTCTATAAATACTCCAGATTAGAGCCATATGAAGGATGCATATTTTCACTAGTTTTTGTTAGAATTTAGTGTAACTTCTTCTTCTTTATCATCTTTCCTCCATTAAAATTGTAGCGAGAGCTTTTTTGAGTGCATGATGAATGAGGAGAAGTGTTTTTTATATACATGTCTTGTAAATTTGTTAACTAGTTTTTAGTTTTATTGCTTGTTATTACCTTTATTAAGTAGTTGTTGGTTTTCTTCTTCTTCTTCACTTTTCTTTTATCTTTGCAACCATGATATTTAAGAGCGATCCTTGCCTAGGTGAGGTCCCAAGTAGCTAGTTGTAATTTTCTACCTCATTTCTTTCTATCTTCTTTACTTGTTTTATTTTATTTTATTTTATAATGAGTGAGTAGTTTTCTCACTTATTAGGGTAGAATAAGGAAAGTTTGAGAGAAGGAAATCTCTCTCACTCTTTTCTTTGCCCAACAACTTGATTCGAGCTCCCGTCAAGACAACCACAATTTGCTCCCTACGACACCATATCCTATATGATAGCGGTGACACCCTAGTGAGACCGGTTGTGGTTGAATTGACCGGAGATTATGGCTAAGAGCCAAGAACGGACGGACAAGAACCAAAAGGAAGGAACTAAGCGTTAGAATGCCTAGCTTATACTCATAAGTTTCCCTCCTAGTCGTGCTAATCCCCATTGTTGCCGATTACCGTAACATCGACATCAAGAGTGGCAAACGAAAGAAGTGAGCGAACTCCTAACTCAAACTAACCTAATCCTAACCCTAACAAGTTTCTATTAACATACATATCTAAGCATATAGTTAATTTTCAATAAACTCGGACAATTTGGACTTAACTCGCTAAAACACTAAGAAAAAGATTCCCATCTCTCCGTGGATCGATCCGTACTCAGCTGGCTAGATACCAAGCGAAACCGTCTTGATTGCGGTAATTAAAACTAGCATAAAAAGTTAACAATCATAATGGCACTGGTCACACCGAAAGGCATAATCAGATATTCGTAGTGTCTGTACCTAGTCCTAAAAGCTATCTTATGAACATCTGACACTTTGACTTAACCTCATAATAACCGGAGCCAAGATCCAAATTGGAGAAGACAGATGACCCACCCAATTGGTCAAAGAGATCATCGATGCCCGGAAGCAGATACTTGTTCTTGATAGTGACCTCATTTATCGCTCTATAGTCGGTACACATTCTGTGAGTCCCATCCTTCTTCTTCTTCACTAGGAGAACATGGGCTTCCCACGATGACACATTGGGTCTAGTCCAACCTTTCTTCGGAATATTGCTATCTGAGCTCGGAGTTCTTCTAGAACTATGGGTGCTACTCGGTAAGGGGCCTTAGACATGACTTGTGCACCGAGTGTTAAATTAATGGAGAATTCTAGCTCTCAATCAGGAGGCAAACTTGTTATATCCTTTGGAAAGACGTCTCGAACTCCCGGACTACCTCTAGCTTATCCTGGCTACTTTGCAACGAAGAAATCAAAGCTGTCTTTGGCTTGGCTCGAAGATTAGTGATTCTAGAGTCTTGCTGCCACTATGGAAGTAGAACACCACGTGGTTGGGCATCATAAAAACTACTCTCCTTTGCTGGCAGTCAAAGATAGCGTAAAAGGTACTTAGCCAATCCATTCGTAGCACCACGTTGAAATTGGGAATGTCAAGCATCTTAAAATTCGAGTAGAACTCCCTACGGCATATGTCTACGGCTACATGTCGTATCCTTGCGCTGTCTTCAATACACTGTTCCCCGAGTGAACATTGTATTCTATGATGAGTGGCTTGATGGAAATGGTGTGCGTCCTCACGAAGCGTTGAGACATGAAGCAGTAGAACACCCTAGTGTCAAATAGAGTAAGAGCGGGTATGGTAGCTACTAGGATGATACCTAGGGTCACATGGGGATAGTTTAGGCAAAAGAAAGAAGAGAGAAAAGAATTTGAAGAATCTCAAAGAAGGAGAATCTCAAAGAAGGAGAATAAGTGTAGTTGGATTAATCCAATTCTCGCATGATTTTTTTAAACGGTCACACAGAATGACTTGCATATATGGCTCACCAATAAAACTTGTCACGTCTCGCTTCCCAAAATATAGAGTGGAGACGCTACAAGGCCTGCGACGTATTTATACTTATAAGTAATCTTATCAGTATAAATACGCTAAGCATCAGAAAACAAATAATAATAAGAATTGAAAACACACCAACATCCATGCTTATCATAAAATAAGTTCAAATACTTATTACAAATTCGACATGTTACAAATTGCAATAAATAAAAGAGCTGAAAACAAAATATTTACGGTCGGCTATGAAACAAGAAACTGCGTAGCTGGCGAAGTCTTATATGTCCTTCCCAATGGGTTCCGGTTCCAAGTCGCTTCTTAGGTTCTACTTATGTCTCCTGATGGACATTTGACATTTCAAAGAAAACAAAAAGAGAGAGAGAAATGCCCGTCAGCAAATTAACGCTCGGTAAGCCCCACATTTAAAAATACACACACATATATAAATAAACAATAAGATGCGAACAACAAAAGGAACATGATAATGAGCATAAAATAAGCATACAAGTAATCAATATAACATGTAACAGCATGGTGTGAAGCATACAATGAGTTTTGCTAAGTTAACATAGAGTTTAAGTACAAGACGTCCGACTTACTTCGAAAGTATTATGTTTGTCCGACTTACTTCGAAAGTATTATGTTTGCCCCATGGAACAATAGATTCACGGATTCATTAATGCTGTACCGTTCCGATTTGGTACCATGCAATACGGATTCACGGATTCATGTGTTAATAAGAGAACTTTCGAAACAATCGTACATCCTAATCCTAAACTACCCCAAATACCCCATCATTAACTATCATGTAACGATAACTTAAGCAATTCATACCGAGTCACAAATACATGCATTCAAATGCAAGCACATGTTGAGTTCAAGGGCTCACAGACTCACGCTGAGCATGTATTCACGATACTTAAATCGGTAGACCATTATGTATAACATGGATACAAGTGCAAAGTTAGGGTATTAAGACCCTAAAATATTCATTCAATCAACTACTCGCGTGGATTTGTACTTTATAACACCTCTGAGAAAGAGCCGTCTACATGCCTCTAAAAGACCAGCCTTTACATGTGTCATAACACCTTTGAGAGAAAGCTATCTACATGCCGTTGAGAGATTAGGCTCTACATATGTTGTACAATCCACGTGTAACGTAATCACATTGCACGTGAATGTTGAGATGTGTAAATTAAAATAGTTTCATACTGGAAAAAGTATGACAAGTGCATGTGTATAAAATACAAGATAAGCCAAACCTCCACAAGGCTTGAGTTTTATTGATGAAACCCACTTATATTAAAAGCCCGTGTATGCTTGTATAAATAAATATATAATCCTCCCTCGTTCAAGAATATAATCAGAATTAATAAATACTAATGATTTTGTAGAACAAAAGCTTACAATTTTGTACCATTGCAAGAAATTGATGTTTCGGAAAATTAAACCTTGCCATTTTTCCCCTTAAGGCCTGTTTGGTTCAAGGATTCTTGGGGCTAGTGACTGTTTGGGTTCAAGCAAATCCAAAAAAGGAGTGAGGATTGCAGGATTCTTGTTTGGTTGTAGAATTTTTGGATTTTTTGATTTGCTTGTTTTTTATGGGGGGCCACCATTTTTTAGGATTCCTCAAAAAAACCATGGATTTATAAAGATTCATACTCTTTAGTGGGACCCAATGCACTTTAACTCCTCTCTCTATCTCTCTAAAATCCTAAAATCCAAATCTCACTTTATTTTCGCCGACCAAATAAAGATTACAAGGATCTACAAATCTAATATTAGAAATCAAATACTAACCAAACACAAAACTTGTTAATCCTAAATTTTTCAATTGTGCTATTTGGGAATCCAAATTTCACAATCCTACAACAAGCAACCCCTTAAGATAAAAATCCTAATAAATTTCTATTTGACATTTTATGGCACAAGCTGTCCGGCGTCCATGATTTCATATTTGGATGGCTAAGATGTGGTAAGACAAAAAAGAACATCTTTATAAAAATAGGATTTTTTTTCTTTGAATCATGATCTTAGAGTTTAAACAGTGGATAAATATCTTTAAAATAAGATTTGGTTCTCTTTTAAACCTGGCTGTGGATAACCAACTTCAACTAAAAATGTCAAACGAAAATTTGAACAAGGTCCTTTTCCTTCCATTACAGCCCACTAAAAATTCGATAAGATCTAGTCTTGAGACAGAAAAGGATAGGATTTGTGCACATAGATCCGTCCGTAAACCCATATCTTTCATCCTCGTATTTAGAACACCGAATAACTTTTATGCGCTAGATAAAAAGAGAGATGAGGATCCTTTGAATCTTTATATTTTCCAGTAATTTCTTGCTAAATATTTCAGCCTACATATATTCTATAATTTCTTTACATCTATAGCTTCACAAGGCGAAATGTTTTTTGGCTCTCACCATTTCAAGCCACAGATCCAAAATCCCAATTCAACGCGCCCAAACAAAACTTTTCAAACTTTCAAAACAAAAATACATCAAAAGCACAAAACTCCCTCCAAAAATGTAAAAATTGATACTTTTTTTTTGCCCAGATCCCAGAGCTCTCAAACCAAAAGCGCGCTCTTAGAAATTCCCCCAATTTTTCCTTTTCAAAATCCAAATCAATGGCGCACTCCCAATTCTTCCCCCATTAAAAATCCCCCAAACTCTTCCTCATTTCTCTCCATCTTTTCAAAGCTTGAGAGCTCGTTCCTCTTTGGCCATGGCGGACAAAGAGAACAGCGTGCGCCTCACCAGAGCTCAATCGAGGAAGAGATCCGCTCCTCTTCCGCCCGAGCCCATGGCCGCCGCCTCTACGAAGAAGAAGCGGAAGCCCTTGGCCGAGCTCTCGGTTTCATCGAATGTGATCGATTTGAACATCGTGGCGGCCCCGCTGAAGCCCGCTATGAGATCGCAGAAGATGAAAAAGGAGATGAAGAAGGCGACGCTGCCGCCGATGGACGCCGAGGCGGCGCAATCCGATCTCGACGACCCCCAAATGTGTCCTTTCTACTCCAAGGACATCCATCAGTACCTTCGATCGATGGAGGTGAGAATCTGAGGATCGTCAAGTTTCCATCTTGAGCCCAGATTTGATGTGGGTTTTGTGTGAATTAAAATGGGTATCAATCAATTTTCCGCTTTGATTTTAGGTGGAGACGAAGAGAAGGCCAATGGCGAATTTCATTGAAAATGTTCAGACCGATGTGATGCCCAATATGAGAGGGGTGTTGGTCGATTGGCTCGTCGACGTCGCCGAGGAGTACAAGCTTGTTCCAGACACTCTCTACCTCACGATTTCGTATGTCGATCGATACTTATCGTCGAATGTGTTGAATAGGCAGAAACTGCAGCTTCTTGGAGTTTCTGCTATGTTAATCGCCTCGTACGAACTCAGTCTTGATATCCCCCTTTTATTTTGTTGGGTTTGCTGATTGATTCGATTTCATAAATGGTTTACAGGAAATATGAAGAGATCACTCCTCCACATGTGGAGGATTTCTGTTACATAACTGATAACACATACACTAAGCAAGAGGTGATTATTCATTCATTTCCCTCATTATGTTTTGTTCATATTAGAGCTTGTCATTGACTCTTTTGTTGTGTGTGTATGCTTGTGTTTAGGTTGTGAAAATGGAATCTGATATATTGAAGTTGCTCAACTTTGAGATGGGCAATCCCACAGTCAAGACTTTTCTTAGGTATCAGATCCATTAAAAAATTATCTTAATTTGATTTGATCTGCATTGTTTTTGGTAAATCATTGGGCTAATTGCAGTTGAGGGTTAAATCTTTTGTAGGAGGTACATTAAGGCTGGTCAAGATGAGAGCAAAGTAAGTCGGATCATCATTTTTAGCAACCATTTGCATTTGAGGTGCATTATTGATTTTTGTATTGATTGTTGTGAAGATTTTGTGCAGTATGAAGATCTTAAGCTGGAGTTTTTGGCAAATTATATAGCTGAGTTGAGCCTTGTAGATTATGGTTGTGTTCAGCTGTTGCCATCTAAGGTTGCTGCTTCTGCTGTTTTTGTTGCTAGATTCACCTTGGACCCAGATTCACATCCATGGGTGAGAATTAAACTCTCTCATACATTCAAGCTATTTATTTACTTTCAAATGCAAAACTTTTAATACATAGAAAATGTGCCATCTAATGTTTTGTGTAGATGAAAGGCAGTCACTAAAAATTCAATTCACAATAGTATATGTATGTGTATTAGTGTTCAAGTATTTCCATACCTGTATCCACGTTCAAATATTTTGAAGCTTTTATTTAGATATCTTTATCTGTATATGAATAATTTGAATGAAATTGTTTTTGAATCTATATCTGAGATAGTGTTTAATTCTATATATAGAAGAAAACCTTGAATCCGAATAATAGTTTGATGCGGATTTAGATAATATATGTGTATCCTTATCCGATCACTTCTTTGCCACATGTAGCACTCATAACCCTTAAACTAGCTAATTATCGGATTACATGTTCTTAAATGTTTCAAATCAAGACTAATTTCAGAAGCGTCGAGTGCTCCTCAACCATTTTGAGAGGTTCTAAGTGTGATGATGAAATGCTATATGCAAGATTAATCTTCTCTAGTTTATGCATCTCTAAATTATTTTGTAATTCATTGCAGAGCTCGGAACTGCAAAACCAAACAAATTACAATCTTTCTGAATTGAAGGATTGCATCAAAGCATTGCATGATCTACAGTTGAACAGGAAAAAGTCATCTCTGAGTGCAATCAGAGAAAAATACAAGCAGCACAGGGTAAATTCTCAACTTCTATCGACTCATCTCCTTTCTTATAGCTTAAATTGGCCATCAGTCAGCTGAAATATGATTGTTTTTACCTTTTACAGTTCAAGTGTGTATCGACATTGGTTCCTCCCTCAGAAATTCCAACAAAATACTTTGAAGGCTTTTAAATTCATGTGGGACATGACTTCTAGCTACAAAATACAGTTCAACTTCTATTACAATCTTTCTTATAGCATGAACTGTCGTTGAACTTGAACGGCCTTGGCAAATAAAGATCAAGGCCGTTGCTTGTATATCTGAATAGTTAATAGCTTCAATGTTTTTTAATCAGTGTCATCACCTTGTAATATCTGAAACTTTCTGTCGCTTTCAAAATGCCAAAGTTTTGTAGCCAACGCTACAGTTATGTTAGACGAGAATATGAGGAAATTAAAATTGTAATTTAATTTATTTTACGTTGGTGTAGAGTGTATCTTTGATCGTGACATAATGGTGTTGTTTTGGCCAAAGTTTGGTAGTTGAAGTTGTATAAAGTTGGAAGTTGCTACATTCTGTTTGGTGTAGGGGTGATGTTGGCGGTGTAGATATAGATATTGCTTTATGAACATATATGAAGGGATAGTTTTGTTTTATCGTACGGTAGATTAAAAGTGAAAACTCTTTAAAATTTTATTAAAATCAGAACTATATACAAAGAGTAATATTAACAGGGTGTTCTTGTGAAAGGGAAAATAAATAAAATGCATACTTTCCAAGTAGAAAAAAATAAAAATAACCTCTCCAAGTAATCTCAACAGGATATTCTCGAAAAGAAAAATTAATAAAAGGGCAAATTGTTGGAAACTCCCCGGTCTAAGAAAAAAAGGTCAAAAAGTCTTTGGGTTTTTGAACTTGTTGAAAATCTCTTATGCCAATCAAAACCTGAGTAGTTTGGTATATCTCAAAATTGCCCTTTGTGATCCATGTGTGTAAGTACAAGATGATTGCTGCAAGTTTTTTAAATTTTTTTTATAGTTGAGTTGCCTCTAATTTCTATGTCTAATTGTATTTTATTGATTTATTTTAAAGAACATAGCATTAAGTGCTCTAATCTATCTATTTTCCCTTCTAATTCATCACTTTCCTCTGAAAAATCTATTTTGCCAGCACAACAAGAATTATTCCATCCATTCTCTTTATTATCCATTATCTTCTCTCGTTTACTTCATTTTCATTTATTAGTCCAACAAACTAAATCTTCATTTATTACCTTGTACATTGATGATGACCCAATCTTGGAAATTAATGTGTTTTGTGAGTGGATCGAATGGTAAATATATGATCTTAATCATCTCGAAGGCGACAATATGGCTTGAAATGAAAGGAACAATTTTGTTTCGACTCGATATACCAGTTGAGAAGCTGAAACTTTCTTATAAAATGGAGTAATATGTCGATCATGATGTTAGGATGATAAATGAAGATGGCTATGTAAATATGGTCTCCATCCATCAAGAGAAGGATAAGAAGGTCATTCATATACAAGATTCTGTTAATTCGCAAGGCATTATAAGTAGGTTTGATTTTTATTTGACTTGATTTTTGCTTAGAATAATATACAAGACACTTGTCTGTAACATTTAAGCACTTGCCTGTAATTTCTAAACAGTTGCTCGTAACATGTAAGAACTTGCCTGTAACTTGTAAGCAGTTGCCTGTAATTTCTAAGCCCATGTGGTCGTTTGGTTTTAAATAAGAGACGCCTCTGAAGTTAATTTCCGGAGGCAAGATTTGAAATGGAGATGACTGGTTCTAAGTACAAGATGTCTCTGAAGTCAATTTTCAGAGGCATATTTTGAACTGGAGACGTCTGATTACAATTACCAGACGTCTCGGAAGTTAATTTCCCGAGACATATTTTGAATTACAGACGTTTGCAGTACAAAAAATTTGTTCCAAACATCTGAAAAAGACGTCTGATGTGGTTTTCTAACCAGTTGGCTGTAATTTGTAAGCAATTGCCAGTAAGTTTTAACTACTTGCCTGTAACTGTAAAAAATTTGTCTGTAATTTCTGACTATTTGCCTGTTACTTCTATATATCTACTGATTAATTATAACTTACTGTAAATGAAAATACTTGAAATGAAGCCCTTACTGCAAGTAAGATTCTCTACTACTTGTTACTGGACCTGCACACAAAACACCCTATATTCTGACATGTAAATTCAAACCCTATAAAGCATGTGATGTGACTAATCAATGAAGAATATGATGTTTTCTTTAAAAACTAAAGTACATTGACTACAGGATAAAAAATCTTTATCTTCTCTTTTGCATTAAGACTGAAACTCTTATAAATACATGATCTTCTCTTTGTTGAACATTGAGCAAAAATTTCAATATAAACTAAGAAAAAAACAGAGTGAGAAAATGAAAGAGTGTAGGGTTTTTCTCTTTTGGATGTGGAGAGTTTTATTTTTTAGAACGTAATTAGGATGGATAAAGAGTTTTACCAAGTATAGTCTTTCTTGGAGGTGGAAGGACTTGCAGTCGTGGAAGAGGCTGGTGTTGGATAAAGAATTTTACTAACATCATCATTTTATCATGCATTCCAACTCCTATTGATAACTTTCTCCTTCTAATTTCTGCTATGTGTTTCTCTGCAGTTTCAGTTGAAACCATTCCTTAAGAGTTTGGAAGAGAAGGATGAAAATATCTTTGAGGGGGTGGGGTAGGGGGTGGGGGGTGGGGGTTGAATAAGGTTTCTAAGGGTTCTGGATATTACTGGTTTTACTTCGCCGATATATATTGGCCGATGAAGAGTATTGTGTAATGAATGTAAAAAATTGTTGACGTATTTTTTTAATATCGACCGATATTGTGAATGATATTTTTGTTGATATTATCAGTTTTATATAGCCGATGTTGGCTAATACTGTGTTATGGATAATATTTTTGTTGATTTTTTAAGTTTTATATAGCCGATATAGATGTATTTTTGTTGATGTAAAAAATTGTTGATATATTTTTGATGATGTTAAAGGTTATAGGAAACTAACTGCCTAGAAGTTACAGACAACTTATCAGAAGTTACAGGTTGGAAGTAACATGCAACTAATTAGAAATTATAGGCAACTGGTTGGAAGTTATATGCAAGCGTTTATAAGTTACATGTAACTTATTAGAAGTTACATGCAACTAGTTAGAAGTTAAAGACAAGTGTATAGAAGTTACATGCAACTAAATAGAAGATGCATGTAAAACAATAAGCTTACAAAACTTGGAACTTGTAAGCAAATTCTAAACAGTTGCATGTAACTTCTAAGCCCTTACAGACGTCTGGTTTCAAATACTAGACATCTTTAAAGTCAGTTTCCATAGGTAAGATTTGAATTGGAAATGTCGATTCCAAGTACCAGACGTCTCCGAAGTCAATTTTCAGAGGTATATTTTGAACTGAAGATATCTAGTTACAAGTACCAGACGTCTCTGAAGTCAATTTTCAGAGACATATTTTGAACCGGAGACGTTTGCAGTACAAAAAATTTGTTCCAGACGCCTGGAACAGACGTATGATATGGTTTTCTAAGAAAGTTTGTTTATGGTTAAAGGCAAACATTTATACACAAATAATCTATATATTTACTAATTAATTATAACTTACTGTATATGAAAATACTTGAAAGCCTTTTCCTTATATTTCATTTAAAGCAGAAGAATAACGATTACAATAATTTCAGTCGACTTACGAAAAAATGAAGAACGGTCGGCTTGCAAAAATATATATAAAAACATTTATTTAATGGCCGAGAGTATAAATAATCCCTTCAGTTAGAGCGTCATATTCGGTCGGGATTTGTTCAAAAATGTGACCATGGAGCACCGATAGTTCTTCCAGCAGACGGACTTGTTGTTGGAATTTATGAAGCTCGGCCCGCAGTATAGGAGGGATGTTGAAGTCACGAGCAAGTGCTGCTTATTTGCGCAACTTCTCACATTGAGCTAAGTCGAGTTCTTGTGCATTAACATTCAGAAATTCTGTTCGAAGAAGTCTACCCTGTCGAGTGGCCGGATTGTTATGAAGCGCTTTCTGTCGGCTGTCGGTCAGTTGAGTTAGGCGCTCGGTTAGTTGACAAATTGTTCCAACACATTCTTGGCGACGTTTGAGGATGCCATCAACCATACCTTGAAATTCATCGAGACGAGCCTTAGCGCTATCATGATTGAGAATGTCAACTGAGTAATGAGTAAGGAATTCCCTTCAAATGGACATATCATGAAGGGTTTTGACCACGCGTTGCACTGTTTGAGTTGTCAGAACTCTGAGCTGCCAAAATTTGTCAAGACGTTCTAATGCTTTATCTAAGGCTCCCGTCGAGAGGGACTGGGGGCTTGAAGGGAAACAAGCTAGTATAGATCTGATGATCACTCGGTACTAGAGTGAAGTCAGGCATAACAGTGGTCCCGATCGAACATGAGCAATAAATAGAGGTAGGCAGTGGGCGTCATCTCCGGCATGACAGCAAAGAGTAAGAGCACCGGAAGAACATCTTCTAGTGCCGGAGTTCTGACGGTGAATGACAAGACAGGCGAGCTTCCTCCTCTACGGTGCTGAGGAGTATTGGACGACGAATCCTCATCGTCTAGGTGACGACGCAATTGGCGAATGTTAACTGAAGCTGCGTAGAGACGAGTGGACATAGAAAATAAGAGTTTCAGGAAATGAATAAAAATTATAAGTTCAAGTCTTTTATGGGTTATGATCGCTCAAGATTTGTTGCGACTGTTCATGGCTAGAGGCAACGGTTTAAATTCTTATTATCGCCGAAATTCGAAAGGCTATAATGATGTCAGTTTCCGTTTTTAAAAGGAGATGTCTGGGCTGTAAGTCCACGTTGCGACCCCCGGTTCTTACGGGGAGGCGGAAACGGTATAAAATCAAAATTTTAACGCAAGAGGCAACATGGACTAAGCTAGGTCGGGATCTTTACCTAAACTAAAACTAGCATACTAAGCTAAAAATATTTAGCTACTCGGATAGAGATGGTTATACCTAGCTTGTCTTGAACTCCTTCGTCTTCAAGCTCCGGTGGTGGTCCGATGGCTCCTTCTCGTCGTCTCCGTACGCCGAAGATAGATCCACTTGAAAGCTCCAACCTTTAGCTCCTTCTTCGGTCTTTGAAGAAACTAGTTCACTTGGTTTGCTAAACCTAGTGAACTAGAATGAGTAGAGAGGAAATAGAATGGGATTTTATCTATGGTTCTTGATTCTCAACTCATGAGACAAGAGAACCATAGATCAAGAGAGGGAGCAAGAGGTTGAGGGTGAGAGCAAGAGGAGAGCTCAAGAACAAGAGAGAGAATGAGTAAGAAAAGAATGAGCAACTCTTTTGTCTTTCACCCTCTCATAATCCAAAGTGATCATAACTCATCATATCAAAAAAGTCTTTGGTGATGGTTTGAAGCAACCATAAGCTTATCATGTCATGCACTCATTTTACTCAAATGAGCAAGCAAGAAAAAGTCTTTGGCATGAAATGATAACCATGGTTATCATGATGGTCAACTAGTCAAGCCTAGTCAACCGGTCAACAAGTCAACAAAAGTCAACAAGTCACCAAAGTCAACAAGTCAACAAAAGTCAACAAGTCAACAACCATATCACCATAATACTTAATTAATATAATAGTTAATCACATATCATATTCTCATTAGGGTTGAGCATAAAGTCAAAAAGTCAACGGTCAACTCTCAACAACCCTAATGAGAATCCGCTGCCTCTGCCTCCCTGTCAACTGTGCATACACACCCGCATCCGCGTTCCGAGGAACACGAATGCAAACTGGATAAATCCAATCCCATAAGGTACACTAGGATCTGGCTTAAACCAAAGCCCGCTAGTGTAAACTGTCCGGACACTGTACGTGCACAAGTGCACGGATGTGACCGAACCCTGTCGCAAAACCATGCGACCTGTCGCAATACCATGCGACCTCTACTCTTTTGCCTAAAGGCGAAAAGCTTTCTGTGTGGGACTCTAAAGACTCGACACTACGCTGGCAGTGGGTTTAACCACAGACCGCAAGCGGCACTAGCTGTGCGTAACGGTCCCCAGGTAATGCCGACAAGAAGACGGACGAGGCGAAACCCATCTGAACTCCTACTGAGCCTGAGTGTGACATTCTCCGTACAGTCCGGTCTGTTCGTCTGATACATCGCATGGCGGGCCTAGGGGGCGGTAAACGTCAGTCCCCCAATAGCGGTACAAGTCGTGCCGGAGTGAAGCCCAATACACCCTGAGATAACACTGGAAACCTACCAGTATATCTCGTTTGCCCTGGCCAGGGACTACTCGTGTAATGGCTCTCCTAGACACAGCGCGATGTCAACCCCCAATACCGGGAGAGACGAATCCTGTCTAACCGTCACTGCCTCCAAGTGCTTCGGGACTGCACCCAACCACCACCTGTTTGCACGACTCCTTTGAGCCGTGGTAGGGTAGTGATCAAAGTACAGTGGGAACACACCCGAGGCGAAGTGACAGTGTCAAGTCAGCGGACTAAGCTGTACTCATGTCACCTGGGAACTGATAACTGACGATAGGTATAATACCAACTAGTCAGTTCCCGACGAGTCCTGTCCAGTGTACCCGTAACCTAACGAGCACCCGCATACTATCTCAAGTACGACGTACTGACGGCTGTGGGACAGACCGTCTCCCACACTGGGATGAGAAGCGCATGCGCTGGTCTACTCCGGAGTATCGATGCCCTGTCTCGATAGTCCTGCGACCAGGGACCTGCATAAGGATGTGCTTATAGATTACCCAGCCCCACTAGTGTGACGGCCATCACATCGCTGGTAATCAAGCAAAGATCCTAAGGGCTCTACTAATGTGTATAGGCGATATACAAAAATAAACACATGTACACATTGAAGTAGAAACAAACCAAGTAGCATACTACTATTTTGAGCAAGATTGTATATACAAGGTGAATATCCCAAGCATCCATTAAGTAATATACAAACCAGTATGATACAGTAATGGCCTCTAGGGCATATACACTAACAATCTCCCACTTGCACTAAGGCCATGTACTGGCGTATCGAAGACCTATCATCTCGATCAGCCGCTCGAACTGAGTCTGAGGCAGGGCCTTGGTGAATGGATCAGCAGTGTTATCTTCTGAAGCGACTCTCCGAACCTCGATCTCCTGGCGATCTACGATCTCCCTGATCAGGTGATACCGCCTTAAGATGTGCCTGGATCTCTGATGGGACCTGGGTTCCTTCGCTAAAGCTATAGCCCCGTTGTTGTCGCAATACAGAGGTATTGGATCAACAATGGACGGAACCACCTGAAGTTCTTTCAAGAACTTCCTCATCCAGACAGCTTCTTTTGCGGCATCAGATGCAGCGATGTATTCCGCTTCCATCGTCGAGTCTGCAACGGTTTCCTGTTTGGAACTCTTCCAACACACCGCCCCTCCATTGAGGGTAAAGACAAAACCCGACATGGACTTGGAATCATCCTTGTCACTCTGGAAGCTGGAGTCAGCAAAGGCCTCGATCTGGAGGTCTTTTCCGCCATACACCAAGAACATCTCCTTAGTCCTTCTCAGGTACTTGAGAATGTTCTTTACCGCTATCCAGTGTTTCTCCCCAGGGTTAGACTGATACCGGCTTACCACACTCAGTGCATAAGCTACATCCGGTCTGGTACACAACATCGCATACATTATAGAGCCTACCGCAGAGGCGTAGGGTATAATAGACATGCGATCCCTCTCCAAATCAGTCTTGGGAGACATCTCTTTAGAGAGGGTGATCCCGTGACAAGCCGGTAGGTTACCGCGCTTGGAATCTTCCATACTGAATCTTTTCAGCATGGTGTCGATGTATCTGGACTGAGAAAGTCCTAATATCCTCTTGGATCTGTCACGGTAGATCCGGATACCCAGAATGTATGAGGCATCACCCAGGTCTTTCATGGAGAACCTGTGTGACAAGAACCCCTTGACAGATTGTAGCATAGGAATGTCATTTCCTATTAAGAGAATGTCATCCACGTATAAAACGAGGAACACTACAGTTCTCGCTACAAATCTACTATAGATGCATGGTTCATCTGGATTTTTGATAAAGCCAAATTCTTTGACCGTCTCATCAAAGCAGATGTTCCAACTCCGCGATGCCTGCTTTAGTCCATAGATGGACTTAAGCAACTTGCACACCTTTCCGCTGCTCCCACTCTGAATGAAACCCTCTGGCTGGTCCATATAGACACACTCCTCTAAATTTCCATTTAGAAAAGCTGTCTTTACGTCCATTTGCCAGATCTCATAATCGTGGAAGGCAGCAATGGCAAGAAGGATCCGAATGGATTTCAGCATGGCTACTGGAGAAAAGGTTTCGTCGTAGTCCAAGCCAGGTCTTTGACGAAAACCCTTTGCTACCAGCCTAGCTTTATAGGTCTCAACCTGTCCATCTACACCAATCTTCCTTTTGAAGATCCACTTGCATCCTACGGGTTTTACCCCGTCTGGAGCAATGTCCAACGTCCATACCTTGTTGGTGTACATGGACTCCATTTCGGTCCGCATTGCATCCAGCCATTTCACTGAGTCAACGCTCTGAACGGCCTGCTGGAAGCTAGTAGGCTCATCATAATCTATGATGCAATCCTCTCTATCCCCGTCTATGAGAAAACCGTAGTATCTCTCGGGCGGATGAGACTGCCTACTACTCCTGCGGAGTGGCGCAGGAATGTCCTGTTCTGTTGAACCCTCTGGTTCCACTAAGCTTTCAGTAACAGTCTGTGGTTCTGGAACTTCTTCCAGTTCTATTGTGCTCCCACTTATCTGGGTTTCCAAAAACTCAGTTTCCAAGAAGCGGGCATGCTGAGAAACAAAAACCTTTTGTTCCTCAGCGGAATAGAAAAGATACCCCCTGGAGTTCCTTGGGTATCCCACAAACTTACACTGTACTGAACGTGCCTCAAGCTTGTCCGCATGCTGCTTCTTTACAAAAGCTGGACATCCCCATACCTTGAGATACTTTAGACAGGGTTTCTTCCCAGTCCACATCTCATATGGGGTGGTAGGCACAGTCTTGGTGGGAGCCTTGTTCAAGAGATACGCAGCTGCTTCTAGTGCATATCCCCAGAATGATCGCGGTAACTCAGCGTTACTCATCATGGACCGAACCATATCCAATAGGGTTCGGTTCCGTCTCTCCGATACACCGTTATGTTGCGGAGTGTATGGAGGAGTAAGCTGAGAGAGAATACCATTCTCTTTTAAGTAATTCAGGAATTCGGCACTTAAGTATTTTCCACCTCGATCCGATCTTAGAATCTTAATACTTTTGCCGGTCTGTTTCTCTACTTCATTCTTATACTCCTGGAATTTTCCAAAGGCCTCGGACTTATGTTTCATTAAGAAGACATAACCGTACCTTGAGAAGTCATCCGTAAAAGTAATGAAGTAAGAATGTCCGCTTCGGGCATGTGTAGACATTGGACCGCACACGTCACTGTGTACGAGTCCCAAGAGCTCGCTCGCTCTTACTCCTTGTCCAGTAAACGGAGTCTTTCTCATCTTTCCTTTGAGACAAGATTGACAAGTGGCATACGATTTATATTCGAACGCATTCAAATATCCTTCTGTATGTAACTTAGTCAACCTTCTCTCATTGATGTGACCCAATCTACAATGCCATAAGAAAGTCTGATTTAGTTCTGGAGACTTTCTTTTGTGTGTATTCTGGACGTTGAAAATCTGTGGTTGGTTTAACACGTATATACCATTACTCAATGTACCTGACCCAATCAAAACTTGATTAAGGTGAATGTTTACAACATTACTTACAAACACAAATTCATAACCTTCTTTAGAAACTAAAGATACAGAAATGATATTACAAGTTGCGTTGGGTACAAAAAAGCAATTACGCAAAACCAAAACATGTCCATCTGACATTCCCAGGTGATAGTCCCCCATGGCTTTAGCATCCATGCTAGCTCCGTTTGCAACTCTGAGGGTCATGTCACCTGCCTTCAAAACCCTACGGTTTCTCAACGCCTGCAAAGAATTACAGATATGAGATCCTGATCCGGTATCCAATACCCAGGAAGTAGAGTTTATTGAAAGACAATTTTCAATAACATACACACCTGAAGCTGAAGCTGCAACCTGCTTCAATTCCTGTGTTCTGGCCTTCCAGGCCCTGCAATCATTCTTCCAGTGTCCTTTCTTATGACAATAGAAGCATTCTTCCTTATCCACTAGCTTCCCCGCTATCTTTGTTGCTTTTCCTTTTCCCTTCGTATCCACTTTACTAACACCGCCCCTTGGTTTGGCGGGGGCCTTCTTCTTCTTTCCCTTGGCTTTCGCCTTGGACCTAGAAGAAGATGATCCTCCTACAAACAAAGTGGATGTTTCCCTACCTTTCTGTAGGGTGCCCTCTGTGCTCCTCAGCATGTTGAGGAGCTCTGATAGTTCAACCTCTTTTTCTTGTAGGTTGAAGTTCAGTATAAACTGGGCGTAAGTGGAAGGAAGGGACTGGAGAACTATATCCGTATATAGCTCACTCTCCAATGTGATCCCTAGGTCAGCGAGCTCCTCAATGTAGCCGATCATCTTTAGCACGTGCTCGGCTACTGATGATCCGACGGCCATTCTTGTCGAAAATAACTTTTTCGACGCTTCGTATCTTGCGATACGTGATTGCTCTCCATACAGTTCTTTTGTATGGAGCAATATGGACTCCATGTCCATATTCTCATGCCTCCTCTGATGTTCGTTGTCCATCGAGGCAAGCAGGAGGCATTTGGCCTTCGCGCTATCAATCTCCCAAGTCTTACGGATTTCCTTATCCGCGACGCTGGAAGTTGGACCAGGGACAGGGGGAGCTTTGGTGGTAAGAAGATACCCCAGCTTGTCATAAGTGATTGCTATCTTGACATTCCTGAGCCAATCTTTGTAGTTTGGCCCTGTCAGTTTGTTTTTATCTAGGAGTAACTTAAGTCCAGTCATGTTGATTGGTCGCTGCAATTAGGAGAGAGAAGAAGAAACACTCAGCATGATGCTCTTGCAAGTTTAGAGTGGTTTTTAGTTTGTCTAAACAGGATGGCTCCCACTGTTTCTCGAATCCCTCCTCAAACCATAAAGGAAGAATTAGCCGGGATCAATCCCACCGCACAATACTTGCTTAACCGTTCAGCCAGGCCGGTGTCGGTACTTCGAGGGAGGTTTTCCAACGCTTTTGCGAAGTTCCTTAATTAAAGAACCTCTTTTCCCTGGGGGCGTAGCCCCGCTAACACCTTTCTAGGCACCTACTAGGTTTATAGCATTGATCGATTAGTGAGAAATTTCCCGAGGAGTAGCATATACTCACAGTAGGATCGGGATCCAAATATCATCGCGTGACGAAACTGAAGGAATCCTACCAGAATCATCACACTCCAAATGGTATGCAAATCTAGCAAGTTTCAGTACTTATGAAACTCCCGATGTGGATTTTTGCCCCATGCTCTTATGACCTTGACTTTGGCCAACAAATCATAAGTCACATGTCAAGTTCTGCCCGTCATTCTCCAGGTTAATTTGAATCCACCCGCACCTACCCTTGACTTTGGCCAACAAGGCAGTACGACTGTTCCAAACCAACGCATCTATCTATGCTGCACATGAATACCCAATAGCTACCAATCACTGTGCCTTGACTTTGGCCAACAAACACAGCTTGAATACTATTGACTATTCATGTGAAACGACGGAGGGCTACGGATGGTTTTGGCAAAACCGTGAACGTAGTGAACTTGATTTGGTCGATGGAACGAGATAGCTTTTAAAAGGAGTGGCTCAAGCTCCGCATTTAAAAGTTGTTTTGAAAAGAACCGAGTGGTTTTTCGAAAGTGTTCCAACGACTTTAACTTGGTTTATTATCTTGCATTAGTTCTTTTAATGCGTGATATTCTTGCATTAGTTCTTTTAATGCGTCCCATCATTTAATCCTACCATTGCAGAAAACAACCAAAATATGACGTACGCTTATGCCATTCGCATTCGCCACGGGGCCCCGTCATTACCCGTTAGGTTACTTAACTAACGACAGAGCGGGGGCTGGGCTAGCGCGTCTGTAAAACATAAGCAACGCCTAAATAATATCTTATATAGATATACCGCAATGATAAACATTTCAGATCACAGATAAATACATTGGATATACTAGGAATCTGTAATTTGTACGAGCCTGCAACAAAAACAGATTACACGGTCGCGGTGAATAGCCAATACCCCACCCAAGACCCCTACGGGTGCGGCAAACTACCCGCCAAGTACCCGAAGCGTAGCAACCTCCCTCATCTCCATGAGTAGGCCACTCGACACTTCGGCATACCCGGTAGTTTGTGCACCCCTCCATGGGTCTATCCTAGGAGCAAAAACAGTAAAAAGAAATTATACAATGACGGCTACAACCCCGACCCGGTTGTGCGGCCATACAAATAATTATTACATCAATTTACAAATTTACATGAATTGCAAGAAAAGAAAAACTCTCGTCTCACAACCCCCGGCTATTCACCCGCGACAATCCAACATATTTATATACACATTCCAGCACATTACAGATCATGTATAACCCCGACTAATCGACTTATAGCGATTAGCCGACGTTCAATACATGCAAACATCACAGATATAACCATCATAGTCAAAGTGCAGTGAAGTTCGGAAAAAATACGGAATTATAGGACCCCAAAAGGAAATTTCTTTTCTGGAAAATCTGGGCACATATAATATATTTCAAAAATCCCAAAACCAACACAGACACGCACTGCACGAAAAACGATGCACAGAGGACTACAACTCGCGGCGCTTCCGCGGCGGATACAGGGCTCACGCGGCAGATGGGCGGCGGCTTGGAGGAATTACTGCATCGTTTTTCTTGGGTGTTCACAAAAAACCCTAAGCCGAATTTACAAGTGTAAAGTTTTTCATTTTGACCAGAAAAAATTTCAACAGAAACTCAGGTTTTGAAAAAGTTAGGTTTTTGGATTTTTTCGGTTCCGAACTTCGTTACACTTCACTACCAAGCTAGTTTAAGTTTAGTTAGGCTCTGATACCACTGTAAGTCCACGTTGCGACCCCCGGTTCTTACGGGGAGGCGGAAACGGTATAAAATCAAAATTTTAACGCAAGAGGCAACATGGACTAAGCTAGGTCGGGATCTTTACCTAAACTAAAACTAGCATACTAAGCTAAAAATATTTAGCTACTCGGATAGAGATGGTTATACCTAGCTTGTCTTGAACTCCTTCGTCTTCAAGCTCCGGTGGTGGTCCGATGGCTCCTTCTCGTCGTCTCCGTACGCCGAAGATAGATCCACTTGAAAGCTCCAACCTTTAGCTCCTTCTTCGGTCTTTGAAGAAACTAGTTCACTTGGTTTGCTAAACCTAGTGAACTAGAATGAGTAGAGAGGAAATAGAATGGGATTTTATCTATGGTTCTTGATTCTCAACTCATGAGACAAGAGAACCATAGATCAAGAGAGGGAGCAAGAGGTTGAGGGTGAGAGCAAGAGGAGAGCTCAAGAACAAGAGAGAGAATGAGTAAGAAAAGAATGAGCAACTCTTTTGTCTTTCACCCTCTCATAATCCAAAGTGATCATAACTCATCATATCAAAAAAGTCTTTGGTGATGGTTTGAAGCAACCATAAGCTTATCATGTCATGCACTCATTTTACTCAAATGAGCAAGCAAGAAAAAGTCTTTGGCATGAAATGATAACCATGGTTATCATGATGGTCAACTAGTCAAGCCTAGTCAACCGGTCAACAAGTCAACAAAAGTCAACAAGTCACCAAAGTCAACAAGTCAACAAAAGTCAACAAGTCAACAACCATATCACCATAATACTTAATTAATATAATAGTTAATCACATATCATATTCTCATTAGGGTTGAGCATAAGTCAAAAAGTCAACGGTCAACTCTCAACAACCCTAATGAGAATCCGCTGCCTCTGCCTCCCTGTCAACTGTGCATACACACCCGCATCCGCGTTCCGAGGAACACGAATGCAAACTGGATAAATCCAATCCCATAAGGTACACTAGGATCTGGCTTAAACCAAAGCCCGCTAGTGTAAACTGTCCGGACACTGTACGTGCACAAGTGCACGGATGTGACCGAACCCTGTCGCAAAACCATGCGACCTGTCGCAATACCATGCGACCTCTACTCTTTTGCCTAAAGGCGAAAAGCTTTCTGTGTGGGACTCTAAAGACTCGACACTACGCTGGCAGTGGGTTTAACCACAGACCGCAAGCGGCACTAGCTGTGCGTAACGGTCCCCAGGTAATGCCGACAAGAAGACGGACGAGGCGAAACCCATCTGAACTCCTACTGAGCCTGAGTGTGACATTCTCCGTACAGTCCGGTCTGTTCGTCTGATACATCGCATGGCGGGCCTAGGGGGCGGTAAACGTCAGTCCCCCAATAGCGGTACAAGTCGTGCCGGAGTGAAGCCCAATACACCCTGAGATAACACTGGAAACCTACCAGTATATCTCGTTTGCCCTGGCCAGGGACTACTCGTGTAATGGCTCTCCTAGACACAGCGCGATGTCAACCCCCAATACCGGGAGAGACGAATCCTGTCTAACCGTCACTGCCTCCAAGTGCTTCGGGACTGCACCCAACCACCACCTGTTTGCACGACTCCTTTGAGCCGTGGTAGGGTAGTGATCAAAGTACAGTGGGAACACACCCGAGGCGAAGTGACAGTGTCAAGTCAGCGGACTAAGCTGTACTCATGTCACCTGGGAACTGATAACTGACGATAGGTATAATACCAACTAGTCAGTTCCCGACGAGTCCTGTCCAGTGTACCCGTAACCTAACGAGCATCCGCATACTATCTCAAGTACGACGTACTGACGGCTGTGGGACAGACCGTCTCCCACACTGGGATGAGAAGCGCATGCGCTGGTCTACTCCGGAGTATCGATGCCCTGTCTCGATAGTCCTGCGACCAGGGACCTGCATAAGGATGTGCTTATAGATTACCCAGCCCCACTAGTGTGACGGCCATCACATCGCTGGTAATCAAGCAAAGATCCTAAGGGCTCTACTAATGTGTATAGGCGATATACAAAAATAAACACATGTACACATTGAAGTAGAAACAAACCAAGTAGCATACTACTATTTTGAGCAAGATTGTATATACAAGGTGAATATCCCAAGCATCCATTAAGTAATATACAAACCAGTATGATACAGTAATGGCCTCTAGGGCATATACACTAACATGGGGCAGACGTCTTTAGGAAATTTTTGAACTGCAGACATCTGGTCCCAAACGTCTGGCAAATAATTAGAAGCTACAGGCAATAGCTTATAAGTTACATGCAACTGCGTAGAAGTTATAGACAACTTATCTGAAATTACAGGCAAGTGCTTAGATATTACATCCAACTAATTAGAAGTTACAGGCAAGTGGTTAGAAGTTACAGGCAAACGCTTACAAGTTATATGCAACTTATTAGAAATTACACGCAACTAATTAGAAGTTACAGGCAAGTGGTAAGAAGTTAAAGGCAAGTGCATAGAAGTTACATAACTTATAAGCAGTTGCTTGTAATTTGTAAGCAGTTGCCAGTAACTTCTAACCACATGTCTGTGACTTCTAATTAGTTACACGTAACTTCATAACACATTATCGGCCAATATCGGCTATATAAAATATCTGGTTTCAAAAAAATTGCTCGAGTAGACGTCTGGTTTCAAATACCAGACGTCTCTAAAGTAAATTTCCAGAGACATATTTTGAACTGGAGATGTCTGCCACAGACGTCTTCAATACAAAAAAATTGTTCCAGACGTCTAATGTGGTTACCTGTAACTTCAAATATTTTACCTGTAACTTCTACACAGTTGCCTGTTGTTCTCTTATAAAAACTAGAAGGGCAATTCCAATGTGTTAAATACGTGAGCATTCACATGCAAAGCACATAAGTACCGATTTCAGATAGAATTAAATCCTATACAAACACCCACATGTTAAACATGTGAGCACCCACGTGTTAAACACGTGAGCACTTATGTGCAAAGTACGTGAGCGCTGGAGCCCAAAATCGTTCCCTTGTAAAAAATAGAAAGGCAGGCCCTACGTGTTAAACACGTGAGCACTCACATGCAAAGCACGTGAGTACCCTGGCCATAATTATATGACAGCTTTCACGTGCTAGGTACGAGAGCGCCGCTGCCATATATATGGCAGTGCTCACGTGCCGTACACATGAAAACCTTAAAGGAATTAAATTCAATATGATAGAATTAAATTCTATTCGGAAAATATTTTCTCCTGATCTTTCTAATATAGAAAGATTTTATCTGTTAAACATAGAGTATTGGGATTTAAAATCCAACGGCGATTATATATCACCGATCAGGTCATTTGATAGAATTAAATTCTAGGTTAGGAAAATATTTTCCTAATCTTGTTAAAACGAACAAGAAATATCTTATGCTAAACAGAAAGTTATTGGATCAAAAATCCAATGGTGAATAAAATTCTCCAAGTGATTTTTAAGATCAATTAAATCAATTGATATCTCTCAATGAGAGATTTATTCAAACTAATTGATAGTTTTTGTAACATTTTGGAAAATTACAAATATTAATTTATAATTTTAAATATGAATATAATAAGTTTGCAAAAATGATATCGCATATGAATTTTGGTATCGGATTGGTATTCGCAAAAATGTAATTATTTTGGAGAAAAATGAGATATATGTGATATCTTATAAAATGACAGGTGTTTTGTTTTTAATATGATATGAGATTTTATTATAATGATTATGGTATTTAAGAGTTATGATAAGTGTTTTAATTCTTTTAAAATCAAGAATTTATATTTTTAGTAACATGAAGGTGTTTATCTAAAAATGTAATAAAGGGTTTCTATTTTGTTAAGAGGATGGTATATGTTAAACTAGGTATTAACCCTCACAACCAACACACTCTCACCCACACTCTCCTCACTCCGCCTCATCCTTACAACCTTTACACCACCACCTTACAACTCTCCACCTCATTCTTTCTCTACCTACCTCCTTCATACAATTACATACATTCTTTCTTAAATGCTAAACTGAACAAATTTCATTTCTCCTTCATCCTCATCTCAAAGTTTAACCCTTCACTCAAAAACCATGAATCCTTCATCAAACTTGTGCATAAAGCTAGAGCCACTACAACCTCTAGGAGCTTCCACCATGCACTTCATGAGCTGGAATTTCCTTGTGCACCATCCCTATAGGTCCATCTCACCTCCTTTGCAAGTTCTATTTTGTTATATATTTGTTTTTAGTGTGCAAATATCAGAAATTAGGATTTTTATGATATTTGTGAGGGTAAACTTGAATATGGAACTATTAGGTTTGTCTATTAGAAAAATTAACAATATTAGGATATGGTAATAGAAGACAGCACCTAAAGCCCGAGCCCCTAACTCCACAGTAAAACCGGCGGTTTTCCTCTTTTTCCCGCTATCGGTTGGTGAACTTTTGAATTGGGTGATGATTTTTGTTCTGTAGCTTTATTTGATAGTATTTAGGACTACTGTATTGTTTGATTTGTCCCATATTTCATATAGAGAAATCTAGGAGTGTTCTAGTATTGTTTTAACAATTTTTTCTGATATTTATGATACGTTTTTTCGTATTTCTGTACCTCGACTGAATTATTGACGTTTGTACGTTAATGTCAGGGGTATTTAGTCTTATTTGGGGTAAGTGAGCTATACGTTCTAACCTATGTTCGCTTCGCTCGTTGAATTGCTTTTTGAAATGATTTTTACGCTAATATGTTATAACTACGATAGTAGGTACGATCGCGGAGATTTCCGAGACTGTAAGGACGAATAAAACAATCGTGGATTTCGACTAGCTCGACAAGTTGGTGAGTAGATTTATATTTCCGGGGAAAGTCGGGTGGATAGCGTATAGCACTCCCGCAACCATTTAATTAGGATAGTTATCCTATCTAGTTAGATTTTAATGATACATTAGATAACTTAGCTTAATTATATTGATGTTTATTTCGTATCTAGTAGGTTATACATGTGGTTATATTTGAATATATGGTTATGGACATACATACGTGACGATAGATCTGTACGATATGGATATGATATTGGATGGTCATTGTACGAGGAATCATACCGTACTTGTGATGACAAGGATAGTGTGCTGAATACGGCCAAGTTTCTTTTGGACTCGCGGAGTCCTGAGTTATCCCGACTTGGGACGTTACGATTGATTGAGCTATACTCTTTTAAAAACCAACGATTCGTTTTCACTTTTAAATGATAAATGACTAGGATGCGATGCTATTTCCAAAACGAATATCTATTTTAACTTAATGCAGCTTCCTTATTTCAAATAACGTTTCGTTCTATCTTTAATGATAATGGTATAGCTCATACCAATTAGTTACTTTTAATAATTACGCGATATACTTAGATTTCCTTTATATGTTCGCGATATGCTTACCGATTATATGCGTTCTCTTTTATACGACCACACTGATAGAACACTGTACAACTACCAATGAGTACCATGTTGCATGACCGCAGACACATATGTTACACTACAGCTCATTGGTACTGCCATTACACTGTAGAACCGCTATACCACGCGATGTCTATATAAATGCCGATACAATGCGTTATGAATTCCCTATATCTGGAGAATTGGGTTGTATTTATATGCTATAGATATGGGTAGACTTACATTCTGCTATAAACACTTATAGAACACCTGCACAAATATTAATGATTGCCATGCTATACGAGCACAAACGTGTATACTACACTATACATTATTAGTATTGCCATGACACAGTAAAACTGTTGCGATTGTTTCCACGACTGACTATATTTATGTATGATGCATTTATTACCTGTTGATTAATTGCGAATACCATTACCATGAGTATTCGTATTTGATTGTTATGAGTTTTTATGATGTTTTTACCTTCAATGATATGTATCAGTGGTATGAGACGCTGATATATATATATATATATATATATTGATTATATCATCAGAAAGATATATGAAATTATTATTCTTCTTTACTTGATATTTTCTGGATACGGTGAGTTGACGTCCACCATGAGCTTGATATTTTCTGATTTGATTTTATTCCGAACCGAGTAGGTGAGCTATATGGTTACGGACATGCTATATACACAGACTAAGTGAGGGAGTATACAGTCGGATATATGGTGGACCCGGTCGAGACCGAGGGGCAGGTGTTGGGGTCAAAAATTACATCCCGGTTTACCAAGTCAAAGTCAGCCCTAAGCCAAGGGGGCCTAAGCCCAAATCAAGTCATGCCCAAGTCGAGTCCGAACATGAAGCGGCCGGCCTCGCCCCATTCCAAAATGAAATAATGTAATAAATAATTTTGATGTAATTTTTTATGCATGAATGTAAGGAAAATGGGTATAAAGCCAAATTTTTGTAAAGCCCATGGCTCATGTGCAAAAGAAATGAGCACATGAGATATGGGATGGGCTAAATGCCATTTTGTAAAGCCCAAGGGGCTATGTGTAATTTTGTAAGCCTACAAAAGGTAACATGATAATACAATAAAGGACTTTTCATTTCTCTTAAAACTCTAGGGTTTTTGTGCCTCCTTCTCCTTCCTCAAGGTTCTAAACCTTCTTTCCCTTTTCTGAATTAAATTAAGAGTTTTACTCTTACTTTTCTAAAAATAAATAGTTTTTCACCACAAAACCCACAAAGGGGAACTTAAATCTTCTATCAGATCTCAAAAAGGGGAGATTTTTTAAATCTCATCCCCCTTTTCTCTAAAATCCGGCCAACAGAGAGGAGGAAGAAGGAGACCCATCTTCAAAGACCCCATTTTGGGAAAGATCCAAGGCTCAGGGGAGAAGAAAGGGGTCCCCTTGAGCATTTACAAATATTTCTTGGAGTTTAACTCCACAAATCAAAACTTCTGGGAGTTTGAATCCATATAAAAAAGTCTTTCTTTCTTGGAGTTCAAATTCAAAAGTCAAATCGGGAGCACAATTCCTAGTGCAGGGACAAAATCCCTTTTTCCTGCTGACGCCCAGCGCCCGCGTGCCAAGCATGTGGGGCGCTGGCGCCCAGCATCCGCGTGCCAAGCACGTGGGGCGCTGGTGTAAGGTTATGCCAGCGCCCCGACCATCAATCCGTGGCCAAACGCGGAACAAAAACTTTTTAAAACCGGCGCTAGCGGAACCCGATTCCCGGATCGAACCATTAACTCTATACTAGTTAACTGTAAAAGGAGTTTAGAGAGGTTATACCGATCGATCCATGTCCTTTGGTCTTCAACCTCTGTGCCATGCTCTTCACGGCTTCCTCGATCAAATTTGTTCTCCGGTTTCCCTCGTCGAAGACGATCCACGTCGAGAATTAGTAATACGGGCCCCTGCTTTAAAACTGAAGCAACTCGGACATCCAGTTTGCTAGCTTAAATGCCCAAGATGAAGTAGAGTGTGTTTGTGATTACTTTGTCTCAATACACCCATGGATTCTCAACTCATGAGATGGAATGGGTGGAGGTGAAGAAATTGCTAAGTGAGGAAAAATATGAGCACATGAAAAATTGGCCAAGACATGAAAATAAAAAAGAAGCGGCTGCTGGTTTTTGAAGTGGCTGTGGTTTTTTGAAGTGAGTGTTTAGATGTAATGTTGTGATAAATAAAATGAGCAACTAAAGAAATATTTTTCCAGCACAAGAGAAAAAGGCAACGAAATTAGCCTCTCACCAAAAAATCAACAGCCACTAAAATTTCCTTCTCACTCAAAAAATCAATAACCACTTTTTTCACAAATATCTCACAATCAATAAATGAAACAAGCATGGTCCATGTCTCATCAATAAATGCCACAAGCTAAGACCCATGCTCACACTTTCCACCTCACATTTAAACATTAAACTAAATGTTTAAATTGGAAAAAAAGAAAATGGCAACTCTAAAATAAACTTGTAACGGATTATAAGAATACTCCTCATCCATATATACATACCTGCATCTGTATTCCGACTGAATAAGAATACAACAAGATGAAAATAATCCAACAATATAATACTAGGATCCGGCTTAAACCAAAGCCAACTAGCATTGTCCTTCCGATCAAGATCCGTGCACAAGTGCACGAATATGATCGAACCCTGCCATAAAACCATACGGCCTCTACAACGTTTCGCCCAAATCAGGAAATCCCTCTGTGTGGGACTCTAAAAACTCATCAATATGGTGGTAGTGGGTTTAACCACAAGCACGTTAGTGACACTAGCTGTACGTAACGACTGCCTAGGTATTGAGCGAAAGGGAGGCCGGCGAGCAAACTCATCCTAAAACCTTACTGAGCCTGACAGTGACAATATCCGTACAGTCCAGTCCGTTTGTCTATGAGTATCGCACATCAAGTCTAGGGGGTGGATAAAGTCAGACCCCTAATAACGCGACATTTAGTGTCGGCATAAAACCTATCATCAACTGAGAAACTACCGATCCTAGATCGGTAATTCTCGTCTATCCCGGCCGAGGATTTCTGGTGATGGCCACCCGTACACTCCGCGACATCAATCCCCCAATACCGGGAGAGACGAATCCCCCGACGATCCGCTCACTGCCTTCATGTGGCTCGGGACTGTACCCAACTAAAACATGTTTGCACGACTCCTTTGCGCCGTGGTAGGGTAGTAATCAAAGCACAGTGGGAACTCACGTGAGACAAATGACGATCTCAGTTCGATAGACTAATCTGTACACATGTCACCAGGGAACTGCTATCTTACAATAGGTATAATACCAACTAGCATGTTTCCGGCAAGTCCGTCCGGTGTACTCATAACCCAATGAGCACTTGTATACATCTTAGGTGAACCAACTGACACCAATGGCTTATGAGATCGGCTACCGCCCCTCGTCGGGGTCTTGATACGTATACACTAGTCTACTCTTGGAGGATCGATGCTCAGTCTCGAAACTCCTACGACTAAGGACACTTTAAGGACGTGCTTATAGACCACCCAACTCTCACGTATATGATCGCCATCATACTGCTGGTAGTCAAGCAAGAATCCTATCGGCTCTATCAACATGTAATAGTGATCTGTAATGTCACCTTAAGCATGTACACGATGATAAAGACAAACCAGATAGCATAATATCATCTCGAGTAAGACTGTTCTACCGGTATAGGTCCTCCCTCAATCATTGCAATCACGTGCCTGTGATCCAATAATTGACTTGAGGGCACTATAGCCAACAACTGACGCCCAGTGCCTGCATACCAAGCACGTAGGGCACTGGCGCCCAGCGCCAGCGTACCAAGTATGTGGGACACTGGCGCCCAGTGCCCAGCGTCCGAGTGCTAGGCACGTGAGGCGCTGGCGCTCACGCGTCTTTTGGACGCCATTTTCCCTCTCATTTTATATACACTCCACACTAAAAACACTGTCCCCATTAAAAAAAAATTTCTAACGGGGCGCTGCCCCGCAAGGGGGCTGCTAGCCCCCTTAGCCCCCAGCCCGCTATCGGGGTAGGGGACCCCCGTAAAAACTCTGCGGGGACCTCGATATATCCAAAACCCCTTCAAAACAGAACACTGCACATTGAGTTCGCATGACCTGTTTGACCTATCAATCAGAGGTTCTCTCGCTCCAAAGGCGAAGGGTAATTAACGACAGCTTAGTTCGCGGTTGCCGGAGATTCGGATCTCCACAATCAATAAATCCCAGCCTACCCTAGGCAGGGGAATCTGTAATGCGCCTGATAAGCGCGCGCGTATTCCCATCTCAATGGGGTGACGAAAAACATTCTACAGCAGGAAAGCCGCGATTGAGGCGAGAAGCCTACCGAGGACACTCGATACCAGAGATAGATGTGAGCACGGCGGATATCCACGGGATACTAACTGGGGCTAGGGATATCGAGGGGTGACCGATCTGATGAGAAGGTTTCGACGATATCTGATTTGCGTGTCGGTGATGGACTCGAGAGATTTGATGATTTAGGGTGTTGATACTGGACACCCATATATTGATGTTTTGCGATCATTCGAGATACGCCGTTATACTTTATGTGATATAGTAGCCGATCAGGACTGATCCGGGGGACAGTACCTGAATTCTATTTTACCTGTTGATACATATAAAATAGTTTCTAAATGAGCTATAGTCTCATTATTTCGACGTGTCTACGATGACATAAGAATCTTTTAAACAGTAAACATCTTAAAACTTTTTACTAAATAGCGAGACGTATATCTTAAATAAAATACATATTATATTTCATACTATTACGTCTGTTTCTTATGCCGTGACATACGTATCCCGCGGCTATTTTAAAAAGGGTTTTTCATACATATTTCGGTTACCTTATAAGTTTAAACCTGGATGCATGTTGTATACATATGAGATTATATATTTTGGGTTTACGTGATGGATAGTGTTGCATTTATAGTATTTATACATTATTCATATATTAGTACAGGATATGAAAATACTATACTTTATGACCTAGGTATATCGTTATACATTTCGATTTCTACCTTGTGATATACTTTTATTCATTGAGTTGGCAACTCATCCCCGTTGTGCCCCAGTTCTTGCAGGATATACCGCTCGGATCATCAGCGATTTGTGGCACACTCTTTTCTTCGGTGATTGCTTTGGTAGGTGGGCTACTGTTGTATCGTACACACACTTGTATATATATATATATATATATATATTTTTTTTGTATCTAGTTAAAACTCCATCGACCTAGAACTTGTTGTAACATTTCAGAAATATAAAATATTATTTTTGGAATTTAATATTAAAATAATATATTTCGAGAAAACTATTCGATTTGTGAATTTAAGGTTTTTGTAAAATGGTATAAATATATACCAATATTTAGGAAATAATTAGAGATTAAAATGATTTATTCATTTAAGAATATATTTATCGGATTTAAGCATTTTTATAATTAATTATATGCAAGTTCAAATTAAACTCAATTAGTGCACTACTTATAACGATTATACCAAATCCGTATTTTTAATTAGCCATGGCTAGTGCACCATATCATGTTGCAATTTGGTAACATGTTGTTTTATTGTGTTTGTTGATATTTGGTTTTAAAAGAGAAAAGGAAAAGAAAAGAGAAGACATGAGAGGATAATTGATGAGAGAGAAATGGGGGGGGGGGGACCACATGATGGCATGAGAGCATGCCATGAGAGAGAGAGAGAGAGAGAGAGAGAGAGAGAGGATGACATGACACCCTTGACCTTTCCTTCATCTCACCCTCATTTGTTTCTCCAATTCCTCCATCTTCATTTTCCTCACCTCCTTTCTCCACCTCCTCTACCTCCATGGATCACCTCAAAAACCTTGCCAAAACCTCATGCCACCTTCATTAAAAATGATCCCCACCTCTTCCTAAACCCTATGGACTTTTCATGTTTGGATTTTAGAGACTTTGGGAATCTAGGGTTTTACTTGAGTTGCTCCCATGAGGTATAAATTCCACTTCTCATCTTGTAATTAATTTCTTAACCTTATAGTTTAGTTTAGAGTTCATTTTAGTGTGGATTGTGATCTTGGAATTTTCCAAGTTGAGATTTAGTGGGAGACTTGACTTGTAAGTGGTGAATTGAGATGTAGTGGGTGTTTGCAAAACCTTAGTGGTGATTTTACTGGCCAAGACCAGAGACTAGAACCCAAAATACGAAGTTAGAATTTTCCCGACATCGATTAATTGACAGATTTTGATGGTATATAGGAATCTGGGATGACCGAGACCACCATAAAATAAGTTTCCTTGACAGTGATACGTGCAGGCAACTTTGAGGTAACCCCTGAAACCTGAGCCCCAAATACCCAAATCTGGCCACAGATTTATTGCTTGTGGCCACAAATTGCGGCCACATTGTGGTGGAATTCGATGATCTTTGGTCTATGGTTCTCTTATCTTATATCTAGATCAACCCTATATGCAAAATGTCTTTATTTGACTTAGGGTAGAATCTGGGAGTGGTTTTCCTAGGTTGCTGTTTTCGTATTTTGCAATTATGAAACTTGGTTTTGGTATTTGAGCTTGGATCTCGTTGTGGGACGTTTGTACGTCAATGAACGAGGATTATCTGGTTGTTTTGCACGCGTGGGCTATAGGTTCTAACCTATGAGCACTTCGTGTGCCGTATCGGTTTTCGGAATTGATTTTAATACCATTGCGATTGTGTATTGATTGTAGGTACCTTCGCGTGGATTCCGAGACGACGAAGCACATCGACTACGGCTGAACAAGGAGTTCCGCAGATGAGTAGATTTATATCTACGGGGGAAGTCGGGTGGATGGCGTATAGCACCCCTGCAACCATTGATATGTGATTTATAATTTGGAGACAAGATCTGCCATGACTTAAGGTTATAGTTAATGGTTTTAGTGAGAAATGATATGATAGAAAGGATGTCTCGGATTGATATATAAGGATATAAAACGTGAATGTGAATCACGATATATATATATATATATATATATATATATATATATATATATATAGTTGCAAGAGATTAAGTATGAGATTATAGTGGCATGTTATGAGGTCGATAAATACGACGTGAGATTAATAAGATGACTTTATGTGAGATATTGCTGTGATGAAAATAGTATACGATGAAATATGATGACTTGGTTTGATATGTCGTTATACGGATGCAAGGCGATATAAGAATATTGATACCTTTGTCAGGCCTCATGATATGAGATTAATACGGATGTGACCTGAGATATAGGTGTGTATATATATATATAATTATGATAAGAATGAGTGATATACCGTACGAGACTTAGATCCGTATCCTCATTGTGGTATAGGTCGATAGAATCCCTATTCTGTTTGTTGTCGCCGTACGATGGATTATACCGTACGTGATGTTGTGAGGCTGGATGCCGATTGATAGATTCACCGACTCGGACATGTTATAGGTATTTAATCCCTGTCTACACCGCTTAGTTTAGCCTTTACGTAGATGTTAGATTAGATACGTATACCTTATAGCATTGCGCTCACGATTTACTTTCTGCTACGTTCATGATATTCTCATTGCATTACATATACCTGTGATAGTACACCTACACAATTATCGATGATGCGTATGTTACACTTACACAGATTTACCGGCTCACATACTTTCATCATCGATAATTGCTATGTCACTTACACAGTAGAGTTGCTATATCATGCTATTACTCTTAATTGTTCAGTACTGTCACATGACTCATTGGCATGATATATTTCTATGCTCACATCATTATGTTATGTCGCATGATATACTTGATATGCTCACATTTCTGTTCTATGTTTGCATACATCATGCTTTATGATTATACACATTGAGATGCTGTTCTTATGAGATTCTGGATTTGAGAACCGTGGTTATATTTCAAAAGAAAGTATGTATTGTTTTAAAAACCCGGTTTCTCTTGATATGATATTTCGAGGCGTCCACCATGAGTTTTCTCGGTTCTGAGATTGGAATGTGAAACCCAATTCGAGGAGATGGATGATCCGTTTGAGGGTTCATGGTGGACCTGGTATGGTACCCCGGAGCAAGAAAGCTATGTTGTGCAGTAGACGATGAGCCTGGCAGAGAGACTACTACCTACCAGTGATAGTATTTGGGCTCGGCGGTTATCCGGATGATACCGACCGGAGTCGTGAGATGATATGGGCCGATCCGGACTGACGGAACCCGTGGGCCGATCCGGACTGACGGAGTCTGAGATATGAGGATTTACGTGTCGATGTTGGACACGGGTTTCATGATCTTTCGAGTGTCGATGTTGGACACTCAGGTTTTATGATTTTGATGTGTAGTTGATGGACACACATTAGTTGATATCCTCATATTTACATGCATATACTTTCATGATATTTCGAGTGTTGATGTTGGACACTCAGGTTCCATGATATTGTTGTGTCATTGATGGACACGTGGATGATATCCACATGCATATATGCATTGATTATTGTTGGCATATATGCAAACACGGTCACCCTAGATATCATAGTATTACCTTTATGATATAGTTGACCTAGGAAATCGTTGTTTTATTCGATTTCTATCTGCTGATGTTTTCTACTCACGAGTTGGCAACTCACCCCCGTTGTGCCACAGTTCTTGCAGGTTTGACCGCATGGATCAGTAGCGGTATCGCTGGTACACAGCTTGCTTTCGGGTGATTGGCTATGGTAGGTGGGACATATTGGATTGTGCCCACTCTTGTATTTATTATTCCTGTTGTATCTAGTCACTCCATCAATCAGAAACTAGTATTTGTATAATTAGTAAGACTTATAAAGACTTGTGCTTGCGAGACTTAGAGCGACGGATTTTATGTTCGCTATTCGGGGATTTGATGTCTTGCTTCTTTAAATTATCCTTTTGTGTTGATCTTTGCCGTTGGGCGTCATATACATATATTTCTGACTTGCGTGGTTGTGATTCCACCGATTGGCGAAGAGCTAGCTCCCGCTTGGGGATGCCTTTATTGTTATCTTGTATATGTGGTTTTGGATCAAAATATACAAGGGAGGTGCTGCCAAAATTAAAAAAAATACTAAACATGTTTTACAACTAGTATAATCCACTTGCATTTTCATGTTCCATTATCTATGCATTTAAGAAAACTTTTGATTCCATCATACCTTTATTTCAAAACTTCACCTCTTTTATTTTCTTTAAAAGGTTTAGATTTCTGGGCTTCGGCTTGCTTAATTTACGTTACGCCTTTAGACGTTGCGTGATTTAAATGCCGGTCATGAACTAAATTTTGGGTCGTGACACTTGTATATTGTGGACTTAGAAGCGAGACTTAGAGTTTATGTGTTTTTGGGTGTTGCACTCGTTGGAGTCGACTCTTTTATACTTGTTGGTTTTGTTTTGCTTTTCTGTTCTTCGCCATTAGGCGTTGTATATTATCTGTATGGTTGCTCCGCCGTTTGGGCATAGAAGCTAGCTCCCCTTAGGGTGTTTTTTATATTATTATGCTTGTATCAGGTTTTATTCAAAATTTACAAAGGAGGTGCTGCCGATTTTTAAAACGTCATGGATGCTTTTCAAACACACTTATTTAGACTTTAATGACTATTTTTAAAAATTGATTCCATATAATGACTATTTTTAAATTTCACCTTGAATATTTTCGTAAAAAGGTTTGGATTCCAGGTTTTTGACTGACTTGGATCACGTCGACGTCTTTAGATGTCACGTAATTTAAGTGCCGATCATGTGCCACTTTCGGGTCATGACAAAGTTGGTATCAGAGTATTTGGTTTATGCTTTATTCGAGTCTAGGTTTGATTATGTGGAGTCTAGTCATACACTTTCGTTACCTAGGCCTGACCTTACAGAGCTTAGACTTGACTTTAGGGGTCTTATACTCGAATTTTTGTTACGTAGGTTGACCTTGGTTGATAGAGTAGGTACTAAGTAGAGTGACGTACCGTACATATGTTCCGCGGCATATTTACGATACGATACTCCACCTAAGTTATCTTAGGATATATATATCTTGAGATCTTTTCTTCTATTCGTCCAGTTGATCTATCCTCATTGATACATATTGGTTGTTCTGGTCACTATGTCTATGCAAGCCTAGAGGGTTGCGGTTAGAGACACGGTCAGGGCAGACTTGTCTAGGATGAGAATTGACCAGGGTGATATTCCGGTGACATAAGAACATGTTGTTTATCTTTATATGATCGGATTTCTAATTTTGAAGCGAGTTTCTTTGGGATCTGCACCGGAGGGTCGGGTCATCGTTGGAGACCAGCTAGACTTGGAGGCATGATGTTGTTTACCCTACTCCAAAGATCGTTGTGTTACCTACTATTCAGATAGTTGTACCAATCGTTGCTGAGATTATCGAAGTGTCGCTTCCTGAGTTCATGAAGATAAAAGTCGCCGGTGTTTACGAGTATAGATGGACCAAAGGATTCTTAGTCATTCATAGGTATGATGGCTAGGATATTTAATTCATTCTGATGCTCCGATGTAAGATCGGTGAAGTTGACTAGCTTCTTTTGATGGGTCATGCTCAGACCGGATGTGAGTCGCTCGAGAGAGACCGTGTAGTGAGCCTTCTTCCGACGAATTGGGACGAGTTCTCGAAGATGGGCTTAGCCAGATTCTTCCACAGAATGTCATAGATGCTGAATTCATATTTTCGAGTCTTGGTGTAAGACTTCGGGCTTGATCATAGCCGAGTATGACTTGCAATTCGCATAGCTATCGCGCTACACCCCTTATTTGATCGATACTGAAGGAAAATGGATTAAGAGATTTGTGCAAAGTCTTTATACGTAGCTGTTCTTCTCCGTCGATACCGGAGATTCGATATGTATGCAGAGGCGTTGTGTACGACCACACTTTCAGAGGAAAGTCTTGAGAAGATTGATGTTGTTCCGGAGCGGATGTGGATTCATTAAGGAGTGCTAGTTCTGGACAGATTGGATAGATTAGATCGGCAGGAACTATGACGGGTTCTTTCCAGGATTCTATAATGATCGAGATTGGACCTAGGGTTAGTTGTGTGATGAATACTCAGAGGTTAGAGATCGCCGTCGTCGACGTGTTATATTGCGAGAGACCGGCTTACTTGGCAAGTAAGTGTTGTGAAAAGTGTCAGTATAGGACTGTTCACGTCATTGCTCCTCACCAGACGATTGTATAAAGAGACCGTGATTTTAGTGATCCGCACAGAGAATAAGAATCCAGAGACAGAGAACGCTAGACCATGGGTAGAAGGCAAGTGGTAATCATTGCTCTGCCAGTTCCGGGTGTATAGACACCTTTCAATATTGAAGAAAGTGTACTTCGATATCATTTGTTTTTGATTTGCGTTTTGTTGATCCGAATATTACGTTTTCGACATTGAAGAAAGGATAACTCGACATCCATTATTTTGACATATGTTTTTTGAGTATTTGAGGGTTACACAAAGGATTTGTGCACACTAGGTGCACTTGTTTGAGATTTCCGTGCACATCAGTTGCACTTGATTGGCGTTTTGTGCACACCAGATGCACTAGATTGGTATTTTCATGCACATCAGTTGCACTTGATTGAGATTTTTATACACTCTAAACGTATTTGATATGATTTTGTGCATATCAGGTTCACGTGTTGATGATTTGTGCACCCTGATGCACTCAGTATTGATTTTGTGCACCCCGATGCACTTGAGATTGATTTGTGCACCCTGATGCACTCAGTATTGATTTTATGCACCCTGATACACTTAAGATTGATTTGTGCACCCTGATGCACTCAGTATTGATTTTGTGCATCCCGATACACTTGAGATCAATTTTGTGCACCCTGATGCACTCAGTATTGATTTTGTGCACCCTGATGCACTCAGTATTGATTTTGTGCACCCTGATGCACTTGAGAACAATTTTGTGCACCCCGATACACTTGATGTTGATTTTGTGCGTCCCGATGCACCCAATGTTGATTTCGTGCTCTCTAGATGCACTTGATTTTGGATCCATGCACATTCTATGCAGTGGTGTCACGCACACCTGTTTCTGTTTTGTTTTCATACATACCCATGGCATGTGATTTGGGATTTCGTGCAAACCCATTAGGATTGATTTCGTTTTCATGCATTGCACTTGACCAGGTATATTATAGATTGGATTTTATATTTTCGCTTGGTCGTGTGCTATAGATATTGCACTATGGATATGGCAATGATCGTGTACTTGATATACACAGTTGATTCCGTATTTGGAATTTTGCATCATAACTGGTGTAATTCTCATAGCAGCCGCTAGAGTTACAGTTATGTGAGTTATATATTTTTGGAGTTTTCACGCGCACAAGTTGCGTTAGTACGTTTTAGCTCGTGTGGGATTTCGGAGTTCCGTTAAATGGAGAAGACTATATGTTTTTAGAATTTGGACCCCGGTGATTTGATTTAATTTGATTGGGAAAATGTTTTAAGATTGGGGTTAAATTTAAATTCGGGGACCGAATTTCTTTAAGGAGGGGATATTGTAACATTTTGGAAAATTATAAATATTAATTTATAATTTTAAATATGAATATAATGAGTTTACAAATATGATATCGCATATGAATTTTGGTATCAGATTGATATCCACAAAACTGTAATTATTTTGGAGAAAATGAGATATATGTGATATCTTATAAAATGACAAGTGTTTGTTTTTTTAATATGATATGAGATTTTATTATAATGATTATGGTATTTAAGAGTTATGATAAGTCTTTTAATTCTTTTAAAATCAAGAATTTATATTTTTAGTAACATGAAGATGTTTATATAAAATATAATGAAGGGTTTCTATTTTGTTAAGAGGGCGGTATATGTTAAGCTAGGTATTAACCCTCACAACCAACACACCCTCACCCACACTCTCCTCACTCCACCTCATCCTTACAACCTTTACACCACCACCTTACAACCTTCCACCTCATTCTTTCTTTACCTATCTCCTTCATACAATTACACACATTCTTTCTCAAATGCTAAACTAAACAAAATTCATTTCTCCTTCATCATCATCTCAAAGTTTAACCCTTCACTCAAAAACCATGAATCTTTCATCAAACTTGTGCATACCATCAAGCTAGAGCCACTACAATCTCTAGGAGCTTCCACCATGCACTTCATGAGCAGGAATTTCCTTGTGCACCATCCCTATACGTATATCTCACCTCCTTTGCAAGTTCCATTTTGTTATATATTTGTTTTTGGTGTGCAAATATCAGAAACTAGGATTTTTATGATATTTGTGAGGGTAAACTTGAATCTGGAACTACTAGGTTAGTCTATTAGAAAAACTAACAATACTACGATATGGTGAGACCAATAGGAGACAACACCTAAAGCCCGAGCCCCTAACTCCACAGTAAAACTGGCGGTTTTCCTCTTTTTCCCACTACCGGCGGGTGAACTTTTGAATTGGGTGATGAATTTTGTTCTATAGCTTTATTTGGTAGTATTTAGTGCTACTGATTGTTTGATTTGTCCTAGATTTCATATAGAAAAATCTGGGAGTGTTCTAGTATTGTTTTAACAATATTTCCGATATTTATGATACAGTTTTTTGTATTTCTATACCTCGACTGAATTATTGACGTTTGTATGTTAATGTCAGAGGTATTTGGTCGTATTTGGAGTAAGTAAGCTATATGTTCTAATTTATGTGTGCTTAGTTCGTTGAATTTCTTTTTGATATGATTTTTACGCCGATATGTTATAACTACGATTATAGGTACGATCGCGGATATTTCCGAGACGGCAAGGATGGACAAAGCAATCATGGATTTCGATTAGCTCGATAAGTTGGTGAGTAGATTTATATCTATGGGGATAGTCGGGTGGATGGCGTATAGCACCCCCACAACCATTTAACTAGGATAGTTATGCCATCTAGTTAGATTTTAATGATACGTTAGATAATTTAGCTTAATTATATTGATATTTATTTTGCATCTAGTATGTTATATATGTGGTTATATTTGAATATATGGTTATGGTGACATACGTATATGACGATAGATCCGTACGATATGAATGTGATATTGGATGGATATTGTACGAGGAATCATACCATACTTGTGATGACGAGGATAGTGTGCCGAATATGGCCAAGTATCTTTTGGACTCGCGGAGTCCTGAGTTATCCCTACTTGGGACGTTACGATTGATTGAGCTATACTCTTTTAAAAACCAACGATTCGTTTTCACTTTTAAATGATAAATGACAAGGATGCGATGCTATTTCCAAAACGAATATCTATTTTAACTTAATGCGGCTTCCTTATTTTAAATAACGTTTCGTTCTATTTTCAATGATAATGGTATAGCTCATAGCAATTAGTTATGTTTAATAATTACACGATACACTTAGATTTCCTTTATATGTTCGCGATACGCTTACCGATTATATGTGTTCTCTTTTATACGAACACACTGATAGAACAATGCACAGCTACCAATGAGTACCATGTTGCACGAGTACAGACGCATATGTTACTCTACACCTCATTAGTAATGCCATGACACTGTAGGACTGCTATACCACGCGATGTCTATATAAATGCCAATACGATGCGTTATGAATTCCCTATATCCGGGGAATTAGGTTGTATTTATATGCTATGGATATGGGCAGACTTACATTCTGCTATAAACACTTATATAACACTTGGACAAATACTAATGATTGCCATGCTGCACGAGCACAAACGCGTATGCTACACTACACATCATTAGTATTGCTATGACACAGTAGAACTGTTGCGATTGTTTGCACGACTGACTATATTTATGTACGATGCCTTTATTACCTATTGATTAATTGCGAATACCATTACCATGAGTATTCGTATTTGATTGTTATGAGTTTTTATGATGTTTTTACCTTCGATGATATATATCAGTGGTATGGGCCGATGATATATATCAGTGGTATGGGCCGCTGATATATATATATTGATTGATTATATCATTAGAAAGATATATGCAATTATTATTCTTCTTTACTTGATATTTTCTGGATACGATGAGTTGACGTCTACCATGAGCTTGATATTTTTTGATTTGATTTTATTCTGAACCGAGTAGGGGAGCTATATGGTTACGGACATGCTACATATCCGGACTGAGTGGGGGAGTATACAGTCGGATACATGGTGGACCCGGTCAAGACCGAGGGGCAGGAATTCCGCGATTGAGGCGGGGAACCTAGCGAGGACACTCGATACCGAAGATAGATGTGAGCATGGTGGATATCCAGGTGATACTGACTGGAGATAGGGATATTGAGGGGTGACCGATCTGATGAGACGGTGTTGACGATATCTGGATTTATGTGTCGGTGATAGACATGAGAGATTTAATGATTTAGGGTGTCGATACTGGACACCCATATATTGTTGTTTTGCGATCATTCGAGATACGCCGTTATAGTTTATGCAATATAGTAGCCGATCAGGACTAATCCAGGGGACAGTACCTGAATTTTATTTTACCTGTTGATACATATAAAAGGGTTTCTAAACGAGCTACAGTCTCATTATTTTGACGTGTTTAGGATGACACAAGAATCTTTTAAACAGTAAACCTTGTAAAACTCTTTACTAAACAGTGAGACATATATCTTAAACAAAATACATATTATACTTCATACTATTACGTCTGTTTCTTATGCCGTGACATACATATCCCGCTGCTATTTTAAAAAGGGGTTTTCATACATATTTCGGCTACATTATAGGTTTATACCTGGATGCATGTTATATACATATGAGATGATATATTTTGGGTTTACATGATGGATAATGTTGCATTTATAGTATTTATGCATTATTCATATATTAGTACAGGATATGAAAATATTATACTTTATGACCTAGGTATACCGTTATGCATTTCGATTTCTACCTTGCGATATATTTTTATTTACCGAGTTGGAAACGCACCCCCGTTGTGCCTCAGTTCTTGTAGGATATACCGCTCGGATCATCAGTGGCTTACGGCACACTCTTTTCTTCGGTGATTGCTTTGGTAGGTGGGCTACTGTTATATCGTACCCACACTTGTATATATATATATATTTATATCTAGTTAAAACTCCATCGACCTAGAACTTGTATATTGTGGACTTAGAAGTGAGACTTATAGTTTATGTGTTTTTGAGCATCGCACTCATTGGAGTCGACTCTTTTATACTCGTTGGTTTTTTTTCGCTTTTCTGTTCTTCGCCATTGGGTGTCGTATATTATCTGCATGGTTGCTCCGCCGTTTGGGCGTGGAAGCTAGCCCCCCTTGGGGTGCTTTATATATTACTATGCTTGTATCAGGTATTATTCAAAATTTACAAAGGAGGTGCTGCCGATTTTTAAAACGTCATGGATGCTTTTCAAACACACTTATTTAGAATTTAATGACTATTTTTAAAAACTGATTCTATCTAATGACTATTTTTAAAATTTACCTCCAATATTTTCGTAAAAAGGTTTAGATTCTGGGTTTTTGACTGACTCGGATCACGTCGACGTCTTTAGATGTCACGTGATTTATGTGCCGATCATGTGCCACTTTCGGGTCGTGACAATTTCCCTCTCCTATATAAAGGATCTGAGACTCCAAGTCTCGCATACACAATACCCCCCATAAGCTTCTGCGAGATAGAAAATACTTTCCATAAACTTCCACAAAAAACAGAGAATTCAATTCTCTTCGAAGAAGATCATCTCCCTGCTCAAACCCTAAGTAAATAAAAATATAGAGATAAAAGAATCTCCTTTATCCATCACACACACACACACACACACACACAAGGGTTTAACCATTTAAAATAACTTAGTTTTTACTCTGGATTTGTGATCCATAAGTCAAATCTCTTATAAAGAGAATTTAATTTTCATAGGGAAGATCTCGTTCTTTAAAATCAAAGATCCAGGTGAGAACAATATTGTTTTACCTCCTCCATATGAACATTAGAAAAGAACAAAAAAAAGAAAGAGAGGGAGTTTATACTCCAGGAACTCAGTTCTTTCAATATATGTTTCATAGAAAGAAAAGAAAAGAAAGGAAAGATAGTTCTTTTATGAAGAATTTAAGGAACTTAGTTCTTATGAAAAAGAAAAAGACAGAAGGAAACATCAGCTCATGTGATATGCACATGAGCGCCAAGAAACAAATCAAAGAGGAGTGTCTCACGTGAAAAGCACATGAGCATCCAAGGAAATGAAGTCTCACGTGAAAAGCACATGAGCATCCAAGGAAACATCTTCTAACGTGAAATGCACGTGAGATCCCATGAAGATAGCAGCTCACATGATATCCACATGAGTGCTATATGAGTGAATGCTTAGCACTACTCATATGAAAAGCACGTAAGCGCCCATGAAGATAGCGGCTCATGTGATATCCACGTGAGCGCTATATGAATGAGTTCTTAGCACCACTCACGTAACAGCATGTGACCACCAAAGAAAACCAGCAGCCCACGTGATAGCACGTGAGAGCCAAAGAAGACAGTGTCTTACGTGACAGCACGTGAGCATTATCACGTATTGATCATGTGAGCACTAAAGCGGGAAGGATATTATATCTTATGTTGAAGCTTAAGTTTTAGGCCCAGTTCTTAGCACTGTTGGTTTATGTAAAACCCGAAACAAAATATATGGCCTAGTGGTTAGCACTGTTGGATAACACAAAGCCCAATGTTTAGTCTAAAACAGATTAAGTCCCCAAAGTTTTAAACTCTTTTGATTTTAAAAGTCAATCGAGCTCATATGTTCATATATTTTAAGTCGAACTTAATCTAAAACAAGATTAGTGGTCCTTAACCATATTTTAAGTAGATCTTAGTCTAAAACAAGATTAATGATCCTTAAACCTCTGAACTGATGGTGGATATAGCTTAGGTTTAATCCTAAATTTAAGATTTACGGATTTGGACTAATTCGCGGGCGATGACAAAATTAGTTTCCGTAAGCAATCCATGGGCAATCCCATAATAAACAAAATATAACACGGCATGAAGTGATATCCATGGAGAAGGTTAAAGTTGTTATCGCTTGGCGATAATGTAATTAACTACAAGGGCTTGCGCCCGCAGGAAAAAGCGTCCCCACAATCAAAAACCCTTCACATATGAGCGAGAATCTGATAAATTAGCCACAACGGTCACATCCATCCAAACCTCCAATATATGGTGCCGTAAATCAAATTGGTATCTCTGAAGAGGTGGACGAATATATTCCATATAGCATCTGCCCCTAGATTCAGGCTGAACATGCTCCCCATGCCTCAGTTCCTCGTTTCCGGTGGTAAACAAATTCTGGCATGCTCGGTGGGACTTTTTTCTCTTTTCACTCCACATTTCATCTGTCGTGTTTCGTGAACCAATCGCGGTATATTATGTTTATGTTGCCCTTGGATGTTTGGGATACTAAAACTGGTGCTTCACCTCTGTGAAGATTTCAATGGCATCCTCCAACAAGAATTGCAACTATGCCACCAATTGCTACTCAAGCACCACCCCATCCAGCATTGTCATAGCTGGTTAAGCTATGACCCCTCTGCTCTGCATACCCACTGATCAAGTGATGCATATACTTAACGACCTTCAGTTTGGGACGATGCTTACGTTCCCCACATACAATGCTGCAAGTCAGAAGAAGTCAGTCTTTGATCGGCTGGTTACCACTCTAAGCTCTTATGCTAAGCCAGAAGGCTCCATTTTCAAAAGATTAGGAGCAAGCTCTATGGGCCCCTCTAAAAAACCCACAATTCTGAAGAAGGCCGTATTCAAGCATTTATCCTTTGGAGCATTAACTACTACCCCTGAGGCTCCCAAGAATGTTTCCCCACCAAGGCAGTCCGTCTTCCACAGGATGGCTCCTCAAGTTTTTGTTGCTACTCCACCCAAACAATCGGCCTTCAAGAGATTTCCACTTATCAAAGGACAAGGCTAACGCAGGGGGCAAATACAAGAGGCTCCCAAAGCCGAAGAGGCTCTTGTTTTCAGAAATGCTCGACATCGATACTGGCGCTGAATAATCTAAGCCGGGGGCAATTCTCCATCTGGACTGACCTCACCAGCTCCAATGATCCAGGCTGCTGTTCCAACTGGAAACAGTTTCAAGGCGCTGAGAATGGTGAAGCGCAACTCCCCAACTGCTATACTAAAGACAACTCTACCTCCCACCGAGATGTATAATGAGCCAAAAGTGGTTCGATCGGTGAAACGACTTTCTTCGACCATCCACAAGGTCTAAAAAGAAGTACAGGGGTCAATAATCAACAAAAAATACTCTACCCGACCCAAGAAGCTGAAGAGTCATGATAAAAACTCTTCCCACCAACCCAAAGAGTCTCCTACTATGATGGTTCCTCCGAAATCGGCTTCTCAAAAGAAAAGAGGTCGGAGAAGATTTAAAGGCCCAAGGTGTTAGTTATATGTATGCCCTAGAGGCCATTACTGTACATATGATGTATATTGTAGTGGATGCTTGGACATATATAGGGAGGACTTTCTTGCTCGATATGATAATATGCTATCTGGTTGCACTTTATCTTAACATGCACACTTATTGTCTCTCTATTACATGTTGATAAAGCCTTTAGGATGAGTACTTGACTACCAGTATTATGATGTAGATCATACTAGTAGGGCTAAGGTAGTCGGTAAGTACATCCTTCAATTCTTCCTAGTCGTGGGAGTATCGAGACAGGGCATCGATACTCCATAGTAGACTAGTGTATGCGCTTCTCGACCCATATGATGGGTGATGGATGATCCTACTGTTGGATATGTATGCCCTAGACGCCATTATTGTATAGTACTAGTTTGTATATTGCATTTTGAAAGCTTGGAATATATACACGGATTGATGACAATCTTGCTCGATATAGTAGTATGCTACTTGGTTTGTATCTATCTTAATATGTGTATATGTTTCTTTTAACATATAGCTAATACATATTGATAGAGACCTTATGATCTTTGCTTGACTACCAGCGTTGTGATAACAGTCACACTAGTGGGGTCTGGCTGGTCTATAAGCACATCCTTATACAGGTCCCTAGTCGTAGGATTATCGAGACAGAGCATCGATACTCCAGAGTAGACTAGTGTATATGCTTCTCATCCCAGCAGGGGGGATGGTCTGTCCCACATGTTGGAGATAGTGCCCTCAGAGTCAATTATTGGATCACAGGCACGTGATTGTAATGATTGAGAGGGGACCTATACCGGTAGGACAGTCTTGCTCAAGACGATAGTATGCTATCTGGTTTATCTTTATCATCGTGTACTGCTTTAGGTGACCTTACAAGTCACTATTGCACGTTGATAGAGCCCTTAGGATTCTTGCTTGACTGCCAGCAGTATGAGGGCGATCATATACGTGGGAGCTGGGGTCTATAAGCACATCCTTAAAAGGTCCCTAGTCGTGGGAGTTTTCGAGACAGGGCATCGATACTCCAGAGTAGACTAGTGTATACAGTCGAGACCCCGACGAGGGGCGGTGTCCGGTCTCACAAGTCACTGGTGTCAGTTGGTTTACCTAAGATGTATACAGGTGCTCATTGGGTTATGAGTACACTGTACAAGACTCGTCGGGAACATGCTAGTTGGTCTTATACCTTACGCCAGATAGCAGTTCCCTGGTGACATGTGTACATGTTAGTTCATCGACCTGAGATCGTCATTTGTCTCGTGTGAGTTCCCACTGTACTTTGATTACTACCCTACCATGCTCAAAGGAGTCGTACAAACAGGTTTTAGTTGGGTACAGTCCCGAGCCACATGGAGGCAGTGAGCGGATCTTCAGGGGTTCGTCTCTCCCGGTATTAGGGGTGAGGTCGCGCTGTGTCTAGGAGAGCCATTACACGAAGTCCTTGGCCAAGGCAGGAGATTTACTGGTAGGTATTCCAGTAATATCTCAGGGTGTTCTGGGCTACACTCCGACACGACTTGTACCGCTTTTGGGGGTCTGACTTTTACCAACCCCTTAGGCCCACCATGCGATGCTCATAGAAGAACGGACCAGACTGTACGGATATTGTCACTGACAGGCTCAGTAGGGTGTCAGGATGAGTTCGCTCATCGACGTCCCTATTTGTCAATACCTGGTAGCCCGTTACGTATGGCTAATACCTCTGACGCGCTAGTGGTTAAATCCACAGCCAAAGTATTGACGAGTCTTTAGAGTCCACCACAGATAGTTTTTCAAGTTTAGGGCGAAACGCTGTAGAGGCCGTATGGAGATATGGCAGGGTTCGATCTTATACGTGCGGTATTGCACGGATCATGATCGGACGAATAATACTAGCGGGCTTTGGTTTAAGCCGGATCCTAGTATTGTACAGTGTAGATTTTGTCTCATTGCATTTGTATTCGGTCGGAATACAAATGCGGGTATGTATATACAGTCGCGGGGTTTTCCTGTAATTTATTACCGGATCAGTTTTCTGAAGTTGCCAGTTTGCATTCCGTTTCGACCAGTTTTCCTTTCTTCCTTTCGTTGGCTGATAATTGATGGAGGGGCTGATTTGCATATTTGCAAATTAACAATTGTGGAGGGTTTATTTGTAAATGAGGGATTATGATAGATATAGCATCTTTGCTTTTTTCTTCATAATGGCTAGCATTAATGGGATGAGAATTGATTTGGTTTTGATTTAGAAATTGATGTGATATTATTTCCTTATTATCATCCATTTCTTTATGGTTACCTCCATCCTCTCTTGTGCTCACCCCCCTTTTGATTTTCCATTCTCCATATTTGTATTGGCCGGCCACACAATTTGTGAGGGAGGAGGTTCATTTTGTGAGTGGGAAATTTCTTCATCTCATATTTTGCTTGCTACAAAATTCCCAAGTTCATTTCAAAGTTCATTCCACCTCCATCAAATGGCAACTTCAAACCCGCTAGAGACAAACTATCCCACACTAGCCTACAGTATTCTTGGACACGTCGACTCACCAACTTTGTGCCCGAGTTGCCTCGGTCCAGAGGTGGGAGCCCGTAAAAGAACCCGGCGATGTGGTGCCCGTTCCGACGAGGAGGTGAAGACCGGAGATTCCGCGAGGAGATCGGGATGGAGGCCGAAGACCAAAGGACACGGATCGCTCGGTATAGCATTCTACCCATTCTCTAGTTAGCTAGCATTAGGTTAATGGCCCGATCCGGGTTTTTAGTACGCGGTAGCGCCGGTTTTAAAGTTTAAAGAAAAGTTTCGTTTTCGCATTTTGGCCTCGGAATGACGGCCGGAACGCTGCCGTGCACTTACAATGGTATCGGAGCCAGGCCATTAACCTAGTCTACCTTGCTCTAACGTGTTTACAAGTTCGATCGAACGGATTTTCCAAAAACCGCGTTTCCATGTCAAGTTTCTATCGAATTTTTCTAGTGCTCTAAAAATTATTTGGTACATTGTAAAAATACGTGCAGGGTTTTTTATGCATTCTGTGAAAATTTGGTCGGCTGAAGTTACTGTAGCGAGGCGGATCAGCGGCCAAAACCACGTTTTGGACGCGGATCCGCCGCCGAATTGTGGCCAAACTGCATCAAATTTTTACAGTGGGCTTCTGACATGGAAATAGGGTTTTTTGTATGTTCTGTTTGGGCCCAGATTTATTTTGAGTGCTACAGTTGTGCTTGGGGCCCACTTCGGGAAATTTAGTCGATCGAAAATTTTAAACATGTTAGTTCACAGTATTTACATTATATCTGCGACCGTGAATGTCATTTGATCGGTAAATCCTGTCTAACTGTTATAGCCCTTTTAGACGGATTTGCGAACGTGACATTCACGTTGATGTTCTGTGTTGTGCTGTGATGTTGCGGATTTGTCGTGGTGGATAGCCTGGATACAATGGTAGTTCAGTTTGGTTGTATATGTACATTTGATATTGTGGGGCGAGCGTCCGACATATGGACTGCCGTCACTGCCTGTTTGTATATTATTCTTTTGGAGCACGACCGGGCTGAGGTCAATGTACCCGTTGTATATATTTTACTTTCTGTACTAGGATTACCCCACGGTGGGGTGCACGGATAGCCGGGTTCTAGAGGGCAACGGGCCCGTATCTCATGGCGTTGAGACGGAGGGGGCTTTACTCTAGAATTGGCGGGCTACTCGCCGCACTCGTAGGGGGTACAGGTTGACTCAACGAGGGGTGCTCAAGTTACCGGATTCCGTTAAGTGCTGGGTGGTCCATTCACGTTGTTGAAGGGGGCTGCCTCACTTCAGGTTTTGGCGGGTGACTTGCCGCGCCCGTAGGGGTTTAGGATTTTATTGCACAGGCTATCCACACGACCAGGGGAACGTTGGGTTTCAGTAGCGGCTCTATGAAACCCGGGGATCCCAGATATCTGTATTATTCTGTGATACTTATTACATTTCTGTGATGTTGCATTTTATCACGTCTTGAGCGAATATTATATATTGATATATTTACTAGTAGATGTTGTATATGTTTTGCATCCGCGCTAGTCCAGTCCCCGCTCTGTCGTTAGTTAAGTAACCTAACGGGTGATGACGGGACCCAGTGGCGAATGCGAATGGCATATACGTACATCATTATTTTCGTTCTTTTGTGGTGTGATCAATTGATGGGACTGCATTGATTCGGATCAATGCAAGCTAAACAAACCTATTCTGATGTTGTTGAAACAATTTTTCAAAAAGCTGTTATTGCAAAGGCGTTCTCTTTTGTTTTGCACAGTGGTATTCGGTTATGAATATCCAGCACCTTAGTCGACGAGGCAAGGGCCGAGATCCCTTCACCGGGAGTGACCCCTTGGACAGGAGTTTGCGTCAGGGCAATAACTTCACTATAGTCGATTACTTTTTCTTTGCATCGTGGTATTTAGTTGGAATATCCTGCACCTCATTCTACGGGGAAAGAGCCGAGATCCCTTCACCGGGAGTGATCTCTTTACCAAAGGTTTTCGCCACTATATTTTTATAAAGCTATCCAGTTCCTTCAACGATATCAAGTTCATTACGTTAAAGGTTTTTCGCCAGAAACCATTCGTAGCCCTCTGTCACTTCAGACGGGTAGCACGTAGTATTCATGCTATGTTTGTTGACCTTCGTCAAGGCATAGTGTATGGTAGCTGCTTGTTACCTTTCTGCTGCATAGATAGATGCGTTGGTTTGGGACAGTCGTATAGCCTTGTTGACCTTCGTCAAGGGCTTGTACGGGTGGGTTCAAATTAACCTGGACAATGACGGGTAGAACTTGACACGTGACTTATGATTTGTTGACCTTCGTCAAGGTCATAAGAGCATGGGGCAAAAATCATATCGGGAGTTTCTAAAGAAACTGGAACTTGCCAGATATGCGCATACCTTCTGGAGTGTGATAACGTGAGCGGATTCCATCACATTATCATGCGATGATAATTGGATCCCAATTCCCACTGATGAGTTAGTTTACTCCTCGGGTGATCCCGACTAATTCTTCTTTCAGGTTTGGAGGAGAATTTGAGGTTACAGTGGGAGGTTTCCTGATTAGAGAAATTGACAACCATTCTGATCTAGCTTAGAGTGCACGCTGAGTGTTTCTTTTCTCTCTCTCTCTTTGGCAGCGACCATGACCCGACCCTTGACTATGACTCAGTGACCAAAATTAACCGAACCTTCTTAAACACTGGCTTTTGGATTGTCAGAGTTGCATACCTCATTGCCACTCCTACTTTTAACCTTTTCTCCAGGACACACCGTATTACTATGAACGTCCACTTCCATTAGACAAAACCATCGTATGGTTATATACGAACTCGAAGGAATTTATTCGAGGATGGTTTCCGGTTCTGGAGAAAACGAATAGCACTATTCAGTTGTCTTTTCCTTTTACCTTCTCTCAGGTTGCGAGTGCTCGTTGGATTAGGACAGTACACCTATTACGCAAATTGGATAGTCTTCTTCCAAACCATAGGCAGGTGCCGACCGGTAGGGAATGAAGAAAAACAATTAGCGTAATGATGGTGTACATAAGGTATTAAGTTAAGACAAATAAAGGGATTAGTAAGAGGGCAAAGTAAATTGCGACCGCTATTCACAACCAAACCAAGTATTTCATTACCACTCCCACTTCACCTTTGTATTTCTCCAGAACACTCCGTATCACTATGAAGATCCACAGTTATTTGGATACTCCATCGTATGGTTATATACGAACTCGAAGGAACTTGTTCCAGGCCGGGGATGGATTCTGGTTCAGGAGAAATAGGAATAAGGTTTATTCGGTTGTCTTTTATCTTCACCTTCTCTCGCATTGAGAGTGCTCCTAGGATTAGGATAGTACACCCATTATGCTTATTAGATAGTATTCTTCCAAACCATAGGCTGGTGCCGAACGGTAGGGAAGGAAGAAAACCATTTGGCCTAAAGGGGTGTACAGAAGGTAATGACTAAAGACATATGAAGGGATTTGGAGAGATGGCAAAGAAATATACGGTTACAGTTGTGAATCTGGATAATGGAAGAGGCATTACTAGGAATACCCGGATACCTCTATGAAACATTTCAATGTTTCAGTTTCTCTGTGTATTGTTAAAAGAAAACTGATTTCCCAATTAGTCCTTGCTCCAGGGTATGTATTTACCAGGTATGATTCTCACATCTGTATGGTTTTACAGATGATGATTGGGAGTAAGTTATTGGGAATTAGGTGATCATCCTCGTTATATCAGAATTCGTTATAATTGGTGATATTTGAGAAAATCACCTGGGTTGTTTGCCGGACGGCAAATATTTGGATTTGAATATCCGTTGTAATGCACCAATTTCAAATTGATATATCTGTACGTCTATTTTTATAAAGTGAAATATAACTTTTTGAAATTATGTCCATGAAATTTACCTATATCAGTGGATGGTTAGGTAAGGAGTGTTCCCCTCCGAATGGCGGCGCACAGGACCGCGATGTCCTGACGCTGAGATTCGGGGCAGATGCTATTTGGTTTTATCCGTCCACCTCTCCGAAGATGCTAAGATGATTTATGGCACCGTGTATCGGAGGTTTAGACGGATGCGGCTGATGTAGCAGACTTCGTCAGATTCCCCCTCGCTTGAGGGGTTTTTGATTGTGGGGACGCTCTTCCCTGCAGGCGCAAGCCCCTGCAGTTAATTACGCTACCGCATCGCGGTAACAACTTTCTCCTTCTCCAGAATTTCACTTCGTGTCGTGTGTGTTTGTTTTGTTTGTGGTTGCCCGTGGATTGTATACGGAGACTGAGTAATGCCGTCGCCCGTAGGACGTGGATTAGTTCAAATCCGTATTTACTTAGATTTGGGTTTGGTGTTTTTAGTTTAAGGATGCATTAGTCGCGTTGCGGCTAAGATCAACTTAAACGTTCGTTAAGGATACGATAGTCCTGTTTAAGACTAAGATCAACTTAACGTGATAATCCATTTAATATATGGCCGTCGGGACTCGTCACCTCTCTGACGTCGTTGAAGGATCACAACGATAAGTGTCAGAGGAGTTCGGAGATGTACCCTTGAACCAGATGTAAATTGATTTAAGAGAGAGCAATCTTGCTTAGTCAATTTAATTTAAGGACTTACGGCCAGAATTGGGCTAAGTCCAGTTGAAAATGTTCAACATTTTATTTATTTTTGGCCTGTTAGGCCTTTACTGGGGCTCTGCTCCTGTTTAATAATGCATAGCATTATTTTATTTTATCAGGGCTGTGCCCATTTATATATGATGCAGAGCATCAGTCTTGCTTGGGCTCTGCCCTGTTTATTGCATTTTCAATTTTTGTTTGGACTCTGCCCCTTTTCATTGTATTGCAATTTAATTCGGCCTACTAGGCCCCTCTGATTTGGGCCTGGCCCTTCAGTAAAATAAATGCATTGCATTATTCAGGCGCTTTGCGCCAGTCAAAGAGCGCAAGCGCCAGTCAAAGAGCGCAAGCGCTTATGGTGAGGACACGTGTCATGCTCTGGTGAGCGCAAGCGCAACAGCGCAGTGCGCTGCGCTGTTGCGCTGTTGACACGTGGCGCGCTCTGGTGAGTTGCGCCAATTCCAGAGAGCGAAGCTCTATTTTAAGAGCGCATAGCGCAAATTATTCTGTAGCTGACACGTGGCACTCTCTCAAGAGCGCAACAGCGCAGTTTGGAAGTGCAAAGCACCAAGAATCTTTTAGATTCAAGAACAGAAGTGCAAAACACTATTTTTATTTTTGTTGTTTCCTTATTTTTGAAGAACCAGTGGTTCATAAGAAGTGCAAAGCACTATTTATTATGTGAAGAACATTGATCTAGTTTTTAGATCAATGATTTATTAAAGAGATTTCTTTTCTCTCGTGAAGGTTTTTACCCTTTTCTTTGAAATTTTCTCAGAATTCTCTCTCTGTTTGAAGCTCTTGACTTTTTTCAAAAAAATGTTTCTGCCTTTGGATTGAGATCTAGAGTCCTTTTTATTGTGCCCATAAATTAGTTAAATTTGTTAAATAGATCTTTCTCTGAGTGATTGGGGAATTTTCCCCACCGTTGGATCTTTGATCTAAGGGCTTCTGCTTTGCAGAAGAAAATTTTCTTGTTTTAACAAGAACAGAAAAGATTTCTTAAGATTTTAATTCTGTTTGGCGCAGATGCCCCAGCGCGTGACACGTGTCGCGCAGCGCAACTGCGCTAGCGCATCTGCGCTGACACGTATCGCGCAGCGCACAGCGCAGCGCAACTGCGCTGATACGTATCGCGCAGTGCAGCGCTTGCGCAACTGTGCTAGCGCATCTGCGCTGACACGTGTCGCGCAGCGCAGTGCCTGCGCAACTGAAGCGTTGCTTCCTTTATTAAAGTTTGAATTTTAAACAGAGCCTTGCTCTGATTGGGTGCGTTGCCTTGGGCGCTGCGCTCGCTGCGCTAACGTGTCTGATTTTGGCACTTGGCGCTCTGCGTGCAGCGCAAGGAATCTGAAGCCTTGCTTCATTAATTTTCACTTTAATTTTCAAGACAGAGCTTTGCTCTGATTGGAGAAAAACAGAAGCATTGCTTCTTTTCTCACCTTGGAATTTGAACAGAGCTTTGCTCTGATTGGGGTAAACAAATGCCCCCCACCGTTGCGCTTACGTGGCCTCCTAACGTGAGCGCAGCGGTGGCAGACTTCGAACCGTCACGCCATCCCTTGGAAGCTGAAAGGGCACTTGATGCCTATAAATAGAATCTTTGGTCCCTTAGATGATTTTCATCTCTAAAATTTTACTTTCAGAACTCAGAGCCCTGCTCTTTATTTTCAAGAACTTCGAGAGTTAAACTCTTAAAACTTTTAGGTGAAAATTTTAATTTGGATTAAATTAAATTAAATTAATTTTCATTGATAGAGCCTCGCTCTCAATAGATCCCTGATCTAAAGGAAACCTATTTAGGGTTTCACTTAGCAGAGCTTTGCTCTATAGGTCTTAAAGGGATCTAAAGAGAACTAAAGGGGACCCTACTAGGGTTCCATAGAGCTCTGCTCTCCGAAAGATTTTCCTTGGATTTTCTTAATTCATTAATGGAGCTTTGCTCCTCCCAAATCATATAGAAAAACTCTTAAGAATTCTTCATGGATCTTGGAACTTAAAGATGGCATTTTATTCCTCAGTGCATTATATCGTTTTGCTTATTCAGTCTTTCTGATAATTCTGTTGATCCTCTTTCATAGGAACAATGAACGCCCACATGTATGCTTTTAACGAGATCATCTCTTATGGGGACATTCGCCGACTTGGCCGCTCTCAAAATCGGGAGTTCACAAACGAGGAGTGTGCTGAAATAATGAGTCGCTTCGACGCGTACAATGGTCCACTGCTTCCCCGACGTTCCTCTCTTCTTAAACTTATCGTGGGAGCTATCTGGGAAGCGCTTCCCCTATTCTGTTCTGGCGTGCCGCTTAGGGCGTTGGATGCCGCTGAGGACAAGGTGCACTCTGTGTACCTATTGAACTTTATCTCAAAGAGACAGACAGTCTTATCGACCTCTTGCACGAGGTCTTTCAACAGTCTGCCATACCCGCTGCTTATCGGAGGGTGGAAGACATCAGGGGGGACCCTGACGCTTGTGCTCGCGAAAGGAAGCACACTAGGATGGTCCGCGAGGCTTGGAAAGTCATAGATAGGGTCTCTTTTGAATTCCTCAATCCATGCCCTGGATCTGAGGTTATTCCATTGTAACTTTCGTTTATTTTTTTTATGACTGTAAGAACTTCGGACAATATTAATGGAAAACTTTTTTTTATCCCAGCTTGTCTTTATTATATATCTTTTGTCCTGAGTCTTTTTGCCCATGCATGAATGAATGTGTCTTGAACGCTTGATCAAGTGTAAATCGGATGTTCTTTCTGTCACTCTCTTATTATCAGTATACTGTTACAATTAGCTGGTAAGCACCTTGATTTCTCCATGCAATAATAATGGCTTAGGCCGCAGGTTCAGATCTGCTGCCTAAGACTTTTCAACTCTATGAACCGTGAGGGTCTCATAGAGACTTTTCTCCCTACGAATCGAGAGGATCTCGTAGGTAGGTTTTCTCCTTAGGAATCGTGAGGATCCCTAAGTGTGTTTTCTCTTATAAGTCGTAAGGATCTTATAAGAGATTTTTCCCTCTTACGAGTCGAGAGGACTTGTAAGCGGTTGTTCCCCTCTTTGTCGAAGTTCGACGTTGGAGAGTGAGACCCGTGGATGGTATGCAAGAGACCGTTTTGGGTCAACTTGCGGGGTCCCAGCGCTTAGGAAACATGTTTCTTTTATGCCTACTGCCTAAGGCTTTATCTCACGAGTCGAGCCGCCTCGACAATTTTTTCACAAGTCGAGACGAATCGAGCGTTTCTCACAAGAACATCTTAACGTCGCATTTAACCTCTGCTCTTTACAACAGAAGCCCGTTAAGGTTGGTGGTACTTAGGGTTTTGGCCATCGTACCGTCGCATAAGCTGATATAGTTCTCGATAGGCAATCGTGCTGTTCGAGTAGCCCTGCGACTGCCGTGTCTCTGATCCCTTCGGGGGCTGGACAAGACGTCTTCAAGCAATCCTCCTTGGCAGTTTGACCGTTGGAAGAGCAAGCGTTAGGAATTTGCCATGTCGCTTTTTACTTGAGGTTAGGCTTATTTTGGTGAGCCCCGATGAGTCATAACCACTCCGCGCTGGTGTGGGGATGATCTCCGATAGTCTTTCGGGCTTTATGTGAGTTGCCGTTAAGACCCTGAAGCTAGGAATTTGGCCTTTGCTTCGTTTGCTGGCATTGCGTCTGCTGTATCGAGACGAATGTTGCGGTGGGAACTAAGGATTTTGCCGTGGCTCCGTTTGTTTGATGACGTTGCGTCTGCTGTGTCGAGACGAACGTTGGGGTGACATCTCGTCTGCTGTATCGAGACGGACGTCGAGGTTGTCTCTAGGTTGCTGGTGAACCGCCGAGGTTTGGAACTAGGGATTTTGCCATGGCTCCATTCGTTTAATGACGTTGCGTCTGCTGTGTCGAGACGAACATTAGGGTGACATCTCGTCTACTGTATCGAGACAGACGTCGAGGTTGTCTCTAGGTTGCTGGTGAACCGTCGAGGTTTGGAACTAGGGATTTTGTCGTGGCTCCATTCGTTTAATGACGTTGCGTATGCTGTGTCAAGATGAACATTGGGGTGACATCTCATCTGCTGTATTGAGACAGACGTCGAGGTGGTGACCATTCTGTGCTGGTGCGAGATGATCTCCGATTGTCTTTCCGGTTTTATATGAGTTACCGTCAAGACGTCGAAGCTAGGAATGTGGCCTTCGCTTCGTTTGCTTTGGTGTGTCCAAATCCTGTTGGAGGAAGAACGCTGGGGTTGACATTTCGTCTGCTGTATCGAGACGAACGTCAAGGTGGTGACCACTCTGTGCTGGTGCGAGATGATCTCCGACTGTCTTTTCGGTTTTATGTGAGTTACCGTAAAGACGTTGAAGCTAAGAATGTGGCCTTCGCTTCGTTTGCTTTGTCACGTCCGAATCCCTGCTGGAGGAAGAACGCTGGGGTGACAACTCGTCTGCTGTATCGAAACGAACGTCGAGAAGGTGACCACTCCATGTGAGATGATCTCCGGTGGTCTTTCAGGCTTTATATGACTTGCCGTTAAGATCTTGAAGCTAGGAATTTGGCCTTTGCTTCATTTGCTCACACTGCGTCTGGTGTATTGAAACGAATGCTGAGGTGGAGCTGGGATTTTGCCGTCACTCCGCTTGGTTTCGACCATGGGGTCTTTTGTTAACTTTGCATGTACACCCTGCTGGACTGCGAAGGAACGCCGTTGTTGACATTGCGTCTGCTGTAACGAGACGAATGCTAAGGTGGAGTTGGGATTTTGCCGTTACTCCACTTTGTTTCGACCGTGAGGTCTTTTGTTGACGTTGCATCTGCCTCCAGCTGGACTGCGGAGGAACGCTGTTGTTGACATTGCGTCTACTGTATCGAGACGAATGCTGAGGTGAAGCTGGGATTTTGCCATCGCTCCGCTTGATGGTGTAACATCTGTGTCCTGCTGGAATGAGGAGGCACACCGTTGTTGGTCTCCAGGCTGCAGATGTGGCCATTGAGATTTGGAACTAGAGACTTTGCCATGGTTCCGTTTCGTTGCGATTCTGAGGTCGTTTGTTGACGTCATGTCTGCATCTAGTTGGAGTGAGGAGAAACCCGTTGGTGATCTCTAAGTTGTCGATGTTGACGTCGAGACCCTGAAGCTCGGGATCTTCGTTTGCTTCATTTGTTGACATCGTGTCTGTAATATTGCGACAAATGTCGAGATTGTCTCTAGGTTGTCTGTGAACCGTCGAGATTTGGCTTCGCTTTCTGATGGAGCCTATTGGGAAGGTATGGTTCCCTCTTTATCCTTGTGGATTGTATACAGGGATCGATGTGATTTCACCTGTAGGGCAAAAAGTTTCATTCTTTCAATTTTTTTATTCTTTCCGCGATGCTCTATCATTTCAGCTTTTTATATCGCGAAAATCGCGATTGCCCAATCATTTCGGCTATTTTTCGCGGTGCCCAATCATTTCGGCTATTTTTTCTTTTTACTTGCTGCTTTTTATTGCGAGTTGCCTTATCATTTTTGGCTATTTATTTTATTTTTACTCGCTGTTTTTTATTGCGAGTTGCCCAATCATTTCGGCTATATTTTTTTTTATTTTTACTCGCTGTTTTTTATTGCGAGTTGCCCAATCATTTCGGCTATTTCGTGTGCCCAATCGTTTCGGCTGTTTATTTTGTTTTTACTCGCTGCCTTTTATTGCGAGTTGCCCAATCATTTCGGCTGTTTATTTTATTTTTACTCGCTGTTTTTTATTGCGAGTTGCCCAATCATTCCGGTTATATATTTTTTTTTACTCGCTGTTTTTTTATTGCGAGTTGCCCAATCATTTCGGCTATTTCGTGTGCATACGTTTTTACTTTCTGCTTTTGTTGCAAGTTGCCCCATCATTTCGTCTATTTAATATGCATTTTCAGCTCGCTGATTTTTATCGCGAGCGTAGAACTTGGAATCTGGTGCCAATCTCAGCATCAGCATCGCTACAACCGGAATATTGCCAGGAGCGAATCATCATCTGCCATGAAAGGACTTGGAATTTGATACCGATTTAGGCATCAGTATCGCTACAACTGGGATATTGCCAGGAGCGAATCATCATCTGCCATGAAAGGACTTGGAATTTGATACCGATTTAGGCATCAGTATCGCTACAACTGGGATATTGCCAGGAGCGAATCATCATCTGCCTCCATCGATGTCGAACAAAGGTGGCTTAGCGAACGGCGTTAAGGTCCTGTTGACTAAGGCTTTTGACTTCATGAGCCGTAAGGGTTTCACAAAGGTATTTCTCCCTACAAGTCGTGAGGATCTTGAAGGTGTATTTTCTCCTTAGGAGTCATGAGGATTCCTAAGTGTATGTTCCCCGGTAAGTCGTAAGGATCCTACAAGAGGGTTTTCTCCTTGTAAATCGAGAGGACTTACAAGTGTTGTTTGCTGTACGAGCATATCCCTAGTCACGGATGAGACTTTGTTAGGGAAATGTTTATTCACACCCGTGGATTGTATACAAGAGCCAGTATTGGACCACTTGTAGGGCCATAACGAAAGTTGTGGGGGTTGCTTAAGCACAGGTTTAGGTCTCTGTAACTTAAGACTTTCAAATCTTATGAGCCGTGAGGGTCCCATAAGAGAGTTCTCCTTACGAGTCGTGAGGATCTCGCAAGTGTATTTTCTCCTTAGGAATCGTGGGGATCCCTAAGTGTGCTGCTCCCTTTGTGAGTCGTAAGGATCTCACGCGGGTGGTTTCTCCTTACAAGGTCGAGGGGACCTTATAAGTGTCTTTTAACGAGGTTGTGCCCTTTCGGGTTTTCACGAACACTCGCCCGTAGCCCTGCTGTTTTTACTCACGGAGCCCTTTCGGGTTTTCATCCGTGCCCGTTTCGCTTATGGACATACCGTCTTTTTTATTTTTATTTTTTATTTACGAGGTCGCGCCCTTTCGGGTTTTCACGAACACTCGCCGGTAGTCCTACTGTTTTTACTCACGGAGCCCTTTCGGGTTTTCATCCGTGCCCGTTTTGCTTATGGACATACCATTTTTTACTTTTTTTTTATTTCTTTTTTTAATTCTTTATATATATATATATATTTTTTTATCTCGTCAGCCTAAGAATGCTGCGGTAGTAGTTTAAAAACATTTCGGTCATTTGCAAGTTTTAGGACATTGCGGTCCATCATTAGTTTAAGGATATCTCGGTCCGCCGTCGCCGTATTTGAGGCGAATATCTAGTTTATTGACTTTTCGGTCTATGGGTCTTTCTCTATGACTGACCATGATGCCCCCGGCGTATCCATCTTTCTCGGAGCATGCGGTTGTGGCGGGTTCACCTTCCAATTTTCGGACAGCGCGAACTTGCCTTGTTGGTATTGGTCTTCAACCCAGTTCTTGAAGACGTAGCAATCCTCGATCAGATGACCTACCGTTTGATGGTAAGGGCAATAATTAGGATTATTAACATTGCCTAGCCGCAACGGACGTTTTGGACTTGGCAGATTGATGAGTCTGTCGTACACTGCCAGCTCGAACAGTCCCCTTGTTTTATCTTGCGGAAACGAGTAAGGACGTTTCAACTTATCCTGGAGGGGTTGCCGCTTGTTGCTTTGGCGAGCAACCGGTCTAGGGTCACTTAATTGTTGTTGAGCGCTGGCGACGAAGGCCGTTTTTCCTTTTCCTTTATCCTTTTTGTTCGCTCCGTTGTTTGCGGGGCCGGGATTTTTTTTGAGTAGCGTGCGATTGCATGGCTGAACGTTCTCACAGCTCCTCAATTCCTTCATTTTTGAAATAGATTCCCTGAGGGAAGGGTTGGGGGTAGCTTCTTCGTCAGAGTCGCTTCCAAAGGTGATAATTTGCGATACCTTAGAGTCTGCCGTATGACAATCGTCGGCGGCTCTTTTGCGATCATCTATCGCATTTTTTTTGACGTCTACAAGCTTCACATTTTGTCCTGTCGAAGTGTTGCTTTTGAGCGACATACCCTTGCCACCAACAGTTAAAATATTCGCAGTCTTCGGTAGGATGTATGATCTTCTGATGATATAAGCAGAAGTTAGGGTGCATCTCTACCTCAGCGAGAGTATTTTCTTCAAAGGGCGGTAGCTTCATTCCTACTGATAAAGTTTTGGCGAACCTTTTCCTCGTCTTGAATTTGTTTTTATCCGCAGTGGATGGCTTTTGATTTGACGGGAATGCCTTGGCCTTTTCCAGTATGGCCATTTCACGCTTTTGATTGGCTTTTGCTTTCAGACGAATTTCATTTAGGAAGACATCGATCAGCTCGTCTGATGGCTGTAGAATTTCCGGTTCGGGGTTCGCCATTGGTTTCTCGGTGCAAGAAGCTTCTTTATTATCTGTCAGTGAGTGAGAAATCACATGACAAGTCGCTACGTAGTCTTCGGATTCATCTGATGAGTTTTCTCCATCGTTTTCATCCTTGACTAAAGAACAAACTGCCCCCGGTGTGTCCGTCTTCTTTGGAGAGTGCGGCTGTGGTGGGTTTACCTTCCAGTTTTCCGACAGCGCGAACTTGCCTTGTAGGTACTGATCCTCAATCCATCCCTTAAAGACGAAACAATCCTCAATCGGGTGACTTACCGTTTGGTGGTAAGGGCAATAATTGAGATTATTAAGATCGCCTGGCTGCGACAGACGTTTTGGACTCGGCAGATTAATGAGTCTGTTGCGCACTGCCAGCTCGAACAGTCTTCTCGTTTTATTATGAGGAAACGAGTAAGGACGTCCTAGCCTCTCTTCGAGGGAAGGGCGTGGACGCACGTTGTTTTGGTGAACGACCGGCTTTGAGTTTTTCGACTGTTGCTGAGCATTGGCGACGACGATCGCTTTCCCTTTTCCTTTCTCATTTCGGGAATCTGGTTTTGGAGGAGACGGTCTATGGCCCATCTGGTCCATTTGGGCTAATTTGTCGATCAAGGCCTGGAAGGTAGTCGGCCTGAAGAACATCATGAATTGTGAGATGGTCGCCTGCGGATCGAGAGTGCCTACAAACATGCCTACCGCAGGTGACTCTTCTATGCGTTGTTCGCATTTCGACCATAGGTTTCGCCATCGTGTTGCGTATTGGACCCACGTTTCGCCTGGCCTTATTCTGGCATTTATTAGTGCTGTTATCGGGGTGCGTTCACTAGCACTCGCGAATCTTTGTGTGAACAGTAGCTCCATCTCCGCAAATGTTTTGACAGAGTCGTTAGGTAGCTCCGAATACCATTCAAAGGCTGTTTCTGCTAAGCTGCTGACGAATTGACGTAGCAACAATTTTTCATCGCCTCCAGTATTGCCGCATAAGGCCCTGAATTGAGCGACATGCTGATGCGGATTCCCTGTCCCTTTATATACGTGGAATTTAGGGATCGTATATCCCGGCGGGTAACCGATTTGGTCGTACCAGCTCGGATACGGTCGTCCGGTTCTAGCAATTTGCCCAGCCGCTTCATTCACCTGATGAACCCGGATCTGCTGAGCTATATATTCGTCCAAGTCAGCTTTGGAGATTGCCTCCTCCTTGGCTGTTGACAGAGCCGGTGGAGGATTTGACGTTTCTCCCCTGTCGTCTTCAAGGACGATCGGAGGATCTTCAGCAGGAGGGTCCGGCTGTAACATCATCCCTACCATATCTTGGAAGAGGAGCGCCATCTGTTTTATGTTAGCCGCTTGCTCTGCAGCTTCTTTGTCCCTCTTTTCGAGGACTCTGCGTAAAAAGTCAGCGTCGGTTTCTTGTTCTTGACGCTCATCCGAAGATGTTTCAGAGCTTTCTTTTGGCTCAGTGAGTGCAGCCATTGTAGTCATCATTTCCTGAAGCTTTTGTTGTTGCTTCTGGGCTTTCGTCACGGATCGGGTGAGCGGTCGGTGGCCCGTAGAAGTGCGGCTTTCCTCCTTTCCAGAAGCCATATAAACAGTGTGCACCACCGTGCCCCCAGATTTGGGGCGTTTGTGTTCAGCGCTTTTATGCTTCGCCATGTTCACAGGGGCTTTTTGCGGCCTCCTTTTCTTCTGAGTGATTGGAGTTAAAGGGGCCGTTGTAATGGGCACCCAGGTAACTATTGGTTTTTGGGGCTTGACGGAGTAATCCTTCTCTTGCCGAACCTTCATTTTTTTCCGTTGGCGGAGATAGTTTTCATCAATCACTGACTCCTGGACCTGTCGCCAGACTCTGTAAATTTTAGAGGACAGCCATTGAGGGGGCTGTTCTAGCTTTTTCTCTGGAGTACTCTTCGCAGCTGAAGGAGTTCGTTTCAACATTGCAGTAGAAGAGTTTCTGCGCACCGTGTTCAGCAATTCAAAGCTGTTCCCGATTGGAACAGCAGTATTGATCCCCACCATTGGAGCTGGAGGAGTAAATCCAGAGGGGAAGTTGCCCCCAGCCTTCTTTACTCGGCGCCAGTGGCGACGTCGAGCATGTCGTGCTAATGGAGTTGTTTCAGCTATAGGGGTGACCTCCTCATGCCCCCCATGTTGGTCAGAATATGCTGGTACCAGCCTTTTAAAGATCGACGTCCGTTGAACGGGGACGGCCAACCTGTCAGAAGCGGACTTCCGAGCATGGGAAGCAACCTTGGTGACTTCGCCAAGAACGGGAGCTGGGATGGCTATCCGCTTCGGGATAACGTCTTCTGGTATGGCATGCTTCTTCATGGGCCCGATGGAGCTCTGGCCTAATCCATTAAAACCTGAAGCAGTGGAGTTGGGCGACCTGTTGAGAGGGGTCACGGCAGTGGTAAGTCGATCGAAGACCGACTTCTTTGTAGCTTCTTGCAATGTCATTGGGGTGTTGAAGCTCATTGGAGGGAGTATGGTCCCAAAAAATAGTCCAGTGGTGGTTTGAGCCACCTGCTCCACCGGCATTTTGAAAAGGGAGGCCGCTTGGGGCCCATAAGTCACTCCTCCAGCAAGGACCGAGCGAGAATTGCAGTTGTAGGCAGTGCAGTTTGAAGCCATTGATCTTCTGTTTTCTGCACGGAGCAAGACACCAAATCTTAGTACCTCGAATTCATAGGCAACCACAGTAAACCGCGATTCGTTCGCGAACACGACACACGAAGTGTGGAGTGGAAAGTGGAAAAGGTCCTACCGGGCGTGCCGAGTAAGTCGATCGAAGACCGACTTCTTTGTAGCTTCTTGCAATGTCATTGGGGCGTTGAAGCTCATTGGTGGGAGCATGTTCCCAAAAAATAGTCCAGTGGTGGTTTGAGCCACCTGCTCCACCGGCATTTTGAAAAGGGAGGCCGCTTGGGGCCCATAAGTCACTCCTCCAGCAAGGACCGAGCGAGAATTGCAGTTGTAGGCAGTGCAGTTTGAAGCCATTGATCTTCTGTTTTCTGCACGGAGCAAGACACCAAATCTTAGTACCTCGAATCCACAGGCAACCACAGTAAACCGCGATTCGTTCGCGAACACGACACACGAAGTGTGGAGTGGAAAGTGGAAAAGGTCCCACCGGGCGTGCCAGAATCTGTTCCCCTCCGAATGGCGGCGCACAGGACCGCGATGTCCTGACGCTGAGATTCGGGGCAGATGCTATTTGGTTTTATCCGTCCACCTCTCCGAAGATGCCAAGATGATTTATGGCACCGTGTATCGGAGGTTTAGACGGATGCGGCCGATGTAGCAGACTTCGTCAGATTCCCCCTCGCTTGAGGGGTTTTTGATTGTGGGGACGCTCTTCCCTGCAGGCGCAAGCCCCTGCAGTTAATTACGCTACTGCATCGCGGTAACAACTTTCTCCTTCTCCAGAATTTCACTTCGTGTCGTGTGTGTTTGTTTTGTTTGTGGTTGCCCGTGGATTGTATACGGAGACTGAGTAATGCCGTCGCCCGTAGGACGTGGATTAGTCCAAATCCATATTTACTTAGATTTGGGTTTGGTGTTTTTAGTTTAAGGATGCATTAGTCGCGTTGCGGCTAAGATCAACTTAAACGTTCGTTAAGGATACGATAGTCCTGTTTAAGACTAAGATCAACTTAACGTGATAATCCATTTAATATATGGCCGTCGGGACTCGTCACCTCTCTGACGTCGTTGAAGGATCACAACGATAAGTGTCAGAGGAGTTTGGAGATGTACCCTTGAACCAGATGTAAATTGATTTAAGAGAGAGCAATCTTGCTTAGTCAATTTAATTTAAGGACTTACGGCCAGAATTGGGCTAAGTCCAGTTGAAAATGTTCAACATTTTATTTATTTTTGGCCTGTTAGGCCTTTACTGGGGCTCTGCTCCTGTTTAATAATGCATAGCATTATTTTATTTTATCAGGGCTGTGCCTATTTATATATGATGCAGAGCATCAGTCTTGCTTGGGCTCTGCCCTGTTTATTGCATTTTCAATTTTGTTTGGACTCTGCCCCTTTTCATTGTATTGCAATTTAATTCGGCCTACTAGGCCCCTCTGATTTGGGCCTGGCCCTTCAGTAAAATAAATGCATTGTATTATTCAGGCGCTTTGCGCCAGTCAAAGAGCGCAAGCGCCAGTCAAAGAGCGCAAGCGCTTATGGTGAGGACACGTGTCATGCTCTGGTGAGCGCAAGCGCAACAGCGCAGTGTGCTGCGCTAGTGCGCTGCGCTGTTGCGCTGTTGACACGTGGCGCGCTCTGGTGAGTTGCGCCAATTCCAGAGAGCGAAGCTCTATTTTAAGAGCGCATAGCGCAAATTATTCTGTAGCTGACACGTGGCACTCTCTCAAGAGCGCAACAGCGCAGTTTGGAAGTGCAAAGCACTAAGAATCTTTTAGATTCAAGAACAGAAGTGCAAAGCACTATTTTTATTTTTGTTGTTTCCTTATTTTTGAAGAACCAGTGGTTCATAAGAAGTGCAAAGCACTGTTTATTATGTGAAGAACATTGATCTAGTTTTTAGATCAATGATTTATTAAAGAGATTTCTTTTCTCTCGTGAAGGTTTTTACCTTTTTCTTTGAAATTTTCTCAGAATTCTCTCTCTGTTTGAAGCTCTTGACTTTTTTCAAGAAAATGTTTCTGTCTTTGGATTGAGGTCTAGAGTCCTTTTTATAGTGCCCATAAATTAGTTAAATTTGTTAAAGAGATCTTTCTCTGAGTGATTCGGGGAATTTTCCCCACCGTTGGATCTTTGATCCAAGGGCTTCTGCTTTGCAGAAGAAATTTTTCTTGTTTTAACAAGAACAGAAAAGATTTCTTAAAATTTTAATTCTGTTTGGCGCAGATGCCCCAGCGCGTGACACGTGTCGCGCAGCGCAACTGCGCTAGCGCATCTGCGCTGACACGTGTCGCGCAGCGCAACTGCGCTAGCGCATCTGCGCTGACACGTGTCGCGCAGCGCAGCGCTTGCGTAATTGCGCTAGCACATCTGCGCTGACACGTGTCGCGCAGCGCAGTTCCTGCGCAACTGAAGCGTTGCTTCCTTTATTAAAGTTTGAATTTTAAACAGAGCCTTGCTCTGATTGGGTGCGTTGCTTCATTAATTTTCACTTTAATTTTCAAGACAGAGCTTTGCTCTGATTGGAGAAAAACAGAAGCATTGCTTCTTTTCCCACCTTGGAATTTGAACAGAGCTTTGCTCTGATTGGGGTAAACAAGGAGCATTAAACGGCGGTGTAATTCTTCTTAACCATAAATACAGTTTTCAACCTACGACACACAGGGAATGAGTTGTTTGACTCAAGGGACTTATACAGAGTATTGTATGTTGTCCAGTGTCCATGAGGACAGAGGGGTTGGTACTCGTACTATATTCTGTTTACCTGTGACTTCTCTGGTTCTTAGACATGTGTTTCGTAGAAATGCAATGCCTAAGTTTTGAGAAGTTATAGGTATAAGAATAAAGTAGAGAACCAGGTATTGCAAGTATCAGGATTCTTCAAGGTGATCGAAGATGTATATACTTATGTATGGTACTCAGTTGATAGTAATGATTAAGAGAACTTGCTTCTCTTTCAGGTTACTCATAATTGTAAGTACTCCTAAGTCGAGTAATGCTGATCGGCCTCTTTCCATTTGGTTGACATGCACTGGAGACAGCTGCATGATTTGAATCTGGTTCAATTAAATCAGTGCCTATGTTTCTGTATTAGATATAGAACAGTTCATATCTTAACGATGTTAAGGTACGGGGAGTTGTCCGGCTTATGCTTAAAACCAGACTCTGGATAACTCGAGGCACAATTCTGTAATGGCTGTTTGTGGGTTGACCCGGGCTGGGACGAGGGTTGACTTTCTACCACCTGGAAGATCAATAGTGATATTGTTCTTGACTCGCCACAGTTTTAACAAAAATGGATTTTTTCAGAAAACAGTAGTGGGAGTATGGTAGAACTGGAAGTGATTCCAGAACCGCAGACGATTACTGAAAATTTGATAAGAACCTAAAGACTCAATCTGGTTTGACATTCCATTGGCCACTCCGCAGATATGGTGGGTAACCTCAGGCACTCAAGAGGTACTTCGGTATGCTCAAAGACGGTGACAGGGAGGTTCTTGTTTACCCAAACTTGACACTACTGTTGTTCCAGGCTATGAGACCCGGCAGGAGGATGAGTATAGCGTCGTTCTAAACTAGCTTTAGAAGTGTACGTCTATATGACTCTGCCAGAGGGTTGTCATAGTCAGTGGGAGCAGCGGAAGCATAGTGGATAGGTAGCTTATGTCTATTTATGGACTAAAGCAGATATAGCGGAGATAGATCATCTATTTCTGATGTGACAGTCATAGATTTGACTTCATCAGAATAGGGGATGGATCTGTTAAGAAGGTAGTAGGGTGTGGCGTTCTGGTACTTGGATGACATACACAGAGTAGGAAGTGAAATTCCTATACTACGATCGGTTATACTTCGGTTGTCACATAGTGGTTTCTCCACATAGGAATTGGATATTATATCAGACATTCTGGTCACTAGATCTATGGTTTTAGATCTAGATTTGGGTGGTTTCCTAATTTGGGTACTTAGACAGCATTCTAAAAGTATTTAGAATGGACGACTCCAGGTATAGTAGTGTACCTGCAGGTGATGGAGTTGCCCTCTCTAAAGGTGTCTTACAGACTAAAGGGGAGAGGGATGTGCATGATTGGCAGATCACTTGCTTAGGCAATTGAGTCAATCATGAGATGTCAAGTACCACACCAGATGTTGTTTTTGCTGCAGATGCAATAAGTTGATATTGATCCAATCCTGGAGAAACATTAGGAAGCAGTTTTAGAACATAAGTGGATGTTCTAGGGATATGATAACGACAGCCTCATTCGGGTGACAGTTATCATTCCAGGCTTCCAAGATGACCTGAATGACAGAGTGACTATCAGAGTTATAGTTTTCCCTCTGACGAGGGGCAGTATTTTGGATAGGTGGTCTAGGTGGATACTGAGGGAGGCATCGCGCAGGATACTGATTGGTTTCAGTTGACGATACAGTGAAAAAAGTTTGGATTTGGAGTTCATTTATGAACTAGGTCCCATCAGATATCCAGACATATTCTAAGACAGGTATTGCTTATTTCGGGAGATGGCTTTCTCCGCGAACATGAGATAAAGAGAGACATAGAAAGAAACATTAGAGCGGATCCACTCACTGATGCTATTCCTCGAACGCATTAGTTTCGCAAACGGGTTTTGTGAGACTGATTAGTAGAGGAGTTGGGTGTTCGGTATCACACAGGCTGTGAGTATGCGACATCGCAATAATTAGCCTTGAGTGCAAGTGGGAGATTGTTGGAGATAGTGCCCTCAGAGTCAATTATTGGATCACAGGCACGTGATTGCAATGATTGAGGGAGGACCTATACCGGTAGGACAGTCTTGCTCAAGATGATAGTATGCTATCTGGTTTATCTTTATCATCGTGTACTGCTTTAGGTGACCTTACAAGTCACTATTGCACGTTGATAGAGCCCTTAGGATTCTTGCTTGACTGCCAGCAGTATGAGGGCGATCATATACGTGGGAGCTGGGGTCTATAAGCACATCCTTAAAAGGTCCCTAGTCATGGGAGTTTTCGAGACAGGGCATCGATACTCCAGAGTAGACTAGTGTATACAGTCGAGACCCCGACGAGGGGCGGTGGCCGGTCTCACAAGCCACTGGTGTCAGTTGGTTCACCTAAGATGTATACAGATGCTCATTGGGTTATGAGTACACTAGACAAGACTCGCCGGGAACATGCTAGTTAGTCTTATACCTGACGTCAGATAGTAGTTCCCTGGTGACATGTGTACAGGTTAGTTCATCGACCTGAGATCGTCATTTGTCTCGTGTGAGTTCCCACTGTACTTTGATTACTACCCTGCCACGCTCAAAGGAGTCGTGCAAACAGGTTTTAGTTAGGTACAGTCCCGAGCCACATGGAGGCAGTGAGCGGATCTTCAGGGGTTCGTCTTTCCCGGTATTGGGGGTGAGGTCGCGCTGTGTCTAGGAGAGCCATTACACGAAGTCCTTGGCCAAGGCAGGAGATTTACTGTTAGGTATTCCAGTAATATCTCAGGGTGTTCTAGGCTACACTCCGACATGACTTGTACCGCTTTTGGGGGTCTGACTTTTACCAACCCCCTAGGCCCGCCATGTGATGCTCATAAACGAACGGATCGGACTGTACGGATATTGTCACCGACAGGCTCAGTAGGGTGTCAGGATGAGTTCGCTCATCGACGTCCCTTTTGGTCAATACCTGGTAGCCCGTTACGTATGGCTAATACCTCTGACGTGCTAGTGGTTAAATCCACAGCCAAAGTATTGACGAGTCTTTAGAGTCCCTCACAGACAGTTTCTCAAGTTTCGGGCGAAACGCTGTAGAGGCCGTATGGAGATATGGCAGGGTTCGATCTTATACGTGCGGTATTGCACGGATCATGATCAGACGGATAATACTAGCGGGCTTTGGTTTAAGCCGGATCCTAGCATTGTACAGTGTAGATTTTGTCTCATTGCATTTGTATTCGGTCGGAATACAAATGCGGGTATGTATATACAGTCGAGGGGTTTTCCTGTAATTTATTACGGGATCAGTTTTCTGAAGTTGCCAGTTTGCATTCCGTTTCGGTCAGTTTTCCTTTCTTCCTTTCGTTGGCTGATAATTGATGGAGGGGCTGATTTGTATATTTGCAAATTAGCAATTGTGGAGGGTTTATTTGTAAATGAGGGATTATGATAGATATAACATCTTTGCTTTTTTCTTCATAATGGCTAGCATTAATGGGATGAGAATTGATTTGGTTTTGATTTAGAAATTGATGTGATATTATTTCCTCGTTATCATCCATTTCTTTGTGGTTACCTCCATCCTCTCTTGTGCTCACCCCCCTTTTGATTTTCCATTCTCCATATTTGTATTGGCCGACCACACAATTGGTGAGGGAGGAGGTTCATTTTGTGAGTGGGAAATTTCTTCATCTCATATTTTGCTTGCTACAAAATTCCCAAGTTCATTTCAAAGTTCATTCCACCTCCATCAAATGGCAACTTCAAACCCGCTAGAGACAAACTATTCCACACTAGCCTACAGTATTCTTGGACACGTCGACTCGCCAACTTCGTGCCCGAGTTGCCTCGGTCCAGAGGTGGGAGCCCGTAAAAGAACCGGCGATGTGGTGCCCGTTCCGACGAGGAGGTGAAGACCGGAGATTCCGCGAGGAGATCGGGATGGAGGCCGAAGACTGAAGGACATGGATCGCTCGGTATAGCATTCTACCCATTCTCTAGTTAGCTAGCATTAGGTTAATGGCCCGATCCAGGGTTTTAGTACGCGGTAGCGCCGGTTTTAAAGTTTAAAGAAAAGTTTCGTTTCCGCATTTTGGCCTCGGAATGACGGCCGGGGCGCTGCCGTGCACTTACACCACAGCCATCAGTACGTCGTACTGGAGATAGTATGCAGGTGCTCATTGGGTTATGAGTTACACTGGACGGACTCGTCGGGTACTGCTGGTTGGTACTATACCTATCGTCAGGTAGCAGTTCCTAGGTGATATGAGTACAGCTTAGTCCGTTGAATTGACACTGCTATTTCGCCTCAAGTTTGTTCCCACTGTTCTTAGATTGCTACCCTACCACGGCTCGATTGAGTCGTGCAAACAGGTAGTAGTTGGGTGCAGTCCCGAAGCACTTGGAGGCAGTGGCGGTTAGACATGATTCGTCTCTCCCGGTATTGGGGGTTGATATTGCGTTGTGTTTGGAGAGCCATTACACAAAGTCCCTGGCTAGGGCAAGTGAGATTTACTGGTTGGTGTTCCAGTAGTTTCTCAGGGTGTTCTGGGCTACACTCCGACACGACTTATACCGCTGTCAGGGGTCTGACGTTTACCACCCCTAGGCCCGATATGCGATACTCTTAGACGAACAGACCGGACTGTACGGAGATTGTCATAGATAGGCTTAGTAGGAGTTTGGATGAGCTTGCTTGTCGACCTTCTTATAAACAGATACCTGGGTAGCCGTTACGCACAGCTAGTGCTGCTGATATGCTTGTGGTTAAACCCACTGCCAGAGTACTGTCGAGTCTTTAGAGTCCCACACAGAGGGTTTCCCAGCTTCGGACGAAACGAGTAGAGGTCGTATGGTTTTATGACAGGGTTCGATCACATATGTGTACTTGTGCGCGTGTGGTGTTCGAGCGGACAATACTAGTGGGCTTTGGTTTAAGCCGGATCCTAGTATTTGATTATTGGATTAGTTTCGTCTCATTGTATTCTTGTTTCTCGGAACACGGATGCGGGTATGTATATACGGATGAGAGGAGGTATAGAAGGAGACACCTCATTAGGGTTTTTGACCATTGACTTGGTCAAAACAAAAATGAGGTGGAGAAAAGAATTTGTTATTTTTGGTAAATGATAATTATATATGGCATGGCTACTTGGGTTGACCTTTTGACTTGGCTTGACTTGTTGACCTTAGATATTTTGATGAGATATTTTTGACCTAGATATTTTGGTGAGATATTTTCCATGCCATTCTTGAGGTCATATATAAGGTATTCATTTTATTTATTATTATCATTATCACAAATACTTTCTCTTTCCTCAAGCTTGCTCTCTCCTTCTTCCTCTCAAAACCCTAAGTGTATAATGTGTTGATAATCAAGGGTTAGTGAGACTAAGCCACTCTAAATCACACTTTACTCACTCTAGTCTACTTAGATTAGCAAGCTAAGTTTTCTAGTTACCTCAACTTAGAGGTTTAGCTCAAGGTTGGAACTCTCGGATGGATCATCGTCGACACAAGGAGTCCGAAGTTCAAGCACGATCCATACTTCCATCGAGGAGCTTAAGGAGAGAATCGAAGACCCGAAGGACTTGTTTTCTTTAGGTATACTTTCTATCATAGTAGATAGAACCATTTTGTGCTAGTTAGGTTTATGGTTAAAGATCCGGTTTAGGTTTATTCTACCGCCAAGTTTCGTATCGTAGTAAAATTTTTGTTCCGCATTTGGCCACGGAAGTTGGTCGGGGCGCTAGCGTAACCTTTCATGGTATCAGAGCCAGCCCATAAACCCTAGACTAGCAAGTTTAAACAATGTTAAAACAATGAAACCAAAACGACTCCATAACATCAAAACCCAAACTGCAGTTTCTGTTAATTTTTTAAAGGCTTCAAATTTTTTTTAAACAAGTGCAGAATGCGATTTACACTGTGAGATGAATATTGACCAAAAACGACACAATTCTAACACTTTTTGGCCGGCCACAACCTTCAAAAACCTGCCTTCTCGGTTTGATCTTGGTGAATTGCGTCGTGTTTTGGTCCGTGTTCTTATCCAGTGGAGTTTGATCTTGGTGAATTGCGTCGTGTTTTGGTCCGTGTTCTCATCCAGTGGAGTTTGGGTTTCTGGCGTTGCTAGTTTTTTTGCCCAAGTTTGATTCTCTGTTGTTTACTGTATAGGGAATTTTGAGTGTTTCGAAGTCGTTATATTTGACACTGTTTAATAGTTTACAGTACATTCACTTTTATCTGCGACCGTGAATGTCATTCGATCGGTAAACACGTCTATTTGCTATATATTCTTTTAGACGGGTTTGCGAACGTGACATTCGCGTTGATGTTTTGTGCTTGTGTTGTGATTGTGGTTGGATAGTCGTGATGGATACATGTGGTGCAATGTTAGCAGTACAGTTAAAGATTCATTTGTATATTCATTTTGCGAGGCGAGCGTCCGATATGTGGACTGCCGTCTTTGCCAGGTTGTATATTATTTGATTGGGGCACAACTGGGTTGAGGTCGATGTCACCATTTGTACATATTATTTTCTTTTTCTGTACTAGGATTACCCTACGGTAGAGTGCACGAATAGCCGGGTTCTAGAAGGCAACATGCCCACATCTCATGGCGTTGAGACGGAGGGGGCTTCATTCTAGACTTGGCAGGCTATTCGCCGCACTCGTAGGGGGTATAGTTTGACCTATGGAGGAGCGCCCAAGTTACCGGATTCCGTGAAGTGCTGGGTGGCCATTCACTTTGTTGAAGGGGCCGCCTCACTTCTGAGATTGGCAGGTAACTTGCAGCGCTCGTAGGGGTCCAGGTTCTCATTGCACAGGCTGTCCACACGAACGGGAACGCCGGGTTTTATTTGCGGCTCAAATGAAACCCGGGACTCTAAGATTATCCACCTTTCTGTATTGTTGGCTGAGATTCTGTGATGTTGATTATTATCATGCCTGGGACGAATGTTGTATATACTTATATATATATACCAGTAGATGTTATATATGTTTTGCACCCGCGCTAGTCCAGCCCCTGCTCAGTCGTTAGTTAAGTAACCTAACAGGTGATGACGGGGCCCAGTGGCGAATGAGGATGGCATATACGCACATCATATTTTTGTTCTTTTCTGGTGTGATAGGTTAATTGACGGGACCACATTAATTTTGATTAATGCAAGAAAATAAACCTAAAAGATGTTGCTGGAACAAATTTCGAAAAACTACAGTTATATTCTTTCGCTTTGCATAGTGGTATTCGGTCATGAATATCCAGCACCTCATTCTACGAGGCAAGAGCCGAGATCCCTTCGCGGGGAGTGACCTCTTGAGCAAAAGTCTATACTGTAGATTACTCGGCTTTTTTTCAAAACCAGAAATTTTCAAAAAGGCGGAGCTTAAACCACTCCTTTTCAAAATTGCTTAGGTTCCTTCAACGATATCAAGTTCATTACGTTAACAGGTTTTTTGCCAAAAACCCAGCCGTAGCCCTCCGTCATTTTGGATTGGTATTGCTTAATATTCGTGTAACACCCAAGTTCATTTATACCATTTCTATTTCAAGTATTTTCTTATTTATGGTATTTTCCTGATTTACTGCGTTTTGGGTGCGAATAATATATTTGACATTTGTCTTTGCATCCGACCCTACCCGCTTGCTTGAAACCTGTCTTGATTCATGTTTATGATTTATATACGTGGACTCGTGCACTTTCATTTGCATACTAGCATTTTACCTGACATCTGTATTTTTATGTAACATTTAAGTCACATAAAACAGTTTAAAAAAATATTGCATGACCTGCATGATACCCCTGACCCTGTGGCAGCATCTGCGCATCTTGTTCTCGTCCCGTTCAATGAAACGGACTTGTTTGGATGGCTACGCGCACGTACGTGTATCCGGGGGTATGCATTTTTGTTACCCGTATATCCAACTTTAATTTTGGTCGATATGTATATTTTTCGTATTTTAAAACTGAATTTTAGACCCGACCTGGGCATGTTTTGGACTATGTTTGTATTTACCAGAATATCAAATTTTATTTATATGATATTAATTTTATAAACTGATACAAATTAAAATTTACTTAACTAATAAAAGATTTTTTTAAATTTAAATCTAAACTAATTTCCTAACAAACTAACAACCCCTTTTTCTCTCTCCTCTTTCTCCTTCTCTCTCTGTTACTTTATAAATATTAATTCTTTCAATATTTACAACCCCTGCATCTCTTCTCCACATATATATATTTGATATACTTTTTAAATCCCATATAAAGAAAAGCACCATTCCCTTTCTTCTTCGCGTTTTCCTGCCTACGAACGAAACCCACGCCTCGCCTCTGCCCTCGTCGCGCGCACCGTGTGTGCATTGCGATGATTTGCCGACGTCGGACGTGCTGTGCATATCCGTCGTGTGATCCGATCGAGGCAAGTTAATCTTGCTACATGCTAAACTACAATTTTCTATATTCATTTGAATAATAACATCACATAAGGATTAGTTATCCATCCCACATTATCATTTTTGCTTGTTTCACCGTTTTCGAATATCCGTGTTCATCCGTGCAAGTTATTTCATATCTAGTGCATGCAAATTTATCTTGATACATGCTAGACTATAATATACTGCACCCAATTGAATATTTACATTTCATATTGTTTAGTTGTACATCCCGCATTTACCAGCTTATCATTTTACTGTTCTACGACGTCCGTACACATCAATATCATTATTTACATATCTAGTCGCATGCTAATTCATCTTGCTACATGCTAGGTATATTATTATGCATCCATATGTGTAAAATATTACCCGTTTATCACATTATACATCCATAGTAAAGTTTTAACGTTTTCGGATACCCGTTTGCATCCATATCATTTAAAATATATATCGTCGTAATATTTCTTATTATTATCTTTAATTAGTTTATAATCTGCATTTTATAATGTTATACAAAATATATTTTGAAAATATTATAGTTTACTCATGAAACGTCGTTGCAAAGCGGATACGACAAATCTGAAATTTACTGTACACCTTAACTTATAAAATTCATTATAAATCATAGAAAAATTATTAGTATATGTTCTTTAGTTCGTTACGAAGCTAACTCAGAATAATATAATTTTATGAAATATTTACTTGCAAAATAAATTGTTTAAATAACGTAAAATGTAAATGAAAATATCTCTAAACTGCTGTCCAGGGAAATTCCAGCAGCAAACTTTCAACTTCGAATGTTCATAGCTTTTTGTAGGAATAACCTGAGATACTTCAACTTATAAAAATGAAAACCTTATTGAATTATCTTTGTTTTGGTATAAGACACGTCCCTTTTGGAGAACGTTTGTTATTTTAAAACTATTTTACAAATCAGGGTGACGCTGAATTTCTGAACGGAATTTTCTTGTGCATGGTTAATCAATACCACTTTTATAGTTATTAATCGGTTTGAATATGCTATCCATGTTAATATTATTATATCAATATCTATTTAATAAATAATATTGCTTATGTTTTAACATTCAACAAATTTTACCGATTTACAGTTTTATAGTATCCGTCTGTATCCGTACGGTTTATTACATATCTAGTTGCACGCCGAGACCATATTATTTCATGTTACTGTTGTATTAGTGCACCATGCTTGATAATGTGCATCCTACATAGTCATGGTGTAACCCCTGATGAATATTTGTGCATCCATGCTTTTGTGCATCCGTACTTGCTACAGTTTTATTATGAGCATCCGCTTGACACATGTGCACTACCTGGCATAACCTGATATACCACTGCTTGACTTGATACCTGATCTTGTTACTAATGCCGACAATCTTGACCTGTTGTCCCTACGGACATATCCTGCTGTCTATTTAGACAAACCTGTATCTGCTTGATCCTGTGTTGGCATTAGCTCCAGATTTATCAATACCCGACTTGAACACATAACCTTGGTGGTATGGGGAAATCAAAAGTGTAAACTAAAGTGTAACTTAAAAGGGTATTACTTGATCCGTGGTCCCGGGGGGTAACAGGACAGAGCCATTCGTGACTCTTACATCTTGATCCGTGGTCCCGGGGGGTAACGGGACAGAACTACTCTTGGTTTACATATTCCTGATCCGTGGTCCGGGAGGGTAACGGGACATATCCTTTGACTTACATGGAGGATTACATTAATTGATTTCAAACAAACTTTAGAATAGATAACCCAGTAGCACAGTTTAGATTAATCACTGCACGTCACATATATTGATACACTTCACTGTTCTATATCCGTGTTTACTTATTACATTCATATTACTGTTTATAATTCATGCCTGTATATTTCGTGTATCCTGTTCAGTTATTATTGATTGATATCATAACGCACTGACGTTTGGGTTTTGCATGGCCCAGATCCTCTATCTCTGTCGCAGGAAGTTCAGGAGTATTTTGACCAACAAGCTGAGCAGTGAAGATCATGCTAGTAGCTAGTTAGTTTAGTTATTTACGTATATTCCAGATTGTTATTGTTTATTGAATCTATTGCTTCCGCATATTATTTCTTTACTCGTTTATTCTGGCTTATGGACATGTATTAGATAGTTTATTTTATGTCTACTGTTCTTGATATCTCTAGACAGCCGTAATGTGACTGTGGAGGGATGTTTCCTATCCACAGGTAGCATGGTTGGCTCTGTCACGTGACTATCTTAGCGCACTCTGGAAAGCGGGGCGTGACAGGGTTTGTTTGGTATCGGAGCCATAGGATTTAGGTTAATCGGGTTTGATTCTTTTATAGTTGGGTATTGGACCCAATACACGAATCAGAACATCCGTAATTAGGAACATGTCCTGCCACATTGTTATCGTGATTCTTGCATCCTATTCCTTTGATTGTGATACTAGGATTTGGGCGACTTGAACGGAGTTATGTAATTGTACCCATGAACTGCAGCGTGGTTATAATACGGTACTCTATTTAAGTAACTTGGAGTCCTAGTCTTGATTCATTTCCTTGATTCATGGTTGTGAAATTTCCTTGGTTCTCTCAGTTTCATTGCTTACCAGTTCAGATTTCTTGGTGAACGATACCGACAGTTATGAAGTTGTCTTGGGAATGGATTTTCTCGGCACTTTCCATGCTCACATTGATTGTAGGGCAAAGAAAGAGATTTTCCAGATTCCCGGACATCCGGAGTTTGTTTTGCTGGAGGTAGCAGTTCTGTCGGGCCAGTCGAGTTTAGGGCTAGGCCGCCAAACAGTGTTCTTTCGTCGATGGAAGTTGATAAGGAGGAAGCGCCAGCTGTAATTTGAGAGTTAATGGACGTGTTCGAGGACATCTCGGGTTTACCGCCAAACGAGATATGGAGTTCGCGATTGATCTTGTTCCTGGTGCAGCGCCAATCTCAATGGCGTACTATCCAATGGCACCAGTGGAGTTGGAAGAAATCAAGAAGCAGGTTACTAAATTGCTAGAGAAGGTTGGATTCGCAGCAGCAATTCACCTTGGGGAGCTTCAGTTCTTCTATTCAAGAAGAAAGATAGCACAAGGAGGATGTGCATCGATTATCGTGAATTAAACCGGGTGACTATTAAGAACAAGTACCCGATCCCTCGCATTGGCGAATTGTTCGAGCAACTCAGTAGCGCGAGGGTATTCTCAAAGCTGGATTTGTGATCCGAATATCATCAGGTCCGAGTTAAATCAGAGGATATTTGCAGACTGCGTTCCGAACTCGGTATGGACATTACGAGTATTTAGTGACGCCATTCGGAGTCACGAATGCACCGGCGATATTTATGGACTTGATGAACCGAATCTTTTCACCATTCTTAGACCAGTTTATTGTGGTGTTTATCGATGATATTCTGATCTTCTCGAGGAGCATTGAAGAGCATACAGAATACTTGAAGATCGCACTGCAGACACTGAGGCATGAAAGATTGTATGCACAGATGAGCAAGCACGAGTTTTGGCTTGGAGAAGTGAAGTTTTTTTGGGGGTATGTCGTATCCGGAGATGGAATCGCCGTTGATCCTGAGAAGATTGCAGCAGTTCAAGATTGACCGATTCCGAAGAATGTAGCAGAGATCAGAAGTTTTCTTGGACTTGCCGGATATTACAGAAGATTCGTGGAGAATTTTGCTCATTTGGCTGAACCTTTGACCAAGCTTACGCGAAAGGAAGTACCGGTTCGTATGGACGGATAAGTGTGCGTCAGTTTTTGAGGCGTTGAGGCAGAGGTTGATAACCACTCCTATTTTGACCGTACCATACGGTTCCGGAGGATTGGTGATTCACAGCGACGCATCTGGGAAAGGTTTGGGATGTGTTTTGATGCAGCATGGGAAGGTTATAGCCTATTCATCAAGACAGTTGAAGACCCATGAGAAGAATTACCCAACTCAGGATTTGGAGCTAGCAGCTGTGATTTTCGCTTTGAAGATTTGGAGACTACTTATTGTTAGTGTATATGCCCTAGGGGCCATTATTGTATCATACTAGTTTGTATATTACTTAATGGAAGTTTGGGATATTCACAGTTATATAACAGTCTTGCTAAACATGGTAGTATGCTACTTGGTTTTATCTATCTTAATATGTATGTTCGTATTGATAGAGCCCTTAGGATCTTGCTTGAATACCAGCGTTGTGATGGCAGTCACACTAGTGGGGGTTAGGTAGTCTACAAGCACATCCTTTTCCAGGTCCCTAGTCGTAGGATTATCGAGACAGGGCATCGATACTCCGGAGTAGACTAGTGTGTACGCTTCTCATCCCAGTTGGGGAGATGGTCTGTCCCACAGCCATCAGTACGTCGTGCTGGAGATAGTATACAGGTGCTCGTTGGGTTACGGGTACACCGGACAGGACTCGCAGGGAACTGTTGGTTGGTATTATACCCGTCATCAGTTAACAGTTCTCAGGTGACATGAGTACAGCATAGTCCGCAGACTTGACACTGCTACTTCGCCTCGAGTGTGTCCCACCGTTCTTAGATTGCTACCCTATCACGGCTCAAAGGAGTCGTGCAAACAGGTAGCAGTTGGGTGCAGTCCCGAGCACTTGGAGGCAGTGGTGGTTAGACAGGATTCGTCTCTCCCAGTATTGGGAGTTGATATCGCGCTGTGTCAGAGAGCCATTACGCAAAGTCCCTGGCCAGGGCAACCGAGATTTACTGGTAGGTTCCAGTAGTTTCTCAAGGTGTAATGGGCTACGCTCCGACATGACTTATACCGCTATTAGGGGACTGACGCTTGCCGCCCCTAGGCCTGATATGCGATAGTCTTAGACGAACAGACCGGACTGTACGGAGATTGTCACATCAGGCTCAGTAGGAGTTCGGATGGGTTTCCTCATCGGCCTTCTTATCGACATCTACCTGGGGACCGTTACGTACAGCTAGTGCCACTTGCGGTCTGTGGTTAAACCCACTGCCAGCGTAGTAGTTGAGTCTTTAGAGTCCCACACAGAGAGTTTCCCTGCTCCAGGCGAAACGATATAGATGTCGTATGGTTTTACGACAAGGGTTCGGACGTATACGTGTGTTTACGCACGTACGACATTCGGACAGTTTTTACTAGCCGGCTTTGGTTTAACCCAGATTCTAGTATCGGGTTATTGGATTTATACAATCTAAAGTTTTTCCGTGTTTTCACAGATAGGAGGGGCGTTCTCGTAATTTCACGAGAAGCTTCTAGAAGGATGGTGACTTGGGGGTTTAGGTGGCATAAGCATTAAATGATATTAGTGACTCATTTGTGTGATTCATCCATGTCATTAATGCATCATTAAATGGTTAATGACTCATGTAGATGAATCACTCATATGAATAAATGAAGCATAATGATTAATCATTTTGTTTATTTATTTTGATAAATCATTATGCTTCATATATTCATGAGAGATCATTATCTCATTCTCATTCTCTTGCTCACCTTCTCTCTCCTCAAGCTCTCTCTCTTCAAACCCTAATCCTCCCCTCTCATGTGTTGAGATCAAGGATTAGATAGACTAATTAATCCATAACCTCACTCTATATCACCTAGGTGCCTTTGATTAGCAACTAAAGAAACCTAGTTACCTCAAGTTTAGAGGTGAAGCTTGGAATAGAAGCTCTCGGGTGGATTGTCTATTACATAGAGGAGGCCGAGGAGGAGGTGGAGAACGAAAAAATGAAGGACTAGGTTCACTAGGTATAATCTCTTTTCATAGTAGTTAAGAACTCCTATGCATGTGTTAGTTATAGTTTAGCAAAGATTCTTCGGTTAGTCGATGTTAACTCAAAGAACAAGATCGTTTTTCATATTTCCGCCTCCCCGCAACTCGTGGGGTGTTGTATATCGACTTACAGTGGTATCAGAGCCTCGCTAAACAATAATTAACTCATTAGCAAAGTCGTTACAATTTCGAACGCGAAACGAACCGGAAAAAACATCGATATCACATAGTTTCTGTCGATTTTAAAATAAGGTCTAAAATTTTTCAGGGACCTGCAGAATAACCTACAGAGAAATATAAGAACACTGAAAAAAATTGGGTTCATGAATCGGCCAAACAGCCGCGGAACCGCGGCCGATCCCACCGATCCGCCGCGGATCCGCGGCCGAGTTGGAGCCGATTCAGCCCAAGGTTTTCCAGTGGCTATTCTGTGATGTTTTTGTCTTTTCTGGAATGTTTATTTTCTGCTCAAGTCTCAGGTGCACAGAGAAGTTTTGGAGTAGAATCTGATATGTTTGCTCGATCGAAATTATACGATGTTTGCTAATTTGATTGTATCTGTGAACTGTTTAATGTGTTCGTAAACCTTCCCTAACTGCTAGTATGTCGGTTGGCAGGGGGTTGCACATTTCTGTAATGGATTTTACTGTTTGTGGTTATGAACTGTATTGGATTGTTGTGATGATTAGCCGGGGTTTGTGATGGGTTATTATATTAATTCGATCAATGTAATTGTAATATGTTGTAATATTATTTTGCGGGCACATCCAGGTTGCGGTTGTAGCCACCGTTGTATTATTTCATTTTACTGTTTTTGCTCCTAGGATAGACCCAAGGTGGGGTGCACAAACTACCGGCTACTTTGAAGTGTTTAGTGGCCTACTCACGTTGTTGAGGGATACCGCTTCACTTCGGGTACTTGGCGGGTAGTTTGCCGTACCCGTAGGGGTCTAGGGTGGGGTAATGGCTATTCATCACAACCGTGTAATCCGTCTTTCGTTGCAGGCTCAAAAGAAACACGGATTGCTTGCATATCCAATAATATTCATCTGTGATCTAGAATGCCTATTATTGCGTCTGACGAATGTACAATATCTATATATGATAGCTATTTAGATGTCACTTATATTTTACACCTGCGCTAGCCCAGCCCCCGCTCTGCCGTTAGTTAAGTAACCTAACGGGTGATGACGGGACCCAGTGGCGAATGCAGATGGCATAAGAGGACGTTGTATTTTTGTTGTTTTCTACAATGATAGGTTAATGATGGGACGCATTATTATTAATGCAAAGAAAATAAACCAAAGTTGAATCGTTGGAACAGTTTAAAAGAAACCACTCGGTTATTTTTAAAACAAAAGATATTTTTAATTGCGGAGATTTAACCACTCCTTTTAAAAGCTATCAGGTTCCTTCGGTCATATCAAGTTCACTACGTTCACGGTTTCGCCAAAACCATTCGTAGCCCTCCGTCATTTCATTTGGGTATTCAGTAGTATTCAAGCTATGTATTTTGACCAACGCCAATGCATAGTGTTTGGTAGCTGCTGGGTATTCATTTATTGTATAGATAGATGAGTTAGTTTGGGACAGTCGTATTATCATTTTGGCCAACGTCAAGGATATGTATGGATGGGTTCAAATTAACAAGATAATGATGGGTAGAACTTGACATGTGACTTATGACATTTTGACCAACGCCAAGGTCATAAGAGCATGGGGCAAAAATTTATATCGGGAATTTCTAAAGAAACTAAAATTTACAAAGAGATGCATACCACTTGGAGTTTGATGAATGTTGGTAGGATTCCTTCAACATTATCATACGATAATATTTGGATCCCGATCCTACTGTGAGTATATGCTACTCATCAGGAGATTCGTCACTTAACGATCAATGCTATAAACCAAGTAGGTGCCTAGAAAAGTTTCAGCGGGGCTACGCCCCCAGAGAAAAGAGGTTATTTAATTAAGGAACTTCGCGAAAGCGTTGGAAAACCTCCCTCGAAGTATCGACATTGGCCTGGCTGAACAGTTAAGCAAGTATTGTACGGTGAGAATAGCCTTGCCTAGTTCTTCCTTTTTGGTTTGAGGAGGGATTCGAGAAACAGTGGGAGCCATCCAGTTTAGATAAATTAAAAACCACTCTAAACTTGCAAGAGCATCATGCTAAAGTGTTTCTTCTCTCTCTCCTAATTGCAGCGACCCTGAAAATGACTGGACTTAAGTTACTTTTAGAGAAAAATATACTGACAGGGCCAAACTATAAAGATTGGCTGCGGAATGTCAAAATGGTTTTGACCTATGACAGATTGGGGTATGTCCTCACCACTAAGGCACCTACAGTCCCAGGTCCCAAATCCAGTAATGCGGATAAGGAAATCCGCAAAACCTGGGAGTTAGATTGCGCGAAGGCCAAGTGCATCGTGCTTGCCTCGATGAACAATGAACATCAGAGGAGGCACGAGGATATGGATCTTGATGCCATATTTCTCCATACAAAGGAACTTTATGGAGAGCAATCTTGTATAGCAAGATACGAGACCTCAAAGAACTTGTTTCAAGCGAGGTTGGCCGTCGGATCATCGGTATGAGAACATGTCCTAAAGACGATAGGCTATATAGAAGAGCTCGCAGACCTTGGGACGACTTTGGATAATGAGCTCTATACAGACTTAATTCTCCAGTCCCTTCCTTCCACCTACGCCCAGTTTATTCTGAATTTCAACATTCAAAGAAAAGAAGTTGAACTTCCAGAACTCCTTAACATGTTGAGGAGTGCAGAGGGCACCTTGCAGAAGGCAAGGGAAACACCCGCTATGTTTATTTGTAGTACTTCATCTTCCAGGTCCAAGGCTAGGGCCAAAAGAAGGAAGAAGAAGGCCGCCACCAAACCTAGAGGAGGTGTTAGTAAGGTGGGAGCGAAGGGAAAGAAAAAGTTTGCGGTACCAGTAGTGGCCCAGGATGAGTGCCTCTATTGTCATAGGAAAGGGCACTGGAAGAAAGATTGCAAGGCGTGGAACGCCAAGAACCAGGGACCGAAGCAAGCTGTGGCTTCGACTTCAGGTGTGTTTGTAATTGAGAATTGTCTGTCAATCAACTCTACTTCCTGGGTATTGGATACCGGATTAGGATCTCATATATGCAATTCATTGCAGGCACTGAGAAACCGTAGAGTGCTGAAGGATGGTGATATGACCCTGATGGTTGCTAACGGAGCTAGCGTGGGAGCTGTGTCCGTAGGGGATTATCACCTGGGATTGACGAGTGGACATATTTTGGTTTTACATAACTGTTTTTGTGTACCTAGTTTAACGTGTAATATCATATCAGTTTCCTTGTTATCAAATAAAGGTTATGATTTCACGTTTGTAAGCGATGTTGTTAACATCCACCTTAATCATAGTTTGATTGGGTCCGGTACACTGGATAACGGTATATATGTCTTAAACCAACACCAGATTTTCAATGTCCAGAACACACTAAAAAGAAAGTCTCCAGATTTAAATAAGGCTTTCTTATGGCATTGTAGACTAGGTCACATCAATGAGACAAGGTTAACCGAGTTAATAAAGAAGGATATTTGGACTCGTTCGAATATCAAACTTATGCCACTTGTCAATCATGTCTCAAAGGAAAGATGACAAAGACTCCATTCACTGGACATGGAGTAAGAGCGAGCGAGCTTTTAGGACTCATACACAGCGATGTATGTGGTCCAATGTCTACACATGCAGGAGGTGGTTTTTCCTAGTTTATTACTTTACACTGAGATCTGATCGAGGTGGTGAATACTTAAGTTCCGAGTTCCTAGGTTACCTAAAAGAGAAAGGAATTCTCTCTCAGCTTACTCCTCCATACACTCCACAGCATAACGGTGTATCGGAGAGATGGAATCGAACCCTATTGGATATGGTACGTTCCATGATGAGTAATGCTGAGTTACAGCGATCTTTCTGGGGTTATGCGCTAGAATCAGCGGCATATCTTTTGAACATGGTTCCTACGAAGACTGTGCCTACCATGCCATATCAGATGTGGAGTGGGAAGAAACCCTATCTTCAGTATCTAAAGATATGGGGATGTCCAGCTTTTGTTAAAAAACAGCATGTGGACAAGCTCGAGGCACGATCAGTACAGTGTAAGTTTGTGGGATATCCAAAGAACTCCAAGGGGTATCTATTCTATTACGCAGAGGAACAAAAGGTTTTTGTTTCTCGTAATGCCCATTTTCTAGAATATCAGTTTTTAGAAAAGGAAATAAGTGGGAGCGAAATAGAACTGGAAGAAATTCCAGAACCACAAACTACTACTGAAAGTTTGGTAGAACCAGTAGTTCAAGAAGAACAGGACATTCCCACACCCCTCCGCAGGAGTAGTCGGCCGTCTCATCCGCCTGAGAGATACTACGGTTTTCTCATAGATGGAGATAGAGAGGATGCATCATTGATGATGATGAACCTACTAGCTTCCAGCAGGCCATCCAGAGCGGCGACTCGGTACGATGGCTAGATGCAATGCGGACCGAGATGGAGTCCATGTACACCAACAAAGTATGGACTTTGGACTTTGCTCCAGATGGGGTAAAACCCATAGGATGCAAATGGATCTTCAAGAAAAAGATTGGTGTAGATGGACAGGTGGAAACCTATAAGGCTAGACTTGTTGCAAAGGGTTTTTGTCAAAGACCTGGTTAGGACTATGACGAAACTTTTTCTCCAGTGGTTATGCTCAAAGCCATTCGGGTCCTTCTTGCTATTGCTGCCTTCCATGATTATGAAATCTGGCAGATGGACGTAAAGACAGACTTTCTGAATGGTAATTTAGAAGAGTGCGTCTATATGGATCAGCCAGAAGGTTTCAATCAGAGTGGGAGCAGCGGGAAAGTATGCAAGTTGCTTTAGTCCATTTATGGACTAAAGCAGGCATTGCGGAGTTGGAACATCTGTTTTGATGAAACAGTCAAAGAATATGACTTTATCAAAAATCCAGATGAACCATGTATATATAGTAAAGTTGTAGCACGAAGTGTCGTGATCCTCGTCTTGTACGTGGATGACATTTTATTGATAGGAAATGACATTCCTATGCTACAATCTGTCAAGGGATTCTTATCATACAGGTTCTCCATGAAAGGCCTGGGTGATGCCTCTTACATTCTGGGGATCCGGATCTATCGTGATAGATCCAAGAGGATGTTGGGACTTTCACAGTCCAGGTATATCAACACTATACTGAAAAGATTCAGTATGGAAGATTCTAAGCGCGGTAATCTACCGGCTTGTCACGGAATCACCCTATCCAAAAAGATGTCTCCCAAGACTGATTTGGAGAGGGGTCGCATGTCCATTATACTCTACGCCTCTGCAGTAGGCTCTATAATGTATGCGATGTTGTGCACCAGACCAGATGTAGCTTACGCATTCAGCGTGGTAAGCCGGTATCAGTCAGACCCAGGGGAGAATCACTGGATAGCGGTAAAGAACATTCTCAAGTACCTAAGAAAGACTAAGGAGATGTTATTGGTTTACGGCGGAAAAGACCTCAAGATGGAGGCCTTTGCTGATTCCGGCTTCCAGAGTGATAAGGACGATTCCAAGTCCATGTCAGGTTATGTCTTTACCCTCAATGGAGGGGCGGTGTGCTGGAAGAGTTCCAAGCAGGACACCGTTGCTGACTCGACTATGGAAGCGGAGTATATTGCTGCTTGTGATGCCGCAAAAGGAGCGGTCTGGATGAAGAAGTTCCTAACAGAACTTCAGGTGGTTCCTACCATAGTTGATCCAATACCTCTATATTGCGACAACAACAGAGCTATAGCTTTAGCGAAGGAACCAAGGTCCCATCAGAAATCCAGACACATCTTAAGGCGGTATCACCTGATCAGGGAGATCATAGATCGCCGGGAGATCGAGGTCCGGAGAGTTGCTACTGAAGAGAACATTGCTGATCCATTCACAAAGGCCCTACCTCAGATTCAGTTCGAAAGGCTACTCGAGATCATTGGTCTTCGATATGCCAGTAGATGGCCCTAGTGCAAGTGGGAGATTGTTAGTGTATATGCCTTAGGGGCCATTATTGTATCATACTAGTTTGTATATTACTTAATGGAAGCTTAAGATATTCACAGTTATATAACAGTCTTGCTAAATATGGTAGTATGCTACTTGGTTTTATCTATCTTAATATGTATGTTCGTATTGATAGAGCCCTTAGGATCTTGCTTGACTACCAGCGTTGTGATGGCAGTCACACTAGTGGGGCTGGGTAGTCTACAAGCACATCCTTTTCCAGGTCCCTAGTCGTAGGATTATCGAGACAGGGCATCGATACTCCGGAGTAGACTAGTGTGTACGCTTCTCATCCCAGTTGGGGAGATGGTCTGTCCCACAGCCATCAGTACGTCGTACTGGAGATAGTATACAGGTGCTCGTTGGGTTACGGGTACACCGGACAGGACTCACAGGGAACTGTTGGTTGGTATTATACCCGTCTTCAGTTAACAGTTCCCACGTGACATGAGTACAGCATAGTCCGCAGACTTGACACTGCTACTTCACCTCGAGTGTGTCCCACTGTTCTTAGATTGCTACCCTACCACGGCTCAAAGGAGTCGTGCAAACAGGTAGCAGTTGGGTGCAGTCCCGAGCACTTGGAGGCAGTGGCGGTTAGACATGATTCGTCTCTCCCGATATTGGGAGTTGATATCGCGCTGTGTCAGAGAGCCATTACGCAAAGTCGTTGGCCAGGGCAACCGAGATTTACTGGTAGGTTCCAGTAGTTTCTCAAGGTGTAATGGGCTACGCTCCGACATGACTTATACCGCTATTAGGGGACCGACGCTTGCCGCCCCCTAGGCACGATATGCGATAGTCTTAGACGAACAGACCGGACTGTACGGAGATTGTCACATCAGGCTCAGTAGGAGTTCGGATGGGTTTCCTCATCGGCCTTCTTATCGACATCTACCTGGGGACCGTTACGTACAGCTAATGCCACTTGCGGTCTGTGGTTAAACCCACTGCCAGCGTAGTAGTCGAGTCTTTAGAGTCCCACACAGAGAGTTTCCCTGCTCCAGGTGAAACGATATAGAGGTCGTATGGTTTTACGACAAGGTTTCGGACGTATACGTGTGTTTACGCACGTACGACATTCGGACAGTTTTTACTAGCCGGCTTTGGTTTAACCCAGATTCTAGTATCGGGTTATTGGATTTATACAGTTTAAAGTTTTTCCGTGTTTTCACGGATAGGAGGGGCGTTCTCGTAATTTCATGAGAAGCTTCTAGAAGGATGGTGACTTGGGGGTTTAGGTGGCATAAGCATTAAATGATATTAGTGACTCATTTGTGTGATTCATCCATGTCATTAATGCATCATTAAATGGTTAATGACTCATGTAGATGAATCACTCATATGAATATATGAAGCATGCTGATTAATCATTTTATTTATTTATTTTGATAAATCATTATGCTTCTTATATTCATGAGAGATCATTATTTCATTCTCATTCTTTTGCTCACCTTCTCTCTCCTCAAGCTCTCTCTCTTCAAACCCTAATCCTTCCCTCTCATGTGTTGAGATCAAGGATTAGATAGACTAATTAATCCATAACCTCACTCTATATCACCTAGGTGCCTTTGATTAGCAATTAAAAAAACCTAGTTATCTCAAGTTTAGAGGTGAAGCTTGGAATAGAAGCTCTCGGGTGGATCGTCTATTACATAGAGGAGGCCGAGGAGGAGGTGGAGAACGAAAAGACGAAGGACTAAGTTCACTAGGTATAATCTCTTTTCATAGTAGTTAAGAACTCCTATGCATGTGTTAGTTATAGTTTAGAAAAGATTCTTCGGTTAGTCGATGTTAACTCAAAGAACAAGATCGTTTTTCATATTTCCGCCTCCCCGCAACTCGTAGGGTGTTGTACATCGACTTACACTTATTGGGCGAAAGGGTCGAAGTATTCACCGATCACAAAAGCCTAAATTATGTGTTCACGCAGAAAGAGCTTAATATGAGGCAACGTAGATGGTTGGAGCTGATGGCTGACTCTGATCTCGATCTTAAGTACCATCTGGGGAAAGTTAATGTAGTGCCGGATGCGCTTAGTCGGTTGCCAGCAATTCGGATGTTGACTGCACAGAAGGAGCTTTTCGAAGACTTTCGGAGATTCGAGCTAGAGTTTGTGCTACCGCATTCTTCGGGACAGTTGATGCAGCTGCAAGTACAGTTGTCGTTGATCGATAATATTAAGCAGCACTGCTATAGGACCCAAGATTGCAGAAGTTTCGAGAACAGGTTGAAGTTGGACTTCGTACGGACTTGTTAATTCATGAAGATGGTTCGTTGCGATATGGTAGCCGTTTGTGTGTGCCAAAAGGAGATATTCACGAAGAAGTTATGAAGGAGGCACACAGTTCCGCATATTCCGTACATTCAGGAGGCACGAAGATGTATCGCGATCTAAGACAGCATTTCAGATGGGAAGGTATGAAAAGGGAGATTGCTCGCTTTGTAGCGAAGTGCTTGGTGTGTCAGCAAGTTAAGGCTGAACATCGAAGGGTTGCTGGTTTATTGCAACCACTCCCGATTCCTCAATGGAAGTGGGAACATGTAACTATGGATTTCGTGACAGCTCTACCGCGGAGTCCAAAGGGCAACAATGCAGTTTGGGTGATTTTTGATCAATTGACCAAGGTAGCTCATTTCATACCGTTTCGAGTTGGTCAGTCAACGGAAGCGTTAGTAGAACGGTACATGCAGAAGATTTTGAGATTGCATGGGGTACCTGTGAGCATTGTTTCTGATCGTGATACCCGATTCTTATCGCACTTCTGGAGGAGCTTACAGGAAAGTTTGGGGATGGGATTGAAGTTTAGCACTACTTATCATCCTCAGACAGATGGCCAATCGGAGAGAACGATCTAAACTCTTGAAGACATGTTGAGATATTGCATGTTAGACTTCAAGGGTTCGTGGGAGGATCATCTACACTTGGTGGAGTTTTCGTACAACAACAGCTTTCAGGCGACTATTCAGATTGCTCCATTTGAAGTATTGTATGGTCGCAAGGGTCGTTCATCCGTTTGTTGGGATGATGTTGGAGAACGAAGATTGTTAGGACCGGATTTGATCGTGCAAACAATAGAGAAGGTTAATACTATTCGGCATCACGTGATGGCAGCACAAGATCGGCAAAAGAGTTGGGCCGACACATCGAGAAGACCTCTAGAGTTCTCTGTTGGTGATCTGGTATTCTTGAAGATATCACCAACTAGAGGAGTGATTCATTTTGGGAGTCGAGGCAAGCTTAGTCCTCGATTCGTAGGGCCTTTCGAGATTTTGGAGCGTGTTGGAGAAGCGGCTTATCGATTGGTATTCCCGCAATGTTTGGCGAATGTTCATGACGTGTTTCATGTATCTCAACTTTGTAAGTATGTTCGAGATGAAACACACGTGCTAGATCATTCGGAGCTGACTGTAAGAGAGGATTTAACCTTTGAGGAATGAACGATGTCGATTATTGATCGAAGAGAAAATGTCCGTAAGAATAAGGTTATCCCTCTTGTACTTGTTTCTTGGGGGAATCACTCACACGGAGAATCGACTTGGGAACGAGAATACGAGATTCGACAGAAGTTTCCACACCTATTCTTGTAGATTCTTGATTGTTTATCTTTTCTTGTTTCTGGAATTTCGAGGACGAAATTTTTTGTAGTTGGGTATAATGTAACACCCTAGTTCTTTTATACCAGTTCTATTTCAAGTATTTCTTTATTTATGGTATTTTCCTGATTTACTGTGTTTTGGGTGCGAATAGTATATTTGACATTTGTATTTTCATCCGACCCTACCCGCTTGCTTGAAACCTGTCTTGATTCATATTTATGATTTATCCTGACTTGATACGTGGACTCGTGCACTTTCATTTGCATACTAGAATTTTACCTGGCATCTGTATTTTTATATAACATTTAAGTCACATAAAATAGTTTAAAAAAATATTGCATGACCTGCATGATACCCCTGACCCTGTGGTAGCATCCACGCATCTTGTTCTCGTCCCGTTCAGTGAAACAGACTTGTTTGGATGGCTACGCGCACGTACGTGCATCCGTTCTTGGGGGTATGCATTTTCGTTATCCGGATATCCAACTTTAATTTTGGTCGACATGTATATTTTTCGTATTTTAAAACTGAATTTTAGACCCGACCCGGGCATGTTTTGGACTATGTTTGTATTTACCAGAATATCAAATTTAATTTATATAATATTAATTTTATAAACTGATACAAATTAAAATTTATTCAACTAATAAAAGATTTTTTTAAATTTAAATCTAAACTAATTTCCTAACAAACTAACAACCCCTTTCTCTCTCTCCTCTCTCTCCCTCTCTCTCTGTTACTTTATAAATATTAATTCTTTCAATATTTACAACCCCTGCATCTCTTCTCCACATATATATATATTTGATATACTTTTTAAATCCCATATAAAGAAAAGCACCGTTCCCTTTCTTCTTCGCGTTTTCCCGCCTACGAATGAAACCCACGCCTCGCTTCTGCCCTCGTCCCGCGTGCCGTGTGTGCGTTGCGATGATTTACCGACGTCGGACGTGCCGTGCGTATCCATCGTGTGATCCGATCGAGGCAAGTTAACCTTGCTACATGCTATACTACTATATTCTATATTCATTTGAATAATAACATCACATAATGATTAGTTATGCATCCCACATTATCATTTTTGCATGTTTCACCATTTTCGGATATCCGTGTGCATCCGTGCAAGTTATTTCATATCTAGTGTATGCAAATTTATCTTGATACATTTTATACTACAATATACTGCACCCAATTGAATATTTACATTTCATATTGTTTAGTTGTACATCCCGCATTTACCAGTTTATCATTTTACTGTTCTACGACGTCCGTACACATCAATATCATTATTTACATACCTAGTCGCATGCTAATTCATCTTTCTACATGCTAGGTATATTATTATACATCCATATGAGTAAAATATTACCCGTTTATCACATTATACATCCATATTAAAGTTTTACCGTTTTCGGATATCCGTTTGCATCCATATCATTTAAAATATATATCGTCGTAATATTTCTTATTATTATCTTTAATTAGTTTATAATCTGCATTTTATAATGTTATATAAAATATAGTTTGAAAATATTATAGTTTACACATGAATCGTCGTTGCAAAGCGGATACGACAAATCTGAAATTTACTGTACACCTTACCTTATAAAATTCATTATAAATCATAGAAAAATTATTAGTATACGTTCTTTAGTTTGTTATGAAGCTAACTCATAATCCTATAACTTTATTAAATATTTACTTGCAAAATAAATTGTTTAAATAACGTAAAACGCAAATGAAAATATCTCTAAACTGCTGTCTAGGGAAATTCCAGCAGCAAACTTTCAATTTCGAATGTATATATCTTTTTGTAGGAATAACCTGAGATACTTCAACTTATAAAAATGAAAACCTTATTGAATTATCTTTGTTTTGGTATAAGACATGTCCCTTTTGGAGAACGTTTGTTATTTTTAAATTATTTTACAAATCAGGGTGACGCTGAATTTCTGAACGGAACTTTCTTGTGCATGGTTAATCAATGCCACCTTTATAGTTATTATTCGGTTTGAATATGCTATCCATGTTAATATTATTATATCAATATCTATTTAATAAATAATATTGCTTGTGTTTTAATTTTCAGCAAATTTTACCGATTTACAGTTTTATAGTATCCGTCTGTATCCGTACGGTTTATTACATATCTAGTTGCACGCCGAGACCATATTATTTCATGTTACTGTTGTATTAGTGCACCATGCTTGATAATGTGCATCCTACATAGTCATGGTGTAACCCCTAATGAATATTTGTGCATCCATGCTTTTGTGCATCCGTACTTGCTACAGTTTTATTATGAGCATCCGCTTGACACATGTGCACTACCTGTCATGACCTGATATACCACTGCTTGACTTAATACCTGATCTTGTTACTAATGCCGACAATCTTGACCTGTTGTCCCTACGGAAATATCCTGTTGTCTATTTAGACAAACCTGTACCTGCTTGATCCTGTGTTGGCATTAGCTCCAGATTTATCAATACCTGACTTGAACACATAACCTTGGTGGTATGGGGAAATCAAAAGTGTAAACTAAAGTGTAACTTAAAAGGGTATTACTTGATCCGTAGTCCCGGAGGGTAACAGGACAGAGCCATTCGTGACTCTTACATTTTGATCCGTGGTCCCGGAGGGTAACGGGACAGAATCACTCTTGGTTCACATATTCCTGATCCGTGGTCCCGGGGGGTAACGAGACATATCCTTTGAGTTACATGGAGGATTACATTAATTGAGCTGTCACGCCCCGCTTCCCAGTATACGACGAAGGGGACGCGACTGGTCCGCTAAGTATATACTCAGAAGTACATACGCTAAGCGTATCTAAGCAATATAAAAGTAATTACACAAGAGACAAGATATAATAAAAACAACAACTTTTATTTATTAACATTGTTTTGTACAATGCATGAAAAGGAAATACAACTATAATAAAGCGATACCTAAATAATGACATAACAGGAAATGAAAAGTACTGAATGGAAATTGTAAAATGTCTAGAGCTCGGGGTTTTCACAGAACTGGTCCAAGTCTTCCGCAGTGGGCTTGTTGTCTGACGGGTCCAAACCACCTGACGACATTCAAAGAAGAAAGAAATAGAATGTCATCAGCGAAAAGGTCGCTCGATAAGTCCCAAAGATAAAAGGAAAGTAGAAAAGAAGAGAGAGAGAGGGAGGAGCTTTTAAAGTTATATTTGATTGTTATAAAGTTGTATTTCATGTTAACGCTGTTGTTTGTAGCTTGGTACAGAAGAATACCAGTGTATACGAGAGGGGTCTCTATATGCTAGAGACCAGGGCAAACAGAATATAGAGTACAAGGCTCCGTTAGAAGGCCCGGTACAACGGAAATTGGATTCATGTTAGGTGTCTTAAGTCTGACCGTCTCGTGCGACTTTTAACACCTTCCGTACCAATCTACCCCTTAAACCCTGTAGTGTTTTGTTTGTATTGTTTGTCTTGTAAATTGTATTGATTGTATAATTGGATGACTGACCGAAACCATGATATCTGTAACGGATGTAACCGTAGAATCATGTAAATGGAATAACTGGAGAACCATGTAAATGGAATGTATATCTATGGTTCGGTTCAGTCAAGTTGTATAGATTGATAATTGGATTTATGGATTCATGTTGAATTGTAATATTGAAAATTGTAGATCATAGATTGTAGATTGTACTTGAATCATATTCAAGTAATATATAATCAGACTCAAACCCGAGTCAGACAATTAGCAATGTAAATCGAAGTCTTGATTATTTCTTAAACCTATATTTACTAGGGTCCTTAGGGTAATTTATAGAACTTGAGGGGGTTTTATGAAAAAAATACTTTTATATACTTCTCAAAATACACCTCAAGTATTCATTATTCGTCTTTAGAGTTATAATGAATGTGGATTTTATATTGTGATATTTCTAGTGAAAATATCCTAGATTCATAATTAAAGGTATTTATTTGTAATATTGATTTATTTGGAATTCATGGTATTTTAGTGTAAAATTTGTTCTTGTGATTTTTAGAAAAAGATGGAATATTTATATAATAACAAAATAGATATTTTAATGATAAATATACATATATTTATACAAAAATAATTTTAATAAATATTTTATATTCTAAAAATCTCATTTTTCTTAAGATGTCGTATTTTAAATCTTTCAAGACCGAATGCTCTTTGCGGAGGTCTGAATCTCGCACTACTAAGCCCGAGGATGTGCGATAATCTGTACCATCCCGAACGGGTTCCCCAAAATGGGTTGTAGCGGCGCTTTGCAAAAATTGTAAAATACTAAATCCTTTAGAAAACGGTTTTATAAAGTAAATGGTATTTATTTGTAAAAATGTCAATTTTCCGTATTCTATGTTCTAGGGTCTCCTAAGTCAACTAGATTATTTCTAAATGGTCTAAACGACAAGTTGTGAGATACCTCAAATGCCTCTTCACCGCCAATTGTGGCCAGGTAAGTACAAGTGAGGAAAGGAGGGATCCGCTCACGAATCACCGTGAGACGGGCCTTTTAAAGTTATCTTTCTCACTTGCCTAGCCTAAACACCACAAAATCAGGTTTAGATAAACGACCGATGTCCACAACTTATCGTATTTTCCTAATAAGAGATAGATATTCAAAAAGTGTAACAATACTAAATCTTTTAGTAATGGTTTTATTAAGTCGAGGGTATTTAAGTGAAAATATTGTTTTCTCGTATTCTAAGTTTTCGATGGTTTCGGGTTAGGTTGTATATGAGTGTGTGAGGAGGTAGGTCGTTACCTCGTGCTCTATTTTAAATGTATAACAATCTTGATGGGGTTAAATGAATGATTGAAACAATGTGGTATTTAAGTGAAAAAATACGATAAATTGAAATAGCTATCATTTCATGTGATGAAACTTGCTCAAATTGTTTGATTAGTGTTTAGTAGTCAACATGAGGAAGTTTAAGTATGATTGTATTAGCGAGAAGTGGAATTTTATAGAAAACCGAATCGGAAATCGGATTTGTTCCGATTCCGTCGGGTTTTGTAATTTCGTATTTCGAGAATGGAAAAGAGAAATAGAAAGGGACTTACGGGTTTTAAGACACACAAGAGGGTGAAATGGAAGTAGGGGAATCGCCGATGTGTTGCATCATCGCCGGTAGTTCCTAAAGCGATCGCCGGAAGTTCGCCGTAGATTTCGCCGGAGCTTCGCCTCGAGCTTGTTTTCAACGTACGCAAGATCTCTTGATAATTTTAGAGAGTTGGCTCAGAAATGTGAGTGAGAGGGTAGAGAGTAGGGGTGGTATTTATAGGGTTAGTCTAGGGTTAGGGTAGGTGAAAGGTTAAAATGAAAAATGTGATAAAATGTATTAAAAATGTATTAAAAGTGGAGTAATTGGGGTTTTAAAAGAGCTCTGGAAATGGTCTGATGCTGAAATATTGCAGGTGCATAGGGAATATGAAAAGACACAACTTTCATGTTGGGGTCATCGCCGGAATCGGCCGACTCGGCCGTAACTCGGCCATGACTCGGTCGGAGTACTGAGTCGGACGAGGCAGGGCCGATTTGGCCGATTCCCGGCCGAGTCAGGCCGCTGGGATCCCCTCCGACGGTTCATCTACCCTCTGGCAATGTTACATCTTTGGGTGTAGTGGGGTTTTTGTGAGATATGCACGTGTAAACTCTTGGTATTCTAAAGGTTCAAAATAAAAAAAAATTAAAAATAATGTGGGGTATGGGATTTGAACTCTGATGGCTTGGTTCAGCAGTACAAGGTATTACCAATGAGCTACAAGCTCCTTCTTGTAATTATGGAGCTAATTAATTACTTAAAGTAAACAGTAAATGTAAATACCCCAAGTATACATTAATTTTAAAGCAAATTTTTGTACACTTAAAATGGAGTTGTTACATTCTTTTAACTTGTAATTAAAAAGCAAAATAATTACTTATAACTTGTGCTCAGGCTAAAATACCCCTTTATGGATTTTTGAAATTTTTTTGTAAATACTTGTATTGGAAATTAGGGGTTGTTACAGATTTCAAACAAACTTTAGAATAGATAACCCAGTAGCACAGTTTAGATTAATCACTGCACGTCACATATATTGATACACTTCACTGTTCTATATCCGTGTTTACTTATTACATTCATATTACTGTTGGATGTAGTGCCCTCAAAGTCAATTATTGGATCGCAGTTACGTGATTGCAATGATTGAGGAGGACCTATACCGGTAGCACAGTCTTACTCGAGATGATAGTATGCTATCTGGTTTGCCTTTATCAGTCGTGTACAGGTTCAGGTGACTGATCACTATTACACATTGATAGAGCCTTTAGGATCTTGCTTGACTACCAACAGTATGATGGCGATCATATACGTGAGAGTTGGGTAGTCTATAAGCACATCCTTAATTATGGTCCCTAGTCGTGGGAGTTTCGAGACAGGGCATCGATACTTCGGAGTAGACCAGTGTATACAGTCGAGACCCCGACGAGGGGCGGTGGCCGGTCTCACAAGCCACTGGTGTCAGTTGGATCACCTAAGATGTATACAGGTGCTCATTGGGTTATGAGTACACCGGAAAGGACTCGCCGGGAACCTGCTAGTTGGTATTATACCTAGCGTCAGATAGCGGTTCCCTGGTGACATGTGTACAGGTTAGTTCATCGACCCGAGGTCGTCATTTGTCTCGTGTGAGTTCCCACTGTTCTTTGATTTCTACCCTACCACGGCTCAATGGAGTCGTGCAAACAGGTATTTTTTGGGTACAGTCCCGAGCCACATGGAGGCAAGTAAGCGGATCGGCAGGGGATTCGTCTCTCCCGGTATTGGGGGTGAGATCGCGCTGTGTCTAGGAAAGCCATTACACCAAGTCCTTGGCCAAGGCAGGTGAGAATTACTGGTAAGTATTCCAGTAGTTTCTCAGGGTGTTCAGGGCTTGTCTCCGACACGACTTATACCGCTATTGGGGGTCTGACGTTACCAACCTCCTAGGCCCGATATGCGATACTCATAGAAGAACGGACCGGACTGTATGTATATTGTCACTGTTAGGCTCAGTAGGGTTCCAGGATGAGTTCGCTCATCGTCTTCCCTTGAGGTCAGTATATGGGCAGCCGTTACGCACAGCTAGTGCCGCTGCCGGCTTGTAGTTAAACCCACTGCCAGAGTACTGATGAGTCATTAGAGTCCCCCACAGATAATTTTCCAAGTTCAGGCAAAACATTGTAGAGGCCGTATGATTTTATGGCAGGGTTCGGAAAATGCACATGCATTTATGCACGTGTCATATTTCGGGCAGATAATACTGGTGGGCTTTGGTTTAAACCGGATCCGAGTATTATACTGTGTAGATATAATATCTTTGTCTCAGTTGCGTTTGTATTCGGTCGTAATACAAATGCGGGTATGTTTATACTGTTACGGGGTTATCCTGAAATTCGTTTCGGGATCGCTTTTCGAAGTTGCCAGTTTTCTATCACCCGTCTTAAACATTCGGTTTAATGCGGAATTATCTTTTTCATGATGGTGAGTCATGAGGGTGAGTCATGAGAGAGCTTCTAGAAAGTGATGAGGTGTTTAAGTGAGTCATTCATTGCATTAAATGGTTGATGAGGTGTTTAAGTGACTCATTGTTTGCATTAATTCTTTTTGGTAATGCTTAGGATATTTTCTTCTAAGCTTCACCACTTGATTCTTTGAGCTCACCCCCCACTTCTTCATGTGGCCGACCCCTCCTCTCCTATATATGGCCGAGCCCTATTTTGGGGGTGGAGATATAGATGATTAATTTGTTTCATGGAAATTTGATAGCTCATTTCTCATTACTCCATTAAAAGGCAACTTCATTAACCATTCATCCATGGTTTTGGATGAAACGAGACAAAGTATTCTACTCATTCTCTACATCAATCTTGGACATGTCGGCTAGTAAACTTCATGTCTGAGTTGCCTCGGTATAGAGGCGGGAGCCCGTTTAAAGATCCGTAGATGTGGTGCCACCTGGACGAGGAGACCGGAGATCAAGCGAGATCACAGATGCCGCAAAGAAGCATGGGATGATGGCTAAAGACCGAAGGACTCAGATTGTTCGGTATAGCCTTTCTACCCACTTGTAGTTTGTTAGTTCAGCGTTAATGGCAAAATCCGGGTTATAGTATGCGATAGCACCAGTTATAAAAGTTTTTGTTCCGCATTTGGCGTCAGAATGACGGCCGGGACGCTACCGTAGACTTACATGGTATCAGAGCCACGCCATTAAGCTTTATTAATTTGTTCTAACGCGTTTAAAATATCGATCGAACGGAATTTCGAAAACCGCATTTTTCATTGTATAGTTTCTGTCGATTTTAAAACAGGTCTAAAAATTATTTTGAGCATCTCAGAAAATCGAGCAGGCTTTTTTAAGAATTCTGGTGAAATTTGGTCGACTGAAGCTACAGCACTGCCGCGGAACCGCCGCACAAACCAAGGTTTGGCCGCGGTTCCGCCGCCAGTTTGGAGCTACAGTAAACCCTATTTCTACAGTGTGTTCTTCATGGGAAATTGTGGTTTCTAGAATGTTTGTTTTGGGCCCAGATTTTATTACTGTACTGCAGATATACGTGGGGCCCACTTCGGGAAGTTTTATCGATCAAAATTTTAAACTTGTTAGTTTACAGTACTTACATTTTATCTCCAACCGTGAATGTCATTCGAGCGGTAAATTGCGTCTAATTTCTATAGTCCTTTTAGACGGATTTGCGAACGCGATATTCGCGTTGATGTTCTGTGTTATGCTGTGATGTTGCGGATTTGTCGTGGTGGATAGCAGTGTGCAATGGTAGTGCAGTTTGGATTTATTTGTACATTTGATATTGCGAGGCGAGCGTTCAACATGTGGACTGCCGTCACTGCCTGTTTGTATAATATTCTTTTGGGGAACGACCGGGCTGAGGTCGATGTACCCATTGTACATATTTTTCATTTCTGTACTAGGTTTACCCCGCGATGGAGTGCACGGATAGCCGGGTTATGGAGGGCAACGGGTCCGCATCTCATGGCTTTGAGAGGCAGAGGGGCCTCACTCTAGAATTGGCAGACTATTCGCCGCACTCGTAGGGGGTACAGGTTGACCCAAGGAGGGGTGCTCAAGTTACCGGATTCTGTGAAGTGCCGGGTGGTCCATTCACTATGTTGTAGGGGGCTGCCTTGCTTCAGGTTTTGGCGGGTAACTTGCCGCACCCGTAGGGGTCTAGGTTTCATTGCACAGGCTATCTACACGACCAGGGGAACGTCGGGTTTCAGTAGCGGCTCTGTGAAACCCGGGGATCCCAGATTATCTGTATTGTTCTGTGATGCTTATTACTTTTCTGTAATGTTGCATATTTATCACGCCTGGAGCGATTATTGTATATTGGTATATATACTAGTAGATGTTGTATATGTTTTACACCCGCGCTAGTTTAGTCCCCGCTCTGTCGTTAGTTAAGTAACCTAACAGGTGATGACGGGACCCAGTGGCGAATGCGGATGGCATATACGTACATTTTATTTTCGTTCTTTTCTGGTGTGATTAATTGATGGGACTGCGTTGATTCTGATCAATGCAAAGGAAAACAAACCTGTTTGGATGTTGTTGGAACAGTTTTAAAAAGTGTTATTACAAAGACGTTTTTTTTTGTTTTGCACAGTGGTATTCGGTTGGAATATCCTGCACCTCATTCGACGAGGTAAGGGCCGATATCCCTTCACCGGGAGTGACCCCTTGGGCAGAAGTTTGCGTCAGGGTAATAACTTCACTATAGTCGATTACATGTTGCTTTGCATCGCGGTATTCAGTTGGAATATCCTGCACCTCATTCCACGTGGAAAGAGCCGAGATCCCTTCACCGGGAGTGACCTCTTTAGCAAAGGTTTTCGCCACTATAATTTTACAAAAAGCTATCAGGCTCCTTCAACGAGATCAAGTTCATTACGTTAAAGGTTTTTCGCCAAAAACCAGCCTTAGCCCTCCGTCGTTTCAAATGGGTAACACGTAGTATTCATGCTATGTTTGTTGGCCTTCGTCAAGGCATAGTGGATGATAGCTGCTTGTTACTTTGCTGTTGCATAGATAGATGAGTTGGTTTGGGACAGTCGTATTTCCTTGTTGGCCTTCGTCAAGGGTATGTACGGATGGGTTCAAATTGACAAGATAATGACGGGTAGAACTTGACATATGACTTATGATTTGTTTGCCTTCGTCAAGGTCATAAGAACATGGGGTAAAAATCATATCGGAAGTTTCTAAAGAAACTGAAACTTGCCAGGCATGCGCATACCTTCCGGAGTGTGATAACGTGAGTGGATTCCGTCACATTATCATACGATGATAGTTGGATCCCAATTCCCACTGATAAGTTGGTTTACTCTTCGGGTGATCCCGATCGATTCTTCTTTCAGGTTTGGAGGAGAATTTGACAGTACAGTGGGAGGTTTCCTGATTAGATAAAGTGATAACCATTCTGATCTAGGTTAGAGTGCACGCAGAGTGTTTCTTTTCTCTCTCTCTTTGGCAGCGACCTTTGACTGACCCTAGACTATGACTCAGTGACCAAGTTGACCGAACCTTCTTAAAATACTGGCTTTTGGATTGTCTAAGTTGCATAAGTCATTGCCGCTCCTTCTTTTACCCTTTGCATTTCTCAGAACGCCCCGTATTACTACGGACATTCACTTCCATTGGATAGATCCATCATATGGTTATATACAAACTCGAAGGGACTTCTTCGAGGATGGATCCAGGTTCAGGACAAATTGAATTGGTTTATTCGGTTGTATTTTATTATCACCTTCTCTCAGGTTGCGAGGGCTCCTTGGTTTAGGAGAGTACACTTATTACTCTTATTGGATAGTCTTATTTCAAACCATAGGCAGGTGCCGAAAGGTAGGGAATGAAGAAAACCAATTAGCCTAAGTAGGGTGTACAGAAGATAATAAGTAAAGACAAAATAAAGGGATTAGAAAGAGGGCAAAGTAAATTGCGACTGCTATCATTTACGACTAAACCGCGTACTTCATCGCCACTCCTATTTCACCTTTGCTTTTTTCCCCAGTTCGGGAGAAATAGAATAAGGTATTATTCAGTTGTCTTTTATCATCACCTTCTCTCAAGTTGCGAGTACTCCTTGGTGTAGGAGAGTACACCTATTATGCTTACTGGATAGTCTTCTTCCAAACCATAGGATGGTGCCGAACGGTCGGGAAGGAAGAAAACCATTTAGCCTAATGATGGTGTACAGAAGGTAACGACTAAAGACAAATAAAGGGATTTGGAGAGATGGCAAAGAAATATAAGGTTATAGTCATGAATTGGATTATGGAAGAGGCATTGCTAGGAATACCAGGATACCCCTACGAAACATTTTCATGTTTCAGTGCATTGTTAAAGGAAAACTGATTTCCCGATTAGATACTTACTCCAGGGTATGTATTTACCAGGTATGATTCTCACATCTGTATGGTTTTACAGATGATGAGTGGGAGTAGGTTATTGGAAATAAGGTGATCATCCTCATTATATCGGAATTCGTTGTAACTGGTGATATTTGAGGAAATCACCTGGGTTTTTGCCGGACGGCATATATTTGGTTTTGAGTATCCATTGTTGTGCACCAATTTCAAATTGATATATCTATACGTTTATTTTTATAAAGTGAGATATAACTTTTTGATATTATATCGATGACATTTACCCATATCAGTTGACGATTGGGTAAAGAGCATCGAACATCGGAGTAGTTCTTAACCATAAGTATAGTTTTCAACCTACGATGCACAGGTTTTGAGTTATTCAACTCAGCGGACTCATACAGAGTATTGTATGCTGTCCAGTGTCCATCAGGACAAAGGGGTTGGTCCTCGTACTATGTTCTGTTTACTTATGACTTCTCTAGTTTTTAGACAAGTGTTTCGTAGAAATACAATGTCTAAGTTTTGAGAAGTTATGGGTATAGGAATAAAGTAGAGAACCAGATGTCGCAAGTATCGGGATTCTTCAAAGAGATCGAAGATGTAGATACTTGTGATTGGTATTCAGTTGATAGTAATGGTTTTGAGAAACTTGTTTCTCTTTCAGGTTACTCATAATTGGATGTATTCCTAAGTTGAGTAATGCTGATTAGCCTCTCTCCATTAAGTTGATATGCACTGGAGACAGCTGCATGATTAGAATCTGGTTCCAATTAAATAAGTGCCAAAGTTTCTATATTGGATATAGAATGGTTTATATCCAAACGATGTTAAGGTACGGGGAGTTGTCCGGCTTATGCTTAAAACCAGACTCTGGATAACTCAAGACACGTTTCTGTAATGGCTGTTTGTGGGTTGACCCGAGCTATGACGAGGGTTGATTTTCTACCATCTAGAAGATCGATAGTGATATTGTTCTTGACTTGCCACTGTTTTAACAAAAACGGATTCTTTCAGAAAACAGTAGTGGGAGTATGGTAGAACTGGAAGTGATTCCAGAACCGCAAACGATTACGGAAAATTTAATAGGACCTATAGATTCAATCAGGTTTGACATTCCATTAGCCACTCCGCAGATATGGTGGGTAACCTCAGACACCCGAGAGGTACTCCGGTAGCCTCAAGGACGGTGACAGGGAGGTTCTTGTTTACCCAGACTTGACACTACTGTTGTTCCAGGCTATGAGACCCGGCAGGAGGTTAAGTATAGCGTCATTCTAAACTAGTTTTAGAAGTGCACGTATATATTATTCTGCCAGAGGGTTGTTGTGGTCAGTGGGAGCAGCGGAAGCATAGTGGGCAAGTAGCTTATGTCTATTTATAGACTAAAGCAGATATAGCGGAGATAGATCATCTATTTTTGATGTGACAGTCATCGGTTTGACTTCATCAGAATAAGGGATGGATCTGTTAAGAAGGTAGTAGGGTGTGATGTCCTGGTAATTAGATGACATACACAGATTAGGAAGTAAAATTCCCATACTACGATCGGTTATACTGTGGCCGTCACACAGTTGTTTCTCCACACAGGATATGGATATAATATCAGACATTCTGGTTACTAGATCTATGGTTTTAGATCTAGAATTGGGTAGTTTCCCAATCTGGGTATTTTGACAGTATTCTAATAGTATTTTAGAATAGATGACTCCTGGCATGGTGGTGTACCTGCAGGTGATGGAGTCACCCTCTCTAAAGCTGTCTTACAGACTAAAGGGGAGAGGGATGTGCATGATTGGCAGATCACTTGCTTAGGCAATTGAGTCAATCGTGAGATGTCAAGTACCGTACCAGAGGTTGTTTTTGCACTAGATGCGATAAGTTTATATTAATCCAATCCTGAAGAAACATAAGGAAGCAGTTTTAGAACACAAGTACATGTTCTAGGGATTTGATGACGGCAGCCTCCTTCAGGAGACGTTTATCATTCCAGGCTTCAAAGGTGACATGGATGACAGAGTGATTGTCAGAGTTATAGTTTTCCCTCTGACGAGGGACAATATTATGGACAGGTGGTCCAAGAGGATACTGTAGGAGGCATGGTGCAGGATACTGATTAGGTTCAGTTATCGATACAGTCTAAGAAGTTTGGATTTGGAGTTCATTTATGAACCAGGTCCCATCAGATATCCAGACATATTCTAAGACAGGTATTAATCAATTCGGGAGATGGCTTTCTCCGCGAACTTGAGATTAAGAGAGACATAGAAAGAAACATCAGGGCGGATCCACTCATTGAGGCTATTTCTCGAAAACGAGAGTTTTACAAACGTGCTTTGTGAAATTAATTAGTAGAGGAGTTGGGTGTTCGGTATCACACGGGCTGTGAGTATGCGACATCACAATAATTAGCCTTAAGTGCAAGTGGGAGATTGTTGGATGTAGTGCCCTAAAAGTCAATTATTGGATCGTAGGTACGTGATTGCAATGATTGAGGAGGATCTATACCGGCGGTACAGTCTTACTCGAGATGATAGTATGCTATCTGGTTTGCCTTTATCAATCGTGTACAGGTTCAGGTGACTGATCACTATTACATGTTGATAAAGCCCTTAGGATCTTGCTTGAATACCAACAGTATGATGGCGATCATATACGTGAGAGTTGGGTAGTCTATAAGCACATCCTTAATTTTGGTCCCTAGTCGTGGGAGTTTCGAGACAAGGCATCGATACTCCGGAGTAGACCAGTGTATACAGTCGAGACCCCGACGAGGGGCGGTGGCCGGTCTCACAAGCCACTGGTGTCAGTTGGATCACCTAAGATGTATACAGGTGCTCATTGGGTTATGAGTACACCGGACAGGACTCGCCGGGAACCTGCTAGTTGGTATTATACCTAGCGTCAGATAGCAGTTCCCTGGTGACATGTGTACAGGTTAGTTCATCGACCTGAGGTCATCATTTGTCTCGTGTGAGTTCCCACTGTGCTTTGATTTCTACCCTACCACGGCTCAATGGAGTCATGCAAACAGGTATTTTTTGGGTACAGTCCCGAGCCACATGGAGGCAAGTGAGCGGATCGGCAGGGGATTCGTCTCTCCCGGTATTGGGGGTGAGATCGCGCTGTGTCTAGGAAAGCCATTACACCAAGTCCTTGGCCAAGGCAGGTGAGAATTACTGGTAAGTATTCCTGTAGTTTCTCAGGGTATTCAGGGCTTGTCTCCGACACGACTTATACCGCTATTGGGGGTCTGACGTTACCAGCCCCCTAGGCCCGATATGCGATACTCATTGAAGAACGGACCGGATTGTATGTATATTGTCACTGTTAGGCTCAGTAGGGTTCCAGGATGTGTTCTCTCATCGGCTTCCCTTGAGGTCAGTACATGGGCAGTCGTTACGCACAGCTCGTGCCGCTGACGGCTTGTGGTTAAATACACTGCCGGTACTGATGAGTCATTAGAGTCCCCCACAGATAGTTTCCCAAGTTCGGGCGAAACGATGTAGATGCCGTATGGTTTTATGGCAGAGTTCGGAAAATGCACGTGCATTTATGCACGTGTCATATTTCGGGCAGATAATACTGGTGGTCTTTGGTTTAAGCCGGATCCGAGTATTATACTGTATAGATATAATATCTTTGTCTCAGCTGCATTTGTATTTGGTCGTAATACAAATGCGGGTATGTTTATACTGTTACGGGGTTATCCTGAAATTCGTTTCGGGATCGCTTTTCGAAGTTTCCAATTTTCTATCACCCGTTTTAAACATTCGGTTTAATGCGGAATTATCTTTTACATGACGGTGAGTCATGAGGGTGAGTCATGAGAGAGCTTCTAGAAAGTGATGAGGTGTTTAAATGAGTCATTCATTGCATTAAATGGTTGATGAGGTGTTTAAGTGACTCATTGTTTGCATTAATTCTTTTTGGTAATGCTTAGGATATTTTCTTCTTAGCTTCACCACTTGATTCTTTGAGCTCACCCCCACCTCTTCATGTGGCCGGCCCCTCCTCTCCTATATATGGTCGAGCCCTATTTTGGGGGTGGAGATATAGATGATTAATTTTTTTCATGGAAATTTGATAGCTCATTTCTTATTACTCCATTAAAAGGCAACTTCATTAACCGTTCATCCATGGTTTTGGATGAAATGAGACAAAGTATTCTACTCATTCTCTACATCAATCTTGGACATGTCAGCTAGCAAACTTCATGTCCGAGTTGCCTCGGTATAGAGGCGGTAGCCCGTTTAAAGATCCGTAGATGTGGTGCCACCTGGACGAAGAGACCGGAGATCGAGCGAGATTAAAGATGCCGTAAAGAAGCGTGGGATGATGGATAAAGACCGAAGGAATCGGATCGTTCGGTATAGCCTTTCTACCCACTTTGTAATTTGTTAGTTTAGCGTTAATGGTAAGATCCTGGTTATAGTATGCGATAGCGCCAGTTATAAAAGTTTTTGTTCCGCATTTGGCGTCAGAATGACGGCCGGGGCGCTACCGTAGACTTACAGTTACTGTTTATAATTCATGCCTGTATATCTCGTGTATCCTGTTCATTTATTATTGATTGATATCATGACGCACTGACGTCTGGGTTTTGCATGGCCCAGATCCTCTATCTCTGTCGCAGGCAGTTCAGGAGTATTTTGACCAACAAGCTGAGCAATGAAGATCATGTTAGTAGCTAGTTAGTTTAGTTTTTTCCGTACATTCCAGATTGTTATTGTTTATTGGATCTATTGCTTCCGCATATTATTTCTTGACTCATTTATTCTGGCTCATGGACATGTACTAGATAGTTTATTTTATTTCTACTGTTCTTGATATCTCTAGACTGCCGTAATGTGACTGTGGAGGGATGTTTACTATCCACAGGTAGCATGGTTGGCTCTGTCACGTGCCTATCTTAGCACACTCTGGGAAGTGGGGCATGACAATTCGTGCTACGTATTTCGTGCTCCGCCGAGGCGTTGTGTTCGGTAGCTATGTAATATTTTTCTGTAACACATAATGCGATTGGTTGGGACAGTCGTGCGGTCATTTTGGCTCAGTCAAGGACTCATACGGGTGGGACTAATAGAATTAAGATAATGACGGGTTGAACTTGACTAGTATCCTTTCATATGTTGGCTCAGTCAAGGTCACTTGGGTCCTAGGGGCAAAAACCATATCGGGAGTTTCAAATATATAGGAAACTTGCAGATTTAGCATACCTTCTGGAGTGTAGTGACTAGAGTGGATTCCATCTAGGTCATCACACAATGATAGTTGGATCCCGATCCCACTGATGAGTTGGATTACTTTCGGGAGATTATTTCACTTAACAATCAATGCTATAAACTATGTAGGTGTCTAGAATGGTGTTAGCGGGGCTACGCCTCCGGGGAAACGAGGTTATATAATTAAGGAACTTCACGAAAGCGTTGGAAAACCTCCCTCGAAGTACCAACACTATCCTGGCTGAAAGGTTAAGCAAGTATTATGAAGTGTGATTAATCCTGACTAGTTCTTCTTTTAAGGTTTGAAGAAGAATTTGAGGAAACAGTGGGAGCCATCCTGGTTAGATAAATGAATAACCAATCTAATCTTGCAAGAGCGCACGCTAAGTGTTTCTTCTCTCTCTCTCTAGGTAGCAACCATTTCACGCCCTAATCAAGATAATAAAATGTATCGCTTGACCGATCCGAATTCTTATTCGGGGCTGGGGAACATCGGTTCGACTCTAACTTACGACAACAGTCATAAGTGTGAGCAAGGAAAAGAGGATTGTATGGATTCCAAGGAGACTCCAATGAAGAAGAAGCATACTAATGCATCTACTTCAGGTGTTCTTGTAATTAAGAACTGCTTTTCGGTCAGTCCTACCTCCTGGGTACTAGATACCGGATCAGGATTACATATCTGTAATTTATTGCAGGGACTGAGAAAAAGTAGGATAGCTGGACCTGGTGATATGTCCCTCAGAGTAGGGAACAGAGCACAAGTTAATGCTGCAGCCGTCGGTGAATATCACCTAGCGTTGTCAAATGGCAATACTGTGATTTTGAACAATTGCTACTATTTACCTTCCATGGTTTGCAACATAATATCAGTTTCTTTACTGGATAAAGATGGATATAACTTTGTTCTTGATAAAAATATCATGAACATTTACCTTGATAAGGTACTGGTTGCAGAAGGTACGCTGTGTAATAGTATCTATGTTCTAAATCAGAACACAATTCTCAATGCATAAAACACACGCAAGAGGAAGAGTTCAGATACGAACGAATCCTACTTGTGACATTGTAGACTTGGTCATATCAGAGAGAAAATACTAAGTAAGTTACATAAAGATGGACTCTTTGAATACGTTTGAATTTTCATCTTATGAAACTTGTCAGTATTGTCTCAAAGGAAAGATGACCAAATCTCCATTCACCAGACATGGAGAAAGAGCAGCAGAGCTCTTGGGACTCATACATAGTGATGTATGTGGTCCGATGTATATACATGCAAGGGGAGGGCTCTCGTACTTCATCACATTCATTGATGATCTCTCTAGGTTCGGATATGTGTATCTCACAAAACACAAATCTGAAGCTTTTGAGAAATTCAAAGAATTCAGAAACGAAGTAGAGAACCAGATTGGAAAAAGTATCAAGATCCTCCGGTCTGATAGGGGAGGGGAGTACTTGAGCACGGAATTCCTAGATAACTTAAAAGAGAATGGAATTCTCTCTCAGCTTACTCCTCCGTATACACCACAGCACAACGGTGTATTAGAGCGGAGAAACCGTACTCTATTGGACATGGTTCGCTCCATGATGAGTAATACCGAGTTGCCTCTTTCATTTTGAGGACATGCGCTTTTGACAGCAGCATATCTGTTGAATGATGTTCCGTCCAAATCCGTGCCTAAGACACCATTCGAGATATGGAATGGCAAAAGGCCGTATTTTAAACGTATTAAGATATGGGGTTGTCCGGCCTATGTAAAAGTACAAAATCCAGACAAATTGCAGGCACGTTCAGTTTTATGCAAGTTTGTGGGATATCCTAAAAATTCAATAGGATATCTTTTCTACCACACCGAGGAACAGAAAGTGTTTGTGTCTCACCATACCACCTTTTTAGAGTGGCAACTTCTTGCAAAAGAAATATGTGGGAGTTTGGTAGAACTGGAAGAAATTCATGAACCACAGACTCAAACTGAAGAATTGGTGGAACCTCAAGATTCAATAACCCCAGACTAAGCTCAGCCACTCCGCAGATCTGGTAGGATTTCTCATCCGCCCGGGAGATACTACGGTTTTTTCATAGACGGGGATCGAGAGGATTACATCTTGGAAGAAGATGATCCTACCAGTTTCAGGCAGGCCATTATCAGTAGGGACTCTGATAAGTGGCTGGATGCTATGTGATCCGATATGGAGTCCATGTACACTAATAAAGTGTGGACCTTGGATATTGCTCTACCTGGGGTAAAACACGTTGGATGCAAATGGATCTATGAAAGGAAACTTGGTGTAGATGGGTAGGTGGAAACCTATAAGGCTAGACTCGTTGCAAAAGGTTTTTGTCAAAGACCAGGTGTGGACTATGATGAAACCTTTTCTTCAGTGGCTATGCTCAAATCCATTCAGATCCTACTTGCCATTGCTGTCTTCCATGACTATGAGATCTGGCAGATGGACGTAGAAACGGCTTTTCTAAACGGCAGTTTGGAAGAGTGCGTTTATATAGATCAGCCAGAAGACTTTGTAGACAGTCGGAGTAGCGGGAAGGTGTGCAAGTTGCTTAAATCCATTTATGGATTAAAGCAGGCATCGCGAAGCTAGAACATCTATTTTGATGAAACAGTTAAGGAATTTGACTTCATCAAGAACGAAGATGAGCCATGTATATATAAGAAGATTGTAGGACGAACTGTCGTATTCTTATTCTTGTACGTGGACGACATTCTTTTGATAGGAAATGACATTCCAATGCTACAATCGGTCAAGCTATTCTTGTCACAACGGTTCTCCATGAAAGACCTGGGTGATGCCTCATGCATTCTGGGGATCAAGATCTACAGAGATAGATCCAAGAGATTACTGGGACTTTCGCAGTCCAGGTACATAGAGACCGTACTAAAGAGATTTAGTATGGAAGATTCCAAGCACGGTAATATACCCGCATTGCACGGAATCACCCTCTCCAAGAAGATGTCTCCCAAGACTGACGAGGAGAGGGTTCGCATGAGCACTATACCCTACGTTTCGACGGTAGGATCTATAATGTATGCGATGCTATGTACAAGACTAGATGTAGCTTACGCGCTAAGCGTGGTGAGCCGGTATCAGTCAGACCCAGGTGAGAACCACTGGACAGCAGTGAAGAACATTCTCAAGTACCTGAGAAGGACTAAGGAGATGTTTCTGGTTTATGGTAATGGAGACCTCAGGGTCGATTCCTTTACCGATTCAAGCTTCCAGAGTAACAAGTACAATAGCAAGTCTGTCTCGGGTTTTGTGTTTACCCTCAATGGAGGGGCGGTGTGTTGGAAGAGCTTCAAACAGGATACCGTCGCAGAGTCGACGATGGAGGCTGAATACATTGCAGCAAGCGATGCCGCAAAAGAGGCGGTCTGGATGAAGAAGTTCATTACTGAACTTCAGGTAGTTCCGTCCATTGTAGACCCAATACCTTTGTATTGCGATAACAATGGGGCTATAGTTTTAGCGAAGGAATTACGGTCCCATCAGAAATCCAGACACATCTTAAGACGGTATCACCTGATCAGGGAGATCATTGATCGTAGGAGATCTGCAGTTGCCTAGCACGGCAGCAAGTTTTCGGGAGGCATCGTCCATGCCATATGCAAATTTTTGCCGTTCTAGCTAACCCTAACCCTAGAATCGATACTAGAAAACCTGATGAAACATAATGTACTATACATCTAAAGTGAACAAGAAATACAACCTTTGTAGATCGGTCCTTCACTTCAATAGCTCCGTGTAATAGTCCCTTCACTGCGATCACGAACTCCTGGACTCTAGAGAGACTCCCATGAAGAAACGAACAAGCTTGCATCGAAGTCTTCGAGGCCGAAGATGATCTACTTCGAGGAGACACTAACCCAAGCTATCTCTTCACTAATGGTGATATTAGTGAAGAAAACACCCGAAACTAAATGGCAAGTAGTAGAGGATGATGAAGTAGGAAGTGGGCTCACTTTAGTTTTATTTTTCTCACAATATTTCATCACCTCTCAAAACCCTAGAAAACCTTTTTCTTGAGCTCATGAAGAAGATGAAGAGAGATGAATAATAATGAAAACGCATGAGAGAGTGAATTTAGAATTGCAACCATGGATGAGTAAGTATCATGCCTAACTCATGTAGAGAATAAACTAAGATCAAGAGTTAAGGTTGGGTTAACAAATATCTTAAGGAATGACAAAAGAGTGGACTTGGTCAATGTTCTACAAGCTTCATCCAAGCTTGAAACATTGACTAAGTCTTCACTATTTTGTGATAACTTAAGTGATAAATATCAAACCCTTGATTTAACCCTAGCATGGTATAAGTCTCATACATTCATGTTGTAAGTGTAACCTAGCATGACACAACAATATATATCACATATATATTTTGTGTACAAATAGAAAACAATACATATATCACATATATGTAAAGTGTACTAAATGTGAGAAAAGAAATCTTAAGTGATCTAATACCAGTTAATGTAATGTAATATATCAAATATATAATTATACATTAAATTATCAAATCAACACTTGATTTAATAATCCGGTTATATCACATATAACCGACTAATATCAAATGTAATATCTTATCGAATCAACACTTGATCCGATAACCCGGCTATATCATATATATAACCAATCATGTCACACATCGTGAGAATAGAATGCGGTATCACAAACATGCATTAATCTCGGTCCCGCACATATCACATATGTGCTCCTACTCCGTTTCGCTTGAGCCAGGAAATCTCTGTATAGGACTTTAAAGACTCGTCAATACGCCGGCAGTAGGTGATGATCATATCAAACACCCACAAGCCGCAAGCGGTCTGCTAAATGTAACGGCAACCCGGGTATTGAACGATCAGAAGATCAACAAGCAAGCCTGCTCGTACTTCTGCGAATCCAATCAGTAACACTACCGTACAGTTCGGTCTCTTCGTCTAATATGTCGCATATCACAGCCTGGGGGTGGTATAACGTCAGACTCCAATAGCCTGATAAATCATGCCAATGCAAGGTCCATAACGGTTCGAGAAACTACTGATAACACTTACCAGTAGATCTCAGCAACCCTGGCCAGGGATTTCATGTTATGGCCAATCAAGCATAGCGCAACATCAACTCCCAATACCGGGAGAGACGAAACCCCTCCTATTGCTCATTGCCTCCATGTGACTCGGGACTGTACCCAAAAACCACCTTTTTTCATGATCTCTTGACCGTGGTATGGTGGAAATCAAAGTACAGTGGGAATCACACAAGACTCTATGACGATCTTCGGTCTACAGACTAACCTGTACCGGTGTCACCAGAGAACTGCTATCCGACGATAGGTATAATACCATCTAGGAGTTCTCGGCGAGTCCGTTCAGTGTACCCAGTCTCCACTGAGCACCCGTATACCTTCTCTGATGTCAAACACCAATGGATATGGGATCATCCATCGCTCATCATATGGGTCAAGAAGCGCATGCGCTAGTCTACTCTGGAGTATCGATGCCCTGTCTCGATATTCCCACGACTAGGAACATTTGAAGGATGTACTTACTGACTACCCTGTCCCCACTAGTATGATATTGTCACGACCCGAAATGGCACACGACTGGCACTTGAATCATATGAAGTCTATAGGACCCCATCTAATTCAAGTAAGCTAAGAAATCCTAGAAATCTAAACCATTTAAAGAAAGAAGTGAAGAAAACATGTTTTAAAACAAGGGATTTTTAATAACATAAGCTGAAGTATACATTTTTAAAATCTTAAGTCTTTGCTGAAAATTTCGGCAGAGTTTTCTTTGTAAATACTGGCCCCAATAGGGTACAACATGCATAATATGAAATAAAGGCATCCCTAAGCGGGAGCTAACTCTTCGTCAATTGACGGTCACAACCACACAAGCAATATAATATACAATGCCGAATGGCGAGGATCAAAACTCAAAGGAAACTCAAAATCATCGAGAAAACCATAATAATATAACGCGCGACTCTAAGGTCGAAAGAATAAACAACTAGTTTTCTAAGTATGAAATAAATATACAAGTCTGGTTGATGGAGTTTACTAGATACAGCTGAATATAAATAAGTACAATGGTGGTCACGATACAAGTGAATCCACCTACCAAAGCAATCACCCGGAATGAAGTAATGTGCCAACAAAGCTGCCAAGGAAAAACCTGTACGGCAAAACCTGCAAGAAACTGTGGCACAACGGGGGTGAGTTGCCAACTCGTGAGTAGAAAACATCACAGAGCAGAAATCGTATGTATGACTCAATCGTAGGTCAATACGATCAGTAATATATATCCTCAATATGATAAAGTCTGAAGCATGATAAGGTGGCAAGGGTAAACAGCTATACATAAGTGTAATACCAAGTGCTCATGTCAGTGTCTCAGGTAGCAACATATCAAAAATATGAGGTATGATCAATGAAATCAACATGAATCAGTGTCAACTATATCATGAAGTCTATAAGTATGTGGATATCATCCAACTATGTAATCAATGCCTGTATGCATGTGGATCTCGTCCACGTATCAACCCATGACACAACAACATCATGCATATAATTGTCATAAAAGCATATGCATGAAAGTATGAGGATATAAATCAACGTGTGTCTCTCGCGACACACTAAAATCATGGAACCCGAGTGTCTAGCATCGACACTCAAAACATCATGAAACCCGTGTTCAGCATCGACACGTAAATCCTCATATAGCTCAGGCGCCGCATCCTCAGATCGGCCCTCATATATATCTTGCCTCAGGTGCCGTCTACTCTGGTCGGCCCTCATCTATTGCATGACTCCGGTCGGTATCCTCCGGATAACCGACGGGTCCAAATACTATCACCGGTAGGTAGTGCTCCCCTTCCAGGCTCACCGTCTAACAATACGGGTCTTCTTGCCCCGGGGTACCTCACCGGGTCCACCATGTACCCGCAGACAGTGCCTACCGCTCCTCGAATCGGGTTACACATGCCAATCTCAAAACCGAGAAAACACATGGTGGACGCACTGAAATATCATATCAAGAGAAACCGGGTTTTTAAAACAATACATACTCTCTTTTGAAATAACCACGGTTCTCAAATCCAGAAATCTCATGAAAACAACATATCTCAATGCGTATAATCATAAAGCATGATGTATGTGACATCTAACAGAAATGTAAGCATATCCGTATATCATGCAACCTGGAATAGTAATATGCACATATCAAGGGAAAACCGCTCTTTCAAATGAATCCAGTTTTAAAATATATCTTGTGATTCCCAAATCTCCGAAATCAAGCCAGAATCATCTATATATGTGCAAATATATATGCATGCAAGTATGGGTGTACAATATGTATGTACGCAAGTATGTCATGCAAGGAGTCATATCCTGATGCAACAATCCTACTGTGTAGTGACATGGCAATTATCGATGATGAAGTGTGTGAGCCGGTAAGCAGGTGTACGTGGAGTATATGCATCATCGGTAATGGTGCTGATGTCCTAATAGCATGGGTTTAATATAATAATAAACACATTTAAACATGCAATGCGATGCGAATAGAAAGAATATGCGAAAAATGAATAATAAACGCAACAGTGAAGAATCTACATCAATATATATGAGTCATACAGTTTTGCCATTTGAAATAACACGAATCGTGGTGTTTAGAAAAATAAGGGCTATGATGTTTTTAAGAAAAGATACGTCTTTTGAAAATATCCATAGAATCCCTTGGCCTGTCTATAAAATACTCACGATTCGTTAGTTTTGAAATAGGTATGACTCGAGTCTAGTATAACATCTATATGTAAACTACAGGACTAAACTAACAGGCTAATCGAAAAGGTAAGGAAACCACCTAAATCTGAGTCGATACAAATAAATATAATAGTCGGTGATCCCGCCTCAATAGTATCACATACGATACAATATATAACATAACATACTCGAGTCAAGAGTGTGGATCTATCATCAATATATAGCTCGTACGGTAAATCCATCGTACGGCATCCCAAATCTGGGTACGGGTCAAATATCACATTCCTTTCATTATTCATCTGGTATCCATATCATCACATCCTGTATTAAGGGTACTGATATAAGTCTATTACAAACTGATACCATCTGCATATATATGCGTGTGTATGAAAAACACATCGCCTAAAGGCCCGCTATAATCTCATGTCGTATCTCATAGTACGAATCAAAACATATCACCGATCTCGTGGCATCATGCCTAATCTCATCGACTCATCTCCCAGTACCATAAACAATCCTCATCATCCATGTATAAGTATATGTATATATATACACATACATAGTCCCATACCTATGTGTGTGTATATATATACATATCCCCATAAAAGCACAAGTAAAACAAAGTAAGCATGTGTGTGCGTGTGGATGTAAATCTTATTCTAAGGTCCGCGACTATACTAACTAACGACACTATCATCCAATTATACTAAAATTATCCACGACTCCCAAAGTCTATCTAGATAATCATAATCTCAAAATAAGCATATAAATATATCCATATAATATATACCATACACTACACTACGAACTGCGGGGGTGCTATACGCCATCCACCCGACTTCCCCCGTAGATATATATCTACTCACCTTGATCTTCGCTTGCTGGAGTCGATGACGCCATGCTCATCCTCGTCGTCTCGAAGTCCACGTGAGGGTATCTACAATTTTCAATGCGTCGTATAGTATCAAGAATCGAACATGAAAGCTAAAATGGCATGCGAATCGGTTATAGGTTAGAACCTATAGCCTACGCCTGCAAAACCATCAAACAACCCCCGTCGCTGACGTAAAAACACCAGACGACGGAATACAAAAACAAATACCAAATCCCAAATTAAAACGAAGTCGCGAAACAATGCAGCAACTCAAGAAAATGGTCCCAGATTTTACCCTAGGTGAAATTAACCAAAGTTGCATATATGGAGGGTCTAATTTACTGGAGATAAAGTCCTGGACCAAGCATGAACCAATTTGGAAGTACCAAAGCTGCAATTTGCGGCCCAAATGATTAAATCTGCGGCCAGAACTTGGAGTGGGGGTCTCAGATTTTGGGTATAGGTTCTAGATTGCCTGCACATCTCTCAGTCTTCGCTAAATATTTTTCAGGTGCCCCGGGTGTTAGCAGATATCAAAATACTATCACAATTTCCATAAAATCTAATATCGGCAGAATTTCAAAGTTCGTATTTGGGGTTTGAGTCTATGATCTAGTCCAGAATTTAACACTAAAGGGGGTCTAAAATCACTACTAACCCTTAATTACACCATAGAAACTCAATTAAAACCCTAACCCTAACTAGGAATTTTCAAAGCTCACAAAACTAAGCAATATCGATTCTAAACTTGTATGGATACTTAAGGAATTGAAATACTAATCTAATGGTGTAGAAATTACCTCATTTGGCAACTCAAGAATTTTCTTGAGTTGCTCCATGTCTTTAAAATCCGATTTTTCTTGGTCCAAAGTGTTGGTAGTGAGCTTGTGCATGTTTTTAATGAAGTGGGGATGGACTTTTGATGTTGTTTTGGGGGTGTTTTGAGGGTTGAAGAGATGGGGGAGGAAGAGGGCAGCCATGGGAGTTGAGGGGAGAGAGAATGAAGAAGAGAAAATGAGAGAGAAATAAGACCTAGACCAAGGTTGACCCTCTCACCCCTTTCTCTCTCACATGCCCATACCTTTTACTATATTCATTTATTTTCTTTTCTTTTTCTTTTCTTTTCTTCTCTCTTCTCATAATAAAACCCAAATCAAGCATGAAGAAATAAAGTAAAACCATGATAAAATGTAACAAGTGTAAAATATGATATGGTGCATGTCATGTGCACAAAACCGGATTAATGCAAGATTAGCGATATTTAATCGTGATTAGCATTAAAATAGAGTATAATTAATTATAGAAATTTGTAATTTGCATGAATCACATAAAACACCCTCATTTCAGTAATTCCTATAATTTTCCAAATTTTTCCCGATTTATCGATATTTAATTATACCGCATTATTAAAATATTCACAATATTTATTATTTAATTATAAAAATTCCTAAAAATAATATTTTATTTTTCTGAAATGTTACAGATATGCATCATAATCTTGGTAGTCAAGTACTCATTCTAAGGGTTTTATCAACATGTAATAGAGAGACAATCAGTGTACATATTAAGATAAAGAGCAACCAGATAGCATACTATCATATCGAGCAAGAAAGTCCTCTCTATATATGTCCAAGAATCCACTACAATAAACATCGCATGTACAGTAATGGCCTCTAGGGCATACATATAACTAACAAGATCGAGATACGGAGAGTGGACACTAAAGAAAACACGGCGGATCCATTCATAAAGGCCCTCCTTCAAGCACAGTTCGAGCGACTTTTTGAGCTATTGGGTATGCGGTACGCCAGCAGCTGGCTTTAGTGCAGACGTTAGGTATGCGGTACACCAATTACTGGCCTTTAGTGCAAGTGGGAGATTGTTGGATATGTATGCCCTAGATGCCATTATTGTATAGTACTAGTTTGTATATTACATTTTGGAAGCTTGGGATATATACATAGATTGATGACAGTCTTGCTCGATATAGTAGTATGCTACTTGGTTTGTATCTATCTTAATATGTGTATATGTTTCTTTTAACATATCGCTAATACATATTGATAGAGCCCTTAGGATCTTTGCTTGACTACCAGCGTTGTGATGGCAGTCACACTAGTGGGGGCTGGGTAGTCTATAAGCACATCCTTATACAGGTCCCTAGTCGTAGGATTATCAAGACAGGGCATCGATACTCCAGAGTAGACTAGTGTATATGCTTCTCATCCCAACAGGGGAGATGGTCTGTCCCACAGCCATCAGTACGTCGTACTGGAGATATATACAGGTGCTTATTGGGTTATGAGTTACACTGGACGGACTCGTCGGGTACTGCTAGTTGGTACTATATCTATCGTCAGATAGCAGTTCCTATATGACATGAGTACAGCTTAGTCCGTTGACTTGACACTGCTACTTCGCCTCAAGTGTGTTCCCACTGTTCTTAGATTGCTATCCTACCACGGCTCTATTGAGTCGTGCAAATAGGTAGTAGTTGGGTGCGGTCTTGAAGCACTTGGAGGCAGTGGCGGTTAGACAAGATTCATCTCTCCCTGTATTGGGGGTTGATATCGCGTTGTGTTTGGAGAGCCATTACACAAAGTCCCTGGCCAGGGCAAGTGTGATTTACTGGTAGGTGTTCCAGTAGTTTCTCAGGGTGTTCTGGGCTACATTCCGACACGACTTATACCGCTATTAGGGGTCTGACGTTTACCATGCCCTAGGCCCGATATGCGATACTCTTAGACGAACAGACCGGACTATACGGAGATTGTCACAGATAGGCTCAGTAGGAGTTTGGATGAGCTTCCTCGTCGACCTTCTTATCAACAGATACCTGGGTAGCCGTTACGCACAACTAGTGCCGCTGACGTGCTTGTGGTTAAACCCACTGCCAGAGTACTGTCGAGTTTTTAGAGTCCCACACAGAGGGTTTCCCAGCTTCGGGCGAAATGAGTAGAGGTCGTATGGTTTTACGACAGGGTTCGATCACATACGTGTACTTGTGCGCGTATGGTGTTCGAGCGGACAATACTAGTGGGCTTTGGTTTAAGACGGATCCTAGTATTTGATTAATGGATTAGCTTCGTCTCATTGTATTCGTGTTTCTCGGAACACGGATGCGGATATGTATATACGGATGAGAGGAGGTATAGAAGGAGACACCTCATTAGAGGTTTTGACCATTGACTTGGTTAAAACAAAAATGAGGTGGAGAAAAGAATTTGTTATTTTTGGTAAATGATAATTATATATGGTATAGCTACTTGGATTGACCTTTTGACTTGGCTTGACTTGTTGACCTTAGATATTTTGATAAGATATTTTTGACCTAGATATTTTGGTGAGATATTTTCCATGCCATGCTTGAGGTCATATATAAGGTAGCCATTCTATTTTTATTATCATTATCACAAATACTTTCTCTTTCCTCAAGTTTGCTCTCTCCTTTTTCCTCTCAAAACCCTAAGTGTATAATGTGTTGATATTCAAGGGTTAGTGAGACTAAGCCACTCTAAATCACACTCTACTCACTCTAGTTTACTTAGATTAGCAAGCTAAGTATTCTAGTTACCTGAACTTGGAGGTTTAGCTCAAGGTTGGAATTCTCGGGTGGATCATCGTTGACACAAGGAGGCCGAAGTTCGAGCATGATCCATACTTCCATCGAGGAGCTTAAGGAGAGGATCGAAGACCTGAAGGACTTGTTTTCTTTAGGTATACTTTCTATCATAGTAGATAGAACCATTTTGTGCTAGTTAGGTTTATGGTTAAAGATCCGGTTTAGGTTTATTCTAGCGCCAAGTTTCGTATCGTAGTAAAATTTTTGTTCCGCATTTGGCCACGGAAGTTGGCCGGGGTGCTAGTGTAACCCTTCACCCACATCCATTGGTGTTTGACATCAGAGAAGGTATACGGGTGCTCAGTGGAGACTGGGTATACTGGACGGACTCGCTGAGAACTCCTAGATGGTATTATACCTATCGTCAGATAGCAGTTCTCTGATGACACTGGTACAGATTAGTCTGTCGACCCGAGATCATCATAGAGTCTTGTGTGATTTCCACTGTGCTTTGATTTCCACCTTACCACATTCAAGAGATCGTGCAAAACGGTGGTTTTTGGGTACAGTCCCGAGTCACATGGAGGCAATGAGCGATAGGAGGGGATTCGTCTCTCCCGGTATTGGGGGTTGATGTTGCGCTATGCTCGATTGGCCATAACAGGAAATCCCTGGCCAGAGTTGCTGAGATTTACCGTTAAGTGTTATCAGTAGTTTCTCGAACCGTTATGGACCTTGCATCGGCATGACTTATCAGGCTATTGGGGTCTGACGTTATACCACTCCCAGGCCGTGATATGCGACATATCTGACGAAGAGACCGGACTGTATGGTAGTGTTACTTGATGGATTCGCAGGAGCATGAGCAGGTATCACGACCCAAAATTTAGCTCGTGACCGGCACTTAAATCACGCCACGTCTAAAGGCGTAAAATTATTCAAGTAAGCCGAAGCCTAGAAATCTAAACCTTTTTAAGTAAATAAAAGAGTTGAAGTTCTGAACTAAAGGTATAATGAAATCAAAGGTTTTCTTAAATGCATAAATAGTGGAACATGAAAAATACAAGTAGATTTAGTAGTTGGAAAACATGTTTCGTCTTTTAAAAATTTGGGCAGCACCTCCTTTGTATATTTTGATCCAAAACCACAAATACATAATAATAATAAAGGCATCCCCAAGCGGGAGCTAGCTGTTCGCCAATTGGTGGATTCACAATCATGCAAGACAAAATATAAGTATACGACGCCCAATGGCGAAGATCAACACCAAAAAGAGAATGAATTAAGCAAGATATCAACCCACTAAGCGAATATAAACCCTCGCTCTAAATCTCGCAACCACAAGTCTCACTAAATCTTACTACATATACAAATACTAGTTCTGATTTGATGGAGTTGACTAGATACAAAATGAATAATAATACAATAATGGCACGATCCAACATGTACCACCTACCAAAGCAAAACACCCGAAAGCAGCTGTGTGCCAGCGATGCCGCTACTGATCTATGCGGTCAACCTGCAAGAATTGTGGCACAACGGGGGTGAGTTTCCAACTCGTGAGTAGAAAACATCATCAGGTAGAAATCGAATAAACAACGATTTCCTAGGTCAACTATATCATGAAGGTAATACTATGATATCTAGGGTGACCGTATCTGCATATGTGCCAACAATAATCAATGTCTATAAGCATGTGGATATCATCCAACCATATAATCAATACTTGTATGCATGTGGATCTCGTCCACGTGTTAACCAATGATATAACATCATGCAAGAAAATGTCATAAAAGCATGTGCATGAAAGTATGAGAATATAAATCAACGTGTGTCCCTCGGGACACATCAAAATCATGGAACCTGAGTGCCCAGCATCGATACTCGAAACATCATGAAACCTGTGTCCAATATCGACACGTAAATCCCCATATATCACGGGCTCCGTTAGTTCGGATCGGCCCACGGGCTCCGTCAGTCCGGATCGGCCTACGGGCTCCGTCAGTCCGGATCGGCCCATATCATCTCACGACTCTGGTCGGTATCCTTTGAATAACCGCCGAGCCCAAATACTATCACCGGTAGGTAGTGCTCCCCTGCCAGGTTCACCGTCTAACAATACGAGTCTTCTTGCCCCGGGGAACCTCACCGGGTCCACCATGTACCCGCAGACGGTGCCTACTGCTCCTCGAATCGGGTTTCACATGCCAATCTCAGAACCGAGAAAACACATGGTGGAAGCACTGAAATATCATATCAAGAGAAACCGGATTTTTAAAATAATACATTCTTTCTTTTGAAATAACCACGGTTCTCAAATCCAGAAATCTCATGAAAACAGTATATCTCAATGCGTATAATCATAAAGCATGATGTATGCGACATATAATAGAAAGTAAGCATATCCGTATATCATGCAACATGGAATAGTGATGTGAGCATGGGTATATAATAATATGATGTAGCAATTCTACTGTGTGAGTGACATAGCAATTATCGATGATGAAGTGTATGAGCCGGCCAATCTGTGTTAGTATAACATACACATCATCGATAATGGTGTAGGTGTGCTAGCACATGTATATGGAATGCAATGAGAATGACATGAACGTAGCATAAATAAAACGTCAGCTAAATGCTATAAAGTATACGTATCTATGATATGACCGAGTCGGTGAATCTATCAATCGGCATTTAGACTCACAACATCACGTACGGTATAATCTATCGTACGGCATCCTCTAGTCAAGGGTATGGATCAACTATCAAGTCAAACTCATCATGTACGAAAAATTATCGTACGGTGGCATTAAACCATTAAGGATTCTATCAACCTATACGATAATGAGGGTACGGACCTAACGTCCCGTACGACACATCACTCATGATTCAAAATATTATATATATCTAAATACCTATATCCCAGGTCGCATCCATAACAATCTCGTATCAGGGGACCGGCAAAGGTATCAATCCTCTCATATCGACTCGCATCCGTATACCGACATATCAGTCAAATCATCATATCACATCGTATATTATTTTCATCACATTTATATCCCACATCAAGTCATTTACATATATATATCCTATCTTATAAATATCATGTCATGCTACTCTAAATCCCATACTTATTCTAGTGCAACTACATATCTATAAGTCGTGATTCACCTTCACTTTTCATATCCCTAAAGCTTTCATCTCATATCTCAATATGTATATATTCAATCACTTATGTCATCTCTAACTATCTTTTAACCATATCCTTAGTTTTCTAATCTAGGTTTCTACGACTGTATCATATAGATCGGTTTCCATTTATAATTTGCGGGGGTGCTATACGCCATCCACCCGACTTCCCCCGTAGATATAGATCTACTCACCTTGATCCTTACTTGCTGAAGTCGATGACGCCATGCTTCGTCATCTCGGAATCCATACGAAGGTACCAACAATATCAATACACAATTGCAAATGCTATTAAAATTGAGTTCAGAAAACCAATACGGCACACGGTGCACTCATAGGTTAAAACCTATAGCCTACGCATGCAAAACAATCAAACAACCCTTGTTGTTGACGTACAAACGCCCAACGGCCCAATACAATATCAAACATTAAAACCAAGAATTCCAAAATACGGAAAACATAGCCAAAAACCACTCACAAAAGCTCCCAGATTCTCTCTCAGGTAGAATGGGGATAAATAAACAGTACTATGGGGTAGTATATGAAGTGTGTGAGCTACTGTACCAATTCCAGCACCAAAAACCAAGATTTGGCCGGCCACATTCATAAAAAATCCGGCGAGCTCTGCCTAAAAGGCTCAGTTTGGGTTCGTGCATGCAGGGTGGATTTTTATTGGTCTAATTAGGTCCCTGGTATTGTTTGTTTTTCTCAGAATTACCCCAGGTAACTCCAGATTCCCTGTAGGCACACACAACCTCACAAATTCTACACGGATGAATTCCTAAGTCCGTATTTAGGGTTCTATGCTCTGGTCCAGATCAAGAATCACCTCTCAAGTCTTGTAAACAGCCACTACATTACCACATGTCCACACAATCACTCAACCCTCCTCTAGGAATTTCCAACATCACTAATCATCACTAAACCAATTCTAAACTGAAATAGAAACTAAAGCAACTAAACTATTAAGCTAATGGTGTAGGAAATACCTCTTTTGGGCAACTCAAAAAAAACCCTAGCTCGACCAAAGTCTCCAAAATCAAACTTTTCTTGGTCCAATGTGTAGAGGATGAAGTGGGGATCATCTTTTGTGAAGAGAGTATAGGGTTTTGATGGAGGTTTGGAGATGGACCTTGGGGGTGAAGATGGAGGGAGATGAGGAAGAAGGATATGAAGAACAAATGGGGTGAGGATATGGCAGCCCCCCTCTCTCTTATTCTCACCCTCACTCTCACTTAAGCTATGCTCCACTCTCTCTCTCTCTCCAATAATTCACTTTTTCTTTCCTTTTTCTCTTTTCTTCTCACAATAACAAAACCAAATATCCCAAATTCAAATGAAGTAGCATGCAACAAAAATGCAACATTTCATGGTGCACTAGCCATGATAAAAATATAGAAACACGGATTTGGCTTAATCGCGATTAGTAGTGCACTAATCGGGTTTAATTTTAAACTTGCGTATAATTAATTATAAAAATGCCAAATCCGATAAATATATTTTTAAATGAATAAATTATTTTAATCCCCAATCATTTCATAATTATTGGTATATATTTATACCCTTTTTCGAAAACCCTAATTTCGCAAATCGGGTAGTTTTCGCGAAATATATTATTTTGATATTAAATTCCAAAAATAATATTTTATATTTTCTGAAATGTTACAGCAGGCTTGCTTGTTGATCTTCTGATCGCTCAATACCCGGGTGGCCGTTACGTTTAGCAGACCGCTTGCGGCTTGTGGGTGACTGATATGATCATCACCTATTGCCGGCGTATTGATAAGTCTTTAGAGTCCTACACAGAGGTTTCCTGGCTTAAGCGAAACGAAGTAGGAGCACATATGTGATATGTGCGGGACCGAGATTAATACGCATATGTGATGCCGTATTCTATTCTCGCGATTTGTGATATCGGCCGGTTATATGTGATATAGCCGGGCTGTCGAATCAAGTGTTGATTCGACAAATTGATACATTTGATATTAGTCGGTTGTATGTGATATAGCCGGATTATTAAATCAAGTGTTGATTTAATAATTTAATGTATAATTATATATTTCATATATTATCTTACATTAACTCATATTAGATCACTTAAGATTTCTTTTTCTCACTAGTGTACACTTAGTATATATGTGATATATATTAATGCACATCTTTTGTGTCATGCTAGATTTATTAATGCACATCTTTTGTGTCATGCTAGATGCCACATGCTACATGGGTGTATGAGACTCACACCATGCTTATAATAATGTGAGGTTTTATTTATTTAAAGTAATTCAATATTAGTTGGAAATTGTCATTCTTGGAAGCTTGGAGAAGTTTAAAACATCTTTGACTTAGTCCACTAGTTTTGTTTTACTTGTAGATATTTATTAACCTAACCATTATTGTTAGCCATGGTTTATTCTCTACATGAGTTAGTGTATGCCATTAACTCACCCATGATTGCTATTCTCACCTCATGAGTTTCATTCTCTTCTCTCTTGATCTTCTTCTTCATCAAGAGCTTAGCTTTCTAGGTTTATGGGAGATGAAGAAAAATAGTGAGAAAATTATTTCTAAAGTGAGCAAAATTCCTACTTCATCAACCTCTTCTCTACTAGCTGTTTAAATTGGGTTGTTTCTTCACTAGTTCATCACTTAGTAAAGAGATAGTTTGATTTAGTGTCTTCTCGACATAGATCATCTTCGGCCTCGAAGACTTCAAGCAAGCTTGTTCATTTCACCTTGTGGAGCCTCACTAGAGGCTGGGAGATCACTACTTGGAGCGAAAGGACTACTACACAGAGCTATTGAAGTGAAGGACCAGTCTACAAAGGTTGTATTCCTCATTCACTTAGATGTAAAGATATTTACATGCTTGTTCGTCTAATTCTCTAGTTTAGATTCTAGCGTTAGGGTTCTTTAGCGTGCCAATTTTTTGAAAATGGAATGGTCGATACCTCCCGAAACCCAGCGGCCGTCTAGGGAACTCAGCAGTGGTATCAGAGCAAAGCTAGAGAATTAGATGATGTTTGTAGGATTATGAAACCGAAACAACTCCGAAACACAAGAAATAAAAATCTAGTTTCTGTCGAATTTTTTAAAGTGTCAAATTTTTTTAAGCAACTGCAGAATGTTATATGAGATGTAACATGAACACAGTAGAAAATCGAAACCTTCTCTCCGGATTTTGGCCAGCGACATTGCTATTAAAACTGGCCTGCTCGGTTTTGTAACAGAGTTCAGGGTTGAATTTTTTAGGGTGTTCCAGTCTCTGGGTTTTGGTATTTCAAGTGTTGCTTGTTTTTGCTAAAATTGCATGTGATGTTGTCTTTGTGCAAAGGCAATTCGAAGTGTTTCATAGTCGTAATTCTAACATCATATCGGGTTATTTAGACGACGTTAAAAAGTTCGAACGGATATCAATAACCCATATTTTCTCTCGCTGGAAATTTTACAAGAGTTGGATTTTTCCAAGTTTGAAATCATCAGAAAATCATGCAGGTGATTTTGTGGACCTTCTAGAAGAACGAAACCCTAACTTGATTCTGTGACCGTCGGAACCGCCACCAAACCCTAGGGTTTTTGGTAGTTCCGCAGCGCTATAGGTGAGGCAAGGGTTGACCCTTCTACGGTTGGTCCATAGGTGTTGTGGCATATTCTGGGTACTTTTTAAACTCCGCTCAAGTGTTGAGCTCTTTGGGAAATTTTGGGTGTTTGCTTATTCGATTGAAAAGTTTAATATCGTCTAGTTATCTCTGATTGTGATATAATACTTGGAATCCACAATATTTAGTTTTATGAAAACTAATTTGAATTTTATAAATCTAGCAATTCAGTCTCATTTGATCGGTTGCACGGAATTTTGATGTGGATAAAAAGTCCGTCACAATTACGTAGTGTACGCGGATACTCGCCGGGTAACTTTACTAGATAGCCACGCCCCATAGCCCCGACCAAGTGACTGTAGGAGAACCCTATCGCCAGAAGCATCCATTAGGGTGCTTGCGGCCGCGGTGTTCCGTTTAAGTGCACTTCGTCGATGGCATCGGGGGTGCGGCCGTCTACTAAAGTTTCCGACGAGCGTTTGTTCAGGTTATCGGGAATCTTATTGAATTACCTGACTGGTTATTGAAAAGTGTTTTCAATAACGAGACCAAAATGCGGGGTTTATTGTTAGGCATGTGATGTCTAAGTAATTCATTTGGTTAGGCATGAAATCCAAAGTGTGTGATACATTGGGTTTATAATGTCTAAGATAGTTTTGGATTCCAATTGTTGTAGTTTTTCACTTTCTTCTCTGCGACCGTAAGTGTAATATGTGGTGTATCACCGGTTTTGTTTCTATATGTCAATGACAATTGAGATACGCATATTTACTTACGTTGATGACATGTGATGTTATGTGTTGCTGTGATATGTTATATTGGATCGTCGTGTTTTGAATAGCCGGGGTTTTTTAGGTGAGATGAGAGTTTTTCATTTTCATTCATGTAAAAGATTGTATGTAATATTCTTTTATTGGGGCACTTCCGGGTTGAGGATGATGTCACCATTGATGCATATTATTTACTTTTCCGCATTAGAATAGACACAAGGAGGAGAGCACAAGTAACTAGGTTCTAGGGTCCAGTAGGAGACCATCTCGAGGAGTCGAGTCCGGGTCTCCTAACTCTAGAATTGGTAGGGTTGCTTGCTGCTCTTGTAGGGGTCTAGGGATGTGGGTTTGGCTATTCATCGCGACTGTGGAATCCGTGTTTTATACTGGCTTAATTTAAAACACGGAATTCCTAGTATATCCAATATTTCATATGTGTTCTTCTGTTGCTGATGTTCTGTGATGTGATCACTTGATATGTTGAGATGAATGCTTATATTATATATATGATATATAATTAATATTACTGCTTTCGTTTCTTCTGTGATTCTTATGAAGCATAATTGATGGGACTTCATTAATGAGATTAATGAAATAAAAGAAACCTAAAGATGTTGTAGAATCTTGTTTTAAAAACTGGTAGCTCTAGTTCTTACTTTGCATAGCGGTATTCCTTGTCGAATATCCAGCACCTCATTCGATGAGGAAAGAATCGAGATCCCTTTACCGGGAGTGACCTCTTTAGCGAAACTAGCAGATGCTACAACCCACTCGGTTTTGTCTTTTGATTGCTTTTATAGTTCATGCTTTGCATAGTGGTATTTGTGAAATATCCAGCACCTTATTCGATAAGGAAAGAGCCGGGATCCTTTCACCGGGAGTGACCTCTTTAGCAAAACTAGTAAAAGCCTAAAAAACACTCCTTTTTAAAATCATTCGATTCTACAACGATATCAAGTTCATTACTTAAAAGGTTTTCTTAAAAACCTGTCGTAGCTCTCCGTCATTTCAGATAAGTACTATTTAGTATTCGTGCTACGTTTGTTGACTATGTTAAGGCGTAGTGTGCGGTAGCTGATTAGTGCTTATCTGCTAAAGCATATGATGCGATTGGATTAGGGTAGTCGTATGACTTTGTTGACTATGTTAAGGGTCTTACGGGTGGGTTTAATTCAATCAAGAAATAACGGGTTGAACTTGGCTAGCGCTTATGATTTGTTGACCTTGTTAAGGTCATAAGTTGCTACGAGAAGAATATTATCGGGAATTTTAAGTGTTAAAATTTGCAATGAGATTACATACCTTCTATGTGATAGTTGGATCCCGATTCCCACTGCGAGTAAGAGTTACTCCTGAGAGAGTTTTGCACATTACAATTAGCCGATCAAGTAGGTGCCTAGAAAGGTGTTAACGTGGTTACGCCCCTGGAAAAACGAGGTTTATTTTAATTAGGTCAGTGCGAAAGCACGGGGAACCTCCCTCAAAGTACCGACACTGGCCTGGCCGAAAGATTGGCGAACTTGTAGAGTGTAATTAATCCCGGCTAGTCTTACCTTTTAGGGTTTGAAAGAAGATTTGATAAAAACAGTGGGAGCCATCCTTATTAGATATAATAATAACCAATCTAATCTTGCAAGAGCGCACGCAGATTGTTTTCTTCTCTCTCTCTCTCTCTCCTGGTAGCGACAATGTCACGCCTTAATCAAGATAATAATATAGATGCATTGACCGAACCTGCTTATTATACTGAGCTGGGGAACGTTGGTTCCGCTCTATCTTATAATTGTTGTAAGTCCGAGCAGGAAATAGGGGAATATCCGGATTTCCACGCGACCCAATCGAGGAATGAGCATGTTGATGCATATTCTTTGGGTGTGTTCGTTACCAAGAACTGTTTCTCAGTATCCTCTACGTCCCAGGTATGAGATACCGAATTAGGATCCCACATATGTAATCTGTTACATGGGCTACAGAAAGGTAGAGAACTGGGAATGGGTGATATGTCTCTAAGTGTTAGAGACTGGAGCAATTGTTGCAACCAAATCAGTTGGCAAATATCACCTTGTATTACTAAGTGGTAATTACATTGATTCTGAATGAATGTTATTACATACCGAACCTGATATACAATATTATATCAGATTCTTTATTAAGTTAAAGAAGGATATAATTCTATATTGGAGGATAATGTTGTGATCATTTTCCTGAATCAAGAGTTGATTGGATCAGGCATGTTATGTAATGGCATATACGTTCTAAATCAAACCACAGTTCAAAGTCTATTGAACACACACAAGAGGAGTAGTTCAGAAATGAACGAATCCTTCTTGTGGCATTATGGACTAGGTCATATCAATGCGACACGACTAGCTAAGTTACATAAGGATGAATATGAAAATCTGTTCGAATTTTCATCTTATGATACTTTCCAGTCTTGTCTCAAAGGTAAAATGACTAATACTCCGTTTATTGAAAACAGAGAAAGTGTTATTGAACTCTTGGGACGGATACATGATTTTGTATACGGTCCTATGTATACAAATGCTAGGGTTGGTTCTTTGTACTTCATTAGATTCATCAACGATCTCTCAAGATTCGGACATGTGTTCCTGTTGAAACACAAGTCTGAAGCTTCTGAGAAATTCAAGGAATATAAGGTTGAAGTTGAGAACTAGACGGGTAGAAGTATTAAAGTCCTTCGATGTGATCGAGTAGGCGAATACTTGGGCATGGAGTTCCTGGATTTTCTAAACATAGAATTGGATTCCCTCTTAGCTTACTCCTTCGTGTACACCACAGCACAACGGTGCATCGGGGCAGAGGTATCGCATTTTATGAGATATGGTGTGCTCTATGATGAGTACTGCCGAGTTACCTGTTTCCTTTTTGGAGTTATGTACTTGAGAAGCTGCATACCTATTGAATGGGGTTCCGTCCAAATCAGTGCCTACCACTCCATATGAGATATGGAATGGGAAAAGACCATGTCTTAAACGAGTTAAGATTTGGGGTTGTCCGGCTTATGTTGAAAAATAAAATCCGGACAAGCTCAAGGCAAGGTCAGTTCCGTATAAGTTTGTTGGATATCCCAAACATTTGCGAGGGAATATCTTCTACCACACTGAGGAGCAAAAGGTGTTTTATTTCTCAACATGCAACTTTTTTAGAAAAGGAATTTCTTATGACGAAACTAGTGGTCATGAGGTAGAACTGGAAGAAGTTCCATCCGGACAAACTAACAGCTGATGATTGGGTAAAACCAAAGGATTCGATAGTCTCCAATGAACCTCAGCCTCTCCGCGAATCTGGTAGGGTTCCTCATCCACCTGAGAGATACTACGGTTTCCTCGGTGACAGTGAGAGCGAAGATTGCATCATGGTTGATGATGGCCCAACCAGGTTCAGGCAGGCTATCATGAGTAGTGACTCTGTAAAAAGGCTGGATGCTATGCGATCAAAGATGGAATCCATATACACCAACAAAGTATGATTTTGGATGTTGCACCTGAAGGGGTAAAAACCATTGGGAGCAAATGGATCTTGAGAAGATTCTTGGTGTAGATGGAAAAGTTGAGACTTTCAAAGCTATGCTTAAGTCCATCACGATTAAAGCAGGCATCGCGGAGTTGGAACATCTATTTTGATATGGCAGTCAAAGAGTTTGACTTCATCAAAAAGGTAGATGAACCTTGTATACACAAGAAGGTTGTAGAGAGTAAGGTTGTCCTCCACATATTGTACGTAGATGACATACTCTTGATAAGAAATGGTTTCCTATGCTACACTCGGTCAAGCTCCTCTTATCACGAGAATTCTCCAAGGAAGATCTGGATGATACCTACTACATCTTGTGGTTTATGATCTATGATGATAGATCTAAGTGGATGTTGGGAGTGTACTAAATTCAGGTACATTAACACCGTACTAAAGGGGTTTAGTATGGAAGATTCTAAGCGTGGTGGTTCGCCCACTTACTCCTGAATCACTCTCTCCAAAAAGATGTCTTCCGAGACTAATTTGGAGAGAACTTGTGTGCAAAGGATACCTTATGCTTCGGGAGTAGGCTCTATCATGTATGCAATGTTATGTACTAGATCAGATGTAGCTGACTCACTAGGTGTAGTGATCAGAAATCAATCGGATCTTGGGAAAATCACTGGACAACTGCGAAGGACATTCTTAAGTACTTAAGAAGCACTGAAGAAATGTTCTTGGGGTTTGGTAATGGTAAACTCCAGTGGGAGTCCTTTACCAATTCGAGCTTCCAGAGTGATGAGGTTGACTGAAAGTCAGTCACGGGCTTTGTCTTTACCCTCATTGGAGGGACGGTATGTTGGAAGAGTTCCAAGCTAGATACCGTGGCATACTAGTCGATAAAAGCTTAAAACATCGCTACCAACGATACTACCAAAGTGGTTGTCTGGACATTTCTTGTTCATGAGATGAACAAGGTTCCTACCATTGAGCATTCAATAACAGTTATTGTGACAACAATGGAGTTGTGGCTTTGGCCTAGGAACACAGGTCCCATCAGCGATCCAGACATATTCTGAGGCAAGTATCACCTGATCAGGGAGATGGTTGATCTCCAAGGGATCAAGGTAAGGAGAGTTGACGCGAAGGATAACACGGCGGATTCACTTACAGAGGCCTTTCTCTAGAGAGACTTCTATAGGACGTTGAGTATGAGATACTACAACAAATTGCCTTAGTGCAAGTGGGAGATTGTTAGTTATATGTATGCCCTAGAGGCCATTACTGTACGTATGATGTATATTGTAGTGGATGCTTGGACATATATATGGAGGACTTTCTTGCTCGACATGATAGTGTGCTATCTGGTTGCACTTTATCTTAACATGTACACTTATTGTCTCTCTATTACATATTGATAAAGCCCTTAGGATGAGTACTTGACTATCAGGATTATGATACAGATCATACTAGTGGGGCTGAGGTAGTCGGTAAGTACATCCTTCAATTGTTCCTAGTCGTGGGAGTATCGAGAAAGGGCATCGATACTCCAGAGTAAACTAGCGTATGCGCTTCTTGACCCATATGATGGGTGATGGATGATCCCACATCCATTGGTGTTTGACATCAGAGAAGGTATACGGGTGTTTAGTGGAGACTGGGTATGCTGGACGGACTCGCCGAGAACACCTAGATGGTATTATACCTATAGTCAGATAGCATTTCTCTGGTGACACTGGTACAAGTTAGTCTGTCGACCCGAGATCTTCATAGAGTCTTGTGTGATTCCCACTGTGCTTTAATTTCCACCTTACCACATTCAAGAGATCATGCAAAACAGTGGTTTTTGGGTACAGTTCCGAGTCATATGGAGGCAATGAGCGATAGGAGGGGATTCGTCTCTTCCGGTATTGGGGGTTGATGTTGCGCTATACTCGATTGGCCATAACAGGAAATCCCTGACCAGGGTTGCTGAGATTTACCGGTAAGTATTATCAGTAGTTTCTCAAACCGTTATGGACCTTGCATCGGCATGACTTATCAGGCTATTGGGGTCTGACGTTATACCACCCCCAGGCTGTGATATGCGACATATCTGACGAAGAGACTGGACTGTACGGTAGTGTTACTTGATGGATTCGCAGGAGTATGAGCAGGCTTGCTTGTTGATCTTTTAATCGCGTAATACCCGGGTGGCCGTTACGTTTAGCAGACCGCTTGCGGCTTGTGGGTGACTGATATGATCATCACCTACTGCCGGCGTATTGACAAGTCTTTAGAGTCCTACACAGAGGTTTCCTGGCTCAAGCGAAACGAAGTAGGAGCACATATGTGATATGTGCGGGATCGAGATTAATACGCGTATGTGATACCATATTCTATTCTCGAGATATGTGATATTGGCCGGTTATATGTGATATAGCCGGGCTGTCGAATCAAGTGTTGATTCGACAAATCGATACATTTGATATTAGTCGGTTGTATGTGATATAACCGGATTATTAAATCAAGTGTTGATTTAATAATTTAATGTATAATTATATATTTCATATATTATCTTATATTAACTAATATTAGCTCACTTAAGATTTCTTTTTCTCACTAGTGTACACTTAGTATATGTGTGATATATATTAATGTACATCTTTTGTGTCATGTTAGATGCCACATGCTACATGGGTGTATGAGACTCACACCATACTTATAATAATGTGAGGTTTTATTTATTTAAAGTAATTCAATATTAGTTGAAAATTGTCATGCTTGGAAGGCTAGAGAAGCTTAAAGCATCTTTGACTTGGTTCACTAGTTTTGTTTTACTTGTAGATATTTATTAATGTAACCATTATTGTTAGTCATGGTTTATTCTCTACATGAGTTAGTGTATGACACTAACTCACCCATGGTTGCTATTCTCACCTCATGAGTTTCATTCTCTTCTTCTTCATCAAGAGCTTAGCTCTCTAGGTTAATGGGAGATGAAGAAAAATAGTGAGAAAATTATTTCTAAAGTGAGCAAAATTCCTACTTCATCAACCTCTTCTCTACTAGCCATTTAGATTGGGTTGTTTCTTCACTAGTTCATCACTTAGTGAAGAGGTAGCTTGAGTTAGTGTCTGCTCGACGTAGATCATCTTCGGCCTCGAAGAATTCAAGCAAGCTTGTTCATTTCACCTTGTGGAGCCTCACTAGAGTCCGGGAGATCACTACTTGGAGCGAAGAGACTACTACACGGAGCTATTGAAGTGAAGGACCAGTCTACAAAGGTTGTATTTCTCGTTCACTTAAATGTAAAGATGTTTACATACTTATTCGTCTAATTCTCTAGTTTAGATTCTAGCGTTAGAGTTCTTTAGCATGCCAAATTTTTGAAAACGGCATGGTCGATGCCTCCTGAAACCCAGCGGCCGCCTAGGGAACCCAGCACAAGGCAAACTCTGAAGGTCAACACTCCAAATGCCCCAAGTCTGGAGACGTGGTAGTTCATACCGTTTATATGATGAACTCCAAAAAGGATGAAAGTAAGGCTTCCGTTGCTTATAGACCAATCACACGGTCTGTAACAAAAGATCAACCGAAGCTGTAAGAGTTGATGGCTCAAGTGGCAGAAATTATGAGTCCTTCGCTCGGTGCAAATCTGGACGAAGCTTCCGAAGAAAGAACGGAGCAGGAATCCGATACTGAATATCTGAGACGCATGCTCTAGAAGAAGGATGAAAAGGCTGTGGAAATGGATGCCAGAATGGATAAGATGGCCCACTTATTTCAAAGTATGATCGGGATGATGGCTCAGCCTGAATCACCAGCAGATGAACCGCCGGTGGTCGTCATTGAAGATAAATGAGAGGCTTCTTATCCCCTCCAACCCTCATCAGTAGCAAAGGAGGAAATAATATCCAAATCACAACTGGACGAATATATCGCCCAACAGTTCAAAGCTCACATAGCCAGTGAAGCCATCGGCAAGTTGACAAAGACTAGACGACCTTACTTGGTGTGTTATGACCAAATACAGTACCCGCCAGGATATGCGATCCCGACGTTCCCTATATATGAAGAAACTGGTAACTCGAAGCAGCACATCATCCTATTCAGGTCCAAATGCGGCAACACTGGGAGTAATGATATATTGCTCTTTTGACAGTTCGTTAGCAGTCTAGCGGGCGTGGCCTTCGAATGGTACTTAGAGATTCCTAATGTCTGGATCAAAACCTTTGATAAGATGGAGCTCCTCTTTTGCCAGAGATTCGCTTGTGCCAGCGAGCATACTACCGTGACTGTCCTGGTCAACGAGAAGGCCAGATCGAATGAGACATGGGTTCAGCACGCGATGAGATGGAGAAATCTTTGGTCCAAGTGGGAACAAAGAATCGCTGAAGCTCCGACCATAAGTATGTTCCTGAGCAATCTCGATAAAAAGGCGCAAGTATTCCCATATCTGGCCTTTCTCAGCTCAGCAACTTTTCAAGAAATCATCGATAAATTAGCTCAGCTGGATGCGATGAACCAAGTTCCTGCCTTTTCTAATGAGGATTCACGAAACTTCAAGTTCAAGGGTATGGCAGCATTTGCCGCTAATACGCAACAACGGTCGAACGGTTCTAAAGAGTTTGGTCACCAAAATAACAACCGCACGGGACCTACTCTTGAACAAAGGTTGGGATGAGAATATTCGTTCCTACGTGATAAAGCAATGAAGTTATTCGACCTTACAACGAAGAGCGGCTTTCTAGCTTTGCCCGAGCCACGGCGATCGGCCCAAGCCAATAACGTCAATAGTCAAATTTATTGCCCATATCATCGGGTGGTAAGTCATTCGATTGAAGACTGTTACGTCTTCAAGAACTGGGTCGAGGACCAGTATAAAAAGGGCAAGTTCATGCTCTTCGATAAATGGAAGGTGAATCCTCCTTAGAAGTATATCTCTAAAGGAACCAATATGCAGGGGGCATCCTGATTGTTCGTCGAAAAAACCTCATGGGAGGTGATGATAGTCTCCCAAAATGAAGAGAATGTTAAAAGAGCTCCAAGCATGTCCTGTGACCAGGTGGAAAAGCCTGCTTGAAATTATAGAAGGGATGATGAAGCCACATCCTACTCTGAAGGCTATTGATGAAGGGAAAAGCCCTAAAGTCAAGCAGTCTTGCAAGAAGAAAAATAAGAAGAAAGTGAAGAAGCCTGTGCAGTCAGCCAAGCATGTCGACAGTTGTACAAATATCCAAAAGGATATTGACGCGCTAGAAGAATATAATCAAAATGCACGTTCTTTTTTTACTCTTGAGGAGTTTATCAAACACATCCTTGAAAATAGAAGAGAGAATGAGGATGATGACTCAGAGGAAGAAACAGAAGAACGCGTGGAAAACTGCCACATGGCCTCTCACTCCTCCATCTATGATGAAGAAGCTCCAACCGCGTCCGAAAGCTATTAAGGCGAATAAGGGACAAAATTAATGCTTGAAGCTCCAAGTTCGCCATAAAAGGACCTGATTGAGAAACTCCTAAGGGAAACCTTTCAGAGGAGTAAGGAAAATCAACGGCGTGAGCTGGTTATCTATGAAAAAGCCAGACAACAACGTCTAAAAAGGCAAGCCGCGGAAGATACGAGTTATGTAGCTCCCCAACCAAAAAAGAATGTACAACTAAAGCAGAAGATACTACTGAAGAAAGGCAAGTCTAAGAAACACATCGCTAAGGCCTTAAACCTGCCGCCCTTAAAGATGTATACCCTAGGGGTTGTGGACTTCGAAGGTGGAGAAGAGCATCCAAAATATTGTCTCTACCATCGGTGGGTCTGCCACCCCATCGACGAGTGTAAAGTGTTCTGGAAATGGTGGCGAAAGTATGTTCTCCATGACAGGCATTTAAAAAGAGAAAAGCGGATGGCCAAGGTTCACCTACGCCAACATGATGGTTCTAAAGCAAACGACTAAGCAAGGATGATCACCGAAATTTGTTATATGGCTAAGGCTCAGACTTCAGAAGGTGGAAGTTCTGTAGTGCTAACTTTTAGAAGTGATTCGGAAGATGAATCTCCCGCCGATCTCCCCGATGTAAGCTCCTCATCGGGAGATGAAGGAAAGGAAAAGAACTGCAGCAACATTCGTCTGCAGAACCACACTCTCCTTGAGAAGAACCTTGGGGCTACAAATAAGGATCCCAAGATTCAAGATACGGATAAAGGGAAAATGCCCGAGGAGATTGCTCTAGATAAAGAGGTAGCTAAAGAGCTTCCGCCAAGGACCTATCCAAGAAGAATAAGGTGGACTACAATGTGTTAGCCTATCTTAAGAAGTTACCTTCGCACTTGAGTATATATGACGTGCTACTCTTGTCGAATGAGCTTCGGGAATCTTTGATTAGAGATTTTGAAGAACCAGACCCTTTTCAAGTGCAGTTTGCCGAAGAAGAGATGAAGGATAAAATGGCGAAGATATACAAGGCCGACATCACCTTCAAAGAAGAAGATCTTCTCCTGGGGACGTTCGGGCACAATCGACTGCTCTATATCGCCGGGTACTGCGATGATTAGAGGATAAATAAAATCTTCGTCGACAACGGTTCTTCGGTCAACCTGCTAAATATTAAGGTGCTTAAGCAGTTGTCCATAGATGTACGATATATCGACCGCGAGAAAATCACCATCTCCGGATTCAACTCTTAGTCTTCAAGAATGCCGGGGTTCATAGTGTTGACGCTTCTTTTTGGACAGCTTATCACGGATGTCAAATTCTATGTTATCGAGGGCAAGATCTACTGTAGAGCTTTACTGGGTCGATCTTGATTACACCAGTATGGCGTCATCCCTTCTACACAATATCAGTGTATGAAGTATTTCAAGGATGGCCGGGAGCACACCATCACAGGTGAGCTTAACCTGTTCTCGGTAAATGAAGTACGGAAATATGAAGATGCAAAATAATTCTTGTTGGAATTCAAAGAGACGGAGAAGTGCGAAAAACCGAAGGACAAATAAGTGCAAGCAGCCACCATCCCTGTCTTTGGAAGCGACTTTGAAGAAGAGGAAGAAATAGTCCTCATGGGTCAGCCTCCAAGGGAAACTGATAAACCAACCTCGTCAATTCCTATTCCGATCTTCGGCAATGAATCGGAAGAAGAAACTAATACGGTTTTCTCCATCCATCTGCGAGTGAGGGTCTCTAATGAAGCCAATCAAGCCTTACATATTACAATGGCTCTACTGCATCACTATAAGAACTCGACGCACTCAGCACTTACAGCATGTAAGGGCTAGTTACCTTTCACGTGCCTTCCAGATATAGAGGCAAGAAGGAGATTCTTTTCTATAAATCGGAAGAGGCCAATGTGGAGAAGGAGATTTAGCATGGACTTGAGCCGAATCTTGATTGGTTACAACCAATACCTATGCCAAGATACTATACAAAGAGCTTAAAAGAACCTCTTCATCAGCATGGAATATCGTTCAAATAGACTGTCCGTCAGGCCCAGTATTACAAGAGGATCTGGGAAATGCAAAGGACCTGCCAAGCAGCGTCCTATGGAAATTATGATACCATTGGTTTGGGCTATGTCCGACCCAAGAAGGAGCGAGCTCATAGCTACTACGTCTTAAGCAAAAGGGAAGATACTTGGATGTTAGACAACTCAGACATGCAAGGTGAAGAAATCTCGCAAAATACTCCAATCAGATCATCTGAAGTGTCGATTGAGTTGCTGATGAAATAAGTGATTCAGGAAGTTGATGAACTCGGAGAAGGTATAACGGTCCTATACAAAAAGTTGTAACATTTCAGAAAATATAAAATATTATTTTTGGAATTTAATATTAAAATAATATTTTTCCCGAAAACTGCCCGATTTGCGAAATTGGGGTTTTCGAAAAAGGGTATAAATATATACCAATAATTGTGAAATAAATGAAAATTAAAATGATTTATTCATTTAATAATATAATTAAAGGATTTGGTATTTTTAAAATTTATTATACGCAGTTTAGATAAAAAAAAACCCGATTAGTGCACTGCTAATCGCGATTAAGCCAAATTCGTGTTTTTACAGTTTTCCATGGTTAGTGCACCATGTCATGTTCCATTTGGTTACATGTTATTTTATTTGTGTTTTTATATGGGTATTATGTGATTGGTTTTGAATTTTGAAAGAGAAAAAATAAAGGAATGGCAAAAGGGTAATTTAGTGAAAAGGGTATGATTGGAGAGAGATAGAGAGTGTGCGTGTGTGTGAATATGTGAGAAAGAGGGGGGGCTGCTGCCACTTTATTTCCCCCATCATTTTCATCCCCCTCTTCATCTTCCTCAACTCCACTTCCCTTCACCTTCAAGCCCTAGATCCATCTCCAAATAATCCCCAAAACTTATCACTCCCTTCACAAAAATTAATCTAAATCCCTTTCTCTACATATTGAACCAAGCAAAGTGGGGTTTTGACGATATTGGGAAGTTAGTGCTGTCTACAATGGCCTTAATGAGGTATAACTTCTTCCCTTTAGATTAGTTTTGTGAGATATCGTATTTTGAACGCCGTTTTGTGATGTCGCTAACCTGCCGTGACCCCGAATGTTCACTGTAAAAACAAACAGTGTAGTAATGTTGTAATTGTGACCCTGAGTACACACTTGTGACCCCGACCCTGCCTGCTCGGTTTTGGCCGGCGAATAGTATGGAAATTCCGGCGACCTCAGGTTTATAGGGGGTTAGGGCTTGGGTTTCGTAGGGTAGTTGCTTGGGGTTGTTTAAGAGTGTTTGGTACTACTGGATTTTTATGTAAGGACCATAAGAGAAATCTGGGAGCTGTTGTGAGTGCTTACTTGACCATGGTGACACGATTCCTGACCTGAGCCATAGAGGTGAACCCGATGCACGAACTTAGGATTTGTTTCGTATTGGTTTTGTGACTTTTAGTTTGCCTACAGTGAATCTGGGATGACCTGGGAAATTTCTGAGACAACCAAACAATACCAGGGGCCTAGATACACCACCAGAAGACCACCCTATGAAGACAAAGCCCAGAGGAGCCAGTAAAACCGGCCTGGCCGAAATTTTATGGGTAGTGGCTGGTTTTGTAGTGGGAGTTGGGGTCTAGGTTGGTCCAGTATGTCTTATACACCTTCTACTACACCCTAGATTTGTTTGTGCAACCCCTTTTCACAAGAGTCAAAATTTAGGAACACTTGTGTGTGATTTTGGCTATGGTTTTCCGTATTTTGAATGATGAGTGTTGATATTTGGATTCGTTTTTGGTTGTCGCATGTTTGTACATCGACAACAAGGGTTGTTTGGTTGATTTTGTACGCGTATGCTATAGGTTCTAACCTATGAGCAAGACGTGTGCCGTTTTGGTTTTCCGCCTTGATCTTAACACGCATTTCGATTGTGTATTATTTTAGGTACCTTCACGTGGATTCCGAGGCGACGGAGCGTGGCGTCATCGACTTCGGCAAGCAAGAACCAAGGTGAGTGGATCTATATCCATGGGGGAATTGGGGTGGATGGTGTACAGCACCCCGCAAAGTTTTGATGGAAACTGATTTATAAAATATGGTTAAAGGAACCTAAATTAGGAAACTAGGGTTAGAGTTAAAATATAGTTAGCGAAACTATATTAGAAGTTAAATGACAGTTAGAAGTGTTATGATACGGCTAATATGAAATGACGGGAATTGAGGATGATATTTGACGATATTGCCATTAGGGTACGATAGGACTAGACAGTCGACGTAGATGTGTCATCCGAACCATACATATTTTTATACCGAAGAATCGTATGCATCCTTTAAACAATTACCTTGAGGGACGTTATGGATTTTCAAATGATATCATTTCTTAAAAACACCGTAACCCCTATTTTCAAAACTACGATTCGCTCCTTTTAAAAATTCACTTGTATGGTTCGGGTGTGTATGTTAGATTAGATACTTATACTTATAGTAGAGATAGAATGTTTATGTAAACTCGACTTGATGTGAGATGTAAATGCGATAACAAGAATATAAGAAGAATATGATGTAAGTCCACTTTGTTCGCCCTGGTTCTTACGGGGAGGCGGAAACGGTAAAAAACGATTTTTGAACACAAGCAACATGGACTAAAAAGAGAGGATCTTTACTAAACAAAACCTACCAAACTATATGAGGTTCTATCTACTGTGTCATAGAGATTATACCTTACGATACCGGTCCTTTGGGTCTTCTCTCCGCTGTCCTGCTCGTCCATCTAAGCTCCGAGGATCGATCCGGATCTTGATCACCTCCACGGCCTTCTTGAGTCGAAGACGATCCACCCGAGAGTTGTGCTCCGAGCTCCACCTCGAGCCGAGGCAACTAGGGCAACAAGATCGCTAGGCTTGATGTCCTAGGTTGTGTAGATGAGGTAGATGGATGTGTTTGTCTATTTGGATCCTTTTTCTCTCAACACATGAGATCAAAGGAAATTTCAAGAGGAGGAAGAAGAACTAGCAACCATGGTGCTTTCTAATTTCTTTTTCAAGAGAGAGAATGAGAAATGAATTATCAACTAAAGAAAATGAACCATGGTTGCAGTAATACATAAACATCATCATGACTAATCTTTTCATGATAAAGTTGATGGCTAGCTTGACTTGACCATTTTCGTATCAAAAATAAAAAGAAAACCAAAGAATACTCTAGACCTCTCATGAAGGTCCAAGTCAACTTTGGTCAAACGGTCAACAAAGTCAAGTATGGTCAAATGGTCAAAGCAATTAGCCATAACATAATTATCAATAAAAAGATTGGTAAATAATGTCCCCAGCTCATAATGGTTTTGACCGAACCAACTGTCAAAACCCTAATGAGTCCGCCTCATAATGGTTTTGACCGAATCAACTGTCAAAACCCTAATGAGCCTGCCACATAATGGTTTTGGCCGAATCAACTGTCAAAACCCTAATGAGGCACCACCTCATTCTTCTCTCCTCAAAACTGTGCATACACACCCGCAACCGCATTCCGTAGAATGCGAATGCACAGAAGACAAAACAAATCCATCCGTACAATACTAGGATCCGGCTTAAACCAAAGCCCCCTAATATTGCCTGCCCGAACAGCATACGCATACAAGTGCACGTTAGTGATCGCAGCCTTACCGTAAAACCATACGGCCTTTACACGTTTCACTCAGTGCAGGGAAACTCTCTGTGTGGGACTCTAAAGACTCGACACTACGCTGGCAGTGGGTTTAACCACAGACCACAAGCGGCACTAGCTGTACGTAATGGTCCCCAGGTAGATGTCGATAAGAAGGCCGATGAGGTAAACCCATCCGAACTCCTACTGAGCCTGAATGTGACAATCTCCGTACAGTCCGGTCCGTTCGTCTGAGAATATCGCATGGCGGGCCTAGGGGGTGGTAAACGTCAGTCCCCTAATAGCGGTACAAGTCGTGTCGGAGTGTAGCACAGAACACCCTGAGATAACAATGGAAACCTACCAGTATATCTCGCTTGCCCTGGCCAGGGACGACTGTGTGTAATGGCTCTCCTAGACACGGCGTGATATCAACCCCCAATACCGGGAGAGACGAATCCTGTCTAACCGTCACTGCCTCCAAGTGCTTTGGGACTGCACCCAACTACTACCTGTTTGCATGACTCCTTTGAGCCGTGGTAGGCTAGTAATCAAAGTACAGTGGGAACACACTCGAGGCGAAGTGACGGTGTCAAGTCAGCGGACTAAGCTGTACTCATATCACCTGGGAACTGACAACTGATGATAGATATAATACCAACCAACAGTTCCCGATGAGTCCTATTCAGTGTACTCGTAATCTAATGAGCACCCGCATACTATCTCCAGTACGACGTACTGATGACTGTGGGACATACCATCTCCCGTGCTGGGATGAGAAGCGCATACGCTAGTCTACTCCGGAGTATCGATGCCCTGTCTCGATAGTCCTACGACTAGGGACCTGTATAAGGATGTGCTTATAGATTACCCAGCCTCCACAAGTGTGACTGCCATCACAACGCTGGTAATCAAGCAAAGATCCTAAGGGCTCTACTAATATGTATAAGCAATATGCTAAACAGAAACACATGTACACATTGAAGTAGAGACAAACCAAGTAGCATACTACCATTTTGAGCAAGAATATTTATACAACTGTGAATATCCCAAGCTTCCATCAAGTAATATACAAGCTAGTATGATACAGTAATGGCCTTTAGGGCATATACACTAACAATTTCCCACTTGCACTAAGGCCATGTATTGGCGTATCGAAGACCTATCATCTCGATCAGCCGCTTGAACTGAGTCTGGGGTAGGGCCTTCGTGAGTGGATCTGCAGTGTTATTCTCCGAATTTACTCTCTTCACCTCGATCTTCCGGCGATCTACGATCTCCCTGATCAGGTGGTACCGCCTCAAAATGTGCCTGGACTTTTGATGGGATCTGGGTTCCTTTGCTAAAACTATAGCGCCGTTGTTGTCACAATACAGCGGTATTGGATCAACAATGGTAGGAACCACCTGAAGCTCCGTGAGGAACTTCTTCATCCAGACAGCTTCCTTTGCGGCATCGCAAGCAGCTATGTACTCCGCTTCCATAGTTGAGTCAGCAACGGTTTCCTGCTTGGAACTCTTCCAGCAAACTGCCCCTCCATTGAGGGTAAAGACATAACCCGACATGGATTTGGAGTCATCCTTGTCACTCTGGAAGCTGGAGTCAGCAAAGGCCTCGATCTGGAGGTCTTTTCCACCATACACCAAGAACATCTCCTTAGTCCTTCTCAGGTACTTGAGAATGTTCTTTACCACTATCCAGTGTTTCTCCCCTGGGTCCGACTAATACCGTCTTACAACGCTCAATGCGTATGCTACATCTGGTCTGGTACATAACATCGCATACATTAAAGAGCCTACCGCAGAAGCGTAGGGTATAATAGACATGCGATCCCTTTCCAAATCAGTCTTGGGAGACATCTCTTTGGAGAGGGTGATCCCGTGACAAGCCGGTAAATTACCGCGCTTAGAATCTTCCATACTGAATCTCTTCAGTATGGTGTTGATGTACCTGGACTGTGAAAGTCCCAACATCCTCTTAGATCTATCACGATAGATCTGGATCCCCAGAATATAGTTGGCATCGCCCAGGTCCTTCATGGAGAACCTCTGTGACAAGAATCCTTTGACTGACTGTAGTATAGGAATATCATTTCCTATTAAAAGAATGTCATCCACGTACAAGACGAGGAATACCACAGTTCTCCCTACAATCTTACTGTAAATGCTTGGTTCATCTGGGTTTTTGATAAAGTCGAATTCTTTGACAGTATCATCAAAGCAGATGTTCCAACTCCGCGATGCCTGCTTCAGTCCATAGATGGACTTGAGCAACTTGCACACTTTACCGCTGCTCCTACTCTGAATGAATCCCTCCGGCTGATCCATAGAGACGCACTCTTCTAAATTTCCATTTAGGAAAGCCGTCTTTACGTCCATCTGCTAGATTTCATAATCGTGGAAAGCAGCAATGGCAAGAAGGATCCGAATGGATTTGAGCATAGCCACTGGAGAAAAGGTCTCGTCATAGTCCAAACCAGGTCTTTGATGAAAACCCTTTGCATCAAGTCTAGTTTTATAGGTTTCAACCTTCCCATCTACACCAATCTTCTTTCTGAAGATCCATTTGCAGCCTATGGGGTTTACCCCTTCTGGAGCAAAGTCTAAAGTCCAAACTTTGTTGGTGTACATAGACTCCATCTCGGTCCGCATTGCATCCAGCCATTTTACTGAGTCGCCGCTCTGAATGGCTTGTTGGAAGCTAGTAGGCTCACCATAATCAATGGTGAATCCTCTCTATCCCCGTCTATGAGAAAACCGTAGTATCTCTCGGGCGGATGAGACTGCCTACTACTCCTGCGGAGTGGCGCTGGGATGTCCGGTTCTCTTGAACCCTCTAGTTCTACTGAGGTTTCAGTAATAGCTTATGGTTCTGGAATTTCTTCCAGTTCTATTGCGCTCCCACTTATCTGATTTTCTAAAAACTCAGTTTCCAAGAAGCGGGCATGGCGAGAAACAAAGACCTTTTGCTCTTCTGCGTAATAGAAAAGATACCCCTTAGAGTTCTTTGGGTATCCCATAAACTTACACTGTACTGAGCGTGCCTCGAGCTTGTCCGCATGCTGCTTTTTAACAAAAGCTGGACATCCCCATGTCTTAAAGTGTTTAAGACAGGGTTTCTTCCCACTCCACACCTGATATGGTGTGGTAGGCACTGACTTAGTAGGAACCTGGTTCAAAAGATATGCAGCTGATTCTAGTGCATAACCCCAGAAGGATCGCGGTAACTCAGCCTTACACATCATGGAGCGAACCATATCCAATAGGGTTCGATTCCGCCTTTCCGATACACCGTTGTGCTGTGGTGTGTATGGAGGAGTAAGCTGAGAGAGAATTCCATTCTCTTTTAAATAGTCCAGAAACTCGGCACTCAAGTATTCACCACCTCGATCAGATCTCAGTGTCTTGATACTTTTGCCTGTTTGTTTTTCAACTTCATTCTTGTATTCCCGAAATTTCTCAAAGTCCTCGGATTTATGCTTCATCAGGAAGACATGTCCATACCTAGAGAAATCATCTGTGAAAGTAATGAAGTATGAATAACCACTTCACGCATGTGTAGACATTGGACCACACACGTCACTGTGTATGAGTCCCAAGAGCTCGCTTGCTCTTTCTCCGTGTCCAGTGAACGGAGTCTTTGTTATCTTTCCTATGAGACAAGATTCACAAGTGGCATAAGACTGATACTCGAACGGATCCAAGTATCCCTCTTTATGTAACTTTGTTAACCGTGTCTCATTAATGTGACCCAGTCTACAATGCCATAAGAAAGCCTGATTTATTTCCGGAGACTTTCTTTTAAGTGTGTTCTGGATACTGAAAATCTGAGCTTGATTCCATACGTATATCCCGTTATTTAATGTACCTGACCCAATCAGAACTTGATTTAGGTGGATGTGGACCACATCGCTTACAAAAGTAAAATCATATCCTTCCTTAGAAAGTAAGGATACAGATATGATATTACAAGTCGCACCTGGTACATACAAACAGTTACGCAGAATCAATATCTGCCCAGTTGTCAGTCCAAGATGATATTCCCCTACGGATTCAGCGTTCATGCTCATTCCGTTAGCAACCCTGAGAGTCATATCACCTATCCTGATAACCCTACGGTTTCTCAGAGCCTGTAACGAATTACAGATGTGAGATCCTGATCCGGTATCCAATACCCAGGAAGTAGGGTTAACTGACATACAGTACTCTATTACAAACACACCCGAAGCCGAAGCCACAATATGCTTCGAATCCTGGCTACTGGCTTTGCTAGCCCTGCAATCCTTCTGCTAATGTTCATTCCCGTAACAATAGGAACGTCCCTCTTTTACTACATCCAGTCCCGAAACTTTAGCCCTTCCCTTTCCTTCTACTTCCCTGGTTTCCTTCACGGTAGAAGGTAGAGACTGTAGAATCAAGTCAGCATCTGACCCGTTCTTCAACGTGGTCTTCAGGTCCGTGAGCTCAAAATAGCTGGTCTCTGTAAGGACGTTTCCCCCTACAGACGACCCGATAGCCAATCTCGCTTGAAGCAATTCGTTCGAGGTCTCATATCTTGCGATACGAGATTGCTCTCCATATAAATCTTTGTTATGGAGGAAAGTAGAAACTAAGTCCATCTTCTCGTGCTGCCTCTGGTATGCACCATCAACTGAGGCTAACATGAGGCACTTGGCTTTCGCACAGTCTTTTTCCGATATCTTACGGATATCAATACCCGTGACAGGGGAAACTGGTCCTGAGACGGCAGGTGTTGGATTAGTTAAGAGGTGTCCCAGCTTGTCATGGGCAATGGACATCTGGACAAACCTTTGCCAATCATAACAGTCGGATTCAGTCATTTTATTATCTAGATGTAACCTATGTGTGGTCACTGGGTCGCTGCAATTAAGAGAGAGAGAAGAAAACACTCAGCATGATGCTCTTGCAAGTTTAGATTGGTTTTTAATTTATCTAAACAGGATGGCTCCCACTGTTTCTCGAATCCCTCCTCAAACCATAAAGGAAGAATTAGTCAGGATCAATCTCACCGTACAATACTTGCTTAACCGTTCAGCCAGGCCAGTGTCGGTACTTCGAGGGAGGTTTTCCAACGCTTTCGCGAAGTTCCTTAATTTAAGAACCTCTTTTCCCTAGGGGCGTAGCCCCGCTAACACCTTTCTACACACCTACTTGGTTTATAGCATTGATTGTTAAGTAAGAAAGTTCCCGAGGAGTAGCATATACTCACAGTAGGATCGGGATCCAAATATCATCGTGTGATAAAATTGAAGGAATCCTACCAGAATCATCACACTCCAAATGGTATGCAGCACTAGCAAGTTTCAGTTTCTTTAGAAACTCCCGATGTAGATTTTTGCCCCATGCTCTTATGACCTTGACTAAGGCCAACAAATCATAAGTCACATGTCAAGTTCTACCCGTTGTTGTCCAGGTTGATTTGAACCCACCCGTATATACCCTTGACTATGGCCAACAAAGTAATACGACTGTCCCAAACCAACGCATTTATCTATGCAACATATGAATACCCACCAGCTACCAAACACTGTGCTTTGACTAAGGCCAACAAATACAGCTTGAATACTGTTGGATATTCATATGAAACGACAGAGGGATACGAATGGTTTTGGCGAAACCGTGAACGTAGTGAACTTGATATAATCGAAGGAATGAGATAGCTTTTAAAAGGAGTGGTTCAAGCTCCGCGTTTAAAAGTTGGTTTTTGAAAAGAACCGAGTGGTTTTAAAATTGTTCCAACGACTTTAACTTGGTTTATTTTCTTGCATTAATTTAATGCGTCCCATCATTTAATCCTACCATTGCAGAAAACAACGAAAATATGACGTACGCTTATGCCATCCGCATTCGCCACGGGGCCCGTCATCACCCGTTAGGTTACTTAACTAACGACAGAGCGGGGGCTGGACTAGGGCGGATGCAAAACATTAGCAACGCCTAAATAGATATCATATATAGATATATACAATCGTTAGATGCAATGATAGCTATTCCAGATCACAGATGAACACTTTGGATATACTAGGAATCCGTGTTTCATTCGAGCCTGCAACGAAAGACGGATTACACGGTCGCGATGAATAGCCAATACCCCACCCTAGACCCCTACGGGTGCGGCAAACTACCCGCCAAGTACCCGAAGCGAAGCAACCTCCCTCAACAACGTGACTAGGCCACTCGGCACTTCGAGATACCCGGTAGTTTGTGCACCCCACCTTGGGTCTATCCTAGGAGCAAAAAACAGTAAAAGAAATTATATAATGGCGGTTACAACCTCATCCCGGATGTGCGGCTATAAAATAATATTACATCAATTACAAATTTTACATTGAATGAAAGAAAAAGAAACTCTCATCTCACATCCCCCGGCTATTCATCCGCGACAATCCAACGATTTCATATACACAAACTATCAATATTACAGATCACAGATATGTATAACCCCCACTAATCGATGTATAGCGATTAGCAGACGTTCAATACATATATCACATCACAGATAAAATCCATTAGCCAAAGTCTACGGAATTTCGATCAAAATACGGATTTGTAACCACCCCAAACACAAATTTGTTTTATGGAAATTCTAGGCAGAAACAAAATATACTAAAAATCCCAAAACATCCAACTAAGTACACTGCACCAAAAACGGTCCACGGCTGAGTCAACTCGGCCGCAGATCCGCGGCAGAAAGCATGTTCTTGCCGCGGATCCGCGGCGCTTTGATCGAGTCACTGGATCGTTTTTGGTAGGTGTCTTTAGAAAACCCTGAGCCGATTTTTCATGTATGCCAAATTATTTTTAGAGCTGTTTTGAAAATCGTCAGAAAGTTGTTTTTTCCGGACGTGTTTTGCGACTTTTTTTCCGATCGAAATTCTAAATACTTTGCTAACACGCTAGTTTATGTTTAGCTAGGCTCTGATACCACTGTAAGTCCACGTTGCTCGCCCCGGTTCTTACGGGGAGGCGAAAACGGTAAAAAACGATTTTGAACACAAGCAACATGGACTAAGAAGAGAGGATCTTTTCTAAACAAAACCTAGCAAACTATATGAGGTTCTATCTACCGTGTCATAGAGATTATACCTCACGATACCGGTCCTTCGGGTCTTCTCTACGCTGTCCTGCTCATCCATCTAAGATCCGAGGATCGATCCGGATCTTGATCACCTCCGCGGCCTTCTTGAGTCGAAGACGATCCACCCGAGAGTTGTGCTCCGAGCTCCACCTCGAGCCGAGGCAACTAGGGCAACAAGATCGCTAGGCTTGATGTCCTAGGTTGTGTAGATGAGGTAGATGGATGTGTTTGTCTATTTGGATCCTTTTTCTCTTAACACATGAGATCAAAGGAAATTTCAAGAGGAGGAAGAAGAACTAGCAACCATGGAGCTTTCTCATTTCTTTTTCAAGAGAGAGAATGAGAAATGAATTATCAACTAAAGAAAATGAACCATGGTTGCAATAATACATAAACATCATCATGCCTAATCTTTTCATGATAAAGTTGATGGCTAGCTTGACTTGACCATTTTCATATCAAAAATAAAAAGAAAACCAAAGAATACTCTAGACCTCTCATGAAGGTCCAAGTCAACTTTGGTCAAACGGTCAACAAAGTCAAGTATGGTCAAATGGCCAAAGCAATTAGCCATAACATAATTATCAATAAAAAGATTAGTAAATAATGTCCCCGGCTCATAATGGTTTTGACCGAACCAACTGTCAAAACCCTAATGAGTCCGCCTCATAATGGTTTTGACCGAATCAACTGTTAAAACCCTAATGAGCCTGCCACATAATGGTTTTGGCCGAATCAACTGTCAAAACCCTAATGAGGCACCACCTCCTTCTTCTCTCCTCAAAACTGTGCATACACCCGCATCCGCATTCCGTAGAATGCGAATGTACAGAAGACAAAACAAATCCATCCGTACAATACTAGGATCCGGCTTAAACCAAAGCCCACTAGTATTGCCTACCCGAACAGCATATGCACACAAGTGCACGTTAGTGATCGTAGCCTTGCTGTAAAACTATACGGCCTCTACACGTTTCGTTCAGTGCAGGGAAACTCTCTGTGTGGGACTCTAAAGACTCGACACTACGCTGGCAGTGGGTTTAACTACAGACCGCAAGCGGCACTAGCTGTATGTAACGGTCCCCAGGTAGATGTCGATAAGAAGGCCGATGAGGTAAACCCATCCGAACTCCTACTGAGCCTGAATGTGACAATCTCCGTACAGTCCGGTCCGTTCGTCTGAGAATATCGCATGGCGGGCCTAGGGGGTGGTAAACGTCAGTCCCCTAATAGCGGTACAAGTCATGTCGGAGTGTAGCCCAGAACATCCTGAGATAACACAGGAAACCTACCAGTATATCTCGCTTGCCCTGGCCAGGGACGACTGTGTGTAATGGCTCTCCTAGACACGGTGCGATATCAACCCCCAATACCGGGAGAGACGAATCCTGTCTAACCGTCACTGCCTCCAAGTGCTTCGGGACTGCACCAAACTACTACCTGTTTGTACGACTCCTTTGAGCCGTGGTAGGGTAGTAATCAAAGTACAGTGGGAACACACTCGAGGCGAAGTGACGGTGTCAAGTAAGCGGACTAAGCTGTACTCATGTCACCTGGGAACTGACAACTGACGATAGGTATAATACCAACCAACAGTTCCCGACGAGTCCTATCCAGTGTACTCGTAACCTAACGAGTACCTACATACTATCTCCAGTACGACGTACTAATGGCTGTGGGATAGACCATCTCCCGTGCTGGGATGAGAAGCGCATACGCTAGTTTACTCCGGAGTATCGATGCCCTATCTCGATAGTCCTACGACTAGGGACCTGTATAAGGATGTGCTTATAGATTACCCAGCCCCCACAAGTGTGACTGCCATCACAACGCTGGTAATCAAGCAAAGATCCTAAGGGCTCTACTAATATGTATAAGCGATATGCTAAACAGAAACACATGCACACATTGAAGTAGAGACAAACCAAGTAGCATACTACTATTTTGAGCAAGATTGTTTATACAACTGTGGATATCCCAAGCTTCCATCAAGTAATATACAAGCTAGTATGATACAGTAATGGCCTCTAGGGCATATACACTAACATATGATGATATGACGATATGTTGGTATACGGATGCGAGTCGATAGAGATGATTGATACCTTGTCGGTCCCCTGATATGTGATCGTTATGAACATGACTTGGGACATAGGTATGTATGTATGTGTATATATATATATATATATATATATAGAAAGAATGTTGTGAATCATGAATGATAGGCCGTACGTGATATTAGGCCGCACCCTCGTTGTCTTATAAGTTGATAGGATCCCTATTAGCTTAATGCCGCCGTACGATGATTTTCCGTGCGTGATGAGTTGACTTGATGATTGATCCTTACCCTTGACTAGAGGTTTCCGTACGATGGATTATACCGTACGCGATGTTGTTTAGGCTGGATGCCGATTGATTGATTCATCGACTCGATCATGTTAGATACGTATACCCGTCAGCATTTGCATATGTTTTACCTTATGCTGCATTCATGATATTATTATTGCATTGCATATACCTGTGTTAGTACACTTACACCATTATCGATGATGCTTATGTTACACGTACACAGATTTGTCGGCTCACACACTTCATCATCGATAATTGCCATGTCACTACACAGTAGGATTGCTGCATCATTATACGACTCTTTGCATAATTTACTTGCTATAGTTACCTGTGCACTTTTATACGATGTTGCATTTGACCTTGGAGATATTGGGAATCGCAAGACATATTTTTAAAACTGGAATTATTTAAAGGAGCGGTTTTCCCTTAATATGATATATCACTGTTCCATGTTGCATGATATACGAATATGCTTACATTTCCATCATATGTCGCATACATCATGCTTTATGATTTTACGCATTGTGATATGCTGTTTTCATGAGATTTCTGGATTTGGGAACCGTGGTCATTTTAAAAGAAAGTATGTATTGTTTTAAAAACCCGGTTTATCTTGATATGATATTTCAGTGCGTCCACCATGTATTTTCTCGGTTCTGAGAGTGGCATGTGAAACCCGATTTGAGAAGCGGTAGGCACCATCTGTGGGTACATGGTGGACCCGGTGAGGTACCCCGGGGCAAGAAGACTCGTATATGTTAGACGGTGAGCCTGGCAGGGGAGCACTACCTACTGGTGATAGTATTTGGACTCGGTGGTTATCTGGAGGATACCGACCGGAGTAGCGAGATGGATATGAGGGCCGACCAGGGTGTGCGGCGCCTGAGGGCCGATCTGAGGATGCGGCGCCTGAGATATATGAGGATTTACGTGTCGATGCTAGACACGATTTTCATGATGTTTCGAGTGTCGATGCTAGACACTCAGGTTCCATCATTTTGAGGTGTCGCGACGGACACATGTTGATTTATATCCTCATATTTTCATGCATATGCTTTTATGATATTTACATGCATGATGTTGTTGTGTCAGTGGTTGACACGTGGACTAGATCCACATGCATACATACTTTGATTATATGGTTGGACGAGATCCACATACATACAGACATTGATTATCTGATTGGATGATATTAGCATACTTATAGACTTGAGTTATTGTTGGCACATATACGACCCGGTCACCCTAGATATCACAGTTTTACTTTCATGATATAGTTGACCTAGGAGTCGTTGTTTATTCGATTTCTATCTGTTGATATTTTTCTACTCACTAGTTGGCAACTCACCCCAGTTGTGCCACAGTTCTTGCAGGTTGACTGCTTGGATCAGTAGCGGCTTCGCTGGCACACAGTTGCATTCGGGTGTTTTGCATTGGTAGGTGGAACATTTGTATCGTACCCACTCTTGTATCTATATTTCATGTTGTATCTAGTTAACTCCATCAATCAAAATTAATAAGTTGTATAAGTAATGAGACTTAGTGGGATTGTGGTTGCGAGACTTAGAGCAAGGGGTTCTACTTGTAGTTTTGATGTCTTGCTTATTTCTTTATCTTTTGTGGTGAAATTCGCCGTTGGGCGTCGTATACTTATATTTATTGTCTTGCGTGGTTGTGATCCGCCGTTTGGCGAAGAGCTAGCTCCCGCTTGGGGATGCCATTATTCTTATTATGTATTTGTGGTTTTGGATCAAAATATACAAAGGAAGTGCTGCCCAAATTTTCAAAAAGACGAAGCATGTTTTGAAACTTGCATAATCCACTTGCATTTTCATGTTCCTTTTCTATGCATTAAGAAAACTTGATTTCATTATACCTTTATTTCAAAACTCCACCTCTTTTATTTTTCTTAAATGGTTTAGATTTCTGGGTTTCAGCTTACTTGAATTACGTTACGCCTTTAGACGTTGTGTGATTTAAGTGCTGGTCATGAGCTAATATTTCGGGTCATGACAAAGTTGGTATCAGAGCATTAGGTTTAACCTTGGTTCGTGTCTATGTTTGACTATGCGGAGTCTAGGGCGGGTATGTATTTCGGAACCTAGGCTTGACCTTACGGAATTTAGACTTGAACGGGGGGGGGAGGGTACTAGACCCGAACTTTTATTTTATAGGCTGACTCTGATTGATAGAGTAGGTAGCTTGAGTAGAGTGGCATACCGTACGTATGTTCCGCGGCATATTTACGATACGATACTCCATTTAAGAAACCTTTGGATGTGCATATTTTAAGATCTATGATTCTCTTCATGTCCTTGATTATACATCCATTTGAGATCCTTGATTTTATTTGTTCCATGATCATACTCTCACTGATGCTGTTCCTTCTTATGATCATGTATCCATTCTAGATCTGTCGTTTCCTTTCATGCCGTTGATTTTCTTTCTTCGATACTCGATTGAGGTTCCTGTCACCAGGGTTTGAGTGCAGATTGAGCTACTGCTAGTGTTGCGGTCAGGATGAGCTCGTCTGGTACGAGGGCTGACCACTGTGTTTTCTGGTGACATGGGGACATCTCGATGTAGTGTTGTGTTGTGACCTCCTGTTGAGGCAAGTGTTGGTTTTGCACCGGATGATCGGGCCATCGATAGAGCTGCCAGTTGTGAGAGGACCGTTGATGTACAGCATACTTCAGAGATTATGATGTCGCCTACCGTGCAGACAGATGACCCAGCTGTTGCTGAGATTAATAGGATGTCGCTTCCAGAGCTTACGAGCTGAGATCGCCGGAGCTTCCAGGCAGAGATGCGACAGGTGATGGCTAGGCTACCCCGATTTGAGAGACGGAGGTGATTCGTCAGATTGATGCGCCGACGCAGGCCCAGTTGAGTTGGAAATTTTCAGTGTGGAGAGTCTTACTCAGATTTAGAGCAGACCGATCCAGAGATGACCGTCGATGTATCGCCTTTCCTAGAGGATTGAGGCATTGTTTAGCATGCGGAAGAAGGGTATTCGCATGTCGGCTAGGCGAAGTTAAAAGTTCGAGCGAGTGTCAGAAACCCATTTTCCTAAGTTTAAAGTGTTCGGAGGAACATGCAGGTAATTCTGTGGACCCTCTAGAAGAATGAAACCCTAACTCGATATGATGACCATGGAACCGCTTTGAACCTTAAGGTTTGTGGCAGTTTAGCGGTGCCATCAGTGAGGCTTGGGTTTGCCCTTCTACGGCTGGTCCAGAGGTGCCGTGGTATGTACCCGATATTTTTAGACCGCACTCAGGTGTTGAGCCTTCGGGAAATTTTGGGACCTTGATGACTCGATCGAAAAGTTTTACGTCGTCCAGATATCATGTGATAAGAGACCAGTAAGCTGACCAGGTTTGGATAGAGGACCTCACCCAGATGCGTTGTGAGTTGATCGAGGACAGACGAGTATGGATTATTCCTCTGATGGTTGGGACGAGTTCCCGAGGACGTGTTCGACTAGATATCTTCTACGGAGTGATGAAAATACCGAGTTCGTAACTTCGAGTCCGTGTGAGAGACTTCGGATTGACCGTGGCCGAGAACTGTAGCAGTACGCAGACATCAAGACGTGACGTCGAAGCAGATGATGATAAGGACGAGTGGAGCCAAAGGTTCATGCGAGATGCTGACGAGATGTTGTTACTCCCCATCGAGATTAGGGATCTGATATGCATCGAGAGGTGTTGGGATACGGCCAGTTCCTGAGGAAATGTGTGTGGAACACGCATATGTCGAAAAAACGAGAAAAGATTATGTAAGAGGACCAGCCTCCGTACAGTTCGGCATAGGTGAGATTGAAAGAGACCTTGAGCAGGATTTCTTCCAGGACACTGCTGCAATGAGACATGCACCCAGGATTAGTGGTGTCACGTGTATTCAGAGGACCAGAGACCGACGCCAATGACGTGCTGCTTTAAGAGTGGTCGAGAGGATTAACCGTGATATGACCAGAGAAGTGTCAGAACGGAATAGGCTCAGCTAGCACACCTGACCGGGCCGATGAGCCGATGGATTGCAATATTGGTAATCCGCAGAGAAAAGGAAGACCCAGAGACAGAAGACGCCAGACCGTGAGCAGGAGGCGTGCGAATATTCTTGTTCTGCCTGTTTTAAGCGCACTGATTCATTTTTCGACATTGTAGGAGGTGTACCTTAATGTCCTTTGTTGCGATTTGCGTTGTGATCCGAGTATCATGCTTATGTCGCTTGGATTTGAGTTTTGAGGATTGAGTTTCATGATGTCGTTTTCGTGCACCATGGCTGCACCTGCTGGGTATTTACATTTTTGGGCATAGTTTTTGCACTAGATATATATTTTATACACCGTTGTGTCGATTTGCGATTTGTGCATATCTATTGCATTTGATGTCGATTTCGTACCTTCGTAGCATGTGTTTATGATTTCGTGGATTTCATACGGATGATGTGATTTTGCACTCGGTATAGCTCACATGTGTTTGTAGTGCATTGATACGGATTTGTGCTCATAGTTGCACCCGTTTTTGATTTATACACCTTGGTACACTCGTGTCGTTCTTATAACCATTTGAGTTATTCATGTGATTTTCGTGCATTGGTTGCACCGTACTTGTTATTCGCGCATTTGATGCACCAGGTAGTGTTGTCGTGCACACCTGTTGCACTGGACATATGTTTTCGTGCACACCTGTTGCACTTAGTTTTGGATTTTATGCATATTGTGGCACCTGTATTTGGATTTGATTTCCATGCGCACCAGACGCATGTAATTTTTGGATACGCCTTTTGAGGCTGATTTTGCTTTTGAGCACTTTGTTTTCATGTTGGGCACTATTTTGTGTCGTAGCCAAACATGACTAATCTGAGGACAGTACCTGAGTACTTTGCATGGATTAAAGGTTTACCAAGAGGTTTTTGAAAAAAGAGCTATAGTCTCGCTATTTCCTATATGTCCGTGAGCGACACGAACGTTTATAAAGGAAAACCTTTTGGGTTATTTTGAAAACGACGGAACGTGTATTTAGGAAAACATATATGGACATATACTATTATTTCACAAATGAGCGTCCGTCACTTAGGCCATGAGTTACGCGTCACACGGCGATTTAGAAAAGATTTTTCATGAGTTTTATTTATTTCTTGGAAGTTTTCCAAAGATGCGTACTATACACGTATTATACTATTTGACTAGTGTATATTGGATTTCAGTAGTAGATTTCGAGATCTGTATCTCTATTGTAACTCCGAGAATATGCGTGCAATCCGACGATTTGCGTGACGCTTGAAGGAGTTCGATTTTTGAGTTTTGTACTCGTTTTCATGCGCACTTGATGCGCTGTGTTGTTTCGGTATCTTCCGTGTTTTCGGAGCCCCGTTGATTTGAGCTGATTATTGAAATGTTTTGGGATTTGGGGGTTTAAATTTAAATTCGGGGACCGAATTTCGTTAAGGGGGAAGATTGTAACATTTCAGAAAATATAAAATATTATTTTTGGAATTTAATATTAAAATAATATTTTTCCCGAAAACTGCCCGATTTGCGAAATTGGGGTTTTCGAAAAAGGGTATAAATATATACCAATAATTGTGAAATAAATGAAAATTAAAATGATTTATTCATTTAATAATATAATTAAAGGATTTGGCATTTTTAAAATTTATTATACGCAGTTTAGATAAAAAAAACCCGATTAGTGCACTGCTAATCGCGATTAAGCCAAATCCGTGTTTCTACAGTTTTCCATGGTTAGTGCACCATGTCATGTTCCATTTGGTTACATGTTGTTGTATTTGTGTTGTTATATGGGTATTATGTGATTGGTTTTGAATTTTGAAAGAGAAAAGATAAAGGAATGGCAAAAAGGTAATTTAGTGAAAAGGGTATGATTGGAGAGAGAGAGAGAGAGAGAGTGTGTGTGTGAATATGTGAGAAAGAGGGGGGGGGGGCTGCTGCCACTTTATTTCCACCATCATTTTCATCCCCCTCTTCATCTTCCTCAACTCCACTTCCCTCCACCTTCAAGCCCTAGATCCATCCCCAAATAATCCCCAAAACTTATCACTCCCTTCACAAAAATTAATCTAAATCCCTTCCTCTACATATTGAACCAAGCAAAGTGGGGTTTTGACGACATTGGGAAGTTAGTGCTATCTAGAGTGGCCTTAATGAGGTATAACTTCTTCCCTTTAGATTAGTTTTGTGAGATATCGTATTTTGAACGCCGTTTTGTGATGTCACTAACCTGCCGTGACCCCGAATGTTCACTGTAAAAACAAACAATGTAGTAATGTTGTAATTGTGACCTTGAGTACACACTTGTGACCTTGACCCTGCCTGCTCGGTTTTGGCCGGCGAGTAGTATGGAAATTCCAGCGACCTCGGGTTTATAGGGGGTTAGGGCTTGGGTTTCGTAGGGTAGTTGCTTGGGGTTGTTTAAGAGTGTTTGGTACTACTGGATTTTTATGTAAGGACCATAAGCGAAATCTGGGAGCTGTTGTGAGTGCTTACTTGACCATGGTGACACAATTCCTGATCTGATCCATAGAGGTGAACCCGATGTAGGAACTTTGGATTTGTTTCGTATTGGTTTTGTGACTTTTAATGTGCCTATTGTGAATCTGGGATGACCTAGGAAATTTCTGAGACAACCAGACAATACCAGGGGCCTAGATACACCACCAGGAGACCACCCTACGAAGACAAAGCCCAGAGGAGCCAGTAAAACTGGCCTGGCCGGAATTTTATGGGTAGTGGCCGGTTTGTAGTGGGAGTTGGGGTCTAGGTTGGTCCAGTATGTCTTATACACCTTCTACTACACCCTAGATTTGTTTGTGCAACCCCTTTTCACCTGAGTCAAAATCTGGGAATACTTGTGTGTGATTTTGGCTATGGTTTTCCGTATTTTGAATAATGAGTGTTGATATTTGGGTTCGTTTTTGGTTGTCGCATGTTTGTACATCGACAACAAGGGTTGTTTGGTTGATTTTGTACGCGTATGCTATAGGTTCTAACCTACGAGCAAGCCGTGTGCCGTTTTGGTTTTCCGCCTTGATCTTAACACACATTTCGATTGTGTATTATTGTAGGTACCTTCACGTGGATTCCGAGGCGACGGAGCGTGGCGTCATCGACTTCGGCAAACAAGAACCAAGGTGAGTGGATCTATATCCACGGGGAAAGTCGGATGGATGGCGTATAGCACCCCCGCAAAGTTTTGATGGAAACTGATTTATAGAATATGGTTAAGGGAATCTAGATTAGGAAACTAGGGTTAGAGTTAAAAGATAGTTAGCGAAACTATATTAGAAGCTAAATGACAGTTAGAAGTGTTATGATACGGCTAATATGAAATGACGGGAATTGAGGATGATATTTGACGATATTGCCATTAGGCTACTATAGGACTAGATAGTCGACGTAGATGTGTCATCCGAACCATACATATTTTTATACTGAAGAATCGTATGCATCTTTTAAACAATTACCTTGAGGGACGTTATGGATTTTCAAATGATATCTTTCCTTAAAAACACCGTAACCCCTATTTTCAAAACTACGATTCGCTCCTTTTAAAAATCCGGTTGTATGGTTCGGGTGTGTATGTTAGATTAGATACTTATACTTACAGTAGAGATAGAATGTTTATGTAAACTCGACTTGATGTGAGATGTAAATGCGATAAACAGAATATAAGACGAATATGATGATATGACGATATGTTGGTATACGGATGCGAGTCGATAGAGATGATTGATACTTTGTCGGTCCCCTGATATGAGATCGTTATGGACGTGACTTGGGACATAGGTATATATATATATATATATATATAGAATGTTGTGAATCATGGATGATAGGCCGTACGTGATATTAGGCCGTACCCTCGTTGTCTTATAGGTTGATAGGATCCCTATTAGCTTAATGCCGCCGTACGATAATTTTCCGTGCGTGATGAGTTGACTTGATGATTGATCCTTACCCTTGACTAGAGGTTGCCGTATGATGTATTATACCGTACGCGATGTTGTTTAGGCTGGATGCCGATTGATATATTCACCGACTCGATCATGTTAGATACGTATGCCCGTCAGCATTTGCATATGTTTTACCTTATGCTGCATTCATGATATTATTATTGCATTGCATATACCTGTGTTAGTACACTTACACCATTATCGATGATTCGTATGTTACACGTACACAGATTTGCCGGCTCACACACTTCATCATCGATAATTGCCATGTCACTACACGGTAGGATTGCTGCATCATGATACGACTCTTTCCATAATTTACTTGCTATAGTTACCTGTGCACTTTTATACGATGTTGCTTTTGACCTTGGAGATATTAGGAATTGCACGACATTTTTAAAACTGGAATTATTTAAAGGAGCAGTTTTCCCTTAATATGATATATCACTGTTCCATGTTGCATAATATATGGATATGCTTACATTTCCATCATATGTCGCATACATCATGCTTTATGATTTTACGCATTGTGATATGCTGTTTTCATGAGATTTCTGGATTTGGGAACCGTGGTCATTTTAAAAGAAAGTATGTATTGTTTTAAAAACCCGGTTTCTTTTGATATGATATTTCAGTGCGTCCACCATGTATTTTCTCGGTTCTGAGATTGGCATGTGACACCCGATTCGAGGAGCGGTAGGCACCGTCTATGGGTACATGGTGGACCCGGTGAGGTACCCCGGGGCAAGAAGACTCGTATATGTTAGACGGTGAGCCTGGCAGGGGAGCACTACCTACCGGTGATAGTTTTTGGACTCGGCGGTTATCCGGAGGATACCGACCGGAGTAGCGAGATGGATATGAGGGCCGACCAGGGTGTGCGGCGCCTGAGGGCCGATCTGAGGATGCGGCGCCTGAGATATATGAGGATTTACGTGTCGATGCTAGACACGGTTTTCATGATGTTGTTAGTTATATGTATGCCCTAGAGGCCATTACTGTACATTGGATGTATATTGTAGTGGATGCTGGGACATATATAGGTAGGACTTTCTTGCTCGACATGATAGTACGCTATCTGGTTGCCCTTTATCTTAACATGTATACTTTCTATCTCTCTGTTACATGTTGATAAAGCTCTTAGGATGTGTACTCGACTTCCAGGACTATGATGCAGATCATACTAGTGGGGCCTGGGTAGTCCATGAGTACATCCTTCAACGTTCCTAGTCGTGGGAATATCGAGACGGGGCATCGATATTCCAGAGTAGACTAGCGTATATCTTCTCGACCCATGTGATGGGCGATGGATGATCCCATATCCATTGGTGTTTGACATCAGAGATGGTATGCGGGTGCTCAGTGGAGACTGGGTACACTGAACGGACTCGCCGAGAACTCCCAGATGGTATTATACCTCACGTCAGATGGCAGTTCTCTGGTGACACTGGTACAGCTTAGTCTGTTGACCCGAGATCGTCATAGAGTCTTGTGTGTCTCCCACTGTGCTTTGATTTCCACCCTACCACGGCTCTTCTGAGTCGTGCAAACAGGTGGTTTTTGGGTACAGTCCCGATTCACATGGAGGCAATGAGCGATAGGAGGGGATTCGTCTCTCCCGGTATTGGGGGTTGATGTTGCGCTATGCTCGACTGGCCATAACAGAAAATCCCTGGCCAGGGTTGCAGTGATATACTGGTAAGAGTTATCAGTAGTTTCACGATTGTTGTGGACCTCACGTCGGCATGACTTATCGAGCTACTGGGGTCTGACGTTTACCACCCCTAGGCGAGATATGCGACATATCAGACGAACAGACCGGACTGTACGGTAAGTGTTACTGGTTGGATTCACAGGAGTGTGAGCGGGCTTGCTCGTCGATCTTCTGATCACTCAATACCCGGGTGGCCGTTACGTTTAGCAGACCGCTTGCGGCTTGTGGGTGCTTGATATGATCATCATCTGCTGCCGGCGTATTGACGAGTCTTTAGAGTCCTACACAGAGGTTTCCTGGCTCAAGCGAAACGAAATAGGAGCGCATATGAGATATGTGCGGGACCGAGAATAATGCGTGTATGTGATACCGTATTCCATTCTCGCGATGAATGTATCGATTGGTTGTGTGCGATATAACCTAGTTATCGAATCGTGGATTGATTTGATAAGCCGATACATTGGATATTAGTCGGTTATATGCGATATGACCGGATCGTTAAATCAAGTATTGATTTAATGATTTAATGCATAATTATATATTTGATATATTACTTTGCATTAACTAGTATTGGTTCATTTAAATTGGATTTTCTCACTTGATGTACACAAGTTGTATATGTGATATACTTTTGTGCACAAGATTGTATCATGTTTGATGATACATGCTAACTTGGTTAAGTGTATGATTAAACCATGGTTATGTAATGGTCAGGGTTTTGATTTTATTAACTATTTATTTATTTATTCTTCATTTGGAAAGAAAATGAAATGGTGGCTTGCTTTGTCTTTTCTTTGAAACTTCATGAAGGTTTGAAAGCTTGACCATTTTTGTTTCTTTCCTTTAACCCTAACCATTCAACTAACCCTAGTTTATTCTCTACACTTAACCAAGGTTGGATTATGATAAGAATGAGTTGGATTTTCTTTTTTGAAAATAATCCTTTTTATTCTATCATATTCTTTCTTCTTCTTCTTCTTCTTCAACAAAGAAAAAGCTTGCCTCCATTAATGGCAACTTGAGAAAAAGAGTGAGAAATCCAATTCTAAAGTGAACCCACTTCCTATTTCTTCATCCTCTACCACTTGCCAAGTAGTATAGGGTGTTTTCTTCACAAGTTTTATGACTTGGTGAAGTGGGAGCTTGATCTTGTGTTGCCTCGACGTAGATCATCTTCGGCATCGAAGTCGACGACCTAGCCCGATCATTTCTTCGATGAAGCCACCGTGAGAGTCCGAGATCCGATGGGTACAGCGGAGGGACTTCATCACGGAGCTATGGAGGTGGAGGACCGGATCTACAAAGGTTGTAATCACTTTCCTCTTAGTTAAAGTAGTTAACTCGCATTGCATCGTCTTTACATCTAGTTAACGATCCGTATTAGGGTTTGTAGGCACATGAATTTTTTTGAATTGGGCATGTTTGATCACTTGTGAGACCTCATTAGTGTGCCTAGGAACCCTACAGTAGTATCAGAGCCTAGCTAGAGCCTTAGGCGATGCGTAGACGGAGTTAGAAGTCCGATCGAACCGAAACCCTAACTCAAGAATGCTCTCTGTACATTTTTTGAAATCGGGGATTTTTGAGAATTAAAAATATGCAGAAAAACCAGCAGGAGATTCTAAGAATTACTGAGAAGCCCGTACTCCTGAGTCCATAAAAGTGCGGCGGAACCGCGGCCGTTTGGTCTCTTCTTGCATTGAATTTTGCACAGTAGTTCCTATTTTGCAGTGCTGGTTTTCCTGGGAATTTTTAATCTGAACTCAAGAGTTGAGTTTTCTGGGTTGTATTGGGGACTCGGTGTTTCGATCGGATTGTCTAATTTTGTCTGTGTGCTTTTTCGGATAATTTTAGAATATGTTAAAAGGTTCGACCGGATATAAATACCCACTTTTTCCCTTGCTGGGAAATTTCCATTTGTTGGATTTTTCCGTAGTTTAATGACATTCTAAGTAGTGCAAGTAACGCGATGGTCCCTCTAGAAGACAACAAACCTTAACTCGATTATCTGACCGTCTTGAACTGCCCTTTGAACCTAAGGGTTTGGGGCAGTACGGCGTGCCACATGTGAGGCGTTGGCTTGACCCTTATACGGCTGGATCGTTAGTACTGAGGCATGAAGTGAATGTCTTTAAACTTATATCATGTGTTGAGCTGTATCGGGAAAACTTGGGTGTTCGATTGTTTGATCGGAAAGTTTAACATTTTCTATTTATCCGGAATGTGATACAATATTTGGAATCCACAAGTAGTTATGAGATAACTGAATGAATGTTATAAACATAGCGGTTTAGTCTCACTTGATCGGTTGCCACGGAATTTTGATGTGATCAAAAGTCCGTCGCAATCACCTAGCGTACGCGGATACTCGCCGGGTAAACTTAATAGACAGCCTCACCCCATAGCCCCGACCAAGTGACTGTATGAGAACCCCGTCGCCGAAAGCATCCGTTCGGGTGCTCGCGGCAGCGGTGTTCCGGCTTGGTGCACTTCGTCGACGGCGTCGGGGGTGCAGCCGCCTACTAAAGTTTGCGACGAGCATTCGATCAGAATGTCGGGAATCTTGTTGAATTGCCCGACTTGATATTGAAAAGAATTTTCGATAATGAGACTAAAATGCGGGGTTTATAATTGATAGGCATGCGATGTCTAAGTATTTCATTTGATTAGGCATGCGATATCTAAACATGTTGCGGATTCCAACTGTTGTAGTTTTACACTTTCTTTTCTGTGACCGTAAGTGTAATATGTGATATCGCCGGTTTCGTTGCTATATGTCAACGATAATTGGGATGCGCATATTTACTTACGTTGATGACATGTGATGTTATGTGTTGCTGGATATGTTATATTGGATCGTCGTGTTTGAATAGCCGGGGTTTTTTTTATGTGAGATGAGTGTTTTTCATTTTCATTCATGTAAAAACTTTTATGTAATATTCTTTTATTGGGGCACTTCCAGGTTGCGGATGATGTCACCATTTGTATATTATTTACTTTTCCGCATTAGGATAGACCCAAGGAGGGGAGCACAAGTAACCGGGTTCTAGGGTCCAGTAGGAGACCATCTCGAGGAGTCGAGTCCGGGTCTCCTAACCCTAGAATTCGTAGGGTTGCTTGCCGCTCTCGTAGGGGTCTAGGGGTGTGGGATTGGCTATTCATCACGACCGTGGAATCCGTGTTTTATACTGGCTCGTATTGAACACATGGACGTCCTAGTATATCCAATATTTCATATGATATTTTCTGCTGCGTTATCTGTGATGTGATCATGTGATTTGTTCAGATAGATATGGTATATAGTATATATGATATATTATATAGACGTTGCTTATGTTTTACACCCGCGTTAGCCCTGCCTCGTTCTGGCGTTAGTTACCTAACCTAACGGTGCAGACGGGACATCGAGGCGAATGCAGATGGCATAAGCGTATGTTATATTTACCTGTGATGTTTAGGTGGACTTAAATGATGGGATATTCATTAATGAGATTAATGAAAGAAAATAAACCTAATTGATGTTGTGGAATCGAATTTCAAAAACAAAACAGGTAGCTACAGTTCTTGCTTTGCATCGTGGTGTTCATTATAGAACATCCTGCACCTTATTCGATGAGGAAAGGACCGAGATCCCTTCACCGGGAGTGACTCCTTTAGCAATAACTGGCAGATGCTACACACTCGGTTTGTCTTTTGATTGCTTCTATAGTTTCTACTTTGCACAGTGATATATATGATATATCCCGCACCTCATTCGACGAGGAAAGGGCCGACGATCCCTTCACCGGGAGTGACCCCTTTAGCAAAACTAGAAAATCCTCAAAAACATTCCATTTAAAAACCATTTGATTCCACAACGAGATCAAGTTCAAAGCGTTAAAGGTTTTCTTAAAAACCATTCGCAACCCTCCGTCATTTTAGGAAGTAGAGTACTTAGTATTCGTGCTACGTTTGTCAACCATAGCCGAGGCGTAGTGTGCGGTAGCTAAGTGATGTCTTCCTATACAGTATATAATGCGATTAGTTAGGACAGTCATGTGGCTTTGTTGACCTTAGCCAAGGGTCATGTGGGTGGGTCTAATTAATCACGAAATGACGGGTAGAACTTGACTAGTACCTATGATTTGTTGACCTTAGCCAAGGTCATAGGTGCTAGGGATAAAAACCATTATCGGGAGTTTCAAGTGTTGAAATTTGCAATGAGATTGCATGCCTTCTATGTGATAGTTGGATCCCGATACCCACTGCGAGTAATTGTTACTCCTGGGAGAGTTTTGCACTTTACAATTAGCCGATCAAGTAGGTGTTTAGAAAGGTGTCAACGGGGTTACGCCTCTGGGAAAACGAGGTTTACTGTAATTAGGTCCGTGCGAAAGCACGGGGAACCTCCCTCAAAGTACCGACACTGGCCTGGCTGAAAGATTGGCGAACTTGTAGAGTGTAATTAATCCCGGCTAGTCTTTTCTTTTAAGGTTTGAAGGAAGATTTGATAAAAACAGTGGGAGCCATCCTGATTAGATAAAAATATAACCAATCTAATCTTGCAAAAGCGCACGCAGAGTGTTTTCTTCTCCCCCTCTCTCCTGGTAGCGACCATATCACGCCTTAATCAAGATAATAATATGGATGTATTGACTGAACCCGCTTGTCATACTGAGCTGGGGAACGTTGGTCCCGGTCCAACTTATAATTGTTATAAGGCAGAGCAGGAAATAGGGGAATACCAGAATTCCTATGCCGCCCAAACGAAGAAAGTACATATGATGCATCTCCTTCGGGTGTGTTCATTACAAAGAACTGTTTCTCAGTATCCTCTGCATCCTGGGTATTTGATACCGGATCAAGATCCCAGATATGTAATCTGTTACATAGGGCTACATAAAGGTAGAAAACTGAGAACAGGAGATAAGTTTCATGAGACAGAAAACGGGGCAAGTGTTGCAGCCAAGTCTGTTGGTCACTGTCACCCTGTATTACCAATACATTGATTCTGAATAAATGCTATTAAATACTGAACCTGATATACAAAATCATATCAGTCTCTTTATTAGTAAAGAAATGATAAAATTTTGTATTGTTGGATAATGTTTTGAACATTTCCTATATCAAAAGTTGATCGGTTCAGGCACGTTATCTAAAAGCATTGACGTTCTAAATCAAACTACAGTTCCTAGTATACAGAACACACACAAGAGGAAGAGTTCAGAAATGAACGAATCCTTCTTGAGGCATTGTAGACTAGGTCATATCAATACGACCCGACTGGCTGAAGTTACATTTTAGATGCATATTTAAATAAGTTTGAATTTACATCTTGTGAAACTTGCCAGTCATGTCACAAAGATTAGATGACCATAGCTCTGTTTATTGGAAACAGAGAAAGAGTTAATGAACTCTTGGGACTGATACATGATGATGTATGTAAGGTCTTCTGTCTACATGTGCCAGGACCGGTTCTTTGTACTTCATTACATTCTCTGATGATCTCTCAAGATTCAGACATATGTTCCTGTTGAAACATAGGCTCGAAGCTTTTGAGATATTCACAGAATATAAGTTAGAAGTAGAGAACCAAAAACCGGGTATAAGTATTATATCCTATAATGAGATCAGGGAGGAGAATACTTGTGCATGGAATTCCTGGACTATTCTAAAGGAGAATGAGATTCTCTCTCAGCATTACTCCTCCGTATACACCATAGCACGATGGTATATCGGGGTGGAGCAATCACACCCTCTGTGATATGGTGCGCTCTATGATGAGTACTACTGAGTTTCCTATTTCCTTTTAGGGAGTTATGCACTTATGAAGTTGCATACCTATTGAATAGGGTTCGATTCAAATCAGTGCCTACCACTCCATATAAGATATGGTATGGGAAGAGCCTATCTCTTAAGTAAGTTAAGATTTGGGATTGTCCGGCCTGTGTCAAAAGCAAAATCCGGATAAAATCGAGGCAAGGTCAGTTCTGTAGAGCTGGAAAGGTTCCAGCTATACAAAACTGCAGCTGATGATTTGACAGAACCAAAGGATTCAATAGTTCCCGACGAATCTCAGCCACTCCGCCGATCTGGTAAGGTTTCTCATCCGCTTGAGAGATACTTCGGTTTCTCGATGACAATGGGAGCGAGGATTGCATCATGAGATGATGACCCAACTAGATTCGAGCAGGTCATCGAGAGTAGGGACTCTGTAAGAATGGCTGGATGCTTAGTAATCTGAGATGGAATCCATGTATACCAGCAAAGTATGGACTTTGGCTGCTCTATCTGAAGGGTTAAATCCCCATCAGGAGCAAGTATATCTTGAGAAGATTACTTGGTGTAGATGGAAAAGTTGAGACTTTCAAAGCTAGACTTGTTAAAGGTTTTCTTCATCGACCAGGCGTGGATAATGATGAAATCTTTTCCAGGGACTATGCTTAAGTCCATCCAGATCCTACTTGCCATTGCTACATACCATGACTACGATATCTGGTGGTTGGGTGTCATGACTACTTTTCTAAATAATGATTTAGAAGAGAACGTCTATAAGAACACAGCCAGAGGGCTTCGTAAACAGTGGGAGCAGCGGAAACGTGTGCAAGTTGCTTTACATGATAAAGCAGGCATCGCGGAGTTGGAACGTCTGTTTTGATGTGGTAGTCAAAGAGTTTGACTTCATCAAAATGGTAGACGAACCTTGTATATACAAAAAGGTAGTAGAGAGTAAGGTAGTCATCCTCGTATTGTACGTGGACAACATACTCTTGATAGGAAAAGAGTTTCCTATACTACGATCGGTCAATCTCCGCTTATCACAAGGATTCTCTAATAGGATCAAAGTGAAACCTCCTAAATCCTGATTTTTCATCTATGAGATAGATGTAATAGGATGCTAGGATTCTCACTAGATGTAGTGAAATGGTATCAATCGATCCTGGGGAGAATCACTGGAAACGTTCCAGGGTGATAAGGACGACTGAATGTTAGTCGCAGGCATTGTCTTTACCTTCGGTAAAGGGACGGTATGTTGGAAGAGTTCCAAGCAAGATACTGTGGCAAACTAGACGATAAAGGCTGGTAACATCGCTATTAAAGATACTACCAAAGAGGCAGTTTGGGTGTATATTGGTTCATAAGATGAACTAGGTTCCTACCATTGTATGACAATGGAAGTGTGGCTTTGGCTCAGGAACCCTGGTCCCATCAGTGACCCAGACATATTCTGAGGCAGCATCACCTGATCATGGAGATAGATAATCTCCAGGGTGATCGAGGTTAGGAAAGTAGACTCAGAGGACAACACGGCGGATCCACTCACAAAGGCTTTTTCCCAGAGAGAGACTTATATGGGATGGTTGAGTATGTGATACTGCAACCACTGCTACAGATGGCCCTAGTGCAAGTAGGAGATTGTTAGTTATATGTATGCCCTAGAGGCCATTACTGTACATTGGATGTATATTGTAGTGGATGCTGTGACATATATAGGTAGGACTTTCTTGCTCGACATGATAGTACGCTATCAGGTTGCTCTTTATCTTAACATGTATACTTTCTGTCTCTCTGTTAAATGTTGATAAAGCCCTTAGGATGTGTACTCGACTTCCAGGACTATGATGCATATCATACTAGTGGGGCCTGGGTAGTCCATGAGTACATCCTTCAACGTTCCTAGTCGTGGGAATATCGAGACGGGGCATCGATATTCCAGAGTAGACTAGCGTATATCTTCTCGACCCATGTGATGGGCGATGGATGATCCCATATCCATTGGTGTTTGACATCAGAGATGGTATGCGGGTGCTCAGTGGAGACTGGGTACACTGAACGGACTCGCCGAGAACTTCCAGATGGTATTATACCTCATGTCAGATGGCAGTTCTCTGGTGACACTGGTACAGCTTAGTCTGTTGACCCGAGATCGTCATAGAGTCTTGTGTCTCCCACTATGCATTGATTTCCACCCTACCGCGGCTCTACTGAGTCGTGCAAACAGGTGGTTTTTGGGTACAGTCCCGATTCACATGGAGGCAATGAGCGATAGGAGGGGATTCGTCTCTCCCGGTATTGGGGGTTGATGTTGCGCTATGCTCGACTGGCCATAACAGGAAATCCCTGGCCAGGGTTGCAGTGATATACTGGTAAGAGTTATCAGTAGTTTCACGATTGTTGTGGACCTCACGTCGGCATGACTTATCGAGCTACTGGGGTCTGACGTTTACCACTCTTAGGCGAGATATGCGACATATCAGACGAACAGACCGGACTGTACGGTAAGTGTTACTGGTTGGATTCACAGGAGTGTGAGTGGGCTTGCTCGTCGATCTTCTGATCACTCAATACCCGGGTGGACGTTACGTTTAGCAGACCGCGTGCGGCTTGTGGGTGCTTGATATGATCATCATCTGCTGCCGGCGTATTGACGAGTCTTTAGAGTCCTACACAGAGGTTTCCTGGCTCAAGCGAAACGAAATAGGAGCGCATATGAGATATGTGCGGGACCAAGAATAATGCGTGTATGTGATACCGTATTTCATTCTCGCGATGAATGTATCGATTGGTTGCATGCGATATAACCTAGTTATCGAATCGAGGATTGATTTGATAAGCCGATACATTGGATATTAGTCGGTTATATGCGATATGACCGGATCGTTAAATCAAGTATTGATTTAATGATTTAATGCATAATTATATATTTGATATATTACTTTGCATTAACTAGTATTGGTTCATTTAAATTGGATTTTCTCACTTGATGTACACAAGTTGTATATGTGATATACTTTTGTGCACAAGATTGTATCATGTTTGATGATACATGCTAACTTGGTTAAGTGTATGATTAAACCATGGTTATGTAATGGTTAGGGTTTTGATTTTATTAACTATTTATTTATTTATTCTTCATTTGGAAAGAAAATGAAATGGTGGCTTTCTTTGTCTTTTCTTTGAAACTTCATGAAGGTTTGAAAGCTTGACCATTTTTGTTTCTTTTCTTTAACCCCAACCATTCAACTAACCCTAGTTCATTCTCTACACTTAACCAAGGTTGGATTATGATAAGAATGAGTTGGATTTTCTTTTTTGAAAATAATTCTTTTTATTCTATCATATTCTTTCTTCTTCTTCTTCTTCTTCAACAAAGAAAAAGCTTGCCTCCATTAATGGCAACTTAAGAAAAAGAGTGAGAAATCCAATTCTAAAGTGAACCCACTTCCTATTTCTTCATCCTCTACCACTTGCCAAGTAGTATAGGGTGTTTTCTTCACAAGTTTCATGACTTGGTGAAGTGGGAGCTTGATCTTGTGTTGCCTCGACGTAGATCATCTTCGGCATCGAAGTCGACGACCTAGCCCGATCATTTCTTCGATGAAGCCACCGCGAGAGTCCGAGATCCGATGGGTACAGCGGAGGGACTTCATCACGGAGCTATGGAGGTGGAGGACCGGATCTACAAAGGTTGTAATCACTTTCCTCTTAGTTAAAGTAGTTAACTCGCATTGCATCGTCTATACATCTAGTTAACGATCCGTATTAGGGTTTGTAGGCACATGAAATTTTTTGAATTGGGCATGTTTGATCACTTGTGAGACCTCATTAGTGTGCCTAGGAACCTTACAGATGTTTCGAGTGTCGATGCTAGACACTCAGGTTCCATGATTTTGAGGTGTCAGGAGGGACACATGTTGATTTATATCCTCATATTTTCATACATATGCTTTTATGATATTTACATTCATGATGTTGTTGTGTCAGTGGTTGACACGTGGACTAGATCCACATGCATACATACTTTGATTATATGGTTGGACGAGATCCACATACATACAGACATTGATTATCTGATTAGATGATATTAGCATACTTATAGACTTGAGTTATTGTTGGTACATATACAACCCGGTCACTCTAGATGTCACAGTTTTACCTTCATGATATAGTTGACCTAGGAGTCGTTGTTTATTCGATTTCTATCTGTTGATATTTTTCTACTCACGAGTTGGCACCTCACCCCCGTTGTGCCACAGTTCTTGCGGGTTGACTGCTTGGATCAGTAGCGGCTTCGCTGGCACACAGTTGCATTCGGGTGTTTTGCATTAGTAGGTGGGACATTTGTATCGTACCCACTCTGTTATCTATATTTCATATTGTATCTAGTTAGCTCCATCAATCAATATTAATAAGTTGTATAAGTAATGAGACTTAGTGTGATTGTGGTTGCGAGACTTAGAGCGAGGGGTTTTCTGCTACTTATGGTTTTGATGTCTTGCTTATTTTTTTTTATCTTTTGTGGTGAATTTCGCCGTTGGGCGTCGTATACTTATATTTACTGTCTTGCGTGGTTGTGATCCGCCGTTTGGCGAAGAGCTATCTCCCGCTTGGGGATGCCATTATTCTTATTATGTATTTGTGGTTTTGGATCAAAATATACAAAAGAGGTGCTGCCCAAATTTTCAAAAAGACGAAGCATGTTTTTAAACTTGTATAATCCACTTGAATTTTCATGTTCCTTTTCTATGCATTAAGAAAACTTGATTTCATTATACCTTTATTTCAAAACTCCACTTCCTTTATTTTTCTTAAAAGGTTTAGATTTCTGGGTTTTAGCTTACTTGAATTACGTTACGCCTTTAGACGTTGCGTGATTTAAGTGCTGGTCACGAGCTAATATTTCGGGTCGTGACAAAAGGTCATACAATTACCCCCAAGCAGGCAATATAATGAAGAAATAAGCTGTATTAATTCATCTCCGCAAAACACTGTGACTCTGCCACCAGTGGACCCGACCGAGAAGCTAATAAGAGAAGCCTATCGAATGGGTGAGATAGTTTTGTATGAAGTAGCCAGAAGATCGCACCTAAGAAGGAAATCTACGGGAGAGACGAGCCATAATCCTCATCCTCAATAGCTGCTTATACCTTCCTTTATAAATGAAAAAAATTCAAGGCGGCCACATTGAAGATAGGACGCTATCCACATCTAAGCCACAAGGTCGCTCAGCCCCACCTCTTATAGAAAGGATGTGACGAAGATATTCTTTTCTCCGGGATAAAATGAGGAAAATATTATCTCGTCATGAAGCACAAGATGTTAAGACTGCCTAAGTCTAAGCGGCCTCATGAAGCTAATGCTTTTGATCATCCCGACTACTCTCCCTACCATCGGTTCATTGGTAATCCAATCGAAGATTGCTTTCCCTTGAAGGATTTGGTATAAGAGCAATACAGGTAAGACAAGTTCAAACCAAGTGACAACTGAAACGTGGAACCTCTGCAAAAGTATGAGCCAATGTGATACAACCTTGCAAAATCAAAGCATAACTAGCCTAATAAGCAGAAGCTCACCCACACTTGTCACATGATAATACTCATCAATGAAAAAGGGGATGAAGATACGCTTTAGTGCCTCGACTGCCTCATAAATGAAGAAGAGGAAATTTCGGAGCTGCCGCCAGCGCCAAAAGAACTGGAAGATGGGATCTATATCACCGCTGATGAATTGAAAAATTTAAACTTGGAAACCGAAGAAGATCTTCGACCCACGTTCATTAGCAAGTTGCTTTCAGATGAACAAGTAGCTGGTCTAAAAGTAGTACTCATGGAGTACAAAGTCTGCTTCACATAGAATTACTCTGAGTTGCCAGGCCTTGATCCAGATGTAGCAGTTCATAAACTGTTCATAATGCTGAGAGTAAATCCTGTTAAACAATCTTCGAGTAGAATGTGTCTTGAACTAAAGATGAGTGTCGGCGCTAAAGTTAAAAAGCTTATTGATTCCGGTTTCATCCAGGAAGTCCAATTACCCGACTGGATTTCCAATATCATCCTAGTGATGAAGAAGAACAGGTGGATCTGCGTGGACTTTCGAGACCTCAATAAGGCGTGTTCAAAAGATATCTTCCCCGTACCATCACCGAACTGATGATTGACAACACCTCAACTCATGAGGCCTTCTCCTTCATGGATGGATCATCAGGATATAATCGGATAAAGATGCATCCCAAAGACCAGAAGCATGCGGCCTTCCACACACCGTTAGGCATATACTGTTACAAAGTTATGCCTTTTGGAGTAAAGAATGCTGGGACGATGTATCAAAGAGCGATGACCAGCATATTCGGAGACATGATACATGATATCTTTGAATGTTATATCGACGACCTTGTAGTCAAGAGCATGTTACATGAAGAACACTTGGAGCATATAAGGACATTCTTTAAGCGCCATCGAAAATACAGCCCGAATAAGAATCAGCTCAAATGTGCGTTTGGGGTCTCGTCAGGGAAGTTTCTGTGTTTTATAATCCATCACCGAGGAATCGAGATAGATCTTTCCAAAATCATCGAAATTTTGGAAATGCCCCTCCAAGTAATCTTAAACAACTGTGATCTCTCTAAGGAAAGCTTGCTTATATCCGATGGTTCATCACCAACCTCTATGGGAAATGCTGTCCATACAGCCATCTGATGAATAAAGGGACCCTATTCTTGTAGGACCAGAAATATCAACAGGTGTTGGAGGAGATCAAGCAATATTTGCAGAATCCACCAGTCCTAGACGCTCCGGTTAAGGGAAAGCCCTTTATCCTCTATACGATCTCCCTTGACGGCTCCCTAGGCACGCTATCGGCCCAAGAGAATGACCAAGGAAAGGAAAGAGCTCTATACTATCTAAGTCGAGTCCTGCTAGAAGCAGAAATCAATTACTCTCCTATCGAAAAGCATTACCTGGCGTTGATCTTTGCCGTCATAAAGCTCAGATATTACACCCTGGCGTATGAAGTCCATCTTATATCGAATGTGGACCCCCTCAAGTACCTTATGATGAAGGCTGTGCTGACCGGGAGGCTCGCCAAATAGGCCCTTCTGTTGATGGAGTTCATAATAGTTTATTGCCCCCTCAAAGCGGTAAAAGGACAAGCTATCGCTGATTTCCTAGTGGAGCATCCAATCCCGGCCAACTCTCATAGCGAGCTATCGGATGAATATGCATTCAACACAAGTGAAGAGATAGAAAAAACTGGAAAGCCCCATTGGGAACTATCCTTCGATGGAGCCTCCTTAATGAAAACGCGAAAGAGGAAAACCCCAATAATCAAAATCGGGATAGGTCTTATCTTCGTGACTCTACAAGGTGGGATATTTCGCTATGCCTTCTCGTTGATAGAACCAAGAACCAACAACTAAGCTGAATATGAAGCTCTCATTGCCGGTTTCGAAATCGCAATCGATATGCGCATCAAGTATCTTGTCATATACAGAGGCTCATAGTTAGTCGTCAATCAAGTGAACGGCCATTACAAGACATGTAAGCCAGAGCTAATAAGGTATAACGAAAGGGTACAACAATACTAATGTAGATTCTTTTTTGTATACTGGAAAGTGTGTCGCGAGCGGATGAAAATTGACAACCAGATGAGAGCAAACGCCTGAAACAGCAAAGTAGATGTTAGCAAAACTTGCTAAAGAAATGGTAGACGAAAATCTCGACGATGTAAGGATCAGTGTTCGAAGCCGCAAGATCCTATTGCCAGCCAAATTTCCTTTGGTGTCTCCAGTGGAAATGCCTGAAGAAGAAGAAGAGATACTTGGAGATAATGTTCTCCAAGACGAAAAAGAAGAAGTAGATGAAGATTGGAGGCAAGTCTTCAATGGCTACTTCAAATCCTAACGGATGCCTGTGATGCATCGCAAAGGCACCAGCTCATTAAATAAGCGTTGTTTTTTGCCCTAATCGATGGAAATTTATATAAAAGGTCCTTTGATCATATATGGCTGAGGTGTCTAGGCCTGAAGGAATCTAAAAAGTTCATCCAAGAAATTCACAACGGTCTTTGTGGGTCTCATCAAGCCGGTCCTAAGATGAAATTGAAAATCAAAAGGATGGGTTACTACTGGCCCACGATGATTCAAGATTGCATTGAATATGCGAAGCGATGACACTCATGCCAAATACATGGGGACTTTATATATCAACACCTCAATCCGCAGCATTCGATAGTAGCCAGTTGGCCGTTCGAGATGTGGGAAACCAATATAATCAGCCCCATTGAATCGACGTCCTCAAGTGGGCATTGATTCATCTTGGCAACAACCGACTACTTCTCTAAATAGGCAGAGGAGATACCGCTAGGAGAAGTAAAAATGGAGAATATCCTCTACTTCTTCAAAACACATGTGATATACTGGTTCGGAGTTCTACGGTGTATAATCTCAGGAAACGGACCAGCATATAGAAGCTAAAAAAATAAGCCGCTTCACCAAGCAATACAAGATAGACTGGAGATATTCCTCCTTCTATAATTCTCGAGCGAATGGTCTAGCTGAAGCCTTCAATAAGACGTTAACAAAGCTCATAAAAAAGATGGTGTCCAAGAATAAAAAGTCCCGGCACGAAAGGCTGCATGAAGCTCTTTGGACATACCGAACGACGTTCAAGACGACCACAAAGACAACACCTTATTTCTTGGTGTTTGGGGCCGAAGCAGTGCTCCTGCTGGGGATAGAACTTCCCTCGCTAAGGATGACAGTTCATCTCGAGCTTACGGATGAAGATAAATCTTACCTCCGACTCGAAGAACTTGATGTACTCAACAAGACCCTTCTCGTAGCAGAACAAAGCTTGGAAGTCTATCGAGCAAGGATGACCCAAGCATATGAAAGATTGATCGGACCGAGGACATTCTGTTAAGGCAAACTCATACTAGTTTTCAAAAGACCCATGATCCCTAACCGTGCAAAACGTGGGAAGTTTGAGCCGAATTATGAAGGCCCGTATGTTATAGAGGAAGTCTATCAAGGTGGAGCTTACCAACTCGTGGATATACACTGAGAAAGAATATATCGACCAATAAACGGTCGATTTATCAAGAAGTATTATGCATGAAGGGTTGCAACTTAGGCCAATGATAAATGACGATGTCTATGTTTGCTCCTTATCTTTTTATGTCGGAACTCTGAGAGCTAGGAACCCCCAATATGTCCATGTTGGACCGAAATGTCCATAAACTAGCATTTCGCCCTAAACACAGGGATGTTGGACCGAAATTTCCCTAAACTAGCACTTCGCTTCAAACATGGGGATGTTGGACCGAAATGTCCCTAAACTAGCACGTCGTCCAAAGCATGGAGATGTTGAACCGAAATGTCCCTAAACTAACATTTGCTGCCCTACGGACAGTCTCCAAATTGACTATTGTATACAATCCACGGGCATAAATAATCCATATTTTCACCAAGTTTCACTAGCAAGGTTACACATCGAGTCCCCACCGGCTACACAGCTACTCCAACGATGAAGTCACCCACAAGTCCCGTCGACATGCGATGTTGAATCACCATCTACGAAGCTTCTTTAAAAAATGGTATGTCCATAAGCAAAATGAGCATGGATGAAAACCCGAAAGAGTTCCGTGAGTAAAAACAGCTGGACTGCCGGCGAGCTTGTGAAAACGCGAAAGGGCGCAAACTCATTTAAAAAAGGAATATACACTTGCAAAGTGCTTTCGACTTGTAAGGAGAACACTAAGTGAGATCCTTACGACTCGCAAAGGTGAAAGACACTAAGGAATCCCCACAATTTCCAAGGAGAATATACACATACAAGATCCTTTCGACTCGTAAGGAGAAAAATGCCCCTCTATGAGATAATCAGGGTTTATAGAATTCAAAAGCCTTTGGTTACAGATTTGAACATTTTCCTAAGCCATCATATACCCCTCTAAAATAGCCCTATAGGTAGTTCAATCTCGAATCTTGTATACGATCCATGGGCATAAACAAACATAAAAAAACCCAAATTCCACATGATGGATGACACTTGTAAGTCCACCCGATTTGTAAGGAGAAAAGTACTCTTGAAGGATCATTATGACTTACAAGATTCATTTAGGAGTCCTCATGATTCCTAAGGAGAAAATATACCTACAAGATCTTCTCGACTTGTAGGGAGAAATACCTTTATGAGACCCTTACGGCTCATAAAGTCAAAAAAGCCTTAGTTGGCAGGGTTCTAAACCTGTCTTCTATGCCACTTTTGTCCAAATAGGCAACGACAAATGATGAGTCTCTCGTGATAATATTTCAGTTGTAGAGATACTGATACCTAATTAGGTATCAAACTCCAAGTTCTCTCACGGTAGATGACGAGTCGCTCCTGGTAACATTATAGTTGTAGCGATACTGGTGCCAAACTGGTATCGGACTCTAAGTATCCAACTCGCAATAAAGTGTTGGATATAGTGCTCTTAAGACAATTATTGTAATCGTAGGCAGGCGATTATGATGATTCAGGAAGGACTGATATGGGTAGAACAATCTTACTCGAGACGATAGTATGCTATCTGGTTCATCTCTATCATCATGTATATGTATTATGTGGTATTATAGATCACTATTACATATTTATAGAGCCCATAGGATTCTTTCTTGACTACCGGTATTATGATGGCGATCATATACGTGGGAGCCGGGTACTCTATAAACCCATCCTTAAATATCTCTAGTCAAAAGAGTATCGAGACTGGGCATCAATACTCCAGAGTAGACTAGTGTAAACTTTTCGACGCCTCGACGAGAGGCGGTGGTCGGTTTTATAAGCCATTGGTGTTAGTTAGTTACCTAAGATAGTATACAGGTGCTCATTAGGTTATGAGTTACACTGGACGGACTCGTCGGGAATATTTTAGATGGTATTATATCTATTGTTAGATAGCAGTTCTCAGGTGACATGAGTACAGTTTAGTCTGTCGACCTGCGTTCGTTATTTGTCTCGTGTGAGTTCCCACTGTGCTTTGATTACTACCCTACTATGGCTCAAAGGAGTTGTACAAACATGTTTTAGTTGGGTACAGTCCCGAGCCACATGGAGGCAGTGAGCGGATCGTCGGGATTCGTCTCTCCCGGTATTAGGGATAGATGTCGCGCTGCGCACGGGTGGCCATCATTAGAAATCCTTAGCCAAGGTGGAAGAGATTTATTGATTTGGATCAGTAGTTTCTCAGTGAGTGATAGGCTTCACTCCGACACGAAATATCGCATTATTAGGGGTCTGACTTTATCCACCCTTAGACCAGATATGCGATCATCTTAGATGAACAAACCGGACTATATGGAGATTATCACAGACAGGTTCAGAAGGGGTACGAATGAGTTTGCTTGTCAGCCTTTCTTTCGCTCAATATCTGGGTAGCTGTTATATACAGCTAGTGCCGCTGACATGCTTATGGTTAAACCCACTGCCTGCATATTGACGAATCTTTAGAGTCCCACATAGAGGGTTTTCTCGGTTAAGGCAAATGGATGTAGTGGCCGTATATTGATACGTGAAGGGTTCCGATTAGGTATGTGTGCTAGCCATACGGACTTCAATCGGACGGATGATAATACTACTCGGCTTAGGATTAAGCCGGATTATTAAATCAAAAGTTTTGATTTAATAATTTACATATATATATATATATTTCGATATGTATATTCTAGTATTTTGTTCATTATATCTCTTTGGTATTCATATTTTGATACGAATACGGGCAGGTATTTGTAGGGACGTATTCTTGTATTTATACAAGAATACCTCTAGAAGAAGGAAAACTCATTTTTAGGATTTTCTTTTAAAGAAAATATGAAATGATGTGGAAAAGTGAAATGGTGGAGGGTATGGGCAAATGAATTATAAATTCATTTGCAAATACTATTCAAGCATGGTTGTAGTTTTAAAATGGAAAAATTATTTTTATAAAAGGTATGAAGCCTGCTTGAATTTATTAAGATTTTTATTCATTCCACCATTCTTGCTCCTCCCTTCCATAGCTCCTCCTCCTCCTCCTCCTTCTTCATCTTCAACCCTCTCATGAGTTGAGAATCATGAAGATAAAGAGAAAGAAAATTCTATTACACTCACACACATCACTAAGCATCCTAGATTAGCAAAGTAGGATTTTTAGTTACTTCATTGATGAAGTTGAAGCTTGAACTTGGTTCCTTCGGGTGGATCATCTTCGGCGAAGGAGGGCCGGCATGCAAGCACAATCCGGAGCTCTTGAGAGCATGCTAGAGTCCAACCCAATTGGAACAAATGAAGACGCTACAAAGGTTATGATTTCCACCTTTTGCGTTTGCTAGTTTAGGTGTTTGGTTTAGATTATAGGGTATATGTTTTTAGTGCCTTGAAAATTTTTATTTTCGGATTCCGCATTGGCCACGGGTTAGTGGTGAGGGCACTAGGAACTTGTAATAGTATCAAAACCACCCAAACACCCTAAACTAGATTGTTACGAATTCTGAATTCTGCCATTTTTGCTCCGCAAAAACTGTTTCTAAAACCAATGAGAAAATTATGCTAAACTTAATATTTTGACTCCCCGCAGGCTCTCGGTTTAGATCGAGAAGCCGTAGGGAGGTGCACGGGGCCCTCGAGGATGTCCCGGTGTGACCTAGGGAGGGCCCACACCCCCGAGGCCACCTAAAAAGTGGCCTTGGGGTTGGGGACCCGAAACCGCCTCAAAGGCAGTTTCGGGTCTGTCTACCCCTTGGGCCACCTTAGGGTGGCTTAGGGGCGGGTTCCCCTCTAGGTGCTTCCGGGTCGATGTTAATTTCGTGTTGGGGTACTCCATGAAGTTTCGATTCAATCCGAGGTCATTTCGGACTCCCAGAGTGGTTTGTAGCATGGAATTTTTGTCGGTTTTTAGCACACTTGATTTTCGGTGTTTTGGAAAATTGAAGTGTTGGCTATATGTGTGCGGTATTCAATTGTTGTAGGCTTTATGATGGTTATGTGTATCATAATGTTTAGTAAAACATCGTCTAATTTCTATATGTATCAATTAGACCGGGTTACGGAGTTGATACTCTCAAGTTTGCATATTCTTTGATAAATGATGCTTGTTGATTATGGTTGTGTTGGATTTGTCGCGATGGATAGCCTGGTGTATGTAGTATTAGATGTTATTCTCTGTGATGTAATGCATATTCATATTATGTGGTGAGCGTCTGACATGTGGACTGCCGTCATCACAGCTTGTATTATTCTTTGGTGCGCATCCTGATTGCAAACGTATTCACTGTTGTATATTCAAGTTTTCATTATATACACTAGGATTACCCCGCGATGGAGTGCTCGAGTAGCCGGGTTCTAGAGGAAAACGTGCCTCTATCTCATGGCGTTGAGACCGGGATGCCTTACTCTAGAATTGGCGGGCTATTCGCGGCACTCGTAGGGGGTATAGGATTGACCTGCGGAGGGGTGCCCAAGTTACCGGATTTTGGAAGTGCTGGGTGGCCCATTCATTTCGTTGATTGGGTTACGCTCGCTTCTGGGATTTTCGGGTGGCTTGCTGCACTCGTAAGGGCCTAGGATCCGATATTACGGGCTATCCACACGACCGGAGAAATTGCATTTCATATTTGGCTCTATTGAAATGTACTTTTCCTTGATTTCCACATTTACATACTGTGTTTGCTTTTGCGCTTCTGCTGTGATGCTTCTGTGATGTTACTTGATATCATGCGTCAGACGAATGTTGCCATATATATTATATATATCTAGTAGATGCTATATATGTTTTGCATCTGCACTATTCCCGTCCCTACCTTGCCGTAAGTTAAGTAACCTTACGGTGAAGACCTAGGACCCTGTGGCGAATGCAGATGGCATATATATGCGTGCCTATTTTCATTTCTTTCTGGCATGATATGTTTAATTGATGGGACTGCATTAATTCTGATTAATGCAAGGAAAATAAATCTAAATGATGTTGTTGGAACCAATTTTTGAAATCAATAGGCGTTTCCTTTTACTTTGCGTCGTTGTATTCAGTTAGGAATATCCTGTACCTCATTCGATGAGGAAAGAGCCCATATCCCTTCACAAGGAGTGACCTCTTTGGAAAAAGTGTTCGTGGCTATAAACTACTCGGTTTTCTATAAAACCACTCCTTTTAAAATGCGGAGCCTAAACCACTCCTTTTCAAAATTGCTCGAGTTCGTTCAACGATATTAAGTTTATTACATTAAAGGTTTTTTGCCAAAAACCAGCCGTAGCCCTCCGTCATTTCCTACGAGTAGTACTTAGTATTCGTGCTGCGTTTGTTGACTGTGTCAAGACGTAGTGTGCAGTAGCTAAGTGGTGCTTGTTTGTAGCATATAGATGTGATTGGTTAGGACAGTCATACGACCTTGTTGACTGTATCAAAGGCTCGTGCTGATGGGTTTAATGCAATCAAGATAATGACGGGTTGAACATGACTAGGACCTTTTGATTAGTTAACCGTGTCAAGGTCACTTGGGTCCCAGGGGTAAAAATCACATCGGGAGTTTCAAACATAAAGGTGGTTTTCCAGGCATGCGAATACCTTCTGGAGTGTGGTGGCTTTCCAGGCATGCGAATACCTTCTGGAGTGTGGTGACTTGAATGGCTTCTGTCAGGTTATCACGCGATGATAGTTGGATCTCGATTCCCACTGATGAGTAGGTGTTACTTCTCGGGTGATTTTCAGATGATCCCGACTAATTCTCCTTTTAGGGTTTGAAAGAGAATTCGAGGAAACAGTGGGAGCTATCCTGATTAGATAAAGTGATTAACCAATCTAATCTAGGTTAGAGTGTATGCTGAGTGTTTCTTTTATCTTTCTTTTTGGCAGCAATCATGACCTGATCTTAAACTAAAATTCTTGAACCAAGTTAACTAAACCTTTTTACACACTTTGGTTTTGGATTGTCATGATTCACGACAAAGCCACATATATCCATGCCACTCCTACTTCCCTTTGCATTTATTCAGAACACTCCGTATCATAATGAAGATCCATATTCCTTGGGTATGCCATCGTATAGTTACATACGAACTCGAAGAAACTTGTTTCAGTTCGAGGATGGATTCTGGTTCTGGGGAAATTGAATTGGATTTTTTGGTTGTCCTTTCGCTTTACCTTCTCTTAGATTGCGAGGGCTCCTAATATTAGGAAAGTACACCTATTACGCTTATTAGATAGTCTTCTTCCAAACCTTAGGCAGGTGTCGAATGGTAGGGAATGAAGAAAACCAATTAGCTTAAGTGTGGTGTATAGAAGGTAAGAAGTAAAGACATATAAAGAGATTGGAGTGAGGGTAAGGAAATTTCCGACTACTGTCATGAATCTGGATAGTGGAAGAGGCGTTTCTAGGAATACCCGGCCACCCCCTCGAAACATTTTCATGTTTCAGTTTCACTGTGCGGTATTAATTGAAAACTGCTTTCCCAATTAGTTTCTGACTCCAGGGTATGTATTTACCAGACTTGATTCTCACAGATGTATGGCGTTACAGATGCTGAGTGGGAGTAGAATATTGGAAATTGGGTGATTAGATCCTCAATATCAGAATTCATTGTAATTGGTGATATTTGAGAAAATCACCTGGGTTTTGCTTAACGGCAAATATTTGGTTTTGAATATCAGTTGTTATGCACCAATTTCAAATTGATATATCTGTACGTTTATTTTATAAAGTGAGATATAACTTTTTGAAATTATGTTTATGACATTTACCTTTGTCAGTAGATGATTAGGTAAGGTGCATTCAACAACTGTGTAATTCTTCTTAACTATAACACAATTTTCAACATACGACGCACATGGTTTGAGTTATTAAACTCAGAGGATTTATACAAAGTATTGTATGTTGTCCGATATCCATTAGGACAATGGGTTGGTGCTCGTGCTATATTCCGTTTACTTATGACTTCTCTGATTTTAGACACGCATTTCGTTGAAATAAAAGGTCCAAATTTTGAGAAGTTATAGGTAGAAGAATAAAGTAGATAACCATACGTTGCAAGTATCAGTATTCTTCAAGATGATCGAAGATGTAGATAATTATGCTACGCATTCCATTGTAAGTAATATATTTGAGAACTTGCTTCTCTATCAGGTTATTCATCCATGGGTGCGCTCCTTGATGAGTAATGTTGTATGGCCTTCTTCCTCTTAGTCGAAATAGACTGGAAACAACGGCATGATTTTTGAATTTGGTTCCAATTAAATTAGTGTCTTTGTTTCTATATTAGATATAGAATGGATTCATATCTTAACGATATTAAGGTATATGGAGTTTTCCGACTTATGCTTAAAACCGGAATCTGGATAAACTCAAGGCATGTTTCAATAATGACAGTTTGTGGGTTATCCTGGGCTTTGACAAGGGTTAGCATTCTACCATTTACAGCATCAATAGTTATAATGTTCTTGACTCGCCACCTCTTTAGTAAAATGAATTCTTTTCAGAAAACATTAGTGGGAGTATGGTAGAACTGGAAGTTATTCCAGAACCACAAACGGTTACTGAAAATTTAGTAAAACCTAAGAATTCAATTGGATTTGACAATCCATTAGCCACTCCAAAGATTTGGTCGGTAACCTTAGCCACCCGAGAGGTATTTCAGTCTCCTCAAAGACAGTGACATGGAGGTTTTGATGACCCAAGCTTGCCACTACTGCTGTCCTAGACTATGAGATCTGGCAGGTGGATGACTATAACGTCATTCTAAATTGGATTTAGAAGTGCACGTATATATGACTCTGCAAGTGGGTTGTTGTAGTCAGTAGGAGCAGCGGAAGTGTGGTGGGAAAGTAGCTTATGTCTATTTATTGACTAAAGCAAGTACAGTAGAGAAAGATCTTCTATTTTTGATGTGACAGTCATAGAGGATGACTTCATCAGAACAAAAGATGGATCCGGTAAGAAAGCAGTAGGGAGTGATGTCCTAGTATTTGGATGACGTACTCCTGATAGAAAGTGATATTCCTGTACTACGATCGGTTATACTATAGTTATCATAAGGTGTTTCTCCATATAGGATCTGGACAAAATATCAGGGATTCTGATGACTAGATCTATGGTTTTAGATCTAAATTTGGGAAGTGTCCTAATTCGGATACTTTGACACTATTCTAAAGTGTTTTAGAATGGACGACTCCTGGCGTGGTGATGTACCTGCAGGTGATGGAGTCACCTTCTCTAAAAAGATGTCTTCTAGAATGCCTAGGAGAGGGATTTACATGATTGACATATCACTTGTTTAGGCAATTAAGTCAATCATGAGATGTCAAGTACCACACCAGATATTTCTATTTGCACTAGCTGCAATAAGCATATATTAATTCAATCCTGGAGAAACATTGGGAAGCAGTTATGAACATAAGAGGATATTCTTAGTATATGGTAACGTCAGCTTCCATAAGGAGGCGGTTATCATTTCAGGATTCCAAGGTGACCTGGATGACATAGTGACTGTCAGAGTTAAAGCTTACCCCCTTTTGAGGGGCAGTATGTTGGACAGGTGGTCCAAATGGATATCGAGGAAGGCATGTCACAGGATACTGATTAAATTCAGTGGAAGATACATTCTAAGAAGTTTGTTGGATTTGGAGTTCATTTATGAACTTGGTCCCATTAGATATCCAGAAAATTCTAAGACATGTAATACTCATTTCGCGAGATAATCATTCTCCACGAAGTTGAGATATAGAGAAATAAAGATTGAAACATTTGAGTGGATCTACTCACTGAGGATATTTCTCGAACGCGATAGTTTCGCAAACATTCTTTGCGAGACTGATTAGTAGAGAAGTTGGGTGTTCGGTATCACATCGGCTGTGAGTATGCGACACTGTAATAATTAAGCTTAAGTGCAAGTGGGAGATTGTTGGATATAGTGCCCTCAAGGCAATTATTGTAATCGTAGGCAGGCAATTATGATGATTCAGAGAAGAACTATACGGGTAGAACATTCTTACTCGAGATAATAGTATGCTATCTGGTGCATCTCTATCATTATGTACATGTATTATGTGGAATTACATATCACTATTACATGTTGATAGAGCCCATATGATTCTTGCTTGAGTACCAGTATTATGATGGCGATCATATATGTGAGAGCTGGGTGGTCTGTAAGCATATCCTTAAATGACCCCAGTCGAGGGAGTATCGAGACTGGGCATTGATACTCCGGAGAAGACTAGTGTATACTTTTCGAGACCCCAACGAGGGGCGGTGGCCGGTCTCATAAACTATTGGTGTCAGTTAGTTACCTAAGATAGTATACAGGTGCTCATTAGGTTATGAGTTACACTGGACGGACTCGCCGGAAACATGCTAGATGGCATTATACCTATTGTCAGATAGTAGTTCTCAGGTAACATGAGTATAGGTTAGTCTATCGACCTGAGATCGTCATTTGTTTCGTGTGAGTTCTTATTGTGCTTTGATTACTGCCCTACCATGGCTTAAAAGAGTCGTGCAAACAGGTTTTAGTTGGGTACAGTTCCGAGATACAGGCAATAAGCGGATCGTCGGGGATTCGTCTCTCCATGTATTAGGGGTAGATGTCATGCTGCGCACGGATGGCCATTATCAGAAATCCTTAGCCAAGGTGGATGAGATTTACTGATTTGGATCAGTAGTTTCTCAGTGAGTGATAGGCTTCACACCGACATAAAATATTGCGTTATTAGGGGTCTGACTTTATCCACCCCTAGACCCGATATGCAATCATCTTAGATGAATAGACCGGACTGTATGGAGATTATCACAAACAGGATCAGAAGGGTAACGAATGAGTTTGCTTGTCAGCCTTCCTTTCGCTCAATACCTGTGTGTTAGTTATGTATATGCCCTAGAAGCCATTATTGTACATGAGATGTATATTATAGTGGATGCTTGGATATATATAGAGAGGACTTTCTTGCTCGACATGATAGTATGTTATCCGGTTGCTCTTTGTCTTAACATGTTGACTTGTATTGTGATACCGTTTTGCTCTCATATGTTGATAAAGCCTTTAGGATGTGTACTTGACTACCATGATTATGATGGAGATCATACTAGCGGGGCCAAGGGTTGTCCACAAGTACATCCTATAATTGTTCCTACTCGAGGGTGTATCGACACAGGGCATCGATACTCCAGAGTAGACTAGCGTATATGTATCTTGACCCATATGATGGGCGACGGATGATCCCACATCCATTGGTGTTTGACATCAAAGATGGTATACGGGTGCTCAGTGGAGACTGGGTATACTGAACGGACTCGTCGAGAACTCCTAGTTGGTATTATACCTATCGTCAGATAGCAGTTCTCTGGTGACACTGGTGCAGATTAGTCTGTTGACCCGAGATCGTCATAGAGTCTTGTGTGATTCCCACTGTGCTTTGATTTCCATCTTACCATATTCAAGTGAACGTGCAAAATGGTGGCTTTTGATTACAGTACCGAATCATATGGAGGCAATGAGCGATAGGAGGGGATTTGTCTCTCCCGATATTGGGGGTTGATGTTGCATTGTGCTCGATTGGCCATAAAGATAAGTCCCTGGCCAGGGCTGATACGGAGATTTACTGATAAGTGTTATTAGTAGTTTCTCGAACCGTTATGAGCTTCACATCGGCACGACTTATCGGTTATTGGGGTCTGACGTTTACCATGCTTGGACTGGATATGCGACATATGGACTGTACGATAGTGTTACCGACAGGCTCTTGCAGGAGAAAGAGTAGGCTTGCTTGTTGATCTTCTGATCATTTAAAACCTAGCTGGCCGTTATGTCCAGCTAGTACCGCTGACGGCTTGTGGGTGCTTGATGTGATCATCACCTGCTGCCGGCGTATTGACGAGTCTTTAGAGTCCTACACAGAGGTTTCACTGGCCCAGGCAAAATGAGGTAGGAGCACATATATGATATGTGCGGGACTGAGAATAATACGAGTATATGATACCGTATTCTATTCTCGCGATTTATTCGTATCAGTCGGTCAAATGTGATATAGCCGGGTTATCGAATCAAGTGTTGATTCGATAGGTTGATACAAATAATATTAGTCGGTCATATGATATATAGTTGGATTTTTAAATCAAGAGTTGATTTAATAATTTAATGTATAATTATATATTTGATATATTAATTTACATTAACTAATATTAGCTTACTTAAGTATTTTTTTCTCACATGTGCACACTTAATATATATGTGATATATATTAATTGTGTTTTATTTATGTGTCATGGTTGATAATACATACAACATGGGTGTATGAGACTTACACCATGATAAAGATAATGAAGGGTTTATTTATTTAGTGTAAATCAATTATTAGTTGGATAATGGTCTCATGGCATAAAACTTGTAGAAGCTTGGAGATCCATTGATTAGTCCACTAGTTTTGTCTTATACTAGATATCTGTTAACCCAACCATTATCTAAACTCATGGTTAAGTCTCTATATGAGAGATATTAGATGTTTTCTCACCTATGGTTGCTATTCACTCTCTCATCTATTATTTGCTTCTTCTTCCTCTTCACTTGAGTCAGCTCTCTAGGTTTTCATGAGAGGTGATAAATAGTGAGAAAATTAATTCTAAAGTGAGCAAAAATCCTATTTCATCATCCTCTACTAGATTAGCACTTTAGTATAGGGTGTTATCTTCACTAATCCCACATTAGTGAAGATGGTAGCTTAGGTTAGTGTCTCTTCGACGTAGATCATCTTCAGCTTCGAAGACTTCGTGCAAGCTTGTTCTTTTCACTTTATGGAGCCGTTCAAGAGTCCGCAAGATCACTACTTGGAGCAAAGGGACTACTACAAGGAGCTATTGAAGTGAAGGACCAGTTTACAAAGGTTGTATTTCTAGTTCACTTAGTTGTAAAGAAGTTTACACATTGTATTGTCTAAATCTTTAGTTAAGATTCTAGGGTTAGGATTGTTTTGTACGATAAATTTTTGAAAACGGCATGGACGATATCTCCTGAAACCTTGCTGTCGTGCTAAGTAATCTTATAGTGGTATCAGAGCCAAGCTAGATATTTAGACGATGTATGTAGAATTACGAAACCGAAACAACTCCGAAACACCCGATACACAAATCTAGTTTCTGTCGAAATTTTAAAGTCGTCGAAATTTTTTTTAAACAACTGCAGAATGTTTCATATGATGTAACATGGGCATTGAACTAAGACCAACCCATTTGGCCGGTTTTTGGCCGGCCAGACATGCAAAAATTCCGAGCAGGCCGGCCTAAATTTTGATTCTGGGGTTTGTCTTGGTTTGGTGCTTTAGGCTCTGGGTTTTAGTGTTTCAGGTGCTGTTTGTTTTTGATAAATTTGCATGTGATGTTATCTTTTTGCAAAGACAATTCAGAGTGTGTTGTAGTCGTAATTCTATCTATATTTCGGGTTATTTAGACGGTGTTAAAAAGTTTGAACGGATATCAAATACCCACTTTAACCCTCAACGGAAAATTTTCCAAGAGTTGGATTTTTTCCGAGTTAAAGAATATTCAAATATCATGCAAGTAATGCGGTGGACCCTCAAGAAGAACAAAACCCTAAATCGATTCTTTGACCGTAAGAACCGCCGCCAAACCCTAGGGTTTGCGGTAACTCCACGGCGCCATAGGTGAGGCAAGGGTTGACCCTTCTGCGGTTGGTCCATTGGTACTGTGGCATGTGATGAGTATTTTTAAACCGCTCTCAAGTGTTGAGCTTTTTGGGAAATTTTGTGTCACGACCCGAAATATCCCGTGACGGGCACTTGAATCATATGAAGCCTATAGGACCCCATCTAATTCAAGTAAGCCAAAAGCCCAGAAATCTAAAACCATTTTAAGGAGTAAATAAGAAACTAGTTTTTAAGAAGTAAGGAAAACATGTTTTAAAAATAAGGTTTTAAATAAGTAAGCCGAATATGCATTTTTAAAATCTATAGTCTTTTCTGAAAATTTCAGCAGAGTTTCCTTTGTAAATACTGGCCTCGAACGGGGTACAACAAGAATAATATATATGCAATGATAAAAGGCATCCCCAAGTGGAAGATAGCTCTTCGTCAATCGACGGTCACAACCACGCAAGCAATATAATATACAACGCCAAAGGGCGAGAATCAAAACTAAAAAAGAACTCAAAATCAACATGAAAACCATAATACTATAACGCGCGACTCTAAGGTCGAAATAATACATAACTGGTTTTCTAAGTCTGAAACAATATACAAATTTTGGTTGATGGAATTACTAGATACAATCGAATAAAATAATACAAGGGTGGTCACGATGCGAGTGAACCCACCTACCAATGCAATCACCCAGAAAGGGAGCAGTGTGTCAGAAAAACCGCAATGAAATCTGTACGGCAAAACCTGCAAGAACTATGGCATAACGGGGGTGAGTTGCCAACTCGTGAATAGAAAACATCACAGAGCAAAAATCGTATGTATGACACAATCCTAGGTTAATACGATCAGATATATATATAAACCTCAAACGAATAAGTCTGAAGCATGATAAGGTGGCAATGTAACATCTATACATGAGTGTAGTGCCAAGTGCTCGTGCCAGTGCCTCAGGTAATAACATATCAACAATATGAGGTATGATCAATGTCGACTATATCATGAAGTCTATGAAAAAGTTGATATCATCCAACTATGTGATCAATGTCATCAATGTCAACTATATGTATGTGGAAATCGTCCACGTGTCACCCAATGACAATAAACATCATGCATGTAAATATCATAAAGCATATGCATGGAAATATGAGGATATAAATCAACATGTGTCGCTCGCGACATATCAAATCATGGAACTTGAGTATCAAGCATCGACACTCGAAAACATCATGAAACCTGTGCCTATCATCGGCACGTAAATCCTCATATATCGGGCTCCGTCAGACTGGATCGGTCCATATCATCTCTCGACTCCGGTCGGTATCCTCTGGATATCCGCCGAGCCCAAATACTATCACCGGTTGGTAGTACTCCCCTGCCGGGCTCACCGTCTAGCATATACGAGTCTTCTTGCCCCGGGGTACCTCACCGGGTCCACCATGTACCTGCAGACGGTACCTACCGCTCCTCGAATCGGGTTTCATATGCCACTCTCAGAACCGAGAAAACACATGGTGGACGCACTGAAATATCATATCAAGGGTAACCGGGTTTTTGAAACAACACATACTCTCTTTTTTAAAATACCCTCGGTTCCCAAATCCAGAAATATCATGGAAACAACATATCTCAATGCGTATAATCAGAAAGTATGATGTATGCGACATATAAAAGAATGTAAGCATATCAATATATCATGCAACATGGAATAGTAATATGCACATATTGGGGAAAACCGCTCTTTTAAAATGAATCAGTTTTAAAGAGTATCTTGCGGTTCCCAAATCTCCAAATCAAGCGAGAAATCATCTATGTATGTGTACAAGTATGAGTGTAAAGTAAGTATGTGCACAAGTATGCCATGCAAGGGTCATATACTGAATGCAACAGTACTACAGTATAGTGACATGGCAATTATCGATGATAAAGTGTGTGAGCCGGCAGCAAGTGTACGTGGAACATACGCATCATCGATAATGGTGCTGGTGTCCTAACAACATGGGTTTAATATACAATAAACCCGTTTACACATGCAATGCGATGCGAATAGCTTGAATATGCGGAAATCGAATAATCAACGCAACAATGAAGAATCTACAACAATATATAAATGTCATGCAGCTTTACCATTTGAAATAAGACGAATCGGGGTTTTTAGTAAAATAAGGGCTACGGTGTTTTTAAGAAAAGATGCGTCTTTTGAAAATATCCGTAGAATCCCTTTGCCTATCTTTGAAATACTCCCGATTCGTTAGTTTTTGAAATAGGTATGACATTGGCCTAGCCTAACATCTACTAGCAAAACTACAGCTCTAACTAACAAGTCAATCAGGAGGGATATGGAAACCACCTAAATCTGAGTCGATATATATATATAAACACACACACACACACACACACACACACATAAATATAATAGTCGGTGATCCCGCCTCAAAGGTACCGCGTACGATACAATATCATATGACATCCTCGAGTCTTGAGTGCGGATCTATCATCAATGTAAAGGTCGTATGGTAAATCATCGTACGGCATCCCAATAGTTGGGTACGGGTCAATATCACATTTATCTCATCAATTATCTGATATCCTTATCATCATATCTCATGGACTGGGGTACAGATCTAAGTCTAGTACAAACTGATACCATCGATATATATGTGTGTGCGTGTGTGTGTGCGCACGCGCGCGCGTGCGTGAATGAAATCACACGTCTAAAGGCCCGCTAAAAATCCCATGTCGTATCCCAAATACGAACCACATCATATCACTGATCTCATGGCACTATGCCCAATATCATCGACTCATCTCCAAATATCATCCACTATTCTCATCATCCAGGTATAAGTAGAACAAGTAAGCATGTGTGTGCGTGTGGGTGTAAACTTATTCTAGGGTTCGCAATTAGGAAACTATACTAGTTCACTTCTAATAATCCTAATCTAACCATTTTACACCTAATCATATCCTGAATATCCATGTCACACATAAGCTATTACATATATATAGTATATATAGTATACTAGACATCAAACTGCAGGGGTGCTATACGCCATCCACCCGACTTCCCCCGTAGATATAATCTACTCACCTTGATCTTGCTTCTTGTGTGTTGATGCCGATGTTGCCATCTTAATCTTCAACGTCTTGACATCACGTGGGGTACCTACACATATAACGTATCGTATCGCATTAAAATCAAATTCAAAGACGAAACGACACACGAAAACCAAAACGATACGCTTAAGAGCCTATAAGTTAGAACCTATGGACCACTCTTTCAAAACCACCAAATAACACTTGATATAGACGTACAAACGTCAAGCGATCAAACTAGGTGCACAAACAATACTGGGATGAAGTATAGGGTGTATATGAGCTATGGAAACAACCTGGACACCCTCACCCACTAAGGTGCCGGCCACCTCCCTATTAAAACCGGACTCCTCGGTTTTGGGGAAGAATTGGGGCCTCGAACTTGCAGAGGGGTCTCCTATGGTCTCAAATTGGTCCCTGGGATTGTTTGTTTATCTCATAATGGTCCCGGTTCACTCCAGATTTCCCTGCACCCTCAAGATCATCACAAACCAACAAGAAAGTTCTGTAATTCCGTATTTTTGGGTTTTAGGTTATGTATATGTGTTTGTCCTGGGTTTAAAACATTGTAGGGGTGTTTAAGGTCACCAAACACACTCAAGTTCACCACACTACTCAATTTAAACCCTAACCTTCTCTAGGTTTTTCCAAAGCTCACCAAACCGCACCAACTCACAACTAAACACATAAATGGTTTAAAGTGAATGAAAAACTACCCTAAGTGTGAAGGGATTACCTCGATTGACACTCATGAATCCTCAACTGCGCTAAAATGAAAGCTTTCTTGGTCCAATGGGTAGCTTGTGAGGTTGTGCACAATTTTTGTGAAGTGAGAATGGGGTTTTGAGGTGTTTTGAAGCTTGAAAGAAGAGGAGAAGAAGAAGAAGGAGAAGATGAGAGGGAGGGCTGTGCTCTGGCCGAGAGCTCCAAGGAGAGAGTGAGGGAAAGAGAGAGAGTGTGTGCAAGGTCAACCACCATACCTCCTAACTACCCCTCTCCATACCTCTTGACTTTCTTTTCCTTTTCTTTTTCCTTTCTTTCTTCTCTCTAAATATCAAAAACCATGATATAAACATGAAGGAAAGCCATGCAACAAAATGACAAGTGTAAAAAAAATACGGTGCATGTTTTGCCCAAATACGCTTAAAGCGCGATTAGCGCTAAATTAGCATATAATTAATCATAAAAACATTAAAAATGGCATAATTCCATAAAACACCCTCTTTTATAATTTTCTATAATTTTCCAAATTTTTTCCCAATTTATCGGTATTTAATTATACCGAAATATTAAAATATCCAATATAATTAATATTAAATTTTAAAATTTCCAAAAAATAATATTTTATTTTTTTGAAATGTTACATTTTGGGTGTTTGTTGATTCGATCGTAATGTTTAACGCCGTCTAGCTTTTTCTGGAATGTGATACAATATGTGGAATTTATATAGTTAGGCATGAAATCCAAAGTATGTGATATTTTGGGTTTATGACGTCTAAGGTGATTGTGAATTCTAAATGTTGTAGTTTGACATTTTCTTTTCTGCCACTGTAAGTGTAATATGTGGGGTATCACCGTTTTCGTTGCTATATGTCAACGACAATTGTGATACACATATTTAGTTACGTTGATGACATGTGATGTTACGTGTTGCTGTGATATGTTATATTGGATCGTCGTGTTTTGAATAGCCGGGGGTTTTATGTGAGATGAGAGTTTTATTTTCATTCATGTAAAATTTATTGTATGTAATATTCTTTTATTAGGGCACTTCCGGTTTGAGGATGATGTCACAATTGTTGTATATTATTTACTTTTCCGTATTAGGACAGACCCAAGGTGGGGGGGGCATAAGTAACCGGGTTGTAGGGTCCAGTGGGAGACCATCTCGAGGAGTCGATCTGGGTCTCCCAACTCTAGAATTGGTAGTGTTGCTTTCCGCTCTCGTAGGGGTCTGGGGATGTGGGTTTGGCTATTCATCGCGACCGTGGAATCCGTGTTTTATACTGGCTTAAATTAAAACACGGAATTCCTAATATATCCAATATTTTATATGTTATCTTCTGCTGCTGATATTCCGTGATGTGATCACTTTATATATCTGAGACGAATGCTTTATTATTGTATATTTGATATATAATAAACGTTGCTTATGTTTTGCACCCGCGCTAGTCCCGTCACGCTATGCCGTTAGTTAAGTAACCTAACAGTGCATAACGGGACACTGTGGCGAATGTGGATGGCATAAGCGTGCGTTGTATTTTCATTTCTTCTATGATGCTTAGGAAGTATAAATGATGGGACTTCATTAATGAGATTAATGAAAGAAAAAGAAACCTAAAAGATGTTGTAGTATCAAATTTTCAAAATGGGTAATTCTAGTTTTTGCTTTGCATAGCGGTATTCCTTGTAGAATATCCAGCACCTTACTCGTTAAGGAAAGAGTCGAGATACCTTCACCTGGAGTGACCTCTTTAGCGAAACTAGCAGATGCTACAAATACTCGGTTTTGTTTTTGATTGCTTTTAAAGTTCTTGCTTTATATAGTGGTATTTGTGAAATATCCTGCACCTTATTCGATAAGAAAAGAGCCGAGATCCCTTCACCGGGAGTGACCTCTTTAGCGAAACTAGTAAAAGTCTCAAAAACACTCCTTTTCAAAAAAATCACTTGTTTCTACAATGATATCAAGTTCATTACGCAAAAGGTTTTCATAAAAATCTGTCGTAGCCCTCTGTCATTTCAGATAAGTCCTACTTAGTATTCGTGCTATGTTTGTTGACCTCCGTCAAGACGTAGTGTGCGGTAGCTAACTAGTATTTATCTGCTGTATATGATGCGATTGTTTTAGGGTAGTCGTACGACCTTGTTGACCTCCGTCAAGGGTCGTGCGGGTGGGTTTAATTCAATCAGGAAATGACGGGTTGAACTTGACTAGCATCCTATGGTTTATTGACCTTCGTCAAGGTCATAGGACGCTAAGGGCAAAATATTATCGGAAATTTCAAGTGTTGAAATTTGCAATGAGATTGCATACCTTCTATGAGATAGTTGGATCTCGATACCCACTGCGAGTAAGAGTTACTCCTAGGAGAGTTTTACACATGACAATTAGCCAATCAAGTAGGTGTCTACAAAGGTGTTTACGGGGTTATGTCTCTGGGAAAACGAGGTTTATTTTAATTAGGTCCGTGCGAAAGCACGGGGAACCTTCCTCAAAGTACCAACACTGGCCTGGCTGAAAGATTGGCGAACTCGTAAGGTGTAATTAATCCCGGCTAGTCTTACCTTTTAGGATTTGAAGGAAGATTTGATAAAAACAGTGGGAGCCATCCTGATTAGATAAGATAATAACCAATCTAATATTGCAAGAGCATACGTTAAAGTGTTTTCTTCTCTCTCTCTAGGTAGCAGCCATGTCAGGTCTTAATCAAGATAATAATATAGACGTATTGACCGAACTCGCTTGTTATACTGAGTAGGGGAACATTGGTTCCGTTCTTTCTTATAATTGTTATAAGACTGAACAGGAAATAGGGAAATATCTGGATTCCCATGCCGCCCAAACAAAGAATAAGCATGTTGATGCATCTTCTTCGGGTGTGTTTGTTAACGAGAACTGTTTCTCAGTTCATTCTATGTCCTGGGTATTAGATACCGGATCAGGATCCCACGTATGTAATATGTTACAAGGTAGAGAACTGGGAATGGGTGATCATTCTGTAAGAGTAAGGAATGGTGCAAATGTTGCAGCCAAAGCAGTTGGCGAATATCACCTTGTATTACCAAATGGTAATACATTGATTCTGAACGAATGCTTTTACATACCGACCCTGATATGCAATCTTATATCAATTTCTTTATTAAGTAAAGAAGGATATAATTTTGTAGTACATGATGATGTTATGAACATCCTCCTGAATCAAAAGTTGATTGGATCAGACTCGTTAAATAATGGCATATATGTTCTAAATCAAACCACGGTTCTTAATGTACAAAGCACACACAAGAGGAAAAGTTTAGAAATGAACGAATTCTTCTTGTGGCATTGTAGACTAGGTCATATCAATGCGACATGACTAGCTAAGTTATATAAAGATGGATATTTGAATCCGTTCGAATTACCATCTTATGAAACTTGCTATTTATGTCTCAAAGGAAATATGACCAAAACTCCATTTAGTGGACACGGAGAAAGAGTTACAGAACTCTTGGGACTGATACGTAGTGATGTATGTGGTCCCATGTCTACACATGCCAGGAATGGTTCTTCATACTTCATTATATTCACCGACGATCTCTCAAGATACGGACATGTGTTCCTGTTGAAACACAAGTCTGAACTTTTTGAGAAATTCAAAGAATATAAACACGAAGTCGAGAACCAAACGGGTAAAAGTATTAAAATTCTTCGATCTGATCGATGAGGAGAATACTTGGGCAATGAGTTCCTGGACTATCTAAAAGAGAATGGGATTCTCTCTCAGCTTACTCCTCCGTATACACCACAGCACAACGGTGTATCGGAGGGAAGGAATCGCACCCTATTAGATATGGTGCGCTCTATGATGAGCACCGCTGAGTTACCTATTTCCTTTTGGGGGTATGCGCTTGAGACATCCGTATACCCATTGAATAGAGTTCCAACCAAATCAGTGCCTACCACTCCATATGAGATATGGGAGGGGAAGAGTCCATGTCTTAATTTTGTTAAGATATGGGGTTGCCCGGCCTATGTTAAAAAGAAAAATCCGGACAAGCTCGAGGTAAGGTCAGTTCTGTGCAAGTTTGTAGGATATCCAAAGCATTCGCGAGTATATATCTTCTACCATCCTGAGGAACAAAAGGTGTTTGTTGCTCAGCATGCCACCTTTTTAGAAAAGGAATTTCTTGCAAAGGAAATTAATAGCGAGGCGGTAGAACTGGAAGAAGTTCCAGCGATACAAACTACGACAGAAGATTTGGTAGAATCAGAGGATTCGATAGCTCCGAACGAACCTCAGCCTCTCCTACGATCTAGTAGGGTTCCTCATCCACTGAGTGATACTACGGTTTTCTCGTTGATGGTGGACGTGAGGATTGCATCATTGAAGATGATGACCCAACTAGCTTCGAGCATGCTATCACGAATGGAGACTCAATAAAGTGGCTGGATGCAATGCGATCTGAGATGGAATCCATGTACACCAAGTATGGACTTTGGAAGTTGCTCCTTAAGGGGTAAAACCAATTGGGAGCAAATGGATCTTTAAGAAGAAACTTGGTGTAGATGGAAAAGTTGAGACTTTCAAAGCTAGACTTGTTGCAAAAGGTTTTTGTCAACGACCAGGTGTGGATTATGATGAAACCTTTTCTCCAGTGGCTATGCTTTAGTCCATCTGGATCCTACTTGCCATTGCTGCATACCATGACTATGAAATCTGGCAAATGGATGTTAAGACCGCCTTTCTAAATGGTGATTTAGAAGAGAGCGTGTACATGACTTAGCCAGAGGGATTCGTAGACAGTGGGAGCAGCGGGAAGGTGTGCAAGCTGCTTAAATCCATCTATGGGTTGAAGCTGTTAGTTGTATATATCCCCTAGAGGCCATTGTTGTACATACGATGTATATTATGATTGATTCTTAGATATATATAGAGAGGACTTTCTTGCTCGATATGATAGTATGCTATCTGGTTTCACTTTGTCTTAACATGTTGACTTGTATTGGTTTACTGTCTTGCTCTCACATGTTGATAAAGCCTTTAGGATATGTACTTGACTACAAAGACTATGATGAGATCATACTAGTGGGGCCAGCGTAGTCAACGAGTACATCCTATAACTGTTCCTAGTCGAGGAATTATCGAGACAGGGCATCGATACTCCAGAGTAGACTAGCGTATACGCATCTTGACCTATATGATGGGCGATGGATGATCCCATATCCATCGGTGTTTGACATCAAAGATGGTGTACGGGTGCTCAGTGGAGACTGAGTACACTGAATGGACTCGCCGAGAACTTCTAGATGGTATTATACCTATCATCAAATAGCAGTTCTCCGGTGATACTGGTACAGGTTAGTCTGTAGACCCGAGATTGTCATAGAGTCTTATGTGATTCCCACTGTGCTTTGATTTCCACCTAACCACGTCCAAGAGGGCGTGCAAAACGGTGGCTTTTGGGTATAGTCCCGAATCACATGGAGGCAATGAGCGATAGGAGGGGTTTCGTCTCTCCCGGTATAAGGAGTTGATGTTATGCTGTGTTCGATTGGCTATAACTGGAAGTCCCTGGCCAGGGCTGATATGGAGTGCTGCTGGTAAGAGTTATCAGTAGTTTCTCGACCCGTTATGAGCCTCACATCGACACGACTTATCGGTTACTGGGGTCTGACGTTTACCACCCTTAGACTTGATATGCGACATAACAGACGAAGAGACCGGACTGTACGGTAGTGTTACTGACTGGATTCACAGGAGAATGTACATGCTTGCTTGTTGATCTTCTGATCGCTCAATACCTGGGTGGCTGTTACGTTTAGCTGACCGCTTGCAGCTTGTGGGTGTTTGATATGATCATCACCTATTACCGGCGTATTGCCGATTCTTTAGAGTACTACACAGAGGTTTTCTGGCTCAGGCAAAATGGAGTAGGAGCACATATGTGATATGTGCGAGACCGAGACTAATACGATATGAGATACTTTATTCTATTCTCGCGATATGTGATATCGGCCGGGTATATGTGATATAGCCAGGTCATCGGATCAAGTGTTGATTCGATGAATTAGTACATGTTATATTAGTTGGTTATATATAATATAGTCGGATTATCGGATCAAGTGTTGATTCGATAATTTAATATATAATTATATATGAGATATATTACGTTACATTAACTAATATAAGCTCGCTTTATTGATTCTTTTTCTCACTGGATAATACATTGATGTATATGCGATATATGTTAATTGTATTATTTTCTTTTGTTACATTATATATTATATATATGATATATATTATTGTAATATGTTAGGGTTACAAATGCAACAAAGATTTAGAGGTTTAACCAAGTTAGGGTTTGGATTAGGGTTAAGTATTAGGATGAGCTTTGAAGAAGCTTCTTGAAGCTTTGACTTTGTCATCTTTCTTTGATATTTTGTGGAGATATTTGTTAACCCAACCTAAACCTCTACCCATAGTTTATTCTCTACAAGGGTTAAGGATTTCATTCTTAATCCATGGTTGCAATTGTAACCAAAACAATAATTCATTATTCATCACAAAAGGTTTTCTTCTTCTTGCTCTTGAAAAAGCTTCACTAGCCTTTTAGTTTGTGGTGATTAATAGTGAGAAATTGAAAACAAAGAGAGTAAAATTCCTACTTCATTATCCTCATCTATTCTAGCCACTTAGATTAGGGTGTTCACTTCTTTAATAACATCATTAGTGAAGTGTAAGCTTGGGTTAGAGATTCTTCAAGGTAGGTCATCTTAGATCAAGAAGACTTCAAGCAAGATGCCTCATTCACCTTATGGAGCCTTTCAAGAGTAGGAGTTCTTGATGATTGTAGCGAAGGGATCTCAACACGGAGCTTATGAAGCGAAGGAACGTACTACAAAGGTTGTAATCCTTAACTCTATATGATAGATAGTTCTAGCAAAAATTCATGGTTTGTTTCCTTTGCACCTCTCTAATTTTTAAAGGGGCATGAGTGATGCTACCAAACCCTAGACTAGGTGCAAGGGAAACCCAACAGTGGTATCAGAGCCAAGCTAGAATTTTAGACACAGTGTTAAAACAATTACGAAAACGAAACCGACTCCGAAATACGGTATTATGGAACCCTCATTTTGCTCTCTGTAAATTTTCTAAAAAGTCCTTTAAAATTTTTTCAAACAAGTGCAGAATGGTACATGGGACAAACTATGAACATGGGTGAATTACGGGCGGGGGGGGGGGGGTGCTCGGAATTTGGCCGAGCACCAAGCCAAGATTTCCGGCCTGGCCAGCCCCCTATGCTATTCTACTCCCCGTATTCCTCCTGTGCTCTGGTGTCTTCATTTTGGGGTTTCTAGTATTGTTTGTTTAGCCCAATTTTCATGTGATGATTAGTTTGACTTGGGGCTAATTCGTAGTGTTTCGTAGTCGTATAATTTAACACTGTATTGGTAACCTTGACTATATTTAGCAGTTCGATCGAACTTCGAACACCACATTTTGTACCCCGCTGAAATTTCTAAGTGTTGTAATTTTCCGAAGTTGATTATATTCGTAAAATCGTGCAAGTACCCCTATGGACCCTCTAGAAGACTATACTAACCTTAACTCGATTCTATGCCCACGGAACCGTGATCGAACCTTAGGGTTTGTCGTAGTTCCGTGGTGTCATAGGTGAGGCATTGGTTAACTCCTTCTACGGCTGGTCCATAAACACTGTGGCACGGTTTTTGAGTGTTTTGACTTTGCTTAAGTGTTGAGCTCACCGGGGTAATTTGTGAGTGTATGTTGTTTCGATTGAAACGTTAAACATCGTCATGATATTTTGTGAATGTGATACAATATGTGGAATTCAAATTGTTAGGCATGAAATCCGTAATATGTAATATTTTGGGTTTACGATGTCTAAGGTGTTTATGGATTCCAAATGTTGTAGTTTTTCACTTTTCTTTTCTGCGACCGTAAGTGTAGTATGTGGGGTATTGCCGGCTTCGTTGTTATACATCAACGACAATCGGGATACGCATACTTGCTTACGTTGATGATATGAGATATTATGTGTTGCTGTGATATGTTATATTGGATTGTCGTGTTCTGAATAGCCGGGGGTTTTATGTGAGATGAGGGTTCTTATTTTCATTCATGTAAAATTCAATGTATGTAATATTCTTTTATATGGGGCACTTCCGGGTTGAGGTTGTTGTCACCATTGTATATAATTTATTTTTCCGCATTAGGATAGACCTAAGGAGGGGAGCACAAGTAACCGGGTTCTAGGGTCCAATGGGAGGCCATCTCGAGGAGTCGAGACCGGGTCTCCTAACCTTAGAATTGGCAGAATTACTTGCCGCTCTCGTAGGGGTCTAGGAATGTGGGTTTGGCTATTCATCGCGACCGTGGAATCCGTGTTTTATACAGGCTCGAAATAAAACACGGACCTCCTAGTATATCCAATATTTCATATGTTTCTTCTGCTGCTGATATACTGTGATGTGATCATATTATATGCGTGAGACGAATGCTTTATTATTGTATATATGATATATAATAAATATTGCTTATGTTTTACGCCCGCGCCAGTCCCATCCCGGTATGCCGTTAATTAAGTAACCTAACGGTGCATAACGGAACAATGTGGCGAATGCGGATGGCATAAGCGTACATTGTATTTTCGTTTCTTTTGTGATGCTTAGGAAGAATAAATGATGAGACTTATTAATGAGATTAATAAAAGAAAAGAAACCTAAAAGATGTTGTAGAATCAAATTTTCAAAAAGGGTAGCTACAGTATTTGCTTTGCATAGTGCTATATGTGATATACCCTGCACCTTATTCGATGAGGAAAGAGCCCAGATCTCTTCACCGGGAGTGACCTCTTTAGCAAAACTGGCAGATGCTACAAACTCACAGTTTAGTTTTTGATTGCTTCTATAGTTCTTTCTTTGCACTGCGGTATTTGTGAAATATCTTGCACCTTATTCGATAAGGAAAGAGCCGAGATCCCTTCACCGGGAGTGTCACAACCCGAAATTGGCACGTGACGGCCCTAATACTACGCAACGTCTACAGGCGTAACGCAGTAAAAGAAAGCCAAAACCCAAAAATCTAAACCATCAAAAATAATAAGAAAGTGATAATAGTATTTTCAAAACCTTTGAAATCACAACCCAAATTCTTTAAAGTCTCACTTTTATTACTTAAAATTTTGGCAGCACCTCCTTTGTAAAAACCAGCCCCAAAAATGGGTACAACATAAATATAAGTAAAGCATCCCCAAACGGGAACAAATACACGCCCAAAGGCGGAAAACAACCACCACAATAAATATACGACGCCGTAGAGAAGAAATAGAAAACGATAGAAAGGAAACTGTATAAAAGACATCAAGTCACAACAATATACAACATCGTCCTCACACCAAGTCACTAAGTCATACATAATACTGGTAGATGGAGAGTACATGGATACAACGAATATACAATACAACATCGGATAATCACAAAACCCACCTGGGCAAAACTGTACACTGTCAAGCGAAGTGGTATCCGTAGTAAAATAGGCACTAAAATACGATATTTCGCACAAAACTAAACTTTAAACACTTAAAACTGAAACTAACTAGCTAAGCTACACTAAAAACACCTAAACAACAGCAAAAGAACATTACCTACACAAAAGAACATAAAGATCCTAGCTTTGCATGCTCCAAGGCATCCAAGAGGCAAAAAGTGAAGAAAGATGTGATTTTGTGAACTTTTGATGGTTTTTGTGAAGAAATGAGAGAGAGCTCAGTTTGGTTGAGAGAGATAGAGAATTATGAAAGAAATAAATGAGAAAGAATAAGAGAGTGTGGGGAAATGAGAGAGGGAGGTGAGTGTAGCGTGTGAATGAGAGGTGAGTGTATCCACTTCATTAATGAACCATTAATGCATTCATACACTCAAATGCCACCTCCTCACTCATCCAAAATCAAATATCTCTCTCTCTCTCTCACTCACCAAAGATCAAGGATTTAGGTTAAGGATTGGAATTAAGCAAAGGGATTAGATTAGGGTTAAGTGTCATGGTTGCTAATAACAAAAATTAGCACAAACAAACCCTCACTTTTACGTACACACGTGCGTGCATGCTTATAACAAATAATAATAAATTATTAATTAAATGTTATAAAAAGTGAGAAACCCGAATTGGTAAACTTTTACAGTAAACCCGCATTAAAATAATATTAAAATTAGGAAAAATTCAAATTGGACCAAAACGTCCCATATACCCCCAAAGCTTACGCACTAGCTTTATTTTAGCTAAACTAGATGCTGACAAGTCTATATGGTCGTTTGATCACAGTCGGTTTAAAACGGAAAATACCAACAATTTTACCCAAAAACGGAAAAATTCACATAACGATTTCTAAAACGTTACAATCTCCCCCTTATAAAAATTCGTCCCCGAATTCAAATTTCTCACTAAGCATACCTTCAAAGAGAAGATTACAAAGTCTCATATCTCGCTCGCAGCCTCCCAAGTGATCACCTCACTATACGGCTACGTCCAAGATAGTCCAGAAACATGTCTTAAACGTGTTAAGATATGGGGTTGTCCGGCCTATGTCAAAACACAAAATCCGGATAAACTCGAGGCATGATCAGTTCCTTGTAAGTTTGTGGGATATCCTAAACATTCACATGGATATCTTTTCTACCACGGTGAGGAACAAAAGGTGTTTGTTTCTCGACATGCCACCTTTTTAGAAAAAGGAATTTCTTGCAAAAGAAATTAGTGGCGAAGAGGTAGAGCTGGAAGAAGTTCCAACACCACAAACTACAACTGAAGATTTAGTGGAACCATATGATTAAGTAGTTCCCAACGAACCCCAGACTCTCCGCCGATCTAGTAGGGTTCCTCATCCATCTGAGAGATACTATGGTTTTCTCATTGACAGTGGAAGCGAGGATTGCATCATGGAAGATGATGACCTAACTAGCTTCGAGCAGGCCATCACGAGTGGGGACTCTGTGAAGTGGCTCGATGCAATGTGATCTGAGATGGAATCCATGTACACCAACAAAGTATGGACTTTGGAAGTTGCTCCTGAAAGGGTAAAACCCATTGGGAGTAAGTGGATCTTTAAGAAGAAACTTGGTGTAGATGGAAAAGTTGAGACTTTCAAAGCTAGACTTGTTGCAAAGGGTTTTCGTCAACGACCAGGTGTGGATTATGACGAAACCTTTTCTCCAGTGGCTATACTTAAGTCCATCCGGATCCTGCTTGCTATTGCTGCATACCATGACTACGAAATCTGGCAGATAGATGTTAAGACCGCCTTTCTAAATGGTGATTTAGAGGAGTGCGTGTACATGACTCAGCCAGAAGGCTTCATAGATAGTGGGAGCAGCGGAAAGGTATGCAAGCTGCTTAAATCCATCTACAGGTTAAAGCAGGCATCGCAGAGTTGGAACATTTGTTTTGATGTTGTAGTCAAAGAGTTTGACTTCATAAAAAATGTAGATGAACCTTGTATCTACAAGAAGGTTGCAGAGAGTAAGGTTGTCTTCCTCGTATTGTACGTGGATGACATGCTATTGATAGGAAATGATGTTCCTATGCTGCACTCGGTCAAGCTCTTCTTATCACATCGATTCTCAATGAAAGATCTAGGTGATGCCTCCTGCATTTTAGGAATCAAGATCTATAGAGATAGATCTAAAAGGATACTGGGATTGTCTCAATCCAGGTACATTGACACCATACTAAAGAGGTTTAGTATGGAAGAATCCAAGCGTGGGAACCAACCCACGATCTCTGGACTCGCTCTCTCCAAAGAGATGTCTCCTAAGACTGATTTGGAGAGAGCTCGCATGCAAGGGATACCCTATGCTTTGGCAGTAGGCTCTATCATGTACGCGATGCTATGTACCAGACCCGATGTAGCATACTCACTAAGTGTAGTGAGTAAGTATCAAGCAGATCCTGGAGAGAGTCACCGGACAGCTATGAAGAACATTCTCAAGTACTTGAGAAGGATTAACGAGATATTCTTGGTGTATGGTAACGGAGAACTCCAAGTGGAGTCCTTTACGGATTCGAGCTTCCAAAGTGATACGGACGACTCTAAGTCGCACTCGGGATTTGTCTTTACCCTAAATGGAGGGCTGTTTGTTGGAAGAGTTCCAAGTAAGAAACCGTGGCAGACTCGACGATGGAGGCTGAATACATAGCTGCCAACGATGCTGCTAAAGAGGCTGTCTGAATGAAGAAGTTCATCACTGAACTTGGTGTGGTTTCGTCCATTGAGCATTCAATACCTTTGTATTATAATAACAATGGAGCTGTGGCTTTGGCCAAGGAACCCAGGTCCCATCAGAAATCCAGACATATTCTTAGGCGGTATCACCTGATCCGGGAGATAGTTGATCGTCACGAGATCGAGGTCAGAAGAGTTGACACGAAGGACAACACTGCGGATCCACTCACGAAGGCCATTCCCCAGATACAATTTGAGAGACTCTTTGGGATGTTGGGTATGAGATACTACAACAGCTGGCCTTAATGCAAGTGGGAGATTGTTAGTTGTATATATGCCCTAGAGGCCATTGTTGTACATACGATGTATATTATGATGGATGCTTGGATATATATAGAGAGGACTTTTTTGCTCGATATGATAGTATGCTATCTGGTTTTACTTTTTCTTAACATGTTGACTTGTATTGGTTTACTGTCTTGCTCTCACATGTTGATAAAGCCCTTAGGATATGTACTTGACTACTAGGACTATGATTAGATCATACCAGTGGGGCCAGCGTACTCAACGAGTACATCCTATAACTATTTCTAGTCGAAGGAGTATCGAGACAGGGCATCGATACGCCAGAGTAAACTAGCGTATACGCATCTTGACCCATATGATGGGCGATGGATGATCCCATATCCATCGGTGTTTGACATCAAAGATGGTGTACGGGTGCTCAGTGGAGACTGGGGACTGAACGGACTCACCGAGAACTCCTAGATGGTATTATACTTATCGTCAGATAGTAGTTCTCCGGTGACACTGGTACAGGTTAGTCTGTAGACCCGAGATCGTCATAGAGTCCTGTGTGATTCCCACTGTGCATTGATTTCCACCTTACCACGTCTTAGAGGGCGTGCAAAATGGTGGCTTTTGGGTACAGTCCCGAATCACATGGAGGCAATGAGCGATAGGAGGGGTTTCGTCTCTCCCGGTATAGAGAGTTGATGTTGTGATGTGTTCGATTGGCTATAATTGGAAGTCCCTGTCCAAGGCTAATATGGAGTGTTGTTGGTAAGAGTTATCAGTAGTTTCTCGACCCGTTATGAGCCTCACATCGACATGACTTATCGGTTACTGGGGTCTGACGTTTACCACCCCTAGACTTGATATGCGACATACCAGACGAAGAGACCGGACTGTACGGTAGTGTTACTGATTGGATTCACAGGAGAATGTATAGGCTTGCTTGTTGATCTTCTGATCGCTCAATACCTGGGTGGCTATTACGTTTAGCTGACCGCTTGCAGCTTGTGGGTGTTTGATATGATCATCACCTACTGCCGGCGTATTGACGATTCTTTAGAGTACTACACAGAGGTTTCTTGGCTCAGGCAAAACGGAGTAGGAGCACATATGTGATATGTGCGGGACCGAGACTAATACGATATGAGATACCGTATTCTATTCTCGCGATATGTGATATCGTCCGGGTATATGTGATATAGCCGGGTCATCGGATCAAGTGTTGATTCGATGAATTGGTACATGTTATATTAGTCGGTTATATGTAATATAGCCGGATTATCGGAACAAGTGTTGATTCGATAATTTAATGTATAATTATATATGAGATATATTATGTTACATTAACTAATATAAGCTCGCTTTATTGATTCTTTTTCTCACTGGATAATACATTGATGTATATGCGATATATGTTAATTGTATTATTTTCTTTTGTTACATTATATATTATATATGTGATATATAATATTGTAACATGTTAGGGTTACAAATGCAACAAAGATTTAGAGGTTTTACCAAGTTAGGGTTTGGATTAAGGTTAAGTATTTGGATGAGCTTTGAAGAAGCTTCTTGAAACTTTGACTTTGTCATCTTTCTTTGATATTTTGTGGAGATATTTGTTAACCCAACCCAAAGCTCTACCCATGGTTTATTCTCTACAAGGGTTAAGGATCTCATTCTTAACCTATGGTTGCAATAGTAACCAAAACAATAATTCATTATTCATCACAAAAGGTTTTCTTCTTCTTCTTGCTCTTGAAAAAGCTTCACTAGCCTTTTAGTTTGTGGTGATTAATAGTGAGAAATTGAAAACAAAAGAGAGTAAAATTCCTACCTCATCATCCTCATCTATTCTAGCCACTTAGATTAGGATGTTCACTTCTCTAATAACATAGTGAAGTGTAAGGTTGGGTTAGAGATTCTTCAAGATAGATCATCTTAGATCAAGAAGACTTCAAGCAAGATGACTCATTCACCTCATGGAGCCTCTCAAGAGTCGGAGTTCTTGATGATTGCATCGAAGGAACCTCAACACGGAGCTTATGAAGCGAAGGAATGGACTACAAAGGTTGTAATCCTTAACTCTATGTGATAGATAGTTCTTTGTATGTGATACAAAACCTTGTTACCCTAATATTTTTAGCAAAGATTCATGGTTTGTTTTCTTTGCACCTCTCTAATTTTTAAAGTGGCATGAGTGATGCTACCAAACCCTAGACTAGGTGCAAGGGAAACCCAACAGAAGCAGGCATCACGGAGTTGGAACATCTATTTTGTTGTCGTAGTCAAACGGTTTGACTTCTTCAAAAACGTAGATGAACCTTGTATATACAAGAAGGTGGCAGAGAGTAAGGTTGTCTTCTTCATATTGTACGTGGATGACATACTCTTGATAGGAAATGACATTCCTATGCTGCACTCGGTCAAGTTCTTCTTATCACAAAGATTCTCAATGAAAGATTTAGGTGATGCCTCCTACATCTTGGGAATTAAGATCTATAGAGATATATCTAAACGGATACTGGGATTGTCCCAATCCGGGTACATCGACACCATACTAAAGAGCTTTAGTATGGAAGAATCCAAGCGTGGGAATTTACCCACGATCTCTGGACTCACTCTCTCCAAGGAGATGTCTCCCAAGACTGATTTGGAGAGAGCTCGCCTGCAAAGGATACCCTATGCTTCGGCAGTAGGTTTTATCATATACGCGATGCTATATACCAGACCCGTTGTAGTATACTCACTAAGTGTAGTGAGTAGGTATCAAGCAGATCTAGGAGAGACTCACTGGACAACTGTGAAAAGTATTCTCAAGTACTTGCGAAGGACTAAAGAGATGCTCTTGGTGTATGGTAATGGAGAACTCCAAGTGGAGTCCTTTACCGATTCGAGCTTCCATAGTGATAAGGATGACTCTAAGTCGGTCTCGGGATTTGTTTTACCCTCAATGGAGGGGTGGTTTGTTGGAAGAGTTCCAAACAGGAAACCGTGACAGACTCGACGATGGAGGCTGAATACATCACTGCCAACGATGCTGCCAAAGAGGCTGTCTGGATGAAGAAGTTCATAACTGAACTTGGTGTAGTTCCATTCATTGAGCATCCAATACCTTTGTATTGCGATAACAATGGAGCAGTGGCATTGGTTAAGGTACCCAGGTCCCATCAGCGATCCAGGCATATTCTGAGGCGGTATCACCTGATCCGGGAGATAGTTGATCGCCGGGAGATCGAGGTCAGGAGAGTTGACACGAAGGACAATACAGCGGATCCACTCATGAAGGCCATACCCGAGATACAATTTAAGAAACTCTTCAGGATGCTGGGTATGAGATACCACAACAACTGGCTTTAGTGCAAGTAGGAGATTGTTAGTTATGTATATGCTCTAGAGGCCATTATTGTACATGGGATGTATATTATAGTGGATGCTTGGATATATATAGAGAGGACTTTCTTGCTCGACATGATATTATGCTATCTAGTTGCTCTTTGTCTTAACATATTAACTTGTATTGTGATACTTTCTTGCTCTCACATATTGATAAAGCCCTTAGGATGTGTACTTGACTACCAGGACTATGATGGAGATCATACTAGTGGGGACAAGGGTAGTCCACAAGTACATCTTATAATTGTTCCTAGTCGAGGGTGTATCGAGACAGGACATCGATACTCCAGAGTAGACTAGCGTATATGCATCTTGACCCATATGATGGGCGATGGATGATCCCACATCCATTGGTGTTTGACATCAAAGATGGTATACGGGTGCTCAGTGGAGTCTGGGTACACTGAACGGACTCTCCGAGAACTCCTAATTGGTATTATACCTATCGACAGATAGCAGTTCTCTGGTGACACTGGTGCAGGTTAGTCTGTTGACCCGAGATCGTCATAGAGTCTTGTGTGATTCCCACTATGCTTTGATTTCCACCTTACCACGTTCAAGAGAACATACAAAACGGTGGCTTTTGGGTACAGTCCCGAATCACATGGAGGCAATGAGCGATAGGAGGAGATTCGTCTTTCCCGGTATTGGGGGTTGATGTTTCGCTGTGCTCGATTGGCCATAACGATAAGTCCCTGGCCAGGGCTGATATAGAGATTTACTGATAAGTGTTATCAGTAGTTTCTCGACCCGTTATGAGCCTCACATCGGCACGACTTATCGGTTATTGGGGTCTGACGTTTACCACCCCTAGACTGGATATGCTACATATCAGACAGACAGACCGGACTGTACGGTAGTGTTACTGATAGGCTTTTGCAGGACAAAAAGCAGGCTTGCTTGCTGATCTTCTGATCGCTCAATACCCGGGTAGCCGTTACGTCCAGCTAGTACCGCTGACGGCTTGTAGGTGCTTGATGTGATCATCACCTACTGCCGGCGTATTGACGAGTCTTTAGAGTCCTACACAGAGGTTTCACTGGCCCAGGAAAAACGAGGTAGGAGCACAAATATGATATGTGCGGGACCGAGAATAATACGAGTATGTGATATCGTATGCTATTCTCGTGATTTATTCGTATCAATCGGTTATATGTGATATAGCCGGGTTATCGAATCAAGTGTTGATTCGATAGGTTGATACAAATAATATTAGTCGGTCATATGATATATATCCGGATTATTAAATCAAGAGTTGATTTAATGATTTAATGTATAATTATATATTTGATATATCAATTTACATTAATTAATATTAGCTCACTTAAGCATTTCTTTTTCTCATATGTGCACACTTAATATATATGTGATATATATTAATTGTGTTTTATTTATGTGTCATGGTTGATGATACATGCAACATGGGTGTATGAGACTTACACCATGATAAAGATAATGAAGGGTTTATTTATTTAGTGTAAATCAATTATTAGTTGGATAATGGTCACATGGCATGAAGCTTATAGATGCTTGGAGATCCATTGACTAGTCCACTAGTTTTGTCTTATACTAGATATTTGTTAACCCAACCTTTATCTAAACTCATGGTTAAGTATCTACATGAGAGATATTAGATATTTTCTCACTCATGGTTGCCATTCACTCTCTCATCTATTATTTGCTTCTTCTTCCTCTTCACTTGAGAGAGCTCTCTAGGTTCTCATGAGAGGTGATAAAATAGTGAGAAAATTAATTCTAAAGTGAGCAAAAATCCCACTTCATCATTCTCTACTAGATTAGCACTTTAGTATAGGGTGTTATCTTCACTAATCCCACATTAGTGAAGATGGTAGCTTGGGTTAGTGTCTCCTCGACATAGATCATCTTCGGCCTCGAAAACTTCATGCAAGCTCATTCTTTTCACATTGTGGAGCCGTTCAAGAGTCCGCATGATCACTACTTAGAGTGAAGAGACTACTACAAGGAGCTATTGAAGTGAATGACCGGTCTACAAAGGTTGTATTACTAGTTCACTTAGTTGTAAAGAAGTTTACACATTATATTGTCTAAATCTTTAGTTAAGATTCTAAGGTTAGGATTGTTTTGTACGGTAAATTTTTGAAAACGGCATGGACGATTCCTCCCGAAACCTTGCTGTCGTGCTAAGCAATCCTACACTGTGTAGCTGTTATGTACAGCTAGTACTGCTGACATGCTTGTGGTTAAACCCACTGCCAGCGTATTGAGGAGTTTTTAGAGTCCCACACAGAAGGTTTTCTTGATTCAGGCAAATTGATGTAGTGGCCGTATATTGATACATGCAGGGTTCCGATTAGGTATGTGTACTAGCCACACAGACTTCAATCGGACGGATGATAATACTACCCGGCTTAGGATTAAGCCGGATTATTAAATCAAGTTTTGATTTAATAATTTACATATATATATTTCGATATGTATATTCTATTATTTTGTTCATTGTATTTTTTTCTATATTTTGGGTATTCGTATTTTGATACGAATACAGGAATGTATTTGCAGGGACATATTCTTGTATTTATACAAGAATACTTCTAGAATAAGGACAACTCGTTTCTAGGATTTTCTTTTAAAGAAAATATGAAATGGAGTGGAAAAGAGAAACGGTGGAGATTATGGGCTAAGGAATTATAAATTCATTTGCAAATACTATTCAAGTATGGTTGTAGTTTTAAAATGGAAAAATTATTTTTACAAAAGATATGAAGCATTCTTGAATTTGTTAAGATTTTTATTAATTCCACCATTCTTTCTCTTCTCTCTTTCATGGCTCCTTATTCTTCTTCATCTTCAACCCTCTCATGATTTGAGAATTATGAAGATAATGAGAATGAAAAATGCTCGAACACTCACACACATCACTAAGCATCCTAGATTAGCAACATATGATTTTTAGTTACTTCATTAATGAAGTTGAATCTTGAACTTGGTTCCCTCGGGTGGGTCATTTTCGACGAAGGAGGGTCGGCCTGCAAGCACGATCCGGAGCTCTTGAGAGCATGCTAGAGTCCAACCCAATTAGAGAAAATGAAGACGCTACAAAGGTTGTGATTTCTACCTTTTGTGTTTGCTAGTTTAGGTGTTTGGTTTAGATTCTAGGGTATAAGTTTTTAGTGCCTTGTAAATTTTTGTTTTCGGATTCCGCATTAGCCGCGGGTTAGCGGCAAAGGCACTAGGAACTTTCTTAAAGATCAGCGGGTAAAGAAAATATCAATAAATGAAATGATTGGGCAGCTCGCAATAAATAGCAGCGAGTAAAAATAAAATGAAATAGCCGAAATGATTGGCATGACGAATAAATAGCCGAAATGATTGGGCAATCATTTCAGCTTTCGTGATATGAACAGCTGAAATGATAGAGCATTGTGGAGAATTAAAAAAATGATAAAATAAAATTTTTTCTGCCTCCAGATAGTTCGAATCTCGACTTTTGTAGACAGTTCATGGATGTAAAGGAACGATGTGTTTACCCATGCTCCGGCAGATGAATAACCAAGTCTTGATGGCATTTATATAGCACGAGACTATATGGACGTCCGACTCACTCCAGTGAAGTACGATTGCGTCGTCGTCAAGGACCCAAGGGTCAAAATAAAGTGAAGTGATGGAATATTCCTTGTTTTGAGTCTTGATGGAAATGTATACAAAGCCTAGAGACCATTGGATGTTAACTCACCTTGGACCGATCCAGCTCTGAATTCCCTAGGACTCCTCAAAGAAGGGAGTCTGACTTCAAGGTAAAGCGCCACAGTATCGCCTAACGCTGAACCATCTGACGACAATACTGACACACAGGCTTTGGAAGGTTATTTAAGACGTTGTATCTTGCAGTGGTAGGGTTGGGTGATACAGTAAGTACGCGGCTGATCGAACCAGCGACCCTAATGGACGTAGATCGAGAAAAATTCTGCCGACTTAACGGTGCGATGGACTAAACCAGCACCACCAACCTAACGGACGCCTATATCCATATGGGGTATGCATATTTGACGTTAGGCTAAATTTGTTTTTACCTGAGGGTGAGATGAATTGAACGCTCCGGAACGAGTAAATAAACTAAACTAAGCCATTTCAGGGTATTCAGAAAGAGAGAAAATGCAAACAAAAATATCTTTTCATTCATATATCAAAAATTGAAGAAAAGATACAAGATGAGTACAAAAAAGTACTGGAGTACAATAAGAGATGTTTATAATGGCGGTCCCCTCAACAAGTTATAAAGACATATACTCTCTTGCTGGACTTCCTCTTCGAGCTTTCGTAATACAGCTAACTGCGCTTTAGCCTGCTCTCGCTGTTGTAGATAAAAGTTGCGTCGGCGCTCGAGCTCCTCTTCCACAACCATATGACTCCGCACTACTTCCTCTATGAAAGTGACGACATTGTCCAGGGCTACCAGTTCATTCAAGGCATGCTGAAAATCTTGCCACATTTCATTAACACATGTGGCACCAACTAATCGCTGGGCCTCGAAGTCTTCCAGCGCCTTCGAGGCTAATTTGCGCTCCAAAAATTTCCGTGCCAATTTTTGCTCACTGGATTGGATGATAGCGTTACATCATTCAATCCGCTCCCTCAGTTGAGCCTATAGGATGAAATCTTCGAAGGAAGACACTTATACTCAAGCTCGTGAAGGAGGGCTTCAACTTGCCGACTATATTCCATCCAGCCCCGGACCGAGACCTCACTATGATATGTACTGAAAGCAAGCAACAAGCGATTGACCTCTATGTAAGGTTCCCTAGTGCCCGCGGTGCAGCGGAGGCGTGGATTGCGAACAAAAATTTCTAGTAAACACGAAAGAACCCCGAACCTAGAATCGATCCAAACTTCTAAGACTAGAAAACCAAGCATGCAAAGATACGGAATACCACCTTCGACGTGTGTCCACCCAATCTTGGAAGACGCCTCCAAGCTTCGTGTATGCTGTCAGGATCGAGCTTGAGTGGCAACCGCCCTTGCTGAAGACGATCCACCTGAGGGAAACTGATCCAAGTTCCGGCTTCATCTAGTGGAGTGACCGACGCTCCAAGCTCACTACGAATAGAGAGTGGGGATGTAGTTATATTTTCACAACCTTTATCTCTCTTTTCTAAGCTCAAGAGAGCTACCTAGAAGAAGGAGGATGAGGTGAAGAAGAAAAAGCCAAGGAAAAATGGCAAAGTCTTTTTTTTGTGAAGAACAAACTAGCAAGCATAGAAAAGAGAATGGCTTGATTATTTAGCAACCATCCAAGAATAGTATTCACAAATGAAAATACTATATAATAATCAACCCATACCTCTCTACCATGCTACAAAAACACGTCATCCTCCACCTCATTTTTGATTTTCTATAAAAGAAAAATCAGGAAATGAAGTGTCTATCTTCTAGAACAAATTCCGTATAAATACGGAATACAACCCTATATATGTATCGAAATACATATACGCGTATTCGTACAAAAAATACGAATAGCCAATAAAGATAAAATGAATAGTGAACAATAATATTAGAATATATATATTAAATATATATATATATATATAAATTATTAAATCAAAACCTGATTTAATAATCCGACTTAATCCTAAACCGCTAGTATTATCAACCGTCCGACTAAAGTCCGTGTAGCCTGTATATGTATTTAATCGGACACCCTATATTCACCAACATACGTCATCTATATCATATCGCCTGAACCGGGAAAACCTTCTATGTGGAACTTTAAAGACTCGACAATACGATGGCAGTGATTTACTGGATAAATCCAAAAGCCACAAGCATGTCAGCGGCACTAGCTGTACGTAATGGCTACCTAGATATCTGTCGAAAGGGAGGTCGACAATCAAGTCCGTCCGTACCCTACTGAGCCTGAATGTGGCAATCTCCATACAGTCTTGTCTCTTCGTCTGAGAGTATCGCATACCAGGTCTAGTGGGTGGAAACGTTAGATCCCTAATAATCCGATAAGTTATGTCGGAGTCAAGCTCTTCACCTACCGAGAAACTGCTGAACTCATATCAGTAAATCTCATCCACCGTGGTCATGGATTTTAGGTGATAGCCAACCGAACATAGCACGACATCGATTCCTAATATCAGGAGAGACGAATCCCCGACAATCGCTTACTGCCTCCATGTGGCTCAGGACTGCACCCAACTAAAACCTGTTTGCACGACTCCTTTGAGCTGTGGTAGGGTAGTAATCAAAATACAGTGGGAACTCACACGAGACAAATGACGATCTTAGGTCAAAAAACTAACCTGTACTAATGCCACTCGAGAACTTCCATCTGACGATAGATATAATACCATTTAGAAGTTCTCGGTGAGTCCATCCAGTGTGCTCACCTCCCGTAAGCACCTGTATACTATCTTAGGTGACATAACACCAATGGCTCATGAGACCGGCCACCGCCCCTCGTCGAGGTCTCGAAACGTATACACTAATCTACTCCAGAATATCGAAGCCCTGTCTCGATACTCCCACGACTAGGAACATTTAAGGATATGCTTATAAACTACCCAGCTCTCACGTATATGATCGCCATCATAATGCTGGTAGTCAAGCAAGAATCCTATGGGCTTCATCATTATTTATTAGCGACACGTAATAACAAGTAAAACATGTACACATCAATGATAAAGACAAACTAGATAGCATACTATCATTTTGTGTAAAATTGTTCAACATGTATAGGTACTCCCTCAATTATCATAATCGCGTGCCTGCAATTACAATAATTTCCTTGAGGGCACTATATCCAACACTCTATAGCAAATTCCTCCGCAGTAAAAAAAGTTCCGGCAAGAAGGTCCTCAATAAGAGCAACCAGTTAGTGTCTGCTACTCTCCGCCGACTTAAGGGATGCCCGTCTAACATAAGGCCTATCATGCATAGATATATGAGACTCGAATGGGATCGGGGCTGGCGGAACTATGTCAAAGCAAAATAAGCATGGCAGAGTTAGGTGCAACACCAAAATAAGAGAGAGATGAAAAGAAATATATATGTAATGGTCCGATGCATGACTCACCCACGGCCATAGCAAGTCTGGAAGATCAGAAGGTTCGTCTAAGGCCTCAGTAGCGTCCTCGGATGTCCAAACCGCAGTTTAAAAAGACTTTTAATGCTGCTATGAGAAAAGATAATCGAAAGAAGCAAAGAAGAAAACTGACCAACGCCGGATGGGAGAATAAGCTTCTGGGGAGGCACCACGTGTGAAGTCGCCATATAATACAATCATAAGAAAGTTTCTTCCGGAGAACGCGGAAATACAGAGGACGTGAATTCCCGCAGTTCTGAAACACCATTCAGTCGATATAAGAGTTAGGCTGATTACAAGATCATCAAACAAAAAAGGGGGTTTACCTTCGATGCTCCGCCCAACTTCGGGGAAGAGTTGCTGAGTCCCGGTAGGGATAGAGGGAGTAGCGTTGGCCACAGAAGATTCTCCATAATATACCAGCGCAATACCTGGTAGTACAACGGCTTTAGGAAAGGCCTCTACAGAAGGATGTCCTTCAGAAGTGGTGGATCAGAAACTGCGACCGTCCCAAAGGACTGCTGACTTCAATAGAGTTAGTCTCATCGAAATCCATTACTTCGGAAGAAGTAGGGGTAGGAAGTGAGCTTATATTTCTTGAACCAACGATTGCCATCGCTGCACTCGATTCACCAAACGAAAATTAGGAACCGCCAATGGAGACGGAGGCATCAAGAGCAATATCCGGGCTACCAATAACTGGATCATGACTTTCGGAACCAGAAAGTTGGGACCCGGACAGGTCCCAGAAAGAACTTGTTGGTTCATTGTCGATAACTTCAATATGGATTGGCTCCATTAGCAACTTGGGAGTCTTGGTTGGAGGAATAGCACATGTCGTGGAACTCCTTACGAAAGAAGAGATGTAAAGACACGAGCGAGATAAATTTCTTACCATAGAATATAAAAGATATGAGTTATACCGATGCCCAAGGAGGCCCGAAGTTCAGCTTCCTCAACTCTCTACCATTTCTTTATCAGCCATGATCGTCATGCTTCAACCAATAAAGGATCCTTACCTGCTTTCCGAGCAGCCTCATCTTCAGAAGAAACAGATACCTGTCATTTAAACGCCTTTCCTCCGCCAGTGTTAAAAGAGCTGGTGGCGGCGCAACAAGTGGTAGGTAAACGTCCCTGAAAACAATTGGAGAAAAACGTGTTCTTCGAGAGTGTACATCCTCATTCTCATCTTGCGACCTTTTGAGAGCCTCAGCAAGTTGAGCGTTCTCCTTGGCAACTGTCTCCGGAGGAACAAAGCCATCACCCGGTTCATACTCCAGCGTACTCTCACTGTGAAGAGCATAGGCCTTAGGGTTGAACAGTGCATCAATTGAAAACATGGGAGGCTTCTTCTTCTTCTTTCGGGAACCCGAACTAACGCTCGAAGAGGAACATTTTCTCCTTATAGGAATCTTCGGTCGGCGTTGCCCGATGCTAGCTTCACGGTCCGACTTAAATAAAATTGCGGCCTTTGCGATGCTTTGAGTTCTAACACTAGGTTCAGAGTGGATTGGATTACCTGCCGAATGAGAGGCCGACACCGCTGGAGGAGCCTTTGGAATCACCACCGCATCACTCTCTCGGGGACGGAGGACCGATTGCGGTCTCAGAGGAACATCAATAGCACGGGCTAGCACGGAAACCTTATGCTCAAGGAACGATCGTTTTTCCTCTGCAATGATCGGACCCACCCCATGCTGGTACTAGCCTTTATAAGAACCTAAAAGCCTTAGAATACGGTTAGGCTCAGACATCATGAAATGAGAACTCGTGCCTATATGCATAAAGTGATGAATAACATCGCGAGCAGTTCCCAGCGAGGCAACATGGTCAATCAGAAATGCCTCAAGTGGCATACCCTGATCATAGCCTAGCTGTTAGGAAAAGCGGTATGGGTTGTACCGCATGAATAGTGCGGCGTCATCTAACCGAAACACCAGATAGCCGGGTCTAATGGAGCGAAGATGCATGAACTCCTTAGGCTTTAAGATAGGTACTCCATTCTTTAGCACATCATGCAGCTGTTGAATGGCCTCTAGGGGTGTGGAAAGAACTCAATCAATGAAAACCATACCACCCTCCTTACAGTATGGGCAAAGGAGCACTCGTAGAGCCCCCAATTGCGTCGGATCAAGAGCGGAAGTATCAACTGGCTTCATAATCCGTGGAAAGGTATATGAGTCATAAAAGCCAGGCCTCTGATGTGCGGTAAATGCACCTAATACATGCATTTCAATCCAAGACGTGAAGTAGTGGAGAGAGAAATTCACGGGATCTACTCCCGGATTGGAAGTGTTAGCAACAGTGCTCAAACCATGATATAAGTGAGATAAACCTGCAACGCCAATAGCTAGACGTGTTCGCTAAGCTACGCGATGAGCAAGATAAAAGACAGATGGCCTCATGAAATGACGATGCATGTGCATCGCAAACCAGCTGGGCCATAAACCGATGAAACCTATAAAGAATGTTTCTTCATCTATACTCGGAGCAGCTATCTCCTCAAAGGCAACGACCAACGTGTTCGGAATGTAAAACTGTGGAAAATTCTTCTCATCAGTCTGTAGGTTCTCCAAGCCAAGCCCGAAAGGATCTTCAATCTTCATAAATTTTAGAGAATTTTTAGATAAAATGTCGGCGTGAAGGATGCAGGCAATGAAATCCGCAAAGCTAACTCCCTGTCCTCCCGACGCAACGAATAGGCTCTCATAAATGTTCAATACTTTGATCAGACCTGGAAATTTGTGCTGGATAGCATTCTTGGTTGTTAGGCCCTCCAAAGTAACCGGTGCTATAGCAAAAATGTATTCATCCAGGGGTGGTAGTTCCTCATAGTGTTCTCCCTTGATCTGTAATCCGGAAACCTCCCGGAACTCTTCCTGCGAGATATATACTTCCCGATCCCCAAATAGAAATGTGTGGGTAGGAAGGTTCCATTTATTCAAAAATGCATTGACCCACCAGACCTGAGGAGTATGGTAATAAAATAAGGAAGCATACACCACTTGATACAAGCCAGCTTTCTGTAACAGTGACCGCTGGATGGATAGAATATAGCGAGCCCAATTAAGATAGCCTGCCAGATGCCATCGGGTAACGCCAATTTTATAAACCTGTCCTCAGTGTTCCGCTTCTCCTTGGCATATTTAGCGCCCTAAAATATTTATAGCCACTAGGGGCTAGTTGGGTATCCCCACCGACGACGGTTTAAGCCGGCCATCCAGGGTTCAGTCGACTGCTTCAGTCGCATAAGCAGTGTGTGGACGCTCTGTGTATTGAATCGAACAGATAGGTTCTGACGGTACTCCACAAGCGAAACTGCGATGGCCCCGTATGATATGACCATATCGGGTTCCCCACAGAAAGAGGTTCTCTCAGTTCTTATCATGTTTTCGGATCAAAGTAAGGACTTCCTCATCAGGAGGCGATTGTGGTAAAGCGACTTCCGAACGAGTGTAAAGAAAGTAAGGAAGACCAGCCAATATACCTGAAAAGTAGCTAAAAAGAAAAGACAAGAGTGTGTCAACAAAAATTGACACAAGACCAAGATTGTGGAGTCACTAATTCCAAAGCTAGTGGACCCTACAAAATCAAAATGGCGGCTCATTAATAATGGAGCATGTACTCATTGAGAGAATAAAAAAGGATTCTTATTAAAGAATGAGCAGCTGGGGTTAAACTCCCAAGGCCCCAAAAAGTAGGTCCTTTAATAACAAAGAGTTCAACTCTATTTAAAATGTAAAATAAGGATTAAAACCCAAAAAACCCCAAAGGGAAAGAATATTCAAGAACAGCATTAGGGCTAAGCCCTTTAAAAGGAAAATTAAAATAGAATAAAATTATCAAAACTCCTAAAAAAGGAAACTGTTTCAAAAATCAAATCAGAGCTAAGCTCTGTAAACAAGAAAATGATAATAGGATTAAATCCCAGAACTCCCGTTTGGGAAGTTTATGGGTTAAGCATCAAATAATGGAATTAAATTCCAAGAATCCCCTAAAACAAGAAATGTCAAAATTAACAGCGGGGTAAAACCCCTAAAAAGAAAATCGGAGTTAAAATCCAAAAAATTCCATCGATCGGAATCTTGAATCAAAACATCAAGATCTGTGATAAAAAAATGATGATGAATTTAAAATTCAAAGATCTCCAAAAAGGGATAATCGGTACAAAATTAAGAGCTAAACTCTGTTAAATATGTCAATCGGTTTAAACTCCGAAATCCCAAAAAAGGGCGATAATGTGTAAAATATGTTTTATAGCTAAGCTCTATCAATGATCCTTACCAAAATTTTGGTAGGGTTGATATTATTCGAAAGAACTTTGAGGGCGGAGAACTAAGCTCTGAAAGAGAATTAAATTATCAAAAGAAAAGAAAATAAACGAAGAAGATGAAGAAACACTGTTCAGTTCTAGAGCTAAGCTCTATTTATAAGGGATCGATTCAACTCCCTCATATCCCTAGGTGATCTGAAGGCTATAAAGCCGGCACTGTTGCACTCACGTACAAACCACATGAGAGTAACGGTGGGGGCATTTGTTCCCTTATAAAAAATAGAAGAGAAGCTCCCACATGCAAAGCACGTGAATACCGATTTCAGATAGGATTAACTCCTATAAAAGAACCTATATATTAAACACGTGAGCACTCATAAGCAGAGCACGCGAGCCCTGGAGCCCAAAATCGTTCTCATATAAAAAATAGAAGGGCAACCTCCATGTGTTAAACACCTGGGCACTCACATGCAAAGCATGTAAGTACTCTGGCCATAATTATATAGCTGCGCTCACGTGTTAGGCACGAGAGTACCGCTGCCATATATATGGCAACGCTCATGTGCCGTATACATGAGCGCCTCAGTAGAATTAAATTCTATATGATAGAATTAAATTATATTCGGGAAATATTTTACCCCGATCTTTCTAATATAGAAATATTTTCTCTGTTAAACAGAGAGCCTTTGGATTTAAAATCCAACGGTGATTATAATGTCACCGATCAGGTCATCTGAAAGAATTAAATTCTATATTAGGAATATATTTACCTAATCTTGTTAAAACGAATAAGAAATATCTTCTGTTAAACAGAAAGTCACTGGACCAAAAATCTAACGATGAATAAAATTCCCAAGTGATCTTTAAGATAAATTAAATCAATTAATATCTCTCAATGAGAGTTTACTCAAACTAATTGATATTTTTCCTCTCCTATATAAAAGATCTAAGACTCCAAGCCTCACATACACAATACCTCAATAAGCTTTTGCGAGTTAGAAAATACTCTCCATAAGTTTCCAAAAAAAAAAAACCCAGAGAATTCAGTTCTCTTCGAAGAAGGTCATCTTCCTGCTCAAACCCAAGGTAAAGAAATATATAAAGATAAAAGAATCCCCTTTACTTATCATATACACATATAAGGGTTTAACCTTTTAAAAGAATTCAATTCTTTGTCTGGATCTGAGATCCATAAAACTAATTTCCCATAAAGAGAATTTAATTCTCATAGGAAAGATCTTGTTCTTTAAACTCAAAGATCCAGATGAGAACAATGTTGTTTTACCACCTTCATACGAACAGATGGAAAGAACAAAAAATATAGAAAGAGATGGAGTTTATACTCCAGGAACTTAGTTCCTTCAAAATATGTTTCATAAAAAAAAGAAAGATGATTCTTTTATGAAGAAATTAAAAGAACTTAGTTCTTATGAAAATGAAAAAGACAGAAGGAAACAGCAGCTCACGTAATATGCACATGAGCGCCAATGAACATATTAAAGAGGAGCGTCTCACGTGAAAAGCATGTGAGCACCCAAGGAAACAGAGTCTCACATGAAAAGCACGTGAACACCCAAAAGAAACAACGTCTCACGTGAAAAGCACATGAGTGCCCAAAACTCTATGGTTCATATAAAAGGAACGTGAGCGCCCATGAAGGTAAGCGGCTCACATGATATCCATGTGAGCGCTATATGAGTGATTGCTTAGCGCTACTCACGTGAAAAGCACTTGAGCGCCCATGAAGACAGCGGCTCACATGATATCCATATGAGCGCTATATGAATGAGTGCTTAGTATTACTCATGTAATAGCATGTGACTGCCAAAGAAAACCAGCAGCCTGATTGATCGTGAAAAGTTGTGTCTATGTGTGTTCTTAAATACCGCAATCAAGACGGTGTCACAAATAACTTGTCGCGATGAGTACGGGTCCTCCACAAGGAAACGATGAACTGCTTTTCTTGTTTTAAACTAGTTGATAGAAGAAATGTGAGATTGTTATCGTTTATTATTAAGAAGATTAGAAAAGTTTATAATAGAAAAGCTTGTACGGTTTATAGGATTTAGTAGTTAATGGATGGAGTTTTAAAAATATTTTTTTTTTATTTTAATTATTTAATACTGAAGAAATAGTGATGAATATGGATTAGGATTCTTGTAGGGAATTACGGTTTCTCTCTGCTGACCCTTGTCCTTCTATTGATCCCTATTTGTCTCATGCTCTTAACAAAACGATTACTAACGAATCTCAAATCGTGGTCGTGACTATCATGAATTTGATAGTGCACCCGATAAGAGGGTTAATATTTATTTTGCTAAAGTTTATAACACTTAAAACTTTAAAAAGAATTTAAGTTATAGTTTTCATCCATTATTCTACCCTATCCCACAAACCCTAGCAAGTAAGAATTTACTCGCTCATGGAGATCAATGAAGTATAGAAAGGTGGAAGAAAATGGAACCCATAATTAAAACTAAAAATGCAGAAAGTAAGTGCAGAATGTAATGCAGAAAGTAAATGCGGAGAGTAAATGCAGAAAGTAATTGGGAGAAAAATTAAAAGAAAGAACAACTTTTATTGATTTACTAGTGCATTACAAAATTTGCTCGCTGAAAAAGTAATTTACAAAACCCTAGTTTGCTCACTAGATCTTAATCGATCGATGGATAGATAGTTCGATGATAATCATTTTGATAGATAGCTCTCGGTCCTTTATATATAGGTTCTGGAATTAGAAACCCTAGATATTATATTAAACTGTGTCAAATTACAATCAAGACCCTGAAGTTTCAAATCCTACGGCCACCAGAAGACCGCGCTTCCACTGCCGTTGGCATCTTTTCACCGCCCTTCCGCCGCCGTTTGGTGGGTTTGTGCCTCCAAATTTTTCGTACCTTTTCTTCTCGATATTTGGAGATTTTTCTGATTAAAAGATTCAGAAAATATACCTCTTAGTTTCTGCCGTTGCGAGATTCTTCAATTTACTTCTAATATTTGACAGATTTGGTTTGGTGAACCGATTTGCTGTGGATCTTCTACTTGTAGTTCAGACTTGAGCTAACCTTATTATAATACCTGCATGATATATCAAATCATCTTTTTAGTAACATTTGTTTTTATTTGAGATATTATTCTAACCAATTAATTGAAATGATATCTTGATAATAATGGTTAAGAATATTTGATATGATATCCATATTTTAATATGAATATTTTATTTAAATATGATATGCATATATTTCCCTTAATTATATTAATTATAAAAGAAGAAATATATGAAAATAATATTTTTACAAATAAACCCACATATGTTCTTTATTTACAATTAACACCTTTTAGTAGCTAATAATAGTAGGGAAAATATCCATACAAATATGCAATAAATTTGACCGATCATAGCCCATGTGACAGCACGTGAGAACCAAAGAAGATAGTGTCTTACGTGATAGCACGTGAACACTATCACGTGAGCACTGAATCAAGAAGGATTTTATATCCTATGTTGAAGCTTAAGCTTCTGGGCCCAGTGCTTAGCACTGTTGGCTTATGTAAAACCCAAAACAAAATATATAGCCTAATGCTTAGCACTGTTGGGTAATACAAAGCCCAATGTTTAGTCTATAACAGATTAAGTCCCTGAAGTTTTAAACTCCATTGATTTTAAAAGTCAATCGAGCTTATATGTTCATATATTTTAAGTCGAACTTAATCTTAAACATGATTAATGGTCCTTAACCATATTTTAATTCGATTTTAGTCTAAAACAAGATTAATGATCCTTAAACCTCTGAACTGATGGCAAATATAGCTTAGGTTCAATCCTAAATCTGAGATTTATGGATTTGGACTAATCCGCACCCTACGGGAAACGACAAAATTAGTCTCCGTATATAATCTAAGTGCAACCCTATAATAAAAAATATAACACGACACGAAGTGATATCCATAGAGAGGTGAAAGTTGTTATCGCTTGACGATAACATAATTAACTGTAGGGGCTTACGCCTGCAGGGAAAAGCATCCCCACAATCAAACGCCCCTCACATATGAGGGGGAATTTGATAAATCAGCTACAATGGTTGCATCCATCCAAATCTCCGATATACGGCGCCATAAATCAACTTAGTATCTTTGGAGAGGTGGATAGATATGTTCCATATAGTGTCTGCCTTCAGATTCAGGCTGGACGTGCTCCCCGCGTCTCAGTTCTTCATTTCCGGCGTTAAACACCTGTAACTTCTAAGCCATTACAGATGTCTGGTTACAAGTACCATACGCCTCTGAAGTAAATTTCCAGAGTCATATTTTGAACTGGAGACGTCTGCCATAGACTTCTGCAGTGCAAAAAATTTGCTCCAGACGTCTAGAAAAGTCGTCTGATGTGGTTGTCTGTAATTTCTAAGATTTTGCCTGTAACTTCTAGGAAGTTGCTTGTAACTTGTAAGCAGTTGCCCGTAACTTGTAAGCAGTTGTTTGTAACTTTTGATAAGTTACTTGTAACCTCTAATAAATTGCCTGTAACATCAGTTATATAAAACTGATAAAATCAACAAAAATATCATTCATATCACAGTATTGGCAAACATCGGCTATATAAAATGGATAACATCAACAAAATTATCACTCATATCATATCATCGGCAAACATTAGCGACACAAAACAGATAGTATCGGCCAACATCGGCAATATTAAAGTAAATATGTCAATAATTTTTTACATTCACTGTACAAAACAGTAATATATCAATACATGTATGTATAACAAAGAGTTCAAAGCAAAACAAAAATTGAAGCAATATCAAGCCGTTTTTTGCTTGTTGGCCAATAGAATTTGGGCCGTAAGTTTCGACCACCATTGCTCTGACCGTTTCCCATCCATGGCATCCGGAATCCGCCGACCATCGATCAATACCTTCATGAATATGTAGACGAAGATACCGCAATTATCACTGTTAATCAACAACGTTAACAAACGCATACCATTATAACCCTTAATAATCATAAATGTTAAAAAAAACTTGTAAAGGAAATACTGCTTACGAGTTCTTTTGAATCGAGACACTAGTAAATTGAAATGCATTGTAACCCCGTGCTCATTGAATTCGTGCACCTCAAAATGATAAAGGAACACCAAGTATAGCCTAGCCCCTAGCTCTTAATAGGGGTCGCCCACAAGTGATGAATAATGCCGCAATTCTCTTGCAGCAAAGTCTATAATGAGCAGGGTCCAATACCCGATATGAAATATCGGGGTCATAATGCGAGTACTAGGGGAATGAAATGCATCGCCAACATATATGTTCCATGCTTAGATATTCATGTGCAGCTTGGCGGAGTCAAGCGGATCAATAATTATACCCTGCCACAAGTTTTTTAACTTATTAATAAATTGATGGATGTAACAGGAGAACTGGATAAGATGAGTAGGCATTGCCATTATCCACAACCTCATAAAGGTAAATGAAGGTACCGCTGCGGCAGGGGTCAAAAACTTTATCAAGTTATCTACCAATTTAACAAAGGAGTCCACCACCTATAAAAAGTTCATATATTCATAACTTGACTGTAACATTTACTAAGTTTCCTGTAATATCTATTAATTTGATTATAACATCTAATAAGTTGCATGTAACTTTTATAGCAGTTACATGTAATTTCTAATAAGTTGTGTGTAACTCTTATAGCAGTTGCCTGTAACTTCTATAGCAGTTTTCTGTAACCTTTAATAAGTTGCCTGTAACCTCTAAAAATGTACTATATCTTCTACCTGCTGTCCGGTTAAGAAATCGAAAAGCTCGCAGCGGGAAATAAAAACATGGTTAGTGGGGTCAAAGAGTACTGCACTCGACGAAATACACTCCTTCAAAAAAACATCGACGGCATCCCTATGAACCTTCCAGAGATCTTCGATGTGCTCTATTATAGGATAAGCAACAAATATCCTATCTCCATAAACCTTCGCCAGTATGCCTGTAGGCAAAGAAAAGAGTTTTGGTTAAGACACCAAAGAGTATTGCATCTTACATTATTCAGACAATTTCTACACATAAGAATTATAATTTACATGGATATAATACATAAAGAATTATAGTTTACAAGCAACAAATAACATAGTTATGATAATTTCACAACCGTTTCCTACCTGGTGATTTAAGATTTTCTATCTTTTTTGGGCGTATCTTTCCGTAATAGTCGAACGACTTATGCATCTTGGTCAATGTATCGGCCGCGGCAATGGCACGTGCCTTCTCGACAGTGCCGTTGGCGTTGGAAATTACTATCACGGTTTCGGCCTTCGCTTTCCCCATGTTCCTTTTTTTGTCGTGGTGACCCATACCTTCTTAATTTTCGCAGTCACGTACTCGTCCTCGTTTAGATACTTGGACGGCTTTTGGTCCTACTTATTATTCACTCGTTTCTCAAGACTTTTGGTGCTGGACTTAAAGACGTCCACTTTTCTCTAGGGTGGCGGTGTAGGGGTGACCGCGGAAGATTTCAACACATTATAAACACCCTCGATAACGGGTCCTAGGCCACCTTCGAAATGTTTCCTTCATCAAAAGTAGCTGCAACTACTTCCTCCTCGACTCGAACAACTGGCGTGGATACAATAGTAATAGCAAAACTGTTATCGAAACTTCCATAAGAGGGGCCAACTTCGTCCTCATCCTCACTCTCTTCCTATTCTTCCTCTATGCCATCCTTTTCGACTCTCTCCTCCTCCTCTTCTTCTGCCTCGGCCACTTTCTTACCCTTCATTGGCCCAACATTGGCAATATATTGGCATCCTAACCCAGAGAGTAAGCTACGGAGACGTTGATTCTCGACTTCCATTACCTCCAATGTCGCTTGATGTTTGGAAAGGACTGTTTTATGAAGTAACTCTTTTTTTGCACAGACATTCTTCCAATGCGTCACTTCTGTTTCAAAGGACACACCTTTCGCAATGTCCTTATTTTCTGGCTTCTCAACAGATCGTTCCTTCAGAATCTACACCAATAAAGTCTGCAATATGTTATAATCAAGTTACTAGAGATTACATACAACTTATTATGAGTTATAGGCAAGTACTATAGAAGTTACATGCAAGTGCTTAGAAGTTACTATAAGTCGATGTCGCACACCCCCACGTGTTCACGGGGAGGCGGAATTTGCAAAAAATGATTTTTACGGGCTTCGCAACACCGACTAGAACCAAGGATCATCCATAAACCCTAGCTAGCAAACTACATGAGGGTTAACTACTCGGAAAGAATGTTATACCTCATGATACAAGTCCTTCGGGTCTTCTCCACTGTCCTCCTCATTGTCGTGGGCTCCAAGGATCGATCCGAATCGTAGCTTCTTCGACGGCCTCCTCGAGTCAAAGATGATCCACCCGAGAGTCTATAGTCCGAGCTCCACCTCAAAACCGAGGTAACTAGGGCAACAAGCTTGCTAAACTTGATGGCCTAAGTGATGTAGAGTATGCAGATGGAATTATTTGTCTCTTGAAACCCTAGGATTCTCAACACATGAGAGCTTTTAGGTTTTTGATGTGAGGAAGAAGAAGAGAGCTAGCTTGAGGAAAGAGAAATGATTTTTGATAATGATAAAGATAATGTGAGATGGCTACCTTGACTTGACTACAAGCATGGTATGAAAAATATCTCATCAAAATATCTAGGTCATAAAATATCTCACAAAAATATCTAAGTCAAATAGTCAAACCAAGTCAAGTGGTCAAGCTAAGTCAAATGGTCAAACAAAGTCAAGTAGTCAAAACAAGTAGACATGCCTCAATTATCATTTACAAAAAATAACAAATACTTTCCTCCACCTCATAATTATTTTAATCAAGTCAATGGTCAAAACTCTAATGAGGTGTCTCCTTCTATGCCCCTCTCATCCGTATATACATACCCGCATTCGTGTTCCGAGAAACACGAATACAAAGAGACGAAACTGATCCATCAATATAATACTAGGATCCGGCTTAAACCAAAGCCCACTAGTATTATCCGCCCGAACATCATACGCACACAAGTGAACGTAAGTGATCGAAGCCCTGCCGTAAAACCATACGGCCTCTACATCTTTTGCCCGGTGCAGGGAAACTCTCTATGTGGGACTCTAAAGACTCGACACTACGCCGGCAGTGGGTTTAACTACAGGCCGCAAGTGGTACTAGCTGCACGTAACGGTCCTCAGGTAGATGTCGATAAGAAGGCCGATGAGGAAAACCCATCCGAACTCCTACTGAACCTGAATGTGACAATCTATGTACATTCTGGTCTGTTCGTCTAAGAGTATCGCATATCGGGCCTAGGGGCGGTAATCGTCAGACCCCTAATAGTGCAAAAAGTCGTGCCAGAGTGTAGTCCAAAACATCCTGAGAAACTACTGGAATACCTACCAGTAAATCTCGCTTGCCCCGGCCAGGGAATTTGTGTAATGGCTCTCCGAACACAGCACGATATCAACCCCCAATACCGGGAGAGACGAATCCTATCTAACCGCCACTGCCTCCAAGTGCTTCAGGACTGCACCCAAATACTACCTGTTTGCACGACTCCTTTGAGCCGTGGTAGGATAGTAATCAAAGTACAGTGCGAACACACTCGAGACGAAGTAGCAGTGTTAAGTCGACGGACTAAGCTGTACTCATGTCACTTGGGAACTGCTACCCGACGATGGGTATAATACCAACCAACAGTTCCCGACGAGTCCTGTCCAGTGTACTCGTAAACTAATAAGCACCTGCATATTATTTTCAGTACGACGTACTAATGGCTGTGGGATAGACCATCTCCCATACTGGGATGAGAAGCGTATACACTAGTCTACTCCGAAGTATCGATACCCCGTCTCGTTAATCGTATGACTAGGTACATGTATAAGGCTGTGCTTGTAGATTACCCTGCCCCCACTAGTGTGACTGCCATCACAACGCTGGTAATCAAGCAAAGATCCTAAGGGCTCTACTAATATGTATAGGCGATATCTTTTAGTAGTATCAAGCATGCCAAATTTAAAATTTTAAGGTGCTAAGTTAGACTTACCATTATCTTAACTAGAATAATTAGGGTTAACCCTATGATGATATAAAAAACTAAAGAAGAGAAGATGGCTACAACCTTTGATAACCGTTTCCTTCTCTTCTAAAGCTCCGGGATGTAGTCCATGCGACTCTACTAGGCTCCACTTTGAGTTGGTGAAAGTTTCCTCCGATGTTCTTCGGGCCGAAGACGATCCATCCGAAGTCCGCCAATCCAAGCTACATCTTCACTAAACTCTTTAGTGAAGGCAACACATTAGGATGGTGAAGTAGGGGTTTTGTTTGCTCACTAGTTTGTTCAAAACTCCATGTTCACATCACATGTGAGGGGTTGGAGTTTTGATGCATGAGGAAGAAGAAGATGGAAGCTATAGAGAGTGTGAGCTCATCTCAAGAGAGCAAGGATGAAAAATGATCAAGTGAAGAAAAGGCTATCACATGAGCTCACTTATTCAAGCATGGAATTATTTGCAATAATAAATTGCAACCATGTTGGAATAGTGAGTCAAGACAAATAAAAAATGATAAAGCTCATGCTTCACACCATGCTCAAAAAGTCTCCCCATTTCCCACCTTTTATTCTATTTTCCAAAAATAGAAAATACATGCCATGATTTATATATATATATATATATATATAAGAAAATATTTAGTGAGCTAATAATATTAGTTAAGATATAATTATATCAAATATAATATATATCACATTATTAAATCAACACTTGATTTAATAATCCGGTTATATCACATATAACCGACTAATATCATTTATCTGTATATCACATTATTAAATCAACACTTGATTCAATAATTCGGTTATATCTCATATAACCTGACCGATAACATATAACTTCCAGATTACAATACGATATCACATACACGTGTTTAATCAGGCACCCATACATATCATATATGTGCCCTACTTCGTTTCGCTTGAACCAGGAAAATTCTGTGTGGGACTCTAAAAACTCGTTAATACGCCGGCAGTAGGTGATGATCACATCAGTCACCCACAAGCCGTCAGCGGTACTAGCTGGACGTAATGGCTATCCAGGTATTGAGCTAAATAAAGATCAACAAGCAGGCTTGTCTATACTCTCCATGAAGCCTATCAGTAACACTTACCGTACAGTCCGGTCTTTTCGTCTGATATGTCGCATATCATGTCTAGTGGTGGAATCGTCAGACCCCGGTAACGTGATAAGTCATGCCGATGTCTGGCTCATAACGGTTCAAGAAACTACTGGTAACTCTTACTAGTAAATCTCATCAGCAACCCTGGCCAGGGACTTCCAGTTATAGCCAATCGAGCATAGCGTAACATCAACCCCCAATACCGGGAGAGACGAAACCCTTCCTACCGCTCATTGCCTCCATGTGACTCGGGACTGTACCCAAAATCCACCTGTTTGCATGACTCGTTTGAGCCGTGGTAGGGAGGAAATCAAAGCACAGTGGGAGCCACACAAGACTCTATGACGATCTCGGGTCTACAGACTAACCTGTATAAGTGTCACCGGAGGACTGCTATCTGACGATAGGTATACTACTAACTAGGAGTCCTCGGCGAGTCCTGTTCGGTGTACCCATTCTTTAATGAACACCTGTGTGCAATCTTTGATGTCAAACACCAATGGCTATGGGACCAACCATTGCCCCCATACAGGGTCAAGAAACGTACACACTAGTCTACTCTGGTAATATTGATGATCTGTCTTGATATACCCTCTACTAGGAACAATTGAAGGATGTGCTTGTGGATTACCCTAGTCCCATTAGTATGATCTGCATCATAGTCCTGGTAGTCAAGCACATATCCTAAGAGCTTTATCAACATATGAGAGGAAGACAGTATAAGAATATAAGTCAACATGTTAAGATAAAGAGTAACCAGATAGCATACTATCATGTCAAGCAAGAAAGTCCTATATATATATATATGTGTGTGTGTGTGTGTGTGTGTGTGTCCAAGCATCCATTATAATATACATCAGTGTACAATAATGGCCTCTAGGGCATACATATTCCTAACAAGTACATATTTTATGGATGAGAGACGAGCCTTAAGATCATTTGATCTTTTACGGTGAATCAATAGATTCGAAAAAGAAGCAAAGGCTTCTGTATAAAAGCAAAAACTTTTTTAATGAAGGAACAAAGAAGTTTTTTCTCTTTATTTCTATCTTGCGCACTTGTTCGCTGAGGAGAAGACGATGAAGACTTGAGATCTATATGTTGGGTTCCTTGGCACCTTACCTAGGGTTGGAAGCATCATACATGCCACAACAAAAATTTAAGGGGGTGTTAAGCAAACTAACTATGAATCGAAACTAGAATTTTAGGGTAACAAAGAACTAGTATCACATACTAGATGAAATCTAAACTAAGAGTTAAGTGATACAACCTTTGTAGACTTCCCTTAGTGACTCCTTGGATCTTTGAGAGTTTGAAACGGATTGCTAGAGACCTTCCTAGTCTACGATGATCCACCCGAAGTCCCTTTGCACAAAACTCCTTGCTTCACTTGATCAAGAATGAGAATGAAGCAAACACTTTACACTAATGGGCTAGAGTAGTGTAGCATGGTGATGTGGTTTCTTTTCTCACTTCAAAACCCTTTCTTTTTTACTAACTCACTCAAAAGAAATCTCAAGAGAGAGGAAAAAGAAAATGGCTTTGCTTGAGCTCAAGAGTTATGATAAAGATGAATGAATAATGAGAATAGAAAATATAAATATTTTCACACTCTCATCTAACCATGGGTTAATAAATATTTAGATATTTATTTTGTAGGTAAAAGCCAAATGAAAACTAATCCATGGTTAATAGTTAGGTGAAGTGTAGTCAAGTGTAGATAAATATCAACCATGAATCAATTTTCTTTTACCTTTAACTCAAAAATAAATATATATACATAATTACTACCATGTGGGTCTTGCATTGCCATCTAATATGTATCAACAACCATGATACAATGTATGTATGTATGTATGTATGCATTCACATCATCATGTGCATGAACAAAAATCTATGCATACATGCATCCATACATCAAAGTAGAAAAGGGTTTAGAAAAAGTGAGCTAAAAAGTCTATGTTAAATCAACACTTGATTTAACAAACCGGTCATATCACATACGACTCGACCAATAGTAAAACGCCCGATTAATATACGGCATCACATACATGCATTTAATCGGGTCCCCGTGCATATCTCATATGCACACCATATCGTTTTGCTTGAGCTAGGAAACTCCTGTGTGAGACTCTAAGACTCGTCAATACGCCGGCAGTAGGCGATGATCATATCAAACACCCACAAGCCGCAAGCGGTCAGCTAAACGTAACGGCCACCGGGTATTGAGCGATCAGAAGAAAACAAGCGAAGCTGTCAAAACTCCTGTCGAGCCTACTGGCAACACTTACCGTACAGTCCGGTCTCTTCGTCAGATATGCTGCATATTAAGTCTAAGGATGGAATCGTCGACCCCAATAATTCAATAAGTCATGTCGGTATATGGCTCATAACAGATCGAGAAACTACTGATAACACTTATCAGTAAATCTCAGCAGCCCTGGCCAGGGACTTCCTGTTATAACCAATCGAGCATAGCAAAATATCAACCCCCAATACTGGGAGAGACAAAAACCCTCCTATCGCTCATTGACTCCATGTGCCTCGGGACTGTACCCAAAATCCACCTGTTTGCACGACTCAGTAGAGCCGTGGTAGGGTGGAGATCAAAGTACGGTGGGAGGACACATAAGACTCTATGACGATCTCGGGTCTACAGACTAACATGTACCAGTGTCACCTGAGAACTGCTATCCGACGTGAGATATAATACCATATAGGAGTTCTCGGTGAGTCCGTTCAGTGCACCCAGTCTCCACTGAGCACCCGTATACAATCTTTGGTGTCAGCACACCAGATGGATATGGGATCATCCATCGCCCATCATATGAGACAAGAACCGTATACGCTAGTCTACTCTGGAATATCGAATCCCTGTCTCGATACACCCACGACTAGGAACGTTTCAAGGATACGCTTGTAAACTACAGATGTCCCACTAGTATGATCCACATCATAATCCCAGTAGTCAAGTAAATATCCTAAGGGCTTTATCAACATGTACCAAATAAGTAAAATGCAAGATCAAATGAACATGTCAAGATAAAGTACAACCAGATAGCATACTATCATGTCGAGTAAGAATTTCCTCTGAATATATATATACACATATTGATACATCCACCATCATATAATGGCCTCTAAGGTATACATATATCCAACACTATATTTTTTTCTCAAGCTTATAGGGGGCTCTCCCTCTTTCGATTTAAGAAAAAACTTTTTTAATGAAGGAACAAAGATGTTTTTTCTCTTTATTTCTACCTTACGCACTTGTGCACTGAGGAAGAAGACGATGAAGACTTGAGATCTATATTTTTTTCTCAAGCTTATGGAGGGGCCCTCCCTCCTTTAATTTAACCTCATGGGTTCTTTATATAGGGTATGAGAAATATCAATCCGTTTGAGAGAATATCTCATTTAGAGATCTCAATTGATATCATGATCAAGTGGTGATCTTTGATCACCACTGGATGGAGATTATGGATCTTAACAAAAGATTTTACTTCTAATTAAGGATTTCATTCCTTATCAACAAGATTTATTTCTTGTTAGAAGCGCCTGCTTCAAGGAGCGCTTGCTTCAAGGAACATACATGCACGCTTGTGATATTTGACACATGCGCACGTGCATTACACGTATAGGTGCGCACGTAAGATTCAACTTGCCAATCTTGCCAAATGCGCATATATAGTTGCACACCACTTGGGCTGAGTCGTTTGACTCATGCGCATGTGCATTGCACATCGCGCATATGTAATTTGTCTTGGCCATCTTGCCAGGTGCGCATGTATCGGTGCATGCTACTTGAATATGGGAACAAATGCGTGCTTTAGCCAAAAATTTTGACGAGAACTATCTGCAGTTCAAATATGTCTCTGAAAATTGACCACAGAGGCGTCTAACACTTGTAACCAAACGTCTGGTATTTGTGTTAGGATACTTAGAAATTACATGCAACTGCTTAGAACTTACATGCAACTTTTTTAGAAGTTACATACAACTGCCTACAAGTTACTTGCAAATACCTATATATACACAAGATACTCTTTTAATATAAATAGAGAATATCCAACTTACCGATACAGTTGTTGCGTCATCGTCTCTACTGCTCTTTTCTTGTAATATAGAAGCAGAGTATCAGCGGAATGTTTCGACGCAACTACGCCCCTCTTCGGTATAAAAGCGGACCTCTTTCTTTTCATTACCTTCTCTAATCCCGACATTTTCAAAGATGTAATGAATTCCCACCCACATAGGGCCGGTTTGTTGAAGTCTATGTGTGTCAGTTGCCTCAAATCTATGATGGTATAAAACCATAGCTTCAAACAAATATACATCACATTCGCATTATTAATATTAAATGATCGAAACACATCTACCAACAATATTTATTTATGTAGTTTATATTTTGCGTACAAATATAGTATAATTTCTATAATAGTTTTCAAATACTTGCGGCGAGAAGGATCTGACACCCAGACAACTTTTTAGTGTCGGCTTTCGAGCTAAGCTGAGTCACGACAATGACCATTATCATCTGGTGCACCGTTTTGGCCTAGTTCACAGTCGGGGCTACCAATAGCTCAACATATGGGAATGTGTCTCTATGGACGGTCAGGGACGTGACGGGTATCCAAAATAACGAAAGCTGATAAAGAATCAGCAAAGACACGAAATCATCCATCACTTCTAGAGTTCTATCCTGAACAGTTTGCTCCAAAGCAGATTCCAATATTTTGATGTACGTCCTTTCACCCTTCTCTATGTTAAAGTATTTCTTTCGAAGCTGAGTGATATCGCGGTTGTAGAGTGTTTTTCGTCACCCTATAGATATAGGAATGCATTCACTTATCAGACATGTACGGAATCCTCCTGCCTAAGGTAGATGGGGGTTTATTGATTGTGGGGATCCCAATCTCCGTCAACCGAGGAAAAACTTTCTGTTAATTATCTCTCACTTCGAAATGAGAGAATCTCCGATTAATGGATCGTACAAATCATTCAAACTGAACTTGGGATGTTTGGGTTTGGAAAATATGTAAAGGCCTGTTCGTTTGCATTTTTCAGTTTTTGTTCCAGAGTTTACTTTTTTTATTATTTTATTTTATTTATTTGTATCCATGTTTTAGTTTTATATAATTTTTATTTTATGTGATTATCACGTCCTTTATTTTCCGTTTTTATTTATTTTAATATTTTTTTAATGAGGAGCTTCCCATCTCGGGGAAACTCCAAGGAAATGGGAGCCTTCCTCCCGTGCAACTTGCAGGGCCTTTCCCCCAAGTGGAGGAAGGTCGTAGAGACCCTACTGCTAGGGAGGGTCCCAAAGTGGCGGCCTCCCTCCTAGGGCTGAAACATTTTGTTTGTTTGTTTGTTTGTTTGCTTGCTTGCTTTGTTTATATTTTTTATTATTATTTGTTTTGAGTTTCCGATGGGAATCTTTTTATTTGTATTCTTAAAAAAATTTATTTTATTTTGTGAACGAGATTAAACGATCGGATTTTGACGGAATTTTGGCAGCATGATTGTCAAATCCGTCGATTTATCGTACGAAACGGTGAAGCACGGAAAACAGTGTATCCACCAAAAAGAAAATACGGACCGAAATCCATATTCCAAAGGTAACTTTGGACCGAAGTCCTCATTGCAGATTTACCAAAAGGGAAATATGGATCAAAATCCACATTCCCAAAACACCGAAAGGGAAATACGGATCGAGATCTGATGGAGGCTGAGATCTCCTTCAGATGTTGCCTTCCGTCGATCTGCTGATGGCGGCGATGGGTGGCTGAGATTTGATCTGGAGGCTGTCACTCCTGAATTGTGTGGATCTCAATAGGTTGAGGTTATGGTTGCCGAGTCACCTGCAAGGAAATCCCGGGGTGGTTGTACCATCGAGGACCTTCCGACGATCAAGTTAGACTAGAGATCCGAGCAGAGTAACGGCTTAGTGGAGTGAAAATTGCTTACCTCGATCGTCTGGGAGAGGGGTTTATATAGCGGTGGCAGCAGGCGAGGCAGGCGTGAGAATCATGTCGGCTGTTACGCTCCCGACAGCACGCCCGCGTGATGAGCGGGACCTCCCATTAATGGCAAGACAGGCTCATTAATGGGGGATCATGGTGGCGTGGAGCGTGGGATGTGGCCGGCGGAGATCACGCGCATGACAAGATTTGCAGGATGGCGGTTATGCCTGCAAGGCGTGCTGTTGGTCGGTCGATGAGACCGAGGAAGATGACCTCGGCGGGAGAGCTGGCGGAGGAGCGGGAGAGCCGAGGTATCTTGGTTCTGCTCGAGCCCGGAGGCGAGCTGAGAGGGCCGAGGCGGCTCGGGCCTGTGATAGCTCGGAGATGAGCTATGGGACCGAGGAGGCCAATTGTGCTGGGGGCTTTGAGGTGAGCCAGCATTTGCTAGTAGGACGGGCACAGGAGTGGTCTGGTCGGTCACTGTAGGTTCTTTCTTGCATGCTCTGGGACAAGTCATCTGCCACGTGTCTTGATCTGGGAGACCACCGATATCGAACATCAACATTAGCCCCCCACTCTCATCCCGACCAGCTGATGAGTCGGGTCGAGAGTGGTTTGCCGGCTCACCCAAGGTGAGCTCCCTTCCGAAGATACCGTCGGGCGTGTCTCTGGGCAATTAGCTGTCTTTTCTGGATGAGGTCAGCGAATCAGGGCGAGAACCTTTTCATTAAAGAGGGTGCGCTGGATCGTGTGTTCTTTGGTGAAGCGACGGGCCACGTGTCGGGTGCTGGTTGGCTGATGTGACGTGCCGCAGGCTTCTGACATCCGATGGGACGCTGCCAATGTGCTTGCGACAGGTGGAGCGATCGTGGCCGTCGAGTGCAGTGAACCGTTTTGGCAAGAGTCGACCGTTGCCGTTGGATGAGGATGCCGGCTGTATAAATCGAGAGGAGGCCTGATTCGGGGTCTCTCTCTCTCTTCACATTTTCTCATTCTGAGTCTTGTTAGCTCGGCACTCTCCCCTTTAGGTCGGATCTCAGTGTTTTCTCTTCTCAAGAATTTCTTCCCATCAGGTTAGATGTCTTGTTTTGAGGAGTTTGTAGATGCTGTAGGGGTAGATACGAGGGATTCTTCCCCTGGGTTGGAGCCCCCTCGGAAAGTTGGGGTCAGATCCTCTCCCCGGGGGCGCGCGTCTGGGGCGGTTCCGGGAGCGGTGGCGGCGGACGCGCCTGGTGCGTCGTCCTTAGTAAGATATGAGGACGAGCTTGCTACCGCTCGGTCTCGTTTCCATATTCCCTCCGGCTACACGCTGCGATTGGCCGAGGAAGGAGAGAGGGCAGATCAGATGAGGAGTAGAGAGATCGCTTTGTACCTGGAAGACCTCTGGGCCGGAATGCGCCTGCCTTTCTCTCTCGAGGTTGTAGCTGCGTTAAATTATTTTAGGTTAGCCCCGGACCAGCTGGTGCCGAACTCCTGGAGAATTCTCCTTGGGTTCCTGGTCCGGCTGAAGTTGCAGACGATCCCCTTTAGTCTGTCCATCCTCGCCTCCTCCCTTATTTATAAAAGTCACCCCGGAACTCGTGCGGGGGACCCGAGGTGGGTTTACCTCTCCTTTAGGAAACAACGGGGGAGTGTAGCTGGGTCAAGGGTTGTTGTCCTGACTTCTTCCATCCACGATTGGAAGAAGAACTTTTTCTTTGTCGGGCCGCCAGAGGGTGAGGAACGGCCCGTACCCGTCCAGTGGTCTAGGGATAGGTGCTGGCAGGGAAATCCTTCCAATGACCCCGACGCGGCGAGAGTGGCGACGTGGGAGCCTATTCCTTGGGCTGATGTGCTGCTTTCTGAGCGGACTCTCAGCTGGGCCGGGATCAGCCCCGCCCAGTTCATCGGTAAGTTAGGAGCTGGTATTTGTTTTTACTTTGCTTGTGTCAGTAATTCCACTATATCTTGTCTTGTGCAGAAACCATGGACGCGAGCCTCCTCCGAGCAGCTATGCGCAAGCCAAAGAAGGGGTCGAAGGCTGGAGGGGCCAGCTCTTCCCATCAGACGTCGGTCCCGGCTTCCCCAGCAGTCGTTCCGCCTCAGCGCTCAAGTGCGGATTGCGCCCCGGGGCCCAACCAGGTGCCGAGCAGAAAGAGGGCTCGGGGAGAGGACGCCCGAGCTTCGGAGGTGGAGACGAGCTCTCCGCCATCGTCTTTCAAGAAGTTCCCCCGAACAGTTTCTTGGTCCCCGGCCTCTTCGATCTTGGTGGACGAGGGGGAGCTCTGCTTCGAGGTACCCTCGGGGCTTTCCAGCGCTGACAGCTTGTTGCACGATATGGAGAGGTCGGTTGGGGGCCGGGTCATTAGGGGGACTCTGAAGGCTCAACCGGTGTCCATCGCCCAAGAGGCCCTGCAAGTTAGCGCTCGTACATCGTCTTATTATTTGCGAGATTTGGTTCCCCTTTTTCTTTCTAACCCCATTCGATTTCTTTAGGTCCACTAGCACATCGCTATCGTTGCTCGAATGGAGGTGGAGGATATAGCCCCGGCGATGCGATCTGCAGGCGAGCTCTCCTCGCTGGGAGAGAGCTCAAAGTGGGAGTTGGAGGCGACGATGGTGAGGGTCGCTGCCCTTGAGGGCGAGGTGGCTTCCTGGAGGCAGTAAGTGGTGGCCGCGAAGCAGGAGGCGGCGGCAGCGAAGCAGGAGGTGGCGGCCTTGAAGCAAGAGGTGGCCATGTTTCGCGAGGCCGCCCAGGCCGCCGAGGCCAAGCTTCAGGGCTCCGAGGTGCTCTTCGGCACCATGAAGAAGTCAGTGAGCACCCACCGAAGGGAGTTGGGTGCCGCGGTGAAGGCGGCGAAGAGAGCCGACCTCAGGGCGGCGCAGGCGTTGGAGAACTTCCAGAAGTCGGAGCAGTTCTACACCGTCCTAGCCTCGGCCACCACCCTCATATGGAACGAAGCTCTTGACGCCGTCAAAGACCGAATGCCGGAGTTTGCTGATGAAGAGCTCCGAGCAGAATATCCCCATGGGGATGATGAGTAAGAGGATGCCCCCGGGAGCCTTACCGGGGAAGGGACTCTCGGCAAGGACGACGCCGAGGCTCCTGCGATGGACGCATCCCCAGTCGTGGTGGACGTCGAGCTCATCGGTATCGCGCCCGGCCCTGGGTCCTGAAGCCCCTCGTCTTTTCTTTGTCTTTTCTTTTGTTGCGTCGGGTATTTTGTAGGCCTTCGGGCATTTTTGTAAGGCTAGGGAGCCCACAGTACCCTTGTAAAGACTTTTGGCTTTTTGAATAAAGACTTTTTATTTTTGAAGTAGTGTTTGTGCTTGTATTTCCTTTTGTTGGTAGGCACTTGTATCTGCACAGTACTGCTTTTATGGTCGGCATACTCCTCGTCTGGCGATTACTCATCGACTTGATTCTGATCATTTGCCAAGTGTGTGAGGATCGGCGGGAAGACGGTATCTTCATGGACCCTAAGTCGACGTAGAGATCGCTAAGACGTTGATAGAACAGATGCCTCTTGTTGAGTCCATGTTCCTTAGTTGTGGAGGGGCCGTAAGTAGCCTACTAAGGATTGTGCCGAGCAGGGTAGCTGCTCGGTGCCTCCTGGAAAGGGCTTTGATCCTTAACGCGGGAGGGTCCGTGGTTGGCTTACTAAGGACGATGCCGAGTAGGGTAGCTGCTCGGGGCCTCTTGGAGAGGGCTTTGATCCCTGGTTTGTTGGGGTAAGGAGCTACCAGCCAGAGATAACCGAGCAAGGGCGGGCTCGGTTGTCTCTTGCGAGGGCTTTGATCCTTAACGTGGGAGGGGCCGTGGTTGGACTACTAAGGACGATGCCGAGCGGGGTAGCTGCTCGGTGCCTTTTGGCGAGGGCTTTGATCCCTGTTTTGTTGGGGTAAGGAGCTACCATCCAGTGATAACCGAGCAAGGGCGGGCTCGGTTGCCTCTTGCGAGGGCTTTGATCCTTAAGGACGGGCTGGACAGGGTTTTTGCCTAGTGCCTCTTGGCGAGGGCTTTGATCCATGGTTTGGTACGGAGCTACCAGCCAGGGATAACCGAACAAGGGTGGGTCCGGTTGCCTTTGTGAGGACTTTGATCTCTGGTTTGTTAGGGTAGGGAGCTACCGGCCAGGGATAACCGAACAAGGGCGGGTTCGGTTGCCTCTTGCGAGGCCTTTTCATCTTTAGCGCGGGAGAGGCCGTGATTGGCCTACTAAGGATGGCCGAGCAAGGTTACTTCCCGGTGCCCTTGGCGAGGGCTTTTTGTCCTTAAGGATAGCCAAGCAGGGTTGCTTCCCGGTGCCTCTTAGCGAGGGCTTTGATCCCTGGCGTTGTGGGATAGGGAAGCTATCAACCAGGGATAGCCGAGCAGGGTAGCTGCTCGGCTGCCTTTTGGTGAGGGCTTTGATCCCTGGTTCGTTGAGGTAGGGAAGCTACCAGCCAGGGATATCCGAGCAGGGTAGCTACTCAGCTGTCTCTTGGCGAGGGCTTTGATCCCTGTTTCGTTGAAGTAGGGAAGCTACCAGCCAGAGATAGCCGAGCAGGGTAGCCACTCGGCTGCCTCTTGGCGGGGGCTTTGATCCCTGGTTCGTTGAGGTAGGGAAGCTACCAGCCAGGGATAGCCGAGTAGGGTAGCCAATCGGCTGCCTCTTGGCGATGGCTTTGATCCCTGGTTCGTTGAGGTAGGGAAGCTACCAGCCAAGGATAGCCGAGCTGGGTAGCTGCTCGGCTACCTCTTAGCGAGGGCTTTGATCCCTGGTTCGTTGAGGTAGGGAAGCTACCAGCCAGGGATAGCCGAGCAGGGTAGCTGCTTGGCTGCCTCTTGGTGAGGGATTTGATCCCTGGTTTGTTGAGGTAGGGAAGCTACCAGCCAGGAATAGCCGAGCAGGGTAGCCACTCGGCTGCCTCTTGGCGAGGGCTTTGATCCCTGGTTCGTTGAGGTAGGGAAGCCACCAGCCAGGGATAGCCAATCAGGGTTGCCACTCGGCTACCTCTTGGTGAGGGCTTCGAGAAGATGGACCGTCGTGAGTGACACGTGCCACGAACGCGTAGAGGAGGCGAAGCGCCAGAGCCGCGTTGTTTCGATTTCGCATCGAGTGGCGCGATGTCTGCCGTGTGGCGGCACAGTCGCGGGCGACTGTTGAACTCCGGGGACTTTGTGGGTTATAAAACGGAGAGATTGTTGATGCTCCTTTCCTCACACCCAAGACGCAAAGATGCAGGACTTCCCCTTCACCATCGAAGACATCATAAACTTTGAGGATGTTTACCTCCATGACCCGTACTGAACCGAGGACACAGTGCAGCTGGTTATAGGCAGGATCGAGGACCACTTCGGCCGACTACTCTCTCGGCGTTCCTCCCTCCTCTAGCTGCTGGTGTACTCTATCTGGAGGGCATCGCCGGGGCTCTGCAACCCTTTATCCGAGCAGCTGAGGGATGAGGCCATTGGCAAGCTGAGGTCTCTGAGGCGTTTCGGCCTAATCTCTGCGAGCCGGCTAAATCGCTCGGAAGCGCTTGCCCTTGACTACTATCAATTGAGGCTCGATGCCAACACTAGCGGGGGTCACCGAAGGGAGAGGGGAAACGCCGCAAGGGCTCGGCTGACGGAAATATCTTCAGAGTACCACGAACAGTGCTCTCTGTACCCTATTCCCCCGCTGTTGTAATGTATATATTTTTTTATGTACTGCTAAGGAGCCCATAGTACCTCTGGAATGAATAAGATTCTTTTTCTTTTCTGCACTGCTTTATTGATCCCTTTATTATGTGAACAAAAAGGTGTACATTGCTTAAAAAGAAAAGAAACACATCCTAGTAGACGTTCTTATTCGTGCGGCTTGAGCCCCTGATTAGTCGAAAATATTGTATATTTTAGCCGGCAATTTCCTCATCATTTGCATCCATATAGAAGTGTTCGGCATTCATATTTTACATATTAACAAAACTGTCGCAAAATATCAGATTGCATGTGTTAGACTCTAAAACCGCACTATAAAGGAAATTGACCACATTTCATGGCATCACATCATCCCTACATTTGCGCAACACTTGTTTTGAGATCTGTGCAGGAAAATCCAGAAGAAAGGCCAAAATGTACATGGTGCCGATCAAACATGACGCCAACTCAATGATTTCAATTCTGATATCAATACAAAGGGACAAATAAAATTCAACATATCAGATAAAGCCCAAAATGGCAGTCCAAGACCACACCAGAGAGACCATAGCCCAAGCTTCCAACATGGCCCCGGAACCGCGGCCGGAGCCTGCTTGCGCCGCGGTTCCGCGGTGGTATTGCCCCTTCATCACCTCAATTTTGGTGCAAAATGTCAATCTCAGCTCCCACATTTCAGAAAACCTATGCAAATTCCAGAAAACTCTAGAGACTTCTGCCAGATCAGCAAGCTTTGGGATCAGCACTAAACTAGCCTATCATTCTAGAAACTTCTTCCTAAACCCTAGCTTAAACCCTAAGCTAAGCCTAACAAACTCTTTCTAGAAGTCTTTCAACAAACTTTTGGAGGGAACTCAAAGGCTTAGGGTTTGGGGTGCTCTATAAATAAGACCCTAGGCTCACTTGTAAATCATCTTGGAACCTTGGAAAAATCAATCCATTAGTTCATTTTAGAGCCATTCTATCTCTTTCTTCATCTTCTTCTTCCACAAGTCTAGTGAGAGGACTTTTGTGAAACCCTAACCCTAAATTCCAATCAAAAGCCAAGATCCCGAGTACCCATCAAGCAAGAAGCCTTGCAACCTTTTATGAGCCGAGCCGATCTTCAACAGAGCAAGTGGTCCAAGCCGATCCACGACTCACGGAGCCGAGCGACGCCAAATCGACAATTTAGTTCTTCCTCTTGTAGTTCTTGAGCGACTGTAATCAAATTGTTGATATAAATAAAAGGTGATATTCTTTTATCTTGTTTTCTTTAAATTCTTGCATCATGGTTCAATCTAAATTTCTAGTTGTAATTCTTGTTGTGATGTTTGAGTAATACTCCGCTCGTCGAGGAGTCGAGACGATCAATAGAATGATGATGTAATATATCTGAAAACGATTCTTGATTCCTGCGAGTTTTGTAAACCCTAGCAAGTTCAAGAATCGACGACCCAATTTGTTGCGATGCTTTCTTGATTGATATCGCTCGAGATTTGGGGAGTTACGATTGTTTCTTGAAATTGTTAGAGGCTAGAATGCAAATGATATCAACGAAAGAACAAGGGTTTAAAAGATGAAACCCTAGTTTCATCAAGAAATCCCTAACTCTCGTCGATCATCATCAATCTAGTATCAATCCTTCGAAGGACAAGAACACGAAATCTTGAAATTACATCACATCTATAGATCCGATCGATTCCTACGAGCCTCATTTAGATTCTTGACATTTTGGTTGGAAATATCATCGAAACACCGATTCTTGATTTGTTTATCAGTTTCTTGATTCTTGAATAGAATAGTGACACCTGAATCAATCGATAAATTCTTGAATCATGTTTTCTTTTCTTTTCGATTAACTTTTCAATTCAAACAAATTAAACATAGAAACGAATCGCACAATCCCTGTGGACGATCCGCACTCGCTTACGATCTACAACTGACACCGTAGTTGATTGCGGTCAAATATAATTTCTTTGATTGTGAACTTTATTCAATATTACTGACACATAGAAACTTATTCGCTTATTTCGATTTACACAAACAAGAAATCATTACAATCAAATGAAACCGTTATCGGGAATCATTTGAGTATTTGATTTGATATAAGCAATCAAGAATTTCTCTTCAATCAAAATGGCGTCGTTGCCGGGGATCGCGCGCTAATTCGTTTTATATCAAAGTTTGAATTGAAAGATTTATTTCATTGTGATTTTTTAGATCAAAATTCGTGCAAACCCTAAACAATTTGTTGTGTTTCATTGCAAGGAGATCTGGAGCTTGCAGGAAATTGAGAAAATTTTTTGGAAAATACCAGAGAGCTGAGGGAGTCTACAGAAGCTCCCTGAAGAATTTTGGTGGGGTGATCTCTTCAAGAGACCGCGGAACCGCGGCCCTTCTGGGGGATCTCTGCAAAATTTTTGCTTCAGGTGAATTCTTACCTTCTTCTCTCTCCTCTTTTTAGCTCCAACTAACAATTTTCTGCAGGTTTCTTTGCAAATAATCGCAGCGCCGCAAATTGCAAAATTAAATTTGTGCGTGATTTTGTTTCTTGGTTGTTTGCATTCTAATACGGAAATTAAGGGTCACGGCCAAATCCAAATTAGGTAGGGATTTCATTACCCTTCCTAGGCCCCAAAAATCGCAAAACTTGCATCCGCATTGACCCACATTAACTAAAAGAAATCTAGAGATGACTCTAAGGACTGTCGCGCTCAATTAGGACAAGAGAAGGCCGTGGGTAATTCATTGCTTATCCGCGTTTTCTTGTGGTGCCTAAGGCGAGTGTGTCTAAGGCTAGTGGTTTTTAATTAGGCCCACTACTTACGTAGTGGAGTACCTTCCCACTTACCTGGCACTTATCCGGCCACAGGGGGACAAAGAGGCAGTGGAGGATTCTATCCTGCGACTTGTCTTTTGGCAGTTAGGAGCGGTCTAGAGCCGGACCTAGGTGACCACTAGATTCTAGGGTTTGTGTGCTGCATTTGTTTTGTCGCATCATTTTTTCAAAAATCCGTCCCTTTTTCAAAGCAAGCACCGCATTCATTCATTACCCCTAATTATAAGTCAACGCTGCCACTTGTACTAACTCATTTTAGTACAAGATAGGCTGGACACGGGATTCTAGTGCTCGTTTAGTCCGCGTACCCTTTATCGACTCCGAAGTCGGTATTTCTACATTTACTCCTTCTTTACCCACTACCACACCCACACCGATGGATCCGAATCCATCAAACTTCTTTAACCCTAATCTGCCGCCGTCCGTTGGTGCGCAGAATCCACCCCGCATCTCTCTCCAGGAGAGGTGCTACCCTATTCGAGGTCCTCTTTCGACCTGCTTATCCACACCACCAGCCAATGGGGATAACTTTGAGATTAAGCCCCAGTACATCAATCTTTTACCCAAATTTCACGGACTCGAGACTGAGGACGCTTACGTTTTCATTACCAAATTTGAAAACGTATGCGCAATGATGGGTACGTCACAACTTTCAGTGGATGCAATGCGTCTACGACTTCTTCTATTTACATTGTGCGATATAGCCGAGAAGTGGCTATATAACACTACCGCACACTCTATTACGAATTGGGAAGAATTCGTCGCTGCATTCCTTAAGAAATTTTACCCAATACAAAAGACAGCTCGAATCCGTAGCGAACTGAATCAATTTGCCCAGCTCCCTGCTGAACCATTTTCAAAATGCTTTGAACGTTTTAAGGATCTATTGGTTCAGTGTCCTCATCACGGCATCCCAAGATGGGAGCTTTGCCGAATCATTTATGAGGGCATTAACCCAAACACTAAACAGAGCCTTGAAAACATGTGTTAAGGTACTTTTATGACCAAAGATGATGGGGAAGCTTGGAAATATTTAGAAGAGTTCGCTGAAAAATCACTACAGTGGGAGAGTGGAACCCAACCATTGAATAGGGATGGCGTACACCAAATAGATGTGTCCATAGGTGTTCGAGCTGAGATGGCAGCAATGCAAAAGAAGCTCGACGCTATGGAACACAAATTTGCAGCAGCCTCCCTAAACCCAGTGTCACTCCCCAAAACTGTTTGTGGGTGCTGTTCTGATCCGTCTCATTTAACGGAAGAATGTCCATTAAACTCTGCGTTTCAAAGTCACGAGCATTCTAATGCCGCATTTCAAAGACCTCGAAACGATCAATATTCTTCTACGTACAATCAGGGTTGGAGGAATCACCCGAATTTCGCTTGGAACCAAAACCAATCCCAAAACACGGTTCCAAACACGAATAATTTTCAAAGGGCTCTTCCTCCACCACAACAGCAACCCCTTCAACTCACTCAGCACCCCTATCAGTCACAAAATTTCCAAAACCAGGGCAACACCCCTGCACAGTCTAATCCTATGCAGTCCTGTTCTGACGAGTTCTCTCAATTCACTCAAACCATGAAATCACTTTTATCAAATTTCATAGAGGTTTCGACTGAGGTTAGATCTTCCGTCAGTGAGATAAAGAAAAACTCAGCGTCCCAAGCTGAGAGTATCAGATCGATGGAAGCTGAAATCGCACGCCTAAAAGCCGAAATGAGTGCGAGAGAAAAATGGAAACTTCCCTCTCAACCCCTACAGAATCCTGGGCATTACAATGTAAATGCCGTCACAACGTTGAGATCTGGAAGAGTGCTGAACAATCATGTCGGGGAAGGTATTGATGATACTGAAAATCATATCAACACCCCGGCTGAGACCTTTCCACACACACACACTTCTCCTTCTGATCCTTCTTCTTCTACCTCACCGTCTTCTCGTGAGCCTATTCTCCATTTCCCATTAGGCTCGACACCTTCTCCCAACCCTTATAGTTCTCCACAGACGGTCCCCACACCTCTTTTGGGACCACGTCTACCCCCTCTTCCTTCTCCTGTGATGGACCCTGCGCTTATTGGGAAAGCACCTTACCCGAACCGGTTAAGGGCTAATAGAACGAGTCCTCATATGGAGAAAATTTTGGAAATGTTCAAACAGGTTAACATCAATATCCCTCTCCTAGATGCGATTCAATAAGTCCCCGCTTATGCGAAAATTCTTAAAGACTTGTGCACTAGAAAGAGGAAGACTCAAGTGCCGAAGAAGGTCTTCATGTCTAATAATATTAGCACTGCTTTTATACCCCAGCTACCAAAGAAACGAAAGGACCCAGGATGTCCTTCAATATCGATTTCGATTGGGGGTAAAAACATAAATCGTGCTCTTTTAGACCTTGGCACAAGTGTTAACCTGCTCCCTTATTCTGTCTATGAGCAATTAGGGATTGGAGAGCTGAAACCTGCTCATTGCACTCTCCAGATGACAGACCGATCTATCACCAAACCAAGGGGTGAATTAGAGGATGTATTGATAAAGGTCGGGGAATTTGTTTTCCCTGTAGACTTCATTGTGCTCGACACACATCCTGTAGCAAACCCCCGGGGCCGAATTCCGGTGATTCTGGGTCGTCCTTTCCTTGCCACTTCTAACGCTGTTATAAACTGTAGAAATGGTTCAATGAACTTATCATTTGGAAATATGACCATTAAACTAAATATCTACAAAGTTGGAAGTCAGCCATCAGAACCCTCTGCTCATATTTTAGATGTGTGCTCTGTCCATGAGATCGCTCCCGATAGTTGTGGAGCCGAGGAACTTTGCTTTACTGATCTCGATGGCATTACCACATCTCTGTTTGATTTCACACATGATCTTAGTGAGGACACTTTCTCTACACTTGAGTCCTGCACTCCTGACTTTTCTCCACCCGAGTCTGTATCCTTCACAGGCTCTGAGCTTCTGTGTAAATCCAAAAATCACTCAATGATCCCTCCTTCTATCATTTCTCCGCCTGAGTTAGATATCAAAATTTTACCTTCTCACCTCAAATATGCATATCTAGGTGAGAATGAGTCTTTACCGGTTATCATATCCGCTTCTCTAGCATCAGAGCAAGAGAATGCACTTTTATCGGTATTGAAATCTAACAAAGAGGCGTTTGGTTGGAGTATGGCGGACATCAAAGGGATTAGTCCCTTGATAGTTGAACATCATATACATGTGATGGATGATGCCAGACCGACCCGAGAACCACAGAGACGGTTGAATCCCGTCATGAAGGAAGCTGCCATGAAAGAGATCGTCAAATGCTTAGATAATGGCATTATATACCCCATCTCCGATAGCCAGTGGGTGAGTCCTATACATGTCGTTCCTAAGAAATCCGGCATCACTGTTATAACCAATGAGGCACATGAGTTGATTCAGACACGCGCCCAAACTGGGTGGCGTGTATGTATTGATTATAGAAAACTCAATGCTGCCACGAGGAAAGACCACTTTCCTCTACCATTCATTGATCAAATGCTGGAACGCTTAGCGGGACGAGAGTATTATTGTTTTATGGACGATACTTAGGCTATAATCAGGTCCCCATCGCCAAAAAGGATCAAGATAAAACCACTTTTACTTGTCATTTTGGTACCTTTGCTTACAGTCGCATGCCCTTTGGGTTATGCAATGCTCCCGCTACCTTTCAGCGGTGTATGATGGGGATATTCTCTGATATGGTAGAGAATTTTCTGGAGATCTTTATGGACGATTTCTCGATTTTTGGAGACTCTTTTTCTGATTGCCTAGCGAATCTTGACGCTATTCTTACTCGTTGCAAAGAGAAGAACTTGACTTTGAACTGGGAAAAATGCCATTTTATGGTCTAAGAAGGAATAGTACTTGGACATGTTATTTCACAGAAAGGCATTGAGGTTGACAGAGCTAAGATAGATGTCATTCAAAACCTCCCTCATCCCAAAAGCGTCAAAGATATTCGATCTTTCCTTGGCCATGCGGGCTTTTATAGGAGATTCATTAAGGACTTTAGCAAAATTGCTAGACCTTTAACTCTTCTCCTGGCCAAGGATACGACCTTCTATTTTAACTCGGACTGCGAGACAGCTTTCGACTCACTTAAACACTCACTCACTTCAGCCCCCGTTTTATCATCACCAAACTGGGACTACCCCTTTGAGCTGATGTGTGACGCATCTGATTTTGCAGTAGGTGCAGTCTTAGGACAGCACATCGAAAAGATGCCACACGTGATATACTATGCAAGTAAGACCCTGAATGATGCGCAAATCAATTATACAACCACAGAAAAAGAACTCTTAGCGGTTGTATTTGCATTAGAAAAATTCAGGCCTTACTTAATTGGCTCACCTATAGTTGTGTACACTGACCATTCCGCTTTAAAACATCTTCTGGCGAAGAAAAATGCAAAAGGTCGACTAATACGTTGGATCCTACTATTACAAGAATTTGATCTTGTTATCAAAAATAAGAAAGGATGTGAAAACGTAGTAGCTGACCATCTTTCACGCATCATTTCTTCCCCTGTGACCCTGCCGATCAATGATTCGTTCCCTGACGAACAACTCTTGAGCATATCCAGTGAACCATGGTTCAGGGATATTGTGAACTATCATGCCACGGGACTAATACCGAGCGATTGGTCAAAACAGAACAAATATCGTTTTCTATCCCAAGTAAAACACTTTTACTGGGACGAGCCCTATTTGTTTAAATATTGTCCTGATCAGATCATTCGTCGGTGTGTCCCGAATGAAGAATTCAAGAGTGTTCTTTCATTTTGTCATGATCAGGCCTGTGGGGGTCACTTTGGTCCTAGAAAGACAGCGGAAAAGGTTCTGCAATGTGGATTTTATTGGCCGACCTTATTCAAGGACGCATTTGAGTATTGCAAAACCTGTACACAATGTCAGTATACGGGTAGAATATCCCAGAGAAATGAAATGCCTCAGCAACCCATCTTGGTTGTTGAAATATTTGATGTTTGGGGCATTGATTTTATGGGTCCCTTTCCCAACTCCTTTGGGAATTTGTACATACTGCTGGCGGTTGATTATGTCTCAAAGTGGGTAGAAGCCATTCCATGTCGCACTAATGATAAGAAAGTTGTCATTAAGTTCTTGAAAGAGAATATCTTTTCGCGATTTGGACACCCACGCTCTATTATTAGTGATAATGGGACACATTTCTGCAACAGGTCTTTCGAGACTCTGATGCGAAAATACTCAATCAACCACCGACTTTCTACATCCTATCATCCCCAAACAAGCTGGCAGGCTGAAATCTCAAACAGACAAATCAAACTTATCCTGGAGAAAACTGTTGCTAAGAATAGAAAAGACTGGTCGACCAAACTGACGGATGCTCTTTGGGCATTCAGGACTGCATATAAAATCGACCTAGGAATGTCTCCATATAGAATAGTGTTTGGAAAAGCATGTCATTTACCCGTCGAGATAGAGCATAAAGCATTGTGGGCTATAAAAGAAATAAATTTTGATCTAAACCTTGCTTGCAACTTTCGGAAGCTGCAACTTAATGAGCTAAGCGAACTCCGCGATGAAGCTTATGATAACGCTGTAATCACAAAGAATAGGACTAAGGTTTTTCACGATAAAAATATTTTGAGGAAAACATTTTCACCTGGTCAACGAGTCCTTCTTTATGATTCACGATTACACCTTCACGCGGGTAAGCTCCGATCTCGATGGAAGGGACCTTTTGTTGTGCGGTCTGTATACCCGCACGGGACAGTAGAAGTAGAAAATGTTAAAAACGGCACCTTTTTCAAAGTAAATGGACATAGACTTAAGCCGTATTTTTCCACTGACCCCACGGAGGAGCTCTTGTTCTTACAAGAGCCAGTTTATTTTGATTAAAATTCCTCCATCTCACCTTCATATCCAGTATATCATTGCATCAATTTTTGAATGAAGGTGAGTGAAAAGAGTAAGTTTGGGGGAAGTTCTTCACTTATATATTTTGCCCCCACTAATAATTCCCCCCAGGCTTACAGTTTTGTAGGTATAGCGGTTGGCAACAGTGAGGACACTGTTGAAAACAAGTTTGGGGGAGGTTTGTGCTTATTTTTGCATCATTTGCATATCATTTGCATAAGCACAAAACATAAAAATCTATAAAAAAATTGAAAAATTTTCAAAACCCATAAAAATATAAAAATTTCCAAGTATAAAAATAATTTTAATATTTACACTTTTTTTGTACATAATTAAGGTAATGAAAGTTTAGATAGTGAACAATTACATCCATGAGATTAGAAAAATTTAAGAAAACTAAGAAAATTAGAAGTTTTCTTATACGAACTAGTAATAAGTAGTTATGAGCCGTTGTCCCAAGGGTTAGTAAGATGAAGGACGTCACTAATCTGAGGATAAAACTAAGTCTGAAAAATAGTTTCTATTCTGGAAGCCAAACATTTTGAACGTTGACACCCTGCTCTTCGCACTTACACACGTCTTAAAGCTTGGGATAGTAGAGGATACCTTGAAATGCTCTTGTCTTAAAGCCAAAAGTATGAAGGAAATAAAAAAAGAAGTGAATAAAAAAAATATAAAGTGGTGAGAAAAATGGACACTGGTTTTGTTATCACCAAGGGCAATAAAAATGTATAGCGAGGGTGCTTCTTCACTTAGTGCCCTAAGGCCAACTGGTCTGGGAGTCACTGCTATGCCTGAGGTGGTGCAAGACGAGGAAAATACACCAAATAAGCAAGCGCATGAGTAATCGGTCGGTTAGTACCTCAAGATGTATTAACGATCGCATGAAAGTGTGTGAGCAATCTCATCTAAATATTCATTAATTAAAAAGTACTGAGGCTGATGGGCAAGAGTATGATAGCTTGAATTGAATTCTCTGGGTGTAGGGATGTCTTTACACACACGCAGGGTTATATGATTGATGTTTGGAATAAAGATAGGAATGAACAATAAGACGATGTTTTATTGAGGGAGGACGTGATTTCTAACATCTTTTCATGACCATTAAGATAGGGCTCATGACAACCGAAAAGCTAGCTTAGTTGGAAACCCTAATTTTCAAAGCTTTTCTTTTACAATTCTTTTCTTTAAATGTAATATTTATGATCTTTCTTTTATTATTGGATTTTGTGGGTGCAATCCGCTGAAAACCCTCAGGAGACAACACTCCTCCTACTAGGGACACCTAGAGGTTTAAAGGCTTGTTGCACGTGCTCAGTGCAATCGTGTTGCCTACGAAAGTGTGCTAGTTAGTTTTTATCTTTCTTTATTTTCTCCTTCTCTTTTTAAAAAAACAGTTCGCTCGAGACGATCGAGATTAAGTTTGGGGGAATTTGATTAGTCGAAAATATTGTATATTTTAGCCGGCAATTTCCTCATCATTTGCATCCATATAGAAGTGTTCGGCATTCATATTTTACATATTAGCAAAACTGTCGCAAAATATCATATTGCATGTGTTAGACTCTAAAACCGACACTATAAAGGAAATTGACCACATTTTATGGCATCGCATCATCCTTACATTTGCGCAACACTTGTTTTGAGATCTGTGCAGGAAAATCCAGAAGAAAGGCCAAAATGTACATGGTGCCGATCAAACATGACGCCAACTCAATGATTTTAATTCTGGTATCAATACAAAGGGACAAATAAAATTCAACATATCAGATAAAGCCCAAAATGGCAGTCCAAGACCACACCAGAGAGACCATAGCCCAAGCTTCCAACATGGCCGCGGAACCGCGGGCGGAGCCTGCTTGCGCCGCGGTTCCGCGGTGGTATTGCCCCTTCATCACCTCAATTTTGGTGCAAAATGTCAATCTCAGCTCCCACACTTCAGAAAACCTATGCAAATTCCAGAAAACTCCAGAGACTTCTGCCAGATCAGCAAGCTTTGGGATCAACACTAAACTAGCCTATCATTCTAGAAACTTCTTCCTAAACCCTAGCTTAAACCCTAAGCTAAGCCTAACAAACTCTTTCTAGAAGTCTTTCAACAAACTTTTGGAGGGAACTCAAAGGCTTAGGGTTTGGGGTGCTCTATAAATAAGACCCTAGGCTCACTTGTAAATCATCTTGGAACCTTGGAAAAATCAATCCATTAGTTCATTTTAGAGCCATTCTATCTCTTTCTTCATCTTCTTCTTCCACAAGTCTAGTGAGAGGACTTGTGTGAAACCCTAACCCTAAATTCCAATCAAAAGCCAAGATCCCGAGTACCCATCAAGCAAGAAGCCTTGCAACCTTTTATGAGCCGAGCCGATCTTCAACAGAGCAAGTGGTCCAAGCCGATCCACGACTCACGGAGTCGAGCGACGCCAAATCGACAATTTAGTTCTTCCTCTTGTAGTTCTTGAGCGACTGTAATCAAATTGTTGATATAAATAAAAGGTGATATTCTTTTATCTTGTTTTCTTTAAATTCTTGCATCATGATTCAATCTAAATTTCTAGTTGTAATTCTTGTTGTGATGTTTGAGTAATACTCCGCTCGTCGAGGAGTCGAGACGATCAATAGAATGATGATGTAATATATCTGAAAACGATTCTTGATTCCTGCGAGTTTTGTAAACCCTAGCAAGTTCAAGAATCGACGACCCAATTTGTTGCGATGCTTTCTTGATTGATATCGCTCGAGATTTGGGGAGTTACGATTGTTTCTTGAAATTGTTAGAGGCTAGAATGCAAATGATATCAACGAAAGAACAAGGGTTTAAAAGATGAAACCCTAGTTTCATCAAGAAAGCCCTAACTCTCGTCGATCATCATCAATCTAGTATCAATCCTTCGAAGGACAAGAACACGAAATCTTGAAATTACATCACATCTATAGATCCGATCGATTCCTACGAGCCTCATTTAGATTCTTGACATTTTGGTTGGAAATATCATCGAAACACCGATTCTTGATTTGTTTATCAGTTTCTTGATTCTTGAATAGAATAGTGACACCTGAATCAATCGATAAATTCTTGAATCATGTTTTCTTTTCTTTTCGATTAACTTTTCAATTCAAACAAATTAAACATAGAAACGAATCGTACAATCCCTGTGGACGATCCACACTCGCTTACGATCTACAACTGACACCGTAGTTGATTGCGGTCAAATATAATTTCTTTGATTGTGAACTTTATTCAATATTACTGACACATAGAAACTTATTCGCTTATTTCGATTTACACAAACAAGAAATCATTACAATCAAATGAAACCGTTATCGGGAATCATTTGAGTATTTGATTTGATATAAGCAATCAAGAATTTCTCTTCAATCAGCCCCCCCTGATGTCTGTTGGCGTCTATGCCCTGCATAGGGTACCAAGCCTCATGGGTACTAAGCGTATCTTCCACTGACACTACCATGATCTGGCCGATGGTCAGCTCGGCGGGAGGGGACGCTGCTCTTGCTCGCGGTCGGCTTGCCACTTGTCCCTCAGGTATGCTGCGAGGTGTCCCGAACGAACGAGCTCTTCAATATAGTCTCAGAGTTGTTTGCAGCTCCCCGTGGAGTGGCCCAGCGACCTATGAAAGCTGCAGTAGGGGCCCCGGGTTCACTTTGAGGCCATTCGCGGGACCGGGGGAAGCTTGAATAACCCCTCGCCCTTGTCCTCCTCCAGTAGCACCACCTGGGAGACATTAAGCGAGGTGTACTCCTGGAACTTTGGGAGATAGGGCTTTTGCCGCTCAGGCCCCCTTCTCTCTTCTCTTTCCTTCTTCTTTTAGTCAGTTTGATCTGCCCGGGAAAGATTCGCATTCACCTCTGATTCGAGCTGGACCTCGCACTCGGTCCAGGCCTTTACCTCGGCCATGGTCTTAGGTTGCGCTAATGTAAAGGAGCGTAACCATTCCTTGTGCCTAAGACCAGACCTCAAAGCCGTGATGACCGTCTCGTCCCGGTGCTCTGGGACCTCGAGAAGGGCGTTGTAGAAGCGGGTGACTTATGCTTTGAACGTCTCCTTGTCCCCGCTCTTGATCATGAAGAGATGGTCAACTGTGCGCTTCTTTCGCCTGTTCCCGACGAAGTGGCCGAGGAATTGTGTGGCCAGCTCGTCGAAGGTTGATATCGAGCGCGACTCGAGTCCTAGGAACGAGTCTCTCCCGGAGCGGATGAGAGTGGCCAGGAAAGCTCGACACTGGGCAGCATCGGAGTCGTCTTGGAAGCTCATTCCTGCGGTGAATGCATCCAAGTGGTCCTTCGGGTTAGATTTGTCGTCGAAGAGCGATACCTTTGGGGGCTTGTTGTGGGAGGAGACGTGGACGGCGAGCAGCTCGTCGGTGAACTGTTTTGAGTGCGAGTCGGTGGCATACTTAGCCCCATCGCTCGAACGGTGACCTTGCCGGTGCAGACTCTTGATCTTCTTCTCGAGGGCGTCGAGTCGGCCATGGTACCCCGATGACTCGGCGCATTCTGATCCCAGGCCTTTGCTGTTGGAGGCCTGCGTCTGGACTTGGCTCCAGTTCCTCTCAATGAGGTTCCTTAGATCCCCCGGCGAGGTAGTCTTCAAGCTGCCGTGGTGAGTCTCATCCGCGCGACCCCGTCGAGGGAGGGGGTGTCGGTCAGGCCTGGTAACATGCGAGCTGACAGACATCTCTTCAGGAGGGATAGGTACGTGGAGGATCTCGGGACGCGGCGCTCTGGCGGCGGACCTCGGCGTTAAACTATGAGGCGCTCAACGGGCCTCAGAACGTATTGGCCTGGGAGATCTGCGGCCGTGGGAAGTAGCGACTCGGTGGTCGGCAGTGGCAACGCGGACGGAGTCTTCTCTCCCTTATAGGGGTCCTGGTCCTGAGGTAGGGGAGTGGCAAACTTGGTGACCTTGCCCTGCCGTCTAGATGTGGACGAGTTCTTCCACGATGGAGCAAGTCGGTCTATCCGGCCGGCAAGGGCGTTGATGGCATTCGGCGAAGGAGGTTTGTCCACGCCTCTGTTGACGGGGAGGCGGCGGCTGGAGCTTGGATCATCGTGATGGTCGCTCTCCATTAGGTTGAGATCTGAAAGCGAACTTTTGTTTTTGTGGAATCTCTCTTTCCCACAGACGGCGCCAACTGATGGAGGCTGAGATCTCCTTCAGATGTTGCCTTCCGTCGATCTGCTGATGGTGGCGATGGGTGGCTAAGATTTGATCTGGAGGCTGTCGCTCCTGAAGCATGTGGATCTCAATGGGTTGAGGTTGTGGTTGCCGAGTCACCTGCAAGGAAGTCCCAGGGTGGTTATACCACCGAAGACCCTCCGACGATCAAGTTAGACTAGAAATCCGAGTAGAGTAACGGCTTAGTGGAGTGAAAATGGCTTACCTCGATCGTCCAGGGGAGGGGTTTATATAACGGTGGCAACAGGCGAGGCAGGCGCGAGAATCACGCCGGCCGTTACGCTCCCGACGTCATGCCCGTGTGAAGAGTGGGACCTCCCATTAATAACGAGACAGTCTCGTTAATGGGGGATCGTGGTGGCATGGAATGTGGGATGTGGCCAGTGGAGATCATGCGCATGGTGAGATTTGCGGGATGGCGGTTACGCCTGCAAGCGGTGCTGTTGGTCGGTCGATGAGACCGAGGAAGATGACCTCGGCAGGAGAGCTCGTGGAGGAGTGGGAGAGCCAAGGTATCTTGGTTCTGCTCAAGCTCGGAGGCGAGCTGAGAGGGCCGAGGAGGCTCGGGCCCGTGATAGCTCGGAGACGAGTTATGGGGCCGAGGAGGCCAATTGTGCTGGGGGCAATGAGGTGAGCCAGCGTTTGCTTGTAGTACGGGCACATGAGTGGTCTGGTCGGCCACTGTAGGTCCTTTCTTGCATGCTCTGGGACACGTCATCTGCAACGTTTCCTGATCTGGGAAACCACCGATATCGAGCATCATTAAGATCCTCATTCTCAAGAGTTTCCCCGACGGAAAAGCCCGAAAACATCCCTTTGAGGGCCACCCTCCTCCGATTTCGATTGAGTCCCCAAAAATAATAATAATAAGTCCTTTCTTGATTATGCAGGGCTACAAACATGGATCTTCAAATAAAATAAGAGAAGAGGGGGCTCCGATCCCTGTTCTACCTTTGTTTTTATTTTGATTTTGTTGCAACAGGGGGTTCTGGAGTTGAAGTCCTCTCTACACTTCCTCTTTATTATTTAGATCTTGATGAACAGTGAAGGAGGGGATCAAAATCTCTCTTTTTCTTTTTTATTTGTGTGGGTTTTGAGGTCTGGATGTATTGGCGGTGGGAAAATGAGAAGGACTTTTCAAAACAATTTTTTTGGGAGAAAGGGAAGAAGAACGTAGGGAGGTAGAGAGGAAAGGAGGGGCGGTTCAAAAAAAACCCTAGAAATAGGTGATTGTAATGATTTTCTTGGATGTGTGTATCAAATCAAATAGTCCCCGGCAATGGCGCCATTTGATTTGAAGTGTAATTCTCAGATGTGTTTGTAAAAAGCAAGTATCGAATCAATTGTTTCCCGATAACGGTTTCATTTGATCGATAATAGTATCTTGTATCGGTATTTAGAAATTTGTATAAAGAACTCACAATCAAAGAATTATATTTGATCGCAATCAACTACGGTGTCAGTTGTAGATCGTAAGCGAGTGCGGATCGTCCACAGGGATTGTGCGATTCGTTTCATTGTTTAATTTGTTTGAATCGAAAAGTTAATCGAAAAGAAAAGAAAACATGATTCCAGAATTTATCAATTGATTCAGGTGTCACGATGTTTAATCAAGAATCAAGAAACTGATAAACAAATCAAGAATCGGTGTTTCGATGATTTTTCCAACCAAAATGTCAAGAATCTAAATGAGGCTCGTAGGAATCGATCGGATCCATAGACGTGATGTAATTTCAAGATTTCGTGTTCTTGTCCTTCGAAGGAATGATACTAGATCGATGATGATCGATGAGAGTTAGGGCTTTCTTGATGAAACTAGGGTTTCATCGTTTAACCCTTGTTCTTTCATCGATATCATTCACATTCTAGCCTCTAACAATTTCAAGAAACGATCGTAACTCCCCAATCTCGAGCGATATCAATCAAGAAAGCATCGCAACGAATTGGGTAGTCGATTCTTGAACTTGCTAGGGTTTACAAAACTCGTAGGATTCAAGAATCGATTTAAGATATATTACATCATCATTCTATTGATCGTCTCGACTCCTCGACGAGCGGAGTATTACTCAAACATCATCACACAGAAAGTATTCAAGAATTGAAAAGATATCATGATGCGAGAATTTAAAGAAAACAAGATAAAAGAATATCACCTTTTATTTATATCAACAATTTGATTACAGTCGCTCAAGAACTACAAGAGGAAGAACTAAATTGTTGAATTGGCGTCGCTCGGCTCCGTGAGTCGTGGATCGGCTTTGGACCACTTGCTCCGTTGAAGATCGGCTCGGCTCATAAAAGGTTGTAAGGCTTCTTGCTTGATGGGTACTCGGGATCTTGGCTTTTGATTGGAATTAGGGTTAGGGTTTCACACAAGCCCTCTCACTAGACTTGTGGAAGAAGAAGATGAAGAAAGAGATAGAATGGCCCTCAAATGAACTAATGGATTGATTTTTCCAAGGTTCCAAGATGATTTACAAGTGAGCCTAGGGTCTTGTTTATAGAGCACCCCAAACCCTAAGCCTTTGAGTTCCCTCCAAAAGTTTGTTAAAAGACTTCTAGAAAGAGTTTGTTAGGCTTAGCTTAGGGTTTAAGCTAGGGTTTAGGAAGAAGTTTCTAGAATGATAGGCTAGTTTAGTGTTGATCCCAAAGCTTGCTGATCTGGCCGAAGTCTCTGGAGTCTTCTGGAATTTGAAGTATATGAGCTGAATGTGGGCCCTGAGTGAAGCATTGTGCACCAAATATTTAGGGCTAACGTGGCAAGACGGCCGCGGAACCGCGGCTCAAGCAGGCTCTGGCCGCGGTTCCGCGGCCATGTTGGCTCCTTGAGCTTGCATCTTTCTGGTGTGCTCTTGGGTTGATACTAGGACCTTTCTTTGATATGTTGATTTTTGTTTGTCCCTTTGGATTGATACCAGAATTGAAATCATTGAGTTTGCGTAACGTTTTAGCTGTACCCTGTACATTTTGGCCTTTCTGCTGGATTTTCCTGCACATATCTCAAAACAAGTGTTGCGCAAATGTAGGGATGATGCGATACCATGAAATGTGGTCAATTTCCTTTATAGTGTCGGTTTTAGAGTCTAATATATGTAATCTGATATTTTGCGACAGTTTTGCTAATATGTGAATTATGAATGCCGAACACTTCTATATGAATGCAAATGATGAGGAAATTGTCGGCTAAAATATACAATATTTTCGACTAATCAAATTCCCCCAAACTTAATTTCGATCGTCTCGAGCGAACTATTTTATTAAAAAGAGAAAGAGAAAATAAAGAAAGAGAAAAACTATCTAGCACACTTTCGTAGGCAACACGATTGCACTGAGCACGTGCAACAAGCCTTTAAACCTCTAGGTGTCCCTAGTAGGAGGAGTATTGTCTCCTGAGGGTTTTCAGCGGATTGCACCCACAAAATCCCATAATAAAAGAAAGATCATGAATATTACATTTAAAGAAAAGAATTGTAAAAGAAAAGCTTTGAAAATTAGGGTTTCCAACTAAGCTAGCTTTACGGTTGTCATGAGCCCTATCTTAATGGTCATGAAAAAATGTTAGAAATCACGTCCTCCCTCAATAAAACATCGTCTTATTGTTCATTCCTATCTTTATTCCAAACATCGATCATATAACCCTGCGTGTGTGTAAAGACATCCCTACACCCAAAGAATTCAATTCAAGCTATCATACTCTTGCCCATCAGCCTCAGTACTTTTTAATTAATGAATATTTAGATGAGATTGCTCATACACTTTCATGCGACCGTTAATACTTCTTGAGGTACTAACCGACCGATTACTCATGTGCTTGCTTATTTGGTGTATTTTCCTCGTCTTGCACCACCTCAGGCATAGCAGTGACTCCCAGACTAGTTGGCCTTAGGGCACTAGGTGAAGAAGCACCCTCGCTATACATTTTTATTGCCCTTGGTGATAACAAAACCAGTGTCCATTTTTCTCACCACTTTATATTTTTTTATTCACTTCTCTTTTTTTTTATTTCCTTCGTACTTTTGGCTTTAAGACAAGAGCATTTCAAGGTATCCTCTACTATCTCAGGCTTTAAGACGTGTGTAAGTGCGAATAGTAGGGTGTCGACGTTCAAAATGTTTGGCTTCCAGAATAGGAACTATTTTTCAGACTTATTTTTATCCTCAGATTACTGACGTCCTTCATCTTACTTACCCTTGAGACAACGGCTCATAACTACTTATTACTAGTTCGTATAAGAAAACTTCTAATTTTCTTAGTTTTCTAAAAATTTTCCAATCTCATGGATGTAATTTTTCACTATCTAAACTTTCATTATCTTATTTATGTACAAAAAGTGTAAATATTAAAATTATTCTTATACTTGGAAAAATTTTAAATTTTTATGGGTTTTGAAAATTTTTCAATTTTTTATAGATTTTTAAAGAAATGTTTTGTGTTTATGCAAATGATATGCAAATGATGCAAAAATAAGCACAAACCTCCCCCAAACTTGTTTTCAACAGTGTCCTCACTGTTGCCAACCACTATACCTACAAAACTGTAAGCCTGGGGGGAATTATTAGTGGGGGCAAAATATATAAGTGAAGAACTTCCCCCAAACTTACTCCTTTCACTCACCTTCATTCAAAATATGATGCAATGATATACTGGACATGAAGGTGAGACGGAGGAATTTTAATCCAAATAAACTGGCTCTTGTAAGAACAAGAGCTCCTCCGTGGGGTCAGTGGAAAAATACGGCTTAAGTCTATGTCCATTTACTTTGAAAAAGGTGCCGTTTTTAACATTTTCTACTTCTACTGCCCCGTGCGGGTATACAAACCGCACAACAAAAGGTCCCTTCCATCGAGATCGGAGCTTACCCGCGTGAAGGTGTAATCGTGAATCATAAAGAAGGACTCGTTGACCAGGTGAAAATGTTTTCCTCAAAATATTTTTATCGTGAAAAACCTTAGTCCTATTCTTTGTGATTACAGCGTTATCATAAGCTTCATCGCGGAGTTCACTTAGCTCATTAAGTTGCAGCTTCCGAAAGTTGCAAGCAAGGTTTAGATCAAAATTTATTTCTTTTATAGCCCACAATGCTTTATGCTCTATCTCGACGGGTAAATGACATGCTTTTCCAAACACTGTCCTATATGGAGACATTCCTAGGTCGGTTTTATATGCAGTCCTGAATGCCCAAAGAGCATCCGTCAGTTTGGTCGACCAGTCTTTTCTATTCTTAGCAACAGTTTTCTCCAGGATAAGTTTGATTTGTCTGTTTGAGATTTCAGCCTGCCCGCTTGTTTGGGGATGATAGGGTGTAGAAAGTCGGTGGTTGATTGAGTATTTTCGCATCAGAGTCTCGAAAGACCTGTTGCAGAAATGTGTCCCATTATCACTAATAATAGCGCGTGGGTGTCCAAATCGCGAAAAGATATTCTCTTTCAAGAACTTAATGACAACTTTCTTATCATTAGTGCGACATGGAATGGCTTCTACCCACTTTGAGACAAAATCAACCGCCAGCAGTATGTACAAATTCCCAAAGGAGTTGGGAAAGGGACCCATAAAATCAATGCCCCAAACATCAAATATTTCAACAACCAAGATGGGTTGCTAAGGCATTTCATTTCTCTGGGATATTCTACCCGTATACTGACATTGTGTACAGGTTTTGCAATACTCAAATGCGTTCTTGAATAAGGTCGGCCAATAAAATCCACATTGCAAAACCTTCTCCGCTGCCTTTCTAGGACCAAAGTGACCCCCACAGGCCTGATCATGACAAAATGAAAGAACACTCTTGAACTCTTCATTCGGGACACACCGGCGAATGATCTGATCAGGACAATATTTAAACAAATAGGGCTCGTCCCAGTAAAAGTGTTTTACTTGGGATAGAAAACGGTATTTGTCCTGTTTTGACCAATCGCTCGGTATAAGTCCCGTGGCATGATAGTTCACAATATCCCTGAACCATGGTTCAGCGGATATGCTCAAGAGTTGTTCATCAGGGAATGAATCATTGATCGGCAGGGTCACAGGGGAAGAAATGATGCGTGAAAGATGGTTAGCTACTACGTTTTCACATCCTTTCTTATCTTTGATAACAAGATCGAATTCTTGTAACAGAAGGATCCAACGTATTAGTCGACCTTTTGCATCTTTCTTCGCCAGAAGATGTTTTAAAGTGGAATGGTCAGTATATACAACTATAGGTGAGCCAATTAAGTAAGGCCTGAATTTTTCTAATGCAAATACAACCGCTAAAAGTTCTTTCTCAGTGGTTGTATAATTGATTTGCGCATCATTCAGGGTCTTACTTGCATAGTATATTACGTGTGGCATCTTTTCGATGTGCTGTCCTAAGACTGCACCTACTGCAAAATCAGATGCGTCACACATCAGCTCAAAGGGGTAGTCCCAGTTTGGTGATGATAGCACGGGGGCTGAAGTGAGTGAGTGTTTAAGTGAGTCGAAAGCTGTCTCGCAGTCCGTGTCAAAATGGAAGGTTGTATCCTTGGCCAGGAGAAGAGTTAAAGGTCTAGCAATTTTGCTAAAGTCCTTAATGAATCTCCTATAAAAGACCGCATGGCCAAGGAAAGATCGAATATCTTTGACGCTTTGTGGATAAGGGAGGTTTTGAATGACATCAATCTTAGCTCTGTCAACCTCAATGCCTTTCTGTGAAATGACATGTCCAAGTACTATTCCTTCTTGGACCATAAAATGGCATTTTTCCCAGTTCAAAGTCAAGTTCTTCTCTTTACAACGAGTAAGAACAGCGTCAAGATTCGATAGAAAATCAGAAAAAGAGTCTCCAAAAATCGAGAAATCGTCCATAAAGATCTCCAGAAAATTCTCTACCATATCAGAGAATATCCCCATCATACACCGCTGAAAGGTAGCGGGAGCATTGCATAACCCAAAGGGCATACGACTGTAGGCAAAGGCACCAAAAGGACAAGTAAAAGTGGTTTTATCTTGATCCTTTTTGGCGATGGGGACCTGATTATAGCCTGAGTATCCGTCCATAAAACAATAATACTCTCGTCCCGCTAAGCGTTCCAGCATCTGATCAATGAATGGTAGAGGAAAGTGGTCTTTCCTCGTGGCAGCATTGAGTTTTCTATAATCAATACATACACGCCACCCAGTTTGGGCGCGTGTCTGAATCAACTCATTTGTTTCATTGGTTATAACAGTGATGCCGGATTTCTTAGGAACGACATGTATAGGACTCACCCACTGGCTATCGGAGATGGGGTATATAATACCATTATCTAAGCATTTGACGATCTCTTTCATGACCGCTTCCTTCATGACGGGATTCAACCGTCTCTGTGGTTCTCGGGTTGGTCTGGCATCATCCATCACATGTATATGATGTTCAACTATCAAGGGACTAATCCCTTTGATGTCCGCCATACTCCAACCAAACGCCTCTTTGTTAGATCTCAATACCGATAAAAGGGCATTCTCTTGCTCTGATGCAAGAGAAGCGGATATGATAACCGGTAAAGACTCATTCTCACCTAGATATGCATATTTGAGGTGAGAAGGTAAAATTTTTAGATCTAACTCAGGCGGAGAAATGATAGAAGGAGGGATCATTGAGCGATTTTTGGATTTACAAAGAAGCTCAGAGCCTGTGAAAGATACAGACTCGGGTGGAGTAAGGTCAGGTGTGCAGGACTCAAGTGTAGAGAAAGTGTCCTCACTAAGATCATGTGTGAAATCAAACAGAGATGTGGTAATGTCATCGAGATCAGTAAAGCAAAGTTCCTCGGCTCTACAACTATCGGGAGCGATCTCATGGACAGAGCACACATCTAAAATATGAGCAGAGGGTTCTGATGGCTGACTTCCAACTTTGTAGATATTTAGTTCAATGGTCATATTTCCAAATGATAAGTTCATTGAACCATTTCTACAGTTTATAACAGCGTTGGAAGTGGCAAGGAAAGGACGACCCAGAATCACCGGAATTTGGCCCCGGGGGTTTGCTACAGGATGTGTGTCGAGCACAATGAAGTCTACAGGGAAAACAAATTCCCCAACCTTTATCAATACATCCTCTAATTCACCCCTTGGTTTGGTGATAGATCGGTCTGCCATCTGGAGAGTGCAGTGAGCAGGTTTCAGCTCTCCAATCCCTAATTGCTCATAGACAGAATAAGGGAGCAGGTTAACACTTGCGCCAAGGTCTAAAACAGCACGATTTATGTTTTTACCCCCAATCGAAATCGATATTGTAGGACATCCTGGGTCCTTTCGTTTCTTTGGTAGTTGGGGTATAAAAGCAGTGCTAATATTATTAGACATGAAGACCTTCTTCGGCACTTGAGTCTTCCTCTTCCTAGTGCACAAGTCCTTAAGAATTTTCGCATAAGCGGGGACTTGTTGAATCGCATCTAGGAGAGGGATATTGATGTTAACCTGTTTGAACATTTCCAAAATTTTCTCCATATAAGGACTCGTTCTATTAGCCCTTAACCGGTTCGGATAAGGAGCTTTTGCAATAAGCGCAGGGTCCATCACAGGAGAAGGAAGAGGGGGTAGACGAGGTCCCAAAAGAGGTGTGGGGACCGTCTGTGGAGAACTAGAAGGGCTATACTGAGGTGTCGAGCCTAGTGGGAAATGGAGAATAGGCTCGCGAGAAAGTGGTGTGGTAGAAGAAGAAGGATCAGAAGGAGAAGTGTGTGTGTGTGGAAAGGTCTCAGCCGGGGTGTTGATATGATTTTCAGTATCATCAATACCTTCCCCGACATGATTGTTCAGCACTCTTCCCGATCTCAACATTGTGACGGCATTTACATTGTAATGCCCAGGATTCTGTAGGGGTTGAGAGGGAAGTTTCCCTTTTTCTCTCGCACTCATTTCGGCTTTTAGGCGTGCGATTTCAGCTTCCATCGATCTGATACTCTCAGCTTGGGACGCTGAGTTTTTCTTTATCTCACTGACGGAAGATCTAACCTCAGTCGAAACCTCTATGAAATTTGACAAAAGTGATTTCATGGTTTGAGTGAATTGAGAGAACTCGTCAGAACAGGACTGCATAGGATTAGATTGTGCAGGAGTGTTGCCCTGGTTTTGGAAATTTTATGACTGATAGGGGTGCTGAGTGAGTTGAAGGGGTTGTTGTTGTGGTGGAGGAAGAGCCCTTTGAAAATTATTCGTGTTTGGAACCGTGTTTTGAGATTGGTTTTGGTTCCAAGCGAAATTCGGGTGATTCCTCCAACCCTGATTGTACGTGGAAGAATATGGATCGTTTCGTGGTCTTTGAAATGCGGCATTAGAATGCTCGTGACCTTGAAACGCAGAGTTTGATGGATATTCTTCCGTTAAATGAGACGGATCAGAACAGCACCCACAAACAGTTTTGGGGAGTGACACTGGGTTTAGGGAGGCTGCTGCAAATTTGTGTTCCATACCGTCGAGCTTCTTTTGCATTGCTGCCATCTCAGCTCGAACACCTATGGACACATCTATTTGGTATACGCCACCCCTATTCAATGGTTGGGTTCCACTCTCCCACTGTAGTGATTTTTCAGCGAACTCTTCTAAATACTTCCAAGCTTCCCCATCATCTTTGGTCATAAAAGTACCTTGACACATGTTTTCAAGGCTCTGTTAAGTGCTTGGGTTAATGCCCTCATAAATGATTCGGCAAAGCTCCCATCTCGGGATGCCGTGATGAGGACACTGAACCAATAGATTCTTGAAACGTTCAAAGCATTTTGAAAATGGTTCAGCAGGGAGCTGGGCAAATTGATTCAGTTCGCTACGGATTCGAGCTGTCTTTTGTATTGGGTAAAATTTCTTAAGGAATGCAGCGACGAATTCTTCCCAATTCGTGATAGAATGTGCGGTAGTGTTATATAGCCACTTCTCGGCTATATCGCACAATGTAAATGGAAGAAGTCGTAGACGCATCGCATCCACTGAAAGTTGTGACGTACCCATCATTGCGCATACGTTTTCAAATTTGGTAATGAAAACGTAAGCGTCCTCAGTCTCGAGTCCGTGAAATTTGGGTAAAAAATTGATATACTGGGGCTTAATCTCAAAGTTATCCCCGTTGGCTGGTGGTGTGGATAAGCAGGTCGAAAGAGGACCTCGAATAGGGTAGCACCTCTCCTGGAGAGAGATGCGTGGTGGATTCTGCGCACCAACGGACGGCGGCAGATTAGGGTTAAAGAAGTTCGATGGATTCGGATCCATCGGTGTGGGTGTGGTAGTGGGTAAAGAAAAGGTAAATGGAGAAATATCGACTTCGGAGTCGATAAAGGGTACGCGGATTAAACGGGCACTAGAATCCCGTGTCCAGCCTATCTTGTACTAAAATGAGTTAGTACAAGTGGCAGCGTTGACTTATAATTAGGGGTAATGAATGAATGCGGTGCTTGCTTTGAAAAAGGGACGGATTTTTGAAAAAATGATGCGACAAAACAAATGCAGCACACAAACCCTAAAATCTAGTGGTCACCTAGGTCCGGCTCTAGACCGCTCCTAACTGCCAAAAGACAAGTCGCAGGATAGAATCCTCCACTGCCTCTTTGTCCCCCTGTGGCCGGATAAGTGCCAGGTAAGTGGGAAGGTACTCCACTACATAAGTAGTGGGCCTAATTAAAAACCACTAGCCTTAGACACACTCGCCTTAGGCACCACAAGAAAACGCGGATAAGCAATGAATTACCCACGGCCTTCTCTTGTCCTAATTGAGCGCGACAGTCCTTAGAGTCATCTCTAGATTTCTTTTAGTTAATGTGGGTCAATGCGGATGCAAGTTTTGTGGTTTTTGGGGCCTAGGAAGGGTAATGAAATCCCCACCTAATTTGGATTTGGCCGTGCCCCTTAATTTCCGTATTTAGAATGCAAACAACCAAGAAATCAAAATCACGTACAAATTTAATTTTGCTTTTGCGGCGCTGCGATTATTTGCAAAGAATCCTGCAGCAAAGTGTTAGTTGGAGCTAAAAAGAGGAGAGAGAAGAAGGTAAGAAGTTACCTGAAGCAATTTGGCACAGAGATCCCTTCAGACTGCCGCGTTTCCGCCGCGTTTGGGCACTACCACCACGCTTCCGCGGTTGAACAATGGGATCAATGCACAAAACTTCACCAGGGAGCTTCTATAGACTCCCTCTGCTCTCTGGTATATCCCAAAAATTTTCTTCAATTTCCAAACAGCTCCAGATTTCCTTGCAATGAACCACAACAAATCGTTTAGGGTTTGCACGAATTTTGATCTTAAAAACAACAATGGAATAATTCTTTCAATTCAAACTATAATATGAAACGAACTAGCGCGCGATCCCCGGCAACGGCGCCATTTGATTGTAATGATTTTCTTGGATGTGTGTATCAAATCAAATAGTCCCCGGCAACGGCGCCATTTGATTTGAAGTATAATTCTCAGATGTGTTTGTAAAAAGCAAGTATCGAATCAATTGTTTCCCGATAACGGTTTCATTTGATCGATAATAGTATCTTGTATCGGTATTTAGAAATTTGTATAAAGAACTCACAATCAAAGAATTATATTTGACCGCAATCAACTACGGTGTCAGTTGTAGATCGTAAGCGAGTGCGGATCGTCCACAGGGATTGTGCGATTCGTTTCAATGTTTAATTTGTTTGAATCGAAAAGTTAATCGAAAAGAAAAGAAAACATGATTCCAGAATTTATCAATTGATTCAGGTGTCACGATGTTTAATCAAGAATCAAGAAACTGATAAACAAATCAAGAATCGGTGTTTCGATGATTTTTCCAACCAAAATGTCAAGAATCTAAATGAGGCTCGTAGGAATCGATCGGATCCATAGACGTGATGTAATTTCAAGATTTCGTGTTCTTGTCCTTCGAAGGATTGATACAAGATCGATGATGATCGATGAGAGTTAGGGCTTTCTTGATGAAACTAGGGTTTCATCGTTTAACCCTTGTTCTTTCATCGATATCATTCACATTCTAGCCTCTAATAATTTCAAGAAACGATCGTAACTCCCCAATCTCGAGCGATATCAATCAAGAAAGCATCGCAACGAATTGGGTAGTCGATTCTTGAACTTGCTAGGGTTTACAAAACTCGTAGGATTCAAGAATCGATTTAAGATATATTATATCATCATTCTATTGATCGTCTCGACTCCTCGACGAGCGGAGTATTACTCAAACATCATCACACAGAAAGTATTCAAGAATTGAAAAGATATCATGATGCGAGAATTTAAAGAAAACAAGATAAAAGAATATCACCTTTTATTTATATCAACAATTTGATTACAGTCGCTCAAGAACTACAAGAGGAAGAACTAAATTGTTGAATTGGCGTCGCTCGGCTCCGTGAGTCGTGGATCGGCTTTGGACCACTTGCTCCGTTGAAGATCGGCTCGGCTCATAAAAGGTTGCAAGGCTTCTTGCTTGATGGGTACTCGGGATCTTGGCTTTTGATTGGAATTAGGGTTAGGGTTTCACACAAGCCCTCTCACTAGACTTGTGGAAGAAGAAGATGAAGAAAGAGATAGAATGGCTCTCAAATGAACTAATGGATTGATTTTTCCAAGGTTCCAAGATGATTTACAAGTGAGCCTAGGGTCTTGTTTATAGAGCACCCCAAACCCTAAGCCTTTGAGTTCCCTCCAAAAGTTTGTTAAAAGACTTCTAGAAAGAGTTTGTTAGGCTTAGCTTAGGGTTTAAGCTAGGGTTTAGGAAGAAGTTTCTAGAATGATAGGCTAGTTTAGTGTTGATCCCAAAGCTTGCTGATCTGGCCGAAGTCTCTGGAGTCTTCTGGAATTTGAAGTATATGAGCTGAATGTGGGCCCTGAGTGAAGCATTGTGCACCAAATATTTAGGGCTGACGTGGCAAGACGGCCGCGGAACCGCGGCTCAAGCAGGCTCTGGCCGCGGTTCCGCGGCCATGTTGGCTCCTTGAGCTTGCATCTTTCTGGTGTGCTCTTGGGTTGATACTAGGACCTTTCTTTGATATGTTGATTTTTGTTTGTCCCTTTGGATTGATATCAGAATTGAAATCATTGAGTTGGCGTAACGTTTTAGCTGTACCCTGTACATTTTGGCCTTTCTGCTGGATTTTCCTGCACATATCTCAAAACAAGTGTTGCGCAAATGTAGGGATGATGCGATACCATGAAATGTGGTCAATTTCCTTTATAGTGTCGGTTTTAGAGTCTAATATATGTAATCTGATATTTTGCGACAGTTTTGCTAATATGTGAATTATGAATGCCGAACACTTCTATATGAATGCAAATGATGAGGAAATTGTTGGCTAAAATATGCAATATTTTTGACTAATCAATAGGCTTTACATTTTTCATTTGGGCCCTTGACTTTTACAATATTGGTTTTTTGTCTATTTCTTTACCTTTGTTCATAAAAATTACATTAAAATTATTTATTGCATAATCTTTTCTTTTCTTCGTCGATGGCCTGCCGGCTTCGCTTGGGCTTGAAGTGGTTTGGGCATAGGTCCAGTTACTTGGGGTCGGACCCGGCTTAGTCGGACCTGTGTTGACATAGCGTTGAGTTTGACCTGTTGACTTTGACTTTTTGTTTCTAATTTTTTATTTTGGCAAATGGGGTGTAAATTTTGACCGCAACAATAGTTAGCCTGTTGGATATGTATGCCCTAAAAGCCTTCATTGTATAGGATACTAGAGATATGTATGTACATGAAAATCTTGCTCGATAAGATGATATGCTATTTGGTTTTTCTTTATCTTAATATGTGATATGTTTTACTTATTATTTCATATCTCGTATACATGTTGATAAAGCCTGTAGGATCCTTACTTGACTACCAGCGTTGTGATGGAAATCATACTTGTGGGAGCTAGATAGTTGATAAGCACATCCTTAAAATGTCTCTGGTCGTAGGAGTATCAAGATTGGGCATCGATACTCCATAGTAGACTAGTGGATGCATATCTAGACCCTGACGAGGGGCGATGGTTGGTCCCACAGCCATTGGTGAGGTGCACCTAAGATTGTGTACAGGTGCTCACTAGGGATGAGTACGCTGGCTAGATGGTATTATACCTAACGTGAGATAGCAATTCTCTAGTGACATGAGTGCAGATAGTCTGTCAACCTGAGATCGTCATTTTTCTCATGTGAGTTTCCACTCTGCTTTGATTACTACCCTACCACAGCTCTACTGAGTCATGCAAACATGTTTTAATTGGGTACAGTCCTGAGCCACATGGTGGCAGTGAGGGACTATTGGGGATTCGTCTCTCACGGTATAGAGAGTCGATGTCGTACTGTGTTCGGTTGGCCAATATCATAAGTCCCTGGCCAAGGTGGATTGAGAATTACTGGTAGTTAGACCAGTTGATTCTCGGATGGTCCTGAGCCAAATCAGCATGACTTGTTAAGTTATTAAGGGTCTGACATGATCCACCCCTTAGACTCGACATGCGATACTCTCAGACGAACAGACCAGACTGTACGGAGATTGTCACAGACAAGCTCAGTAGAGATTCGGATGAGTTTGCTCGTCAGCCTTCTTTTCGACTGGCACCAAGGTAGCCGTTACGTACAGCTAGTGCCACTAACGGACTTGTGGTTAAACCCACTGCCAGCGTACTGTCGAGTATTTAGAATCCCATACAGAGGGTTTGCCTGGTTCAGGCGAAACGATGTAGAGGCCGTATGGTTTTACGTGCATGGTTCCGATCATATACATGTACTAGCTACACGGATGTTGTTCGGACGGATAATACTAGTGAGTTTAAGATTAAGCCGCATTCTAGTATTATATTATTGGATTATTTTTATCTCTTGGCATTCATATTTTTTGCAGTACGAATACGGGTATATATATACGGTGAATGTATTCTTGTAATTTTACAAGATATACTTTTAGAAGGGGACACCTCATTTTGGTTATATCTATTTTTAGTAAATAGATAATGAGGTGAAAAATGGAGATATTTGTGGCATGATTTGAAGCATGGCTTATTCTTTTGTTTATTCATTTGAATTTACTATTCAAGCATGATTGAATTTTTCTATGGAAAAATATTTCATACTTGATTATTGGAAAAAGGCATGGTCATTCTTCACTTGCCAATTCTAGACTTCATTCTACACTTTGCATTCTCTCTCCATTTTCCTCTCCTTCTTCAAACCCTTGTAAGTGCATGGCGGCGCCCCGGCCGTCAATCCGACGCCAAAAATGCGGAAGCGAAAAACTTTAATTTTGCAAACTAGCAAACCGGCACCACCGCGCACTAAAACCCGGATCGAACCATTAACTAGTCCTAGCTAACTACAAGATGGGGAATAGAGATATACCGACTGATCCGAGTCCTCCGGTCTTCTCGTCGTCGTCCCGATCTCCCGCGGATTGTCCTGTCTCCACCTCGTCGCTGGAAGTGCACCACATCGCCTACATCTTTTACGGGCTCCCACCTCAATGTCGAGGCAGCTCGGGCACGAAGCTGGCTAGTCGACGTGCCCAAGATTTGCTGTAGAATGGTGTGTAGAACTTGTGTCTCATTTTGGGGTAGTGGTGGTTGCCATTGGTGGAGGAAATGATACATGAACTTTTTCTAGGTGAACTTGGGGATTTTTCTTGCATGAAGAGAACCAAAATCCCCACCAAAATAATGGGCAGCCCCTCTAGGAGCATGGCCGGCCACTACAAGTGAGGGGAGAGTGAGAATGAGAGAGTGACCAAAAGAATGAGTGGGAAACTCTATCATGCAAGAGAGAGGGAAAAAGAAATCATGTGAACCAATGATAACAAGGCAAAACCAACACTCAACAATCACTCATCACAAACAAAGTCCAACCATCATGAACCATCATGAAGTCAAGAAGTCAAGGTATGGAGCTCCCATCATGATGCAACAAAATGCAAAAGCCCCCTCCATAAATACTTATTTGCAACAATGCAAATAAGCCCTCCTCCACCAATCTTCGGCCAATGAACGATACAAAGGAAATCGGCCGAAACGGAAAGCAAACTGGCAACTCCAGAAAACTGGTCCCGTAATAAATTACATGAAAACCCCGATGCTGTGTATACACCCGCATTTGTATTCCGACCGAAATACAAATGCAATGAGACAAAATCTACACTGTACTATACTAGGATCCGGCTTAAACCAAAGCCGGCTAGTAATATCCGTTCGATCCTGATCCGTGCAATACCGCACGTATCTGATCGAACCCTGCCATATATCCATACGGCCTCTAGTACGAACTGTCTGATCCTGATCCGTGCAATACCGCACGTATCTGATCGGACCTTGCCATATCTCCATACGGCCTCTACAGCTTTTCGCCCGAAAGCTTGAGTAACTGAATGTGGGGGACTCTAAAGACTCATCAACACCTTGGTTGTGGATTTAACCACTAGCACGTCAGAGGTATAAGCCAATACGTAACGGGCTACCAGGTATTGACAAAAAAGGACGTCTGTGAGCGAACTCAGCCTGACACCCTACTGAGCCTGTCAGTGACAATATCCGTACAGTCCGGTCCGTTCGTCTATGAGCATCGCATGGCGGGCCTGGGGGTTGGTAAAACTCAGACCCCAAAAGCGGTACAAGTCGTGTCGGAGTGTAGCCCAGAACACCCTGAGATACTACTGGAATACCTACCAGTAAATCTCCTTGCCTCGGCCGAGGGCTTTGTGTAATGGCTCTCCTAGACACAGCGCGACCTCACCCCCAATACCGGGAGAGACGAACCCCTGAAGATGCGCTCACTGCCTCCATGTGGCTCGGGACTGTACCCAACTAAAACCTGTTTGCACGACTCCTTTGAGCCGTGGTAGGGTAGTAATCAAAGTACAGTGGGAACTCAAACGAGACAAATGACGATCCCCAGGTCGATGAACTAACATGTACACATGTCACCAGGGAACTGCCATCTGACGTCTGGTATAGGACCAACTAGCATGTTCCCGACGAGTCCTGTCCGGTGTACTCATAACCCAATGAGCACCTGTATACATCTTAGGTGATCCAACTGACACCAATGGCTTGTGAGACCGGCCACCGCCCCTCGTCGGGGTCTCGACTGTATACACTAGTCTACTCTGGAGTATCGATGCCCTGTCTCGAAACTCGCACGACTAGGGACCTTTTAAGGATATGCTTATAGACCCCAGCTCCCACTTATATGATCGCCCTCATACTGCTGATGGTCAAGCAAGAATCCTAGGGGCTCTATCAACGTGTAATAGCGACCTGTCAGGTCACCTAAGCAGTACACGATGATAAAGATAAACCAGATAGCATACTATCATCTCGAGTAAGACTGTCCTACCGGGACAGGTCCGCCCTCAATCATTGCAATCGCGTGCCTGTGATCCAATAATTGACTCTGAGGGCACTATCTCCAACAATCTCCCACTTGCACTCAAGGCTAATTATTGCGATGTCGCATACTCACAGCCTGTATGATACCGAACACCCAACTCCTCTACTTGTCAGTCTCACAAAGCTCGTTTGCGAAACTATTGCGTTTGAGGAATAACCTCAGTGAGTGGATCCGCTTTGATGTTTCTTTCTATGTCTCTCTATATCTCAAGTTCGCGGAGAAAACCATCTCCCGAAATGAGCAATACCTGTCTTAGAATATGTCTGGATGTCTGATGGGACCTAGCTCATAAATGAACTCCAAATCCAAACTTCTTAGACTGTATCGTCAACTGAACTTAATCAGTATCCTGCGCCATGCCTCCCTCAGTATTGCCTTGGACCACCTGTCCAAAATACTGCCCCTCGTCAGAAGGAAAACTATAACTCTGACAACCTCCTTATCGTCCAAGTCACCTTGGAAGCCTGGAATGATAACTGTCTCCTGAATGAGGCTGTCGTTATCATATCCCTAGAACATCCATTTATGTTCTAAAGCTGCTTCCGATTGTTTCTCCAGGATTGGATCAATGTCAACTTATTGCATCTAGTACAAGAGCAACATCTGGTGTGGTACTTGACATCTCATGATTGACTCAATTGCCTAAGCAAGTGATCTGCCAATCATGCACATCCCTCTCCCCTTTAGTCTGTAAGACACCTTTAGAGAGGGTGACTCCATCACCTGCAGGTACATTACCGTGCCAGGAGTCGTCCATTCTAAATACTCTTAGAATATTGTCTAAGTACCCAGATTGGGAAACTACCCAAATCTAGATCTAAAACCATAGATCTAGTAACCAGAATGTCTGATATAATATCCAAGTCCCATGTGGAGAAACCACTGTGTGACGACCAAAGTATAACCGATTGTAGTATAGGAGTTTCTTTTCCTATTCTGTGTATGTCATCCAAATACCATGACATCACACCCTACTACCTTCTCAACAAATCCATCCCTTATTCTGATGAAGTCAAACCTATGATTTCACATCAGAAATTGATGATCTATCTCCGCTATATCTGCTTTAGTCTATAAATAGACATAAGCTGCCTGTCCACCAATGCTTCCGCTGCTCCCACTGACTACGACAACCCTCTGGCAGAGTCATATAAACGTACACTTCTAAAGCAAGTTTAGAACGACGCTATACTCATCCTCCTGCCGGGTCTCACAGTCTGGAACAACAGCAATGGCAAGTGTGGGTTAACAAGAACTTCCCTGTCACCGTCCTTGAGGCTACCGGAGTACCTCTCGGGTGCCTGAAGTTACCCACCAAATCTGCGGAGTGGCCAATAGAATGTCAAACCAGATTGAATCTTTAGGTTCCTATCAAATCTTCAGTAATCATTTGTGGTTCTGGAATCACTTCGAGTTCTACCATACTCCCACTACTGTTTTCTGAAAAAATCCAATTTTATTAAAACTGTGGCAAGTCTAGAACAATATCGCTATTGTTCATCCAGATGGTAGAAAATCAACCCTCGTCAAAGCCTGGGTCAATCCACAAACAGCCATTACAGAAACATGCCTTGAGTTGTCCAGTGTCTGGTTTTAATCATAAGCCGGACAACTCCCCGTACCTTAACATCGTTAAGATATGAACTGTTCTATATCCAATATAGAAACAGAGGCACTGATTTAATTGAACCAGATTCAAATCATGCAGCTGTCCCCAGTGCATGACAACTAAATGGAAGGAGGACGATCAGCGTTACTCAACTTAGGAATGCTTCCAATTATGAGTAACCTGAAAGAGAAGCAAGTTCTCTTAACCATTACTATCAACTGAATACCATACACAAGTATCTATATCTTCGATCACCTTGAAGAATCCCGATACTTGCAACACCTGGTTCTCTACTTTATTCAAATACCTAAAACTTCTCCAAACTCGGACCCTGTGTTTCCACGAAACACCTGTCTAAAAACTAGAGAAGTCATAAGTAAACCGAATATAGTACGAGGACCAACCCCTCTGTCCTGATGGACCCTGGACAACATACAATACTCTGTATAAGTCTCTTGAGTCTAATAACTCATTCACTGTATGTCGTAGGTTGAAAACTGTACTTATGGTTAAGAAGAATTACACCGTTGTTCAATGCTCCTTACCTAACCATCCACTGATATAGGTAAATGTCATAGACATAATATCAAAAAGGTATATCTCACTCTATGAAAATAGACGTACAGATATATCAATTTGAAATTGGTGCATTATAACGGATATTCAAAACCAAATATTTACCGTCCGGCAAACAACCTAGGTGACTTCCTCAAATATCACCAATTACAACGAATTCCGATATAATGAGGAAGATCACCTAATTCCCAATAACTTACTCCCACTCAACATCTATAAAACCATACAGATGTGAGAATCAGATTTGGTAAATACATACCCTGGAGCAAGTGTCTAATCGGGAAATCAGTTTTCTTTTAACAGTACACAGTGAAACTGAAACATTGAAATGTTTCGATGGGGTATCCCGGTATTCCTAGTAATGCCTCTTCCAGATTCACGACTGTAACCGTATAATTCTTTGCCACCTCTCCAAATCCCTTTATATGTCTTTAGTCATTACCTTCTGCACACCCTTTTAGGCCAAATGGTTTTCTTCCTTCCCTACCGTTCGGCACCAGCCTATGGTTTGGAAGAAGACTATCCAATAAGCCTAATGGGTGTACTGTCCTAATCCTAGGAACACTCGCAATGCGAGAGAAGGTGAAGATAAAAGACAACCGAATAAACCTTATTCCTATTTCTCCTGAACCAGAATCCATCCCCGAACTGGAACAAGTTCCTTTCGAGTTCGTATATAACCATACGATGGAGTATCCAATGAACTGTGGATCTTCGTAGTGATACGGAGTGTCCTGGAGAAATACAAAGGTGAAGTGGGAGTGGTAATGAAATACCTGGTTTGGTCGTGAATATCAGTTGCAATTTACTTTGCCCTCTTACTAATCCCTTGCTTTGTCTTAACTTAATACCTTCTGCACACCATCGTTATGCTAATTGGTTTTCTTCATTCCCTACCGGTCGGCACCTGCCTATGGTTTGGAAGAAGACTATCCAATTTGCGTAATAGGTGTACTATCTCCTAAACCAAGGAGTACTCGCAACCTGAGAGAAGGTAAAAGGAAAAGACAACTGAATAGTCCTATCCGTTTTCTCCAGAACCTGAAACCATTCTCGAATAAATTCTTTCGAGTTCGTATCTAACCATACGATGGTTTTGTCCAATGGAAGTGGACGTTCGTAGTAATACGAGGTGTCCTGGAGAAAAGGGTAAAAGTAGGAGTGGCAATGAGGTTTGCAACTCTGACAATCCAAAAGCCAGTGTTTAAGAAGGTTCGGTCAACTTGGTCACTGAGTCATAGTCTTAGGGTCGGGTCAATGGTCGCTGCCAAAGAGAGAGAGAAAAGAAACACTCAGCGTGCACTCTAACCTAGATCAGAATGGTTACCAATTTATCTAATCTGGAACCCTCCCACTGTACCGTCAAATTCTCCTCCAAACCTGAAAGAAGAATTAGTCGGGATCACCCGAGGAGTAAACCAACTCATCAGTGGGAATCGGGATCCAACTATCATCGCATGATAACGTGACGGAATCCGCTCACGCTATCACACTCCAGAAGGTATGCGCATATCTGGCAAGTTTCAGTTGATTTGAAACTCCCGATGTGATTTTTACCCCATGCTCTTATGACCTTGGCGTGAGGTCAAAATATCATAAGTCACATGTCAAGTTCTACCCATCATTATCCAGGTTAATTTGAATCCACCCGTACATACCCTTGACGTAGTCCAAAATAGTAGTACGACTGTCCCAAACCAACGCATCTATCTATGCAACAGATAAATACCCGGCAGCTACCAAACGCTATGCCTTGGCGTGAGGTCAAAATACATGGCTTGAATACTACCGAATATTTAACTGAAATGATGGAGGGCTACGAATGGTTTCTGGAGAAAACCTTTAACGTAATGAACTTGATATCTTTGAAGGAACTGATAGCTTTATAAAAATATAGTGACGAAAACCTTTGCTAAAGAGGTCACTCCCGGTGAAGGGATCTCGGCTCTTTCCCCGTAGAATGAGGTGCAGGATATTCCAACTGAATACCACGGTGCAAAGCAAAAGTAATCGGCTATAGTGAAGTCATTGCCCTGACGCAAACTTTTTGTCCAAGGGGTCACTCCCGGTGAAGGGATCTCGGCCCTTGCCTCGTCGACTGAGGAGCAGGATATTCCAACTGAATACCACGATGCAAAACAAAAGAGAACGTCCTTGCAATAACAGCTTTTTTTGAAAAGTGTTCCAACAACATCAGATTAGGTTTGTTTTACTTGCATTGATCTGAATCAACGCAGTCCCATCAATTGATCACACCACAAAGAACGAAAATATACTGATGTATGTATATGCCATCCGCATTCGCTACTGGGTCCCGTCATTACCCGTTAGGTTAGCTAACTAACGACAGAGCGGGGACTGGACTAGCGCGGATGCAAAACATATACAACATCTAATAATATATATACCAATATATTACATTTCGCTCAAGGCGTGATAAAATGCAACATCACAGAAATGTACAGCATCACAGAACAATACAGATATCTGAGATCCCCGGGTTTCACAGAGCCACTACTGAAACCCGACGTTCCCCTGGTCGTGTGGATAGCCTGTGCAATGAAAACCTAGACCCCTACGGGCGCGGCAAGTTACCCGCCAAAACCTGAAGCGAGGCAGCCCCCTTCAGCGACGTGAATGGACCACCCAGCACTTCACGGAATCCGGTAACTTGGGCACCCCTCCTGGGTCAACCTGTACCCCCTACGAGTGCGGCGAATAGCCCGCCAATTCTGGAGTGAATCCCCCTCCGTCTCAATGCCATGAGATGCGGGCTCGTTGCCCTCTAGAACCCGGCTATCCGTGCACCGCTCCGCGGGGCAATCCTAGTACAGAAAATAAAATATACATACAACGGGTACATCGACCGCAACCTGGTCGTGCCCCAAAAGAATAATACAAATAGGCAGTGACGGCAGTCCACATGTCGGACGCTCGCCCCGCAATATCAAATGTACATAATACAACCACAACTGTACTAGCATTGCATCCAGGCTATCCCCCACGACCGATCCGCAACATCACAGCAAAATCACATAACATCAACGTGAAAGTCACGTTCGCAAATCCGTCTAACCGGGCTATAGCAGTTAGACAGGATTTACCGATCAAGTGACATTCACGGTCGCAGATATAATGTAAATACTGTGAACCAATGTGTTTAAAATATCCGATCGATCAAATTTACCAAGTGGGCCCCCAAGTACTACTGTAGCACATCAAGAAATTCTGGGCCCAAAATTAATATTCCAGAAACCCTATTTTCACCCTAGAAGCCCACTGGAAAAATTTGACGCATCGATCTCTCCATACCGCGGCGGAACCGCGGCCCCAAGTGGGGTTTGGCCGCGGTTCCGCGCTCCCCTTGAAAGATCAATGTGTCGAATTTCTCCAGCATTCTTAAGACTTTCAGTACATCACTTTTCTACAACGTGAAAAAAATTTCGAGCCAGAAAAAAATCGACAGAAAACTGATGTATGTGAAAACGCGGGTTTTTGGAATTTTGTTCGATCGGAAGTGTAAAACACATTAGACAAAGCTAGAATATGTTAATGGCGAGTCTCTGATACCACTGTAAGTGCACGGCGGCGCCCCGGCCGTCAATCAGACGCCAAAAATGCGGAAGCGAAAAACTTTAATTTTGCAAACTAGCAAACCGGCACCACCGCGCACTAAAACCCGGATCGAACCATTAACTAGTCCTAGCTAAATACAAGATGGGGAATAGAGATATACCGACTGATCCGAGTCCTCCGGTCTTCTCGTCGTCGTCCCGATCTCCCGCGGATTGTCCTGTCTCCACCTCGTCTCCGGAAGTGCACCACATCGCCTACATCTTTTACGGGCTCCCACCTCAATGCCGAGGCAGCTCGGGCACGAAGCTGGCTAGTCGACGTGCCCAAGATTTGCTGTAGAATGGTGTGTAGAACTTGTGTCTCATTTTGGGGTAGTGGTGGTTGCCATTGGTGGAGGAAATGATACATGAACTTTTTCTAAGTGAACTTGGGGATTTTTCTTGCATGAAGAGAACCAAAATCCCCACCAAAATAATGGGCAGCCCCTCTAGGAGCATGGCCGGCCACTACAAGTGAGGGAAGAGTGAGAATGAGAGAGTGACCAAAAGAATGAGTGGGAAACTCTATCATGCAAGAGAGAGGGAAAAAGAAATCATGTGAACCAATGATAACAAGGCAAAACCAACACTCAACTATCACTCATCACAAACAAAGTCCAACCATCATGAACCATCATGAAGTCAAGAAGTCAAGGTATGGAGCTCCCATCATGATGCAACAAAATGCAAAAGCCCCCTCCACAAATACTTATTTGCAACAATGCAAATAAGCCCTCCTCCACCAATCTTCGGCCAATGAACGATACAAAGGAAATCGGCCGAAACGGAAAGCAAACTGGCAACTCCAGAAAACTGGTCCCGTAATAAATTACAGGAAAACCCCGATGCTGTGTATACACCCGCATTTGTATTCCGACCGAAATACAAATGCAATGAGACAAAATCTACACTGTACTATACTAGGATCCGGCTTAAACCAAAGCCGGCTAGTAATATCCGTTCGATCCTGATCCGTGCAATACCGCACGTATCTGATCGAACCCTTCCATATATCCATACGGCCTCTAGTACGAACTGTCCGATCCTGATCCGTGCAATACCGCACGTATCTGATCGGACCTTGCCATATCTCCATACGGCCTCTACAGCTTTTCGCCCGAAAGCTTGAGTAACTGAATGTGGGTGACTCTAAAGACTCATCAACACCTTGGTTGTGGATTTAACCACTAGCACGTCAGAGGTATAAGCCAATACGTAACGGGCTACCAGGTATTGACAAAAAGGGACGTCTGTGAGCGAACTCAGCCTGACACCCTACTGAGCCTGTCAGTGACAATATCCGTACAGTCCGGTCCGTTCGTCTATGAGCATCGCATGGCGGGCCTAGGGGGTTGGTAAAAGTCAGACCCCCAAAAGCGGTACAAGTCGTGTCGGAGTGTAGCCCAGAACACCCTGAGATACTACTGGAATACCTACCAGTAAATCTCCTTGCCTCGGCCGAGGGCTTTGTGTAATGGCTCTCCTAGACACAGCGCGACCTCACCCCCAATACCGGGAGAGACGAACCCCTGAAGATGCGCTCATTGCCTCCATGTGGCTCGGGACTGTACCCAACTAAAACCTGTTTGCACGACTCCTTTGAGCCGTGGTAGGGTAGTAATCAAAGTACAGTAGGAACTCAAACGAGACAAATGACGATCCCCAGGTCGATGAACTAACCTGTACACATGTCACCAGGGAACTGCCATCTGACGTCTGGTATAGGACCAACTAGCATGTTCCCGGCGAGTCCTGTCCGGTGTACTCATAACCCAATGAGCACCTGTATACATCTTAGGTGATCCAACTGACACCAATGGCTTGTGAGACCGGCCACCGCCCCTCGTCGGGGTCTCGACTGTATACACTAGTCTACTCTGGAGTATCGATGCCCTGTCTCGAAACTCGCACGACTAGGGACCTTTTAAGGATATGCTTATAGACCCCAGCTCCCACTTATATGATCGCCCTCATACTGCTGGTGGTCAAGCAAGAATCCTAGGGGCTCTATCAACGTGTAATAGCGACCTGTCAGGTCACCTAAGCAGTACACGATGATAAAGATAAACCAGAAAGCATACTATCATCTCGAGTAAGACTGTCCTACCGGGACAGGTCCTCCCTCAATCATTGCAATCGCGTGCCTGTGATCCAATAATTGACTCTGAGGGCACTATCTCCAACAACCCTAACCCTCACATGTGTTGTGAATCCTAGGGTTTTTTGAGATAATCTAGTCCAATTAACTTTCTATATCTCCTAAGCTACCTAGATTAGCAAATTAGGTACTTTAGTTACCTCATTCTTGAGGTTGGTGCCTGAACCATAGACTCTCGGGTGGATCGTCTTTGACACGAGGAGGCCGATGATCAAGCGCGATCCATACCTTCTAGGAGCTCAAGAAGAGGAGAAGAAGACCCGAAGGACTTGTGTTTTAGAGGTATAAACCACTATCATAGTAGTTTAGAATCTCTTTGTGTTTAACTAGTTAAGGTTTCTGAATGATCTTAGAAGTTTAGTCGATGTTACTTGTCTTAAAATCATTTTTTATAAATTCCGCCTCTCCACAAACCTTGTAGGGTGTATGACATCGACTTACAACCTAATTAAACCTTAATTAGCTAGTTAGCACGTATTTAGAACTTTGATCGACAGGAATTACTCGAATTGCATCTCCATTACTAGCTTGCTGTTCGATTTTTAAAGTTCAAAAAATATTTTCAGTGACCTTAAAATTATGTGCAGGGTTTTTTAGAACCAAGAAAAAAATTTGAGCATATGAGTTCATAATTAGACCGCTAATCCGTGGCTAAATAGGTCATTTGACCGCGGATTTGAGGCCTAATTAGTTTTAAGGTACTCCAAATTTTTTTGGGGTTCAGCTTCATGCAAATGTGATTTTTAGCACAACTGGTTTTTGCCCAGATTTGTTTGTGTACTTGTTTGTACATGGGGTAAATGTGGAAAGTTTTAATGAATCGAAATTCTAACTTCTTGCTTATCTGTGTATTTTTTTCTACGACCATGAATATCATTGAGCGGTATAACCCAACTGATTGCTATATGTACAATCAGACGGGTTTACGAACATGATATTCGTGTTGATGTTTTGTGTTGCGCTGTTGTTATGGATAATTTGTCATGGTGGATGGCTTATTGTGCAATGGTTGTAGTATAGTATTGATTCATTTGTATATTCATTATTACGGGGTGAGCGTCCGACATGTGGACTGCCGTTTCCGCCCGTTTGTATATTCTTTTATCGGGGCACGGACGGGTTGAAGTTGATGTCACCGTTATATATATTTTTCTTTTTCTGTACTAGGATTATCCCGCGGGGGAGTGCTCGAGTAGCTGGATTCTAGAGGGCAATGGGTCCCCATCTCATTGCGTTGAGACTGGGATGTCTTACTCTAGAATTGGCGGGCTACTCGCCGCACTCATAGGGAGTATAGGATGACCCATGGTGGGGTGCACAAGTTATCGAATTCCATGAAGTGTTGGGTGGCCCATTCACTTTGTTGATTGGGGTTGCCTTACTTTCGGGATTGGCGGGTAACTTACCGCACTCATAGGGGTATAGTTTTTTCATTGCACAGGCTATTCACACGACCGAGGAACGTCGAGTTTTATTTATAGCCCAAATGAAACTCGGGGCTCCAAAATTATCCCCTATTCTTGTTGCTTATTAGTTTTCTGTGATGTTGCTTATCATGCCTATGCACACACACACACACACACACACACACACACACACACACATATACATATATCTATGTATGTATGTATGTATGTTGTATATGTTTTGCATTTACGCTAGTCCAGCCCCCGCTCTGTCGTTAGTTAAGTAACCTAATGGTGCATGATGGGGCCCCATGGCGAATGCGGGTGGTATATACGTATATTCTATTTTCGTTCTTTTTGTGGTGTGATAAGGTTAATTAATGGGACCGCATTAATATTGATTAATGCAAAGTAATAAACCTAAAATCTGACGTCGTTAGAACAATTGCAGAACCACTCGGTTTTCTTCAAAAACAACTTTTAAAAGTGGAGCTTAAACCACTCCTTTTCAAAATCTATTCGATTCTTTTGACCATATCAAGTTCTTTACGTTAACGGTTTTCGCCAAAACCAGTCGTAGCCCTACGTCATTTTAGATAGGTATCTACTAGTATTCATGCTATGTGTTTTGACCTTCGCCAAGGTATAGTGTTTGGTAGTTAGTGGGTACTTATCTGTAGCATAGATAGATGCATTAATTTAGGACATGCGTACAGCTGTTTAGACCTTCGTCAAGGGCTTGTACGAATAGGTCTAGATTAATTTGGGTAATGACGGGTTGAACTTGACTTGCGACTTATGATGTTTTGACCTTCGTCAAGATTATAAGTGATCGGGGAAAAAACCACATCGCGAGTTTCGAACATACATGAAACTTGCTAGTGTTGCATACCTTCTAGAGTGGTAGTTTTGGTAGGCTTCCTTTAAAATTATTACACAATGATAGTTGGGTCCCGATCCTATTGTAAGTATTTGCTACTCTTCGGGAGAACTTTTCACTTTGCAATTAGCTAATCAAGTAGGTATCTAGAAAGGTGTTAACGGGGCTACGCCTATGGGAAAACGAGTTATTTAATTAGATCCGTGCGAAAGCACGGGGCACCTCCTTCCGAAGTACCAACACTGGCCTAGCCGAAAGATAAGCGAACTTGTAGGGTGCGATTAATCCTGAATAATTCTTCTTTTAGGGTTTGAAGAAGAATTCGAGGAAACAGTGGGAGCCATCCTGTTTAGATAAACTAATAACCAATCTAAACTTGCAAGAGCATATGCTAAATATTTCTTTTCTCTCTCTCCTAATTGCAGCGAACATGATGGGACTTAAGCTAATATTAGATAAAAATAAACTCACCGGGGCAAATTATAAAGACTGGCTGAGGAACGTCTATATGGACCTTACATATGATAAGGTTGCATACGTCCTCACGGCGAAATCCCCCGTTCCAGATCCAGCATTCTCGGTCCCGGACATTGAGGTCGTAAGACCTGGGATCTTGATTGCATGAAAACCAAGTGCCTCGTTCTGGCCTCCATGGATAATGAACATCATAGATGACACGAGAAGATGGACCTTGCTTCCATCTTTCTCCATACCAAAGATTTATATGCAGAGTAATCTCGTATCCCAAGATATGAGATCTCAAAGAAATTGTTTCAAGCGAGCTTGGCTGTCGGATCATCTATTGGGAACCACGTCCTAAAGATGATTACTCTCATTGAAGATCTCGCGGACCTAGAAACTACGTTGGAGAATGAAGTGTATACCGACTTAATTCTACAGTCCCTTCCCTCCACCTATGCCCAATTCATATTGAATTTCAACATGCAAAAGATGGAAGTTTCACTTCCTAAGCTCTTCAACATGTTGAGGGTGGCAGAGGGCACCTTGAAGAAATCCAAGAAAACACCCACTCTGTTTATTGGGGAATCTTCTTCTGCTGGATCCAAGGCTAAGGCCAAGGGGAAGAAGAAGAAGGCCCCCACCAAACCGAGGGGAGGTGTGCAGACGGTGCAGGGAAGGGGAAAGGAAAAAGGAAGAGGGAGCAGCCACAAAGGAAGAATGCTTCTACTGTTGGAAAAAGGGACATTGGAAGAAGAATTGCCGGGCTTTGAAAGCCAAGAACTAGGATATGAAGTAAGTAGTGGTTTCGGCTTCAGGTGTGATCCTAATTGAAAACTGTTTCTCTATAAACTCTACTTATTGGGTATTGAATACCGGACCAAGATCTCACATCTTCAATTCATTACAGACGCTGAGAAGCCATAGAGTTTTTAGGAAAGGTGATGTGACTCTCAGGGTTGGCAACGGAACCAGTATGGATGTTGTTGCAGTAGGAGAATATCATCTAGAATTGGCATGTGGACCTATTTTATTATTGATTAACTACTTTTGAGTACCCAGTATGATGTGTAATATTATATCTGTATCTTTGTTATCAAATGAAGGATATAATTTTGCATTTGAAACCAATGTCATAAACATTCACATAAATCATGAAATGGTTGGGTCGGGTACACTTAATAACGGAATATACATTCTCTATCAACATCAAGTTTTCAACGTCCAAAACATACTAAAAAGAAAGACTTCAGAATCAAACCAAGCTTTCTTATAGCATTGTAGACTTGGTCATATCAATGAAATATGACTGACTAAGTTACATAAAGAAGAATACTTAGATCCGTTTGAGTATCAATCATATGCAACTTGTCAATCATGTATCAGAGAAAAGATGACAAAAACTCCGTTCACTGGACATGGAGAAAGAGCTACTGAGCACCTGGGACTTATATACAGCGACGTGTGTGGGCCAATGTCTACACATGCAAGAAGTGGCTATTCTTACTTCATTACTTTCACCGATCATTTCTCAAGATATGGGCATGTATTCTTGATGAAATATAAATCCGAGTCCTTTGAGAAATTCCAGGAGTATAAGAATGAAGCGGAAAAGCAAACCGGCAAAAGTATCAAGATGCTCCGATCCGGTCGGATTGGTGAATACTTAAGTGCCGAGTTCCTGGAATATCTAAAAGAGAATGAAATTCTCTCTCAGCTTACTCCATACACACCTGTTAGATATAGTGCCCTCAAGTCAATTATTGTAATCGCAGGCACGCGATTGTGATGATTGAGGGAGGACCTATACGGGTAGAACAGTCTTACTCAAAATGATGGTATACTATCTGGTTTGTCTTTATCATCATGTACATGCATTATATGGTATTACAGATCACGATTACATGGTGATAGAGCCCATAGGATTCTTGGTTAACTACCAACATTATGATGGCGATCATATACGTGGGAGCTGGGTAGTCTATAAGTACATTCTTAAATGTCCCTAGTCGTGGGAGTATCGAGACTAGGCATCAATATTCCGAAGTAGACTAGTGTATACTTTTCAAGACCCCAACGAGGGGCGGTGGGCGGTCTCACAAGCCATTTGTCTCAGTTAGTTACCTAAGGTAGTTTACATGTGCTCAATGGGTTATGAGTTACACTAGACGGACTCGTCGGGAACATACTAGATGGTATTATACCTATTGTCAGATAGCGGTTCTCAGGTGATATGAGCACAGGTTAGTCTGTCGACCTGAGATCGTCATTTGAATTGTGTGAGTTCCCACTGTGCTTTGATTACTACCCTACCACGGCTCAAAGGAGTCGTGCAAATAGATTTTAGTTAGGCACAGTCCTGAGCCACATGGATGAAGTGAGCGGATCGTCGGGATTCGTCTCTCCCGGTATTAGGGGTTGATATCGCGCTGTGCACGGGTGGCCATCACCAGAAATCCTTGACCATGGTAGATGAGAATTACTGATTTGGATCAGTAGTTTCTTAGTGAGTGATGGGCTTCACACCAACACGAAATATCGCATTATTAGGGGTCTGACTTTATCCACCCCCTAGACCCGATATGCGATACTCTTAGACGAACAAACCAGACTGTACGGAGATTATCACAGACAGGCTCAGTAGGGGTTCGGATGAGTTTGCTTGTCGGCCTTCCTTTCGCTTAATACCTGGGTAGCCGTTCTGTATAGCTAGTGCCGCTGACGTGCTTGTGGTTAAACCCACTGCCAGTGTATTGGCGAGTCTTTAAAGTCCCACACAGAGGGTTTCCTTGGTTCAGGAGAAATGATGTAGTAGCCGTATTTTTATACTGCAGAGTTCCGATTGAATGATTGTACTAGTTACCCGGACTTTTGATCGGACAGTTGATAATACTAGCCGGCTCGGGATTGAGCCGGATTATTAAATCAGGTATTGATTTAATAATTTACGTATTTGTATTTCGATATGTATATTCTAGTATTAAGTTCTTTGTGTTATTCTATCTCTTTGGGTTTTCGTATTTTGGTACGAATACAACTATGTATATACAGTTGAGTGTAATCCGTATTTATACGGATTACATTTTAGAAGGTGGACCCCTCATTTTCGTTTATCCATTTATTAAATTAAATGGAAATGAGGTGTAAAGGTAATGAAAAAAGAGAATGGTGAGAACCATGTTTGAATAGTGTTGACAAATGAATTGTTAATTCATTTGTGCAAATTATTCAAGCATGGTTGCAATATGTTTATTAGATAAAATGGTTTTACAAAACCTTCATATTTTCTCTCACTTGATGGATGGTCATTTTGGAGAAACACTCTCACCATTTGCTTTTTCTCTCTTCACTACCTTTCTTGAGCTCTTCCTCCTTCATCTTCATCTTCTACCCTACCATCTCATGTGTTGAGAATCAAAAGTAGAAGAGAGATAGATACACACTTAGAGTAACACACTACATCCCTAAGCACTCTAGATTAGCAATTTAGAGTCCCTAGTTGCTTCACTAGATTCTTAGTGTGGAGCTACAGCCATGAGCTACATCTCTCGAGTGGATCATCTTCGACGGAGGAGGACCGGCGGCCAAGCTCGATCGAGGAGACCTCAAGGAGCCAAAGAAGAGGGTCGAAGACCGAAGGATACGAATCATTTGATATAACACTTCTATCTCAGTAGATAACATATTTTGTAACTAGTTTTAGGTATATGGTTCGATTCTATGACGGGTTTTAGCGCCAAAAATTTTTAAACACCATTTTTGTTCCGTATCGGCCACGGTAGACGGCCAGGGCACTAGCAAACCCCAACAACACCACAACCCAACATTGTATTAGAAAGACGGAATCGCACCCTACTTGATATGATGCGTTTCATGATGAATAATGCTGAGCTGCCGCCATCCTTCTAGGGTTATACACTAGAATATGCTGCATACCTATTGAATAAGGTTCCAACTAAGTCTGTGCCTACCACTCCATATGAAATGTGGAGTGGGAAGAAACTCTGTCTTAAGTATCTAAAGATATGGGGTTGTCCTGCTTTTGTCAAAAAAGTTCATTCGGACAAGCTCAAGGCATGTACAATATTGTGTAAGTTTGTAGGATACTCCAAGAATTCTAGGGAGTATTATTTCTATTATGCTGAGAAACAAAAGGTCTTTGTTTCTCGTCATTCCCGCTTCATGAAAACTCAATTGCTTGAAAAGGAGATAAGTGGGAGCGCACTAGAGCTGGAAGAAATTCCAGAACCACAAACTATTACTGAAAACTTAGTAAAACTTGAGATTTCAATGGAACCAGACGTATCTACGCCACTCCGCAGATCTAGTAGGCAGTCTCATCCGTCCGAAAGATACTACAGTTTTCTCATAGATGGGGATCGAGAAAATTGCATCATCGACGATGATGAGCCGACTAGTTTTCAGTAAGCCATCACGAGTAGTGACTCGGTGAAGTGGCTGGATGCTATGTGATCCGAGATGGAATCCATGTACACAAACAAAGTATGGACTTTGAATTTTTCTCCTACTGGGGTAAAACCCATAGGATGCAAATAGATCTTTAAAAAGAAAATTGGTGTAGAAGGACATGTAAAAACCTACAAAGCTAGACTTGTTGCTAAAGGTTTTCGTCAAAGACCAGGATTGGACTATGACAAAACTTTTTCACCAATGGCTATACTTAAATCCATATGGATCCTACTTGCCATTGCTGCCTTCCATGACTATGACATCTAGCAGATAGATGTTAAAACCGTTTTTCTAAATGGAAGTTTAGAAGAGTGTGTTTATATGGATCAACCGGAGGGTTTCATAGACAGTGGGAGCAGCAAAAAGGTGTGCAAATTGCTTAAATCCATATATGGATTAAAACAGGCATCACGAACTTGGAACATCTTCTTTGATGATACGGTCAAGGAATTTGACTTTATCAAAAATGTAGATAAACCTTGTATTTATAAAAATATTGTAGGGAGAACTGTGGTATTTCTCATTTTATACGTAGATGGAATTCTCCTAATAGAAAATGATATTCCTATACTACAATCGGCCAAGTTGTTCTTGTCACAGAAATTCTCTATGAAAGACCTGGGTGATGCCCCGTACATTCTGGGAATTAAGATCTATCGTGACAGATCTAAAAGAATATTGGGACTTTCACAGTCAAGGTACATAGACACCGTACTAAAGAGGTTTAGTATGGAAGATTCTAAGCACGGTAACTTACTCGCTTGTCACGGAATCTCCCTCTCCAAAGAGATGTCTTCCAACACTGATGAAGAGAGGGCTCGCATGAGCATAGTATCCTACGCTTCGGCGGTAGGGTAGATAGTGTATACGATGTTATGTACCAGATCAGATGTAGCTTACGCACTTAACGTCGTAAGCAGGTATCAGTCCAACCCAGGTTAGAAACATTGGATAGCGGTAAAGAACATTCTTAAGTACCTAAGAAGGATTAAGGAGATATTCTTGGTATACGGTAATGGGCACCTCCAGATCGAGGCTTTTACCGACTCTGGGTTCTAAAGTGACAAGGATGACTCTAAATCCGTCTCGGGTTATGTGTTTACCCTCAACAGAGTGACGGTTTGTTGGAAGAGTTCCAAACAGGACACCGTAGCAGACTCGATGATGGAGGCTAAGTACATCGCTGCTAATGATGCCGCAAAAGAGGCAGTCTGGATGAGGAAGTTGGTTTCTGAACTCCGGGTGATTCCATCCATTGCTAATCTAATACTTTTGTATTGCGATAACAATGGAGCCATGACTTTGGCAAAGGAACCACGATCCCATCAGAAATTCAGACATATCTTGAGGCGGTATCACCTGATCAGGAAGATCGTGGATCGCCGGGAAATCGAGGTGCGGAGAGTAGATATAAAAGACAAAACGGCAGATCCATTCACCAAGGACATCCCTCAAGTCCAGTTCAAGAGACTGTTCGAGATATTGGGTATGCGGTACGTGTTCAGTTGATAAAACTACACATTTGTTATTACATTTTTCCTACTATTTCCATATTTAAAAAGGTCTTTATTATAATATATCATACATATGAGGGTTTATTTGTAAAAATACTATTTTCCATGTGTTGATATATTATAATTAGAATTTGGTAGGAAAATGTATGCAAATAATGTCATTGACCAAATCCTAAGAAAACAAAGTCTACTAAATATTATTTGAGTTGTTGTGCAGAATTTTTCCAAGTTGTTGTGCAGAATTTTTCCAAGAAATCAAGTTGTTAAAGAAAACTTGCCTAATTGAGAAAGCAAAACTTGGAGATCAAGTCTGGCAGCAACTACGAGAAGATTTCAAAGATCCAAAGATTCCAGAGAACACCACATGTCACATAGAGGAAGCCCCAAGAAAATGATCAAAGGCCGAGATCATATGGCCGCGGATCCGCGGCCATACCCCCCTTGGGCCGCGGATCCGCGGCAAGATTGATGAGTTAGGGGCTGCGCAATTTTAGGGAGATTCTCTACTGTTATTTTCCTAATTTGGAAGCAAGAGTTTCTGGCTTTGGACTATAAATATGGACCGGGAGCCTCTTGGAAAAATCATCAAGCCGACGAGATCACGAAGTCCAAGACGGCTCACACATCCACGCTGATCATCAACTGTTCGTCTACCTCCTTAGAAGAGATCGAGAAGCAACTAGAAATTGTAATCATTTTCTAAGGATTCAAGTGTAATGAATATTGTTGATTAATAAAGGTAGCTTTCTTTTTCTTATTCTATTTCTTCGTAGTTTAATTATGCAATCTCTTTTTCTCCCAACATGCGCGAGTAATTCTCCGCTTGTTAGGGTTCGTAGGATTATGGTAGGCTAATGGATGATGAACATCCCTAAACCCTTTTTAAGTCCTATAAAGTTTATGAATTTTATCAAAAGAATCATTAACATCCTAATCGGGCGCGCTAACAATTCTTTGTTAGTTCCGACCGCGATTAGAGATTAGATTAATGATTGTTTTGGTAAAGGCTAGATATAAACGGAGTTCCGTGTCGAGATAAGGGTTAAGAGTGGGATTCCTTTTCCCTCCAGAAACCCTAATCTACACGCATCACCGTCGTTCTAATTTTAAATCTATTAAAGGATAAAAAGGGTAACTTTTAATTAATCGTCCATAACTACTAAATCCGAACGAACCCTACAAGCCCCCTTATTATATTAACTACATCCCTAAAAATAATCTAGATCTATATTTTGCATTCTTGCTTAACGTAGATCTAGAAACCTTTCCACAAAATTCTTTATCCCTCCTCTCTTTTTCAACACATCTAAAGTAAGAGTAAAAGATTCAACGTTTAAGATTGAGAACGTTGTCTGTGTAAAAGATAGATTGGGTAGGTGTTGCGTAAGCAAGTATTAACGTCTTATACAATCTATTAGGGTGGGAATAAAATCAAATGTTTCATTTCATCCGGGAAAAGCCATCTCTTTCTCAACAATGTCTTTGTCATTTGATCCAATAGCGTTCCTTACTTAACTTACTGGCGGTATAGGAAGTTCGGTTCAATCAATCCCTCAAAGAAAGGTACTCATCTCGGTCTAGCTACACGCGACACCGTTATTGATTGCGGTTACACTACAAACAAATTTTCACATCAATCAAATGGCGCCGTTGCCGGGGATACGTGCGTAATTTTTTATTCTTACTATTTGTGTTGAATTCTTACTTGATCCATATCATGATTAACACAAAACTGCAAATTGCATATTTAACGATTTGTGCGTGAATTTTGCAAGGAGATCTGGAGTCACAGAATTAAGGAAAACAGAAGACAGAGACATTCTTAGAGATCCAGAGGAGCACAGAAGGGTACGGAAAAAATTTCATCAACAGATCCTTCTCTCCTGCGGCGGAACCGAGGCAAAGGAGGGAATCTGCGGCAGAAGCGCGGTGCAATTGGGGGATCTAGGGTTCACACTTCTCTGGTATCTTTCTCAACTCTTTCTCTCTCCTTTCAAATCCAATAAAATCTATTTTCTGCAGGATTCTTTGCAAAATAGCGCCGCTCAGAAATCTTTTTGCAAAAGTTTTGTGATTGGTTTTGTTTTGCATATTTTAATACGGACTTTAAGGGGCAAAGACCAAATCCAGATTAGGTGGGGATTTCATCACCCTTCCTAAGCTCCACAAATCACAAACCGAGCATCTGCATAAACCCTACATTAATTTAAAAAATATCTAGACCAGACTCTAAGGACTGTCGCGCTTAATAAGGACAGAGGAAGGTCGTGGGTAATCTATCGCTTATCCGCATTACTTTTGTAGTGTCTAGGCAAGTGTGTCAAAGGCTAGTGGTTATTAATTAGGCCCACTATTGTGGTTCCTTCCCACTTACCTGGCACTTACCTGGCTACAAGGGTAGTACAGAGGCGGTAGAGGATTGATCCTGCGGCTTGTCCTTTGGAAGTCTAGGAGCAGTCTAGAGACTGGACCTAGGTGACCTTAGTTCTAGGGTTGCTTGTGCATTTTAGAGTGATTTGTCTTGAGTCCCATTTTTTTCAAAACAACCCAATTTTAAAATCACACACACGCTGCCACTTGCACTAAACCCGCTTAGTGCATGCTCGGCTGGACACGGGATCCTAGTGCCCGTCTTGTCCGTGTTCCTGCTATCGACGCCGAAGTCGGTACTTCTTCATCTTCTTTTCCCCCACCACACACCACGACCGAGATGGATGGCACTCCATCAGATTATAACACCACGCTGCCACCGCCAGTAGGTGCGCAGAATCCACCGCGCATCTCTCTTCAAGAGAGATGCTATCCTATCCGTGGTCCTCTTCCCACTTGTCTATCTCTTCCACCAGCTAACGGGGATAATTTCGAAATTAAACCCCACTACATCAATCTGCTGCCCAAATTTCACGGGCTTGAGTCGGAAGACGCGTATGTTTTCATCACCAAATTCGAAAACGTATGCGCAATGATGGGTACTTCACAGTTGACTGTCGATGCTATGCGTTTGCGTCTTCTCCCATTCACACTGTGCGACTTGGCAGAAAAATGGCTTTATAATACTGCCGCACACTCGATCACTAATTGGGATGAATTCGTAATAGCATTTCTTAAGAAGTTTTACCCAAACCATAAGACCGCCCGTGTTAGGAGCGAGATCAACCAGTTCACCCAGCTTCCCATTGAACCATTTTGGAAGTGCTTTGAACGTTTCAAGGATCTGCTTGTCCAATATCCTCATCCTGGAATACAAAGATGGGATTTATGTCGAATAATATATGAGGGCATTAACCCAGCGACAAAGCAGATGCTTGAAACAATGTGTCAATGCAATTTCATGTCTAAAGATGACGGTGAAGCATGGAAATATCTGGAAGATCTCGCAGAAAACACTTTGCAGTGGGAAAGCGTAAGACCACATTCATCTAAGAGAGGTATTCACCAGCTCGATGTTTCTATCGCAGTAAAAGCCGAAATGGCAGCGATACAGAAGAAACTCGACGCTATTGAGAACAAGTTCCCATCATTCTCCCTAAATCAGGTCACGCTTCCGAAGACCGTCTGTGGTTGCTGTTCGGATCCTTCACACTTAACGGAAGAATATCCTATGAATGCATCGTTTCAAACTAATGCTGCTTTTCAGCAGCGGCCTAGAAACGATCCTTATTCTTCCACGTATAATCAAGGATGGAGGAATCATCCTAACTTTGCTTGGAACCAAAACCAACAAAGCAATTATCAAAGACCTCCTCCACAGCAACCACAACCACAAAGTCAGCTCCCCTTTCAGTCATAAAATTTTTAAAATCTGGCCAACACTTCTACACCACAAGCGGCCGGTACTGACAACTCTTCACTCGCACAAACTTTGGATATGTTCATGAAACATTCCACGCAATTGTCGGCTGAGATGAAGTCTTCTATTGATACCATACGGTAAGACTTCGCCTCCCACGGCGAGAGTATTAAATCAATAGAAAACCAACTTGCACAGTTGAACGCCGCAATGAGTGCGAGAGAGAAAGGGAAACTCCCATCTCAACCCATACCTAATCCTGGCCACTCACAAAGTTATAATGTGAGTGTTGTTACTACGTTGAGATCAGGAAAAGTGCTGAATAACCGAGTGCGTGAGCAATTTGATGTTAGTGACACCAATGATACCTCAGCTTCTTCTTCTTCCCCTAATTCGTCTAGTCTCCCACCTTCATCCGAGCCTATTCTCCGTTTTCCCCAAGCCTCGAACCCTTCGCCCATTTCCTCGAATCTACCTAAAACGATCCCCACTCCAATTCTGGGATCCACTCCATCCCCACAATCCTCTCCAATGTTAGACCAAACCCTTATTGATAAAGCACCTTATCCAAACAGGTTAAGGGGCAACAGACCAAGTCCATAAATGGAGAAGATTGTGGAAATTTTTAAGCAAGTTAACATAAACATTCCTCTCCTAGATGCTATTCAACAAGTTCCGTCATATGCAAAAATCCTAAAGGACTTGTGCACTAGGAAGAGAAAAGTTCAAGTACCTAAAAAAGTTTTCCTTGCGAGTAATGTGAGCACTGCTTTTACACAACAACTACCCAAGAAATGAAAGTGTTAGTTATATGTATGCCCTAGAGGCCATTAGTGTACATACGATGTATATTGTAGTGGATGCTTGGACATATATAGGGAGGACTTTCTTGCTCGACATGATAGTACGCTATCTGGTTGCTCTTTATCTTAACATGTATTCTGATTGTCTCTATGTTACATGTTGATAAAGCCCTTAGGATATGTACTCGGCTACTGGGACTATGATGAGATCATACTAGTGGGGCCACGGTAGTCGACGAGTACATCCTATAACTGTTCCTAGTCGAGGGTGTATCGAGACAGGTCATCGATACATCAGAGTAGACTAGCGTATACGCATCTTGACCCATATGATGGGCGATGGATGATCCCATATCCATCGGTGTTTGACATCAAGGATGGTGTACGGGTGCTCAGTGGAGACTGGGTACACTAGACGGACTCGCCGAGAACTTCCAGATGGTATTATACCTTACGTCAGATGGCAGTTCTTTGGTGACACTGGTACAGAGTAGTCTGTTGACCCGAGATCGTCATAGAGTCTTGTGTGATTCCCACTGTGCTTTGATTTCCATCATACCACGTCCAAGAGGGCGTGCAAAAAGGTGGCTTTTGGGTACAGTCCCAAATCACATAGAGGTAATGAGCGATAGGCGGGGATTCGTCTCTCCCGGTATGGTTGATGTTGCGCTGTGTTCGATTGGCTATAGCTGGAAATCCCTGGCCAGAGTTGCTGATATTTACTGGTAAGTGTTATCAGTAGTTTCTCGAACTGTTATAGACCTCATATCGACACGACTTATCAAGCTACTGGGGTCTGACGTTTACCACCCCTAGACGAGATATGCGACATATCAGACGACGAGACCGGACTGTACGGGAGTGTTACTGATTGGATTCGCAGGAGTACTAGCAGGCTTGCTTGTTGATCTTCTGATCACTCAATACCCGGGTGGCCGTTACGTTTAGCACACCGCTTACGGCTTGTGGGTGTTTGATATGATCATCACCTACTGCCGGCGTATTGACGAGTCTTTAGAGTCCTGCACAGGGGTTTCCTGGCTCAAGCGAAACGGAGTAGGAGCACATATGTGATATGTGCGGGACCGAGATTAATACGATATGAGATACCGTATTCTATTCTCGCGATTCGTGACATTGATCAGTTATATGCGATATAGCCGGGTTATCGGATCAAGTGTTGATTCGATAAGTTGTTACACATGATATTAGTCGGTTATAGCCGGGTTATTAAATCAAGAGTTGATTTAATAATTTAATGTATAATTATATATTTGATATATTACATTATATTAACTAGTATTAGCTCACTTAAAATTTATTTTCTCACTTGATTGTGCATAAGTGTATATGTGATATATATTTGTGTACATATGATTGTATCATGCTTGATGATATATCAAAGATGGGTGTATGAGAGTTATACCAAGATTAGGATAAAGATTAGGGTTTTATTTATATCTTAAGAATAACAAAAGAGAAAGACTTTGTCAAAGTTCTTAAGCTTTCATGAAGCTTGTGGGAATATTGACAAAGTCAACTCTTTTGTCATTCTTATGGATATTTAGTTAACCCAACCCTTAACCTCATGCTTTGGTTAATTCTCTACATGAGTTAAGCATGATAGCTTAACTCACCCATGGTTACATTATTGAGAGGATAATAATTCATATGATGAGTTTATTCTTTCTTCTTCTTCTTCTTCATTAAGCTCCATGAAAATTTTGCTAGCTCCAATGGTGCCATGAGGAAAAATGTGAGAAAATCAATTCTAAAGTGAGCCCACTTCCTACTTCTTCATCCTCTACCACTTGCCATGTAGTAGAGTGTGTTCTCTTCACAAAGTTCATGACCTAGTGAAGGAATAGCTTGAGTTAGTGTCTCCCCGACGTAGATCATCTTCGGTCTCGAAGTCAACGAAGCAAGCACGTTCGTTCTTCTTGTGGATCTTCTCTAGAGTCCGAAGTTCACGATCGCAGCGAAGGGGACATCTACACGAGCTATTGAAGTGAAGGACCGGATCTACAAAGGTTGTAATCCGTTTCACTTAGTGTTAAAGTTGTTAACATGCAAGTTTTCGCCTAAACCCTAGTTTAAAGATCCGTATTAGAGTTGTTCAGCACGGCTAAAATTTTAATCGGGCATGGTTGATGCCTCGTAGATCCTTGTGCGTGTGCCTAGCAACCTTTCAGAAAGGACCCCGGAAGTCCTACAATTTCTATTTCTATTAGGGGTAAAAATATCAATCGTGCTCTACTCGATCTAGGTGCTAGTGTTAACTTGCTTCCGTATTCTGTTTATGAGCAATTAGGGATCGGAGAGTTAAAACCTGCGCATTGCACTCTTTAGATGGCCGATCGATCTATCACCCAACCTAGGGGTGAGCTAGAGGATGTGTTAATCAAAGTCCGGGAATTCATATTCCCTGTGGACTTTATCGTTATAGATACACAACCTGTGGCAAACCCATGCAATCAAATCCCGGTGATACTCGGTCGACCCTTTTTGGCCACTTCCAACGCAGTAATCAATTGTAGAAACGGCTCTATGACCCTATCCTTTGGAAAGAAGTCAATTGAGCTTAACATTTACAAGTTGGAAAGTGAACCCTCCGAACCCTATGCTCATGTGTGTTCTGTCGAATTAATGGATGTCGACAGCAGCGAATTTGATCAACCTCATGATACTGACTCTTTTCATATGTTGTTGTTTGACCCAACCATGTACTCTTCCACCGAGTTGTCCGGGTCAACATCTAACGCTGATGAGGAACTTTTTATAGAGTCTGACGATCACCCCATTTTTTCTGATGACATTATTCTTGGGGTATCGATGAAAGCTTTAAGGAAATTTTCGCCGATGAACTCGCAGTTTTAAAAGATACGGGTGTTGAGATAAATCAACTCTAAGATGAAGAAATTGGACCTCCACCCCTTCTTTTGGACAATCATGATAATGCGAGTAATCCATCATTACTATCACTATGTCGTCTCTCCAAATTGAGATGCAATCCTTTTCCATTACACCTCTTATCACCTCCCCACTTCTTCTTATCGAAAGGTGACATGTTCTTCCACCAACCTTGGTACTTCATCGATAAAATTTTTGAATGGTTGGTGTTGACCTTCGGTCTTTGTAAAGCTTGGCATTGACCAATAACCTTGACCCCCTCGTGTGATTTTAAAAGATTAAAATTGTTTAACTCAAGTTTGGGGGGGTGGTATATTTTGGCTCTTGAAAGAAAATGATTTTTACAAAATTGTGAGCCTAAAATAAGTTTAGGGGAGGATTTTCACTTTCATATATTCTTGCCCCCATTAATAATTTCCTCCCAAGTCTACAGGTTTTTGAGCTTAACGGATGACATCAGTGAGGACACTGCTGTAAACAGGTTTGGGAGAGGTTTTTGCTTATTTACACATCAATTTGCATCATATTTTGCATAAGCACAACGTTTTAAAAAAAAATTTATAACAAAAGAGTAGAAAGTGAAAAATTACATCCAAAAGATAGGAATAGTTTAAGAAAACCAAGAAAATTAGAAGTTTTCTTAAACGAACTGGTAATAAGTAGTTATGAGCTGTTGTCCCAAGGGTTAGTAAGATGAAGGAAGTCACTAATATGAGGATAAAAATAAGTCTGAAAAATAGTTTCTATTCTGGAAGCCAAACATTTGAATATTGATACCCTACTATATGCACTTACACACGTCTTGAAACTCTGGATAGTAGAGGATACCTTGAAATGCTCTTGTCTAAAAGCCAAAGTATGAAGGAAATAATAAATGAAGAAAATATAAAAATGGTGAAAAGAAAAATGAACACTGGTTTTGTTATCGCCAAGGAAGCAATAAAAAAATATAGCAAGGGTGCTTCATCACCTAGTGTCTTAGACCAACTGGTTTGGGAGTCACTGCTAAGCCTTAGGTGGTGCAAGACGAGGAAAATACTATCACCTAATCAGCAAGCACATAAGTAATCGGTCGGTTAGTACCGCAAGAAGTATTAACGGTCGCATGAAAATGTGTGAGCAAATCCTTAAATATTCATCAAATTAAAAAGTACTGAGGTAGATGGACAAGAGTATGATAGCTTGAATTGAATTCTCCGAGTGTAGGGATGTTCTATTCACACACGTAAGGTTATATGATTGATGTTTGGATGAGAGGCAGGAATGAAGAATAAAGATGATGTTTTATTGAGGGATAATGTGATTTCTAAGATCATTTCATGACTATTAAGATAGGGCTCATGACAACTGAAAAGCTAGAGTAGTTGGAAACTCTTATTTTCAAAGTCTTTCTTTTATGGTTCTTATCTTTATATATAAATTTCACCATCTCTCTTTTATTATAGGATTTTGTGGGTGTAATCCGCTGAAAACCCTCAGCAGACAACACTCCTCCTACTAGGGACACCTGGAGGTTTAACGGCTTGTTGCACGTGCTCAATACAATCGTGTTTGCCTACGAAAGCGTGCTTAGTTTTCTCCTTTCTTTTTCACCTTCTCTTGAATAAAACTAGTTTGCTCGGGACGATCAAAGATAAGTTTGGGGGTATTTGTTCAGTTGATAAAACTGCACATTTGTTATTATATTTTTCCCACTATTTCCATATTTAAAAAGGTCTTTATTATAATATATCATACATATGAGGGTTTATTCGTAAAAATACTATTTTCCATGTGTCGATATATTATAATTAGAATTTGGTAGGAAAATGTATGCAAATAATATCATTGACCAAATCCTAAGAGAACAAAGTCTACTAAATATTATTTGAGTTGTTGTGCAGAATTTTTCCAAGTTGTTGTGCAGAATTTTTCCAAGAAATCAAGTTGTTAAAGAAAACTTACCTAATTAAGAAAGTAAAACTTAGAGATCAAGTCTGGCAGCAACTACGAGAAGATTTCAAAGATCCAAAGATTCCAGAGAACACCACATGTCACATAGAGGAAGCCCTAACAAAATGATCAAAGGCCGAGATCATATGGCCGCGGATCCGTGGCCATACCCCTCCTTGGGCCGCGGATCCGCGGCAAGATTGATGAGTTAGGGGCTGTGCAATTTTAGGGACATTCTCTACTGTTATTTTCCTAATTTGGAAGCAAGGGTTTCTGGCTTTAGACTATAAATATGGACCGAGAACCTCTTGGAAAAATCATCAAGCGGACGAGTTCACGAAGTCCAAGACAGCTCATGCATCCAAGCTGATCATCAACTGATCGTCTACCTCCTTAGAAGAGATAGAGAAGCAACTAGAAATTGTAATCATTTTCTAAGGATTTAAGTGTAATGAATATTGTTGATTAATAAAGGTAGCTTTCTTTCTCTTATTCTATTTCTTCGTAGTTTAATTATGCAATTTCTTTCCATCTCTTTTTCTCCTAACATGCGCGAGTAATTCTCCGCTTGTTAGGGTTCGTAGGATTAGGGTAGGCTAATGGATGATGAACATCCCTAAACCCTTTTTAAGTCCTATAAAGTTTATAAACTTTATCAAAAGAATCATTAACATCCTAATCGGGCGCGCTAACAATTCTTTGTTAGTTCCGACCGCGATTAGAGATTAGATTAATGATTGTTTTGGTAAAAGCTAGATATGAACGGAGTTCCGTGTCGAGATAAGGGTTAAGAGTGGGATTCCTTTTCCCTCCAGAAACCCTAATCTACACGCATCACCGTCATTCTAGTCTTAAATCTATTAAAGGATAAAAAGGGTAACTTTTAATTAATCGTCCATAACTACTAAATCCGAACGAACCCTACAAGCCCCCTTATTATATTAACTACATCCCTAAAAATAATCTAGATCTATATTTTGCATTCTTACTTAACGTAGATCTAGAAACCTTTCCACAAAATTCTTTATCCCTCCTCTCTTTTTCAACACATCTAAAGTAAGAGTAAAAGATTCAACGTTTCCCTGAGGAAGACCCGTACTCATCTCGGTCTAGCTACACGCGACACCGTTATTAATTGCGGTTACACTGCAAACAAATTTTCACATAAATCAGTACGCCATCAACTAGCTCTAGTGCAGAAGTTGGGTACTTGATAAGCCAATTACAGACCTTAGTACATCTGGGAGATTGTTGGATATGTATGCCCTAGAGGCCTTCATTGTATATGATGCTAGGGAAATATATGTACATAACAATCTTGCTCGATATGATAGTATACTATTTGGTTTGTCTTTATCTTAGCATGTGATATGTTTTACTTGTTATTTCATATCTCGTATGCATGTTGATAAAGCCCGTAGGATCCTTACTTGACTACCTGCGTTGTGATGGCAATCATACTTGTAAAAGCTGGATAGTTGATAAGCACATCCTTAAAATCTCCTTAGTCGTGGGAGTATCGAGACTGGGTATCGATACTCCAGAGTAGACTAGTGTATGTATATCTAGACCCTGACAAGGGGCGATGATTGGTCCCGCAGCCATTGGTGAGGTGCACCTATGATGTATATAGGTGCTCACTAGGGGTGAGTACATGATCAGTCGAAAATATTGCATATTTTAACCGGCAATTTCCTTATCATTTGCATCCATATAGAAGTGTACGGTATTCATATTTCACATATTAGCAAATCGGTCGCAAAATATCAAATTACATGTATTCGACCTTAAAACCGGCATTTCTAGGGAAATTGACTGCATTTCATCACATGGCATATTTTCTATATCTTGCAACCCGTGTTTCGAAGTCTGTGCAGGAAAAGAAGCTTGCTCGATCATTACACCGCTCGAAAGATACGTAAACTCACTAAACTCAAATCTGGTATCAACACAGAAGGGAAAATACAAATCAAAGCATCAGAGAAAAGCCCAAACTCCAGTACAAGACCACACCAGAAGCTGCAAGGCCCAAGCCTCCTAAATAGCCGCGGATCCGCGGCATGGGCTTGCTCAGGCCGCGGATCCACGGTGGGCCCAGGGAATCAGTCCCTAAATTTCAGACCAAAATGCTTCATTCAGTGGATACAGTTCAGAAATGCACTCCAACTTCCAGAAGACTCCAGGGATTTCTACCAGATCAGCAAACACTTTGAGCTTCACTAAATTAGCCTATCATTCTAGAACTTTCCCTAAACCCTAGCTTAAACCCTAAGCTAGCTCCTAACAAACTCCTTCTAGAAACTCCTCAACAAACTTTTGGAGGGAAAGGGAAATTCAAACTTAAACCTAGGGTTTGGGAGCTCTATAAATAAGACCCTAGGCTCATTATCCCCACATTATTCAACCTTGGGAATTATTCATCCAATTAGTGAATCTATCCCCAAATCCATCTCTCTTTTCATCTCCTTCTTCCTCAAGTCTAGTGACAGGGCTTGTAGGAAACCCTAACCCTAATTCCAATTGAAATCAAGAATCCCGAGTACCCATTAAGCAAGAAGCCCGACAACCTTTAGGAGCGGAGCCGATCTTCAACAGAGCAAGCGATCCGAGCCGATCCACGACTCATGAAGCCGAGCGACGCCCGATCAACAATCTAGATTCTTCTTCTTGTAGTTCTTGAAGCGAATGTAATCAAAATTGTTGAGATAAATAAAGGTGATATTCTTTTATCTTGTTTTCTTTAAATTCCGCATCATGATATCTTTACAATTTGTGAATCTTTTCTGTGTGGTGATGTGTGAATAAAACTCCGCTCGTCGAGGAGTCGAGACGGTTAATAGAATGATGATGTAACATAGCTTTAATCGATTCTTGATTCCTACGATGGTTTGTAAACCCTAGCAAGTTCAAGAACCGACAACCCATTTCGTTACGATACTTTCTTGAATGATATCGCTCGAAATTGGGGAGTTAGGATCGTTTCTTGAAATTGTTAGAGGCTAGAATGTGAATGATATCGACAGCAGAACAAGGGATAAGATGAAACCCTAGTTTCACGAGAAAACCCTAACTCTTGTCGATCATCATCGATCTAGTATCAATCCTTCGAAGGACAAGAATACGAAATCTTTAGATTACATCACGTCTATAGACCCGATCGATTCCTACGAGCCTCTTTAGATTCTTGACTGTTGATTGGAAATATTATCAAAACACCGATTCTTGATTGTTTATAGTTTCTTGATTCTTGAATAAAGAATAGTGACACTCGAATACAAATCATTCTTAAATCATGTTTTCTTTTATTGTTGCTTAACTTTTCATTTCAAACGTATCAAAATACAAGTGAATCGTGCAATCCCTGTGGACGATCCGCACTCACTACAAACTACATCCGACACCGTAGTTTGATTGCGGTCAAAATATTTTTTGGTTGTGATTTCTTTACCATTCTATACTACAACGGAAAATCTATCAATCAAAATGGCGCCGTTGCCGGGGATCGCGCTAATTCATTTACATTTTTAGTTTGAAGTGAAAGAATTATTACATTCTACTTCTTGAATTCAAAATTCGTACAAACTCTTATACGTGAGTTGTGATTTGATTGCAAGGTGATCTGGAGCATTCTGTGCTGTGGAAAAATTATTTGGGATATATCAGAGAGCTGAGGGAGCCAACAGAAGCTCTCTGGAAAAATTTTGTACAGTGTTCCCACCATAGGAGCGCGTTTCCGCGGCCATTTCCCACTATCTGCGGCTGATCCGCGGCTATGTGAAGGGGTCTCTGGAAAATTTTCCAGGAGGTACTTTCTTGCTCTCTCCTCTCTCCCTTTTTAGCTCCAACTAACACTTTGCTGCAGGATTCTTTGCAAATAATCGCAGCGCGCAAAAGCAAAATTAAAATTGTGTGTGATTTTTGATATCTTGGTTGTTTGCATTCTAATACGGAAATTTAAGGGGCACGGCCAAATCCAAATTAGGTGGGGATTTCATTACCCTTCCTAGGCCCCGAAAATCGCAAAACTTGCATCCACATTACCCTCATTAATTAAAAGAAATCTAGAGAAGACTCTAAGGACTGTCGCGCTCAATTAGGACAAGAGAAGGTCGTGGGTAATTCATTGCTTATCCGCGTTTTCTTGTGGTGCCTAAGGCGAGTGTATCTAAGGCTAGTGGTTTTTAATTAGGCCCACTACTTACGTAGTGGAGTACCTTCCCACTTACCTGGCACTTATCCGGCCACAGGGGGACAAAGAGGCAGTGGAGGATTGATCCTGCGACTTGTCTTTTGGCAGTTAGGAGCGGTCTAGAGCCGGACCTAGGTGACCACTAGATTCTAGGGTTGTGTGCTGCATTTGTTTTGTCGCATCATTTTTTTAAAAATCCGTCCCTTTTTCAAAAGCAAGTACCGCATTCATTACCCCTAATTATAAGTCAACGCTGCCACTTGTACTAACCCTTTTTAGTGCAAGATAGGCTGGACACGGGATTCTAGTGCCCGTTTAGTCCGCGTACCCTTTATCGACTCCGAAGTCGATATTTCTCCATTTACCTTTCCTTTACCCACTACCACACCCACACCGATGGATCCGAATCCATCGAACTTCCTTAACTCTAATCTGCCGCCGTCCGTTGGTGCGCAGAATCCACCCCACATTTCTCTCCAGGAAAGATACTATCCACTTAGAGGTCCTCTTTCGACCTGCTTATCCACACCACCAGCCAATGGGGATAACTTTGAGATTAAGCCCCAGTATATCAATCTTTTACCCAAATTCCACGGACTCGAGACTGAGGACGCTTACGTTTTCATTACCAAATTTGAAAACGTATGCGCAATGATGGGTACGTCACAACTTTCAGTGGATGCTATGCGTCTACGACTTCTCCCATTTACCTTGTGCGATATAGCCGAGAAGTGGCTATATAACACTACCGCACATTCTATTACGAATTGGGGAGAATTCGTCGCGGCATTCCTTAAGAAATTTTACCCAATACAAAAGACAGCTCGAATCCGTAGCGAACTAAATCAATTTGCCCAGCTCCCCGCTGAACCATTTTCTAAATGCTTTGAACGTTTCAAGGATCTATTGGTTCTATGTCCTCATCACGGCATCCCAAGATGGGAATTGTGCCGAATCATATATGAGGGCAGTAACCCTAACACTAAACAGAGCCTTGAAAACATGTGTCAAGGTACCTTCATGTCTAAGGATGATGGGGAAGCTTGGCGATATTTAAAAGAGTTCGCTGAAAAGTCTTTACAGTGGGAAAGTCCATCATTTAGGAGTGGCAACAACCAATCAGATGTTTCCATAGGAGTTAGAGCTGACATTTCAGCTATACAAAAGAAACTCGAGATTATGGAAAACAAATTTTTAGCCGCCTCCCTTAATCAAATGTCACTTTCCAAAACTGTATGTAGCTGCTGTTCTGATCCGTCTCACTTGACGGAAGAATGTCCGTTTCAAGGTCGTGAGCATACCAATGCCACATTTCAAAGACCGAGAAACGATCCTTTTTCTTCCACATATAATCAGGGATGGAGGAATCACCCCAATTTTTCTTGGAACCAATCACAATCACAAAACACGGTTCCAAACCAAAACAATTTTCAAAGGGTCCCTCCACCACAACAGCAGCCACAACTTCAATTAAGTCAGCACCCCTTTCAAGCACATAATTTTCAAAATACGGTCAACACACCTGCACTGCCTAGTCCTTTACAGTTGACCGGGACTGATGAATCCTCTTCTTTTGCACAATACATGAATTTGGTCTTGACAAATATCATGCAAGTTTCGGCTGAAATGAAATCTTCCGTCGATGACATGAAGAGAAACTCTGCGTCCCAAAGCGAGAGTATTAAATCGATGGAAGAAGAAATTGCACGATTAAAAGCCGAAATTAGTGCAAGAGAAAAAGGGAAACTTCCAGCTCAACCCTTACCCAATCCTGGCTATTCACATCATGTGAATGCAATCACCACGTTGAGATCTGGAAGAGTGCTTGACAATCATGTTGGGGAAGAAGTTGATGATACTGAAAATCATGTCAACACCCCAGCTGAGACCTTTCCACACACTTCTGACCCTACTTCTTCTACCCCACCACCCTCTTCCGAGCCTATTCTCCATTTCCCAAAAGGCTCGCCACTACAGCCCACCTCTTTTACCCCTCCACGGACGATCCCCACTTCTATACTGGGATCGGTTCCACACACACTTCCTTCTCCTATGATGGACCCAGCGCTTATTGCTAAAGCACCTTATCCTAATCGGTTAAGGGCTAACACATCAAGTCCACAAATGGAGAAGATCACTGAGATGTTTAAACAGGTTAACATCAATATCCCTCTTCTAGATGCTATCCAACAAGTCCCTACATATGCGAAAGTTCTTAAAGATTTTTGCACTAGAAAGAGGAAGAAACAAATGCCCAAGAAGATATTCATGGCTAAGACAGTAGACACAGCTTTCCCCCAACAATTACCGAGGAAACGTAAGGATCCTGGATATCCTACGATTTCCATCTCTATTGGGGAGAAACACATTAACCGTGCTCTACTAGATCTTGGGGCAAGTGTTAACCTGCTTCCTTTCTCAGTTTATGAGCAGTTAGGAATCGGAGAGTTGAAACCATCTCCATGCACTCTCCAGATGGCTGACCGATCAATCACCAGACCTAGGGGTGAACTAGAGGATGTGTTGATAAAAATTGGGGAATTTATTTTCCCTGTGGACTTTATTGTAATTGATACACAGCCTGTAGCGAACTCACGGAATTAAATTCCGGTGATTTTAGGTCGCCCCTTTTTGGCCACTTCCAATGCTATCATCAATTGTCGTAACGGTTCCATGACCCTATCCTTCGGAAACAGGACAATTGAGATGAATATTTACAAGTTAGGAAGTGTACCCTCCGAACCTACTGTTCAGGTCTGTTCTGTCGACTTAATGGATATCGACAGCAGCGAATTAGATAATCCTCCTGATACCGATCTAGACTCTTTTCATACGTTATTGTTTGACCCAACTATGTATCATACACATACGGACTCTTCCACCGAGATGTCCGGGTCTGCAATTAACACCGATTATGAAATGCTTTTAGAGTCTGAAGATCACCCCGCACCTTGTGATGACATTATTCTTCGGGGTATAGATGAAACTTTTGAGGAAATCTTCGCTGATGAACTCGCATTTCTAAAAAGCACGGGTGTTGAGATGAATCATATCCAAATCACTGAAATTAAACCTCCACCCCTTCTTCTGAAATGTAAAAAAAATGCGAGTAATCCATCACATACACTGCATCGTCTCTCCAAAATGAGACGCACACACATTCTCTTCCACCATTTACCTTTTCCCCACTTTTTCTTCCACCAACCCGAGCACTGCATTGATAAAATTTTTGAATGGTTGGTGTTAACCTTCGGTCTTTGCAAAGCTTGGCATCGACCAATGATTTTTGACCCCCACTTGTGATTTTCAAAGTTTAACATTGCATAATTCAAGTTTGGGGGGGTATAATTTTTTCTGGCTCCTGAAAAGAAAATTTTTACAAAATTTTGAGCCAAAAATAAGTTTGGGGGAGGATCTTCACTTAAATATTTTGCCCCCACTAATAAATTCCTCCCAAGCTTACAGGTTTTTCGAGATTTAGCAGATGGCAACAGTGAGGACACTGTTGAAAACAAGTTTGGGGGAGGTTTGTGCTTATTTTCGCATCATTTGCATATCATTTGCATAAGCACAAAACATTTTTTTGAAAAACCATAAAAATTTAAAAAATTTCAAAACTATAAAAATATTTTTTGTACATAAATAAGATAATAAAAGTTTAGATAGTGAAAAATTACATCCATGAGATTAGAAAAATTTAAGAAAACTAAGAAAATTAGAAGTTTTCTTATACGAACTAGTAATAAGTAGTTATGAGCCGTTGTCCCAAGGGTTAGTAAGATGAAGGACGTCACTAATCTGAGGATAAAAATAAGTCTGAAAAATAGTTTCTATTCTGGAAGCCAAACATTTTGAACGTTGCTACCCTGCTATTCGCACTTACACACATCTTAAAGCCTGGGATAGTAGAGGATACCTTGAAATGCTCTTGTCTTAAAGCCGATGTATGAAGGAAATAAAAAGAAAAAAAAATGAATAAAGAAAATATAAAGTGGTGAGAAAAATGGACACTGGTTTTGTTATCACTGAAGGAAAGAAAAATGTATAGCAAGGGTGCTTCTTCACCTAGTGCCCTAAGGCCAACTGGTCTGGGAGTCACTGCTATGTCTGAGGTGGTGCAAGACGAGGAAAATACACCAAATGAGCAAGCACATGAGTAATCGGTCGGTTAGTACCTCAAGAAGTATTAACGGTCGCATGAAAGTGTGTGAGCAATTTCGTCTAAATATTCATTGATTAAAAAGTACTGAGGCTGAAGGGCAAGAGTATGATAGCTTGAATTGAATTCTCCGGGTGTAGGGATGTCCTTTACACACACGCAGGGTTATATGATCGATGTTTGGAATACAGATAGGAATGAAGAATAAGACGATGTTTTATTGAGGGAGGACGTGATTTCTAACATCTTTTCATGACCATTAAGATAGGGCTCATGACAACCGAAAAGCTAGCTTAGTTGGAAACCCTAATTTTCAAAGCTTTTCTTTTACGATTCTCTTCTTTAATTGTAATATTCATGATCTTGCTTTTATTATTGGATTTTGTGGGTGCAATCCACTGAAAACCCTCAGGAGACAACACTCCTCCTACTAGGGACACCTAGAGGTTTAAAGGCTTGTTGCACGTGCTCAGTGCAATCGTGTTGCCTACGAAAGTGTGCTAGTTAGTTTTTCTCTTTCTTTATTTTCTCCTTCTCTTTTTCTTTAATAAAACATTCGCTCGAGATGATCGAAATTAAGTTTGGGGGTATTTGATCAGTCGAAAATATTGCATATTTTAACCGGCAATTTCCTTATCATTTGCATCCATATAGAAGTGTACGGTATTCATATTTCACATATTAGCAAATCGGTCGCAAAATATCAAATTACATGTATTCGACCTTAAAACCGGCATTTCTAGGGAAATTGACTGCATTTCATCACATGGCATATTTTCTATATCTTGCAACCCGTGTTTCGAAGTCTGTGCAGGAAAAGAAGCTTGCTCGATCATTACACCGCTCGAAAGATACGTAAACTCACTAAACTCAAATCGGGTATCAACACAGAAGGGAAAATACAAATCAAAGCATCAGAGAAAAGCCCAAACTCCAGTACAAGACCACACCAGAAGCTGCAAGGCCCAAGCCTCCTAAATAGCCGCGGATCCGCGGCATGGGCTTGCTCAGGCCGCGGATCCGCGGTGGGCCCAGGGAATCAGTCCCTAAATTTCAGACCAAAATGCTTCATTCAGTGGATACAGTTCAGAAATGCACTCCAACTTCCAGAAGACTCCAGGGATTTCTACCAGATCAGCAAACACTTTGAGCTTCACTAAATTAGCCTATCATTCTAGAACTTTCCCTAAACCCTAGCTTAAACCCTAAGCTAGCTCCTAACAAACTCCTTCTAGAAACTCCTCAACAAACTTTTGGAGGGAAAGGGAAATTCAAACTTAAACCTAGGGTTTGGGAGCTCTATAAATAAGACCCTAGGCTCATTATCCCCACATTATTCAACCTTGGGAATTATTCATCCAATTAGTGAATCTATCCCCAAATCCATCTCTCTTTTCATCTCCTTCTTCCTCAAGTCTAGTGACAGGGCTTGTAGGAAACCCTAACCCTAATTCCAATTGAAATCAAGAATCCCGAGTACCCATTAAGCAAGAAGCCCGACAACCTTTAGGAGCGGAGCCGATCTTCAACAGAGCAAGCGATCCGAGCCGATCCACGACTCATGAAGCCGAGCGACGCCCGATCAACAATCTAGATTCTTCTTCTTGTAGTTCTTGAAGCGAATGTAATCAAAATTGTTGAGATAAATAAAGGTGATATTCTTTTATCTTGTTTTCTTTAAATTCCGCATCATGATATCTTTACAATTTGTGAATCTTTTCTGTGTGGTGATGTGTGAATAAAACTCCGCTCGTCGAGGAGTCGAGACGGTTAATAGAATGATGATGTAACATAGTTTTAATCGATTCTTGATTCCTACGATGGTTTGTAAACCCTAGCAAGTTTAAGAACCGACAACCCATTTCGTTACGATACTTTCTTGAATGATATCGCTCGAAATTGGGGAGTTAGGAACGTTTCTTGAAATTGTTAGAGGCTAGAATGCGAATGATATCGACAACAGAACAAGGGATAAGATGAAACCCTAGTTTCACGAGAAAACCCTAACTCTTGTCGATCATCATCGATCTAGTATCAATCCTTCGAAGGACAAGAATACGAAATCTTTAGATTACATCACGTCTATAGACCCGATCGATTCCTACGAGCCTCTTTAGATTCTTGACTGTTGATTGGAAATATTATCAAAACACCAATTCTTGATTGTTTATAGTTTCTTGATTCTTGAATAAAGAATAGTGACACTCGAATACAAATCATTCTTGAATCATGTTTTCTTTTATTGTTGCTTAACTTTTCATTTCAAACGTATCAAAATACAAGTGAATCGTGCAATCCCTGTGGACGATCCGCACTCACTACAAACTACATCCGACACCGTAGTTTGATTGCGGTCAAAATATTTTTTGGTTGTGATTTCTTTACCATTCTATACTACAACGGAAAATCTATCAATCAGTACACTGGACAAACTCACCGACAACTGGTTAGATGGTATTATATCTAACGTCAAATAGCAGTTCTCTGGTGACATGAGTGCAGATAATCTGTCGACCTGAGGTCGTCATTTGTCTCGTGTGAGTTCCCACTGTACTTTGATTACTACCCTACCACAGCTCTACTGAGTCGTGCAAACAGGTTTTAGTTGGGTACAGTCCCGAACCACATGGAGGAAGTGAACGATTGTTGAGGATCCTTCTCTCCCGGTATAGGGAGTCGCTGTTGCACTGTGTTCGGTTGGCCAACACCATAAGTCCCTGGCCAGGGCAGATTGAGAATTACTGGTAGTTAGACCAGTAGATTCTCGGATGGTTGAGCCACATCGGCACGACTTGTCAGGTTATTAGGAGTCTTTCGTGATCCATCCCCTAAACCCGACATGCGATACTCTTAGACGAACATACCGGACTATACGAAGATTGACATGGACAGGCTCAGTAAAGGTTCGGATGAGTTTGCTCGTCGGCCTTCTTTTCGACAGGTACCTGGGTCGCCATTACGTACAGCTAGTGCCACTGACGGACTTGTGGTTAAACCCACTACCAGCGTACTGTCGAGTCTTTAGAGTCCCACACAGAGTGTTTCCCTGGTTCAAACGAAATGATATAGATGCCGTATGGTTTTACGTGCAGGGTTCCGATCATATACGTGTACTAGCTATACGGATGTTGTTCGAACGGATAATACTAGTGGGCTTAGAATTAAACCACATTCTAGTATTATATTATTGGATTATCTTTATCTCTTGGTATTCGTATTTTTTGCAGTAAGAATACAGGTATGTATATACGGTGAGAGCATTCTTATAATTTTACAAGATATGCTTCTAGAATGGGACACCTCATTTTGGTTATATCTATTTTTAGTAAATAGATAATGAGGTGGAAAATGGAGATATTTGTGGCATGGTTTGAAGCATGGCTTATTTTTTTGTTTATTCATTTGACTTTACTACTCAAGCATGGTTGCATTTTTTTATGAAAAAATATTGCATGCTTGATTATTGGAAAAAGACTTAGCCATTCTTCACTTGAAAATTCTAGATTTCATTCTACACTTTGCATTCTCTCTCCATTTTTCTCTCCTTCTTTTTCCTCAAACCCTAACCCACACATGTGTTGTGAATCTTAGGGTTCTTTGAGATAAACTAGTCCAATTACTCTCTATATCTCCTAAACTATCTACATTAGCAAACTAAGTACTTTAGTTACCTCATTCTTGAGGTTGGAGCTTGAACCATAGACTCTCGGGTGGATCGTCTTTGATATGAGGAGGCCGACGATGAAGCGCGATCCGTACCTTCTAGGAGCTCAAGAAGAGTAGAAGAAGCCCCGAAGGACTTGTATCTTAGAGGTATAAACCACTATCATAGTAGTCTAGAACCTCTTTGTGTTTAACTTGTTAAGGTTTCTGAATGATCTTGGAAGTTTAGTCAATGTTACTTGTTTTAAAATCATTTTTTGTAAATTCCGCCTATCCACAAACCTTGTGGGGTGTGTGACATCGACTTACATAGCCTTCATGTCTTTGCCGGCATTTGGCAAGCCGGTGTGCTCACTAACCCAATCCATAGTAAATTTATGCAAGGCGTTTCCAAAAGAGAACTCTTCGGTGTCTACACCATTGCAAAAGATAAGCCGGATCAAAGTAGGCCTATTTTGACCCAAATTTGGCAGCTTCATATAATGGCATAACAGAGTTTTATTTAGCTTCTATATATGCTGTTGGTGAATGTGTTGCTTCAACCTATCCATAAGCTATTGTGTTGGGTGACGTCGACATACGTCCGAATGGCGGAATTGGCTCCATGCTTTTTTCTGCGGAAAGCCAAATTTAAATATTAAATCAAAACTACCAATTTTTTAACTGAAAATTATATGCAACTGCTTAGAAGTTACGGGCTGCTGTTTACAAGTTACAGGAAAGTTCTCACAAGTTACAGACAACTGCTTACAAATTACAGGCAACATTATAGATGTTACATGCAACTTTTATAGAAATTACAAGCAACTACTTAAATGTAAGCAGTTTTCTGTAACTTGTAAGCAGTTGTCTGTAAGTTCTAGGAAAGATTTGAACTGGAGACATCTGGTTTTAAGTACTAGACGTCTCTGAAGTCAATTTTCAAAGGCATATTTTGAACTGGAGACGTCTGGTTATAAGTACCAGATGTCTCTGAAGTCAATTTTTAGAGACGTATTTTGATTTGGAGACGTCTGCCACAGACATCTGCACTACAAAAAATTTGTTACAGACATCTGGTTTCTAAGAAAATTTGTTTATGATTGAAGGTTAGGTTGCACAGATATTTCCAATGGGTTGCCGTATCCATGTTCGATACGTATCAGACACCAATACTTGCATGACACGTATTGGAAACGTTGTATATATATAATATATGCATAATATGTGTTTTATGTGTGACATGTCCGTATAAACATATTTTTAATTTGTTACCAGCGTGTAATATTTTAGACTTGTTAACTTTTTCTTATTTAATATTGACATAATAGTTTAATATTTTGTTTATCTTTATAAATTTATATATATAGTCGTGTCCCGGTATCCTACATTTTAGGATTTTGTCGTATCGATGTATCGTGTCGTATCCGCGTCCCTGAATCCGTGTCCATGCAATCTTGGTTAAAGGTAACATCTATAAAGTTGCATGTAACTTGCAAGAAGTTACCTGTAACATGTAGGCAATTTAGAATGTTACAGGCAACTGCTTACAACTTACATGCAATTGCTTAGATATTACATGTAACTTTTATAGAAATTACAGGCAACTATTAAGATGTTACAGGCAAATAATTTGCCTGTAACATCTTACAAACAACAAATGAAAATTAGCAGTTGCCTGTAACATTTATGAAGTTGCATGTAACTTGTAAAAAGTTACCTGTAATATGAAGGCAATTTTGGTATATGTTACAGACAACTTTGGTAGATATTACAAGCAACATTATAGATGTTATACGAAACGTTATAGATGTTCACAATTTTTTTTATTAAAAAAAAAACAATTTCGAATTGCAGTGTAAGATTAACGGAAAGGGTATGAATTTTATCTAATTTGTATATCGGCAGCTGTTGCTTCCTCGACTGCTGTCGACGTCGTTAACTTCAATTCTAGAGCCGCTGACATAGCCGATACCTTTTTCGTCCATTTCAAGGCCTCATCCTTTGATTTAGGCGCTATTCTACAGGGATTAGGGTTTTCGACGACTTGGGGAGGCGATGTTGCGACGAGGGAGGCGAGGTTGCGACGAGATGCGTGAGAGAAACTCGAGCGACAATGTGAGGGTACGAGAGAGAAAGAGATAATTTTGAAGTTAGGGGTATTTCCGTGCTTGCACAAAATTAAATTACCCAGGCCTTAGGCCAGAGATTTTTAGACCAAGTTTTTGAACAGTATGCCCGTTCTTCCTATTTTGATATCAGGGACTTATTCATCCCCTTTTTCTTCGGCCGGCGGCTTTTCATCAATTTGCCCAAAATTCTATCTCAAAATTACCAAATTAAATTAAATTCTTCTAAAAATGTCTAAAATAAATATAATATTTTAAGATCTAACACTAAAATAAAAAATAAAAATAAAATCCTAAATCTGGCAATATGACTCTCCAATTTTGCTTCCTGTCTTACTTTCGCATATGTCCCTCCAATATCATAATCTTCAAAATCTGAGTTTTTTTCCGCCGATTAGGATCTGTTTCGTTTGTTGCTGATGGTAGTGGTGTGGAAATGCCACGAAACCATTGAGAAAATTACCAAGTGCTTTGTTGCCGTGATGTGCAACCTAATTACGGCATCAATTATTTTTTTGTTACTTGTTGAGAGAATATATAATAAATAATGTAATAAATACCCTACTTCTGAAAAATATATAATAAATAATGTTACAATAGAAGTTAAAACTAAAATCCAAATTTTACGATATGATTCCCTATATCACTCTTAATTCGAAAAAATAAAAGGAAATTGAAAGGAATTGTTCATTGGTGCTACATCAACTTGTTTCCTGTCGCACCAAATTTTACGATTCATATGATACATATTTCTTGTAATAAACGTGGTATTTTTCTATTGCATCAAACAAACCAACCTTTTGACGGGCCTCTCTTAATCACGTTAACTTGGCCCACATATTTGAAGACGCCCTTTTGAATGAGCCCAAGTTTAATTTGGACTGAATCTGAATATAAGAAAAATATATACCCTCACTTATGAATGAAAAAATGATCTAAAAAACCATTATCCTAAATTTAAGTTATATTTATCCTGTGATAATGAGTAAAATTCTGACGGTTGATTTGTTCTTATTAGTCACCGATAGATTGTGAGTAACAAACGGCATGCTCCGCCCAATGTTAGCTAACATGATAAAGTTAAATGGATTATGACGATCTGATCATTGATTACGTGTGCTAGCTGCTATCCAAATCCAATTGCAAACCATTTTTGTCATTTTCCTGAATGATTGCATCTTCAGCGTGCCACCAAGTCATGGATACGAGACGTTTTCCTCGTAGAGACTATGGGAACTTGGCATGTAGCAAACTAATATTATTTTTAATCTTATCTTTATCGATAACCCTCTCTCTTCAAACGCCGGCTCAATAGGATCCTTACATCTACTTACAACCAACTTTGGATAAAGGCATCAATTCATGACCACCAATGTTTTTTACGTGCAAACTTGTCAATTCTTGAAACATGCCTTCATCTATCATGAAAATTTGGAGTTGTGTTATTAATTCCTTCTTCTTCTTCTTCTTGTTGTTTGAAGAGGCAGAAGAATTAGAAAGAAGAATCCTATAAGAAAGAAACACAAGCTATGGCTAATTTATTGGTTTCCATCAACGACAACAAAACCTCTTGTGCCCATCAAGGTATGTTTCCTACATTGGGACCACTATGGCCCATATCGAGTCTTGTTCATCCCCACATTGGTGTCATCATCAGAAGTACATTGGGATGTGGATCCTCAGAGGATATTGGATTTCCATAATCGGATCTGTTCAAAAGATATCCATCCACATTAGAATTTCAAGTTTGGAAGAGAAATCCTCCAATCCTCGAAACAAGGACCGAGGATACATAATGTAGTCTCCTAAAATAGGAGGATGTTAGCATACATGAATTATATACATAAGAGAGTTAAATATTTAAGCGGATTTAAGTGGAATAAATGGGGTGATGGCATGCATATTATAAAAATCGCCAGTTGAAAACGCATGACAATCATTCATACCTTTTGCGTTTGCGAAAAGCAAAAAAAAACTGCAATTTGAATATTACAGGTTGACCAGAACATGTGATCAATACAGTATTTTTTCATAAAGAGGAAGTTGCAAGCGAAAAACAATGCGTCTATACCATTACCGAAATTTGTTGAGAAGAACCAAAATATATATAGACTTAGAGATTGGAGTTCAAGATTCGGATCTATTCAAAATAGATCCATTCGCATTGGAGCCAAGTGTTTAGGGTAAAAATTGAAGTCCAAGTGCTCAAATTAGGGGGAAAATACAAATAAATTCTTTAAAGCAGGAAACGATGGCATTCATGTATCATATACATAACAAAGTTAGATGTATTTGAATGGAAGAAATGAGAAGATGATCATGCAAAACATATAGTTGAAGATCCACGACAATTATGCATTCTTTTTGGAATGAAAAGCACATGAAAACTGCAACATGATTACTACAAGTTGACTAGAAGCGGGAAGCCATCACAATAAATTTTCGACAGCTTAAAAAAGTTGCACACGAAAAGCAGCTGCATTAATCATTACTTGACCTTGTTTAAATGAAGCGATGAAAATAGATGTTTGGACTTTAGAAATTGAGTTTAAAATTTCGCATGTATTCGGAATTGTTCCACATTCATTTTAGAGTTTTGAGTTTGAGAAAGCAAGACTAAAGTCTAGTCCTAAAATTATAAGGCAAAACCATGGAATTATTTTTTTAAAACAGGAGATTTTAGCATGCATGAATCATGTACATAACATAGTTAGATTTATTTAAATGAAAGAAATAAGGAAATAACGGGCACACCATAAAGTTTGTGTTGTGAAAAATAGCACCAAAGTACGCAGTAGATGATCGATACGCGTGAATCGGAACTAATGAAAAAGATCAAACACGGTAACTATACAAAAACAATAGGTAATAAAAAAAAAAACATACCAAACAAAGAATACAAGGTATTATCCAGGTTCGGTATGCAATTGCACCTAATCCTGCAAACCGACGATAAATTGCTTTCACTATTCAACGAAAAATTACAAAAGATAATTTTTCTGCCCTCTAGATCTCACCAAATACAACCGTACAATCTCTCTTCTATACAAATCTCTAGGCCTCTCCTCTGCCTTTTGCATCAGCGGCCTCCGCCCAAATTAAACAAACCCTCTGTTTATTTTATTTGCTTGATGGATTAGTGGATTCCATTTAATTGCAGCAGCCCCACCATCATCATTGGCCGCAGCCTTAAATATATAGGCACCGTTGGATTCCTTGATTGATTCCAATTCAAGCGATTATTTAAATAATATATAGAGATATATATAGTTCAGATATAAGTCTTGATTTAAATTAATGATTAATTTAAATCTTCAACTCTTCACGTGTACTGCACGTGCCACTTCATTGGTTTTACCGGGGCTTTTGGGCTCTTGATCTCGGCTCCAACTTTGCAATCAATTTCAACAATTTCCACTTTTAATCAAATTCGCAAAATCTCTACACTTCCATGAAAAAACTTGGAACCCTGCAATTCATCGTTTCTAGCCTTTATCAAGCAACTAGGCAAATCAAGTCCAAACAAAACTTGAACTTTGAAACTGGGACCATCTTCGTAATTGAGACCGGACCATCTTCGTATATGCGTATATATAGTTCCTAAGATATAAGTCTTGATTTAAATTAATGATTAATTTAAATCTTCAACTCTTCACGTACACTGCACGTGCCACTTCGTTGGCTTCTCTTGGGCTTCTGGGCTCTTGATCTCGGGCTCCAAATTTGCAATTAATTTCAACAATTTCCACCTTGATTCAAATTCGCAAAATCTCTACACTTCTATGAAAAAACTTGAAATCCTGCAATTCGTCATTTCTAATCTTAATCAAGCGACTAGGCAAATCAAGCCCATGTAAAACTTGAACTTTAAAACTGGGACCACCTTCGTAAATGCGTCCACCAAAATTTTATGAGTATCAATTTTCGTAGGCGAAATAGCCTTCTTCTTGTTCTCCAAAAAGAAATTATTCATCTCGATATGCTTAGTACTCGAACTATAAGGTTGATGCACCGCCAAGTGAATTTGCGCTCTGACTGTTGCAAAACACCTCCGTAAAATCCTGCAGAACACCAATACCACCCATCAATCCATGCAATTATATAGTCTCCTTGACAGCCTCCGTAATAGCTATCAACTCTGCTTTTGTCGTCGATAACGCTATAATGGACTGTAACATCGATCTTCATGACACTGCGCCAGTGCCCAGCGTGAATAAAAAACCCGTTTTCGATCTTCATCTATCCCTATCACCAGCAAAATCCGAGTCACAATACCCTATCATGATACAATCGGCTGTACTGCTTCTGCTAAAAAACAATTCGAACATCATTGTCACGCCCCGCTTCCCAGTGTACGAGGAAGGTGACGTGACGGGCACGTGACGTATTTACTCATAAATAAATACGTTAAGCGTAAATAAGCAATATATATATATATATATATATATATATATATATATATATATATATATATATAATATACAAGAAATGACAAGAGATATAAAATGAATAGCAACTTTTATTTACATTCATCTTTACAATACAACTGATTTGAAAAGAAAATGTACAATGATAAAAGCAATACCTAAACAATGGCATACAAACGGGAAGGTAAGTATAAGTAAGCTAGAAGTATGACTGTGTCTCAATCTGCTCCAAATACTCCTGGCTGGGCTCGATCTCCTGAGGGTCCTGTCCTCCTGACAAACATTCCAAGAAAGAAATAGACAGGAATATCGTCAGCGAACTAGCGCTCGGTAAGTCCCAAAAGAAGGGAAGGAATACAACAAGTAATGTGGAAGGAAACTGTTAAGTTATACAGGTATCAGTTTGTTATTCTAACGTAGTTGTTTGTACCTTGGTACAGAAGGTATCAGTGTATACGAGAGAAGTTCATCTTACAACGTGGACTATGGTAACATGTAAGTATAAGGCCATATCAAAATCCACGAGATAACAGCACGAGAGTTCATATAGGTGTCTTTTAGTGATCATCTCATTCCACTTCTAATACATTCCGTGCCAACCTACCCCTTTAACCCCGTAATATGTTGTATAGATTATAATTATCAGACTTGCCGAGACCATGGATACAAATTGTTCATATAATCAGGTTCAGGATGTAAACAAGTAGTCATGTAATCAAGTCAAGTTATAACCATGGTTCGGTCAAGTCAAGTCATGTTTGCATATTGATCTTGTCCTGGTATTCAGGTTTTGGTTCGAGTATACATGTTAGAGTTTGGATTCATGTTTGAATTGTATTCTGGTTTGAGTTTGGATTCAAGCTTAATATAGACTGAGACTTGAGTCAGACACTTAGAACTAATTTTGATCCTAAATTAAGTTTGGGAGTTATCGGTAACTGCTGCATATGGACGGCAGAATTTGTGTCTTTTTCCAAGACAATTACCATTGATAATACCGTTAAGTTTTTCTACCTTAAATAGGCAAGCACTCACTTTCTCCGGCTCGCTGAGGCTTAAGAGAATTGATCCAGCTTAAATCCATATTTACTAAAGTTCTTAACAGTATTTTATATAGCTCGAGGGGGTTTTATGAAAAAATATTTTTAATATAGTTCAAAATAACCTCGAGAAATTTATTTATATTCTTTAGGGTTTCCATGGATTTGTATTTTAAGAATTGAGGTATTTTAGTGATAATTATCTTAACTTGAATAGTTCATGATATTTTACTCTAAAATTGTCTTGTATTGATATCTTGATTGTATTTTGATGAAACTTGTAATTCTTTTATTTGAAAAAAATTATAAGTTATTATATTTTGAAAATATATGGATTTGTAATATTTATATAATTAAAAATTAATTTTGATTATTAAGTAGAAAATCTAGTTTTTCTTAAAAAATCGTATTAACAACCTTTCGAGACCGAATGCTCCGGTAGCTCAAGGATGTGCAATAATCCGCATCATCCAATAGCGGGTCCCCTAAAAAGAGTTGTAGAGGCTTATTTGCAAAAGGTTTTGAAATACAATCCAAAAAAAAAACCGTTTTTATAGTTGATGGTATTTTAATGTAATATGGTAACAAAAGTATGTTCAAGGTACACCGAGCTATGGAAACATGTGTGTATGTGAGAAGTAGGTCATTACCCCGTGAAGCTTTCTAAAGGTAAAGTATTAACAATATACTAAAAAGTGATATGTAAAGTTCATGATATTTTCATGTAAAACTTAGATTAAAATTATTTTACATGGAATTCTAGGCTGAAATTTATTCTAAACATTTATAATAATTTTACAAGTATTGTGTAAAAGTTGTATGAACAATATGTAAGAAAAAGGGTGAGTTTTTAGGGTTTAGAATATCGACATCGATATTAACTCCACTTACCGATGTTCGTTTTAAAAAAAAATTCAAAGAGAAAGAAGAGAGATTTGGAGGGACTTACAAGTGGATTAGGGTAAGGAAAATTGAAGAAGATAGATCTGTAGTCGTGGCGTCGCTAGGTCGTCGGAATAGCCTTCATTTCTCGCCGGAAGTTGGTCGTTGGCTAACTCCTTTTCTACTTCACTTGTATTTGAGAAAATTTGAGGGTCTTGGTTAGAATTTTCAGAATGAGAAAGGGCTGGGGAATGGGATAGTGTTTATAGTGTGGAATTAGGGTTTTGGGATTAAAAGAGTAAATTAAAACGCATTAAAATGTGATAAATTGGGAAAATGAAAGGTCTCTATTTGATTGCAGAGTAATCAAACAATGCAGGGGTAATGGGGGGGTAAGAGAAACGATAAGTGTGCAAAAGCCGGGCATCATTTTCCACGGGGCCCGTCCCCGCCGGCCCATATAGGCATCTCGCCGGTCAAAAGGTGATGGGAAGCCGGTGGATTCTCGCCACGTGTACTCCTCTGTGTTTATAACATTGTGCACATGTTTATTTTCTCAGACTTTTAATTTTTTTGTGCATTGCACGTGTAAAATTTTGGGCTTCCAAAAAGTTTAAAAAATAAAATCTGAAAAAAAATGTGTTTGATAGGATTCAAACACAGGGACCACGTCACAGCAGTGCAAGACTTTACCAGTAAGCTACAAGTTGTTTCTTGCCGTTCTTAACAAAAATTAACTTTTAATGTGTACTCAGGCTTACAAACTCCTTTCTGTACATTAAATTGAAAATTTTCGTACAGTAAATTCAGAGTCGTTACATTCTACCCTCCTTATAAAAATTTTATTCTCGAAATTTACAATTATATAAGGACTAGTTTACAAATAAGAAAGGGTATCTTGCACGCATGTCATTTTCTCGTTCTCGCGTTGATTCTCCTGGTGAATCTTTTCTCCACATCACTCGGATCAAGTTTACTTCCTTGTTCTGCAGTGTCTTTACTTTTCTGTCCAGAATCTCAACGGGTTGTTGCTCATAAGTTAGGTCCGTTTGTACAGTGAGCTCGGAGTGATCAAGGATGTGGCTGGGGTCACTCACATATTTTCGAAGCTGGGATATGGGGAACACGTTGTGCACTCCTTCTAATGAGGGCGGTAGTGCTAAACGATATACCACTTCTCTGACTCGTTCGAGAATGTCGAACAGTCCTATGTATCTCGGACTGAGCTTACCCCTCTTGCTAAAACGGATTACCCCTCGGTTTAGAGAGATCTTTAAGAAAACATGATCTCCAGGTTGGAACTCCAGGTGTTGGCGCTTTGCATCAACCCAATGTTTCTATCGGTCTTGGGCTATGCACATTCTTTCCCTGATCGTGCGAACTATGTCCACAGTTGCCACGATCATCTCTGGTCCTAGGAGTTCACGATCTCCGATGTTATCCCAACTTAGTGGTGAACGACACTTCCTTCCACAGAGAGCTGCAAATGGTGCTATTCCAATACTCTCCTGATAGCCGTTGTTGTATGAAAACTTCACAAGGTGTAGGTGATCTTCTCACGAACCTCCGAAGTCTAACATACAAGCTCTTAGCAAGTTCTCCAGAATCTAAATTGTTCGCTCAGACTGTCCGTCCATTTATGGATGGTAAGCTATGCTGAAGTTCAGACTCGTTCTCAGGATAGCTTGCAGACTTTGCTAAAACTGTGATCAGAATCTGGTGTTACGATTGGAGACGATGCAAACCAGTACACCATATAATCTCACAATCTCATTCATGTACTTCTTTGCTAACGTCTCGGTAGATTGGCTAACTCGAAAGGGAATAAAGTGAGCCGACTTGGTGAGTCGATCCACAATAACCCATACTGCATCGTTACCCTTCGTGCTGTGAGGAAGGGCAGTCACGAAGTCTATGGTAATGTGCTACCATTTCCATTCTGGGATAAGTAACGTTTGAAGTAAACCAGCAGTCCTATAATGTTCAGCTTTTACTTGCTGACACACCAAGCACTTGGCTACGCTTCTAGCTACTTCATGCTTCATTCCATACCGCCAGTAGTGTTGTCGTAGATCCTTATACATTTTGGTACCACCGAGGTGTACTGAGTATGGATAGCCGTTAGCTTCATTCATCAACTCTTCTCGAACAAGACCTTATGGTACACACAATCTACTTCCATATCTCAAGGATCCGTCTTCGTGGATGATGAATTCTGATCAAAGCCCACTTTCTACCTGTTCTCGGATCTTTTGCAGTTTGGCATCACTTGCTTGAGCTGTTTTGATCTGATTGACAATAGTAGACTAAACTTGTAAGTTCATCAACTCTGAAGCTTACCTGGCATAACTACCTTGATCTCCATCCCGTGCAATTCCTGCTGAAGCTTCCACTGTGTGGTGAGATTCATTGATAATGGCTGACGGTTAAGTGCATCATGAACTACATTCATCTTTCCTGGATGATACTGTAGGTTGATGTCGAAGTCCGCCATAAGTTCTAGCCATCTTCTCTGCTGCATGTTTAACTTTTTCTCAGTAAATAAATACTTCAGACTTTTGTGGTCCGTGTATATATCCACTCGTTCTCCCAGAAGATAGTTTCGCCAAATCTTAAGTGCAAAAGTAACGGCTGCCAACTCCAAGTCATGTGTTGGATAGTTGCGCTCATGAACTTTCAGTTGTCTTGATGCAAAAGCTACATCCTTTCCATGTTGGTGTAGAACACATCCTAATTCCTTACCAGACGCATCACAATGCACGACAAAACCTCCAGATTAATCCGGTATTACAAGAATAGGAGCTGATGTCAATCTTGACTTGAGTTTTACAAAAGCGTATTCACATGCTTCTGACCACACGAACGCTTCATCTTTACGTGTGAGCTTGGTCAGATGTGTTGCAATCTTCGAAAATCCTTCAATGAATCTTCGGTAGTATCCTGTTTATCCAAAGATACTTCGAATATCCTTCATCGTCCTTGGTGTCGGCCATTCGTTGACAGCCGCCACTGTAGCTGGATCTACTGAGATTCCTTCGCCTGAAACAATATGTCCAAGAAATCCGACTTGATCTAGCCAAAATTCGCATTTGCTGTACTTGGCATAGAGTTGATGTTGTCGCAATGTCTTCAGGATAATCCGCAAATGCTCAGCATGCTCTTTCCAATTCTTTGAATACACCAGGATGTCGTCGATAAAAATAACAACGAATCTGTCTAAATACTCTTGGAAAACTTGGTTCATCAGATTCATAAATATAGCAGGTGCATTGGTCACTCCAAATGGTATCACAAGATATTCGTAATGACCATAGAGAGTCCTGAACGCCGTTTTAGGAATATCAGACTCTTTGACCTTCACTTGATGATAACTCGAACGAAAACCTAGTTTTGAAAATACACAAGACTCACTTAGCTGATCGAATAAAACATCGATGCGTGGTAGTGGATACTTATTTTTTACCGTCACTTCGTTCAGAGCTCGGTAATCTATACACATTCTGTATGAACCTTCTTTATTTTTCATAAGCAAAACTGGAGATCCCCAAGTACTGGGACGAATCTAATCTTTCTTTAGAAGTTCGTCTAACTGAGTACGGATCTCCTTCAATCCTTCTGGGCTTAACCGGTACGGAGCTTTGTTTACCGGTTGCGCACCAGGTAGTAAGTCAATGCTGAATTCAAGAGCTCGATCGGGAGGCAAACCTATTATATTTTCAGGAAACACATTCTCAAACTCTCAAACTACCTCCGTCTTTTCATCTTCCGCCGATAGAGTAAATACTTCCGCATCTTTCATCTTGGCACAGAAGATTCCTGGCTCCAAAGTTCTGTCTCCACTCTTGAAATAAAAAACTGGGTGATCTGGTATCTCCAATACTACTCTCCATTGACGGCAGTCAATCGTAGCATAGAAACCTCCCAGCCAGTCTATTCCCAACACAACATCGAAGTTTGGGATGTCCAAAACTTTGAAATTCATGTAGAATTCTCGTCCGCAAACTACAACTGGATACTAATCCAACCCCATAGTTGCCTTCAAAACTCCATTCCTGAAACTGATAGTCCAGCTTGATATGAGTGGCTTCACGGGAATCGCATGTGTTCTCACAAAACGTTGGGACATGAAGCAGTGTGATGCTCCAGTGTCGAACAGTACTAGTGCAGGAAGGGTGGCTACTAGTATAGTACCAGTAATAACTTGGCCAGTGGCCTCGGATTTCTTAACGGTCATGGTGAAAGCCTGGCGCCGGGGTACATTCCTCCTTACTGGAGGCACATTCCTCTGTCCCTGGGGCATGTTTTTCTACCCTTGAGGCATGTTCCTTTGAGCCTGATAGAATTGACGAGGAGTCTGTGCAGGAGGTTCATATGGAGGTGGAGCAGGGATAGTAAGACAAGGTGCAGGAGTTTGAATAGCTGGCCGCCGCGGAATGGTGATTGCGGGTCTAGGTGCTGGAGCTGGGTTGAGACAATATGGACAAGCTCCAATGGCGTAAGTGGATGCGCCACAAACTAAGCACAAGCCATTTGCACGCATGTAGTCTTTCGCCAGGTGTCCATTCCTCTTGCAGTAGAAGTAAAAGTTTGGACTGGGCCAGTTAAAAGTTACTACCGGTCTCCTGGGTGCAAAGGAAGAGGCTCCTCCTGCCATCTGAGTGGAAGGATGTTTCACACCGGCAGTCTGAGGTCTGCCCTTCTTCTTCACCACTGCCTCATAGCACCGGGCAACCTTCAGAGCAAGATCATAGGTTGGAAATCCCATGTAGCTAGTGCAGCTTGGATTTCCGGGTCCAACCCTTACTGAAATCTCCGTGCCCTGATCTCAGCAGTCTGGATAAGGTGTGCCACCAATCTGTTACAACCTTGTGTTAGCAGTGTAGTATGTGATATCAGGATATCAGAAAATTGAATATTAAGACATATTTTACCTGCTAAGTATGGTAAACTCAGCATCGTATTCATCCACAGATTTGTTCTATATTGAACCTTACTGTAAGTAGATGAATTGCTGTTCCATGTCAAAACGGGCAGTCTCGAGAAAATATTTCGCGTTGAACATATCGCGAAATGTTCTCCGTTCAATCGGTTGGGCGAGTCGGCTTTCTTCAGCCTTCCACCAGATTCTGGCGTTATCTGTCAGTTGCAGCTTCGCAACTCTCACCCAAGCAACCTCTGGCACTTGTGCTGCTGCCAGATCATTCTCGATAGACTGAGTCCATTCCTCTGCCTCTAGTGGGCTCTCTTTCCCAAAAAAATGTTTCGGGTGCAATGTCTAGAATTGCTTGACTCCGGGTGCCTCGACCTCTGGGCGGTACATAAGGATAGCAGTCTGCTGCTGCTAACTCTCCAAGAGGCTCTTGATTGCCTCAAGCAATACCGTTTGCTCGTTGATGGGAGCTGCAACGGTAGGTGGTGGTGGTAGGATAGGAGGTGGAGTGTTTCCATTGACGTTGGTATTCGCGTTGTTCGGTGAATCCAAGACCTTGATAGAAAAAGAAAGGTTAGGATAGATTCAATGAATTTGAAATGAAAAGAATGTATAGTTGCTGATTCTTATTATTCTTGTGATATATTTCTTAGGATTTCATGCAGAACTGACCTGCATGGGCCGCCAACAAAACCTGTCATGCCCCGCTTCCCAGTGTACAGGAAAGGAGACGTGACGAGCACGCAACGTATTTACTCAGAAGTAAACACGTTAAGCGTAAATAAGCAATACATATAAAATGCACAAGAGATATAAAATGAACATCAACTTTTATTTACATTCTTCTTTACAATACAACTGATTTGAAAAGAAAATGTAAAAAGATAAAAGCAATGCCTAAACAATGGCATACAAACTGGAAGGTAAGTACAAGTAAGTTAGAAGTCTGGTTGTGCCTCAATCTGCTCCAAGTACTCTTGACTGGGCTCGGTCTCCTGAGGGTCCTGTCCTCCTGACGAATATTCAAGAAAGAAATAGATAGGAATATCATCAGCGAACAAGTGCTCAGTAAGTCCCAAAAGAAGGGAAGGAATGCAACAAGTAATGTGGAAGGAAACTGTTAAATTATACAGATATCAGTTTGTTATTCTAACGTAATTGTTTGTAGTTTGGTACAGAAGGTATCAGTGTATACGAGAGAAGTCCATCTTACCCCGTAGAATATGGTAACATGTAAGTACAAGGCCCCGTCAAAACTCATGGGACAACGACACGAGAGTTCATATATGTGTCTTTTAGTGATCATCCCATTCCACTTCTAATACATTCCATACCAATCTACCCCTTTAACCCCGTAATGTGTTGTATAGATTATAATTACCAGACTTGCCGAGACCATGGATACAAGTTGTTCATGTAATCAAGTTCAGGATGTAAATAAGTAGTCATGTAATCAAGTCAAGTTATAGCCATGGTTCGGTCAAATCACTTCATGTTTGCATGTTGATCTTGTTCTGGTATTCAGGTTCAGGTTCAAGTATACATGTTAGAGTTTGGATTCATGTTTGAATTGTATTCTGGTTTGAGTTTGGATTCAAGCTTGATATAGACTGAGACTTGAGTCAGACACTTAGAACTGATTATGATCCTAAATTAGGTTCGGGAGTTATCGGTAACTGCTGCATATGGACGGCGGGATTTGTATCTTTTTCCAAGACAATTACCATTGATAACATCGTTAAGTTTTTCTACCTTAAATAGGCAAGCACTCACTTTCTTTGGCTCCCTGAGGCTTAAGAGAATTGATCCCGCTTAAACCCATATTTACTAAAGTCCTTAACATTGTTTTATATAGCTCGAGGGAGTTTTATGAAAAAATATTTTTAATATAGTTCAAAATAACCTCGAGAAATTTATTTATATTCTTTAGGGTTTCTATGGATGTGTATTTTAAGAATTGAGATATTTTAATGATAATTATCTTAACTTGAATAGTTCATGGTATTTTACTGTAAAATTGTCCTGTATTGATATCTTGATGGTTTTTTGATGAAAGTTGTAATTCTTTTATTTGAAAAAAATTATAAGTTATTATATTTTGAAAATATATGGATTTGTAATATTTATATAATTAAAAATTAATTTTGATTATTAAGTAGAAAATATAGTTTTTCTTAAAAAATCGTATTAAAAACCTTTCGAAACCGATTGCTCCGTAAGGAGGTCTGCATCTCGCTCTACTAACCCAAAGATATGCGATAATCCGCACCATCTAATAGCGGGTCCCCTAAAGAGAGTTGTAGAGGCTTATTTGCAAAGGGTTTTAAAATAGAATCCAAAGAAAACCGTTTTTTATAGTTGATGGTATTTTAATGTAATATGGTAACAAAAATATGTTCAAGGTATATCGTGCTATGGAAACATGTGTGTATGTGAGGGGTAGGTCATTACCCCGAGAAGTTTTCTAAAGGTAAAGTATTAACAACATACTAAAAGGTGATATGTAAAGTTCATGGTATTTTCATGTAAAAGTTAGATTAAAGTTATTTTACATGGAATTGTAGGTTGAAATTTATTCTAATGTTAAAAGTATTGTGTAAAAGTTGTATGAACAATATGTAAGAAAAAGGATGAGTTTTTAGGGTTTAGAATATCGACATCGGTATTAACTCCACTTACCGAAGTTCGTTTTAAAAAAAAATTTCAAAGAGGAAGAAGAGAGATTGGGAGGGACTTACAAGTGGATTAGGGTAAGAAAAGGTTGAAGAAGATAGATCGTTAGTCGTGGCGTCGCGGGGTCGTCGGAATAGCCTTGATTCATCACCGGAAGTTGGTCGTTGGCTAACTCCTCTTCTACTTCACTTGTACTTGAGAAAATTTGAGGGTTTTGGCTAGAATTTTCAGAATGAGGAAGGGTTAGGACGTGGAATAGTATTTATAGTATGGAATTAACATTTTGGGATTAAAAGAGTGAATTAAAATGCATTAAAATGTGATAAATTGGGGAAATGAGGGGTCTCTGTTTGATTGCAGAGTAATCAAACAGTGTAGGGGTAATGGGGGTAGGGGAAACGACAAGTGTGCAAAACCCAGGCATCATTTGCCACGGGGGCCCGTCCCCGCCGGCCCATATAGGCATCTCGCCGGTCAAAAGGTGATGGGAAGCCGGTAGATTCTTGCCACATGTACTCCTCTGTGTTTATAACATTGTGCACATGTTTATTTTCTCAGACTTTTAATTTTTTTGTGCATTGCACGTGTAAACTTTTGGGCTTCCAAAAATTTTTAAAAATAAAATCTGAATAAAAATAAATGTGTCTGATGGGATTCGAACACAGGGCCTACGTCACAACAGTGCAGGCTTACCAGTGAGCTACAATTTGTTTTTTGCCGTTCTTAACAAAAATTAACTTTTAAAGTTTACTCAGGCTTGCAAACTCCTTTCTGCATCAAATTGAAAATTTTCATACTGTAAATTCATTGTCGTTACATCCGTAGTACTCTTCAACTACCTCAGAATCCACTTTATAGCCTGCTAATGATCCTTGCCCGAATTAGCCATGTATCGATTGACCATCCCTACTGCATGTGAAATTTCTGGACACGTGCAAACCATCGCATACATCAAACTGCCTACCGCACTCGTATATGGCACTTTAGACATGTATTCCTTGTCCATATCCGACCCTGGTGATAAGTTCGCCGTCCGTTCCGTCACAAGTCCTCACTCTCAGTCCATGTCAAGGAAAGGAGTAACGACATCTTCTGTTCTCCAAGTCTGGTTGCTTGTGGTTCGTTGTTCTCAAAGGTTATGAAGTGTGCCCCTAAAGAAGTAGACACGAGTTCTGCATTCTCCATCCCATATTGAGCGAGAACTTTCTTGATATACTGTTTCTGTCGCAGACGCAAATCACCACGCTTTCTCTCCCTGACAATTTTCATGCCAAGTATTTTCTTCGCAACCCCCAAATCTTTCATCTTGAACTCCTGACTCAATTTTCGTTTCAACCTATTGATTTTTGATATGCTGCGTGATGCTACCAATATATCGTCCATGTACAATAAAAGATAAATCCGGGACCCAATGTCTAGTAGTCTCACATAAATGCACCGATCCTTAATATTCCTTGTGTATCCAATCACTAACATTAACTAATAAAATCACCTGTACCTCTGTCTCGACGACTGGTTCAAACCATAAAGAGATTTCTTCAATTTGCAAACATAGTCATCCTTTCCATCAACTACAAACCCATCTGGCTAATGCATATAAGTATCCTCCTCTATCGTAACTCTCTAACTAGAAAAATCGGTAGACTGCACAACCTCTCTGTAATTGGACCATTCCTTGTGCTCAATAGTCAACGAATATAATGTCGCATCATCGAAACCAACTGCGGTCATGTTCTCAAAACCAAGTCTGAACGGCAGATGCCTAACTAGTATAGATCTCCGCCCCTCTGTCTATACTGGACCATCTGTCTTTGTCGGACCCTCCGCCTGAATTTGAGTATGAATCACCTCATATCTTCTCTTATCCTAAATCCGGAATTTCGATCTCCACCTTGCTTAGTGGCGCAACCGTTCTCTTTTCACCTTCTGATTGAGTCTATTTTCTATGAACCATCGTAGACTCATCAAGCGTAACATGCCAACTGATTACTATCTTTTGGGTCTCAGGACACCACAACCTATACACTTTGGTTTCACTTTCGTAGCCATGTAGGATACACTTCCTACTTCTCGGCTCTAACTTATCGCTCCTCTGTTGAACATAAGCTGGGCACCTAAATATATGAAGCTGCCTGTAATCTCCAGCCTTCCCGGTCCACACTTACTCAGGAATTTTCTTATCTATTGCCGCGGATGGTGATCTGTTGATAAGGTACACGGGGGTAAATAAGGTTTCAGCCCAAAACTCTTTAGGAAGCCCAGCTTTAAACTGCAAACATCTAGTATTCTCCAGTAGTGTCTGATTCATCCACTCTGTAACGCCATTTAACCGAGGGTCTCCTAGAGTGGTGTAATATCGTACAATCCCCTCTAACTTGCAAAACTCTACAAACGAATGCGAAGTAAACTCTCTGTCGTTATCGAACCAAAGAACCTTTACATGCTTATCAGTTTGCTTCTCTACCCTAACCTTCCACGTCTTGAACATCTCAAAAGTATCGGCCTTAGACTTGAGAACATACGCGTAGACTTTTCTTGAAAAGTCATCAATGAAGGAAACGAAATCTGGCTCCACCTCACAAAAGAACCACTGCTGGACCCCAAACATTAGTGTGGACATAATCAAGAATACCCTTCGTATCATAACTGTTGTCCCGAACTTCACTTTTGTTTGCTTTCCTAGGATACACTCCTCACAGAAATCAAGACCGCCAAAATCTCCATCTCTAAGTAGCTATCTCTTACGAAGCACCTCAAAACCCAACTCCCCAATATGTCCCAACCGTAAGTGCCATAATCTAGTCGAATCCGAATTACCTAAACGAGCAAATACCGCAGCAATATCATCTGCAGCTAACTGCCCTCTAGAAAATACAAGTTCCTCACCTTCTTTCTTTTCATGACAATAAGAGACCCCTTGAAAATTTTCATGGAACATCCATCGACTACGCACTTTTGGCCAATCCCCGCCAAAGCTCCTACAGAAATTAAACTCTTCTTCAGTTCTGACACATATCTGACATCCATCAAAGGCCGCTCTACCTCATCAAATATGTGTATCCGAACAGAACGAACCCCTTCGATCTTGCACGCCGCGTTATTCCCTATCAAGACTGAACCTCCAACAAGAGAACGAAACGTTGCAAACCAACTCCGATACGTAGTCATGTGGAAAGAGTTCCCTGAATCTAGCATCCATAGATCACGCACGTCGCCGACTACGAAAACCGATAATACAGAACAATCGCTACCATCATCTGAATCATCTTTGACAACTGTGATACTAGAAGTAGACTCTTTCTTAATATCCTCCTTGAACTTCTAACAGTCCCTTTTCCAATGGCCTTTCACCATGCAATAATTGCACTTATCATTAGTGCAATTCATCAATTTGGAACTCGCCCTATTCTTGGAATCATCTTGTGACCGCTTCTCAAAACGACCTCTAGAAACCAGCGCATCATCCTGACCACCCTTATCACCCGATACCTTCTCCCTCAACACCTCGTTGTGTAGGCCCGCTTTAACGTCTTCTAAAGAAATGTTATCTTTTCCGTACACCATCGATTTCACGAATCGACTGTATTCAGAAGTCAAAGAACAAAGCAGGACAATAGCTTGGTCCTCGTCTTCAATCATAATCTCTACATTGAGCAAGTCAACAATGATTTAGTTAATTTCTTCCATGTGGTCTTTAAATGATGTACATTCCATCATCTTCAATGTGTATAGACGCTGTTTACCGTTGAAAACAGAGATGAACTAGGATATAACGTCTTGCCTGAATTTGGGGGCAGATGCTATTTGGGACATATCTATCCACCTCTTCGAAGATACCAAGTTGATTTATTGCACCATATATTGGAGGTTTGGATAGATACAACAGTTTTAGCTGACTTATCATATTCCCCCTTATTTGTGGGTTTTTTTTATTGTGGGGATGCTCTTCCCAGCAGGTGCAAGCTCTTGCAGTTAATTACATTATCGCACTACGATAACAAGTTTCACCTTCTCCGGTTGATCACTTCGTGTCGTATTATATATATATATATATATATATTATGGGGTTGCCCTTGGCTTGTCTATGGAGACTAATCTTGTCATGCCCGTAGGGCGCGGATTAAGTCCAAATTCATATATTAGGTTTGAGGTTTTGAACTTAGGACGCAGATCTAAAATATATGAGGTCCATAAGTTCATGGGATATATGGGTGTTAGGGTCAAAAATTACACCCCGATTGACCAAGTCAAAGTCAAAGTCAACCTCAAGCCAAGTAGGCCCAAGTCTAAGTCAAGTGGGCCCATGCCCGAGTCGAACCCGAACATGAAGAGGCCGGCTTCCCCCATGCCAAGAAGAAAATTATGTAATAGATAAGTTTGATGTAATTTTCATGCATGAATGTAAAATAAATAGTCATAAAGACAAATTTTTGTGAAGCCCATGGCTCATGTACAAAATGAAATAAGCACATGAGGCATGGGATGGGAAAAATGCCATTTTGTAAAGCCCAAGGGGCAATGTGTAAATTTGTAATCCTATAAAAGGCAACATGATAATAAATTAAAAGACAATAATTTATTCTCTCAAATTCTAGGGTTTGTTCCTCCTTCTCCTTCCTCAAGGTTCTAAAACCTTCTCCCCTTTTAAATTAAACCAAGAGTTTAACCCTTCCTTTTTAAAAAATAAATAGTTTTTCACCATAAAACCCTTGAAGGGGCGCTCGGATCTGCCATCAAATCCCTAAAAGGGAAGATTTTAAGTCTCACCTCTCCCCCTAAGATCCAGCCAACATAGAGGAAGAAGAAGAATACCCATCTCCAAAAATCCCATTCTAGGAGGATCCGAGGTTCAAAAGAAGATCCAAAGATTTCTAGGAGTTTAACTCCATTCAAGATCTGTTTGAGTTTAACTCCATAAATCAACCCCGTTTTTTAGGAGTTTAACTCCAAATCTGTACATAATCCATGTTAGGAGTTCAACTCCAAAGCCCCATCGGGAGTTCAACTCCTAACCGAGGGGCTAAGCCCCTTTTCCCGCTGGTGTTTCCGACGGTCGCGTGCCGCACACGTGACCCGTGGGCGCCCAGCAGTCGCGTGCTGGGCATGTGACCCGCGGGTTCTAAGCACCCACGTGACTCGCGGGCGCTCAGCGGCCGCGTACTGCGTACGTGACCCGCTGGCGACCAGCAGTCGCGTGCTACGCATGTGATCCGCGGGCGCCCATAGCCCACGCGGCCGGCACGTGACCCGCGGGCGCCCATAGCCCACGCGCCAGGCATGTAACCCGCGGGCGCCAAGCACCTACGCACCAGGCACGTGACCCGTGGGCTCCCACCTGCCATGCATGCTTCTTTAAGACGCTCCTCACTCCTCATTTTTCGCGCACTCCACACCAGAAACACGTTCCCCGTTAGGAATTTTTTTCTAACAGGGCGCTGCCCCACACCCCGTAAGGGGGGTGCTAGCCCAAGTTACCCCCAGCCTGCTATCCGGATAGCAGAACCCTTGTAAACTCTGCGAGGCCCCCGACATATCCAAAACCCCTCAAAACACACGCACACTGCACATTGAGTTCGCATGACCAGTTTGACCCATCAATCGGAGGTTCCTTCGCTCCAATGGCGAGGGGTAATTAACGGCAGCTTAGTCCACAGCTACCTGAGATTCGGATCCCCACAATCAATAAACCCCTGCCTATCCTAGGAAAGGGGGAATCTGTAGTACGCCTGACAAGCGACGCGTATTCCCATCTTAATGGGGTGACGAAAAACACCCTACTGATTCCGGTACGCCCGGTGGGACAAGTCTTTCCTTCCATATTTCGGGTTAAATATTCATGCGAACTCAATCAACATATACATTGATTGACTGTACTGAAATCATGCTTCTTTGTGCAGGTTAAAAATTTTCGATTGTAATCCTCGAACGCAACAAAATGTCTCCAAGGACAATCTCAGCCCTCAGCACAACTCCTATCTCCTACACGATGAAGATGGACGCCAGGACGGTCCTCCCGACCAGTCTCGGGCCAAGTGGGAGGAGCCACTGCTACCATTTGGCTCTATTTTGTTCGTGACGGTTAACTCCATCCCTGCTCCTCAAGCTCCGGTAACAGACAGACCGACCTCAAAAGGAAGGCCAAATGTAGTGGTCTCGAAGGCGCCCCAACCTAAACGAAAGTCGGTGTTTGAATGGTTTTCCTTGGCCCCAGCTGGGGGCAAGGCTGTCAACACCAACAAAGCAACAAAGAATCTTGGGCAAGCTCCAGCGGCGCCCCTGACAACTGCTCAATTGGGTATCTTCTCTAAGCTCCCCATTAATCGGCTCACGATGGCTTCCTGGATGACGAATGCCCGCCAAACCCTCAAAATCGAGAAACTAAGACAGAAAAGGTTTAGATACAGAGCCAACAAAAGGGCTAGGGCTCATGCTAGGCTGAACTTCATGAGGTTCCAAGAACAGGGTTACCCCGCTAAAGATAAAGAGACGGCTGGGTACGTGGTCTACACTGTCTACATGGTGGGCACGCGCTACAAGAGCAAGGATGAGGCCACTACATTTCAAATCCAATCTGGTGTGAATGTGGCTATCATTTCCCAAGACCAGCATCCTCCGGAAGGTAATGAAAATCCTCCCAGTGAAGCTGATATGCAGAGAGATCTCTCGGTTCATGAGGAGTTGGGCTCGGAAGGCGAAGAGGAGCCAATCTTCTGTACCAAGAACGCAGAGCAGCAAATTCTCCAAGAGCTCCGAAAACAGCTCAGAAGTAGAGACAAGGAGATGGCCAAGCTCTACTCAAAGATTGACGACTTGACAAACGCCGTCTTACGGCTCATAGCCCAAGTTGCTTCTCAGTCATCTAATCAAGCGCAAGGTTCGGCTCATGAACCGGAAAATGGTGTCCTGAGGCAGCCGACGCCTATTCCCTTAAATTCAAAAGTGGGCGAGCTGCATGAAAGTTGGCCGCATCCTATCTCGGGAAATGTCTTGACTACCGATGACAACAACCCGCTAACCTAAGATCAAATCATGGATTTGGTTAACAAAAAGTCAAAACATTGGTAGCCGAAGCTAGAGAGCAAAAAGATGTCAGCAGTAGCGGGAGACCATATCCTGCTCGGTACTGTCTTGTGGTGTTTCCCACTGGCTATGTCGTCCCCAAATTTGAAAGGTTCGATGGGACGGGAAATGCAAACCAGCACATTGCACAATTTAAAGCATCATGCGCGAATACTGGGGGCAATGATGCGCTCCTTCTCTGTCAGTTTGTCTATAGCTTGATCGATGTTGCTTTCGATTGGTATGCAAGCATACCTGATGACTCGATCATAACGTTCGCTCAAATAAAATACATGTTCAAGCAAAGGTTCACGAGTGTCAGTGATAAAATCACCATTGCCGACCTCATAAGGACCAAGCCAAAGAACAACGAAAGCAACATGGATTTTATAGTCCGATGGCGCAATATCTGTCAAATGTGAACCACCGTTAAAGCAAGACCAATCCGTCAGTCTTCTTATAGAAAATCTGAAGGACTGGATGAAACCTTTCCTGTGCACCACAGGTCTTAAAACATTCCAAGAGCTGACTAAGAAGGTCCAAATGTTGGAACGCTCAAAGCCCGAGTCCACTCAGGATCTTCAGTTCACAAACAGACCGAAACCTTGGAGGGACGACAACCGAAAAGGCGAAAGTTCCAACAACACCAATTCTCTTATTAGGCAGAGAGCGGGTGGAGCGAAGGCTAACAAACCCCGAGAGCCAACTTTAGAGGAAAAGAGAAATAAGGTCTACTCTTTCAGAAGAGACAAGGTCCACAAAATATTCAAAGATGCTCTGAAGAATGGCCTGTGGCTATTAGAACCAAAAAGGCTAAGTGAAGCGAGAAGGACTGATCATCCCAATTTTTGCCTATATCACTGAGTTCTAGGGCACACTATTGAAGACTGTTGCATCTTCAAAGATTGGGTCGAAAAGCAATACAAGGCAGGAAAGATAGAACTGTCTAAAGGCGTGTTAACAAACAATCAAGCTGCGACCGCCAATTTCATACAAACGGAGACCGAAGTCCTTCGGGAACCTGATTCTCTCAGACATCTGCCTTTCTCTGAAAAGAGCGGACCAAGGAAACAATCTAAGAGCCAAGCGAGCAACATTGCCAATGAAGAAGCAATAGATGGGCACACAACCCATATGGTTTACATGATAGAGATCAGAGGAACAAGTCCTCCTATGCCTTATAGCCATGACAATGACATGGTTGTTGCCATCCAACACCGGCTCGATCCAAATGATGAAGAGCACGCTTAGACCATTGAGCCAAAGGAACCCATGGTTCATGCTGAATCAAGCTCCGGCGGTAAGGATGATCCCGTTGTCATACCCGGAACTATAGAACAAGCATTATTCCAATGGCTTCAAAAGTAGCATCAGGACAGAGACAAAGAGATAGCCAAGGTCCATTCCAAAGTCGGCGAGCTGGTAAACGTCGTGGCAGATCTCACGATCTAAGTCGCCCGATTGCAATTACAGCAAAATCAAATTTTGGTTCATGAGCCAGGGATTTATATCCGGAAGCAGCCAACCGATACTCCATCCAGCCCAAGAGCGGAATACTTTTGCGAAAAATGGCCGCGATCAGCTTCCAGTCTCTCCGATACGTACCCTGAATAGGATAAGAAGACAGCAGGCGAACCAAAGACTGATCAGCCTCAAGGACCAGCGTCAGTAAAGGCACCTACTCTAATGGAGATAAAGAAGAAGGTATACTCCTTCAGGAGAGATAAATTCCGCGAAATATTCGTGGACGCCTTGAACAACGGTCTGCAACTGTCTATTCCAAAGAAGCCACATGAAACGAACATGACCGGCAATCCCATATACTGCCCATTTCATAGAATGGTGAATCATACCATTGAAGACTGCTATGTTTTAAAAGATTGGATGGAGAACCAATACAATCTTGGGAAAGCCTTACAGTCGTCAGATGTACTGATAAACCACAGAGCTACGGTCATCAACACAGCTCCGCCAAGTTCAAAGTTCAAGGAGCTGGGATAAGTAAACAACGACCACCACGTCGTTAAACTGGGAACAATCGCCTTCTAAGTCGTTAAACTGGGGATGTAAAAAATATGTGTATAAATAAAATTAAAAATAAAAAAGCCGAAACGATGGGGCAACTCGCAATAAAAATTAGCGAGTAAAATAAAAATGAAAATAAACAGCCGAAATGATGGGGCAACCGCGAATGAATAGCCGAAATGATAGGGTAATCACGACTTTCGCGATAAGAAAAGCTGAAATGATAGAGCAATCGCGGTAAAAAAAACAAAACAAAACTCCAAATGGCGAATGACGAGTCGCTCCTGGTACTATATTCCAATGCAGCGATACAGAAGCCAACCAAAATCCAAGTTCCCAAACGACCGAGAAAGAAAGGTAGTGAATACTAATGGCGAATGATGAGTCGCTCCTAGTATCATATTCTAGTGCAGCGATGCAGACGCCAACCAAAATTTCAAATCTCAACGGCGAATGATGAGTCGCTACTGGTACCATATTCCGGTGCAGCGATACAGGGCCAACAAAATCCAAAATAATCCCAGCCCTACGGTTGGTTACCAAACAGACTACCGTATATAATCCACAGGCTCAAATAATTCTCATCACACCCATACCCCACCACAATCACCAGTCCAGCGGCTAGTCTCCGCCCTTGGAATTATGCTCCATTTGGGAAGACCCACTCATATGTCCTCATGATACACGAGGAGAACAAACTTACGAGATCCTCTCAACTTGTAAGAAAACACCTTCATGGGATCCTTAAAACTCACGAAGGAAAAACACACTTAGGAGTCCCCACGACTCCTAAGGAGAAAGTACACCTATAAGATCCTTTCGACTCGTAAGGAGAAAATGCTTTTATGGGACCCTTATGACTCATAAAATTGAAAAGTCTTAGGTGATAGGGACCGAAACCTGTCTCCTAAGCCATCGCTCCCTAACAGGGAAAGGCAAATGATGAATTGCTCCTGGCACCTGTGCTTCACTGTTAGCAACGCTGATACCGACCCTAGCCCCAAAATTCCAAACTTCCGCTCTAATAGACCCTTAAGTTTTTAAACTGGGAACAGATGACCCCTAAGTCGTTAAACTAGGATCAGATGACCCCTAAGTCATTAAACTGGGAATGAGGAAAATCCACTCACGGCAAATGATGATTCGCTCCTGGTACCACATTCCAGTGTAGCGATGCTGATGCCAAACCAAAAGAAAAATCCTAAGTTCTCCTAAGGCAAATGATGAGTTGCCCCTGGCATTATTCCAGTGCAGCAATACTGATTCTAAACAAATTCCAAATTCTTCTCAAATTCAAATGTCCCGCCGAAAAAGGCAAAAACCAAACAAATCAAACCAACCAATTCCAACATCGACCTCTGCGTTAAAAAAAGAGACACTCCGTGCTGGGGAAACGTCAAGCAGACACTCCGTGCCGGGGATATATCAAACAGCCGACACTCCGTAACAGGGAAACGTTAAATAGACACTCCGCCTCGGGACACGTCAACCAGCGAAAATCCGTACCGGGGTAACATCAAAGAGACACTCCGTGCCAGGGAAATGTCCAACACAGACACTCCGCCTCGGGGACAAGTAGACCAGTGGCACTCTGTGCAGGGAAACGTCACATGCAGACACTCCGTCTTAGGGAAACGTCCAACACAGATACTCCGTCTCGGGGACAAGTCGAACAACAGACACTCCATGCTGGGGAAACGTCAAACGGACACTCCACCTCAGGGACACGTCAGACAGGCACTCCGTGCCTGGGACACTTCAAAAAGACACTCTGACTCGGAGAAACGTCCAACAGTGACACTCCGTGTAGGGGACAAGTCGACCAACGACACTCTATGCTGGGGAAACGTCGCATACAGACACTCCATCTCGGGGAAACGTCCAACACAGACACTTCGTCTCGGGGACAAGTCGAACAACAGACACTCCGTGCTGGGAAAACTTCAAACAGACACTCCGCCTTGGGGACATGTCAAACAGGTACTCCGTGCTGGGGGCACGTCAAACAGACACTCCACCTCGAGGAAACGTCCAATAGTGACACTCCGTGCAGGGGAAAAGTCAACCAGTGACACTCCGTACCGAGGACACGTCTACCAGCGACACTCCGTGCCGGGGAAACGTCAAACAGACACTCCGCGTCAGGGATACGTAATACACCGACACTCCGTCTTAGAGACACGTCAAGCATCGACTGTCCATGTCGTAAAAAGGGCAGTGCCAGCCTCCCCAAAAGCGGGAACCAAATCAAGTCACCTCCATGTGAAAGAGGATTCATCAATTTCATGAACACGACCCATATACGCGGTGTGCATTTATTGATGATGGCACTTTGTTGGGGTCAAAAATTACACCCCGATTGACCAAGTCAAAGTCAATGTCAACCCCAAGCCAAGTGGGCCCAAGCCCAAGTCAAGTGGGCCCATGCCCGAATCGAGCCCGAACATGAAGAGGCCGGCCTCCCCCATGCCAAGAAGAAAATTATGTAATAAATAAGTTTGATGTAAATTTCATGCATGAATGTAAAACAAATAGGCAAAAAGACAAATTTTTGTGAAGCCCATGGCTCATATACAAAAAGAAATGAGCACATGAGGCATGGGATGGGCAAAATGCCATTTTGTAAAGCCTAAGAGGCTATGTGTAAATTTGTAAGCCTATAAAAAGCAACAGATAATAAAATAAAAGACAATAATTCATTCTCTCAAATTCTATGGTTTGTGCCTCCTTCCTCTTCCTCAAGGTTCTAAAACCGTCCCCTCTTTTGAATTAAATCAAGAGTTTAACCCTTCCTTTTTAAAAAATAAATAGTTTTTCACCATAAAATCTTTGAAGGAGAGCTCGGATCTGCCATCAAATTCCTAAAAATGGAGATTTTAAGTCTCACCTCTCCTTTTCCCCTCCAAGATCCAACCAACATAGAGGAAGAAGAAGGGTACCCATCTCCAAAAATCCCATTCCAGGAGGATTCGAGGCTCAAAAGAAAATTCAAAGATTTCTAAGAGTTTAACTCCATTCAAGATCTGTTAGAGTTTAACTCCATAAATCAACCCCCTCTTTTAGGAGTTTAACTCTAAATCTATACATAATCCCTGTTAGGAGTTCAACTCCAAAGCCCCCTTAGAAGTTCAACTCCTAACCCAGGGGCTAAGCCCCTTTTCTTGATGGTGTTTCCGGCGGTCGCGTACCATGCACGTGATCTGTAGGCGCCCAGCGGTCGCATACTAGGCACGTGACCCATGGGCGCTAAGCGCCCACGTGTGCCTCATGCGACCCACGGGCGCTCAGCTCCCAGCGGTCGCGTGCAGCTCACATGACCCATTGGCTCCCAGTGGTCGCGTGCTGTGCACGTGACCCGCGGGCGCCCAGCGGTCGCGTGCTGTGCACGTGACCCGTGGGCGCCCAGTGGTTTATGCTTCACACGTGACCCACGGGCGCCCAGCGCTTACGGGCCAGGCACGTGACCGGCGGGCGCTAAGCGCCCACGTGCCAAGCACGTGACCCGCGGGCGCCAAGCGCCCACGCGCCAGGCACGTGACCCGTGGGCGCCCAGCACAAACGTGCCATGCACACGTCTTTAAGATGCTCCTCACCCCTCATTTTCTGCGCACTCCACAACAGAAACACGTCCCCCGTTAGGAAATTTTTTCTAACGGGGCACTGCCCCCCACCCCGCAAGGGGCTGCTAGCCCCCTTGACCCCCAGCCCATTATCCGGGTAGCCTGACCCCCGTAAACTCTGCAAGGCCCCCGACATATCCAAAACCCCTCAAAACACACACACTGCACATTGAGTTCGCATGACCAGTTTGACTCGTCAATCGGTGGTTCCTTCGCTCCAATGGCGAGGGATAATTAACGACAGTTTAGTTCGCGGCTACCGGAGATTCGGATCCCCACAATCAATAAACCCCCGCTTACCCTAGGCATGGGGGAATCTGTAGTACTCCTGACAAGCAACTTGTATTCCCATCTCAATGGGGTGACGAAAAATACCCTACAATGGGTTTGATCTAAGAATCATTAGTCGTATATGAGACTAAGATCAACAGTGAGCAAATTGGCTCGATTGATCATCGGATCATACATAAATAGCCCATGGATAGTATACGGCAGTTAATATGGAGACAGTCCGTAGGGCCAAACATATTGGTTTAAGGACATCACGGTCCAATATTAGTTTAGGGACATTTTGGTCCATCTTTCATCTTTCGCGCACGTGTATATGTTACGTGGCGAAGTGAACGAAGGTGAAATAGGATGCACCCAATATTGGGGTGCGATCCAATTTGAAGGCATTTGTGTTTCCTTAAAAAATATACATATACATATAAAGTCAGAGCGCAATATGAGATGCACATCTATATAGGATGTGTGTCAATATAAGGTATGCACATCAATATGGAAGTGCATCAATGTGGGGTGTATCGATATGAGGGTTCACATTTATATAGGATGCGTAAGGCATTCTCTGTCTTGATGAAATTTCATATCTTTCATCAAATAGGGACGAGAAAGGAGTTGTTGATTGTTGGGACCTACCATCTCTCTGAAGACATTGAGAAATTACAACGCCGTATATCAAAGGTATAGAAAGATGTACCCTTGAACCAAATCCTATATATGAAGGAAAATGTCATGTCATAACTGAGGATCGTTAGTCTTATATGAGACTAAGCTCAATTTGGATGGAAAATCATTAGTCATATATCTGACTAAGATTAACATGGGTATTATAGATGAAAGATCATTAGTCATATATAGGACTAAGATCAATTTGGACATCATTGATATGTTGATCCATGGATCATATATGAGAAACAAAAGCTTCTATACTTAGTTTATTTTAACTAAGTACTCAAGCAAAGGCTTGTTATCCATGTGTGCATGTATATGTAAAGTGCGCATGTACATGTATCATCTTTAATGAGAGTGTGCACGTGCATATCACGTGGGTTACGCACCCGCTTGCAATCGGAGATTGCGCACGTGCATATCACGTGGCTTGCGCTTATTATCAGTTCAAAATCATAAATGCACATGTATATGTGTGTGCATGCCAAAAAATTAACGTGCATATCACGTGACGCTCATACATCCATGGGCAATATTCAATATATGCGTGCACGCGCATATCACATGACGCACACACCATCATAGGGAGCATCCAACAAGTGCAAATACGTGCATATTACGTGACGCACATGTCTCCAAGGCGGCAATTTTATTAAGTGCGTACTAGTTTGGGTGCGCACTTATTCCGATTAAAAAGCAAAAGCTTTCACAGAGAAGCAATGTCTTCTGTTTTATATTCTTTTCTTCTTCTTGCCTTTTCCAAGAAGAAAAATCTTCGGTTTTTATTTGTTTTCATATCTTGTATAAGTGTTTTATGATGCGTATATTATTTTCTTAGATCTTAGGACCGATCTCTCGCAAAAGTATATATTTTATGAACGAGAGACGAGCCTTAAGATCATTTGATCTTTCACGACGAATCAATGGATTCGAAAAAGAAGCAAAGGCTTCTATATAAAAGAAAAAGCTTTTTTAATGGAAGAAAAGAGAAGTTTTTCTCTTTTATCTCTATCTTGCGCACTTATTTGTTGATGAAGAAGATGAAAAAGACTTGAGATCTATATTTTTCTCAAGCTTATGGGTGGGTCTTCTCTTCTTTGATTTTGATCTCATGGGTCCATTATATAGGGCAAGAGAAATATCAATCAGTTTGAGAGAATATCTCATTTAGAGATTTCGATTGATATCATGATCAAGTGGTAATGTTTAATCACCGTTGGATGGAGATCATGGATCTTAACAGAAGATTTTGCTTCAAATTAAGGATTTGATTCCTTATCAACAAGATTTATTTCTTGTTAGAAGTGTTTTCTTCAAGGAACATACATGCGCGCTTGTGACAAGTGCACATGCATCGCACGTATAGGTGTGCGCGTATGATTCAACTTAGCAATCTTGCAAAATGCGCATATATAGGTGCGCACAACTTAGACGTCGTACATGTGATTCAACTTGGCCATCTTGCCCAACTTAGCCATCTTTCCATGTGCGCATGTATAGATGCGCGCAACTTGGGCTGAGTCATGTTGGATATAGTACTCTCAAGGCAATTATTGTAATTGCAGGCACATGATTATGATAATTGAGGGATGACCTATACAGGCAGGACAATCTTACTCGAGATAATAGTATGTTATCTGATTTGTCTTTATCATTGATGTGTACACGTTTTACTTGTTATTACATGCCGCCAATACATAATGATTAAGCTCGTAGGATTCTTGCTTGACTACCAGCATTATGATATCGATCATATACGCGAGAGCTGGGTAGTCCATAAGCACATCCTTAAATGTCCCTAGTCATGGGAGTATCGAGATTGGGCATCGATATTTCGTAGTAGACTAGTGTATACATTTCGAGAGCGCAACGAGGGGTGGTGGCCGGTCTCATAAGCCATTCGTGTTATGTCACCTAAGATAGTACACAGGTGCTCACTGGAGGTGAGTATACTGGACGGACTCGCCGGGAACTTCTAGATAGTATTATATCTATCGTCAGATGGAATTTCTCGAGTGGCATTAGTACAAGTTAGTCTTTTGACCTGAGATTATCATTTGTCTCATATGAGTTCCCACTGTACTTTGATTACTACCCTACCACGGCTCAAATGAGTCATGCAAACAGGTTTTAGTTGGGTACAATTCTGAGCCACATGGAGGCAGTAAGAGATTGTCGGGGATTCGTCTCTCCTGGTAGTAGGAGTCGATGTCGTGGTGTGTTTGGTAGGCTATCATCATAAATCTGTGGCCACAGTAAATGAGATTTACTGATATGAGTTCAATACTTTCTCGATTGGTGATGAGCTTGACTCCGCACGACTTATCGAGTTATTAGGGGTCTGATGTTTCCACCCACTAGACCCGGTATGCGATACTCTTAAATGAAGAGACCGGACTGTATAGAGAGTGTCATATTCAGGCTCAGTAGGGTATGGACGGACTTGATTGTCGACCTCCCTTTCGACAAACACCTGGGTAGCCGTTACGTACAGCCAGTGCTGCTGACGTACTTATGGTTTTTGGATTTATCCAGTAAATCACTGCCAGCGTATTGTCGAGTCTTTAGAGTCCCACATAGAGAGTTTTTCCGGTTCAGACGATATGATGTAGATAACGTATGTTGGTACATACAGGGTGTCCGATTAAATATGTATACAGGCTACACGGATTTTAATCAAACGGTTGATAATACTAACGGTTTAGGATTAAGCCGGATTATTAAATTATGTTTTGATTTAATAATTATATATATATATTTAATATGTATATTCTAGTATTATTGTTCAATATTCATTTTCTCTCTCTTGGCTCTTTCTATTTTTGTACGAATAAGCGTATATGTATTTCGATACATATACCGGGTTGTATTCCGTATTTATGCAGAATTTGTTCTACAAGTTGGACACTTCATTTTTTAATTTTTATTTTATAGAAAATCAAAAATGAGGTGAAGGATGATGTATACAGAAGTATGGTGTAGAGAGGTATGCCTTACTTTTGAAAATTGATAAAATCATTTATGGTTACTATTTTTCCATGGTTGCAAAATGACGAGCCATTCTTTTTTACACTTGTGTTTTTTCTTCATAAAACACTTAGCCATTTTTTCCATGGCTTCTTCTTCTTCACTTCCTCCTTCTCCTCCTCCTTCTAGGTAGCTCATTTGAGCTTAAAAAAGAGAGAAAAAATAGTGAAAATATTCCTACATCCCCACTCTCCATTCACAGCGAGTTTGGAGCATCGGTCGCTTCACTCGGTGAAGCCGGAGCTTGGATCGGTTTCTCTTAGGTGGATCATCTTCGGTAAGGGCGGTCACCACTCAAGCTCGATCTGGAAAGTATATAAGAAGCATGGAAGGGTCTTCTATGATTGGGTGGACACGCGTCAAAGGTAGTATTTGATTTCTTTGCATGCTTGGTTTGCTAGTTTAGGCGTTTGGATCGATTCTACGTTCGGGGATCTTTCGTGTTAGCTTGAAATTTTTGTTCGCCAATTGCGCTTCCGCTGCACCGTGAGAACTAGGGAACCCTACAGTGGTATCAAAGCCTGCCAAACACCATAAAATATCTAGTTATGACATTAGAAATTGAGATTTTTTGGACATCTAAAACCGTCGGAAAAAAAGTCCTGAAATTTTAAGTTTTGAGTTGTTTGCACACCCCGCGGGCTTATGGTTTGAACCGAGAAGTTGCGGGGTGGAGCGTGGGAATCCCGGGAAGACCCTGGGGGGCTGAAGGGCTGGTCCTACTCCCCAAGACGACCACGAGGTGGTCTTGGGGGTGGGGACCCGAGACTGCCCCCATGGCAGTCTCGGGTCTGCCACCATACCCTGGCTACCTCGTGGTGGCCTCGGGGGTAGGGTGCTCCCCTAGGCCCCCCGACTCAAAGTTAATTTTATCCTCTAACTCTCTGCGAATGTTTGGGCATGTTTCATTTTTATTCGGACTTCCGAATTGGCTCAAAACTCGATTATTCGGAAGTTTAATGCACTTTGTTTTTTATCCTATGGTATATTTGGGATGTGTGCTAATTTTGTCTTGGAATTCTAATGCCGTGACTTCATTTGCGTGCGTGTATGTGTTGTTAATGTCGTCTAATTGCTATATGTTCGATTAGACGGGGTTACACACTTGTTTCGGTCACTTGTTTTTATGGATATTTATCTTGATTATGGCTTAGTCGGATTGTCATGTCGGATAGCCCCTCGTGCGTTGCTTGTACAGTTTTGATTTATTTTGTTGTATTCATTTGTTCGGGAAGAGCTCCAACATATGGCCGCCGTTTTCGTATTTTATATATTCTTTTATTGGGGCTCGACCAGGATGCGGTCGTTGTCACCCTTATATATATTTCATTTCTATATTAGGATTAATCCAAGAGAAGTGCTCGAGTAACCGAATTCTACTGTGCAATAGGTAGCCATCTCATGGAGTTGAGACTGGGCCGCCTCGCTATGGAATTAGCGGGTTGCTCACTGCAGTTGTAGGGGTTATAGGATTCGACCCTCGGAGGGGTGCACAAATTACCGGATTCTAGAAAGCGACGGACAATCGACTCATTTTATTGAGGCCATGTTACCCAGTTTCTAGAATTGACAGGTGGCTTGCTGCACTCATAGGGGTTTAGGATCGACTATGTATGGGCTATCCATACGAACGGGAAACGTCGCATTTCATTTGTGGCTCAGATGAAATGCGGGGCTCTAAGTTTCTCTGCTATTCCATATTGTTGTTCGCATGCCGGTGATGATTATTATCTGCATGTGATGACTATTATCTGCCTATGATATTGATATCTATATATATATATATATATATATATATATTAGAAGATATTTCTACATGTTTTGCATCCGTGATAGCCCTGTTCCCGTCCTGCCATAAGTTAGGTAACCTTACGCTGAAAACCCAGGACCCCATGGCAAATGCGGATGGCATATAAAAGCATGCTATTTTGGTTGTTTCTGGTGTGGCTTTGAAACTAGATTTGATGGGACTGCATTATATCTTTAATGCAAAGGAAAACAAACCCGTTTGATGTTGTCAGAACCAATTTTTAAAATTACTCGGTTTTCTTCAGAAAAACTGTCATATTCTTTTGCTTTGTATTGAGGTATTCGGTTAGGAATATCTTGCACCTCATTCTATGAGAAAAGAGCCTTGATCTCTTCACAGGGAGTTCGCTCTTAAGAAAATGTTTATGTTATTAGTTTTAAAATGCGAAGCCTAAACCACTCTATTTCAATGCCACTCGAGTTCCTTCAACAATATCAAGTTCATTACATTAAAGGTTTTTCGCAAAAAACCAGCCGTAGCCTTTCGTCATTTCCTATGAGTAGTACTTTGTATTCATGCTATGTATGTTAGCATTGTCAAGAAGTAGTGATCAGTAGCTGAGTATTGCTTGTTTGTAGCTTTGTTTTCGATTATTTAGGACAGTCGCATAGTTATGTTGGAATTATCAAGGGTTATGCGGGTGGGTCTAAGTTAATTATGATAATTACGGGCTGAACTTGACTAGCGGCTTGTGATATGTTGGCATTATCAGGGTCATAAAGTCGCTAGGGGAAAAAACCATATCGGGAGTTTTAAATATAAGGGAAACTTGCCAAGTTTATGCATTCTTTCTAGAATGTGGTAATTTTGGTTGGCTTCCATCAAAGTTATTATACGATGATAGTTAAATCCCGATTCCTACTGATGAGTAGGTATTACTTCTCGGAAGATTTTCACTTCACAATTAGCTAACCTATTAGGTATCTAGGAAGTGTTAACGAGATTACGTCTCTGCGGAAACGAGGTTATTAATTGGGTCTATGCGAAAGCATGGGAAACCTCCTTTGGAGTACCAACACCGACCTGGTTGAACGGTTAGCGAACTTGTAAGGTGTAAATGATCTCGACTAGTTCTCCTTTTAGGGTTTGAAGGAGAATTCGAGAAAACAGAGCGAGCTATCCTGATTAGATAAAGTGATAACCAATCTAATCTTGATAGAGTATACGCTGAGTGTTTCTTTTCTCTCTCTCTGGAACAGCTGTAGGGTGTTTTGCGTCACCACATTGAGATGGGAATGCACGCGCTTGCCCTACATGTACAGATTCCCCCCTGCCTGGGGCAGGGCGGGGTTTATTGATTGTGAGAATCCGAATCTCTGGTGGCCGCGGACTAAGCTGCCGTTAATTACCCTCGCCTTTGAAGCGAGGGAACCTCCGATTGATGGGTCAAACTGGTCATGCGAACTCAATGTGAAGTGTGCGTGTGTTGTGTTTTGAGGGGTCTTGGGTATATCGGGGACCTCACAGTGTTTACAGGGGTCCCGCTACCCGGATAGCGGGTTGGGGGTCAAAATTTTCTAACGGGGGACGTGTTTTGAGTGTGGAGTGTGTATAAAAATAATAATAAAAAAGGGTGAGTGTCTTCCTAACGACACGTGGGTACTGGGAGCCAGCGTCTCACGTGCTTGGTATGCGGGCGCTGGGCGCCAGCGCCTCACGTGCTTGGCACGTGGGCGCTGGGCGTCAGCGCTTGACGTGCCCGGCATGCGGGAGCTTGGCACCAGCGCCTTATGTGCTTGGCGCGTGAGCGCCGGGCGCCAGCGCCTTACGCGCCCAGCACGTGGGCGCTAGGCGCTCACAGAAAAAGGGGCTTAGCCCTTGTACTAAGAGTTGTACTCCTGATTAAATTTTGGAGTTAAACTCCTAAAATAAAAAGGAAGAGGGGCTTAGCCCCTGCACAGGGAGTTTTACCCCCGATTGACTTTTGGAGTTAAACTCCTAAAAAAGGAAAGTGGGGCTTAGCCCCTGCACAGGAAGTTGTACTCCCCGGTTGACTTTTGGATTTAAACTTCTAAGAGATTTTCGGAGATAATGAAAGAGAACCCCTTTCTTCTCCCTTGAGCCCTGGGTTTTCTCTTGAGCCTTGGATCTACTCAAAGTGGGATTTTTGGAGATGGGTCTCCTTCTTCCTCCTCTTTGTTGGCTGGATCTTGGAGAAAAAAGGGGGGTTAGATTTAAAAATCTTCCCTTTTAAAGATCTGATGGGAGATCTGAGCTCCCCTTTGTGGGTTTTATGGTGAAAAACTATTCCTTTTTTGGAAAAAAGAGTGAAACTCTTGATTTAATTCATGAAAAAGGAAGAAGGTTTAAAATCTTGAGGAAAGAGAAGGAGGCACAGAACCCTAGACTTTTTTTGAGAGAATGAAAAAGTTCTTTATTTTTTTTTATAATGTTTGCCTTTATAAGCTACACACTTTACATATCACCCATTGAGCTTTGCCAAATGGCACTTGTGCCACCCCATACCTTATGTGCTTATCTCTTTTTTGTACATAAGCCATAGGGTTTATAAAATTTTGGCTTCTTGCCTATTTCACATACATTTATTTCTAAAAAGAAATAATTATATTAAAGTAATTTATGGCTTCATTTTTTTGTCATGGGGCCGGTCCCTTCCATGCTCGGTCTTGACCTGGGTTTAGGTCCACATGGCTTGGGGTTGACTTTGATTTTGAATTGGTCAACCGGGGTGTAATTTTTGACCCCAACAAAGTACCCCCATCAATAAATGCACATTGCGTGTGGGGGTTGTATGCATGAAATTGATGGATCTTGCTCTATATGGAGCTTGATTTGGTTCCCGTTTTGACAACGTGGAGGTCGATGCTGCCTTTTTTGTGACGTGGACGGTCGGTGCTGTCCTTTTAGCAACGTAGACAGTCGGTGCTGCCATTTTAGCGACTTGGACGGTCGGTGTTACCATTTTAGCGATTTGGACGGTCGGTGCTACCCTTTTAGCGACATGGATGGTCGGTGCTGCCCTTTTAGCGACTTGAAAGGTAGGTGCTGCTATTTTAACGACGTGGACGGTCGGTGCTGCCATTTTAGCGACGTAGACGGTCGGTGCGGCCATTTTTGCAACGTGGATGGTCGGTGCTGCCCTTTTAGCGACTTGGACGGTCGGTGCTGCCCTTTTTACGACTTGGACTATCAGTGCTGCACTTTTTGCGACTTAGACGATTGGTGCTGCCCTTTTAGCGACGTGGACAGTCGGTGTTTCTATTTTAACGACGTGGACGATCGGTGTTGCCCTTTTAGCGACTTGGACGGTCGGTGCTGCCCTTTTGGAGACTTGGACGGTCGGTGCTGCCCTTTTAGCGACATGGACGGTCGGGGTTAATTTGTTTCTGAAGTGGAGCTTGATTCTACTGAGGAGGTGATTGGTTGACTTGTTTGATTTAATTTATTTTGGGAGTTCCCTACCCATCCAGCGGGGCTTTTGAGCTTGGAAGCGCTACCGGATGGGACATTGATTTGATCTATTTGATTTCTGCCTTGTTTAGCGGGACTTTTGAATTTGAGAGGAACTTGGAATTTGGATTTTGTCTGGCATCGGCCTTACCGCACTAGAATAATGCAAGGATCAACTCATCATTTTCCATTGGGAAAACTTGGGATTTGGGTTTTTGGTCGGCATCAGCACTGCAAACACTGAAGCAATGCCAGGAGCTACTCATCATTTGCCCTGGGAAGACTTGGGATTTATTGTTTTAGTCGGCATATGCACCGCTAATACTGAAACGTAGTGCCAGGAGCGACTCATCATTTGCCATGGGAAGACTTGGGATTTTTGTTTTTGGTCGACATCCGCACTGCTAACACTGAAGCGTAGTACCAGAAGTGACTCATCATTTGCCGTTGGGAAAACTTAGGATTGGGTTCTGGTTCGGCATCAGCACCAATAACACTGAAGCAATGCACGGAGAGACTCATCATTTACCGTTGCCCGTTGGGGAGCAATGGCTCAGAAGACAGGTTTAGATCCCTATCACCTATGGCTTTTCAATTTTATGAGCCGTAAGGGTCTCATAAAAGCATTTTCTCTCGGCGAGTCGAGAGGATCTCGCAGGTGTCCCTAGGAATTATGGGGATTTCTAAGTGTGTTGCTCCTTTGTGAGTCGTAAGGATCTCACGCAGTGATTTTCTCCTCACAAGGTCGAGAGGACTTTGCGAGTGTATTTTATCTCTTTTCACGAGTTTGCGCCTTTCGGGTTTCCACAACTCGCTGGCAGTCCTGCTGTTTTTACTCATGGAGCCCTTTCGGGTTTTCATCCGTGCCCGTTTTGCTTGTGGACATACCATGATTTTGTTTTTTTTTTATTCATCGCCGGTAGGACTTTAAATATAGTCTCGCCGGTAGAACTTTGGGAGAGATAAGGATCGTTTACGCCCGTGGATTGTATACGGTTTTACAGGATGTATGATCCAGACCGTAGGGCCGGTGTGCTCAATTAGTCTGCGACTTAGAGCATTCACGCATAGTATTTCTTGAGATAGCGGCCATTGATAGGTGGTATGGGTATTTCTCCGTCGGCGCTTATTAGTTGGTAGGATTCTCCGTCGAACACTTTCTCGATGACGTATGACCCTTCCAAATTTGGCTCGAACTTTCCCTTGGCATGTCGATTTGGGATGATCGGACTTTTGAGGACCAACACCAATTCACATTTCTTGAAAACTCAGAGACGGGTCATCTTGTCATAGGCTCGTGATATTTGGGCTTGGTACAACTCCAGATTTTGCTGTACTGCAAACCTTTTTTCTCTAAGGGCGTCAAGCTCTTCGAGCCGAAGGAGTACGTTTTCCTCCTCCGTCAACTCATGCTGAACGGCCATTCTTAAGATTGGAACTTCGATTTCGACGGGGAGGATCGCCTCCACTCCGAAGAGTAATGAGTATGGAGTGGACTGAGTTGTAGTATGGTGTGTGGTGTGATATGCCCACAACGACTCGTAAAGTTTAAGATTCCAGTCTCTCTTGTTGACTGAAGCATTTTTCCTTAGGAGCTTGCATAGAGTTTTATTGAAGTGCTCGGCTAGCCCATTGGCCCTTGGATTATAGATGGAGGAATATCTCCAGTCTATCTTGTGCTGAGTAGCGAACCTTAATATTTTGAAGCTCTTGAAAGAAGACCCGCTGTCAGAAATGATCCTTCTTGGTGTACCGAAGAGGTATAAAATATTATGTCTGAAGAACGTCAGAATATTTTCTGTTTTGACTTCTTTTAGCGGGACAGCTTCAGCCCATCGGGAGAAGTAGTAGATTGCAGCCAATATAAACTGGTGACCTTTGGATGATGGAGGATCAATTGGGCCAGCTATGTTAGTGCCCCAAATTTTGAAGGGCCAAGATGCCACCTCAGGATGCAACGGATTGGGATGCTTGTGAATGAAATCACCGTGAATTTGGCAGAGATGACATTTCTTTATATGCTCTTTGCAATACCTTATTATAGTGGGCTAGTAATATTCAAGCCGTTTGACCTGAAGCCGTATTTTAGGACCGGACTGGTGAGCCCCGCAGACGCCCGAGTGAACTTCTTTCATGACTTTTTGGGCTTCGGCCAATGACAGACACCTGAGCCAGAATTGGTCATATGATCTACGGTATAGCATATTGTTTATAAACACGTATCGGAGAGCTCTTTTCTTCAGCTGAACCTTTGCAGATTTTTCTTTAGACAGCTTGTCGTATCGGAGGTACTCTATGAAGGGCTCTCTCCAATCGAGCTCCTCTTGAATGATCAGAACTTCTTCGGCAGGATTACTCTTTTGTTCTGCGCTTTCCTCTTCTCGTAAATAGACTGGGGGAAGAATTTGCCGGTTCCAGACTGTGATTAGAATTTCATCCATGTTGGGATCAGCCAGCTCTTTGGCTAGATGAGCGAGTATGTCGACTTTTCCGTTCAACGCCCTAGGGACTCTCATTAGTTCAATGTGAGTGAACCTTTTCATGAGTTCCACCATCCGGTCTCTATATCGAGCTAACTCGGGCTTATATATCTTGTAGTAGCCGCTCACTTGGTTGACGACAAGCTGGGAGTCACCGTAAACCCGTAGCCGAAGGATTCCCATTTCTATGGCGAGCTCCAGACCAGCTAGCAGAGCTTCGTACTCAGCCTCGTTGTTTGTTCGAGGCTCGGTGAAAGCGAAAGAACGTCGTAGGGTTCCTCTCGATGGCGTGACGAACACCAATCCTATCCCTGCTTTTATCTTCGGGACGCTTAATTTACTGGAGATCCTTATTGATGAGGCTCCATCGAAGTAGAGCTCCTAACATGGCTCGCTATCCTCGAGATGCAGCACTTGTTCATCGGGTAATTCACAATTTAGCGACGACCCTTCTGGTATGGGATGAGCAGTGAGAATTCGGCGAGGGCTTGCCCTTTTATTTCTTTCTGATAAGTAAAAACTATGTCAAACTCAAGCAGCATGACAGCTCATTTTGCCATTCTGCTGGCTAGGCTTACTTTGGTCATTAAGTGTTTGAGCGGGTCGACCTTGGAGATCAGTATAACCCGATGAGCGAGCAGATAGTGACTCAGCTTATTCACGGTGAATATCAGGGCCAGGCATTGTTTTTCGGTCGGGGAATAGTTATGTTCCGCCCTGACTAAAGTTCGACTGAGGTAGTAGAGGGCATTTATTTTTCCTTCCTCATTATTCTAGGTAAGGAGCGCGCCGAGTGATTCATCTAGCGCGACAGTATAGAGAATCAACGATTTATTTGGAATGGGAGCAGCCAGCACTGGAGGGTGCAATAGGTACTGTTTAATGCTTTCGAACGCTTCTTGACATTTGGCATCCTAGACAAAAGGAGCTCCTTTCTTCTTGAGCTTTGAGAAGGGCCTGCATCTCCATAATAAATTTGAGATAAACCTTCATATATAAGCAAGCTTGCCTTGAAAAGATCTCAGCTGCGTCAGATTCTTCGGAGGGGGCATCTCCATGATTGCCTTTATCTTTGATGGGTCAACATCGATCCTCCGATGTCGAACTATGAACCCCAAGAATTTTCAGGACGACACACCAAAAGCGCACTTCAGAGGATTCATCTTCAGATCGTATTCCCTCACTCGGGTGAAAACGGTCCCGAGATCTCGGATGTGATCGGACTTGGCTTCGGTCTTAACGACCAAATCATTAACATAACATTTGATGATTTTATGGATTAAATCATCAAAGATTTTGGTCATTGCCTTTTGATATGTAGCGCCTGCATTCTTCAGTCAGAACGACATCACCTTGTAGCAGTATATTCCGATCGGGGTTCGGAATGCTGTGTGTTTCTCATCCTCGGGCGACATCTTGATCTGATTATACCCAGACGATCCATCCATGAAAGTGAACAGCTCATAATTTGAGGTGTCGTCAACCATCATTTCTATGACCGGTAGCAGGAAATCGTCTTTAGGGCATGCCTTGTTGAGGTCATTGAAATTAACGCAAACTCAGATCTACCCATTTTTCTTCTTCACTGGGAAAATGCATGCGATCTAGTCCCTATATTTCTCTTCTCTGATGAAGCCAGCATTGATAAGTTTCTTAGTTTCCTCGATGACCTTTTCTTCTAGCTCCCTTCTCATTCTTCCAGGAGCTTGTTTGACTGGCTTGGCATCAGGAGATATAACTAGCTTAAGTAGTCGGCGAACTCATGCAGCAGAGCGATTATCTACTCTTTCACTTCCTCTGACAAGAGCGAGTTGATGTAGGTCGGCTTTGGATTATCGAACGTTCCTAAATCAATCTCGGTTAGCTTATCGAAGGTTGCTTGTCCACCATCTTCGAGCTCTCGAGGGGTTTCTTCTGGCTCGGCTAGCTTGTCGTCATCATTTGGCCTCTCGCTGGCTTTACCAACATGGATCATGTAGCATGCTTTGGCATTAGGTTGAATGAAACCTATGCTCTGGGATTCGTCCATCGATGAGTGCTTGGACCTGAGGCGGATGCCACAGCCCTTCGTAAAACTTCGCTTCGTAGTCCGTTTGATATAGCCGACACCCACACTTTTTAAAGTATTCTCGCATCTCGGACGCATAATATCTAGTATTGAGGACGGCCCTTATGCCTCTCTCGTATGGAAGGCATGTCACAGACAAATCGTCCGGGTGTGCGACAGGATTTGACCCATAAAACAAGATGCTCTTCTGTCCACATTTCCTTCCGGGAATGTAGAAAGTTTTTAGCTGGTCCACGGTGGAGACTGACAATGCATCGAGCTCTTTGCGCATCTGCTCCGGCACCCTTGTGACAGTTAGGGACCCTTCTGCAACTTCGAAGGTCTCTCGTAGCTTTGCTTGTTGCATGGGGGCCCAATCTGTATAGCTGTTGCAAGGCATGTTCTCTTCCTCTGACTGTTCAGTGTCGCTGCCTAAACGAGGACAAATTTTGCTGTTGGATAGGCCTTCGATATTAGACTCTTCCGTATCGCTACCAAGATGAGGCCAGTTTTTATGGAAGGACGGAATTCCAACTTCGGACTCATCAGTGTCACTGCCGATATACGGATGCACTTGGGTTTTTTTTTTGAAAGTGACAGCCCGCTCAGATTTGCTTTTGAGTTTTGGGTCCGTTCTGTCTTTGGTCAGCTGTGGCTCAGCATTTTGGAGGTTCAAAAAGTACCGAGAATTTTCAAATCGGACTTCATGCACACCGAACAGCTGGATATCTCCGTCAATGCATTTTTCTTCTCCATTTTTGGTATACTTCATGCATTGATGGAGAGTTGACGGAACGATGACGTAATTGTGAAGCCATGGCCTTCCTAGGAGAATCTTATAGGACGTGTCGGCGTCGATCATATATATCTTGGCTTCAGTTTGTAGGTCCCCGAACCTGATCGGCAGAGCTATAGATCCCAGAACTTGCTGGCAATTTTGATTGAAGCTGTGAATGACAATTCTTTCCCTTGACAGGTGTCAGACGTCCATTGACAAACTCTTCAAAGTCTACAAGTTCATGATGTTCACTGAGGACCCTGGATCAATCAATATGCGATTAATCCGGTATCCATCGTTGTACCTTGTTACATAAAACTGTCAGTTGTGCTCAGTTGTTCCTAGTAACAGGTCTTCATCTTTAAATGTGACCGTGACTGTATACAGAGTGTACTGGGCTTCTTTTATATCAATTTCTGCAAAGCGAGCTTGGTGCCAATCGCGGTTTTGTAAAGTATGAATGAGAACATCTCTAAGCTCCTTAGATAGGACCAAGGCAACGTAGACACTCAGGAGAGACGGAAGCTTTCGGAGATGAGCCAAGACATTATAGTCCACCGAGGAAGGACTCAAATTTTCATGAGCCGTCTCTCTGCCATCTTCTTCATTAGCGACTTGTTTTTCCTTCCCTTTTAGGACGTTTCCTTGATTTGGCGGTATAGCCTTTCCGCTTCTGAGCTGGATTTGGTTGGCCTTCGTGGCGAGCTCCTCTTACTCCTTGGGAAAATAGAGTTCTTCCTCACAGTCTCTACCAAGGTGGACGACGTAGCAGGTCACTATAGAGATCTCGTTATCGGAGTCTTCTTCTAGCTCCTCCAGAATCTCAGCCGCTTCTATGGGGAAGAACTCCTTCAATTGAATTAGAGTTCTTTCCTTTTGTTCATAGACTTTGAGGGAATCGATATATTTTTGAATGGTCGATCTCCCTGCAGACTCTTTTTCGCGTCGAGCCGCATTTTTCGTCTTCTTGAGCTTTTTAGATTTTGAGCCTGTATGAGCCAAATTGGTAGCAGGAACGGTGGGCTTTTTCTGCCCTTCCCATTACGTTCTGGGCTCTTTCTGGAGTAGCTTTAGCATCTTCCTCATCTTTTTAGGCATGTGCATGCTCCATAGACGCTACGGCGAGTCAGTTTCATTCCTCAGGGTGGTGGATTTAGCCGTCTGCTCCTAGAAGGCCTCAGCTTGTGTCTGTATGAAGTTGGTGGTTGCAGCTTGGTTGTTTACCAATACACTCTTGGACAACTCGATATCCACAGTCTTGTACTGCTTCTCGACCCAGTCTTTGAAAATATAGCAATTCTCGATCGCATGGCTCACTACTCGGTGGTACGGGCAATATAAAGGATTGTCGGTCAATTTTGCTTCGTGAGGTCTTTTTGACTCTGGCAATTGTAGACCATTGTTCAAGGCATCTTTGAATATCTTATGGACCTTATCTCTTCTGAAAGAGTAAACTTTGTTCTTTTTCTCTTCTAGGGAAGGCCCTTCTCCACCCAGCACTGGTTTTCGAGACCGGTTGGTTTTGGATTCGCCTGCCTTTCGCTTGTTTTCATTGTCGGACACACTGAAGACACTGGAATTGCTGGAATTCCCGCTTCTACAATTGTCGTCTTTCTTTCTCTTCCAAGTCTTGTCTCTCTAAGAGTCCGGGGTAGATTCTTGCGCCGAGCGTTCCAGCATTTGGACTTTCTTGGTTAGCTCTTAAAACGCCTTGAGGCCTGCTGTACATAAGAATGGGACCATCCAATTGCTAAAGTTCCCAATAAGGAGGCTGACAGACTGGTCCCGCTCTAGCGGTGGTTCGCACTTAACAGTGAGGTTACGCCATCAGGCAATAAAGTCCGTGTTGCTTTCGTTTTTCCTCGGCTTTATTCTCACAAGGTCAACGATGGAGATTTTGTCATTAACACTCATGAATCTTTTCCAAAACAGAGACTCCATTTGGGCTAAAGTAGTGACGAACCCATCTGGTATACTTGCGTACCGGTCGAAAGCGACACCGGTCAGGCTGTTGATAAATTGATGAAGAAGGAGTGCATCATTACCCCCTGTATTTCCACACGACACTTTAAAGTGGGCAACGTGCTCATTTGCGTTTCCCGTCCTGTCAAATCTTCTTAACTTAGGAATGACGTAGCCGCTCCGGAATTCGATCAGATCGTACTGTATGAGATATGGCCGTCCACTACTGCCGATTTCTTTCTGAGCTTCGGCTTCGGCTACCAATGTTTTAACCTTACTAGTGACCAAATCCATTATCCGATCTTGTGTTAGCGGGATGGTGCTATCTGGCGCTAAGGCATCCCCAAAAGCGGAATGTGTCCGGATTTCGTGCGGCTCACCCAATCTTGGACCCAAAAGGACAGGTATCGGTTGCTTCGGGCTGTCATCACCCGGCTCATGAGCAGAGACTTGTGATTGATTGGGAGGCGCCTGAGCAATTTGAGCCATGAGCTGCATCACAACGTTCGTTAGGTCGTCAATTTTTGAATAGAGCTTGACCATCTCTTTATTTTTTCTCCTGAGCTATTTTCGAAGCTCTTGAAGCAGCTCTTACTCTACGGTCCTGAGACGGGAAGTCGGCTCTTCCTCGCTGTACAAGCTTAACTCCATATGGACTGAGGGGTCTTTCTGGCTATCGGCCTCATCGAGAGGGTTTTCATCATCCATCGGAGGGGGATGATCTTGGGAAGCGGCAACCACATTCAAGTCAGATTGGGTTTGGGATATGGTGGCCCCTTCCTTTCTTTTGCTGTGAAGGTTGTCGCTGGGGCGCATGCTCGCCATATAAACAGTATGGAAACATATCCGACCATCATTTCAATATTGGCAGCTGATTTTATGGACTGATGTCGTGGCCCTTCTTTTTCGATAACGGGCAATCGACTGAAGGCGGATGGCCTGACCGGGTTCTTGAATGGTGCTAGCGCTTCCTTTTTGGCTTTACCCCACTATTTTTGCACGGCACAGAGCACCTGATAGACTCTTGAAGAGACGGTGTCATACTTTCTCCATTGGGGTTGGAACACGTCTCTTTGTAGTATCAATCGGACTGTCGTCTTTCTGATTCTGGCGGTTATGGTGTTTTTCTGAACCCACTTTAGAGGTTCGAAGGAATTGCTGACTTTTATGGCTGACTCATCCGTCGTCGCGGGTTGACCCTGCTCTTGGAACCTCACAAGATTCCACTTGGCCGAATTCCTGGCCCTCTTGTTGGCTCGATACCTGAGCCGCTTCTGTCTCAACCTTTCTGTTTTAAGCACTTGGCTGGCTACGACTCTTTGGGATGCCGCCGTAGACCAGGCGATGGAGGGATTTGGAGATACGCCTGATTGTGCACATGTTGGAGTCGTCTCCTGAGCTCGTCCGCAACGTTTGATGATGACCTTTGTACTGGAAGTCTTACCACCAGCTGGAGCACCAAAGAGTCGTTCGGACACCGTCTTAAGTTTGGGTTGTGGTGCCTTAGAGATCACAACGTTCGGTCTCTTTCCCCTTGAGACCGGCTTGGCCACCTGGTTTGCTGAGATTTCTGCCAGATGAGAGCTTCCGGCAGGGTAAATGATGACGAAACCAAATTGGTAGGGTGACTCCTCCTATTGCCGGCTGAGACTTGCAGGGAGAACCACGCGGGTATTGATTTTGACCACGTAGGGAATCGAAGTCATGTCAGAAACGAAGCTCTTCTTGGGAGACATGATTGTTGAGTTCGAGATTGTGACTGAATACTTGTTAACCTGTACACAAAAAAATCACTTCAGTACAGGAAATCGATATATATATGTTGATTGAGTTCACATGAACGTTTAATCGAAATATAGGAGGAGAGAAAAGGTCCCACCGGGCGTGCTAGAATCTGTAGGGTGTTTTTCATCTTCCCATTAAGATGGGAACACGCGCTTGTCCGGCATGTACAGATTCCCCCTGCCTAGGGCAGGCCGAAGTTTATTGATTGTAAGGATCCAAATCTCCGGTGGCCATGGACTAAGCTGCCGTTAATTACTCCTCGCCTTTGAAGCGAGAGAACCTCAGATTAACGGGTCAAACTGGTCATGCGAACTCAATTTGCAATGTGCGTGTGTTGTGTTTTGAGGGGTCTTGGGTATATAGGGGACCTCGCAGAGTTTATGGGGGTCCCATTACCCGGATAGCAGACTGGGGGTCAAAGGGGCTAGCTGGCCCTTGCGGGGTGCGGGGTAGTGCCCCGTTAGAAATTTTTTTCTAACGGAAGACGTGTTTTGAGTGTGGAGTGTGTATAAAAAAATAATAAAAAAAGGATGAGTGGCGTCTTAAGGATGCATGTGCACTGGTCACCAGCGTCTCACATGCTTGGCATGCGGGCGCTAGGCGCCAGCACCTCACGTGCTTGGCGTGTGGGCGCTGAGCATCAGCGCCTGACGTGCCCGGCATATAGGCGCTGGGCGCCAGTGCCTCACGTGCTTAGCGCTGGGCGTTAGCGCCTCATATGCCCAGCATGTAGGCATTGGGTGCCAGTGCCTTACGCGTCCATCACGTGGGCGCTGGGCGCTAGCGCCTTACGCTCCCAGCACGTAGGCACTGGGAGCCACAGAAAAAGGGGCTTAGCCCCTGTACTGGGAGTTGTACTCCCGATTGACTTTTGAAGTTAAACTCCTAAAAAAAAGGGAAGAGGAGCTTAACCCCTGCACAAGGAGTTGTACTCCTCGGTTGACTTTTGGAGTCAGACTCCTGAAAAAGGGAAGAGGAGTTTAGCCTCTGCACAGGGAGTTGTACTTCCTGGTTGACTTTTGGAGTTAGACTCCTAAGAGATTTTCGAAGATGATGAAAGGGAACTCCTTTCTTCTCCCTTGAGCCCTTGATTTTCTCTTGAGCCTTGAATCTTTCCAAAGTGGGATTTTTGGAGATGGGTCTCCTTCTTCCTCCTCTCTGTTGGCTGGATCTTGGAGAAAAAAGGGGGGGGGTGAGATTTAAAAATCTTCCCTTTTAGAGATCTGAGCTCTCCTTTATGAGTTTTCTAGTGAAAACTATTTCTTTTTGGGAAAAGAAGAGTGAAACTCTTGATTTAATTCATGAAAAAGGAAGAAGGTTTAGAATCTTGAGGAAGGAGAAGGAGGCACAGAACCCAAAACTTTTTTTGAGAGAATGAAAAAATTCTTCTTTATTTTTTATCATGTTTGCCTTTATAGGCTACATAAACTATGAGCTTATTTTTGATATAGCCTTTTGAGCTTTTCCAAATAGCACTTGTGCTACCCCATACCCTATGAGCTTATTTTTTTTGCACATAAACTATGGGGTTTACAAAATTTTAGCTTCTTGCCCACTTCACATACATTTATTTCTAAAAAGAAAGAATTATATTAAACTAATTTATGGCTTCATTTATTTTGTCATGGGGCCGATCCCTTCTATGCCCGGTCTTGATCTGGGCTTGGGCCCATTTGGTTTGGGGTTGACTTTGATTTTGACTTGGTCAACCGGGGTGTAATTTTTGACCCCAACAACAGCGACCCATGACTTATCTTAAACTAAAACTCATTAACCAAGCTAACCGAACTTTCTTACACATGTTCGCTTTGGATTATCATGATTTACGACAAAGTCGCAAATATCCCTGCTACTCCTACTTTCCCTTTGTATTTCTTCAGACCACTCCGTATTAGTATGATGATCCATATTGCTTGGACCATCATATAGTTACATACGAACTCGAAGAAATTATTTCAGTCAAGGATGGCCACTGGTTTTGGAGAATTTAGATTGTATTATTCGATTGTCTCTTCATCTTACCTTCTCTCATGTTGCGAGACCTCCTTATATTCGGAGAGTGCACCTATTACTTTTATTGGATAGTTTTCTTTCGAACGTTAGGCTGGTGACGAAAAGTAAGGAAGGAAGAAAACCAATTAGTCTAAGTGCGGTGTACAAAAGGTAAGATATAGAGACATATAAAGGGATTGAACCAAGAGCATAGGAAATTACGACTACTGTCATGAATCTGAATAGTAAAAAAGGCATTACTAGGAATACCCGGCCACCTCCTTGAAACATCTATGTTTTAGATTTTCTGTGTACTTGTAAATGAGAACTGTTTTCCAATTAATTCTGACTCCAGGGTATGTATTTACCGGATTTGGATCTCACATCTGTACGACGTTACAAATGCTAGGTAGAAGTAGAATATTGGGAAATGGACGATCTGATCCTCAATATCGGAATTCGTTGTAATTGGTGATATTGGATTAAATCGCATGGTTTTGCCTGACGGCAAATATTTGGTTTTGAATAACCGTTATCATGCACCAATTTTTAAAATGAAATATCTGTATCTTTATTTTATAAAGTGAAATATAAATTTTTAAAATTGGGTTCCAAACATTTACCTTTATCAGTTGAGGATAAGGTAAGGTGCATTGAATAACGGTGTAAGACATTCTCGACCAAAATACAGTTTTCAACCTACAAAACACAGAATTTGAGTTAGTATACCCTTGGGACTTATACATGAAAATGTATGTTGTTCAGTGTCTTTTTGGACAAGGGGTTGATACTCTTGCTTCATTTAGGTTTACCTACAAGTTCTCTGGTTTTAAATATGCATTCGTAGTAATGGAAGGTCCAAAGATTTTGAGAAGTTTATAGGTATAAGAATAAAGTAAAGAACCATATGTTGGAAATATCAGGATTCTTCGAAGTGATCGAAGATGTAGATACTTATGCTAGGTATTCCATCATAATAATATTGAGAACTTCATTCTCTCTCAGGTTACTTATCCGCGGGTTCGCTGCTTATGAGTAATGCTGAATTAGCCTTTTTCCATTTAGGTGATATGCACTGGAAACAGCTGCATGATATTTGAATCCGATTCTATCTAAATTAGTACCTTTGATTCTATATGGACATGGATTGGTTGCATATCTTGAGGTTATAAAGATATGGAGTTATCTGGTTCCTATTTAAAAGCAGAATCCGGACAAACTCAAGGCACGCTTCGGTAATGGATATTTATGGATTATCCCAAGCATTCACTAGGGTTTTGTTTCTACTATTTTCAAGATCAATAGTTACATTATTCTGGACTCGCCACCTTTTATAAAAATAATCTTTTTGCAAAAAAAACTAGTGGGAGTATGGTAGAACTGGAAGTGATTTCAGAACCATAAACGGTTACCAAAAATTTAGTAGAACCTAAGAATTCAATTGGACTTGACAACCCATTAGCCACTCCACGGATTTTAGTAGGTGGTCTTAGCCACCTGAGAGATACTTCTGTTTTCTTGGAGACGGTGACAGAGAAGTTAGCATCATGGTTATGATGGCCCTACTGGTTATCTGTATGCCATAGGAAGTGGTAACTTCCAAGTGACCAGATGCTTATATCCAAGTTGGACTCCACACACTTCAGTAAATATTGGATTTTGGACTTTGCTGGGTGCTTCTGAAGGGGTAAAACCCATTAGGAGTAAGTAGATCTTTCGAGTTCTGTTCAGGTGGAAAGGTATTAACCTAATAGAGCTAGACTTCTTGTAAATATTCTTATCAAATACCCATTGTGGATTGTGATGAGATTTTTACTTCAGTGTCTACGCTAAAATTCATACGAATATGACTTTCCACTGTTGCTATTCATGACTATGATATCTAGCAGATGGATGACTATAACGTCTTTCCAAATAGGAATTTGGAAGTGTACATGTATATGACTCTGCCACAGGGTTATCGTAGTTAGTAGGAGCAGCGGAAGGTGTGCAAGTTACTTATATCTATTCATAGACTAAAGCATGGATAACGGAGACGGATCATCTGTTTTGATGTAACAGTCAAGTTTATTGACTTCATCAAAATAATAGATAAACCTAGTAAGAAGGGTGTAGGGAGTACTGTCTTGGGAGTTGGATGACATACTCCATATGGGAAGTGATATTCCTATACTACAATCGGTCAAACTTTGGTTGTCACATAGTGTTTTCTCTACGTTGGATATGGATAAAATATCAGGAATTATGGTGACTAGATCTATGGGTTTAGATATAGATTTAGGAAGTTTCCCAATCAGGAACTTAGACTGCATTCTAAAAGTATTTTAGAATGGACGACTTCTGCCATGGTGGTTACCCGCAGGTGATCGAGTCAGCTTCTCTAAAGAGATATCTTTTCGACTGATGAGGAGAGGGACTGGCATGAATGACATATCATTTGCTTTAGAAATTGAGTCAATCATGCAATGTCTTGTACAAAACCAGATGTTGCTTATGCTGTAATAAGCAGATATTAATCCAATCCAGAAAAATTAAAGGGAAGCAGTTATGAATATTAGAGGATGTTCTTGGTATATGATAACGACAGTCTCCTCCGGGAGGCGGTTATTAGTTTAGGCTTCTAAGATGACATGGATGACAGAGATGCTGTCAGAGTTTTGAGTTTTTCCTCTTCTGAGGATCGGTATATTGGATAGGGTTCCAATAGGGATACTGAGGTAAACATGGTTCAGGATGCTGGTTAAGACTCAATAGAGGATACAGCTCAAGAAGTTTATTGGATAAAATTGTTCATTTATGAACTTGGTGCTATCATGTATCCAGACAATTCTTGAGGCGGGGTATCGCTCAGTTCGGGAGATTGTTCATCTCCACGAAATTGAGATATAGAGAGAGGAAGTTGGAACATTGTAGCAAATCCACTCACTGAGGTTATTTCTCGAACACGGATGTTCCTCAAACGAGCTTTGAGAAATTAGTAGAGAAATTGGGTAATCAGTAGCACACAGGATGTGGGTATGCGATACTACAATAATTAGCTTTAAATGCAAGTAGGAGATTGTTGGATATAGTGCTCTCAAGGAAATTATTGTAATTGCGGGCACGCGATTATGATAATTGAGGTAAGAACTATATATGTAGGACAATCTTACTCGAGATGATAATATACTATTTGGTTTGTCTTTATCATTGATGTGTATACGTTTTACTTGTTATTACGTTTCGCCAATACATAATGATGAAGCCTGTAAGATTCTTATTTGACTACCAGCATTATGATGACGATCATATACGTGAGAGCTGGGTAGTCCATAGGCACATCCTTAAATCTTCCTAGTTGTAGGAGTATCGAGACTAGACATCGATATTCCGGAGTAGGTTAGTGTATACGTTTCGAGACCCCGACGATGGGAGGTGGCCGGTCTTACAAGCCATTGGTGTTATGTCACCTAAGATAGTATACAGGTGCTCACTGAAGGTGAGTACATTGGACGGACTCGCCGAGAACATCTAGATGGTATTATATTTATCGTTAGACGGAAGTTCTCGAGTGGCATTAATACATGTTAGTCTTTTGACCTAAGATCGTCATTTTTCTCGTGTGAGTTCCCAATGTACTTTGATTACTACCGTACCACGATTCAAAGGTGTCATGCAAATAGATTTTAGTTGAGTACAGTCCCGATCCATATGGAGGCAGTGAGCGATTGTCGGGGATTCGTCTGTCCTGGTATTAGGAGTCGATGTCTTGCTGTGTTAGGTAGGCTATCGCCTTAAATCCGTGGTCATGGTAGATGAGACTTATTGATATGAGTTCAATAGTTTCTCGGTTGGTGATGAGCTTGACTCCAACATGACTTATCGGGTTATTTGGGGTCTGACGTTTCCACCCCTAGCCCCGGTATGCGATACTCTTAGACGAAGAGACCGGACTGTATGGAGATTGTCACATTCAGTCTCAGTAGGGTACGGAAGGACTTGATTGTCGACCTCCCTTTCGACAGATGCCTGGGCAGCCGTTACGTACAGCTAGTTCCGTTGACGTGCTTGTGGTTTTGGATTTATCCAGTAAATCACTGCCAGTGTATTGTCGAGTCTTTAGAATCCTACACAGAGAGTTTTCACGGTTCATGTGATATGATGTAGATGATGTACCTTGGTACATACAGGGTGTTCGATTAAATATGTGTACAGGCTACACAGACTTTAATCGAACGGTTGATAATACTAGCGATTTAGGATTAAGCCGGATTATTAAATCAGATTTTGATTTAATAATTTATATATATTTTTTAATATGTATATTCTAGTATTATTATTCACTATTCATTTTCTCTCTCTTAGCTATTCGTATTTTTGTACGAATACATATATATGTATTTCGATACGTATATCGGGTTGTATTATGTATTTATACGGAATTTGTTCTACATGATGGACACTTCATTTGTTGATTTTTCTTTTATAGAAAATCAAAAATGAGGTGGAGGATGAGGTGTAAAGAAGTATGGTGTAGAGAGGTGTGGCCCTGCTTTTAAAAATTGATAAAATCATTTGTGGTTACTATTTTTTCATGGTTGCAAAATGATGAGCCATTCTTTTTCTACACTTGTGTTTTTTCTTCATAAAACACTTAGACCATTTTTTCTATGGCTTCTTCTTCTTCACTTGCTCTTCCTTCTTCTAAGTAGCTCACTTGAGCTTAGAAAAGAGAGAAAAGATAGTGAAAATATTTCTACATCCCCACTCTCTATTCGTAGTGATCTTGGGGCGTCGGTCGCTTCACTAGGTGAAGCCGGAGCTTGAAACAGTTTTCCTCAGGTGGATCATTTTCGGTAAGAGCGGTCACCACTCAAGCTCGATTCGGAAAGCATACATGGAGCATGGAGGGGTCTTCCACGATTGGGTGGACACGCGTCAAAGGTAGTATTCCATTTCTTTGCATGCTTTATTTGCTAGTTTAGGCGTTTGGATCTATTCTAGGTTCGGGATTTCTTCGTGTTAGCTTGAAATTTTTGTTTGTCAATTGCGCTTCTGCTGTGCCGCAACCACTAGAGAACCCTATAAGTTGTTTGACTTATGCACACTTGCGTTGCACATTGTGCATATGTGATTTGACTTGGCCATCTTGCAAAGGGCGCATGTATAGGTGCGCACTACTTGAATATGGGAACAAAATGCATGCTTTGGGAAAAAAAATTTGGCGGGAACAAATGCCCCCCACTATTTTGCCTATGTAAGATATATACATAGGTTAGGTAGTGCAAATTAATGCATCTCCATAGATTTGATGGCTTAGGAGATAATTTTATGATCCTTGTCGCCTACGGCTTTTTCGTCTTCATAAGCGGTAAGGGTCTCACGAAGGTTTTTCTCCCTGTGAATTGAGAGGATCTTATATGTTCATATTCTCCTTAGAAATCATAAGGATTCCTAAGTGTTCATTACTTTCATGAGTCGTAAGGATCTCACTCGGCTACTTTCTCCTTACAAGTCGAGAGAACTCGTTAGTGGCTTCTTCACTTCATCAGTATACAATTTTGGCGAATGTGGCCCATGGATAGTATACAAGAGTCAGTATTGACCTCCTTGTAGGGCAATGGTAGCTTAGGAAATAAGTTGATATCCCCGTTGCCTTAGGTTTTTCACCTCTATGAGCCGTGAGGGTCTCATAAAGATGTTTCTCCCTACGAGTCGAGAGGATCTAGCAGGTGTATCCTAACATGAAATATAGATAACCCCTTTCGATACAGGAGTTCGTTAGGTTTGTAGTACTGGGGTAAGTCCATCATATAGTCGCGTTGACTGATATATTCTTGACATGCAGTCCCTTAGATTGTTTCTCGATTAGCCCCGCGTCTGTCATGTCTCTGATCCCTTCTGAGACCGGACAAGACGTCTTCATGTAGCCTTCATAGGTTAGAATATTCACATTACCATTTGAAGATCCGGTGGTAGATATTTCCATGGCGCTTTACTTGAGGTTAGGCTTGATTTGGAGCCCCGATAAGTCATAACCGCACCCTTCTGGGGTGAGAGGACATCCAATGGTCTTTAGGCTTGCCATCAAGACCCGAAGCTAGGCATATGTTGTCACTTCGCTTTTGCTTTGGTGTCGCGCCGATCCTTCGCTGAAGTAGGGTAGAAGTCCGTATGAACTCTATATTGTATATATCGCCATCAAGATATGGAGTTAAGAATATGCCATTACTCTTCTTTTATTTGAATATTGCATCCGCACCCTACTGGAATGAAAAAGAATGTCGAGATGATCTCTAGGCTGTAGATGTTGCTATTGAGATATGGGGGTAGGAATTTGCCATCAATCCATATTTATTTGATTCTTGGGTCCTTGTTGACGTTACGTCTGCACCGAGAAGGAATGTCAAGCTGGAGCTAGGATTTTTCCATTACTTCATTTTCATTTGGCTCCTTGGGGCTTTGTCGATACCATGTATGTACTTTGCTAGAGTAAGAGGGACGTCCAAATAGTCTCTAGGCTGTAAATATGCCATCAAGGATCAGTTCTTCTTTTGACAAAGAATGGTGGGAAATTATGGTTCATTTTCTTTCATTTGTGCATCATGGATTTTATACAAGAGTTAGTATGGACCTACTTGCAGGGAAAAGAAATTTATTTTTACGGAGCCCAATCATTTCGGCAATTTTTTTTACAAGAGTCAGTATGGTTCCCTTTCTTTCATTTGTGCATCATTTCAGTTTTTCATATCGCGAAAGTCGCGATTGCCCAATCATTTCAGCTATCTATCCACGGAGCCCAATCATTTCGGCCATGACATTTTTTATTTTTACTCGCTGTTTTTTATAGCGAGTTGCCCAAACATTTCGGATTTTTCATATGCATATTTTTGCTCGCTGATTTTTATTGCGAGTTTCCCCATCATTTCGGCTATTTCATATGTATATTTTTTTTCTCATTGATTTTGTTGCGAGTTTGGGACTTGGGTCCTTATATCAATCTTTGCATAAGTATCGCTACAACTGAAATATTGCCAGGAGTGAATCATCATTTGCAGTGAGGGGACTTGGAGTTTGATAGCTGTTTATGTATCAACATCGCTACAACTGGAATATATTTTCAGGAGCGACTCATCATTTGCCTTTGCCGGACTTGGGGTTTGATACCTGTTTTGGTATCAGCATCATTATAACTGAAATATTGCCAGGAGCGACTCATCATTTGCCTTTGTTGATTTGAACAAAGATGGTTTTGAAGACAGGTTTATGTCCCTACTAACTAAGGCTTTTTGACTTTATAAGCCGTAAATGTCTCATAAAGGTATTTCTCCTTACGAGTCAAGAGGATCTCGTAGGTGTATTTTCTCCTTAGAAATCGTGGGGATTCCTAAGTTTGTTTTCTTTTGTAAGTCATAAGAATCTTACAAGAGTATTTTCTCTTTGTAAGTCGAAAGGACTTACAAGTGTCGTTCACCATATGAGAATATTTCTCATCATTGGTGGAACTCGGTTGGGACAAATTTTGTTCATGCCCGTGGATTGTATACAAGAGTCGATATCGAACTACGTGTAGGGCAACTTAGGAATATGATGGCTTAAGAACAGGTTTAGGCTCATGTAACTTAAGGCTTTTGAATTCTATGAGCCGTGAGGGTCTCACAGGGGGATATTCTCCTTACGAGTCATGAGGATCTCGCAAGTGTACTTTCTTCTTAGAAAGCATATGGATTCCAAAGTGTGTTGCTCCTTTGTGAGTCGTAAGGATCTCACGCAGGTATTTTCTCCTTAACAAGGTTGAGGGGACCTTGCAAGTATACACACATTTTTTTACGAGATTACTCCCTTTCGAGATTTCATAAACTTGCAGGCAGTCCTGTTGTTTTTACTCATGGCGTCCTTTCGGGTTTTCATCCGTACCCATTTTACTTATGGACGTACCATTTTTTTGGTTTTTTGGTTTTTTTTTGAACGGTGGAACTCTCGAAAGTAGCTTTGCTGCAGGTGACCCATCTGTTTGCCAGTGGGATTTGGGGGTGATTTCATCGCAGGAGTAGCAATGTATTCAGCGGGAACTTGAGTTGCAATCTTCGTCTGTGGGGCTCCAGTTGCAAAATAGATCTCTAGAGAGCATATTAGTTTAAGGGACATTTCGTTCCATTATTACTTTTAAGGACATTTCGGTCCAACATTAGTTTACAGACATTTCGATCCATCATTCCCGTGATTGGGATGACATGCTAGTTTAGGAACGTTTCGGTCCAACATCTCCTTGTTCGGAGCGACATGCTAGTTTAGGGATGTTTCGGTCCATCATCTCCATGTTTAGAGTGAAATGCTAGTTTAGGGACATTTCGGTCCAACATCTACGTGTTCGGAGCGACATGCTAGTTTAGGGACGTTTCAGTCCAACATCGCCGTGTTCGGAGCGAAAGGCTAGTTTAGGGACGTTTCGGTCCATGGTTTATCATTTGGTCAGGGAGTTGCATAACTCATTTCTTTCAACGCCTGCTTGCTGAGGCACTGTTGCCTGTCCTTTGTATGCACGGACATTTCATGCCTTAGGCTATCTTCACCCTCTTAGACGGTTTCTTTTATCATCCTACCAATCAGGTTGTTTGCGGGAAATACCGGGCACTTTACACGGCACCTACCCCCTGCTCATTAATGTCGTTGTTTGACGTTGACGGAGCATCTTCTTCATCTACAAAGGAACGAGATATCACCTCACTCCTTCTGCTGCGTCTTTTTCTTCCTTGGAAGAATAAACTTGACTTGGGGGCTTTTCCATTCATCATCTGATTTGAAATGGGACATGGATTCCACATCTCTTCCATGATTTTTGGTTCAAGCGGGCTACTCGACTTGATTGCAGGACCCACTTGTTGGTCCCTTGACATCATTTCTGTTCTTTAAAGAAAGAATTACATCGCATAGAGATTCGTCCATCAGCGAGCAATATGCCTCCTGCGTATATTTCGGGGGAGCGAGTGTTCACATCCTAATCTTTCGAAGGGTAGAACCCACACTGTTATTATTTTGGCAACAGGTTTCTTCGAAACCGCTCGTTTAATGTTGAGCGTTAGCGACAAACGCCACCTTGCCTTCACTTTTTATATCTTCATCGAAATAGGATGGGTCTTGACCCATCTGATCCAATATAGCCATTTTATCTATGAGCTCTTGGAAAGTTGTCGTCTTGAAGAAAACCATTTATGCGAACACCTTTGAATTTTGGTCAAGAGTAGCTATGATCATTGCCACGCCTGTAGCTTCGTTGATGTGTTGCTCGCATTTAGACCAGAATTTTCGCTATCGGGTAACATATTGAACCCAGATCTCATTTGGTCTAACCCTTTCATTGACCAATGTCGTCACGGTAGTGTGTTTTTTCACACTGGTGAATCTTTGACAGAAGAGCATATCCATGTTGTCGAAGGTCTTCATGGAGTCATTTAGGAGTTCTGCATACTATTCGAAAGCAGTTCCCTCCAGACTACTGACGAACTGTCGGAGGAGCAGTATATCATTTTCTCCAGTATTGCCACACATGGATTTAAATCGCGTGATGTGCTGGCGAGGATTTCTGATCCCTTTGTACATGTGGAACATCGAAAGTATGTATTTTGGCGGGTACTGTACTTGATCGTAGCACGCCGGATACGGTCTACCAGTCTTGATCGACCTATTTGCAACTTCACTGGCATAGTGAGATTTGATTTGCCGAGTGATATATGCATCCAGATTTGCTTTTGAGATCATTTCTTCATTAGCCGTTGATGGGGCTTGCAGATAATTTGAAATGCCACCCTTGTCTTTAAGAGCGACTACCGGTGGTTCATCTGTCAGTGGTTCCGATTGGACTATCATTCCAGCCATATTCTGGATCAAAAGGGCCATCTGGTTCATTTTAGAGGACATCCCTTCTGCTTCTTCATCTCTCTTTTTTAGAGCGTACTTTAAGAAGTCAATATCCAACTCCTTCTCTATTCTTTCTTTGGGTGCATCCTCTGGATTTTCCTTAAGAAATGGACTCGCAAGTGCTACCACCTGAATAAGCATCTTATGCAACTTCTCACATTGCAGTTAATCTTTTGTCAGAGACCATGTATGTAGTCCGTGACTAGTAAAAGCATGACTTTTCTCTTTAGAATTCAGCACATAGACTGTGTGAACTATCATGCCCCCAAACTTGGAGCGTTTGGAATCTTGACCCTTGGAGTTTGCCTCGGGCGTTTGGATTTTATTGGGCCTCTCTTTTTTGTGAGAAGCTACTTTAGCTTTAGGAGGAACCATCAAAGTAGGAACCACCTTAGGATGAGTCCTCTTGTATTTGGAAGGGGGTTGTCAGAATTTGGCTTTCGCTTAGGAGAAGAGCCGCGGATGACAACTGAGTCCTTCATCTGCTTTCACAGCTTATATATAGATGAGGTAAGTTCTTTTAGGGAGCAAATTGGTTTCTGCTTTCTTTGGATCTCCGTTGGTTGCGGAGACTTTTTCAATACTACGGTAGGAGAATTTTGTCTGACCCTTCAAAGCAGTTCAAAGTTGTTCCAGGTTGAAACAGCAGCATTCGCTGTCGAAATCGAAGTCAACCCGAACGGAGAATTGTCCCCAGCTTCTTTTATTCGACGCCCGTATTGACATCGATCATGTCTTGCGACCAAAGTTTCATCGGTCTCAGGAATTTGCTGAGCTTGCCTCCTGTTTTCTTTCAGAGCATGAATATTATGCCCCTTGTGTTGACCTTGGTCTTTGGCAGGTGCCAGCTGTTTGGAGACCGATGCCATTGACAAAGCTGAAACCTGAGGATTTAGCCTGTGGAAGACATGCTTCTTCTGGGCTTTAACTTTCGGCGTTGAGGCACCGAGGGTAAGAGATGGGAGCATAGATCCGAAGATAAGCTTACTGATTTCTTGAAGAGCCGAATTGCAGAGATTTGAGGCTGCAAATGGCCCATACTTGACTCCACCAGATGTGACAGAGCCTGAGTTGCGGTGAGTGGAAGTAAACGCCATTCTGCAAAGAGACGAAATGCCAGCTTCAGTATCTCATCACCTAAGGGCAACTACAAATATATATACCGCGATTATTTGATCGCAGAAAAAACACGACACACGAAATGTAGAGTGGAAAGAGGAAAAGGTCCTACCGTGCATTCCAGAATCTGTTTACCGCCGAAAATAGAGATGAACCGAGATAGAACGTCTTGCCTGAATTTAGGGGCAGATGCTATTTGGGACATATCCATCCACCACTCCGAAGATACCAAGTTGATTTATGGCACCATATATCGAAGGTTTGGATAGATGTGACCGTTTTAGCTGACTTATCAGATTCCCTCTCATTTGTGAAGGGTTTTTTTATTACGGGGATGCTCTTCCCTGCAGGGGGCCTGTAGGTGCAAGCCGCTGCAGTTAATTACGTTATTGTATTGCGATAACAACTTTCACCTTCTCCAGTTGATCACTTTGTGTCGTGTTATATATATATATATATATATATATATATATATATTATGGGGTTGCCCTTCGATTGTCTACGGAGACTAATCTTGTCATGCCTGTATGTCGCGGATTAGTCCAAACGCAGATCTCATATAAATGAGATCTATAAGTTCATGGGATATATGGGTTTGATCTAAGGATCGTTAGTAGTATATGAGACTAAGATCAACAGTGGGCATATGGGCTCGACTGATCATCAGATCATATATGAATAACCCATGGATAGTATACGGTAGTCAATATGGAGACAGTCCGTAGGGATAAATATATTAGTTTAAGGACATCACAGTCCAATATTAGTTTAGGGACATTTCGGTCCATCTTTCATCTTACGCGCATGTGTATATGTAACATGGAGAAGTGAATGATGGTGATATAGGATGCACCCAATATTGGGGTGCTGTCCAATTTGAAGGCATTTATATTTCCTTTAAAGAAATACATATACATATATGTGTAGGGTGTTTTTGTCACCCCATTGAGATGGGAATACGCGTCGCTTGTCAGGCGTACTACAGATTCCCCCTGCCTAGGATAGGTGTTCAGTCGAAAATATCGCACTTTTGATATGACATTTTCCTTATTTTTCTTAAATATCTAAAGGTGTTTATTATAAATATGACACATATGAGGGTTTATCTATAAAAATACTATTTTCATATGTTTATATATTATAATTAACATTATGAAGGAAAATGTATGCATATAATATTTATATAATATTTTAATAATTTAAATATGCATATCATATCAAATATCCTTAATCAATATTCTTAAAATATAATATCATATCAAATTGGTTAGGATAATATCTCAAAAATATCAAATATTACTAACATTATTCATTGAGATACTGTGCAAGGTTTAGTTCAGGTCAGGAGATCGAGATGTTGAGATGTCTGGAATAAAAAACATGCCGATAAAGTTAAATAAAATTGAAGAATCAAAACTGGCAGAGACTCAGAAAAGATATGAAGATTCTAGACATCAAATAAATCTCCATGTGTCACAACGAAGCAGCTCCAGAATTCTGAAGCCAAGATCTCACTAACAAGCCGTGCTTTCGCAGCCAAACTAGCATCAATGCGGCGGATCCGCAGCTGATTCACTGAGTCAAGATTTTGGATTTTTAGTTGTGATTTGCAACAACAAACCCTAATTCCGAGGATCTATAGTTTATGGTTTGGGGCTATATATAGGACCAAGGGTTAAACTTAGAAATCATCAATCTTTTACACAAGCTAATCACCGTCAAAGAACAAGTGATCCAAGACAAGTCCAAGATTCGACGTGATAAAACGACGTGAGATTTGACGGAACATCTACATCCGATAAGGAAGAGATCGAGAGCAACTTCTTTTTACTCTTGTAATCTAAACTTGAAATTTGTACTTGTGAAGTTAATTAATAAAGGTAGATCTTTAGTTTAATTAGTTTAATTATTTAATTACATTATGAATTTCATCTCTATCCGTTCTTCTATCTCCATCATGCGCGAGTAATTCTCTGCTTGATAGGGTTCGTAGGATTAAGGTAGAACAATAGATGAGAAAATATTTTAACTTCTTTAAAGTCTTATGAAATTTATAAACTTTAGCAAAATAAATGTTAAGATCCTTATCGAGCGCGCTACCAATTTATTGCTAGTCTCGACTGCGATTTGAGATTAGATTAACAATTGTTTTATTGAGGGCTAGACATGAATAGAGATCAATGAAAGACAAGGGTCAATAGTAGGGAAACCCTAGTTTCTTCCAAGAACCATAATCCTCATTTATCACTATCTATCTACTATTAAATCTATCTGTAACAACCCTAAACTTTCTGTACGAATTTTTTTCAAAAATACAGAAAGGGGTACTCTTGCCTGAGCACAAGTTATAAGTTTGATTTGCTTTTCAATAGCAAGAAAGAGTTTGTAGCTCATTGGTAAGACCATGCACTGCTGAACCAAAGTACCAGAGTTCAAATCCCATCAGCCACCCATTATTTTTTTATTAAATTCTTTTAATCTTTTAGAAGCCCAAGAGTCTACACGTGCATAACCGTAAACCCAAAGGTCATACTAAAAACAAACGAGTCCACTGCAGTAGGCGAAGCGACGGGAACACGTGGCGGCGAGACGAGCTCTGACTCGGCTCGACTCGGCCGGCAGGAGGCGCGAATCAACCGGCGCCGCCGGCCGACTCAGCTTGGTTCCCCAAATTTTTCTTACCCTCTTGCACCTTTTCGTAACGTTTTGAAAATCGTTTAGGTGAAATTTCGGATAATTGGTAAAATAACTGGTGTTTTCCGTAAAACTGATATAATCACTTTTCAACATAGACTCAAATATACCTATTCTAGCTTTATAATTGCTAGTATTTGGTATTTAATTGGTCACTTGTAAATTTCTAATTTACTAAAATATTTTCCGTAATTAATTATTTTAAATATTATTTTAAGCTTTCACTAATACATTTAATTAGTGATAATTACAAATTAGAATGGATTAATACAAGTTTTGTTTATTATGACACATTAAACCAAAATGTAACAGGTTGTTTTTGAATTTAAATGAAATTCCAGGATGGTTCTAGAAATTTTAGAATTAGAGTTTAAAAAGAAAAGAAAATAAAAAGAAAATATTAAACAATAGCATTCAAGTATTCATTTGAGGTATGGTCACCTCCCTTACACTACACACCCACCCCATTCCTTTGCATGGCTCGGCCATGAGGCAGCCCCCCCCCAATTCCCCACTTAAAATGTTAAAGGAAAAGATAATGAAAAAGGAAAAGAAGAAAAGAGTAAAGAAAGAAGTATGAGTTAGATATTTGTAGTATGAACTTTTGTTGACTTCCAAAACCCACACACCTCTCTCTCTCTCCCCCTCTCCCTATCTTGGCCGACCCCATCACAACAGTAGCCCCTATTTTCTCCTCTCATTTCTCTTCAAAACACTCATCAATTTGGCCTCAAAAATCCAAACAAAAATCCCACAAACTCCAAATCCATTCCTTACCCATTATTCCTTGGCCATTCAAGCATGGATCTTGGAGCATAGAAGCAAGTTTGGGAGGCTATGTTGCATGTTTGATTTCTTGATCTTGAGGTATAAAACTTCATCCAAAGTGTTTCTTGTTAATTTTATGTTTAGATCTAATTTTAATTAGATGTTCATATAATTTACATTGCAAGATAAAATTTTAAAGAGAGGGTTTTGAAATTCTAGTTAGGGTTTGATCACTTGGTTGGAGTTGTGATATTTAGTTTAACATCTTGAGTTTTTCAAAATCTAACCTAGTTGCTAAATTTCAAATTGTTACTTTGAAAATTTGTCCAAATTGTATAATATTGCAAACTAGAATTTTAGAATTCATATAAAGAAGGGAGATTAAAATCTAATGAATATGTGTGTGGCTTAATTAAGATATTTAGTGAGCATTGTGGCCACTAGAATTGTTAAAACATTTAGATTTGTGCTAAAACGGGTAATTGTCGCTTACTAGGTTTTTGGATTTAATCGATTTGATTTAAGTTTGAGATTTTGGTGGGTTGCTATCTATTTCCTATTATATTTAGTGTGTTGTGAGCGTGCGATTGGTGCGTTTGGGTTTTAAGTTTGGGGATTTTCACGTATAGTGACCCTAGTTGTGTTCTGTGGCGTTGTTGCGAGCTCGTTTTGTGCACCAAGCGTGTGCGCGTTTAGTTAATGCGCGTGGTTATCTTGTATCGTTGTTTTCGCGAGCATCATTTATTTATCCTTTTAATTATTTGTGTGCGATTCTAGGATCGGGTGCAGAGGCGTCGGATGTGGCGTGGAAACGGCAAATATGAAATCGGAGCAGATTAGCCGAGGCGTCCATGTGAGTAGATGTATATCTACGGGGGAAGTCGGGTGGATGGCGTATAGCACCCCCGCAATTTCATAGGATTTGGTATTTATACACACACACACATACACACACACGCATGTGTTATTGCGAGATATGAATACTTAGCAAGAAAGGCCTTAGGAGATCATGGGTTGGATTTTGTGTAATTGGATGAAAGCATTTTTAGTTTAGTTTCTTAGTCGTGAAACCCTAAAGTAGAGGTTGACACGCACACACACATGCACACACGTGGTTTGATTTGGGTGTATATGTTTATACGTGTGTGTGTGTGTATGTACACACATATACGTATACACAGATGATAAGCCCAGTATATAATACTTGGAGATGAGCCGATATGATCGGGCATGATGCCTTGAGATTGATATATGATTGGGTCATGATATGATATGCGACATGATATTATAGCGGATCGTTGGACAATGTGTTTTTATACACACGAGGAGATATGTTTGATGATATGGGAATGTACTAGATTTTAGGACGGTACCCCTAATTCTTGATTTATCGATAATAATACCATATGCCAAATGGGGAATGTGTGATATTTTGACCCGTACCCCGATTTAGGATGCCGTACGATAGATTTTACCATACGAGGTATGAATATGATGATTGATCCGCACTCTTAATTCGAGGATGTCGTATTATATATTTACCGTACGTGACGCTATTGAGACGGGATCGCCGACTACTAGAACATCGACTCGGACATAAGTGGATTTTCTTACCCTTTCGATTAGTCTCTTAGCTTCATCCTGTAGTTTACTTGTTAGATGTTAGACTGGGCCCAAGTCATACTTATTTTCAAAACTAACGAATCGTGAGTATTTTAAGGACAGGCCAAGGGATACTATGGATTTTCCAAAGGACGTATCTTTTCTCAAAGACCACGTAGCCCTATTTTTCTAAAACCATGATTCGTGCAATTTCAATAACCAAAAATTGTATGACTCGTATATAGAGGTGAATATTCTTATATGTTGCGATTACTATATCTTTTCCGTATATTCAAGTTATTATCGCATTGCATGTTTATACATGTGTTTTCTTTTGTCATTATGAACCCATGTTGTCAGGACACCGGCACCATTACCGATGATGCGTATGTCCACGAACACTTGCTTACCGGCTCACACACATCATCATAGGTAATTGCCATGTCACATACAGTTTAGAGAATATTACTTCATTGATATAATTTGCTAGCTGATAGTTCCAATATATCATTACTATGCTAGTTTAGATATTGCATTATTTACATAGATACCCATGCATGTGTATATTCATTTTTCATGCAATATTATGGGGCTTAATGCTGGTATTCACTGTTTATTGACTCTTGATTATGGGATTCGAATTTTCCATGGGATTTCTGGATTTGGATAAACCGCAAGGATTTATAAACTCATTATCATTTCTAACAAATAGAAATTTACGGTTTTCTCGTTATATGATGTGCGTGGCGTCCACCATGTGTTTTATCGGTTCTTTAGCTGTATTACATACCCGATTCGAGGAGGGGGATGCACCGTCTGCGGGTACATGGTGGACCCGGTGCGGTACCTTGGGGCAAGAAGATCGCACAGATGGCGTTGAGCTCGGCAGGGGAGCACTACCGACCGGTAATTGTATGGAGACTCGACAGATATCCGGAGGATACCGTTCGGAGTTATGGGCCGATCCTGATCATGCGGAGCCCGAGATATTGAGATTTGATGATACGGGCCAGTCCGGATTGCTGGAGCCCGAGATATTGAGATATTGGGATATATATTTTGTGTCGATGCTTGACACGGATTCTCTGTTGATTTCATTGATGATACTTTGATTTTTATACAGAAATCTCACTGAGATAAGAAAACAGCCTTCTCATTTAAGATGTATTCTATTTTCATGCATTCATACATCATATATGTGATATTTTGCTACCTGAGGCACTGACACGAGCACTTGGTATTACACTTATATTTAGATGTTTACCCTTGCCATAGTAGATGCTTCAGGTTATATATTATGAGAATATTATTGTATGAGATAGGAGAGAGTCATACATGCAATTTCTTCTCGGTGATGTTTTCTACTCACGAGTTGGCAACTCACCCCGTTGTGCCACAGTTTCTTGCAGGTTTTGCCATACAGGTTTCGTTGCGGCTTGCTGGCATACTGTTTCCTTCTGGGTGATTGTCTTGAAAGGTGAGTTCACTTGCATCGTGACCACCGTTGTGCCTTATTTATATTCAGTTGTATCTAGTAAACTCCATCAACCGGACTTGTATTTTTTGATAGACATAGAAGACCAGATGTATATTCTTTCGACCTTAGAGTCGCGCGCCTGTATTATTATGGTTTTTCTTTGGTTTTCTTGAGAATGTCGGTTTTCTTTCTGTGTTTTGATCCTCGCCCTTCGGCGTTGTATATTATATTGCTTGCGTGGTTGTTTCCGCCAATTGGCGAAGAGCTAGCCCCCGTTTGGGGATGCCTTTATTCATTATTATATATTTCATGCGTTGTACCCGTTTGGGGGCCAGTATTTACAAAGGAGACTCTGCCGAAATTTTCGGGAAAATATGATGTTACTTTTAAAATGTTTAATGTCTTATTTTGTTAAAACCACTTGCTTTAAAACAAGTTTTCCTTCACTTTTTCTTTTAAAATGGTTTAGATTTCTGGGCTTTTGGCATACTTGAATTAGGTAGGGTCATATAGAATTCACATGATTCAAGTGCCAGTCACGTGCCATTTCGGGTCATGACAAAATTGGTATCAGAGCGCTAGGTTTAACCTTGGTTCGAGTCTAGGTTTGACTATGCGGAGTCTAGGGCGTGTATATATATATTCAGAACTTAGGCTTGACCTTACGGAACTTAGACTTGGTCGAGGGGGGTATTAGACCCGAACTTTCGTCGCGTAGGTTGACCTTGGTTGATGGAGTAAGTGATTTAAGTAGAGTGACATACCGTATGTATGTTCTGCGGCATACTTACAATACGCTACTCCGCTTAAGAAGCCTTAGAATGTACATTTCTTTGCACAGTAATCTATTTGTTCCTTTGATCTATCCTCATCGATGTCGGATGGTGGTTTTGTTACCATGGTTGCACGGGCAGAGAGAGCTGCGGCTAGAGTTGCGGTCTGCATGAGCTCGTCTTGGACGAGGACTGACCAGGATGTATTCTGGTGACGCATGATTGCATAGATGTGTCGTTTTATCGTGTTTTCGTGACATGAGCATTTTGATGGATTGTTTTTACTAAGATTTCTCGAACGTTCAGATCAGCACCTGAGGATTGGGCCACTGCTAGAGGCCGGCTAGAATATGATGACCGTTAATGTATCGTCTATTCTTGAGGATTGTGGCATTGTTTAGCATGCGGAAGAATGAACCAGTTACTGCTGCGACTGACTAGATATCGCCCCAGATATTTGAAAACTATTGCAGCACGAGTTTGTACTTAGGGATATGATAGAAGATCGCTAGTCACCCATGGAGGGATGACTAGGACATGAGGTTCGTTTGGATACCCCGATGCGAGATCACTGGATTTGCTAGCTTTAGCTGGAAGAGGACTTCACGCAGGCACGTTGTGAGTCGAACGAGATGTAGGGTTCCTATGAACGACAGCAAGGTTTCAGGAGGCATCGTCCATGCCATTTTCAAATTTTTGCCATTTTAATGAACTCTAAACTAGAATCTTTAACTAGAGAATCATACGAAACGTATTGTAAACTACTTTACAACTAAGTGAACTAGGAATACAACCTTTGTTGACCGGTCCTTCACTTCAATAGCTCTGTGTAGTGGTCCCTTCGCTCTAAGTAGTGATCTTCCGGACTCTAGCATGGCTTCATAAGAAGAAAGGAACAAACTTGCTTGAAGTCTTCGAGGCCGAAGATGATCTACGTCGAGGAGACACTAACCCAAGTTACTACTTCACTAATGAAGGATTAGTTAAGCTAACACCCTATACTAAAGTACTAATCTAGTAGAGGATGATGAAATAGGATTTTTGCTCACTTTAGAATTGATTTTCTCACTAATATTTCTCACCTGCTCAAAAGCTAGAGAGCTCTTGAGCTTGAAGAAGAAGATGAGGAGAGATAATGTTGTGAGAGTGAATGGCAACCATGGGTAAGAAAATACCTAATATTACTCATGTAGAGACTTAACCATGAGTTTAGATAATGGTCGGGTTAACAAATATCTAGTGTAAGACAAAACTAGTGGACTAAGTCAATGGATCTCAAAGCTTCATGAAGTTTTATGCCATGTGACAAATTTCCAACTAATAATTGAATTACAATAAATAAATAAACCCTACATTATCTTTATCATGGTGTAAGTCTCATACACCCATGTCATCAACCATGACACATAAATAAAACACAATTAATATATATCACATATATATTAAGTGTGCACATGTGAGAAAAATAAATACTTAAGTGAGCTAATATTAGTTAATGTAAACTAGTATATCACATATACAATTATACACTAAATTATCAAATTAACACTTGATTTAATAATCCGGCTATATTATCTGTATTAACTTATCGAATCAACACTTGATTCGACAACCCGGCTATATCACATATAACCGACCGATACGAATAAATCGCAAGAATAAAATACGGTATCACACACTCGTATTAATCTCGGTCCCGCACATATCACATATGTGCTCCTACTTCGTTTTGCCTGAGCCAGTAAAACCTCTGAGTAGGACTCTAAAGACTCGTCAATATGCCGACAATAGGTGATGATCATATCAAGCACCCACAAGCCGTCAGCAGTACTAGCTGGACGTAACGGCTACCCGGGTATTGAGTGATCTGAAGATCAACAAGCAAGCCCGCTCTAGCTCCTGTAAAGCCTGTCAGTAACACTACCGTACAGTCCGGTCTGTTCGACTGAGATGTTGCATATCAAGCCTAGGGGTGGTAAACGTCAGACCCCAATAACTCGATAAGTCATGCCGCTACGAGGCTCATAACGGGTCGAGAAACTACTGATAACACTTACCAGTAAATCTCTAAATCAGCCCTGGTCAGGGACTTCCAGTTATAGCCAATCGAGCACAGCACGACATCTACCCCCAATACCAAGAGAGAAGAAATCCCCTCCTATCGCTCATTGCCTCAATATGACTCGGGACTGTACCAAAAAACCACCATTTTGCACGTCCTCTTGAACGTGGTAAGGTGGAAATTAAAGCACAGTGGGAATCACATAAGACTCTATGATGATCTCGGGTCTACAGACTAACCTGTACCAATGTCATTAGAGAACTGCTATGTGACGTCAGGTATAATACCATCTAGGAGTTCTCGGCGAGTCCGTCCAGTGTACCCAGTCTCTACTGAGCACCCATATACCATCTCTAATATCAAACACCAATGGATATAGGATCATCCATCGCCTATCTCATGGGTCGAGAAGCGTATACGCTAGTCTACTCTGGTATATCGATGCCCTGTCTCGATACACCCACAACTAGGAACATTAAAGGATGAACTTATGGACTACCATGGCCCCACTAGTATGATCTGCATCATAATCCTGGTAGTCAAGTACACATCTTAAGGGCTTTACCAACATGTAACTATAAGACAGTATCAAGAGACAAGTATACTTGTTAAGATAAAGAGCAACCAGATAGTATACTATCATGTCGAGCAAGAATGTCCTCTCTATATATGTCCAAGTATCCACTATAATATACATCATATGTACAATAACGGCCTCTAGGCCATACATACAACTAACAATCTCCCACCTGCACTAGGGCCAGCTGTTGTAGTATCGCATACCCAACATCCCGAAGAGTCTCTCGAACTGTATTGAGGGAATGGCCTTCGTGAGTGGATCCGCTGTGTTGTTCTTCGTTTCAACTCTCCTGACCTCGATCTCCCGGAGATCAACTACCTCCCGGATCAGGTGATACTACCTCAGAATATGCCTGGATCGTTGATGGGACCTGGGTTCCTTGGCCAAAGCCACCGCTCCATTGTTATCACAATACAAAGGTATTGGATACTCAATGGATCTAACCACTCCAAGTTCAGTTATGAACTTCATCATCTAAATAGCTTCTTTGGCAGTATCATTGGCAGCGATGTATTCAGCCTCCATCGTCGAGTCTGCCACGGTTTCCTGTTTGGAACTCTTCCAACAAACCGCCCCTCCATTGAGGGTAAAGACAAATCCCGAGACAGACTTAGATTCGTCCTTATCACTTTGGAAGCTTGAATCGGTAAAGGACCCCACTTGTAGTTCTCCGTTACCATACACCAAGAGCATCTTTTTAGTCCTTCTTAAGTACTTGAGAATGCTCTTCACAGCTGTCCAGTGACTCTCTCCTAGATCTGCTTGATACCTACTCACTACACTTAGTGAGTATGCTACATCGGGTCTGGTACATAGCATCGCATACATGATAGAGCCTACTGTCGAAGCATAGGGTATCCCTTGCATGCGAGCTCTCTCCAAATCAGTCTTGGTAGACATCTTTTTGGAGAGAGTGAGTCCTAAGATCGTGCGTAAAAACCCACGCTTGGATTCTTCCATACTAAACCTCTTTAGCATAGTGTCAATGTACCTGAAATTAGACAATCCCAGTATCCATTTGGATCTATCTATATAGATCTTAATCCCCAAGATGTAGGAGGAGGCATCGCCTAGATCTTTTATTGAGAATCTTTATGATAAGAAGAGCTTGACCGAGTGCAGCATAGGAATATCATTTCCTATCAAGAGTATGTCATCCACGTACAATACGAGGAAGACAACCTTATTCTCTGCCACCTTCTTGTATATACAAGGTTCATCTACGTTTTTGATGAAGTCAAACTCTTTAACTACAGCATCAAAACAGATGTTCTAACCTCGCAATGCCTGCTTTAACCCGTAGATGGATTTAAGCGGCTTGCACACCTTTCCACTGCTTCTATTGTCTACAAAGCCTTCTGGCTGAGTCATGTACATGTTCTCTTCTAAATCACCATTTAGAAAGGCGGACTTAACATCCATTTGCCAGATTTCGTAGTCATGGTATGCAGCAATGGCAAGTAGGATCCGGATGGACTTAAGCATAGCCACTGGAGAAAAGGTTTCATCATAATCCCCACCTGGTCGTTAAGGAAAACATTTTGCAACAAGTCTACCTTTGAAAGTCTCAACTTTTCCATCTACACCAAGTTTCTTCTTAAAGATCCATTTGCTTCCAATGGTTTTTACCCCTTCAGGAGCAACTTCCAAAGTCCATACTTTGTTGGTGTACATGGATTCCATCTCAAATCGCATTGTATCAAGCCACTTCATAGAGTCCCCACTCGTGATGGCCTGCTCGAAACTAGTTGGGTCATCATCCTCCATGATGCAATCCTCGCTTCCATCATCAATGAGAAAACCGTAGTATCTCTCAGGTGGATGAGGAGCTCTACTAGATCGGGGGAGAGGCTGAGGTTCATTGGGAGCTATCGAATTCTCTGGTTCCACTAAATCATCAGTTTCAGTTTGTGCTGCTGGAACTTCTTCCAGTTCTACCTCTTTGCCACTAATTTCTTTTACGAGAAATTCCTTTCCTAAAAAGGTGGCGTATTGAGAAACAAACACTTTTTGCTCCTCAGCGTGGTAGAAAATATATCCTTGTGAATTCTTTGGATATCCCACAAACTTGCAAAGAACTGACCGTGCCTCAAGTTTGTCCGGATTTTACCTTTTGACATAGGCCGGACAACCCCATATCTTAACTCGTTTAAAATATGGTCTTTTCCCACTCCATATCTCATATGGTGTGGTAGGTACAGATTTAGATGGAACATGATTCAATAGGAATGCTTCTGTCTCAACCACATAACCCCAAAAGGAAATAGACAACTCAGCAGTGCTCATCATAAAGCACACCATATCCAATAGGGTGCGATTCCTCCATTCCGATACACCGTTGTGCTGTGGTGTATACGGAGGATTAAGCTGAGAGAGAATCCTATTCTCTTTTAGATAGTCCAGGAACTCATTGCTCAAGTATTCTCCTCTTCGATCAGATCGAAGGATTTTAATACTTTTACCCATTTGGTTCTCGACTTTATGTTTATATTCTTTGAATTTCTCAAAAGCTTCAGGCTTGTGTTTCAACAGGAACACATGTCCGAATCTTGAAAGATCGTCAGTGAATGTAATGAAGTATGAGGAACCATTCCTGGCATGTGTAGACATGGGACCACATACATCACTATGTATCAGTCCCAAGAGCTCACTAGCTCTTTCTCCGTGTCCAGTAAACGGAGTTTTGGTCATTTTGCCTTTGAGACATGACTGGTAAGTGTCATAAGATTTAAATTCGAACGAATTTAAATATCCATCCTTATGTAACTTAGCTAGTCGTGTCTCATTGATATGACCTAGTCTACAATACCACAAGAAGGATTCGTTCATTTCTGAACTCTTCCTCTTATGTGTGCTTTGTATGTTAAGAACTGTAGTTTGATTTAGAACGTATATGCCATTAATTAACGAGCCTAATCTAATCAACTTTTGATTCAAGAAGATGTTCATAACATTATCCTGTACTATAAAATTATACCCTTCTTTACTTAATAAAGAAACTGATATAAAATTGCATATCAGGGTCGGAATGTAATAGGATTCGTTCAGAATCAATGTATTGCCATTTGGTAATACAAGGTGATATTCGCCAACTGCTTTAGCTGCAACATTTGCACCATTCCCTACTCTTACGGAATGATCACTCATTCCCAGTTCTCTACCTTTCCTTAGCCCATGTAAGATATTACATATGTAGGATCTCGATCCTGTATCAAATACCTAGGACGTATAGTGAATTGAGAAACAGTTCTCAATAACAAACACACCCGAAGAAGATGCATCAACATGCTGATTCTTCATTTGGACGGCGTAGGAATCTGGATATTTCCCTATTTCCTGTTCAGTCTTATAACAATTATAAGAAAGAACGGAACCAATGTTCCCCTGCTCAGTATAACAAGCGGGTTCGGTCAATACATTCATATTATTATCTTGATTAAGGCCTGACATGGTCGCTACCTAGAGAGAGAGAAGAAAACAATTTAGCGTATGCTCTTCTAAGATCAGATTGGTTATTATTTTATCTAATCAGGATGGCTTCTACCGTTTTTATCAAATCTTCCTTCAAATCCTAAAAGGTAAGACTAGCCGGGATTAATTACACCCTACAATTTTGCCAATCTTTCAGTCAGGCCAGTGCCGGTATTTTGAGGGAAGTTCCCCGTGCTTTCGCATGGACCTAATTAAAATAAACCTCATTTTCTTCGAGGCATAACCCCGTTGACATCTTTCTAGACATCTACTTGATTGGCTAATTGTCATGTGTAAAACTCTCCCAGTAGTAACTCTTACTCGCAGTGGGTATCGGAATCCAACTATCTCATAGACGGTATGCAATCTCATTGCAAATTTCAACACTTGAAATTCCCAATAATGCTTTTGCCCCTAGCAACTTATGACCTTAACATAATCAACAAATCATAAATGCTAGCCAAGTTCAACCCGTCATTTCCTGATTGAATTAAACCCACCCGTACGACCCTTAACATAGTCAAAAAAGTCGTACGACTATCCTAATCCAATCGCATCTCATGCTTTAGCAGATAAGCACTAATTAGCTACCGCACACTACGCCTTAACATAGTCAACAAACGTAACACGAATACTAAGTAGTACTTATCTGAAATGACGGAGGGCTACACAATTTTTTAAGAAAACCATGAGCGTAATGAACTTGATATCGTTGTAGAATCGAGTGATTTTTGAAAAGGAGTGTTTTTGAGGCTTTTACTAGTTTCGCTAAAGAGCTCACTCCCGGTGAAAGGATCTCGGCTCTTTCCTTATCGAATAAGGTGCGGGATATTTCATAAATATCACTTTCCTAATTCCAATGCCTTACTTCCTTCTCGAAAAGAAGGATTCGATGCGTCGACCGGATTCGATGCATCTAGGGTTTTAGAGAGGCTTTGTGCCTTGCGTACAACAACTATAGAAGCAATAAAAAACAAAACCGAGTGAGTTGTAGCATCTGCTAGTTTCGCTAAAGAGGTCACTCCCGGTGAAGGGATCTCGGCTTTTTCCTTATCGAATAAGGTGCTGGATATTCTACAAGGAATACCGCAACGCAAAGCACAAACTAGAGCTACCCTTTTTGAAAATTTGATTCTACAACATCTTTTAGGTTTCTTTTCTTTCATTAATCTCATTAATGAAGTCCCATCATTTATGCTTTCTAAGCATCACAGAAAAAATGAAAATACAACGTATGCTTATGCCATCCGCATTCGCCACAGTGTCCCGTTATGCACCGTTAGGTTACTTAACTAACGGCATAGCGGGGCGGGACTAGCGCGGGTGCAAAATATAAGCAACGTCTATTATATATCTCATATATAATATATAGCCAATCGTCTCAGAATCCATAGTGATCACATCACAGAGCAGCAGTAGAAACATATGAAATATTGGATATAGTAGGAGCTCCGTGTTTTATTTTGAGCCTGTATAAAATACGGATTCCATGGTCGCGATGAATAGCCAAACCCACATCCCTAGACCCCTTACGAGAGCGGCAAGCAACCCTACCAATTTTAGAGTTAAGAGACTCGGACTCCACTCCTCGAGTTGGTCTCCTCCTGGACTCTAGAACCCGGTTACTTGTGCTCCCCTCCTTGGGTCTATCCTAATGCGGAAAAGTAAATAATATACAACAATGGTGACATCATCCTCAACCCGGAAGTGACCCAATAAAAAAATATTATATACAATGAATTTTACATGAATGAAAATAAAAATTCTCATCTCACATAAAACCCCCGGCTATTCAAAACACGACGATCCAATATAACATATCATAACAACACATAACATCACATGTCATCAACGTAAGTAAATATGCGTATCCCAATCGTCGTTGACATATAGCAACGAAACCGGCGATACACCACATATTACACTTATGGTCGCAAAAAAAAAAATGTAAAACTACAACATTTGGAATCCATAATAACCTTAGACATCATAAACCCAAAATATCTCATATTTTGGATTTCATGCCTAACTATATGAATTCCACATATTGTATCACATTCTACAAATAGCTAAATATTCCGATCGAATCAACAAATACCCAAAATTACCCAAAAAGCTCAACACTTGAGCGTAGTTCAAAAGGTCTCAGAACATGCCACAGCTTCTATGAACCAGCCGTAGAAGGGTCAACCAATGCCTCACATGTGGCACCACTGAACTACCACAAACCCTAGGGTTCAGTGGCGGTTCTGACGGTTACATAATCGAGTTAGGGTTTCGTTCTTCTAGAGGGTCCACAGAATCGCTTGCATGATTTTCTGAAAGTTTTAAACTAAGAAAAAATCCAACACTTGGAAAATTTCCCGGCAAGGGTTAAAGAGGGTATTTGATATCCGTTCGAACTTTCTAACACTGTCTAAATAACCCGAAAAACTGTTAAAATTACGACTATGAAACACTCCGAATTGCCTTTGCAGAAAATTAACATCACATGCAAATTTAGCAAAAACAAACAACACTTGAAACACCAAAACCCAGAGACTGGAACACAGTGCAAATTTCAACCCAAAATGCCAAACTGAGGCCGAGGAGGCCGGATTTTTTAGCAAAGTGGCCGGCCATTTTCCGAGCTCTTGGGCTAAAATTTGTGGTGTGTTCATGTTGTATCTTATACAACATTCTACAGTTGTTTAAAAAAATTTTAGAGCCTGTTTTAAAATCGATAGAAACTAGGTAATCTTGTTTCAAGTTTCAGAGTTGTTTAGGTTTTGTAATCCTACACAATCCGTCTAATTCTCTAGCTAGGCTCTGATACCACTGTAGGGTTCCGATGAATGGCAACAAGGTTTCGGGAGGCATCGCCCATGCCATTTTTAAATTTTTATCGTTTTAGAGAACCCTAAACTAGAATCTTTAACTAGAGAATCATACGAAACATATTGTAAACTATTTTACAACTAAGTGAACTAGGAATACAACCTTTGTAGACTGGTCCTTCACTTCAATAGCTCCGTGTAGTGGTCCTTTCGCTCCAAGTAGTGATCTTCCGGACTCTAGCATGGCTTCACAAGAAGAAAGGAACGAACCTGCTTGAAGTTTTCGAGGCCGAAGATGATTTACGTCAAGAAGACACTAACCCAAGGTACTACTTCACTAATGAGAGATTAGTGAAACTAACACCCTATACTAAAGTGCTAATCTAGTAGAGGATGATGAAGTAGGATTTTTGCTCACTTTAGAATTGATTTTCTCACTAATATTTCTCACCTGCTCAAAAGCTAGAGAGCTCTTGAGCTTGAACAAGAAGATGAAGAGTGATAATGTTGTGAGAGTGAATGGCAACCACGGGTGAGAAAATATCTAATATTACTCATATAGAGACTTAACCATGAGTTTAGATAATGGTTGGGTTAACAAATATCTAGTGTAAGACAAAACTAGTGGACTAAGTCAATGGATCTCAAAACTTCATGCCATGTGACAAATTTCCAACTAATAATTGAATTACATAAATAAATAAACCCTACATTATCTTTATCATGGTGTAATTCTCATACACCCATATTGCATGTATCATCAACCATGACACATAAATAAAACACAATTAATATATATCACATATATATTAAGTGTGCACATGTGAGAAAATAAATGTTTAAGTTAGCTAATATTAGTTAATGTAAACTAGTATATCACATATACAATTATACACTAAATTATCAAATCAACACTTGATTTAATAATCCGTCTATATCTCATATAACCGACTAATATTATCTGTATCAACTTATCGAATCAACACTTGATTCGACAACCCGGCTATATCACATATAACCGACCGATACGAATAAATTGCGAGAATAAAATACGGTATCACACACTCGTATTAATCTCAGTCCCGCACATATCACATATGTGCTCTTACTTCGTTTTCCCTGAGCTAGTAAAACCTCTGTGTAGAACTCTAAAGACTCGTCAATACGCCGGCAATAAGTGATGATCATATCAAACACCCACAAGCCATCTACGGTACTAGCTGGACGTAACGGCTACCCGGGTATTAAGCGATCAGAAGATCAACTAGCAAGCCCGCTCTATCTCCTGTAAAGCCTGTCAGTAACACTACCGTACAGTCCGGTCTTTTCGTTTGAGATGTCGCATATCAAGTTTAGGGGTAACGGGTCGAGAAACTACTGATACGGGGCTCATAACGGGTCGAGAAACTACTGATAACAGTTACCGGTAAATCTCTAAATCAGTCCTGGCCAAGGACTTCCAGTTATAACCAATTGAGCACAGCACGACATCTATCCCTAATACCAGGAGAGACGAAATCCCCTCATTTCGCTCATTGCCTCCATGTGACTCGGGACTGTACCAAAAAACCACCGTTTTGCACGTCCTCTTGAACGTGGTAAGGTGGAAATCAATGCACAGTGGGAATCACACAAGACTCTATGATGATCTCGGGTCTACAGACTAACCTGTACCCGTGTCACCACAGAACTGCTATCTGACATCAGGTATAATACCATCAAGGAGTTCTCGACGTATTCGTCCAGTATACCCAGTCTCCACTGAGCACCCGTATACCATCTCTGATGTCAAACACCAATGGATATGGGATCATCCATCTCCCATCTCATGGGTCGAGAAGCGTATACGCTAGTCTACTCTGGTATATCGATACCCTGTCTCGATACACCCACGACTAGGAACATTAAAAGATGAACTTATGGACTACCATAGCCCCACTAGTATGATCTACGTCATAATCCTGGTAGTCAAGTACACATCCTAAGGGCTTTACCAACATGTAATTATAAGCCAGTATCAAGAGATAAGTATACATGTTAAGATAAAGAGCAACCAGATAGCATACTATCATGTCGAGCAAGAAAGTCCTCTCTATATATGTCTAAGCATCCTCTATAATATACATCATATGTACAATAATGGCCTCTAGGGCATACATACAACTAACACGAGAGAGAACGGGCATAAGCGCATCATTCCGATAATTTGAACGAGTTCCCGAGAAGGTAATTGGCAAGATGCTTACCACAAGATATGGAGTTGTCAAGTTCGTAGTTTCGAAATAGAGACTCCAGATATGTGCATAGCCGTTTGTAGCGCAGTCCATACAGCTACGAAGAGACGAGTCTGAATAAGTCGACATTAGAGAAAAGTGGAGTAAGAGAGTCGTACGAGATTTTGACGAGATGACGTTCCACTCCGTTGACATTAAAGATGTGATACACATGTAGAGGCGTTGATTATGGATATATCTTCCAGAAGAAGCCGTGATGAGTATGTAGCCGTTCCGGAACAAGAAATAGATTTAGTAAAGGGTGATAACTTCCAGGCAGTTCGGCAGAAACGGGATTTGGGAGAGACCCCGATAGAATCTTTCTGGAATATTAAACGTGAACACTTGGATCCAGGATCGTTCATATTACGCACACCCTGTAGGCCAGAGTTCGACATCATCGACGAGACACGTTATGAGTGACCATAATAGTTGCTCAGAGATCTTTAGAGGATGTGCCACAGTGGAACTGTTTCCGTCATCATTCCATATTGGGCCGTTGAGTCGAGGAGTTATGTAACTGACAATCTGCAGTGAGAGACGAGAGCCTAAGGGCATAAGGTGCCAGACCATGAACAGGAGGCAAGTAGATATCTTGCTCTACTAGCATGGATGAACCAAGACCTTCTCGACTTTCAAGGAGGGTCATATCGACGACAGTGTTTACGATTTGTGATTTGGTGATTCGAATATCACGTGGCCGTCATTTTGGATTTCGGTATTTTGGGCGCTTTATTTGCGTGATTAAGTTTTCGTGCACTACAGTTGCACTCGATTTCAATTTGATATCGTTCGAGATGTTTGGTTTTGATTTCTTGCCTATGGTATGAATGTGATTTGACTTGTGCCTTCGGTGTAGTTTTCATGCACTTTTAATACTTTGATTCGATTTTTTGCACGCTGATGCACGTGGTTATGAGATTATATACCATGGTATACCTGATTTGGATTGATGTATGTTGTATACCGTCGATTTCGATTGTGATATTCGATATTTGTTTTTGTGCACCTTGTGCACTTGATTTAGATTTTTATGCATACTGGGCGCGCTTGATGCGATTTTGGTGCACACCGGATGCACTAAATCGGGATTCTTCGTGTATATTAGATGCACTTGATTTTGTTGTCAGGCACACCGTTGCCCTTGAAAGGTATTTTCGTGCACACCCGTTGCATTTAGATTTTGTTTCTCTGCACATGTATGGCACATACATTGATTTCGATTTCTATGCGCACCAGACACACCTGGCATTCTTAACACATTTTGGGATTGGGTTCTTTTGGAGCAGTATGTTTTATGATATTTACTATTTGGTATAGTAACTGAGCAGGACTAGTCAGAGAATAGTACCTGAATATGTTTTTGCATGCATCGATAGTTACCGAAGGGATTTCCAAGAAGGAGCAATAGTCTCAGTATTTACCTATGTGTCCGAGATGACACGAAACATTTTACAAAGGAAACCCTTCTAAATTATTTTCAAAAATGGTGGGACGTGTATGTTAAATAAGATATATATATATATATATAGTTATTTTCTATAATAAACGTCTGCTACTTGTGCTGTGATACGCGCATCACACAGTGACTTGAAAAAAAAGGTTTGGCATGCATTTCTTTTCAGATATTTTGACGAGTTTACAACGATGCGTACTATGTACATGTTATAGTTTTGATGTATATCATATTGGTTTTGGTATTGGACTTTGACACTGGTATCTTCATCATGACTCCAATGATTGCGTGATGCTTGATACAGTTTTGATTTTTGAGTTATGTACTCGTTTTCATGCGCATGTATTGCGCTAAGATGTGTCTTAAGTATTTAAGATTTCGGAGCCCCGCCGATTTGAGTGTTTTGGTAAAATGTTTTAGTAATTGGGGAAGTTTTAATTTAAATCCAGGGACCAAATTTCTTTAAGGGGGAAGATTGTAACGTTTTGAAAATCGTTTAGGTGAAATTTTGGATAATCGGTAAAATAACTGGTGTTTTCCGTAAAAACCAATATATAATCACTTTTCAAAATAGACTTAAATATACCTATTCTAGCTATGTAATTGCTAGTATTTGGTATTTAATTGGTCGCTTATAAATTTCCAGTTTACTAAAATATTTTCCGTAATTAATTATTTTAAATATTATTTTAAGATTTCACTAATACATTTAATTAATGATAATTACAAATTAGAATGGGTTAATACAAGTTTTGTGCATCATGACACATTGAACCCAAGTGTAACAGGTTGTTTTTGAATTTAAATGAAATTCCAAGATGGTTCTAGAAATTTTAGAAGTAGAGTTTAAAAAGAAAAGAAAATAAAAAGAAAATATTAAACAATAGCATGCAAGTATTCATTTAAGGAATGGTCACCTCCCTTACACAACACACCCACCCCATTCCCTTGCATGGCTTGGACATCAGGCAGCCCCCCTAATTCCCCACTTAAAATGTTAAAGGAAAAGATAATGAAAAAGGAAAAGAAGAAAAGAGTAAAGAAAGAAGTATGAGTTAGATATTTGTAGTATGGACTTTTGTTGACTTCCAAAACCCACACACCTCTCTCTCTCCCCTTCTCCCCATCTTGGTCGACCTCATCACAACAGCACCCCCCCATTTTCTCCTCTCATTTCTCTTCAAAAAACTCATCAATTTGGCCTCAAAAATCCAAACAAAAATCCCACAAACTCCAAATCCATTACTTATCCATTATTCCTTGGCCATTCAAGCATGAATCTTGGAGCATAGAAGCAAGTTTGGGAGGCTATGTTGCATGTTTGATTTCTTGATCTTGAGGTATAAAACTTCATCTAAAGTGTTTCTTGATAATTTTATGCTTAGATCTAATTTTAATTAGATGTTCATATAATTTACATTGCAAGATAAAATTTTAAAGAGAGGGTTTTGAAATTCTAGTTAGGGTTTGATCACTTGGTTAGAGATGTGATGTTTAGTTTAACATCTTGAGTTTTTCAAAACCTAACCTAGTTGCTAAATTTCTAATTGTTACTTTGAAAATTTGTCCAAATTGTATAATATTGCAAACTAGAATTTTAGAATTCATATAAAGAAGGGAGATTAAAATCTAATGAATATGTGTGTGGATTAATTAAGATATTTAATGATCATTGTAGCCACTAAAATTGTTAAAACATTTAGATTTGTGCTAAAACGGGTAATTGTCGCTTACTAGGTTTTTGGATTTAATCGAATTGATTTAAGTTTGAGGTTTTGGTGGGTTGCTACCTATTTTCTATTATATTTAGTTTGTTGTGAGCACACGATTGATGCGTTTGGGTTTTAAGTTTGGGGATTTTCACGTATAGTGACCTTAGTTGTGTTCTGTGGCGTTGTCGCGAGCGCGTTTTGTGCACCAAGCACGTGCGCGTTTAGTTAGTGCGCATGGTTATCTTGTATTGTTTTTTCCGCGACCATCATTTATTTATCCTTTTAATTGTTTGTGTGCGATTCTAGGATCGGGTGCAGAGGTATCAGATGTGGCGCGGAAAGGACAGAGCTGAAATCGGAGCAGATTAGCCGAGGCGTCCAGGCGAGTAGATGTATATCTATGGGGGAAGTCGGGTGGATGGCGTATAGCACCCTCGAAATTTCATAGGATATGGTGTTTATACACACACACACACACACACACACGTATGTGTTATTGCGATATATGAATACTTAGCAAGAAAGGCCTTAGGAGATCATAGGTTGGATTTTGTGTAATTGGATGAAAGCATTTCAGTTTAGTTTCTTAGTCGTGAAACCCTAGAGTAGAAGTTGACATGCACACACATGCATACGTGGTTTGATTTGGGTGTATATATATATAGGTGCGTTAGAATACACACACACACACATACGTATACACGGATGATGAGCCCAGTATATTATACTTGGAGATGAGCCGATATGATCGGGCATGATGCCGTGAGATTGTGATATATGATTGGATCGTGATATGATATGCGACATGATATTATAGCGGATCGTTGGACGATATGTTTTTATACACACGAGGAGATATGTTTGATGATATGGGAATGTACTAGATTTTAGGATGGTACCCCTAATTCTTGATTTATCGATAATAATACCATATGCCAAATGAGGAATGTGTGATATTTTGACCCGTACCCTGATTTGGGATGCCGTACAATGGATTTTACCGTATGAGGTATAGATATGATGATTGATCTGCACTCTTGATTCGAGAATGTCGTATTATATATTTACCGTACGTGACGCTATTGAGGTGGGATCGCCGACTACTAGATACATCAACTCGGACTTAGGTGGATTTCCTTACCCTTTTGATTAGTCTCTTAGATTCGTCCTGTAGTTTACTTGGTAGATGTTAGAATGGGCCCGAGTCATACTTATTTTCAAAACTAACGAATCATGAGTATTTTAAAGCCAGGCCGATGGATACTACGGATTTTCCAAAGGACGTATCTTTTCTCAAAGACCCCGTAGCCCTATTTTTCTAAAACCACGATTCGTGCGATTTCAAACACCAAAAACTGTATGACTCGTATATAGAGGTGAATATTCTTATATATTTTGGTTACTACATCTTTTCCGTATATTCATGTTATTATCGCATTGCATGTTTATACATGTGTTTTGTTTTGTTATTATGAACCCATGTTGTCAGGACACCAACACTATTACCGATGATGTGTATGTTCATGAACACTTGCTTGCCGGTTCACACATATCATCATCGGTAATTGCCATGTCACGTACAGCTTAGAGAATATTACTTCATTGATATAATTTGCTAGCTGATAGTTCCAATATATCATTACTATACTAGTTTAGATATTGCATTCTTTACGTAGATACCCATACATGTGTATATTCATTTGTCATGCAATATTATGGGGCTTTATGCCGGTATTCACTGTTTATTGACTCTTAATTATGGGATTCAGATTTTCCATGAGATTTCTGGATTTAGAGAAACCGCAAGGATTTATAAACTCATTATCATTTCTAACAAATAGAAATTTGCGGTTTTCTCATGATATGATATGCGTGGCCTCCACCATATGTTTTCTCGGTTCTTGAGCTGTATCACATACCCGATTCAAGGAGGGGGATGCACTGTCTGCGGGTATATGGTGGACCCGGTGCAGTATCTCGGGGCAAGAAGATCGCCCAGATGGCATTGAGCCCGGCAGGGGAGCACTACCGACCGGTGATTGTATGGAGACTCGAAGGATATCCGGAGGATACCGTTCGGAGTTATGGGCCGATCCTGAACATGCGGAGCCCGAGATATTGAGATTTGATGATACGGGCCAGTCCGGATTGCCGGAGCCCGAGATATTAAGATATTGGGATATATATATTTTGTGTCGATACTTGACATAGATTCTCTGTTGATTTCATTGATGATACTTTGATTTTTATACAAAAATCTCACTGAGATAAGAAAACAGCCTTCTCATTTAAGATGTATTCTGTTTTCATGTATTCATACATCATATATGTGATATGTTGCTACCTGAGGCACTGACACGAGCACTTAGTATTACACTTATGTTTAGATATTTACCCTTGCCATAGTAGATGCTTTAGGTTATATACTATGAGAATGCTATTGTATGACCTAGGAGAGAGTCATACATGTGATTTCTTCTCGGTGATGTTTTCTACTCACGAGTTGGCAACTCACCCCCGTTGTGCCACAGTTTTTTACAGGTTTTGTCGTAAAGGTTTCATTGCAGTTTGCTAGCACACTACCTCCTTCCGAGTGATTGCCTTGGTAGGTGAGTTCACTTGCATCGTGACCACCGTTGTGCCTTATTTATATTCAGTTGTATCTAGTAAACTCCATCAACCATCTTGTATTATTTGATAGACTTAGAATACCAGATGTATATTCTTTCGACCTTAGAGTCGCGCGCCTGTATTATTATGGTTTTTCTCTGGTTTTCTTGAGGATGTTGGTTTTCTTTCTGAGTTTTGATCCTCGCCCTTCGGCTTTGTATATTATATTGCTTGCGTGGTTGTTTCCGCCAATTGGCGAAGAGCTAGCTCCCGCTTGGGATGCCTTTATTCATTATTATGTATTTCCTGCGTTGTACCCGTTTGGGGGCCAGTATTTATAAACGAGACTCTGCCGAAATTTTCAGGAAAATATGATATTGCTTTTAAAATTTTTAATGCCTTATTTTGTTAAAAACACTTTCTTTAAAACAAGTTTTCCTTCACTCTCTCTTTAAAAATGGTTTAGATTTTTGGGATTTTGGCTTACTTGAATTAGGTGGGGTCATATAGACTTTAAATGATTCAAGTGCCAGTCATGTGCCATTTTGGGTCATGACACATTTGGCTTCCCCATAAACCCTGTCCTATTTAAATTCTCTGCATTATTCCAGAGACTTAAAAATCCAATTAAACTCTTTTTAATGCATATTTTTAATTCATTTTTTTATCACACCCTAACCCTAGTTTTTTCCTATAAATACCCACTCAATTTTTCACACCCTTCACAATAAAATTCCTGTCCAAACTCTCAAGAAAATTCCACAGAACTTTTGTGTACAAGTGGAGTTAGCGAAGGGCGAAGTTTCAGCGAACTTCCGACAACGTTCCGAGAAGTTTTCGGCGACGAAACGACACACCGGCACCTCCCACTTCTTCCTTTTCCTCTCCTCTCTACTAAAATCTAGTAAGTCCCTTCTCCCCCTTCTCTTAACTATTCTAAAAACTTAGAATTCTAAAACCCGACGGAAGTGGAGTTAATCCGACTTCCGATTCGGTTTTTCCTTAAAAATCATATTTTTCTTACACACAATAATACCAAACTCTCACATTATGATCATTAAACATTAATAAAACATATTGACAAGTTTCGACATAAAACATCATTACCCCTTGCTATACCTTTAGATAGTTCATGAGGTAATGACCTACCTTCTCACAACACACATATGTAATATAGCACGATGATATTTGGGAACATAGATTTTGGAAAATACGATTTTACACAAAACTACCTCCGACTTATAAAAACATTTTTCTATAAGATGCATATTTTTAACAAATCTTTGCAATGCGCCGTTACAACCCATTTCGGGGAATCCGTTCAGGATGGTGCAGATTATCGCACATCCTCGGGCTTAGTAGTGCGAGATACAGACCTCCGCAAGGAGCATACGGTCTCGAAAGATTTAAAAATATAATTTTCTTTAGAAAATGTGATTTTCTATTATAAATAAAACTTGTTTTTTTTATAAATAAATATATATGTAATTAATATCAAAATATCTATTTTTAATATTTATAATATTCTACATTTCCAAAATTCAAGAAAAAAATCTCATTTACAAAAGAAATACCATACAATTTCAATATTATAAATAAATACCATATATTATGAAAAATAGGTTTTATTCACTAGAAATGTCACAATGATAAATACACATCAATGAAAACTTTAAAGACGATAATAAAATACTTGAGGTGTATTTTGAAAATTATACAAAATTATTTTTACATAAAACCCCTCAAGTTATATTAAATTACAATAAGGACCCAAGTAAACATAGGTTTAAGCGGGACCAGTCTCTTGAGTCTCAGGGAGTCGGATATATGGGTGCTTGCCTATTTTAGGTAGACAACTTAACAAACGGTGTTATCAACACGGTAATTGCCTTTGAAAAAGACACAAATCCTGCCGTCCATGTGCAGCGGTTACCGATAACACCAAAACCTAATTAAGGATTCAATTTATTTTCTAATTGTCTGACTCAGACCGAGTCTTAATATATACAATCTGAATTGAATGAGATTCAAGTATATAACTACATTACAATATGAATCCATGAATCCATATAATCAATCTGTTCAATATATTCAATCGGTATTGACTGAACCGAACCATGGATATACATCCATTTACATGATTCTCCAGTTACATCAATTTACTGATATCATGGTTTCGGCAAGTCATCCATCTATACCATTCAATTTACAAGACAATACAATACAAACAATACAAACAAGACATAGCAGGATTTATAAGGGGTAAATTAGTACGGAACATGTTAAAGGTGGCACGTGGTGGTCACTTAAGACGTAATTACATCCATGCCGTTGTTCCGTGGTATTATCGACGGAGCCTTGTACTCCTGATAGCTTAGTCTCCGGGGAAAGTGAGACTCCTCTCGTATACACGGGCATTTTCTGTACCAAGCTACAAACAACAGCGTTAACAATATAATACAACTTTAACAGCTACATTCTCTCTCTGTCTATTCTACTTCTCCCTTATCTTTGGGACTTACCGAGCGATTGTTCGCTGATGACATGCCTTCTCTTTCTTCTTTGGAATGTTGTCAGGTGGATCGGACCTTCAGGAGATCGAGCCCACCAGCAAAGATTTGGACCAGTTAGCCTTCGACCCGGAGCTCTAGATATTTGTACATTTCATTTCAGTACTTTCCATTTCTGTTATGCTACTGTTTAAGCATTGCTTTTCATTCCACATATTTACTTTTCAGATGTATTATAAAAAGAATGTTAATAAATAAATTTGCTGTTCATTTATATCTTGTCTCTTGTGTATATTTTACTTATATTGCTTAGATATGCTTAGTGTGTTTACTTCAGAGTAAATATGTAGCGGCCTCGTCGTGTCCTCTGCCCGTACACTGGGAAGCGCGACGTGACAGGTTTTGTTGGTGGCCCATGCAGGTCTGAGCTGTATGGAACCCTACCATGCAGTTCAGTTCTGCGTGGACAACCTAAGCAATATAAAATAAGAACCAGCAACTGAAAACATTCCTTACAATACCTATTCCTTGAATCTTATCATATATTTTGAATCTTTCCTAACCCAAAATTCCCTCATCTCTTTTACAATCTTACCAAAACCTTCACATTCTTTCGTTCTTTCACATATTTTTCATACACTACCAATAGTTCTATCACCAAACTTTCCTTGAATATGTTACACTTTCCTTTTGCAAATTTCGAGAACGAAATTTTTATAAGGAGGGTAGAATGTAACAACCCTAAACTTATTGTACGATTTTTTTTCAAAAATAAATAAGGGGGTACTTTTGCCTGAGCACAAGTTATAAGTTTGATTTGCTTTTTAATCGCAAGATAGAGCTCATAGCTCATTGGTAAGACCTTGCACTGTTGAACCAAAGCACCAGAGTTCAAATCCCATCAACCACACATTAATTTTTTATTAAATTCTTTTAATCTTTTAGAAGCCCAAGAGTCTACACGTGCATAACCGTAAACCCAAAGGTCACACTAAAAACAAACGAGTCCACTGCAGTAGGCGAAGCGACGGGGACACGTAGCGGCGAGATGAGCTCCGACTCGGCCGGCGGGAGGCATGGATCGGCCGGTGCCGCCGGCCGACTCAGCTCGGTTCCCCAAACTTTTTTACCCCCTTGCACCTTTTGGCCTCCCTATAACCCCTGTCCTATTTAAATTCCCTGCATTATTCCAGAGACTTAAAAATCCAATTAAACACTTTTTAATGCATTTTTTTATCACATCCTAACCCTAGTTTTTTCCTATAAATACCCACTCAATTTTTCACACCCTTCACACTAAAATTCCTGTCCAAACTCTCAAGAAAATTCCATAGAACTTTTGTGCACAAGTGGAGTTAGTGAAGGGCGAAACTCCGGCGAACTTCCGACGACGTTCCGAGGAGTTTCTGGCGATGAAACGACGCACCGGAACCTCCCACTTCTTCCTTTTCCTCTCCTCTCCAGTACAATCCAGTAAGTCCCTTCTCTCCCTTCTCTTTACTATTCTAAAAACTTAGAATTCTAAAACCCGACGGAAGTGGAGTTAATCCGACTTCCGTTCGGGTTTTCCTTAAAAATCGTATTTTTTTTAAACACAATAATACCAAAATCTCACATCATGATCATTAAATATTAAAAAAACATATTGACAAGTTTCATATCAAAAGAATTTATATTTCAATTTTTATAGCACTTTTACAGAAAATTGCCATATAGTTTAGTTTCAACATAAAATATCATTACCCCTTGCTATACCTTTAGATAATTCACGAGGTAACGACCTATCTCCTCATAACACACATATGTAACATAACACGATAATATTTAGGAACATAAATTTGAGAAAATATGATTTTACACAAAACTACCTCCGACTTATAAAATCCCTTTTCTATAAGATGTGTATTTTTAACAAATCTTTGCAATGCGCCGCTATAACACATTTCGGGAACCCGTTCGGGATGGTGCAGATTATCGCACATCCTCGGGTTTAGTAGTGCGAGATGCAGACCTCCGCAAGGAGCATACGGTCTCAAAAGATTTAAAAATACAATTTTCTTTAGAAAATGTGATTTTCTATTATAAATAAAACTTATTTTTTTATAAATAAATATATATGTAATTAATATCAAAATATCTATTTTTAATATTTATAATATTCTACATTTCCAAAATTCAAGAAAAATATCCCATTCACAAAAAAAATACCATACAATTCCAATATTACAAATAAATACCATATATTATTAAAAATAGGTTTTATTCATTAGAAATGTCAAAATGATAAAATATACATCAATGAAAACTTTAAAAACGATAATAAAATACTTGAGGTGTATTTTGAAAATTATACAAAATTATTTTTACATAATACCACTCAAGTTATATTAAATTACAATAAGGACTCTACTAAACATAGGTTTAAGCGGGACCAGTCTCTTGAGCCTCAGAGAGCCGGAGATATGGGTGCTTGCCTATTTAAGATAGACAACTTAACAAACTGTGTTATTAACACGGTAATCGCCTTTGAAAAAAACACAAATCTTGCCGTCCATATGCAGCGGTTACCGATAATACCAAAACCTAATTCAGGATTCAATTTATTTTCTAATTGTCTGACTCAGACCGAGTCTCGATATATACAATCTGACTTGAATGAGATTCAAGTATAAAACTATATTACAATATGAATCCATGAATCCATATAATCAATCTGTTCAATATATTCAATCTGTATTGACTGAACCGAACCATGGATATACATCCATCTACATGATTCTCCAGTTACATCCATTTGTCATGGTTTCGGCAAATCATCCATCTATACAATTCAATTTACAAGACAATACAATACAAAAAATACAAATAAGACATCGCGGGGTTAATAAGGGGTAGACTGGCACGGAACATGTTAAAGGTGGCACGAGGTGGTCACTTAAGACGTAATTACATTCATGTCATTGTTCCGTGGTATTATCGACGGAGCCTTGTACTCCTGATATCCTAGTCTCCGGGGAAAGTGAGACTCCTCTCATATACACTGGCATTTTCTGTACCAAGCTACAAACAACAGCGTTAACAATATAATACAACTTTAAAAGCTAAATTCTCTCTCTATCTATTCTACTTCTTCCTTATCTTTGGGACTTACCGAGTGATTGTTCGCTAACGACATTCCTTCTTTTTCTTCTTTGGAATGTTGTCAGGTGGATCAGACCTTCAGGAGATCGAGCCTACCAGCGAAGATTTGGACCAATAAGCCTTCGATCCGGAGCTCTAGATACTTGTACATTTCATTTCAGTACTTTCCATTTCTGTTATGCCACTGTTTAGGCATTGCTTTTCATTCCATGTATTTACTTTTTAGATGTATTGTAAAAAAATGTTAATAAATAAAGTTGCTGTCCATTTATATCTTGTCTCTTGTGTACATTTTACTTATATTGCTTAGATACGCTTAGCGTATTTACTTCAGAGTAAATACGTAGCGGGCTCGTTGCATCCTCTACCCATACACTGGGAAGCGGGGAGGTACACTATCAATAGATAAAATGAGTAATTTTTAATTAATCATCCATGACTACTAAATCTTAACGAACCCTACAAGCCATCTTCTGATATAAAATTTACATCCTTCTTTAAACTAAATCTATATTCTACATCGGTGTTTAACGTAGATCTAGATTTTATAACTACTCTTCACTATTATCTATTCTTCTTCCTCTTCCTAATCAACACGTCTATAGAAAGATTAAAAAGATTCCACATATCTCTGAGGACGACCCATACTTATCTCGGTCTAGCTACACGCGACACCGTTATTGATTGCGGTTATTTCTACAAACACTTCTTTAAATACAGATAAATCAAATGGCGCCGTTGCCGAGGATACATGCATAATTTTTTATTCTTACTATTCGTGTTGAATTATTATTCGATCTATATCATAAAACAAAACAAACCGCATCTTGCATATTTAACGAGTAGTGTACGATTTTTGCGAGGGAATTTGGAGTCACTGTAGCGAGGAGATAAGGATTCAGAGACATTCATCAAGACCCAGAGAAGCAAGGAAGGCCACCGTAGCAAAAAGTTTTCAAAGAACTCTCACCTCCATGGCGGAACCGCGGCAAGAAGTGCGTTTTGGCGGCGGAACCGCGGCGGTGTTGGTGAGTTAGGGCTTCAATTTTCTCTTGTATTTTTTCTATCTCTTTCTCACTCCTCTGAAAAATCCAATAATATATTTTTTGCAGGATTCTTTGCAAAATATCGCCGCTCAAAAATTTTTTTGCGAGTTTTGTTTTGCGGTTTGTTTTTGCATATTTTAATACGGACATTAAGGGGCAAAGACCAAATTTAGATTAGGTGGGGATTCATCACCCTTCCTAAGCCCCACAAATCACAAAACGAGCATCCGCATCACCCTACATTAATTAAAAAAATATCAGGACCAAGACTCTAAGGACCGTCGCGCTCAATAAGGACAAAGGAAGCTTGTGGGTAATCTTTCGCTTATCCGCATTACTTTTGTGGTGTCTAGGCAAATATGTCTAAGGCAAGTGGTTACTTAATTAGGCCCGCTATTTTCGGTGATTCGTATAGCGGATACTTCCCACTTACCTGGCACTTACCTAGCCACAAGAGTGATAAAGAGGTGATAGAGGATTGATCCTGCGGCTTGTCCTTTGGAAGTGTAGGAGCGGTCTAGAGACTTGACCTAGTCAACCTTAGTTCTAGGGTTGTGTGTGCATTGTTTGTGGTTTTTCTCACATCCGACACTTTTCAAAACAAACCAATTTTTAAGTTCTCATACGCTGCCGCATGCGCTAAACCCGCATAGTGCATGCTCGGCTGGACACGGATTCTAGTGCCCATCTTGTCCGCGTTTCTGCTTTCGACTCTGAAATCGGTACTTCTTCATCTCCTTTTTCCCCTCCACCCAGCACATCGATCGAGATGGAGGGTTCTCCATCAGATTTTACCACTACCATCCTGCCACCACCTGTTAGTGCGCAGAATCCACCGCGCATCTCTCTCCAAGAAAGATGTTACCCCATGAGCGGACCCCTTCCTACCTGTCTATCTATTCTACCAGCCAATGGGGATAATTTTGAAATTAAACCCCACTTCATCAAACGGTTGCCCAAATTTCACGGGCTTGAATCCGAAGACGCATACGTTTTTATAAACAAATTCGAAAACGTATGCACAATGATGGGTACGCCACAACTGTATGTGGATGCTATGCACTTACGTCTTCTCCCTTTTACTTTGTGCGATCTAGCAGAAAAATGGCTTTATAACACTGACTCACATTCTATTGCCAAATGGGATGAATTCGTTGTAGCATTCCTTAAGAAATTTTATCCCAATCATAGGACCGTCCACGTTCGAAGTGAGATTAACCATTTTACCCAACTTTCCAATGAACCATTTTGGAAATGCTTTGAACGATTTAAAGATCTTCTTTTACAATGCCCTCATCATCGAATCAATAGATGGGACCTTTGTCGCATTATATATGAGGGTGTTGATCTAACAACAAAACAGATGCTTGAAACCAAGTGTCAATGTCATTTCCTGTCTAAAGATGATGGTGAAGCTTGGCAATTTCTGGAAAATCTCGCTGAACAAACCCTACAGTAGGAAAGCGTTAGACCTGTATCGTCTAGGGGAGGTATCCATCAGCTCGATATTTCCATCGCAGTGAAAGCCGAAATAACCACGATACAAAAGAAACCGGATGCGATAGAAAACAAAGTCTCTTCAGCCCCCCTAAACCAATTTACGCTCCCCAAAACCGTGTGTGGTTGTTGTTCCAACCCATCACATCTAACGGAAGAATGTCCTTTGAATCCACCGTTTCAAGGTCAAGAACAAATTAATGCTACTTTTCAGCAACGATCTCGAAACGATCCTTTTTCTTCCATATATAATCAGGGATGGAGGAATCATCCTAATTTTGCTTGGAACCAAAACAAAAATCAAAATTAAAACCAGTTCCAAAGCAATTATCAAAGACCTCCTCCACAGCAACAACAACCACACCCACAGAGTTAGCACCCCTTTCATTCGCAACCTTTTCAAAATCCGGCCAACAATTCTACACCTTATAATAATTCTTTCCAAACGGTCTGTAATGAAAACTCATCTGCACTCGAACGCAGCGTGGATATGTTTATTAAACATTCCATGCAATCGATGGATGAAATAAAGTCTTCTATACAATCATTAACACAGACCACCACCTCCCATGGTGAAAGTATAAAATCGATAGAGACACAACTTGCACAAATAAATGCTGTGATGAGTGTGAGAGAAAAAGGGAAACTTCCATCTCAACCCATACCTAATCCTGGCCACTCACAAAGTTATAATGTGAGTGTTGTTACCACATTGAGATCAGGAAAAGTGCTGGATAACCAAGTGGGTGAACATGTTGATGACGTTGATGATATTAATGATACCCCGGCTTCTACTTCTTCTCCTATTTCATCTAGTCCACCACTTTCTTTCGAGCCTATTCTCCGTTTTCCCCAAAGCTCGAACACTCAGCCCACTTCCTCAAGTCAACCTAAAACAATCCCAACTCCAATTCTGGGATCCATTCTATCCCCATAATTCCCTCCAATGTTGGACCCGACCCTTATTGATAAAGCACCTTATCCAAAAAGGTTAAGGGGCAACAGACCAAGTCCACAAATGGAGAAGATTGTGGAAATTTTTAAGCAAGTTAACAAAAACATTCATCTCCTAGAAGCTATTCAACAAGTTCCGTCTAATGCAAAAATTCTAAAGGACTTGTGCACTAGGAAGAGAAAAGCTCAAGTGCCTAAAAAAGTTTTCTTAGCGAGTAATGTAAGCACTGCTTTTACCCAACAACTATCCAGGAAACGAAAGGACCCCGGAAGTCCTACTATATCTATTTCTATTGGGTGTAAAGATATCAATCGTACTCTACTCGATTTAGACACCAGTGTTAACTTTTCCGTATTCTGTGTATGATCAATTAGAGATCGAAGAGTTAAAACCGGCGCACTGCACTCTTCAAATGGCCGATCGATCCATCACCCAAACTAGGGGTGATGGATCGTTATACCGGATTCTCGTTATACCGAATCAAGTGGCCGGCGCACTGCACTCAAGTCAAGCTTTCATAGAACTCAAGTCAAGATGTCAACCTTGACTTGAGTTCTATGAAAGCTTGTTCGCATGCTTCTGACCACACAAATTCTTCATCTTTACGTGTGAGCTTGGTCAGGGGTGTTGCTATCTTCGAAAAGCCTTCAATAAACCTTCTGTAATATCCAGCTAAACCAAAGAAACTTCAAATATCCTTCACTGACTTTGGTGTAGGCCATTCGCTAACTGCCGAAACTTTCGCTGGATCCACAGAGATTCCTTCTCCTGATACGATATGTCCAAGAAAACCAATTTGATTTAGCCAAAACTCGCACTTGCTGTACTTGGCATAAAGCTGATGTTGTCGAAGAGTTTCTAGGACAATTCGTAGATGTTCTGTATGTTCTTTCCGACTCTTAGAATACACCAGGATGTCATCAATGAAGATGACAACAAACCTATCTAAGTACTCCCCGAAAACTTGATTCATAAGGTTCATGAATATTGTGGGTGCGTTGGTCACTCCGAATAGCGTCACCAGAAATTCATAATGTCCATAGCGAGTTCTGAAATCTGTTTTGTGAATATCAGCTTCCTTGACCTTCACTTGATGATAACCTGAACAAAGATCTAATTTAGAGAAAACACAAGATCCACTTAGCTGATCGAATAGATCATCGATTCGCGGTAGTGGATACTTGTTCTTTATAGTGAATTCGTTCAAGGCTCTGTAATCGATGCACATTCTGTATGAACCTTCCTTCTTCACAAGTAGTACAGGTGATCCCCAACTTGAAGTGCTGGGACGAATCAATCCTTTCGCCAGAAATTTGTCCAACTGCGTTCGGACTTCTTTCAAACCTTCCGGACTTAAACGATAGGGTGCTTTGATCACCGGTTGTACTCCTGGTACTAAATCAATACTGAATTCAAGAGCTCGATCGGGAGGCAAACTTGATATATCGTCCGGAAATACATCGTCGAACTCTTGAACCACATCTGGTCTTGATTCTTCCTCCGCTTGAGCTGCTGCAACTACTGCTTCTCTTGGCTTCGCTTTGTAGGTACTTGGCTCCAGTGTACGGTCTCCGCTTTTAAAATAGAAGACCGGATGGTCTGGGATCTCGAATACTACCCTCCTTTGAAGACAGTCGATGGTAGCATAAAAAGTTCCAAGCCAATCCATTCCTAGAACCACATCGAAGTTCGGTATGTCCAGCACTTTGAACTCAGCATAAAACTCTCGACTGTAGACGACGACTGGATACAAACTGTATCCCATAGTTGCCTTTAGAACTCCATTTCCTGAACTGACATTCCAGCTAGATACAAGCGATGAAACTGGAATCGCATGGGTTCGGACAAACCGTTGCGACATAAAGCAGTGTGATGCTCCAGTATCAAACAATGCAAGTGCAGGGATTGAGGATACTATGATTGTACATAAGGTATGTGGGATTTGTTTTAGGTATAGGAAATATGTAACTAAGTAGTAGAATAGAAAAGCAAAGTTTGAAAAGAAAAGTTTACCAGTGATGACTTGGCCAGTGGCTTCAGCTTCTTCCACGGACATCGTGAAAGCCTGGCGCCTTGGTACATTCCTCCTGGCCTGAGGAGCATTTCTCGGAACGTTCCTTTGAGCCTGATGGAACTGACGAGGAGGTGGTGCAGCTGGTGGTCCTCTGGGTGGTGCAGAGAGTGCAGGTCTGGGAGCAGGTGCCTGAAGAGCTGGTCACTGCGGATAAGTACTTGCTGGCCTGGGTGCAGCAACTGGGTTCTGTCTTTGGGGACAAGACCCAATATCGTGAGTAGCTGAGCCGCAGACTAAGCAAAGGCGGTTGGCTCGACGGCAGTCCTTCATCATATGTCCAGTTCTCTTGTAGTAGGTGCAAAAGGCTGGGCTGGGATGATGGGTCGGTACTCCGGGTCGCCTTGGCACGAAAGATGGCCTGGACGAGGCTCCACCTGCCATCTGATTGGCAGGACGCTTGACTCCTGCAGACTGAGGTCTGCCCCTTGATTTTATCACTGCCTCATAACTGCGGGCAGCTTCCAGAGCATCCTCATGAGTCAAAAACTTTCCCGTGGCTAGAGCAGCCTGAATCTCCGTGTCCAGTCCTTGTTGAAAACGACGGGCTCTGATCTTGTCCGTCGGTATCAAGTGTGCCGCGGATCTGTTTAAAGATTGTGTTAGCTGTGTTGTATGTGATATTTAAAAATTGAACTATTGTGACATATCTTACCGGCTTAACATGGTGAATTCAGTATCGTATTTGTCCCACATTGAACCCTGTTGTAGACGAATGAATTGCTGCTCCATGGCAAACTTGGCAGTCACCGGGAAGTATTTCGCATCGAACTTCTCGCGAAAAGTCTTCCATTCAATAGGTTGTGCAAGACGGCTTTCTTCCGCCTTCCACCAGTTACGAGCATTATCCGTGAGCTGTAGCTTTGCCACACGGACCCAAGCGATGTCTGGCACTTGAGCTGCTGTCAGATCGTCTTCGATGCTTTGGGCCCATTCTTCAACTTCAAGAGAGCTTCCTTTGTAAAAGGTGTAAATTTCCGTATTTTAGATTCTTGGGTTTCCTAAGCCAACTAGCCTATTTCTAAATGGTCTAAACGACAAGTCGTTAGAAGCCTCAAATCGCCTCTTCACCGCCAATTGTGGCCAGGTAAGTACAAATGAGAAAAGGAGGGATCCGCTCACGATTCGTGAGATGGGCCTTTTAAAGTTACCTTTTCTCACTTGCCTAGCCTAGACACCACAAAGTCAGGTTTAGATAAACGATCGATGTCCACGACATATCGTATTTTCCTATTAAAAGATATTTGTTTTGAAAGTGTATTGACCTAAAACTTTTAGAAAAGGTTTTATAAGAAAAGGGTATTTAAATGTAAAATCTTGTATTATCATATTCTAAGTTTTGATGATATCATTTAGGGTTGTATTTGCGTGTGTGTGGAGATAGGTCATTACCTCGTGATCTACTTTAAGGTATAGCAATGTTAAAGGGTTAAATGTGATGAATTAAAAATGGTGGTATTTAAGTGAAAGAATACGATATATTGCAAAAGCTATCATTTCATGTGTGAAAACTTATTCAAATTAATTTTTAAGTGATTAGTAGTCAACATGAAGATATTTAAGCATTATGGAATTAGTGATAAGTGAGATTTGATAGAAAACCGAATCGGAAATCGGCTTGTTCTGATTTCCGTCGGGTTTATAAGTTCGTATTTTAATGAAAGAAAAGAAGGACAGAAAAGGGGGACTTTCGGGTTTGGACAACGCTAGAGAGTGAGAGGAAGGTAGAGGGTTTATCGATGTGTCGAAACGTCATTGAGAGGTCATAGTACGATCGCCGGGATTCCGCCATCGATTTCGTCAGCGCTTCACCTTTCGCTCGTTTTCTCACGTACCAAGTTCTCTTGGAATTTTGGGAGAGTGGACTTAGAAAAAGTGATGAGAAGGTAAGGATATGTGTGGTTTATATAGGGTTAGGCTAGGGTTTTAAATAAAAAAAATATAAAAAATTATGTAAAAATCATTAAATTCATTAAAAATTAGGAGTAAAAGAGGTTTAATGGGCATTTGATAACCGATCCAAATATTTAATGTGTGCAGGTGGAAAGACCAGGTCAATACGGAACTTTTCCGTGTTGACGACTCGGCCGTCCGGCGGCGCCGGCCCGAGTCGGCCGGTCCGCCAGCCGACTCGGCCGAGTCGGGCCGAGTCGGGGTGTCGCTGGGTGGAGGGTCTCCTGGGGGATTTATGGTATATTGAAATTTTGGTCTTCAGTTCAAGTTTTGTGAGTTATGGCATTTTGACTGTTGACTTTCCAAAGAATTTAAAACAAAATAAATATAAAAATAATGTGGGGCATGGGATTTGAACTCTGGTGGCTTGGTTCAGCAGTGCAATGTCTTACCAATGAGCTACAAGCTCCTTCTTGTAATTATGGAGTGAAATAAATACTTAAAGAGATATCAGCCGCAATAAATACTCCAAGTATACATTGAATTTAAATCAATTCTTTGTACATTAAAAATAGATTTGTTACAGTCTACCTTCCTTACAAAAATTTCGTCCTCGAAATTTACAACTTTTATTTGAGAACTAGTTTACAATGAGGTGTGTATATCTAGTACGCATTTCATCTTCCCTTTCCAAAGTGGACTCTCCTGGAGTGTCTTTCCTCCACATCACTCTAACTAAGTTAACTTCCTTGTTCCGAAGAGTCTTCACTTTCCTGTCCAGGATTTCCACGGGCTGTTGCTCACAAGACAAGTCGGACTGTATAGTGAGCTCGGAATGATCAAGTACATGGCTGGGGTCACTCACATACTTTCTGAGTTGGGATATGTGGAACACATTATGCACTCCTTCCAATGAGGGTGGAAGCGCTAAACGGTATGCCACTTCACCGACTCGTTCGAGTATGTCGAACGGTCCAATATATCTCGGACTTAGCTTACCCCGTCTTCCAAAACGGATCACTCCGCGGTTCGGAGATATCTTCAAGAATACGTGATCTTCTGGCTGGAACTCCAAGTGTCTCCTCTTTGCATCAGCCCAGTGCTTCTGTCGATCTTGGGCTATGTGCATCGTTTCCCTGATAGTACAAACTACATCAACAGTTGCTACTATCATCTCTGGTCCAAGAACTTTCCTATCTCCGATGTCGTCCCAACTTAATGGTGATCGACACTTCCTTCCATACAATGCTGCAAAAGGTGCCATTCCTAAGCTTGCTTAGTAGCTGTTGTTGTACAAAAACTCTACAAGATGTAGGTGATCTTCCCACGATCCTTTGAGGTCTAGCATACACGCTCTAAGCATATCCTTCAAGATCTGAATAGTTCGTTCCGACTGACCATCTGTTTGTGGATGATAAGTCGTGCTGAAGTTCAGACTTGTTCCCAAGCTTGCTTGCAGACTCTGCCAAAATTGCGATCGGAACCTGGTGTCATGATCGGAGACAATGCATACCGGTACTCCATGAAGTCTCACAATTTCCTGTATGAGTTCATGGGTATCAGAGGTAGTACATTATGAAGAGTTTTAAATCTAAATTAGATTATTACCTCCATTTACTTCTTCCCTAGTGTCTGAGTTGATTGGCCAACTCGATATGGGATGACGTGAGCCGACTTTGTGAGTCGATCAACAATGACCCATATGGCATCGTTACCCTTTGTGCTGTGAGGAAGAGCAGTCACAAAGTCCATCGTGATGTGTTGCCACTTCCATTCTGGGATTGGTAACGGTTGAAGTAATCCAGCAGTCCTGTGATGTTCAGCCTTTACTTGCTGACACACCAAGCATTTTGCGACGCTTCTGGCTACTTCACGCTTCATTCCATGCCACCAATAATTCTGACGTAGATCTTTGTACATTTTGGTACCTCCAAGGTGTACTGAGTAGGGAGAGCTGTGAGCTTCTTTCATTAACTCTTCCCGAACAGGACCTTTTGGTACACACAATCTGCTGCCGTATCTCAAAGATCCGTCTTCATGGATGATGAAGTCTGTTCTGAGTCCATTCTCCACTTGTTCTCTGATCTTTTGCAACTTACCATCACTTGCTTGAGCTGCTTTGATCTGATTGACAATGGTTGATTAAACTTGTAAATTCATCAAACTTGAAGCATTACCCGGCATGACTACTTCAATCTCCATCTGATGCAAGTCTTGTTGAAACTTCCACTGAGCGGTGAAATTCATTGCTAATGGTTGGCGACTAAGAGCATCAGGTACTACATTCACCTTCCCTGGGTGATATTGCAAGTTGATGTCAAAGTCCGCCATGAGTTCTAACCATCTTCTCTGCCGCATATTCAACTCCTTCTAAGTAAACACGTACTTTAGGCTCTTATGATCTGTGTAGATGTTCACCCGTTCACCAAGGAGGTAATGACGCCAAATCTTGAGAGCAAAGATAACGGCCGCCAACTCCAAACATGCGTTGGATAATTGCGCTCGTGAATCTTCAGCTGTCTTGAAGCATAAGCCACAACTTTACCGTGCTGATGTAGAACACATCATAATCCCTTACCGGATGCATCGCAATGCACTTCGAATCCTCCAGATTGATCCGGTATGACGAGAATAAGTGCTAATGTCAACCTTGAGTTGAGTTCTATGAAAGCTTGTTCGCATGCTTCTGACCACACAAATTCTTCATCTTTACGTGTGAGCTTGGTCAGGTGTGTTGCTATCTTCGAAAAGCCTTCAATAAACCTTCTGTAATATCCAGCTAAACCTAAGAAACTTCGAATATCCTTCACTGACTTTGGTGTAGGCCATTCGCTAACTGCCGAAACTTTCGCTGGATCCACAGAGATTCCTTCTCCTGATACGATATGTCCAAGAAAACCAACTTGATTTAGCCAAAACTCGCACTTGCTGTACTTGGCATAAAGCTGATGTTGTCGAAGAGTTTTTAGGACAATTCGTAGATGTTCTGCATGTTTTTTCCGACTCTTAGAATACACCAGGATGTCATCAATGAAGATGACAACAAACTTGTCTAAGTACTCCAGGAAAACTTGATTCATAAGGTTCATGAATATTGCGGGTGGTTGGTCACTCCGAATAGCATCACCAGAAATTCGTAATGTCCATAGCGAGTTCTGAAAGCTGTTTTGTGAATATCATCTTCCTTGACCTTCACTTGATGATAACCTGAACGAAAATCTAATTTAGAGAAAACACAAGATCCACTTAGCTGATCGAATAGATCATCGATGCGCGGGAGTGGATACTTGTTCTTTATAGTGACTTCGTTCAAGGCTCTGTAATCGATGCACATTCTGTATGAACCTTCCTTCTTCTTCACAAGTAGTACAGGTGATCCCCAACTTGAAGTGCTGGGACGTATCCATACTTTCGCCAGTAATTCGTCAAACTGCGTTCGGACTTCCTTCAAACCTTCCGGACTTAAACGATAGGGTGCTTTGATCACCGGTTGTTCTCCTGGTACTAAATCAATACTGAATTCAAGAGCTCGATCGGGAGGCAAACCTGATATATCGTCAGGAAATACATTGTCGAACTCTCGAACTACATCTGTTATTGATTCTTCCTCCGCTTGAGCTGCTGCAACTACTGCTTCTCTTGGTTTCGCTTTGTAGGTACTTGGCTCCAGTGTACGGTCTCCGCTTTTGAAATAGAAGACCGAATGGTCTGGGATCTCGAATACTACCCTCTTTTGACGACAGTCGATGGTAGCATAAAAAGTTCCAAGCCAATCCATTCCTAGAACGACATCGAAGTTCGGTATGTCCAGCACTTTGAAGTCAGCATAAAACTCTCGACTGCAGACGACGACTGGACACAAACTGTATCCCATAGTTGCCTTTAGAACGCCATTTCCTGAACTGACATTCCAGCTGAATACAAGATGTGAAACTGGAATCGCATGGGTTCGGACAAACCGTTTCGACATAAAGCAGTGTGATGCTCCAGTATCAAATAGTGCAAGTGCAGGGATTGAGGATACTATGATTGTACCTAAGGTATGTGGGATTTGTTTTAGGTATACGAAATATGTAACTAAGTAGTAGAATAGAAAAGCAAAGTTTGAAAAGAAAAGTTTACCAGTGATGACTTGGCCAGTGGCTTCAGCTTCTTCCACGGACATCGTGAAAGCCTGGCGCCTTGGTACATTCCTCCTGGCCTGAGGAGCATTCCTCAGAACGTTCCTTTGAGCTTGATGGAACTGACGAGGAGGTGGTGCAGCTTGTGGTCCTCTGGGTGGTGCAGGGAGTGCAGGTCTGGGAGCAGGTGCCTGAAGAGCTGGTCGCTGCGGATAAGTATTTGCTGGCCTGGGTGCAGTAACTGGGTTCTGTCTTTGGGGACAAGACCCAATATCGTGAGTAGCTGAGCCGCAGACTAAGCAAAGGCGGTTGGCTCGACGGCAGTCCTTCATCATATGTCCAGTTCTCTTTTAGTAGGTGCAAAAGGCTGGGCTGGGATGATGGGTCGGTACTCCGGGTCGCCTTGGCACGAAAGATGGCCTGGACGAGGCTCCACCTGCCATCTGATTGGCAGGACGCTTGACTCCTGCAGACTGAGGTCTGCCCCTTGCTTTTATCACTGCCTCATAACTGCGGGCAGCTTCCAGAGCATCCTCATGAGTCAAAAACTTTCCCGTGGCTAGAGCAGCCTGAATCTCCGTGTCCGGTCCTTATTGAAAACGACGGGCTCTGATCTCGTCCATCGGTATCAAGTTTGTCGCGGATCTGTTTAAAGATTGTGTTAGCTGTGTGGTATGTGATATTTAAAAATTGAACTATTGTGATATATCTTACCGGCTTAACATGGTGAATTCAGCGTCGTATTCATCTACTGATTTGTCCCACATTGAACGCTGTTGTAGATGAATGAATTACAGCTCCATGGAAAACTTGGAAGTCACCGTGAAGTATTTCGTGTCGAACTTCTCGCGAAAAGTCTTCTATTCAATAGGTTGTGCAAGACGGCTTTCTTCCGCCTTCCACCAGTTACAAGCATTATCCGTGAGCTGTAGCTTTGCCACACGGACCCAAGCGATGTCTGGCACTTGAGCTGCTGCCAGATCATCTTCGATGCTTTGTGCCCATTCTTCAGCTTCAAAAGGGCTTCCTTTACCAGAGAACTGCTTGGGGTGCAAAGCCCTGAATTGCTTTACCCCTGGTGCATCGATCTCAGGACGGTTCAGGAGTTGTTGTTGTCCCTCAAGAAGGCTGCGAATCGCTTCAAGTAGCACTGTTTGCTCGGTGGGTGGTGCAGGAACAGCTGGTGCGAGAGGTGGTGCTGGAGGTATGTTGTTGACATTGGTGCTGGTGTTGTTTGGGGAATCCATAACCTGGAAGAAAATTTTGGGTTAGGACAGATTCAAATACATAAAATGATAAGATTCAAGGAATAGAAATTTGTAAGATTCAAGAAACATGAATTGTAAAGAAAGTTTTAGTTGCTGGTTCTTGTGTTATATTTCTTAGGTTGTTCACGCAGACCAAAACTGCATGATAGGGATTCATACAGCTCTGATCTGCATGGGCCACCAACAAAACCTGTCACGCCCCGCTTCCCGGTGTACGGCGAAGGGGACGCGACGAAGTCCGCTACGTATATATTTAGAAGTACATACGCTAAGCGTATCTAAGCAATATAAAAATAAATCATAAGAGACAAGAGATATAGAAATAACAGCAACTTTATTAATAACATTCTTTTGTACAATGCATGAAAAGTAAATACAACTGAAATGAAAAGCGGTGCCTAAACAATGGCATTACAGGAAATGAAAATACTGAATAGAACAAGGTACAATGTTTAGAGCTCGGGGTCTTCATGAAACTGATCCAAGTCTTCACCGATGGGCTCGATCTCTGCCGGGTCCAAAGCACCTGACGACATTCAAAGAAGAAAGAAATAGAATGTCGTCAGCGAACAGGTCGCTCGGTAAGTCCCAAAGATAAAGAAGAATTAGAAAAGACAGAATAAGAGGTATTTTCTAAAGAGTTTGTAAAATATTGCAGAATATTGTGTTAACGCTGTTGTTTGTAGCTTGGTACAGAAGGATGCCAGTGTATACGAGAGGGGTCTCTATATGCTAGAGACCCGGGCAAACGGAATGTATAAGGAACCGTTAAGCCACGGTACAACAGCAACGGAATATAGGTTAGGTGTCTTAATCTGACCACCTCGTGCCATCTTTAACACCTTCCGTACCAATCTACCCCTTAAACCCCGTAATGTTTTGATTGTATCGTCGTATTGTATTGTGTAAGTTGGATGACTGACCAAAATTATGATATCAGTAAACAGATTGTAACTGCATAATCAGGTAAATGGTATAACGGGATAATGGATGTATATCCATGGTTTGATTCAGTCAAGTTGTATAGATTGTTAACTGGATTCTGGGATTCATGTATTCATATTGAGTTGGAATATTAAAGAATATAGATTGACTTGAATCGTATTCAAGTCAGAAATAATCAGACTCAAACCCAAGTCAGACTAAAAGAAATGTAATTCAAAGTTCTATATTTGTTAGGGTCCTTATTGTAATTTATAAAACTTGAGGGGGTTTTATGTAAAAATACTTTTATATAGTTTTCAAGATACACCTCAAGTATTTATTATTCGTCTTCATTGTTATAATGAATGTGATTTTATTTTGTGGTATTTCTAGTGAAAATATCCTAATTACATAAATAAAGGTATTAATTTGTAATATTGATTTATTTGAAATTCATGGTATTTTAATGTAACTTTTAATCTTGTAATTTTTAGGAAAAGGTGGAAATTTTATCTTACAATAAAAAAGGTGTTTAAATGATAAATATATATATGTTTATACAAGAATAATTTTTAATAAATATTTTATTTTCCAAAAATCCCATTTTTCTTAAATGTCGTATTTTAAACCTTTCGAAACCGAATGCTCCTTGCGGAGGTCTGAATCTTGCACTACTAAGCCCGAGGGTGCACGATAAACCGTGCTATCCCTAACGGGTTCCCCAAAGGTGGGTTGTAGTGGCGCTTTGCAAAGATTTAATAAATACTAATCATTTAGAAAACGGTTTTATAAAGATAAGGTATTTATTTGTAAAAGGTGTAAATTTCCGTATTTTAGATTCTAGAGTTTCCTAAGCCAACTGGCCTATTTCTAAATGGTCTAAAAGACAAGTCATTAGAAGCTTCAAATCGCCTCTTCACCGCCAATTGTGGCCAGGTAAGTACAAATGAGAAAAGGAGGAATCCGCTCACGAATCGTGAGACGGGCCTTTTAAAGTTACCTTTTCTCACTTGCCTAGCCTAGACACCACAAAGTCAGGTTTAGATAAACGATCGATGTCCACGACATATTGTATTTTCCTATTAAAAGATATTTGTTTTGAAAGTGTATCGACCTAAAACTTTTAGAAAAGGTTTTATAAGAAAAGGGTATTTAAATGTAAAATCTTGTATATCATATTCTAAGTTTTGATGATATCATTAAGGGTTGTATTTGGTGTGTATGGAGGTAGGTCATTACCTCGTGATCTACTTTAAGGTATAGCAATGTTAAAGGGTTAAATGTGATGAATTAAACATGGTGGTATTTAAGTGAAAGAATACGATATATTGCAAAAGCTATCATTTCATGTGTGAAAACTTGTTCAAATTAATTTTTAAATGATTAGTAGTCAACATGAAGATATTTAAGTATTATGGAATTAGTGATAAGTAAGATTTGATAGAAAACCGAATCGAAAATAGGCTTGTTCCGATTTCCGTCGGGTTTATAAGTTCGTATTTTAATGAAAAAAAGAAGGATAGAAAAGGGGGACTTACGGGTTTGGACAACGCTAGAGAGTGAGAGGGAGGTAAAGGGTTTGCCGGTGCGTCGAAACGTCGTTGAGAGGTCCTAATACGATCGCCGGGATTCCGCCGTCGATTTCGTCAGCGCTTCTCCTTTCGCTCGTTTTCTCACGTACCAAGTTCTCTTGGAATTTTGGAAGAGTGGACTTAGAAAAAGTGATGAGAGGATAGAAGGTATGGGGGGTTTATATAGGGTTAGGCTAGGGTTAGGGTTTTAAATAAAAAATATATATAAAAAATTATATAAAAATCATTAAAAATTGGGAGTAAAAGAGGTTTAATGGGCATTTGATAACCGATCCAAATATTCAAAGTGTGCAGGTGAGAAAACCAGGTCAACACGGAACTTTTCCGTGTTGACGACTCAGCCGTCCGGCCGAGTCCGGCCGGCGGCGCCGGCCCGAGTCGGGGTGTCGTTGGGTGGGGGGTCTCCTGGGAGGATTTATGGTATATTTAGTTTTTGATCTTCAGTTCAAGTTTTGTGAGTTATGGACTTTTGACTGTTGGCTTTCCAAAGAATTTAAAACAAAATAAATATAAAAATAATGTGGGGCATGGGATTTGAACTCTGGTGGCTTGGTTCAGCAGTGCAATATCTTACCAGTGAGCTACAAGCTCCTTCTTGCAATTATGGAGTGAAATAAATACTTAAAGAGATATCAGCCGCAATAAATACTCCAACTATACATTGAATTTAAATCAATTCTTTGTACATTAAAAATGGAGTTGTTACAATTATATTCCCCATTCTTATTAATTTACAAATAAACAGGTGATTTTGATCCATATCTGCTACATAGTTGCAGGTTACAGGTTCTCGGAACAAAACAGTGAAAATGATGAAAAGACGATACAAAAGTGAGACTACGACCAACAAATAGAAGAATCTTGATCATGCCTACAGTTTTAGGGACAAATGAAAATCAATGGACAAATTCACAAAGTTCAAAGGCAGTGCAAGATTCAAGACTTCAACACGAAACAAACGGTAAAAGTCCACAACATTCTACACTGTGGAAATCTGGAAGAAACTAGAAAACATTCTGAAGAACCAAGTGAAGAAAACAGATGTGAAAAGCAACTTGAAGCATCAGAGAAAAACAGAGCCAATGACTCCACCATATGGCCGTGGATCCGCGGCTAAACAGGGCATATGGCCGCGGATCCGCGGCCATATAGAACACGTGTCAGTGCATTTTTTACGGCGGCGGCGGTGCGTTGACCGGGCTTCTCAGGGTAGTTTTGTAAATGTAAATAGGGATATGATGTAAACCCTAGGGTTTCTATAATCTATAAATATGAACGCTACAGCTCTTTTTGGAGCATGCATCTTCCTATGCCTCTTTTTATTTAATCAAATTCAGAATTTTTATTCGCAGTAATGTTTGAAGAGTGTATCAAATAAAAAGTAACTTTTCTTTTCTATGCCTTAGTTTAATTTCTTTTCTGCCCTAATATAAATTTGATTTATCTGCCCTAGTATAAACTTTATTTATTTGCCATAGTTTAGATAATTAGTTGTTAAATTAAAAGCAAACAAGAAATGAAATCTTTTATCAATTCCCTAATGAGTGAGTTGTTCCTCACTTGTTAAGCTTAGGAATAGGAAATGTTTGAGAGATGAAAATCTCTCACCCTTTTCTTGCCCGCTACACATTTTAAACAGGACTCTATGCATACATACACACACTGCTCACTACGGCACACTATCCCACGAGGTAGCGGTAATATCGTAGTTAAAAGACCGGTTGTGTATGTTTTCCATGGAGGTTAGGGTAAGAGTTAAGAAAGGACAGATAAGGATCTAGAGAAAGAAACCTAGTTTCTTCCCGATCGTGCTAATTCTCTTTATTAATTATTACCATAACACCTAAATAGAACTTAATTAGGGCATAGAAAGCGGTAAGAAATATTGAATTTCCAAACTTAACCTAAACCTAACCCTAGCAAGGTTTTAATCCTAATCTAAATCAACTTTAGTTTTTAGTTGTAACATTTCAGAAAATGTAAAATATTATTTTCGGAATTTAATATTAAAATAATATATTTCCCGAAAACTGCCCGATTTGCGAAATTGGGGTTTTCGAAAAAGGGTATAAATATATACCAATATTTGTGAAATAAATAAAAATTAAAATGATTTATTCATTTAATAATATATTTAACGGATATGGCAATTTTAAAATTCATTATATGCAATTTTGATAAAAACCCGATTAGTGCACTGCTAATCGCGATTAAGCCAAATCCGCATTTCTACAGCTTTTCATGGTTAGTGCACCATGACATGTTTCATTTGGTTACATGTTATTTCATTTATGGTTTTATATGGGTGTATGTGTTCATTTTGGTGAGAAAAAGAAATGAGAAAAAGGAAAAGTCAAAGGGAGACATAATGATTAGGTTAGGTGGGCTTTGAAGAGAGAGAGACCGTGTGTGTGATTGTGAGAGGGGGAGGGGGCTGCTGCTGCCATAACCCTTGGCCATCATTTTCTCCTCCTTCTTCCTCATCTCCTCAACCCTACAACCCTCCTCAAAAAACCCTAGATCTATCTCCAACCAATTCCCAAAACCCTACACTCCCTTCACAAAACATAATCCCCATCTCCTCCTCTACACGTTGAACCGAGCAAAGTAGGATTTTGACGACTTTGGGAAGTTAGTGCTGCCTAGAAGGACCAAATGAGGTATAATTTCTTCCCTTTAGATTAGTTTTGTGTGATATCGTGTTTTGGATGTCGTTTTATGATGTTGCTGACCTGCTGTGACCCCGAGTTTTCACTATGAAAACAAACAGTGTGCTAGTGTTGTGCTTGAGACCTGGAGTGTTCACCTGAAACCCTAACCCTTTCCCACCGGTTTCGGCTGGCGACCTTGTGGCCAAATCCGGCGACCTCGGCCCTGTAGGAGACGGGGGGCTGTAATTGCTAAGGTAGCTGTTTGAAGTGGTTTTGTGATGTTTGGTCCTACTGGATTTTTATGTAAGGACCATAGGTGAAATCTGGGAGCAGTTAGGAGTGTTTACATGATATGGTGACACGATTCTTGACCTGAGCCATAGACCTGAACCCGATGCACGAACTTAGGATTCGTTCCGTATTGGTTTTGTGACTTTTAGTGTGCCTACTGTGAATCTGGGATGACCTAGGAAATATCTGAGACAACCAAACAATACCAAAGACCAATTTTAGACCAGAGGAGACCACCTTGGCAAAATGAGACCCCAACTCACCTGGAAAACCAGCCTGGCCGGAATTTGCCTTAGTGTGGCCGGCCCTCTGAGAAGATATATGCTCAGGTTGCCCTCATAGCTCATATAGACCCTATACATCACCCTAGACTTGTTTGCTTGGATTTATTGGACCTGAGTCAAAATCTGGGAACACTTGTATATGATTTAGGATATGTTTTCCGTATTTGAAATGATGAGTTTTGATATCTGGATTCGTTTTTGGTTGTCGCATGTTTGTACATCGACAACAAGTGTTGTTTGATTGATTTTGTATGCATAAGCTATAGGTTCTAACCTACGAGCAATGCGCGTGCCGTTTTGGTTTTCCGACTTGATTTTAATATCGTTACGATATATGTTGTTATTGTAGGTACCTTCGCGTGGATTCCGAAGCGACGGAGCGAGGCGTCATCGACTTCGGCAAGCGAAGACTATGGTGAGTAGATCTATATCTACCGGGGATGTCGGGTGGATAGTGTATAGCACCCCCGCAACTTTTGATGGAAAACCGATTTATAGAATATGGTTAGGAAACCTAGATTAGGAAACTAGGGTTAGAATGAGATAGCTATGAAACCATATTAGAAAACTAGAGGATAGTTAGAAGTGATATGTTACTACTATCGTAGGATGACGTTTAGCGATATTATCGTTTAGGGTACTGTAGGAATGTATAGTCGATGTAGATGCGTCATCCGAACCATACCTTTTTCTAAACCGAAGAATCATATGTACCTTTTAAGTATATACCTTGAGGGATGTTACGGTTTTTCAAATGATATCTCTTTCTTAAAAACACCGTAACCCCTATTTTCAAAACTACGATTCGCTTCTTTAAAAATCCGATTGTATGGTTCAGATGTGTATGTTAGATTAGATACTTATACTTGTAGTGATAGAATGTTTATGCAATTCGATTTGATAGGTGATTTAAATGCGATGAAAGAATATAAGACTGATACGATGAGATGATGATATGAGGTTATGATGACATGATGGTATACGGATGCGAGTCGATCGAGATGATTTATACCCTGCTGGCCCCCTGATATGAGATTATTGCGGATGTGAACCAGGGCATGGGTACATAGGTACATATATACATATATGGAATGTTGTAAATCATGGATGATAGGCCGTATGTGATATTAGGCCGTACCCTCTTTTGTCGTATAGGATGATAGGATCCCTATTAGTTTAATGCCGCCGTACGATGATTTTCCGTGCGTGATGAGTTCGACTTGATGATTGATCCTTACCCTTGACTAGAGGTTGCCGTACGATGGATTATACCGTACGCGATGTTACTGAGCTAGATGCCGATAGATAAATTCACCGACTCGGACATATGATAGTTACGTATACCTTATAGCTTTTAGCTAATGATTTACCTTGTGCTGCATTCATGACATTATTATTGCATCGCATATACCTGTGATAGTACACCTGTGCCATTATTGATGATGCGTATGTTACACGTACACAGTTTATAGGCTCACACACACTTCATCATCGATAATTGCCATGTCACTACACGGTAGGATTGCTGCATCATGATATGACTCTTCGCATAACCTGCTTGCGCACATGCACACTGTATATTCATACCAGTGCACACATATATTGATATCTTCATACTTGCGCACATGCACACTGTATATTCATACCAGTGCACACATATATTGATATCTTCATACTTGCGCACATGCACACTGTATATTCATACCAGTGCACACATATATTGATATCTTCATACTTGCGCACATGCACACTGTATATTCATACCAGTGCACACATATATTGATATCTTCATACTTGCTCACATGCACACTGTATATTCATACCAGTGCACACATATATTGATATCTTCATACTTGCGCACATGCACACTGTATATTCATACCAGTGCACACATATATTGATATCTCCATACTTGCGCACATACACACTGTATATTCATACCAGTGCACATATATATTGATATCTCCATACATGCGCACATGCATACTGTATATTCATACTAGTGCACACATATATTGATATCTCCATACTTGCGCACATGCACACTGTATATTCATAACAGTGCTACACTCATATTCGCGTATTTATCCATTTGCACATCCATACCTGCATACATACATATGTTACATACCTGGATGATATTGACTTGATTTCAAGGAAATAGGGACCGCATGAGACATTTTCAAAACTGGATTCTTTTAAAAGAGCGGTTTTCCCTTTTTACTCTTAGTGTCATACGACACATTGCATAGATTTACGCATTGAGTTTGGATTTATAGGATTTCTGGATTTGAGAACCGTGGTATTATTTTAAGAAAATACGCACTATTTTAAAACCCGGTTTCTCTTGATATGATATTTCAGTGCATCCACCATGAGTTTTCTCGGTTCCAGAGAGCTTGTGTGAGTATACCCGATTCGAAGAGTGGTAGGCACCGATTGCGGGTACATGGTGGACCCGATGAGGTGCCCCGGGGCAAGAAGACTCGTATTTGTTAGACGGTGAGCCCGGCAGGGGAGCACTACCTACCGGTGATAGTATTTAGACTCGGCGGTTATCCGGAGGATACCGACCGGAGTAGCGAGATGGATACGGGCTGACCCGTACGGCTGGGGCCGAGGGCCGATTCCGCAGACGGAGCCCGTGGGCCGATCCGGACTGACAGAGCCCGATATATGAGGATTTACGTGCCGATGCTGGGCACGGTTTTCATGATGTTTCGAGTGTCGATGCTAGGCACTCAGGTTCCATGATTTGATGTGTCGGGAGGGACACCGTTGATATATATATGCCCATACTTTCATGCACACTCTTTTATGATATTTACATGCATGATATTGTTGCGTCAGTGGTTGACGCGTGGACTAGATCCACATACATACATACATACACCGATTCTACTATTAGAGATTATACATATGCTTATAGATATTGATTTATGGGTGGACGAGATCCACATATCTGCATACATTGATTATTACTGTTGGATGTTATCCGCATGCATATAGGTATTGACTACCTTGTTGGCATATATACGACCCGGTCACCCTAGATATCATAGTATTACCTTTTGATATAGTTGACCTAGGAATCGTTGTTTATTCGATTTCTACTTGTAAATATATTTCTATACACAAATTGGCAACTCACCCACGTTGTGCCACAGTTCTTGCAGGTTGACCGCGTGGATCAGTAGCGGCATCGCTGGTGCACAGTTTCTTTTGGGTGTTTTGCAGTGGTAGGTGGGAAATTTGTATCGTACCCACTCTTGTATTACATTTCATATTGTATCTAGTTAACTCCATCAATCAATCAAAATTAGAATTTGTATAAGTAATGAGACTTAGTGGGATTGTGGTTGCGAGACTTAGAGCGAGGGGTTTTTCGCTACCTATGATATTTATGTCTTGCTTCCTTTTATCTTTGTGGTGATCTTCGCCGTTGGGCGTCGTATACTTATTTATATTGTCTTGGGTGGTTGTGATCCGCCGTTTGGCAAAGAGCTAGCTCCTGTTTGGGAATGCCATTATTCTTATTATGTAATTGTGGTTTTGGATCAAAATATACAAAGGAGGTGCTGCCAAAATTTTTAAAAGACGAAACATGTTTTCAAACTAGTAAATTTCACTTGCATCATTCATGTTCTTTCCCTATGCATTAAGAAAACTTGATTTCATTATACTTTTATCTCAAAACTTCACCTCCTTTATTTTACTTAAATGGTTTAGATTTCTGGGTTTCAGTTTACTTGAATTCCGTTAGGCCTTTAGACGTTGCGTGATTCAAGTGCTGGTCACGAGCTAATATTTTGGGTCGTGACATTAGTGATAATCCAATCCACCACAATTGGAATTAACTCGTTAGAACAACTAGAAAATACACAAAATCCCTGTGGACCGACCCGTACTCAACCGGCTAGCTATCAAGCGACACCGATCTTGATTACGGTTAATATTCTTTGATTTATCTATTAAAAGCGCACGCACGCGCAAAACTACATCAATCAAATGGCGCCGTTGCCGGGGATGGCGTAGTTATTTTCTTTTTGTAATTTCGGGTTAATATAAAAATTATAAAAATCATAAAAACTGAAAAATAAAAAAAATATAAAAATATATCATCTTGTTATTTTTTGAAGGGTTTTCGTTTGAATTGTGCAGGATCGAAGAGACGAACAAATTCAGATCTGGAAAAATCCAGTGAGCAAAACAGCAAACAACAGATCTGAACAAACAGAGGATAATCAGAACAGAGAAACAGAAGAAGTTTGGAGGCCTGAGTCAATGAGTCAACCGCGGATACGCGGTCAAAAGCACGTTCCCGCGGCGGATCCGCGGCCTTTTGGTGACGTCAGCACGTGGAAAAATCTCTGTAAGCTTTCTTTTCTTCTCTGTAACCCCTTATCTCCTCTGAAAAATTTTCCTGCAGGGTTCTTTGCGCAAAAACTTCTCTCCCTTCTCTAATAACTCGATCTTGTGCAGGATTCTTTGCTCCGCAATAATAAAAAAAAATTTGGCAATTGTTTTGTGTGTTTTACTGCTTTGCATTCTTAAATTGACTTTAAGGGGCTATAACACCAATCCAGATTGGGTGGGGATTTCATTACCCTTCCTAGGACTCCAAAAATCACAAAAAGCATATTGCATTGACCATCGAGTTAATTAAAAATGATTAGACTCAGCCTATAAGGACTGTCGCGCTCGATAGGACAAAGGAATAGTTGTAGGTATCGATAGTTTATCTAAACCAGACTTTGTGGTGCCTAGGCTAGACAAGTGGGGAAAGGTAATTTTAAAAGGCCCGTCTCACGGTGATTCGTGAGCGGATCCCTCTTTTCTTTACTTGTGCTTACCTGGCCACAATTGACGGTGAAGAGGCGATTTGAGGACTTCACAACTTGCCATTTGGAACAGTTAGGAGCAGTCTAGTTGACCTAGGAGATCTTAGATCTAGGCTTGATTGTGCATATTGTGATTGCTTAAACGTGTGTCTAAGCTTCTTATAAAAATCTTTTTTGCAAAAAAGATCCTTATATATAAAAAAACATACAAAACAGAAAATTTTTACAAAAACTTGCCACTTGTCTCTAGGAAATCCATTGCACCCCACTTGCACCCACTTCCTTCCATTGAAGTTTTCTTTCCCCCACCTTCTGTTTTCACCTTTTGACTACACTACCTCTTTAGTGTATGTCCGGTTGGACTAGCGACACTAGCGCCCGTTTAGTCCGTATCTCGTTAGTGCCAACTGACGACGCTTTCGACTCCGAAGTCAAAATTCCATCCACTTCTTTACCTTCATCATCAACTTCTTCGTCTTTTAAGGAGATATCGGGATTTAATCCTAACAACCCCTTATCTGCGGGACTGATTCCACCTCCACTAGGTGTGAATATCCCACCACACCCACATATTGAAGCGCCCTAACAAATCGCACTCCAGGATCTTTTCTACCATATCTACACCGCTTTACCAACTTGTCTTTCACTTCCACCGACCAATGGGGATAACTTTGAGATTAAACCTCACTTATCAACATGTTGCCCAAATTTCACGGGCTGGAATCCGAAGATGCCTACATCTTCATTAACAAATTCCAGAATGTTTGCGCAATGATGAAGACAACACAACTTTCTGATGATGCTATAAGGTTACGTGTCATTCCATTCACCTTATGTGACCTAACCGAAAAATGGTTATATAGCACAGCATCACACTCAATAAAAAATTGGGAAGAGTTTGTTAAGGCTTTTCTAAAAAAGTTTTACCCACACCACAAGACCGCGAGAATTCGCAACGAAATCATTCAATTTTTCCAGCTTCTTTCCGAACCTTTTTGGAAGTGTTTTGAAAGATTTAAGGACCTACTTGTTCAATGCCCTCACCACGGTATCGAGAATTGGCAACTTTGCCAAACTTTATACGAAGGATTGAATCCAGCAACTAAGCAGTTGTTGGAAACCATTTGTCAACGTCACTTTCTTACAAAATCAAGCGAGGAAACTTGGCGGTTTCTCGACGATCTTGCTGAACAAACACTTCAGTGGGAAAGCACTAAGACCGCCTCATCTACTTCATCAGGTCAGTCTAGGGCAGGCATACATCAACTTGATATGTCGATTGCAATGAAGGCCGAAATGGCCGCACTTATGAAAAAGCTAAAAGCAATTGAGAGAAAATTCTCATCGCCTTCTCCTGCCTATGCTTTACCCCCACGCACTGTTTGCGCTTGTTGTTCGGAGCAGTCCCATCTTACTGAAGAGTGTCCTTACAATCCACCTGTTCAAGGACAAGATCAAGTCAATGCTGCCTTTCAGCAAAGACAAAGAAATGATCCATACTCTTTGACTTATAATCCTGGTTGGAGGAGCCACCCAAACTTTGCTTGGAATCAAAATCAACAATTCCAAGGCAATAACAACTTTCAAAGGCCTCCTCTTCTACAATAACAAGCACCTCAACAAACTCAATATCAGCAACCTTTCCAATCCCAACCTTACCCAAACCAAATGAACAATTTTGTACCTAACAATTCTTATCCTCAAAACAATTTTGTTCAGCCGCATAACGATAAGGTTTTCTCGCTAGAACGAAATCTAGATGCGTTTTTAAAATAATCTACACAATCCGCAGCAAGGATGGAAATTTCCATTCAGTCTTTAGTGCAAAAAAGTGCTTCGCATGATCAAAGCATCAAATCAATTGAGGCCCAAATTGCCCAACTAAATGCTGCATTAAGCGAGCGAGAAAAAGGAAAGCTTCACCATTGCCAAATCCCGGTCACACACACAACGCACATGTTGCTTATGAACAACAAAATCATAATGTAAATGCTGTGACCACCTTGAGATCTGGAAGAGTGTTGCACAATAATGTGGGTATTAGTGATGACACCCCTGCCGGTGCTTCTTCTTCATCTTTTTCTTCCTCATCTTCATCTTCATCTTCATCTTCGTCAGAGCCTGTTCTTCATTCTTCACAAGGCTCTACTTCTTCTAATTCGAACGGACCCACATCTCACTTCACGAACACACCAACACTGTGATCCGTTCTAACTCCGCAATCTACAACTCTGACACGCTAGGACGGGTTTGGGAACTCCAAGACTCCACAGACATTGGACTCAACAAATTTTCAAAATATTCCATTTCCAAACAGATTGAGATCCAATAAACCAACTCCATAAATGGAGAATATTGTGGAGTTGTTCATACAGGTTAGCATTAACATATCTCTCTTGGATGCAATCCAACAAGTCCCTTCTTACGCTAAAATCAAAAAGGAATTATGCACCAAAAAAAGGAAGTCATAAGTACCCAAGAAAGTTTTCGTGGCTAGTGCTGTAAGTGAAGCTCTTATCCAACCTTTACTCCAAAAACATAAGGACCCCGGCTGTCCAACAATTTCAATAACAATTAGGAATAAGAACATCAATAGAGCACTTTTAGATCTTGGTGCTAGTGTTAATTTGCTACCATATTCAGTATATGAACAATTAGGCGTTGGAGAGCTTAAACACACACGGTGTACTCTCCAAATGGCCGACCGATCCATCACCTATCCTAGGGGTGAGTTAGATGATGTGTTAATTAAAGTAGGGGATTTCATTTTCCCCGTTGATTTCATTGTTATGGACACACATCCTGTGGCTAGCTCCCGGAGTCAAATTCCGGTGATACTAGGTCAACCATTCTTTGCGAATTCTAATGCGGTGATCAATTGTCGAAATGGTTCGATGAACCTATCTTTTGGAAAAATGACAATTGAACTCAACATTTTTAAGTTAGGGAATTAGCCCTCCGAGCCTAATGCTAGTATACTTGATATTTGCTCGATCCAAGAGATCATGCAGGAGGACTGTGAGCTCGAAAAAATTTTGTTTGATCACAACAGTTTTAACGCCACTAGTGGGTTCCTCCCTGAATCTGACACAGTTTTCGCAACCGATAACGATTACGAGTGTTTCACTTTTTTGGACGATTTTGAAGACTCACCACCCGAGTTTGAGTCCTTTGATTTTTCGGATGAGTTAGCTGAACCATCCGACTCAGTTGCTTACATTCACTTCGAACCATTGATGGAATCCTTCGAGTTCGAGATAGTCACCAATTTTACCTTCAATTGTTTCACCTCCAAAACTCGAACTCAAGCTATTGCCGTACGCTTACTTAGGTGAGAATAAGACCCTTCCTATTATCATATCGGGATCTCTAGCCCTCGAGCAAGAGAAAGCCCTTTTAATGGTCTTACAAAATAATCGGCAAGCTTTTGGCTGGACTATGGCGGACATCAAGGGGATTAGTCCCCTCATTGTTGAACATCATATACATATGATGGATGATGCCAAGCCAGTAAAGGATCCACAGAAACACCTCGAGGATTTTGTGGTTAATCAACCTCTACCTATAGAAGTTGAACCACCATCTTTTCTTCTCATAAAATACGAGAATGCCAATATTCCACTCATTTCTGATCATTCACATTCTCTTTTTTATTTATCATCACCTCTTATCTTCTCACATTCACGCAGACCCTGTCCACACCACTTATCTCTTCCCCACTTCTTCTTGGCTCTTTATAACATGTTCTTCCACCGACCTATACATTACACTGATAAATTCTTCGAATGGTTGGTATTGACTTTTGGCCTTTGCAAAGCTTGGCATTGACTTGTAACATTATTTAATTCAAGTTTGGGTGAGATTTTGTTGGCTCTAGAAAGAAAGTGATTTTTAGCCAACCGTATGATTGGGGGTACGTTTACCACTTGTAAAAATAAAAAAAAATTGGGTATTTTTATAAATTTCCAGTTTTAATAAAATAAAATAAAATAAAAATAAACAGGGGAGTGCCGACAATTTTGACCCTCTTGGTGTAGCCTGACTGTGAGGACACTGTCAAGTTTAAGTTTGGGGGTATGCTCAGTAAGGTTTCTTCCTTCGCACTCATGTGTATATTTTTGTATTTGCATACTTATTTTAAAACCCATAAAAATTAAAAAATTTTAAAAATTATAAAAATTGAAAAGTTCAATTTTGGCCATATTTAACTTAAGTTCAACATTACAGTTGAATGGTAGGAAAAACTAGATCCTAGACTTAGTAAATTAAAAAACCCTAAAAATAACCTTTCTTAAAATTTAACGGTAGAAAATATATGTCTTTGTAGTTTACTTAGAAATAGACAAATTTTGAGTTCACTCTTTGGGTTAAGTCAAAATAAGGGAAGAGTATTGATATTTTTATTAAAGTATAAGTCTGAAAAATAATTCCTAAGCTTAAGTCTAAATTCTGAAAATATATACCCTACAACTTGCACAAACACGAATCTTAAAACTAGGAATAGTAGAGGAGACCTTGAAATGCTCTTGTCTAAATTCCTTAGTATGAAGGAAAATAAAAATACAAGTGTGAATAAAGAGATAAAAAAATGAACACTGGTTTTGTAATTACTTAAGGCTGCGTAAAATAAAAAATATATATAACGAGGGTGCTTTATCACCTAGTGCCTTAGACCAACTGGTTTGGGAGTCACTGCTAAAAGCCTTAGGTATTACAAGACTAGGAATTACGCCTTAATGTGCAAACACATTTTGTAATCGGTCGCTGGTACCTCAAGAAGTATTAACGGTCGCATGAAAAATGTGTGAGCAATTTCATCTAAAAGTTCACCAACTAAAAGTACTTTGGACGATGGACAAGAGTATAAGAGCTCGAATTGAATTTCCAAGTGTAGGGGTGATACATACATACATAGGGGTATATGATTGGGGTTTAGATAAGAGATAGGAATGAAAAATAGGACTTATATGTTTAGTAGAGATGATAAAAATTCCTAAGTTGAGATGGAACCTTAGAAGGAAAACTCAAAAGATGCTAAAAGCTAAGTAAATTTACAGAACATATACAATCTTAAGTTAAATGATAAGGAAGCATGAAAAATATAGGTTGATAATTTCTGAGTTGAAGATAATAGAATTTCTTGCTAGAAAACCTAATTGGAGAATAAAAATTAATAGGCCGAATTGATATGATTTTGTGGGTAGTATCCGCTGAAAACCCTCAGGAGACAACACTCCTCTTAGTAGGGGCACCTAGAGGTTTAACGGCTTATTGCAAGAGCTCAGTGCAATCGCGTTTCCCAGTGAAAGTGAGGTTAGGAATTTTTCGAGAATAAACTAGTTTTGCTCGAGGACGAGCAAAAGATAAGTTTGGGGGTATTTGTTCATATCATAATTTTGCATTATTATATTTTCCATTCTTATTCATTTTACAAATAAACAGGTGCTTTTGATCCATGTCTGCTACATAGTTGCAGTTTATAGGTTCTCGGAACAAAACAGTGAAAATGATAAAAAGACGATACAAAAGTGAGACTACGACCAACAAATAGAAGAATCTTGATCATGCCTACAGTTTTAGGGACAAATGAAGATCAATGAACAAATTCACAAAGTACAAAGGCAGCGCAAGATTCAAGACTTCAACACGAAGCAAACGGTAAAAGTCCACAACATTCTACACTGTGAAAATCTAAAAGAAACCAGAAGACATTCTGAAGAACCAAGTGAAGAAAACAGATGTGAAAAGCAACTTAAAGTATCAGAGGAAAACAGAGCCAATGACTCCATCATATGGCCGCGGATCCGCGGCCAAACAGGGAATATGGTCGCGGATCCGCGGCCATATAGAACACGTGTCGGTGCATTTTTGACGGCGGCGGCGGTGCGTTGACCAGACTTCTCAGGGTAGTTTTGTAAATGTAGATAGGGATCAGATGTAAACCCTAGGGTTTTTATAATCTATAAATAGGAACCCTACAGCTCTTTTTGGAGCATGCCTCTTCCTATGCCTCTTTTTATTTAATCAAATTCAGAAATTTTATTCGCTGTAATATTTGAAGAGTGTATCAAATAAAAAGTATGTTTTCTTTTCTATGCCTTAGTTTAATTTCTTTTCTGCCCTAGTATAAATTTTATTTATCTGCCCTAGTATAAACTTTATTTATTTGTCGTATTTTAGATAATTAGTTGTTAAATTAAAAGCAAACAAAAAATGAAATTTTTTATCAATTCCCTAATGAGTGAGTAGTTCCTCACTTGTTAGGGTTAGGAATAGGAAAGGTTTGAGAGATAAAAATCTCTCACCCCTATCTTGCCCGCTACACATTTTAAATAGGACTCTATGCATACATGCACACACCGCTCACTACGGCACCCTATCCCACGAGGTAGCGGTGATACCATAGTTAAAAGGCCGGTTGTGTATGTTTTCCATAGAGGTTAGGGTAAGAGTTAAGAAAGGACGGACAAGGACCTAGAGGAAGAAACCTAGTTTCTTCCCGATCGTGATAATCCCCTTTGTTAATTATTACCATAACACCTAAATAGATCTTAATTAGGGTATAGAAAGCGGTGAGAAATATTGAATTTCCAAACTTAACCTAAACCTAACCCTAGCAAGGTTTTAATCCTAATCTAAATCAACTTTAGTTTTTAGTGATAATCCAATCCACCACAATTGGAATTAACTCGTTAGAACAACTAGAAAATACACAAAATCCCTGTGGACCGACCCGTACTCAACCGGCTAGCTACCAATCGACACCGTTCTTGATTGCGGTTAATATTCATTGATTTATCTATTTAAAGCGCATGCACGCGCAAAACTACATCAATCAATGATCGATGTTTAGAAGATAGATAGGGAGAAAAACTAAAGCCGATGTTTTATTGAGAGATGATATGATTTCTACAATCTTTTCACGACAATTAAGATATGACTCATGGCAACCGAAAATCTGATGTAGTTGAAAACTCTTATTTTCAAATTCTTTCTCTTATAGTTCTTATCTTTATATGTAACTTTCACTATCTTTCTTTTATTATAAGATTTTGTGAGTGTAATCAGCTGAAAACCCTCAGGAGACAACACTCCTCCTATTAGGGTCACCTAGAAGTTTAACAGCTTGTTGCACGTGCTCAGTGCAATCGTATTGCCTACGAAAGTGTGCTACTTAGGTTTTTCTTTTTCTTTCTCACTCTCCTGAATAAATAAGTTTGCTCGGGACGATCAAAATTAAGTTTGGGGGTATTTGTTCAGTCAAAAATATCGCACTTTTGATATGATATTTTACTTACTTTTCTTAAATATCTAAAGGTGTTTATTATAAATATGACACATATGAGGGTTTATCTGTAAAAATACTATTTTCATATGTTTATATATTATAATTAACATTATGAAGGAAAATGTATGCATATAATATTTATATAATATTTTAATAATTTAAATATGCATATCATATCAAATATGCTTAATCAATATTCTTAAAATATAATATCATATCAAATTGGTTAGAGAATATCTCAAAAATACCAAATATTACTAACATTATTTATTGAGATATTATGCAAGGTTTAGTTCAGGTCAGGAGATCGAGATGTTGAGATGTCTGGAATAAAAAATCTGCCGATAAAGTTAAATAAAATCAAAGAATCAAAACTGGCAGAGACTCAGAAAAGATATGAAGATTCCATACATCAAATAAATCTCCATGTGTCACAACGAAGCAGCTCCAGAATTCTGAAGCCAAGATCTAACTAACAAATCGCACTTCCGTAGCCAAACTAGCATCAATGCGGCGGATCCGCGGCCGATTCACTGAGTCAAGATTTGGGATTTTTAGTTGTGATTTGCAACAACAAATCCTAATTCTGAGGATCTATAGTTTATGGTTTGAGGCTATATAAAGGACCTAGAGCTAAACATAGAAATCATCAATTTTTTACACAAGCTAATTACCGTCAAAGAACAAGTGATCTAAGACAGGTCCAAGATTCAACGTGATAAAGCGACGTGAGATTCGACGGAATATCTACATCCGACAAGGCAGAGATAGAGAGCAACTTCTTCTTCCTCTTGTAATCTAAACTTGAAGTTTGTACTTATGAAGTTGATTAATAAAGGTAGATATTTTTAATTTAATTAGTTTAATTATTTAGTTACATTACGAATTTCATCTCTATCCATTCTTCTATCTCCATGATGCGCGAGTAATTCTCCGCTTGATAGGGTTCGTAGGATTAGGGTAGAACAATGAATGAGAAAATGTTTTAACATCTTTTAAGTCTTATGAAGTTTATAAATTTTAGCAAAATAAATGTTAACATCCTTATCAGGCGCACTACCAATTTATTACTAGTCTAGACCGCGATTTGAGATCAAATTAACAATTATTTTGTTAAGGGCTAGACATAAACAGAGATCAATGAAAGGATAAGGGTCAATAGTGGGGAAATCTTAGTTTCTTCCAAGAACCATAATCCTCATTCATCACTATCTATCTAGTATTAAAACTATCAATAGATAAAATGAGTAATCTTTAATTAATCATCCATGACTACTAAATCTTAACGAACCCTACAAGCCCTCTTCTGATATAAAATCTACATTCGTCTTTAATGTAGATCTATATTCTACATCCGTGCTTAACGTAGATCTAGTATCTATAACTATTCTTCACTATTATCTATTATTCTTCCTTTTCCTAATCAACACGACTAAAGAAAGATTAAAAAGATTCCACATATCCCTGAGGACGACCCGTACTCATCTTGGTCTAGCTATACGCGACACCGTTATTGATTGCGGTTATTTCTACAAACGCTTCTTTAAATACAGATCAATCAGTAGGCGGGGGTTTATTGATTGTGGGGATCCGAATCTCCTGCAGTCGCGGACTAAGCTGCTGTTAATTACCCCTCGCCTTTGGAGCGTAGGAACTTCCGATTGATGGGTTATACTGGTCATGCAAACTCAATATGCAGTGTGCATGTGTTGTGTTTTGAGAGGTCTTGGGTATATTGGGGGCCTCGCATAGTTTACGGGGTCCCGCTATATGGATAGCGAGCTGGGGTGAAGGGGGCTAGCAGCCCCTTGCGGGATGTGGGGCAGCGCCCCGCTAGAAATTTTTTTCTAACAGGGAAAGTGTTTTGGAGTATGTGTGTGTGTGTGTGTGTGTGTGTGTGTGTGTGTATAAGGTGAATAGCATCCAAAGGACACATTGGCGCCAGCACCTCACGTGCCAAGCACGCGGGCGCTGGGCGCCAGCGCCTCATGCGCCCGCAAAAAAAAAAGACGTAGCCCTGTACTAGGAGTTGTACTCCCAATTGACTTTTAGAGTTAAATTCCCGAAAAAAGGACAAAGGGGCTTAGCCCCTGCAGCGGGAGTTGTACTCCTAATTGACTTTTGGAGTTGAACTCCTAAAAACAAAGATTTATTACACACACACACACACACACACACACACACACACACACACACATATATTTGTGGAGTTGAACTCCTAAGAGATTTTCGGAGATAATGAAAGAGGACCCCTTTCTTCTTTCTTGAGCCCAGAGTTTTCTCTTGAGCCTTAGATCTTTCCCAATGTGATATTTTTAGAGATAGGTCTCCTTCTTCCTCCTCTCTGTTGGCTGGATCTTGAAGGAAAAGGGTGGAAAGGCTTAAAAATCATCCTTTTTGGGGGATTTGATGGGAGATCTGAGTTCCCCTTCAAGGGTCTTATGATAAAAACTGTTTCTTTTTGGAAAAAGAAGAGTTAAACACTTGTTTTAATTCAAAAAAGGAGAAGCAGATTTAGAACCTTGAGGAAGGAGAAGGAGGCATAGAACCCCTAGATTTTGAGAGGAATGAATTCATTTTTTTTCATTTCATCATAATGTTGCCTTATATAGGCTTACAGGTTTACATTTAGCCTCTTGGGCTTTACGAAATGACATTTTGCCTATTCCATACTTCATGTGCTCATTTCTTTTGCACATGAGCCATTGGCTTTACAAAAATTTGGCCTTTTGCCCATTTTTCTTACATTTATTCATAAAAATTACATCAAAATTATTTATTACCTGATTTTCATATTGGCATGGGGGAGGCTGGTCATGGGGCTCGACTTGGGCATGGGCCTACTTGACCTGGGCTTAGGCCCGTTTACTTGGGGTTGATTTTGACTTTGACTTGGTCAACTGGAGTGTAATTTTTGACCCCAACAATATATATAAAGCGGAGCTCAATATGAGATGCGCGTCTATATAGGATGTGTGTCAATATGAGGTATGCACATTAATATGAAAGTGCATCAATGTAGGTTGTATCGATATGTGGGTGCACATCTATATGGGATGCGAAGGCATTCCCTGTTTTGACGAAATTTCATATCTTTTATCAAGTAGGGACGAGAAAAGAGTTGTTGGTTGTTGGGACATGCCACCTCTCTGAAGACGTTGAGAAATTACAACGCCATATATCAAAGATATGGAAAGATGTACCCTTGAACCAAATCATATATAAGAGGGAAAAGATCATGTCAGAACTGAGGATCGTTAGTCTTATATGAGACTAAGCTCAATTTGGATAGAAAATCATTAGTCATATATCCGACTAAGATTAATATGGGTATCATAGATGAAAGATCATTAGTCATATATGAGATTAAGATCAATTTGAACATCATTGATATGTTGATCAATGGATCGTATATGAGAAACAAAATCTTCTATATTTAGTTTATTTTAACTAAGTACTCAAGCAAGGGCTTGTTGTCTATGTGTGCATGTACATGTGAAGTGCGCATGTACATGTATCATCTTTATTGAGAGTGAGTATGTGCATATCACATTGGTTACGCACCTGCTTGCAATCGGGGATTGCGCACGTGCATATCATGTGGCTTGCGCTTGTTATCAGTTCAAAATTATAAGTGCGCATGTATGTGTGTGTGCATGCCAAAAAAGCAACGTGCATATCATGCGACGCTCGCACATTCATGGGTAATATTCAACAAGTGCGTGCACGTGCATATCACGCAACGCACACGCCTTCATAGACAGCATCCAACATGTGCGCACATGTGCATATCATATTATGCACATGTCTCTAAGGAGGCAATTTTATTAAGTGTGCACTAGTTTGGGCGCGGACTTGTTCCGATTAGAAAGGAAAAAATTTCACAGAGAAGTAATGTCTTCTGTTTTATGTTTTTTTCTCTTCTTCTTGCCTTTTCCAAGAAGCAAAAGTTTCGATTTTTATCTGTTTTTAGATCATGTATATGTGTTTTATAATGCACATATTATTTTCTTAGATCTTAGGATCGGTCTCTCGCAAAAGTATATACTTTATGAACGAGAGACGAGCCTTAAAATCATTTGATCTTTTACGGAGAATCAATGGATTCGAAAAAGAAGTAAAGGCTTCTGTATAAAAGCAGAATCTTTTTTAATGGAAGAAAAGAGAAGTTTTTCTCTTTTTTCTCTACCTTACTCACTTGTTTGCTGAGAAAGTAGATAAAGAATACTTGAGATCAATATCTTTCTCAAGCTTATGGGTAGGTCTTCTCTTCTTTGATTTTGATCTCATGGGTCTTTTATATAAGGCATGAGTCATATCAATCGGTTTGAAAGAACCTATCATTTATAGATCTCAATTGATTTCATGATCAAGTGGTGATCTTTAATCACCGTTGGATGGAAATCATGGATCTTAACAGAATATTTTGCTTCTAATTAAGGATTTTATTCTTTATCAACAAGATTTAATTCTTATTAGAAGTGTTTGCTTCAAGGAACGTACATGCGTGTTTGTGACATGCTCACATGCATCACACGTATAGGTGCACACATATGATTCAATTTGGCAATCTTACCAAATGCGCATATATAGGTGCGCACAACTTAGGCGTCGTACATGTGATTCAATTTAGCTATCTTGCCCTACTTGGCCATCTTGCCATGTGCGTATGTATAAGTACGCACAACTTGTGCTGAGTCATTTGACTTATACGGACGTACGTTGCATGTCGCACACGTGTGATTTGTCTTTGCCATCTTACCAAGTGCGCATGTATAAGTGCGCACTACTTGAATATAAGAACAAATGCGCGCTTTGGACAAAAAAATTTGGCGGGAACAGACGCTGCTTGAGATGGAGATGATTTGATAAAGATTCCTTCATGTATAAGGATTCTAGCTTACTCTATAAACCTACTGCCGTTGTTTTTTACGCAACCTCGCATTGAATCTCGTCGACTAAGCTCTACTATATCGAACTGAAAGCCTTATCCTCCATCTCTTCTTTCTGAATATATGTGGTCGTCGAAGTAATTTTCTCTTTCTCAAAGACTATCTTATGAACTTTGTCATGGCCCGCTTCTCAAAAGTGCGTTAACAGTCACGTGACAAGCCCGCGATATATTTATTCCGAAAAGGTCATTTCTCGAAACTAATACGCTAAGTGTTTATTAGTAATATAAAAATATGACAAGAAATAGCAAGGTAATGAAAATTCCATCAACTACTTATTACATTCAAAATTTCATAGAGTTCAAACTGATAACAAGATATCTGAATATAAGAAAAGATAATATAAATAATCCTTAACAAATAGGCATACAAAAATGAAAATATGAAAATAACTAGAAGTCCGCTTATGATGCAAGTTGTCTATACTCCTCTTCTGACGGTTCTCCCTCCTCCATCCCTAAGTCACCTGATGCACATTTGAAGGAAAGAATAAATAGGGTGGAATGCCCGTCAGCGAACTTGCGCTCGTATAAGTCCCCAAAAGAGATGTGAATATTATAATAACGTGCAAGTGACATATAATATAGCATGAATGGAAATCATGAAATATGAACAGGTGTGACATAGCAATGTAAATGTCAACTATATGATACATGAGCATGGTAATTTAGTATAGCATGTTTTAGTCAAAATAAGTATGTATTGGTAAACATGAAGTGAGTGTGTCTTAAAATGTCTCTACAAGGTCATCTAACTTAATGACAGTTCAAGTGTGAATGTCAACTAATCTCAGAAATTTTCTCAAACACATGAATGTAATCTAGAGGCAAGGAAACACGGGCCTGAATTAAGTGTTAGTAATGGGACTCCAATCGTCATTGAAGTAGTAACAAACCCATAGGCTATAATCTAGGGGCAAGGAAATACGGGCCCTCATGATTGTAAATTGTGTTGGTATTCATGGATTCATGTTCAAAGGAGACTCATGAGATTTCATTGGATTCACACTCAAACTACCGTAACACTCCGTGTATTTTAATTTACAATTAATGTCACTAGCCTAAATCGAAGTCATGAATACATAAGAGAGAGTACAAGTTCATGTTTCAAATTGAGTTCCTGTAAAATGTCAAGCATTCATATAAAGTGTCAAGTATTAATGTAAAGTATCAAGCATTCATGTAAAGTGTCAAGTATTCATGTCGAACAATATTCATGGATCGAGTTGAGTCGAGTGGAGCATGTACTAGATTTTTTCACATAAAACATGTAGGTTCAGCAATAAAGAGTACATAACATGAGATGAGACATGTATGGTGTAGTAAAACCAGCAATGTAGATATATATCAGATTAAATCACATGTCAAATATTGATTCAGTTTGGATATAAGTTTGAGATGGCTCAAAGTTACTTGAGAATGCTCACAAGTCACCTAAATTCATAATTTGGATTTCTAGGTGTAAGAGATGGCTCAAAATGTTCTTGAGTCGGCTTATCACAAGTCTTGAGATGGCTCAATAAGAATTGAGACGGCTCAATAAGAATTAAGACGGCTCAACAGTCTATGAGATGTCATGTTTTCTCTCTGTTACCATGAGATGGCTCAATAGTATGTTGAGCCGGCTTAGCCATGACTTGAGATGTCTTAAGTCTACATGAGCCGGCTCACGCCATGTAAAAAGGTTGGTATTCACCCTCTATGTATATGAGACAGATCGTGTTCTTTTGAGCCGGCTCAAAACCTGTTCGTTCAAACTATCAGGTTAAAATTTCAAGTATCCAAACGTATAGGATGCAGTATTGATTTGTATTTGTTTCATAACGTCATTACTTTGTTTATTTTGATATACGGCATGTAAGTGTTGATATTAACATTGGAAAATAATATGGGATCATATGCTTGCTCAAGTATAATATCTATGTTTAAACAAATTCATACACAATCGATTTTACGCATATAAAAACTATATCTCATGGGGATCTATAACCAGCAATGATTTTGAAGAGGAGCACAACAAGGAAAGGAGAGAGGAGGTGTAGAAAAGAGAGATCAAGGAGATGATGGGGAAAGGATTTACTCGCATTGCGATTCAGTCTAACAACCGAATCGCCATTTACTAAGGAGAAGAAGGATTGGATCAGTACTCCAGTGTGTATAAGGAGGAATCTTTGGTTGTTCTTAGGAGATTCTTGGGGTAGGATTTCAGAAAGTATTTTTTAGAGGAGAAATTAGGTTTTGGGCAACCAAGGAAAATGAAGAAGAAGAAATTTTAATAGTATGAGGAATTAAAGAGAGTAAAGGCCATTAATTGAAAATTGATGATGGGAATAAAGAGTCGGGGGGTTTCAGAAATGAGATGGCGGTTTAGGAAGATGAATGAACAGTCATGACACTAAATGACTCGTTTCTTGGGCTGAAAACGAGTGGGCCCAAATCTGGAATGATTTGAGCCAAGCGAGGGCATGAATCGGTTCAAGATTTCTTGAGCCATTTCACACAGACAGTGAATGAGATAGCTTTCCAAATGAGTGTTGAGCCGGCTCAATTCTTATTGAGCCGTCTCAACCTAGTTATCAAGCATTTAAAATATAATAATTTCTCAAAAGGAAAAAAAAGACATTTATTAATGACGATATTTACAAAAGAGTACACAAAATTTAGGGTCATTACATCCTGCCATCCTTAGAAAAATTTCTTCCTCAAAATTTAAACAAAGAACTACGCTTCAAAAGATGAGGGTAGCATGTACACATATAGTCATCACATTCCCAGGTGGATTCCGCCGGTAAATCACTTCACCATATAACTCGAACTAAACTTTGTTCCGCAACGTTTTCATCTTCTGATCCAATATCTCGACTGGTTGCTGCTTGCAAGTCAGATCGGTCTGTACGGTAAGCTCTAAAAGGTCAAGAACATGACAGGGGTCACCCATGTAACGTCATAACTTAGATATGTGAAATACGTTATCCACTCGTTCCAACGACGGCGGTAGAGCCAAACAATAAGCCACATCTCCTATCCGTTCCAAAATATCAAATGGTCCGATGTATCGTGGCCTAAGTTTTCAACGCCTGGCAAATTGAATCACTCCTCTATTCGGAGAAATTTTGAGGAACACATGATCTCCGGATTGAAACTCCAAGTGTCGGCGCTTCGCATCTGTCCAATTTTTTGTTTGTCCTAAGCTACGTGCATCCTTTTCCTAATCGTGCGCACAACATCAACTTTCACCACGATCATCTCTGACCCAAGAAGTTCTCTATCTCCAACATCATGTTGGATATATATGCCCTAGAGGCCTTCATTGTATAGGATGCTAGGAATATGTATGTACAGGACAATCTTACTCGATATGATAGTATGTTATTTGGTTTGTCTTTTTCTTAACATGTGAAATGTTTTACTTTGTATTTCATTTCTTGTATGCATGTTGATAAAGCTCGTAGGATATTTGCCTGACTACCAGCGTTGTGATGACAATCATACTTGTGGAAGCTGGGTAGTCGATAAGCACATCCTTAAAATGTCCCTAGTCGACGGAGTATTGAGACTGGGTATCGATACTCCAGAGTAGACTAGTGTATACATATCTAAACCCCGACGAGGGTGATGGATTGGTCCCTCAACCATTGGTGAGGTGCACCTAAGATGTATACAGATACTCACTGGGTGTGAGTTCACCGGACAGGACTCACCGAGGACTGACTAGATGTTATTATACCTAGCGTCAGATAGCAGTTCTCTGGTGACATGTGTGCAGATAGTCTTTCGATCTGAGGTCGTCATTTGTCTTGTGTGAGTTCCCACAATGCTTTGATTACTACCCTACCATGGCTCTACCGAGTCTTGCAAACAAGTTTTAGTGTGGTACAGTCCCGAGCCACATGGATGCAGTGAGCGACTATTAGGGATTCGTCACTCCCGATATGGGGAATCGATGTCGCGCTGTGATCGGTTGGTCATCACCATAAGTCCCTGACCAGGGCGGATTGATAATTACTGGTGGGCGGACTAGTTGATTCTCGGATGGTCTTGAGCCACACTGACACGACTTGATTGGTTATTAAGGGTCCGACGTTTTCCACCCCCTAGACATTATATGTGATACTCTCAGATGAACAGACCGGACCGCACGGATATTGTCACGGACAGGCTCGGTAGGGGTTTGGATGAGTTCGCTCGTCGGCCTTCCTTTTCGACAGATACCTGGGTAGCCATTACGTGCAACTAGCACCGCTGACGTGCTTGTGGTTAAACCCATTGCCAGAGTATTATCGAGTCTTTAAAGTCCCACACAGATGGTTTCTCTGCTTCGAGTGAAACGATGTAGAGGCCGTATGGTTTTTACGGCAGGGTTTCGGTCATATACATGTACTTGTGCATGGATCATGATTCGGACGGATAATACTAGTGGGCTTTGGTTTAAGCTGGATCCTAGTATTAGATTATCGGATTATTTTGTCTCTTTGTATTCGTATTGTTCGGAATACGGATACGGGTATGTATATACGATGACGGGTATTCTTCTAATTTTTTCAAGAGTGCTTCTAGAAGAAAACACCTCATTAGTTTAATAACCATTTATTTTAAATGGTTAATTAGGTGGAGAGTGAGGTGTTATTTACAATTAATGAAGTATGGCTACTTGGTGACTCATGCAGTGAGTCATGGATTACTATTGAGACAAAGGAAAATATCTAGATATTTTGTGGAAAATATCTAAATATTTTATGGAAAGCATCTTTTCTTAATATTTATCACAATGGGCCATTCTTTATTCATTGTATCATAAACACTCTCTCCCCTCCAAGCTCTCTTCTTCTTTCTCTAACCCTAACTTGTCTTATGAGTTGAGAATCCTAGAGTTCAAGAGACTAAATAAATCTTAATCACTCTCTACATCACCTAAGCTACCTAGTAGCACACTAGGTTCTTTAGTTGCCTCATATTAGAGGTAGGAGTTCAAAGTAGTCACTCTCGGGTGGATCATTTTTGACCCAAGGAGGCTAACAATCAAGCGATCCATACACTCTCTTTTAGGAGCTTAAGAATAGGAGGAGGACAGCTAAAGACAAAAGACTTGGTTCATGAAGGTATAAACTTCTTTCATAGTTGTTAGAACCTCAAAGTTCATATGTTAGTTAAGGTTTATATAAAGATCCTGTTGATTCAAGTCGTTGTTGCGAAATTCTAAAATCCTTTTTTGAAAATTCCGCCTCCCCACGGATACGTGGGGTGCGCGACATCGACTTACAGTGGTATCAGAGCCTTGTAAACCTTAACCAACAGATTAGACGAAGTGTAAAACTATGAAACCGAAATAACTCCGAAACACGAAACCAAATATCCAAGTTTCTTTTGAAATTTTCAGAGCCTATAATTTTTTTTTAAACAATTACAAAGTGCTACTTTAGTTGTGAGATGAACAAAGAAGAAAAAGACGAAACCACTTTACTTTAGCCGGCCACATGCTTGAAAAAACTGGCCTGGCCGGCCCAAGTAAAGTGTTTTGTGTTGTGTTTCATTTGGTGTTCCAGTCACTTGGATTTAGGGTTTCAGGTGTTGTTTGTTTTTGCCAAAATTGAATATACTGTTTTTTCTGATGTTGCAATACGCAATATTTCGAAGTCATAGTTTTAACGTCGTTTACATGTTTTCTGTTGATATATGTATTTCGAAACGTCCTCTAATCTTTATACGTCGATTAGTGGGGGTTGCATATATTTGTGTTGTTGTTTTAATGGTTTGTGTATATGGATTATTGGATCGTTAATGATGAATAGTCGGGGGATTTCAGAAGAGAGTTTATTCTTTCATTCGATGTAAATTTGTAATATTGATGTAATATGTTTTTGCGGGGCACATCCGGGTTGAGGTTGTAGCCACCGTTGTATTATTTCATTTACTGTTTTTTTGCTCCTACGATAGACCCAAGGTGGGGTGCACAAACTACTGGGTTCTTGAAGTGCCGAGTGGCCTACTCATTTTACTGAGGGAGCTTGCTTCACTTCAAGAATTTGACGGGTAGTTTGCCGCACCCGTAGGGGTCTAGGATGGGGGTTTGGCTATTCATCACGACCGTAAAACCCGTCTTTCGTTATGGGCTTAAACGAAACGCGAAATTCCTAGTATATCCAATATATTCATCTGTGATCTGGAATGCCTATTATTGCATGAGACGAATGGATATATATATGATATACAGTAGATGCTGCTTATGTTTTGCACCCGCGCTAGTCCTGCCCCCGCTCTGTCGTTAGTTAAGTAACCTAACGGTGCATGACGGGACCCCGTGGAGAATGCGGATGGCATAAGCGTATATTGTATTTTTATTTCTTTCTACAATGGTAGGATTAAATGATGGGACAATATTAATTCATTAATGCAAAGAAAACAACCTAAGCTAAATCGTTGAAACAATTTCAAAACCACTCGGTTTTCTTCAAAAAGCAACTTTTAAATGCGGAGCCTAAACCACTCCTTTAAAAAGCTATCATGGTTCCTTCGATTATATCAAGTTTATTTCGTTAACGGTTTCTCGAAAAACCAGCCGTAGCCCTCCGTCGTTTCAAATAAACAACACATCGTATTCATGCTATATTTGTTGGCCTTCGTCAAGGCGTAGTGAATGGTAGCAATGTGTTGCTTATTTGTTGCATAGATAGATGCATTAGTTTAAGAAAGTCTTACAGCCTTGTTGGCCTTCGTCAAGGATGAGTACGGATGGGTCTAAATTAATCAGGACAACGACGGGAAGAACTTGACTTGCATCTTATGATTTGTTGGCCTTTGTCAAGGTCATAAGAGCTTGGGGCAAAAATCACATCGGGGGTTTCAAACATAAAGGAAACTTACAGATTTAGCATACCTTCTGCAGTGTGGTGACTAAAGTGGCTTCCATCTAGGTCATTACACAATGATAGTTGGATCTCGATCCCACTGATGAGTAGGATTACTCTCGGGAGAATTTTTCACTTAACAATCAATACTATAAACCAAGTAGGTGTCTAGAACGATGTTAGAGGGACTACACCTCCAGGGAAAAGAGATTATTTAATTAAGGAACTTCGCGAAAGCGATGTAAAACCTCCCTCAATGTACCGACACTAGCCTGGCTGAAAGGTTAAGCAAGTATTATGACGTGCGATTAATCCTGACTAATTCTTCTTTTAGGGTTTGAAAAAAAATTCGAGGAAACAGTGGAAGTCATCCTGTTTAGATAAACTAATAACCAATCTAAACTTGCAAGAGCATATGCTGAGTGTTTCTTTTCTCTCTTTCTCTCTGGCAGTTGTCATGACGGGACTCAAACTATTACTAGAAAAAATATACTGAATGGGCCAAACTATAAGGATTGGCTGAGGAACGACAATATTGAACTTACTTATGACAAAGTGGCATATGTCCTCACCAGTACTACTCCCCCTGTCTTAGGACCAGATTCTTCAGTTGTGGACAAGGAGGTCCGCAAAACTTGGGATCTGGATTGCGAGAAAGCTAAGTGCATCGTGCTGGCGTCCATGAATAATGAACTCCAGAAGCAGCACGAGGATATGGATATCAAATCAATTTTTCTCCAGTGCAAGGATTTTTATAAAGAGCACTCTCGTATCACAAGGTACGAGACCTCAAGGAAGTTATTCCAGATGAGATTAGCTCCAGGATCACCTGTAGGAGAGCACGCCCTAAAGATGATCAGCCTCATTGAGGAACTCGCAAACCTAGGATGCATGCTAGAAAATGAATTATACATTGACTTGATTTTACAGTCCTTTCCCCACACCTTCTCTGAGTTCGTGTTGAACTTCAACATGCACGATATGAAAGCTAATCTTCCAAAGCTCCTCATCATATTGAGGGTAACAGAGAGCTCCTTGAAAAGGAGAAGACACCCGTTCTTTATGTTGGTCAATCATCCTCTTCTAAATCCAAAGCGAAAGCTAAGGGAAAAAAGAAGACGAACACCACCAAACCGAAGGGAGGTGTCAAAAAGGTGTAGGGAACGAACAAAGCGGGGGGAGTAAAAGTGGACAAATATGAGTGCTACTATTGTCACAAGAAGGGGCACTGGAAGAAGGACTGCGAGGCTTTTAAAGCCAAGGACACAAAGCAAGCTACTGCTTCTGCTTCAGGTGTGTTTGTAATCGAAAACTATTTTCAGTGAACTCTACATCATGGGTACTAGATGCCGGTTTTGGTTCTCACATCTGTAATTCTTTGCAGGCTCTGAGAAACCGTAGAGTACTGAAGGCAAGTGTTATGACTCTCCGGGTAGGCAACAGAACAAGCGTTGATGCTGTTGTAGTAGACGATTATCACCTGGGGTTGACAAGTGGGCACATTTTGGTGTTGTACAGCTGTTTCTGTATTCCCAGTATGCTATGTAATATTATATCAGTGTCTTTATTATCTAGTAAAGGATATAATTTTGCACTTGAAATAAATGTCATGAACATTCTCCTAAATCAAGAAGTGATTGGGTTTGGCACACTAGAAACGGCATATGCGTACTTAATCAACATCAAGTTTTCAATATCCAAAACACACTCAAAAGAAAGGCTCCAGATTCAAACCAAGCCTTCTTATGGCATTGTAGACTTGGTCATATAAATGAAACAAGGTTGACTAAGTTGTATAAAGTTGGATATTTAGATCCGTTTGAATATACATCATATGTAACTTGTCAATCATGTATCAAAAGTAAGATGACCAAATCTCCATTCACAAGACACGGAGAAAGAGCCACTGAGTTCTTGGGACTTGTACACAGCGATGTATGTGGTCCGATGTCTACACATGCACGAAGCGGTCGCTCATACTTCATCTCTTTTATTGATGATTTCTCAAGGTATGAACATGTGTTCTTAATGAAGTATAAATCCGAGGCCTTTGAGAAATTTAAGGAGTATAAAAATGAAGTGGAGAAACAAACTGGTAAAAGTATCAAGACACTTCGATCTGATCAAGATGGAGAATACTTAAATACCAGTTTCCTTGAATGATTAAAAGAGAATGGAAATCTCACTCAGCTTACTCCTCCATATACACCTCGGCATAATAGTGTATCGGAAAGGAGGAATCGCATGCTACTTGATATGGTGCGTTCAATGATGAGTAGTGCTGAGTTGCCACTTTCCTTCTGAGGTTTTGCACTGGAATCAGCAGCATACCTATTGAATAGAGTTCCAACTAATCTGTCCCTACCACTCCATATGAAATGTGGAGTAGGAAGAGACCATATCTCAAGTATCTCAAGATATAGGGGTGTCCAGCTTTTGTTAAAATGCAGAATCCGTACAAGCTCGAGGCACAATCAGTTTTGTGCAAGTTTGTGGGATACCCTAAGAATTCAAGGGGATATCTTGTCTACCACACTGAAGAACAAAAGGTGTTTATCGCTCGCCACATTGTCTATTTAGAGAGCGAATTTCTTGCAAAAGAAATTAGTGGGAGCGCGGTAGAATTTGAAGAAATTCCATAACCCCAAACTACCGCCGAGGACTTAGTAGAACCTCAGGTTTCAATAGAGCCCGACGAATCGATACCGCTCTGCAAATCTAGTAGGCTTTCTCGTCCGCCTGAGAGATACTATAGGTTTCTCATAGATGGGGATCGAGAGGATTGCATTATCGATGATAATGAGCCTACTAATTTTCAGCAGGCTATCACGAGTAAAGACTCGGTGAAGTGGCTGGATGCTATGAGATCCGAAATGGAATCCATGTACACCAACAAAGTTTGGACTTCTGATGTTTCTCCTCCTGGGGTGAAACCAGTTGGATACAAATGGGTCTTCAAGAAGAAGATTGGTGCAGATGTACAAGTGGAAACCTACAAAGCTAGACTTGTTGCAAAAGGTTTTCGTCAAAGACCAGGATTGGACTATGATGAAACCTTTTCTCCCGTGGCTATGCTTAAATCCATTCGGATCCTACTTGCCATTTCTACCTTCCATGAATATGAAATATGACAGATGGACATAAAAAAAATTTCTAAATGGATATTTAGAAGAAAATGTTTACATGGATCAGCCAGAGGGTTTCTTAGACAGTGAGAGCAATGGAAAGGTGTGCAAGTTGCTTAAGTCCATATATTGATTAAAGCAAGTATCGCGGAGTTGGAACATCTGCTTTGATGAGACGGTCAAAGAATTTGACTTTATCAAAAATTTAGATGAGCCATGCATTTATAGGATGATTGTAGGAGGAGCAGTGGTCTTCCTCGTACTATACGTTGACAACATACTCCCGATAGGGAATGATATCCCTATGCTACAAGCAGTAAAGCTCTTCTTGTCACAGATATTCTCCATGAAAGACTTGGGTGATACCTCCTACATTCTGGAGATTAAGATCTATCGTGATAGGACTAAAAGAATGTCGGGACTTTCACAGTCCAGGTACATTGACACCATACTAAAGAGGTTTAGTATGGAAGATTCCAAGCGTAGTAATTTACTTTCTTGTCACGGGATCACCATATCCAAAGAGATATCTCCAAAGACTCATGAGGAGAGGGCTCGCATAGGCATTATACCTTACGCTTCGGCGGTAGGATGTATAATATATGCGATGTTATGTACCAGACCAGATGTAGCTTACGCACTTAGTGTGGTAAGCAGGTATCAGTCTAACCCAGGTGACAAGCATTGAATAGCAGTAAAGAATATTCTCAAGTACCTGAGAAGGACTAATAAGATGTTCTTGGTTTACGGTAATGGGGACCTCCAGGTCGAGGCTTTTACCGACTCCAGCTTCCAAAGTGACAAGGATGACTCTAAATCCGTCTCAGGTTTTGTGTTTACCCTCAATGGAGGGGCGGTATGTTGGAAGAGTTCCAAACAGGATACCATCACAGACTCAACGATAGAAGCTGAGTATATAATTGCTAATGATGCAGCAAAAAAGGCTGTCTGGATGAGGAAGTTCATCTCTTAACTTCAGGTGGTGCCATCCATTGCCAATCTAATACCTTTGTATTGCGATAAAAATAGGGCTATAGCATTAGCGAAGGAACCAAGGTCCCATCAAAAATCCAGACATATCTTGAGGCAGTATCACCTAATCGGGAGATCATGGATCTCCAGAAGATCGAGGTGCAGAGAGTGGACACAAAATACAACACGGCAGATCCATTACCAAGGTCATCCCTCAAGTCCAGTTCGAGAGGCTATTTGAGATGTTGGGCATACGGTACGCCAGCAATTGGATCTAGTGCATATAGTGAGTATTGCATCAATTACAGGCCTCAGTGCAAGTGGGAAATTGTTGGATATATATGCCCTAGAGACCTTCATTGTATAAGATGCTAGGGATATGTATGTACAGGACAATTTTGCTCGATATGATAGTATGTTATTTGGTTTGTCTTTATCTTAACATGTGATGTGTTTTACTTTGAATTTCATATCTTGTATTCATGTTGATAAAGCCCATAGGATATTTGCCTGACTACCAGTATTGTGATGGCAATCATACTTGTGGGAGCTGGGTAGTCAATAGACACATCCTTAAAATGTCCCTAGTCGACGGAGTATCGAGACTGGACATCGATACTTCAGAGTAGACTAGTGTATACATATCTAGACCCTGACGAGGGGCGATGAATTGGTCCCGCAACCATTGGTGAAGTGCACCTAAGATTGTATACAGATGCTCACTAGGTGTGAGTTAACCAGACAAGACTCGCCGAGGTCTGACTACATAGTATTATACCTAGCGTCAGATAGAAGTTCTCTGGTGACATGTGTGCAGATAGTCTGTCGACCTGAGGTCGTCATTTGTCTCATGTGAGTTCCCACTGTGCTTTGATTACTACCCTACCACGGCTCTACTGAGTCGTGCAAATAGGTTTTAGTTGAGTACAATCCCGAGCCACATGGAAGCAGTGAGCGACTGTTAGGGATTCGTCACTCCTGGTATGGGGAGTCGATGTCACGCTTTGATCGGTTGGTCATCACCATAAGTCCCTGGCCATGGCGGATTGAGAATTACTGGTGGGTGGACCAGTAGATTCTCGGATGGTCTTGAGCCACACTGATATGACTTGATTGGTTATTAGGGGTCTGACATTTTTCACCCCTTTATACGTTACATGTGATACTCTCATACAAACAGACCGGACTGCATGGATATTGTCACGGACAGGCTTGGTAGGGGTTTGGATGAGTTCGCTCGTCGGCCTTCCTTTTCAACAGACACCTGGGTAGCCGTTACATGCAGCAAGTACCGCTGACGTGATTGTGGTTAAACCCACTGCCAGCGTACTGTCGAGTCTTTAGAGTCCCACACAGAAGGTTTCTTTTCTTCGAGCTAAACGATGTAGAGGCCGTATGGTTTTTACGGTAGGATTTCGTTCATATACGTGTACTTGTGCACGGATCATGATTCGGATGGATAATACTAGTGGGTTTTGGTTTAAGCCGGATCATAGTATTAGATTATCGAATTATTTTTTCTCTTTGTATTCGCATTGTTCGGAATACGGATACAGGTATGTATATACGATGAGGGGTATTCTTCTAATTTTTTCAAGAGTGCTTCTAGAAGAAGACACCTCATTAGTTTAATAACCATTTATTTTAAATGGTTAATTAGGTGGAGGGTGAGGTGTTATTTACAATTAATGAAGAATGGCTACTTGGTGACTCATGTAGTGAGTCATTGATTACTATTGAGGCAAAGGAAAATATCTAGATATTTTGTGGAAAATATCTAGATATTTTATGGAAAGCATCTTTGCTTAATAGTTATCATAATGGGCCATTCTTTATTCATTCTATCATAAACACTCTCTCTCCTCCAAGCTCTCTTCTTCTTCCTCTAACCCTAACTTGTCTCTTGAGTTGAGAATCCTAGGGTTCAAGAGACTAAACAAATCCTAATCACTCTCTACATCACCTATGCTACCTAGATTAGCACACTAGGTTCTTTAGTTACCTCATGTTAGAGGTAGGAGCTCAAAGTAGTCACTCTTGGGTGGATCATCTTTAACCCAAGAAAGCTAACGATCAAGCGATCCGTACACTTTCTTCTAGGAGCTTAAGAAGAGGAGGAGAACAGTGAATGAAGGACTTGGTTCACGAAGGTATAAACTTCTTTCATAGTAGTTAGAACCACAAAGTTCATATGTTAGTTAAGGTTTATATAAAGATCTTGTTGATTCAAGTCGTTGTTGCGAAGTTCTAAAATCGTTTTTTGAAAATTCCACCTCCCCGCGGACACGTGGGGTGCACGACATCGACTTACACATTATCCCAACTCAGAGGAGAAAAACACTTTCAACCGTAAAGTGCTGCAAAAAGGGCCATCCCTATACTGGCCTAGTAACCGTGGTTGTACGCAAACTCAACGAGGTATAGGTGATCTTCCCACGATTCTCTGAAATCAAGCATATATACCCTGAGTATATCTTCTAGGACTTGATTGGCCTGTTTGGACTGTCTTTCTGTTTGAGGATGGTAAGCAGTGCTGAAACTCAGACTCGTGTCTAGGCTGACTTGAAGACCCTTCCAAAACTGGGATCAAAATCTGGTGTCCCGTTTGGAGACTATGCAAACTAGTACTCCATGCAGTCTTATGATCTCTTATATGTATTTCCTTGCCAACGTTTCTGTTGACTGGCCGAATCAGAATGAAATAAAGTGGGCCGACTTGGTGAATCGATCCACAATAACCCAGATGGCATCGTTACCTTTCATGCTGTGAGGGAAGGCAGTCACAGAGTCCATAATAATGTGCAGCCATTTTTACTCTGGAATAGGTAACGGTTGAAGTAGACCAGCAGTTCTGTGATACTCAACTTTCACTTGCTGATAAACTAAGCACTTAGCTACACTCCGAGCAATTTTTCTCTTCGTGCCATGCCACCAGTAGTGCTGATGAAGATCCTTGTATATCTTCGTGCCGCCATGATTTACAGAATAAAGAGAGCCATGAGCTTCTTTCATCAGCTCCGCTCTAACAATGCCAGCAAGCATGCATAATCAACTCCCATACCGTAAGGATCCATTCTCGTGAATGATGAAGTCGGATCTAAGACCACTCTCTACTTGTTCTCTGATATTCTGCAACTTGGCCTCTCTTCCTTAAGCTGCCTTTATCTAATCTACAAGCATGGACTGGATCTGCAGATTCATCAAGGATGATATAATTCTTGGCACTACCACTTCGATCTCTAATCCGTGAAGCTCCTGTTGTAACTTCCACTGCGAGGCGAAATTCATTGCTAATGGTTGACAACTCAGAGCATCAAGGACCATGTTCACCTTCCCCGGATGATACTGAAGATTTATGTCGAAATCTGCCATAAATTATATCCATCTCCTTTGCTGCATGTTCAATTCCTTCTGCATAAAAACATACTTCAGGCTCTGATGGTCGGTATAGATATTTATTCGCTCTCCCAGTAGATAATGTCGTCAAATCTTGAAAGCAAAAATAACTGCTGCTAGTTCCAGATCATGCATGGGATAATTACGCTCGTGCGTCTTTAGCTGCTTTGACGCGAAAGGTATGACCCTTCCATGCTGATGTATCACGCATCCTAATACCTTCCCTGAAGCATCATAGTGAACGTTAAAACCCCCAGATTTGTCCAGAATGGGGAGGATAGGTGCAGAGGTCAACCTGGACTTCAGCTCTTCGAAAGCTTTTTCACATGTTTCAGATCACACAAATGCTTCATCTTTCTAGGTGAGTTTGGTCATAGGTTCTGCTATCTTCAAAAATCTTTCAATGAAATGACGGTAATACCCAGCTAAGCCTAAGAAACTTCTTATGTTCTTTACTGACTCTGGAGTGGGCCATTCATTGACAGCTGACACCTTAGGGTCTACCGAGATATCTTCTCGAGATACAATGTTCCTAAGGAAGCTAACTTTTTCCAACCAAAACTCACACATGTTATACTTCGCGTATAGTTGATACTGTCGTAACGTCTCCAGAACTGTACGTAAGTGATCAGCATGTTCTTCCAGAGTCTTTGAATAGACTAAAATGCCGTTGATAAAGATGGCAATGGACTTGTCTGAATACTCACGAAAATCCAGTTCATCAGATTCATGAAGACGGTTGGGGCATTGGTTACCACAAATGGCATCACGAGATATTCATAATGACCATACCGAGTCTTGAACGCCGTCTTCGGAATGTCGGACTCCTTGACCTTCACTTGGTGATAGCCTGATCGAAGATCTAACTTGGAGAAGAAACGCGATCCACTCAGCTAGTCGAAAAGATCATCGATACGGGGTAGCGGATACTTGTTCTTGATGGTGACTTCATTCAGTGCCCGGTAATCAATACACATCCGATAAGTACCTTCCTTCTTCTTTACCAACAATACCGGTGACCCCCAGGATGATGTACTCTGTCTAATCCAGCCCTCCTATAGAAGATCGTCTAATTGAATACGTATTTCTTTTAATCCATCAGGGCTCAATCGATACGGAGCTTTAGATATAGGTTGTGTACCGGGTTGTAAATCAATGCTAAACTCAAGAGATCGATCGGGAGGAAAAATTGACATATCTTATGGGAAAACATTCTCGAACTCTTGAACTACCTCGGGTTTGTCTCCTTCAGCCTATAGAGAGGAAATCGCTACTGCCTGTTGGCTATAGTGCCCTCAAGGCAATTATCGTAATCGCAGGCTGGTGATTATGATGATTGAGGGAGGACCTATACCGGTAGAACAGTCTTACTCGAGATGATAGTATGCTATCTGGTTTGACTTTATCATCATGTACATATTGATAGAGCCCATAGGATTCTTCCCTGACTACCAGCATTATGATGGCGATCATATACGTGGTAGCTGGGGGTCTATAAGCACATCTTTAAATGTCCCTATTCGTGGGAGTATCGAGACTGTGCATCGATACTCCAATGTAGACTAGTGTATACTGATCGAGACCCTGACGAGGGGCGGTGGCCAGGTCTCACAAGCCATTGGTGTTAGTTTGTTCACCTAAGATAGTATACAGGTGCTCATTGGGTTATGAGTATACTGGACGGACTCGCTGAGAACCTGCTAGTTGGTATTATACCTATTGTCATATAGCAGTTCCCAGGTGACATGTGTACAGGTTAGTATGTCGACCTGAAATCATCATTTGTCTCGTGTGAGTTCCCACTGTGCTTTGATTGCTACCCTACCACGGCTCAAAGGAGTCGTGCAAACAGGTTTTAGTTGGGTATAGTCCCGAGCCACATGGAGGTAGTGATCGGATCATTGGGGATTCGTCTCTCCTAGTATTAGGGGTTGATGTCGCGTTGTGCATGGGTGGCCATCACCAGAAATCCGTGGCCACGGTGGACAAGAATTACCGATCTAGGATCGATGGTTTCTCAGGTGGTGATGGGTTTCATGCCGACACTAAATGTCACGTTGTTAAGGGTCTGACTTTATCTACCCCCCTAGACTCGATATGCGATACTCTTAGACGAACAGACTGGACTATACGGATATTGTCACTGTCAGGCTCAGTAGGGGTTCAGGGAGTTTGCTCGTCGGCCTCCCTTTCGCTCAATACCTGGGTAGCCATTACGTACAGCTAGTGCCGCTAACGTGCTTGTAGTTAAATCCACTGCTGGCGTATTGACGAGTCTTTAGAGTCCAACACAGAGGGTTTTCACGGTTCTGGTGATATGGTGTAGATGATGTATGTTGGTACACACAGGTGTCCGATTAAATATGTGTACAGGCTGCACAGACTTTAATCAGACGGTTGATAATACTAGCGGCTTAGGACTGAGCCGGATTATTAAATCAGGTTTTGATTTAATAATTTATATATGTATTTATATATATGTATTCTAGTATTATTGTTCACTATTCATTTTCTCTCTTGGCTATTCGTATTTTTTGTATGAATACGCGTATATGTATTTCGATTCATGTACCGGGTTGTATTCTATATTTATACGGAATAGCTTCCAGAAGTGGACACCTCATTTGTATGATTTTCCTTTTTTGGAAATTCATTTGTTTCACAAATGAGGTGGAGGGGTGAGTTGGCATGAGCATGGATCATGACATGTAGAAAGGCGTGGGTCTTGATTTGTAAAAAGGAAAAGAAATATTTTTGTGTGTGGATTATTGAGAGAGAGAAAGTGAAGGCAACCACATTCTAGGGTTTGCCTTGCTCAATTCTTTTCTTGGCTTGCTCATTTATTTTCCTCACTTGATTTCTTCACTTGCTTACACTCTCATTCTCACTTGGAGAAAAACTTAGCACATTTCTTGAGTTGCTCATGCCACATGTTTCCTCACCTCCTCTTCATCTTCTTGAGTTGCTCATTGAGCATTGTGATGAAAGAAAAATATTGTGACACATTCCTACACCTCCACTCTCCATTGCTAGCAATTTTAGAGCGTCGGTTGCCTCGCTCGACGAGGCTGAAGCTTGCACCATTTCCCTCAGGTGAATCATCGTAGATGGAGGAAGACCGACAACTAAATTCGATCAAGAAGCCACTAAGAGTTTGGGGATGATGGTTGAAGACCGAAGGACATGGATCAACTCGGTGTAACCATCTAACTTCTTATATACAGCTTGCTAGATTAGGGTTTAGGGTAGATCCGGGCATCGGGTAATGGTAGCGCCATTTTAGTAAATTTTTATTCCGCATTTGGCCACGGTTTGATGGTCGGGGCGCTGCCGTAACCTAACACTACCTTCGGCCTGGCTCGGTAGATACTTGTCTTCAATGTTCTTTCTCCATTCTTGAAATAGAAGACAGGTGATCTGGTATTTCAAAAACTACTTTCCTTTGACGAAAGTCAATGGTAGCAAAGAACACTCACAGCAAATCCATCCCCAAAACAACATCGAAGTTTGGTACATCCAGCACTTTGAATGTGCATAGAATTCTCGGCTATAGAATACTATAGGGCACTATTCATACCCCATGATTTCCTTCAAAACTCCATTCCTTGCGCTAACATTCCAGCTAGAAACAAGAGGCTTTACAAGGATCACATGTGTCCTCACGAACCGTTGTGACATGAAGCAATGCGAAACCCCAGTATCGAAAAACGCGAGTGCAGGTAAGGTGGCTACTAGTATAGTACCTAAGTTGCGTTGGGAAGTTCATGTAAAGTAAGGAACAAAGGAATGCTAGAATGTGAAATGGCTGAAAAGGAAGGAAAGAATTTTACCAGTGATAACCTGACCCGTAGCTTCAGCCTCTTCGACCGACATAGTAAAGCCCTGGAATCTTGGCACGTTCCTCTATGCCTACTGGTACACTTGTGGTTAACGAAGTAAAGCCTGTCCACGGAAGTGATGCAAGTAGAGCTAATCGGAGAGTAGGAGCTTGTATAGCTGGTCTAAGTGCAGGGGCTGAGCGAGCTCTGTTCTTTGGGCAAGCTCTAATAGAGTGCGTAGGCGATCCACAGATCAGACAAAGACCGTTAGCTCATCGACAGTCTTTGACCCGATGTCCTTGTCTCTTACAGTAACTGCAGAAGTCTGGTCTATGATTAGAAAATGGCCTTCCTGGTCTCTTAGGTGGTCCCGTAAAAGCTAGACTTGAGGAGGCTCTTCCAGAAATCTGAGTAGCGGGACGTTTTACACCGGCCAACTGTGGCCTTCCCTTCTTCTTGATGATGGCTTTATAGTGACGGGCTACCTTCAGAGCCACTTCATGAGTCAAGTAATCTCCTAACGCTAGGGCAGCCTGAACCTCGCGGTTTAAGCCCTGCTGAAAGCGTCTGGCATGAATCTCTGCGGTAAGAATCGAGTGGGCAGCGAACTTGATTCAACGTGGGTGTTAGAAACATTTTCATGATTAGGAAACAATGAATTTCAAGACGATAGATTTACCTACCGAGCATACTGAATTCGGCGTTGTATTCATCTACCGACTTGACCCACATGGATCTTTGTTGTAGGTTGACGAATTGTTGTTCCATCTCAAAATGAGCGGTCTTTTGGAATTACTTGGCGTCAAAGAGTTTGTGAAAGGTTTTCCATTCAATAGGTTGTGAAAGACGGCTCTCTTCGGCTTTCCACCAAACCCTGGCAATATCGGTCAGCTGTAGTTTTGCTGCTATAACCCAAGCCGCATCTAGAACTTGGGATGCTGCCAGGTCATCTTCAATACTCTCAGCCCATTCTTTAGCCTCTAGAGGGATCTCTTTCCCAGAGAAATTCTTCGGGTGTAGTGCCCGGAATTTCTTCACTCCTGGTGCTTTGACTTCTGGGCAAATAAATCCTTGGCGAAGGAGAGGAGTTTACTCCTGCTAAATCGTGCCTTGGGCCTGCTGACCCTCGAGTAGGCTCTTGATAACATCTAAAAGCACCGTTTGTTCAGTGATTAGAGTTGCAGTAGTAGATGGTGGTGGTGGTGGAATCTCTCCGTTGGTGTTGTTGTGGTCATGGTAAGCTATCACCTTAGATAGAAGAAAGATTGATTAGAATAGATTCAAAGGAATTTGAAATACAAGGAATGTAAAAGATATCGTATTTCTTAATTCTTGTATTACATTGATTACAATGTTCATGAAGAACTAACCTTTATAAGCCACCAGTAAAACCTGTCACACCCCGCTTCCTAAAAGAGCGGTAACGGTCACATGAGAAACCCGCGATATATTTATTTCGAGAAGATTCTTTCTTGAATTATACACTAAGTGTTTATAAGCAATATAAAAATATAACAAGAAATAATAAGATAATGAAAATTTCAACAACTACTTATTACATTCAAAGTTTCACAAAGTTCAAACTGATAACAAGATGTCAGTATACAAGAAATGATAATATAAATAAGCCTTAACAAAGAGGTATACAGAAATAAAAAGCTAAAAAGAACCAGAAGTCCGCTTTTGATGCAAGTTGACTGTACTCCTCTTCTGACGGTTCTCCCTCCTCCGTCCCTAAGTCACCTGACGAATATTCCAAGGAAACAAGAAACAAGGTGGAATGCCCGTCAGCGAACTTGCGCTCGTGTAAGTCCCAAAAAGAGGTGTGAATAGTATAATAAAGTGCAATGCGACATGTAATATAGCATGAATGGAAATCATGAAATATGAACAAGTATAACATGGTAATGTAAATGGAAACTATATGATACATGAGAATGGCAATATAGTATAGCATGTGTTGTTCAAAATAAGCTTGTAATAAGTATGTATTGGTGAATATGAAGTGAGTGTCAATGTATCCTAAAAGGTCTCTACAATGTCATCTAACTTAACGATAGTTCAAGTGTGAATGTCAACCAATCTCAGAAGTTTTCTCAAACCAAAGGATGTAATCCAGGGATAAAGAAATACGGGCCCGAATCAAGTGTTAGTAACAGGACTTCAGTCTTCATTAAAGTATTCACAAACCTATGGACTATAATCCAGGGGCAAGGAAATACATGCCCTCATGATTGTAAATTGTGTTAGTATTCATGGATTCATGTTCTAGGGGGGCTCCTGAGATTTCATTGGATTCACACTCAAACTACCCCAACATCCTACGTATTTTAATTTACAATTAATGTCACAAGCCTAACTCGAATCCATGAATACATAAGAGAGAGTACAAATTCTTGTTTCAAATTGAGTTCGTGTAAAGTGTCAAGCATTCATGTAAAGTGTCAAGTATTCATGTCGAATGATATTCATGGTTCGAGTGGAGTATGTACTAAATTTGATCACATAAGACATATAGGTTCAGCAATAAAGAATACATAGCAGGAGATGATACATATGTATGGTGTAGTAAAACAAGCAATGTAGATGTATATCAGATTAAATCACATGTCAGATATTGATTCGGTTTGGATATCGGTTTGAGATGGCTCAAAGTTGCTTGAGACGGCTCACAAGTCACCAAAATTCATAATTTGGATTTTTGGGTGTAAGAGACGGCTCAAAATATCCTTAAGACGGCTCGTCACAAGTCTTGAGACGGCTCAATAAGAATTGAGACGTCTCAACAGTCTATGAGATGTCATGTTTTCTCACTATTACCATGAGACGGCTCAATGTTATGTCGAGTGTAACATTTCAGGCAAATAGAAAATACTATTTTAGAATTTAAATAATAAAATAATGAATATTACGGATATTATATAAGTATAGATTTGAGTTTTAGTAGAACGGTATAATTATATGCCTCTATTTTGCAAAATAGTTGGAAATTTAAAATGAAATATTATTTATGAAAGCATTAATTTAATTTGGGCTTTTCATAAATTAGTATATAATTATATCCATACTAGTTTGATATTAAACTTAATTAGTGTTTTCCTATTTGTGCATTAAACCATGCATGATTTTTTTGTTAAACCATGATTAGGTGCATGACATGTTATTTATGTGTTATCTTTCATTTTATTTGTATGAATGGTTCAACTTTTACAAGAGAAGAGAAAAGAAAAGAAATGAGAGTATGGTAGTAATATTATATTGGGTATGGGAAAGTGAGAGAGGGAGAGAGAGAGAATGAGAGGTTATGGCTAGCTCCATTCTTTCTTCATCATTTCCTTCATCTCCTCCTTCCACTTCTCCTTCTCCTTCTCCATCTCCTTCACCTCCCTCTACAAATCACAAACATCCCACAAACCTTCTCAAAACATAATAAAGCCTTCACAAAAATAGTTCCTAACCTCATCCTAAACTTGAAGGTGTAATCAATTCTCCAATTTAAGAATTTTTGGCCATCTTGAAACTTTCCCTAGTTGCCATCTTGAGATAATAACCCCACTTTTAGTCAAGTTTTTAGATTTCGTGCCTTCACAAAATAGTTTAGAGCTAAAAGTGTAGGTTTGATAGACTTAAGATTTTCAAAAGTGAGTTTTGGTGGATAGAACTTATAGTGGTGGTATAGTTGAAATTTAGTGAGTGACTACAACCTTATTAAGTGATAGATGAGGGTTTGTTAGTGCAAGTGTCATGAATTTAGAATTTCATATGTCGGTTTCCTTGGGTTCTTGAGGTTCAAATGAAATCTGGTACAACTAGGGTTTTCTGAAAATTATTTAGAGAATACAGTGAGATGTTTAGAGCAGTAGAAGACCACCGTAGAACCCCGAGCCTACAATTCTTTTCCTTGGCCGCAAATTTAATACGCTTTACCACAATTTGCGGCTATGTCATGCAGTTAGGGTCTGGGGTTTGTTCTGTAGCTCACTCACTCGATAACTAAGCCTACTCTATATGCTATTTTGACCCAGATCACCTGAGTAAAAATATGGGAGCATTTTAATTTGGTTTTGGCAATATTTTGTGATATTTGAAACTTGGATTTTGGATTTTTGATGTCTTGACTCGGCAATTCGACGTTTATACGTCGACGTCGGGGGTATTTTTTCGTTTTAGCACGTGTTGACCATAGGTTCTAAACTATGTGCGCTTTGCTCGTGATTTCAAATTCGATTTGGGTTTTATGCGATTTTGGTTATGATTTCGATTGTAGGTTCAATCGTGTGGACTTCCGAGACGACGAAGAAGAGCATGGCGTTCGTCAACTTCGACTAGGGCGAGGATATGAGGTGAATAAATGTATATCTACGGGAGAAGTCGGGTGGATGGCATATAGCACCCCCGCAACCGTAGAATTATGATACGATATATATATATATATATATATATATATATATATATATAAGAAACGTATACTTAGACTGTTGGGTTTACTAGAATACTATATGTGTATATTCATATACTTAGTAAAAGTTATACCCCTAGTTACTATTTCTTAGCTATTGAGCTACACACACACACACACACACACACACACACATATTTGAGTACTTAGTATGATATAAGTACATGTATGACACGAGGATATATACAATATAAGTATATACGATATGATATGTGTAATGACTCTGAATTTTCTGTACAAAATTTTTCTTTTTAATGTACAGAAATGAGTTTACAAGTTTGAGTACAAGTTATAAATATATCTTGTTTAAGAACAGCAAGAAACAACTTGTAGCTCACTGGTAAAGTCGTGCACTGCTGTGATATAGCCCCTGTGTTCGAACCCCATCAAACACATTAATTTTTTCTGATTTTCTTTTTAAACTTTTTGGAAGCCCAGAAGTTTACACGCGCAATGCACATAAAAATGAAAAGACAGAAAAAAACAAACATCTGCACAATGTTGTATATACTGGCGTGAACACGTGACAAAAATCCACCGGACTAACCCTACAAATCGACAGACGGAATGCTTCCCTAGGCCGGCACCGACGGTCAGATCTTGCCCAAACCCCTCCATGCTTTGCACACTTGCCCTTCCCCTACCCGTAACTCGCCTGCACTGTTTGATTGCTCTGCAATCAAACAGAGACCTTTCAATTCCCATTTATCCTCATTTTAATACATTTTAATTCACTTTTTTAATTCCAAAACCCTAATTCCACACTATAAATACTACCCCATGCCCTAGCCCATCCTCATTCTGAAAATTCTAGCCAAAATTCTCAAAGTTTTCTAAGTACAAGAAGAGTACAAGTGGAGTTAGCAAACAAGCAACTTCCGGCGAAGATAGAAGCCGATTCCGGAGCTTCCGCGGCATCCCAAAACTTTCCCCCTCTTCTTCTTCCTCTTCCTAACATAATCAAACAGTAAGTCCCTCCCCATCCCTCTCTTTCTTCTTGAAAAGTTTTTTTCCAAAACATATCGGTAAGTGGAGTTAATACCGGCATTTTATTCTAAACCCTAAAAAGTTCACTTTTTCTTACATATTTTTCATCCATATTCTTACACCATATTTGTAATCATATAACTAATGGTTAGAACAAACTTTCACTCAAAAATATCATGAAACATAACTTTAAATCAACTTTTAGATTAAAATACCTTGAACTTTGTATCTACCATATTTAAGTGTTTTGCTTAATTATACCTTTAAAAAATTCACAAGGTAATGACCTACCTCTCACATACACACATGGTTTCCATAGCACGATACTCTTCGAACGTACTTTTAGTTACGAACACAATATTTCATTAAAATACCATCTACTATAAAAACGGTTTTCTTTGAAATTGTATTTTAAAATTCCTTTGCAAATATACCTCTACAACCCTTTTTAGGGGACCCGCTATTGGATGGTGTGGATTATCGCACATCCTTGGGCTAATAGAGCGAGATGTAGACCTCCTCACGGAATTTTCTAACATCCTTGGAATTTTCTAATGTTTAAGAAAAACGCAATTTTCTACTTAATAATAAAATTAATTTTTAATAATTATATAAATATTATAAAATCCATATATTTTCAAGATATAATAACCTTATATTTTTTCAAAGGAAAGAATTAAAAGTTTCATAAAAATACCATAAAGATACCAACAAAAGTCAAGTTTTACAGTAAAATACTATGAACTATTCAAGCTAAGCTATCATCACTAAAATATCTCACATCCTTAAAATACACATTCATGGAAATCCTAAATAATATAAATAATTTCTCAAGGTTATTTTGAACTATATCTTAAAAAATATTTTTCATAAAACCCCCTCGCGTTATATAAAATTACATTTAAGGACTTTAATAAATATAGGTTTAAGCGGGATCAATTCTCTTGAGCCCCAGGGAGCCGGAGAAAGTGAGTGCTTGCCTATTTAAGATAGAAAACTTAACGGTGTTATCAATGGTAATTATCTTGGAAAAAGTCAAAAAGTCACAAATCTTGCCGTCCATGTGCAGCAATTACCGATAACTCCTGAACTTAATTCAAGATCTAAATCAGTTTAAAGTGTCTGAATAAAGTCTGAGTCTAATTCATGTCTAAATCCAAACTCAAACCCGAATCTAAAATCAAACATGAATACTTGATTATGAACTTAAATCCAAACTCAAGTCAGAATCCAATTCAAACATGAACCCAAAGTCTAGCATGCATACATGAACATGAACCTGAATACCTAAATTCAAGCACATATATCTAACCTGAATACATGACTTGACTTGACTCGAACCATGAATACAACTTGACATGAATACAAGAATATTTGACATGAATATTTGATATATACATGAACTCTATCTTACAAACTGATGTATTCATGGATTCAAGCAAGGCTGGTAATTTTAGTTGTAACTTAGCATATACTAGGTGCTGGGGTAGTTCATGCATGAATCCAACGAAATCTCAGGAGTCGCACTAGATCATGAATCCATATCTAATAACACAAGCAAGCTATCATAAGGGCATGTGTTTCCTTACTCCTGAATTACAGCCTGTTGAGTTTGGAATATTTCAACACTAAGTTGAAGTCCCGTTACTAACACTTGATTCAGACCCATGGTTCCTTACCCCTGAATTACAACATGTTGGGTTCGAGAACACTCTTGAGATTGGTTGACATTCACCCTTGAGCTTACGTTAAATTAGTATACCTAAGTAGAGACCTGTTAAGACACTTACATTCACTACATGTTCACTATATTTACACTACACGGCCATGTTACTTTTATTTGCCATGCTTATGCTATCATGCTTATCTACTTGTCATACATTACCATACTTGTTCACCTATATTATGATAAAACTGCATGCTACATAAACTCGCCATATTTACATTACACGACATGCTGACACATCATACTTCATAATCCATTGTTCATGATATACATTTTCCTTATCATTACACTTTATATTTCACTTCATTCCTTGGGACTTACTGAGCGAAAATTCGCTGACGGGCATTCCGCCTTTCTCTATTTTCTTGGAATGTTCGTCAGATACTGTGGAAACTGAAGAGGCAGACATCTCAGAGGAAGAGCACGATCAGACCGAGACCCAGGCCTAGACCGGCTACCTTTTCTCATTTTATGTATGCCACCTGTTTAGGCATTTCCATCCTTGTATTTTCTTTCAGTTAAAATCATGTATTGTAAATGAATCAAGTTGAATGTAAATAAAGTTGTTGAATTTAAAATCTCATGTTTATTCTCTTGTCATTTTATATTGCTTATTTTACGCTTAGTATATTTATTCTGGAAAATGACATTCTTGAAATAAATACGTCGCGGACCTCGTCACATACCTGCTTTCGTCTACTGGGAAGCGGGGCGTGACAATATGATATGAGATGACCTGAGATGATACGATATGATATAAGATGACATGAGATAATACGATATGATATGATGTGATATGAGATAAGATGATGTACGCGACTATAGATCCGTACCATTTGATTTGATGATATTGTATGAAGGATATTCCGTACGTGATATGATGAGAATTGATTGCTGATTATGGCCGATATTTACTTCGACTCGAGGAGTCATGTTTAAGATCACAAATTGGATATTATGAGATGTTTAGAGTCATACCTATTTTCAAAACTAACGAATCGTTACGTACTTTTAAATGATAACTTCAAAGGTATGCTATGAGTTTTCAAATGATATCTATTTCAAAAATATCGTAGCCCCTATTTCTAAAACAACATTTCGTATTATTTTAAACTATAACTGTATGGCTCATACGTAGTTGATATTTATATACTTGTTCACATTACGATTTCTTTATTCCGTTTACGCTTGCATTTCAATTTCTTATTTCTGTATACACTCGCGCTTCGGTCGTTTACGATATATACTACATTTATATCTTTAGCTTTACTTGAGCTTGTTGCTAGGATACGCGCACCATTACCGATGATTTACATGTTGCACAGATACATACTCGTATTCTCACACATACATCATAAGTAATTGCCATGCTACATACACAAATAGAACTCACTATGTCACTGTATCACACTATAACATGTTAGCATTTAGATTCTGTTAGTATCTTATTTACATTGCTATACGAAAACCTTATATGAACACACTTGCCATGCATTACAGTATTGTTTTGTGCATGTACATATTATTCTATTATTGTCATGTTCTTATGAGAATCTGTTTTCATGAGATTTCTGGATATGAGAAACCGCAGATATGATTTTAAAAACTTGTGAATGTTTTAAAAACATGGTTGTTTCTTAATATGATATTTCAACGTCCACCATGAGATTTCTCGGTTCTGAGTTATGATTATTACCCGATACGAGAAGTGATGAGTCACTGTTTGTGGGTACATGGTGGACCCGGTACGGTACCCGGTGACAAGAAGATCGTATAGAAAGGCGTTGAGCCTGGCTGGGAACACTACCTACTGGTGATAATTGTTTACCGCTGAAGACCGGACTGAGACGGTGAGACGTCTAGCCTAAATTTGGGGGCTGATACTATTTGGACATATCCATCCACCTCTCCAAAAATACCAAGTTGATTTATGGCACCGTATATCGAAGGTTTAGATAGATGCGACCAATATAGAAGACTTTATCAGGTTCCCCCTCGTTTTTGAGGGGTTTTTGATTGTGGGACGCTCCTCCCTGCAGGCACAAGCCCCTGCAGTTAATTACGTTTTTGCGTTACAATAACCACTTTCTCCTGCTCCAGTAGTGCACTTCGTGTCGTGTGTTTTATTTTATTTTGGTTGTTCATGGATTGTATACGGAGACTATTTTATGTCGTCACCCATAGGGCGCGGATTAGTCCAACTCCGTATATTTTAGATTTGGGTTTTAACTTAGGTTGTATGTATTCCCTCAGTTCAAGGATATTTTGTTTTATTTAAGGACTGTTAATCTGTTTTTAGATTAAGATCAACTTAAATAAATGAGCATTTGGGTTCAATTTATTTTAACTAAGGATACATTAATCTTATTTGAGACTAAGATCAACTTAGCAATATTTTCAGGATAATTAAATTTTATCAACAACAGAGCATTTGGGCTCAGCTACAAGCGACTTCAGAGAGACATAGCCAACTTGGGCTCGGTCTTGGGCTTTCTCCCTTTATTCAGAAGTGTTAAGCACTTATTTGCTGCTCTGACGCTCTTGTATGTATCACGTGAGGCACTCAAACATGAGCGCTTCCCAATCAGTACTAGGCACTTAGTCATTTTGACTAAATTTATAGTGCTCAGCACTTTTATACGGCGCTCACGTGTGTTTCATGCGAGGCGCTGAGTCTTCTATTTTGGGCGCTCACGTGGGAAGCACGTGAGACGCTGAGCATTCTGTTTTGTTGGGCACTCACATAAGAAGCACGTGAGGTACCAAGCATTCTGTTTTGTCGGGCGCTCACGTGGGAAGCACGTGAGGCGCTGAACTCCCTTTGTTCGACGCTCACGTGGAAAACATGTGAAGCACTGAGTTTATATTTTTTGGGCGCTCACATGTGAAACACGTGAGGCGTCGATCCCTTTAGAGATTTACTCTCTGTTTTTGTAACATTTCAGAAAATATAAAATATTATTTTTGGAATTTAATATTAAAATAATATATTTTGCGAAAAATACCCGATTTGCGAAATTGGGGTTTTCGTAAAATGGTATAAATATATACCAATAATTATGATATAATTGAAAATTAAAATGATTTTATTCATTTAAAAGTATATTTATCGGGTTTGGCATTTTGAAAATTTATTATATGCAGTTTGGATAAAAATCGATTAGTACGCTGCTAATCGCGATTAGGCTAAATCCATGTTTTTACAGTTTTTCATGGCTAGTGCACCATGTCATGTTACATTTTGGTTTCATATTGTCTCCTTGTGTTGTTTTTAGGGTATTATGTGTTTTGGTTTTAAAAATAAAAAGGAAAGAAAATGAGAAAAGGCAAAAGAGTAAGAGAGAGAGAGAGAGGGTAAGAATAAGAAAGTGAGAGAGGGGGGCTGCCATGTATCCTCACCCCTATTTGTTTTCTCCATTTTCCCCATCTCCTCCTTCTTCAAGCTTCCCTCCACCTTCACTCCAAGAGATCATCTCAAATTCTTCATCCAAATCCTAAACCCCTTTCATTAAAGTTGATCCCCTCTTCACCCTCTACACTTTGGACCCATCAATGTTGGATTTTAAGGACTATGTGGAGCTAGGGTTTTGCTTGGCAACATCCATGAGGTATATTTCCCTTCACTTAGTTAGTTTGTGTTTTCCTAGCATTCTAATTAGTTTAGAATTGGTTTAGGGTGTGGATTTGTGAACTTAGAAATTCCTAGAAGGGTTTGAGTGTTGTGTGGATTGGGTGATGCCTAGTGGCTGTTTACAAGACCCTAGAGATCGATTCTTGACCTGGACCAGTAACCAAAACCCAAAATACGAACTTTAGATTTGTCGATATCGGGTTTTGTGGATTTAGTGAGTGTATATAGGAATCTGGAGTAACCCGGGGATACTAAAAATCATTTAGAAAATAGTGAGATGAGCAGGTGATTGTAAGTGCACCCTAGAGACCCGAGACCCTAATTCATGTTCTGGGCCGCAGATATATTCCTTGTGGCCGCAAATTGCGGCCACACCAGAGTGAAATCTGGGGATTTTGTGTGGGTAGCCTTGTTTTATGATATCTAGACTAACCCCATGTGCAAAATCCCTTAGTTTGTCCTATAGAGAAATCTGGGAGGGGTTTTCCTAGGTTGTTGTTTTCGTGTTTTGCGATTCTGAAACTTGGGTTTTGGTATTTGGTATTGTTTTGTGTTGTTTGGCGTATGTACGTCAAAAACAAGGGTTGTTTGGTTGATTTTGTACGCGTAAGCCATAGGTTCTAAGCTATAACCAATGTGCGAGCCGTATTGAACTTTGGAACTTGATGTTAATAGCGATTTCGATTGTGTATCATTGTATGTAACTTCGTGTGGATTCCGAGGTGACGGAGCATGGTGTCATCGACTTCGGCAAGCGAGGATCAAGGTGAGTAGATCTATATTTACGGGGGAAGTTGGGTGGATGGCGTATAGCACCCCCGCAATTATTAAATAGAAACCGATCTATAGGATACAGTCGTAGAAACCTAAATTAGGAAACTAGGGATATAGTTTAAAAGATAGTTAGTGATAATATTAGTGATTGAATATATATATTGAGATATGAGAAAGCTTTAGGGATATGAAAATTGAAAGCGAATTACGACTTATAGATAAGTAATTACATTAGAATAAGCATTGAGTTTAGCGTAACATGAAACTAGATTAATAAAGTAGAATGTATATATATAATTTGACTTAATATGATGAAAAGAAAATACGATATGATATGATAACATGAAGATATGTTGGTATACGGATACAAGTCGATATGTGATAATTGATACCTTTGCCAGTCCCATGATCTGAGATTGATACGGATGGGACCTAAGAGATAGGGGTGTGTGTGTGTGTGTGTGTGTGTGTAGATAATGCTGTGAATCTTGTGAGTTATGCCGTATAAGACGTTAGGTCCGTACCCTCTTTGTCTTACAGGTTGTTAGGATCCTAAATTGATTAATGACGCCGTACGACGATTTACCATACGTGATGAGTTTAATAGATGATTGATCCATACCCTTGACTAGAGGATGCCGATTGATAGATTCACCGACTCGGTCGTGTTAGATATGTATACCTTATCGCATTTAGCTGATTATTTACCTTATGCTACATTCATATTATTCTCACTGCATTGCATATACCTGTGCTAATACACCTACACCATTATCGATGATGCGTATGTTACACTTACACAGATTTACCGGCTCACACACTTCATCATCGATAATTGCCATGTCACTACACAGTAGAATTGCTGCATCATGATATGACTCCTTGCATAATTTACTTACTATAGTTGCATATACATCTTTATATACGATGTTGCATTTTGACCTTGGAGGAATTGGGAATCACAGGATATATTTTAAAACTGGATTCATTTTAAAGAGCGGTTTTCCCTTGATATGCGCTTATTACTGTTCCATGTTGCATTATATACAAATATGCTTATATTTCTGCTATATGTCATATGCATCATGCTTTATGATTATACGATTTGAGATATGCTATTTTTATGAGATTTCTGGATTGAGAACCGTGGTTATTTTAAAAGAAAGTGTGTACTGTTTTAAAAACCCGGTTTCTCTTAATATGATATTTTTATAGTCTACCATGAGTTTTCTCGGCTCTTGAGCGATATCATACACCCGATTCGAGAAGGAAGAGGAACCGTTTGCGGGTGCATGGTGGACCCGGTGAGGTACCCCGGGGCAAGATGGTCGCAGATGATGGCGTTGAGCCTGGTAGGGGAACACTACCTACCGGTGATAGTATTTTGGACCTGGCGGTTATCCGGAGGATACCGACCGGAGTCATGAGATGGATACAGGCCAGTCCGGATAGCCGGAGCCTGAGATATGAGGATTTACGTATCGCTACTGGACACGAGTTTCATAATATTTCGAGTGTCGGTGTTGGACACTCAGGTTATGTGTTTTGTTGTGTCATTGATGAATACACACATTCTTGATTTCCTCATATATTACATGCATATGCTATTACGATGTTTTGAGTGGACGAGATTCACATGTATATTGACATTGATTATATTATTGGATGATATCCACTTGCATACTTGCATTTACTTATTGTTGGCACACATTTACATACAGTCACCCTAGATATGATAGTATTACCTTCATGATATAGTTGACCTAGGAATCATTGTTTATTCGATTTCTACCTGTTGATGTTTTCTACTCACAAGTTGGCAACTCACCCCGCTGTGCCATAGTTATTACAGGTTAACCGCATGGATCGGTAGCGGCATCATTGGCACACTGCTTGCTTTTGGGTGACTTGCTTGGGTAGGTGGTACATGTTGGATCGTACCTTTTTTATATTTATTATTCATTTGTATCTAGTCAACTCCATCAATAAAAATTAGTATTTGTATAAAGAGTAAGACCTAGTGAGACTTGTAGTTGCGAGATTTGAGCGATGGGTTTTATATTCGCTTTTTGGGATGATGTCTTGCTTTATTCATTATCTTTGTTTGTTGATCTTTGCCGATTGGGCATCATATACTTGTTTATTTACCTGCTTGGTTGTGAGCCACCGTTTGGCGAAGAGCTAGCTCCCGCTTGGGGATGCCTTTTATATCTTGTATTTGTGGTTTTGGATCAAAATATACAAAAGAGGTGCTACCCAAATTTTTAAAAGACGAACATGTTTTACAACAAGTAGGATAGACTTGCATTTTTCCATGTTCCCTTTTTTATGCATTTAAGAAAACACTTTTCTTCATTATACCTTATTTCAAAACTGCACCTCTTTTATTTCTTTAAAAGGTTTAGATTTCTGGGTTTCAGCTTACTTGGATTATGTTACGTTTTTAGACGTTGCGTGATTTAAGTGCTGGTCACGTGCTAATATTTCGGATCATGACAAAGTTGGTATCAAAGCACTAGGTTTAACCTTTGTTCGAGTTTAGGTTTGACTATGAGAAGTCTGGGGCGTAAATATTTCGGAACCTAGGTTTGACCTTACGGAACTTAGACTTGGACAGGGGGGTATTAAACCCGAACTTTCGTTACGTAGGCTGACCCTGATTGATGGAGTCGGTAGCTTGAGTAGAGTAACGTACCGTACGTATGTTCCGCGACATATTTACGATACGATACTCCACTTAAGAAACCTTAGGATGTACATATATTGATATCCTTGATTCTATTTGTTTCCATGATCATACTCTTATTGATTCCATTCCTCCTCATGATCATGTATCCATTTTGGGATCTGTTGATTCCTTTCATTCCATTGATATGGTTTCATAGATACATGCTTGAGGTTCCTGTCACCATAGTTTGAGCGCAGATTGAGCTGCTGCTAGTGTTGCAGTCAGGGCAAGCTCGTCATGGACGAGGACTGACCATCGTGTTTTCTGGTGACACGAGAACGTCTCGATTTTGTATTGGTGTTGTGACTTCTCGCTTGAGGCGGGTGTTCGAAGTTGCACCGTATGATCGGGAAGTTGATTGAGGCTGCCGGTTATGAGAGGACCGTTGATGTACAGCATACCTCAGAGGTTTTGATGTCGTCTACCATGTGGACAGATGACCCAGCTGTTGCTGAGATTGATGTGATGTCGCTTTCAGAGCTTACGAGCTGTGATCGCTGGAGTTTTCAGGCAGAGATATGACAGATGGTATCTAGTCTATCTTGAGTTGAGAGACGAAGGGTATTCATATATTGTCTAGGCGAAGTTAAAAGTTCGAACGAATGTCAGAAACCCATTTTTCCAAGTTTAAAGTATTCGGAGGAACATGCAAGTAATTCTGTAGATCCTCTAGAAGAATGAAACCCTAACTCGACATGATGACCATGGAACCGCTTTTGAACCTTAGGGTTTGCGGCAGTTTAGCGTTGCCATCAGTGAGGCTTGGGTTTGTCCTTCTACGGTTGGTTCATAAGTACTGTGGTGTGTACTAGATATTATTAAACTGTGCTCAGGTGTTGAGCTTTCTGGGAATTATGGGACTTTGACAAATCGAACGAAAAGTTTAACATCGTCCTGATATCATGTGATAGGAGACCGGTAAGCTGACCAGCTTCAGATAGAGGATCTCACCCAGATGCGTTGTGAGTTGATCGAGAACGGACGAGTATTGAGTATTCCACCGATGGTATGGACGAGTTTCCGAGGACGTGTTCGGCTAGAGATCTTCTATAGAGTGATGAAAATACCGAGTTCGTGATTTCGAGTCCATGTGAGAGACTCCGGATTTATGGTAGCCGAGACAATTGCAGTACGCAGATAGCATGACGTGACGTCGAAGCAGACGATAATAAAGATGAGTGGAACTAGAGGTTCATGCGAGATGTCAACGAGCTATTGCTACTCCCTATGGAGATTAGAGATCTGATATATGTACAGAGGCGTGAGATACGACCAGTTCCCGAGGAGAAGTTGTGCTGAGAACGCAGATGTCCAGAAAGCGAGAAAAGATTTTGTAAGAGTACCAGCCTCCGTATAGTTCGGCATAGGCAAGATCGGAAGAGACCCTGAGCAGGTTCCTTCCAGGACACTGCTGCAATAAGATTTGCACCTAGGATCAGATGTGTGATGTGTATTCAGAGGGCCAGAGGCCGACGCCAGTGACATGCTGCTTTACGAGTGGTCATACTAATTGGTCAAGAGACGACCAGAGAAGTGCCGGAGCGGAATCGTTTCCGTTAGCACACCTGACTGAACCGATGAGCCGATGGATTGCGAGATTGGTAATCTACGAAGAAATGAGGACCCAGAGACAGAGGACGCTAGACCGTGAGCAGGAGGCAAGCGGATGTTCTTGCTCTGCCAGTTTTGGGCGCACCAATATTTTTTCGACATTGTTGGAAGTATACCTCAATGTCATTTGCTGCGATTTGCGTTGTGATCCAAGTATCACGCTTATATCACTTGGATTTGAGTTTTGATGATGAGTTTTATGATATCGATTTCGTGCACCACTGCTGCACCTACCGGGTCATTACTTTTTCGTGCATAGTTATTGCACTTGATATATGTTTTTATACATCGTTGTGTTGGTTTATGATTTATGCATTTATATTGCACTCGTTATTGATTTTGTGCCTTGGCTGCACATGCTTATGATTTCCTGGATTTCATACAGTTGATTTGATTTTGTGCGTGTGGTAACACTCAATTTGATCTTGCACTCGGTATAGCTTATGTGTGCTTGCAGTGCATTGATATGTGTTTTGTGCACACAGTTGCACACGTTTATGATTTTATACACCTTGGTACACTCATTGTTGCTTTTTATGCACTTGAGTTATTGATTGGTATTTTGTGCATTTGATACACCAGATTTGTATTTTTGTGCATTTGTTACACCAGACTTATATTTTTCGTACATGCTATTGCACTAGATGCTTCTTACGGACCTTACGGATGCACTTGATTTGGATTTTTGCGCATGGTATGAGATGTGATTTTTTGCACACCGGATGCACTCGATTGAGATTTTCGTGCACAATAGCTGCACCAGATATTGTTGTCGTGCACACCCGTTGCACTGAACAGATACTTTCGTGCACACCCGTTGCACTTAGTTTTTCTTTGTGTATATTGTGTCACCTGTATTTGGATTTGATTTCCGTGCGCACCGGACGCACGTGATTGTAGGATACGCCTTTTAAGACTGATTTTTGCTTTTGAGCACCTTGTTTTCATGTTGGACACTATATTGTGTAATAACCAAACAGGACTGATCTGGGGACAGCACCTGATTATTTTGCATGCACTAAAAAGTTAACGAGAGGTTTTAGAAAAAAGAGCTATAGTCTCACTATTTCCTACATGTCAGCGAGCGGCACGAACGTTTATAAAGGAAAACCTTTTGGAATATTTCAAGACGGCGGAACGTATAATTCAAGCAAAAACATATATAAGTATATTTACTTCTTTACAATGAGCGTCCGCCCCTTGTGCCGTGAGTTACGCATCACACGGCAATTCAGAAAGATTTTTGCATGTGTTTTATTCGGTTTTAAGATTTTTCCAAGGATACATGCTATATATATATATATATTATAGTATTTGACTATGCATAATGGATTTCAGTAGGGGATTTCGAGATCTGTATCTCCATTATAACTCCGATGATATAAGTGCAAATCCAATGATTTGCCAGACGCTTGACGGAGTTCGATTTTGAGTTTGTATTCGTTTTCAGTCGCACGCGATGCGTTGTGGCTTTCTATATCTTCCATGATTTCGGAGCCCTGTCGATTTGAGTTGAATACTGAAATGTTTTAGTATTTGGGGGTTTAAATTTAAATTCGGGGAACGAATTTCTTTAAGTGTCACGACCCAAAGTTCGGTCCGTGACCGACACTTAACGACATAACGTCTACAGGTGTAACGCGACTAAGTGAACCGAAAACCCAGAAATCAAACCAATAAAAATATAGAGTGTTTTAAGTTTTAAATGGAAGCATTTACTAATATAATAAGAAATCTAAGTAAACAATCACCAAGATAGCAATATACGACGCCGTAGCGAAGGTCAAGAGCAACAAGTGGGAACATCACAGATAGAAATAACTACATAAGTAAAGTCGGCTCACAACGAGCTCGACACCAGAATACAAATAATATACATCATCGTCCTCACACTATCTCTAAGTCAATACATATATGGTAGATGGAGAATACTAGATACAACAGTGTGTACAAAAGAAGTAACCAGATACCACAACCCACATATCAGCAAAACAGCTCTCGCGCCAATTGTAGTGGTATCTGTAGCCAAAAGATGTAAGAAAACAGCCTGCCGCGACTACTCCAAGGGCAACCTGCAAATACAGTGGCACAAAAGGGGTGAGTTGCCAACTCGTGGATAGAGATAATAGATAAAGGTAATCGCGAGCATGCACGTACTGCGCTACTCTATCATATACCAGCAGAGGATATCAATGCGCGATAAGCGGTATGTGCAATAATCATGCAAGTGCTCTATCAGGTAATATAACTACAGGATGAGATACAATAATGAATGCTGAGCATGGGAAATATAACATCTTCACGGAATGTCCACGTAGAATATATATAATCGGTGTCCACCAATGCACCCAGATCCCCAAATAGCTCAGGCGTCGGCACTCTCATCGGCCCTCCAATCCTGTAATCTCTGAGAATCACGAGTGCCCAACATCGGCACCCAAATATCATAAATACTCGTGTCCAGCATCGACACGCAAATCCTCATCCATCGGGCATCTGTCAGTCTGGGTCAGCCCATGGGCTCCGTCTGCGGTATCGGCCCTCGGCCCTTGGCCCCGGCAGTACGGATCATACCGCATCCATCTATCGACTCTGGTCAGTATCCTCCGGATAACTGGCAGGTCCAACCAATCACCGGTAGGTAGTAGTCCCTCTGCCAGGCTCACCGTCTACTACATAGCGAAACCGTTCTCGCCCCAGGGTACCATACCGGGTCCACCATGTACCCATAATCGGCCCCATCCAACTCCTCGATTCGGGTTCACATATATCACTCTAGCACCGAGAAAACACATGGTGGACGTACCGAAATATCATATCAAGAAAAACCGGGTTTTTAAATAATTAACTATTCTCTTTTGAAATATCCACGGTTTCCCAAATCCAGAATTAACATGGAAACAACATATCTCAATGCGTAATCTAAGCAAGTATGAAGATATCAATATATGTGTGCACTGGTATAAATATACAGTGTGCATGTACGCAGGTATGAAGATATCAATGTATATGTGCACTGGTATGAGTATACAGTGTGCATGTGCGCAGGTATGAAGATATCAATGTATATGTACACTGGTATGAGTATACAGTGTGCATGTGCGCAGGTATGAAGATATCAATGTATATGTGCACTGGTATGAGTATACAGTGTGCATGTGCGCAGGTATGAAGATATCAATGTATATGTGCACTGGTATGAGTATACAGTGTGCATGTGCGCAGGTATGAAGATATCAATGTATATGTGCACTGGTATAAATATATAATGTATGTGGTACAAGTATGGGTATATGATGTATATAGCAAATCATGACAACTTTAATAAAGCGGAATCAGTATAATATATGATTTATAACAATCCTATAATGTGAGTGTCATGGTAATCACTAACGGTGTGAGTGTAGCATATAAATCGTGCTCGTGCAACTTGAACTGTTAGTGACAGTGCAGTGTCCTATGCTATCAATTCTAGTTTATATACATATGGTAGAGAATGCGGTATGCACTAAATAGTAGCCATGAACAGTCAAGGTATGTAAGTGTAAAATGCTGCTACAAGGTCCTATCAGCCCTGACGCATAACGCCATGCGGGCGATTTCCCCGTAGATGTTAAATCTACTCACCGTAGTCTCTCGCTAGGTATAGCCGACGACTTGTTTCCCCTTCTTCGCGGCGTCCGTCGTACTCGCCTGCGAACCTAGAATTTCACAATATATCACACAAAAGCTCAAAACCATACAAACACGACATTTAAGGTCAACTAGAAACCCGTGTCGCAAACCAAGCACGCGTGTGCGCGATACACTAAAATGTGTGATTACGCGCCTGAAGTCACTCCGACGCGTCGCGATACGCAGAAACCCCAAACCCACACACACGTATCACGCGTGTCACGAAAGTTTAAAATACGAGAAAATAGGTATTTAACTCCAGATTTTGATACAGAAATGATATTACAAAAATATATATACCAAAATACTACACATAGCAGCAGACTCCAGTGGCCCAAACCCCAACCCAAAACACCCCCATCTGGCCGCAATTTGCAGCCAGAATGCATATTTCGGCGGCCTGGGTAGGGAGAGGGACTCCCAGGTTTTGTGTATGCATTCTATACCCCTATACATGCTACAGTAAATCCAATTTTATTCTGAAACAACTCGGGTAGCAGCAGATCCTACAGAGCCCTATTTCTAGTTAAAAACCACATTTAAGCACTAAAATGGTACTTTAGGGTATTTTTCTGAAATCTGAAACAAACCCAAGTCTAAAATCACACTAATAACCCATTACCAAGCTAATTGAGCCATAAAAATGCAAATTTTAACATATTATCACAAAATCCCTTCAATAGCACTAAAATTACACAAAAAGGTGACATTTGCTAAAGATACAACAAGTTAAGGAGAAAGGGTGTTAAACATGAGTTAATACCTTCAAAAGACCCTAAGAACACCAAAAAGTTCCAGCTCCCTCCTCAAGTATGCAGATTTGCTCCCAAACACCTCAAAAAGCCCCTTTTTCCATGGTTTTGTGAAGAAAATGTGAGGTTTTGGTGTAGGGTTTGTGTAGAGATCTAAGAGAAGTGAAAAGGAGAAGAAAAGATGAAGAAAAGATAGGGTTTGCTGCTGAAATGTCTGCAGGGATTTCAGAAAAGAGGAAGAGAGAAAAGAGAGAGAGAAAAATGGGTCCAAAAGTCAAATTTTCTTACCTAACACCATGCTCCATTTTTTTCTATTTGGATTTTGAATTCTAAAAAGGGTTTAGTTTTGATGAAAGGGTGAGGAATAACAATGAACCATTCAAGAAATGAAAAGAAATGGTTAACACTTTAACCTAGGTCACAACATGGCTAAGTGTGCAAGTGTACACAACAAAAATGGAAAATTTTCCAATTAGGGTAACACGACCAAAAAAATAACTAATAATTAGTAAACCCTATAATTACACATAAATATATATATATATATAACACTTCACAACACAATTATCCCTAACCAAGAAGGAAAATACGATACTCGGGCTTTTATGAAAAACACGCAAAATTTGCTAATTAACGCGAAAACATCCTAAACGAATTTCAAAGTGTTAAATTAAGGGGGGAAGATTGTAACATTTCAGAAAATATAAAATTTTATTTTTGGAATTTAATATTAAAATAATATATTTCGCGAAAACTATCCGATTTGCGAAATTGGGGTTTTCGTAAAATGGTATAAATATATACCAATAATTATGATATAATTGGAAATTTAAATGATTTTATTCATTTAAAAGTATATTTATCGGATTTGGCATTTTTAAAATTTATTATATGCAGTTTGGATAAAAACCGATTAGTGCACTGCTAATCGCGATTAGGCCAAATCCATGTTTTTACAGTTTTCCATGGCAAATGCACCATGTCATGTTACGTTTTGGTTTCATGTTGTCTCCTTGTATTGTTTTTAGGGTATTATGTGTTTTGGTTTTAAAAATAAAAAGAAAAGAAAATGAGAAAAGGCAAAAGAGTAAAAGAGAGAAGGGGGTGAGAATAAGAGAATGTGAGATAGAAGGCTGCATTATATCCTCACCCCTCCATTTGTTTTCTCCATTTTTCCCCATCTCCTCCTTCCTCAAGCTTCCCCCAACCTTCACCCCAAGAGATCATCTCAAATTCTTCATCCAAACCCTAAACCCCTTTCATTAAAGTTGATCCCCTCTTCACCCTCTACACTTTAGACCCATCAATGTTGGATTTTGAGGACTTTATGGAGCTAGGGTTTTGCTTGGCAATATCCATGAGGTATATTTTCCTTCACTTAGTTGGTTTATGTTTTCCTAGTATTCTAGTTAGTTTAGAATTGGTTTAGGGTGTGGATTTGTGAATTTGGAAATTCCTAGAGAAGGGTTTGAGTGTTGTGTGGATTGGGTGATGCTTAGTGGCTATTTAAAAGACCCTAGAGATCTATTCTTGACCTGGACCAGTGACCAAACCCCAAAATACGAAATTTAGATTTGTCGATATCGGGTTTTTGTGGATTTAGTGAGTGTATATAGGAATCTGGAGTAACCCAGGGATACCAAAAATCATTTAGCAAAGACAGTGAGACGAGCAGGTGATTGTGAGTGCACCCTAGAGACCCGAGACCCCAATTCATGTTTTGGGTCGCAGATATATTCCTTGTGGCCGCAAATTGCGGCCACACCAGAGTGAAATCTAGGGATTTTTGGTGGGTAGCCTTGTTTTGTGATATCTAGACTAACCCCATGTGCAAAATCCTTTAGTTTATCCTATAGAGAAATCTGGGAGGGGTTTTCCTAGGTTGTTGTATTCGTTTTTTGCAATTCTGAAACTTGGGTTTTGGTATTTGATATTGTTTTGGGTTGTTTGGTGTTTGTTCGTCAACAACAAGGGTTGTTTGGTTGATTTTGTACGCGTAAGCCATAGGTTCTAACCTATAACCAATGCGCATGCCGTATTGGATTTCGGAACTTGATGTTAATAGCGATTTCGATTGTGTATCATTATAGATAACTTCGCGTGGATTCCGAGATGATGGAGCATGGCGTCATCGACTTCGGTGAGTAAGGATCAAGGTGAGTAGATCTATATCTACGGGGGAAGTCGAGTGGATGGCGTATGGCACCCGCGCAATTATTAAATGGAAACTGATCTATAGGATACAGTCGTAGAAATCTAGATTAGGAAACTAGGGATATAGTTTAAAAGATAGTTAGTGATAATATTAGTGATTGAATATATATATTGAGATATGAGAAAGCTTTAGGGATATGAAAAGTGAAAGCGAATTACGACTTATAGATAGGTAATTACACTAGAATAAGCATTGAGTTTAGCGTAACATGAAACTAGATTAATAAAGTAGAATGTATATATAATTTGACTTAACGTGATGAAAAGAAAATACGATATGATATGATAACTTGATGATATTTTGGTATACGGATACGAGTCGATATGTGATAATTGATACCTTTGCCGGTCTCATGATCTGAGATTGATACAGATAGGACCTGAGTGTTGGAGATAGTGCCCTCAGAGTCAATTATTGGATCACAGGCACGTGATTGCAATGATTGAGGGAGGACCTATCCCGGGACGACAGTCTTACTCGGGATGATAGCTTGCTATCTGGTTTACCTTTATCATCGTGTACTGCTTTAGGTGACCTGACAGGTCGCTATTGCACGTTGATAGAGCCCCTAGGATTCTTGCTTGACTGCCAGCAGTATGAGGGCGATCATATAAGTGAGAGCTGGAGTCTATAAGCACATCCTTAATAGGTCCCTAGTCGTGGGAGTTTCGAGACAGGGCATCGATACTCCAGAGTAGACTAGTGTATACAGTCGAGACCCCGACGAGGGGCGGTGGCCGGTCTCACAGGCCACTGGTGTCAGTTAGTTCACCTAAGATGTATACAGGTGCTCATTGGGTTATGAGTACACCGGACAGGACTCGCCGGGAACATGCTAGTTGGTCTTATACCTGACGTCAGATAGCAGTTCCCAGGTGACATGTGTACAGGTTAGTTCATCGACCTGGGGATCGTCATTTGTCTCGTATGAGTTCCCACTGTGCTTTGATTACTACCCTACCACGGCTCAAAGGAGTCGTGCAAACAGGTTTTAGTTGGGTACAGTCCCGAGCCACATGGAGGCAGTGAGCGGATCTTCGGGGGTTTCGTCTCTCCCGGTATTGGGGGTGAGGTCGCGCTGTGTCTAGGAGAGCCATTACACGAAGTCCTTGGCCAAGGCAGGAGATTTACTGGTAGGTATTCCAGTAGTATCTCAGGGTGTTCTAGGCTACACTCCGACACGACTTGTACCGCTTTTGGGGGTCTGATTTTTACCAACCCCCTAGGCCCGACATGCGATGCTCATAGACAAACGGACCGGACTGTACGGATATTGTCACTGACAGGCTCAGTAGGGTGTCAGGATGAGTTCGCTCATCGACGTCCCTTTTAGTCAATAGCTGGTGGCCCGTCACGTATTGGCTTATACCTCTGACGTGCTAGTGGTTAAATCCACAACCAAAGTATTGACGAGTCTTTAGAGTCCACCACACATTCAGTTACTCAGCTTTCGGGCGAAAAGCTGTAGAGGCCGTGTGGAGATATGGCAGGGTCCGATCAGATACGTGCGGTATTGCACGGATCAGGATCGGACAATTTTGTACTAGAGGCCGTATAGATATATGGCAAGGTTCGATCGGATACGTGCGGTATTGCACGGATCGGGATCGAACGGATATTACTAGCCGGCTTTGGTTTAAGCCGGATCCTAGTTTAGTACAGTGTAGATTTTGTCTCTTTGCATTTGTATCCGGACGGAATACAGATGCGGGTGTGTATGCACAGTATGGGGTTTTCCTGTAATTTATTACGGGACCAGTTTTCTGGAGTTGCCAGTTTGCATTCCGTTCCGGCCGGTTTTCCTTTGTTCTTTCCCGGCCGGACTTTTCCGATGGAGGGTGTTATTTGCAATTGTGCAAATAACATTTGTGGAAGGGTTTTCTTGCAATTGTATTGATTATGATATCTTTCATCCATGCTTTTGCATTAATGAGATGGTATGGGTTTAAAGTGAGAAGTATGGTTGATGTTGTGGTCACCTCTTGCTTTATCCTACACTCACTCTCCTTCTTGGTTTTAATCATGGTTGATTTCATTTTCCCACCACCATTCTCATTTGATATAGGCCGGCCACTTGAGTGAGGAAAATGAGAGAATTTCATTTTTGAGCTTGTGGCATTCTTGATCTCATTTGATGCTAGAAAAATGCAAGCACCATTTTTCTTCTTGATTCCTCCATCATCTTTCAAAGGCAACATAACCCCAAAGTGAGACATAGCCTCTACACTACACATTCTACAGCATATCTTGGGCATGTCGACTTGCCGGCTTCATGCCCGAGTTGCCTCGGTATTGAGGTGGGAGCCCGTAAAAGATGCAGGCGATGTGGTGCCCTTCCGGCGAGGAGGCGACAACCGAAGTTTCCGCGAGGAGATCGGAGTGGAGATGAAGACCGGAGGACTCGGATCAGTCGGTATATCTCTTCCCTATCTTGTTAGTTAGCTAGGACAAGTTTAATGGTCCGATCCGGGGTTTAGTGCGCGGTGGTGCCGGTTTGCAAAGTTCGCAAAATTAAAGTTTATCACCGTTTCCGCATTTGGCCGTCGGATTGACGGCCGGGGCGCCGCCGTGCACTTACAGTGGTATCAGAGCCTCGCCATTAACTTCGTCTAGCTTCGTTTGATGTGTTTTGCATTTCCGATCGACCAAAATTCCAAAACTTGCATTTTTGTTCACATCAGTTTCTGTTGAAATTTTTTGGTCTCGAAAAATTTTTCAGGTTGTCTCAGAATGATGTGCAGAGAGTTCTAAGAACACTGGAAAAATTCGACAACATGATCATTCAGTAAGAGCACGGATCCGCGGCCATTAACCTTTATTAGGCCGCGGATCCGCCGCAGTAATGATGGATCATCTCATCGTTTTTTTTCAGTGGGCTTGTGGGCTATAAATAGGGGTTTTGGAATATTAAAATTGGGCCCAGAATTTCTGTGAGTGCTACAGTATTGCTTGGGGGCCCACTTGTTAATTTTTGATCGATCGGATATTTTAAACATATTATTTCACTGTATTGACATTATATCTGCGACCGTGAATGTCACTCGATCGGTAAATCCGGTCTAACTGCTATAGCCCGGTTAGACGGATTTGCGAACGTGACTTTCACGTTGATGTTCTGTGTTTTTGCTGTGATGTTGCGGATCGGTCGTGGGGGATAGCCTGGTTGCAATGCTAGTACAGTGTTGTTGTATTATGTACATTTGTTGTTGCGGGGCGAGCGTCCGACATGTGGACTGCCGTCACTGCCTGTTTGTATTATTATTTTGGGGCACGGCCAGGTTGCGGTCGATGTACCCTTTGTATGTATATTTTACTTTCTGTACTAGGGTTACCCCGCGGAGGGGTGCACGGATAGCCGGGTTCTAGAAGGCAACAAGCCCGCATCTCATGGCATTGGGACGGAGGGGGCTTCACTCCAGGATTGGCTGGCTATTCGCCGCACTCGTAGGGGGTATAGGATTTCATTGCACAGGCTATCCACACGACCAGGGGAACGTCGGGTTTCAGTAGTGGCTCTGTGAAACCCGGGGATCCCAGATATCTGTATTGTTCTGTGATGCTGTACATTTCTGTGATGTTGCATTTTTATTCAAGCCTTGAGCGGAATACTATATATTGGTATATATATTAGTAGATGTTGTATATGTTTTTCATCCGCGCTAGTCCAGTCCCCGCTCTGCCGTTAGTTAGCTAACCTAACGGGTGATGACGGGACCCAGTGGCGAATGCGGATGGCATATACGTACGTCAGTATATTTTCGTTCTTTGTGGTGTGATCAATTGATGGGACTGCGTTGATTCGGATCAATGCAAGTTAAACAAACCTATTCTGATGTTGTTGGAACATTTTTCAAAAAGCTGTTATTGCAAGGACGTTCACTTTTGTTTTGCATCGTGGTATTCATTTGGAATATCCTGCTCCTCAGTCGACGAGGCAAGGGCCGAGATCCCTTCACCGGGAGTGACCCCTTGGACAGAAGTTTGCGTCAGGGCATTAACTTCACTATAGCCGATTACTTTTTCTTTGCATCGTGGTGTTCATTTGGAATATCCTGCACCTCATTCTACGGGGAAAGAGCCGAGATCCCTTCACCGGGAGTGACCTCTTTAGTAAAAGTTTTCGTCACTATATTTTCTAAAAAGCTATCCGTTCCTTCAACGATATCAAGTTCATTACGTTAAAGGTTTTCGCCAGAAACCATTCGTAGCCCTCCGTCGTTTCATATGGGTAGTCAATAGTATTCAAGCTGTGTATGTTGGCCAAAGTCAAGGCACAGTGATTGGTAGCTATTGGGGCATTCATATGCAGCATAGATAGATGCGTTGGTTTGGGACAGTCGTACTGCCATTTTGGCCAAAGTCAAGGGTATGTACGGGTGGGCTCAAATTAACCTGGAGAATGACGGGTTGAACTTGACATGTGACTTATGATATGTTGGCCAAAGTCAAGGTCATAAGAGCATGGGGTAAAAATCACATCGGGAGTTTCAAAAGAACTGAAACTTGCTTGATATGCGCATACCTTCTGGAGTGTGATAGCGTGAGCGGATTCCGTCACGTTATCATGCGATGATAGTTGGATCCCGATTCCCACTGTTGAGTTGGTTTACTCCTCGGGTGACCCCGACTAATTCTTCTTTCAGGTTTGGAGGAGAATTTGAGGTACAGTGGGAGGTTTCCAGATTAGATAAATTGGTAACCATTCTGATCTAGGGTAGAGTGCACGCTGAGTGTTTCTTTTCTCTCTCTCTTTGGCAGCGACCATTGACCCGACCCTAAACTATGACTCAGTGACCAAGTTGACCGAACCTTCTTTACACTGGCTTTTGGATTGTCAGAGTTGCAGACCTCATTGCCACTCCTACTTTTACCCTTTTCTCCAGGACACCCCGTATTACTGCGAACGTCCACTTCCATTGAACAAAACCATCGTATGGTTAGATACGAACTCGAAGGAATTCGAGGATGGTTTCCGGTTCTGGAGAAAACGGATAGGATTATTCAGTTGTCTTTTCCCTTTTACCTTTTCTCAAGTTGTGAGTACTCCTTGGTTTAGGAGATAGTACACCTATTACGCAAATTGGATAGTCTTCTTCCAAACCTTAGGCTGGTGCCGACCGGTAGGGAATGAAGAAAACCAATTATCCTAAACGGTGTGCAGAAGGTATTAAGATTAAGACAAAGCAAGGGATTAGTAAGAGGGCAAAGTAAAATGCGACTACTGTTCACAACCAAACCAAGTATTTCTTCGCCTATCCTAAATCACCTTTGTATTTCTCCAGGACACTCCGTATCACTACGAAGATCCACAGTTTATTGGATACTCCATCGTATGGTTATATACGAACTCGAAAGGAACTTGTTCCAGTTCGGGGATGGATTCTGATCCAGGAGAAATAGGAATAAGGTTTGTTCGGTTGTCTTTTATCTTCACCTTCTCTCGCATTGCGAGTGCTCCTAGGGTTAGGACAGTACACCCATTATGCTTATTGGATAGTCTTCTTCCAAACCATAGGCTGGTGCCGAACGGTAGGGAAGGAAGAAAACCAATTGGCCTAAAGGGGTGTGCAGAAGGTAATGACTAAAGACATATAAAGGGATTTGGAGAGGTGGCAAAGAATTATACGGTTATAGTTGTGAATTTGGATAATGGATGAGGCATTACTAGGAATACCCAGATACCCTGTCGAAACATTTCAATGTTTCAGTTCAACTGTGTACTGTTAAAAGAAAACTGATTTCCTGATTAGACACTTGCTCCAGGGTATGTATTTACCAGGTTTGATTCTCACATCTGTATGATTTTACAGATGATGAGTGGGAGTAAGTTGTCGGGAATAGGGTGATCATCCTCATTATATCGGGATTCGTTGTAATCGGTGATATTTGAGGAAATCACCTAGGCTGTTTGCCGGTCGGCAAATATTTGGTTTTGAATATCCGTTGTTGTGCACCAATTTCAAATTGATATATCTGTACGTCTATTTTCATAGAGTGAGATATACCTTTTGATATTATGTCGATGACATTTACCTATATCAGTGGATGGTTAGGTAAGGAGCATTAAACAGCGGTGTAATACTTCTTAACCATAAGTACAGTTTTCAACCTACGACACACAGTGAAAGAGTTGTTAGACTCAGCGGACTTATACAGAGTATTGTATGTTGTCCAGTGTCCATTGGGACAGAGGGGTTGGTCCTCATACTACATTCTGTTTACTTTTAACTTCTCTAGTTCTTAGACATGTGTTTCGTAGAAACACAGGGTCTAAGTTTAGAGGAGTTATAGGTATTTGAATAGAGTAGAGAACCAGGTGTAGCAAGTATCGGGATTCTTCAAAGTGATCGAAGATGTAGATACTTGTGTATGGTATTCAGTTGATAGTAATGATAAAGAGAACTTGCTTCTTTTTCAGGTTACTCATAATTGGAAGCATTCCTAAGTTGAGTAACGCTGATAGGCCTCTCTCCATTTAGTTGACATGCACTGGAGATAGCTGCATGATTTGAATCTGGTTCAATTAAATCAGTGCCTCTGGTTCTATATTGGATATAGTACAGTTCATATCTTAACATTGTTAAGGTACGGGGAGTTGTCCGGCTTATGATTAAAACCAGACTCTGGATAACTCAAGGCACGTTTCTGTAATGGCTGTTTGTGGGTTGACCCATGCTATGACGAGGGTTAACTTTCTACCATAAGAAAGATCAATAGTGATATTGTTCTTGACTCGCCACAGTTTTAATAAAAATGGATTTTTCAGAAAACAGTAGTGGGAGTATGGTAGAACTGGAAGTGATTCTAGAACCGCAAACGATTACTGAAGATTTGATAAGGAACCTAAAGATTCAATCTGTTTTGACATTCCATTGGCTACTCCGCAGATAAGGTGGGTAACTTCAGGCACCCGAGAGGTACTCCGGTAGCCTCAAGGACGGTGACAGGAAAGTTCTTGTTTACCCACACTTGCCATTGCTGTTGTTCCAGGCTGCGAGACCCGGTGGGAGGATGAATATAGCGTCGTTCTAAACTAGCTTTAGAAGTGCGCGTCTATATGACTCTGCCAGAGGGTTGTCGTAGTCAGTGGGAGCAGCGGAAGCATTGGTGGACATCAGGCTTATGTCTATTTATAGACTAAAGCAGATATAACGGAGATAGATCATCTGTTTCTGATGTGACAGTCATAGGTTTGACGTCATCAGAATAGGGGATGGATCTGTTGAGAAGGTAGTAGGAAGTGATATTCCTATACTACGATCGGTTATATTTTGGTCATCACACAGTGGTTTCTCCACATGGGATTTGGACATTATATCAGACATACTGGTTACTAGATCTATGGTTTTAGATCTAGATTTGGGTGGTTTCCCAATCAGGGTATTTTGACAGCATTCTAAGAGTATTTAGAATGGACGACTCCTGGCATGGTGGTGTACCTGCAGGTAATGGAGTCACCCTCTCTAAAGGTGTCTTACAGACTAAAGGGGAGAGGGATGTACATGATTGGCAGATCACTTGCTTCGGCAATTGAGTAAATCATGAGATGTGAAGTACCACACCAGATGTTGTTCTTGCACTAGATGCAATAAGTTGATATTGATCCAATCCTGGAGAAACAGTCGGAAGCAGTTTTTGAACATAAGTGGATGTTCTAGGGATATGATAACGACAGCCTCATTTGGGAGACAGTTATCATTCCAGGCTTCCAAGGTGACATGGACGACAAGGAGGTTGTCAAAGTTATAGTTTTCCTTCTGACGAGGGACAGTATTTTGGACAGGTGGTCCAAGGAAATACTGAGGGTGGCATGGCGCAGGATACTGATTAAGTTCAGTTGACGATACAGTCTAAGAAGTTTGGATTTGGAGTTCATTTATGAGCTCGGTCCCATCAGACATCCAGACACTCTAAGACAGGTATTGCTCATTTCGGGAGATGGTTTTCTCCGCGAACTTGAGATATAGAGAGAGACATAGAAAGAAACATCAGAGCGGATACACTCGCTGAGGCTATTCCTCGAACGCAAGAGTTTCGCAAACAGACATTATGAGACTGACTAGTAGAGGAGTTGGGTGTTCGGTATCACACGGGCTGTGAGTATGCGACATCGCAATAATTAGCCTTGAGTGCAAGTGGGAGATTGTTGGAGATAGTGCCCTCAGAGTCAACTATTGGATCACAGGCACGTGATTGCAATGATTGAGGAAGGACCTATCCCGGGACGACAGTCTTACTCGAGATGATAGTTTGCTATCTGGTTTACCTTTATCATCGTGTACTGCTTTAGGTGACCTGACAGGTCGCTATTGCACGTTGATAGAGCCCCTAGGATTCTTGCTTGACTGCCAGCAGTATGAGGGCGATCATATAAGTGAGAGCTGGAGTCTATAAGCACATCCTTAATAGGTCCCTAGTCGTGGGAGTTTCGAGACAGGGCATCGATACTCCAGAGTAGACTAGTGTATACAGTCGAGACCCCGACGAGGGGCGGTGGCCGGTCTCACAGGCCACTGGTGTCAGTTGGTTCACCTAAGATGTATACAGGTGCTCATTGGGTTATGAGTACACCGGACAGGACTCGCCGGGAACATGCTAGTTGGTCTTATACCTGACGTCAGATAGCAGTTCCCAGGTGACATGTGTACAGGTTAGTTCATCGACCTGGGGATCGTCATTTGTCTCGTGTGAGTTCCCACTGTGCTTTGATTACTACCCTACCACGGCTCAAAGGAGTCGTGCAAACAGGTTTTAGTTGGGTACAGTCCCGAGCCACATGGAGGCAGTGAGCGGATCTTCGGGGGTTTCGTCTCTCCCGGTATTGGGGGTGAGGTCGCGCTGTGTCTAGGAGAGCCATTACACGAAGTCCTTGGCCAAGGCAGGAGATTTACTGGTAGGTATTCCAGTAGTATCTCAGGGTGTTCTAGGCTACACTCCGACACGACTTGTACCGCTTTTGGGGGTCTGATTTTTACCAACCCCCTAGGCCCGACATGCGATGCTCATAGACAAACGGACCGGACTGTACGGATATTGTCACTGACAGGCTCAGTAGGGTGTCAGGATGAGTTCGCTCATCGACGTCCCTTTTAGTCAATAGCTGGTGGCCCGTCACGTATTGGCTTATACCTCTGACGTGCTAGTGGTTAAATCCACAACCAAAGTATTGACGAGTCTTTAGAGTCCACCACACATTCAGTTACTCAGCTTTCGGGCGAAAAGCTGTAGAGGCCGTGTGGAGATATGGCAGGGTCCGATCAGATACGTGCGGTATTGCACGGATCAGGATCGGACAATTTTGTACTAGAGGCCGTATAGATATATGGCAAGGTTCGATCGGATACGTGCGGTATTGCACGGATCGGGATCGAACGGATATTACTAGCCGGCTTTGGTTTAAGCCGGATCCTAGTTTAGTACAGTGTAGATTTTGTCTCTTTGCATTTGTATCCGGACGGAATACAGATGCGGGTGTGTATGCACAGTATGGGGTTTTCCTGTAATTTATTACGGGACCAGTTTTCTGGAGTTGCCAGTTTGCATTCCGTTCCGGCCGGTTTTCCTTTGTTCTTTCCCGGCCGGACTTTTCCGATGGAGGGTGTTATTTGCAATTGTGCAAATAACATTTGTGGAAGGGTTTTCTTGCAATTGTATTGATTATGATATCTTTCATCCATGCTTTTGCATTAATGAGATGGTATGGGTTTAAAGTGAGAAGTATGGTTGATGTTGTGGTCACCTCTTGCTTTATCCTACACTCACTCTCCTTCTTGGTTTTAATCATGGTTGATTTCATTTTCCCACCACCATTCTCATTTGATATAGGCCGGCCACTTGAGTGAGGAAAATGAGAGAATTTCATTTTTGAGCTTGTGGCATTCTTGATCTCATTTGATGCTAGAAAAATGCAAGCACCATTTTTCTTCTTGATTCCTCCATCATCTTTCAAAGGCAACATAACCCCAAAGTGAGACATAGCCTCTACACTACACATTCTACAGCATATCTTGGGCATGTCGACTTGCCGGCTTCATGCCCGAGTTGCCTCGGTATTGAGGTGGGAGCCCGTAAAAGATGCAGGCGATGTGGTGCCCTTCCGGCGAGGAGGCGACGACCGAAATTTCCGCGAGGAGATCGGAGTGGAGATGAAGACCGGAGGACTCGGATCAGTCGGTATATCTCTTCCCTATCTTGTTAGTTAGCTAGGACAAGTTTAATGGTCCGATCCGGGGTTTAGTGCGCGGTGGTGCCGGTTTGCAAAGTTCGCAAAATTAAAGTTTATCACCGTTTCCGCATTTGGCCGTCGGATTGACGGCCGGGGCGCCGCCGTGCACTTACACTGAGAGATAGGTATATATATATATATATATATATAGAGAGAGAGAGAGAGAGATAATGTTGTGAATCTTGTGAGTTATGTTAGTTATATGTATGCCCTAGAGGCCATTACTATACATAGGATGTATATTGTAGTGAATGCTGGGACATATATAGGGAGGACTTTCTTGTTCGACATGATAGTATGCTATCTGGTTGCTCTTTACCTTAACGTGTACATTGATTGTCTCTCTGATACATGTTGGTAAAGCCCTTAGGATGTGTACTTGACTACCTGGACTATGATGCAGATCATACTAGTGGGGACAGATAGTCTATAAGTACATCCTTCAAAGTCCCTAGTCGTGGGTGTATCGAGACGGGGCATCGATATACCAGAGTAGACTAGCGTGTACCTTCTCGACCCATATAGATGGGCGATGGATGATCCCATATCCATCGGTGTTTGACATCAGAGATGATATACGGGTGCTCAGTAGAGACTGGGTACACTGGACGGACTCGCCGAGAACTCCCAGATGGTATTATACCTTACGTCAGATGGCAGTTCTCTGGTGACACTGGTACAGAGTAGTCTGTTGACCCGAGATCGTCATAGAGTCTTGTGTGGTTCCCACTGTGCTTTGATTTCCATCTTACCACGTCCAAGAGGGCGTGCAAAACGGTAGTTTTTGGGTACAGTCCCAAATCACATGGAGGCAATGAGTGATAGGAGGGGATTCGTCTCTTCCGGTATAGGGGGTTGATGTTGCGCTGTGTTCGATTGGCTATAACAGGAAATCCCTGGCCAGGGTTGCTGAGATTTACTGGTAAGTGTTACCAGTAGTTTCTCGAACAGTTATAGACCTCATATCGACACGACTTATCGAGCTATTGGGGTCTGACGTTTACCACCCCTAGGCGAGATATGCGACATATCAGACGATCAGACCGGACTGTACGGTAGTGTTACTGGTTGGATTCACTGGAGTGTGAGCGGGCTTGCTCGTCGATCTTCTGATCACTCAATACCCGGGTGGCCGTTACGTTTAGCAGACCGCTTGCGGCTTGTGGGTGTTTGATATGATCATCATCTGCTGCCGGCGTATTGACGAGTCTTTAGAGTCCTACACAGAGATTTCCTGGCTCAAGCGAAACGAAATAGGAGCGCATATGAGATATGTGCGGGACCGAGAATAATGCGTGTATGTGATACCGTATTCCATTCTCGCGATGAATGTATCGAATGGTTATATGCGATATAACCTAGTTATCGAATCGAGGGTTGATTCGATAAGCCGATACATTGGATACTAGTCGGTTATATGCGATATGACCGGATCATTGAATCAAGTGTTGATTTAATGATTTAATGCATAATTATATATTTGATATATTACTTTGCATTAACTAGTATTGGTTCACTTTAAATGGATTTTCTCACTCGGATGTACACATTGTATATGTGATATACTTTTGTGCACTTGATTGTATCATGTTTGATGATACATGTTTGCTGGGTTTTTTGTGTAAAGATCAAACCATGGTTACATAATAATGGTTAAGGTTTTGTTTTATTCATTTATTTATTTGTTTATACATTTTGGAAAATAAATGGAAAAGAGAAAAGAATGGTGGCTTTTTTTGTTGTTTAGTTGAAGCTTCATGAAACCTTGACCTAGTCCACCATTCTTATCTCATCCTTAACCCTAACCATTCCTTTAACCTTGGTCAATTCTCTACACATAACCATAGTTAGAATTATGATAAGGATTGATTTTCTATTCTATTTTTAAGAACTTTTAATAATTATCATCTTCTTCTTCTTCTCCTTCAAGAAGAAAACCAAGCTTCATCAATGGTGATTGATGAATATGAGTGAGAAATCTATTTCTAAAGTGAACCCACTTCCTATTTCTTCATCCTACACCTCTTGCCAAGTAGTATAGGGTGTTTCCTTCACAAGTTTTCATGGCTTGGTGAAGGTGGAGCTTGATCTAGCGATGCCTCGACGTAGATCATCTTCGGCATGGACATCGATGACCTAGCTCGCCATTTCTCCGACGAAGCCGACGCTAGAGCCCGGGAATTCATTTGGACAGTGAGGGGACTTCGTTGCGGAGCCGTGGAGGTGGAGCACCGGATCTACAAAGGTTGTATTTCCGTATTCTTGTAGTTAAGTGTTAACTAGTTTCATTTATCGCCTAAACTTCTAGCCAACGATCTCGTTCTAGGGTTTCTCGGCACCGTTAAAATTTGAAATTGGCATGGTTGATGCCTTGTGAGACCTCATTAGGGTGCCTAGGAACCCTACAGTGGTATCAGAGCCTAGCTAGAGCCTTAGGCGAAGTCTAGACGACGTTTGAGATCCAAACGAACCCGAAAACCCATTTCCAAAATGCTCTCTGTCCAATTTTTAAAAATCTGGATTTTTCAATATTAAAAATATGCAGAAAATTAAGCAGGGTTTTTTATGAATTACTGTGAAAAACGGAGACCTAACTCCGGCATAACGCCGCGGAAGCGCGGCCTAAGCCCACGTGGCGCGGCGCTTCCGCGGGCATAATGTTGACTCTTTGACTCCTCTTTGCACAGTAATTTTTATAATTAATTCCTGTGTTTTCTGGGTAATTTTAATATATACTATACAGTTGAGTTTTCTGGGGTTGTTTTGGGATTTCATGGATTCGATCGGATTATCAAATTTTGTCTGTGTGATTTTCCGGATAAATTTAAGAATATGTTAAAAAGTTCGACCGGATATAAATACCCAATTTTTCCCCTGTCGGGAAATTTCCAAGTGTTGGATTTTCCGTAGTTTAACGACGTTCTAAGTAGTGCAAGTAACGCGATGGACCCTCTAGAAGATAACAAACCTTAACTCGATTATGTGACCGTCTTGAACTGCCCTTTGAACCTTCGGGTTTGGGGCAGTACGGCGTGCCACATGTGAGGCGTTGGCTTGACCCTTCTACGGCTGGACCGTTGGTACTGAGGCACGAACTGAATGTTGTTAGACTTATTTCATGTGTTGACCTGTTTCGGGAAAACTTGGGTGTTCGAATATTCAATCGGAAAGTTTAACATTTTCTGTTTATCCGGAATGGGATACAATAATTGGAATTCACAAAGAGTTATGAGATAACTGAATGAATGTTATAAACATAGCAGTTTAGTCTCACTTGATCGGTTGCCACGGAATTTTGATGTGATCAAAAGTCCGTCGCAATCACGTAGTGTACGCGGATACTCGCCGGGTAAACTTAATAGACAGCCTCACTCCATAGCCCCGACCAAGTGACTGTAGGAGAACCCCGTCGCCGAAAGCATCCGTTCGGGTGCTCGTGGTAGCGGTGTTCCGCCTTGGTGCACTTCGTCGACGGTATCAGGGGTGCGGCCGCCTACTAAAGTTTGCGACGAGCATTCGATCAGTTTTTCGGGAATCTTGTTGAATTGCCCGACTTGATATTGAAAAGTGTTTTCGATAATGAGACTAAAATGCGGGGTTTATAATTGTTAGGCATGCGATGTCTAAGTAATTCATTTGGTCAGGCATGCGATGTCTGAAGTGGTTGCGAATTCCAACTGTTGTAGTTTTACACTTTCTTTTCTGTGACCGTAAGTGTAATATGTGATATCGCCGGTTTCGTTGCTATATGTCAACGACAATTGGGATGCACATATTTACTTACGTTGATGACATGTGATGTTATGTGTTGCTGGATATGTTATATTGGATCGTCGTGTTTGAATAGCCGGGGGTTTTTATGTGAGATGAGTGTTTTTCATTTTCATTCATGTAAAAAACTTGTATGTAATATTCTTTTATTGGGGCACTTCTAGGTTGCGGAAGATGTCACCGTTTGTATATTATTTACTTTTCCGCACTAGGATAGACCCAAGGAGGAGGGCACAAGTAACCGGGTTCTGGAGTCCAGTGGGAGACCAACTCGAAGAGTCGAGTCAGGGTCTCCTAACTCTAGAATTGGTAGGGTTGCTTGCCGCTCTCGTAGGGTTCTAGGGGTGTGGGTTTGGCTATTCATCGCGACCGTGGAATCCGTGTTTTATACTGGCTCGTATTGAAAACACGGACGTCCTAGTATATCCAATATTTCATATGTTTCTTCTGCTGCGATATCTGTGATGTGATCATGTGATGTTCTGTGATAGATACAGTATATAGTATATATGATATATTATATAGATGTTACTTATGTTTTACACCCGCGCTAGCCCTGCCCCGCTCTGTCGTTAGTTACCTAACCTAACGGTGCACGAGGGGACATCGAGGCGAATGCGGATGGCATAAGTGTACGTCGTATTTATCTGTAATGTTTAGGTATTTAAATGATGGGACTTCATTAATGTGATTAATGAAATAAAAGAAACCTAAGATGTTGTAGAATCGAATTTCAAAATAAAACAGGTAGCTACAGTTCTTGCTTTGCACAGAGGTATATGTGATATATCCTGCACCTTATTCGATGAGGAAAGGACCGAGATCCCTTCACCGGGAGTGACTCCTTTAGCAATAACTGGCTGATGCTACATACTCGGTTTGTCTTTTGATTGCTTTTAAGAGTTTTTGCTTTGCACAGTGATATATATGATATATCCCGCACCTCATTCGATGAGGAAAGGACCGACGATCCCTTCACCGGGAGTGACTCCTTTAGCAAAACTAGAAAAGCCTCAAAAACACTCCATTTTTAAAAACATTTGATTCTACAACGATATCAAGTTCATTACGCAATAGGTTTTTAGAAAAACCTGTCGTAGCCCTCCGTCATTTCAGATACGTACTAGTTAGTATTCGTGCTGCGGTTGTTTGGCCTCCGTCAAGACGTAGTGTACGGTAGCTAACTAGTGCTTATCTGCTAGCATATGATGCGATTGGATTAGGGTATTCGTACGGCGTTGTTTGGCCTCCGTCAAGGATCGTGCGGGTGGGTTTAATTCAATCAGGAAATGACGGGTTGAACTTGACTAGCGGACTATGGGTTGTTTGGCCTCCGTCAAGGTCATAGGACGCTAGGGGTAAAATATTATCGGGAATTTCAAGTGTTGAAATTTGCAATGAGATTGCATACCTTCTATGAGATAGTTGGATCCCGATACCCGCTGCGAGTAAGAGTTACTCCTGGGAGAGTTTTATACATTACAATTAGCCGATCAAGTAGGTGTCTAGAAAGGTGTTAACGAGGTTACGCCTTTGAGAAAATGAGGTTTACATTAATTAGGTTCGTGCGAAAGCACGGGGGACCTCCCTCAAAGTACCGACACTGGCCTGGCTGAAAGATTGGCGAACTTGTAGTGTGTAATTAATCCCGGCTAGTTTTTCCTTTTAGGGTTTGAAGGAAGATTTGATAAAAAGCAGTGGGAGCCATCCTGATTAGATAAAATAATAACCAATCTATTCTTGCAAGAGCGCACGCTGAGTGTTTTCTTCTCTCTCTCTCCAGGTAGCGACCATATCACGCCTTAATCAAGATAATAATACGGATTATTGACCGAACCCGCTTGTTATACTGAGCTGGGGAACGTTGGTCCCGCTCCAACTTATAATTGTTATAAGACAGAGCAGGAAATTGGGGAATACCAGAATTCCCGTGCCGCCCAAACAAGGAGAGTGCATGATGATGCATCATCTTCGGGTGTGTTCATTACAGAGAACTGTTTCTCAGTATCCTTTACGTCCTGGGTATGTGATACCAGATCAGGATCCCAGATATGTAATCTGTTACATAGGGCTACAGAAAGGTAGAGGACTGAGAACGGGTGATAAGTTTCATGAGGCAGAAAACGGGGCAAGTGTTGCAGCCAAATCTGTTGGTCACTGTCACCCTGTATTACCAATACATTGATTCTGAACGAATGTTATTAGATACCGAACCTGATATACAAAATCATATCAGTCTCTTTATTAGTAAAGAAATGATAAAATTTTGTATTGTTGGATAATGTTTTGCACATTTCCTATATCAAAAGTTGATCGGTTCAGGCACGTTATCTAAAAGCGTTGATGTTCTAAATCAAACTACAGTTCTTAGTATATGGATCACACACAAGAGGAAGAGTTCAGAAATGAACGAATCCTTCTTGAGGTATTGTAGACTAGGTCATATCAATGCGACCCGACTGGCTGAGTTACATTTAGATGCATATTTAAATCAGTTTGAATTTATATCTTGTGAAACTCGCCAGTCATGTCACAAAGATAAGATGACCACAGCTCTGTTTATTGGAAACAGAGAAAGAGTTAGTGAACTCTTGGGACTGATACATGATGATGTATGTAAGGTCCCCTGTCTACACATGCCAGGACTGGTTATTTATACTTCATTACATTCTCTGATGATCTTTCAAGTTTCAGACCTATGTTCCTGTTGAAACACAAGTCCGAACCTTTTGAGATATTCACAGAATATAAGCTAGAAGTAGAGAACCGATAAGGGTATAAGTATTATGTCCTATGATGAGATCAAGGAGGAGAATACTTGAGCATGGAAATCCTGGACTATTCTAAACGAGAATGAGATTCTCTCTCAGCATTACTCCTCCGAATACACCATAGCACGATGGTATATCGGGGCGGAGCAATCACACCCTATATGATAAGGTGTGCTCTATGATTAGTACTACCGAGTTACCTGTTTCCTTTTGGGGGTTATGCACTTATGAAGTTGCATACCTATTGAATAGGGTTCCAATCAAATCAGTTGCCTACCACTCCATATGAGATATGATATGGAAAGAGCCCATGTCTTAAGATAGTTAAGATTTGGGGTTGTCCGGCCTATGTCTAAAACAAAATCCGGACAAGCTCGAGGCAAGGTCTGTAATGTAGAACTGGAAAGGTTCCAGCTATACAAACTACAGCAGATGATTTGATAGAGCCAAAGGATTCAGTAGATTCCAATGAACCTCAGCCTCTCCGCCGATCTAGTAGGGTTCCTCACCCACCTGAGAGATACTTCGGTTTCTCTATGACAGTGGGAGCGAGGACTGCATCATGAGATGATGACCCAACTAGTTTCGAGCTGGCCATCAGGAGTGTGACTCTGTAAGAATGGCTGGATGCTTAGCGATCTGAGATGGAATCCTTATACACCAACAAAGTATGGACTTTGGTTGCTATATCTGAAGGGTTAAATCCCCATCAGGAGCAAGTATATCTTGAGAAGATTACTTGGTGTACATCGAAAAGTTGAGACTTTCAAAGCTAGACTTGTTAAAAGTTTGCATCATTGACCAGCTGTGGATAATGATGAAACCTTTTCAAGTACCTATGCTTAAGTCCATCCAGATCCTACTTGCCACGGCTACATACCATGACTACGATATCTGGTGGTTGGGTGTCATGACAGCTTTTCTAAATGATGTTTTAGAAGAGTGCGTCTATAAGTACACAGCCAGAGGGCTTCGTAAACAGTGGGAGCAGCGGAAACATGTGCAAGATGCTTTATAGGATTAAAGCAGGCATCGCGGAGTTGGAACATCTGTTTTGATGAAGTAGTCAAAGAAGTTGACATCATCAAAATAGTAGATGAACCTTGTATAAACAAGAAGGTAGTAGGGAGTATGGTGACGATCCTCGTAGAGTACGTGGATGACATACTCTTGATAGGGAAGGAGTTTCCTATGCAACGCTCGATCAATCTCCGCTTATCACAATGATTCTCCATATAGGATCAAAGTGATACCTCCTAAATCCTGGGTTTTTGGATCTATGAGATAGATCTAATTGGATGTTAGGACTCTCACTAGTTGTAGTGAGACGGTATCAACCGATCCTGGGGAGAATCACTGGAAGGGTTCCAGGGTGATAAAGACGACTGAATGTCAGTCACAGGCATTGTCTTTACCCTCAGTGGAGGGACGGTATGTTGGAAGAGTTCCAGGCTAGATACCGTGGCATACTAGAAGATAAAGGCAGGATACATCGCTACTTAAGATGCTACCAAGGAGGATGTTTGGGTGTATATTGGTTCATGAGATGAACTACGTTCCAACCATTGTGAGACAATGGAGTTGTGGCTTATGCCAAGGAACGTCCGTCCCATCAGTGATCCAGACATATTCTAAGGCAGTGTCACCTGATCATGGAGATGGTTGATCTCCAGGAAGATCGAGGTAAGGAGAGTAGACTTAGAGGACAACACAGCGGATCCACTCACAAAAGCCTGTTCCCAGAGAGAGACTTTTATGGGATGGTTGAGTATGAGATACTGCAACCACTGCTATCAGATGGCCCTAGTGCAAGTGGGAGATTGTTAGTTATATGTATGCCCTAGAGGCCATTACTATACATAGGATGTATATTGTAGTGGATGCTGGGACATATATAGGGAGGACTTTCTTGCTCGACATGATAGTATGCTATCTGGTTGCTCTTTACCTTAACGTGTACATTGATTGTCTCTCTGATACATGTTGGTAAAGCCCTTAGGATGTGTACTTGACTACCTGGACTATGATGCAGATCATACTAGTGGGGACAGATAGTCTATAAGTACATCCTTCAAAGTCCCTAGTCGTGGGTGTATCGAGACGGGGCATCGATATACCAGAGTAGACTAGCGTGTACCTTCTCGACCCATATAGATGGGCGATGGATGATCCCATATCCATCGGTGTTTGACATCAGAGATGATATACGGGTGCTCAGTAGAGACTGGGTACACTGGACGGACTCGCCGAGAACTCCCAGATGGTATTATACCTTACGTCAGATGGCAGTTCTCTGGTGACACTGGTACAGAGTAGTCTGTTGACCCGAGATCGTCATAGAGTCTTGTGTGGTTCCCACTGTGCTTTGATTTCCATCTTACCATATCTAAGAGGGCGTGCAAAACGGTGGTTTTTGGGTACAGTCCCGAATCACATGGAGGCAATGAGCGATAGGAGGGGATTCGTCTCTTCCGGTATAGGGGGTTGATGTTGCGCTGTGTTCGATTGGTTATAACAGGAAATCCCTGGCCAGGGTTGCTGAGATTTACTGGTAAGTGTTACCAGTAGTTTCTCGAACAGTTATAGACCTCATATCGACACGACTTATCGAGCTATTGGGGTCTGACGTTTACCACCCCTAGGCGAGATATGCGACATATCAGACGATCAGACCGGACTGTACGGTAGTGTTACTGGTTGGATTCACTGGAGTGTGAGCGGGCTTGCTCGTCGATCTTCTGATCACTCAATACCCGGGTGGCCGTTACGTTTAGCAGACCGCTTGCGGCTTGTGGGTGTTTGATATGATCATCATCTGCTGCCGGCGTATTGACGAGTCTTTAGAGTCCTACACAGAGGTTTCCTGGCTCAAGCGAAACGAAATAGGAGCGCATATGAGATATGTGCGGGACCGAGAATAATGCGTGTATGTGATACCGTATTCCATTCTCGCGATGAATGTATCGAATGGTTATATGCGATATAACCTAGTTATCGAATCGAGGGTTGATTCGATAAGCCGATATATTGGATACTAGTCGGTTATATGCGATATGACCGGATCATTGAATCAAGTGTTGATTTAATGATTTAATGCATAATTATATATTTGATATATTACTTTGCATTAACTAGTATTGGTTCACTTTAAATGGATTTTCTCACTCGGATGTATACATTGTATATGTGATATACTTTTGTGCACTTGATTGTATCATGTTTGATGATACATGTTTGCTGGGGTTTTTGTGTAAAGATCAAACCATGGTTACATAATAATGGTTAGGGTTTTGTTTTATTCATTTATTTATTTGTTTATACATTTTGGAAAATAAATGGAAAAGAGAAAAGAATGGTGGCTTTTTTTGTTGTTTAGTTGAAGCTTCATGAAACCTTGACCTAATCCACCATTCTTATCTCATCCTTAACCCTAACCATTCCTTTAACCTTGGTCAATTCTCTACACATAACCATAGTTAGAATTATGATAAGGATTGATTTTCTATTCTATTTTTAAGAACTTTTAATAATTATCATCTTCTTCTTCTCCTCCTTCAAGAAGAAAACCAAGCTTCATCAATGGTGATTGATGAATATAAGTGAGAAATCTATTTCTAAAGTGAACCCACTTCCTATTTCTTCATCCTACACCTCTTGCCAAGTAGTATAGGGTGTTTCCTTCACAAGTTTTCATGGCTTGGTGAAGGTGGAGCTGGGCGCGCTCTACCACTGAGCTAATAGCCCTTCGTGCGGGCCTCCCAGTAGGAGGCCTGCTATGCCAAAAGCGAGAGAAACCCCATCCCTCTCCTTCCTTTTTGCGCCCCATGTCCCTCCCGTGTGGCGACATGGGGACGTAAAAAGTGGGAGCTTGATCTAGCGATGCCTCGACGTAGATCATCTTCGGCATGGACATCGACGACCTAGCTCGCCATTTCTCCGACGAAGCCGACGCTAGAGCCCTGGAATTCATTTGGACAGCGAGGGGACTTCGTTGCGGAGCCGTGGAGGTGGAGCACCGGATCTACAAAGGTTGTATTTCCGTATTCTTGTAGTTAAGTGTTAACTAGTTTCATTTATCGCCTAAACTTCTAGCCAACGATCTCGTTCTAGGGTTTCTCGGCACCGTTAAAATTTGAAATTGGCATGGTTGATGCCTTGTGAGACCTCATTAGGGTGCCTAGGAACCCTACAAGTTATGCCGTACAAGACGTTAGGTCCGTACCCTCTTTGTCTTATAGATTGTTAGGATCCCAAATTGATTAATGACGCCGTACGACGATTTACCGTACGTGACGAGTTTAATAGATGATTAATCTATACCCTTGACTAGAGATGCCGATTAATAGATTCACCGACTCGGTCATATTAGATACGTATACCTTATCGCATTTAGCTGATTATTTACCTTATGCTATATTCATGTTATTCTCATTGCATTGCATATACCTGTGCTAGTACACCTACACCATTATCGATGATGCGTATATTACACTTACACAGATTTTCCGGCTCACACACTTCATCATCGATAATTGCCATGTCACTATACAGTAGAATTGCTGCATCATGATATGACTCCTTGCATAATTTACTTGCTATAGTTGCATATACACCTTTATATACGATATTACATTTTGACCTTGGAGGAATTGGGAATCGCAGGATATATTTTTAAACTGGATTCATTTTAAAGAGCGGTTTTCCCTTAATATGTGCTTATTACTGTTCCATGTTGCATTTTATAAAGATATGCTTATATTTCTGTTATATGTCACATGCATCATGCTTTATGATTATACGCATTTGAGATATGCTGTTTTCATGAGATATCTGGATTGAGAACCGTGGTTATTTCAAAAGAAAATTTGTATTGTTTTAAAAACCCGGTTTCTCTTGATATGATATTTGTATAGTCCACCATGAGTTTTCTCGGCTCTTGAACAATATCATACACTCGATTCGAGGAGGAGGAGGAGGAACCGTCTGCAGGTGCATGGTGGACCCGGTGAGGTACCCCGGGGCAAGATGGCTGCAGATGATGGCGTTGAGCCTGGCAGGGGAACACTACCTACCGGTGATAGTATTTTGGACCTGGCGGTTATCCGGAGGATACCGACCGGAGTCATGAGATGGATACAGGCCAATCCGGATAGCCGGAGCCTGAGATATGAGGATTTACGTGTCGATGCTGGACACGAATTTCATGATATTTCGAGTGTCGGTGTTGGACACTCAGGTTACATGTTTTGGTGTGTCATTGATGAACACACACATTCTTGATATCCTTATATATTTACATGCATATGCTATTACGATGTTTCGAGTGGACGAGATCCACATGTATATTGACATTGATTATATTATTGAATGATATCCACTTGCATACTTGCATTTACTTATTGTTGGCATACATTTACATACGGTCACCCTAGATATCATAGTATTATCTTCATGATATAGTTGACCTAGGAATCGTTGTTTATTCGATTTCTACCTGTTGATATTTTCTACTCACGAGTTGGAAACTCACCCGCGTTGTGCCACAGTTGTTGTAGGTTGACCGCATAGATCAGTAGCGGTATCGTTGGCACACAGATTGCTTTTGGATGACTTACTTGGGTAAGTGGTATATGTTGGATCGTACCACTTTTGTATTTATTATTCATTTGTATCTAGTCAACTCCATCAATCAAAACTAGTATTTGTATAAAGAGTAAGACCCGGTGAGACTTGTAGTTGCGAGATTTGAGCGATGGGTTTTATATTCGCTTTTTGGGATGATGTCTTGATTTATTCATTACCTTTTTTTGTTGATCTTCGCCGATTGGGCGTCGTATACTTGTTTATTTACCTGCGTAGTTGTGATCCGCCGTTTGGCGAAGAGCTAGCTCCCGCTTGGGGATACCTTTTATATTATCTTGTATTTGTGGTTTTGGATCAAAATATACAAAGAAGGTGCTGTCGAAATTTTTAAAAGACGAACATGTTTTACAACAAGTAAGATAGAATTGCATTTTTCATGTTCCCTTTTTTATGCATTTAATAAAACACTTTTCTTCATTATACCTTATTTCAAAACTGCACCTCTTTTATTTCTTTAAAAGGTTTAGATTTCTGGGTTTCAGCTTACTTGGATTATGTTACGTCTTTAAACGTTGCGTGATTTGAGTGCTGGTCACGAGCTAATATTTCGAGTCGTGACAGATTTATCTTTTGAAAAGAAGTTAAACTTTCGTTAATAGTGTTTTGTCCATTTATGATTATCAAGATCTCTTTTTTAAAGATCTGCGATCAAGTTTTATGTTCTAAGAACTAAGTTCTTTTGTGTAGGGTTAAACCCTGATTTTAGAGGAATTAAATTCCTCGAAATTATGTTCTTTTTCTCTCATTTTCTTTTAATCTAGTTCTCTCTCCTAGATTCTGAGTTTGAAGAACAGGATTCCCTGATGTGAATTAAATTCTCAATTTGTGTCAGATCGAAGGAAGAACTAAGTTCTTTATATGAAAGATTAAACTCTTATTTTTTTATACTAGGCAAAAGAGATATATTTATCTCTGCTTTTCTTTACCTAGGGTTTGAGAGAGCGAGAATCTTCTTATTTTTTTTGAAGAATTAAATTCTTAGTTTCTTTTGTAGAAAAGCTTATGGGGTCGATCCTCTATCTGAGACTTAAAGTCTTAGTTCCTTTATATAGGAGAGGCAAATTGTTAATTAGTTTGAGAAAATCTCTCATTTAAGAGATACCAACTGATATAATTGGCCTCAAAAATTGTTCAGGGGATTTTATCCATCGTTGGATCTTTGATCTCATGAATTTCTGTTTTACAGAATATATATTCTTGTTTTTAACAAGATTAGGGATATATTTTCCCATGGATAGAATTTAATTCTATCGAACGGTGATTTTTAATCACCATTGGATTTTTAATCCAAGAGTTCTCTGTTTAACAGAGCTCATCTTTCTCAGTTTAGAAAGATATAGGGAAATATTTTCCTATCTCAGAAAATATCTTTCTTATTTAAAAGACCAAGGAGATAATTTCCCCCCAATAGAATTTAATTCTATATTTGATGATTTAATCACCATTGGATCTTTTGATCTGACGGTTCTCTATATAGAATTTAATTCTATGAGAAGCTAAAAAGTATGTTCTCACGTGTTTAACACGTGACCCCAGTGCGGGTTTTAATATGCTTATATTTAGATCCATATTTTTTGCATATAAGCACTTACGTGTTTAACACGTGAGGCTGGTTTACCTTATTTTTTCTCAGTGCTTATATGCTTTGCATATAAGCGCTCACGTGTTTAACACGTGAGGTCCAAACTGTGGGAATTCTTTCCTTCTTTCTTTTCTCCCCCTCTTTTTATAAGGGAACAAATGCCCCTAGCATTGCTCTCACGTACCTTACACTTGAGTGCAATGATATCAATTTCACAACCGTTGGATCACCTAGGGGAGTGGGGAGTCTAACTGATCCCATCATATCCTATAAATATGGCCTTTAGCCCTTGACATGACTGCTATTTTTTCACCTTCTTCTCTAAGTTTTTCTTTCTTTGACAATTTAATTCTCATTTCAGAGCTTAGATCTCTGGTTTCAAAGTTCCTTTGAACTGAGTTAAACTCTGCCAAAAATTTTTTGGTAAGGACTACGAATAAAGCTTAGCTCCTAACATCTTTTGGACGTTTTTTTCATTTTGGATTTTAAATCCACTAACATATTTGACAAATCTCGGTTCTTTTCTTGAATAGATATTTTAAAGATATTTAAAAAACCTTTTTAATGTAGATCGTGGATCTTGATATCCATATCAAGAATTTGAGTCAATGGACATTCTTTGAGAATCGTTGATTCTCTCCTTAGGGTTTTACCCTATTGTCAATCTTGACAAATGAGGTTTTCCGAAATTTGATTCCATCTTTTTAAGCAGATCTTAGCTCTGCTTTGATTCTTAGGAACTTCAGGAATTTTATTCCTTTTAACTTTTTTTTACTGTTCTTAGATATTTTCTTTTTTTAAAAGGATTTTTAGGGTTTTAATACCCATTTCACAGATTTGAATCTGTTGTTTTTTTTTTTAAAGAATATATTTTTCAGGGATATTGGGAGTTTTAACTTTACTCTTCATTTAATGAGAACTATTCATTTAATGAGAATTCTTTTTGATTCTCATAATGGGCGCATGTCCCATCATTGATGAGCCGCCACTTTGATTTTGTGGGATCCACTAGCTTTTTAGGCTTAATGATTCCACCATTTTTTATTGCTAACTTTCCATCTGGCTTCTTTTCAAGTACTATGGCTGGTCACTTATACGATATCGAGGAGATTGTCTTCTACGAAGAAATTCTCATACAAGGTCGCTTTCAAGGCCAAGAGTACACAAATGCCCAATGTGATGAGGTGATGCATCGCTTTGATGATCACAACGATCGATCGCTCCCCCACCGTTCTGCCCTTTTGAAGATTATCATTGGATCGATCTGGGAAGCGCTTCCTGAGCTTGATGAGGGTATGCCGCTTGAGACACTTGATGACGATTAAGACAAGGTGCATTCAGTATATCTGGTGGGCCTGATCTCGAAGAAGTGGAGAGATAATCTCGTCGATGTCTTGCATTGCGTCTTCCAACAGAAAACGATAATATCCGCGTACCAAAGGATGGAAGACATCAGCGGGGATCCTGAAGCTTGCATTTGGGAGAAGATGCATAAGAAGATGGTCAATGAAGCTAGAAACGCTTTACTCAAACTTGTCTTTAAATTTGAGAATCCATATCTGGAATTTAGCGTCTTACCATTGTAGACCTTTGATGATGTTTGTTTCTGTTTTTCTTTTATTTCTTTTGTGATCGTCCCCATTACCAATGTATAAATTTCTTTGAAGCATGAATGACAAGCCTCTTTCCCTTTTTTTACGCCAACGCTCACGTGCCTTTCACGTGAGACGCTGCTATAGGATTTAATCCTATAAAAGACTAGTTCCAGTGCTCACGTGTGCTTCATGTGAGGCACTACCTTATTATATGTGGAAACCGTTTCACCTTCTTACTTTTCTTTTTCCGAGTCACCCTTTTCTTTTCCAATTCCTTCTTTTTGTCAGAGCTTGGAAATAGTTCCACCATGCACAACATTTTCTTTGCCGAGACTTAAATGCTTCTCTTTATAATCTAAAACAGTGCTAATCTTCTCCTTCACAGAGAAAGAACTACTATAACATAGCTTGCAATCTCCCACATGCTCTTTGACAGCCATGAGAGGTGTCCATCGAGGAGATCATTCCTTGTTTCGCTGCTCGACTGGTGAATCCCGATCTCACGGATGATCAATGCGATATGATGATGTACGAGCTCTTGATTCATAGAGGGTCTCCTCTCCCTGCCGGCTCTATTTGGTTTCGGATGATCTTCTTGGCCATTCTTGACAGCATTCCTCCTCATCCGGCGGAGATGACTCTACCGATGCTCGACACAGCGGAGGACATGATGGACTGCGTTCATGAGACGTGCTTAATTAAAAAGCCTCTAAAGGACCGCTCGATTCATATGCTGAGTCAGATCCGGGCTCGGCGGGCTATCTGTCTTATTTTACTGACGAGCGTAACACTGATAAATGGGGAGGGACTCTTCGTGAGAACTGCCGTTACGATATGGTAGTGCAGGCAGAGAAAGTTAGAGAACTTTGTTTATTGTTTTGTTAACTCATGTATCTCTGATCCCATATTTGGTGATCTTTTCCTTGTAGAATAAGATGTTTATTTAAATGCATTTCTTTTATCGTTGACTGCTGAATATTTCATCCCCATCACATATTCATGTGTGCATCTCACCCATTTCGGAGCTTCTAGTTTATTCACTCATTTCGGAGTCTCTAGTTTATTCACTCATTTCGGAGTGTTTTTAGTTTACCTCCCTTAGGTTTATAAGCAAACTTGCCCTAACGTTGGATGTAGATAACCCTCATTCTTTTATGACAAAGGTCCGTTAGGTTTGTGGTACTAGGTTTAAGTCCATTGTACCGTCGCATTGGCCGATATATTTCTTGATATGCAGTTCCTTAGGTTGCTATTCGAGTAGCCCCGCGACTGTCGTGTCACTGATCCTTCTGAGGATGGAAAAGACGTCTTCAAGTAATCTTCTTAGATTTGAGTATTTGTATTATCGTCAAAATAACAAGCGTTAGGTATTTGCCATTGCACTTTTTACTTGAGGTTAGGCTTAATTTGAAGCCCCGATGTGTCATAACTGCACCTTCTGGGTGGGATGATCTTCAATGGTCTTTAAGATTTGTATGTATTGCCGTCAAGACTCGAAATTAAGAATATGTCATCACTTCGCTTTTATTTTATGATGTCGCGCCAATTCTCCGCTGAACTAAGATAGACATCTGTGTGATCTCTATGATGTATATATCGCAGTCGAGATCTGCAGCTATAATTTTGACATCGCTCTAAATTCATGTAATAGTTGCGTCCGCACCCTGCTGAAATGAGAAGGACGTAAAGATGATCTCCAAGCTATAGATGTCTCTATTGAGATCTAGAGCTAGGATTTTGCCATTGATCCACTTTTATTTGACCTTGGGTCCTTTGTTGACGTCGCGTCTGCACCCTGTCGGAGTAAGAGAGACGTCGAATTGAGCTAGTGTTTTGACATTACTCTGCTTTGATTTGGCTCCTTAAAGCTTTGTTGATACCACGTCTGCACTCTGCTGGAGTAAGAAGGAGTCGAATTGATCTTTAGGCCGCATATATTGCCATCAAGACTTGGAGTTGACTCCTTTTTTATATAGCTCCTTGAGGCCATGTCGACACCCCGTCTCTCCTTTGCTGGAGTACAAGAGACGTCGAATTGGTCTTTAGGCCGAATACATTGCCATCGAGACCTAAAGCTAGGATTTTGCCATCACTTCACTTTTATTTAACCCTTGGGTTTTTGTTGACGTCACGTCTGTATTTTGCTGGAGTAAGAAGGACGTCCAAATAGTCTCTAGGATGTAGATGTGCCATCAAGACTTGGTTCTTCTTTTGACAAAGCGTGGTGGGAAAATATGGTTCATTTTCTTTCATTTGTGCCCATGGGTCATGTAACGCCCCATGCCCCGATACAGATGGTATTGTCCGCTCTGGCCGAAACCGCACGGTTTTGCCCTTTAAAGTGAACCGGACCCGACCAGGGGCCACTTCCTAGGAAGTCACCCATCCCAAGACTTCCCTGGCCCGAGCATGCTCTAATATCGTGGTAATACCGATTATAGAGTTCTTAAGCTCCTGTAATACCGATTCACTTAAAAGGCGCCTATGTAATTGAGAGTAGTATCATTACATTTATAATGCAGTTCGGTCCTCTTTCGGAATATGTTCCGAAAATTCCCCATTGTTCTACAGTGGGAACCACGGACTCAAGAGGTGGCCCCCACGGATTCAAGAGGTGGCCCCCGCACTCTTAGCATGACAATTGGCGTGGCACTTTGTTCCGTGTAGCACTTTGTTCCGTGAGCAAGAACTGGGTCCCGACAGGTTAGTATACAAGAGTCAATATGGATTTATTTGCAGGGCAGAAAAATTTTATTTTATTATATATTTTTATTTATTTCCGCGATACTCTATCTTTTCAGTTTTTCATATCGTGAAAGTCGCGATTGTCCAATCATTTCGGTTGTTTTTTGCAGTGCCCAATCATTTCGGCTATGTCATTTTTATTTTTACTTGCTATTTTTATTATTTTTATTGCAACTTTGAAATCTAATACCAATTTTGGCACCAACATCGCTACAACTAGAATATTTTCATGAGCGAATCATTATTTGCTTTTATTGATTTGAACAAAGGAGGCTTAGCAAGCAGGGATAAGATCCTGTCGACTAAAACTTTTTGACTTTATGAACCGTAAGGATCTCATAAAGGTATTTCTCCCTGCGGGTCATGAAGATCTTGTAGGTATATTTTCTCCTTAGGAATCGTGGGGATTCCTAAGTGTGTTTTTTTTTATAAGTCGTAAGGATCTTAAACAAGTATTTTCTCCTTGTAAGTCATGAGGACTTGCAAGTGTCGTTCGCCATATAGGGATATTTCTCGCCATTGATGGAACTTGGTGGGGGATATATTTATTTATACCCGTGGATTGTATATAACAGTCGATATTGGACCACTTATAGGGCAGAAAGGTTTTGTGGGGCTTTAGTGGCTTAAGAACAGGTTCAGATCTTTGTAACTTAAGGCTTTTGAATTCTATAAGCCGTGAGGGTCTTATAGAGGGTATATTCTCCTTATGAGCCATGACAATCTCGTAAGTGCATTTTCTCCTTAGGAATCGTATGGCTTCCTAAGTGTGTTGCTCCTTTATGAGTCATAAGGATCTTACGTGGGTGTTTTCTCCTTAAAAAGTCGTGAAGACTTTGCAAGTTTCCTTTTAACGAATTCGCCCCCTTTCGGGTTTTCACGAGCTCGCCGGTAGCCTTGCTGTTTTTACTCACAGCGCCCTTTCGGGTTTTCATCCGTGTCCATTTCGCTTGTGGACATACCTTTTTTTAAGCGGCCCGTAAGGTAACGCACCATTAGTTGTAGGCCCCAATCTTTTTCGAAGGATTGCATCATGCAGGACATTGGAGAGTTATAAATTGTTTATGCCCGTGAATTGTGTACAGTAATCAATATGGGGATCCACCATAGGGCTAAACATATTAGTTTAAGGGCATGACGATCCATTATCACCATATTTTGGGGCGAGTTTTTAGTTTAAGTACTTTTCGGTCCAACATTCCCATTTTAGGGACAAATGTTAGTTTAAGGACATTTCGGTCCGTTATTAGTTTAGGGACATTTTAGTCCATTATCCCCGTGTTTAGGGGAGCGCACTAGTTTAGGGACGTTTCAGTCCATTATCATCGTGTTCTGAGGCGACGGAGTTTTTTTTCTTTAGGTACTACTTTCAGAGTTCTGACTCAAGAAGAGTGAGTAGATACAAGCGTCGTTATCTATCATTGACATAAGTCATGACTCTTCAAGTATAGTACTTTTTGAGGAATCGGCCGTTTATTGGCCGAAACGGCCTTTCGCCATGCATATCCATGAGCAGGTAGGCTCCACCTTGGTAGACTTTGTCAATAATATACGAGCCTTCATAGTTAGGCTTGATTTTCTCTTGTTTTGCACGATTAGAAATCATTAGTCTTTTGACAACTAACACGAGTTCGCCTTGGCGGAATGTTATCAGCCTGGTCAGTCTTTTGTATGACCGGGTCATCCTTGCCTTATAAGCCTCCAGATTTTGCTGTGCTACAAGGCAGGTTTGATCGAGGGCGTTGAGCTGCTCGAGCCTAAGATGAGTATTTTCTTCATCTGTCAGCTCGTATCGAACCGCTACTCGTAGAGAGGGGAGTTCTATTTCCAATGGGAGTACTGCTTTTGTGCCGAACACCAGTGCGTATGGTGTTGTATTCGTGGCCATTTTGAACGTTGTTTGGTATGCCCAAAGAGCTTTGTGAAGCCTTTCGTGCCAGTCTTTTTTGTTTCTGGACATTGTCTTTTTTATAATCTTGATCAGGTTCTTGTTGAAGGCTTCAGCTAGACCGTTGGTCTGAGTATTATAGACTGAAGATTATCTCCAATCTATTTTATACTGCTATGCGAAACGGCTGATTTTATGGCTTCTGTAAGCTGGTCTATTATCCGAGATAATCCGTCACGGAGTCTCGAACTAGTATATGACATGGGTCTTAAAGAAATAGAGGATATTTTCCGTCTTCACCTCCCTTAGTGATAATTATTCTTCACACTTAGAGAAGTGGTCGGTTGTCGCCAGTATAAACCAATGTCCTTTGGATGACACCGGTTCGATGGGGCCAATTATATCGGTTCCCCACATTTCGAATGACCAGCTGGCCACTATCGGGTGTAGCGGATTTAGGTGCTGATGTATGAAATCCTCGTGAATTTGGCACAAGTGACACTGCTTCGCATATTCGAGGTAGTCCTGAATCATCGTGGGCCAATAGTAACCCATTTTTTTTATCTTCAGCTTCATCTTCGGACCCGCCTGATAGAAGCCGCAAAGTCCATCGTGTATTTTTTGGACGACTTTCTTTGCTATCTTTGGCTCTAGGATCCTTAGTCATAGGAGGTCGAATGATCTCTTATATAGGGTATCATTGACGAAAGCGAAAGACAAAACTCGTTTCATGAGCTGATGTCTAGATGACACATTTTCGGGCGTTCGTTAGGACTTGAAGTAGTCTATGAAGACTTCCCTCCAGTCCTTGACCTTTTCTTCGTCCTCTATTTGAAGAGCTAATTGTTCGGTCATTTCTTTTCCTTCGGATGGCTCTATCGAGTCTTCCGAAGATATATCTGTTGGCGTGAGAACCCTGCGGCTTTGCACAATGATCCTTATGTCATCGAGGTCTTCATCGTCCAATTCCTTATCTAATTTAGCCAACGCATCCGTCTTACTGTTTTCCGCTCGCGGTATGCTTTTCAGGGTATAGGAAGAGCTTTGTGTCAGCAGTTGCTACACTTTTTCACCATACCTTATCAGCTCTGGCTTGAATGTTTTATAATCACCGTTTACTTGGCTAACGATCAGCTGGGAGTCTCCATATATGAGGAGGTCTTTGATTCCCATATCGATAGCAATCTCAAGACCGGCTATTAAAGCTTCATATTCCGCTTCATTGTTAGTTCTTGGCTCCGTTAAGGAGAGGGTGTAACGCAATATCCCACCTTGCGAGGTTACGAAAATAAGGCCCACCCAAGCTTTGATTATGAAGGTGTTTCGCTTTCACTGCTTCATGGAGAATGCTCCATCGAAGTAAAGCTCCCACTGATGCTTATCTTCTTCTTTTTCTTCTTGAATTGCGTTGAATGCATGCTCATACGGCAACTAGCAATTTAAGGAGGAATCGGCTGGTATCGGATGCTCCACAAGAAAGTAGGCAATGATATGTCCTTTCACTGCTTTGTGGAGTCGATACGTTACCGAGAACTCCATCAGGAGGAGGGCCCATTTGGTAAGCCTTCCTGTCAGTATGGCCTTTGACATTAGATATTTGAGAGGATCCATCTTCGATATGAGGTGAACCTCACATACCAAGGTGTAATGTCTGAGCTTCATTATTGGGAAAATCAACACCAGGCAATACTTTGTCACGATCCGAGTATTTCGACTCGTGACCGGCACTTAACCACGCTACGTCTACAGGCGTAACGCGACTAAGTAAGCCGAACCCAGAAATCCAAACCATTTAAAATAGTGAGTGTTAAAAACATTTAGTTAAATCATTTAGAAAATAACCTTAAATAATTCCATAAGTTCCTTTTTATAATTACTTAATCAATTAAATAATTTTGGCAACATTTCCTTTGTAAAAGTAGCCCGAGACCGGGTACAAACAGGATATGAGTAAAAATGAGATATAATGAAACAAAACATTCCCAAACGGGAGCAATCACGCCCAACGGCGGAAACCATCATCACAAGAGTAATACACGACGCCGTAGCGAAGAATGAGCAATAAGTAAACATCACAGAAAATAACTGCATATAAAAACAATCGGCTCCCACGAGCTCGACACCAGAATACAAAATATACATCATCGTCCTCACACAGTATCTAAGTCCAGTACATAAATGGTAGATGGAGAGTACTAGATACAAAAAGGGATACAATAAAAGTAATCAGATACCACAACCCACCTAAATGCAAAACAGCTCTCGCCGCAACTGTAGTGGTATCTGTAGCCCAAAAGATGCAAAAGACAGCCTGCCGCGACTATGCTGAGGGCAACCTGCAAATACTGTGGCACAACGGGGGTGAGTTGCCAACTCGTGAATAGAGATAACATATAAAGGTAATCGCGAGCATGCACGTACTGCGCTATTCTAACAAATGCCAGCAGATGATATCAATGCGTGATAAGCACTATGTGCAATAATCATGTAGATGCTCTGTCAGGTAAAATAACTACAGGATTAGATATATGGTAATCAATGCTGAGTATGGGATAAACAACATCCACACGGAATATCAATGTGGAAAACAATCGGTGCCCACAACTGCACCCAAATCCCAAATAACTCAGGCGCCGGCACACCCATCGGCCCTCAAATCTTGTAAACCTCTGAGAATCATGAGTGCCCAACATCGGCACCTAAAACATCATAAAATACTCGTGTCCAGCATCGACACGCCAATCCTCATACATCGGGCTCCGTCAGTCCGGATCAGCCCACGGGCTCCGTCTGCGGTATCGGCCCTCGGCCCCGGCAGTACGGATCATCCCGCATCCATCTCTCGACTCTGGTCGGTATCCTCCGGATAACCGTCAAGTCCAACCAATCACCGGTAGGTACTCGCCACCCTGCCAGGCTCATCGTCTACTCCACGAAAAACATTTCTCGCCCCGAGGAACCATACCGGGTCCACCACGAACCCGTAAACGGATCATCCATCTCCTCGAATCGGGTTTCAAGCACACGTCTCAGCACCGAGAAAACGCGTAGTGGACGCACCAAAATATCATATCACGAGGAACCGGGTTTTCAAATAGTGCATCTTTTCTTAAAAATCCCACGGTCCTCAAAACCAGAAATCACATGAAAATCCAACACCAAGAAGTAAATCCAATGCGGTGTGCTACGTACATCAATCCATGATATAGGTATAAGGGAAAACCTCTTTTAAAATTAGTTTCCGTTTGTAAAGATATCATGTGGCTCCCAATTTCCATGAAAGTCATATCGAATCATATATGAAATGAACTACAGTAATATAATCATGGCAGTTCTATAGTGAGTGTGTCATGGCAATTACTAACGGTGTGTGTGTAGCATGCAGATCAGTGCTCGTGCAACATGAACCGTTAGTAATAGTGCGGTGTTCTATCAATTCTAAGCATACATACAGCAGGGAATGCAATATGCAATTACAGTCCATGAGGTATATGCAACATATAATAATAAAGTCCTGTCAGTCCTGACGCATAACGCCATGCGGACGATATCCCCGTAGATGTGAAATCTACTCACCGAAGTCTCGTGCTAAGTGTAGCCGACGACTTGCTTGCCCTTCTTTGCAGCGTCCGTCTCACTTGCCTGCGAACCTAGAATCACATAACATATATCACAAATAATCTCCATTTCATAAAAACGTGATATTACGATACAATTAGAAACCCGTGTCGCAAACCAATCGCGCGTGTGCGCGATACGCTAAAACGTGTGATCACACGCCTGAAACTACCCTGACGCGTCGCAATACGCAGAAACCCCAAACCCACACACGTATCACGCGTGTCGCGAAGGTTTAAAATACGAGAAATAGGTATTTAGTCCCAGATTTTTATACAGAACTTAACTTACAAAAATATATATACCACAAAACTCCACATAGCAGCAGACACCCAATGGACCAAACCCCAACCCAAACCCTACCCATCTGGCCGCAAATTGCGGCCAGATCGAATATTTCGGCGGCCACATCATGAAGAAAGGGGGTCGGGTTCTACCTGGGGTATCAGCACCTAACCAACATACTGCAGTCATCTCAAAATTAATCTGAACTCATCGGGTCGATAGCAGTTTCCAGAAACTCAAATTTTGCTTTAAAACGATGAATTGCATCAAATAGGGATCTGGTGGTATTCTAGTGCAATTGTGGTTTAATCTGGGTTAAAATGGCCTTAACAACACTCTAACAACCTACTGAACCCAAATCACACATCACTTGGCCAAGGTTCTCACTAAACACCTCATATCGCACTAAATCGCACCAAAAACCACTAACCGAAGCAAAACTACGCTAAACAAGTAAACTAGGGAGTAAGTTTAGGAAATATACCCCACACTCGACCCTAGGGAGCTGGAGGAAGAAGAAGGAGTGAAGGGAAGGGGGCTGCAGTCGAAGTTGTGGCTGCTGCTGCTCACTGATGCTATTGTTGCTCACTGTTGCTGCTGCTGCTGATCTCTGTTGCTGCTGTTGCTGCTTCTGGCTGCTGCTGAGCTGCTTTCTTCTGCTGGTGTTGAAGAGGTAAGTGTGTGTGTGTGTGAGAGAGAGAGAGTGAGGTTGAGAGAAAGAAAACAAAACAAATGAGAGGAAATCATCACCCCAATGTCAACCCCTCCTCCCTCTCTCCTCATTAATTGCAAGCATGGCTTAAGCCATGATGCACTCTCTCTCTCTCTCACCAAGTCAACACCCTAAGAAAATTTCAAATTAAAGCAACTATTAATTAACTAATTAAACTCAATTAAAACCCAAAAGACTTTAATCCCCATGATTAACCCCACCATGGTTGCTAATCCTAGTATTAACTCTTTTAAAAACCCTAGTTTACATGCACATGTGTATGCAAGCCTAGGAAAATTTTTAGAAAAATATTCATTAAATTAGGAAAAATATTTGAAACACAATTTGGTAAACTTTTTGTTAAAAACCCTTTACTTAAATATAAATAGTCACTAAACACATCCTAAGGTGTTACACAATACTTTCCGATAAGGAATAGTTGCTTTCTGCCTCCAGGAGAACTCGACTTAAATAATACAGAGCCCTCTCCTTTCTATGATCGTTCTATTGTGCTCATAATGCGCCTAGAGAACCCTCAAGGACCATTGTATATAAGATAAGGGGTTTTCTCTTAACCGGAGCAGCCAATACCGGCGGATTTTGCAGGTATTGCTTGATTTCATCTAGTGCGTTTTGGCACTTCTGATCCCAGAAAAACGGGGTCCCCTTCTTCATCAAATGACTATAGAGCCGGCATTTTCTGGAGAGGTTGGCAATGAACCGCCAGATAAACGCGAGCTTTCCTTGGAGAGACCGCAGTTGTTTGAGGTTTATTGGCAAAGGCATTTTCATAATCTCCATGATTTTTGAGGGATCGATTTCGATGCCTCGGTGACGTATGACAAATCCCAGGAATTTACCTGAGGAAACTCCAAACGCGCATTTTAGAAGGTCCATCTTTAGATTATACTTCTGAAGACTTTGGAACACTATTTTTAAATGTTCACAATGTTCCTCATAAGATTTGGTCTTCACTATAAGGTCGTCGATGTAGCATTTGACAATCTCGTGTATGAGGTTGTCTAAGATCTTTTTCATGGCCCTCGGGTAGATAGCGTCGACGTTCTTCAAACCGAATGGCATCACCTTATAACAGAATATGCCCAACGAGGTCCGGAAGGCGGTGTGCTTTTGGTCTTCAGGATCTATTTTTATTTGATTGTATCCTGATGATCCATCTATGAAGGAGGAGACTTCGAGAGTGGACATCTTATCGATCATCAGCTCGGTGATGGGCACTGGGAAGTCGTCCTTCGGGCAAGCTTTGTTGGGGTCCCAAAAGTCCACACAGATGCGAACCGTCCCATTTTTCTTCATCACCAAAATGATATTAGCAATCCAGTCGGGATATTGAAGCTCTTGGATGAAGCCAGAGTCGATTAGTTTCTTAACTTCAGTGTTGATATTCATCTCAAGTTTGAGCCGCATCCTTCTTGGCGCCTGTTTGATTGGCTTTATGCTTGGTAATATAGCCAGTTTATGTACCGCTACTTTTGGATCTAGACCTGGCATTTTAGAATAGTTTCATGCAAATCAGTTTTTATACTATATGAGCACATCTTTTAACGTGGCTACCTGTTTTTCAGATAGTAGCTCACTGACGAACGTCGACCTCGGATCATTTTTCGTCCTTAAGTCAATTTTTCTTAGGTTGTCCGCCGTAGTGTGTATCTCATCTTCTAGCTCTTTTGGTGTTGATGGAAACTCTGAGATTATCACGTTCCCGTCTTCATTTGAGAAGCACCCGAATAGTTCACTCATACTCTCAAGCCATCCCACTTTTGAGAGTGTTATCATATGGCAGGTACGAGTTCGCTTCCCTTTTTGCGGTTGAGCTGGTTTTAACCTGACGGTGTAAGTCCTCTTTGGGTCATGTTTTCGCGGCGGGCTTACCTTCCAGCTGTCGGATAAAGCGAACCTGCCTTGTCGATACTGGTCTTCCACCCAGTCTTTGAACATGAAGCAGTCTTCAAGTGGTGACCTATTGCTCGGTGATAGGAGCAATAATCTGGATGATAGACTTTGTTTATTTGTTCGGGATGCCGAGACTCCGAAAGCGTCATCATTTGGTGCTTCATGACAAGGTTGAATATTTTCCCTGTCTTGTCTTAAAGGAAAGTGTATTTCCGATCCATCTTCTTTATAAAGGATGGGCTACAATCGAGCTTTTCTCGATTGAACGGTGTCTTGGATCCGCTTTGTTTTCTTCGAATGTTGCTTACTTTCTTTGCCCTATTTTTACTTCCATTTCGGGATTTTCTCCCTTCGCAAGAACGCATAGCCGGCTGGGGATGAAGAGCGTTATGGTCTACTTCCTCCGCAGATTGCTGACTGAGACGCCGTGTGCTGCCCTTTTCCATAAATGACCATTTCGCGACTATGGTTATTCCGGCTTGCTTAAGAAGCTTCTTTTATTAGCTTGTCAATGTTTTCTTCGAGTGATGGACTTAACATTTTCAAAGCGGGATCTTGTTCCAATTTGACATCACGGCTATCAGGAAGAGCATTTTCTTCTCCATTCAAACTGTTTATGATGTGACAACTATAAATTTGCTCCCGTTTTTTGGACCAAACATATCCGAGTCCAGTTGTTTCCATCTTCCCGTTGGGTTATTTTTCCTCGAGTCCTGAGAATATCCCAAATCTTTTTATAGAATTGGTTCTGCCGAACGGTTTGTTCGAGAGGTGCTCCTTGGCATTTTAACAGTTTCTTTAATCCCTCCGCATAATTTTTTAGCATACAGATAGAATAGAACCTATCAAGAGCGGGGTTGACACCATGCCGGACTTCTTATTTTACTCTGGTCTCCGTAGATTTGTAGAAGAGGATCTCCTTTTCACTTTTTTGCCTAGGAGGCACGTTGAAGGTCTGCAGTTCTTGTACGTTCTATGTATTGGGTGTATCAAGTTCCTTGTAGTGTCGAGGCAGAGCCATTATGATTTTTAGACTTTGATCCGTTTTTGCGAGAGTTTGTATTGACAGGTGAATGGAGAAAAATGCATTAGTTTCATCCTCGGAGTCGCTGCCAAAGACCGGGATTGGGGTAGATGGTCCGGGCTTATTGTTTTCTTTTTGGGGTTGCTCCGAATAGACTATTTTTTCGTCTTTCTCGGTATAGCTCCCAAAGATCGGAATAGTGGCCGTGGATTTTTGTTTACTCTTAGGCCTGTGGCACCTTTTAGTATTCTCGAAGTCTGGAAGAAAGTATTTTGCGTCTTCGTATTTCCGGACTTCGTTTATGGAGAAAGGATTTAGCTCTCCCATGACGGTGTACTCCAAGCCATCCTTGAAATACTCCATACACTGATGTTGTGTAGAAGAGATGATATTGTACTCATGTAACCAAGGCCTGCCAAGCAAAACGTTATAGCAAGTATTGACATCAATGACATGAAATTTGATGTCAGTGATGAGCAGACCGAAATATAGCGTCGGTATTACGGACCCAAGTGTTCGTGACGACTGTGAGTCGAACCCGGAGATGGTAATTTTTTTCTCAAACAAGGTGTTGAACATTCATGCAAATTTCCTTCAGCACTCTCACATTGAGAAGATTAATGGAAGATCCGTTGTCGATAAGGATTTTCCCTATCTTGATGTCATGGCAGTATCTGGTGGCGTATGATGGGCGATTATGTTCGCACATACCGAAAAGTAGATCTTCATCGCTAAATGTGATATCAGCCGTGTGGACCTCTGCCAGTTCATTTTTCATCTTCACTTCTGTGAAAAAAGCTTGGAACTGATTGGACTCTTGTAATGCCTTGATTAGGGAATCTCGTGCCTCTCTGGAAAGGAGGAGAGCATCCAATATGCTTAGCTGCGGGGGTATTTTTCTCAGATGTGCTAGGACATTGTAATCCACCTTGTTTTTCTTAAGCGGGTCCTTTGCGATGAGCTCTTTGACTACTTCTTCATCGAGAGCGATTTCTTTGGGCATTTTCCCTTTTCTTTTGTCCTTTTTGTTCAAACCTTTGTTTACAGGTCCGTGCTTCTTCTCAGGTAGCATACGGCTACGCAGCTGAATGTTTTCACAATTCTTCTCTTCCTCTGCTTTTCCCAAGGCGGAGTCTTCAAAGAGTGGGTTTAGGGGCATTTCGTTCTCGGAATCGCTCCCGAATGTGAGAACTTGAGCATTTTCCTTTCTGAACTGGTAACAACCATATGACAGTTGTCAGTTGTTTCTTTATGCATGTTTGTCTCGTCACCCTCACGCTGATGAGTGCGAGCTTCATGCTTTTCCTTTTTAAAGTGTTTTCGATGGGCAACATATCATTTCCACCACTTCTTAAAGGTATTGCACTCCTCGACGGGGTAAGCGACCCTTCGATGATAGAGGCAATATTTTGGATGTGATTCTTCTCCGTTGAAGCATGGGACTCCAGAAGTGTACCTCATGAGAGGTAGTAACTTCATCCCCAATGATAGGACTTTGGCGAACCGTTTCTCAATTCTGATCCTGCTCTTATTTGTTGCAGGTGTGCTTTGGTTTGGTCGGAGCACTTTACGACTCGTTCTCACCGCAGCTTATTTATTCAGACGCTAACACTTAGCCTTTTTTGTCTCGCGTTCTCGGTCGTCTTTGCTTTTTTGAAAGGCTTCATTTAAAAGTCTCTCATCAGGTCCTCTTCTGGCAGTTTCGGGAATTTTAGCATCGATTCTACCCCCAGTTCCTCCACATCGTTTTCTGACGGTGAGAGAGCTTCTTCTTCATATAACGATGAATTGGAGACCAAGTAACAACTTGCTACATAATCTTCCGCTTCTTCTGACGAGTCATTTCTCTCATCATTGTCATTGTCTCCGTCCTCAAGAATATGCTTGAGGGATTCTTCGAGCGTGACTGGTATCTGTGCCTTCTGGTTATATTATTCCAACACGTCTATATACTTTTGTAGATCTGTGCGCTCGTCGTCATATTTGACAGGCTGCACAGGTTTCTTGGTTTTCTTCTTCTTCTTAGAAGACTTTGAAGGCTTATCTTGGGAGCTTTTCCCTTTGTCAACAACTTTCGATGCTGGACAGGGTTTTAGCATCCCTTAAATAATTTTAGGTTCAAGCGGGTTGTTCTACTTGATTACTGGACATGCTTATAGATCTTTCAGCATTCTTTTAGTTTTTGCTGAAAAGACTACTTCCTATGGTGCTTCTTCCACGAGTGAGCATGATGCCCCCTGCGCATCCATTTTTTGGGAGCGTGCTTTTGGGGCGGGTTTACCCTCCAGTTATCAGACAGTGCGTACTTCCCCTGCTGGTACTGGTTTTCAACCCAATTTTTGAAGATGTAGCAATCGTCGATTGGGTGGCTCACTATTCTGTGATAGGAGCAGTAATTGGGGTTATTGACGTCGTCGGGTTGAGCTGAATGCCGCGGGTCTGGCAATATGATAAGATTATTACGCATTGCCAGTTCAAACAATTTCCTCGTCTTATCACGGAGAAATGAGTAAGCACGTCCTAGCCTTTCTTCCAAGGACGGGCGCGGATGCGCGTTGTTTTAGCGAGCAGCCGATTTTAGGCCACCCGTTTGTTGTTGTGTGTTGGCAACAAAAGCCACTTTCCCTTTACCCTTGTTATTTCGAGAGTCCTTATTTGAGGAGGAAGGACCATGGCCGATCTGATTCATTTGGGTTAGCTTGTCTATCAGCACTTAAAAGATTATGGGTTTGACGAATGTCATAAACTGGGACACAGTCGTTTGAGTATCGAGGCTCCTGATGAACATGCCCACGGCTGGAGACTCTTCAATGCGCTGTTTGCACTTAGACCACAAGTTCTGCCACCGGATCGCATATTGGACCCATGTTTCTCCTGGCTTTACCCTGGCATTGATCAATGCCGTGATCAAAGTACGTTCACTTGCGCTGGCGAACCGTTGCGTGAACGATAGTTCTATTTCTGTAAAGGTTTTCACGGAGTCATTTGGGAGCTCTGAGTACCATTCAAAAGCTGTCTCTCACAAACTTCCAAAAAATTGGCGAAGCAACATTTTGTTATCGCCTCCAGTATTGCCGCATAGTGCTCTGAATTGTGCAACATGCTGGTGAGAATTGCCCGTTCCTTTGTAGATATGGAACTTGGGATTTTATATCCCGGCGGGTACTTGATTTGGTCATACCAGGCCGGATATGGTCACCCGGTTCTGACGAGTTGGCTGGAGGATTCACTGGCCTGGTGAGCTTTTATTTACTGAGTGATGTAGTCATTCAGGGCCGCCTTGGAAAAGGTTTCTTCCTTGGTTGCTAATAAGGACGCAGGAAGGTTTGATGTTTCCCCTCTGTCGTCCTCAATAATTACCGGTAGATCATCAGCCGGTGGTTCTAGTTGGATCATCATTCCCACCATATCTTGGAATAAGATAGCCATCGCTTGATATTAGCAGCTTGCTCCGCAACTTCTTTGTCTTTCCTCTCCAGCACTCGTCGCAAGAACTCTGTATCGGACTCTTGCTCTTAGCGTTGTTCAGCTTCTTTGTCCGGAATTTCTTTTGATCCGGTGGGTGCCGTCATTTTGTTCAGCATTTCTTGGAGCTTTTGCTGTTGCTCCTGAGCCTTTGTCAGTGACCGAGTTTGAGGTCAGTGACTCACCGAGGCACGGCACTCTTCTTTCTCGTTGACCATATAAACCGTATGAACGGTAATATCCCCAGACTTGGGGCGTTTAGATCCATCGCCTTTGGAATTTGCCGCAGGTGGTAGGATTTTCTCCGGCCTTGTTTTTTATGAGAATTTGAAGCTAAACGAGCCATTGTGATAGGCACGTGTTAGGAACGGCCCCCCATTGTTTGGTGGAGGAGCGGTCTTTTTCTTGTCGGCCATTAGATCTTTTAGGTCGATGAGAGTAATTTTTTTTAAGCACGGAGTCTTAGACTTTTCACCAGACCTTATGTATTTGCGAAAAGAGACGTTGGCGAGGCTGCTCTGGCTGTCGCTGCATAGGGGGCTCTACTGGTAGAGGTGATTTCTTTAGCACTGTCATCAAGGAGTTCTTACATACCCTCCTGAACGGGTCAAAACTGTTCCCAGTTGAAACAACAACGTTGATATCCATCATAGGAGCTGGTGGGGTGAGCCCAGAGGAAGAGTTGCCCCTAGCTTCTCTCACTCGGCGCAAGTGGCGACGTCGAGCATGCCTTGGAGTGGAAATTGCCTTAGTTTTAGAGGCGTCTTCGTCATGCCCCCGGCATTGCTGGGGAGCTTCGGTTGGCGTCAGCCTGTTGAAGACCGACGTCCTTGTTGGTGTTGGAGCAAAGTTAGCCGATCTTTTGAAAACTGGCCGTCTTGGAAGGAAAGAACATTTATCGGCTTCATCCGTAGCAGGAGTAGGGAGAGCTAACCATTTTAGGGTAGCTCCCTCTGGTATCACGGGCTTCTTAACGGGCCCGCTCGAATTCTACCTCAGCCTGTTGAAGACTGAGACGTCGGATTTAGACGGCTTGCTGATAGGAGCACCATGGTTGTCAACCGATCAAAGACCGAACTTCTGGGAGCTTCTACTTATGGCGTTGAGGCGTCGAAGTTCACAGGAGGGAGTATGGTCCCGAAGAAGATCCCGGTAGTGGCCTGTGTGACCTGCCCCACCGGTATTGAGAAGATGGACGGCGTGTTAGGCTCGTACGTTACTCCTCCAGCAGGGGTAGAGAGGGAGTTGTTATTGCAAGCAGTGCAATGAGAAACCAATGATTCTGCACAGAAGCGAGACACCATGTTTTAGTACCTCGAATTCAGGGGGCAACCATGAATATGGTGAACCAAGATTTTGTTTGCGATCATGACACACGAAATATGGAATAAAAGAGGAAGAGGTCCCACCGGATGTGCCAGAATCTGTTTACCGTGGGACCGGACTGAGACGTTGAGACTTCTAGCCTGAATTTGGGAGAAGATGTTATTTAGACATATCCATCCACCTCTCCGAAGATACCGAGTTGATTTATGGCACCGTATATCAGAAGTTTGGATAGATGCGACCTGTAACGACTCTAATTTTACTATACGAAAATTTTTAAGTTAATGTACAGAATGGAGTTTGCAAGTCTGAGTACAAGTTATAAATTTAATTTGTTTAAGAACAGCAAGAAAGCACTTGTAGCTCATTGGTAAAGCCTTGCACTGATGTGACATAACCCCTGTGTTCGAATCCCATCAGCCACATATTATTTTTACTGATTTTTCTTTTAAATTTTTTGGAAGTCCAAAAGTTTACACGTGCAATACACGTAAGAAATGAAAAAACAGAAAATCAAACATGTGCAAATTAGAGTTAACAGTGAGTAGGACATGTGGCAAGAATCCAACCCCCCAACACCTATAAGTGGCCGGCGAGATTGCCTATTAGGCCGGCTACGCCGGGCCATACGTAGGGAAAAGTGGTCATGCTTTGCACACAACACCCTTTGGCCTACCCAATTACCCCGATACTGTTTGTTTTCTCTGTAAATTAATAGAGACTTCAATTTCATCCATTAATCCAATTTTTAATGCTTTTTAATTCAATCATTCAATTCCAAAACCCTAATTTCATCCTATAAATACAACCCCATACCCTAGCCCCTCCTTATTCTGAAATCGCTAGTCAAAATTATTAAAAAGTCTCAAGTCCAAGAAGAGTACAAGTGGAGTTAGCCCAAGGTCAAATTCCGGCGTGGATTAGAGGCGATTCCGGAAACCACACGACGTCACGAAGGATACGATATCTTTCTCTACCCCTCCTCTCTCCTCCCAGCTTGTAAGTTCCTTCTATTTCCTCCCTCTCTTCGCTAGATTCTCATTTCAAACCAAAACATCGGTAAGTGGAGTTATTATCGATGTAAATCTTCTAAACTCTATCATTATTCATTCATATAATGTTCAACTAACTTTTACACAATATTTGTAACACTATTATAAAGGTTTTGAAACAACTTTCACTCTAAAACTCCATGTTAATTAACTTTAATTAAGATTTTACATTTAAATACTAAGAAGTTTATATACGTTATCTTTTAAACATTTTTCTTAGCATACATTTAGAAAACTTCACATGGTCTCGGCAAGTCTGATAACTACAATCTATACAATATACATTACTGGGTTTAACGGGGTAGACTGGAACGGAATGTGTTAAAAGTGGCACGATGATAGACACTAAAAGATGTAGATAAACATCCATTGCTGTTGTCCCGTGGGTATTGACGGGACCTTGTACTACGGGTTACCATAGTCCACGGGGAAAGTTGGGCTCCTCTCGTATACACTGATAGTTTCTGTACCAAACTACAAACAACTACGTTAGCATAACAAACATATACTTATACCAATTACTAGTTCTGTTCCCGTTACTTGAACTATTCTTATCTCTCTTTTGGGACTTACCGAGCGCCAGTTCGCTGACGACATTCCTGTTTCTTTCTTTCTTTGGAATATTCGTCAGGAGGACCCGACTCTCAGGAGACCAAGCCCAGCCAGGAGTACTTGGAGCAGATCACCGAGCAGCATGACTTTTAGCATTCACTTGTACTTATTTCAGTTCATATGCCATTGTTTAAGTATTGCTTTTCATCATTGTATTTTCCTTTTCAAAAGCAGTTGTAATATAAATATGAATATTAATAAAAGTTGTTGTTGTTATTACATCTCTTGTCATTCTTATGCTTTTATTTATATTGCTTATTTACGCTTAACGTGTCTACTTCTGAGTAAATAGGCCGTAGCCCGTCACGTCTGCTTCTCCGTATACTGGGAAGTAAGGCGTGACAAGTTTTGTTGGCGGCCCATGCAGGTCAGTTCTGCATGAAGTCTTACCATGCAGGTCAATTCTATATGGAATCCTAGCAATATATCACAAGAATTATAAGAATCAGCAACTGAACATTCCTTACATTTTTTAATTCCTTGAATCTATCCTAACATTTCTTTTCTATCAAGGTTATGGATCCTTCCAACAACACGCGCGCCAACGTGAACGACAACACTCCACCACCTACACTATCACTCATTACCGTTGAAGACTTACTGATAAGATCAATGGCGTTCCTTGAAGCAACCAAGAGTCTAGTTGAGGGACAGCAGGAGCAGGCTGTTCTCCTTCACCAAGGACTGCAGGTTATATCAAGAAGAAGGAAAGGACACCGTCGACAAAGACTTGCTATTATTGTAAGAAACTCAGACATGAAATAAAGGACTGCAGGCGAGCTAATGTTCTTTGTATGATTTGTGGATCGCCTGAACACACTCTGAGGGCTTGCTCAAAGTACAGAGCAAACACAAACCCTACGCCAAAACTGACTATACAAACTCCAACTACTGCACTACCTTCGCGAGGACCACCTTTACCTCGTCAGTCCGAAATGTACCAGCAGGCACAGAGCAAAGTGCCAGGAGGCCAGACATCCACAATGCCGGTTGGAGAAGCCGAAACCACTGGCCAAGTTATTACTGATAATTCCCAATTCTTTCATCTTTTCAAATCCTTGTATACCTCTATATTTTCTCTTGTATCTAAAACCAACACCACACGACTTAAGTCACTATTTCTGCACTTGCATTGTTCGAACCTAGAGCGTCACCATACTTCATATCGCAACTTGAGAGAATTTCGCGGACGAAATTTTTAAAGGAGAATAGATTGTAACACCTGCAACATGATTGCAATCTTTTGAATCTTTTCTTGTTTTCCCTGATAACCTTGTCTCGATGTAACACGAAACTACAAACTCTTGATCTTCCTTTGATTGTTTCTTAAACCTTATCACTTTGACTCTGATGGTAGGATTTGGGTGATTTAAATAGAATTATGTGATTGTAACTATGAATTACAGCATAATTGCAATGCGGTACTCTACTTGAGTGACTTGGAATTCTTCCTTTGATTCTACTTCCACTTAATTTAGTTATGTTTTACCGTATATTATCGAATCATATCTTCTTTGTTAACTTATATCCCTTCCATGATTTTTATTCGATTGTCATTTCTATCTTTGTACCATTCTTGACAATCCAATTCTAATTTACATTTCTTCTATTTTGCATGCTCGCAGCTTTCTTGAAAACTACTCTTGCATCTTTTCGTTCTTTCAAGCATTTTTTTCTGGCACTTTCAGAATAATTCTTTTCACCACCACTGTAATCAAATTTTTCTTGAATCTGTTACAACTTCCTTCTATAAATTTTGAGAACGAAATTTTTATAAGGAGGGTAGAATGTAATGACTCTAATTTTACTGTACGAAAATTTTTAAGTTAATATACAAATGGAGTTTGCAAGGCTGAGTACAAGTTATAAATTTAATTTGTTTAAGAACAGTAAGAAAGCACTTGTAGCTCATTGGTAAACCCTTACACTGCTGTGACATAGCCCCTGTATTCGAATCCCATCAGCCACATATTATTTTTACTGATTTTTCTTTTAAACTTTTTGGAAACCCACAATTTTACACGTGCAATACATGTAAGAAATGAAAAGACAGAAAAATCAAACATGTGCAAATTAAAGTTAACAGCGAGTAGGACACATGGCAAGAATCCAACCCCCCAACACCTATACGTGGCCGGCGAGATTGCCTATTAGGCCGGCGATGCTGGGCCATCCATAGGGAAAAGTACCCGTGCTTTGCAGACAACACCCTTTGTCCTACCCCATTACCCCCATACTGTTTGTTTTCTCTGCAAATTAACAGAGACTTCAATTTCATCCATTAATCCAATTTTTAATGCTTTTTAATTCAATCTTTCAATTCCAAAACCCTAATTTCACCCTATAAATACAACCCAATACCCAAGCCCCTCCTCATTCTGAAATCTCAAGTCAAAATTATCAAAAATTCTCAAGTCCAAGAAGAGTACAAGTGGAGTTAGCCCAAGGTCAAATTCCGGCGAGGATTAAAGGCAATTCCGGCAACCCCATGACGTCATGAAGGATACGACATCTTTCTCTACCTCTCCTCTCTCCTCCTACATTGTAAGTTCCTTCTATTTCCTCCCTCTCTTCGCTAGATTCTCTTTTCAAACCAAAGTATCAGTAAGTAGAGTTATTACCGATGTAAATCTTCTAAACTCTATAATCTCACTTTTCATTTACATATTGTTCAACCAACTTTTACACAATATTTGTAACACTATTATAATGGTTTAGAAACAACTTTCTCTCTAAAACTCCATGTTAATTAAGTTTAATTAAGCTTTTACATTTAAATATCATGAAGTTTATATACGTTATCTTTTAAACATTTTGCTTAGCATACCTTTAGAAAACTTCACAAGGTAATGACTTACCTCTCACATACAAAAATATTGACATAGCACGATTCTATTGAGACATAACTTTTGTAGCAAAATACGACTTTTCATCAAAATACTATGAACTATAAAACCCGGTTTTCTTTGAATTGTATTATCAAAAAATCTTTGCGGTTATACATCTACAACCCATTTTGGGGAACCCGCTATTAGATGATGCGGATTATCGCACATCCTCAGGGCCAGTAGAGCAAGATGCAGAGCTCCTCACGGAGCATACGATCTCGAAAGAAATTTAATACGATTTTTAAGAACAATTAAATTTTCTACTTAATAAATAAAATTAATTTTTAATAATTATATAAATATTATCAAACCATATATTGTAAATATATAATAAAATTCCATGTTTTTCAAAAAATAAAAGAATGAAAAGTTAAAATCTAGAGAAAGAGTTGTTTTTTGGACATTAAAATACTATCAAGTATCAATACAAGACAAGTTATACTAAAATACTATGAACTATTCAAGCTAAGTTACTATTCACTAATATACCTTACTCTTTAAAACTCACATCCATGGAATCCCTAAAGAACATAAATAATTACTCGAGATTTATTTTGAAAGTATAAAAAATATATATCATAAAACCCCCTAGAGATATATAAAATTATATTAAGGACCCTAGTAAATATAAGTTTAAGCGGGACCAATTCTCTTGAGTCTCAGGGAGCCTGAGAATGTGGGTGCTTGCCTATTTAAGATAGAAAACTAAAACGGTGTTATCAATAGTAATTGTCTTAAAAAAAGACACAAATCATGCCATCCATGTGCAGCAATTACAAATAACTCCTAAACCTAATTCAGGATCCAAATTCTGTTCTAAGTATCTGACTCAAGTCTGAGTCCAAATCAATCTGAATCCAATCCAAACATGAATCCAATTCAACATGAATCTAATATACCAAACATGAACCTGAATAGCAGAACAATACCAAACATGCAAACATGACTTGACCTGACCGAACCATTTCTATATCTTGACTTGATTACATGCTGCTTGATACATCCTGAAACCGTTTACATGAACAACTTGTACCCATGGTCTCGACAAGTCTGATAACTACAATCTATACAATATACAATATGGCGTTTAACGGGATAGACTGATACGGAATGTGTTAAAAGTGGCACGATGATGGACACTAAAAGACGTAGATAAACATCCATTGCTGTTGTCCCGTGGATATTGACGAGGCCTTGAACTATGGGTTACTATAGTCCACGGGGAAAGTTGAACTCCTCTCGTATAAACTGATATGTATCAAGCTATAAACAACTACGTTAGCATAACAAACATATACGTGTACCAATTACTAGTTCGGTTCCCGTTACTTGAACTATTCTTATCTTTTTTTTGGACTTACCGAGTGCTAGTTCGCTAACGACATTTCTGTTTCTTTCTTTCTTTGGAATGTTCGTCAGGAGGACCCGGCTCTCGGGAGACCGAGCCCAGCCATAAGTACTTGGAGCAGATCACCGAGCAGCACGACTTCTGGCTTTCACTTGTACTTATTTCAGTTCATATATTATTGTTTAGGCATTGCTTTCCATCATTGTATTTTTCTTTTCAAAAGCAGTTGTAATGTAAATATGAATGTTAATAAAAGTTCTTGTTGTTATTAAATCTCTTGTCATTCTTATGCTTTTATTTATATTTCTTATTTACGCTTAACGTGTTTACTTCTGAGTAAATACGTCGTGGCCCGTCACGTCTACTTCTCCGTATACTGGGAAGAGGAACATGACAGGTTTTGTTGGAGGCCCATGCAGATCGGTTCTGCATGAAGTCTTACCATGCAGGTCAGTTCTGCATGGAATCCTATGCAATATATCAAAAGAATTATAAGAATCAGCAACTAAACATTCCTTAAATTTTTAATTTCTTTAATCTATCCTAACCTTTCTTTTATATCAAGATTATGGATCTTTCCAACAACATGCGCGCTAACATGAACGACAACACTCCACCACTTACACTACTACTCATTACCGTTGAGAACTTACTGATAAGATCAATGGCGTTCCTTGAAGCAACTAGAAGAAGGAAATGACACCGTCAACAAAGACTTGCTATTATTGTAAGAAACTCGGACATGGAATAAAGGACTGTAGGCGTGCTAATAGTCTTTATATGATTTGTGGATCGCCTGAACACACTCTGAGGGCTTGCTCAAAGTACAGAGCGAACACAAACCCCATGCCAAACTTGACTATACAAACTCCTACTACTGCACTATTTTCGCAAGGACCACCTTTACCTCTTCAGTCCGAAATGTACCAGCAGGCACAGAGCAAAGTGCCAAGAGGCCAGACATCCATAATACCGGTTGGAGAAGCCGAAACCACTGTCCAAGTTATTACTGGTAATTCCCAATCCTTTCATCTTTTCAAATCCTTGTATACCTCTATATTTTTCCTTGTATCTAAAACCAACCCCACCGACTTAAGCCACTATTCCTGCACTTGCACTGTTCGACGCTGGAGCGCATCATGCTTCATGTCGCAACTTGAGAGAATTTTGCAGAAGAAATTCTTTTAAGGAGGGAAGACTGTAACACCTGCAACATGATTGCATTCCTTTGAATCTTTTCTTGTTTTCCCTGATAATCTTGTCTCGATGTAACACGAAACTACAAACTCTTGATCTTCCTTTGATTATTTCTTAAACCTTTTCATCTTGACTCTTATGATAGGATTTGGGTGATTTAAATGGAGTTATGTGATTGTAACTATGAACTGCAGTATAATTACAATGCGATACTCTACTTGAGTGACTTGGAATTCTGCCTTTGATTCTGTTTCCTCTTAATTTAGTTATGTTTTACCGTATATTATTGAATCATATCTTCTTTGTTAACTTATATCCCTTTCCTTATTTTTATTCGATTTTCATTTCTATTTCTGTACCATTCATGACAATCCAATTCTAATTTACGTTTCTTCTATTTTGCATGCTCGCAGCTTTCTTGAAAACTATTCTTGCGTCCTTTCCTTCTTTCAAACATTTTTCTTAGCACTTTCAGTACCATATCAATAGTTCTTTTCACCACCACTGTAATCAATTTTTTCTTGAATCTATTACAACTTCCTTCTAAAAATTTCGAAGATGAAATTTTTATAAGAAAAGTAGAATGTAACGACTCTAATTTTACTGTACGAAATTTTTTAGGTTAATGTACAAAATGGAGTTTGCAAGCCTGAATACAAGTTATAAATTTAATTTGTTTAAGAACAGCAAGAAAGCACATGTAGCTTATTGGTAAAGGCTTGCACTGCTGTGACATAACCCCTGTGTTCAAATCCCATCAGCCACATATTATTTTTACTAATTTTTCTTTTAATCTTTTCGGAAGCCCAAAAGTTTACATGTGCAATACACGTAAGAAATGAAAAGACGGAAAATCAAAAATGTGCAAATTAGAGTTAACAGCGAGTAGGACACGTGGAAAGAATCCAACCCCCCAACAACCATACGTTGCCGGCGAGATTGCCTATTAGGCCGGTGACGTCGGGCTATCTATAAGGAAAAGTGCCCATGCTTTGCACACAACACCGTTTGGCCTACTCCATTACCCCCCATACTGTTTGTTTTCTCTGCAAATTAACAGAGACTTCAATTTCATCCATTAATACAATTTTTAATACTTTTTAATTCAATCTATCAATTTCAAAACCCTAATTTCACCCTATAAATACAACCCCATACCCTACTCCCTCCTCATTCTGAAATTTCTAGTCAAAATTATCAAAAATTCTCAAGTCCAAGAAGAGTACAGGTGGAGTTAGCCAAAGGTTAAATTCCAGCGAGGATTAGAGGCGATTCCGGCAACCCCACGACGTCATGAAGGATACGACATCTTCCTTTACCTCTCCTCTCTCCTCCTAACTTTTAAGTTCCTTCTATTTCCTCTCTCTCTCTCTCTTCGCTAGATTCTCTTTTCAATCAAAAACATCGGTAAGTGGAGCTATTACCGATGTAAATCTTCTAAACTCTATAATCTCAATTTTCATTTACATATTGTTCAACCAACTTTTACACAATATTTGTAACACTATTATAAAGGTTTAGAAATAACTGTCTCTCTAAAACTTCATGTTAATTAATTTTAATTAAACATTTACATTTAAATACCATGAAGTTTATATACGTTATCTTTTAAACATTTTGCTTAGCATACCTTTAGAAAACTTCACGAGGTAATAACCCACCTCTCACATACACACATATTGACATAGCACGATTCTCTTGAGACATAACTTTTGTGGCAAAATACGACTTTTCATCAAAATACCATGAACTATAAAACCCGGTTTTCTTTGAATTGTATTATCAAAAATTCTTTGCGATTATACCTCTATAACCCATTTTAGGGAACTCGCTATTGGATGGTGCGAATTATCACACATCCTCGGGGCCAGTAGAGCGAAATGCAGACCTCTTCACGAAGCATACGATCTTGAAAGAATTTTAATACGATTTTTACGAAAAACGAGATTTTCTACTTAATAAATAAATTTAATTTTTAATAATTATATAAATATTATCAAACCATATATTTTTAATATATAATAAAATTTCATGTTTTCTAGAAAATAAAAGAATGACAAGTTTTATTAAAATATCATCAAATATCAATACAAGACAAGTTACACTAAAATACCATGAACTATTCAAGCTAAGTTACTATTCACTAATATACCTCACTCTTTAAAACTCACATCCATGGAAACCATAAAGAACATAAATAATTACTCGAGTTTTATTTTTAAAGTATATAAAATATTTTTCATAAAACACCCTCGAGATATATAAAATTACAATAATGACCCTAGTAAATATAGGTTTAAGCGGGACTAATTCTCTTGAGTCTCAGGGAGCCGGAGGAAGTGGGTGCTTGCCTATTTAAGGTAGAAAACTAAAACGGTGTTACCAATGGTAATTGTGTTGGAAAAAGACATAAATCATGTCGTTCATGTGCAACAGTTACCAATAACTCCTGAACCTAATTCAGGATCCAAATTATGTTCTAAGTGTCTGACTCAAGTCTGAGTCCAAATCAATCTGAACCCAATCCAAACATGAATTTAATTCAACATGAATCAAATATACCAAACATGAACCTGAATACCAGAACAATACCAAACATGCAAACATGACTTGACTTGACCGAACTATGGCTATATCTTGACTTTATTACATGCCTGCTTGATACATCCTGAAACCGTTTACATGAACAACTTGTACCCATGGTCTCGGCAAGTCTGATAACTACAATCTATACAATATACAATACGGGGTTTAACGGGATAGACTGGTACGGAATGTGATAAAAGTGGCACGATGATGGATACTAAAAGACGTAGATAAACATCCATTGTTGTTGTCCCGTGGGTATTGACGGGGCCTTGAACTACGGGTTACCATAGTCTACGAGGAAAGTTGGAATCCTCTCGTATACATAAATATCTTCTGTATCCAGTTACAAACAACTACGTTAGCATAACAAACGTATACTTGTACTAATTACTAGTTCTGTTCCCGTTACTTGAACTATTCTTATCTCTTTTTTGGGACTTACCGAGCGCTAGTTCGCTGATGACATTTCTATTTCTTTCTTTCTTTGGAATGCTCGTCAGGAGGACCCGACTCTCAGGAGACCGAGCCCAGTCAGAAGTACTTGGAGCAGATCGCCAAGCAGCACGACTTCTAGCCTTCACTTGTACTTATTTCAGTTCATATGCCATTGTTTAGGCATTGCTTTCCATCATTGTATTTTACTTTTTAAAAGCAGTTGTAATGTAAATATGAATGTAAATAAAAGTTGATGTTGTTATTACATCTCTTGTCATTCTTATGCTTTTATTTATATTGCTTATTTATGCTTAACGTGTTTACTTCTGAGTAAATGCATCGCGGCCCGTCACGTCTACTTCTCTGTATACTGAGAAGCGGGACGTGACAGGTTTTGTTGGAGGCCCATGCAGGTCGGTTCTGCATGAAGTCTTACCTTGCAGATCAGTTCTGCATGGAATCTTATGCAATATATCACAAGAATTATAAGAATAAGCAACAAAACATTCCTTACATTTTTTAATTCCTTGAATCTATCATAACCTTTCTTTTCTATCAAGGTTATGGATCCTTCCAACAACACGTGCGCCAATGTGAACGGCAACACTCTACCACCTACGTTTCTACTCATTACCGTTGAGGACTTACCGATAAGATCAATGGCGTTTTTTGAAGCAATCAGGAGTCTAGTTGAGGGACAGTAGGAGCACGCTGTTCTCCTTCACCAAAGACTAGTTCGCACTAAGGCAGCTTTGAGGGCAGCGCATGGTTATATCAAGAAGAAGGAAAGGACACCATCAATAAAGACTTGCTATTATTAAAAGAAACTCGGACATGAAATAAAGAATTGCAAGCAAGCTAATGGTCTTTATATGATTTGTGGATCTCCTGAACACACTCTGAGGGCTTGCTCAAAGTACAAAGCAAACACAAACCCTACGCCAAACCTGACTATACAAACTCCTACTACTGCACCACCTTCGCGAGGACCGCCTTTACCTCATCAGTCCGAAATGTACCAGCAGGCACAGAGCAAAGTGCCAGGAGGCCAGACATCCACAATGCCGGTTGGAGAAGCCGAAACCACTGGCCAAGTTATTACTGATAATTCCCAATCCTTTCATCTTTTCAAATCCTTGTATATCTCTATATTTTTCCTTATATCTAAAACCAACCCCATACGACTTAAGCCACTATTCATGCACTTGCACTGTTCGGCACTGGAGCGTCACCATGCTCCATGTTGCAACTTGAGAGAATTTCGCGGATAAAATTCTTTTAAGAAGGGTAGACTATAACACCTGCAACCTAATTGCATTCCTTTGAATCTTTTCTAGTTTTTCCTGATAATCTTGTCACGATCTTCTTTTGATTGTTTCTTAAACTTTATCACCTTGACTCTGATGGTAGGATTTGAGTGATATAAATGGAGTTATGTGATTGTAACTATGAACTGCGGTATAATTACAATGCGGTACTCTACTTGAATGACTTGGAATTCTGCCTTTGATTTTGTTTCCTCTTAATTTACTTATGTTTTACCGTATATTATCGAGTCATATCTGCTTTGTTAACTTATATCCCTTCCCTTATTTTTATTCGATTTTCATTTCTATCTTTGTACCGTTCTTGACAATCCAATTCTAATTTATTTTTCTTCTATTTTGCATGCTCCCAGCTTTCTTGAAAACTACTCTTACAACCTTTCGTTCTTTCAAACATTTTTTTCTGGCACTTTCATTACCATATCAATAGTTCTTTTCACCACTACTGTAATCAAATTTTTCTTGAATCAGTTACAACTTCCTTCTATAAATTTCAAGAATGAAATTTTTATAAGGAGGGTAGAATGTAATGACTCTAATTTTACTGTACGAAAATTTTTAAGTTAATGTACAGAATGGAGTTTGCAAGCCTGAGTACAACTTATAAATTTAATTTGTTTAAGAATAGCAAGAAAGCTCTTGTAGCTTATTGGTAAAGCTTTGGACTGCTATGACATAGCCCCTGTATTCGAATCCCATCAGCCATATATTATTTTTACTGATTTTTCTTCTAAACTTCTTAGAAGCCCACAATTTTACACGTGCAATACACGTAAGAAATGAAAAGACGGAAAATCAAGCATGTGCAAATTAGAGTTAACAGCAAGTAGGACACGTGGCAAGAATCCAACCCCCCAACACCCATACGTGGCCAGCGAGATTGCCTATTAGGCCGGCGACGCTGGGCCATCCGTAGGGAAAAGTACCCGTGCTTTGCAGACAACACCCTTTGGCCTACCCCATTACCCCCATACTGTTTGTTTTCTTTGCAAATTAACAGAGAGTTCAATTTCATCCATTAATCCAATTTTTAATGCTTTTTAATTCAATATTTCAATTCCAAAACCCTAATTTCACCCGATAAATACAACCCCATATCCTAGCCCCTCCTCATTCTGAAATTTCTAGTCAAAATTATCAAAAATTCTCAAGTCCAAGAAGAGTATAAGTGGAGTTAGGCCAAGGTCAAATTCCAGCGAGGATTAGAGGCGATTCCGGCAACACCACGACGTCACGAAGGATACGACATCTTCCTCTACCTCTCCTCTCTCCTCCTAGCTTGTAAGTCCTTCTATTTCTTCCCTCTCTTCGCTAGATTCTCTTTTCAATCAAAAACATCGGTAAGTGGAGCTATTACCGATGTAAATCTTCTAAACTCTATAATCCTACCTTTCATTTACATATTGTTCAACCAACTTTTACACAATATTTGTAACACTATTATAATGGTTTAGAAACAACTTTCACTCTAAAACTCCATATTAATTAATTTTAATTAAGTTCTTACATTTAAATGCCATGAAGTTTATATACGTTATCGTTTAAACATTTTGCTTAGCATACCTTTAAAAAACTTCACGAGGTAATAACCTACCTCTCACATACACACATATTAACATAGCACGATTCTCTTGAGACATAACTTTTGTGGCAAAATACAACTTTTCTTCAAAATACCATGAACTATAAAACCCGGTTTTCTTTGAATCGTGTTGTCAAAAATTCTTTGCGATTATGCCTCTATAAGCCATTTTGGGGAACCCGCTATTGGATGGTGTGGATTATCGCACATTCTTGGGCCAGTAGAGCGAGATGTAGACCGCCTCACGGAGCATACGATCTCGAAAGAATTTTAATACGATTTTTAAGAAAAACGGGATTTTCTACTTAATAAATAAAATTAATTTTTAATAATTATATAAATATTATCAAACCATATATTTTTAATATACAATAAAATTCCATGTTTTCTTAAAAATAAAAGAATGACATGTTTCATTAAAATATCATCAAGTATCAATAAAAGACAAGTTACACTAAAATACCATGAACTATTCAAGCTAAGTTACCATTCACTAATATACCTCACTCTTTAAAACTCACATCCATGGAAACCCTAAAGAACATAAATAATTACTTGAGATTTATTTTGAAAGTATATAAAATATTTTTCATAAAACCCCCTCGAGATATATAAAATTATATTAAAGACCCTAGTAAATATAGGTTTAAGCGGGACCAATTCTCTTAAGCCTCAGGGATCCAGAGAAAGTAGGTGCTTGCCTATTTAAGATAGAAAACTAAAACGGTGTTATCAATGGTAATTGTCTTGGAAAAAGACGCAAATCCTGCCGTCCATGTGCAGCAGTTATCGATAACTCCTAAACCTAATTCAGGATCTAAATTCTGTTCTAAGTGTCTGAATCAAGTCTAAGTCCAAATAAATCTGATTCCAATACAAACATGAATCCAATTCAACATGAATCTAATATACCAAATATGAACCTGAATACCAGAACAATACCAAACATGCAAACATGACTTGACTTGACCGAACCATGGCTATATCTTGACTTGATTACATGCCTACTTGATACATCCTGAAACCGTTTACATGAACAACTTGTACCCATGGTCTCGACAAGTCTGATAACTATAATATATATAATATACATTACTGGGTTTAACGGGTAGACTGGTACGGAATGTGTTAAAAGTGGCACGATGATGGACACTAAAAGACGTAGATAAACTTCTCTTATTGTTGTCCCGTGGGTATTGATAGGGCCTTGTACTACGGGTTACCATAGACCACGGGGAAAATTGGACTCCTCTCGTATACACTAATACTTTCTGTACCAAGCTACAAACAACTACGTTAGCATAACAAACATATACTTATACCAATTACCAGTTCTGTACTCGTTACCTGAACTATTCTTATCTCTCTTTTGGGACTTACCTAGCGCTAGTTTGCTGACGACATTCCTATTTCTTTTTTTCTTTGGAATGTTCGTCATGAGGACCCAACTCTTAGGAGACCGAGGCCAGCCAGGTGTACTTGGAGCAGATCACCGAGCAGCACAACTTCTAGCTTTCACTAGTACTTATTTCAGTTCATATGCCATTGTTTTGGCATTGCTTTCCATCATTGTATTTTCCTTTTCAAAAGCAGTTGTAATGTAAATATGAATGTTAATAAAATTTGTTGTTATTACATCTCTTGTCATTCTTGTGCTTTTATTTATATTACTTATTTACACTTGACGTGTTTACTTCTGAGTAAATACGTCGCCCGTCACGTCTACTTCTCCGTATACTGGGAAGCGGGGCGTGACATGACCGATGTAGCAGATTTTATTAGATTCCCTCTCATTTATAAGGGGTTTTTTATTGTGGGGACGCTCTTCCCTGTAGGCATAAACCCCTGCAGTTAATTGCGTTATCATGTTGCGATAACCACTTTCTCCTACTCCAGTAGTTCACTTCATATCGTGTGTTTTATTTTATTTTGGTTACCCGTGAATTGTATACGGAGACTATTTTATGTCGTCACCCGTAGGGCACGGATTAGTCCAACTCCGTATATTTTAGATTTGGGTTTGAACTTAAGTTGTATGTATTCCTTCAGTTCAAGGATATTTTGTATCATTTAAGGACCATTAATCTGTTTTTAAATTAAGATTAATTTAAATAAATGAGCATTTGGGCTCAATTTATTTTAACTAAGGATACATTAGTTTTTTTGAGACTAAGATCAACTTAATAATATTTTCAGGATCATTAAATTTTATTAAGATCCAACAACAAAGCATTTGGGATCGGCTGCAAGCGATTTCAGAGTGACTTAGCCAATTTGGGCTCAATCTTGGGTTTTCACCCTTTATTCAGAAGTGCTAAACACTTATTTATTGTTCTGGTGCTCATGTGTGTATCATGTGAGGTACTCAGACATGGGCGCTTCCTAATCAGTGCTAGGCACTTAGTCATTTTGACAAAATTTATAGTGCTCAGCACTTTTATACGGCACTCACGTATGTTTCACGCGAGGCGCTGTGTCTTTTATTTTGGGCACTCACGTAGGAAGCGCATGAGGCACTGAGCGTTCTGTTTTGTTGGGCGCTCACGTGGGAAGAATGTGAGGCACCAAGCGTTATGTTTTATCGGGCACTCACGTATGTTTCACGTGAGGCGCTGAACTTCTTTTATTCGGCGCTCACGTGGGAAATACGTGAAGTGCCGAGTTTATATTTTTGGGCGCTCATGTATGAAACACGTGAAGCGCCGAGCCCTTTAGAGATTTACTCTCTGTTTTATCTTTTGAAAAGAAGTTACACTTCTGTTAATGGTGTTTTGGCCATTGATTATTATCAAGATCTCCGTTTCAAAGATCTGGGATCAAGTTTATGTTTTAATAACTAAGTTCTTTTGTGTAGGGTTAAACCCGGTTTTTAGAGGAATTAAATTCCTAAAACTTATATTCTTTTTCTCTCTTTTTCTTTTAATCTAGTTCTCTTCCCTAGATTCTGAGTTTGAAGAACAGGATCTCCCTGATGAGAATTAAATTCTCAACTTATGAGAAGATCTGCTTTGCAGATCTCAGATCAAACGAAGAACTAAGTTCTTTTTGTAAAGGGTTAAACCCTTGTTTTTTTATTCTAGGCAAAGGAGATATGTTTATCTCTACTTTTCTTTACCTAGGGTTTGAGAGAGCGAGAACTTCTTTTTTTTTGGAGAATTAAATTCTTAGGGTTTTTTTGTAGAGAAGCTTATGGGGTCGATCCTCTATCTGAGACTTGAAGTCTTGGTTCTTTTATATAAGAGAAGTAAATTATTAATTAGTTTGAAAAAATCTCTCATTTGAGGGACACCAATTGATTTAATTAGTCTCAAAAATTGTTCGGGGGATTTTATTCACCATTGGATCTTTCATCCCGAGAATTTTTGTTTTACAGAATATATATTCTTATTTTTAACAAGATTAGGTATATATTTTCCCATAAATAGAATTTAATTCTATCAAACGGTGATTTTTAATCACCATTGGATTATTAATCCAAGGGTTCTCTATTTAACAGAGCTCATCTTACTCTGTTTAGAAAGATATAGGAAAATATTTTCCCATCTCAGAAAATATCTTTCTCATTTAGAAAGAACAGAGAGATATTCCCCCAATAGAATTTAATTCTATATTCGATGATTTTTAATCACCATTGGATCTTTTGGTATGACGGTTCTCTATATAGAATTTAATTCTATAAGAACCAAAAAAATATGTTCTCATGTGTTTAACACGTAACCCCAGTGCGGGTTCTAATCTGCTTATATTTAGCGCTCATATGCTTTGCAAAAGCATATGAGCGCTCACGTGTTTAACACGTGATCCCGGTGCGGGTTTTAATTTGCTTATATTAGTGCTCATATGCTTTGCATATAAGCGCTCACGTGTTTAACACGTAAGGCTGGTTTGCCTTGTTTATTCTCGGTGCTTATATACTTTGCATATAAGCACTCACGTGTTTAACACGTGAGGCCAGTTTAGCCCTCTTTCGGTTGTTTATTCTCAGTGCTTATATATTTTGCATATAAGCGCTCACGTGTTTAACACGTGAGGTCCAAACTGTAGGAATTCTTTCCTTCTTTCTTTTCTCCCCCTCTTTTTATAAGGAAACAACTATATTGGATTCGGCGAATATCCGGAGGATACCGACCGAAGTGATATGAGACAGATGGATATCAGGGCCGATCTGATGAGACGGCGCCTGAGATATGAGGGTCGATCCGATGAGACGGCGCCTGAGATATGAGGATTTACGTGTCGATGCTGGACACGGGATTTATGATGATTTTGAGTGTCGATACGAGACACTCAGGGTTTTATAATGATTTCGAGTGTCATTGATGGACACTCATCGAATGATATACACACACATGCAATGGATGACATGTAATCACATATTGATACAAGTATGATATTATATACATACACACACACGTTCACTTCATTACCACATGATACAATATTATATTACAGTATGACCTAAGTAGATTGTTATGCATTCTATTTCTACCTGATGATACTTTCTACTCACAAGTTGGCAATTCATTCTCGTTGTGCCATAATTTTCTTGCAGGACCGATCACTCGCATCAGTAGCGGGTTGCTGGCACGTTTCTTCTTTTGGGTGATTGCTGGGTAGGTGGGTTACACTACAAATCCTAACCACCATTTGTTTATGTATATTCATTTGTAATCTAGTTAAAAACTTCATCAACCAGACTATGTATATTTGTGGACTTAGAGACCCAATTTGTATATTCTTTTGGACATAGAACGAGACTTGTATATTATTCTTTATATTTGAGTTGATGATGTTTTGGTATTTCTTTATTCTTTTCTTGTGTTGATCTTCACCTTAGGCGTCGTATTTTGCGTGGTTGTGTTTTCGTCGATCGGCGATGAGTTAGCTCTCGATTTAGGTTGCCAATATTATATATGTATATGTTCTAATTTTTGTCAAAATTTACAAAGGATGTGCTGCCAAAATTTCAAATGACGAAAATGTTTTCAAATTTTAGTTTAAAATCCACTTGTATTTCAACGAACTTTACTTTTACTTTAAAAAGCGGAATTGATTTCATTTATACCCCTTTTTCTAAACTTCACCTCCACTATTTTCTTAAAAAGGTTTAGATTCCTAGTTTTCCACTTACTTGGGTTATGGTGGGGTTCTATAGACTTCACGTGATTCAAGTTCCGGTCCCGTGCCATTTCCGAGTCGTGACAAAATTGGTATCAAAGCATTAGGTTTAACTTTTTTTCGAGTCTAGGTTTGACTATGCGGAGTCTAGAGCGTATATTTCGGAACCTAGGCTTGACCTTACAGAACTTAGACTTGGCTGAGGGGGTATTAGACCTGAACTTTCGTTATGTAGCTTGATCTTGGTTGATGGAGTAGGTAACTCAAGTAGAGTAACGTACTGGCGTATGTTTCGTGGCATACTTACGATACGATGTTCCACTTAAGTAATTTTAAGATGTGCATATCTTGAAATCCTTTATTCTATTCATTCTTATGATCTATCCTCATCGATATTTGTTTACGGTTCCTATCTCCATGGCTACGCGAGCCGAGAGGGGTGCGGCTAGAGATACGGTCAGGATGAGCTCATCAGGGACGAGGACTGATGTAACATTTCAGAAAATATAAAATATTATTTTTGGAATTTAATATTAAAACAATATATTTCGCGAAAACTACCCGATTTGCGAATTTGGGGTTTTCGTAAAATGGTATAAATATATACCAATATTTGTGAAATAATTGGAGATTAAAATGATTTATTCATTTAAAAATATATTTATCGGATTTGGTATTTTTATAATTAATTATATGCAGTTTGAATAAAAAAATTGATTAGTGCACTACTAATCATGATTAAGCCAAATCTGTGTTTTTACATTTAACCATGGCTAGTGCACCATGACATGTTGTATTTTGTTACATGTTGTTTCATTTGTGTTGTTTTATTGGTATTATGTGTTTTATGGTGAGAAAAGAAAATAAGAAGAAAGAGTGTATTATTGGAGAAAGAGAGCATACCATGATGAGGCATGGGCTTGAGAGGGTGAGAATAAGAGAGAGGGGGGCTGCCTCTTTCATTTCCTCCACTTGTTTTCTTCATCTCCTTCATCATCTTGCTTCCTCCACTTCTACCTCCAAGTATCATCTCCAATCCTTCATCGAAACCCTATACTCCCTTCATTAAAAAGATGCACAATCTCTCTACAAACCCAATGGATGCTTCAAAGTTGGATTTTGATCACTTTGAGCAACTCAAGAAAATTCTTGAGTTGCCAAATGAGGTAAATCTCACACCTTTAGTTTAGTAATTTAGTCTCTTTAACTTCTATTATAGTTTAGAATTGGTTATGTGAGGATTTGGGAGCTTTGAAAATTCTAGAGGAGACTTAGTGGATTCTTGAGTTGTGATGGTGTATCTGAGAGTAATTGGTGACTACAAACCCCCCTAAGTGTTAAAAACCAATGACTAAACCCAAGAACTTAAATTAGATGTTTTGATGTCTATTTTGTGAACATCTTGAGCCTACAGGGAATCTGGAGTGACCTGAGACCTGTACGAGAAAAAGCAACTCTATTAACCTAGATTGAACACTAGGAGGCCACCCTGAGAATACGAGCCAAAACCGAGCTACCCAGGCTGAGCAGGCCGATTTTTCAGGTGATGTCGCCGGGCATTTTGTGGGTGATAGTGTTGGAATTGGTTCTGTAGCTCACTTATCTCATATACTATCCCCTGTACTTGCTAGTTTTATCCTATTTAACCTGAGCTAAAATCTGGGAGCTGTTGTGAGTGTTTTGGTTTTCCAATGTTTGAATGCTTGGTTTTGGTATTTGGATTTGATTTGGTTGTTAGACGCTTGTACTTCAACAATGAGGATTTGTTTGGTTGTTTTGCATGCGTGGGCTATAGGTTCTAACCTATGAGCGCACCGTGTGCCGTATTGGTTTACCGGACTTGATTTTAATAGTATTGCAACTGTATATATATTGTAGGTACCTTCGCGTGGATTCCGAGACGACGAAACATATCGACTATGGCTGAACAAGGAGTTCCGCTGATGAGCAGATTTATATCTACGGGGGAAGTCGGGTGGATGGCATATAGCACCCCCGCGAATATTGATATGTGATTCATAGTTTGGAGACAAGATATGCCACGATTTAAGGTTATATTTTATGGTTTAGTGTGACATGATATGATAGAAATGATGTCTTGAATTGATATATAAGAATGTGAAACATGAATGTGAATCACGATATGTGTGTGTGTGTGTGTGTGTGTGTGTGGTGAAAGAGAATCAGTATGAGATTATAGTGGCATGTTAAGAGGTTGATAAATATGATATGAGATTAAGAAGATGACTTGATGTGAGATATTGATGTGATGAAAAGAGTATACGATGAGATATGATGACTTGGTTTGATATGTCGTTATACGGATGCGAGTCGATATGAGATAATTGATACCTTTGTCGGTCCCATAATATGAGATTGATATGGATGTGACCTGGGATATAGGTATAAAGATATATATAATGTTGTGAATCATGAGTGATATGCCATACCCGACGTTAGGTCCATACCCTTATTGCCATGTAGGTTGATAGGATCCTTAACGGTTTAATACCGTCGTACGATGGATTACCATATGTGATGAGTTTTACCTGAAGATTGACCCATACCCTTACCTAGAAGATGTCGTACGATGGATTATATCGTACGTGATATTGTGAGGCTGGATGCTGATTGATAGACTCACCGACTCAGTTATATTATAGATACGTATACCTTAGAGCATTGAGCTTACGATTTACTTGCTGCTACGTTCTTGATATTCTCATCTTATTATATATATTATATATACCTGTGCTAGTACACCTATACCATTATCGATGATGTGTATGTTACACTTACACAGATTTGCCGGCTCACACACTTTCATCATCGATAATTGCTATGTCACTTACACAGTAGAATTGCCACATCATTATGCTACGTTGCATGATATACTTGCTATGCTCACATCATTATGATATGTCGCATGATATACTGATATGCTCACATCACTGTTCTATGTTGCATGATATACGGATATGCTCCCATTTCTGTTATATGTTGCATACATCATGCTTTACGATTATATGCATTGAGATGACGTTTTCATGAGATTTTGGAATTGAGAACCGTGGTTATATTTCAAAAGAAAGTATGTATTGTTTTAAAAACCCGGTTTCTCTTGATATGATATTTCGAGACGTCCACCATGTGTTTTCTCGGTTATGAGTTATGTGGTACCCGATTCGAGGAGCTGGATGAGGCCGTTTGCGGGTATATGGTGGACCCGGTATGGTACCCCGGGGCAAGAAAGGTATGTTGTGCAGTAGACGATGAGCCTGGTAGAGAGACTACTACCTACCGATGATAGTATTTGGGCTCGGCGGTTATCTGGAGGATACCGACCGGAGTCGTGAGATGATATGGGCCGATCCGGACTGACGGAGCCCGTGGGCCGATCCGGACTGACGGAGCCCGAGATATGAGAATTTACATGTCGATGCTGGACACGGGTTTTATGATGTTTCGAGTGTCGATGTTGGACACTCAGGTTCCATGATTTTGATGTGTCGTTAATGGATACACGTTGGTTGATATCCTCATATTTACATGCATATGCTTTCATGATTTTTACATGCATGATGTTGTGTCATTGATGGACACGTAGATGTTATCTATATGCTTACAGGCATTGATTATATTGTTGGTACATATGCAAATACGGTCACCCTAGATATCGTAGAATTATCTTTATGATATAGTTGACCTAGGAATCGTTGTTTTATTCGATTTCTACCTGATGATGTTTTCTACTCACGAGTTGGCAACTCATCCCGTTGTGCCACAGTTCTTGCAGGTTCACCGCATGGATCAGTAGCGGCATCGCCGGTGCACAGCGTGCATTCGGGTATTATTATTCATATTGTATCTAGTTAACTCCATCAATCAGAAAGTAGTATTTATATAAGTAAAGACTTAGAAAGACTTGTAGTTGCGAGACTTAGAGCGATGGGTTTTATGTTCGCTATTTGTGGGTTTGGTGTCTTGCTTTTCTTTATCCTTTGTGTTGATCTTTGCCGTTGGCCATCGTATACATATATTATGACTTGCATGGTTATGATTTCGCCGATTGATGAAGAACTAGCTCACGCTTAGGGATGCCTTTTATATTATTATGTATATGTGGTTTTGGATCAAAATATACAAAGGAGGTGCTGCCCAAATTTTTAAAAGACGAAACATGTTTTTCAACTAGTAAAATCCACTTGCATTTTTCATGTTCCATTTTCTATGCATTTAAAAAAACATTTGATTTCATCATACCTTTATTTCAAAACTCCACCTCTTTTATTTTCTTAAAAAGGTTTAGATTTCTGGGCTTCGGTTTACTTAATTTACATTACGCCTTTAGACGTTGCGTGATTTAAGTTCCGGTCACGAACAAAATTTCGGGTCGTGACAACTGATCAAGGTGTTATTCCGTGACATAGGAACATACTGATTTCTCGTTTATTCTAGGATTTCTCGTTTGAGACAAGTGTTCTGGATCCGCACCAGATGGACGGGTCATTGCTTGAGGACATCCAGATTAAGAGATCTATTGATATACAGCCTACTCCAAAGATCGTTGTGTTATCTACCATGCAGACAGATGTACCAGCCGTTACTGAGATTAACGAGGTGTCGCTTCCAGAGCTCACGAAACTGAAGCCACATGAGTTACAGACAGGGATGTGACAGAGAATCCTTAGTCATTCCTGGATAAGTGACTAGGATATTTTATTTGTTTGGATGCCCCGATGCGAGATCAATGAGTCGGCTAGTTTCAGTTTGAAAGGTCTTGCTCGGACCTGATGTGAGTCGATCGAGAGAGGATGAACAGTGTGTATTCCTCCGATGGCTTGGACGAGTTCTTGAGGACGTATTTAGCCAAATTTCTTCCACAGAGTGTTGGAGATGCCCAGTTCGTAGCTTCGAGTCCTTGCGTAAGACTCCGGATATGACCTTAGCCGAGTATGAAGTGCAGTTTACGCAGCTATCAGGATATGATCCCGATTAGGATGATAATTAAGAAAAGTGGATTAAGAGGTCTATGCGAAATCTCATGAGTCGTTATTCTCTGTTGATGCCAGAGATTTGATATATATGTAGAGGCATTAGATACAGCCACCTTTTCAGAGGAAGGTCGTGGTGAGATTACAGCTGTTCCGGAATGGAAATGGATTAATTTAAGAGTGCCAGTTTTCAGGTAGTTCGGCAGAAATGATATCGGAAGAGGCCGTGACAGGTTCTTTTAGGGATACTACGACGATAAATATTTGGACCCAGGATCGGTTGTATGGCACATATTCAGAGGGCCAGAGGCCGCCGTAGTTGACATGTTATGTTGCGAGTGGCCAGATTACTTGGCCAGGAGATGTTTAGAGAGGCGTTAGAGCGGGACTGATCTGTTTCTACTCCTTACCAGGATGTCGAGCCGGGGATCGTGGAATTGGTGATCTACAGAGAGAATAAAGACCTAGAGACAGAGGACACCAAACCATAGGCAAAAGGAAAGTGGGAATTCTTGCTCTACCAATTCCGGGTGAATAGGCACCTTTCAATATTAAAGGAGTGGTACCACAATATCATTTATTTTTTATTTGTGCTTTGGTGATTCGAGTATCATGCTTTTGGCGTTTGGGACTCTCATGTTTTGATGATTGAGTTTCATAATTAATATTTTGTGCACAGCAGTTGCACTTGATTTATATTTTTATACATCCATTACACGTGATTTATGTTTTTGTGCACATGCATTGCACTCGATATTGTTTTGTGCACCCCGTTGCACATATTTATGATTTCATGCACCCCGATACACTTGATTTTGATTCGTGCACCTTAGATGCACTCAATATTGTTTACATGCGCTTTCGATACATTGATATGGTTTTTGTGCACGTCAATTGCACTAGATTTATATTTTCGTACGCCTAATTGCACTTGATATTGATTTTTGTGCACCCTATTGCACTAGATACTTTTGTGCAGAATTGATGCACTTGATTTAGATTTTCGCACAAACTCGGCGCACTTGATGTGGTTTTGTGCACATTTGATGCACTTGAAAATTTTCATGCACATCAGTTGCACTTGATTGAGATTTTCGTGCACTCTAGATGCACTTGATGTTGTTGTCGTGCACACCCGATGTATTAGACAGATGCTTTTGTGCACACCCGTTGCATTCAGTTTTCGTTTTTGTGCACATTCATTGCATTCAATTTTGACTTTGATTTTCATGCACACCAGTCGCACGTGGGTTGTTTTCATGTACGCCTATTGGGATTGATTTCTTTTTTGAGTATCATGATTTTATGATATATATTATGTTATATAGTATCAGGGCAGGATTGGTCTGTGCGATAGTGCCTGAACGTTTTTGCATATATCGATGTTTATTCAAAGGAGCTATAGTCTCATTATTTTCCTACGAATCAGTGAGCGACATAAGATTTTTCAAAAAAAAAAACCTTCTAAATCATTTTCAAAAAAGGCGGAACGTATATCTAAAGCGAAACGTGTGTGTGTGTATTTGTATATAAAATGAACGTCCGCTATTTGTGCCGTAATATACGCATCATACGGCTATTTTGAAAGGATTTTTCATACATACATTTACAATTACTTAAATGATTTTACGTGGATGCGTACTATATACGTATTGTAGCCTTAATTATATTGTACTTGATTTAAACAGTAGATTTCGCAAATTGAATTTTTCATTGTAGTTTGTATAATTCATATTACACTTATCGGAGTTTCGGTCATTTGAGTTTTGCACTTGTTTTCATGTGCACATGTTGCGTTATGATATTTTTAGTTTGTCCATGATTTCGGAGCCCCGTTAATTTGATTTACTGAAATATTTTAAAGATTTGAGGGTTTAAATTTAAATTCAGGGACCGAATTTATTTAAGAGGTGAAAATTATAATATTTCAGAAAAATAGAAAATATTATTTTAGAATTTAAATAATAAAATAATGAATTTTACGGATATTATATGAGTATGGATTTGTGTTTTAGTAGAATGGTATAGTTATACACCACTATTTTGGAAAATAATTGGAAATTTAAAATAAATTATTATTTATGAAAGCATTTATTTAATTTGGGCTTTACATAAATTAGTATATAATTATATCTATACTAGTTTGATATTAAACTTAATTAGTGTTTTCCTATTTGTGCATTAAACCATACTTGATTTTTTTGTTAAACCATGCTTAGATGCATGACATGCTATTTATGTGTTATCTTTCATTTTATTTGTATGAATGGTTTAAGTTTTACAAGAGAAGAGAAAACGAAAAGAAAAAGGAAAGAAATGAGAGTGTGGTGATAATATTATATTAGGTATGGGCAAGTGAGTGAGAGGGAGAGAGAATGGGGGGTTAAAGCTTACACCATTCTTTCTTCATCATTTCCTTCATCTCCTCCTTCCTCTTCTCCTGCTCCTTCTCCACCTCCGTCACCTCCGTCTACAAATCATAAACACCCCACAAACCTTCTCAAAACACAATGAAGCCTTTACAAAAATTGTTCCTAATCTCATCCTAAATTTGAAGGTGTGATCAAGTCTTCATTTTAAGAATCTTTGGCCATCTTGGAACTTTCCCTAGTTACTATCTTGAGATAATAATCCTACTTTTAATCAAGTTTTTAGATTTCTTGCCTTCACAAAATAGTTTAGAGTTAAAAGTGTAGGTTTTATAGACTTGAGATTTTCAAAAGTGAGTTTTGGTGGATAGAACTTGTAGTGGTGATATAATTGAGGTTTAGTAAGTGACTACAACCTTATTAAGTGATAGATGAAGGTATGTTAGTGTAAGTGTCATAAGTTTAGAATTTCATATATCGGTTTTCTTGAGTTCTTAAGGTTCAAAAGAAATCTGGTACAACTAGGGTTCTCTAAAAATTATTTAGAGAATACAGTGAGATATTTAGACCAGTAAGAGATTATCGTAGAAGCTCGAGCCCACAATTCTTTTCCTTGGCCGCAAATTTAATACATTTGGCCGCAATTTGCGGCCATGTCAGGGAGTTAGGGTCTGGGGTTTGTTCTGTAGCACGCTCACTCGATAATTAAGCCTATATTATATGCTATTTTACCCCAGATCAACTAAGTAAAAATCTGGAAGCATTTTAACTTGGTTTTGGCAATATTTTGAGATATTTTAAACTTGGATTTTGGATTTTTGATATCTTGACTCGGTCGTTCGTCATTTGTACGTCGACGTCCGGGGTATTTTGTCATTTTAGTACGCGTTGACAATAAATTCTAACTTATGTGCGTTTCGCTTGTGATTTCAAATTCGATTTGGGTTTTTATGTGATTTTGCTTATAATTTCGATTGTAGGTACAATCTCGTGGACTTCCGAGACGAAGAAGAGCAAGGCATTCGTCAGCTTCGACTAGGGCGAGGATATGAGGTGAGCAGATATATATCTACGGGAAAAATCGGGTGGATGGCGTATAGCACCCCCGCAGCCATAGAATTAGGATGCCATATATATATATATATATATATATATATATATATATTAGAATCGTATACTTAGCCTATAAGGTTTACTAGAATACTATATGTGTATATTCCTATACTTAATAAAAGTTATACCCCTAGTTGCTATTTCTTAGCCATTGAGCTATATATAAACATGTATATATTTTTAAGTACGTAGTATGATATAAGTATATCTATGATACAAGAATATATACAATATAAGTATATACAATATGAGATGAGATGAGATGACCTGAGATAATACAATATGAAACGAGATGACATGAGATGATACAATATGATATGAGATGATACGATATGAGATGAGATAAGATGATGTGCGCGACTATAGATCCGTACCATTTTATTTGATAATATCATACGAAAGATATTCCGTACGTGATATGATGGGAATTGATTACCGATTGTGGCCGATATTTAGTTTGACTCGAGGAGTCTTATTTAAGATCACAAATTGGATATTATGAGATGTTTAGAGCCATACCTACTTTCAAAACTAACGAATTGTTATATACTTTTAAATGATAACTTCAAGGGTACGCTACGAATTTTCAAATAGTGTATATTTCAAAAACATCGTAGCCCCCTATTTCTAAAATAATGTTTCATACTATTTTAAACTATAACTGTATGGTTCATACGTAGTTGGATATTTTTATACTTATTCATGTTACGATTTCTTTATTCCGTTTACGCTCGTATTTCGATTTCTTATTTCTTCTTACGCTCACGCTTCGATCATTTACGATATATACTACGTTTATATCTTTTGCTTTACTTGACTTCGTTGCTAGGACACGCGCACCATTACCGATGATTTACATGTTGCACGTACACATAGTCGTACGCTTACACACACATCATCGGTAAATGACAGACCACGTACACAAATAGAACTCGCTGTGTCACCATATCACACTATAACCTGTTAACATTTAGATTCTGTTAATACCTTTTTTATATTGCTATACGACAAGTTTATATGAACGCACTTGCCATGCATTACAGTATTGTTCTGTGGTTGTACATATTATTTCATTATTGTCATGTTCTTAGGAGATTTTGTTTTCATAAGATTTCTGGCTTTGAGAAACCGCAGATTTGATTTTAAAAACTTGTGAATATTTTAAAAACGTTGTTTTCTCTTGATATGATATTTCGACATCCACCATGAGATTTCTCAGTTTTGAGCTATGATTATTATCCGATTCGAGGAGTGAGGAGTCCCGTATGCGGGCATATTATGAACCCGGTACGGTACCCAGGGGCAAGAAAATGGTATAGAAAGACGTTGAGACTGACTGGGAACACTATCTATCGGTGACAGTATTGGACTCGGTGGATATCCAAAGGATACCGACCGAAGTGATATGAGACAAATAGATATGATAGCCGATCTGATGAGACGACGCCTGGGATATAAGGGCCGATCCGATGAGACGGCACCTGAGATATGAGGATTTACATGTCGATACTAGACACGAGATTTATGATGATTTCGAGTGTCAATACTGGACACTCACGGTTTTATGATGATTTCAAGGGCCGTTGATGGACACTCATTGGATGAAACACACACACATACACACACACACGTATGCATGCTATGGATGACATGTTATCACATATTGATATATGCACGATATTATATTTATATATATATACACACACGTTTATTTCGTTACCACACGATACGATATTATATTACAATATGACCTAGATATATCGTTATGCATTCGATTTCTACCTGATGATGTTTTCTACTCACGAGTTGGTAACTCACCCCCGTTGTGCCATAATCTTCTTGCAGGACCGACCGCTCGGATCAGTAGCAGCTTACTGGCATGTTTCTTCTTTTGGATGATTGCTGGGTAGGTGGGTTACACTACAGATCATAACCGCCATTTGTTTATGTATATTCATTTGTAATCTAATTAAAAACTCCATCGACCAGACTATATATATTTATGGACATAGAGACTCGATTTGTATATTCTTTTGGACTTAGAACGAGACTTGTATATTATTCCTTATATTTGAGTTTATATTTTGGTATTTCCTTATTCTTTTCTTGTGTTGATTTTCGTCTTGAGCATCGTATATATTTATTTACGTGGTTGTATTTCTGCCGATTGGCGATGAGTTAGCTCCCGATTGGGAATGCCAATATTATATATGTATATGTTCTGATTTTTGTCAAAATTTACAAAGGAGATACTGCCAAAATTTCAACGAAAATATTTTCAAACTTTAGTTTACAATCCACTTGTATTTCAACGAAGTTTACTTATATTTTAAAAAGCGGAATTGATTTCATTTATACCCCTTTTTCCAAACTTCACCTCCACTATTTTCTTAAGAAGATTTAGATTCCTAATTTTCGGCTTATTTCGGTTACGGTGGGGTCCTATACACTTCACTTGATTCAAGTGCCGGTCACGTATCATTTCCGGTTTGTTACATTGAGCCGGCTCAACAATGACTTGAGATGGCTCAAATCCTAACATGAGCCGGCTTTGGCCATGTAAAAAGATAGGTATTCACCCTCCGCGTATATGAGACGGCTCGTGTTCTTTTGAACCGGCTCAAAACCTGTTCATTCAGATGATCAGGTTAGAATTTCATGTATTCAAACGTATAGGATGCAATATTGATTTGTATTCATTCCATAACATCATTACTTTTTTTTATTTTGATATACGGCATGCAAGTGTTGATATTAGCATTGGATAACAATATGGGATCAAATGCTTGCACAAGTACAATATCTATAATTAAATAAATTCATACACAATCGATTTTATGCATATAAAAACTATATCACACGGGGATCTCTAACAAGACGAGAACAATGATTTCGAAGAGGAGAACGACAAGAAAAGGATAGAGGAGGTGTAGAAAAGAGAGATCAAGGAGATGATGAGAAGAAGACTTACTCGCGTTGCGATTCAGTCTAACAACTGAACCGTTGTTTACCAACGAGAAGAAGGATTGGATCGGTACTCCGACATCTATGAGGAGGAATCTTTGATTAGCCTTAGGAGATTCTTGGGTAGGATTCCAGAGAGAATTTTTCAGAGGAGAAATTAGGTTTTAGGCAACTAAAGAAAATGAGGAAGAAGAAATTTTAATAGTACGAGGAATTAAAGAGTGTAAAGGCAATTAATGGAAAATTGATGATAGGAATAAAGAGTTGGGGATTTCAGAAATGAAATGGCGGTTTTGGAAGATGAATGAACAATTACGACACTAAACGACTCGTTTCTTGAGCTGAAAACGAGTGGGCCCAAATCTGGAATGATTTGAGTCGTTCGAGGGCATGAGTCGTCTCAATATTTCTTGAACCGTCTCCTGCAGACAGTGAATGAGACAACTTTCCAAATAGGTGTTTTGCCGGCTCAATTCTTATTGAGCCATCTCGACCTAATTATCAAGCATTTTAAATATAACAATTACTCGAAAGGAAAATGACATTTTTTTATGACAATATTTATAAAAGAGTACACGAAATTTAGGGTAGTTACAAACTCCTTGTTGTTTTAGACTCGCCATCATTTTCAATCTCCATAGACTTATATTATTTCTTCCGTCAAACTTATCGATCTTATAATATGTAGAATTTATCTTTCCAATAATCCAAATCACCGTAACAAAAGGCTCTGATACCATTTATTATGAAAAATAGCATCAAATTACGCAGCAGATGATCGATAGGCGTGAATCGGAACTAATGAAAAAAATCAAACATGGTAACTACGCAAAAACAATAGGTAATAAAAAAAACACCAAGGAAAGTGATGATGCTCGATATCGGCGATCTCCCAGATCATGACACGTGGCAGATGACGTGTCCCAGAGCATGCAAGAAAGGACCTACAACTGCCGACCAAACCACCCCTATGCTCGTCCTACCGAGCAGACGCTGGCTCGCCTCCGAGCCCCAGCACAATTGGCCTCCTCGGCCTCACAGCTCGTTCCCGAGCTACGCAGAAACAAGATGCCTCGGCTCTCCCGCTCGTCCGCGAGCTCTCCCGCCGAGGTCATCTTGCCCGGTCCATCGACCGACCAATAGCACCGCTTGCAGGTGTAACCGCCATCCTGCGAATCTCGCTATGCGCGAGATCTCCACCGGCCACATCCCACGTTCCACGCCACCACGATCCCCCATTAACGAGCATGTTTCACCATTAATGGGAGGTCCCACTCATCACACGGGCGTGACGTCGGGAGCGTAACGGCCGGCGTGATTCTCGCGCCTGCTGCACCTACTACCACCGCTACTTAAAGCCCTCTTTCAGACGGTCAAGGGAAGCCAATTCGACTCCATTAATCCATTACTCTGCTCGGATATCTAGACTAACTTGATCATCGGAGGGTCTTCGGTGGTACAACCACCCCGGGACTTCCTTGCAGGTAACTTGGCAACCACAACCACAGCTCATTAAGATCCACACGCTTAAGGAGCAACAGCCTCCAGATCCAATCTTAGCCACCCATCGCAGCCATCAACAGATCAACGGGAAGCAACATCTGAAGGAGATTCCACCCTTCATCAGCTGGCGCCGTCTGTAGGAATCTAGTTTCCATAACAAAAAAAGTTCGCCTCCCGATCTCACTCCAATGGCGAGCGATCATCAAGACGATCCAAGCGCCAACCGCCGCCTCCCTCTCAATAGGGGCACAGACGAGCCTCCTCCGCCGAATGCCATCAACGCCCTCGCCGGACGGATAGACCGACTCGCATCCTTCGTGGAGGCGCTCATCCACGTCCAAACGGCGGGGCAAAATCCCCAGGTCACCACTCCCCCGCCTCGGGACCAGGACCCCAACAGGGGGAGAGAGGACTCGGCCCACGTCGGCATGGCCGACCGCCATCTCGCTGCCTCCTACGGCCAAGGATCCCCTGGGCCAGTACGTTCTATGACCCGTTGGGCACCCAACAGCTCGACACCGAGGTCCGTCGTTAGAGCGCCCCGCCCTGAGGTCTTTCGCGCGCCTGTCCCTCCTGAGGAAATGTCGGTCAGCTCGCCTATCACCAGGCATGACCGACGCACCCTCCCCCGACGGGGCCGCGCAGACGGGGCTCGTCAGGGTAGTTTAAAGGCCACCTCACCCGGGGATTTGAGGAACCTCATTGAGAGAAACCGCGGCCGAAGCCAGACGCAGGCCGCCAACAGTAGGGGCCTGGGATCAGAGTGTGCCGAGTCGTCGGGGTACCATGTCCGACTCGACGCCCTTGAGAAGAAGATCGAGAGTCTGCATTGGGAAGGTCACCGTTCGAGCGACGGGGCTAAGTATGCCGCCGACTCGCTCACAAAACCGTTCATCGAGGAGCTGCTCGCCGTCCACGTCTCCTCCCGCAACAAGCCCCCAAAGGTCTCCCTCTTCGACGGCAAATCTGACTCGAAGGACCACTTGGATGCGTTCACTGCGGGAATGAGCTTCCAAGACCACTCTGATGCCGCCCAGTGCCGATCTTTCCCGTCCACTCTCATCCGTGCCAGGCGGGACTGGTTCCGAGGACTCGAGCCGCGCTCGATCTTAACCTTTGACGAGCTAGCCACACAATTCATCGGCCACTTTGTCGGGAATAGACGGCAGAAGCGCACAGTCGACCACCTCTTCACGATCAAAAGCGGGGATAGGGAGACATTCAAGGCCTACGTCACTCGTTTCTACAACGCCCTTCTCGAGGTCCCAGAGCACCGGGACGAAACGGTCATCACGGCTCTAAGGTATGGTCTTTGGCACAAGGAGTGGTTGCGCTCTTTTGCACTACGCAACCTAAGACCATGGCCGAGGTAAAATCCTGGACCGAGCGCAAGGTCCAGCTCGAGTCTGAGGTGAACGCAAGCCTCCCCCGAGCAGAGCAAGCCGACCAGAAAAAGAGGGCAAGGGACGAGAGAAGAGGACCGAAACGGCAAAAGCCCATTCCCCCAAAGTTCCAGGAGTACACGCTGCTTAATCTCCCAGACAGTGCTACTCGAGGAGGCCAAGGGCGAAGGGTTCTTCAAGTTCCCCCCGATCCCACGCTCGGCTTCGAAGCGAACCTGGGGCCCCTACTGCGACTTTCATAGGTCGTTGGGCCACTCAACGAAAAGCTGCAAACAACTCCGAGATTACATCGAGGAGCTCATCCGTTCGGGGCACCTCACGGCGTACCTAAGGGATAAGCGGTAGGCTGACCGCAAGCAGGAGCAGCGTCCCCCTCCAGCCGAGCAGACCATCGGCCAGATCATGGTAGTCTCAGCAGAGCATGCGTCTGGTACCCCCGAAGCTCGATACCCCGTGCCGAGCACAGATACCAACAGACATATGGGGGGCTCAAGCTGCATGAACAAATGCATCTACTAGCATGTATTTTCTTTTCAAAGCAATGTACCATCTTCTTGAGATCTTTTGTTTATATAATAAAGGGATCAATAGAGCATTGCAGAAAAGAAAAGGAATTTTATTCACTCAAAGGGTACCATAGGCTCCTCAGCCGTACACAAGAAAGAAAAAAATTATTATTACAACAGCGGGGGAATGGGGTGCAGAGAGCACTGCTCGTGGTACTCTGAGCATATCTCCTCCAGCCGAGCCCTCGCAGCGTCTAACCTCTGCCTCCGATCCCCCCGCGAGCTTCAGCGTCGAGCCTCAACTGGTAGCACTCACGGACGAGCGCTTCCGAGCGGTTTAGCCGGCCCGTGGAGATCAGGCCAAAGTGCCTCAGAGATCTCAGCTTGCCTATGGCCTCGTCGAACAGCATTTCGGATAAGGGGTTGTAAAGCCCCGGCGATGCCCTCCAGATGGAGTACATCAGCAGCTGCAGGAGGGAGGACAACCGGGGAAGCAATCGGCCGAAGTGGTCCTCGATCCTGCCTATTACCAACTGCACCGTGTCCTCAGTGCAGTACGGGTCATAGAGGTAGACATCCTCGAAGCTTACGATGTCTTCGATGTTGAAGAGGAAGTCCTGCATTTTTGTGTTTTGGGTGTGAGGAGGAAGCAAGCAGTTACTCCATCCGTTTTATAGACAACGACGCCTGGGAGTCCAATAGTCGCCCATTTCACCTGCAACGTAGGCGCCAAGCGGCAAGCGTCGCGCCTCCCTATGAGAAACCGAAATGATGCAACCCCGCCACTTCTCCTTCGTCACCCCATCACGACACATGTCCAAACGACTGTCCTACTGCTCGGTGCTCACCTTGGAAGGGTCAGACAGAGCCTCGCAAAGAGGCATCCAAGTAGCTACACTGCTCGGTCATTCCTCATGGAGCTAAGCCCTCACCAAGAGGTAGCCCTGCAGCTACCCTGCTCGGCTATCCCTGGCTGGTAGCTTCCCTACCCCATTACGCTAGGGATCAAAGCCCTCACCAAGAAGCAGACCTGCAGCTACCCTGCTCGGCTATCCCTGGCCAGTAGCTTCCCTACCCCACAACGCCAGGGATCTAAGCCCTCACTAAGAGGCAGCCCTGCAGCTACCCTGCTCGGCTATCCCTGACCGGTAGCTTCCCTACCCCACAATGCCAGGGATCTAAGCTCTCACTAAGAGGAAGCCCTGCAGCTACCCTGCTCGGCTATCCCTGGCCGGTAGCTTCCCTACCCCACAACGCCAGGGATCAAAGCCCTCGCCAAGAAGCACCGGGCAGCAACCCTACTCGGCCATCCTTAAGGACCCAAAAGCCCTTGAAAGAGGCAACCGCTTAGCACCAACCATGCTCGGTTATCCCTGGTACACTACCAGGGATCAAAGCCCTCGCCAAGAGGCACCGGGTGGAAACCCCACCCGGACATCCTTAGTAGGTCTCCCACACCCCTCCGGAGCTAAGGATGAAAAGCCCTCGAAAAAGGCAACCGCTTAGCACAATCCGTGCTCGGTTATTCCTGGCACACCACCAGGGATCAAAGCCCTCGCCAAGAGGCACCGGACGGCAACCCCGCTCGAGCAACCTTAAGGATCAAAGCCCTCTCCAAGAGGCACCGAGTAGCTACCCTGCTCGGTCATCCTTAACAGGCCTCTTACGGCCCCTCTAACAGCTAAGGATCAAAGCCCTCGCCAAGAGGCACCGAGCAGCTACCCTGCTCGGCTATCCTTAGCAGGCCTCTTACGGACCCTCCAACAGCTGAATATCAAAGCCCTCGCCAAGAGGCACCGAGCAGCTACCCTGTTCGGCCATTCTTAGCAGGCCTCTTACGGACCCTCCAACGGCTAAGGATCAAAGCCCTCGCCAAGAGGCACCGAGCAGCTACCCTGCTCGACCATCCTTAGCAGGCCTCTTACGGCCCCTCCAATAGCTAAGGATCAAAGCCCTCGCCAAGAGGCACCGAGCAGCTACCCTGCTCGGCCATCCTTAGCAGGCCTGTCACGGCCCCTCCAACGGTTAAAGATCAAAGCTCTCGCCAAGAGGCACCGAGCAGCTACCCTGCTCGGCCATCCTTAGAAGAACTCTTACGGCCCCTCCAACGGCCAAGGATCAAAGCCCTTGCCAAGAGGCACCGAGCAGCTACCCTGCTCGGCCATCCTTAGCAGGTCTCTTACGGCCCCTCCACCAGCTAAGGATCAAAGCCCTCGCCAAGAGGCACCGAGCAGCTACCCTGCTCGGCCATCCTTAGCAAGCCTGTTATGGCCCCTCCAACGGCTAAGGATCAAAGCCCTCGCCAAGAGGCACCGAGCAGCTACCCTGCTCGTCCATCCTTAGCAGGCCTCTTAAGGCCCCTCCAACAGCTAAGGATCAAATCCCCCGCCAAGAGGCACTGAGCAGCTACCCTGCTCGGCACCAAGCTTAGTTGGCCAATTATGGCCCTACCAACAACTAAGAAATATGACCTCACCGAGGAGCATCCGGTCTACCTACGTCTGAGCGATCTCCACCTCGACTTCGAGGCCATGGAGATATCGCCTTACCGCCTGCCTTGGAACACTCGGCAAATGAGCGGATTCAAGTCGACGCGTAGTCGCCAGACAAAGAGACGACACAACACAAAGACAGTCCTATGCAGATACAAGTGATACAAGTGTTCACGCAACAGGAAGAAAAATGCGCGTGCAAACATGACTGCAAGAAGAATACCTTTATTCACAAAGTTAAAGCTTTTACAAGATATTGTGGGCTCCCCGGCCTTACAAAACGCCCGGTGGCCTACTAAACTCCCGAGGAAGCAAATAAAAAGAAAAAAGAAAAGCAAAAAGACGACGGGTCTCAGGCCTCAAGGCCGGGTGCATCCTCGGGAAGCCCAGCGCCTGCCGCAGGGGCCTCCGTGTTGCCCTCACCGGGTATCTCCTCCTCGACCTCGCCCCCGGGGTCCTCCCCCTGCTCCTCTTCCCCGCAGGGATATTCGGCTTGGAGATCCTGGTCGGCGAAGTCCGGCACCCGGGCCTTGACGGCGTCGAGGGCCTCATGCCAGATGGCAGTAGTGGCCGAGGATAGGATGGTGTAAAATTCTTCCGATTTCTAGAAGTTCTCCACCACTTTCGCCACCAAGAGGTCGGCTCATTTCGCCGCCTCTACCGCTGCCCCCAACTCCTTCCGGAGGGTGCTCACCGACTTCTTCATGGTGCCGACGAGCGCCTTCGAGTCCTGAAGCTTGGCCTCGGCAGCCTGGGCGGCTTCGCGGAGCCTGGCAGCCTCCTGCTTCGCCGCCGCCACTTCCTGCTTCCCCGCCGCCGCCACTTCCTGCTTCCCCGCCGCCGCCTCCTGCTTTGCGGCCACTAACTCCTGCTTCCCGGCCACCACCTCGGCCTCGAGAGCAGCGACCCTCGCCGTCGTCGCTTCCAGCGCTCGCCTCGAGCTCTCCCTCAGCGAGGAGGACTCGCCCGAGGCTCGGACCGCCAGGCCTATCTCCTCCTCCTCCATCCGGATGGCAAGAGCGATGTGGTGGAGGACCTGGGGAAACAAGAAAGGTGTCAGAAAGAAGAAGGATCACCAAGTCTCACGAAAGATGAAACGAGCAAAGTATGAGCACTAACCTGCACGGCCTCTTGGGCGATGGACGTCAGTTGCCCCTTCAGACTTCCACCGGGGACCATGCCTCCGGTCGACCTCTCCATGTCGTGCAGAAGGCTGTCGGCGACAGAGATCGGGGAGGCCGGGTCCTGCAAGGCTGCGCGGGGGAACCTATTGAGAGCCGGCGGCGGCGGACTGGCCTCCGCCTCCAAACCTGGGGCTTCCTGCACCCGAGCCCTCTTTCGGGTCGGCGCCCTGCTGGACTTCGGGGCCCGATCCGGGCTCGAGCACTGGTGCTGGACGGCTGCCGGAGGAGCCGGGGTCGGCGCCTGACGGGAAGAGCTGTCCCCTCCAGCCCTCGACCCCTCCTTCGGCTTGCGCATAACCGCTCGAAGGTAGCTCAAATCCATGGGTTTTGCACAAGACGAGATAAAATGGGGTCAGCGACACAAGCAAAAATCAAAATAAAATACAAGCCTAACTTACCGACGAGCTGGACAGGGCTGAGCTCGGCCCAACTAAGGGTCCGCTCAGAAAGCAACACATCGGCCCGAGAAATGGGCTCCCACGCCGCCACTCTTACCGCGTCGGGGTCATTGGACGAGTTTCCCTGCCAGCACTTATCCCTAGACCACTGGACGGCTACGGGCCAGTCCTCACCTTCTGGCGGCTCGACGAAGAAAACCTGTCACGCCCCGCTTCCCATTCTACGGCGAAGGGGACGCGACTGGTCCGCTACGTATTTACTCTGAAGTAAATACGCTAAGTGTATCTAAGCAATATAAAAGTAAATACACAAGAGACAAGATATAATAAAAACAGCAAATTTTTATTTATTAACATTCTTTTGTACAATGCATGAAAAGGAAATACAACTGAGATAAAAAGATGCCTAGACAGTGGCATAACAGGAAATGAAAAGTATTGAATGGAAAAGTGTACAATGAAACTACAGTGCTAGATCTTCGGCAAACTGCTCCAAGTCTTCTGTAGATGGCTCGATCTCCACCGGGTCCAAACCACCTGACGATATTCAAAGAAGAAAAAAATAGAATGTCGTCAGCGAACAGGTCGCTCGGTAAGTCCCAAAGATAAGGGAGAAATAGACAGAGAGTAAGAGAGAGAGAGTAGCTTTTAATGTTATATTATAATATTCTAATGTTTTATTAACGCTGTTGTTTGTAGCCTAGTACAGAAGATTCCAATGTATACGAGGGGAGTCCCACTTACACCGGGGACCTTGGTAACCTGTAGTACAAGGCTCCGTCGATAATACCACGGAACAACGGCATGGATGTAATTACGTCTTAAGTGACCACCTCGTGCCACCTTTAACATATTCCGTACTAGTCTACCCCTTAAATCCCGCGATGTCTTATTTGTATTATTATCTTGTAAATTGTATTGATTGTAAGATTGATTGACTGACCGAAACCATGATATCAGTAAGCGGTTGTAACCATAGAGTCATGTAAATGGAATAACTGAGAATCATGTAAAAGGAATAGGTATATCCATGGTTCGGTTCAGTCAAGATGTATAGATTGATATTGGATTCATGAATTCATGAGTTCATATTGAAGTGGAAAGTAGTAGATTATAGATTGACTTGAATCATATTCAAGTCAGATTAATCAGACTCAAACCCGAGTCAGACAATCAGAAATGTGAATCGAAGTCTTATAATTGCTAGGGTCCTTAGGGTAATTTATAAACTTGAGGGGGTTTTATGTAAAAATACTTTTATATACTTTTCAAAATACGCCTCAAGTATTTATTGTTCGTCTTTGGGATTGTAATGAGGGTAGATTTTATATTGTGACATTTCTAGTGAGAATATCCTAGTTTTTTATAAATAAAGGTATTTATCTATAATATTGATTTATTTGAAGTTCATGGTATTTTAGTGTAAAATTTATTATTGTGATTTTTAGAAAAAGGTGGAAAATTTATATTATAAAAAAATAGGTATTTAAATGATAAATATACATATATTTATACAAAAAATAATTTTAATAAATATTTTATATTCCAAAACTCTCATTTTCTTAAGATGTCGTATTTCAAACCTTTCGAGACCGAATGCTCCTTACGGAGGTCTGAATCTCGCACTACTAGCCCGAGGGTGCGCGATAAACCGCACGATCCTGAACGGGTTCCCCAAAGATGGGTTGTAGCGGCGCTTTGCAAAGATTGTAAAATATTAATCCTTTAGAAAACGGTTTTATAAAGTAAAAGGTATTTATTTGCAAAGTGTGATTTTCCGTATTTTAGATTCTAGGGTTTCCTAAGCCAACTAGCCTATTTCTAAATGGTCTAAACGATAAGTAATTAGAAGCCTCAAATCGCCTCTTCACTGCCAATTGTGGCTAGATAACTACAAATGAGGAAGGAGGGATCTGCTCACGAATCGTGAGACCGGCCTTTTAAAATTACCTTTGCTCACTTGCCTAGCCTAGACACCACAAAGTCAGATTTAGATAAACGATCGATGTCCACAACTTATCGTGTTTTCCTAATGATAGGTATTAAAAAGTGTATCAAAACTAAACTTTTAGAATTGATTTTATTAAGAATGTGGTATTTAAATGAAAGTATTGTTTTTATCGTATTCTAAGTTTTTGATGATGTCGCTTAGGGTTGTATTTGCGTGTGTGTGGAGATAGGTCATTATCTCGTGCTCTACTTTAAATGTATAGCAAAGTTAAAGAGTTAAATGTGAAATCGAAACATGATGGTATTAAAGTGAAAAATACGATAAATTGGAAAGGTTATCATTTCATGTGAGAAAACTTGTTCAAATTGATTTTTAAAAGTTTAATAGTCAAGATAAAGATATTTAGGCATGAATGTATTGATTAGAAGTGAAATTTTATAGAAAACCGAATCGGAAATCGGATTTGTTCCGATTCCGTCGGGTTTTGTAATTTCGTATTTTAGAGAAATAGAAAGAGAGATAGAATGGGACTTACGGGTTTCGATTAGGCAAAGGAGTGTAGGGGGAACTAAAGGGGTTGCCGAGGCGTTGCTTCGCCGCCGGTTGTTCCTAAAAACATCGCCGGAATTTCCGCCGGAATTTCGTCGGAGTTTCGCCGTGAACTTGTTTTCAAAGTACACAACTCTTGAAAAATTTTGAGAGAGTGAGCTTAGGATTTTGGGATGAGAGGGTAGAGGGGAGGGGGTGTATTTATAGGGTAGGCTAGGGGTAGGGTAGGTGAAGGGTTTTTAAACAAAAAAATATAAAAATGTATAAAATCATTAAAAATTGGAGTAAATAGGGTATATGAAAGGTTTTAATGTAAAAATGTATTAAAAAATCATTAAAATCGAGTAAATGGGGAATTCAAAGGTCTCCGAAACCGATCTAGGAATTTAAAGTGTACAGGAGGGTTTAGAAGCTGAAAAGTCACAACTTTCCAGTTGATGACTCGCCGGAATCGACAACTCCGGCCGGCGGCGGCGGACCGAGTCGGCCGATCCGCTGGTCGAGTTGGCCGATCCGGCCGAGTCAGGGTGGCAGGAGGTGGGGGGTCATCAGATGGGGCATCTGGTGTATTTAGGTTTTCAGGTGCAGTTCAAGTTTTGGGAGTTATGGTGTGTGGACTATTGGGCTTCCAAAGAATTTAAAACAAAAAAATAATGTGGGGCAGGAGATTTGAACTCTGGTGGCTTGGTTCAGCAATGCAAGGTATTACCAATGAGCTACAAGCTCTTTCTTGTAATTAAATTGCTAATTAATTACTTAAGTCTTGTGCTCAGGCAATAAATACCCCTTTAAGGATTTTGAAAAAAAACAATTTAAAAATTTGTATAGCAAAAAGTGTATAAGAAAATTAAGGTTGTTACATTCTACCCTCCTTATAAAAATTTCGTGCTCGAAATTTGTAAAAGGAAAGTGTAACAAATCCAAGGAAAATTTGGTGCTGGTGTACTGACAGTATGTGAAAAATAACAAGGTGGTGCAAGGGTTTTAAAAATGTGAAGAATGTGGGAAGGAATGAAAGAATGCGAAGGTTTTGGTAAAATTGTAAAAGAGATGAGGGAATTTTGGGTTAGGACAGATTCAAGATATATGATTCAAGGAATATGAAAGATAAGATTCAACAAACATGATTGTAAAGAATATTTTAGTTGCTGGTTCTTGTGTTTTATATTGCTTAGGGTTCCATACAGCTGTGACCTGCATGGGCCACCAACAAACCTGTCACGCCCCGCTTCCCAGTGTACGGCGAAGGGGAGTCCCACTTACACCGGGGACATTGGTAACCTGTAGTACAAGGCTCCGTCGATAATATCACGGAACAACGGTATGGATGTAATTACGTCTTAAGTGACCACCTCGTGCCACCTTTAACATATTTCGTACCAGTCTACCCCTTAAACCCCACGATATCTTGTTTGTATTGTTATCTTGTAAATTGTATTGATTGTAAGATTGATTGACTGACCGAAACCATGATATCAGTAAGCGGTTGTAACCATAGAGTCATGTAAATGGAATAACTGAGAATCATGTAAAAGGAATAGGTATATCCATGGTTCGGTTCAGTCAAGATGTATAGATTGATATTGGATTCATGAATTCATGAGTTCATATTGAAGTGGAAAGTTGTAGATTATAAATTGACTTGAATCATATTCAAGTCAGATTAATCAGACTCAAACCCGAGTCAGACAATCAGAAATGTGAATCGAAATCTTATAATTGCTAGGGTCCTTAGGGTAATTTATAAACTTGAGGGGGTTTTATGTAAAAATAATTTTATATACTTTTCAAAATACACCTCAAGTATTTATTGTTCGTCTTTGGGATTGTAATGAGGGTAGATTTTATATTGTGACATTTCTAGTGAGAATATCCTAGTTTTTTATAAATAAAGGTATTTATCTATAATATTGATTTATTTGAAATTCATGGTATTTTAGTGTAAAATTTATTATTGTGATTTTTAGAAAAATGTGGAAAATTTATATTATAATAAAATAGGTATTTAAATGATAAATATACATATGTTTATACAAAAAATAATTTTAATAAATATTTTATATTCCAAAACTCTCATTTTCTTAAGATGTTGTATTTTAAACCTTTCGAGATCGAATGCTCCTTGCGGAGGTCTGAATCTCGCACTACTAGCCCGAGGGTGCGCGATAAACCGTATGATCCTGAACGGGTTTCCCAAAGATGGGTTGTAGCGGCACTTTGCAAAGATTGTAAAATACTAATCCTTTAGAAAACGGTTTTATAAAATAAAAGGTATTTATTTGCAAAGTGTGATTTTCCGTATTTTAGATTCTAGAGTTTCCTAAGCCAACTAGCCTATTTCTAAATGGTCTAAACGAAAAGTCATTAGAAGCCTCAAATCGCCTCTTCACCGCCAATTGTGGCCAGGTAAGTACAAGTGAGGAAGGAGGGATCCGCTCACGAATCGTGAGACGGGCCTTTTAAAGTTACCTTTGCTCACTTGCCTAGTCTAGACACCACAAAGTCAGGTTTAGATAAACGATCGATGTCCATAACTTATCGTGTTTTCCTAATGATAGGTATTAAAAAGTGTATCAAAGCTAAACTTTTAGAATTGATTTTATTAAGAATGTGGTATTTAAATGAAAGTATTGTTTTTATCGTATTCTAAGTTTTTGATGATGTCGCTTAGGGTTGTATTTGCGTGTGTGTGGAGGTAGGTCATTATCTCGTGCTCTACTTTAAATGTATAGCAAAATTAAAGGGTTAAATGTGAAATCGAAACATAATGGTATTAAAGTGAAAAATACGATAAATTGGAAAGGTTATCATTTCATGTGAGAAAACTTGTTCAAATTGATTTTTAAAAGTTTAATAGTCAAGATAAAAATATTTAGGCATGAATGTATTGGTTAGAAGTGAAATTTTATAGAAAACCGAATCGGAAATCGGATTTGTTTCGATTCCGTCGGGTTTTGTAATTTCGTATTTTAGAGAAATAGAAAGAGAGATAGAATAGGACTTACGGGTTTCGATTAGGCAAAGGAGTGTAGGGGGAACTAAAGGGGTTGCCGAGGCGTTGCTTCGTCGCCGGTTGTTCCTAAAAATATCGCCGGAATTTCCGCCGGAATTTCGTCAGAGTTTCGCCGCGAACTTGTTTTCAAAGTACACAACTCTTGGAAAATTTTGAGAGAGTGAGCTTAGGATTTTGGGATGAGAGGGTAGAGGGGAGGGGGTGTATTTATAGGGTAGGCTAGGGGTAGGGTAGGTGAAGGGATTTTAAACAAAAAAAATATAAAAATGTATAAAATCATTAAAAATTGGAGTAAATAGGATATATGAAAGGTTTTAATGTAAAAATGTATTAAAAATCATTAAAATGGAGTAAATAGGGATTTCAAAGGTCTCTAAAACCGATCTAGGAATTTGAAGTGTACAGGGGGGTTTAGAAGCTGAAAAGTCACAACTTTCCAGTTGATGACTCGCCGGCATCGGCAACTTCGGCCGGCGGCGGCGGACCGAGTCGGCCGGTCCGCTGGCCGAGTTGGCCGATCCGGCCGAGTCAAAGTGGCAGGAGGTGGGGGGTCATCAGATGGGGCCTCTGGTGTATTTAGGTTTTCAGGTGCAGTTCAAGTTTTGGGAGTTATGGTGTGTGGACTGTTGGGCTTCCAAAGAATTTAAAACAAAAAAATAATGTGGGGCAGGGGATTTGAACTCTGGTGGCTTGGTTCAGCAATGCAAGGTATTACCAATGAGCTATAAGCTCTTTCTTGTAATTAAATTGCTAATTAATTACTTAAGTCTTATGCTTAGGCAATAAATACCCCTTTAAGGATTTTGAAAAAAAACAATATAAAAATTTGTATAGGAAAAAGTGTATAAGAAAATTAGGGTTGTTACAAAAACTTCTTCTTCCAGTCGTGGATGGAAGAAGGCAGGACGACGACTCCCGACCCGGGCGCGCTCCCCCGATGTTTCCTAAAGGAGAGATAGACCCACCTCGGTTCGCCCGCGCGAGAGCCGGGATGACTTTTGTAGATGAGAGAGGAGGCAAGGAAGGAAGGACCGAAAGGGACCATCTGCAATTTCAAGCGGACCAGAAACCCAAGGAGAATTCTCCAGGAGTTTGGCACTAACTGGCCCGGGGCTAACCCGAAGTAAGACAGTGCTGCAGCGACCTCGGGAGAGAAGGGCAAGCGCATTCCGACCTAAAAGGATTCCAGATACAGGGCAATCTCTTTACCCCGCATCTGATCTGCCCTCTCTCCTTCCTCGGCCAAACGCAAAGTATAGCCAGAAGGGATATGGAAGCAGGCCCGAGCGGTGGCAAGATCTCCCTCGTAACTCACCAAGGAATGCACGCCGGGGGCTTCCGCCACCTCCACTCGGGGATCCGCTCTTGACACACGACCATGGGGAGAGGATCTGACCCCATCACCCCGGGAAGACCCCGACTCAGTGGAAGAATCCCTAGAAACTACCCCTACGACATCTACAGACTCCCCAGAAGAAGGCATCTAACCTGATTGAGAAGCCCTCGGGAAAGAAGAAGATCCGACCTAAGATGAGAGCGCCGAGCTTACGAGATGAAGGATAAGGAAAATATGAAGAGAGATGGGCCCTGAAGAGGGCCCCATCTCTACCTATAGCCTCCAGCGCCCCCATCCAACGGCGACCGTCGACTCCCGCCAAAAACAACTCTTCACATTCGACGATCCAGATTGCTCCACCTAGCGCGCGCGCATTGGACAGCATCCCATCAGACGCCAGAAGCCTGCGGCCCGTCGCGTCCGCCAACCAACGCTCGACACGTGGACCGCCGCTTAGTCAAAAGTGCGCACGATCTGACGCCCCTCTTTAATGCAGAAGATCTCGCCATGATTCGCCTGCGTCATCCAGAAGAAGACAACGGATTGTCCGGGGACACGCCCGACGATATCTTCGGAAGAGAGCTCACCTCGGGTGATCTGACAAACCACTCTCGACCCGACCCGTCAGCTGGTCGGGACGAGAGTGGGGGGCTAATGATGATGCTCGATATCGGCGATCTTCCATATCATGACACGTGGCAGATGGCGTGTCCCAGAGCATGCAAGAAAGGACCTACAGCTGCCGACCAAACCACCCCTATGCTCGTCCTACGGAGCAGACGCTGGCTCGCCTCCGAGCCCCAGCACAATTGGCCTCCTCGGCCTCACAGCTCGTTCCCGAGCTACCGCAGAAATAAGATGCCTCGACTCTCCCGCTCGTCTGCGAGCTCTCCCGCCGAGGTCATCTTGCCCGGTCTATCGACCGACCAACAGCACCGCTTGCAGGCGTAACTGCCATCCCGTGAATCTTGCCATGCGCGAGATCTCCGCCGGCCACATCCCACGTTCCACGCCACCACAATCCCCCATTAACGAGCTTGTCTCGCCATTAATGGGAGGTCCCACTCATCACGTGGGCGTGACGTCGGGAGCGTAACGGCCAGCGTGATTCTCGCGCCTGCTGCACCTGCTGCCTCCGCTACCTAAACCCCTCTTTCAAACGGTCAAGAGAAGCCATTTCGACTCCATTAAGCCGTTACTTTGCTCGGATCTCTAGACTAACTTGATCGTCGGAGGGTCCTCGGTGGTACAACCACCCCGCGACCTCCATACAGGTAACTCGACAACCACAATGCAGCCCATTGAGATCCACACGCTTCAGAAGCGACGGCCTCCATATCCAATCTCAGTCATCCATCGCAGTCATCGGCATATCAACGGGAAGCAACATCTAAAGGAGATTCCATCCTCCATCAGAAAGACCATAAGTTATTACCCAGGTTCGATACGCAATTGCACATAATCCTGCAAACCGACAACAAATTGTCTTTACTATTCAACGAAGAATTATAAAAGATAATTTTTCTGCCCTCTCGATCTCACCCAATACAATCGCACAATCTCTCTTCTATGCAAATCTCTCGGCCTCTCCCTCTGCCTTTTGCATCAGCCGCCGCCGCCCAAATTAAACAAACCCTCTGTTTATTTTATTTGCTTGATGGATTAGTGGATTCCAATTAATTGCGGCAGCCCCACCATAAGCCTTAAATATATAGGCACTGTTGGATTCCCTGATTGATTCCAATTCAAACTTTAATATATAGAGATTTATATAGTTTTTAAAAAATAAGTGTGATTAATTTAAATCTTCAACTCTTCACGTGCACCGCACATGCCATTTCGTCGGCTTCTCTTCGGCCTTTGAGCTCTTGATCTCGGGCTCCAAATTTACAGTCAATTTCAACAGTTTACTAGTTGAATACACACAACAATCATGCATACTTTTTGGGACAGTGAAAGGCACAAAATAGTCGCAACTTGAATACTATAGACTGGCTAGAAGCAGAAGGCCATAGCAACAATCTTTTCGAAGCAAGGAAAGCGGCCATGTAAAGCAATGCGCATCTATCATTACCTAACTTCATTTAGAAGAACCAAAAAAAGAGATGTTCAAACTTTAGGCATATTGCACAAGTTGTTCATAACATATATGAACCATGCACGAGGAGAGCAAGGTTTGTTTTAACGGATGTATCGTGAAAACATGAGAAACCAAATGGAGACGCACGATAACCAAACATGCCTATAGATGCATGAAAAAGCACATATAACATTTATCACTAAAAATTACAATTTACAAGATGAAATAAAGCGATCAAATTGATTAACAAGTTAAAAAGGAAGCACAATAGACCAACCATTACCTAACTTTGTTTAGGTGAATACAAAAATGGAGAAAGAACAAAAACGTTCAAACTCTGTAGGGCTTCGTCGAACATTTGTTGTTAGGATTCCGGTACGGTTTTGGCCTTACCAACTCTTTCTTGTCGTCCTAAACTTAGGATTGATAAGTCGGCCAAACTAGACAAGAAGATCATTGCTTTCTTCTTCCTTCGTTCGGATACACGTACCGTGCATAGACTTTATGTGTGTTTGAAACGACAAGGTTCGAGATCTGGGGAGCATGTCTGGTGCTTCTCTATTGTTTGTCTATCCAAATCTCTTATACGAGAAGACTTGATAGCAATGTTAGCCAAACTATGCCTAACTTTGATGGAACAAATAGAGTCTACGTTTCCATCTTCAATCCTTGCCATGACTCTTTTTAAAAATTAATATATTAAAAGTTGATTGTGACCAATGAATGCGCATTCAGAAGCCCATCATTTTTCTTTCATTCCACAACATTTAATTATTTGGTGCTTTTGAGGATTCTTTGCATGTGATTGTTTATTGGATCATTGAAGATTGAGAGTGCTTGAATTTGTTTTGATAGCCAACTTTTCAAAAGTTGGATGACTATAATTACTGCTCACCAAAGAGGCAAAATGATTTATAGATGTCGTACATTTCAACTTCCATACCCCTTCACATTTATATTATTAGATTATGGCATGTGCCATGCTGGTGAATCATTTATTTTTATTTTTTTGACGTTTTCTACAATAATAATTGTGGATTCTATGAAGACCAGCTTTGATTTTGGTAAAGTGCCAAATCGTAAGACATATTTCAAACAAATATTAATCAGTTTGTTTTTACCTTGCATGTTACAAACATGGGTTCTTAAATTTAAAATTTTAAATTACCAAGAAATCAATGGTTAAGATAAAAATATAAATGAGAAATTATGACGTGTAGAATTAATAAAAGATCAAATGGATATGTGCGAGTTTTAATCACTTTTTCACACTTTTTAAGAGGAGAGGGAGAGGGACAGAGAGGATGACGTTGACGAAAAATACTTACTTTTTGTGTGTGGATATTTTATCTTACAAAATGAGATAAAGAAATATGGACATCTTTGAATTCTAGTTGCTATACATAAATTGAAGGCTCTTCTTTAATAGAAGACTTAATTTTTGCTCCTAATATATCAACTGAGAAGAAATAAAACATCTCGATTCATCAAGGATTATATATGCAATGGGGATCAATATAGAACAACATCGGCCGAAGATGCAAATTAAGAATGAAAAGTGAAACGAGTGAAATTAAAGTAAATTGTCCCTTACAAGTAAATTACTTTTGCGGTCCAACCAATTACACAAAAATATTTTTGATTCACGCTTACATTGTTCTGACAGCAAGCTTTTATATATATATATATATATATATATATATATATATATAAGTACTAAATATTTTTCGACAATATAAGACACTCACGCACAATTCTGCAGGGTTCCGTAGGGCGGCCGCTGGGTTTCGGGAGGTATCGACCATACCGTTTTCAAAAAAAAATGGCGCGCTAAAGAACCCTAATCTAAAATCTTAACTAGAGAATTAGACAAAATAAGAATGTAAACATCTTTACATCTAAATGAACAAGAAATACAACCTTTGTAGACCGGTCCTTCACTTCAATAGCTCCATGTAGTAGACCCTTCGCTCCAAGTAGTAAACTCCCGGACACTAGAAAGGCTCCACAAGATGAAAACTACAAGCTTGCTTGAAATTTTCGAGGCCGAAGATGATCTACGTCGAGAAAACAATAACCCAAGCTACCTCTTCACTAAGTGATGAACTAATGAAGAAATAACCCAATCTAAATGGCTAGTCTAGAAAAGATTGATGAAATAGAAATTTTGCTCATTTTAGAAATTATTTTCTCACTCATTTTCTCTACCTCCCAAAAAGCTAGAGAGCTTGAAGGAGGAGATGAAGAAAGACAACCATGCAAAAATATCAAGTGAAGAATGACAACCATGGATGAGTTAATATATTATATTAACCCTTATAGAGACTAAACCATGGCTAATCATAATGGTTGGGTTAATAAATATTTTAAGTAAAACAAAATTGGTGGACTTAGTCAATGATTGTACAAGCTTCCACTGAGTATCAACCATCACTAATTTCCATCCAATTTTGAATTACTTTAAATAATAAAACCCTTCATTATGTTAAGTATGGTATGAGTCTTATACATTCATGTAGCATGTAGCAACAAGCATGACATAATAATATATATCATATATTAAGTGTACACACACAAGTGAGAAAAAGAAAGGCTTAAGTGAACAAATATTAGTTAATATAAATTAATATATCACATATATAATTATATATCAAATTATTAAATCAACACTTGATTTAATAATCCGGCTATATCACATACAACCGACTAATATCATATGTATCAACTTAACGAATCAACACTTGATTCGATAACCCGGTTATATCACATATAACTGACCGATATCACATATCGCGAGAATAGAATACGGTATCACATACACATATTAATTTCGGTCCCGCACATATCACATATGTGCTCCTATTTCGTTTCGCTTGAGCCAGAAAATCTCTGTGTAGGACTCTAAAGACTCGTCAATACGCCGGCAGTAGGTGGTGATCATATCAATCACCCACAAGCCGCAAGCGGTCTGCTAAACGTAACGGCCACCCGGATATTGAGCGATCAGAAGATCAACAAGCAAGTTTGCTCATACTCCTGCGAATCCAATAAGTAACACTACCGTACAGTCCGGTCTCTTCGACTGATATATCGCATATCACAGCCTGGGGGTGGTAAACATCAGACCCCAATAGCCCGATAAGTCATGCCGATATGATACCCATAACTGTAACAACCCCAAACTTTCTGTATAATTTTTTTCCAAAATTACAGAAAGGGGTATTTTTGCCTGAGCACAAGATATAAGTTTGTTTTTCTTTTTAATAGAAAGAAAGAGCTTGCGGCTTATTGGTAAGTCCTTGCACTGCTGAACCAAAGCACCAGAGTCCAAATCATATTCCCTACATTATTTTTAATATTGTTTTCTTTTTAATTTTTAGAAGTCCAAGGGTCTACACGTGCATAACTCGTAAAAACCCCACTAAACAAATAAAAAAAACTATCCCAGAGGGTACACCAATAGTCACTGGATACGTGGAGGCCTCGAATCGTCCTGACTCGGCTGACTCGAACCGGCGGAGCGGCTAATTTGGGCCGGCGGCGCCGGCCGGACCGAGTCGGATCGCCGAGTTGCCAACAGCAAAAGTGTGTCTTTTGGCCTCTTCTAACCCCCTGTACACTTTAATTTCCCTGTAATTTAACAGAGCCTTTTAAATTCAATTAAAACCCCATTAAACCATATTTTAATACAATTTTTCAATACATTTTCAATACATAATTTCGCCTGCTCTAACCCTAGCTTTACTCTATAAATATCACCCCTAGACACACACCCCTCACTCACAATTTTGTACAAACTCTTAAGAAATTCCTCAAGAAATTTGTGTACAAGTGGAGTGATCGAAGTGCAAAACTCCGGCGATCTTCCGACGATGACCCTAGGATCTCCCAGCGACGAAACGACGCACCGGCGCCTCCTACGTCTTCCTCTCCCTCTTCTCTATACTACAAACCCGTAAATCCCACCTCTCTCTCTCTTTTGCTATTCTAAAAAGTTCTTTTTCTAAAACCCGACGGAATCAGAGTTAATCCGATTTCCGATTCGGTTCTTCTTGAAAATTCAACTTTTTCTTAAATACAATCATACCAAACCCTTACATGTTGACTATTAATCATTAACAAATATGTTGAACAAGTTTCATAACAATATATTTTATTTTGTAATTTTTACCGCTTTTTTCAGTAAAATACCATGTAGTATGGTTTCAACTTTAAAACATCCTTAATCTTGCTATACCTTTAGATAGATCACGTGGTAATGACCTCTCCCCCCACAACACTCATATGCAATATAGCACAATACCTTTCGGGAAAATAGAATACGGAAAAACGAAGCTTTATATATAAATACCATCAACTATTAAAACCGTTTTTTACAAGATTACGTATTTTCATAAATTTTTGTAAAGCGCCGCTACAACCCATTTTGGGGAACCCGACTGGGATGCTGCGGATTATCACACATCCGTAGGATTAGCAGTGCGAGATGCAGACCTCCGCAAGGAGCATTCGGTTTCGAGAGATTTAAAATACGAATATCTTAAGAAAATGAGATTTCTAGAAAATAATAAATTAAAATTATTTTATATAATATATATACATTTATGTATTATTAAAATACCTATTTTTGATATGATATAAATATTCCAACCTTTCTAAATCAAAAGAATCACTTTACATTAAAATACCATGAATTTCATACAAGTTCAATATTACAATTAAATACCCTATATTATGAAATTAGGTTATTTTCACTAGAAATATCACAAATATAAAATCTACATCTATGACAACTCTAAAGACGATAATTAAATACTCGAGATGTATTTTGAAAAGTATACAAATTATTTTTACATAAAACCCCCTCATGTTCTATAAATTACCCTAAGGACTCTAGTAAATATAGATTTAAGCGGGACCAATCTCTTGAACCTCAGGGAGCCAGAGAAGTGAGTGCTTGCCTATTTAAGGTAGACAACTTAACAAACGGTTTTATCAACACGGTAATCGTCTTTGAAAAAGACACAAATCCTGTCGTCCATGTGTAGCGATTACCGATAACATCAAAACCTAATTCAGGATTCAATTTCTTTTCTAATTGTTCTGACTCAGACCGAGTCTCATTATAAATAATCTGACTTGAATATGATTCAAGTACAAACTACAATCTACAATTCAACATGAATCCATGAATCCATATATTCAATATATTCAATCCATATTGACTGAACCGAACCATGGATATACTTCCATTCACATAATTCTCCAGTTACATCCATGATTCTCCAGTTACATCCATTTACTGATATCATGGTTTCGGCAAGTCATCCAATTATACAATCTATACAAACAAGACAATACAAGTTGCAATACAATACAAACAATACAACCAAGATATCGCGGGGTTTAAGGGGTAGATTGGTACGGAAGGTGTTAGAAGTGGCACGAGACAACAACTATAAGACGTAATTGCATTCATGTCATTGTTCCGTGGTATTATCGACGGAGCCTTGTACTTCCATTTGCATTAGTCTCTGGCATATAAAGGCTTCTCTCGTATACATTGGCATCCTTCTGTACCAAGCTACAAATAACAGCGTTAACACTAAATACAACATTATAACAATATAATACAACTTTAAAAGCTACACTCTCTCTCTCTTTCTGTCTTTTCTACTTCTCCCTTATTTTTAGGACTTACCGAGCGATTGTTCGCTGATGACATTCCTTCTTTTTCTTCTTTGGAATGTTGTCAGGTGATCTGGACACTCAGGAGATTGAGCCTACTAGTGAGGACTTGGATCAGCTTGCCTACGACCCAGAACTCTAGCTTCATTGTACACATTTTTATTTTAGTATTTTCCATTTCTGTTATGCCACTGTTTAGGCATTGTTTTCATTCAGATGTATTTACTTTTCCATGCATTGTACAAAAGAATGTTAATAAATAAAGTTTTTGTTCAGTTATATCTACTGTCTTGTCTCTTGTGCATTATATTTATATTACTTAGATACGCTAAGCATATTTACTTCACAGTAAATACGTAGCGGCCTCATCGCGCTCTCTGCCCGTACACTGGGAAGCGGGGCGTGACAATAACGGTTCGAGAAACTACTGATAACACTTACCAGTAGATCTCAGCAACTCTGGCCAAGAATTTCCTGTTATGGCCAATCGAGCATAGAGCAACATCAACCTCCAATACCGGGAGAGATGAAATCCCATCCTATCGCTCATTGCCTCCATGTGACTAGGGATTGTACCTAAAAACCATCGTTTTGCACGATCTCTTGAACGTGGTAAGGTAGAAATCAAAGCACAGTGGAAATCACACAAGACTCTATGACGATTTCAGGTCGACAGACTAACCTGTACCAGTGTCACCGGAGAACTGCTATCTGACGATAGGTATAATACCATCTAGGAGTTCTTGACAAGTCCGTTCAGTGTACCCAGTCTCCACTGAGCACCCGTATACTATCTCTGATGTCAACACCAATGGATATGGGATCATCCATTGCCCATCATATGGGTCGAGAAGTGTATACGCTAGTCTACTCTGAAATATCGATGCCCCGTCCCGATACTCCCACGACTAGGAACATTTGAAGGATGTACTTACCGACAACCTCTGCCCCACTAGTATGATCTGCATCATAATCCTGGTAGTCAATTACTCATCTTAAGGGCTTTATCAACATGTAATAAAGAGACAATAAGTGTACATGTTAAGAAAAAGAGCAACCAGATAGCATACTATCATATCGAGCAAGAAAGTCCTCCCTATATATGTCCAAGTATCCACTATAATATACATCACATGTATAATAATGGCCTCTAGGGCATACATATAACTAACAATCTCCCACTTTCACTAAGGCCATTTGTTGTAGTATCTCATTCTCAACGCCCCATAAAAGTCTCTCTAGGGAAAGGTCTCTGTGAGTGGATCCGCGGTGTTATCCTTCACGCCAACTATTCTAATGTCACGACCCAAAATTTGGCCCGTAACCGGCACTTAAACTACGTAACGTCTACAGGCGTACGCAACTCAAGTAAGCCGAAACCTAGAAATCTAAACCACCCAAATCTGGATCAACGGAGAAAAACATAGTTTTAACATTTGGAAAAATCACAAGTAAAATCTCTAACTCTAGTTTTCTTTCTTGAAAATTTCGGCAGCACCTCCTTTGTAAAAACTAGCCCCGAAAACGGGTACAACACAGATAATATATAAAGCATCCCAAATGGGAGCAAAATCATGCCCAACGGCGGAGACAATCACCACAACATGTATACGACGCCGAAGCGAAGAATAAAAAGGAAAAACTGCATAAAGAAGTAAACTTTTCAACAAAACCGGCTCCCACGAGCACAGCACCCAAAGTCACCAAAATAATACAACACCGAATCCTCACAAGTCGTCCCTAAGTCATATACAAACAGTGGTAGATGGAGAATACTAGATCCAACAAAAAGATACACAATATACAAGCAGATAACCGCAGACCCACCTAAAAGCAAAGGCCTCACTGCCTAACGTAGCGGTATCCATAAAAGTAGAGATGATAAGACAACCTGCCGCGACCACTCAGAGGGTAAGTCCTGCAAAACACTGTGGCACAACGGGGGTGAGTTGCCAACTCGTGAATAGCAAACAATATCATACTGTAATCGCAAGTATGCACGAACAACGATCTATCTATCATATGTAATCCAATAGCATAAGTATGATAAGTGAATATGCAACAATCATGTAAAGGTACATCATCGGAGTACTACAACTATATGAAGTAATGCATATCAAAAATAATCCTGAGTGTGTGGGATGATACAATAAAATCTCATGCAAAATCATCAGCATGGAAAAACACCAATGTCCCTCACTGACACATCAAATCCCAAATCCTCAGGCACCGCATCCACAGATCGGCCCTCACATCCTGTAAATCTCATGGAACTTGAGTGTCAAACATCGACACCCGAAACATCATGAAAACATATCCCTATGTGTATATATATACGTATATAAGTATGAGAATATCAACCCTGTATGTCCACCGACGATACATAAAAATCATGGAAAACCTGAGTGTCTAACACCGACACTCGAAACATCATGAAACCCGTGTCTAGTATCGACACGTAAATCCTCATAACTCAGGCGCTGTCACCACGACTGGCCCTGACGATATGCCGTACATCAATCCGGTCGGTATCCCCACGATAACCGCCGAGTCCAAATACTATCACCGGTAGGTACTTGCCCACCTTCCAGGCTCATCGTCTGTACCATGAACATCTTGCCGAGGGGAACCGTACCGGGCTCCACCATGTACCCACACACGGCCCACTCACTCCTCACATCGGGTATATATCACAAATCTCAGAACCGAAAAATCTCATGGTGGACGCATCAAAATATCATATTAAGAGAACCCGGGTTTTCAAACAATACATAGTTTCTTGAAAATACCCCCACGGTTCTCAAATTCATAAATCATATGAAATCCATATCTCAATGCGTAAAATCCATATAAAACTGATATATGCAACATAAAACATCAATATGAGCATATAAAGGGAAAACCGCTCTTTTAAATGAATCCAGCTTTAAAATATATCTTGCGGTTCCCAAAATCCTCCAAAAAACAAGTGCAGCATCATATGAAGTGTACATGTAAGTGTAGCAAGGTTTAAGTATCTACATGTAAGCAAGTATGTATGATACATTTCATAAGCGCAATGATCAACAACTCAATATCACATATCAAAACAATACCACTTGGGGTACATACAACCATAGCAAACATATACGGTATACATGTCAGTATGTGCGCATGGTGTACATGTAACTGAAATCGAGTATGTGGTTGTACATGTCAATATGTATGCATGATGTATAAGTAGCTATAACAAGATATACGTGAAATGGAATAAGGGTCACTAGCTCAACTATTCCTGCCCAATGCAATATCACGTATGTATGTGTCCACGGTATTTTATATGCACAATAGAATAAGAGTTACTACTCCAATCATTCCTATCCACCACCATATCACGTATGTAGGTGTTTGTGCGTGTCATGGCAATTATAGACGGTGTGGGCGTAGCATACAATTTAGTGCTCATGCAACATAAACCGTCAGTAATGTGTTATATCTAAAGGTACAACAGATACTACTATACAATGATGTTCATATGAAATTAACCAATATGCAATAACATGCAGCTATCATATCATATCCGCCCCGACGCATAACGCCATACGGGCGATTTCCCCGTAGATGTTAAATCTACTCACCAATAGTCTCCAGCTATGAAAATCCGACCACCTGCTTCCCCTTGTTCGCAGCGTCCGAAATCCCCACTTGCGACGCTATAAATTCACAAACACACAAATAGTGCAAACATCTCAGAATCGACTAATATAACGTAAAACTACACTTTAAACAATGCACCAACACTAAACTAACTCACAAGTCTCCGTCTAGTGGTTAACGTGCGTTGCGACACTACTAAACCAAACTGAGAACAGCAGCTGCTTCAGAACAAGATTCGTGTCGGATTACGCAACACGCGGACACAAAAACACTAGATTAAAGGTAAACGATCCCAGATTTTGTATACTACAATTACTAAAAAAGTAAACAGTACCAAACACCCCTAACCAACAGCAGACAACTACCCACAAAAACCAAACCCCAGCACCTCCCTACTAAACCGGCGTCACCAGAATTCGCCAAAGGGGTCGCCGGCCCCGGCCGGTGGGGTGGTCCTCGTCTCTCAGGTGGTGCTCCAGGGTCACTAGTACATCACTATAATTTTGTTTGATTTTTCTGTAAAAATCCCAGGTCACAGCAGTTCACAGAGGCTCTAACACGACACTAAAACACGATATTTCACAAATTGATATAAAAAGTGTTCTACTCTACAACCAACGAGCTACACAACATAAAAACTCCTAATTAACAGTGTAGGGATTATACCTAACAACTTTAGCTCATAAGATCCAACCTTTCCTAGTTCCAAGTGATCAAGAAGCAAAACCAATACTTGAGGTATTTTTGTGATTTATTTGGGAATTTTGGAGAATTTTGAGTTTGGATTGATGCAAATTGGAAAGGAAATAATCAAAGGCAGTAGGAAAGGGAAGGAGCTCGGCCAAGTAAGGAGGTGAGGGAATTTCCTAGCAATTTCTAACAATAAATGCAATTTAACGCATTCACACAACACATGCACACATGCATGCACCTCATTTCTTTTCTTTTTCTTTTCTTTAAACCTTAAATCCTAAGTCAACACAAGGAATCTAGATACTATGTGGGGTTTTAGGTTTACCCAAACTTAATTTGTTGAAAAGATATTTAAGAGAAATTTTTCCAAAATGTGAATACCGCATTAAAATAATATTAAAATTGGGAAAAATTCTATCTGCACCAAAACGTCCCATATACCCCCAAAGCTTGCGCACTAGCTTTATTTTAGCTAAACTAAGTGCTGACAAGTCTATATGGTCGTTTGAACACAGTCGGGTCAAAACGAAAAATACCGACAATTTAACCCTAAAACGGAAAAATTCTCATAACGATTTCTAAAACGTTACACCTAACCTTGATCCCTTGGAGATCAACCATCTCCCTGATCAGGTGATACTGTCCTCAGAATATGTATGGATGGCTGATGGGACCGGCGTTCCTAGGCCATAGCCACAACTCCATTGTTGTCACAATAACAGTTATTGGATGCCCAATGGTAGGAACCATGTTCATCTCATGAACAAGAATTATCCAGACATCCACTTTGGTAGCATCGTTGGTAGTAATGTATTCAGCCTTTATCATCTAGTTTGTCACGGTATCTAGCTTGGAACTCTTCCAACATACCGCCCCTCCACTGAGGGTGAAGACAAAACCCGAGACTGACTTTCAGTTGACCTTATCATTCTGGAAGCTAGAATTGGTAAAGAACTCCCACTGGAGTTTACCGTTACCAAACCCCAAGAACATTTCTTTAGTGCTTCTCAAGTACTAAAGAATGTCCTACACAGCCGTCCAGTGATTCTCCCAACATCCGATTGATTCCTAATCACTACACCTAGTGTGTCAGCTACATCTGGTCTGGTACATAACATCGCATATATGATAGAGCCTACTGCCGAAGCATAGGGTATCTCTTGCATGCGAGCTCTCTCCAAATCAGTCTTGGAAGACATCTTTTTGGAGAGAGTGATTCCTGAGTAAGTGGGCGAACCACCGCGCTTAGAATCTTCCATACTAAACCCCTTTAGTATGGTGTTAATGTACCTGAATTTGGGACACCCCTAACATCGACTTAGATCTATCACCATAGATCATAATCCATAAGATGTAGTAGGTATCATCCAAATCTTCCATGGAGAATCCTCGTGATAAGAAGAGCTTGACCGAGTGTAGCATAGGAAACCATTTCCTTTCAAGAGTATGGCATCTGCGTACAATACGTGGAAGACAACCTTACTCTTTACTACCTTCTTGTATATACACGATTCAAAACAGATGTTCCAACTCCGCAATGCGTGCTTTAATCCCGACGGAGTTAAGCATAGCCACTGGAGAAAAAGTTTCATCATAATCCACACTTGGTTACATGACGAGAACCTTTTACTACAAGTCTAGATTTGAAAGTCTCAGTTTTTCCATCTACACCAAGAATCTTCTCAAGATCCATTTGCTCCCAATGGATTTTACCCCTTCAGGTGCAACATTCAAAGTCATAATTTGTTGGTGTATATGGATTTCATCTTTGATTGCATAGCATCCGGCCTTTTCACAGAGTCCCCACTCGTGATGGCCTGCCTGAACCTAGTTGGGCCATCATCTACCATGATGCAGTCCTCGCTCCCAATGTCATCGAGAAAACCGCAGTATCTTTCAGGTGGATGAAGAACCCTACCAGATTCATGGAGAGGCCGAGATTCGTTGGAGACTATTGAGTCCTTTGGTTTCACCAAATCATCAGCTGTTAGTTTGTACAGCTGGAACTTCTTCCAGTTCTACCCCATGACCATTAATTTCTTCACAAGAAATTCATTTTCTAAAAAGGTGGCATGCTAAGAAACAAAACACCTTTTGCTCCTTAGTATGGTAGAAGATATACCCTCGCGAATGTTCAGGATATCCTACAAACTTATACAGAACCGACCTTGTCTCGAGCTTGTCCGGATTTTTCTTTTCAACATAAGCCGGACAACCCCATATCTTAACTCGTTTAAGACATGGTCTCTTCCCATTCCATATCTCATATGGAGTGGTAGGCACAGATTTGGATGGAACCCCATTCAATAGATATGCAGCTTCTCAAGTGCATAACACCAAAAGGAAACATGCAACTCAGTAGTACTCATCATAGAGTGCACCATATCTTATAGGGAGAGATACCTCCGCCCCGATACACCGTTGTCCTGCGGTGTACTCGAAGGAGTAAGCTAAGAGAGAATCCCATTCTCCGTTTAGAAAATCCAAGGACTCCATGCCCAAGTATTCGCCTCCCCGATCTCATCGAAGGACTTTAATATTTCTACCCGTTTGGTTCTCAACTTCAAGCATATATTTCTTGAATTTCTCAAAAGTTTCAGACTTATGTTTCAACAGGAACATATGTCCGAATCTTGAGAGATGGTCAGTGAATATAATGAATTATGAGAAACCAACCCTGCCATTTGTAGACATAGGACCGTATATATCATCAGGTATCCGTCCCAAGAGTTCAATAACTCTTTCTCTGTTTCTAGTAAACGGAGTTTCGGTCATTTTACCTTTGAGACAAGACTGGCAAGTATCATAAGATAAGAATTTGAACGGATTCAAATATTCATTCGTATGTAACTTTGCCGACTGTGTCGCATTGATATGACCTAGTCTACAATACCACAAGAAGAATTCGTTCATTTCTGAACTACTCCTCTTGTGTGTGTTCTATATACTTTGAACTGTGGTTTGATTTAGAACGTATATGCCAATACATAACGTGTCTGATCCAATCAACTCTTGATTAAGGAAAATGTTCACAACATTATCCAGCAATACAAAATTATATCCTTCTTTAACTTAATAAAGAAACTGATATAATGTTGTATATCAGGTTCGGTATGTAATAACAATTGTTCAGAATCAATGTATTTACCATATGGTAATACAAGGTGATATTTGCCAACTGACTTGGCTGCAACAATTGCACCATTCTCTAACATTTAGAGATATATCACCCAATCCCAGTTCTCTACCTGTCTGTAGCCCATGTAACAGATTACATATATGGAATTCTGATCCGGTATCTCATACCTAGAATGTAGAGAATGCTGAGAAACAGTTCTCGGTAACAAACACACCCGAAGAAGATACATCAATATGCTCATTTCTCGATTAGGTGGCATGGGAATCCTGGTATTTCTCTATTTCCTACTCGAACTTATAACAGTTATAAGATAGAGCGGAACCAACGTTCCCCAGCTCAGTATAATAAGCAGGTTTGGTCAATACATCCATATTATTATCTTGATTAAGCCGTGACATGGTCGCTTACAGGAGAGAGAGAGAGAAGAAAACACTCTGCGTATGCTCTTGCAAGATCAGATTGGTTATTATTTTATCTAATCAGGATGGCTCCCACTGTTTTTATCAAATCTTCCTTCAAACCCTAAAAAATAAGACTAGCCGGGATTAATTACACCTTACAAGTTCGCCAATTTTTCTGCCAGACCAGTGTCGGTATTTTGAGGGAAGTTCCCCGTGCTTTCGTACGGACCTAATTAAAATAAACCTCGTTTTCCATGGGCGTAACCCCGTTAACACTTTTCTAGACAGCTACTTTGATCGGCTAATTGTAATGTGCAAAACTCTCTCAGGAGTAACTCTTACTCGCAGTGGGTATCGGGATCCAACTATTTCATAGAAAGTATGCAATCTCATTGCAAATTTCAACACTTGAAATTCCCGATAATATTTTGCCCCAAGCGATCTATGACATTGACAAGGTCAATAAACCATAAATCGCAAGTCAAGTTCAACCCGTACATTTCATGATTGAATTAAACCCACCCGCACGACCCTTGACAAAGTCAATAAGGCCGCACGACTACCCTAATCCAATCGCATCATATGCTTTGCAGATAAGTACTAATCAGCTACCGCACACTACGCCTTAACAAGGTCAACAAACGCGGCATAAATACTAAATAGTCCTTATCTGAAATGACGAAGGGATACGATAGGTTTTTAAGAAAACCCTTTACGTAATGAACTTGATATCGTTGTAGTATTGAGTGAATTTTAAAATAAATGTTTTTTAGGCTTTTACTAGTTTTGCTAAAGAGGTCACTCCCGGTGAAGGGATCTCGGCTCTTTCCTCATCGAATGAGGTGCTGGATATTTCACAAATACCACTATACAAAGCAAAAACTAAAAAGGCAATCAAAAACAAAACCGAGTTGGTTGTAGCATCTGCTAGTTTCGCTAAAGAGGTCACTCCCGGTGAAGAGATCTCGGCTCTTTCCTCATCGAATGAGGTGCTGGATATTCTACAAGGAATACCTCTATGCAAAGTAAGAACTAGAGCTACTAGTTTTTAAAACAAGATTCTACAATATCTTTAGGTTTCTTTTATTTCATTAATCTTATTAATGAAGTCCCATCAATTATGCTTCCTTGGCATCACAGAACAAACGAAAGCAGCAATATTTATTATATAACACATATATAATATAAGTATTCGTCTCAACATATCAAGTGATCACATCACAGAATATCAGCAGCAGAAGAACACATATGAAATATTGGATATACTAGGAATTCCGTATTTTAATTAAGCCAGTAAAAAACGCGGATTCCACGGTCGTTATGAATAGTCAAACCCACATCCATAGACCCCTACGAGAGCGGCAAGCAACCCTACCAATTTTAGAGTTAGGAGACCCGGTCTCGACTCCTCGAGATGGTCTCCCACTGGACTCTAGAACCCGGTTACTTGTGCTCTCCTCTTTGGGTCTATCCTAATGCGGAAAAGTAAATAATATACATCAATGGTGACATCATCCTCAACCCGCAAGTGCCCCAATAAAAGAATATTACATATAAGTTTTTACATGAATGAAAATGAAAAACTCTCATCCCATATAAAAAAAACCCGGCTATTCAAAAATACGACAATCTAATATAACATATCACAGCAACACATAATATCATATGTCATCAACATAAGTAAATATGCGTATCCCAATTGCCGTTGGCATATAGCAACGAAACCGGCGATACACCACATATTACATTTATGGTCGCAGAAAAGAAAGTGAAAAACTACAACAATTGGAATCCGCAACCACCTTAAACATCATAAACCCAATGTATCACATATTTTGGATTTCATGCCTAACCAAATGAATTCCTTAGATATCACATGCCTAACAATTATAAACCCCGCATTTTAGTCTTGATATTGAAAACACATTTCAATAACCAGTCGGATAATTCAACAAGATTCCCAACAAGCTGATCGAATGCTTGTCGGAAACATTAGTAGACGGCCGCACCTCCAATGCCGTCGACGAAGTGAACTTAGGCGGAATACTGCGGCCGCGAGCACCCAGAAGAATGCTTTTGGCAACGGAGTTCTCTTACAGTCACTTGGTCGGGGCTATGGGGCATGGCTATCTAGTGACGTTACCCGGCGAGTATCCGCGTACGCCACGTGATTGCGACGGACTTTTGATCCACATCAAAATCCCGTGGCAACTGATCACATGAGACTAAATTGCTAGATTTATAAAATTTAAATTAGTTTTCATAAAACTAAATTTGGTGGATTCCAAATATCGTATCACAATTCACAGATAGCTCAACGATATTAAACTTTTCGATCGAATCAACAAACATCCACATTTCCCAGAGAGCTCAACACTTGAGCGGAGTTTAAAAAATACCCAGAACATGCCACAACACCTATGGACTAACTGTAGAAGGGTCAGCCCTTGCCTCACCTATGGCGCCGCGGAACTACCACAAACCCTAAGGTTTGGTGGCGGTTCCGACGGTCACAGAATCGAGTTAGGATTTCGTTCTTCTAGAGGGTCCATAGAATCACCTGCATGATTTTCTGAAGATTTTAAATTTGGAAAAATCCAACTCTGGAAAATTTCCACCGAGAGAAAAAATGGGTTATTGATATCCGTTCGAACTTTTTAACGTCGTCTAAATTACCCGAAACGATGTTAGAATTACGACTACGAAACACTCCGAATTGCCTTTACAGAAATATAACATCACATGCAATATCAGTAAAAATAAGCAACACCTGAAACACCAAAACCCAGAGACTAGAACACAGGAAAAAATTAAAGCCAAGACAACAACATAGAACCGGCGAGGCCGGATTTATTTCATTAGTCGCCGGGTAAAAACCGGTTAAATGGGTTCAATTTTCTTCAGTGTTCATGTTACATCTCATGTAACAATCTGCAACTACTTAAAAAAATTTTAGACACCTTAAAAATTTCGACAGAAACTTGGTTTTTGTTTCGGGTGTTTCGGAGTTGTTTCGGCTTCATAATTCTACAACTATCGTCTAATTCTTTAGCATGGCTCTGATACCACTGCAGGGTTCCGTAGGGCGGCCGCTGGGTTTCGGAAGGTATCGCCCATGCCGTTTTCAAAAAAAAATGGCGCGTTAAAGAACCCTAACCTAGAATCTTAATTAGAGAATTAGACAAAACAAAAATGTAAACATCTTTACATCTAAGTGAACAAGGAATACAACCTTTTTAGACCGGTCCTTCACTTCAATAGCTCCGTGTAATAGTCCCTTCAAGTAGTAAACTCCCGGACTCTAGAAAGGCTCCACAAGATGAAAGGAACAATCTTGCTTGAAGTCTTCGAGGCCGAAAATGATCTACGTCGAGAAGACACTAACACAAGCTACTTCTTCACTAAGTGATGAACTTGTGAAAAAACAACCCAAACTAAATGGCTAATCTAGAAGAGGTTGATGAAGTAGAAATTTTGCTCATTTTAGAAATTATTTTCTCACTCATTTTCATCACCTCCCAAAAAGTTAGAGAGCTTGAGGAAGGAAATGAAGAAAGGCAACCAAGGAAAAATATCAAGTGTAGAATGACAACCATGGATGAGTTAATATCTTATATTAACCCTTGTAGAGACTAAACCATGGCTAATCATAATGGTTGGGTTAATAAATATCTTAAGTAAAACAAAATTGGTGAACTTAGTCAATAATTCTACAAGGTTTCACTAAGTATCAACCATCACTAATTTCCATCTAATTTTGAATTACTTTAAATAATAAAACCCTTCATTATGTTAAGCATGGTGTGAGTCTTATACACCTATGCAGCATGTAGCAACAAGCATGACATAATAATATATATCACATATATATTAAGTGTACACACACAAGTGAGAAAAAGAAATGCTTAAGTGAGCAAATATTAGTTAATGTAAATTAATATATCACATATATAATTATACATCAAATTATTAAATCAACACTTGATTTAATAATCCGGCTATATCACATACAACCGAATAATATCATATGTATTAATTTATCGAATCAACACTTGATTCGATAACCCGGCTATATCACATATAACCGACCGATATCACATATCGCGAGAATAGAATACGGTATCACATACATATATTAATCTCGGTCCCGCGTATATCACATATGTGCTCCTATTTCATTTCGCCTGAGCCAGGAAACCTCTGTGTAGGACTCTAAAGACTCGTCAATACGCCGGCAGTAGGTGGTGATCATATCAGTCACCCACAAGCCGCAAGCGGTCTACTAAACGTAACGGCCACCCGGATATTGAGCGATCAGAAAATCAATAAGTAAGCCTGCTCATACTCCTACGAATCCAATAAGTAACACTACCGTACAGTCCGGTCTCTTCGTCTGATATATCGCATATCACAGCCTGGGGGTGGTAAACGTCAGACCCCAATAGCCTGATAAGTCATGCCGATGTGAGGCCCATAACGATTCGAGAAACTACTGATAACACTTACCGGTAGATCTCAGCAACTCTGATCAGGGATTTCCTATTATGGCCAATCGAGTATAGCGCAACATCAACTCCCAATACCGGGAGAGACGAAATTCCATCCTATCGCTCATTGCCTCCATATGACTCGGGACTGTACCCAAAAACCACCGTTTTGCACGATCTCTTGAACGTGGTAAGGTGAAAATCAAAGCACAATGGGAATCACGCAAGACTCTATGACGATCTCCGGTCGACAGACTAACCTGTACCAGTGTGACCAGAGAACTGCTATCTGACGATAGGTATAATACCATTCAGGAGTTCTCGGCGAGTCCGTTCAGTGTATCCAGTCTCCACTGAGAACCCGTATACCATCTCTGATGTCAAACACCAATGGATATGGGATCATCCATTGCCCATCATATGGGTCGAGAAGCGTATACGCTAGTCTACTCTGGAATATCGATGCTCCGTCTCGATACTCTCACGACTAGGAACATTTGAAGGATGTACTTACCGACAACCTCTGCCCCACTAGTATGATCTGCATTATAATCCTGGTAGTCAAGTACTCATCCTAAAGGCTTTATCAACATGTAATAGAGAGACAATAAGTGTACATGTTAAGATAAAGAGCAGCCAGATAGCATACTATCATGTCGAGTAAGAAAGTCCTTCTTATATATATACAGGCATCCACTATAATATACATCATATGTATGATAATGGCCTCTAAGACATACATATAACTAACAAGTTCCACCTGATGTGTGTGTCTATGTGCGTGTCATAAGATGGTTTTTCTTATAGTAAGTGTTAAATTGTGCATATTCTTTTCAAGTATGCCGCTACGTATCTCATTTCTATCAAGTCTAGTCGTTCTATTCTATGATCATATACTTCGGTTTCTCCAACAACATAAGCATGAATGTACTTTTTTCTCTCTCACGGAGAGATTGTTATAAAAAAAATCATATACTTTTTATGTGTCTACATATATGCCAAAAAGATATTTCTTATTTTATCAAGACAGTGATCAAGTCTGATGGGTATACATACATGTCTTTTTCCAACTTTTCTTTTCCAATTTTTATCTTTTCCTTTTGGAATTCATCTTCATGTTTGTATTCTTGACAAAAACTTTTTTTAAAGCAAGTTGTTGACAGGCATTTAAAGTAAGAAAATATAATGTTACTATGGGAGAGCAAAGGAATAAATAGAACAAGAAGAAGAATAAGGAAGGAAAATATTGTAGGTTTTTTATTAAAATTTTCATGGCAAGGCATCTTACAACACTAGAAACTTATATAAAGTACTATTTATGAGAGGAATAATTGAATTCAGGCTGACAGTAATAAAGTTTTATTCGATTTTTCATGAATTCTTATATAGGGCTCCACTCATAATTGTTACATTTTGATTTACTTTACAAAACTTTTGATAAAGATGAGGAAAAATTAGTTAGTCTAATCCGATTAAAATACATCTAACTACAAATTTAAAAATTAGGTTCAAAATTAATATTAAAAAATAGAGTTAGAATACAGGTGTGTGATCACATCAATGGATAAGACCTTAAGGGAGAAAAAAAAGTGTTTTGGATTACATACTTATGCGCAGCGGAAATCCAACACCTCTTTTTTTTTAGTAGATTGAAAAAGAACTATTCAACGGATACCAAATCATACAAAAAGAACACACCAACAATAATACAAAAGATTTACCCAGATTCGGCCCAATTAGAACCTAATCCTGCAAACCGCGACGAAAACTTCCACTATCATAAAGAATTACAAAAGATTATACCGACTTCTCATCCTCATTTACAAAGAAATACCCTCTCTTACAAAATCACTCTCTATCCAGCGATTGCGCTTGGCCGTTCTCTCATACTCTAATCAAACCCTAGATTATTAGAGAATTACGGATTCATGAAAAAAAACCCACAGAAAGCCTATATAAATGCTAGTAAATAAATCCATATTTAAACTAGAGATAAATATGAATATATTCTAGATATTAGAATTAAATCTAAACTAAAGAGATTAGATTTAAATTCTAACTAATCACTGACTAATCCGAATTTAAATCAAATTTAACAAAAAGATTATGAAACAAATTTCCAATGTGTATATAATCTTTTATTTAATAACTTAGGGTTTCAATTCATTGCTAATGACTTTTTTTTAGAAAATAAAAGAAAAATCCTCAAGCCTATAACACTCTAAATGAATGTCACTGTAGCCAAATCGCAGAGACTCGTTGCAACTAAGAAGGAGATCGGAGATTCAAACCCTGCTTGCATGATTGCATCAGGGATAGTTTATTATAAGGAAAACGATCAATACATGATTGTTGATATATATTCTCTGTTTTTCTAATATATTTAAAATGCATTTGAGTCGTACGGAGCACAGTCTCCTTGGGTGATGGAAACACTTTGTTTTTGTTAGACAAAAACCTTGATAATATCGCCGATCTGATTTATATCATATATTCTTCCAAAAACAATAACATTACTCTAATGTAAGCCAGTAGTAAAATATACCTGCATGGTCCTGTTGTAGCTTGGCCATATGAAAATGATCGAGCTGAATTCTTGTAACATATATAGATTCCAATTTGAGGATTATATATGGTGTTTTAATTTGGTTTTTTAAATAAGTGATGATCATTTTGGGATTTTGGATTTCACTCTTGTGATAGGATAACATTCGAGGCATACAATGATCATTTTGGGATTTAAAAGAAATAAAATATTTCAAGTTTTTTGCTCAATAAAAAGAGAAATCAAGGTTTGCAGAGACCCCTAGAAACAACGAGCTGCAGGGTCATCAGCCTTCTTAATGAGACGGATGAGACCATGAAGACAAACATCTTACTTTTTTTACCCAGAAAAATCCCTCCAAATTGCCAAAAGGTATTTTTGAAAAAAGAAAATGTACATCTTCTCGCCTGTTTCAAGAATTGGCGGCAAGTCTATAAGAAAGTTCCATCTTGACATTAGAACCCTGAAGGCCACATTTATTCCAATATAAAACATGTTAACCATGGATGAGCTTTTCGTGGCTACAGGCAAATCCAAGTTGGTCTCAATCCTTGTCTCAAACCTCTCTCTCTCTCTTAACCAAAAAAATATATTAAAAAAAAGGCCAAAAAAAGAAAAGAAAAGAAAAGAAAAATCATCTCATGCTTCCTCCATTAGAGGAAAAAGACGGACATTTCCACGCCCTCTCTTTTGTACCCACCTCCCCAAAACCCGACCCGCTATCCCTCAGCCGGCCGACGTCGCTGTCACGCGCCCGCCACGTGCCGGGTCAGCGACAAGGGCCGACGCGGAGCGGTCCTACGCAGCCCGACAGCCCGGGCCCGCATGTCGGCCCCGGACCGAACCCGGACGATTCTGTGGGCCCCCACCCTGTCCCCGCTGCAAGGCTGACGTCAGCAGGCTCCCATTGCTTGCATGGGGTGGGCCCCACTCCATCCTATAAATAGATCCCCATTTTCAGCCAACAAAACTCAAACCTAGCAAAGCTCATATAGTTCTCTTTCTTGTTCTCTATTAACACAAGCCAAAAAAGAAGAAGAAAAAAACCCACTAGTTATAACAATGGTTGAGGAATCGAAAGTATCGACGCCGTTAGGCCCCGCGGCGTGCGAGAAGGACGCGGAGAAGCTGAGGTTCATCGAGGAGACGACGGCGGCCGCGGACGCCGTGCAGGAGAAGGTGCTGGCGGAGATACTGAGCAGGAACGCTGATACCGAGTACCTGAGGCGGTACGGACTGGACGGGGCCACGGACCGGGAGACATTCAAGAAGAAGGTCCCGGTGGTGACGTACGAGGATCTGCAGCCAGAGATCCGGAGGATCGCGAACGGCGACCGCTCGCCGATCCTGTCGGCTCATCCTATATCCGAGTTTCTCACTAGGTATCTTTTATATATATTTTCATTGAGCTCAGCTGCGGTCGACTGCAGTCTCATTTAATTAATTTCTGCATTATTTATCTAGATTTATTTTAATATTTGAAGATTAGCTACATATTCTCGGTTGTCATATATATACTGTCATGGCATCTAATTCTTGGGATCCAAATCTTCTCCAGCGTCATGCCCTTGACAGTTGTAGCTGCAAAAATTTGGAAATTCAAGAAAGTCATGCAAGGACCATTGTTTTGTTGTGATGTGTGGGGGAGAGAGAGAGATTATAACTATACAATGATATATTCTTTGTTTTGAGTTTATTTAAATCGTCTTCACATTCGGTTGATTATGTATTTATAATTTTAAATCGCTATAATATCATCTAAACTTTAAATTTATGATAAAAAGCAAATAAATAATCTTCTTAGGGTTTGCTATTTTGCTATTCTAATTTTCTTCACACACACACATATATATAGCTTGTTATTTTCATACTAGTTTTAACTCTCAACAAGGGAAAATTTCCATGAGAGAAATATTTATCTTAATTTGAATATAAGTATGTGAAAAATATTAATACAAAAACGATTGTAATTAATTCAAAATTTTCCCCTTAACCTCTAAAGAAAGTTAATTTTCTTTCGACCTTCCTCAAACCTATGTACCTCTTGTCACAATTTTTGTGCTCTACCAATATTTTTATCCTTTGATAATATATTGTAAGATTTAGATATTACACAAATTAAAATTAAATTAAATTAGTTTGTAATTAATTCTCTCCTAATTAATTGGTCATACAACTTACATATAATTTGGGTTTTATGATGATTTGCAGCTCCGGAACCTCAGCCGGTGAGAGAAAACTAATGCCCACAATCCAAGAAGAGTTGGATCGTCGAACCCTTCTCTACAGCCTTCTCATGCCTGTCATGAACCTGTAAATATATCAATTTGTCATTCATATAGATCTTTTTTTTAACATATTAAACCTATATATTAACATATGATTTACTAAATATCCGCCTTAATTTTTAATTGGAAAGATACGTGCCGGACCTGGACAAAGGCAAAGGCCTCTACTTCCTATTCGTCAAATCCGAAACCAAAACCCCCGGAGGCCTTGTGGCTCGCCCCGTCCTCACCAGCTATTACAAATCCGACCACTTCAAAACCCGTCCCTACGACCCCTATGTCGTATACACCAGCCCCACCGCTGCCATCCTCTGTGCAGACTCCTACCAGAGTATGTACGTCCATATGCTCTGTGGCCTTTACCAGCGCCTGGAAGTCCTGCGTGCCGGTGCGGTGTTTGCGTCGGGCCTCTGTCGTGCTATCCGCTTTCTCCAGCTCAACTGGTAATGTAAAAAATTGTTTCATATATTTAGTAAATTGTATATTATATAAAAGCTTCGCCTGTTAGTCCGGAAGAAAATTCTATGTGCTGGGTGCAATACAACCAAATATATACATAATAATTTATTTTTTTTATTAACCATGCATATCGGACTAACATAACATTTTGACAGGCAAGATCTGGTCCACGACATCGAAACAGGAAGCCTCGACCCTAGGATCACCGATTCCTCAGTTCGTGAGTCCGTCTCTGATCTCCTCAAGCCTGACCCTGAGCTCGCTGGTTTCATCACCGAGCAGTGCTCCGACGGGAACTGGGCCGGGATGATAACGAGAATATGGCCTAATACGAAGTACTTGGAAGTGATTGTCACCGGAGCGATGGCTCAATATATACCCACGTTGGAATTTTACAGCGGAGGGCTACCGATGGCTTGCACGATGTATGCCTCATCGGAATGCTACTTCGGTCTCAATCTCAAGCCGATGTGCAAGCCATCAGAGGTTTCCTACACCATCATGCCCAACATGGGTTATTTCGAGTTCATCCCGCACGTGCCTGGAAGAACCTTCTCCGGATCTGAGCTCGTTGACCTCGCCGACGTAGAAGTCGGGAAAGAATACGAGTTGGTCATCACGACCTACGCCGGTCTAAACCGCTACCGTGTTGGCGATATTTTACTGGTGACAGGGTTCCACAATGCGGCACCGCAGTTCAAATTCGTGCGAAGAAAGAACGTTCTTCTGAGCATCGAGTCCGATAAGACCGACGAGGCTGAGCTGCAGATGGCAGTGGAGAGGGCGTCGGAACTGCTGAAACAGTACGACGCCAGCGTGGCAGAGTACACAAGCCAGGCCGACACGAGCGCGATACCGGGACACTATGTTATATACTGGGAGCTGCTGCTGAAGAATCCGGCTAATGCGCCTAGCAACGAAGTGCTTGAGCGTTGTTGTTTGGAGATGGAGGAGGCGATGAACACTGTGTATCGTCAGAGCAGGGTCGCCGACGGATCGATCGGACCGCTGGAGATCAGGGTTGTGAGGAGCGGAACGTTCGAGGAGCTGATGGACTACGCGATCTCGAGAGGGGCTTCGATAAACCAGTACAAGGTGCCGAGATGTGTGACGTTCCGGCCGATCATTGAGCTGTTGGATTCCAGGGTTGTGTCCGCCCATTTCAGCCCAGCCTGTCCGAAATGGGCCCCACAGAAGAAGGAATAGGCTTGTTGCTTCACTGGTCGAACAACATGTTTATCATATATATGTTTCTTAGCCGACTTATGGATTGTGTTGTTGCTAGTTAAGGAATAAATCGTGTTGATTGACTTAATTTGTTTTCTTCCTGGTTTTTCTTTTAGTCAATGTGTATAATTAGTACTGGGGTGATATGGCTGGCAGTTTTCTGGCAAATAATGAATGAAGTATGTAACATAAAGGTTAGCCTCATGTTCTTATGCAGTTCAGATTGTCCAATAATGAGTCTGTGTGTAATAAAGACGGATTCGAGGTCCCTGCTATTGTCTCTCCCTTGCTGCTGTTGCCGGCCGCTATCAACTGAATTAGTGAGTAAGCCAAGAGCGTCCTACTGAAGTTTTTTGGTCTGAGATGTGTGGCTAAGCTGCTATGGTAGCACTGAGATTACATAGAATAATAGCAGAGTTCCCGACTCCGATAAAGACATAGCTGAAGCTGATGATAAAGATTAGGTTCAATACTAGCTAAAAAGAGTGCAACTTTTGATGCATTGAAACTTAAACACAGCATCCCTGCCTTTTGTTTATTACACAATTGATATGGATGTAGATCTGTTGTCCTGATATCCGCATAAGACACTTAGCAATGACATTACAAGGTCCAAGAGTTTTTGGCACGTGCGTTGCACGAATTTAATAAAACTTTTATAATAAATTTCTTTATTAATTTAATTACGCATATCATACTTGTAAAATAATAATGATATATCAAGTTAATTATTGTAAAATAATAATTACATGGCATTTATTTTTTTGTTTGATTTCTCTTGAGAAAAAACTAAAAAACCACTTTACCATTTAATTTCAAAATTAAATGAACCCTCATTTTTTCCCCTAAGAGTGATAGTGTATAGAAACAAAAGTATATACAGTACATTACAAAATTGAGTTTCAAACAAACCTTGAAGAACTAATCCAATTTCAAACAAGAAAAAGTCTGCTTCCTCCAGTACAACAGTTCATAGCTTAGCAACAATTTCACTGAAAAAGAAAATATTCTCCCAGTCAAATAAAGGAAATAAATCAGGCCACTACAAGCCTGCAAGATTTTTCTAGGATACGGAAAACCAATAATCAGTGTGCATTTACATAATCCCATCTCCCTATTTCTCTCTCACTGCTTGGGTTTTTGAATCTTCATGTAAGGGAAACAAAATTCGAAACCATAAACAACCCTAGGCTCCCATCGTAGCTGCTGCGCGCGACAAAACATCAAGAACGTATTCACAAAATACGAATTTAACCCCATAAGCACATGCCGCAACGCATGGCCACACGGAATTGATATACCGACGCGTTAGTTTTTGCAGAAGATTCGGTCGAATAACCAACAAAGGCTCCCCAGCAAAATTGTTGCAACATAAAGTTTTGCGAGTCACTTAGATGCTACATCCTTTGTATGTATGTAGTATTTGTACGTTATAGGAACACAGAGGAAATTGAGACCGGTGTGTGGTGAATTTTGAAACCAATCTGAAAGCGTATGAAGCAACTGCCGAATGCGAAAGCAAAGCCATCGTGGATGAGGAAAGTGAGCATCGTGCTTTGATAATGCCAGTCGGATGAGTACATGACTGCATGGTCTTTAATGTCATGTCATTGTGCTTCCATAGAACACCCTGAGGTTTAAAGCCTTAAAAAAAGGTCATCCAATAAACATAATAAAATATACATGACTAGAGCACTTCAAATAGTATCACAATTTAGAGGACATAGTTAAGCCTTTAGTTAAACAAAGTCTTTGCTTTATATGTGCCTTAAATTGAATATAATTCCATTTATCGTCTTTTCCTTTCTTACAATCATAGACTTCTTCCTTAATGGAGAATATGTGGCACCTGGACTTTCACGATTACACCAATCCCCATCGGCTATTTTGTCCCGGGAAAGAAATCTACTGATTTGCCCTAGTTTTATGCCACGTTCTGTAAACCTTGTCAAATCTTTACATGAAGTCTAAGCATTTCCCATCAAAATGAGTTTAACGATGAAGCATGAAGCAAGACACACGAGCATGTGCACACACATATTGCTAAAGCAATTATGTGGCTTCATTTCAGTTGTATACTTGCCTGCCTACTCTGCTTTGAAAATAGTTAGTATTCAAATATCATTCAACATCTAACTTTCATTTCCTTTGCAATTCAGAAAACCCTAGAGATCAAGTATAAAGATTACTTTTCGTCAGGAAAATAACTACAAAAATGGGTACAAAGAGCAATAAGATCACTAGATCAGAGCTTGAAATGAGATTTCCTAAAAAATAAGGAATAGAATAACGAGATTCTAATATGTTTTTTTTTGAAGAAAGAAAATGGGGTGTATGTAAGAGGATGATTAAATCTAGTAATGGAATAGCCGATACCTAATAATAATTTCACAATAACTTCAATAGAAAATGACACTTTATTAAGAACATAACTTACATATCAGTTATGTTAACAATTTAGCATAAATATCAATGCAAATGCAGACATCACAAAAATAACAGCACAGACTAATATGATAGGATTTACAATCAATTTAAATTTAAGCATGCATTGATTCATATTAATTGAAGATTGAAATAGCTTTCATTAAATATCCCTTCATGCTTTAACTATAATATTATAATAGTTCAAGGAATATTATCTCTTAAAGCTAATATGTACATACTTTAGAATTAATTTATCATGTATATACACTTTCTATTCAACTGCAATATTTTTACATCGCATCGCCTGCTTATTCTTTTCATTGATTTTTAAGTTGTTTACGGTTTCCATATTCTACCCATCTAATTTTCTAATTAAATTTCTGTCAAATAACAAAATTCAAATGGTTAAGTTTTATACTTTAGTATACATCTAGAATTGGTGCTCATACGCATTTAAATATGTTAGTGACTATATTTATAGTGCGAAAGTAAAAACAAATTATGAGATTAAATCGTTTTTCATCAATCTTATCTCTCCTTATTTGAGAAATAAGTTATGCTATATTCTTTTGGGTCTCTTGAATTAGATCATGTTTGTAAGAGTACTTATAGCTGCTGCAAATAATCTAAAGCAGATCATTTTGCTAATGTTTAGGAGCCATTTGAAAACTCTCATGGTTAACTCCGCACCCACAATTTGTATACCCTCATGATAAGTCCGTGCACCTGTAAGAAATAGTGTATGTCATTTGATCATCCATAAATGAACAACAATAGAATACAGCAAGAACAAAGCCCTCATCCCAAACTTTTAGAATCGAGGTGCAATAAACCTTTTCCTTCTTTTAGATACAGAGGATAAATCTCAAACAGAAAAGCTTAAGGAACCTCCAGGATTTCCATTTATAATTAAAACAAAATAGGTTATAAATTAAACAGCAATCTATCACTGTTAACATTGTTGTTCACAGCTGGATAAACTTTAATTTGATAACGCATGTATAGAAAACTTTTACAGTTCAAAGAATGCAAAAACAATTATATAAAGAACAAAAGTAAATTAATGGTTTTAGTTGGTTTGAAGCTCAAGAAAGAAGCACAATAAAACAGAAGAAACTAAAAGAACATCTGTATCCAGATGAAGTTAAGTGGTTGGATTTTCCAAATTCCAAGCTCCGGTGACTGTTTGTAGATAATAAGATTAGGCTTAAAAACATAATGCAAGAGGTTCATGAGTGTATGCATAGACGAGGGGGTTAAAGCATCCAAGGTAAGTATATATGCATTTTTCAATAAGGTGATATCTAACATCAACTCTCAACTCAAGATGCCTAATGCTATAGACACAAAACAAATGGTAGGATACCCAAATTTGCACAATTAGAAAAAAAAAAGCCCTCAAAAGGAAAAAGAAAATAATAAATACCCAAATTTGTGCATTATGCTTGCCTTTTTCTAGCACCGATTATCTCATATTGGTCTCAAAGGTCTCAATAAGAAACGGATACTTCAGTGTTATCCCATAAAGGGCTCATCCGGCTTTAGAGGAATATATAGGATTATTGGTTAAGATCAGCAAAGCATTTAAAATCAAGATTTTAAACCAAACCTAATATATGATTAAATTTGCCGACAAAAAGATTTAAAAAAAAGAATATCAGATACGCAATCTGAAAAACTCGGTTTGCGGCCTTTAATATAGTAAGACTCCATCCAAAACACTCAAGCCTTATGGAGGTTTATCCCATCTTATATCTCGTACCCATATGCATCTTATAGTTTTTCTAATGTGGGACTAAATGTTAACCACATTTAAACCCAATTGGCTATCAAGCAATGCCTTGTTCAAATTGTGGCGAGGAATTGAATTTAAATAAGAAAAGAGGTCCTATTACATATAAAAAAAAAGAGCCTTACTTAGATAAGGCAAAGGAGTCCTAATTTAAGTTAGGAGATGGAATCCTTGTCTAATTTAGTGAAGTCTTGTTCTATGCTATAGATTGAGTGGTGCTTTTATCATGAAAAATCACAGAGGGGGGAGGGGGGATTTAGTCTCTAAAAATATGAGGGTTGTTATCCCCTCTTTTGAATGAGATCAACATCGATTGTTTATGAGAGATTGAGATTGAGTAGTGTAACTTTATTTCTTCAAATAAAAGAATCCTGATGTTAGCCTCGTGGATGTCTATTTGGTCGAACCATAACAAAACCAAAATATCCTCTTCTTCAGGATCAATTATCTTGCGTGCTTGGATAGGTTTTTCTTCCCAACAAGCGTATCATAGGTTGATACCTTCAAAGGGTTGGTGACGGATGTCCTAACAAGAGGTATCTAGGCTAATGGTACTTGGTCGAGTTATGAGTTCGCAAGATGGCAGTAGACATGGTGTCAAGTCAGTATCATAAAGAAGAAAGGATGTTATAGTTGATGTCTGATTAATGATTGTTGAAGATAGATTGATCAAGACAAAGGAATCGTTTGGAGACTGGAACTTGTATTAAGACGACCAATGATGCTCGAATCTAATCAAATTTGGGTATGTTAGCTCGTGTATGATGGCATAGAGTCGGCAACATGTGGCGCGCGCGCATAGGCAGAGCCAAAGGAGGCACATAAAGGCAGTGTCAAAAAAGGCATGCACATGAGCACGGACGAAGGCGTGCACAATTAGCCACAAAGAAAGCATGCACAGCAAGCGTCAAACAGAGCATGAACAGACAGCACGAAGGTGCCCAAGGTGCATGAACAAATAGCACCAAAGGAGGGCATACATAGGAGTGTGCAACCATAAAGTAATGCACACAAGCATCAGCAAAGTTGTCACACACATGAGAGAAAAGACGACCACAGCTAGGTGCATGGTTATTTCTAAGCTTACTTGAGCACATGATATGTTGTCTGTTGTCTCAGGATAAGGTCTCAGTTTTTTCAGCCAAGGTAGAATATGGTATAGTGATAATGAGTTCTCGAGAATATAGTACGGTGGAGTGATCATGGGTACTCAGCACGGTCGTAATGCTCAAGATGAAGACAAAGATGATGATACAAAGGTTAGAGATGGAGCAAGATAGATTTGTATGTTTGTCTCGAGGTTAAAGATAGATTTGTATGTTTGTCTTGAGGAAAACATGGATGGAGGTAATAAGAAACGATATGGTTGCCAAAGGACTCAATGAAAGTATATTCTTCGATAGGAGTGAGTGGAGGCAGAGGATTCATGTGCTGGACCCGGCGTGATTCTCATGTTGGTTCATGTAGCCTACCCCATATGCTTGGGATAAAAGGCTCAGTTGTTGTTGTTGTTGTCTTGAGGATAATGAGAATAGTGGATCCCCGATTGTTAGGCTTCATGGATTTGGGTCAAGGTGGAGATTGTTAAAGTTGTATGTAATCCAGTTGAGGATTTATGTTCGGTTCATGTCCCATGTCAACTTGGGTCAGTTGACCTGGATTAATTGTTAGCGTGGGCTATTAATGGAAAAGATGAGAAATACTTGAGGAATAATTTAAACATAGCCTAAGATGGAGATTGTTGATATTTAATTTAAACTTAAATTGTTAGTTATAGATTAAATAAGAAAATACCTATTTATATTATGACTAAGGTTTATATTTAAGTTAAGAAAGGGGTCATGCTAATTATAAGGGAAAAAGACTTGCTTAGAAGGCAAATGTACCCTACTTTAAATTAGATGATGGAATCCTTATCTAATTACGAGGAGGCTTGTTCTAAAATTTTATGCTTGTATATAGAGATTCTTTTATTAGATGAAATCGGCAAAAGCTATAGTAGGATATAAGATGTCTCTAGAGATATGAAGAGACATGAGAAATGTAAATCCTCACACTTAAAGTAAGATCAAGAATGATGTGGAAGATTTGAGGAAAATTAATGGTGTGACTTAATTTTCTTCATGTAAGAGAATTATGTTTGTCCAGTGGATATAAATCAAGTTTAATCGAACCATATAAAATCCCCGATGTTTCGTCTTCTTCTGCAAGATGATTTTCTTGTGTGCTTGAAAATTAAAAGTGAGATTTTCTCTTAACAAAAGATCTCGGAGCATGATACACCTTCTAACACAAGTGACCAAACATTCACATTTTTCCCCTTAATTTTACTCTTTGTTTAGGGATGTATGTATGAAGCACGGACACAGATACGGATACAGACACAACAAATTTGTAGAAAGTAAGACATGAGAACACGACTATAATATGATTTTATTTAGAAGGAATACTAATAATAACAGGTTTCAATATTCCGATTAACATCATATATTCAAAACGATCAGTTTTTAATTTTAAATTACTTTTTTTATCGCTAAATCCGAAATTGCTTCCTCCTGAAGTTAGTTTGACTCTCTCCCAAAATTGTTCCTGTAATTTTCATACTTTACATGCTATGAAGCACGAGCACTTCTATATAGTTGTCGTGTCCGACACTCCAACACGTATTAGATAATTGGACACTCCGCAGACACTTGTGGACACACTTGGACCGTGTCCGTCCATATTGGATGTATCTGATACCTTTAAATAGTGTGGGAGGGTTAAATCCTTTTCATGATTGACTACTAGAAAGAGTAAATACCACTTCTAGATAGTGTAGGGAATTAAATATTTATCATGACAGACTACAACTAGAAAAAATAAATGTCCATATTGATGCTTGAATATATGAAAGTCGGTTCCAATTAAAAAGGTTTAATATTTTGTTTGTTACTTTTATTAATTGTATTCTTATGTATTTTGCTTTTAGTTTTATATATGTGTTTATTTATGCTTAGAAAAACTTACGGTTTTGGATAAAATTATAAATTTTGTTTTATTTTATTATGCGAGATTTGATTTCAATTAAGGAGAATTGGGAATTTTGGGCAAATTTGGAGAGGGGAAGGGGGCAAAAAATGATACAAGTCCGTTTTATTCGGCTGTTGCGAAAAGAGTTTTTAGCAAGAGTGTTGCTGAAAAAAGCTCTTTAGACAAAAGTGTTGTTTGGTTCCAAAAGTTCTGCTGCCTGCAGCTAAGCTAGCGAGGCAATCCAACCATTACACATAATTTCACACAAAATCAATAGTTAGATCAATACCAAAAAAAAAATTCAAAACCTCTACATACCAAATAGATCGAATGTCATCGCTCCCAAATCGAAGCTAGGGCTTTTCGTCATCATCAGAGCAAGATCGATTGCTCAGGGGCATTCGTCAATGCTTGGACTTCGTAGCTTCTTCAAAGCTAGGGATCGTCGAAGCAGATTCGCTTAAGGGCTCGAAAAGAGCTTTTTTCCTAACGCCTTCAATTTTTACTTTCTCTAAGAAGAAGATTTTCTTCTTCTGCTGTTGCTCCAAAAGAGCTTTGGGGTTTCGGGGAAAGTTTTTCAAAAGCTCAAGCTCTAAAACAGCTTTTTGGGGCTCCAAATATAAAGTACACTTAACTGCTCTTATCTAGTTATTTATCATGAAATTTGACTAAAATACCTAAAAGTTTTTAAATAACTTTAAAATACCTTGTGTACTACTTTTGAGGGCATTTTAGTGAAAACAAATCCCTTACAACCAAAGTTTAAGGTATTTTAAAGTAATAAATATTATTTTAGTGAATGTTGATTTAATAAGCTCTCAGAAAATTACATCCTTGGGATCATTTACTCCATATTCAAAAGGTTTCATAAATACGCCCTTTTTATGTGGTTTAAAAATATAAAAATAAATTTATATTGACTATTCGGCATTAGAAGAAACATACTTACCGTTTATAGGGTGTTTTTCGTCACCCATTGAGATGGGAATACGTGTGCGCTTGTCAGGCATACTACAGATTCCCCCTGCCTAGGGCAGTCCGGGGTTTATTGATTGTGGGGATCCGAATCTCCGGCAGCCGCGGACTAAACTGCCGTTAATTACTCTTCTCTTTTGGAGCGAGAGAACCTCCGATTGACGGGTAAAACTGGTTATGCAAACGCAATGCATAGTATTGGTGTGTTTTTTATTGAAAGGGAGTTTTGGATATATCGGGGGGCCCGCAGAATTTTACGGGGGGGCCCGCTGCCCGGACAGCGGGCTGGGGGTCAAAGGGACGAGCAGCCCACTTGCGGGGTGCGGGCAACGCCCCGTTAGAAAAAAATTTCTAACGGGGGAGATATATTTAGTATGGAGTGCATATAAAATGAGGGGGCGTCTTAAAAACACGTGCATGGCGCGTGGGCGCTTGGCGTCTGCGGGTCACATGCCCTGCATGCGACCGCTGGATGTCCGCGGGTCATGTGCACGGCACGCGTCCGCTGGGAACACCAGCGGAAAAGGGGCTTTGGAGTTGAACTCCCAACAGGGATTATGTATAGAATTGGAGTTGAACTTCTAAAAAGGGATTTGATTTTTGGAGTTAAACTCTAACAGATCTTGAATGGAGTTAAACTCTTAGAGATCTTTGAATCTTCTTTTAAGCCTTGGATCCTCCCGGAATGAGATTTTTGGATATGGGTCTTCTTCTTCCTCCTCTTCGTTGGCTGGATCTTGAAGGAAAATGGGGGTGAGATTCAAAATCTCCCTTTAGAGATCTGATGGGAGATCCGAGCTCCCCTTTGTGGGTTTTATGGTGAAAAACTATTTCTTTTTTAAAGAGGAAGAGTTAAACTCTTGATTTAATTCTAAAGGGGAAGAAGGTTTTAGAACCTTGAGGAAGGAAGCACAAACCCTAGAATTTGAGAGAATGAATTGTTCCTTTTTTATTTCATTATCATGTTGCCTTTTATAGGCTTACAAACTTACATATAGCCCCTTGGGCTTTACAAAATGGCATTTTGCTCATCTCATGCCTTATGTGCTCATTTATTTTGCACATGGGCCATGGACTTTACAAAAATTTGGCTTTGTGCCCATTCATGCATAAAAAATTACATCAAAATTATTTATTACATGATTTCATTTTGGCATGAGGGAGGCCGGCCATGGGGCTCGACTTGGACATGGGCCCATTTGATCTGGGCTTGGGCCCGCTTACTTGGGGTTGACTTTGACATTGACTTGGTCAACCGGGGTGTAATTTTCGCCCCCAACAAAGTGCTCCCCATCAATAAATGCCCACCACATATGTGGGGCGTGTGCATGAAATTGATGGATTTTCTTTTGCATGGAGGCGACTTGATTTGGTTCCCGCTTTTAGGAAGCTAGCATTGCCCTTTTTACGACATGGACGGTCGATGCTCGACGTGTCTCCGAGACGAAGTGTCGGTGTATGATGTATCCCCGGCCCGGAGTGTCGTTGGTCGATGTTTCCCCGTCCCAGAGTGTCGCTGGTCGACTTGTCCCCGGCATGGAGTGTCGCTGGCTGTTCGACTTGTCCCAAGCACGGAGTGTCGCTGGTCGACTTTTCCCCGGCACGGAGTGTCGCTGGTTGACTTGTCCCCGGCATGGAATGTCGCTGGCTGTTCGACTTTTCCCCGGCACGGAGTGTGGCTATTCGACTTTTGCCCGGCATAGAGTGTCGCTGTCCGACTTGTCGACGAAGTGTTGCTGGCTGTTCGACTTGTCCCCGGCACAGAGTGTCGCTGAGCGACTTGTTCCCGGCACGGAGTGACACTGGCTGTTCGACTTGTCCCCGGCACGGAGTGTCGCCAGTCGACTTGTCCCTGGCATGGAGTGTCGCTGGATGTTCGACTTTTCCCCGGTACGGAGGGTCGCTGTTCGACTTGTCCCCGGCATGGAGTGTCACTGGCTGTTCGACTTGTCCCCGGCACGGAGTGTCGCTGGTCGACTTGTCCCCAGCACGGAGTGTCGCTGGCTGTTCGACTTATCCCCGGCACGGAGTGTCGCTGGTTGACTTTATTCCGAGGTAGAGCATAATTTCGGCAGGGAAGGTAGATATCCCTAGGCGAAGCATGATTTCGACACGGGATACATTCTGGGACGAAGCATGATTCCCCCGCAGAGGTTGTTGGTTTGATTTGATTTGGGTTGACATCAGCATCGCTACACTGGAATATGGTACCAGGAGCGAATCATCATTTTCCACGAGTGGATCTGGGGATTTTGGTTTTGGTTTGGCATCATCATCGCTACACTGGAATATGGTACCAGGAGCGAATCATCATCTGCCATGAGAGGATTTGGGGATTTTGGTTTTGGTTTGGCATCAGCATCGCTACACTGGAATATGGTACCAGGAGCGAATCATCATCTGCCATAAGAGGATTTCCCTCGTTCCCAGTTTAACGACTTAGGGGGTCATCTGTTTCCAGTTTAACGACCTAGAGGTCTATTGGATCGGAGGTTTGGAATTTTGGGGTAGGGGTCGGCATCAGCGTTGCTAACACTGAAGCACAGGTGCCAGGAGCAATTCATCATTTGCCTTTTTCTGTTGGGGAGCGATGGCTTAGGAGACAGGTTTAGGTCCCTATCACCTAAGCCTTTTTAATTTTATGAGTCGTAAGAGTCCCATAAAAGCATTTTCTCCCTACGAATCGAAAGGATCTCGTAGGTGTATTTTCTCCTTAGAAGTCGTGGGGACTCCTAAATATGTTGATCTTTTGTGAGTCGTAAGGATTCATGCGGGAATTTTCTCCTCACAAAGTCGATAGGACTTTGCGAGTGCATTTCATCTCTTTTTCATGAGTTTGCGCCCTTTCGGGTTTTCACAAACTCGCCGGCAGTCCTGCTGTTTTTACTTACGGAGCTCTTTCGGGTTTTCATCCGTTCCCGTTTTGCTTGTGGACATACCCTTTTTTTTTAATCTTCTTCGCTGGTAAGACTTTAAATGTAGTCTCATCGATAGGACTTGGGAGAGATTGGGATCGTTTTACGCCCATGGATTGTATACGGTTTTGCAGGATGTATGATCCAGATCGTAGGGCCGGGAGAATTTTGGGACTTTGTTGGCGTCTGCATCGCTGTACTGGAATATGGTACCAGGAGCGACTCATCATTCGTCGTTGGGATATGGGATTTGGAATTTGGTTGGCGTCTGCATCGCTGCACTGGAATATGGTACCAGGAGCGACTCATCATTCGCCCTTTGAGAATTTGGATTTTAATTGGCATCTGCATCGTTGCACTAGAATATGGTGTCAGAAGCGACTCGTCATTCGCTCATTGAGAATTTGGATTTTGGTTGGTGTCTGCATCGCTGCATTGGAATATGGTGCCAGGAGCGACTCATCATTCGCCATTGAGAATTTGGATTTTGGTTGGCGTCTGCATTGCTGCTCTGGAATATGGAGCGACTCGTCATTTGCCATTGAGAATTTGGATTTTGGTTGGCGTCTACGTCGCTGCACTGGAATATGTTGCCAGGAGCGACTCGTCATTCGCCATCTGGGGATTTGGATTTTGGTTGGCGCATTGCTGCACTGGAATATGGTACCAGGAGCGACTCATCATTCGCCCTTTGAGAATTTAGATTTTGGTTGGTGTCTGCATCGCTGCACTGGAATATGGTGTCAAGAACGACTCATCATTCACCATTGGGTTTTTTTATCGCGATTTCTCTATCATTTCAGCTTTTCTTATCGCGAAGGTTGCGATTGCCCTATCATTTCGGCTTCATTTTCATCTTTATTTTACTCGCTGGTTTTTATTGCGAGTTGCCTTATCATTTCGGCTTGTCTTTTTTTCCTTTTATTTACACGTTAATTTTACAAATTTTTTTTTACACTCCCAGTTTAACGACTTAGGGGTCGTATGCTCCCAGTTTAATGACGTCATGGTCAGCTGTTTGGTATGAAATTGGAGGTCGCAGCTTGACTGTTTGCTAACACGCCTTTAGACAGTTCTATCTCTCCTGCATTGTATTGTTTTTCGACCCAATCTTTGAAGATGAAGCAGTGCTCAATGGCATGACTTATCACTCTGTGATAGGGGCAATATTTGGGGTCGTCGGTCATATTCGCTTCTTGCGGTCTCTTTGATTCCGGCAATTGTAGACCGTTTCTCAGGACGTCCTTGAATATCTTGTAGACTTTGTCCCTTCTGAAGAAATAGACCTTATCCAGCTTCTCTTTCAGTAGAGATTCTCCTCCTTCTCCAAACACTGGCTTCCGAGGCCGGTTGGCATTAGGCCCGCTCATCCTTTGCTTATTTCGGTTAGCTAAAGTGTTAAAAGATTCAGTATCGTCGGAATTTCCGTCTTTGCGATTATCGTCCTTTCGGTTTCTCCAGGACCTATTGTTATTTTGGGAATCAGAGGAGGACTCCTGTTTTGAGCGCTCCAACATCTGGATTTTTCTGGTCAGCTCTTGAAATGTTTTGAGACCCGTAGTGCATAGAAACGGGGCCATCCAATTGTTAAGATTTCGAACGAGGAGGCCGACAGATTGGTCATGCTCTATCGGCGGTTCACATTTGATGGAGAGATTGCGCCATCGGGTTATAAAATTTGTGCTGCTTTCGTTGTTCTTTGGCTTGGTCCTTACGAGGTCGGCAAAGGTGATCTTATCGCTGACACTTATGAACCTTTGTCGGAACAGAGATTCCATTTGGACGAAAGTAGTAACGGAGCCATCCGGTATGCTCGCGTACCAGTCGAAAGCGACATCGGTCAGGTTATTAACGAACTGGCAGAGGAGAAGCGCATCATTGCCCTCAGTGTTCCCGCATGAGGCTTTAAAATGGGCGATGTGCTGATTCGCATTTCCTGTCCCATCAAATCTTTCGAATTTGGGGATAACATAGCCGCTAGGAAATTCTACCAGATCATACTGAGCAGGATATGGTCTCCCACTACTGCTGATATCTTTTTGTGCTTCGGCTTCAGCTACCAATATTTTAACTTTGTTGGCAACCAAATCCATGATTTGATCTTGAGTTAGCGGGCTACTGTCATCGGTAGCCAAGACATTTCCCGAGATAGGATGCGACTGACTTTCATACGGTCCGTCCACCTTTGGATTTGAGGGAATAAGCGTCGGCTGTCTCAGGACACCATTTCCCAGTTCATGAGCAGAACCCTACGCTTGATTGGACGACTGAGAGGCAACTTGGGCCGTGAGCTGCATTACGACATTCGTCAAGTCGTCAATTTTGGAGTAAAGTTTGGCCATCTCCCTGTCTTTACTTCTGAGCTGTTTTCGGAGCTCTTGGAGAAGTTGCTGCTCTGTGGTCTTGGGATGAAAGATTGTCTCATCTTCGCTTTCGGAGCCCGACTCCTCATGAACCGAGGGATCTCTCTGCTTATCAGCATCACTGGAAGGGTTTTCATTACCTCCCAGAGGAGGCTGGTCTTGGAAAGTGGCAGCCACATTCATGCCAGATTGGATTTGAGATGTGGTGGCCCCGTCCTTACTCTTGCTGCGCGTGCTCACCATGTAGACAGTGTAGACCACACATCCAGCCATCTCTTTATCTTTGGCGGCGTAACCCTGTTCTTGGAACCTCACGAAGTTCAGCCTAGCATGAGCCCTAGCTCTTTTGTTGGCTCTGTATCTGAGCCTTTTCTGTCTTAGCTTCTCAATTTTGAGGGCTTGATGGGCATCCGTCATCCAGGAAGCCATCGTGAGTCGATTGGCAGCGAGCTTAGAGAAGATACCCGATCGAGCAGCTGTCAAGGGCACCGCGGGAGTTTGCTCGAGACGCCTTATTGCTTTGTTGGTGTTGATGTCCTTGCCCCCAGCTGGAGCAACGGAGAGTCGTTGGGAGACGGATTTGTGCTTGGGCTGAGGCGCCTTCGTGACCATGACATTTGGCCTTTTCCCTTTTGAGGCCGGTTTGTCTGTTACCGAAGCTTGAGGAGCTGAATGGCGTTAGCTGGCACAAACAGAATAGAGCCGAACTGTAGCAACGTCTCCTCCCACTGTCGCCCAAGACTGGCCTGGAGGACTGTCTTGGAGTCCATTTTTATCGTGTAGAAGATGGGAGTTGTGCTGAGAGCTGAGATTGTCCTCGAAGACATTTTGTTGTGTCCGAAGATTGCAGTCGAAAGTTGTTAACCTACAAATAGAAGCATGATTTCAGTACAGGCAATCGATATGTATATTGATTGAGTTCGCATGAACGTTTAAGCCGAAATATGGGAGGAGAGATTGGGTCCCACCGGGCGTGCCAGAATCTGTAGGGTGTTTTTCGTCACTTCATTGAGATGAGAATACGCGCGCGCTTGTCAGGCGTACTACAGATTCCCCCAGCCTAGGACAGGCCGGGGTTTATTGATTGTAGGGATATGAATCTCCGGCAGCCGCAGACTAAGCTGCCATTAATTACCTCTCGCTTTTGGAGCGAGAGAACCTCCGATTGACGGGTAAAACTGGTCATGCAAACTCAATGCGAAGTATTGGTGTGCTTTTTTTATTGAAAGGGGTTTTTGGATATATCGGGGGCCCCGCAGAGTTTTACGGGGGTCCCGTTACCCGGACAGCGGGCTGGGGGTCAAGGGGCTAGCAGCCCCCTTGCGGGGTGCGGGACAATGCCCCGTTAGAAAAAATATTCTAACGGGGGAGGTATATTTAGTATGGAGTGCATATAAAATGAGGGGGGAGGAGTGCACGTGCATGGCACGTGGGCGCTGGGTGCCCACGGGTCACGTGCCTGGCGCGTGGGCGCCGGCGCCCACGGGTCACGTGCGCAGCACGTGCTTGCAGGTCGCGTGAGGCGCACGTGGGCGCTTAGCGCCCGCGGGTCACGTGAGATGCACGTGGACGCTTTAGCACCCGCGGGACACGTGCCCTGCATGCGACCGCTGGGTGCCCGCGGGTCACGTGGATGGCACGCGACCGCTGGGAACACCAACGGAAAAGGGGCTTAACCCCTGGGTTAGGAGTTAAACTCCCAAGGGTTTTTTGGAGCTGAACTCCTAACAGAGATTATGTATCGAATTGGAGTTAAGCTCCTTAAAAGGGGTTTGATTTATGGAGTTAAACTCCAACAGATCTTGAATAGAGTTAAACTCCTAGAGATTTTTGGATCTTCTTTTGAGTCTTGGATCCTCCCGGAATGAGATTTTTGGAGATGTGTCTCCTTCTTCCTCCTCTTCGTTGGCTGGATCTTGAAGGAAAATGGAGGTGAGATTCAAAATCTTCCTTTAGAGATCTGATGGGAGATCCGAGCTCCCTTTCGTGGATTTTATGGTGAAAAATTATTTCTTTTTGAAAGAGGAAGAGTTAAACTCTTAATTTAATTCCGAAGGGGAAGAAGGCTTTAGAATCTTGAGGAAGGGGAAGGAGGCACAAACCTTAGGATTTGAGAGGATGAATTATTCTTTTTTTTTTAATTTCATTATCATGTTGTCTTTTATAGGCTTACAAACTTATATATAGCCCCTGGGCTTTACAAAATTACATTTTGCCCATCTCATGCCTCATATACTCATTTATTTTGCACATGGGCCATGCACTTTACAAAAAATTGGCTTTGTGCCCATTCATGCATAAAAAAGTACATCAAAATTATTTATTACATGATTTTATTTTGGCATTGGAGAGGCCGGCCGCGGGGCTCGACTTGGACATGAGCCCACTTGATCTGGGCTTGAGCCCGCTTACTTGGGGTTGACTTTGACATTGACTTGGTCAATCGGGGTGTAATTTTCGACCTCGACACCGTTTTTTGCATGTTTTCAATTTTTTTATTTACATCATGATCCTTTTGCGGTATTGATAAGTATTTATCTGATCGATCCATTTCAAATGTTAAAGAGACCAGTCTAATAATAATTGATACATTAAGGCACATGATGTGATTAGGATAAACATAACAATTAAAAGCTCATTAGCATGATGTGTCCGAAAAAGCAAAGGTTAAGCGAGGATGCTAGACGGTTGAGAGAGCCACAAAATAGCGGTGAACCCTCTTGCGGCCAAACAAAAGATTTGAAGTTCAAATCCCGCTGGTAACAAATTACAGCTTATTATTCCAAAAAGGGCAAAGGAAAGTGAGAGGTTAAATATATATATTTTTAAATATTTCTAATTAAACGCAGATGGTTTCAAAAGAGTAACGCGGATAACATGTGACCGCTCAAAAAATGAAAGAAAAAGTAACATATTTTAGAAATGCTTTAGCAACATTTATGATATCTAATTTTTTCTTGTTAATTATAATGACTTTTAAAAATTATATACAGATGAGTTATGAGGCATAGTAATTCTATATTAAATACAAATGGGAAGAAAAAAATTAACGTCTGTTTCTCCCACAATTCCATATAAATATGATTTTTGCATCGAAATTAAGTTCTTCTTTCTTTTTCTCATGGCTCTGCAAAATACTATGACCGAAGAGGATGCAGAGAAGCTACGATTCATCGAGGAGATTACAACAAATGCGGATGCAGTACAAGAAAAGCTTCTAGCTGAGATACTAAGTCGGAATGCTGAGACCGAGTATTTGCAGCGGTATAAAATAGACGGTGCCACTGATCGTGCTACGTTTCAGGCGAAAGTTCCAATCGTTACATATGAGGATCTCAGGCTTGATATCGATCGGATCGTTAATGGCGATCGCTCTGCAATTCTTTGCGCTCAACCAATATCCGAGTTACTTACGAGGTATGTCAATTCATCTTGAGATTAATTTTGGGTTATAGAAAAATAGAGTTGCATGATGAGATTTGTTGCAAGTTATTTTACTTCTATAATGAGATTTGTTGCAAGTTATGGAAAAATAAGTTATTTTACTTTTATAATGAAAACTCCAAAAGTATATATAATGTCGTCAATTGATATTATTTTTTTCAGTAAAATAAATGAGAAAAATCTACCAATCTATTCCTCATTTTAAATTTGCCCACGTCATCCTTCCATATGAATATTATAATTAGCTTTTGTAAATTCAAGTTTCAATCCCTCCCCCAAAGCTTGTATCTAAATCATCTCTTCTTATTTCTAAAGATAAGTCTAGAATTATATTATAAAATTTCAAAATTTGAATTATATAAAATTAATTTTTATGATACAATATCAATATTCATTCGCATGAGTATGCACGTGCAAAAAACTAGTGCATTTTTATTTGTATTTTATGAGCTGGCTTGTAAGCTTAACCTATTTACACAACACACCCATGCATGCAAGCATTCAACACACGTATCCTGAGGACCCATAAATTTGTCCCGAAAGCGTTAAATTGTGACACTAGTATTCCATTGTAATCATAATAAAGTCTTCTTTCAAAATGTCACCAAGTCTATACCAACTGCTATTAGTCATCGATAGCCTCTTAAAATCATGGTTATTTCCCTTCATATAATAATCTACATAGAATAATTAACAATTAACGGAAGCATATACTTCATGATATGCAAACAACTTATTAATGCGAGCGTTTCTAAAGCTCTTTGAAAGTAATATATAAACCATTCGTCTAATAGCTGGGAATGTTTAAGACATCCTATGGTTGTAAATTGGCAACCCTCTGTATCGGGATGGGCCAAAGTTAATTTTGATGGGTCCCTCTCGGAACCACGAGGGTGCGGTGACACAGTTGTGATAAGAGATTATATCGGTCGTCTACTGGTAACATGAAGTTATTCTCTTATAAGCATCTCTGTCCCGATGGCGGATATTAATAAATCATGGCAAAATGTGCTTTTTCTTGGAAGTACGACAAAAAGTATGCTTGGTAGGTGATGCGTTAGGCATGGTTTCATGGGTTAGGACAGCTCACGATCCTGGGATATGCAAATGCACTGCTGGAGAACATAAGGTGTCCGTCGGCAAATGCGTGATATAAGTATAAGATTTCTCACATCATATGAGAAGGTATACCGTAAACAAATTATATGTGTTGGGATGTCCTGAATCCTAACTAATCTGTTATATTTATATTAAAATATATTTTTGTTTGTTTGTTTAGATCTAAAATTTAGTTAGTTGTTTAGAGATAAATCATAATTAAATCAATGTTATCTCTAAGCATTATTGTATAGGTTATAAATATGGAGCAATAGCCAAGGGCTTGGATTGTACTACAATGCAGCCTAATATTTGTGAGAGTCCTCTCTCTCCTTTGGAGAGAAATCAGTGAGAATGAGAGTTTATTCTGTATTCTCCATATAAACTCTCTTATCTGAATTAATGAAAACGATATCTGCCGTGCCCGTGGTTTTTCTCGTTTGGGGTTTCCACGTAAGAATCTTTATGTTTCGCTGTGTTGATTCTTATCTGTAGTTTTATGTTTTATTTATTTACGTTTATCTCGATCATCCGTAACAAATCGATATTAGAGCTAAGCTTGATCCTATTGATCGAGAACATAGATTCAGGACATGCACGCATGCAAAAACAAGAGACTTAGATGGCGCATAAGGTGAATGGTGCCACATTTGAGATTCATCATATATCAGAGTTGTTGGCACGATGGAGCGCATAGGTGCAGCTGCAAGTGCACGTAGGCATGCGTCATGGTATAGGCAATGTGGCAGCGCTGGTGATGGCCTGTGAGATGGCTAGCGTTTGAGGATGGCTATGGCGGTGGCGGCCGTTCATGCAGCGTTTCAGACACATTGATGGAGTCAGATTTGAAAAACTCCATCTTTTATTGCATATATCCACACTTTAGTACCTATAGTTCGAATCGGTTTTTGTTAAAGTCGTGGATGCTTATTATTACTTCACGACGTCGTTACCATATGGATTTAGGTTGAAGGTGAAGTTCCCTACCCTTTCATCGCCGCATCTATTATCGCGTTGAGTGCGATTCTGGATTATCATATTAATCAAGTAACATGTTTCGTCTCCGAAGTTTCTGCCGAGACATAATCTCCTTCATTGGATGCGAGCTGAGGTGGAGATTTGTCGTCCGTGTCTTGCATCCTTCTGCTAATCATGAATTTAGTAGCTCAAGTAAAATCTGCTGAAAAGAATTCCATTCAGGACTTGCCGATTATTCGAACATAGATATTTCAATATGCTTCTGTTTACTTACTTCGAGATTATGTTGGTGTGCTGAACTCATGCCTTATCGTGTTCGGTATGATTTTGTTTGTCACATTGAACTGTGATCTTCATCATCGAAGTTCTGGTTATTTGCATCGAGACTTTTTTGCCATGCATGCTGTATGTGCTGTCGTATTCGTTGCAATCTGGTTTGTCACATCGATGTGTGACATGTTCGTTTTAAAAATTATGTTGACACAATTTCTTCATCTCTATGAGCCATCTGGACTTGGTATGAGTCATCTGTCACGTCCCAAAACCATATAGAAATATTAATTAGAAATTCCAAGCGTGACATGCCGTAATCTTCTCTTCAAAAAGACTGCAAGGTCTATCTCAATAAAAAAAACACTTGTCACGCCTCGCTTCCCAGAGTGCGCCAAGATTGACACGTGAAAGAGCCAACTATGCTACCTGTGGTTAGGAAATATCCCTCCACAGTCACATTACGGCTGTCTATAGATATCAAGAACAGTAGAAATAAAATATACTATCTAGTACATGTCCATATGCCAGAATAAACGAGCCAAGAAATAATATGCGGAAGCAATAAATCCAATAAACAATAACAATCTGGAAAGTATGTCCCAAATATGGGCTCACATCAGAAAATGAAAGTATGGAAAGAAAACTAAACTAAGATACTAACAAGTTCCTCACTGCTCGGCCTGTCGACGGAAGTACTCCTGCTCGGCCTGCGACAAGGGTAGAGGATCTGGGCCATACAAAACCCAGACGTCAATGCGTCATAATATCAAAAGTAGTATAATCAGGAGGTAATAAGATATGCAGGTATGAGTATGAACAGTAATAAAAGTATAACAGTAAAACGAATAAGGAACAGTGAAGGGTATAAGTGTACGTGATGTGCAGTGAGTAATCTGAACTAAGTTACGGGGTGAACTACTCTCAAGTCTGTGAAATCAATTTAATGAATCATCGATGTAACTCAATAGTATCCCGTGCATGCATGGGACCACGGTCAAGACTCTCGGGCTGAATCCGAGATGTGCTGCTAGGCAGTAAACATGTAACATGTACAGACGAATGATGTCAGCAGCATCATCCCAGGGCTGGCCTAGCCCGTAAAACTGATCAGTATAAGCATCGAACTGTCGAGTTATAAATCAGGTTTCATAATTGATTTCCCCATACCCCCAAGTTATGTGTTCAAGTCAGGTATTGATAAATCTGGAGCTAATGCCAACACAGGATCAAGCAGGTACAGGTTTGTCTATACAGACAACAAGATATGTCCATCGGGACAACATGTCAGGATTGTCGGCATTAGAAATAGAATTAGGTAACATGTCAAGTAGTGATATATCAGGTCATATCAGGTAGTGTACGTGTATCAAGTGGGTGCCTAACAGTAAAATGTAGCAAGTATTGAATCACGGTAAAGGTACGGATGTACGGTGAAAGCATGGATGCACAAATATCTATCAGGGGTTACATCATGACTATGTAGGGTGTACATTATCAAGCATGGGGTGTTATTGTAACAATAATATAAATTAATATAATATGGCATGCAACTGGATATGCAGAATTAATGGTATGGATACACAATAAAACATGGATGCCCAAATATCTATCAGGGGATACAATTACAGCTTCATGACTATGTAGGATGCACATTATCAAACATGTGATATTTTTATTCATATGGATACAAGATAAGTATTATAGCATGTAGCAAGATAAACTTGCCTAAGCAGAACACACGACGGGTGCATACGGCATGTCCGACATCGGGTAATCATCGCAACGCACACGCGGCACGCGGGAAGGGTCCAGGCAAGGCAAGAAGGTAACCACGCAAGCAGGGGACGTTCACTGGATTACTCGGGTCGTCGGCAGCGGCACAGCTCCGGCGGGTGATCACCGGAAAAGAAACAAGATCAAGAAAAGAAGGAAGAAAGAAGAAGAAGAAGAAGAAGAAGAGAGGAGGGTGCTCTATGGTTGGTGCTGGGGTTTGGGAGAAGGCGAGGAGGTCGTTGCGAAGGTGTGAGGCGACAACAAGGGATCGCCGGTGAGGTGTGCAGGTGAGGCCGGGGTTCTTGCAGTTGGTTTCAGTTGCAGGGATCTAGCAAAGGTTTCGTGGTCGGAGGTGAGGGGAGACGGGTGAGAGGAAGTCGTGGTGATGACGAGGGGTCGCCGGCGTGATGACTACGACGGCGAAGGTGGTGATGGCAGTGGTGAAGATGGGTTCAGCGAGGATGCGAGGGTTGCAGGGGAGATGAGAAGAGAAGGAGGTGAGAGAGGAGGCGAGGTGGAGATGAGGGAGGTGCAGAGGTGGTTGAGGAGGAGGCGAAGTAGAGATGATGCGAAGGCTAGGGTTAGGGGTCTTGTGGGGTCTCTCATTCTCGTGGGCGGAAGTTTAAAAAGAAGAAGAAACGAAGAAGGGAGGTGAGCGTTGCAAGAGAAGGGAGGTGACGAGATCCACGAGGAGCAGTAATCGTGAGATGTGTGAGAGAGAGAGAGGAAGAGAGAGAGAGCTGTGTATGTTTAAAAAATATTTAATATATTAATATATTTATGTAGAGAAAGAGATTCCGTTAAAATAAATCTCTTAAAAATATTTATACGAAAACTATTTTTAACAGTAAAATCTTTACGAATAAATTATTGATTGCAATTGAGATTTTTGGGTAATTCAAAAATAGTCCAAAACACGCCTGGATCGGGTCTAAAAATCCAGTTTTAAAATACGGAAAATATACATGTCGACCAACATTAAAACATGATATCTGGGTAACGAAAATGCATACTCCTAAGAACGGATGCATGCACGTGTACGTAGTCATCCAAACAGGTTCGTTACACTGAACGGGACGAGAACAAGGTGCGCGGATGCTACGACAGGGTTAGGGGTATCATGCAGGTCATGCTACATATTTTTAAAATATTTTTATGTGACTTTAAATGTTATATTAAAAATGCAGATGCCAATGCAGTATAAAATGAAAATGCACGGATCCACATAACAAGCCGGGATAAATCATAAACATGAATCAAGATGGGTTTCTAGCAAGCGGGTCGGGTCAGATGCAAATACAAATGTCAAATACCCTATTCGCATCCAAAACACAATAAATCAGGAAAATAACATAAATAAAGAAATACTCAAAATAGAACTGGTATAAATGAACTAGTATACCCAACGACAAAAAGAATTTCGTCCTCGAAATTCCAGGAACAAGAAAAGACAAACAATCAAGAATCTACAAGAATAGGTGTAGAAACTTCTGTCGAATCTCGTCTTCTCGTTCCCAAGTCGATTCTCCATGCGAGCGATTTCCCCAAGAAACAAGTATGAGAGGGATAACCTTATTCTTGAGGAACTTTTCCCTTCGATCAATAATCGACATTGGTCGTTCCTGAAAGGTCAAATCCTTCCTTACAGTCAGCTCCGAATGATCTAGAACGTGTGTTTCATCTCGAACATACTTACGGAGTTGAGATACATGAAACACGTCATGAACATTCGCCAATATGGTGGTAACGCCAATCGATAAGCCACTTCTCCAACACGCTCCATAATCTCGAAAGGTCCCACGAATCGAGAACTAAGTTTGCCTCGACTCCCAAAACGAATCACTCCTCTAGTAGGTGATATCTTCAAGAATCCCAGATCACCAACAACGAACTCTAGAGGTCTTCTCGATGTATCGGCCCAACTCTTCTGCCGATCTTGCGCTGCCTTCATGTGATTCCGGATAGTATTAACCTTCTCTACGGTTTGCATGATCAAATCCGGTCCCAACAATCTTCGTTCTCCAATATCGTCCCAATAAACGGGTGAGAGAAACTTGCGACCATACAATGCTTCGAATGGAGACATCTGAATAATCGCCTGAAAGCTGTTATTGTACGAGAACTCCACCAAGTGTAGTTGATCCTCCCATGAACCCTTGAAGTCTAACATGCAAGCTCTCAACATGTCTTCAAGAGTTTGGATCGTTCTCTCCGACTGGCCATCTGTCTGGGAATGATAAGCAGTACTAAACTTCAATCGCGTTCCCAAACTTTCCTGTAAACTCCTCCAGAAGTGCGATAAGAATCGGGTATCACGGTCGGAAATGATGCTCACAGGTACTCCATGCAATCTCATAATCTCCTGCATGTACCGTTCTGCTAACGCTTCCATTGATTGACCAACTCGAAACGGTACGAAATGAGATGCCTTGGTCAATCGATCAACAATCACCCACACTGCATTATTGCCCTTTGGACTCCGCGGTAAAACTGTCACGAAATCCATGGTTATATGTTCTTACTTCCATTGAGGAATCGGAAGTTGTTGTAATAAACCAGCTACCCTTTAATGTTCAGCCTTGACTTGCTGACACACCAAGCACTTCGCTACAAAGCGGGCGATCTCCTTTTTCATACCTTCCCACCAGAAATGCTGTCTTAGATCACGGTACATCTTCATGCCTCCTGAATGTACGGAATACGCGGAACTGTGCGCCTCCTTCATAACTTCTTCGCGAATGTCTCCTTTCGGTACACACAAACAGCTACCATATAGCAAAGAACCGTTTTCATGAATCAACAAGTCAGTTCGAAGTCCTGCTTCTACCTGTTCTCGAAACTTCTGCAATCTTGGGTCCTGTGACTGCGCTGCTTTAATACTCTTGATCAACGACAACTGTACTTGCAACTGCATCAACTGTCCCGAAAAATGCGGTAGTACAATCTCCAACTCAAATCTCCGAAAATCTTCGATAAGCTCCTTCTGTGCAGTCAACATCCGAATTGCTGGCAACCAACTAAGCGCATCCGGCACTACATTAACTTTCCCCGGATGGTACTTAAGATCAAGATCGTAGTCAGCCATAAGCTCCAACCATCTACGCTGCCTCATGTTAAGCTCTTTTTGTGTGAACACGTACTTTAGTCCTTTGTGATCGGTGAGTATTTCGACCCTTTCGCCCAATAAGTAGTGTCTCCAAATCTTCAAAGCGAAAATCATTGCTGCGAGCTCCAAATCATGAGTTGGGTAATTCTTGTCACTCCCCGCTTCGCAGAGTGCGCTAAGATAGACACGTGACATAGCCAACCATGCTACCTGTGGATAGGAAAAATCCCTCCACAGTCACATTACGGCTGTAGAGATATCAAGAACAAGAAAGTAAATAAACTATCTAGTACATGTCCATGAGCCAGAATAAACGAGTCAAGAAATAATATGCGGAAGCAATAAATCCAATAAACAGTAACATCTGGAAAGTACGGAAATAACTGAACTAACTGGATACTAACAGGATCCTCACTGCTCGGCCCGACGGCGGAAATACTCTTGATCAGCCTGCGACAAAGGTAGAGGATCTGGGCTATACAAAACCCAGACGTCAGTGCGTCATAATATCAACAATAATATAATGAGGGGTAACAAGTCATGCAGGCATGAGTATGAATAGTAACAAGTCATCAATAACAAGTAACAGTAACATGAATATAAATCAGTGAACAGGATATAAACATGTGAAGTGCAGTGAGTAGTCTAAACTGTGCTATAGGGTAATCTACTCTAAAGTTATTCGAAATCAATGAATATAATCCTCATCGTAACCCATCGGTCTATGCCCCGTTCATTCCCCACGGGACCACGGTAAAATGATGTAATAGACTGTGAGTCTATGTCCCGTTCATTCCCCACGGGACCACGGTAAAATGATATAATAGCCCTTTGAGTTACGTTCAGCTACATTCTTGATTTCCCCATACCCCGAAGTTATGTGTGTAAGTCAGGTATTTATAAATCTGAGACTAATGTCAACACAGGATGAAGCAGGAACATGTTTGTTTGTACAGACAACAGGATATGTCCATCGGGACAACATGTCAGGATTGTCGGCATTAGAAACAGGATCAGGTAACATGTCAAGTAGTGATATATCGGGTCATGTCAGGTAGTGTACATGTATCAAGTCATGTCAAGTAGTGGTGTATCAGGTATCAAGTCAAGCAGTAGTATATCAGGTCATGACAGGTAGTGCACATGTGTCAAGCGGATGCTCATACTAAAACTGTAGCAAGTACGGATGCACGGTAAAGTATGGATGCACAAATATTTTATCAAGGGTTACATCATGACTATGTAGGATGCACAATTATAAAGTATGGTGCACTAATACAACATTAATATGAAATAATATGGTCTCGGTGTGCAACTAGATATGTAATAAACCGTACGGATACAGACGGATACTATAAAACTGTAAATCGGTAAAATTTGCTGAATATTAAAACACAAGCACTATTATTTATTAAATAGATATTGATATAATAATATTAACATGGATAACATATTCAAACCGATTAATAACTAAAAAAGTGGTATTGATTAACCATGCACAAGAAAGTTCCGTTCAGAAATTCAGCGTCACCCTGATTTGTAAAATAGTTTAAAAATAACAAACGTTTTCCAAAAGGGACGTGTCTTATACCAAAACAAAGATAATTAAATAAGATTTTCATTTTTATAAGTATAAGCATCTCAGGTTGTCCCTACAAAAAAGCTATGAACATTCGAAATTGAAAGTTTGCTGCTGGAATTTCCCTGGACAGCAGTTTAGAGACATTTTAATTTGCATTTTACGTTATTTAAACAATTTATTTTGCAAGTAAATATTTCATAGAGTTATATTATTCTGAGTTAGCTTCGTAACGAACTAAAGAAAGTATACTAATGATTTTTCTATGATTTATAATGAATTTTATAAGGTAAGGTGTACAGTATATTTCAGATTTGTCGTATCCGCTTTGCGACGACGTTTCATGCGTAAACTATAATATTTTCAAATGTATAACATTATAAAAATGCAGATTATAAACTAATTAAAGATAATAATAAGAAATATTACGACGATATATATTTTAAATGATATGGATGCAATCGGGTATCACATAATCGTAAAATGATAAACTAACAAGTACGAAACATATAACTAAGCAATATGAAATGTAACTATTCAATTTGATACAGTATATGATAATATAGTATGTAACAAGATAAGTTTTTATAACCTAGATCTGAAATGATATGAATGGATGCAAACGGAACATCGAAAAGTTATAAAACTAAATATGGGGTGCATGATTTTAAAAACAGGTATTCCATTATTAAAATAGATGCGTCTAAAATAATGTAGCATGTAATTAAGATTGTTTTGCATGCCCTAGATCTGAAATGCACTATACAAATATAAACGGAACGTCGAAAGGCTGTAATATGAAACATGCGATGCTTGATTTAAAATACAGGTATGATATTTATTTAAATAGATATATAATGAGTTATATAGCATGTAGGAAGATTAGCTTGCCTAGACGGAACAAGAACGGAAGTGTACGGAACGTCCTTTGTCCGCGAAATGTCGCGACGCGCGCACGGTATACGGAACGGTTCCAAATAACGCATGAGGGTGATCACGCAAGTCAGGTACATTCACCGGATCACTCGGATCGTCAGCGACGAGCACGGCTCTGACGGTGATCACCGGAATCAAGAAACAAGATCAAGAAGAAAGAAAGAAGAAAGAAGAAGAAGAAGTAAGAAGAAGAGGCTGTGTATGAAATAAGGAAAGAAAAATTAAATAAATAAAATATATATAAATATATATATGCAGTGGAGAGAGAGAGAGAGGGGTTGTTAGTTTGTTAGGAAATTAGTTTAGATTCAAATTTAAAAAATCTTTTATTAATTAACTAAATTTTAATTTGTATCAATTTATAAAATTAATATTATATAAATAAAATTTGATATTCTGGTAAATACAAATATAGTCCAAAACATGCCCGGGTCGGGTCTAAAATTCAGTTTTAAAATACGAAAAATATGCATGTCGACCAAAATAAAAATGAATGTCCGGATAACGAAAAATGCATACCCCCAAGAACGGATGCACGCACGTGCGCGTAGCCATCCAAACAAGTCCGTTTCACTGAACGGGACGAGAACAAGATGCGCGGATGCTACCACGGGGCTAGAGGTATCATACAGGCCATGCAATGTATTTTTAAAATATTTTATGTGACTTAAAATGTTATATTGTAAAAATGCAAATGCCAGTATTCAAGATGTATAAATTAAAATGAAAGTGCACGAGTCCATGTAACAGGTCAGGATAAATCATAAACATGAATTAAGACTGGTTTCAAGCATGCGGGTTGGGTCGGATGCAAATACAAATGTCAAATACACTATTCGCACCCAAAATGCAATAAATCAGGAAAATACCATAAATAAAAATATACATGAACTAGAACTGGTATAAATAAACTAGGGTATTACAATTCTTCTCATGGGTCTTCAACTGTCTCGATGCATAGGCTATGACCTTCCCATGCTGCACCAAAACACATCACAAACCTTTTCCAGATGCGACACTGTGAATCACCAATCCTCCCGAACCATCTGGTACTGTCAAAATAGGAGCGGTTATCAACCTTTATTTCAACGCCTCAAAAGCTGACGAACAACTATCCGTCCATACGGACGGTACTTTCTTTCGCATAAGCTTGGTCAAAGGCTCAGCTAAGCGAGCAAAATTCTCCACGAACCTTATGTAATATCCGGCAAGTCCAAGAAAACTTCTGATCTCTGCTATATTCTTCGGAATCGGCCAATCTTGAACTGCTGCAATCTTCTCGGGATCAACGGTGATTCCATCTCCGGATACGACGTGCCCCAAAAACTTCACTTCTTCAAGCCAAAACTCGCACTTGCTCATTTTTGCATATAATTTTTCTTGCCTCAATGTCTGCAGTGCGATATTCAAGTGTTCTGCATGCTCTTCCAGGCTCCTCGAGTAGACCAGAATATCATCGATGAACACCACTATAAACTGGTCCAAGAACGGTGAAAAGAATCGGTTCATCAAGTTCATAAATATCACCGGTGCATTCGTGACTCCGAATGGCATCACTAAATACTCGTAATGTCCATACTGAGTTCGGAACGCAGTCTTGCAAATATTCTCTGATTTAACTCGGACCTGATGATATCCGGATCGTAAATCCAGCTTCGAGAATACCCTCGCGCCACTAAGTTGCTCGAATAATTCGCCAATGCAAGGGATCGGGTACTTGTTCTTAATAGTCACCCGGTTTAATTCTCGATAATCGATGCACATCCTCCTTATGCCATCTTTCTTCTTGACTAGAAGAACTGGAGCTCCCCAAGGTGAATTACTGCTGCGAATCCAACCCTTCTCTAGCAATTCGGTAACCTGCTTCTTGACTTCTTCCAACTCTACTGGTGCCATTGGATAGTACGCCTTTGAGATTGACGCTGCACCAGGAACAAGATCGATCGCGAACTCCACATCTCGTTCTGGCGGTAAACCCGAGATGTCCTCGAACACGTCCATGAACTCTCGAACTACAGCTGGCGCTTCCTCTTTATCAACTTCCATCGAAAAACAAACTCCGGATGTCCGGGAATCTGGAAAATCACTTTCTTTGCCCTACAATCAATGTAAGCGTGGAAAGTGCCGAGAAAGTCCATTCCCAAGACAACATCATATCTGCCGGTATCGATCACCAAGAAATCTGCAAATAACTCTCGTCCGCAAATAACAACTGAACAATCCTTGCACTCACTACTAGATATGATCTTCCCGTTCCCAGTGTATATGTCCCAACAACCAGACAGGGTCGTGCAAGCAATCAAGTGTGCAGTAATAAACTTGGATGACATAAAACAATGGGATGCACCAGAATCGAATAATGCTAATGCGGGAAAATCATGAACAAGTAGGATACCTGAAACAACTTCATCTGAAACCTTGGCCTCTTCGGCCGTCAGAGTAAAGGCTCGAGCTTGATTAGGTCCCTGAGTTATCTGCTTCTGGCCCTGAAATTGCATCTGCGGTGGCCTCTGAACATCATTCTTCAAATGTAGCTTCGACGGACAGGCATTAATAGTATGATCCGTCGATCCGCAAACCAAACAAAGTCCTAGCATCCTTCGACACTCTCTCTGCACGTGTCCGGGTAGATGGCAATAGTCACAAATCACACTCTTTCTCTGATCTGCTACGACGGGCTTCTTCATCGGTACTACGCCACGCCGGTTCACCGGAATACCTCTGCGTATAGGCGCTCGGTTTGGCGTAAACGCCGGCTTCCGTACTACAACTACCTACTGCTGCGTACCCCCTATCTTCGCTGATAAGTTCTGCTGCTCTCGGGCTGCTTTAAGAACTTGCGAGAAAGTGGTCAATCCCAGAGATATAATGCACCTCTAGATTTCCACGTCCAAACTGCGTATAAACCTTCGTGCCCTATCAGCTTCTTTGGCCACCAAAGGTCCAGCGAATCAACTGATCCATGTCCACTCAGCCGCATGCGTATCCACGGATCTGCCATTCTGCTTCATACTGATAAACTTTTTTTCCATTTCCTCCCTGCAGTCTGCGGAAAGAACTTCTCCAAGAAACTCTGCGAGAAAGCATCCCAACTGATCGGCTTGGACAAACGGGTCTCTTCCACAAGCCACCACTCGCGGGCATAATCCACCAATTGGATGCGTACAACATCCACTCTCTTGTCCTCCGGAATCTGTGCTGCAACGAGTAGATTCTCCGTATCGACCAGCCACTACTCCGCTGGCAACGGCTCCTCCAACCCAGTGAAAATGGACGGACCAAGTCTCCTGAAATCCACCACGGTACCCACACGTTCTACTGGTTTGGCCACAACATTGTTTGCGGACTGCTGGACGGTCCGCAAACCTTCCTGAAAAGCTTCGGCTTACCGCTGGTTCAGCTCGGTTTGATACTTCTGGTTCTCCAGCATCCCACGAATTACTCCAACAGTGCGGCGTCATCAACATGCCTCTGGTACGATCGCAGATTTCTATCCGTCATGATCCTGAAATCAAGACACCGAAGAGGATTAGTATAATAAACAAGATTCAAAACTTGCGATGAATAATGACCATAAATCAAGGATTTGAATCAAGACTAGGACTCCAAGTTGCTTAAATAGAGCACCGCATTGTAACCATACTGCAGTTCATAATTAAAATCATATAACTCTGTTCAAGTCGCCCAAATCCTAGAGAGAAACAATAGGGAACCAAAAGTTTCAAGTCAAGATACAAAGTTGTTTGCATATCGTCAAGACAGGGGTCAAGAGAAAGATATGATTCAAGAATCACGATAACCAAGTGGCAGGACATGTTCCTAATTACGGATTTTCCGATTCATGTATTGGGTCCAATACCCAACTACAAAAGAATCAAACCCGATTAACCTAAATCATATGGCTCTGATACCAAACAAACCTTGTCACGCCCTGCTTCCCAGAGTGCGCCAAGATCGGCACGTGACAGAGCCAACTATGCTACCTGTGGCTAGGAATCATCCCTCCACAGTCACATTACGGCTGTCTATGGATATCAAGAACAGTAGAAATAAAATATACTATCTAGTACATGCTCATATGCCAGAATAAACGAGTCAAGAAATAATATGCGGAAACAATAAATCCAATAAACAATAACAATCTGGAAAGTATGTCCCAAATACAGGCTCACATCAGGAAATGAAAGTACGGAAAGAAAACTAAACTAAGATACTAACAGGCTCCTCACTGCTCGGCCTGTCGACGGAAGTACTCATGCTCGGCCTGCGACAAGGGTAGAGAATCTGGGCCATGCAAAACCCAGACGTCAGTGCGTCATAATATCAACAGTAGTATAATCAGGAGGTAATAAGATATGCAGGAATGAGTATGAACAGTAATAAAAGTATAACAATAAAATGAATAAGGAACAGTGAAGGGTATAAGTATATGTGATGTGCAGTGAGTAATCTGAACTAAGCTACGGGGTGAACTACTCTCAAGTCTGTGAAATCAATTTAATGAATCGTCGATGTAACTCAATATTATCCCGTGCATGCCCGGGACCACGGTCAATACTCTCGGGCTGAATCCGAGACGTGCTGCTAGGAAGTAAACAGGTAACATGTACAGACGAATGATGTCAGCAGCATCATCCCGGGGCTGGCCTAGCCCGTAAAACTGATCAGTATAAGCATCGAACTGTCGAGTTACAAGTCAGGTTTCATCATTGATTTCCCCATACCCCCAAGTTATGTGTTCAAGTCAGGTATTGATAAATCTAGAACTAATGCAAACACAGGATCAAGCAGGTACAGGTTTGTCTATACAGACAACAGGATATGTCCATCGGGACAACATGTCAGGATTGTCGGCATTGGAAACAGAATCAGGTAACATGTCAAGTAGTGATATATCAGGTCATGTCAGGTAGTGTACATGTATCAAGTGGATTCCCAACAGTAAAATGTAGCAAGTATCGAATCACGGTAAAGGTACGGATGTACGGTGAAAGCATGGATGCACAAATATCTATCAGGGGCTACATCATGACTATGTAGGATGCACATTATCAAGAATGAGGTGTTAATGTAACAATAATATGAATTAATATAATATGGCATGCAACTGGATATGCAGAATTAATGGTATGGATACACAATAAAACATGGATGCCCAAATATCTATCAGGGGTTACAATTACAGCTTCATAACTATGTAGGATGCACATTATCAAACATGTGATATTTTTATTCATATGGATGCAAGATTACTATTATAGCATATAGCAAGATAAATTTGCCTGAGCGGAACACACGACGGGTGCGTACAGCACGTCCGACGTCGGGTAATCGTCGCAACGCACACGCGGCACGCGGGACGGGTCCAGGCAAGGCAAGAAGGTAACCACGCAGGCAGGGGACATTCACTGGATTACTCGGGTCGTCGGTAGAGGCACTGCTCCTACGGGTGATCACCGGAAAAGAAACAAGATCAAGAAAAGAAAGAAGAAAGAAGAAGAAGAAGAAGAAGAAGAAGAAGAAGAAGAGAGGAGGGTGCTCTGGGGTTGGTGCTTGGGTTTGGGAGAAGGCGAGGAGGTCGTTGCGAAGGTGTGAGGCGACAGCAAGGGATCACCGGCGAGGTGTGCATGTGAGGCCGGGGTTCTTGCAGTTGGTTTCAGTTGCAGAGATCTAGCAAAGGTTTCGTGGTCGGAGGTGTCACGCCCCTCTTCCCAGAGTACGCTAAGATGGGCACGTGACATAGCCAACCATGCTACCAGTGGATAGGAAAAATCCTTCCACAGTCACATTACGGCTGTAGAGATATAAAGAACATGAAAGTAAACTAATTATCTAGTACATGTCCATAAGCTAGAGTAAAAGAGTCAAGAAATAATATAGTATGCGGAAGAAAAAGATCAAATAAATACCTGGAAAGTAAGACTGGATACCAACAGGATCCCTACCGGTCGGTCTAACAGCGGCAATACTCCTGATCAGTCTGCAACAAAGGTAGAGAATCTGGGCCATGCAAAATCCAGACGTCAGTGCGTCATAACATCAAGCAATAATATATAAACAGGGTAGCAAGACATGCAAGAATGCTCATAAAAGGTAAAGCAAGTGTAACAGCAATATAAATCAGGGCAGTGAAAAGTAGTGTGCAGTGAGTAATCTAAACTGGTCTATTGGGTTAAATACTCTCAAGTCTTTGAAATCAATTTGATGAATCATCGATATAACTCAATAGTATCCCGTGCGTGCCCGGGATCACGGTGAAGATTCTCGGGCTGAAACCGAGACATGCCGCGGCACTAAAAGGAAAAGGGGTAATGATGAATGATGTCTGCAGCATCATCCCAAGGCTGGCCTAGCATCTAAAAAGGTAGTGGATAACGATGGATGATGTCAGCATCATCATCCCAAGGCTGGCCTAGCCTCTAAAACTGATCAGTAAAGGTAGCGAACTGTCGAGTTACAAGTCAGGTTTCATCATTGATTTCCCCATACCCCCAAGTTATATGTGTTCAAGTCATGTATTAAATAATCTAGAGCTAATGCCAATACAGGATCAGGCAGGTACAGGTTTGTCTGGATAGACAACAGGAACGGTCCATAAGGACAACATGTCAGGTTTGTTGGCATTAGACACAAGATCAGGTAACAGGTAAAACCATGGTACATCAGGTCAAGCCAGGTAATGTATACAGGTGTCATGTCATGTCAGGAATTGCACGGTACCATGTCGTGTCAAGTAATGGGTGTAACAAGTCATGTCAGGGTGTACAAGATGTCATGTGGGTGCTCATAATCAAACTAGCATAAGCATGGGTATACAAAACCAGCATGAGTACTAATGGAACAATAAAATGGAATATTGTAATGAGATACGCAATCAGGTACAGATTAAGGCATATAGATGCACAGTTATGATTAGGGTTAAAGTTAAAGTTCCAATACTAATTAAACTACAATTTACCAAGCATGGAAAGTTAAAATCTCATTAATATGTATTAAATGATCTAAGGATGCAAATGAACAGATATTAGGCTAGATGTTTGCAAACAGTGTTCGATAGGGTATAAACTAAATAAGGGGTACTATAGGCTATGCAAATAATTATTATGTAATTTAAATATGGACATGGGTGATGGTTGTGGTGAGTGACACTCTTCAAGTAAAAGTAAATTGCGTGAAGAGGGCAACATATAAGTCCTATTCATATTTCGGAATTATTTTAAATTCTCATACAGAGCAGATGAAAAACAATTGTGTACGTAAATAGACAGGTAGATATATACTAGAAAGACCTAAGAGGACCACCTAGCATTTAATGGAAGTCCATGCTATCTTGACCCAAAAGGCACAAGCTAACCAAGTTTTATATCATTCACAATCACAAATGGGCACAAAACCCACCCGCAAAAAAGCCTGCAGGTCTTAGATATGATTAAAAAGGAAGTTTGGGGATGGATTCAAACTATAAATCCTGAGATATAACCTTATGCCTCTGTAACATCACTTTACCATGATAATGCATGTGTACTAAAATGCAACATGATGTGTTGCACGTTCTAGGTCTAAAATGATATATGGAACATCGAATGTTAAAAGGTAACATGTGGCATTAGATTCAATCTACAGATTCAATATGCAGTTGAATAAGTATAATATAATATAAATAGCATGTAGCAAGTTTTACTTGCCTTGACAGATCGCGATACGGGTATACAGAACGTCACACGTCGGCGGGAAAAGTCGCGACGCGCGCACGGTACACGAAACGAATCCAGACATCGCACAACGGGATCACACGGGTCAAAGATGCTTGCTGGGTCGTCGAGATCGTCGACGGCGCGACCGGATTCCGGCAAACAAAAGAACAGTGGACATTTAATTAAAAGAAAAACTTTAGAAAGGGAGAAGGAGGAAAGATCTTATAGTGGATAGGTGCCCTGATATACCAGGAAAGTCGGCAAGGGGCGATGACGACGGGTGTCTCGGGTTCAGAGGAGAAAGGAGGAAGAAAGATTTTTGAGAAGAGAAGATATGGGTTTGGTATAGGATTTTTGAAATAAAACGTTATATAAAAAAACAAATAGAGAGCAAGAGAGAGAAGAAAGAGACGGAGAGAGAGAGTCAGGAGGGAGAGAGAGAGACGGAGAGAGAGAGAGAGAGTCAGGAGGGAGAGAGAGAGAGGCGGAGAGAGAGACAGAGAGATTAGATTTTTAGTTAAAAAAATATATTTTTTTAGTTAATGAAACTTTAGAAGTAAATAAAGTTTATAATATTATAATATTAGTCCGTTTTGAGATTTTGGCAAATACAAATTTACTCCAAAACATATCCGGTTCGGGTCTAAAAATTCAGATTTAAAATATGAAAAATATATACGACTTCCAAATTTCAAAATGAAGTCTCAAATAACGAAAAAGCATACCCCCAAGAACGGATGCACGTACGTGCGCGTAGCCATCCAAACTCGTCCGTTTCACTGAACGGGACGAGAACAAGATGCGCGGATGCTACCACGGGGTTAGGGGTATCATGCAGGCTATGAAATGCAATTTTAATTTATTTTACAAGACCTAAAATGTTATATGATAAAAGATGCGATATTAGATAAAATACCAGTATGTACTAAACATGAGATGCACGTGTCCATGCAACAAGTCAAGGTAATCTATATATAAGAATTAAACAGGTTCAAGCAAGCGGGTCGGGTCGAATGTAATGTAAAGTGTAAAATACCGTTCGCACCCAGCATACGTTAAATCAAGAATATCACGAATAAAGAAATACGAGAAATGAACTCGGGTGTTACATTATACCCAACTACAAAAGAATTTCGTTCTCGAAATTCCAAGAACAAGGAAGGATTAACAATCAACACACTACAAGAATAGATGTGGAAACCTCTGCCGGATTTCATCTTCTCGTCCCCAAGTTGATCCTCCATGCGAGTGATTTCCCCAAGAAACAAGTACAAGAGGGATAACCTTGTTCTTAAGAACCTTTTCCCCTTCGATCCACAATCGACATCGGTCATTTCTCAAAAGTCAAATCTTCACGTACGGTTAACTCCGATTGATTCAACACATGTGTTTCATCTTGAATATACCTACGGAGTTGAGGTGCGTAAAATACGTCATGAACATTCTCCAAAGATTGCGGTAACGCCAAACGATACGCCACTTTTCCAACACGCTCAATAATATTGAAAGGCCCAACGAATCGAGAGCTAAGCTTGGCTTGTCTCCCAAAACGAATCACTACTCTAGTTGGTGATATTTTCAAGAATACAAGATCACCAACAGCGAACTCTAGAGGTCTTCTCGATGTATCTGCCCAACTCTTCTGTCGGTCTTGTGCTACTTTCATAAAATTCCGGATAGTAATAACCTTCTCAACTGTCTGCATAACCAAATCTGGTCTCAACAATCTTCGTTCACCGACATCGTCTCACCAAACAGGTGAACAAAACTTGCGACCATATAAAGCCTCGAATGGAGCCATCTGAATAGTCGCCTGAAAACTGTTGTTATACGAAAACTCCACCAAATGTAGATGATCCTCCCATGAACATTTGAAGTCTAACATGCAAGCTCTCAACATGTCTTCAAGAGTTTGGATCGTTCTCTCCGACTGGCCATCTGTCTGAGGATGAGAGGCTGTGCTAAACTTCAATCGAGTCCCCAAACTTTCCTGTAAGCCCCTCCAAAAGCGTGATAAAAGCGGGTGTCACGGTCGGACACGATGCTCACCGGTACTCCATGAAATCTTACAATCTTCTGTATGTACCGTTCTGTCAAAACTTCTATCGATTGACCAACTCGAAATGGGATGAAATGAGCTTCCCTGGTCAATCGATCAACAATCACCCAAACTGCATTGTTTCCTTTTTAGACTCCGCTGTAGAGCCGTCATGAAATCCATGGTTATATGTTCCCACTTCCATTGAGGAATTGGAAGTGGTTGCAATAAACCAGCAACTCTTTGATGCTCAGCCTTAACTTGCTGACACACCAAGCACTTTGCTACAAAGCGGGCCATCTCCCGTTTCATACCTTCCCACCAGAAATGCTGTCGTATATCTCGGTATATCTTCGTGCCTCCTGGATGAACGGAATATGCTGAGCTGTGCGCCCCCTTCATAAGTCCTTCGCGAATGTCTCCTTTTGGCACACAAACGGCTACCATAACGCAACGAACCATCTTCAAGGATCAGTAAGTCTGTTCGAAGTCCAGCTTCAACCTGTTCTTGAAACTTTTGCAATCTAGGGTCCTACGACAGCTCTGCTTTACTATTCTCGATCAACGACGACTGTACCTGCAGCTGCATCGACTGTCTTGAAGAACGAGGTAGCACGAACTCCAACTCGAATCTCCGAAAATCTTTGATAAGCTCCTTCTGTGCAGTCAACATCCGAATTGCTGGCAACCGACTAAGCGCATCCGGCACAACACTAACTTTCCCCGGACGGTATTCAAGATCAAGATCGTAGTCGGCCATCAGCTCCAACCATCTATGATGCCTCATATTAAGCTCCTTCTGTGTGAACACATACTCCAGGTTTTTGTGATCGGTAAATACTTCGACCTTTTTTCCCAATAAGTAGTGTCTCCAAATCTTCAAAGAGAAAATCACAGCTGCTAACTCCAAGTCATAAGTTGGGTAATTCTCCTCATGGGTCTTCAACTGTCTCGATGCGTAAGTTGTAACCTTCCCATGCTGCATCAAAACACATCCCAATCCTTTCTCAGGTGCGTCGCTGTGAATCACCAATCCTCCGGAATTGTCTGGCACGGTCAGAATAGAAGCGGTTATCAACTTTTGCTTTAGCACCTCAAAAGCTGACGCACCCCTATCCGTCCACACAAATAGTACCTCCTTACACGTAAGCTTGGTCAAAGGCTCAGCCAAACGAGAAAAAAAATTCTCCACGAACCTTCTATACCCGGCCAGTCCAAAAAGCTTCTTATCTTCGCAACATTCTTCGGAATCGGCCAATCTCGAACTGCTGTAATCTTTTGGATCAACGGCGATTCTATCTCCAGCCACAACGTGCCCCAAAATTCACTTCTTCAAGCCAAAACTCGCACTTACTCATCTTTGCATACAATTTCCTTGCCTCAGTGTCTGCAGTGCAATCTTGAAGTGTTCTACATGCTCTTCCTTGCTCCCTGAGTAGACCAGAATATCATCGATGAACACCACTATAAACTGGTCTAAGAACGGTGAAAGATTCGATTCATCAAGTCCATAAATATTGCCGGCGCATTCGTTACTCCGAAGGGCATCACCAAATACTCGTAATGTCCATACCGAGTTCCGAACCCAGTCTTGCAAATATCCTCTGATTTAACTCGGACCTGATGATATCCGGATCGCAAATCCAGCTTCGAGAATACCCTCGCGCCACTAAGCAGCTTGAACAATTCGCCAATGCGAGGGATCGGGTACTTGTTCTTAATAGTCATCCGGTTTAATTCTCGATAATCGATGCACATCCTCCTTGTGACATCATCTTCTTTACTAGAAGAACTGGAGCTCCCCAAGGCGAGTTACTGCTGCGAATCCAACCCTTCTCAAGTAATTCAGTAACTTGCTTCTTGACTTCTTCCAACTCCACTGGTGCCATTGGATAGTACGCCTTTGAGATTGGCGCTGCACCAGGAACAAGATCAATCGCGAACTCCACATCTCGTTTTGGCGGTAAACCCGAGATGTTCTCGAACACGTCCATGAACTCTCGAACTACAACTGGCGCTTCCTCCTTATCAACTTCTATCGACGAAAGGACATTGTTTGTCGGCCTAGCCCTAAACTCGACTGGCCCGACAGAACTGCTTCCTCCAGCAAAACAAGCTCCGGAAGTCCGGGAATCTGGAGAATCACTTTCCTTTCCTTACAATCAATATGAGCGTGGAAAGTGTCGCGAAAATCCATTCCCAAGACAACAACAAACAAAGGGATGCACCAGAATTGAATAATCCTAATGCGGGGAAAACAAGAACAAGTAAGATACCGAGATGACTTCATCCGAAGTCAAGATACTGAAGAGGGTTAAGCACGGTAAACATGATTCAAGCTGGCGATGAAACAATAACTGGTAAGCAAGAGAAGCAAAACAATTTAACGACCATAGGGCAAGGAAATGAATCAAGACCAGGACTCCAACTTACTTAAATAGAGTACCGCATTGTAACCATGCTGCAGTTCATGGGTACAATTACATAACTCCACCCAAGTCGTCCAAATCCTATTATCAGAATCAAAGAATAGGGAGAAACAATAGAGAACCAAAAAGGTTTCAAGCCGAGATGCAAAGTTGTTTGCATATCGTCAAGACGAAGGATAAAAGAAAGATATGATTCAAGAATCACGATAACAAGGTGGCAGGACATGTTCCTAATCACGAGTATTCTGATTCGTGTATTGGGTCCAATACCCAACTACAAAAGAATCAAACTCGATTAACCTATATCCTATGGCTCTGATACCAAAAGAACCATGTCACTCCCCGCTTCCCAGAGTATGCTAAGATGGGCACGTGACATAGCCAACCATGCTATCTGTGGATAGGAAAAATCCTTCCACAGTCACATTACGGCTGTAGAGATATCAAGAACAGGAAAGTAAACTAACTATCTAGTACATGTCCATAAGCCAGAGTAAAAGAGTCAAGAAATAATATAGTATGCGGAAGCAAAAGATCAAATAAACACCGGGAAAATAAGACTGGATACCAACAGGATCCCTACCGCTCGGTCTAACAGCGGCAATACTCCTGATCAGTCTACAACAAAGGTAGAGAATCTGGGCCATGCAAAACCCAGACGTCAGCGCGTCATAATATCAAGCAATAATATATAAACAGGGTAGTAAGACATGCAAGAATGCTCATAAAAGGTAAAGCAAGTGTAACATCAATATAAATCAGGGCAGTGAAAGGTAGTGTGCAGTGAGTAATCTAAACTGGTCTATTGGGTTAAATACTCTCAAGTCTTTGAAATCAATTTGATGAATCATCGATGTAACTCAATAGTATCCCGTGCGTGCCCGGGATCACGGTGAAGATTCTCGGGCTGAAACCGAGACATGCCGCGGCACTAAAAGGAAAAGGGGTAATGATGAATGATGTCTGCAGCATCATCCCAAGGCTGGCCTAGCTTCTAAAAAGGTAGTAGATAACGATGGATGATGTCAGCAGCATCATCCCAAGGCTGGCCTAGCCTCTAAAACTGATCAGTAAAGGTAGCGAACTGTCGAGTTACAAGTCAGGTTTCATTATTGATTTCCCCATACCCCCAAGTTATATGTGTTCAAGTCATGTATTAAATAATCTAGAGCTAATGCTAACACAGGATCAGGCAGGTACAGGTTTGTCTGGATAGACAACAGGAACGGTCCGTAAGGACAACAGGTCAGGTTTGTTGGCATTAGACACAAGATCAAGTAACAGGTAAAGCCTTGGTACATCAGGTCAAGCCAGGTAATGTATACAGGTGTCATGTCATATCAGGAATTGCACGGTACCATATCGTGTCAAGTAATGGGTGTAACAAGTTATGTCAGGGTGTACAAGATGTCATGTGGGTGCTCATAATCAAACTAGCATAAGCATGGGTATACAAAACCAGCATGAGTACTAATGGAACAATAAAATGGAATATTGTAATGTGATATGCAATCAGGTACAGATTAAGGCATATAGATGCACAGTTATGATTAGGGTTAAAGTTAAAATTCCAATACTAATTAAACTACAATTTACCAAGCATGGAACGTTAAAATCTCATTAATATGTATTAAATGATCTAGGGATGCAAATGAACAGATATTAGGCTAGATGTATGCAAACAGTGTTCGATAGGGTATAAACTAAATAAGGGGTACTATAGGCTATGCAAATAATTATTATGTGATTTAAATATGGACATGGGTGATGGTTGTGGTGAGTGACACTCTTCAAGTAAAAGTAAATTGCGTGAAGAGGGCAACATATAAGTCCTATTCATATTTCGGAATTATTTTAAATTCACATATAGAGCACATGAAAAACAATTGTGTACGTAAATAGACAGGTAGATATATACTAGAAAGACCTAAGAGGACCACCTAGCATTTAATGGAAGTCCATGCTATCTTGACCCAAAAGGCACAAGCTAACCAAGTTTTATATCATTCACAATCACAAATGGGCACAAAACCCACCCGCAAAAAAGCCTGCAGGTCTTAGATATGATTAAAAAGGAAGTTTGGGGATGGATTCAAACTATAAATCTTGAGATATAACCTTATGCCTCTGTAACATCACTTTACCATGATAATGCATGTGTACTAAAATGCAACATGATATGTTGCACGTTCTAGGTCTAAAATGATATATGGAACATCGAATGTTAAAAGGTAACATGTGGCATTATATTCAATCTATAGATTCAATATGCAGTTGAATAAGTATAATATAATATAAATAGCATATAGCAAGTTTTACTTGCCTTGACAGATCGCGATACGGGTATACGAAACGTCACACGTCGGCGGGAAAAGTCGCGACGCGCGCACGGTACACGAAACGAATCCAGAAAACGCACAACGGGATCACACGGGTTAAAGATGCTTGCTGGGTCGTCGGGATCGTCGACGGCGCGACCGGATTCCGGCGAACAAAAGAACAGTGGACATTTAATTAAAAGAAAAACTTTAGAAAGGGAGAAGGAGGAAAGATCTTACAGTGGATAGGTGCCCTGATATACCAGGGAAGTCGGCAAGGGGCGATGACGACGGGTGTCTCGGGTTTAGAGGAGAAAGGAGGAAGAAAGATTTTTGAGAAGAGAAGATATGGGTTTGGTATAGGGTTTGTGAAATAAAACGTTATATAAAAAAAAACAAATAGAGAGCGAGAGAGAGAAGAGAGAGAATCAGGAGAGAGACGGGGAAAGAGAGAGAGAGATTAGATTTTTAGTTAAAAAATATATTTTTTTAGTTAATGAAACTTTAGAAGTAAATAAAGATTATAATATTATAATATTAGTCCGTTTTGAGATTTTGGCAAATACAAACTTACTCCAAAACATTCCCGGTTCGGGTCTAAAAATTCAGATTTAAAATATGGAAAATATTTGCGACTTCCAAATTTCAAAATGAAGACTCAGGTAACGAAAAAACATACCCCCAAGAACGGATGCACGTACGTGCGCGTAGCCATCCAAACCCGTCCGTTTCATTGAACGGGACGAGAACAAATGCGCGGATACTACCACGGGGTTAGGGGTATCATGCAGGCTATGATATGCAATTTTAATTTATTTTACAAGACCTAAAATGTTATATGATAAAAAATGCGATACTAGATAAAATACCAGTATGTACTAAACATGAGATGCACGTGTCCATGCAACAAGTCAAGGCAATCTATAAATAAGAATCAAACAGGATCAAGCAAGCGGGTCGAGTCGAATGTAATATAAAGTGTAAAATACCATTCGCACCCACCATACGTTAAATCAAGAACATCACGAATAAAGAAATACGAGAACTGGAATTGCTATAAATGAACTCGGGTGTTACAGGAGGTGAGGGGAGACAGGTGAGAGGAAGTCGTGGTGAGAGGGGTTGCCGGCATGATGACTACGACGGTGAACGTGGTGATGGCAGTGGTGAAGATGGGTTCAACGAGGATGCGAGGGTTGCCGGGGAGATGAGAAGAGAAGGAGGTGAGAGAGGAGGCGAGGTGGAGATGAGCGAGGTGCAGAGGTGGTTGAGGAGGAGGCGAAGTGGAGATGATGCGAAGGCTAGGGTTAGAGTTCCTGTGGGATCTCTCATTCTCGTGGGCGAAAGTTTAAAAAGAAGAAGAAACGAAGAAGGGAGGTGAGCGTAGTAAGAGAAGGGAGGTGACGGGATCCACTAGAAACAGTAATCGTGAGATGTGAGAGAGAGAGAGAGAGAAAGAGAGAAGGAGAGAGAGAGAGAAAGAGAGAGAACTGTGTGTGTTTAAAAAATATTTAATATATTAATATATTTATGTAGAGAAAGAGATTCTGATAAAATAAATCTCTTAAAAAATATTTATACGAAAACTAATTTTAACAGTAAAATCTTTACGGATAAAATATTGATTGCAACTGAGATTTTTGGGTAATGCAAAAATAGTCCAAAACACGCCCGGGTCGGGTCTAAAAATCCAGTTTTAAAATACAGAAAATATACGTGTCGACCAACATTAAAACAGGATATCCGGATAACGAAAAAGCATATCCCCAAAAACGGATGCACGGACGTGTACGTAGCCATCCAAACAGGTTCGTTACACTGAACGGGACGAGAACAAGGTGCGCGGATGCTACGACAGGGTTAGGGGTATCATGCAGACCATGCTATATATTTTTAAAATATTTTTATATGGCTTTAAATGTTATATTAAAAATGCAGTTGGCAGATAAAATGCCAGTATGCAGTATAAAATGAAAATGCACGGATCCACATAACAAGCCGGGATAAATCATAAACAGAAATCAAGACGAGTTTCCAGCAAGCGGGTCAGGTCGGATGCAAATACAAATGTCAAATACCCTATTCGAATCCAAAACACAATAAATCAGGAAAATACCATAAATAAATAAATACTCAAAATAGAACTGGTATAAATGAACTAGGGTGTTACAAAACCGCTAACGATAAATATAAAATATCAATTCATATGCACACCTCGGATTTCATGACAAAAATATCGCCATTTTCTTAATTCTCTTGAAAGCTTCTTCCTTCAGTTATAATAAGCTGCATTTTGATTAGCAATCACATAAAAGATGGAAGAATATTAACACCCAGCAAAAGAAATACATATGATGTCCAACAATTTATATAAGAAAATGTATTACACCACATAACAAAAAAAAAAAAAAAATTAAAATAAATAGGAATAATAAGTCGATAATTTCGCTGAAATAACCAAACCCGTCCAATAGAATATGCAATAATTTAGAAAATTATATTTTCATGCGATGGAAAACTAGTGGGTTACAGTTAAGTACGTTCAACACTTTTACCTCGATTGACATAAGTGAAACGCCACTATTAATAACCCGTTGTAGAGAGAATCGACTTTGACCCATTGTGATGTTTCCATATGGCGCACGCAATAACCCCAACGGAGCCGGTATTGACCTATGAAATACATGCAACCTATATGCCAAAAATATAGTTGAAACTTATCATAACCAACAATAACCAGTGTCCGATATTTCTACCAATAATGTAACGGTTGTGCCATATGCACAAAACCAATAGCCAAATCACGGCACATATGTACGTATCTTGTTAACTATATGGAAAAATATGATTTCTATGCAATAAGCTTATCTTATAACTTCGTTTAAACTTCGCATCAACAAGTTTATTACATGCATAACAATCATTCCTTATATATACTCCAAATAGCCTTATAAAACTTGTTAGCTCATCAATACACAACACCAACGAAATCAATACGAGCAGCTATACTATACAAATAGTCACACACGCATATAAGCATCCACACAGAAAACATCAACCGATTACAGTATTCATGAAGGGCAACCATCAGATATTTAACTACTAAATGATTGTTAAACAATGTATTCCTACTTACAGTGCTCAAAACCTAAAGTCTGATGCGGCTCCATATCCTAATCTCGAAATACAAATCAATCTCTATGAAAAATATAAATATTATAATTAATACATATTCTAAAAGCATCACTTGTTAAATTTCTAATCACTAAATATTAAGCCTTAAACCTCAATTTAAGTAAAACTAAATTAAAGAAATATAAACTAATCAATTTATTTCTAATATACTTTATAAACTTGATATACAATGATCTAGCAAAAGAGGTTGGATGCTATTAAGAATTATAAGAAGGCTTAGATCATTTCAGATAAGTAGTAGTTAGTATTCGTGCTGCGTTTGTTGACCTCTATCAAGACGCAGTGTGCGGTGGCTGATTAGTGTTTATCTGCAAAGTATATGATGCGATTGATTTAGGGTAGTCGTGCGACCTTGTTGACCTCTGTCAAGGGTCGTGCGGGTGGGTTTATTTCAATCATGAAATGACGGGTTGAACTTGACTAGCAACTTATGGTTTGTTGACCTCTGTCAAGGTCATAGGATGCTTGGGGTAAAACTTTATCGGGAATTTTAAGTGTTGAAATTTGCAATGAGATTGCATACCTTCTATGAGATAGTTGGATCCCGATACCCACTGCAAGTAAGAGTTACTCCTGGGAGAGTTTTACACATTACAATTAGCCGATCAAGTAGGTGTCTAGAAAAGTGTTAACGGGGTTACGCCCCTGGGAAAGTGAGGTTTATTTTAATTAGGTCTGTGCAAAAGCATGAGGAACCCCCCTCAAAGTACCGACACTGGTCTGGCCGAAAGATTGGCGAACTTGTAGGGTGTAATTAATCCCGGTTAGTCTTACCTTTTAGGGTTTGAAGGAAGATTTGACTAAAACAGTGGGAGCCATCCTGATTAGATAAAATAATAAACAATCTAAATCTTGCAAGAGCATACGCAGAGTGTTTTCTTCTCTCTCTCCAGGTAGCGACCATGTCATGCCTTAATCAAGATAATAATATTGATGTATTGACCGAACCCGCTTGTTATACTTAGCTGGGGAACGTTGGTCCCGCTTCAACTTATAATTGTTATAAAACCGACCAGGAAATAGGGGAATACCAGGATTCCCGTGCCGCCCAAATGAAGAAAGTGCATGCTGATGCATCTTCTTCGGGCGTGTTCATTACCGAGAACCGTTTCTCAGTATCCTCAACATCCTGGGTATGAGATACCGGATCAGGATCCCATATATGTAATCTGTTACATGGGCTGCAGATAGTTAGAGAACAGAGAACGGGTGATAAAGTTTTAAGAGTTAGAAACGGTGCAATTGTTGCAGCCAAGCTTGTTGGCAGTTATCACCCAGTATTACGAAATACATTGATTCTGAACAAATGTTATTAGATACCGAACCTGATATACAATATCATATCAGTCTCTTTATTAAGTAAAGAAGGATATAATTTTGTCTTGTTGGATAATATTTTGAACATTTTCCTATATCAAGTGTTGATCGGTTCAGGCACGTTATCTAATGACATATATGTTCTAAATCAAACTACAGTTCTTAACGTACAGAACACACACAAGAGAAAGAGTTCAGAAATGAACGAATCCTTCTTGGGGCATTATAGACTAAGTCATATCAATGCGACCCGACTAGCTAAGTTACATAAAGATGCGTATTTAAATCAGTTTGAATTTACATCTTGTGAAACTTGCCAGTCATGTCACAAAGATAAGATGACCATAGCTCCGTTTATTAGAAACAGAGAAAGAGTTAGTGAACTCTTGGGATTGATACATGATGATGTATGTAAGTCCCCTATCTACGCATGCCAGGACCGGTTCTTTGTACTTCATTACATTCACTGATGATCTCTCAAGATTCAGACATATGTTCCTGTTGAAATACAAGTCTGAAACTTTTGAGAAATTCAAAGAATATAAGTTAGAAGTAGAGAACCAAAACAGGTATAAGTATTATGTCCTTTGATGTGATCAGGGAGGAGAATACTTGAGCACGGAATTCCTGGACTATTCTAGAGGAGAATGAGATTCTCTCTCTGCATTATTCCTCCGTATACACCACAGCACAACGGTGTATCGGGACGGAGAAATGACACCCTATTAGATATGGTGCGCTCTATGATGAGTATTGCTGAATTGCCTATTTCCTTTGGGGGGTTATGCACTTGAGAAGCTGCATACCTATTGAATAGAGTTCCAACCAAATTAGGAGCCTACCACTCCATATGAGATATGGAATGGGAAGAGCCCATGTCTTAAGCAAGTTAAGATTTGGGGTTGTCCGGCTATGTCTAAAAGCAAAATCCGGACAAGCTCGAGGCAATGTCAGTTCTATGGAAGTTTGTTGGATATCCCAAGCATTTGCAAGGGAATATTTTCTACCGCACCGAGGAACAAAGGTGTTTTATTTCTTGGCATGACCGCTTTTAGAAAAGGAATTTATTTTGGAAACAAATTTGTGGTCATGAGGTAGAACTGGATGGAGTTCCAGTTATACAAACTACAATTGGCGATTTGGTAGAACCGAAGGATTCAATAGTTCCCGATGAACCTCAGCCTCTCCGCCGATCTGGTAGGGTTCCTCATCCGCCTGAGAGATACTTCGGTTTTCTCAATGACAGTAGGAGCGAGGATTGTATCATGAGATGATGACCCAACTAGTTTCGAGCAGGCCATCAAGAGTGGGGACTCCGTAAGAATGGCTGGATGCTAAGCGATCTGAGATGGAATCCATATACACCAACAAAGTATGGACTTTGGTTGCTATGTCTGAAGGGTTAAATCCCCATCAAGAGCAAGTATATCTTGAGAAGATTACCTGGTGTAGATGAAAAAGTTCAGATTTTCAAAGCTAGACTTGTTGTAAAAGGTTTTCGTCATCGACCAGGTGTGGTTTATGATGAAACCTTTTCTCCAGAAGCTATGCTTAAGTCCATCCGAATCCTACTTGCCATTGCTACATACCATGACTATGATATCTGGCGGTTGGGTGTCATGACTGCTTTTCTGAATAATGATTTAGAAGAGAGCGTCTATAAGTACACAGCCAGAGGGTTTCGCAGACAGTGAGAGCAGCGGAAACGTTTTCAAGTTGCTTTATGGGATAAAGCAGGCATCGCGGAGTTGGAACATCTGTTTTGATATGGTATTCAAAGAGTTTGACTTCATCAAAAGGGTAGATGAACCTTGTATATACAAAAAGGTAGTAGAGAGTAAGGTGGTCTTCCTCATATTGTACGTGGATGACATACTTTTGATAGGAAAGGTGTTTCCTATGCTGCACTTGGTCAATCTCCTCTTATCACATAGATTCTCTATATAGGATCAAGGTGATACCTCCTAAATCCTGGGTTTTGGATCTATGAGATAGATCTAAGTGGATGTTAGGATTCTCACCAGGTGTAGTGAGATGGTATCAATCGATCCTGGGGAGAATCACTGGATACCTTCCAGGGTGATAAGGTCGACTGAATGTCAGTCACAGGCATTGTCTTTACCCTCAGTAAAGGGACGGTATGTTGGAAGAGTTCCAAGCTAGATACCGTGGCAAACTAGACGATAAAGGTTGGATATATCGCTACCAATGATACTACTAAAGAAGGTGGGTGTATATAAGTTCATGAGATGAACTTCGTTCCTACCATTGTGTGACAATGGAGTTGTGTCTTTGGCCTAGGAACCCACATCCCATCAATGATCCAGACATATTCTAAGGCAACATCACCTGATCATGGAGATGGTTGATCTCTAGGGAGATCGAGGATATGGGAGTAGACACAGAGGACAATACGGCGGATCCACTCACAAAGGCCTTTTCCCAAAAGAGATTTTTATGGGATGGTTGTGTATGAGATACTACAACCACTGCTGATTGTTGGGTATTGGATACTAAGACAGATGGCCCTAGTGCAAGTGGGAGATTGTTAGTTATATGTATGCCCTAGAGGCCATTACTGTACATACGATGTATATTGTAGTGGATGCTTGGACATATATAGGGATTACTTTCTTGCTCGACATGATAGTATGCTATCTGGTTGCTCTTTATCTTAACATGCACACTTATTGTCTTTCTATTACATGTTAATAAAGCCCTTAGGATTAGTATTTGACTACCAGGATTATGATGCAGATCATACTAGTAGGGACAGAGTACACGGCAAGTACATCCTTCAAAAGTTCCTAGTCGTGGTTGTATCGAGGCAGGGCATTGATATACCAGCGCGGACTAGCGTATAGCTTCTCGCCCCATGTAGATGGGTGATGGATGATCCCATATCCATTGGTGTTTGACATCAGAGATAGTATACGGGTGCTCAGTGGAGACTGGGTATACTGGACGGACTCGCCGAGAATTCCTAGATGGTATTATACCTCACGTCAGATGGCAATTCTCTGGTGACACTGGTACAGGTTAGTCTGTAGACCCGAGATCGTCATAGAGTCTTGTGTGATTCCCACTGTGCTTTGATTTCCACCTTACCACATTCAAGAGAACATGTAAAACGGTAGCTTTTGGATACAGTCCCGAATCACATGGAGGCAATGAGCGATAGGAGGGGTTTCGTCTCTCCCGGTATTGGGGGTTGATGTTGCGCTGTGCTCGATTGGCTATAACAGAAAGTCCCTGGCCAGGGCTGCTTTAGAGATATACTGGTAAGTGTTATTAGTAGTTTCTCGACCCGTTATGAGCCTCACATCGGCATGACTTATCGAGTTACTGGGGTCTGAAGTTTACCACCCCTAGACGAGATATGCGACATATCAGACGAAGAGACCGGACTTTATGGTAGTGTTACTGATTGGACTTGCAGGAGTGTGAGCAGGCTTGCTTGTTGATCTTCTGATTGCTCAATACCCGGGTGGCCATTACGTTTAGCAGACCGCTTGCGGCTTGTGGGTGTTTGATATGATCATCACCTACTGCCGGCGTATTGACGATCCTTTAAAGTCCTACACAGAGGTTTCCTGACTCAAGCGAAACGGAGTAGGAGCACGTATGTGATATGTGCGGGGCCGAGATTAATACGATATGTGATACCGTATTATATTCTCGCGATTTGTGACATCGGTCGGTTATATGTGATATAGCCGGGTTATCGGATCAAGTGTTGATTCGATAAGTTGTTACATATGATATTAGTCGGTTATATGTGATATAGCCGGATTATTAAACCAAGTGTTGATTTAATGATTTAATGTATAATTATATATGTTTCCCCCAATCAGAGCAAGGCTCTACTGAATTTTGAAAATTCAAAATTTGAAGCAACGCTTCGGTGCGCAGTGCGCAATTTGCCACGTGGCAGAAACCAATTCGGCAGCGTAACGCCCGAGACAGTGCGTCCCATCAGAGCAAGGCTCTTCAGAAAACAAAATTAAAGACTTAACTGCGCAAATGCATGGCAGCGCGACACGTGTCTGCGCAAGCGCATGGATGCACGACGCGTGTCTGCGCAGTTGCGCAGTCGCAACTGCGCAAGCGCACGGATGCGCGACACGTGTCTGCGCAAGCGCACGGATGCGTGACACGTGTCTGCGCAGTTGCGCAGTCGCAGCTGCGCAAACGCACCGATGTGCAACACGTGTCTGCGCAAGCACACAGATGCGTGACACGTGTTTGCGCAGTTGCGCAGTCGCAGCTGCGCAAACGCACAGATGCGTGACACGTGTTTGCGCAAGCAAACAGATGCGTGACACGTGTCTGCGCAGTTGCGCAGTCGCAGCTGTGCAAACGCTCGGATGCGCGACACGTGTCTGCGCAGTTGCGCAATTGCAACTGCGCAAGCTTTCGGATGCGCGACACGTGTCTGCGCAGTTGCGCAAGCGCACGGATGCGTGACACGTGTCACACGCTGATGAGTTGCGCAGCAACTGAATGAAGATTTAGATAAATCTTTTCTGTTCTCCTGTAAAACAGGAACCCTCGGATCAGAGATCCAATGGTGGGAAAATTCCCAAAATTATTCAGGAAAGATTTTGTTAACAAATCCAACAAATTGGTGGGCACTATAAATAAGACCCCAGGCCTCATTCAAAGGGGATCAGAGAATCAATCATCATCGAGAGAGGGAAAAAGCTTCTGAAAAAAGAGAGCTCTTGAAAATTAATCAAGAACAAAAAAAAAAGAAGGTAAAATTTCTGAAGAACAGAAAATAAGAAAATAAATAGTGCCTTGCACTTGATAGGAACCCCTGGTTCTAAAAAAAAAATATAAATAAAAGAATAATAAATAGTGCCTTGCACTTGATATGAACCCTTGGTTCTAAAAAAAAAAATAATAATAATAATAAATAGTGCCTTGCACTTAATATGAACCCTCGGTTCTGTATGATCAGGAAAAAACAAGAACTTGTTTTCCTTTGATCCAAATTCAAATCAAAAGTGCCGTGCACTTGTGTTCTTCAATCTGAAGATTTCTAGGGTTTCTGCAACCCCTTGTTTTGGGCCCGGCCCAAATTAAATTGAAATAATAAAAGGGCAAGGCCCTGTTTGGAAAAATTCCTGAGTTTCTGCAAACTCGTTATTCAAATGGGCCTGGCCCAAACTAAATTACAGAACAATAAAAGGGCAAAGCCCTGTTTGTAAAAACCTCTTGAGTTTCTGAAACTCATTATTTAAAAGGGCCTAGCCCAATTGTAGAAAAAATAAAATGGGCAAGGCCCTGTTTGGAGAATTCCTGAGTTCTTGTAACTCATTAATTAGAAGGGCCTGGCCCAAATCAGACTTGCAAAATAATGAAAGGGGCAAAGCCCTGTTTAGATTGATTCTTCTAATCAGGCAAAGCCTAAAATAAAAATTGGACTTAACCCAATCCTGGCTGTAAGTCCTTAAATTAAATGTCTCTCATAAACCAGGTCACGACCGGTTCGAGGGTACATCTCCGAACTCCTTTGACATCTGTCGTTGTAATTTCTCAACGACGTCAAAGAGGCGACGGGTCCCAACGACCACTCATCGAATACGGACCGAAACGTCCCTAAACTAATAATGGACCACCACGTCCCTAAACTGGAATATGGACCGAAACGTCCCTAAACTAATATCGGACCGAAACGTCCCTAAACTAATAATGGACCACCACGTCCCTAAACTGGAATATGGACCGAAACGTCCCTAAACTAATATCGGACCGAAACGTCCCTAAACTAATAATGGACCACCACGTCCCTAAATTGGAATATGGACCGAAACGTCCCCTAAACTAATATCGGACCGAAACGTCCCTAAACTAATAATGGACCACCACGTCCCTAAACTGGAATATGGACCGAAACGTCCCCTAAACTAATATCGGACCGAAACGTCCCTAAACTAATAATGGACCACCACGTCCCTAAACTGGAATATGGACCGAAACGTCCCCTAAACTAATATCGGACCGAAACGTCCCTAAACTAATAATGGACCACCACGTCCCTAAACTGGAATATGGACCGAAACGTCCCCTAAACTAATATCGGACCGAAACGTCCCTAAACTAATAATGGACCACCACGTCCCTAAACTGGAATATGGACCGAAACGTCCCCTAAACTAATATCGGACCGAAACGTCCCTAAACTAATAATGGACCACCACGTCCCTAAACTGGAATATGGACCGAAACGTCCCTAAACTAATATCGGACCGAAACGTCCCTAAACTAATAATGGACCACCACGTCCCTAAACTGGAATATGGACCGAAACGTCCCCTAAACTAATATCGGACCGAAACGTCTCTAAAATAATGGACCACCACGTCCCTAAACTGGAATATGGACCGAAACGTCCCCTAAACTAATATCGGACCGAAACGTCCCTAAACTAATAATGGACCACCACGTCCCTAAACTGGAATATGGGCCGCTACGATAGGGCCCAAACGCTCTTTTGTCGGATCTAAACGGTCCCGTCTAAGTTGATCTCAACCCCAAATACGGTTAACGTGTCCTTAGACATCTAAATAAACAATAAAATCCCAAACCAACTTTGGTTCAAGGGTACATCTCGGAACTCCTCTGACGCCTGTCGTTGTAATCCCTCAATGACGTCAGAGAGGTGACGAGTCCCGACGGCCGAATAATTAAATCAATCACTACGTCAGGTCGATCTTAGTCCAAAACAGGACTAGCGTATCCTTGATGAACGTTTAAGTTGATCTTAGTCGCAACGCGACTAATGCATCCTTAAACTAAAAACACCAAACCCAAATCTAAGCAAATACGGATTTGGACTAATCCACGTCCTACGGGCGACGACATCACTAAGTCTCCGTATACAATCCACGGGCAACCACAAATAAAATAAACATACACGACACGAAGTGGAATTCTGGAGAAGGAGAAAGTTGTTATCGCAACGCGATAGCGTAATTAACTGCAGGGGCTTGCGCCTGCAGGGAAGAGCGTCCCCACAATCAAAAACCCCTCACCCTGAGGGGGAATCTGACAAAGTCTGCTACATCGGCCGCATCCGTCTAAACCTTCGATACACGGTGCCATAAATCAACTTGGCATCTTCGAAGAGGTGGACGGATAAAAACCAAATAGCATCTGCCCCGAACCCCAGGTTACGTGACGTCCCAACGTCGCAGGCCGCCGTTCGGAGGGGAACAGATTCTGGCACGCCCGGTGGGACCTTTTCCTCTTTCCACTCCACACTTCGTGTGTCGTCTTCGCGAACCAATCGCGGTTTGTTAAATGGTTGTCCTCGGATTTCAAGTTGCTAAGATTTGGTCTTTTGTCTGGCGCAGAACTCAAGATTCAATGGCCACCAACTGTTCGAAATGCCATTGCAGCGGACGCTCCACCTCACCGCGAGGTATAGCATATGGGCCCCAGGCGGCTTCCTTCCTGACTCTGCCGGTAGACCAGGTGACTCAGGCCACCACCGGTTTGTTTTTCGGGACCATGGTCCCACCTGCAAGCTTCTCCATGCCGATATCTGCACCAGAAGCGAACAAGAAGTCGGTATTCGACCGGCTCACTGCTACCACGACCCCTGTCAACGGGTCGCCTGCTACTAAACCAACAGCCTCTGTTTTTACCAGGCTAGGTCAGGATCATAAAGTGGCTGTCCCAAAGAGGGCAACGGCCACAGCTTCGGAAGTCGTTGAAGCGGCTTCTCCTATCAGAAAGTCAGTCTTCACAAGATTGACGGTTCCTACTCCTCCTTCAGCTGGTCAAAAAGCATCAGTCTTTGATAGGCTGACACCGGCAGTTACCCCACACCCAAACAGGGGGCAACAAGAAACTATCCCGATTTCCGAGCCAGTCTCAATGGCTCGTCGTGCGCGACGTCGTCATTGGCAACGAATAAGGAAAGCAGGGGGCAACTCCCCTTCAGGGCTAACCCCGCCTGCTCCAGTGGCGGAGGTCAGCGCTGCTGTTCCAACTGGGAACAGCTTTGAATTACTGAGGAAAGTGAGAAAGAACTCCCCAATCGCCGTATTGAAAAGATCTCCTCCGCCCGTGGAGAAAGCTCCGGAGGCAAAACAAGAACAGCCCTCTCAACGGCTGTCGTCCAAAATTTATAAAGTCTGGCGGAGAGTTCAAGACTCCGTGATTGACTCAGACCACTTCCGTCGCCAGAAAAGGGCGAAGGTGGAAAAAGACAAGAACCCCCCCATTAAACGGCAGGGGGCAACAAATGCTAGGATGCCCACTTCAGCGGCTCCTTCAACCTCAAAGGTCCATAAAAGGAAAAGACCAGAGAAAGCTCCCGCGACGATGACAAAATCTAAAAGCGGCGAACCCAAACGCCCCAAGTCAGGGGGCATGATAGTACATACGGTCTATATGGCTTCGGGAAAAGAAGAAAGTCGTACTTCTACGGGCCACCGACCGCTTACCCGGTCAGTGACCAAGTCTCAGGAGCAGCAACAAAAGCTTCAAGAAATGATGAATGCTATGGCCGCGCTCACCGGACCAAAAGAAAACCCAGAAACGTCCCCAGAAGTGCGCCAGGAGGAAGAAACCGACGCTGAATTCCTTCGCCGGACACTGGAGAAAAGGGACAAAGAGGCTGCTGAACAAGCGGCCAACATACAACGGATGGGCCTTCTCTTCCAAGATGTGATAGGAATGATGATCCAGCAGGACTTACCCGCCGAGGATTCCCCGATCGTTCTTGAAGACGACCGAGGAGAAACGTCAAATCCACCGCCAGCCCTCTCAACGGCCAAGGAGGAAGCAATCTCTAAGGCTGACTTGGCTGACTACATAACCCAGCAAATCCGAGTTCATCACGCGATTGAGGCGGCTGGTCAAGTCATGAAAACGGGGCGGCCGTATCCGAGCGGGTACGACCAAATCAAATACCCACAAGGCTATACGATACCAAAATTCCACGTGTATAAGGGGACCGGCAATCCCCATCAACATGTCGCCCAGTTTCGGGCCCTATGCGGTAACACCGGTGGTGATGATAAATTGTTGCTCCGCCAGTTCGTGGGCAGCTTATCAGAAACAGCGTTCGAATGGTATTCGGAACTTCCGAACGATTCTGTCAAAACGTTCGCTGAAATGGAGTTGTTGTTCACTCAGCGATTTGCAAGTGCCAGCGAACGCACTCCAATAACTGCACTTATCAACGCCAGGGTAAAACCGGGCGAAACCTGGGTCCAGTACGCTATACGCTGGCGGAACTTGTGGTCGAGATGTGAGCAACGCATTGAGGAAGCACCTGCGGTGGGCATGTTTGTGGGAACTCTAGACCCCCACGCAACTATCTCCCAGTTTATGATGTTCTTTAAGCCGACCACATTCCAGGCTTTAATCGACAAGTTGGCTCAGATGGACCAAATGGGTCATAGACCGTCTCCCCCGAAGCCAGAACCTCGGAATGACAAGGGTAAAGGAAAAGCAATCATTGTCGCTAATGCTCAACAACAGCCCAACAACCCGAAGCCGACCATCCGCCAAAATAATATGCGTCCGAATGTACCTCTTGGAGAGAGGCTAGGACGTCCTTACTCGTTTCCCCGAGATAAGACGAGAAGATTATTCGAGCTGGCATTGCGCAACCAACTCATAAATCTGCCGGATCCAAAACGTCCATCACAACCAAATGATGTCAACGAGCCCAACTACTGTCCTTATCATCGAGTACTAGGTCATTTGATCGAGGATTGCTACGTCTTCAAAGATTGGCTTGAAGACCAGTACCAACAGGGCAAGTTCGTGTTATCCGACAAATGGAAGGTGAATCCGCCACAACCTCACACCTCTAAGAGGACAAATACACCGGGGGCAACGTGCTCCCTCATTGAGGAAGCCCCATGGGAGGTTATGCTATCAGCTAAAACAAAGAGGATGCTGAACGATCTTCAAGCATGTCCAGCGATTAGGTGGAAGAACCCGTTGGAGCCTCAAATCATTGAAGGGATGTTGAAACCGCGTTCAACTCAAACGATCGATGGGAGTGGCCCGAACGTTCACAACCAGCCGTTCAAATCTTCGAAGAAAAAGAAGAAGAAATCTAAGAAGCCCGTGAAGCCTGGCGACAAGCGCACGGACTTACAAAAACAACTTGATGCACTGGAGGAATACAGCCAAAAAGCACGGACCCCGATCACGCTCCAGGAGTTCTTCAACCCCGTCTTTCAAAAGGAAAAAGAGGGGGAGAGTTCGTCAGATGAATCCGAAGACTACGTAGCGACTTGTCATGTGATTTCTCATTCGCTGACGGATGATGAGGAGGATCCTTGCGTTGAGAAATCAATGGCGGACCCTGAAACAGAAATTCCGCGGCTGTCAGACAAGTCGATCGATGCCTTCCTAAATGAAATTCGTCTGAAAGCAAAAGCCAATCAAGAGCATGAAATGGCCATACTGGAAAGAACCAAGGTATTCCCGTCAAATCAAAAGCCATACACTGCGGGTAAAAACAAATTCAAGACGAGGAAACGGTTCGCCAAAGCTCTATCAGTAGGAATGAAGCTACCGCCCTCCGAAGAAAATTCTTTCTCTGAGGTAGAGATGCACCCTAACTTCTGTTTATATCATCAGAAGATCATGCACCCTACCGAAGACTGCGAATCCTTTAACTGTTGGTGGCAAGGGTATGTCGCTCACAAGGATTACGCCAATAGAACAAAGCGGGAAGCTCGTAGACGGTCAGAAAATGCGACGGATAAGCATAAAAGAGTCACCGGCAATTGCCCCAGGAACGACCCTGATGGAAAAACAGCCTTCAACCCTCTCTTCGAGGTATCCATCTCTGAAAAATTGAAGAATCATGAAAACTTTCATCCGCGCGAGAGCATACTACCCGGAAAGAATCACGGACCCGCAAACGACGGAGCGAACAAAAGGGATAAAGGAAAGGGAAAAATGACCTTCGCCGCCAACACTCAACAACAGCCGAGCGACTCAAAACCAGTTGTTCGCCAAAGCAATATGCGTCCACGCCCATCACTCGAAGAAAGACTGGGACGTCCTTACTCGTTTCCTCAAGATAAAACAAGGAAACTATTTGAGCTGGCATTGCGCAACCAGCTCATAAATCTGCCAAATCCGAGACGTCCACTACAACTAGGGGATGTAAACGATCCTAATTACTGCCCCTACCATCGAGCAGTAAGTCATCCGATCGAAGATTGCTTTGTCTTCAAAAACTGGGTTGAAGACCAATACCAACAAGGTGAGCTCGCGCTGTCCGAAAATTGGAAGGTGAGCCCACCACAACCACATACTCCAAAAAAGATGGATATGCCGGGGGCATTATGCTCATTCATGGAAAAAGCCTAACGGACCACTACGTCCTAAAACTGGATAGCAGGACCGAAACGTCTTTAAACTACTGCTGCTGCATCTTTAGGCTTAAAAAAAAAAAAAAAAAAAAAAAAAAAAAAAAAAAAAAAAACGGCACGGATGAAAACCCGAAAGGGCTCCGTGAGTAAAAACAGCAGGGCTACCGGCGGGCGTTCGTGAAAACCCGAAAGGGCGCGACCTCGTAAAAAAAAAAAAAAAAAAAAAAAAGAGAAAAAGAAAAGAAAAAGAATAAAAAAAAACGGTATGTCCATAAGCAAGATGGGCACGGATGAAAACCCGAAAGGGCTCCGTGAGTAAAAAAGGCAGGACTACCGACGCGTGTTTGTGAAAACAGGCGCAACCTCGTTAAAAGACACTTATGGGGTCCTCTCGACCCTGTAAGGAGAAACCACCCGCGTGAGATCCTTACGACTCACAAGGGAGAAACACACTTAGGGATCCCCACGATTCCTAAGGAGAAAATACACCTATAAGATCCTCACGACTTGTAGGGAGAAGTAGCTTTGTGAGACCCTTACGGCTCATGAAGTCAAAAGCCTTAGTCGACAGGACCTTAACCCTGGTCGCTAAGCCTCCTTTGCTTGACAACGACAAAGGCAAATGATGATTCGCTCCTGGCAATATCCCAGTCGTAGCGGTGCTGATGCCGAAATCGGTGTCCAAATTCAGATTTACAGCGAAAAACCAGTAGGCCGCACATGCATGCAAAATAGCCGAAATGATTGGGCAACTCGTAATAAAAAGCAACGAGTAAAGATAAAATAAATAGCCGAAATGATTGGGCACCGCGAAAAATAGCCGAAATGATTGGGCAATCGCGACCTTCGCGATATAAAAGCTGAAATGATAGAGCATCGCGGAAATAAAATAAAATAAAAAGAAGAAATGATAAACTTTAGCCCTACAGTTAAGGTCACATCGATCCCTGTATACAATCCAAGGGCGTAAACAAAGAAGGAACCATACTTCCCCGGCGAAGTCCGTCGAACGACGAAGCCAAAACCTCAACGGTCCATTTCAACCGAAGGAGCCAATGACTTCAACAAAGACTTCTCAACTCACGGATACAAACACTCCTTGACGAGAGCCTTCTGATCCGCGTCGACTCGCAGAGCCACCAGCGCCTCCGTGGGAATCATCGACTCGTTTCAAATCCCAAGGACACAAATAATCCTTGGCGCTTGGGAAACAAATAATCCCTCACAAAAACTTCTCAACTCACGGATACAAACACTCCTTGACGAGAGCCTTCTGATCCGCGTCTACTCGCTGAGTCAGCCAACGACCTCCGTTACGGAAACAAGTCAACAAACGACCTCTGCCACGGAAACAAGTCAACAAACGACCTCCGCCACGGAAACAAGTCAGCCAATGACCTCCGTCACGGAAACAAGTCAACAAACGACCTCCGTTATGGAAACAAGTCAACCAACGACCTCCGTCACGGAAACAAGTCAACAAACGACCTCCGTCACGGAAACAAGTCAGCCAACGACCTCCGTCATGGAAACAAGTCAACAAACGACCTCCGTCACGGAAACAAGTCAACAAACGACCTCCGCCAAGGAAACAAGTCAACAAACGACCTCCGTCACGGAAACAAGTCAACAAACGACCTCCGTCACGGAAACAAGTCAGCCAACGACCTCCGTCACGGAAACGAGTCAGCCGGCGACCTCCCCGTCAGAGCAATACTTCGACCAGGAAACAAGTCAACTCGCCAACCGCTTACAAGTCCTCTCGACTTGTAAGAGGGAGAAATTCTCTCATAAGATCCTTTCGACTTACGAGAGAAAACCACACTTGGGAATCCTCACGACTCCTAAGGAGAAAATCCACCTACGAGATCCTCTCGATCCGTAGGGAGAAAAGTCTCTATGGGACCCTCACGGCTCATAGAGTTGAAAAGTCTTAGGCAGCAGATCTGAACCTGCGGCCTAAGCCATCGCTATATCTCGAAGAAACCAAAATGCTTACTCTATTACCTGTCAATCATGTTTATCAAGACAGCATGCTGATATTAAGAGAAGGGAGAAAGCAAAGAAATGATACAAGACATTGCAAAAAATGTGTATCTTTATTTATTAATTCAATCAAGTACATGGCGAATCGTACAAAAGAATAAAGAATGTATACATCTTATTCGAAAAAGAAAATTACAAGTATATTGATACAAGGGCAACTACTGGGAAGGAAGCGTCTTAAATAGCCCTATCAATTGCTCGCGTACTTCCTCCCACGCCTTCTCCTGAGCAACTACCACTGCCAGTTCCGCCTCTACTTGAGCCCGCTGCTGCGTGAAGGATGCAAGCTCTTCCCCAACAACCTGCTGAGCTTCTTCTTGGCCTCGGGCATCACGTTCAGCAGCATCAAGTTTCCGCCTCAGTGCTAGCCCATTAGATATACGCTTGAGAAGACCTTCAAAGACAGCTTTCACCTCAGCAGCATTCGTCCTGACTTCGGCACGAAGGCAAGCGGTTGCGTTTGAAGATTCCTGATGCGCCTTTAGCCGTAAAGCGGCCTCCTGCTCCAAATGGCGGAGATAAGAGACGCTTTGCTCAAGCCAAGCTGTCCGTTCGGCGCTCGCGGCCAAAACCTCGGGAGAAGGGCGTGTCGACTCCAACCGATGCAGGCGAGCCTCGATCTCTCTGCAGTAGTTAACCCACGATTCGACGACGCCTTCGTTATGAAAAGTTACGAGCGCCGCCAACATTGGGTTAACATCCACAGCGAAATCTACGGCAGAAGGAAGGGCATCCATGTTGAGCTCTTCGATGTACCCGCTCAGCATACCCAGGCTCATCACTGCACCCTTTGAAGACGGGCGTCTCAAGAAAGGACCCGCCGGTGAGAGGACGTGAGACTCAAAAGAGATCAGAGCTGGAACAATAGCTGCAAAACGAAACATGGTCAAACAATGATTCGAAAAATCGGTAAAAGATCATATAAAAAAAGGGGAAAGGAATATTTATACCAGTCGCAACGGACGGCAAAGCCGGAGGCGCCGGTGGCAGCGCAGGCCTAGTGTCCCCTCCTTCGATTTGAGGCACTGCAATCAGGAGGAGGAAAAGTCAGATGCGATCCTATATTCCCTCAAAAGAGACCAAGACAACACTTACCGGCACCCCTAGAGGGAGAAGCGAGCTCGGATGGGAAGAGGAAGTGTGGGAGCAGCACTTGATACAGATGATCGAAGAACACTCCTGAAAAGAGCATAGTGGTATAATGTTAGTGCATAGCCTACATGTTAAAAGAATAATGCATAAGTCGTAAATTCATACCTTCCGACATCCGTGATGGCACAAGGGAAGGCTGAGGAGTAACCACCGCCAAGGCAATGGTTGAAGGTGTGCCTTCAAGCAATGGAGCATCGGCACTAGCCGCACCTGCGTTTAAAACAAGGACGAACTGGTTAAAAGAGATCGTGAGGCACATATAAATGGAGAACATTGGCCATTTAAAACTTACCCGACAAGCTGCCCGCAGAAACAGAGGCAATTCCTTCCTCCACTGATGGAAGGCCACCGCCTGTAGCTTCGTCGCCCGACTCAAGGGGAACCGTTGTTATGCTCTCAAGCTCTACAGGCGGCGGGGGACCATAGGCAGGGAGGGCTATGATAGGAACATTGCCAGATTCCTGAGAAGGAGCGCCTAACTCGTCTTCAGGAATCATGGCCGCCTCACCTGCTGCTCCCTCAGGATCGGCGATTACAGCTGCCTCGTCCATCGGTACCACGAGGTCCCCAGCCTCAAGCACTTCGCCCTCTACCGCTTTCGGCTGGGTTGAGACAACCATCTCATCTGCCGCCACTTCAGGCGCGGCATCAATGGCCCTCTCCGCGGCAGGTTCCTCAATCTCGGTTTCAGGCACCGTGGCCCCGACGACGGTGCCCACCGTCGGCTCAGGTTCGGCAGGCGCTGCCTCCGCCGTTTCCTGGGGTCCAACGGTCTCCGCCTCCCCCTCAGTCGGACTAGGCCCTGCCAGATGAAATGCATGTGAGCCAATGGCTTTATAATTCTAACAACAAAGCTCTGAAAGAAGTACTACCTAAAGAAGATTTACCATTTGCACTTCAGGCCGCGCGCGCCGCTCGCCTATAAGCAGTAGATAGGGCAACAGGGGCCTCCTCAGAAGGAGTGTCTGCGCGAGGAATGGTGCTAGGGCCCGCTCCCGTGGCCAAAGCAACTCCGCTCGCCTCTGCTTCAGAAGGAGTGTCGGCACAAGGAACAGTGCTAGGGCCCGCTCCTGCGGCCAGAGCAGCTCTGCGCGCCTTAGCTTCGCGTCCGGACCGCTTCCGCTCCTCTCGAGCCGATGAGACGGATGCCATTAGGGCTTCCTTGAGTGAGGCCCCCTCGTCCGTATATAGGGATGCCTCTAGATTCTTCAAAGCATCCCTCATCGTCTTGTCAAGCCGAGGCTCTTGCGGCAGCTTCGACGGAGCTGGGGCTTCGATAACGGACTTGGGAAGGACCCCTGCGTCAATTGATATAGCGCCTGCAAAGAAACAAAAGAAGGTCAGGTTGATTATAAAAAAAAAGAGAGAAAACAAACTTTTCTTGTAAAAGAGAAAGGGGTGAAACATACCAACGCCTGCTAGGGCACGCTTCTCCTCCTCCTCCTGAAAGGTTTTCAGGGAGGCAGCAATAGCCTCTTCAGCGGAGACACCTATTGAAAATGGAGCGAATATTATTTAAGGATAACAATATAAAATGCAATAGAACGACAAATAAAGCGTTTGATAATTACCGGACTCAGCGAGTTTGCTCAACATCGCTTCAAGCCTCGCCGATCGCTCTGAAGCTGCGATGGCGGCAGCCAAATTGGTGTCCGCAGGGTCCACCACAAAGCCCTCATTGCTGCCGTACTCGCATATGGTCTTGGCTGGAGAAGCCGCAGGCTTTAACCCGAGGATCGCATCAAGGGAAAGGGCGGACTTTTTCTTTTTCTGCTGTCCACCAGCTTTAGATCCACCTGGAGCGGATTTGCGCTTGGAAGCCACTTTAGGGCGGCGGGTCCCAACATCTGTCCCTACGCCTGACTCTGGCGATACTACTTTAGTCGCCTTCGTGGGAGCACGAGGCACCGATGGTACATCCACCGTAGCAGGCAACGGCAATCCCCGCGGAGGACTCAATACGCGTGGTCGATCGACTACAGCATCTTTTAGCGGAAGGACGACCGGGAGCCTTGGCTGCAAAGGGGCCTTGCGATCACCGCCAGGAGGCGCACCCTTACGGTTAACCAATAGGCGTCTCTCCATCAAAATGATTGGACCCATAGCGTGCGCATACCATGCCACATATGAATTAAGCATCTTAGGGACACAGCTGGGTTCACTAATGAAGAAATAAGAACCCGTGTTAAGCCGTATAAAGTGATGCATCGCATTCTTTACCCCCTCTGGGCCAACCACAGGCGTTTCCAAAAAGGCTTCCATCGGGATCCCCTGGTTGTAGCTTGATTGCTGAGCAAATCGATGTGGATTATACCTCATGAATAAAGCCGTCTCATTCTGCCGAAACACTAGGTAGCCCGGCCGAATGGAGTAGAGATGGACGATTTCCCGAGCCTTCAGTACAGAAGCCCCGCCCTTAAACTCGTCACGTAGGGGCACCACCGACTTAGCAGTTTCCGAGCCTATGGTGACAACTTTATCCACGAAAGAAGTCGTCGCTCCGACCAAATGTGGGCGCAGGAGGAGTCCCCTAGAATCCCGCGGGGATGCGAACACAATTGAAGCCCCGATTAACCGTATGACTCTCGGGAGTCTGTACTTCTCGAAGAATGGGGGAGTCTTGTGGGCGCCAAACACCCCTCGCACGTGCATCTCCATCCAAGAAACGAAGTAATGCATTGGGAAGTTAGCAGGCTGTGTCCCAGGATCATTAGCGTCCGCCGCTACGCTGAGTCCATGATAAAGATAAGCTAACCCAGCAATCCCTACCGACAACTGTAGACCGGCCACCATCCGATGTGCCGGGTAAAAAACAGAGGGCCGCATGAAGCGCGGGTGCATAGGGAGCGCAAAGTTGCATAACCACAGGCCCAGGAATCCAATAAAGAAAGTTTCCTCATCCATACCGGGGACGGCGATTTCCGAGAAAGCAACGATGGCAGCATTGGGGAGATAGAAATCCCTCTGGTTATTCTCCGATACGGGTCGGCGATCCAAACCGAAACCAAAAGGGTCGTCAAGCTGAGCGAACTTCTCGCTCTGCTCTGATAAGAACTCCGGACGGATAAAGCGAGCAATGAAAGCTGCGAAACTGACGCCCTTATCCCCCGATTCCAAATGGAGTTCCTCATAGATCTCCAACACTTTCACCAAACCCGGATACTGATGCTGAATGGCATTCTCCGGGGTTAAGTCAAATACCAGCTGCTTAGTGGCAAAGACATACTCATCAGGAGGAAGCAACTCCTCGTAATGCTCTCCCCTCATTGGCAGACCTGAAATTTCGGCAAATTCCTCTAAAGAGATAGAAACTTCCTTATCCGCCATCAGAAAGGTATGGGTGGGTATATTCCATTGTTCAACAAAAGCCTTTATCCACCACGTTGGAGGACAGGGGTACTCGAAGAGCGAGACGAAGATGGCTGAGTATAGACCAATCTTCGTTAGGTGGGTCCTCTTCGCCGATAGAATGTACCGGGCCCACTGCAAATATCCGGCGAGGGGTCGCGGGATCATTCCAATGTTATAAGCCTGTCCCCAAGGGCGTGCTTCGCCCTGACAGATTCGCCTCCCCAGGATATCTATCGCCGGCGGCGGCTGCACGGGGATGGCGCCGATTGCAGGTTGAAGGAGGTTATCAGAATTCCAATTCTTAACCTCCACGGCATACTTCACCGGGGGTTCGTCCGCATAAGGGATCGTGACTATGGGCTCAGAGGGCACGGCGGAACTAAAACTGCGGCGGCCTTGGATGATCTGGCTATACCACCTTCCCCACAGATGAAGCTTTTTGCACTCAGGATCGCGGTCTTTAATAAGAGCGAGTACCACCCGATCCACTGGCGCATGGGGGAACCCCCCTTCCGAGCGAACGAAGGGGAAAGACAAGTCGTCAGACATCTTTTCTGTGGAAAGACAAAGAAACATACATCATTAGTGGCCTAACGCTTGGCATTTAAAAAATATATATATATTTTGCTCCACACTGTGATGCAGTAAGTAGGGGACCAAAGGGGGACCCACAAAATCTGGATGATGTGCATCATTTAATAAGACAATCCCATCATTAGATGGGACTGTCGATTCGTAAAAAAATTCCCAATAGGATACACCCATTGGTGGGAAGATCCCTAGAGACAAGGAGAAAATCTCCTCTTTTAGAGCAAAGCTCTGTCGCAGAGTGACATTTGTCAAACTCTGGTCTCAGGGGAACAAGATTCCTTAAAAGAACATGGCTCTGTGGTAATGATTGAAAAATCCATCAACACTTAAAAGAATTTGAAAACTCATAAAAAAAAAAAAAAGATTCATAAAGAAATTTTTGCTAAAAGAAATCTGCAGGTCATCCAAGAGCAAAGCTCTGTTCATAGGTCAAAACCCATGAACAGGACCTCTGCAAATCTCAAGAGCAAGGCTCTGTTGAAGAAATCCCAATGGGGTTTTCTTTGAATCAAAGATCTCAAGAGCAAGGCTCTGGGGTTTTCTTTAGATCGAAGATCTATAAGAGCAAGGCTCTGTGAATTAAAATTTAAATTAAATTAATTTAATTTTACCTAAAAGTGATTCTGAGTTCTGAAGTTCAAAGGAACGAGAGCAAGGCTCTAGAAATTCTCAAAAAAGAGCAAGGCTCTGAGGAGTAAAATTCTCGAAGGAACAGTAAGAAAATTACCAAGGACCAAGGGTCCTATTTATAGGCGCTTGCGCCCCTTCAACTAGCCCCTTGATCCGACGGCTAGGATCTTACCACCGTTGCGCTCACGTGGCGCCACGTCAGCACAACGGTGGGGGGGCATTTGTTTCCCCCAATCAGAGCAAGGCTCTACTGAATTTTGAAAATTCAAAATTTGAAGCAACGCTTCGGTGCGCAGTGCGCAATTTGCCACGTGGCAGAAACCAATTCGGCAGCGTAACGCCCGAGACAGTGCGTCCCATCAGAGCAAGGCTCTTCAGAAAACAAAATTAAAGACTTAACTGCGCAAATGCATGGCAGCGCGACACGTGTCTGCGCAAGCGCATGGATGCACGACGCGTGTCTGCGCAGTTGCGCAGTCGCAACTGCGCAAGCGCACGGATGCGCGACACGTGTCTGCGCAAGCGCACGGATGCGTGACACGTGTCTGCGCAGTTGCGCAGTCGCAGCTGCGCAAACGCACCGATGTGCAACACGTGTCTGCGCAAGCGCACAGATGCGTGACACGTGTTTGCGCAGTTGCGCAGTCGCAGCTGCGCAAACGCACAGATGCGTGACACGTGTTTGCGCAAGCAAACAGATGCGTGACACGTGTCTGCGCAGTTGCGCAGTCGCAGCTGTGCAAACGCTCGGATGCGCGACACGTGTCTGCGCAGTTGCGCAATTGCAACTGCGCAAGCTTTCGGATGCGCGACACGTGTCTGCGCAGTTGCGCAAGCGCACGGATGCGTGACACGTGTCACACGCTGATGAGTTGCGCAGCAACTGAATGAAGATTTAGATAAATCTTTTCTGTTCTCCTGTAAAACAGGAACCCTCGGATCAGAGATCCAATGGTGGGAAAATTCCCAAAATTATTCAGGAAAGATTTTGTTAACAAATCCAACAAATTGGTGGGCACTATAAATAAGACCCCAGGCCTCATTCAAAGGGGATCAGAGAATCAATCATCATCGAGAGAGGGAAAAAGCTTCTGAAAAAAGAGAGCTCTTGAAAATTAATCAAGAACAAAAAAAAAAGAAGGTAAAATTTCTGAAGAACAGAAAATAAGAAAATAAATAGTGCCTTGCACTTGATAGGAACCCCTGGTTCTAAAAAAAAAATATAAATAAAAGAATAATAAATAGTGCCTTGCACTTGATATGAACCCTTGGTTCTAAAAAAAAAAATAATAATAATAATAAATAGTGCCTTGCACTTAATATGAACCCTCGGTTCTGTATGATCAGGAAAAAACAAGAACTTGTTTTCCTTTGATCCAAATTCAAATCAAAAGTGCCGTGCACTTGTGTTCTTCAATCTGAAGATTTCTAGGGTTTCTGCAACCCCTTGTTTTGGGCCCGGCCCAAATTAAATTGAAATAATAAAAGGGCAAGGCCCTGTTTGGAAAAATTCCTGAGTTTCTGCAAACTCGTTATTCAAATGGGCCTGGCCCAAACTAAATTACAGAACAATAAAAGGGCAAAGCCCTGTTTGTAAAAACCTCTTGAGTTTCTGAAACTCATTATTTAAAAGGGCCTAGCCCAATTGTAGAAAAAATAAAATGGGCAAGGCCCTGTTTGGAGAATTCCTGAGTTCTTGTAACTCATTAATTAGAAGGGCCTGGCCCAAATCAGACTTGCAAAATAATGAAAGGGGCAAAGCCCTGTTTAGATTGATTCTTCTAATCAGGCAAAGCCTAAAATAAAAATTGGACTTAACCCAATCCTGGCTGTAAGTCCTTAAATTAAATGTCTCTCATAAACCAGGTCACGACCGGTTCGAGGGTACATCTCCGAACTCCTTTGACATCTGTCGTTGTAATTTCTCAACGACGTCAAAGAGGCGACGGGTCCCAACGACCACTCATCGAATACGGACCGAAACGTCCCTAAACTAATAATGGACCACCACGTCCCTAAACTGGAATATGGACCGAAACGTCCCTAAACTAATATCGGACCGAAACGTCCCTAAACTAATAATGGACCACCACGTCCCTAAACTGGAATATGGACCGAAACGTCCCTAAACTAATATCGGACCGAAACGTCCCTAAACTAATAATGGACCACCACGTCCCTAAATTGGAATATGGACCGAAACGTCCCCTAAACTAATATCGGACCGAAACGTCCCTAAACTAATAATGGACCACCACGTCCCTAAACTGGAATATGGACCGAAACGTCCCCTAAACTAATATCGGACCGAAACGTCCCTAAACTAATAATGGACCACCACGTCCCTAAACTGGAATATGGACCGAAACGTCCCCTAAACTAATATCGGACCGAAACGTCCCTAAACTAATAATGGACCACCACGTCCCTAAACTGGAATATGGACCGAAACGTCCCCTAAACTAATATCGGACCGAAACGTCCCTAAACTAATAATGGACCACCACGTCCCTAAACTGGAATATGGACCGAAACGTCCCTAAACTAATATCGGACCGAAACGTCCCTAAACTAATAATGGACCACCACGTCCCTAAACTGGAATATGGACCGAAACGTCCCCTAAACTAATATCGGACCGAAACGTCTCTAAAATAATGGACCACCACGTCCCTAAACTGGAATATGGACCGAAACGTCCCCTAAACTAATATCGGACCGAAACGTCCCTAAACTAATAATGGACCACCACGTCCCTAAACTGGAATATGGGCCGCTACGATAGGGCCCAAACGCTCTTTTGTCGGATCTAAACGGTCCCGTCTAAGTTGATCTCAACCCCAAATACGGTTAACGTGTCCTTAGACATCTAAATAAACAATAAAATCCCAAACCAACTTTGGTTCAAGGGTACATCTCGGAACTCCTCTGACGCCTGTCGTTGTAATCCCTCAATGACGTCAGAGAGGTGACGAGTCCCGACGGCCGAATAATTAAATCAATCACTACGTCAGGTCGATCTTAGTCCAAAACAGGACTAGCGTATCCTTGATGAACGTTTAAGTTGATCTTAGTCGCAACGCGACTAATGCATCCTTAAACTAAAAACACCAAACCCAAATCTAAGCAAATACGGATTTGGACTAATCCACGTCCTACGGGCGACGACATCACTAAGTCTCCGTATACAATCCACGGGCAACCACAAATAAAATAAACATACACGACACGAAGTGGAATTCTGGAGAAGGAGAAAGTTGTTATCGCAACGCGATAGCGTAATTAACTGCAGGGGCTTGCGCCTGCAGGGAAGAGCGTCCCCACAATCAAAAACCCCTCACCCTGAGGGGGAATCTGACAAAGTCTGCTACATCGGCCGCATCCGTCTAAACCTTCGATACACGGTGCCATAAATCAACTTGGCATCTTCGAAGAGGTGGACGGATAAAAACCAAATAGCATCTGCCCCGAACCCCAGGTTACGTGACGTCCCAACGTCGCAGGCCGCCGTTCGGAGGGGAACAATATATTTGATATATTAAGTTGCATTAACTAATATTCATTCACTTAAGATTTATTTTCTCACTTGATGTGCACATTGTATATATGAGATATGTATATTTGTGTACATGTTTGTATCATGTTAGGTTACACATGCAACATAAATGTGTGAGACTAATACCATGCTAGGATTTATGTTATGGTTAATATTTATCATTAAGCAAATTACAAATTAGTGGATAATCTCATGGGTTAGAGTTTAGTAGAAACTTGTAGAGCTTTGACTTAGTCCACTTGTTTGTCATTGCTTAAGATATTTGTTAACCCAACCTTAACCTTTGACCTTGGTTTATTCTCTACATGAGTTAGGCATGAGATATTAACTCACCATGGTTGCATTTCTAACCTCATGAATTCATTCATCACTTGATCACTTGCTTCATCTTCTTCTTCCTCATTTTTGAGCTCTCTTGCTTTTTGAGAAGTGATGAATTATTGTGAGAAAAATAAATCTAAAGTGAGCCCACTTCCTACTTCATCATCCTCTACTACTTGCCATTTATTATAGGGTGTTTGCTTCACTAATTCCACAATTAGTGAAGAGATAGCTTGGGTTAGTGTTTCCTCGACGTAGATCATCTTCGGCCTCGAAAACTTCGATGCAAGCTTGTTCATTTCTTCATTGGAGCCTCTCTAGAGTCCGGGAGTTCATGATCGCAGTGAAGGGAATACTACATGGAGCTATTAAAGTGAAGGACCGGTCAACAAAGGTTGTATTCCTTGTTCTCTTTAGTTGCAAAGTTGTTTGCATTCGTTTCGTCGGATTTTCTAGTATACGATTTTAGGTTAGGGTTAGCTAGTATGGCTAAAATTTTAAATTGGCATGGACGATACCTCCCGAAACCTTGCTGCCATGCTAGGCAACCCTGCACACTCACCTCCATTCTTAGATTAGACAATGTTACCGAAACATGGAAGTGATGCAGAGGAAAGTTAGTTATGATAAATCAACTCCTGTAAGAACAAGAGCTCCTCTGCTGGGTCAGCGGAAAAATACGGTTTTAATCTATGCCTATTTACTTTAAAAATAGAACTGTTTTTAATATTTTTAATATCCACTGCACCGTGCGGGTACACATACCGCACTATAAAAGGGCCTTTCCAACGTGATTTAAGTTTACCCAAATGAAAATGGAGACGGGAATCGTAAAGAAGGAATTGTTGTCCCGGTGTGAAAGTTTTTCGAAAAAGATTTTTATGGTGAAACACTTTAGTCCGGTTCTTTACTATAACCGCATTATCGTTGTTCCCACCAAAATTTTCGGCCAAGAGCTACTTGTTCCCTTACAAAAAAAGGGGAGAATCCTCAAAAAACAGGCATCATGTGTAAAACACGTGGGCGCACATATGCAAAGCATATGAGCGCCGAACATAAATAACTAAGGCCCAAACAGGCATCACGTGTAAAACACGCGGGCGCTCATATGCGAAGCATATGAGCAAAGCATATGAGCAAAGCATATGAGCATTGAACATCAATAACCAGGGGCCAAACAGGCATCACGTGTAAAACACGTGGGCGCTCATATGCAAAGCATATGAGCGCTGAACATAAATAACCAGGGGCCAAACAGGCATCACGTGTAAAATACGTGGGCGCTCATATGCAAAGCATATGAGCGCTGAACATAAATAACTAAGGGCCAAACATACCTCACGTGTTACATACTGTTCCCCTCTGAAAGGCGGCGCGACGTGAAGACGTCTTGCCTGAAATTCGGGGCAAATACTATTTGGTTTTATCCGTCTACCTCTCCGAAGATGCCAAGTTGATTTATGGCACCATGCATCGGAGGTTTAGACGGATGCGGCCGATGTAGCAGACTTTGTCAGATTCCCCCTCATTTGAGGGGTTTTTGATTGTGGGGACGCTCTTCCCTGCAGGCGCAAGCCCCTGCAGTTAATTACACTACCGCATCGCGGCATCCACTTTCTCCTTCTCCAGAATTTCACTTCGTGTCGTGTGTGTTTGTTTTGTTTGTGGATGCCCGTGGATTGTATACGGAGACTAAGTTATGCCGTCGCCCGTAGGACGTGGATTAGTCCAAATCCGTATTTACTTAGATTTGGGTTTGGTGTTTTAGTTTAAGGATATGTTAGCCGTATTGAGGCTAAGATCAACTTAAACGTCCGTCAAGGATACGTTAGTCCTGTTTGAGACTAGGATCGACTTAACGTGATGATCCATTTAATATATGGCCGTCGGGACCCGTCACCTCTCTGACGTCATTGAATGATTACAACGATAGGTGTCAGAAGAGTTCAGAGATGTACCCTTAGACCGAAGATGATTAGAGGATATGAAGTCTATTTGAATGTTTAAGGATACGTTAACCGTGTTTGAGGCTAAGATCAACTTAAACGGGATCGTTTAGATCTGACAAAAGAGCGTTTAGGGGGGCTCTACTGTTCCAGTTTAGGGACGTAGTGGTCTATAGGTAGTTTAAGGATGTTGCGGTTCATGTTCCAGTTTAAGGACGTTGCGGTCCATGTTCCAGTTTAGGGACATAGGGGTCTATTGCCAGTTTAGGGACATGGTGGTCCATAGTAGTTTAAGGACGCATAAGTCCGTAGGTTTAAGGACCCCACAGTCCGTGTTGATGTGTGGTTGTCGGGACCCGTCATCTCTCTGACGTCGTTGAAGGATTACAACGATAGGAGTCAAAGGAGTTCGGAGATGTACCCTCGAACCGAATGTAAATTGATTTAAGAGAGCAACTGTGCTCAGTCAATTTAATTTGAGGACTTACGGCCATTATTGGGCTAAGTCCAGTTGAAAAGTGTTCAACGCTTTTATTTGCATTTGGCCTGTTAGGCCTTTGCTAGGGCTTTGCCCCTTTTTAAGTAATGCATTGCATTTTTTTTTATTTTGTTTGGGCTCTGCCCATTTATAAACGATGCAGAGCATCAATTTTGTCTGAGCTCTGCATTTTATTTTGTTTGGGCTCTGCCCTTTTATAAAAGATGCAGAGCATCAATTTTATTTGGGCTCTGATGCATTGCATCTGTTTGAAAATAATGCATAGCATTTACTAGGCCTGTTAGGCCTTTTCAATTGGGCTCAGCCCTTCTTTTTAATGATGCAGTGCATCAATCATCTGACAGTGGCCATGTGGCCTGTCAGGCGCTTTGCGCCAATAAATGAGCGCAAGCGCTTGTGGAGGTGACACGTGTCACGCAAGCACAGTGCGCTGCGCCAGTGCGCTACGCTTGCGCTGCTGACACGTGGCGTGCTCTGGTGAGTTGCGCCAATTTCAGAGAGCAAGGCTCTTTCTTAAAAGCGCATAGTGCAAGTGATTCAGATGCTGACACATGGCGCTCTCTGGTGGCTTGCGCCAACCCAGAAGCGCAACACTGCAGTTTTTGCAAGTGCAAGACACTATTCCAATAATCTTGAGAATTTTTAAGATTCCAGAACCAATGGTTCATAAAAAGTGCAAAGCACTATTTGATTTCTTGATCCAATTTAGATCAAAGAAAACAAGTTTTTTTCTTGTTTTGTTTTTTCTTGTTTTCAGAGAACCAGTGGTTCATAAAAGAGTGCAAAGCACTTATTCTTATATGAAGATCATTGATCTTGTTCTTAGATCAATGATCTATTATAAGAAATTCTTCCATTTTATGAAGGTTTTTACCTTTTTCTTGAAATTTCTTCAGAGTTCTCTCTGTTTTGAAGTTCTCAATCTCTCACAAAATGTTCATTTTGTTGATTGGGGTCTAGGGGCCTTTATATAGTGCCCATAAATTTGTTAAATTTGTTAAAGAGATCTTTCTCTGAGTGATTTGGGGAATTTTCCCCACCGTTGGATCTTTGATCCAAGGGCCTCCGTTTACAGAAGGCAATTTTCTTGTTTTTATAAGAACAGAAGAATCATACTAGAATTTAATTCTGTTTGGCGCAAACGCCCCAGCGCGTGACACGTGTCGCGCAGCGCAGAGCGCAGCGCAACTGCACTGACACGTGTCGCGCAGCGCACAGCACAGTGCGCGGCGCAGTGCTTGCGCAACTGAAGCGTTGTTTCCTTTAATTTTGTTTTAAATAGAGCCTTGCTCTGATTAGGCGCGCTGTCTTGGGCGCGGCGCTGGCGTATCAACTTTTGACACGTGGCGCGTTGCGCGCAGCGCAAAGAATTTGAAGCGTTGCTTCGAATTTTGAATTTTGAAATTCAAACAGAGTTTTGCTCTGATTTGGAGAAACAAATGCCCCCCCACCGTTGCGCTCACGTGGCGCGTACGTGAGTGCAGCGGTGGCAAGATCCTGATCGTTGGATCAACTCAGGAGTTGAAGGGGCGCAAGCGCCTTATAAATAGGACCCCTGGCCCTTAGAAAATCTTCACCATTTTCTAAGATTTTGATTTCCAGAGCTTTGCTCTTGCTTAAGAACTTCAGAGCTTTACTCTTGCTTCCAGACTCTAGAGCTTTGCTCTCATTTCCAAAGTTAGAAAACTTTAGGTAAAATTAATTTAAATTAATTTAAATCGATCTTAACCAAAAGAGCCTTGCTCTCATAGATCTTTTGATCTAAAAAAATCCCCTTTGGGGTTTCATAAACAGAGCTTTGCTCTCAAGAATTTGTTTCAGGGTTTCTTAACCCATGAACAGAGCTTTGCTCATTGACAGAATATAGATCTCTTGATCTTCTGATGATGAACTCTTAAGAGTTTTTTTATATGGATCTTTTAAGATCCCAGAACTTCAAATTTTTTAGGAGTTAATTAATTTTCTTTCTTTGATGAATTTTTATCATTATTACAGAGCTAGGCTCTTTTAAAGAATCTTATTCCTCTGAGACCAGAGTTTGACAAGCGTCACTCTGTGACAGAATTTTGCTCTGAAAGATGAGATTTTCTCCTTGTCTCTAGGGATTTTTTTTATATTATTAATGGGAATATTCTCTTGGGGATTAACTGACAATCTCATCCAATGATGGGGTTGTCTTATTAACTGACGTATTGTCATCCAGATTTTGTGGGTCCCCCTTTGATCTCCTACCCACTACACTGCTGTGCAGTGTAATTAATTTTAATTTAATTTTCATTAATTTTTAAAATTCAGTTAATTAAAATTTTTAAACGCCAAGCGTTGGAATTGCAACACTAACGGCTGATTTTGTTCCCTTGCAGTGGCCATGTCTCTCGATACTTCATTCCTGTTCGCTCGCTCGGAGGAAGGGTTTCCTGAAGCGCCCTTGGACCGCGAAGTCCTAGCCATGATCAGGGACCATGACCCAGAATATAAGAGTCTCCACCTTTGGGGGTCGTGGTACAATCAGATTATCATGGGTCGACGGAGCTTCACATGCGCAGTACCGTTTGAACCCATTACGGCGATTCATTATGCCAGCCCACCCTCGGTGCAGTATGCTGTGGAGATGGTTGATTGGACCTCGAAGGGCTTTCTTCATCCCGCCATAGATGCAATTCCGGTTCAGCGTTCTATGGTTTTGGATATCCTGGGACGCCGTATCTGTCAAGGTGAGGCGCGACCTTGGGGGCAATCATATAACATAGGTCTGATCCCCCGCCACCCGATCGGCTATCTGCCGTGGGCTTGGTATATCCTGTCGGCGAAGAAGTCGCAGTTGATAAGGTTAGGATTGTACAATGCGGTTTACGTCTCCCTCTTCCAGTATCCCACGCTTCCCACCTGGTGGTTGAAGGCTTTCTTGGAGCAGTGGAACATTCCTACTCACACTTTCTTCGCAATGGACCGGGAAGTGTCAATTTCTCTGGAGGAATTCACAGAGGTCTCCGGTTTACCGGTTATAGGGGAGCACTATGAGGAGTTGCTTCCGACAGACGAGTATGTCTTCGGTGCTAAGCCGGCAGTAAGGGGCCTCACCCCGGAGAATGCTGTTCAACACCAATTCCCAAGTTTGATCAAAGTGTTGAACATCTATGAGTCCCTTTACATCGAACGTGGGAGTCGCGGAGTTAGCTTCGAGGATTTCATCGCTCGGTTCCTTCATCTAAACGTCCTCTCGGCAGAAGCTGCCAACTTTTCCACCCTTGATGACCCTTTCGGTCTAGGTTTGGATAACCTACTGGCGAAGGAAATAGACCAAAAGGGTTTTTTCCTTCCTAACTCCCCGACCATGTCTTTTGCGGAAATTGCAGCCCCTGGGATGGACGAGGAGGCCTTCTTCTTAGGATTTCTTAGGCTATGGCTGAGTTAGTTTGCGCTCCCGATGCACTCTCGCCATATGCGGCCCTCTGTCTTTTCCCCAGCTCACCGGATGACCATCGGGGTAAAAGTGGCCGTTGGGATCGCCGGCTTGGCACACTTGTATCATGGCCTCAGTCGAGCAGCGGAAGCTAATGAGCCTGGGGTATTGCACGTGATCTTCCCGATGCACTACTTCGTATTATGGCTCTAGCTACACACATCGGGTGTCTTCGGCATGCACAAAAGGCCCGCGTTCTACGACAGGTGCAGCTTCCCTCGCATCATACAGTTGATTAGTGCATCAATTGTGACTCCATCGCCACGGAACGCCAGGGGTTTACTCCTTCGCCCCCACACCGTTGGAGACGGGGTGTCTTTCATCGATAAGGTGTTGACTATTGGAAAGGTGTCTACCACTGCAGTGCGGCCATTGCAAGACACTTTCAAAGATGGAGCCTAAGTTTTGACGGCCCGGGAGACCCTCCACTTATATTCTATCAGGCCGGGTTTCCCGGTGTTCAGGAAGAACGGTGCGGCAATTTTCATGAGATACAACCCGCATCGTTTCGCCCAGCAACTGAGCTACAATCAAGGGGTACCACTGGAGGCTTTCCTTTCGGAACCTGCTGCTACCGAAGAAGGGATGGAGAGCGCGCTGCATCATTTCATGCGTCTGAATACGGGCTCCCACTTCTTTATCAGTGAGCCGGCTTGCGCTCCACGACTCCTCAAGGTATATACAGAATGGTATAGTCATTCGACGGGAGCCGTCATAAAGGAGGAAAAGCGATTGCTGGTTGACCGTAAGGGTGTGCCTCCAGGTAGCGACCGCAACGCTCCTTTAGTGCCAAGGACCCCGGTAGTTCCTCCTCTAAAAGATGCTAGAGCCGGACCGCCGCGTGCGCAGAATCCTCCACGCGGATTGCCGCTTCCCGATATTACGGACGCACCACCAGCGCCCTGTGCTCCAGTAGAGACAGTGGTTATAGCCTCGCCGGAGTCTGGTGTGGGTGCAGACATCGGGACCCGCCGCCCCAAGGTGCCTGCAAAGCGCAAGTCGATCCCGGGTGCACCTAGGGTTAGTGGGCAGAAGAAGAAAAAGAAGTCGCTCTTCGCCGCTGACGTCGCGTTCGGTCAGGAACCCCACACTCCCTATAGTGAGGGCCTGGGTGAGTATGGGACCAACAGGGGATTAGTCATGCCGCCGGATGATACGGACATGGCGGCCGCCATCGCAGCTTCAGAGTGATTGGCGAGGCGAGACGCATGGCTAGCTAAGCTTGCGCAATCGGGTAATCACTAGTCGTATTTTCCATTGCATCATATCTTTATTATTGCTTTTGACTAACATTTTTCCTCTCTTTTCTTCAAACATGCATCACTACTGAAGAAGCCATTGCCGCTTCCCTCAAGACCTTCCAAAAGGAGGAACGCCTTAGAGCGTACTTAGGCCTTAGTAAGTTTTCGATTCATCAAGTTTTCATTTTCCTTATGTTATAGTCGATCTAACCCCCTTTTTTTTATCGCAGGAACCACAATGCCGGTCCCGCCAGGTGACACGGAGACTCTTCCTGAGCCAGCCGCTGATGTTTCTACCTCCTCGGGGCTACCGCGAGAGGCCAGAATTGAAGAGCCGATGAGAGATGCCTTGAAGGCTCTGGAGGCAACTCTAAACGAGGACGACGATACCTTGATGAAGGAAGCGTTGAAGAGGTCCATCGCGACGGCCCGGGAGGAGAGGAAGCGATTGAGGCGTAAAGCGAAGGCACGCAGGGCTGCTTTGGCTATTGGAGCGGGCCCAAGCACCGTCCCTCGTGCTGACACTCCTTCAGAAGAGCCCCCGGTCGCCTTGTCTACAGCTCATAGACAGGCGGTGCGCGCCAATAGGGAGGCTAACGATAAGTCCACCTCAGGTAATATTCCTTTCAAAATTTTGTTGTAAGAATTATAAAACTGTCGGTTCTTATATATTCTGTCATGCAGGGCCAAGTCCAACCGAGGGGGAGGCGGAGACCGTCGAACCTGAGGGGCCAGAGGTAGAGGTATTGGTCGAAGCCGAGCCGATGGCGGACGACACAACCGGGATTGCTGGGCCCGAGCTAGTGGCTGACGAAATAGTCACGTCCACTATGCCTGAGCAAGTGGTTGATGCCGAGCCCGAGGTAGCAGCTGACGGAGCGCCTGAGACCGATGACCTCGTGGCGACGGTGAACGAGACAACCGTGACTGCTGAGACCGAAGGAGTAGCGGGTGAGGTGGACATGATCCCTGAGGACGAGCCAACCGCTCTTTCTCAGGAGTCTGGCAATGCTCCGGTCATAGCTCTTCCCGCCTATGGCCCTCCGCCGTTTCCTGGCCTTGTGAGCACGACGACGGCCCCCGTGGAGTCTAGGGATGAGGCCACGGGTGGTGGACTTATGTCGATGGAGGAGGGAGACGCCTCCGTCTCAGCTGGAGGCTCATCAGGTAAATTTTGGATTACCGTCCCCTTTTTTTTTTATCTTGCAATCTTTCCTGACAGGTTTACCTTTATTTTTTTTAACGCAGGTGCGGCCAGCGCCGATGCCCCATTGCTCGAGGGAGCGCCGTAAACTACTGCCTTGGCGGTGGTCACTTCTCAGCCCTCTCTTGTACCATCGAAGATGTTGGAAGGTATGGATTTGCAACCTATTAGTTTCGTCTTTCAGCCGCATAATTTATGTACTAAAGTCGTACTGTTGTGTCTTTTCATGAGTGCTTTTTGATCATCTTTTTCAAGTGTTGCTCCCACACTTCTCCTTCCCATCTGAATTCGCTTCTTCCTCTGGTGGCGCTGGTGAGTGTAGTTTCCAACTGATGTCTTTCTTTTTTAAGTAATGGAATTATTTCTAATTTTCCCTTGTCCTGATTGCAGTGCTACAAATCGAAGGAGGAGACGAAAGATCGGTCGCACCACCGGCTTTTCCGGTCTTACCACCTGCTGCAGTTGGTATAGTAGACTATCTCATCAATGACTTTTTTCATATTTCTTGCACTGTCATCTGATCGTATCTTGTTTTTTCAGCTGTCGTTCCGGTTTCGGCGCCCTTCGAGCCTCGTGTTGCAATGCCAGCGGGCCCTTTCCTGAGACGTCCGTCCTCGAAAGGCGCCGCGAATAGTCTGCGCATGTTGAGCGACTACATTGAGGAACTCAACGTCGAATCTCCTACGTCTGCTGCAGATTTCGCTACGGCGGTTAACCCGATGCTGGTGATACTCGTAAATTTCCATGACGAGGGCATCGTTGCGTCTTGGATTAACCACTGCAGAGAGATCGAGGCTCGCCTGCATCAGCTGGAGTCGATGCGTCCCGCCCCTGAGGTTTTGGATGTGAGCACTCAACGGGAAGCATGGCTCGAGCAAAGCACTTCTCATTTTCGCCATTTGGAACAAGAAGTAGCTTTAAGGCTGAAGGAGTGTCAGGAGTCTTCAAGCGAGACTGCTCGCCTACATGCTGAGGTTGAGGCGAACGCTGCCGAGGTGAAGGCTGTCTTCAAGGGCCCTCTGGAGCGTATCTCAAATGGGCTGAACTTGAGGTAGAAACTTGATGCTGCCGAGCGTAATGCCCAAGGCCGCGAAGCAGCTCAGCAGGCCGTTGGGGAGCAGCTTGCATCTCTCTTGCAGCAAAGGGCTCAGGTGGAGGCAGAACTGGCGGTGGTGGCCGTTCAGGAAAAGGCATGGAAAGAAGTCTGCAAACAACTGATAGAGCTATTTAAGACGCTTCCTTCCCAGTAGCTGCCTTTGTATCAATACAATTGTAAAAAAATTTATAAAAAAAATAATATGTATCCATTTTTTATTCTTTTGTCCGATCCACCTTGTATTTGATTGAAGTCAGTAAATAAAGATACACATTTTTCTTTGCAATGTCTTGTACTATTTCTTTGCTTTCTCCTTTCTCTTATTATCAGCAGGCTGTCTTGATAAACAGAATAGAGTAAGCATCTAGATTTCTCCAAGAGATAACGATGGCTTAGGCCGTAGGTTCAGATCTGCTGCCTAAGAATTTTCAACTCCATGAGCCGTGAGGGTCTCATAGAGATTTTTCTCCCTACGGATCGAGAGGATCTCGTAGGTGGATTTTCTCCTTAGGAATCGTGAGGATTCCTAAGTGTGTTTTCTCTTATAAGTCGTAAGGATCTTATAAGAGAATTTTCTCCCTTACAAGTCGAAAGGACTCGTAAGTGGTTGGTGAGTTGACTTGTTTCCGAGTCGAAGTATTGCTCCGACGGGGAGGTCGTTGGCTGACTTGTTTCCGGATCGGAGGTTGTTAGCTGACTTGTTTCCGAGACGGAGGTCGTTGGATGACTTGTTTCCGCGACGGAGGTCATTTGCTGACTTGTTTCCGAGATGGAGGTCGTTGGTTGACTTGTTTTCGAGACGGAGGTCGTTGGTTGACTTGTTTCCGCGACGGAGGTCGTTGGCTGACTTGTTTCCGAGACGGAGGTCGTTGGATGACTTGTTTCCGCGACGGAGGTCATTTGCTGACTTGTTTCCTAGACGGAGGCCGTTGGTTGACTTGTTTCCGAGACGGAGGTCATTGGTTGACTTGTTTCCGCGACGGAGGTCGTTGGCTGACTTGTTTTCGAGACGGAGGTCGTTGGATGACTTGTTTTTACGACGGAGGTCATTTATTGACTTGTTTCCGCGACGGAGGTCGTTGGCTGACTTGTTTCCAAGACGGAGGTCATTGGATGACTTGTTTCCGCGACGGAGGTCATTTGTTGACTTGTTTCTGCGACGGAGGTCGTTGGCTGACTTGTTTCCGAGACGGAGGTTATTTGTTGACTTGTTTCCGAGACGGAGGTTATTTGTTGACTTGTTTCCGCGACGGAAGTCGTTGGCTGACTTGTTCCCGAGACGGAGGTCATTGGCTGACTTGTTTCCGAGATGGAGGTCATTGGCTGACTTGTTTCCGAGATGGAGGTCATCGACTGACTTGTTTCCGAGACGGAGGTCATTACTCTAGGTTGTCTGTGAACCGTAGAGTCTTGGAACCGGGGACTTTGCTGTAGCTCCGATTGGTGATGTCACGTCCATGTCCTGTCTGGAATGAGGAGGAACGCCGCTGTTGGTATCCAGGCTGTAGATGTGGTCGTCGAGATCTGACTTCCCCTTGACGCAGCCCGTTGGGGAAATGTAGTCCCCTTTCCTTTTTTTTTTGTTTATGCCCATGAATTGTATACAGGGGTCACTATGGACTTACCTGCAGGGCAAAAGTTTCATTCATTTTTATTGTTTTATTTCCGCGATGCTCTATCATTTCTGCTTTTGATCGCGAAAGTCGCGACTGCCCAATCATTTCGGCTATTTTTCACGGTGCTCAATTCGGCTATTTATTTTATTTTTACTCACTACTTTTTATTGCGAGTTGCCCAATCATTTCGGCTGTTTTATATGCATACGTTTTCACTTGCTGCTTTTATTGCAAATTGCCCCATCATTTCGGCTATTTCGTATGCATGTGCGGCCTACCGGATTTTCACCGCAAACCTGAAATTAGACACCGATTTCGGCATCAGCACCGCTATAACTGGGATATTGCTAGGAGCGAATCATCATTTGCCTCTGTCGATGTCGAACAAAGGTGGCTTAGCAAACAGGGTTAAGGTCCTGTCGACTAAGGCTTTTAACTTCATGAGCCGTAAGGGTCTCACAAAGGTATTTCTCCCTACAAGTCGTGAGGATCTTGTAGGTGTATTTTCTCCTTAAGAATCGTGAGGATTCCTAAGTGTATGTTCCTCTGTAAGTCGTAAGGATACTACAGGAGGGTTTTCTCCTTGTAAATCGAGAGGACCTACAAGGGTTGTTCATCATGCGTACACATCCCCAGTCATGGATGGGACTTGGTTAGGGAAATGTTTATTCGCGCCTGTGGATTGTATACAAGGGTCAGCATTGAGCCGCTTGTAGGGAAATATCGAAGGTTGTGGGGGTTGCTTAAGCACAGGTTTAGGTCTCTGTAACTTAAGACTTTCAAATCTTATGAGCCGTGAGGGTCCCATAAGAGAGTTCTCCTTACGAGTCATGAGGATCTCGCAAGTGTATTTTCTCTTCAGGAATCGTGAGGATACCTAAGTGTGTTGCTCCCTTGTGAGTCGTAAGGATCCCACGCGGGTGGTTTCTCCTTACAAGGTTGAGAGGATCTTGTAAGTGTCTTTTAACGAGGTTGCGCCCTTTCGGGTTTTCACAAACACTCGCCGGTAATCCTGCTGTTTTTACTCACGGAGCCCTTCCGGGTTTTCATCCGTGCCCATTTTGCTTATGGACATACCATTTTTTCTTTTTATTCTTTTTATTCTCTCTTTTTTTTTTACGAGGTCGCGCTCTTTCGGGTTTTCACGAACACTCGCCGGTAGTCCTGCTGTTTTTACTCACGGAGCCCTTTCGGGTTTTCATCCGTGCCCTTTTTGCTTATGGACATACCGTTTATTATATATATTTTTTATTATTTTATATATATATTTTTTTTTATTCATCGCGTCAGCCTAAAGATGCTGCGGTAGTAGTTTAAAGACGTTTCGGTCCTTCATTAGTTTAAGGACGTTTCGGTCCATCCAGGAGAAGGCCTGTTACTGCTTATGGAGTTCAAGCTTAGGAAGATAGCGAGCGGACATAGTCGTCGTCGTCTATCATTGACCTAGGCGATAACTCGCTAAGCGTAGTATTTCTTTAGGAATCGACCGTTTATTGGCCTGTAAGGCCTTTTACCGTGCATATCCATGAGTAGATAGGCTCCACCTAGGTAGACCTTGTCTATGATGTACGGACCTTCATAGTTTGGCTCGAATTTTCCCTTCTTGGTGCGATTGGGGATCATAGGCCTTTTGACCATTAGCATAAGTTCGCCTTGGCGGAATGTCCTCGGCCGGGTCAATCTTTCATATGAGCACGTCATCTTTGCTTTATAGGCCTCCAGATTTTGTTGCGCTATGAGCCGGGTTTCATCAAGGGCATCAATCTTCTCAAGCCGAAGGTGAGCATTTTCCTTGTCTGTCAGCTCATTATGGACTGCCACTCGTAGAGAGGGTAACTCTATCTCGAGGGGGAGTACTGCTTCTGTACCGAATACCAACGCATATGGCGTTGTGTTTGTGGCCGTTTTGAACGTAGTTCGATACGCCCAGAGAGCTTCTTATAGTCTTTCGTGCCAGTACTTCTTATTTTGGGACACCATCTTCTTTATGATCTTTGTCAAGGTCTTGTTGAAGGTCTCGGCTAGCCTGTTAGCTCGCGGATTATAAACTGAGGAATATCTCCAGTCTATATTGTGTTGTTGCGCTAAGCGACTGATCTTGTGGCTTCTATAAGCTGGCCCGTTATCGGAGATGATCCGTCGCGGAGTTCCAAACTGATATATGACGTGCGTCTTGAAGAAATGGAGGATATTCTCCGTCTTCACTTCCCTCAGCGGTACTGCCTCTGCCCATTTGGAGAAGTAGTCAGTCATCGCCAGGATGAAACGATGTCCCCTGGACGATGCTGGTTCGATGGGGCCGACTATGTCAGTTCCCCACATTTCGAACGGCCAGCTAGCCACTGTCGGGTGTAGCAGATTTGGATGCTGGTGGATGAAGTCCCCATGAATTTGGCATGAGTGGCACTGCTTCGCATACTCGAGGCAATCTTGAACCATCGTGGGCCAGTAGTAGCCCATCCGTTTGATCTTCAACTTCATCTTTGGGCCTGCTTGGTGAGAACCGCAGAGTCCGTCATGAACTTCCTGAACGACTCTTTTCGCTTCGTCAGGTCCCAGACACCTTAACCACAGAGAATCAAATGACCTCCTGTACAGAGTATCATTGACGAAGGCGAAAGACAGAGCTCGTTTCATAAGCTGATGTCATAAAGACGCATCTTCGGGCATTCGACGGTATTTGAAGTAGTCTATAAAGACTTCTCTCCAATCCTCGGTATTTTCCCGATCTTTTATTTGCAGGGTCGTCTGCTCAGTCGCTCCCTTTTCTTCGGATAATTCCGGAGATATTTCCGCTGGGGCAAGTACCCGACGGCTTTGTACCACGATTCTTATGTCATCGAGGTTCTCGTCAGCCAGTTCTTTAGCGAGCTTGGCTAATGCGTCCGCTTTGCTATTTTCCGCACGCTGTATGTTTTCCAAAGTGTAGGAGGGGATTTGGGTCAACAGTTGTTGCACTTTTTCGCCATACTTCACCAACTCTGGTTTGCACGTTTGGTAATCGCCGTTCACTTGACTAACGACCAGTTGAGAATCTCCATATATGAGGAGGTTTTCAACTCCCATGTCGATGGCGATCTCGAGGCCTGCTATCAAAGCTTCGTATTCGGCTTCATTGTTTGTCCTCGGCTCTGTTAGGGAGAAAGCAAAGCGCATTATCCCTCCTCGTGGAGTTACGAAGATGAGTCCTACCCCCGATTTGATTACAGGGGTACTTTGTTTGCGCTTCTTCATGGAAGACGCTCCATCGAAATAAAGCTCCCATCGGGTATCACTACCGTCGATCGTGTCAAACGCATGTTCGTCTGGCAGATCGCAATTCAGAGGAGAATCGGCAGGTATCGGATGTTCAGCAAGGAAGTCGGCGATGGCCTGGCCTTTCACTGCCTTGAGAGGTTGATACGTTATCGAGAACTCCATCAAGAGCAGGGCCCATTTAGCGAGCCGCCCCGTCAATATGGCCTTTGACATTAAATATTTAAGAGGGTCCACCTTCGAAATGAGACGGACCTCATGCGCTAACGCATAGTGCCTGAGCTTTGTTATCGCAAAGATCAATGCCAAGCAGTGTTTTTCAATGGGGGAGTAATTGCTTTCTGCCCCCAGTAGGACTCGACTTAAATAGTAGAGTGCCCTTTCTTTCCCTTGGTCGTTCTCTTGCGCCCATAATGCGCCTAAAGAACCTTCGAGGGCGGTCGTATAGAGAATGAGGGGCTTTCCTTTGACCGGAGCAGCCAGCACTGGTGGGTTTTGCAGGTACTACTTGATTTCGTCTAGCGCGCTTTGGCATTTTTGATCCCAGACAAACGGGGTCCCCTTCTTCATCAGGTGGCTGTAAGGACGACACTTGTGTGAAAGGTTGGCTATAAATCGCCGTATATACGCGAGCTTCCCTTGGAGAGATCGCAACTGTTTGAGAGTTCTTGGCGGAGGCATTTCCATGATCGCCTTAATCTTCGACGGATCTATCTCAATTCCTCGGTGTCGGACGACGAATCCCAGGAATTTGCCCGAGGAAACTCCGACTGCACACTTGAGCGGGTTCATCTTCAAGTTATATCATCGAAGGCGTTGAAATACGATCTTGAGATGCTCGAGATGTTCCTCGTACGATTTGCTCTTAACCACGAGGTCGTCGATATAGCATTCGACGATTTCATGTATAAGGTCATCGAAGATCTTCGTCATGGCCCTCTGATAGGTGGCACCGGCATTCTTTAAACCGAAGGGCATCACCTTGTAGCAGAATATACCCAAAGGAGTCCTGAAGGCGGTGTGTTTCTGGTCTTTGGGATGCATCTTTATCTGATTATATCCTGATGAGCCGTCCATGAAGGAGAAAACCTCATGAGTGGACGTATTGTCTATCATCAGTTCGGTGACTGGCACTGGGAAATCGTCCTTCGGGCAAGCTTTATTGAGATTTCGAAAGTCTACGCATATGCGCACCATCCCATTTTTCTTCATCACCGGGACAATGTTGGCGATCCATTCAGGATATTGAACCTCCTGAATGAAGCCAGAGTCGATCAGCTTCTTGACTTCAGCATTGATACTCATTTCAAGCTCGAGCCGCATTCTTCTTGGCGCTTATTTGACCGGCTTGACGTCTGGTGATATCGCCAATTTATGCACAGCGATTTCTGGGTCTAGTCCTGGCATTTCGGAATAGTTCCACGCGAGGCAATCTCTGTACTGAACAAGCACGTCTTTTAACGCAACCACCCTTTCTTCAGATAGCAGCTCGCTGGCGAATGTCGGTCGTGGGTCGTTTACCGTCCCCAACTCAATTTTCTTAAGGTTATCTGCAGTGGTATGTATTCCATCCTCCAGCTCTTTCGGCGCTAGCGGAAATTCTGAGATCACCTCATCGTTGCTGTTTTCGAAGCACCAGGGAAGGTTATGCGTGTTCTCGGGCTCTTTCTTTGATATCGTTATCATATGACAAGTATGAATTTGCTTCCAAGACCAATGTGGAGCTGGTTCTGCTTTCATGGCTTCGGGTTCGTGCTTCTGTGGCGGCGTTACCCTCCAGTTGTCAGACAGAGCGAACTTGCCGAGCTGATACTGATCTTTAACCCAGTTCTTGAAGGTAAAGCAGTCCTCGAGAGGGTGCCTTATTACTCGGTGATAAGAGCAATAGTTTGGGTTAGAGACTTCGCTTGCTTGTTCGGGGTGTTTGGACTCCGGCAGCGTAAGCATCTGATGTTTCAGAGCGAGGTCAAGTATTCTCTTCGTCTTGCCCCGAGGAAAAGAGTACGCTCGACTCATTTTTCTTATGAGGGATAGATCAGAACCGCTTGATTCCTGCTTGCGTGGCTTCTTAGCCCCGCTTGGTTGCTGTTGATCATCTTTTTCGCGTTTTGACTTGTTTCTGCCTCTGTGTCGAGCCTTTTTTATAACAGGTTGACAAGGAGCGGCATTTTCATCTTTCACGGCTTGTTGGAGGAGGCGTTGCATTTTGGCTTTCTCGTAGATGGCCATTTCACGGTTATGGTCGTCTTGGACTTTTTGACCAGCTTCCCTTATAAGCTTGTCCATTTGTTCTTCGAACGAAGGACTGGGCATTTTTGCATCTGGCACTTTTATTAGTTCAGGATCAGCATCTTCCCATTGAGCATCCGCTTTTTCATCGAAGTCATATACGACGTAGCAACCGTGGAGTAGCTCTCGTTTCTTGGACCGAATGTATCCAAGCCCGATCGTTTCCATTCTCCCATTAGGTAACTTGTGCTGAGTCCCGGGAACGTTCCAGACCCTGTCGTAGAATTTGGCTTTCTGAACGGTCTGTTTGAAGGATATCCCCTGACACTTCAGCAGCCTTTTCAAGCCTTCTGTATAATATCTGGGGAGACGGATGGGCTGAAGTCTGTCGAGCGTAGGATCCGCGCCGCGCCAGATTTCTTTCTCCACTTTGGTTTCTTCAGAGCGGTAGAATAGAATTGCCTTTTCACCTTCTTGCATCGGAGGGATATAGAATATCCGCAACTCCTCTACATTGTAGATATCAAGTGCATCCAGTTCTTTATGGTGTTTAAGCGGCACCATGGCGACTTGCAAACTTTGCTCTTCGTCAACAGACGCTTGTATTGAAGGTCGAGCAGAGAATACAACATGGAGCTCATCTTCCGAGTCGCTACCAAAGATCAACGTAGGAGCGGATGGTCCTGGCTTGTTGTGTCGAGATAGCCCAGAGTAAACTATCTCTTCTTCTTCTTCGGTATCACTCCCGAAAACAGGAATGGTGGCATTAGCTTTGTTCTCCGGCTTGTGACACCTCTCTGTGTCTTCGAAATTCGGTAAGAAGTATTTGGCATCTTCATATTTGCGGACTTCGTTCACGGAAAACGGATTCAGTTCTCCCGTCACGGTATACTCGAGACCATCCTTAGAATACTTCATACACTCATGTTGTGTAGAAGGGATGATTTTGTACTCGTGTAACCACGGTCGGCAGAGCAGGGCATTGTAGCAAGTCTTAGCGTCTATGACGTGGAACTTAATGTCCGTGACGAGTAGCCCAAAGCGTTGCGTCACTATCACAGATCCAAGAGTTTTTGATGATTGGGAGTCGAACCCGGAGATGGTAATCTTGTCCCGAGCAAGGTGCTGGACGCTCATGCAGATTTCCTTTAACACCCGCACGTTGAGGAGATTAACGGAGGATCCATTGTCAATCAGGATTTTGCCTATCTTTATATCGTGGCAGTATCCTGAGACATAAAGGGGGCGATTGTGTTCGCACGTCCCTAGGAGAAGGTCCTCGTCACCAAAAGTGACATCGGCCGTATGCACTTCTTCCAGCTCATCCTTCATCTTTTCTTCGGCAAGGAAAGCTTGGAATTGCTCCGGCTCTTATAGTGCCTTGATTAACGAATCTCTCGCCTCTTTTGATAGTAAAAGGGTGTCAAGAATGCTGAGCTGCGAGGGTAGCTTCCTCAGATGCGCTAAGACGTTGTAATCCACCCTATTTTTCTGTGGCGGGTCCTTGGCAGTTAGCTCTTCTATAACTTGGTCATCCAGGGTGATGTCCTCAGAGACCTTTTCTTTCCCTTTATCTTTTTTGTTTGAGGGTCCGAGATTCTTTTCGGGCAGCGTACGATTACGCAGCCGGATATTTCCACAGGCCCTCGGTTCTTCTTCTTTTCCCGAGGTGGACTCTTTAAAGAGGGGGCCAAGCTCCAGTCCTTCATCAGAATCACTCCCGAATGTAAGCACTTGTGACCCGCCGGTGTTAACCATGCGACAATTGCCGGTAGTTCTTTTAAGCCCTTCGGTCGTATTTTTCCGCTCCCGACGAGTTTTTCGCTTCTCCCGCTTAAAATGTTGTCGGTGAGCAACATATCCTTGCCACCATCTATCGAAAGCTTTGCACTCTTCAGTGGGGTATGAAATCTTCTGATGATATAAGCAATAGGAGGGGTGCATTTCCACTTCGCCAGTAATGTTTCCTTCGGAGGATGTAGCTTCATGCCCATTGATATGGTCTTAGCAAACCTTTTCCTCATCTTGAATTTGCTTTTGTCAGTAGTGGAGGTATTTTTCTCCAGCGGGAGCGTCTCAGCTCTTTCATCAAGTCGCTGGCGCTTGGACCTTTCAAATATAGCCGTCTCGCGTTCCCGATCAGATTTACTCTTCAGCAGAGCTTTGTTGAGGAATGCGTCAGTTACCTCATCTGATGGCCCCAGAATTTTTGGTTCAGGATCTGCCCCCAGCTTTTCAGTGCAAGGAGTCTCTTCATCGTTCGTCAACGCATGGAGATCATATAGCAGCTCGCCACGTATTCATCAGACTCATCCGACGAACTTTCCTCTTCATCTTCCTTTTGAAAGACGTGGTTAAGAAACTCTTAGAGCGTAATGGGAGTCCGTGCTTTCTGGTTATATTCCTCCAGCGCGTAAATTTGTTTTGTAAATCTGTGCGCTTGTCGCCAGGCTTCACGGGCTTCTTGGATTCCTTTTTCTTCTTCTTCGAAGATTTTGACGGCTGGTTGCGAGTGCTTGGGCCACCACCATCGGTCTTTGGAGTTGGACGCGGCTTCAACATCCCCTCAATGACCTGCGGTTCCAATGGGTTCTTCCACTTGATCGCTGGGCATGTCTGAAGGACGTTCAGCATCCTCTTTGTCTTAGCTGACAGCACAACCTCCCATGGGGCTTCTTCGACGAGAGAGCACGTTGCCCGGCACATTCATCCTTTTAGAGGCGTGAGGTTGCGGCGGATTCACCTTCCATCTGTCGGATAACGCGAACTTGCCCTGTTGGTACTGGTCTTCAAGCCAATTTTTGAAGACGTAGCAATCTTCGATCGGATGACCAGTACTCGGTGATAGGGACAAGTAGTTGGGCTCATTAACATCATTTGGTTGCGACGGGCGTTTTTGGCTCCGGCAGATTTATGAGTCGATTGGGCAACGCCAGCTCGAATAATCTTCTCGTCTTATCTCGGGGAAACGAGTAAGGACGTCCTAGTCTCTCCTCAAGGGGTACCTGTAGACGCATATTATTTTGACGAACAACCGGCTTCGAGTTACTCGGCTGTTGTTGAGCATTAGCGACAACGATCGCTTTTCCCTTCCCCTTGTCATTTCGGGAGTCTGGCTTTGGAAGAGGAGGTCTATAGCCCATCTGATCCATTTGCGCTAACTTGTCGATCAGGGCCTGGAAGATAGTCGGCTTGAAGAACATCATAAATTACGAGATGGTTGCTTGTGGATCAAGGGTTCCCATAAACATACCCACTGCAGGAGCTTCTTTAATGTGTTGCTCGCATTTCGACCATAAGTTCCGCCACCGTATAGCATATTGGACCCATGTCTCGCCTGGTTTTACCCTGGCGTTAATCAGTGCCGTCATCGGGGTGCGTTCACTGGCGCTTGCAAAACGCTGGGTAAACAACAGCTCCATCTCCGCGAAGGTCTTGATAGAGTCGTTCGGGAGCTCAGAGTACCACTCGAACGCTGTATCTGATAAGCTTCCAACGAACTGGCGGAGCAACAATTTGTCATCACCGCCGGTGTTGCCGCAGAGCGTCCTGAACTGGGCAACATGCTGGTGAGGACTGCCCGTCCCCTTATAGACATGGAATTTGGGAATTGTGTAGCCCGGCGTGTATTTGATCTGCTCGTACCAACTTGGATATGGCCGCCCCGTCTTTACGACCTGGCCGGCTGCTTCAGTCGCATGATGAACCCGTATTTGTTGGGCTATGTACTCGTCCAAGTCAGCTTTGGAGATTGTCTCCTCCTTAGCTGTTGACAAAGCTGGCGGAGGATTCGTCGTTTCTCCCCTATCGTCTTCAAGGACGATCGGGGGATCTTCGGTCGGAGGATCTTGTTGGATCATCATCCCCACCATGTCTTGGAACATGAGTCCCATTCGCTTTATGTTGGCTGCTTGTTCAGCAGCTTCTTTATCCTTCTTCGCCAATATTCGACGAAGGAATTCGGCGTCAGTTTCTTGCTCCTGGCGTTCATCCGAAGACGTTTCAGGGTTTTCTTTTAGCCCAGTAAGTGCGGCCATCGCGTTCATCATCTCTTGGAGCTTCTGCTGCTGCTCCTGCGCTTTGGTCACTGACCGTGTAAGCGGTCTATGACCTGTAGACGCACGGCTGTCCTCCTTTCCCGATGCCATGTATACAGTATGGACTATTATGCCCCCGGACTTAGGGGTTTAGGTTCACCGCCTCTGGCATTTGCCGTGGGCGCGGGGATTTTCTCCGGCCTCCTTCTCTTATGGGCCGTTGAAGTTGAGGGGGCTGTTGCAGCAAGCACCCTGGTGGTGGTCGTCCTTTGCTGTTTGTCCGGACGATTCTTTTCTTCTTGCACTTTCGTCCTTTTCTATTGGCGAAAGTGATTTTGGTCGACTACCGAGTCCTGAACTCTTCGCCAGACCTTGTATATTTTTGAGGACAGCCGTTGAGGGGGCTGCTCCCGCTTTATTTCCGGAACTCTCTCCGCAGGTGGAGGAGATCTTTTCAGTGTAGCGGTTGGAGAGTTCTTTCGTACCCTCCTAAGTGGTTCAAAGTTGTTCCCAGTTGGAACAGCAGCATCAACTTCCACCATTGGAGCGGGTGGAGTTAGCCCTGAGGGGGAGTTGCCTCCTGCCTTCCTTACTCATCGCCAATGGCGACGTCGAGCATGACGAGCCGTTGGGACTGGCTCGGCGGTAGGGACAGCTTCATCTTGCCCCCTGTCTGAATGAGGCGCTGCCAGTGTTAGCCTCTTGAAAACTGAGGTTGTCCTTTGAGGGGTGATATTCAATCTGTCAAAGACAGATCCTCGAGCAGGGGCAGGAGCCGGAATAGTCAGCCTTGAAAAGACTGACTCTTTCACAGGAGAAGCCGCCTTGGCGACTTCGAGAGCAGCCGTCTTTTTTGGGATGGCCTTCTCAGGTATCATGGTCTTTTTGGTGGGCCCATCAGGGTTCTGGCTCAGTCTGGCGAAGGCAGAGGAGTTGGACGACCCGTTGAGAGGGGCCGTGGGAGTAGCAAGTCGATCAAAGACCGACTTCTTTGAAGCTTCCGGTACGGGTATTGGCAGGGTGAAGCTTGTAGGAGGGATCATGGTCCTGAAAAACAGGCCGGTGGTGGCTTGGGTCACCTTCTCCACAGGCATAGTAAGGATGGAGGCCGCTTGAGGCCCATATGCTACACCTCCAGGTGAGGTGGAGCGTCGGTTGCATTGGCACTTCGAGCAGTTCGAGCAGTTAGAGGCCATTGATGCTTGATTTCTGCGCCAGGCAAAAGACCAAATCTTAGTAACTTGAAATCCAAAGGCAACCATTAACAAACCGCGATTCGTTCGCGAAGACGACACACGAAGTGTGGAGTGGAAAGAGGAAAAGGTCCCACCGGGCGTGCCAGAATCTGTTCCCCTCCGAAAGACGGCGCGACGTGAAGACGTCTTGCCTGAAATTCGAGGCAGATGCTATTTGGTTTTATCCGTCTACCTCTCCGAAGATGCCAAGTTGATTTATGGCACCATGCATCGGAGGTTTAGACGGATGCGGCTGATGTAGCAGACTTCATCAGATTCCCCCTCATTTGAGGGGTTTTTGATTGTGGGGACGCTCTTCCCTGCAGGCGCAAGCCCCTGCAGTTAATTACACTACCGCATCGCGGCAGCCACTTTCTCCTTCTCCAGAATTTCACTTCGTGTCGTGTGTGTTTGTTTTGTTTTTGGATGCCCGTGGATTGTATACGGAGACTAAGTTATGTCGTCGCCCGTAGGACGTGGATTAGTCCAAATCCGTATTTACTTAGATTTGGGTTTGGTGTTTCAGTTTAAGGGTACGTTAGCCGTATTGAGGCTAAGATCAACTTAAACGTCCGTCAAGGATACGTTAGTCCCGTTTGAGACTAGGATCGACTTAACGTGATGATCCATTTAATATATGGCCGTCGGGACCCGTCACCTCTCTGACGTCGTTGAAGGATTACAACGATAGGTGTCAGAGGAGTTCAGAGATGTACCCTTAGACCGAAGTTGATTAGGGGATATGAAGTCTATTTGAATGTTTAAGGATACATTAGCCGTGTTTGAGGCTAAGATCAACTTAAACGGGATCATTTAGATCCGACAAAAGAGCATTTAGGGGGGCTCTACTGTTCCAGTTTAGGGACGTAGTGGTCCATAGGTAGTTTAAGGACGTTGCGGTCCATGTTCCAGTTTAGGGACATGGTGGTCCATGTTCCAGTTTAGGGACATAGGGGTCCATTGCCAGTTTAGGGACATGGTGGTCCATAGTAGTTTAAGGACACATAAGTCCGTGGGTTTAAGGACCCCACAGTCCGTGTTGATGTGTGGTTGTCGGGACCCATCATCTCTCTGACGTCGTTGAAGGATTACAACGATATGAGTCAAAGGAGTTCGGAGATGTACCCTCGAACCGAATGTAAATTGATTTAAGAGAGCAACTGTGCTCAGTCAATTTAATTTGAGGACTTACAGCTATGATTGGGCTAAGTCCAGTTGAAAAATGTTCAACGCTTTTATTTGCATTTGGCCTGTTAGACCTTTGCTAGGGCTTTGCCCCTTTTTAAGTAATGCATTGCATTTTTTTTTATTTTGTTTGGACTCTGCCCATTTATAAACGATGCAGAGCATCAATTTTGTCTGAGCTCTGCATTTTATTTTGTTTGGGCTCTGCCCTTTTATAAAAGATGCAGAGCATCAATTTTATTTGGGCTCTGATGCATTGCATCTGTTTGAAAATAATGCATAGCATTTACTAGGCCTGTTAGGCCTTTTCAATTGGGCTCAGCCATTCTTTTTAATGATGCAGTGCATCAATCATCTGACAGTGGCCATGTGGCCTGTCAGGCGCTTTGCGCCAATAAATGAGCACAAGCGCTTATGGAGGTGACACGTGTCACGCAAGCACAGTGCGCTGCGCCAGTGCGCTACGCTTGCGCTGCTGACACGTGGCGTGCTCTGGTGAGTTGCGCCAATTTCAGAGAGCAAGGCTCTTTCTTAAAAGCGCATAGCGCAAGTGATTCAGATGCTGACACGTGACGCTCTCTGGTGGCTTGCACCAACCCAGGAGCACAACAGTGCAGTTTTTGCAAGTGCAAGGCACTATTCCAATAATCTTGAGAATTTTTAAGATTCCAGAACCAATGGTTCATAAAATGTGCAAAGCACTATTTGATTTCTTGATCCAATTTAGATCAAAGAAAACAAGTTTTTTTCTTGTTTTGTTTTTTCTTGTTTTCAGAGAACCAGTGGTTCATAAAAGAGTGCAAAGCACTTATTCTTATATGAAGATCATTGATCTTGTTCTTAGATCAATGATCTATTAGAAGAAATTCTTCCATTTTATGAAGGTTTTTACCTTTTTCTTGAAATTTCTTCAGAGTTTTCTCTGTTTTGAAGTTCTCAATCTCTCACAAAATATTCATTTTGTTGATTGGGGTCTAGGGGCCTTTATATAGTACCCATAAATTTGTTAAATTTGTTAAAGAGATCTTTCTCTGAGTGATTTGGGGAACTTTCCCCTCCGTTGGATCTTTAATCCAAGGGTCTCCGTTTTACAGAAGGCAATTTTCTTGTTTTAACAAGAACAGAAGAATCTTACTAGAATTTAATTCTGTTTGGCACAAACGCCCCAGCGCGTGACACGTGTCAAGCAGCGCAGAGCGCAGCGCAACTGCGCTTGCGCACATGTGTCGCGCAGCGCACAGCGCAGCGCAACTGCGCTTGCGCAACTGCGCTGACACGTGTCGCGCAGCGCATAGCGTAGCGCAACTGCGTTTGCACTGACACGTGGCGCGCAGCGCAGCGCTTGCACAACTGCGCTGACACGTGTCGTGCGGCGCAGCGCTCGCGCAACTGAAGCGTTGCTTCCTTTAATTTTGTTTTAAATAGAGCCTTGCTCTGATTGGGCGCGCTGCCTTGGGCGCGGCGTTGGCGTATCAGTTTTTGACACGTGGCGCGTTGCGCGCAGCGCAAAGAATTTGAAGCGTTGCTTCGAATTTTGAATTTTGAAATTCAAACAGAGTTTTGCTCTGATTGGGGGAAACACACACGTGAGCGCTCTGAACATACACAGGCTAAAACCCACACTAGGGGTCACGTGTTAAACACGTGAGTGCTGTAGGGTTCCTAGGCACCCTAATGAGGTCTCACAAGGCATCAACCATGCCAATTTCAAATTTTAACGGTGCCGAGAAACCCTAGAACGGATTGTCGGCTAGATGTTTAGGCGAAAATGAAACTAGTTAACAACTTAACTAAAGTTTAAACGGAAATACAACCTTTGTAGATCCGGTGCTCCACCTCCATAGCTCCGCAACGAAGTCCCCTCGCTGTCCAAATGAATTCCCGGGCTCTAGCGTCGGCTTCGTCGGAGAAATGGCGAGCTAGGTCGTCGATGTCCATGCCGAAGATGATCTACGTCGAGGCATCGCTAGATCAAGCTCCACCTTCACCAAGCCATGAAAACTTGTGAAGGAAACACACTCTACTACTTGGCAAGAGGTAGAGGATGAAGAAATAGAAAGTGGGTAGACTTTAGAATTGGATTTCTCACACTTTTCATCAATCCACCATTGATGAAGAGAAGCTTTCTTCATTGAAGAAGATGAAGAAGAAGAAGCTATTATTATGATAAGTTAATTAGAATAATTGAAAAAGAATTATCCTTATCATAACATGAACCATGGTTTGATGTAGAGAGTTAACTCAAGTTAGATGAATGGTTAGGGTTTGAAGAAGAAGACAAAAAGGTTACATAAGTCAAAGTTGCATGAAGCTTCATGAAGCTTCATGTAAGAAAGCAACCTTTTTATTTTATTTTCCCTTTTTCTTTTAATCCAAATTAAAAGATAAAAGAATAAATGAATAATAAATAAAACCCTAACCATTTACTTAACCAAGGTTTAACTCTTTACACAAAACCTAGTAATCTTGCATCATCAAACATGATACAATCAAGTGCACAAAAGTATATCACATATACAATGTGCACACCCGAGTGAGAATATCCATTTAAAGTGAACCGATACTAGTTAATGCAAAGTAATATATCAAATATATAATTACACATTAAATCATTAAATCAACACTTGATTTAACGATCCGGTCATATCAAATATAACCGACTAATATTCAATGTATCGGCTTATCGAATCAATCCTTGATTCGATAACTAGGTTATATCGCATACAACCATTCGACACATTCATCGCGAGAATAGAATATGGTATCGCATACACGCATTATTCTCGGTCCCGCACATATCTCATATGCGCTCCTATTTCGTTTTGCATGAGCCAGGAAACCTCTGTGTAAGACTCTAAAGACTCGTCAATACGCCGGCAGCAGGTGATGATCATATCAAACACCCACAAGCCGCAAGCGGTCTGCTAAACGTAACGGCCACCTGGGTATTGAGCGATCTAAAGATCGACGAGCAAGCCCGCTCACACTCCAGTGAATCCAACCAGTAACACTACCGTACAGTCCGGTCTGATCGTCTGATATGTCGCATATCTCGCCTAGGGGTGGTAAACGTCAGACCCCAATAGCTCGATAAGTCGTGTCGATATGAGGTCTATAACAATTCGAGAAACTATTGGTAACACTTACCAGTAAATCTCAGCAACCCTGGCCAGGGATTTCCGGTTATAGCCAATCGAACACAGCGCAACATCAACCCCCTATACCGGGAGAGACGAATCCCCTCCTATCGCTCATTGCCTCCATGTGACTCGGGACTGTACCCAAAAACCACCGTTTTGCACGCCCTCTTGGACGTGGTAAGATGGAAATCAAAGCACAGTGGGAACCACACAAGACTCTATGACGATCTCGGGTCAACAGACTACTCTGTACCAGTGTCACCAGAGAACTGCCATCTGACGTAAGGTATATTACCATCCGGGAGTTCTCGGCGAGTCCGTCCAGTGTACCCAGTCTCTACTGAGCACCCGTATATCATCTCCGATGTCAAACACCAATGGATATGGGATCATCCATCGCCCATCTGTATGGGTCGAGAAGGTATACGCTAGTCTACTCTGGTATATCGATGCCCCGTCTCGATACACCCACGACTAGGGACTTTGAAGGATGTACTTATGGACTACCATGTCCCCACTAGTATGATCCGCATCATAGTCCAGGTAGTCAAGTACAGATCCTAAGGGCTTTACCAACATGTAACAGGGAGACAATCAGTGTACACGTTAAGGTAAAGTTCAACCAGATAGCATACTATCATGTCGAGCAAGAAAGTCCTCCCTATATATGTCCCAGCATCCACTACAATATACATCCTATGTATAGTAATGGCCTCTAGGGCATACATATAACTAACAATCTCCCACTTACACTAGGGCCATCTGATAGCAGTGGTTGCAGTATCTCATACTCAACCATCCCATAAAAGTCTCTTTCTGGGAACAGGCCTTTGTGAGTGGATCCGCTGTGTTGTCCTCTGAGTCTACTCTCCTAACCTCGATTTCCCTGGAGATCAACCATCTCCATGATCAGGTGATACTGCCTTAGAATATGTCTGGATCACTGATGGGACCTGCGTTCCTTTGCATAAGCCACAACTCCATTGTCACACAATGGGAGGAACATAGTTCATCTTATGAACCAATATACACCCAAACAGCCTCTTTGGCAGCATCTTAAGTAGCGATGTATCCTGCCTTTATCGTCTAGTGTGCCACGGTATCTAGCTTAGAACTCTTCCAACATACCGTCCCTCGATTGAAGGTAAAGACAATGCCTGTGACTGACACTCAGTCGTCTTTATCACCCTGGAACCTTTCCAGTGATTCTCCCCAGGATCGGTTGATACCATCTCACTATAACTAGTGAGAATACTAACATCCAATTAGATCTATCTCATAGATCCAAAAACCCAGGATTTAGGAGGTATCATTTTGATCTTATGTGGAGAATCATTGTAATAAGCGGAGATTGATCGAGCGTAGCATAAGAAACTCCTTTCTTATCAAGAGTATGTCATCCACGTACTCTACGAGGATTACCACCATACTCCGTACTACCTTTTTGTTTATACAAGGTTCATCTACCATTTTGATGATGTCAAACTCTTTGACTACTTCATCAAAACAGATATTCCAACTCCGCGATGCCTGCTTTATCCTATAAAGCATCTTGCACACGTTTCCGCTGCTCCCACTGTCTACGAAGCCCTCTGGCTGTGTTCTTACAGACGCACTCTTTTAAATCAATATTTAGAAAAGCAGTCATGACACCCAACCGCCAGATATCGTAGTCATGGTATGTAGCCGTGGCAAGTAGGATCTGGATGGACTTAAGCATAGGCACTGGAAAAGGTTTCATCATTATCCATGCCTGGTCGATGACGAAAACCTTTAACAAGTCTAGCTTTGAAAGTCTCAACCTTTCCATCTACACCAAGTAATCTTCTCAAGATATACTTGCTCCTGATGGGGATTTAACCCTTCAGATATAGCAGCCAAAGTCCATACTTTGCTGGTGTATATGGATTCCATCTCAGATCGCTAACCATCCAGCCATTCTTACAGAGTCCCACTCCTGATGGCCAGCTCGAAACTAGTTGGGTCATCATCTCATGATCCAATCCTCGCTCCCATTGTCATAGAGGAACCGAAGTATCTCTCAGGTGGGTGAGGAACCCTACTAGATCGGCGGAGAGGCTGAGGTTCGTTGGTTACTATTGAATCCTTTGGTTCTACCAAGTTATTTGCTGTAATTTGTATAGCTGGAACATTTCCAGTTCTACATAACAGACCTTGCCTCGAGCTTGTCCGGATTTTGCTTTTAGACATAGGCCGGACAACCCCAAATCTTAACTAGCTTAAGACATGGGCTCTTCCCTTTCCATATCACATATGAAGCGGTAGGCAACTGATTTGATTTGAACCCTATTCAATAGGTATGCAACTTCTCAAGTGCATAACTCCCAAAAAGGAAATAGGTAACTCAGTATTACTCATCATAGAGCGCACCATATCGAATAGGGTGTATCTGCTCCACCCCGATATACCATCGTGCTATGGTGTATACAGAGGAGTAATGCTGAGAGAGAATCTCATTCTCCTTTGGAATAGTCCAGGAATTCCATGCACAAGTATTCTCCTCCCTGATCTCATCATAGGACATAATACTTATACCCGTATTGGTTCCCTACTTCTAACTTATATTCTGTGAATATCTCAAAAGGTTCGGACTTGTGTTTCAACAGGAACATATGTCTGAATCTAAAGAGATCATCAGAGAATGTAATGAAGTACGAAGAACTGGTCTTGACATGTGTAGACAGGGGACCTACATACATCAACATGTATCATCCCAAGAGTTCACTAACTCTTTCTCTGTTTCCAGTAAACGGAGCTATAGTCATCTTATCTTTGTGACATGACTGACAAGTTTCACAAGATGTAAATTCAAACTGATTTAAATATGCATCTACATATAACTTCAGCTAGTCGGGTCGCATTGATATGACCTAGTCTACAATGCCTCAAGAAGGATTCGTTCATTTCTGAACTCTTCCTCTTGTGTGTGTTCTGTATACTAAAGAACTGTAGTTTGATTTAGAACATCAATACTTTTAGATAACGTGCCTGAACCGATCAACTTTTGATATAGGAAATGTTCAAAACATTATCCAACAATACAAAATTTTATCATTTTTTTACTGATAAAGAGACTGATATGATTTTGTATATCAGGTTCGGTATCTAATAACATTCGTTCAGAATCAATGTATCGGTAATACAGGGTGACAGTGACCAACAGACTTGGCTGCAACACTTGCCCCGTTTTCTGTCTCATGAAACTTATCACCTGTTCTCAGTTCTCTACCTTTCTGTAGCCCTATGTAACAGATTACATATCTGGGATCCTGATCCGGTATCATATACCCAGGACGTAAAGGATACTGAGAAACAGTTCTTTGTAATGAACACACCCGAAGATGATGCATCAGCATGCACTCTCTTCGTTTGGGCGGCACGGAAAATCTGGTATTCCATAATTTCCTGCTCTGTCTTATAACATTTATAAGTTGGAGCGGGACCAACGTTCCCCAGCTCAGTATAACAAGCGGGTTTGGTCAAATATCCGTATTATTATCTTGATTAAGGCGTGATATGGTCGCTACCTGGAGAAAGAGAGAAGAAAACACTCAGCGTGCGCTCTTGCAAGAATAGATTGGTTATTATTTTATCTAATCAGGATGGCTCCCACTGCTTTTTATCAAATCTTCCTTCAAACCCTAAAAGGAAAGACTAGCCGGGATTAATTACACACTACAAGTTCGCCAATCTTTCAGCCAGGCCAGTGTCGGTACTTTGAGGGAGGTCCCCCGTGCTTTCGCACGAACCTAATTAATGTAAACCTCGTTTTTCCCAGAGGCGTAATCTCGTTAACACATTTTTAGACACCTACTTGATCGGCTAATTGTAATGTATAAAACTCTCCCAGGAGTAACTCTTACTCGCAGCGGGTATCGGGATCCAACTATCTCATAGAAGGTATGCAATCTCATTGCAAATTTCAACACTTGAAATTCCCGATAATATTTTGCCCCTAGTGTTCTATGACCTTGACGAATGCCAAACAACCCATAGTCCACTAGTCAAGTTCAACCCGTACATTTCTTGATTGAATTAAACCCACCCGCACGACCCTTGACGAATGCCAAACAACGCCGTACGAATACCCTAATCCAATCGCATCATATGCTCAAGCAGATAAATACTAGTTAGCTACCGTACACTACGCCTTGACGAATGCCAAACTACCGCAGCACGAATACTAACTAGTACATATCTGAAATGACGGAGGGCTACGACAGGTTTTTCTGAAAACCTATTGCGTAATGAACTTGATATCGTTGTAGGATCGAATGAATTTTGAAATGGAGTGCTTTTGAGGCTTTTCTAGTTTTGCTAAAGGAGTCACTCCCGGTGAAGGGATCATCGGTCCTTTCCTCGTCGAATGAGGTGCGGGATATATCATATATATCACTGTGCAAAGCAAAAACTCTTAAAAGCAATCAAAAGACAAACCGAGTGTGTAGCATCTGCCAGTTATTGCTAAAGGAGTCACTCCCGGTGAAGGGATCTCGGTCCTTTCCTCATCGAATAAGGTGCAGGATATATCACATATACCTCTGTGCAAAGCAAGAACTGTAGCTACCTGTTTTATTTTGAAATTTGATTCTACAACATCATTAGGTTTCTTTTATTTCATTAATCACATTAATGAAGTCCCATCATTTAAGTACCTAAACATCACAGATAAATACGACGTACACTTATGCCATCCGCATTCGCCTCGATGTCCCCTCGTGCACCGTTAGGTTAGGTAACTAACGACAGAGCGGGGCAGGGCTAGCGTGGGTGTAAAACATAAGTAACGTCTATATAATATATCGTATATACTATATACTGTATCTATCACAGAACATCACATGATCACATCACAGATATCGCAGCAGAAGAAACACATGAAATATTGGATATACTAGGACGTCCGTGTTTTCAATACGAGCCAGTATAAAACACGGATTCCACGGTCGTGATGAATAGCCAAACCCACACCCCTAGACCCCTACGAGAGCGGCAAGCAACCCTACCAATTCTAGAGTTAGGAGACCCGGACTCGACTCCTCGAGTTGGTCTCCCACTAGACTCCAGAACCCGGTTACTTGTGCCCTCCTCCTTGGGTCTATCCTAGTGCAGAAAAGTAAATAATATACAAAGGGTGACATCTTCCGCAACCTGGAAGTGCCCCAATAAAAGAATATTACATACAAGTTTTTACATGAATGAAAATGAAAAACACTCATCTCACATAAAAAAACCCCGGCTATTCAAACACGACGATCCAATATAACATATCCAGCAACACATAACATCACATGTCATAAACGTAAGTAAATATGCGCATCCCAATTGTCGTTGACCTATAGCAATGAAACCGGCGATATCACATATTACACTTACGGTCACAGAAAAGAAAGTGTAAAACTACAACAGTTGGAATCCGCAACCTCCTCAGACATCGCATGCCTGACCAAATGAATTACTTAGACATCACATGCCTAACAATTATAAACCACGCATTTTAGTCTCATTATCGAAAACTCTTTTCAATATCAAGTCGGGCAATTCAACAAGATTCCCGACATCCTGATCGAATGCTCGTCGCAAACTTCAGTAGACGGCCGCACCCCCGACACCGTCGACGAAGTGCACCAAGGCGGAACACCGCTACCGGGAGCACCCGAACGGATGCTTTCGGCGACGGGGTTCTTCTACAGTCACTTGGTCGGGGCTATGGGATGTAGCTGTCTATTAAGTTTACCCGGCGAGCATCCGCGTACGCTACGTGATTGCGACGGACTTTTGATCGCATCAAAATTCCGTGGCAACCGATCAAGTGAGACTAAACTGCTATGTTTTTAACATTCATTCAGTTATCACATAACTTTTATGAATTCCAATTATTGTATCCCATTCCAGATAAGCAGAAAATGTTAAACTTTCCGATTGAATATTCGAACACCCAAGTTTTCCCGAAACAGGTCAACACATGAAATAAGTCTAACAACATTCAGTTCGTGCCTCAGTACCAACGGTCCAGCCGTAGAAGGGTCAAGCCAACGCCTCACATGTGGCACGCCGTATGCCCCAAACCCGAAGGTTCAAAGGGCAGTTCAAGACGGTCACATAATCGAGTTAAGGTTTGTTGTCTTCTAGAGGGTCCATCGCGTTACTTGCACTACTTAGAACGTCGTTAAACTACTGAAAAATCCAACACTTGGAAATTTCCCGACAGGGGAAAAATTGGGTATTTATATCCGGTCGAACTTTTTAACATATTCAAAAAATTATCCGGAAAGCCACTTAGACAAAATCTGATACTCCGATCAAAACACCGAATCCCCAAAACAACTCCAGAAAATTCAACTCTTGAATAAATTTTAAAAATACCCAGAGAACTCAGCACCTGAAACAATGAATTACTGTGCAAACAGTTAGGGCTGACGTCACAATTCTGCCGCGGAACCGCCGCATAAGCTAGGCTTATGCCGCGGTTCCGCCGCCGATTACACTGTTCATGCAATAAATTTTGCGCCGTAATTCTTAGAATTCCCTGCTGAGTTTTCTGCATATTTTTAATTTGGAAAAATCCACGATTTTAAAAAAAGGACAGAGAGCATGTTTGGAATTGGGTTTCGGGTTCGTTCGGACTTCAAATTGCGTCTAGACTTCGCCTAAGGCTCTAGCTAGGCTCTGATACCACTGTAGGGTTCCTAGGCACCCTAATGAGGTCTCACAAGGCATCAACCATGCCAATTTCAAATTTTAACGGTGCCGAGAAACCCTAGAACGGATCGTCGGCTAGATGTTTAGGCGAAAATGAAACTAGTTAACAACTTAACTAAAGTTTAAACGGAAATACAACCTTTGTAGATCCGGTGCTCCACCTCCATAGCTCCGCAACGAAGTCCCCTCGCTGTCCAAATGAATTCCCGGGCTCTAGCGTCGGCTTCGTCGGAGAAATGGCGAGCTAGGTCGTCGATGTCCATGCCGAAGATGATCTACGTCGAGGCATCGCTAGATCAAGCTCCACCTTCACCAAGCCATGAAAACTTGTGAAGGAAACACACTCTACTACTTGGCAAGAGGTAGAGGATGAAGAAATAGGAAGTGGGTAGACTTTAGAATTGGATTTCTCACACTTTTCATCAATCCACCATTGATGAAGAGAAGCTTTCTTCATTGAAGAAGATGAAGAAGAAGAAGCTATTATTATGATAAGTTAATTAGAATAATTGAAAAAGAATTATCCTTATCATAACATGAACCATGGTTTGATGTAGAGAGTTAACTCAAGTTAGATGAATGGTTAGGGTTTGAAGAAGAAGACAAAAAGTTTACATAAGTCAAAGTTGCATGAAGCTTCATGAAGCTTCATGTAAGAAAGCAACCTTTTTATTTTCTTTTCCCTTTTTCTTTTAATCCAAATTAAAAGATAAAAGAATAAATGAATAATAAATAAAACCCTAACCATTTACTTAACCAAGGTTTAACTCTTTACACAAAACCTAGTAATCTTGCATCATCAAACATGATACAATCAAGTGCACAAAAGTATATCACATATACAATGTGCACACCCGAGTGAGAATATCCATTTAAAGTGAACCGATACTAGTTAATGCAAAGTAATATATCAAATATATAATTACACATTAAATCATTAAATCAACACTTGATTTAACGATCCGGTCATATCACATATAACCGACTAATATTCAATGTATCGGCTTATCGAATCAATCCTTGATTCGATAACTAGGTTATATCGCATACAACCATTTGACACATTCATCGTGAGAATAGAATACGGTATCGCATACACGCATTATTCTCGGTCCCGCACATATCTCATATGCGCGCCTATTTCGTTTTGCTTGAGCCAGGAAAGCTCTGTGTAGGACTCTAAAGACTCGTCAATACGCCGGCAGCAGGTGATGATCATATCAAACACCCACAAGCCGCAAGCGGTCTGCTAAACGTAACGGCCACCCGGGTATTGAGTGATCTGAAGATCGATGAGCAAGCCCGCTCACACTCCAGTGAATCTAACCAGTAACACTACCGTACAGTCCGGTCTGATCGTCTGATATGTCGCATATCTCGCCTAGGGGTGGTAAACGTCAGACCCCAATAGCTCGATAAGTCGTGTCGATATGAGGTCTATAATAATTCGAGAAACTACTGATAACACTTACCAGTAAATCTCAGCAACCCTGGCCAGGGATTTCCGGTTATAGCCAATCGAACACAGCGCAACATCAACCCCCTATACCGGGAGAGACGAATCCCCTCCTATCGTTCATTGCCTCCATGTGACTCGGGACTGTACCCAAAAACCACCGTTTTGCACGCCCTCTTGGACGTGGTAAGATGGAAATCAAAGCACAGTGGGAACCACACAAGACTCTATGACGATCTCGGGTCAACAGACTACTCTGTACCAGTGTCACCAGAGAACTGCCATCTGACGTAAGGTATATTACCATCCGGGAGTTCTCGGCGAGTCCGTCCAGTGTACCCAGTCTCTACTGAGCACCCGTATATCATCTCCGATGTCAAACACCAATGGATATGGGATCATCCATCGCCCATCTGTATGGGTCGAGAAGGTATCCGCTAGTCTACTCTGGTATATCGATGCCCCGTCTCGATATACCCACGACTAGGGACTTTGAAGGATGTACTTATGGACTACCATGTCCCCACTAGTATGATCCGCATCATAGTCCAGGTATTCAAGTACAAATCCTAAGGGCTTTACCAACATGTAACAGGGAGACAATCAGTGTACACGTTAAGGTAAAGTTCAACCAGATAGCATACTATCATGTCGAGCAAGAAAGTCCTCCCTATATATGTCCCAGCATCCACTACAATATACATCCTATGTATAGTAATGGCCTCTAGGGCATACATATAACTAACAAGTGCTTTTGCCAATCACATGCAAAGCATGTGAGCACCCTAATTTAAAATGTTCCTATCAAATTCTAGAATTCTATTTGAGAAATATTTTCTTAATTTTCCTTAAATTAGAAAGATCTTCTTTGTTAAACAGAGGACCCTTGGATCAAAAATCCAGCGGTGATCATTTGATATTATAAAAAATCTACCATAGGAAAATATTTTCCTAATCTTATAATAAGAATAAAATTCTATGTTAACAAGATATCCATATTAAGAAAATATATTTCTGATTTTGTTAAACTAAAAAGATTTGATAGAATAAAATTCTAATCTTATTAAAACTAACAAAATATTCATAATCTTGTTAAACAAAGAAGAATTCTTCTCTGTTAAACAGAGAGCCTTTGGATTAAAAAATCCAATGGTGAATAAAATGCACCGAGTGATCTAAAAGATCATGTTGGTTATAAAATCAATCAAAACCTCTCAATGAGAGATGGGCTGAACAAACTGATTCTTTTCTTTCTCCTATAAATAGGAGCCAAGGGGACACACAGAGGAAGGGGGAAGAAAAATAGAGAGAGAATTTAATTCTCTAAAGAAGGGGAACCCCTCCCAAAAAGATCCCACAAAAAGAGAATTTAATTCTCAAACTAAGACTTTAACTCTTCTAAAAGAACTTAGTTCTTTCTCTGGTTAAGATCTGCAGAAGCAGATCTCCCCACAAGTTGAGAATTTAATTCTCATCGGGGAGATTCTGTCATGCAGATTCAAAAACTAGAGGAAAAAACTGAATCCAAAAGAGTTTAACTCTTACAAAACACATAGGAATTTAATTCCTCTAAATAAAATTAGGATTTAATCCTATAAAAGAATTTAATTCTTAAACAAGGGATTTAACTTTCCATGCACGTAAAAGAGATCAGTACCCAACATGATCACGTGTGTTCACGTGACTCCCCCCTCAATGATCAAAAGAGAATGAATGAAATTAGGTCACGTGCTCCCACGTGACCCTTGAACAAACTTCTCAAAGTAAAAAGGGAGTAAAGCCAAGGCAGAACAGATTTTGGACGTCTCACGTGTTCCCACTTGACCCCTAACAATTATCAAACAAAAGAAGATTCTACCCAAAGGCAATGCCCGCCTAAAAGAGCACCTCACGTGACCCCTGAGAAATGCTCAGCACTTATAAAAGAGAAAAGGGAATAAACCCTATTTTTGGAGCGCCTCACGTGACCCCACGTGACCCCGAGCAGTGCTTAACTTTTATAAAGAAGGAAGGGAATAAACCCTATTTTTAGAGCGCCTCACGTGATCCCACGTGAGCGCCTCAAATTCTTAGTGTTTAACACTATTTCAAGCGCCTCACGTGGGAGCACATGAGCGCTGATTATACACTAGTATTTAACACTACTTTAAGGCCTCATGTGGGAGCACGTGAGCGCCGATAATATATTAGTGTTTAACACTATGAGAGGACAATATTAGCCGAACTTAGATCAGATCTTCCGAAGGCAATAAATTGAGCTCCTCATGCTCAGGGTCCCCCAAACCGATCTTAGTCCCAGAGATAGCTAATGAGCTCCTAACAGATGGCATCTAAAATAATGTTCATCCCACCATGATCTCTCCCCTCGATCAAGGGTACATCTCTCCACACTTCCGATACATGTCGTTGTAATTCTTCAACGTCTTTAGAGAGGTGGAGGGTCCCAATAACCAATAACTCTTGGCACACCACCGAACAAGCTTTTCAAAAAGAGGAGTAAATCTAAAACACATCTCAATTTGGGGGCGTCTCACGTGACCTCACGTGATCCCTTGATAGTGATTAGCACTCAGAAAAAGAAAAGAAGAATAAAACAAAGGCAATTTTCATTATTCAGAGTGCCTTACGTGATCTCACGTGACCCAATAGTGCTTAGCACTTAGAAAAGGAAAAAGAGAATAAACCCAAGATAGCTCCCATTTTGAAGGCACCTCACGTGTTCCCACGTGACCCCTAAACAGTTGTGTATAAAAGAGGGAGAAAATTCCAAAGACAGCGCTCGCATTTTGAAGGCACCTCACGTGTCTGCACGTGACTGTTTGATGAACCAAGTGCTTAGCGCTTATAAATGAAAGAGGTATAAAATCCAGAGAACAGTTCTCACTTCGGGTGCCTCACGTGCTCACACGTGAGCCAAGTGCTCAGCACTTTTATATATATATGAGGGAATAAACTCAAGGAACAATGCCCACTTCGGAGCCCCTCACGTGTTCACGCGTGAGCTCCTCCAAAGTCCAGTGTTTAACACTGATTCAGTACTTAGCACTATGGGGTGACTAAGGGAAATCAAGCTTAGCTCAAATTAGTCAAGTCTTCCGAAGCCAAGACCCTTTTTGTCACCAATCAACCGAGCCACCATGTTCAGGTCTCCCCAAACTAATCCTAGTCCCAAAGATGACTAGTGTTCTCCTAACAGATGGCATCTAAACTAATATTTATCCCATTCCCCAAATCGGGATATTGGTTCAAGGGTACATCTCTTCATACCTTTGATATATGTCGTTGTAATTCTTCAACGTCTTCAGAGAGATGGGGGGTCCCAATAACCAATAATTTTTTGTACATTCCCAAACGGTGGAAACAAAACAAGACAGACTATGACGTCTCTAAACTATCATGGACTGTGAGCTCCTTAAACTCATAGACTATGGTGTCTTTAAACTTTACAGACTATGACGTCTCTAAACTCAATAGACTATGATGTCTTTAAACTCCATAGACCGTAAGGTCCCTAAACTAAAACAATCGAGCCCAAATGCTCTTTTGTTGGATCTAAATGATCCTGTTGAGTAGATCTTAGTCTAAAATTAGACTAACGTATGCTCAACAAACGTTTAAGTTGATCTTAGTCTCAAATGAGATTAACGATCCTTAAACCCAACCCAAACCCAAACCCAAATCTAAGAAAGTACGGATTTGGACTAATCTACGCCCTACGGGCGACAACATAAATTAGTCTCCGTATACAATCCACGGGCAACCAAAAATAAAATAAACACATACGACACGAAGTGACCATCTGGAGAAGGAGAAAGTTGTTACCGCGATGCGGTAGCATAATTAACTTCAGGGGCTTACGCCTGCAGGGAACATCGTACCCACAATTAAAAACCCCTCAAACGAGGAGGAATCTGACGAAATCTGCTACGACGGTCGCATCCGTTTAAACCTCCGATACACGGTGCCATAAATCAACTTGGCATCTTTGGAGAGATAGATGGATAAAACCAAATAGCATCTGCCCACAAAATTCAGGCCAGACGTCCCAACGTCCCAGTCGCGTCTTTCGGCGGAGAACAATCGTAAACTTCATCGCGAAGTTCGCTTAGCTCATTTAATTGCAACTTCTGATAGCTGCTAGCTTGATCAAAATCGAAGTTAAGCTCTTTAATAGCCCACATTGCTCTACGTTCGATCTCGACAGGAAGGTGGCAAGCCTTTCCAAACACAAGTCGGTATGGAGACATGCTAAGACCAGTCTTATAAGCGGTACGGAATGCCCAAAGAGCATCCGTCAATTTGGTGGACCAATCTTTATGGTTCTTAGAAACCGTTTTTTCCAAAATTTGTTTTATCTGTCGATTTGAGATCTCAGCTTGCCCGCTCGTTTGGGGATGATAGAACGTAGAAAGCTTGTAGTTGATTGAATATTTCCACATCAAAGTCTCGAAAGATTGATTACAGAAATGTGTCCCGTTGTTGCTAATTATAGCGCGAGAGTGTCCGAATCGCGAAAAGATATTTTGTTTAAGAAACTTAATAGCAATTTTGTTGTCATTAGTGCGACACGGTACTGCTTCCACCCATTTAGATACATAATCAACCGCTAACAAGATGTATAAATTCCCAAAAGAGTTGGGAAATGGGCCCATAAAATCAATACCCCAAACATCAAATATCTCCACAACCAAAATAGGGTCGAGCGGCATCTCATTTCTCCGTGAAATCCGACCCATGTGTTGACACTGTGAACAAGTTTTGCAATGATCATATGCATCTTTAAATAATGTCGGCCAATAAAAGCCACATTGCAAAACTTTCTCCGCCATTTTTCGTGGACCAAAGTGACCGCCACATGCCTGATCATGGCAGAAAGACAATACACTCTTGAATTCATCGTTGGGGACACATCAGCGAATGATTTGATCAGGACAATACTTAAACAAATAAGGTTCATCCCAGTAAAAGTGTTTTACTTGGGATAGAAATCGATGATTGTCTTGTTTCGCCCAATCGCCGGGTATAAGTCCCGTCGCTAGATAATTCATAATATCCATGAGCTAAGGTTCGCAGGATACGGTCAAGAGCTATTCATCAGGAAAGGAATCGTTTATTGACAAGGTTAACGTTGGTGAAGAAGAGATGCATGAAAGATGGTCGGCTATTACGTTTTCACATCCACTCTCGTCTCGTATGACAAGATCAAACTCTTGTAACAACAGGATCCAATGTATTAGCCTGGCTTTAGCATCTTTCTTCGATAAAAAATATCTAAGGGCGGAGTGATCGGTGTACACCACTATTGGCGAGCCAATTAAGTAAGGCCTGAATTTTTCTAATGCAAATACAACTGCCAAGAGTTCTTTCTCGGTAGTTGTATAATTAATTTGGGCATCATTTAAAGTCCTATTTGCATAGTAAATTACATGTGGCATCTTATCAATGTGATGTCTTAAGACTTCACCAATAGCAAAATCTGATGCATCACACATAAGCTCGAAAGGGTGGTTCCAATCCGGAGATAATAGAACGGGGGCTATAGTGAGGAAACTTTTAAGTGATTCAAAAGTAGCCTCGCAATCCGAATCAAAGTGAAATGTTGTATCTTTGGCCAAGAGAAGGGTTAAGGGTCTAACAATTTTGCTAAAGTCCTTAATGAATCTCCTATAAAATCCTGCATGACCAAGGAAGGATCGTATATCTTTGACGCATTTGGGAGGAGGAAGGTTATGGATGACATCTATTTTAGCTCTTTCTACCTCAATACCTTTTTGTGAAATGATATGTCCAAGGACAATACCTTCTTGGACCATGAAATGGCATTTTTCCAAATTTAAAGTTAAGTTCTTATCCTTACAGCGGGTAAGAACCGCGTCAAGATGACATAGGCATTCCTCAAAGGAGACCCCAAATATAGAGAAATCGTCTATAAATATCTCCAGAAAATTCTCGACAATGTCTGAGAATATCTCCATCATACACCGCTGAAATGTAGCGGGAGCGTTGCATAATCCAAAAGGCATGCGTCTATAAGAAAAAGTATCGAAATGACAAGTAAATGTTGTTTTTTCTTGATCCTTTTTGGCGATGGGGACCTGGTTATAGCCGGAGTATCGTCCAAGAAACAATAGTATTCATGTCCAGCTAATCGTTCCAACATCTGATCAATAAAAGGTAGAGGGAAGTGATCTTTCCTCGTTGCGGCATTGAGTTTCCTATAATCAATACATACGCGCCACCCAGTTTGGGTGCGTGTTTGGATCAACTTATTATCCTCATTAGTTATGATCGTGATGTCAGACTTTTTAGAGACCACATGAATATGACTTACCCATTGGCTATCAGATATTGGGTAAATTATACCACTATCTAGGCACTTGACGATTTAATTCTTTACCGCCTCCTTCATAACAAGATTTAACCGTCTTTGTGGATCTCGGGCTGGTTTGGCTTCAACCATCAAATGTATATGATGTTCAACAATCAAGAGATTAATCCCTTTTATGTTCGCCATTGTCCAACCAAATGCTTGTCGATTTGATCTCAAAACCGTCAAAAGAGCGCTCTCTTGCTCTAAAACTAGAGAAGCGGATATGATCACGGGTAAAGACTCATTCTCATCTAAATATGCATATTTAAGATGAGAAGGTAGCGGTTTGAGATCTAGCATCGGCGGAGAGATGATAGAAGATGGGGTAAGGGATTGGTATTCGGACGCCCTAAGAGGTCCATAACTTGCATAAGATATTGACTCGGAAAGTGCTACTGACTTTTGCGACGAGTTAAAGAATTCAAACTCGGGGGTGGACTCGTCAAATGTGTCCTCGCTAGAATAATAATTTGCCATATCAAACAATGATGAACTAGTGTCGTCGAAATCATTATAGCAAAGTTTCTCTGCTTTGCAACTGTAGGATGCTATCTCGTTGATAGAACAGACATCGATTAGATAAGCCGAAGGTTCCGATGGCTGACCTCCTAGCTTATAGATATTAAGCTCAATTATCATCTTCCCGAAGGATAGGTTCATAGAACCGTTACGACAATTAATTACTGCATTAGAAGTCGCTAGAAAAGGCCGACCTAGAATCATCGGAATTTGGTTTCGTGGGTTCGCCACAGGCTGTGTATCTAAAATAATAAAGTCTACAGGGAATATAAATTCCCTGACTTTTATTATCGCATCCTCTAGCTCACCCCTAGGTTGGGTGATAGATCGATCTGCCATCTGGAGAGTGCAGTGTGCAAGTTTCAACTCTCATATACCTAACTGCTCATAGACAGAATACGGGAGCAAGTTAACACTAGCGCCTAGGTCAAGTAGAGCATGATTGATGCTTTTACCCCCAATAGTTATAGATATTGTAGGATAACCGGGGTCCTTTCGTTTCTTAAGCAATTGTTGGGTAAAAGCTGTACTCGCATTACTCGTTAAGAACACCTTTTTCGGCACTTGAGTTTTTCTCTTCCTAGTGCACAATTCCTTAAAGATTTTCGCATAAGACGGAACTTGTTGAATAGCATCTAGGAGAGGAATATTTATGTTAACATTCTTAAACATTTCCATAATCTTCTCCATTGTGCATTAAGTTTGTTGGGCCTAAACCCGTTTTGAAAAGGAGCTTTATCGATAAGGGTTGGGTCCAAAATTGGTGGAGAAGTTTGTGGGGATGGAATTAATCCTAGAATTGGAGATGGGATCGTTTTAGGTTGACTCGAGGAAATGGGCGGAGGGTTTGAGCCTAGTGGAAAAAGAAAAATAGGCTCGGAAGAAGGTGGACTAGACGAAATAGGGTTAGAAGTAGAAGCCGGGGTTTCAATTGATTCCTCATCATCAACCTGTTCACCGAATTGGTTGTTCAACACTCTTCCGGATCTTAACGTGGTTACAGCACTCACATTATGACTTTGTGAGTGGCCAGGATTCGATAAGGGTTGAGATGGAAGTTTCCCCTTCTCTCTCTCACTCATGGCGGCATTTATCTATGCAAGTTGTGCTTCTATCGATTTTATGTTTTCACCGTGGGAAGCGGTGTGCTGCACTAATGTTTGGATAGAAGACGTTAAATTAGTCGTCGTTTGCGTAGAATGTTTAAACATTTCCAAGCTTCGTTCGAGTGCAGAGGATTTTTCGGTACCGACCGTTTGGAAAGAATTATTATAAGGTGCAAATTTTTGGCCGGATTTTGAAAATTTTGCGGTTGAAAGGGGTGTTGACTCTGTTGTGGTGGTTGCTGTTGCTGTGGAGGAGGCCTTTGATAGTTATTTTGGCTTAGGAACGTATTTTGAGTTTGCGTTTGGTTTTGGTTCCAAGCAAAATTAGGATGATTCCACCATCCCTGATTGTATGTGGAAAAATAAGGATCGTTTCTAGGTCATTGCTGAAAAGCAGCGTTAGTTTGTTCTTGACCTTAAAACGGAGGATTCAAACGACATTCTTCCGTCAAATGAGATGGGTCGGAACAGTAACCGTACACGGTTTTAAGGAGCGTAACCTGGTTTAGGGAGGCTGATGAAAATTTGTTTTCCATAGTTTCGAGTTTCTTTTTCATCACTGCCATTTCGTCTTTCACTGCGATAGAAACATCTAGCTGATGGATACCCCCTAGATGATATTGGTCTAACGCTTTCCCATTGTAAAGTTTGTTCAGCGAGATCTTCCAGAAATTGCCAAGCTACACCATCGTCTTTAGACATGAAATTGCATTGAAAAATGGTTTCAAGCATCTGTTTTGTCGCTGGATTAACGCATTCATAGATAATTCGGCACATGTCCCATCTATTGATTCCGTGATGAGGACAATGGACAAGCAGATCTTTAAACCGTTGAAAACATTTCCAAAATGGTTCGTTGGGAAGTTGGGTAAACTGGTTAATCTCGCTTCGAACACGGGTAGTCTTATGATTAGGATAGAATTTCTTAAGAAATGCTATAACGAATTCATACCAATTAGCAATAGAGTGTGTGGCAGTTTTATAAAGCTATTTTTTCTGCTAGATCGCACAAGATAAAAGGGAGAAGACATAATCACATAGCATCCACTGAAAGTTGTGAATTGCCCATCATTGCGCATACATTTTCGAATTTGGTTATAAAAACGTATGTGTCTTCAAACTCAAGCCTGTGAAATTTAAGCAAAAAGTTGATGAAGTGAGGTTTAATTTCAAAATTATCCCCATTGGCTGGTGAAATAGATAGACAAGTAGGAAGGGGACCGCTATAGGGTAGCATCTTTCTTGGAGAGAGATGTGCAGTGGATTCTGTGCACCTACGCAGAGTGGTGTTATTAAAATATGATAGAGAACCGTCCATCTCGGTCGATGTGGAGGGTGGAGGGGAAAAAAAGATGAAGAAATACCGACTTCGGAGTCGATAGCAGAAATGCGGACAAGACGGGCATTAGAATCCCGTGTCCAGACAAGCATGAACTAAGCGGGTTTAGCACACGTGACAGCGTGTGTGAGAACTATTTAAAAGGTCTGTATTGAAAAGTGTCAGACGTGAGGCAAATCATACAAAAAATGCACAAACAACCCTAGAACTAAGGTCATCTAGGTCAAGTTACTAGACCGCTCCTAGACTTCCAAAGGACAAGCCGCATGATCAATCCTCTACCATCTCTTTATCACTCTTGTGGCTAGGTAAGTGCAAGGCAAGTGGAAGGTATCCGCTATACGAATCGCCGAAATAGCGGGCCTAATTAAGTAACCACTTGCTTTAGTCACACTTGCCTTAGACACCATGAGAGAGATTCAGATAAGCGATAGATTACCCACGACCTTCCTCTGTCCTAATTGAGTGCGACGATCCTTAGAGTCTTACTCTAGATATTTTTTTAATTAATGTAGGGTGATATGGATGCTCGTTTTGTGATTTGTGCGGTCTAAGAAGGGTGATGAAATCCCCACCTAATCTGAGTTTTGGTTTTGCCCCTTAAAGTCCGTATTAAAATATGCACAAACAAACCAATTTCAAAAACACGCAAAAAGATTTTTGAGCGGCGATATTTTGCAAAGAATCCTGTAGAAAATCAACTTATTGGATTTCTAGAGGAGAGAGAAAGATATGAGGAAGGTACCAGAGGAGTTTAGGGACCAAACTCTACCAAGCCGCCGCCCTTTCGCCGCCAAATCCACCTTGTTGCCACGGTTCCGCCGCAGAAAGGAGGGGTCTTCTGTCAAATTTTTCTACAGTGTCTCCTTTGCTTCTCTGGTCCTCTTTGAAAGTCTCTGAATCTTAAATTCCTCGTTCCAATGACTCCAGATACCTTTGCAAAATTCGCACAATAATCGTTAAATATACAAGTTGCGGTTTTGAAATTTATTTTATGGATCTGATAAGAATGCAACTTGAACAGCAAGAAAAAAATTACGCACGTATCCCAGGCAATGGTGCCATTTGATTGAACATATATTTTGAAGTTGTGTTTTGTCGAATAGTAACCGCAATCAATAACGGTGTCGCGTGTAGCTAGCCGAGATAAATACGGGTCGTCCTCAGGGAAACGTGGAACTTTTATCTTTCTTTAGACAAGTTGATTATAAAGAAGGATGATTGTTTGTTGTTATGAATATAGAATTGATAAGGAAAACGCTCGTAGGGTTCATTGGATTTAGTAGTTGATGGATGACTAATAAAGATAACTCCTTTTATCTTTTAATAGATTTAAAACTAGATAGATAGCGGTGAATGAGAATTAGAGTTCTTGGAAGAAACTAGGGTTTCCCCACTATTGACCCTTGTTCTTTCATTGATCTCTATTCATGTCTAGCCCTTAACAAAACAATTGTTAATCTAATCTCAAATCACGGTCGCGACTATCAATAAATTGGTAGCACGCCTGATAAGGATGTTAATATTTATTTTGCTAAAGTTTATAAACTTCATAAGATGTAAAATAAATTAAAATATTTTCTCATTTATTGTTCTACCCTAATCCTACGAACCCTAATAAGTTAGGAATTACTCACGCATGCTTTGAGAAGAAGAAGAAAGGATAGATAAAGAAATCATAATGCAGAAAGTAAAAATACAGAATTTTAGATGCAGAAAGTAAATGCGAAGTACTTAAAACGATCTACCTTTATTAATCAACGTTATAAGTACAAATCCTACGAATTTAGATTACAAGAGGAAGAAGTTTTTCTCGATCTCTGCCTCGTAGGAAGTAGATACTTCGTCGATATTCACGTCCCTCTATCACGTCGAATCGCGGAGCTGTCGTGGATCTCTTGTTCTTGACGGTGATTTGCTTCGTGTTAAAGGTGATGCTTTCTAATTTTAGCCCTCGGTCCTTTTTATAGCCCTCAAATCAGAAACCCTAGATCTCATAGGTTTAGACTTTTCATAAAGATCCACTTTCCAAGTTTTTAGATCCTACGGCCATGATTAACCCGTGGATCCGCCGCTAATTGGGCACTTTGGCCACGGAAGCGCCGCGCTCTGAAGGATTTAGGATTTGAAATTTCTTTTGTGGCCTCATGTTGACACGTGGAGATTTTTTCTATGCTTGGATTCTTCAGATATTTCCTGAGTCTCTGCCAGTATCGATTCTATGATTTTGGTAGATTTTTGATCCCGACATCTTGAAAATCATGATCTCCTGACCTGAGCTAAATCTTGCACAATATCTCCATGAATAATGTTAGTACTATTTATTAAATTAGAGAGAGTATCTTAATTACTTTATATGGTAATAAATTTTTAAGAAACTTGATTACGAATATTTGATATGCTATGCATCTTTTAATTACTAAAATATTATATAAATATAATATGCATATACTTTCCTTCATAATATTAATTATAATATATAAACATATGGTAAAGAGTATTTCGCAGATAAATCTAAATATGTTCTATATTTAAAATAAACACCTTTAAATATTTAAGAAAATTAAGGAAAATATTATATCAAATGTGCAATATTTTCGACTGAACAAAACCTTAAGGGGTGATCGACAGCAGCAGATTTTTGGCTGGACAATTTATATCTGAATAGATTCAATCCTAGGCGGAGATTTGTTGGGATGTCCTGAATTTTAAATAATCTGTTATATTTATATTCAAATATATTTTTGTTTGTTTGTTTAGAGATAAAATTTAGTTAGTTATTTAGAGATAAATTCTAATTAAATCAATGTTATCTCTAAGTATCATTGTATTATAAGTAGATGCTCGTGCTCGTACCGCAAACTTGCGGCTAAGGCGGAATGCAAAACGAAAAATTTAAAGATAAGAGCACGAACTATTACGATCTAGAATCGATTACAAACACTAAACTAGCAAACTAGAAGGAGTTTAACTACTCGGTTATGTGTTAATTAGCTATCTTTGCAGTCGTGTCCTTCTTTTCCACTTCTTTAGCTCTTAGGTCCACCAGGAATGATCTTGGATGTCGGTCTTCCTTATCGAAGATGATCCACCCGAAGAAACCCTAGCTATGGTTTTAATTTCACACTAAAAACTAAGTGAAATAACTAGTGAACAAAACTTGCTAAGAATTGATCACTAGAGTTATAGTAGTGGTAATCTCTTTGTTTTTCTCTCTTTTCTTTTTTCCTTTCTCAACTTTCAAAAAACTCAAGAGAGGAGAAAAAAGAAGCTAAGGGTGATGGTGATGACATGAGCAAGCATGGCTAATAAAAACTCTCTCTTCATTTTCTTTTTCTTATTTTCTTTTTAATGTTTGAATGGGTGGAATTGTGACGCACCATGGTGGGTCACAAGTCTACACCATTCTCACAAAATCAAGAAGAGATGAGAAGAGAAGAGAGCCACCTTATTTTTACACATATACATATATATACATATATGTATACATATGTATACATACGTATACACACACACAATAATATAAGTATATGCTATAAATATATACACCCGTATTCGTACAAAATACGAATACCCGTATTAGTAGAAATTATGAATACCCGTATTTGTATTAAGATTCAAATACCCATATTTATATCAAGATACAAATACCCTTATTTATACAAATACTCGTATTCGTATAAATATTGTATTCAAAAAAGAGAGATACCAAAAAGAGATATATAATACTAGCTCACATTTTATCCAAATGTGATAATCTGACCATCTTTCAAATCTGCTAGTATTAACAAAATATCCGATTAAAAGTACATGTACAAAAATATGTATTTAATCGAACCTACATACGTATTAAAATACGTACGCTATATTGTTTCGCCTGAGCTGGGAAATCCTCTGTGTGGTACTTTAAAGATTTGACAATATGCTGGTGGTGGATTTAACCACAAGCACGTCAGCGACACTAGTTGTACACAACGGCTACCCAGGTATTGAATGAAAGGAAGGACGACAAGCAAACTTGTCAGTATCCCTACTAGGCCTGAAAGTGATAATTTCCGTACAGTCCGGTCTTTTCTTCTGAGAGTATCGCATATCGGGTCTAAGGGGTAGATAATGTCAGACCCCTAATAACCTGATAAGTCGTATCGATATGGCTCAAAACATCCCGAGAAACTACTGATCTCACTATCAATAAATCTCATCTGTCTTGGTCAAGATCTTATGGTGATGACCAATCGAACATAGCGCAATATCGACCCCCTATACCGGGAGAGACGAATCCTTTCTATCGCTCACTGCTTTCAAGTGTTTCAGGACCGTACCCAACTAAAACCTGTTTGCACGACTCTTTAAAGCCGTGGTAGGATAATAATCTATGTACAGTGGGAACACACTCGGGACAAATGATGATGTCTGGTCTAAAGACTAACCTGTACCTATGTCACCAGAGAACTGCTATCTGATGATAGGTATATTACCATCTAGAAGTTCTCGGTGAGTTCGTCAAGTGTAACTCATAACCTAATGAGCACTTGTATACAATCTTTGGTGCTAGACACTAATGGTTGTGGGATAGAATATCTTCCCTCACGGGAATAAGAAACGTATACACTAATCTACTCCGGAGTATCGATAAGCTGTCTCAAAACTCTAACGACTAGAGACAATTTAAGGATTTGCTTATAGACTATTTAGACCCCACGAGTATAATCGCTATCATAGCTCTAGTAGTCAAGCAAAAATCCTATGGGCTTTACCAAGATGTATTAGAGATACATAATATAAATAGAATATATACACATATTGAGATAAAGACAAACCAAATAGTATATTATCATATTGAGTAAGACTGTGCTGTACATATATATCCCAAATATCTACATGTAATATACAATTCTATACTTTACGATAATGGCCTCTAGGTTATACATATTTAACATGTATAGCCTATAAATATGGAGCAATAGCCTGGTGCTTGGATTGCATGAGTAAGAGAGCAGCCACAATGTAGGTCTAATATTTATGAGAGTCCTCTCTCCCTTTTGAGAAGAGATCTATAAGAGCGAGAGTTTATTCTGTATTCTCCATATAAACTCTCTCATCTGAATTAATAAAAACGATCTTTGTTGTGCTTGTGGTTTTTCTCGTTTGGGTTTCCACGTAAAAATCTTTGTGTTTCACTGTGTTGATTCTTATATCTGGTTTTATGTTTCATTTATTTACCTCCCAAATTTTCATTATGTCACATCTTCGCTACCCTGTAGTTTATATCCAACAATATGAAAAAGTCAGGGTTGTGCACTTGACTTCTAATCCTTTGGTAGCCTGCGACACCTTTAGATCAACCCACCATTACCAAGGATTGAGGAATTTGTATGCCCTAGTTCGAAATTTAGTTCAAATGAAAAGGGTTTCGTTGTATGATTAGAGAGTTAATGGCAGTGAAGTTCATGGGAAGGATTGCGAAACCGATACGAATACCATACGTGTAGTTATTTTTAGAATTAACTCAAACCAGAATGGTTTTGTCCAAAGAAAACAAGATTATATATATATTTAAGAAGCACTTTATTAATTTTTTCCATTTTAAAAATTCAGCTATCACGTTTTTTCTTTCTTGCATGTTAAAGATGTGTAATACTTCATTCCCTTCATTTTTTATAAAATTTTTCGGCCACTTCATTGGTCTAACGATGGATAATTTACCTAGCGAAATACTTATGCTGATGAAATCTCTTTTATTGGATGGCATGCAGCTCTGGGACATCGGGTGGAAAAAAGAAGTTAATACCTACCATTAAAGAAGATCTCGATCGTCGAATTCTCTTCCGCAGCTTATTAAAGCCTGTTATGAATCTGTATGTAAAACCACTTTTAGTTTTCTCGTTAAATAATTAATAATATATTTTTCACAAAATATTATGAAAAAATGCCACAAGTTATTTAAAATATTATCGAATCCTTTTTAAGCTATTTAAAAAACTCTTTCTTCATCATGAAAGCAATGTATAATATGTAAGCAATAATACTTTTCGAAATTTAGTTTTCAACATATTATTTTTCTAATATTAAATATAACATTCAATCCCTTTTAAGTACTCCAACTTGTTTGTTCATGTTCCCCTCCCCGGTTAAGCGAAAAGTTAAAATATAATTGGCTGAAGATATGTATGAAATAAAGTAAAGTAAAGAAAATCGTGTTTTTGCATTGAAAATTCAGTGTAAGCAAACTTCTTATACTAATAAATGTAAGAAAAAGAAAAGAAAAAGAAATTACGGAAAATAATTTATCCTTTTTCCAAAGAGACAAATAATTAGTGTTTCTTTTTATTATTTTACACTTTTAATTATTTCAAGGAACAGCTAGAAACGTGAAAAATTTAACCAATTTTTTAAATTTATTTTTGGTATAAAACAGCCATATCCCAGACCTTCACAAAGGAAAGGGCTTAAACTTCATCATCGCTAGATCGGAATCACAGACTCCGGGGGGCCTCATTGCCCGTCCGCTCTTTACTAGCTTCTACAAGTGTAACAAACAAATTCTCCATCGCTTCGATATCGGAACTAGCCCTAGTGCCGCAATTCTCTGCTCGGACTATTTTCAGAGCATGTACGTTCAAATGCTCTGCGGTCTTTATCAACGCCTACAGGTTGTCTACATCGGCATGCTCTTTGCCTCCGGCCTCATTCAATCTATAAACTTCCTACGTCAATATTGGCCTCAACTTGCTCACGATATCAAAACCGGCACCTTATCTGATAAGATCACGGACCAATCCGTATGCGACTCGGTTTTCGAAATACTTAAGCCTGAGATAGAGCTAGCCGTTTTCGTGGCTGGTTATTGCTCTAGATCAGACTGGTCCGGGATTATAGCTAAAATCTGGCCGAATGCCAAGATTTTGCATACGGTCATAACGGGTTCGATGTCCCGGTATATCTCGATGCTGAATTACTACAGCGGCGGGCTTCCGATCGTGAGCATGGCATACGGATCATCAGAGGCTTGCTTTGGGATTAACCTTGACCCTAAATGCGATCCTTTAGAGGTTTCATACACGTTACTACCCAACATGGCTTATTTCGAGTTCATACCACATGAGCCCGAGTCGAAGGTGGGCAGGACCGAGCTTGTTGATCTTGTAAATGTGGAGGTGGGGAAGGAGTACGAGCTAGTAGCCACTACTCATGCAGGGCTCTATAGGTGCATTTTTTTCTTCCTTATATGGCACTTGCACGAATGGATTTGGATAACCTGCAGTGATCAATCCCGATTAGGATCCTCTGCTTGGGTTTTTTTCCTTAGCCCCTTTCCATCCGTTGGATCCCTTCTTGATCCTACACAAACCATGCGTCCTCCTGTTATACTCCCACTCCGAGTGGTTGGATTTTGCAGGCAGGACCAAGTCAAGCAGAGGATCCGAATCCGATGAATCCCAGCCTTTCATCACAATACAAAATCGTGGGCCTCTTCTTTTATACTATTGTACATAATTCTAGTCGATCAGTGCAGGAAATCCGAATCCCATAAGAACCAACCATTCATGCAAATTTTGTATGGCGGATAATTGTAATAAAACTTATCCTCTTTTATTTCAATCGTTGTGCAGGTACCAAGTTGGTGACATCCTGCAAGTAACCGGTTTCCATAATGCAGCCCCGCTGTTCAAATTTGTGGGACGAAAGGACATATTTCTGAGCATTGATGCGGACAAAACCGACGAGCCGGAGCTTCAGAAAGCAGTAGAGAGGGCATCTGAGTTGTTAGAACCGTTTGGTGCACTTGTTGTAGAATACACAAGTCGTGCAGACATAAAGAGTATCCCTGGACACTACGTTATATTTTGGGAGTTGGTGTTGCGGGAGGGAGGGGAACGGCCTAGCGGTGAAGTGTTGGATAAATGTTGTTCGGTAATGGAGGATGAGCTGAACATGGTATATAAGGAGCTTCGGGTGAGCGGAGGAATCGGGCCATTGGAGATTAGGGTTTTACAAGATGGGACGTTTAGGGAATTAATGGAGTATGCGGTTTCAAACGGAGCATCGATAAATCAATACAAGGTTCCTCGATGCTTAACGAGTCCGGATGTTCTTGAACTGCTCGATTCGCGGGTGGCGTCTGCACACTTCAGCCCAGCTCCTCCAAGGTGGAAGACACACCAATAGTCTATCAAGCCTGGTTTGGCTCTAATGTACGATTTAAGGTTCATGCCAGTATTACCTTTTTCTGATATCATATTAATTTTAAATGTTCACGGAGGAGGAGGGGGGCCATTATCTAATTATTTATATGAGGGCACATACGGGTTTTCAATATAGACGGGTTCCATCGAATAAGACTCAAGCTTTGTTGAGATTTGTCAAATCTTATATCTTATACCCATATGCCTCGCATAGATTTTCCAATATGAAACTATGTTGTGCACGTATACATATCTCAACATAAGTATTGCCTTTGGTCAAGTGATCAATATGCAGAAAGAGTATTAAGCCATTCTTCTTTTAAGAAATCAGGTTGTTTTTGTTTAACTGTGAAATATATTTTCATTTGCATTTTTTCTCTAGCGATAAGTAAATATAATTATGATGCCATGTACTGGCAACTGGTTAAATCCAATGCTTGCATTTAAAATGTGTGTATCCCTCCAAAACCAGGGCTGTTAAACGAGGGAAACGTCGGCCTCGCTCGGCTCGGGTTTGATTTTTTGAAAATGGAACTCTAGTTCGGCTTGAGGTCACATTTAGGTACAAATGTCTTCATAGTAATAAAAAAAAATTCAGTTTTTTAGAAGATGTGTATAGCAGATAGTCTAAACTACTGAAAGGTGCCAATAAAAAAAAGATATAAAATATATTAAGTGTAGTTTTGTTGTTGGCTAGGATGAATAAATATTCAGTTTTTGGAATGTTTACTCATCTAGTGCCCTACGACCAATTGGTTTGGGAACCACTGCTGAAGGTCCTAGGTAGCTTAGCAGAACTATAGATAATAAAATATACACACTGAGTAATCGGTTGGTTGGTGTCTCAGAAAGCATTAATGATCGCACTGAAAGGTGCTTTGGGTATATATATATAGTACGGATCCGTTAGGACGGGTTCGCGTTTTTAAATTCACGAATCTGAATAACAGTTGTTGGATCTACCCTTTACTTTTAACTGCTCCAATTAAAACAAATTAATAAATCAATTAAATAACAATGTAAATATTCTCTTATATAATTTTTGGGATATATCTTTATACATTTATTTTGGATAATATGAATCATGGAATATTTTGGATAATATTGTTTTAGAATCATGGGAATTGAGTTTGTTGGATATTTTGATATTTTATCTTTGGGTTCATTAAAAATATTTTGGGTAATATTAATTAGAATCATGAGGACTGGAAACATATAATTATGGATCCCAAAAATTAAGTAAGAGAATATTTACTTTGTTATTTAATAAATTTATTAATTTATTTTTATTAGAGCCGTTGAAAGTAAAGGGTAGATCTAACTACTGTTATTCAGTTTCGCGAATTTAAACGTGAGCCCTCCCCAACGGATCCGTACTCTCTCTCTCTCTCTCTCTCTCTCTCTATATATATATATATATATATATATATATAAGAGTGATTTATTGCAAACCGGTCCGTGTTTTTTAAAAGCGGGAACTCTCAGTTTATGACATATTTTAACGATCTGAGTCATTCAAGTTGATTACCTAACCCTCAAATGTATATATATGAAAAATCAAAAGATTTGAAGACCTCTAAACTATGCATCGAATGAAATTTATGTTTCATTATCAAAAGACGTTCATTTTTGCCCCCATCGATGCATATGTTAGAGATTTTCAAATCCTTTGATTTTTCATACACATACATTTAAATATAGGGTGATCAATTTGAACGGATCGGATCGTTAAAATATGCCGTATACCGAGACTCCCCGTTTTTAAAAAAACACGGAACAGTTTGCAATGGAGTGGTCCCCTCTATATATAATAAAAAAATAAAAAATACGAAGATATGAAATAAGGATACTATAGTTTGAATTGAAATCTCAAGACTAAAAGATGCATTACACAGACACGTAGAGGTACAGGATCTATATTTGAAGGAAAGAGGGACGTGAATAACAGGATCGAGTTCTATTAAGTGAGGATAGAATTTGATTAGTGCATTTTAGTGCATATTTTATATTCATACTTAGCTTTATTTTGTCACATTTAATACTGCTCTACGAGTTTTTGTGATATTTGCAGGTCGCATGGTTCTAATTGCAAAAGGAGAAGAAAAGAAGCCAACTACGTGCGATTCACACTACAAAACAAGTTAATATGGAACAGAAGCGTAAGGGATATCAAATCATACAAAACAACATTTAAATAAAGTCAAAATAATACAAAAGATCCAAGCCTAATTCAACATATAGGCCTGACAGCAGAGTTGACTTCAAACGATCATAACTCGAAGACCGTAACTCCGAGGGGGATGTTCTTAGACTCGTTGGAAAGCTATTGACGAGAGGAGCACTCTCACAAAATTTGAGAAACAAAATCCAAAGTTTGTCCGTGAATTAGCCGGGCCCACTAATGAATCCATGACCTTACTAAACCCAAACGGGTTGGGCTTTTCGAGTCTATAGGTTATTTAATTTATTGATTTTTGGTATCCTATATTCGATGAATATATATATATATATATATATATATATATATATATATGGGCTAAAGATCTCTCTCATCTTCTCGCGTTTTATATATATATATATATATATATATATATATATATATATATAGGGGCTAAAGATCTCTCTCATCTTCTCACGTTATTTTTTGGAGGGGGTTTGAGAGCAATCTAGGGTTGTAAGCTATCTTGATTTTTATTTGAATTATTATTTTTATTTAATTATTGCTTTACCTTTTCTATTATTATGAATAGCTAAGTTTTTTAGTCTAGGGTTTGATAAAATTAGGTTTGTTCGTGGTGATGTGTTGTTAAGTTTTAGTTTTTCTTTAATGTTCTTAATTACGATTAATAAAATAATAAAAATAGATTATTTGTATGCAATTTTGATAAACTAAGCAGATCTATGATAGATTGAAAATCTTGAGGTTCATCTATAGAAAGGATTTGCATTGCTGATAAACTAGGCAGATCAATGATAGATTAACAACCTTGAGGTTCATCTAAAGAAAGTGAAGATGATATTTTTATCATCTATAGTCGACCTAATTAATTAGGGTTTATTTTGGGTAATCGATAAAACTATGTAGATCAATGTTTGACAACCATTAGTTCTATATGGTAGAAGGTTTAGATCATCTTGTTTTTTTTAATTAATTAGTAATTAATCTTCATAATATATATCTTTTCTTTTGATTAGATATTTGTTGTAGAGGTGAAATCAAAGAAAAGAAAACATATTATTTGAAATCACCATGAACAAATCTAGTGGATTCAAATCCCTAGATATTTCTCTTTATCTAAATCTTTTTAATTTTGCACTTTATTTTATTTTAATTAACGCATTTAAATTATCTTGCATTTAATTTATTTTATGTTTAAATCTTTTATTTGCAATCTTTTAAATTTTTTATTTGCTTATTTTAATTTCTGCATTTACATTATTAAGTAATTAATAAATCTTTTCAAAAACATATTTTTAAATTCGTTAATTTTAACTAAAAGTTGCTCTCTTCTCTGTGAATCAACCCACAAATGCTACAACCAATAATTCGTGCACTTATGGTAATAAATTAGAACTTAAAAATAACACAACAGAATTTTTGAATTTGAAACCATACTTTTGGAGGAAAATTCTTGAAAATTTAGAAACTAGCGTGGCCTTTTCTTGTTTTTACATTTTTTATTTTTATTTTTTCCGTTTCTTTTTATTTTTTTTTATTTTTCTTTATTTACTTTTTTAGGGATTTTGTGGGCAGCATCCGCTGAAAACTCTCACGAGAGAACACTCATTCATTAGGGTAACTTAGAGATTTAACGTATTGTTGCACATGCTAATTACAATCGCAACGCCTACGAAACGGAGCTAGGATTTTTTTTTTAGTTTATAGCTTTTAGATTTAGTTTTGCTCGAGAACTAGCAAAAGGTAAGTGTGCTGGTATTTGATAGGTGTAATTTATTGCACATTTTATATCCATATTTATCTCATTTTGATATGTTTAATGTTGCTTAGGTGTCATTTGTTAATAAATGTAGGTTATAGGGTCTCAATTGCAAAAGGACGGAAAAAATGAAGTTGCGTGCTTTCAACGTAATCAAGTTAATAAAGAAGCTGATGCAAGGTGACGAGCTAAAGGACCACAAAGACATTCAAATAAGTCAACATAAGAGATCAAGCCAGCTGACCAAGACCAAGTCAAATTGGGCCCTACATAGGCATAAAACCGCGGCCCTAAGTGCAAAAATGCGGTTCAAAGATCGAGGCAAGGTCTGGGATTTTACGTGCGGCTCATGGATCCAGAATTATTCTGTTTTATTAATTGTAATCGCCTGAGAGCCCTATTAATACTGCAGTACACTTAATTAGGGCTTTTATCTCCTCTGTATTTATTTTTTTTCAAGCCTGGAAGGGTTTTGCTTTGAAGGAGATAGCAACTTTTGTAAGTCTAAATTTTTGAATAATTTTAGTTTTATGCAATGAATTATTTTTATTTGTTGTGTTTTGTTTTAATTATGAGTAGCTAATTTTCTATATATCTAGGGTGATGAATCTAGGGTAATATGATGTGTTGATTTATCTCATGATCTTTTCTATTTGCTTTAATTATCAATCTTGGTTTACTTATCAATTTTATATCTTTGTTTAATGTCTTTGATGAGTTATAATGCGTCTATATGCTTATAGTTCATGCTTAGGGGATGTAAGGGTATAGATTTATGTTATGTTAGATTAAGATTAATAAAAATTGCATTTTTATGTTATGGATCTTGGTTTTGTAGATAACTTTGATAGGCTATGATGCAACACATATAGTCTATGCTTAGGAAAACAAAGTTTAGATTTTATGATGTAATTATTTAATTTACATCTTTGAATAGTAATATTTTAGAAAGATTGATAGATAATATAGAACGACTAATAGTTTATGCTTTTTAATCAATTGATGGACTATTTAGGGTATCATATCATCTATTCTTTCTTGTCTACTTTATCATTATTAATAAAAAGATATAAACTAGAAAAGTAATTAGATGATATATTGCAAATTATACCAACTAGAGGATTCTAACCCTAGATATAATTTTCTTTATCGATTTTCTTTGCTTAAATTAGTATTAATTAATTTACCTACATAAAAGACTTATTTTTAATTCGCCTAAGATTTAATTAGATTACAATATTCTATATGGATTCGACCTGCTTTTGCACACATGCTATAACGCTGCCGTGCACTTACAGATATATAATTAGGACTACTTTAAAATTACCTATCATTAACAAACACCTACTTATATTTGCATCATAATACACATACTTATATTTATACATCATTTGAGTCGGTTCAAATTTATTGTCAATTAATCATACTCATCAATGTTCAACGATTTTCATATTGAAATTAATTTCATAGGAAATCCTAGCCCTTCAATGCAATAAATTTTGTTGAGAAATAATAAGTTTTTTTAATATTTCTTTTAAAATAATAAAATGGTTTGGTATAGAAACATTACTTGACCTGTACCTGGTAAAAGAGCACATATGAATTTTATTATGTGGAATTTCTTAGAATATCATATAATTTTGGAAAAGTACAATTTTCTATAATATGATATAAATATTATTTTAATCTCATAATAATATCTTACTTTTTCTAATTTATAGCTGGAATTTCGTAAAACTAAAGGTGATTGCTTAGTAATTTCTTTTAAATAACTTATTTGCGACTTACTTTAAATATTATTTTAATCCCAAAATAGTATATATAGCAAAAAATCATGCACTAGCGCAAGTATATAAGAAAGAAAACCTTTTATATAAGTTTTTTTTTGATATTTCCCCTTCGAAAATTGAATATTTTCAAAAACCCCACTTACATATAACTAATTGCCTGTAACCCACTTGAAAATATTAACCCAACTAAAACCCCCACCTCAGTTCACTATGAGCTGGTCAACGTTATTTGACCGTCTGAAACTGCCGTTAGAGAGGGTAAAAATACTAAAATACCCTCATCTTCTCCACTACCTCTTCTTGCATCCTCATCGACCACCGCCACCTTCATCAACCTCCTCTTCAATAATATCCTACTAAATTTATACTATATATTTTGGTATTTTAAATTTTGCGGTAAAATTCTTTTATTATTTTGCGTTTGGGTTGCGAATGATTCAAGTAGTAGTGGTCATTATCCGACCCGATCCGCATGATTAAAATCCGACATGATGCAAGGTTGTATCTAATATTTGCTAGTACATGGTATCCAGGTGAATCGAGTACTAAATATATATAATATATTTTAAGCTCTACATATCTGTTTATAATAAAAGATAAAAATAAATAATTTCCTTTTGCTATCAGCCTTGCATGGCAAATCACCCCATATCGGGTTGTTATGCCTATATATCATGTTCATATCCCCAGTTATAAACAGACAAATAATTAGAAATTTTTATGTATATTTATGTAGATTTTATTGGGGGTATATGTATTTAATTATAGATAGTTGAATTATGGGTATAATCCTTACATATGTATTTTATATTTAAAAACTATATTTTTGACTAAATTTGGGAAATATTTAGAGTGATACAAAATATATATAATATATTCCCTAATACATATTCCTATACCTTTATTATATATAATTGTTATATATATATTAATAAATTTATTTATAATATAAACTCTCTCTCTCTTTTCCACGTCTCTAACTTTCTCTCTCCTCTCGCACCCTCTCTCACGCCGAGTCCTAACCCACATTCCAGCCACCTCATCGCTGCCCCTTCTCGTCGTCGTCACCACCTCTTCACCCCCACATCCTTAACATCACCACCACCGTCATCATCTCCTTCCTCCTTCCCCGAGACCTTACCCGAGACTCCATACCCGAGAACCCACTTCCTCTTTCCCATCGACGTCGCCACATGAACTCAACCACCACCACCATCACCTCTATCACCTTCCTCTTCTTGTCGTCACTAAACCCAGAGCACCTTTTCACCACCATCTTCTTCTTCTCCTGCTCGTTTCCCTGATCACAAGCCAACCCATCACCGCCCACGGCAACTCGCCGTCGACCCTGATCCTCATCACCTCGTCATCGACTAACTCCTTCTTCTTTCCTATCCACGCTAAAAACCCCAGAACCAACAGCCCATCTTCTTCTCTTTTCTTCTTCTTTTTCGTTTCCGGCTTCGTCGGAGTTGGTTACCGCCGACGAGCACAACCCCGACGACCCCAGTCACCGTTGTTTTCTACTCTAGTCACCACTTCATGCAGTTGCTCAGTTCAGGCCAAGTTTCACGTACGTTGGGTATTGCATCGTGTCATTGATATCTGTATATTTGTCGTGATATTTCGATCAGGAAAGTTCTAACCTTACAACATGCTACTTTGCTTTTATCAATATTTATATGATTAATTATAGCACATGTATTTTAATATTTAGCAAATATTATCAATCTACAGTTCTATAGCAATTCGTACCAATAATGGTTTTATTTAGTTGCATACCGGTTCATCACAATATTATTATAATATTATAATCTGTTCAGTATTCTTTATCTAGATTGCAATATACCTGGTAGCATACGTAAAACGGTTATTACAGATAGATACATATACATCCTGGGCATTAGTCAGGTTTACCGTATTTAGATATTGGTTATGGTTTTCCATCTGGTATCTAGTTGGTTTAATTGCCTGACATGTTCACAAGATATTACCAGACCTGTTACTTAGATAATTACTAATACCAACAATCCTGACTTGTTATCTTGACGGACGTGACTTGATAGACAAGACCTGTACCTGCTTGATCCTGTGTTGGCATTAGATTTATATCATCAATCCTGACTTGAACACAAAAACCTGGAGGTATGGGGAAATCAATAATGAAACCTAATTTGTAACTCAACAGTTCGATACTTTCCAGAGACTGATCAGTCGATACAGGCTTCGGCACCGGAATGATGATGCTGACATCATTCGTCTGTACATGATACCCTGTTTTACTGCTTAGCGGCACGTCTCGGATTCAGCCCCGAGGGTCTTGACCGTTATCCCGAACACGCACGGGATACTATTGAGTTACATCGACGATTTGATTAATTGATTTCAAAGACTTATAGAATAGATAACCTAGAAGCGTAGATTTTAGGATACACATCACATACCTATACCTCACTGTTTTATATCTATGTTTATTATTCCCATTCATGTTTAATCCTAGCTTGTATATGAAGATTCAGATACACATCATATCTCTAGGATTGACCACCTACTCCTAAGTTCTTAAGGCAACTAGGGAGTGTTCCCTCATAAAAAAGGGGAGAAAATTCCCCACAACTCAAACTTCACGTGTTAAATACGTGAGTGCCTATATGCAGAGTATATAGGCGCTGCTATTAAACAACTAATAGGCTAAATAAGCCTCACGTGTTAAACACGTGAGCGCCTACATGCTAAGAACATAGGCGCTGCAATCAAACAACTAATAGGCTAAATAAGCCTCACGTATTAAACACGTGAGTGCCTATATGCAAAGCATATAGGCGCTGCAGTCAAACAACTAAATGCCAAATTGTCCTCGCGTGCTAAACACGTGAGCGCCCATATGCAAGGCATATGGGCGCCAAATCTGAGAAGCTAAGTAAGCCTCACGTGTTAAACACGTGAGGGCACCTCCTTATGTAGAATTAAATTCTACTCGAGAAAGATCCTTTCTGTTAAACAAGGAACCGTTGGATCAAAGATCCAATGGTGATTAAGCATAGAATTAAATTATATTGGGAAGGATATTTTCTGTTAAACAGAAAGTTGGTGGATCAGAGATCCAATGAGATGGAAAATATTTTCTATATCTTTCTAAATAAAGAAAGATTGTGCTCTGTTAAACCTAACACCCTTGGATTAAAAATCCAATGGTGATAAAAATATCACCATTCAAATGAATTTTTTTCTATATATGGGAGAATATTCCCTCAATCTTGTTAAAACAAGAAACCAAATTCTGTAAGACAAAAACACTTGGATCAAAAATCCAACGGTGGGTAAAATTTCCCAAATCAATTTTGAGTCCAATTAAATCAATTGGAATCTCTCAATGAGAGATTTTCTCAAAATTAATTTACAAACTTGCCTCCACTATATAAAGGACCCGAGACTTCAAGTCTCATATAAAAAAAAAACCCTATAAGCTCCTGCCAAAATACAATGAGCTCTTGAGAGAACAAAGAATTTAATTCTCAAAGAAAGAAGACCCCTTCCTTTAAAACACTCTAGGTAAATAAAAAAGGAGAGATTAAAAGTATCCCTCTTAACTAGTATAATGATATAAGGGTTTAACTCTTCATACAGGAACTTAGTTCTTCCTCTGCTTTGAGATTTGCAAAAGAAAATCTCCCCACAAGTTGAAAATTTAATTCTCATCGGGGAGATTCTGTTTTTCAGACTCAAAACTGTCACGACCCGAATGTGTCACGTGATCAACACTTAAATCACGTGACATCTAAAGACGTCGACGCGGTCCAAGTAAGCCGAAACCCGGAATCTAAACCCTTTTTGAAAATATTGAAGGTGAGCTTTAAAATAGTCATAAGATGGAATCGGTTTAAAATAAACATTTAAGTTTAACTAAGTATATTTGAAAAAGTATTTATGACGTTTTGAAATTCGACAGCACTATAAGTCCACGTTATCTCTCCCGGTACTTACGGGCTTACGGAAATGATAAAAAACGATTTTTCTTTTGGTGGTAACATGGACTCAAAATACGGATCTTTGTTAAACAACTATCTAACAAACCTAACAAGAGTTTTACCTACTCGGTTAGGGGTTATACCTTAACTTCAACTTCTTCTCTTGGTCTCCTTGTGGTGGTCGGATGGTTCTCTCCTCGTCGTCTCTTTGTGCCGAAAATGGATCCACCTGAAAGCTTCTACCTTTGGCTTCAACCTCAATCTTAAGGAAACTAGAACACTTGGTTTGCTAAACCTTATGTACTAGGATGAGTAGAGGAGTGTGTTGGGTTTTATCTCTATGGTTCTTGCTTCTCAACACATGAGACAAGTAGAACCATGGACTAAAGAGAGAGCAAGAGGAAGAGGGAGAGCTTGAGGATATGAGAGAATGAGAATGATAGATTGAGCAAGACTGTTCTCACCCTTGCTCTCATAATCCAAAATTATCATAACACATAATAATAATTGAGTATTATGTGATGGTTATTATCATATCAAATAGCCATATCATTTCTTGCATTAAATGCAATGTGTGAACAAATAAGCAAGCCAAGGTCAATGCCAAGAAATGATAGCCATTGTCATGATGATGGTCAACAAGTCCAACCTAGTCAACCGGTCAACTAAGTCAACAAGTCAATAAAGTCAACCATCAACAACCATGTCACAATAATACTTAATTAATATTATTGTTAATCATATTTCTTATTCTCATTAGGGTTTAGCAAAAGTCAACATTCAACAACCCTAATGAGAATCCTCTGCCTCTGTCTCTCTGTCAACTGTGCATACACACCCGCATCCGCGTTCCGAGGAACACGAATACAAACGAGATAAAATGAATCCCAAAACGTACACTAGGATCTGGCTTAAACCAAAGCCCGCTAGTGATAACTGCCCGGACACTAAACGTGCACAAGTGCACGGATGTGACCGAACCCTGTCGCAAAACCATGCAACCTCTACTCTTTTGCCTAAAGGCGAATAGCTCTTTGTGTAGGACTCTAAAGACTCGACACTACGCTGGCAGTGGGTTTAACCACAGACCGCAAGAGGCACTAGCTGTGCGTAACGGCCCCCAGGTAGATGCCGATAAGAAGACTGACGAGGTGAAACCCATCTGAACTTCTACTGAGCCTGAATGTGACAATCTGCGTACAGTCCGGTCTGTTCGTCTGAGAATATCGCATGGCGGGCCTAGGGGGCGGTAAACGTCAGTCCCCTAATAGAAATTGCCCTCGCCTGCGGAAGTCATAGTGCAGGTGAAGCTGGAGCAGCCTCATCAGCGAATCTCCTCGCAAATTTACAAGGTCTGGCGGAAAGTCTGGGACTCTGTGATCAACAAAGATTACTCTCCTCGGCTGAAGAAATTGAAGGCTCGGTAAGAAAATGACCACTCCTCTGTTATACAGAGAGGGAATTATTCTACATAGGCGCCTGTTACAACGGCTCCTTCAACTTCAACCTCCCACAAAAGGACGAGGCTAGAGAAAATCCTACCGCCGGCGGCAAATTCCAAAGGCGATGGACCCAAATGCCCTAAGGCCAGGGCATAACAGTACATACGGTCCACATGGCTTCCGGGAAAGAAGAAAGCCGTGCTTCCGTAGGTCATCGACCGTAAACTCGGTCGCTGAAAAAAGCTCAAGAGCAATAACAAAAGCTCCAGAAAATGCTGACCAAAATGGCAGCACTTACTAGACAGAAAGAAAGTCCAGATCCAGCGGCTGAACAGCGCCAGGTGCAGGAGACCGATACAGAGTTCCTGTGATGGGTGCTTGAAAGTAAAGATAAAGAAGCCGCTGAATAAGCTTCTAACATGAAGAAGATGACGCTCTTGTTTTAGGACATGGTTGGAATGATGATCCAACCAGAACCCCCAGTTGAAGATCCCCCGATAATCATCGAGGATAACAGAGGGGAAACATCAAATCCTCTTCTGGCCTTATCGACAGCCAAGGAGGAAAAGATCTCCAAGGTTGCTCTTGATGATTATATTGCTCAACAAATAAAATCTCATCAAGCAAATGAAGAGGCTTGCCAAATCGTCAGAACTGGGCGACTGTATCCAGGCTGGTATGATCAAATCAAGTACCTTCTGGGATACACAATTCTCAAGTTCCATCTATATAAGGGAACATGCAACCCACATCTGCACGTAGCGCAGTTCAGAGCTCTGTGCGGAAACACCCGAGGTGACGTAAAACTGTTGTTTCGCCAGTTCGTTGGCAGCTTGTCAGAAACGGACTTCGAATGGTAATCGGAGCTCCCAAATGACTCCATAAAGAAATTCACCGAGATGGAACGGCTGTTCACACAGCGGTTCGCCAGCGCGAGCGAGATGATTGGATGCGAAGAAGTTTTGTTTTGTAAATAACCGCAATCAAAACGGTATCGCTAGTAGCTAGCCGCGATGAGTACGGGTTGTCCACAGGGAAACGTGAACTCTTTTCTTGCTGTAGACGAGTTGATGAAAGAAGGGTGATTGTTTGATTATCGTTCTATTTTAATACGGATATAAACTTTATAATAAAAAGGCTTGTAGGGTTCATATGACTTAGTAGTTAATGGATGAATATTTAAAAATGACTCTTTTAACTTTTAATAGTTTAAAACTTGAGCGATAGTGATGAATGTAGATTAGGTTTCATGGAGAGAATTAGGGTTTCCCACTCTAACCCTTATCCTTTCATTGATCTCTATTCATGTCAAGCTCTTAACAAAACAAGTGTTTAATCAATCCCAAATCGTGGTCGTGACTATCAATAAACTGATAGCGTGCCAGAGTGGATGTTAACATTTATTTTGCTAAGGTTTACAAACTTTAAAATGTCAAAAAAAAAGTTAAAAGGTTTTTCATCTTTGTTCTACTCTATCCTACGAACCCTAACAAGCTAGGAATTACTCGCCTACGGTTAGAGATTTAGAAGAAATGTTGAATAAGAATGAAACCATAATTAAGATGCAGAAAAGTAATGCGGAAAATAAATGCAAAATGAATTAAAATAAAAACTACCTTTATTAATCAACTATTGCATTTACAATTTTGCTCCTTAGAAAGTAGATTACAAGAACCTTAGTTTGCTCTAGATCTTTTTCTTTTAAGAGGTTGATGAATAGATGATGATCACTCGAACACGTGGATCTCTTGATCTCTTCGAATGTACAGCTCTTGGTCCCTTATATATTCCTTGAAACCAAAAACCCTAGATTCCATATAGGAATAGATGCAGTTAAGATCATGATCCCGAAATCCTATATCCAACGGCCCAGATTTGACCGCTGAACTGCCGCATAATGCCACGTTTGGCCGCCCTTCCGCTGCGCTTTGGTGGGATCATGACTTGGAATTTTTCTGGCTTTCTGTGTCGATATTTGGAGATCCTTTTGATGTATAGATTATCAAAATATTGCTCCGAGTCTCTATTGTTGCTAGATTCCTCGATTTGCTTCTAAAATTTGGTAGATTCTGTTTCGATATCCCGATTTGACTCAGATCTTTTACTTGGATTTCAGACCTGAGCTAATATCTGCACAATATCTCAAATCAAAGTGTTATATCTCAAATCAAAGCGTTAGTAGAATTTTATATTTTTGAGATATTATCCTAACCGTTTATATAATATAATATCTTAAGAATATTGATTAGAAATATTTGATATGTACTAATATTTCATTTAAATATTATATGCATATATTTCCCCTAATTATATTAATTAAAATGAAGAAACATATGATAATAATCTTTTTACAAATAAATCTACATATGTTCTATATTTACAATTAACACCATTTAGTAGTTAATAATAGTAGGGAAAATGTTCATACAAATGTGCAATATTTTAGACTAATCAAATACCCCTAAACTTATCTTTGATCGTCCCGAGCAAACTAATTATTAAAGAGAAAAAGAAGAAAAAAACCTAACACACTTTCGTAGGCAACACGATTGCACTTAGCATGTGCAACAAGCCTTTAAATCTCTAGGTGTCCCTAGTAGGAGGAGTGTTGTCTTCTGAGGGTTTTCAGCAGATTACACCCAAAAAATTCCATAATAAAAGAAAGAAGATGAAAGTTACATATAAAGATAAGGAACTTATAAAACAAAAAACTTGAAAATAAGTGTTTCAAACTATACTAGCTTTTTAGTTGCCATGAGCTCTATCTTAATAGTCATAAAAAATGTTAGAAATCACATTATCCCTCAATAAAACATCGTCTTTAGTCTTCATCCCTACATTTCTTCCAAACATCGATCACATACCCCTACGTGTGTGTAAAATACATCCATATACTTAAAGAATTCAATTTAAGCTATCATACTTTTGTCCATCTTGCTTAGTACTTTTTAGTCGGTGAATGTTTTATAGATGGAATTGTTCACACATTCTTCATGCGACCGTTAATACCTTTTGAGGTACTAACCAACCGATTATCAAACGTGCTCACTTTTTAGGTGAATTAGTAATATCCTAGTCTTGTAACACTTAAAACTTAGCAGTGATTCCCAAACCAGTTGGTCTAAGGCACTAGGTAATAAGGTACCCTAGCTATATTTTTTTATGTTGCCTTAAATAATTACAAAACCAGTGTTCATTTTTCTTCACCATTTATATTTTCTGTGTCATATATATATATATATATATATATTTCTTAATACTAAGGTTTTAAGACAAGAGTATTTCAAGGTATCCTCTACTACCCCAAATTTCAAGATGTGTGCAGGTGCGTATAGTAGGGTATCAACGTTCAGATATTTGGACTCAAGAATTGGGACTATTTTTCAGACTTATTTTTATCCGCAGATTAGTGATTCCTTTCAGCTTACTAACCCTTGGGACAACAGCTCATGACTACTTATTTCTAGCTTTGTTTTAAAACATCTAATTTTCTTGCTTTTCTTAAATTTTTTCCTTTCTTTCATATGTATATTTATTTTCTAACCTTTATTTCTTTAAAAAAATTATGTGCTTTTATTTAGTATAATGCAAAATGATGCATGAATAAGCACAAATCTCCCCCCAAACCTATTTGCAGCAGTGTCTTCACTGATGTCATCCTTTAAGCTCAAAACCTATAGATTTGGGAGGAAAAGTTCTCAATGATTAGTAAAGAGGGACAAAAGTCAATGATAATGAAATCCTCCGCTAAAATTATTTTTTGTTCACAATTGTGCAAAATTTTTTTTTTCTTTCAAGAGCCAAAATATTTTTCTTCCCGTCCAAAACTTGAGTGAAACGGTTTTTTAAGCATTTAAAATCATAAGGGGGGGGTAAAGTTATTGGTCTATGCAAAGTTTTAAAAAGACCAAAAGTCAAAACCAACCATTCGAATATTTTATTAATGTAACACCATGGTTGGTAGATGATCACATCACAGATAGACATGAAGAAGTGGGGATGAGATAAGAGGTGTAATCGAAAGGATTTACGTCTTGGTTGGTAGAGACGAAACAATGATGGTGAACGAAAACGAGAATATGAAAGATAAGGAGTCGGTGGAATATTCGCATTCTTGTACTTGATAAGAAGAAGGGGTGGCAGTTAAACTTCTTCCGGTGGAGGTTGATTCATCACAACATCCAAGTCTTTAAGGAACGTGAGTTTTTCGGCGAAAATGTCTTCAAAACTTTCATCGATGGTTTGAGTGATAATTTCATCAGAAAGAAAGGAATCGATATCTATATTAATGGAATATGCAGATTCATTAGGACGGTTGAAAGTTCCAAGGTCAGTCTTTTACGCACCAAGATTCAAAACACTCGATTCGTCAGAAATTATGGAGGTAGAAGACTCGAAAAGATTGTTCCCTCATTCTCAACATAGTTTAAATCGAGTGGTCTTTCAAGAATCATAGAACTAAAAATATCGGAGTGTCATTCATCAAAACTCGGTGGAGTTGAAAGAAGATTAGAAAAACCAAAGAAAGTAGGTGATGAAATGGGTAAACAAATTTGGGTGTCGAGCATTGTTGAACCAGATATGGGAGATGAAGGCTGAATATCATTCTGCTTATTGGATAGGTCGGTGGTAAGAATAGGATCGGTTAATTGTACAGGAAGATATTTTTATTCACTAGAAGGGACATGATGGGTCGGAGAATCCAACTTATCTAACATAACGGGTTCATCTTCAACGATATTCTCATCACCGCTCTCACTAACATCTTTAGTTAAATCAAACGAATAGTTATTTAAAAATTTATCAGTTATACTATCCTCAATCGATAAATCACTTAATTCACTTGACGGAGTTGGAAGATTTGAAATATCAAGTGCAGTCGAATAAGGATCAGTTTGATTTGGACTGGTGTAAGGCTCTCTTTCACACTCACTATTAGAAAAGTCAAACATGTTATCCTTGGGCATCTCATCACTTAGATTATTAAGCGGTTGATCATTGAATACATTCGGTTGAGTGTAGGATGGAGGGCGTCGAGATTGTTCTCCTCCGAATCACAGAGACGCGACCACGTAGGTTCGTCTTGCTTGAAATTCGGGGAAGATGCTAATTGGTGCTATCCGTCCACCTCTTCGAAAATGCCAAGTTGATTTATGGCACCATGTATCGAAGGTTTAAACGGATGCGGCCGATGTAGCAGACCTCGTCAGATTCCCCCTCGTTTGAGGGGTTTTTGATTATGGGGACGCTCTTCCCTGCAGGCGCAAGCCCCTGCAGTTAATTATGCTACCGTATCGTGGTAACAACTTTCTCCTTCTCCAGATGGTCACTTCGTGTCGTGGGTGTTTGTTTTGTGTTTGGTTGCCCGTGAATTGTATATGGAGACTAAGTTATGTTGTCGCCCGTAGGGCGTGGACTAGTCCGAATCCGTATCTTTCTTAGATTTGGGTTTGGGGGTTTAGGTTTAAGGATACGTTAGCCTCATTTGAGACTAAGATCAACTTAAACGTTTGTTAAGGATACGTTAGTCTAATTTTAGACTAAGATCGACTTAACGGGATCGTTTAGATCCGATAAAAGAGCAAATGGGCTCTATCGTTTAGTTTAATGACATTGCGGTCGATAATTAATTTAAGGACATTACGGTCCATTATTAGTTCAGAGACGTCTCGGTCCATTGTTAGTTTAAAGACATCACGGTCGAGGTTAAGGACATCATAGTCCGAGGGTTTAAGGACCCCACAGTCCGATATTAGTTTAAAGACATCACGGTCGAGGTTAAGGACATCATATTCCGTGGATTTAAGGATTCCACAGTCCGATGTTAGTTTAAAGACATCACGGTCGAGGTTAAGGACATCATAGTACGTGGGTTTAAAGACCCCACAGTCCGATGTTTAGTTTAAATACATCACGGTCGAGGTTAAGGACATCATAGTCCGTGGATTTAAGGACTCCACAGTCTGATGTTTAGTTTAAAGACATCACGGTCGAGGTTAAGGACATCATAGTCCATGAGTTTAAGGACCCCACAGTCCGTGAAATGTGTGGTTGTCGGGACCCGTCACCTCTTTGAAGACGTTGATGAATTACAACGATAAATATCAAAGGAGTGAAGAGATGTACCCTTGAACCAAGGTGAATTGGTTGAAAGAGCGGATGTGCTCAGATCAAGATAAGTTAAGGACTTATGGCCAGAATTGGGCTAAGTCCAATTAAAAAAAATGTTTTAACATTTTATTTTTTGTTCTGGCTATTAAGCCTTTATTTGGGCTCGGCCCTTTTAATAATGCTAAGCATTAGGCTCTGACATTTTTGTCTTTATCAGAACAGAGCATGTTCTGACAGTGCGCCATGTGGCGCGCCAGGCGCTTTGCGCCAATTAAAGAGCGCATTGCGCTAGCGCACATGAAGGTGACATGTGTCACGCTTAGCGCTAAGCGCTGGTTCATTAGCGCATTGTGCTTTCCATTTATGAGCGCTTTGCGCTAGTCTGTTGGCACGCCAGCGTGTGACACGTGGCACGCTTGGCGCTGAGCGCCAGCCCATGAGTACAGTGCTCTGTTTTCAGGAGCGCAAAGCGCAAGTGGTGTCTATGGTTGACACGTGGCATGTTTTGGCGCTGAGCATCGATCCAAGGAGCGCAAAGGCGTGGTTCATGAGTGCAAGGCACTTTTTAATAGCGCAAAGCGCATCTGATCAAATTTAAGATCAAAGAACAGATTTATGTTCTTCAAAGGAGGCTTTGCCTCAAGATCCAAGAGCAAAAGTTCTTGTTTTTATAAAAGGCTCTGCCTTCATAGATCAAAAGATCTGTGAATGAAGTATTTTACTTCTTTTTATTATTTTATGATTAGATCTTTGATCTTTTCTTTTTTATTAAAGACCTTGGTCTTCTTTAGATCTCTGATCTTTTTAGAAGATGGTTCTTCTTTTTACGAGATGATTTCATCTCTGTTGTTCAAGAACATAGTTCTTTACCTTGAAGATGAAGAAAAATCTTCTTTTTCTTAAGAGCTTGCTCTTTTTTGCAGTGGGTTTTCTCTCTCTCTCTTTTTTCTATCTTTCTCTCTATTTTAGACTTGAAGTCTAGGGTCCTTTATATAGGGCCAAATGATTTGTTAAATTAGTTTTAAGAGATCTTTCTCTGATTGATTTGGGAATATTTCCCACCGTTGGATCTTTGATCCTAAGGCCTCCATTTTACAGAAGATAATCTTCTTGTTTCAATAAGATTGAAAAATCTTTGCATAACAGAATTTTAGTTCTGATTAATTAATAATTTATTATTAGTAGATCTTTTGATCTGACGGTGGGGGAATTTTTAATTCCAGCGCTGGCGCACCTTGTGCGAGCGCATATACGTTCGACACGTGGCGCGCAGCGCAGAGCGCAGTGCAACTGCTCTAGCGCACCCATGTTTGACACGTGGCGCGCAGCGCAGAGCGCGCAGCGCGCAGAATCTGAAGCGTTGCTTCAATTGAAATTTTGAATTTTTAAAACAGAGCTTTGCTCTGATTGGGGGTGCGCTGCCTAGAGTGCAGCGTACCTGGCGCCAGCGCGTCTGTGCTTGACACGTGGCACGCAGCGCACAGAATCTGAAGCGTTGCTTTGATTTAAATTTTGAATTTTTAAAACAGTGCTTTGCTCTGATTGGGGGTGCGCTGCCTAGGGCGCAACGCATCTGGTGCCAGCGCGTCTGCGCTTGACACATGGCGCGCAGCGCGCAGCGCACAGGATTTGAAACGTTGCTTCAATTTTTGAATTTTGAAATTCAAAACAGAGCTTCGCTCTGATTGGGGGAAACAAATTCCCCCCACCGTTGCGCTCACGTGGCGCACACGTGAGTGCAGCGGTGGAAACATCTGAGCCCTTGGATCAACTCAGAAGTTGAAGAGGCAGTTCAGTGCCTATAAATAGGACCTTTGGTCCTTTAGATGATTATCATCTTCTTCTTGAGAAATTTTGCTCAGGGCCTTGCTCTTTTGTTAAGAACTTTCAAGAGTCAGAACTCTTAGGTAAAATTAAAATTAAAATTTTAATAAATTAGTGTTTTTACCCACTAACAGAGCCTTGCTCTTCATAGATCTTTGATCTAAAGAAAACCCTTTTAGGGTTTCATTAATAAAGCCTTGCTCTCATGAACCCATAGATCTAAACAGATCTTTTCTTGGGGTTTCTTATCCCATGAATCAGAGCTCTGCTCTTTTGATAATATGTAGATCTTTTGATCTTTAATGAAGAACTCTTAAGAGTTTTTTCATGGATCTTAAAGATCCCAAAATTTTAATTCTCAAGAATTAATTTTAATTAATCTTTGATGGATTTTCCATCATTATTACAGAGCTAGGCTCTTTAAGGAATTTTATTCCTTCATGACCAGTGTTTGACAAGTGTCACTCTGTTACAGAGCTTTGCTCTCAAAGGGAGATTTTCTCCTTTTCCCGAGGGATTTCTTATTTAATGAGAATATTCTTTGAGGATTTCCTCAATAATTGACAGTCTCATCCAATGATGAGGCTGTTTTATTAATTGATACATTATCATCTGGATTTTGTAGGTCCACCTTTGGTCCCCTTTCTACTGCATTGCAGTGTGGTACAAATTTTAAAGCGTCGAGCGTTAGAATTTTAAGATTAAATTATAGTACTGATAATTGAATTCTGTTCTTTCTCGCAGGCGACATGTCTTCCGATCTTTCTTTCCTATTTTTCCGTTCAGAGGGAGTATTCCCTGAGGCACCTGTGGACCGGGAGGTTCTCGCGCTTATCAGAGATTATGACCCGGAACACAAAAACCTTCACTTGTGGGGTAGGTGGTATGACCAGATAATCAGAGGTCGTCAAAGCTTCTCTTGTGCGACGCAGTCAGATCCGATCTCATCGATTTCGTATGCGGATGCACCCCCGGTGAACTATGCCGTGGAGGTTATCAATTGGACTTCGGAGGGTCTTCTTCAACCTTCGATTGCCGCCATACCCATGCAGCTGCCGGCGGCTTTGGATACTTTGGGGCGGCATATACCAGGGCGAGTCGCGCCCTTGGGGACAACCTTACAACATCGGGTTGACTCCCCGACATTCGGCCGGGTATTTGCAGTGGGCCAGGTACATTTTGTCGGCGAAGAAAACGCACTTGCTGAAGCTCGGCCTATATCCTGCGGTTTACGCTTCATTGTTCCAATATTCTTCTCTTCCGACATGGTGGATTAAGGCATTCTTGGAGCAGTGGAACATCCCAACCCATACCTTTCTTCTATTGGACAGAGAAGTCTCCATCTCCTTAGAAGAATTTGCTGAGATTTCCGGTCTACCAGTTAGGGGGGAGCACTATGAGGAGCTGCTTCCTCCGGATGAATACGTTTTTGTTACCAAGCCAGTGGTGATGGGCCTAACGCCGGAGAACGCCATTCAGCACCAGTTTCCGAGTCTGATAAAGGTGCTGAATATGTACGAGAGTCTCTTCTTGGAATCCGTAAGCCGGGGGTCAGTTTCGCAGACTTCATTGCCTGGTTTCTTCGCCCGGAGATTCTATCGCAACGAGGCGAAAAATTTGCCAAGATCGACGATCCCTTCGGCTTTAGCTTGGACCGTCGACCAGTACTGGAAGATGATCAGAAGGGCTTTTATCTTCCCGATGCCGCGACCATCCTTCTGTCAGAAATCGCCATTCTGGGCATTGACGAGGAGACTTTCTTTCTCAGGTTTCTCGGGCTATGGTTGTGTTGGTTCGCGCTCCCCATGCACCCTCGCTATATGAGTCCGTCCGTCTTCTACCCAGCACATCGAATGGTGGCCGGAATACAAGTGGCCATTGGGATTGCTGGGCTAGCCCACCTGTACTATGGTCTCAGCGTGGAGGTGGATACAACTGAACCGGGGGTGCATGCCGCCAACTTCCCGATGCACTACCTTACTTCGTGGATGTAAATGCACGTACTCGGGGTGTTTGGTATTCATAAAAGGCCTCCGTTTTTTGAGAAATGCAAATTCCCAAGAATTATGCGGCTGGTCGACGCTTCTATCGTAAATCCATCTCAGCGGGAGGCTAGAGGCTTGCTTCTTCGTCCGCGCACGGTCGGGGCTGGTGTGTCTTTCACGGACAAAGTCCTGACAATCGGCCAGGAAACTTTCAAGACGGTGCTGACATTGCGCGACTCCTTGAAGGACGGGGCCTCCGTATTGAAAGCCCAGGAGATTCTACACCTATACTCCATTAGGCCGGGCTTTCTCGTATTTAGGCAAAATGATGCGGCGCTTTTTATGAGATATAATCCCCATCATTTTGCCCAGCAGCTGAGTTATAACCAGGGGGTTCCACTGGAGGCATTCTTGGAAGAACCTGCTGCCACCAGAGAGGGAATACGAAGTGCACTGCATCATTTTATGCGCTTAAATACGGGCTCCTACTTCTTTATTAGCGAGCCGAGTTGCATTCCGAAGGCCCTTAACGTACACGGGGCCTGGTATCAATATGTGATGGGCGCTGTCATCAGAGAAGAGAGGTGACTGCTGCTCGATCGCAAGAGTGCGCCCCCTGCCAGCGATCGCAATGTCCTTTTGAAGCGACGGATCACTGTCCCCCCACCGCTAAGAGGGGTTGTTGCAGTTGAGCCTCCACGTGTGCTAAGCCCCACGCGTGGATTGCCCCATGCTCCTGTGGAGACGGTGGATGTGCCATCGGTGCCCCGTGCTCCCGTGGGGACGGTAAACGCAGCTTCACCCGAGTCTGGCGTGGACTCGGATATCGGGACTCGCCGTCCCAAAGTGCCCATGAAGCGCAAGCTGGTTCTGGCTGCGACCGGAGCTCATGCACAGAAGAAGAAGAACTCGGTCCTCTCCCTTGATGCCGTACTCGGCCTAGAGCCTCAGGCTCCTCTTACCGAAGGCCTAAGTGAATATGGGACCAATGAGGGTCTCTTAATAGCGCCAGAAGACACTAATCTCGATGCCGCTATTGCTGCTTCTGCGTGACTCGCGAGCCACCAAGTGGAAATAGCCGCTCACGTGCAATCAAGTAAATATTAGTCGCACTTTGTTTTTGCGTTATATTTTTATTTTTATTATCGTGTCTTGACTGACATTCTTCCTTTTGTAACAGGCTTTACTACTGAAGAGGTTCTGGTGGCTTCCCTCAGGACCTTCGAGGAGGAGGAGAGGAATCGCGCTTCATTGGGCATCGGTATGTCTTGGCTCACTGCATCTTTCATCTTCCTTTCTTATGGACAATCTAACCCTTTTTTCTATCTTACTGTAGGGACCACAATGCTGATCCCGCAAAGTGATGTGGAGATTCTTCCCGGGCCAACAACCGAAGTCCCGGCCTCTGCAGCACTGCCGAAAGAGGCTTTACTCAAGCAACCGATGACGGACGCCGTAATGGCTCTAGAGGTAGCTCCTGGCGTAGGTGATGACGTCCCACTGATGGAGGTCTTGAGAAGATCGGTTCTCACGGCCCGGACGGAAAGGAAGCATAGAATACGTGCAGCAAGGGAGCGTAGTGCTGCTTTAGCTGTGGGAGCAGGTTCGAGCGCTGCTACCCCTGCTGCTACTCCTTCAGAGGAATCTCCGGTCACCTTGTCTACTGCTTACAGACGGGCGACACGTGGGGCTCCGGAAGCAAACGGTAAATCAACTCCAGGTAATGTGCCTTGAGGTTCCGTTGTGAAATTTTGAATTATCAGTTCTCATATATCTTATCTTTGTAGAGCCGAGTCTTCCCAAAGAAGTGGCGGCGACCACCGAGCCTGAGGGAGCGGTGGAGGAGGTAGCTGCTATTCCCGAACCCGGGGCAACGGTAGGCGATGTGGCTGACGAGACGGCTACCACGGCCGAGTCTGAAGCGGCGGTGGATGAGACGGTTACAATTACTGAGCCCGAGGAGGTGGCGAGCGAAATGGGTACAATTGCTGGGTCCGAGGTGGCCTCTCTTTCTCAAGAGTCGGGCACCGCTCCGATCATCGCTCTTCCCGCCTACGGTTCTTTGTCATCTCCCGGCGTCGCAAGCATGACGACGGCTCTCGTGGAGTCAGGGGACGAGGCGACGGGAGGTGAGACCACCCCGATGGAGGAGGGAGACGTCGTTGTTGTATCAAGTGACGCTCTAGTCACGGTTCTGGCCGGCGACTCATCAGGTAGATTTTAGGTCACCGCCCTTCTTTCTATTCTGCAATCTCTTTTCAATTTTTCCTGACAGGGTTTATCTTGTTTCTAATGCAGGTGCGGTTAGTGCTGATGTCGCGCTACTCGAGACAGCGCCGTCAGTTACCGTCCTGACGGTGACCACCTCTCTACCTTCTCTCGCACCGTCGCAGATGCTGGAAGGTATGGATTTGTGACCCATAAGTCTTATCTCTTGGCTGTATAATTCATGTACTGACGTTGCGTTATCGCGTTTTTGCAGGAGTCCTTTTTGACCACTTGTACCAGGTGCTGCATCCCCACTTCTTCTTCCCGTTGGAGATTGCTTCATCCAGTGGCGCTGGAGAATACAGCTTTCAATTAATGCTCTTTCTTTTACCAACAATGAAATTATTTCTGATTCTTCTTTGCCTTGATTGCAGTGCTACAGATTGAAGGAGGAGATGAGAGATCAGTTGCGCCACTGGTCCTCCCGGCTTTGCCACCTGCTGCAGCTGGTATAGTAAATCCCATTGTTCATGAATCTCTTATATTTCTTGATCCGTCATCTGATTGTGATTTGTTTTGCAGCGGTCGCTTCGACTCCGGCCTCTTTTGAATCTCGCATTATGATGCCGGCAGGCCCCTTTTCCAGACGTCCATCCTCAAAAGGTGCTGTGATGAGTCTGCGCATGCTGAGTGAATACGTCGAGGAGCTTGACACGGAAGCTCCTACATCTGCCGCAGATTTTGCTGCCGAGGTCAATCTGATGCTGGCGATGCTTGTAAATTTTCATAATGAAGGGTCGTCGAGTCTTGGGTTAGTCACTGCAGGAAGATCGAGGCCTGTCTGCATCAGCTTGAACTTATGCATCTTACCCCTGAGACTCAAGCTTTGAACTCCCAGCGGGCCGCATGGGTCGAGTAGAGTGCGTCCTTCCTCCACCATTTCGAACAAGAAGTGACCTTGAGGCGAAAGGAATGCGAGGAGGCTTCCGCTGAGTCTGTCCAATTGCGTGCCCAGGTCGAAGCGAACGCCGCACAACTGAGAGCTGTCTTTAACACCTTGCAGCGATGTATCTCGGACGGGCTTGTATTGAGACGGAAGCTCGACTCTATCGAGCGGGTTACGCAGAGTTGCGAAGCTGCCCAATGGGAAATCGATGAGAAGATTTCATCCTGCTTGAAACAAAGGACTCGAATCGAAGCGGAGCTGGCCACGGCGGCTGATCATGAGAAGGCACAGAAAGAAGTGCGAGAGCAGCTTACGGACTTGTTGAAAACGCTTCCTTCTCAGTAGCTACCTTTGTATCAATTATACACTTGTAATCTTTGAATAATATGTATCCATTTTTTATTCTTTTATATGATGTATCTTGTATTCAATTGAGTTCATGAATAAAGACACATTTTTTTGTTATACTGTTGCTTTCTTCTCCTTGCTGTGTTGTTGCCATATGATTTTAGTATGTGCGGTCTGTAGATAGCATATAGCTGTCAATCTTGGATTCTTTGTAGAGTGGTGATGGCTTAGAAAACAGGGTTAGGATCTGTCACCTAAGACTTTTCAACTTTAAGAGCCGTGAGGGTCTCATAAAGAATTTTCTCCCTACCGGTCGAGAGGATCCCGCAGGTGTAATTTCTCCTTAAGAATCGTGAGGATTCCTAAGTGTGTTTTCTCTTGAAAGTTGTAAGGATCTCACAAGAGAATTTACTCCCTTACGAGTCGTGAGGACCCACAAGTGATGGGTGAAGTTGTCCTTATCCGCATTTCACGGAGTCAGGAGTTGCTCTGGATGCTTCCCACGGGTTCACTGCCGTGTTCTGCAAGGACCAGGCTCCGCTCTGGACATTTCCCACGGGGTCAGGAGTGACATAATCCGCGTTCCACATAGCTAGGAATGTTGCTCAGGATGCTTCCTACGGGTTCACTGCTGTGTTCTGCGAGGACCAGGCTCCACTCTGGACGTTTCCCACGGGGTCAGAATTGACATTATCCAAGTTCCATGTAGCCAGGAATTTTGCTCTAGATGCTTCCCACGGGTTCACTGTCGTGTTCGGCGAGGACTAGGCTCCGCTTTGGATGCTTCACACGGGCTCACTGCCGTGCTCTGCGAGGACCAGGATCCGCTCTGGACGTTTCCCACGGGGTCAGAGTTGACGTTATCCACGTTCCACGTAGCCAGGAATTTTGCTCTAGATGCTTCCCACGGGTTCACTGCTGTGTTCGGAGAGGACTAGGCTCCGCTCTGGATGCTTCACACGGGTTCACTGTCGTGCTCTACGAGGACCAGGATCCGCTCTGGACGTTTCCCACGGGGTCATTGCCGCGTTCCACGTAACCAGGAATTTTGCTCTAGATGCTTCCCACGGGTTCACTGCCGTGTTCGGCGAGAACTAGGCTCCGCTCTGGATGTTTCACACGGGTTCACTGCCGTGCTTTGTGAGGACCAGGATCCGCTCTAGATGTTTCCCACGGGGTCATTGCCGCATTCCACTTAACCAGGAATTTTGCTCTAGATGCTTCCCACGGGTTCACTGCCGTGTTCGGCGAGGACTAGGCTCCGCTCTGGATGCTTCACACGGGTTCATTGCCGTGCTCTGCGAGGACCAGGATCCACTCTGGACGTTTCCCATGGGGTCAGAGTTGACGTTATCTGCGTTCCACGTAGTCAGGAATTTTGCTCTAGATGCTTCCCAAGGGTTCACTGCCGTGTTCGGCGAGGACTAGTCTCCGCTCTGGATGCTTCACATGGGTTCACTGCCATGCTCTGCGAGGACTAGGATCTACTCTGGACGTTTCCTACGGGGTCATTGACGCGTTCCATGTAACCAGGAATTTTGCTCTAGATGCTTCCCATAGGTTCACTGCCGTGTTCGGCGAGGACTAGGCTCCACTCTAGATGCTTCACACGGGTTCACTGCTGTGCTCTGCGAGGACTAGGATCTCCTCTGGACGTTTCCCACGGGGTCAGAGTTGACGTTATCCGAGTTCCATATAGCCAGGAATTTTTCTCTAGATGCTTCCCACGGGTTCACTGCCGTGTTCGGCGAGAACTAGGCTCCGCTCTGGATGCTTCACATGGGTTCACTGTCGTGCTCTGCGAGGACCAGGATCCGCTTTGGACATTTCCCACGGGGTCATTGCCGCGTTCCACGTAACCAGGAATTTTGCTCCAGATGCTTCCCACGGGTTCACTGCCGTGTTCGGCGAGGACTAGGCTCTGCTCTGGATGCTTCACACGGGTTCACTGCCATGCTCTGCGAGGACCAGGATCCGCTCTGGACGTTTCCCATGGGGTCAGGATTGACATAAGCCGCGTTCCACGTAGCCAAGAATTTTGCTCTAGATGCTTTCCACGGGTTCACTGCCATGTTCGGCAAGGACTAAGCTCCGCTCTGGATGCTTTACACAGGTTCACTGCCGTGCTCTGCGAGGACCAGGATCCGCTCTGGACGTTTCCCACGGGGTCAGGATTGACATAAACTGTGTTCCATGTAGCCAGGAAGGGTTGACTTTATCCGCATTTCACGGAGTCAGGGTTTGAATCTCGGTTATTTGTTTACCGCCGAGTCATGGAACTAGGAGTTGCCGCTATTCCACTTTGCTTGATGTTGTGTCTGTTGTAATGAGACGAATGTTGAGATGATCTCCAGGCTATCTGTGAACCGTTGAGATTTGGCTTCTTCTTCTGATGAGACCTGGGGAGGAAAGGTGTGATTCCTTCTTTGTTTGCGCCCCTGGATTGTATACAGGGATTGAAGTGATATCACCTGTAGGGAAAAAATTTCATTTTTATTTTTCGATTCTTTCCGCGATGATTTATCATTTCAGCTTTTATATCGCGAAGGTCGTGATTGCCTAATCATTTCGGCTATTTTTCGTGGTGCCCAATCATTTCGGCTATTTGTTTTATTTTTACTCGCTATTTTTTATTGCGAGTTGCCCAACCATTTCGGCTATTTTGCATGCATACAGTTTTACTTGCTGACTTTTTATTTGCAAGTTGCCCCATCATTTCGGCTATTTCGTATGCATGTGTGGCTTGCTGGCTTTTTGCTGTAAGTTTAGAATTAGACACCGATTTCGGCATCAGCACTGCTACAACTGGGATATTACCAGGAGCGAATCATCATTTGCCTCTGTCGATGTTGAACAAAGGTGGCTTAGCGATCAGGGTTAAGATCCTATCGACTAAGGCTTTTGACTTCATGAGCCGTAAGGGTCTCATAAGGGTATTTCTCCCCGCGAGTCGTGGGGATCTCGTAGGTGCGTTTTCTCCTTAGGAGTCGTGTGGACTCCCAAGTGTATGATCTCTTGTAAGTCGTAAGGATCTTACAAGAGTGTTTTCTCCTTATAAGTCGATAGGACTTACAAGGGCTGTTTACCATGTATACATATCCCTAGTCACGGATGAGACTTGGTTAGGAAAATGTTTATTCACGCCCGTGGATTGTATACAAGGGTCGGTATTGAGCCGCTTGTAGCGCAGTATCGTAGGTTGTGGGGGGGGCACTTAAGAACAGATTCAGGTCTCTGTAACTTAAGACTTTTGAATCTTATGAGCCGTGAGGGTCTCATAAGAGGGTTCTCCTTATGAGTCGTGAGGATCTCGTAAGTGTAATTTCTCCTTAGGAATCATGAGGATCCCTAAGTGTGTTGCTCCCTTGTGAGTCGTAAGGATCTCACGCAGGTGGTTTCTCCTTACAAAGTCGAGAGGACCTTGCAAGTGTCTTTTAACGAGGTTGCGCCCTTTTGGGTTTTCACAAACACTCGCCGGTAGCCCTGCTGTTTTTACTCACGGAGCCCTTTCGGGTTTTCATCCGTGCCCATTTTGCTTATGGACATACCGTTTTCCTTTTTTGTTTTTTCTCTTTTTTTTATTCGAACGAGGTTGCGCCCTTTCGGGTTTTCACAAGACTCGCCGGTAGCCTTGCCGTTTTTACTCACGGAGCCCTTTCGGGTTTTCATCCGTGCCCATTTTGCTTATGGACATACCGTTTTCTCTTTTTTTTTATTCTCTTTTTTATTCGAAGGAGGTTGCGCCCTTTCGGGTTTTCACAAGACTCGCCGGTAGCCCTGCTGTTTTTACTCACGGAGCCCTTTCGGGTTTTCATCCGTACCCATTTTGCTTATGGACATACCGTTTTCTCTTTTTTTTATTCTTTTTCTTTTTTTGTATCAGCTTTGGGATGCTGCAATCCACCGTAGTTTATCGACATCTCGGTCAATAGCTAGTTTTAGGACATAGTAGTCCGTCATTAGTTTAAGGACGTTTCGGTCCGCCGTTAGTTTAAGGACGTTTCGGTCCGCTGTTAGTTTAAGGATGTTTCGGTCCGTCGTTAGTTTAAGGACGTTTCGGTCCGCTGTTAGTTTAAGGAAGTTTTGGTCCGCTAAGCCGGCTACTACTTATAGAGTTTGGGCTTAGGAAGATAGCGAGCGGACATAGTCATCATCATCTATCATTGACCTAGGCCGTGACTCGTCAGGCGTAGTATTTCTTCAGGAAGCGACCATTTATTGGTCTGAAAGGCCTTTCGCCATGCATGTCCATGAGTAGATAGGCTCCACCCTGGTAAATTTTGTCTATGATGTACGGGCCTTCATAGTTTGGCTTGAATTTCCCCCGTTTAGCATGATTGGGGATCATAGGTCTTTTGACCACTAGCATGAGTTCGCCTTGGCGGAATGTCTTCGGCCTGGTCAATCTTTCATATGAGCGCGTCATCTTAGCTTTATAAGCCTCTAGATTTTGTTGCGCTATGAGCCGGGTTTCATCAAGGGCATCGAGCTCCTTGAGGCGAAGGTGAGCGTTCTCTTCGTCCGTTAGCTCATAATGAACTGCCACTCGTAGAGAGCGTAGCTCTATCTCGAGGGGGAGTACCACCTCTGTACCGAATACCAATACATACGGTGTTGTGTTCGTGGCCGTCTTGAACGTAGTTCGATACGCCTAGAGAGCTTCATGCAGTCTCTTGTGCCAGTCCCTCTTATTTCGAGACATCGTCTTTTTCACGATCTTCGTCAAGGTCTTGTTGAAGGCCTCAGCTAGACCGTTAGCTCGAGATATAGACTGAGGAGTATCTCCAGTCTATGTTGTGCTGTTGTGCAAAGCGGCTGATCTTGTGGCTTCTGTAGGCTGGCCCGTTATTGGAGATAATCCGTCGTGGAGTTCCAAACCGATAAATGACGTGCATCTTGAAGAAATGGAGGATATTCTTCGTCTTCACTTCCCTCAGCGGTACTGCCTCTGTCCATTTGGAGAATTAATCAGTTGTCGCCAAAATGAACCGATGTCCTTTGGACGATGCTGGTTCGATGGGGCCAATTATGTCAGTTCCCCACATTTCGAACGGCCAGCTGGCCACTGTCGGATGTAGTGGATTTGGATGCTGATGGATAAAGTCCCCATGGATCTGGCACGAGTGGCATTGCTTCGCATACTCAAGGCAGTCCTGGATCATCATGGACCAATAATAACCCATCCGTTTGATCTTCAACTTCATCTTCGGCCCAGCTTGGTAAAAACCGCAGAGTCCGTCGTGAGTTTCTTGAACGACTCTTTTTTCTTCTTCAGGTCCCAGGCATCTTAGCCATAGGGAATCAAATGACCTCTTGTACAGAGTATCATTGACGAAGGCAAAAGATAGGGCTCGCTTCATGAGCTGATGTTTTGAGGACGCATCTTCAGGCGTTCGACGGGATTTGAAGTAGTCTATAAAGACTTCTCTCCAATCCTCAACCGTTTCTTGGTCTTTTATTTGCAGGACCGTCTGCTCAGTCGCTTCCTTTTTCTTGGATGATTCCGGAGATATTTCTGCCGGTGCGAGGACCCGACGGCTTTGTACAACGATCCTGACGTCATCGAGGTTTTCATCAGCTAGTTCTTTAGCGAGCTTGGCTAGTGCACCCGCTTTGCTATTTTCTGCACGCGGTATGCTTTCCAAGGTGTAGGAAGGAATTTGGGTTAGCAGTTGTTGTACTTTCTCGCCGTATTTTACCAACTCTGGTTTGCATGTTTGGTAGTCGCCATTTACTTGACTGACGTCCAGTTGGGAGTCTCCGTATATGAGGAGGTTTTCAATTCCCATGTCGATGGTGATCTCGAGACCTGCTATCAAGGCTTCATACTCGGCTTCGTTTTTTGTCCTTGGCTCTGTTAAGGAGAAAGTAAAGCGCATTATCCCTCTTTGTGGAGTTACGAAGATGAGGCCTACCCCTGATTTGATGATAGGGGTGCTTTGTTTGTGCTTCTTCATAGAAGACGCTCCATCAAAATAAAGTTCCCATCGGGTATCATCACCGTCGATCGCATCAAACGCATGTTCGTCTGGCAGTTCGCAATTTAAAGGGGAATCGGCAGGTATCGGATGCTCAGCGAGGAAGTCGGCGATGGCCTGGCCTTTCACTACCTTAAGAGGTCGATAAGTTATCGATAACTCCATCAAGAGCAATGCCCATTTAGCGAGCCGCCCTGTCAATATAGCCTTTGACATCAAATATTTGAGAGGATCCACCTTCGATATGAGATGGACCTCGTGGGCCAACGCGTAGTGTCTGAGCTTCATTATTGCGAAGATCAACGCCAGGCAGTGTTTTTCGATGGGAGAATAATTGCTTTCTGCCCCCAGGAGAACTCGACTCAAGTAGTAGAGAGCTCTTTCTTTCCCTTGGTCATTCTCTTGTGCCCACAGCGCGCCTAAAGAACCTTCGAGGGCTGATGTGTACAGGACGAGAGGTTTTCCTTTGACCGGAGCGGCCAACACTGGTGGATTCTGCAGGTACTGCTTGATTTCGTCCAGTGCACCTTGGCATTTGTGATCCCAAATGAAAGGGGTCCCTTTCTTCATTAGGTGACTATAAGGACGGCACTTGCCAGAGAGATTGGCTATAAATCGCCGGATATACGCGAGCTTCCCTTGGAGAGACCGCAATTGTTTGAGAGTCCTTGGCAGGGGCATTTACATAATCGCCTTGATCTTTGACGGATCTATCTCAATACCTCGGTGTCGGACGATGAATCCTAGGAATTTGCCTGAGGACACCCCGAACACGCATTTGAGAGGGTTCATCTTCAAGTTGTATTGCCGAAGGCGTTGAAACACGATCTTCAGATGCTTGAGATGTTCCTCGTATGATTTTATTTTCACCACGAGGTCGTCGATATAGCATTCGATGATTTCATGTATAAGGTCATCGAAGATCTTCGTCATGGCCCTCTGATAGGTGGCACCGGCGTTCTTTAGACCGAAAGGCATCACCTTGTAGCAAAATATACCTAAAGGGGTCCGGAAAGCGTTGTGCTTCTGGTACTCGGGATGCATCTTTATCTGATTATATACTGATGAGCCATCCATGAAGGAGAAAACTTCGTGAGTGGATGTGTTATCTATCATCAGCTCAGTGAATGGTACTGGGAAGTCGTCTTTCGGGCAGGCTTTATTTAGATCCCGAAAGTCCACACATATGCGCACTGTCCCATTTTTCTTCATCACCGGGACGATGTTGGCGATCCAGTTAGGATACTGAACCTCTTGGATGAAGCCAGAGTCGATTAGCTTCTTGACCTCGGCGTTGATGCTCATCTCAAGCTCGAGCCGCATCCTCCTCGGTGCTTGTTTGATTGGCTTGGCGTCCAGAGATATTGCCAATTTGTGGACAACAATCTCTGGTTCTAGTCCTGGCATTTCGGAATAATTCCATGCGAAGCAATCTTTATGCCGCATAAGCACGTCTTTTATTGCAGCCACCCTTTCTTCAGATAGCAGCTCACTAACGAATGTTGGCCGCGGGTCGCTTGTCTTCCCCAGATCAATTTTCTTGAGGTTATCTGCAGTAGTGTGTATTCCATCTTCCACCTCTTTCGGCACCGGTGGAAACTCTGAGATCACCTCGTCATCATTGTTTTCGAAGCATCAGGGGAGGTCATCCCTATCCTCAGGCTCTTCTTTTGATAGTGTTATCATATGACAGGTACGAGTTCGCTTCCACGACTGATGTTGATCTGGTTCTACTCTCGCTGTTTGCGCGGCTTTTGGTTCGTGCTCCTGTGGCGGATTTATTTTCCAACTACTGGATAGAGCGAACTTGCCGAGCTGATATTGGTCTTCGACCCAGTTCTTGAAGGTGAAGCAGTCTTCAATAGGATGTCCTATTGCCCTATGACAGGAGCAATAATCCGGGTGGGAGACTTCGCTTGCTTGCTCGGGGTGCTTGGACTCCGGGAGTGTAATCAGTTGATGTTTTATGGCAAGATCAAGTATCTTCCGTGTTTTGTTCTGAGGAAAGGAGTACGCTCGACCCATCTTCTTTATAAGAGATGAATCCGGGTCGCTCGGTTCTCGATCGCGTGGCTTTTTGATCCCACTTTGTCGCTGTCGAACGCCTTTCCCGTTCTTTGGTTTGTTTCTGCCTCTGCGTCGGGCCTTTTGCACAACGGGTTGACATGGAGGAGCATTTTCATCTTTCGCAGCCTGTTGAAGAAGGCGTTGCATCCTGGCTTTCTCGTAGATGGCCATTTTGCGATTATGGTCGTCCCGAACCTTTTGACCTACTTCCCTTATAAGCTTGTCCATTTGTTCTTCGAACGACGGACTGGGCATTTTCACGGCGGGAGCTCTTTCTGGTTCAGGGTTAGCATCTTCCCACAGAGCATCTCCTTCTTCATCAAAGTCATGTATGACGTAACAGTCGCGGGATTGCTCCCATTTCTTGGACCGAATATATCCAAGACCGATCGTTTCCATTCTTCCATTAGGCAACTTGCACTGAGTTCCGGGAACGTTCCAGATCCTGTTATAGAATCGTCCTTGTCGCGCAGTTTGCTTAAGAGGTACGCCTTGGCGCCTTAACAGCCTTTTTAGTCCGTTCGTGTAATATCTGGGCAAACGGATAGGCTGGAGCCTGTCAAGTGTAGAATCCGTGCCGTTCCAGATTTCTTTCTCCACTTTGGTTTCCCCGGATCGGTAGAATATGATCACCTTTTCGCCTTCTCACCTGGGAGGGATATAGAACGTCTGCAGCTCTTCCACACTGTTGGATTATTGTGTGGTTAAAAGACGTTCTAAGTAGTGCAAGTAACGCGATGGTCCCTCTAGAAGACACAAACCTTAACTCGATTATGTGACCGTCTTGAACTGCCCTTTGAACCTTCGGGTTTGGGGCAGTACGGCGTGCCACATGTGAGGCGTTGGCTTGACCCTTCTACGGCTGGACCGTTGGTACTGAGGTATGAAGTGAATGTCTTTGAACCTATTTCATGTGTTGATCGGTGTCGGGAAAACTTGGGTGTTCGAATGTTCGATCGGAAAGTTTGATATATTCTATTTATCCGGAATTGGATACAATAATTGGAATTCACAAGCAGTTATGTGATAACTAAATGAATGTTATAAATCTAGCAATTTAGTCCCATATGATATTGAAAAGAGTTTTCGATAATGAGACTAAAATGCGGGGTTTGTAACTGTTAGGCATGTGATGTCTAAAGTAGTTGCGGATTCCAATTGTTGTAGTTTTACACTTTCTTTTCTGTGACCGTAAGTGTAGTATGTTCATATCGCCGGTTTCGTTGCTATACGTCAACGACAATTGGGGTATGCATACTTACTTACGTTGATGACATGTGATGTTATGTGTTGCTGGATATGTTATATTGGATCGTCGTATTCGAATAGCCGGGGGTTTTTATGTGAGATGAGTGTTTTTCATTTTCATTCATGTAAAAACTTGTATGTAATATTCTTTTATTCGGGGCACTTCCAGGATGCGGGAGATGTCACCCTTTGTATATTATTTACTTTTCTGCACTAGGATAGACCCAAGGAGGGGAGCACAAGTAACCGGTTTCTGGGGTCCAGTGGGAGACCAACTCGAGGTGTCGAGTCCGGGTCTCCTAACCCTAGAATTGGCAGGGTCGCTTGCCGCTCTCGTAGGGGTCTAGGGGTGTGGGATTGGCTATTCATCACGACCGTGGAATCCGTGTTTTATACTGGCTCGTATTTAAAACACGGACGTCTTAGTATATCCAATATTTCATATGTTTATTCTGCTGCGATATCTGTGATGTGATTCTGTGATGGATATAGTATATAGTATATATGATATATTATATAGACGTTACTTATGTTTTCCACCCGCGCTAGCCCTGCCCTGCTCTGTCGTTAGTTACCTAACCTAACGGTGCACGAGGGGACATCGAGGCGAATGCGGATGGCATAAGTGTACGTCATATCTATCTGTGATGTTTAGGTATTTAAATGATGGGACTTCATTAATGTGATTAATGAAAGATAAGAAACCTAAGATGTTGTAGAATCAGATTTTAATTAAAACAGGTAGCTACAGTTCTTGCTTTGCATAGCGGTATATATGATATACCCCGCACCTCATTCGACGAGGAAAGGACCGAGATCCCTTCACCGGGAGTGACTCCTTTAGCAATAACTGGCAGATGCTACATACTCGGTTTGCTTTTGATTGCTTTTAAGAGTTTTTTGCTTTGCACAGTGATATATATGATATATCCCGCACCTCATTCGACGAGGAAAGGACCGAGATCCCTTCACCGGGAGTGACTCCTTTAGCAAAACTGGAAAAGTCTCAAAATCATTCCATTTTAAAACTACATTTGGTTCTACAACGATATCAAGTTCATTACGCAATAGGTTTTCAGAAAAACCTAGCGTAGCCCTCCGTCATTTCAGATAAGTCCTGTTTAGTATTCGTGCTGCGTTTGTTGACCTTGTCAAGGCACAGTGTGCGGTAGCTAACCAGTATTTATCTGCTTATGCATATGATGCAGATTGAGTTAGGGTAGTCGTACGGCCTTGTTGACCTTGTCAAGGGTCGTGCGGGTGGGTTTGATTCAATCAAGAAATGACGGGTTGAACTTGACTTGCGGTCTATGATTTGTTGACCTTGTCAAGGTCATAGATCGTTCGGGGCAAAGTATTATCGGGAATTTCAAGTGTTGAAATTTGCAATGAGATTGCATACCTTCTATGAGATAGTTGGATCCCGATACCCGCTGCGAGTAAGAGTTACTCCTGGGAGAGTTTTACACATTGCAATTAGCCGATCAAGTAGGTGTCTAGAAAGGTGTCAACGGGGTTACGCCTCTGGGAAAACGAGGTTTACAGTAATTAGGTTCGTGCGAAAGCACGGGGGACCTCCCTCAAAGTACCGACACTGGCCTGGCTGAAAGTTTGGCGAACTTGTAGTGTGTAATTAATCCCGGCTAGTCTTTCCTTTTAGGGTTTGGAGGAAGATTTGATAAAAAGCAGTGGGAGCCATCCTGATTAGATAAGATAATAACCAATCTGATCTTGCACGAGCTTACGCTAAAGTGTTTTCTTCTCTCTCTCTCCAGGTAGCGACCATTTCATGCCTTAATAAAGATAATAAAATGGATGTATTGACCGAACCCGCATGTTATACTGTGCTGGGGAACGTTGGCTCTGTTCTTTCTTATAAGAGTTATAGGAATGAACAGGATATAGGGGAACACCAGGATTCCCATGCCACCCGAATGAAGAAAGTACATGATGATGCATTTTCTTCGGGTGTGTTCGTTACTGAGAACTGTTTCTCCATTTGCTCTACGTCCTGGGTATTGGATACCGGGTCGGGATCCCATATATGTAATCAGTTACATGGGCTTAGAAAAGGTAGAGAACTTGGAGAAGGTGATAAAGACATTAGAGTTGGAAATGGTGCAATTGTTGCAGCTAAGACTGTCGGGGAATATCACCTAGTATTACCAACTGGTAATACATTGGTTCTGAACGAATGCTATTACATGCCGAACCTGATATGCAACATTATATCGGTTTCTTTATTAAGTAAAGAGGGATATAATTTTGTATTACAAGACAATGTTATGAACATTTTCCAGAACCAAAAGTTGGTTGGATCAGGCACGTTATGCAATGGCATTTATGTTCTAAACCAATCCACAGTCCTGAGCATAACAAACACACACAAGAGGAAGAGTTCTGAACTCAATGAATCCTTCTTGTGGCATTGTAGATTGGGTCACATCAATGCGACACGACTAGCTAAGTTGCATAAAGATGGATATTTAAATCCGTTTGAATTTTCATCCTATGACACTTGCCAGTCATGTCTCAAAGGCAAGATGACCAAGACTCCGTTTACGGGACACGGAGAAAGAGTTACCGAACTCTTAGGACTAATACATAGTGATGTATGCGGTCCCATGTCTACACATGCCAGGGATGGTTCTTCATACTTCATTACATTCACTGACGATCTCTCTAGGTTCGGGTATGTGTTCCTGATGAAACACAAATCAGAAGCTTTTGAGAAATTTAGGGAATATAAACAAGAAGTTGAGAACCAAACCGGAAAAAGTATTAAAATCCTTCGATCTGATCGAGGAGGTGAATACTTGAGCAATGAATTCCTGGACTTTCTAAAAGAGAATGGGATTCTCTCTCAGCTGACTCCTCCATATACACCACAGCACAACGGTGTATCTGAACGGAGGAATCGCACCCTATTAGATATGGTGCGCTCTATGATGAGCACAGCTGAGTTACCTATTTCCTTCTGGGGATATGCGCTGGAGACAGCAGCATATCTATTGAATCAAGTTCCATCTAAATCTGTACCTACCACACCATATGAGATATGGAGTGGGAAGAGACCATATTTTAAACGAGTTAAGATATGGGGTTGTCCGGCCTATGTCAAAAGACAAAATCCGGACAAGCTCGAGGCACGGTCAGTTCTCTGCAAGTTTGTGGGATATCCAAAGAATTCTTATGGGTATTTTTTCTACCACAGTGAGGAACAAAAAGTGTTTGTTGCTCAACATGCCACCTTTTTAGAAAAGGAATTTCTTGCAAAGGAGATTAGTGGCTCTGAGGTAGAACTGGAAGAAATTCCAGAAACACAAACCATAACTGAAGATTTAGTGGAACCAGAAGATTCGGTAGTACCCGACCAACCCCAGCCTCTCCGCCGATCTAGTAGGGTTTCTCGTCCACCTGAGAGATACTATGGTTTTCTCATTGATGGTGGTAGTGAGGATTGCATCATGGAGGATGATGACCCAACTAGCTTCGAGCAGGCCATCACGAGTGGGGACTCAGTGAAATGGCTGGATGCTATGCGGTCCGAGATGGATTCCATGTACACCAACAAAGTATGGACTTTGGAAGTTGCTCCTGAAGGGGTAAAACCCATTGGGAGCAAGTGGATCTTTAAGAAGAAATTTGGTGTAGATGGGAAAGTGGAGACTTTCAAAGCTAGACTTGTAGCAAAGGGTTTTCGTCAAAGACCAGGTGTGGTTTATGACGAGACCTTTTCTCCAGTAGCTATGCTTAAATCCATCCGAATCATGCTTGCCATTGCTGCTTTTCATGACTACGAAATCTGGCAAATGGATGTTAAGACCGCCTTTCTAAATGGTGATTTAGAAGAGTGCGTGTACATGACTCAGCCAGAGGGCTTCGTAGACAGTGGGAGCAGCGGGAAGGTGTGCAAGCTGCTTAAATCCATTTATGGATTAAAGCAAGCATCGCGGAGTTGGAACATCTGCTTTGACGTCGTTATCAAAGAGTTTGATTTCGTCAAAAATCCAGATGAACCTTGTATCTACAGGAAGGTGGCAGAGAGTAAGGTTGTCTTCCTCGTATTGTACGTGGACGACATACTCTTGATAGGAAATGATATTCCTATGCTGCAATCGGTCAAGCTCTTCTTATCACAAAGATTCTCAATGAAAGATCTTGGTGATGCCTCCTGCATATTGGGAATCAGGATCTATAGAGATAGATCCAAACGGATTTTGGGATTGTCCCAATCCAGGTACATTGACACCATACTAAAGAGGTTTAGTATGGAAGAGTCCAAGCGTGGGAACTTGCCCACGATCTCTGGAGTCACTCTCTCCAAAGAGATGTCTCCCAAGACTGATTTGGAGAGAGCTCGCATGCAAGGGATACCCTACGCTTCGGCGGTAGGCTCTATCATGTATGCGATGCTATGTACCAGACCCGATGTAGCATACTCACTAAGTGTAGTGAGCAGGTATCAAGCTGATCCTGGAGAGAGTCACTGGACAGCTGTGAAGAGCATTCTCAAGTACTTGCGAAGGACTAGAGATATGTTCTTGGTGTATGGTAACGGAGAACTCCAAGTGGAGTCCTTTACCGATTCGAGCTTCCAGAGTGATAAGGACGACTCTAAGTCGCAGTCGGGCTTTGTCTTTACCCTTTACGGAGGGGCGGTTAGCTGGAAGAGTTCCAAGCAGGAAACCGTGGCAGACTTGACGATGGAGGCTGAATACATCGCTGCCAACGATGCTGCTAAAGAAGCTGTCTGGGTCAAGAAGTTCATTATTGAACTTGGAGTGGTTCCATCCATTGAGCATCCAATACCTTTGTATTGCGATAACAATGGAGCGGTGGCTTTGGCCAAGGAACCCAGGTCCCATCAGCGGTCCAGGCATATTCTGAGGCGGTATCACCTGATCCGGGAGATAGTTGATCGCCGGGAGATCGAGGTCAGGAGAGTTGACACGAAGAACAACACGGCGGATCCACTCACGAAGGCCATTCCCCAGATACAGTTTGAGAGACTCTTCGGGATGCTCGGTATGAGATACTACAGCAGCTGGCCCTAGTGCAAGTGGGAGATTGTTAGTTGTATGTATGCCCTAGAGGCCAGTATTGTACAGATTATGTATATTATATTGGATGCTTGGACATATATAGAGATGACTTTCTTGCTCGACATGATAGTATGCTATCTGGTTGCCATTTATCTTAACATGTACACTAGTCTCTTTATACTGTCTTATAGTTATATGTTGGTAAAGCCCTTAGGATTTGTACTTGACTACCTGGACTATGATGCAGATCATACTAGTGGGGACATGGTAGTCCATAAGTACATCCTTCAAGGTCCCTAGTCGTGGGTGTATCGAGACGGGGCATCGATATACCAGAGTAGACTAGCGTATACGCTTCTCGACCCATGTGATGGGCGATGGATGATCCCATATCCATTGGTGTTTGACATCAGAGATGGTATACGGGTGCTCAGTGGAAACTGGGTACACTGGACGGACTCGCCGAGAACTCCCAGATGGTATTATACCTCACGTCAGATGGCAGTTCTCAGGTGACACTGGTACAGGTTAGTCTGTAGACCCGAGATCGTCATAGAGTCTTGTGTGGTTCCCACTGTGCTTTGATCTCCACCTTACCACGTCCATGAGGGCGTGCAAAACGGTGGTCTTTGGGTACAGTCCCGAGTCACATGGAGGCAATGAGCGATAGGAGGGGTTTCGTCTCTCCCGGTATTGGGGGTTGATGTTGCGCAGTGCTCGATTGGCCGTAACAGGGAAGTCCCTGGCCAGGGCTGATCAGAGATTTGCTGGTAAGTGTTACCAGTAGTTTCTCGACCCGTTACGAGCCTCACATCAGCACGACTTATCGGGTTATTGGGGTCTGACGTATACCACCCCTAGACTTGATATGCGACGTATCAGACGAAGAGACTTGACTGTATGGTAAGTGTTACTGGACGGATTCGCAGGAGTGTGAGCGGGCTAGCTCGTCGATCTTCTGATCGCTCAATACCCGGGTGGCCGTTACGTTTAGCAGACCGCTTGCGGCTTGTGGGTGCTTGATATGATCATCATCTGCTACCGGCGTATTGACGAGTCTTTAGAGTCCTACACAGAGGTTTCCTGGTTCAAGCGAAACGAAATAGGAGTGCATATGAGATATGTGCGGGACCGAGAATAATGCGTGTATGTGATACCGTATTTGATTCTCGCGATTAATGTTTCGATTGGTTGTATATGATATAACCTAGTTATCGAATCGAAGACCGATTTGATAAGTCGATACATTAAATACTAGTCGGTTATGTGCGACATGACCGGATCATTGAATCAAGTGTTGATTTAATGATTTAATGTATAATTATATATTTGATATATTACTTTGCATTAACTAGTATTGGTTCACTTTAAACGGATTTTTCTCACTTGATGTGCACATTGTATATGTGATATGTTTTGTGTACACTTGTATGTATCATGTTTGATGATGCATATAGTTTTGGTTTTGTGTAAAGAATGCAACCATGGTTATGAGAGTGGTTAGGGTTTATGGTTTATTCTCTTTTTATTTAATCCATTCATTATTTATTAAATGGATTTATGTAATACAAAATGGTTTCATTTTGTCTTGAAGCTTGTTGAAGCTTCATGAAGCTTTGACCAATGATAACCATTTTGTCATTTTGCTTAACCCTAACCACTCCCACTAACCATGGTCTATTCTCTACACTTGACCATGGTTAGAAGATGATAAGAATGGATTTTATTATTCATTTTTACTTAACACTTGAAAAAGAATTCTATCATCTTCTTCTTCTTCTAAAAGTGAGAAAGCTTGCTACTTTAATGGCAAGTTGTGATCTAGTGAGCAAAATCCAAATCTAAAGTGAACCCATCTCCTATTTCTTCACCCTCTACCTCTAGCCAAGTTGTAGAGTGTGTTTTCTTCACAAATTTCATCACTTTGTGAAGTCGGAGCTTGAACTTGCGATGCCTCGACGTAGATCGTCTTTGACACGAAGCCGGCGACCTAGCTCACTCGTTTCTTCGACGAAGCCGATGCTTGAGCCCGGAGTTCGACTTGGACAGCGAGGAGACATCGTTGCGGAGCCGTGGAGGTGGACATCCGGATCTACAAAGTTTGTATTTCCGTATCCATGTAGTTAAGTGTTAACTAGCTTTTCTTTTCGCCTAAACATCTAGTTAAAGATCCGTAGTCTAGGGTTTCTCGGCACCAAAAATTTTAATTTGGCATGTTCGATGCCTTGAGAGAACCTACTAGGGTGCCTAGGAACCTTTCACCAGCTTCGTGCCCGAGTTGCCTCGGCATTGAGGTGGGAGCCCGTAAAAGAAGTAGGCGATGTGGTGCACTTCCGGCGACGAGGTGGAGACCGGAGCTTCCGCAAGAGATCGGGATGACGACGAGAAGACCGGAGGACTCAGATCAGTCGGTATATCTCTCTTCCCCATCTTGTAGTTAGCTAGGACTAATTAATGGTTCGATCCGGGTGTTAGTGCGCGGCGGTTTGCCAGTTCATGAAAAATTAAAGTTTATCATCGCTTCCGCATTTGGCCGTCGGATTGACGGCCGGGGCGCCGCCGTGCACTTACAGTGGTATCAGAGCCTCGCCATTAACTTAGTCTAGCTTTGTTTAATGTGTTTTGCATTTCCGATCGACCAAAATTCCAAAATCTACATTTTTGTTCACATCAGTTTTCTGTTGAAATTTTTTGGTGTCGAAATTTTTTTCAGGTTACAGAAAAGTGATCTACTAGAAAAAATAAGAATTCTGTGAAAATTCGATGCAGCAACTCCACTGTAGGAGCGCGGAACCGCGGCCAAACACCCCTTTGAGCCGCGGTTCCGCCGCACTATTTTGGGTTCCTTGCACCAAATTTCTACAGTGTCTTTCTGGGATGATTTTAGGGGTTTTGGAATAATAACATTGGGCCCAGAATTTCTTGATCTGCTACAGTAATGCTTGGGGGCCCACTTGTTAAAATTTGATTGATCGGATATTTTAAACACATTTTCACAGTATTTACATTATATCTGCGACCGTGAATGTCACTTGATCGGTAAATCCTGTCTAACTGCTATAGCCCGGTTAGACGGATTTGCGAACGTGACTTTCACGTTGATGTTCTGTTTTTGCTGTGATGTTGCGGATCGGTCGTGGGGATAGCCTGGATGCAATGCTAGTACAGTGTTTTGTTGTATTATGTACATTTGATATTGCGGGGCGAGCGTCCGACATGTGGACTGCCGTCACTGCCTGTTTGTATTATTATTTTGGGGCATGGCCAGGTTGCGGTCGATGTACCCGTTGTATGTATATTTTACTTTCTGTACTAGGATTGCCCCGCGGAGGGGTGCACGGATAGCCGGGTTCTAGAGGGCAACAAGTCCGCATCTCATGGCATTGAGACGGAGGGGGCTTCACTCTAGAATTAGCGGGCTATTCGCCGCACTCGTAGGGGGTACAGGTTGACCCAGGAGGGGTGCCCAAGTTACCGGATTCCGTGAAGTGCTGGGTGGTCCATTCACGGAGCTGAAGGGGGCTGCCTCGCTTCAGGTTTTGGCGGGTGACTTGCCGCGCCCGTAGGGGTCTAGGATTTCATTGCACAGGCTATCCACACGACCAGGGGAACGTCGGGTTTCAGTAGTGGCTCTGTGAAACCCGGGGATCCCAGATATCTGTATTATTTCTGTGATGCTGTACATTTCTGTGATGTTGCATTTTATCACGCCTTGAGCGAAATATAATATATTGGTATATATATATTAGTAGATGTTGTATATGTTTTGCATCCGCGCTAGTCCAGTCCCCGCTCTGTCGTTAGTTAGCTAACCTAACAGGTAATGACGGGACCCAGTGGCGAATGCGGATGACATATACGTACGTCATATTATTTTCGTTCTTTGTAGTGTGATCAATTGATGGGACTGCGTTGATTCGAATCAATGCAAGTTAAAAACAAACCTAATCTGATGTTGTTGGAACACTTTTGAAAAAGCTGTTATTGCAAGGACGTTCACTTTTATTTTGCACAGTGATATTCGGTTATGAATATCCAGCACCTCAGTCGACGAGGCAAGGGCCGAGATCCCTTCACCGGGAGTGACCCCTCGGACAGAAGTTTGCGTCAGGGCATTAACTTCACTACAGCCGATTACTTTTGCTTTGCATCGTGGTATTCATTTGGAATATCCTGCACCTCATTCTACGGGGAAAGAGCCGAGATCCCTTCACCGGGAGTGACCTCTTTAGTAAAGGTTTTCGTCACTATATTTTTAAAAAGCTATCCGTTCCTTCAACGATATCAAGTTCATTACGTTAAAGGTTTTCGCCAGAAACCATTCGTAGCCCTCCGTCATTTCAGTTAAATATTCGGTTGTATTCAAGCTATGTATTTTGACCTCACGCCAAGACATAGTGTTTGGTAGCTGCCGGGTATTTATCTGTTGCATAGATAGATGCGTTGGTTTGGGACAGTCGTACTACTATTTTGGCCTACGTCAAGGGTATGTACGGGTGGGTTCAAATTAACCTGGATAATGACGGGTAGAACTTGGCATGTGACTTATGATATTTTGACCTCACGCCAAGGTCATAAGAGCATGGGGCAGAAATCACATCGGGAGTTTCAAAAGAACTGAAACTTGCCAGATATGCGCATACCTTCTGGAGTGTGATGACGTGAGCGGATTCCGTCACGTTATCATGCGATGAGAGTTGGATCCCGATTCCCACTGATGAGTTAGTTTACTCCTCGGGTGACCCCGACTAATTCTTCTTTCAGGTTTGGAGGAGAATTTGAGGTACAGTGGGAGGTTTCCAGATTAGATAAATTGGTAACTATTCTGATCTAGGTTAGAGTGCACGCTGAGTGTTTCTTTTCTCTCTCTCTTTGGCAGCGACCATTGACCCGACCCTAAGACTATGACTCAGAGACCAAATTAACCGAACCTTCTTAAACACCGGCTTTTGGATTGTCAGAGTTGCAAACCTCATTGCCACTCCTACTTTTACCCTTTTCTCCAGGACACCCCGTATTACTACGAACATCCATTTTCATTGGACAAAACCATCGTATGGTTATATACGAACTCGAAGGAATTTGAGGATGGTTTCAGGTTCTGGAGGAAACGGATAGGACTATTCAGTTGTCTTTTCCTTTTACTTTCTCTCAGGTTGTGAGTACCCCTAGATTAGGGGATAGTACACCTATTACGCAAATTGGATAGTCTTCTTCCAAACCATAGGCTGGTGCCGACCGGTAGGGAATGAAGAAAACCAATTAGCATAACGATGGTGTGCAGAAGGTATTAAGTTAAGCCAAAGCAAGGGATTAGTAAGAGGGCAAAGTAAATTGCGACTGATATTCACGACCATACCAAGTTTTTCGTTACCACTCCCACATCACCTTTGTATTTCTCCAGGACACTCCGTATCACTACGAAGATCCACAGTTTATTGGATACTCCATCGTATGGTTATATACGAACTCGAAAGGAACTTGTTCCAGTTCGGGGATGGATTCTGGTTCAGGAGAAATAGGAATAAGGTTTATTCGGTTGTCTTTTATCTTCACCTTCTCTCGTATTGCGAGTGCTCCTAGGATTAGGACAGTACACCCATTATGCTTATTGGATAGTCTTCTTCCAAACCATAGGCTGGTGCCGAACGGTAGGGAAGGAAGAAAGCCATTTGGCCTAAAGGGGTGTGCAGAAGGTAATGACTAAAGACATATGAAGGGATTTGGAGAGGTGGCAAAGAATTACACGGTTATAGTTGTGAATCTGGATAATGGAAGAGGCATTACTAGGAATACCCAGATACCCCATCGAAACATTTCAATGTTTCAGTTTCACTGTGTAATATTAAAGGAAAACTGATTTCCCAATTAGTCCTTACTCCAGGGTATGTATTTACCAGGTAAGATTCTCACATCTGTATGGTTTTACAGATGATGAGTGGGAGTAAGTTATTGGGAATTGGGTGATCATCCTCATTATATCGGGATTCGTTGTAATCGGTGATATTTGAGGAAATCACCTGGACTGTTTGCCGGTCGGCAAATATTTGGTTTTGAATATCCGCTGTTATGCACCAATTTCAAATTGATTTATCTGTACGTCTATTTTCATAGAGTGAGATATAACTTTTTGAAATTATGTCGATGACATTTACCTATATCAGTGGATGGTTAGGTAAGGAGTATTAAACAGCGGTGTAATTCTTCTTAACCATAAGTACAGTTTTCAACCTACGACACACAGTGAATGAGTTATCATACTCAAGGGACTTATACAGAGTATTGTATGTTGTCCAGGGTCCATCAGGACAGAGGGGTTGGTCCTCGTACTATATTCGGTTTACTTATGACTCCTCTAGTTTTTAGACAAGTGTTTTGTGGAAACACAGGGTCCGAATTTGGAGAAGTTATAGGTATTTGAATAGAGTAGAGAACCAGGTGTAGCAAGTATCGGGATTCTTCAAAGAGATCGAAGATGTAGATACTTGTGAATGGTATTCAGTTGATAGTAATGATAAAGAGATCTTGCTTCTCTTTCAGGTTACTCATAATTGGAAGCATTCCTAAGTTGAGTAACGCTGATCGGCCTCCTTCCATTCAGTTGACATGCACTGGAGACAGCTGCATGATTTGAATCTGGTTCAATTAAATCAGTGCCTCTGGTTCTATATTGGATATAGAACAGTTCATATCTTAACGTTGTTAAGGTACGGGGAGTTGTCTAGCTTATGATTAAAACCAGACTCTGGATAACTCAAGGCACGTTTCTGTAATGGCTGTTTGTGGGTTGACCCAGGCTATGACGAGGGTTGACTTTCTACCATCTGGATGAACAATAGCAATATTGTTCTGGACTCGCCACAGTTTTAAATAAAATGGATTTTTTCAGAAAACAGTAGTGGGAGTATGGTAGAACTGGAAGTAATTCCAGAACCACAAACGATTACTGAAGATTTCATAGGAACCTAAAGATTCAATCTGGTTTGACATTCCATTGGCCACTCCGCAGATACGGTGGGTAACCTCAGGCACCCGAGAGGTACTCCGGTAGCCTCAAAGACGGTGGCAGGGAGGTTCTTGTTTACCCACACTTGCCATTGCTGTTGTTCCAGACTGTGAGACCCGGCAGGAGGATGAGTATAGCGTCGTTCTAAACTTGCTTTAGAAGTGTACATTTATATGACTCTGCCAGAGGGTTGTCGTAGTCAGTGGGAGTAGCGGAAGCATTGGTGGACAGGTGGCTTATGTCTATTTATAGACTAAAGCAGATATAGCGGAGATAGATCATCCATTTCTGATGTGACAGTCATAGGTTTGATTTCATCAGAATAGGGGATGGATCTGTTAAGAAGGTAGTAGGGTGTGATGTCATGGTATTTGGATGACATACACAGAGTAGGAAGGGATATTCCTATACTACGATCGGTTATACTTTGGTCGTCACACAGTAGTTTCTCCATATGGGACTTGGACATTATATCAGACATACTGGTTACTAGATCTATGGTATTAGATCTAGATTTGGGTGGTTTTCCAATCAGGGTACTTAGACGGCATTCTAAGAGTATTTAGAATGGACGACTCCTGGCACGGTAGTGTGCCTGCAGGTGATGGAGTCACCCTCTCTAAAGGTGTCTTACAGACTAATTTGGAGAGGGATGTGCATGATTGGCAGATCACTTACTTAGGCAATTGAGTCAATCATGAGATGTCAAGTACCACACCAGATGTTGTTTTTGCGGTAGATGCAATAAGTTGATATTGATCCAATCCTGGAGAAGCAGTCGGAAGCAGTTTTAGAACATAAGTGAATGTTCTAGGGATATGATAACGATAACCTCATACAGGAGACAGTTATCATTCCAGGCTTCCAAGGTGACATGGACGACAAGGAGGTTGTCAGAGTTATAGTTTTCCTTCTGACGAGGGGCAGTATTTTGGACAGGTGGTCCAAGGCAATACTGAGGGAGGCATGGTGCAGGATACTGATTAAGTTCAGTTGACGATACAGTCTAAGAAGTTTTGGATTTGGAGTTCATTTATGAGCTAGGTCCCATCAGGCATCCAGACACATTCTAAGACAGGTATTGCTCATTTCGGGAGATGGCTTTCTCCGCGAACTTGAGATATAGAGAGACATAGAAAGAAACATCAAGGCGGATCCACTCACTGAGGCTATTCCTCGAACGCAATAGTTTCGCAAATGAGTTTTGTGAGACTGACTGGTAGAGGAGTTGGGTATTCGGTATCACACGGGCTGTGAGTATGCGACATCGCAATAATTAGCCTTGAGTGCAAGTGGGAGATTGTTGGAGATAGTGCCCTCAGAGTCAATTATTAGATCACAAGCACGTGATTGAAATGATTGAGGGAGGACCTATCCCGCTAGGACAGTCTTACTCGAGATGATAGTATGCTATCTGGTTTACCTTTATCATCGTGTACTGCTTTAGGTGACCTTACAGGTTGCTATTACACGTTGGTAGAGCCCCTAGGATTCTTGCTTGACCACCAGCAGTATGAGGGCGATCATATAAGTGGGAGCTGGAGGTCTATAAGCATATCCTTAAAAGGTCCCTAGTCGTGCGAGTTTCGAGACAGGGCATCGATACTCCAGAGTAGACTAGTGTATACAGTCGAGACCCCGACGAGGGGCGGTGGCCGGTCTCACAAGCCATTGGTGTCAGTTGGATCACCTAAGATGTATACAGGTGCTCATTGGGTTATGAGTACACCGGACAGGACTCGCCGGGAACATGCTAGTTGGTCATATACCAGACGTCAGATGGCAGTTCCCTGGTGACATGTGTACAGGTTAGTTCATCGACCTGGGGATCGTCATTTGTCTCGTGTGAGTTCCCACTGTACTTTGATTACTACCCTACCACGGCTCAAAGGAGTCGTGCAAACAGGTTTTAGTTGGGTACAGTCCCGAGCCACATGGAGGCAGTGAGCGTATCTTCAGGGGTTCGTCTCTCCCGGTATTGGGGGTGAGGTCGCGCTGTGTCTAGGAGAGCCATTACACAAAGCCCTCGGCCGAGGCAAGGAGATTTACTGGTAGGTATTCCAGTAGTATCTCAGGGTGTTCTGGGCTACACTCCGACACGACTTGTACCGCTTTTGGGGGTCTGACTTTTACCAACCCCCTAGGCCCGCCATGCGATTCTCATAGACGAACGGACCGGACTGTACGGATATTGTCACTGACAGGCTCAGTAGGGTTGTCAGGCTGAGTTCGCTCACAGACGTCCCTTTTAGTCAATACCTGGTAGCCCGTTACGTATTGGCTTATACCTCTGACGTGCTAGTGGTTAAATCCACAACCAAGGTGTTGACGAGTCTTTAGAGTCCCCCACATTCAGTTACTCAGCTCTCGGGCGAAAGGTTGTAGAGGCCGTATGGAGATATGGCAGGGTCCGATCAGATACGTGCGGTATTGCACGGATCAGGATCGGACAGTTTGTACTAGAGGCCGTATGGATGTATGGCAGGGTTCGATCAGATACGTGCGGTATTGCACGGATCAGGATCGAACGGATATTACTAGCCGGCTTTGGTTTAAGCCGGATCCTAGTATAGTACAGTGTAGATTTTGTCTCATTGCATTTGTATTTCGGTCGAAATACAGATGCGGGTGTGTATGCACAGTATCGGGGTTTTTCCTGTAATTTATTGCGGGACCAGTTTTCTGGAGTTACCAGTTTGCTTTCCGTTTCGGCCAATTTCCTTTGTATCGTTCATTGGCCGAAGATTGGTGGAGGAGGGCTTATTTGCATTGTTGCAAATAAGTATTTGTGGAGGGGTTCTTTGTATATTCTTGTGTCATGATAGCTTTTCATTGACCTTGACTTCTTGACTTCTTCTTGTCATGATGGCATGACTTTTGTGGACATGATTGTTGATGATGGGAGATGATATGGTTGTTGAGTGAGGACTTTTCTTTGTGATCATTATTTTCCACATGATAACCTTTCCTCTCTCTCTCTTTTGTATGATATGAGTATGGCTCCCATTTTTGATACTCTCCCACTCTCTCATTCACCTCTCCACCATTGTCATGGCCGGCCAAGCATTGCAAGGGCTGTCCAAATTTTTGGAGAGTGGAATTTTGTTCATTTCATGCTCCAAAAATCCCCTAGTTCCTCCACATAATTCTTGTATCATCCCTCCACCAAAATGGCACCTCCATGAATCCAAAAATGAGACATAGCCTCTACACTATATTCTACAGCAAATCTTGGGCACGTCGACTAGCCAGCTTCATGCCCGAGTTGCCTCGGCATTGAGGTGGGAGCCCGTAAAAGAAGTAGGCGATGTGGTGCACTTCCGGCGACGAGGTGGAGACCGGAGCTTCCACAAGAGATCGGGATGACGACGAGAAGACCGGAGGACTCGGATCAGTCGGTATATCTCTCTTCCCCATCTTGTAGTTAGCTAGGACTAATTAATGGTTCGATCCGGGTGTTAGTGCGCGGCGGTTTGCCAGTTCATGAAAAATTAAAGTTTATCACCGCTTCCGCATTTGGCCGTCGGATTGACGGCCGGGGCGCCGCCGTGCACTTACATCAATAACCCCAACTACTGCTCCTATCTCAGAATGGTGAGCCATCCAATTGAGGATTGCTACATCTTCAAGAACTGGGTCAAGGACCAGTATCAACAGGGGAAATTCGCGCTGTCTGACAATTGGAGGGTAAACCCACCATAGGAGCACACTCCTAGAAAGATGGCTGCACCCGGGGCATCATGCTAGCTCATGGAAGAAACTCCAAGGGAAGTCGTTCTTTTAGCTAAAACCAAAAGAATACTGAAAGATCTACAGGCATGTCCAGCAGTCAGGTGGAAAAGCCCACTTGCCCGAAATCATCGAAGGGATGTTGAAACCCCGTCCCGTACCGAAAGTCGTTGACAAAGGGAAAATTCCCTAAGTCAAGCCTCCGAAGTCTTCAAAGAAAAAGAAGAAGACCAAGAATCCTGCGCAGCTTGCCGAGTATAAGGACAAGCACACATACCTACAAAAGTATATTGACGTGCTGGAGGAATACAACCAGAAGGCGCGGAAACCGGTCACGCTCGAAGAGTTCCTTAAGCATATTCTTGAGAACAAAGATAGTGACAGCGATGAGGAAAATGAATCGCAAGAAGAAACCGAAGACTATATGGCAAGTGTTAGGTTTACCTAGCGCCCTATGAAAGGTTTGGGAGCATCACATGTCTCAAAGATTACGTTTTTAGAGTGCTAAGTGAACACACAAAGAATCAATCCTAGAAAATTAGGGTTTCATAACTTTACAAGTAACAAAGACTAGGGTTTTGAGAGTACAACCTTTGTAGCTCCCTACGCTAGACTCCTTGGCCACTTGAGGGTTGGAGAAGGGTTTGCTTGAGGTCTTCTAATGTCCACGATGATCCACCCGAAGCTCCTTTGTCCAAGCTAACAACTTCACTTGATCAAGAGAAAGAAATGAAGCTAACACTCTAAACAAGTGGGCAAGACTTGTGTAGAATGATGTTGTGGTGGCTTTTCTCACTTTAAAATCCTAACTTGGTGAGTAATTTGCTCACTAGAGAAATATAGAGAGCAAAAGAAGGAGGAGGAAGAAGATGATGGCTTTTTTGAACAAGAGTAAAAGATAAACTCTAATGAGAAAAGAGAAAATATATCTATATATATTTTCCCTCTTCATCTCAAACCATGGTTATATATTATGGATATTTATTTCACTTGAGTTAAAAATACAGAAGGAAGATTAAATCATGGTTAATAAGTAGGTGAACATGGTCAATTCAAGGAAGAGTGTAGAATATAACCATTTATTAATCTTTTCTCTTTTCTTTTGTTTTAACATAAATAGAAATAATAATTCATACATATAAACCATGGTGTGAGTCTTATATTGCCACCATTTTCAATGTATATGCAACCATGAAGGATGATGTATGTATGTATGTGTGCATGCACATCCATATGTGCATGAATCTAGAAAGAATGCATACATGCATGCATACATCCAAAAATACAAGAAAGGATTTCTAGTGAGAAACTAATGGTTAAATGATAAATCAACACTTGATTTATTAATCCGGCCATATCACATATGACGCAACCAAAAGCAAGCCGCCCGATTAATATACGGTATCTCATACGCGCATTTTAACCGGGTCCATGCGCATATCGCATACGCGCACCACAACATTTCGTCTGGACCAGGTAACTCCTTTGTGGCACTCTAAGACTCGTCAATACGCCGGCTGTGGGTGATGATCATATCAAACACCCTCAAGCGACAAGCGGTCAGCTAAACGTAATGGCCACCCGGGTATTGAGCGATCAGAAGAAAACAAGTGAACCTGCTACAACTCCCGTCGAGCCAACCGGCAACATTACTGTACAGTCCGGTCTCTTCATCAGATATGCTCCATATCGAGCCTAGGGATGGTCACGTCGACCCCAATAACTCAATAAGTCGTGCCGGTGAATGGTCTATAACAGATTGAGAAACTACTGATAACACTTATCAGTAATTCTCAGCAGCCCTGGCCAGGGACTTACTGATATAACCAGTCGAGCACAGCACAGCATCAACTCCCAATACCGGGAGAGACGAAACCCCTCCTATCGCTCATCGCCTTCGTGTGTCTCGGGACTGTACCCAACGGCCACCTGTTTGCATGACTCAGTAGAGCCGTGGTAGGGTGGCAATCAAAGTACAGTGGGAGAGCATACAAGACTCTATGACGATCTCGGGTCTACAGACTAACCTGCACCAGTGTCACCTGAGAACTGCTATCCGACGATAGATATAATTCCATATAGGAGTTCTCGGTGAGTCCATCCAGTGTACCCAATCACCACTGAGCACCCGTATACGATCTCGATGTCAAACATCGATGAATGCGGGAACATTTATCGTCCATCATATGGGTCTAGTATCATATACGCTAGTCTACTCTGGTATATCGATGCCCCGTTTCGATATACCTACGACTAGGGACATTTCAGGATATGCTTATAAACTACAGATGTCCCACTAGTATGATCTCCATCATAATCACAGTAGTCAAGCCGATATCCTCAGGCCTTTATCAGCATGTATGAATGAATAAAAGCATGATCAAATCAACATGTCAGATAAAGAAGAACCAGATAGTATACTATCATGTTGAGCAAGAATGTACACTGAATATATATACATGTACAGATACATCCACTATCATATAATGGCCTCTAGGGCATACATATATCCAATAATCTCCCACTTGCACTAAGGCCAGTTATTGGCGTATCTCATACCCAACATCTCAAAAAGTCGCTCATGCTGCGGCTGAGGGAGGGCCTTGGTGAATGGATCCGCGGCGTTATTCTTTGTGCCTAATCTCCTAATCTCGATCTCGCGGCGATCTACAATCTCCCGGATCAAATGAAAATGCCTCAGGATGTGTCTGGACCGCTGATGGGATCTGGGCTCCTTGGCTAACGCCATAGCCCCATTATTATCACAATACAATAGTATTGGATCAATAATGGTTGGAACTACTCCTAGCTTGGAGATGAACTTCTTCATCCAGACGGCTTCCTTGGCGGCATCATTCGCACAATGTACTCAGCTTCCATCGTTGAGTCTGCAACGGTATCCTGTTTGGAACTCTTCCAATTTACCGTCCCTCCATTGAGGGTAAATACAAACTCAGAGATAGATTTGCTGTCGTCCTTATCGCTCTGGAAGCTCGAATCGGTAAAGGCCTCCATTTGGAGATCTCCATTACCATACACCAAGAACAATTCTTTAGTCCTTCGTAAGTACTTAAGAATGTTCTTCACAGCTGTCCAGTGATTCTCCCCTGGGTTGGATTGATACTTGCTTACAACACTAAGTGCATAAGCTACATCTGGGTATGTACATAACATCGCATACATTATAGATCCTACTGCCGAAGCATAGGGTATAACGCTCATGCGAGCTCTCTCTTCATCGGTCTTTGGGCAAGAGTCCTTGGAGAGAGTGACCCCATGGCAAGCAGGTAAGGCACCCCGCTTGGAGTCTTCCTTACTAAAATTTTTTAGGATGGTGTTGATGTACCTAGTTTGGGACAATCCCAATAACCTTTTGGATCTATCCCTATAGATCCTTATGCCCAGAATGTATGTGGCATCACCCAGGTCCTTCACGGAGAACCTTAGTGATAAGAAAGATTTGATCGACTGTAGCATAGGAATATCATTTCCTATCAGAAGAATGTCGTCCACGTACAATACGAGGAATGTGACAGCTCTCATTACAGCCTTCTTATAAACACAAGGTTCATCTGGATTTTTGATGAAATCAAACTCTTTGATGACATCATCGAAACAGATGTTCCAACTCCGTGATGCCTGCTTTAACCCATATAGGGATTTAAGCAATTTACATGCTTCCCGCTGCTCCCACTGTCGATGAAGCCCTCTGTCTGATCCATATAAACGCATTCTTCTAAATTTCCACTTAGAAATGCTGTTTTAACGTCCATCTGCCAGATTTCATAGTCATAGTGAGCAGCAATAGCAAGTAGGATTCGAATGGATTTAAGCATGGCTACGGGAGAAAAAGTCTCGTCATAGTCCAGTCCCGGTCTTTGACGAAATCCCTTCGCCACAAGTCTTGCCTTATAGGTCTCCACCTGCCTATCTACACCAATCTTTTGTTTAAAGATCCATTTGCACCCCACAGGTTTTACCCCAGGGGGTACAACGTCCAAAGTCCATACTTTGTTGGTGTACATAGACTCCATTTCGGATCTCATGGCATCCAGCCACTTCACCGAGTCTCCACTCATGATAGCTTGCTGAAAACTGGTAGGATCATCATCATCCATGATCCAGTCTTCTCCGTCACCATCAATGAGGAAACCGTAGTACCTCTCCGGTGGGCGAGAAGTCCTACCAAACCTACGGAGTGGCCGAGGTTTCTCAGTTTCTATTGCAACAACCAGTTCAACCAAATCATCATTTGTAGTTTGTGTTTCTAGAACCTCTTCTAGATCCACCACCTTGCCATCATCTTTATCTGTGAAAAACTCTTTATCCAAGAATGTGGCATGCTGAGAAACAAACACTTTTTGTTCCTCTTTGTGGTAGAATAGATATCCATAAGAATTCTTTGGATATCCCACAAAGTTACACATGACTGACCGTGTCTCGAGTTTGTCTGGATTCTGCTTTTTAACATAGGCCGGGCAACCCCAAATCTTAATTCTCTTAAGAGATGGTCTCTTCCCATGCCATATCTCATATGGCGTGGTAGACACGGTTTTGGTTGGAACCCTGTTCAAAAGAAACACTGCAGTCTCCAATGCATGCCCCCAAAATGAGACAGGTAACTCAGCATCACTCATCATGGATCGGACCATATCTAATAGGGTCCTATTCCGTCGTTCAGACACAACGTTGTGCTGTGGTGTGTAAGGAGAAGTGAGTTGAGAGAGAATCCCATTCTCTTTTAGGAAGTTTGCAAATTCTGTACTGAGGTACTCACCATCTTGATCTGATCGAAGCATCTTGATACTCAAGCCGGTTTGTTTTTCTACTTCTTGTTTATATTCAGTGAATTTCTTGAAAGCTTCGGATTTGTGCTTTAATAAAAATACATGACCGAATCTTGAGAAATCGTCAGTGAAGGTAATGAAGTACGAAAAACCGCCTCTAGCCTGTGTAGACATTGGCCCACATACATCACTATGTATGAGTCCTAGGAGCTCGGTAGCTCTTTCTCCGTGTCCGGTAAACGGAGTTTTGGTCATTTTACCCTTGATACAAGACTGGCAAGTCGCATAAGATTTATATTCAAAAGGGTTTAAATATCCATCTTTGTGTAACTTGTTTAGTCTTGTTTCGTTAATATGACCAAGTCTACAGTGCCAAAGAAAAGCTTCATTTAATTCTGAAAGTTTTCTTTTATTAGTGTGTTGTATACTGAAAACTGTGTTGATTTAGGACGTATATCACGTTATTAAGTGTACCATACCCAACCAACATTTGATTCAGGTGAATGTTCATAACATTGTTCTGCAATACAAAATTATATCCTTCATTGTGTAACAAAGAAACAGATATTATATTACATAGCATACTTGGTACAAAATAACATGGGTTCAAAACTAATATACACCCAGATGGCAACCCCAAGTTATACTCTCCCACTGCGACTGTATGTACATTGGAACCATTTCCAACGCGGAGAGTATGGTCACCTGTCTTCAAAACTTTGCTATTTCTCAGCCCCTGCATAGAATTGCAAATGTGAGAACCTGAACCGGTACCCAATACCCAGGAAGTAGAGTTTATTGAAAAACAGTTTTCTGTCACAAACGCACCTGAAGCAGAAGCATCCCCATGCTTCTTCTTGAGATTTAAGTACTCCGTGCAGTTGCGCTACCAATGTCCTGTCTTGTGGCAATGAAAACATTCCCCTTTCCCCGAGTCTCCGGCTTTGGACTTTTCCTTTCCCTTCACCTTTTTAACTCCATCCTTAGGATTGGTGGGCTTCTTCTTTTTCTTTCCTTTGGCCTTAGCCTTTGGGCGAGAAGAGGAAGACTGTCCAACAGTCATAACGGGAGTTTTTGCTGATTTCATAGTGCTCTCTGCACTCCTTAACATATTAAAGTGTTCAGGGAGTTCCTTCTCCATGTTGTGCATGTTGAAGTTCACTATGAATTGAGCAAAGGTGGAGGGGAGGGACTGCAGAATAATATCCGTATATTGTTCATTGTCCATCGTCCATCCAAGGTCCTCAAGCTCTTCTATAAGAGCTATCGTCTTCAGAACATGGTCTCCTACTGGTGTGCCAGGGGCCATTCGTATCTGAAACAATTTCTTTGATGCTTCGTATCGTAATACACGGGATTGCTCTCCATACAACTCCTTTGTATGGAGCAATATGGCATGAATGTCCATATTCTCGTGCTGCTTTTGATGTGTGTTATCCATCGATGCAAGCACGAGGCATTTGGCCGTGGCACAGTCAGCGTCCCATATCTTGCGGACTTCAATGTCCGCAACTGAGGATTTTGGACCTGGGACGGGCGGGGCTGAAGCCGTGAGGATATATGATACTTTATCATAAGTCAAGGCTATTTTCAGATTCCTCAGCCAGTCTTTATAATTGGTCCCATTCAGTTTGTTTTTATCTAGTAGAAGCTTGAGTCCAGTCATGGGTATCTGCCATTAAGAGAGGGAAAAGAATACACTCAGCGAAAGCTCTTGCATAGATCAGATTGGTTATTATCTTGTCTAATCGATGTTTCCCACTGCTTTAATCGAGTTTTTCTTTCAAACCTTAAAAGGAAAAACTAGCCAGGATTAATTACAGTCTACAACTTCGCTAACCGTTCAGCAAGGCCAGTGTCGGTACTTGAGGGAGGTTCCCCGTGCTTTCGCACGGACCTAATTAAAGTAAACCTCGTTTTCCCAGAGGCGGAGCCCCGTTAACACCTTTCTAGACACCTAATGAGTTAGCTAATTGTAAACTGTAAAACTCTCCTAGGAGCAACTATTGCCCACAGTGGGATCGAGATCCAACCATCACATGGAAGGTATGCAATCTCATTGCAAATTTCAACTATTGAAATTCCCGATGTGGTTTTTACCCTAGCACTCGTGACCTTGGCTAAGGTCAACAAATCACGAGCACTAGTCAAGCTCAACCCGTCATTTCTTGGTTAATCAGACCCGTTCACATGACCCTTGGCTAAGGTCAACAAAGTCATATGTCCGTCCTAATTAATCTGCATCATATGCATTGTAGGAAGACATCACTTAGCTACCGTACACTACGCCTTGGCGAAGATCAACAAACGTAGCACGAATACTAAGCACTCTACTTCCTAAAATGACGGAGGGTTGCGGATGATTTTTAAGAAAAAATTTAACGCTTTGAACTTGATATCGTTGTAGAATCAAATGGTTTTCAAAAGGAGTGGCTTAAGCTCCGCAGTTTTGAAATGTAGCTTTTTCATAAATAGCCGAGTGGTTTTCAAATCCGATTCTACAACATCTTTTTAGGTTTATTTTCTTTACATCAATCACATTAATGTCATCCTATCATTTAAGTCCTTAAGCCAATCACAGAAAAGAAACGAAAATAACACGTACGCTTATGCCATCCGCATTCGCCGCAATGTTCCGTTATGCACTGTTAGGTTACTTAACTAACGGCATACCCGGACGGGACTAGCGCGGGTGTAAAACATAAGCAACGTGTACTATATATCATATATATAATATGTCATTCGTCTCAGATATCACAGAACACAGGCAGCGGAAACATATATATAATGTGGGATATACTACGACGTCCGTATTTAGTATTTAGCCAATAATAGAAAATACGGATTCCACAGTCGCGATGAATAGCCAAGCCTACACCCCAGACCCCTACGAGAGCGGCAAGCGACCCTACCAATCCTGGAGTTTAGGAGACCCGGTCTCGACTCCTGGAGATGGCCTCCCACTAAACCTCAGAACCCGGTCACTTGTGCTCCCCTCCTTGGGTCTGTCCTAATGCGGAAAAGTAAATAATATACAACACTGGTGGCAGCAACCTCAACCCGGAAGTGCCCTAAGTAAAAGAATATTACATTACATTTGAATTTTACATGAATGAAAAAAATAAAACTCTCATCTCACATAAAACCCTCCGGCTATTCAATCGCGACAATCCTGCACATCATATCTCAGCAACACATAATATCATATATCATCAACGTAAGTAAGTATGCGTACCCCGATTGTCGTTGATGTATAGCAACGAAACCGGCAATATAGACATACTACACTTACGGTCACAGAAAAGAAAGTGTAAAACTGTAATATCTGGAATCTACATTCTCTTTAGACATCGTAAATGCGAAATATCATATACTTCGTATTTCATGTTTAATAATATGAATTCCACACATTGCATCACATTCCAGATAAATAGACAGTATTTAAGTTTTCGAACGAATGATCAAATACCCAAAATTCCCTAAAGCTCAACACTTGAGCGGAGTTCAAAAACCCGGAGTGTGTCACAGTAGTAGTGGTCCAGCCGTAGAAGGGTCAAGCCAACGCCTCACATGTGGCACGCCGTACTGCCCCAAACCCTAAGGTTCAAACGGCAGTTCAAGACGGTCACATAATCGAGTTAAGGTTTGTTGTCTTCTAGAGGGTCCAACACAAAACTTGCATGTATTTCCGGAAGATTTAAACCCCGTGAAAAGTGAGCAAATGATACTCGTTCGAACAATTCAATACTTTCTAATTTACCCGGAAAAGACACGAAATCAAAATTCCGATCGAATCATTGAACTTAAAACCATCCCCAGAATATTCAGCACAAGAATCAGATTAAACATACCTAAAACAATATACAAGCAGGTATAAGAATTACTGTGTAAATAATAAGCCATGAAGCCTCTGTACGGCCGCGGTGCCGCGGCCCAAACAAGGATTGGCTGCGGTTCCGCGGCGGCTTGAATGGCTCATGGCTTCGTATTTCACAGTATTTCATAGATTTTCCTGCTGTATGTTTTAAGTATTTTTAATTCTGAAAATAACCAGGTTTGAAAAAATGTCCAGAGAGGGTCCCGAAAATCCGTATTTTGGTTCGATCGGAGTTTTTACTTCGTTAATGTGTCGCCTAATGTTCTAGGTCGGCTCTGATACCAATGTTAGGTTTACCTAGCACCCTATGAAAGGTTTGGAAGCATCACATGTCGCAAAGATTACGTTTTTAGAGTGCTAAGTGAACACACAAAGAATCAATCCTAGAAAATTAGGGTTTCATAACTTTACAAGTAACAAAGACTAGGGTTTTGAGAGTACAACCTTTGTAGCTCCCTACGCTAGACTCCTTGGCCACTTGAGGGTTGGAGAAGGGTTTGCTTGAGGTCTTCTAATGTCCACGACGATCCACCCGAAGCTCCTTTGTCCAAGCTAACAACTTCACTTGATCAAGAGAAAGAAATGAAGCCAACACTCTAAACAAGTGGGCAAGACTAGTGTAGAATGATGTTGTGGTGGCTTTTCTCACTTCAAAATCCTAACTTGGTGAGTAATTTGCTCACTAGAGAAATCTAGAGAGCAAAAGAAGAAGGAGGAAGAAGATGATGGCTTTTTTGAACAAGAGTAAAAGATAAACTCTAATGAGAAAAGAGACAATATATCTATATATATTTTCCCTCTTCATCTCAAACCATGGTTATATATTATGGATATTTATTTCACCTGAGTTGAAAACACAAGAGGAAGATTAAATCATGGTTAATAAGTAGGTGAACATGGTCAATTCCAGGAAGAGTGTAGAATATAACCATTTATTAATCTTTTCTCTTTTCTTTTGTTTTAACATAAATAGAAATAATAATCTATACATATAAACCATGGTGTGAGTCTTATATTGCCACCATTTTCAATGTATATGCAACCATGAAGGATGATGTATGTATGTATGTGTGCATGCACATCCATATGTGCATGAATCTAGAAAGAATGCATACATCCAAAAATACTAGAAAGGATTTATAGTGAGAAACTAATGGTTAAATGATAAATCAACACTTGATTTATCAATCCGCCAATATCACATACGACCCAACCAAAAGCAAGCCGCCCGATTAATATACGGTATCTCATACGCGCATTTTAACCGGGTCCATGCGCATATCGCATACGCGCACCACAAAATTTTGCCTGGACTAGGTAACTCCTTTGTGGGACTCTAAGACCCGTCAATACGCCGGCAGTGGGTGATGATCATATCAAACACCCTCAAGCCGCAAGCGGTCAGCTAAACGTAACGGCCACCCGGGTATTGAGCGATTAGAAGAAAACAAGCGAACCTGCTACAACTCCCGTCGAGCCAACCGGCAACACTACCGTACAGTCCAGTCTCTTCGTCAGATATGCTGCATATCGAGCCTAGGGATGGTCACGTCGACCCCAATAACTCAATAAATCATGCCGGTGAATGGTCTATAACAGATTGAGAAACTACTGATAACACTTATCAGTAATTCTTAGCAGCCCTGGCCAGGGACTTACTGATATAACCAGTTGAGCACAGCACATCATCAACTTCCAATACCGGGAGAGACGAAACCCCTCCTATCGCTCATTGCCTTCGTGTGTCTCGGGACTGTACCCAACGGCCACCTGTTTGCACGACTCAGTAGAGCCGTGGTAGGGTGGCAATCAAAATACAGTGGGAGAGCACACAAGACTCTATGACGATCTCGGGTCTACAGACTAACCCGCACCAGTTTCACCTGAGAACTGCTATCCGACGATAGATATAATTCCATATAGGAGTTCTCGGTGAGTCCGTCCAGTGTACCTAGTCACCACTGAGCACCCGTATACGATCTCGATGTCAAACATCGATGAATGCGGGAACATTCATCGCCCATCATATGGGTCTAGTATCATATACGCTAGTCTACTCTGGTATATCGAAGCCCCGTCTCGATATACCTACGACTAGGGACATTTCAGGATATGCTTATAAACTACAGATGTCCCACTAGTATGATCTCCATCATAATCACAGTAGTCAAGCCGATATCCTTAGGCCTTTATCAGCATATATGAATGAATAAAAGCATGATCAAATCAACATGTCAGATAAAGAAGAACCCGATAGCATACTATCATGTCGAGCAAAAATGTACACTGAATATATATACATGTACAGATACATCCACTATCATATAATGGCCTCTAGGGCATACATATATCCAACAATCTCCCACTTGCACTAAGGCCAGTTATTGGCGTATCTCATACCCAACATCTCAAAAAGTCGCTCATGCTGCAGCTGAGGGAGGGTCTTGGTGAATGGATCCGCGGCGTTATTCTTTGTGTCCACTCTCCTAATCTCGATCTCGCGGCGATCTACAATCTCCCGGATCAAATGAAAACGCCTCAGGATGTTTCTGGACCGCTGATAGGATCTGGGCTCCTTGGCTAACGCCATAGCCCCATTATTATCACAATACAATGGTATTGGATCAATAATGGTTGGAACTACTCCTAGCTCCGAGGCGAACTTCTTCATCCGGACGGCTTCCTTGGCGGCATCATTCGCAGCAATGTACTCGTCTTCCATCGTTGAGTCTGCAACGGTATCCTGTTTGGAACTTTTCCAACTTACCGCCCCTCCATCGAGGGTAAATACAAACCCAGAGATAGATTTGCTGTCGTCCTTATCGCTCTGGAAGCTCGAATCGGTAAAGGCCTCCATTTGGAGATCTCCATTACCATACACCAAGAACAATTCTTTAGTCCTTCGTAAGTACTTAAGAATGTTCTTCACAGCTGTCCAGTGATTCTCCCCTGGGTTGGATTGATACCTGCTTACAACACTAAGTGCATAAGCTACATCTTGGCGTGTACATAACATCGCATACATTATAGATCCTACTGCCGAAGCAGAGGGTATAACGCTCATGCGAGCTCTCTCTTCATCGGTCTTTGGGCAAGAGTCCTTGGAGAGAGTAACCCCATGGCAAGAGGGTAAGGCACCCCGCTTGGAGTCTTCCATACTAAACCTTTTTAGGATGGTGTTGATGTACCTGGTTTGGGACAATCCCAATAACCTTTTGGATTTATCCCTATAGATCCTTATGCCCAGAATGTATGTGGCATCACCCAGGTCCTTCATGGAGAACCATAGTGATAAGAAAGATTTGACCGACTGTAGCATAGGAATATCATTTCCTATCAGAAGAATGTCGTCCACGTACAATACGAGGAATGTGACAGCTCTCATTACAGCCTTCTTATAAACACAAGGTTCATCTGGATTTTTGATGAACTCAAACTCTTTGATGACATCATCGAAACAGATGTTCCAACTCCGTGATGCCTGCTTTAACCCATATATGGATTTAAGCAATTTACATGCTTCCCGCTGCTCCCACTGTCGATGAAGCCCTTTGTTTGATCCATATAAACGCATTCTTCTAAATTTCCATTTAGAAATGCTGTTTTAACGTCCATCTGCCAGATTTCATAGTCGTAGTGAGCAGCAATAGCAAGTAGGATTCGAATGGATTTAAGCATGGCTACGGGAGAAAAAGTCTCGTCATAGTCCAGTCCTGGTCTTTGACGAAATCCCTTCGCCACAAGTCTTGCCTCATAGGTCTCCACCTGCCCATCTACACCAATCTTTCTTTTAAAGATCCATTTGCACCCCACAGGTTTTACCCCAGGGGGTACAACGTCCAAAGTCCATACTTTGTTGGTGTACATAGACTCCATTTCGGATCTCATGGCATCCAGCCACTTCACCGAGTCTCCACTCGTGATAGCTTGCTGAAAACTGGTAGGATCATCATCATCCATGATGCAGTCTTCTCCGTCACCATCAATGAGGAAACCGTAGTACCTCTCCGGTGGGCGAGAAGTCCTACCAGACCTACGGAGTGGCCGAGGTTCCTCAGTTTCTATTGCAACAGCCGGTTCAACCAAATCATCATTTGTAGTTTGTCTCTAGAACCTCTTCTAGATCCACCACCTTGCCATCATCTTTATCTGTGAAAAACTCTTTTTCCAAGAATGTGGCATGCTGAGAAACAAACACTTTTTGTTCCTATTTGTGGTAGAATAGATATCCATAAGAATTCTTTGGATATCCCACAAAGTTACACATGACTGACCGTGTCTCGAGTTTGTCTGGATTCTGCTTTTTAACATAGGCCGGGCAACCCCAAATCTTAATTCTCTTAAGAGATGGTCTCTTCCCATGCCATATCTCATATGGCGTGGTAGACACGGTTTTGGTTGGAACCCTGTTCAAAAGAAACGCTGCAGTCTCCAATGCATGCCCCCAAAATGAGACAGGTAATTCAGCATCACTCATCATGGATCGGACCATATCTAATAGGGTCCTATTCCGTCGTTCAGACACAACGTTGTGTTGTGGTGTGTAAGGAGGAGTGAGTTGAGAGAGAATCCCATTCTCTTTTAGGAAGTTTGCAAATTCTGTACTGAGGTACTCACCACCTCGATCTGATCGAAGCATCTTGATACTCAAGCCGGTTTGTTTTTCTACTTCTTGTTTATATTCAGTGAATTTCTCGTAAGCTTCGGATTTGTGCTTTAATAAAAATACATGACCGAATCTTGAGAAATCGTCAGTGAAAGTAATGAAGTAAGAAAAACCACCTCTAGCTTGTGTAGACATTGGCCCACATACATCACTATGTATGAGTCCTAGGAGCTCGGTAGCTCTTTCTCCGTGTCCGGTAAACGGAGTTTTGGTCATTTTACCCTTGATACAAGACTGGCAAGTCGCATAAGATTTATATTCAAAAGGGTTTAAATATCCATCTTTGTGTAACTTGTTTAGTCTTGTTTCGTTAATATGACCAAGTCTACAGTGACAAAGAAAAGCTTCATCTAATTCTGAAAGTTTTCTTTTATTAGTGTGTTGTATACTGAAAACTGTGTGTAGATTTAGGACGTATATCCCGTTATTAAGTGTACCATACCCAACCAACATTTGATTCAGGTGAATGTTCATAACATTGTTCTGCAATACAAAATTATATCCTTCATTGTCTAACAAAGAAACAGATATTATATTACATAGCATACTTGGTACAAAATAACATGGGTTCAAAACCAATATACACCCAGATGGCAACCCTAAGTGATACTCTCCCACTGCGACTGTATGTACATTGGAACCATTTCCAACGCGGAGAGTATGGTCACCTGTCTTCAAAACTTTGCTATTTCTCAGCCCCTGCATAGAATTGCAAATGTGAGAACCTGAACCGGTACCCAATACCCAGGAAGTAGAGTTTATTGAAAAACAGTTTTCTGTCACAAACGCACCTGAAGCAGAAGCATCCCCATGCTTCTTCTTGAGATTTAAGTACTCCGTACAGTTGCGCTTCCAATGTCCTGTCTTGTGGCAATGAAAACATTCCCCTTTCCCCGAGTCTCCAGCTTTGGACTTTTCCTTTCCCTTCACCTTTTTAACTCCACCCTTAGAATTGGTGGGCTTCTTCTTTTTCTTTCCCTTGGCCTTAGCCTTTGGGCAAGAAGAGGAAGACTGTCCAACAGTCATAACGGGAGTTTTTGCTGATTTCATAGTGCTCTCTGCACTCCTTAACATATTAAAGAGTTCAGGGTGTTCCTTCTCCATGTTGTGCATGTTGAAGTTCACTATGAATTGAGCAAAGGTGGAGGGGAGGGACTGCAGAATAATATCCGTATATTGTTCATTGTCCATCGTCCATCCAAGGTCCTCAAGCTCTTCTATAAGAGCTATCATCTTCAGAACATGGTCTCCTACTGGTGTGCCAGGGGCCATTCGCATCTGAAACAATTTCTTTGATACTTCGTATCGTAGTACACGGGATTGCTCTCCATACAACTCCTTTGTATGGAGCAATATGGCATGAATGTCCATATTCTCGTGCTGCTTTTGATGTTTGTTATCCATCGATGCAAGCGCGAGGTATTTGGCCGTGGCACAGTCAGTGTCCCATGTCTTGCGGACTTCAATGTCTGCAACTGAGGATTTTGGACCTGGGACGGGCGGGGCTGAAGCCGTGAGGACATATGATACTTTATCATAAGTCAAGGCTATTTTCAGATTTCTCAGCCAGTCTTTATAATTGGTCCCATTCAGTTTGTTTTTATCTAGTAGAAGCTTGAGTCCAGTCATGGGTATCTGCCATTAAGAGAGAGAAAAGAATACACTCAGCGAAAGCTCTTGCATAGATCAGATTGGTTATTATCTTGTCTAATCGATGTTTCCCACTGTTTTAATCGAGTTTTTCTTTCAAACCTTAAAAGGAAAAACTAGCCAGGATTAATTACAGTCTACAACTTCGCTAACCCTTCAACCAGGCCAGTGTCGGTACTTGAGGGAGGTTCCCCGTGCTTTCGCACGGACCTAATTGAAGTAAACCTCGTTTTCCCAGAGGCGGAGCCCCGTTAACACCTTTCTAGACACCTAATGAGTTAGCTAATTGTAAACTGTAAAACTCTCCTAGGAGCAACTATTGCCCACAGTGGGATCGGGATCCAACCATCACATGGAAGGTATGCAATCTCATTGCAAATTTCAACTATTGAAATTCCCGATGTGGTTTTTACCCCTAGCACTCGTGACCTTGGCTAAGGTCAACAAATCACGAGCACTAGTCAAACTCAACCCGTCATTTCTTGATTAATCAGACCCGTTCACATGACCCTTGGATAAGGTCAACAAAGTCATATGTCCGTCCTAATTAATCTGCATCATATGCATTGTAGGAAGACATCACTTAGCTACCGTACACTACGCCTTGGCTAAGGTCAACAAACGTAGCACGAATACTAAGTACTCTACTTCCTATAATGACCGAGGGTTGTGGATGATTTTTAAGAAAATATTTAACGCTTTGAACTTGATATCGTTGTAGAATCAAATGGTTTTCAAAAGGAGTGGCTTAAGCTCCGCAGTTTTGAAATGTAGCTTTTTCATAAATAGCCGAGTGGTTTTCAAATCCGATTCTACAACATCTTTTTAGGTTTATTTTCTTTATATTAATCACATTAATGTAATCCCATCATTTAAGTCCTTAAGCCAATCACAGAAAAGAAACGAAAATAACACGTATGCTTATGCCATCCGCATTCGCTGCAATGTTCCGTTATGCACCGTTAGGTTACTTAACTAACTATTGGAGATAGTGCCCTCAGAGTTAATTATTGGATCACAGGCACGTGATTGCAATGATTGAGGGGAGGACCTGTCCCAGTAGGACAATCTTACTCAAGATGATAGTATGCTATCTGGTTTATCTTTATCATCGTGTACTGCTTTAGGTGACCTTACGAGTCGCTATTACACGTTGATAGAGCCCCTAGGATTCTTGCTTGACTGCCAGCAGTATGAGGGCGATCATATAAGTGAGAGCTGGAGTCTATAAGCACATCCTTAAAAGGTCCCTAGTCGTGGGAGTTTCGAGACAGGGCATCGATTCTCCAGAGTAGACTAGTGTATACAGTCGAGACCCCGACGAGGGGCGGTGGCCGGTCTCACAAGCCACTGGTGTCAGTTGGTTCACCTAAGATGTATACAGGTGCTCATTGGGTTATGAGTACACCGGACAGGACTCGCCGGGAACCTGCTAGTTGGGATTATACCAGACGTCAGATAGCAGTTCCCTGGTGACATGTGTACAGGTTAGTTCATCGACCTGAGATCGTCATTTGTCTCGTGTGAGTTCCCACTGTGCTTTGATTACTACCCTACCACGGCTCAAAAGAGTCGTGCAAACAGGTTTTAGTTGGGTACAATCCCGAGCCACGTGGAGGCAGTGAGCGGATCTGCAGGGGTTCGTCTCTCCCGGTATTGGGGGTGAGGTCGCGCTGTGTCTAGGAGAGTCGGAACATGGAAAGTCCTTGGCCAAGGCAGGAGACTTGCTGGTAGGTATTCCAGTAGTATCTCAGGGTGTTCTGGGCTACACTCCGACACGACTTGTACCGCTTTTGGGGGTCTGACTTTTACCACCACCCTAGGCCCGCCATGTGATGCTCATAGACGAACGGACCGGACTGTACGGATATTGTCACTGACAGGCTCAGTAGGGTGTCAGGATGAGTTCGCTCATCGATGACCCTTTTGGTCAATACCTGGTAGCCCGTCACGTATTGGCTTATACCTCTGACGTACTAGTGGTTAAATCCACAGCCATTGTATTGACGAGTCTTTAGAGTCCACCACACACAGTTACTCAGGTTTCGGGCGAAACGCTGTAGAGGCCGTATGGAGATATGGCAGGGTTCGATCAGATACGTGCGGTATAGCACGGATCGTGATCGGACGGTTTTTACTAGCCGGCTTTGGCTTAAGCCGGATCGTAGTATTAGATAGTGTAGTTTTGTCTTTTTGCATTTGTGTTCAGTGGGAATACAAATGTGGGCATGTATTTGCAGTAGCGGGGTTTTCCTGTAATTTATTACGGGATCAGTTTTCTGAAATTGCCAGTTTGCATTCCGTTCCGGCCGGTTTTTCCTTGTTCCTTCTCGGCCGGACTTTTCGTTGGAGGGGGTTATTTGCACATTTGCAAATATCATTTTGTGAGGGGCTTTCTTGCATATGTGAGGCATCATGAGTGTTCTTTCATGATGAGATTCCTTTTTTAATCAACTCATTGCTTTTCATATGATGGTGCTTTGATTTGTTGAGAAAAGAAATTGGTGTGACTTTTAATTTTAGCCTTATCTTTTCCTTTTCTCCACTTGCCTTTTTTTTTCCTCCATTTTTTCTCTTGCTGTAGAAGGGGGGCCGTCCACTGTTCATGAGTGGAGAGGTTTTATTTTGGTGGGAATTTCCTTTTGCTTGGTTGGAATATATTTTACACTTAACCCACAAATTTCCAGTGAGCACAAAACTGTTTTTTGGCCGAGCTCATTTCATTGGATGCTCCATTTTACCATCAAGCATCCATGAAAATTCTTGTGCACAAATTCCTCCATAAATGGCAACCTCACAAACCCCAAAGAGACATGGCTACTACACTATTCTACAGCATCCCTTGGACGCGTCGGCTAGCCAACTTCGCGCCCGAGTTGCCTCGGTCCACAGGTGGGAGCCCGTAAAAGATTCCGGCTACGTGGTACCCTTTCCGACGAGGAGAAGATGGACGGATTTTCCGCACGAGATCAGAGTGGAGACGAAGACCGAAGGACACGGATCGCTTGGTATACTTCTCTACTCGTATTTTACTTTGCTAGTTGCTAGGTTAATGGCCCGATCCGGGTGAAAAGTGCGCGGCGGTGCCGGTTTGCTAGTTTGCAAAATTTTTGTTTCCGCGTTTCCGGCGTCGGTTCGACGGCCGGGGCGCCGCCGCGGGCTTACATTGGTATCAGAGCCACGCCATTAACCATGCCTAGCTTGCTCTAGTATGTTTAGAACTCGATCGAACAAAAATCCCCAAAAACCGTATTTTCAATGTATTGTGTTTTCTGTCGAAATTTTTTCTGCTCCACAATTTTTTCAGGTCATTGCAGAAACACAAGCAGGCAATTCTAAGAATTCTGGTAAAATTTGACACAGTGATCGCTTAGTACGGCCGCGGAAGCGCGGCCAAACCCCTTGTTTGGCCGCGGTTCCGCGGCGGGAAGATGTGCTCATTGCACCAAAATTTCCCAGTAGGCTTTAGACTTGAAAATAGGGGTTTAGGGATATTATTTTTGGGCCCAGATTTTCTGTAAGTGCTACAGTATTGCTTGGGGCCCACTTTGATAATATTTGTTCGATCGGATATTTTAAACATGCCAGTTCACAGTATTTACATTATATCTGCGACCGTGAATGTCACTCGATCGGTAAATCCTGTCTAGCTGCTATAGCCCGGTTAGACGGATTTGCGAACGTGACATTCACGTTGATGTTCTGTGTTTTGCTGTGATGTTGCGGATCGGTCGTGGGGGATAGCCTGGTTGCAATGTTAGTACAGTTCTGTTTTATATGTACATTTGATATTGCGGGGCGAGCATCCGACATGTGGACTGCCGTCACTGCCTGTTTGTATTATTATTTTGGGGCACGACCAGGTTGCGGTCGATGTACCCGTTGTATGTATATTTTACTTTCTGTACTAGGATTACCCCGCGGAGGGGTGCACGGATAACCGGGTTCTAGAGGGCAACGAGCCCGCATTTCATGGCATTGAGATGGAGGAGGCTTTACTCTAGAATTGGCGGGCTGTTCGCCGCACTCGTAGGGGGTACAGGTTGACCCAGGAGGGGTGCCCAAGTTACCGGATTTCGTGAAGTGCTGGGTGGTCCATTCACGTTGCTGAAGGGGGCTGCCTCGCTTCAGGTTTTGGCGGGTAACTTGCCGTGCCCGTAGGGGTCTAGGGATTTCATTGCACAGGCTATCCACACGACCAGGGGAACGTCGGTTTTCAGTAGCGGCTCTGTGAAACCCGGGGATCCCAGATATCTGTATTGATCTGTGTTGCTATACATTTCTGTGTTGCATTTTATCACGCCTTGAGCGAAAATTATATATTATATATATACTAGTAGATGTTGTATATGTTTTGCATCCGCGCTAGTCCAGTCCCCGCTCTGTCGTTAGTTAGCTAACCTAACGGGTGATGACGGGACCCAGTGGCGAATGCGGATGGCATATACGTACATCAGTATATTTTCGTTCTTTGTGGTGTGATCAATTGATGGGAATGCGTTGATTCGGATCAATGCAAGATAAACAAACCTATTTTGATGTTGTTGGAACACTTTTTCAAAAAGCTGTTATTGCAAGGGCGTTCACTTTTGTTTTGCATCGTGGTATTCAGTTGGAATATCCTGCTCCTCAATCGACGAGGCAAGGGCCGAGATCCCTTCACCGGGAGTGACCCCTTGGACAGAAGTTTGCGTCAGGGCAATAACTTCACTATAGCCGATTACTTTTGCTTTGCATCGTGGTAATCAGTTGGAATATCCTGCACCTCATTCTACGGGGAAAGAGCCGAGATCCCTTCACCGGGAGTGACCTCTTTAGCAAAGATTTTCGTCACTATATTTTTACAAAGCTATCCGTTCCTTCAACGATATCAAGTTCATTACGTTAAAGGTTTTCGTCAGAAACCATTCGTAGCCCTCCGTCGTTTCATATGGATAGTCAATAGTATTCAAGCTGTGTATGTTGGCCAAAGTCAAGGCACAGTGTTTGGTAGCTGTTGGGTATTCATATGAAGCATAGATAGATGCATTGGTTTGGGACAGTCGTACTGACATTTTGGCCAAAGTCAAGGGTAGGTACGGGTGGGTTCAAATTAACCAGGAGTTTGACGGGCAGAACTTGACATGTGACTTATGATATGTTGGCCAAAGTCAAGGTCATAAGAGCATGGGGCAGAAATCCACATCGGGAGTTTCAAAAGAACTGAAACTTGCCAGGTATGCGCATACCTTCTGGAGTGTGATAACGTGAGCGGATTCCGTCACGTTATCATGCAATGATAGTTGGATCCCGATTCCCACTGATGAGTTGGTTTACTCCTCGGGTGATCCCGGCTAATTCTTCCTTCAGGTTTGGGGAAGAATTTGACGTTACAGTGGGAGGTTTCCAGATTAGATAAAGTGATAACCATTCTGATCTAGGTTAGGGTGCACGCTGAGTGTTTCTTTTCTCTCTCTCTTTGGCAGCGACCATTGACCCGACCCTAGACTATGACTCAGTGACCAAGTTGACCGAACCTTCTTAATACTGGCTTTTGGATTGTCTGAGTTGCAAACCTCATTGCCACTCCTACTTTTACCCTTTTCTCCGGGACACCCCGTATTACTACGAACGTCCACTTCCATTGGAAAAAACCATCGTATGGTTATATACGAACTCGAAGGACTTCGAGGATGGTTTCTGGTTCTGGAGAAAACGAATAGGACTATTCAGTTGTCTTTTCCTTTTACCTTCTCTCAGGTTGCGAGTACTCCTTGGTTTAGGAGGTAGTACACCTATTACGCAAATTGGATAGTCTTCTTCCAGACCTTAGGCTGGTGCTGACCGGTAGGGAATGAAGAAAACCAATTAGCCAAAACGGTGTACAGAAGGTATTAAGTTCAGACAAAGCAAGGGATTAGTAAGAGGGCAATGTAAATTGCGACTGATATTCACGACCAAACCAAGTATTTCTTCGCCAATCCTAAATCACCTTTGTATTTCTCCAGGACACTCCGTATCACTACGAAGATCCCAGTTTATTGGATAATCCATCGTATGGTTATATACGAACTCGAAAGGAACTTGTTCCAGTTCGGGGATGGATCCTGGTTCAGGAGAAATAGGAATAAAGTACATTCAGGTGTCTTTTATCTTCACCTTCTCTCGCATTGCGAGTGCTCCTAGGATTAGGACAGTACACCCATTATGCTTATTAGATAGTCTTCTTCCAAACCATAGGCTGGTGCCGAACGGTAGGGAAGGAAGAAAACCATTTGGCCTAAAGGGGTGTACAGAAGGTAATGACTAAAGACATAGAAAGGGATTTGGAGAAGTGGCAAAGAATTATACGGTTACAATTGTGAATCTGGATAATGGAAAAGGCATTACTAGGAATACCAGGATACCCCATCGAAACATTTCAATGTTTCAGTTTCACTGTGTACTGTTAAAAGAAAACTGATTTCCCAATTAGACACTTGCTCCAAGGTATGTATTTACCAGGTTGGATTCTCACATCTGTATGGTTTTACAGATGATGAGTGGGAGTAAGTTATTGGGAATTAGGTGACCATCCTCATTATATCGGGATTCGTTGTAATTGGTGATATTTGAGGAAGCCACCTGGGTTGTTTGCCGGTCGGCAAATATTTGGTTCTGAATATCCGTTGTTGTGCACCAATTTCAAATTGATATATCTGTACGTCTATTTTTATAGAGTGAGACATACCTTTTTGAAATTATGTTTATGACATTTACCTGTATCAGTGGATGGTTAGGTAAGGAGCATTGAACAACGGTGTAATTCTTCTTAACCAAAAGTACAGTTTTCAACCTACGACACACAGTGAATGAGTTAGCTGACTCAAGGGACTTATTCAGAGTATTGTATGTTGTCCAGTGTCCATTAGGACAGAGGGGTTGGTCCTCGTACTATATTCTGTTTACTTATGACTTCTCTAGTTCTTAGACATGTGTTTCGTAGAAATGCAAGGTCTAAGTTTTGAGGAGTTATAGGTATAAGAATAAAGTAGAGAACCAGGTACTGCAAGTATCGGGATTCTTCATGGTGATCGAAGATGTAGATACTTGTGTATGGTATTCAGTTGATAGTAATGATTAAGAGAACTTGCTTCTCTTTCAGGTTACTCATAATTGGAAGCACTCCTAAGTTGAGTAACGTTGATCGGCCTCCTTCCATTCAGTTGACATGCACTGGAGACAGCTGCATGATTTGAATCTGGTTCAATTAAATCAGTGCCTCTGTTTCTTGGATATAGAACAGTTCATATCTTGACATTGTTAAGATACGGGGAGTTGTCCGGCTTATGCTTAAAACCAGACTCCGGATAACTCAAGGCACGTTTCAGTAGTGGCTGTTTGTGGGTTGACCCGGGCTATGACGAGGGTTGACTTTCTACCATCTGGAAGATCAATAGTGATATTGTTCTTGACTCGCCACAGTTTTAAATAAAAATGGATTTTTTTTCCCAGAAAACAGTAGTGGGAGTATGGTAGAACTGGAAGTGATTCTAGAACCGCAAACGATTACTGAAGATTTGATATGAGCCTAAAGATTCAATCTGGTTTGACATTCCATTGGCCACTCCGCAGATATGGTGGGTAACCTCAGGCACCCGAGAGGTACTTCGGTATGCTCAAGGACGGTGGCAGGGAGGTTCTTGTTTACCCAGACTTGCCATTGCTGTTGTTCCAGACTGTGAGACCCGGCAGGAGGATGAGTATAGCGTCGTTCTAAACTGGCCTTAGAAGTGCACGTGTATATGACTCTGCCAGAGGGTTGTCGTAGTCAGTGGGAGCAGCGGAAGCATTGGTGGATATCAGGCTTATGTCTATTTATAGACTAAAGCAGATATTGCGGAGATAGATCATTTATTTCTGATGTGACAGTCATAGGTTTGACTTCATCAGAATAGGAGATGGATCTGTTAAGAAGGTAGTAGAGTGTGATGTCCTGGTATTTGATGACACACACAGAGTAGGAAGTGATATTCCTATACTACGATCGGTTATACTTTGGTCGTCACACAGTGGTTTCTCCTCATAGGACTTGGATATTATATCAGACATTCTGGTTACTAGATCTATGGTTTTAGATCAGGATTTGGGTGGTTTCCCAATCTGGGTACTTAGACAGCATTCTATGAGTATTTAGAATGGACGACTCCTGGCATGGTGGTGTACCTGCAGGTAATGGAGTCACCCTCTCTAAAGGTGTCTTACAGACTAAAGGGGAGAGGGATGTACATGATTGGCAGATCACTTGCTTAGGCAATTGAGTCAATCATGAGATGTAAAGTACCACACCAGATGTTGTTTTTGCAGTAGGTGCAATAAGTTGATATTGATCCAATCCTGGAGAAACAGTCGGAAGCAGTTTTAGAACATAAGTTGATGTTCTAGGGATATGATAACAGCATTCTCCTTCGGGAGACAGTTATCATTCCAGGCTTCCAAGGTGACCCTGATGGCAGAGTGGCTGTCAGAGTTATAGTTTTCCCTCTAACGAGGGGCAGTATTTTGGACAGATGGTCCAGGTGGATACTGAGGGAAGGCATGGCGCAGGATACTGATTAAGTTCAGTTGACGATACAGTCTAAGAAGTTTGGATTTGGAGTTCATTTCTGAACTAGGTCCCGTCAGACATCCAGACATTCTAAGACAGGTATTGCTCATTTCGGGAGATGGCTTTCTCCGCGAACTTGAGATATAGAGAGACATAGAAAGAAACATCAGAGCGGATCCACTCACTGAGGCTATTTCTCGAACGCAATAGTTTCCCAAACGAGCTTTGTGAGACTGACTAGTAGAGGAGTTGGGTGTTCGGTATCACACGGGCTGTGAGTATGCGACATCGCAATAATTAGCCTTGAGTGCAAGTGGGAGATTGTTGGAGATAGTGCCCTCAGAGTCAATTATTGGATCACAGGCACGTGATTGCAATGATTGAGGGGAGGACCTGTCCCAGTAGGACAATCTTACTCAAGATGATAGTATGCTATCTGGTTTATCTTTATCATCGTGTACTGCTTTAGGTGACCTTACGAGTCGCTATTACACGTTGATAGAGCCCCTAGGATTCTTGCTTGACTGCCAGCAGTATGAGGGCGATCATATAAGTGAGAGCTGGAGTCTATAAGCACATCCTTAAAAGGTCCCTAGTCGTGGGAGTTTCGAGACAGGGTATCGATTCTCTAGAGTAGACTAGTGTATACAGTCGAGACCCCGACGAGGGGCGGTGGCCGGTCTCACAAGCCACTGGTGTCAGTTGGTTCACCTAAGATGTATACAGGTGCTCATTGGGTTATGAGTACACCGGACAGGACTTGCCGGGAACCTGCTAGTTGGGATTATACCAGACGTTAGATAGCAGTTCCCTGGTGACATGTGTACAGGTTAGTTCATCGACCTGAGATCGTCATTTGTCTCGTGTGAGTTCCCACTGTGCTTTGATTACTACCCTACCACGGCTCAAAGGAGTCGTGCAAACAGGTTTTAGTTGGGTACAGTCCCGAGCCACATGGAGGCAGTGAGCGGATCTGCAGGGGTTCGTCTCTCCCGGTATTGGGGGTGAGGTCGCGCTGTGTCTAGGAGAGCCGGAACATGGAAAGTCCTTGGCCAAGGCAGGAGACTTGCTGGTAGGTATTCCAGTAGTATCTCAGGGTGTTCTGGGCTACACTCCGACACGACTTGTACCGCTTTTGGGGGTCTGACTTTTACCAACCCCCTAGGCCCGCCATGCGATGCTCATAGACGAACGGACCGGACTGTACGGATATTGTCACTGACAGGCTCAGTAGGGTGTCAGGATGAGTTCGCTCATCGACGACCCTTTTGGTCAATACCTGGTAGCCCGTCACGTATTGGCTTATACCTCTGACGTACTAGTGGTTAAATCCACAGCCATTGTATTGACGAGTCTTTAGAGTCCACCACACACAGTTACTCAGGTTTCGGGCGAAACGCTGTAGAGGCCGTATGGAGATATGGCAGGGTTCGATCAGATACGTGCGGTATAGCACGGATCGTGATCGGACGATTTTTACTAGCCGGCTTTGGCTTAAGCCGGATCCTAGTATTAGATAGTGTAGTTTTGTCTTTTTGCATTTGTGTTCAGTGGGAATACAAATGTGGGCATGTTTTTGCAGTAGCGGGGTTTTCCTGTAATTTATTACGGGATCAGTTTTCTGAAATTGCCAGTTTGCATTCCGTTCCGGCCGGTTTTTCCTTGTTCCTTCTCGGCCGGACTTTTCGTTGGAGGGGGTTATTTGCACATTTGCAAATATCATTTTGTGAGGGGCTTTCTTGCATATGTGAGGCATCATGAGTGTTCTTTCATGATGAGATTCCTTTTTAATCAACTCATTGCTTTTCATATGATGGTGCTTTGATTTGTTGAGAAAAGAAATTGGTGTGACTTTTAATTTTAGCCTTATCCTTTCCTTTTCTCCACTTGCCTTTTTTTTTCCTCCATTTTTTCTCTTGCTGTAGAAGGGGGGCCGTCCACTGTTCATGAGTGGAGAGGTTTTATTTTGGTGGGAATTTCCTTTTGCTTGGTTGGAATATATTTTACACTTAACCCACAAATTTCCAGTAAGCAAAAAACTGTTTTTTGGCCGAGCTCATTTCATTGGATGCTCCATTTTACCATCAAGAATCCATGAAAATTCTTGTGCACAAATTCCTCCATAAATGGAAACCTCACAAACCCCAAAGAGACATGGCTACTATACTATTCTACAGCATCCCTTGGACGCGTCGGCTAGCCAACTTCGCGCCCGAGTTGCCTCGGTCCAGAGGTGGGAGCCTGTAAAAGATTTCGGCTACGTGGTTCCCTTTCCGACGAGGAGAAGATGGACGGATTTTCCGCACGAGATCGGAGTGGAGACGAAGACCGAAGGACACGGATCGTTTGGTATACTTCTCTACTCGTATTTTACTTTGCTAGTTGCTAGGTTAATGGCCCGATCCGGGTGAAAAGTGCGCGGTGGTACCGGTTTGCTAGTTTGCAAAATTTTTGTTTCCGCGTTTCTGGCGTCGGTTCGACGGCTGGGACGCCGCCGCGGGTTTACACTAACGGCATACCGGGACGGGACTAGTGCAGGTTTAAAACATAAGCAACGTGTACTATATATCATATATATAATATGTCATTCATCTCAGATATTATAGAACATAGGCAGCGGAAACATATATATAATGTGGGATATACTAGGACGTCCGTATTTAGTATTTAGCCAATAATGGAAAATACGGATTCCACAGTCGCGATGAATAGCCAACCTCACACCCCAGACCCCTACGAGAGCGGCAAACGACCCTACCAATCCTGTAGTTTAGGAGACCCGGTCTCGACTCCTCGAGATGGCCTCCCACTGAACCCCAGAACCCGGTCACTTGTGCTCCCTTCCTTGGGTCTATCCTAATGCGGAAAAGTAAATAATATACAACACTGGTGGCAGCAACCTCAACCCGGAAGTGCCCCAAATAAAAGAATATTACATTACATTTGAATTTTACATGAATGAAAAAAATAAAACTCTCATATCACATAAAACCCCCCGGCTATTCAATCGCGACAATCCTGCACATCATATCTTAGCAACACATAATATCATATATCATCAACGTAAGTAAGTATGCGTTGTAGGGTTCCTAGGCACTCTAGTGAAGTCTCACAAGTGATCAAACATGCACAAATCAAATTTTACGAGTGCCTACAAACCCTAATACGGATCGTTTACTAGACATCTAGGCAAAGCAAGCAAGTAATCGAATTAAATGCTAAGGGAAAGTGACTACAACCTTTGTAGATCCGGTCCACCACCTCCTAGGCTCCGTGATGAAGTACCTCCGCTGTCCAAAATGAACCCATGACTCTAGCATCGGTATCATCGAAGAATGGGCGAGCTTGATCGTCGGTTCGATGCCGAAGATGATCTACGTCGAGGTTTCGCAAGAACAAGCTCCAACTTCATCAAGCTTTGAAAACTTGTGAAGGAAACACCCTATACTACTTGGCAAGAGGTAGAGGATGAAGAAATAGGAATTGGGTTCACTTTAGAATTGGATTTCTCACTCAAATACTCAAGTTGCCATTGTTGAAGTAAGGTTTCTTCATGAAGAAGAAGAAGAGGAAGAAGATGATAAGTGTTATATGTATTATTCAAAATGAATAATAAAATGAATACTTATCATATCCTAACCTTGGTTAGGTGTAGAGAATAGACTAGGGTTAAATGAAGTGGTTAGGGTTAAGCATGAGACAAAATGGTCACTTTGGTCAAATGTTCAAGAAGCTTCAACTAGAAAACAAATCTAGCAACCATTTTCTCTTTATGCTTTTCTTTTTCCAAAATGAATAAATAGATAAATAAATGAGAAAAGGAAATGAAACCCTAACCACTTAAGTAACCATGGTTTAATTCTTTACACAAACCCAAACTAGGATGCATCATCAAACATGATACAATCATGTGCAAAAAAGTATATCATATATACAACTTGCACAATCCAAGTGAGAAAATCCATTTAAAGTGAACCGATACTAGTTAAGGAAAGTAATATATCAAATATATAATTATACATTAAATCATTAAATCAACACTTGATTCAATGATCCGGTCATGTCGCACACAACCGACTAGTATACAATGTATCGGCTTATCGAATCAACGCTTGAATCGATAACTAGGTTATATCGCATACAACCATTCGATACATTCATCGCGAGAATGAAATACGGTATCACATACACGCATTATTCTCGGTCCCGCACATATCTCATATGCGCACCTATTTCATTTCGCTTGAGCCAGGAAACCTCTGTGTAGGACTCTAAAGACTCGTCAATACGCCGGCAGCGGATGATGATCATATCAAACACCCACAAGCCGCAAGCGGTCTGCTAAACGTAACGGCCACCCGGGTATTGAGCGATCAGAAGATCGACGAGCAAGCTCGCTCACACTCCTGTGAATCCAACCAGTAACACTTACCGTACAGTCCGGTCTGTTCATCTGATATGTCGCATATCTCGCCTAGGGGTGGTAAACGTCAGACCCCAGTAGCTCGATAAGTCATGCCGACTTGAGGTCCATAACATTCGTGAAACTACTGATAACTCTTACCAGTATATCACAGCAACCCTGGCCAGGGATTTCCTGTTATGGCCAGTCGAGCATAGCACAACATCAACCCCCAATACCGGGAGAGACGAATCCCCTCCTATTGCTCATTGCCTCCATGTGAATCGGGACTGTACCCAAAAACTACCTGTTTGCACAACTCAGTAGAGCCGTAGTAGGGTGGAAATCAAAGCACAGTGGGAGACACACAAGACTCTATGACGATCTCGGGTCAACAGACTAAGCTGTACCAGTGTCACCAGAGAACTGCCATCTGACGTGAGGTATAATACCATCTGGGAGTTCTCGGCGAGTTCGTTCAGTGTACCCAGTCTCCACTGAGCACCCGCATACCATCTTCGATGTCAAACACCAATGGATATGGGATCATCCATCGCCCATCGCATGGGTCGAGAAGATATGCGCTAGTCTACTCTGGAATATCGATGCCCCGTCTCGATATTCCCACGACTAGGAACAATGAAGGATGTACTCACTGACTACCCAGGCCCCACTAGTATGATCTTCATCATAGTCCTGGAAGTCGAGTACACATCCTAAGGGCTTTATCAACATGTAATCAGAGAGACAGAAAGTATACATGTTAAGATAAAGAGCAACCAGATAGCGTACTATCATGTCGAGCAAGAAAGTCCTACCTATATATGTCCCAGCATCCACTACAATATACATCCAATGTACAGTAATGGCCTTTAGGGCATACATATAACTAACAATCTCCCACTTGCACTAGGGCCATCTGTAGCAGTGGTCGCAGTATCTAATACTCAACCATCCCATATGAGTCTCTCTCTCTGGGAAAAGGCCTTCGTGAGTGGATCCGCCGTGTTGTCCTCTGAGTCTACTCTCCTAATCTCGATCACCCCGGAGATCATCTATCTCCATGATCCGGTGATGCTTCCTCAGAATATGTCTGGGTCACTGATGGGACCAGGGTTCCAGGGCCAAAGCCATACTTCCATTGTCATACAATGGCAGGAACCTAGTTCATCTTATGAACCAATATACACCCAAACTTCCTCTTTGGTAGTATCTACAATAGCGATGTTACCAGCCTTTATCGTCTAGTTTGCCACGGTATCTAGCTTGGAACTCTTCCAACATACCGTCCCTCTATTGAGGATAAAGACAATGCCCGTGACTGACATTCAGTCGTCTTTATCACCGTGGAACTCTTCCAGTGATTCTCCCCAGGATCGATTGATACCTTCTCACTACATCTAGTGAGAATCCTAGCATCCAATTACATCTATCTCATAGATGAAAACTCAGGATTTAGGAGGTATCACTTTGATCCTGTTTGGGGAATCCTAGTGATAATAGGAGATTGATCGATCGTAGTATAGAAAACTCTTTTCCTATCAAGAGTATGTTGTCTACGTACAATACGAAGATGACCACCATACTCCATACTACCCTTTTGTATATACAAGGTTCGTCTACCATTTTGATGAAGTCAAACACTTTGACTATCACATCAAAACAGACATTCCAACTCCGCGATGCCTGCTTCATTATGTAAAGCAACTTGCATACGTTTCCGCTGCTTCCACTATTTACGAGGACCTCTGGCTGTGTTCTTATAGACGTTCTCTTCTAAATCAGTATTTAGAAAAGCAGTCATGGCACCCAACCGCCAGATATCGTAGTCATGGTATGTAGCCGTGGTAAGTAGGATCTGGACAGACTTAAGCATAGCTACTGGAAAAAGGTTTCATCATTATCCACGCCTGGTCGATGACGAAAACCTTTAACAAGTCTAGCTTTGAAAGTCTCAACTTTTCCATCTACACCAAGTAATCTTCTCAAGATATACTTGCTCCTGGTGGGGATTTAACCCTTCAGATATAGCAGCTAAAGTCCATACTTTGCTGGTGTACATGGATTCCATCTCAGATCGCTAAGCATCCAGCCATTCTTACAGAGTCCCTACTCTCGATGGCCTGCTCGAAACTAGTTGGGTCATCATCTCATGATGCAATCCTTGCTCCCACTGTCATCGAGAAACTGAGGTATCTCTCAGGCGGATGAGGAACCCTACTAGATCGGTGGAGAGGCTGAGGTTCGTCGGGAACTATAGAATGTTATGGTTCTGTCAAATCATCAACTGCAGTTTTGTATAGCTGGAACCGTTCCAGTTCTACAAAATTGATTCTGCCTCGATCTTGTCCGGATTTTGCTTTAAACATAGGCCGGATAACCCCAAAACTTAACTCGCTTAAGAGATGGGTTCTTCCCATACCATATCTCATATGGAGTGGTAGGCATTGATTTGATTCAAACCTAATTCAATAGGTATGCAGCTTCTCAAGTGCATAACCCCAAAAGGAAATAGGTAACTCAGTAATACTCATCATAGAGCACACCATATCTAATATTGTGCAATTGCTCCGCCCTGATACACCGTTGTGCTGCGGTGTATTCAGAGGAGTAACACTGAGAGAAAATCTCATTCTCCTTTAGAATAGTCCAGGAATTCTATGCACAAGTATTCTGCTCCCTGATCTCATCATAGGACATAATACTTATACCCGGTTATTGGTTCTCTACTTCTAACTTATATTCTGTGAATACCTCAAAAGGTTCGGACTTATGTTTCAACAGGAACATATGACTGAATCTTGAGAGATTATCAGAGAATATAATGAAGTATAAAGAACCAATCCTGGCATGTGTAGACAACATCATGTATCAGTCCCAAGAGTTTACTAACTCTTTCTCTTTTTCTAATAAACAGAGCTATGGTCATTTAATCTTTGTGACATGACTGGCAAGTTTCACAAGATGTAAATTCAAACTGATTTAAATATGCATCTAAAATGTAACTTCAGCCAGTCGGGTCGCATTGATGTGACCTAGTCTACAATGCCTCAAGAAGGATTCGTTCATTTCTGAACTCTTCTTCTTGTGTGTGTTCTGTATACTAGGAACTGTAGTTTGATTTAGAACTTCAATGCTTTTAGATAACGTGTCTGAACCGATCAACTTTTGATATAGGAAATGTTCAAAACATTATCCAACAATACAAAATTTTATCATTTCTTTACTGATAAAGAGACTGATATGATTTTGTATATCAGGTTCGGTATCTAATAACATTCGTTCAGAATCAATGTATTACAATACAGGGTGACAGTGACCGACAGACTTGGCTGCAACACTTGCCCCGTTTTCTGTCTCATGAAACTTATCACCCGTTCTCAGTTTTTCTACCCTTTTGTAGCCCTATGTAACAGATTACATATCTGGGATCCTGATCCGGTATCATATACCCAGGATGCAGAGGATACTGAGAAACAGTTCTTTGTAATGAACACACCCGAAGAAGATGCATCATATGCACTTTCTTCGTTTGGGCGGCATAGGAAATCTGGTATTCCCCTATTTCCTGCTCTGTCTTATAACAATTATAAGTTGGAGCGGGACCAACGTTCCCCAGCTCAGTATAACAAGCGGGTTCGGTCAATACATCCATATTATTATCTTGATTAAGGCGTGATATGGTCGCTACCAGGAGAGAGAGAAGAAAACACTCTGCGTGCGCTCTTGCAAGATCAGATTGGTTATATATTTTATCTAATCAGGATGGCTCCCACTGTTTTTATCAAATCTTCCTTCAAACCTTAAAAGGAAAGACTAGCAGGGATTAATTACACTCTACAAGTTCGCCAATCTTTCATCCAGGCCAGTGTCGGTACTTTGAGGGAGGTTCCCCGTGCTTTCGCACGGACCTAATTACTGTAAACCTCGTTTTCCCAAAGGCGTAACCCCGTTGACACCTTTCTAGACACCTACTTGATCGGCTAATTGCAAAGTGCAAAACTCTCCCAGGAGTAACAATTACTCGCAGTGGGTATCGGGATCCAACTATCATATAGAAGGTATGCAATCTCATTGCAAATTTCAATACTTGAAACTCCCGATAAAGGTTTTTACCCCTAGCACCTATGACCTTGGCTAAGGTCAACAAATCATAGGTACTAGTCAAGTTCTACCCGTCATTTCGTGATTAATTAGACCTACCCACATGACCCTTGGCTAAGGTCAACAAAGCCACATGACTGTCCTAACTAATCGCATCATATGCAGTGTAGGAAGACATCACTTAGCTACCGTACACTGTGCCTTGACTATGGTCAACAAACACAGCACGAATACTAAGTACTCTACTTCCTAAAATGACGGAGGGTTGCGACTGGTTTTTGTGAAAACCTTTAACGCTTTGAACTTGATCTCGTTGCGGAATCAAATGGTTTTTAAATGGGATGTTTTCGAGCCTTTTCTAGTTTTGCTAAAGGGGTCACTCCCGGTGAAGGGATCGTCGGCCCTTTCCTCGTCGAATGAGGTGCGGGATATATCATATATATCACTGTGCAAAGCGGAAACTATAGAAGCGATCAAAGACAAACCGAGTGTGTAGCATCTGCCAGTTATTGCTAAAGGAGTCACTCCCGGTGAAGGGATCTCGGTCCTTTCCCTATCGAATAAGGTGCAGGATGTTCTACAAGGAACACCGCGATGCAAAGCAAGAACTGTAGCTACCTGTTTTATTTTGAAATTTGATTCCACAACATCAATTAGGTTTATTTTCTTTCATTAATCTCATTAATGAATATTCCATCATTTAAATTACCTAAACATCACAGATAAATATGACGTACACTTATGCCATCCGCATTCGCCTCGATATCCCCTCGTGCACCGTTAGGTTAGGTAACTAACGGCAGAGCGGGGCAGGGCTAGCGCGGGTGTAAAACATAAGCAACGTCAATATAATATATCATATATACTATATATAATACCTGTCACAGAACATCGCATGATCACATCACAGATAAAGCACAGCAGAAGAATCATATGAAATATTGGATATACTAGGACGTCCGTGTTTTCAATACGAGCCAGTATAAAACACGGATTCCACGGTCGTGATGAATAGCCAATCCCACACCCCTAGACCCCTACGAGAGCGGCAAGCAACCCTACCAATTCTAGGGTTAGGAGACCCGGACTCGACTCCTCGAGTTGGTCTCCCACTGGACCCCAGAACCCGGTTACTTGTGCTCCCCTCCTTGGGTCTATCCTAATGCGGAAAAGTAAATAATATACAACGGGTGACGACTTCCGCAACCTGGAAGTGCCCCAATAAAAGAATATTACATACAAGTTTTTACATGAATGAAAATGAAAAATACTCATCTTACATAAAAACCCCCGGCTATTCAAACACGACGATCCAATATAACATATCCAGCAACATATAACATCACATGTCATCAACGTAAGTAAATATGTCCATCCCAATTGTCGTTGACATATAGCAACGAAACCGGCGATATCACATATTACACTTACGGTCACAGAAAAGAAAGTGTAAAACTACAACAGTTGGAATCCGCAACCACCTCAGACATCGCATGCCTGACTCAATGAATTCTTTAGACATCACATGCCTAACAATTATAAACCCCGCATTTTAGTCTCATTATCGAAAACTCTTTTCAATATCAAGTCGGGCAATTCAACAGGATTCCCGACATTCTGATCGAATGCTCGTCGCAAACTTCAGTAGACGGCCGCACCCCCGATGCCGTCGACAAAGTGCACCAAGGCGGAACACCGCTACCACGAGCACCCGAACGGATGCTTTCGGCGACGGGGTTCTTCTACAGTCACTTGGTCGGGGCTATGGAGTGAGGCTGTCTATCAAGTTTACCCGGCGAGTATCCGCGTACACTACGTGATTGCGACGGACTTTTGATCACATCAAAATTCCGTGGCAACCGATCAAGTGAGACTAAACTGCTATGTTTATAATATTCATTCCGTTATCTCATAACTATTTGTGAATTCCAATTATTGTATCACATTCCAGATAAATAGAAAATGCTAAACTTTTTGATCGAACAATCGAACACCCAAGTTTTCCCGATACAGCTCAACACAAGAAATAAGTCTAACAACATTCAGTTCGTGCCTCAGTACCAACGGTCCAGCTGTAGAAGGGTCAAGCCAACGCCTCACATGTGGCACGCCGTACTGCCCCAAACCCGAAGGTTCAAAGGGCAGTTCAAGACGGTCACATAATCGAGTTAAGGTTTGTTGTCTTCTAGAGGGTCCATCGCGTTACTTGCACTACTTAGAACGTCGTTAAACTACGGAAAAATCCAACAATTGGAAATTTCCCGGCAGGGGAAAAAGTGGGTATTTATATCCGGTCGAACTTTTTAACATATTCTAAAATTACCCGGAAAGCCACACCAACAAAATTAGACAGTCCGATCGAATATACAGAGTTCCCAATACAAGCCAGAAAATAAAACTCTGGAATAAATATTAAAATAATCCCAGGAAACCCAGCACTACTTACTAAGAGTTACTGTGCAAACGTCGATGCACAAAACGACAAACTAGCCGCGGAACCGCCGCATGAGCATGCTCATGCCGCGGATCCGTGGTGACTTTAAGGAATCAGTACACCGAATTTTTCAGTAACCCTTACCTTTTCCTGCTGAATTTTCTGGATATTTTTAATTTCGAAAAATCCACATTTTACAGAAAAGTCCAGAGAGCAATTTTCAAAGTCGGGTTTTGGGTCGATCGGACTTCTAACTCCGTCGGGACTTCGCCTAAGGCTCTAGCTAGGCTCTGATACCACTGTAGGGTTCCTAGGCACTCTAGTGAAGTCTCACAAGTGATCAAACATGCACAAATCAAATTTTACGGGTGCCTACAAACCCTAATACGGATCGTTTACTAGATATCTAGGCAAAGCAAGCAAGTAATCGAATTAAATGCTAAGGGAAAGTGACTACAACCTTTGTAGATCCGGTCCACCACCTCCTAGGCTCCGTGATGAAGTCCCTCCACTGTCCAAAATGAACCCATGACTCTAGCATCGGTATCATCGAAGAATGGGCGAGCTTGATCGTCGGTTCGATGCCGAAGATGATCTACGTCGAGGTTTCGCAAGAACAAGCTCCAACTTCATCAAGCTTTGAAAACTTGTGAAGGAAACACCCTATACTACTTGGCAAGAGGTAGAGGATGAAGAAATAGGAATTGGGTTCACTTTAGAATTGGATTTCTCACTCAAATACTCAAGTTGCCATTGTTGAAGTAAGGTTTCTTCATGAAGAAGAAGAAGAGGAAGAAGATGATAAGTGTTATATGTATTATTCAAAATGAATAATAAAATGAATACTTATCATATCCTAACCTTGGTTAGGTGTAGAGAATAGACTAGGGTTAAATGAAGTGGTTAGGGTTAAGCATGAGACAAAATGGTCACTTTGGTCAAATGTTCAAGAAGCTTCAACTAGAAAACAAATCTAGCAACCATTTTCTCTTTATGCTTTTCTTTTTCCAAAATGAATAAATAGATAAATAAATGAGAAAAGGAAATGAAACCCTAACCACTTAAGTAACCATGGTTTAATTCTTTACACAAACCTAAACTAGCATGCATCATCAAACATGATACAATCATGTGCAAAAAAGTATATCATATATACAACTTGCACAATCCAAGTGAGAAAATCCATTTAAAGTGAACCGATACTAGTTAATGCAAAGTAATATATCAAATATATAATTATACATTAAATCATTAAATCAACACTTGATTCAATGATCCGGTCATGTCGCACACAACCGACTAGTATACAATGTATCGGCTTATCGAATCAACGCTTGAATCGATAACTAGGTTATATCGCATACAACCATTCGATACATTCATCGCGAGAATGAAATACGGTATCACATACACGCATTATTCTCGGTCCCGCACATATCTCATATGCGCACCTATTTCATTTCGCTTGAGCCAGGAAACCTCTGTGTAGGACTCTAAAGACTCGTCAATACGCCGGCAGCGGATGATGATCATATCAAACACCCACAAGCCGCAAGCGGTCTGCTAAACGTAACGGCCACCCGGGTATTGAGCAATCAGAAGATCGACGAGCAAGCCTGCTCACACTCCTGTGAATTCAACCAGTAACACTTACCGTACAGTCCGGTCTGTTCGTCTGATATGTCGCATATCTCGCCTAGGGGTGGTAAACGTCAGACCCCAGTAGCTCGATAAGTCATGCCGACTTGAGGTCCATAACATTCGTGAAACTACTGATAAATCTTACCAGTATATCACAGCAACCCTGGCCAGGGATTTCCTGTTATGGCCAGTTGAGCATAGCACAACATCAACCCCCAATACCGGGAGAGACGAATCCTCTCCTATTGCTCATTGCCTCCATGTGAATCGGGATTGTACCCAAAAACCACCTGTTTGCACAACTCAGTAGAGCCGTGGTAGGGTGGAAATCAAAGCACAGTGGGAGACACACAAGACTCTATGACGATCTCGGGTCAACAGACTAAGCTGTACCAGTGTCACCAGAGAACTGCCATCTGACGTGAGGTATAATACCATCTGGGAGTTCTCGGCGAGTTCGTTCAGTGTACCCAGTCTCCACTGAGCACCCGCATACCATCTTCGATGTCAAACACCAATGGATATGGGATCATCCATCGCCCATCGTATGGGTCGAGAAGATATGCGCTAGTCTACTCTGGAATATCGATGCCCGGTCTCGATATTCCCACGACTAGGAACAATGAAGGATGTACTCACTGACTACCCAGGCCCCACTAGTATGATCTTCATCATAGTCCTGGAAGTCGAGTACACATCCTAAGGGCTTTATCAACATGTAATCAGAGAGACAGAAAGTATACATGTTAAGATAAAGAGCAACCAGATAGCGTACTATCATGTCGAGCAAGAAAATCCTACCTATATATGTCCCAGCATCCACTACAATATACATCCAATGTACAGTAATGGCCTCTAGGGCATACATATAACTAACATGCGTACCCCGATTGTCGTTGATGTATAGCAACGAAACCGGCGATATCGACATACTACACTTACGGTCACAGAAAAGAAAGTGTAAAACTGCAATATCTGGAATCCACATTCTCTTTAGACATCGTAAATGCGAAATATCATATACTTCGTATTTCATGTTTAATAATATGAATTCCACACATTGCATCACATTCCAGATAAATAGACAGTATTAAAGTTTTTGAACGAATGATCAAATACCAAAAATTCCCTAAAGCTCAACACTTGAGCGGAGTTCAAAAACCCGGAGTGTGTCACAGTAGTAGCGGTCCAGCCGTAGAAGGGTCAAGTCAACGCCACATATGTGGCACGCCGTACTGCCCCAAACCCTAAGGTTCAAAGGGCAGTTCAAGACGGTCACATAATCGAGTTAAGGCTTGTTGTCTTCTAGAGGGTCCACCACAAAACTTGCATGTATTTCCGGAAGATTTAAACCCCGTGAAAAGTGAGCAAATGATACTCGTTCGAACAATTCAATACTTTCTAATTTACCCGGAAAAGACACGAAATCAAAATTCTGATCGAATCATTGAACTCAAAACCATCCCCAGAATATTCAGCACAAGAATCAGATTAAACATATCTAAAACAATATACAAGCAGGTATAGGAATTACTGTGTAAATAATAAGCCATGAAGCCTCTGTAAGGCCGCGGAGCCGCGGCCCAAACAAGGATTGGCCGCGGTTCCGCGGCGGCTTGAACGACTCATGGCTTCGTATTTCACAGTATTTCTTAGATTTTCCTGCTGTATTTTTTAAGTATTTTTAATTCTGAAAATAACCAGGTTTGAAAAAATGTCCAGAGAGGGTCCCGAAAATCCGTATTTTGGTTCGATCGGAGTTTTTACTTCGTTAAAGTGTCGCCTAATGTTCTAGGTCGGCTCTGATACCAATGTTAGGTTTACCTAGCACCCTATGAAAGGTTTGGAAGCATCACATGTCGCAAAGATTACGTTTTTAGAGTGCTAAGTGAACACACAAAGAATCAATCCTAGAAAATTAGGGTTTCATAACTTTACAAGTAACAAAGACTAGGGTTTTGAGAGTACAACCTTTGTAACTCCCTACGCTAGACTCCTTGGCCACTTGAGGGTTGGAGAAGGATTTGCTTGAGGTCTTCTAATGTCCACGACGATCCACCCGAAGCTCCTTTGTCCAAGCTAACAACTTCACTTGATCAAGAGAAAGAAATGAAGCTAACACTCTAAACAAGTGGGCATGACTTGTATAGAATAATGTTGTGGTGGCTTTTCTCACTTCAAAATCCTAACTTGGTGAGTAATTTGCTCACTAGAGAACACTACTACAAATAAGGGTTGCCCCTACGGATTTGTCGGTAGGGGCAAACCACTGCCCCTACGGATATATGCGTAGGGGCGAAAAAAGATCCCATAGGTGCAAAGGCCGCAGGTGCAAGTTGAAGCCCTAAACTTGCCCCTACGAGCAAAAACTTGCCCCTATGGAGTTCTGTGTAGGGCCAGTTTCACCTACGGAGTAGGCCGTAGGGTAAAAAAAGTTATATTATTTACGATTTTTTAAAAATATATTACCTGTACCTACGGAGATAGCCGTAGGGCCACGTAATATCCCCTACGGATATATGCGTAGGTACTTATCTGTAGGGGTAAAATATCAGGATTTCTAATATTTTGCCCCTACGGATAACGCCGTAGGGGCTAAGCAATGGTCCCTACGGACATATCCGTAGGGGCACTCCCAACCCCCCTGATACTGAGATCAGGGGGAATATCAGTTACTGCTGATATTTTGCCCTTACGGTTATAGCCGTAGGAGCAACATGTGTACCTACAGATTAATCCATAGGTACACATTATCTGTATTTTTTTTAAAAAAAAGGGCTGCCTGATTTTTTCCCGCCCTGTGCACAATAATATATATAACAATAAAATATAAAATTAATCATCACGCAACATATATCGCAGTATTCATAATCACATCTCAAGCATATAATATACAAAAGAAACCCACAAACTGAATATGATATAAATATAAACCAATATCAATATCAATATCGTTTCAAAATGTAGTACAATATGTATCATATAAATAAATACATGTTTCAAAAAATAAGAATCAAAAGTCTACCGTAGCTCGGTCCAGCTCCACCTCTGATAAACGATAGAATCTGGCGCGCCTGCTCTTCGGTCAATAAACCATACAATTCGGCGCATGCGGGAGTCTGAGCAGCCTGTGGAGCTGGCGATGTGGTATGCGCAGCCGCCGTCGAGGTAGTAGCTTGCGGAGCCGCGGCTGCGGGAGTCTGAGCGGGCGGTGGAGCTATAGGAGCTGTCTGTGGAACCGCAGCCGATATAGCGGTTGAAAATAATACAACTGCATAACCTTAAGAAAAACAACCACCCCTTTTTTAATGAATTTGGATGGGTAATTATCCCATTTTTTTTTAAAACAAAAGAAAAACAGTGACCTATATACAAAATGGGTAAATGTCGTGATCAATAAATTGCTTACCATTTGCCGAGACATGTATTTTTGCAGCATCCATACATCCTTTTCCTCTTCTTCGATGTCGTATTCTCATTATCTTCGTCTAATCCATCTGAATCTGCAATTAAATTTAATTAAACCAAATAAAATCAAACAGCAACAACAAAATCAATGAAATTTATAGCCTACCAGAGTCTTCAAGAATATCCACATATGAATCCTGGGCCTTCTTCTTTTTCTTCAAAGATCTTTTAGAAGCAGAGAATTTTGTTTTCTGGCAAGTGCTTTGAAACTAAACACCATATTGCCTTTGTATTTGAAAACCAAAAAATGCCCAGCTTGCAGATTATTGGCTACTGTAAATTCATGCCACCCATCTCCACTCATGGAAGCAACTTTGTTCTCGATATGAAAATCAACATGCCATATTTTGCCATTGTGGCTCACTAGGTTAGCCTTTTCTCTTCTCTTGACCATCTTGCTAATCTGCTTGGTAAATTTATTCGGAACCGGCTGCGAATCATTAAAAGACATGCATAAGAAAGGAAGCTAAAATACAGATATATAGCATACCGATATATCGAAACTTCAAAGTTGTGATGACAATCCAGAGATATTTATTTCTACACTCGTGATGCACATGCGAATGTGTCAGGCATCATGGACAAATATTTGAGAACATGGAAAGTATTATTAGTATAAAGTAATTAAAGCTTTTAAACACCTTGGGTAGATATTTTCTTAGTTGATGCAATCATATCATGATGACTAAATTTAAGCTATTATACATATGCATATGTATTTTTCTAATCTAATATATTACACACACACACACACACACACACACAGAACCAATTTGGTAGAAAAATCAGGTAGCAGGACCCTGAAGAAATGGAGTCCATAGCATTGCTCATCATCATCATTCATGATCCCTTTGAAGAAATATTATCAAAAGGGGAGAATAAATTGTTACTGCTAGTTAATGCTTTCAAGAAGTTGAAACGTGCGTTCAACCCATTTATATAATAATTCTCACTGCTTGTAGTATTTATTCTCCCCTTTTGATAATATTTCTTTAAAGGGATCATGGATGATGATGATGAGCAATGCTATGGACTCCATTTCTTCAAGGTCCTGCTACCTAATTTCTCTACCAAATTGGTGTTCTCTCTCTCTGTGTGTGTGTGTGTGTGTGTGTGTGTAATATATTAGATTAGAAAAATACTTATGTATATGTATAATAGCATAAATTTAGTCCTCATGATATGATTGCATCAACTAAGAAAATATCTACCCAAGGTGTTTAAAAGCTTTAATTACTTTATACTAATAATACTTTCCATGTTCTCAAATATTTTTCTATGATGCCTGACGCATTCGCACGTGCACCACGTGTGTAGAAATAAATATCTCTGGATTGTCATCGCAACTTTGAAGTTTCGATGTATCGGTATGCTATATATCTGTATTTTAGCTTCCTTTCTTATGCATGTCTTTTAATGATTCGTAGCCGGTTCTGAATAAATTTACCAAGCAGATTAGCAAGATGGTCAAGAGAAGAGAAAATGCTAACCTAGTGAGCCACAATGGCAAAATATGGCATGTTGATCTTCACATCGAGAACAAAGTTGCTTTCATGAGTGGAGATGGGTGACATGAATTTACAGTAGCCAATAATCTGCAAACTGGGCATTTTTTGGTTTTCAAATACAAAGGCAATATGGTGTTTAGCTTCAAAGCACTTGCTAGAAAACAAAATTCTCTGCTTCTAAAAGATCTTTGAAGAAAAAGAAGAAGGCCCATGATTCATATGTGGATATTCTTGAAGACTCTGGTAGGCTATAAATTTCATTGATTTTGTTGTTGCTGTTTGATTTTAATTTTTGATTTTATTTGGTTTAATTAAATTTAATTGCAGATTCAGATGGATTAGACGAAGATAATGAGAATACGGGATCGAAGAAGAGGAAAAGGATGTATGGATGCTGCAAAAATACATGTCTCGGCAAATGGTAAGTAATTTATTGATCACGACATTTACCCATTTTGTATATAGGTCGCTGTTTTTCTTTTGTTTTAAAAAAATTTGGGATAATTACCCGTCCAAATTCATTAAAAAAGGGGTGGTTGTTTTTCTTAAGGTTATGCAATTATATTATTTTCAATAAAAACATGCAATTTCAGTCAAATGGTAGAAAATAGAAGATGTTTCCTCAAATACCCAAGTGGTGAAACATAACAAATTAACCGTTGTGAAAAATAGAGTAAAGATGCAAAATTTGAGTGAAATTTCCTAGCATTTGCAGAAAATAAATCATGTTTCGGGATTACTACAAAATTGCGAAACCATAAATTAGTGGTGATTAAAGTTGAGGGCAATGTGAAACTTCATGCCCGGCGCAGTTATTATGTTGTATGAAATTTAGCCAGCCAGCTGCCGGACAGAAAAGGATATTTTGCGAATAAAATCGAGACACATTGGTAATTAAAAAAAAAGGTAGACATAAAGATCAAAGTGCAATTTTTGAAATGAGTGTGCTATTCTACTATCTACAATTTCTATTTTCTTCTCTCTATTTCTTTTATAATCAATCTCCAAACTAAATACAAATATAACAAACTTATCAATTATATAGTATTCAATTTGATTTCAAACAAATACCAAATAAGAATTTATTGTACAGGTCCACGACTTACAATCATTCCCGCATGCGAGCACATATAAAAATTATAGTTTCTAGGATGACAAATTTTATTGTCAACTACTGTCGTCACCTACATAGACAATAATAAAAATTACTATCTAAGTAAGAGCAAAAGGAATGTGTGTATATTTATGATATAGCATTCTAAATCAATATACATGCACTATATGATATATAAACATACTTGGAGGAGCGGGAGTGGCCTCTGTCCCTGATATGGACGCATCACCGACAACTAGATAATCAAACATTGACAATATAAGTAATTTTGACATAAACATGCATGAATATCTATAATATTACATTCAAAATGGATATTAGAGAGCGCACCTACAGTGAGAAGTGGTAAAAGTATCACCCAAGTAGGGTGTAATTTACAGAATCAGTTGAAACTCTTGAAAGTCATAGAAGAACCTGACCTGCACAAATCTGATGTATACTTTCCATTGGACACTAAGAAGTCTCTAAAAGGAAAAGCCAATGTGAAAGCCATCATTAGTTCATATCAGAAGATTGATGCTGAAACAGAGAAAAAGGAATGTCATTTTTTCTTCTTCTGCCACATTACTGTCTTCTCCTTCTTCTTCTGCCATATTACTGTCTTCTCCTTCTTATTATGTGCGCTTGCAAATTCAATGAAAGCAGAAACTCCAGTGACAAACTTAGGTTGCATACGTTGTTGCCAATTCACATACATCCAGTCCTTAACCCTGATCTACTCATGGGCCATGTTAGACTGTATCATATAAATTATAGGTTATGATGACTATATTGAGAAATCTAAGAACGGGATGGTTACTGACAAAGGAGAAAATCCGTATATATGCTTTGTGTGTGCGTTTGTCATTGAAAAGAATAAATTATCGATAATTAAAATTAGATTTGAGGATACCCATGTATGAGTTGTATTCTATATATGTGTGTTTCAATTTATGATTTCGCTTAAGTGTAGGGTTGTTTTAACTTAAATGCATACATACGCACATATCACATAAACACATGCATACATATCACATGTCACATATGTTCTCCGCCGAAAGACGCGACCGGGACGTTAGGACGTCCGGGCCTGAACTTCGGGGCAGATGCTATTTTAGACTAAGATCAACTTTGTATAGTTCTATGTCACGACGAACATCGAACGTATGTTAACCGATAGAAATCAACTGTTGTCGTGTGACACTTATGCTATTTTCAGGTACCGGCTAAGTGGACTGCCTGAAGAAATTATATATATGGGGATTGTGATGGCTGCATAAGAAAACTAACAATATCAGAAAGATGATTTCTTTGCCCTCTGAACTCTAGGTAAAAAATAAAGCCAAGAGCCAAGCTATTGCATTCATCATCAAGCCATCACCATATATACAGTATAATTTAGTGTATACTAAGTATAATTTAGAATATATTCGGAAACACCATGTCACATTCTATAGCAATCAAACCGCATCAGCTTAACGCCTCAAACTGGCTTGGCTATATGCACCAGATTCTTGACTTTTGCTTATTTATCCATGTAACATCGAGACATGTTATCAGAGTCATCACCATCATTTTCATCATTATTGCATTCACTATCATCGTCATCTCCATCTTCTTCACCATCATACGGAGCAATTACCCAGTAATCAAGTGGGTCGGGCATCGGAAACTGCTTTTCACATAGACAGGCAGAAAATTATAACTCCAGAGCCCAGAGGGTACAATATATGCTGAAACGAGAATGCTATACTATCCTTTCATTATTCATAATTATAAATAGAAAACATACTCGCAGCCATTATTTTAAGACTATAACTCAGAAAAGAGCAACTAAAGCAGCCCCTAACCCTAACCCCAACCCCAACCCCAACAGCAACCCCCTGCCGAACCCTAACCCCAACCGCAGCCCCAGCCCCAGCCCCAACCCTAACGCTAACCGCAGCCCGACCCTAATCCTAACCCCAACCATAGCCCTAGCCGCAGCCCGAGCCCGAGCCCGAGCCCGAGACCGAGCCCCAACCACAGCCCTAGCCGCAGCCCGAGCCCGAGCCCCAACCCCAACCACAGCCCTAGCCGCAGCCCGAGCCCCAGCCCCAACCCTAGCCCTAGCCCCAGCCCCAGCCCCAGCCCCAGCCCACAGCCCCAGTCCCACCCCTAATCAAAAATTTGAGTAATTGAAGAATTCCTTACCTGTGTAGAGGCGACGACGAGAACTCCGATGAGCCGGCGCTAGCGACGACGAAAGCAGGTGGTGGCTACGACGAAAGCAGGCGGTGGCTACGATGAATCGGCGACGCTGGCGATGACGAGAACGACGAGAACGACGATCGATCGGCGGGAACGAGGGTTTGGGAATTTTTTGTTCGCGCGAGAATTGGGAATAATGAGCGTAGGGATCGATCTGAGCTTTTAACTTAAATCCCTATTTAGATGCCCCTACGGATAAGTCCGCAGGTTCTTGGTTTGCGGCTCCGTAGGGGCAAACAATAATTTAAGATTTAATAATTTTTATATAAATATGTAAGGACCGTAGGGGCAACCGTCTAGCCCTACGGACTAATCCGTAGGGCCAAAATAAATCTGCCCCTACGGATTTCAATATCTGTAGGGGCAACCCCCTATTGTAGTAGTGGAAATCTAGAGAGCAAAAGAAGAAGGAGGAAGAAGATGATGGCTTTTTTAACAAGAGTAAAAGATAAACTCTAATGAGAAAAGAGAAAATATATATATATATATTTTTCCTCTTCATCTCAAACCATGGTTATATGTTATGGATATTTATTTCACTTGAGTTAAAAACACAAGAGGAAGATTAAATCATGGTTAATAAGTAGGTGAACATGGTCAATTCAAGGAAGAGTGTAGAATATAACCATTTATTAATCTTTTCTCTTTTCTTTTGTTTTAACATAAATAGAAATATTAATCCATACATATAAACCATGGTGTGAGTCTTATATTGCCACCATTTTCAATGTATATGCAACCATGAAGGATGATGTATGTATGTATGTGTGCATGTACATCCATATGTGCATGAATCTAGAAAGAATGGATACATGCATGCATACATCCAAAAATACAAGAAAGGATTTCCAGTGAGAAACTAATGGTTAAATGATAAATCAACACTTGATTTATCAATCCGGCCATATCACATACGACCCAACCAAAAGCAAGCCGCCCGATTAATATACGGTATCTCATACGCGCATTTTAAACGGGTCCATGCGCATATCGCATACGCGCACCACAACATTTCGCCTGGACTAGGTAACTCCTTTGTGGGACTCTAAGACTCATCAATACGCCGGCAGTGGGTGATGATCATATCAAACACCCTCAAGCCGCAAGCGGTCAGCTAAACGTCACGGCCACCCGGGTATTGAGCGATCAGAAGAAAACAAGCGAACCTGCTACAACTCTCGTCGAGCCAACCGGCAACACTACCGTACAGTCCGGTCTCTTCGTCAGATATGCTGCATATCGAGCCTAGGGATGGTCACGTCGACCCCAATAACTCAATAAGTCGTGCCGGTGAATGGTCTATAACAGATCGAGAAACTACTGATAACACTTAACAGTAATTCTCAGCAGCCCTGGCCAGGGACTTACTGATATAACCAGTCGAGCACAGCACAGCATCAACTCCCAATACCGGGAGAGACGAAACCCCTCCTATCGCTCACCGCCTTCATGTGTCTCGGGACTGTACCCAACGGCCACCTGTTTGCACGACGCAGTAGAGCCGTGGTAGGGTGGCAATCAAAGTACAGTGGGAGAGCACACAAGACTCTATGACGATCTCGGGTCTACAGACTAACCTGCACCAGTGTCACCTGAGAACTGCTATCCGACGATAGATATAATTCCATATAGGAGTTCTCGGTGAGTCCGTCCAGTGTACACAGTCACCGCTGAGCACCCGTATACGATCTCGATGTCAAACATCGATGAATGCGGGAACATTCATCGCCCATCATATGGGTCTAGTATCATATACGCTAGTCTACTCTGGCATATCGATGCCCCGTCTCGATATACCTACGACTAGGGACATTTCAGGATATGCTTATAAACTACAGATGTCCCACTAGTATGATCTCCATCATAATCACAGTAGTCAAGCCGATATCCTCAGGGCTTTATCAGCATGTATGAATGAATAAAAGCATGATCAAATCAACATGTCAGATAAAGAAGAACCAGATAGCATACTATCATGTCGAGCAAGAATGTACACTGAATATATATACATGTACAGATACATCCACTATCATATAATGGCCTCTAGGGCATACATATATCCAACAGCAAGTTGCCACATGGTCTCGCATTCGTCGTTAAATGACGAAGAAACTCCTTCGCCGTCAGAAAATAACACAGCGGAATAGGGGCGGCGGCGGCAGGATCGGCGCTAAAATCCCCGGAACTGCCAGAAAACTCGATCGATAGGCTGTTAAACGATGCCTTTTAGAAAAGCAAAGTTGTCCGAGAACGCGAAACAGCCATATACGAAAAGGCTAAGCGTCAGCATCAAGATGAAGAAGCTGCTGCGATGATGAGTTGTAAAGTACTCCAACCAAACCAAAGCATACCTGCGACAAATAAGAGCATGATCAAAATAGAGAAGTGGTTCGCCAAAGCCCTGCCAATAAGAATGAAGCTGCCATCTCTCGCAGGAAACACTTCCGGGGTCATATGCCTCAACGTAGAGGATTCACATCCAAACTACTTCCTATATCATCGGAGGGTTACCCATCCCACCGAGGAATGCAGTGCCTTCAAGAAGTGGCGGCTAGGATATATTGCCCATGAAAAACACTTCAAGAAGATGAAGCGCGAAGCTCATCGACGGTAAAATAGTACGACAAACGCGCATGAAGAAACGACTGGCAACTGTTATATGGTTGGTACCGGTTCGGAAGGGGAAAACCCCTAAGTTCTTACTTTCGGGAGCGAATCTGAGGACGAAATACCCCTTAGCCCTCTCTTCAAAGACACCACCTCCGAAAAAGAAGAGGAGGAGAAGAACTGGGAGAATATTCAGCTGCGTAACCGCACACTGTCTGAAAAGAACTTCGGACCTACAAACAAAAGTTCAAGCAAAATGGACAAAGGGAAAGAAAAAATCCCTGAGGAAATTACCCTCGACGGTGGAGTTGTCAAAGAGCTCGCAGTAAGGGATCCGCCTAGGAAAAACAAGGTGGATTACAATGTCCTAGCACATTTGAGGAAAATACTATCACAACTGAGCATACTGGATGCTCTCCTTATGTCCAAAGAGGCACGGGATTCTCTGATCAAGGCATTACAAGAGCCTGATCAGTTCCAAGATTTCCTCGCGGAAGAGAAAATGAAAGATGAATTGGCAGAGGTCTAAATGGCTGACATTAAATTCAGCGATGAAGAAATCCTCCTCGATACGTGCGAACATAATCGCCCGTTATACATCACCGGATACTGCCACGACATCAAGATAGGGAAAATCCTCGTCGACAACAGATCCTCCGTCAACTTTCTCAACATGAGAGTGCTGAAGGAGATTTGCATGAACGCTCAGCACCTGGTCCGAGACAAAATTACCATCTCCGAGTTCGAATCACAGTCGTCATGGACGCTCGGGTCCGTAATACCGACGTTGCTCTTCGGGTTTCTCATCACTGACATCAAATTTCATGTCATTGATGCCAATACTTGCTATAATGCTTTGCTCGGCAGGCCTTGGTTACATGAGTACAGCGCCATCCCTTCTACACAATATCAGTGTATGAAGTATTTCAAGGACGGCTTAGAATACACCGTCACAGGGGAGCTAAATCTGTTCTTCGTAAACGAGGTCCGAGAATATGAAGACGCAAAGTACTTCCTACCAGACTACGAGGATACAAAAAGGTGTTATAATCCGGAGGATAAATAGAAGCCTGTCGCCACTATCCCGATCTTTGGGAGAGATTCCGAGGAAGATGAAGAAATAGTCTACTCGGGGCAACCCCAAAAAGAAAACAATAAACCCAGACCATCTACTCCTATTCTGGTCTTTAGCAGCGACTCTAAGGACGAGGCCAACGCAGCGTTCTCCATCCGACCGTCAGCACAAACCCTAGCCGGAACATATCAGAGTTTGCAAATCACAATGGCTCCGCCTCGGCATTACAAGGAAGTTGATGCTCTCGATACATTCAGCGTACAAGAACTACAAACTTTCTATTTCCCTTCTAGGCAAAGAGGTGAAAAGGCGATCCTCTTCTACCAATCTACGGAAACCAAAGTAGAAAAAGAAGTCTGGCATGGTGCCGATTTTGCACTCTACAGGCTTCAACCAATCCGTCTGCCAAGATACTACCCGGAGGGATTGAAAAGGCTGTTAAGACGCCAAGGTGTAACCTTCGAGTAAACTGTTCAACCAGCCCAATTCTACAAAAATATTTAGGATATTCCCGGGACTCAGCGAAAGATGCCCAACGGGAAGATGGAGACAACCGGGCTCGGACACATTCAGTCTAAGAAAAGGAAGCAGTTCCGTAACTGCTGTGTCATAAACAACTCCAGCGAAGGGGAAAACGCTCTTCCGAATGGCCGTGACGTTGAAACATAGCGAAATCCTGTCTAAGAACGTTAAGTCTGTCACTCGAAGAACAAATAGACAAGGTAATAAAAGAAGCTTGTCAAAAGAGCCGAGACAATCATAGTCGCGAAATGGCCATTTATGAAAAGGCCAGGACGTAGCGCCTCAATCAGCAATCTATGAAGAAGGAAGTCTATAATGCTTTTCATCCCCGGCCCGCTGTATGTCCTCGCGAAAAGGGAAAATCCCGAAATAGAGGCAAAAACAGGGAAAAACTCAAACAACGTTCGAAAACAACAAAGCGGATCCAAGAAGACGTGCAATCGAGAAAAGGTTAATTGGAACCCGTCCTTTATAAAGAAGATAGGCCGGGAAAACTCTTTCCCCCAAGATAAGACGAGGAAAATATTCAACCTTACCATGAAGCAATAAATGATAACACTTCCGGAGTCTTGACACCCCGAACAAATAAACAAGGTCCACCATCCGAATTATTGCTCCTATCATCGAGTAATAAGTCATCCCCTCGAAGACTGCTTCATCTTCAAAGACTAGGTAGAAGACCAATATCGACAAGGCAGGTTCGCTTTATTCGACAGCTGGAGGGTAACCCCGGCGTAAAAGCATGAGCCAAAGAGGACCTATACCATAAGGATGGGACCATCTCAGCGTTAAGAGTAGAAGCGAACTCGTACCTTCCATATAACAACACTCTCAAAAGAGGGAGGGCACAAGACTATGGATGGCTTCCATACGTGCTTCGCAAATGAAGACGAGCATGAGGTGATCTCCGAGTTTCCACCAGCACTAAAAGAGCTGGAAGATAGGATACACACCACGGCGGACATTCTAAGAAAAATTGACTTAGGGACGGAAAATGATCCGAGGCCGACATTCGTTAGTGAGCTACGATCTGAAAAACAGGTAGCTATGTTAAAAGACGTGCTCATGTAATATAAAGACTGCTTCGCATGAAACTATTCCGAGATGCCAGATCTAGATCCAAAAGTAGCAGTACATAAATTGGCCATATCGCCGGACATAAAGCCCATCAAACAGGCACTAAGAAGAATGCGGCTCGAACTCGAGATGAGTATCAACGCTGATGTCAAGAAACTAATCGACTCCTGCTTTGTAACAGCCCTAATTTTTCTATACACTTTTTTATACAAATTTTTTTCAAAATCCATAAAAGAGTATTTTAAGCTGAGCATAATATGTAAGTAATTATTTTGGTTTTAAATAACTCCATTTTTAGTGTACATAAAATTGTTTTAAAATTAAAGTATACTTGGGGTATTTAATGTTGCTGTTACCACTTTAAGTAATTATTTCACACCATAATTACAAGAAGGAGCTTGTAGCTCATTGGTAACACCTTGCACTGCTGAACGAAGCCACCAGAGTTCAAATCCCCTGCCCCATATTGTTTTTATATTTTTTTTGTTTTAAATCCTTTGGAAGCCCAATAGTCCAAACACCATAACTCCCAAAATATTGAACTACACTTTAAAAACTAAATATACCAGAGGACCCACCTAAAGACCCCCCACCCCCGGCACCCCGACTCGGCCGAGTCGGCCGGCGGACCGGCCGACTCGGGCCGGCGCCGCCGGCTGGACTCGGCCGGACGGCCGAGTCTCCAATAGAAAAGTTTTGCCTTTTCATCTTCCTAACCCCCTGCACACTTTAATTTATTGGATCGGTTTCAGAAAGTTAAATATACCCCATTTACTACAATTTTTAATGAATTTCTACATTTTTTTACAATTTTTTTAATTAAAAACTCTTCACCTACCCTACCCTACCCAACCCTATAAATACACCCCTTACCCTCTACCCTCTCATCCCAAAACCCTAAGCTCACTCTCTCAAAATCTTCTCAAGAGTTGTGTACTTTGAAAACAAGTACGCGGCGAAGCTCCGACGAAATTCCGGCGGAAATTCCGGCGACGTTTTTAGGAACAATCGGCGACGAAGCAACGCCTCGGCAACCTCTTTAGTCCCCCTTTCACTCCCTTGCTTAATCGAAACCCGTAAGTCCCATTCTATCCTCCTTTCTATTTCTCTAAAATACGAAACTACGAAACTCGACGGAATCGGAACAAATCCGATTTCTGATTCGGTTTTCTATAAAATTTCACTTCTCACCAATACATTCATGCTTAAACATCTTTATGTTGACTATTAAACATTTAACAAACAATTTGAACAAGTTTCATCACATGAAATGATAGCCTTTCCAATTTATCGTATTTTTCACTTTAATACCACCATGTTTCGATTTCACATTTAACCCCTTAAACTTACTATACATTTAAAGTAGAGAACGAGATAATGACCTACCTCCACACACACGCAAATACAACCCTAAACGATATCATCAAAACTTAGAATACGATAAAACAATACTTTCATTTAAATACCATATTCTTAATAAAATCATTTCTAAAAGTTTTAGCTTTGATACACTTTTAAATAAATACCTCTTATTAAGAAAACACGATAAGTTGTGGACATCGATCGTTTATCTAAACCTAACTTTGTGGTGTCTAGGCTAGGCAAGTGAGCAAAGGTAACTTTAAAAGGCCGTCTCACGATTCGTGAGCGGATCCCTCCTTTCCTCATTTGTACTTACCTGGCCACAATTGGCGGTGAAGAGGCGATTTGAGACTTCTAACGACTTGTCATTTAGACCATTTAGAAATAGGCTAGTTGGCTTAGGAAGCCCTAGAATCTAAAATACGAAAAATTACACTTTGCAAATAAATACCTTTTACTTTATAAAACCGTTTTCTAAAGGATTAGTATTTTACAATCTTTGCAAAGCGCCGCTACAACCCATTTTTAGGGAACCCGTTTGGGATGGTGCGGATTATCGCACATCCTCGGGCTTAGTAGTGCGAGATTCAGACCTCCGCAAGGAGCATTCGATTTCGAAAGGTTTAAAATACGACATCTTAAGAAAATGAGACTTTTGGAATATAAAATATTTATTAAAATTATTTTTGTATAAATATATGTATATTTATCCTTAAAATACCTATTTTAATATAATATAAATATTTCACCTTTTTCTAAAAATCACAAGAATAAATTTTACACTAAAATACCATGAACTTCAAATAATCAATATTACAGATAAATACCCTTATTTATAAAACTATGATATTTTCACTAGAAATGTCACGACATAAAATCCACCATCATTACAACTCTAAATACGAACAATAAATACTTGAGGTGTATTTTGAAAAGTATATAAAAGTATTTTTACATAAAACCCTCTCAAGTTTATAAATTACCCTAAGGACCCTAGCAATTATAAGACTTCGATTCACATTTCTGATTGTCTGATTCGGGTTTGAGTCTGATTAATCTGACTTGAATATGATTCAAGTCAATCTATAATCTACAAGATTCCAATTCAATATTAATACATGAATCCATGAATACAATTATCAATTTATACAACTTGACTGAACCGAACCATGGATATATATTCCTTTTACATGATTCTCAGTATTCCATTTACATGACTCTACGGTTACAACCGTTTCCTGATATCATGGTTTCGGTCAGTCAGTCAATCAAACTTACAATCAATACAATTTACAAGATAACAATACAAATAAGACATCGCGGGGTTTAAGGGGTAGATTGGTACGGAAGGTGTTAAAAGTGGCACGAGACTGTAAGAATTAATACACCTAACATGAATCCAGTTGCTGTTGTACCGTGGCATAAACGGTTCCTTGTACTATACGTGCCTCTAGTCTCTGGCATATAGAGACTCCTTTCGTATACACTGGCATTCTTCTGTACCAAGCTACAAACAACAGCGTTAACATGACATTACTACAAGATAATACAACTTTAAAAGATATCTTCTTATTCTGTCTTTTTCTACTTTCCTTTTACCTTTGGGACTTACCGAACGACCTGTTCGCTGACGACATTCTGTTTCTTTCTTCTTTGGATGTCGTCAGGTGATTTGGACCCGGCAGAGATTAAGCCATCGCAAGAAGACTTGGAGCAGTTTGCCGAAGATCCAGCACTTTAGTTCATTGTACACTTTTCCATTCGGTATTTACATTTCCTGTTATGCCACTGTTTAGGCATCTTTTTATTTCAGTTGTATTTCCTTTCATGCATTGTACAATGAATGTTAATAAATAAAAGTTGCTGTTCTTTTTATATCTTGTCTCTTGTGTATTTATTTTATATTGCTTAGATACGCTTAGCGTATGTACTTCTGAGTATATACGTAGCGAACCGGTCGCGTCCCCTTCGCCGCATACCGGGAAGCGGGGCATGACAGGCTTCATCTAAGAAGTTTAATATCCTAACTGGATCGCTAACATCGTTCCAGTGATGAAGAAAAATGGGACGGTACGCATTAGCGTGGACTTTCGGGGCATTAACAAAGCTTGCCCGAAGTTCCCAGTACCTGTCACTAAGCTAATGATCGATAACACGTCTACCCATGAGGTCTTCTCCTTTATGGATGGATCTTAAGGATACAATCAAATAAAAATGTATCATGAAGACCAAAAGGATACTGCCTTCCGGACTCCGCTGGCCATATTCTGCTATAAAGTGATGCCTTTCGGTTTAAAGAACGCCAGCGCTACCTACCAAAGGGCAATGACAAAGATCTTCGATGACCTCATACACGAGACGTCAAATGCTACATTGACGACCTAGTGGTAAAGAGCAAATCTCACGAGGAGCATTGGGAACATCTAAAAATAGTGTTCCAAGTCTTCGGAAGTATAATCTGAAGATGAATTCTCTAAAATGAGTGTTTGGAGTCTCCTCAGAAAAATTCCTAAGATTCATCATACGTCACTGGGGTATCGAAATCTATCCCCCAAAGATCAAGGTGATTATGGAAATGCCCACGCCAAGAACTCTCAAACAATTGCAATCTCTTCAAAGAAAACCGCATATATCTGGCGGTTCATAGCCAACCTCTCTGGAAAATGCCGTCCCTACAGTCATCTAATGAAGAAGGGGACCCCGTTCGTCTGGGATCAAAAGTGCTAAAATGCACTAGAAGAAATCAAGTAATACCTGCAAAATCCGCCGATATTAACCGCTTCGGTTAAGGGAAAACCTCTTATCCTATATACGACAGCCCTTGAAGGTTCTCTAGACACGCTATGGGCACAAGAGAATGATCAGGGAAAGGAAAGAGCTCTGTACTATTTGAGTCGAGTTTTTCTAGGGGCAGAAAACAACTACCCCCCCATCGAAAAGCACTACATGGCACTGATCTTCGCGATAACGAAGCTCAGGCATTACGCCTTGGCACATGAGGTTCATTTCATATCAAAGGTGGTTCCTCTTAAATATCTGATGTCAAGGGCCATACTAACAGGAAGGCTTGCCAAATGAGCCCTCCTCCTGATGGAGTTCTCAGTGACGTATCGATCCCTTAAAGCAGTGAAAAGTTAGGCCATAACTGACTTTCTCATGGAACATCCGATACCAGCCGACTTCCTATTAAATTGCGAATTTCCAGACGAACATACGTTCGACGCAATCAAAGAAGAGAAAGAAGAAAATGATTCCCAATGGAAACTCTATTTCGATGGAGCATCCTCCATGAAGCGGTGAAAGAAAAACACCCCCATAATCAAAGCCGGAGTGAGCCTTATCTTCATGTCTCTGCAAGGAGAGATATTGTGTTACGTACTTTCCTTAATGGAGCCAAGGACTAACAACGAAGCTGAATATGAAGCTTTGATAGCAAGTCTCGAGATCGCCGTCGACATGGGAATCAAAGACCTCATCATATATGGAGACTCCCAACTGATTGTTAGCCAAGTAAATGGCGACTATCAAACATGCAACCCAGAGATGATAAAGTATGGCGAAAGAGTGCAGCAACTGCTGACACAAATCCCCTGCTACATCCTGGAGAGTATACCTCGTGCAGAAAACGGTAAGGCGGATTCGTTGGCCAAATTGGCTAAGGAACTGGCCGATGAGGACCTCGATGACGTAAGGATCATTGTGCAAACCCACCGGGTTCTCGCGCCAACAGATATATCTTTAGAAGAATTAATAGAGCCATTCGAAAGAAAAAAAACGGCCGAACAAGTAGCCTTTAAAATAGAGGACAAAGAAAAGGTCAAGGATTGGAGGGAAGTCTTCATAGACTACTTCAAATCCCAACGAACGCCCAAAAATATGTCGTCTAGACACCAGCTCATGAAGCGAGCTCTGTCCTTCGCCTTCGTCAATGATACTCTACTTAAGAGATCGTTCGACTGTCTGTGGCTATGATGCCCACGGCCAGAAGAAGCGAAAAGTGTCGTCCAGGAAACTTACGACGGACTCTGTGGTTCTATCTAGCTGGGCCAAAAATAAAGCTGAAGATAAAACGAATGGGTTACTATTGGCCCACGATGATTCAGGACTGCCTCGAATATGCGAAGCAGTGTCACTCGTGCCAAATTCACCGGGGCTTCATCCACCAACATCTAAATCCGCTACACCCAAAAATAGCTAGTTGGCCGTTCGAAATATAGGGAACCGATATAATTGGCCCTATTGAACCGGTATCTTCCAAAGGACATCGGTTCATACTGGCAACGATCGACTATTTTTCTAAGTGGGCAGAAGCAGTACCACTAAGGGAGGTGAAGACGGAGAATATCCTCCATTTCTTCAGAACACACGTTATTTATCGGTTTGGAACTTTGTGACGAATTATCTCAGATAATGGACCTGCTTATAGAAGTCATAAAATCAACCGATTCGCTCAACAACATAAAATATATTGGAGATACTCTTCAGTTTATAACCCTCGGACCAACGGTCTAGCTAAAGCTTTCAACAAGACCTTGACAAAGATTATAAAGAAAGCGGTGTCTAGAAACAAAAAAGACTGGCACGAAAGGTTGCACGAATCTCTCTGGGCATACCGAACAACGTTCAAAACGGCTATGAATACAACACCAAACGCATTATTATTCAGCACGGAAGCAGTGCTTCCCCTGGAAATAGAACTCCCCTCTCTGCGAGTAGCGGTCCGTTACGAGCTGACAGATGAAGAAAATGCTCATCTTCGTCTTGAGGAGCTCGATGCCCTCGACGAAAATCGCCTTATAGCATAGCAAAATCTGGAAACTTACAAGGCGAATGACACGGTCATACGAAAAGCTGACCAGGCCGAGAACATTCTGCCAATGCGAACTTGTGTTTGTCGTCAAAAGACCCATGATCCCCAATCGTGCAAAATGGGGGAAATTCGAGCCGAACTATAAATGCCCGTACATTATAGACAAATTCTACCAAGGTGGAGCTTACCTGCTCATAGATATGCATGGCGAAAGACCCTTCCGGCCAATAAACGGCCAATTCCTCAAAAAATACTACGCTTGACGAGTCACGACTTAGGTCAATGATAGATGATGATGCTCGTGTCCGCTCGCTATGTTCCTGAGTCAGAACTCTGATAATAGTATACAAAAAAGCTCCGTCGTCCCAAAAAATGACGACAACGGACCGAGAAGTCCTTAAACTAATTATCCACCTCAAACATGGTGATGAAGGACCGAGAAGTCCTTAAACTAACAATCCGCCTCAAATATAGCGATATAGGACCGAGAAGTCCTTAAACTAACAATCCACCTCAAACATGGCGACAATGGACCGAGATGTCCCTAAACTAACAGCGGTCCGAGATGTTCTTAAACTAGAACTTCGCCTCAAATATGGCGTCAATTGACCAAAAAGTCCCTAAACTAGAATTTCGCCTCAAACATGGCGATAATGGACCAGAATGTCCCTAAACTAGCGCGTCTCCCCAAATACGGCGATATGCGCTCTTGAGATCTATATTGCAATCAAAGTTTTAGTAGAAAAGATTGCAACTCAAGTCCACTGGCTGCACAGCTACTTCAATGATGAAGCCATCCCCAAATCCCACCGGAAAATAGATGGGCCATCTGCGATGAAGCTACTTTCAAGAGTTTCACTGTTTTTTTAAAATACGGTATGTCCACAAGCGAAATGGGCACGAATGAAAACCCGAAAAGGGCGCTGTGAATAAAATCAGCAGGACTGCCGGCGAGCTTGTGAAAACCCAGAAGGGCACAATCTCGTAAGATAAAATAAAATAATACACGTACGAGATCCTTATGACTCGTAAGAAGAATTCTCCCTATGAGACCCACACGGCTCATAGGATTCAAAAGCCTTAAGCTACAGGGATCTGAACCTGTTCTTAAACCGTCATATCCCCCAAGTTGCCCTAGAGGCGGTCCAATATTGACCCTTGTATACAATCCACGGGCACGAATAAATATTCCTTTACCAAGTTCTACTAATGGAGAGAAATGTACCCATATGGTGAACGAAAATTGTAAGTCCACTCAGCTTATAAGGAGAAAACACTATTAGAAGATCGTTACGACTTACAATAGAAAATATCACTTAGGAGTTCCCACGATTCCTAAGGAGAAAATACACTTACGAGATCCTCTCGACTTGTAGAGAGAAATACCTTTGTGAGACCCTTTCGGCTTATAAAGTCAAAAGCCTTAGTCGATAGGATCCTAACCCTATCTACTAAGCCATCTTTGTTCAAATCGACAAAGAAAAATGATGATTCGCTCCTGGCAATATCCCAGTTGTAGCGATGTTGATGCCTAAACAGATATCAAACTACAAGTCCTCTTACGACAACTGATGATTCACTCATGGCAATATTCCATTTGTAGCGATGTTGATGTCAATATTGATATCAGATCTCAGGTTCCTAACTCGTAATAAAACTCAGCGAGTCGCAAAAAAAACGTGTATAAGAAAGCCAAAATGTTTGGGCAACTCACAATAAGAAACAGTGAGTAAAAACAAAAAATACATAACCGAAATGATTGGGCACCGCGAAAAATAGCCGAAATGATTGGGCAATCACGACTTTCGCGATATAAAAAGCTGAAATGATAGAGCATCGCGGAAAAATAAAAAATATATAATAAAAAAACGAAAATGAAATTTATCTTCCCTGGAAGTATGTCCCTATTGATTCTTGTATACGATCTATGGGCACAAATGAAAGAAAGAGACCATATTTTCCCGCCCCACTTCGTCAAAAGAAGAACCAAGTCTTGACGGTTCATATATAACCTAGAGGCTATCTCGACGTCCCCCCTCATTCCAGCAGAGGCAGTCACAACAATCAAATAAAAAAGAAGTGAAGGCAAAATCCTAGCTTCAGGTCTCCCTGGCAACATCTAAAGCTTATAGATCATCCCGACGCTCTTCTCATTACAGCAGGGTGCAAACAAAACAATCAGATAAAAATGGAGTAATAGCAGAATCCTAGCTCCGGTTCGACGTGCTTCTCATGTTAACAATATACAGTCGCAATGTCAACAAAAGACCCAAGGGTCAAAGCAAACCAAAACTGAAGTAATGGCAAAATCCTAGCTTCAAGCCTTGACGGTACATATACAACCTAGAGACTATCCCGGCATTCCCCCTCATTTTAGCAGGATGCAGTCGCAACTATCAAATGAAATTGGGGCGATGGCATATCCCTAGCTCCGGACTTCAATTGCAATACAAACAACACAGAGGTCCTACAGATGTCTACCCTACTTTAGCAAAGAATCTGCGCGACATCGCCAAAGAAAAAAACCCTGAAGTGACAGCATATTCCTAGCTTCGGGTCTTGACGAAAACTCATATAAAGCCTAAAGACTATTGGAGATCGTCCAACCCCAGAAGGGTGCGGTTACGGCTCATCGGGGCTCCAAATTGAGCCTAACCTCAAGTAAAGAGCATCATGGAAAATTCCTAACGCTTGCTCTTCAGACGGTAATATGACCTCAGGAGATTACTTGAAGACGTCTTGTTCAGCCCCCGAAGGGATCAGAGACACGACAGTCATGGGGTTACTCGAACAACAGCTTAAAGACTACATATCGAGAAATACATCAACCAACGCGATGGTACCACGGACTAAAACCTTAGTACCACAAACCTAACGGACCTCTGTCATAAAGAATGGGGGTTATCTATATACAATGTTCGGATAAGTTTGCCTGTAAAACCCAAGGGAGGTAAACTAAAGAAACTCCGAAACATGTGAATAAACTCTAAACTCTGAAATGAGTACATAAACTAGAAACTCCGAAATGAGTGAATAAACTATAAACTCCGAAATGAGTATATAAACTACTTTATGCCAAATCAAGATATCAAAAGATCGAGAGGTGAAAACATGAAATTAAAATGTTTCTTATTCATAAATCAAAATGAATACTGTTTACCACCGGAAACAGAGACGAACAGGGATAGATCGTCTTGCCTCAGTTCTGGGGGCAGATGCTATTTGGATTTATCCGTCCAACTCTTCGAAAATTCCAAGTTGATTCATGGCACCGTGTATCGGGGGTTTGGATGGATGCGGCCGTTGTAGCGGACTTCGTTAGATTCCTCCTCATTTGCGAGGGGTTTTGATTGTGGGGACGCTCTTTCCTACAGGCGCAAGCCCCTGCAGTTAATTACGTTATCGCATCGCGATAACCACTTTCTCTTGCTCTGGAGGTTCACATTGTGTCATGTGTATGTTTGTTTTATTTTGGTTGCCCGTGGATTATATACGGAGACTAATTTATGTTGTCGCTCGTAGGGCGTAGATTAGTCCAAATCTGTATATTCTTAGATTTGGGTTTGGTTTGATTTAAGGACTGTTAATCTATTTTAAGATTAAGATCAACTTAAATGTATGATCATTTAGGCTCGATTATTTTAGTTTAAGGACATCGCGGTCCATTATCGCCGTGTTTGAGGCGAAATGTTAGTTTAAGGACGTTCGGTCCTTTATCGCTATTTTAGAGGCGGATATAAGTTTAGGGACATTTCGGTCCATCAATCACCCTATGCACACATGTATTTTTACATGGCAGAGTGAACAATGGAAATATGGAATGTGCCCAATTTTGGGCACAATCCGATTTGAGGCATGCATGTCAATGCAGGAAGAAGTTATTGATTGTCGGGACCCACCATGTAACAACTCCAATTTTAGTGTACAAAAATTTGTTTAAAAGTTAATGTATACTAGGGGTATTTGCATTTACTGTGAGTACTATAAGTAAATGTTTTGCTTTTTAATGGTAAGAAGGAGCTTGTAGCTCATTGGTAAGACCTTGCACTGCTGAACCAAAGCACCAGAGTTCAAATCCCATCCCCTACATTATTTTTAATATTGTTTTCTTTTAAATTTTTAGAAGTCCAAGGGTCTACACGTGCATAACTTGTAAAACCCCACTTCACATGTAAAACAAACTGGACCAGGGGGAATACCAAACGACGACGGCCACTTGACGATGATCCCCGGCCCGACTCGGCCGGCGGATCGGCCGACTCGGCCGCTGCCGCCGGCCGAACTAGGTCAGATCGGGTTGGGTCCAACATGAAACTTGTATCTTTTTGGCTTATTAACTCCCCTGTACAGTTTAAATTTCCTGCACAGTTCCAGAGATTTTTAAATTCAATTAAAACCCCATTAAACCATATTTTTAATATAATTTTTAATACATTTTCAATACAACTTTTCATCTACCCTAACCCTAGCATTACCCTGTAAATACCACCCCTAAAAACACCTCCCTCACTCACAATTCTGTTCAAAAACTCTCAAGAAAACTCTCTAGAATTTTAGTGTGCAATTGGAATTAGCAAAGGGCGAAACTCCGGCGAAATTCCGACGACGACCCTAAGAGCTCCCGGCGACGAAACGACGCACCGACACCTCCTACCGCTTCCTCTCCCTCTTCCATTGACTCAAAAACCATAAGTTCCACCTCCCTCTTCTCTAATCTATTCTTAAAACTTCTTTTACTAAAACCCGACGGAAGCGGAGTTAAATCTGACTTCCGATTCGGTTTTCCTTGTAAAGTTCAATTTTCCTTAACACAACTCTATTAAACTCTTACATCTTGACTATTAATCATTAACAAAACATGTTGAACACATTTCATTTTGTAACTTTTACCGCTCTTTTTCAGTAAAATACCATGTAGTTTAGTTTCGACTTTAAAACATTATTAATCTTGCTATACCTTTAAGTAGATCACGAGGCAATGACCTACCTCCTCACAAAACTCATATGCAATATAGCACAATACCTTCTGGGAAATATAAATCCAGAAAATACTGTTTTACACAAAACTATGTTTAACTTGTAAAAACCGTTTTCTACAAGATTACGTATTTTACAAATCTTTGCAAAGCGCCGCTACAACCCATTTTGGGGAACCCGTTCGGGATGGTGCGGATTATCGCACATTCTTAAGCTTAGAGTGTGAGATTCAGACCTCCGCAAGGAGCATTCGGTCTCGAGAGATTTAAAATACAAATATCTTAAGAAAATGAGATTTCTAGAAAATAATAAATTAAAATTATTTTTTATAAATATATAAATATATATGTATTATCAAAATATCTATTTTTGTTATAATATCAATATTCCAATTTTTTTCTAAGCCAAAAGAATCACTTTACATGAAAACATCATGAAATTTCATATAAGTCCAACACTTTACAATTAAATACCATGTATTATGAAAATAGGTTTATTCACTAGAAATGTCACAAATATAAAATCCACAGCTATGAAAACTCTAAAGACGATAATTAAATACTTGAGGTGTATTTTTTAAATTATACAAAATTATTTTTTACATAAAACCCCATCAAGTTTTATAAATTACAATAAGAACCCTAGTAAATATAGGTTTAAGCGGGACCAATCTCTTGAGCCTCAGGGAGCCGGAGAAGTGGGTGCTCGCCTATTTTAAGGTAGACAATTTAACAAACGGTGTTATCAACACGGTAATCGTCTTTGAAAAGACACAAATCCTGCCGTCTATGTGCAGCGATTACCGATAACATCAAAACTTAATTCAGGATTTCAGTTTCTTTTTTAATTGTCTGACTCAGACTGAGTCTTATTATTATAATTTGACTTGAATATGATTCAAGTACGAACTATAATTCAACATGAATTCATGAATCCATATATTCGAACTATTCAATCTATATTGACTGAACCAAACCATGGATATACTTCCATTTACATGATTCTCCAGTTACATCCATTTTACTGATATCATGGTTTCGGCAAGTCATCCACTTATACAAGACAATACAATTTACAATACAATACAAAAAATACCATAAAGACATCGCGGGGTTTAAGGAGTAGATTGGTACGGAAGGTGTTAGAAGTGGCACGAGACTGCAAGACTTAAGACACCTAACCTGAATTCATGTTGCTTTTGTACCGTGGCATAAACGGTTCCTTGTACTCCTGTTGCCCTTAGTCTCTGGCATATAGAGACTCCTCTCGTATACACTGGTATCCTTCTATACCAAGCCACAAACAACAACATTAAACATATAATACAACTTTAAAAGCTACTTTCTCTCTCTGTCTATTCTATTTCTCCCTTATCTTTGGGGCCTACCGAGCGATTGTTCGCTGACGATATTCCTTTTCTTTCTTCTTTGGAATGTTGTCAGGTGATCTGGACACTCAGGAGATCGAGCCCACCAGCGAGGACTTAGATTAGCTAGCCTACGATCCAGAGCTTTAGATTCATTGTACACATTTCATTTCAGTACTTTTTATTTCTTTTATGCCACTGTTTAGGCATCGCTTTATTCCATGTATTTACTTTTCCATGTATTGTAAAAAGAATGTGAATAAATAAAGTTGCTGTTCAGTTATACCTATTGTCTCTTGTGTATATTTATTTTATATTGCTTAGATATGCTTAGGGTATTTACTTCGGAGTAAATACATAGCGGCCTCGTCGCGTCCTCTGCCCGTACACTAGGAAGCGGGGCGTGACAGGTTTTGTTGGTGGCCCATACAGGTCCGAGCTGTATGGAACCCTACCATGCAGTTCTGTTCTGCGTGAACAACCTAAGCAATATAATACAAGAACCAACAACTAAAACATTCTTTACAATTCATATTCCTTGAATCTTATCATTTCATATACTTTGAATCTGTCCTAACCCAAAATTTTTCATTCAAGGTTATGGATTCCTTAAACAACACCAGCACCAATGTCAACAACACACCTCCACCACTACAACTCACACTTGTCGTCCCTGCTCTGCTCAACGAGCAGACGGCTCTCTTAAGGCGATCCGCAGCTTCCTGGAAGGACAGCAGCAGCAGACTGCCCTTTTAATGAACCGTCCCGAGGTAGAAGCACCTGGGGTGAAGCAATTCAGAGCTTTGCACCCCAAACAGTTCTGAGGAAAAGAGAGCCTACTGGAAGCTAAGGAATGGGCTCAGAGCATCGAAGATGATCTGGCAGCGGCACAAGTGCCAGAAATAGCTTGGGTTCGTGTTGCAAAATTACAGCTCACGGACAATGCACGGAATTGGTGGAAGGCGGAAGAAAGCCGTCTTGATCAACCCATCGAATGGAAGACTTTCTGAGACATGTTCGACGTAAAGTACTTTCCTGAGACTGCCAGGTTTGACATGGAACAGCAGTTCATCCATCTGCAACAAGGTTCAATATGGACCAAGTCAGTCGATGAATATGACGCTGGGTTCACCATGCTCAGTTGGTAAGATATGTCTCAATAATTTGAATTTTCAATATATATATATATATATCACATACCATACAGCTAACACAATACTTTACCAGATTTGCGGCACACCTGATACCGACGGATGAGATAAGAGCCCATCGATTTCAACAAGGTTTGGACTCAGAGATTCAGGCTACACTAGCCACAGGAGATTTTCCGACTCATGAATTGGCTCTGAATGCTGCCCGCCGTTATGAGGCAGTGGTAAAGGCGAGGGGCAGACCTCAATCTGCAGGAGTTAAACGTCCTATCAACCAGATGACAGGAGGAGCCTCGTCAAGACCACCTTTTATGCCAAGGAGACCGGGAGTACCGAACAACCATCCTAGCCCAGCCTTTTATAATTACTGCAAGAGAGATGGGCATATGATGAAAGACTGCCGGCGAGCCAACCGTCTTTGTTTAGTCCATGGCTCAGCTACTCATGGTATTGAGTCTTGTCCCAAAAGACAAAATCCATATGTTGCACCCAGGCCAGCAATCGCTTATCAGCAGAGACCAACCCTTCAGACACCTGCTCTAAGACTCGCTCTCCCTGCTCCACTACCTAGAGGACCACCGACCGCAGCTCCTCCTCGTCAGTTCTATCAAGCTCAAAGGAACGTTCCGAGGAATGCTCCTCAGGCAAGGATGAATGTACCACGGTGACAGGCTTTCACGATGACAGTGGAATAAGTTGAGGCCACTGGCCAAGTTATCACCGGTAACCTTTTCTTCTCAACCTTTTCTTTCAGTCTTAATACCTATCCACAAATTTTCCCTATACTTAAAACATATCCCACATACCTTAGGTACAATCTTAGTAGCCTCACTCCTTGCACTAGCACTCTTCGATACTGGAGCATCTCACTGCTTTATGTCGCAACGGTTCGTCCGAACTCATGCGATTCCAGTCACGCCGCTTGTATCCAGCTGGAATGTCAGTTCAAGAAATGGCGTTCTAAAGACAACAATGGGATACAGCTTGTGTCCAGTAGTCATCTGCAGCAGAGAATTCTATGCTGATTTCAAGGTGCTAGACATACCGAACTTCGATGTGATTTTAGGTATGGATTGGCTCGGAACCTTCTATGCTACCATCGACTGTCATCAAAGGAGGGTAGTATTTGAGATTCCAGATCATCCGGTTTTCTATTTCAAAAGTGGAGACCGTACCCTGGAGCCAAGTACATACAAAGCGAAGCCAAGGGAAGCAGTGATTGCAGCAACTCAAGCAGAGGAAGAATCAAAGCCAGAAGTGGTTCGAGAGTTCGACGACGTATTTCCTGACGATATATCAGGTTTGCCTCCCGATCGAGCCCTTGAATTCATCATTGATTTAGTACCAGGAGCACAACCAGTGATCAAAGCACCTTATCGATTAAGTCCAGAAGGTTTGAAGGAAGTCCGAACTCAGTTGGACGAATTATTGGCGAAAGGATGGATTCATCCCAGTACTTCAAGTTGGGGATCACCTGTACTACTTATGAAGAAGAAAGAATGTTCATACAGAATATGCATTGATTATAGAGCCTTGAATGAAGTAACGATAAAGAACAAGTATCCGCTACCGCGTATCGACGATCTATTCGATCAGCTAAGTGGATCTTGTATTTTCTCTAAATCAGATCTTCATTCAGGTTATCATCACGTGAAGGTCAAGGAAGTTGATATTCACAAAACGGCTTTCAGAATTCGCTATGGTCATTATGAATTTCTAATGATGCCATTTGGAGTGATCAACGCATCAATAATATTCATGAACTTAATGAATCAAGTTTTCCAGGAGTATATAGACAGGTTCATTGTCATCTTCATCGACGACATCCTGGTGTATTCAAAGAGTCGGAAAGAGCATGCCGAGCATCTACGAATTATCCTGGAAACTTTACGACAACATCAGCTATATTCCAAGTACAGAAAATGTGAGTTTTGGCTAAATCAAGTTGGTTTTCTTGGACATATCGTATCAGGTGAAGGAATCTTTGTAGATCCAGCGAAAGTTTCAGCAGTAAGTGAATGGCCGACACCAAAGTCAGTGAAGGACATTCGAAGTTTCTTGGGTCTAGCTGGATATTACAGAAGGTTCATTGAAGGCTTTTCTATGATAGCAATACCCCTGACCAAGCTCACACGTAAAGATGAAGAATTTATGTGGTCAGAAGCATAAGAACAAGCTTTCGTAGAACTCAAGTCAAGATTGACATCAGCGCCTATTCTCATTATACCGGACCAGTTTGGAGGTTTCGAAGTGCATTGTGATGCATCTGGTAAGGGATTATGATGTGTTCTACATCAGCACGGTAAGGTTGTGGCTTATGCTTCAAGACAGCTGAAGACTCATGAGCGCAATTATCCGATGCATGATTTGGAGTTGGCAGCCGTTATCTTTGCTCTTAAGATTTGGCGCCATTATCTTCTTGGTGAACGAGTGAACATATACACAGATCACAAGAGCCTGAAATATGTGTTTACTCAGAAAGATTTGAATATGCGGTATAGACGATGGTTAGATCTCATGGCGCACTTTGACATCAACCTGCAATATCACCCGGGGATGGTGGATGTGGTACCTGATGCCCTTAGTCGCCAACCATTAGCAATTCATCTCACCGCTCAGTGGAAGAAACAAAAGGACTTGCTTCAGATGGAGATTGAAGTAGTCATGCCAGGTAAAGCTTCAAGTTTGATGAATTTACAAGTTCAATTTACCATTGTCAACAAGATCAAAGCAGCTCAAGCAAGTGATACTAAGTTGCAAAAGATCAGAACAAGTAGAGAATGGACTCAGAATAGACTTCATCATCCATGAAGACGGATCTTTGAGATACGACAACACATTATGTGTACCAAAAGGTTCTGTTCGGGAAGAGTTAATGAAAGAAGCTCATAGCTCTCCCTACTCAGTATACCCTGGAGGTATAAAGATGTACAAAGATCTACGTCAGAATTACTGGTGGCATGGAATGAAGCTTGAAGTAGCCAGAAGCGTCGCTAAATGTTTGGTGTGTCAGCAAGTAAAGGCTGAACATCACATGACAGCTGGATTACTTCAACCGTTACCTATCCCGGAATGGAAGTGGCAATACATCACAATGGATTTTATGACCGCTCTTCCTTGCAGCACAAAGGGTAACGATGCGGTATGGGTTATTGTGGATCGACTCACAAAGTCGGCTCACTTCATCCCATTTCGAGTTGGCCAATCAACCGAGACATTAGCAAAGAAGTACATGGAGGTAAGAATCTACTTAATATTTAAACTCTTCAAATATGTACTATCTTTGATACCCATGAACTCATATAGGAAATTGTGAGACTTCATGGAGTACCAGTCTGCATTGTCTCTGATCGTGACACCAGGTTTCAATCGCAATTTTGGCAGAGTCTGCAAGCAAGCTTGGGAATGAGTCTGAACTTCAGCATGACTTATCATCCACAAACAGATAGTCAGTCTGAGCGAACTATTCAGATCTTGGAGGATATGTTCAGAGCGTGTATGTTAGACTTCGGAGGATCGTGGGAAGATCACCTACATCTTATGGAGTTTTCATACAACAACAGCAACCAAACAAGCATAGGAATGACACCTTTTGCAGCACTATATGGAAAGAAGTGTCGATCACCATTAATTTGGGATGACATCGGAGATAGGGAACTTCTTGGACCTGAGATGATAGTAGCAACTGTTGATGTGGTTCGTACTATCAGAGAAAAGATGCGCATAGCCTAAGATTGACAAAAGCACTAGGCTGATGAAAACCGACGTCACTTGGAGTTCCATCCAGGAGATCACGTATTCTTAAAAATATCTTCGAACTGCGGAGTGATTCGATTTGGAAGACGGGTAAGCTAAGTCTGAGATACATTGGACCGTTCGACATACTCGAACGAGTCGGTGAAGTGGCATACCGCTTGGCACTTCCACCTTTATTGGAAGGAGTGCATAATGTGTTCCACATATCCCAACTCAGAAAGTATGTGAGTGACCCCAGCCATATTCTCGATCATTATGAGCTCACTGTATAGCCCGACTTATTTTGTGAGCAACAACCTGTTGAGATCCTGGATATGAAAGCGAAGTCACTTCGGAACAAGGAAGTCAACTTGGTTCAAGTGATGTGGAGAAAAGACAATCCAGGAGAATCGACATGGGAAAGGGAAGATGAGATGCGTGCAAGATATCCTCACCTCTTTGTAAACTAATCCTTAAAATACAATTTTTAAATTTCGAGGAAGAAATTTTTGTAAGGAGGGCAGACTGTAACAACTCCAATTTTAGTGTACAAAAATTTGTTTAAAAGTTAATGTATACATGGGGTATTTGCATTTACTGTGAGTACTATAAGTAATTGTTTTGCTTTTTAATAGCAAGAAGGAGCTTGTAGCTCATTGGTAAGACCCTGCACCGCTGAACCAAAGCACTAGAGTTCAAATCCCATCCCCCACATTATTTTTAATATTGTTTTCTTTTAAATTTTTAGAAGTCCAAGGGTCTAAACGTGCATAAATTGTAAAATCCCCACTTCACATGTAAAACAAACTGGATCAGGGGGAATACCAAACGACAATGACCACTTGACGGCGATCCCCGGCCCAACTCAGCCTGACTCAGCCGGCGGATCGGTTGACTCGGCCGCCGCCGCTGGCCGAACTCGGTCGGATCGGGTTGGATCTAACATGAAACTTGTGTCTTTTTGGCTTCTTAACTCCCCAGTACACTTTAAATTTTCCGTACAGTTCCAGAGCCTTTTAAATTCAATTAAAACCCCATTAAACCATATTTTTAATACAATTTTTAATACATTTTCAATACAACTTTTCATCTACCCTAACCCTAGCATTACCCTATAAATACCACCCCTAAACACACCTCCCTCACTCACAATTCTGTTCAAAAACTCTCAAAAAAACTCTCTAGAATTTTAGTGTGCAATTAGAGTTAGCAAAGGGCGAAACTCCGGCGAAATTCTGACGACGACCCTAAGAGCTCTCGGCGACGAAACGACGCACCGACACCTCCTACCGCTTCCTATCCCTATTCTATTGACTCTAAACCCATAAGTTCCACATCCCTCTTCTCTAATCTATTCAAAACTTCTTTTACTAAAACCCGACGGAAGCGGAGTTAAATCCGACTTTCGATTTGGTTTTCCTTGTAAAGTTCAATTTTCCTTAATACAACTATATTAAACTCTTACATCTTGACTATTAATTATTAACAAAATATGTTGAACAAGTTTCATAGCAAAATATTTCATTTTGTAACTTTTACCGCTCTTTTTCAGTAAAATACTATGTAGTTTAGTTTCGACTTTAAAACATCATTAATCTTGCTATACCATTAAGTAGATCACGAGATAATGACCTACCTCCTCACAACACTCATATGCAACATAGCATAATACCTTTTGGGAAATATAGATTCGAGAAATACTGTTTTACACAAAACTACGTTTAACTTATAAAAACCGTTTTCTACAAGATTACGTATTTTTACAAATCTTTGCAAAGCGCCACTACAACCCATTTTGGGGAACCCGTTTAGGATGGTGCGGATTATCGTACATCCTCGGGCTTAATAGTGTGAGATTCAGACCTCCGCAAGGACCATTCGGTCTCGAGAGATTTAAAATACAAATATCTTAAGAAAATGAGATTTCTAGAAAATAATAAATTAGAAATTAATTTTTATAAATATATAAATATATATGTATTATCAAAATATCTATTTTTTTATATTATCAATATTCCAATTTTTTTCTAAATCAAAAGAATCACTTTACATGAAAATACCATGAAATTCCATACAAGTCCAACACTTTACAATTAAATACCATGTATTATGAAAAATAGTTTTATTCACTAGAAATGTCATAAATATAAAATCCACAGCTATGAAAACTCTAAAGACGATAATTAAATAAATGAGGTGTATTTTGTAAATTATACAAAATTATTTTTTACATAAACCCCTTTAAGTTTTATAAATTACAATAAGGACCCTAGTAAATATAGGTTTAAGCGGGACCGATCTCTTGAGCGTCAGGGAGCCGGAGAAATGGGTGCTTGCCTATTTTAAGGTAGACAACTTTACAAACGGTGTTATCAACACGGTAATCTTTGAAAAAGACACAAATCCTGCCGTCCATGTGCAGCAGTTACTGATAACATCAAAACTTAATTCAGGATTTCAATTTCTTTTCTAATTGTCTGACTCAGACTAAGTCTCATTATTATAATCTGAGTTGAATATGATTCAAGTACAAAGTACAATTCAACATGAATCCATGAATTCATATATTCAAACTATTCAATCTATATTGACCGAACAGAACCATGGATATAATTCCATTTACTTGATTCTCCAGTTACATCCATTTTACTGATATCATAGTTTCGGCAAGTCATCCACCTATACAAGAGAATACAATTTACAATACAATACAAATAATACCATCAAGATATCGCGGGGTTTAAGAGGTAGATTGGTACGGAAGGTGTTAGATGTGACACGAGACTGCAATACTTAAGACACCTAACCTGAATTCATGTTGCTGTTGTACCATGGCATAAACGGTTCCTTGTACTCCTGTTGCCCTTAGTCTCTGGCATATAGAGACTCCTCTCGTATACACTGATATCCTTCTGTACCAACCTACAAACAACAATGTTAACCATATAATACAACTTTAAAAGCTACTTTCTCTCTCTGTCTATTCTATTTCTCCCTTATCTTTGGGACTTACCGAGCGATTGTTCGCTGACGAAATTCCTTTTCTTTCTTCTTTGGAATGTTGTTAGGTGATCTGGACACTCAGGAGATCGAGCCCACCAGTGAGGCCTTGGATCAGCTAGCCTACGACCCAGAGCTTTAGATTCATTGTACACAATTCATTTTAGTACTTTTCATTTCTGTTATGCCACTGTTTAGGCATCGCTTTATTCCATGTATTTACTTTTCCATGTATTGTAAAAAGAATGTGAATAAATAAAGTTGCTGTTCAGTTATACCTATTGTCTCTTGTGTATATTTCTTTTATATTGCTTAGATACGTTTAGCATATTTACTTTAGAGTAAATACGTAACGGCCTCGTCACGTCCTCTGCCTGTACACTGGGAAGCGGGGCATGACAGCCACCTTTTTGAAGACGTTGGAGAATTACAACGACATGCATTAGAGGTGTGAAGAGATGTACCTTTGAACCAAATCCCGTATTTGAGGGAAATGGGTTTGTTGTGGGCTTAAGAATTTTGGGTCATATTTAAGACCTTGGAAATCGAGAGCATATGGGCTCGATTGATTTCTTTGTTAAGGATACGATAGTCCAATTTGAGACTAAGATCCACTTAACAACATTTTAGGATCTTCTTTATTTAAGACCCAACAACAGAGCATTTGGACTCAGTTGCAAAACTTTAGCAACTTAGCAAATTTGGGTTTTAGTCTGCTTAGTCTCCCTTTTTTTCTGAAAAAGTGCTAAGCATTTGTTTGGGCTTTGTTTAACCAGTCCCCTTTTTTTTATGCAAAAAGTGCTGAGCACTTATATGAGTTCTGACGCCCACATATGATCATGTGGAACTTTCAGTCATGAGGATTGCCCAATAAGTGTTGAACATTTTACTCCTTTTGTTTTTATATGGAGTGCCAAAAACTTTTTATGGCATCCATGTGGGGAGTGCATGAGGCGCTGGACGCTGCCCATTGAGTGTTGAATACTCAACCGTTTTGGGCCGCTTGGGGAGTGCTAAGCACTCTTTTCTTCTCTTTTGCGGCGCGCACGAGTGGAGCACGTGAGATGCTGAGCACTAGGCACTGCCTAGTGAGTGCTAAGCACTCAGCCTTTTGGCTCTCTTTTTTTTACGGAGTGTTGAGTACTTTATGGCGCCCTCATGATTTTCACGTGCGGCGCTGGATGCCGGGCGCTGCCCAATGAGTGCTAAGCACTCTTCTTCTTTTTTTTTGCGCCCGTGTGAGGAGCACGTGAGGCGCTAGAAACTTTTAGAGGCGTCCACGTGGGGAGCACGTGGGACGCTGAATTCTTTTTTCCTCTGTTGATGGCATTTTTGCTCGTTAATGATCACCAGGATCTTTGTTTTGAAGATCTAGGATCAAGCTTCATTTTTAAGAACTAAGTCTTTTGTAAGAACTAGGTTTCTCTTGTATGCCTTTATTTTTGAGGAACTCAATTTATGGTTCTTTTCTGAATCTCTGACTCTCAAGAACAAGTTCTTCCCGATGAGAATTAAATTCTTAACTTGTGGGAGACTTGACTCGCGGATCTCAGATCCAGAGAAAGAACTAAGTTCTTTTAAAATGGTTAAACCCTTCAACAGGTAAATGAGATGTTTTGATCTCTATTTTTATTTACCCAGAGTTTTTGAGGAGGGAGATCTTCTTCTTTGAGAATTTAATTCTCTGTTCCTTTTGAAACTTTCCGTCTTTTTTAGAAGCTAATTGTGGGGGTTCCTATACTTTCTGACTTGCAGTCTTGGCTCCTTTATATAGTAGAGGCAATTTATTAATTATCTTTGAGGAAATTTCTCATTGAGAGATTCCGATTGATTTGGGGAATTTTACCTACCGTTAGATCTTTGATCCAAAGGTTTCTGTTCACAGAAGATGTCGCTCTTGTTTTTAACAGAAATGGGGAAATATTTTTCCCTTATACAGAATTTATTCTATAAAATGGTGATTTTTAATCACCATTGGATTTTTTAATCCACCGGTTCTCTGTTGTACAAAGAGCAATATTTATGATTTTGAAAGTTTGAGGGAATATATTCCCAAGAAATAGAATTTTATTCTATTGCTGGATCATTGATCCAACCGAGCGTATCCTTCTGTTTTAGAAATATTTGGGAGATGTTTTTTCCATTGGATCTTTGATCCAACGACTCCGTTTAACAGAGAATATCCTAATTTTTATTGGTGAAATGTAGAATTTAATTCTACAGATATTAACTTAGGCGCTGGCGCTCACGTATTGTGCACGTGGGCGCCGCTTAAGGATTTAATTCTAAAGATGGGCATTTCTATGCTTTGCACATTGGAGCCCGCGTGAGGAGCACGTGAGGCGCCACCATAGGATTTTAATCCTATAAGATTGGCTCTGGCGTTGGCCCCTTTGTGGAGGGCACGTGAGGTGCTGCCTCATTAATTTTGAACAGAGCTTTGCTCTTTTATTGGGGGAAACAAATACCCTCCACCGTTGCGCTCACGTGGCTCATATGTGAGTGCAACGGTGGCACCTTTTCCACCGTTTGATCTTCTAGGGAGTTGATTCTTCTTCTTATGTTTTATAATTAGGGCCTTTGGCCCTTGAGATGACTGCTGTTTCCCTCATCTTCTCGAGTCTTCTTCCATCTTTGAGAATTTAATTCTCTTTTCAGAGCTTAGATCTCTGTCCAAAGAAACTCCCCTTAGAGTTGAAACTCTGTCAAAATTGGTAAGAATCATGACCATGACTTAACCCTTGAAACAATATTTTCATGTTCTAGGGTTTTTAACCCATTATCTGAGTTTTTCTCTTCTCTTATAATGATTTCTTCGAGATCTAAAACTTTTATTTGAGTAGACCATAGGTCTTAAAGATCTTTAGGGTTTTACCCTGTTACTAACTTTGATTTTTTTTGAAAGTTATTTGGAATTTAATTCCATGTCCCGAGCGGATTTTTGGGATTTTATCCCATTGTTCTACAGAGCATGGCTCTGAGAAAGATTTCTTTTAAAGAAATTCTTTTGGGAATTTTATTCTCTTTCTTATTTTCCTTACAGATTTGAAATCTGTTTGCAGAACACATTTTTCGAGGGAGTTTAACTCCGTTGTTCAATGAGATTTTCTCATTAAATGAGAATCTTTTTGGATTCTTTCAATGAGTGACTGCCTCATCATTGATGGGGTGTTATCTTGATTTTGTAGGGTTCTGTGTCCCTTTCTCTTTGAACTGTGGTGCAGTACAATTTTAGGTGTAAAAGAATGTTAAAGTCCTGAACATTGTGTCGATAATTAATCCTTTTTTTGCAGGTACTATGGTTTCTGATTCCTCCTTCACATTCGTTCGTTCGGAGAGTGCTTTCGCCGACGCACCCACAGATCGGGAAGTCTTCGCACTTATTCGGGACTATGACCCAGAGCAAAAGTCTCTTCATCTGTGGGGGTCATGGTACAATCAAATTATCCGAGGTTGGCATAGTTTTACTTATACAGCGCCTTCGGAATCGATCTCGGCGATCCATTATGCTGACCCGCCTTATGTAACTTACGTAGTAGAAGAGGTCAACTGGACCTCGGAAGGTCATCTTCAACCTTCCATGACATCAATACTAGTGCAGCCGCCGATGGCCTTAGACATTTTAGGGCGACGCATATGGTAAGGAGAGTTGCATCCTTAGGGGCAAGTTTACATGATATGAATGACTCCCCGTCATTCAGTTGGCTATCTACAGTGTGCCCGATATATCCTATCGGCCAAGAAATCACTGCTATTGAAGACCGGGCCGTATCCCGCAATCTATGCGTCCCTCTTTCACTACCACACTCCTCATGTGTGGTGGGTCAATTCTTTTCTGGAACAATGGAGCATTCCGACCAACACATTTCTCTTATCAGATCGGGAGGTTTCAATCTCATTGGAGGAATTTGCGGAGATATCTGGATTGCTCGTCAGAGGGGAACATTATAAGGAGGTACTTCCCCCCTGACGAGTATATCTTTGCCACCAAATCAGTGGTAATGGGTCTTACTCCAGAGAATTTCGTTCAACATCAGTTCCCGAGTTTGATTAAGGTGTTGAACATGTATGAGAGCTTATTCCTAGAGTCTGGTGGGCACAGAGTTAGCTTCGCAGATTTCATCGCCCGCTTTCTTCGTCCAGAGGCTCTATCTAAACAAGCCGCGAAGTTCGCCAAACTCGACGACCCGTTCGGATTTGGTTCGGACAACTTGCCAACTACGGAGGCGGATTTAAAGAAATTCTTTATTCCAGATAATCCAGTCATCCCCTTCGTAGAGATTGCCGCCCCAGATATTGACAAGGAGATGTTCTTTATAGGGTTTATTGGCTTGTGGCTGAGTTGGTTCGTGCTTTCGATGCACCCCCGCTATATGAGACCATGTGTGTTTTATCCAGCTCATCGCATCACCGCGGGGACACGCATGGACATTAGAGTCGCGGGACTGGCTCATTTATATCATAGCCTGAGCTTATCAGCCGACACTACTCAGCCAGGGGTAAAGCCCGCAAATCTCCCATTGCACTAATTTACCTCATGGATCGAGATGCACGTGCTGGGTGCTTTCGGTGTTCATAAACGACCCCGATTTTACGAAGGCTACAATTTTCCCTGGGTCATGCGCCTAGTCGATGCTTCTGCTCCAGACCAAACACAGCGGGAGACTCGGCAATTGCTCCTTCGCCCATGCATGGTTGGGGAAAACATGACCTTTGTCGATAAAATCATGACCATCGGCAAAGAATCCTCTAAAGTGATCCAACCGTTGCATGATGTTTTCAAGGATGGGGCTTCTATGTTGAGGGCTCAAGAGGTTGTACACCTATATTCTATCAGGCCAGGTTTTCTGGTATTTAGAAAGAACGCCTCGGTGCTGTTTATGAGGTATAACCCGCATCGCTTTACCCAGCAATCGGGTTACAACCAAGGCGTTCCTCTCGAAGCGTTCCTGATTGATCCGGTTGCTACGGAAGAGGGCATTCGCAGTGCGGCACATCATTTCATGCTGTTAAATATGGGGTCCCATTTCCTCATCAGTGAGCTGAGTTATATTCCAAAGGCTTCGAATGCTTACGTTACTTGGTACCAGCATGCAACGGATGATGTCATCAAGGAGGAGAGGCGGCTGCTGCTTGACCACAAAGATGCTGTCCCAGCTAGTAATCCAGCGGTACCATTGAAGCAACGGGCGGTTGTGCTCCCTTCTTTGAGAGAGATCTCCACGGTTATAGCCCCGCGCGCTTTTCCTAGTGAGCCTTGACCAGATGTTCTTGCGACAGCGGTAACCGTGGTGTCTCCGGAATCGGGCGTTGGTTTGGAGATCGGGACCCGCTGTCCGAAGAAGCCTGTTAAGCGAAAGCTCTTATCATCGGCCGTTGGTGCCAGTTTGCAGAAGAAGAAGAAATCCTTATTCTCTGCTGATGTCGTATTCAGCCAGGAGGCTCATGCTCCTTATGGCGAGGGCTTGTATAAGTATGGCACCAACGACGGTCTGTTCGATGCGTCTATGACCGATACCGATCTTCAGGCTGCCATTGAAGCTTCCAAATGCCTGGCCCGTGAACAAGCGGTGTTAGCCTCTATTGCGAAGTCTAGTATACTTTGTTTATACTCTCCTGTATATATTCCACACCCTTTTTTTAAACTTATTACGCTTTATTAATGCTATCTTCCTTAAAAGACATTTCTGTTGAAGAGGCTCTCTTTGCGTCCCTTAAGACGTTTGAGGAGGAGGAGCGGCTCCGCGCCTCCTTAGGCCTTGGTATGATTCTTTTCACTACGCCTTTACATCTTTTGTTCCTTTTATTCATGACCTGACTCTTTTCTTTATCCTATTACAGGAACCACCACGACCCAGGTTGTTCCGAGTGTAATGCCAATCCTGGGTGGTGATGCAGAAAAGCCTTCAGAGCCACGGACTATGGCTGAGGCCTTTCCAAGGCCACCCCAGGAGGCGTTGCTGAAGCAGCCGATGACGGGTGCCACAGCGGATCTGGAGGCTGAGCATGATTTGGACGACGATGTCCCCCTTTTAGAAGTTTTGAGGAGATCGGTTCATACAGGCCAGGCTGAGAGGAAGCATAGAAAGCACGCTGCGAGGGAACGTCAGGCTATCTTGGCCGCGGGCGCAGGTTCGAGTAATGCTCAACCTTCTGGCATTCCTATAGTGGACGTTCCCTTTGCCTTGTTCACTGCTCATAGACAGGTTGCACGTGCGGATCAAGAAGAGGTGGAACGGCTACTTCAAGGTAGAATAATGCACGGTCCTTAGTAACAGCCTTTTTCTTGAATCATAACACACGCATTTTTTTACAGGGCCAAATTTAGGTGATGGCGTGGCAGGTGAAGTGCCGGTTATTAAAGAGCCTGAAGTAGCAAACTTTCCTCTGGAATATGGGATTGTTCCAACTTCCTCTTCTTCTCCTTGTGAATCCTTGGTATCGGTGGGTGATGCAAGCATTACGACGGCCCTTATCGAGTGAGAGGATGAAGGTGTGGATGCCGAATCCACTTTCCCAATGGAAACCGAGGAAGCCGTCACAACTAGTGACTCTTCGGGCACTGTCTCGGTCTCTGCCCTGTCAGGTACTCCTTGAGTTATTATCTTTGAGTTTTTAAATTCTTCTAGGCATTTCTAATGATATCTCCTTTATTCTGATTATAGGCATGGTAAACCCTGATGCTGCACCGACTGAAGAATTACTGCCGGTCATTGCCCCGACCGTCACGGTTCCACCCCTCTCTTCTGCGTCTCCCCGGACTCTGGAAGGTGAAGATCTCCCATTTTTTTGCTTCAGTGTAGATACCATTTTCTTGCATTAACCATATATTGTCGCAATCCTGCAGGAGTTCTCTTTGATCACTTACACCAGGTGTTAAGCCCGCATTTTGCCTTCCAATCGGAATTCGTTCCCCCTTCCGGTCTTAGTTAGTATATTCTTCGCTTGGTGTTTCTTCTTTTCATGAGTAAGCTTTCTATTGCAAAACCTTCCACATATTGAACACAGTATCACGGCTCGAGGGAGGGAGCGAAGGAATAGCTGAGCCTCCCGTGCTCCCTATCTTGCCACTTTCAATAGCTGGTACGGTAGATCTCTTCCATCGGCTTTCTTGTTTTTTATTTTTTAAAGTTGAAATCTGACCCTTATTCGTGCGTGATTTATTTTGCAGCTGCTACGCCGGCTTCGGCTCCTTTTGAGTCTTGCATTCCCATGCCTACGAGGCCTTTTGCTAAGTGTCATTCTTCCAGGGGCGTGTTGACTAGCAGGTGGATATTAAATGAATTTATCGAAGATCTTGATGCCGAGGCTCTCACTTCTGCCGCAGATTTTGCTGACGAAGTCAACCCTATGCTGGCGACGCTTGTGAATTTCTACAACGAAGATTTCATCGGTCTTTGGGTTGATTATTGTAAGAGGATCGAGGCTTGTCTGCCTGAGATCGAGCTCAAGCGTCCCGCTCCTAAAGTATTGACCTTGAAGGCTCAGAGGGTCGCGTGGATCAAGCAAAGTGCCGATTCCATTCAATATTTTGAACAAAAGTTGACCCTAAAGTGAAAAGAGCATGAGACAGCTTCTGGGGAATCCATCCAATTGCGTGCCCAGATCGAAGCAAATGCCACATAGCTGCAAGTTATTTTCGAAAACCTCCAACAATGTATTTCTAATGGGCTGTCGCTGAGGTAGAATCTCGATTTTACCGAGCGGGGCATGCAAGATTGCGAGGTTGTCAAGGAGGAAATCGCCGAGAAATTTTCATCATGCTTGCAACAGCGGGCTCAAATTAAAGCGGGGTTGACCGCAGTAGTAGCCTGGGAGGAAAAGCTACAGGGAGCGCGTGAGCGGGTTGCGAATTTGTTGAAAGCCCCGCTTTCTTACCAATTTCAATTGTTTTCCCCCCTTTTGTATCAATTGTATCTCTTAAACACTTTGATTCATGAATAAAGAATATACACATTTTGCGTGCGCTCATTTGTGTTTTGATATCTTGATGTGGCGTTAATTAGTTTACTTACTCGTTTCGGAGTCCGTAGTTTCTTCACTCGTTTCAGAGTTTGTAGTTTATTCACTCGCTTCGGAGTCTCTAGTTTATATACTCGTTTCGGAGTTTGTAGTTTATTCACTCGTTTCAGAGTCTTTAGTTTATGTACTCATTTCGGAGTTTGTAGTTTATTTACTCGTTTCGGAGTCTCTAGTTTATGTACTCATTTCGGAATTTATAGTTTATTCACTTGTTTCGGAGTCTCTGCTATGTACTCATTTTGGAGTTTATTTAGTTTACCTCCCTTAGATTTACAGGCAAACTTGTCCTAACGTTATATATAGATAACCTCCATTCTTTATGACAGAGATTCGTTAGGTTTTGTGGTACTAGGGTTTTGGTCCGTGGTACCATCGCGTTGGCTGATGTATTCCTCGATATGCGGTCTTTAAGCCGTTGTTCAAGTAGCCCCGCGACTGTCGTGTCTCTTATCCCTTCGGGGGATAGACAAGACGTCTTCAAGTAATCTCCTTAGGCTATATGATTGTTGGAAGAGAAAACGTTAGGAATTTGCCATGTCGCTTTTACTTGAGATTAGGCTCAATTTGGAGCCCTGATGAGTCATAACCACTCGGCGCTTGTGTAGGATGATCTCCGATAGTCTCTTAGGCTTTATATGTGTTGCTGTCAAGACCCGATTTTTGTTTTGACGATGCCATACCATTTCTTTGCTGAAGTATGGTAGACATCTGTAGGACCTCTATGCTGTATGTATTGCAGTTGAAGTCCGGAGCTAGGAATATGCCTTTGCTCCAGTTTAATTTGGCTCGTTGGAGCTTTGTTGACGTCATGTCTACACTCTGATGGAATGAGAAGGTACGCTGGGGTGGTCTCTGAGTTGTATATGAACTGTCAAGACTTGGAGCTAGGATTTTGCCATGGCTCCATTTTTGATTTGACCCTTGAGTCTTTGTTGACGTCGTGTCTGCATCCTGTCGGAATGAGAAGGAACACCGGGATTGTCTCTAGGTTGTATATGAACCGTCAAGAATTGGAGCTAGGAATTTGCCATGGCTCCATTTTTGATTTGACTCTTGGGTCTTTGTCGACGTCGTGTCTGCATCCTGTCGGAATAAGAAGGTACGTCGAGGTAATCTTTAGGTTGTATATGAACCGTCAAGACTTGGAGCTAGAAATTTGCCATGGCTCCTTCTTTGTTCGACCCTTGGGTCTTTTTTGACGTCGCATCTGCACTGAGAAGGAACGTCAGGCTGATCTCTACGCTGTAGATGTTGCCATCAAGATCTGGTTCTCCCTTTGACGGAGCCTGGTGGGAAAACATGTCCCTTTTTCATTTATGCCCATGGATTTTATACAGGGGTCGGTGTAGACTTACCTGTTGGGCAAAGGAAACTTTATTTTATTTTATTTTTTATTGCCGCGATACTCTATCTTTTCAGCTTTTCATATCACGAAAGTCGCAATTGCCCAATCATTTCGGCTTTTTATCCGCGGTGCCCAATCATTTCGGCTATTTTTTTAATTTTTACTCGTTGATTTTTATTGCGAGTTGCCCAATCATTTCGGCTGTTTCTATATGCATATTTTTTGCTTGCTGATTTTTATTGCGAGTTTGGAATCTGATACTGACCTTGGCATCAACATCGCTACGACTGGAATATTGCCAGGAGTGAATCATCATTTTCCGTGAAAGGACTTGGAGTTTGACACCTGTTCAGGCATCAACATCGCCATCACTGGAATGTTGCTAGGAGTGAATCATCATTTGCCATGAAAGGACTTGGGGTTTGACACCTATTTAGGCATCAGCATCGCTACAGCTTGAATGTCGCCAGAAGTGAATCATCATTTACCTTTGTCGATTTAAACAAAGATTGCTTAGTAAACATGGTTAGGATTTTTTGACTTTATGAGTTGTAAGGGTCTCAGAAAGTTATTTCTCCATACGAGTGGTGAGGATCTCGTAGGTATATTTTCTTCTTAGGAATCGTGGGGATTTCTAAGTGTGTGTTCTCTTATAAGTCGTAAGGATCTTATAAGATTATTTTCTCCTTATAAGTCGAGAGGAGTTACAAGTGTCGTTCACCATATGAGGAAATTTCTCGTCATTGGTGGAACTTAGCGAGGAAATCATTTATTTGTGCCCGTGGATTGTATACAAGGGCCAATATTGGACTGCCTGTAGGGCAAGTTAGGGAATGTGATGGCTTAAGAACAGGTTTAGGTGTCTATAGCTTAAGGCTTTTGAATCTCGTGAGCCGTGAGGGTCTCATGGGGAAATTCTCTTCACGAGTCGTGAGGATCTCGTAAGTGTATTTATTTTAACGAGACTGCTCCCTTTCGGGTTTTCATAAGCTCGCCGGTAGTCCAGCTGTTTTTAATAATGGCGCCCTTTTGGGTTTTCATCCTTGCCTATTTTACTTATGGAGGTACCTTTTTTTACCGAGACTGTGCCCTTTCGGGTTTTCACAAGCTCGCCGGCAGTCCTGCAGTTTTTACTCACGGTTCCCTTTTGGGTTTTCATCCATGCCCATTTTGCTTATGGATGTATCTTTTTTTTTTGGCGTGACCCATCTGTTTGCCGGTGAGACATGGGGGTGACTTCACCGCTGGAGCAGTTGTGCGGCTGATAAGACTTGAGTTGCAACCTTCGTTGTTGAGGCTTCGATTGCAAATAGATCTTAAGGGTGGATATCGTCGTATTTGGGACGATGTGCCGTGTTTGAGGCGAAATTTTAGCTTAAGGAAATTTCGGTCCGTTGTCTCCATTTGAGGCAAAGTTTTAGTTTATGGACATCTCAGTCCGTTGTCACCGTATTTGAGGCGGAATTTCAAGTTTAAGGACTTTTTGGTCCAATATCGCCATTTTTGAGGCGGATATTTAGTTTAAGGACATCTCGGTCCGTCATCGCCATGTTTGAGGCGGATATTAGTTTATGGACTTCTCGGTCCATTGTCGCCATGTTTGAGGAGAAATTTTAGTTTAAAGACTTCTCGGTCCGTTTTCGAAAACGGATATTAGTTTAGGGACGTCTCGGTCCATTATCGCCATTTCCGAGGTGACGGATCTTTTGGATGCTACTTTTAGGGTTCTGACACTTGAAGATAGCGAGTGGACACAAGTGTCGTCATCTATCATTGATCCAGGTCATAACCCGTTAGGTGTAGTATTTTTTGAGGAATCGGCCGTTTATTGGCCGGAAGGGTCTTTTGCCATGTATATCTATGAGCAGGTAGGCTCCACCTTGGTAAACTTTGTCTTTGATGTACGGGCCTTCATAGTTTGGCTCGAACTTCTTCCGTTTTGTACGATTGGGGATCATAGGTCTTTGGACGATTAGCACGAGTTCGCCTTGGCGGAATGTTCTCGGCCTGGTCAGTTTTTCGTATGATCGTGTCATCCTTGCCTTATAAGCCTCTAGGTTTTGCTGTGCTATAAGGCGAGTTTCGTCGAGGGAAATTTCTTCAGGGATTTTTTCTTTCCCTTTGTCTTTTTTGCTCGAACTCTTGTTTGTAGGTTCGACGTTCTTTTCAGGCACCATGCGGCTACGCAGCTGAATGCTCTCACAGTTCTTCTCCCCCTCTTCTTTTTCGGAGGTGGAGTTCTTGAAGAGAGGGCTGAAGGTCATTTCGTCCTCAGAATCGCTCCCGAAGGTAAGAACTTAGGGTTTTTTCCTTTTCGAACTGGTATTAACCCTATGACAGTTGCCGGTCATTTTTTCACGCGTCCATGTCGCACTCTTTTGCTGTCGACGAGCTTCGCGCTTCATCCTCTTGAAGTGTTTTTGATGGGCAACGTATCCTTGCCACCACTTCTTAAAGGCACTGCATTCTTCGATGGGGTGGTTGACCCTCCGATGATATAGGCAATAGTTTGGATGTGAATCCTCTCCGTTGAGGCATATGAACCCGGAAGTGTTCCCTACGAGAGGTGGCCGTTTCATTCCTACTGACAGGGCTTTGGCGAATCGCTTCTCTGCCTTGATCCTGCTTTTATTTGTGGCAGGTGTACTTCGGTATGGTTGGAGTACTTTATGACTCATCCTCGCCGCAGCTTGTTCGTCCTGACGCTGACGCTTAGCCTTTTCGTATATGGCCGTTTCGCATTCTTGGTCGGCTTTGCTTTTCCGAAAGGCTTCGTTTAACAGCTTATCGATCGGGTCTTCTGGCAGTTCCGGGGATTTTAGCGCCGATCCTGCCCCCAGTTTCTCTACATTGTTTTTTGACGCTGAGGGAGCTCTTTCGCTATTTAACGATGAATGGGAGACTATGTGGCAACTTGCTACATAGTCTTTGGTTTCTTTTGATGAGTCGTTTTCCTCATCGTTGTCATTATCTTTGTTCTCAAGAATATGCTTGAGGAACTTTTCGAGCGTGATCAGTTTCCGCACCTTCTGATTGTGCTCCTCCAGCTCGTCAATATACTTTTGTATGTTTGTGCGCTTGTCATCATACTCAGCAAGCTGCACAGGCTTCTTGGTCTTCTTCTTTTTTCTGAACACTTTGAAGGCTTGACTTGGGGATTTCGCCCTTTGTTGACAGTTTTCGGTACAGGACGCGGTTTCAGTATCCCTTCAATGATTTCCGGTTCAAGTGAGCTTCTCCACCTGACTGCCGGACATGCCTGGAGATCCTTCAGCATTCTTTTGGTTGTAGCTGAGAGAACGACTTCCCATAGAGCTTCTTCCATGAGCAAGCATGATGCCCCCGGTGCATCCAATTTTTTGGGAGTGTGCTTCTGTGGCGGGTTCACCCTCCAGTTCTCAGAAAGCGTGAATTTTCCCTGTTGATACTGGTCCTCGACCCATTTCTTGAAGACGTATCAATCCTCAATTGGATGGCTCACCATTCTGTGATAGGAGAAGTATTTGGGGTTGTTGATATTGCCGGGTTGTGGTTGACGTCTTGGGTCTGGCAATGTGATGAGTTTGTTGCGCACTGCCAACTCGAACAATCTCCTCGTCTTTTCATGGGAAAACAAGTAAGCGCGTTCTTGCCTTTCTTCCAGGGATAGGTGTGGACGCATGTTGTTTTGGCGAGCAACCAGTTTCGGGTCACTCGGTTGCTGTTGAGTGGTCGGCTTAAAGAACATCATTAACTGGGACACAGTTGTTTGAGGATCAGGGGTCCCAATGAACATGCTCATGGTGGGAGATTCTTCGATGCGCTGTTCGCATTTTGACCATAGGTTCCGCCACCGGATCGCGTATTGGACCCAAGTTTCTCCTGACTTCAACCTGGCATTGATTAATGCCGTGATTGGGGTGCGTTCACTTGCGCCGGCGAACCGCTGTGTGAACATTAGTTCCATTTCTGTGAATGTTCTCACGGAGTCATTTGGGAGCTTCGAATACCATTCAAAGGCTGTCTATGATAGGCTACCAACGAACTGGCGAAGCAACAATTTGTCATCGCCTCCAGTGTTGCCGCATAAAGCTCTGAACTGAGCGACGTGCTGATGTGGGTTTCCTATCCCTTTGTACACATGGAACTTGGGGATCGTATATCCCGGCGGGTGCTTGATTTGATCATACCAGCCAGGATACGGTCGCCCAGTTCTGAAGATTTGGCCAGCCGCTTCACTAGCTTGATGTGCTCGTATTTGTTGAGAAATATAATCATCAAGAACAACCTTGGAGATTGTTTCTTCCTTGGACACTGATAATGCCGGAAGGGGGTTTGATGTTTCCCCTCAATCGCCCTCAATGATTATCGGTGGATCTTTAGCTGGAGGTTCTGGCTGGATCATCATTCCAACCATTTCCTGGAACAGAAGCACCATCTGCTTTATGTTAGCAGCTTGTTCCGTAGCCTCCTTATCCTTCCTTTCAAGCACCCTTCGCAGGAACTCTGTATCAGTCTCCTGCTTTTGACGCTGTTCAGATGCCGATTCCGGGCTTTCTTTCTTCCCGGTAAGTGCTAACATTTTGATCAGCATTTCCTGGAGCTTTTGTTGTTGCTCTTGAGCTTTTTTCAACGACCGAGTTTGCAGCCGATGACCCACAGAAGCATGGCTTTCCTCTTTCCCGGAAGCCATGTAAGCCGTATGTAAGATCATACCCCCAGACTTAGGGCGTTTGGGTCCATCACCTATGGAATTTGCCGCTGGCGGTGGGATTTTCTCCGGCCTCTTCCTTTTGTGGGAGGTCGAAGTTGAAGGAGTCGTTGTAATAGGCACCTGTGTAAAAGACACCCCTTGGTGTATGATGGAGGGATAGTCTTTCTCTTGCCGAACCTTCATTTTCTTCAGTCATCGAGAGTATTCTTTGTCGATTACAGAGTCTTGGACTTTCCGTCAGATCCTGTGAATTTGGGAGGAGATCCGTTGGTGGGACTGCTTCGGTTTTGTCTGCGTTATGGCTTCTGCAGGCGGGGGAGGTTTCTTCAGTACCGCAGTTGGAGAGTTATTTCGCACCTTCTTAAGCAGATCAAAGCTGTTCCCGGTTGAAACATCAGCGTCAACTTCCACCATTGGAGCGGACTGAATCCAGAGGAGAAGTTTCCCCCAGCTTTTCTCACTCTGCGCCAGGGGCGATATCGAGCGTGTCTTGCAAACGGGATCGCTTCAGTTTTGGAAGTGGCTGTGACTTGCCCCTGGTTTTGTTGAGAAGCTCCAGTAGTTGTCAGCCTGTTAAAGACCGATGTCCTTTGCAAGATTTGATTGGGGACGGTCAGCCTCTCGATGACTGATCCCCCGACTGGTGAAGCACTTTTGACGTCTTCATTTGTAGCAGGAATTGGGAGGGCTGTCCTTTTTAGGGTAGCCCCTTTGAGAATCACGGGCTTCTTTGTAGGCCCGCTTGAGATTTTGCTCAGCCTATTAAAGACCGAGACCCCCTTTTTGGACGGCTCGTTAAGAGGAGCCGTTGCGGTCGTCAGTCGGTGGAAGACCGACTTCTTGGGAACATCAGGTTGCGGCGTTGGGCCACCGATGCTCATTTGTGGGAGCATGGTCCTGAAGAACAATCTGGTAGTAGCTTGAGTTACCTGCCCCACTGACATTGAAAAGATGGAGGCTCGTAAGTCACTCTTCCAGTCGGGGCGGAGCGGGAGATGCTGTTGCAGGTTGTGCAGTTGGAAGCTATTGATGTTCTCTTCTTCTAGCACAGGAACAAGACACCAAATATTAGTATCTCGAATCGAAGGGCAATTATAGAGAACCGTGATTTTGTTCGCGAAATATGACACACAAAGTGTGGAGTGGAAAGAGGAGAAGGTCCCACCGGGCGTGCCAGAATTTGTTCACCGTCGGAAACAGAGATGAACTGGGATAGATCGTCTTGCCTGAGTCCTGGGGGCAGATGCTATTTGGATTTATCCGTCCACCTCTTCGAAAATGCCAAGTTGATTTATAGCACCGTATATCGGAGGTTTGGACGGATGCGGCCGTTGTAGCGGACTTCGTTAGATTCCCCCTCGTTTGCGAGGGGTTTTGATTGTGGGGACGCTTTTCCCTGCAGGTGCAAGCCCCTGCAGTTAATTACGTTACCGGATCACGATAACCACTTTCTCCTGCTCCGGAGGTTCACTTCGTGTCGTGTGTATGTTTTTATTATTTTGGTTGCCCGTGGATTGTATACGGAGACTAATTTATGTTGTCGCCCGTAGAGCATGGATTAGTCCAAATCCGTATATTCTTAGATTTGGATTTGGTTTGATATAAGGATTGTTAATATATTTTGAGATTAAGATCAACTTAAATGTATGAGCATTTGGGCTCGATTATTTTAGTTTAAGGACATCGCGGTCTATTATCACCGTGTTTGAGGTGAAATATCAGTTTTAAGGACGTTTCGGTCCTTTATTGCCATTTTAGACGCGAATATTAGTTTAGGGACATTTCGGTCTTTCATTCACCCTATGCGCACGTGTATTTGTTACGTGGCAGAGTGAACAATGGAGATATAGAATGTGCCCAATTTGGGGCACAATCTAATTTGAGGCATGCACGTTAATGCATGAATAAGTTATTGGTCGTCGGGACCCGCCACCTCTCTGAAGACGTTGGAGACTTACAACGACATGTGTCAGAGGTGTGAATAGATGTACCCTTGAACCAAGTCTCTTATTTGAGGGAAAAGGGTTTGTTGTAGGCTTAAGAATTTTTAGTCATGTTTGAGACCTTGGAAATCGAGAGCATATGGGCTCGATTGATTTCTTTGTTAAGGATACGTTAGTCCAATTTGAGACTAAGATCCACTTAACAACATTTTAGGATTTTCTTTATTTAAGACCCAACAACAGAGCATTTGGACTCAGTTGCAAGAATTTAGCAAATTAGCCAATTTGGGCTTTAGTCTGCTTAGTCTCCTCTTTTTTTTTCTGAAAAAGTGCTAAGCACTTGTTTGGGCTCTATTTAATCAGTCCCCTTTTTTATGCAAAAAGTACTGAGCACTTATATGAGTTTTGACACCCACATAAGATCATGTGGAGCTTTCAGTCATGGGGATTGCCCAATAAGAGTTGAACACTTTACTCCTTTTGTTTTTATATGGAGTGCTAGGCACGCTTTATGCCGTCCACGGTGGGAGCGCGTGAGGCGCTAGGCGCTGCCCAATGAGTGTTGAACACTCAGCCATTTTGGGCTGCTTGGGGAGTGCTAAGCACTCTTTTCATCTCTTTTGCGGCGCGCACGTGGGGAGCACGTGAGGCGCTGGGCTTTGCCTAGTGAGTGCTAAGCACTCAGCCTTTTGGCTCCCTTTTTTTTTACTGAGTGCTGAGCACTTAATGGCGCCCTCGTGATTTTCATGTGTGGCGCTGGACGTCGGGCGCTGCCCAATGAGTGTTAAGCACTCTTCTTTTTTTTGGCGCCCGCATGAGGAGCACATGAGGCGCTAGACGCTTCTAGAGACGTCCATGTGGGAAGCACGTGAGGCGCTGAATTCTTTTCTCCTCTGTTGATGGCATTTTTGCCCATTAAGGATCACCAGGATTTTTGTTTTGAAGATCTAGGATCAAGCTTCATTTTTAAGGACTAAGTTCTTTTGTAAGAACTAGGTTTCTCTTGTATGCCTTTGTTTTTGAGGAACTCAATTTCTGGTTCTTTTCTGAATCTTTGACTCTCAAGAACAAGTTCTTCCCGATGAGAATTAAATTCTCAACTTATGGGAGACTTGCCTCGCGGATCTCAGGTCCAGAGAAAGAACTAAGTTCTTTTAAAAGGGTTAAACCCTTCAATAGGTAAATGTGATGTTTTGATCTTTATTTTTTATTTACCTAATGTTTTTGAGAAGGGAGATCTTCTTCCTTGAGAATTTAATTCTCTGTTCCTTTTGAAGCTTTCCGTCTTTTCTCGAAGCTTATGGGGGGGAGGTTTCTTCTATTCTCTGACTTGCAGTCTTGGGTCCTTTATATAGTAGAGGCAATTTTCTAATTATCTTTGATGAATCTCTCATTGACAGATTCCAATTGATTTGGGGAATTTTACTCACCGTTGGATCTTTGATCCAAGGGTTTCTGTTCACAGAAGATGCCGCTCTTGTTTTTAACAGGGTTGGGGAAATATTTTTTCCTTATACAAAATTTATTTTGTAAAATGGTGATTTTTAATCACCGTTGGATTTTTTAATCCACCGATTCTCTGTTATACAGAGAGCAATCTTTCTTATTTTGAAATGTTGAAGGAATATATTCCCAAGAAATAAAATTTTATTCTATTGTTGGATCATTGATCCAACCGAGAGTATCCTTCTGATTTAGAAAGATTTGGGAGATGTATTCTCCATTGGATCTTTGATCCAACGACTCTGTTTAATAGAGAATATCATAATTTTTATTGGAGAAATATAGGATTTAATTCTACAGATATTAACTTGGGCGTTGGAGCTCACGTTTTGTGCACATAGGCGCCGCTTAAGAATTTAATTCTTAAGATGGGCATTTCTGTGCTTTGCACACTGGCGCCCGCATGAGGAGAATGTAAGGCGCCACCATAGGATTTTAATCTTATAAGATTGGCTCTGGCGTTGGTGCCCTATTGGAGGGCACGTGAGGCACTGCCTCATTAATTTTGAACAGAGCTTTGCTCTTTTATTGAGGGAAACAAATACAAGATACAAAAGAAGGAAGAAAGAAAGATATACAACGTCAAAATTTTTTAAGACGGCGGGCGGTTCAATAGTCCAGCTAGATCGTCATTTTTCCGCCGGACTTTCGCCTCAAGCTCTAACAATGCCGCAAGTTGAGTCTGTCACGACCGGAAATTTGGCACGTGACGACACTTAAACCACGTAACGTCTACATGCGTAACACAATTCAAGTAAGCCGAAAACCCAGAAATCTAAACCATCAAAAGTAGTAAGTGATAAGAACATTGTTAAAAACTTTGGGAATCTCAAGTAAAAATTCTATAAAGTCCAAATTTACTTTCTTTAAAATTTTGGCAGCACCTCCTTTGTAAAAACCAGCCCCGAAATGGGTACAAACATAAGATATAAGTATAGCATCCCCAAATGGGAGCAAATCTCGCCCAAAGGCGGAAACAACCACCACAAACAAATATATGACGCCGTAGCGAAGAAATGGACAATATAGAGTGAAAACAACATAAAGGAATAAAGCTGCATAACAAATGCCGGCTCACATGAGCACGACATCCAGAGTCAAAAAATAATATACAATATCGTCCTCAGATCTCGTCTCTAAGTCAATACATGAAAGTAGAAGATGGAGAGCACTAGATATAATAAGATATATAATAAGCAGCATCGGCTAACAGCAAAACCCACCAATAGCAAAACTACTCACAGTCAGACGTAGCGGTATCCGCTGCAAAAGATGATACGATAAGAAGAAGCTCTGCCGATACTATTCTGAGGGACAACCTGCAAAACACTGTGGAACAACGGGGGTGAGTTGCCAACTCGTGAATAGTAAATAATATCATGCAGGTAATCGCAGGTATGCACGTACTGCGATAATCTATTATGTGCAAACTGATAGTATAATATGGCAATATGTATATGCAACAGTCATGAAAGGTACTCTATCAGGTACTACTAAAACATGACGCAATGCATATCAATAAATGCTGAGTATGGGATAAAACATATCATCGTCACGGAATCCTCATCATGGAAAAACCAGTGTCCATCAACGACACTCCAAATCCCAATAGCTCAGGCACCGTCACTCTGATCGGTCCTCATATCCTGTAAGTCTCATGGAACCTGAGTGTCCAATATCGACACTCGAAAACATCATGAAAACTAGTTTCCAACATCGACACGTAAATACTCATATCATGGGCTCCGTCTGCGGGATTGGCCCGCGGGCTCCGGTAGAACGGTCAGCCCATGTCCAGCTCATAACTCCGGTCGGTATCCTCCAGATCTCTGCCGAGTCCAAATACTATCACCGGTAATGTAGTACTCCCCTACCTCGGGCTCACCGCCTACAATACGAGTCTTCTTGCCTCGGGATACCTCCGGGCCCACCATGTACCCACAGACGGTTCCTCCACTTCTTGAATCGGGTTTCATATGCCAATCTCAGAACCGAGAAAACTCATGGTGGACGCACTGAAATATCTTATCAAGAGAAACCGGGTTTTTCAAACAATGCATAATTTCTTGAAATACCATGGTCCTCAAATCCATAAAATCACATGAAATCCATATCTCAATGAGTAAATCCATGAAATATAATATATGCAACATAAAACAGTAATATGAGCATATCAAGGAAAAACCGCTATTTAAATGCATCAAGTTATTAAATATATCATGCGGTTCCCAATTTCTCTAAAATCTAATGCAACATCATGTAAAGGTGAACATGTAGCTCTAGCAAGGTATATGTGTAAGCATGTAGGTATAGTAAGGTATATGTGTAAGCATGTAGGTATAGAAAGGTATATGTGTATGCTATATGTCATATGCACAATAGAATACGAATCAATTGTCTCAATTGTCCCTAACCAATACAATATCACATATGTATATATGTTGTGCGTGTCATGGCAATTACCGACGATGTGTGTATAGCATACAATTTGTGTTCGTGCAACATGAACCGTCAATAATAGTGTTGTGTCTCATTAATACTATGTTCGTATGCAATAGGGAAATGAGGTATGCAACAATGGTACACATGCATAATCAATGTCCATATACTTATAACTAATAATCATGTTATTGAATCTAGCCCAGACGCATAACGCCATACGGGCGAATCCCCTATAGATGTTAAATCTACTGACAGATGATCTTGGGCTAAGTAAAGCCAACTACTTGCTTTCCCTTCTTCGCAGTGTCCGAAGTCCCCGCCTGCGATCCTAAAATCATATAACAACATAACAAGTGCATATTAGAAATCAACCAATAACACGTACAAACTACGTTTGACCGACGCACCAACTCCAAACAAACTCTTAAGTGTTCATCTAGTGGCTAACGTGCGTAGCGACACTACGAAACCAACCCAAGAGCAACAACTATACAAAGTACACAAACCGTGTCGGATAATGTAACGCGCGTAGTCGAAACACTAGAAACAAACAAAGTGATCCCAGATTTTGTATACTGTCAAAACATAAAAATCAAGCAGTACCAAACACTTCTAAACAACTACTGATAGCTACCCTACAAAACCCAAGCCCCAACTCCACCAGAAATCCGAGGTCGCCGGATTTTCCCAACTTGTCGCCGGCCAAAACCGATCAGGTGGGGTTCGTGCTTCAGGTGAATGCTTAGAGTCTCTAGTACATCACTACTATATTGCTAGATTTTCCAGTATACACTCAGGGTCACAGCAGATCACAGAAATCCTATAATAACACTAAAAATACGATATGTGCACAAAACCATACCTTTAGTGTTCTAAACAATAACTACAAGGCAACACAACAATAAAACACCTATTTAACAGTTTAGAGGTTATACCTATCCACACTTGCTCAAAAGGTCCTAGCTTTCCAAGCTCCAAGGGATCCTGGAGGCTAAAACATGACATGAGAAGTGTTTTGGTGGTGTTTAATGAAGGTTTTGCAAGGTTTACTGAAGGAAAGGTGAAGGTTTCAGTTGAGAGTTGAGGAGATGAATAAATAATTGAGAAAAAGATAGAGTGAGATGAGAATGAGAGAGTGAGGCGCGATAATGATGAGAGGGTGAGTGTAGGGTGAATGCACCCTTACACTTACTCTCTCCCTCTCCATCATTAATGCAAGCATACATATCCCCATGAGTCATCTTGCCATCTTCCCCCAATCCAAAACACAAGGGTAACTCTCACAACAAATATCTAAGGGCAAGTTAATCATGGCATGAATTTGTTTAAAGTGTCATGGCCACTAAACAAGGTTAACACTAAACAACCCCCATGTTAACATACACAAGTGTGTGCAAGCCAAAATAAATAATAATAAAATATTAATTAATTTTAATAAAACATTTGAAACCTATTTTGGTAAAGTTTTAACTAAAAACCCGCATTATTGCTTAATTAACACTAATCGCATTCTAAGGTGTTACAATCTCCCCCTTAAAGAAATTCGTCCCTGAATTTAAAATTCTTACTATGCGTACCTTCTAAGAGATTAGGGAATTTCTTCCGCATCTCGTTCGCAGCCTCTCAAGTGATCTCCTCACTAGACGGGCTACGCTAAAGAACCTTCACAGATGGAAAGACCTTTGACCGAAGTTTCTCCATCTGCCGATCCAATATAACTATCGGCTGCTTGGTGAACGAAAGATCATGTCCTAGTTAAATGGTCCAGTGCTGAATCATGTAAGAAGGGTCATGAAGGTATTTGCGAAGTATTGACACAAGGAATACGGGGTGAACATCCGGAAATCTGGGTGGAAGTGCAAAACGATAGGCAACGGTACCAACTCGCTTAAGGATCTCAAAAGGACCTACCATTCTGGGACTAAGTTTCCCCTTCTTTCTAAAAATCCTCACGCCCTTCATCGGAAAAATCTGTAGGAATACATGATCTCCCACTGCGAACTCAAGCCTACGACGACGACGGTCGGCATAAGACTTCTGTCTACACTGGGCTACTCTCATCCTGTCCTAAATCATCTGGATCATCTCCGTAGTCTCTTGAGTAGCTGAGGTCCAAAAATCCTGCTCTCGTGAAGTCGGTCAAACAGACCGGCGATCGACACAATCTACCATACAAGGCCTAAAAAGTTGCCATCTGAATTGTCTCCTGATAACTGCTATTGTAGGAGAACTCTATCAATGGTAAGTGACGATCCCAACTGCCAACAAAATTAAGCACGCATGCACGAAACATATCCTCCAGAGTCTTTATAGTCCACTCTGACTAACCATCGGTCTATGGATGGAAAGTAGAGCTAAAGCTCAACCAGGTACCCAAGGCTTCCTGAAGCTTCTGCCAAAGACGGCTAGTGAACTGGGTTTCTCTATTGGATATAATACATGAAGGAACTCTGTGCAAACGCACAAACTTATCGATGTAAAACCGAGCAAACTGAGCATACCGAGCATAACCGAAAGTGGTCTTCATTGGATGAAAGTGAGCCGTTTTCGTTAACCGGACAATAATCACCCAAATGGAGTCATACCCTTGACTAGACCTAGGTAGACCCACAATGAAATTCATGGAGATCTGCTCCCATTCCCAATCCGGAATGGTTAAAGGTTGCAACTCTCTTGCCGGTCTCAAATTCTCAACCTTAGCTCGCTGACATGTCAGGCACCTCGAAACGAAATCTGAAACATCACTCTTCTTCCCTGCCAACCCATAACTATCTCTCAAGTCATGTTACATCCTGGTGGAACTTGGGTGAATACTAAAAGCTGACTGATGTGCTTGCTCTAGGATCTCGCGTCTATACCCACCGCCATCAGGTACAAATAAACGAGTCCCTAAACGCAGCACACCCTGGTCATAAATCAAGAACTCCGAATCTCTACCCTGCCGAACATGCTCAAGAATTTCAGACAAATGGGCATCGGCAGGTTGTGCCTCACGAAAATGATTAAGTAACAGAAACGGGTCTCGAAAACTAACAGAAAACCCATGGTGGACGACACAAGTATCATATCACGAGAAAAACCGCAACTCTCAATGTTTAAAATAATATCAGGTTTATTAAATCCTTGCGGCTTTTCCCCAAAATCTCATAAATCTCAAGTGCTGAAATCCTCAAGAAAATCATCATAAGTGCATATGTCAATGATAATGAATGCCTATAGTACCAACAAGTCGAACTGCAATGTATGACTAATAGGCTAGGCATGAACGAATGATGTAATGAGGTACATGCATATGACTAGCAATCCTACATGTTCATCCTGAGGAATTTAAAAGCATTAGCACAGGTTTACGCATCATATATGGTGAAATTGTTCTAGATTTCAGGTTATACAAGTTATCTAGTGTTTGTGGCATAGAAATTACCAAGGCGTGTGTGACCGTATGAATAGTGCTCGTGCTGCATAAAACCATGGTAATGGTGCAAGTGTCCTATAAGATGAGTTCGCACATTTATGTAAATATATAGGATCGTGAATGCAGCAAGATGATTAACTAGGCACTATACTCATAGATGCTAGTACTACTAGAAGTTTTTAAACTATCTAAACCATCGGGCGTCTTGTGCCATCCAAACGATTTTCCCCCGTAGATGTTACATCTACTCACACGTGATCTCGTGCTAGCCGGGTCCAACCACCGCTTTTCCCTTCCGCGCCGCATCCGACGTCTCCGCGATCGATCTTAGAAACACACAAGCAACACACATAAGGATAATATCCTGCCAAAATACGATATCAGGATCAAAGGAGAAACTCGCGTTGGAAGCTAAACGCGTATGCACTCGATACGCCAAAACTTGTGTAATCTCGCCTGAAACCACCCCGACTCGCTATGACGCGGTGAACAACGAACCCAACTCACATAACGCATGTATCGCATAAGTTAAAAAGTATTGAAAAAGAGGTTTTAAGTTCCAGATTTTGACTCGAGTGGAAAAAGCAAAAGTTGTATATGCCAAAAACCTTAAATATACAATAGACTCCCACAGCCCAAACCCCAACACCTGACACCACCATCTGGCCGCAAATTGTGGCCAGAACGAATAAAATTGCGTCCTAAAAGTGGGCTGGGAGTCTCGTGTTCTGTGTGTGTGATCTAGGTCTAGTGAGCTTGCTCTAGTAAACTCAAATTTTACCTGAAACACCCGGGTCAAAAGCAGATCTCAAAATGGCTGAAAATCTAAACTAAAACGCTAAATAACACTAATTTGAAACAATATGGTATTTTAGTGAAATCAGGTGCATAAACTAGGTTTAGATGGCCTTAATAACACTTAGTTAAGCTACTTTAGCTACAAAAATCCTAACTTGGCCTAAACTCCACTTAAATCACAAAACTAGCACTAAAACCACATAAATTACTAAATTAAGCTAAATAACTACATGTTTAGAAAAATGGAAGTTGAGTTTAACATTATATCTCAAGTGGGTCGTAGGATGCAAGAAGAAGAAGAAGAGAAGGGGGTGGGGTGTGTGCTGCTGCTGCTGCTGTTGTTGTTGTTGATGTTGTTGCTGTTGCTAATGCTGCTGCTGCTGCTGCTACTGCTTGCTGCTGTTGCTTGCTGCTGTTGCTACTGCTGTTGCTACTGTTGTGTGTGAAAGAATGAGAGGGAGAGAGATGTGAGAATGAGTGTGTCATGACCCGAAGGTACGGAACGTGACTGGCACTTAGATTACGAGACGTCTAAAGGTGTAACGTAAACTAAGTCAGGCAAAGCCCAGAAAATCGAAACCAAAATCAATAAGAGTGAAGGAAAACCTTTCATGAAAAAGACTTTAAAATCAATTAAGTTGTATTAATCCCTTTTTAAAACATCAAAATTTCCCGAAAATTTCGGCAGAGTCTCCTTTGTAAATACTGGCCCCCAAAAATGGGTACAACAAGATATATAACCTGTAATGAATAAATGGCATCCCCAAGCGGGAGGTAGCTCTTCGTCCAAGGCGGATCACAACCACACGTAATATATATGCAATATCAAGCAAATAAGCAATAAGAAAGCACAAAAATAAGAAAAACACAACGTCGGCTCAAGTGAGATCGACCCCAGAGAAACCACATATACATAAATCTCTCAGTCTCATCACTAGGTCGCATATACAAATAAGAAGTGGTAGATAGAGAATACTAGATACAAAGAAGGTACAAAAAAAAGAGATAAAGTGTCCTCACAACCCACCTACTAGCAATGTCGCGAGTCTGAGCAAAAGAAACCAATGATAAGATAAGCCCGCCGCTACAAGGCTGACGGGTCCGACCTGTAAGACACTGTGGCACAACGGGGGTGAGTTGCCAGCTCGTGAGTAGAATATAACATCTAATAAGGCTATCGTAAGAATGCACGCAAATGCGTCACAACATGAATGTCTAGATGTGATGTAATGTCACTAGTATGTAAGCACATGTATGCAACATCAATATGAAATCTTTAATTGTTTAAAATACTATAAGATCTGCATTCTTAACTTAGAAAAAGAATATATGCGCAATAGCTAAAGTACCATTAATGAAATCATCTGAAAACCGTGTCAAGCATCGACACCAAATATGGAAATATATCTGTCTCAATGTCTCACTATACCAATGTCTCAATACATCGGGCTCTGTCAGTCCGGATCGACCCATATCATCAAATCTCACGACAATGATCGGCATCCTCCAGATATCCTCCGCGCCAGACATCACCGGTAGGTAGTCTTCCCTTGCCAGGCTCATCGTCTACAACTCGATCTTCTTGCCCTGGGGTACCATACCGGGCCCACCATGTACCCGAGACGGTTCATCCACTCCTCGAATCGGGTCTCGAAATCCAACAGAAAACATGAAAACTCATAGTGGACGACCCATACATCACGAGAAAACCGCTACTTTATTTTAAAAACAGTAATAATAAGCTTTTGTTAAATTCTTGCGGTTTTCCCCAAAATCCAGAAATCTCATCAATACTGAAATCCTCAAGAAAATCATAATACCCAACATGTTGTATATGATAAATGCTTATGATATCAAAGGTATGAAATTGATTTGTGACTAGGAATCTATATAAGCATGATGATGATGTAAAGTATATACATGCTATTCAATTCGATGTATCATGTATGATGCAAGTGGTGATACTAAACTAAGCAGGTTCTAAAGTGCTTGTGACATGTCAATTACCAAGGCGTGTGTGTCACATGAATAGTGCGCGTGCAACATGAGCCAATGGTAATGGTGTATGTGTCCTAAGGGGTGATATCACACATGTGTATGTGGATAACCATGCAATGCCATCAGACGAATAACTAGAAAGATGTGCATATGAATGAGAGGGTTAACTAACTAACAATGCAAATAGTTTGCAAGAATAAAGTGATCCTAACTATAGGGCGCCTCGCGCCATCCAGAAGATTTCCCCATAGATGTATACATCTACTCACCTGGACGCCTCGCTAATCAGATCCAGCCACTGCTTTGCCTTTGCGCGCCGCGTCCGATGTTTCCGCAACCGATCCTAAAATTGCATAACACACAACATAAAATTACACCTCATGAAACAACGCAAGTCACAATATGAAAATATCAACGCCCACAAATTAAGCACAACGTGCACTCGGTGCGCGGAAAACACACGAAAATGGCTAAAACCTTAACTAAAATCGTCGTTTCGGGGCAACCGTCAAAACTAAAACCCGACTAAACCAAACTCCGCATTCGCACACCCTACAAGTCATAGTAGATACTAAAAGTATCATCAATATATCGCAATTAAGTCACCTCCTAATTATAAGAAAAACCTAGTAAGCATTCACATACAAATTTCGATGCAAACCTCGCGAATTAACGATATAGCGATCACAACATCGCACACACAACCAATCTAACCCACTAGATGGCCACAACACTAACTTTAACCCACTTATCATATTTCAAACCCTAACTAAATTTTCAAATCTTTTCTTGAATTTGCAAAAACAAACTATTACAATGAAATTAACACTTAAACTTCTAAATTAGCATGCTTAAACTACAATTTAACAACTTGATTAGAACTTATACCTCCCAAGTGTTGAACTTCTTGCACTTAACCTCCAAAGATGTCTTCTTTCTCCTTGTGTTAAACAAATTAGGGTTTGGAAAGAGGTTGAAAAGGGTTTAGGTTTGAATTTTTGTGAAGAAATTGTTGATTTCGGTGGATTTTTGAGTGAATTTTGAAGCAAAAAAAAGAGAGGAAAATGGGGGAGGCCTGTTGAAATTTCGGCCAGAGGTAGGGAAGGGGGGCGAGTTGTGAGAGAAGTGTAGAATATTCTACAAGAAAAGAACCCCTCAAGTGCATTTAATGCTTATTACATCAAATTTTACAAAAAACCCCTTTTTAATTCATTTTCAAACCATTTTAAACCATAAAACAACTAGACTTGAAATGTTTTGATAAAATTATTGTTAACACTATATTTTAGTTTATAATGGTTCCTAAGTGTGTAATTTACCCATTTAAATTTTTATTTATAACCAATTTAATGTATATTTAAAAGCTTAAAATAATATTAAAAATAATTAATTAAGGAAAAATTTTAATTAACTAAAAATTTTTAAGTGAAAATTTAGTGACCAAATTCTTGCTATATCTTATCTAAATTTTGTATAATTTGACCTATATTGAAAAAATACTTATTTTGACTTTTTACGGAAAAGACTGATTATTTTGCCGATTATCGAAAAAACTGCCTAAACGATTTTCGAAGCGTTACAGTCTTCCCCCCTTAAAGAAATTCGGTCCCCAAATTTAGAATTTAACTACGCGTACCTTCAAAAAGTTGGGGATATTTCTTCCTCATCTCGACCTCGGTCTCCCAGGTGACCTCCTCGCTGTTCGGGCCACGCCAAAGAACCTTGACGGACGGTATAACTTTCGACCTCAATTTCTTCACCTGCCGATCCAAAATGACCACCGACTGCTCAGTGAGTGAAAGATCTTGCTCCAGATGGATCATCTGGTGCTAAATCGCATGTGAAAGGTCATGAAGGTACTTGCAGAGCATCGAAACATGGAACACTGGGTGAACATCGGGGAAGCTGGGCAAAAGAGCTAACCGATAAGCCACTGAACCGACACGCTCTAGGATCTCGAAGGGACCAACATATCTAGGACTAAGCTTTTCTTTCCGCCCAAATCTCATCACACCCTTCATCGGTGAGACCCTCAGGAAAACATGATCGCCAACAGTGAACTCGAGTCGGCGACGACGCCTATCAGCATATGATTTCTGCCTACTTTGTGCCGCTCTCATCCTGTCCCGAATCAATTGTATCTTTTCGGTCATGTCCTGTACGATCTACGGCCCTAAAATACTGCTCTCCCTGAGCTCTGTCCATTATACAGGCAATCGACATCTCCTCCGATATAAAGCCTCGAAAGGTGTCATCTGAATCGTCTCCTGGAAGCTATTATTGTAGGAGAGCTCGATCAAGGGTAAATGATGATCCCAGCTACCACCGAAATCTAAAACACAAGATTTGAGCATGTCCTCAAGAGTCTGAATAGTACACTCTGACTGACCGTCAGTCTGCGGATGAAAAGCTGTGCTAAAACTCAATCGGGTGCCCAAAGCCTCCTAAAGTTTCTGCCATAATCGGCTTGTAAACTGGGTGCCCCGGTCGGACACGATGCAAGTCGGGACGCCATGCAGTCGCACAATCTCATCAATATAAACCTGGGCATACTGAGAAAATCCAAAAGTGGTCTTCACTGGCAGGAAGTGAACCGCTTTCGTCAGTCGATCCACAATCACCCAAATAGAGTCATACCCTCGACTGGTCCTGGGTAGACCCACAATGAGGTCCATGGAGACCTGTTCCCACTTCCACTCAGGGATGGGCAAAGGATGTAACTCACCGGCTGGCCTCTGGTGCTCGGTCTTGACTTGCTGACAAGTCAGGCATCTCGATACGAAGTCTGTAATATCCTTCTTCATCCCGTCCCACCAGTAAACCTCTCTCAAATCACGATACATCTTGGCGGAACCTGGATGCACACTATACACTGATCTATGTGCCTCCTCAAGAATATCTCGCCTCAGTCCCTCAGAATCTGGTATGCACAGTCGAGTCCCAAATCGAAGTATCCCCTGATCATCAATCACGAACTCGGAAACTCTGCCCTGCCAAATCTGCTCGATAATCTCTAAAATACGGGCATCACCGGACTGTGCCTCATGGATACGGTCAAGTAACTGTGGGCGTGCTCTGAAATGGGCCAGCTGTCCTCCTATAAGAGTAAACTCGAACTGCACTCGGCTGTCACATAAAACCTGCCAATCCGCCGTCAACTACATCTGTACTGCGCTCAAACAAGATAGGCTAACTCCGGGCCTCCTACTCAAAGCATCTGCCACCACATTCGTCTTGCCCGGATGGTATAAAATCTCGCAGTCATAATCTTTCAACAACTCCATCCAATGAAGCTGTCTCAGATTTAGATCTCGCTGCTGATAGATATTCTTCAAGCTCTTGTGGTCAGTGAATATCTGGCACGACTCGCCGTATTGGTAATGTCTCCAGATCTTAAGTGCAAATACCACTGCAGCCATCTCTAAATCATAAGTAGGGTAGTTCTGTTCGTGTTTCCTCAACTGCCAAGAAGCATACGTGATAACTCTTTCGTGCTGCATCAATACACAACCGAGCCCCACTCGAGAAGCATTACAATATACCATGAAACCGCCCGATCCTGAAGGCAATGATAACACTGGTGCAGTAGTCAGACGAGTCTTCAACTGCTGGAAGCTATCCTCACATGCCTCAGTCCAATCAAAAGGAACCCCCTTCCGGGTCAACCCGGTCAACGGTGGAGCAATACGGGAGAAATCCTGGACAAAACGTCGATAATAGCCGGCCAGACCTAGAAAGCTGCGAACCTCTGTAACTGATACCGGTCTGGGCCAACGCTGCACTGCCTCAATCTTCTTTGGGTCCACACAAATACCATCTCTCGTCACTACATGACCCAAGAAGTCGACACTGTTTAGCCAAAATGCGCACTTAGAAAATTTGGCGAACAGCTGATGCTCCCTCAAAGTCTGCAAAGTGATACACAAGTGCTTCTCGTGCTCCTCCCGGCTCCGAGAATAAACCAAAATGTCGTCAATGAAAACAATGATGAACTGATCAAGATACGGCCTGAATACACGGTTCATTAAGTCCATAAATGCTGCTGGGGCATTGGTGAGCCCGAACGACATCACCAAGAACTCATAATGACCATATCGTGTACGGAAAGCGGTCTTTGGAATATCCTCTTTCCGAACCCGCAACTGATGATAACCTGACCGTAAATCAACCTTCGAGAAAAACCCTGCACCCTGGAGCTGATCGAATAAGTCATCAATGCGGGGTAGGGGATATCTGTTCCGCACAGTAACCCGGTTCAGCTGACGATAATCAATGCATAAGCGCATACTGCCGTCCTTCTTCTTAACAAACAGGACAGGAGCACCCCAAGGTGACACACTCAGTCGGATAAACCCCTTATCCAGCAAGTCCTGTAACTGATCCTTCAGCTCTCTAAGCTCCGCCGGGGCCATCCGATAAAGCGGTATAGAGATAGGCCCCGTGCCGGAGATCAAGTCGATGCAGAACTCAATCTCACGCTCTGGTGGCAGACCAGGCAGCTCGTCAGGAAATACATCAGGAAACTCTCTCACAACAGGGACCTGATCCAACGGAACCTCTGTGGCGCTAGTATCACAAACATAGGCTAAGAATCCCTGACACCCTTTCCGCAAGAGCTGACCAGCACGAAGAGAAGAAATCAAGCTGGGAAGGGTAGCGCTACGATCTCCTTGAATAACAAGAACCGGCTCACCAGGAAAACTGAATCTGACTGCCTTCTCGCGGCAGTCCACAGATGCATAACAGGTGGCTAGCCAATCCATACCAAGAAGAACGTCGAAGTCTAGCATATCGAGGAGACTCAAATCAACTGAAGAATCTTTCTCCCCGATACGAACGGGACACGATCGGTACACAAAACGGGCAACAAACGACTCGCCTACCGGAGTAATAACGACAAGCGGCTGATCTAACGAAGAAGACTCTTGGCCCAACCTCAGTGCAAAGTATGTGGATACATAAGAATGTGTAGAGCCTGGATCAAATAATACCCGTGCATCAAAAGAACATACTGGCAGAGTACCTGTCACGACGGCATTGGATGCCTGCGCATCCCGAGGAGTCAACACGAACACTGGGGCCGTCCACCACTAATAGCTGGCTGTCCTCTGCCTTTACCTCAGCCTCGGCCTCTGCCTCTGTCGCCTCATCCTCTCTGAACAGGACCTCCATGCTCACGACCTCTAGGAGCATCTGCCTGGCGTGGAGCCTCATTAGGGGTAGGAAGTAAAGCTCTCTGAGGAGGTGGTGAAGGTGGTAAGGTTACATATGGGACCGTCGCTGCACCCTGACGCCCCATGGTACAGTCTCTGATACGTTGGTATTGACTCCCGCACCTAAAACATCCTGGCGACGACTGCTGGGTCTGCGGATATGAACCAAATAACTGACCTCGTCTCAATCCTCTGCCGCCACCATCTCCCGGAAAGAATCTATCACGGTGTCTACTCATCTGTCGCTGGGCTGGCGTATCAGTACGGATTCTTTTCGGCCCAGAAACGACCGGAGTTTCAGAAATGCGCTCCTCCAAAAGTAAGGCTGCATCCATCGCGGCTGCGTATGTGTCAAAGTGCTGGGTGCCGATGGCAAGGAATAGCTGTGTGTCAAGCCCTCGCACAAATCTCTTTATTCTCTTCTCTTCCGTGTTTACTAGGTATGGAGCATATCGAGACAACTGGGTAAACTGTATATCATACTCAGACAATGTCATCCCAGGGGTCTTGTGCAAAGACTCAAAACTACGGGCTCGAGCATCCCGGACACTCTCCGGAAGGAAACGGGCAAGAAATGCAGCTGTAAACTTGTCCCAGGTCATAAGAGGTAGGCTTGCAGCTCGGCCTCTCTCTAATGAATCGTACCATGTCTGGGCAAGGCCCTCCAGACGAAAACTCATGAACTCTACCCATCTATCATCAGAACACCTCAACGAACGAAAAATCCTAGCCATCCTATTAAGAAATGCCTGTGGGTCCTCTATCGCATCCGTACCGGTAAAAGCTGGAGATCTCAGCCTCATAAACTCCTGTAGTGACACGGGAATAGTCGAAGTAGTAGCAGGAGTAACCGTCTGGGCAGCAAGTACAATCCTGGTCTGTGCGGTGGAAGGAACGTCCTCGTATCTCTGTGCCCGAGTGGACTCAACTAAAGATCCCATCATCTGTCGCAACTCCTGCATACCGGCCTCTAATCTGGCAATACGGTCTTCAGAAGGCGGATCAATCTGAATCTGAGGGGTAGGCGTATCATCCCGCTCGATCCTCGCCTCAGACGAGCCCGCTCGAAGCTCATCCCTAGCGGCAGCCCGCTGAGCTCTCGTAGTCTTTAGCGGCATCGAAGCTGGAATAAGAAACAAGAGCGATAAGAACATTGCAATTGAATCAAGGGATGCATGGAATCAAGGAGGACATACAAGCAATTATGTCCTAAGGTCACTTAGGCGGAGTACCGTATCGTAAGTATGCCGCGGAACATACCCACGCTATGCTACTCTGCTTAAGTCACCTACTCCATCTACCAAGGGTCATCCTACACTCAGAAAGGTAAAACCTACGCTCTGATACCAACTTTGTCACAACCCGAAGGTACAGAACGTGACTGGCACTTAGATTACGAGACGTCTAAAGGCGTAACGTAAACTAAGTCAGCCAAAGCCCAGAAAAACGAAACCAAAATCAATAAGAGTGAAGGAAAACCTTTCATGAAAACGACTTTAAAATCAATTAAGTTGTATTAATCCCTTTTTAAAACATCAAAATTTCCCGAAAATTTCGGCAGAGTCTCCTTTGTAAATACTGGCCCCCAAAATTGGGTACAACAAGATATATAACCTGTAATGAATAAATAGCATCCCCAAGCGGGAGCTAGCTCTTCGCCCAAGGCGGATCACAACCACACGCAATTTATATGCAATATCAAGCAAATAAGCAATAAGAAAGCACAAAAATAAGAAAAACACAACGTCGGCTCAAGTGAGCTCGACCCCAGAGAAACCACATATACAAAAATCTCTCGGTATCATCACTAGGTCGCATATACAAATAAGAAGTGGTAGATAGAGAATACTAGATACAAAGAAGGTATAAAAAATGAGATAAAGTGTCCTCACAACCCACCTATGAGCAATGCCGCGAGTCTGAGTAAAAGAAACAAATGATAAGATAAGCCCGACGCTACAAGGCTGATGGGTATGACCTGCAAGACACTGTGGCACAAGGGGGTGAGTTGCCAACTCGTGAGTAGAATATAACATCTAATAAGGCTATCGTAAGAATGCACGCAAATGCGTCACAATATGAATGTCTAGATGTGATGTAATGCCACTAGTATGTAAGCACATGTATGCAACATCAATATGAAATCTTTAAGTGTTTAAAATACTATAAGATCTGCATTCTTAACTTAGAAAAAGAATATCTGTGCAATAGATATAGTACCATCAATGAAATCATCTGAAAACCGTGTCAAGCATTAACACCAAATATGGAAATATATCTGTCTCAATGTCTCACTATACCAATGTCTCAATACATCGGGCTCCATCAGTCCGGATTGGCCCATATCATCAAATCTCACGACAACGGTCGGTATCCTCTGGATATCCGCCGCGCCAGACATCACCAGTAGGTTGTCTTCCCCTACCAGGCTCATCGTCTACAACTCGATCTTCTTGCCCCGGGGTACCATACCGGGCCCACCATGTACCCGAGACGGTTCATCCACTCCTCGAATTGGGTCTCGAAATCCAACAGAAAACATGAAAACTCATGGTGGACGACCCATACATCACGAGAAAACCGCAACTTTATTTTAAAAACAGTAATAATAAGCTTTTGTTAAATTCTTGCGGTCTTCCCTAAAATCCAGAAATCTCATCAATACTGAAATCCTCAAGAAAATCATAATACCCAACATGTTGTATATGATAAATGCTTATGATATCAAATGTATGCAATTGATTTATGACTAGGAATCTATATAAGCATGATGATGATGTAATGTATATACATGCTATGCAATTCGATGTATCATGTATGATGCAAGTGGTAATACTAAACTAAGCAGGTTCTAAAGTGCTTGTGACATGTCAATTACCAAGGCGTGTGTGTCACATGAATAATGCGCATGCAACATGAGCCAATGGTAATGGGGTATGTGTCCTAAGGGGTGATATCACACATGTGTATGTGGATAACGATGCAATGCCATTAGACGAATAACTAGAAAGATGTGCATATGAATGAGAGGGTTAACTAACTAACAATGCAAATACTTTGCAAGAATAAAGTGATCCTAACTATGAGGCGCCTCGCGCCATCCAGACGATTTCCCCATAGATGTATACATCTACTCACCTGGACGTCTAGCTAATCAGATCCAGCTACCGCTTTGCCTTTGCGCGCCGCGTCCGATGTTTCCGCAACCGATCCTAAAATTGCATAACACACAACATAAGATTACACCTCATGAAACAACGCAAGTCACAATATGAAAATATCAACGCCCACAAATTAGGCACAACATGCACTCGGTGCGCGGAAACCACACGAAAATCGCTAAAACCTTAACTAAAATCATCGTTTCGGGGTAACCGTCAAAACTAAAACCCGACTAAACCAAACTACGCATTCACACACCCTACAAGTCGTAGTAGATGATAAAGTATCGTCAATATATTGCAATTAATTCACCTCCTAATTTTAAGAAAAACCTAGTAAGCATTCACATACAAATTTTGATGCAAAGCTCGCGAATTAGCGATATAGCGATCGCAACATCGCACACACTACCAATCTAACCCACCAGATGGCCACAACACTAACTTTAACCCACTTATCATACTTCAAACCCTAACTAAAATTTCAAATCTTTTCTTGAATTTGCAAAAACAAACTATTACAATGAAATTAACACTTAAACTTCTAAATTAGCATGCTTAAACTACAATTTAACAACTTGATTAGAACTTATACCTCCCAAGTGTTGAACCTCTTGCACTTAGCCTCCAAAGATGTCTTCTTTCTCCTTGTTTTAAACAAATTAGGTTTTGGGAAGAGGTGAAAAAGGGTTTAGGTTTGAATTTTTGTGAAGAAATTGTTGATTTCGGTGGATTTTTGAGTGAATTTTGAAGCAAAAGAGAGAGAGGAAAATGGGGGAGGCCTGCTGAAATTTCGGCCAGAGGTAGGGAAGGGGGGAGTTGTGAGAGAAGTGTAGAAAATTCTATGAGAAAAGAACCCCTCAAGTGCATTTAATGCTTATCGCATCAAATTTTACAAAAACCCCCTTTTTAGTTCATTTTCAAACCATTTTAAACCATAAAACAACTAGACTTGAAATGTTTTGATTAAATTGTTGTTAACACTATATTTTAGTTTATAATGGTTCCTAAGTGTGTAATTTACCCATTTAAATTTGTATTTATAACTAATTTAATGTATATTTAAAAGCTTAAAATAATATTAAAAATAATTAATTAAGGAATTTTTTTTTAATTAACTAGAAATTTTTAAGTGACAATTTAGTGACCAAATTCTAGCAATATCTTATCTAAATTTTGTATAATTAGACCTATATTGAAAAAAATACTTATTTTGACTTTTTACGGAAAAGACTGATTATTTTGCCGATATTCGAAAAAACTGCCTAAACGATTTTCGAAGCGTTATAGAGTGTTTGAAAAGAGAAATGAGAGGGATGATAGTCAACCCCCCCTTTCTCCTCTCTCTCATCATTACTAAGCATGCCTCATGCCATCATTTCCTCTCTCTCTCTCCAATCTCAAGTCAACTCCCAAAACAAAACTAATTATATTTAAAAAAAACTAATACACTTAATTAACTTCACATTAACCTAATGAAATGGGTTAGCCCACCATGGCTATCTAAACACGATTTAACCCCAAACTTAGCCCTAGTTAACATGCACATGTGTGTGCGGTTCAAATTAAATTCTAATAAAATATTCATAAAATCTAATAAAATATTTGAAAACCGTTTTGGTAAACTTTTTACTAAAATCCCCACATTAAAGCATAACTAACCACTAATCACATTCTAAGGTGTTACAATAGCCGTATCTCCACAGGTCATCGACCGCTTACACGATCAGTGACTAAGGCTCGGGAGCAACAACAACAAAAGCCCCAAGAGATGTTAACAGCTATGGCCGCACTCTCAGGACCGAAAGCAAGCCTGGAGACATCCTCGGAGCAGTGCCGTGAGTAGGAAACTGATGCCGAATTTCTTCGGAGAATGCTTGAGAAGAAGGACAAAGAGGCCGCGGAACAAGCGGCCAATATAAAATAAATGGCCCTTCTATTCCAAGATATGATGAGCATGATGATCCAGCCGGACCCTCCAGCCGAAGATCCTCCAGTAATAATTGAAGATGAAAGAGGAGAGACATCAAATCCTCTGCCGGCTCTGTCAGCAGCTAAGGAGGAGACCATCTCTAAAGCCACACTCGATGATTATATAGCTCAATAAATACAAGCTCATCAAGCGAATGAAGCGGCTGGCCAAGTCGTCAGAACTGGACGGCCCTATCCGGGTTGGTACGATCAAATAAAGTACCCGCCAGGATATACGATTCCCAAATTCCATGTATACAAGGGGACAGGCAATCCCCATCAACATGTTGCTCAGTTCAGGGCTCTCTGTAGCAACACTGGAAGGGATGATAAGCTACTGCTTCGCCAATTCATCGGCCGCTTGGCGAAGACGGCGTTCGAATGGTACTCAGAGCTTCCCAACGACTCCTTCAAAACTTTTATGGAGATGGAATTGCTGTTCACCCAATGGTTCGCAAGCGCTAGCGAACTCACCCCAATCACCGCATTAGTTAACGCCAGAGTAAAGCCAGGCGAAACGTGGGTGCAGTACACGATACAGTGGTGGAATTTATGGTCGAAGTGCGAGCAGCGCATCGAGGAGGCGCCTACGGTAGGCATGTTCGTAGGGACCCTCGACCCTCAGGCGACCATTTCACAATTCATGATGTTTTTCAAGCCGACTACTTTCCAGGCCTTGATTGACAAACTGACCCAAATGGACTAGATGGGTTATAGACCGTCTTCTTCAAAGCTGGAATCTCGAAATGAAAAAGGGAAAGGGAAAGTGACCTTCGTCGCCAATGCTCAACAGCAGCCCAGTGGCCCAAAACTAACTGATCGCCCAGATGAGAGACGAAGATTCTTTAATGAGAAAATGAAGCGTCCTTATTCGTTTCCCTAGGACAAAACGAGGAGATTGTTCGAGCTGGCTGTGCGCAACAGGCTCATCAACTTGCTGGATCCAAAACGCCCATTGCAGCCCGGTTAGGCTAATAATCCGAATTATTGCCCCTATCACCAAGCGATAGGCCATCTAATCAAAGATTGCTTCGTCTTCAAAGGGTGGATTGAGAACCGATACCAACAGGGCAAATTCGCACAGTCCGATAATTAGAAAGTAAACTCGCCCCAGCCGCAGGCTCTCAAAAAGGTGGACACACCGGGAGCATCGTGTTCTTTTGTTGAAGAAGCTCTATGGGAGGTCGCTCTTTTAGCCAAAACGAAAAGAATGCTGAAGGATCTCCAAGCATGCCCAACGATCAGGTGGAAAAATCAGCTAGAACCCGAGATTATCAAGGGAATGCTGAAGCCGCGCCCGACGCCAAAAATTGGTAGCGATAATCAGAACGCTCAGGCCCAGCCGTCAAAGTCTTCGAAGAAAAAGAAGAAAACCAAAAAGCCTGTGAGGCCTGCTGACAAGTGCACGGACCTGCAAAAACACATCAACACGCTGGAAGAATATAACCAGAAGGCGTGAACCCCGGTCACACTTGAAGAGTTTCTCAGCCACGTCCTTTAGGACGGAGATGATGACAATGGAGAAGACTCGTCAGATGAACTTGAGGATTATGTGACAAGCTGCCATGTGATCTCTCACTCGTCGATAGACGGTGAAGAAGCTCCTGACGCAGAGAAACTGGGGGAAGATCCCGAATCAGAGCTTCTAGGACCGTCAGAAGAGATAATTGATGCATTCCTGAACGAAGCTCTTCTAAAAAACAAGGCTGATCGAGAGCGCGAAATGGCCATATTTGGAAAAGCCAAACGTCGGCGACTGGATGAAAGGGTTGAAGCGCCCCAACCAGACCGAGGCATGCCCATGACAGACAAGAGCAGGCTTAAAATGAAGAAAAGGTTCGCCAAAGCCATATCAATGGGAATGAAGCTGCCACCCTCCGAAGGAAACACTTCTGATGAAATACACCTTAATGAAGAGGATGTGCATCCTAATTACTGTTTATATCATCGAAGGATTGCGCACCCTACTGAAGAATGCAACGCCTTTAAAAATTGGTGGCAAGGGTATGTCTCTCACAGGCAGCACTTAAAGAGGATGAAGCGTGAAGCTCGTAGACATCGGAAAAATACGACAGACGAACGTGGAAGAGCTGCCGGCAACTGTCAAATGGTTGATAGCAGGGGATCACAAGTTCTCGCCTTCACGAGTGATTCTGAAGAAGAAATGGCTCTTGGCGCTCTCTTCAAAGAATCCACCTGAGGAAAAGAGGAAGAACCGAAGAGCTGCGAGAACATTCAGCTACGCAATCGCACATTACCTGAAAAGAATCTCGGACCCGTAAACAAGGGGTCGACCAAAAAGGATAAGGGAAAAGAAAAGGTCCCTGAGGATATCACCCTCGATGACCAAGCTGTCGAAGAGCTGACAGCCAAGGATTCGCCCAAGAAAAACAAGGTGGATTACAACGTTCTGGCACACCTGAGAAAGATACCCACACAGCTAAGCATTCTTGACGCCCTTCTGCTATCCAAAGAGGCGAGAGATTCTTTGATCAAGGCACTACAATAGCTCGAGCAATTCCAAGCTTTCCTCGCCAAAGAAAAGATGAAGGACGAGCTGGAAGAAGTGCACACAGCCGATATCACCTTTGGTGATGAAGATCTCCTCCTCGGACGTGCGAGCATAACCGTCCCCTTTATGTCTCTAGATACTGTCATGATATTAAGATAGGCAAGATCCTGGTTGACAATGGGTCCTCCGTCAATCTCCTCAAAGTAAGAGCGTTGAAGGAAATCTGCATGAGTGTTCAGCACCTCGCTCTTGATAAAATCACCATCTCCGGGTTTGACTTCGAGTCATCATGGACGCTTGGGTCTGTGATACTGACGTTACGCTTTAGGCTGCTCGTTACGGACATCAAATTTCACGTCATTGATGCTAAGACATGTTACAATGCTTTGCTCGGCAGGCCTTGGTTACACGAGTACAACATCATCCCTTCTACAAAATATCAGTGTATGAAGTATTTCAAGGATGGTCTTGAGTATACTGTGACAGAGGAACTAAACCCATTCTCCGTGAATGAAGTCCGAAAGTACGAAGATGCAAAATACTTCTTACCAGATTTCAAAGACACGGAAAGATGCCATAAACCGAAGAACAAAGCTATCACCACTACTCCAGCCTTCGGGAGTGACACTGAGGATGAAGAAGAAATATTTTATTCAGGGCCACCCCAACACAACAAGCCGGGACCGTCCACCCCTATTCTGGTCTTCGGCAGTGACCGGAAGATGAGCTCAATGCTGTATTTTCTGTTCGGCCATCAATACAATCCTTCGCTGGCAATGATCGGAGTTTGCAAATCTCCATGGTTCCGCAAGAGCATTATAAAGAGCTCGACGTGCTTGGTACCTATAGCGTGAAAGAACTGCAAACATTCTACGTCCCTCCCAGGCGAAGAAATGAAAAGGCGATCCTCTTTTATCGATCAACGGAAACCAAAGTGGAGTAGGAAATTTGGCATGGTGCCGATTCTACACTTGACAGGCTCCAGCCCATCCGTCTGCCCAGATAGTACACAGAAGGATTAAAAGGGTTGTTGAGGTGCCAAGGCGTACCCTTCAAACAGACTGCTCGACAAGCCCAGTTCTACAACAGGATCTAGAGCGTCCCTGGAACTCAGCGAAAATTACCCAACGGGAGAATGGAAACGATCGGGCTTGGATATGTTCAATCCAAGAAACGAGAACGATTCCACGGCTGCTACATTATACATGACTTTGACGAAGATGGAGATGTTCAGTTAAAGGACGCTAACACTGAACCAAAACGAGGTCCCGCCATGAAAATGCCAAGTCCGTCGTTTGAAGAACATATGGACAAGCTAATAAGGGAAGCGGGTCAGATGGTCCGGGATGACCATAGCCGCGAAATGGCCATTTACGAGAAAGCCTAGACGCAGCGCCTCCTTCAGTAGGCCGTGGAAAATGACAATGCTCTTCGTCACCAACCCGTCATACAAAAGACCCGGTGCAGAGGCAAAAATAAACCAAAGAACGGAAAAAACGTTCGACAGCAGCAAAGCGGGTCTAAGAAGCCATGCGATTGAGAATCGAGCAGCCGAGATCTGTCTCTTATAAAGAAGATGGGTCGAGCATATTCCTTTCCCTAAGATAAGACAAGGAAGATATTCGACCTCCTCGTAAAACATCAGATGATGACACTCTCGGAGTCCAAGCACCCCGAGCAAGCAGACGAGGTCTCTCACCCAGACTATTGCTCCTATCACCGAGCAATAGGACATCCTTTCGAAGACTGCTTCACCTTTAAGAACTGGGTTGAAGACCAGTATTAACTCGGTAGATCCGCTCTATCGAACAGTTGGAGGGTAAGTCCGCCACGGATTCATGAATCAAAAGCCACTTATGCGATGAGAGCAGAACCAGATCAACATCGGTCTTTGAAACGATCTCGTACCTGTCACGCGATAACGCTGTCAGAAGAAGAACCCGAGAATATGGATGACATTTCTTGGTGCTTTGAAAATGATGAAGATGAGTTGATCTCAGAATTTCCAACGGCGCCAAAAGAGCTGGAAGATGGGATACATACTACTGCAGATGTCCTCAGAAAATTGACTTGGGAATGGCAAATGACCCACGGCCGACGTTCATCAGTGAACTATTGTCTGTAGAAAAGGTGGCTACGCTCAAAGACGTGCCCATGCAGTATAAAGACTGTTTCGCATGGAACTATTCTTAGATGCCCGGATTAGATCCAGAAATAGCCGTCCATAAATTGGCGATATCTCCGGACGTTAAGCCGATCAAACAAGCACCGAGAAGAATGCGGCTCGAGCTTGAGATGAGCATCAACGCCGAGGTAAAGAAGCTAATCGACTCTGGCTTCATCCAAGAAGTTCAATACCCTGACTGGATTGCCAACATCGTCCGGTGTGCATATGTGTGGACTTTCGAGATCTCAACAAAGCTTGCCCGAAGGACGACTTTCCAGTACCGGTCACTGAGCTGATGATAGATAATGCGTCCACTCACGAAGTTTTCTCCTTCATGGACGGCTCATCAGGATACAATCAAATAAAAATGCATCCCGAGGACCAGAAGCATACCGCTTTCCGGACCCCTTTGGGCATATTCTGCTATAAGATGATGCCTTTCGGTCTAAAGAACGCCGGTGCCACCTATCAGAGGGCCATGACGAAGATTTTCGATGACCTCAGACATGAAATCGTCGAATGCTATATCGACGACCTCGTAGTTAAAAGAAAATCATACGAAGAACATTTAGAGTATCTGAAGATCGTGTTTCAGCGCCTTCGGAAATACAACTAGAAGATGAACCCTCTTAAATGCGCGTTCGGAGTTTCCTCGGGCAAGTTCCAAGGATTCGTCGTCCGACATCGGGGCATCGAGATAGACCTGTCGAAGATCAAGGCGATCATGGAAATGCCTCCGCTAAGGACTCTCAAGCAACTGCGGTGTCTCTAAGGAAAGCTCGCGTATATCCGGCGATTTATAGCCAATCTCTCCGGTAAGTGTCGTCCTTACAGTCACCTAATGAAGAAGGGAATCCCGTTCGTCTGGGATTGCAAATGCCAAAGCGCACTGGACAAAATCAAGCAATACCTACAGAATCCTCCGGTGCTAACCGCTCCAGTCAAGGGAAAGCCCCTCATTCTGTATACAACTGCCCTTGAAGGTTCTTTAGGCACGCTATGTGCATAAGAGAATGACTAAGGGAAAGAGAGAGCCCTCTATTATTTGAGTCGAGTTCTCCTGGGGGAAGATAGCAACTACTCCCCCATTGAAAAACATTGCCTGGCGTTGATTTGCGCGATAATGAAGCTCAGACACTATGCGTCGGCACATGAGGTCCATCTCATATCAAAGGTGGATCCTCTCAAATACTTGATGTCAAAAGCCATACTAACAGGATGACTCGCTAAATGGGCCCTGCTCTTGATGGAGTTCTCGGCGACATACCGACCCCTCAAGGCAGTGAAAGGCCAGGCCATCGTCGACTTCCTCGCTGAGCATCCGATACCTGCTAATTCTCCTTTAAACTGCGAATTGCCCGACGAGCATGCATTTGACACGATCGGCAGGGAGAGAAGAAAGAATGATACCCGGTGGGAACTTTATTTCGATGGAGCATCTTCCATCAAGAAGCGCAAACAAGGCACCCTCATAATCAAATCCGAGGTGGGCCTCATCTTCGTGACTCCATAAGGAGGGATAATGCGCTTTGCCTTTTCCTTGACAGAGCCAAGGACAAACAATGAAGCCGAGTATGAAGCTTTAATAGCAGGTCTTGAGATCGCTGTCGACATGGGAGCCGAAAGCCTCTTCATATACGGAGACTCCCAACTAATCGTTAGTCAAGTAAACGGCGACTATCAAACGTGCAAGCCAGAGCTGGTGAAGTACGACGAGAGAGTGCAGCAACTGCTGACTCAAATTCTTTCTTACATCCTGGAATGCATACAGCGTGCGGAAAATAGTAAAGCGGATGCATTGGCCAAACTCGCTAAAGAACTGGCCGACGAGAACCTCGATGAGGTGAGGATCGTTGTGCAAAGCCGTCGGGTTCTTGCACCGGCAGAAATATCTCTGAAGTCGTCCGAAGAAAAGGGAGCTACCGAGCAAACGGCCTTACAAATAAAATATCAGGAAACGACTAAGGAATGGAGAGAAGTCTTTATAGACTACTTCAAATCCTGTCGAACGCCTGAAGATACGTCCTCAAGACATCAGCTCATGAAACGAGCTCTATCTTTTGCCTTCGTCAATGATACTTTGTATAAGAGATCATTTGATTCTTTATGGCTAAGATGCCTGGGACCCGAAGAGGCAAGGAGAGTCGTCCAAGAAACTCACGACGGACTCTACGGTTCTTACCAAGCCGAGCCGAAGATGAAACTAAAGATCAAAAGGATGGGCTACTATTGGCCCATGATGGTCCAAGACTGCCTCGAATGTGCGAAGCAGTGCCACTCATCCCAGATTCACGGGGACTTTATCCATCAGCATCCAAATCCGCTACATCCAACGGTGGCTAGCTGGCCGTTCGAAATGTAGAGAACTGACATAATCGGCCCCATCAAACCAGCATCGTCTAGAGGACATCGGTTCATACTGGCAACAACCGATTACTTCTCCAAGTGGGCAGAAGCAATACCACTAAGGAGAAGTGAAGACGGAGAATATCCTCCATTTCTTCAAGACACACATCATTTATCGGTTCAGCACTCCGCGACGGATTATCTCCGATAACGGGCCAGTCTATAGAAGCCATAAGATCAGCCGCTTCGCACAACAGCATAACATAGACTGGAGATACTATTCGGTCTATAATCCCCGAGCTAACGGTCTAGCTGAGGCTTTCAACAAGACCTTGATGAAGATCGTGAAAAAGACGGTGTCTCAAAATAAGAAGGAATGGCACAAGAGACTGTATGAAGCTCTCTGGGCGTATCGAACTACGTTAAAAACGGCCACAAACACAACACCATATGTATTGGTATTCAGCACAGAAGCGGTACTCCCCCTCGAGATAGAGTTACCCTCTCTACGAGTGGCGGTTCACTACGAGCTAACAGACGTAGAAAATGCTCACCTTCGGCTTGAGGTGCTTGACGCCCTTGATGAAACCCGGCTCATAGCGTAACAAAACCTGGAGGCTTATAAAGCAATGATGACGTGCTCATACGAAAGATTGACTAGGTCAAGAACATTCCGCCAAGGTGAACTCATGCTAGTGGTCAAAAGACCTATGATCCCCAATCATACAAAACGAAGGAAATTCGAGCCGAAATATGAAGGCCCGTACATCATAGACAAAGTTTACCAGGGTGGAGCCTATCTACTCATGGACATGCATGGTGAAAGACCTCTCAGGCCAATAAATAGTCGCTTCCTAAAAAAATACTACGCTTGACGAGCCACGGCCTAGGTCAACGATAGATGATGACGCCTATGTTCGCTCGCTATCTTCTTAAGCCCAAACTCTATAAGTAGTAGCCAGAAAACGGACCGAAACGTCCTTAAACAAACGATGGACCACTATGTCCTAAAACTGGCTATTGAACGAGACGTCTATAAACTACTACGGATCGCGGCATCCCAAGGTTGACATAAAAAAATAAAAAAAAGAAGAAAGAAAACGGTATGTCCATAAGCGAGATGGGCACGGATGAAAACCCGAAAGGGCTCCGTGAGTAAAAACAGCAGGGCTACCAGCGAGTTTTGTGAAAGCCCGAAAGGGCGCAATCTCGTTAAAAGACACTTGCAAGGTCCTCTTGACCTTGTGAGGAGAAAATACCTGCGTGAGATCCTTACGACTCATAAGGGAGCAACACACTTAGGGATCCCTACGATTCCTAAAGAGAAATTACACTTACGAGATCCTCACGACTCGTAAGGAGAATTCCCCTTTGAGACCCTCACGGCTCACAGGGTTCAAAAGCCATAAGCTACAGGGATCTGAACCTGTTCTTAAGCCATCACAACGCATAGACTGCCCTACAAGCGTTTCAATATTGACCCTTGTATACAATCCACGGGCACGAATAAACATTTCCCTAACAAAGTCCCACCAGAGACTGAGGATATGCTCAAACGGTGAACAACCCTTGTAAGTTCTCTCGACTTATAAGGAGAAAACACTCTTGTAAGATCCTTGCGACTTATAAGAGACCATACACTTGGGAATCCTCACAATTCTTAAGGAGAAAATGCACTTATGAGATCCTCATGACTCGTAGGGAGAAATACCTTCATGAGACCCTTACGGCTCATGAAGTTAAAAGCCTTAGTCGACAGGATCCTAACCCTGATTGCTAAGACACCTTTGTTCGAACTGACAAAAGTAAATGATGATTCGCTCTCGGAAATATCCCAGTCGTAGCGATGCTGATGCCTAAATCGGTATCAAATTCCAAATCTAAACTCACAATAAAAAAACAACAGCGGAGCAAAAGTGCATATGAGATAGCCGAAATGATAGGGCAACCTGCAACAAAATCAGCAAGTAAAATATATGCATATAAAATAGCCGAAATGGTTGGGCAACTCGCAATAAAAAGCAGCGAGTAAATAAAACAAATAGCCAAAATGATTGGGCACCGCGAAAAATAGCCGAAATGATTGGGCAATCGCGACTTTCGCGATATAAAAGCGGAAATGATAGAGCATCGCGGAAAGAAAAATATATAAAATGAAACATTTTTCCCTACAGGTGAGATCACATCGATCCCTGTATACAATCCAGGGGCACAAACAAAGATGGAACCATACCTTCCTACCAGGCTCCCTCAGAAAAAGAAGCTAAATCTCGACGGTTCACAGACAGCCTAGAGATCACCAACAACGTTCCTCCTCATTCCAGCATGATTCAGACGCGATAATCAACCTTGGGGCTATGGAAAACTCCCTGTTCCAAACCTCGACGGTTCAGAGACAACCGAGAGAGCACCTCCTGGTCCCGTAGAACACGGCTAATGTCAATCCTGACCCCGTGGGAAATACCCAAAGCACCTCCTGGTCCCGTAGAACATGGCTAAAGTCAATCCTGACCCCGTGGGAAATGCCCAGAGCAAATCCTGGTCCCGTGGAACACGGCTAATGTCAATCCTGACCCCGTGGGAAACGTCCAGAGCAAATCCTGGTCCTGTGGAACACGGCTAATGTCAATCCTGACCCCGTGGGAAACGCCCAGAGCAAATCCTGGTCCCGTGGAACACGTCTAATGTTAATCCTGACCCCGTGGGAAGCGTCCAGAGCAAATCCTGGCCCCGTAGAACACAGCTAATGTCAATCATGACCCCGTGGGAACGCCCAGAGCAAATTCTGGTCCCGTGGAACATGGCTAATGTTAATCCTGACCCCATGGGAATCGCCCAGAGCAAATCCTGGTCCCGTGGAACACGGATAATGTCAATCCTGACCCCGTGGGAAATGCCCAGAGTAAATCCTGGTCCCGTGGAACACGGATAATGTTAATCATGACCCCGTAGGAAACGCCCAGAGCAAATCATGGTCCTGTGGAACACGGCTAATATCAATCCTGACCCCGTGGGAAGCGTCCAGAGCAAATCCTGGCCCCGTAAAATGCGGCTAAAGTCATTCCTGACCCCGTGGGAAACGTCCAGAGCAAATCCTGGTCCTATGGAATACGGCTAATGTCAATCCTGACCCATAGGAAACAGCCAGAGCAACTCTTGACCCCGTACGACTAAAGTCAATCCTAACTCCGTATGGCCAAAGTCAACCCCTCCTGGCCTCATAGAACACGGCTAAAGTCAATTCTGACTTCATGGGAAACAGCCAGAGTAAACCTTCGAAACTCCCCGTCAAAGCAATGCTTTGACTTGGGAGCAGGTCAAATCATCAATCACTTACGAGTCCTCTCGACTTTTAAGGAGAAAATTCTCTTGTAAGATCCTTACGACTCTCAAGACAAAATACACTTAGGAATCCTCACGATTCTTAAGGAGAACATACACCTACGGGATCCTCTCGACCTGTAGGGAGAAAATTCTTTATGAGACCCTCACGAGTCATAAAGTTGAAAATACTTAGGTGGCAGATCCTAACCCTGTCTCCCAAGCCGTCGTTGCCTCGCAGAGAGGTCAAGGTAGATTTTCTACGGGCCACACTCTCCGACAAGAAAAAAAAAATCACTTACGAGTCCTCTCGACTCGTAAGCAAGAAAAACTCTCTTGTGAGATTCTTACAACTCTCAAGAGAAAATACACTTAGGAATCCTCACGATTCTTAAGGAGAGAATACACTTACGAGATCACGACTCATAAGGAGAAATACCTTTATGAGACCCTCACGGCTCATAAAGTTGGAAAGCCTTAAGAGGCAGATCTGAACCTGACTCCTAAGCCATCGTTGTCCTACAAGGAGATCAAAATAGATTATCCACAAAATGCATTTACTAAAAGGGACACACCACCATGAAGCAAAATATGTCTTTTATTCATGAATCAAAATGAGTACAAAGTACAATTTATAAAAGAATCAAAAAAAATAGTCTCATTCAGGAGTATGTACAAAAGAAGAGTAAAAAGAAATATATACAATTTTTCAAGCCGGTGGACGATTTAATAGATTTGCCAGATCATCCTTTTTCCGCTGGGCCTCGGCTTCATAATTTGTTATTGCTATGAGACGGGCCTCCGCTTGAGACTGTTGGGCCTGGTACGAGGCAAGCCGATTTTCAAGCTCCTGTTCAGTGACCTTATGGGCTTCAACCATCTCGCAGGTAAAAATGATGACTTTATCAATAGCTACCACCTCCCTGATAGCTTCTTGAAGCACCCTCCAGAGTTCATACGCACGAGTGGTCTTGGCCGTAAGTTCAGCTTGAAGTCCCCCCAGCGCATTTGAAGCCAGCTTCCTCTCTGAAAATTTTCGGCTGAGCCTCTTCTCACATGACAGCATATTTGCGGCGCACCGTTCAATCAGCCCCAGCAAGCTCGCCTTTGCAGCCATAACCTCTGAAGGAAGGCACGTACATTCAAGACTATGTAAGCAAGCCTCCACCCGACGACAAAACCCAACCCAGACTTGGACCAATGTTTCGCTATGGTAAGCAGCAAGAAAAGGGAGAGAATTGTTGGCCTCGGCGGTAAATTCTTCGGCCGTGATCAAACTACCAACACGAAGGTCTTCGATCAGAGCTGACAAAGAGTGAAGGCTTAACTTTGCCATCTTTTCAGAGGCACGTAGAGCATAGGGGCCGGGCGGCATGACGATGCGAGATTCCAGCATGGTAAGAACTGGCAAAGCTGTTAAGATTCATAAAAGGAAATCAGCGAGAGTTGCAAGAAAATAGTAGATGAAACAACGTCAAAACTTTACTTACCCACAGTCATGCAAGAAGAGTCCAAAAGATTCCCAGGCCCGTCAGGAATCTCAACTTCGTCATCAGCTTCCAGAACTACAGAAGGCATCAGTATCGTCATACAAAATAATAATAATGCCGTGAGAAGAAGACAAATAACACTAACCTTGCCAAGAAGATAGGACGATGCGTTGAGGGGATATTTCCTGCGGAGCGGCCATCTCTAGCAGACGCTGAAAATACTTCCTGGAGAACAGGTCCGCGATGGATGCTGCCAATCTTAGTAGCTCTAAATGACAGAAAGGTTCAGATAATGAAGAGATCATTAAAACAAAAGATAGGAGAATACCTTCGATGCTCCTCCCGCTCTGAACTAGAGGGATAGCAGCTTCGGCAGCCTCCTCCATGCCCCCAGGCACATCATCGGGGACATGGGCCGGTATAACAGCTTCCAATTGAGGAGCAGCGGCCACCGATGCAGGCTCCAATGAAAGGACGATGGCCTCGACTACCTGTCCCATAATCTCCGGGCCGTCCCCAGAAAGATCCATTGAATCTGCGGCCAATGAAGATGCCTCTTCCGGGAGAGCAAGCACCGGGAGAACGGAAATCATCAATGGGAGCTCCGTGGAAGGAAGAACAGCTATATCGACCCCCTCCACACTCACTGGTGTCTCATCGGGGATATTTACAGAGTCCATAGTCAAGGCGCGACTCGAACTTAGATCCTCTGCCATTGCCGAAGTCCCTGCAAAGTTTTCACGGAGATAAGAATATATATATATATATATATATATATATATATATATATATATATAAGCAGTGCAAAATATTGCAAAAATATATATAAGTACACCAATGTGCCAAGGAGCTTCTAGTATGGCTTTTTCAAGCCGGTGTTCCTTCTCGAGAATTCGTGCTCGCCGGGGTTCGAGGGTATACTTGTCACACCCCGCTTCCCAGAGTGCGCTAAGATCGGCACGTGACAAAACCAACCATGCTACCTGTGGCTGGGAAACATCCCTCCACAGTAACATTATGGCTGTCTATAGATATCAAGAATAGGAAAATAAAAGAAACTATCTAGTACATGTCCATGAGCCAGAAATAACGAGTCAATAAATAATATGCGGACGCAATAAATTCAAGTAGCAATGACAATCTGGAAAGTACGTCCCATAATACGGGCTCACATCAGGAATGAAAATGTGGAATAAAACTAAACTGACTAGCAACTAACAAGATCTTCACTGCTCGGCTTGTTGTTCAAAATACTCATGAACTGCCTGCGACAGAGATAAAGGATCTGGGCCATGCAAAACCCAGACGTCAGAGCATCATGATATCAAACAATAATAAATGAACAGGATACACGAGATATGCAGGCATGAATCATAAACAGTAACATGAATGTAATAAGTAAACACGGGTATAGAATAGTGAAGTGTATCAATATATGTGACGTGCAGTGATCAATCTAAACTATGTTACTGGGTTATCTATTCTAAAGTTGTTTGAAATCAATTAATGTAATTCTCCATGTAACTCAAAGGATATGTCCTGTTACCCCCCGGGACCACGGATCAGGAATATGTGAACCAAGAGTGGTTCTGTCCCGTTACCCCCCGGGACCATGGATCAAGATATAAGAGTCATGAATGGCACTGTCCCGTTACCCCCCCGGACCACAGATCAAGTTATACCCTTTTAAGTTACACTTTAGTTTACACTTTTTATTTCCCAATACCCCCAAGGTTATGTGTTCAAGTCAGGTATTGATAATCTGGAGCTAATGCCAACACAGGATCAAGCAGGTACATGTTTGCCTAAATAGACAACAGGATATGTCCGTAGGGACAACAAGTCAAGATTGTCGGTATTAGTAACAAGATCAGGTATCAAGTCAAGCAGTGGTATATCAGGTCAAGTCAGGTGGTGCACATGTGTGAAGCGGATGCTCATAATAAACTGTAGCAAGTACGGATGCACTGTTAAAGCATGGATGCATAAATATTTACTAGGGGTTACAGCATAACTAAGTAGGATGCACAATATCCAGCATGGGGTACTAATACAAAAATAACATGAAACAATGTGACATGGCATGCAAATTGATATAAAGAAATAATGGTATGGGTGCACAATAAAATATGGATGCATAATTAACTATTAGGGGTTGCAACTATAGCTCCATTACTATGTAGGATGCACATTATCTAGAATGCGGTGTCACTACAATAATAACATGGATTAATATGATCTATAGATGCAGTTATATATATTTTAAATGATATGGATGCAAACGGTTATCAGAAAACTGTAAAACTGTAAAATTGTAAAATGGATGCACAATGTGATAAACGGGTAACATTTTACTCATATAGATGCACAATACTATACCTAGCATGTAGCAAGATGATTTAGCATGCGATTAGATATGTAAATAATGATACGGATGCACACGGACGTCATATAATAATAAAATGATAAACTGGTAAATGCAGGATGTACAACTAAACAATATGAGATGTAAATATTCGATTGGGTGCTGTATATTGTAATATAATATGTTACAAGATAGGTTTGCATGCACTAGATGTGAAATAACTTGTACGGATGCATAAGGATGTCGCAAAACTGTAAAACTAAACATGGGATGCATGATTTAAAATACAAGTGTTATATTTATTCAAATAGATGTAAATACAGTAACAAAGGATGTAGCAAAATAAACTTGCCTCGATCGAATCACGCGACGGATACGCACGGCACGTCCGACGTCGGTAAATCGTCGCAACGCACACGCGGCACGCGGGACTGGTCTAGGTAAGGCAAGAGGGTGATCACACAGGCAAGGTACATTCACTGGATCACTCGGAACGTCAACGACGAGCACGGCTCCGGCGGTGATCATCGGAATCAAGAAACAAGATCAAGAAAAAGAAAGAAGAAAGAAGAAGAAGAAGTAAGAAGAAGAGGCTGTGTATTAAATAAGAAAAGAAAAAAAATAAATACAATATATATAAATATATATATATGCAGAGGAGAGAGAGAGAGAGAGGTTGTTAGTTTGTTAGGGAATTAGTTTAGATTTAAATTAAAAAAATCTTTTATTAGTTATCTAAATTTTAATTTGTATCAGTTTATAAAATTAATATTATATAAATAAAATTTGATATTCTGGTAAATACAAACATAGTCCAAAACATGCCCGGATCAGGTCTAAAATTCAGTTTTAAAATACGAAAAATATATGTGTCGACCAAAACTAAAATTAGATATCCGGGTAACGAAAATGCATACCCCCAAGAATGGATACATGTACGTGCGTGTAGCTATCCAAACAAGTCCGTGTTAGTTATGTATATGCCATAGAGGCCATTGTTGTACATATGATGTATATTATGATGGATGCTTGGATATATACAGAGAGGACTTTCTTGCTCGTCATGATAGTATGCTATTTGGTTTCACTTTATCTAAACATGTTGACTTGTACTGGTTTACTGTCTTTCTCTCACATGTTGATAAGGCCCTTAGGATCTGTACTCGACTACTGGGACTATGATGAGATCATACTAGTGGGGCCACGGTAGTCGATGAGTACATCCTATAAATGTTATTAGTCGAGGGTATATCGAGACAGGGCATCGATACACCAGAGTAGACTAGCGTATACGCATCTTGACCTATATGATGGGCGATGGATGATCCCATATCCATCGGTGTTTGACATCAAGGATGGTGTACGGGTGCTCAGTAGAGACTGGGTACACTGGACGGACTCGCCGAGAACTCCCAGATGGTGATATACTACACGTCAGATGGCAGTTCTCCGGTGACACTGGTACAGGGTAGTCTGTAGACCCGAGATCGTCATAGAGTTTTGTGTGATTCCCAATGTGCTTTGATTTCCATCTTACCACGTCCAAGAGGGCGTGCAAAACGGTGGCTTTTGGGTGCAGTCCCGAATCACATGGAGGCAATGAGCGATAGGAGGGGATTCGTCTCTCCCGGTATAGGGAGTTGATGTTGTGCTGTGTTCGATTGGCTATAACTGGAAGTCCCTGGACATGGCTGATATAGAGATTTACTGGTAAGTGTTACCAGTAGTTTCTCGACCTGTTATGAGCCTCACATCGACACGACTTATCGGTTACTGGGGTCTGACGTATACCACCCCTAGACTTGATATGCGACATATCAGACGAACAGACCGGACTGTACGGGAGTGTTACTGATTGGATTCACAAGAGAACGTATAGGCTAGCTTGTTAATCTTCTGATCACTCAATACCTGGGTGGCTGTTACGTTTAGCTGACCGCTTGCAGCTTGTGGGTGTTTGATATGATCATCACCTGCTACCGGCGTATTGACGATTCTTTAAAGTCCTACACAGAGGTTTCTTGGCTCAGGCAAAATGGAGTAGAGGCACATATGTGATATGTGCAGGACCGAAGATAATGCGATATGAGATACCGTATTATATTCTCGAGATATTTAGATATGAACCAGGTCATCGGATCAAGTGTTGATTCGATGAATCGGTACATGATATATTAGTCGGTTATATTCGATATAGCCGGATCGTCGGATCAAGTGTTGATTCGATGATTTAATGTAAAATGATATATATGATATATTGTATTACATTATCTAATATTGGCTCGCTTTATTATTTCATTTTCTCACCGGATAATACATTGATATATATGCGATATATATTAATTGTATTATTTTCTTTTGTTACAAATATAATATATATGTGATATATATTATAGTAACATGATATGATTTATTATGAAACATGTTTAGTGATGATAAAAAGAGATTAGGGTTTGATTAGGGTTAGCTCCTTCTTGCTCATTCTAGAAGGATTTCCTTTTGTCTTAGTTAAGATATTATGGTTGATATTTATCCATGACACATTCATTAACCTAACCAAACCCTAGCTCTAGTTTATTCTCTATAAAGGTTAAGCTTCTCATCCTTGACCATGGTTCCATAATCAATCATATATTATTTACTACTATTCATCACAAAAGGATTATCTTTTTCATTTATCATCTTTTCCTCTCTTTAGCTTTGAGAAAGCTTACTAGAAATTTCTTTTGTGATGATTTCATGTGAGATTATGATATAAAAAGAAAGCATAAATACTATTCCATCATCCTCATCTAATCTAGCCCATTAGATTTGGGTGTTCACCTCATTAGAGTGAGAGAGCTTGAGCTATTGCAACATCGACGTAGATCATCGGAGAAAACGAATACGACAAGCTATCATGGATCGTTTGAGTCGTGGAGCCTCTCTTGAGTCCGGGAGATCGTAGATCGCGGCGAAGGGACTTCTACTCGGAGCTTATGAAACGAAGGAGCGGACTACAAAGGTTGTAATCCCTCACACATAGTAGTAAAGATATTTACTTGCATGTTAAACCCTAATAATCTAGCAAAGATCCCGGCTTTGGGTTGTTCGGCACATCTAAAATTTTATTCGGGCATGTTTGATGCCTTATGAACCTTCACAAGAGTGCCTAGGAACCCTACAGTCCGTTTCACTGAACGGGACGAGAACAAGATGCGCGGATGCTACCACAGGTCAGAGGTATCATGCAGGCCATGCAATGTATTTTTGAAATATTTTATGTGACTTTAAATGTTATACTTAAAAATGCAGATGCCAGATAAATGCCATTATGCAGTATACAATAATGTAAGTGCACGGATCCATATAATAAGCCAGGATAAATTATAAACATGAATCAAGACAGGTTTCAAGCATGCGGGTCGGATCGGATGCAAATACAGATGTCAAATACACTATTCTCACCCAAGCACAGTAAATCAGGAAAATACCATAAATAAAGAAATACTTGACCTAGAACTGGTATAAATGAACTAGGGTGTTACATTATACCCAACTACAAAAAGAATTTCGTCCTTGAAATTCCCAAGACAAGAAAAGATAAACAATTAAGAATCTATAAGAATAGGTGTTGAAACTTCTGTCGAATCTTGTCTTCTCGTTCCCAAGTCGATTCTCAGTGCGAGCGATTTCCCCAAGAAACAAGTACGAGAGGGATAACCTTGTTCTTAAGGATCTTTTCTCTTCGATCAACAATCGACATCGGTCGTTCCTCAAAGGTCAAATCCTCTCTTATAGTCAGCTCCAAATGATCCAGCACGTGTGTTTCATCTCGAACATACATACAGAGTTGAGATACATGAAACACGTCATGAACATTCACCAAAGATTGTGGTAACGCCAATCGATAAGCCACTTCTCCAATACGCTCCATAATCTCGAAAGGCCCCACGAATCGAGGACTAAACTTGCCTCAACTCCCAAAACGAATCACTCCTCTAGTCGGTGATATCTTCAAGAATACCAGATCACCCACAGCGAACTCTAGAGGTCTTCTCGATGTGTCGGCCCAACTCTTCTGCCGATCCTGTGCTGCCCTCATGTGATTCCGGATAGTATTAACTTTCTTCACGGTTTGCTCGATCAAATCTGGTCCCAACAATCTTCGTTCTCCAACATCGTCCCAACAAACGGGTGAGTGACACTTGCGACCATACAATGCTTTGAATGGAGCCATCTGAATAGTCGCCTGAAAGCTGTTATTGTAAGAAAACTCCACCAAGTGTAGGTGATCCTCCTATGAACCCTTGAAGTCTAACATCCAAGCTCTCAACATGTCTTCAAGAGTTTGGATCGTCCTCTCCGATTGACCATCTGTCTGAGGATGATAAGAAGTGCTAAACTTCAATTGCGTCCCCAAACTTTCCTGTAAACTCCTCCAGAAGTGTGATAAGAATCGGGTGTCATGGTCGGACACGGTGCTCACAGGTACTCCATGCAATCTTACAATCCTGCATGTACCGTTCTACTAACGCTTCCGTTGATTGACCAACTCGAAATGGTATGAAATGAGCTGCCTTGGTCAATCGATCGATAATCACCCAAACTGCATTGTTGCCCTTTGGACTCCGAGGTAAAGTTGTCACGAAATCCATGGTTATATGTTCCCACTTCCATTGAGGAATCGGAAGTGGTTGCAATAAACCAGCAACCCTTTGATGTTCAGCCTTAACTTGCTGACACACAAAGCACTTCGCCACAAAACGAGCAATCTCCCTTTTCATGCCTTCCTACCAGAAATGCTGTCTTAGATCGCGGTACATCTTCATGCCTCCTGGATGTACAGAATATGCGGAACTGTGCGCCTCCTTCTTAACTTCTTCGTGAATATCTCCTTTTGGCACACACAAACGGCTACTATATCGCAACGAACCATCTTCAAGAATTAACAAGTCCGTTCGAAATCCATCTTCAACCTGTTCTCGAAACTTCTGCAATCTTGGGTTCTGCGACTGCACTGCTTTAATACTTTCGATCAATGACGACTGTACTTGCAACTGCATCAACTGTCCCGAAGAATGCGGTAGCACAATCTCCAACTCGAATCTCCGAAAGTTTTCGATAAGCTCCTTCTGTGCAGTCAACATCCGAATTGCTGGCAACCGACTAAGCGCATTTGGCACAACATTAACTTTCCCTGGATGGTACTTAAGATCAAGATCGTAGTCAGCCATCAGCTCCAACCATCAACGCTGCCTCATATTAAGCTCTTTCTGCGCGAACACATACTTTAGGCTTTTGTTATCGGTGAATACTTCGACCATTTCGCCCAATAAGTAGTGTCTCCAAATCTTCAAAGAGAAAATCACAGCTGCAAGCTCCAAATCATGAGTTGGATAATTCTTCTCATGGGTCTTCAATTGTCTCGATGCGTAAGCTATAACCTTCCCATGCTGCATCAGAAAACATCCCAAACTTTCCCAGATGCGTCGCTGTGAATCACCAATCCTCCGGAACTGTCTGGTACGGTCAAAATAGGAGCGGTTATCAATCTCTGCTTCAACGCCTCAAAAGCCGACGCACATTTATCCGTCCATAGGAATGGTACTTCCTTGCGCTTAAGCTTGGTCAAAGGCTCAGCCAAACAGGCAAAATTCTCCACGAATCTTCTGTAATATCCGACAAGTCCAAGAAAGCTTTTGATCTCTGCTACGTTCTTCGGAATCGGTCAATCTCGAGCTGCTGCAATCTTCTCGGGATCAACGGCGATTCCATCTCCGGATACGACATGCCCCAAAAACTTTACTTCTTCAAGCTAAAACTCGCACTTGCTCATCTTTGCATATAGTCGTTCTTGCCTCAATGTCTGCAGTGCGATCTTCATGTGTTCCGCATACTCTTCAATGCTTCTCGAGTAGACCAGAATATCATCGATGAACACCACTATAAACTGGTCCAAGAACGGTGAAAAGATTCGGTTTATCAAGTCCATAAATATCGCCGGTGCATTCGTGACTCCGAATGGCATCACTAAATACTCGTAATGTCCATACCGAGTTCGGAACGCAGTCTTACAAATATCTTTTAATTTAACTCGGACCTGATGATATCCGGATCGCAAATCCAGCTTCGAGAATACCCTCGCGCCACTAAGTTTCTCGAATAATTCGCCAATGCGAGGGATCGGGTACTTGTTCTTAATAGTCACCCGGTTTAATTCTCGATAATCGATGCACATGCACCTTATGCCATCTTTCTTCTTGACTAGAAGAACTGGAGCTCCCCAAGGTGAATTGCTTCCGCGAATCCAACCCTTCTCAAGTAATTCGGTAACCTACTTCTTGACTTCTTCCAACTCCACTGGTGCCATCGGATAGTACGCCTTTGAGATTGGCGCTGCACCAGGAACAAGATCGATCGCGAACTCCACATCTCGTTTGGTAGTAAACTCGAGATATCCTCAAACACGTCCATGAACTCTCGAACTACAGCTGGCGCTTCCTCCTTATCAACTTCCATCGACGAAAGAACATTGTTTGCCGGCCTAGCCCTAAACTCGACTGGTCCGAAAGAACTGCTTCCTCCAGTGTAAACAAACTCCGGATGTCCGGGAATCTGGAAAATCACTTTCTTTCCCCCACAATCAATGTGAGCGTGGAAAGTGCCGAGAAAGTCCATTCCCAAGAAAACGTCATAGCTGCCAATATCGATCACCAAGAAATCTGTAAATAACTCTCGTCCACAAATAACAACCGAACAATCCTTACATTCTCTACTAGCTACGATCTTCCCATTACCAGTGTGTATGTCCCAACAACTAGACAGGGTCATGCAAGAAATCGAGTGTGCAGCTATAAACTTGGACGACATAAAAAAATGGGATGCACCAGAATCGAATAATGCTAATGCGGGAAAATCATGAACAAGTAGGATACCCGGAACAACTTCTCCTGAAGCCAAACACTGAAGAAGATAAGCACGGTAAACAGGATTCAAGATGACGATAAAACATGAACTGGAAAGCAGGAGAAGCAAGGCAATATAACGACCATGGAACAAGGAAATGAATCAAGACCAGGACTCCAAGTTACTTAAATAGAGTACCGCATTGTAACCATGTCGCAGTTCATGGGTACAATCGCATAACTTCGTTCAAGTTGCCCAAATCCTAGTATCAGAATAGAAAGAAACAATAGGGAACCAGAAGGTTTCAAGTCGAGATGCAAAGTTGTTTGCATATCGTCAAGACAAAGGATCAAGAGAAAGATAAGATTCAAGAATTACGAGAACAAGGTGGAAGGACATGTTCCTAATTATGAGTTTTCTAATTCGTGTATTGGGTCCAATACCTAACTACAAAAGAATCAAACCCGATTAACCTAAATCTTATGTCTCTGATACCAAACAAACCCTATCACGCCCCGCTTCCCAGAGTGCGCTAAGATCGGCACATGACAGAGCCAACCATACTACCTGTGGTTAGGAAACATCCCTCCTCAGTCACATTATGGCTGTTTATAGATATCAAGAACATGAAAATAAAAGAAACTATCTAGTACATGTCCATGAGCCAGAAATAACGAGTCAATAAATAATATGCGGACGCAATAAATTCAAGTAGCAATGACAATCTGGAAAGTACGTCCCATAATACGGGCTCACATCAGGAATGAAAATGCAGAATAAAACTAAACTAACGAGCAACTAACAAGATTTTCACTGCTCGGCTTGTTGGTCAAAATACTCCTGAACTGCCTGCGACAGAGATAAAGGATCTGGGCCATGCAAAACCCAGACGTCAGTGCGTCATGATATCAAACAATAATAAATGAACAGGATACACGAGATATGCAGGCATGAATCATAAACAATAACATGAATGTAATAAGTAAACACGGGTATAGAACAGTGAAGTGTATCAATATATATGACGTGCAGTGATCAATCTAAACTATGCTACTGGATTATCTATTCTAAAGTTGTTTGAAATCAATTAATGTAATCCTCCATGTAACTCAAAGGATATGTCTTGTTACCCCCCTGGACCACGGATCAGGAATATATGAACAAGGAGTGGTTCGGTCCCGTTACCCCCCGGGACCACGGATCAAGATGTAAGAGTCACGAATGGCTCTGTCCCGTTACCCTCCGGGATCACGGATCAAGTAATACCCTTTTAATTTACACTTTAGTTTACACTTTTGATTTCCCCATACCCCCAAGGTTATGTGTTCAAGTGAGGTATTGATAATCTGGAGCTAATACCAACACAGGATCAAACAGGTACAGGTTTTCCTAAATAGACAACATGATATGTCCGTAGGGACAACAAGTCAAGATTGTCCGCATTAGTGACAAGATCAGGTATCAAGTCAAGCAGTGATATATCAGGTCAAGTCAGGTATTGCATATGTGTCAAGCGGATGCTCATAATAAACTGTAGCAAGTACGGATGCACGGTTAAAGTATGGATGCACAAATATTTACTAGGGGTTACACCATGACTAAGTCGGATGCACAATATCCAGCATGGGGCACTAATACAACAATAATATGAAACAATGTGACATGACATGCAAATTGATATAAAGAATTAATGGTATGGGTGCACAATAAAACATGGATGCATAATTAACTATTAGGGGTTGCAACTATAGCTCCATTACTATGTAGGATGCACATTATCTAGCATGGGGTGTCACTAAAATAATAATATGAATTAATATGATCTATAGATGTAGTTATATATATTTTAAATGATATGGATGCAAACGGTTATCCGAAACTGTAAAATGGATGCACAATGGATAAACGGGTAATATTTTACTCATATAGATGCACAATACTATACCTAGTACGTAGCAAGATGATTTAGCATGCAACTAGATATGTAAATAATGATACGGATGCACACGGACGTCATATAACAGTAAAATGATAAATTGGTAAATGCAGGATGTACAACTAAACAATATGAGATGTAAATATTCGATTGGGTGCGGTATATTGTAATATAATATGTAACAAGATAGGTTTGCATGCACTAGAAGTGAAATAATTTGTGTGGATGCATACGGATGTCGTAAAACTGTAAAACTAAACATGGAATGCATGATTTAAAATATAAGTGTTATATTTATTCAAATAGATGTAAATACAGTAACATAGCATGTAGCAAGATAAACTTGCCTCGATCGAATCACGCGACGGATACGCACGACACGTCCGACGTTGGCAAATCGTCGCAATGCACACGCGGCACGCGGGACGGGCCTAGGCAAGGCAAGAGGGTGATCACACAGGCAATGTACATTCACTGGATCACTCGGATCGTTAACAACGAGTACAGCTCCGGCAGTGATCATCGGAATCAAGAAACAAGATCAAGAAAAAGAAAGAAGAAAGAAGAAAGAAGAAGAAGAAGTAAGAAGAAAAGGCTGTGTATTAAATAAGAAAAGAAAATAAATAAATAAATAAAATATATATAAATATATATATATGCAGAGGAGAGAGAGAGAAAGGGGTTGTTAGTTTGTTAGGAAATTAGTTTAGATTTAAATTTAAAAAATCTTTTATTAGTTAACTAAATTTTAATTTGTATCAGTTTATAAAATTAATATTATATAAATAAAATTTGATATTCTGTTAAATACAAACATAATCCAAAATATGCCCGGGTCGGGTCTAAAATTCTGAATTAAAATAAGAAAAATATATGTGTCGACCAAAACTAAAATTAGATATCCGGGTAACGAAAATGCATACCCATAACTATAGATGCACATTCGTGCACGTAGCTATCCAAACAAGTCCGTTTCACTGAACGGGACGAGAACAAGATGTGCGGATGCTACCACAGGGTCAGAGGTATCATGCAGGCCATGCAATGTACTTTTGAAATATTTTATGTGACTTTAAATGTTATACTTAAAAATGCAGATGCCAGATAAATGCCATTATGCAGTATACAATAATGTAAGTGCATGGATCCATATAATAAGCCAGGATAAATTATAAACATGAATCAAGACAGGTTTCAAGCATGCTGGTCGGATCGGATGCAAATACAGATGTCAAATACACTATTCGCACCCAAACACAGTAAATCAGGTACCATAAATAAAGAAATACTTGAACTAGAACTGGTATAAATGAATTAGGGTGTTACAAGAATCGTGGCCACCAGTCCACAACGACAACGCATCTTCGGCATCAGCCGAGATAGGCTGCTTAAGGGCTATCTTGCCTCCCTCTTCCAAAGGACCTATAAATATCCGCCGTATCGATGGAGGATCTTCGTTGAAGATGACGGCAGGATAAGGCCTCTTCGAGACCCTTACATTTTCAGTCACATCCTGGGAGTGTCTTATAGTCTCAGCCAATTATGTGGCTTCCTCGGCAGATGAACCTAGAAAAAGAAGACCACCATCCGACTCTTGCATAGCTATTAGTTCATCTTGAAAAATAGGCTCGGATTCGACTAAAAAGTCGACCAGATTGGTGACCGTCTTCTTTCGCCTCTTTGATCTAGAACTAACACCAGAAGATGATCGCTTCTTTCCTCTCGGTGATTTGGTGCAACGTTGACCCACTTCTCCTTCAGTATCCTCTCTTGGCGGTGCTACCGATGACGACATTGCCATCGCTGACGCCTCAACTGATGAAACTGCTACTGGCGCCTTATTAGAAGCCCTTTCCTGAGCTCTAGTGCGCATCAGCATACCAACTGTCGGGGTCAAGTCCACATCCGCCACCTCAGGAATAAGTATTGTACCAGTATCCCTTAAGGGAGGGCGAACCATTGTCCGCGGTCGCGGCGGGACTCCTGTAGCCTGGAGCGGGGCGGGAGCTCTAAGCCCAAAAAGTATCCTCCTCTCCTCAGTAATGATTAGACTAACCCGGTGGCGATACCAACCCGTGAAATCCCCCATGCACCTCAGAATGTAGTCGGTCTCGGGGATCATGAAATGAGAACCGGTGTTCAGGCTCATGAAATGGTAGGTGGCGTCATGAATAACTTCCAAAGAAGGGATGGGCTCTACTGTGAATGCCTCGAAGGGGACACCCTAGTTATATCCCAGTTGCCGGGCAAAGCGGTGTGGATTGTACCGCATGAAAAGAGCCGCATTTTTTCGACAGAACACCAGATAATCGGGTCTGATCGAATACAAGTGCATGGCTTCCTTGGGCTTCAAGGAGGGTGCTCCCTCTTTCGACAAGTCAAAAAGATGTTGAATAGGTCCCGAAGGAGCAGAGAGGACTCGATCGTTAAATACCATCCCACCTTCATTGGCATAAAGATTGAGCAGCACTCAAAGAGTCCCTAATTGAGTCGGGTCAGGAGAAAAAGCGTCCACCAATCTCATGAGCCGCGGAAAGGTATAAGCATCATAAAAGCTGGGTCTCTGGTGCGCAGCAAATGCCCCCAGCACGTGCATCTCAATCCATGACGTAAAATAATGAAGAGAGAAACTCACCACGTTCATGCCTGGGGTTAAGGTATTGGCTGCAGTGCTTAGCCCATGGTACAGATGCGACAGCCCTGCAATGCCCACGGCTAATCGCGTCTCTTCGGTAATGCGATGAGCAGGGTAAATGACCGAGGCTCTCCTGAATCGACGGTGCGGTGGAACGAAAAACCAACTGAGCCAAACGCTGACAAAACCGATGAAGAGAGTTTCTTCATCCATGCCAGGAGCTGCAATCGACTTGAAAGGTACAGCCGACAAGACTGGAATGTAGAACTGGGGCAAATCCTCTTCTCTAGCCGGTAGCCTATTTAAACCAAATCCGAAAGGGTCGTTGATATTCACGAACTTCGGAGCTGCCTTTGATAGAACGTCTCCATGAAGGAAGCAGACGATAAAGATTTTAAAAGTGACGCCCTGTTCTTCCGACTCTGTGAACAGCTTCTCAAAAATCCCCAGAGTCTTGATTATACTCGGGTACTTTTGGCGGACGGCATTTTCAGTTGACAAGTCGTAAAGCGTAGAGGGCACAGTCTCGAAGGCATACTCGTCAGAGGGCAACAATTCTTCGTAAGGCGCTCCCCTGATCGGTAAACTCGAGATTTCGCGAAACTCTTCCAAAGAGATCGAAACTTCGCGATCCCCTAACAAGAAAGTGTTGGTGGGAAGATTCCATTGATTAAGGAAAGCTTTAACCCACCATACATGAGGAGACTGATAATGGAAGAGAGACGCATACACCGCCTGGTAAAGCCTGACCCTCTGCAGTCGCGCACGATGAGCGGACAAGATATAACGAGCCCAGAGAAGATAGCCCATGGGATGGCGAGGGGTAAGCCCTATCTTGTAAACCTGTCCTAAGGCTGGGCTTCACCTTGGTAGATACAATGCCCCAAGATGTCTATGGCCGGCACAGGCTGGTTTGGTATCCCAGCTGTCGACGGTTCGAGCCGGCCTGTAGGAGTCCAATCCGCCACGTCTACAGCAAAAGCAGTCCGCGGACGGTCCATCGGCAGGAACGGGCGGAGAGATTCCGTTGGCACCTCACAAAGAAAGTTTCGACGACCGTGGATGATATGACCGTACTAGGTCCCCCACAAAAGCAGATTGGCGCAGTCCGGGTCGTGAGCTCTAATCATCGACATCACCTCTTCATCAGACGGTGACTGAGGAAAAGCAGCCTCCGAGCGGGTGAAAGGGAAGTATGGAAGAGAAGCCATTATTCCTGAAATAAAGGAAAGGAAACTGTTAGTAAAGCCCACATGTGTATATATATATATATTTATAAATATATATATAAAAGGACAGTCGAAGAAAACGACAAACAACTTATTTTATGGGACCATTGGTTACAAAACACCTGGACCCCACAAAATCAATATGGCGGCTCACAATAATAAGGCTGAGCAATCATCATGAGAACAAAAGGAAGATTCTCAATAAATTCAAACAACTCTACATATTCCCCCTAGGAGAAAACCCATTGCAGAAACTCTGTGCAAATCGAGAAGGATCTCTCTTAAACTATTTTTGCAAAAAACAACTCAGGATGAAAAATCCCAAGAAGTCTTCTTTAAGAACTAAGTTCTTTAGAGGAATTAAATTCCTTTTGAACAGAGGAATTAAATTCCCAGGAATTTTTTTCAGAGCTAAGCTCTTTGAAATGGAATTAAATTCCAGAAGGAAACCGGTACCATCGTCAAAACCCTAAGATCCGGAAAATGGCAAACAGTTAGGGTTTGCTACCTAAAGATCGAGCGTTCTTAGGACATCAGAAAGATGAGTTCTTTGAAGGGAAAAATCCTTGGTGTGGATTTAAAATCCAAAAAGTTTTTTTTATAAAAGTTCTTCAATCGTTCAAAACCATTACCTGAAGAAGAGATTATTTCTTGGACAGAGTTAAACTCTGAAATTATTGGAACAGAGAACTGAGTTCTGAGGAAGAGAATTAAATTCTCAAAGGAAAATGAATAAGGAAGAAGATGAAAAAGTGGAGGCGCTTCTGAAGAGACCCCTGCATTTATAGGATGTGATGCGAAACGGTTCATCTACCCCCTTCTCTAGGCAAATCCAACGGCCATAAAGATGACAGCGTTTCACTCACGTGAGAACAACACTGTGAGGGCATTTGTTCCCTCATGGGAACAGAATAAAGTAGTAAGAAAATACACAAGAGGAGTATCACATGTCCACACGTGATCGGGCATCACGTGGAGACACGTGACCTTCTATGAGTAAAGTTATATGCGCTGAGATACACAATTTGAGATAGGGTCACGTGCCAACACGTGATGGGCCTTTAAACCCACTGAAAGGAATTAAAAGGTATAATAAAACAGCAAGAAAAAACCCCAAATGGGGCATCACGTGCCCACACGTGACCAGGGGTCACGTGCCGACATGTGATGAGTTCCCGAGTTCTTTAAAATAACAAAATTAAATTCTGGTTAAATGCTTAATCAGTGGGTCGCGTGCCACCACATGATAGGGTCTTAAAAAACTCTCTGAGTTAATGGAAAGAAAACTCTAAATGGGGCATCACGTGCCCACACGTGACAGGGGGTCACATGTCAACACGTGTTGGGTTCCTAAGTCTGGACTAATAGAATTAAATTCTAATTAAATGGTCAATCAGTGGGGTCACGTGCTAACACGTGATAGACTCTTAAACCTTCTGAACTAATAGATTTAAATTCTAATTAAGGGAAATCAAAAACCCTGATATTTCCCTAGATCTTTCCAAACAAAAAGATTGTGCTATGTAAAGTGGAGCACCGTTGGATTAAAAATCTAATGGTGATTAAAAATCACCAATTTATAGAAAGATTCTATACAAGGAAAGATTTTCCTAAAATCTGCCAGGAACAACAAACAAAATATCTTTTGGATTAAAAATTCAATGGTGAATAAAATTCACTGAGTGATCTAAAAGATCATGTTAGTTACAAAATCAATCAAAATCTTTCAATGAAAGATTGACTAAACAAACTGATTCTTTTCTTTCTCCTATAAATAGGAGCCAAGAAGAGAAGGAAAAAAAAGAGATAAAGAGAAAAAGGAAAAAAAAACAGAGAGAAGAACTCCCCCAAAACTTTGAGAAATCTCAGAAAGAAGAGCCAAGCTCTCAGAAGAAGAAGATTTTCTTCAAGGTAAAAAAAAAGAACAGAAAGACGAAATCGTCTCATATAAAAAACAGAACATAATTCTTCTCACAGATCATAGATCTATAAGACTAAGGTCTTTTATAAAAAGAGATCGTGAACATCTCATTATAAAAAAAGGGGGAGAATAATTCAATTCTCTTAGGATCACAGATCTATAAAGGCAAAGCCTTTCACCAAAATAAGAGATAGAAATATCTCCTATAAAATAAGAACTTTGTTTATAGGATCTTGAGACAAAGTCTCTTATAAGCGAGAATTTATTTCTCAGATCATAAAGCTGATCAAATAGCGTTTTGCGCTCATGGGCTGGTGCTCAGCGCCAAGCGCACCACGTGCTCCTCACATGTGTGCCACTTAACAGATAGCGCTTTGCGCTTATGGACTGGCGTTCAGCGCCAAGCGCACCACATGCTCCTCACGTGTTCGCCACTGAACAAATAGCGCTTTGCGCTCATAAACTGGCGCAATGCGCCCATTATCTATCGCTCAGCGCTAAGCACGCCAGGTGCTCTTCACGTGTGCGCTACTCAGCAGAAGCGCTCTATGCTCTTTGACTGGCGCAAAGCGCGCCACGTGCTCCTCACGTGTGCGCTAAAAAGAACATAAATTGATCTATAAATAAAGTCCAAAACTATGATGAATGCTAAGTATTCAGTAAAAGACAAAAATATTGTCAGAACTCAAATCAAGGCTCAGCATTGCCAAATGTTTAACATTTTAACTGTGTGGGCCGAGCCCAAGTTGGCCATAAACCCCTCATTCAGATTAATTGAGCCCATGTGCTCATAAATCTCAGATCTTTGTTCCAATTGGACTACAGATCTACCAACAAAAATTGGTTCAAGGGTACTTCTCTGCACTCCTCTGATATATGTCGTTGTAATCCTTCAAAGTCTTCAGAGAGGTGAAGGGTCCCGGCAACCAAACATTCCTTTGACTGTTGGGTCCTTACACCCATGGACTATGATGTCCTTAACCTTGGACCGTAATGTCTTTAAACTAATGGACCACAATGTCCCTAAACTAAAGGGCCCAAATGCTCTTTTGTTGGATCTAAATAATCCCGTTAAGTTGATCTTAGTCTAAAATTAAACTAACGTATCCTTAACAAACGTTTAAGTTGATCTTAGTCTCAAATGAAACTAACGTATCCTTAAACCCAACCCCAAACCTAAATCTAAGAAAATATGGATTTGGACTAATCCACGCCCTACGGGCGACAACATAAATTAGTCTCCATATACAATCCACGGGTAACCAAAGACAAAACAAACACACACGACACGAAGTGACCATCTGGAGAAGGAGAAAGGGGTTACCGCGATGCGGTAGTGTAATTAACTGCAGGGGCTTGCGCCTGCAGGGAAGAGCACCCCACAATCAAAAACCCCTCAATGAGGGGGAATCTGACGAGGTCTGCTACATTGGCCGCATCCGTTTAAACCTTCGATACATGGTGTCATAAATCAACTTGGCATCTTCGAAGAGGTGGACGGATAGCACCAATTAGCATCTGCCCCCAAATTCAGGAAGGAAGTTTGTCTTCCCGGTTTTCGGCGGGGAATAAGGACATGTATCGTGAGGTATAACTTCATATCCGAGTAGTTAAACCTCAAGTAGTTTGCTAGATATGGTTTATGATCGATCCTTGGTTCTATTCGGTGTTGCGAAACCCGTAAAAATCAATTTTTGCAATTTCCGCCTCCCCGCGAACACGTGTGGTGCGCGAAATTGACTTACAGTGGTATCATAACCTCTCATAAACCTTAGATATCTTAGAGCGACGTTCAAAATCCGCCGTTTTTGTCGCGCAAAAACTGCCGACAAAAACAGTTCCAAAAACTGAAAGTTTGAGATGTTTGCACACCCCGCGGGCTCACGGTTTGAATTGAGAAGCCACGGGGCGGTGCATGGGCACCTCGGGAAAACCCCCGGGGGGGACTAAATGGCTAGGCCCACTCCCCATGACCACCACAAGGCGGTCTTGGCGGTGGGGACCCGAAACTTCCCCACCTTAGGCAGTTTCGGGTCTGCCTCACCCTCTGGTCACCTCGTGTTGGCCTCAGGGGTGGGGTACCCCCTCTAGGCCCCCAACTGGAAGCTAATTTTGGTATCTTCACCTCCGCGAAGATTCAGGTGGGTTTCGAGTTCATTTCGACTCCCGTATTGGCTTAAAACAATCGTTTTTGGAACTTTAGCTCACTGGATTTTCAAGTTTTGGAAAATTGGTTAAGTTTGCTAATTGCGTACGGAATTCTAATGTCGCAGTTACTTTACAAGCTTTATGATGTGTATATATATTTAGAAACGTCGACTAATTTCTATACATCGATTAGTCAGGGTTGCACATATCTGTGATGTTGTTATGTTTGTTTGTGTATATGAATTTTATTGGATCTTCGTAAATGGATAGCCGGGGATGTGAGATGAGCGTTTTCATTCTTTCATTCAATGTAAAATTTGTAAAGTTATGTAATATTATATTGCGGGGCACATCCGGGTTGAGGTTGTAGCCACCGTTGTATTATTTCTTTTACTGTTTTTGCTCCTAGGATAGACCCAAGGTGGGGTGCACAAATCACCGGGTACTTTGATGAGGGAAGTGGCCTACTCACTTTGATGAGGGAGGTTGCATCACTTTGGATATTTGGCGGGTAGTTTTCCGCACCCGTAGGGGTCTAGGGTGGGGTTTGGCTATTCATCACGACCGTGGAATCCGTCTTTCGTTACAGGCTCAAACGAAATGCGGAATTCCTAGTATATCCAATATATTCATCTGTGATCTGGAATGCATATTATTGCGTGAGACGAATGTATATATCTATATATGATATCTAGTTGGCGTTGCTTATGTTTTGCATACGCGCTAGTCTAGCCCCAGCTCTGTCGTTAGTTAAGTAAACTAACGGGCGATGATGGGGCCCAGTGGCGAATGCGGATGACATAAGTGGACGTGGTATTTTCGTCTTTTTTCGGTGATGATAGGTGTAAATGATGGGACTGCATTAAATTAATGCAAAGCAAACAAACCATAGCTGAATCGTTAGAACAATTTTAAAACCCTCGGTTATTTTAAAACATGAGACTTTTAAATGCGGAGCTTAAACCACTCTTTTTGAAAGCTATCAGGTTCCTTCGATTATATCAAGTTCAGTACATTCACGGTTTCACCAAAAACATTCTTAGTTCTCCATCATTTTAGTTGAATATTCAGTAGTATTCAAGCTATGTATTTTGACCTTCGCCAAAGCATAGTGTTTGGTAGCTGCTGGATATTCATCTGTAGCATAGATAGATGCAATGGTTTAGGACAGTCGTACTACTATTTTTCCCTTCGTCAAGGGTATGTATGGTGGGTTCAAATTAACCTGGACAATGACGGGTAGAACTTGACATATGACTTATGATATGTTGGCCTTCGTCAAGGTCATAAGAGTATGGGGCAAAAATCCACATCGGGAGTTTCTAAGGAAACTGAAACTTGCTAGTGCTGCATACCATTTGGAGTGTGATAATGTTGGTAGGATTCCTTCAGGATTATCACATAATGATATTTGGATCCTGATCCTACTGTGAGTATCCGCTACTCCTCGGGTGATTCTTCACTTAACGATCAATGCTATAAACCAAGTAGGTGTCTACAACAGTGTTAGCGGGGATACGCCTCTAGGGAAAAGAAGTTTTTTAATTAAGGAACTTCGTGAAAGTATCGTAAAACCTCCCTCGAAGTACCGACACTAGCCTGGCCGAACGATTAAGCAAGTATTGTACGGTAAGATTAATCCTGACTAATTCTTCTTTTATAGTTTAAGGAAGGATTCGAGAAACAGTGGGAGCCATCCTGTTTAGATAAACTAAAACCAATCTAAACTTGCAAGAGCACCATGCTGAGTGTTTTCTTCTCTCTCTCCCCATTGCAGCGACCAGGTGACCAGATTAGATTACAGATAGATAACAAAATGGATGAGTTATACTATAGTGACTAGCAAAGGTTTGTCCAGATGTCCATTATCTATAGCAAGCTGGACCACCTCATTACTACTTATAGCCCCTGCCGTCCCAGGTCCAGTTTCCACCGTCGCGGATGTTGATATCCGTAAGATAAGGGAAAAAGACTGTGCGAATGCCAAGTGCCTCGTGTTGGCTTCAGTATATGGTGAATACTAAAGGCAGCACGAGAAGATGGACTTAGTTTCTATCTTCCTCCATAACAAAGTTTTATATGTAGAGCAATCTCGTATCGCAAGATATGAGACCTCGAAAGAATTGCTTTAAGCGAGGTTGGCGATCGAGTCATCTGTAGGGGACCACGTCCCTACAATGATTAGCTATATTAAAAAGCTCACGGACATGGAGACTACATTGGAGAACGAGTCATATGCTGACTTGATTCTACAGTCCCTACCTCCTACTTACGGCCAGGGGAAGAAAATTATACTTCTAGTTGAGGGAATCCTGAAGGAAACCAGGGCGATACCCGCTCTGCTTATTGGGGAATCTTCCTCTTATGGATCTAAGGCGGATGCCAAGGGTGAGAAGAAGAAGACCTCCACAAAGCCGATAGGCGGTGTCAGTAAGGTAGAGGGACAGGGAAGGACAAAAGTTTCAGGGTTAACAGTAGTGAAGGAAGGATATTCCTATTGTTATGGGAAAAGGGCATTGGCAGAAGGGATGCAGGGCTTGGAAAGCCAAAATCCAGGATCCGAAGCATGTTGTGGCTTTGACTTCGGGTGTGTTTGTGATTGAAAACAGTCTGTTAATTAACTCTACTTCCTGGGTATAAGATACCGGATGAGGATCTCATATCTGTAATTCATTACAGGTTTTGAGTAACCATAGATTTATCAGGGCAGATGATATGACTCTCAGGGTTGCTAACAGAATGAGCGTGGATGCTGTATCCGTAAGGTATATCACCTAGAATTGATAAGTAGGCAGATATTGATTCTATATAACTGTTTGTGTGTACCTAGTCTAGTTTGTAAGCGATGTGGTCCACATCTACCTAAATCAATGTTTGATTGGGTCAGGTACACTAAAGGACAGTATATACGTGTTAAATCAAGCTCAGGTTTTCAACGTCCAGAACACACTTAAAAAAAAGTCTCCAGAATTAAATAAAACTTTCTTATGGCATTATAGACAGGGTCACATCAATGAAACACGGTTGTCGAAGTTACATAGAGAGGGATATTTGGATCTGTTCGAATATCAGTTTTATGCAACTTGTCAATCTTGTCTCATAGGAAAGATGACAAAGACTCCGTTCACTGGACACGGAGTAAGAGCGAGCAAGCTCTTAGGACTCATACACAGCGACGTGTGTAGTCTAATAAATACATATGCATGAAGTGGTTATTCCTATTTTATTACTTTTACGGATAATTTCTCTAGCTAAGAATATGTCTTCTTGTGAAAGCATAAATCCGAACCCTTTGAAAACTCCGGGATTTTAAGTATGAAGTGGAAAAACAAACAGGCAAAAGTATCAAGATACTGCGATCTGATCGATGCGGTGAATACTTAATTGCCGAGTTCTTGGATTACTCAAAAGAAAATGGAATTCTCTCTCAGCTTACTCCTCCATACGCACCACAACACAACGGTGTATCGGAAAGGCGGAATAGAACCCTATTGGATATTGTTTATTCCATGATGAGTAACGCTGAGTTACCGCGATCCTTCTGAATTTATGCACTAGAATCAGCTGCATATCTTTTGAATAAGGTTCCTACCAAGACTGTGCCTACCACACCATATCAGATGTGGAGTGGGAAGAAACCCTATCTTTAGTATCTGAAGATATAGGGATGTCCAGCTTTTGTTGAAAAGAAGTATACGGACAAGCTCGAGGTACGCTCGGTACTGTATAGGTTTGTGGGATACCCAAAGAATTCCAGGGGTATCATTCCTATTACGCAGAGGAACAAAAGGTTTTTGTTCCTCGTCATGCCCATTTTTTAGAAAATCATTTTTTTTGTAAAAGGAAATAGTGGAAGCACAATAGAACTGGAAGAAATTCCAGAACCACAAACTATTACTGAAAGTATGGTAGAACCAGATGTTTCAAAAGAACCGGACATCTCTACGCTAATCTGCAGGACTAGCAGGCAGTCTCATCCGCCCGAGAGATAGTACGGTTTTCTCATAGACGGGGATAAAGAGGATTTCATCATTGACAATGATGAACCAACTAGCTTCTAACAAGACATTCAGAGCGGCAACTCGGTAAAATGGCTGGATGCAATACGGACCGAAATGGAGTCCATGTACACCAACAAAGTATGCACTTTGAACATTGCTCCAAAAGGGGTAAAACCCGTAGGCTGCAATTGGATCTACAGAAAGAAGATTGGTGTAGATGGATAGGTTGAAACCTATAAAGCTAGACTTGTTGTAAAAGGTTTTTTCGTCAAAGACCTGGTTTGAACTATGATGAAACCTTTTCTCTAGTGGCTATGCTTAAGTCCATTCGGATCCTTCTTGCCATTGCTGCCTTCCAAGAATATGAGATCTGGCTGATGACTGTAAAGATGGCTTTTTTAAATGGTTATTTGGAAGAATGTATCTATATGGATCAGCCAGAGGGTTTCAATTAGAGTGGGAGCTGCAGGAAAGTGTGCAAGTTGCTTAAGTCCATTTATGGACTAAAGAAGGCATCGCGGAGTTGGAACATCTGTTTTGATGAGACAGTCAAAGAATTCGACTTTATCAAAAATACAGATGAACCATGCATTTATAGTAAGATTGTAAGGAGAACTGTGGGATTCCTCGTCTAGTACGTGGATCACTTTTTCTTGATAGGAAATAACACTCTTATACTACAATCAGTCAAAGGATTCTTGTCACTAAGGTTCTCCATCAAAGACCTGGGTGATGCCAACTACATTCTGGGGATCCAGATCTATCGTAATAGATCAAAGAGGATAGTGGGACTTTCACGGTCAGGATACATCAACACCATACTAAAAATATTTAGTATGGAAGATTTAAAGCGCGGTAGTCTACAGACTTGTCACGGAATTGACCTCTCTAAAGAGATGTCTTCCAAGACTGATTTTGAAAGGGCTCGCATCACATCTATACCTTACACTTCTGTGGTAGGCTCTATAATGTATGTGATGTTGTGTACTAGACCAGATGTTGCTTATGCACTCAACATGGTAAGCCGGTATCAGTCAAACACAGGGGAGAAACACTGGATAGCAGTAAAGAACATTCTCAAGTACCTGAGAAGGACTAAGGAGATGTTCTTGGTGTATGGTGGAAAAGACCTCCAAATCGAGACCTTTGCTGACTCCAGCTTCCAGAGTGATAAGGATGACTCCAAGTCCATGTCGGGTTATGTATTTACCCTCAATAGAAGGGCGGTCTATTGGAAAAGCTCCAAGCAGGATAGGGTTGCAGACTTGGCGATGGAAACGGAGTAGTTCGCTGCATGAGACGCCGCAAAAGAGGCAATCTGGATAAGGAAGTTCTTAACTGAACTTCAGGTGGTTCCTTCCATTGTTAGTCAAATACTTTAGTATTGTGACAACAAACGGCGCTATAGCTTTAGGAAAGGAACCAAGGTCCCATCAGAGATCCGGAAATATCTTGAGGCGGTACCACCTGACCAGGGAGATCGTTGATCCCGAGGAATCGAGGTGAGGAGAGTAGATACAGTGAACAATACTACAGATCCACTCACAAAGGCCATCCTTCTGACAGTGCTCGAGAGGCTATTCGAGATCTTAGGTCTGCGATATACTAGTATATGGCCTTAGTAAAAGTGGGAGATTGCTAGTGATATATGCCCTAGAGGCCATTATTGTATCATACTGGATTGTATATTACTTAATGGAAGCTTGGGATATACACAGATATAGTAACATTCTTGCTCGAAATGGTAGTATGCTACCTGGTTTGTTTCTACCTTAATATGTGCATGTGTTTCTTTTAGCATATCGCTTATACATATTGGTAGAGCCCTTAGGATCTTTGCTCGATTACCAGTGTTGTGATGGCAGTCACACTAGTGGAGGCTGGGTAGTCTATAAGCACATCCTATACAGGTCCTTAGTCATAGGATTATCAAGACGGGGCATCGATACTCCACAGTAGACTAGTGTATATGCTTCTTATCCCAGCATGGGAGATGGTCTGTCCCACAGCCATTGGTACGTCGTACTGGAGATAGTATGCGGGTGCTCATTAGGTTATGAGTACACTGGACAGGACTCGTCGGGAACTGTTGGTGGGTATTATACCTATCGTCGGGTAGCAGTTCCTAGGTGACATGAGTACAATTTAGTACGTCGACTTGATGTAGGGATTTCCTTAGCACCTTGCCTAGGGTTAGGGTTGCATCACACTTGCTATAACAAAAATTTAAGGGGTGCTAAACAATTCCAACCATGAATCGAACTAGAATGTTAGGGTAACAACTTGTAATATCATATATTAACTAGTGTCTAACACTAAGTGGGGAGAAATACAACCTTTGTAGACCTCCTCTTGTGACTCCTTCGATCTCCTAGAGTTTGAACCGGCTTTCTTGAATCCTTCCAAGTCCACGACGATCCACCCGGAGTCCCTTTGCTCAAGCTCCTTGCTCCACTTGATCAAGATGAAGATGAAGCAAACAATCTACACTAATGGGGTAGAGTAGTATAGATTGGTGATGTAGTTTGTGTTCTCACTTAAAAACTCTTTCTTTTTAAGTTCCTTACTCAATAAAAAATTCAAGAGAGCATGAAGGAGGAAGAAGAAGGAGATGGCTAGCTTGAGCTCATTTGTGATAATGATAATCATAAAGATAAATGAGAAAAGAAAATAGATATATATGAGTCACACTCACATAGAACCATGGTTAATAAATATCTAGATATTTTCATTTGTGAATTAAAGAACAAAGAAATTAAACCATGGTCAAAACTTAGGTTAAGTAAAGAATAGTAATGAAGAATATTTAACCATGCTTTAATCATTTTCTTTTTCTCAATAATGAAAATATATATACATATATATCTACCATGTGAGTCTTGCATTGCCATCTCTTATGTATAAACAACCATGACACATGTATGTATGTATATGTGCATTCACATCAACATGTATATATGCATACATACATTCATGCATACATCAAAATAGAAAAGGTTTAAACAAGTGAGTTAAAAGTCAATATTAAATCAACACATGATTTAATAAACCGGTCATTTCTTATATGACCCGACCAATAGAAAACGCCTGATTAAAACACAGTATCATATACTCGCATTTAATCGAGCTCCAGCGCATACCTCATATGCATACCACATCATTTCTCCTGAGTTAGAAAACTCCTCTGTAGGACTCTAAGACTCGTCAATACGCTGGCAGTAGATGATGATCATATCAAGCACCCACAAGCCGTCAGCGGTACTAGCTGGACATAACGGCTACCCGGGTATTGAGCGATCAGAAGATCAACAAGCAAACCTGTTCATACTCCTGTAAAGCCTGTCAGTAACACTACCGTACAGTCTGGTCTCTGGGGCATATACATAACTATTATAATCTCCATCATAGTCCTAGTAGTCAAGTATACATCCTAAGGGTTTTATCAACATGTGAGAGCTAGACAGTATCACAATACAAGCCTACATGTAAGACAAAGAACAACCAGATAGCATACTATCATGTCGAGCAAGAAAGTCCTCTCTATATATATCCAAGCATCCACTATAATATACATCATATGTACATTAACGGCCTCTAGGGCATATACATAACTATCAATCTCCCACTTGCACTAAGACCAGTTGTTGTAGTATCTCATACCCAACATCTCGAAGAGTCTCTCAAATTGTATCTGGGGTATGGCCTTCGTGAGTGGATCCGCTGTGTTGTTCTTCATATCAACTCTTCTGACCTCGATCTCCCGGCAATCAACTATCTCCCGAATTAGGTGATACCGCCTCAGAATATGCCTAGATCTCTGATGGGAACTGGGTTCCTTGGCCAAAGCCATAGCTCCATTGTTATCACAATACAAAGGTATTGGATGCTCAATGGACGGAACCACTCCAAGTTCGTTTATGAACTTCTTCATCCAGACAGCCTCTTTGGCAGCATCGTTGGCAGCGATGTATTCAGCCTCCGTCGTCGAGTCTGCCACGGTTTCCTGTTTGGAACTTTTCCAACAAACCGCCCCTCCATTGAGGCTAAAGACAAATCCTGAGTGCGACTTAGAGTCGTCCTTATCACTCTGGAAGCTCGAATCGGTAAAGGAACCCACTTGGAGTTCACCGTTACCATACACCAAGAACATCTTTTTAGTCCTTCTCAAGTACTTGAGAATGTTCTTCACAGCTGTCCAGTGACTCTCTCCTGGATCTTCTTGATACCTACTCACTATATTCAGTGAGTATGCTACATCGTGTCTGGTACATAGCATCGCATACATGATAGAGCCTATTGCTGAAGCATAGGGTATCCCTTGCATGCGAGCTCTTTCCAAATCAGTTTTGGGAGACATCTCTTTAGGGAGAGTGAGTCCTGTGATCATAGGTAAAAACCCACGCTTGGATTCTTCCATACTAAACCTCTTTAGTATGGTGTCAATGTACCTGGATTGGGACAATCCCAGTATCCGTTTAGATCTATCTCTATAGATCTTAATCCCCAAGATGTAGGAGGCATCACCTAGATCTTTTATTGAGAATCTATGTGATAAGAAGAGCTTGACCGAGTGCAGCATAGGAACATCATTTCCTATCAAGAGTATGCCATCCACGTACAATACGAGGAAGACAACCTTACTCTCTGCCACCTTCTTGTATATACAAGCTTCATCTACGTTCTTGATGAAGTTAAACTCTTTGACTACAACATCAAAACAGATGTTCCAACTCCGCGATGCCTGCTTTAACCCGTAGATGGATTTAAGCAGCTTGCACACCTTTCCACTGCTCCCACTGTCTACGAAGCCCTTTGACTGAGTCATGTACACGTACTCTTCTAAATCACCATTTAGAAAGGCGGTCTTAACATCCATTTGCCAGAGTTCGTAGTCATGTTATGCAGCGATGGAAAGTAGGATCCGGATGGACTTAATCATAGCCACTGGAGAAAAGGTTTCATCATAATCCACACCTGGTCGTTGACGAAAACCTTTTGCAACAAGTCTAGCCATGAAAGTCCTAACTTTTCCATCTACACCAAGTTTCTTCTTAAAGATCCATTTGCTCCCAATGGGTTTTACCCCTTCGGGAGTAACTTCCAAAGTCCATACTTTGTTAGTGTACATGGATTCCATCTCAGATCGCATTGCATCCAGCCATTTCACAGAGTCCCCGCTCGTGATGGCCTGCTCGAAACTAGTTGGGTCATCATCTTCCATGATGCAATCCTCGCTCCCACCATCAATGAGAAAATCGTAGTATCTCTCATGTGGATGAGGAACCCTACAAGATCAGCGGAGAGGCTGTGGTTCGTTGGAGAATACTGAATCCTCTGGTTCCACCAAATCTTCTGTCGTAATTTGTATCACTGGAACTTCTTCCAGTTCCACCTCCTCGCCACAAATTTCTTTCACAAGAAATTCCTTTTCTAAAAAGGTGTCATGTCGAGAAACAAACACCATTTGTTCCTCGGTGTGGTAGAAGATATACCCTTGTGAGTTTTTGGGATATCCTACAAACTTGCACAGAACAGACCTTGCCTCGAGTTTGTCCGGATTGTGCCTTTTGACATAGGCCGGACAACCCCATACCTTAACATAATTAAGACACGGTCTCTTCCCCTTTCATATCTCATATGGAGTGGTAGACACTGATTTGTTAGGGACCATATTCAATAGGTGCATGGCTGTCTCAAGCGCATACCCCCAAAAGGAGATAAGCAACTCAGCATGACTCATCATAGTGCGCACCATATATAATATGGTGTGATTCCTCCGTTCCGATACACCGTTGTGCTGTGGTGTATACGGAGGAATAAGCTGAGAGAGAATCCCATTCTCTTTTAGATAGTCATGGAATTCAGTGCTCAAGTATTCTCCTCCCTGATCAGATCGAAGGATTTTAATACTTTTACCCGTCTGGTTCTCAACTTCGTGCTTATATTCTTTGAATTTCTCAAAAGCTTCAGACTTGTGTTTCAACAGGAACACATGTCCGTATCTTGAGAGATCGTCAGTGAATGTAATGAAGTATGAGGAACCATTCCTGATATGTATAGACATAGGACCACTTACATCACTATGTATCAGCCCCAAAAGTTCCGCAACTCATTCTACGTGTCCACTAAAAGGAGTTTTGGTCATTTTTTCTTTGAGACATGACTGGCAAGTGTTATAAGATGAAAATTCGAACGGATTCAAATATCCATCCTTATGTAACTTAGCTAGTCGTGTCGCATTGATATAACCTAGTCTACAATGTCACAAGGAGGATTCGTTTATTTCTGAACTCTTTCTCTTGTGTGTGTTTTGTACATTAAAAACTGTGGTTTGATTTAGAACATATATGCCATTATTTAACGAGCCTGATCTAATCAACTTTTGATTCAGGAAAATGTTCATAAAATTATCCTGTACTACAAAATTATATCTTTCTTACTTAATAAAGAAACGGATATAAGATTGCATATCAGGGTCGGAATGTAATAGCATTCGTTCAGAATCAATGTATTTCCATTTGGTAATACAATGTGATATTCTCCAACTGCTTTGGCTACAACATTTGCACCATTCCCTACTTTTACGGAATGATCACCCATTCCCGGTTCCCTACCTTTCTTTAGCCCATATGACATATTACATATGTGGGATCCCGATCCGGTATCTAATACCCAGGACGTAAAGTGAACCGTGAAACAGTTCTCGATAACAAACACATCCGAAGAATATGCATCAACATGCTTATTCTTCGTTTGGGCGACGTGGGAATCCGGATATGTCCCTATTCCATGCTCGGTCTTATAACAATTTTAAGAAAGGACTGAACCAACGTTCCCCTGCTCAGTATAACAAACGGGTTCAGTCAATACATTCATATTATTATCTTGATTAAGGCCTGACATGGTCGCTACCTGGAGAGAGAGAGAAGAAAACATTTTTGCGTATGCTCTTGCAAGATTAGATTGGTTTTTATCTTATATAATAAGGATGGCTCCCACTAGTTTTATTAAATTTTCCTTCAAACCCTAAAAGGTAAGACTAGCCGGGATTAATTACACCTTATAAGTTCGCCAATCTTTCAGCCAGGCCAGTGTTGGTATTTTGAGGGAGGTTCCCCGTGCTTTCGTACGGACCTAATTAGAATAAACCTCATTTTCCCACGGGCATAACCCCATTAACACCTTTCTAGACACCTACTTGATCGGCTAATTATCATGTGTAAAACTCTCTCAGGAGTAAATCTTACTCACAGTGGGTATCAGGATCCAACTATCTCATAGAAGGTATGCAATCTCATTGCAAATTTCAACACTTGAAATTCCTGACAATATTCTGCCCCTAACGTCTTATGACCTTGACGAAAGCCAACAAACTATAGTCCGCTAGTCAAGTTCAACCCGTACATTTCATGATTGAATTAAACCCAACCGCATGACCATTGATGAAAGCCAACAAAGTCGTACGACTACCCTAATCCAATCACATCATATGCAGCAGATAAACAGTAAGTAGCTACCGCACACTACGCTTTGACGAAAGCCAACAAATATAGCACGAATACTAAATATTACTTATCTGAAATGTCGGAGGGCTACGACAGGTTTTTAATAAAACCATTTGCTTAATGAACTTGATATCGTTGTAGAAATAAGTGATTTTGAAAAGGAGTGTTTTCTAGGCTTTTACTAGTTTCGCTTAAGAGGCCACTCCCGGTGAAGGGATCGTCGGCTCTTTCCTTATCGAATAAGGTGCTGGATATTCTACAAGGAATACCGCTATGCAAAGCAAGAACTATAGAAGCAATCAAAAACAAAACCGATTGTTGTAGCATTTGCTAGTTTCGCTAAAGAGGTCACTCCTAGTGAAGGGATCTCGGCTCTTTCCTTATCGAATAAGGTGTTGGATATTCATAAAAGGAATACCGCTATGCAAAGCAAAAACTAGAGCTACCCTTTTCGAAAATTTGATTCTACAACATCTTTTAGGTTTCTTTTCTTTCATTAATCTCATTAATGAAGTCCCATCATTTATGCTTCCTAAGCATCACAGAAGAAACAAAAATACAACGTACGCTTATGCCATCCGCATTCGCCACAGTGTCCCGTTATGCACCATTAGGTTACTTAACTAACGGCATAACGGAGCGGGACTATCGCGGGTGCAAAACATAAGCAACATTTATTATTATATATCATATATATATAATAGCATTCGTCTCAGCATATAAAATGATCACATCATAGAATATCAACAGCAGAAGCACATATGAAAATATAGGATATTCTAGGAGGTCCGTATTTAGTATTTAGCCAACAATAGAAAATACGGATTCCACAGTCACGATGAATAGCCAAGCCCACACCCCTAGACCCCTACGAGAGTGGCAAGTGACCCTAACAATTTTAGAGTTTAGGAGACCCGGTCTCAACTCCTCGAGATGGCCTCCTACTGAACCCTAGAACCTGGTCACTTGTGCTCCCCTCCTTGGTTCTATCCTAATGCGGAAAAGTAAAAAATATACAGCAATGGTGACATCATCCTCAACCCGGAAGTGCCCCAAATAAAAGAATATTACATACAATGAATTTTACATGAATGAAAATAAAAACTCTCATCTCACATAAAACCCCCGACCATTCATTCACGACAATCATGTACATCATATCTCAGCAACACATAACATCTTATGTCATCAACGTAAGTAAGTATGCGTATCCCAACTGTCGTTGATATATAAAAACGAAACTGGAGATACACCACATACTACACTTACGGTCATAGAAAAGAAAATGTTAAACTACAACATTTGGAATCCACAATTACCTTAGACATCATAAACCCGAAATATCACAAACTTCGGATTTCATGCCTAACTATATGAATTCCACATATTGTATCACATTCCAAATAAATCTAGACGATGTTAAATGTTTCGATCGAATCAACAAACACCCATAAATTACCTCAAGAGCTCAACACTTGAGCAAAGTTAAGATACCCAAAAAACGTGCCACGGTGTCTATGGACCAGCCGTAGAAGGGCCAACTCTTGCCTCACCTATGGCGCCACAAGACTACGGCAAACCCTAAGGTTTAGCCGCGGTTCCATGATCATTGGATCGAGTTAGGGTCACGTTCTTCTAGAGGGTCCATAGGGATACCTGCACGATCTTCCGAATATGTTCAACTTGGGAAATTCCAACACTTGAAAATTTCCGACGAGAGTAATGAGGCGGTGTGTGATATTCGTTCGAACAGTTAAACGTCGTCCAAGTTACCAAAACAATATTAAAATCACGACTACGAAATACTCTGATTTAGCCCTTAACCAAAATTAATATCACATGAAATTTTTTGCTAAACAAACAATACCTGAAACCCCAAAACCCAACCAACAGAGCACAGAAGAAAATCGAGGCAAAAAAGACTTATTTTGGCCGGCCTCACCGGTTTTCTGGGCTTGTTGCTCGGGTCAAATCCGAGGGAATGGCCTCAAATTTCTTCTTTGTTCTAGTTGTATCACATACAGTCTTCTGCAGTTTTTTAAATAATTTTTGCAGACCATTTAAAAATCGATAGAGAGAAATATTCAGGGTTCCAGAAATCCGTATTTTTCGGAGTTGTTTCGGTTTCGTAATGTTTCTAACATCTTCTAAGTTTCTAGCTTGGCTCTGATACCACTGAAGGGATTTCCATAGAACCTTGCCTAGGGTTAGGGTTGCATCACACATGCTATAACAAAAATTTAGGGGGTGCTAAACAATTCCAACCATGAATCGAACTAGAAAATTAGGGTAACAACTTGTAATATCACATATTAACTAGTGTCTAACACTAAGTGGGGAGAAATACAACCTTTCTAGACCTCCTCTTGTGACTCCTTCGATCTCCTAGAGTTTGAACCGGCTTGCTTGAATCCTTCCAAGTCTACGACGATCCACCTGGAGTCTCTTTGCTCAAGCTCCTTACTCCACTTGATCAAGATGAAGATGAAGCAAACAATCCACACTAATGGGCTAGAGTAGTATAGATTGGTGATGTGGTTTGTGTTCTCACCTAAAAATCCTTTCATTTTAAGTTCCCCACTCAATGAAAAATTCAAGAGAGCATGAAGGAAGAAGAAGAAGGAGATGGCTAGCTTGGGCTCATTTGTGATAATGATAATCATAAAGATAAATGAGAAAAGAAAATAGATATATATGAGTCACACTCACATAGAACCATGGTTAATAAATATCTAGATATTTTCATTTGTGAGTTAAAGAACAAAGAAATTAAACCATAGTCAAAACTTAGGTCGAGTAAAGAATAGTAATGAAGAATATTCAACCATGCATTAATCATTTTCTTTTTCTCAATAATGAAAATATATATACATATATATATATATATCTACTATGTAAGTCTTGCATTGACATCTCCTATGTATAAACAACCATGACACATGTATGTATGTACGTGTGCATTTACATCAACATGTATATATGCATACATACATCAAAATAGAAAAGGTTTAAACAAGTGAGCTAAAAGTCAATATTAAATCAACACTTGATTTAATAAACCGGTCATATCTCATATGACCCGACCAATAGAAAACGCCCGATTAAAACACGGTATCATATACTCGCATTTAATCGAGCTTCCGCACATATCTTATATGCACACCACATCACTGAGCCTGAGCTAGGAAACTCCTCTGTGGGACTGTAAAACTCGTCAATACGCCGACAGTAGGTGATGATCATATCAAGCACCCACAAGCCGTCAGCGGTACTTGGACGTAAGGTCTACCCGGGTATTGAGCGATCAGAAAATCAACAAGCAAACCTGCTCATACTCCTGTAAAGCCTGTCAGTAACACTACCGTATAGTCCGGTCTCTTCATCTGATATGTCGCATATCTAGTATAGGGGCGGTCAATGTCAGACCCCAGTAATCGATAAGTCGTGCCGATGTGAGACTCATAATGGGTCAAGAAACTACTGATAACACTTACCATTAGATCTCCATGTCATCCCTGGCCAGGGACTTCCTGTTATAGCCAATCGAACACAGCGCAACATCAACCCCCAATACCGGGAGAGACGAAACCCCTCCTATCGCTCATTGCCTCTGTGTGATTCGGGACTGTACCTAAAAGCCACCATTTTGCACGTTCTCATGAACGTGGTAAGGTGGAAATCAAAGCACAGTGGGAATCATACAAGACTCTATGACGATCTCGGGTCTACAGACTAACCTGTACCAGTGTCACCCGAGAACTACTATCTGACGATAGGTATAATACCAACTAGGAGTTCTCGGTGAGTCCAATCGGTGTACCCAGTCTCTACTGAGCACCCGTATACCATCTTTGATGTCAAACACCAATGGATGTCGGATTATCCATCGCCTATCATATGGGTCAAGAAGCGTATACGCTAGTTTACTCTGGAGTATCGATGCCCTGTCTCGATACATCCTTGACTAGGAACGATTATAGGATGTACTTGTGGACTACCCTGGCCCCACTAGTATGATCTCCATCATAGTCCTAATAGTCAAGTATACTTCCTAAGGGCTTTATCAACATGTGAGAGCTAGATAGTATCACAATACAATTCTACATGTTAAGACAAAGAGCAACCAAATATCATACTATCATGTCAAACAAGAAAGTCCTCTCTATATATATCGAAACATCCACTATAATATACATTATATATACAATAATTGCCTCTAGAGAATATACATAACTAACACTTGACACTGCTGCTTCACCTCGAGTGTGTTCCCACTGTACTTTGATTACTACCCTACCACGACTCAAAGGAGTCGTGCAAACAGGAAGTAGTTGGGTACAGTCCCGAAACACTTGGAGGCGGTGGCGGTTAGATAGGATTCGTCTCTCCCGGTATTGGGAGTTGATATTGTGCTGTGTTCGGAAGGCCATTACACAAAGTCCTTAGCCAAGACAAGCGAGATTTACTGGTAGGTACTCCAGTAGTTTCTCAGGGTGTTTTAGGCTATTCTCCGACACGACTTATCACTATTATGGGTCTGACGATTACCGCCGCCCTAGGCCCAATATGCGATACTCTTAGACGAATAGACCGAACTGTACAGAGATTGTCACATACAGGCTCAGTAGCAGTTCGGATGAGTTAGCTCATCGGTCTTCTTATCGACACATACCTGGGTAGCCGTTACGTGCAGCTAGTAATGTTTGCGGCTTATGGTTAAACTCACTGCCAGCGTAGTGTCGAGTTTTTAGAGTCCCACATAGAGAGTTTGTTAGTTGTATGTATGCCCTAGAGGCCATTATTGTACATGAGATGTATATTATAGTGGATGCTTGGACATATATAGGGAGGACTTTCTTGCTCGACATGATAGTACGCTATCTGGTTGCTCTTTATCTTAGCATGTACACTAACTGTCTCTCTGTTACATATTGATAAAACCCTTAGGATGTGTACTTGACTACCAGGATTATGATGCAGATCATACTAGTGGGGCCTGTGTAGTCCATGAGTTCATCCTTCAATGTTCCTAGTCGTGGGAGTATCGAGATGGGGCATCGATATTCCAGAGTAGACTAGCGTATACGCTTCTCGACCCATATGATGGGCGATGGATGATCCCATATCCATTGGTGTTTGACATCGGAGATCGTATACGGGTGCTCAGTGGAGACTAGGTACACTGAACAGACTCGCCGAGAACATCTAGATGGTATTATACCTCACGTCAGATAGCAGTTCTCTGGTGACACTGGTATAGGTTAGTCTGTCGACCTGAGATCGTCATAGAGTATTGTGTGTCTCTCACTGCGCTTTGATTTCCACCCTACCATGGATTTACTGAGTCGTGCAAACAGGTGGTTTTTGGTTACAGTCCCGAGTCACATGGAGGCAATGAGCGATAGGAGGGGCCTCGTCTCTCCCGGTATTGGAGTTGATGTTGCACTATGCTCGATTGGCCATAACTGGAAATCCCTGGTCAGGGTAGATGAGATTTACTGGTAAGTGTTAACAGCAGTTTCTCGACCCGTTATGGACCTTACATCGGCATGACTTATCAAGCTATTGTGGTCTGACGTTTACCACCCCTAGACGAGATATGCGACATATCAGATGAAGAGACCGGACTGTACGGTAGTGTTACTGATTGGATTCGCAGGAGTATGAGCAGGCTTGCTTGTTGATCTTCTGATCGCTCAATACCCGGATGGCCATTACGTTTAGCAAGCCTCTTGCGGCTTGTGGGTGTTTGATATGATCATCACCTACTGCCGGCGTATTGACGGGTCTTTAGAGTCCTACACAGAGGTTTCCTCGCTCAGGCGAAATGGAGTAGGAACACATATGTGATATGTGCGGGACCGAGATTAATACGAGTATGTGATACCGTATTCTATTCTCGCGATTTGTGTCATCGGTCGGTTATATGCAATATAGCCGGGTTATCGAATCAAGTGTTGATTCGATAAATTGATACACATGATATTAGTCGGTTATATGTGATATAACCGGATTATTAAATCAAGTGTTGATTTAATAATCTAATGTATAATTATATATTTGATATATTAATTTACATTAACTAGTATTAGCTCACTTAAGATTTATTTTCTCACTTGATTGTGCATTAGTATATATGTGATATATATTAGTGTATATTATTTTGTGTCATGATAGATGCCACATGCTACATGGGTGTATGAGACTCATACCATGCTTATAATAATGTGAGGGTTTTATTTATTTAAAGTAAATCAAAATTGGTTAGAAATCGTCACATGGTTGAAGCTTGTAGAATCTTGTGGAACCATTGACCAAGTCCACTCTTTTTGTTTTACTTATAGATGTTTATTAACCTAACCATTATTGTAACCCATGGTTTATTCTCTACATGGGTTAATGTATGACACTAACTCACCCATGGTTGCTATTCTCACCTCTTTAGTTTTCATTTTCTCATCTTGATCTTTTTCATCTTCTTCCTCCTCATGAAAGCTTTCTAGCTTTTAAAATGGTGAGAAAATATTGTGAGAAAATAAAATCTAAAGTGAGCCTATTTTCTACTTCACCATTCTTTACTATTAGCTATTTAGTTTAGGGTGTTCTTTTCATAAAGTTCATCACCTAGTGAAGAGGTAGCTTGGGTTTGAGTCTTCTCGATGTAGATCATTTTCGGCCTTGAAGACTTAGAGCAAGCTTGTTCATTTCTCCAAGGGAACCCATACTAGAGTTTGGGAGATCATTACTCGCAGCTAAAGGACTACTACTCAGAGCTTTAGTATTTAAGGACCGGTCTACAAAGGTTGTATTTCTCGTTCACTTAGTGTAATGGTAGATTGCATGCTTTATATTGTCTATTCACTCTAGCTAGATCCTAGGTTAGGGTTCATTAGCACTCTAGAAAATTTGAAATTGGCATGCTAAATGTCTTGAAAACCCAGTAGCGTGCTGAGGAATCCCAACAGTGGTATCAAAGCCGGTCTAGAGTATTAGACGTTGTTTGTTAGATTACAAAACCGAAACTACTCCGAAACTTTAAACACACAAACCCAGTTTCTGTCGATTTTTATATGGCCTCTAAAATTTTTTTAAACTACTGCAGAATGATGTATCTGATACACCATGAACACTACCAAAATTTGGTCCCATTTTGACCAATTGTGGCTGGCCACAACCCCTAAAAAACCGGTGAGCTCGGCCAAGTTAAGGATTTTGGGCTTCAAATTTTTGTATTGTTCCAGTCTCTGGGTTTTGGTTCTTCAGGTGTTGCTTGTTTTTTCTGTGATTGCATGTGATGTGGTCATGCTGTATAGGCTATTCGGAGTATTTCGTATTCGTAGTTTAACATGGTTTAGGGTTTTCACGTGTTATCTAGACGAAGTTACAAAGTTCGAACGAATGTCAAAACCCTATTTTTCCAAGTTTAAGGTATTCGGAAAATTATGCAAGTCATTCTGTGGACCCTCTAGAAAAATGAAATCCTAACTCGATATAATGACCATGGAACCGCTTACGAACCTTGGGGTTTGCGCCAGTTCTGCGGTGCCATTAATGAGGCTTGGGTTTGCCCTTCTACGGTTGGTCCATAGGTGTTGCGGCATGATTCTGGGTATTTTTGAACTGTGCTCAAGTGTTGAGCTTTCGGGAAATTGTGGGATTTTGATTAATCGATCGAAAAGTTTAACGTCGTCCGGAAATTTATGATGGGATACAATACTTGGAATCCACAATATTTGAATTTTATAAGTCTGGTAATTTAGTCTCATTTGATCGGTTGCCATGGGATTTTGATGTGATCAAAAGTCCGTCGCAATCACGTAGCGTACGCAGGTACTCGCCGGGTAACCTTACTAGATAGCCACACCCCATAGCTCCGACCAAGTGACTGTAGGAGAACCTCGTTGCCAAAAGCATCCGTCCGGGTGCTCGCAGCCACGGTGTTCCGCCTAAGTGCACTTTGTCGACGGTATCGGGGGTATGGCCGTCTACTAAAGTTCCGACGAGCATTCGATCAGGATGTTGGGAATCTTGTTGAATTACCCGACTTGATATTGAAAAGTGTTTTCGATATCCAGACTAAAATGCGGGGTTTATAATTGTTAGGCATGTGTTGTCTAAGGAATTCATATTGTTAGGCATAAAATCCAGAATATGAGATATTTCGGGCTTATGATGTCTAAGGTGGTTGCGGATTCCAACTGTTGTAGTTTTTTACTTTCTTTTCTGCGACCGTAAGTGTAATATGTGGTATATCGCCGGTTTTGTTGCTATACGTCAATGACAATTGGGATACGCATATTTACTGACATGTGATGTTATGTGTTGCTGTGATATGTTATATTGGATCGTCGTGTTTGAATAGCTAGGTTTTTTTATGTGAGATGAGAGTTTTTCATTTTCATTCATGTAAAAACTTGTATGTAATATTCTTTTATTAGGGAACTTCCGGGTTGAGGAAGATATCACTGTTGATGTATATTATTTACTTTTCAGTATTAGGATAGACCCAAGGAGGGGAGCACAAGTAACCGGGTTCTAGAGTCTAGTGGGAGACCATCTCGAGGCATCGAGTCCGGGTCTCCTAACTCTAGAATTGGTAGGGTTGCTTGCCGCTCTCGCAGGGGTCTAGGGATGTAGGTTTGGCTATTCATCACGACCGTGGAATCCGTGTTTTATACAGGCTTAATATAAAACCCGGAAATCCTAGTATATCCAATATTTCATATGTTGATTTCTGCTGCGATATTCTGTGATGTGATCACTTTATATTTTAAGATGGATACATTATAATATATAAGGTATATTATAGACGTTGCTTATGTTTTTCACCGGCACTAGCCCTGCCCCGCTCTGTCATTAGTTACCTAACCTGATGGTGCATGACGGGACTTCGAGGCGAATGCGGATACCATAAGCGTACGTTGTATTTATCTGTGATGCTTAGGTAATTTAAATGATGGGACATTCATTAATGAGATTAATGAAAGAAAATAAACCTAAAGATGTTGTAGAATCGAATTTGAAACCCACTTGGCTTTTTATGAAAAAGCAAAGTTTCAACATGCGGAGCTTAAGCCACTCCTTTTAAAAACCATTTGATTCTACAACGATATCAAGTTCAAAGCGTTAAAGGTTTTCACAAAAACCATTCGTAGCCCTCCATCATTTTAGGAAGTAGAGTACTTAGTATTCGTGCTGCATCTGTTGACCTTAGCCAAGGCGTAGTGTACGGTAGCTAAGTGATGTCTTCCTACACAGCATATGATGCCATTAATTAGGACAGTCATGTGACTTTTTTGACCTTAGCCAAAGGTCATGTGGGTGTGTCTAATTATTCACGAAATGACGGGTAGAACTTGACTAGTGTTTATGATTTGTTGACCATAACTAAGATCATAAGTGATAGGGGTAAAAACCATTATCGGGAGTTTCAAGTGTTGAAATTTGCAATGAGATTGCATACCTTCTATGAGATAGTTGGATCCTGATACCCACTGCGAGTAATTGTTACTCCTGGGAGAGTTTTGCACTTTACAATTAGACGATCAAGTAGGTGTCTAGAAAGGTGTCAATGGGGTTACACCTCTGGGAACACGAGGTTTATTTTAATTAGGTCTGTGCGAATGCACGGGAAACCTCCTTCAAAGTACCGGCACTGGCCTGGCTGAAAGATTGGCGAACTTGTAGGGTGTAATTAATCCCGGCTAGTCATTCCTTTTAGGGTTTGAAGGAAGATTTGATAAAAACAGTCGGAGCCATCCTGATTAGATAAAATATATAACCAATATAATCTTGCAAGAGCGCACGCAGAGTGTTTTCTTCTCTCTCTCTCTCTAGGTAGCGACCATGTCACGCCTTAATCATGATAATAATATGGATATATTGACCAAACCCGCTTGTTATACTGAGCCGGGGAACGTTGGTCCCGCTCAAACTTATAATTGTTATAAGACCGAGCAGGAAATAGGGGAATAACAGGATACCCATGCAACCCAAACGAAGAAAGTGCATGTTAATGCATCTTCTTCGGGTGTGTTCGTTACCGAGAACTGTTTCTCAGTACCCTCTACGTCCTGGGTATTTGATACCGGATCAGGATCCCGCATATGTAATCTGTTATATGGGCTACAGAAAGGTGGAGAACTAGGAATGGGTGATATGTCTCTAAGTATAGAGAACAGTGCAATTGTTGCTGCCAAGGTGTTGGCAAATATCACCCTGTCTTACCAAATACATTGATTCTGAACGAATGTTATTAGATACCGAACCTGATATACAACATTATATCAGTCTCTTTATTTACTAAAGAAGGATATAATTTTGTATTGTTGGATAATGTTTTGAACATTTCCTATATCAAGAGTTGATCAGTTCAGGCACGTTATCTAATGGAATATACATTCTAAATTAAGCCACAGTTCTGAACGTACAGAACACACACAAGAGGAAGAGTTCAGAAATGAACGAATCCTTCTTGAGATATTGTAGACTAGGTCATATCAATGCGACCCGACTAGCTAAGTTACATTTAGATGTATATTTAAATCAGTTTGAATTTATATCTTGTGAAACTTGCCAGTTATGTCACAAAGATATAATGACCATAGCTCTGTTTACTGGAAACAGAGAAAGAATCAGTGGACTTTTGGGATTGATACATGATAATGTATGAAGGTCCCCAGTCTACATATGCCAGGACTAGTTCTTTGTACTTCATTATATTCGTTAATGATCTCTCAGGATTCGGACATTTGTTCCTGTTAAAACACAAGCCTGAAGATTTTGAGAAATTCAATGAATATAAATCCGAAGTAAAGAATCAAAACGGGTATAAGTATTATGTCCTTTGATGGGATCAGGGAGGAGAATACTTGTGCATGGAATTCTTGGACTATTCTAAAGGAGAATGAGATTCTGTCTCAGCATTACTCCTCCGTATACATCATAGCACAATGGTGTATCGGGGTGGAGCAATCGCACCCTATTAGATATGGTGCGCTCTATGATGAGTACTGCTGAGTTGCCTGTTTCCTTTTGGGAGTTATGCACTTGAGAAGCAGCATACCTATTGAATTGGGTTCCAATCAAATCAGTGCCTACCACTCCATATAAGATATGGTATGGGAAGAGCCCATCTCTTAAGCATGTTAAGATTTAGGGTTGTCCGGCTTATGTCTAAAAGAAAAATCCGGATAAGCTCGAGGCAAGGTCAGTTCTGTGGAAGTTTGTTGGATATCCCAAGCATTCGCAAGGGAATATCTTCTACCGCACCAAGGAACAAAAGGTGTTTTTTTCTCGGCATGACCACCTTTTTAGAAAAAGAAATTTATTTTGGAAAGAAATTTTTGATCATGAGGTATAACTGGAAGAAGTTCCAGCTATACAAACTACAGATGATGTTTTGATAGAACCGGAGGATTCAATAGTTCCCGACGAACCTCAGCCTCTCCGCCGATCTGGTAGGGTTCCTCATCCGCCTGAGAGATACTTCGGTTTTCTCAATGACAGTAGGAGCGAGGATTGCATCATAGAGATGATGACCCAACTAGTTTCGAGTAGGCCATCAAGAGTGGGGACTCTATAAGAATGGCTGGATGCTAAGCGATCTGAGATGGAATCTATATACACCAACAAAGTATGGACTTTGGTTGCTATATCTGAAGGGTTAAATCCCCATCAGGAGCAAGTATATAATGAGAAGATTACATGGTGTAGATGAAAAAGTTGAGACTTGTTGTAAAAGGTTCTCGTCATCGACCAGGCGTGGATAATGATGAAACTTTTTCTCCAGTGGCTATGCTTAAGTCCATCCGGATCCTACTTGCCATTGCTACATACCATGACTACGATATCTGGTGGTTGGGTGTCATGACCGCTTTTCTAAATAATGATTTAGAAGAGAGCATCTATAAGTACACAGCCAGAGGGTTTCGTAGACAGTGGGAGTAGCGGAAACGTGTGCAAGTTGCTTTATGCGTTAAAGCAGGCATCGCGGAGTTGGAACATCTGTTTTGATGTGATAGTCAAAGCGTTTGACTTCATCAAAATGGTAGATGAACCTTGTATATACAAAATGGTAGCAGAAAGTATGGTGGTCTTCCTCGTATTGTACGTGGATGACATACTCTTGATAGGAAAGGTGTTTCCTATGCTACATTCGGTCAATCTATTCTTATCATAATGACTCTCCATATAGGATCAAGGTGATACCTCCTAAATCCCGGGTTTTGGATCTGAGATAGATCTAAGTGGATGTTAGGATTCTCACTAGGTGTGGTGAGATGGTATCAATTGATCCTGGGAAGAATCACTGGATAGCTTCTAGGGTGGTAAGGTCGACTGAATGTAAGTCACAGGCATTGTCTTTACCCTCAGTGGAGGGACGGTATGTTGGAAGAGTTCCAAGCTAGATACCGGGGCAAACTAGATGATAAAAGCTGGATACATCGCTATCAAAGATACTACCAATGAGGCAGTCTGGGTGTATATTTGTTCATAAGATGAACTTGGTTCCCACCATTGTATGACAATGGAGGTGTGGGTTTGACCTAGGAACCCCAGTCCCATCATTGACCTAGACATATTCTAAGGCAGTATCACCTGATCATGGAGATGGTTGATTTCCAAGTGATCGAGGTTAGGAGAGTAGATTCAGAGGTTAACACGGCGGATCCACTCACTGAGGTCTTTCCTGCGAGAGACTTTTATAGGACGTTGGGTATGCTATACTACAACAACTGGCCTTAGTGCAAGTGGGAGATTGTTAGTTGTATGTATGCCCTAGAGGCCATTATTGTACATGAGATGTTTATTATAGTTGATGCTTGGACATAAATAGGGATGACTTTCTTGCTCGACATGATAGTACGCTATCTGGTTGCTCTTTATCTTAACATGTACACTGTCTCTCTATTACATGTTGATAAAGCCCGTAGGATGTGTACTTGACTACCAGGATTATGATGCAGATCATACTAGTGGGGCCTGTATAGTCCATGAGTTCATCCTTCAATTTTCCTAGTCGTGGGAGTATCGAGACAGGGCATCGATATTCCAGAGTAGACTAGCTTATACGCTTCTCGACCCATATGATGGGCGATGGATGATCCCATATCCATTGGTTTCAGAAATCATATACGGGTGCTCAGTGGAGACTGGGTACACTTAACGGACTCGCCGAGAACTCCTAGATGGTATTATACCTCACGTCAGATAACAATTCTCTGGTGACACTGGTACAGGTTAGTCTGTCGTTCCGAGATCGTCATAGAGTCTTGTGTGTCACCCACTGTGCTTTGATTTCCACCCTACCACGGCTCTACTGAGTCATGCAAACAGGTGGTTTTTGGGTACAGTCCCGAGTCACATGGAGGCAATGAGTGATAGGAGGGGATTCGTCTCTCCCGGTATTGGGAGTTGATGTTGCGCTATGCTCGATTGGCCATAACTGTAAATCCCTGGCCAGGGTAGATGAGATTTACTGGTAAGTGTTATCAGCAGTTTCTCGACCCGTTATGGACCTTACATCGGCATGACTTACCAAGCTAATGGGGTCTGACGTTTACCACCCCTAGACGAGATATGCGACATATCAGATGAAGAGATCGGACTGTACGGTAGTGTTACTGATTGGATTCCCAGGAGTATGAGCAGGCTTGCTTGTTGATCTTCTGATCGCTCAATACCCGGGTGGACGTTATGTTTTGCAAGCCCCTTGCAGCTTGTGGGTGTTTGATATGATCAGCACCTACTGCCGGCGTATTGACGAGTCTTTAGAGTTCTACACAGAGGTTTCCTGGCTCAGGCAAAATGGAGTAGGAGTACATATGTGATATGTGCAGAACCAAGATTAATACGAGTATGTGATACCGTATTCTATTCTAGCGATTTGTGTCATCGTTCGGTTATGTGCGATATAGCCGGGTTATCGAATCAAGTGTTGATTTGATAAATTGATACACATGATATTAGTCGGTTATATGTGATACAGCTGGATTATTAAATCAAGTGTTGATTTAATAATCTAATGTATAATTATATATTTGATATATTAATTTACATTAACTAGTATTAGCTCACTTAATATTTATTTTCTCACTTGATTGTGCATTAGTGTATTTGTGATATATTAGTGTACATTATTTTGTGTCATGCTAGATGCCACATGCTACATGGTGTTGGAGATAGTGCCCTCAGAGTCAATTATTGGATCACAGGCACGTGATTGCAATGATTGAGGGAGGACCTATCCCGGTAGAACAGTCTTACTCGAGATGATAGTATGCTATCAGGTTTACCTTTATCATCGTGTACTGCTTTAGGTGACATGACATGTCACTATTGCACGTTGATAGAGCCCCTAGGATTCTTGCTTGACCACCAGCAGTATGAGGGCGATCATATAAGTGGGAGCTGGGGGTCTACAAACGTATCCTTAAAAGGTCCCTAGTCGTGGGAGTTTCGAGACCGGGCATCGATACTCCATTAGTAGACTAGTGTATACAGTCGAGACCCCGACGAGGGGCGGTGGCCGGTCTCACAAGCCACTGGTGTCAGTTGGATCACCTAAGATGTATACAGGTGCTCATTGGGTTATGAGTACACCGGACAGGACTCGCCGGGAACATGCTAGTTGGTCTTATACCTGACGTCAGATAGCAGTTCCCAGGTGACATGTGTACAGGTTAGTTCATCGACCTGGGGATCGTCATTTGTCTCGTGTGAGTTCCCACTGTGCTTTGATTACTACCCTACCACGGCTCAAAGGAGTCGTGCAAACAGGTTTTAGTTGGGTACAGTCCCGAGCCACATGGAGGCAGTGAGCGGATCTTCGGGGGTTTCGTCTCTCCCGGTATTGGGGGTGAGGTCGCGCTGTGTCTAGGAGAGCCTTTACACGAAGTCCTTGGCCAAGGCAGGAGATTTACTGGTAGGTATTCCAGTAGTATCTCAGGGTGTTCTGGGCTACACTCCGACACGACTTGTACCGCTTTTGGGGGTCTGACTTTTACCAACCCCCTAGGCCCGCCATGCGATGCTCATAGACGAACGGACCGGACTGTACGGATATTGTCACTGACAGGCTCAGTAGGGTGTCAGGATGAGTTCGCTCATCGACGTCCCTTTTAGTCAATAGCTGGTGGCCCGTTACGTATTGGCTTATACCTCTGATGGGCTAGTGGTTAAATCCATAGCCATAGTATTGACGAGTCTTTAGAGTCCACCACACATTTCAGTTACTCAGCTTTCGGGCGAAACGCTGTAGAGGCCGTATGGAGATATGGCAGGGTCCGATCAGATACGTGCGGTATTGCACGGATCAGGATCGGACGGTTTGTACTAGTAGCCGTATAGGATTATGGCAGGGTTCGATCAGATACGTGCGGTATTGCACGGATCAGGATCGAACGGATAATACTAGCCGGCTTTGGTTTAAGCCGGTCCTAGTTTAGTACAGTGTAGATTTTGTCTCATTGCATTTGTATCCGGTCGGAATACAGATGCGGGTGTGTATGCACAGTGTCGGGGTTTTCCTGTAATTTATTACGGGACCAGTTTACTGGAGTTGCCAGTTTGCATTCCGTTCCGGCCGGTTTTCGTTTGTTCTTTCCCGGCCGGACTTTTCCGATGGAGGGGGTAATTTGCAGTTTTGCAAATTACTTTTGTGGAGGGGTTTTATTGCATATATATTGATTATGATGGCTTTCTTTTCTTTGCACCATGCTTGCTTTGACTTGTGATTTGAGTGGGTATGGATTCAATAGTGTATAAGCATGGTTGATGTCTTTTGTTGTGGTCACCACTTGTTATCCTACAATTACCTCCCTTCATGCATCAATTCTATTAACCTCCACCATTTCCACTTAGCTTTGGCCGGCCTCTTTGATGAGGTGAAGATGATGGTTCATTTGTTTTGGTGTTGGAAATTTATCAATCATCTCATTTTTATCATGCCACCAAAACCTCTCCAAAGTTCATGATTTCCTTCTCCCTCCATGGCAACTTCACCACCCCAAAAGAGACTATGATTCTACACTACACATTCTACAGCAAATCTTGGACGCGTCGATTCGCCAGCTTCGCGCCCGAGTTGCCTCGGCATTGAGGTGGGAGCCCGTAAACGAAAAAGGCGATGTGGTGCCCTTTCCGACGAGGAGGAGACAGACGGAGATCCCGCGAGGAGATCGGAGTGGAGATGAAGACCGGAGGACTCGGATCAGTCGGTACATCTCTTCCCCTCTTGTTAGTTAGCTAGACTAGTTTAATGGTTACGATCCGGAGTTTAGTGCGCGGTGGTGCCGGTTTGCAAAGTCCGCAAAATTTAAGTTTATCACCGTTTCCGCATTCCGGCGTCGGATTCACGGCCGGGGCGCCGCCGTGCACTTACAGTGGTATCAGAGCCTCGCCATTAACTTAGTCTAGCTTTGTGTAATGTGTTTGCATTTCCGATCGACCAAAATTTCCAAAAACCGTATTTTTTGTTCACATCAGTTTCTGTTGAAATATTTTGGTCTCGAAAAATTTTTCAGGTTGTAAAATATTGATGTACTGGAAAATATAAGAGCTCTGTAAAAATTGGATGAAGTGACTCCACAGTTGGAGCGCGGAACCGCCGCGAAAACCCCATTTGTGCGGCCCTTCCGCCGCGCACTATTCACATCACTTCACCAATTTTTTACAGAGGCCTTCTGGGCTTAAAATATGGGCTTTGGAATATTAAAGTTGGGCCAATTGTTTCTGTGAGTGCTACAGTTTTCTTTGGGGCCCACTTGTTAATTGTTTGATCAATCGGAAATTTTTTAAACATATTTTTCACAGTATTTACATTATATCTGCGACCGTGAATGTCACTCGATCGGTAAATCCGGTCTAACTGCTATAGCCCGGTTAGACGGATTTGCGAACGTGACTTTCACGTTGATGTTCTATGTATTTGCTGTGATGTTGCGGATCGGTCGTGGGGGATAGCCTGGATGCAATGCTAGTACTGTGCTGTTGTATCATGTACATTTGATATTGCGGGGCGAGCGTCCGACATGTGGACTGCCGTCACTGCCTGTTTGTATTATTCTTTTGGGGCACGACCTGGTTGCGGTCGATGTACCCGGTGTATGTATATTTTACTTTCTGTACTAGGGTTACCCCGCGGAGGGGTGCACGGATAGCCGGGTTCTGGAGGGCAACGGGCCCGCATCTCAGGGCATTGAGACGGAGGGGCTTCAGTCTGGAATTGGCGGGCTATTCGCCGCACTCGTAGGGGGTACAGGTTGACCCAGGAGGGGTGCCCAAGTTACCGGATTCCGTGAAGTGCTGGGTGGTCCATTCACGGCACTGAAGGGGGCTGCCTCGCTTCAGGTTTTGGCGGGTGACTTGCCGCGCCCGTAGGGGTCTAGGTTTTCATTGCACAGGCTATCCACACGACCAGGGGAACGTCGGGTTTCAGTAGTGGCTCTGTGAAACCCGGGGATCCCAGATATCTGTATTGTTCTGTGATGCTGTACATTTCTGTGATGTTGCATTTTATTCACGCCTTGAGCGAAATACTATATATTGGTATATATATTAGTAGATGTTGTATATGTTTTTCATCCGCGCTAGTCCAGTCCCCGCTCTGTCGTTAGTAAGCTAACCTAACGAGTGATGACGGGACCCAGTGGCGAATGCGGATGGCATATACGTACGTCAGTATATTTTCGTTCTTTGTGGTGTGATCAATTGATGGGACTGCGTTGATTCGGATCAATGCAAGTTAAACAAACCTATTCTGATGTTGTTGGAACACTTTTCAAAAAGCTGTTATTGCAAGGACGTTCACTTTTGTTTTGCATCGTGGTATTCATTTGGAATATCCTGCACCTCATTCTACGGGGAAAGAGCCGAGATCCCTTCACCGGGAGTGACCTCTTTAGCAACGGTTTTCGTCACTATATTTTCAAAAAGCTATCCGTTCCTTCGACGATATCAAGTTCATTACGTTAAAGGTTTTCGCCAGAAACCATTCGTAGCCCTCCGTCATTTCAGTTAAATATTCGGTAGTATTCAAGCTATGTATTTTGACCTTACGCCAAGGCATAGTGATTGGTAGCTGCCGGGTATTTATCTGTTGCATAGATAGATGCGTTGGTTTGGGACAGTCGTACTACTATTTTGGCCTACGTCAAGGGTATGTACGGGTGGGTTCAGATTAACCTGGATAATGACGGGCAGAACTTGACATGTGACTTATGATATTTTGACCTCACGCCAAGGTCATAAGAGCATGGGGCAGAAATTACATCGGGAGTTTCAAAAGTACTGAAACTTGCCAGATATGCGCATACCTTCTGGAGTGTGATACCGTGAGCGGATTCCGTCACGTTATCATGCGATGAGAGTTGGATCCCGATTCCCACTGATGAGTTAGTTTACTCCTCGGGTGACCCCGACTAATTCTTCTTTCAGGTTTGGAGGAGAATTTGAGGTACAGTGGGAGGTTTCCAGATTAGATAAATTGGTAACCATTCTGATCTAGGTTAGAGTGCACGCTGAGTGTTTCTTTTCTCTCTCTCTTTGGCAGCGACCATTGACCCGACCCTAAGACTATGACTCAGTGACCAAGTTGACCGAACCTTCTTAACACTGGCTTTTGGATTGTCAGAATTGCAGACCTCATTGCCACTCCTACTTTTACCCTTTTCTCCAGGACACCCCGTATTACTGCGAACGTCCACTTCCATTGGACAAAACCATCGTATGGTTAGATACGAACTCGAAAGAATTTATTCGAGGATGGTTTCTGGTTCTGGAGAAAACGGATAGGATTATTCAGTTGTCTTTTCCTTTTACCCTCTCTCAGGTTACGAGTACTCCTTGGTTTAGGGGTAGTACACCTATTACGCAAATTGGATTGTCTTCTTCCAAACCTTAGGCTGGTGCCGACCGGTAGGGAATGAAGAAAACCAATTAGCATAACGATGGTGTGCAGAAGGTATTAAGTTCAGACAAAGCAAGGGATTAGTAAGAGGGCAAAGTAAATTGCAACAGATATTCACGACCAAACCAAATATTTCGTTACCACTCCCACATCACCTTTGTATTTCTCCAGGACACTCCGTATCACTACGAAGATCCACAGTTTATTGGGTACTCCATCGTATGGTTATATACGAACTCGAAAGGAACTTGTTCCAGTTCGGGGATGGATTCTGGTCCAGGAGAAATAGGAATAAGGTTTATTCGGTTGTCTTTTATCTTCACCTTCTCTCGCATTGCGAGTGCTCCTAGGACTAGGACAGTACACCCATTAAGCTTATTGGATAGACTTCTTCCAAACCATAGGCTGGTGCCGAACGGTAGGGAAAGAAGAAAACCATTTGGCCTAAGGGGTGTGCGGAAGGTAATGACTAAAGACATATAAAGGGATTTGGAGAGGTGGCAAAGAATTATACGGTTATAGTTGTGAATCTGGATAATGGAAGAGGCATTACTAGGAATACCAGGATACCCCATCGAAACATTTCAATGTTTCAGTTCACTGTGCACTGTTAAATGAAAACTGATTTCCCGATTAGATACTTACTCCAGGGTATGTATTTACCAGGTACGATTCTCACATCTGTATGGTTTTACAGATGATGGGTGGGAGTAAGTTATTGGGAATTGGGTGATCATCCTCATTATATCGGGATTCGTTGTAATCGGTGATATTTGAGGAAATCACCTGGGCTGTTTGCCGGTCGGCAAATATTTGGTTTTGAATATCCACTGTTATGCACTAATTTCAAATTGATATATCTGTACGTCTATTTTTATAGAGTGAGATATACCTTTCTGAAATTATGTCTACCACATTTACCTACATCAGTGGATGGTTAGGTAAGGAGCATTAAACAGCGGTGTAATTCTTCTTAACCATAAGTACAGTTTTCAACCTACGGCACATAGTGAATGAGTTATCAGACTCAAGGGACTTATACAGAGTATTGTATGTTGTCCAGGGTCCATCAGGACAGAGGGGTTGGTCCTCGTACTACATTCAGTTTACTTATGACTTCTCTAGTTTTTAGACAAGTGTTTCGTGGAAACACAGGGTCCGAATTTAGAGAAGTTATTGGTATTTGAATAGAGTGGAGAACCAGGTGTCGCAAGTATCGGGATTCTTCAAAGAGATCGAAGATGTAGATACTTGTGTATGGTATTCAGTTGATAGTAATGATAAAGAGATCTTGCTTCTCTTTCAGGTTACTCATAATTGGAAGTATTCCTAAGTTGAGTAACGCTGGTCGGCCTCCTTCCATTTAGTTGACATGCGCTGGGGACAGCTGCATGATTTGAATCTGGTTCAATTAAATCAGTGCCTCTGGTTCTATATTGGATATAGTACAGTTCATATCTTAACATTGTTAAGGTACGGGGAGTTGTCCGGCTTATGATTAAAACCAGACTCTGGATAACTCAAGGCACGTTTCTGTAATGGCTGTTTGTGGGTTGACCCAGGCTATGACGAGGGTTGACTTTCTACCATCTGGAAGATCAATAGTGATATTGTTCTTAACTCGCCACATTTTAAAAGAAATGGTTATTTTTCAGAAAACAGTAGCGGGAGTATGGTAGAACTGGAAGCGATTCCAGAACCGCAAACGATTACTGGAGATTTGATAAGGAACCTAAAGATTCAATCTGATTTGACATTCCATTGGCCACTCCGCAGAAAAGGTGGGTAACTTCAGGCACCCGAGAGGTACTCCGGTAGCCTCAAGGACGGTGACAGGGAAGTTCTTGTTTACCCACACTTGCCATTGTTGTTGTTCCAGGCTGCGAGACCCGGCAGGAGGATGAGTATAGCGTCGTTCTAAACTAGCTTTAGAAGTGCACGTCTATATGACTCTGCCAGAGGGTTGTCGTAGTCAGTGGGAGCAGCGGAAGCATTGGTGGACATCAGGCTTATGTCTGTTTATAGACTAAAGCAGATATAGCGGAGATAGATCATCTAATTCTGATGTGACAGTCATGGGTTTGACGTCGTCAGAATAGGGGATGGATCTGTTGAGAAGATAGTAGGGTGTGATATCCGGGTTTTGGATGACATACACAAAGTAGGAAAAGAAACTCCTATACTACAATCGGTTATTCTTTGGTCGTCACACAGTGGTTTCTCCACAAGGAACTTGGACACAATATCAGACATACTGGTTACTAGATCTATGGTTTTGGATCTAGATTTGGGTGGTTTCCCAATCAGGGTACTTTGACAGCATTCTAAGAGTATTTAGAATGGACGACTCCTGGCACGGTAGTGTACCTGCAGGTAATGGAGTCACCCTCTCTAAAGGTGTCTTATAGACTAAAGTAGAGAGAGGGATGTGCATGATTGGCAGATCACTTGCTTAGGCAATTGAGTCAATCATGAGATGTCAAGTGCCACACCAGATGTTGTTCTTGCACTAGATGCAATAAGTTGATATTGATCCAATCCTGGAGGAACAGTCGGAAGCAGTTTTAGAACATAAGTGGCTGTTCTAGGGATATGATAACGAAAGCCCTATTCGGGAAACAGTTATCATTCCAGGCTTCCAAGGTGACCTGGACGACAAGGAGGTTGTCAGAGTTACAGATTTCCTTCTGACGAGGGGCAGTATTTTGGACAGGTGATCCAAGGCAATACTGAGGGAGGCATGGTGCAGGATACTGATTAAGTTCAGTTGACGATACAGTCTAAGAAGTTTGGATTTGGAGTTCATTTATGAGCTGAGTCCCATCAGACATCCAGACACTCTAAGACAGGTATTGCTCATTTCGGGAGATGGCATTCTCCGCGAACTTGAGATATAGAGAGATATAGAAAGAAACTTCAGAGCGGATCCACTCACTAAGGCTATTCCTCGAACGCAATAGTTTCGCAAACAGGTTTTGTGCGACTGACTAGTAGAGGAGTTGGGTGTTCGGTATCACACGGGCTGTGAGTATGCGACATCGCAATAATTAGCCTTGAGTGCAAGTGGGAGATTGTTGGAGATAGTGCCCTCAGAGTCAATTATTGGATCACAGGCACGTGATTGCAATGATTGAGGGAGGACCTATCCCGGTAGAACAGTCTTACTCGAGATGATAGTATGCTATCAGGTTTACCTTTATCATCGTGTACTGCTTTAGGTGACATGACATGTCACTATTGCACGTTGATAGAGCCCCTAGGATTCTTGCTTGACCACCAGCAGTATGAGGGCGATCATATAAGTGGGAGCTGGGGGTCTACAAACGTATCCTTAAAAGGTCCCTAGTCGTGGGAGTTTCGAGACCGGGCATCGATACTCCATTAGTAGACTAGTGTATACAGTCGAGACCCCGACGAGGGGCGGTGGCCGGTCTCACAAGCCACTGGTGTCAGTTGGATCACCTAAGATGTATACAGGTGCTCATTGGGTTATGAGTACACCGGACAGGACTCGCCGGGAACATGCTAGTTGGTCTTATACCTGACGTCAGATAGCAGTTCCCAGGTGACATGTGTACAGGTTAGTTCATCGACCTGGGGATCGTCATTTGTCTCGTGTGAGTTCCCACTGTGCTTTGATTACTACCCTACCACGGCTCAAAGGAGTCGTGCAAACAGGTTTTAGTTGGGTACAGTCCCGAGCCACATGGAGGCAGTGAGCGGATCTTCGGGGGTTTCGTCTCTCCCGGTATTGGGGGTGAGGTCGCGCTGTGTCTAGGAGAGCCTTTACACGAAGTCCTTGGCCAAGGCAGGAGATTTACTGGTAGGTATTCCAGTAGTATCTCAGGGTGTTCTGGGCTACACTCCGACACGACTTGTACCGCTTTTGGGGGTCTGACTTTTACCAACCCCCTAGGCCCGCCATGCGATGCTCATAGACGAACGGACCGGACTGTACGGATATTGTCACTGACAGGCTCAGTAGGGTGTCAGGATGAGTTCGCTCATCGACGTCCCTTTTAGTCAATAGCTGGTGGCCCGTTACGTATTGGCTTATACCTCTGATGGGCTAGTGGTTAAATCCATAGCCATAGTATTGACGAGTCTTTAGAGTCCACCACACATTTCAGTTACTCAGCTTTCGGGCGAAACGCTGTAGAGGCCGTATGGAGATATGGCAGGGTCCGATCAGATACGTGCGGTATTGCACGGATCAGGATCGGACGGTTTGTACTAGTAGCCGTATAGGATTATGGCAGGGTTCGATCAGATACGTGCGGTATTGCACGGATCAGGATCGAACGGATAATACTAGCCGGCTTTGGTTTAAGCCGGTCCTAGTTTAGTACAGTGTAGATTTTGTCTCATTGCATTTGTATCCGGTCGGAATACAGATGCGGGTGTGTATGCACAGTGTCGGGGTTTTCCTGTAATTTATTACGGGACCAGTTTACTGGAGTTGCCAGTTTGCATTCCGTTCCGGCCGGTTTTCGTTTGTTCTTTCCCGGCCGGACTTTTCCGATGGAGGGGGTAATTTGCAGTTTTGCAAATTACTTTTGTGGAGGGGTTTTATTGCATATATATTGATTATGATGGCTTTCTTTTCTTTGCACCATGCTTGCTTTGACTTGTGATTTGAGTGGGTATGGATTCAATAGTGTATAAGCATGGTTGATGTCTTTTGTTGTGGTCACCACTTGTTATCCTACAATTACCTCCCTTCATGCATCAATTCTATTAACCTCCACCATTTCCACTTAGCTTTGGCCGGCCTCTTTGATGAGGTGAAGAGGATGGTTCATTTGTTTTGGTGTTGGAAATTTATCAATCATCTCATTTTTATCATGCCACCAAAACCTCTCCAAAGTTCATGATTTCCTTCTCCCTCCATGGCAACTTCACCACCCCAAAAGAGACTATGATTCTACACTACACATTCTACAGCAAATCTTGGACGCGTCGATTCGCCAGCTTCGCGCCCGAGTTGCCTCGGCATTGAGGTGGGAGCCCGTAAACGAAAAAGGCGATGTGGTGCCCTTTCCGACGAGGAGGAGACAGACGGAGATCCCGCGAGGAGATCGGAGTGGAGATGAAGACCGGAGGACTCGGATCAGTCGGTACATCTCTTCCCCTCTTGTTAGTTAGCTAGACTAGTTTAATGGTTACGATCCGGAGTTTAGTGCGCGGTGGTGCCGGTTTGCAAAGTCCGCAAAATTTAAGTTTATCACCGTTTCCGCATTCCGGCATCGGATTCACGGCCGGGGCGCCGCCGTGCACTTACACATGGGTGTATGAGACTCACACCATGCTTATAATAATGTAAGGGTTTTATTTATTTAAAGAAATCAAAATTGGTTGGAAATTGTCAAATGGTTGAAGCTTGTAGAAGCTTGTGGAACCATTGACCAAGTCCACTCTTTTTATTTTACTTGTAGATATTTATTAACCTAACCATTATTGTAACCCATGATTTATTCTCTACATGGGTTAATGTATGACAATAACTCACCGATGGTTTCTATTCTCATCTCATTAGTTTTCATTTTCTCATCTTGATCTTTTTCATCTTCTTCCTCCTCATGAAAGCTTTCTGGCTTTTAAAATGGTGAGAAAATATTGTGAGAAAATAAAATCTAAAGTGAGCCGATTTCCCACTTCACCATACTCTACTATTATCCATTTAGTTTAGGGTGTTCTCTTCACAAAATTCATCACCTAGTGAAGAGCTAGCTTGGGTTTGAGTCTCCTCGACGTAGATCATCTTTGGCCTCGAAGACTTCGAGCAAGCTTGTTCATTTCTCTAAGGGAACCCATACTAGAGTTCGGGAGATCATTACTCGCAGCGAAGGGACTACTGCTCGGAGCTTTAGAAGTGAAGAACCGGTCTACAAAGGTTGTATTCCTCGTTCACTTAGTGTAATGGTAGATTACATGCTTTATATTGTCTATTCACTCTAGCTAGATCCTAGGTTAGGGTTCATTAGCACTCTAGAAAATTTGAAATTGGCATGCTAGATGTCTTGAAAACCCAGTAGGGTGCTGAGGAATCCCAACAGAGTTTTCCTGCACCGGACAAAAGGTGTAGAGACTGTATGGTTTTATGGCAGGGCTTCGATCACTTACGTGTGCTTGTACACGTATGATGATCGGGCGGATAACACTAGTGTGCTTTGGTTTAAGCCCGATCCTAGTATTATATTGATGGATTATTTTCGTCTCTTTGTGTTCGTATTCTTCGGAATACGGATGCGGATATGTATATACGGATGAGGGGCGTTCTCATAATTTTGCAGGAAAGCTTCTAGAAGGGACACCTCATTAGGGTTTCTTTTTCTTTTATAGATTAAAGAATAATGATGTGGAGATATTTTCTTTGGATGGCTATGACTAATCACTTGACAAAAAAGATATTTGTGAACCATAGATATTTTTGTGAGATATTATCTCATCAATAATTCACATGGTTCATTATTCATCACAAATGAGAAGTCAAGCTTCATCCAAGCTCTCTTCTCCTCTCTCATTTTCTTCAAGTCTCATTCTTCTTCCTCATAACCCATAAAGTCTCATGAGTTGAGAAACCTTGGATTCCAAGAGCCAAAGCACTCCATCTTCTTTCTCTACACCCTCTAGGACTTCTAGATTAGTGAACTAGAAGCCATAGTTACCTCGGATTTGAGGTAGGATCTCAGACTATAGACTCTCAGGTGGATCGTCTTTGACTCAAGGAGGCCATCGAGGTTGCCCAATTCTTTTTTGATCCTTGGAGATGACGACGAGTAGAGGACAGCGATGAAGGCCCGAAGGACATGTATCGTGAGTTATAACTTCGTATCCGAGTAGTTAAACTTCAAGTAGTTTGCTAGCTATGGTTTATAATCGATCCTTGGTTCTAGTCGGTGTTGCGAAGCCCGTAAAAATAATTTTTTGCAATTTCAGCCTTCCTGCGAACACGTGGGGTGCGCGACATCGAATTACAGGATGGACTCGCCGAAAACATGCTAGTTGTTATTATACATATTTCTTAGATAGCAGTTCCCAGGTGACATGTGTACAGGTTAGTCTGTCGACCTGAGATCGTCATTTGTATTGTGTGAGTTCCCACTTTGCTTTGATTACTATCCTACCACGGCTCAAAGGAGTCGTGCAAACAGGTTTTAGTTGTGTACAGTCCCGAGCCACATGGAGGCAGTGAGCGGATCGTCGGGGATTCGTCTCTCCTGGTATTGGGGGTTGATGTCGCTAGGTGCATGGGTGGCCATCACCAGAAATCCTTGGCCGAGGTAGACGAGAATTACTGATTTGGATCAGTAGTTTCTCAGTTGGTGATGGGCTTCATACCGACACGAAATATCGCGTTATTAGGGGTCTGATTCTATCCACCACCTAGACTTAATATGCGATACTCTTAGACGAACAGACCGAACTGTACGGAGATATTTACGGATAGGCTCAGTAGGGGTTCGGATGAGTTTGCTCATCGGCCTTCCTTTCGCTCGATACATGAGTAGACGTTACGTACAGCTAGTGCCGCTGACGTGCTTATGGTTAAACCCACTGCCAATGTATTGACGAGTCTTTAGAGTCCCACACAGAGGGTTTCCCTGCTTCGGGCAAAACGATGTAGAGGTCGTATGGTTTTATGGCAGGGATCAATCATATACGTGCACTTTTGCACGTATCATGATTCGGACGGATAATACTAGTGGGCTTTGGTTTAAGCCGGATTCTAGTATTATATTATTGGATTATTTTCGTCTCTATGTATTCGTATTTTTCGGAATACGAATACGGGTATGTATATACAGATGAAGGTTATTCTTGTAATTTACTACAAGGTGCTTCTAGAAGTTGCCACCTCATTTTTGTTTATAACCATTTTTTTAAATGGTTAATAAGGTGGAGTATGAGGTGTGATTTCTCATTAAATGAAGCATGAAGTTGTGGTGACTCACATGGTGACTCATGGTTTACTATTGTAGCATGCTTGATTTATATGTTTTGTGAGATATTTTGTGAAAGGCTTGATTCATTCTTTGTTCACAACACTTAGCCATTTTTTCCATGGTTGCTTCAAACTCTCATCCTCAACTTTCTTCTTCTACCTCCACCCTAAAAGTCTCATGTATTAAGAAACATAGGGTGTTTGGAGACAAATTAATCCATCATTAGATTCTACATCCTTTAGGCTATCTAGTTTAGCGAACTAGGTACCCTAGTTACTTCGGCTATGAGGTTGGATCTTGAACTACAAATCCTCAGGTGGATCATATTCAATGGAGGGAGACCGTCGATCAAGCTTGATCGTGGTGGCATCTAGGAGCTTAGGAAGATGGTAGAAGACCGAAGGACTCGGATCATTCGGTATAACCATTCTAAACTCCTCTTTAGTTTGCTAGATTTAGGTTTATGGTAGATCCGGGTTATCGGGTTATTCTAGCGCCAATTTTGAAAAAAATTGTTCCGCAAACGATCACGGTAAATGGCCAAGGCGCTAGCATAACCTAACAACAACAACTTTATTTGCATTCAACTTTACATACAACTGTCTGGAATGAAAAGAGACAATGATAAAGCAAATGCCTAAACAATGACATACTGGAAGTAAATACAAGCAGTAGCTAATAGTCAGGCTAAGAAGCAAACTAGTCCAAGTCCTCTGGGACCGGCTCTATCTCCTCCGAATCTGGTCCTCCTAACGAACATTCCAAAGAAAGAAACGGAGAGGAATGTCATCTGCGAACTAGCGCTCGGTAAGTCCCAAAGAAGTTAAAGAAGATGGTATATAAAGTGAAGAAAAACCAAGTAAAAGTGAATAAGCAAGGTTATATATGAGAGTATATAAGCATTTTATTTACTGGTATAAGATAGTTATTCTAACATAGTTATTTGTAGTTTGATAAAGAAGGTATTCATGTATACGAAAGGAGTCCATCTTACCCCTTGGACTATAGTAACATGTAGTGCAAGGCCCCATCATAACCTACGGGAAAACGGCATGTGAATTCATGTAGGTGTCTTTTAAGTGACCTCCCATGCCACGATATACGTTCTGAACCAATCTACCCCTTTATCCCCGTGTATTGTAGTTTAAAGTTCAAGTTTACAGGTCTCGGCTGAATCCATGAATATAAAACTAAACGGGTTCATGTTCAAAATGCAATCATGTATTCAGGTATTCATGTCAAGTTATATCCATGATTCGGTCATGTCGAGTCAAGTATTCGAGTTCCAGTTTGATATATGAATTCAAGTATTCAGGTTCATGATCAAGTATTCAAGTTTGTGTTTGATTTTGGATTCTACTTTGAGTTTGGATTCAGGTTAGAGTCAGTATCTTATGAAAGGATTTATCTCTTGAATTTCTTAAGTTCGGAAGTAATCGGACAACTGCTGCACATGGACGGCAGGATTTGTATCTTTTTCCAAGACAATTGGCATTTGATAACTCCGTTAATTGGTCTAACCTGATTAGGCAAGCACTCCTTTCACTGGCTCTCTGGGGCTCAAGAGAAATGATACCGCTTAAACCTATATTAATCTAGAGTCCTTAATATTTATTATTTTTTTGTTTACATTGTATTTATGTTGTTTGCATTTCTCGAGGGGGTTTTATGAAAAATATTTTAATATTGTTTAAAATAAACCTTGAGGGTGATTTATATTATTTAGAGTTTTTTTTATGAACATGTATTTTCATATTTAGTAGTATTTTAGTGATAAAACCTAGTTTTTAAAAGTTTATGAAAATTACTGCTTTTTTGACAAATTGGTGGTATTTTATTAAAATTTAAAATTTTCATTTAAAAATATACATTTTTCACACTTTGTTTTTATTGAAAATACGGTTTCATAATTTTATATAATTTTCCAAAGCTTTAATTTTGTTCTAGAAATGTCGTATTCTTTTAAATCGTATTTTTATTCTTTTCGAGACTGAATGCACCATGAAGAGTTCTGTATCTCACTCTACTATCCCAATGACATATGAAAACCCGCACCATTCATAGATGGGTTCCCCTAAAAGGGTTGTAGAGGCACAATTGCAAAGGATTTTAAAAATAAGGATTAAAAACATGTTTTTAAAGTGATGGTATTTTATTGAAACTTGTTTCATTTAGATGAAAATTTCTAACCAAAATATCATGCTATGAATCAAAAGTGTGCGTGTGGGGTAGGTCGTTACCCGTGAATGTTCTAGAGATATGTAAGACTAATTATCGAACAAGGGTTATAGTTAAAGTTCATTATATTTATGTGAAAAAGTTTGTTATATGATCATTTCACATGGAATTTTAATTGCATAAAAAGGTAAATAAAGAGAATCATATTTTAAAGTTATGTTAGGTATTGGTGCGACATAAAAAGCGAGTTAGAATATTGAAAAGAAAATGTTATCAGAGTTAACTTCACTTTATCGATATCGTTTTAGAGATTGATTTAAGATGGAAAGAAGGAGAGAGGAAAGGATTTACGGTTTTAGAGTGTCGCGAAAAGAGTAAGGAAGAAGGCGAAGACTCCGTAGCATCACGGTAGCTCCGGGAAAAACTCTAATCTTCAACGAAGAAAACTTGATCGCTAACTCCACTTGACTCCACTTGTACTTCGAAAATTTTGGGAGAATTTTAATAGAGATTGTTCAGAATGGGGAGAGCTAAGGGATGGGATATATATATAGTGTAGGGATGAGGGTATGTGAGTTAAAGAATTGGAATTAAAATGAATTAAAATAGGATTAATGATGAAATGAAGGGTCTCTTGATGAATGCACAGTAATCAAACAGTACAGGGGAGTAGAGGGGAGTCAAAAGGACGCGTGAGCGAAGCACGGAGGCGATTGCGGCTACATTAACCGCCGGTAGCGGCTATAAATGTGATTTGGGCGGTTGGATGGGGGCCACATGGTTCAAGGCTTTAGGCATGGGTATTATTCTATGTTAACTCCTCATTTATTCTGTTTGATTTTTCTGAAACTTTTCGATTCTCTGTGTATTGCACGTGCAACTCTTAGACTTCCGAAACGTTAAAAAGAAAAATATTTAAAATAATTGGGACTGATGGGATTCGAACACATAGGCTATGGCACAACAGTACAGAGACTTAACCAGTGAGCTACACGTTGTTTTTATTGAACAAAAATAACTTATAACCCCTAATCAAGCTGAAATACCCTTTATATACATTTGAATCAATTACATTTGTACAGGGATTTCAAGTTCATTACAAGTGCTTGCTATAAATTTTTGTTTTTAAAAGAATATTACGCACAGATTTTACATGAATGAAAATTGAAAAACTCTCATCTCATACAAAAAAAACCCGGCTATTCAATCACGACGATCCAATAAAACATATCAGCGTCACATAATATCACATATCATCAACGTAAGTAAATACGCGTATCCCAAATTCCGTTGACGATATGTGATATTATGTGTCGCTGATATGTTTTATTGAATCGTCATGATTGAATAGCCGAGGGGTTTTATGTGAGATGAGAGTTTTTCAATTTTCATTCATGTAAAATCTGTATGTAATATTCTTTTATTGTATAAAACTGCAATAATTAGAATCCACATATCCTTAGACATCATAAACCCGGAATATCTCATATTCCGAATTTCATGCCTAACCAGATAAATCTTGTATTTTAGTCTCAAATTGAAAACACTTTTCAATTACTTAGTCGAGAATTCAAAAAGATTCTCGACTACATTATCGAATACTCATCAGAAATTTTAGTAGATGGCCACACCCCCAATGTCGTCGACGAAGTGCACTAAGGTGGAACACCGTGGCCGCAAGCACCCGAGTGGATGCTTTTGGCACCGGGGTTCTCCTACAATCACTTGGTCGGGGCAATGGGGCATGGCTACCTAGCAAAGTTATTTGGCGAGTATTCACGTACAATACGCGATTGCGAACAAGCTACACTTGATCGTTAGTCAAGTGTAGGATGGTGAAGTAGGGGATAAGAAAGCTCACAAGTATGTGTTCAAGTTTCATGGTTCACATCACATGTGAAGGTTGAAACCTATAAACCCTAGCACCACCATGAGGTTCTAATGACATCAACCTTCTCATTGTCATGGTTCAAGCTTCAACCCTACTGTTTTTATCAAATCTTCCTTCAAACCATAAAAGGCAAGACTAACCGGTAGTTAAGTAACCTAATTGTGCATGACGGGGCCCACTGGCGAATGCGGATGGAATAAGCGTACGTTCTATTTTTGTTTCATTTTTCTGTGATGTTTAGGAAAAATTAAATGATGGGACTTCATTAATGAGATTAATGAAAAGAAAGAAACCTAAAGATGTTGTAGAATTAAATTTTCAAAAAGGGTAGCTCTAGTTCATGCGTTGCATAGTGGTATTCCTTGATGAATATCCAGCACCTCATTCGATGAGGAAAGAGCCAAGATCCCTTCACCGGGAGTGACCTCTTTAGCGAAACTAGCAAATGCTAAAACTCACTCGGTTTTGTTTTTTGATAGCTTCTCTAGTTCTTACTTTGCATAGTGGTATTACTGAATATCCTGCATCTTATTCGATGAGGAAAGAGACGAGATCTCTTCACCGGGAGTGATCTCCTTAGCGAAGCTGGAAAATCCTAAAAAACACTCCTTTTCAAAATCATTAGATTTTACAACGATATCAAGTTCATTATGCTCATGGATTTCTTAAAAACCTGCGTAGCCCTCCGTCATTTCAGATAAGTACTATTTAGTATTCGTTCTACGTTTGTTGGCCAGTGTCAAGGCATAGTGTGCAGTAGCTGATTAGTACTTATCTACGGCATGAGATGCGATTGGATTAGGATAGTCGTACGACTTTGTTGGCCAGCGTCAAGGGTCGTGCGGGTGGGTTTAATTCAATCAATAAATGAGCTGGTTGAACTTGACTAGCAGCCTATGATTTGTTGGCCAGCGTCAAGGTCATAGGAAGTTAGGGGTAAAATCCATTATCGGGAATTTCAAGTGTTGAAATTTGCAATGAGATTGCATACCTTCTATGAGATAGTTGGATCCCGATACCCACTGCGAGTAAGAGTTACTACTAGAAGAGTTTTGCACTTTACAATTAGCCGATCAAGTAGGTGTCTAGAAAGGTGTCAATGGGGTCATACCACAACGAAAACGAGGTTTATTTTAATTAGGTCCGTGCGAAAGCACGGGGAACGTCCCTCAAACCACCGACACTGGCCTGGCCGAACAATTGGCGAACTTGTAGAGTGTAATTAATCCCGGCTAGTCTTACCTTTTATGGTTTGAAGGAGGATTTGATAAAAATAGTGGGAGCCATCCTGATTAGATAAGATAATAACCAATCTAATCTTGCAAAGAGAATACGCTAATGCGTTTCCTTCTCTCTCTTCAGGCAGCAACCAATGTCATGCCTTAATCAAGATAATAATATGGATGTGCTGACCGAACCCGCTTATTGTACTAAGCTGGAGAACGTTCGTTCCTTAGGAATATGTGAATATTAGGATTCCCGCGCCACCCGTATGAAGAAACAGCATGTTGATGCATCTTCTTCGGGTGTGTTCGTTACCGAGAACTGTTTCTTAGTTTATTCTACGTCCTGGGTATTAGATACCGGATCAGGATCCCACGTATGTAATTTGTTACATGGGCTAAAGAAAGATAGAGAACTGGGAAAGGATGATAAATCCCTAACAGTAGGGAATGGTGCAATTATTACAGCCAAGGCAGTAGGCGACTATCACCTTGTATTACTAACTGGTAATACATTGATTCTGAACGACTGTTATTACATACCAAAGATGATTGGTAACATTATATCGGTTTCTTTGCTAACTAAAGAAGGATATAATCTCACATTAGAGGATAATGTTATGAACATTTTAGAAAATCAAGTGTTGATTGGATTTGGTACGTTATGTAACGTTATATACGTTCTTAATCAAAGTACAGTTCTTAATGTACAGAACACAAACAAAAGGAAAAGTTCAGAAATGAACGAAGCCTTCTTGTGGAACTGTAGACTAGGTCATATCAATGCGACAAAGCTAGCTAAGTTGCATAAAGATCCATATCTGAATTGGTTCGAATTTACATCTTATGACACTTGTCAGTCATGTCTTAAAGGTAAGATGACCAAGACTCCGTTTACTGGATATGGAGAAAGAGCTACTGAACTCTTGGGACTGATACATAGTGATGTATGTGGCCCAATATCTACAAATGCTAGAAATGGTTTCTCATATTTCATTACATTCACCGATGATCTCTCAAGATTCGGATATGTGTTCTTGATGAAACACAAATCTGAAGCTTTTGAGAAATTCAAGAAATTTAAGAATGAAGTAGAAAACCAGACGGGTAAAAGTATTAAAATCCTTTGATCTGATCGGGGAGGAGAATACTTGAGCGGGGAATTCCGAGACTATTTAAAAGAGAATGGGATTCTCTCTCAGCTTACTCCTCCGGATACACCACAGTACAACGGAGTATCAGAGCAGAGGAATCGCACCCTATTAGATATGGTGCTCTCTATGATGAGTACTGCTGAGTTACCCATTTCCTTTTGGGGTTATACGCTTGAGACAGCCATGTACCTATTGAATATGGCTCCCACCAAATCTGTACCTACCACTCCATATGGATATGGAAAGGGAAGAGACCATGTCTTAATATGGTTAAGATATGGGGTTGTCCGGCTTATGTGAAAACACAAAATCCGGACAAGCTCGATGCAAGGGCAGTCCTATGCAAATTTATAGGATATCCCAAAAATTCGCGAGGGTATATCCCCTACCACTCCGAGGAACAAAAACTGTTTGTTTATCGACATGCCACCTTTTTAGAAAAGGAATTTCTTGTAAAAGAAATTAGTGGCAGTGAGGTAGAACTGGAAGAAGTTCCAACAGCACAGAGTACAACTGACGATTTGGTGGAACCGGAGGATCCAATAATATCCAACGAACCCCAGCCACTCCGCAGATCTAGTAGGGTTCCTCATCCACCTGAGAGATACTACGGTTTTCTCGTAGATGGTGGGAGCGAGGATTGCATCATGGAAGATGATGACCCTACTAGTTTCGAGCTGGCTATCACAAGTGGAGACTCTGTGAAATGGCTGGATGCTATGCGATTCGAGATGGAATCCATGTACACCAACAAAGTATGGACTTTAGAAGTTGCTCCTGAAGGGGTAAAACCCATTGGGAGCAAGTGGATATTCAAAAAGAAGATAGGTGTAGATGGAAAAGTTGATACTTTCAAAGCTAGACTTGTAACAAAAGGTTTTCGTCAACGACCTGGCGTCAATTATGATGAAACATTTTCTCTTATCGCTATGCTTAAGTCCATCAGGATCCTACTTGCCATTGCTGCATACCATGACTACGAAATCTGGCAGATATACGTTAAGACCACTTTTCTAAATGGTGATTTAGAAGAGAGCGCATATATGACACAGCCAGAGGGCTTCGTAGACAGTAGGAGCAGCGGAAAGATGTGCAAGCTGCTTAAATCCATCTACGGATTGAAGCAGGCATCGCGGAGCTGGAACATCTGTTTTGATGAAGCTGTCAAAGAGTTTGACTTCATCAAAAATGTAGATGAACCTTGTATATATAAGAAGACTATAGAGAGTAAGGCGGTCTCCCTCGTACTGTACGTGGATGGCATACTCTTGATAAGAAACGATGTTCCTATGCTACACCCGGTCAAGCTCTTCTTATCACACAAGTTCTCCATGAAAGATCTTGGTGATGCCTCTTACAACCTGAGGATTAAGATCTATAGAGATAGATCTAAACGGATGTTGGGATTGTCCCAATCCAGGTACATAGACACCACACTAAAGAGGTTTAGTATGGAGGATTCCAAGCGGGGTAATTTACCCGCCTGCTCAGGAATCACTCTCTCCAAAAAGATATCTCCCAAGACTGATTTGGAGAGGGCACGCATGCAAGGGATACCCTATGGATTGGTATTAAGCTCTATCATGTATGCGATGTTATGTACCAGACCGGATGTAGCTTACTCACTAGGTGTAATGAGCAGGTATCAATCAGATCCTTGGGAAAACCACTGGACAGCTGTGAAGAATATTCTTAAGTACTTGAGAAGGACTAAAGAAATGTTCTTGGTGTATGGTAACGGTGAACTCCAGGTGGAGTCCTTTACCGATTCGAGCTTCTAGAGTGATAAAGATGATAATAAGTCAGTCTCAGGTTTTGTCTTTACCCTCAACGGAGGGGCAGTGTGTTGAAAGAGTTCCAAGCAAGACATCGTAGCAGACTCGACGATGGAGGCTGAATACATCACTGCCAAAGAGGCTGTCTGGATGAAGAATTTCATTGCTGAGCTTGGCGTGGTTCCATCCATTGAGCATCCAATACCTGTGTATTGTGATAACAATGGAGCTGTGGCTTTTGCCAAGGAACCCAGGTCCCATCAGAGATCCAGACATATTCTTAGGCGGTATCACCTGATTAGGGAGATAGTAGATCGCCGGGAGATCGAGGTCAGGAGAGTTGACACGAAGGACAACGTAGTGGATCCACTCACGAAGGCCCTCCCGCAGATGCAGTTTGAGAGACTTTTTGGGATGTTGGATATGAGATACTACAACACATGGCTTTAGTGCAAGTGGGAGATTGTTAGGAATATGTATGCCCTAGAGGCCATTATTATATATGTGATGTATATTATAGTGGATGTTTGGACATAGATATAGAGGACTTTTTGCTCGACATGATAGTATGCTATCTGGTTACTCTTTATCTTAACATGTTAACTGGTATTCTTTACTGTCTTGCTCTCACATGTTGATAAAGCCCTTAGGATATGTACTTGACTACCAGGATTGTGATGAGATCATACTAATGGGGCTAGGGTGGCCCAAAAGTGCATGCTTTAATCTGCTCCTAGTCGAGGGAATATCGAGATTAGGGCATTGATATTCCAGAGTAGACTAGTGTATACATTTCTTGACCCTTAGAGGGAGATGGTTGATCCCACAACCATTGGTGTACGACATAAAAGATTGTACATGGGTGCTCATTGGAGAATGGGTACACCGAATAGCACTCGCCGAGGACTCCTAGTTGGTAGTATACCTATCGTCAGATAGCAGTCCTCTGGTGACACCGGTACAGGTTAGTTTGTAGACCCAAGATCGTCATAGAGTCTTGTGTGGCTCCCACTGTGCTTTGATTTCCTCCCTACCATGCTCAAAGGAGACGTGCAAACAGGTGGAATTTGGGTACAGTCCCGAGTCACATGGAAGCAATGAGCGATAGGAAGGGTTTCGTCTCTCCTGGTATTGGGGGTTGATGTTGTGCTATACTCGATTGGCTATAACTGGAAGTCCCTGGCCAGGACTGCTGCTGAGATTTACTGATAAGAGTTATCAGTAGTTTCTCGAACCGTTATAGGCCAGACATCGGCATGACTTATCACGTTACTAGGGTCTGACGTTTACCACCCCTAGGCATGATATGTGACATATCAGACGAAGAGACCGGACTGTACGGTAGTATTACTGATAGGCTTCATGGAGAGTATGGACAAGCTTGCTTGCTGATCTTCATATCGATCAATACCCAGGTAGCCGTTACGTCCAGCTAGTACCGTTGACGGTTTGTGGGTGACTGATGTGATCATCACCTACTGCTGGCGTATTGACGAGTCTTTAGAGTCCCACATAGAAGTTCTCTGGTTCAAGAGAAATGAAGTAGGACACATATGTGATATGCGTGTGGGCCTGATTAAATACGTGTATTTGATACCGTATTGTAATCTGGCAGTTATCGGTTCGGTTATATGTGATATAACCAGATTGTCAAATCAAGTATTGATTTGATAATGTGATATACAGATAAATGATATTAGTCGGTCATATGTGATATAACCGGATTATTAAATCAAGTGTTGATTTAATAATGTGATATATATTATATTTGATATAATTATATCTTAACTAATATCATTAGCTCACTAAATATTTTATTATATGTATTAATGTATATATATATATATATATATATATATATATATATATGTAGCATGACATAAATTTCTATTTTATGAAAATGGAAATGAGGTGGAAAATGGGAAGACTTTGGGAGTTTGGTTGCAAGCATGGGCTTTTATCATTGTTTATTCATCTTGACTCGCTATTCAAGTATGGGTGCAATTTTATATTGTAATAATTCCATGTTTGAATGAGTGAGGTCAAGGGGTTATCCATTCACTTGCTCATTCTAACACTTAGCCACTTTTCTTTAGTTGCTCCCATATGCTCTCTAGCTTCTTCATCTTCCTCATTGTCATGGTTCAAGCTTCAACCCTCACATGTGATGTGAACCATGAAGCTTGAACACAAACTTGTGAACTTTCATGGGGTTCTCACTGTTTGTGTTCAAGCTTCATGATTCACATCACATGTGAGGGTTGAAGCTTGGACCATGACAATGAGGAAGATGAAGAAGTTAGTGAAAGGTTTCTAGGCACACCAAGGAGGTCTCACAAGGCATCAACCATGCCAATTTGAAATTTTAACGGTGCCGAGAAACCCTAACAAGATCGTTGGCTAGATTTTTAGGCGACAAAACGAGCTAGTTAACATCTTAACTAAAAGTAAACGAACATACAACCTTTGTAGATCCGTTTCTCCACCTCCATAGCTCCGCAATGAAGTCTCCTCGCTGTCCATATCAAATCCCGGGCTCTAGCGTCGGCTTCATCGGAGAAAGAGCGGGCTAGGTCATCGACGACGTGCCGAAGATGATCTACGTCGAGGCATCACTAGATCAAGCTCCACCTTCACCAAGCCATGAAAACTTGTGAAGGAAACACCCTATACTACTTGGCAAGAGGTAGAGGATGAAGAAATAGGAAGTGGGTTCACTTTAGAATTGGATTTCTCACTCATTTTCATCAATCACCATTGATGAAGAAAGGTTTTCTTCAAGTGAAGAGGAAGAAGAAGATGAAGATAATTATTATGATAAGTCTATTTTAAAAAGGATAAATGAATGAATACTTATCATAACCAAACCCTAGTTAAGTGCAGAGAATAGACCATGGTTTGTTTAAATGGTTAGGGTTAAGTATGAAGACAAGAATGGTGACTAAGTCAAAGCTTCATGAATCTTCAAGAAACAAACAAATAAAGCCACCATTCTTTCTTTATCTTTTCCAAAACAAATAAATAAATAAATAAATAAGATAATCAAAACCCTAATCATTAACTTAACCATGGTTTAATCTTTACACTTAACCAAGTTAACATGTATCATCAAACATGATACAATCATTTGCACAAAAAGTATATCACATATACAACTTGTACAACCAAGTGAGAAAATCCTTTTAAAGTGAACCGATACTAGTTAATGCAAAGTAATATATCATATATATAATTATACATTAAATCATTAAATCAACACTTGATTTAATGATCCGGTCATATTGCATATAACCGACTAGTATCATCAGTAACAACTTATCGAAACAACACTTGATCCGATAACCCGGCTATATCGCATATAACCGAGCAATGTCACATATCGCGAGAATCAAATACAGTATCACATACTGGTATCATTCTCGGTCCCGCACATATCTCATATGCGCTCCTATTTCGTTTCGCTTGAGCCAGGAAACCTCTGTGTAGGACTCTAAAGACTCGTCAATACGCCGGCAGCAGATGATGATCATATCAAGCACCCACAAGCCGCAAGCGGTCTGCTAAACGTAACGGCCACCCGGGTATTGAGCGATCAGAAGATCGACGAGCAAGCCCGCTCATACTCCAGTGAATCCATCCAGTAACACTACCGTACAGTCCGGTCTGATCGTCTGATATGTCGCATATCTCGCCTACGGGTGGTAAACGTCAGACCCTAATAGCTCGATAAGTCGTGTCGATATGAGGTCTATAACAATTCGAGAAACTACTGGTAACACTTACCAGTATATCTCAGCAACCCTGGCCAGGGATTTCCTATTATAGCCAATCGAACACAGCGCAACATCAACTCCCTATACCGGGAGAGACGAATCCCCTCCTATCGCTCATTGCCTCCATGTGATTCGGGACTATACCCAAAAACCACCGTTTTGCACGCCCTCTTGGACGTGGTAAGGTGGAAATCAAAGCACAGTGGGAACCACACAAGACTCTATGACGATCTCGGGTCAACAGACTACTCTGTACCAGTGTCACCTGAGAACTGCCATCTGACGTAAGGTATAATACCATCTGGGAGTTCTCGGCGAGTCCGTCCAGTGTACCCAGTCTCTACTGAGCACCCGTATATCATCTTTGATGTCAAACACCAATGGATATGGGATCATCCATCGCCCATCTTTATGGGTCGAGAAGGTATACGCTAGTCTACTCTGGTATATCGATGCCCCGTCTCGACATACCCACGACTAGGGACTTTGAAGGATGTACTTATGGACTACCATGTCCCCACTAGTATGATCCGCATCATAGTCCAGGTAGTCAAGTACACATCCTAGGGGCTTTACCAACATGTAATAGAGAGACTATCTGTATACACGTTAAGGTAAAGGGTAACCAGATAGCATACTATCATGTCGAGCAAGAAAGTCCTCCCTATATATGTCCCAGCATCCACTACAATATACATCCAATGTATAGTAATGGCCTCTAGGGCATACATATAACTAACAATCTCCAACTTGCACTAGGGCCATCTGATAGCAGTGGTTGTAGTATCTCATACTCAACCATCCCATAAAAGTCTCTCGCTGGGAATAGGCCTTTGTGAGTGGATCCGCCGTGTTATCCTCTAAGTCTGCTCTCCTAACCTTAATCTCCCTGGAGATCAACCATCTCCATGATCAGGTGATACTGCCATAGATTATGTCTGGGTCACTGATGGGATGGACGTTCCTTGGCATAAGCCACAACTCCATTGTCACACAATGGGAGGAACATAGTTCATCTCATGAACCAATATACACCCAAACAGCCTCTTTGGTAGCATCTTAAGTAGTGATGTATCCTGCCTTTATCGTCTAGTATGTCACGGTATCTAGCTTGGAACTCTTCCAACATACCGTCCCTTTACTGAGGGTAAAGACAATGCCTGCGACTGACATTCAGTCGTCTTTATCACCCTGGAACCTTTCCAGTGATTTTCCCCAGAATCGTTTGACATCATCTCACTACAACTAGTGAGAATCCTAACATCCAATTAAATCTATCTCATAGATCCAAAACTCAGGATTTAGGAGGTATCATTTTGATCCTACACAGAGAATCACTGTGATAAACGGAGATTGATCGAGCGTAGCATAAGAAACTCCTTTCTTATCAAGAGTATGTCATCCACGTACTCTACGAGGATCACCACCATACTTCCTACTACCTTTTTGTTTATACATGGTTCATCTACCATTTTGATGATGTCAAACTCTTTGACTAATCCATCAAAACAGATGTTCCAACTCCGCGATGCCTGCTTTATCCTATAAAGCATCTTGCACACGTTTCCGCTGCTCCCACTGTCTACGAGGCCCTCTGGCTGCGTACTTATAGACGCACTCTTCTAAAACATCATTTAGAAAAGCAGTCATGACACCCAACCGCCAGATTTCGTAGTCATGGTATGTAGCCGTGGCAAGTAGGATCTGGATGGACTTAAGCATAGGTATTGGAAAAGGTTCCATCATTATCCATGCCTGGTTGATGACGAAAACCTTTAACAAGTCTAGCTTTGAAAGTCTCAACTTTTCCATCTACACCAAGTAATCTTCTTAAGATATACTTGCTCCTGATGGGGATTTAACCCTTCAGATATAGCAACCAAAGTCCATACTTTGTTGGTGTATAAGGATTCCATCTCAGATCGCTAAGCATCCAGCCATTCTTATAGAGTCTTACTCCTGATGGCCAGCTCGAAGCTAGTTGGGTCATCATTTCATGATGCAATCTTCGCTCCCACTGTCATAGAGAAACGGAAGTATCTCTCAGGTGGGTGAGGAACCCTACTAGATCGGTGGAGAGGATGAGGTTCGTTGGTTACTATTGAATCCTTTGGTTCTACCAAATCATCTACTGTAGTTTGTATAGCTGGAACCTTTCCAGTTCTACATTACAGACCTTGCCTCGAGCTTGTCCGGATTTTGCTTTTAGACATAGGCCGGACAACCCCAAATCTTAACTAGCTTAAGACATGGGCTCATACCATACCATATCTCATATGGAGTGGTAGGCAACAGATTTGCTTTGAACCCTTTTCAATAGGTATGCAGCTTCTCAAGTGCATAACTCCCAAAAGGAAATAGGTAACTCAGTAGTACTCATCATAGAGCACACCATATCAAATAGGGTGTATCTGCTCCGCCCCGATATACCATCGTGCAATGGTGTATACGGAGGAGTAATGCTGAGAGAGAATCTCATTCTCCTTTAGAATCATCCAGGAATTCCGTGCTCAAGTATTCTCCTCCTTGATCACATCAAAGGACATAATACTTATACCCGTATTGTGGTTCTCTACTTCTAACTTATATTCTGTGAATATCTTAAAAGGTTCGGACTCATGTTTCAACAGGAACATAGGTCTGAATCTCGAAAGATCATCAGAGAATGTAATGAAGTATAAAGAACCAGTCTTGGCATGTGTAGACAAGGGACCTACATACATCAACATGTATCAGTCCCAAGAGTCCATTAACTCTTTCTCTGTTTCCAATAAACAGAGCTGTGGTCATCTTATCTTTGTGACATGACTGGCGAGTTTCACAAGATGTAAATTCAAACTAATTTAAATATGCATCTTTATGTAACTCTAGCTAGTCGGGTCACATTGATATGACCTAGTCTTCAATACCTTAAGAAGGATCCGTTCATTTCTGAACTCTTCCTCTTATGTGTGTTCCATATACTAAGAACTGTAGTTTGATTTAGAACATCAACGCTTTTAGATAACGTGCCTGAACCGATCAACTTTTGATATAGGAAATGTTCAAAACATTATCCAACAATACAAAATTTTATCGTTTCTTTACTAATAAAGAGACAGATATAATTTTGTATATCAGGTTCGGTATCTAATAACATTCGTTCAGAATCAATGTATTGGTAATTCAGGGTGACAGTGACCAACAGACTTGGCTGCAACACTTGCCCCGTTTTCTGTCTCATGAAACTCATCACCCGTTCTCAGTTTTCTACCTTTCTGTAGCCCTATGTAACAGATTACATATCAGGGATCCTGATCTGGTATTACATATCCAGGACGTAGAGGATACTGAGAAACAGTTCTGTATAATGAACACACCCGAAGATGATGCATCATATGCACTTTCTTCGTTTGGGTGGCACGGGAAATCTGGTATTCCCCAATTTCCTGCTCTGTCTTATAACAATTATAAGTTGGAGCGGGACCAACGTTCCCCAGCTCAGTATAACAAGCGGGTTCGGTCAATATTCCGTTTTATTATCTTGATTAAGGCGTGACATGGTCGCTACCTGGAGAGAGAGAGAAGAAAACACTCAGCGTGCGCTCTGTCAAGAAAAGATTGGTTATTATTTTATCTAATCAGGATGGCTCCCACTGCTTTTTATCAAATCTTCCTTCAAACCCTAAAAGGAAAGACTAGCCGGAATTAATTACACACTACAGGTTCGCCAATCTTTCAGCTAGGCCAGTGTCGGTACTTTGAGGGAGGTCCCCCGTGCTTTCGCACGAATCTAATTAATGTAAACCTCGTTTTCCTAGAGGCGTAACCCTATTGACACCTTTCTAGACACCTACTTGATCGGCTAATTGTAATGTATAAAATTCTCCCAGGAGTAACTCTTACTCACAGCGGGTATCGGGATCCAACTATCTTATAGAAGGTATGCAATCTCATTGCAAATTTCAATACTTGAAATTCCCGATAATATTTTGCCCCCAGCGTCCTATGACCTTGACGGAGGCCAAACTACCCATAGTCCGCTAGTCAAGTTCAACCCGTCATTTCCTGATTGAATTAAACCCACCCGCACGACCCTTGACGGAGGCCAAACAACGCCGTACGAATACCCTAATCCAATCGCATCATATGCTAGCAGATAAGCACTAGTTAGCTACCGTACACTACGCCTTGACGGAGGCCAAACAACCGCAGCACGAATACTAACTAGTACGTATCTGAAATGACGGAGGGCTACGACAGGTTTTTCTGAAAACCTATTGCGTAATGAACTTGATATCGTTGTAGAATCAAATGATTTAAAAATGGAGTGCTTTTGAGGCTTTTCTAGTTTTGCTAAAGGAGTCACTCCCGGTGAAGGGATCGTCGGTCCTTTCCTTGTCGAATGAGGTGCGGGATATATCATATATATCACTGTGCAAAGCAGAACACTTAAAAGCAATCAAAAGACAAACCGAGTGTGTAGCATCTGCCAGTTATTGCTAAAGGAGTCACTCCCGGTGAAGGGATCTCGGTCCTTTCCTTATCGAATAAGGTGCAGGATATATCATATATACCGCTGTGCAAAGCAAGAACTGTAGCTACCTGTTTTATTTTGAAATTCGATTCTACAACATCTTAGGTTTCTTTTATTTCATTAATCACATTAATGAAGTCCCATCATTTAAGTACCTAAACATCACAGATAAATACGACGTACGCTTATGCCATCCGCATTCGCCTCGATGTCCCCTCATGCACCGTTAGGTTAGGTAACTAACGGCAGAGCGGGGCAGGGCTAGCGCGGGTGTAAAACATAAGTAACGCCTATATAATATATCATATATACTATATACTGTATCTATCACAGAACATCACATGATCACATCACAGATATCGCAGCAGAAGAAACATATGAAATATTGGATATACTAGGACGTCCGTGCTTTCAATACGAGCCAGTATAAAACACGGATTCCACAGTCGTGATGAATAACCAAACCCACACCCCAAGACCCCTACGAGAGCGGCAAGCAACCCTACCAATTCTGGAGTTAGGAGACCCGGACTCGACTCCTCGAGTTGGTCTCCCACTGTACTCCAGAACCCGGTTACTTGTGCCCTCCTCCTTGGGTCTATCCTAGTGCGGAAAAGTAAATAATATACAAACGGGTGACAACTTCCACAACCTGGAAGTGCCCCAATAAAAGAATATTACATACAGTTTTTACATGAATGAAAATGAAAAACACTCATCTCACATAAAACCCCCCCGGCTATTCAAACATGACGATCCAATATAACATATCCAGCAACACATAACATCACATGTCATCAACGTAAGTAAATATGCGCATCCCAATTGTCGTTGACATATAGCAACGAAACCGGCGATATCATATATTACACTTACGGTCACAGAAAAGAAAGTGTAAAACTACAACAGTTGGAATCCGCAACCACCTCAGACATCGCATGCCTGACCAAATGAATTACTTAGACATCGCATGCCTAACAATTATAAACCCCGCATTTTAGTCTCAAAATCGAAAACCCTTTTCAATATCAAGTCGGGCAATTCAACAAGATTCCCGATATCCTGATCGAATGCTCGTCGCAAACTTTAGTAGACGGTCGCACCCCCGACGCCGTCGACGAAGTGCACCAAGGCGGAACACCGCTGCCGCGAGCACCCGAACGGATGCTTTCGGCGACGGGGTTCTCCTACAGTCACTTGGTCGGGGCTATGGAGTGAGGCTGTCTATTAAGTTTACCCGGCGAGTATCCGCGTACGCTACGTGATTGCGACGGACTTTTGATCACATCAAAATTCCGTGGCAACCGATCAAGTGAGACTAAAGTGCTATGTTTATAATATTCATTCAGTTATCTCATAACTATCTGTGAATTCCAATTATTGTATCACATTCCAGATAATTAGAAAATGTTAAACTTTCCGATCGAACATTCAAACACCCAAGTTTTCCCGATACAGATCAACACATGAAACAAGTCTAAAAACATTCAGTTCGTGCCTCAGTACCAACGGTCCAGCCGTAGAAGGGTCAAGCCAACGCCTCACATGTGGCACGCCGTACTGCCCCAAACCCTAAGGTTCAAAGGGCAGTTCAAGACGGTCACATAATCGAGTTAAGGTTTGTTGTCTTCTAGAGGGTCCATCGAGTTACTTGCACTACTTAGAACGTCTTTAAACTACGGAAAAATCCAACACTTGGAAATTTCCCGACAGGGGAAAAATTGGGTATTTATATCCGGATCGAACTTTTTAACATATTCTAAAATTTATCCGGAAAGCCACATAGACAAAATCTGATACTCCGATCGAAACACCGAATCCCCAAAACAACCCCAGAAAGTTCAACTCTTGAATAAATATTAAAAATTCCCATAAAACTCAGCACCAGAAAAGAGGAATTACTGTGCAAAAAATATTGCGCATTGTGAACAGTAGGCGGCGGAACCGCGGCAGAAGCCATGCTTCTGCTGCGTTTCCGCGGCGGTTTAGACGCATCATGAGCTCGTTTTGCACCATAATTCTTATATCTTCCTGCTGATATTTTAAAGAATTTTTAATATGGAAAAATCCCAGTTTTTAGAAAAAGTCCAGAGAGCATGGATTGTGTTAGGGTTTCGGTTCGTTCGGGTTTCAAACTTCGTCTACGCTTCGTCTAAGGCTCTAGCTAGGCTCTGATACCAATGAAAGGTTCCTAGGCACACCAAGGAGGTCTCAGAAGGCATCAACCATGCCAATATGAAATTTTAACGGTGCCGAGAAACCCTAACAAGATCGTTGGCTAGATTTTTAGGCGACAAAACGAGCTAGTTAACATCTTAACTAAAAGTAAACGAACATACAACCTTTGTAGATCCGTTTCTCCACCTCCATAGCTCCGCAATGAAGTCTCCTCGCTGTCCATATTAAATCCCGGGCTCTAGAGTCGGCTTCATCGGAGAAAGAGCGGGCTAGGTCATCGACGACGTGCCGAAGATGATCTACTTCGAGGCATCACTAGATCAAGCTCCACCTTCACCAAGCCATGAAAACTTGTGAAGGAAACACCCTATACTACTTGGCAAGAGGTAGAGAATGAAGAAATAGGAAGTGGGTTCACTTTAGAATTGGATTTCTCACTCATTTTCATCAATCACCATTGATGAAGAAAGGTTTTCTTCAAGTGAAGAGGAAGAAGAAGATGAAGATAATTATTATGATAAGTCTCTTTTAAAAAGGATAAATGAATGAATACTTATCATAACCAAACCCTAGTTAAGTGTAGAGAATAGACCATGGTTTGTTTAAATGGTTAGGGTTAAGTATGAAGACAAGAATGGTGACTAAGTCAAAGCTTCATGAATCTTCAAGAAACAAACAAACAAAGCCACCATTCTTTCTTTATCTTTTCCAAAACAAATAAATAAATAAATAAATAAGATAATCAAAACCCTAATCATTAACTTAACCATGGTTTAATCTTTACACTTAACCAAGTTAACATGTATCATCAAACATGATACAATCATTTGCACAAAAAGTATATCACATATACAACTTGTACAACCAAGTGAGAAAATCCTTTTAAAGTGAACCGATACTAGTTAATGCAAAGTAATATATCATATATATAATTATACATTAAATCATTAAATCAACACTTGATTTAATGATCCGGTCATATTGCATATAACCAACTAGTATCATCAGTAACAACTTATCGAAACAACACTTGATCCGATAACCCGGCTATATCGCATATAACCGAGCAATGTCACATATCGCGAGAATCAAATACAGTATCATATACTGGTATCATTCTCGGTCCCGCACATATCTCATATGCGCTCCTATTTCGTTTCGCTTGAGCCAGGAAACCTCTGTGTAGGACTCTAAAGACTCGTCAATACGCCGGCAGCAGATGATGATCATATCAAGCACCCACAAGCCGCAAGCGGTCTGCTAAACGTAACGGCCACCCGGGTATTGAGCGATCAGAAGATCGACGAGCAAGCCCGCTCACACTCCAGTGAATCCATCCAGTAACACTACCGTACAGTCCGGTCTGATCGTCTGATATGTCGCATATCTCGCCTAGGGGTGGTAAATGTCAGACCCCAATAGCTCGATAAGTCGTGTCGATATGAGGTCTATAACAATTCGAGAAACTACTGGTAACACTTACCAGTATATCTCAGCAACCCTGGCCAGGGATTTCCTGTTATAGCCAATCGAACACAACTCAACATCAACTCCCTATACCGGGAAAGACGAATCCCCTCCTATCGCTAATTGCCTCCATGTGATTCGGGACTGTACCCAAAAACCACCGTTTTGCACGCCCTCTTGGACGTGGTAAGGTGGAAATCAAAGCACAGTGGGAACCACACAAGACTCTATGACGATCTCGGGTCAACAGACTACTCTGTACCAGTGTCACCTGAGAACTGCCATCTGACGTAAGGTATAATACCATCTGGGAGTTCTCGGCGAGTCCGTCCAGTGTACCCAGTCTCTACTGAGCACCCGTATATCATCTTTGATGTCAAACACCAATGGATATAGGATCATCCATCGCCCATCTGTATGGGTCGAGAAGGTATACGCTAGTCTACTCTGGTATATCGATGCCCCGTCTCGACATACCCACGACTAGGGACTTTGAAGGATATACTTATGGACTACCATGTCCCCACTAGTATGATCCGCATCATAGTCCAGGTAGTCAAGTACACATCCTAGGGGCTTTACCAACATGTAATAGAGAGACTATCTGTATACACGTTAGGGTAAAGGGTAACCAGATAGCATACTATCATGTCGAGCAAGAAAGTCCTCCCTATATATGTCCCAACATCCACTACAATATACATCCAATGTACAGTAATGGCCTCTAGGGCATACATATAGCATACATATAACTAACAGTTAGAGAGCATATGGGAGCAACTAAAGAAAAATTGCTAAGTGTTAGAATGAGCAAGTGAATGGATAACCCTTTGAACTCACTCATTCAAGCATGGAATTATTGCAATATAAAATTGCACCCATGCTTGAATAGCGAGTCAAGATGAATAAACAATGATAAAATCCCAAGCTTGCAACCATGCTCCCAAAGTCTTCCCACTTTCCACCTCATTTCTATTTTCATAAAATAGAAATTTATGTCATGCTACATATATATATATATATATATATCATATATATATATTTATATATATACATATATATATTAATACATATAATAAAATATTTAGTGCGATAATGATATTAGTTAAGATATAATTATATCAAATATAATATATATTACATTATTAACTCAAAACTTGATTTAATAATCCGGTTATATCATATTTGACCGACTAATACCATTTATCTGTATATCACATTCTCAAATCAACACTTGATTTGACAATCTGGTTATATTACATATAACCGAACCGATAACAGATAACTGTTAGATTACAATACGGTATCACACACATATTTAATCAGGCCCACACACATATCACATATGTGTCCTACTTCGTTTCGCTTGAACCGGGGAACTTCTGTATGGGACTCTAAAGACTAGTCAATACGCCAGCAGTAGGTGATAATCACATCTGTCATTCACAAGCCGTCAGCGGTACTAGATGGACGTAACGGCTATCCGGGTATTGAGCGATATGAAGATCAGCAAGCAAGCTTGTTCATACTCTCCATTAAGCCTATCAGTAACACTACCGTACAGTCCGGTCTCTTCGTCTGATATGTCGCATATCATGTCTAGGGATGGTAAACGTCAGACCCTAGTAACGTGATAAGTTATGCCGACGTCTGGCCTATAATGGTTCGAGAAACTACTGATAACTCTTATTAGTAAATCTCAGCAGCAACCCTGGCCAGGGACTTCCAGTTATAGCCAATCGAGCATAGCGCAACATCAACCCCCAATACCGGGAGAGACGAAACCCCTCATATCACTCATTGCCTCCGTGTGACTCGGGACTGTACCCAAAATCCACCTATTTGCACATCTCCTTTGAGCATGGTAGGGAGGAAATCAAAGCACAATGGGAGCCACACAAGACTCTATAACGATCTTGGGTCTACAGACTAACCTGTACCAGTGTCACCAGAGGATTGCTATCTGACGAAGTATACTACCAACTAGGAGTCCTCGGCGAGTCCTGTTCGGTGTACCCATTCTCCAATGAGCACCTGTGTACAATCTTTGATGTCACACACCAATGGTTATGGGATCAACCATCGCCCTCTAAAGGACGAGAACCGTATACACTATTCTACTCTGGAATATCGATTCCCTAGTCTCGATATTCCCTCGACTAGGAACAAATTAAAGGATGTACTTTTGGACCACCCTGGCCCCGCAAGTATGTTCTCATCATAATCCTGGTAGTCAAGTACATATCTTAAGGGCTTTTTCAACATGTGAGAGCAAGACAGTAAACAATACCAGTCAACATGTTAAGATAAAGAGTAACCAGATAGCATACTATCATGTCAAGCATGAAATTCCTCTATATATATGTCCAAGCATCCACTATAATATACATCACATGAACAATAATGGCCTCTAGGGCATACATATTCCTAACAGTTTTCACTTCCGCCTTCGCCGCGAGTCTTGCGGCACGGGCACTAAGTTCCTTATCGTGGTATCAGAGCCATGCCAAACGCTTTAACTAGTTGTAGACGATGCAAATGTTTCAAAACCGAAATTTTAACCGTATTCGTTTTCTAAATCTAAGTTTCTGTTCTGAAAATTTCATGGTCTCTGGAAAAAAAATGGACACTTGCAGAGCGCTCCTCTTTTGATAATAAAACTTTGCACGAAACCCGAGGAACTAATTCCAAATCTTAGCCGCTTTTTTACTCATTTTAGTCGTAATTCGCGGCCCAAATTACAATTAGATCCCTAGGTTTTTGTGGTGGCTTGGAAATTGGAAAACTTGATTTTTGGTAAACTTCTTTTTGCCCCGGATTTCAGTATATGTTATCTTTGTATTTGGGCAAGTTCGGGAAATTTTTCGGTCAAAACTAATGCATCGTTTATGATCTGTATCTTTGTTTGTGTATTGTTAAACGTTGACTATTTGCTATATGTTCGATTAGACGGGGTTGCACACTGGTTACTTGTTGTGTTGTTTTAGATATATTTCTTGTGATAGTTTAGTCGGATTGTCGTGATTGGATAGCCCCTTGTGCGATTTGTTTGTACAAGTTTGTGATGAATGTATATTTGATTATTTTGGAAGAATGGTCGGATTGTGGCCGCCGTTGCTGCTTGATGTATATTTTTTCAGGACACGTACAGGTTGCGGGCGTAGTCAACGTTGTGTATATATTTCCTTACTTATACTAGGATATTCCGTGATGGAGTGCTCGAGTAGTCAGATTCGAGAATACAGTGGATGACCATCTCGTGGAGTCGAGACCGGCCACCTCATTCTCGGATTTGCGGGTTGATCGCCGCACTTATAGAAGGTGTAGCTCTAACCCAAGGTTGAGTGCTTAAGTTACTGGATTCTAGAAAACGTAGGGTAGCCCACTCATGTTATTAAGGGAGGGGTATCCCGTTTCTAGGATTGGCGGGTAGCTTGTCGTGCTTATAGGGGTCTTGGTTCGAAATTGTACGGGCTATCCATATGACCGGGGAACGTTGTTTTCATTTGCAGCTCAAACGAAACACAGGGCTCCTAGTTTATCTACCATTCCATCTTGTTTGTTGTTTATCGCATGTCTATGATGTTTATTACTTTCTTGATATATATATATATATATATATATATATATATATATATATATATATATATATTAGATCCTTCTATATGTTTTGCATCCACGCTAGCCCTGTTCCCTCCCTGCCATAAGTTAAGTAACCTTACAGTGAAGACCCAGGACCCTATGGAAAATGTCGATGGAATATAAAAGCATGCTATTTTGGTTGTTTTTGTGTGGATTAGAAACATAGATTGATGGGATTGCATTATAAGTTTAATGCAAGGGAAAAAAACCTAATATGATGTTTTCGGAACCAATTTTTAAAACTACTCGGTCTTCTTCAAAACCATTGGTTTTCTACAAAACCAATTATTTTAAAAGCGAAGCCTAAACCACTCCTTTTCAAAGACACTCAAGTTCTTTCAACGATATCAAGTTCATAAAGTTAAAGGTTTTTTCGCCATAAAAACCATCCATGGCCCTCCATCATTTCAGATTAGTATTACCTAGTATTCATACTGCGTTTGTTGGCCTTTATCAAGGCATAGTATTCGGTCGCTATATAGTGCTTTTCATTGCATAGTGATACGATTAGTTAGGACAGTCGTATAACCTTGTTGGCTTTTTTCAAGGGCTTATACGGGTGGATTTAAATTAATCCAGGATAACGACGGGTTGAACTTGACTTGAAACTTATGATTTGTTGGCCTTTGTCAAGATCATAAGATGCTTGGGGTAAAAACCATATCGGGAGTTTCAAATATAAGAGAAACTTACCAAGTATGCGCATACTTTCTGGAGTGTGGTGATTTTGGTTAGCTTCCGTCAAGTTTATCACACAATGATAGTTGGGTCCTGATTCCCGCTGATGAGTCGGTATTACTCCTCGGGAGATTTTCACTTCACAATTAGCTAACTTATTAGGTGTCTAGAAAGTTTTACGAGGTTACGGCTCTGCAGAAATGGGGTTATTTAATTAGATCCATACGAAAGCATGGGGAGCCTCCCTTAAAGTACCAACACTGCCTGGCTGAACGGATAACGAACTTGTAAGGTGTAATTGATCCCGACTAGTTCTCCTTTTTGGGTTTGAAGGAGAATTCAAGGAAAATGTGGGAACCATCCTGATTAGATAAAGTGGTTAGCCAATCTAATCTTGATAGAGTGAACGCTGAGTGTTTCTTCTCTCTCTCTCTCTCTTTGGCAGCGACCGTGACTAACCTTAAACTAAAACTCGTAAACCAAGTTGACCGAACCTTTTTACATCTGACTTTGGTTTGTCATGATCCACGGCTAAGTCGCATATATCCTTGCCGCTCCTACTTTACCCTTTGCCTTCTCCATAACACTTTGTATCACTACGAATATCCATATTGCTTGGAATGGCCATCTCGTATAGTTACATACGAACTCGAAGAAATTTATTTCAGTATGAGGATGGTCACGGGTTCTGAAGAAATTGAATTGTATAATTTAGTTGTCTCCTCTTCTTTACCTTCTCTCAAATTGAAAGCTCCTTGTATTAGTAGAGTACACCTATTATGCTTGTTGGATAGTCTTCTTCCAAACCTTAGGCAGGTGCCGAAAAGTGGGGAAGAAAGAAAACCAACTAGCTTAAGTTGGTGTACAGAAGTTAAGATATAGAGACATATAAAAGGATTGAAGTGAGGGCAAAGGAAATTGCAACTACTGTCGTAAATCTAAGCATTGAAAAAATCATTACTAGGAATACCCGGCCACCCCATTGAAACATTTATGTTTCAATATTCATGTGCAGTAGTGATTGAAAACTGCTTTACCTATTACATTCTGACTCTACGGTATGTATATACTGGTTGAGATTCTCATATCTGTATGGCGTTACAGATGATGAGTGGAAGCAGTCTATTGGGAATTGGGTGATTAGATCATCATATCAGAATTCTTTGTAATTGGTGATGTTTGAGAAAATCACCTAGGTTTGCCTAAACGACAAACATTTGGTTTTTTGAACAGCCGTTTTTGTATACCAATTTTTAAAATGAAATATCTGTATCTTTATTTTATAAAGTGAGATATGAATTTTGAAAATATTTCTTAGACCTTTACCTCTATCAGTTGAGGATAAGATAAGGTACAATAAATAACGATATAGTCGTTCTTTTCCAAAAATACAGTTTTCTACTAACGACACACAGATTTTGAGTTAGTAAAACTCTTGGGACTTAAACATTATAACGTATGTTTTCCAGTGTCCATTAGGACAAAGGGTTGGTACTCGTACTATATTCCGTTTACTTATGACTTTTCTGGTTTTAGACATGCATTTCGTTGAAATTTAAGGTCCAAATTTTGAGAAGTTATGGGTATAAGACTAAACTAGAGAACCATACGTTGGAAGTATAAAGATTTTTTGAGGTAATCGAAGATTTAGATACTTATGCTAGGTATTCTATCATAGTAATATTAAGAACTTGATTCTTTATCAGGTTACTCATCTGTGGGTGCGCTTCTTGATGAGTAATGATGTATGGCCTTTTTTCCATTTTAGGGGATATGCACTGAATTCATTTGCATAACTTTTTTATCTGGTTCCATATAAATTAGTGCCTTTGATTCTATATGGATATGGTTGCATATCTTATGGATGGTAAGATATGGAGTTATCCGATTTTTGCTTAAAGGCAGAATCTGGACGAACTCAAGGCACGCTTCAATAATGACAGTTTGTGGGTTATCCCAAGCTTTCATAACGGTTTAACTTCTACCGTTTGCAAGATCAATAGTTGCATTGTTCTTGACTCGCCACCTTTTTATAAAAGGAATTCTTTACAAAAGAATTTAGTGGGAGTTTTGTAGAACTGGAAGTGATTCCAGAACCTCAATCCATTACTGAAAATTTAGTAGAACCTAAAAATTCAATTGGATTTGACAAACCATAGCCACTGTGCGAATTTTAGTAGGTGACCTCAGCCATCCGAGAGGCACTTTGATTTCCTCATAGATGGTGATAGGGAGGTTTGTATCATGGTTATGATGGCCATACTAGTTATCAGCTGGCTATTGGGAAGTGGTGACTTTTGGATGATGGCCAAATGCCAGATATCCAAGTTGGACTCCACGCACTTCAGCAAATTATAGAATTTGCTAGGTGCTCCTGAAGAGGTAAAACCCATTAGGAGCAAGTAGATCTTTTGAGACCAATGCAGGTGGAAAGTAGTAACCTAATAAGGCTAGACTTGTAGGAAAGAGTTTTCATCAAATACCCGATGTGGATTGTGATGAAACATTTACTTCGATGTCTGTGCTGAAGTCTATACGAATATGATTGCCGCTGCTGCTATTCATAACTATGAGATTTGACAGGTGGATGACTATAACGTCTTTCTAAATGGGAATTTAGAAGTGCACGTGTATATGAATCTGCCAGAGGGTTGTCGTAATCAATAGGAGCAGCGGAAGGTGTGCAAGTTGCTTATGTTTATTTATAGACTAAAGAGGGCATGGCGGAGGCGGATCATCTATTTTAATGTGACAGTCAAGGTGTTTGACTTCATCAAAAGAACAGATGACCAAGTAAGAAGGTTTTAGGGAGTATTGTCCTAAGATTTGGATGAAATACTCCTGATAGGAAGTAATATTCCTATACTACAATCGGTTAAATTGTGGTTGTCACAAAAGTTTCCCCATATAAGATCTAGATAATATATCAAGTATTCTGGTAACTAGATCTATGTCATTAGATCTAAATTTGGGATGTGTCCCAATTTGGGTATTTGGACACTGATTGATGTGAAAATTTGTGTTTGTTTACCGCAATCAATAACGGTGTCGCTCGTAGCTAGACCGAGATGAGTACGGGTCGTCCTTTGGGAAACGTGGAACCTTTTATTTTTATTTTAGATGTGTTGAGAAAGAGAGGAGGAATAAAGAATTTTGTGAGAAGTTTCTAGATCTACTTTAAACAAGAATGTAAAATATAGATCTAGATTATTTTAGAGATTTAAATAATATAATAATAGGGCTTGTAGGGTTCGTTAGGATTTAGTAGTTATGGAAGATTAATTAAAAGTTACCCTTTTTATCCATTAATAGATTTACAACTAGAACGACGGTGATGCGTGTAGATTAGTGTTTCTGGAGGGAAAAGGAATCCCACTCGTAACCCTTATCTCGACACGGAACTCCGTTCATATCTAGCCTTTACCAAAACAATCATTAATCTAATCTCTAATCGCGGTCGGAACTAGCAAAGAATTGCTAGCGCGCCCGATTAGGATGTTAATGATTATTTTAATAAAGTTCCTAAACTTTATAGGACTTAAAAAGGGTTTAATTATTTTCATCGCCCATTAGCCTACCCTAATCCTACAAACCCTAACAAGCGGAGAATTACTCGCGCATGTTGGGAGAAGAAGATGAAAAGAAATCGAGGGAAAACATAATGTAAAAACAATTAAATAAAATAACTATCTTTATTAATCGACTTCTTCAAACTACACTTTTAATCCATAGAAAATGATTACAACTAGTTGCTTCTCGATCTTTCCTAAGGAGGTAGTCGAACAGTCGATGATCAGCCTGGATGCGTGAGCGTCGGGAGCTTCGTGATCGCGTCGGCTTGATGGCTTTTCCAAGAGGCTCTCGGTGCCTTTTTATAGTGCAAACCCAGAATATTATTGTTGAAAAGTTGGTAAAATTCATCAGTTATCAATCTCCAAAAATCTTGCACTCTATCTCCTTTAAATTGCGGCGGATCCGCGGCAAATAGGGGCTAAGGCCGCGGATCCGCGCTCAAGGGTAGGGATCATTTGATTCTTTTTCTTAGGCTTTCTGATTGTGATATTTGGCAATCCAAGGCACCTTTAGAATTAAGAAATCTTCTCTCGGGTGCTTCCAGACTTGGTCTCCAAGTTTGCTTCTTAATTTGGCAAGATTTCTTCAACAACTTGATTTGCTTGATTCTGGCCTTGGAAAATTCTGCACAACTTGGAAATATTCTGCATAACAACTCAAATAAGATTTTAGTAGACTTTGTTCTACTAGGATTAGGTCAATAATATTATTTGCATACATTTTCCTACCAAATACTAATTAAAACATATTAACATATGGAAAATGGTGTTTTTACACATAAACCCTCATATGTATAATATATTATAATAAAGTCATTTTTTAATATGAAAATGGTAGGAAAAATGTAATACAAATGTGCAGTTTTATCAACTGAACAAATACCCCCAAACTTATCTTTGATCGTCCCGAGCAAACTAGTTTATTCAAGAGGAGAAAAAGAAAGGAGAAAACTAAGCACACTTTCGTAGGCAGACACGATTGCACTGAGCACGTGCAACAAGTCGTTAAACCTCTAGGTGTCCCTAGTAGGAGGAGTGTTGTCTCCTGAGGGTTTTCAGCGGATTACACCCACAAAATCCTATAACAAAAGAGAGATGGTGAAATTTACATATAAAGACAAGAACCATAAAAGAAATACTTTGAAAAGAAGAGTTTCCAACTATGCTAGCTTTTCAGTTGTCATGAGCCCTATCTTAGTAGTCATGAAAAAATGTTAGAAATCACATTATCCCTCAATAAAACATCGTCTTTATTCTTCATTCCTACCTTTCTTCCAAACATTGATCATATAACCCCACGTGTGTGAAATGGACATCCCTACACTCGGAGAATTCAATTCAAGCTATCATACTCTTGTCCATCTACCTTAGTACTTTTTAATTTAATGAATATTAAAAATTTGCTCACACATTTTCATGCGACCGTTAATACTTCTTGAGGTACTAACCAACCGATTACTCATGTGCTTGCTAATTAGGTGATAATATTTTCCTCGTCTTGCACCACCTAAGGCTTAGCAGTGACTCCCAGACCAGTTGGCCTTAGGGCACTAGGTTAAGAGGCACCCTCGCTATATTTTTTATTGCTGCCTTGGCGATAACAAAACCAGTGTTCATTTTTTTTTCTTTTCACCATTTTTATATTTTCTTCATTTTTTTTTTCATTTCCTTCATACTTTGGCTTTTAGACAAGAGCATTTCAAGGTATCCTCTACTATCCCGAGTTTCAAGACGTGTGTAAGTGCATATAGTAGGGTATCAACATTCAAATGTTTGGCTTCCAGAATAGAAACTATTTTTCAGACTTATTTTTATCCCCAGATTAGTGACTTCCTTCATTTTACTAACCCTTGGGACAACAGCTCATAACTACTTATTACTAGTTTGTGTAAGAAAACTTCTAATTTTCTTGGTTTTCTTAAACTATTCCAATCTTTTGGATGTAATTTTTCACTTTCTACTCTTTTGTTATATAAAAAAAAATTTAATGCCCGGTGTCTAAGATAATTCAGTGAATACGAACCTCCCCAATTTGATTGGTTTGAAAAAGTGTGTTTGTTTGTAGTTTAACCGCAATCAATAACGGTGTCGCACGTAGCTAGACCGAGATGAGTACGGGTCGTCCTCTGGGAAACGTGGAACCTTTTACTTTTACTTTAGATGTGTTGAGAAAGAGAGGAGGGATAAAGAATTTTATAGAAAGATTTCTAGATCTACGTTAAACAAGAATGTAAAATATAGATCTAGATTATTTTTAAGATGTAATTAATATAATAAGAGGGCTTGTAGGGTTCGTTAGGATTTAGTAGTTATGGATGATTAATTAAAAGTTACAATTTTTATCCTTTAATAGATTTAGAACTAGAACGACGGTGATGCGTGTAGATTAGGGTTTCTGGAGGGAAAAGGAATCCCACTCTTAACCCTTATCTCGACACGGAACTCCGTTCATTATCTAGCCTTTACCAGAACAATCATTAATCTAATCTCTAATCGCGGTCGGAACTAGCAAAGAATTGCTAGCGCGCCCGATTATGATGTTAATGATTCTTTTGATAAAGTTCCTAAACTTTATAGGACTTAAAAAGGGTTTAATTATTTTCATCGTCCATTAGCCTACCCTAATCCTACGAACCCTAACAAGCGGAGAATTACTCGCGCATGTTGGGAAAAGAAGATGAAAAGAAAGAGAGGAAAAACATAATGTAAAAAAAAACAATTAAATAAAATAACTACCTTTACTAATCGACTTGAACAAACTACACTTTAATCCGTAGAAAATGATTACAAAACTTGATTTGCTTCTCGATCTTTCCTAAGGAGGTAGACGAACAGTCGATGATCAGCCTGGATGCGTGAGCGTCGGGAGCTTCGTGATCTCTTCGGCTTGATGCCTTTTCCAAGAGGCTCTCGGTGCCTTTTTATAGGGCAAAGCCAGAATCTTGTAGTTGGAAGCTTGGTAAAATTCAGCATAGATTTACGCCAAAAAATATTGTGCTCTGATTCCCTATAATTGCGGCGGATCCGCGGCCCAAGGGTGGGTTTGGCCGCGGATCCACGCTCAATGGTGAAGATCACTTCGTCAATTTTCTTGGGCTTTCTGATTGTGACATTTGGCAATCCAAGGCACCTTTAGAATTAAGAAATCTTCTCTCGGTTGCTTGCAGACTTGGTCTCCAAGTTTGCTTCTTAATTTGGCAAGATTTCTTCAACAACTTGATTTGCTTGATTCTAGCCTTGGAAAATTCTGCACAACTTGGAAATATTCTGCATAACAACTCAAATAAGATTTTAGTAGACTTTGTTCTATTAGGATTAGGTCAATAATATTATTTGCATACATTTTCCTACCAAATACTAATTAAAATATATTAACATATGGAAAATGGTGTTTTTACACATAAACCCTCATATGTATAATATATTATAATAAAGTCATTTTTTAATATGAAAATGGTAGGAAAAATGTAATACAAATGTGCAGTTTTATCAACTGAACAAATACCCCCAAACTTATCTTTGATCGTCCCGAGCAAACTAGTTTATTCAAGAGGAGAAAAAGAAAGGAGAAAACTAAGCACACTTTCGTTGGCAGACACGATTGCACTGAGCACGTGCAACAAGTCGTTAAACCTCTAGGTGTCCCTAGTAGGAGGAGTGTTGTCTCCTGAGGGTTTTCAGCGGATTACACCCACAAAATCCTATAACAAAAGAGAGATGGTGAAATTTACATATAAAGACAAGAACCATAAAAGAAATACTTTGAAAAGAAGAGTTTCCAACTATGCTAGCTTTTCAGTTGTCATGAGCCCTATCTTAATAGTCATGAAAAAATGTTAGAAATCACATTATCCCTCAATAAAACATCGTCTTTATTCTTCATTCCTACCTTTCTTCCAAACATTGATCATATAACCCCACGTGTGTGAAATGGACATCCCTACACTCGGAGAATTCAATTCAAGCTATCATACTCTTGTCCATCTACCTTAGTACTTTTTAATTTAATGAATATTAAAAATTTGCTCACACATTTTCATGCGACCGTTAATACTTCTTGAGGTACTAACCAACCGATTACTCATGTGCTTGCTAATTAGGTGATAATATTTTCCTCGTCTTGCACCACCTAAGGCTTAGCAGTGACTCCCAGACCAGTTAGCCTTAGGGCACTAGGTGAAGAGGCACCCTCACTATATTTTTTATTGCTGCCTTGGCGATAACAAAACCAGTGTTCATTTTTCTTTCTTTTCACCATTTTTATATTTTCTTCATTTTTTTTTTCATTTCCTTCATACTTTGGCTTTTAGACAAGAGCATTTCAAGGTATCCTCTACTATCCCGAGTTTCAAGACGTGTGTAAGTGCATATAGTAGGGTATCAACATTCAAATGTTTGGCTTCCATAATAGAAACTATTTTTCAGACTTATTTTTATCCCCAGATTAGTGACTTCCTTCATTTTACTAACCCTTGGGACAACAGCTCATAACTACTTATTACTAGTTCGTGTAAGAAAACTTCTAATTTTCTTGGTTTTCTTAAACTATTCCAATCTTTTGGATGTAATTTTTCACTTTCTACTCTTTTGTTATATAAAAAAAAATTTAATGCCCGGTGTCTAAGATAATTCAGTGAATACGAACCTCCCCCCCAAACCTGTTTTCAACAGTGTCCTCACTGATGTAGCCTTTTGAGAATATGGACCTGTATACTAAGGGAGAGATACAAGGGGTAAAATAATAATTAAATGAAAAATTCCCCCAAACTTATTCTTTGACACGCACAGATATTCAATCAAATCCATTTTTTACTCACCTCCATTTCTTAAAATGAGAAAATATTACAAAAACATGGAGGTGAGGCGGAGGAAATTTAGTTTTGATAATGCGGCTCCTGTAAAAACAGGAGCTCCTCCACGGGGTCAGCAGAAAAATACGGTTTTAATCTATGCCCATTCACTTTAAAAATCGAACCGTTTTTCAAATTTTCGACTTCAACTGCCTCGTGCGGGTGTACATACCGCACCATAAAAGGTCCTTTCCAACGAGATTTAAGCTTACCCGGATGAAGATGGAGACGGAAATCGTAAAGAAGGACTTGTTGCCCCGATGTGAAGGTTTTTCTAGAAAGATTTTTATCGTGGAATACTTTAGTCCTATTCTTTACTATCACCGCATTATCGTAAGCTTCATCGCGGAGTTTGCTTAGCTCATTCAATTGCAGCTTCCGATAGCTGCCTGCATGATCAAGATCAAAATTAAGCTCTTTAATAGCCCACATTGCCTTATGTTCAATCTCGACAGGGAGGTGGCATGCCTTCCCAAACACAAGACGTTATGGAGACATACCAAGATCGGTCTTATAAGCGGTGCGGAATGCCCAAAGAGCATCCGTCAATTTGGTTGACCAATCCTTACGGTTTTTCGAAACCGTCTTCTCCAATATCTGTTTGATCTGCCTATTTGAGATCTCAGCCTGCCCGCTTGTTTGGGGGTGATAGGGCGTAGAAAGCTTGTGAGTGATTGAATATTTCCGCATCAAGTCCTCAAAAGACCTATTGCAGAAATGTGTCCCGTTGTCGCTAATGATAGCGCGAGGGTGTCCGAATCGCGAGAAGATGTTTTCTTTAAGGAACTTAATGACAACTTTGTTGTCATTAGTGCGACACGGTATAGCTTCCACCCACTTCGAGACATAATCAACCGCTAACAAGATATATAGATTCCCAAAGGAGTTGGGAAAAGGGCCCATAAAATCAATACCCCAAACATCAAATATTTCTACAACCAATATAGGTTGGAGCGGCATCTCGTTCCTTCGTGAAATCCGACCCAAATGCTGACATCGCGGACAAGTTTTGCAATGTTCAAATGCATCTTTAAATAATGTTGGCCAATAAAAGCCACATTGCAAAACTTTCTCCGCCGTTTTTCGAGGTCCAAAGTGACCGCCGCATGCCTGATCATGACAAAATGATAACACGCTCTTGAATTCATCGTTAGGGACACACCTGCGAATGATTTGATCGGAACAATACTTGAATAGATATGGTTCATCCCAGTAAAAATATTTTACTTGGGATAAAAATCGAAGTTTGTCTTGTTTCGACCAATCGCTAGGTATAAGTCCCGTCGCAAGATAGTTCACGATATCCACAAACCAAGGTTCGTAGGATACATTCAAGAGCTGTTCGTCGGGAAATGAGTCATTTATCGGCACAGTCACAGTTGGCGAAGAAGTGATGCGTGAAAGATGGTCGGCTACAACGTTTTCACATCCACTCTTGTCTTTGATGACAAGATCAAATTCTTATAACAATAGGATCCAACGTATTAGCCTGGCCTTCGCATCCTTCTTCGATAAAAGATGTCGTAGGGCGGAGTGATCTGTGTAAACCACAATAGGCGAGCCAATCAAGTAGGGCCTGAATTTCTCTAATGCAAATACAACTGCCAAGAGTTCTTTCTCGGTAGTTATGTAATTTATTTGTGCATCATTTAAGGTCCTACTTGCATAGTAAATTACATGTGGCATCTTATCAATGTGATGTCCTAAGACCGCACCAATAGCAAAATCTGATGCATCACACATAAGCTCGAACGGGTGGTTCCAATCCGGAGATGATAAAACGGGGGCTGTAGTGAGTGATTCTTTAAGCGATTCAAAAGCAGCCTCACAATCCGAATTGAAGTGAAAAGTAGTGTCCTTGGCCAATAGAAGGGTTAAGGGTCTAGCAATTTTGCTAAAGTCCTTAATAAATCTCCTATAAAATCCTGCATGATCAAGGAAGGATCGTATATCTTTGACGCAATTGGGACGAGGGAGGTTTTGAATGACATCTATTTTAGCTCTGTCAACCTCAATGCCTTTATGTGAAATTATATGTCCAAGTACAATACCTTCTTGGACCATAAAATGACATTTTTCCCAATTCAAAGTCAAGTTCTTATCCTTACAGCGGGTAAGAACAGCGTCAAGATTACGAAGGCAGTCCTCAAAGGAGTCCCCAAAAATGGAGAAATCGTCCATAAAAATTTTCAGAAAATTTTCCACCATATCTGAAAATATCCCCATCATGCACCGCTGAAATGTAGCGGGAGCATTGCATAACCCGAAGGGCATGCGTCTATAAGCAAAAGTTCCGAAAGGACAAGTAAAAGTGGTTTTATCTTGATCCTTTTCGGCGATGGGGACCTGGTTATAGCCAGAGTATCCGTCCAAGAAACAGTAGTATTCGTGTCCCGCTAATCGTTCTAACATCTGGTCAATGAAAGGTAGAGGGAAGTGATCTTTCCTCGTCGCGGCATTGAGTTTCCTGTAATCGATACATACGCGCCACCAAGTTTGGGTGCGTGTTTGGATTAACTCATTAGCCTCGTTAGTGATGACCGTGATGCCAGACTTTTTAGGGACCACATGAATTGGACTTACCCATTGACTATCAGATATGGGGTAAATTATTCCACTATCAAGACACTTGACGATTTCTTTCTTTACCGCCTCCTTCATAACGGGATTTAACCGTCTTTGTGGGTCTCGGGTTGGTTTGGCTTCATCCATCAGATGTATGTAATGTTCAACAATTAAGGGACTAATCCCTTTGATGTCAGCCATAGTCCAACCAAATGCTTCCCGATTCGATCTCAACACTGCCAAAAGTGCATTCTCTTACTCTACGGCTAGAGAAGCGGAAATAATCACTGGCAAAGTCTCATTCTCTCCTAAATATGCATATTTAAGATGAGAAGGTAGCGGTTTGAGATCAAGAATTGGCGGAGAGACAATAGAAGGTGGGGTAAGCGAATGATATTCGGACTCCCGAAGAGGTTCAAAACTTGCATAAGATATTGACTCGGAAAGTGCTGCTGATTTTTGCAACGAGTCAACGGGTTCAATATCAAGGTCGGACTCATTGAACATATCCTCACTGTAAAGTGGTGCAAGATCAAACGATGTCTCATTAATGTTGTCGAGAATATCAAAGCAAAGCTCCTCATCCATGCAGCTTTCGGAAGCTATCTCGTGGATGGAACAAACATCCAGCAATTGAGCAGAAGGTTCTGATGGCTGACTTCCTAGCTTGTAAATATTAAGCTCAATTGTCATTTTCCCGAAGGATAAGTTCATAGAACCGTTACGACAATTAATTACAGCGTTAGAAGTTGCTAGGAAGGGTCGACCAAGTATCACCGGGATTTGATTGCGTGGGTTTGCCACAGGTTGTGTATCTAAAACAATAAAGTCCACGGGAAATATGAATTCCCCGACTTTAATTAACACATCCTCTAGTTCGCCCCGAGGTTTGGTGATAGATCGGTCTGCCATTTGGAGAGTACAATGGGCGGGTTTTAACTCTCCAATTCCTAGCTGCTCGTATACTGAATAAGGAAGCAAGTTGACGCTAGCGCCTAGATCGAGTAAAGCACGATTTATATTTTTACCCCCAATAGAGATAGAGATTGTAGGACAGCCGGGGTCCTTACGTTTCTTTGGTATTTGTTGGGTAAAAGCTGTGCTAACATTACTCGTCATGAAAACCTTTTTAGGCACTTGAGTTTTTCTCTTCCTAGTGCACAAGTCTTTAAGGATTCTTGCATAAGATGGGACTTGTTGAATAGCATCTAGGAGAGGAATATTCACGCTAACTTGCTTAAACATTTCCACAATCTTCTCCATTTGCGAGTTAGGTCGGTTGGCCCTTAATTGGTTTGGAAATAGTGCTCGATCAATAAGTTTTGGGTCCAACGTTTGTGGAGAAGACTGTGGCGACGGATTCGATCCCAAAATTGGAGTGGGCATCGACTTAGATAGATTTGGCGAAATGTTTGAGCCTTGGGGAAAACGGAGAATAGGCTCGGACGAAGGTGGAAGACTAGACGAGTTAGGGGAAGAAGAAGAAGGGGTATCAAATGTGTCACTATCATCAACTTGCTCACCCACTTGGTTGTTCAGCACTCTCCCTGATCTCAACGTAGTGACGGCATTCACATTATGACTTTGTGAATGGCCAGGATTCGGTAGGGGTTGAGATAGGAGTTTCCCTTTCTCTCTCGCACTCATTACGGCGTTTAACTGTGCGATTTGGTTTTCTATTGATTTAATACTCTCACCATGGGAGGAGGAGTTTTTCGTTAGTGCATCAATAGAAGACCTCATCTCAGCCGAATTTTGCATGGATTGTTTCATGAACATATCCAAAGTTTGTGCAAGTGAGTTGTCAGTACCGGCCACTTGTGGTGTAGAAATGTTGGCCGGATTTTGGAAATTCTGTGACTGAAAGGGGGGCTGATTCTGTGGTTGTGGTTGCTGTGGAGGAGGTCTTTGATAATTACTTTGTTGGTTTTGATTCCAAGCAAAGTTAGGATGATTCCTCCATCCTTGATTGTATGTGGAAGAATAAGGGTCGTTTCTAGGTCGCTGCTGAAAAGTAGCATTAGCTTGAAACGATGCATTCATAGGACATTCTTCCGTTAGGTGTGAAGGATCCGAACAGCAACCACAGACAGTCTTAGGAAGCGTAACCTGATTTAGGGAGAATGTTGAGAACTTTTTTCAATAGCATCGAGTTTCTTCTGAATCGCTGCCATTTCGGCTTTTACTGCGATAGAAACATCGAGCTGGTGAATACCTCCCTTAGTTGAAGGTGGTCTTACGCTTTCCCACTGCAACGTGTGTTCAGCAAGGTCTTCCAGATATTTCCATGCTTCACCGTCATCTTTAGACATGAAATTGCATTGACACATTGTTTCAAGCATCTTCTTTGTCGCTGGATTAATGCCCTCATATATAATCCGACATAAATCCCATCTTTGTATTCCGTGATGGGGGCATTGGACAAGCAGATCTTTGAAACGTTCAAAGCACTTCCAAAATGGTTCATTGGGAAGCTGGGTGAACTGGTTGATCTCGCTCCTAACATGTGCAGTCTTATGATTTGGGTAAAACTTCTTAAGAAATGCTACGACGAATTCATCCCAATTAGTGATAGAGTGTGCGGCAGTATTGTAAAGCCATTTTTCTGCCAAGTCGCACAGTGTGAATGGGAGAAGACGTAAGGGCATAGCATCTAAAGTCAATTGTGAAGTACCCATCATTGCGCATACGTTTTCGAATTTGGTGATGAAAACGTACGCGTCTTCCGACTCAAGCCCGTGAAATTTGGGCAGCAGATTGATGTAGTGGGGTTTAATTTCGAAATTATCCCCGTTAGGTGGTGGAAGAGATAGACAAGTAGGAAGAGGACCACGAATAGGATAGCATCTCTCTTGGAGAGAGATGCGCGATGGATTCTGCGCACCTTCGGGCGGTGGCAGCGTGGTGTTATACTCTGATGGAGTGCCGTCCATCACGGTTGATGTGGTGTGTGGTGGGGGAAAAGAAGATGAAGAAGTACCGACTTCGGCGTCGATAACAGGAACGCGGACAAGACGGGTATTAGGATCCCGTATCCAGCCGAGCATGCACTAAGCGGGTTTAGTGCAAGTGGCAGCGTGTGTGTGATTTTAAAATTGGCTTGTTTTGAAAAATGTGGGACTCAAGACAAATCTCCCTAAGATGCACAAGCAACCCTAGAACTAAGGCCACCTAGGTCCAGTCTCTAGACCGCTCCTAGACTTCCAAAGGACAAGCCGCAGGATAAATCCTCTACCGCCTCCGTACTACCCTTGTAGCCAGATAAGTGCCAGGTAAGTGGGAAGGAACCACGTCGTGGGCCTAATTAAAAACCACTAGCCTTTGTCACACTTGCCTAGGCACTACAAAAGTAATGCGGATAAACGATAGATTACCCACGACCTTCCTCTGTCCTTATTGAGCGCGACAGTCCTTAGAGTCTGGTCTAGATATTTTTTAAATTAATGAAGGGTTGATCTATATGCTCGGTTTGTGATTTGTGGGGCTTAGAAAGGGTGATGAAATCCCCACCTAATCTTGATTTGGTCTTTTCCCCTTAGAGTCCGTATGAAATATGCAAAACAAAACCAGTAACAAAACTTTTGCAAAAAGATTTTTGAGCGGCGCAATTTTGCAAAGAATCCTGCAGAAAATAGATTTTATTGGATTTGAGGGGAGAGAGAAAGAGTTGAGAATCTTACCAGAGGAGTTTGAGCCCTTGATCCCCTTGTCAGGCCGCGTTTCCGCCGCAGATGCTCCTTTGTGCCGCGGTTCCACCGCGAGGTGGATGGATCGCTTGCTGAAATTTTTTCTGTGATCTCCTTTGCTCCTCTGGATCTCTAAAAATGTCTCTGTTTCCTGTTTTCCTCAATTCTGTGACTCCAGATCTCCTTGCAAAAATCCATGCACAAATCGTTAAATATGCAATTTGTAGTTTTGTTTTAATAATGATATGGCTCGTCTAAGAATTCAACACAAATAGTAAAAATAAAAATTACGCACGTATCCCCGGCAACGGCGCCATTTGATTGGTTTGAAAAAGTGTGTTTGTTTGTAGTTTAACCGCAATCAATAACGGTGTCGTACGTAGCTAGACCGAGATGAGTACGGGTCGTCCTCTGGGAAACGTGGAACCTTTTACTTTTACTTTAGATGTGTTGAGAAAGAGAGGAGGGATAAAGAATTTTATAGAAATATTTCTAGATCTACATTAAACAAGAATGTAAAATATAGATCTAGATTATTTTAAAGATGTAATTAATATAATAAGAGGGCTTGTAGGGTTCGTTAGGATTTAGTAGTTATGGATGATTAATTAAAAGTTACCAATTTTATCCTTTAATAGATTTAGAACTAGAACGACGGTGATGCGTGTAGATTAGGGTTTCTGGAGGGAAAAGGAATCCCACTCTTAACCCTTATCTCGACACGGAACTCCGTTCATTATCTAGCCTTTACCAGAACAATCATTAATCTAATCTCTAATCGCGGTCGGAACTAGCAAAGAATTGCTAGCGCGCCCGATTAGGATGTTAATGATTCTTTTGATAAAGTTCCTAAACTTTATAGGACTTAAAAAGGGTTTAATTATTTTCATCGTCCATTAGCCTACCCTAATCCTACAAACCCTAACAAGCGGAGAATTACTCGCGCATGTTGGGAAAAGAAGATGAAAAGAAAGAGAGGGAAAACATAATGTAAAAAAATCAATTAAATAAAATAATTACCTTTACTAATCGACTTGAACAAACTACACTTTAATCCGTAGAAAATGATTACAAAACTTGATTTGCTTCTCGATCTTTCCTAAGGAGGTAGACGAACAGTCGATGATCAGCCTGGATGCGTGAGCGTCGGGAGCTTCGTGATCTCTTCGGCTTGATGCCTTTTCCAAGAGGCTCTCGGTGCCTTTTTATAGGGCAAAGCCAGAATCTTGTAGTTGGAAGCTTGGTAAAATTCAGCATAGATTTACGCCAAAAAATATTGTGCTCTGATTCCCTATAATTGCGGCGGATCCGCGGCCCAAGGGTGGGTTTGGCCGCGGATCCGTGCTCAATGGTGAAGATCACTTCGTCAATTTTCTTGGGCTTTCTGATTGTGACATTTGGCAAGCCAAGGCACCTTTAGAATTAAGAAATCTTCTCTCGGTTGCTTGCAGACTTGGTCTCCAAGTTTGCTTCTTAATTTGGCAAGATTTCTTCAACAACTTGATTTGCTTGATTCTAGCCTTGGAAAATTCTGCACAACTTGGAAATATTCTGCATAACAACTCAAATAAGATTTTAGTAGACTTTGTTCTACAAGGATTAGGTCAATAATATTATTTGCATACATTTTCCTACCAAATACTAATTAAAATATATTAACATATGGAAAATGGTGTTTTTACACATAAACCCTCATATGTATAATATATTATAATAAAGTCATTTTTTAATATGAAAATGGTAGGAAAAATGTAATACAAATGTGCAGTTTTATCAACTGAACAGACACCATTCTAAAGTATTTTAGAATGGAGGACTCTTGGCATGGTGGTGTACCCGCAGGTGATTGAGTCACCATCTCTAAATAGATGTCTTCCAGACTGATGAAGAGAGGGACTCGCATGAATGACATACCAATTGCATTGTCAATTGGGTCACTCATGCAAATGCTAATTACTAGAACAAAAATTTCTTTTACACTTTGTGTAATAAGAGGATATTAATCCTGGAGAAACTAAGGGAAGCAGTGAAGAACATATTAGGATGTTCTTAGGGTATGGTAATGGCAGCCTCCTTAAGAAGGAAATTACCAGTTTTGGCTTCCAAGATGACCTGGATGACAGAATTACTGTCAGAGTTATAAGTTTATCCTCTTTTGAGGGGTAGTATGTTGGAAAGGTTTCTAAGAGGATACTGAGGTAGACATAGTGCAGGATGTTGACTCAACGAGGATAAAGCCTAAGGAATTTGTTGGAGAAATTTGTTCATTTATGAACTTGATCCCATCAGATATCCAGACAAATTCTGAGGTAGGGTATCGCTCAGTTCGGGAGATAGTTTATCTCCGAGAAGTTGAGATATAGAGAGAGACAATTAGAAGCATTTTAGGAGATCCACTCATTGAGGCTATTTCTCAAACATACGAACTGTTAGTAAAGAAGTTGGGTATTCGGTAGCACACGAGCTGTAGGTATGAGATACAGCAATAATTGGCTTTAATTGCATATAGGAGATTGTTAGCTATAGTGCCCTCAAGGCAATTATTGTAATCGAAAGTAGATGATTATGATAATTGAAGGAGGACATATACAGGTAGAACAGTCTTGCTTGATATGATAGTATGCTATCTGGTTTGTCTTTATTATTGATGTCTATATGTCACTAATACATAATGATAAAGTATGTAGGATCTTTACTTGACTACCAGAGTAATGATGGCGATCATACTTATGAGAGCTTGGTAGTCCATAAGCACATTCTTAAATGTCTCTAGTCATAGGAGTATCGAGACTGGGCATCGATATTCCAGAGTAGACTAGTGTATACATCTCTAGACCCCGACGAGGGGAGGTGGCAAATCTTATAGCCATTGATGTATTGCACCTAAGATTGTATACATATGCTCACTGGAGGTGAGTACACCGGACGGACTAGCCGAGAACTTCTAGATGGTACTATACCTATCGTTAGATAGCAATTCTCAGTTGACATGAGTACAGCTAGTATGTTGAACTGAGATCGTCATTTGTCTCATGTGAGTGCGCACGGTACTTAGATTACTACCCTACCACGACTCTACTGAGTCATGCAAACAACTTTTAGTTGGGTACAGTCCCGAACCATATGGAGGCAGTGAGCGATCATCACGGCTTCGTCTCTCCCGGTATTGCGTGTCAATGTCGCACTGTGTTCGGTTGGCCATCACCATAAGTCCCTGGCCAGGGCGGATGAGATTTACTGATTGGAGATCAGTAGTTTCTTGGTTTGGTAATGGGCTTGACACCGACATGACTTATCGGGTTAATAGGGGTCTGATGTTAACCATCCCCTAGATCCAGTATGCATACTCATAGATGAAGAGACCGAACTGTATAGAGATTTTCAATTACCGGCTCAGTAGGGATACGGATGAGTTTGCTTATCGACCTTCCTTTCGTTCAATACCTGGATAGCCGTTACATACAGCTACTGCCGCTGACGGGCTTGTGGTTAACCCACTGCCAGCGTATTGTCAAGTATTTAGAGTCCCACATAGAAGGTTTCCCAGTTCAGGCAAAACGATGTAGTATGTACGTATTTTGATATGCACTCAGGTTTGATTAAATACGTATATTCAGTGCACGTACTTTAATCGGGCGTTTTTATAATACTGGCAGGTTTGAAAGATAGCCGGGTTATTGTACGCTAGTATTATATTTCTCGTTATCTCTCTTTTGGGTATTCGTATTTTTGACACGAATACGGTATTTATACGAATACAAGTATTTGTATAAATACGGGTATTTGTATCTTAATATGAATACAAGTATTCGTATTTTGGTATGAATACCGATTTATGTATTTTGATACATAATTGGTTATATGTATATATATTTATGTGTGATAGTGCCCTCAAGTCAATTATTGGATCGCAGGCACGTGCTTGCAATGATTGAGGGAGAACCCATACCGGTAGGACAGTCTTACTCGAGATGATAGTATGCTATCTGGTTTTTCTTTATCATCGTGTACATGCTTCAGGTGATATTACAGATCACTTTACATGTTGATAGAGCCTATACGATTCTTGCTTGACCACCAGTAGTATGATGGCGATCATATACGTAAGAGTTTGGTGGTCTATAAGCACATCCTTAAAGTGTCCCTAATCGAGGGAGTTTCTAGACTAGGCATCGATACTCCAGAGTAGACTAGTGTATACGGATCGAGGCCCCAACGAGGGGCAGTGGCCGGTCTCACAAGCCATTAGTGTCAGTTGGTTCACCTAAGATGTATATAGGTGCTCATTGGGTTATGAGTACACCGGACGGACTCGTCGAGAACATGCTAGTTGGTATTATACCTATTGTCAGATAGCGGTTCCCTGGTGACATGTGTACAGGTTAGTCTATCGACCTGAGATCGTCATTTGTCTCGTGTGAGTTCCCACTGTGCTTTGATTACTACCCTACCACGGCTCAAAGAAGTCGTGCAAACAGGTTTTAGTTGGGTACAGTCCCGAGCCACATGGAGGCAATGAGCGGATCGTCAGGGGATTCGTAATTCCCGGTATTGGAGGTTGATGTCGTGGTGTGCACGGATAGCCATCACTAGAAATCCTCGGCCGGGGTAGATGAGAATTACTGATTCGGATCAGTAGTTTCTCAGGTGGTGATGGGCTTCATACCGACAATAAATATCGCATTATTATGGGTCTGACTTTATCCACCCCCATAGACCCAATATGCGATACTCATAGATGAACGGACCGGACTATACGGATACTCTCACTGTCAGGCTCAGTAGGGTTTCAGGATGAGTTCGCTCGTCGGCTTCCCTTTCGCTCAATACCTGGGTAGCCGTTACATACAGCTAGTGCCACTGACGTGCTTGTGGTTAAACCCACTACCAGCGTGTTGACGAGTCTTTAGAGTCCCACACAGAGGGTTTCCCTGGTTCGGGCGAAACGTTGTAGAGGCTGTATGGTTTTATGGCAGGGTTCGATCATATACGTATACTTATGCACGGATCATGATCCGACGGATAATACTAGCGGCCTTTGGTTTAAGACGGATCCTAGTATTATGTTGTTGGATTACCTTCGTCTCGTAGTATTCGTATTCAGTTGGAATATGGATGTGGGTATGTATGTATAGTTGAGGGGTATTCTTGTAATCCGTTACAAATTTACTTTTGAGTTGCCATTTTCTTTTTCCATTTAAACATTTAGTTTAATGTTTAATATTGTTGTGATGGTCAGTGTGAGTGCAAATCTTGGCCATGGGCATTGATAATGGCATGTGCACATTGGTAACTCATGGTATTAGGCCATGGGGTTTTTGTTTTTGCTAAGATATTTTGGTGAGATATTATTGCGTGGCTCATGGCAGATGTTTTTTCTTTGCTTTGAGTTCACAATAAAACATCACACACAAAAAGCTTAGCAAAAAGAAAACAACAGAGCCAATTTTTCTCACAATATTTCTTCACTTTCCTCACACTTTCTTCACTCGGCAACTCTTTCACCTCCACCCTAACATGTCTCATGTGTTGAGCAACCTAGGGTGAATTGAGACAAAGTATTCACACACTATCTCTACTTCATCTTAGGCATCTAGGCTAGCAAACTTGATATCCGAGTTGCTTCGGTTTATAGGCGGGAGCCCTATTACTAATCCTCGACGTGGATCGTCTTCGACGAGGGAGACCGGAGACCGAACTTCACCGGGGCAGCCGCGACGAGCTTGGGCAGAGGTTGAAGACCGAAGGACACGGATCGATCGGTATAACCTCTTTAAACTCTTTTCAGTTACTAGTATAGGGTTAATGGCACAATCCATCGATTAGGGTTACGTTAGCGCCGGTTTTCTAAAGTTTTTTTCCGCATTTGGCCATGGATTGATGGCCGGGGCGCTGGCGTAGCCTTACATGGTATCAAAGACAACCCATTAACTGCATACTAGTTGGTTTAGACCATGTTAAAGTATCGAAACCGAAACAAACCCGAATCAATACCAAAGATATTCTAGTTTCTGTCAATTTTCTCTGAGTCTTCAAAAATTATTTTAGCTACTGCAGAAGACTAATTTAGTGACCACTAGACTTCATCCCAAATACGAACCACTTTCACCTGTTTTTGGCCGAGCACAATCTCTCAAAATCCGAGCTGGCCGGCCTAGGTAAGGAATTTGGGTTTCGTGTTTGGGTTATGGATTGGACTTTGGAATATTGGTTTATTGGTATTGCTAGTTTAGCCCAGTTTTGATATGGATTTATCTAGTTGTTTGGGGGATATTCGGGGTTATTTTGAAGTCGATATTTCTAACATTGTTTAAAGTTTTACGGTACTTACATTTCTATCTGCGACCGTGAATGTCATTTGAGCGGTACAACTTGTCTAATTGCTATAGTTCTTTTAGACGGGTTTACGAACGTGACATTCACGTTGATGTTTTGTGCTGTGCTGTGTTTTTTGCGGATTTGTTGTGGTGGATAGCTTGGGTGCAATGATAGTACAGTTTAGTTTGATTTGTACATTTGATATCGCGGGGCGAGCGTCCGACATGTGGACTGCCGTCACTGCCTTTTTGTATATTATTTGTTTGGGGCACAACCGGGTTGAGGTCGATGTCACCATTATACATATTTTCTTTTCTCTACAAGGATTACCCCGAGATGGAGTGCACAGATAGCCGGGTTCTGGAGGGCAACGGGTCCGCATCTTATGGTGTTAAGACAGAGGGGGCCTCACTCTAAAACTGGCGGGCTATTCGCCGCACTCATAGGGGGTACAGGTTGACCCAAGGAGGGGTGCTCAAGTTACCGGATTCCGTGAAGTGCCGGGTGGCCCATTCACTTTGATGAAGAGGGCTGCCTCACTTCTGGTTTTGGCGGGTAACTTGCCGCGCCTGTAGGGGTCTAGGTTTTCATTGCACAGGCTATCCACACGTCCAGGGGAACGTCGGGTTTCACTTGCGGCTCAACGGAAACCCGGGGCTCCTAGATTATCTGTATTGATCTGTGATGCTTATTACATATCTGTGATGTTGCATTTATCATGCCTGGAGAAATTATTATATATTGCTATATATATATACTGGTAGATGTTGTATATGTTTTACACCCGCGCTAGTCCAGTCCCCGCTCTGTCGTTAGTTAAGTAACCTAACGGATGATGACGGGACCCAGTGGCGAATGCGGATGGCATATACGTACATCATATTTTCGTTCTTTGTGGTGTGATTAATTGATGGGAATGCGTTGATTCAGATCAATGCAAGGAAAACAGACCTATTCGATGTTGTTAGAACAATTTTAAAAAGCTGTTATTACAAGGACGTTTTCTTTTGTTATGCACAGCGGTATTCGGTTATAAATATCCATCACCTCATTCGACGAGGCAAGGGCCGAGATCCCTTCACCGGGAGTGACCCCTTGGGCAAAAGTTTGCGTCAGGGTAATAACTTCACTATAGTCGATTACTTTTTGCTTTGCATCATGGTATTCAGTGCGAATATCCTGCACCTCATTCCATGAGGAAAGAGCCGAGATCCCTTCACTGGAGTGACCTCTTTAGCAAAGGGTTTTGCCACTATATTTCTGTAAAAAGCTATCTGGTTCCTTCAACGATATCAAGTTCATTACGTTAAAGGTTTTTCGCCAAAAACCATTCATAGCCCTCCGTCATTTCAGACGGGTAGCACTTAGTATTCATTCTATGTTTGTTGACCTTCGTCAAGGCATAGTGTATGGTAGCTGTTTGTTACTTTTCTGTTGCATAGATAGATGTGTTGGTTTGGGACAGTCGTATAGCCTTGTTGACCTTCGTCAAGGGCAAGTACGGGTGGGTTCAAATTAAGCTGGACAATGACGGGTAGAACTTGACATATGACTTATGATTTATTGACCTTCAGTCATAAGAGCATGGGGTAAGAATCACATCGGGAGTTTCAAATATACAGGAAACTTGCCAGGCATGCGCATACCTTCTGGAATGTGATAACGTGAGTGGATTCCATCAAGTTATCATGCGATCATAGTTGGATCCCGATACCCACTGATGAGTTGGTTTACTCCTCGGGTGATTTTAGATGATCTCGACTAATTCTTCTTTCAGGTTTGGAGGAGAATTTGAGGATACAGTGGGAGACATCCTGATTAGATAAAATGATTAACCATTCTGATCTAGGTTAGAGTGCACGCAGAGTGTTTCTTTTCTCTCTCTTTTTGGCAGCGACCATGTCCTGACCCTAGACTATGACTCAATGACCAACTTAACCGAAATTTCTTAAAACACTGGTTTTTGGATTGTCAAAGTTGCATACTTCATTGCCACTCCTACTTTTACCCTTTGCTTTTCTCTAGAACATTCCGTATCACTACGAAGATCCACACTTATTGGATATGACCATCGTATAGTTACATACGAACTCGAAGAAACTTGTTTCAGATTCGACGATGGTTTCCGGTTCCGGAGAAATTGAATAGGAGTATTCAGTTGTCTTTTCCTTTTACCTTCTCTCAGGTTATGAGGGCTCCTAGGATCAGGAGAGGGTACACCTATTGCGCTTATTGGATAGTCTTCTTCCAAACCATAGGTAGGTGCTGAAAGGTGGGGAAGGAAGAAAACCAATAAGCCTAAGTGTGGTATACAGAAGGTAATAAATAAAGACAAATAAAGGGATTAGAAAGAGAGAAAAGTAAAATGTGACTGGTATCATTCATGACCAAACCACGCATATTATCGCCACTCCTATTTCACCTTTGCATTTCTCCGGTTCAGGGGAAATTGAATAGGATTATTCAGGCTGTCTTTTATCTTTACCTTCTCTCAAGTTGCGAGTACTCCTAGGATTGGGAGAGTACACCTATTACGCTTATTGGATAGTCTTCTTCCAAACCATAGGCTGGTGCCGAATGGTAGGGAAGGAAGAAAACCATTTAGCCTAAGGATGGTGTACAGAAGGTAATGAGTAAAGATAAATAAAGGGATTTGGAGAGATGGCAACGAAATATACAGTTAAAGTCGTGAATCTGATAATGGAAGAGGCATTACTAGGAATACCCGGATACCCCTTCGAAACATTTTCATGTTTCGGTTTCACTATGCGTTGTAATTGAAAACTGATTTCCCAATTAAATCCTTGCTTCAGGGTATGTATTTACCAGGTTTGATTCTCACATCTGTATGATTTTACAGATGATGAGTGGGAGTAAGTTATTGGGAATTAGGTGATTATATCCTCATTATATCAAAATTCGTTGTAATTGGTGATATTTGAGGAAATCGACTAGGGTTTTACCTGACGGCAAATTTTTGGTTTTGAATATCCGTTGTTATGCACCAATTTCAAACTGATATATCTGTATGATTATTTCATAAAGTGAGATATAACTTTTTGAAATTATGTCCATGACATTTACCTATATCAGTTGATGATTGGGTAAGGAGTATTAAACAGCGGTGTAATTCTTCTTAACCATAGTATAGTTTTCAAACTACGACGCAGAGGGTTTGAGTTATTGAACTCAAGGGGCTTATACAAAGTATTGTATGTTATCCGTTGTCCATTAGGACAGAGGGGTCGGTGCTCATTCTATACTCTGTTTACTTATGACTTCTCCAGTTTTAGACAAGTGTTTCGTAGAAATACAAGGTCCAAGTTTTGAGAAGTTATAGGTATAAGAATAAAGTAGAGAACCATGTGTTGCAAGTATCAGGATTCTACAAGGTGATCGAAGATGTGGATACTTGTGTTTGGTATTCAGTTGATAGTAATAGTTTTGAGAACATGCTTCTCTTTCGGGTTACTCATATCTGGATGCACTCCTAAGTTGAGTAATGCTGATTGGCCTCCTTCCATTTAGTTGACATGCACTGGAGACAGCTGCATGATTTGAATCTGGTTCCAATTAAATCGGTTCCTCTATTTCTATATTGAATATAGAATGGTTCATATCTTAACGATGTTAAGATATATGGAGTTGTCCGGCTTATGCTTAAAACCGGACTCTGGATGACTCAAGACACGTTTCTGTAATGGCAATTTGTGGGTTATCCCGGGCTTTGACGAGGGTTAACTTTCTACCATCTGGAAGATCTATAGTGATATTGTTCTTGACTCGCCACAGTTTTAGCAAAATAGATATTTTCATAAAACAGTTGTGGGAGTATGGTAGAACTGGAAGTGATTCCAGAACCACAAACGATTACTGAAAATTTAATAGAACCTAAAGATTCAATCGGTTTTGACATTCCATTAGCCACTCCGCAGATATGGTTGGTAACCTCATGCGCCCGAGAGGTACTTCGTATCCTCAAAGACGGTGACAGGGAGGTTCTTGTTTACCCAGACTTGCCACTACTGCTGTTCTAGACTATAAGACTCAGCATGAGGATAAGTATAGCATCGTTCTAAACTAGCTTTAGAAGTGCACGTATATATGACTCTGCCAAAGGGGTGTTGTGGTCAGTGGGAGCAGCGGAAGCATAGTGGACAAGTAGCTTGTGTCTATTTATAGACTAAAGCAGATACAACGGAGATGGATCATCTATTTTTGATGCGACAATCATAGGTTTTGACTTCATCGGAATGGGAGATGGATCTGTTAAGAAGATAGTAGGGTGTGATGTCCTGGTATTTGGATGACATACACTTTGTAGGAAGAGAAATTCCTACACTACGATCAGTTATACTGTGGTTGTCACGTAGTGGTTTCCCTATATAGGATATAGATATTATATAAGTCATTCTGGTTACTCGATCTATGGTTTTAGATCTAGATTTGGGTAGTTTCCCAATCTGGGTACTTAGACAGTATTCTAAAGGTATTTTAGAATGGACGACTCCTAGCATGGTGCTGTACTTGCAGGTGATGAAGTCATCCTCTTTGAAGGTGTCTTACAGACTAAAGGAGAGAGGGATGTGCATGATTGGCATATCACATGCTAAGGCAATTGATTCAATCATGAGATGTCAAGTACCAAACTGGATGTTGTTTTTGCACTAGTTGCAATAAGTTTATATTAATCCAATCTTGGAGAAACGTTCGGAATCAGTTTATGAACATAAGTGGATGTTCTAGGGATTTGATAACAGCGGCCTCCTTCGGGGGACGATTATCATTCCAGGCTTCCAAGATGACCTGGAAGACAGAGTGATTGTCAGAGTTATAGTTTTCTCTCTTGACGAGGGGCAGTAGTTTGGAAAGGTGGTCCAAGCGGATACTTAGGGAGGCATGGCGCAGGATACTGATTAAGTTCAGTGGATGATACAGTTTAAGAAGTTTGCTGGATTTAGAGTTCATTTGTGAACTGGTTCCCATCAGATATCCAGATATATTCTAAGACAGGTATTGCTCATTTCGGGAGATGGCTTTCTCCGCAAACTTGAGATTAAGAGAGACATAGAAAGAAACATCAGAGCGGATCCACTCACTAAGGTTATTTCTCGAACGCAATAGTTTTATAAACGAGCTTTGTGAAACTGACTAGTAGAGAAGTTGGGTGTTCGGTATCACACAGGCTGTGAGTATGCGGCACCGCAATAATTAGCCTTAAGTGCAAGTGGGAGATTGTTGGCTATAGTGCCCTCAATTCAATTATTGGATCGCAGGCACGTGATTGCAATGATTGAGGGAGGACCTATACCGGTAGGATGGTCTTACTCGAGATGATAGTATGCTATCTGGTTTGTCTTTATCATCGTGTACATGCTTCAGGTGACATTACAGATCACTATTACATGTTGATAAGGCCCATAGGATTCTTGCTTGACTACTAGTAGTATGATGGCGATCATATACGTGAGTGTTGGGTGGTCTATAAGCACATCCTTAAAGTGTCCCTAGTCGAGGGAGTTTCGAGACTGGGCATCGATACTCCAGAGTAGACTAGTGTATACGGATCGAGACCCCGACGAGGGACGTTGGCCGGTCTCACAAGCCATTGGTGTCAGTTGGTTCACCTAAGATGTATACAGGTGCTCATTGGGTTATGAGTACACCGGACGGACTCGCCGGGAACATGCTAGTTGATATTATACCTATTGTCAGATAGCAGTTCCCTGGTGACATGTGTACAGGTTAGTCTATCGACTTGAGATCGTCATTTGTCTCGTATGAGTTCCTACTGTGCTTTGATTACTACCCTACCACGGCTCAAAGGAGTCGTGTAAATAGATTTTAGTTGGGTACAGTCCCGAGCCACATGGAGGCAGTGAGCGGATTGTCAGGGGATTCGTCTCTCCCGGTATTGGGGGTTGATGTCGCGGTGTGCACGGATGGCCATCACCAGAAATTCTCGGTCGGGGTAGACGAGAATTACTGATTCGGATTAGTAGTTTCTCAGGTGGTGATGGGCTTCATACCGACACTAAATATCGTGTTATTAGGGGTCTGACTTTATCCACACCCTAGAATTGATATGCGATACTCATAGACGAACGGACCGGACTGTACGCATATTGTCACTGTCAGACTCAGTAGGGTTTCAGGATGAGTTCGCTTGTCGGCCTCCCTTTCGCTTAATACCTGGATAGTCGTTACGTACAGCTAGTGCCACTGACGTGCTTGTGGTTAAATCCACTGCCATCGTATTGACGAGTCTTTAGAGTCCCACACAGAAGGTTTCCCTGGTTCGGGCGAATCGTTGTAGAGGCCGTATGGTTTTATGGCAGGATTCGATCATATACGTGCACTTGTGCACGGATCATGATCGGATGGATAATACTAGCGGGCTTTGGTTTAAGCCGGATCCAAGTATTGTATTGTTGGATTACTTTCGTCTCGTAGTATTCGTATTCAGTCGGAATACGGATGCGGGTATGTATGTACATATGAGGGGTATTCTTGTAATCCGTTACAAGTTTACTTTTGAGTTGCCATTTTCTTTTTCCATTTAAACATTTAGTTTAATGTTTAATATTGTTATGATGGTTAGTGTGAGTGCAAGTCTTGGCCATGGGCATTGATCATAGCATGTGCACATTGGTGACTCATGGTATTGGGCCATAGGGGTTTTTGTTTTTGCTAAGATATTTTGGTGAGATATTATTGTGTGGCTCATGGCAGATGTTTTTTCTTGAGTTGCTTTGAGTTCACAATAAAACATCACACACAAAAAGCATAGCAAAAAGAAAACAACAGAGCCAATTTTTCTCACAATATTTCTTCACTTTCCTCACACTTTCTTCACTTGGCAACTCTTTCACCTCCACCCTAACATGTCTCATCTGTTGAGCAACCTAGGGTGAATTGAGACAAAGTATTCACACACTATCTCTACTTCTTCTTGGGCATCTAGGCTAACAAACTTGATGTCTGAGTTGCTTCGGTTTAGAGGCGGGAGCCCGTATTACTAATCCTCGACGTGGATCGTCTTCGACGAGGGACACCGGAGACCAAAGTTCATCGGGGCATCCGCGAGGAGCTTGGGCAGAGGTTGAAGACCGAAGGACATGGATCGATCGGTATAATCTCTCTAAACTCTTTTCAGTTAACTAGTATAGGTTTAATGGCACGATCCGTCAATTAGGGTTACGTTAGCGCCGGTTTTCTAAAGTTTTTGTTCCGCATTTGGCCACGGATTGATGGCCGGGGCGCTGGCATAGCCTTACACATACACCATTTCCACCTCATTTGAGAAGCTTTGTGAAGAGTGTTGATGGGTGGCTCATTGGGGTGAGTCACCTATCCACCTACTCTTCATAATTATTAGAGAGAAGAAGAAAAAGAAAAAAAATGGATTTATTGATTACTTCTTCTTCTTCCTCTCTTCGCTTGAGTTTAGCTTCAAAAATGTGATGGAAATTTGTAAAGAGAGAACCATGAGAGAACCACCACTACATCACTCTCACAATCCATTCTTAGCAAACTTGGATTGTGAGTTGCTTCACTTGATCACTTAGGTGTGAAGATATAGCTTGATTTGGACTCCTTCGGATGGATCATCTTCGACGATGAAGATCGACATCCAAACTCGTTCCCGACAAATTCGGAGTCTTGCAAGTGTAATTGAAGTGGTGTAGGGGGCTTCTGCAATTGTGTGGACACGCTACAAAGATAGTTAGCCCCCTAACCTTGCATGTGTAGATACTTAGTTTAATGTTTGGAATCAATTCTAGGGTATAGGTCGCTAGTGCTTTCTATAAATTTTTGTTTTCGCTTTCTCCTTTGTCTCGAGTCTTGCGGCGCAAGCATTAGGGTCTCTATGGTATCCCTAGGCAGAGCCTATATGCCCTAAATCATCTAAGTATACCTTAGTTCTCAAATGAGACTAAAGTGTTCGTAGATAGAGCTTAAGCTCTCACTTGAACCAATGGACCTCACAAATGTGAGAACTGAAACCTAAGTTCACCCCCGTTGGCAAACAAAGTTACCAACGTAGACCCCGTCAAGCAAATGCTTGACCTAATTCTAAAATATATACGGATTTGGACTAATCCACACCCTACGGGCAACGACAAAATTAGTCTTCATATACAATCCAAGGGTAACCCAAAAATAAACAAATAAAAACACGACGCACAAAGAAAAGAACCTGGGCAGCATAAAGTTGTTGTCGTACGCGAAAACGTAATTAACTACAAGGGCTTGCACCTATAGGAAAAATATGTTCCTACAATCAATAAACCACTCATTAGTGAGAGGGAATCTGAAGTCGGTTACATCAGTCGCATCCTTCCAAACATCCGATATACGGCACTATAATCACTTAGTGTCTTCAAAGAGGTGGATGGATCAAACCTATATATCTGCCTCCAAATTCAGGCAAAATGTCCAATCCTAGTTCTTCTTCTATTTTTGGCAGTAAACAGATTTTGGCACACCTGGTGGGACCATTTTTCTCTTTCCACTCCATAATTCATGTGTCGTGTTCTTAAGAAAAAAATCGTGATTTTTTTGTTGCTCTTAAATTTCGGGGTACTTAAGCCAGTGTTATATGTTCTATGTAGATCATCTCAATGGCATCCTGCAACTACAACTCTGGTTCTAACACCAACCCATCCCATTTGATCATGTACGGGAAAATCAAGGCCCCAATGCTCTGCATCCCTACGGCCCAGCTTATTCAAGAACTGAACGGGCTTAAATTTGGGCAGATACCTCCCCTCTTGACCATTGCTGTTTCAACGCCAAAGGAGGAAGCTCAGAAGTAGTCATCCTTTGACATGATAGCAACAAGCTCCTCAAGACTTTCAGAGAAGCCTGCAGAACCAAAAGGCTCAGTCTTTAATAGGCTGAATATAAGCTTCATTGGCCAATCAAAGAAGCCCGTGATACCAACGAGCTCAGTCTTCAAAAGGCTGACCTTCGCTACTCCGGCCACTTCAACCATTCCGGCCTCTCCTAAGAAGCCAGTCATCAAGAGGCTAACACCTGCAGCACCTACTACTCCTGAGGCGCTGTCATGCCCCACCCCCAATACATAGAGTATTTTCCGCTCTGGCCAAAACCGTACAGTTTTGTCCTTCGGTGCGAACGGACCCGACCAGGAGCCACTTCCCAGGAGGTCACCAATCCCAGAACTTTCCTGGCTTGAGCACGCTTAACTACGGAGTTCTCAATCTCCTATCGTGTCGGTTAACTTAAAAAACGCCTCTGTATTGAAAAGTGGTATCATTTCATTTATAGTTCCGGATTTGCTCTCTTTCGGAATGTATTATTCCCTATTGTTCTATAGTGGGTCCCACGGATTCAAGAGGTGGCCCTCGCCTCCTTGGCATGACACTTGGCGTGGCACTTTGTTCCCCATGGAACTTTGTTCCGTGAGCAAGAACCGGGTCCCGACATTCTCCCCACCTTTGAACAATGGTTCTTCCTCGAACCACAGACCTACTATTGAAGAACCAGCTTTGATACAATACTGTCACACCCTACCCCTAATACAGATAGCATTTTCTGCTCTGGCTGAAACCGCACGATTTTGTCCTTCGGGGCGAACCGAACCCGACCAAGGGCCACATCACAGAAGGTCACTCATTCCAGAACTTCCCTGGCTCGAAAACGCTTAACTACGGAGTTCTCAATCTCCTATAGTGTCGGTTCACTTAAAAAGCATCTCTGTATTGAAGAGTGGTATCATTTGATTTATAGTTCCGGATCTTCCCTTTTTCGGAATGTATTATTCCCCATTGTTCTACAATGGGTCCTACGGATTCAAGAGGTGGCCCCTACCCCCTTGGCATGGCACCTGGCATGGCACTTTGTTCCGTGTGGTACTTTATTCCGTGAGCAAGAAACGGATCCCGGAAGGCGCCAAAGGGTGCTTCACCTTCAAGACAGTTTGTCTTCCAGAGACTGGCATCTCAAGCTCCTACTCTTTCTGAGACATCAGTCTTTAAGCGACTGACACCTGCTGAAGCTCCGAAACTACACATGGGGCATACTGATGAAGCTTCCAAAATTAAAGAAGTACCAGCTTCAAGATGTACTCGACGCCGTTATTGGCACAGACAAAGACAGGCTCGAGGCATTTCACCATCAGGGCTGACTCCAACCATGTCAATTGTCAATGCAGTTGTTCCAACTAAAAATAGTTTCAAATCGCTGATAAGGTCAGGAAAAACTTTTCTATCGCTATTTTAAAGAAGTCTCCACTATCCGTAGAGGCATCGAATGACCAGAAGACTGTTCTTTCGCCGACACGACTCTCTTGCAGAATCTTAAAAGTTTGGAAGGAAGTATGTGGCTCCGTCAATGCCTCTAAGCCATCTTCCAAATCGGAAAAATTCAAGAATCGGCCAAAGGTTGATAAACCAGCTCTCAAATATGAAGTGGTCCTCCCAAAAAGGCAAAGGCCGGAGAGATCGCCATCTCCTAGGGTAAATCGAAAGAGGCGAAATGTCAGAAGCTCTATGCACGAGGACAAAGTAGTCCATACCGTTCGAATGATACATCTCAATAGAAGTGAAAACAACGCTTCCACCAGTCATTGACCCTAAGCTCGGTCCTTGACTGTGGCTCAAAGACAACAGCAGTTGCAAGAAATAGTCGTCCAAGCAGTGGCACTTGTCAGCCCACCTCCAAAGATGCATCCAAAAGATCCGGAAGTGCAAGAGCCCAACATCGAGTCTTTGAAGCGAGCTCTGGACAAGAAAGACAAAGATGTGGTGGAGGTAACCGCCAACATGAATAAGATGGCCTCTTACTATAGAAAATGTGTGGGATGATGTTGTAGCAGTCGGAACCATCGGCGGAAGAATCACCAGCAGTTCTCGATAATAAGAAGGGAGAAGCTACAAGCCCTCAGCTAATCCCTTCCACCGCAAAAGATGAAACAATCTCTAAGGCACAACTCAATGAGTACATCGCCTAATAGATCGAACTCCTCACAATCAGTAAAGAAGCCGCTAAACTGGTCAAAACCGGTCGTCCATATCCAGCATGGTATGACCAGAAGCAATATCCTCCAGGAAATACGATTTCGAAGTTCAATGTCTTCATGGGAACCGTAAATCCCCATCAGTATATCGCACAATTCAAAGCAATGTGCAGTAACACCGGAGGAGATGATAAGCTACTCCGATAGTTCGTCAGCAGTCTGGCGGATACCGCTTTCGAATGGTATTCGAAGCTCCCAAATAACTCCGTAGATAGTTCGTCAGCAGTCTGGCGGATACCGCTTTCGAATGGTATTCGAAGCTCCCAAATAACTCCGTAGAGACCTTCGCTGATATGGAATTGATCTTTACGCAGAGGTTCATTAGCGTAAGCAAGCGTACTACGATCTCCACATTAATCAATGAGAGGGTAAAATCAAGCAAAACATTGGTGCAATATGCCATCCGATGGAGAAACCTTGCCTCAAAATGTGAGCAACCTATCACTGAACCCTCAGCCGGGGATGTTCGTAGGAACTCTTGACCCACAACTGAAGGTATACTCGTTCTTATCCTTCGCCAAGCCTACTACATATCAAGAGCCATTTGATAAGTTGGTCCAACTGGAGCAAGTTGACTGGGTCTCCTCTTCTGCAGGAAGGGAAACACGAAACAACAAAGGCAAGAACAAAGTAGCATTTGCCGCCAATGCTCAGTAACAGCAAGGTGGTTTTAAAACACCATGTTGTCAAAACAATAACCGTCTGGGTCCCATCCTCGAAGATAAGTTAGGGCATGAATATTCCTTTCCTCATGACAGGACAAAGGAGTTGTTCGACCTTGCCATGAAGAACCACATGTTGTCGCTACCTAAAACTCGGCGACTGGCTCAAGAAAATGCATTCAACGACCCTAAATAACCCCTATATCATCGGATTGTAAGTCATTCGATTGAAGATTGGTTCGTATTCAAGAACTGGGTCGAAAATCAGTACAAGCAAAGCAAAATCATGCTGATAGATAGCTGGAAAGTGGATCCGCCACAGAGGAATGTTCCTAAGAAAGAGGAAGCGACAGCGGCCTCTTGCTCAATGGTAACGAAAAACCCGTGGGAAATGGTCCTCTCATCAAAAACTAAGATGATGTTAAAAGAGCTGCATGCTTGTCCCGCAATTAAGTGAAAAATCCTCTTGAGCTGCAAATCATTGAAAGGATGTTGATACCACGTCTTATGACAAAGGTCGATGACAAGGAGAAGAGCATCCTAATTCTCTCTTCCAAGAAGAAGAAAAGGAAGGCTAAGAAGCCCGTACAGCCTGACGAGTATGTTGACAAGAGTACATACCTTCAGAAATATATTAATGCACTGGAAGAATATAATCAGAAAGCACGTACTCTAATTATGCTTGAGGAATTCCTTTAGCATCTCTTCGAAAACAACAATGTTGAAGAAAAGAACTCAATAGAAGAAGAAGAAGAAGAGCATGCAGAAAGCTGCCATATGGTCTCCGATTCTTTAGAATCAAATGAAGAAGAAGACGCTTCATGAAGGACAACATAGCCGAGTAGGAGGCAGGGCCCGTGCAAAATGCAACAACTCTACCACAGGAAGATCCAATTGACATGCTGATAAAAGAAGTGGTTCAAGAGGGAAAGGAAATCATGAGGCGTGAAATAGCCATTTATGAAAAGACCAAACGAATGCGCCTAAGCAAACAATCCATATTAGGGACGAGTCATAATACTCCCCAGTTGCAGCTGCCTCCATCCTCCTTCTAAGAGGGATATTTCAGAGAAAAAGAGGCAAGAACAAGGCGACTCTTGCTGCCAATAGACACCAACAGCAGGGCGGCTCCAAAGCGCCTAGCCGTCAGAATAATTACCGTTTGCATCAAACCCTTTTAAAGAAGATGGGGAGGGAATACTCTTTTCCTCGTGACAAGACAAAGAAGTTATTTGATCTCGTCATGATGCACCGAATGCTATAGCTACTTGAACCTTCGAGGCCAGCTCAAGCAAATACGGTCGATGACCTTAACTATTTCCTATACCATCGGGTTATAAGTCAACCAATTGAGGATTTTTTCATATATAAGAATTGGATCGAAGAGCATTACAAGCAAGGCAGGTTCATGTTGTCCGACTGCTGGAAAGTGAACCCATCCCAAAAACCTGTGCCAAAGAAAGCTGACACGTAGAAATCCTTATGATTCCTAAAGAGAAAATACACCTAGGAGATCCCCTCGACTTGTAAGAAGAAAAAACTTTTATGAGACCCTCATGGCTCATAGAATTGAAAGGCTTTAAGTTACAGAGACCTAAACCTGTCTCCTAAACCATTGCCCTGCGGCTAGTCTTCAAATTGATCACCGTATACAACCCATAGGCTACCTGCAACAAAATTGCATCACCAAGTTCCACCGGGTGAACAATGCTCCTTAAGTATTCTTTGGTCTGCGGCTGGTCTCCAAATTGACTACCGTATACAATCCATGGCCTACCCACAATAAAATTACATTCAAGATATCCTCCATTGGCCGACCAAGATACCAATGAGGAGAATACCCACTCATGTATCCTCATGACAAATGAGGAGAACGGTAGGTTAAAAAAGGGGTTAGTCCACAAGTAAAAAAGGGTACGGATGAAAACCCGAAAGGGCTCCATGAGTAAAAACAGCAGGACTACCCGTGAGTTTGTGAAAACCCAAAAGTGCGCAAACTCATGAAGAAAAGAAAACAAGTTTCAACAAAGTCCCACCAAAGGCGAGCAATCCTCCCATTGTGTGATGAGCATCACTTGTGAGTCCTCTCGACCCACAAGAAGAAATACACTTATGAGATCCTTATGAATTAGAAGGAAAAATACACTTAAGGATCCTCATGAACCCTAAGAAGAAAATACACCAACGAGATCCTCTTGACTCATAGGGAGAAAATACCTTTATGAGTCATTCACGACTCATGAAATTGAAATACCTTAGGTAACAGGGACCTAAACCTCTCTCCTAAGCCATTACCCTTCAAATAATTCAATCCCGACTCTTGTACACAATCTACGGGCACATAAAAGTATTTCGACCAAATCCCATCAAAGTCGAGCAATCCTCCTAATGTGAGATGAGTCACTTGTGAGTCCCATCGACTTGCAAGAAGAAAACACTCTTGTAAGATCCTTACGACTTACAAGGGAAAATATGCTTAAGGTTCCTCATGACTCCTAAGAAAAAAATACACCTATAAGATCCTCTCGACTCATAGGGAGAAAATACTTTTATGAGACCCTTACGGATCATAAAAATTGAAAAGTCTTAGGCGACAGAGACCTAAACCTGTCTTTTAAGCCATCGCTGTACAATGGGAAACGGAAAATGTTAAGTCGCTCCTTGCACTGCGCTTTAGTATTAGCGGTGCTGATACCGTCCAAAAATCCAAATTTCAAGTTTCCCCGGGTAGATGATGAATTGCTTCTATATACGTGCTTCAGTGTTAGTAATGCCGATACCAACCTGAAGTCCAAAATCTCAAACCTTAAGTCATTAAACTGGGAAAGAAATAAAAAAATACAGTTGAAATGATGGGGCAACTCGCAATAAAAATCAGTGAGTAAAATGAAAATAAATAGCCGAAATGATAGGGCGGCTCGTAATAAAAATCAGCGAGTAAAAATGAAAAATAAATAGCTGAAATGATGGGGCAACCGCGAATAAATAGCCGAAATGATAGGGCATCGCGATCTTCGTGATTCGAAAAGATGAAATGATACAGCAATCGCGGGTATAAAAAAATTCCGCCCTACAAAAAGGTCAATATCGACTCTTGTATACAATCTACAGGAACAAATAAATGAAAGTGGGCAACATGTTCCATCATGCTTTGTCGTGTATAGAATCGAGTTTTAACAGCAATACATATGGCCTAGGGATTACCTCGATGTTCATTTCACTCCAGCAGAGTACAGAAAAGGTGTCGGTAAGGTTCAATGAACCAAAATGAAAGCGGAGTGAAAACATCTTCCTATCTCCAGGACTCAATGGAATTACATACACGCCTAAAGACCACTAGATGTCAGCTCGCCTCAGAAATGTGCAAACATGACTTCTTTGGGACCCAAAGAGTCTGACCCCAAGGTAAACTATCATGGTGGAGCCTAACACTGTAGGGTTCCTAGGCACACTAATAAGGTTTCACAAGTGATCAAACATGGCTAATTCAAAATTTTCCATGTGCCTACAAACCCTAATACGGATCGTTAACTAGATGTATAGGCGATGCAAGCAAGTAAACGAATTTATTGCTAAAGGAAAGTGACTACAACCTTTGTAGATCCGGTCCTCCACCTCCTAGGCTTCGTGATGATGTCCCTCCGCTGTCCATATCGGATCCCGGACTCTAGCATCGGTTTCATCGGAGAAATGGGCGGGCTAGGTCGTCGACTTCGATGCCGAAGATGATCTACGTCGAGGCATCACAAGATCAAGCTCCCACTTCACCAAGTCATGAAACTTGTGAAGAAAACACCCTATACTACTTGGCAAGAGGTAGAGGATGAAGAAATAGGAAGTGGGTTCACTTTAGAATTGGATTTCTCACTCTTTTTCTCAAGTTGCCATTGATGGTGGCAAGGTTTCTTCATGTTGAAGAAGAAGAAGAAGGAGAAGAGAATATGATAAGTTATCTTTTTAAAAAAGAAAATAATATGAATACTTATCATATACTAACCATGGTTGGGTGTAGAGAATAGACTATGGTTAGTTTGAATGGTTAGGGTTAAGCATGAAGACAAAATGGTCACTTAGTCAAAGCTTCATGAAGCTTCAACAACAAACAAAGAAAGCCACCATTTTCTCTTTTCTTTTGCTAAAATAAATAAACAAAATAAATAAATAAATAAGTAAATAAACAAAACCCTAACCATTCATATAACCAAGGTTTAATTCTTTACACAAACCCAAGTGAGCATGTATCATCAAACATGATACAAACAAGTGCACAAAAGTATATCACATATACAACTTGTGTACATCAAGTGAGAAAATCCATTTAAAGTGAACCAATACTAGTTAATGCAAAGTAATATATCAAATATATAATTATACATTAAATCATTAAATCAACACTTGATTCAATGATCCGGTCATGTCGCATATAACCGACTAGTATCCAATGTATCGACTTATCGAATCAATCCTCGATTCGATAACTAGATTATATCGCATACAACCAATCGATACATTCATCGCGAGAATAGAATACGGTATCACATACACGCATTATTCTCGGTCCCACACATATCTTATATGCGCTCCTATTTCGTTTCGCTTGAGCCAGGAAACCTCTGTGTAGGACTCTAAAGACTCGTCAATACGCCGGCAGCAGATGATGATCATATCAAGCACCCACAAGCCGCAAGCGGTCTGCTAAACGTAACGGCCACCTGGGTATTGAGCGATCAGAAGATTGACGAGCAAGCCCGCTCACACTCCTGTGAATCCAACCAGTAACACTTACCGTACGGTCCGGTCCGTTCGTCTGATATGTCGCATATCTCGCCTAGGGGTGGTAAACGTCAGACCCCAGTAGCTTGATAAGTCATGCCGACGTAAGGTCCATAACATTCGTGAAACTACTGATAACTCTTACCAGTATATCACCGCAACCCTGGCCAGGGATTTCCTGTTATGGCCAGTCGAGCATAGCGCAACATCAACCCCTAATACCGGGAGAGACGAATCCCTTCCTATCGCTCATTGCCTCCATGTGAATCGGGACTGTACCCAAAAACTACCTATTTGCACGACTCAGTAGAGCCGTGGTAGGGTGGAAATCAAAGCACAGTGGGAGACACACAGGACTCTATGACGATCTCGGGTCAACAGACTAAGCTATACCAGTGCAACCAGAGAATTGCCATCTGACGTGAGGTATAATACCATCTGGGAGTTCTCGGCGAGTCCGTTCAGTGTACCCAGTCTTCACTGAGCACCCGCATACCATCTCCGATATCAAACACCAATGGATATCGGATCATCCATCGCCCATCACATGGGTCGAGAAGATATACGCTAGTCTACTCTGGAATATCGATGCCCCGTCTCGATATTCCCACAACTAGGAACATTGAAAGATGTACTCATGGACTACCCAGGCCCCACTAGTATGATCTACATCATAGTCCTGGAAGTCGAGTACACATCCTAAGAGCTTTATCAACATGTAATCAGAGAGACAGAAAGTATACATGTTAAGATAAAGATCAACCAGATAGCGTACTATCATGTCGAGCAAGAAAGTCCTACCTATATATGTCCCAGCATCCACTACAATATACATCCAATGTACAGTAATGGCCTCTAGGGCATACATATAACTAACAAACACTGAATCTCTGATGGCCATCTATATATCCGCCTAGGAAGATTACTTGGGACATTATATCCCGCCTCAGAAGGGATTGGAGATATAGGAAGTGCGTGGCTACTCGAATAGCGTTTTGAAAGGATGCAAATAGAGAAGAAATCAGCTAACACAATAACGTGACGGACTACACCCAGTACCGCAAACCTGACGGCCTCCTATGTTAACGGGGGTTCTATGTTTAATGTCAGGATGAGTTTATTCATACCTAAGAGGAGGATAAACTGAACGCTCCGAGACAAGTACATAAACTAAGATAGGTCATTTCAGCACAAGTAAAGATGAAGAAGTGATACTCAAAAAATAGTGCCTTTTATTCACATGAAAAAATAAAGAAAAGATATACCTTTGTGGGATCCTTACGACTCATAAGGGAAAACTCACTTAGGTGCCCTTACGACCCCTAAGGAGAAAATACACTTTTGAGATCCTCTTAACTTGTAGGGAGAAAATACTTTTATGAGACCCTTACGGCTCATAAAATTGAAAGTCCTAGGTGATAGAGACCTAAATATGTCTTCTAAACCATCGAATCTCTAGTGGTGCACTACTTTACACTATTTAACCCACGTACATACTTATGTGGGCAAAGTAGTGGGGGCATTTGTTCACATCAAAATTTGGTGCTTGGGAGCTTAAACTCTATAAAGGAAAAAGTGACAACCTTTGTTGCACAAGCGCACCACGTGTAAAGTACGTTGCGTAAGCACCAATCCCCTACACAAGCGCAACACGTGTAAAACACATGGCTCAAGCGCTAGACCCTGATGCAAGCGCCACGCGTGCAATGCACATGGCACAAGCGTAAATGTTTATGGGCAGTGCTATATGCAATTCATGTGGCACAAGCGCCAATCCCTGGTGCAAGCGCCACACGTGTAGTGCACGTGGCGCAAGCGCCAATTTTGTTGAAGCGCATGCTTCAATTAGAGCTTAAACTCTATTTGGGAAAATATTCCCCTGTATCTTTCTAAAATAAGAAAGATGATTTCTCTGTTAACAGATATACCTTGGATCAAATATCCAATGGTGCTTAAGCACCACCGGTTGATCTTAAGATCAATTTGAGATCTCTCAAATGAGAGATTCTCTAAACTTTCTCAACAATCTCCTCTTCTATAAATAGGAGTCTTGGAGATTAATTTCGAGATACACAACTTCCCCATAAGGTGAAGAAAAACTGAGACTTAAGTCTCTGCAGAAGAAAATCTTCATCTTCATCCTCCAGAGGTAATGAACACAGAGAAAAATCTCTCTTTTACCTCCCTTCGAAGCTTAAGCTTCTTGAGAACCCAAGGTTCTTCCTTCGAATCAAAGATTCACGAGAGAAATATCCTTGTGCCGAGAGGTTAACCTCTCATGGGAGATCCAATCTCAAGATATATGATCTTGGAGGAAGAACTATGGTATTCTTCCATCCAAAGATAAAGTTGATCGATAAGATCACAAAAGATCGTAGCTTAATCTTCATAAGACCTAAGTCGTCATCAATAACTATACCAGCACATACCATGACCAAAAACAGAACACAAGATGATAAAATCATGATCTTTATGGATGTTAATTATCAAAAGATCATTTTGTGGCATGAAACTCTAGTTTCTGAAAGGTTAACCTTTATATGGAGATTAATCTCCAAACCCTAGCGCTGCGCCAAACGTGCAATACACGTAGCGCCGGCGCCAACGATGTAAGGTTACTAGGCACACGCACAAGGGTCTATAAGGCATCAACCATGCCCGATTTATAATTTAGCCGTGCCGAACAACCCAAAACCAAGATCTTAGACTAGAGATTAGGCGAAACAAAGCATGTTAAACACTTTAACACTAAGAGTTTGGGATTACAGCCTTTATAGCCCGGTCCTTCACTTCTAAAGCTCCGTGTTGAGGTCTCTTCGCTGCGATCATCATGTACCCGGACTCTAGAGAGGCTCCACGAAGAGAATGATGCATGCTTGCTTCCGATCTTCGATAACAAAGATAATCTACCTTAAAGTTTCATTAACACAAGCTCTCACTTAAAAATGAAGTGAAAACCCTAATCTGAATGGCTAGAATAGATTAGGATGATGAAGTAGGATTTTAACTCTCATTTGTTTTCTATTTCTCACTCATTTACATCATCTCTCAAAAAGCTAGAAAGCTTTTTGAGCAAGAAGGAAGAAGAAGAATAGTAATCCTTTTGTGATGAATAATGAATCAAGTGAGGTTAGAAATGCAATCATGGGTTAAGTATGAAGACTTAACCCATGTAGAGATTTTACTATGGTTAAAGGGTTGGGTTGGGTTAAAGAAATATCACAAAATATCAAGGTCAAAGTCAAAGCTTCAAGAAGCTTCTTGAAAGCTTCATGAATGTTTAACCCTAATCCAAACCCTAACCACAATTAAACTCCACAAAACATGTTGCATTTATAACCACAATATGTTACAATATTATATATCACATATACAATATTTATTGTAACAATACAAAATAATACAATTAACATATCTCGCATATATATCAATATATTACCCGAGTGAGAAAAAGAATCTTTTAGTGAGCTTATATTAGTTAATGTAATTTATTATATCAAATATATTATTATACATTAAATTATCGAATCAACACTTGATCCGATAATCCGGCTATTTCACAAATAACCGACTAATATGATCTGTATCAGTTCATCGAATCAACACTTGATCCGATGACCCGGCTATATCACATATACCCGGCCGATATCTCATATCGCGAGAATCTAATACGGTATCTCATATTGTATTATCCTCGGTCCCGCACATATCACATATGTGCTCCTACTCTGTTTTGCCTGAGTCAAGAAACCTTTGTGTAGGACTCTAAAGAATCGTCAATACGTCGGCAGTAGGTGATGATCATATCAAACACCCACAAGCTGCAAGCGGTCAGCTAAACGTAACAGCCTCCCAGGTATTGAGCGATCAGAAGATCAACAAGAAAGCCTGTACATTCTCCTGCGAATCCAATCAGTAACACTCCCGTACAGTCCGGTCTCTTCATCTGATATGTCGCATATCTCGTCTAGGAGTGGTAAACGTCAGACCCCAGTAGCTTGATAAGTCGTGTCGATATGAGGTCTATAATAGTTCGAGAAACTACAGATAAAACTTACCAGTAAATCATAGCAACCCTGGCCAGGGATTTCCAGTTATAGCCAATCGAACACAGCGCAACATTAACTCCCTATACCGGGAGAGACGAATCCCCTCCTATTGCTCATTGCCTCCATATGATTCAGGATTGTACCCAAAAGCCACCTTTTTGCACGCCCTCTTGGACGTGGTATGATGGAAATCAAAGCACAGTGGGAATCACACAAGACTCTATGACGATTTTGGGTCTACAAACTACTCTGTACCAGTGTCACCAGAGAACTGCCATCTGACGTGAGGTATAATACCATCTGGGAGTTCTCGGTGAGTCCGTCCAGTATACCCAGTCTCCACTGAGCACCCGTATACCTTCTCTGATGTCAAACACCAATGGATATGAGATCATCCACCGCCCATCATATGGGTCAAGAAGCGCATATGCTAGTCTACTATGGAGTATCGATGCCCTGTCTCGGTACTCCCACGACTAGGAACTTTTGAAGGATGTACTTGGCGACTACACTGACCTCACTAATATGATCTGCATCATAGTCCTGGTAGTCAAGTACTCATCCTAAGGGCTTTATCAACATGTAACATCGAGACAATCAGAGTACATGTTAAGATAAAGAGTAACCAGATAGTGTACTATCATGTCGAGCAAGAAAGTCCTCCCTATATATGTCCAAGCATCCACTACAATATACATCGTATGTACAGTAATGGCCTCTAGGGCATATATATAACTAACAATCACCCACTTGCACTAGGGTCATCTGTTGTGGTATCACATACCCAACAATTAGCTATGGTTGAAGTATCTTATACTCAACCATCCCATAAAAAGTCTCTACTGGGAAAAAAGGCCTTTGTTAGTGGATCCGCGCTGTTGTCCTCTGTGTCTACTCTCCTAACCTCGATTTCCCTGGAGATCAACCATCTCCATGATCAGGTGGTACTGCCTAAGAATTATATCTGGATTTCAGATGGGACGGGGGTTCCTTAGCATAAGCCACAACTCTATTGTCACACAATGGTAGGAACGAAGTTCATCTCATGAAATTATATATCCAGACTGCCTCTTTGGTAGCATCCTTGATAACGATGTATCTTGACTTTAATAGTCTAGTAAGTCACGGTATCTAGCTTGGAACTCTTCCAACATACCGTTCTTCCACTGAGGGTAAAGACAATGCCTGCGACTGACATTCAGTCGTCCTTATCACCCTGGAACCTTTCCAGTGATTCTCCCCAGGATCGATTGATGCCATCTCACTACAACTAGTGAGTATCCTAACATCCATTTAGATCTATCTCACAGATATAAAACCCAGTATTTAGGAGGTATCACTTGATCCTATATGGAGAATCTTTGTGATAAGCGGAGATTGATCGATCATAGCATAGGAAACTCCTTCGCTATCAAGAGTATGTCATCTACGTACTCTACGAGAATCACCACCATACTCCCTACTACCTTTTTGTATATACAAGGTTCATCTACCATTTTGATGAAGTCAAACTCTTTGACTACCATATCAAAACAGACGTTCCAACTCCGCGATGCCTGATTTATCACATAAAACATCTTGCTCACGTTTCCGCTGCTCCTACTGTCTACGAAGCCCTCTGGATGTGTACTTATAGACGCTCTCTCCTAAATCATCATTTAGAAAAGCTGTCATGACACCTAACCGCCAGATATCGTAGTCATGGTATGTAGCCGTGGCAGGTAGGATCTAGATGGACTTAAGCATAGCTTTGAAAGTCTCAACTTTTCCATGTACACCAGGTAATCTTCTCAAGATATACATGCTCCTGATGGGGATTTAACCCTTCAGACAAAGCAACCAAAGTCCATACTTTGTTGGTGTATAAGGATTCCATCTCAGATCGATAAGCATCTAGCCATTCTTACAGAGTCCCAATCCTGATGGCCAGCTCGAAACTAGTTGGGTCATCATCTCATGATGCAATTCTCGCTCCCACTGTCATAGAGAAACCGAAGTATCTCTCTGGTGGGTGAGGAACCCTACTAGATCGGCGGAGATGCTGAGGATCGTTAGAAAATATTGAATCCTTCGGGTTTACCAAATCATCAGCTGCAGTTTGTATAGCTGGAACTCCTTCCAGTTCTACCTCATGACCACTAATTTCTTCACAAGAAATTCCCTTTCACAAAGGTGGCGTGCTGAGAAACAAAACATCTTTTGTTCCTCGGTTAGGTAGAAGATATTCCCTTGTGAATGTTTGGGATATCCAACAAACTTCTACAGAACTGACTTTGCCTCGAGCTTGTCCGGATTATGCTTTTAGACATAGGATGGACAACCCCAAATCTTAACATACTTAAGATATGGGCTCTTCCCATTCCATATCACATATGAAGTGGTAGGCAACTGATTTGATTAGAACCCTATTCAATAGGTATGCATCTTCTCAAGTGCATAACTCCCAAAAGGAAATAGGAAACTCAGTAGTACTCATCATAGAGCACACCATATCACATAGGTTGCTATTGCTTCGCCCCGATATACCATCGTGCTATGGTGTATTCGGAGGAGTAATGCTGAGAGAGAATCTCATTCTCCTTTAGAATAGTCCAGGAATCCCGTGCTCAAGTATTCTTCTCCTTGATCTTATCAAAGGACATAATACTTTTACCCATTTTTGGTTCTCTACTTCTAACTCATATTCATTGAATTTCTCAAAAGGTTCAGACTTGTGTTTCAACAGGAACACATGTGCGAATCTTGAGAGACTATCAGTGAATATAATGAAGTATAAAGAACCAGTCTTGGCATGTATAGACAGGGGACCTTACATACATCATCATGTATCGATCCCAAGAGTTCATTAACTCTTTCTCTGTTTCCAATAAACGGAGCTGTGGTCATCTTATCTCTGTGACATAACCGGCAAGTTTCACAAGATGTAAATTCAAACTAATTTAAATATGCATCTAAATGTAACTTCAGCTAGTTGGGTCACATTGATATGACCTAGTCTATGATACCTCAAGAAGGATCCGTTCATTTCTGAACTCTTCCTCTTGTGTGTGTTCTGTACATTAAGAACTGTAGTTTGATTTAGAACTTCTATGCTTTTAGATAACGTGCCTAAACCGATCAACTCTTGATATAGGAAATATTCAAAACATTATCCAACAATACAAAATTATATCCATCTTTACTAATAAAGAGACTGATATGATGTTGTATATCAGGTTTGGTATCTAATAACATTCGTTCAGAATCAATGTATTGGCTAATACAGGGTGATAACCACTAACAGACTTGGTTGCAACACTTGCACCATTTCTATCTCATGAAAATTATCACCCGTTCTCAGTTCTCTACCTATCTATAGCCCATATAACAAATTACATTTGCGGGATCCTGATCCGGTATCTCATACCCAGGACGTAAAGGATACTGAGAAACAGTTCTCTGTAATGAACACACCCGAAAAAGATGCATCAACATATACTTTCTTCGTTTGGGCGGCACGGGAATTCTAGTAATCCCCTATTTCCTGCTCTGTCTTATAACAATTATAAGTTAGAGCGGGACCAACGTTCCTTAGCACAGTATAACAAGCAGGTTCGGTCAATACATCCGTATTATTATCCTGATTAAGGAGTGACATAGTCGCAACCAGGAGAGAGAGAGAAGAAAACACTTAGCGTGCGCTTTTACAAGATTAGATTGGTTATCAATTTATCTAATCAGGATGTCTACCACTGTTTTAGTTAAATCTTCCTTCAAACCCTAAAAGGAAAGACTAGCCGGGATTAATTACACCCTACAAGTTCGCCAATCTTTCAGCCAGGCTAGTGCCGGTACTTTGAGGGGGGTTCCCCGTGCTTTCGCACGGACCTAATTAAAGTAAACCTCATTTTCCCGGGGGCGTAACCCCGTTAACACCTTTCTAGACACCTACTTGATCGGCTAATTGTAATGTGTAAAACTCTCCCAGGAGTAACTCTTACTCGCAGCGAGTATCGAGATCCAACTATCTCATAGAAGGTATGCAATCTCATTGCAAATTTCAACACTTGAAATTCCCAATAATATTTTACCCCTAGCGTCCTATAACCTTGACGGAGGTCAACAAACCATAGGCTGCTAGTCAAGTTCTTTCCGTCATTTCCTGATTGAATTAAACCCACCCGCACGACCCTTGACGGAGGTCAACAAGGCCGCACGACTACCCTAAAACAATCTGCATCATATGTATAAACAGATAAATACTAGTTAGCTACCGCATACTACGCTTTGACGGAGGTCAACAAACGTAGTACGAATAATAAGTAGAACTTATCTGAAATGACGGAGAGCTACGACAGGTTTTTAAGAAAACCCTTTGCGTAATGAACTTGATATCGTTGTAGAATCGAGTGATTTTAAAAGGAGTGTTTTTGAGGCTTTTCTAGTTTCGCTAAAGAGGTCACTCCCGGTGAAAGGATCTCGGCTCTTTCCTTATCGAATAAGATGCAGGATATTTCACAAATACCACTATACAAAGCAAAAACTATAGAAGCATTCAAAAGACAAACCGTGTTTGTAGCATCTGCTAGTTTTGCTAAAGAGGTCACTCCCGGTGAAGGGATCTCGGCTCTGTCCTTATCGAATAAGGTGCTGGATGTTCTACAAGGAACACCGCTATGCAAAGCAAGAACTAGAGCTACCAGTTTTTAAACAAGTTTCTACAACATCTTTAGGTTTCTTTTCATTTCATTAATCTCATTAATGAAGTTCCATTTTATTATGCTTCACAAGCATCACATTTGAAACGAAATCTGCAATATAACATATATCTCATATATATAATATAGACATTCGTCTCAGGTAGTAATATGATCTCATCATAGAACATTGCAGCAGAAGAAACATATATGAAGTATTGGATATACTAGGAGGTCTTTGTTTTAATACGAGCCTGTATAAAACACAGATTCCACGGTCGCGATGAATAGCCAGACCCACATCCCTAGACCCCTACGAAAGCGGCAAGCAACACTGCCAATTCTAGGGTTAGGGGACCCGGTCTCGACTCCTCGAGATGGTCTCCCACTGGACCCTAGAACCTGGTTACTTATGCTCCCCGCCTTGGGTCTACCTAATGCGGAAAAGTAAATAATATACAATGGTGACATCATCCTCAGCCCGGAAGTGCCCCAATAAAAGAATATTACATACAAATGAATTTTACATGAATGAAAAAGAAAAACTCTCATCTCACATAAAACTCCCGGCTATTCAGAACACGACGATCCAATATAACATATCACAGCAACACATAATATCACATATCATCAACGTAAGTAAATATGCGTATCCCAATTGTCGTTGATGTATAGCAATAAAACCGGCGATACACCACATATTACACTTACGGTCGCAGAAAAGAAAGTGTAAAACTACAACAGTTGGAATCCGCAATCTCCTTAGACATCGCATGCCTAACCTTATGAATTCCTTAGACACCGCATACCTAACAATTATAAACCTCGCATTTTAGTCTCATTATCGAAAACTCTTTTCAATACCAAGTCGGGAAATTCAACAAGATTCCCGACATCCTGATCGAATGCTCATCGCAAACTTTAGTAGACGGCCGCACCCCCGATGCCGTCGACGAAGCGCACTAAGGCGGAACACCGCTGCCGCGAGCGCTCGAATAGATGCTTTTGGCGACGGGGTTCTCCTACAGTCACATGGTCGGGGCTATGGGGTGTGGCTGTCTATTAAGTTTACCCGGCGAGTATCCACGTACGCTACGTGATTGCAACGGACTTTTGATCGCATCAAAATCCCGTGGCAACCGATCATCTGAGACTGAACTGCTAGATTTATAACATTCAAATTAGTTATCTCATATCTTCTTATGGATTCCAAATATTGTATCACATTCTGGATAAAAAGACAGTTTTAAACATTCCGATCGAATAATCAAACACCCAAGATTTCCCAAATAGTTCTCAACACTTGAAATTAGTTTAAAAACATCCATCATATGCCACAGTACCAATGGTCCAGCCGTAGAAGGGTCAAGCCAACGCCTCACATGTGGCAGCGCCGTACTGCCCTAAACCCTAAGGTTTAGAGGCAGTTCAAGACGGTCACATAATCGAGTTAAGGTTTGTTGTCTTCTAGAGGGTCCATCGCGTTACTTGCACGACTTAGAACGTTCTTAAACTACGGAAAAATCCAACCCTTGGAAATTTTCCGGCAAGGGAAAAAGTGAGTTATTGATATCCGTTCGAACTTTTTAACAGTTTCTAAAATTATCCGGAAAAACTTAAACGAAGTTAAATTATCCGATTGAATCAACGAGTTCCTAATACAACCCAGAAAACTCAACACTTGAGTAAGATTAAAATTTCCCGGAAGCATGTAGTAATTGCTACGGATGAACCCTAGAAAAATGAATCGCTGACACCATAGTACGGCTATGGAACCGCCGCCAGAAGCATGTTAAGGCCGCGGTTCCGCGGCGCCATTAGGGCTACAGTGACCCGTTTTTCACAGTAATCCATAAATTTACCTGCTGAATTTTCTGAGAATTTTTAATATGAAAAAAATCAACTTTTTGAAAAATTTCCAGAAACTAGGTTTTATCGGGTATTCGGAGTTCGATCGGACTTTAAACTTCGCCTAAAGCTCTAGCTTGGCTCTGATACCACTGTAGGGCTACTAGGCACACGCACAAGGGTCTATAAGGCATCAACCATACCCGATTTATAATTTAGCCGTGCCGAACAACCCTAAACCAAGATCTTAAACTAGAGATTAGGCGAAACAAAGTATGTTAAACACTTTAACACTAAGAGTTTGGGATTACAACCTTTGTAGTCCATTCCTTCACTTCTAAAGCTCTGTGTTGAGTTCCCTTCGCTGCGATCATCATGTACCCGGACTCTAGAGAGGCTCAACGAAGAGAATGATGCATGCTTGCTTCCGATCTTCGATAACAAAGATGATCTATCTTGAAGTTTCATTAACACAAGCTCTCACTTAAAAATGAAGTGAACACCCTAATCTAAATGGCTAGAATAGATTAGGATGATGAAGTAGGATTTTAGCTCTCATTTATTTTCTATTTCTCACTCATTTACATCATCTCTCAAAAAGCTAGAAAGCTTTTTGAGCAAGAAGGAAGAAGAAGAATAGTAATCCTTTTGTGATGAATAATGAATCATGTGAGGTTAGAAATGCAACCATGGGTTAAGTATGAAGACTTAACCTATGTAAAGATTTTACTATGGTTAAAGGGTTGGGTTGGGTTAAAGAAATATCACAAAATATCACAAAATATCAAGGTCAAAGTCAAAGCTTCAAGAAGCTTCTTGAAAGCTTCATGAATGTTTAACCCTAATCCAAACCCTAACCACAGTTAAACTCTACAAAACAAGTTGCATTTATAACCACAATATGTTACAATATTATATATCACATATACAATATTTATTGTAACAATATAAAATAATACAATTAACATATATCGCATATATATCAATGTATTACCCGAGTGAGAAAAAGAATCTTTTAGTGAGCTTATATTAGTTAATGTAATTTATTATATCAAATAAATAATTATACATTAAATTATCGAATCAACACTTGATCCGATAATTCGGCTATTTCACAAATAACCGACTAATATAATCTGTATCAGTTCATCGAATCAATACTTGATCCGATGACCCGGCTATATCACATATACCCGGCCGATATCTCATATCGCGAGAATCTAATACGGTATCTCATATCGTATTATCCTCGGTCCTGCACATATCACATATGTGCTCCTACTCCGTTTTTCCTGAGTCAAGAAACCTTTATGTAGGACTCTAAAGAATCGTCAATACGCCGGCAGTAGGTGATGATCATATCAAACACCCACAAGCTGCAAGCGGTCAGCTAAACATAACAGCCTCCCAGGTATTGAGCGATCAGAAGATCAACAAGCAAGCCTGTACATTCTCCTGTGAATCCAATCAGTAACACTCCCGTACAGTCCGGTCTCTTCGTCTGATATGTCGCATATCTCGCCTAGGGGTGGTAAACGTCAGACCCCAGTAGCTTGATAAGTCGTGTCGATATGAGGTCTATAACAGTTCGAGAAACTACTGATAACACTTACCAGTAAATCTCAGCAACCCTAGCCAGGGATTTCCAGTTATAGCCAATCGAACACAGCGCAACATCAACTCCCTATACCGGGAGAGACGAATCCCCTCCTATCGCTCATTGCCTCCATGTGATTCGGGACTGTACCCAAAAGCCACCTTTTTTGCACGCCCTCTTAGATGTGGTATGATGGAAATCAAAGCACAATGGGAATCACACAAGACTCTATGACGATCTCGGGTCTACAGACTACTCTATACCAGTGTCATCAGAGAACTGCCATCTGACGTGAGGTATAATACCATCTGGGAGTTCTCGGCGAGTCCGTCCAGTGTACCCTGCCTCCACTGAACACCCGTATACCTTCGCTGATGTCAAACACCAATGGATATGTGATCATCCATCTCCCATCATATGGGTCAAGAAGCGCATACGCTAGTCTACTCTGGAGTATCGATGCCCTATCTCAATACTCCCATGACTAGGCTCTTTTGAAGGATGTACTTGGCGACTACACTGTCCTCACTAGTATGATCCGCATCATAGTCCTGGTAGTCAAGTACTCATCCTAAGGGCTTTATCAACATGTAACATAGAGACAATCAGAATACATGTTAAGATAAAGAGTAACCAGATAGCGTACTATCATGTCGAGCAAGAAAGTCCTCCCTATATATGTCCAAGCATCCACTACAATATACATTGTATGTACAGTAATGGCCTCTAGGGCATACATATAACTAACAAAAGATTGCTGCATCAAGATGCCAATAGCATTTTTTCGAATAACCTCTCAAAATTGCGTTGCGCCATATGATAAACATGTGCACCAGCACCCAAGCTTAAGCTCTTAAAATAGCGCTACACCACGTGAAATTCACGTGCTTGCGCCAGCGCCAAATAGGCATCATGGCCTACCATGCGCCAAATAAAATAGCAGCGCCTGCGCCATGTGATATGCACATGTGCCAGAGCAGTGCCAGCGCCAAGCATATGAACAGTGCCAAACAGGCCCTGACTTTAGCAAATTGGTTAAGTCTTGAAGCTTCAACTTCCTTATGATTAAATGATCTACTGAGAACAAATTCTCATATACCTAAGTTGATCTAGTTCTCAAATGAGACTACGTATCCCTAGGCAGAGCCTATGGTTCCTAAATCATCTAAGTAGAACTTAGTTCTCAAATGAGACTAACGTGTCCTTAGATAGAGCTTAAGCTCTCATTTAAACTGATGGACCTCATAAATATGAAAACTGAAACCTAAGTTCACCCCCGTAGGTAAACCAAGCTACCAACGTGGAACCTGTCATGAAAATGCATGACCCAAATCTAAAATACATACAGATTTGGACTAATCCGCGCCTACGGGTAATGAAAAAATTAGTCTCCGTATACAATCTAATGGTAACCCAAAAATAAACAAATAAAAACATGACGCACAAAGTAAAGAACCTAGAGTGCAGAAAATTATTGTCGTATAAGACAACGTAATTAAGTACATGTGCCTGCGTCTGTAGGAAAAATATGTCCCCATAATCAATAAATCTATCATTAATGAGAAGGAATCTGAAGTCGGTTACATTGGTCGTGTCCTTCCAAACCACGATATACGGCGCTATAACCACTTTGTGTCTTCGGAGAGGTAGATGGATCAAAGCTATGCATCTGCCCCTAAATTCAGGCAAGACGTCCAATCCTACTTTGTATTCTATTTTCGGCGATAAACACCCACATGACAGATATAAGAAAGTTCTAATAGCATGTGGATGCAAACATGAGTAATTAATGATGTGCAAAATAAGAAGTGTAAACTCATGCAATAGGTGTGTTCAACAAAAAAGATGTTTAATTTTAAGCAAGCAGACACAAAATAGGGAAGTAAACATGAAATTTTACCTTTAAAACGCTTGTTTTACATATCCCCAAACGCTTGAATCTCAAGGATCGAGTGCTTATTTTTTGCTATCAAGGATGTTCAAAAAAAAGCTTGTTTTACATATCTGCTTTCAAAATTGTTCATTTTCAATTAATATCAACTCATATTTGTCTCCACATGCCATTAGAACTTGTTTATATCTTTCTCACGTGGATAGTTGTTGCATATATACTTGTTTTAGTTTGCATATCTTTTTTATATATGCTTTTGGATACGAGTTATGTTTCATTTTCAAAATTTGCATTTTACTTGTGCTCGTATCCATTTCCTAGTGTTCTCCTATGCATACATTTAGAGCGAGTGATTCAAACGTTTGATTCGCTTTAGATGTACGCATATGTTTAGTGCGAGTAGTTCAAACGTTCTAGTTTTCCTAAATACCTTTTTTTATTATATCAAAAAGGGGGAGAATAATAGAAGTTTTTAGTATATCGATATCGGATATTTGGTTTTATTTGATAAAGATATACTATTTCCTATTCATTTTTTGTCATCATCAAAAAGGGGAAGATTGATAGCTTATGGATTTCGATGATCCATTTATTTAGTTTTGATGATAGCTTAAACATGAATAGTTCGTTTAGTTTCACTTTCTTATCTTTCTTATCATATCGAAACTAAACTTGTATACACTTGATTTTTAGCTTACTTATCTTATATCTTATGTATACCGAGTAATATATCAATATCTCATACTATACTTGTGTTATATTCTTGATATCGATATATTACTCTCATTCATTGTTTTGATAATTCACAATATGAATTTGTATATACATGTAATCTAATATCTTGCTATTCATATAACTTGTATATATGTTTGGTATATTAATATCTCATACTTTGCTTTTGTTTTTTATCTTGATATTGATATACTATTCATAGTTGTGATATCGAAACAATGAATGGTCATATACTTGTGTTTAATTCACAAGATTTTTAAAAGATAAATTTTGATTTTTTTTAAATTTAAACAAATTATTTGATTTTGTTTTGAAAGGAAAATTTTGAAAAGAGAATTTGTTTTATTTGAAAGAAAAAAATTAGTTTAAGAAAATGATTTATTCCATTTATCTTTTACATTATTCTCTTTTGAAACGCTGTATATATTTGTTTATATTTAATTATATGCAATAGTAAGCTTGTATCCCATTGGTTAAGTCATTGCATTGTTAGTCCATAGGCTACATGTTCGAATCTCGGGACTTGCAATTATTTTTATCTATTTTTTATACCCTTCTCATAACATACAAATGAGACTTTTTAATTCCTTTAACTCCCAAATGAATTGTGGCCTTTCAATTTCTCTTTAACTCCCATTATGAATTCATGTTAATTGGAATTGATATGACGTAACTTCTTATATGTTCATTTTACTCTTTTCTTCTTCTTCCTTTAAAAAAAAGAAAGAGAAGAACAACTCCTCCTTCTCATCCTCCTAATCTCTTTCTTCTACAAATTCTAAATCCAATTTCCTTTAAACCTTGAAAGAGCTCTAGGACTTCCAGCGTCATCGGAATGCCTTCTGTTCACTGGAATTTGAGATGAGGCGAACCGAATGATTGTACCATATGCACCTTCACCACCAAGACTTCATTTCGTTGCTAGAACCGAATCAACGATATGGTTACTATACCGTATCGCACATCGAGTAAGTCCCCTTCCTCTCATCCTTCCCCTCCCATCTTCTTTCCCTTGTTCCTCTTTATCTTTCCCTCACCTTTGTCTGGACTTGCATGATGTCAGTAGCCATTGTTTAAATATTTTTAGTAAAAAGTATTAACTATGCATAATATTTGCATGAATGGTTGTCTATATAATCAAGATGTTCTTTTTTAATGCTTGTGATATTTGTGCGTAGTCTATAGTAATTGCCGCATGCTATTAACGCCGTAATTAGAAACTCATAAGAATTTCATGATTGATATATGTGAATGGTTTGTGATGGTAGTTTTATGAAATGTCGGTTCGTATGTATTTCTTTTTATAGCCCGATCGCATACTTGAAACATTGATGACATCCTTCAATTCGCGATATGATTTTATGGAATCACTAGTGTGTTTTCTTATGTATATTCTAATTATTATATTTTTATACATTGCTTACCATACGCTTAACATATTTATATCGGGAAGGACCGCTTCTCAGTATAAATACGTCGCAGACCTCATTGTTGAATATAGATGCCCTCAAGGCAATTATTTTAATTGAGGGAGGATCAATACGAGAGAACAATCTAACTTGAGATGATAGTATACTATCTGGATTTTCTTTATCATTCATATGAATACGTTTTACTCATGATCTCCTATCGCTGATACATAATGATAAAGCCCATAGGATCTTTGCTTGACTACAAGGATTATGATAGGGATCATACTAGTGGGACCTGGGTAGTCTATAAGCACATCCTTAAAAGTCCCTGGTCGAGGGAGTATCAAGACTGGGCATCGATACTCCAGTGTAAACTAGTGTATACATTTCTTAACCCCGACTGGGGCGATGGTTGATCCTATAGCCATTGGTGGTTGACACCAAAGATTGTATACAGATACTCATTAGATGAATGGGTTTCAATGGACGGACTCACCTGAGAACTCCTAGATGGTATTGCACCTATCGTCAGATAGCAGTTCTCATGTGACATGAGTGCAGGGTAGTTTGTACACCTAAGATCATCATAGTGTCTTGTTTGTGTTCTTACTGTACTTTTATTACTATCATACCAAGGCTTTAAATAGTCGTGCAAACAAGTTTTAGTTGGGTACAGTCCCAAAAAACATGGAGGCAATGAGCGATCGAAAGGATTTCATCTCTCCCGGCATAAGGAGTCGATATCGTGCTGTGCCAGATCAATTATAACCATAAGTCCTAGGCCAAGGTAGTTGAGATTTACTGATATGGGTTATCAGTAGTTTTTCGGGTGGTTATGAGTTCATAATCGACACGACTTATCGGATTATTGGGAGTCTGACGGTTTTCCACCTCCTAGACCCGGTATGTGACACTCTTAGATGAAGAGACTGGATTGTATGGTGATTGTCACTGATAGACTTTGCATTGTTCAGATGAGCTTGCTCGTTGACCTTCTTTCGCTCAATACCTGGGTAGCCGTTACATAAAGGTAGTACCGTTGACGTGTTTGTGGGCTACAGATATGATCCTAATCTACTGACATCGTATTGTCGAGTCTTTAGAGTCCCACACAAAGATTTCCTGGCACAGGCGAAACGATGTAAGGCACGTATAGGGATGCGTGCAGGTGTTCAATTAAACATGTGTACGTGATACACGTATTTTAATCGGGTGTTTAATGATATTAGCCGGTATATATATGATATAACCGGATTATTAAATTAAGTTTTGATTTAATAATTACATGTATATTTATATATTGATTTACATACATTAACTAATATCATACTCACTGTTATTATTTTCTTCTTCTTATTTATATTTATATTTGATATAAATTACATATTTTGTCATGTATGTTGATACATGAAACATGTGTGTGTGAGAATCACATGGAATGAGATGATAACAACCTTCTTTTCTTTATTATTTTTAAAGAAAAGAATGAGTCAATTGAAAAAGAAGAGTTTAGAATTATTTGGATAATTCTTGACTTGTCTTTGAAAATGGATAGTTATTTTGAGTTCTCATTCTTAACCTCATCATAATTCTCACCATGGCTCTCTCTCTCTCTCTTAAGTTTTCTCAAGTGAGAAAGAAAAGAGAAGAAATTAGTGAGAAAAATTATTCTACAGCACTTACTAATCATTCCTAACAAGTTTGATTAGTGAGTTGCTTCAATATGATATGATCATGTGAAGCTAAAGCTTGTGTTCAAGTTACTTCAAAGTGGATCATCTTCAGCAAGGAGATCACCGAGAAAGCTTATTTCGGATTTTGTGGAGACCAGCCGGAGTCCAAGGAGAGGTAGCTAACGCGTTACAAAGGTTGTAGCCCGCCAAACTGTTAGTTATATGTATGCCCTAGAGGCCATTACTATACATAGGATGTATATTGTAGTGGATGCTTGGACACAAATAGGGAGGACTTTCTTGCTCGACATGATAGTATGCTATCTGGTTGCTCTTTACCTTAACGTGTACACTGATTGTCTCTCTGTTACATGTTGGTAAAGCCCTTAGGATGTGTACTTGACTACCTGGACTATGATGCGGATCATACTAGTGGGGATATGGTAGTCCACAAGTACATCCTTCAAGGTCCCTAGTCGTGGGTGTATCGAGACGGGGCATCGATACACCAGAGTAGACTAGCGTATACCTTCTCGACCCATACAGATGGGCGATGGATGATCCCATATCCATTGGTGTTTGACATCAGAGATGATATACGGGTGCTCAGTGGAGACTGGGTATACTGGACGGACTCGCCGAGAACTCCCAGATGGTATTATACCTTACATCAGATGGCAGTTCTCTGGTGACACTGGTACAGAGTAGTCTGTTGACCCAAGATCGTCATAGAGTCTTGTGTGATTCCTACTGTGCTTTGATTTCCACCTTACCACGTCCAAGAGGGAGTGCAAAACGGTGGTTTTTGGGAACAGTCCCGAGTCACATGGAGGCAATGAGCGATAGGAGGGGATTCGTCTCTCCCGGTATAGGGAGTTGATGTTGCGCTGTGTTCGATTGGCTATAACCGGAAATCCCTGGCCAGGGTTACTGAGATTTACTGGTAAGTGTTATCAGTAGTTTCTCGAACTGTTATAGACCTCATATCGACACGACTTATCGAGCTATTGGGGTCTGACGTTTACCACCCCTAGGCGAGATATGCGACATATCAGACGAACAGATCGGACTGTACGGTAAGTGTTACTGGTTGGATTCACAGGAGTGTGAGCGGGCTTGCTCGTCGATCTTCTGATCGCTCAATACCCGGGTGGCCGTTACGTTTAGCAGACCGCTTGCGGCTTGTGGGTCTTTGATATGATCATCACCTGCTGCCGGCGTATTGACGAGTCTTTAGAGTCCTACACAGAGGTTTCCTGGCTCAAGCGAAACGAAATAGGAGCGCATATGAGATATGTGCGGGACCGAGAATAATGCGTGTATATGATACCGTATTCTATTCTCGCGATGAATGTATTGAATGGTTGTATGCGATATAACCTAGTTATCGAATCGAGGATTGATTCGATAAGCCGATACATTGGATATTAGTCGGTTATATGCGATATGACCGGATCGTTAAATCAAATGTTGATTTAATGATTTAATATATAATTATATATTTGATATATTACTTTACATTAACTAGTATTGGTTCACTTAAGATGGATTTTCTCACTTGATGTGCACATTGTATATGTGATATATTTTTGTGCACTTGATTGTATCATGTTTGATGATACATGCATGTTTGTGTGTATGTTTAAGTTTAAAACTTGGTTAAGTAAATGGTTAGGGTTTTGTTTAATTTATTTATTCATTTATTTATTTATTTCATTTTGGCAAAAAGAGAAATGGTGGCTTGCTTTGTTTTACATTGAAGCTTCATGAAGCTTTGAAAAAGTCTACCTTTTTTGTTTCATGCCTAACCTAACCATTCACCTAACCTTAGTTTACTCTCTACACATAACCATGGTTGCAAGATGATAGATATCACTTCATTTTTATTTTTCTAATAATTCTTATCATATTCTTTTCTTCTTCTTCTTCTTCTTGAAGAAGAAAAAGCTTGCAACCTTCAATGGTGAATTCATGAAAAAAGTGAGAAATCCAATTCTAAAGTGAACCCACTTCCTATTTCTTCATCCTATACCTCTTGCCAAGTAGTATAGGGTGTTTTCTTCACAAGTTTCATGACTTGGTGAAGTTGGAGCTTGATCTTGTGTTGCCTCGACATAGATCATCTTCGGCATCGAAGTCGACGACCTAGCCCGCCCATTTCTCCGATGAAGCCGACGCTAGAGCCCGGGATCCGATGATCGCAGCGAGGGGACTTCATCACAGAGCTATGGAGGTGGAGGATCGGATCTACAAAGGTTGTATTTTCGGTTTACTCTTAGTTAAGTTGTTAACTAGTTGCTTGTTTCGCCTAAAATTCTAGTCGACGATCCGTATTAGGGTTTTTCGGCACTTGTAAAATTTGAAATTGGCATGGTTGATGCCTTATGAGACCTCATTAGCATGCCTAGGAACCCTACAGTGGTATCAGAGCCAAGCTAGAGCCTTAGGGGATGCGTAGACGATGTTAAAAACCCGATCGAACCCGAAACCCCAATTTTTCACCCTCTCTGGACATTTTTACAAAACTGGGTTTTTTCCATATTAAAAATTCTTAAAAAATTCAGCAGGAAATTCTAAGAATTACGGTGCAAAAATGACCAAAAGATATGATTAAAGAGCGGCGGAACCGCGGCAGAAGCATGGCTTCTGCGGCGGTTCCGTGGCCAAAATATCTCTTCTTGAAACACTGTTTGCACAGTAATGTCTTATTTTGTTTGCTGTATTTTCTGGGAATTTTTAATATTTATTCAAGAGTTGAATATTCTGGGTTGTATTGGGAGTTCGTAGATTCGATCGGATTGTCGAATCTTGTCTATGTGTTTTCCGGATAATTTTTGAATATGTTAAAAAGTTCGACCGGATATAAATACCCAATTTTTCCCTTGTCGGGAAATTTTCAAGTGTTGGATTTTTCCGTGGTTTAAAGACGTTCTAAGTAGTGCAAGTAATGCGATGGACCCTCTAGAAGACAACAAACCTTAACTCGATTATGTGACCGTCTTGAACTGCCCTTTGAACCTTCGGGTTTGGGGCAGTACGGCGTGCCACATGTGAGGCGTTGGCTTGACCCTTATACGGCTGGACCGTTGGTGCTGAGGCATGAACTGGATGTTTTTAAACTTGTTTCATGTGTTGATCTGTTTCGGGAAAAACTTGGGTGTTTGAATGTTCGATCAGAAAATTTAACATTTTCTATTTATCTGGAATGGGATACAATACTTGGAATCCACAAGTGGTTATGAGATAACTGATTTGAATGTTATAAACATAGCACTTTAGTCTCACTCGATCGTTTGCCACGGAATTTTGATGCGATCAAAAGTCCGTCGCAATCACGTAGCGTACGCGGATACTCGCCGGATAAACTTAATAGACAGCTACACCCCATATCCCCGACCAAGTGACTGTAGGAGAACCCCGTCGCCGAAAGCATCCGTTCGGGTGCTCGCGGCAGCGGTGTTCCGCCTTGGTGCACTTCGTCGACGGTATCGGGGGTGCGGCCGTCTACTGAAGTTTGCGACGAGCATTCGATCAGGGTGTCGGGAATCTTGTTGAATTGCCCGACTTGATATTGAAAAGTGTTTTCGAAAATGAGACTAAAATGCGGGGTTTATAATTGTTAGGCATGCGATGTCTAAGTATTTCATTTGATAAGGCATGCGATGTCTGAAGAGTTTGCGGATTCCAACTGTTGTAGTTTTACACTTTCTTTTCTGTAACCGTAAGTGTAATATGTGATATCGCCGGTTTCGTTGCTATATGCCAACGACAATTAGGATACGCATGTTTACTTACGTTGATGACATGTGATGTTATGTGTTGCTGGATATATTGTATTGGATCGTCGTGGTTGAATAGCCCGGGGGTTTTTATGTGAGATGAGTGTTTTTCATTTTCATTCATATAAAAAAAAATTGTATGTAATGTTCTTTTATTGGGGCACTTCCAGGTTGCGGAAGTTGTCACCCTTTGTATATTATTTATTTTTCCACACTAGGATAGACCCAAGGAGGGGAGCACAAGTAACCGGGTTCTGGAGTCCAGTGGGAGACCAACTCCAGGAGTCGAGTCCGGGTCTCCTAACTCTAGAATTGGTAGGGTTGCTTGCCGCTCTCGTAGGGGTCTAGGGGTGTGGGTTTGGCTATTCATCACGACCATGGAATCCGTGTTTTATACTGGCTCGTATTGAAAATACGGACGCCCTAGTATATCCAATGTTTCATATGTTTCTTCTGCTGCGATATCTCTGATGTGATCATGTGATGTTCTGTGATAGATACAGTATATAGTATATATGATATATTATATAGGCGTTACTTATGTTTTACACCCGCGCTAGCCCTGCCCCGCTCTGCCGTTAGTTACCTAACCTAACGGTGCACGAGAGGACATCGAGGCGAATGTGGATGGCATAAGTGTATGTCGTATTTATCTGTGATGTTTAGGTTATTTAAATGATGGGACTTCATTAATATGATTAATGAAAAAAGAGAAAGCTAAGATGTTGTAGAATCGAATTTCTAAATAAAACATATAGCTACAGTTCTTGCTTTGCATCGCGGTGTTCCTTGTAGAACATCCTGCACCTTATTCGATAAGGAAAGGACCGAGATCCCTTCACCGGGAGTGACTCCTTTAGCAATGACTGGCAGATGTTACACCCCTCGGTTTGTATTTTGATTGCTTCTATAGTTTCTACTTTGCACAGTGATATATATGATATATCCCGTACCTCATTTGACGAGGAAAGGACCGACGATCCCTTCACCAGGAGTGACTCCTTTAGCAAAACTAGAAAAGCCTCAAAAGCACTCCATTTTTAAAATCATTTGATTCTACAACGATATCAAGTTCATTACGCAATAGGTTTTCAGAAAAACTTGTCGTAGCCCTCCGTCATTTCAGATAAGTTGTATATAGTATTCGTGCTGCATTTGTTGGCTTTCGTCAAGGTGCAGTGTGCAGTAGCTATATGCTGCTTATCTGCAGCATACAATGCGATTGGATTAGGGTAGTCGTGCGGCTTTATTGGCTTTCGTCAAGGGTCGTGCGGGTGGGTTTAATTCAATCAGGAAATGACGGGTTGAACTTGACTAGCGGGCTATGGTTTGTTGGCTTTCATCAAGATCATAGCACGTTAGGGGCAAAATTATCGGGAATTTCAAGTGTTGAAATTTGCAATGAGATTGCATACCTTCTATATGATAGTTGGATCCCGATACCCACTGCGAGTAAGAGTTACTCCTGGGAGAGTTTTACACATTACAATTAGCCGATCTAGTAGGTGTCTAGAAAGGTGTCAACGGGGTTACGCCTCTGGGAAAACGAGGTTTACTGTAATTAGGTCCGTGCGAAAGCACGGGGAACCTCCCTCAAAGTACCGACACTGGCCTGGCTGAAAGATTGGCGAACTTGTAGTGTGTAATTAATCTCGGCTAGTCTTTCGTTTTAGGGTTTGAAGGAAGATTTGATAAAAACAGTGGGAGCCATCCTGATTAGATAAAATAATAACCAATCTATTCTTGCAAGAGCGCACGCTGAGTGTTTTCTTCTCTCTCTCTCCAGGTAGCGACCATATCACGCCTTAATCAAGATAATAATACGGATAATTGACCGAACCCGCTTGTTATACTGAGCTAGGGAACATTGGTCCACTCCAACTTATAATTGTTATAAGACAGAGCAGGAAATTAGGGAATACCAGATTTCCCGTGCCGCCCAAACGAGGAAAGTGCATATGATGCATCATCTTCGGGTGTGTTCGTTACACAGAACTGTTTCTCAATATTCTTTACGTCCTAGGTATGTGATACCAGAACAGGATCCCAGATATGTAATCTGTTACATAGGCTACAGATAGGTAAAGAACTGAGAACGGGTGATAAGTTTCATGAGACAGAAACGGGGCAAGTGTTGCAGCCAAGTCTGTTGGTCACTGTCACCCTGTATTATCAGTACATTGATTCTGAACAAATGCTATTAGATACCGAACCTGATATACAAAATCATATCAGTCTCTTTATTAGTAAAGAAAGGATATAATTTTGTATTGTTGGATAATGTTTTGAACATTTCCTATATCAAAAGTTGATCGGTTCAGGCACGTTATCTAAAAGTATTGATGTTCTAAATCAAACTACAGTTCTTAGTATATGGAACACACACAAGAGGAATAGTTCAGAAATGAACGGTTCCTTCTTGAGGCATTGTAGACTAGGTCATATCAATGCGACCCGACTAGCTGAAGTTACATGTAGATGCATATTTAAATCTTTTTGAATTTACATCTTGTGAAACTTTCCAGTCATGTCACAGAGATAAGATGACCATAGCTCTGTTTATTGGAAACAGAGAAAAAGTTAGTGAACTCTTGGGATGATACATGTTGATGTATACAGCTCCCCTGTCTACACATGCCAAGACCGGTTCTTTTTACTTCATTAAAATCTCTGATAATCTCTCAAGATTCAGACATATGTTCCTGTTGAAACACAAGTCCGAACCTTTTAAGATATTCACAGAATATAAGTTAGAAGTAGAGAACCAAAATACGGGTATAAGTATTATGTCCTTTGATAAGATCAAGGAGGAGAATACTTGAGCACGGAAATCCTGGACTATTCTAAAGAAGAATGAGATTCTCTCTTAGCATTACTCCTCCGTATACACCATAGCACGATGTTGTATTGGGGCGGAGCAATCACACCCTATATGATATGGTGCGCTCTATGATGAGTACTACTGAGTTTCCTATTTCCTTTTGGGAGTTATGCACTTGAGAAGTTGCATACCTATTGAATTAGGTTCGAATCAGATCACAGCCTACCACTCCATATGAGATATGGTATGGGAAGAGCCCATGTCTTAAGCTAGTTAAGATTTGGGGTTGTCCAGCCTATGTCTAAAAAGCAAAATCCGGACATGCTCGAAGCAAGGTCTGTAATGTAGAACTGGAAAGGTTCCAGCTATACAAACTACAGCAGATGATTTGGTAGAACCAAAGGATTCAATAGACAACGAAGAACCTGAGCTACTCCGCCGATCTAGTAGGGTTCCTCACCCACCTGAGAGATACTTTGGTTTCTCTATGACAGTGGGAGCGAAGATTGCATCATGAGATGATGACCCAACTAATTTCGAGCTGGCCATCAGGAGTGGGACTCTGTAAGAATGGCTAGATACTTAGCGATCTGTGATGGAATCCTTATACACCAACAAAGTATAGACTTTGGTTGCTATATCTGAAGGGTTAAATCCCCATCAGGTGCAAGTATATCTTGAGAAGATTACCTGGTGTAGATGGAAAAGTTGAGACTTTCAAAGCTAGACTTGTTAAAGGTTTTCGTCATCGACCAGGCGTGGATAATGATGAAACCTTTTTCCAATGGCTATGCTTAAGTCCATCCAGATCCTACTTGCCACGGCTACATACCATGACTACGATATCTGGCGGTTGGGTGCCATGACTGCTTTTCTAAATGATGTTTTAGAAGAGAACGTCTATAAGTACATAGCCAGAGGTCCTCGTAGACAGTGAGAGCAGCGGAAACGTGTGCAAGATATTTTATGTGATAAAGCAGGCATCGCGGAGTTGGAACGTCTGTTTTGATGTGTTAGTCAAAAAGTTTGACATCATCAAAATGGTAGATGAACCTTGTATATACAAAAAGGTAGTAGGGAGTATGGTGGTGATCCTCATAGAGTACATGGATGACATACTCTTAATGGGGAAGGAGTTTCCTATGCTACGCTCGGTCGATCTTCGCTTATCACATGGATTCTCCATATAGGATCAAAGTGATACCTCCTAAATCCTGAGTTTTCATCTATGAGATAGATGTTATTTGGGTGTTAGAATACTCACTAGCTGTAGTGAGATGGTATCAATTGATCCTGGGGAGAATCACTGGAAGGGTTCCAGGGTGATAAAGACGACTGAATGCCAGTCACAGGCATTGTCTTTACCCTCAGTAAAGGGACAGTATGTTGGAAGAGTTCCAAGCTACATACCGTGGCATACTAGACGATAAAGGCTGGATACATCGCTACTTAAGATACTACCAAAGAGGAAGTCTGGGTGTATATTGGTTCATGAGATGAACTTTGTTCCTCCCATTGTGTGACAATAGAGTTGTGGCTTATGCCAGGAACCCCGGTCCCATCAGTGATCCAGACATATTCTAAGGCAGTATCACCTGATCATGGAGATAGTTGATCTCCAGGGTGATCGAGGTTGGGAGAGCAGACTCAGAGGATAACACGGCGGATCCACTCACGAAGGCCTATTCCCAGAGAGAGACTTTTTATAGGATGGTTGAGTATGAGATACTACAACCACTGCTACAGATGACCCTAGTGCAAGTGGGAGATTGTTAGTTATATGTATGCCCTAGAGGCCATTACTATACATAGGATGTATATTGTAGTGGATGCTTGGACATATATAGGGAGGACTTTCTTGCTCGACATGATAGTATGCTATCTGGTTGCTCTTTACCTTAACGTGTACACTGATTGTCTCTCTGTTACATGTTGGTAAAGCCCTTAGGATGTGTACTTGACTACCTGGACTATGATGCGGATCATACTAGTGGGGATATGGTAGTCCACAAGTACATCCTTCAAGGTCCCTAGTCATGGGTGTATCGAGACGGGGCATCGATACACCAGAGTAGACTAGCGTATACCTTTTCGACCCATACAGATGGGCGATGGATGATCCCATATCCATTGGTGTTTGACATCAGAGATGATATACGGGTGCTCAGTGGAGACTGGGTACACTGGACGGGCTCGCCGAGAACTCCCAGATGGTATCATACCTTACGTCAGATGGCAGTTCTCTGGTGACACTGGTACAGAGTAGTCTGTTGACCCAAGATCGTCATAGAGCCTTGTGTGATTCCCACTGTGCTTTGATTTCCACCTTACCACGTCCAAGAGGGCGTGCAAAACGGTGGTTTTTGGGTACAGTCCCGAGTCACATGGAGGCAATGAGCGATAGGAGGGGATTCGTCTCTCCCGGTATAGGGAGTTGATGTTGCGCTGTGTTCGATTGGCTATAACCGGAAATCCCTGGCCAGGGTTGCTGAGATTTACTGGTAAGTGTTATCAGTAGTTTCTCGAACTGTTATAGACCTCATATCGAGCTATTGAGGTCTGACGTTTACCACCCCTAGGCGAGATATGCGACATATCAGACGAACAGACCGGACTGTACGGTAAGTGTTACTGGTTGGATTCACAGGAGTGTGAGCGGGCTTGCTCGTTGATCTTCTGATCGCTCAATACCCGGGTGGCCGTTACGTTTAGCAAACCGCTTGTGGCTTGTGGGTGTTTGATATGATCATCACCTGCTGCCGGCGTATTGACGAGTCTTTAGAGTCCTACACAGAGGTTTCCTGGCTCAAGCGAAACGAAATAGGAGCGCATATGAGATATGTGCGGGACCGAGAATAATGCATGTATATGATACCGTATTCTATTTTCGCGATGAATGTATCGAATGGTTGTATGCGATATAACCTAGTTATCGAATCGAGGATTGATTCGATAAGCCGATACATTGGATATTAGTCGGTTATATGCGATATGACCGGATCGTTAAATCAAATGTTGATTTAATGATTTAATGTATAATTATATATTTGATATATTACTTTACATTAACTAGTATTGGTTCACTTAAGATGGATTTTCTCACTTGATGTGCACATTGTATATGTGATATATTTTTGTGCACTTGATTGTATCATGTTTGATGATACATGCATGTTTGTGTGTATGTTTAAGTTTAAACCTTGGTTAAGTAAATGGTTAGGGTTTTGTTTAATTTATTTATTCATTTATTTATTTATTTCATTTTGGCAAAAAGAGAAATGGTGGCTTGCTTTGTTTTACATTGAAGCTTCATGAAGCTTTGAAAAAGTCTACCATTTTTGTTTCATGCCTAACCTAACCATTCACCTAACCTTAGTTTACTCTCTACACATAACCATGGTTGCAAGATGATAGATATCACTTCATTTTTATTTTTCTAATAATTCTTATCATATTCTTTTCTTCTTCTTCTTCTTCTTGAAGAAGAAAAAGCTTGCAACCTTCAATGGTGAATTCATGAAAAGAGTGAGAAATCCAATTCTAAAGTGAACCCACTTCCTATTTCTTCATCCTCTACCTCTTGCCAAGTAGTATAGGGTGTTTTCTTCACAAGTTTCATGACTTGGTGAAGTTGGAGCTTGATCTTGTGTTTCCTCGACGTAGATCATCTTCGGCATCGAAGTCGACGACCTGGCCCACCCATTTCTCCGATGAAGCCGATGCTAGAGCCCGGGATCCGATGATCGCAGCAAAGGGACTTCATCATGAAGCTATGGAGGTGGAGGATCGGATCTACAAAGGTTGTATTTTTTGTTTACTCTTAGTTAAGTTGTTAACTAGTTGCTTGTTTCGCCTAAAATTCTAGTCGACGATCCGTATTAGGGTTTCTCGTCACTTGTAAAATTTGAAATTGGCATGGTTGATACCTTGTGAGACCTCATTAGCGTGCCTAGGAACCCTACACAAACTACTTTGTTTAGCTTACTAGTTTGTTACAGGTTTAGTCTTTTTGGTAGATTCTTGGTTTAGAGTTGCTAAAGCTCTATAGTTCTTTTAAAATTATCGCTTCCGCAGTGCTTTAAAATCCTAATAGACGAGCCTAGCATCCTAACAGTGGTTTCAGAGCCATACAAAAAGACTACAACTTATTTGTACGAAGTTATAATTTTGATCATGAAAATTTTCCGTATTCTATTTCCGAAGATTAAGCTACTGTTCGTTTTCGAAAATGCGACCTGAATTTTTCAAATAGTACCATTGAATTGTAAATGTTTTGGAAATAATGTGGTGGGAAGCTAGGCCCACAACTCATTCATCTGGCTGATAGTAGTGGTTTTTCAACGGTCAATTGATGGAATCTTAGGCTCGTGTTCCTACAGTGACTCAATTGTTTGGAAATAGGATTTTTGGGATACTTGTTTTTGTCCCAGATTTCGATATGATCGATGTAGTGTTCGGAAAGTTTTGTGATCAAAACAGTATCTTTGTTTTAGTCTCACGGATAAAGTTTTGTGTTGCTAAACATCGCCGAATTGATGCGATCAATTCGATAGGGTTGCACACTTGTTATTTGCGATATTGTGATATTATGGTTCTTGTGTTATGGTTTATCGGATCATCGTGATGAATAGCCCCTCGTGTGAGATACTTGTATATTTGTTATATATGTGTTTCATTTATTTTGGACGAGCGGCGGGATTGTGGTCATCGTTACCACTTGTATATTTTTCATTAGGACACTTCCGGATTAAGGTTGATGTCGCCACTTGATTTATATTTTTCTATTCATATACTAGGATACTCCATGAAGAAGCGCATGGATCACCGGATTCTAGAATACAGCGGGTGGAAATCTTAAGGAGTTAAGATCCGGGTTACCCTATTCTAGAATTAGCGGATGGTTTGCCACGCTCGTAGGGGGTTAGGTTTAACCCACGGAGAAGCGCCCAAGTTACCAGATTCTAGATAGCGATGGATGGTTCATTCATGATATTGAGTGCGGGTTGTCTCGCTACTATGATTGGCGGTTGGATTGCCTATGTGTGTGTGTGTGTGTGTGTGTGTGTGTGTGTGTATATGGTGATATATATAATATATAAATAAATGCTATATACATTTTGCACCCGCGCTCGCCCTGCCCCCGCCCTGCCGTAAATTAAGTAATCTTACGGTGAAGATCCGATGGCCCGTGACGAATGCGGATGGCGTATATATGTATTCTATTTTTCTTTTCATATCATGTTTTTTTCTGTAATGGTGTGAAAAGATACTAGATAATATTTGATTATCAAATTGATGAGATTGCATTAATTCGGATTAATGCAAAGAAAACAAACCTGAAATACGTTGATGGAACAAATATTTTCGAAAAGAAATTATAACTATATTCTTTTTCTTTGCATAGCGATATTCGGTTAGGAATATCTTGCATCTCATTCGATGAGGAAAGAGCCTTGATTCCTTCACCAGGGGTTCACTCTTGAGCAAAATTTTATATTACTATAAATTTGCAAAACCACTCAGTTTCTTCTATGATATCAAGTTCATTACGTTAAACCTTTTTTTCAAAACCAGGCGTAGCCCTCTGTCATTTCAGAAAGTAGAGTACTTAGTATTCGTGTTGCGTTTGTTGACTGTCAAAGCGTAGTGTGCGGTAGCTAAGTGATGTCTTCCTGGAAGCATACGATGCGATTAGCTAAGACAGTCACATAGCCTTGTTGACCCTGTCAAGGGCTTATGTGGGTGGATCTAAATTAATTAGGAAATGACGGGTTGAACTTGACTAGCAGCTTATGGTTTATTGACCATATCAAGGTCATAAGTCGCTAGGGGTAAAAACCGATATTAGGAGTTTCAAGCGTTGAAACTTGCAATGTGATTGCATATGTAACAACCCTAATTTTCTTATACACTTTTTTCTATAAAAATTTTTTCAAATATTTTTTCAAAAATCCATAAAGGGGTATTTATTGCCTGAGCATAAGATTTAAGTAATTAATTAGCAATTTAATTATAAGAAGGGGCTTGTAGCTCATTGGTAATAACTTGCACTACTGAACCAAGCCACCAGAGTTCAAATCCCATGCCCCACATTATTTTTAATATTTATTTTGTTTTAAATTTTTCTTCAATATTGTGTCTCTTCATCTTCTAAACCCCCATGTACACTGCAAATTCCTAGATCGGTTTCAGAGACCTTTGAAATCCCCATTTACTCCATTTTAAAGATTTTTTAATACATTTTTACATTAAAACCTTTCATATACCCTACTTACTCCAATTTTTAATGATTTTATACATTTTTACATTAAAACCTTTCATATACCCTATTTACTCCAACTTTTAATGATTTTATACATTTTTACATTTTTATTTAAAAGCCTTTCACCTACCCCTAGCCTACCCTATAAATACACCCTCTCCCCTCTACCCACTCATCCCAAAAATGCTAAGCTCACTCTCTCAAAATTTTCCAAGAGTTGTGTACTTTGAAAACAAGTTCGCGGCGAAGCTCCGACGAAATTCCGGCGGAAATTTCGGTGACGTTTTTAGGAACAACCGGCGATGAAGCAACGCCTCGGCAACCCCTCTAGTCCCCCATTCACTCCCTTGCTTAATCGAAACCCGTAAGTCCCATTCTATCCCCCTTTCTATTTCTTTAAAATACGAAATTACGAAACCCGACGGAATCGGAACAAATCCGATTTCCGACTCGGTTTTCTACAAAATTTCACTTCTAACCAATACATTGATCATGCCTAAACATCTTAATCTTGACTATTAAACTTTTAAACATCAATTTGAACAAGTTTTCTCACATGAAATGATAGCCTTTCCAATTTATCGTTATTTTTTCACTTTAATACCATCATGTTTCGATTTCACATTTAACCCCTTAACTTGCTATACATTTAAAGTTGAGCACGAGGTAATGACCTACCTCCACACACACGCAAATACAAACCTAAACGAAATCTTCAAGAACTTAGAATACGATAAAACAAAACTTTCATTTAAATACCATATTCTTAATAAAATCATTCTTAAAAGTTTTAGATTTGATACACTTTTAAACAAATACCTCTCATTAGGAAATACGATAAGTTGTGGACATCGATTGTTTGTCTAAACCTGACTTTGTGGTGTCTAGGCTAGGCAAGTGAGCTTAGATAACTTTAAAAAGCCCGTCTTACGATTGGTGAGCGGATTCCTCCTTCCTCACTTGTACTTACCTGGCCACAATTGGCGGTGAAGAGGCGATTTGAGGCTTCTAACGACTTGTCTTTTAGACCATTTAGAAATAGGCTAGTTGGCTTAGGAAACCCTAGAATCTAAAATACGGAAATTACACTTTGCAAATAAATATATTTTACTTCATAAAACCGTTTTCTAAAGGATTAGTATTTTACAATGTTTGCAAAGCGCCGCTACAACCCACCTTTGGGGAACCCGTTAGGGATAGTACGGTTTATCGTGCACCCTTGGGCTTAGTAGTGCGAGATTCAGACCTCCACAAGGAACATTCGGTCTCGAAAGGTTTAAAATACGACATCTTAAGAAAATGAGATTTTTTGAATATAAAATATTTATTAAAATTATTTTTGTATAAACATATGTATATTTATCATTTAAATATCTATTTTATTATAATATAAATTTTCCACATTTTCCTAAAAATCACAAAGAATAAAGTTTACACTAAAATACCATGAACTTCAAATAATCAATATTACAGATAAATACCCTTATTTATAAAACTAGGATATTTTCACTAGAAATGTCACAACATAAAATCCACCCTCATTACAACTCTAAAGACGAACAATAAATACTTGAGGTGTATTTTGAAAAGTATATAAAAGTATTTTTACATAAAAAACACCTCAAGTTTTATAAATTACCCTGAGGACCCTAGCAATTATAAGACTTCGATTCACATTTCTGATTGTCTGACTCGGGTTTGAGTCTGATTAATCTAACTTGAATATGATTCAAGTCAATCTATAATCTACAAGATTTCAATTCAATATGAACACATGAATCTATGAATACAATTATCAATTTATACAACTTGACCGAACCGAACCATGGATATATATTTCTTTTACATGATTCCCAGTATTCCATTTACATGCCTCTACGGTTATAACCGTTTCCTGATATCATGGTTTCGGTCGGTCGGTCAATCATTCATACAATCAATACAATTTTACAAGATAATAATACAAACAAGATATTGCGAGGTTTAAAGGGTAGATTGGTACGGAAAGTGTTAAAGGTGGCACGAGGTGGTCAGATTTAATACACCTAACATGAATCCAATTGCCGTTGTTCCGGGCCTTCTAACGGAGCCTTGTACTAAACGTGCCTCTAGTCTCTGGCATATAGAGACTCCTCTCCTATACACTGGCATTCTTCTGTACCAAGTTACAAACAACAGCATTAATACAACATTACAATAATATAATACAATATTAAAAGCTACTCTCTCTCTCTCCCCTACTCTTTGTCTATTTCTCCCCTATCTTTGGGACTTACCGAGCGACCTGTTCGCTGACGACATTCTATTTCTTTCTTCTTTGAATGTCATCAGGTGGTTTGGACCCGGCGGAGATCGAGCCATCTCAAGAAGACTTGGAGCAGTTTGCCGAAGACCCTGCACTTTAGTTTCATTATACACTTTTCCTTTCTGAATTTTTCATTTCCTGTTATGCCACTGTTTAGGCATCTTTATTTTCAGTTGTATTTCCTTTTCATGCATTGTACAAAAGAATATTAATAAATAAAAGTTGCTGTTCTTTTTATATCTTGTCTCTTGTGTATTTATTTTGCTTAGATACGCTTAGCGTATGTACTTCTGAGTATATACGTAGCGGACCTCGTCGCGCCCCCTTCGCCGTATACTGGGAAGCGGGGCGTGACAACATACCTTCTATGGAGTGGGATGACTTGTTGACCTTGTCAAGCTTACCATGACATGATAGTTTAGGTCTTAATTCCCACTGTGAGTAATAGTTACTCTCGGGAGATTTTCAAATGATCCCGGCTAGTTCACCTTTTAGGATTTAAAGGAGAATTTAAAAAAACAGTGGGAGACCTAATTAGATTAATTAATTAACCAATCTAATCTAGGATAGAGTTCACGCCGAGTGTTTCTTCTCTCTCTCTCTCTCTCCCTCTCTCTCTCTCTGGCAGTGACCCATGACTGGCCTTAAACTAAAACTCGTAAACCAAGCTAACCGAACCTTTTTATAATCAACGGTTTTGGAATGTCATGATTGCCCTAACTCATAACAAAGTCGCATATGTCCTTACCGCTCCTACTTCCACTTTGTTGCTTCAGAACCCTTTGTATCCGGTATATAGATCCATATTGCTTGAAAGGCCATCGTATAGTTAGATACGAACTCGAAGAAATTATTTCAGTCCGAGAATAGCCACTGGTTTTGGAACAAATGAACTGTTCATTTGTCTCTCCAATCTATCTTATCTCAAGTTCGAGAGCTCCTTAAATAAGGAGAATATACCAATTATACTTATTGGATAGTCTTCTTCCAAACCTTAGGCTTGTGCTGAAAGGTAGGGAAAGAAAAAAACCAACTAGTCTAAGTTCGGTATATAGAAGATAAGATAGAGAGATATCAAAAAGGGTCGATGTGAGCGGAAAGGTAAATACAACTATTGTTATGATCCTGGGTAGTGAAAGAGGCATTACAAGGAATATCCGACCAACCCCTTGAAATATTTTGATGTTTCATATGTGATTGTAATTAAAACTCTTTTCTCAATTAATTTTGACTCCTGAGTATATACTGTAGGGTTCCTAGGCACGCTAATGAGGTTTCACAAGGCATCAACCATGCCAATTTCAAATTTTACGGTGTCGAGAAACCCTAATACGGATCGTTAACTAGAAATTTAGGCGAAACTAGCAACTAGTTAACTTAACTATAAGAACGGAAATACAACCTTTGTAGATCCGGTTCTCCACCTCCATAGCTCCGCGATGATGTCCCTCCGCTGTCCAAATCGGATCCCAGACTCTGGCATCGGCTTCATCGGAAAAATGGGCGGGCTTGGTCGTCGGCTTCGATGCCGAAGATGATCTACGTCGAGGAATCACTAGATCAAGCTCCCACTTCACCAAGTCATGAAACTTGTGAAAAAAACACCCTATACTACTTGGCAAGAGGTAGAGGATGAAGAAATAGGAGGTGGGTTCACTTTAGAATTGGATTTCTCACTCATATGCTCAAGTTGCCATTGAAGGAGCAAGGTTTTCTTCTTGTTGTCAAGATGAAGAAGAAGAAAGAATATGATAAGTTAATTAAAAATGGAAAAGAAAATGAATACTTATCATATTCAAACCATGGTCAAGATAACTTGTGTAGAGAATCAACTATGGTTCAAGTGAATGGTTAGGGTTAAGAAAAGAGACAAAATGGTCAAACCATTCAAAGCTTCATGAAGCTTCAAAAGAAAGTCCAAAATGAGCCACCATTTCATTTCTTTTCCAAATATAAATGAAAAGAAATAAATAAATAAATAATTAAATCAAATAAACAAAACCCTAATCATTAACTTAACCATGGTATAATTCTTTACACAAACCCAAGTGAGCATGCATCATCAAACATGATACAACCAAGTGCACAAAAGTATATCACATATACAACTTGTGAACTTCAAGTGAGAAAATCCATTTAAAGTGAACCAATACTAGTTAATGCAAAGTAATATATCAAATACATAATTATACATTAAATCATTAAATCAAAATTTGATTTAACGATCCGGTCATATCGCATATAACCGACTAGTATCCAATGTATCGGCTTACCGAATCAATCCTTGATTCGATAACTAGGTTATATCGCATACAACCATATCGATACATTCAACGCGAGAATAGAATACGGTATCACATACACGCATTATTCTCGGTCCCGCACATATCTCATATGCGCTCCTATTTCGTTTCGCTTGAGCCAGGAAATCTCTGTGTAGGACTCTAAAGACTCGTCAATACGCCGGCAGTAGTTGATGATCATATCAAAGACCCACAAGCCGCAAGCGGTCTGCTAAACGTAAAGGCCACCCGGGTATTGAGCGATCAGAAGACCGACGAGCAAGCCCGCTCACACTCCTGTGAATCCAACCAGTAACACTTACCGTACAGTCCGGTCTCGTCGTCTGATATGTCGCATATCTCGCCTAGGGGTGGTAAACGTCAGACCCCAATAGCTCGATAAGTCGTGTCGATATGAGGTCTATAACAATTCGAGAAACTACTGGTAACACTTACCAGTAAATCTCAGCAACCCTGGCCAGGGATTTCCGGTTATAGCCAATCGAATACAGCGCAACATCAACTCCCTATACCGGGAGAGACGAATCCCCTCCTATCGCTCATTGTCTCCATATGATTCGGGACTGTACCCAAAAACCACCGTTTTGCACGCCCTCTTGGAGGTGGTAAGGTGGAAATCAAAGCACAGTGGGAACCACACAAGACTCTATGACGATCTCGGATCAACAGACTACTCTGTACCAGTGTCACCAGAGAACTGCCATCTGACGTAAGGTATAATACCATCTGGGAGTTCTCGACGAGTCCGTCCAGTGTACCCAGTCTCTACTGAGCACCCGTATATCATCTCTGATGTCAAACACCAATGGATATGGGATCATCCATCGCCCATCTGTATGGGTCGAGAAGGTATACGCTAGTCTACTCTGGTATATCGATGCCCCGTCTCGATACACCCACGACTAGGGACTTTGAAGGATGTACTTATAGACTACCATGTCCCCACTAGTATGATCCGCATCATAGTCCAGGTAGTCAAGTACACATCCTAAGGGCTTTACCAACATGTAACAGAGAGACAAACAATGTACACGTTAAGGTAAAGAGCAACCAGATAGCATACTATCATGTCGAGCAAGAAAGTCCTCCCTATATATGTCCCAGCATCCACTACAATATACATCCAATGTACAGTAATGGCCTCTAGGGCATACATATAACTAACATATACATACCGGATTAATATCCCATATCCGTAAATTGTTATAGATGATGAGAAAGAGTAGAGTATTGGAAAAGGTGATTTAATCCTCAATTTCGAAAATTGGAGCAATTGTTGCTATTGGGGAAATCACCTGGTTTTTCTTATTAGCAAACTTTTGGTTTTTAATAATCGTTATAATGCACCAATTTTTAAAACTAATATATCTGTCTCTTTATTTGATAAAGTGGGATATAAATTTTGAAAAACATATTCTAAACATTTGCCTTTATCATTTGATAATTGGGTAAGGTGCATTGAATAACAGGATAAATATTCTTAATAAAATATTGTTTTCAAATTACAATACACAAAATGAGTTAATGAACTCATAGGACTTATACATAGTGATGTATGTTGTCCGGTGTTCACATGAAAAAAAGGGCCGGTACTCATACTTCGTTCGTTTTTCCTATGAATTCTCTGGTTTTAGACATGCATTCTTATGAAATGCAAAGTCTAAATATTATGAGAAGTTTATAGGATATAAAAATAAAGTAGAGGACCAAACATTGGAAGTATCAAGATTCTTCGAAGTGTTCGAAAATGTGGGTACTTATACTAGGTATTCCGTGGTTATATAATCGAGAATTTGATTCTCTCTCAGATTACTCATCCGTGGGTGCTCTCTTGACGAGTAATTGTATAGCCTTTTTCATTTAAGGATATGCACTGAAAACAGCAGCATACCAATTGAATATGGTTCCATCTAAATAGTGCCTATCATTCTATATATGATATAGAATGAGAACGTATCTTAAGATTGTTAATATATGAAGCTATCTGGTTTAAGCTTAAAAACACAATCTGGACAAACTCAAGGCACATTTCGGTAATAAGCAGTTTGTGGGTTATTCCAAGGTTTAGCAAGGGTTTAACTTATACCATTTTCGGGATCAAAATTGTTTTGCTCTCGACACACCACTTTTTTAGGAAAGGAATTTCTTGCAAAAGAAATTAGTGTGAGTATGGTAGAACTAGAATTGATTATAGAATCACAAATGGTTACTGAAAATTTAGTAGAACCTAAAAATTCAATTGATCTTGACAAACTTTAGCCCCTCCGCGGATTTAGTAGGTGGGCTCAGCCACCCGAGAGATACTTTGGTTTCCTCGTAAATGGTGACATGGGGGCTTGCATCATGTGATGATGACCCTACTAGTTATCAGAAGGCCATAGGAAGTGGTGACTTCCGACTGATGGATTGATGCCAAGTTATCCAGTTGGACTCCATGCACTTCAACAAAGTATGGACTTTGTTGCGTGCTTCTGAAAGGGGTAAAACCCATAAGAAGCAAGCAGATCTTTCGAGATTAGTGAAAATGAAAAGGTAATAACCTAATAAGTGTAGACTTTTAGTAAAAGGTTTTCATCAAATACCCATGTAGTTGTGATAAAACTTTTACTTCAGTGTCTGTGCTAAAGTCCATATGGATATAACTTGTCACAGTTGTTCTTCATGACTATGATATCTAGAAGATGGATGAATATAACATCTTTCTAAATAAGAATTTAGAAGTGTACGTGTATATGACTCTGCCAAAGAGTTACCGTAATCAGTGGGAGCAGCGGAAGGTGTGCTAGTTGCTTATGAATATTTATAAACTAAAGCAGGCATAGCAGAGATGGATTATCCGTTTTGATGTCACGGTCAAGGTGTTTGACTTCATCAAAATGATAGATGAACCTAGGATTTGTAAGAAGGATGTAGGAAGTATTGTCATATTCCTCAAATTGTATGTGAATGACATACTCCTGATAGGAAGTGATGTTCCTATACTACAGTTCGGTTATATTTTGGTTGTCAAAAATATTTCTCTATAAAGGATATGGATAATATATCAACTGATTCTGGAAACTAGGTCTATAGAGATAGGTCTAATAGGAGCTTTTGGGATTGTTCCAACTCAGGTAAGATGGCACCATTCTTAAGCGATTTAGAATGGACGACTCATAACGCGGTAACGTGCCTACATGTAGAAGAGTCACTCTCTCTAAGGAGATGTTATGTACCAGACCAGATATTGCTTTTGCACTTGATGTAATAAACAGATATTAGTCCGATCCTAGAGAAACAAAGGAAACCAGTGAAGAACATATGTGGATGTTCATGGTGTATGGTAATGGCAGCCTCCATCATGAGGCGGTTACTGATTCCGGCTTCTAATGTGACAAGAAAGACAGTGTCTATCAAGAGTTATAAGTTTACTCTCTTAAGTGAGAGCAGTATATTAGAAAGAGTTTCAAGTAGAATACTGGGGTATTCATGACGCTGGATGCTGATTATAAATTAGCTGTGGATACAGCCCAAGAAGTTGCTGGATAAAATTGTTCATATATGAACTTTGTCCCATCATCTATCTAGGCAAATTCTAGGGGAGGTATCACTCAATTCGGGAGATAGTAGATCTGCACGAAGTTGAGATATAGAGAGATAAAGATATATTCATTGTAGCGGATCCACTCACTGAGGCGTTTTCTCGAACATGGTTTATGAAACTGTTGGTAGAGAAGTTGGGTATGCGATATCGCAATAATTGTGCTTAAGTGCAAGTGGGAGATTGTTGGATATAGGTGCCTTCAAGGCAATTATTGTAATTGAAGGAGGACCTATACGAGAGAACAATCATACTCGAGATGATAGTATGATATCTAGTTTGTCTTTATCATTCATGTGAATACATTTTACTCGTTATCTCGTATCGCTAATACATAATAATAAAGCCCGTAGGATCTTTGCTTGACTACCAGGATTATGATAGGGATCATACTAGTAGGACCTGGGTAATCTATGAGCACATCCTTAAAAGTCCCTAGTCGAGGGAGTATCGAGACTGGGCATCGATACTCCGATATAGACTGGTGTATATGTTTCTTGACCCCGACCGGGATGATGGTTGATCCCATAGCCATTGGTGTTTGAAACCAAATATTGTATACAGGTGCTCATTAGATGAATGAGTTTCACTGGACGGACTCACCTGAGAGCTCCCAGATGGTATTGTACCTATCGTCAAATAGCAGTTCTCATGTGACACGAGTACAGGATAGTCTGTAAACCTAAGATCGTTATAGGGTCTTGTGTTTGTTCCCACTTTATTTTGATTAATACCCTACAACGTCTTTAAAGAGTCTTGCAAACAAATTTTAGTTGGGTACAATCCCGATGCACATGGAGGCAGTGAGCGATCGAAGGGATTTCATCTCTCCCGGTATAGGGAGTCGAGGTCATGTTGTGCAAGATCAACTATAACCTTAATTCCTTGGCCAAGGCAGTTAAGGTTTACTAATAAATGTTATCAGTGGTTTCTCATGTGGTTATGAGTTCATGATCGACATGACTTATTAGATTATTAGGAGTCTGATGGTTTTCCACCTCCGAGACCTGGTATGCGACGGTGATTGTCACTAATAGATTTTGTAGGGTTTGGATGAGATTGCTTGTTGACCTTCTCTTGCTCAATACCTGGGTAGCCGTTACGTGCAGCTAGTACCGCTGACGTACTTGTAGGCTATAAATATGATCTTAACCTACTGCCTGCATATTGTTGAGTTTTTAGAGTCCCACACAAAGGTTTCCCAGCACAGGTGAAACGATGTAGAGCACGTATAGGGATACGTGCAGGAGTTCTATTAAACACGTGTATGTGATACACGTATTTTAATCGGGTGTTTAATGATATTAGCTGGTATATATATATGATATAACCGGAATATTAAATCAAGTATTGATTTAATAATTAAATGTATATTTATATATTGATATACATACATTAACTAATATCATGCTCACTTTTATTATTTTCTTCATCTTATTTATATTTATATTTGATATAAATATATTTACACATTTTGTCATGTATGTTGATACATGAAACATGTGTGTGTGAGAATCGCATGGAATGAGATGAGAACAACCTTTTTTCTTTATAATTTTTAAAGAAAAGAATGAGTCATTTGAAAAAGAAGAGTTTAGAATTATTTGGATAATTGGTGACTTTTCTTTGAAAATGGCTAGTTATTTTGAGTTCCCATTCTTAACCTCATCATAATTCTCACCATGGCTCTCTCTTGAGTTTTCTCAAGTGATAAAGAAAAAGGAAAAGAGAAGAAATTAGTTAGAAAAAATATTCTACATCACTTACAAATCATTTCTAGCAAGTTTGATTAGTGAGTTTCTTCAATATGATATGATCATGTGAAGCTAAACCCTGTGTTGGAGTTATTTCAAGATAGATCATCTTCGACAAGAAGATCACTAAGCAAGCTTGTTCCGGATTTCGTAGAGACTAGCCGTAGTCCAAGGAGAGGAGGCCAACGCACTACAAAAGTTGTAGCCTGCCAAGCTTCTTTGTTTAGTGATCGCACGCTTTTGGCGTGTCGGAGTTCAAATTTCTAAAGTTATAACCGCGATCAGGACGGTGTCGCTATGCAGCTAACCGGTTGAGCACGGGTCGATCCACAGAGAGATGGTTGTATGTCCGTTCTTGTCTTAGACGAGTCAATAAAGAATTTGTATATGTTTGTTCAAATCTAACCTATGTGTTTTATATGCAAGTATAAAGTTGTTAAGAAAAAGATACGAAAGTGTAAGCTAAAGAAATCCGCACTCAAAACTTTTGAGCCGAGTCTTGACCACTTGAAGCTAGAGCAATCGACAACAACATGGATTAGAGTACTTAAGCACGGTATTCGTGGAATCCGGCTTATTGACCCTTGTCCGTCTATTCTTGTCTCTTGCTTTCGCCTCCGGCCAAACCGAACGCAACCGGTCGCGGTTAGGAATTACCATTACCTTAGTAGGGTAAGGTGCCTAACGGAGCGCTTGCGTAACGTTTGGGCGCAGTTCAAAGGAAAATTACGGGAAAAGGAAATGAGGAATGAAACCTTAACTTACAATATTGTATTTATTCTTAACAACAACATATTACAACCATTCACAAAACGAACCAAAAAGAGCAAAAGAAAAGATAAACTAAGAAAAGAAAAGATTACAAGCAAGTAATTAAAAGTGCATGAAAGTAAAGCAAGTATCAAAGTGCAAGAAAGTAAATGAGCAAGAAATGAAACTAGGAACCATAGAACCCAAAACAAGACATGGGTTCAATAACCAAATCTTAAACTTGCAAGCTCAATTAAAAGGTTGCAAGATCAAGAAAAGGCAAAGAACTCATGGATAATTAAGCACAAAAGAGAGAACATTATTGATTCCAAAATGATAAAACCCCTTGAGATCAATGACCAAAGCTTAAACTTTCAAGCTCACTTAAGAGGTTGCAAGATTAAGTTAAGGTAGAGAGATCAAGGGGGAAGCTAAGCAAAAGAATGATACAAAATAACCCTCATTTTCATTTAACATCCACTCAAAAGCTCTCACAACAATTTAATGGAGGAAAAATGAAGATGAAGAAGAAGTTAAACTAAAAAATAACAAAAAGTGGGCATAAGAATTGATCCCATGGCTTGGCAAGTTCTGGGCTATTTATAGGCAGGAAACTAAAACCCTAGGGCCGCATTCTGACCCTTCATGAAAAGACCCAACTACCCCTGAAATATTTTCATCTGACGAGCCAATATAGCCGCAGTTCCGCGGCCTAAGCGCACTTATGCCGCGGATCCGCGGCCATTTAGGAGAGTTAGATCATACAATTTGGTGGGTTTCCTTGGTTTTTAGTACTCTTCAGTGTGGTATATGTTGTTTCTCAGAATCCCTTCACAATGTTTCCAGAATTTCAACAGATCAAAAGGGGATGTGATGTGGATCTTTTGCCATGATTTTTCTTGAGCTCCGCGTAGACATGTTGGATCTTGTGTTGACATTGTGCTTTGTGCATGAAAATGACATCGATTTGCCATTTTGTCCCTTAAACTGGTGTGCGGCAACATACGGGTAGAGAGCGGAGACCTGTGTTTTATTTGTGGTTGGCAGTAATCCAGAATTTGTCGTGCTTTTCCATGAATTTCACTGTTTAGAGCTGAGAATCTGCATCCTGCAATTAACTAGCAAACACGGCTCAAGAGTACCTACCGATAAGCAAACGAGCATAAGAATGGGCGGTAGTAAAAGCAATATTCTGGTGTGAACAAATACCCCCAAACTTAACTTTTGCTCGTCCCGAGAAAAACCAATTATTCACAAAAAAGAATCCTAACCGCACTTTCGCAGGAAACGCGATTGCACTGAGCTCGTGCAACAAGCCGTTAAACCTCTAGGTGTCCCTAGTAGGAGGAGTGTTGTCTCCTGAGGGTTTTCAGCGGATTACACCCACAAAATCCCGTCAAGCTAGTTTCATAAGTTAACGTCGATTCTACTCCTACAGTTTAGTATCTACGTTAGAAACTCTATCATCCTAAGTTAGGAATATCCAACCCTTATGTTTCACACCTTCTATCTATTTAACCTTAGGTCCTATACGTTCCAAAAAAGTTTAGAAAGATATTGGTTCTCCTGAGTTTTCCTTCTAAAGTGCGGCCTCAAATCAGGGATTTTTATCAACTTTATACAAAACATAAGTCTTATCTTTTATTTCTATCTTTTATCCAAACATTGATTGTATACCCCTACGTGTGTGTATATTTGCACCCCTACACTCAAGAATTCAATTAAAGTTATAATACCCTTGCCCTAATACCTAATACTACTTCTTTTCATTAAGGATGGACGGATTTGCTCGCACACCTTTCATGCGACTATTAATGCTTCTTGAGGCACTAACGGCCGATTACTGAATGTGTGAGCTTAAAGCGTAAATAGCAGTTTCCAGGTCTTGACTTTATTCTATTTTTCTTTTTCTTTTTCTTTTTTTTCTTTTTCTTTTTCAAGACCGGATATATTTTTCAATAATGCTCTTTTGGTGTTTAGCTTTAAATACCATTTTATCCTTTCATACTAGGATTTCAGACAAAAGTATTTCTAGGTATCCTCTACTATCCCAAGTTTCAAGGTGCGTGTAAGTGCAGTTGTAGGGTATATACTTTCTGAATTTGAACTCAAGAATAGAAACTATTTTTCAGACTTATCTTTCAATAGAACTTCAATACTTTCCCTTCATCTTGACATAACTCAAGAACTGAACTCAAGATTACTTATTTCTCAAAAAAAAACTGTAAGGACGTACCAAAGTTAAGCAGAATGAGGGTTATTTTTAGGGTTTTCAATTCTTAAGCCTAGAATTTAGTTATTTCTAACATATCAACCAAACCTTCAGAATAAAAATCTAAGTTACCCTATTAGCTAACTTGATGAAAAGGTTTTTATATTTTTTGGAAAATTTTTCGATTTTTATGGGTGTTTAATAAGGTATGCAAATGCAGAATATACAAATGAATGCGAAAGAAGAAAGCTTACCGAGCATACCCCCAAACTTAAAGTTGATAGTGCCCTCACTGTCAGGCTACACCAAGAGGGTCAAAATTGTCGGCGCTCTCCCTAAAAACAAATTATATACAAAACAAAAAGAAAAACAAAAAATATATACAAAAAAGGAGTCCCCCCCAAACTTAAGTAAAACAGTGTTTCCACTATTAAGCGTTGAAGTTCAGGATTAGGGGGGAAAGAGAATAGTATCAATCTATACAAGGCCTTACACAGGCCAAAAGTCAGTACCAACCATTCAAAGATTTTATCTCTATAATGTGCTAGTTGGTGAAAGAATGCGGAGAAGTAAGAAATGGAGAATACGCGAGACCGTATAGAAGCGGGATACGGTCTCGGTATATGAGAAGAAGAATGGCGGAAGGGAGAAAGAAGTGGAATACGAACTTGCGGATGGAAATGGATTGAATAAATTAGTACAATCTGTAATGATCGATGTGAAAAGATGGATTATACTAATCTATCAATATGGCGAGAAATTGGGTCAAATCCCTCAAGATTCGTGAGAAACCATGGATACGCCGAACTTGGTAAACCAGACAATGGAAATGGAAGTGATACGGTTACTTGCAAGGTCAGAACGATGAAAAGGATGGAGGTAGGTGATTGAGGAAGGTTATTGGTTAAAGGTTTAGGAGGGTGTACACAGTAAATGAAAAGAACAGGATGAATTGAAAAATCCGACTCATCAATTAAAACTGGTTCATCCTCAGTACTATCCTTAATAGTCTCCTCAAAATTTAGCTTATCCATGCAAATTTCATCAAAATCAAGACGCATATGAAGTTCGGGAAAAATAGTTAAAGACTCGGGATGATGAATTGGAGAGAAAAACTCATCCAAAACTACGAGTTCATCATCCGAAATATTCCCAGCGTCAATATCCTCAATCAAGTGAAAATCAATTTTCTCAGACACCTCATCAAGAGCATGGATTTCAATCGATTCTGGTTCTAAGATGGAGGTGTAGAGATCAAGAGATTTAGGATAGGTTTCACTCGAAAGGGACCCTTCACAATCGGGTAAATCAAACACTACAAAGTCACACAACTCATTAATACTTCTATCTTTAATTGGTGAATTGTTTGGAACACTTGATAGACTTTCAGAACAGGAGTTGTAGGATTCAATTTGGGATAGGTAGGTTTGATTTGGAAGGGTGTACGGCTCACTCTATCCACTCAAATTCACAGCCTGTCCTACCGCCTCATCATACATCGGAAAATTTGGAGCTAGTTGAAAACTAGCTACCGGGTCACTAGGTTGTATGAGGGCAGCCATGGACGCATTCAAATCCATCATCTGTTGGCATGACGCTACCCTAAAGTCTTCCAATGACTGTTCCAGACTAGACATGGGTTGTGAAGGGGTTTCAGTAAAAGATTCAAACTCGTTTGGATACTGGAAAATCCCAAAAGGCTATGGAGAAGCAATGTCTAAGGAAGTTGCAAACGTCGGGTAGGATTGATAGGAATTGAATGGTTGGACAGGAGTATGATCAACATTTGGATAAGAAGGTGAATAGAATTGTTGATCCAAAGAATTGGATGTGGAGAATGGAGTGAAAGATCGGCTACGGGATTGTTCTATTCGTTCTGCAATAGGCATAGGTCTTGGAGTTACAACAGGACTCGGAGAAGGAGTATCAACGTAAGAAGGGGTGAATGTTTGAAATGGTTGATACGAAGTGGATTGTGGAGTCAAATTGTTCGTCCTAGACGCGTCTATCCGATCTTTCAAAGAGATTTTGGGCATGGATGGATCGTTCGAAGTTCGACCAAAACAAGAACTGTAGGAAGTAATGTCTGGTTATGGGTACCAAAGTTCGGCAAGAGTTTTTCTAGGTGGAGTACCCATGATATGAAGAGAAGAAGAAAAAAAAGGAGGGGAAAAAGAATATGGATTTTTTTTATTTTTTATTTTTTATTTTTTTATTTAAAAAAAATGTTTGTTTTTGGAGTTTTGAAAATTGTTTGTTTGAAAGAATACGGAATTATGGGACTAACTGTTTACAAGAACAATCACAATCACAATATGCACAAACACACCTAGAGCTAGGGTCTTCTAGGTCAGCTAGACAGCTCCTAACTGTTCCAAAAGGCTAGAAATAGGACCTCAAACCGCCTCTTCTCCGCCAATTGCGGCCAGGTAAGTCCCAGGTAAGTGGGAGGCTCCCCACTACGTAAGTAGTAGTCCTAATTAAGTAACCACTTGCCTTGGACACACTTGCCTAGACACCGCAAAGTCACGATAGGATAAACGGCTGATGCCTACAACCAGTCCTCTGTCCTATTGAGCGCGACGTCCTTAGGGCTAAGTCTAGTATTTTTTATTAGCTCAAGGTAATGCGTATGTAATTAGTGATTTGTGGGGTCTTAGGAAGGATGATGAAATCCCCACCCAATCTGAATTGGTGTTATAGCCCCATAATGTCCGTATTAATATATGCAAAGCGGTAAACAAATAAAATCTAAAACAACAAAAATTTATTTGGCGGCTGCGCAATCTGTGCAAAGAAACCTGCAGAAAATACAGTATAGTGGAATTCACAGAGAAGATAAAAGGACAGAGAAAGGGCAGAAAAAAAAATTGGGGCCCTGAGACCTCAATGCAGCCGCGGAACCGCCGCTAAAGCCCCTCTTTGACCGCGGTTCCGCGGTCAAATTGATGATTTGGCACTTGAAATTTAATTCCCTGCACTCCCCTTGATCTCTACTCCAAAATAAAATGCTCTGTTTTCTTTTTGGATTACTGTACTTGCTCCAGATTAGCTTGCACACTTGCACACAAAAATTATCAAAAATAACAAAAAGATTTTATTATTATTTTTATTTATAATTTTATATATATACGAAAAGAATATTAGCCCGAATAACAAGAAAGAAAATACGTTACCGTCTTCCCGGCAACGGCGCCATTTGATCGCACGCTTTTGGCGTGTCGGAGTTCAAAGTTCTAAAGTTATAACCGCGATCAGGACGGTGTCGCTATGCAGCTAACCGGTTGAGCATGGGTCGATCCACAGGGAGATGGTTGTATGTCCGTTCTTGTCTTAGACGAGTCAATAAAGAATTTGTATATGTTTGTTCAAATCTAACCTATGTGTTTTATATGCAAGTATAAAATTGTTAAGAAAAAGATACGAAAGTGTAAGCTAAAGAAATCCGCACTCAAAACCTTTGAGCCGAGTCTTGACCACTTGAAGCTAGAGCAATCGGCAACAACGTGGATTAAGGTACTTAAGCACGGTATTCGTGGAATCCGGCTTATTGACCCTTGTCCGTCCGTTCTTGTCTCTTGCTTTCGCCTCCGGCCAAATCGAACGCAACCGGTCGCGGTTAGGAATCACCGTTACCTTGGTAGGGTAGGGTGCCTAACGGAGCGCTTGCGTAACGTTTGGGCGGAGTTCAAAGGAAAATAACGGGAAAAGGAAATGAGGAATGAAACCTTAACTTAAAATATTGTATTTATTCTTAACAACAACATATTACAACCATTCACAAAACGAACCAAAAAGAGAAAAAGAAAAGATAAACAAAGAAAAGAAAAGATTACAAGCAAGTAATTAAAAGTGCATGGAATTTAAGTGCATGAAAGTAAAGCAAGTATCAAAGTACAAGCAAGTAAATGAGCAAGAAATGAAACTAGGAACCATAGAACCCAAAACAAGACATGGGTTCAATAACCAAATCTTAAAGTTGCAAGCTCAATTAAGAGGTTGCAAGATCAAGAAAAGGCAAAGAACTCATGGAGAATTAAGCACAAAAGAGAGAACATTATTGATTCCAAAATGATACAACCCCTTGAGATCAATGACCAAAGCTTAAACTTGCAAGCTCACTTAAGAGGTTGCAAGATCAAGTTAAGGTAGAGAGCTCAAGGGGGAAGCTAAGCAAAAGAATGATACAAAATAACTCTCATCTTCATTTAACATCCACTCAAAAGCTCTCACAACAATTTAATGGAGGAAAGATGAAGAAGAAGAAGAAGTTAAACTAAAAACTAACAAAAAGTGGGCATAAGAATTGATCCCATGGCTTGGCAAGTTCTGGGCTATTTATAGGCAGGAAACTGAAACCCTAGGGCTACATTCTGACCCTTCATGAAAAGACCCAACTACCCTTGAAATATTTTCATCTGACGAGCCAATATGGCCGCGGTTCCGCGGCCTAAGCGCGATTATTCCGCGGATCCGCGGCCATTTAGGAGAGTTAGATCATACAATTTGGTGGGTTTCCCTGGTTTTCAGTACTCTTCAGTATGGTATATATTGTTTCTCAGAATCCCTTCACAATGTTTCCAGAATTTCAGCAGATCAAAAGGTGATGTGATGTGGATCTTTTGCCATGATTTTTCTTGAGCTCCGCATAAACATATTGGATCTTGTGTTGACATTGTGCTTTTTGCATGAAAATGACATCGATTTTCCATTTTGTCCTTTAAACTGGTGTGCGGCAACATACGGATAGAGAGCGGAGACCTGTGTTTTATCTGTGGTTGGCAGTAATACGGAATTTTTCGTGCTTTTCCATGAATTTCACTGTTTAGAGCTGAGAATCTGCATCCTACAATTAACTAGCAAACACGGCTCGAGAGTACCTACCGATAAGCAAACGAGCATAAGAATAGGCGGTAGTAAAAGCAATATTCTGGTGTGAACATTTAGCTTACTAGTTTGTTACAAGTTTATTCTTTTGGGTAGATTCTTGGTTTAGGGTTGTTAAAGCTCTCTATTTTTTTAAAATTATTGCTTCCGCCGTGCTTTAAACCCCTACTGGCAAGCTTAGAATCCTAACACCCGTCACGTGCCTGCTGCCGTCTTTTGGGAAGCGAGACGCGACAGGTTTAGTGGTGGCCCATGCAGATCCATTCTGCATGAACGTCGAAAGCAGTATATAACAAGAATTTAGAAAACCAACTAAATTTAACATTTCCTTTGAATCTCATCATATTCCTTTTAATCCATCTTGAAATTCACTTTTGACTTCCTTGAATATAACTTCTTAACTTTTGAATCCTTAGTTTTAGTTCACCCTTCTACTTGTATCTTGAAGACTATCCTTTGCATGTGTTCTTAAATCTTTCATGTTGACTTAGGAATTATTCTAGAAAGTATATACCAGTCTTCAAATCATTTTGACTCATGATTATTTGGTCCTTAAATTTGTTTCATCGCTCGCAAGTCACCTATCTTCTTACCAGTTGGAGTATCAATCGACGGAGCTCGAAAACAACATGCCTTGACATTATCCTTAGTTTTCCCCATGCCATGTTGCAACGTACTTCTTAAGATTTCGAGGATGAAATTCTTTCAAGGAGGGCGGACTGTAATGACTGCACCATAATTTCATCCCTGAATCTATCTCGCTTCCTTACTTAGATTTTCTTAAAGATCACTTCTCGATTTCTTGAATTTCTAAAATTCATGTCCGTTTCTTCTTGCATCTCTCAGGCCATCTTTTACATCCTATTTTTCGGCTTTCGAACATTTCGATTTGGAAGAATCTCATGTTTACATGTCTTCTTAATCCGTTTTATTGCGATCTATGCCACCCTCTACCGTCGTCAAAGAAAGGTGGTGTTCGAGATTCCCGATCCCCTGACATTCATATTCGGAAGTTTTTTAAACTTCCATTCAAGTTACTTTCTTATTTACATTCCTTGAACCATCCTTCTTCCACTTGTAAAATAAGTCATACGATACTAGTAGTCCCTATCCTATCCTTTGCGATTGCATGCATGATCTTTATCTGTTCCTTACCCTTTTACCGTTTCATTCTTGTTGGATTTTTCCTGTCGATTCTTTTTCCTTCTTGTTTACGTCCTTAAATTAGCCCTTTCATACATCCTTGAGTCATTCTTATTGACTTAGGAAATTATCGTAGAAATTGTATAGCAGTCTTCAAATTATTTGACTCAGAACATCTCACCATTTTGTTTTTCTATTTTTGATTCCCTCGAAATCTATTATTCATATCATAATATTGCATTATCATATTCTCCAGTCCTAGTCATTTTACAAATAAACAGGTGTTTTTGACCCATGTCTGCTACATAGTTACAGGTTACAAGTTCTCGGAGCAAAAACAGTGAAAAAGACATAAGATGATACAAAAGTGAGACTACGACCAACAAATGGTGGAATCTTGATAAAGCCTACACAAAGATCAGTTCACAAAGAACAAGGCAACGCAAGGTTCAAGACTTCGTCACGAAGCAACGGTAAAAGTCCACTACAATTATTCACTAGGAGATCTGGAAGAAACCTAGAAGCCAATCTGAGAAAAGAACTAAAGAATTAGGAAGACCAACAAGCCCAGAACCAGCACAGAAAACTACAGAGTCCAAGCTTCTCTTTTGGCCGTGGAACCGCGGCCAAACCTGGCCTGCGGCCGCGGTTCCGCAGCCGTACGATGCCCGTAGTGGCTAAAAATTTTACCATAATGTTTTGCAGCTCGTTGGCTAGGTCTTTTTCTTAAGGGGTATTTTTGTAATAGCAGATGTGCGAGTCAATTGTAACCCTAGGGTTTCTATCCTCTATAAATAGGAACCCTAAATCTTTTATTATGTCATGCCTCCTTTCATTAATAAAATTCAGATTTCTTTTGGAGAGCATCGATGCCTCTTTTCATTTCATCTATTCAGATCTGACGAGTCTTGTGTAAATGTTTGGACAGAGCCATCTGTAAAGTAAGTAGTTTTATTTAATTGCCTTAGTATAGATCTTTAATTTCTTGCCCTAGATAGATAGATAGCATGTTCTTCAATTCCCTAATGAGCGAGTAGTCTCCTCGCTTGTTAGGGTTAGCTTTAGGGAAGGCTTTTGAAAGATGAAGATCTCTCATCCCTTTCTTGCCCATCACATATAATCAATAGGACTCCATGCATACATGCACACACCGCTCCCTACGGCATCCTATCCCACGAGGTAGCGGTGATACCGTAGTATAAAGGCCCGGTTGAGCGTGTTTTCCATGGAGGCTAGGGTAAGGATTGATAAAGGAAGGACAAGAATCTAGAGAAAGAAACACCTTCCCGAATGGTTCTAATCCCCTTTATTAATAATTACCATAACACCTCATAGATCTTAATTTGGGTATAGAAAGCGGTGAGATTTATTTACATTTCCAAACCTACCCTAAACCTAACCCTAACAAGATTTAGATCTAGATAGATTTAGTTTTTTTTAGATTTAATCAATAAGATCCGATACCCATCGAAATTAACTCGTAAGAGCGATTAGGAAATTCACAAAATCCCTGTGGACCGACCCGTACTCACCGGCTAGCTACCAAGCGACGCCATTCTTGATTGCGGTTATAAATATTTTTGATTCATCTTTTAAAAGCGCATAATCTTAACAAAATCTCTCAATCAAATGGCGTCGTTGCCGGGGATGGCGTGTTATTTTCTTTTTGCAATTTCTGGTTAATATCAAATCAATAAAATCATAAAAACTGAAAAATTAAAAAAAAATAAAAAATTATAAAAAAAAATTATCATCTTTTTTGAAGGGATTTTTGTTTGAATTTTGCGGGATCTACAATCGAGTTCGGATATGGAAATCTACGGAGATAAAAACAGAAAACCGAAGATCTGAAAAATAGGGGAAAATCAAAACAGAGGAACTGAAAAATTCTCAAGAACCGAACCGACCAGCAGACCGCAGAAATGCCGCAGGAACCCTACTCCGACCGCGGAAGCGCGGTGCCCTGGTGTCATCATCATATAGAAATTTTTCTCGGGAACCAAGCCTCACATTCAACCGCGGAACCGCGGCAGGAACGCACTTGGGCGGCGGAAACACGGCATCAAAGTGACTTCAGCGCGTGAAATTTGCACTATAAGATCCCTTTCTCTCTCCTTTGTAAATCTCAATATCTCCTCTGAAAAATCTCCTGCAGGATTCTTTGCGCTTAAAAAATCTCCCCCTTTCAATAATTGATTTTGTGCAGGATTCTTTGCGCCGCGCTTAAAATAAAAAAAATTGATTGCAAGTGATTGTTACTGCTTTGCATATTTTTAATCGGACTTTAAGAGGCTTGAGACCAATCCAGATTGGGTAGGGATTTCATCACCCTTCCCAGGACCCCAGAAATCATTTAAGGCATTTGCATTGACCATCATTATTTAAAAAAATACTTGACTCAGCCCTAAGGACTTCGCGCTCAATAGGACATAGGACTAGTTGTAGGCATCGGCCGTTGATCCTAACCTGACTTTGTGGTGTCTAGGCAAGTGTGTCTAAGGTGAGTGGTTACTTAATTAGGGCCACTACTTGTAGTGGAGAGCCTCTCACTCACCTGGCACTTACCTGGCCGCAATTGGCGGTGAAGAGGCGGTTTGAGGTCCTATTTCTAGCCCTTTGGAACAGTTAGGAGCTGTCTAGCTGACCTAGGTAACCCTAGATCTTGGCCTGATTGTGCATTTGTGGTTGATTGCATTTTTGTTTAAGCCCTTTATCGAAAATCTTTTTTGCAAAAAGTTCCAAATAAAGAGAAAAAGGAAAAAGGAAATTTTTTTTAAAAAAAAACTTGCAACTTGTCGCTAAGAAATCCTTGCACCCCACTTACAACCACCTTTTTTTCCTTCCCCTTTCTTACATCATGGGTACCCCACCTCACAAATCTCTTGCCGAACTTTGGTACCCTGAACCAAACTTTTCCTGTTACGCGAATTGTTTCGGTCGATTTAAGGATGACCCCTCCATGCCCAAAATTTCTTTGAAAGATCGAATAGAAGCGTCTAAGAGAAACAGTTCGACTTTGTAATCCACTTTGTATCAACCATGTCAACCTTCACCACCTTCGTACGTTGATACCACTTTTTCGAGTCCTGTTGTAACTCCTAAACCCATGTCTATTGCTGAGCATATTGAACAATCTCGTAACCGATCTTTCACTCCTCTCCACACATCCAGTTCTAGGGATCAACAAGTCCATTCATCTTTTTATCCAAATGTTGATCCTACTCCTGTCCAACCATCCAATTCCTACCAGTCCTACCTGACTTTCCCACCTTCATTAGACATTGATTCTACACAGCGATTTGGGAGTTTCCAAAATCCAAACAACTTTGAATCTGTTACCGAAACCCCTTCACAACCCATGTCTAGTTTGGAACAGTCGTTGGAAGTTTATATTTTAGCAACAAACAAAATGATTAGAATGTGGATGCGTCAATTGATGCCCTTATGCAACCTAATGAACCGGTAGCTGGTTTCCAACTAGCTCCAAAAATTCTAATGTATGAGGAGGCAGTTGGACAGAGTGAGAATTTGAGAGGATTTCCAAATCAAACCTAACCATACCCAATTAAATCCCACAACTCCGATTTTCAAACAAGTGCTCCAAATAATGAGTTGTGTGACTTTGTACTGCTTGATTTGCCAGATTGTGAAGAATCCCTTTCGAGTGAAACCATCACCAATCCTTTTGATATCTACACCTCCACTCTAGAACCTGAATTGATAAATCTCCATGCTTTTGATGAGGTGTCCGAAAAAATTGATTTTCACTTGATTGAGGATATAGACGCCGGGAATATTTTGGATGATGAAACCGTAAATTTAACTGAAATTTTATCTCCAATTCATCATCCGGAGTTATTAAATGTTTCTCCCGAACCTCATATGCGTCTTGATTTTGATGATAATGGCATGGATGGGATAATTTTTTAGGAGATTTATGAGGATAGTATTGAGGATAATATTGAGGATGAACCATTTTTGTTTGATGTGTCGGATTTTCCAATTCATCCTCCTGAACCTTTAACTGTTATACTTCCTAAATCACCCTCCCTCCTTTCCATCGTTCCGACCACGCAAAAGATCACGCTTGAAGACTGTGAGCTTGAAATATTTCTTTTTGACGATAATGATTACGAGTGTTTCACTTTTTCGGACGATGTTGAAAACTCACCTCCCGAGTTTGAATCCTTTACATTTTCAGATGAGTTAGTTGAACCATCAGACTCGGTTGCTTACAGTCATTTCAAACCATTGATGGAATCCTTCAAGTTCGAGACAAATTACTTAGGTGAGAATAAGACTATCCCTAAATCACTCCCTTTCGTCCTTCCTATCGTGCCGACCGAGCAAGAATCCGTCGCGTTTCCATTTTCAATAGAGGGTTTACCAAGTTCGACGTACTCATATTTTCTTGTGAGTCTTGAGGGATTTGACCCCATTTTTCGATGGGTTGATAGATTAGCACAATCGCTTTTAACACATCGGTCATCACAAATTGCGCTAATTTATTCACTCGATTTACACCCTCAAGATCGTACTACACTTCTTTCTCTTTTCCGCCATTCTTCTCCTCCACCGAGACCATATTCCACTCTTCTTCCCATTCGGTCTCGTGTGTTTCTCCACTCCTTCCTCTACACTCCATTCTTCCACCAACCCCACTATTATCACGATAGAATTTTTGAATGGTTGGTGCTAACCTTTGGCTTATGTAAAGCCTTGTTTAGTTTGGGGAGGACCTTGTTGTGTGTGTGTGTGTGTGTATATATATATATATTTGTTTTTTCCTTTAACAATAAAAAAAATAAAAAATAAAAAAAATTATAAATAAATAAACAGGGGAGTGCCGACATTTTAACCCTCTTGGTGTAGCATGACAGTGAGGACACTATTAAGGTTAAGTTTGGGGGTATGCTCGGTAAGCCTTCTTCCTTCGCATTCATGTGTATATTCTTGCATTTGCATATTTATTTTAAAACCCATAAAAATTTGAAAATTTTCAAAAAAAATTATAAAAATGAAAGTATTCAATTTTGACCCTAATTGACTTTTGTTTGACAAAAAGGTTAACTAGCTATGAACAATTAGATCCTAGACTTAGTAAATTAAAAACCCTAAAAATAACCTTTCTTAAAGTTTAACGGTAGAAAGTATATGTCTTTGTAGTTTATCTAGAAATAGGCAAATTTTGAGTTCACTTCTTGGGCTAAGTTAAAACAAGGGAAAAGTATTGATGTTTTTATTAAAGTATAAGTTTGAAAAATAATTCCTAGCTTAAGTCTAAATTCTGAAAATATATACCCTACAAATTGCACAAACACGCGACTTGAAACTTGGAATAGTATAGAAGACTTTGAAATGCTCTTGTCTTAAGTCCTTAGTACGAAGAAAAATAAAAAAAAATACAAGTGTGAATAAAGAAAAAAAAATGAACACTGGTTTTTGTAATTACTTAAGGCTGCATTAATAGAAAAAATATTTAGCGAGGGTGCTTCATCACCTAGTGCCTTAGACCAACTGGTTTGGGAGTCACTGCTAAAGCCTTAGGTGTTACAAGACTAGGAATTACGCTTTAATATGCAAACACATTTTGTAATCGGTTGTTGGTACCTCAAGAAGTATTAACGATCACATGAAGGATGTGTGAGCAAAATTCATCTAAAAATTCACCAATTAAGAAGTGCTTTGGACAACGGACAAGAGTATGATTGCTTGATTTGAATTTCCAAGCGTAGGGGTGATATATACACACGTAGGGGTATGTGATTGGGGTTTAGATAAGAGATAGGAATGAAGAATATGACTTGTATGTTTAGTAGAGATGATAAAAATTCCTAAGTTGAGATAGAACCCTAGGAGGAAAACATAAGAGATGCCAAAAGCTAAGTCTACAGAACATATATAATCTTAAGTTAAATGATAAGGTAGCGTGAAGAATATGGGTGGATAATTTACGAGTCGAAGATGATAGAATTCCTTGTTAGAAAACCTAATTGGAAAATAAGAGTTAATAGGCCGAATTGATAGGATTTTGTGGATATTATCCGCTGAAAACCCTCAGGAGACAACACTCCTCCTACTAGGGACACCTAGAGGTTTAACGGCTTGTTGCACGAGCTCAGTGCAATCGTGTTTTCCTGCGAAAATGGAGGACAGGTTTTTGTTGAGAATAAAACTAGGTTTGCTCGAGGACAAGCAAAAGATAAGTTTGGGGGTATTTGTTCATATCATAATATTGCATTATTATATTCCCCAGTCCTAGTCATTTTATAAATAAACAGGTGCTTTTGACCCATGTTTGCTACATAGTTACAGGTTACAGGTTCTCGGAGCAAAAACAGTGAAAAAGACATAAGATGATACAAAAGTGAGACTACGACCAACAAATGGTGGAATCTTGATAAAGCCTACACAAAGATCAGTTCACAAAGAACAAGGCAACGCAAGGTTCAAGACTTTGTCACGAAGCAACGGTAAAAGTCCACTACAATTATTCACTGGGAGATATGGAAGAAACCTAGAAGCCAATCTGAGAAAAGAACTAAAGAATTAGGAAGACCAACAAGCCCAGAACCAGCACAGAAAACTGCAGATTCCAAGCTTCTCTTTTGGCCGCGGAACCGTGGCCAAACCTGGCCTGTGGCCATGGTTCCGCGGCCGTGCGATGCCCGTAGTGGCTAAAATTTTTACCATAATGTTTTGCGGCTTGTTGACTAGGTCTTTTTCTTAAGGGGTATTTTTGTAATAGCAGATGTGCGAGTCAATTGTAACCCTAGGATTTCTATCCTTTATAAATAGGAACCCTAAATCTTGTATTAGGTCATGCCTCCTTTCATTAATAAAATTCAGATTTCTTTTGGAGAGCATCGATGCCTCTTTTCATTTCATCTATTCAGATCTGACAAGTCTTGTGTAAATGTTTGGAGAGAGCCATCTGTAAAGTAAGTAGTTTTATTTAATTGCCTTAGTATAGATCTTTAATTCCTTGTCCTAGATAGATAGATAGCATGTTCTTCAATTCCCTAATGAGTGAGTAGTCTCCTCGCTTGTTTAGGGTTAGCTTTGGGGAAGGCTTTTGAGAGATGAAGATCTCTCATCCCTTTCTTGCCCATCACATATAATCAATAGGACTCCATGCATACATGCACACACCGCTCCCTACGGCATCCTATCCCATGAGGTAGCGGTGATACCGTAGTATAAAGGCCCGGTTGAGCGTGTTTTCCATGGAGGTTAGGGTAAGGATTGATAAAGGAAGGACAAGAACCTAGAGGAAGAAACACCTTCCCGAATGGTTTTAATCCCCTTTATTAATAATTACCATAATACCTCATAGATCTTAATTTGGGTAAAGAAAGCAGTGAGATTTATTTACATTTCCAAACCTACCCTAAACCTAACCCTAGCAAGATTTAGATGTAGATAGATTTAGTTTTTTAGATTTAATCAATAAGATCCGACACCCATCGGAATTAACTCGTAAGAGCGATTAGGAAATTCATAAAATCCCTGTGGACCGACCCGTACACACCAGCTAGCTACCAAGCGACCCCGTTCTTGATTGCGGCTATAAATATTTTTGATTCATCTTTTAAAAGCGCATAAGCTTAAAAAAACTCTCAATCATATATCCTAGTAGCACACATTCTTATCATTAAAGTATTAACCGATGGAACGCGAAGACGAAATGCGGGAACATTATCCACATTTATTTGTATCAGTCCCTTCCTAAGAATTTCGAGGACGGATTTTTTTTAAGAAGGGTAGAATGTAACAACCATGTTTTTTACTATAATACTTTTAATAAATAAAAATATATTTGTTTCGAAATTATTCGTTTTGTAAAAAGAAAAGGTTTTGAAAGATTTTTTAAAAGATTTTTTGATTTCTTTTAATATAAATAATTTATTCGATTTTGTTTTGAAAGGAAAATTTTGAAAAGAGAATTTATTTTATTTGAAATAAAAAATTAGTTTAAGAAAATGATTTATTCCATTTATCTTTTACATTATTCTCTTTTGAAACTCTGTATATATTTGTTTCTATTTAATTGTGTGCAATAATAAGCTTGTATCCCATTGGTTAAGTCATTGTATTGCTAGTCCATAGGCCACACGTTCGAATCCCGGGACTTGGAATTATTTTTATCTATTTTTATACCTTTCTCATAACGTACAAATGAGACTTTTCAATTCCTTTAACTCAAATGAATAGTGACCTTTCAATTTCTCTTTAACTCCAACTATGAATTCATGTTAATTGGAATTAATATGACTATATATGTTCATCTTACTTTTTTCTTCTTCTTCCTTTAAAAAACTAAGAGAAAAGAACTCCTCCTCCTTCCTATACCCCCCTTATCTCTTTCTTCTACAAATTCTAAATCCAATTCCTTTAAACCTTGAAAGAGCTCTAGGACTTTCAGCATCATCGGAGTGCTCTCTGTTCACTAGAATTTGAGACGAGATGAACCGAACGATTGTACCATTCGCACTTCACCACCAAGACTTCATTTCGTCGCTAGAACCGAATCGGTGATGTGGTTGCTATACTGTATCGCACATCGAGTAAGTCCCCCTCCCCTCATCCTCCCCCTCCCCTCTTCTTTCCCTTGTTCCTCTCTTTATCTTTCCCTCTCCTTCATCAGGACTTGCATGATGCTGGTAGCCATTGTTTAAATATTTTTAGTAAAAAGTATTAACTATGCATAATAATTGCATAAATGGTTGTCTATATAATCTATATGTTATTTTTAATACTTGTGGTATTTGTGTATAGTCTATGGTAATCGTCGCATGCTATTAACATCGTAATTAACAACTCATAAGAATTTCATGAAATGATATATGTGAAAGGTTTGTGATGGTAGTTTTATAAAAAGTCGGTTCGTATGTATTTCTTTTTATAACCCGATCTCATGCTTGAAATATCAATGACATCGTTCAATTAGCGATATGATTATAGAATCACTAGTGTGTTTTCTCATGTATATTCTTAATTATTATGTTTTTATACATTGCTTACTATACACTTAACGTATTTATATCGGGAAGGACCACTTCTCGGTATAAATACGTCGCGGACCTCGTCACGTGCCTGATGCCGTCTTTTGGGAAGCGGGGTGTGACATGTTCAGACTTTGACTTTGACTTTGACTTTTTGACTTTTTGATGTCGTCGGTGGGGTGTAATTTTTGAACCCAACAAAATGCCTTTATCAATAAAAGCACACCACATGTATGGGTACATGAAATTGATGGATCTTCTTCCGTGGAAAGATTGACTTGATTTGGTTCCCGTTTTTAAGGAGGCCGTCACTGTCCTTTTTACGACATAACAGTCAATATTTGACTTGTTTCTGACGTGGAGGTTGATGTGGTTGACGTGCCTCCGTCGAAGGGGTCACTGTTGATGACGTGGTTCTGACGAGGGGGGTCATTTTTGATGACGTGCTTCCGACGAGAGGGTCATTTTTGACATGCTTCCGACGAAGGGGTCGCTATGGTTGACGTGGTTTCGACAAAGGGGTCATTTTTTTGATGACGTGTTTTTTACGAAGGGGTCATTTTTACGACGTGTTCCAACGAAGGGTCATTTTTTACGTGCTTCCGACGAAGAGGTCGCTGTGGTTGACGTGCTTGTGATGAAGGGGTCGTTGTGGTTGACGTGCTTCTGACGATGGGGTCATTTTTGACAACGTGTTTCTGACGAAGGGCTCGTTGTTGACGTGCTTCTGACGAAGGGTTTGCTGTAGTTGACGTGCTTCCGCCATGGAGTTCGCTGCGTGACATTCTTCCGCTGTAGAGGTCATTGCTCGACTTGATTCCACCATGGAGGTTGTCGGTTGAATTGGTTGATTTGATTTAATTTGGGACCGGAGTCAACATCTCTACTACTGGAGTATGGTTCTAGCTATAACCCGTCCGCCGCCCAAGTTGATTGACTATTTTTCCTGATTTGATTTGATTTGATTTGGGACCGGAGTCAGCATCTTCACCACTGGAGTTTGGTTCCAGCGATAACTCGTCTTCCACCCGAGTTAATTGGCTATTTTACCTGTTTAATTTGATTTGAATTGGGAGTGGAGTCAACATTTCTACCACTGAAATTGGGCTTCAGAAGTAACTCGTCCGGTACCCGATTTGATTTATCTTGAATTTGATTTGACTTGATGTGATTTAGGAGGTTACAATCTGTCCGCACGACTTTTGAGCTTGGGAGCATGCCGGGTGGGATTTTAATTTGATTTTTTTGATTTCTTTACCGTTTGGCAGCACTTTTTATCATGGAAGCACTTGTCGAGTGGGGCTTGGAATCTTGGATGTTTAAAGTTGGTAGGATTTGAATTGAAGTTGAGATTTGAATTTGAACTTAAAGGTCTGGACCTTTGAAGTCGAAGATTGGACTGTTTTTGGATTTGAGATAGGATTGGGACTGGGTTGGTATTTGAATTTTAGGATTTTGAATGGAATTTGGATTAGAAGTTGGGAATAGATTTTGGAGTTGGCAGGATTTGAATTTAAGTTAAGATTTGAACTAGAGTTGGATTTAAGTTTGGATTAAAATTTGGAATTTTAGGGTTGGAGTTTGAAATTTTAGATTCTGGGTTGGTATCAGCGTTGCTAACACTAGAGCACAGATGCCAAAAGAAATTCATCATTTCCCTTTGCAGAAGTTTGGGGAGTTGAATTTTTGTTGGCGTTTGCATCATTAACACTGGAATGGTACCAGGAGCGACTCATCATTCATCTTTGGAGAATTTGGTGATTTTGGAATATCTGTTTGGCGTCTACATCACTACCACTGGAATGATATCAGGAGCAATTCATCATTTTCCATTGAAGAATTGAAAATTAGAAGTTTTGGTTGACATCAGCATTGCTATCACTGAAATATGGTTTCAGGAGCAAATCATTGTTTTTCATTGGAGGATTTGGGGATTTTAATTTTTGTTGGCGTTTGCATCGCTAGAACTGGAATGGTATCAGGAGTGACTCATCATTCGCCTTTGAAGGGATTTGAGTTTGCGCCCTTTGGGGTTTTTGCAAGTTCGCAGGTAGTCCTGTTGTTTTTACTCACGAAACCTTTTCAGCTTTTCATTTGTGCCCCTTTTGCTTAGGGACTAACACATTTTTTTCTTTTTCTTTTTCCTCTTTTCTCTTTCTTATTTTATTTTATTTTATTTTGCTCCTTTTTTTATTTCCCAGTTTAACGACTTAGGGATCGAAGATATACTTGATCTTTGTCTGGCCTTATTGGCACCTTGATGCAGAGTTATTTAAGATTCTTGGATTTTGAATTTGATGCAGCCGAATTGATAGCCGAGATAGTAGCCCTTATTTGATCCTCTTATTTAATTTCGGGCTTTCCTTGAAAAAAAAGCCTCAGCATTTCCTTCGTATTTTGGACAAATGTATGTCCTATAAAGGTTGTGACAGACTCGAGTCATTTCTTAAAGTGGACGATTGAGCCTTCTGCTATCAAAGGGCTTTGGCTTTCTTCTGCATAAATTGGTGGTCGTAGCTTGATTGTTCGCCAGCACACCAGAGAACATCGAGATTTTCCCCCTTTTGTATTGCTTCTCGACCCAATTCTTGGAAAGATAGCATTCTTCAATGGTATGGCTCAGTATTCTGTGGTATGGGCAGTACTTGGGGTTGTTGGTCATGTTCGCCTCATGCGCTCTTTTCGACTATGGCAGCTGTAGACCATTGTTCAAAGCGTCCTTAAATATCTTGCAGACTTTGTCCCTTCTAAAAAGACTTTCTGTTTCTTTCTTTCTAGAGCTGATTCTTTGCCCAGTACTGGATTTCGAGGCCAATCGGTTTTTGATCCAATTGATTCTTGCTCATGTCTATAGGCAGACATATTGAAAAAGTAGATATTGTCGGGATTTTCACTTTGGTCGTTATCGTCCTCCGGACATTTGAATTGTTGTTAGATTGAAAGTCTGGAAGAGACTCGGGTTTTACATTTTCCAACATTTGGACTTTTTTAGTCAGGTCCTGGAATGTCTTGATGCCCTCTGTACATAAGAGATGCGTCATCCAATTTTCAATGGCCCCTATGAGGATCCTGACGGCTTGCTCTTGGCCTAATAGCTGTTCGCATTTGATATTGAGACTACGCCATCAGGTTATATAATCAGTGATGCTCGTGTTACCTTTCTTTTCGGTTTTCATAAGGTCGGTAACGATAATTTTATTATTGACATTCAAGATTCTTTGTTTGAATAGATATTCCATTTGATTGAATAGAACAACCAAGTTTTTCGGTATACTTTAATACCATTTGAAAGCCATGTTAGTCATACTTTTGACGAATTGCCTGAGGAGCAGCGCATCATTGCCCCTAGTATTTCCATATTACTCTTTTAAATGGGCACTGTGCTGATTGGCGTTCCTGATGCCGTTAAACCTTTTGAACCTAGGGGCAACATAGCCGCTTGGGTATTCCAAAAGGTCATATTTCACGGGGTATGGTCTTCCAACGTCCATACCGTCTTTCTACGTCCCAGTTTCAGTTACCAATATTTTGACTTTGCTGACGACTAAGCCTGCAATCTTATCCTGAATGACCATGTCATTATTGAGCATTGAGGTTCCTCCCGGAGCTAAGTACGGCTGACTTTCATGAGGACGCCGCATGCCTGGACCATAGGGGATAGTTGTTGGTTGTTTTGAGACATCATCCTCAAGATTGTAGGTGGATCCCTGCATTTGTTGTGTCTGCATCCGAGCAACTTGGGTCATGAGTTGCGCAATGATGCTCATCACATTATCAAGGTTAGAATAGACCATGGCCAACTCTTTATCTTTCTCCTGGAGCCGCTTTTGAAGGCCTTGGAGCGATATTCGTTTTGTGTTTTTGGGGATGTACATTGAGTCATCCTTGTCATCCGAGCCTCTGGGAGTTGAAAAGTATTTTTTCCTAGACCGGTGAGTAGATTCTTCATCATTTTCTAAGCCGAGATGAGGCTGAGAATTGGCAGCTACATTTGAACCAAGCTGGGGCTGGGAAACGACAGTCGTATCTTCATTTTAACTGCGAAGTTTATGAGGACTTGTTCTTTTGATTTGGCACGGCGGGTAGAGTTTGGTATGCTTTTGATGAGATCGTGTTATGCTTTTGATTCTAGGGCTTAAACATGCCACTTTGACGTATTCTTTGAATTATCGTTTTCTTGACCTTTGTAGTTATAACATTTTTATAACGACCCCAAAATTCCTATACCTTCATATTATATTTCTTTAATTATTTTGTTTCGTATTCTATTAAATATATTTTCTATTTATTCCCTCATCCTTATCTCTAATTCTTTTTCATATTTCCTAAAGCCCAAAACCCATTTCCTTTTATTTAAACCAAACCAGGCCCAAACCCCCTCACTAAAACAATTTCCATTTCTATTTCTCTCTCTTTTTTCCCTAGGCCCATCCTTCTTTTTTTCCCTTTCCATTTTCTTCTCTTTTCTTTTCTTCTTTTCTTTTTCCTTTCTTTCTTTACTCAGCCCAAGCTCAACACCTAAAACCCTCGGCCCAACATTTTCCCTTCTTTCTTTCCTTTCCTTTCTGTTCTTATTTCTTTTCCTTTCCTTCTCTCATTATTGTTCGCCTCCTCCTCATGCAACCGACCCGACCCTTCTCCTACCTCCGTTTTCTCTTCTTTCTTCATCTCCCATAACCGACCCCCACTCTCTCTGTCTTTATCTTTCACCTCCCTTTTCAAACAACCCCACAATTCTCAACTCCTTCTCCCTCCCACATTCTTCTTCTTCTTCTCATACAACCGAGCCATTCCCATGCCCAAACCGAGAGCTGCCCTCTCCTTGCCCTCATCTTCGTCACCGTCGCATTATCATCAGCCCCTCCTCTCTATCTCCACATCCTCTGTCATATCCCGCTTCCGAAGATACGCTATAATACGGGACGCGACACGGCCAGCCATGCTATCCATTGTAAGGAATCATCCTTCCATAGTCAAATTAAGGCTGTCATGCAGTAAATCAAGCACAAGATAAGATCTAACTATCACATGTCCAATAATTTCCACAAGAAACAATAACAATAACTAGCAGTCAAGAGTCAATAGCAGAAGAAATAAATAAACGATCAAGTCACAAGAATCCAAGGATAAACACGAAACAATAACCAATAACTGTCATTTATGGGATCACAATGATAAGCCAAGAAATAGTTCAATACGGGAGAAATAAACCTAAATTAATAAACTAGATCAATAAAGCATGCCTCACAGCTCGACAAGCTTCTCGAAGTAATCCTTGTCCCGCGGTTCTAAAATCAAGGGATCTGGGCTATTCAAAACCCAGACGTCAGAGTGTCGTAGATAAATATCACAAGAAAGTATAACCGGATAAGTGAGGTAACAAGCAAGCATACAATAATCAGTATCATGTGAGTAGTCAATGAACAAAGGTAATAACAATGATATATAACAAGAAAACAAGATATGATAAAGCTGTCATGTCATGTGTACCCTATAAGTCCATGTCTCTAAGTTGTTTATTGATTGATGTGAAAGAGTGTATTTTGTAGTTAACCGCAATCAGAACGGTGTCGCGCGTAGTTAGACCGAGATGAGTACGGGTCATCCTCAGGGAAACGTGGAACCTTTTACTCTTACTTTAGATGTGTTGAAAGAGAGGAGGAAATAAGAATTTTGTGAAAAGTTTCTAGATCTACGTTAAGCAAGAATGCAAAAATATAGATCTAGATTATTTTAGAGATTTAGATAATATACTAAGAGGACTTGTAGGGTTCGTTAGGATTTAGTAGTCTTGGACGATTAATTAAAAGTTACCATTTTTATCCATTAATAGATTTAAAAATAGAACGACGGTGATGCGTGTAGATTAGGGTTTCTGGAGGGAAAAGGAATCCCACTCTTAACCCTTATCTCGACACGGAACTCCGTTAAAATCTAGCCTTTACCAAAACAATCATTAATCTAATCTCTAATCGTGGTCGGAACTAGCAAAGAATTGCTAGCGCGCCCGATTAGGATGTTAATGATTCTTTTGATAAAGTTCATAAACTTTATAGGACTTAAAAAGGGTTTAGAGATGTTCATCGTCCATTAGCCTACCCTAATCCTACGAATCCTAACAAGTGGAGAATTACTCGCGCATGTTGGGAGAAGATGATGGAAAGACAGAGAGGGAAAACATAATGTAAAATGCAAAAGAATTAAATAAAATAACTACCTTTATTAATCAACTTGAATAATCTACACTTTATTCCTTAGAAAATGATTACAAAACTAGTTGCTTCTCGATCTCTTCCAAGGAGGTAGATGAACCGTTGATGATCAGCCTGGATGCGTGAGCGTCGGGAGCTTCGTGATCGCGTCGGCTTGATAACTTTTCCAAGAGGCTCTCGGTGCCCTTTTATAGTCCAAAGCCAAAATTTTTTGCTTCAAAAGTTGGTAAAATATAGCAGAGATTTAAGCCACAAAATCTTAGCAAATGATCTCTCTAGATTGCCGCGGATCAGCGGCCAACAGGGGGGTTTGGCCGCGGTTCCGCGGCCAATGGTGGGGATCTCTTGATCATTTTTCTTGGGCTTTGTGATTGTGACATGTGGAAATCCTAGGCACCTTCAGAATTCAAAAATCTTTTCTCGGTTGCTTCCAAACTTGGTCTCCAAGTTTTGCTTCTTAATTAAGCAAGTCTTCTTCAACAGCTTGATTTGTTTGATAAATTCTGCATAACAACTTGGAAAATTCTGCACAATAATCTCAAATAATATTTAGTAGACTTAGTTCTACTAGGATTTGGTCAATAGATTTATTTGCATACATTTTTCTACCAAATGCTAATTAAAATATATTAACACATGAAAAATAGTGTTTTTACACATAAACCCTCATATGTATAATATATTATAATAAAGTCCTTTTTTTAATATGAAAATGGTAGGAAAAATGTAATACAAATGTACGGTTTTATCAACTGAACAAATACCCCCAAACTTATCTTTGATCGTCCCGAGCAAACTAGTTTATTTAAGAGGAGAAAAAGAAAGGAGAAAACTAAGCAAACTTTCGTAGGCAGACACGATTGCACTGAGCACGTGCAACAAGCCGTTAAACCTCTAGGTGTTCCTAGTAGGAGGAGTGTTGTCTCCTGAGGGTTTTCAGCGATTACACCCACAAAATCCTATAACAAAAGAGAGATGGTGAAATTTACATATAAAGATAAGAACCATAAAAGAAAGACTTTGAAAATAAGAGTTTCCAACTATACTAGCTTTTCAGTTGTTATGAGCCCTATCTTAATAGTCATGAAAAAATGTTAGAAATCACATCATCCCTCAATAAAACATCGTCTTTATTCTTCACTCCTACCTTTCATCCAAACATTGATCATATAACCCCACGTATGTGTAAAGAACATCCCTACACTCGGAGAATTCAATTCAAGCTATCATACTCTTGTCCATCTGCCTCAGTACTTTTTAATTTGATGAATATTTAGATTTACTCACACATTTTCATGTGACCGTTAATACTGCTTGAGGTACTAACCGACCGATTACTCATGTGCTTGCTGATTAGGTGATAATATTTTCCTCGTCTTGCACCACCTAAGGCTTAGCAGTGACTCCCAGACCAGTTGGCCTTAGGGCACTAGGTGAAGAGGCACCCTCGCTATATTTTTTTATTGCTGCCTTAGCGATACAAAACCAGTGTTCATTTTTTCTTTTCACCATTTTTATATTTTCTTCATTTTTTTTCCTTCATACTTTGGCTTTTAGACAAGAGCATTTCAAGGTATCTTCTACTATCCCGAGTTTCAAGACGTGTGTAAGTGCATATAGTAGGGTATCAACATTCAAATGTTCAGCTTTCAGAATAGAAACTATTTTTCAGACTTATTTTTATCCTCAGATTAGTGACTTCCTTCATCTTACTAACCTTTGGGACAACAGCTCATAACTACTTATTACTAGTTCGTGTAAGAAAACTTCTAATTTTCTTGGTTTCCTTAAATTATTCCTATCTTGTGGATATAATTTTTCACTTTATACTCTTTTGTTATAATTTTTTTTTAAAATACTTGAAAATGTTGTGCTTATGCAAAATATGATGCAAATTGATGTGTAAATAAGCACAAACCTCCCCCAAACCTGTTTACAGCAGTGTCCTCACTGATGTCATCCGTTAAGCTCATAAACCTGTAGACTTGGGAGGAAATTATTAATGGGGGCAAGAATATATGAAAGTGAAAATCCTCCCCCAAACTTATTTTTGGCTCACAAATTTGAGGACAAAAGTTATGTTCAAGAGCCAAAAATATACCCCCCCCTCAAACATGAGTTAGACAATACGAAGCATTTTAAGAGGGGGTGAGTCTTTTGATCAAAATAAAACTTTACAAAGACCAAAAGTTAACACCAACCATTCAAAGATTTTATCAGTATATCGTATAGGTTGGTGGAAGAATGTGTTGTATCGAGGCAAGAAAAAATGGGGAAGGTATAAGAGGTGGTCTGAAAAGGGTTTGAAATTAGAGAAAAGAAAGAATGAGGATGAATGTGAATGATTAGGAAGAAAGAATGGGGACGGTTCAACCTTTATAAGTGGAGATTGATCAATCACAAAATCCGTATTGTTTAAAATTCAAGTTCGTCAGCAAAAAGTTCTTCAAAACTTTTATCAATGGTATGATTGAACATTTTGCTGTCAAAGAGTTTTGTGCCAGAATTTATCCTACTTGATTCAAAAATTATTGAGGTAGAGGACTCGAAAAACTCATCTACCTCATTTTCAAAAATATCAAGTTGAATTTATGGTATTATTGAACTTGAATTAACGGATTGTGATTCATCAAAACTCACTGAAACTATAGAAACAGAAGAAGAGCCGGAGAAAGTAGAAGGTGAAATAGGTAAACAAATTGGTGTGTCGAGTGTTGCTGAACCAGATGTGGAAGATGGAGGCTGTATTTCGGTCTGATCTTCGGGTATACCATTATCATCAACTTTAAAACATATTTGGGGTTCGGGAAGAATTAAAGGCTCAAGATGATGACCACAAGGAAGTGAAAGGATTTGATGAATTGGTGGGACAAAATCATCCAAAATTTCGGGTTCATCAATCAATATATCCCCAATGTCAATCACTTCATTCAAGTGAAGGTAAAAATTCTCAAACACCTCATCAAAAGTATGGTTTTCAATCAGTTTTGGTTCAAGAGTGGAGGTGTAGAGATCACAAAGGTTGGGTATGGTTTCACTTGAAATGGACCCTTCACAGTCGGGTAAATCAAACACTATAAAGTTACACAACTTATCAGTCATTCTATTTGGTGTACTTGATGAATCTATGAAACTGGAGTTGTGGATTTCAGTTTGGAAAGGGAAAGTTTGATTAGGAAGGGTGTACAGTTCTATCTTACTATGCAAATCCTTCATAATTTGATTCGTCGGTTCCATATATTTTTCTAATGTCTGCTCCAGACTAGTCTTGGGTTGATAAGGGGTTTCAGTATAAGATTGAAATTCCTGTGGATAATTAAAACTCCCAAATGACTAATTAGAAGAACTGTCTAGAGTAGGTGGAAAAGTCGGATTGGATTGATAGGAACAGAATGGTTGCTGAACTTGGGTAAGAGTAGGATCAATATTATGATAAGAAGAATATTGATATGGGTTGGTTGTTTGGCTATATACAAACCGCATATCAAACTCTTCTCCGGACAGTGGTGGTGATGGTTGATATTGGTCCGGGTTGAAACTTTGGCCTCTAGACCTAGCTATGTGCTCAGCAATGGACATTCGTCTAGGGGCTTCCTCACTCTGGGTATGAACTGAAACAGGTGTAGGATTAGGATACGGTTGATAAGACCTAGACTGAGGTGGCCAACTGTTTCTTCCTGCGTGTTCTATATGATCTCTTAAGGACATGGAAGAGCCGGACGGTATACCGAAGGGATTTCGAAAACAAGAGATATCTGGTTGTGGACAGCAAAGCTCGGCAAGTGTTCTTCTGTTTAGGTCACCCATTATAAGAAGAGAAGAAGGGGAAGGGGTAAAAAGGAGAGAAAGTAATTGGTTTGTTTTAAAAAAAAGACGGATTTAGACAAATCACAAAAATGCACAACCCTAGAACTATGGTTACCTAGGTCCAGTCTCTAGACCGCTCCTAGACTTCCAAAGGACAAGCCCCAGGATAAATCCTCTACCGCCTCCGTACTACCCTTGTAGCCAGGTAAGTGCCAGGTAAGTGGGAAGGAACCACGTCGTGGGCCTAATTAAAAACCACTAGCCTTCGACACACTTGCCTAGGCACTACAAAAGTAATGCGGATAAACAATAGATTACCCACGACCTTCCTCTGTCCTTATTGAGCGCGACAGTCCTTAAGAGTCTGGTCTAGATATTTTTTTAAATTAATGAAGGGTTGATCTATATGCTTGGTTTGTGATTTGTGGGGCTTAGGAAGGATGATGAAATCCCCACCTAATCTTGATTTGGTCCTTGCCCCTTAAAGATCCGTATTAAAATATGCAAAAACAAACCGAAAAACAAAATTTTGCAAAAAGATTTTTGAGCGGCGCTTATTTTGCAAAGAATCCTGCAGAAAACAGATTTTATTGGATTTTAGAGGTGAGAGAAGGGAGTTAGAATCTTACCAGAGAAGTGTGAACCCTAGATCTCCTGTTTCCTCAAGTCCGTGACTCCAGATTTCCTCGCAAAAATTCACACAATAATCGTTAAATATACAATTTGCAGTTTTGTTTTAATAATGATATGACTCGTCTAAGAATTCAACACAAATAGCAAGAATAAAAAATTACGCACGTTTCCCCGGCAACGGCGCCATTTGATTGATGTGAAAGAGTGTATTTTGTAGTTAACCGCAATCAGAACGGTGTCGCGCGTAGCTAGACCGAGGTGAGTACGGGTCGTCCTCAGGAAAACGTGGAACCTTTTACTCTTACTTTAGATGTGTTGAAAGAGAGGAGGAAATAAGAATTTTGTGAAAAGTTTCTAGATCTACGTTAAGCAAGAATGCAAAAATATAGATCTAGATTATTGTAGAGATTTAGATAATATACTAAGAGGACTTGTAGGGTTCGTTAGGATTTAGTAGTCATGGACGATTAATTAAAAGCTACCCTTTTTATCCATTAATAGATTTAAAACTAGAACGACGGTGATGCGTGTAGATTAGGGTTTCTGGAGGGAAAAGGAATCCCACTCTTAACCCTTATCTTGATACGGAACTCCGTTAAAATCTAGCCTTTACCAAAACAATCATTAATCTAATCTCTAATCGTGGTCGGAACTAGCAAAGAATTGCTAGCGCGCCCGATTAGGATGTTAATGATTCTTTTGATAAAGTTCATAAACTTTATAGGACTTAAAAAGGGTTTAGAGATGTTCATCGTCAATTAGCCTACCCTAATCCTACGAATCCTAACAAGTGGAGAATTACTCGCGCATGTTGGAAGAAGATGATGGAAAGACAGAGAGGGAAAACATAATGTAAAATACAAAAGAATTAAATAAAATAACTACCTTTATTAATCAACTTGAACAATCTACACTTTATTCCTTAGAAAATGATTACAAAACTAGTTGCTTCTCGATCTCTTCCAAGGAGGTAGATGAACCGTTGATGATCAGCCTGGATGCGTGAGCGTCGGGGGCTTCGTGATCGCGTCGGCTTGATAACTTTTCCAAGAGGCTCTCGGTGCCCTTTTATAGTCCAAATCCACAATCTTTTGCTTCAAAAGTTGGTAAAATATAGCAGAGATTTAAGCCACAAAATCTTAGCAAATGATCTCTCTAGATTGCCGCGGATCCGCGGCCAACATGGGGGTTTGGCCGCGGTTCCGCGGCCAATGGTGGGGATCTCTTGATCATTTTTCTTGGGCTTTGTGATTGTGACATGTGGAAATCCTAGGCACCTTCAGAATTCAAAAATCTTTTCTCGGTTGCTTCCAGACTTGGTTTCCAAGCTTTGCTTCTTAATTAAGCAAGTCTTCTTCAACAGCTTGATTTGTTTGATAAATTCTGCATAACAACTTGGAAAATTCTGCACAATAATCTCAAATAATATTTAGTAGACTTAGTTCTACTAGGATTTGGTCAATAGATTTATTTGCATACATTTTTCTACCAAATGCTAATTAAAATATATTAACACATGAAAAATAGTGTTTTTACACATAAACCCTCATATGTATAATATATTATAATAAAGTCCTTTTTTAAATATGAAAATGGTAGGAAAAATGTAATACAAATGTGCAGTTTTCTATTCGAATTTGATAAATGCAGTAAAATATGTGTTAATTAGGTCATCACAAGGATGATAAACTTTAGGGTTAACAAGCGTCATAATATATATAGATTTGTCGGTGTGTCATGATTCCGATCTCGACTTATCGTTAATTAAATTAGAACTTAAGTTTCAATGATCAATATCAATAATGCAAGGTTAACAATATCCAGCAAGATCTCAATCATGTCAAACGTGCAGATGATAATCCATAACTACAAGAATCAAATCAAGGCAATAGATTTCATATCTATCTCAATGTATAAATCTATATCTATTTATAATAAGTAATAAACAAGATCTAATCTTGCTTATTATCTAGCAAGTACTAAGTACTTGCCTCGATCAAATATAAAACGAGGAAAACCAAACAAGCAATTTCATGTAATAAATATGTCATGACTTGATCGGATCGGATCGCAACTAGCATGTAGCAAGCATATATACTTGCCTCTATTACGATGATCTCGCGATGACGATACGATCTCTCGATCTGGATGGGTTATATCCATTGCTTGTAGGAACGATAAGAACAAGACGATGTCGATGTCGATGATTCCCAAGAAACTGTGAATACAATTATGGTGACAATCTCGAATTTGGGTTAGGGTTTCGGTTCTGGATGATGAGGAATGGTCCGCTTAGGGATATGAGGAGATGGAGGCTAGGGTTTTGTTTTTAAGAGGAAAACAATGGGAATTAGGGTTTGCATGAGTTGTGTGTGGGTTTATACAGGATAGGTGAATCAAAAGGGCCGGGTAACAAGAATATCCTATATCAAATAGAAATAGGGCTAGAGATAGATAAACTATTAATCCCCTATCAAACCATGCATATCATTATCAATCTAATATTTTACTATGTCCCAACAATCAATAACAAAGCCTAATAAAATGATAACGAGTCAAGATCAATATCAGGTTGCAGTCAGGTTTGAGATGGCTCAATACTAGCCAGAGCTGGCTAACAAGCTTTTCTAGCCAAACAATAATTCTCTGGGTGCATGAGATGGCTCACACAATACTTGAGACGGCTCATGATGCCCCAAAGCCAAACTCAAAAAAACCAGTAAATCAATCAATTCCATTTATTAAAAAAATACCGTATGATCATTCTAGGGTGTAACATGCTCCTCCTTGTAACAGAGACACCAGACAACCCCTCGCCTTGATCCAAGAACCGCAACAGCAACAGCAACAACACCAAAACCCTCGACCTTCCATAGCTCGTTCGACATGACCCCGAGGCACAGAACTGAGGCTCCAAGACTAGGCCCGAGTCCGTGTAAGCGCCACGATCATTTCAATACCTCCGGATTTCGGTTCTGAAGACGTTTCAATTTTGCGCGCGATAGTGTTCGATGAAATGCCCCAAAGAGAATTCCGTCGTTTTCCACGTTCTAATCACGGGTAAGTAATCTTCCATCTCTTCCATCTCTCTTTCTTCTTTTCCTTTTCTCTCTTTTCTTGGTCATATTTCCTCCACAAAACCGTTGTCCTCGTCCCTTGGAGTTCCTAATGAGAACATAAGTCTTTGTGTGTAGATTTAATGAAATATGGATTGCTTTAAACATGGATATTATTCTTGTTCAAGCATATGACCTCATATTGTTTTACCGTGCTAAAGATGACACTTACATGCCACAATTAAGATAAATGAATTACTAACACTACGACATGAGCATGAAACCAGTACTACATCTTACACTTTTAAGTATGTGATACCAACTTGAAATAAATTAATCAGTCTAATACACAAAGGTGATATTTTGTCTACCTGCTTGATAACACACGGGAAAACGATCTACCCCACACTCACGTTCAGATTCCAGGCCATTAAAAATCGGTTAGTAATTTCTAAAGTTAGTTACAATTAAATACCAAAATATTTTCAAACATTAGATTTTTATAAACCACTATTAACTTTTCCAAATTAGATTTTCAATAAAACACCCTTAACTTTAAAAAGGTTAAGTTGTTATTAAAATACGCTCAACTTCTAAAATTTTAGGAATTTCACTAAAATACCATCAATTTCCAAAAGTTAGGATTTTTTTAGAACACCCTCGAGGTTTTAAAATAGATTATTTTACATTAAAAAAAAACCCTCGAGACTTTACTAGCCTATTTTACATAAATACTTTGAAGTTTTCAAATGTCATATTTTCACATAAATGCCCAAGGATTTCTAAGACTAGTACTTTTCAAGCAATTATGTAGCATATGGGTTTAAGTGATATCTTCTCTCTTGAGTCTCGGGGAGCTGAATTTAAGGAATCACTAAAATACTATGAACTTTTAGGGAAACCCATTTTCTTAACATGACATGAACTAGCTCAATTTTGATTGAGACGTCTCAAGTCGTGTCGAGCCGGCTCAAAAACTTTTAAGCTATCTTCTGTAACCAGAGAACTTATAGTGATTAGATCGGATTTGTGAGCCGGCTCAAGACTACATGAACCGTCTCAAACCGATATGAATGCTGATATACTTGCCTGCCATGTTTTTTATATTAAAATTGATTCATCTCATACTATGTACCTTTTCATTCTGAATCTACCTAACTTATGAATAACTTATTTACTATACTTAACACATTTCATGATATGCGACATCATTACTTATCTAAATGACTTATATGAATACCCTATTACATGCTTGACTTGACTTGACTCAGACGATGAATACAACTTGACATGAATACTTGAATTTGATATGAATATTTGAACTTGACAAGAATATTTGAACTTGATATGAATACATGCAATTAACATAAACTCAACTTGAAACTTGAACTTGTACTCTATATTATGCATTCATGGATTTGAGTAAGGCTTGTGACATTAACTATAATCTAGAATACGCGGGGTGTTGGGGTAGTTTGAGTGTGAATCCAACGGAATCTCAAGATTCCCCCTAGTACATGAATCCATGAATATTAACATAATATACAATCATAAAGGCCTATGTTTCCTTACCCTAGGGCCCTACCCTTCGGTTTTTGAATACTTCAATGACGATTGAAGTCCCGTTACTAACACTCTTGATTCGAGCTCGTGATTCCTTGCCCTTGGGGTCCTACCCTTGGGTTCGAGAATACTTTTGAGATTGGTTGACATTCACACTTGGACTGTCGTTAGGTTAGATTACCTTTGTAAAGAACTTTTAGGACACATTGTATTCCCTTCATGTTCTCTATATACACTTATTACATGTTTATATTGACCAACACATGCTATACTACATTTCCATGTTCATGTATCATATAATTGCCATATAAATTACCATGTTATACTTTTTCACTTGTTCATGATTTCCATTCATGCTATATTATACATCGCCTTGTACTTTATTTATATAATTCACATCTCTTTTGGGGACTTACCGAGCATAAGTTCGCTGACGGGCATCCCATCATGGTTTCTTTTTTTCCTTAGAATGTTCGTCACGTGACTTAGAGACAGAAGAGATAGAACCAACGAAAGAGGAGTACTCTCTACTTTCATCGCAAGCGGACGACTAGATTTCATTTTAGTTTTTCCTTTCAGAATGCCTCTTGTTTAAGGCTTCCTTGTTATTGTATTTTTTAAGACATCTTGTATCAATTTGAAACTCTATGGAACTTTGAATGTAATAAATAGTAGTTGGATTTTATTCACTTGTTATTTCATGTTACATTTATATTACATGTTATACGCTTAATGTATTTGTTGCGAGAATGAACCTTCTCGGAATAAATATATTGCTGGTCTTGTCATGTACCCGTTACTGTTCTTTTGGGAAGCGAGACGTGACAATTTTTCTGCATGAACTTCAAAAGTTCAAAAGAATGTTGATTTCTACGGCGAATTCGACTTCTGTCGTAGGGTAACCATGCTCTTGGAACCCTACGAACTCCAACTTAGCATGAGCCCTCACTTCTCATCGGCTCTATATCTCTGTCTCAACTTTTCAGTTTTGAGGGCTTGAAGGGCTTCTGCCTTCTTAGTAGCCACCGTGGGCTAAATGACTGAGAATCTGAAGCAGACGCTTGAGCGTGCAGCTGTCATCGGCCTCACTTGGGCTTGCCCAAGATGTCTTGTTGCCCCCTTTGGATTGACAGTTTTGCCTCCAACTGGAGGGACTGATAGATGATCGAACACAGGCTTGCATTCTGGCTTGGGTATCTTTACGATCATGACGTTCGACCTTTTCCCCCTTCATGTCAGTTTGTTCGTTTGGTGCACTGGAACCTTCCCAGTAGGAGCGCTGATGGCTGAAACGAATAGGATATACCCAAACTGAAGTGGTGATTCTGCCTACTGCTGCATGAGATCTAAGGGGAGAATCACTCGGGCAATGGTCTTGAGCGTATATGCGACTGGGGTCGAATCAGAAGCTGAGCTTGTTTACGAAGACATGATTGTTGAACATTGATTATTGAAAGTTGATTGCTGTATGAAAGATCATGATTTCAGTACAAAGAACGATATATATGTTGAATGAGTTCGCATGATCGTTTGACCAAAGATATGAGAGGAGAGAAATGTTCCACTAGACGTGCCAGAATCTATAGAGTGTTTTACGTCACCTATTGAGATAGATGCACACATGCTTTAGGCGTGTATAGATTCCCCCTACGTAGGGTAGGCAAGGGTTTATTGATTGTGGGGATCCTTTCTCCAGCAGCCGCGAGCAAAATTGATGTTAATTACCTCCAGCTCTTGATGTGAGGGAACCTCCAGTTAACGGATCGTATAGGTCATGCGAACTCAGAATGCAATATGCGTGTGTTGTGTTTTTTAAAAATAATTTGAGGGTGCTTGTAATGACTCTAAATTTCGTGTACCGTCCATGTTGCTTTAGTTCATAAAAGAGGATGTATTTAGTTCTGGTATCGAGTTATAAGTTATTCTTAATAACTTATGTACAAGAAACTCCTTATAACCCACTGGTTAAGCCACTCCACTGCCGTTCCATAACCTACCTGTTCGAATCCCAACAGCCCCAATATTTTTATTATTTTTCTTTTCGACGTTTTGGAAGCCTAAAAGTTTGCATGAGAATTACATGGAGATATGAAAAGCAATAACAGAAATGATGTATGAATTTGTACTCACCAAAGCGACTCGAGTACATGGCATGAACCTCGAGGCCAGGGGTCGACCATAGGCCTAGACCGGCTGCCTGGGTGAGCCCAAACAACTCCGTCTCGTGCACGTGTGTCTCTTGAGTTCCCTGGAGCTCGTTTTGTTACTTTAAAACTTCTGCACTAACCTAGAGAACATCCCCACTTCTTTTTTCCATTAAAAATCAACTTTTAATGTCATTTATCATAATTTTTACACCACATCTTCTCCCTCATTCCTATATAAACCACAAAACCTATCTACACTTCACCCCTTATGAAACATACAGAAACTCTAACCAAAATTCCAACTCAAACAACTCTCTCAAGTTCAAGGTGAAAGCAAACTCTTGAAACGTCGGCATCGCAGTCTCGGTTCTTTAAACCGAGCCTATTTCTTTTTCCTCTTTCCTTCGTCATCGAGTAAGTCCCCCTTAACTCCTCTCTTTGCCTCTTCTCTCATAAAAACAACATACAATTGTTATCATGCTAAACTTCACTGAAAATTTCGCCTCACAAAAACTTGACTTGTTAATTATAATTTTTCATGCTAAATGTTAAAAAAAACAAACTATCAATTCTACCATTCTTGCAAACTATATGCTCCACTTAATCCATATAATTTCCCTTTCTTTTAAAATGTAATTAGTTGACATATTAAAATAATGTTAGAAAATAACGTTATAATACCTTGTACTATTTTACGCAAACACTATCTTCGTGATAGGTTAGTTGTTAAACTCTAGTTGTAGATCATATACGGGATAAAGACCTACCCCACTCATGCACACTTGGATTCATAGCACGAGCATACGATTGTAGTGTTATATAGATCCGCATTACAATAAAATACCCTTTATTATTAAAAATAACCATTTTCTTTGCAATTATGCCTCTACAACTCTCGTTAGGGGAACTCTTTATGGATGGTGTGGATTATCGCACATCCTGAGTTTAGTGGAGTGAGATGCAAAACACTTCATGGAGATACGGTCTCGAAATGAAAAAATACGGTTTTAAAGAAAAATAAACAATTTCTATAAAATTTAAAATAAAATAAAAGATAGCAAGTTATGTTGAATTGGGTTATCTCTATTTTCTAAATAGTTAATGAAAGCAAGTTTAATTAAAGTTTTTAATAAAATACTCTCAAGTTTCCAGAAGATAGATTTTTCATTAAAATAACATAAACTTTTAAAAGCTAGGTTTTAACACTAAAATACCATAAAATCTAAAATATTTTTATTAAAACTCTTGATATTCTAATTAACATATTTTACCAAAAACACCCTCGAGATTTATTTTTAAAAGTAAAGCATTTTAGATAAAACCCCCTCGAGTTTTGAAATGAACTATTTTATATAGATTACCTAAGTTCACTAAAATACCTACACTATATAAATTAATCTTTAAGGTATTTAGGTAACAATAGGTTTAAGCGGTATATTTTCTCAAGGCATCGGAGAGCTAGAGAAAGTGAGTGCTTGCCTTGTTTAGATAAACTAGTATTCGTCTGGCAATCGTCTTTGAAAAGGGCACAAATGCTTCCGGCCATGCTCAGTGGTTGCCATCTTTAATCACATGAATATCGAATTATATATAATCAAACACATGACATCCTACATGACTTGACTTTGTTACACCACGCTTCCCAGAATACGGAATACGATGGGTGACAATGCCAGCCATGCTCCTACGGTCGAGAGAATATCCTGCCGTAGTCACACTTCGGCTTCTAGAACTACGTGGTAATCAGTAATCATAGCACAGGTAAAAAGAAATGCAGTCACTACTTCTATTAAAATAGATAAAAACAAAAACTAACCAGATAGAGTCAAGGAAAGACATCGCTAACGTCACTGATCTAAATGTCTACAGTATTCTTGAGGTAAGACAGATCCAGATCCAAGATAAGTCCACTTCTCACTCTGAGCATGCATACTCAGCTCATCAGAGCGACACCGGGCATGAATCCAAATATTGGTCGTTCCATGACAAGTCTACGTGAGAACTGGAGATAGAGTCTCCATCAAGCATGTCTCGACTAGTATCCAAGATAAATGGACAGTGTTCGATATCTTACCTATGACATTAATATAAGTGCTCCCATAGCCGTCCCATTCCAGTTATAGTTACACTTATATATGTCCCATAGGTGTCGACAATGTAATAACTGTTTGATTCAACTGATTATGTACAAGTACGTGTCACTTCACTTATTCATTCATGCTTTTACACTGACGTACTTGCCACAATCCAATCACTAACCTTTATCACTTAGTAATGTAACACGGTCACTAGGTTACCAATGCATATGACCACTATTCAAATGAGGGTATAACCGCTACATGATATGATGAGAATGCAATTAATTATTATACGAATAAAAATATAGCAGCCAGTGTCATACCACTTGAAAAATTTACTAGAAATCACACGTGCAGAATTAAGCAAAACAATATAAAAGGGGTAAGCAATATATTTAATTATCTATCCATAAAAATTGGTTTTGTGTTAGTTGGGTTTCAGGTTTTCCAGTTATGGTCATTCCATTTTAAGTGTTTACTGTTGGAAATCCAATTTCTGAACTGGAAGTCCGTTTCGTAACACGTTTTACTCCCAGTTGGAAGCATAATTAGGTGTCGCTACAGTTAGATAATATTTATATTTATCTGTTATGTTTCCAACGCATCAGACGAATCAATAATATCCACTGTATGCAGGGAGATATGCACTGTTTAAGGGTAAGGTATACATTCTGTCTCTGCATGAAACTGCAAAACACAATAACGGTTTAAAAGGTGTTATAAATAACAAATGATACTGGAATGCAACGAGATTAGTACCATTATAAGGATAATTCAATTATCTAAACTTCTATGTATGGATATGCAAACTTGAGCGCTTAAACAGTGAGAAACATGCGTTCTAAAACGGGTAAGGGTAAAGGTTCTTGCTTTGGACAGCCGTCCAATGCCACGAATCGCCTCAGTATTCGTCGTTATAGATTATTAAAATACAAGGATGAACTCTGGGGTACTGTAACGTTATCTATTGGCTTCGATACAAGCCATCAAACATTAAGTTGCGAGTTGTATTCAATTTAATATGGATTTTAGAACATGGCATGTGCGATGAATTCCAGATTCAACGTCGCCTTTTGGGGGCGTCGTTTCTTGTGCGAAACAATGTTATTTTGCCTTCAAATTTTTACACGATAATTATAAATAGTAAAGGGATTTATCTATCATAAGTTCCATTATTTTCATTTAGGTTTTGCTTTAGGATTCGCATCGAACACTCTTGCATTATATACATGTCACGATTGAAACATCGGTTTTACCCAATTAATTAAAGTGTGATTTAATCACTACAAGTTCTACATGATACTAGAAAGGTAATATTAAACCCGAATGTGTTCCACTCAATATGAATAAATGACAACAGTCACACATTAGAATGTAACGATACTTATACTGTAAATATAATATCAATATAACTACAATTTGACAACTAATAATTTATAGATGTAACGCAAGTGAGGGGTTCACTTGCCTAGGTCGCTGAATTGGAAGCGACGCTGATACGGAAATCACCACGACACACGAGACGGCTACGAACGTTGCGGAATCGGGCACGGCGTGACGCGAGACTCGAGTGTGATATGTGTTGCGACGGACGTGTGCGATATTGCCACGGCGACTGCATTGACGACGGTGACTGCCACAAAGGCCGAGGCCACATCTTGGACGGCAATTGCGGCGACTGGAACAGCGGGGATTGCAAAAAATGTACGTGTTCAACGAAATTTCGGGCATTGATTTTGGCGTCGATTGATGTTGTGGAGGGTGCGATGGTAGCGGAACTGGGCTGCAGTGAGCAGAGGAGAGCTCGTCGGTCGTGGTTGCGGTAGAAGGGGGTGACGACGGTGACGGCAACGGCACGGCATGGCACTGGCTAGGGTTTGGCTTGGGCTCGGGCTTTAGCACTGGTGTTGGCGCGACGGAGCACGATGCATCGATGTGGTGGCTGTTGGCCAGAGGCGGTGATGGCAACGGCTCAGGCGGCGGTTGTAAGTTGGTTGGAGTCATGGTGGTTGGAGGTCGGGGTGTTTGTTTGGAGAAGAAGTGGGAAAGAGGAGGTGGAGCTCGGGTTGTGGAGTTGTGGGTGTTAGTGAGCTGCGTCGGAGGCTCATCGTCGAGAGAAAGCAGTGGTGGCATGAGGTGGTGGCAGTTGGTGTCGTTGTCAGCGGTAGGGGTGCAAAGGTGATGGTGGCACGAAGAGGAAATAGTGGTTGGCTCGTGGGGGCTTGGTGGAGGTCGGTGCAATGGGCACGGTGCCATCTTGGGAAGTGGTCATTATGGATGTGTGGGCGCCGGCGGTGAAAGATCTAGAGGAGTGCTTGGAGGAAGTGGGGAGGTCATCGTGATTGGGGGAGGGGCTGAGGCTGGGTTTGAGGGAGAGGAGCGGGTGTCACGGGTAGTTGGCAAGGGAGATAGAGGAGCACGTCGTGGGTGAGTGCGGGTCGTGCGGGGGTTGTTGGGATCGTGGGTGAAGGAAAAGAGAAGAGCGGGTGTTACGAGGGGAAGGTGGTTGTGAGACGAGGGGAGACGATAGGAAGGCGAGGTCATCGGTTAGGAGAGGGAGGAAGAGAGAGAGAGAGAGAGAGAGAGAGAGAGAGAGAGGTCGTCGCGGAGGTCGCGGGGGCATTGGCAGAGGAGGAGGGGGTCGTTGCGAGGGAGAGAAGGAACGCGGGTCATGGGGGAAAGACGTTGGGGCGAGGACGTGCGATAAGGAGGCGGGAAAGAAAGAGCACGAGAAGAACGAGGAGGCTGGGGAAAACTTTTTGGTTAGTTAAAAATTAATTATAATATATAATAAAGAGAGGAGAGAGGCTGTAAGGATTAAAATATATTTAGTAAAAAAATATAAACGTATATATATTTTAAACAGTTTATAGTTTATATAATAAGAATATTAATATATTTGAGTTTTACAGTTAATACAAAAATACTCCAAAATATATCCGGATTGGGTCTAAAATTACGGTTTGAAAATACGGATAATATACGTGTCAACCAAAACCAAAAAACGATATCCGGTTAAGAAAAATGCATACCCTCAAGAATGGATACACGCAGTATGCACGTAGCGATCCAAACGAGTCTGTTTTACTAAACGGGACGAGAACACAATGTACAGATGCAACCATAGAGTCTGGGGTAGGAAAAAAGAATTGGGAAAAATATAAAAAGGGGACAGGGTTTAATTAGAGTAAAGGTTTAGAAGTTAGGTTTTAGAAAATATAGAAAATTATGTAGGAAAATTTGGGGGGAAATATTTGGAAATTATTTATTAAAATACGGTTATGGTATAACGGAACTGGATATTACATCATACCCACCTAAAAGAAAATTTCTTCCTCGAAATTCAAAGAACAAAAACAAGCTACACAGACATATGTGGAAAACACTGACAGGTATCCTCGCGTTCTCAGGTAGACTTTCCTGGAGAAACCCAGTAGATTATCGACGAAGACTACAGCAAACTCAACCGTGGTTATGGATCCACCACGCTTCCGATGCACGGCTCTGATAAGAACTTCGATGCATAGAACTTGATTTGATAAGTTTGAAGAGACGAAGATGTGAAAGCGCATCAGGTTCGGAAAGAAACGTAAGCATGAATTAGATCGTCAAGAATGGTACAAGAACGAAAAGATGGAGAATATATTTGAAAACCCCGGAACGATATAAGCTATAGGCTACAAATGAGAAATATAGGAAAATTTGGAGTTAGGGTTATATGATTTGGAATAATAATAATTAGAGAAATATAGGAGAAATGTTCATAGGAAATATTAGAGAAAATAGAAAATAGGGAAAATATCTAGGAAATTTATCAAAATAATTTTTTTTAAAACATGGAATAGATCGTACGGCAAATACTGGTTATTACATCACCCCGTTACAGAAATGTCGTTATTGAAATTAAAAGAACGAAAACAACGAAGCAAACAACTATTCAGAAGACATGGAGGGTGTTAACGGATCTCCTCCTTTTAGCTCTTTTCTCCGAGGGCAACCGTTGCATGCTGCTCACCGAATCCTTGAACAAACACCGTCCTTTAGCCTAGCGACAGTTCCTATGAAGGTGCCCTGGTCTCTTGCAATAACAGCAGACTTGAGTCCTCCGTTGCTCATTCTGCTGAGAACCAATAGGCGCTTCATCTGCACACCTCTTCTTTTACTAACATGGATTCCCTTACGATCGGGGCTCCTCCTAGTGTTTGAACTATTTGCCTCCTTAACCCCTCAGCTAAAAGATCGTTCGTCCTCTTCTGGGCTTCTCTCAATCCTTATAGTATGCCTAAAATCTTGGTGGTCTGACTCCGGGGAGTGGAGGTGGAAGAAGAGTCGTTGAAAGCCAGGTTTTAGCTTCTACTGTGTGACGCTGATAGGAACCTAAAGGTATGCAACGTGATATGATAACTTTGAAGAAACGAAGACGTGAGAATGCAACGAGTCTGATAAGAAACGTAAGCAGGCGTAGGATCAATAAGAAAAGTACAATGATGAAAATGTAAAATATATTTGAAAACTCGGGAACGATATAAGATATAAACGGAGATAGAGATTTGACGATCAAAACAAGATTATGCAGTAAAGTAGTATTCAATCGAGAAGGGAATCAAAGGTAGAATCCCAAGTCACTCTAACAGAGTGCGGTATTGTAACTATGCTGCAGTTCATAGTTACAACCACACAACTCTAGCAAATTACCCAAAACTCTACCAAATAAGATCAAAATATGTAGCAGGACACACTATATGAATCAAGGTCAAGGATAACAAGTTTACAATCTAGACCAAAAGGATGACTTAAATTGTCAAGCCCCAGTCGAAAACTGTAATCACATTCTAAACCAAACCTGGCTCTGATACCAACAAAACCATGTCACACCCCGCTTCCCAAAATACGGAATACGATGGGTGACAATGCCAGCCATGCTCCTACGGTCGAGGGAATATCCTGCTGTAGTCACACTTCGTCTTCTAGCACTACGTGGTAATCAGTAATCATAGCACAGGTAAAGATAAATGCAGTCATTACTTCTATTAAAACAGATAAAAAAAACTAACCAGATAGAGTCAAGGAAAGACATCGCTAACATCGCTGATCTAAATGTCTGCAGTATTCTCGAGGTAAGACAGATCTTGATCCAAGCTAAGTCCACTTCTCACTCTGAGCATACATACTCAGGTCGTCAGAATGACACCGACCATGAATCCAAATATTGGTCGCTCCATGTTCATCACAGAAAACTGCATTTCAATACCGCTCATTCATTATCAATTTTTTATAGTATCGGTACTATTAACCGGTGTCTGCTCAATAAATACAGATTATAGGTATTCATGACAAAACACTGGAAATACACTCAAATACACGGATATAACCCGACACTGCAACTGGAACTGCAAACCGATCGATATCCAAAGAGTTCTTTTGCAACAAATAAAGTGTACATAATTTTGGTCCAACACAATACAAGTGTGCATATAGCTCTTTGGTACTTGGACCTAGGTGGAGGCTGCCTATGGCACAAGTGAGCACAAGTGAGTGTGATGTGTGATAAATGCTAAAAGATGTGATGCGATTTAAAGTATCAAGTTTCCCTCCAAGACTACTGAGTATAACCCAAGCTTCTACAAAAAGATTAAACAATACTAGTGGGATTATGGAGAGCACACAACATTACAGAACCAACACGAGCCCTAATGACCCAATCAAAACCGGCGAGATGATCCAAAAATCCGGCGTCGCCGGTCCATTGATGCCCAATGAGCCCCATTTCTTTTGGCTTTCCCTTGTTGTCACATCATCCTTAATTTATTGTTCGTTTAATCTTATTTTGTGACTATAAGTACCAGATCAGTGAGAAAGGGATAGAGAGACTTGGATACAATTTTGAGCTATAGTTTAATTCTTGTTTTCATTTTCATTTTGAAGCTTTATACATAGTAGCTAGTTCACCTTGATTTCTTTTCCTTCTCTTGATCTCGCAACCTCTTTATTGAGCTTGCAAGTTTAAGTTTGGTTATTGAACTCATGGTTTGTATCATCACTTAAAGTTAATAAAACTTTCATTTTGCACTTGGGTTCTTAGTATTCCTTTTTCTATCTCTTTTACTTACTTGCAATTTAATTTCTTGCCATTTAATTACTTGCAATGTTGTGTTATTCCTTTTTTATCATTTCATTTGCACTTTCTTTTTGTTATTTTGATGGTTTGTGAATTGTGGTGTTTTTGGGAAAGAGAATGGTATTGTAAGTTAGGAATTCCACTTGCTTATTTCCTTTGCCCAATATTTGCCAATTGAACTCCGCCCAAACCTTACGCAAGCGCTCCGTTAGGAACCCTACCCTACCAAGGTATCGGGGATTCTTAACCATGACCGGTTGCGTTCGGTTTGGTCGGAGGCGAAAGTCAAGAGACAAGAACGGACGGACAAGGGTCAATAAGCCGGAATTCACCATTACCGTGCTTAAGCACCCTAATCCATGTTGTTGCCTATTGCTCTTGCTTCAATAGTCAAGCTCAACACAAAGGATTGAGTACGGACTTCTCTAACTTACACTAACCTATCTCTATTCCTAACAAACTTATACTTTGCATATACAACACTTAGGTTAGAAATGAACCGTTCTGACCTTTGCATTAACTCGTGATATCAAGAATGAAAAAAGCATCATCTCCCTGCGGACGACCCGTACTCATCACGGCTAGCTACACACGACGCCATCTTGATTGCGGTTAACTTTAAATTCTTTGAAAACCGACACGCGAAATCTTGTAACGATCAAATGGTGCCGTTGCCGGAGAGACGGTAACATTTTTATTCTTGTTATTTCGGGTTAATCTTTGTATATCCTGTTTATAAATCTAACACCATTCTAAAAACAAAACTAAAAAATAAAAAAAAATCAAAAAATCAAAACAAAAATTGACAATTCTGACTTTTTGCTCTCTGGAAATTTGACTTGCTGGCATTCTGGGACTAATTAGAAAAGTTAAACATTAACATTGAGACACTAATAGAACACTTGGACATCAGAAGGAATTTGGAGCCTCAATTCCCAAAGTAGCCCGGCGACTTCCTCCATATACCCGGCGCCGCCGGTCTAATCATCTCCGTTTGCTCCCAAATTTTGTTCTGTGCTCCAGTGTTCTATTATTGTCCCAATTTTATTATTTGATTTTTTTAATTATGTGTGCGCAGGAGTATGGGCATTCATATCGCTTTTTCGCACTAAAAATCCATTTTTCAGACATTTGCAGATTTTGACGGATTTGCGAACTGCGATCGTGTGGAGCAAAGTGTACATTCAAAGTTAAGATGATTGCGAAGTACAGTGCCAAAGATCCGGGTAGTTTGACCCGTGCAAGCGAACTTTTTCAAGCTAGCCGGATTCAATTCAACGAGAGTTTCTTAACCCAAAATCTTATCGGTACGTATATCCTAACACCTTCTTTCTCAAATCCGACGCATCCAATATATTATCTTTGCAGGATTCTTTGCAAGTTCGCTGTCAAATGCTAAAAGTGACTAACCCGTATTTGTTGCAGTGCTGTGCCTAAACATAAAAAACGATTGTTTGATGTTTTAAACCTTTTCATTGATTCGCGCATTGCATCCATTAATACGGACTTAAGGGAAAGCGAACCCCACAACATACGGTAAAGGATTACATCACCTTTTCCGTGGCCCATAAATCACGAAATTGAGCGTAACCTTTACCCTCACAAATTTTAAAAGAAACTAGACTTGAAGCGTTTAAGGACTTCGCGCTCATTAGGAGAAGTTAACTGTGTTTAGAACATCGCTTAACGTTACATCGTTCACGGGGTTGTTTCCCCCAATCAGAGCAAAGCTCTGTTTTGAAATTTAAAATTCAAAAATTGAAGCAACGCTTCAGATCCAGCGCTAGGTACGCCACGTGTCAAACACGGATTCGCTAGCGCCAGGTGCGCTGCGCCCTAGGCAGTGCACCCCCAATCAGAGCAAAGCTCTGTTTTGAAATTTAAAATTCAAAAATTGAAGCAACGCTTCAGATCCAGCGCTAGGCGCGCTGCGTGCTATGTGTCAAACACGGATGCGCTAGCGCCAGGTGCGCTGCGCCCTAGGCAGTGCACCATGTGTGCACTAGCGCAAGGCGCACTGCGCGCCATGAGTCAAACATGGGTGCGCTGCGTAAGATGCACTGCGCTCTGCGCTCTGCGCTGCGTGTCAAACGAAGGTGCGCTAGCGCAAAGTGCGCTGCGCTCTGAGAAGTGCACCATGTGCAAAGAACGGGTGCGCCAGCGCTGGAATTATAAAATTCCCCACCGTTAGATCAAAAGATCTAATAATGATAAATCATTAATTAATCAGAATAAAATTCTATTATGGAAAGATTTTCCAATCTTGTTAAAAACAAGAAGATTGCCTTCTGTAAAACAGAAGCCCTGGGATCAAAGATCCAACGGTGGGGAAACATCCCCAAATCAATCAAAGAAAGATCTCTTTAGCTGATTCAACAAATTAATTTGCCCTATATAAAGGCCCCAAGACTTCAAGTCTGACATAGAAACACCCCCCCATAAACTTTGAAAAAAACTCAAAAGAAAGAGAGCAAGCTCTTGAAAGAAGATTCTTTCTTCAAGGTAAAAAGATGATGAATGATGAACACAGAGATGAAATCATCTCATAAAAAGAAGAATTATCTTCTTAAAAGATCATAGATCTACAAAGACCAAGGTCTTTCATAAAAAAGATCAAGAGATCTCATCACATAATAAAAGAAGAATATATTCTTCACAAAGATCATTGATCTATAAAGGCAAAGCCCTTTCAAAAATAAGAACTGTTGTTCTTGAATCTTGAGACAAACTCTCTTTTAAAAGAACATAAATTTGTTCCCAGATCATAAAATTGATCAGATCCACTCTGCGCTATTGAACTGCGCCTTACGCTCTTGAACAGCGCTTCTGCGCTCTCTGGACCGGTGCTCAGCGCCAAAACGCGCCACGTGTCAACCACGTATGTAACTTGCGCTTTGCGCTTCTGAAATAGTGCACTGCGCTCATAGGCTGGCGCTCAGCGCCAAGCGCGCAACGTGTCACTCACGTGTGCGCCACTAAACTAGCGCAATGCGCTCATAAATTAGCGCTCAGCGCTCATAAACTGGCGCAATGCGCTCATCACCTGGTGCTTAGCGCCAAGTGCGACACGTGTCCTTCACATGTGTGCTACTTGGCATAAGCGCACTGTGCTCTTTAACTGGCGCAAAGCGCCTGGCGCGCCACGTGTTGCACTGATAGAACATAAATTGTTCTTATGAATGCTCTGCATTCAATATAAGACAAAAAAGGTGTCAAGATCTAATGCTCGGCATTATTAAAAGGGCCAAGCCCAAATAAAGGCTCAATGGCCAGAACAATAAAATGTTAAACATTCATTGGACTTAGCCCAATATTGGCCATAAGTCCTCAACTTATATTTAATTGAGCCTGTCTGCTCATGAATATTTAACAGATCTTAGTCCCAAATTGGACTACAGATCTTTCAACCAATTCACACCGGTTCAAGGGTACATCTCTTTACTCCTCTGATATTTGTCGTTGTAATCCTTCAACGTCTTTAGAGAGGTGACGGGTCCCGATAACCATACATTTTATAGACTATGACGTCTTTAAACCGGACTGTGGGGTCCTTAAACTCATGGACTACGATGTCCTTAACCTGGACTGTAGGGTCCTTAAACGCACGGACTACGATGTCCTTAACTTGGACTGTGGGGTCCTTAAACTCACGGACTACGATGTCCTTAACCTGGACTATGGGGTCCTTAAACCCAAGGACTATACCTGGACTGTGGGGTCCTTAAACTCATGTACTATGATGTCCTTAACCTTAGACCGCCATGTCCTTAAACTGGTAATCGAACGCAATGTCCATAAACTAAACAACAGAGGTAGCCTAAATGCTCTCCTGTTGGATCTAAACGATCCTGTTAAGTTGATCTTAGTCTATGAATTAGACTATCATATCCTTAACTAACGTTTAAGTTGATCGTAGCCTCAAATGAGACTAACGTATCCTTAAACCCCAAACCCCAAAACCCAAATCTAAGAAGATACGGATTTGGACTAATCCACGCCCTACGGGAGACAACATAAATTAGTCTCCGTATACAATCCACGGGCAACCAAAAAATAAAACAAACACCCACGACACGAAGTGACCATCTGGAGAAGGAGAAAGTTGTTACCGCGATGCGGTAGCGTAATTAACTGCAGGGGCTTACGCCTGCAGGGAAGAGCGTCCCCACAATCAAAAACACCTCAAACGAGGGGGAATCTGAAGAAGTCTGCTACATCGGCCGCATCCGTTTAAACCTTCGATACATGGTGCCATAAATCAACTTGGCATCTTCGGAGAGGTGGACGGATAGAACTAATTAGCATCTTCCCCGAATTTCAGGCAAGACGAACCTACACGGTCGCGTCTCTGTGTTCGGCGGGGAACAGATTCTGGCACGCCCAGTGGGACCTTTTCCGCTTTCCACTCCACACTTCGTGTGTCGTGTTTGCGAACGAATCGTGGTTTGCTATGGTTGCCTGTGGATTCGAGGTACTAAGATTTGGTGTCTTGCTCCGTGCAGAAAACAGAAGATCAATGGCTTCAAACTGCACTAACTGCAACTGCAACTCTCGCTCCGTCCCGTCCGAAGGAGTGACTTACGGGCCCCAAGCGGCCTCCATCTTCGCCATGCCGGTGGAACAGGTGACTCAGGCCACCACTGGGATATTCTTTAGGACTATGCTCCCACCGATAAGCTTCAATGCCCCAATATCGTCGCAAGAAGCTCCAAAGAAGTCGGTCTTTGATCGGCTTACAACTACCGCGGTCCCTCTCAACGGGTCGCCCAAGTCCAATGCCTCAATTTTTAGCAAACTGGGCCAAAGCTAAGTTGGGCCCATGAAGAAGCCCGCGATACCTGAAGCGGCCATCCCGAAGCGGATAGCCATTCCTGCTCGTAAAATCGTCAAGGCAGCTTCCCCTGCTAAAGGGTCGGTCTTCAATAGACTGTCCGTTTCAGCTCCTACTCCATGCGAAGTCACGAAGGCTTCTTCCCGTGTTCGAATGTCAGCCTTCGCAAGACTAACTATCCCCTCTCAATGGACGTCAATCTTCGACCGGCTAGCGCCAATAATAGCCTCTTCTCAAAATAGGGGGCATGACAAAGCCATCCCCATAGCCGAACGAACACCATCTGCACGACATGCTTGCCGTCGTCACTGGCGCCGAGTACGGAAGGCTGGGGGTAGCTCTCCGTCTGGATTTACTCAACCAGCTCCAACGGTGGAGATCGATTCTGCTGTTCCAACCGGAAAGTACTTTAAATTTCTTAATAAGGTGCGCAGGAACTCTCCTACTGCAGTACTGAAGAGATCTCCTCCACCCGCGGAGAATGCACCGAACGCGAGGCCAAAACAACCCCCTCAGCGGTTCTCTTCCAAAATTTACAAGGTCCGGTGACAGGTTCAAGACTCAGTAATTGATCAAGATTACTCTTGCCGACCCAAAAAGCTCAAAGCTCAGTAAGAAAAGAACCATCTTGAGGTACCACAGAAAATGTCATCAGTCTGGGTGCCCACTGCAACGGCTCCCTCAACGTCAATCGCCCAAAAGAGAAGGGGGCTAGAGAAAGCCCCTGTGAACGTGGCAAACCGTAAAAGCGTCGAAGCCAAACGCCCCAAGTCTAGGGGCATAATGGTGCATACTGTTTATATGGCTTCCGGAAAAAAGGAAAGCCGCGCTTCGACGGGTCACCGACCGCTCACCCGATCAGTGACAAAAGCCCAGGAGCAACAACAGAAGCTTCAGGAAATGCTAACGCAAATGGCCGCACTCACCGGGCCAAAAGAAAGCCCGGAGGCGTCATCAGAGCAGTGTCATGAACAAGAAATCGATGTTGACTTCCTCCGCAGAGTCCTCAAAAAGAAAGACGGAGAAGCAGTAGAACAAGCTGCCAACATAAAACGAATGGCGCTTCTCTTCCAAGACATGGTAGGGATGATGTTACGGCCAGAACCTCCAGCTGAAGACCCTCCGATCATTATTGAAGACGACAGAGGGGAGACATCGAACCCTCCTCCGGCTCTTTCAGCAGCCAAGGAGGAAACCATCTCAAAAGCCACGCTTGATAATTATATAGCTCAACAAATACGAGCTCACCGAGCGAACGAAGCGGCTGGCCAAGTTGTCAAGACTGGACGACCCTATCCGGGCTGGTATGACTAAATAAGTTACCCGCCGGGATATACGATCCCCAAATTCCATGTGTACAAGAGGACAGGCAATCCCCATCAACAATGCGCTCAGTTCAGGGCTCTTTGCGGCAATACCGGGGGTGATGATAAACTTTTTCTTCGTCAGTTTGTCGGCAGCTTGGCGGAAACGGCCTTCGAATGGTATTTAGAGCTTCCCAACGATTCCGTCAAAACTTTTGCAGAAATGGAGTTACTCTTTACACAGAGGTTCGCGAGTGCTAGTGAATGCACCCCAATAATGACTTTGATCAATGCCAGGGTGAAGCCTGGAGAAACATGGGTCCAATACGCAATACGATGGCGAAATTTGTGGTCGAAATGCGAGTAGCGCATCGAAGAAGCGCCGGCAGTGGGCATGTTCATGTAGACCCTTGACCCTCAGTCGACCACCTCCCAGTTCATGATGTTCTTCAAGCCGACCACGTTCCAGGCCTTGATTGACAAGTTGGCCTAAATGGACCAGATGGGCCATAGACCATCTCCTTCAAAGACAGAACCTCGGAAAGAAAATGGGAAAGGAAAAGCGACTTTCGTTTCCAATACTCAACAACAGCCGAGCAACTTAAAAACGGTTCTTCACCGAAAAAATATACGTCCACGCCTATCCCTCGAGGAGAGACTAGGACGTCCTTACTCGTTTCCCCAGGATAAAACAAGGAGACTGTTCGAGCTGGCAGTGCTTAACAGGCTCATAAATTTTCCAGATCCAAAACGTCCATTGCAGCCAGGTGATGTCAACAATCCTAATTACTGCCCTTACCACCAAGCAGTAAGCCATCCAATCGAAGATTGCTTCATCTTCAAAGGCTGGATTGAAGACCAATACCAACAAGGCAAGTTCGCATTATCCGAAAACTGGAAGGTGAAACCGCCTAAACCTCACGCCCCTAAAAAAGTGGACGTGCCGGGGGCATCGTGCTCATTCATAAAGGAAGCCCCATGGAAAGTTGTTCTTTCGGCAAAGACGAAAAGAATGGTAAAGGATCTCCAAACGTGCCCGGCAATCAGGTGGAAAAATCCACTCGAACCTAAGATCGTCGAGGGAATGCTGAAACTGCGCCCAACTACAAAAATTGGTGGTGATAGTCAAAGCGCTCGCACCCAGCCGTCAAAGTCTTCGAAAAAGAAGAAGAAGACCCAAAAGCCCGTGAAGCTTGATAGCAAGCGCACGGACCTGCAAAAACAGATTGACGCTCTGGAAGAATATAACCAGAAGACGCGGACCCCGGTCACACTCCAAGAATTTCTCAACAATATCCTTGAGAACGGAGATAACGACAATAACGACAGGGATGACTCGTCAAAAGAATCTGAGGACTATGTGGCAAGTTGTAACATGATCTCTCATTCGGCATTAACTAATGAAGAAACGCACTCGGCGGTAGAAGACAGCATAAAAGAGCTGGGGGCAGGATCAAAGCCAAAACCCTTGGAACCGTCTGATGAGATGATCGACTTCCTACTGAACAAAGCCCGTCAGAAAAGCAAAGCCAATCGAGAGCATGAACTGGCTATATTCGAAAAAGCCAAACGCCGACGACTGGAGGAAAAGGTCGAGACACCCCAACTGGAGCAAAGCATCCTTATCGCCAGCAAAAGCAAGCTTAAAGTAAGGAAACGATTCGCTAGGGCCCTGGCAATAGGAATGAAGTTGCCCTCTTTCAAAAGAAATTCCCCTGGCAATATACGTCTTAATGAAGTGGACATACATCCTGACTTCTGCCTCTACCATCAGAGGATTGCACACCCCACCGAGGAGTGCATAGCCTTTAAAAACTGGTGGCAGAGATATGTTGCCCATCGACGACACGTTCAACGAGTGAAGCGAAAGGCTCGTCGGGAACAGAAAAACACGATAGATGAGCGCGAAAGAGCTGCTGGCAACTGTCACATAGCCGACACCAAGGGATCGCGGGTTATCACCTTTGGAAGAGATTTTGACAAAGAAATCGCCCTCGGCCCTCTCTTCACGGAATCCAACTCCGACACAAACATGCAAAGATTTGCGGCAAAATCTAGCTGCGTAATCGTACGTTGACCTATGACCGAAACGTCGTTAAACTACTACCAACCCGCGGCATCCTCAGGCTGATGTGGTAAAAAAAATGGTACGTCCACAAGCGAAAAGGGCACAGATGAAAACCCGAGAGGGCTCCATGAGTAAAAACAGCAGGGCTACCGGCGAGTTTTGTGAAAACCCGAAAGGGCGCAACCTCGTTAAAAGACACTTGCAAGGTCCTCTCGACCTTGTGAGGAGAAACCACCTGCATGAGATCCTTACGACTCACAAAGGAGCAACACACTTAGGGATCCCCACGATTCCTAGGGAGAAATTACACTTGCGAGATCCTCACGACTCTTAAGGAGAACCCTCTTATGAGACCCTCACGGCTCATAAGATTCAAAAGTCTTAAGCTACAGGGATTTGAACCTGTTCTTAAGCAGCCATCACAACCTCCAATACTGCCCTACAAGCGGTTCAGTATTGACCCTTGTATACAATCCACGGGCGCGAATAAACATTTCCCTAATAAAGTCCCATCCATAACTAGAGATATGTCTACACGGTAAACAGCCCTTTTAAGTCCTCTTGACTTATAAGGGGAAAACACTCTTGTAAGATCCTTACGACTTATAAGAGAACACACCCATAGGAATTCTCACGATTCCTAAGGAGAAAACGCACCTACGAGATCCTCACGACTCGCAGGGAGAAATACCTTTATGAGACCCTTACGGCTCATGAAGTCAAAAGCCTTAGTCGACAGGATCCTAACCCTGTTCGCTAAGCCACCTTTGTTCGACATCGACGGGGGAAAATGATGATTCGCTCCTGGCAATATCCCAGTTGTAGCGGTGCTGATTCCGAAATCGGTGTCTAATTCCAGGCTTGCAGCAAAAAGCCGGCGAGCCACACATGCATGCAAAATAGCCGAAATGATAGGGTAACTTGCAACAAAATCAGCAAGTAAAAATGCATGCATGCAAAATAGCCGAAATGATTGGGCAACTCGCAATAAAAAACAGCGAGTAAAAATAAAATAAATAACCGAAATGATTGGGCGCCACGAAAAATAGCCGAAATGATTGGGCAATCGCGACCTTCGCGATATAAAAGCTGAAATGATAGAGCATCGCGGAAAGAAATAAAATAAAGAAAAATGAAATTTATGCCCTACAGGTGATATCACATCAAATCCTGTATACAATCTAGGGGCGTAAACAAAGAAGGAATCACGCCTTCCCTCCCCAGGCTTCATCAGAAAACGAAGCCAAGTCTCGACGGTTCAGGGATAGCCTAGAGACCCTCAACAGCGTTCCTCTCTATTCCAGCAGGATTCATACGCTGTAATCAACCCTGGAGCTACGGCAAAGCCCCTACTCCAAATCTCGATGGTTCCCAGATAACCTAGAGACCACCTCGACATTCGTCTCGTTACAGCAGACGCAACGTCAGCAAGAAGGAATGATGGCAAAATCCCAATTCCACCTCGGCATTCGTTTCATTACACCAGACACATTGTCAGCAACGGCGTTCCTTCGCAGTCCAGCAGGATGCAGATGCAACGTCAACGAAAGACCTCACGGTCAAAACAACAGAGCCATAGCAAAGTACCTAGTTCCAAGTCTCGACGGCTACATCTACAGCCTGGAGACCCACAACAGCGTTCCTCCTCGTTCCAGCAGGATTCAAACGCAACATCACCAAACGGAGCTACGGCTAAATCCCCAGTTCCAAACCTCGACGGTTCACCAGCAACCTAGAGGCAACCTCGACGTTCATCTCGATACAACAGACGAGATGTCACTACAGCGTCCTTCCTCCAACAGGATTCGGACACGCCAAAGCAAACGAAGCAAAGGCCAAATTCCTAGCTCCAGGGTTTTGACGGCAACTCTTATAAAACCAGAAAGACCATCGAAGATCATCCCGCACCAGCGCGGAGTGGTCACCACCTCGACATTCGTCTCAATACAGCAGACGAGATGTCACTACAGCGTCCTTCCTCCAACAGGATTCAGACACGCCAAAGCAAACGAAACAAAGGCCAAATTCCTAGCTTTAGGGTCTTGACGGCAACTCATATAAAACCTGAAAGACTATCGGAGATCATCCCACACCAGCGCGGAGTGGTCACCACCTCGACGTTCGTCTCGATACAGCAGATGAGATGTCACTACAGCGTTCTTCCTCCAGTAGGATTCAGGCGCGACAATCAAACAACGGAGCCACGGCAAAATCCCTAGTTCCAAACCTTGACGGTTCACCAGCAACTTAGAGATAACCATGACATTCGTCTCGATACAGCAGACGTAATACCAGCAAACGAAGTGAAAGCCAAATTCCTAGCTTAAGGGTCTTGATGGCAACTCATATAAAACCTAAAAGACTATCGAAGATCATCCCACCCCAGCGCGGAGTGATTATGACTCATCGGGGCTCTCCAAAATAAGCCTAACCTCAAGTAAAAAGCGGCATGGCAAAATTCCTAACGCTTGCTCTTCCGACGGTCAAACTTCCTAAGAGGATTGCATGAAGACGTCTTGTCCATCCCCCAAAGGGATCAGAGACATGACAGTCGCAAGGCTACTGGAACAGCAAGATTGCCTATCGAGAAATACATCAGCCAACGCGACAGTACGACGGACAAAACCCTAGTACCACAGACCCTAACGGACCTCTGTCGTAAAGAGCAGAGGTTAGCTGTGACGTTAGGTAATTCCTGCGAGAACTGCTCGATTCGTCTCGACTTGTGAAGAAATTTGTGTCTTTACGAGAACTTCTCGATTTGTCTTGACTCGTAGGGAAAAGTCTTAGGCGATGGGGATAAGGACCTGTTTCCTAAGCACTGGGGCCCTGCAGGTCAGTCCAAAATGGACTCTTGCATACTATTCACGGGCCACACTCTCCAAAGTCTAATCTCGACAAGCAGGGAAACAACCGCTTATAGGTCCTCTCGACTTGTAGGAGGGAAAATTCTCTTGTGAGATCCTTACGACTCTCAATAGAAAATGCGCTTAGGAATCCTCACGATTCCTAAGGAGAAAAGACACCTACGAGATCCTCACAACTCATAAGGAGAAAAGTCTTTATGAGACCCTCACGGCTCAAAAAGTCTTTATGAGAGTTGAAAAGTCTTAGGTAGCATATCTGAACCTGCTTCCTAAGCCATTACTACCCCTCGAAGAAGCCGAAACAAGATGCTCACCCTATCATCTGCTAGCAATGTTTGCTAAGGTGACATGCTGATAACAAAAGAAAGCAGAGAGATGACACAAGACATTGGGAAAGAAATGTATCTTTTATTCATGAATTCAATTGGGTATAAAATACATCATATGAAAGAATAAAAGAATGAATACATTTTATTCAAAATTACAAATGGTACAAAAAACAATTTTTGAAAGGGAAGCGCTTTCAATAATCCGATCAGCCGCTCGCGCACTTCCTCAGCCCCTTTTCTTGATCGGCTGTCGTGGCCAACTCCGCTTCAATTCGAGCCCTTTGCTGCAAGCACGATGAAATCTTCTCATCGATTTCCTAGTGGACAGCTTCGCGACTCTGCATAACCCACTCAATATAGTTGAGCTTCTGCCTCAATACAAGCCCGTCCGAAATACATTGCTGCAAGGTGTCAAAAGCAACTCTCAGTTGCGCGGCGTTCGCTTCGACCTGAGCACGCAATTGGACAGACTCAGCAGAAGTCGCCTCAGGTTCCTTCCGCCTCAAGGTCTCCTCTTGTTCGAAATGGCGGAGGAAGCACACACTCTGCTCGACCCATGCGGCCCACTGGGAGTTCAAAGCCGAATCTCAGGGGCAGGACGCATAAGCTCAAGCTCATGCAGGCAAGCCTCAATCTTCCTGCAGTGATTAACCCAAGACTCAACGACACCCTCACTATGAAAGTTCACGAGCGTCGCCAGCATAGGGTTAACCTCTGCGGAAAAATCCGCAGCGAATATAGGAGTCTCTACGTCAAGCTCCTCAATATAGTCGCTCAACATGCGCAGACTATTCGCGGCGCCTTTCGAAGATACACATCGAGAAAAGGGGCCGGCTGGCATTATGATGCGAGACTCGAACGGGGCTCTAGTCGACGTGATTGCTGCAAGATAAATCATAGTCAGATGTCGGCTCAAGAAATAAAGAAAATACACGAACAATAGAGTCTACTATACCGGCTACAACAGAGGGCAGAGCTGGGAGTACTAGTGGCGCAATGATACCCTCGTCCGCTCCTTCAATTTGAAAGGCTACAAGCAATACAAAGAAGAATTAGCAATAATGTGACTGCCCGTTAAAGAAAGGACGTCGTTTAGAAAAGATACTCACCGACACCAGCAGACGGACTAATCTCTGACTGGAAAAAGAAGTGTGGGTGCAGCACCTGATACAGGTGATCAAAAAGGACTCCTGCAAGGACGCAGTAATGCAACGTCAGTACATAAGTTATACAGCCTAAAAAATAAGACTGATGGGTCACGAATCCGCACCTTCCAACATCTGAGATGGTACAAGAGAAGGTAGAGGAGTGGTCACCGTCAAAGCGGTAATTGATGGCGCTGCCTCGGGTAGCGCAACCTCAACGCCGCCACACCTGCATTAGAAACGAGATAAATACTGTCAGGAAAGATTGAAAAGGATTGCAGAATAAATAGAAAAGCAATGACCCAAAATCTACCTGGTGAGTCGCTGGTCGGAACCGCGACGAGGGAGTCGCTTGATACAGTAACTGCTTCACCCTCCTCCATCGGAATGGTTTCGCCACCCATGGCTTCATCGCCCGACGCCATGAGAATCGTCGTGATACTCGCAGCGCCAGGCAGCGCCAGGGAGCCGCAAGGGGAAAGAGTGACGATCGGGGCAGCGCCCGACTCTTGCGAAAGAGTGACTACCTCGAGCTCGGCGGCTGTAGTCATTTCACCTACCGCCATCTCGGGCTCGGCGATCGTAACTGTCTCACCCATCGCCACCTCGGGCTCGGCAATTATAGCAATCTCACCCATCGCTACCTCGAGCTCGACAATGGTAGTCATCTCACCTACAGCCATTTCGGGCTCGGCGATCGTGACTGTCTCACCCACCGCTACCTCGAGCTTGGCAATTGTAGCTATCTCGCCTACCGCCGCCTCGGGTTCGGCAATCACTGTTAGTTATATGTATGCCCTAGAGGCCATTACTATACATAGGATGTATATTGTAGTGGATGCTTGGACATATATAGGGAGGACTTTCTTGCTCGACATGATAGTATGCTATCTGGTTACTCTTTACCTTAACGTGTATACTGATTGTCTCTCTGTTACATGTTGGTAAAGCCCTTAGGATGTGTACTTGACTACCTGGACTGTGATGCGGATCATACTAGTGGGGACATGGTAGTTCATAAGTACATCCTTCAAGGTCCCTAGTCGTGGGTATATCGAGACGGGGCATCGATACACCAGAGTAGACTAGCATATACCTTCTCGACCCATACAGATGGACGATGGATGATCCCATATCCATTGGTGTTTGACATCAGAGATGATATACGGGTGCTCAGTGGAGACTGGGTACACTGGACGGACTCGCCGAGAACTCCCAGATGGTATTATACCTTACGTCAGATGGCAGTTCTCTGGTGACACTGGTACAGAGTAGTCTGTTGACCCGAGATCGTCATAGAGTCTTGTGTGGTTCCCACTGTGCTTTGATTTCCACCTTACCACGTCCAAGAGGGCGTGCAAAACGGTGGTTTTTGGGTACAGTCCTGAATCACATGGAGGCAATGAGCGGTAGGAGGGGATTCGTCTCTCCCGGTATAGGGAGTTGATGTTGCGCTGTGTTCGATTGGCTATAACCGGAAATCCCGGGCCAGGGTTGCTGAGATTTACTGGTAAGTGTTACCAGTAGTTTCTCGAATTGTTGTAGACCTCATATCGACACGACTTATCGAGCTATTGGGGTCTGACGTTTACCACCCCTAGGCGAGATATGCGACATATCAGACGACGAGACCGGACTGTACGGTAAGTGTTACTGGTTGGATTCACAGGAGTGTGAGCAGATTTTCTCATCGATCTTCTGATCGCTCAATACCCGGGTGGCCGTTCCGTTTAGCAGACCGCTTGCGGCTTGGTGGTGTTTGATATGATCATCATCTGCTGCCGGCGTATTGACGAGTCTTTAGAGTCCTACACAGAGGTTTCCTGGCTCAAGCGAAACGAAATAGGAGCGCATATGAGATATGTGCGGGACCGAGAATAATGCGTGTATGTGATACCGTATTTCATTCTCGCGATGAATGTATCGATTGGTTGTATGCGATATAACCTAGTTGTCGAATCAAGGATTGATTCGATAAGCCGATACATTGGATATTAGTCGGTTGTATGCGATATGACCGGATCGTTAAATCAAGTGTTGATTTAATGATTTAATGTATAATCATATATTTGATATATTACTTTGCATTAACTAGTATTGGTTCACTTTAAAAGGATTTTCTTACTTGATGTACACAACTTGTATATGTGATATACTTTTGTGCACTTGTTTGTATCATGTTTGATGATACATGCTCACTTGGGTGTAGTTTTGGTTTAAACCTTGGTTATGTAAATGGTTAAGGTTTTTATTTATTTATTCATTTATTTATTTCCTTTTGGCAAGAAATAAAATGGTTGCTAGTTTTGTTTTACATTGAAAGTTCATGAAGGTTTGAAAAGTTGACCATTTTGTTTCTTTCCTTTAACCTAACCATTCCACTTAACCCTAGTTTATTCTCTACACCTAACTATGGTTGCAATATGATAAGTATTCATTTTATTTCCATTTTTAATAAGACTTATCATATTCTATCATCTTCTTCTTCTTCTTCTTCATGAAGAAACCTTGCTCCATCAATGGCAACTTGAGCAAATGAGTGAGAAATCCAATTCTAAAGTGAACCCACCTCCTATTTATTCATCCTCTACCTCTTGCCAAGTAGTATAGGGTGTTATCTTCACAAGTTTCATGACTTGGTGAAGTGGGAGCTTGATCTTGTGATGCCTCGACGTAGATCATCTTCGGCATCGAAGCCGACGACCAAGCCCGCCCATTTTTCCGATGAAGCCGATGCCAGAGTCCGGGATCCGATTTGGACAGCGGAGGGACATCATCGCGGAGCTATGGAGGTGGAGAACCGGATCTACAAAGGTTGTATTTCCGTTCTTATAGTAAAGTTGTTATCAAGTTTCTTGTTTCGCCTAAAATCTAGTTAACGATCCGTATTAGGATTTCTCGGCACTTGTAAAATTGGAAATTGGCATGGTTGATGCCTTGTGAGACCTCATTAGTGTGCCTAGGAACCCTACAGTGGTATCAGAGCCAAGCTAGAGCCTTAGGCGATGCGTTAACGAAGTTAAAACCCCGATCGAACTCAAACACGACGAAATACACCCCTCTCTGGTCCATTTTTAAATTCTGGGATTTTTCCGAATTAAAAATTCCTAAAAAATTCAGCAGGAAATTGTAAGAATTACTGTGCAAATACGACACTGTTTGGAGCTTAAGCAGCCGCGGAACCGTGGCACGAGCATTGCTCGTGCGGCGGTTCCGCCGCCACTTAGTGACGTTACCCAATAAAATTTGCACAGTAATGTTTTATTTTTATTCCCTGATATTTTATGGGTATTTTTATCTAACTCAAGAGTTGAGTATTTTGGGGTTTATTTTGTAGTCGTAGTTTCGATCGGAATTTTTAATTTCGTTGTGTTTTCCGGATATTTAGAATATGTTAAAAAGTTCGACCGGATAAAAATACCTAATTTTTCCCCTGTCGGGAAATTTCCAAGTGTTGGATTTTTCCGTGGTTTAAAGACGTTCTAAGTAGTGCAAGTAACGCGATGGACCCTCTAGAAGACAACAAACCTTAACTCGATTATGTGACCGTCTTGAACTGCCCTTTGAACCTTAGGGTTTGGGGCAGTACGGCGTGCCACATGTGAGGCGTTGGCTTGACCCTTCTACGGCTGGACCGTTGGTACTGAGGCATGAAGTGAATGTTTTTTAAACTTATTTCATGTGTTGATCTGTATCGGGAAAATGTGGGTGTTTGACTGTTCGACCGGAAAGTTTAACATTTTCTAATTATCTGGAATGTGATACAATAATTGGAATTCACAAGTAGTTATGAGATAACTGAATGAATGTTATAAACATAGCAGTTTAGTCTCACTTGATCGGTTGCCACGGAATTTTGATGCGATCAAAAGTCCGTCGCAATCACGTAGCGTACGCGGATACTCGCCGGGTAAACTTAATAGACAGCCTCACTCCATAGCCCCGACCAGGTGACTGTAGGAGAACCCCGTTGCCGAAAGCATCCGTCCGGGTGCTCGCGGTAGCGGTGTTCCGCCTTGGTGCACTTCGTCGACGGCATCGGGGGTGCGGCCGCCTACTAAAGTTTGCGACGAGCATTCGATCAGGATGTCGGGAATCTTGTTGAATTGCCCGACTTGATATTGAAAAATATTTTCGATAATGAGACTAAAATGCGGGGTTTATAATTGTTAGGCATGCGATGTCTAAAGAATTCATTTGGTCAGGCATGCGATGTCTGAGGAGGTTGCGGATTCCAACTGTTGTAGTTTTACACTTTCTTTTCTGTGACCGTAAGTGCAATATGTGATATCGCCGGTTTCGTTGCTATATGTCAACGACAATTGCGATGCGCATATTTACTTACGTTGATGACATGTGATGTTATGTGTTGCTGGATATGTTATATTGGATCGTCGTGTTTGAATAGCCGGGGGTTTTTATGTGAGATGAGTGTTTTTCATTTTCATTTATGTAAAAACTTGTATGTAATATTCTTTTATTGGGGCACTTCCAGGTAGCGGAAGTTGTCACCTTTGTATATTATTTACTTTTCCGCACTAGGATAGACCCAAGGAGGAGAGCACAAGTAACCGGGTTCTGGAGTCCAGTCGGAGACCAACTCGAGGAGTCGAGTCCGGGTCTCCTAACTCTAGAATTGGTAGGGTTACTTACCGCTCTCGTAGGGGTCTAGGGGTGTGGGTTTGGCTATTCATCGCGACCGTGGAATCCGTGTTTTATACTGGCTCGTATTGAAAACACGGACGTCCTAATATATCCAATATGTGTACGTCGTATTTATCTGTGATGTTTAGGTACTTAAATGATGGGACTTCATTAATATGATTAACAAAATAAAAGAAACCTAAAGATGTTGTAGAATCGAATTTCAAAATAAAACAGGTAGCTACAGTTCTTGCTTTGCACAGCGGTATATATGATATATCCTGCACCTTATTCGATAAGGAAAGGACCGAGATCCCTTCACCGGGAGTGACTCCTTTAGCAATAACTGGCTGATGCTACACACTCGGTTTGTCTTTTGATTGCTTTTAAGAGTTTTTGCTTTGCACAGTGATATATATGATATATCCCGCACCTCATTCGACGAGGAAAGGACCGACGATCCCTTCACCGGGAGTGACTCCTTTAGCAAAACTAGAAAAGCCTCAAAAACACTCCATTTTAAAATCATTCGATCCTACGACGATATCAAGTTCATTATGCAATAGGTTTTCAGAAAAACCTGTCGTAGCCCTCCGTCATTTCAGATAAGTTGTATATAGTATTCGTGCTGCATTTGTTGGCTTTCGTCAAGGTGCAGTGTGCGGTTGCTATATGCTGCTTATCTGCAAGCATACGATGCGATTGGATTAGGGTAGTCGTGCGGCTTTGTTGGCTTTCGTCAAGGGTCGTGCGGGTGGGTTTAATTCAATCAAGAAATGTACGGGTTGAACTTGACTAGCGGGCTATGGTTTGTTGGCTTTCGTCAAGGTCATAGTACGTTAGGGGCAAAATATTATCGGGAATTTCAAGTGTTGAAATTTGCAATGAGATTGCATACCTTCTATGAGATAGTTGGATCCCGATACCCGCTGCGAGTAATTGTTACTCCTGGGAGAGTTTTACACATTACAATTAGCCGATCAAGTAGGTGTCTAGAAAGGTGTCAACGGGGTTACGCCTCTGGAAAAACGAGGTTTACATTAATTAGGTTCGTGCGAAAGCACGGGGGACCTCCCTCAAAGTACCGACACTGGCCTGGCTGAAAGATTGGCGAACTTGTAGTGTGTAATTAATCCCGGCTAGTCTTTCCTTTTAGGGTTTGAAGGAAGATTTAATAAAAAGAAGTGGGAGCCATCCTGATTAGATAAAATATATAACCAATCTGATCTTGCAAGAGCGCACGCAGAGTGTTTTCTTCTCTCTCTCTCCTGGTAGCGACCATGTCACGCCTTAATCAAGATAATAATACGGATTATTGACCGAACCCGCTTGTTATACTGAGCTGGGGAACGTTGGTCCTGCTCCAACTTATAATTGTTATAAGACAGAGCAGGAAATAGGGGAATACCAAGATTCCCATGCCGCCCAAACGAAGAAAGTGCATGTTGATGCATCATCTTCGGGTATGTTCGTTACACAGAACCGTTTCTCAGTATCCTCTGCATCCTGGGTATTTGATACCGGATCAGGATCCCAGATATGTAATCTGTTACATAGAGCTACAAAAGGGTAGAAAAACTGAGAACGGGTGATACGTTTCATGAGGCAGAAAACGGGGCAAGTGTTGCAGCCAAGTCTGTTGGTCACCGTCACCCTGTATGATAAAATACATTGATTCTGAACGAATGTTATTAGATACCGAACCTGATATACAAAATCATATCAGTCTCTTTATTAGTAAAGATATGATAAAATTTTGTATTGTTGGATAATGTTTTGAACATTTCCTATATCAAAAGTTGATCGGTTCAGGCACGTTATCTAAAAGCGTTGATGTTCTAAATCAAACTACAGTTCTTAGTATATGGAACACACACAAGAGGAAGAGTTCAGAAATGAACGAATTCTTCTTGAGGTATTGTAGACTAGGTCAGATCAATGTGACCCGACTAGCTAGAGTTACATAAAGATGCATATTTAAATTAGTTTGAATTTACATCTTGTGAAACTCGCCAGTCATGTCACAAAGATAAGATGACCACAGCTCTGTTTATTGGAAATAGAGAAAGAGTTAGTTGAACTCTTGGGATGATACATGTTGATGTATGAAGGTCCCCTGTCTACACATACCAAGACCGGTTCTTTTTACTTCATTACATTCTCTGATGATCTTTCGAGATTCAGACCTATGTTCCTGTTGAAACACAAGTCCGAACTTTTTAAGATATTCACAAAATATAAGTTAGAAGTAGAGAACCAAAATACGGGTATAAGTATTATGTCCTGTGATGAGATCAGGGAGGAGAATACTTGTGCATGGAATTCCTGGACTATTCTAAAAGAGAATGAGATTCTCTCTCAGAATTACTCCTCCGTATACACCATAGAACGGTGGTATATCGGGGCGGAGCAGATACACCCTATTTGATATGGTGTGTTCTATGATGAGTACTACTGAGTTACCTTTTTCCTTTTGGGTGTTATGCGCTTGAGAAGTTGCATACCTATTGAATAGGGTTCGAATCAAATCAGTTGCCTACCACTTCATATGTGATATGGAAAGGGAAGAGCCCATATCTTAAGTTAGTTAAGATTTGGGGTTGTCCAGCCTATGTCTGAAAAGCAAAATCCGGACAAGCTCGAGGCAAGATCTGTTATGTAGAACTGAAAATGTTCCAGCTATACAAACTACAGCAGATGATTTGATAGAACCAAAGGATTCAATAGTAACCAACGAACCTCAGCCTCTCCGCCAATCTAGTAAGGGATCCTCACCCACCTGAGAGATACTTTGGTTTCTCTATGACAGTGGGAGCGAGGATTGCATCATGAGATGATGACCCAACTAGCTTCGAGCTGGCCATCAGGAGTGAGACTCTGTAAGAATGGCTGGATGTTTAGTGATCTGAGATGGAATCCTTATACACCAACAAAGTATGGACTTTGGTTGCTATATCTGAAGGGTTAAATCCCCATCAGGAGAAAGTATATCTTGAGAAGATTACTTGGTGTACTTGGAAAAGTTGAGACTTTCAAAGCTAGACTTGTTAAAGGTTTCCGTCATCGACCAGGCGTGGATAATGATGAAACCTTTTCCAGTTGCTATGCTTAAGTCCATCCAGATCCTACTTGCCACGGCTACATACCATGACTACGATATCTGGCGGTTGGGTGTCATGACTGCTTTTCTAAATGTTGTTTTAGAAGAGAACGTCTATAAGTACACAGTCAGAGGGCTTCGTAGACAGTGGGAGCAGCGGAAACGTGTGCAAGATGGTTTATAGGATAAAGCAGGCATCGCGGAGTTGGAACGTCTGTTTTGATGAAGTAGTCAAAGAGTTTGACATCATCAAAATGGTAGATGAACCTTGTATAAACAAAAAGGTAGTAGGGAGTATGGTGGTGATCCTCATAGAGTACGTGGATGTCATACTCTTGATAGGGAAGGAGTTTCCTATGCTACGCTCGATCAATCTCCGCTTATCACAATGATTCTCCACATAGGATCAAAGTGATACCTACTAAATCCTGGGTTTTGGATCTATGAGATAGATCTAAATGGATGTTAGGATACTCACTAGTCGTAGTGAGATGGTATCAGTTGATCCTGGGGAAAATCACTGGAAGGGTTTCAGGGTGATAAAGACGACTGAATGTCAGTCGCAGGCATTGTCTTTACCGTCTGGTAAAGGGACGGTATGTTGGAAGAGTTCCAAGCTACATACCGTGGCATACGAGACGATAAAGGCTAGATACATCGCTACTTAAGATGCTACCAAAGAGGCTGTTTGGGTGTATGTTGGTTCATGAGATGAACTAGGTTCCTACCATTGTGTGACAATGGAAGTGTGGCTTTGGCCCGGGAACCCCGGTCCCATCAGTGACCCAGACATAATCTAAGGCAGTATCACCTGATCATGGAGATGGTTGATCTCCAGTGTGATCGAGGCTAGGAGAACAGACTCAGAGGACAACACGGCGGATCCACTCACAAAGGCCTTTTCCCAGAGAGAGACTTTTATGGGATGGTTGAGTATGAGATACTTCAACCACTGCTATCAGATGGCCCTAGTGCAAGTGGGAGATTGTTAGTTATATGTATGCCCTAGAGGCCATTACTATACATAGGATGTATATTGTAGTGGATGCTTGGACATATATAGGGAGGACTTTCTTGCTCGACATGATAGTATGCTATCTGGTTACTCTTTACCTTAACGTGTACACTGATTGTCTCTCTGTTACATGTTGGTAAAGCCCTTAGGATGTGTACTTGACTACCTGGACTGTGATGCGAATCATACTGGTGGGGACATGGTAGTCCATAAGTACATCCTTCAAGGTCCCTAGTCGTGGGTATACGAGACGGGGCATCGATACACCAGAGTAGACTAGCGTATACCTTCTTGACCCATACAGATGGGCGGTGGATGATCCCATATCCATTGGTGTTTGACATCAGAGATGATATACGGGTGCTCAGTGGAGACTGGGTACACTGGATGGACTCGCCGAGAACTCCCAGATGGTATTATACCTTACGTCAGATGGCAGTTCTCTGGTGACACTGGTACAGAGTAGTCTGTTGACCCGAGATCGTCATAGAGTCTTGTGTGGTTCCCACTGTGCTTTGATTTCCACCTTACCATGTCCAAGAAGGCGTGCAAAACGGTGGTTTTTAGGTACAGTCCCGAATCACATGGAGGCAATGTGCGATAGGAGGGGATTCGTCTCTCCCGGTATAGGGAGTTGATGTTGCGCTGTGTTCGATTGGCTATAACCGGAAATCCCTGGCCAGGGTTGCTGAGATTTACTGGTAAGTGTTACTAGTAGTTTCTCGAATTGTTGTAGACCTCATATCGACACGACTTATCGAGCTATTGGGGTCTGACGTTTACCACCCCTAGGCGAGATATGCGACATATCAGACGACGAGACCGGACTGTACGGTAAGTGTTACTGGTTGGATTCACAGGAGTGTGAGCGGGCTTGCTCGTCGATCTTCTAATCGCTCAATACCCGGGTGGCCGTTATGTTTAGCAGACCGCTTGCGGCTTGTAGGTGTTTGATATGATCATCATCTGCTGCCGGCGTATTGACGAGTCTTTAGAGTCCTACACAGAGGTTTCCTGGCTCAAGCGAAACGAAATAGGAGCGCATATGAGATATGTACGGGACCGAGAATAATGCGTGTATGTGATACCGTATTTCATTCTCGCGATGAATGTATCGATTGGTTGTATGCGATATAACCTAGTTGTCGAATCAAGGATTGATTCGATAAGCCGATACATTGGATATTAGTCGGTTGTATGCGATATGACCGGATCGTTAAATCAAGTGTTGATTTAATGATTTAATGTATAATCATATATTTGATATATTACTTTGCATTAACTAGTATTGTTTCACTTTAAAAGGATTTTCTCACTTGATGTACACAACTTGTATATGTGATATACTTTTGTGCACTTGTTTGTATCATGTTTGATGATACATGCTCACTTGGGTGTAGTTTTGGTTTAAACCTTGGTTATGTAAATGGTTAAGGTTTTTATTTATTTATTCATTTATTTATTTCCTTTTGGCAAGAAATAAAATGGTTGCTAGTTTTGTTTTACATTGAAAGTTCATGAAGGTTTGAAAAGTTGACCATTTTGTTTCTTTTCTTTAACCTAACCATTCCACTTAACCCTAGTTTATTCTCTACACCAAACTATGGTTGCAACATGATAAGTATTCATTTTATTTCCATTTTTAATAAGACTTATCATATTCTATCATCATCTTCTTCTTCTTCTTCTTCTTCTTCATGAAGAAACCTTGCTCCATCAATGGCAACTTGAGCAAATGAGTGAGAAATCCAATTCTAAAGTGAACCCACCTCCTATTTCTTCATCCTCTACCTCTTGCCAAGTAGTATAGGGTGTTATCTTCATAAGTTTTATGACTTGGTGAAGTGGGAGCTTGATCTTGTGATGCCTCGACGTAGATCATCTTCGGCATCGAAGCCGACGACCAAGCCCGCCCATTTTTCCGATGAAGCCGATGCCAGAGTCCGGGATCCGATTTGGACAGCGGAGGGACATCATCGCGGAGCTATGGAGGTGGAGAACCGGATCTATAAAGGTTGTATTTCCGTTCTTATAGTTAAGTTGTTAACAAGTTTCTTATTTCGCCTAAAATCTAGTTAACGATCCGTATTAGGGTTTCTCGGCACTTGTAAAATTGGAAATTGGCATGGTTGATGCCTTGTGAGACCTCATTAGTGTGCCTAGGAACCTTACAATCATGACTACCTCCTCTACCGCTATCCCAGGCTCAACGGTCACCGCCACTTCTTCTGTAAGACTCGGCCCTGCAAGATAAGATATATGAGAATTGATATTTAAAACTTTGACAACGGAACCCCATGTCACATTACCTTGAGTTAGTCTTCCGACCACTTCCCGAGCCACACGTGCTGCCCGTCTATAGGCAGTGGACAAGGCAGCCTGGGATTCATCTGAAGGAGTAGGGCCAGGGGTAGCAGTGCTCGAACCCGCACCCGCGGCCAAGGCAGCACTACGCTCCCTTACCATGCGCATTCGGCGCTTCCTTTCCGCTCGGGCCGTCAAAGTGGATCTTCTGGACACCTCCATCAATAGGACGCCGTCATCTACGCCAAGGGTTACCTCTGGAGCCGTTATAGCTTCCGTCATTGGTCATTTGAGTAAGGCCTCTTTCGGCAGTGCCGAAGAGGCCGGGACTTCGGTGGCTGGCCCGGGAAGAATCTCCGCATCACCTTGCGGGATTGGCATTGCGGATCGCACAGAAGCTGCAATAGAAGCCTCAAGATCAGTATCTTCCGGTGCTATGAAGAGACCTTTGTTGGTCCCATATTCGCTCAGGCCCTCGTTATAAGGAGCGTGAGGCTACAGGCCGAGTACAGTATCTAGAGAGAGGACCGACTTCTTCTTCCTCTTCTGCGCGCAAGCTCCAGTCGCAGCAAGCACAAGCTTATGCTTAGTGGGCACTTTGGGGCGATGAGTCCCGATATCTGAGCCCACGCCAGATTCAGGGGAAGCTACATTTACCATCTCCGCGGGAGCATGGGGCACCAATGGTACATCCACCGTCTCCACGGGAGCACGGGGCACCGGTAGCTTAGGCCTGTCCTCGGGGACTTCAATCACGGCAGCTCCTCTTAGCGAAGGAATGAAAATGGTCCGTCGCTTCAAAGGGAGGTTTCGGTCACTAGCAAGGGGTGCACCCTTGCGGTCAAGTAGCAGACGCTTCTCCTCCTTGATAACAGCACCCGTTGCATGTTGATACCAGGCCACATGTACGTTAAGGGCCCTCGAAATGCAACTCGGTTCGCTGATAAAGAAGTGAGAGCCTGTATTCAAGCGCATGAAGTGATGCAGCGCACCCCGCATTCCCTCTTCGGTGGCAGCGGGTTCTACCAAGAAAGCTTCCAGCGGGACTCCCTGATTGTAACTCAGCTGCTGAGCAAAATGATTGGGGGTTGTATCTCATGAATAGCGCCGCATCATTTTGCCTGAATACAAGAAAGCTCGGCCTGATGGAGTAAAAATGGAGAATCTCCCGGGCTTTCAACACGGAGGCCCCGTCCTTAAAAACGTCGCACAATGCCAGCACCGCCTTGGAAGTTTCTTGGCCGATGGTCAAGACTTTGTCTGTGAAAGACATACCATCTCCAACCGTGCGCGGACGAAGGAGCAAGCCCCTAGCTTCCCGCTATGACGGACTCACGATGGAGGCGTCAACCAGCCGCATGATCCGAGGGAACTTGCATATCTCGTAAAACGAAGGTCTCTTGTGAATGCCAAAACCCCCAAGCATGTGCATCTCCACCCATGAAGTGAAGTAATGCATCGGAAAGTTGGCAGGATGCACCCCCGGTGCAGTGGTATCCGCCGCTACGCTAAGACCATGGTATAAGTGGGCTAACCCGGCGATCCTGATGGACACTTGTATTCCGGCAACCATGCGATGCGCGGGGTAGAAGACGGAAGGCCTCATGTAACGAGGATGCATGGGGAGCGCGATCCAGCTCAACCATAGCCCAAGAAACCCAAGAAAAAATGCCTCTTCATCAATGCCCGGGGCAGCGATCTCTGACAGAGGGATGATCGCAGCGTCAGGAAGAAAGAAACCCTTCTGATCAGCTTCTAGTACCGGCTGATGGTCCAAGACAAAGCCGAAGGGATCATCAAGCTTAGCAAACTTTTCGCCTCGTCGCGAAAAAATCTCCGGGCGAAGAAAACGGGCAATGAAGTCTGCAAAACTGACCCCCCGGCCTCCGAACTCAAGGAAGAGGCTCTCGTACAGGTTCAACACCTTTATCAGGCTGGGAAACTGGTGCTGAATGGCGTTCTCTGGCGTGAGGCCCATCACCACTGGCTTGGTGGCAAAAACATATCATCCGAAGGAAGCAGCTCCTCGTAATGCTCCCCCCTGACCGGTAGACCAGAAACCTCGGCGAATTCTTCCAAGGAGATGGAGACCTCTCTATCCAACAGGAGGAAGGTATGAGTTGGGATGTTCCAGTACTCCAAGAACGTCTTGATCCACCATGTGGGAGGTGTGGAATACTGGAACAACGAAGCGTAGACCGCAGGGTATAAGCCGAGCTTTAATAGCTGCGATTTCTTCACCGACAAGATGTACTGAGCCCACTGCAAGTACCCGGCCGGATGACGGGGAGTTAGCCCGATGTTGTAAGGCTGTCCCCAAGGGCGCGATTCACCCTGGCATATGCGCCACCCTAGGGTGGCCGGCGGCTGCATGGGTACAGCGGCGATCGAAGGTTGAAGGAGACCCTCCGAAGTCCAATTAACCACCTCCATGGCATAGTTCACCGGGGGTGCATCCGCATATGGGATCGCCGAGATAGGCTCCGACGGCGTCACACAAGAGAAGCTTTGACGACCACTAATAATCTGGTCATACCATCTACCCCACAAGTGAAGTTTTTTGTGTTCCGGGTCATGGTCTCTGATGAGCGTGAGAACCTCCCGGTCCACAGGCGCCTCAGGGAATCCTCCCTCTGAACGGACAAAGTGGAACGAAGCATCGAAAGACATGTCGCCTGCAAAAAAAAGGAAAGAAGTCAGCTGTCAGTGCTATAATTTAATTTTAAATTCTGACGCTCGGTACTTTAAAATTTGTACCACACTGCAATGCAGCGGAAAAGGGACCAAAGGGGGACCCACAAAATCTAGATGACACTGCATCAATTAATAAAACAGCCTCATCATTGGATGAAACTGTTAATTAAATGAGGAAATTCTCAGGAAAATTCTCATTAAATGAGAGATCCCTCGGGAAAAGGAGATAATCTTCCTTTGAGAGCAAAGCTCTATGATAAAGTGACACTTGTCAAACTCTGATCATGAACGAATAAAATTCCTTAAGGAGCCTGGCTCTGTAATGATGATGGAAAAATCCATCAGAAAAGAATTAATTAAAATTAATTTTTTATGAATTAAAAAATTCTAGGATCTTCAAGATCCATGAAAAAACTCTTAAGAGTTCTTCATCAAAGATTAAGAAATCTATATGTTATCAAAAAAGCAAAGCTCTGATTCATGGGCTAAGAAACCCCAAGAAAAGATCTCTTTAGATCTATGGGTTCATGAGAGCAAAGCTCTGTTAATGAAAACCTAAATGGGTTTTCTTTATATCAAAGATTTATGAAGAGCAAGGCTCTGTTAATGAGTAAAACCCTGATTTATTAAAAAAAATTTAAACTTTACTTAAGTTTTGATAGAGTTCTGACTCTTGAAAAGTTCTTAAACTGAAGAGCAATGCTCTGAATAAAAATTCTCAAGAAGAAGATGAAAATCATCTAAGAGACCAAAGGTCCTATTTATAGGCATTGAACCGTCTCTTCAACTTCTGAGTTGATCCAAGGGCGCAGATGCTGCCACCGCTGCACTCACGTGTGCGCCACGTGAGCACAATGGTGGGGGGCATTTGTTTCCGCCAATCAGAGCAAAGCTCTGTTTTGAAATTTAAAATTCAAAAATTGAAGCAATGCTTCAGATCCAATGCTAGGCGTGCTGCGCGCCACGTGTCAAACACGGATTCGCTAGCGCCAGGTGCGCTGCGCCCTAGGCAATGCGCCCCTAATCAGAACAAAGCTCTATTTTGAAATTTAAAATTCAAAAATTGAAGCAACGCTTCAGATCCAGCGCTAGGCGCGCTGCGTGCCACGTGTCAAACACGGATGCGCTAGCGCCAGGTGCGCTGCGCCCTAGGCAGTGCACTATGTGTGCGCTAGCGCAAGGCGCGCTGCGCGCCACGTGTCAAACATGGGTGCGCTGTGCAGGATGCGCTACGCTCTGCACTGCGCGCCACGTGTCAAACGAAGGTGCGCTACGCTCTGAGCAGTGCACCACGTGCAAAGCACGGATGCGCCAGCGCTGGAATTATTAAATTCCCCACCGTTAGATCAAAAGATCTAATAATGACAAATCATTAATTAATCAGAATAAAATTCTGTTATGGAAAGATTTTCCAATCTTATTAAAAACAAGAAGATTGCCTTCTGTAAAACAGAAGCCCTGGGATCAAAGATCTAACGATGGGGAAACATCCCCAAATCAATCAGAGAAAGATCTCTTTAACTGATTCAACAAATCAATTTGCCCTATATAAAGGCCCCAAGACTTCAAGTCTGACATAGAAACGCCCCCCCCCTAAACTTTGAAAAAAACTCAAAAGAAAGAGAGCAAGCTCTTGAAAGAAGATTCTTTCTTCAAGGTAATAAGATGATGAATGATGAACACAGAGATGAAATCATCTCATAAAAAGAAGAATTATCTTCTTAAAAGATCATAGATCTACAAAGACCAAGGTCTTTCATAAAAAAGATCAAGATATCTCATCACATAATAAAAGAAGAACATATTCTTCACACAGATCATTGATCTATAAAGGCAAAGCCCTTTCAAAAATAAGAACTGTTGTTCTTGAATGTTGAGACAAAGTCTCTTTTAAAAGAACATAAATTTGTTCCCAGATTATAAAATTGATCAGATGCACTCTGCGCTATTGAACTGTGCCTTGCGCTGTTGAACAGCGCTTCTGCGCTCTCTGGGCGCTCAGCGCTAAAACACGCCATGTGTCAACCACGTATGTAACTTGCGCTTTGCGCTTCTGAAATAGCGCACTGCGATCATGGGCTGGCGCTCAGCGCCAAGCGCGCCACGTGTCACTTATGTGTGCGCCACTAAACTAGCGCAATGCGCTCATAAATTAGCGCCCAGCGCTCATAAACTGGCGCAATGCTCTCATCACCTGGCACTTAGCTCCAAGCGCGACACGTGTCCTTCACATGTGTGCTACTTGGCATAAGCGCACTGCGCTCTTTAACTGGCGCAAAGGGCCTGGCGTGCCACGTGTTGAGCTGACAGAACATAAATTGTTCTGATGAATGCTCTGCATTCAATACAAGACAAAAAAAGGTGTCAAGATCTAATGCTCAGCATTATTAAAAGGGACAAGCCCAAATAAAGGCTCAATAGCCAGAACAATACAATGTTAAACATTCATTGGACTTAGCCCAATATTGGTCATAAGTCCTCAACTTATATTTAATTGAGCCCGTCTGCTCATGAATATTTAACAGATCTTAGTCCCAAATTGGACTACAGATCTTTCAGCCAATTCACACCGGTTCAAAGGTACATCTCTTTACTCTTCTGATATTTGTCGTTGTAATCCTTCAACGTCTTCAGAGAGGTGACGGGTCTCGACAACCATACATTTCATAGACTATGACGTCTTTAAACCGGACTGTGGGGTCCTTAACTCACGGACTACGATGTCCTTAACCTGGATTGTGTGGTCCTTAAACTCATGAACTATGATGTCCTTAACCTGGACTGTGGGGTCCTTAAACCCATGGACTATACCTGGACTGTGGGGTCCTTAAACTCACGGACTATGATGTCCTTAACCTTGGACCACCATGTCTTTAAACTGGTAATCGACCGCAATGTTCATAAACTAAACAACAGAGGCAGCCCAAATGCTCTCCTGTTAGATCTAAACGATCCTGTTGAGTTGATCTTAGTCTATGAATTAGACTAGCATATCCTTAACTAACATTTAAGTTGATCTTAACCTCAAATGAGACTGACGTATCCTTAAACCCCTAACCCCAAACCCAAATCTAAGAAGATACGGATTTGGACTAATCTACGCCCTACGGGCGACAACATAAATTAGTCTCCGTATACAATCCGTGGGCAACCAAAAAACAAAACAAACACCCACGAGACGAAGTGACCATCTGGAGAAGGAGAAAGTTGTTACCGCGATACAGTAGCGTAATTAACTGCAGGGGCATGCGCCTGCAGGGAAGAGTATCCCCACAATCAAAAACCCCTCAAACAAGGGGGAATCTGATGATGTCTACTACATCGGCCACATCCATTTAAACCTTCGATACAGGGTGCCATAAATCAACTTGGTATCTTCGGAGAGGTGGACGGATAGCACCAATTAGCATCTGCCCCGAATTTTAGGCAAGACGAACCTATGAGGTCACGTCCCTATGTTCGGCGGGGAACAGGGGTGTCTAGGAAAGTGTTCACAGCGAAACCGCCAAAAGAGAAAGGGTTATTCTCATTAAGGAACTTCGCGAAAGCGTTGGAAAACCTCTCCTTATCTCTGCACTTACCTACCCTCGTGATCAGTATATCTTGACCCTGTTTCTCGACATAGTTTTACTTAAACAATCAAGTTCTTGAGCAGGTCTAGTTGACCTAGGTGAACCGTAGACCGATTAGGTGTGTGGTGTTGTGTCGTGATTATTTTTTTTTCTTTCTTTATCTTTTTGTGTGTATATTTCATACTTTTGTTGATAACTAACTTATAAAAAAAACTCACATTTTTTTCATCTCCTTTTTTTCTTTTTCTTCTCTTCATATCATGGGTACCCCACATAGACCAACTCTTGCCGAACTTTGGTACCCACAGCCAGATATTACTTCATACGGTTCTTGTTTTGGTAGAATATCAAACGATCCATCCATGCCAAAAATCTCTTTGAAAGATCGAATATACGCTTCTAGGAAAACCACTTGGACACCACAATCCACGTCATATCAACCTTTTCAAACTTTCAACCCTCCTCATGTTGATACCCTTTCTGAGGGAAACATGACGACTCTTAAACCGATGTCCATTGTTGAACGTATTGCATAATCCCATAGCCGATCTTTCATGCCTTTCACCACTCCGGATTATTTAGGACAACAATTCCAACCATCTCCTTATCCAGATGTTGATCCTAATCCTCCCTTTTTCACACAGCCATTCGATTCCTATCAATCCAACCCGACTTTTAAAACTTCACTAGACATTTCTTCTGAACAGCCATTTAGGAGTTTCACGTATCCAGAAAACTTTGAATCTTTTACTGAACCCCCTTCACTACCCTTGTCTAGTCTTGAACAGTCGTTAGAAGAGTTTCGGGTAGCTTCATGCCGACAACTGGAGGAATTGAATATGTCCATGGCTGCCCTCATACAACCTTATGAACCAGCAGCTGGTTCCCATCTAGCTCAAAATTTTCACATGTATGATGAGGCAATAGGACATTTTGAGGATTTGAGTCGTGAGAGTGAGCGGAACACCCTTACAAATCAAACCTACCCATTGCGAATTGAATTCCATAACTCCACTTTTGAATGTCTATCGAATGTCCCAAATGATTCACCAATTGAAGATAGAATATTTAATAAGTTGTGTGATTTTATAGTGTTTGATTTACCAGATTTTGATGGGACCTTGTCAAGTGGAACCACACCCAAAACCTTTGACCTCTACACCTCCACTCTAGAAATCCAACCAATTGAAAACTATGCTTTTGTTGAGGTGTTTGAAAATTTTACGTTTGACTTGATTGGGAATATCTATGTTGGGGATGATTTTGATGATGAACCCACAAATTTGGGTGAGATTGTCTCACCATTGCAGCACTTTCTTTCAGAACCATGTGGACATCATCCTGAACCTTTAACTATTTCTCCTGATCCCCATTTACATCTTGAGTTTATTAATGAAGATTTGGACGAGCGCATGGATGGTTTTGATTTTATACAGAATTTTGAGGAGAATCATAAGGATAGGATTGAGGATGAACCGGTTTTATTAGATGAGTCAGATTTTCCAATTCATCATATCTCTTTCATTGACTGTGTACAACCACCTAAACGTTTAACCGATCTCATTCCTCGATCACTTCCCTCCATCCTTTCCATCGTTCCTACTTCGCAAAACACCGTATCACTTTCATTTCCTGTGTCTGGTTTACCAAGTTCGGTCTACCCATGTTTTCTCATGAATCTTGAGAGGTTTGATCCCATTTCTCAACGGGTTGATAGATTAGTAGATTCTCTTTTCACACATCGGTCATTACAAAGTGTACTCATTTATTCACTCCATTTTCACAATCAAGTTCGTATTCCATTTCATTTTCCCTTCCGCTACTCATCTCCTCCACCGAGACCATATCCCGCTTCCATCCCCTTACGGTCTCACGTATTCTCTATTTCTTTCCTCTCCGCATTCTTTCACCAACCTGCACATTATAGCGATAGAATATTTGAATGGTTGGTGTTAACTTTTGGCCTGTGTAAGGCCTTGTATAGATTGAAACTGTTCCCTCCCCTAACCTTGAACTTTAACGCTTAACAGTGGCAACACTGTTTCACTTAAGTTTGGGGGGATCTTTTTGTGTATATATTTTTGGTTTGCTTTTTGTTTTGTATAAAAAAAACAGGGGAGCGCCGACAATTTTGACCCTCTTGGTGTAGCCTGACAGTGAGGGCACTTAATTGGCTTGTTTTAAAGAAGTGTAGCAACCGCAATCAATAACGGTGTCGCTTGTAGCTAGACCGAGATGAGTACGGGTCGTCCTCGGGGATATGTGGAATCTTTCAATCTTACTTTAGACGTGTTGAAAAAGAGGAAGAATAGAGAAATAAAGAATAGTGGAGAATAGTTTCTAGATCTACGTCAAAATACAGATGTAGAATACAGATTTAGTTTGAATACGGATATAGATTTTATAAGAAGAATGCTTGTAGGGTTCGTTCGGATTTAGTAGTCATGGATGACTAATAAAGATTACTCCTTTTATCTATTGATAGATTTAATACTAGATAGATAGTGATGAATGAGGATTAGGGTTCTTGGAAGAAACTAGGGTTTCCCCACTATTGACCCTTGTCCTTTCATTGATCTCTATTCATGTATAGCCCTTAACAAAACAATTGTTAATCTGATCTCAAATCGCGGCCGAGACTAGCAATAAATTGGTAACGCGCCTGATAAGGATGTTAACATTTATTTTGCTAAAGTTTATAAACTTCATAAGACTTAAAAGAAATTAAAACATTTTCTTTTCCATTGTTCTACCCTAATTCTACGAACCCTATCAAGCGGAGAATTACTCACGCATGATGGAGATAGAAGAACGGATAAAGATGAAATTCATAATGTAACTATATAATTAAACTAAAGATCTACCTTTATTAATCAACTTCACAAGTACAAAATTCAGTTTAGATTACAAGAGGAAGAAGAAGTTGCTCTCGATCTCTGCCTTGTCGGATGTAGAAGTTCCGTCGAATCTCACGTCGCTTTATCATGTCGAATCTTGGACCTGTCTTGGATCACTTGTTCTTTGACGGTGATTAGCTTGTGTAAAAGATTGATCATTTCTAAGTTTAGCTCTCGGTTCTTTATATAGTCCCAAAACCAGAAACCAAAGATCCTCAGATTTAGGGTTAGTTGTAGCAAATCCAACCTGAAAATCCTAACTCCTGATTTGGTGAATCGGCCGCGGATCTGCCGCATATTGCATGGTTTGGCCGCGGCTCCGCAGTTTGTTTGTGATATCTTGGGAGCAAATTTTTGGGGCTTTATTCTTGTGACATATAGAAATTTTGTTGATGTCTGGAACTTGAAAATATTTCATGAGTCTCTTCCAGTATTGATTCTTCGATTTTCTTTAATATTTCAGCAGATTTTTGATTTCCGATATCTCAACATCTCGATCTCCTGACCTGAGCCAAAGCTTGCACCATATCTCAAAGAATAATGTTAGTAATATTTGGTATTTTTGAGATATTATCCTAACCAATTTGATATGATATTATATTTTAAGAATATTGATTAAGGATATTTGATATGATATGCATATATAAATTATCAAAATATTATATAAATATTATATGCATGTATTTTCCTTCATAATGTTAATTATAATATATAAACATATGAAAATAGTATTTTTACAGATAAACACTCATATATGTCATATTTATAATAAACACCTTTAGATATTTAAGAAAAGTAAGGAAAATGCCATATCAAAAGTGCGATATTTTCGACTGAACAAATACCCCCAAACTTAATTTTGATCTTCCCGAGCAAACATATTTATTCAAGAGAGGGAGAAAGAAAAATAAAAACTTAAGTAGCACACTTTCGTAGGCAACACGATTGCACTGAGCACGTGCAACAAGTCGTTAAATCTCTAGGTGTCCCTAATAGGAGAAGTGTTGTCTCCTGAGAGTTTTCAGCGGATTACACCCAAAAAATCCTATAATAAAAGAAAGATAGTGAAAATTACATACAAAGATAAGAACTATAAAAGAAAGAACTTGAAAATAAGAGTTTCCAACTACACCAGTTTTTCGGTTGTCATGAGCCCTATCTTAATGGTCGTGAAAAGATATTAGAAATCACATCATCCTTCAATAAAATATCGTCTTTTGTTTTCCTCCCTATCTTTCCTCCAAATATTGATCATATACCACTACGTGTCTGTAAAAGACATCCCTACACTTAGAGAATTCAATTCAAATTATCATACTCTTGTCCATCTTCCTTAGTACTTTTTAGTTGGTGAATATTTTAGATGGAATTGCTCACACATTTTTCATGCGACCGTTAATACTTCTTGAGGTACTAACCAACCGATTACAAAATGTGCTCGCGTATTAAGGAGTAATTCCTCGTCTTGCAACACCTAAGGCTTAGCAGTGGCTCCCAAACCAGTTGGTCTAAGGCACTAGGTGATAAAGCACCCTCGCTATATCTTTTTATGCTGCCTTAAGCAATTACAAAACAAGCGTTCATTTTTTTCTTCACCACTTATATTTTATTTTATTTTCCTTCATACTAAGGCTTTTAGACAAGAGCATTTCAAGGTATCCTCTACTATCCCAAGTTTCAAGATGTGTGTAAATGCGTATAGTAGGGTATCAACGTTCAAATGTTTGGTCTCAAGAATAGGGACTATTTTTCAGACTTATTTTTATCCTGAGATTAGAAATTTCCTTCATCTTACTAACCTTTGGGACAACAGCTCATAACTACTTATTACTAGTTTCATTTGAGAAAACATCTAACTTTCTTGCTTTTCTCAAACTATTCCTATATTTCATATGTAAATTTTCACTTTCAAACTTTCATTATCAATTTTTTTAAATTCTTTTGTATATGGTATGATGCAAAATAATGCGTGAATAAGCACAAACCTCCCCCAAACCTGTTTGCAGCAGTGTCCTCACAGATGTCATCTGTCAAGCTTTAAAAACCTGTAGACTTAGGAAGAAAAGTAACGGGGACAAGAAATAATGAAAGTAAAATTCTCCCCCAAACTTATTTTTGGCTCACAATTTTATAAAAAATTTCTTTCAAGAGCCAAAATATATCCCTCCCCCCAAACTTGAGTAAAATCGTATGAAGCATTTAAAATTATGAGGGGGGTTAAACTTATTGGTCTATGCAAACCTTTACAAAGACAAAAAGTCAACACCAACCATTCAAATATTTTATCGATGTAACGCACTGGTTGGTAAAAGAACATATCACCTATCGACGTGAAGAAATGGGGAGGGGATAAGGGGTGGAATTGAACGTGTTTACGTCTCGGTTTATAGAGACGAAACAGTGATGGTGGATAACTCGCATTCTTGTTATTGATAAGAAGAAGGGGTGGTGGTTCAACTTCTTTGTGTTGAGGTTGATTCATCACAACACCCATGTTTACTAAGAATGCGAGTTCTTTAGCGAAAATTTCTTCAAATCTTTCATCGATATCCCAAATAATAATCTCATCGGAAAGAACGGGATGATACTCGGACTCCATAAAATGTTCATATTCAGCGTTAGATGTTGACCCGGACAGCTCGATAGAAGTGTCCATATGTGTATAACAAATAGCAGGGTCAAACAACAACATACTAGCGGAGTCAAGATCAAAATCATGAAGCGGTTCAAATTCGCTGCTGTCGAAATTTATCGCTTCGATAGATAATACTTGAGCATAGGGTGCGGAGGGTTCACTTCCCAACCTGTAAATGTTAAGCTCAATTGACATCTTCCCGAAAGATAGGGTCATAGAGCCGTTTCGACAATAGATTATTGCGTTGGAAGTCACAAGAAAAGGTCGACCTAAAATCACCGGCATTTGGTTTCGTGGGTTCGCTACAGGCTGTGTATCTATAATGATAAAGTCCACAGGGAATATAAATTCCCCGACTTTGAATAACACATCCTCTAGCTCACGTCTAGGTTGGGTGATAGATCGATCGGCTATCTGAAGAGTGCAGTGCGCCGGTTTTAACTCTTCGATCCCTAGTTGCTCATACATAGTATACGGAAGCAAGTTAACACTATCGCCTAAATCGAGTAGAGCACGATTGATATCTTTACCCCCAATAGAAATAGATGAGGTAGGACTTCCGGGGTCCTTTCGTTTCTTGGGTTGTTGTTGGGTAAAAGCAGTGCTTACATTAAGAAAACTTTTTTAGGCACTAGAGTTTTTCTCTTCCTAATGCTTAAGTCCTTTACAATTTTTGCATAAGACGGAACTTGTTGAATATCATCTAGAAGAAGAATGTTTATGTTAACTTGCTTAAAAATTTCCACAATCTTCTCCATTTGTGGACTTGGTCTGTTGCCCCTTAACCTGTTTGGATAAGGTGCTTTATCAATAAGGGTTGGGTCTAACATTGGAGAGGATTGTGGGGATGGAATGGATCCCAGAATTGGAGTTGGGATTGTTTTAGGTTGACTCGAGGAAGTGGGCTGAGTGTTCGAGCCTTGGGGAAAACAGAGAATAGGCTTGAAAGAAGGTGGTGGACTAGACGAAAGAGGAGAAGAAATAGAAGCTGGGGTATCATTAATATGATCAACGTCATCAACATGTTCACCCACTTGGTTATCCAGCACTCTTCCTGATCTCAATGTGGTAACAACACTCACATTATAATTTTGTGAGTGGCCAGGATTAGGTATAGGTTGAGATGGAAGTTTTCCTTTTTTCTCACACTCATCGCAGCATTTATTTGTGCAAGTTGTGCCTCTATCGATTTTATACTTTCACCATGGGAGGTGGTGGTCTGTGTTAATGATTGGATAGAAGACTTTTTTCATCCGTCGATTGCATGGAATGTTTAATAAAAATATCAACGCTTCGTTCGAGTGCAGATGAGTTTTCATTACCGACCGTTTGGAAAGAATTATTATAAAGTGTAGAATTGTTGGCCGTATTTTGAAAAGGTTGCGAATGAAAGGAGTGTTGACTCTGTGGGTGTGGTTGTTGTTGCTGTGGAGGAGGTCTTTGATAATTGCTTTGGAACTGGTTTTGATTTTAGTTTTGTTTTTGGTTCCAAGCAAAATTAGGATGATTCCTCCATCCCTGATTATATGTGGAAGAATAAGGATCGTTTCGAAGTCGTTGCTGAAAAGTAGCATTAATTTGTTCTTGACCTTGAAACGGTGGATCCAAAGGACATTCTTCCGTTAGATGTGATGGGTTAGAACAGCAACCACACACGGTTTTGGAGAGCGTAAATTGGTTTAGGGGGGTGATTGTTAGAGGGGTTTTCTATGTTTAAATTTACTGCAATCAAGATGGTGTCGCTTGGTAGATAGCCGGTTGAGTACGGGTCGATCCACAGGGAGATGGAATCTTTTTCTTTGTGTTTTAACGAGTTAAGTCCAAAAAAATGGTGGTTTTGTTTTAAGATCTACGAATGAGAATAAGTTGATATAAAGGCTTGCTAGGGTTAAGATTAGGTTAGTTTGAACTCTTTCAAGGCCTTAGTAAAGAATATAGGTGTTAGGGTAATAGTCAACATAGGGGATTAGCACGATTAGGAAGAAACTTGGTTTCTTCCTTTTGGTCAGTGTCCGTCCGTTCTTAGCTCTTAGCCCTAACCTCCGGTTAATTCAACCACAACCGGTCTAACTAGGGAATCACCGCTACCATGTAGAATATGGTGCTGTAGTGAGCGGATTATGGTTGATTTAAAGGGAGTCCGTATTTTAAAATTATTTGGGCAAAGAGAGTGAGAGAAATTCCTTCTCTCAAACCTTCCCTTTCCTACCCTAACAAATGAGAAATTACTCACTCATTATAAAGAAAGGAAAACAAAGTTTTTCTTTTTGTATTTTTATTGATAACCTAATTGCAGATAATAAAAGAATAGATAAAAAATTGCAGGTAATAAATTGCAGATAAAAAAGAATGCGAGATAGAAATGAAAAAGACTTACTTTATTGATGACCTCTCAACGATTCATTACAAAGGGAAATTAAAATTTTAGATCTAGAAATTAAAAAGAGGTATAAAAAATAAAGAGAGGCATCCTAATTTGGCTTTGAACCCTCCTATTTATAGATAGGAAAAACCCTAGGTTTACATTCTGATCCATACATGAAACTACAAAACAACCCCAAAAACCGAGTCAAAGCACCGACACCCCACCGACATATGCAGAGCACGGCCGCGGAACCGCGGCAGAAGAGCTTGTTTGGCCGCAGTTCCGCGGCCATTTGGTGGGTTCATCGGTCCAATTCTTCAGGGTTTTTTCAAGTTGCTTTTATCTTCTGTTTTCTTCAGTTGATCTCTCAGAATATCTTCAATTCTCTTCCAGATATTCAACAGTGGACTTTTGCCTTGAGCTCCACGTTTGAAGTCTTGGATCTTGTGCTGCCTGATCAGTCAAAAATATTGCATTTTTAACACATCAATTTCTCTACTATTTGCAATCATCTAAAGGTGTTCGGTATGAATATAGCACATATTAGCAAATTGTCTGTAAAATATCAAATAACATTTGTTATACATTATAACCGGCATTTTGAGGGAAATTGAGTGTTTATTATTGCACGCATGATCTTTGTATATCGCAACACTTGTCTCGAGATTTTTGTGCAGGAAATTCCAGGTAAAAGAGCCGGAATCATAAAAGTGCTGATAAAAATACACCAAGTCCAAGACTTGTGATCTGGCAGTAAACAAGAAAGATTTATAAGATTCCAGAGATCAGAAAAGTACCATGAGGCTAATACAAAGAATCACAGGAATTTCCATAAGCCAATACCTCTAAACGGCCGCGGATCCGCGGCCGAATGCGCCGATCCGCCGTGGATCCGCGGCCACGATGACACGTCGGCGGCAGATTATTATTTTGGGATTCTCTTTTCAATTATCAAACTTCTTCAAGACACTTCAGTCTCTAGAGATCTCCAGAAGCTTCCGTCCTAACAGCCAAGCTTCTTGTACAAACCTAATATCTTCAAGCTTCTCAAGCAAACTAGCTAAATCTAGAAGGTTCTTCCTAATAACCAAGCCTCTCAAGCAAGCTAGCTAACTACCTTAACCTAGAAACTTCCACTCAACTAACAAGCTTGCAAAGGAAGCTAAACCTAGCTTAGCTTCTAAAGGAAGCTAGTTCAAGTTTCTAGGGGAAACTAAAGAAGATGGCTATATAAAGGGACCCAAGGCTTCATGAAGAGGTTGTTCATCATTTTGGAGGGTAAAATTCTAGTGAGATCCAAATCAATTCTTCACAAATTGAGTGACACGATTTGATCCAAATCAAGATCATCGAGTACCAAATCAAGCAAGAATTCAACAAGACTTTTTGAAGTAGCGCCGATCTTCATCCGAGCAAGACATCCAAGACGATCCGCGACTCACGAAGACGATGAGAAGCTAGTTCGACGATCAAGTTCTCTCCTCAATTCTTGTAGTCTTTGAGTGAATTGTATCAAAACGTTGAATAATAAAAGGTGAAAATTCTTGATCTTTCTTTTCTTTACATTTGAGCATTATGAAGAGTCTCAATTCTTGATTGTTTTCTTTTTCATGATATTTGAGTGAAAACTCCGCTCATGGAGGAATCGAGAAAATAGATAGATGATGATTAAATTCTTGAACGATTCTTAAGCCTTATGAGTTTTGTAAACTTTAGGAAACTAAATCATCGACAACTTAGTTTTGAGCGAGATGCTTTCTTGAATATTTTTGCTCTTAATTAGAGATCAACGATCGATGATTGAATTTCCTAGAGGCTAGAATTTGAATGCTAATCGATGAAAGGATAAAGGATATGATGAAGAAACCCTAGTTTCTACAAAAGATCCCTAATTCTCATTGATCGTCATCGATCTAGCAACAAATCATCAATAGATAAGAATTTGTAATCACAATTCTTCATCATCACTATCGATTGGATCGATTCCTACGAGCCTCTTTACAAATCTTGATAACTCATTCGATTTGGATATCATCTTAATAATTCTTGATTCTTGATTCTTGATCTTTATTTTCTTAATAATTCTTGAAACTAAATTTCACAATTCTTGAACAATTTTCTTTTATCCTTTAATTTTCAACTCAACTAAAACAATTGCGAGCAAATCACACTTTCCCTGTGGACGATCCGCACTCGCTAACGAACCTACAATTGAAACCATTATTGATTGCGGTTTACAAATTTCTTTAGTTGTGATCTTTACACTTTTCAAAACACGCCACGGAAATCTAGATCAATAAAATGGCGCCGTTGCCGGGGAGGGTATGCTAATTTGCTCGTTTTTGAAATTTGAGTTGAAAGATTTATTAATCCATCAGAATCTTTAGATCAAAATTCACACAAACGCTAAACGATTTGTTGTGATTTGTTGCAAGGAGATCTGGAATCCGTGGAGAAAGAGGAAAAATATGCTGAATATTCCAGAGAGTTCAGTAAGTGAACAGGAACTTCTGCACAAAATTTTGTGCAGAGATCTCAACAAAGTACCGTGTTTCCGCGCCCATATTGCGCTAATTGTGGCGGTTCCGCGGCGAGGCTAGAAGCTCACTGTTCGAAAATTCTCAGGTATAATTCTCACTTTCTTATCTCCTCCCTGCTCTGTCCATTAACCAATTTCTGCAGGTTTCTTTGCAAAAATTCGCAACGCCATAAAAAGAAAAATATGTTGCGTGTTTGATCTTGGTTGTTTGCATTTTTAATACGGAAATTAAGGGGCAAAAACCGAATTCAGATTAGGTGGGGAGTTCATTACCCTTCCTAAGCCCCAAAAATCACAAAACAAGCATCCACATTACCCTCATTAACTAAAAAAATATCTAGACATGACTCTAAGCACCGTCGTGCTCACTTAGGACAGAAGGAGGTCGTGGGTAATCTATTGCTTATCCGCGTTTCTTTTATGGTGTCTAAGGCAAGTGTGTCTAAGGCAAGTGGTTACTTAATTAGGCCCACTACTTACGTAGTGGAGAACCTTCCACTTACCTGGCACTTACCTGGCCACAGGAGAGACAAAGAGGCGGTTGAGGATCTATCTTGCGACTTGTCTTCTGGAAGTCTAGGAGCGGTCTAGAGACTTGACCTAGGTGACCACTAGATTTAGGGTTGCTTGTGCATTATTTGTGATTGCATTTTTTCAAAAAAAAAATCCGTATCTTTTTCAAAACAAACACCAACTCATCATTTTCCTTAATTATCACAACGCTGCCACTTGTGCTAAACCATTTAGTGCATGCTCGGCTGGACACGGGATTCTAGTGCCCGTCTTGTCCGCGTTCCTCATATCGACCCCGAAGTCGATAATTCTACATCTACTTCTTCTTTACCCACCACCACACCCACTTCGATGGACAATTCTCCATCGAACTTCTTTAACACTACTCTGCCACCGTCCGCAGGTGCACAGAATCCACCCCGCATCTCTCTCCAAGAGAGATGTTATCCTATGCGAGGTCCTCTTTCGACCTGTCTCACCATTCCACCAGCCAATGGGGACAATTTTGAAATAAAACCCCAATACATCAATTTTCTACCCAAATATCACGGTCTCGAGTCTGAAGACGCATATGTCTTTATTACCAAATTTGAAAATGTATGCGCTATGATAGGTACTTCACAGCTTTCTATGGATGCTATGCGTCTACGTCTTCTCCCATTTACTCTGTGCGGTATAGCCGAGAAGTGGCTTTATAAGACAGCCGCACATTCTATTTCAAATTGGGATGAATTCGCCGTAGCTTTCCTAAAGAAATTCTACCCTAATCATAAGACAGCTCGAGTCCATAGCAAAATAAATCAATTTACCCATCTTCCAAATGAACCATTCTCGAAGTGTTTTGAACGCTTCAAGGATCTGTTAGTTCAATGTCCACATCACGGAATTCCTAGATGGGATCTGTGCAGAATCATATATGAGGGCATTAATCCTACCACAAAACAGAATCTTGAATCCATGTGTCAAGGCACATTCATGACTAAAGATGATGGTGAAGCCTGGAGATTCTTAGAAGATTTCGCTGAAAAATCTTTACAGTGGGAGAGTGTAAACCAGTCATTGTCTAGGGGTGGAATTCACCAAATTGATGTTTCCATAGGAGTTAGAGCTGAAATGGCAGCAATGCAAAAGAAGCTCGAAGCTATGGAACATAAATTTTTAGCAGCCACCCTAAATCAGATGTCACTCCCCAAAACTGTCTGTGAATGTTGTTCTGATCCATCACATCTTACGGAAGAATGTCCATTGAATTCTCCATTTTAAGGTCAAGAGTATACCAATGCTGATTTCCAACAAAGACCTAGAAACGATCCGTATTCTTCCACTTATAATCAGGGTTGGAGGAATCACCCTAACTTTGCTTGGAACCAACAACAGAATCAAAACACGGTTCCAAATCAAAATAATTTTCAAAGGGCTCCTCCACCACAACAGCAATCACTTCAACTGAGTCAGCACCCCTACCAATCAAAAAATTTTCAAAACCAGGTCAACACACCTGCACCATTTAATCCTTTGCAGTTGACCGGTTCTGATGAATCCTCTTCACTCGCACAAACCATGAATTTAATTCTGAAAAATTTCATGCAAGTGTCGGCTGAGATTCAGTCTTCTGTCGATGATATAAAGAAAAACTCCACCTCCCAAGCCGAGAGTATAAAATCGATGGAAGCACAAATTGCACAATTAAAAGCTGAAATGAGTGCGAGAGAGAAAGGGAAACTTCCGTCTCAACCCTTACCGAATCCTGGGCATTCACAGCATTACAATGTGAATGCCATTACAACGTTGAGATCCGGAAGAGTGCTGAATAATCACGTTGGAGAAGAGATTGATGATAATGAAAAATCTATCAATAATACCCCGGCTGAGACTTTTCTTTCCACACACACTTCTACTTCTGATCCTTGTTCTTCTACCCCACCACCTTCTTGCGAGCCTATTCTTCATTTCCCCCAAAGCTCAACACCTCAGCAAACCTCTTCTAGTCCACCAAAGATGATCTCCACTCCTATTCTGGGATCACATCCACACACACCACCTTCTTCAATGATGGACCCAGCTCTTATTGCCAAAGCTCCTTATCCGAATCGGTTAAGGGGTAACAAATCGAGTCCACATTTGGAGAAGATTATGGAATTTTTCAAACAGGTTAGCATCAACATCCCTCTCCTAGATTCTATTCAACAAGTCCCCGCTTATGCGAAAATTCTCAAAGACTTGTGCACTAGGAAGGGGAAGACTCAAGTGCCAAAAAAGGTCTTCATGACTAATAATGTTAGCACTGCTTTTACCCCACAGTTACCAAAGAAACGTAAGGACCCAGGATGTCCTACGATATCGATTTCTATTAGGGGTAAAAACATCAACCGTGCTTTACTTGACCTGGGCGCAAGTGTTAACTTGCTTCCATACTCAGTCTACGAGCAGTTAGGGATTGGAGAGTTGAAACCAGCTCATTGCACTCTCCAAATGGCAGACCGTTCAATCACCAAACCTAGGGGTGAACTGGAGGATGTGTTGATAAAAGTCGGAGAATTTGTATTCCCTGTGGACTTTATTGTTCTCGATACACAACCTGTAGCAAACCCACGGAACCAAATTCCGGTGATTTTGGGTCGACCATTCCTTGCTACTACCAATGCTTTCATTAACTATTGAAACGGTTCAATGAACTTATCTATTGGAAAAATGAAAATTGAACTGAACATCTATAAAATTGGAAGTCAGCCATCTGAACCCTCTGCTCACATACTTGATGCCTGTTCTGTCCATGAGATTACTCCCGAAAGTTGCGAAGTTGATGAACTTTGCTTTGAAGATCTCGACGACACTAGCACATCAATGTTTGATCTTTCACATCCTAGTGAAGACACTCTTTCCATGCCTGAGTCCGACACTCTTGACTCATCACCTTCCGAGTCTGTATCTTTTGCAGGCTACGAGCTTCTTTGTGACTCTGAATATCATTCGATTACCCCACCTTCTATAGTTTCTCCACCAGCATTAGATCTCAAACTTTTACCTTCTCATCTTAAATATGCATATTTAGGTGAGAATGAGTCTTTACCTGTTATCATATCCGCTTCTCTAGCCTCAGGGCAAGAGAATGCGCTTTTGACGGTATTGAGATCTAATAGGCAGGCGTTTTGTTGGACTATGGCTGACATCAAAGGGATTAGTCCCTTGATTGTAGAACATCATATACATTTGATGGATGAAGCCAAGCCAACCCAAGAACCACAGAGACGGTTAAACCCCGTCATGAAGGATGCGGTGAAGAAAGAAATCGTCAAATGCCTTGACAATGGTATCATTTACCCAATCTCCGATAGCCAATAGGTGAGTCCAATTCATGTTGTCCCTAAGAAATCTGGCATCACAGTCATTACAAATGAGGCAAATGAGTTAATCCAGACACACGCTAAAACTGTGTGGCGTGTATGTATTGATTACAGAAAACTCAATGCCGCAATGAGGAAAGACCACTTTCCTCTACCTTTCATTGACCAGATACTAGAACGCTTAGCTGGACGTGAATACTATTGCTTCATGGACGGATACTTTGGCTATAACCAGGTCCCTATTACCAAAAAGGATCAAGATAAAACCATATTTACTTGTCCTTTTGGTACCTTTGCTTATAGACGCATGCCCTTTGGGTTATGCAATGCTCCCGCTACATTTCAGCGGTGTATGATGGGGATATTCTCGGACATGGTCGAGAATTTTCTGGAGATTTTCATGGACGATTTCTTGATATTCGGAGATTCTTTTTATGACTGCCTTTCTCATCTTGACGCAGTTCTTACTCGTTGTAAAGAGAAGAACTTAACCTTGAATTGGGAAAAATGCCATTTCATAGTCCAAGAGGGAATTGTGCTTGGACATGTTATTTCACAAAAAGGCATTGAGGTTGACAAAGCTAAAATAGATGTCATTCAAAACCTTCCTCATCCCAAATGCGTCAAGGATATCCGATCTTTTCTTGGCCATGCATGCTTTTACAGGAGATTCATTAAGGATTTTAGCAAAATTGCTAAACCTTTAACTCTTCTCTTGGCCAAGGACACAACCTTTCACTTTGACTCGGATTGTGAGGCAGCATTTGACTCACTCAAACACTCTCTCACTACAACCCCCGTTCTATCATTTCCAGATTGGAACCACTCTTTTGAGCTTATGTGTGATGCATCAGATTTTGCAGTTGGTGCAGTCTTAGTACAACACATTGAAGAGATGCCACACGTGATCCATTATGCAAGTAAGACCTTGAACGATACTCAAATTAATTATACAACTACCGAAAAGAACTTTTGGCAGTTGTATTTGCATTAGAAAAATTCAGGCCTTACTTAATTAGCTCACCATTGTTGTGTACACTGACCACTCCGCCTTGAAACATCTTTTGGTGAAGAAGGATGCTAAAGGTAGGCTAATACGTTAGATCCTTCTATTACAAGAATTTGATCTTGTTATTAAAGATAAGAAAAGATGTGAAAACGTTGTAGCCGACCATCTTTCGCGCATCTCTTCTTCACCTATGACCCTGCCGATCAATGATTCTTTTCCGGACGAACAACTCTTGAATGTATCCGACGAACCTTCGTTCAGGGATATTGTGAATTATCTTGCCACGGGACTTATTCCCCGCGAATGGTCAAAATAGGACAAACATCGATTTCTATCCCAAGTAAAACACTTTTACTGGGATGAACCATATCTGTTTAAGTATTGTCCTGATCAGATCATTCGCAGGTGTGTCCCTAATCAAGAATTCAAGAGTGTTCTATCTTTTTGTCATGATCAGGTATGTGGGGGTCATTTTGGTCCTAGAAAGACGGCAGAGAAGGTTTTGCAATGCGGTTTCTATTGGCCGACTTTGTTCAAAGATGTATTTGATCATTGCAAAACCTGTGCACAGTGTCAACACACGGGTAGGATTTCCCGGAGAAATAAGATGCCACAGCAACCCATCTTAGTGGTTGAAATTTTCGACGTTTGGGGTATTGACTTTATGGGTCCTTTTTCCCAACTCCTTTGGGAATCTGTACATATTGCTTGCGGTTGATTACGTCTCGAAGTGGGTTGAAGCTATTCCTTGTCGCACTAATGACAAAAAGGTTGTCATTAAGTTCTTAAAAGAAAACATCTTTTCAAGATTTGGACACCCACGCGCTATCATCAGCGATAACGGGACACATTTCTGCAATCGGTCTTTCGAGACTTTGATGCGGAAATATGCAATCAACCACAAACTTTCCACACCCTATCTTTCCCAAACGAGCGGACAGGCTAAGGTTTCTAACAGACAAATCAAACAAATTTTGGAGAAAACAGTTTCCAAAAATCGAAAAGATTGGTCAACCAAATTAACGGATGCTCTTTGGGCATTCCGAACTGCATATAAAACCGATCTAGGTATGTCTCCTTACAGACTAGTGTTTGGAAAGGTCTGTCACCTTCCGGTCGAGATTGAGCACAAAGCAATGTGGGCCATTAGAGAAATCAACTTTGACTTAAATCAAGCCTGCAACTTTCGGAAGCTGCAATTAAACAAGCTAAGCGAACTCCGCGATGAAGTTTCTGATAATGTTGTGATTGTAAAGAATCAGACTAAGGTATTTCACGATAAAAACATTTTGAGAAAAACTTTTACACCAGGTCAATAAGTCTTTCTTTATGATTCACGACTCCATCTTCATGCGGGTAAGCTACGATCTCGGAGGAAAGGATCTTTTGTTGTGCGGTCTGTATACCCGCACGGGGCAGTTGAGATTGAAAATGTTAAAAACGATACATTTTTCAAAGTAAATGGACATAGATTAAAACCGTAATTTTCCACTGACCCCACGGAGGAGCTCCTGTTTTTACAGGAGCCACTTTATCTTGATTAAAATTTCTCCGTCTCACCTCCATGTCCTGTAAATTACTGTATCATCTTTAGAATGGAGGTGAGTGAAAAGAATAAGTTTGGGGGAGGATTTTCACAATCATATTTATTACCCCCATTAATAAATTTCCTCCCAAGCTTACTGATTTTTGTGATCTAGTGGATGGCAACAGTAAGGACGCTATTGAAAATAAGTTTGGGGGAGTTTTGCGCTTATTTACGCATCATTTTGTATCATACTTTGCATAAGCACAAAACATTTAAAACATATAAAAATTTTAAAAAAATTCAAAAGATAAAAATATTTAATATTTAATTTGATAATAAAAGATTAGATAGTGAAAAATTACATCCAAAAGATTAGAAAAATTTAAGAAAACCAAGAAAATTACAAGTTTTCTAAAACGAACTAGTAATAAGTAGTTATGAGCCGCTGTCCCAAGGGTTGGTAAGATGAAGAAAGTCACTAATCTGAGGATAAAAATAAGTCTGAAAAATAGTTCCTATTCTGGAAGCCAAACATTTGAATGTTGATACCTTACCATACGCACATACACACGTCTTTAAGCTTGGGATAGTAGAGGATACCTTGAAATGCTCTTGTCTAAAAACCAAAGTATGAAGGAAATAAAAAAAATGAAAAATATAAAATGCTGAAGAAAAATGAACACTGGTTTTGTTATCACCAAGGCGGCAATAAAAGATATAGCGAGGGTGCTTCATCAACTAGTTTCTTAGACCAACTGGTCTGGGAGTCACTGCTAAGCCTTAGGTGGTGCAAGACGAGAAAAATACTAATACACCTAATAAGCAAGCACATGAGTAACCGGTCGGTTAGTACCTCAAGAAGTATTAACGGTCGCATGAAAAATGTGTGAGAAAATCCATCTAAATATTCATCAATTAAAAAGTACTGAGGTAGATGGACAAGAGTATGATAGCTTGAATTGAATTCTCCGAGTGTAGGGATGTCTTTTACACACACGTAGGGTTATATGATCGATGTTTGGAAGAAAGATAGGAATGAAGAATAAAGACGATGTTTTATTGAGGGATGATGTGATTTCTAACATTTTTTCATGACTATCAAGATAGGGCTCATGAAAGCCGAAAAGCTAGTGTAGTTGGAAACTCTGATTTTCAAAGTATTTCTTTTATAATTCTTATCTTTATATGTAACTTTCACGGTCATTCTTTGATTATTGGATTTTGTGGGTGCAATCTGCTAAAATCCCTCAGGAGACAACACTCCTCCTACTAGGGACACCTAGAGGTTTAAAAGGCTTGTTGCACGTGCTCAGTGCAATCGTGTTGCCTACGAAAGTGTGCTAGTTAGTTTTTCTTTTTATTATATTTTCTCCTTCTCTTTCTAAAAAAAACAAGTTTGCTCGAGACGACCAAAATTAAGTTTGGGGGAATTTGATCAGTCGAAAATATTGCATTTTTAACACATCAATTTCCCTACCATTTGCAATTATCTAAAGATGTTCGGTACGAATATAGCACATATTAGCAAATTGTCTGTAAAATATCAAATAACATGTGTTATACATTATAACCGGCATTTTGAGAGAAATTGAGTGTTTATTATTACACACATGATCTTTGTATATCGCAACACTTGTCTCGAGATTTTTGTGCAAGAAATTCCAGGTAAAAGAGCCGGAATCATAAAAGTGCTGATAAAAATATACCAAGTCCAACACTTATGATCTGGCAGTAAATAAGAAAGATTTATAAGATTCCAGAGATCATAAAAGTACCATGAGGCCAATACAAAGAATCACAGGAATTTCCATAAGCCAATACCTCTAAACGGCAGCGGATCCGCGGCCGAATGCGCCGATCCGCCGCAGATCAGCGGCCACGATGACACGTCGGGGGCAGATTATTATTTTGGGCTTCTCCTTTCAATTGGAAAACTTCTTCAAGACACTTCAGTCTCCAGAGATCTCCAGAAGCTTCCGTCCTAATAGCCAAGCTTCTTGTACAAGCCTAATACCTCCAAGCTTCTCAAGCAAGCTAGCTAAATCTAGAAGGTTCTTCCCAATAACCAAGCATCTCAAGCAAGCTAGCTAACTACCTTAACCTAGAAGCTTCTACTCAACTAACAAGCTTGCAAAGGAAGCTAAACCTAGCTTAGCTTCTAAAGGAAGCTAGTTCAAGCTTCCAGGGGAAGCTAAAGAAGAAGGCTATATAAAGGGACCCAAGGCTTCATTGTTAGTTATATGTATGCCCTATAGGCTATTACTGTACATTGGATGTGTATTGTAGTGGATGCTGGGACATATATAGGTAGGACTTTCTTGCTCGACATGATAGTACGCTATCTGGTTGCTCTTTATCTTAACATGTATACTTTCTGTCTCACTGTTACATGTTGATAAAGCCCTTAGGATGTGTACTCGACTTCCAGGACTATGATGTAGATCATACTAGTGGGGCCTGGGTAGTCCATAAGTACATCCTTCAATGTTCCTAGTCGTGGGAATATCGAGACGGGGCATCGATATTCCAGAGTAGACTAGCGCATGTCTTCTCGACCCATGTGATGGGCGATGGATGATCCCATATCTATTGGTGTTTGACATCAGAGATGGTATGCGGGTGCTCAGTGGAGACTGGGTACACTGAACGGACTCGCCGAGAACTCCCAGATGGTATTATACCTCACGTCAGATGGCAGTTCTCTGGTGACACTGGTACAGCTTTTTCTGTTGACCCGAGATCGTCATAGAGTCTTGTGTGTCTCCCACTGTGCTTTGATTTCCACCCTACCACGGCTCTACGGAGTCGTGCAAACAGGTGGTTTTTGGGTACAGTCCCGATTCACATGGAGGCAATGAGCGATAGGAGGGGATTCGTCTCTCCCGGTATTGAGGGTTGATGTTGCGCTATGCATGACTGGCCATAAATGGAAATCCCTGGCTAGGGTTACAGTGATATACTGGTAAGAGTTAGCAGTAGTTTCACACATGTTATGGACCTCACGTTGGCATGACTTATCAAGCTATTGGGGTCTGACGTTTACCACCCCTAGGCGAGATATGCGACATATCAGACGAACAGATCGGACTGTACAGTAAGTGTTATTGGTTGGATTCACAGGAGTGTGAGTGGGCTTGCTTGTCGATCTTCTGATTGCTCAATACCCGGGTGGCCGTTACGTTTAGCAGACCGCTTGCGGCTTGTGGGTGTTTGATATGATCATCACCTGCTGCCGGCGTATTGACGAGTCTTTAGAGTCCTACACAGAGGTTTCCTGGCTCAAGCGAAACGAAATAGGAGCGCATATGAGATATGTTCGGGACCGAGAATAATGCGCGTATGTTATACCGTATTCTATTCTCGCGATGAATGTATCGATTGGTTGTATGTGATATAACCTAGTTATCGAATAGAGGATTGATTCGATAAGTCGATACATTGGATATTAGTCGGTCATATGCGATATGACCGGATCGTTAAATCAAGTGTTGATTTAATGATTTAATGTATAATTATATATTTGATATATTACTTTGCATTAACTAGTATTTGTTCACTTAAAATGGATTTTCTCACTTGAAGTGCACATTATATATGTGATATATTTTTGTACACTTGTTTGTATCATGTTTGATGATACATGCAACCTTGGGTGTGTGTGCGCTATACACTATGTTTAGTTAATGGTTAGGGTTTCCATTGCTTTATTTATTTATCTATTTATTTTGGTTAAAAGAAAAAGGAAAACTAAATGGTTGCTTTCATACAAGAAGTTTCTTGATGCTTCATGCATCTTTGACTAAGTGACCATTTTGTCTTCATCTCCTAAACCTAACCATTCAACTAACCCTAGTTTATTCTCTACACTTAACCAAGGTTGCATTATGATAAGAAGGAATGGGATTTTCTTTTTAAAAACAATCCTTTTTATTCTATCATCATCTTCATCTTCATCAAGCTTTATGAAAGCTTGCTAGCTTCAATGGCAACATGAGAAAAAGAGTGAGAAATCCAATTCTAAAGTGAACCCACTTCCTATTTCTTCATCCTCTACCACTTGCCATGTGGTATAAGGTTTTTTCTTCACAAGTTTCATGACTTGGTGAAGTTGGAGCTTGATCTTGAGTTGCCTCGACGTAGATCATCTTCGGCATCGAAGTCGACGACCTAGCCCGATCTTTTCTCCGATGAAACCACCGCAAGAGTCTAGGATTCCGATGGGTACAGCGGAGGGACATCAACACGGAGCTATGGAGGTGGAGGACCGGATCTACAAAGGTTGTATTTTCGGTTTACTCTTAGTTAAGTTGTTAACATATATTGTTCCGCCTATACCACTAGTTACGATCTTGCTTAGGGTCACTTGGCACATAGAAAAATTTTGAATTGGCCATGTTTGATCACTTGAAGAACCTCATGGGTGTGCCTAGGAACCCTAAATTCATGAAGAGGTTGTTCATCATTTTGGAGGGTAAAATTCTAGTGAGATTCATATCAAGTCTTCACAAATTGAGTGACACGATTCGATCCAAATCAAGATCATCGAGTACCAAATCAAGCAAGAATTCAACAAGCCTTTTTGAAGCAACGCCGATCTTCATCCGAGCAAGAGATCCAAGACGATCCGCGACTCACGAAGACGATACGAAACTAGTTCGACGATCAAGTTCTCTCCTCAATTTTTGTAGTCTTTGAGTGAATTGTAACGAAACGTTGAATAATAAAAGGTGAAAATTCTTGATCTTGCTTTTCTTTACATTTGAGCATTATGAAGAGTCTCAATTCTTGATTGTTTTCTTTTTCATGATGTTTGAGTGAAAACTCCGCTCGTGGAGGAATCGAGAAAATAGATAGATGATGATGATTAAATTCTTGAAAGATTCTTAAGTCTTATGAGTTTTGTAAGCTTTAGGAAATTGAATCATCGACAACCTAGTTTTGAGCGAGATGCTTTCTTGAATATTTTTGCTCTTAATTAGAGATCAACGATCGATGATTGAATTTCCTAGAGGCTAGAATTTGAATGCTAATCAACGAAAGGACAAGGGATATGATGAAGAAACCCTAGTTTCTTCAATAGATCCCTAATTCTCGTTGATCGTCATCGATCTAGCAACAAATCATCAATAGATAAGAATTTGTAATCACAATTCTTCATCATCATTATCGATTGGATCGATTCCTACGAGCATCTTTACAAATCTTGATAACTCATTCGATTTGGATATCATCTTGACAATTCTTGATTCTTGATCTTTATTTTCTTGATAATTCTTGAAACTAAATTTCCCAATTCTTGAACAATTTTCTTTTATCCTTTAATTTTCAACTCAACTAAAACAATTGCGAGCAAATCACACTTTCCCTATGGATGATCCGCACTCGCTAACGAAGCTACAATTGATACCGTTATTGATTGTGGTTTACAAATTTCTTTGGTTGTGATCTTTACACTTTTCAAAACACGACACGGAAATCTAGATCAATCACTGCCCTTGTGCTTTATGCATTGAAATGCTCAATGATTTTCCATTTGTTTCTTGAACTGGTAGGCGGCATTATACGGATAGTATACGAAAACCCGTATTTCTCTGTTTGTTGGTCATAGTCCCACATTTGTTGCGATATTTCATGAATTTCACTGTAAAGAGCTGAGAACCTGTAACCTGCAACTATTTAGAAGATATGGATCAAAAGTACCTACTTATATGCAATGTGATTAAGAATGGGTGATATAAAAATGCAAAAATCTGATATGGACAAATACCCCCAAACTTATCTTTTGCTCGTCCCGCGTAAAGCCAATTTTATTCTCAAAAATTCCTAACCTCACTTTCGCAGGGAATGCGATTGCACTGAGCTCGTGCAACAAGCCGTTAAACCTTTAGGTGTCCCTAGTAGGAAGAGTGTTGTCTCCTAAGGGTTTTCAGCGGATACTACTCACAAAATCCGATCAATTTGGCCATTGACTCTAATTCTTCAATTCAGTATTCTAGCAAGAAATTTTATTATCTTCAACTTAGAAATCATCAACCCATATTTTTCACACTCACTTTTTATTTAACTTAAGATCGTATATGTTTTGCAAATTTATTAAGCTTTCAGCATCTTTTGAATTTTCCTTCTAAGGTGCAATCTCAACTCAGGAATTTTTTATCATCTTTACTGAAGATATAAGGCATATCTTTCATTCCTATCTCTCATCCAAACCCCAATCATATACCCCTATGCGTGTGTAATTATCATCCCTACACTTGGAAATTCAATTCAAGCTATCATACTCTTGTCCATCTTCCAAAATACTTTTAGTTAGTGAATTTTAGATGAAATTGCTCATACATTCTTCATGCGACTGTTAATACTTCTTGAGGTACTAAACGACCGATTACAAAATGTGCTTGCGCATTTAGGCATAATTCCTCGTCTTGTAATACCTAAGGCTTAGCAGTGACTCCCAAACCAGTTGGTCTAAGGCACTAGGTGATAAAACACCCTCACTATATTTTTTATTTATGCTGCCTTAAGCAATTACAAAACCAGTGTTCATTTTTTTATGTCTCTTTATTCACCATTTATACTTTATTTTATTTTCCTTCATACTAAGGTTTCAGACAAGAGCATTTCAAGGTATCCTCTACTATCCCAAGTTTCAAGATGTGTGTGAGTGCGTAAAATAGGGTATATACTTTCAGAATTTAGACTTAAGGTTCAGAATTATTTTTCAGACTTATATTTCAAATAGAGCTTTCAATACTCTTCCCTTATTTCGATTTAGCCTAAGAACTGAACTCAAAATTTGACTAGTTTTAAATAAACTATAAGGACGTATATTTTCTACAGTTAAACTTTAAGAAAGGTTATTTTTAGGGTTTTTAATTTATCAAGTTTAGGATCTATTTTTTCCTAACTAGTCAACCGTCATGTTGAACTTAAGTCAAATATGGCAAAAATTGAACTTTTCAATTGTTTTTAATTTTTGATTTTTATGGGTTTTAAAATAAGTATGCAAATGCAAAAATATACATATGAATGCGAAGGAAGAAAGCTTACCGAGCACACCCCCAAATTTAAACTTGACAGTGCCCTCACTGTAAGGCTACACCAAGAGGGTCAAAATTGTCGGCGTTCCCCTGTTTGTTTATTTATTTATTTATTTATTTATTTTTTATTATTATTATTATTATTATTATTAATTTTTTATTTTTTTTATTATTAATAGAATAGATACACAAAAAGGTCCCCCCCAAACTTGTTTACAACAGTGTCCTCACTGTTGCCATCTGTTAAATTTCAGAAACCTGTAAACTTGGGAGAAAAAATTTATCAACGGGGACATGAAATATGATTGTGAAAATCTCCCCCAAACTTATTTTTGGCTCACCTCTTTGAGTAAAAAAAATTATTTTCAAGAGCCAAATTATAAACCCCCCCAAACTTAAGTTAAACAATGTTAAGCTTTCAAAGAGGGGGGTCAAAGTTACCAGTCAATACCAAGCTTTGCAAAGACCAAAAGTCAACACCAACCATTCGAAGAATTTATCTGTGAAGCGCACCGGTTGGTTGAAAAACATGTTGTATAGAGTAAGGAAGAAATGGGGTAAAGATAAGTGGTGTAATGGAAAAGGTATACGTCTCAATTTATAGAGACGAAACAATAATGGTGAACGGAAACAAGAATGTGGATGATTAGGAATGGGAAGAATGGTAACATTCACGTATGGGATAAGAAAAAATGGTGGTGGTTTGACTCCTTCAGGTAGAGGTTGATTAATCACAAAATCCGTGTCGTTTAGGAATGCGAGTTCGTCGGCGAAAATATCTTCGAAACTTTCATCGATGGTCCGATTGAACGTTTCAATGTCAATAAGCGTCGCGGCAGAATTCAACACACTTGATTTTTCAAAAATTATGGAGGTAGGAGACTCGTAAAGCTCATCTACCTTATTCTCAAAAGAGTCTAAATCAAGTTTTTTTTCTAGAATTATCGTACTTAAAATATCGGATTGTGATTCATTAACACTTGGTATCATTAAAGGAAGATTAGAAGAAGAACCAGAGAAAGAAGTGGAATACGAACTTGAGGGTGGAAATGGGGTGTATAAATTGGCACAATTTGTAATGACCGATGTGTAAAAAGCGATTGTGTTAATCTATCAACCCACTGAGAAATAAGGTTAAATCCCTCAAGATTCGTGAGAAAACATGGGTACGTCAAACTTGGTAAACCAGACATTGAAAATGAAAGTGTAACGGTTTCTTGCAAGGTCGGAACGAGGATGGAGGGAAATGATTGAGGAAGGGTATCGGTTAAAGATTCAGGAGGGTATGCGCAGTCAATGAAAGGGATAGAATGAATTGGAAAATCCGACTCCTCAAGTAAAACTGCTTCATCCTCAATAATTTCCTCAATACTCTCCTCAAAAATTTAGCTTATCCATGCAATTCTCATCAAAATCAAGACGCATATGAAGCTCGGGAGAAACATTTAATGTCTCGGGATGATGAATTGGAAAGAAAAACTCATCCAAAGCTGCTGGTTCATCATCCAAAATATTCCCAACGTCAATATCCTTGATCAAGTGAAAATCAAGTTTCTCAGACACCTCATCAAAAGCATGGGTATCAATTAATTCATGTTCTAGAGTGGAGGTGTAGAGGTCAAAAGAGTTGGGTGTGAGTTCAGTAGAAAGGGACCCTTCACAATCTGGCAAATCAAACACTACAAAGTCGCACAACTAATTAATCATTCTTTCTTCAATTGATGAATCATGTGGGACACTCGATAAACATTCAAAACCGGAGTTGTGGGATTCAATTGGGGACTGGTAGGTTTGATTTGGAAGGGTGTACAGCTCACTTTCTCCACTCAAATTCTCAACCTGTCTTACCGCCTCATCATACATTGGAAAATGTGGAGCTAGTTGGAAACTAGCTGCCGGTTCGTTAGTTTGTATGAGGGCGGCTATGGACGCATTCAAATCCATCATCTGTTGGTACGACGCTATCCGGAAGTCTTCTAACGACTGTTCCAGACTAGACATGGCTTGTGACGGTGTTTCAGTAAAATATTCAAAGTTGTTTGGATACGTGAAACTCGCAAATGGCTGTGTAGAAGCAATGTATAAGGAAGGTGCAAAAGTCGGATAGGACTGGTAGGAATTGAATGGTTGGACAGGAGTAGGATCAACATTTGGATAAGAAGGTAAATGGAATTGTTGATCCAAAGAATTCGCAGTGGTGAAAGGAGTGAAAGATCGGTTACGAGATTGTTCAATATGTTCAGCAATAGACATGGGTTTCGGAGTTACAACAGGACTCGAAAAAGGAGTATCAACGTAAGAAGGTGGTGAAGGTTGAAATGGTTGATACAAGGTGGATTGCGGAGTCCAATTGGTTGTCCTAGATGCGTCTATTCGATCTTTCAAAGAAATTTTGGGTATAGAGGGGTCGTTCGAAATTCGACCAAAACAAGAACTACAGGAAGTAATGTCTGGTTGTGGGTACCAAAGTTCGGCAAGAGTTTTGCGAGGTGGGGTACCCATGTTGGAAGAGTGAAAGCGTTGGAAGGGAAGGAAGTGGTGTATATTTTTTATTTTTATTTTAATTTTTTATTTTATTTTATTATTTTTAAATGTTTGTTTTTGGAGTTTTGAAAATTTTTGAAAGTTTTTTTTTTAGAAAGAGTTTTGCAAAAATATGTACGGACCTACGGCACAATTTCAAACAATCACAGTTAAAACATGCACAATCAAACCCAGAGCTCTGGTCTTCAAAGTACACTAGACTGCTTCTAACTGTTTCAAAGTGACAAATTGTGAGATATAATTCAAATCGCCTCTTCACTGCCAATTGTGGCCAGGTAAGCACAAATGAAGAAAAGAGGATTCCGTTCATGAATCACCGTGAGACGGGCCTTTTAAAATTACCTTTCTCACTTGTCTAACTTAGGCACCACAAAGTCAAGTTTAGATAAACGATTGAATGCCAACAACCTTCCTCTGTCTTATTGAGCACGACAGTCCTTAGTTGGCTCAGTCTATATATTTTTTAATTAAGCTCAAGGATGATGCATATGCTTTTAGTGGTTTTTGGGGTCTCAGGAAGAGTGATGAAATCCCCACTCAATCTGAATTAGTGTTATAGCCCCTTAAAGGTCCGTATTATCTATGTAAAGCAGTAACAACCAAAAATCTAAAACACTTTCAAAAAAATTTATTTTGGCTGCGGCGCAAAGAATCTTACACAAAAATCAGTTTATTAGAAGGGAAGAGAATTTGTACAAAGAATGCTGCAGAAAAATTTGTCAATAGAGTTCAAAGGAGAGGAGGAAATAATTGGAATACTCACAGAGAAAATGGGCTGCTGACATCACCAGTTGACCGCGGTTCCGCGGTCAAACTTGCGCTTATCCCGCGGTTCCGCAGCTGTTCAGACGTTTGACTGCTTCAAAAAAAAATCTCTGTGCTGATGTGGTTCTCCTCTTCCTGTTTAGATGCCTTGAATCTTGATTTGTTCACTGAGTTTGCTTCAAAACTGAACTAGAATTTGCTCCAAGCCTGCACACTTGCACAAAAACTAAACAAAAATAACAAGATGAATTTTTTGTTTGTTTTGTAAAAAAAATTTAATATTTTTTCAATTTTTCAATTTTTTTTATTTTTATTTTTTTAACCCGAAATTACACAAAGAAAGAAACTACTGTCTCCCCGGCAATGGCGCCATTTGATTGTTAGAAGGGTTTTCTGTGTTTAAATTTGCCACAATCAAGACGGTGTCACTTGGTAGCTAGCCGGTTGAGTACGGGCCGATCCACAGGGAGATGAAATTTTTTTCCTTGTGTTTTAACGAGTTAGGTCCAAAAAATTGATGGTTTTGTTTTAAAATCTACGAATGAGAATAAGTTGATATAAAGGCTTACTAGGGTTAGGATTAGGTTAGTTTGAAATAAGGATCTTTTCACTTCTTTCAATGCCTTAGTAAAGAATATAGGTGTTAGGGTAATAGCCAACAACGGGGATTAGCACGACTAGGAAGAAACTTGGTTTCTTCCTTTTGGTCATTGTCCGTCCGTTCTTGGCTCTTAACCCTAACCTCCGGTTAATTCAACCACAACCGGTCTAACTAGAGAATCACCGCTATCATGTAGGATAGGGTGCCATAGTGAGCGAATTATGGTTGATTTAAAGGGAGTCCGTATTTTAAAATTATTTGGGTAAAGAAAGGAGTGAGAGAAATTCCTTCTCTCAAACCTTCCCTTTCCTACCCTAACAAGTGAGGAATTACTCACTCATTATAAAGAAAGGAAAACAAAGTTTTTCTTTTTGTATTTTTATTGATAACCTAATTGCAGATAATAAAAGAACAGATAAAAAATTGCAGGTAATAAATTGCAGATAAAAAAGAATGCGAGATAGAAATGAAAAAGACTTACTTTATTGATGACCTCTCAACGATTCATTACAAAGGGAAATTAAAATTTTAGATCTAGAAATTAAAAAGAGGAATAAAAAATAAAGAGAGGCATCCTAATTTGGCTTTGAACCCTCCTATTTATAGATAGGAAAACCCCTAGGTTTACATTCTGATCCATACATGAAATTACAAAACAACCCCAAAAACCGAGTGAAAGCACCGACACTCCACCGACATGTGCAGAGCATGGCCGCGGAACCGCAGCAGAAGAGCCTGTTTGGCCGCGGTTCCGCGGCCATTTGGTGGGTTCATGGGCCTAATTCTTCAGGGTTTCTTCAAGTTGCTTTTATCTTCTGTTTTCTTCACTTTGTCTCTCAGAATCTCTTCAATTCTCTTCCAGATATTCAACAGTGGACTTTTGCCTTAAGCTCCGCGTTTGAAGTCTTGGATCTTGTGCTGCCCTTGTGCTTTGTGCATTGAAATGCTCAATGATTTTCCATTTGTTCCTTGAACTGGTAGGCGACATTATACGGATAGTGTGTGGAAATCCGTATTTCTCTGTTTGTTGGTCGTAGTCCCACATTTGTTGCGACTTTTCATAAATTTCACTGTAAAGAGCTGAGTACATGTAATCCGCAACTTTTTAGCAGACATGGATCAAAAGTACATACTTATATGCAATGTGATTATGAATGGGCAATATAAAAATGCAAAAACCTGATATGAACAAGGGGCTGAAGAGACTTTCCTATAGCATCGAGTTTCTTTGTATCGCAGCCATTTCGGCTTTAACTGGGATGGAAATATCGAGCTGATGGATACCTCCCCTAGACGATGCGGGTCTAACGCTTTCCCACTGTAGAGTTTGTTCAGCGAGATTTTCCAGAAATTGCCAAGCTTCATCATCATCTTTAGAAAGGAAATGACATTGACACATAATTTCAAGCATATGTTTTGTTGTTGGATCAACACCCTCATAAATAATGCGACAAAGGTCCCATTTATTGATTCCGTGATGAGGGCATTATAAAAGAAGATCCTTAAACCGTTCAAAGAATTTCCAAAATGGATCATTGGGAAGTTGGGTAAATTGGTTAATCTCGGTTAGAATGCGGGCGGTCTTATGATTGGGATAAAATTTCTTAAGGAATGCTACAACGAATCCATCCCATTTGGAAATAGAATATGAGGCAGTGTTATAAAGCCATTTTTCTGCTAGATCGCACAAAGTAAAAGGGAGAAGACGTAAGCGCATAGCATCCACAGACAGTTGTGACATACCCATCATTGCGCATACATTTTCGAATTTGTTTATAAAAACGTATGCGTCTTCGGATTCAAACCCGTGAAATCTGGGCAACAGTTTGATGAAGTAGGGTTTGTTAGTTATATGTTTGCCCTAGAGGCCATTACTGTACATGAGATGTATATTGTAGTGGATGCTGGGACATATATAGGTAGGACTTTCTTGCTCGACATAATAGTAGGCTATCTGGTTGCTCTTTATCTTAACATGTATACTTGTTGTCTCTCTATTACATGTTGATAAAACCCTTAGGATGTGTACTCGACTTCTAGGACTATGATGTAGATCATACTAGTGGGGCCTGGGTAGTCAATGAGTAAATCCTTCAATATTCCTAGTCGTGGGAATTTCGAGACGGGGCATCGATATTCCAGAGTAAACTAGCGTATATCTTCTCGACCCATGTGATGGGCGATGGATGATCCCATATCCATTGGTGTTTAACATCAGAGACGGTATACGGGTGCTCAGTGGAGACTGGGTACACTGAACGGACTCGCCGAGAACTCCCAGATGGTATTATACCTCATGTCAGATGGCAGTTCTCTGGTGACACTGGTACAGCTTAGTCTGTTGACCCAAGATCATCATAGAGTCTTGTGTGTCTCCCACTGTGCTTTGATTTCCACATGTAGGGTTCCTAGGTACACTAATGAGGTTCCACAACTGATCAACCATGCCAAAATCAAATTTATCATGTGCCGAAGAACCCTAATGCTAGATCGTTATCTAGAGGTAAGGCGAAACTAAGCAAGTTAACAACTTAACTACAAGTGAAAGGGACTACAACCTTTGTAGATCCGGTCCTCCACTTCTTTAGCTCCATGTTGACGTCCCTCCGCTGCGATCATCGGGATCCCGGACTCTAGCGATGGTTTCGTCGGAGAAATAAGCGGGCTAGGTCGTTGACTTCGATGCCGAAAATGATCTACGTCGAGGCGACTCAAACTCAAGCTCTATCTTCACTAGGTCATGAAACTTGTGAAGATAACACACTCTACTACATGGTAAGTGGTAGAGGATGAAGAAATAGGAAGTGGGTTCACTTTAGAATTGGATTTCTCACTTGGATTCATCACTTGAAATTTTCTAGCAAGGTTTTCTTCTTCATAAAGAAGAAGAAGAAGAAGAAAAGAAAATGAATTATATGAAAAGAAAATTCAAGTGAAGACTTATCATTTTGCAACCATGGGTGAGTAAACTCATGTAGAGAGTAAACTAGGGTTTAGGTAATGGTTAGGTTAAAGGATAAAACAAAATGGTAGACTTTTTCAAAGATGCTTAAAAAGCTTCATGAAGCTTCAAGCATAAAACAAGAAAAGCCACCATTTTGTTTAATCAAAATAAATAAAGAAAATAAAAGCCTAACCATTAACCTAAACTTGGTGTAAGTCATACACACACCCAAGTTTGCATGTATCATCAAATATGATACAAACTAGTGCACAAAAATATATCACATATACAACTTGTGCACATTAAGTGAGAAAATCAATCTTAAGTGAACAATACTAGTCAATGTAAAGTAATATATCAAATATATAATTATACATTAAATCATTAAATCAACACTTGATTTAATGATCCGGACATATCGCATATAACCGACTAATATCAAGTGTATCAATATATCGAATCAACACTTGATTCGGTAACCCGGCTATATCTCATATAACCGTCCAATGATACATATCGCGAGAATAGAATACATTATCACATACTGGTATTATTCTCGGTCCCGCACATATCTCATATGCGCTCCTATTTCGTTTCGCTTGAGCCAAGAAACCTCTGTGTAGGACTCTAAAGACTCGTCAATACGCCGGCAGTAGGTGATGATCATATCAAATACCCACAAGCCGCAAGCGGTCTGCTAAATGTAACGGCCACCCAGGTATTGAGCGATCAGAAGATCAACGAGTAAGCCCGCTCACACTCCTGTGAATCCAACAAGTAACACTTACCGTACAGTCCGGTCTCGTCGTTTGATATGTCGTATATCTCGCCTAGTGGTGGTAAACGTCAGACCCCGGTAGCTCGATAAGTCGTGTCGATATGAGGTCTATAACAGTTCGAGAAACTACTGGTAACACTTACCAGTAAATCTCAGCAACCCTGGCTAGGGATTTTCGGTTATAGCCAATCGAACACAGCACAACATCAACTCCCTATACCGGGAGAGACGAATCCCCTCCTATCGCTCATTGCCTCCATGTGATTCGGGACTGTATCCAAAAACCACTGTTTTGAACGCCCTCTTGGACATGGTAAGGTGGAAATCAAAGCACAGTGGGAATCACACAAGACTCTATGACGATCTCGGGTCAACAGACTACTCTATACCAGTCACCGGAGAACTGCCATCTGACGTGAGGTATAATACCATCTGGGAGTTCTCGGCGGGTCCGTCCAGTGTACCCAGTCTCCACTGAGCACCCGTACACCATCCTTGATATCAAACACCGATGGATATGGGATCATCCATCGCCCATCATATGGGTCAAGATGCGTATACGCTAGTCTACTCTGGTGCATCGATGCCCTGTCTCGATACACCCACGACTAGAGACCTTGAAGGATGTACTTATGGACTACCATGTCCCCACTAGTATGATCTGCATCATAGTCCACGCAGTCAAGTACACATCCTAAGGGCTTTACCAACATGTAACAGAGAGACAATCAGTGTACACGTTAAGATAAAGAGTAACCAGATAGCATACTATCATGTCGAGCAAGAAAGTCCTCCCTATATATGTCCAAGCATCCACTACAATATACATCGTATGCACAGTAATGGCTTCTAAGGCATACATATAACTAACAATCTCCCACTTACACTAAGGCCATCTGTTGTGGTATCACATACCCAACAATTAGCTGCGGTTGAAGTATCTCATACTCAACCATCCCATAAAAGCCTCTCTCTAGGAAATGGCCTTTGTGAGTGGATCCGCCGTGTTGTCCTCTGAGTTTACTCTCCTAACCTCGATCCCCTGGAGATCAATCATCTCCATGATTAGGTGACACTGCCTTAGAATATGTCTGGATCACTGATAGGACGGGCGTTCCTTAGCATAAGCCACAACTCCATTGTCACACAATGGTAGGAACGAAGTTCATCTCATGAACTTATATATATCCAGACTGCTTCTTTGGTAGCATCCTTGGTAATGATGTATCTTGCCTTTAATCGTCTAGTAAGTCACGGTATCTAGCTTGGAACTCTTCCAACATACCGTCCCTCCACTGAGGGTAAAGACAATGCCTGCGATTGATATTCAGTCGTCCTTATCACCCTGGAACCTTTCCAGTGATTCTCCCCAGGGTCGATTGATACCATCTCACTACAACTAGTGAGTATTCTAACATCTAATTAGATCTATCTCATAGATCCAAAATCCAGGATTCAGGAGGTATCACTATGATCCTATGTGGAGAATCCTTGTGATAAGCGGAGATTGACCGAGCGTAGCATAGGAAACTACTTCCCTATCAAGAGTATGTCATCCACGTACTCTACGAGGATCACCACCATACTCCCTACTACCCTTTTGTATATACAAGGTTCTTGTACCATTTTGATGAAGTCAAACTCTTTGACTAACACATCAAAACAGATGTTCCAACTCTGCGATGCCTGTTTTATCTTATAAAACATCTTGCACACGTTTCCGCTGCTCCCACTGTCTACGAAGCCCTCTGGCTGTGTACTTATAGACGCTCTCTTCCAAAACATCATTTAGAAAAGCAGTCATGACACCCAACCACCAGATATCGTAGTCATGGTTTGTAGCCGTGGCAAGTAGGATCTGGATGGACTTAAGCATAGGCCCCAGAAAAGGTTTCATCATTAGCCACAACTGGTCTATGATGCAAACCTTTAACAAGTCTAGCTTTGAAAGTCTCAACTTTTCCATGTACACCAAGTAATCTTCTCAAGATATACTTGCTCCTGATGGGAATTTAACCCTTCAGATATAGCAACCAAAGTCCATAGTTTGTTGGTGTATAAGGATTCCATCTCAGATCGATAAACATCCAGTCATTCTTACAGAGTCTCACTCCTGATGGCCAGCTCGAAACTAGTTGGGTCATCATCTCATGATGCAATCCTTGCTCCCACTATCATAGAGAAACCGAAGTATCTCTCAGGTGGGTGAGGAACCCTACTAGATCGGCGGAGAGGCTGAGGTTCGTTGGAAACTATTGAATCCTTTGGTTCTACCAAATCATCAGCTGCAGTTTGTATAGCTGGAACCTTTCCAGTTCTATATAACAGACCTTGCCTCGAGCTTGTCCGGATTTTGCTTTTAGACAAAGGCCGGACAACCCCAAATCTTAACATACTTAAGATATGGGCTCTTCCCATTCCATATCACATATGAAGTGGCAGGCAACTGATTTGATTGGAACTCCATTCAATAGGTATGCAACTTCACAAGTGCACAACTCCCAAAAGGAAATAAGAAACTCAGTAGTACTCATGATAGAGCACACCATATCACATAGGGTGCTATTGCTCCGCCCCGATATACCATCGTGCCATGGTGTATACGAAGGAGTAATGCTGAGAGAGAATCTCATTCTCCTTTAGAATAGTCCAGGAATTCCGTGCTCAGGTATTCTCCTCCTTGATCACATCAAAGGACATAATACTTTTACCCGTTTTGGTTCTCTACTTCTAACTTATATTCTGTGAATATCTCATAAGGTTCAGACTTGTGTTTCAACAGGAACATATGTCTGAATCTTGAGAGATTATCAGAGAATGTAATGAAGTACAAAGGACCGGTCTTGGTATGTATAGACAGAGGACCTTCATACATCAGCATGTATCAATCCCAAGAGTTCACTAACTCTTTCTCTGTTTCTAATAAACAGAACTATGGTCATCTTATCTTTGTGACATGACCGGCAAGTTTCACAAGATGTAAATTCAAACAGATTTAAATATGCATCTAAATATAACTTCAGCTAGTCGGGTCGCATTGATATGACCTAGTCTACAATACCTCAAGAAGGATTCGTTCATTTCTGAACTCTTCCTCTTGTGTGTGTTCTGTATACTAAGAACTATAGTTTGATTTAGAACGTTAATGCTTTTAGATAACGTGCCTGAACTGATCAACTCTTGATATAGGAAATGTTCAAAACATTATTCAACAATACAAAATTATATCATTTCTTTATTAATAAAGAGACTGATATGATGTTGTATATCAGGTTTGGTATCTAATAACATTTGTTCAGAATCAATGTATTCTAGTAATACAGGGTGATAGTGACCAACAGACTTGGCTGCAACACTTGCACCGTTTTCTGTCACATGAAACTTATCACCCGTTCCCAGTTCTCTACCTTTCTGCAGCCCATGTAACAGATTACATATGTGGGATCCTGATCCGGTATCTCATACCCAGGACGTAAAGTATACTGAGAAACAGTTCTCTGTAATGAACACACCCGAAGGAGATGCATCACATGCACTTTCTTCGTTTGGACGGCATGGGAATTCTGGTATTCCCCTATTTCCTGCTCTGTCTTATAACAATTATAAGTTGGAGCGGGATCAACGTTCCCCAGCTCAGTATAACAAACGGGCTCGGTCAATATATCCGTATTATTATCTTGATTAAGGCGTGATATGGTCGCTACCTGGAGAGAGAGAGAAGAAAACACTCAGCGTATGCTCTTGCAGGATCAGATTGGTTATTATTTTATCTAATCAGGATGGCTCCCACTGTTTTAATCAAATCTTCCTTCAAACCCTAAAAAGAAAGACTATCCGGGATTAATTACACGCTACAAGTTCGTTAATCTTTCAGCCAGGCCAGTGTCGGTACTTTGAGGGAGGTTCCCCGTGCTTTCACACGGACCTAATTAAAATAAACCTCGTTTTCCCAGAGGCGTAACCCCGTTAACACCTTTCTAGACACCTACTTGATCGGCTAATTGTAATGTGTAAAACTCTCCCAGGAGTAACTCTTACTCGCAGCGGGTATCGGGATCCAACTATCTCATAGAAGGTATGCAATCTCATTGCAAATTTCAACACTTGAAATTCCCGATAATATTTTGCCCCAAACGATCTATGACCTTGACATGGTCAAAAAACCATAGACCGTAAGTCAAGTTCAACCCGTCATTTCTTGATTGAATTAAACCTACCCGCACGACCCTTGACAAGGTCAACAAGGCCGTACGACTACGCTAAAACAATCTCCATCGTATGTATAAGCAGATAAATACTGGTTAGCTACTGCACACTGCGCCTTGACAAGGTCAACAAACGCAGCACGAATACTAAGCAGGACTTATCTGAAATGACGGAGGGCTACGACAGGTTTTTCTGAAAACCTATTGCGTAATGAACTTGATATCATTGTAGAATCAAATGATTTTAAAATGGAGTGTTTTTTAGGCTTTTCTAGTTTTGCTAAAGGGGTCACTCCCGGTGAAGGGATCGTCGGCCCTTTCCTCATCGAATAAGGTGCAGGATATATCATATATATCACTGTGCAAAGCAAAAACTCCAAAAGCAATCAAAAAACAAACCGATGGGTGTAGCATCTGCCAGTCATTGCTAAAGGGGTCACTCCCGGTGAAGGGGTCTCGGCCCTTTCCTTATCGAATAAGGTGCAGGATATTCTACAAGGAACACCGCGATGCAAAGAAAGAACTGTAGCTACCTGTTTTTGAAAATTCGATTCCACAACATCTTTTAGGTTTCTTTTCTTTCATTAATCATATTAATGAAGTCCCATCATTTAAATCACCTAAACATCACAGATAAATACGACGTACACTTATGCCATCCGCATTCGCATCGATGTCCCCTCGTGCACCGTTAGGTTAGGTAACTAACGGCAGAGTGGGGCAGGGCTAGCGCGGGTGTAAAACATAAGTAACGCCTATATAATATATCATATATACTATATACAGTATTTATCATAGAACATCACATGATCACATCACAGATAACGCAGCAGAAGAAACATATGAAACATTGGATATACTAGGACATCCGTGTTTTATTTTGAGCCTCTATAAAACACGGATTCCACGGTCGCGATGAATAGCCAAACCCACACCCATAGAACCCTACGAGAGCGGCAAGCAACCCTACCAATTCTAGAGTTAGGAGATCCGGACTCGACTCCTCGAGTTGGTCTCCCACTGGACTCTAGAACCCGGTTACTTGTGCTCTCCTCCTTGGGTCTATCCTAGTGCGGAAAAGTAAATAATATACAAATGGTGACATCAACCTCAACCCGGAAGTGCCCCAATAAAAGAATATTACATACATTACATTTTACATTAATGAAAATAAAAACTCGCATCTCACAAAAAACCCCTGGCTATTCATAACGCGACGTACCAATATAACATATCCAGCAACACATAACATCACATGTCATCAAAGTAAGTAAATATGCCTATCCCAATTATCGTTGACATATAGCAACGAAACCGGTGATATCACATATTACACTTACGGTCGCAGAAAAGAAAGTGTAAAACTACAACAGTTGGAATCCGTAACCTCCTTAGATATCGCATGCCTAATCAAATGAATTCCTTAGACATCGCATGCCTAACAATTATAAACCCCGCATTTTAGTCTCATTATCGAAAACACTTTTCAATATAAAGTCGGGCAATTCAACAAGATTCCCGACATCCAGAACGAATGCTCGTCGCAAACTTTAGTAGAAGGCCACACCCCCGGATGCCGTAGATGAAGTGCACTAAGGCGGAACACCGCTGCCGCGGGCACCTGAACGGATGCTTTCGGCGACGGGGTTCTCCTACAGTCACTTGGTCGGGGCTATGGGGCGTGGCTATCTATTAAGTTTACCGGCGAGTATCCGCGTACACTATGCAATTGCGACGGACTTTTGATCACATCAAAATTCCGTGGCAACCAATCAAGTGAGACTAAACTGCTATGTTTATAACATCCAAATCAGTTATCTCATAATTACTTTTGGATTCCAAATATTGTATCACATTCCAGATAAATAGAAGATTTTAAACTTTCCGATCGAACAATCAAACACCCAAGTTTTCCCGAAACAGCTCAACACATGAAATAATTTTAAAAACATTCACTTCATACCACAGTACCAACAGTCCAGCCGTAGAAGGGTCAAGCCAACGCCTCACATGTGGCACGCCGTACTGCCCCAAACCCTAAGGTTCAAAGGGCAGTTCAAGATGGTCACATAATCGAGTTAAGCTTTGTTGTCTTCTAGAGGGTCCATCGTGTTACTTGTACTACTTAGAACATTCTTAAACTACGGGATAATCCAACACTTGGAAATTTTCTGGCAGGGGAAAAAGTGGGTATTTATATCCGGTCAAACTTTATAACATGTTCTAAATTACCCGGAAAAACACATAGATGAAGTTAAATTTTCCGATCGAAACAACGAACTCCCAATACAACCCAGAAAACTCAACTCTTGAGTAAATATTAAAAATTCGCAGAAAACACAGCACTTACAGAAAGAGATTACTGTGCAAAATTTAAAGAATATTGTGACCGTACGGCCGCGGAAGCGCCGCATGAGCCATGCTCTTGCCGCGGTTCCGCGGCTCCTTGGTCGACTTATGCGCACGTGCTGCACAGTAATCCCTATAAAACCCTGCTGATTTTTTTGGATATTTTTAATTCACAAAATTCCACAGTTCCAGAAAATGTACAGAGAGGGGTATTCGATTAGGGTTTCGGGTTCGATCGGACTTTTAACATCGTCTACACATCGCCTAAAGCTCTAGCTAGGCTCTGATACCACTGTAGGGTTCCTAGGCACACTAATGAGGTTCCACAACTGATCAACCATGCCAAAATCAAATTTTTCATGTGCCCAAGAACCCTAATGCTAGATCGTTAACTAGAGATAAGGCGAAACTAAGCAAGTTAACAACTTAACTACAAGTGAAAGGGACTACAACCTTTGTAGATCCGGCCCTCCACTTCTTTAGCTCCGTATTGACGTCCCTCCGCTGCAATCATCGGGATCCCGGACTCTAGCGATGGTTTCGTCAGAGAAATAAGCGGGCTAGGTCGTTGACATCGATGCCGAAGATGATCTACGTCGAGGCAACTCAAACTCAAGCTCCATCTTCACTAGGTCATGAAACTTGTGAAGATAACACACTCTACTACATGGCAAGTGGTAGAGGATGAAGAAATAGGAAGTGGGTTCACTTTAGAATTGGATTTCTCACTTGGATTCATCACTTGAAATTTTCTAGCAAGGTTTTCTTCTTCATGAAGAAGAAGAAGAAGAAAAGAAAATGAATTATATGAAAAGAAAATTCAAGTGAAGACTTATCATTTTGCAACCATGGGTGAGTAAACTCATGTAGAGAGTAAACTAGGGTTTAGGTAATGGTTAGGTTAAAGGATAAAACAAAATGGTAGACTTTTTCAAAGATGCTTAAAAAGCTTTATGAAGCTTCAAGCATAAAACAAGAAAAGCCACCATTTTGTTTAATCAAAATAAACAAAGAAAATAAAAGCCTAACCATTAACCTAAACTTGGTGTAAGTCATACACACACCCAAGTTTACATGTATCATCAAACATGATACAAACTAGTGCACAAAAATATATCACATATACAACTTGTGCACATCAAGTGAGAAAATCAATCTTAAGTGAACAATACTAGTCAATGAAAAATAATATATCAAATATATAATTATACATTAAATCATTAAATCAACACTTGATTTAATGATCCGGTCATATCGCATATAACCGACTAATATCAAGTGTATCAATATATCGAATCAACACTTGATTTGGTAACCCGGCTATATCTCATATAACCGTCCAATGATACATATCGCGAGAATAGAATACAGTATCACATATTGGTATTATTCTCGGTCCCGCACATATCTCATATGCGCTCCTATTTCGTTTCGCTTGAGCCAAGAAACCTCTGTGTAGGACTCTAAAGACTCGTCAATACACCGGCAGTAGGTGATGATCATATCAAACACCCACAAGCCGCAAGCGGTCTGCTAAACGTAACGGCCACCCGGGTATTGAGTGATCAGAAGATCAACGAGCAAGCCCGCTCACACTCCTGTGAATCCAACAAGTAACACTTACCGTACAGTCCGGTCTCGTCGTCTGATATGTCGCATATCTCGCCTAGGGGTGGTAAACGTCAGACCCCAGTAGCTCGATAAGTCGTGTCGATATGAGGTCTATAACAGTTCGAGAAACTACTGGTAACACTTACCAGTAAATCTCAGCAACCCTGGCTAGGGATTTCCGGTTATAGCCAATCGAACACAACACAACATCAACTCCCTATACCAGGAGAGACGAATCCCCTCCTATCGCTCATTGCCTCCATGTGATTCGGGACTGTACCCCAAAACCACTGTTTTGCAAGCCCTCTTGGACGTGGTAAGGTGGAAATCAAAGCACAGTGGGAATCACACAAGACTCTATGACGATCTCGGGTCAACAGACTACTCTGTACCAGTGTCACCGGAGAACTGCCATCTGACGTGAGGCATAATACCATCTGGGAGTTCTCGGCGAGTCCGTCCAGTGTACCCAGTCTCCACTGAGCACCCGTACACCATCGTTGATGTCAAACACCGATGGATATTGGATCATCCATCGCCCATCATATGGGTCAAGATGCGTATACGCTAGTCTACTCTGGTGCATCGATGCCGTGTCTCGATATACCCACGACTAGGGACCTTGAAGGATGTACTTATGGACTACCATGTCCCCACTAGTATGATCTGCATCATAGTCCAGGCAGTCAAGTACACATCCTAAGGGCTTTACCAACATATAACAAAGAGACAATCAGTATACACGTTAAGGCAAAGAGTAACCAGATAGCATACTAGCATGTCGAGCAAGAAAGTCCTCCCTATATATGTCCAAGCATCCACTACAATATACATCGTATGTACAGTAATGGCCTCTAGGGAATACATATAACTAACACCACCCTACCACGGCTCTACTGAGTCATGCAAACAGGTGGTTTTTGGATACAGTCCCGATTCACATAGAGGCAATGATCGATAGGAGGGGATTCGTCTCTCCCGGTATTGGGGGTTGATGTTGCGCTATGCTCGACTGGCCATAACTGGAAATCCCTGGCCAGGGTTGCAGTGATTTACTGGTAAGTGTTATCCGTAGTTTCACGCTTGTTGTGGACCTTACATCGGCATGACTTATCAAGCTGCTGGGGTGTGACGTTTACCACCCCTAGGCGAGATATGCGACATATCAGACGAACAGACCGGACTGTGCGGTAAGTGTTACTGATTGGATTCACAGGAGTGTGAGCAGTCTTGCTCGTTGATCTTCTGATCGCTCAATACCCGGGTGTCCGTTACGTTTAGCAGACCGCTTGCGGCTTGTGGGTGATTGATATGATCACCACCTACTGCCGGCGTATTGACGAGTTTTTAGAGTCCTACACAGAGGTTTCCTGGCTCAAGCGAAACGAAATAGGAGAACATATGAGATATGTGCGGGACCGAGAATAATACCAGTATGTGATACTGCTTTCTATTCTCGCGATTTGTATTATCGGACGGTTATATGAGATATAGCCGGGTTACCGAATCAAGTGTTGATTCGATACATTGATACACTAGATATTAGTCGGTTATATGCGATATGACCGGATCATTAAATCAAGTGTTGATTTAATGATTTAATGTATAATTATATATTTGATATATTACTTTACATTAACTAGTATTGGTTCACTTAAGATTGATTTTCTCACTTGATGTGCACAAGTTGTATATATGATATATGTTTGTGCACTGGTTTGTATCATGATAGATGATACATGCAAACATGGGTGGGTGGGTGGCATACACCATGTTAATTATAATTTAGGTTTTTATTTATCTTAATTATTCAAAATGGTGGCTTCTTTTGTCATGGCTTGAAGCTTCATGAAGCTTGAAGCAACTTTGACAAAGTCCACTCATCTTGTCTTGATTAAGATATTCATTAACCAAACCATTATAATTAACTATGGTTTAGTCTCTACAAAGGTTAGCTCACCCATGGTTGCATTATGATAGACTTCACTTGATTATTCTTTTCATATAATTCATTTTCTTTTCTTTCTTCTTCTTCTTCTTCAAGAAGAAGAAAGCTTGCGAGATTTTTTTTTTCAAGTGAAGATTTAGAGTGAGAAATCCAAATCTAAAGTAAACCCATTTTCTATTTCATCATCCTCTACTACTTGCCATTTAGTTCAGGGTGTTCTCTTCACAAAGTTCTTGACCTAGTGAAGATGGAGCTTGAGTTTGAGTCTTCTCGACGTAGATCATCTTCGGCCTCGAAGTCAACGACCTAGCCCGCTCATCTCTCCGAAAAAACCATCGCTAGAGTCCGGGATCCCGATGATCGCAGCGAAAGGACGTCAACACGGAGCTTTAGATGTGAAGGACCGGATCTACAAAGGTTGTAATCCCTTTCACTTGTAGTTAAAATGTTTAACTTGCATGTTTTCGCATAATCTCTAGTATACGATCTTGGTTAGGGTTGTTCGGCACGGCTATTTTTTTTGAATCGGGCATGGTTGATGCCTTGTAGAACCTTGTTAGAATGCCTAGGAACCCAACAGTGGTATCAGAGCCAAGCTAGAGCTTTACGCGAAGTCTAGGAGAAGTTTAAAGTCCGATCGAACCCGTAAACCCCGACGAATACCCTTCTCTGGACAATTTTCAAAACTGTGATTTTTTATGAATTAAAAATGCTCAGAAAATTAAGCAGGAAAAACTAAGAATTACTGTGAAGTACGGCCCACTTATTCGTCTATATGACAGCGGAACCGCGGCCAAACCAAGGGTTTGACGGCAGTTCCGCGGCCCAAATTATGACTTAGTCCCTCATACTTCATATATTTATTCTTAGGTCCTTTCTTGTCAATTTTTTCTGGGAATTTTTTAATTCCACTCAAGTGTTGAGTTTTCTTAGGGTTATATTGGGGACTCGTTGATTCGATCGGATAATTTAACTTTGTTTAGTTTGCCCGGATAATTTTAGAAAGTGTTAAAAAGTTCGACCGGATATCAATAACTCACTTTTTCCCCTGCCGGAAAATTTCCAAGTGTTGGATTTTTCCGTAGTTTAAGAACGTTCTAAGTCATGCAAGTAACGCGATGGACCCTCTAGAAGACAACAAACCTTAACTCGATTATGTGACCGTCTTGAACTGCCTTTTGAACCTTAGGGTTTGGGGTGGTACGGCGTGCCACATGTGAGGCGTTGGCTTGACCCTTCTACGGCTGGACCGTTGGTACTGTGGCATGAAATGGATGTTTTTAAATTCCCCTCAAGTGTTGAGCTATTTGGGAAAACTTGGGTGTTTGATTATTCGATCCGAAAGTTTAACATTGTCTATTTATCTGGAATGTGATACAATATTTGGAATCCACAAGTAGTTATTAGATAACTAATTTGAATGTTATAAATCTAGCACTTTAGTCTCATTTGATCAGTTGCCACGGGATTTTGATGTGATCAAAAGTCCTTCGCAATCACGTAGCGTACGCGGATACTCGCCGGGTAAACTTAATGGATAGCCACGCCCCATAGCCCCAACCAAGTGACTGTAGGAGAACCCCGTCGCCAAAAGCATCCGTTCGGGTGCTCGCGGTAGCGGTGTTCCGTCTTAGTGCACTTCGTCGATGGCATCCGGGGGTGCAGCCATCTACTAAAGTTTGCGACGAGCATTCAATCATGATGTCGGGAATCTTGTTGAATTGCCCGACTTGATATTGAAAAGAGTTTTCGATAATGAGACTAAAATGCGGGGTTTATAATTGTTAGGCATGCAATGTCTAAGGAATTCATTTGGTTAGGCATGCGATGTCTGAGGAGGTTGCGGATTCCAACTGTTGTAGTTTTACACTTTCTTTTCTGCGACCGTAAGTGTAATATGTGATATCGTCGGTTTCGTTGCTATATGTCAACGACAATTGGGATGGGTATATTTACTTACGTTGATGACATGTGATGTTATGTGTTGCTGGATATGTTATATTGGATCATCATGTTTGAATAGCCGGGGTTTTTTATGTGAGATGAGTGTTTTTCATTTTTCATTCATATAAAAACTTGTATGTAATATTCTTTTATTGGGGCACTTCCGGGCTGAGGATGATGTCACCATTGTATATTATTTACTTTTCCGCATTAGGATAGACCCAAGACGGGGAGCACAAGTAACCGGGTTCTAGGGTCCAGTGGGAGACCATCTCGAGGAGTCGAGTTCGGGTCTCCTAACTCTAGAATTGGTAGGGTTGCTTGCCGCTCTCGTAGGGGTCTAGGGGTGTGGGATTGGCTATTCCTCACGACCGTGGAATCCGTGTTTTATAGGGGCTCAAAATAAAATACGGACGTCCTAGTATATCCAATATTTTATATATTGTTTTCTGCTGCGTTGTCTGTGATGTGATCATATGATATGTTCAGATAGATATTGTATATAGTATATATGATATATTATATAGACGTTGCTTATGTTTTACACCCGCGCTAGCCCTGTGCTGCTCTGCCGTTAGTTACCTAACCTAACGGTGCAGACGGGACATCGAGGCGAATGCGGATGGCATAAGTGTACGTTGTATTTATCTGTGATGTTTAGGTGGACTTAAATGATGGGACATTCATTAATGAGATTAATGAAAGAAAATAAACCTAAAAGATGTTGTGGAATCGAATTTCAAAAATTAGGTAGCTCTAGTTGTTGCTTTGCATAGCGGTGTTCCTTGTAGAACATCCAGCACCTTATTCGATAAGGAAAGAGCCGAGATCCCTTCACCGGGAGTGACCTCTTTAGCAATAACTAGCAGATGCTACAACCTTCGGTTTGTCTTTTGACTGCTTTTCTAGTTCTTACTTTGCATAGTGGTATTGTGTATATCCTGCACCTCATTCGACGAGGAAAGAGCCGAGATCCCTTCACCGGGAGTGACCTCTTTAGCGAAACTAGCGAAAGCCTAAAAAACACTCCATTTCAAATCATTTGATTCCGCAACGAGATCAAGTTCAAAGCGTTAAAGGTTTTCTTAAAACCATCCGCAACCCTCCGTCATTTTAGGAAGTAGAGTACTTAGTATTCGTGTTGCGTTTGTCGACCATAGCCGAGGCGTAGTGTACGGTAGCTAAGTGATGTCTTCCTACACAGCATATGATGCGATTATTTAGGACAGTCATGTGACTTTGTTGACCTTAGCCAAGGGTCATGTGGGTGGGTCTAATTAATCATGAAATGACGGGTAGAACTTGACTAGTGCTTATAATTTGTTGACCATAGCCAAGGTCATAGGGGCTAGGGGTAAAAACCATTATCGGGAGTTTCAAGTGTTGAAATTTGCAATGAGATTGCATACCTTCTATATGATAGTTGGATCCCGATACCCACTATGAGTAATTGTTACTCCTGAGAGAGTTTTACACTTTACAATTATCCGATCAAGTAGGTGTCTAGAAAGGTGTCAACGGGGTTACGCCCCACGGAAAACTATGTTTATTTTAATTAGGTCTGTGCGAAAGCACGGGGAACCTCCCTCAAAGTACCGGCACTGGCCTGGCCGAAAGATTGGCGAACTTGTAGAGTGTAATTAATCCCGGCTAGTCTTTCCTTTTAAGGTTTGAAGGAAGATTTGATAAAAACAGTGGGAGCCATCCTGATTAGATAAAATATATAACCAATCTAATCTTGCAAGAGCGCAGGCAGAGTGTTTTCTTCTCTCTCTCTCCAGGTAGCGACCATGTCACGCCTTAATCAAGATAATAAAATGGATGTATTGACCGAACCCGCTTGTTATACTGAGCTGGGGAACGTTGATCCCGCTCCAACTTATAATTGTTATAAGACCAAGCAGAAAATAGGGGAATACCAGGATTCCCATGCTGCCCAAACGAAGAAAGTGCATGATGATGCATCTTCTTCGGGTGTGTTCATTACAAAGAACTGTTTCTCTGTATCCTCTACGACCTGGGTATTTGATACCGGATCAGGATCCCAAATATGTAATCTGTTACATGGGCTACATATAGGTAGAGAACTGAGAACGGGTGATAAGTTTCATGAGATAGAAACGGTGCAAGTGTTGCAGCCAAGTCTGTTGGTCACTATCACCCTGTATTACCAGAATACATTGATTATGAACGAATGTTATTAGATACCGAACCTGACATACAACATCATATCAGTCTCTTTATTTAGTAAAGAAAGGATATAATTTTGTATTGTTGGATAATGTTTTGAACATTTCCTATATCAAGAGTTGATCGGTTCAGGCACGTTATCTAAAAGCATTGACGTTCTAAATCAAACTACAGTTCTTAATGTACAGAACACACACAAGAGGAAGAGTTCAGAAATGAACGAATTCTTCTTAAGGCATTATAGACTAGGTCATATCAATGCGACCCGACTAGCTAAGTTACATTTAGATGCATATTTAAATCAGTTTAAATTTACATCTTATAAAACTTGCCAATCATGTCATAGAGATAAGATGACCATAGCTCCGTTTACTGGAAACAGAGAAAGAGTTAGTGAACTCTTGGGATTGATACATGCTGATGTATGAAGGTCCCCAGTCTACATATGCCAAGACTGATTCTTTGTACTTCCTTATATTCACTGATGATCTCTCAAGATTCGGACACATGTTCCTGTTGAAACACAAGTCCGAAACTTTTGAGATAATCACCGAATATATGTTAGAAGTAGAGAACCAAAAACGGGTATAAGTATTATGTCCTTTGATGTGATCAGGGAGGAGAATACTTGAGCACGGGATTCCTGGACTATTCTAAAGGATAATGAGATTCTCTCTCAGCATTACTCCTCCGTATACATCACAGCAAGTCGGTGTATCGGGGCGGAGCAATCACACCCTCTGTGATATGGTGCGCTCTATGATGAGTACTACTGAGTTTCCTATTTCCTTTTGGAGTTATGCACTTGAGAAGCTGCATACCTATTGAATGCGGTTCCAATCAAATCCATTGCCTACCACTTCATATGTGATATGGAATGGGAAGAGCCCATATCTTAAGTTTGTTAAGATTTGGGGTTGTCCATCCTATGTCTAAAAGCATAATCCAGACAAGCTCGAGGCAAAGTCAGTTCTGTAGAAGTTTGTTGGATATCCCAAGCATACGCAAGGGAATATCTTCTACCAAACCAAGGAACAAAAGATATTTTGTTTCTCAATATGCCACCTTTGTGAAAGGGAATTTCTTATGAAGAAATTAGTGGTCATGAGGTAGAACTGGAAGGAGTTCCAGCTATACAAACTACAGCAGATGATTTGGTGGAACCAAAGGATTCAATAGATTTCGACAAACCTCAGCCTCTCCGCCGATCTAGTAGGGTTCCTAATCCGCCTGAAAGATACTTCGGTTTCTCGATGACAGTAGGAGCGAGGATTGCATCATGAGATGTAAACCCAACTAGTTTCGAGCTGGCCATCAAGAGTGGGGACTCTGTAAGAATGGCTGGATGCTTAGCGATCTGAGATGGAATCCATGTACACCAACAAAGTATGGACTTTGGTTGCTATATCTGAAGGGTTAAATTCCTATCAGGAGCAAGTATATCTTGAGAAGATTACTTGGTGTAGAAGGAAAAAGTGGAGACTTTCAAGGCTAGACTTGTTAAAGGTTTTCGTCATCGACCAGGCGTGGATAATGATGAAACCTTTTCCTGTGGCTATGCTTAAGTCCATCCGGATCCTACTTGCCATTGCTGCATACCATGACCGCGATATCTGGTGGTTGGGTGTCATGACTTCTTTTCTAAATATTGATTTAGAAGAGAGCGTCTATAAGTACACAGCCAGAGGGCTTCATAGACAGTGGGAGCAGCGGAAACGTGTGCAAGTTGCTTTACAGGATAAAGCAGACATCACGGAGTTGGAACGTATGTTTTGATGTGGTAGTTAAAGAGTTTGACTTCATCAAAATAGTAGATGAACCTTGTATATACAAAAAGGTAGTAGAGAGTAAGGTGGTCATCCTCGTATTGTAAGTGGACAACATACTCTTGATAGGAAAAGAGTTTCCTATGCTACGCTCGGTCAATCTCCTCTTATCACATGGATTCTCCATATAGGATCAAAGTGATACCTCCTAAATGCTGGGTTTTGGATCTATGAGATAGATCTAATTGGATGTTAGGATTCTCACTAGTTGTAGTGCGATGGTATCAGTTGATCCTGGGGAGAATCACTGGAAAAGTTCCAGGGTGATAAGGACGACTGAATGTCAGTCGCAGGCATTGTCTTTACCCTCAGTGGAGGGACGGTATGTTGGAAGAGTTCCAAGCTAAGATACCATAGCAAATTAGACGATAAAGGCTGGTGACATCGCTATCAAAGATACTACCAAAGAGGCAGTTTGGATGTATATTGGTTCATGAGATGAACAAGGTTCTTACCATTGTGAGACATGGAAGTGTGGGTTTGGCCCAGGAACCCCAGTCCCATCAGTGAACCAGACATATTCTGAGGCAGCATCACCTGATCATAGAGATAGTTGATCTCCAGGGTGATCGAGGTTAGGAGAGTAGACTCAGAGGACAACACGGCGGAACCACTCACAAAGGCTTTTTCCCAGAGAGAGACTTATATGGGATGGTTGAGTATGAGATACTGCAACCACTGCTACAGATGGCCCTAGTGCAAGTGGGAGATTGTTAGTTATATGTTTGCCCTAGAGGCCATTACTGTACATGAGATGTATATTATAGTGGATGTTGGGACATATATAGGTAGGACTTTCTTGCTCGACATGATAGTAGGCTATATGGTTGCTCTTTATCTTAACATGTATACTTGCTGTCTCTCTATTACATGTTGATAAAGCCCTTAGGATGTGTACTCGACTTCCAGGACTATGATGTAGATCATACTAGTGGGGCCTGGGTAGTCAATGAGTACATCCTTCAATGTTCCTAGTCGTGGGAATTTCGAGACGGGGCATCGATATTCCAGAGTAGACTAGCGTATATCTTCTCGACCTATGTGATGGGCGATGGATGATCCCATATCCATTGGTGTTTGACATCAGAGACGGTATGTGGGTGCTCAGTGGAGACTGGCTACACTGAACGGACTCGCCGAGAACTCCCAGATGGTATTATACCTCACGTCAGATGGCAGTTCTCTTGTGACACTGGTACAGCTTAGTCTGTTGACCCGAGATCGTCATAGAGTCTTATGTGTCTCCCACTGTACTTTGATTTCCACCCTACCACAGCTCTACTGAGTCGTGCAAAAAGGTAGTTTTTGGATACAGTCCCGATTCACATGGAGGCAATGAGCGATAGGAGGGGATTCGTCTCTCCCGGTATTGGGGGTTGATGTTGCGCTATGCTCGACTGGCCATAACTGGAAATCCCTGGCCAGAGTTGCAGTGATTTACTGGTAGGTGTTATCAGTAGTTTCACGCTTGTTGTAGACCTTACATCGGCATGACTTATCAAGCTGCTGGGGTCTGACGTTTACCACCCCTGGACGAGATATGCGACATATCAGACGAACAGACCGGACTGTGCGGTAAGTGTTACTGATTGGATTCGCAAGAGTGTGAGCAGTCTTGCTTGTTGATCTTCTAATCGCTCAATACCAGGGTGGCCGTTACGTTTAGCAGACCGCTTGCGGCTTGTGGGTGATTGATATGATCACCACCTACTGCCGGCGTATTGACGAGTCTTTAGAGTCCTACACAGAGGTTTCCTGGCTCAAGCGAAACGAAATAGGAGCGCATATGAGATATGTGCGGGACCGAGAATAATACCAGTATGTGATATTGTATTCTATTCTCGCGATTTGTATTATCGGACGGTTATATGAGATATAGCCGGGTTACCAAATCAAGTGTTGATTCGATATATTGATACACTAGATATTAGTCGGTTATATGCGATATGACCGGATCATTAAATCAAGTGTTGATTTAATGATTTAATGTATAATTATATATTTGATATATTACTTTACATTAACTAGTATTGGTTCACTTAAGATTGATTTTCTCACTTGATGTGCACAAGTTGTATATGTGATATATGTTTGTGCACTAGTTTATATCATGATAGATGATACATGCAAACATGGGTGGGTGGGTGACATACACCATGTTAATTATAATTTAGGTTTTATTTATCTTAATTATTCAAAATGGTGGCTTCTTTTTTCATGGCTTGAAGCTTCATGAAGCTTGAAGCAACTTTGACAAAGTCCACTCATCTTGTCTTGATTAAGATATTCATTAACCAAACCATTATAATTAACTATGGTTTAGTCTCTACAAAGGTTAGCTCACCCATGGTTGCATTATGATAGACTTCACTTGATTATTCTTTTCATATAATTCATTTTCTTTTCTTTCTTCTTCTTCTTCTTCAAAAAGAAGAAAGCTTGCTAGATTTTTTTTCAAGTGAAGATTTAGAGTGAGAAATCCAAATCTAAAGTAAACCCATTTCCTATTTCATCATCCTCTACTACTTTCCATTTAGTTCAGGGTGTTCTCTTCACAAAGTTCTTGACCTAGTGAAGATGGAGCTTGAGTTTGAGTCTGCTCGATGTAGATCATCTTCGGCCTCGAAGTCAACGACCTAACCCGCTCATTTCTCCGAAGAAACCATCGCTAGAGTCCGGGATCCCGATGATCGCAGCGAAGGGACGTCAACACGGAGCTTTAGAAGTGAAGAACAGGATCTACAAAGGTTGTAATCCCTTTCACTTGTAGTTAAAATGTTTAACTTGCTTGTTTTCGCAAAATCTCTAGTATACGATCTTGGTTAGGGTTGTTCGGCCCGGCTATTATTTTTTGAATCGGGCATGGTTGATACCTTGTAGAACCTTGTTAGAGTGCCTAGGAACCCAACAGGGTTTAATTTCAAAATTACCCCCTTTGGCTGGTGGAATAGATAGGTAGGTAGGAAGGGGTCCGCGCATGGGGTAACATCTTTCTTGGAGAGAGATGCGCCTCTGCGCACCGACGGGTGGTAGCAGGATGGTGGTGGTAAAATCTGATGGAGAATCGTTCATCTCGGTCGATGTGGTGGGTGGAAGGGATAAAGGAGATGAAGAAGTACCGACTTCGAAGTCGATAGCAGAAACGCGGACAAGACGGGCACTAGAATCCCGTATCCATCCGAGCATGCACTAAGAGGGTTTAGCGCACGTGGCAGCATGTGAGAACTTAAAAATTGGTTTGTTTGAAAAGTGTCGGACGTGAGAAAAATCACACAAAAATGCACAATCAAACCTAAAACTAAGGTCACCTAGGTCAAGTCTCTAGACCGCTCCTAAACTTCCAAAGGACAAGTCGCTGGATCAATCCTCTACCACCTCTTTATCACTCTTGTGGTCAGGTAAGTGCCTGATAAGTGGGAGGTATCCGCTATATGAATCACCGAAAATAGCGGGCCTAATTAAGTAACCACTTTTCTCAGACACACTTGCCTAGACACCACAAAAGTAATGCAGATAAGCGATAGATTACCCACGACCTTCCTCTGTCCTTATTGAGCGCGACGGTCATTAGAGTCTTGGTCTAGATATTTTTTAATTAATGTAGGGTGATGCGGATGCTCGTTTTGTGATTTGTGGGGCATAGGAAAGGTGATGAAATCCCCACCTAATCTGAATTTGGTATTTTCCCCTTAATGTCCGTATTAAAATATGCAAAAATAAACCGCAAAACAAAACTCGAAAAAAGATTTTTGAGCGGCGATATTTTGCAAAGAATCTTGCAGAAAATATATTATTAGATTTTTCAGAGGAGAGAGAAAGAGATAGAAAAGATACCAGAGAAAATTGAAGCCCTAACTCACCAACACCGCCGCGGTTCCGCCGCCAAAACGCACTTCTTGCCGTGGTTCCGCCGTGGAGTTGAGAGTTCATTAAAAAAAAATTTCTACGGTGGCCTCCCTTTCTTCTCTGGGTCTTGATGAGTGTATCCGAATCCTTATATCCTCGCTACAGTGACTCCAGATTCCCTCGCAAAAATCGCACACTAATCGTTAAATATGCAAGATGCGGTTTGTTTTGTTTTATGATATAGATCGAATAAGAATTCAACACGAATAGTAAGAATAAAAAATTACGCATGTATAGGGTTACGCCAGCGCCCCGGCCATCAATCCGTGGCCAAACGCGGAATAAAGACTTTTAAAAACCCGGCGCTAACGGAACCCTAATCGACGGATCGTACAATTAACCCTATACTAGTTCTATATAAAGGAGTTTAAGAGATTATACCGATCGATCCGTGTCCTTCGGTCTTCAATCTCTGTCCTTAGCTCGTCACGGCTGCCTCGAACAAGTTCGTTCTCCGGTCTCCCTCGTCAAAGACGATCCACGTCAAGGATTAGTAATACGGGCTCTCGCTTCAAAAACCGAAGCAACTCGGGCATCCAGTTTGCTAGCCTAGATACCCAAGACGAAGTAGAGAGAGTGTTAGTTATGTATATGCCCTAGAGGCCATTGTTGTACATATGATGTTTATTATAATGGATGCTTGGATATATATAGAGATGACTTTCTTGCTCGTCATGATAGTATGCTATTTGGTTTCACTTTATCTTAACATGTTGACTTGTATTGGTTTACTGTTTTTCTCTCACATGTTGATAAAGCCCTTAGGATCTGTACTCGGCTACTGGGACTATGATGAGATCATACTAGTGGGGCCTTAGTAGTCGATGAGTACATCCTATAACTGTTCCTAGTCGAGGGTATATCGAGACAGGGCATCGATACACCAGAGTAGACTAGCGTATACGCATCTTGACCCATATGATGGGCGATGGATGATCCCATATCCATCGGTGTTTGACATCAGAGATGGTGTACGGGTGCTCAGTGGAGACTGGGTATACTGGACGGACTCCCCGAGAACTCCCAGATGGTGATATACCACACGTCAGATGGCAGTTCTCCGGTGACACTGGTACAGGGTAGTCTGTAGACCCGAAATCGTCATAGAGTCTTGTGTGATTCCCACTGTGCTTTGATTTCCACCTTACCACGTCCAAGAGGGCGTGCAAAACGGTGGCTTTTGGATACAGTCCTGAATCACATGGAGGCAATGAACGATAGGAGGGGATTCGTCTCTCCCGGTATAGGGAGTTGATGTTGTGCTGTGTTCGATTGGCTATAACTGGAAGTCCCTGGCCAGGGCTGATATAGAGATTTACCGGTAAGTGTTACTAGTAGTTTCTCGACCCGTTATGAGCCACACATCGACACGACTTATCGGTTATTGGGGTCTGTCGTTTACCACCCCTAGACTTGATATGCGACATATCAGAAGAACAGACCGGACTGTACGGGAGTGTTACTGATTGGATTCACAGGAGAACGCACAGGCTAGCTTGTTGATCTTCTGATCGCTCAATACCTGGGTGGCTGTTACATTTAGCTGACCGCTTGCAGCTTGTGGGTGTTTGATATGATCATCACCTGCTACCGGCGTATTGACGATTCTTTAGAGTCCTACACAGAGGTTTCTTGGCCCAGGCGAAACGGAGTAGAAGCACATATGTGATATGTGCAGGACTGAGAATAATGCGATATGAGATACCGTATTATATTCTCGCGATATTTAGATTTGAACCGGGACATCGGATCAAATGTTGATTCGATGAATCGGTACATGATATATTAGTCGGTTATATTTGATATAGCCGGATCGTCGAATCAAGTGTTGATTCGATGATTTAATGTATAATAATATATATATGATATATTATTACATTATCTAATATTGGCTTGCTTTATTATTTCATTTTCTCACTGGATGATACATTGATATATATGCGATATATGTTAATTGTATTATTTTCTTTTGTTGCAAATATATAATATATATGTGATATATATTATTGTGACATGATATGATTTATTATTAAACATGTTTAAGGATGATTAAATAAGGTTAGGGTTTGATTAGGGTTAGTTGCTTCTTGCGCTTTCTAGAAGCTTTTTCTTTTGTCATGGTTAAGATATTTGTTGATGACTCATTGCTAACCCAACCAAACCGTAACTCTAGTTTATTCTCTACAAACTATTATCCACTCATCCTTGACCATGGTTGATATATCAATCATATACTTTTATTTCTATTCATCACAAAAGGAATTTTTATTTTCCATTATCATCTTCTTCTCTCTTGATTTTGAGCTCACTAGAAATTCCATTTGTGATGATAAATTGTGAGAAAGTGAATTAAAAAGAAAGCATAAATACTACTCCCTCATCCTCATCTCATCTAGCCCATGAGATTAGGGTGTTCATCTCTTTAGAGTGAGAAAGCTTGGGTTATTGCAACTTCGACGTAGATCATCGGAGATTTGGAACACTTCAAGCTAGCATGGATCGTTCGAGTCGTGGAGCCTCTCTTGAGTCCGGGAGATCATGGATCGCGGCGAAGAGACTTCTACTCGGAGCTTGTGAAGCGAAGGAGCGGACTACAAAGGTTGTAATCCCTCACACTTAGATAAAAAGATATTATCTTGCATGCTTAACCCTGATAATCTAGCAAAGATCCCGGCTTTGGGTTGTTCGGCACGTCTAAAATTTTATCCGGGCATGTTTGATGCCTTATGAACCTTCATAAGAGTGCCTAGGAACCCTACAGTGGTATCAGAGCCTAGCTAGAGCATTAGGCGACGTGTTTACGAAGTTAAAACTCCGATCGAACCCGAACCGACGAATTTAACCCCCTCTCTGGAAATTTTTCAAAATCTGGGATTTTTCTGAATTAAAAATACCTGAAAAATACAGCAGGGAAAAATAAGAATTTTGGTGGAAAAATAATCCACTGATTCTTACAAACCGCCGCGGAACCGCGGCCTTACCCTTGCTTGGGCCGCGGAACCGCAGCAGTTTAAAGAGATCAGGGCCCCATTTTTGCACAGTAATTCATAGTTCTCTGGTTTATTTTTTATGGGTATTTTTAATCTGTTTCAAGTGTTGAGATTTCTGGGATTTGTTTTGAAATAGTAGATTCGATCGGAAAATTTAAATTCGTAATTCTTTCCGGATATTTAGAAACTGTTAAACTGTTTGAACGGATATCATTAACCCACTTTATCCCGGCACGGCAAACTTTCAAGTGTTGAATTTTTATCAGGTTTTAATCTTTCAGAAAAATTGTACAAGTTAAGCGGTGGACCCTTTAGAAGACAACAAACCTTAACTCGATTATGTGACCGTCTTGAACTGCCTTTTGAACCTTCGGGTTTGGGGCAGTACGGCATGCCACATGTAAAGCGTTGGCTTGACCCTTCTACGGCTGGATCACCAATACTGTGACATATTCTGGGATTATTTGAACTCCGCTCAAGTGTTGAGCAATTTAGGAAATTTTGGGTATTTGATTATCTTTTCGGAAAGTTTAATACTGTCTATTTATCTGGAATATGATACAATATGTGGAATTCATAGAGTTAGGCGTGAAATGCGAAGTATGTGATATTTCGGATTTACGATGTCTAAAGTGATTGTGGATTCCAAATGTTGTAGTTTTACACTTTCTTTTCTGTGACCGTAAGTGTAATATGTGATATCGCCGGTTTCGTTGCTATATGTCAACGACAATTGGGATGCGCATATTTACTTACGTTGATGATATGTGATATTATGTGTTGCTGTGATATGTTATATTGGATCGTCGTGTTCTGAATAGCCGGGGGTTTTATGTGAGATGAGGGTTTTTATTTTCATTCATGTAAAATTCATCTGTAATGTAATATTCTTTTATTTGGGGCACTTCCAGGTTGAGGTTGATGTCACCAGTGTATATTATTTACTTTTCCGCATTAGGTAGACCCAAGGAGGGGAGCACAAGTAACCGGGTTCTAGGGTCCAGAGGGAGGCCATCTCGAGGAGTCGAGACCGGGTCTCCTAACCCTAGAATTGGCAGTGTTACTTGCCGCTCTCGTAGGGGTCTTGGGATGTGGGTTTGGCTATTCGTCGCGACCGTGGAATCCGTGTTTTATACAGGCTCGTATTGAAAACACGGACGTCCTAGTATATCCAATATTTCATATATGTTCTTCTGCTGCAATGTTCTGTGATGAGATCATATTACTGCCTGAGACGAATGCTTATACTATATATATATGTTGATATATAAATATTACTGCTTTCGTTTCTTCTGTGATGCTTAGGAAGAATAAGCTGATGGGATTTTTGTTAATAAGATTAATAAAAAGAAAAGAAACCTAAAGATGTTGTAGAATCAAAACTTTATAAAAAGGGTAGCTACAGTTTTGCTTTGCACAGTGATATATATGATATGTCATGCACCTTATTCGATGAAGAAAGAGCCGACGATCCCTTCACCGGGAGTGACCTCTTTAGCGAAACTGGCAGATGCTACAAAACTCGATTTGTCTTTTGATTGCTTTTAGAGTTTTGCTTTGCACAGCGGTATATATGATATATCCTGCACCTTATTCGATGAGGAAAGGGCCGACGATCCCTTCACCGGGAGTGACCCCTTTAGCGAAACTAAGAAAAGCCTCAAAAACACTCCTTTTCAAAAATACATAATTCTACGACGATATCAAGTTCATTACGCTCAGGGTTTTTTCTGAAAGCCTGCGTAGCCCTCCGTCTTTTCAGATAAATACTACTTAGTATTCGTGCTACGGTAGTTTGGCCTTCGTCAAGGCGTAGTGTACGGTAGCTAACTAGTACTTATCTGCTAGCATACGATGCGATTGGATTAGGGTATTCGTACGGCGTAGTTTGGCCTTCGTCAAGGGTCGTACGGGTGGGTTTAATTCAATCAAGAAATGAACGGGTTGAACTTGACTAGCGCCCTATGGGTAGTTTGGCCTTCGTCAAGGTCATGGGACGCTAGGGGTAAAAAATATTATTGGGAATTTCAAGTGTTGAAATTTGCAATGAGATTGCATACCTTCTATGAGATAGTTGGATCCCGATACCCACTGCGAGTAAGTGTTACTCCTGGGAGAGTTTTGCACAGGACAATTAGTCATTCAAGTAGGTGTCTAGAAAAGTGTTAACGGGGTTACGCCTCTGGGAAAATGAGGTTTACTTTAATTAGGTCCGTGCGAAAGCACGGGGAACCTCCCTCAAAGTACCGACACTGATCTGGCTGAAAGATTGACGAAATTGTAGGGTGTAATTAATCCCGGCTAATCTTACCTTTTAGGGTTTGAAGGTAGATTTGATAAAAACAATGGGAGACATATTGATTAGATAAGATAATAACCAATCTAATCATGCAAGAGCATACGCTAAAGTGTTTTCTTCTCTCTCTCTCCAGGTAGCGACCATGTCAGGCCATAATCAAGATAATAATATGGATGTATTGACTGAACCTGATTATTGTACTGAGCAAGGGAACGTTGGACCCGTTCTTTCTTATAAGAGTTATAAGACTGAACAGGAAACAGGAGAATATCTGGATTCTCACACCGCCCAAAAGAACATGCATGTTGATGCATCTTCTTCAGGTGTGTTAGTTATTGAGAACTGTTTCTCAGTTCACCCTACGTCCTGGGTATTGGATACCGGATCAGGATCCCATATATGTAAATTGTTACATGGGCTACGAAAAGGTAGAGAACTTGAAAAAGGTGATCATTCCGTTCAAGTAGGGAATGGTGCAAGTATTGTAGCCAAAGCAGTTGGCGAATATCACCTTGTATTAGCAGGTCGTAATACTCTGATTCTAAATGAGTGCTATTATATACCGAACATGATGTGCAATATTATATCAGTTTCTTTATTAAGTAAAGAAGGATATAATTTTGTAGTAAAGGATAATGTTATGAACATATTCCTAGATCAAAAGTTGATTGCATCAGGCTCGTTACATAATGGCATATTCATTCTCAATCAGAATACAGTCCTGAATATACAAAACACACACAAGAGGAAAAGTTCAGATATGAACGAATCCTACTTGTGGCATTATAGACTTGGTCATATCAATGCGACACGACTGGCTAAGTTACATAAGGATGGTTATTTGAATCCGTTCGAATTATCATCTTATGATACTTGCCATTCATGTCTCAAAGGAAAAATGACCAAAGCTCCGTTTAGTGGACACAGAGAAAGAGTTACTAAACTCTTCGGACTAATACATAGTGATGTATGCGGTACCATGTCTACGCATGCCAGGAACGGTTCTTCCTACTTCATTACATTCACTGACAATCTCTCTAGATACGGACATGTGTTTCTGATGAAACACAAGTCTGAAGCTTTTGAGAAATTCAGAGAATATAAGCACGAAGTAGAGAACCAAACGGGCAAAAGTATTAAGATTCTTCGATCTGATCGAGGAGGAGAATACTTAAGCAGTGAGTTCCTAGATTATCTAAAAGAGAATGGGATTCTCTCTCAGCTTACTCCTCCTTATACACCATAGCACAACGGTGTATCTGAGCGGAGGAATCGCACCCTATTAGATATGGTGCGCTCCATGATGAGCGAGGCTGAGTTGCCTATTTCCTTCTGAGGGTATGCGCTTGAGACAGTCATACACCTATTGAATATGGTTCCTACCAAATCAGTGCCTACCACTCCATATGAGATATGGAAAGGGAAGAGACCATCTCTTATGTATATTAAGATATGGGGTTGTCCAGCCTATGTCAAAAGACAAAATCCGGACAAACTCGAGGCAAGATCTGTCTTATGTAAGTTTATTGGATATCCCAAACATTCGCGAGGGTATATCTTCTACCACTCCGAGGAACAAAAAGTGTTTGTTTCTCGACATGCCACCTTTTTAGAAAAGGGTTTTCTTATGAAAGAAATTGATGGTAATGAGGTAGAACTGGAAGAGGTTCCAGCGACACAAACTACGACAGATGATTTGGTGGAACCAGAGGATTCAGTAGTACCCGACGAACCCCAGCCTCTCCGCCGATCTAGTAGGGTTTCTCATCCACCTGAGAGATACTACGGTTTTCTTATTGATGGTGGAAGCGAGGATTGCATCATGGAAGATGATGACCCAACTAGTTTCGAGCAGGCCATCACAAGTGGTGACTCTGTGAAATGGCTGGATGCAATGCGATCTGAGATGGAATCCATGTACACCAATAAAGTATGGATTTTGGAAAATGCTCCTGAAGGGGTAAAACCCATTGGAAGCAAGTGGATTTTTAAAAGGGAATTCGGTGTAGATGGAAAAGTTGAGACTTTCAAAGCTAGACTTGTAGCAAAGGATTTTCGTCAACGACCAGGTGTGGATTATGACGAAACCTTTTCTCCAGTGGCTATGCTTAAGTCCATCCGGATCTTACTTGCCATTGCTGCATACCATGACTACGAAATCTGGCAAATGGATGTTAAGACCGTCTTTCTAAACGGTGATTTAGAAGAGAGCGTGTACATGACTCAGCCAGAGGGCTTCGTAGATAGTGGGAGCAGCGGAAAGGTGTGCAAGCTACTTAAATCCATTTATGGGTTAAAGCAAGCATCGCGGAGTTGGAACATCTATTTTGATGTTGTAGTCAAAGAGTTTGACTTCATCAAAAATATAGATGAACCTTGTATCTATAAGAAGGTAGCAGAGGGTAAGGTTGTCTTCCTCGTATTGTACGTGGATGACATACTCTTGATAGTAAATGATATTCCTATGCTGCAATCAGTCAAGCTCTTCTTATCACAGAGATTCTTAATGAAAGATCTAGGTGATGCCTCCTGCATATTGGGAATCATGATCTATAGAGATAGATCTAAACGGATACTGGGATTGTCCCAATCCAGGTACATTGACACCATACTAAAGAGGTTTAGTATGGAAGAATCCAAGCGTGGGAACCAACCCACGATCTCTGGACTCACTCTCTCCAAAGAGATGTCTCCCAAGACTGATTTGGAGAGAGCTCGCATGCAAGGGATACCCTATGCTTCGGCAGTAGGCTCTATCATGTATGCAATGCTATGTACCAGACCCGATGTAGAATACTCACTAAGTGTAGTGAGTCGGTATCAAGCAAATCCTGGAGAGAGTCACTGGATAGCTGTAAAGAACATTCTCAAGTACTTACGAAGGACTAAGGAGATGTTCTTAGTGTATGGTAACGGAGAACTCCAGGTGGAGTCCTTTACCGATTCCAGCTTCCAAAGTGATAAGGACGACTCTAAGTCGCACTCGGGATTTGTCTTTACCCTCAATGGAGGGGCGATATGTTGGAAGAGTTCCAAACAGGATACCGTTGCAGACTCGACGATGGAGGCTGAATACATCGCTGCCAACAATGCTGCCAAAGAGGCTGTCTGGATCAAGAAGTTCATTAGTGAACTTGGTGTGGTTCCATCCATTGAACATCTAATACCTCTGTATTGCGATAACAATGGAGCTGTAGCTTTGGCCAAGGAACCCAGATCCTATCAGAAGTCCAGACATATTCTGAGGCGGTATCACCTGATCAGGGAGATAGTTGATCGCCGGGAGATCGAGGTCAGGAGAGTAGATACGAAGGACAACACTGTGGATCCATTCACGAAGGCTATTCCCCAGATACAGTTTGAGAGATTATTCGGGATGCTAGGTATGAGATACTACAGCAGCTGGCCTTAGTGCAAGTGGGAGATTGTTAGTTATGTATATGCCCTAGAGGCCATTGTTGTACATATGATGTATATTATAATGGATGCTTGGATATATATAGAGATGACTTTCTTGCTCGTCATGATAGTATGCTATTTGGTTTCACTTTATCTTAACATGTTGACTTGTATTGGTTTACTGTTTTTCTCTCACATGTTGATAAAGCCCTTAGGATCTGTACTCGACTACTGGGACTATGATGAGATCATACTGGTGGGGCCTTGGTAGTCGATGAGTACATCCTATAACTGTTCCTAGTCGAGGGTATATCGAGACAGGGCATCGATACACCAGAGTAGACTAACGTATACGCATCTTGACCCATATGATGGGCGATGGATGATCCCATATCCATCGGTGTTTGACATCAGAGATGGTGTACGGGTGCTCAGTGGAGACTGGGTACACTGGACGGACTCGCCGAGAACTCCCAGATGGTGATATACCATACGTCAGATGGCAGTTCTCCGGTGACACTGGTACAGGGTAGTCTGTAGACCCGAGATCGTCATAGAGTCTTGTATGATTCCCACTGTGCTTTGATTTCCACCTTACCACGTCCAAGAGGGCGTGCAAAACGGTGGATTTTGGGTACAGTCCCAAATCACATGGAGGCAATGAGCGATAGGAGGGGATTCGTCTCTCTCGGTATAGGGAGTTGATGTTATGCTGTGTTCGATTGGCTATAACTGGAAGTCCCTGGCCAGGGCTGATATAGAGATTTACTGGTAAGTGTTACTAGTAGTTTCTCGACCCGTTATGAGCCACACATCGACACGACTTATCGGTTATTGGGGTCTGACGTTTACCACCCCTAGACTTGATATGCGACATATCAGACGAACAGACCGGACTGTATGGGAGTGTTACTGATTGGATTCACAGGAGAACACACAGGCCAGCTTGTTGATCTTCTGATCGCTCAATACCTGGGTGGCTGTTACGTTTAGCTGACCGCTTGCAGCTTGTGGGTGTTTGATATGATCATCACCTGCTACCGGCGTATTGACGATTCTTTAGAGTCCTACACAGAGGTTTCTTGGCTCAGGCGAAATGGAGTAGAGGCACATATGTGATATGTGCAGGACCGAGAATAATGCGATATGAGATACCGTATTATATTCTCGCGATATTTAGATTTGAACCGGGACATCGGATCAAATGTTGATTCGATGAATCGGTACATGATATATTAGTCGGTTATATTCGATATAGCCGGATCGTCGAATCAAGTGTTGATTCGATGATTTAATGTATAATAATATATATATGATATATTATTACATTATCTAATATTGGCTTGCTTTATTATTTCATTTTCTCACTGGATGATACATTGATATATATGCGATATATGTTAATTGTATTATTTTCTTTTGTTGCAAATATATAATATATATGTGATATATATTATTGTGACATGATATGATTTATTATTAAACATGTTTAAGGATGATTAAATAAGGTTAGGGTTTGATTAGGGTTAGTTGCTTCTTGCACTTTCTAGAAGCTTTTTCTTTTGTCATGGTTAAGATATTTGTTGATGACTCATTGCTAACCCAACCAAACCCTAACTCTAGTTTATTCTCTACAAACTATTAGCCACTCATCCTTGACCATGGTTGATATATTAATCATATGCTTTTATTTCTATTCATCACAAAAGGAATTTTTATTTTCCATTATCATCTTCTTCTCTCTTGATTTTGAGCTCACTAGAAATTCCATTTGTGATGATAAATTGTGAGAAAGTGAATTAAAAAGGAAGCATAAATACTACTCCCTCATCCTCATCTCATCTAGCCCATGAGATTAGGGTGTTCATCTCTTTAGAGTGAGAAAGCTTGGGTTATTGCAACTTCGACGTAGATCATCGGAGATTCGGAACACTTCAAGCCAGCATGGATCGTTCGAGTCGTGGAGCCTCTCTTGAGTCCGGGAGATCATGGATCGCGGCGAAGGGACTTCTACTCGGAGCTTGTGAAGCGAAGGAGCGGACTACAAAGGTTGTAATCCCTCACACTTAGATAAAAAGATATTATCTTGCATGCTTAACCCTAATATTCTAGCAAAGATCCCGGCTTTGGGTTGTTCGGCACGTCTAAAATTTTATCCGGGCATGTTTGATGCCTTATGAACCTTCACAAGAGTGCCTAGGAACCCTACAGAGAGAGTGTGAACATTTTTTCTCAATACACCCAATGATTCTCAACACATGAGATGGAATGGGTGGAAGTGAAGAAGAAGCCATAGGTGAAGAAAGTGAGCTCAAGACTTGGAACAAAAAGAAAAAGCTAGTGAAGAAATGTATCTGTTGTTTTCTTGAGTTGTTTTGGCCAAGTGTTTGTGAGTGTTATATTGTTGTGAGAATTTCCAACTAAAGAAAAACCTAGCCAAGAAAAGATCTGCCTCTAATCACAATAATATCTCACTCACAAAATATCCTAACCAAAACAAAAACCCTCAAGTCATAATGAATGCCTTAAGCCAAGACTTGCACTCACACTTTCCAACATAATAAAATTAAACATTTAAAACTAAATGTTTAATCCAAGAATAAAAATGGCAAACCCTAAAGTAAATTCATAACAAATTAGAAGAATACCCCTCATCTGTATATACATACATGCATCCGTATTCCGACTGAATACGAATATAACGAGACGAAAATAATCCTACAATATAATACTAGGATCCTGCTTAAACCAAAGCCCACTAGTATTATCCATCCGATCATGATCTGTGCACAAGTGCATGAATATAATCGAACCCTGCCATAAAACCATACGGCCACTACAACGTTTCGCCCTGTTCCCTGATTAAAAATCAGGAATTACCTCAATAAGGTATCACGTGTTCACACGTGACCAAAGGTCACGTGTTGACACGTGATCTATTTACAGAATTAAAAATCCTAAGCAATCAGAAGTAAAACAGGTGGCTGAGGAAAGACCCCAAAGGGGGGTTACGTGCTCACACGTGACCAGAGGTCACATGTTGACACGTGATGATCCTTCAGCCCAATTAAAGTACAGAATTAAATTCAGAATGAGAAGGGGTCACGTGCCAACACGTGATAGGCTTTGAAAGCCCTTATAACTTGATAGAATTAAATTCTAATTAAGGGCAATCCAAGACCCTAACTGGGAAAGTATTTCTCCAAATATTTCCAAACAAAAAAGGATTATGGGGGACCGTTGGATTAAAAATCCAAGGGTGATTAAAAATCACCAATTTATGGAAAGATTTTAGACAAGGAAAGATTTCCCTAAATTTCACCAAAAATAACAAACAAAATATCTTTTGGGATAGAAAATCCAAAGGTGAATAAAATTCACTGAGTGATCTAAAGGATCATATTAGTTACGAAAAACAAACAAAATCTTTTAATGAAAGATTTACTAAACAAATTGATTCTTTTCCTTCTCCTATAAATAGGAGCCAAGAGGAGAAGAAACGAGGGAGAGAATTTTAGGATCTTGAAATTTCCGAATGGTAATAGCAGAGAGAAAATAAAGGAGAATTCAATCCTCAAGAAAAAAACCCTAGGTGAGAAAGAAAAAAAGGATCAAAACTTCAGAAAAGAGAATTTAATTCTCAATCTAAGAGTTTAACTCTTCTGCAAAAAAGAACTTAGTTCTTCCTCTGGTTGAAGATCTGCAGAAGCAAATCTCCCCACAGGTTGAGAATTTAATTCTCATCGGGTTGAGATTCTGCCATGCAGATCCAAAACTTTGAGGGGGAACTGAGTTTAGAGAATTTAATTCTCCCAATTTACAGGAATTTAATTCCATCAAGATAAAACTAGGGTTTAACCCTATATGAGAATTCAATTCTCCTAAAATTATAGGAATTTAATTATTTCAAGATGGACAAAACTAGGGTTTAACCCTAATTGAGAATTTAATTCTCTCAAATTTACAGGAACTTGATTCCTCCTAAAATGAAATTAGGGTTTAACCCTACATAAGAATTTAATTCTTTCACATACATGGGAATTTAATTCCTCTAAAACATAATTAGAGTTTAACCCTACAGAGAATTTAATTCTTAAAAATAACAGAGAACTTAAAAGATCTCCATCATGTGTCCCCACGTGACACCTAAACAGATCCCCCAAAAATGAGAAGAAAAAGCTTTAAGGCAACGCCTCACATGCTCCCACGTGACATCCAAAACAATGAGAATAAAAGCAAAGGCAGATTATAATTTGGACGCTCTCACGTGTTACCATGTGACCCCTTAGCAAATGCTTTAGTGATCAGCGCACAGATATCCATCACGTGCCAACACGTGATGGCCAAAAGAACAAAAAGTGTTTAACACTTATTTACAGAACAAAGTAAAAGGAGATCTGGCCCCACCTTTGGGCGCCCTCACGTGTCCCAACGTGACCCCTTCTCCTCTAGTGTTTAACACTAATTCGAGAGCTTTATTTCCAGTGTTTAACACTGATTGTCTTCTAGTGTTTAACACTAATTTGAGAATCTTATTTCCAGTGTTTAACACTGTTGTCTTCTGGTGTTTAAACACTAATTTGGGAGCTTTATTTCCAGTGTTTAACACTGCTATTCTCTGGTGTTTAACACTACTTTTAGCCAAATTGGCTAATTTTCCAGAGGCAAAAGTCTCCCCTTCAACTGAATCCCAAAATTGAGTAAAATTCAGAGCTACAATGTTTAGTGCTCAGTCAAAGATAAAAATATTATCAGAGCCCTCAAACTCTTGTAATGTGGGCTTGAACCCAGATAAGTGTTTAATGTTCCAACAAAGGGCCAATATTTCAAACTTAATTGAACTTAGCCCAAGTTGGCCATAAGTCCTCAATTCAGACTTAACTGAGCCAATGTGCTCATAATATAAATAATTGATCTTAGCTCCAAATTGGACTACAGATCACCCAATCAACCTTGGTTCAAGGGTACATCTCTTCATTCCTTTGATATTTGTCGTTGTAATTCCTCAACGTCTTCAAAGATGTGACGGGTTCCGACAACCACATATTTCATAGACTATGATATCTCTAAACTACGGACTGTGGGGTCCTTAAGCATATGGACTATGATGTCCTTAACCTCGACCGTGATGTCGTTAAACTAACATTGGACTGTGGGGTCCTTAAACCCATGGACTATGATGTCCTTAATCTCGACCGTGATGTCTTTAAACTAACGTCGGACTGTGGAGTCCTTAAACTCACGGACTATGATGTCCTTAACCTCGACCGTGATGTCTTTAAACTAACATTGGACTGTGGGGTCATTAAACTCACGGACTATGATGTCTTTAAGCTCGACCGCGATGTCTTTAAACTAACATTCCACTCTATGTCTTTAAACTAACAATGGACCGTAATGTCCTTAAACTAATCGACTGCAATGTCCCTAAACTAAACAATAGAGTCCAAACGCTCTTTTGTTGGATCTAAACGATCCCGTTGAGTTGATCTTAGTCTAAAATGAGACTAATGTATCCTTAACAAACGTTTAAGTTGATCTTAGTCTCAAATGAGGTTAACGTATCCTTAAACCTAAATCCCCAAACTCAAATCTAAGAAAGATACGGATTTGGACTAGTCCATGCCCTACGGACGACAATATAAATTAGTCTCCATATACAACCCACGGGAAACCAAACACAAAACAAACACCCACGACACGAAGTGACCATATGGAGAAGGAGAAATTTGTTACCGCGATGCGGTAGCGTAATTAACTGCAGAGGCTTGCGCCTGTAGGGAAGAGCGTCCCCACAATCAAAAACCTCTCAAACGAGGAGGAATCTGACGAAATCTGCTACATTGGCTGCATCAATCTGAATCTTCGATACATGGTGTCATAAATCAACTTGGCATCTTCGGAGAGGCGGACGGAGAGCACCAATTAGCATCTGCCCCGAATTTTAGGCAAGACGAACCTACGCGGTCGCGTCTCTGTATTCGGAGGGGAACAGATTCTGGCACACCCGGTGGGACCATGTAACATTTCAAAAAAATAAAATATTATTTTTGGGAATTTTTATAATTTAATAATAAAATATTGAATATTTTAAATAAGACGGTATAATTAAATACCGATAAATGGGGGGAAAATTTGGAAAATTTTAGAAATTATTAAAAGAGGGTGTTTTATGTGAATTATGCAAATTTTAAAATTTGATGATTAATTATATGCTAATTTAGTGCTAATCACGATTGAAAATCGCTAATCGCGGATTAAACGTGTTTTGTGCACTTAGCTTGCACAAAGTCTTTTTACACACTTGTGCATTTTCTACCATGGTTTCTTTTGGGTTTCCTATTGCAATATTAGAGAGAAGAATAGAAGAGGAAAAGAAAAGAAAAGAAATTGATTAAAGAATGGAATAGCAGTTGGTATGGGTGAGAGAGAGAAATGTGAGGATTTCTTTGACTTAGCCATTTCCCCCTTCATTCTTCACTCATTCCTCTCCCCTCTCATCATCTTGCTGCTGCTGCACCCCCCTCCTCCTCCATCTTCAACCCCCCTCCAAAACACCATGAAAATCAACTCAAAACCCAAATCCCATTTCACAAAAAAGATGCATGAGCTCACTAGCTACCCCATGGACCAAGAAAGAGAAGATTTTGAGGACTTTGCGCAACTCAAGAAAATTCTTGAGTTGCCAAATGAGATATTTTCTGAACCTTAAGCCTAGTTTTCCCATTACTTTTACCCCCATGTTAGATTAGAACCGATATCGTGTGGTTTGGATGAACTTTGAAAACTCTAGTTAGGGTTTATGGAAACTTTGGGTTGTAATGTGTAATTAAGCTCAGTAGAGACCACACAAACCCCTAGTGCCAGAATTCAGACCTAAACCAGAGACTAGAACCCCGGAATACGGATTTAGAAAAGCCGATATCGGAAAATTGTGGATTCTGTGAGGGTTAATTGAAATTTACTATCACTCGGAGACTCTGAAAATTATTTTTCAAACACAGAGAGATGTGCAGGCACCTAGGAAGCTACCACCAAAACCCCAGCCCCTGACTCCTTTTCCAGGCCGCAAATTTAATCTTTCTGGCCGGAAATTGCGTCCAGATCAGGGTAGAATTGGTTCGTGTTGGTTCTCTGGTCCCCTCATCAGTAAAATAGACCCTTGGCATATGCAAAATTGACCAATTTGACCTAGGGTAAAATCTGGGACCTTTTTCCTAAGTTGCTGTTTTGATTCGGAGTTTCGTTTTGCATATTTTGAATTCTGGATTTCTAGTATTGTGTTTTACCTCGATCACTTGACGTTTGTACGACGATATCGAGGGTTGTTGATGGTTTTGAAAGCATAGTCTATAGGTTCTAACCTATAGGCATTAGCGTGTCGTTTTCTTATTCCCGATGTGATTTTAACACGCATTCCGATTATGTTATCTATGTAGGTACCCTCATGTGAATTTCATATGATGAAGAAGATGAAGGCGACATCGACACCGACACGCAAGATACAAGGTGAGTAGATTATATCTATGGGGGAAGTCGGGTGGATGGCGTATAGCACCCCCACAGTTCGATATTTAGTATACTAGATATATACTATATACTTATATGTATATGATAGCGTTAGGTGTGACGTGGATATTTGAGATGAGATTAAGTGTACTATGGTTATATTAGGGTGTAGAAGTAAACTAGTATAGTTTCCTAGATGCGAACCCTAGAATAGGTTTACACCCACACGCATACACATGCTTATTTGTTATACATATACCTAGATGATGAGGATAGTGGATGATATTTGGAGATGAGTCGATGATATTGGGCATAGTGCCATGAGATCGGTGATATGATGTGATTCGTATTTGGGATAAGACATGTGATTTTAGCGGGCCTTGGGACGTGTGTTTTACACACGCATTTATATTTATATAGATGGTATCGATTTGTACTAGACTTAGATCAGTACCCCAGATCATGAGATATGATGATAAGGATACCAGATAATTGATGAGATGAATGTGATATTGACCCGTACCCAGCTTTTGGGATACCGTATGATGATTTACCGCACGAGCTTTATATTGATGATAGATCCGCACTCATGACTTGAGAATATCATATGATATTGTATCGTACGCGGTATCTTTGAGGCGAGACCATCAACTATTATATATATATATATAAATATATATATATATATCGACTCAGATTTAGGTGGTTTCCATACCCCATATATATATATATATATATATATATATATATATATATATATATCGACTCAGATTTAGGTGGTTTCCATACCCCTCCTGATTGACTTATTAGTTAGAGCTGTAGTTTTGCTAGTAGATGTTAGGCTTGGCCGATGTCATACCTATTTCAAAAACTAACGAATCGGGAGATTTAAAGACAGGCAAAGGGATTCTACGGATATTTTCAAAAGACGCATCTTTTCTTAAAAACACCGTAGCCCTTATTTTCCTAAAACCCCGATTCGTCTTCTTTCAAATGGCAAAACAAGTATGGCATAGATGCATTGATGTAGATTCTGCACTGTTGTGCTTATTATTCATTGCCGCATATTCTTACTGTTTGCATCGCATTGCATGTTAAATATGTTTATTGTTATATCAAAACCATGTTGTTAGGACATTAGCACCATTATCGATGATGCATATGTTCCACGTACACCTGCTTGCCGGCTCACACACTTAATCATCGATAATTGCCATGTCACTACACAGTAGGATTATTGCATCAGGATATGATCCCTTGCTTGGCATACTTGTATACTTACATAGTGTACACTCATACTTGTGCACATACCTATTGTACACTCATACTTGTGTACTTACATATTGTACACTCATACTTGTGCACATACCTATTGTACACTCATATTCTGTACACATACATAATTGCACATACATAGACGATTCTGTCTTGATTTTTGGAGATTTGGGAACCGCAAGATGTATTTTAAAACTGTATTCATTTTAAAAGAGCGGTTTCCCTCAATATGTGCATATTACTATTCCATGTTACATTATATACTGATATGCCTACATTTCTTTTACATGTCGCATACATCATGCTTTATGATTATACGCATTGAGATATGTTGTTTCCATGATATTTCTGGATTTAAGAACCGTGGGTATTTCAAAAGAGAGTATGTATTGTTTTAAAAACCCGGTTACCCTTGATATGATATTTCAGTGCGTCCACCATGTGTTTTCTCGGTTCTGAGAGCGATATGTGAAACCCGATTCGAGGAGAGCTAGGCACCGTCGGCGGGTACATGGTGGACCTGGTGAGGTATCCAGGGAAAAGAAGACTCGTATATGTTAGACGGTGAGCCTGGCAGGGGAGTACTACCTACCGGTGATAGTATTTGAGCTCGGCGGATATCTGGGGGATACCGACAGGAGTTGAGAGATGAGACGGGCCGATCCGGACTGACGGAGCCCTATGTAATGAGGATTTACGTGCCGACGCTAGGCACAGGTTTCATGATGTTTTCGAGTGTCGATGCTTGACACTCAGGTTCCATGATTTTGATACGTCGCGAGTGACACATGTTGATTTACATCCTCATACTTCCATTCATATGCTTTATGATATTTACATGCATGATGCTTATTGTCATTGGGTGACACGTGGACGATTTCCACATACATATAGTTGACATTGATGACATTGATCACATAGTTGGATGATATCCACATATTCATAGACTTCATGATATAGTCGACATTGATCATACCTCATATTTATGATATGTTATTACCTGAGGCACTGGCACAAGCACTTGGTACTACACTTGTATAGATGTTACATTGCCACCTTATCATACTTCAGACTTATTCATTCGAGGTTTATATATATCTGATCGTATTGACCTAGGATTGTTTCATACATACGATTTCTGCTCTGTGATGTTTTCTATTCACGAGTTGGCAACTCACCCCCGTTGTGCCACAGTTCTTACAGGTTTTGCCGTACAGGTTCCATTGCGGCTTTTGGCACACTGCTTCCTTTACGGGTGATTTGCTTTGTAGGTGGGTTCTTTTGCATCAGAACCACCATTGTACATGTATTATTCAGTTGTATCTAGTAATCCCATCAACCAAACTTGTATATTGTTTCAGACTTAGAAAACCAGTTATGTATTATTTCGACCTTAAAGTCGCGCGTTGTAGTATTATGGTTTTCATGCTGATTTTGAGTTTTCCTTTGAGTTTTAATCCTCGCCATTCGGCGTTGTATATTATACTGCTTGTGTGGTTGTGACCGTCGATTGACGAAGAGCTAGCTCCCACTTGGGGATGCCTTTTATCATTGTATATATATTATTATTCATGTTGTGCCCCGTTTGGGGCCAGTATTTACAAAGGAAACTCTGCCGAAATTTTCAGAAAAAACTAGAGATTTTAAAAAGACATATTCGGCTTGCTTATTTAAAAACCTTGTTTTTAAAAAAACGTGTTTTCTTCACTTCTTAAAACTAGTTTTCTTTATTTATTCCTTAAAAATGGTTTTAGATTTATGGGATTTTGGCTTACTTGAATTAGATGGGGTTCTATAGACTTCATATGATTCAAGGGCCAGTCACGGGCTATTTCGGGTCGTGACAAAGTTGGTATCAGAGCGCTAGGTTAACCTTGGTTTGAGTCTAAATTTGACTATGTGGAGCCCAGAGCGTTTATATATATATATATATATATATATATATATATATATATATATATATATATATATATATATATATATATACGGAACTTAAGCTTGACCTTACGGAACTTAGACTTAATCAAGGGGGTATTATACCCGAACTTTCGTTGCGTAGGATGACCCTTGGTTGATAGAGTAGGTAGCTTGAGTAGAGTGACGTACCGTACGTATGTTCTACGGCATACTTACGATACGCTACTCCGCTTAAGAAACCTTAGGATGTACATTTCCTTGCACAGTATTATATTCATTTCTATGATCTATCCTCATTGATACTGGTTATGATTTTGCTGCCACGATTACACGGGCAGAGAGAGCTATGGCTAGAGTTGCGTCAGCTTGAGCTCGTCACAGATGAGGACTGACCAGGGCGTGATTCCAGGGACGTACGATTGCATAGAGAGGCGTCGTTTTATTGTGATTTCGCGCCATGACTGGTTGACAGATCACTTTTACGAAATTACTCGGACGTGCAGATCAGCACCAGAGGATTAGGCTACTGCTAGAGGCCAGCTAGAATGTGATGACCAGTGATATATCGCTTATTCATGATGATTAAGGCGTTGTTCAGCATACAGACGAATGAGCCAGTTGCTGCTGCAAATGAGGAGATATCGCCCAGATGTTGGAGCTTCTGCAGCATGCGTATATACTTAGAGATATGATGGAAGGTCGCTAGTCACTCGAGGATGAATGACTAGGATATGTGGTTTGTTCGCTTACCCTGATGCGAGGTTATCAGATTGATTGATTCCAGCTAGAGACGACTTCACGCATATTCGTTGAGAGTCGATAGAGACGATCGAATGTCAGGAACCCGATTCCAAGTTTAAAGTATTCGGAAGACAATGCAAGTAATGCTATGGACCCTCTAGAAGAATGAAACCCTAACTCGTCGTAATAACCATGGAACGCCTTCGAACCTTAGGGTTTACGGCAGTTTAGCGATGCCATTTGTGAGGCTTAGGTTTGCCCTTCTACGGTTGGTCTACAGGTGCTGTGGAATGTACTGGAATACTGTTAAACTGTACTCAAGATGTTGATCTCTTGGGGGATTATGAGGTTCTGACAAATCGATTAGATGGTTCGACATCATTCGGATACCATGTGATGGGATACATTGGTTGGAAGACTCCAGATACGAGTATAGCCGTTGGAGCGCAGTCCATGTAGCCACGAGAGGACGAGTCCGAATCAGTCGACATTGGAACAGAGTGGAGTAAAGAGTTCGCAAGAGATTTCGACGAGATGACGTTCCACTCCGCCGACATCAGAGATGCGATACGCATGCAGAGGCATTGGGGTGCGACCAGTTTCCGGGGAAATGATGTGCTGATGATGCAGATGTCCAGAGAGCGAGAAAAGATTATGGAAGAGTACCAGCCTCCGTACAGTTCGGCATAGGCGAGATCGGAAGAGACCTTGAGAAGGATTCCTTCCAGGATACTGCTGCGATAAGATTTGCACCCAGGATCAGATGTGTAAGGTGTATTCAGAGGACCAGAGGTCGGCGCCAGTGACGTGCTGTTTTACGAGTGGCCGTGAGGATTGACCGAGAGGTGACCAGAGAAGTTCCAGGACGGAATCGTCCCCGTTAGCACACCTGACAGGGCCGATGAGCCGATGGATCGCGAGATTGGTAATCCACAGAGAAGATAAGGGCCCAGAGACAGAGGACGCCAGACCATGAGCAAGAGGCAAGTAGATATCTTGCGCTGCTAGCATTGGATGCATCGACACCTTCTCGACTTTGAAGGAGGATATATCGACCACGTTATTTATGATTTGTGATTTGGTGATTGATTATCACGTATCCGTCTCCTTGGATTTCGGTGTTTTTGGGCGATCTATTCGCATGATTTAGTCTTGATGGCTGAGTTCCATGATTTCTGTTTTCGTGCACCATGGTTGCACCTACTGAGTATTTATGTTTGTGCACAGTTATTGCACCTGATATCGCTTTTTGTGCATTGGCTGCACATGCTTATGACTTCATGGATTTCATACAGTTGGATTGATTTTGTGCATATGGCATGCACCCGATTTGATTTTTGCACTCGATATAGTTCATATACGCTTGCAGTGCATTGATATGTGTTGTGCACACAGTTGCACACGTTTATGATTTTTACACCTGGGTACACTAAGTGTTGCTATTTACGCATTTGAGTTATTGCTTGGGATTTTATGCACAGGATGCACTGTATTTGTATTTCTTGCACAGGATACGCCAGTTTTATGTTTCGTACGTTTATCGCACCAGATTTATATTTCGTGCATTTGTTGCACCGGATTTATATTTCGTGCGTTTGTTGCACCTGACTTCGATTTGATGTCATTCGACATATTGATTTTGACTTCATGCCTATATTATGCATGTGATTTGACTTATGCTTTCGGCATAGTTTTCATACACTTTTAGTATTTTGATTTGATTTGTGCATGCTGATGCACATGGTTGTGAGCTTATATACTGCGGTATACCTGATTTGGGTTAAGCCGTATTGTATACTGTCGATTTTGATTCTGATATTGATGTTGATTTCTTGCACTCTGTGCATTTGATTTGGATTTTGCGCATGTTCGACGCTTGATATTGGATTTCGTGATTTCGTGCATGTTGAATTCGCATGATTTAGATTTATTCATGCATGATGAATGCACCTGATTTGGATTTTCGCGCGTGTTGAGCGCATGTTTTGAGATACGATTTTGGCGCACACCAGATGCACTAAATCGATATTTTCGTACATGTCTGATGCACCAGATTTTCCTGTCAGGCACACACGTTGCCTATGACAGATGTTTCGTGCACACCCGTTGCACCTAGATGTTATTTCTGTGCACATGTATGGCACATATATGGATTTTGATTTCCGTGCGCACCAAACGCACAGGGTATTCTTATATACATTTTGGGATTGATTTCTTATGGAGCAGTACATTTTTATGATATTTGCTACATGTTTTCGTACTGAGAAGGACTAGTCAGAGGTCAGTACCTGGATATATTTTGCATGCATTGATAGTTATCGAAGGGATTTCCAAAAAGAGATCTATAGTCTCAGTATTTACCTACATATCTGATATGACACGAAACATTTAAAGTAAGGAAACCCTTCTAAATTGTTTTCAAAACGGCGGAACGTACATATTAAACAAAAGATATATACATATATGATTATTTTCTTACAATAGACATTCGCCACTGTGCAGTGATATGCGCATCACCCAGCGACTTGAAAAGGTCTGGCATGCATTTCTTTCAGTTATTTACATGTATAGATTTGATGTCTACATGTATAATTATAATGTATATCATATCGGTTTTGTTTTGGATTTGACCTTTGTGTCTTTACCATGACTCCGATAATTGCGGGATGCTTGACGGAGTTTTGATTTTGAGTTATATGCTCATTGTTCATGCGCATGCATTGCGCTATGATGTGTTTTATCTGTTGATGATTTCGGAGCCCCGACGACTTGGACTTTTACTGAAATGTTTTAGTATTTGAGGGGTTTAAATTTAAATTCGGGGACCGAATTTCTTTAAGGGGGGAAGATTGTAACATTTCAAAAAAAATAATATATTATTTTCGGAAATTTTTATAATTTAATAATAAAATATTGAATATTTTAAATAAGGCGGTATAATTAAATACTGATAAATGGGGAAAGAATTTGGAAAATTTTAGAAATTATTAAAAGAGGGTGTTTTATGTGAATTATGCAAATTTTAAGTTTTGATGATTAATTATATGCTAATTTAGTGCTAATCGCGATTAAAAATCGCTAATCGAGGATTAAGCGTGTTTTGTGCACTTAGCTTGCACAAAGTCTTTTTACACACTTGTTCATTTTCTACCATGGTCTCTTTTAGGTTTCCTATTGCAACATTAGAGAGAAGAATATAAGAGGAAAAGAAAAGAAAAGAAATTGATTAAAGAATAGAATAGTAGTAGGTATGGGTGAGAGAGAGAAAGGTGAGGATTTCTTTGACTTATCCATTTCCCCCTTCATTCTTCACTCATTCCTCTCCCCTCTCATCATCTTGCCACTGCTGCACCCCCCTCTTCCTCCAACTTCACCCCTCCCCCAAAACACCATGAAAATCAACTCAAAACCTAAATCCCATTTCACAAAAAAGATGCATGAGCTCACTAGCTACCCCATGGACCAAGAAAGAGAAGATTTTGAGGACTTTGAGCAACTCAAGAAAATTCTTGAGTTGCCAAATGAGCTATTTTCTGAACCTTGAGCTTAGTTTTCCCATTACTTTTACCCCCATGTTAGATTAGAACCGATATCGTATGGTTTGGGTGAACTTTGAAAACTCTAGTTAGGGTTTATGGAAACTTTGGATTGTAATGTGTAATTAATCTCAGCAGAGACCACACAAACCCCCTAGTGCCAGAATTCAGACCTAAACCAGAGACTAGAACCCCGGAATACGGATTTAGAAAAGCCGATATCGGAAAATTATGGATTCTGTGAGGGTTAATTGAAATCTGCTATCACTCGGAGACTCTGAAAATTATTTTGCAAACACAGAGAGATGTGCAGGCACCTAGGAAGGTACCACCAAACCCCCAGCCCCTGACTCCTTTTCCAGGCCGCAAATTTAATCTTTCTGGCCGCAAATTGCGGCCAGTTCAGGGTAGAATTGGTTCGTGTTGGTTCTGTGGTCCCCTCATCAGTAAAATAGACCCTTGGCATATGCAAAATTGACCAATTTGACATAGGGTAAAATCTGGGACCTTTTTCCTAAGTTGTTGTTTTGATTCGGAGTTTCGTTTTGCATATTTTGAATTCTGGATTTCTAATATTGTGTTTTACCTCGATCACTTGACGTTTGTATGACGATATCGAGGGCTGTTGATGGTTTTGGAAGCGTAGTCTATAGGTTCTAACGTATAGGCATTAGCGTGTCGTTTTGGTATTCTCGATGTGATTTTAATACGCATTCCGATTATGTTATCTATGTAAGTACCTTCATGTGGATTTCATATGATGAAGAAGATGAAGGCGACATCGACACCAACACGCAAGATGCAAGGTGAGTAGATTATATCTACGGAGGAAGTCGGGTGGATGGCGTATATACCCCCGCAGTTCGATATTTAGTATACTAGATATATACTATATACTTATATGTATACAATAGCGTTAGGTGTGACGTGGATATTTGAGATGAGATTAAGTGTACTATGGTTATATTAGGATGTAGAAGTAAACTAGTATAGTTTTCTAAATGCGAACCCTAGAATAGGTTTACACCCACACGCATACACATGCTTATTTGTTATACATATACCTAGATGATGAGGATAGTGGATGATATTTGGAGATGAGTCGATGATATTGGGCATAGTGCCATGAGATCGGTGATATGATGTGATTCGTATTTGGGATACAACATGTGATTTTAGCGGGCCTTGGGACGTCTGTTTTACACACGTATTTATATTTATATAGATAGTATTGATTTGTACTAGACTTAGATCAGTACCCCAGATCATGAGATATGATGATAAGGATACCAGGTAATTGATGGGATGAATGTGATATTGACCTGTACCCAGCTTTTGGGATGCCGTACGATGATCTACCGCACGAGCTTTATATTGACGATAGATCCGCACTCATGACTCGAGAATGTCATATGATATTGTATCGTACGCGGTACCTTTGAGGCGGGATCACCGACTATTATATATATATATATATATATATATATATATATATATATATATCGACTCAGATTTAGGTGGTTTCCATACCCCTCCTGACTGACTTATTAGTTAGAGCTGTAGTTTTGTTAGTAGATGTTAGGCTAGGCCGATGTCATACCTATTTCAAAAACTAACGAATCGGGAGTATTTTAAAGACAGGCAAAGGGATTCTACGGATATTTTCAAAAGACACATCTTTTCTTAAAAACACCGTAGCCCTTATTTTCCTAAAACCCCGATTCGTCTTCTTTCAAATGGCAAAACAAGTATGACATAGATACATTGATGTAGATTCTGCACTGTTGTGCTTATTATTCATTGCCGCATATTCTTACCGTTTGCATCGCATTGCATGTTAAATATGTTTATTGTTATATCAAAACCATGCCGTTAGGACACCAGCACCATTATCGATGATGCATATATTCCACGTACACCTGCTTGCCGGCTCACACACTTCATCATCGATAATTGCCATATCACTACACAGTAGGATTATTGCATCAGGATATGATCCCTTGCATGGCATACTTGTGTACTTACATATTGTACACTCATATTTGTGCACATACCTATTGTACACTCATACTTGTGTACTTACATATTGTACACTCATACTTGTGCACATACCTATTGTATACGCATATTCTGTACACATACATACTTGCACAAACATAGACGATTCTGTCTTGATTTTTGGAGATTTGGGAACCGCAAGATGTATTTTAAAACTGTATTCATTATAAAAGAGCGGTTTCCCTCAATATGTGCATATTACTATTCCATGTTACATTATATACTGATATGCTTACATTTCGTTTACATGTCGCATACATCATGCTTTATGATTATACGCATTGAGATATGTTGTTTCCATGATATTTCTGGATTTGGGAACCGTGGGTAAAGAGAGTATGTATTATTTTAAGAACCCGGTTACCCTTGATATGATATTTCAGTGTGTTCACCATGTGTTTTCTTGGTTCTGAGAGCGACATGTGAAACCCGATTCGAGGAAAGGTAGGCACCGTCTATGGGTACATGGTGGACCTGGTGAGGTATCCCGGGGCAAGAAGACTCGTATATGTTAAACGGTGAGCCTGGCAGGGGAGTACTACCTACCGGTGATAGTATTTGAGCTCGGCGGATACCTGGGGATACCGACCGGAGTTGAGAGATGAGACGGGCCGATCCGGACTGACGGAGCCCTATGTATATGAGGATTTACGTGCCGATGCTAGGCACAGGTTTCATGAGGTTTTCGAGTGTCAATGCTTGACACTCAGGTTCTATGATTTTGATACGTCACGAGCGACACATGTTGATTTACATCCTCATACTTCCATGCATATGCTTTATGATATTTACATGCATGATGCTTATTGTCATTGGGTGACACGTGGACGATTTCCACATACATATAGTTGATATTGATGACATTGATCACATAGTTGGATGATATCCACATATTCATAGACTTCATGATATAGTCGACATTGATCATACCTCATATTTATGATATGTTATTACCTGAGGCACTGGCACGAGCACTTGGCACTACACTCATGTATAGATGTTACATTGCCATCTTATCATGCTTCAGACTTATTCATTCGAGGTTTATATATATTTGATCGTATTGACTTAGGATTGTGTCATACATATGATTTCTGCTCTGTGATGTTTTTATTCACGAGTTGGCAACTCACCCCCGTTGTGCCACAGTTCTTGCAGGTTTTGCCGTACAGGTTCCATTGCGGCTTCTGGCACACTGCTTCCTTTACGGGTGATTTGCTTTGTAGGTGGGTTCTTTTGCATCAGAACCACCATTGTACATATATTATTCAGTTGTATCTAGTAATCCCATCAACCAAACTTGTATATTATTTCAGACTTAGAAAACCAGTTATGTATTATTTCGACCTTAGAGTCGCGCGTTGTAGTATTATAGTTTTCATGCTGATTTTGAGTTTTCCTTTGAGTTTTGATCCTCGCCATTTGGCGTTGTATATTATACTGCTTGTGTGGTTGTGACCGTCGATTGACGAAGAGCTAGCTCCCGCTTGGGGATGCCTTTTATCATTGTATATATATTATTATTCATGTTGTATCCCGTTTGGGGCCAGTATTTACAAAGGAAACTCTGCCGAAATTTTCAGAAAAGACTAGAGATTTTAAAAATGCATTTTTGGCTTGCTTATTTAAAAACCTTGTTTTTAAAAAAATGTGTTTTCTTCACTTCTTAAAACTAGTTTTCTTTATTTATTCCTTAAAAATGGTTTTAGATTTCTGGGCTTTTGGCTTACTTGAATTAGATGGGGTCCTATAGACTTCATATGATTCAAGGGCCAGTCACGGGCTATTTCGGGTCGTGACAGGCCTTTTCCTCTTTCCACTCCACACTTCGTGTGTCGTGTTTTTCCGCGATCAAATTATCGCGGTGTGTATGTTTTTGGTTGCCCTTAGGAGAGTGGATACTGAAGTCGGCGCTTCGTCTCTATGAAGAATGGCGTTTGTTTCTACCCTAGCAACTCAGGCTCTGTCATATCTGGTGGAGTCAAGTATGGGCCACTTGCAATCTCAAATCTCTGCAATCCAGCTCTTCAAGAGATCAATAGGATTCTCTTTAGGTCGATACTCCCACCTCCTGCCCTCGGTGCCTCAATGCCGATAGAGGAAGCCCAGTGGAAGTTTGTCTTCCACAGGCTGGTTCCCCAAGTTGTAGCTTTGCCAATGGAATCAGTTCTCAAACGACTCGCACCTTCCAAGGACCAAGGTCGACGCAGGGGCAGAATATGTAAGCTCTCAAAGAAAACAGGGGGCGGGCTCGGAAAAATCCTGAGGCTAATCAAATCCCGGCCGTAAGAAACGGTCAACGTCGATATCGGCATCATACAAAATGAGTTAGGGGAAGTTCTCCACATGGTCCAGTTTCAACCCCAGTGGTGAATGTTGTTGTTCCGACTGGGAACAGCTTCAAACTGTTGAGAAGGGTCAGACAAAATTCTCCTACCGCAATATTGAAGAAGTCTCCGCAGCCCATGGAGCTCCCACGAGAGCAGAAACAAGTTCGCTCCCTGAGACAACTTTCCTCATCTATATATAAGGTGTGGAAGCAAGTGAAGGGGACTCACCCTAAGACGGATTCTGATACAGCAGCTCCTCCTAAAACCAAAGCGGCTTTTCACAAAAAAGGAGGCCCAATAAAGCTCAAGTGCCCGAAGCAAATTCCAGAGGCCAAAAACTCCGAACACCCCAAGCCTGGGGGCATGGTAGTTCACATAATCTATGTGGTGAATTCCAAAGACAAAGTTTGAGCTTCTACTAGCCACCGAGCTCAAACTCGGTCCTTAACAAAAGTTCAACTGCAACGTGAAAAGCTGCATGATATGCTTGCTCAGGCGACACCACTCGCTAATCCATCGTCCATGGCAAATCTCGAAGACACATCTGGAGAAAGAAATCTGGTATGGCTCCGATTCTACGCTTGACAAGCTCCAGCCTATCCGTCTGCCCAGATACTATACAGACAGATTAAAAAGACTGTTGAGGCGCCAATGCGTACCTTTCAAACAGACTGCTCGACAAGCACAGTTCTATAACAGGATCTGGAACGTCCCCGGAACTCAGTACAAGTTGCCCAATGAGAGAATGGAAACGATCGGGCTTGGATATGTTCAATCCAGAAAACGGGAGCGAGTCTATAGCAGCTGCGTCATACATGGCTTTGATAAAGAAGGAGACATTCTGTTAAGAGAAGACGATTCTGAACCAAAACAAGGTCCTGTCATCAAAATGCTGAGTCCGTAGTTTGAAGAACAAATGGACAAGCTAGTAAGGGAAGTGGGTCAAAAGATCCAGGATGACCATAACCGTGAAATAGCCATTTACGAGAAAGCCAGGACGCAGCGCCTCCTTCAACGGTCCGCGGAGGATGACAATGTTCTTCCTTATCAACCCGTCATACAAAAGGCCTGACGCAGAGGCAAAAATAAATCAAAGAGCGGGAAAGACGTTCGAAAGCGACAAAGCGGGACCAAGAAGCCACGCGATCGGGAATCGAGCAATCCGGATTCATCTCTTATAAAGAAGATGGGTCGAGCATACTCTTTTCCTCAGAACAAAACACGGAAGATACTTGATCTTTCCATAAAACAACAAATGATCACACTTCCGGAATCCAAGCACTCCGAGCAAGCGAACGAGATCTCCCACCCAGACTATTGCTTCTATCACCGAGCAGTAACTGCTTCACCTTCAAGAACTGGGTCGAAGACTAATATCAATAGGGCAGGTCCGCTTTATCCAGCGGTTGGAAGATAAGCCCGCCACAGAAGCATGAACCGAAAGCGACGCATATAGCAGGATTAGGACTAGATCAACATCGATCTTGGAAACGATCTCGTACCTGTCACGCGATAACACAGTCAAAAGAAGAGCCCAAGAATATGGATGACCTCCCCTAGTGCTTCGAAAATAATGATAACGAGGTGATCTCAGATTTTCCGCCGGCACCAAAAGAGCTGGAAGATTTACATACTGCTGTAGATGATCTCAAGAAAATTGATTTGGGGATGGCAAGTGACCCGCGGCCAACATTCGTCAGTGAGTTGCTGTCTGAAGAAAAGGTGGCTACACTAAAAGACTTGCTTATGCAACATAAAGATTGCTTCGCATGGAACTATTCCGAGATGCCAGGACTAGATCCATAGATTGTTGTCCACAAATTGGCAATATCTCCGGATGCCAAGCCAATCAAACAAGCGCCGAGAAGGATGCGGCTCGAGCTTGAAATGAGCATCAACGCCGAGGTCAAGAAGCTAATCGACTCTGGCTTCATCCAAGAGGTTCAGTATCCTGACTGGATTGCCAACATCGTCCCGGTGATGAAGAAAAATGGGACAGTGCGCAAATGTGTGGACTTTCGGGATCTCAATAAAGCCTGCCCGAAAGACGACTTCCCAGTACCGGTCACCGAGCTGATGATAGACAATACGTCCACTCACAAAGTTTTCTCCTTCATGGATGGCTCGTCAGGATACAATCAGATAAAGATGCATCCCGAGGACCAGAAGCATACCGCTTTCCGGACCCCTTTGGGTATATTCTGCTACAAGGTGATGCCTTTCGGTCTAAAGAATGCCGGTGCCACCTACCAGAGGGCCATGACGAAGATCTTCGATGACCTCATACATGAAATCGTTGAATGCTATATCGACGACCTCATGGTGAAAAGCAAATCATACGAAGAACATTTAGAGCATCTGAAGATCGTATTTCAACGCCTCCGGCAATACAACTTGAAAATGAACCCTCTCAAATGCGCGTTCGGAGTTTCCTCGGGCAAGTTCCTAGGATTCATCGTCCGACACCGAGGCATCGAGATAGACCCGTCAAAGATCAAGGCGATTATGGAAATGCCCCTGCCAAGGACTCTCAAGCAATTGCGATCTCTCCAAGGGAAGCTCGCGTATATCCGGCGATTTATAGCCAATCTCTCAGGCAAGTGCCGTCCTTACAGTCACCTGATGAAGAAGGGAACCCCTTTCGTCTGGGATCTCAAATGCCAAAGCGCACTGGACGAAATCAAGCAATACCTGCAGAATCCGCCAGTGTTGGCTGCTCCAGTCAAGAAAAAGCCTCTCATTCTGTATACAACCGCCCTCGAAGGTTCTTTAGGTGCATTATGGGCACAAGAGAACGACCAAGGGAAGGAGAGAGCCCTCTACTATTTGATTCGAGTTCTACTTGGGGCAGAAAGCAATTATTCTCCCATCGAAAAACACTGCATGGCATTGATCTTCGCGATAACGAAGCTCAGGCATTATGTGTTGGCGCATGAAGTCCGTCTCACATCGAAGGTGGATCCTCTCAAGTATTTGATGTCAAAGGCCATATTGACGGGGCGGCTCGCTAAATGGGCCTTGCTCTTGATGGAGTTCTTGTCACGACCCGAAATAGCACGTGACTGGCCCTCGAATCATATGAAGCCTATAGGACCCCATCTATTTCAAGTAAGCCAAAAGCCCAGAAATCTAAAACTGTTTTAAATAATAAAGGAAGGAAAACTAGTTTTAAAGAAGTGAAGAAAAACATGTTTTAAAAACAAGCTTTTTAAATAAGTAAACCGAATATGCATTTTAAAAATCTCTAATCTTTTCTGAAAATTTCGGCAGAGTTTTCTTTGTAAATACTGGCCCCAAACGGGTACAACATGGATAGTATATATATACAATGATAAAAGGCATCCCCAAGCGGGAGCTAGCTCTTCGTCAATCGACGGTCACAACCACGTAAGCAGTATAATATACAACGCCGAAGGGCGAGGATCAAAACTCAAAAGGAAACTCAAAATCAGCATGAAAACCATAATACTACAACGCGCGACTCTAAGGTCGAAATAATACACAACTGGTTTTCTAAGTATGAAACAATATACATGTTTGGTTGATAGAATTACTAGATACAACTGAATATAATAAATACAAGGGCGGTCACGATGCGAGTGAACACACCTACTAATGCAATCACCCAGAAGGAAACAATTTGCCAGAAAAGCCGCAATGGAACCTGTACGGCAAAACCTGCAAGAACTGTGGCACAACGGGGGTGAGTTGCCAACTCGTGAATAGGAAACATCACAGAGCAGAAATCATATGTATAGCACCATCCTAGGTCAATACGATCAAAAATATATATAAACCTCAAATGAATAAGTCTGAAGCATGATAAGGTGGCAAAGGTAAACATCTATACATAAGTGTAGTACCAAGTGCTCGTGACAGCGCCTCAGGTAACAACATATCATAATGTGAGGTATGATCAATGTAATCAGTGTCAACTATATCATGAAGTCTGTGAGTATGTGGATATCATCCAACTATGTAATCAATGTCATCAATATCAACTATATGTATGTAGGTATGTGTGTGGATCTCGTCCACGTGTCACCCAATGACAATAAGCATCATGCAAGTAAATATCGTAAAGCATATGCATGGAAGTATGAGGATATAAATCAGCAGGTGTCCCTCGCGACACATCAAAATCATGGAACCGGAGTATCCAGCATCGACACTCGAAAACATCATGAAAGCTGTGCTCAGCATCGGCACGTAAATCCTCATATATCGGGCTCCGTCAGTCCGGATCGGCCCACGGGCTCCGTCAGTCCGGATCGGCCCATATCATCTCTCGATTCCGGTCGGTATCCTCTGGATATTCGTCGAGCCCAAATACTATCACCGGTAAGTAGTAGTCTCTCTGCCAGGCTCACCGTCTGTATACACAGCATCCCTTTCTTGCCCCGGGGTACCATACCGGGTCCACCATATACCCGCAATCGGCCTTATCCGCCTCTTCGAATCGGGTTTCACATGTCGCTCTCAGAACCGAGAAAACACATGGTGGACGCACTGAAATATCATATCAAGGGTAACCAGGTTTTTAAAACAATACATACTTTCTTTTGAAATACCCATGGTTCCCAAATCCAGAAATATCATAGAAACAATATATCTCAATGCGTATAATCATAAGGCATGATGTATGCGACATATAAAAGAAATGTAAGCATATCAGTATATCATGCAATATGGAATAGTAATATGCACATATTGAGGGAAACCACTCTTTTAAAATGAATACAGTTTTAAGATATATCTTGCGGTTCCCAATTCTCTAATCAAGCCAGAATCATCTATGTACGTGCAAATACTTATGTATGCAAGTATGGGTGTACAATATGTATGTACCCAACTATGCCCTGCAAGGGGTCGTATCCTGAATGTAACAGTCTACAGTGTAGTGACATGGCAATTATCGATGATGAAATGTGTGAGCCGGCAAGCAGGTGTATGTGAAACATATGCATCATCGATAATGGTGTTGGTGTCCTAACAGCATAGTTTTAATATAACAATAAACATATTTAACATGCAATGCAATGCGAACAGCAAGAATATACGGCAAATGAATAATAAACACAACAGTGCAGAATCTACATCAATGTATTTATGTCATACTGTTTTGCCATTTGAAAGAAGATGAATCGGGGTTTTTAGGAATATAAGGGCTACGGTGTTTTTTAGAAAAGATGTGTCTTTTGAAAATATCCGTAGAATCCCTTTTCCTGTCTTTAAAATACTCCCGATTCGTTAGTTTTTGAAATAGGTATGATATCGGTCTAGCCTAACATCTACTAAGCAAACTACAGATCTAACTAACAAGCTAATCAGGAGGGATATGGAAACCACCTAAATCTGAGTCGATATATATATATATATATATATATATATAATAGTCGGTGATCCCGCCTCAAAGGTACTGCGTACGATCCAATATCATATGACATCCTCGAGTCATGAGTGCGGATCTATCATCAATATAAAGCTCGTACGGTAAATCATCGTACGGCATCCCAAAAGCTGGGTACGGGTCAATATCACATTCATCTCATCAATTATCTGGTATCCTTATCATCATATCTCATGATCTGGGGTACTGATCTAAGTCTAGTACAAATCGATACCATTTATATAAATGCGTGTGTAAAACACACGTCCAAAAGCCCGGTAAAATCTCATGTCGTAGCCCAAATACGAACCTCATCATATCATCGATCTCACGGCACTTTGTCCAAAGTCATCGACTCATCTCCGATATCATTTGCTATCCTCATCTTCCAGGTATAAGTATAACAAATAAACATGTATGTGCGTGTGGGTGTAAACCTATTCTAGGGTTCGCAACTAGAAAACTATACTAGTTTATTCTAAACCCTACTCTATCCAAAACACACCTAATCACATCTAGAATATCCATGACACGTATAAAGCTGTCATATATAGTATATAAATATAGTATACTAAATCTCGAACTGCGGGGGTGCTATACGCCATCCACCCGACTTCCCCCGTAGATATAATCTACTTACCTTGATCTTGCTTGCCGATGTCGATGTCGCCACCATCTTCTTCATCGTCTCGGATCACCGTGGGGGTACCTACATTTCACACGTATCGTATCGCATCGCATTAAAACTAAATCAAAACCAAAACGACACACGAAAACCAAAACGATACGCTTAAAAGCCTATAGGTTAGAACCTATGTTTAGCTCTCGCAAACCAACCCGATATCACTCGAAATAGACGTACAAACGTCACGTGATCGAGATAAAGCACAAATACAAAAATCCAAAATTTAAAATACGGAAAACCATAACTCAAACCAAAGCAACAACTAGAGAAAGTGGTCCCGGATTTTGACTCGGGCTAAAATAGGGCAAGCAAACATCTCTGGGGTGAAATATAGGGTACATATGACCTACTGAAGCAACCTGGGCACCTAGTTCAACATGGGGGCCGGCCACATCAAGGGAAAATCTGGCCAGACCAGTTCTAGAATGGAGTTAGGGCCTTGTTCTGGTAGGGTGGTCTCCTGGTGGTTTAACTAAGTCCCTGGTATTGTTTGTTTGTCTCAGAACTTCCCCGAGTCATCCCAGATTTCCCTTCACACCCTAAAACTCACAAACCGACATTGCAAAGTTCTGTAAATCCATATTTTTCAGTTTCAGTTGGGTTGGTCTTGGTTTCTATCACTTGGGAGGGGTTTAAGGTCACCACAAGAGTTCAATTGCACCATCTCTACTCAAGTCAAACCTTAATTCCCAACTTGAGTTTTCAAAGCTCACTAAACTTCGCCAAAACGCTATTAAACTTGAAATGAGGCTAAAGCACTTGAAATGCTACCCTAATTGTGAAAGGGTTACCTCATCTAGCTCCCATGAATCCTCTATAGTACCAAATGAAAGCTTTCTTGGTCTATAGTATAGCTTGTGCGCTTGAGCACATTTTTTGTGAAGTGGAAATAAAGTTTTGGAGTATTTTTCATGGAGTTTTGTGGCTTGAAGATGGAGGAGGATGGGGGGCAGCAGCAGCAGCAGCAAGAAGAGGAGGAGGGGGAGGCGGCAGCAGCAGCAAGAAGAGGAAGAGAGGGGAGAAAAATGTGTGAATAATTGAAGAGGGATGGCTCAAGACCAAGTCAAAGGTAAACTCTCACCTTTCTCTCTCTTGCCCATGCCTATATATTCTATTCTTTTCTTTTCTAATTTCCTTTTCTCCTAAATAGTAACCCCAAAACAAAATCCATGCACCCAAAAACATGTAGTAAAAATGCAACATGTGTTAATAAAAAGATATGGTGCATGTTTACACAAAATACGTTTAAAGCGCGATTAACGATTTTTAATCGCGATTAGCACTAAATTAGCATATAATTAATCATAAAAACTTAAAATTTGCATAATTCACATAAAACACCCTCTTTTAATAATTTCCATAATTTTTCAAATTTTTCCCAATTTATCGGTATTTAATTATACCGCCCTATTAAAATATTCAATATTTTATTATTAAATTATAAAAATTCCCAAAAATAATATTTTTTTTTTAAATGTTACAATCTTCCCCCCTTAAAGAAATTCGGTCCCCGAATTTAAATTTAAACCCCTTAAATACTAAAACATTTCAGTAAAAGTCCAAGTCGTCGGGGCTCCGAAATCATCAATACATAAAACGCATCATAGCGCAATGCATGCACATGGGTAATGAGCACATAACTCAAAATCAAAACTCCGTCAAGCATCCCGCAATCATCGGAGTCATGGTAAAGACACAAATGTCAAATCCAAGACAAAACCAATATGATATATATCAAAACCATACATACAGACATCAAATCTATACATGAAAATATCTGAAAGAATGCATGCCAAACCTTTCATGTTGTTGTGCGATGCGCCTAGCACTGCACAGTGGCGGACGTCTAAGGTAAGAAAATAACCATATATGTATATATCTTTTGTTTAATATGTGCGTTCCGCCGTTTTGAAGACAATTTAGAAGGGTTTCCTTGTTTTAAACGTTTCGTGTCATATCATACACGTAGGTATATACTGAGACTATAGCTCGCTTGTTGGAAATCCCTTCGATAACTATCAATGCATGCAAAATATATCCAGCTACTGTCCTCTTACTAGTCCTGCTCAGTACGAAAACATCTAGCAAATATCATAAAAACGTACTGCTCCATAAGAAATAAATCGCAAAATGTGCATATGAATGCTATGTGCGTCTGGTGCGCACGGAAATCAAAATCCATATATGTGCCATACATATGCACAGAAATAACATTTAAGTGCAATGGGTGTGCACGTAACATCTGTCAAGGGCAACGGGCGTGCCTGACAGCAACATCAGGTGCATCTGACATGCATGAAGAATCCCGATTTAGTGCATCTGGTGTGCACCAAAATCGTAGCTCAAAACATGCGTTCAACACGCGCGAAATCCAAATCGGTGCATTCATCTTGCACGAATAAAATCTAAATCATGTGCATTCAACATGCACGAAATCAGGAAATCCAATATCAAGCGTCGAACATGTGCAAAGTCCAAATCAAATGCACGGAGTGCAAGAAATTAATATCAATATCAGAATCAAAATCGACGGTATACAATACGTCTCAATCCAAATCAGGTATACCGCGGTATATAATCTTACAACCATGTGCATCCATGTGCACAATCAAATCTAAGCACAGAAGTGCATGAAAACTATGCTGAAGGCATAAGTCAAATCACATGCATAATATAGGCATGATACCAAATCAACATATCGAATGACATCAAACTGAAGTCAAGTGCAACCGTGGTGCACGAAAACAAATATCATGGGACTCAGCCATCAAGACTAAATCAGGCGAATAGATCGCCCAAAATACCGAAATCCAAGGTGACGGATACGTGATAATCGAATCACAAAATTACAAATCATAAATACCGTCGTCGATATGTCCTCCTTCAAAGTCGAGAAGGTGCCGGTGCATCCCATGCTAGCAGCACAAGATATCTACTTGCCTCCTGCTCACGGTCTGACGTCCTCTGTCTTTGGGTCCTTATCTTTTTTGTGAATTAACAATCTCGCAATCCATCGGCTCATCGGCCCTGTCAGGTGTGCTAATGGGGACGATTCCGTCCTGGCACTTCTCTGGTTATCTCTCGGTCAATCCTCACGACCACTCGTAAAGCAGCACGTCACTGGCGCCGACCTCTGGTCCTCTAAATACACATTACACATCTTATCCTGGGTGCAAATTGAAAGGTTAGCCTAGCACCTCATGAAGGGTTTGGAAGCATCACATGTACCAAAGATGGAATTTTTAGGGTGCTAAGTTAACATGCAAAGGATCGATCCTAGAAAAATTAGGGTTTCAAAAACTTTTCACGTCATCATATGAAAGAAATGCTAGGGTTTAGAGAGTACAACCTTTGTAGCTCCCTATGCTAGACTCCTTGGCTACTTGGGGTTTGAAATAGCTCCGCTTGAACTCCTCGAGGTCACCGATGATCCACCCGGAGTCCGCTTTGTCCAAGCTTGCAACTTTATCCGATCAAGTGAACGAAATCAAGCTAACACTCTAAACAAGTGGGCTAGACTTGTGTAGAATGGTGTTGTGGTTCTCTTTCTCACTTCAAAATCCAATCTTGATGAGTATATTGCTCACTACAAAGAACTAGAGAGCAAGTGAAGAAGGAGGAAGAAGATGATGGCTATATGAGAAGACGATAAGAATAATTCTCTATAGAAAAATGGAAAAATATATCAATATATATTTTCTATCTATCATCTCAAACCATGGTTGAATCATTATTGTACTATAGTTAAAACACAAAAGGAAACTTTACCAAAGGTTAAAAGGTGGGTGAGAATGGTTAGGTCAAAAGAAGAGTGTAGAACAAATCAATAATGAACCTTTTCTTTCCTTTTATGTTTTAGTATAAATACAATAATAATTCATAAATAAAACCATGGTGTGAGTCTTATATTGCCACCATTTCCTTGTATAATCAACCATGAAAGATGTATGTATGTATGTATGTGTATATGTACATCCATATGTGCATGAATCAAAAAGAAGGCATACATACATGCATACATCCAACTAACTCAAGAAAAGATTTCAAGTGAGAAGCTAATGGTTAAATGATAAATCAACACTTGATTTATCAATCCGGCCATATCACATATGACCCCTACCAAAAGCAAGCCGCCCGATCAATATACGGTATCCTATACGCGCATTTTAATTGGGTCCATACGCATATCGCATATGCACACCACAACGTTTCGCCGGGACTAGGAAACTCCATTGTGGGACTCTGAGACTCGTCAATACGCCGGCAGTGGGTGATGATCATATCAAGCACCCCCAAGTCTCAAGCGGTCAGCTAAACGTAACAGCCACCCGGGTATTGAACGATCAGAAGAGAACAAGCGAACCTGCTACAACTCCCGTCGAGCCGATCGGCAACACCTCCCGTACAGTCCGGTCTCCTCGTCTGATATGTCGTATATCAAGTCTAGGGGTGGTAAACGTCAGACCCCAATAACTGATAAGTCGTGCCGATGTTAGGCTCGTAACGGGTCGAGAAACTACTGGTAACACTTACCAGCAAATCTCTGAATCAGCCCTGGCCAGGGACTTCCCTGTTACAGCCAATCGAGCACAGCGCAACATCAACCCCCAATACCGGGAGAGAAGAAACCCCTCCTATCGCTCATTGCCTCCATGTGACTCGGGACTGTACCCAAAAACTACCGTTTTGCACGCCCTCATGGACGTGGTAAGGTGGAGATCAAAGCACAGTGGGAATCACACAAGACTCTATGACGATCTCGGGTCTACAGACTAACCTGTACAAGTGTCACCTAAGAACTGCCATCTGACGTGAGGTATAATACCATCTGAGAGTTCTCGGCGAGTCCGTCCAGTGTACCCAGTCTCCACTAAGCACCCGTATATCATCTCTGATGTCAAACACCAATGGATATGGGACCATCCATCGCCCATCTCATGGGTCGAGAAGCGTATACGCTAGTCTACACTGGTATATCGATGCCCCGTCTCGATACACCTATGACTAGGGACCTTGAAGGATGTACTTATGGACTACCATTTCCCCACTAGTATGGTCTGCATCATAGTCTAGGTAGTCAAGTACACATCCTAAGGGCTTTACCAACATGTAACTATAAGACAGTATAAAGAGACTAGTGTACATGTTAAGATAAAGAGCAACCAGATAGCATACTATCATATCGAGCAAGAAAGTCATCTCTATATATGTCCAAACATCCAATATAATATACATCATCTGTACAATACTGGCCTCTAGGGCATACATACAACTAACACAAATCTTATCGCGGCAGTGCCCTGGAAGGAATCCTGCTCAAGGTCTCTTCCGATCTCGCTTATGCCGAACTGTACGGAGGCTGGTACTCCTGCATAATCTTTTCTCGCTCTCTGGACATCTGCATCCTCAGCACGGCATTTCCTCGGAAACCGGTCGCATCCCAACGCCTCTGTAGACATATCCGACCTTTAAGCTTAACGGGGAGTAACAACAGCTCGTCAGTATCTCGCACGAACCTCTTATCCCGCTTGTCTATAGCATCATCCACTTCGACGTCACGTCTCTATCTGCGCACTGCAAATGTTCTTGGATACGGTCCATCCGAAGTCTCTCACACGGACTCGAAATCATGAACTCGGTATCTTCATCACTCTGTGTAAGAAATCTAGCCGAACACGTCCTCAGGAACTCGTCCCAATCTGTGGAGGTATACTCCATACTTGTCCGTTCTTGATCAACCCACAACGCATCTGGGTGAGGTCCTCTATCCGAACCTAGTCAACTATCTCATCGACGATGCCGAACTCTGGCCTGCTGGGTGAGCGCAATTTGACCGCTCCTGGGTCCCAGTCTTCTCGTATAATATTCCAGAAAGGTCCTGTCAAGGTCTCTCTCAAATCTCGTTTCTGTCGAATTACCCGGAAGTTAGCACCCTTACTATATCTGTTTCTTGTTTCGGAATGGCTGCATACTCATCGCGACTTCTTCTGGAAGATATATCCATATACAACGCCTCTGCATGCGTATCGCATCTCTGATGTCAGCGGAGTGGAACGTCATCTCATCGAATTCTCGTGCGAACTCTTTACTCCACTCTGTTCTAATGTCTACTGATTCGGACTCGTCTTCTCGTAGCTGCATGGACTGCACTCCAACGGCTATACTCGTATCTGGAGTCTCCCAAGAAATCTGTCCCATCACATGATATCCGAATGATGTCGAACCATCCGATCGATTTGTCAAAACCTCATAATCCCCCAAGAGATCAACATCTTGAGTACAGTTTAATAGTATTCCAGTACATACCACAGCACCTGTGGACCAACCGTAGAAGGGCAAACCCAAGCCACACAAATGGCACCGCTAAACTGCCGCAAACCCTAAGATTCGAAGGCGTTCCATGGTCATTACGTCGAGTTAGGGTTTCATTCTTCTAGAGGGTCCATAGCATTACTTGCATTGTCTTCTGAATACTTTAAACTTGGAATCGGGTTCCTGACATTCGATCGTCTCTATCGACTCTCAACGAATCTGCGTGAAGTCGTCTCTAGCTGGAATCAATCTATCTGATGACCTCGTATCGGGGTAAGCGAACAAACTACATGTCCTAGTCATTCATCCTCGGGTGAGTAGTGACCTTCCACCATATCTCTAAGTATATACTCATGCTGCGGTAGCTCCAACATCTGGGCGATATCTCGTCATTTGCAGCAACAACTGGCTCATTCGTCTGTACGCTGAACAGCGCCTCAATCATCATGAATAAGCGATATATCAATGATCATCACTATCTGGCTGGCCTCTAGCAGTAGCCTGATCCTCTGGTACCGATCAACACATCCGGGAAATCTCGTAAAAGCGATCTGTCAAACGCTCATGGCGCGAAAACGCAATAAAGCGACGCCTCTATATGCAATCGTATGTCCCTGAAATCACGCCCTGGTCAGTCCTCGTCCATGACGAGCTCGTGCTGACGCAACTCTAGCCGTAGCTCTCTCTGCCCGTGTAATCATGGCAGCAAAATCATAATCAGTATCGATGAGGATAGATCATAGAAATGAATATAATACTGTGCAAGGAAATGTATATCCTAAGGTTTCTTAAGCGGAGTAGCATATCGTAAATATGCCGCGGAACATACGTACGGTACGTCACTCTACTCAAGCTACCTACTCTATCAACCAAGGGTCATCCTATGCGACGAAAGTTCGGGTATAATACCCCTTCGACTAAGTCTAAGTTCCGTAAGGTCAAGCCTAAGTTTCGTATATATATAAACGCTCTAGGCTCCGCATAGTCAAACTTAGACTCGAACTAAGGTTAACCTAGTGCTCTGATACCAACTTTGTCACGACCCGAAATAGCACGTGACTGGCCCTCGAACCATATGAAGCCTATAGGACGCCATCTAATTCAAGTAAGACAAAAGCCCAGAAATCTAAAACCATTTTAAATAATAGAGGAAGGAAAACTAGTCTTAAAGAAGTGAAGAAAAACATGTTTTAAAAACAAGGTTTTTAAATAAGCAAGCCGAATATGCATTTTAAAAATCTTTAGTCGTTTCTGAAAATTTCGGCAGAGTTTCCTTTGTAAATACTGGCCCCAAATGGATACAACATGGATAGAATATATATACAATGATAAAACGCATCCCCAAGCGGGAGCTAGCACTTCGTCAATCGACAGTCACAACCACGCAAGCAGTATAATATATAACGCCGAAGGGTGAGGATCAAAACTCAAAAGGAACCTCAAAATCAGCAAGAAAACCATAATACTACAGCGCGCAACTCTAAGGTCGAAATAATACACAACTGGTTTTCTAAGTCTGAAACAATATACATGTTTGGTTGATGGAATTACTAGATACAACTGAATATAATAAATACAAGGGCGGTCACGGTGCGAGTGAACCCACCTACCAATGCAATCACCCAGAAGGAAACAATGTGCCAGAAAAGCCGCAATGGAACCTGTACGGCAAAACCTGCAAGAACTGTGGCACAAAGGGGGTGAGTTGCCAACTCATGAATAGAAAATATCACAGAGCAGAAATCGTATGTATGACACAATCCTAGGTCAATACGATCAAAAAAATATATAAACCTCAAATGAATAAGTCTGAAGCATGATAAGGTGGCAAAGGTAAACATCTATACATAAGTGTAGTACCAAGTGCTCGTGCCAGTGCCTCAGGTAACAACATATCATAATGTGAGATATGATCAATATAATCAGTGTCAACTATATCATGAAGTCTGTGAGTATGTGGATATCATCCAACTATGTGATCAATGTCATCAATATCAACTATATGTATGTAGGTATGTGTGCCAATGACAATAAGCATCATGCATGTAAATATTGTAAAGCATATGCATGGAAGTATGAGGATATAAATCAGCAGGTGTCCCTCGCAACACATCAAAATCATAGAACCGGAGTGTCCAGCATCGACACTCGAAAACATCATGAAAGCTGTGCCCAACATCGGCACGTAAATCCTCATATATCGGGCTCCGTCAGTCCGGATCGGCCCACGGGCTCCGTCAGTCCGGATCGGCTCATATCATCTCTCGACTCCAGTCGGTATCGTCCGGATATCCGTCGAGCCCAAATACTATCACCGGTAGGTAGTAGTCCCTCTGCCAGGCTCACCGTCTGTATACACAGCATCCCTTTCTTTCCCTGGGGTACTATACCGGGTCCACTATGTACCCGCAATCGGCCTCATTCGCCTCCTCGAATCGGGTTTCACATGTCGCTCTCAAAACAGAGAAAACACATGGTGGACGTACTGAAATATCATATCAAGGGTAACCAGGTTTTTAAAACAATATATAATTTCTTTTGAAATACCCAAGGTTCCCAAATCCAGAAATATCATGGAAACAATATATCTCAATGTGTATAATCATAAGGCATGATGTATGCGACATATAAAAGAAATGTAAGCATATCAGTATATCATGCAACATGGAATAGTAATATGCACATATTGAGGGAAACCGCTCTTTTAAAATGAATACAGTTTTAAGATATATCTTGCGGTTCCCAATTCTCTAATCAAGCCAGAATCATCTATGTACGTGCAAATACTTATGTATGCAAGTATGGTTGTGCAATATGTATGTACCCAAGTATGCCCTGCAAGAGGTCGTATCCTGAATGTAACAGTCTACAGTGTAGTGGCATGGCAATTATTGATGATGAAGTGTGTGAGCCGGCAAGCAGGTGTACGTGAAACATATGCATCATCGATAATGGTGCTGGTGTCCTAACAGCATGGTTTTAATATAACAATAAACATATTTAACATGCAATGCATGAAAACAGCAAGAATATACGGCAAATGAAAAATAAACACAACAGTGCAGAATCTACATCAATGTATCTATGTCATACTGTTTTGCCATTTGAAAAAAGACGAATCGGGGTTTTTAGGAATATAAAGGCTACGGTGTTTTTTAGAAAAGATGCGTCTTTTGAAAATATCCGTAGAATCCCTTTGCCTGTCTTTAAAATACTCTCGATTCGTTAGTTTTTGAAATAGGTATGACATCGGTCTAGCCTAATATCTACTAAGCAAACTACAGATCTAACTAACAAGCTAATCGGGAGGGGTATGGAAACCACCTAAATCTGAGTCGATATATATATATATATATATATATATATAATAGTCGGTGATCCCGCCTCAAAGGTACCGCGTACGATACAATATCATATGACATCCTCGAGTCATGAGTGCGGATCTATCATCAATATAAAGCTCGTACGGTAAATCATCGTACGGCATCCCAAAAGCTGGGTACGGGTCAATATCACATTCATCTCATCAATTATCTGGTATCCTTATCATCATATCTCATGATCTCGGATACTGATCTAAGTCTAGTACAAATCGATACCATCTATATAAATGCGTGTGTAAAACACACATCCAAATGCCCACTAAAATCTCATGTCGTATCCCAAATACGAACCTCATCATATCACCGATCTCACGGCACTATGTCCAAAGTCATCGACTCATATCCGATATCATTTGCTATCCTCATCTTCCAGGTATAAGTATAACAAATAAGCATGTGTGAGCGTATGGGTGTAAACCTATTCTAGGGTTCGCAACTAGGAAACTATACTAGTTTACTTCTAAACCCTAATCTATCCAAAGTACACCTAATCACATCAAGAATATCCATGACACGCATAAAGCTATCATATATAGTATATAAATATAGTATACTAAACCTCGAAGTACGGGGGTGCTATACGCCATCCACCCGACTTCCCCCGTAGATATAATCTACTCACCTTGATCTTGCTTACCGATGTCGATGTCGCCGCCATCTTCTTCATCATCTCGGATCACCGTGGGGGTACCTACATGTCACACGTATCGTATCGCATCGCATTAAAACCAAATCAAAACCAAAACAACACACGAAAACCAAAACGATACGCTTAAAAGCCTATAGGTTAGAACCTATGATTAGCTCTCGCAAATCAACCCGATATCACTCGAGATAGACGTGCAAACGTCACGTGATCGAGATAAAGCACAAATACAAAAATCCAGAATTTAAAATACGGAAAACCATAACTCAAATCAAAGCAGCAACTAGAGAAAGTGGTCCCAGATTTTGACTCAGGCCAAAACAGGGCAAGCAAACAACTCTAAGGTGATATATAGGATACATATGACCTACCGAAGCAACCTGGGCACCTAGTTCAATATGGGGGCCGGCCACATCAAGGGAAAATCCAGCCAGGCCGGTTCTAGCATGGATTTAGGGACTCGTTCTGGTAGGGTAGTCTCCTGGTGGTCTAACTAAGTCCCTAGTATTGTTTGTTTGTCTCATAACTTCCCCGAGTCATCCCAAATTTCCCTTCACACCCTAAAACTCACAAACCGACATTGCAAAGTTCTGTAAATCCATATTTTTGGGTTTCAGTTGGGTTGGTCTGGGTTTCTATCACTTGGGAGGGGTTTAAGGTCACCACAAGAGTTCAATTGCACCATCTCTACTCAAGTCAAACCCTAATTCCCAACTTGAGTTTTCAAAGCTCACTAAACTTCGCCAAAACGCTATTAAACTTGAAATGAGGCTAAAGCACTTGAAATGCTACACTAATTGTGAAAGGGTTACCTCATCTAGCTCCCATGAATCCTCCACAGCGCCAAAATGAAAGCTTTCTTGGTCCATAGTATAGCTTGTGAGCTTGTGCACCTTTTTTGTGAAGTGGGAATAAGGTTTTGGAGTGTTTTTCATGGAGTTTTGTGGCTTGAAGATGGAGGAGGGGGGAGGCAGCAGCAGCAGCAAGAAGAGGAAGAGAGGGGTGAAAAATATGTGAATAATTGAAGAGGGATGGCTCAAGACCAAGTCAAAGGTAAACTCTCACCTTTCTCTCTCTTGCCCATGCCTATATATTCTATTCTTTTCTTTTCTTTTCTAATTTCCTTCTCTCCTTAATAGTAACCCCAAAACAAAATCCATGCACCCAAAAACATGTAGTAAAAATGCAACATGTTTTAATAAAATGATATGGTGCATGTTTGCACAAAATACGCTTAAAGCGCGATTAGCGATTTTTAATTGCGATTAGCACTAAATTAGCCTATAATTAATCATAAAAACTTAAAATTTGCATAATTCACATAAAACACCCTCTTTTAATAATTTCCATAATTTTTCAAATTTTTTCCCAATTTATCGGTATTTAATTATACCGCCCTATTAAAATATTCAATATTTTATTATTAAATTATAAAAATTCCCAAAAATAATATTTTATTTTTTTTTGAAATGTTACAGTTCTCGATAACTTATCGGCCTCTTAAGGCAGTGAAAGGCCCGGCCATCGCCGACTTCCTCGCTGAGCATCTGATACCTGCCGATTCTCCCTTGAATTGCGAACTGCCAGACGAACATGCGTTTGACACGATCGACGGAAGTGATACCCGGTGGGAACTTTACTTCGATGGAGCATCCTCCATGAAGAAGCGCAAACAAAATACCCCTATAATCAAATCAGGGGTAGGCCGCATCTTCGTAACTCCACAAGAAGGGATAATGCGCTTTGCTTTCTCCTTAACATAGCCGAGGACAAACAATGAAGCCTAGTATGAAGCTTTGATAGAAGGTCTCGAGATCGCCATCAACATGGGAATTGAAAGCCTCCTCATATACGGAGACTCCCAACTGGTCATTAGTCAAGTAAACGGCGACTATCAAACGTGCAAGCTAGAGTTGGTGAAGTACGGCGAGAGGTACGGCAACTGCTGACCCAAATACCTTCCTACACCTTGGAAAGCATACCGCGTGCGGAAAATAGCAAGGCGGATGCATTGGCCAAGCTTGATAAAGAATTAGCCGACGAGAACCTCGATGACGTGAGAATCGTGGTACAAAGCCGTCGGGTTCTTGCACCGGCAGAAATATCTCCGGAGTCATCCGAAGAAAAGGGAACGACCAAGCAAACGGCCCTGCAAATAAAAGACCAGGAAAAGGCTAAGGATTGAGGGAAGTTTTTATAGACTACTTTAAATCCTGTCGAACACCTGAAGATGTGTCCTCAAAACAGCAGCTTATGAAACGAGCTCTGTCTTTAGCCTTCGTCAATGATACCCTATACAAAAGGTCATTTGATTCTCTGTGGTTAAGATACCTGGGACCTGAAGAAGCAAAAAGAGTCATCCAAGAAACTCACAACGGACTCTGGGGTTCTCACCAAGACGGACCGAAGATGAAGTTGAAGATCAAACGGATGGGTTATTATTGGCCTACGATGATCCAGGACTTCCTCGAGTATGCGAAGCAATGCCACTCGTGCCAGATTCACGGAGACTTTATCCATCAGCATCCAAATCCACTACATTTAACAGTGGCTAGCTGGCCATTCGAAATATGGGGAACTGACATAATCGGCCCCATCGAACCAACATCATCAAGAGGACATCGGTCCATTTTGGCGACAACTGATTACTTCTCCAAATGGGCAGAAGCAATACCGCTGAGGGAAGTGAATACGGAAAATATCCTCCATTTCTTCAAGACACACGTCATTTATCGGTTTGGAACTCCACGATGGATCATCTCTGATAACGGGCCAGGCTATAAAAGCCACAAGATCAGCCGCTTCGTACAACAGTATAACATAGACTGGAGATACTCTTCAGTCTAAAATCCTCGAGCTAAAGGTCTGGCTGAGGCTTTTAACAAGACACTGACGAAGATCGTAAAAAAGACGGTGTCACGAAATAAGAAGGACTGGCACGAGAGAATACATGAAGCTCTCTGGGCATATCGAACTACGTTCAAATCAGCCACGAACACAACGCCGTACGCATTGGTATTTGGTACAGAAGCAGTACTTCCCCCCGAGATAGAGCTACCCTCTTTACGAGTGGCAGTTCACTACGAGCTAACGGACGAAGAGAATGCTCACCTTCGGCTTGAGGAGCTCGATGCCCTTGATGAAACCCGGCTCATAGCACAACAAAATCTGGAGGCATATAAAGCTAAGATGACACGCTCATATGAAATGTTTACTAGGCCAAGGACATTCCGCCAAGGCCAACTCGTGCTAGTGGTCAAAAGACCTATGATCCCCAATCGTGCCAAACGGGGAAAATTCGAGCCGAACTATGAAGGCCTGTATATCATAGAAAAGGTCTACCAAGGTAGGGCCTATCTACTCATGGACATGCATGGTGAAAGACCTTTCAGGCCAATAAACGGTCTCTTCCTGAAGAAGTACTACGCTTGACGAGTCACGGCCTAGGTCAATGATAGATGACGATGACTATGTCCACTCGCTATCTTCCTAAGCCCAAACTCTATAAGTAGTAACCGGCTTCCTTTACTACGGACCGAAACGTCCTTAAACTAACAACAGAACGAAACGTCCTTAAACTAATAACGGACCGAAACGTTCTTAAACTAACAACGGACCACTATGTCCTAAAACTAGCTGTTGACCGAGATGTCGATAAACTACGGTGGATTGCAGCATCCCAAAGCTAATAAAAAAGAATAAAAAAATAGAGAGAAAAAAGAAAACGGTATGTCCATAAGAAAAATGGGTACGGATGAAAACCCAAAAGGGCTCTGTGAGTAAAAACAGCAGGGCTACCGGCGAGTTTTGTGAAAACCCGAAAGGGCGCAATCTCGTTAAAAAACACTTGCAAGATCCTCTAGACTTTGTAAGGAGAATCCACCTGCGTGAGATCCTTACGACTCACAAGGGAGAAACACACTTAGGGATCCCCATGATCCCTAAGGAGAAATTACACTTGCGAGATCCTCACGACTCGTAAAGAGAACCCTCTTATGGGACCCTCACGGCTCATAAGATTCAAAAGTCTTAAGCTACCGGGATCTAAACCTGTTCTTAAACAGCCCCCATAACCTCCAATACTGCCCTACAAGCGGCTCAATACTGACCCTTGTATACAATCCACGGACGCGAATAAACATTTCCCTAATGAAGTCCCATCCGTGACTGGGGATATGTTTATATGATGAACAACCCTTGTAAGTCCTCTCGACTTATAAGGAGAAGACTTTCTTGTAAGATCCTTACGACTTACAGGAGAACATGCACTTAGGAATCCTCACGATTCTTAAGGAGAAAACGCACCTACGAGATCCTCATGACTCGCAGGGAGAAGTACCTTTATGAGACCCTTACGGCTCATGAAGTCAAAAGCCTTAGTCGACAGGATCTTAACCCTGATCGCTAAGCCACCTTTATTCGACATCGACGGGGGCAAATGATGATTCGCTCCTGGCAATATCCCAGTTGTAGCGGTGCTGATGCCGAAATCGGTGTCTAATTCCAGGCTTGCAGCGAAAAGTCAGCAAGCCACACATGCATACGAAATAGCCGAAATGATGGGGGAACTTGCAAACAAAATCAGCAAGTAAAAAAAATGTATGCACGCAAAATAGCCAAAATGATTGGGCAACTCGCAATAAAAAGCAGCGAGTAAAAAATAAAACAAATAGCCGAAATGATTGGGCACCGCAAAAAATAGCCGAAATGATTGGGCAATCGCGACCTTCGCGATATAAAAGCTGAAATGATACAGCATCGCGGAAAGAAATATAAAAAATGAAATTTATGCCCTACAGGTGATATCACATCAATCCCTGTATACAATCCAGGGGCGTAAACAAAGAAGGAATCATACCTTTCCTCCCCAGGTTTCATCAGAAGAAGAAGCCAAATCTCAACGGTTCACAGATAGCCTGGAAATCATCTCAACATCCGTCTCATTACGACAGACACAACATCAGACAAAGCGGAACCGCGGCAACTCCCAGTTCCATGACTCGGCGTTAAGCAGATGGTCGAGAGTCAAACCCCGACTCCGTGAAATGCGAATAAAGTCAAAAATTCCTGGTTACGTGGAACGCGGCTTATGTCAATCCTGACCCCGTGGGAAACGACCAGAGCGGATCCTGGTCCTCGTAGAGCACGGCAATGACCCCGTGTGAAGCATCCAGAGCGGAGCCTGGTCCTCGCAGAACACGGCAGTGAACCCGTTGGAAGCATCCAGAGCAAAATTCCTGGTTACGTGGAACGCGGCTTATGTCAATCCTGACCCCGTGGGAAACATCCAGAGCGGATCCTGGTCCTCGCAGAGTACGGTAATGACCCCATATGAAGCATCCAGAGTGGAGCCTGGTCCTCGCAGAACACGGCAGTGAACCCGTGGGAAGCATCTAGAGCAAATTCATCGTTACGTGGAACGCGGCTTATGTCAATCCTGGCCCCGTGGGAAACGTCCAGAGCGGATCCTGGTCCTCGCAGAGCACGGCAATGACCCCATGTGAAGCATCTAGAGCGGAGCCTGGTCCTCGCAGAACACGGCAGTGAACCCGTAGGAAGCATCCAGAGAAAATTCCTGGTTACGTGGAACGCGGCTTATGTCAATCCTGACCCCGTGGGAAACGTCCAGAGCGGATCCTAGTTCTCGCAGAGCACGGTAATGACCCCGTATGAAGCATCCAGAGCGGAGCTTGGTCCTCACAGAACACGGCAGTGAACCCGTGGGAAGCATCCAGAGCAAAATTCCTGGTCACGTGGAACGCGAATAATGTCAACTCTGACCCCGTGGGAAACGTCCAGAGCGGAGCCTGGTCCTCGCAGAACACGGCAGTGAACCCGTGGGAAGCATCCAGAGCAACTTCTGATTCAGTGAAATGCAGATGATGATAACCTCACCCATCACTTGCGGGTCCTCACGACTCGTAAGGAAGCAAATTCTCTTGTGAGATCCTTACGACTTGCAAGAGGAAACACACTTAGGAATCCTAACGATTCTTAAGGAGAAGTTACACCTACGGGATCCTCTCGACCAGTAGGGAGAAAATTCTTTATGAGACCCTCACGGTTATAAAGTTGAAAAGTCTTAGGAGGCAGATCTTAACCATGAATCCTAACCCATCGTTGTCCTGCAAAGAGATCGAGATAGACTATCCACAGAATACATTACTAAAAGGGACACACCATCGTGAAGAAAAATATTTATTTTTATTCATGAATCAAAATGAATACAAAGTACAATTCGTGGAAGAACAAAAAAATATACTCTCATTCAGGAGTATGTACAAAGGAAGAATACAAAATATATATATATATATATACAATTCTTCAGGTCGGCGGGCGATTTAGCAGATTTGCCAGTTCATCCCTTTTTCGCTGAGCCTCGCCTTCATGATTCAGTATCGTCAGAAGACGGGCCTCCGCCTGAGCTCGCTGGGCCTGGTATGAGGCAAGCCGGCCTTCAAGCTCTTTCTCAGTAGCCTTATGAGCCTCAACTATTTCACGAGTGAACACGACGGTTTTGTCGATGGCTACCACCTCCTTGATGGCCTCTTGAAGCACTCGCCAAAGATCATACACTTTATTGGCCTTGGCCGTAAGGTTGGCTTGAAGCTCCCTCAGCGCTTTAGAAGCCAGCTCCCTCTCCGAGAACTTGCGGCCAAGCCTTTTCTCACACGATATCATCTTCGCAGCGCATCATTCGATCAGCCCCGCAAGCTCGCCTTTACAGCTGCAACCTCTGAGGGAAGGCGTATAGATTCAAGAATATGCAAGCTAAAATCTATTTCGACGACGATACTTAATCTGGAATAAGCACAAACCACTTGAGGTGGGAAGAAACAAGGAAAGCCTCTGATGTATATCCCATCAAGCATGCATTTGCAACTGTATGAGTTTTTTTTTTAAAAAAGGGAGGAAAAGATACCCAAAAGATGCACATGCAACATAACGATAGCGCTCGCAATTAAAGAAAATTCCCACGGGAAAAATATAAAGCTCATTTACGCAAGAAAAACGCACGTACGAGTATCCTAAAAACATGAAAATTCAACAGAAAGCATATAACAGCCAATGATAAAAAGAATACATCGATTTAAACACGCTACGCCACTAGAAAAAGATCACCAAACAAGGGATCAGTGGCACAAGGGTGAACAAAACAGTATACAAAGTTTTCTAATTCCCTCTCCGCCTTCTCTAGCACATCAAAACGATGATTTTCATGAGGAGTGGCTCCCCACCGATTGGCGCCATGTTCATCCGCAAAAGCAGACATAATAGCCTGTCGGGCTCTTATCTGGCCCAACAGATGAACCGAGCAATCTTTCAGAACCTGAGTAATCAGGCACGCCTCATAAAAATACTTGAGCTTGTCTTCAACTGCATCAAGCATCGCCGGGGTCATCTCCATTGGGTAAGAAGGGATGTCATCGAGCACGGCGAGAAGAATCATCCAGAGCCAAATGGATCCCATTGGAAGAGGGGACCCCTTACGGAACACAAGTTCATATATCACCGCATCACACTCGGCATCGGTGAGCAGGGGATCCACCAGTCGTGCAGCAAAACGAGGAATCATCTCCTCAACAGGTACCTCCCATGGTTGTCGACGAGCATGGGGATGGTTGCAAGCCATAGCACTTAGTTGTTTTCTCAAGATAAATCTCCCAAAGTTGTAATTGGAGTTCTCTGTGAAGAGAGAAGGAAAACTATGGCTTCAAGTTATAAAGGGGAGCATTAATACTGCGCACGGAAAATATTGCATGGTGGAACTATTTCCAAGACCCAGAAAAAGGAAAGGCATTGGAAATCAAAGAGATGGAACTATTTCCAAAGTCCCCTCTCTACATTCAATATCTTACACAGAAAAGGTTGCATGGGAAATTAAAACCCCATCAATAGGGCCTCGCGTGCAGAGCACGTGAGCACCAACCGTGACATGCATTGAAAAGTAAAACAATAGCGCACGTGAATAACACGTGAGTGGGAAGACAAGTTCTGTTAAGTGACCAACAAATTCAAAGTTGTGTGATTAAAGGGAAAAACCCTTGGTGTGGATTTAAAATCCAATGAAGATTTCTGTAAAGTTCTTCAACCGTTCAAGATCATTACCTGAAGAAAAGGGTCTTTCTTGAACAGAGTTAAACTCTGAAGATTTTCGAGACAGAGAACTAAGCTCTGGAAAAGAGAATTAAATTATCAAAGGGAAAAATTAGCAAGGAAGAAGATGAAAGAGTGGAGGCGCTTCTGAAGAGACCCCTGCATTTATAGGATGTGATGGGAAACGTTTCATCTCCCCTATTCCCTAGACAGATCCAACGGTCACAAAGGTGACAGCGTTGCACTCACGTGCGGACACGTGAGAGAAACGCTGTGGGGGCATTTGTTCCTTGATTAAAAATCATGAATTACCTCAATAAGGTATCACGTGTTCACACGTGACCAAAGGTCACGTGTTGACACGTGATCTATTTACAGAATTAAAAATCCTAAGCAATCAGAAGTAAAACAAGTGGCTGAGGAAAGACCCCAAAGGGGGGTCACGTGCTCACACGTGACCAGAGGTCACGTGTTGGCACGTGATGATCCTTCAGCCCAATTAAAGTACAGAATTAAATTCTGAATGAGAAGGGGTCATGTGCCGACACGTGATAGGCTTTGAAAGCCCTTATAACTTGATAGTATTAAATTCTAATTAAGGGAAATCCAAGACCCTAACTGGGAAAGTATTTCTCCAAATCTTTCCAAACAAAAAAGGATTATGGGGGACCGTTGGATTAAAAATCCAAGGGTGATTAAAAATCACCAATTTATGGAAAGATTTTAGACAAGGAAAGATTTCCCTAAATTTGACCAAAAATAACAAACAGAATAACTTTTGGGATTGAAAATCCAATGGTGAATAAAATTTACTGAGTGATCTAAAGGATCATATTAGTTACGAAAAACAAACAAAATCTTTCAATGAAAGATTTACTAAACAAATTGATTCTTTTCCTTCTCCTATAAATAGGAGCCAAGAGGAGAAGAAACGAGGGAGAGAATTTTGGGATCTTGAAATTTCCAAAAGGCAAATAGCAAAGAGAAAAAAAAGAAGAATTCAATTCTCAAGAAAGAAATCCTAGGTGAGAAAGGAAAAAATGATCAAAACTTCAGAAAAGAGAATTTAATTCTCAATCTAAGAGTTTAACTCTTCTGCAAAAAAAAACTTAGTTCTTCCTCTGGTTGAAGATCTGCAGAAGCAAATCTCGCCACAGGTTGAGAATTTAATTCTCATCGGGTTGAGATTCTGCCATGCAGATCCAAAACATAGAAGGGGAATTGAGTTATAGAATTAAATTCTCCCAATTTACAGGAATTTAATTCCTTCAAGATAAAACTAGGGTTTAACCCTATATGAGAATTTAATTCTCCTAAAATTATAGGAATTTAATTCCTTTAAGATGGACAAAACTAGGGTTTAACCCTAATTGAGAATTTAATTCTCTCAAATTTATAGGAAATTGATTCCTCCTAAAATGAAATTAGGGTTTAACACTACATAAGAATTTAATTCTTTCATATAAATGGGAATTTAATTCCTCTAAAACATAATTAGGGTTTAACCCTACAGAGAATTTAATTCTTAAAAATAACAGAGAACTCAAAAGATCTCCATCACATGACCCCTGAACAGATCCCCCAAAAATGAGAAGAAAAAGCTTTGAGGCAATGCCTCACGTGTTCCCACGTGACCTCCAAAACAATGAGAATAAAAGAAAAGACAGATTATAATTTAGGCGCTCTCACGTGTTACCACGTGACCCCTTAGCAAATTCTTTAGTGATCAGCGCACAGATATCCATCACGTGCCAACACGTGAAGGCCAAAAGAGCAAAAAGTGTTTAACACTTATTTACATAACAAAGTAAAAGGAGATCTGGCCCCACCTTTGAGTGCCCTCACGTGTCCCCACGTGACCCCTTCTCCTCTAGTGTTTAACACTAATTCGAGAGCATTATTTCCAGTGTTTAACACTGATTGTCTTCTAGTGTTTAACACTAATTTGAGAATTTTACCTTTTAGTGTTTAACACTAATTTAAGAATCTTATTTCCAGTGTTTAACACTGTTGTCTTCTAGTGTTTAAACACTAATTTGGGAGCTTTATTTCCAGTGTTTAACACTGTTGTTCTCTAGTATTTAACACTACTTTTAGCCAAATTGGCTAATTTTCCAGAGGCAAAAGTCTCCCCTTCAACTGAATCCCAAAATTGAGTAATATTCAGAGCTACAATGTTTAGTGCTCAGCCAAAGATAAAAATATTATCAGAGCCCTCAAACTCTTGTAATGTGGGCTTACACCCAGATAAGTGTTTAATGGTCCAAAAAAGGGCCAATATTTCAAACTTAATTGGACTTAGCCCAAGTTGGCCATAAGTTCTCAATTCAGACTTAACTGAGCCAATGTGCTCATAATATAATTAATTGATCTTAGCTCCAAATTGGACTACAGATCACCCAATCAACCTTGGTTCAAGGGTACATCTCTTCAATCCTTTAATATTTATCGTTGTAATTCCTCAATGTCTTCAAAGAGGTGACGGGTCCCGACAACCACACATTTCATAGACTATGACGTCTCTAAACTACGGACTGTGGGGTCTTTAAACTCATGGACTATGATGTCCTTAACCTCGACCGTGATGTCTTTAAACTAACATTGGACTGTGGGGTCCTTAAACCCATGGACTATGATGTCCTTAACCTCGACTGTGATGTCTTTAAACTAACGTCGGACTGTGTGGTCCTTAAACTCATGGACTATAATGTCCTTAACCTCGACCGTGATGTCTTTAAACTAACATTGGACTGTGGGGTCCTTAAACTCACGGACTATGATGTCCTTAACCTCGACCGTGATGTCTTTAAACTAACATTGGACTGTGGGGTCCTTAAACTCACGGACTATGATGTCCTTAACCTCGACCACGATGTCTATAAACTATCATTCGACCGCGATGTCTTTAAACTAACAATCGACCGCGATGTCTTTAAACTAACAATGGACCGTAATGTCCTTAAACTAATCGACCGCAATGTCCCTAAACTAAACAATAGAGTCCAAGCGCTCTTTTATTGGATCTAAACGATCCTGTTGAGTTGATCTTAGTCTAAAATGAGACTATCGTATCCTTAACAAACGTTTAAGTTGATCTTAGTCTCAAATGAAGCTAACGTATCCTTAAACCCAAACCCCCAAACCCAAATCTAAGAAAGATACGGATTTAGACTAGTCTAAGCCCTACGGGCGACAACATAAATTAGTCTCCGTATACAACCCACAGGCAACCAAACACAAAACAAACACACACGACACGGAGTGACCATATGGGAAGGAGAAAGTTGTTACCGCGATGCGGTAGTATAATTAACTGCAGGGGCTTGCGCCTGCAGGGAAGAGCGTCCCCACAATCAAAAACCTCTCAAAGGAGGGGGAATCTGACAAAGTCTGCTACATCGGCCGCTTCCGTCTGAACCTTCGATACATGGTGTCATAAATCAACTTGGTATCTTCGGAGACACGGATGGATAGCACCAATTAGCATCTGCCCCGAATTTCAGGCAAGACGAACCTACGCGGTCGTGTCTCTGTGTTCGGAGGGGAACACGCCCGAATCAGGAAAACCCTCTGTGTGGGACTCTAATGACTCATCAATACGCTGGCAGTGGGTTTAACCACAAGCATGTCAGTGGCACTAGCCGTACATAACGGCTACCCAGGTATTGAACGAAAGGGAGGCCGACGAGCAAACTCATCCTAAAACCCTACTGAGCCTGGCAGTGACAATATCCGTACAGTCCGGTCCGTTCGTGTATGAGTATCGCATATCGAGTCTAGGGGGTGGACAAAGTCAGACCCCTAATAACGCGACATTTAGTGTCGGCATGAAACCTATCACCAACTGAGAAACTACCGATCCTAGATCGGTAATTCTCGTCTACCCCGGCCGAGAATTTCTGGTGATGGCCACCCGTGCACACCGCAATATCAACCCCCAATACCGGGAGAGACGAATCCCTTGACGACCCGCTCACTGCCTCCATGTGGCTCGGGACTGTACCCAACTAAAACCTGTTTGCACGACTCCTTTGAGCCGTGATAGGGTAGTAATCAAAGTATAGTGGGAACTCACACGAAATAAATGACGATCTCAGGTCGATAGACTAACTTGTACACATGTCACCTGGGAACTGCTATCTGACAATAGCTATAATACCAACTAGCATGTTCCCGGCGAGTCCGTCCGGTGTACTCATAACCTAATGAGCACCTGTATATATCTTAGGTGAACCAACTAACACCAATAACTTGTGAGACCGGCCACCGCCCCTCGTCAGGGTCTCGATCCATATACACTAGTCTACTCTTAGAGTATCGATACCCAGTCTCGAAACTCCCATGACTAGGGACACTTTAAGGATGTGCTTATAGACCACCCAGCTCCCACGTATATGATCTCCATCACACTGCTGGTAGTCATGTAAGAATCCTATGGGCTCTATCAACATGTAATAGTGATCTGTAATGTCACCTGAGGCATGTACACGATGATAAAGACAAACCAGATAGCATACTATTATCTTGAGTAAGACTGTTCTACCGGTATAAATCCTCCCTCAATCATTGCAATCATGTGCCTACGATCCAATAATTGACTTAAGGGCACTATAGCCAACAATCTCCCACTTGCACTTAAGGTTAATTATTGCGGTGTCGCATACTCACAGCCTGTGTTATACCGAACACCCAACTTCTCTACTAATCAGTTTCACAAAGCTCGTTTGTAAAAATATTGCGTTCGAGAAATAGCCTCAGTGAGTGGATCTGCTCCAATGTTTCTTTCTATGTCTCTCTTTATCTCAAGTTCGCGGAGAAAGCCATCTCCCGAAATGAGCAATAGCTGTCTTAGAATATGCTTGGATATCTGATGGGACCTAGTTCACAAATGAACTCCAAATCCAGTAAACTTCTTAGACTGTATCTTCAACTGAATTTAATCAGTATCATGCGCCATGCCTCCCTCGGTATCCTCTTGGACCAACTGTCCAAACTACTGCCCCTCGTCAAGAGGGAAAACTATAACTCTGACAGTCACTCTGTCATCCAGATCATCTTGGAAGCTTGGAATGATAACCGTCTCCAGAAGGAGGCTGTCGTTATCAAATTCCTAGAACATCCACTTATGTTCAAAAACCGCTTCCGAACGTTTCTCTAGAATTGGATTAATATATCAACTTATTGCATCTAGTGCAAAAACAACATTTGGTGCGGTACTTGACATCTCATGATTGACTCAATTTCCTAAGCAAGTGATATGCCAATCATGCACATCCCTCTCCCCTTTAGTCTGTAAGACACCTTTAGAGAGGGTAACTCCATCACCTGCAGGTACACTGCCATGCCAGGAGTCGTCTATTCTAAAACACCTTTAGAATATTGTCTAAGTACCCAGATTGGGAAACTACGCAAATCTATATCTAAAACCATAGATCTAGTAACCAAAATGCCTGATATAGCATCTATATCCTATTTGGAGAAACCACTGTATGACAACCACAGTATAACCGATCGTAGTGTAGGAATTTCACTTCCTACAAAGTGTATGTCTTCCAAATACCAGGACATCATACCCTACTACCTTCTTAACAGATCCATCTCTTATTCTGATTAAGTCAAAGCCTATGACTGTCATATCAAAAATATATGATCTATTTCCGCTATACTTGCTTTAGTCTATAAATAGACACAAGCTTTTTGTCCACTATGCTTCCGCTGCTCCCACTGGCTACAACAACCCTTTGGCAGAGTCATATACACGTGCATTTCTAAAGCTAGTTTAGAACGATGCTATACTCATCCTCATGCCGGGTCTCATAGTCTAGAACAGAAGTAATGGCAAGTTTGGGTAAATAAGAACCTCCCTGTCACCGTCTTTGAGGATACCGAAGTACCTCCCGGGCGCCTGAGGTTACCCACCATATATGTGGAGTGGTTAATGGAATGTCAAACCCGATTGAATCTTTAGGTTCTATTAAATTTTCAGTAATCGTTTGTGGTTCTGGAATTACTTCCAGTTCTACCATAATCCCACTACTATTTTCTAAAAAAGTCTATTTTACTAAAACTGTGGCAAGTCAAGAACAATATCACAATTGATCTTCCAGATAGTAGAAAGTTACCCCTCGTCATAGCCCGGGATAACCCACAAACTGCCATTACAGAAACGTGTCTTGAGTTATCCAGAGTCTGATTTTAAGCATAAGCCAGACAACTCCATATACCTTAACATCATTAAGATATGAACCATTCTAAATATAGAAACAAAGGCACTGATTTAATTGGAACCAGATTCAAATCATGCAGCTGTCTCCAGTGCATGTCAACTAAATGGAGAGAGGCCAATCAGCATTACTCAACTTAGGAGTGCATCCAGATATGAGTAACCTGAAAAAGAAGCAAGTTCTCAAAACCATTACTATCAACTGAATACCAAACACAAGTATCTACATCTTCAATCAGTTTGAAGAATCATGATACTTGCAACATGTGGTTCTCTACTTTATTCTTGTACCTATAACTTCTCAAAACCTGGACCTTCTATTTCTACAAAACACTTGTCTAAGACTGGAGAAGTCACAAGTAAACAGAATATAGTACGAGGACCATCCCCTTTGTCCTAATGGACACTGGACAATATATAATACTTTGTATAACTCCTCTGAGTTGAATAACTCAAACCCTGTGCGTCGTAGGTTGAAAACTATACTATGGTTAAGAAGAATTACACCGCTGTTTAATGCTCCTTACCTAACCATCAACTGATATAGGTAAATGTCATGGACATAATTTCAAAACGTTATATCTCACTTTATAAAATAAACGTACAGATATATCAGTTTGCAATTGGTGCATAACACGGATATTCAAAACCAAATATTTGCCGTCAGGCAAAACCCCAGGTGATTTCCTCAAATATCACCAATTACAACGAATTCCGATATAAAGAGGATATAATCACCTAATTCCCAATAACTTACTCCCACTCATGATCTATAAAACCATACAGATGTGAGAATCAAACCTGGTAAATACATACCCTGGAGTAAGGATCTAATTGGGAAATCAATTTTCAATTAACAATGCATAATGAAACTAAAACATGAAAATGTTTCGAAGGGGTAGCTGGGTATTCCTAGTAATGCCTCTACCATTTTCCATATTCCTGACTGTAACCGTATATTTCCTTTGTCATCTCTCCAAATCCCTTTATTTGTCTTTACTCATTACCTTCTGTACACCATCCTTAGGCTAAATGGTTTTCTTCATTCCTTACCGTTCGGCATCAGCCTATGGTTTGGAAGAAGACTATCTAATAAGCGTAATAGCTGTACCCTCTAATCCTAGAAGCACTCACAACTTGAGAGAAGGTAAAGATAAAAGACAACTGAATAATCCTTATTCTATTTCTCCTGAACTAGAATCCATCCTCGAACTGGAACAAGTTCCTTCGAGTTCGTATGTAACTATACGACGGATTATCCAATAACTGTGGATTTTCGTAGTGATACGGGGTGTTCTGGAGAAATTCAAAGGTGAAGTAGGAGTGGCGATGAAATACGTGGTTTGGTCGTGAATGATAGCAGTCGCAATTTACTTTGCCCTCTTTCTGATCCCTTTATTTGTCTTTACTTATTACCTTCTGTACACCACACTTAGACTAATTGGTTTTCTTCCTTCCCCACCTTTCGGCACTTGCCTATGGTTTGGAAGAAGACTATCTAAGCGCAATAGGTGTACCCTTTCCTAATCGTAGGAACCCTCACAACCTGAGAGAAGATAAAAGGAAAAGATAACTGAATAGTCCTATTCAATTTCTCCAGAACCGGAAACCATCCTCGAATTTGAAACAAGTTTTTTCGAGTTTGTATGTAACTATACGAAGTTCATATCCAATAAATGTGGATCTTCGTAGTGATATGAAATGTTCCATAGAAAAGCAAACGGTACAAGTAGGAGTGGCAATGAGGAATGCAACTCAGACAATCCAAAAGTCAATATGTTTTAAGAAGGTCCGGTTATCTTGGTTACTGAGTTATAGTCTAGGGTCGGGACATGGTCGCTGCCAAAGAGAGAGAGAAAAGAAACACTCAGCGTGCACTCTAACTTAGATCAGAATGGTCAATCACTTTATCTAATCAGGATATCTCCCACTGTATTCTCAAATTCTCCTCTAAACCTGAAAGAAGAATTAGTCGGGATCACCCAAGGAGTAAACCAACTCATCAGTGGGTATCTGTAAGTCTACGGTAGCACCCCGGCCGTCATTCTGATGCCAAACGCGGAACAAAAACTTTTGTAACTAGCGCTATCGCATACTATAACCCGGATCTTTCCATTAACGCTAAACTAACAAACTGTAAAGAGCTAGAAAGGCTATACCGATCGATCCGAGTCCTTCGGTCATTAGCCATCATCCCACGCTCCTCGTGGCAACTCCGATCTCTTGTCTCCTCATCGAGGTGGCACCACGTCAACGGATCTTTAAACGGGCTCCCGCCTCTATACCGAGGCAACTCGGTCATCAAGTCTGCTAAAAGAGATGACCAAGATGAAGTAGAGAACGAGTAGAATACTTTGTCTCAAACACCCTAGGGTTCTCATCACATGAGAGGGTTAGGGTGGATGTTGAAGAAGATGTTAAGGATTGGAAATGGTGAACTCAAGAAAATCAAGAGAGCAAAAGAAAACCAAGCATATAAACTTCTCTCTTACTTTCTTACTCTTTTGTGAATAGATATATGAGGTTATATATTCTAAACCAAAAGAAAATATCGTATAAAAAATATCTCCTCAAATATCACTTCATAAAACAAAACTCATTAACTCTTTAATGACTCACTAGATGACTCATTACATGAGTCATTAGTGAACATTCTAGAGTTAATGTATTATCCAAAATGAGTCACCCTTTCCAAAATCCTTTTAACCATTTAAACCAAAATGATTAACCAAAAGAAATGCATCTTCTAAAATATTCTCGTAACGGATTACGAAAATACCGCTCACCTGTATATACATACATGTATCCGTATTCCGACCGAATATGAATACGAGAGACTAAAATATTCCGACTCAATATAATACATGGATCCGGCTTAAACCAAAGCCCACCAGTATTATCTGTCCGAAATATGACACGTGCACAAGTGCACGTGCATTTTCGAACCCTGCCATAAAACCATACGGCCTCTGCAACGTTTCGCCCGAACTTGAGAAACTATCTGTGGGGGACTCTAAAGACTCGTCAGTACCCTGGCAGTGGGTTTAACCACAAGCACATTAGCGGCCCTAGCTGTGCGTAACGGCTTCCCATGTACTGACCGAAAGGGAATCTGATGAGCGAACTCATCCTGGAACCCTACTGAGCCTATCAGTGATAATATACGTACAGTCCGGTCCGTTCGTCATGAGTATCGCATATCAGGCCTAGGGGCTGGTAACGTCAGACCCCCAATAGCGGTATAAGTCGTGTCAGAAAGTAGCCCTGAACACCCTGAGAAACTACTGGAATAATTACCGGTAATTCTCACCTGTCTTGGCCAAGGACTTGGTGTAATGGCTCTCCTAGACACAGCACGATCTCACCCCCAATACCGGGAGAGACGAATCCCCTGCCGATCCGCTCACTTGCCTCCATGTGGCTCGGGACTGTACCCAACTAAAACCTGTTTGCATGACTCCTTTGAGCCGTGGTAGGGTAGTAATCAAAGAACAGTGGGCACTCACACGAGACAAATGACGACCTCAGGTCAATGAACTAACCTGTACACATGTCACCAGGGAACTGCTATCTGACGCTATGTATAAATACCAACTAGCAGGTTCCCGGCGAGTCCTGTCCGGTGTACTCATAACCCAATGAGCACCTGTATACATCTTAGGTGATCCAACTGACACCAGTGGCTTGTGAGACCGACCACCGCCCCTCGTCGGGGTCTCGACTGTATACACTAGTCTACTCTGGAGTATCGATGCCCTGTCTCGAAACTCCCACGACTAGGGACCACTTTTAAGGATGTGCTTATAGACTACCCAACTCTCACGTATATGATCGCCATCATACTGTTGGTAGTCAAGCAGGATCATAAGGGCTCTATCAACGTGTAATAGTGATCATGTCACCTAAAGCTGTACACGACTGATAAAGGCAAACCGGATAGCATACTATCATCTCGAGTAAGACTGTCCTACCGGTATAGGTCATCCCTCAATCATTGCAATCACGTACCTGTGATCCAATAATTGACTTTGAGGGCACTATATCCAACAGTATCGGGATCCAACTATCATCGCATGATAACGTGATGGAATCCACCCACGTTATCACACTCCAGAAGGTAGGTGCATGCCTGGCAGGTTTCCTGTATGTTTGAAACTCCCGATGTGATTTCTATCCCCTGCTCTTATGACCTTGACGAAGGCCAACATATCATAAGTCACATATCAAGTTCTACCCATCATTATCCAGGTTAATTTGAACCCACCCATACATACCCTTGACGAAGACCAAAATAGTAGTACAACTGTTCCAAACCAGCGCATCTATTTATGCAACAGAAAAGTAACAAATAACTACCATACACTATGCCTTAATGAAGGCCAACATACATAGCATGAATACTAAATGCTACCCGTCTGAAATGACGGAGGGTTACGTATGGTTTTTGGCGAAAATCTTTAACGTAATGAACATGATATCGTTGAAGGAACCGGATAGCTTTTTACAAATATATAGTAGCGAAAACCATTGCTAAAGAGGTCACTCCCGGTGAAGGGATCTCGACTCTTTCCTCGTGGAATGAGGTGCAGGATATTCCCACTGAATATTTCGACGCAAAGCAAAAAGTAATCGACTATAATGATGTTATTACCCCAACGCAAACTTCTGCCCAAGAGGTCACTCTCGGTGAGGGGAACTTGGCTCTTGCCTCATCGAATGAGGTGCTGGATATTCATAACCAAATACCGCTGTGCAAAACAAAAGAAAACGCCCTTGTAATAACATCTTTTTGAAATTGTTCCGACAACATCGAATAGGTCTATTTTCCTTGCATTGATCCGAATCAACGCAGTCCTATCAATTAATCACACCAGAAAAGAACGAAAATATGATGTACGTATATGCCATCCGTATTCGCCACTGGGTCCTATCATCACCCGTTAGGTTACTTAACTAACGACAGAGCGGGGACTGGACTAGCGTGGGTGTAAAACATATACAACATCTACTAGTATATATATCAATATATAATAATCTCTCCAGGCGTGATAAATGCAACATCACAGATAAGTAATAAGCATCACAGAACAATACAGATAATCTGGGAGCCCCGGGTTTCTTTTGAGCCACAAGTGAAACCCGAAGTTTCCCTGGTCGTGTGGATAGCCTGTGCAATGAAAACCTAAACCCCAACGAGCGCGGCAAGTTACCCGCCAAAACCAAAAGCGAGGCATCCCCCTTCAACAAAGTGAATGGGCCACCCAGCACTTCACGGAATCCGGTAACTTGAGCACCCCTCCTTGGGTCAACCTGTACCCTCTACGAGTGCGGCGAATAACCCGCCAATTCTAGAGTGAGGCCCCCTCTTTCTCAACGCCATGAGATGCGAACCCGTTGCCCTCCAGAACCCGGCTATCCATGCACTCCATCGCGGGGTAATCCTAGTATAAAAAAGATAATATGTACAACGGTGACATCGACCTCAACCCGGTCGTGCCCCAAACAAATAATATACAAACAGGAAGTGACGGCAGTCGACATGTCGAATGCTCACCCCGCAATATCAAATGTATAAATAAAACTAAACTGTACTATCATTGCACCCAAGCTATCCACCACGACGAATCCGCAACAACAAAGCACAACACAGAACATCAATGTGAATGTCACGTTCGCAAACCCGTCTAAAAAAACTATAGCAATTAGACAAGTTGTACCGATCTAATGGCATTCACGGTCGCAGATAGTAATTTAAGTACTGTAAAACTTTAAACAATGTTAGAAATATCGACTTCGAAATAACCCCGAATAGCCCCAAACTACTAGATAAATCCATATCAAAACTGGGCTAAACTAGCAATACAAATAAACCAATATTCCGGAGTCTAAACGACAACCTAAATACGAAGTCCAAACTCAAAGGAATGGTCGGCCTGGCCGAATTTTGTAGCCATGTGCTCGGGTCAAATCAGGTAGAAGTGGCTCGTATTTGGGGTGCAGTCTAGTGGTCATACAAGTAGTTTTCTGCAGTTGCTAAAATATTTTTAGAAGACACAGAAAAATTCGACAGAGATTGGAATACATCGGGTATTGTTTCGGGGTTGTTTCGATCATGATAGTTTAACATCGTCTAAACCAACTAGTATGCGGTTAATGGGTTAGCTCTTATACCATGTAGGGTTACGCCAACGCCCCGTCCATCAATCCGTAGACAAACGCGGAACAAAGACTTTTAAAAACCCGGCGCTAACGGAACCCTAATCGACGGATCGTACCATTAACCCTATACTAGTTCTATATAAAGGAGTTTAAGAGGTTATAACGATCGATCTGTGTCCTTCGTTCTTCAATCTCTGTCCTTAGCTCGTTGCGGCTTCCTCGAACAAGTTCGTCCTCCGGTCTCCTTCGTCAAAGACGATCCTCATCAAGGATTAGTAATACGGGCTCCCGCTTCAAAAACCGAAGCAACTCGGGCATCCAGTTTTCTAGCCTAGATACCCAAGGTGAAGCAGAGAGAGTGTGTGATCATTTTGTCTCAATACACCCAATGATTCTCAACACATCAGATAGAATGGGTGGAGGTGAAGAAGAAGCCATAGGTATAGAAAGTGAGCTCAAGGCTTGGCACAAAAAAGAAAAGCTAGTGAAGAAATGTATCTGTTGTTTTCTTGAGTTGTTTTGGCCAAGTGTTTGTAAGTGTTATATTGTTGTGAGAATTTGCAACTAAAGAAAAACCCAGCCAAGAAAAGATCTGCCTCTAATCACAATAATATCCCACTCACAAAATATCCTAACCAAAACAAAAACCCTCAAGTCACAGTGAATGCCCTAAGCCAAGACTTGCACTCACCCTTTCCATCACAATAAAATTAAACATTTAAAACTAAATGTTTAATCCATGAATAAAAATGGCAAACCCTAAAGTAAACTCGTAACGAATTACAAGAATACCCTTCATCTGTATATACATACCTGCATCCGTATTCCGACTGAATATGAATACAACGAGACGAAAATAATCCAACAATATAATACTAGAATCTGGCTTAAACCAAAGCCCACTAGTATTATCCGTCCGATCATGATCCGTGCACAAGTGCACGAATATGATCGAACCCTTCCATAAAACTATACATCCTCTACAACGTTTCGCCCGAATCAGGGAAACCCTCTGTGTGGGACTCTAAAGACTCATCAATACGCTGGTAGTGGGTTTAACCATAAGTACGTCAGTTGCACTAGCTGTACGTAACGGCTACCCAGGTATTGAACGAAAGGGAGACCGACGAGCAAACTCATCCTGAAACCCTACTGAGCCTGACAGTAACAATATCCGTACAGTCCGGTCCGTTTGTCTATGAGTATCGCATATCGAGTCTAAGGGGGTGGATAAAGTCAGACCCCTAATAACGCGACATTTAGTGTCGGCATGAAACCTATCACCAACTGAGAAACTACCGATCCTAGATCGGTAATTCTCGTCTATCCCGGCCGAGAATTTATGGTGATGGCCACCTATGCACACCGCGATATCAACCCTCAATACCGGGAGAGACGAATCTCCTGACGATCCGCTCACTGCCTCCATATGGCTCGGGACTGTACCTAACTAAAACCTGTTTGCATGACTACTTTGAGCCGTGGTAGGGTAGTAATCAAAGCACAGTGGGAACTCACACGAGACAAATGACAATTTTAGGTCGATAGACTAACTTGTACACATGTCACCTGGGAACTGCTATCTGACAATAGGTATAATACCAACTAGTATATTCCCGGCGAGTCCGTCCGGTGTACTCATAACCCAATGAGCACCTGTACATCTCTTAGACGAACCAACTGACACCAATGGCTTGTGAGACCGGCCACCGCCCCTCGTCGGGGTCTCGATCCGTATACACTAGTCTACTCTTGGAGTATCGATGCCCAGTCTCGAAACTCCCACGACTAAGGACACTTTAAGGATGTGCTTATAAACCACCCAGCTCCCATGTATATGATTGCCATCACACTGCTGGTAGTCAAGCAAGAATCCTATGGGCTCTATCAACATGTAATAGTGATCTGTAATGTCACCTGAAGTATATACACGATGATAAAGACAAACCAGATAGCATACTATCATCTTGAGTAAGACTGTTCTACCGGTATAGGTCCTACCTCAATCATTGCAATCACATGCCTGCGATCCAATAATTGACTTAAGGGCACTATAGCCAACAGCACGTATCCCCGGCAACGACGCCATTTGATTAGTCTGTTTTAAAGAAGTGTAGTAACCGCAATCAATAACGGTGTCGCATGTAGCTAGACCGAGATGAGTACGGGTCGTCCTCAGGGATATGTGGAATCTTTCAATCTTACTTTAGACGTGTTGAAAAAGAGGAAGAATAGAGAAATAAAGAATAGTGGAGAATAGTTTCTAGATCTACGTCAAAATACGGATGTAGAATACAGATCTAGTTTGAATACGGATATAAATTTTATAAGAAGAATGCTTGTAGGGTTCGTTCGGATTTAGTAGTCATGGATGACTAATAAAGATTACTCCTTTTATCTATTGATAGATTTAATACTAGATAGATAGTGATGAATGAGAATTAGGGTTCTTGTAAGAAACTAGGGTTTCCCCACTATTGACCCTTGTCCTTTCATTGATCTCTATTCATGTCTAGCCCTTAACAAAACAATTGTTAATCTGATCTCAAATCGCGGTCGAGACTGGCAATAAATTGGTAGCGCGCCTGATAAGGATGTTAACATTTATTTTGCTAAAGTTTATAAACTTCATAAGACTTAAAAGAAGTTAAAATATTTTCTTATCCATTGTTCTACCCTAATCCTACAACCCCTATCAAGCGGAGAATTACTCGTGCATGATGGAGATAGAAGAACGGATAAAGATGAAATTCATAATGTAACTAAATAATTAAACTAATTAAACTAAAGATCTACCTTTATTAATCAACTTCACAAGTACAAACTTCAAGTTTAGATTACAAGAGGAAGAAGAAGTTTCTCTCGATCTCTGCCCTTATCGGATTTAGAAGTTCTGTCGAATATCACGTCGCTTTATCACGTCGAATCTTGGACTTCTCTTGGATCACTTGTTCTTTGATGGTGATTAGCTTGTGTAAAAGATTGATCATTTCTAAGTTTAGCCATCGGTCCTTTATATAGTCTCAAAACCAGAAACCAAAGATCCCCAGATTTAGGGTTAGTTGTAGCAAATCCAACATGAAAATCCTAACTCCTGATTCGGTGAATCGGCCGCGAATCCGCCGCATATTGCATAGTTTGGCCGCGGATCCGCGGTTTGTTGGTGAGATCTTGCGTGCAAATTTCTGGGGTTTTATTCTTGTGACATATGGAGATTTAGTTGATATCTGGAACTTGAAAATATTTCCTGAGTCTCTGCCAGTATTGATTCTTTGATTTTCTTTAATATTTCGGCAGATTTTTGATTTTCGATATCTCAACATCTCGATCTCCTGACCTGAGCCAAAACTTACACCATATCTCAAAGAATAATGTTAGTAATATTTGGTATTTTTGAGTTATTATCCTAACCAATTTGATATGATATTATATTTTAAGAATATTGATTAAGCATATTTAATATGATATGCATATTTAAATTATCAAAATATTATATGCATATATTTTCCTTCATAATGTTAATTATAATATATAAACATATGAAAATAGTATTTTTACAGATAAACCCTCATATATGTCATATTTATAATAAACACCTTTAGATATTTAAGAAAAATACGGAAAATGTCATATCAAAAGTGCGATATTTTCGACTGAACAGCACTGTCAAGTTTAAGTTTGGGGGTGTGCTCGGTAAGCTTTCTACCTTCGCATTCATGTGTATATTTTGCATTTGCATACTTATTTAAAAACCCAAAAAAACGAAAAATTTTACAAAAATATAAAAACTTTGCCGTCAAGTTAGCTAATAGGGTAACTTAGATTTTTATTCCGAAAGTTTAGTTGATATGTTAGAAATAACTAAATCCTAGGCTTAGCAATTGAAAATCTTAAAAATAACCCTCCTTCTGTTTAACCTTGATAATTATACGTCCTTACAGTTTTTTTTAGAAGTAGGTAATCTTGAGTTCAGTTCTTGAAGTTAAGTCGAGATGAAGGGAAAGTATTGAAAGCTTTACTGAAGGATAAGTCTGAAAAATAGTTTCTATTCTTGATTCCAAATTTAGAAAGTATATACCCTACAAACTGCACATATACGCACCTTGAAACTTGGGATGGTAGAGGATACCTATAAATACTCTTGCCTAAAAACCTAGTATGAAAGAAAAAACAGTATTTAAAGCTAACCACCAAAAGAGCATCATTGAAAAATATATCCGGCCTTGAAAAAGAAAAATAAAGAGAAAAAAGAAAAAATAAATAAAGTCAAGACCTAGAAACTGTTATTTACGCTTTAAGCTCACACATTCAGCAATCGGCTGTTAGTACCTCATGAAGCATTAATAGTCGCATGAAAGGTATCTGAGCAAAACCGTCCATCATTAACGAAAAGAAGTAGTATTAGGTATTAGGGCAAGGATACTATAGCTTGAATTGAATTCTTAAGTGTAAAGGTGAAATTTTACACACACGTAGGGGTATACAATCGATGTTTGGAGGAAAGATAGGAATAAAGAATAAGACTTATGTTTTCCGTAAAGATGATAAAAATCCCTAATTGGAGACCGCACTTTAGAATGAAAACTCAAAAGAAACCGAGATCTTTGTAAACTATAAAAACGTATAGGATATGAGGTTGAATAAATAGGAGGCGTGAAACATAAGGGTAGAATATTTCTAATTTAGGATGATAGAATTTCTAATCTAGATAGTAAACTGTAGGAGTAGAATCAACGTTAACTTGTGAAACTAGCTTGACGGGATTTTGTGGGTAGTATCCGCTGAAAACCCTCAGAAGACAACACTCCTCCTATTAGGGACACCTAGAGATTTAACGACATGTTGCACGAGCTCAGTGCAATCGCGTTCCCTGTGAAAGTGAAGTTGGGATTTTGTTTTGCACGGGACAAGCAAAAGATAAGTTTGGGGGTATTTGTTCATCACGGAAAACTACATTATAATACCGCTCATTCATTATCAATTTTGTATAGTATCAGTACTATTAACCCGTGTCTGCTCAATAAATACAGATTATAGGTATTCATGACAAAACACTGGAAATACACTCAAATACATGGATAGAACATTTGTGAGCCAACACTGCAATCGGAACTGCAAACCGATCGATATCCAAAGAGTTCTTTTGCAACAAATAAAGTGTACACAATTTTGGTCCAACACAATACAAGTGTGCACATAGCTCTTTGGTACTTGGACCTAGGTGGGGGCTGTCCATGGCAAAAGTGGGCACAAGTGAGTGTGATGTGCGATAAATACTTAAAGATATGATGTGATTTAAAACATCAAGTTTCCCTCCAAGACTACTGAGTATAACCCAAGCTTCTACAAAAAGATCAAACAATACCGGTGGGATTATGGAAAACACACGACATTACAGAACCAACATGAGCCATAATGACCCAATCAAAACCGGCGAGATTACAGAAACAGCGTTATTTTGCCTTCAAATTTTTACACGATAATTATAAACAGTAAAGGAATTTATCTATCATAAGTTCCGCTATTTTCATTTTGGTTTTGCTTTAGGATTCGTATCGAACACTCTTGCATTATATACATGTCATGATTGAAACATCGATTTTACCCAATTAATTAAAGTGTGATTTAATCACTACAAGTTCTACACGATACTAGAAAGGTAATATTAAACCCGAATGTGTTCCACTCAATATGATTAAATAACGACGGTCACACATTAGAATGTAACGATAATTATAGTGTAAATATAATATCAATATAACTACAATTTGACAACTAATAATTTATAGCATGTAGAGCAAGTGAGGGGTTCACTTGCCTAGGTCGCTGAATTGGAAGCGACACGGATGTGGAAATCACCGCGACACATGAAACGTCTACGAACGTTGCGGAATCGGGCACGGCGCGACGCGAGACTCGAGTGTGATACGTATTGCGACGGATGTGTGCGATATTGCGACGATGACTGCATTGACGACGGTGACTGCCACAGAGACCAAGGCCACGTCTTAGACAACAACTGTGGCGACTGGAACAGCGGGGATCACAACAAACGTACATGTTCGAAGAAAATGTCGGGCATTGATTTTGGCGTCAATTGATGTTGTGGAGGGTGCGATGGTGGCGGAACTGGGCTGCAGTGAGTAGAGGAGAGCTCTTCGGTCGTGGTTACGGTAGATGGGGATGACGACGGTGACGGCACGGCGCAGCACGGGCTAAGGTTTAGTTTGGGCTCGGGCTATGGCATTGTTGTTGGTGCGGCGGAGCATGAGGCATCGATGTGGTGGCTGTTGGCCAGAGGCGGTGATGGCAAGGGCTCAGGCGGTGGCTGCAAGTTGGTCGGAGTCATGGTGGTTGGAGGTCAGGGTGTTTGTTTGGAGAAGAAATGGGAAAGAGGAGGTGGAGCTTGGGTTGTGGAGTTGTGGGTGTTAGTGAGCTGCGTCGTGTTAGTTATATGTATGCCCTAGAGGCCATTACTGTACATAGGATGTATATTGTAGTGGATGCTGGGACATATATAGGGAGGACTTTCTTGCTCGACATGATAGTATGCTATCTGGTTACACTTTACCTTAACGTGTACACTGATTGTCTCTCTGTTACATGTTGGTAAAGCCCTTAGGATGTGTACTTGACTACCTGGACTATGATGCAGATCATACTAGTGGGGACATGGTAGTCCATAAGTACATCCTTCAAGGTCCCTAGTCGTGGGTGCATCGAGACAGGGCATCGATATACCAGAGTAGACTAGCGTATACCTTCTCGACCCATACAGATGGGCGATGGATGATCCCATATCCATTGGTGTTTGACATCAGAGATCATATATGGGTGCTCAGTGGTGACTGGGTACACTGGACGGACTCGCCGAGAACTCCCAAATGGTATTATACCTTACGTCAGATGGAAGTTCTCTGGTGACACTGGTACAGGTTAGTCTGTAGACCCGAGATCGTCATAGAGTCTTGTGTGATTCCTACTGTGCTTTGATTTCCACCTTACCACGTCCAAGAGGGCGTGTAAAACGGTGGTTTTTGGGTACAGTCCCGAATCACATGGAGGCAATGAGCGATAGGAGGGGATTCGTCTCTCTCGGTATAGGGAGTTGATGTTGCACTGTGTTCGATTGGCTATAACCGGAAATCCCTGGCCAGGGTTGCTAAGATTTACTGGTAAAGTGTTACCAGTAGTTTCTCGAACTGTTATAGACCTCATATCGACACGACTTATCGAGCTATTGGGGTCTGACATTTACCACCCCTAGGCGAGATATGCGACATATCAGACGAACAGACCGGACTGTACGGTAAGTTTTACTGGTTGGATTCACAGGAGTGTGAGCGGGCTTGCTCGTTGATCTTCTGATCGCTCAATACCCGGGTGGCCGTTACGTTTAGCAGACCGCTTGCGGCTTGTGGGTGCTTGATATGATCATCACCTGCTGCCGGCGTATTGACGAGTCTTTATAGTCCTACACAGAGGTTTCCTGGCTCAAGCGAAACGGAATAGGAGCGCATATGAGATATGTGCGGGACCGAGAATAATACCAGTATGTGATACTGTATTCGATTCTCGCGATTTGTGACATTGATCGGTTATATGCGATATAGTCGGGTTATCGGATCAAGTGTTGATTCGATAAGTTGTTACTATTGATATTAGTCGGTTATATATGATATGACCGGATCGTTAAATCAAGTATTGATTTAATGATTTAATGTATAATTATATATTAGATATATTACTTTACATTGACTAATATTGTTCACTTTAGATGGATTTTCTCACTTGATGTACACAAGTTGTATATGTGATATATTTTTGTGCACAAGATTGTATCATGTTTGATGATACATGCAAACTTGAGTGTGTATGATTAAACCATGGTTATCTTAATGGTTAGGGTTTTGATTTACTTATCTATTTATTTTTATTAATTCATTTTAAGGCAAGAATAAAATGGTGGCTAGTTTTTGTTTCTTTCAAGAAACTTCATGAAGCTTTGAAGCTTTGACCATTTTGTCTCTTAGCCTTAACCTTACCATTAAACCTAACCTTAGTTTATTATCTACACCTAACTATGGTTGCTATATGATAAGATAATTCTTTTTATTCTTATCATAATTCTTTTCTTCTTCTTCTTCTTCTTCAACAATGAAGAAAAGCTTGCTACCATTAATGGCAACTTGAGAAAAAGAGTGAGAAATCCAATTCTAAAGTGAACCCACTTCCTATTTCTTCATCCTCTACCTCTTGCCAAGTAGTATAGGGTGTTTTATTCACAAGTTTCATGACTTGGTGAAGTGGGAGCTTGATCTTGTGTTGCCTCGACGTAGATCATCTTCGGCATCGAAGTCGACGACCTAGCCCGATCATTCTTTCGATGAAAACACCGCGAGAGTCCGGGATCCGATGTGTACAGCGGAGGGACTTCATCACGGAGCTATGGAGGTGGAGGACTGGATCTACAAAGGTTGTAGCCCCGTTCACTTAGCAGTAAAACTGTTTACTACTTGCATGTTTCGCCTAATCTCTAGTTAACGATCCGTATTAGGGTTTCTCGGCACTTGTAAAATTTGAAATTGGCATGGTTGATGCCTTGTGAGACCTCTTGAGCGTGCCTAGTAACCCTACTGTTAGTTATATGTATGCCCTAGAGGCCATTACTGTACATAGGATGTATATTGTAGTGGATACTGGGACATATATAGGGAGGACTTTCTTGCTCGACATGATAGTATGCTATCTGGTTACCCTTTACCTTAACGTGTATACTGATTGTCTTCCTGTTACATGTTGGTAAAGCCCTTAGGATATGTACTTGACTACCTGGACTATGATACGGATCATACTAGTGGGGACATGGTAGTCCATAAGTACATCCTTCAAAGTCCCTAGTCGTGGGTGTATCGAGACGGGGCATCGATATACCAGAGTAGACTAGCGTATACCTTCTCGACCCATACAGATGGGCGATGGATGATCCCATATCCATTGGTGTTTGACATCGGAGATGATATACGGGTGCTCAGTGGAGACTGGGTACACTGGACGGACTCGCCGAGAACTCCCAGATGGTATTATACCTCACGTCAGATGGCAGTTCTCTGGTGACACTGGTACAGAGTAGTCTGTTGACCCGAGATCGTCATAGAGACTTGTGTGGTTCCCACTGTGCTTTGATTTCCATCTTACCACGTCCAAGAGGGCGTGCAAAACGGTGGTTTTTGGGTACAGTCCCGAGTCACATGGAGGCAATGAGCGATAGGAGGGGATTCGTCTCTCCCGGTATAGGGAGTTGATGTTGCGCTGTGTTCGATTGGCTATAACCGGAAATCCCTGGCCAGGGTTGCTGAGATTTACTGGTAAGTGTTACCAGTAGTTTCTCGAATTGTTATAGACTTCATATCGACACGACTTATTGAGCTATTGGGGTCTGACGTTTACCACCCCTAGGCGAGATATGCGACATATCAGACGATCAGACCGGACTGTACGGTAGTGTTACTGGTTGGATTCACTGGAGTGTGAGCGGGCTTGCTCGTCGATCTTCAGATCGCTCAATACCCGGGTGGCCGTTACGTTTAGCAGACCGCTTGCGGCTTGTGGGTGTTTGATATGATCATCACCTGCTGCCGGCGTATTGACGAGTCTTTAGAGTCCTACACAGAGGTTTCCTGGCTCAAGCGAAACGAAATAGGAGCGCATATGAGATATGTGCGGGACCGAGAATAATGCGTGTATGTGATACCGTATTCTATTCTCGCGATGAATGTATCGAATGGTTGTATGCGATATAACCTAGTTATCGAATCAAGTATTGATTCGATAAGACGATACATAGGATACTAGTCGGTTATATGCGATATGACCGGATCGTTAAATCAAGTGTTGATATAATGATTTAATGCATAATTATATATTTGATATATTAGTTTGCATCAACTAGTATCGGTTTACTTAAGATGGATATTCTCACTCGGGTGTGCGCATTGTATATGCGATATATTTTTGTGCACTTGATTGTATCACGTTTGATGATGCATGTTAACTTGGTTAAGTGTAAAGTTTAAACCATAGTTAAGTTAATGGTTAGGGTTTTCCTTACCTTATTTATTTATTTATTTATTAAGGAAAAGATTAAAGAGAAGAATGGTGGCATTCTTTGTTTCTAGTTGAAACTTCATGAAGGTTTGACCAAAGCTACCATTCTTGTCTTCTTCTCCTAACCCTAACCATTTAACTAACCTTGGTTAAATCTCTACACTTGACTATAGTTAATGATATGATAAGTATTATATTTTCTTTTCTATTTTAAAGAAGATATCATATCATTTCTTCTTCTTCTTCCTTGAACTCAAGAAGAAAACCATGAGGTCATCAATGGTGATTGATGATAACAAGTGAGAAATCCAATTCTAAAGTCTACCCACTTCCTATTTCTTCATCCTCTACCTCTTGCCAAGTAGTAGAGTGTGTTTTCTTCACAAGTTTCTTGACTTGGTGAAGTCGGAGCTTGATTTAGCGATGCCTCGACGTAGATCATCTTCGGCATGGACATCGATGACCTAGCCCGTCCATTCTCCGATAAAGCCGACGCTAGAGCCCAGGACTTGTTATGGACAGCGAGGAGACTTCATTGCGGAGCTATGGAGGTGGAGAACCGGATCTACAAAGGTTGTATTTCCGTATCTCTTAGTTAAGTGTTAACTAGTTGTTTTGTTCGCCTAGATTTCTAGCCAACGATCCATAGTCGGGTTTCTCGGCACCTAGTTTTTTTTTAAATTGGCATGGTTGATGCCTTGTGAGACCTCATTAGGATGCCTAGGAACCCTACAGTGGTATCAGAGCCTAGCTAGAGCCTTAGGCGAAGTCTAGACGCGATTTGAAGTCCGAACGAACCGAAACCGCAAAATTTCCATGCTCTCTGTCCTTTTTTCAAAAACGTGGATTTTTCCAGATTAAAAATATTCAGAAAAATCAGCAGGAAGATATAAGGAGTACTGCAAAATTCAAGCGCCCAATTCCATAATCTCGCCGCGGATCCGCGGCATGAGGATGCTCATGCGGCGGTTCCGCGGCAACTTTGTCTTTTTGCGCATCGAAATTTGCACCGTAATTCAAGTTTTCAGATGCTGATTTTTCTGGGAATTTTTAATATTTATTCAAGAGTTGAATTTTCTGGGGTTGTTTTGGGGATTCGGTGTTTCGATCGGAGTATCAAATTTTGTCTTTGTGGATTTCCGGATAATTTTTAGAATATGTTAAAAAGTTCGATCGGATATAAATACCCAACTTTTCCCCTGTCGGGAAATTTCCAAGTGTTGGATTTTTCCGTAGTTTAACGACGTTCTAAGTAGTGCAAGTAACGCGATGGTCCCTCTAGAAGACAACAAACCTTAACTCGATTATGTGACCGTCTTGAACTGCCCTTTGAACCTTAGGGTTTGGGGCAGTACGGCGTGCCACATGTGAGGCGTTGGCTTGACCCTTCTACGGCTGGACCGTCGGTACTGAGGCACGAACTGAATGTTGTTAGACTTATTTCATGTGTTGATCTGTATCGGGAAAACTTGGGTGTTCGAATGTTCAATCGGAAAGTTTAACATTTTCTAATTATCTGGAATGGGATACAATAATTGGAATTCACAAGAAGTTATGAGATAACTGAATGAATGTTATAAATATAGCAGTTTAGTCTCACTTGATCGGTTGCCACGGAATTTTGATGTGATCAAAAGTCCGTCGCAATCACGTAGCGTACGCGGATACTCGCCGGGTAAACTTAATAAACAGCCTCGCTCCATAGCCCCGACCAAGTGACTGTAGGAGAATCCCGTAGCCGAAAGCATCCGTCCGGGTGCTCGCGGTAACGGTGTTCCGCCTTGGTGCACTTCGTCGACGGTATCAGGGGTGCAGCCGTCTACTGAAGTTTGCGACGAGCATTCGATCAGGATGTCGGGAATCCTGTTGAATTGCCCGACTTGATATTGAAAAGTGTTTTCGATTTAGAGACTAAAATGCGGGGTTTATAATTGTTAGGCATGCGATGTCTAAGGAATTCATTTGGTCAGGCATGCGATGTCTGAGGTGGTTGCGGATTCCAACTGTTGTAGTTTTACACTTTCTTTTCTGTGACCGTAAGTGTAATATGTGATATCGCCGGTTTCGTTGCTATATGTCAACGACAATTGGGATACGCATATTTACTTACGTTGATGACATGTGATGTTATGTGTTGCTGGATATGTTATATTGGATCGTCGTGTTTGAATAGCCGGGGGTTTTTATGTGAGATGAGTGTTTTTTATTTTCATTCATGTAAAAACTTGTATGTAATATTCTTTTATTTGGGGCGCTTCCAGGTTGCGGAAGTTGTCACCGTTGTTGTATATTATTTACTTTTCCGCACTAAGATAGACCCAAGGAGGAGGGCACAAGTAACCGGGTTCTGGAGTACAGTGGGAGACCAACTCGAGGAGTCGAGTCCGGGTCTCCTAACTCTAGAATTGGCAGGGTTGCTTGCCGCTCTCGTAGGGGTCTAGGGGTGTGGGTTTGGCTATTCATCACGACCATGGAATCCGTGTTTTATACTGGCTCGTATTGAAAACACGGACGTCCTAGTATATCCAATATTTCATATGAATCTTCTGCTGCGATATCTGTGATGTGATCATGTGATGTTCTGTGATAGATACAGTATATAGTATATATGATATATTATATAGACGTTACTTATGTTTTACACCCGCGCTAGCCCTGCCCCGCTCTGTCGTTAGTTACCTAACCTAACGGTGCACGAGGGGACATCGAGGCGAATGCGGATGGCATAAGTGTACGTCGTATTTATCTGTGATGTTTAGGTAACTTAAATGATGGGACTTCATTAATGTGATTAATGAAATAAAAGAAACCTAAGATGTTGTAGAATCGAATTTCAAAATAAAACAGGTAGCTACAGTTCTTGCTTTGCACAGCGGTATATGTGATATATCATGCACCTTATTCGATAAGGAAAGGACCGAGATCCCTTCACCGGGAGTGACTCCTTTAGCAATAACTGGCAGATGCTACACACTCGGTTTGTCTTTTGATTGCTTTTAAGTGTTTTTGCTTTGCACAGTAATATATATGATATATCCCGCACCTCATTCGACGAGGAAAGGACCGACGATCCCTTCACCGGGAGTGACTCCTTTAGCAAAACTAGAAAAGCCTCAAAAACACTCCATTTCGAAATTCATTCGATCCTACAACGATATCAAGTTCATTACGCAATAGGTTTTCAGAAAAACCTGTCGTAGCCCTCCGTTATTTCAGATAAGTCCTGTTTAGTATTCGTGCTGCGTTTGTTGACCTTGTCAAGGCGCAGTGTGCGGTAGCTAACCAGTATTTATCTGCTTATGCATATGATGCAGATTGGGTTAGGGTAGTCGTGCGGCCTTGTTGACCTTGTCAAGGGTCGTGCGGGTGGGTTTGATTCAATCAAGAAATGACGGGTTGAACTTGACTTGCGGTCTATGGTTTGTTGACCTTGTCAAGGTCATAGATCGTTCGGGGCAAAATATTATCGGGAATTTCAACTGTTGAAATTTGCAATGAGATTGCATACCTTCTATGAGATAGTTGGATCCCGATACCCGCTGCGAGTAAGTGTTACTCCTGGGAGAGTTTTATACATTACAATTAGCCGATCAAGTAGGTGTCTAGAAAGGTGTCAACGAGGTTACGCCTCTGGGAAAACGAGGTTTACATTAATTAGGTTCATGCGAAAGCACGGGGGACCTCCCTCAAAGTACCGACACTGGCCTGGCTGAAAGATTGGCGAACTTGTAGTGTGTAATTAATCCCGGCTAGTCTTTCCTTTTAGGGTTTGAAGGAAGATTTGATAAAAAGCAGTGGGAGCCATCCTGATTAGATAAAACAATAACCAATCTATTCTTGACAGAGCGCACGCTGAGTGTTTTCTTCTCTCTCTCTCCAGGTAGCGACTATATCATGCCTTAATCAAGATAATAATACGGATTATTGATCGAACCCGCTTGTTATACTGAGCTGGGGAACGTTGGTCCCGCTCCAACTTATAATTGTTATAAGATAGAGCAGGAAATTGGGGAATACCAGATTTCCCGTGCAGCCCAAACGAAGAGAGTGCATGCTGATGCATCATCTTCGGGTATGTTCATTACAAAGAACTGTTTATCAGTATCCTTTACGTCCTGGGTATGTGATACCAGATCAGGATCCCAGATATGTAATCTGTTACATAGGGCTACAGAAAGGTAGAGAACTGAGAACGGGTGATAAGTTTCATGAGGCAGAAAACGGGGCAAGTATTGCAGCCAAGTCTGTTGGTCACTGTCACCCTGTATTACGAATACATTGATTCTGAACGAATGTCATTAGATACCGAACCTGATATACAAAATCATATCTGTCTCTTTAATAGTAAAGAAACGATAAAATTTTGTATTGTTGGATAATGTTTTGAACATTTCCTATATCAAAAGTTGATCGGTTCAGGCACGTTATCTAAAAGCGTTGATGTTCTAAATCAAACTACAGTTCTTAGTATACGGAACACACACAAGAGGAAGAGTTCAGAAATGAACGAATCCTTCTTGAGGCATTGTAGACTAGGTCATATCAATGCGACCCGACTAGCTGAAGTTACATGTAGATGCATATTTAAATCAGTTTGAATTTACATCTTGTGAAACTTGTCAGTCATGTCACAGAGATAAGATGACCATAGCTCCGTTTACTGGAAACAGAGAAAGAGTTAGTGAACTCTTGGGATGATACATGTTGATGTATGTAAGGTCCCCTGTCTACAAATGCCAGGACCGATTCTTTATACTTCATTAAATTCTCTGATGATCTCTTTTGATTCAGACATGTGTTCCTGTTGAAACACAAGTCGGAACCTTTTGAGATATTCACAGAATATAAGTTAGAAGTAGAGAACCAAAATACGGGTATAAGTATTATGTCCTTTGATGTGATCAAGGAGGAGAATACTTGAGCACAGAAATACTGGACTATTCTAAAGGAGAATGAGATTCTCTCTCAGCATTACTTCTCCGTATACACCATAGCACGATGGTATATCGGGGTGGAGCAATCACACCCTATATGATAAGGTGTGCTCTATGATGAGTACTACTGAGTTTCCTATTTTCCTTTTAGGAGTTATGCACTTGAGAAGCTGCATACCTATTGAATAGGGTTCAAATCAAATCAGTTGCCTACCGCTTCATATGTGATATGGTATGGGAAGAGCCCGTGTCTTAAGCCAGTTAAGATTTGGGGTTGTCCGGCCTATGTCTAAAAGCAAAATCCGGACAAGCTCGAGGCAATGTAAGTTATGTAGAACTGGAAATGTTCTAGCTATACAAACTGCAGCTGATGATTTGATAGAACCGAAGGATTCAATAGTTACCAACGAACCTCAGCCTCTCCGCCGATCTAGTGAGGTTCCTCACCCGCCTGAGAGATACTTCGGTTACTCTATGACAGTGGGAGCGAGGATTGCATCATGAGATGATGACCCAACTAGATTCGAGCTGGCCATCAGGAGTAAGACTCTATAAGAATGGCTGGATGCTTAGTGATCTGAGATGGAATCCTTATACACCAACAAAGTATGGACTTTGGTTGCTATATCTGAAGGGTTAAATCCCCATCAGGAGCAAGTATATCTTGAGAAGATTACTTGGTGTACTTGGAAAAGTGAAGACTTTCAAAGCTAGACTTGTTAAAGGTTTTCGTCATTGACCAAGCGTGGATAATGATGAAACCTTTTCGAGTAGCTATGCTTAAGTCCATCCAAATCCTACTTGCCACGGCTACATACCATGACTACGATATCTGGTGGTTGGGTGTCTTGACTGCTTTTCTAAATGATGATTTGGAAGAATGCGTCTATAAGTACACAGCCAGAGGGCTTCGTAGACAGTGGGAGCAGCGGAAACGTGTGCAAGATGCTTTATAGGATAAAGCAAGCATCGCGGAGTTGGAACGTCTATTTTGATGTGTTAGTCAAAGAGTTTGACTTCATCAAAATGGTAGATGAACCTTGTATACACAAAAAGGTAGTAGGGAGTATGGTAATGATCCTCATAGAGTACGTGGATGACATACTCTTGATAGGGAAGGAGTTTCCTATGCTACGCTCGATCAATCTCCGCTTATCACAAAGATTCTCCACGTAGGATCACAATGATACCTACTAAATCTTGGATTTTGGATCTATGAGATAGATCTAAATGGATGTTAGGATTCTCACTAGTTGTAGTGAAATGGTATCAATCGATCCTGGGGAGAATCACTGGAAGGGTTCCAGGGTGATAATGACGACTGAGTGTCAGTCACAGGCATTGTCTTTACCCTCAGTAAAGGGACGGTATGTTGGAAGAGTTCCAAGTTAGATACCGTGACATACTAGACGATAAAGGCAGGATACATCGCTACTTAAGATGCTACCAAAGAGGCAGTCTGGGTATATTGGTTCATGAGATGAACTATGTTCCTCCCATTGTGTGACAATGGAGTTATGCCAAGGAACGCCGGTCCCATCAGTGATCCAGACATATTCTAAGGCAGTATCACTTGATCATGGAGATGGTTGATCTCCAGGAAGATCGAGGTTAGGAGAGTAGACTCAGAGGACAACACAGCGGATCCACTCACAAAGGCCTGTTCCCAGAGAGAGACTTTAATGGGATGGTTGAGTATGAGATACTGCAACCACTGCTACAGATGGCCCTAGTGCAAGTGGGAGATTGTTAGTTATATGTATGCCCTAGAGGCCATTACTGTACATAGGATGTATATTGTAGTGGATGCTGGGACATATATAGGGAGGACTTTCTTGCTCGACATGATAGTATGCTATCTGGTTACCCTTTACCTTAACGTGTATACTGATTGTCTCCCTGTTACATGTTGGTAAAGCCCTTAGGATATGTACTTGACTACCTGGACTATGATGCGGATCATACTAGTGGGGACATGGTAGTCCATAAGTACATCCTTCAAAGTCCCTAGTCGTGGGTGTATCGAGACGGGGCATCGATATACCAGAGTAGACTAGCGTATACCTTCTCGACCCATACAGATGGGCGATGGATGATCCCATATCCATTGGTGTTTGACATCGGAGATGATATACGGGTGCTCAGTGGAGACTGGGTACACTGGACGGACTCGCCGAGAACTCCCAGATGGTATTATACCTCACGTCAGATGGCAGTTCTCTGGTGACACTGGTACAGAGTAGTCTGTTGACCCGAGATCGTCATAGAGACTTGTGTGGTTCCCACTGTGCTTTGATTTCCATCTTACCACGTCCAAGAGGGCGTGCAAAACGGTGGTTTTTGGGTACAGTCCCGAGTCACATGGAGGCAATGAGCGATAGGAGGGGATTCGTCTCTCCCGGTATAGGGAGTTGATGTTGCGCTGTGTTCGATTGGCTATAACCGGAAATCCCTGGCCAGGGTTGCTGAGATTTACTGGTAAGTGTTACCAGTAGTTTCTCGAATTGTTATAGACCTCATATCGACACGACTTATTGAGCTATTGGGGTCTGACGTTTACCACCCCTAGGCGAGATATGCGACATATCAGACGATCAGACCGGACTGTACGGTAGTGTTACTGGTTGGATTCACTGGAGTGTGAGCGGGCTTGCTCGTCGATCTTCAGATCGCTCAATACCCGGGTGGCCGTTACGTTTAGCAGACCGCTTGCGGCTTGTGGGTGTTTGATATGATCATCACCTGCTGCCGGCGTATTGACGAGTCTTTAGAGTCCTACACAGAGGTTTCCTGGCTCAAGCGAAACGAAATAGGAGCGCATATGAGATATGTGCGGGACCGAGAATAATGCGTGTATGTGATACCGTATTCTATTCTCGCGATGAATGTATCGAATGGTTGTATGCGATATAACCTAGTTATCGAATCAAGTATTGATTCGATAAGACGATACATAGGATACTAGTCGGTTATATGCGATATGACCGGATCGTTAAATCAAGTGTTGATATAATGATTTAATGCATAATTATATATTTGATATATTAGTTTGCATCAACTAGTATCGGTTTACTTAAGATGGATATTCTCACTCGGGTGTGCGCATTGTATATGCGATATATTTTTGTGCACTTGATTGTATCATGTTTGATGATGCATGTTAACTTGGTTAAGTGTAAAGTTTAAACCATAGTTAAGTTAATGATTAGGGTTTTCCTTACCTTATTTATTTATTTATTTATTAAGGAAAAGATTAAAGAGAAGAATGGTGGCTTTCTTTGTTTCTAGTTGAAACTTCATGAAGGTTTGACCAAAGCTACCATTCTTGTCTTCTTCTCCTAACCCTAACCATTTAACTAACCTTGGTTAAATCTCTACACTTGACTATAGTTAATGATATGATAAGTATTATATTTTCTTTTCTATTTTAAAGAAGATATCATATCATTTCTTCTTCTTCTTTCTTGAACTCAAGAAGAAAACCATGAGGTCATCAATGGTGATTGATGATAACAAGTGAGAAATCCAATTCTAAAGTCTACCCACTTTCTATTTCTTCATCCTCTACCTCTTGCCAAGTAGTAGAGTGTGTTTTCTTCACAAGTTTCTTGACTTGGTGAAGTCGGAGCTTGATTTAGCGATGCCTCGACGTAGATCATCTTCGGCATGGACATCGATGACCTAGCCCGTCCATTCTCCGATGAAGCCGACGCTAGAGCCCGGGACTTGTTATGGACAGCGAGGAGACTTCATTGCGGAGCTATGGAGGTGGAGAACCGGATCTACAAAGGTTGTATTTCCGTATCTCTTAGTTAAGTGTTAACTAGTTGTTTTGTTCGCCTAGATTTCTAGCCAACGATCCGTAGTCGGGTTTCTCGGCATCTAGTTTTTTTTGAAATTGGCATGGTTGATGCCTTGTGAGACCTCATTAGGATGCCTAGGAACCCTACACCTACAGTGGTATCAGAGCCTAGATAGAGCCTTAGGCGATGTGTAGACGAAGTTAGAAACCCGAACGAAACACGAAACCCTAATTCATACCCCTCTCTGTCCAATTTTTGAAAATGTGGATTTTTCTATATTAAAAATATGCAGAAAAATAAGCAGGGTTTTATAAGAATTACTGTGCAAAACGAGATCGTAATTCCATCAAACCGCCGCGGAACCGTGGCCTTAGCCCACGTGGTGCGGCGGTTCCGCGGCCATTCTGTTGCATCGTTGACCAAAATTTACACAGTAATGTTTATATTTGACTGCTGTATTTTATGGAATATTTTAACTTTTACTCAAGAGTTGAGTTTTCTGGGGTTGTTTTGGGAACTCGTGGATTCGATCGGATTGTCTAATCTTGTCTATGTGCTTTTCGGATAATTATTGAATATGTTAAAAAGTTCGACCGGATATAAATACCCACCTTTTCCCCTGTCGGGAAATTTCCAAGTGTTGGATCTTTCCGTGGTTTAATAACGTTCTAAGTAGTGCAAGTAACGCGATGGACCCTCTAGAAGACAACAAACCTTAACTCGATTATGTGACCGTCTTGAACTGCCCTTTGAACCTTCGGGTTTGGGGCAGTACGGCGTGCCACATGTGAGGCGTTGGCTTGACCCATCTACGGCTGGACCGTTGGTACTGAGGTATGAACTGGATGTTTTTAAACTTGTTTCATGTGTTGAGCTGTTTCGGGAAAACTTGGGTGTTTGACTGTTCGATCGGAAAGTTTAACATTTTCTGTTTATCTGGAATGTGATACAATACTTGGAATCCACAAGTAGTTATGAGATAACTGAATGAATGTTATAAATCTAGCGGTTTAGTCTCACTTGATCGGTTGCCATGGAATTTTGATGCGATCAAAAATCCGTTGCAATCACGTAGCGTACGCGGATACTCGCCGGTAAAACTTAATAGATAGCCACGCCCCATAGCCCCGACCAAGTGACTGTAGGAGAACCCCGTCGCCGAAAGCATCCGTTCGGGTGCTCGTGGCAGCGGTGTTCCGCCTTGGTGCACTTCGTCGACGGTATCGGGGGTGCGGCCGCCTACTAAGTTTGCGACGAGCATTCGATCAGGATGTCGGGAATCTTGTTGAATTGCCCGACTTGATATTGAAAAGAGTTTTCGATAATGAGACTAAAATGCGGGGTTTATAATTGTTAGGCATGCGATGTCTAAGGAATTCATTTGATTAGGCATGCGATGTCTAAGGACGTTGCGGATTCCAACTGTTATAGTTTTACACTTTCTTTTATGCGACCGTAAGTGTAATATGTGATATCGCCGGTTTCGTTGCTATATGTCAACGACAATTGGGATGGGCATATTTACTTACGTTGATGACATGTGATGTTATGTGTTGCTGGATATGTTATATTGGATTGTCGTGTTTGAATAGCCGGGGGTTTTTATGTGAGATGAGTGTTTTTCATTTTAATTCATGTAAAAACTTGTATGTAATATTCTTTTATTGGGGCACTTCCAAGTTGCGGAAGATGTCACCTTTTGTATATTATTTACTTTTCCGCACTAGGATAGACCCAAGGAGGGGAGCACAAGTAACCGGGTTCTAGGGTCCAGTGGGAGACCATCTCGAGGAGTCGAGTCCGGGTCTCCTAACCCTAGAATTGGTAGGGTTGCTTGCCGATCTCGTAGGGGTCTAGGGGTGTGGGTTTGGCTATTCATCGCGACCGTGGAATCCGTGTTTTATACTGGCTCGTATTAAAAACATGGACGTCCTAGTATATCCAATATTTCATATGATATTTTCTGCTGCGTTATCTGTGATATGATCATGTGATATGTTCTGTGATAAATACTGTATATAGTATATATGATATATTATATAGACGTTACTTATGTTTTACACCCGCGCTAGCCCTGCCCCGCTCTGCCGTTAGTTACCTAACCTAACGGTGCACGAGGGGACATCGAGGCGAATGCGGATGGCATAAGTGTACGTCATATTTATCTGTGATGTTTAGGTATTTAAATGATAGGACTTCATTAATATGATTAATGAAAGAAAAGAAACCTAAGATGTTGTAGAATTTCAAAAAATAAAACAGATAGCTACAGTTCTTGCTTTGCACAGCGGTATATGTGATATATCCTGCACCTTATTCGATAAGGAAAGGACCGAGATCCCTTCACCGGGAGTGACTCCTTTAGCAATAACTTGCAGATGCTACACCCCTTGGTTTGTCTTTTGATCGCTTCTATAGTTTTTACTTTGCACAGCGGTATATTTGATATGTTCTGCTCCTTATTCGATGAGGAAAGGGCCGACGATCCCTTCACCGGGAGTGACCCCTTTAGCAAAACTAGAAAAGCCTCAGAAACACTCAATTTTAAAATCATTTGATTCTACAACGATATCAAGTTCATTACGCAATAGATTTTCTGAAAAACCTGTCGTAGCCCTCGGTCATTTCAGATAAGTAGTAGTTAGTATTCGTGCTGCGTTTGTTGGCCTTTGTCAAGGCGTAGTGTGCGGTAGCTAACTGGTGCTTATCTGCTTATGCATATGATGCAGATTGGGTTAGGGTAGTGGTGCGACCTTGTTGGCCTTTGTCAAGGGTCGTGCGGGTGGGTTTAATTTAATCAGGAAATGACGGGTTGAACTTGACTAGCATCCTATGGTTTGTTGGCCTTTGTCAAGGTCATAGGAGGTTAGGGGCAAAATTATCGGGAATTTCAAGTGTTGAAATTTGCAATGAGATTGCATACCTTCTATGAGATAGTTGGATCCCGATACCCACTGCGAGTAATTGTTACTCCTGGGAGAGTTTTACACATTACAATTAGCCGATCAAGTAGGTGTCTAGAAAGGTGTTAACGAGGTTACGCCTCTGGGAAAACGAGGTTTACATTAATTAGGTTCGTGCGAAAGCACGGGGGACCTCCCTCAAAGTACCGACACTGGCATGGCTGAAAGATTGGCAAACTTGTAGTATGTAATTAATCCCGGCTAGTCTTTCTTTTTAGGGTTTGAAGGAAGATTTGATAAAAACAGTGGGAGCCATCCTGATTAGATAAAATAATAACCAATCTGATCTTGCAAGAGCGCACGCTGAGTGTTTTCTTCTCTCTCTCCAGGTAGCGACCATATCACGCCTTAATCAAGATAATAATACGGATATTTGACCGAACCCGCTTGTTATACTGAGCTGGGGAACGTTGGTCCCGCTCCAACTTATAATTGTTATAAGACAGAGCAGGAAATTAGGGGAATACCAGAATTCCCGTGCCGCCCAAACGAAGAGAGCGCATGCCGATGCATCATCTTCGGGTGTGTTCGTTACAAAGACCTGAGAACGGGTGATAAGTTTCATGAGACAGAAAACGGGGCAAGTGTTGCAGCCAAGTCTGTTGGTCACTGTCACCCTATATTACCAATATATTGATTCTGAACGAATGTTATTAGATACCGAACCTGATATACAAAATCATATCACTCTCTTTATTAGTAAAGAAATGATAAAATTTTGTATTGTTGGATAATGTTTTGAACATTTCCTATATCAAAAGTTGATCGGTTCAGGCACGTTATCTAAAAGCATTGATGTTCTAAATCAAACTATAGTTCTTAGTATTCGGAACACACACAAGAGGAAGAGTTCAGAAATGAACAAATCCTTCTTAAGGCTTTGTAGACTAGGTCATATCAATGCAACCCGACTGGCTGAAGTTACATTTTAGATGCATATTTAAATCAGTTTGAATTTACATCTTGTGAAACTTGCCAGTCATGTCACAAAGATTAAATGACCATAGCTCTGTTTATTGGAAACAGAGAAAGAGTTAGTAAACTCTTGGGATGATACATGTTGATGTATAAAGGTCCCCTGTTTACACATGCCAAAACCAGTTCTTTGTACTTCATTACATTCTCTGATGATCTCTCAAGTTCAGACATATGTTCCTGTTGAAACACAAGACAGAACCTTTTGAGATATTCACAGAATATAAGCTAGAAGTAGAGAACCAAAAACCGGGTATAAGTATTATGTCCTATGATAAGATCAGGGAGGAGAATACTTGAGCACGGAAATCCTGGATTGTTCTAAAGGAGAATGAGATTCTCTCTCAGTGTTACTCCTCTGAATGCACCACAGCACAACGGTGTATCGGGGCGGAGCAATAACACCCTATGTAATATGGTGTGCTCTATGATGAGTACTACTGAGTTTCCAATTTCCTTTTGGGGGTTATGCACTTGAAAAGCTGCATACCTATTGAATTAGGTTCGAATCAGATCACAGCCTACCATTCCATATGAGATATGGTATGGGAAGAGCCCATGTCTTAAGCTAGTTAAGATTTGGGGTTGACCAGCCTATGTCTAAAAGCAAAATCCGGACAAGCTCGAGGCAAGGTCTGTTATGTAGAACTGGAAAGGTTCCAGCTATAAAAACTACAGCAGATGATTTGGTAGAACCAAAGGATTCAGTAGATACCAACGAACCTCAGCCTCTCCGCCGATCTAGTAAGATTTCTCACCCACCTGAGAGATACTTCTGTTTCTCTATGACAGTGGGAGCGAGGATTGCATCATGAGATGATGACCCAACTAGTTTCGAGCAGGCCATCGAGAGTAGGGACTCTGTAAGAATGGCTGGATACTTAGTGATCTGAGATGGAATCCATATACACCAATAAAATATGGACTTTGGTTGCTATATCTGAAGGGTTAAATCCCCATCAGGAGGAAGTATATCTTGAGAAGATTACTAGGTGTAGATGGAAAAGTTGAGACTTTCAAAGCTAGACTTGTTAAAGGTTTTCATCATCGACCAGGCGTGGATAATGATGAAACCTTTTTTAAGGAGCTATGCTTAAGTCCATCCAGATCCTACTTGCCATGGCTACATACCATGACTACGATATCTGGTGGTTGGGTGCCACGACTGCTTTTCTAGATGGTGTTTTAGAAGAGAGCGTCTATAAGTACACAGCCAGAGGGCCTCGTAGACAGTGGGAGCAGCGGAAACGTGTGCAAGATGTTTTATAGGATAAAGCAGTCATCGCGGAGTTGGAACGTCTGTTTTGATGTAGTAGTCAAATAGTTTGACTTCATCAAAATGGTAGATGAACCTTGTATATACAAAAAGATAGTAGGGAGTATGGTGGTGATCCTCGTAGAGTACGTGGATGACATACTCTTGATAGGGAAGGAGTTTCCTATGCTACGCTCAGTCAATCTCTGCTTATCACAATGATTCTCCATATAGGATCAAAGTGATACCTCCTAAATCCTGGGTTTTGGATCTATGAGATAGATCTAATTGGATGTTAGGATTCTCACTAGTTGTAGTGAGATGGTATCAATTGATCCTGGGGAGAATCGCTGGAAGTGTTCCAGGGTGATAAGGACGACTGAATGTCAGTCACAGGTATTGTCTTTACCCTCAGTGGAGGGACGGTATGTTGGAAGAGTTTCAAGCTAGATACCGTGGCTTACTAGACGATAAAGGCTGGATACATCGCTACTTAAGATGCTACCAAATAGGCTGTCTGGGTGTATATTAGTTCAAGAGATGAACTCAGTTCCTCCCATTGTGTGACAATGGAGTTGTGGCTTATGCCAAGGAACGTCCGTCCCATCAGTGATCCAGACTTATTCTAAGGCAGTATCGCCTGATCATGGAGATGGTTGATCTCCAGGGTGATCGAGGTTAGGAGAGCAGACTCAGAGGATCACGGCGGATCCACTCACAAAGGCCTTTTCCCAGAGAGAGACTTTTATGGGATGGTTGAGTATGAGATACTGCAACCACTGCTACAGATGGCCCTAGTGTAAGTGGTAGATTGTTAGTTATATGTATGCCCTAGAGGCCATTATTGTACATAGGATGTATATTGTAGTGGATGCTGGGACATATATAGGGAGGACTTTCTTGCTCGACATGATAGTATGCTATCTGGTTACACTTTACCTTAACGTGTACACTGATTGTCTCTCTGTTACATATTGGTAAAGCCCTTAGGATGTGTACTTGACTACCTGGACTATGATGCAGATCATACTAGTGGGGACATGGTAGTCCATAAGTACATCCTTCAAGGTCCCTAGTCGTGGGTGTATCGAGACAGGGCATCGATATACCAGAGTAGACTAGCGTATACCTTCTCGACCCATACAGATGGGCGATGGATGATCCCATATCCATTGGTGTTTGACATCGGAGATGATATACGGGTGCTCAGTGGAGACTGGGTACACTAGACGGACTCGCCGAGAACTCCCAGATGGTATTATACCTCACGTCAGATGGCAGTTCTCTGGTGACACTGGTACAGAGTAGTCTGTTGACCCGAGATCGTCATAGAGTCTTGTGTGGTTCCCACTGTGCTTTGATTTCCATCTTACCACGTCCAAGAGGGCGTGTAAAACGGTGGTTTTTGGGTACAGTCCCGAATCACATGGAGGCAATGAGCGATAGGAGGGGATTCGTCTCTCCCGGTATAGGGAATTGATGTTGCACTGTGTTCGATTGGCTATAACCGGAAATCCCTGGCCAGGGTTGCTGAGATTTACTGGTAAAGTGTTACCAGTAGTTTCTCGAACTGTTATAGACCTCATATCGACACGACTTATCGAGCTATTGGGGTCTGACGTTTACCACCCCTAGGCGAGATATGCGACATATCAGACGAACAGACCGGACTGTACGGTAAGTGTTACTGGTTGGATTCACAGGAGTGTGAGCGGGCTTGCTCGTCGATCTTCTGATCGCTCAATACCCGGGTGGCCGTTACGTTTAGCAGACCGCTTGCGGCTTGTGGGTGCTTGATATGATCATCACCTGCTGCCGGCGTATTGACGAGTCTTTAGAGTCCTACACAGAGGTTTCCTGGCTCAAACGAAACGAAATAGGAGCGCATATGAGATATGTGCGGGACCGAGAATAATACCAGTATGTGATACTGTATTCGATTCTCGCGATTTGTGACATTGATCGGTTATATGCGATATAGCCGGGTTATCGGATCAAGTGTTGATTCGATAAGTTGTTACTATTGATATTAGTCGGTTATATGTGATATGACCGGATCGTTAAATCAAGTATTGATTTAATGATTTAATGTATAATTATATATTAGTTATATTACTTTACATTGACTAATAGTGTTCACTTTAGATGGATTTTCTCACTTGATGTACACAAGTTGTATATGTGATATACTTTTGTGCACAAGATTGTATCATGTTTGATGATACATGCAAACTTGAGTGTGTATGATTAAACCATGGTTATCTTAATGGTTAGGGTTTTGATTTACTTATCTATTTATTTTTATTAATTCATTTTAAGGCAAGAATAAAATGGTGGCTATTTTTTGTTTCTTTCATGAAACTTCATGAAGCTTTGAAACTTTGACCATTTTGTCTCTTAGCCTTAACCTAACCATTAAACCTAACCTTAGTTTATTCTCTACACCTAACTATGGTTGCTATATGATAAGATAATTCTTTTTATTCTTATCATAATTCTTTTCTTCTTCTTCTTCTTCTTCTTCAACAATGAAGAAAAGCTTGCTACCATTAATGGCAACTTGAGAAAAAGAGTGAGAAATCCAATTCTAAAGTGAACCCACTTCCTATTTCTTCATCCTCTACCTCTTGCCAAGTAGTATAGGGTGTTTTCTTCACAAGTTTCATGACTTGGTGAAGTGGGAGCTTGATCTTGTGTTGTCTCGACGTAGATCATCTTCGGCATCGAAGTCGACGACCTAGCCCGATCATTCTTTCGATGAAACCACCGCGAGAGTCCGGGATCCGATGGGTACAGCGGAGGGACTTCATCACGAAGCTATGGAGGTGGAGGACCGGATCTACAAAGGTTGTAGCCCCGTTCACTTAGCAGTAAAACTGTTTACTACTTGCATGTTCCGCCTAATCTCTAGTTAACGATCCGTATTAGGGTTTCTCGGCACTTGTAAAATTTGAAATTGGCATGGTTGATGCCTTGTGAGACTTCTTGAGCGTGCCTAGGAACCCTACACGTCGGAGGCTCGTCGTCGAGAGAAAGCAGTGACGGCATGAGGTGGTGGCAGTTGGTGTCGTTGTCAGCGGTAGGGGTGCAGAGGTGATGGTGGCATGAAGAGGAAATAGTGATTGGCTCATGGGGGATTGGTAGAGGTCGGTATAGTGGGCACGGCGTCGGCTTGGGAAGTGGTCATCGTGGATGCATGGGCGGCGGCAGTGAAAGATCTAGAGGATTTCTTAAAGGAATTAGGGAGGTCGTCGTGATTGAGGGAGGGGCTGAGGCTGGGTTTGAGGGAGAGGAGCGGGTGTCGCGGGTGGTTGGCAAGGGAGATGGAGGAGCTCGTCGTGGATGAGCACGGGTCGTGCGGGGGTTGTTGGGATCGTGGGTGAATGAAAAGAGACGAGCGGGTGTTGCGAAGGGAAGGTGGTTGTGAGACGAGGGGAGACGATGGGAAGGCGAGGTCGTCGGTTAGGAGAGGGGGATGGGAAGGCGAGGTCGTCGGTTAGGAGAGAGGGGAAGAGAGAGAGAGAGAGATAGAGAGAGAGAGGTGGCCGCGAAGGTCGCCGGGGCATTGGAAGAGGAGAAAGGGTCGTTGCGAGGGAGAGAAGGAGCGTGGGTCGTGGGAGAAAGACGTTGGGGTGAGGACGTGTGATGAGGAGGAGGGAAAGAAGGAGCACGAGAAGAAAGAGGAGGCTGGGGAAAACTATTAGGTTAGGTAAAAATTAATTATACTATATAATAAAGAGAGGAGAGAGACTGAGAGAGGATGTGAGGATTAAAATATATTTAGTAAAAAAAATATAAACGTATATATATATTTTAAATAGTTTATAGTTTATATAATAAGAATATTTTACTAAATATATTTGAGTTTTACAGCTAATACAAAAATACTCCAAAATATACCCGGGTTGGGTCTAAAATTATGGTTTGAAAATATGGATAATGTACATGTCAACCAAAACCAAAAAACGATATCGGGTTAAAGAAAATGCATACCCCCAAGAACGGATACACGTAGTATGCATGTAGCGATCCAAACGAGTCTGTTTCACTAAACGGGACGAGAACACGATGTACGGATGCAACCATAGGGTCTGGGGTAGGAAGAAAGAATTGGGAAAAATATAAAAAGGGGATAGGGTTTAATTAGGGTAAAGGTTTAGAAGTTAGGTTTTAGAAAATATAGAAAATTATGTAGGAAAAATTTGGGGGGAAATGTTTGGAAATTATTTGTTAAAATACGGTTACGGTATAACGGAACTGGGTATTACAGACTTGAACACTTGAAACTTGACTGAAACCTGAAGTTGACTTGAACTCGAATTTAACTTGAACCTGAACATAAATTATTGAACTTGACATGAATTCTTGAATTTGAACTTGACTTAACTTGAATCGAACCATGAATATGACTTGGCTTGAACTCGACATGAATACTTGAACACAACTTGAACTTAAACTTGTACACTCTCTATATTCATGGATTCGGGCAAGACTTGTAAAATTAATTTATACATAAAATACGCGAGGGATAACTGGGAGGTTGGTAAGGAATGTATGACGTGTTATGAGAGTCCACTTAAAGACACCTCTTGAATATGCTTTTGTCGTTGTTCCGTGGATTTTGATGGAGCCTTGTACTCTTTTGTATCTTTGGTTCGTGGGATACGACAGACTACTCTCGTATACATGCATACCTTCTGTAGGGTTCCTAGGCACTCTTGTGAAGGTTCATAAGGCATCAAACATGCCCGAATAAAATTTTAGACGTGCCGAACAACCCAAAGCCGGGATCTTTGCTAGATTATTAGGGTTTAACATGCAAGAAAACATCTTTACCACTAAGTGTGAGGGATTACAACCTTTGTAGTCCGCTCCTTCGCTTCATAAGCTCCGAGTAGAAGTCCCTTCGCTGCGATCCACGATCTCCCGGACTCAAGAGAGGCTCCACGACTAGAACGATCCATGCTAGCTTGTAGTGTTCCGTTTCTCCGATGATCTACGTCGAAGTTGCTATAACCCAAGCTCTCTCACTCTAATGAGGTGAACACCCTAATCTAATGGGCTAGATTAGATGAGGATGATAGAGTAGTATTTATGCTATCTTTTTATATCAAATTCTCACATGAAAACATCACAAAAGGAAAATCAAGTGAGCTTTCTCAAAGCTTAAGAGAGAAGAAGATGATGAATAATAAGATAATCCTTTTGTGATGAATAATGAAATGGGTATATGAATAATAATGCAACCATGGTTAATGATGACAAGGATAACCCTTGTAGAGAGTTAACTAAGGCTAGGGTTTGGTTGGGTTAAGAAATGAGTCATAAGAAAATATCTATCATAATATCTTCTTCATGACAAAAGAAGAACTTCTAGAAGGTGCAAGAAGAAACTAACCCAATTAAACCCTAACCTTATTTAATCACCACTAAACATGTTTCATTATTAATCATATCATGTTACTATAATATATATCACATATATATTATATATTTGTAACAAAAGAAATAATACCTTTAATATATATCGCATATATATCATTGTATTATCCGGTGAGAAAATGAAATAATAAAGCGAGCCAATATTAGATAATGTAATACAATATATCATATATATTATTATACATTAAATCATCGAATCAACACTTGATCCGACAATCCGGCTATATCGAATATAACCGACTAATATATTATGTACCGATTCATCGAATCAACACTTGATCCGATGATCCGGTTCATATCTAAATATCGCGAGAATATAACACGGTATCTCATATCGCCTTATCCTCAGTCCTGCACATATCTCATATGTACCTCTACTCCGTTTTGCCTGAGCCAAGAAACCTCTGTGTAGGACTCTAAAGAATCGTCAATACGCCGGTAGCAGGTGATGATCATATCAAACACCCATAAGCTGCAAGCGGTCAGCTAAATGTAACAGCCACCGAGGTATTGAGCTATCAGAAGATCAACAAGCTAGCATGTACGTTCTCCTGTGAATCCAATCAGTAACACTCCCGTACAGTCCGGTCTCTTCATCTGATATGTCGCATATCAAGTCTAGGGGTGGTATACGTCAGACCCCAGTAACCGATAAGTCGTGTCGATGTGTGGCTCATAACGGGTCGAGAAACTACCGGTAACACTTACCAGTAAATCTCTATATCAGCCCTGGCCAGGGACTTCCAGTTATAGCCAATCGAACACAGCACAACATCAACTCCCCATACCCGGAGATACGAATCCCCTCCTATCGCTCATTGCCTCCATGTGATTCGGGACTGCACCCAAAAGACACTGTTTTGCACGCCCTCTTGGACATGGTAAGGTGGAAATCAAAGCACAGTGGGAATCACACAAGACTCTATGACGATCTCGGGTCTACAGACTACCCTGTACCAGTGTCACCGGAGAACTGCCATCTGACGTATGGTATATCACCATCTGGGAGTTCTCGGTGAGTCCGTCCAGTGTACCCAGTCTCCATTGAGCACCCGCATACCATCCTTGATGTCCAACATCGATGGATATGGGATCATCCATCGCCCATCATATGGGTCAAGATGCGTATACGCTAGTCTACTCTGGTGTATCGATGCCCTGTCTCGATATACTCTCGACTAGGAACAGTTATAGGATGTACTCATCGACTACCATGGCCCAACTAGTATGATCTCATCATAGTCCCAGTAGTCGAGTACAGATCCTAAGGGCTTTATCAACATGTGAGAGTAAGACAGTAAACCAGTACAAGTCAACATGTTAAGATAAAGTGAAACCAAATAACATACTATCATGACGAGCAAGAAAGTCATCTCTATATATATATCCAAGCATCCATTATAATATACATCATATGTACAACAATGGCCTCTAGGGCATATACATAACTAACATCTTCTTTATCAAACTACAAACAACTACGTTAGAATAGAATAACCATATTCATATAATTGTCATGCTTAAGATACCTTAACATACTCATATCTAATTAACACCCTTACATGTCATCTTCTGCATTTGATTCATATTCTTCTTACATACATGTCTTTTATCACACTTTATATTCATATCATTTTTTGGGACTTACCGAGCGCAATTTCGCTGATGGGCATTCCACTCTATTTTCTTTTTATCCTTAGAAAGTTCGTCAAATGACGTAGGGACAGATGAGATCGAGCCGAGTCAAGAGGATTTTGATCAGCTTACCGCTCAGCCAGACTACTAGTTTTCCTTTCTGCAGTTATTTCCAGTATGTCATTGTTCAAGCACTTTCCAGTTATTGTATCTTTTGTTTCAGACATCGTATTTGTATTTGAATTTATGAATGTAAATTAAGTTATTGAAGTTTAATTCACTTGTCATTTTCTTGTTATGATATATTGCTTATAAACGCTTGACGTATTTATTATGGGAAACGACCATCTCAAAATAAATACGTCGCGGGCCTTGTTTCGTGTTGTCACCGTCTTTTAGAAAACGGGGCATGACAAGTTTTATTGGTGGCCCATGCGGGTCAGTTCTGCGTGAACGTCATAGCAAGTATCATAAAAATTATGAAATTCACCAACTTTACATTCCTTTTATTTCAATTCCTTTGAATCTCATTCTATTCCTTAAATCAATCTTGAACTTCTCTTTCGACTTACTTGAATATAATCTCTCGAATTTGAATGCTTAACTCTAATTTACCCCTTCCGATTGTATCTTATAGGTCTATTAGCTCATCTAGTTTGAACATCGATTGAAAGAGCTCGAAGAAGACTTGCCCCAACCTTATCCTTACTTTGGCGTGCCTTGCTTCATCGTACTCCTCGAAAGAATTTCGCGGACGAATTTTTTTTAAGGAGGGTAGACTTTGACGGCTCACCATTCTTGAATCGATCTTATTTCGTTCAGTATACCACTTTTTGATTTCTTGAACTCCTAAACTTTTATAGGTTTCTCATTTCATCTCTTGGCCATCTCTTCCATCTAATGTAACTTTCGTGTCGATTAGAGTACTAACTGGTGGAGCGACGACGGAATGCGACTGCATTCTCGAATCCTATCTCCTTGAATCTCTTCTTGATTCCTTAATGATCATGTCTCGACGCGACGAAAAAAGATGTATAATCTTTCATCGCCATCTCGATCTTTCTTATAACCATCTTGTTTCCTTGTTCTGTTGCATTATTCTTCTTGAGTAATTTCGAGGAAGAAATTATTTTTAAGGAGGGTAGAATGTAACGACTATAAATTTCGTGTACCAACCATTTTGCTTTAGTTCATAAAAAATGATGTATTTAGTTCTGGTATCGAGTTATAAGTTATTCTTAATAACTTATATACAAGAAATTTCTTATAGCCCACTAGTTAAGCATTTCCACTTCTCTTCCATAACCCGCATGTTTGAATCCCATCAGCCTTAATATTTTATTATTTTTCTTTTCGACGTTTTGGAAGCCCAAAAGTTTGCACAAGTATTACATGGAGATATGAAAAGTTATAACAGAAAAGATGTATGAATTTAGACTCACCAAAGCGACTCGAGTATATTGCACAAACCCCGAGGCCAGGGGCCGACTTGGGGCCGACCATAGGCCGAGGCCTGCGGCCTGAGTGAGCCCAAACGACTCCGTCTCATGCACGTGTGTCTCTTGAGTTCCCTGGAGCTTGTTTTGATACTTTAAAACTTCCGCACTAACCCAGAGAACGGCCCCACTTCTTTTTCCCATTAAAAATCAATTTTTAATGTCATTTATCATAATTTTTACACCACATCTTCTCCCTCATCCTTATATAAACCACAAAACCTATCCACACTTCACCACCTAAAAAATATATAGAAACTCTAACCAAAATTCCAACTCAAATATCTCTCTCAAGTTCAAGATGTAGATCATACACGGGGTAAAGACCTACCCAACTCACGCACACTTGAATTCATAGCACGAACATGCGATTGTAGCGTTATATAGATTCGTATTACAATAAAATACCCTTTATTATTAAAAATAACCATTTTTTTTTTGCAATTACGCCTCTACAACTCTCGTTAGAGGAACCCTTTGTGGATGGTGTGAATTATCACACGTCCTGCGTCTAGTGGAGTGAGATGCAGAACTCTTCACGGAGATACGGTCTGTAAAGGAAAAAATACGGTTTTAAAGAAAAATAAACAATTTCTATAAAGTTTAAAATAAAATAAAAGATAGCAAGTTATGTTAAATTGGGTTATCTCTATTTTCTAAATAATTAATGAAAGCAAGTTTAATTAAAGTTTTTAAGAAAATGCCCTCAAGTTTCCAAAACATAGATTTTTCATTAAAATATCATAAACTTTTAAAAACTAGGTTTTAACACTAAAATACCATAAAATATAAAATATTTTTATTAAAACTCTCGACATTCTAATTAACATATTTTATCTAAAACACCCTCGAGATTTATTTTTAAATGTAAAGCATATTAGATAAAACACCCTCGAGCTTTATTTTTAAAATTAAAACATACTACATAAAACCCACTCGAGTTTTCATATGAACTATTTTGCATAGATGACCTAAGTTCACTAAAATACCTAAACTATATAAACTAATCTCTAAGGTATTTAGGTAACAATGGGTTTAAGCGTATATTTTCTCCAGGCCTCGGGGAGCCGGAGAAAGCGAGTGATTGCCTAGTTTAGATAAACTAGTATTCGTTAGGCAATCGTCCTTGAAAAGGGCACAAATGCTACCGGCCATGTGCAGTGGTTGACATCTTAAATCACATAAATATCGAATCATATATAATCAAACACATGACATCTTACATGACTTGACTTGAAACTTGACTTAAACACGAACTTGACTTGAACTCGAATTTGACTTGAACCTAAACATGAATTCTTGAACTTGATATGAATCTTTGAACTTGAATTTAGCTTCAATACTTGACTTGACTTAACTCGAACCATGAATATGACTTGGTTTGAACTTGACATGAATACTTAAACACAACTTGATCTTGAACTTGTACACTCTCTATATTCCTGGATTCGGACAAGACTTGTAAACTTAATCTATACATAAAATACACGGGGGATAAGGAGTAGATTGGTAAGGAATGTATGACGCGTCACGAGAGTCCACTAAAAGACAGCTCTTGAATATACTTTTATCGTTGTTCCGTGGCGTTTGACGGAGCCTTATACTCTCTTGTACCTTTAGTCCATGGGGTACGACAGACCGCTTTCATATACATGCATACTTCTTTATCAAACTATAAACAACCACGTTAGAATAGAATAACAATATTTATATAACTGTCATGGTTAAGATACCTTAATATACTCATATCTAATTAACACTCCTACATGTCATCTTCTGCATTTGATTCATATTCTTCTTGCATACATGTCTTTTATCACACTTTATATTCATATCATTTTTGGGGACTTACCGAGCGTAATTTATCTGACGGGCATTCCACCATGTTTTCTTTTTATCCTTAGAAAGTTCGTCAGGTGATGTGGGACAGAGGAGATCGAGCCGAGTCAGGAGGATTTCGATTAGCTTACCGCTCAGTAAGACTTCTAGCTTTCCTTTCTACAGTTATTTCCAGTATGCCATTGTTTAGGCACTTTCCAGTTATTATATCTTTTGCTTCAGACATCGTATTTGTACTTGAATTTATGAATATAAATAAAGTTATTGTTGAAGTTTAATTCACTTGTCATTTTCTTGTTATGATATATTGCTTATAAATGCTTAACGTATTTATTATGGGAAATTACCATCTCAAAATAAATACGCCGCGGAGCTCGTCACGTACTGTCACCGTCTTTTGGGAAGCAGGTCATAACAGTGCTTTGGACATAACGTGGGCCCCACAGAGTTTACGCGGTCCCGCTGCCCGGTCTGCAAACGGACGGTCAGCGGGTTAGGGATCAATGGGGCTAGCAGCCCCCTTGTAGAGCTCTAGGCAGCGTCCTGAAATAAAAAAAATTTGACTGTAAGTGTGAAAGAGAAAGAGATAGAGAAATGCGGATCTCCTTAGGAGGTTCCCGCAGGCGAGCATCTCCTTGTAGATACCCACGGGCGGGTATCTTTTTAAGATATGCGTTGTGGGTATCTTTAGAGATATGCGTTGCGGGTATCTTTGGAGATATCCGCAAGCGGGAATCCTTTTGGGATGTCCAGACGCGTATTTTAGATAATGGAAAATCCCCTTGCGGGGATTTCCGGGATAACCATTGCGGAGATATCCGAGGGTGAAAAGTCTTCTCGCACAGGTTTCCGCGAGTACACGGTGGACTTTCATCGGGTTCTTCGTTCGAAATGCTTGCTCGGGTGAAAGCAATGGGTTTTCACCCCGAGAGTTCTCTTCTTGTTCTCAAAGCATGATGAAGAAAGCTTGCTTTTTTGTTAAGTTTAGATCTTAGATCTTGTGTTTCTTGAGATGAATCTTTCCTTAAAGATACGGGTTCTTTTTTAATGGGTTCATTTAGGGAAGAAAGAGGAGATGAGAGAAATCCAAAAAGATATTTATTTTCTTTTGTGTCTCTCTCGAATATTTGGAATCTCACCTCAAGTGGGGAGATGGAGGCTAAAAGCCCTAATATTTTTGTGGGAAAAGAAAAAAAAACTTGACATTTCATTATATTGTTGGATTTAAATACCCATTACAATTTGCACTCAGCTTCTTAGGCTTCACATAATTGGCTTCTTGTCTTTTCCTCACATCCTTGTGCTCACACTTTGCACATAAGCCATTGGCTTTACAAAAATTTGCTTTTGGCCCATTTATTTCCTACTTATTACACATTAAATTTATTCATTACAATTTTCGGCCCCATGCTTGATCTTAAATTGGTTGGGCTTGGGCCCATCTGTTTGGGCTTAGATCCGGGTTAGTTGGGATGTGCCCACTTGTTTGTCGTTGACTTTGACTATGACTTTTTGATGTCGCCGGTGGGATGTAATTTTTGAGCCCGGGTTTTTTTTACAATATACCCTAAAATTTAACATGAGCCCATACCTAATTGGAGGGGCCCACTCAGCCCACCCAAGTCAGCTAGAGTAACAAACTGGTAACGGTTGCTGCTACTGCCAACTGCACAAGTTAACAGGACAAATCTATAAAAATGAACATGCGACCATACCAAAATCATCATTGTTACAGAAAACTCCCTTGGCCTTTCTCAATATCTGAGAAATTTTAATCACCAACTAAGTTGAATCAAACACCATGCACCCCTTCAACCCACCAACAATGGCCAACCCTGAAGCCGATGCCGACCCATTCGAGGTGTACCTCGACGTCTACACTTCCCCCTCGAACACAAGCCGCTTCCTCTGCTGGCTCCGCCTCGGCTCTTATTCCACCAGCATCCGAGGTTGATTTCTTGAACCTCGTATTTTCTTGATTATGTACATTTTGTTAACGTCTGATAATTCTTGACGATGTGTAACGGATTTTCGTGTGCAGTGCAAGGGCAGGAGTTCATGTACCATGCGGCCTCCGGCGTGGTCTCGGGCGAGAGCCTGCCTCAGTATCGTGGCCTTACGCTTCATGACACTCTTCTGATAGGCCACACTCGATTGGATACGGATGCGGTTGCTCAAATCAAAGACGAATTGGCGATGAACGAGTTCACTAGGGATGCTTATGATCGCTTCACCAAGAACTGCAACCACTTTGCAGATGTTTTTTGTCGACGGGTCACCAATCAACCCATCCCTCCTTGGGTCAACCGCATTTGGAACATCATAGGTACGTACATATATGCACGATTTCTTAAAATTTTGTTAAATTTTTTAAAATTATCTTGTTAGTTTTTTCTAATTTTTTTTTATCATCTTTAACTAGGGTTGTGTATTGCAAGCATCTTGTTTGAATAAAATTTAATTATAATCATATTATCATGTGTAAATTTTTCTTAATTTACACTAAAAATATGTAAATGAAGATCCTTCTAGTATTGTGTTCTTTTTTGCGTTGAAAATAATGATTTATAATTTTAAAATTATAATTGTGATCTGTTGCACATTCTAAGATATTATGAGGTCTCTTCATTTATAGAATTCGTGTATGACATTGCTTTTCTTTACTGGTCATCAATTCTTTTTTTTCTTTTTCTTTTTTAAAATTTGGACATATATAATTACAGAACTTTTAGAATTACGTCTAACTTCTTTAGGTTGATGGTAGCTGAATAGATCAATTGTTTTTTTAAAAAAAAATATTTTTATGAAGGGTGTTTTGTGCAATGCATACCCGATGATTCTGCTTACATCAATGTCAATCAAGAAGAAGAAGTAAGAGAAGTCGAAGAAGAGCGTGCATATCCGGTGCATTGCATTGTCTACATTGAAACCAACACTTCCGACGTAGGGCTCGCTAAGCCACCCTCTTACCAATCCACCATCAAAGGTTAGTATATATATTATCGCTCGTGCATATATACACAGCATTCGTGTGTGTCGATTCTTGAAATTATCGATTAAGATTTATCGCGCATACACAGCATTCGTGTGTGTCGATTCTTGAAATTATCGATTAAGATTTATCGCGCATACACAGCATTCGTGTGTATTGATTCTTGAAATTATCGAGTAAGCTAGGGTTTGTATATGCAATATGCATGCATGCAAGTTCTTGAATTACAATTACTTGCATCCATTCTTGTTATCTGTTTGCATTCTTATCATAGTTCATGGTATTAAATTGAAATTATTTTGTCAATAGTTCAATTTATTTGTTAGTTTAGGGTACTTAAGTGAAAATCGTGGCATTCTAATAGAATAGGCATCACTTATAGCTAGATTATTGAACCTTATCCATTGATTATTTTGGCATTCATGCAGTGCACAATTGTGAATACGGGCTCGTAAAAAGTGCCGTGCAAGAAGGGTACGAGATTATCTCCAGGGAAGTCTGGGATCAAGAGCTGCATTTCTATAAGCGGATCCATATTGGGGATACTCGTCTGACCCACGATGGGGTTGCGACGTTAGTGGATGGATTGCGAGACGAATTTCGGCATCCGAGGAATCCCAGCTTGCAAAAAAAGTTCTGTCATGTTTTCTCCGATCGCCTATGCAAAGATCTTACAGACCTCGGGATTCCTGGGATATACTTGATATGATATGATCCTATATGCGCTGTTTGATTGATATTTTGTTATCTTTTGATGCATGGAGATGTAAATTGAACTTTTGCCATTTGGGGTTATGAGATGATCATCATATGTTGTGGCTGACCCATACTTTGTTATTTTCTGGGTAAATTTCTCTAAACTAGCTTGATCTTTAATCTTGACTACTAATTTACTAGTGTAATGGGTTCTTGATTTCATAGCATTTTGATCTCTAACTTGTATTGTATCTCAATTTATATGCATTTTTTGTGTATTAGGCTATAAGCTCAAGGGTAAATTTCACAAAAATGCCCTTATGTATCCTTCTTTTCAATAAACTGCCTTAAGTGTCATGTTTGAGGGAATTTTAGCGATAAAAGAAATTAACTCCCTTAAGAAAAATCATAGTTTAAGGTTTTTTAAAATTGTAATGACAAAACTTTAAGGTAGTTTTGTGAGAAATCATGATAGTTAAGGATATTTAGATTGTTCTTTTTGTTATGGTTTTTGATTTCTAGCATTTTGAACTTAAACTTGTGTTGTATGCATTTGTGTTGTATCGGGTAAATTACACTAAAATATCTTTAACTTTCGCACTTTTTCATTAGGGTAAAATATACTAAGGGTCATGTTTGAGGAAATTCTAGCGAAAACGAAATCCCTTAAAAAGTAATAGTTTATGGTATTTTTTACTGTATTAAAAAAAGATTAACGTAGTTCAGTGAAAAACCGTGATAGTTAAGGGTATTTTAGCGTAATTTACCCTTAATTGAATCCGTACTGACTCAGTTGTTCCATTTTGCACACAGAACTCTGCACACATGTTTTGCTACACATGCATGCATGAAGTGTTTTAAAATTGATTTTGGAAGGGAGTTTTACACGATGGACGTGGACGTGCCTATGGAAGAGATGAATGCGGTGATGCAGAGATCACGAATCCAAGAAACGATGCTTGTCGCCGCTGCCGTACCTGTTGCTGCAACAGATGATATCACTCTCACTGCCGCTGCAAGAAATGATAAGAGCTAAGAAGATGTAGATGAAGTGCACAGTGAACATTTGTATCTCAACGTTTACGATGCTGGTGCAGTGATCAGCTCCTTGAATGCGCTCTCTTGACATCGGCTTTGACCGCTCCATTGTTCAAGGTAAGTTTCCCTCTGTTAACTGCAGTAAATTTGCGAAATTAACATTATATTTATATGCATTTGCGCAATATTTCGTGGTTCGCGAGAAGGACCATGTGTTTAGGCCATTGACAAGAGACGGATAATACTCTGGTGCCCGTTCGGCGCACGGTTTGGGACTATATGTTTTTGATGCACAGCCAATCTGCGACTGTATGGTGCTGCCAGATGATGGAGATCTCATGGATTCAAAGTGTTGTACCCCGTCCATTTATCATCCCAAAACTGAATTGATTTTACATTATTTTGTCCTAGGGTTAGGTATTTACAGGCGATTGTAAAGGAGATTTCTTCGATGAGAATAAACGTATCAACTTTCTTCATGACAGGTTAAAATTGCAAAATTGAGCTCATCGAGCAACAAGAATTTAGAAACGCCGAACAGAAACATGAAACAATCAAAAGGATGGCTGCTGGAGATGATCTGATGCCTGTTCTGAATTAGTTGATGCTTACATGATAACCAAAAAAAAAAAGCATTAACATCAGCTTTCAAGTGATTAAACACCGCATTGGCATAATCTAGGGATACAAATTAAGGGGGCAAGTTACGACATGCGCATTGCGTTCTCTTCCATCGAGCGAACAAACTTGTCAAAGCTTTCTAGTCCAAAGCTTCTAACTGATGCCTATGCCCTTGAAAGTTGTTCGCTTTCTCGATCAGTTGTTCCACAATGACTATTACTCTTGCAGCCGCATCAGCAAAGCCAGCCACATCAGCAAAGCCGATGAACATCTCACCAACTTTGCCATAGATCTTCTCCATAGACGGTAAGTCGCTATTTATTTCCTGTAATAAAATTTAAGATACAAAATCACCAACCATAATCTAAGGTTGTGCTATGATAGTAATCTAGTCGATTCATTTAATCTGCCCCCTTATAAGTATTCACCTGCCAATGCTTTTGAGAAATAAATATCTTTGACACATACCGACAATATGAAATTTCTAAATTTATTTTCAACATAACAGTCGAAGGTGTATAATGGTCGATGTTTCGATCGTAGCCTTATAAGTGCCATCTGTGATTATATGACGATGGAAGGCGGATATCTATCTCCTTGTTTAAGGCATCTGCGGCATTCCCTTTCCTAATTAAGCTATGCATTAGTAATAAAACTCTTGAAACAAAACAAAGCTGATTGATGCAAAAGAAGGGGTCAGTCAAAGCAAATTATTGTAACTTTATCAACAACAACCGAGCCTTTTATCCCAAGCATATGGGGTAGGCTACATGAACCAACATGAGAATCACACCGGGTCCAGCACATGAATCCTCCGCCTCCACTCACTCCTATCGAACAATATACTTTCATCGAGTCCTTTGGCACCCATATCGTTTCGTATCACCTCCATCCATGTTTTCTTCGGTCTTCCTTTTGCCATTTTGTCATTGCCCATATCTAGAGTATCAATTCGTCGAACCGGTGCTTCGATAGGCCTGCGTCGCACATGAACAAACCATCTTAGCCGGTTTTCCCGCATCTTCTCCTCCGCAAGTGCTACACCAACTTTTGCACGAATATCCTCATTTCGCACCTTATCTTTTCTAGTGTTACCGTACATCCAACGAAGCATGCGCATCTCCGCTACGTGCATCTTCTGTGTATGATGCTTCTTAGGAGCCCAGCATTCTGTACCATATAATAAGGCAGGCCGAATAGCACTCCGATAAAACTTCCCTTTCAATTTAACGGAAAGTTACGATCACACAAAATCCCTGTTGCACTCCTCCATTTCAACCAACCAGTTTGGATCCTTTGATTAACATCACTATCGATCTCCCCATTTTTTTGGATGATGGAACCTAGATATCTAAACTTGTCGCTCGGTGATATCTTTTGCCCTTCCAATGTTATAGCAATATGGTTTTGACTTCTCTGGTTACTAAATTTGCAATGCATATATGTTGTCTTGGACCTACTCAATCTGAATCCCCGAGATTCCAATATTTGCCTCCATAATCTAATTTGGCATTAACCTCTGCTTTCGTCTCATTTACTAGAACAATATCATCAGCGAATAGCATACACCAAGGTACCTCATCGTGGATAGTTCTAGTAAGTTCATCCATCACGATGGTAAACATGAATGGACTTAATGCAGATTCTTGATGTAAACCAATTGTTATCGGAAAATCACTCGTTAAGCTGCCGCAGGTTCTGACATTTGCCACTACTCCATCGTACATATCCTTGATTATGTCAATATACTTGACGGGGACCCCCTTCTTCATCATTGTCCCCCATAATACCTCTCTAGCTACCTTGTCGTACGCTTTTTCTAAATCAATAAATATCATATGCAAATCTTTTCTCCTCTCTCGAAAACGCTCGACAAGTTGACGAAGCAAATGAATAGCCTCTGTCGTCGATCGTCCAGGCATGAACCCAAACTGGTTCTCTATTATCTTAATATCCTTCCTTAGCCTGTGTTCAATCACTCTCTCCCAAAGTTTCATGGTGTGACACATAAATTTTATTCCACGGTAGTTTGAGCAATTTTGAATGTCACCCTTGTTCTTGTAGATAGGTACAAGGATACTTTTCCTCCATTCATTTGGCATCTTTTTTGTCTGCCAAATCTTATTAAACAGATCTGTCAGCCATTTAACGCATATTTCTCCTAAGCATCTCCAAATCTCGATAGGAATCCCGTCAGGACCAACCGCTTTTCTTAAACTCATTCTGTTCAAAACTTCTTCAACCTCAGGTAGTCTTATTTTACGCATGAAATCACGGTTTATATCTTGAGATTGAATGACAAGTCCATCCAAATTCTTAGTAAAGCTCTCATTGAACAATTTGTCAAAATAATCTCTCCACCTTTCCTTAATATTCTCCTCTCGAACTAAAACCTTCTAATTTCATTTTTGACACACTTCACCGCACATAAGTCTCTAGTCTTCCTTTCCCGCATCCGAGCAATCCGGTATATATCATTTTCAGCCTCTTTAGTGTCTAATTTCTCGTACACCTCCTTGTAGACCTTAGATTTAGCTTCCCGAACAGCTTTCTTAACTTCCTTTTTAGCCATTTTATACTTCTCAAATCTCTCCACATCTCTACTTTTCTTCAAATCTTTATAAGAATCCCTTTTAATTTTAATTGCAGCCTTTACTTTTTCATTCCACCATGATGTGTCCTTAGATGGTGGAGCACCACCTCTCGACTCACCAAGTAGATCTCTAGGTACCTTCTTGATACAACTATCTATTTTGTTCCATGTTCTGTCTGAATCATCTTCCGACTGCCAATCCGCTTCTTGGACTACACGATCTATAAAAACCTTTTGGTTACCTTCTTTCAATCGCCACCATTTAATTTTAGGCTCTACCTTACGTCTAATCTTTCTAAGTCCTCTTCTAAATCGAAAATATAGAACTAAAAGTCTATGTTGAGTGGTTACACTCTCACCTGGCACTATCTTACAGTCGATACAACAATCTCTATCTATTCTTCTCGTCAGAAAAAAGTCTATTTGACTAGCACTTGATCCGCTCCTAAAAGTGATATGGTGGGACTCTCTTTTCCTAAACCAGGTGTTTGCTAAGATCAAGTCATAAGATAAGGCAAAATTTAGAATCGAGTCACCTACTTCATTCCTTTGTCCAAAACCAAAACCTCCATGGATAGTATCAAACCCACTATGACTAGTACCTACATGTCCATTAAGATCACCACCAATAAATAACTTCTCTCCACTAGGTATACTTTGCACCATCTCGTCTAAATCCTCCCAGAATAGATACTTACTAGCGTCATCAAGACCTATCTGTGGTGCATAAGCACTAATAATATTAAGGATCTCTCCACCTAGAATAAGTTTAACCAGTAAAATTCTATCACCTTTTCTCCTAATCTCAACTACATCCTCAAGCAACCGTCTATCTATGATTATGCCTATCCCATTACGATTTTTATCTCTACCCATATACCAAAGCTTATAACCCCAAGGCTCTATGACTCTACTCTTTTCACCTACCCACTTAGTTTCTTACAAACACATAATACCAACTCTCCTCCTAATCATCACCTCAACTAATTCTATTAGTCTACCCGTAAGAGAACCTATGTTGCAGGAAACTAGACGGGTCCTATGAAACCCTTGCTTATTTGTCACTACACCCAGGGTCCGATGTAGCGCGTCGTTTCTGGACGACGACCCTTGCTTATTTGTCACTATACCCGAGGTTCGATGTAGCGCGTCGTTTCTGGACGACGACCCATGCTTATTTGTCACTACACCGGGGGTCCGATGTAGCGCGTCGTTTCTGGACGACGACCTAGAAGCCCTTGCATACTTAACACTACACCCGGGATCCGATGTAGCGCGTCGCTGAGTAGGGGACGCCCCAACGATATTCTTATTATGGTTCATGTCATAGAATGTGACAAAGTTTTACGTTGACTGTCACAACCCTACCACAACCCTCACCCTTTCTCATCTGGACTTGGGACCGGTAACGGTGGGTTTAATTATTGTAACTTTATGCAATATATAATATAAGTTTTATATATGAGAATATATTTGTATACTTTTCTATTATATATATTAAAAAAATTGAATTGTTAGATGGAAATTTGCCTGGCCCGCTCTTGAGAAAAAAGAAAAGAAAAGAAAAAAAGAAAGATAAGTGGTCCACTCACATGATACTGAATATTGTACTTCTATATTGATGAAAATTTTGAAAGTGAAAAAAAATCTCTGAGAAAGATAAGCTTCTAATACGACCAAATATCAAAACATGATGACATAACGATCAAAGAGTTTTGATCCGACATTTGCCTAATATCCCCTAACACCTTTTGCGGCTACACAAAGATCAAACTCTTGAAACAAAATAAACAAGATAGATGCAAATCAGTCTGAGTTGCTACAAATTATAGAACGCCAAGTTTGCTTCTACGGCAAGTAAAGAGGTTCGGATAGCTTCATGGGCTTCTTAGGTGGGAAGATACGGTTCAATGCACAGGAAGAGATCAAACTGGCTTTCAACAGATCCAATACCTGCATCAGAGGAAGGGGAAAGAGAGAGAAAAGTGAGTTAGATAGTATTTTTTCTTCACTTGAGTAGCATGTTCCTTGGTTGCATTCAATTTCAGAGAATAAACAACAACAAAATCACTTCTGGGAGAAAAAAATCATGCAGCTATATATTGAAAGAAAATAAGTAGAAGGAAAAAAACAATCAGTAGAAGAGTACTGCCCTCGGTGATAATATTCATACCGAAGATGGCATTCCTTCCGGTCAAGAACCGCGTGCAGATAAGTATGAAAAATTCATAAATGGTGCTAGAAGACTAATTTATAATAATGCAAAGTATTCCACCCTATCATGATTCGTTCAACTTTTCCATATTAAGTGCATAAATGGATGGTGAAACAAGTCATTCACGATACTTCTGAAGTTCCTGAAAAATTGTATGACCCTGGGAAATAACGTGCCCGACGGCTGGTACGAAACCCAGAAAATGATTCTGACTGGGTCTGAAGTGTGAGAAGATTCATGCATGTCCCAAAAATTAAGTGTTGTACCGAAAAGAGAATTCAGATTTAAAAGAGTGTCCAATATACGGAGAGGACCGAAAGAATCTAATAAGAAGTCCGATATACCTGTCAAGATAGCACGATATTTTCCCATAACACAGCGGCTGTAAAGGCTATTCAGATGCAAGAAAACAACCAAGGTAATGATTTGGCATCACCGTGCTGCTTCAAGCGAAGATAGAAAAATGAGTTATCTAAGAGATTCAACAGTATGGAAGGATTTCGATAGGAGACACGAAATATTCAGTAGTTATCCTCACAATGTCATGCTCAGACTCGCTATTGATGGCTTATGCCCAATCAACTATATGACTGGAAGCCACTCCATATGGCCCGTTATAATGATAGTTTATAATCTGTCATCTTGATTGGTTATGGATCAATCCTATTTTATGATGTCTCTTCTTATTGATAGACCAAACTCACCGGGAAACAATATCGACGTCTATCTCCGATCTCTGATCGATGAGTTAAAACCTTTATTCATTGATGGTGTAGAGACTTACAATGCAAACACAGATACAACATTCACAATGCTTGCGGTTTTAATGTAGACAATTAATGACTTTCCTACGTATGAAATACTATTGCCATCAATATACAAACATTGAAATGGTTGAAGGTTTGTTATTGCGGTCATCGGCGTTTCCTCCCACTAGACCATCTCTACAGGTTAGACGCTGCTCACTTTAATGGTCATCAGGAGATTCTTGGGCCTCCAGCCTCATTGTCCGAAGAAGACGTGAGTGCTCAGTGGGATGGTTACAATAATGTGACCTTCGGGATAGATCCAGCAAAACAGGTCAAACCACCCTACTGGAACAAGTTAAGCATTTTCTATGAACTTCCGTACTGGTCAACAAATTTAGCGCGTCATTGTCTGGACGTCATGCACATAGAGAAGGGAGTTTCCGAGCATGTACTTAACTTGTTTCTTCGTAAAGATGGAAAATCAAAAGACAGCCTCCGTAGTCGAATGGATCTTCAGGACTGGAAAATTAGAAGTGAATTGCATCTTAAACTGATAAAGGGTAAACCAGGTAAGTTTATACTTACCAATGCCGCGTATCATATGTCACAACCGGAGAAGCAAAGGTTTCTGCAGATGTTGCATGATTTAAAAATCCCACGGGTTTCTCAAAATCATTTAGCAAGAAAATAAAAATTATGAAAGGAAGGATCGATAGACTGAAAAGTCATGATCACCATAATATTATGGAACACCTTCTCCAAATAGCCCTCAGGACTTCTCTTCCTGAATCGATTTGTCAAGTAATATCACGCCCCGCTTCCCAGTATACGGGCAGAGGACGCGACGAGGCCGCTACGTATTTACTGTGAAGTAAATACGCTAAGCGTATCTAAGCAATATAAAAGTAAGCATAAGAGACATGAGATATAAACTGAACAGCAACTTTATTTATTCACATTCTTTCTGTACAATACATGGAAAGTAAATACAACTGAATAAAAAGAAATGCCTAAACAATGGCATAACAGAAATGAAAAATACTGAATGGAAAGTGTACAATGAACTAGAGCTTGAGGTCTTCACTGAACTGGTCCAAGTCTTCAGCAGTGGGCTCGATCTCTGACGGGTCCAAAACACCTGACGACATTCAAAGAAGAAAGAAATAGAATGTCGTCAGCGAACAGGTCGCTCGGTAAGTCCCAAAAATAAGAGAAAAGTAGAATAGACAGAATAAGAAGGTATCTTTTAAAGTTGTATTATATTGTGGTAATATTGTATTTTCGCTGTTGTTTGTAGCTTGGTACAGAAGAATACCAGCGTATACGAGAGGAGTCTCTGTATGCCAGAGACTAGAGGCAAGTATAGTGCAAGAAACCGTTTATGCCACGGTACAACAGCAACTGGATTCATGTTGTAAGTCTATGTAACCCATCCCGGTACTTACGGAGAGGCGGAAAAGGTAAAAAATGGATTTTTATCACAAGGAAATATAGACTAACCATGAAGGATCTTTGCTAAACAAAAACTAACAAACTAACTAAAAGTTCTAGCTACTAGGTAAGATGGTTATATCTAGTTCTTGAACTCCTTCTCTTCTTGTTGTGGTTCTCTTTGTTGCTAGCTCCTTGGAGTGGTGTAGACGGCTCCTCCTCGTCGTCTTCTCTTTGCCGAAGAAAGATCCACCCGAAGGCCTCTACCTTGAGCTCCTAGCTCAACCAAGAGGTAACTAGAGTGCTTGGCTTGCTAGACTAAGAACCCTAGAATGAGTAGAGAGTTGTCTTGATGGTTTTATCTCACAAAGCTCATGTTTTTCAACTCATGAAACAAGAGAGCTTTGAGAGAGAGGAAGAGGGAGAGCTTTGCAAGAGAGAGAATGAGCAAGAGAGAATGAGAGAATAAATCCCAACCTTGCTCTCATATGAGAGAATATGAGAATAATAATAATAATTAGGAAAATTGTGATGGTTAGTTGATTTGACCATTATCATTTCACATTAAATGCTAATGCAAGCTTCAAGAAGCATCTTTGCAAAAGAAATCATCATGGTCAACAAAAGTCAACAAGTCAAATGGTCAACCAACCCTAACCATGGCACAATTATCCTTAATTAATATTATTAATCATATTTCTCATTCTCATTGGGATTTAGAAAAAGTCAACGGTCAAAAACCCTAATGAGGTTACTCTGCCTCTGTCAACTGTGCATACACACCCGCATCCGTGTTCCGAGGAACATGAATACAATGAGATAAAACAAATCCCAAAATAAATACTAGGATCTGGCTTAAACCAAATCCCGCTAGTAATAACTGCCCGGACACCAAACGTGCACAAGTGCGCGTATGTGAAAGAACCCCGTCGCAAAACCATACGACCTCTACTCTGTTTTTCCCAAAGGCGAACAACCCTCTGTGTGGGACTCTAAAAACTCGACACTACGCTGGCAGTCGATTTAACCACAGGCCGTAAGCGGTACTAGCTGTACGTAACGGTCCCCAGGTAGATACCGATAAGAAGACCGATGAGGTGAACCCATCCGAACTCCTACTGAGCCTGAATGTGACAATCTCCGTACTGTCCGGTCTGTTTGTCTGAGAGTATCGCATGTCGGGCCTAGGGGGAGGTAAACGTAAGACCCCTAACAGCAATACAAGTCGTGCCGGAGTGTAGCCCAGAACACCCTGAGAAACTACTGGAAACACTACCAGTAATTCTCGCTTGCCGTGGTCAGGGACTTTGTGTAATGGCTCTCCAAGACACGGCGCGATATCAACCCCCAATACCGTGAGAGACGAATCATATCTAACCGCTACTACCTCCAAGTGCTTCGGGAATGCACCCAACTACTACCTGTTTGCACGACTCCTTTGAGCCGTGGTAGGGTAGTAATCAAAGTATAGTGGGAACACACCCGAGGCGAAATAGCAGTGTCAAGTCGACGGACTAAGCTGTACTCCTGTCACCTGGGAACTGTTATCTGACGATAGGTATACTACCAACCAACAGTTCCCGACGAGTCATGTCCAGTGTACTCGTAACCTAACGAGCACCCGCATACTATCTCCAGTACGACGTACTTATGGATATGGGACAGACCATTTCCCCTGCTGGGATGAGAAGCGTATACGCTAGTCTACTCCGGAGTATCGATGCCCCGTCTCGATAATCCTACGACTAGGGACCTGTATAAGGATGTGCTTGTAGATTACCCATCCCCCACTAGTGTGACTGCCATCACATCGCTGGTAATCAAGTAAAGATCATAAAGGCTCCACTAATATGTATAAGCGATATGCTAAAAGAAACACATGCACATATTGAAGTAGAAACAAACCAAGTAGCATACTACCATTTTGAGCAAGATTGTCTATACAACTGTGAATATCCCAAGCTTCCATTAAGTAATATACAAACTAGTATGATACAGTAATGGCCTCTAGGGCATATACACTAACACATGTTAGGTGTATTAAGTCCTACTGTCTCGTGCCATTTCTAACACCTTCCGTACCAATCTACCCCTTAAATCTCGAGATGTCTTGTTTGTATAGTTGTATTGTATTGTCTTGTATTGTAAACTGTATTGATTGTATAATTGGATGACTTTGCCGAAACCATGATATCAGTAACCGGATGTAACTGTATAATCATGTAAATAGATGTAACTGGAGAATCATGTAAATGGAATGTATATCCATGGTTCGGTTCGGTCAAGTTGTATAGATTGATAATTAGATTCATGGATTCATTTTGAATTGTAATATTAAAAATTGTAGACTGTAGATTGTAGACTGTAGATTGTAGATTGTACTTGAATCATATTCAAGTCAGATTATAATGAGACTCAAACTGAGTCAGACAATTAGAAAAGTAAATTGAAGTCCTGATTGTTTTGATATTATCGGTAACCGCTGCACATGAGCGGTAGGATTTGTGTCTTTTTCAAAAACGATTACCATATTGGTAACACCGTTGTTAAGTTGTCTACCTTAGATAGGCAAGCACCCACTTCTCCGGCTCCGTGAGGCTCAAGAGATTGGTCCCGCTTAAACCTATATTTGCTAGGGTCCTTAGGGTAATTTATAGAACTTGAGGAGGTTTTATGTAAAAATACTTTTATATACTTTTCAAAATACACCGCAAGTATTTATTATTCGTCTTTAGAGTTGTAATAAATGTAGATTTTATATTGTGATATTTCTAGGGCAAATATCCTAATTTCATAAAGGTATTTATTTGTAATATTGATTTGTATGGAATTCATGGTATTTTAGTGTAAAATAATTCTTGTGATTTTGAAAAGAGTTGGAATATTTATAATAATTCAAAATAATATTTTAATGTTACATATACATATATTTATATGAAAATAATTTTAATATATATATATATATATATATATATATATTATATTCTAGAAATCTCGTTTTTTTTAAGATGTCGCATTTTAAATCTTTCGAGACCGAATGCTCCTTGCGGAGGTCTGCATCTCGCACTGCTAAGCCCGAGTATGTGCGATAATCCGCACCATCCCGAACAGGTTCCCCAAATGGGTTGTAGCGGTGCTTTGCAAAGATTTGTATAAATACTAATCATTAAGGAAAACGGTTTTATTAATTATGGTATTTATTTGTAAAAATATCGTTTTTTCCGTATTCTATGTTCTAGGGTCTCCTAAGTCAACTAGACTGTCCCTAACTGGTCCAAAGCGACAAGTTGTGAAATATCCCTCAAATCGCCTCTTCACCGCCAATTGTGGCCAGGTAAGTACAAGTGAAGAAATGAGGGATCCGCTCACGAATCACCGTGAGACGGGCCTTTTAAAATTAACTTTCTCACTTGTCTAGCCTAGGCACCACAAAATTAGGTTTAGATAAACGACTGAATGCCCACAACCTTCCTCTGTCCTAATGAGCGCGACAGTCCTTAATTGGCTGAGTCTAGATATTTTTTATTATTAGCTCAAAAGTTATTTATTTATAATGATTTCGATTTCCCGAAAGTATCGTGCTATGTTGCATATGAGTGTGTAAGGAGGTAGGTCGTTACCTCGTGATCTACTTAAAGGTATAACAAGTTTAATGGTTTAAATGTATAATTGAAACAATGTGGTATTAAATAAAAAAAATACGATAAAGTGAAATAGCCATCATTTTATGAAATGAAACTTGATCAATTTGGTTGATTAGTGATTAATAGTCAACATTAGGGAGTTTGAGTATAATTGTATTAACGAGAAGTGAAGTTTTATAAGAAAACCGAATCGGAAATCGGATTTGTTCCGATTCCGTCGGGTTTTGTAAATCTGTATTTTTAGAATGGAAAAGAAAGTTAGAAATGGGACTTACGGGTTTTGGACAATAACGAGAGTGAAATGAAAGGAGAGGAATCGCAGGTGCGTCGCTTCGTCGTCGAGGGCTCCTAGAACGATTGTCGGAAGTTCGCCGGGAATTTCGCCGTAGCTTCACTTTATGCTCGTTTTCAAAGTATAAAAGTTTCTTGGAAATTTTAGTGAGTTAGCTCAGAGTTTTGGGGTGAGAGGGTAGAGAGTAGGGGTGGTATTTATAAAGTTAGGCTAGGGTTAGGGTAGATGAAGGTTAAAATGAAAAATGTAATAAAATGTATTAAAATGTATTAAAAGTGGAATAATTGTGGTTTTAAAAGAGCTCTGGAAATGGTATGAAGACAAAATTTTGCAGGTGTACAGGGGAGACCAAAAGACACATTTTTTGTGTTGGGGTCGTTGCCGGAATCGGCCGACTCGACCGTGACTCGGTCGGAGGACTGAGTCGGCCGAGTCGAGGCCGATTTGGCCGATTCCCGGCCGAGTCAGGCGGCCGGGATCCCCCGACGGTTCTTCTAATCTCTGGCAATGTTACATTTTTTGGGTGTAGTGGGGTTTTTGTGAGATATGCACGTGTAAACCCTTAGTATTCTAAAGGTTTTTAAAAAATCAATATTAAAAATAATGCGGGGTATGGGATTTAAACTCTGGTGGCTTGGTTTAGCAATGTAAGGTATTACCAATGAGCTACAAGCTCCTTCTTGTAATTATGGAGTTAATTAATTACTTAATGTAATAACAGCAAATGTAAATACTCCAAGTATAAATTAATTTTTAAGCAAATTTTGTACACTAAAAATGGAGTTGTTATATTCTTTTAACTTTTAATTAAAAAGAAAAATAATTACTTATATCTTGTGCTCAGGCTAAAATACCCCTTTATGGATTTTGAAAAATATTTGCAAAAAAAATTGTATAGGAAAATTAGGATTGTTACAAGTAATCAATGACCTTTGTTCTTTTTAGAGAATTGTGCGCTAAAACCTTGGATGTTGTGATGGTGGAGAATTTAGAAAATTCTATTTCATTGATACTATGCAAACTTGAGCGTATTTTCCCACCGTCATTCTTAGATATCATAATACACCTGACGGTTCATCTTGCTAACGAGGCTAAGTTTGCCGAACCGGTACAATATCGATGGATGTATCCCCTCGAAAGGTACGTGGAATTTTTCGTTTCACGCAATTTGTAAAATTATTATTGTCCTATATGCCCATATTTATTTATTTAACATATTTTTCTATAGATACCTCTACACTCTAAAAAAGTATATACGCAATAGAAATCAATTAGAGGGTTCTATCATATAAGGTTATCTTCTAAATGAAGTAACCACATTTTGTTCCCGCTATCTAGACGAGAACATTGAGACGAAACTTAACCGGTCTCGGAGAATTCAGGATGGGCCATATGGTAAAACGGATTATAAGAGAGTAGACACTATATTTAAAAACAAGATATATCAGTTTATCCTCCTCAATAGCGTATGTCTTGAAGAAATTTGAGTTTAAGTTTTTTTGGATTAATTGTTATATTTGTGTTTGTGTGTATGAAATGATATAATATTAATATCATAATTTATTGTTGAGAACAGAATTCATATTGATAAGATACGTGAGGGGCATCCTGATTGGAATGATGAACGATCGGAAAAATATTATCAGGATAATTTTTGTGATTGGGTTGCAGATCATGTAAGTTGTTCGAATAACATGTTATTGCTACCAGTCTTAATCTAAACTTATATCGTTATGTATTTGGCATAAAATTTGTTTTGTCAGATCCACGATCAGAACTTGTTTTCATTATTAGAGAGAGATTCAAGATATTTAGCTCAGTTTCCTAATATGGAGGTTGCATATTATAAAGGATTCGGTATTCTTGGATACAAATTTGAAGTTAAGGACATAGAAACATCTCAAACCACTCAGAATAGTTGGATTGCAACGGTAGGATCGGATGGTGTGATTTATTATGAATACTTAAATTGCATACTTGGCATCCAAAATCCCGGACGATCAGAACCGTTTTATATATTTCAGTGTATTTGGTACGATATACGAACCGATACGGATAAGTGGAGAAACAATCTCGGGACTTGAAAAGATGAATATGGATTGACTAGTGTGAACACACTTCGATTTTACGGTCAGGACGATCCATTTACCTTTCCGAACCAAGCGTTCCAAGTATACTACTAACAGTGCTTGAAGCATCCGGGATGGAGTTTCGTATGTCGTTGGAAACCCAGGGATGTTTACGATGTCCCGGAATTCGAGGATCGTATGGAGGACATCGATGAGGATGAAGAAGAGAGAAGACTTAAAGTGCTCCGACCGTCTGTTTCAAAAGACGGATTGTCTTCGGCTGATCGTGAAGTTACGTAGGTTAGAAATGATATCGATGATGAATCCAAGTAGATATTTCTAATGCGTCTACGAAACGAAAAGGGTTATCAGTAATGTTATATTATTACTTCACATTTCTATGATCTATACATATATTGCATGCATATGTAATGATTGTACTCTTATCTAGGTCTGATGACAACGTCCAGAGCAGCGAGGGGCAGCAGGAGCACTGGCTACGGCAAAGGTAGGGGCGGAGCGGTTTTGCCGTCCGGGGGGCTGCATAGGGAGCTCCAGAGGGCTGGTCTTGCACCCCGGTCGGTATCCCGTTCGGATGACTTCTTCCGTATGGACTTTGTCATACCTCAAGGTATATTGCACGCATATTCATTTTAAATATAATATTATAAATATACACGCATATTTATTTCAAAATTACTTATATAGTCAATATTTAATTGTCTAGCTGTTGGTGGTGCGTCCACATCAGAGGTAGAGGCTACTACCGCACCTGCAGATATGTTTATATATCCTATAGTGCATGCATATTGATTTAGAATATTATATCATAAATATACACACATTTTTTTGCTCTTACTTAGATAATCATTTTTTGATTGTCTAGTTGTAGGTGGTATCTCCAAATCTCGGGCAGAGGCCACCACTACACTTGTGGGTATGTCTATATATCCTATATTATATGCATATTGATTTAGAATGTTATATTATAGATATACACATTCTTTTTGCAATTACTTATTTAATCTATTTTTAATTGTTTAATTATAGGTGGTGCATCCACATCTGGCGCAAAGGCTACTCCCGCCACTTCCGTACCCTCCGCTCATTCTGCAGATTAGTATAAATAAATATAAAATATTTAGTCATTTTACCTATCATCTAAGAATAAACATGAAATTCATGTAATTTTATCGTCAATATTTATCTTCTAGTTAGAGGAGATGCGTCCACGTCCGGGTCATCGATTGTTCCTCACCGGAGGAACTATCGTCCCGCTCGTGCTTCTGCCCGGGCACAGGCCCGTGCTGCTGTCGCCGGAGATATATATCGCAGCTGAATTTTCGTTAATTCTTGATTTTTTTAATACCGTTTTGTCGTAATATTGCTTGTCTTGATATTTCTTAAAGATACAGGGCAACCCAATCCCGAGAGGGGGGCTTAAGGGCCGAATCAGACCCACAGGCTGAGGCCCGATAGAGCAATAGGGAGGCACCATTCCCCCTCTTTTTTACCCCCGATTATCTCTATACTGGCGATTATGCCGAGCGGTTCGGCCGGTATATGAGGGATAAGAGCCGCATCCAAAAAAGTATCCACTTCATGTTGAGTTGGTTGATCAGCATCGGCGCTCATTTGCTCTCTTCTGAGATCAGGCTTGGGTATTCATATATATTTTCATTTGATTTATCCAATAAATTTATTATTATTTAACACTTGAAATTTAAATACATTGTTTTTTTTATTTGCAGTTGGATTACGATTTTCAGCCTGTACCCGATGTAGGGTGTTTTTCGTCACACCATTGAGATGGAAATGCGCGCGCTTGTCAGGCACATTACAGATTCCACCTGCCTAGGATAGGCTGGGGTTTATTGATTGTGGGGATCCGAATCTCCGGCAGCCGCGGACTAAACTGCCGTTAATTACCTCTCGCCTTTGGAGCGAGAGAGCCTCCGATTGACGGGTTAAACAGGTCATGCGAACTCAATATGCAGTGTTTTGTTTTGAAAGGGTTTTGGATATATCGGGGTCTCCGCAGAGTTTTTACAGGGGGGCCGCTACCCGGATAGCGGGCTGGGGGTCAAGACGGCTAGCAGCCCCCTTGCGGGGTGCGGGGGGGAAGGGGGGGCAGCGTCCCGTTAGAAATTTTTTTCTAGCGGGAACAGTGTGGTGGAGTATGTGTGTGTGCGCGTATATGTATATATACATATATATATATACATACATACATACATATATACATACATACATATAAAGGGAAAGGGTATCCAAAGGATGCGTGGGAGAAGGCGCAAGCGCCCCACGTGCCTGGCACGCGGGCGCTGTGCGCCAGAGCGCCAGCGCCCCACGTGCCTGGCACGCGGGCGCTGTGCGCCAGCAGCAGAAAGGGACCTGGTCCCTCCACTGGGAGTTGTGCTCCCGATTTGACTTGTGGAGTTGAACTCCTGACAGAGATTAATTAGGGAGTTAAACTCCAATGAATCATGAATGGAGTTAGACTCCTAAAAATATTTAGAAATGATTAGAGGGGGCTTCTTTGTTTCTCCCTTTGGCTCTGGATCTTCCCAAGATGGGATTTTTGGAAATGGGTCTCCTCCTTCCTCCTCTGTTGGCCAGATCTTGAAGAACAACAAGTATGAGATTTTAAAAATCTTTTATTTTTAAGATCTGATGGGAGATCTGAGTTCCCCTTTGTAGTTTTTGTGGTGAAAAAACTATTTAGTTTTGAAAAAGGAAGAGTAAAACTCTTGATTTAATTCAAAAAAAAGAAGGTTTTGAACCTTGAGGAAGGAGAAGGAGGCACAAAGAACCCTAGAGTTTTGAGGAGAATGAAAAGTATATACTTTATTCATCATCATGTTGTCTTTTATAGGCTTACACATTTACACATAACCCCTTGGGCTTTACAAAATGGCATTTTGCCCATCCCATGGCTCATTTGCCATTTCTTTTTGCACATAAGCCATGGGCTTTACAAAAATTTGGCTTTATGCCCATTCATGCATAAAAATAACATTAAAATTATTTATTACATGATTTTTATGTTGGCATGGGGAGGCTGGCCGCGGGCTCAACTTGGGCATAGGCCCGCTTGACCTGGGTTTGGGCCCACCTGGTTTGGGGTTGACCTTGACTTTGACTTGGTCAACCGGGATGCAAATTTTGACCCCAACAAAGTGCCCCCATCAATAAATGCACACCGTGCATAGGAGTTGTGTGCATGAAATTGATGGATCTTGAAGCTGGACTTCGAGGTGGAACATCATTCCGGGGGCGGAGCATCCCTCTGGGAGCATGATTCCCGGGGATCGGAGCATCATTCCGATTTGCGGAGCATAATTCCAGAGTCGGAGTATCATTCCGAAGAGTCGGAGCATAATTTCGAGGGTTGGAGAATAATTTCGGGATCGAAGCATCATTCCGAAGAGCGGAGCATGATTCCAGGGATCGGAGCATCATTCCGAAGAGCGGAGCATGATTCTAGGGATCGGAGCATCATTCCGATGAGTCAGAGCATAATTCCGAGGGTTGGAGCATAATTCCGGGATCGGAGCATCATTCTGAAGAGCGGAGCATTATTCCAGGGATTGGAGCATCATTCCGAAGAGCGGAGCATGATTCCAGGGATCGGAGCATCATTCCGATGAGTCGGAGCATAATTCCGAGGGTTGGAGCATAATTCCGGGATCGGAGTATCATTCCGAAGAGCGGAGCATGATTCCAAGGATCAGAGCATCATTTTGAAGAGCGGAGCATGATTCCAGAGATCGGAGCATCATTCCGAAGAGCGGAGTATGATTCCAGGAATCGGAGCATCATTCCGATGAGTCGGAGCATAATTCCGAGGGTTGGGGCATAATTCCGGGATCGGAGCATCATTCCGAAGAGCGGAGCATGATTCCAGGGATCGGAGCATCATTCCGAAGAGCGGAGCATGATTCCAGATATCAGAGCATCATTCCGAAGAGCGGAGCATGATTCCAGGGAGTCGGAGCATAATTCCGAGGGTTGGAGCATAATTCCAGGATCGGAGCATCATTCCGAAGAGCGGAGCATGATTCCAGGGATCGGAGCATCATTCCGAAGAGCGGAGCACTAGGGATCGGAGCATCATTCCGAAGAGCGGCAGACATTCTGACCGAAGCATAATTTCGATGCAGAGGTTAATTCCCAGGCGAAGCATAATTCCGACAGGGAAGGCAAATACTCCGAGGCGAAGCATGATTTTGACACGGGGCATATTCTAAGACGGAGCATGATTCCGGTGCAGAGCTTGTTGGCTGACTTGATTCCGAGATGAAACATAATTTCGACAGGGAAGGCAGGTACACCGAGGCGAAGCATGATTTCGACACGGGGTGCACATTCTGAGACGAAGCATGATTCCGACGCAGAGCTTGCTGTTTGACTTGATTCCGAGACAAAGCATAATTTCGACAGGGAAGGCAGGTACACCGAGGCGAAGCATGATTTCGACACGGGGTGCACATTCTGAGATGAAGCATGATTCCAATAAAGAGCTTGCCGGTTGACTTGATTCCGAGGCGGAGCATAATCCCGACGAGGAGGTCGTTGGTTGATTCCGAGCCGGAGCATAATTCCGATAGGAAAGGCAGGTACACCGAGGCGAAGCATGATTTCGACACGGGGTGCACATTCTGAGACGAAGCATGATTTCGATGCAGAGCTGGTTGGTTGATTTGATTCTGAGGCGGAGCATAATTCCGGCAGGGAAGGTAGATATCCCGAGGCGAAGCATGATTTCGACACGGGGTAAATTCCGGGATGGAGCATGATTCCGCCGCAGAGTTTGTTGGTTTGATTTGATTTGGGTTGACATCGGCATCGCTACACTGGAATATGGTACCAGAAGCGAATCATCATCTGTCATGAGAGGATTTGGGGATTTGGTTTTGGTTTGGCATCTGCATTGCTGCACTGGAATAATACCAGGAGCAACTCACCATTTGCCTTTCCCTGTTGGGAGGCGATGACTTAGGAGACAGGTTTAGATCCCTATCACCTAAGGCTTTTCAATTTTATGGATCGTAAGGGTCCCATAAAAGCATTTTCTCCCTACGAGTCGTAAGGATCCTATAGGTGCATTTTCTCCTTAGGAGTCGTGAGGACCCCCAAATGTGTTTTTCCTTTGTGAGTCGTAAAGATCCCACGAAGGTTTGTTCTCCTCATACATCATGAGGACACATGAGCGGGTCTTTCTAATGGACCATAATTCTAAGGGCGGAGACCGGCCGCTGGACTGGTGGTTACTGTGGGGCATGGGTATGATGAGAATTATTTGAGCCCGTGGATTTATACGGTAGTCAACCTGGGGACCAATCGTACGGCCGGAAGAATTTTGGGAAATTGGATTTTGGTTGGCGTCTGCATCGTTGCACTGGAATATGGTTCCAGGAGCGACTCATCATTCGCCGTTAGGAATTTGAATTTTTGTTGGCGTCTGCATCGCTACACTAGAATATGGTACCAAGAGCGACTCATCATTCGCCGTTGGGAATTTAGGGATTTAGGATTTGGTTGGCGTCTGCATCGCTGCACTGGAATATGGTACCAGGAGCGACTCATCATTCGCCGTTGGGAATTTGAGTTTGGACGGCGTCTGCATCGCTACACTGGAATATGGTACCAGGAGCGACTCATCATTCGCCGTTGGGAATTTGAGTTTGGACGGCGTCTGCATCGCTGCACTGGAATATGGTACCAGGAGCGACTCATCATTCGCCGTTGGGAATTTGAGTTTAGACGGCGTCTGCATCGCTGCACTGGAATATGGTACCAGGAGCGACTCATCATTCGCCGTTGGGAATTTGAGTTTGGACGGCGTCTGCATCGCTGCACTGGAATATGGTACCAGGAGTGACTCATCATTCGCCGTTGAGAATTTGAAGTTTGGACGGCGTCTGCATCGCTGCACTGGAATATGGTACCAGGAGCGACTCATCATTTGCCGTTGGGAATTTGAGTTTTGGATAGCATCTGCATCGCTGCACTGGAATATGGTATCAGGAGCGACTCATCATTCGCCGTTTTTTTTTACCGCGATTGATTTATCATTTCAGCTTTTCTTATCGCGAAGGTTGCGATTTCCCTATCATTTCGGCTTTTTATTTGTGGTTGCCCCATCATTTCGGCTTTATTTTCATTTTTATTTTTACTCGTTGATTTTTTATTACGATTTGTCCCATTATTTCGGCTTTTTGTTATTATATTTTTTTACTTACACTTTTTTTTTATTTACACATTTTTTATTTACACACATTTTTTTACATTCCCAGTTTAACGACTTAGAGGTCGACTGTTCCCAGTTTAATGACGTGGTGGTCGATTGTTTTCAGAGAAAGGCAGACGTCTGAGAGAATCAGTTTCACGAAGAACTTCAGTCTCCGTTTGTATGAAATTGGCGATCGCGGCTTGACTGTTTGTTAACACGCCTTTGGACAGTTTTATCTCTCCTTCCTTGTATTGCTTTTCGACCCAATCTTTGAAGACGAAGCAGTCCTCAATGACATGACCTATGACTCTGTGATAGGGGTAATATTTGGGGTCGTCGGTCATATTCACTTCCTGCGGTCTTTTTAACTCTGGCAGTTGTAGACCGTTCCTCAGGGCGTCTTTGAATATTTTACGGATTTTGTCCCTTCTGAAGGAATAGACCTTATCTAGCTTCTCTTTCAGTGGAGATTCTCCTCCCTCTCCGAACACTGGCTTTCGAGGCTGGTTGGCATTAGGCCCGCTCATCCCTTGCTTATTTCGGTTAGCCGAGGCATTGAAAGATTTAGAATCATCGAAATTTCCGCCTTTGCGATTTTCGTCTTTTCGGTTTCTCCAGGACCTATTATTATTTTGGGAATCCGAGGAGGACTCCTGCTTTTAGCGCTCCAGCATCTGAATTTTCCTGGTCATCTCTTGGAATGTTTTGAGACCTGCGGTGCATAGAAACGGGGCATCCAATTGTTGAGATTTCCGATAAGGAGACTGACAGATTGGTCCAGTCCTTCAAGCGATCATGCGACTGATTTTCATGCGGTCCGCCCACTTTTGGATTTGAGGGAATAGGCGTCGGCTGTCTCGGGACACCATTTCCCGGTTCATGAGCAGAGCCCTGCGCCTGATTGGGCGGCTGGGAGGCAAGTTGGGCTGTGAGTTGTAAGACGACGTTTGTCAATTCGTCAATTTTTTAGTAGAGCTTGGCCATCTCCTTGTCTTTGCTTCTGAACTGTTTTCGGAGCTCTTGGAGAAGTTGCTGCTCTGTGTTCTTGGGATGGAAGATTGGCTCATCTTCGCTTTCCGAGCCCGACTCCTCATGAACCGAGGGCTCTCTCTGCTTATCAGCCTCACTGGAAGGGTCTTCATTACCTTCTAGAGGAGGCTGGTCTTAGAATGTGGCAGCCATATTCACACCAGATTGGATTTGAGATGCGGTGGTCCCATCCTTGCTTTTGATGCGAAGGTTGTCGCTAGTACGCGTGCCTACCATGTAGACGGCCATTCTTTCATCACTGGCAGCCGGTTTCGCGGAGCGGTTCAGGCTTTGGAAATTCATAAATTTTAACATGGCCAGAGCCCTAGCCTTTTTGTTGGCTCTGTATCTGAGCTGCTTCTGCCTCAGCTTCTCTGCCATGAGCGCTTGGCGGGCTTCGGCTCTTCGGGAAGCCGCCATAAGCTGAGTGATGGGGAGGCTTGAGAAGACACCCGCCCGCGTGTCCGTCGAAGGTATCGCCTGGGCTTGCCTACGACGTCTGGCAACTTCTTCTGTTCTGATGGCTTTACCCCCAGCTGAGGCCATGGAGAGCCGTTTGAGCACCGACTCGCGTCTGGGTTGGGGCGCCCTCGAGACCACCACATTTGGCCTCCTGCTTTTTGAGGTCGGTTTATCCATCACCGAGGCTTGAAGAACAGAGACGGCGTTAGCTGGCACGAACAGAATAGAGCCAAATGGTAGCAGTGGCTTCTCCCATTTTCGCCCGAGACTGGCCGGAAGGACCGTCCTGGAGTCCATCTTCATCGTGTATGATATGCAAGCCGTGTTGAGAACTGAGCTGGTCCTTGGAGACATGGTTGAGGCTTAATCGCTTGAAGTCCTGCATGAAAGAGCATTATTTTAGTATAAATATAGATATGTATATTGATTGAGTTCGTATGAATGCTTAACCCGAAATATGGGAGGAGAGAGAGGTCCCACAGAGCATGCCAGAATCTGTAGAGTGTTTTTAGTCACCCCATTGAGATGGGAATGCGCGCACGCTTGTCAGGCGCATTACAGATTCCCCCTGTCTAGGGTAGGCTGGGGTATATTGATTGTGGGGATCCGAATCTCCGGTAGCCGCGGACTAAGCTGCCGTTAATTACCCTTCGCTTTTGGAGCGAGAGAACCTCCGATTAACGGGTTAAACAGGTCATGCGAACTCAATGTGCAGTATTGTGTTTTAAAGGGGTTTTGGATATATCGGGGTTCCCGCAAAGTTTTTTCGGGGGTCCCGCTACCCGGATAGCGGGCTGGGAGTCAAGGAGGCTAGCAGCCCCCTGGCGGGGTGCGGGCCAGCGCCCCGTTAGAAATTTTTTTCTAACGGGAACAGTGTGGTGGAGTATGTGTGTGTGCGTGTATATGTATACATACATACATACATACATACATACATATATAAAGGGAAAGGGCATCCAAAGGATGCGTGGGAAAAGGCGCCAGCGCCCCGCGTGCCTGGCACGTGGGCGCTGTGCGTCAGAGCGCCAGCGCACCGCGTGCCTGGACCTGGTCCCTGCACTGGGAACTGTGCTCCCGATTTGATTTGTGGAGTTGAACTCCTGATAGAGATTAATTTAGGGAGTTAAAATCCAATGGATCTTTCCGTCCACGACACCTCGACAAATCCTGCCACGAACGAGCTTCGATTCCTCGACACCGCTACACAGCAGTATTGTGTAAGTATTAATATTTATTCTAATTCGAATGAAATTTTTGTTTTGATAAGTTCAAATTTAAATGATATACTTATATTTTAATGGTTAATATGGGTGTAGGAGCGGGTGGTGGAGCAGACAGAGATATCCGGGATCAATTTTAGTCGACAGACCGGTCCGATGCTACTGATCCCAGTCCTAGACGCCACACACGGAGGGAATCATGGAGATTGGGAGAGAGGTCGGGGACTGGGTCCTAGCAGGGCCTATATGAGGTTGGTCTCCACTCCGGCGGTTGTTTCCTTTACCCTCCATGAGTGACGTCTGGAGCATGATGTTACCGCCTTGAAGACTACCATCGAGGAGTTGAAGAAGATGTTGGTATGTATATTACTTAATAGTAAAATATTATATCACATTATAGATAGTAACATATGCAATATTAGTAGCCTGAGCTTATTTGGTTGTAGACTTTGCTTTGATTAATCATACTTATATAAAACTATCTAATTAAAATAAACTACGGTTTTTCAAACTAGATATCAAAACTAGGCTAAGTATTCTTAAATTGGGGTTTCGCAATAATCTGAAAATGATACGAATTCGACTAAAATCTAATACACCGTTCTTACTCGTCTATTACACGCAAAATTTAACAGATTCGGTAGGCTACTTCGGCTGCGGCTCCATATGCATCTCCTTCGGCTGCGGCTCCGCAAGCCACTACCTCGATTGCAGTTGCGCAGACCACTCCTACAGCTCTACAACCCGCTCAGACTCCCGCACAGTCCACTCCTTCATGAGTCAAGTTTTTGACGACTCAGGGTTACACCGAGGAGCAGATACGCCAGATTACGACGATTATCAGAGGTGGAGGAACTGGACCGAGCTAGGGTAGCTTTATTTATATTTTTGAGAATGTATGTACTCATCTGATACATATTGTATATATTTTGGACGATATTGGTGGTTGTTTACTTGTTCACGATAATTTAGATTGATATCGTATTTTGTTTGTTAATTTCTTTTATATATTATGCGTGAGATTTTGATTATGAATATTTATGTATTTGGTTACATGATGTATATATTATTGTGCACAGGACGGGGAAAAAACGGAAAGCCCCTTTTAAAAAAAACTGATATTTTGTTCCTACAGTTAATCCATAGGGGCAACTGTTGCACCCACAGATTAATCCGTAGGTATAAGGTTTACCCCCAACACATTTCGCTGTAGGGACAAAATATCAGAATATCTGATATTTTGTCCCTATGGACTCGATAAGGTAAAACTTGCCCCTACGAATTAATCCGTAGGGACATTTATCTGGACCCACGGATAAATCTATAGGGGCATTTATCAGGCCCTACAGATAAATCCGTAGGGGTGAGTATTTTATTTTATAAACCAATAAATTAAATAAAGATTATGTCCCTACGGAGTAATCCATATGGATAAATGTCCCTATAGAGTAAGGCGCATGGGCAATTATTACTCCGTAGGGACATGTTTAGGACGAAAACTTGCACCTGCGGCTTTTGGACCTACGGATGAATTTTTATGACCCTACGGATATATCCGTAGGGGCAGTGGTTTGCTCTCCTACAGCTAAATCCGTAGGGACAACCCATTATTGTAGTAGTGACAAAGGGTTTTTGACCTTGTTTTCTATACTTTGAACTGCAAAAAAAAAAATCAAAGAAGAGAAAACAGATAATAAAAATGAGTAGAAAAAGAGAAGGGTATTTTAGGTAATTTATGTAATAATTTAATCCTAGTTAGTTGTTGGGATTATGTATCGTACCTAAATATGCATTTATGGATATGGTCAATTAGACCCTAGGATAATAAAACAGTTCATTGATAATTTGAAATTATAAAAGTTACACTAACAAGAGAAAGAAATAGAAATAATAATTTTCCAAAAAAAATCATCCCTCAAACAAAACAAAAAAATATTGACTCCATAGTGATCAACATTCATCCGACAAAATCTTCAAAAAGCGTCGGTAAATTAAGTGGATTTCATCTCTTTACACACTTGCCCAAAAATGTAGAATAGTATAAATTTTATGATGTAGAACCAAAGAAGAAGCTTTTTTTATTATGGAAGATCCGGGAATTTATTTCAGCTCAAATGTACCAACAATATACCATGAAAAACATATCACGATCATTTATACTATTCTTCTTAGCACTTTTGGTTTGCCACTGTCCATAACAAGAGAGGACAGCGCGGACATCTTGATCAGCGACTCAGAGTTATACTCTCTTGATCTCCATCTGGTTAGTTCTTTTGTATTTGTTTTTGATTTAGTGACTGCATTTCTCATTACCTGTGCATTGATTACTGATTACCACGTAAAGCTAGAAGCGGAAGTATGACTGCGGCAGGATATTTTCTTGACCGTAGGAGCATGGCTGGCCTTGTCAACCCTTCGTATTCCGTATTTTGGGCTTTCCTTTAATATTCCATAAATTCCATATGTCTTAGAAAAATATGCTCAATTGTTTTTGTTCTAAACACATAAAGTCCCTTTGTCAACTCCTTTTCTGGTTCTGCGTTGCATTTATGGGCCATTTAGGCCGGGTCACCTATAGGTTTTTAGTACTATAAATATCCCTCTCTTGGATGAGAGATAGTGGGCTTGAGAGACGTAATGTGAGTAAGAGGGCTTTGTGCCTCCCCTTTCTTGTGTGAGAGCAAGAGAGGGGAGATGACGAGTGACAGAGCTTCGTTAGGAGCTTTATAATCTCCTCATAGATCAATATAATTTTAATGCTCGTTTCTGCCCTGTAGATGTAGGCCGAGGTGGTCGAACCACGCTACATCCGGTGTTTTACTTCTTTATGGTGTGAACCATGTGATTGTGTTATCTATCATGTGTTTTAGATATAATGAGGTGGTCAGAACCCCAACAATAATGATATGAATAGAGATACAACCCTCATATACCTTTTTCCCCCAATTGGTGTATGTCAAGATTTTTAGATTCACACACTAGCCACTTTATGATCAGAACACTGCATATTAGCATAATTGTAGTCACACATGCAACGCCTTTCTCAGTACCAACCATTGGAGTTGAAACTATATTTATTTTATTTAGTTGAAATTCAGTTTTTGAGTTTATAGATTGTATTATATTTCTCATCTCATGAACAAGATATAGCACTTATTCTACTACCCTTCAGTTTGTAGCAAATGGCTATTTTTCTTGCAATGCCGACGAAATGAAGTAGAGATGGAAAAAACGATTGTTTATCGAACAACTATTTACTCATAAATATGTAAAAATCTAAGGATCGACAAAGGAAGTGCCTACCGAAGTAATGACAGACAAATGCAGTGCCAAGAACCGGGACTGCGCTGAATAGATTCCAGACTGATGCTGATAATACTCGATATCGGGCACCTTCAAGATCATGACACGTGGCGTGTGACGTGTCCCAGAACTCAGAAGAAAGGGCCCGCAGGGGGCCGAACAGGCCACCATGTACCTGACCTGCAAGCACAAAGCTGGCTCACCTCAGAGCCCCCTGCAAATTGACCTCCTCGGCCCTTTAGCTCGCGCTGAGCTGCCGCAAGACCAGGACTCCTCGGCCTCCTCGCCCGTCCCCGAGCTCCCTGTCGAGGTCGTCTCCCTCGGCCCTCCGACCAAGGTCACCGCTCACAGGCGTAACCGCCGCTCCGCGAATCTCGCCATGCGCAGATTCTACGCCAACACCATCCCACGTTCCACGTCATCGCGATCCCCATTAATGGGCGATCCGCTTTCTACGCGGGCGTGACGTCGGGGGGCGTAACTGCCGGCGAGATTCTCGCGTCTGCTGCTGCGTGCCGCCACCGCTATATAAACCCCCATCACAGAGGGGTCAAGTAAGCCGTTCTTTACACTTTACGCCGTTACTCTGCTCGGATCTCATCCCTAACTTGAGCGTCGGAAGGTCCTCGGTGGTACCAAACCACCTCGGGACCTCTTTGCAGGTACTCGGCGACAGCCTCCTCACCCAACCTTCTCCTCTCAAAACCCATTGAGACCCACACGCAACGAAAGACAATCAACCAAGTTCATCTCGAGATCAACGGAAGACAACATCTGACGGAGGCCCGAAAAGGAGCTCCATCAGTTGGCGCCGTCTGTGGGAAACGTTAAGTTCCACAAAATACAAAGTTGACCTTCCTATCTCCTCTCTCATGGCAGACGACCACCGTGGGGATCCCAGTACCAGCCGCCGCCTTCCGCTCACCGAAGGCGGGGATGAACCTCTCCCCATGACCGTCATCAACGCCCTCGCAGGCAGGATAGATCGTCTGCAATCCCTCGTGGAGGCCCTCGTCCGCGTCTAAACGACCGCACCCGGGCCCCAGATCGCTGCCCCTCCGCCTCTAGAAGACTCTGTCCCTGTTTGGATGGCCAACCACCAGCAGGCTGCATCCCCTCGCCACCGGTCCCTCGAACCGGTGCACCCTGAGGCCCGCTGGGCGCCCCAGGGCTCCACGCTGAGATCCGCAGCCAGGGAGCCTCGCCACGAGCCTCCTCGCGACCCTTACCCCCCTGAGGAAATGTCGGTCACCTCTCATATTCACGAGCGTGGCCGACCCCACCATGGTCGGCGGGAACACACAGAAGGGGTCCACCCCGGCGGCTCAAGAGCTACTCCATCCCGGGACCTGAGGCACCTTATCGAGAGGAACCGGGGCCGCTCCCAGACGCAGTCCACCCGCAGTGGGGCCCGGGAATCCCGAGGCGCCGATTCCTCAAGATACCACGGTCGGCTCGATGCCCTCGAGAAGAAGATCGAGGGCATGTGCCGAGAAGCTCACCTTTCAAGCGATAGGGCTAAGTACGCCTCTGACTCGCTCACGAAGCCGTTCACCGAGGAACTACTCGCTGTGCCCGTCTCCTCGCGTAACAAGCCCCCAAAGGTCTCTCTATTCGACGGGAAAACCGACCCGAAGGACCACTTGGACGCTTTCACCGCGGGGATGAGCTTCCAGGATCACTCCGACGCCGCCCAGTGCAGGGCCTTCCCGGCCACCCTCATCCGCGCAGGTCGGGACTGGTTCCGGGGGCTCGAGCCCCACTCGATCTCAACCTTCAACGAGCTGGCTACTCAGTTCCTCGGCCATTTCGTGGGGAACCGTCGACAGAAGCGCACGGTCGACTACCTCTTCACGGTTAAGAGTGGGGACAAGGAAACGTTCAAGGCCTACATCGCTCGTTTCTACAACGCCCTTCTCGAGGTACCCGAGCACCGGGATGAAACCGTCATAACGGCGCTCAGATCTGGCCTGAGGCATAAGGAATGGTTACGCTCCTTCGCGCTGGCGCAACCTAAGACCATGGCCGAGGTTAAGGCGTAGACCGAGCACGAGGTCCAGCTGGAATCCGAGGTGAATGCTAACCTTCCCCGGGCAGAAAGGACCGACCAGAAGAAGAGGGCTCGGGAGGAGAGACCGGAGCGTCAGCAGCCCTATCACCCGAAGTTCCAGGAGTATACCTCCCTCAATGTCTCCCTCGCAGTGTTGCTAGAGGAAGCCCAGAACGAGGGGTTCTTCAAGTTCTCTCCGGGCCCACGTTAGGCCGCAAAGCGAACCCGGGGCCCCTACTGCGCTTTCCACCGAGTACTGGGACATGCCATGGAGGACTGCAAACAACTGAGGGACTACATCGAAGAGCTCATTCGGTCTGGGCACCTCGCCGCCTACTTAAGGGACAAACGGCAGACAGGCCACGAGCAGGGGCAGCATCACCCACCCGCCGACCTGACCATCGGCCAAATCATGCTCATCTCGGCGGACGGCCAGCATGAGGCTCGGGGGGCCCATGCCCTATGCCGAGCATGGCGGCCGACGGCCCTACCCGAAGCTCGGCCCAAGCCAGTAAAGTCATCTACTAGCCTGTACCTTTCTTTTAGGGCAATGTAAATTTTTCCTAGGATCTATTATTAATTTAATAAAGATCAATGGAGCATCGCGAAAGAGAAAGAAAATCTTTTTTTTATTCAAAGGGTATTGTGGGCTCCTCAGCCTTACATCCAAAAAAAAATTACAATAGTGGGGGAACGGGGTGCGGCGAGCACTGCTCGTGGTACTCGGTAAAAATCTGCTCCAACCGGGGCCTCGTATGTTCCAGCCTCTGTTCCCGGTTCCCTTCGCGGGCATCGACCCCGAGCCTCAGCTCGTAGCATTCGCGGACCAACGCCTATGAGCGGGCCAGCCGATTCGCGGAGATCAAGCCGAAACGCCTCAAAGACCGCAGCTTGCCTACGGCCTCATCAAAGAGCAGCTCAGATAGGGGGTTGTAAAGCCCCGGCGATGCCCTCCAGATGGAGTACATCAGCAGCTGCAGCAGGGAGGAACGTCTGGGAAGCAGCCGGCCGAAATGGTCCTCAATGCTCCCGTAGACCAATTGCACTGTATCCTCGGTGCAGTGCGGGTCGTAGAGGTAGACGTCCTCAAAGTGGACAATGTCGGGAATGGTAAAGGGGAAGTCCTCCATTCTCGGCGGCCTGTTTATGAAGGATGAAGGACCAGTGCTCCCTCAGCCTTATATAGCCCACTGTGCAGCCCAACAGTCACTCGTTTTTCACCCAGGGGGATGCCGCCACGCGGCAGCCATCGAGCCTTCTCCGGTGGAGTCGAAGCGGCGCGCCCATAGCGCTTCGCCTCCCCCCGCATTCATTGAGCTGGCTACGATCGTTCCCATTCCCCACGCCTACAGCTGGACGAGCGGGCTGCACCTCATCAAAGATTCAACCCAGCAGCTACCCTGCTCGGTCGTCCCCAGCGGGCAGTTTCCCTGCCATAACGCTGGGGACCAAAAAGCCCTCCCAGAGGAAGTCGAGCCCGAGCTTCCCTCGCTCGGCTATCCCCAGCGGGTAGCTTCCCTACCTCAACGCCGGGGATCGAAAAGCCCTCTCAGAGGCAGTCGAGCCCGAGGTTCCCTCGCTCGGCTATCCCCAGCGTGCAGCTTCCCTGCCACAACGCCGGGGATCGAAAAGCCCTCTCAGAGCCAGTTGAGCCCGAGCTTCTCTCGCTCGGCTATCCCCAGCGGGCAGCTTCCCTGCCTCAACGTTGGGGGATCGAAAAGCCCTCCCAGAGGCAGTCGATCCCGAGGTCCCCTCGCTCGGCTATCCCCTGCGGGCAGCTTCACTGCCACAACGCCGGGGATCAAAGAAGCCCTCGCAGAGGCAGTCGAGGCCCGAGGTTCCCTCACTCGGCTATCCTTCAGGACAAAAGCCCTCACCAAGAGGCACCGGGCAGCAACCCTACCCAGCCAAGGGTCCTTGGTAGGCTTCTTACAGCCCTATAGCTTTTTCTCGCGCCAAGGACCAAAGTCCTCCCAGAGGCAGTCGGGTCCTTGCTCGGCTATCCCCGGCTGGTAGCTTCCTACCACAACCGACAGGAATCAAAGTCCTCGCCAAGAGGCACTGGGCAGTAACCCTGCTCGGTCCCTGTCCTGAAGGATCAGAAAACCCTCCCAGAGGCAGTCGAGCCCGAGGATCCCTCGCTCGGCTATCCCTAGCGGGTAGCTTCCCTACCGCCACGCCAGAGATCAGAAAGTCCTCCCAGAGGCAGTCAAGCCCGAGGATCCTTCGCTCGGCTGTCCCTGGCGGGTAGCATCCCTACCGCAACGCCAGGGATCGGAAAGCCCTCACCGAGAGGCACCGAGCAGCTACCCTGCTCAGCCATCCTTCGCAGGCCTCTCACGGCCCCTCCAGCGTCAAGGATCAAAGCCCTCGCCAAGAGGCACCGAGCAGCTACCCTGCTCGGACATCCTTCGCAGGCCTCTCACGACCCCTCCAGCATCAAGGATCAAAGCCCTCGCCGAAAGGCATCGAGCAGCTACCCTGCTCGGCCATCCTTCGCAGGCCTCTCGCGGCCCTTCCAGCGTCAAGGATCAAAGCCCTCGCCGAGAGTCACCGAGCAGCTACCCTGCTCGGCCATCCTTCGCAGGCCTGTCACGGCCCCTCCAGCGTCAAGGATCAAAGTCCTCACCAAGAGGCACCGAGCAGCTACCCTGCTCGGCGCATCCCAGCAGGCATCCTCCTGCCCATCAGACGCTGAAGATCTCAAGCCCTCGCCACGAGGCCGCCGAGTTCCTTCCTGCTCGGCGCATCCCTAGCGGGCATCCTCCTTCCCATCAGACGCTGATGGTCCGAAGCCCTCATCGCGAGGCCGCCGAGTTCATTCCTGCTCGGCGCATCCCCAGCGGACATCCTCCTGCCCATCAGACGCTGATGGTCTGAAGCCCTCACCGTGGGACCGCCGAATTCCTTCCTGCCCGGCTATCCCCGGCTGGTAGCTTCCTACCCAACAAGAGACATCAGGTCTGTCCAAGCCTAAACGATCTCCCCTCGACTCCGGGGCCCAGGGAGTACCTCCTCGAAAACGCTCGTCGGCAAGCGATCGCAGTCAACTCGACGGGCGATCGTTAAACAGAGGGCTAACCTGGCATTAAAACACAACGGTGCAGGCAAGAAAAAATAACATTCTTCACAAACAGGCAGAACATGGAAGCTAAGGAAAAACTTCATCGCTACCAACAAAAACAGTTTTTGTTTACAAAAGGTATTTTTCGGCCTCCCAGCCTTACAAAATTCAAAGGAAAACAAAATAAAGACACGAGAATGGGAGCCCTACGCCTCGGGGCCGGGCGCGACCTCGAGGTCCTCGACCTCCACCACCGGGGGCGCCGGGTCCTCGGCCATCTCCTCGCCGGGGACTTCTTCCCCTTACTCATCGGCGTCCACGAGGGGGAACTCAGCCCGCAGGTCCGCGTCGTCGAACTCTGGCATCCGGGACTTGACGGCATCGAGGGCGTCGTGCCAAATGCGGGTCGTGGCCATGTCTAGGTCGTGGTAAATATCCTTCGACCCCTTATAGGACGCCACCGCCCTCGACTCGGCCGACTTAACCGCCTCGGCCGCCGCCCCTAGCTCCTTCCGGAGGGTCTTCACCGTCTTCTTCAGGTTGCCGGCGAGCACCTGAGAGTCCCCGAGCTTGCCCTCAGCGATCACGGCGGCCTCGCAATGCCGGGCGACCTCCCTTTTTCCGGCGTCCACCTCGCCCTCCAAGGCGGCGATCCTCGCCGCATCGCCTCCTGCTCTCGCCTGGAGCTCTCCTTCAACACGGAGAGCTGGCCCGCGGCCTCCACCGTCGGGGCTACCACCTCGGTCTTCATGCAAAGGGCGATGGCCACGTGCTGGAGGACCTGGGAAGATATTTAAAAAAAAAGGAGAAGAGATCAGAGAGACGAAGAAGGCAACAAGTCTCACAAGCGAGCTCGGGGCTTACCTGCACGGACTCCTGGGCGATCGACGCCAGCTGAGCCCTGAAGGTTCCTCCGGGGACCCGAGCCCCAGCCGAGGCCTCTATCTCGTACAGGAGGCTGTCCGCAATCGACAGCCCCGACGGTACCGCGAACTGAAGCCCCCCTTCCTCCACTACGGTCGTCGAAGACCGTCCCCGGGGGGGGTCTCCGGGAACCCCTCTTGAGCGACTCTGGGGGAGAGCCGGTCTCCTCTTTCGAGGCAGTGTCCTCCACAATCAGGGCCCGCTTCCGACCCGACGCTCGGCTGGGGCCCGGGGCGGGACCCGCCGCCGGTCGTCCTCGGGGCGACGCTGTTGGAGATAGTGCCCTCAGAGTCAATTATTAGGTCACAGGTACGTGATTGCAATGATTGATGGAGGACCTATCCCGGTAGGACAGTCTTACTCGAGATGATAGTATGCTATCTGGTTTACCTTTATCATCGTGTACTGTTTTAGGTGACCTGACACATCGCTATTACACGTTGATAGAGCCCCTAGGATTCTTGCTTGACCACCAGCAGTATGAAGGCGATCATATAAGTGGGAGCTGGGGGTCTATAAGCATATCCTTAAAAGGTCCCTAGTCGTGCGAGTTTCGAGACAGGGCATCGATTCTCCAGAGTAGACTAGTGTATACAGTCGAGACCCCGACGAGGGGCGGTGGCCGGTCTCACAAGCCACTGGTGTTAGTTAGTTCACCTAAGATGTATACAGGTGCTCATTGGGTTATGAGTACACCGGACAGGACTCGCCGGGAACATGCTAGTTGGTCATATACCAGACGTCAGATGGCAGTTCCCAGGTGACATGTGTACAGGTTAGTTCATCGACCTGGGGATCGTCATTTGTCTCGTGTGAGTTCCCACTGTACTTTGATTACTACCCTACCACGGCACAAAGGAGTCGTGCAAACAGGTTTTAGTTGGGTACAGTCCCGAGCCACATGGAGGCAGTGAGTGTATCTTCAGGGGTTCGTCTCTCCCGGTATTGGGGGTGAGGTCGCGCTGTGTCTAGGAGAGCCATTACACGAAGCCCTCGGCCGAGGCAAGGAGATTTACTGGTAGGTATTCCAGTAGTATCTCAGGGTGTTCTGGGCTACACTCCGACACGACTTGTACCGCTTTTGGGGGTCTGACTTTTACCAACTCCCTAGGCCCGCCATGCGATGCTCATAGACGAACGGACCGGACTGTACGGATATTGTCACTGACAGGCTCAGTAGGGTTGTCAGGCTGAGTTCGCTCACAGACGTCCCTTTTAGTCGATACCTGGCAGCCCGTTACGTATTGGCTTATACCTCTGACGTGCTAGTGGTTAAATCCACAACCAAGGTGTTGACGAGTCTTTAGAGTCCCCCACATTCAGTTACTCAGCTTTCGGGCAAAAGTTGTAGAGGCCGTATGGAGATATGGCAAGGTCCGATCAGATACGTGCGGTATTGCACGGATCAGGATCGGACAGTTTGTACTATAGGCCGTATGGATATATGGCAGGGTTCGGTCAGATACGTGCGGTATTGCACAGATCAGGATCGAACGGATATTACTAGCCGGCTTTGGTTTAAGCCGGATCCTAGTATAGTACAGTGTAGATTTTGTCTCATTGCATTTGTATTTCGGTCGGAATACAAATGCGGGTGTGTATGCACAGTATCGGGGTTTTCCTGTAATTTATTACGGGACCAGTTTTCTGGAGTTGCCAGTTTGCTTTTCGTTTCGGCCGATTTCCTTTGTATCGTTCATTGGCCGAAGTTTGGTGAAGGAGGGCTTATTTGCATTGTTGCAAATAGGCATTTGTGGAGGGTGTTCTTTGCATATATTTGTATCATGATGGTTTCATGATGGAGCCCATCCTTTGACTCTTTCTTTTCCATCATGGCTTGACTTTGTAAACAATCATGGTTGTTGATGATTGTTGGTTGAGTATTGGTTTTGGGGGTGATCATTGTTTCTCATCATCACTTGCTTTCCACCTACCCCCTTGTCTTTGCTCTCTCTCTCCTATCACCTAAAGGGGCCGGCCACTATTGGAAAGGGATGAGGGAAATGCTTCTCTTTTGGTTGGGAGAAAAATGATACTCTCATTCTTTTGTATATCACATTTTTCCTCACCTCTCTCCAAGTTCTTTTTCCTCAACCACAAAGGCATCTCCATGAACCCCAAAATTGAGACTTGCTCACTAGATATTCTACAGCAAATCTTGGGCACGTCGACTAGCCAGCTTCGTGCCCGAGTTGCCTCGGCATTGAGGTGGGAGCCCGTAAAAGAAGTAGGCGATGTGGTGCACTTCCGGCGACGAGGTAGAGATAGGACATTCCGCGGGAGATCGGGACGACGACAAGAAGACCGGAGGACTTGGATCAGTCGGTATATCTCTCTTCCCTTTCTTGTAGTTAGCTAGGACTAATTAATGGTTCGATCCGGGTTTTAGTGCGCGGCGGTTTGCCAGTTCAAAAAAAATTAAAGTTTATCACCGCTTCCGCATTTGGCCGTCGGATTGACGGCCGGGGCGCCTCCGTGCACTTACAGTGGTATCAGAGCCTCACCATTAACCTAGTCTAGCTTTGTTTAATGTGTTTACATTTCCGATCGACCAAAATTCCAAAATCCGCGTTTTTGTTCACATCAGTTTTCTGTTGAAATTTTTTGGAGTCGAAAATTTTTTCAGGTTGCAGAAAAGTGATGTACTAGAAGAAATAAGAGTTCTGTGAAAATTCGATGCACTAACTCCACTATAGGAGCACGGAACCGCGGCCAAACACCCCTTTGGGCCGCTGTTCCGCCGCACTATTTTGGGATCGCTGCATTAAATTTCTGCAGTATCTTTTTGGGCTGATTTTAGGGGTTTTGGAATATTAATATTGGGCCCAGAATTTCTTGATGTGCTACAGTAGTACTTGGGGCCCACTTGTTAAAATTTGATCGATCGGATATTTTAAACACATTATTTCACAGTATTTACATTATATCTGCGACCGTGAATGTCACTTGATCGGTAAATCCTGTCTAACTGCTATAGCCCGGTTAGACGGATTTGCGAACGTGACTTTCACGTTGATGTTCTGTGTTTTGCTGTGATGTTGCGGATCGGTCGTGGGGATAGCCTGGATGCAATACTAGTACAGTTTTTGTTGTATTATGTACATTTGATATTGCGGGGCGAGCGTTCGACATGTGGACTGCCGTCACTGCCTGTTTGTATTATTATTTTGGGGCACGACCAAGTTGCGGTCGATGTACCCGTTGTATGTATATTTTACTTTCTGTACTAGGATTGCCCCACGGAGGGGTGCACGGATAGCCGGATTCTAGAGGGCAACAAACCCGCATCTCATGGCATTGAGACGGAGGGGGCTTCACTCTAGGATTTGCGGGCTATTCGCCGCACTCATAGGGGGTACAGGTTGACCCAGGAGGGGTGCCCGAGTTGCCGGATTCCGTGAAGTGCTGGGTGGTCCATTCACGTTGCTGAAGGGGGCTGCCTCGCTTCAGGTTTTGGCGGGTAACTTGCCGTGCCCGTAGGGGTCTAGGATTTCATTGCTCAGGCTATCCACATGACCAGGGGAACGTCGGGTTTCAATAGTGGCTCTGTGAAACCCGGGGATCCCAGATATCTGTATTGTTTCTGTGATGCTGTACATTTCTGTGATGTTGCATTTTCTTATCACGCCTTGAGCGAATATAATATATTGGTATATATATTAGTAGATGTTGTATATGTTTTGCATCCGCGCTAGTCCAGTCCCCGCTCTGTCGTTAGTTAGCCAACCTAACGGGTAATGACGGGACCCAGTGGCGAATGCGGATGGCATATACGTACATCAGTATATTTTCGTTCTTTGTGGTGTGATCAATTGATGGGACTGCGTTGATTCGGATCAATGCAAGTTAAAAACAAACCTAATCTGATGTTGTTGGAACACTTTTCAAAAAGCTGTTATTGCAAGGACGTTCACTTTTGTTATGCACCGTGGTATTCAGTTGGAATGCCCTGCACCTCATTCTACGGGGAAAGAGCCGAGATCCCTTCACCGGGAGTGACCTCTTTAGCAACGGTTTTCGTCACTATATTTTTAAAAAAAGCTATCCGTTCCTTCGACGATATCATGTTCATTACGTTAAAGGTTTTCGCCAGAAACCATTCGTAGCCCTCCGTCGTTTCAGACGGGTAGCACGTAGTATTCATGCTATGTTTGTTGACCTTCGTCAAGGCATAGTGTATGGTAGCTGCTTGTTATCTTTCTGCTGCATAGATAGATGCGTTGGTTTGGGACAGTCGTATAGCCTTGTTGACCTTCGTCAAGGGCTTGTACGGGTGGATTCAAATTAACCTGGAGAATGACGGGTGGAACTTGACATGTGACTTATGATTTGTTGACCTTCGTCAAGGTCATAAGAGCATGGGGCAGAAATCACATCGGGAGTTTCAAAAGAACTGAAACTTGCCAGATATGCGCATACCTTCTGGAGCGTGATACCGTGAGCGGATTCCGTCACGTTATCATGCGATGATAGTTGGATCCCGATTCCCACTGATGAGTTGGTATACTCCTCGGGTGATCCCGACTAATTCTTCTTTCAGGTTTGGAGGAGAATTTGAGGTACAGTGGGAGGTTTCCAGATTAGATAAATTGGTAACCATTCTGATCTAGGATAGAGTGCACGCTGAGTGTTTCTTTTCTCTCTCTCTTTGGCAGCGACCATTGACCCGACCCTAAGACTATGACTCAGTGACCAAGTTGACCGAACCTTCTTTGACACTGGCTTTTGGATTGTCAGAGTTGCAGACCTCATTGCCACTCCCACTTTTACCCTTTTCTCCAGGACACCCTGTATTACTACGAACGTCCACTTCCATTGGACAAAACCATCGTATGGTTAGATACGAACTCGAAAGAATTTATTCGAGGATGGTTTCAGGTTCTGGAGAAAACGGATAGGATTATTCAGTTGTCTTTTCCTTTCACCTTCTCTCAAGTTGTGAGTACTCCTTGGTTTAGGAGATAGTACACCTATTATGCAAATTGGATAGTCTTCTTCCAAACCATAGGCAGGTGCCGACCGGTGGGGAATGAAGAAAACCAATTAGCCTAACGATGGTGTACAGAAGGTATTATGTAAAGACAAAGAAAGGGATTAGTAAGAGGGCAAAGTAAATTGCGACTGATATTCACGACCAAACCAAGTATTTCATTACCACTCCCACTTCACCTTTGTATTTCTCCAGGGCACTCCGTATCACTACGAAGATCCACAGTTTATTGGATACTCCATCGTATGGTTATATACGAACTCGAAAGGAACTTGTTCCAGTTCGGGGATGGATTCTGGTTCAGGAGAAATAGGAATAAGGTTTATTCAGGTGTCTTTTATCTTCACCTTCTCTCGCATTGCGAGTGCTCCTAGGATTAGGACAGTACATCCATTATGCTTATTGGATAGTCTTCTTCCAAACCATAGGCTGGTGCCGAACGGTAGGGAAGGAAGAAAACCATTTGGCCTAAAGGGGTGTGCAGAAGGTAAAGACTAAAGACATATGAAGGGATTTGAAGAGGTGGCAAAGAATTATACGGTTACAGTCGTAAATCTGGAAGAGGCATTACTAGGAATACCGGGATACCCCATCGAAACATTTCAATGTTTCAGTTTCACTGTGTACTGTTAAAGGAAAACTGATTTCCCGATTAGACACTTGCTCCAGGGTATGTATTTACCAGGTATGATTCTCACATCTGTATGGTTTTACAGATGATGAGTGGGAGTAAGTTATTGGGAATTGGGTGATCATCCTCATTATATCGGGATTCGTTGTAATCGGTGATATTTGAGAAAGTCACCTAGGTTGTTTGCCGGTCGGCAAATATTTGGTTTTGAATATCCGTTATAATGCACCAATTTCAAATTGATATATCTGTACGTCTATTTTCATAGAGTGAGATATACCTTTCTGAAATTATGTCGATAACATTTACCTATATCAGTGGGTGGTTAGGTAAGGAGCATTAAACAGCGGTGTAATTCTTCATAACCATAAGTACAGTTTTCAACCTACGACACACAGTGAATGAGTTATCAGACTCAAGGGACTTATACAGAGTATTGTATATTGTCCAGGGTCCATCAGGACAGAGGGGTTGGTCCTCGTACTATATTCGGTTTACTTATGACTTCTCTAGCTTTTAGACAGGTGTTTCGCGGAAACACAGGGTCTGAATTTTGAGAAATTATAGGTATTTGAATAGAGTAGAGAACCAGGTGTAGCAAGTATCGGGATTCTTCAAAGCAATCGAAGATGTAGACACTTGTGCATGGTATTCAGTTGATAGTAATGATAAGAGATTTTGCTTCTCTTTCAGGTTATTCATAATTGGAAGCATTCCTAAGTTGAGTAACGCTGATCGGCCTCCTTCCATTTAGTTGACATGCACTGGAGACAGCAGCATGATTTGGATCTGGTTCAATTAAATCAGTGCCTCTGTTTCTATATTGGATATAGAACAGTTCATATCTTAACGATGTTAAGGTACGGGGAGTTGTCCGGTTTATGATTAAAACCAGACACTGGACAACTCAAGGCACGTTTCTGTAATGGCTGTTTGTGGGTTGACCCAGGCTATGACGAGGATTGACTTTCTACCATCTGGATGAACAATAGCGATATTGTTCTAGACTCGCCACAGTTTTATTAAAAAATGGATTTTTTCAGAAAAACAGTAGTGGGAGTATGGTAGAACTGGAAGTGATTCCAGAACCACAAACGATTACTGAAGATTTGATAGGAACCTAAAGATTCAATCTGGTTTGACATTCCATTAGCCACTCCGCAGATACGGTGGGTAACTTCAGGCACCCGAGAGGTACTCCGGTAGCCTCAAGGACGGTGACAGGGAAGTTCTTGTTTACCCACACTTGCCATTGCTGTTGTTCCAGACTGTGAGACCCGTCAGGAGGATGAGTATAGCGTCGTTCTAAACTTGCTTTAGAAGTGTACGTATATATGACTCTGCCAGAGGGTTGTCGTAGTCAGTGGGAGCAGCGGAAGCATTGGTGGACAGGTGGCTTATGTCTATTTATAGACTAAAGCAGATATAGCGGAGATAGATCATCTATTTCTGACGTGACAGTCATAGGTTTGACTTCATCAGAATAGGGGATGGATCTGTTGAGAAGGTAGTAGGGTGTGATGTCCTGGTATTTGGATGACATACACAGAGTAGGAAGTGATATTCCTATACTACGATCGGTTATACTTTGGTCGTCACACAGTAGTTTCTCCACATGGGACTTGGACATTATATCAGACATACTGGTTACTGGATCTATGGTTTTAGATCTAGATTTGGGTAGTCTCCCAATCTGGGTACTTAGACAGCATTCTATGAGTATTTAGAATGGACGACTCCTGGCACGGTAGTATACCTGCAGATGATGGAGTCACCCTCTCTAAAGGTGTCTTACAGACTAAAGGGGAGAGGGATGTGCATGATTGGCAGATCACTTGCTTAGGCAATTGAGTCAATCATGAGATGTCAAGTACCACACCAGATGTTATTCTTGCACTACATGCAATAAGTTGACATTGATCCTATCCTGGAGAAACAGTCGGAAGCAGCTTTAGAGCATAAGTAGATGTTCTAGGGATATGATAACGATAGCCTCATTCGGGAGACAGTTATCATTCCAGGCTTCCAAGGTGATATGGACGACAAGGAGGTTGTCAGAGTTATAGTTTTCCTTCTGACGAGGGGCAGTATTTTGGACAGGTGGTCCAAGGCAATACTGAGGGAGGCATGGCGCAGGATACTGATTAAGTTCAGTTGACGATACAGTCTAAGAAGTTTGGATTTGGAGTTCATTTATGAGCTATGTCCCATCAGACATCCAGACACATTCTAAGACAGGTATTGCTCATTTCGGGAGATGGCTTTCTCCGCGAACTTGAGATATAGAGAGACATAGAAAGAAACATCAAAGCGGATCCACTCACTGAAGCTATTCCTCGAACGCGATAGTTTCTCAAACAGGCTTTATGAGACTGACTAGTAGAGGAGTTGGGTATTCGGTATCACACGGGCTGTGAGTATGCGACATCGCAATAATTAGCCTTGAGTGCAAGTGGGAGATTGTTGGAGATAGTGCCCTCAGAGTCAATTATTAGGTCACAGGTACGTGATTGCAATGATTGATGGAGGACCTATCCCGGTAGGACAGTCTTACTCGAGATGATAGTATGCTATCTGATTTACCTTTATCATCGTGTACTGTTTTAGGTGACCTGACACGTCGCTATTACACGTTGATAGAGCCCTTAGGATTCTTGCTTGACCACCAGCAGTATGAGGGCGATCATATAAGTGGGAGCTGGGGGTCTATAAGCATATCCTTAAAAGGTCCCTAGTCGTGCGAGTTTCGAGACAGGGCATCGATTCTCCATAGTAGACTAGTGTATACAGTCGAGACCCCGACGAGGGGCGGTGGCCGGTCTCACAAGCCACTGGTGTTAATTAGTTCACCTAAGATGTATACAGGTGCTCATTGGATTATGAGTACACCGGACAGGACTCGCCGGGAACATGCTAGTTGGTCATATACCAGACGTCAGATGGCAGTTTCCAGGTGACATGTGTACAGGTTAGTTCATCGACCTGGGGATCGTCATTTGTCTCGTGTGAGTTCCCACTGTACTTTGATTACTACCCTACCACGGCTCAAAGGAGTCGTGCAAACAGGTTTTAGTTGGGTACAGTCCCGAGCCACATGGAGGCAGTAAGCGTATCTTCAGGGGTTCGTCTCTCCCGGTATTAGGGGTGAGGTCGCGCTGTGTCTAGGAGAGCCATTACACAAAGCCCTCGGCCGAGGCAAGGAGATTTACTGGTAGGTATTCCAGTAGTATCTCAGGGTGTTCTGGGCTACACTCCGACACGACTTGTACCGCTTTTGGGGGTCTGACTTTTACCAACCCCCTAGGCCCGCCATGCGATGCTCATAGACGAACGGACCGGAATGTATGGATATTGTCACTGACAGGCTCAGTAGGGTTGTCAGGCTGAGTTCGCTCACAGACGTCCCTTTTAGTCGATACCTGGTAGCCCGTTACGTATTGGCTTATACCTCTGACGTGCTAGTGGTTAAATCCACAACCAAGGTGTTGACGAGTCTTTAGAGTCCCCCACATTCAGTTACTCAGCTTTCGGGCGAAAGTTGTAGAGGCCGTATGGAGATATGGCAAGGTCCGATCAGATACGTGCGGTATTGCACGGATCAGGATCGGACAGTTTGTACTATAGGCCGTATGGATATATGGCAGGGTTCGGTCAGATACGTGCGGTATTGCACAGATTAGGATCGAACGGATATCACTAGCCGGCTTTGGTTTAAGCCGGATCCTAGTATAGTACAGTGTAGATTTTGTCTCATTGCATTTGTATTTCGGTCGGAATACAAATGCGGGTGTGTATGCACAGTATCGGGGTTTTCCTATAATTTATTACGGGACCAGTTTTCTGGAGTTGCCAGTTTGCTTTTCGTTTCGGCCGATTTCCTTTGTATCGTTCATTGGCCGAAGTTTGGTGGAGGAGGGCTTATTTGCATTGTTGCAAATAGGCATTTGTGGAGGGTGTTCTTTGCATATATTTGTATCATGATGGTTTCATGATGGAGCCCATCCTTTGACTCTTTCTTTTCCATCATGGCTTGACTTTGTAAACAATCATGGTTGTTGATGATTGTTGGTTGAGTATTGGTTTTGGGGGTGATCATTGTTTCTCATCATCACTTGCTTTCCACCCACCCCCTTGTCTTTGCTCTCTCTCTCCTATCACCTAAGGGGGCCGGCCACTATTGGAAAAGGATGAGGGAAATGCTTCTCTTTTGGTTGGGAGAAAAATGATACTCTCATTCTTTTGTATATCACATTTTTCCTCACCTCTCTCCAAGTTCTTTTTCCTCAACCACAAAGGCATCTCCATGAACCCCAAAATTGAGACTTGCTCACTAGATATTCTACAGCAAATCTTGGGCACGTCGACTAGCCAGCTTCGTGCCCGAGTTGCCTCGGCATTGAGGTGGGAGCCCGTAAAAGAAGTAGGCGATGTGGTGCACTTCCGGCGACGAGGTAGAGATAGGACATTCCGCGGGAGATCGGGACGACGACGAGAAGACCGGAGGACTTAGATCAGTCGGTATATCTCTCTTCCCTTTCTTGTAGTTAGTTAGGACTAATTAATGGTTCGATCCGGGTTTTAGTGCGCGGCGGTTTGCCAGTTCAAGAAAAATTAAAGTTTATCACCGCTTCCGCATTTGGCCGTCGGATTGACGGCCGGGGCGCCTCCGTGCACTTACAGACGCTACCGGGGCGATACGAGCCGGGGCAGGCGGCACCTGGGAAGAGCTAGCGCCCCCGGCTCTGGTAGGCTGCCTCGGCTGGCGCATAACATCCCTGAAAGCTCCGAAGTCCATAGATCCTGCACGAAACAAACACCCAACTTATCAGCAACATGAGTAAAACATAAACCCCGAAAGCAAGCCTAACTTACCAACGAACTCGACGGGGCTAAGCCCGGCCCAGCTCAAGACCCTCTCGGACAGTAGCACGTCATAACGGGGAATGAGCTCCCATGACGCCACTCTCACCGCGGCGGGGTAGTTGGATAAGCTCCCCGGCAGGCACTTCTCCCTCGACCATTTGGTGGGCACTGGCCAGTTGATTGAGTGATTTAGCGTGCTTGCGCTTTCTAAAAGATAGATCAAAAATATTTATAACCGCAATCAAGAACGGCGTCGCTTTGTAGCTAGCCGGTAAGTACGGGTCGGTCCACAGGGATGTTGTGAATTTTCGATTCGTTCTTACGAGTTAATTCCGAATGGTGTTCGGATTGATTATTAAAACTAAAATCCTAAATTATTCTACCTAGGGCAATTAATTGAAAGTTATAACTAAGGCAGAGAAATAAAATCTATACTAGGGTAGGAAAATAAATTTAATCTAGGGCATGAATTGAAATTATCTAGGGCAAGAAAATAAACAAATCTACTTACTTTACAGATGCATTTCTCCAATCATCCATGCAGGGTTGTCAGATCTGAATTTCATAATTGAAGAGAGGCACCGATGCTCTCCATAAAGAATTTTGGAATTTTTATTAAAAGGAGGCATAGGTTTACAATGAATAGAGTTACTATTTATAAAGAATAGGAAACCCTAGGGTTACAATGACTCGCATGTCTGAAATTACAAAAACAGCCCTTAGGTTGACTAGTCAGCGCCGCACCAAAATTATGCTAAAAAGTTTATTTTTCAATTCCTTAACATGGCCGCGGAACCACGGCCCGAGGCCCTGTTTGGCCGCGGTTCCGCGGTCAACAAGAGGCTTTAGATGCTGGAATTTCCTGTGTTGTTTCCTGGTGACTTTGTCTTCCTGTTTCTATATGTACTTTTCCATTTAGGCTTCTAGGTTGGTTCCAGATCTCCAGTGAACAATTTGTAGTGAACTTTAAACCTTCGCTTTGAGTCGATATCTTGAATCTTGCTTTGTGAACTGTTTCTTATGTAGGCTTGATCAAGATCTTCTGTTCATTGGTTAAAGTCCACTTTTTCATCGTCTTTATATCGTTTTCACTGTTTTCTGTCCAAGAACATGTAACCTGTAACATGTAGCAGACATGCGTCAAAAGTACCTGTTTATTTATAAAAAGAATAAGAATGGGGAATTTAATAATGCAATATTATGGTGTGAACAAATACCCCCAAACTTATCTTTTGCTGGTCCTCGAGCAAACTTATTTTTATTCACTAAAATCCTAACCACACTTTCGCAGGGAAACGCGATTGCACTGAGCACGTGCAACAAGCCGTTAAACCTCTAGGTGTCCCTAGTAGGAGGAGTGTTGTCTCCTGAGGGTTTTCAGCGAATACTACCCACAAAATCCTATCAATTCGGCCCATTGACTTTTGTTCTCCAATTAGGTTTTCTAACTAAGAATTCTATTAACTTCGACTCATAAATCATCCACCCATATTCTTCACACTTCCTCATCATCTAACTTAAGATTATATATGTTATGTAGACCTACTTAGCTTTCGGCATCTCTTAAGTTTTCCTTCTAAAGTTCCATCTCCACTTAGGAATTTCTATCAACTCTACTAAAGATACAAGTTCTATTCTTCATCCCTTTCTCTCATCTAAACTCTAATCACATATCCCCACGTGTGTGTATAGATCACCCCTACACTTGGAAATTCAAATCAAGCAATCGTACTCTCGTCCATTGTCCAAAGCACTTATTAATTAGTGAATTTTTAAATGAAATTTACTTACACATCCTTCATGCGACCGTTAATACTTCTTGAGGTACCAACAACCGATTACAAGATGCGTTAGCACTTTAAAGCGTACTTCCTAGTTTTGCAACACCCAAGGTTTTAGCAGTGACTCCCAAACCAGTTGGTCTAAGGCACTAGGTGATGAAGCACCCTCGCTAAATATTTTTCTATTTTTGCAGCCTTAAGTAATCACAAAAACCAGTGTCCATTTTTTTTATTCTTTATTCACACTTTTTTTCTTTTATTTTCTTAGTACTAAGGACTTTAGACAAGAGCATTTCAAGGTCTCTTCTACTATTCCAAGTTTCAAGATGCGTGATTGTGTATTTTGTAGGGTACACGTTTTCAGAATCTAGACTTAAGCTAGGAACTATTTTTCAAACTTATACTCTAATAAGAACATCAATACTCTTCCCTCATTTTGACTTAGCCCAAGAAGTGAACCCAAAATTTGCCTATTTCTAAATAATTTACAAAGACATATACTTTCTACCGTTAAACTTTAAGGAATGTTAATTTTAGGGTTTTTAATTCACTAAGTCTAAGATCTAGTTGTTCCTAGCCAGTTGACCTGTTTGTCAAACCAAAGTCAATTAGCCAAAATTGAATACAATAATTTTTATAATTTTTGAAATTTTTCAATTTTTTATGGGTTTTCAAATAAGTATGCAAATGCAAAAATATGTACAAATGAATGCGAAGAAAGAAGACTTACCGAGCATACCCCCAAACTTGAACTTGACAGTGCCCTCACTGTCATGCTAAACCAAGAGGGTCAAAATATCGGTACTCCCCTTTTTATTTATTTATAAAAAAAAATTTATATTTTTTTAATGTTTTGAAATTTTTTTTATTTTTTATAGAAAAAGAAAACAAAAAATATATACATATATACAACAAGGTCCCCCCCAAACTTAAGCTTGGCCATACACAAGCCAAAGGTTAGCACCAACCATTCAAAAATCTTATCGTGGTAATGATCTAGTTGGTGAAAGAATGGGGTGGAAAGGAAAGAAATGAGAAACACGCGAGACCGTGTGGAAAGAAGAATGGTAGAATATGGTCTCGGTGGGGGAGAAGAAGAGCGGAAAGAAGAAAGAAGGATCGCGCGAACTTGAGGGTGTAAATCGAGTGAATAAATTAGCGCAATATGTGATGATCGATATGTTAAAAGCGCTTGCGCTAACCTATCAACCCATCGGGAAATGGGGTCAAATCCCTCAAGATTCGCAAGAAAACATGGGTACGCCGAACTTGGTATAGGAGATGAAAGCGTAACGGTCATTTGTTCGGTCGGAACAATGGGAAAGACGAAAGGGAGTGAATTAGGGATAGTATCTTTCTCACCGTAGTAAACTGTTTCGAACTTGAAAGATTCCATTAATGGTTCGAAACTACTATAATCTACCGAGTCTGATGGCTCATCTGAAAATGTAAAGGACTCAAACTCGGGCGATGAGTCATCAACATCGTCCGAAAAAGTGAAACACCCGTAGGTGTCATCATCTGTGAGAATTGTGTCAGATTCAAAGGAAAAGGTTTCAAGCTCACAGTCTTCAAGCGGGGTCGGAACGATGGGAAGGAGAGAGGGTGATATAACAGTCAAAGGTTCAGGAGGATGAATTGGAAAATCAGACACATCAAACAAAAATGATTCAACCTCAATATTATCCTTAAGACTCCCCTCAATACTATCCTCAATATTTAACTCATCCATGCCATTATCATCAAAATCAAGACGCATGTGAGATTCGGGAGAAACATTTAATAACTCAGGATGATGATTTGAACATAACATTTCAATTAAATCGACAGGTTCATCATCCGAAATATTCCCGGCGTCTATATCCTCAATTAAGTGAAAATCAATTTCTTTAGACACCTCCTCAAAAGTATGGATGTTTATCAATTTAGGTTCTAGAGTGGAGGTGTAAAGGTCAAACGGATTAGGTGCGGCTTCACTCGAAAGGGGTTCCTCATAATCTGGCAAATCAAGCACTACAAAGTCGCACAACTCATCCTTTTGGATACATGTTTGAAAATTGGAGTTGTTGGATTCAATTGGGTATGGGTAGGTTTGATTTGGAAATCCTCTCACATTCTCTCTCTGTCCAACCGCCTCCTCATACATTGGAAAATTTGGAGCTAGTTGAAAACTAGCTACCGGTTCACTCGGTTGCATAAGGGCGGCCATGGACGCTTCCACATTCCTCACCATTTTGTTTGTTACAGCAATATAAGCCTCCAACGACTCTTCCAAACTAGACTTGGGTGGTAAGGGGGTTTCGGTAAAAGATTCATAATTGTTTGGATATGTGAAACTCCCAAAAGGCTGTGTAGAAACAGTGTCTAGTGAAGGTGGGAAAGTCGGGTAGGACTGGTAGGAAGTGGGTGATTGGACAGGGGTAGGGTCAACATGTGGATAAAAAGGTGAACAGTCGTGTAGATCCCTAGAACTAGATGAGTGGAGAGGGGTGAAAGATCGACTGCGAGATTGAGCAATATGCTCAGCAATGGACATCGGCCTAGGAGTGACAGAAGGACTTGAAAAAGTGGTATCAACATATGGAAGTGGTGAAGGTTGACTCGGTTGACACCAAGTGGGTTGAAAAGTCAAACTATTTCTCCTAGACGCCTCTATTTGATCTTTCAAAGATATTTTTGGCAAGGAAGGATCGTCTTTAAATTGACCGAACAAATTAACGTACGACGCAAAATTAGGTTCGGGATACCAAAGTTCGGCTAATGATTTATTATGTGGGGTACCCATGTTGTAAGAAGAAAGGTGACAAGAAGGAAGGTTAGGCGGTGCAAGGATTTATTTGCAGCTAAAAAATTTTGCAAGTTTCTATAAAATATTTTCCTTTTTTTCTTTTTCTCTTTATTTGAGACTGTTTGCAGAAAAAAAAATCGATAAAAGGCTTAGACACAAATGTAATCAACCAGAAATGCACAATCAGACCTAGATCTAGGGTCACCTAGGTCTGCTAGACAACTCCTAACTAGGGCTAGAAATAAGACCTCAAACCACCTCTTCACCGACAAGTACGGCCAGGTAAGTGGGAAGGAACCACAGTAGTGGGCCTAATTAAAAACCACTAGCCTAGACACCACAAAGTCAATTAGGATAAACGGTCGATGCCTATACTAGTCCTTTTCCTATTGAGCTCGATGTCCTTAGAGCTGAGTCTAGTATTTTTTAATTAGGATATGGTCAATGCAAATGCCTTATGTGATTTCTGGGGTCTTGAGAAGGATGATGAAATCCCCACCCAATCTGAATTGGTCAAAAAGCCCCTTAAAGTCCGATTAAAGATATGCAAAACAGTAAATCACTTGCAATCAAAGATTTTTATTTTATGCGCGGTGCAAAGAATCCTGCACAAGATTGTTATTTGGAAAGGAATGGATTTTTGAGCGCAAAGAAATCCTGCAGGCAAATTTACAGAAAATATATCAAGATTTGCAGAGGAGGAGAGAGAGAAAACTCACAGAAATTTGCAGTGGCGAAACGGTTTTTTTTTTTTTTTTTTTATCTATCGCGCTTCTGCCCCTTTTTTTTAAGCCCTGATTCGACTAGACCGCGGCGGTTCCGCGGCCAAAAGGGGGCCGGAGCAGCGGTTCCGCCGCGCTTTGGTCGGTTCAGTCAATTATTTTTTTTTTTTGGACCAGATCACCGCGGTTAACTTGTAGACTCGGTCCTCCAAATTTCTTCTGTTCCTCGGTTGTTGTGATCTTCTGTTGTTCCGATCTGTTTTTTCCTGTTTTGATCTCTGTAGATTTCCAGATCCGATTTTCATATATCCTGCAAAATTCAAACAACAAAGTATCCCTTCCAAAAATAACAGATTATATATTTTTTAAATATTTTTTTGGATTTTTTTAGATTTTTATGATTTTTTTAAATTTTGATTAACCCGAAATTACGAAAAGGAAAGTTCTACGCCATCCCCGGCAACGGCGCCATTTGATTGAGTGATTTAGCGTGCTTGCGCTTTCTAAAAGATAGATCAAAAATATTTGTAACCGCAATCGAGAACGGCGTCGCTTTGCAGCTAGCCGGTGAGTACGGGTCGATCCACAGGGATGTTGTGAATTTCCGATTCGTTCTTACAAGTTAATTCCAAATAATGTTCGGATTGATTATTAAATCTAAAATCCTAAATTATTCTACCTAGGGCAATTAATTGAAAGTTATAACTAGGGCAGAGAAATAAAATCTATACTAGGGTAGGAAAATAAATTTAATCTAGGGCATGAATTGAAATTATCTAGGGCAAGAAAATAAACAAATCTACTTACTTTACAGATGCATTTCTCCAATCATCCATGCAGGGTTGTCAGATCTGAATTTCAAAATTGAAGAGAGGCACCGATGCTCTCCATAAAGAATTTTGGAATTTTTATTAAAAGGAGGCATAGGTTTACAATGAATAGAGTTACTATTTATAAAGAATAGAAAACCCTAGGGTTACAATGACTCGCATGTCTGAAATTACAAAAACAGCCGTTAGGTTGACTAGTCAGCGCCGCACCAAAATTATGCTAAAAAGTTTATTTTTCAATTCCTTAACATGGCCGTGGAACCACGGCCCGAGGCCCTATTTGGCCGCGGTTCCGCGGTCAACAAGAGGCTTTAGATGCTGGAATTTCCTGTGTTGTTTTCTGGTGACTTTGTCTTCCTGTTTCTATATGTACTTTTCCATTTAGACTTCTAGGTTGGTTCCAGATCTCCAGTGAACAATTTGTAATGAACTTTAAACCTTCGCTTTGAGTCGATATCTTGAATCTTGCTTTGTGAACTGTTTCTTATGTAGGCTTGATCAAGATCTTCTGTTCATTGGTTAAAGTCCACTTTTTCATCGTCTTTATATCATTTTCACTGTTTTCTGTCCAAGAACCTGTAACCTGTAACATGTAGCAGACATGCGTCAAAAGTACCTGTTTATTTATAAAAAGAATAAGAATGGGGAATTTAATAATGCAATATTATGGTGTGAACACCAGTCCTCACCCTCGGGAGGGGAAACGAAGAAAAACTTCTTTTTCCAATCATGAATGGAGAAGGGCAAGGCCACGACACCGGTCCCGGCAGCAACCCCGGGCCGCTTCCTAAAGGCAAAATACACCCACCTGGGGTCGCCCGCTCGACCGCCGGGGTGACTCTTGAATGCAAGGGAGGAATCGAGAAGGGAAAGACTGAAAGGAACCGCCTGTAGCCTCAGGCGGATCAAGAACCCAATGAGAATCCTCCATGAGTTCGGCACTAACTGGCCGGGGGCCAGACCGAAGAAGTTTAGAGCGGCGATGACCTCAGGAGAGAAGGGCAGGCGCATTCCGCCCCAAAAAGCTTCCAAGTATAGGGCAATCTCCCTGCCCCGCACCTGATCGGCCCTCTCTCCCTCCTTGGCCAGACGAAGCATGTAGCACGGAGGAATGTGGAAGCGAGCCCGAGCATTGACGAGCTCGTCCTCATGCCTCATCCAGCACGGGGTGCTGGGGGCCACATCTGCCTCCTCCTCCGTGGAGGCGGCCCCCGCCTCACGACCCCGGAGAGAGGGACCAGCCTCTGCCCCCCGAGGGGACTCGGACACAGCTAAGGAAACCCTAGCACCTACTCCTACAACGTCTACTGATTCTACAGAAGAGGAAGACATCTTACCTTGGAAAAGAAAGTCTTCAAGGACGGGAGCGAGAGAGGGGAGACGAGCGCCGAGCAGCTGGGGCCTGAGGGAGGAAAATATGAAAGAGTAAGGGCCCTAGGGCGGGCCCCACCCATATTTATCGCCGCATACGGCCTCATCCAACGACGCCCATCTTCTCCCGCCGAAACAACCCTCGCGCCCAGCGGCTCCGATCGTTCCACGTGTCCGCCCAGCGTTGGGCCGTGTCCCTTCAGGCGCCGCAGGCCTGCGCGCGTCGCATCGGCTAATCGACACCAGACACGTGGACTGTCGCTTCGACTGCAGAGCGCACGAACCGGCGCACCTTATTTAAATGCAAAGATCTCGTCTTGATTCGCTGGCGAAAAAGACAACCGATGACCCGAGGACTCGTCCCAACGAAACCCTAGAAGGGATCTCACCTCGGGAGGCCCGGCAGTCCACTCCTGACCCGACCACTATCTGGTCGGGACAAGAGTGGGGGGATAATGATAATACTCGATATCGGGCACCTTCAAGATCATGACACGTGGCGTGTGACGTGTCCCAGAACTCAGAAGAAAAGGCCCGCAGGGGGCCGACCAGGCCACCCTGTACCCGACCTGCAAGCACAAAGCTGGCTCACCTCAGAGCCCCCTGCAAATTGACCTCCTCGGCCCTTTAGCTCGCGCCGAGCTGCCGCAAGACCAGGACTCCTCAGCCTCCTCGCCCGTCCCCGAGCTCCCTATCGAGGTCGTCTCCCTCGGCCCTCCGATCAAGGTCACCGCTCACAGGCGTAACCGCCGCTCCGCGAATCTCGCCATGCGCAAATTCTACGCCAACACCATCCCACGTTCCACGCCATCGCGATCCCCATTAATGGGCGATCTGCTTTCTACGCGGGCGTGACGTCGGGGGGCGTAACTGCCGGCGAGATTCTCGTGCCTGCTGCTGCGTGCCGCCACCGCTATAAAACCCCCATCACAGAGGGGTCAAGTAAGCCGTTCTTTACACTTTACGTTGTTACTCTGCTCGGATCTCATCACTAACTTGAGCGTCGGAGGGTCCTCGGTGGTACCAAACCACCTCGGGAGCTCTTTGCAGGTACTCGGCGACAGCCTCCTCACCCAACCTTCTCCTCTCAAAACCTATTGAGACCCACACGCAACGAAGGACAATCAACCAAGTTCATCTCGAGATCAACGGAAGACAACATCTGACGGAGGCCCGAAAAGGAGCTCCATCAGATGCCAAATTATTTATCTCTGGTAGCAATCTTGGTGTCTCTATACCTCTGTTCACTAATTTGAGAATCAGAATTGCAACTGTGATGACAACAAACACAACTGCCAGAACAACTTAGATTGCAGATGTATATCGCAACGAATCCGCAAGAAAAGAAGCAGAACTCTATCAGCGATCGATCATTCTAGGTATTGAACCAGATTCTAAATTCAACCTCGTTGTAGCGGTGAATAATTATCCGTACCTGCACGCCTGAAGCATGCCAATGGAGCAAAAACTGAAAGACTTGTACATAGAAGAACAAAAAACCGACCGTACCACCAATGATGCCTAAACCATTGTTCTAATACACCAGAGTGTTGAGTGCCGCCGCTAGAGGTTGTTCCAGAAAGCACGTCGCCTTGCCAAGATGTAAATATCCAGGATAAGAAAGGAGAATTGATAAAAAGAGGAAAGAAAAGTCTCACACAGTCACCAGATTTTCAGTTTGTAATTTGCTAAAAATTAATTATCAGGGATCTTCTGCAAGTTGGTTTGAGCATCTGGTTTGAAATGCAAGGGGAAAGAAAAGTCTCACACAGTCGCAAGTTTAAAAAATAAAAAAACAAATAACTCCGGTTTTAGATTCATATTTTCGCAGATAATAGCCACCAAAATGAGCAAAAATGGAGTGTGTGACCTTATACGAATACTCTCACTTCGAATAGACAAAAGTTAAAAGGAAAAAGATGAATGCGAGTTGACGTCGGTTTCAGCAAGCTAAAAACACATGTCATAACCAATCAGATACCTGAGGTTTGTTAGGCGAGAATCAGATCAAAGAATTTCATCTTCAAAGTTATATAGAGATTGACCCTAGAGGTGTTACATAGTAAACCAGTTGAAGGGTGACAAGTGTTAGAAATAAAGGAACTAAAACAGAATTGAAATTTTAGTTTTTAAAGTTTACCAATAATAATCATGTAGACAACCATTACGCCTATGTTGCTCAGAAACACGCAAATTTGCAGAATCATCCTCCATCTTCCCCCAAATGCATCCTCCATCACTCCTCCGTATGAATTCACCTTCCCAGCCCGGCTAAATTTAATCAACATCTTAACCGAGTAATCGGTGAGGAAAGCCACAGACACGATCATAGCAATTCCGGGGATTAAGCCCAACGCTTTCATTGTCACGGGCAAAGCCATGATCCCAGCTCCAACTATGGTATTGGATAGATTGGATACAGCACTCAAAAAGGAAGGGCTATTCAGTTCTTTTGAATCATCAGAAGGTCTATTCGGTTCTTGTGAATCATCGGAAGATCTATTCGGCTCTTGTGAATCATCAGAAGGGCTATTCAGTTCTTGTGAATCATCGGAATCCGCCTCTTTGCTTTGTAGAAGAGATACATTATTGGTTTCCATCTGTCTATTCTTTCGCCTTCGCTGTAGAAATTACAAAGACAATCAAGAACAAAAACCCGACTCAAAATTGACACTTTTAAGCAAACTTTTAGTTAAGGACTAGGGTTCAAGCATGAAAGCAATCAATTGTAGAAATGGGTTTCAAAGATTAATACATCACAAGATCGACTAAAATGTCTTAACTAGATCTCTTTTACAAAGAACAATTTATCAAGAAGACCATTTTCTTAACCCAAATATGTATATCTCCACAGTTATCATGTGTCAGTCCAAAACAGTATGTCTACATAATTTCTATCATGTACCAGTTCAAATTAGCATGTCTATATTATCTCTATCATGTACTAACCCAAAGAAGTATATCTCCACAATTTATACTTCTCCACAATTTCTGGTGCACCTGCACCAATATCATATTTACGCTTAATGATGCGACAATTCATGTAAGAAATTTAATTTTAGACTTGTTATTAAACACTTTCTTTGTACTCCATGGTGGCAGGATTCTTAACAATATATAAATAATTAAATGCTAATTAAACAATTACATTAAAACTACATGAAGGACAACACTAGCTTAAACAACAAATGTTGCAACCTTTTCTTGTTTTCTATTTTTATCTATTTCTCCTGCAGCAAACAAAAATAGCAAGCTCACTAAGTTCCACAACAATTCTAAAACTTATTTTTTTTACCCCCATTTTTGGTAACAAATTCATAAATCCTTTTGCTGAAATGCTACATTGTCTTTCATGCAACTCATTATATACACATTGCGCAGTGAAATGTATTGCTAAAATGTAGGGAAAATGGTTAAGGGATCATTTAAGGTCATTATATATAGCGATTCCAATCGAGAAAACTGCGAGAACGATAATAAAAACCGACATCATCTTGTCCCGCCTAGTTGCTATGCTGTGACGATCCCTGAAACAAAACCAAAAAAATAAATAAAATTGTGAAACATTGCCTTGACCGCCTTTTTTCCCCTTTTCTTTAACTTTAAGAAGTGAAGGTTGTTTCCTGCAATTTACCATTATTTTTCCAATCATAAACTGAACTGAGAATGTCATTTTTTCAATCTTTCTATATTCTTGGGACTCATAGAGATTGCAGTTTGCTCCTTATAAGTGATTTTAATTGCAGAAAACGACCTGAAATTTGCCATGTAGCAGGACATAACATCCTTTTCTTTAAATTATAAAGGTGAAGGGTGTTATTTTAAGCAATTTAGAGCATTAATTTTCAAACCAAACCTTAAAAGAATATCAAGAAATCACCTGAGGGTTACAGCAGCAGGAAAAATAAAGCCATTGCAGACTGCAGCGGATGTGGCAAACGAATCCCAAATGCTCGGAATCAAATTCGCAAATGTGAAAACCAATAAGAGCAGCCCCATGGTAACAGATGCAAATCTGTGGTTGTTAGAAAATTAAAATGTAGAGCACCGTAGGGACAAGCATGGGGACCTACGGATTAATCCGTAGGGGCAAGTAAAAGTTGCCCCTACGAATTCCTGAAACCGTAGGGGCAACCCCACATTGTAGTAGTGATTGTAGCAAAACTAACAATGCATATGCATGTTGTATTCATGTGTTATGTACAAAAGTCAGTTAAACTCTTGGTTAATCATGTAAATAATAATCTTTTGACACTGATGAAAACAGCCCCTACTTTTCTCCAATATTACAAAAAACGCCATTCAAAGTCATATATAAGTGCATGCTTATGGGCTTAATTTATAGAGATTTTTTCTTCTCATTTTGAACCATTTTCTCTTTGAAAGGGACCTGAAGTTGCTGCAGTTCTCAGCATCTCATTAGGGGAGGGGTACATAAAAATTCTTGCTATCATTCTCTTAATCTTCATGCTTATGATCTTTCTTGATTATTATTAATTGTTAAAGAGATGAGTCATGACATGTTAGTTGATTTTGTGATATATCTAAGCCTTGGTAGCTTAAATATCTTTAAGATTGTTTCATGCTTGAAAATCAAGTTCTTGATTGAAATTTTACTTTAAAATGTGAACTTTGAGATGGGTTCTTGGTTTTCTTTGAGATGGGTTCTTGGTTTTCTTTGAGGTTCTTTGTAGTTGCTACAGTTTTTGGGGTTTTCTCGAAATTTCTTTTGATGAAAATGAGACCACTAATGCTGCCGCCGCTGCTAGTTTTGATGGCGAGGTGTTAAGAAAATGGTCTTCTTGATAAATTGTTCTTTGTAAAAGAGATCTAGTTAAGACATTTTAGTCGATCTTGTGATGTATTAATCTTGGAAACCCATTTCTATAATTGATTGCTTTCATGCTTGAAACCCTAGTCCTTAACTAAAAGTTTGCTTAAAAGTGTGAATTTTGAGACGGGTTTTTGTTCTTGATTGTCTTTGTAATTGCTACAGCAAAGGCGAAAGAATAGGCAGATGGACAATCAAGAACAAAGACAATCAAGAACAAAAAAACAATTTATCAAGAACTTTGAGATGGGTTCTTGGTTTCCATCTGCCTATTCTTTCGTCTTCACTGTAGCAATTACAAAGACAATCAAGAACAAAAACCCGTCTCAAAATTCACACTTTTAAGCAAACTTTTAGTTAAGGACTAAGGTTTCAAGCATGAAAGCAATCAATTGTAGAAATGGGTTTCCAAGATTAATACATCACAAGATCGACTAAAATGTCTTAACTAGATCTCTTTTACAAAGAACAATTTATCAAGAAGACCATTTTCTTAACACCTCGCCATCAAAACTAGCAGCGGCGGCAGCATTGGTCTCATTTTCATCAAAAGAAATTTTGAGAAAACCCCAAAAACTGTAGCAACTACAAAGAACCTCAAAGAAAACCAAGAACCCATCTCAAAGTTCACATTTTAAAGTAAAATTTCAATCAAGAACTTGACTTTCAAGCATGAAACAATCTTAAAGATATTTAAGCTACTAAGGCTTAGATATATCACAAAATCAACTAACATGTCATAACTCATCTCTTTAACAATTAATAATAATCAAGAAAGATCATAAGCATGAAGATTAAGAGAATGATAGCAAGAATTTTTACGTACTCCTCCCCTAATGAAATGCTGAGAACTGCAGCAGCTTCAGGTCCCTTTCAAAGAGAAAATGGTTCAAAATGAGAAGAAAATTTCTCTATAAATTAAGGCCATAAGCATGCACTTATATATGACTTTGAATGGTGCTTTTTGTAATATTGGAGAAACGTAGGGGATGTTTTCATCCGTGTCAAAAGATTATTATTTACATGATTACCCAAGAGTTTAACTGACTTTTGTACATAACACATGAATACAACATGCATATGCATTGTTAGTTTTGCTACATTTGGAGAATTTGAATATGGGATCTCTTGTAAAGAGTGTTATCGTTAGATATTAATCTCCTTCCACAGTAATGTTCACTTCTTTTTACCTAGGTTGCAAGGACACTTCAGTCAGATTGCCGTGTTCGTGTCCTACACGTATTAAACACTAACAATTGCATGACACTTGTACGACAATATCGAACACGTTGTATACGTATCAAACACATAAATGTATGTTGTATGTATGTCTTACACATGTACATGATTTTAGTATGCTATAATTATCATGTGCCTTTTTGGATGTAGTACTTTTTATTTATTTTTTCATGTTTTATAAGAGACTTGTGTTTATGCATGTCCAACTTCCGTCTATTTCTTGACCCTCCAAGCAATATAAAGAAGAAGTATCAAAGTTTTAGGGCTTTAGATGAGATGCATTTGATTCTTTTGTTGGTGCCGCTGTTTTGGAGATTGCAAAAAAAAAAAATCTTGGGATGAAATGGAGTTGAAATTGGTATTATTAGTTGACATTGGAGAGTAGATGAAACATGACAATTGACTTCAGACTTATGATCCTATGTAATCATTAGGATGTATTTACTTCCCCTATTCTTGAAACTCCGCTAAATTCATCTATTCTCTTCATCTTCTATCTCACTTAACAATGATGCACAAGTCCTAGCCTTTCATGAGGCATCAACTATTCATAAGATTTATCTATACGATGCATTGGGGATGAGATCATACCTGCACGATCGAACCATCAGCTCGAAACCTCCTAAAAATCTCTTCCCGAGCTTCTCAACACAAGCACTCCTGTCCTTTCTCCCATATTGAGACGTTTTGCCTCCATACTAAGTTTACAAGAAGCAAAACTGTTGTGTTAAGCCTTGGCTTTCTGATATGGGAAATGAAGTGGCTCGAATCTTGTGAGTATTTTAGACGGAAAAACAGATGACATATAATAATAAAAAAGAACCGGATATACATAGATCTCCCAATTGTGGTACGTCAAGATTTTCAAGATTCTCAGACTATCAAGTATCCAACATAACCTTTTAGTTAGCTTGAGATGAGTTCAAGTATTATGAAAGAGAGAAGAATATCAAATTGATTTACCATGCATCAGGTTATGAATCATGCTAGTAAGGCACTGAGCCTCAGTTCATAAAAATATAGTAACGAGCACGGTTAAACATGATACTGAAATTCCTCAAAAATCAATTCATCCGATCCATCTACTCTCTAGAAAACAAGAAACACAATACATATTCGAGATATATTTTCAATTAAAAAATGTTGTAGGACTTGAATATCAGTTCAATATTTAGCATGTAACATTCCAAACAAGCATTTATTGGTCAAAAAGATCATGTATTAATCTAATACAATATGTCTCTACAACTTTTATCATGTGTCAGTCCAAAACAGTATGTCTACATTATTTCTATCACGTACCAGTTCAAATTAGCATGTCTATATTATCTCTATCATGTACTGACCCAAACAAGTATATCTCCACAATTTCTAGTGCACCTGCACCAATATCTATCATATTTACGCTTAATGATGCGACAATTCATGTAAGAAATTTAATTTTAGACTTGTTATTAAACGCTTTCTTTGTACTCCAAGGTGGCAGGATTCTTAGCTTCGTGTGTACATAGCCACACCTCAGCCGGAGTGCAGTCTCACCCAACTCCATTCTCTGTATTTGGATGATAAATAGATTGAATAATATATAGTATTATAGGGGATCCAATTAATAGAAAATCAATAAGTAACTACTTACAGCCTTGTAATCCGCCTGTGCCATCGAGATTGAGCCCTGTGTAGCAACGGCATTGGGCTTACTTGTGGAATTACAGTTGGTGGACCTCGGCCTTGCATTAAACATAGATCAATAAGTAACTACTTACAGCCTTGTAATCACACGGCTGTCATCTACCTTTAACTGATGCTTCAAGTAAAACTTCAGCTTCCGGCAATGATCTATTACTTTACTTTGGATAATATCCTTGATCAAAAACCTTAACCTCGTCAATGAAGTCACTTACATCCTCATTGACAAACTTGTAGTGCATCTGTTGATTGTAAAACATTAAAATTTTCAGAAACATCTATTTTAGATTAGAGCTGAAGATCTTTCTCACTAGAACTTTCAGAAAGTATTAACATTAGGAACTAATTTCCGCATGCTTCAATAACATAAAAAAGAAAAAAAAAATATGGTTGTCTATCTCATTATTTCTGTTGTTGAGTAAATTAACTAGAAATGAGCCATGAAAGTTAGAGGATTTAAATATGTGTGTATAGCAGGGACATAGCTAAAAGAATTCCATTAACTTGTTCATGCAAACTCAAAATTAAACAATTCTTTTGGGGGGGGGGGGGGGGGGCGCCAAAAATCCTCAACATGCTCATCATGCCTATTAGACCACTCCCCGTGGAGAGGATATCTTGAATATGTCCTCGCCTCCTCTCTACGATAGGAGGCAAATTTCCACATTCACCAATCAGACATAAGTTACTCCACTTATCCGGTTCAGTTCAAAAAATATATATATCCATGGCCTGTTTCCAGGTTTGGATTTGCTGCTACCTGGATTTGCGGAACCTCTATTACGATGTGATGCCGCTAAGAATATCATATTTTAAAGCATAACTCATATGGAACTTTGCAACCAATTTCAAGCACAATAACTGAATATGCAAGGTGAACAGAAAAACTTAATAGGAAAATATAATTAATTTCAATTAAACATATAACCAAAGCATCAAATAAGACTGAAGATCATTAAACCACAAAATATCATGCATAACCATAACTCGTTTTTCCTAATCATTTAGCGAACCATTAATTACTTAATACATAAACTTAAAGACCGTAATTGCCAGCAAATCAAATAACATTACAATATATATATATATATATATATATATATATATATATATATATATATATATATATTGTTAGGATATTTTATAGGCATGTAGGCATGTAAGGAAGACGAGCAAAAATAAGAACATGCAACACCAATATTTAACATGGTTCGACCAAACCCAGCCTATATCCACGGGGTAAAAATATGAAAATCTCTTTGTTAATGATCAAGAATATTGTTACACTTTATATTCACTCTCATCCTTCTTATATCAACTCTCATACAAACACAAAAACTACTTTCTCGTGAATCCCTCCACTTTCAACTATGGATGACCACTATTCATCTTCTTTTTGAGACTACCCCTATGTGAACTATATAGCACGGGTTCGTGGATTTGCAATTTTCCAACAACCGAGGATACGGGATACATTTTATATCGATTTTAAATTAACTAAATATGAATATATATTAAGCTATACATGCCAATATATAATAGTATAAATAAATAATGGCATTATGTTGTATATTAAATGCACTTTCAAACTTTTGAGTGCCTTAATTTTCAAGAGAAAGAGAGGATGTGTTGAGTTAAGAGAGGTTGGTGAGACATTCACAAGTTCGAGCGAATCCGAAAGACTCTAAGAGTTTCCGAGAGTTTCAGACTCCGATACGTGATCGGAAATGATTCGTGAGGCATATACAGGTATTAGTGCTTCATAGTCTGTGAATCACTCCATCTTTCTTATGTGAATCTCTTTACCCTTCGTCTCTTCTTTCTCTTTTTTTCATGTTTGGCCACTTTGTCTGATGACACCCTTCTCTATATATAATACGAAATAATAGAACTCCTACTTCAATCAGGATCTCATCAAATCTGGAAAAAAATCTCTAACAAATCTCTTCCCAAATCTTCTAACAAATTTTCAAATAACTCTACAACAAACTTTCATAATTAAGTTCCTGAAAAATCTCTTATAAATCTTCCAATAACTCTTCAAATAATTCTCCAACAAATTTTCTTAATTAATCTCTAAAACGAATCTTCACCAAAACCAAATTCTAGAAGTATTCAGACTCCATCAACTCTGCAACGAACCCTCCGCTCTTCATTATCGACTTTTGAATACGAACCAATTCTAACACACACACACACACACACACATGTCATTGAGGTGCTCGAGGCTCAGTCACAGTCGTGAGGCACGATATGACTGTCTGTGATCAATGGGAAACACTGCAGTTTTAAATCAAATTAACATAGTAAAGTATACATGCATCGATATATATACTTTCAGTTAACCTGAATTTCATGAGAATATATACCAAATACAGATGGACTGGTGGCACCACCACTTCCCGATACCTCAGCATCTGTATGTGTTCGCCGCAGTGGATGACTCCTCGCGTCTTTCAGCTCATGCACCAATCTGGATGGAACCACAAGCTACCCGAAAATGGCACATGCAAGATTGAACGGAAAGTAATATATAAAAATGAATTCAATAATAAGTCAAAATGGATTGTATTTTGTATATTTTTTGTTACCTAATACGTTTACTCTTGCTGGGTATTTTATATAGTGGGACTATTATGCTAATTATATGTTACTTCTTTGTAAGCATCCATATATTCCATGCATGATCACTGACTCATTAACGTCCAAAGAAGTTAGACTTAATTGGTTAGAAACAGAGAGGATCGAAGACATCTTATTGGTTCAAAATCTTCATCCTCTTCATTAATTATTGCGTTAAAATCCAGTTCTGTATTGAATTGTCGTCTAATAAACATGCTTCAACTATCTGAAGTGTTGAATACATGATCTTACTTTTCAATAAGCTGATTTTGATTTCTGTCGGACATCAGTAAGTAATAACTATGCAATAATCTAATAGGTTAAGCAGGATAGTAAGCAAATGATGCCAAAATCCTCAAATTATGAATGTCCTCAAGAGTGAATTAAACCAAAAATTTTACAAAATTATGGCTGCATATAGGTTACATATTCTAACTTTACTTGTGTTTGGCTAAATTTCACTAACAAACTAAAAAAATTTAACAAAGTTTGCCTATGTGAAGCAATTTATCAACCATTTCGTGAGCGTTCCAAAAGGGAAATTTTTTATAAACTCACTAAATGAAGCATGAAGCCTTTAATAGTCACTAACCAAACAAAATCGATACAATGAAAATTAAGATTAAATCTCTGAACATTAAGAACTATATGAATGAAAAAATTAGCTACTTTACCACTGAAATTGCTATGGTTTTCTTCGTTAGCGATCTCCGGTAGTTATTATTTTTCTTTTCTTCTTTTCTTTTTCCTTTTTTTTTTCTTGGAATTAGCCCGTAACCACAAGCCATGCAAACTATAGTTTGTAAGTGGCTGCCTTTGCTTTTAAATTTTGGGCCCTGTTTGAGGATGAAGTTTAGATAACCATGGTTAATTTGTTTTTAGGGAAAAATGGGTCTCCCTCCCTATGGTTTTTAAACTCCAAAATGAGAGTCAAACATGGTATATTTAGAATTTTGGAGTTAAGTTTTATAGAACTTTATGACACTACTACAATTAGGGGATGCCTCTACGGATGAAGGAATCCGTAGGGTCAAACAATGCTCCAACAGTGCCCACCGTAGAGACGTAAATAAATTTAAAAATATTAAAATGTAATTTTTTTATTTGTCTCTACGGTGCCGTAAAAGAAAACCTTACGGATTGAACCGTAGATGCAACAAAGGGTTATTCAAAAAAATTACAGCTAAGTAAAACTCCCATCCCCAAAAATATTTCCCACCAATTCTATATCTCTCTTGCACCTAGAGGCAAAAAAAATCCCTCAGTCTTCGTGGCCGATCGAGCTCGTCGTTGAGTTCCTCCTTTATCGCCGTCGATCAAGCTCGTCGTCGAGTTTCTCATCACCGCAAATCGACATCGAGGTCCTCTCGCCGCCTCCACCTCTTCGAGCTCCATCTTCCCGGCCTCCTCCACCTCGTCGAGCTCTTAGCCTCCTCCACCTCCTCGAGCTCTTCGCCGCCGGTCCACCAACTTTGATTTGCCGCCGCTCGATCGAGCTTAGTTTTTTTAATTTGAATTTGAATTTTCTTTAATTATGTTTTTGATTTCTTTAAATTAATTAGGAATTTAATTTATAATTTTGTTGTTTTTGGTGTTATTGTTATTGATTTTAGGGTTAGGGTTAAGGTTATAGGGTTATAGGGCCGGTCAAAGGTTAATTTGGGTGATATGGTGATGATTAGGGTTAGGGTAATGGTTAATTAGATTAATTTAGGTTAATTTTGGTTTGGGTTAGGGTTAATTAGGGTTAGGGTTTGGGTGGTGATTAGGGTTTGGGTTAATTAGGTAAAATATGATTAATTTGAGTTAGGGTGTTGATTAGAGTTAATTTGGTTTGATTAGGTTAATTTAGGTTAGGGTCTGGATGATGATTAGGATTAATTTTGGTTAATTAGCTTAATTTGGGTTAATTAGGGTTAGGGTTTAGGGTGCACTAGTTCCTTCAGTAGGATACTCGATGATAACGTAAACGTAAAACTTTACCATAAACGTAAGAAAACTTTACCCTAAATTAAAAACTTCAAACCCTTAAAATTGAAACGTAAACGTAAAACATGTTCAAGTTAAATGTTCCAGTTAAAACCAAAATATGATACTCGATGATAATATGAAACTTTCATATTCTCATCGATGGTCATATGTGAAAATCAAAGCGCGACTTAGTTCCCATTTATCAGTTAACATACGTTTGATGTTCGTCGTGACATAGAAATATACGAAAGTTGTTAAATATCGGACGGTATCGTTCGGTGCTAAAAACCGTCGTGTAGCCTATGTGATGAGAAAATTCAATCGTATGATAACCGATAGATTTGTCTAGTTTTGATAAGTTAGGAATGTATAAAGCAAACACGTGCATCCGCTTGTGTTTCATTCATTTCGAGTTATTTCGTCGGTACTTTTCTGCTGGTTCTCCATGTACAAAGATAGATTAGATGTTCATTTCAACGTTATTTCACATCATTGAAATGATTATCTATTCTATTACAGTGTACTCGGAGAACAGTGGGGAGGTACTGCCGAAATTTACTCGAATCGGTTGGTTTACTAATCAATGACCTTTGTTTTTTTTTAGAGAATTGTGCGCTAAAACCTTGAATGTTGTGACGCTGGAGAATCTAGAAAATTCCATTTCATTGATACTTTGTAAACTTGAGCGCATTTTTCTGCTGTCGTTCTTCAATATCATAATACACCTGACGGTTCATCTTGCAACCGAGCCTAAGTTTGCCAGACCGGTACAATATCGATGGATGTATCCCGTCGAAAGGTACGTTGAATTTTTCGTTTCATGCATTTTGTAAAATTATTTTTGTCCTGTATGCCCGTATTTATTTATTTAATACATTTTTCTTTAGGTACCTCTACACTCTAAAATAGTATATACGCAATAGAAATCGACTGGAGGGTTCTATCATGCAAGGTTATCTTCTAGATGAAGTAAGCACATTTTGTTCCCGCTATCTGGACGAGAACATTGAGACGAAACTTAACTGGCCTCGGAGAATTCAGGACGGACCATATAATAAAACTGATTATAAGAGAGTAGACACTATGTTTATCAACAAGATATATTGGTTTATCCTCCTTAATAGCGCTTGTCTTGAAAAAATTAAAGAGTAAGTTTTTTTGGATTAATTGTTATATTTGTGTTTGTGTGTGTATGAAATGATATAATATTGATGTCATAATTTATTGTTGAGAACAGAATTCATATTGATGAGGTACATGAAGGGCATCCTGATTGAAATGATGAACGATTGGAAAAATATCATCAGGATAATTTTTGCGATTGGCTTGCAGATCATGTAAGTTGTTCGAATAACATATTATTTCTACCAGTCTTAATCTAAAGTTATATCGTTATATATTTGCCATAAAAATTGTTTTGTCAGATCCACGATCCGAACTTGTTTTGTTAGTTATGTATATACCCTAGAGGCCATTGTTGTACATATGATGTATATTATAATGGATGCTTGGATATATATAGAGAGGACTTTCTTGCTCGTCATGATAGTATGCTATTTGGTTTCACTTTATCTTAACATGTTGACTTATATTAATTTACTGTCTTGCTCTCACATGTTGATAAAGCCCTTAGGATATGTACTCGACTACTGGGACTATGATGAGATCATACTAGTGGGGCCAGGGTAGTCAACGAGTACATCTTATAACTGTTCCTAGTCGAGGGTGTGTCGAGACAGGGTATCGATACACCAGAGTAGACTAGCGTATACGCATCTTGACCCATATGATGGGCGATGGATGACTTCATATCCATTGGTGTTTGACATCAGAGATGGTGTACGGGTGCTCGGTGGAGACTGGATACACTGGACGGACTCGCCGAGAACTCCCAAATGGTATTATACTTCACGTCAGATGGCAGTTCTCCGGTGACACTGGTATAGGTTAGTCTGTAGACCCGAGATCATCATAGAGTCTTGTGAGAATCCCACTGTGCTTTGATTTCCACTTTACCATGTCCAAGAGGGCGTGCAAAACGGTGGCTTTTGGGTGCATTCCCGAGTCACATGGAGGCAATGAGCGATAGGAGGGGATTCGTCTCTCCCGGTATAGGGAGTTGATGTTGTGATGTGTTCGATTGGCTATAACTGGAAGTTCCTGGCCAGGGCTGATATAGAGTACTACTGGTAAGTGTTATCAGTAGGTTCTCAACCTGTTATGAGCCTCACATCGACACGACTTATCGGTTACTGGGGTCTGACGTTTACTACCCCTAGACTAGATATGCGACATATCAGACGAAGAGACCGGACTGTACAAGAGTGTCACAGATTGGATTCACAGGAGAATGTACAGACTTACTTGTTGATCTTCTGATCGCTCAATACCTGGGTGGCTGTTACGTTTAGCTGACCGCTTGCAGCTTGTGGGTGTTTGATATGATCATCACCTACTGCTGGCGTATTGACGATTCTTTAGAGTCCTACACAGAGGTTTCTTGACTCAGGCAAAACGGAGTAGGAGCACATATGTGATATGTGCGGGACCGAGAATAATACAATATGAGATACCGTATTCTATTCTCGCGATATTTGTTATCAGCCGGGTCATCGGATCAAGTGTTGATTCGATGAATCGGTACATGATATATTAGTCGGTTATATACGATATAGCCGGATTGTCGGATCAAGTGTTGATTCGATAATTTAATGTATAATTATATATGTGATATATTACATTACATTATCTAATATTGGCTCGCTTTATTGATTCATTTTCTCACCGGGTAATACATTGATATATATGCGATATATGTTAATTGTATTGTTTTCTTTTGTTACAAAAATATATTATATATGTGATATATAATATTGTAACAAGTTATGTTTACAAATGCAACATGATTAGTGGAGATTAAACATGGTTAGGGTTTGATTTGGGTTAGACTTTTCTTGAAGCTTCTAGAAGCTTGTGTTTTGTTTTAAGCAAAGATATTATGTGTTGATATTTTGGAGATATTATTTAACCCAACCCAAACCCTTAACCCTAGTCAACTCTCTACATGAGTTAATACTTGATATTATTAACTCTAGGTTCATGTGTAAGCATAGTAACAATTCATTATTCATCACAAAAGAAATCATCTTCTTCTTCCTCCTTGAAAACCTTACTAGCTTTTGATTTTGTGATGAATTAGTGCGAGATTTTGAAAATAAAAAAGAGCATAATTCCTACTTCATCATCCTCATCTAATCTAGCCAATTGTATTAAGGTGTTCACTTCATTAATACTTGATTAGAGAAGTGAAAACTTGAGTTAAAGATTCTTCAAGGTAGATCATCTTCGAAAAGGAAGACTTCAAGCAAGCATAGATCGTTCGGCTTGTGGAGCCTCTCTTGAGTCCGGGAGATCATGGATCGCAGCGAAGAGACTATTACTCAGAGCTTATGAAGCGAAGGAGCGGACTACAAAGGTTGTAATCCCTCTCTCTTAGATGTAAAGCTGTTTACATGTATGTTTTACCCTAATTATCTAGCAAAGATCCTCGCTTTAGGTTGTTCGGCACTTCTAAATTTTAAATCGGGCATGATTGATGCCTTATAGACCCTTGTGACAGTGCCTAGTAACCTTACAGTGGTATCAGAGCCTAGCTAAAGCATTAGGCGACGTGTATACGAAGTTAAAAGTCCGATCGAACCCCGAAATGTCGTATTTTGACCCTGGAAATTTTTTTAAAATATGATTTTTTCGTATTAAAAATACTCAGAAAATTCAGCAGGGAATTCTAAGGACTACTGTAAAATACGTACCCCTAATACCCTCAAGTCGCCGTGGAACCGCGGCAGGAACATGCTTTGCGCGGTGGTTCCGCGGCCGTACTTGGGAATTAGGAACTCGTATTTGTAGGGTTTATCCATGGGTATTAGTATATACTTCTGGGAATTTTTAATATTACTCAAGTGTTGAGTTTTCTGGAGATTCTTTGTATTCGTTGATTCGATCAGAAAGTTTAACTTCGTTTAGTTTTCCGGATAATTTAGAACGTGTTAAAATGTTCGAACGGATATCAATAACTCACTTTTTCCCGACACGAAAAACTTTCAAGTGTTGAATTTTTCTTGAGCTTAAAACTTTCGGAAAAACATGCAAGCATATCTGTGGACCCTCTAGAAAACGTAACCTTAACTCGATTATGTGACCGTCAAAACTGTCACTGAACCCTATGGTTTGTGGTAGTTTAGCGTTGCCACATGTGAGGCGTTGGTTTGACCTTTCTACGGCTGGTTCATTGGGGCTGTGACATGTTCTGGGATTTTTGAACTCCGCTCAAGTGTTGAGCTATTTGGGAAATCTTGCGTATTTGATTATTCGATCGAAAAGTTTAATATTGTCTATTTATCTGGAATGTGATACAATATGTGGAATTCATATAGTTAGGCATGAAATGTGAAATATGTGATATTTCGGATTTAAGATGTCTAAAGTGATTGTGGATTCCAAATGTTGTAGTTTTACACTTTCTTTTCTGTGACAGTAAGCGTAGTATGTGGTGTATTGCCGGCTTCATTGCTACACATCAACGACAATCGGGATACGCATACTTGCTTACGTTGATGATATGAGATATTATGTGTTGCTGTAATATGTTATATTGGATCGTCGTGTTCTGAATAGCCGGGGGTTTTATGTGAGATGAGGGTTTTTATTTTCATTCATGTAAAATTCATTATATGTAATATTCTTTTATTTGGGCACTTCCGGGTTGAGGTTGATGTCACCATTGTATATTATTTACTTTTCCGCATTAGGTAGACCCAAGGAGGGGAGCACAAGTAACCGGGTTCTAGGGTCCAGTGGGAGGCCATCTCGAGGAGTCAAGACCGGGTCTCCTAACCCTAGAATTTGTAGTGTTGCTTGCCGCTCTTGTAGGGGTCTAGGGATGTGGGTTTGGCTATTCATCGCAACCGTGGAATCCGTGTTTTATACAAGCTCGATATAAAACACGGACGTCCTAGTATATCCAATATTTCATATGTTATCTTCTGCTGCAATGTTCTGTGATGAGATCATATCACTGCCTGAGACGAATGCGTATACTATATATATGTTGATATATAAATATTACTGCTTTCGTTTCTTCTGTGATGCTTAGGAAGCATAACTGATGGGATCTATTAATGAGATTAATAAAAGAAAAGAAACCTAAAAGATGTTGTAGAATCAAAACTTTATAAAAAGGGTAGCTACAGTTTTACTTTGCATAGCGGTATATATGATATACCCTGCACCTTATTCGATGAGGAAAGAGCCGAGATCCCTTCACCGGGAGTGATCTTTTTAGCAAAACTGGCAGATGCTACAAAACTCACGGTTTAGTTTTTGACAGCTTAAATAGTTTTTGCTTTGCACAACGGTATATATGATATACCCTGCACCGGGAGTGGCCTCTTTAGCGAAACTAGAAAAGCCTCAAAAACACTACTTTTCAAAATCACTTGTTTCTACAACGATATCAAGTTCATTACGCTCATGGTTTTCTGAAAAACCTGTGTAGCCCTCCGACATTTCAGATAGGTAATACTTACTATTCATGATGCGTTTGTTGGCTTTCATCAAGGCGTAGTGTGCGGTAGCTAACTATTGCTTATCTGTAGTATATGATGTGATTGGGTTAGGGTAGTCGTACGGCTCTGTTGGCTTTCGTCAAGGGACGTACGGCTGGGTTTAATTCAATCAAGAAATGTACGGGTTGAACTTGACTAGCGGACTATGGTTTGTTGGCATTCGTCAAGGTCATAGCACGTTAGGGGTAAAAGCACTATCGGGAATTTCAAGTTGTTGGGGTTGAAAATTGCACCTCGGTTGACCAAGTCAAAGTCAAGGTCAACCTCAAGCCAGGTGGGCCCAAGCCCAGATCAAGTGGGCCCATGCCCGAGTCGAGCCGGAACATGAAGCGGCCGGCCTCCCCATGCAAATCATGTAAAAAATAATTTTGATGTATTTTTTATGGGCATAAAGCCAAATTTTTGTAAGCCCATGGCTTATGTGCAAAAAGAAATGGCACATGAGCCATGGGATGGGCAAAATGCCATTTTGTAATGCCCAAGGGGCTATATCCAAATATGTAAGCCTATAAAAGGCAACATGATGAAAATATCTAATACAATTTTCATTCCCCCAAAAAATAGGGTTCTTTGTGCCTCATGCTCCTTCTCCAAGGTTCTAAACCTTCTTATTTCTTTTGAATTAAATTAAGAGTTTTACTCTTTCTTTTCCAAAACTAAATAGTTTTTCACCACAAAACCCACAAAGGGGAACTCAGATCTGCCATCAGATCTCAGAAAGGAGAGATTTTTAGATCTCACATCTCTTGATCTTCAAGATCCGGCCAACAAAAGAAGAAGAAGGAGACCCATCTCCAGAAACCCCACTTTGGGGAAGAACTAGGGCTCAAGGGGAGAAGCCCTTCATCAGCTTCAAAACATCTTAGGAGTTTAACTCCTCATATCTATATATACACACACACACACACAGAATAATAAGTGCTCCTTTCTGGGAGTACAACTCTCATTGCAGGGACCAAGTCCCTTTTGCTGCTCGAGCGCCCACGTGCTGACACGTGGCGCGCTAGCGCTCTAGAGCCCGAGCGCCCATGTGCTGATACGTGGCGCGCTAGCGCGCTTGTGCTCAGAGCGCTAATGCCCAAAGCGCTAGCGCTCGAGCGCTCACGTGTTAACACGTAGCGTGCTAGCGCTCTTGCGCTCAGAGCGCTAGCGCCCGAGCGCCCACGTGCTGACACGTAACGCGCTAGTGCTCAGTGCGCTAGCGTTCTTGCGTCCAAAGCGCTGGCGCCCGAGCGCCCACGTGCTGATACGTGGCGCGCTAGCGCTCAGTGCGCTAGCGCCCGAGCGCCCACGTGCTGACACGTGGAGCGCTAGCGCTCTTGCGCTTAAAGCGCTAGCGCCCGAGCGCCCACGTGCTGACACATGGTGCGCGAGCGCTCAAAGCGCTGGCGCTGGCCCCACGCATCCTTTGGATGCCTTTTCCCCCTTTTTATATATATACATACATACATACATATATATATATATAAATATATACATATGTACATACACACATACTCCACGACACTGTCCCTGTTAGAAAAAATTTTTCTAACGGGGCGCTGCCCCGCACCCCGTAAGGGGGCTGCTAGCCCCTTTGACCCCCAGCGGAACCCCCGTAAAAACTCTGCGGGGCCTTCGATATATCCAAAAACCCTTCAAAACACAACACTGCATATTGAGTTTGCATGACCAGTTTAACCCGTCAATCGGAGGTTCCCTCGCTCCAAAGGCGAGGGGTAATTAACGGCAGTTTAGTCCGCGGCTGCCAGAGATTCGGATCCCTACAATTATTAAACCCCGGCCTACCCTAGGCAGGGGGAATCTGTAATGCGCCTGACAAGCGTGCGCGTATTCCCATCTCAATGGGGTGACGAAAAACACCCTACAGATTCTGGCACGCCCGGTGGGACTTTCTCTCCTCCCATATTTTAGGTTAAACGTTCATGCAAACTCAATTAATAAACATATCTGTATTTCTACTAAAATAATGCTCTTTCATGCAGATTTTCAAGCAATCATCTTTCAACAATGTCTCTGAAGATGAACTCAGCTCCCATCTTCTACACGATGAAAATGGACTCCAGGACGGTCCTTCCGGCCAGTCTCGGGCGACAATGGGAGGAGGAGCCGCTACCATTTGGCTCTATTATGTTCGTGTCCGTTAACGCCATCCCAGCTCCTCAAGCTCCGGTAACAGACAAGCCGGTCTCAAGAGGGAAAAGGACAAATGTCATGGTCGTGAGGGCACCTCAGCCCAAGCACAAGTCCGTTTCCGGATGACTCTCCATTGATCCAGCTGGGGGCAAGGCCATCAACACCAACAAAGCAACAAGGCATCTCGGGCAAGTTCCAGCGGCGCCTCTGACAATTGCTCAATTGGGTGTCTTCTCAAGCCTCCCCATCACTCGGCCTATGGCGGCTTCCCGAAGAGCAGAAGCCTGCCAAGCGCTCAAGGCAGAGAAGCTGAGGCAGAAGCGGCTCAGATACAGAGCCAACAAAAGGGCAAGGGCTCTGGCCATATTAAAATTTATGAATTTCCAAAGCACGGACCGCTCCGCGAAATCAGCCGCCAAAGATAAAGAGATGGCTGGGTATGTGGTTCGCACTGTCTACATGGTCGGACATGAAGAAACGAATCCTCCTCTTCTTCACACCCATGGTGATGATATGATTGACGCTACCCAGCATCGGCTCGATCTACATGATGAAGAGCCCGCTCAGGCCGATAAGCCAACAAAGCCGGGGTTCCTGCGGAATTGAGCTCAGGCAATAAGGATGGCCCGGTTGTCATAACCGGAACTACGAGACAAGCATTATTCCGATGGCTTCAGAAAAAGCTTCAGGACAAGGATGAGAAGTTAGCCAAGGTACAATCTAAGGTCGACGAATTGGCAAACGTCGCGGCAGATCTCGCGACCCAAGTCGCCCAATTGCAATTACAGCAGAATCAAATTTTGGTTCATGAGCCAGGGATTGATACCCGGAGGCAGCCAACTGATACCCCCTTCAACCTAAGAGCGGAGCGCCTTCGCGGAAAACGGCCGCAATCCTCCAGTCCCTCCGATACATACACCGGAGGAGAATCGCCTCTAAAAGAGAAACTGGATAAGGTCTATTCCTTTAAAAGAGACAAAATCTACAAGATATTCAAGGACGCCTTAAGAAACGGTCTACAACTGCCAGAATCAAAGAGGCCGCAAGAAGCGAATATGACCGACGACCTAAAATATTGCCCCTTTCACAGGGTGATAGGTCATGCCATTGAGGACTGCTTCGTCTTCAAAGATTGGGTCGAAAGGCAATACAAGACGGGAGAGATAGAACTGTCTAAAGGCGTGTTAGAAAACAGTCAAGCTACGACCGCCAATTTCACAAAAATGGAGACCGAAGCCTTTCGGGAACCCAACCTTCCCAGATATATGCCATTATCTGAAAAGGACGAACTAAGGACTGATCGGCCTCAAGGACCAGCACCAGTAAGGGCACCTACTCTAATGGAGAGAAAAAAGAAGGTGTACTCCTTCAGGAGGGATGAGGTCTGCAATAAATTCGAGGAAGCCTTGAACAACGGTCTGCAACTGCCTATTCCGAAGAGGCCACATGAAATGAATATGACTGGCAATCCCGTATACTGCCCATACCATAGAGTGCTGAGTCATACCATTGAAGACTGTTGTGTTTTCAAAGATTGGGCAGAGGACCAATATAAGCTTGGAAAAACCTCACAATCCTCGGATGTATCGGCAAGCCACAGAGCTAGGTCATTAACACAGCTTCGTCAAGATCAAAGTTCAAGGAGCTGGGATAAGCAAAAAGGACCACCACGTCGTTAAACTGGGAACAATTGACCTCTAAGTCGTTAAACTGGGAATGTAAAAAAAATATATGTAAATAAACAAAAAATGTGTAAATAAAACAAAAATAATAAAAAGCCGAAATGATAGGGCAACTCGCAATAAAAATCAGCGAGTAAAAATAAAGAGGAAAATAAACAGCCGAAATGATGGGGCAACCGCGAATAAAAGCCGAAATGATAGGGCAATCGCGATCTTCGCGATAAGAAAAGCTGAAATGATAGAGCAATCACGGTAAAAGAAAAAAAACAAAAAAAAACAACGGTGAATGATGAGTCGCTCCTGGTACCATATTCCAGTGCAACGATGCAGACGCCAACAAAAATCCAATTTTTCAAAATTCCCTCGGCCCTATGGTTGGTCCCCATGCTGACCGCCGTATACAATCCACGGGCTCAAATAATTCTCATCACACTCATGCCCCACCGCAATCACCAGTTACGCGACTGGTCTCCGTCCTTGGAATTATGCTCCACTGGGAAGACCCACTCATGTGTCCTAACGATACATGAGAAGAACAAACCTTCGTGGGATCCTTACGACTCACAAAGGAAAAACACACTTGGGGATCCTCACTACTCCTAAGGAGAAAATGCACCTACGGGATCCTTACGACTCGTAGGGAGAAAATGCTTTTATGGGACCCTTACGGCCCATAAAATTGAAAAGCCTTAGGTGATAGGGATCTAAACCTGTCTCTTAAGCCATCGCTCCCCAATCCCCAAGTGGCGAATGATGAGTCGCTCCTGGTACCATATTCCAGTGCAGTGATGCAAACGCCAACCAAATTCCAAATTCCAAACCCCCAAGTGGCGAATGATGAGTCGCTCCTGGTACCATATTCCAGTGCAGCGATGCAGACGCCAGCCAAAATCCAAACCCCCAAGTGGCGAATGATGAGTCGCTCCTGGTACCATATTCTAGCGCAGCGATACAGACGCCAGCCAAATTCTAAATCCCAACGGCGAATGATGAGTCGCTCCTGGCACCATATTCCAGTACAGCGATGCAGACGCCAACAAAGTCCCAAAATATTTTTGGCTCTACGGTCTGAATCATACATCCTGCAAAACCGTATACAATCCAGCAAAACCGTATACAATCCACGGGCGTAAAACAATCCCAGTCTCTCCCAAGTCCTACCGGTGAGACCACATTCAAAGTCCCACCAAAAATAAAAAAAAATAAATAATAAAAAAAAATGGTATGTCCACAAGCAAAATGGGCACGGATGAAAACCCGAAAGGGCGCCGTGAGTAAAAACAGCAGGATTGCCGGCGAGTTTGTGAAAACCCGAAAGGGCGCAAACTCGTAAAAAACAGAGATGAAATGCACTCGCAAAGTCCTCTCGACTTTGTGAGGAGAAAATTCCCGCGTGAGATCCTTACGACTCATAAAGGAGCAACACACTTAGGAGTCCCCATGACTCCTAAGGAGAAAATACACCTACGAGATCCTTTCGACTCGTAGGGAGAAAATGCTTTTGTGGGACCCTTACGGCCCATAAAATTGAAAAGCCTTAGGCGATAGGGATCTAAACCTGTCGCCTAAGCCACCAATTCCTAAATCCTTCCGGGGCAAATGATGAGTTGCTCCTGGCATTATTCCAGTGTAGCAATGCAGATGCCAAACAAAAACCAATTCCCAAATCCTTCCGGGGCAAATGATGAGTTGCTCCTGGCATTATTCCAGTGCAGCAATGCAGATGCTGACAGAAAACCAAAATCCCTAAATCCTCTCATGGCAAATGATGATCCGCTCCTAGTGCCATATTCCAGTGTAACGATGCTGATGTCAACCAAAATCACAATCAACAAGTCAACTTCAACTCCGACACCGCAGAAAGCGAAGCAAGTCAGAATCCAATCTCGACACCGCAAGAAGCGGAGCAAGTCAAGTTCACCCCTGACACTGCAAGAAGCAGAGAAAGTCAAATCAAGCGTCGACCGTCCATGTCGCAAAAAGGGCAGTGCAGGCTTCCTACAAAGCAGGAACCAAATCGCTCCGGATCAGAGCGTCGACCGTCCATGTCACAAAAAGGGCAGTGCAGGCTTCCCACAAATTGGGAACCAGATCACTCCGGGCCAGGGAAACGTCTACCACGAACATTCCGTCTCGGAGACGCATCAAGCGTCGACCGTTCATGTGGCAAAAAGGGCAGTACGGGATTCCTACAAATCGGGAACCAAATCGCTTCAGATCAGAGCGTCGACCGTCCATGTCGTAAAACGGGCAGTGCAGGTTTCCGACAAATCGGGAACCAAATCGCTCCGGATCAGAGCGTCGACCGTCCATGTCGCAAAAAGGGCAGTGCAGGCTTCCCACAAATTGGGAACCAAATCGCTCTAGGTCAGAGCGTCGACCGTTCATGTCGTAAAAAGGTAAGTGCAGGCTTCCTACAAAGCAGGAACCAGATCACTCCGGGCCAGGGAAACGTCTACCACGGACACTCCGTCTCGGAGACGCGTCAAGCGTCGACCGTCCATGTCGCAAAAAGGGCAGTGCAGGCTTCCTACGAAGCAGGAACCAGATCACTCCGGGCCAAGGAAACGTCTACCATGGACAATCTGTCTCGGAGATGCTGTTCCCCTCCGAAAGACGGCCGAGACATGGGCTGTCTTGCCTGAGATTCGGGACAGATGCTATATGGTTTTATCCGTCCACCTCTCCGAAGACGCCAAGTTGATTTATGGCACCGTGTATCGGAGGTTTAGACGGATGCGGCCGATGTAGCAGACTTCGTCAGATTCCCCCTCGCTTGAGGGGTTTTTGATTGTGGGGACGCTCTTCCCTGCAGGCGCAAGCCCCTGCAGTTAATTACGCTACTGCATCGCGGTAACAACTTTCTCCTTCTCCAGAATTTCACTTCGTGTCGTGTGTGTGTTTGTTTTGTTTGTGGTTGCCCGTGGATTGGTCCAAATCCATATTTACTTAGATTTGGGTTTGGTGTTTTAGTTTAAGGATGCGTTAGTCGCGTTGCGGCTAAGATCAACTTAAACATGATTCGTTTAGTATATGGTCGTCGGGACTCGTCACCTCTCTGACGTCGTTGAAGGATTACAACGATAGGTGTCAGAGGAGTTCAGAGATGTACCCTCAAACCGAAGTTGATTTAGGGTTTTGTATTCCATTTGAATGTTTAAGGATACGTTAGCCATGTTTGGGACTAAGATCAACTCAAACGGGACCGTTTAGATCCGGCAAAAGAGCATTTGGAGGCTCTATTGTTCCAGTTTAGGGACGTGGTGGTCCATGTTCAGTTTAAGGACATGGTGGTCCATCGCCAGTTTAAGGACGTGGTGGTCCAATATTAGTTTAAGGACGTTTCGGTCCGATATTAGTTTAGGAACGTTTCGGTCCAATATTAGTTTAACGACGTTTCGGTCCATCGCCAGTTTAGGGACGTGGTGGTCCATTATTAGTTTAAGGACGTTTCGGTCCAATATTAGTTTAAGGACGTTTCGGTCCACGAGTTTAAGGACCCCGCAGTCCATATGGGTGTGTGGTCGTTGGGACCCGTCACCTCTTTGACGTCGTTGAGGAATTACAACGATGGATGTCAAAAGAGTTCGGAGATGTACCCTCGAACCGGATGTAGATTTATTTAAGAGAGCCATTTTGCTCGGTCAATTTAATTTAAGGACTTATGGCCACGATTGGGCTAAGCCCAGTTGAAAATGTCCAACATTTTATTTGCTTTTGCATTTCTTTTTATTTTTATTTGGGCTTTGCCCAGAAAGGATGCAGAGCATCAATTTGTTTTGGGCTCCGCCCTTTGCAGAGCACCAATTTCATTTGGGCTCTGCCCTTTTTAGGCCTGCTAGGTCCTTTTGATTTGGGCCTGGCCCTTCAAGTAATGCTAAGCACTTTTTAATCTCTTGGTCTAAATTTAGATCAAAGAAAAACAAGTTTTTTTCTTGTCTCAGAGAACCAAAGGTTCATAGCAAGTGCTAGGCACTATTTTTATTATTTTGATTTATTTATTTATTTATTTATTGAAGATCACTGATCTTGTTCTTAGATCAATGATCTATTCCTAAGAGAATTTTCTCTTATTTTAAAGGTTTTTACCTTTTTTTTGAATTCTCCAGGAGTTCTCAAGAATTCTCTTCTCCTTTTTTTTTAGCCAGATGGCTATCCTCTTGAAATGAGGTTTGGGGTCCTTTTTATAGTGCTCATAAATTAGTTAAATTTGTTACATAAATCTTTTTCTGAGTGATTTGGGGAATTTTCCCCAACGTTGGATCTTTGATCCAAAGGCCCCTGCCTTATACAAGAAAATCTTCTTGTTTTAACAAGATTTATTCTATTTTGCGCAACTCCCCCAGTGAGTGACACGTGTCGCGCAGTGAAGCGCTTGCGCAACTGCGCAGACAGGTGTCGCGCAGCGCAGCGCTTGCGCAAAAGCGCTTGCGCAACTGCGCAGACACGTGTCGCGCAGCGGTGCGCTTGCGCAAGCGTGCTTGCGCAACTGCGCAGACACGTGTCGCGCAGCGGTGCGCTTGCGCAGTGCGCAACTGAGCGTTGCTTTTGTTTTTTAAAGAGCCTTGCTCTGATTGGACGCACTGCCTTGGGCGTTGTGCTGGCGTGTCAACTTCTGACACGTGGCGCGTTGCGCGCAGCGCACGGGATCTGAAGCGTTGCTTCAAAAATTTGAATTTTCAAAATTCAAACAGAGCCTTGCTCTGATTGGGGAAACAAATGCCCCCCCACCGTTGCGCTCACGTGGCGCGCACGTGAGTGCAGCGGTGGCAAGATCCTAGTCGTTGGATCAAGGGGGTCAGTTGAAGGGGCGCAGGCGCCTATAAATAGGACCCTTGGTCCTTAGAATTTTTTTTACTACTTCAAGAATTTTGACTTAGAGCATTGCTCTTGCTTAAGAATTTTCAGAGCCTTGCTCTTGATTTTTTTCCAAGAACTCCAGAGTTCATAACCATCTTAGGTATTTAATAAAATTAAATTAAATTAAATTAAAGCTGATTAATAGAGCCTTACTCTCATAGATCTTTGATCTAAAACCCTTTTGGGGTTTTCTCAACAGAGCCTTGCTCTTATAGATCTTTGATCTAAAGAGAACCCCTTTGGGGTTTCATCAACAGAGCCTTGCTCTCAAAAATTGACAGAGATCTTGTTCCTGGGTTTTAACCCATGAACAGAGCCTTGCTCATAGATCAAATGTAGATCTTCCCTTTTTTCTTATATATAAAAAATGGAGAACTCCTAAAAGTTTTCATGGATCTTTAAGACCCCAAAACTTTTTAATCCTTAGGAGTTATAGTTTTCATTACTATTACAGAGCTAGGCTCTTTTTTAGGAAGTTTTATTCCCTTGAGACTAAAGTTTGACAAATGTCACTCTGTGACAGAACTTTGCTCTAAAATAGAAGATTTTCTCCTTGTCTCTAGAGATTTCCCCCCCAATGAGGATATTCTTTTGGGGGTCTTTTTCATTAACTGACAGTCTCATCCAATGATGGGACTGTCTTATCAAATGATGCGTCGTCATCCAGATTTTGTGGGTCCCCCTTTAGTCCCCCTACCCACTGCATTGCAATGTGATGTAATATTTTAAAATGTGAAGCATTGAAACACTAACGGTTATTATTATTATTTTTTTTTGTTTTTTCTACAGGAAACATGTCTGAAGATTTGTCTTTCCCTTTTGTTCACTCGGAGGGAGGGTTCCCCCATTCGCTAGTGGACCGGGTGGCGTTCGCCTTGATTAAAGATCATGACCCCGAGTGCAAGAAACTCCACCTGTGGGGAAAGTGGTACAGCCAAATCATCCAAGGCCGTCGCAGCTTCAGCTCCGCCTCGCCCTCTGAGCCCATAGTTACGATCCCTTATGCGGACGAGCCCCCGGTGAAGTATGCCGTGGAGGTTAAAAATTGGAATTTTGACGACCTCCTCCAGCCTGCCATCGGTGCCATCCCAGTGCAGCCGCCGCCGGCGATAGACATCTTGGGGAGGCGAATCTGTCAGGGTGAAGCATGCCCTTGGGGACAGGCTTATAATATTGGACTGATCCCGCGACCGCTTGCCGGATATTTGCAATGGGCCCGCTACATCTTAGCGGCGAAAAGGGCTCACCTGACGACGATTGGTTTATACTCGGCCGTCTACGTTTCGCTTTTCGAGTATCCTTCTCCTCCAACGTGGTGGATGAAGGCCTTTATTGAACAATGGAACATCCCCACCCACACCATCCTGATAGCGGATAGGGAAGTCTCCATCTCTTTGGAAGAATTTGCTGAGATTTTAGGTCTACCAATGAGGGGGGAGCACTATGAGGAGCTGCTTCCTCCTGACGAGTACGTCTTTGCCACTAAGCAGCTGGTGTTTGACTTAACTCCGGAGAACGCCATTCAGCATCAGCATCCGGGCTTGGTGAAGGTGTTGGAGATCTATGAGGAACTCCATTTGGAATCGGGCGACCGGGGCATCAGTTTCGCGGATTTCATTGCTCGCTTTATTCACCCAGAGTTCCTATCAGAGCAGAGTGAGAAGTTCGCTCAGCTTGTTGACCCTTTTGGTTTCGGCTTGGACCGCCGACCTACATCGGAAAATGACCAGCGGAATTTTTATCTCCCCGGCACTGCCAGTGTCCCTTTCTCAGAGATCGCCGTTCCTGGCATGGACGAGGAGACTTTTTTCATAGGGTTCTTGGGTTTATGGTTATGCAGCTTCGCGCTCCCCATGCACCCACGCCTCATGCGGCCCTCCGTCTTTTACCCGGCGCATCGAATGGTGGCCGGTTTGCAGTTATCGGTAGGGATCGCCGAACTGGCTTACCTTTACAATGGACTTAGCGTAGCGGCGGACGCTAGTGAGCCTGGGGTACAGCCTGCCAACTTCCCGATGCACTATTTCACTTCTTGGATGGAGATGCACGTGCAAGGGGTGTTTGGTGCCCATAAGACTCCTCCATTCTTCGAGAAATGCAGACTTCCGAGAGTCATGCGGTTAGTCGGGGCTTCAATTGTGGTTGCATCCCTGCGGGATTCTAGGGGACTTCTCCTGCGTCCACATCTGGTCGGAGCGAAGATTTCTTTTGTGGATAAGGTCATTACCATAGGCTCAGAGACCACTAAGTCAGTGGTGCCACTACGTGATGATTTTAAGGGCGGGGCTTCTGTACTGAAGGCTCGGGAAATCCTCCACCTCTACTCTATTCGGCCGGGCTATCTAGTGTTTAGGCAGAATGAGACAGCCCTATTTATGAGGTATAACCCACACCGATTTGCCCGGCAATCGAGTTACAACCAAGGGATCCCGATGGAAGCTTTTCTAGAAACACCCGTGGCCAACCAAGAGGGGATAAGGAATGCGATGCATCATTTTATACGGCTTAACACAGGTTCCTATTTCTTTATCAGTGAACCTAGCTGTGCCCCTAAGATACTCCATCCATATGTAGCCTGGTATGCGCATGCTATAGGCCCAATCATCTTAACGGAGAAGCGTATGCTGGTTGACCGTAGGGGTGCGCCTCCTGGCGGTGATTGCAAGGCTCCCTTGCAGCCAAGGATCCAGGTCATCCCTCCGATAAAAGATGCCGGAGTTGGTCGACCATGCGTGTTGGGCCCCCCGCGTGGATTGCCATTGCCTACTACGGTGGATGCACCACCGGCGCCCCATGCTCCCACAAAGATGGTTAATGTGGTATCGCCAGGATCCGGCGCAGGAGCAGATATCGGGACCCGCCGCCCTAAAGTGACTGCCAAGCGCAAATCTACTCTGGGTGGATCTAAAGCTGGCGGACAGGAGAAGAAGAAGAAGTCCACCCTTTCCCTCGATGCGATCCTCAGCTTAAAGCCTGCGGCTCCTCCCACCGAAGGCATATGTGAATATGGGAGCAACGAGGGCTTCTTGGTAGACCCTGCGGACACCAATTTGGCTACCGCCATTGCAGCTTCGGAGCGATCGGCGAGGCTCGAAGCGATGTTAAGCAAACTCGTTGAGTCAGGTAATCATCAGCCGCTTTATTTGTCATTTTATTGCACTTTTTATTATTATCTTTAACTAATATTTGCTCCATTTTCAACAGGTGTCTCTACTGAAGAGGCTATTGCTGCCTCCTTGAAAACCTTCCAAGAGGAGGAGGAGAAGCGTGCTCTAGCAGGCGTTGGTATGCTCCACCCCTTTTCTCTTTTATAAGGAAAGTTTGTTATCTCTTCTGATGGTCAACCTAACCTTCTTCCTTTATTTTTTTTTTGCAGGGACTATATCAGTTGATGCGGGGATCCTTCCCAAGCCCGTTACTGAAGTCCCGGTCTCGTCGGGGCTGCTGCAAGAGCCCCGACTTGACAAAACGACGAGGGATGCCTTGAAAAATTTGGAGGCATCCCTATTTACGGACGAGGACGCCTCAATGAGAGAGGCTCTGGTGAGGTCCGTCTCAACGGCCCAGGGGGAGAGAAAGCGGTTGATACGCGAAGCAAAGGCACGCAGAGCCGCTTTGGCCACGGGAGCGGGCCCTAGCACTATTCCTCGTGCCGACACTCCTTCTGAAGAGGCCCCTACCGTCCTGTCTACTGCTCATAGGCAAGTGGCGCGCGCGGCCCGGAGTGCAAACGATAAATCCTCTTCAGGTAGCATTTCTTTCAGAACCTTGTCGTAGGAATTATAAAGCCATTGGCTCATATGCATTCCATCTTGCAGGGCCAAGTCCGACTGAGGGGGAGGCGGAGACCGTCGAACCCAGGGGAGCGGAGGAAGCGGTACTTGCCGAACCCGAGCCGACAGTGAGCAACGTCGTCGGGGCCACGGGGCCTAAAATAGAGGTTGAGGGATCCGCCGCCGAGAGGGTCATTGATGCCGCACCTGAAGTGGCGGCAGATGAGATAATTGTCTTAACTGAGCCGAAGGCAGTAGAGGGCGAGGCGCTTGAGGCTGGAGACCTCGTGGTGCCGATGGACGAGACAACCGCGACCGCAGAAACCGAGGGAGTATCGGGTGAGGCGGCCATGATTCCTGAGGAGGAGCAAACGCTCTTTCCCAGGAATCTGGCAATACTCCAATCATAGCCCTCCCCGCGTATGGTTCCTTGCCGTCTCCAGGGCTTGCGAGCACAACAACGGTTCCCATCGAGTCGGGTGATGAGGCTACGGGCGGTGGTCTCATGTCAATGGAGGAGGGGATTGCTTCAGTTTCGGCTGGCAGCTCGTCGGGTAAATTTTGAGTTACCAGCGTTCTTCTTTTTTTTATATATCTCGCGATCTCTTCCAAAAAGTTTGTCTTCGCAGGTGCGGCCAGTGCCGACGCTCCATTGCTCGAGGGAGCACCGTCAACTACTGCTTTGGCGGTGGTCACCTCCCCGCCTTCTCTTGTACCATCGCGGATGTTGGAAGGTATGGATTTACGACTCATGCGTTAATCTTTTTTTTTTAAATGTAGCTTTTGTACTAACGTTATACCATTGTGCCTTTTCAAGAGTGCTCTTTGATCATTTATATCAAGTGTTGCTCCCACACTTGTCCTTCCCATCCGAACTCGCTTCTCCCTCTAGTGGCGCCGGTGAGTATACGTTCACTACAATGTCTTTATTTACCCCCTTTTTTAGCAATGGGATGATTTCTGACTTTTCCTTTTCCTTATTGCAGTGCCACAAATCGAAGGAGGGGATGCAAGACCTGCCACGCCACCGGCCCTTCCGGCTTTGCCGTCCGTTGCAGCTGGTATAGTAAATTTCCTTTTTGGTAACCCTTCAACATCTATTGAATCATTGTTTGACTATGTTTTGTTTTGCAGCTATTGTTCCGGCTCCGGTCCCTCTTGAGTCTCGCGTCCTTTCACCGGCAGGCCCTTTCTTGAAACGTCCATCTTCAAAGGGTGCTGTGATGAGTTTGGGCATGCTGAGCGGGTACATCGAAGAGCTTAACATGGACGCTCTCCCTTCTACCGTAGATTTCGCTGTGGAGGTTAACCCGATGTTGGCGGCGCTCGTAAATTTTCATAACGAAGGCGTCGTCGAATCTTGGGTTAATCACTGCAGGGAAATCGAGGCCTGTCTACATCGGCTGGAGTCGACGCGTCCCTCTCCCGAAGTTTTAGCCCTAAGCACCCAACGAACAGCTTGGCTCGAGCAAAGCACTTCTCACTTCCGCCATTTGGAGCAAGAAGCAGCTTTAAAACTAAGGGAATGCCAAAAGACCTCGAACGAAACGGCCCATCTGCGCGCTGAGGTTGAAGCAAATGCTGCCCAAGTGAAGACTATCTTTGAGGGTCTCTTGGAGCACATCTCCCATGGGCTAAACTTAAAGCGGAAGCTTGACGTAGCTGAGCGCAATACCCCAGGTCGGGAAGCTGCTTATCAAGTCGTCAGGGAGCAGCTTGCGTCTGTCTTGCAGCAACGAGCCTAAGTGGAGGCGGAGCTGGCGGTGGTAGCCGATCAAGAGAAGGCGTGGAAGGAAGTATGCGAGCAATTGCTAAATCTATGCAAGACGCTTCCTTCTCAGTAATTCTCCTTGTATCATTTGTACTTGTAAAATATATGTATATTTTTTTATTCTTTAGTACAATGTATCCTGTACCCGATCAATATTTATGAATAAAAGATACACATTTTTGTAATGTCCTGTGTCATTTCTTCGCCTTTTTCATTCTTTTCAGCATGATATCTTTAATGCGCCTTATCGGCAGATAACTTCATTTCTCCCAGAGATAACGATGGCTTAGACCGCAGGTTCAGATCTGCCGCCTAGGACTTTTCAACTCTATGAGCCGTGAGGGTCTCATAGAGGCTTTTCTCCCTATGGATCGAGAAGATCTCGTAGGTGGGTTTTTCTCCTTAGGAATCGTGAGGATTCTTAAGTGTGGTTTTCTCTTACAAGCCGTAAGGATCCTACAAGAGAATCTTTCCCTCTTACGAGTCGAGAGGATTCGTAAGCGGTTGTTTCCCTCCTCGTCGAAATTCGACTTCGGAGAGTGAGACCCGTGAATAGTATGCAAGAGACCATTTTGGATTGACTTGCAGGGCCCCATTGCTCAAGAAGCAAGCTTTTCAATCCTTGCTGCCTGAGACTTCTTCTTACAAATTGAGACAAATCGGGAATTTGCTCGCGGAGAGGGCGGTGGCTCTGTGAGTTGACATGAGTCAAGAGGCTCTCGTTACGGAGTGTTTGTATCCGTGAGTCGAGGAGTTCGCTAGGGATTATTTGTTTCCCGAGCGCCAAGGATTATTTGTTTCCTTGGGGTTTGAAACGAGTCGAGGATTTCCACGGAGGCACTGGTGGCTCGGCGGGTCGACGCGGATCAGGAGGATCTCGTCAAGGAGTGTTTGTATCCGTGAGTCGAGGAGTTTGCTAGGGATTATTTGTTTCCCAAGCGCCAAGGATTATTTGTTTCCTTGGGGGTTTCCTTGGGGTTTGAAACGAGTCGAGGATTCCCACGGGGGCACTGGTGGCTCTGCGGGTCGACGCGGATCAGGAGGCTCTCGTCAAGGAGTGTTTGTATCCGTGAGTCGAGGAGTTTGCTAGGGATTATTTATTTCCCAAGCGCCAAGGATTATTTGTTTCCTTGGGGTTTGAAACGAGTCGAGGATTCCCACGGGGGCGCTGGTGGCTCTGCAGGTCGACGCGGATCAGGAGGCTCTCGTCAAGGAGTGTTTGTATCCGTGAGTCGAGGAGTTTGCTAGGGATTATTTGTTTCCCAAGCGCCAAGGATTATTTGTTTCCTTGGGGTTTGAAACGAGTCAAGGATTCCCACGGGGGCGCTGGTGGCTCTGCAGGTCGACGCGGATCAGGAGGCTCTCATCAAGGAGTGTTTGTATCCGTGAGTCGAGGAATTTGCTAGGGATTATTTGTTTCCTAAGCGCCAAGGATTATTTGTTTCCTTGGGGTTTGAAACGAGTCGAGGATTCCCACGGGGGCACTGGTGGCTCTGCGGGTCGACGCAGATCAGGAGGCTCTCATCAAGGAGTGTTTGTATCCGTGAGTCGAGGAATTTGCTAGGGATTATTTGTTTCCCAAGCGCCAAGGATTATTTGTTTCCTTGGGGTTTGAAACGAGTCGATGATTCCTACGGGGGCACTGGTGGCTCTGCAGGTCGACGCGGATCAGGAGGCTCTCATCAAGGAGTGTTTGTATCCGTGAGTCGAGGAATTTGCTGAAGACACTAGTTTCCTCGGAGTTGGACTGAACCGTCGAGATTTGGCTTCGTCTTCTAGCAGAGCCTGTTGGGAAAGTATGGTTCCCTCTTTGTTTACGTCCTTGGATTGCATACAGGGATCGATGTGATCTTAACTGTAGGGCCAAAGTTTTATCATCATTTTTTTGTTTTATCTCCGCGATGCTCTATCATTTCAGCTTTTATATCGCAAAGGTCGCGATTGCCCAATCATTTCGGCTATTTTTCGCGGTGCTCAATCATTTCGGCTATTTATTTCATTTTTACTCGCTGCTTTTTATTGCGAGTTGCCCAATCATTTCGGCTATTTTGCATGCATACATTTTTACTTGCTGCTTTTTATTGCAAGTTGCCCTATCATTTCGGCTATTTCGTATGCATGTGCGGCCAATTGGCTTTTCGCCGTAAACCTGAAATTAGACGTCGATTTCGGCATCAGCACCGCTACAACTGGGATATTTCCAGGAGCGAATCATCATTTGCCTCTGTCAATGTTGAACAAAGGTGCTTAGCAACCAGGGTTAGGGTCCTGTTGGCTAAGGCTTTTAACTTCATGAGCCGTAAGGGTCTCACGGAGGTATTTCTCCCTACAAGTCGTGAGGATCTCGTAGGTGTATTTTCTTCTTAGGACTCGTGAGGATTCCTAAGTGTTCGTTTCCTCTGTAAGTCATAAGGATCCTATAGGAGGGTTTTCTCCTCATAAATCGAGAGGATTTATAAGGGTCTACCATGCGAACATATCCCCAGTCATGGATAGGACTTGGTTAGGGAAATGTTTATTCGCGCCCGTGGATTGTATACAAGGGTCAGTATTGAGCCACTTGTAGGGCAATATCGGAAGTTGTGGGGGTTTCTTAAGCACGGGTTTAGGCCTCTGTAACTTAAGACTTTCAAATCTTACGAGTCGTGAGGGTCCCATAAGAGCGTTCTCCTCACGAGTCGTGAGGATCTCGCAAGTGTATTTTCTCCTTAGGAATCGTGGGGATTCCTAAGTGTGTTGTTCCCTTGTGAGTCGTAAGGATCTTACGCGGGTGGTTTCTCCTTATAGGGTCGAGAGGACCCTATAAGTGTCCTTTAACGAGGTTGCGCCCTTTCAGGTTTTCACAAACACTCGCCGATAGCCCTGCTGTTTTTACTCACGGAGCCCTTTCGGGTTTTCATCCGCGCCCATTTTGCTTATGGACATACCGTTTTTTTTATTCATTTTACTTTTATATATATTTTTTTTCTCTTTTTTTTTATGAGGTCGCGCCCTTTCGGGTTTTCACGAATACTCGCCGGTAGCCCTGCTGTTTTTACTCACGGAGCCCTTTCGGGTTTTCATCCGTGCCCTTTTTGCTTATGGACATACCGTTTTTTTTTTAATTTTATTTTTATATGTTTTTTTTATATCTCGTCAGCCTAAAGATGCTGCGGTAGTAGTTTAAAGACGTTTCGGTCTGCTATTAGTTTAAGGACATCTCGGTCCGCTGTTAGTTTAAGGACATTTCGGTCCGCTATTGAGAAGCTGGCTACTGCTTATAAAGCTTGAGCTTAGGAAGATAGCGAGCGGACATAGTCGTCGTTATCTATCATTGACCTAGGCTGTGGCTTATTAAGCGTAGTATTTCTTTAGGAAGCGACCGTTTATTGGTCTGAAAAGCCTTTCGCCATGCATATCCATAAGTAGGTAGGCCCCACCCTGGTAGACCTTATCTATGATGTAAGGGCCTTCACAGTTTGGCTCGAATTTTCCCCGCTTGGCGCGATTAGGGATCATAGGCCTTTTGACCACTAGCACGAGTTCGCCTTGGCGGAATGTCCTTGGTCGGGTTAATCTTTCATATGAGCGCGTCATCTTTGCTTTATAAGCTTCCAGATTTTGTTGTGCTAGTAGCCGGGTTTCATCAAGAGCATCCAGCTCTTCAAACCGTAGGTGAGCATTTTCTTCATCCGTCAGCTCGTAGTGAACTGCCACTCGCAGAGAGGGTAATTCTATCTCGAGGGGGAGTACTGCTTCCGTACCGAACACCAACGCGTACGGCGTTGTGTTCGTGGCCGTCTTGAATGTAGTTCGATATGCCCAGAGAGCTTCTTGCAGTCTTTCGTGCCAATCTTTCTTATTGCGGGACACTGTTTTCTTTATGATTTTTGTCAATGTCTTGTTGAAGGCTTCAGCTAGTCCATTGGCTCGCGGATTATAAACCGAGGAATATCTCCAGTCTATATTATGCTGTTGCGCGAAGCGACTGATCTTGTGGCTTCTGTAAGCTGGCCCGTTATCGGAGATGATCCGTCGCGGAGTTCCAAACCGATATATGACATGCGTCTTGAAGAAGTGGAGGATATTTTCCGTCTTCACCTCTCTTAACGGTACTGCTTCTGCCCATTTGGAGAAGTAGTCAGTCGTCGCCAGGATGAAACAATGTCCTCTAGACGATGCTGGTTCGATGGGGCCGACTATGTCAGTTCCCCACATTTCGAATGGCCAGCTAGCCACCGTTGGATGCAACGGATTTGGGTGCTGGTGGATGAAGTCCCCATGAATTTGGCATGAGTGGCATTGCTTCGCATATTCGATGCAATCGTGAATCATCGTGGGCCAGTAGTAGCCCATCCGTTTTATCTTCAACTTCATCTTAGGGCCTGCTTGATGAGAACCGCAGAGTCCGTCGTGAACTTTCTGGACGACTCTTTTCGCTTCGTCAGGTCCTAAGCATCTCAGCCATAAAGAATCAAATGACCTCTTGTACAGAGTATCGTTGACGAAGGCGAAAGACAGGGCTCGTTTCGCGAGCTGATGTCTTTTGGACGCTTCTTCAGGCATTCGGTGGGACTTGAAGTAATCTATGAAGATTTCCCTCCAATCCTCAACCTTCTCATGGTCTTTTATTTGCAAGGTCGCTTGTTCAGTCACTCCCTTCTCTTCGGGTGATTCCGAAGGTATTTCTGCGGGGGCGAGCACCCGACGACTTTGTACTATGATTCTAACGTCATCGAGGTTCTCGTCAGCCATTTCTTTAGCAAGTTTGGCCAACGTGTCCGCTTTGCTGTTTTCCGCGCGCGGTATGCTCTCCAAAGTATATGAGGGAATCTAGGTTAGCAGTTGTTGCACCTTTTCACCGTATTTTACCAATTCCGGTTTGCATGTTTGGTAATCGCCGTTCACTTGACTGACGACTAGCTGGGAGTCCCCATATATGAGGAGGCTTTCAATTCCCATGTCAATGGCGATCTCGAGACCTGCTATCAAAGCTTCATATTCAGCTTCATTATTCGTTCTCGGCTCTGTTAAGGAGAATGCGAAGCGCATTATCCCTCCTTGTGGAGTTACAAAGATGAGGCCTACCCCCGATTTGATTATAGAGGTGTTTTGTTTGCGCTTCTTCATGGAAGATGCACCATCAAAATAGAGTTCCCATCGGGTATCGCCACCGTCGATTGCATCAAACGCATGTTCGTCTGGAAGATCGCAATTTAGAGGAGAATCGGCGGGTATGGGATGTTCAGCGAGGAAGTCGGCGATGGCCTGGCCTTTCACTGCTTTGAGAGGTTGATACGTTATCGAGAACTCCATTAAGAGCAGGGCCCATTTAGCGAGTCGTCCCGTCAATATGGCCTTTGACATTAGATATTTGAGAGGGTCCACCTTTGAAATGAGATGGACTTCATGCGCTAATGCGTAATGTCTAAGCTTTGTTATTGCGAAGATCAACGCCAGGCAGTGTTTTTCAATGGGGGAGTAATTGCTTTCTGCCCCCAGCAGCACTCGACTTAAGTAGTAAAGTGATTTTTCTTTCCCCTGGTCATTCTCTTGTGCCCATAATGCGCCCAAAGAACCTTCAAGGGCGGCCGTGTAAAGAATGAGAGGCTTTCCCTTAACTGGAGCAGCCAACACTGGAGGGTTTTGCAAATACTGCTTGATCTCATCCAGTGCGCCTTGGCATTTGTGATCCCAAACGAATGGGGTTCCCTTCTTCATCAGGTGACTGTAAGGACGGCACTTTCCTGAAAGATTAGCGATAAACCGCCGAATGTATGCGAGCTTTCCCTGGAGAGATCGCAACTGTTTAAGAGTTCTCGGCGGAGGCATTTCCATGATCGCCTTGATTTTAGACGGATCTATTTCAATACCTCGGTGTCGGACGATGAATCCCAGGAATTTGCCCAAGGAAACCCCGAATGCACATTTAAGAGGATTCATCTTCAAATTGTATTGTCGAAGGCGTCGAAATACAGTTTTTAGATGCTCCAGATGTTCCTCATATGATTTGCTTTTAACAACGAGGTCGTCGATATAGCATTCGACGATTTCATGTATAAGGTCATCGAAGATCTTCGTCATGGCCCTCTGATAGGTGGCACCGGCGTTCTTTAGACCGAAGGGCATTACTTTGTAACAGAATATCCCCAAAGGAGTCTGAAAAGCCGTGTGTTTCTGGTCTTCAGGATGCATTTTTATTTGATTATACCCTGATGAGCCGTCCATGCAGGAGAAAACCTCATGCGTGGACGTATTGTCTATCATCAGTTCGGTGACTGGTACTGGAAAATCATCTTTTGGGCAGGCTTTATTAATATCCCGAAAATCCACGCATATGCGCACCGTCCCATTTTTCTTCATCACCGGGACGATATTAGCAATCCATTCAGGGTATTGAACCTCCTGGATAAAGCCAGAGTCTATCAGCTTTTTGACTTCAGCGTTGATGCTCATCTCGAGCTCGAGCCGCATTCTTCTCGGCGCTTGTTTAACTGGCTTGACACCCGGGGATATTGCTAGTCTATGTACAGCAACTTCTGGATCTAGTCCTGGCATCTCGGAATAGTTCCATACGAAGCAATCTTTATGCTGCACAAGGACGTCCTTTAACGCAGCCACCCTCTCTTCAGACAGCAGCTCGCTGACGAAAGTCGGTCGCGGATCGTTTACCGTCCCCAACTCGATTTTCTTGAGGTTATCTGCAGTGGCATGTATTCTATCCTCCAGTTCTTTCGGAGCTGGGGGAAATTCTGAAATTACCTCATCATTGCTGTTTTCGAGGCACCAAGGAAGGCTGTCCATGTTCTCGGGTTCTCCTTTTAATATTGTTATCATGTGACAGGTACGAATTCGCTTCCAGTCCCAATGTGGAACTGTTTTTTCTTTCGTGGCCTTGGGTTCGTGCTTTTGTGGTGGTGCTACCCTCCAGTTGTCAGACAGAGCGAATTTACCAAGCTGGTACTGATCTTCGACCCAATTCTTGAAGGTGAAGCAATCTTCAAGAGGATGACCTATCACTCGATGGTAAGAGCAATAGTCCGGGCGTGAGGCTCCGTCCGCTTGTTCGGGGTGTTTAGGCTCCGGCAATGTAAGCATTTGATGCTTTAGGGCAAGATCGAGTATCTTCTTCGTCTTTTCCCGAGGAAACGAGTATGCTCGACCCATTTTCTTCATAAGGGATAGATCAATAACACTTGACTCCCGTTTGCGTGGCTTCTTAGCCCTGCTTTGTTGCTGTTGAGCGCCTCTTTGGCCTTTCGACTTGTTTCTGCCTCCGCGTCGAGCCCTTTTTGTATCAGGTTGACATGGGGCAGCATCTTCGTCTTTTACTGCCTGTTGAAGGAGGCGCTGCATTTTGGCTTTCTCATAGATTGTCATTTCACGATTGTGATCATCTCGGACTTTTTGACCCGCTTCCCTTATGAGTTTGCTCATTTGTTCCTCGAATGACGGACTGGGCTCCTTTGCATCTGGAACTTTCACTGGCTTAGGATTAACGTCCTCCCATTGAGCATCCGCTTCTTTGTCAAGGTCATACACGACGTAACAGCCAGGTAGTAACTCTCGTCTCTTTGACCGGATGTATCCAAGCCCTTTTGTTTCCATTCTCCCGTTAGGCAGCTTGCGTTGAGTCCCGGGAACATCCCAGACCCCGTCATAGAATTTGGCTTTTTGAACTGCCTGCTTGAAGAATATCCCCTGGCGTTTCAGCAGCTTTTTCAAACCCTCTGTGTAATATCTGGGAAGACGGATAGGCTGAAGCCTGTCGAGCGTAGAATCCGTACCATGCCAGATTTCTTTTTCTACCTTGGTTTCTTCAGAGCGGTAAAACAAAATTGCTTTCTCGCTCTCTCGCCTGGGAGGGATGTAGAATGTTTGTAGCTCTTCTACATTATAAATATTAAGTGCATCCAGTTCTTTATGGTGTTTAGGCGGCACCATGGCTATCTGCAGACTTCGCTCTTCATCAGCAGAAGCTCGTATTGAAAGCCGAGCGGGGAATACAGCATGGACTTCATCTTCTGAATCACTACCAAAGATCAGTGAAGGGGCGGATGGTCCCGGCTTGGTGTATTGGGGCGGACCCGAATAAATTATATCTTCCTCCTCCTCGATATCACTGCCGAAGACAGGGATGGTTGCGTTAGTTTTGTTCTCCGGCCTGTGACACCTTTCCGTGTCTTCGAAACTCGGCAAGAAGTATTTGGCATCTTCATACTTGCGAACTTCGTTGACAGAGAACGGGTTCAGTTCTCCCGTCACGGTATACTCGAAACCATCCTTAAAATACTTCATAAACTGATGTTGTGTAGAAGGTATGATGTTGTACTCGTGTAACCATGGTCGGCCGAGCAAAGCGTTGTAGCATGTCTTGGCGTCTATGACGTGGAACTTAATGTCCGTGACGAGTAACCCGAAGCGTAACGTTAATATCACAGATCCAAGAGTCTTTGACGATTAGGAGTCGAACCCGGAGATGGTGATCTTGTCCCGAACAAGGTGCTGGACGCTCATGCAGATTTCTTTCAACACTCGCACATTGAGCAAGTTAACAGACGACCCGTTATCGATCAGGATTTTGCCTATCTTTATATCATAGCAGTATCCCGAGACATAGAGAGGGCGATTATGTTCGCACGTCCCAAGTAGAAGGTCTTCATCGCCAAAAGTAACATCAGCCGTGTGCACTTCCTCCAATTCATCCTTCATCTTTTCGTCGGCCAGGCATGCTTGGAATTGTTTCGGGTCTTGGAGCGCCTTAATCAATGAATCTCTCGCCTCTTTTGATAGCAAAAGGGCGTCAAGAATGCTGAGCTGTGAGGGCAGCTTTCTCAGATGTACTAAGACGTTGTAATCCACTTTATTCTTCTTCGGCGGGTTGTTGGTGCTTAGCTCTTCCACCACTTGGTCATCTAAGACGATATCTTCAGAGGCCTTTTCTTTCCCTTTATCTTTTCTGCTCAAGGGTCCGAGGTTCTTTTCAGGCAGCGTCCGATTCCGCAGCCGGATATTTTCGCAGACCTTCAGCTCTTCTTCTTTTCTCAAAGCGGACTCTTTAAAGAGAGGGGCAAGTTCTAGCTCTTCATCAGAATCACTCCCGAATGTAGGCACTTGTGACCCGCCAATGTTAACCACGTGACAATCGCCGGTAGTTCTTTCAAGCCCTTCAGTCGTGTTTCTTTGCTCCCGACGAGTTTTGCGCTTTTCCCGCCTAAAGCGTTGTCGATGAGCGACGTATCCTTGCCACCATTTATCGAAAGCTTTGCACTCTTGAGTGGGGTGAGAGACCTTCTGATGATATAAGCAATAGGAGGGGTGCATTTCTATTTCACCAGTAATTTTTTCTTCAGAGGATGGTAGCTTCATACCCATTGATATGGCCTTAGCGAACCTCTTCTTTATCTTGAATTGGCTTTTGTCGGTAGCGAAGGTGTTCTGCTCCAGCGGGATCGTCTCAGCTCTTTCATCAAGTCGCTGGCGCTTGGCCCTTTCAAATATGGCCGTCTCGCGTTCTCGATCAGCCTTACTTTTCAACCGAGCTTCATTAAGGAATGCGTCAATTACTTCATCTGATAGCTCCGGAATTTTTAATTCGGTATCTGCCCCCAGCATATTAGTGCCAGGAGTCTCCTCATCGTTCGCTATCGCATGGGAGATCATATGACAGCTCGCCACATATTCCTCGGATTCATCCGATGAACTTTCTCCCTCATCTTCCTCTTGAAAGACGTGATTGAGGAACTCTTGGAGCGTAATGGGAGTCCGTGCCTTTTGGTTGTATTCATCAAGCGCGTCAATTTGCTTTTGTAAGTCCGTGCGCTTGTCGCCAGGCTTCACGGGCTTCTTTGACTTCTTTTTCTTCTTCTTCAAGGATTTTGACGGCTGGCTATGAATGCTTGAACCACCACCATCGGTCTTTGGAGTTGGACGTGGCTTCAACATCCCATCAATGACCTGCGGTTCCAAGGGGTTCTTCCACTTGATCGCTGGACATGTTTGAAGATCGTTCAGCATTCTCTTTGTCTTGGCTGATAATACGACCCCCCAAGGAGCTTCTTCAATTACGGAGCATGTTGCCCCCGGCGTATTCGTCCCCTTAGAAGTGTGGGGTTGCGGGGGATTCACCTTCCATTTGTCAGATAGCGCAAATTTGCCCTGACGGTACTGGTTTTCAAGCCAATTTTTGAAAACGTAGCAATCCTCGATCGGATGGCCTAGTACTCGATGGTAAGGGCAGTAGTTGGGCTCGTTGACGTCATTCGGTTGCAACGGACGTTTTGGATCTGGCAGATTTATGAGTCTGTTGCGCAACGCCAGCTCGAATAGCCTCCTCGTTTTATCGCGGGGGAAGGAATAAGGACGTCCCATCCTATCCTCAAGGGGTACGTACGGGCGCGTATTATTTGGACGAGCAACCGGCTTCGAGTCGCTCGGTTGTTGTTGAGCATTAGCGACAACGATCGCTTTTCCCTTTCCTTTGTCATTTCGGGAGTCCGGCTTTAGGAGAGGGGGTTTATGGCCCATCTGGTCCATCTGCGCTAGTTTGTCAATCAAAGCCTGGAAGGTAGTCAGCTTGAAGAACATCATAAACTGTGAGATGGTTGCTTGTGGATCAAGGGTTCCAACAAACATTCCCACCGCAGGAGCTTCTTCTATGCGCTGCTCACACTTCGACCATAAATTTCGCCATCGTATGGCGTACTGAACCCATGTCTCGCCGGGTTTTACCCTGGCGTTAATCAGTGCCGTCATCGGGGTACGCTGTAACACCCGAGCCCAATAATACTATTTCTGTTACTGGTTGAGTGTTTGGCATTGCTCATTTCATTTATCTTGCTTGTTTGGTTCTTATTGCAAAATTTTAACCGGCTAAGTCATTCTGCATATAACAAATTTTAGCACCTAAAATAAAATTGAAAATATTCTTCTTGGCCTACTTGACACCCTTAGCCTCGTGGTAGCGTCCGTGCATTGTATTCTCGTCCCGTTCAGTGAAACGGGCGAGTTTGGATGGCTACGTGCACGTGCGTGTGTCCGTTTTGGGAGTATGCTTTTTAATCATAAAACATTTCATTTTAAAATTTGGAACCCGCTTAAAATCCTATTATTTGAATTTCGAATTTTAGACCCAACCCGGGCGCAATTTGGAAATGTTTTATTTGGCGCCAAAATCCCAAATTTTAATATTATTAAAACCATCGCATATATTTTTTCTAACTAACCTGATATCTTACTGTTCATTACCTATCTTTTAAATCTTTAAGTTAACCATATAATATTTTTACAATCTTTTATATCCTTCTTAATTTATTCTCTCAGCCAATCGCAACCTCCCCTTTAACCCTGTGGGCCCCACTTTCTCTCTCTCTCTCTCTCCACTTTTCTCTCTCTCTCCCTCTCCCTCATATATTCTCTCGTACTTCTCTTTATCATTCTTTCTCTTCTTGCTTCATGTTCCGTTTTTCATTTTTTTTAACTGTTCTTTTGTTGCCGGAATTCCGTCGTGCCGGTGACACTTCTCGACGTTCCATTGAGGTACCCCGACCCGTGTGGTTCCTTTGTTCGTCGTTTAGGTTCATTCCGTGAACCGTGCGCCCGTCGCGAGTTTTCCCCGCCGACGGTTAACGTTCCGTTTTCCCGATTCGCGACCTATCGAGGCAAGTTAATCTTGCTACATGCTATATACTTTTATAATCTTCATTTTATAATGTTATACATTTGAAAATCTTATAGTTTACACATGAAACGTCGTTGAAAAATCGGATATGATAAATCTGAAATTTACTGTACACCTTATCTTATAAAATTCATTATAAATCATAGAAAAATCATTAGTATACGTTCTTTAGTTCGTTACGAAGCTAATTCAGAATACTATAACTCTATGAAGTATTTACTGGCAAAATAAATTGTTTAAATAACGTAAAATGCAAATGAAAATGCCTTTAAACTGCTGTCCAGGGAAATTCCAGCAGCAAACTTTCAACTTCGAATATTCATAACTTTTTGTAGGGATAATCTGAGATGCTTATACTTATAAAACTGAAAACCTTATTGAATTATCTTTGTTTTGGTATAAGATACGTCTCTTTTGGAGAACATTTGTTATTTTTAAGCTATTTTACAGATTAGGGTGATGCTGAATTTCTGAACGGAACCTTCTTGTGCGTGGTTAATCAATACCACTTTTATAGTTATTAATCGCTTTGAATATGCTATCCATATTAATATTATTATATCAATATTTATATCACATATTGCTTAGTTGTGCATCCCACATTACCATTTTATAGTTTTATAACCTTTCGGATACCCGTTTGCATCCATCGCATTTAAGTTGCATATAATTGCATCCATGAATTCTTAAACTTATTAACATGATTAAATGACTATAATTGTCTTACTGCATTCTTGTAATGTTGAAATCCTCTCTGTGACACAACTAATAACTGTACTGCAAACTGAGTGCATCTGCCTATTGCTTAATTCATTGCTTATATCATATTGTTGATGACCATGCTTGATTCTATAACTGACTGTGAATTCACATATGATATTGTTCACAACTTGACCTGACTTACTACATGTATATGGATCTACCCGACATGGTACCGTATACTGTTTGACTTGACCCGTTACCTGATCGTGTGTCTAATGCCAACAAACCTAACATGTAGTCCTCATGGACCGTTCCTGTTGTCTATCCAGACAAACCTGTTTACCTGATCCTGTGTTGGCATTAGTTTCTTGATTACGGGATACCTGACTTGACTTACACATATAACTTGGGGGTATGGGGAAATCAGTATTGTAACCGAACGTAACTCCAAGGGCCATCCTATTGTTTGCCGTTTTTCCGGGCGTTACGGAATATCCTATTGTTTGCCGTTTTTCCGGGCGTTACGGAATACCTATTGTTTGCCGTCTTTCCGGGCGTTACGGAATAACTACCGACGAGTTACAATGAGGATTACCTTACCTGGTTTCAAGACTTTAGAACAGAGAACCTGATAGCACAGTTTAGTTTACCCACTGCATACAACCCTGCACTGCTCTGATTCATATTATTGTTACTCTTGCTTATTTCATGTTCATATTCGCATTGCCTGTCTATTATGTTATTACTGGTTGACATGACGCGCTGACGTCTGGGTTTTGCATGGCCCAGATTCCGTACCGCTGTCGCCGACCGAGCAGGAGTACTTCAGCCAGCAGGCTGATTTGTGAGTTCTGTAGTGATTTGTTTATTTCTTGCATTTTATTTCCAGATGTGAGCCCGCATTATGGGACGTACTTTTCTATTATTGTATTGGATCATTTGCTTCCGCACTTATTTATCATTGACTCTTGTTATTCTGGATTTGGACATGTGTTAGATAGTTTATTTATCTTGTTCTTGATATCTCTACAGCCGTAATATGACTGTGGATGGATACTTCCTACCCACAGGTAGCATGGTTGGCTATGTCACGTGCCCAATCTTGCGTACTCTGGGAAGTGGGGCGTGACATACGCTCACTGGCACTTGCAAAACGTTGAGTAAACAGCTGCTCCATCTCCGCGAAGGTTTTAATAGAGTCGTTTGGGAGTTCAGAATACCACTCGAACGCCGTATCTGATAAGCTTCCAACAAACTGACGAAGCAACAGCTTGTCGTCACTGCCGGTGTTGCCGCAGAGTGCCCTGAACTGGGCAACATGCTGATGAGGATTGCCCGTCCCCTTGTAGACATGGAACTTAGGGATTGTATAGACTGGCGGGTACTTAATCTGATCGTACCAACCCGGATATGGCCGCCCCGTCTTTACGACCTGACCGGCTGCTTCAGTCGCCTGATGCACCCGTATTTGCTGGGCAATGTATTCATCCAAATCAGTTTTTGATATGGTATCCTCTTTAGTTGCAGATAGAGTCGGTGGAGGATTCGATGTCTCTCCCCTATCGTCTTCAAGAATGATCGGGGGATCCCCAGCAGGTGGATCTTGTTGAATCATCATACTCACCATATCCTGGAACAGGAGGGCCATTTTTTTTATGTTGGCTGTCTGTTCCGCAGCCTCTTTATCTTTCTTCTCTAGCACGCGCCGAAGGAATTCGGCGTCCGTTTCTTGTTCTTGACGTTCTTCTGAGGATGTTTCCGGGGTTTCTTTCGGCCCTGTAAGTGCGGCCATAGCGTTCATCATCTCCTGGAGCTTCTGTTGCTGCTCCTGAGCCTTGGTCACTGACCGTGTAAGCGGTCTATGACCCGTGAATGTACGGCTGTCTTCTTTTCCCGACGTCATGTAAACCGTATGAACTGTTATGCCCCCTGACTTGGGGCGTTTAGGTTCACCATTTTTAACTTTTGCCACTGATGCGGGGGTTTTCTCTGGCCTCCTTCTCTTGTGGGCCGTTGAAGTTGAAGGGGCCGTTGTAGTGGGCACCCTAGCGATCGTTCTCCCTTGCTGTTCAATAGGACGATCTTTTCCTTTTTGCACCTTCGTCTTCTTTCGTTAACGGGAGAGATCCAGGTCGATCACGGAGTCTTGAACTCTCCTCCAAACTTTATAAATTCTTGAGGACAGTCGTTGATGGGGCTGTTCTTGCTTCGTTTCTGGAACTCTCTCCGCAGGTGGAGGAGATCTCTTCAGTGTAGCGGTTGGAGAGTTCTTCCGTACCCTCCTCAGCAGTTCAAAGCTGTTCCCAGTTGGAACAGCAGCGTTGATTTCCACCACTGGAGCCGGTGAAGTTATTCCTGAGGGGGCGTTGCCCCCTGCCTTCCTCACTCGTTGCCAATGGCGACGTCGAGCACGACGAGCCGCTGGGACTGGCTTAGAGATAGAGATAACTTCTTTTTGCCCCCCGCCTGAATGAGGCGCCGCCGGTATTAACCTCTTAAAGACCTAGGTTGTTCCTTGCGGGGTAATATCCAATCTGTTAAAGACAGATCTTCGTGCAGGGGCAGGAGCAGGAATCATCAGTCTTGAAAAGACTGACTGTTTGGCGGGAAAGGCCGCCTTAACGACTTCCGGAACAGCGGCCGTTGCCCTCTTTGGGACAGCCAGTTTAGAGTCCTGATCTAGCCTGGTGAAAACAGAGGCTGTCGGTTTGGTAGTTGGCGACCCGTTGACAGGGGCCGTCGTGGCAGTGAGTCGGTCGAAGAACGACTTCTTGTTCGCCTCCGGTGCAGGTACTGGCGTAGGAAAGCTTGTAGGTGGGATCACGGTCCCGAAGAACATGCCAGTGGTGGCCTGGGTCACCTGTTCTACCGGCAGAGCGAGGAAAGAGGCCGCTTGGGGCCCATATGCTACACCTCTAGGCGAGGTGGAGCGTCCGTTGCAGTGGCACTTCGCGCAGTTGGTGCAGTTAGAAGCCATGGATGCTTGAGTTCTGCGCCAGACAAAAGACCAAATCTTAGTAACTTGAAATCCGAAGACAGCCATTTAACAAACCGCGATTGGTTCGCGAGGACAACACACGAAGTGTGGAGTGGAAAGAGGAAAAGGTCCCACCGGGCGTGCCAGAATCTGTTCCCCTCCGAAAGACGGCCGAGACATGGGCTGTCTTGCCTGAGATTCGGGGCAGATGCTATATGGTTTTATCTGTCCACCTCTCCGAAGACGCCAAGTTGATTTATGGCACCGTGTATCGGAGGTTTAGACGGATGCGGCCGATGTAGCAGACTTCGTCAGATTCCCCCTCGCTTGAGGGGTTTTTGATTGTGGGGACGCTCTTCCCTGCAGGCGCAAGCCCCTGCAGTTAATTACGCTACCGCATCGCGGTAATAACTTTCTCCTTCTCCAGAATTTCACTTCATGTCGTGTGTGTGTTTGTTTTGTTTGTGGTTGCCCGTAGATTGGTCCAAATCCGTATTTACTTAGATTTGGGTTTGGTGTTTTAGTTTAAGAATGCGTTAGTCGCGTTGCGGCTAAGATCAACTTAAACATGATTCGTTTAGTATATGGTCGTCGGGACTCGTCACCTCTCTGACGTCGTTGAAGGATTACAACGATAGGTGTCAGAGGAGTTCAGAGATGTACCCTCAAACCGAAGTTGATTTAGGGTTTTGTATTCCATTTGAATGTTTAAGGATACGTTAGCCATGTTTGGGGCTAAGATCAACTCAAACGGGACCGTTTAGATCCGGCAAAAGAGCATTTGGAGGCTCTATTGTTCCAGTTTAGGGACGTGGTGGTCCATGTTCAGTTTAAGGACATGGTGGTCCATCGCCAGTTTAAGGACGTGGTGGTCCAATATTAGTTTGGGGACGTTTCGGTCCGATATTAGTTTAGGGACGTTTCGGTCCAATATTAGTTTAACGACGTTTCGGTCCATCGCCAGTTTAGGGACGTGGTGGTCCATTATTAGTTTAAGGACGTTTCGGTCCAATATTAGTTTAGGGACGTTTCGGTCCACGAGTTTAAGGACCCCGCAGTCCATACGGGTGTGTGGTCGTTGGGACCCGTCACCTCTTTGACGTCGTTGAGGAATTACAACGATGGATGTCAAAGGAGTTCGGAGATGTACCCTCGAACCGGATGTAGATTTATTTAGGAGAGCCATTTTGCTCGGTCAATTTAATTTAAGGACTTATGGCCACGATTGGGCTAAGCCCAGTTGAAAATGTCCAACATTTTATTTGCTTTTGCATTTCTTTTTATTTTTATTTGGGCTTTGCCCAGAAAGGATGCAGAGCATCAATTTGTTTTGGGCTCCGCCCTTTGCAGAGCACCAATTTCATTTGGGCTCTGCCCTTTTTAGGCCTGCTAGGTCTTTTTGATTTGGGCCTGGCCCTTCAAGTAATGCTAAGCACTTTTTAATCTCTTGGTCTAAATTTAGATCAAAGAAAAACAAGTTTTTTTCTTGTCTCAGAGAACCAAAGGTTCATAGCAAGTGCAAGGCACTATTTTTATTATTTTGATTTATTTATTTATTTATTTATTGAAGATCACTGATCTTGTTCTTAAATCAATGATCTATTCCTAAGAGAATTTTCTCTTATTTTAAAGGTTTTTACCTTTTTTTGTATTCTCCAGGAGTTCTCAAGAGTTCTCTTCTCCTTTTTGTTTAGCCAGATGTCTATCCTCTTGAAATGAGGTTTGGGGTCCTTTTTATAGTGCTCATAAATTAGTTAAATTTGTTACATAAATCTTTTTCTGAGTGATTTGGGGAATTTTCCCCACCGTTGGATCTTTGATCCAAAGGCCCCTGCCTTATACAAGAAAATCTTTTTATTTTAACAAGATTTATTCTATTTTGCTCAACTCCCCCAGTGAGTGACACGTGTCGCGCAGCGGAGCGCTTGCGCAACTGCGCAGACACGTGTCGCGCAGCGGAGCGCTTGCGCAACAGTGCTTGCGCAACTGCGCAGACACGTGTCGCGCAGCGGTGCGCTTGCGCAGTCGTGCTTGCGCAACTGCGCAGACACGTGTCGCGCAGCGGAGCGCTTGCGCAACTGAGCATTGCTTTTGTTTTTTAAAGTGCTTTTGTTTTTTAAAGAGCCTTGCTCTGATTGGACGCACTGCCTTGGGCGTTGTGCTGGCGTGTCGACTTCTGACACGTGGCGCGTTGCGCGCAGCGCACGGGATCTGAAGCGTTGCTTCAAAAATTTGAATTTTCAAAATTCAAACAGAGCCTTGCTCTGATTGGGGAAACAGACGCATCAAGCGTCGACCGTCCATGTCGCAAAAAGGGCAGTACGGGATTCCTACAAATCGGGAACCAAATCGCTCCGGATCAGAGCGTCGACCGTCCATGTCGCAAAAAGGGCAGTGCAGGCTTCCCATAAGTCGGGAACCAAATCGCTCCAGATCAGAGCGTCGACCGTCCATGTCGCAAAAAGGGCAGTGCAGGCTTCCCACAAATCGGGAACCAAATCGCTCCGGATCAGAGCTTCGACCGTCCATGTCGCAAAAAGGGCAATGCAGGCTTCCTACAAAGCAGGAACCAGATCACTCCGGGCCAGGGAAACGTCTACCACGGACACTCCGTCTCGAAGACGCGTCAAGCGTCGACCGTCCATGTCGCAAAAAAGGCAGTGCAGGCTTCCTACAAAGCAGGAACCAGATCACTCCGGGCCAGGGAAACGTCTACCACGGACACTCCGTCTCGGAGACGCGTCAAGCGTCGACCGTCCATGTCGTAAAAAGGGCAGTGCATCCCAAAAAGTGGGAACCAAAGCAAGTCGTCTCCACATGAAAGAAGATCCATCAATTTCATGCACACGACCCACATATGTGGTGTGCATTTATTGATGGGGGCAATTTGTTGGGGTCGAAAATTGAACCCCGGTTGACCAAGTCAAAGTCCAGGTCAACCCCAAGCCAGGTGGGCCCAAGCCCAGATCAAGTGGGCCCATGCCCGAGTTGAGCCGGAACATGAAGCGGCCGGCCTCCCCATGCAAATCATGTAAAAAATAATTTTGATGTATTTTTTATGGGCATAAAGCCAAATTTTTGCAAGCCCATGGCTTATGTGCAAAAAGAAATGGCACATGAGCCATGAGATGGGCAAAATGCCATTTTGTAATGCCCAAGGGGCTATATGCAAATATGTAAGTCTATAAAAGGCAACATGATGAAAATATCTAATACAATTTTCATTCCCCCCAAAAATAGGGTTCTTTGTGCCTCCTGCTCCTTCTCCAAGGTTCTAAACCTTCTCATTTCTTTTGAATTAAATTAAGAGTTTTACTCTTTCTTTTCCAAAACTAAATAGTTTGTCACCACAAAACCCACAAAGGGGAACTCAGATCTGCCATCAGATCTCAGAAAGGAGAGATTTTTAGATCTCACATCTCTTGATCTTCAAGATCCGGCCAACAAAGAAAGAAGAAGGAGACCCATCTCCAGAAACTCCACTTTGGGGAAGAACTAGGGCTCAAGGGGAGAAGCCCTTCATCAGTTTCAAAACATCTTAGGAGTTTAACTCCTCACACACACACACACACAGAATAATAAGTGCTCCTTTACACACACAGAATAATAAGTGCTCCTTTCTGGGAGTACAACTCTCATTGCAGAGACCAAGTCCCTTTTGCTGCTCGAGCGCCCACGTGCTGACACGTGGTGCGCTAGCGCTGAAAGCGCTAGCGCCCGAGCGCCCACGTGCTGACACGTGGCGCTATATATATATATATATATATATATATATATATATACAGAATAATATGTGCTCCTTTCTGGGGGTACAACTCCCATTGCAGGGACCAAGTCCCTTTTGCTGCTCGAGCGCCCACGTGCCGACACGTGGTGCGCCAGCGCCCACGTGCTGACACGTGGTGCGCTCGCTTTAGCGCCCGAGCGCCCACGTGCTGACATGTGGCGCGCTAGCGCTCGAGCGCCCACGTGTTGACACGTGGCATGCTAGCGCTCAGAGCGCTAGCGCTCAGAGCGCTAGCGCCCAAGCGCCCACGTGCTGACACGTGGCGCGCTAGTTCTCAGTGCGCTAGCGTTCTTGCGCCTAAAGCGCTAGCGTTCTTACGCCTAAAGCGCTAGCACCCGAGCGCCCACGTGCTGACACGTGGCGTGCTAGCGCCCGAGCACCCACGTGCTGACACGTGGCACGCTAGCGCTCTTGCGCTCAGAGCGCTAGCGCCCAAAGCGCTAGTGCTCGAGCGCCCACGTGCTGACACGTGGTGCGCTAGCGCTCAAAAGCGCTAGCGCTCTTGCGCTCAAAGCGCTGGCGCTGGCCCCACGCATCCTTTGGAAGCCTTTTCCCCCCTTATATATATATACATATATATATATACATATGTATACATATGTATACATACACATACTCCACGACACTGTCCCTGTTAGAAAAAAAATTTCTAACAGGGCGCTGCCCCGCACCCCGCAAGGGGGCTGCTAGCCCCCTTGACCCCCAGCGGGACCCCCGTAAAAACTCTGCGGGGCCCCCGATATATCCAAAACCCCTTCAAAAACACAACACTGCACATTGAGTTCGCATGACCAGTTTAACCCGTCAATCGGAGGTTCCCTCGTTCCAAAAGCGAGGGGTAATTAACGGCAGCTTAGTCCGCGGCTGCCGGAGATTCGGATCCCTACAGTCATTAAACCCCGGCCTACCCTAGGCAGGGGGAATCTGTAATGCGCCTGACACGCGTGCGCGTATTCCCATCTCAATGGGGTGACGAAAAACACCCTACACAAGTGTTGAAATTTGCAATGAGATTGCATACCTCCTATGAGATAGTTGGATTCCGATACCCACTGCGAGTAAGAGTTACTCCTGCGAGAATTTTACACAGGAAAATTAGCCGATCAAGTAGGTGTCTAGAATGGTGTTAATGAGGTTATGCCTCTGGAAAAACGAAGTTTATTTTAATTAGGTCCGTGCGAAAGCACGGGGAACCTCCCTCAAGTACCAACACTGATCTGGCTGAAAGATTGACGAAATTGTAGGGTGTAATTAATCCCGGCTAATCTTACCTTTTAGGGTTTGAAGGAAGATTTGATAAAAACAGTGGGAGACATCCTGATTAGATAAGATAATAACCAATCTAATCTTGCAAGAGCATACGCTAAAATGTTTTCTTCTCTCTCTCTCCAGGTAGCGACCATGTCAGGCCTTAATCAAAATAATAATATGGATGTATTGACTGAACCCGCTTATTATACTGAGCAGGGGAACGTTGGTCCCGTTCTTTCTTATAAGTGTTATAAGACTGAGTAGGGAATAGGAGAATATCTGGATTCTCATGCCGCCCAAACGAAGAACAAGTATGTTGATGCATCTTTTTCGGGTGTGTTAGTTATTGAGAACTGTTTCTCAGTTTACCCTACGTCCTGGGTATTAGATACCGGATCGGGATCCCACATATGTAAATTGTTACGTGGGCTACGTAAAGGTAGAGAACTGGGAAAGGGTGATCACTCCGTACAAGTAGGGAATGGTGCAAATATTGCAGCCAAAGCAGTTGGCGAATATCTCCTTGTATTACCAAGTAGTAATACATTGATTCTGGACGAGTGCTATTATATACCGAACATGATGTGCAACATTATATCAGTTTCTTTATTAAGTAAAGAAGGATATAATTTTGTAATACAGGATAATGTTATGAACATCTTCCTAAATCAAAAGTTGATTGGATCAGGCTCGTTACATAATGGCATATACGTTCTCAATCAAAATATAGTCCTTAATATACAAAACATACACAAGAGGAAGAGTTCAGAAATGAACGAATCCTTCTTATGGTATTGTAGACTTGATCATATCAATGCGACACGGCTAGCTAAGTTACATAAGGATAGATATTTGAATCCGTTCGAATTATCATCTTATGATACTTGCCATTCATGTCTCAAAGGTAAAATGACTAAAACTCCGTTTAGTGGACACGGAGAAAGAGTTGAGGAACTCTTAGGACTGGTACATAGTGATGTATGCAGTCCCTTGTCTACATATGCCAGGAATGGTTCTTCCTACTTCATTACATTCACTGACGATCTCTCAACATACGGACATGTGTTCCTGATGAAACACAAGTCTGAAGCTTTTGAGAAATTCAGAGAATATATGCACGAAGTAGAGAACCAAACGGGCAAAAGTATTAAGATCCTTCGATCTGATCGAGGAGGAGAATACTTGAGCAATGAGTTCCTAGACTATCTAAAAGAGAATGGGATTCTCTCTCAGCTTACTCCTCCCTATACACTACAGCACAACGGTGTATCGGAGCGGAGGAATCGCACCCTATTAGATATGGTGCGCTCTATGATGAGCACTGCTGAGTTGCCTATTTCCTTCTGGGGGTATGCGCTTGAGATAGCCATACACCTATTGAATATGGTTCCTACCAAATCATTGCCTACCACTCTATATGAGATATGGAAGGGGAAGAGACCATCTCTTAAGTATGTTAAGATATGGGGTTGTCCGGCCTATGTCAAAAGGCACAATCCGGACAAACTCAAGGCAAGGTCTGTCCTATGCAAGTTTGTAGGATATCCCAAGAACTCACAAGGGTATATCTTCTACCACACCGAGGAACAAAAAGTGTTTGTTTCTCGACATGCCACCTTTTTAGAAAAGGAATTTCTTGCAAAGGAAATTTGTGGCGAGGAGGTAGAACTGGAAGAAGTTCTAGCAACACAAACTACGACAGAAGATTTAGTGGAACCAGAGGATTCAGTAGTTCCTGACGAACCCCAGCCTCTCCGCTGATCTAGTAGGGTTTCTCATCCACCTGAGAGATACTACGGTTTTCTCGTTGATGGTGGGAGCGAGGATTGCATCATGGAAGATGATGACCCGACTAGTTTCGAGCAGGCCATCACGAGTGGGGACTCTGTGAAGTGGCTGGATGCAATGCGATCTGAGATGGAATCCATGTACACCAAAAAAGTATGGACTTTGGAAGTTGCTCCTGAAGGGGTAAAACCCATTGGGAGCAAATGGATCTTTAAAAAGAAACTTGGTGTAAATGGAAAAGTTGAGACTTTTAAAGCTAGACTTGTTGCAAAGGGTTTTCGTCAACGACCAGGTGTGGATTATGACGAAACCTTTTCTCTAGTGGCTATGCTTAAGTCCATCCGGATCTTACTTGTCATTGCTGCATACCATGACTACGAAATCTGGCAGATGGATGTTAAGACCGCTTTTCTAAATGGTGATTTAGAAGTGTGCGTGTACATGACTCAGCCAGAGGGCTTCGTAGACAGTGGGAGCAGCGGAAAGGTGTGCAAGCTGCTTAAATCCATTTACGGGTTAAAGCAGGCATCGAGGAGTTGGAACATCTGCTTTGATGTTGTAGTCAAAGAGTTTGACTTCATCAAAAACATAGATGAACCTTGTATATATAAGAAGGTTGCAGAGAGTAAGGTTGTCTTTCTCGTATTGTACGTCGATGACATACTCTTGATAGGAAATGATGTTCTTATGCTGCAATCGGTCAAGCTCTTCTTATCACAAAGATTCTCAATGAAAGATCTAGGTGATGCCTCCTGCATACTGGGAATTATGATCTATAGAGATAGATCTAAACGGATATTGGGATTGTCCCAATCCAGGTACATTGACACCATACTAAAGAGGTTTAGTATGGAAGAATCCAAGCGTGGTAACCAACCCACGATCTCTGGACTCACTCTCTCCAAAGAGATGTCTCCCAAGACTGATTTGGAGAGAGCTCGCATGCAAGGAATACCCTATGCTTCAGCAGTAGGCTCTATCTTGTATGCAATGCTATGTACCAGACCCGATGTAGCATACTCACTGAGTGTAGTGAGTCGGTATCAAGCAGATCCTGGAGAGAGTCACTGGATAGCTGTGAAGAACATTCTCAAGTACTTACGAAGGACTAAAGAGATGTTCTTGGTGTATGGTAACGGAGAACTCCAGGTGGAGTCCTTTACCGATTCGAGCTTTCAGAGTGATAAGGACGACTCTAAGTCACACTCGGGATTTGTCTTTACCCTCAATGGAGGGACGGTGTGTTGGAAGAGTTCCAAACAGGAAACCGTTGCAGACTCGACGATGGAGGCCGAATACATCGCTGCCAACGATGCTGCCAAAGAGACTGTCTGGATGAAGAAGTTCATCACTGAACTTGGTGTGGTTCCATCCATTGAGCATCCAATACCTTTGTATTGCGATAACAATGGAGCTTTGTTGGCCAAGGAACCCAGGTCCCATCAGAAGTCCAGACATATTCTGAGGCGGTATCACCTGATCAGGGAGATAGTTGATCGCTGGGAGATCGAGGTCAGGAGAGTTGATACGAAGGACAACACTGCGGATCCACTCACAAAGGCCATTCCTCAGATACAGTTTGAGAGATTATTCGAGATGTTAGGTATGAGATACTACAACAGCTGGCCTTAGTGCAAGTGGGAGATTGTTAGTTATGTATATGCCCTAGAGGCCATTGTTGTACATATGATGTATATTATAATGGATTCTTGGATATATATAGAGAGGACTTTCTTGCTCGTCATGATAGTATGCTATTTGGTTTCACTTTATCTTAACATGTTGACTTATATTAGTTTACTGTCTTGCTCTCACATGTTGATAAAGCCCTTAGGATATGTACTCGACTACTGGGACTATGATGAGATCATACTAGTGGGGCCAGTGTAGTCAACGAGTATATCTTATAACTGTTCCTAGTCGAGGGTGTGTCGAGACAGGGTATCGATACACCAGAGTAGACTAGCGTATACGCATCTTAACCGATATGATGGGCGATGGATGATCCCATATCCATTGGTGTTTGACATCAGAGATGGTGTACGGGTGCTCAATGGAATCTGGGTACACGGGACGGACTCGCCGAGAACTCCCAGATGGTATTATACCTCACGTCAGATGGCAGTTCTCCGGTGACACTGGTACAGGTTAGTATGTAGACCCGAGATCGTCATAGAGTCTTATGAGATTCCCACTGTGCTTTGATTTCCACCTTACCACGTCCAAGAGGGCGTGCAAAACGGTGGCTTTTGGGTGCAGTCCAGAATCACATGGAGGCAATGAGCGATAGGAGGGGATTCGTCTCTCCCGGTATAGGGAGTTGATGTTGTGCTGTGTTCGATTGGCTATAACTGGAAGTCCCTGGCCAGGGCTGATATAGAGTACTACTGATAAATTTTATCAGTAGGTTCTCAATCTGTTATGAGCCTCACATCGACACGACTTATCGGTTACTGGGGTCTGATGTTTACCACCCCTAGACTAGATATGCGACATATCAGACAAAGAGACCGGACTGTACGGGAGTGTTACTGATTGGATTCACAGGAGAATATACATGCTTGCTTGTTGATCTTCTGATCGCTCAATACCTGGGTGACTGTTACGTTTAGCTGATCGCTTGCAGCTTGTGGGTGTTTGATATGATCATCACCTACTGCCGGCATATTGACGATTTTTTAGAGTCCTACACAGAGATTTCTTGACTCAGGCAAAACAGAGTAGGAGCACAAATGTGATATGTGCGGGACCGAGACTAATACGATATGAGATACCGTATTCTATTCTCGTAATATTTGTTATCAGCCGGGTCATCGGATCAAATGTTGATGCGATGAATCGGTACATGATATATTAGTCGGTTATATGCGATATAGCCGGATTGTCGGATCAAGTGTTGATTCGATAATTTAATGTATAATTATATATGTGATATATTACATTACATTATCTAATATTGGCTCGCTTTATTGATTTATTTTCTCACCGGGTAATACATTGATATACATGCGATATATGTTAATTGTATTATTTTCTTTTGTTACAAAAATATATTATATATGTGATATATAATATTGTAACAAGTTATGTTTACAAATGCAACATGATTAGTGGAGATTAAACATAGTTAGGGTTTGATTTGGGTTAGACTTTTCTTGAAGCTTCTAGAAGCTTTTGTTTTGTTTTAAGCAAAGATATTATGTGTTGATATTTTGGAGATATTATTTAACCCAACCCAAACCCTTAACCCTAGTCAACTCTCTACATGAGTTAATACTTGATATTATTAACTCTAGATTCATTTGTAAGCATAGTAACAATTCATTGTTCATCACAAAAGAAATCATCTTCTTCTTCCTCCTTGAAAACCTTACTAGCTTTTGATTTTGTGATGAATTAGTGTGAGATCTTGAAAATAAAAGAGATCATAATTCCTACTTCATCATTCTCATCTAATCTAGCCAATTAGATTAGGGTGTTCACTTCATCAATACTTGATTAGAGAAGTGAGAGCTTGAGTTAAAGATTCTTCAAGGTAGATCATCTTCGAAAAGGAAGACTTCAAGCAAGCATGAATCATTCAGATTGTGGAGCCTCTCTTGAGTCCGAGAGATCATGGATCGCAGCGAAGGGACTACTACTCGGAGCTTATGAAGCGAAGGAGCGGACTACAAAGGTTATAATACCTCTCTCTTAGATGTAAAGCTGTTTACATGTATGTTTTATCCTAATTATCTAGCAAAGATCCTCGCTGTAGGTTGTTTGGCACTTCTAAATTTTAAATCGGGCATGGTTGATGCCTTATAGACCCTTATGACAGTGCCTAGTAACCTTACATGTTTGTATCATTAGAAAGAGATTCAAGATATTTAGCTCAGTTTTCTAGCATGGAGGTTGCATATTATAAAGGATTCGGTGTTCTTGGATACAAATTTGAAGTTAAGGACATTGAAACATCTCAAAACACTCCGAGTAGTAGGACTGCGACCGTAGGATCGGATGGTGTGATTTATTATGGATACTTAAATTGCATACTTGACATCCAATATCCCGGACGATCAGAACCATTTTATATATTTATTTGGTATGATACACGAACCGATACGGATAAGTGGAGAAACAATCTCGGCACTTGGAAAGATCAATATGGATTGCCTAGTGTGAATACACTTTGATTTTACGGTCAGGACGGCCCATTTATCTTTCCGCAACAAGTGTTTCAAGTATACTACTCACAGTGCTTGAAGCATCCGGAATAGAGTACCGTATGTCGTTGGAAATCCAGGGATGTTTACGATGTCCCAGAATTCAAGAATCGTATGGAGGACAGCGATGAGGATGAAGAAGAGAGAAGACTTAGAGTGCTCCGACCGTCTGTTTCTAAAGACGAGTTGTCTGCGGCTGATCGTGAAGTTACATGGGTTAGAAATGATATCGATGATGAAATCCAAGTAAATATATGTAATGCGTCTATGAAACGAAAAAGGTTATCGGTAATGTTATATTATTACTTCACGTTTCTACGATCTATATATATATTACATGCATATGTAATGATTGTACTCTTATCTAGGTCTCATAACGACGTCCGGAGCAGCGAGGGGCGGCAGGAGCACCAGCCGCGGCAGAGGCAGAGCGGTTCTGCCGCCTGGGGAGCTGTGTAGGGAGCTCCAGAGGGCTGATCTTGCACCCCGATCCGTATCCCCTTCGGATGACTCCTTCCGTATGGACTTTGCTACACCTCCATGTATATTGCTCGCATATTCATTTTGAATGTAATATTATAGATAGACATGCATATTTATTTTTAAATTACTTATATAGTCAATGTTTAATTTTATAGCTGTAGGTGGTGCGTCCACATCAGAGGCAGAGGCCACTACCCCACATGCATGTATATTTATATATTCTATAGTGCATGCATATTGATTTAGAATGTTATATCATAAATATACACACATTATTTTTGCTCTTACTTAGATAATCAATTTTTGATTGTCTAGTTGTAGGTGGTGCCTTCACATCCAGGGCAGAGGCTACCACCGCACCTGCGGGTATGTTTATATATTTTATATTGCATGCATATTGATTTAGAATGTTATATTATAGATATACACATTCTTTTTGCAATTACTTATATAATCTATTTTTAATTGTCTAATTGTAGGTGGTGCATCCACATCTTGCGCAGAGGCCACTCCGCCACTTCCGTACCCTCCGCTCAGTCTACAGGTTAGTATTCTTAAATATAAAATATTTATTCATTTTACATATCCTCTAAGAATAACTATGTACTTCATGTAATTTTATCGTCAATATTTATTTTCTAGTTAGAGGGGATACGTCCACGTCCGGGTCATCGGTTGTTCCTCACCGGAGGAACTATCGTCCCATTCGTGCTGCGGCCCGGGCCCGGATTCGTGCTGCTGTCGCCGGAGGTATATATCGCACTTTAATTTTCGTTATTCCTTGGTTTCTAAATACCGTTTTGTCTTGATATTGCTTGTCTTGATATTTCTTATAGATATAGGGATAGCCCCATCCTGAGAGGGGGATTCGAGAGCCGAATCAGTCTTACAGGCTAAGGCCCGATAGAGTTAGGGGGCACCATTCTCCCTCTTCTTTACCCTCGATTATCTCTATACTGGAGATTGTGCCGAAAGATTCGTTTGGTATATGAGGGATGAGAGTCGCATGTAACATTTCAAAAAAATAAAATATTATTTTTGGAATTTTTTATAATTTAATATTATTTTAATAAATATTTTAATATTTCGGTATAATTAAATACAGATAAATGGGAAAAATTTTGGAAAAATTATGGAAAATTCTAAAATAGGGTATTTTATGGAATTATTCTATTTTTAAGTTTTTATGATTAGTTTTATGCTAATTTAGTGCTAATCGCGATTAAAAATCGCTAAGCGGATTTTTAGCATTTTTGTGCAAAACATGCACATATCATTTTTGCTTACACTTGTGCATTTTTACCATGTTGTTTTGGGGTTACTATTGGTGTGAGAAGGAATTGGGTTAAAGAAAAGAAAAAGAGATTTGAAATAGAATATGATAGTAGGTGGTGAGAGAGAGAAAGGTGAGGTGTGTTGACTTGGCCATTCCCTCATGTTCCAACACTCATTTCCTCTCCCTCTTCCCTCATTGCTGCTGCTGCTCCTGCTCCTCATTCCCTCCCCTCTTCACCACCTCAAATCATCTCAAAAACCAACTCAAAACCCTATCTTCATTTCACTAAAAAGGTGCACAAGCTCAAGAGAAGCATTTTGGACCAAGAAAGCAAGGATTTTGGCCACTTGGGGCAACTCAAGAATTTTATTGAGTTACCAAATGAGGTATTTTCTGGACCATTAGCTTAGTTTTTGCATTACTTTTACCCCCATGCTAGATTAGAATCTATATCGTGTGATTTTGTGGACTTAAGAAAACCTAGTTAGGGTTTGAGGGAATTTTGGGTTGTGATGTGAAATTGAGCTCAGTAGAGGCCAAACAAACACCTTAGTGCTTGAATTAAGACCCAAACCTGAGACTTGAAACCCGGAATACGGATTTAGAAACCGATATCGGAAGGTTTGTGATTTCTGTGAAGGTTATATGAGATCTGCTATCATCCCAAGACACCTAAAATTATTTTGGTTTGACAGTGAGATGTGCAGGCACCCAGGAAGCTAACCCCAAGACCCCAGCCCCTAACTCCCTGACATGGCCGCAGATTTATTCCCCCTGGCTGCAAATTGCGGCCATACCAGGTTGGATTTGGCTCATTTTGGTTCTGTAGCTCCTACATCTATAGATTTGACCCCTGGCATGTGCAAAATTATCCAATTTGACCTAGGATAGAATCTGGGACCCTTTTCTTAAGTTGCTGTTTTGATTCATGTTTCCGTATTTCGTATTTTGAATTCTGTAATTGTGTATCTGTGTTTTACCTCGAATACTTGGCGTTTATACGACGATATCGAGGATTGTTCGATGGTTTTAAAGGCGTACCCATAGGTTCTAACCTATAGGCCTTTTAGCGTATCGTGTTGGTTTTCGCGTGTCGTTTTAGTTTCGATTTGGTTTTAATGCGATGCGATACATGTGATATATAGATACCCCCACGGTGATCCGAGGAGATGAAGATGATGGTGGCAATATCGACACCGACACTCAAGATGCAATGTGAGTAGATTATATCTACGGGGGAAGTCGGGTAGATGGCGTATAGCACCCCTACAGTTCGATGTCTAGTATACTATATATACTATATATATATATATATATATATATATATATATATGATAGTTTATTGCATGACATAGAGATCATAGATGTGTTAAGTGTACTATGGATAGATTAGGTCTAGAAGTGAACTAGTGTATTTTCTAGTTGCGAACCCTAGAACAGGTTTACACCCACACGCACACACATGCTTATTGCTATACTTGTACCATGATGATGGGGATAGTGGATGATATATGGAGTCGAGTCGATGATATTGGGCATAGTGCCGGGGCATCAGTGATATGATGTGATTCGTATTTGGGATACGATACGTGATTTTAGCGGGCCTTTGGACGTGTGTTTTACACACGCGCTTATATTTGTTTAGATGGTATCGATTGTACTAGACTTAGATCAGTACCCAGATCATGAGAGATGATGATAAGGATACCGGATAATTGATGAGCTGATTGTGATGTTGACCCGTACCCAGATTTAGGATGCCGTACGACAGATTTATGTATGAGCTTTATATTGATGATAGATCCGCACTCATGACTCGAGGATATTATATGATGTATATTGTGTCGTATGTGATACTATTGAGGCGGGATCACCGACTATATATATATATATATATATATCGACTCAAATGTAGGTGGTTTCCATACCCCTCCTGTTTAGCTTGTTAGTTAGGTCTGTAAATTACTTAGTAGACATTAGACTAGACCCGAGTCATACCTATTTCAAAACTAACGAATCGGGGATATTTTAAAGTTAGGCAAAAGGGATTCTACGGATATTTTCAAACGACGTATCTTTTCTTAAAATACCGTAGCCCTTATTTTACCAAAAACCCCGATTCGTCTTATTTCAAATGGCAAAGCTGCATGATATATTTATTGAAGTAGATTCTTCACTGTTGCATTGATTATTCGATTCCGCATATTCATGCTATTTGCATTGCATTGCTTGTGTTTATTGCTATATTACAACCATACTGTTAGGACACCAGCACCATTATCGATGATGCGTATGTTCCACGTACACTGCTTGCCGGCTCACACACTTCATCATCGATAATTGCCATGCCACTACACTGTAGTACTGTTGCATTCAGGATATGACCCTTGCATGGCATACTTGTGTACCTATATACTGTGTATTCCTATTGTACACCCATACGTGCATGCATACGTATTTGCACATACATTGATGATTCTGGCTTGATTAGAGATTTGGGAACCGCAAGATACCTTTTAAAGCTGATTCATTTTAAAGAAGCGGTTTTTCCTAAATATGTGCATATTACTATTCCGTGTTGCATGACATACTGATATGCTTACATTTCTTTTACATGTCGCATACATCATGCTTTCTGATTATACGCATTGAGATATGTTGTTTCCATGATATTTCTGGATTTGGGAACCGTGGGTATTTCAAAAGAGAATATGTAATTGTTTTAAAAACCCAGTTACCCTTGATATGATATTTCAGTGCGTCCACCATGTGTTTTCTCGGTGCTGAGAGCGACATGTGAAACCCGATTCGAGGAGGTGGATGAGGCCGATTGCGGGTACATGGTGGACCCGGTATGGTTCCTCGGGGCAAGAAATATTTTTCGTGGAGCAGACGATGAGCCTGGCAGGGTAGCGAGTACCTACCGGTGATTGGTTGGACCTGGCAGTTATCCGGAGGATACTGACCAGAGTCGATAGATGGATATGGGACGATCTGTACTGCTGGGGCCGAGGGCCGATTCCGCAGACGGAGCCCGTGGGCTGATCCGAACTGACGGAGCCCGATATATGAGGATTTACGTGCCGATGCTGGGCACAGCTTTCATGATGTTTTCGAGTGTCGATGCTGGACACTCCGGTTCCATGATTTTGACATGTCGCGAGGGACATAGATGGTTTATATCCTCATATTTCCATGCATATGCTTTATGATATTTACATGCATGATGGTTATTGTCATTGGGTGACGCGTGGACGGGATCCACATACATACAGACTTGATTACATTGATCATACCTCATGTTTATGATATGTTATTACCTGAGGCACTGGCACGAGCACTTGGCACTACACTCATGTATAGAGGTTATACTGCCACTTTAGCTTGCTTCAGACTTATTCATATTGAGGATATATATATCTGATCGTATTGACCTAGGATGAGTCATACATACGATTTCTGCTCTGTGATGTTTTCTATTCACGAGCTGGCAACTCACCCCCGTTGTGCCACAGTTTCTTGCAGGTTTTGCCGTACAGGTTTCATTGCGGCTTTTCTGGCACATTGCTTCCCTTATGGGTGACTTGCTTTGGTAAGTAGGTTCTTTTGCATCAGAACCACCATTGTACATGTATTATTCAGTTGTATCTAGTAATTCCATCAACCAAAACTTGTATATTGTTTCAGACTTAGAAATCAGTTATGTATTATTTCGACCTTAGAGTCGCGCGTTGTAGTATTGCGGTTTTTATGCTGTTTTGAGTTCTTTCTGAGTTTTGATCCTCGCCCTTCGACGTTGTATATTATATTGCTTGCGTGGTTGTGACCGTCGATTGACGAAGAGCTAGCTCCCGCTTGGGGATGCCTTTTATCATTCCATATATATATTATTCTTGTTGTACCCCGTTCGGGGCCAGTATTTACAAAGGGAACTCTGCCGAAATTTTCAGAAAAGACTATACTTTTAAAAATGCACATTCGGCTTACTTATTTAAAAACCTTGCTTTTAAAACATATTTTCTTCACTTCTTAAAACTATTTTTCCTTCATTTATGATTTAAAATGGTTTTAGATTTCTGGGCTTTGGCTTACTTGGATTAGATGGGGTCCTATAGACTTCATATGATTCAAGGGCCAGTCACGAGCTATTTCGGGTCATGACATCGCATCCAAAAGAAGTATCCACTTCACGTTGAGTGGGACGATCAGCACCGGCGCTCATTTGCCCTCTTCTGAAATCAGGCTCGGGTGTTGATATATATTTTCTTTTGACTTATCAAATAAATTTATTATTATTTAACACTTATAATTTAAATACATTATTTTCTTGTATTTGCTGTTGGATTACAACTTTCAGCCTGTACCCGATCCTGATCACCAAGATAGAGTGCTCGATCTTCAAGCTCTTTACCTGGGCCTCATGAAGAACATGCAATCTAAGGTCCGATATAATAGGAACGAGCTGAAAATCGATTCTAGCCTTTGCCAGATTCGACGTAGATACATGGCCTCTCTTGTGCCAATATTATGACTCTGAGCACAAACATATTTGTAATTTAAATGTAATTCATTGTTTAATATATAATTTATTTTTTGTGTTGCTTAATTAGAAAGCTAAATCTGATTGTGTTTTGCAGAAACAAGCAGATCAAAACAAAGAGAATAGAAAGTCGGCAAAGAGGGGTCGCCCTACTTACACAGGTGACTCGAGGAACATTACTCGTGCCATGTAGGCATCGGTAAATTACAATAGATCTATTTCGATATAATGCAATATTAAGAGTTCTTTTATAATATATGTAAATTTTTGGCTAATTGCAGAGAGCTCAGACCCTGGCGCATGGTGGTACACCAAATGTGTTGACCGCGTATCTTGCCGTCCACATCACCTGGACAGATCCCGCCACGGGCGAGCTTCAATTTCCCGACACCGCTACCCAGGAGTATTGCGTAAGTGTTAATATTTATTCTAATTCGAATAAAATTTTTATTTTGATAAGTTCAAATTTAAATGATATACTTATATTTTAATTGTTAATGTAGGTGGTGGAGCGGGTGGTGAAGCAGGGGGGGCATCGGGGATCGATTTTAGTGGACAGACAGATCCGATGCTACTGACCCCAGTCCTATATGCCGCACACGGAGGGCACCATGGAGGTTGGAAGAGAGGACGAGGACTGGGTCCTGGCAGGGCCAATATGAAGTTGGTCTCCACTCCGGCGGTTACTTCCCCTAACCCCGTGAGCGACGTCTAAAGCATGATGTTGCCGTCTTGAAGACCACCGTCGAGGAGTTGAAGGAGATGTTGGTACATATATTACTTAATAGTAAAATATTATATCACATTATAAATAGTAACATATGCAATATTAGTAGCCTGAGCTTATTTGGTTTTAGACTTAGGTTTAATTAATCAGACTTACATAAAACTATCTAATTAAACCGAACTCTATAATCATAACCATACCACATCTTTCTTTATTTTGGAGTTTAAAAAGTTATGATTGTCCAAATTCAAAACTTGAGAAGAAAACATTTCTTTGTAAATTAGATAACTCCAAAACCAAGTATTCAATCAAAGCTAAACAATCAAGAAGAGATACTGGCTTACAAATTAGAGTAGGCATCATTTCTACCTCCACTTAAAATAAACTACGGTTTTCCAAAATAGATATCAAAACTAGACCTAAGTCCCTAAGTATTCTTAGATTGGGGTATAAAAGTATAGCCCTGAATGTGTAGAATTTCAAGATGTATAAATCTCATACATAATATATGAATTTCAACGGAACATATGGAATCTCAACAAAGCATATATAAATTCGCGGTTTCGCAATAATTTGATAATGATACGGATTCGACTAAAATCTAATACACCGTTCTTACCCGTTTATTACACAAACATAAAATTTTATAGATTCGGCAGGCTGCTTCGGTCACGGCTCCACATGCATCTCCTTCGGCTGCGGCTCGCAAGCTACTATCTCGGCTGTGGTTGCACAGGCCTCTCCTACAGCTCCACAGCCCGCTCAGACTCCCGCACAATCTGCTCCTTCATTAGTCGAGTTTTTGATGCCTCAGAATTGCACCGAGGAGCAGATGCGGCAGATTACGGCGATTATCAGAGATGGAGGAGCTGGACCGAGCTAGGGTAGCTTTATTTATATTTTTGAGGATGTATGTACTTATGTGATACGTATTGTATATATTTTGAACGATATTGGTGGTTATTTGTATGTTCGCGTTGATTTTAGATTGATTTCGTATTCTGTTTGTTTATTTCTTTTATATATTATGCGTGAGATGTAGATTATGAATATTTATGTATTTGGCTGTATGATATATATATTATTGTGCACAGGATGGGGAAAAACGGGAAGCTCCTTTTAAAAAAAAACTAATATAATCTTCCTACGGATTACTCCGTAGGGGCAATTGTTGCACCTACGGATTAATTCGTAAGGGGAAATTTTGATCCTACACATTTCTCCGTAAAGACAAAATATCAGAATATCTGATATTTTATCCTTATGGACTCAGTAATAGATGCAAAATTTGCCCTTACGGTTTAAGCCGTAGGGGAATTTATCAGGCCCTACGGACAGCTTCGTATGGACATTTATCAAGCCCTACAGATAAATCCGCAGGGGCAAGTATTTTATTTTATAAACAAATAAATTAAATAAAGATTGTGTCCCTACGGAATAATCCATAGGGATAAATATCCCTACGGATTAAGACGTAGGGGCAATTTTTACTTCGTAGGGGCATGTTCATGGAGAAGACTTGCACCTGTCCCTTTGGACCTATAAATGAATTTTACGTCTTTACAGATATATCCGTAGGGGCAATGGTTTGCCCCTACAACTAAATCCATAGGGGCAAGTGATTATTATAGTAGTATGAATATCCAGTTATCGAAACTCAATTCTATTGCCAAAACAAGACCTTACGCGGTCATTACAGACCAGCTATATTAAACCATATGGAATGTCGTCCGCATTAAAAGCATCATCCTTTGATAGCTTTGTGGAAATCATTACACGAAAAAGATAGGGCTATTGATTTGCATGTGTACTGCAAGAAGAGTCTTTTGCAAGAAGAGTATTTGTAAAAAAGGAAACAAAAATTCGTCACTGATAATAAGTGAACCGATGTAATTAAGTAAAAGTATCACGCATTCTTTAGTCCTTTCTCGACATTCATTGCTCGCACTAAAAAAATTCTTTTCTATCTGCTACGTCCTACATTTGAATAGATATTCTATTTGAGTGAATGGAACAGCCGAGTTGTCCAGTATACTTCTATACCATTTGAAAGCTGTGTTAGTCAGACTTTTGACGAATTACCTGAGGTGGAGTGCATTGTTGCCCCAGTATTTCCACATTGCGCTTTGAAATAGGCACTTTGCTGATAGGCGTTCCTGATGCCGTTAAACCTTCTAAACCTAGGGCAACACAGCCGCCTGGGTATCCTACAAGGCCATATTCCGCAAGGTATGGTCTGACATTTTAGTGTAATTAAATTTTCATAATCAAAATTTTCGTAATAGTTGCACTCGAGTTTATGTTACCCTGTGCAAGAATATGACCTATGAAACATAACCACCATAACCTGATCATCCATACAACTTACAACCTGATCATCCATACAACTTACGAATATGATAACAAAGTTGTTAGGATATTAGATATATTTTCTCAATCCTTGTCATATCTTTAAAGTTCAGGTATTATTGCACAATCTATTCAATTCTCACAAGATGTCCGTTCAGATTTCGGCTCAAAGGGTTTAATTTCAACCGCAGAATACCATGTTAGAATACAAATTATCTTCTCAACATTTCTTACTAATTCGAAGTTTTGACACCCATTGACTTGCAATAAATGATGCATTTTATTTCGAAGCAAACCAAACAACAAAGCTTGATAAGTTGAACAACAGTCATACAGCATGAATCAAATTATTTTTCTTATTTTACCGAAAAAAAATAATTTCTAACCCCTATTTTACCACATAATTTATATATGAAAAATGTGTTTGAAAACTTCATAAAGGACAACACTAGCTTAAACAACAAATGTTGCAACCTTTTCTCGTTTTCTATTTTTATCTTTTTCTCCTGCAGCAAACAAAAATAGCAAGCTCGCTAAGTTCCACAACAATTCTAAAACGGTTTTTTACCCCCATTTTTGGTAACAAATTCATAAATCCTTTTGCTGAAATGCTACATTGTCTTTCATGCAACTCATTATATACACATTGCGCAGTGAAATGTATTACTAAAATGTAGGGAAAATGGTTAAGGGATCATGTATGGTTGATGGAGGTCCTTTTCGGGTCCCGTAAGATGTTGTCTTCCGTCGATCTCCCGATGGATCTTGGAGGTGATCTCCTGTTGCGTGTGGGTCTCAATAGATTTTGAGGAGATTGATGGTTTTGAGGAGTTTGCGCCGTGTACCTGCAAGGAAGTCCCGGGATGGTTTGATACCTCCGAGGACCCTCCGACGATCAAGTTAGCACAAGATCCGAGCAGAGTAACGGCTAAGTGGGGTGAAAAATAGCTTACTTGACTCCTCTGTGATGGGGGTTTATATAGTGGCGGCAGCACGCAGTAGCAGGCGCGAGAATCTCACCCGCAATTACGCTCCCGACGTCACACCCGCGTAATAAACGGATCGCCCGTTAATGGGGATCGTGGTGGCGTGGAACGTAGGATGCTGCCGGCGGAGAATCCGCGCATGGCGAGATTTGCGGAGCGAAGGTTACGCCTGTGGGTGGTGGAGTTGGTCGGTCGGAGGGACCGAGGAAGACGGCCTCGGCGGGAGAGCTCGGGAACGAGCGGGAGGGCCGAGGTATCTTGGTCCTGTGGTAGCTCGGGGGCGAGCTGAGAGGCCGAGGAGGCCAATTTACAGGGGGCTCTGAGGTGAGCCAGCTTGTGCTTGCAGGTCGGGTACAGGGGTGGCCTGGTCGGCCCCTGTGGGCCCTTTCCTCTGAGTTCTGGGACACGTCATCTGCCACGTGTCCGGTTGATTTGGGAGATCGCTAATATAGAGCATCATCATTAGCCCCCCACTCTTGTCCCAACCAGCTGGCGGGTCGGGTCAAGAGTGGACTGTCGGGCCGTCCGGGGTGAGCTCTTTTCCGAAGATATCGTCGGGCATGTCCCTGAGCAATCCGTTGTCTTCGTAGGGTAGGAAGCTACCCGCTGCGGATGCGCCAGGCAGGGAGCTACTCAGCGGCCTCCCGAGGAGGCTTTTGGACCCACCGCGTTGATGGGCAGGAGGATGCCCGCTGGGGATGCGCCGAGTAGGAAGGGACTCGGCGGCCTCGCGATGAGGGCTTCAGATCCTCAGCGTCTGATGGCAGGAGGCTGCCCGCTGGGGATGCGCCGAGCAGGAAGGGACTTGGCAGCCTCACATTGAGGGCTTCAGATCCTCAGCGTCTGATGGCAGGAGGCTGCCCGCTGGGGATGCGCCGAGCAGGAAGGGACTCGGCGGCCTCGCGATGAGAGCTTCAGATCCTCAGCGTCTGATGGGCAGGAGGATGCCTGCTGGGGATGCGCCGAGCAGGAAGGGACTCGGCGGCCTCCCGATGAGGGCTTCAGATCCTCAGCATCTGATGGGCAGGAGGCTGCCCGTTGAGGATGCGCCGAGCAGGAAGGGACTCGGCGGCCTCGCGATGAGGGCTTTAGATCCTCAGCATCTGATGGGCAGGAGGCTGCCCGCTGGGGATGCGCCGAGCAGGAAGGGACTCAACGGCCTCGCGATGAGGGCTTTAGATCCTCAGCGTCTGATGGCAGGAGGCTGCCTACTGGGATGCGCCGAGCAGGAAAGGACTCGGCGGCCTCGCGATGAGGGCTTCAGATCCTCAGCGTCTGATAGGCAGGAGGATGCCCGCTGGGGATGCGCCGAGCAGGAAGGGACTCGATAGCCTCACGATGAGGGCTTCAGATCCTCAGCGTCTGATGGGCAGGAGGCTGCCCGCTAGGGATGCGCAGAGCAAGAAGGGACTCGGCGACCTCGCGATGAGGGCTTCAGATCCTCAGCGTCTGATGGGCAGGAGGCTGCCCGCTGGGGATGCGCCGAGCAGGAAGGGACTCGGCGGCCTCGCGATGAGGGCTTCAGATCCTCAGCGTCTGATGGACAGGAGGCTGCCCGCCGGGGATGCGCCGAGAAAGAAGAAACTTGGCGGCCTTACGATGAGGGCTTGAGATCCTTAGCGCCTGAGGGGCCGTGAGAGGCCTGCTAAGGATGGCCGAGCAGGGTAGCTGCTCGGTGCCTCTTTTCGAGGGCTTTGATCCTTAGCGCTGGAAGGGCCGTGAGAGGCCTGCTGAGGATGGCCGAGCAGGGTAGCTGCCCGGTGCCTCTTGGCGAGGGCTTTGATTCTTAGCGCTGGAGGGGCCGTGAGAGGCCTGCTAAGGATGACCGAGCAGGGTAGCTGCTCGGTGCCTCTTGGCGAGGGCTTTGATCCTTTGTGCTGGAGGGGCCGTAGGAGGCCTGCTAAGGATGGCCGAGCAGGGTAGCGGCTCGGTGCCTCTTGGAGAAGGCTTTGATCCCTGGCGTTGCGGTAGGGAAGCTACCCGCCAGGGATAACCGGGCAAGGTCGGGCTCGGTTGCCTCTTGCGAGGGCTTTGATCCCTAGTTTGTTAGCCAGGGATAGCCGAGCAGGGTAGCTGCTGGGCTGCCTCTTGGCAAGGGCTTTGATCTCTGGCGTCGTGGGTAGGCAACTACTAGCCTGGGATGACCGAGCGGGGTAGCTGCTCAGATGCCTCTTGCGAGGGCTTTGATCCCTGGCGTCATGGGTAGGGAGCTACCAGCCGGAGATGACCTAGCAAGGGTCGGGCTCGGTTGCCTCTTGCGAGGGCTTTGATCCTTTAGGATGGGGACCGAGCAGGGTTACTGCCCAGTGCCTCTTGGCGAGGAATTTGATCCCTGTCGGTTGTGGTAGGAAGCTACCAGCCGGGGATAACCGAGCAAGGGTCGGGCTCGACCGCCTCAAAGATGTACTTTGGTCCTTAGCGCGGGAGGGGCTGTAAGAAGCTTACCAAGGACCCTTGGCCAGGCAGGGTTACTGCTCGGTGCCTCTTGGCGAGGGCTTTTGTCCTGAAGGATAGCCGAGAGAGGGTCGGGCTCGACTGCCTCTGGGAGGGCTTTCAGATCTCTAGCGTTGCGGTAGGGAAGCTACTCGCCAGGGATAGCCGAGCGAGGGTCGGGCTCGACTGCCTCTGGGAAGACTTTCTGATCCCTGGCGTTGCGGTAGGGAAGCTACCCGTCAGGGATAACCGAGCAGGGTAGCTGCTAGGCTGCCTCTTAGTGGGGGCTTAGATCCTTAGCGGTGTTGCGTATAGGGAAGCTACCGGCCAGGGATAGCCGAGCATGGTAGATGCTTGGCCGATTCTTCTTGAGGTTTCGCCCGACCATCCTGTTGCAGGTATGGGGAACAGGAATGGTCGCGACGAAAGTGCGCGTAGCATGCGTATTGAATGCGTGGGGAGGCGAAGCGCCAGAGTCGCGTCATTTTGATTTCGCCAGAGATAGCTCAATGATCGCCGCGTGGCAGCGACTTTGTGGGAGAAAACGGACGACTGTTGGGTTCCGTTGGGGCGCACCTTGTTGCGCGAGGAGACATGAACAGCGAGCAGTCCCTCGGTAAATGGCTTGGTGAGAGAGTCGGCGGCGTACTTAGCCCCGTCGCCCGAGAGGTGACCTTCTCGGCGTATGCCCTCGATCTTCTTCTCAAGGGCGTCGAGTCGGGGTGGTACCCCGAGGATTCGGCGCCTTGTGATCCCTGGTCTCTGCTGTGGGAGATCTGCGTCTGTGCGCGGCTCCGGTTCCTCTTAATGAGGTTCCTCAGATTCCCGAGCGAGGTGGCCCTCGAGCCGCCGTGGCGAGTCTCTTCTGTGCGACCCCGTCGAGGGAGGGGATGTCGGCCAGGCGATGTGACCGTGTAAATCCCCGTTCCCATAAATAAAATTTTTCTCTATATTTCCCAAGTCCCCGAATATTATCCTATTTTTCTCGTATTACCTTGTGTGAAATTAGTCGCTTAGGTTTTAGTATTTAAACCTTCCAAAACAAAATAAATACTTAATTAAAGTGAAGCCCAAACTAAGAAAAACAAAACTATATATATATATATATATATATATTCCCAAAACCTTTAAACCCCAGCCAAAACAAATTAACTAAAACTAAATAAACAAATTCCCTTTTCCTCAGCCCAAACCCCCCATAAGCCGGCCCAATTCCCTGACCCAACTCCTTACCCGACCCGCTCTAACCCATCACTTCTTCCCCCACGAGAATTTCCCGCTCGATTCCCCTACTGCTCCCACGTCGACCCACGTCCGCGTCGCCGCCCCACGTTTCCACGCCCCTCGACCACAACCGTGCGAGCTCCTCAAACTCACCCTCGTCCCTCTCACTCCTCTCTCTCTCCTCACTCTCGATCTCTCAAACCCCTCCTCTCCTCTCTCCAAACATCCTGCTTCTTCCCTACTCACGATGACGACGACGACCACGACAGTCACCTCATCCTTCCTCCCTCACATCTCTCCCCTTTTCACCCACTACTCCGAACCCTACACTGCCTCACCCCCTCAACCGAGCACACCCCCTCACGCGAGCTCGAGTCTCCCCTGCACCTCGACGCCGGCGAGCTCCCCACTGCACCTGAACCACCTCGTCGGCTCCTTTTCATCCTCTGCATCACCATCACCTCTAAACCTGAGCCCCCACTGCTCCCTCTCTCTCTCTCCAAAACCACCAAGCTCCAAACCCACACCAAACTCCTCGCTGTGCCCATCGCCGGAACGACCACCGCCGACCATCGCCGACCCCAGCACGCCCCAGGAGATCCACAGCACCACACTCCACTTCCAGTGATCGCGAGCCATCTCCGGGCAACTCCGACGACGAACCCGAACGCGAGCCGAGGCCGTGAATCCAAACTGTGCCGTTCGTCGCGCGTTTGTACCGTTGCTGCTGCCGAGCGTTGCCAAAGCGTCTCCAGGCAAGTACCCTACTTGCTACATGCTAGTTATTACTGTTACATTTCTAAAACCTATTAATTCCGTGTTTAAAACTCGTGTAAACTTATATGACATAAGTGTTTGATGCAAAACCCGAACGAAAACCTTCCATTAAACTGACGGAACTTGATTATATATACTGGCCCGTGTGGCAATGAACATTGTGGTGAAATTTTACTGGAAAATATAATCGTTACTGGTTTGAACGATCACCCCCAATTACACCCGTTAAAACTGAATATTTCCCGCGTCTGAAACTTGTTAAAATCATAATTAATTGTGTACACATTGAAATGATGCGTTCGAGGGCTCAAATCGAATCCGACTCGACGACCTGGAACCATATACAAGTTTTAAATTGTTTCTATACTGAAAATGGGGCGGAAACTGATTTGGAGAGCGGCTCTGGACTGCAGTCCAGAGCAGCTCTGGTTGTTGTTTTCTGTCTCGTAATGCTTACCCCATTGCTGCCTGAACTTGTATGTTGCGGAACCCTGTACTGTAGTAAATATGAAACTGTTAGCTAAATAACGGAAGTGATTTCACCCTTTTTACCGTTGTTTGCTATTTAAACTGTAAATTAAAAGAACAGGACGTATGGCAGTCCCAAACAGAAACAGAACTGATACCCTAGTGTTGAACCATGCATAACTTCTGACGTAGAGACGCGATTGAGAATCCGTATTGTGCTTTGGAAACCCTATTGAAAACCCTAAATTTCACTCAACTGTAGCGTCGCTAAATTCTAATCTCAACTGGGTGAAAATTGTATTGCGAAACGGACGTGCAGTTCAGAAACTGAATTTCCTGCAGTGAACACTAAAATGAAACGGCTGTAACTTGCAAACCCGAAATCCGATTCCACTGAAACAAATTTTTATGAACTGCCGACAGAGTATACTTGTTACCTTCTTTGTATCGTTTCACTGAATTCTAAATGTATGATTTACTGAAATTCTTATAAACTCATGAGGTGAAAACTAGTTCATATTACACATGACTTGTTAACTGCATAAATGTGCATACCTTACCCAATTGCCATATACCTGGTGATAGTGCGCGTTATTATTCAGTGTACAATGCATTGTCGTGCATGAACGGTATTGGTTTAGGAGTGCCAAGTACGCCAATGAAAAAGGGAATGATTCGTGACAGTGATTAATACAGTGAACAATGACAAAACCGTGTTATTGGTGCATACTTGTACACGACTAGACCATACTCGACAATGGTGTAAACCTGGGGAAAAGGGGGAAATCGAAGTGGAAAGAGCATCGTATTTAGCGAGGAACGTGATTTAGAGGATGATCATTCGAACAACGACTCTTATATATTAGGTAGGATCTAGCGATCCGGCTGACAGGGTTATGTCCCGGGCGTGTGGGCCGTTGTCCCGGGTATGTACGAGACCCTCGTTAAACATGATCCTCCTTTCCACAATTCGATTTCAAACATGACTTAGAGACTGATAGGGACACAGATCATACTTTGCATTAGTTGATGACATATTAATTACCTGCATTTTACTTCACTGTTATTACCCTCTGTGCTTGTTACTTGTCCTTATTATCATATTGCTATTACGTCGCTCTGACGACCTGAGTATGCATGCTCAGATCTCGAGGAAGGACCAGCGCAGGAGTCAGGCTTACCTTTCGAGCTAGCGGAGATTTAATCAGGAGTACCTCTTTCATCTTTTTTGCTTTCCCTAAAGAGATCGTGTATTTGAACTTGGTTAGTAGTTCTTTTCTTGTTTATTTGTAAATTGTGAACAATGAAATTTGATGTAATAATTTAGTGATGTATTTCCTTTACTTCTGTTCTTTGTTTACTGATTACCATGTAATGTTAGAAGCCGAAGTGTGACTACGGCGGGATTATTCCTTGACCGTAGGAGCATGGCTGGCCTAGTCATCCCTCGTTTTCCGTATTTTGGGAAGCGGGGCGTGACATGGTTTTGTTGGTATCAGAGCCGGGTTTAGTAGTAAGGGATAACATTAACTACACCGTGTTACATTATCTTCGCTTCACTATCCCTGACTTCCATCCTTGTATCTAAGCATATCCTTTTGAATATCTTCCAGTGATATGACGTCCCCGAACGACCACTCCTCGGACTCAAGTTCTCAGGATCGCATGGAGAGGATACTTAGTGCACTGACGACTCTCGCAGAAGCCCAGGAGAGAAAGACGGACCTACTCACCGAGGGACTCAGGGCTATTACCGCTGCAGGGGGGCCCTCCGCACTCATTACCGCCCCTGAGGGCACTGCTCCACCAGCTTTTTCTGCCAGGCTGGCACCGTATCAGATTTCCGGAGGTTGCATCCAGCTGCATTTACAGGGCTAGCCGAACCACTAGAGGCCAAACAATGGCTGGTTAATATGGAGAACTTACTGACGGCCGCCAGGGTACCCGACGAAGATAAGGTGAATGTGATAAAGATCCAGTTGGAAGATGAAGCCCGTACTTGGTGGACAGTTGAAGAAAGCAGGCTAGAGAGGCCAATCGAATGGAGCAAATTCAAGGAGTGCTTCTTGGACCACTATTTCCCTTCCACCGCCAAGGCAGAGATGGAAGAAAGATTCATCCTACTGAAGCAGAATGGTCGTCCAGTGGACGTATATGCGGCAGAGTTCAACCGTCTGAGCCGATTTGCTCCGTACATGGTCGCTTCAGAGGCCACCAGAGCCAGACGCTTCTTGTAGGGACTTGATTTCGAGCTGCAGCAGTTGATCGCGTCACTTGAGTTGCAGACTTTTGCACAGGTACTCAACGCGGCGCGAATTCAGGAGAAACTGATCAACAAATTCAGGAAGCCCCCAGTTGTTCCAGCGCACACCCATGCACCGACTCGAGGAGCCATACCAGTTTACAGGCCTGGAACGACATAGATGAAGTGCCCATTCGTGCCCCAGCATCGCCCCCAGAGCAAGAACGTAGTTTGCGGTTACTGCAACAGAGATGGGCATACCCAGAAGGACTGTCACCGCGCCAAGGGACAGTGTCTGATTTGCGGATCCAGTCATCACAGAATTAGCAGTTGCACCGAGCGAGCAGAGATATAGGGAGGTTCTGGACCGCAGCAGTAGAGACCACAGGAGCAGATGCAACCCTATACAGGCCGCGGTCAGGGACGGGCTTTCACCTTGACCGCCGAGCAGGCAGAGGCTTCAGGAGAAGTTGTCACATGTATCCTACTCGTACATTCCTTGCCAGCTAGAGTACTATTTGATTCTGGGGCATCGCACTGTTTCATATCTGCGCATTTCGTTGACACACACTCCATATCACATGAATCATTAACCAAGGGTTGGGAAATACATACGGATAATGGCGTGATGGTATCTAGTCGAGAATGTAGATCTTGTCCGGTTGTAGTGTATGGCAGGGAATTCTATGCGAATTTCCTTTTGATCGGGACAGGCAGCTATGACGCAATTCTCGGGATGGATTGGATGTGTACCTTCCATACAGTTATTGATTGCCGAGCAAGGAATGTGATCTTCCACATTCCCAATCACCCGGAGTTTATTTTTGAAGGCGGGAGCGAATCTTTGGAGCCAGCCAAGTATAGAGCCAAGCCAAAGGAGTTGGCAGCTATGGAGATTGATGAGAGCCCAGCACCAGTGATTGTTCGGGATTTCCTGGACGTGTTCTCTAAAGATTTACCAGGCCCACGCGTCTTGGAATTCTCGATCGATTTAACTCCAGGTACAGCACCAGTTTCCAAGGCCCCGTACAGAATGGCACCGGTTGAGTTGGCAGAATTGAAGAAGCAAATTGAAGAGCTCCTGGAGAAGGGATTTATCCGGCCAAGCGTTTCACCGTGGGGTGCACCAGTTCTGTTAGTGAAGAAGAAAGATGGATCGCTGCGGATGTGTATAAATTACCGGGAGCTGAACAAAGTCACAATAAAGAACAAGTACCCAATTCTGCGCATCGACAACTTATTCGATCAGTTAAGTGGGGCCAAGGTATTTTCGAAGTTGGATCTCCGTTCTGGCTATCATCAAATCAGAGTAGCAGCCGAGGATATATGCAAGACGGCTTTCAGGACTCGATACGGACATTATGAGTTCCTTGTGATGCCGCTCGGTGTTACCAATGCTCCAGCGATATTCATGGATTTGATGAACAGGGTGTTTGCAAAGTACTTGGACACGTTTGTCGTTGTATTTATCGACGATAAACTAGTCTACTCGAAGACCCGGGATGAGCAAGTTGAGCATTTGCGCACGGTTCTACAAATTCTTCGGGAAGAGAAGCTGTATGCGAAATTGAGCAAGTGTGAATTCTGGCTCGACAAGGTTCAGTTCTTGGGACACATCGTTTCGGGCGAAGGCATCTCAGTGGACCCGGCAAAGATAGAATCTGTCAGAGATTGGCCAACGCCGAAGTCAGTGGCCGAGATCAGAAGCTTTCTAGGATTGGCAGGTTATTATCGGAGGTTCGTCCAAGACTTTTCAAGAATCGCTGAACCGTTGACGAGGCTGACACAGAAGGATGTACCGTTTGTGTGGACAGAGGAGTGTACCCGGGCATTTGAGACACTGAAGAAGAAGTTAACCACGGCGCCTATTCTTACAGTACCAGATGATTCCGGTGGTTTGGTGATACATAGTGATGCCTCAGGGAAGGAATTAGACTGTGTTCTGATGCAGCACGGTCGAGTGGTTGCTTACGCCTCTCGACAGCTGAGAACTCACGAGAGGAACTACCCTACGCATGATTTGGAGTTAGCTGCAGTGGTTTTTGCATTGAAGATATGGAGGCACTATCTGTTGGGCGAGAAGGTGGAGGTGTACACGGATCATAAAAGTCTGAAGTACGACTTCACTCAGAAGGAACTAAACATGAGGCAGCGCCGATGGCTTGAACTGATGGCGGATTATGAATTGGACCTTCAGTATCACCCGGGGAAATTAAATGTTGTACCAGATGCACTCAGTCGCATGCCAGCGGTCATGATGTTGACCAATCAGAGGAGCATCATTGAGGATTTTCAGAGACTCGAGCTTGAGGTCGTCACACCAAACGCACTCAGTCAATTTTGGCAACTACAGGTGCAGTCTTCCCTTGTGGATCACATCAAGGCTGCACAAGTGGATGATCCTCGATTGCAAAAGTTCAAAGCGCAAGTAGAAGCTGGGCTGAGAACAGACTTAATCATACATGAAGACGGTTCTCTGAGATTCGGTAGCAGACTCTGCGTACCCAAGGGGAATGTTCGAGAAGAAGTACTGACTGAGGCTCATAGTTCAGCTTACTCTGTGCATCCGGGAAGTACGAAGATGTATCGAGATCTAAAGCAGCATTTTTGGTGGAACGGGATGAAGCGAGAAATTGTGTGGTTCGTATCCAGGTGCTTGGTATGCCAGCAGGTGAAGGCGGAACATCAGAGGACAGCAGGATTGTTACGACCGCTTTCGATACCAGAATGGAAGTGGGAGCACATTACTATGGATTTCGTGACGGCCTTACCACGGAGCCCTAGGGGCAAAAACGCCATTTGGGTTACCGTCGACCGCCTCACGAAAGCTGCACACTTCTTACCTTTCCGAGTGGGACAGTCGACAGAGTCACTGGCTGAGAGATACATGCAGGAGATAGTGCGACTTCACGGTGTTCCGGTCAGCATTGTGTCAGATCGAGACACCAGATACGTGTCGCACTTCTGGAGGAGCTTACAGGAGAGTTTGGGTACCCGCCTCAACTTCAGTACAGCTTATCACCCGCAGACGGACGGACAGTCCGAGCGTACGATTCAGACGCTCGAGGATATGTTGAGAGCCTGCATGTTGGATTTTCAGGGTTCCTGGGAAGATCATCTGCATCTAGTCGAGTTTTCTTATAACAACAGTTATCAGGCTAGCATCCAGATGGCTCCTTTCGAAGCACTTTACGGGCGGAAGTGTCGATCCCCAGTGTGTTGGGATGATGTGGGAGAACGAAGACTACTGGGTCCCAAACTCATCGTTCAGACAGTCAATAAGGTCCAAATGATCAGACAGCGTATTAAGACGGCTCAAGATCGACAGAAGAGTTGGGCGGATACCAGCAAGAGAGCACTAGAATTTGAAGTCGGAGATCACGTTTTCCTGAAAATTTCCCTACCCGTGGAGTTATCAGGTTCGGAGGTCGCGGGAAACTTAGTCCCCGTTTCATCGGACCTTTTGAGGTGCTAGAGCGAGTAGGAGAGGTGGCCTATCGACTTGCCTCGCCTCCATCGCTAGCTGGTGTGCACAATACCTTCCACGTGTCTCAATTGCGGCGTTATGTTCGGGATGAGAGCCATGTTCTGGACTATTCGGAGTTAGTTTTGGGTACCGATTTATCATACGAGGAGCAACCCACCATGATCCTCGACCGCGGAGAGAAAGTGCTGAAGAACAAGGTCATTCCGTTAGTCCGAGTATCTTGGGGCGGTCGTTCCCCAGGAGAATCTACCTGGGAACGTGAGGAAGATATCCGTGCACGTTTTCCACATCTCTTTGTTTAGTACTTCTGTTTCGTTGTACCCTTTTTAAATTTCGAGGACGAAATTTTGTAAGGGGGTATGATGTAAATCCCCGTTCCCATCAATAAAATTTTTCTCTATATTTCCCTAGTCCCCGAATATTATCCTATTTTTCTCGTATTACCTTGTGTGAAATTAGTCGCTTAGGTTTTAGTATTTAAACCTTCCAAAACAAAATAAATACTCAATTAAAGTGAAGCCTAAACTAAGAAAAACAAAACTACATATATAAATATTCCCAAAACCTTTAAACCCCAGCCAAACAAATTAACTAAAACTAAATAAACAAATTCCCTTTTCCTCAGCCCACACACCCTCCCAAGCCGGCTCAATTACCTGACCCAACTCCTTACCCGCATCGCACCCGACCCGCTCTAACCCATCTCTTCTTCCCCCACGAGAATTTCCCGCTCGATTCCCCTACTGCTCCTACGTCAACCCACGCCCGCATCGCCGCCCCACATTTCCACGCCCCTTGACCACGACCGCGCGAGCTCCTCAAACTCACTCTCATCCCTCTCTCTCCTCTCTCTCTCCTCACTCTCGATCTCTCAAACCCCTCCTCTCCTCTCTCCAAACATCATGCTTCTTCCCTACTCATGACGACGACGACGACCACGACAGTCACCTCATCCTTCCTCCCTCACATCTCTCCCCTCTTCACCTACTACTCAGAACCCTACACTGCCTCACCCCTTCAACCGAGCACACCCCCTCATGCGAGCTCGAGTCTCCCCTGCACCTCGACGCCGGCGAGCTCTCCACTGCACCTGAACCACTTCGTCGACTCCTTTGCATCCTCTGCATCACCATCACCTCCAAACCCGAGCCCCCACTGCTCCCTCTCTCTTTGCAAAACCACCAAGCTCCAAACCCACACCAAACTCCTCGCTGTGCTCATCGCCAGAACGACCACCGCCGACCATCGCCGACCCCAACACGCCCCAGGAGATCCACAGCACCACACTCCGCTTCCAGTGATCGTGAGCCATCCCCGGGCAACTCCGACGACGAACCCGAACGCAAGCCGAGGCCGTGAATCCAAACCGTGCCGTTCGTCGAGCATTTGTGCCGTTGCTGCTGCCGTGCATCGCCAAAGCGTCTCCAGGCAAGTACCCTACTTGCTACATGCTAGTTATTACTGTTATATTTCTAAAACCTATTAATTCCGTGTTTAAAACTCGTGAAAACTTATATGACATAAGTGTTTGATGCAAAACCCGAACGAAAACCTTACATTAAACTGACGGAACTTGATTATATATGCTGGCCCATGTGGCAATGAACATTGTGGTGAAATTTTACTAGAAAATATAATCGTTACTGGCTTAAACGATCATCTCCAATTACACCCGTTAAAACTGAATATTTCCCGTGTCTGAAACTTGTTAAAATCATAATTAATTGTGTACACATTGAAATGATGCGTTCGAGGGCTCAAATCGAAGACGACTCGACGATATGGAACCATATACAAGTTTTAAATTGTTTCTATACTGAAAATGCGGCGTAAACTGATTTGGAGAGCGGCTCTGGACTGCAGTCCAGAGCAGCTCTGGTTGTTTTTTTCTGTCTCGTAATGCTTACCCCTTTACTGCCGGAACTTGTATGTTGCGGAACCCTGTACTGTAGTAAATATGAAACTGTTAGATATATAACGGAAGTGATTTCACCCTTTTTACCGTCGTTTGCTATTTAAACTGTAAATTAAAAGAACAGGACGTATGGCAGTCCCAAACAGAAACAGAACTGATACCCTAGTGTTGAACCGTGCATAACTTCTGACATAGAGATGCGATTGAGAATCTGTATGGTGCGTTAGAAACCCTATTGAAAACCCTAAATTTCACTCAACTGTAGCATCGCTAAATTCTGATCCAAACTGGGTGAAAATTGTATTACGAAACAGACGTGCAGTTCAGAAACTGAATTTCCTGCAGTGAACACTAAAAATGAAACGGCTGTAACTTGCAAACCCGAAATCCGATTGCACTGAAACAAATTTTGATGAACTTCCGACAGAGTATACTTGTTACCGTCTTTGTATCGTTTCATTGAATTCTGAATTTATGATTTACTGAAATTTTTATAAACTCATGAGGTGCAAACTAGTTCATATTACACATGACTTGTTAACTGCATAAATGTGCATACCTTACCCAATTGCTATATACCTAGTGATAGTGCGCGTTATTATTCAGTGTACAATGCATTGTCGTGCGTGAACGGTATTGGTTTAGGAGTGCCAAGTACGCCAATGAAAAAGGGAATGATTCGTGACAGTGATTAATACCGTGAACAGTGACAAAACCGTGTTATTGGTGCATACTTGTACACGACTAGATCATACTCGTCAATAGTGTAAACCTGGAGAAAAAAGGGAAAATCGAAATGGAAAGAGCATCATATTTAGCGAGGACCGTGATTTAGAGGATGATCATTCGAACAGCGACTTTTATATATAAGATAGGATCTAGCGATCCGGCTGACAGGGTTATGTCCCGGGCGTGTGGGCCGTTGTCTCGGGTATGTACGAGACCATCGTTAAACATGATCCTCCTTTCCACAATTCGATTTCAAACATGACTTAGAGACTGATAGGGACACAGATCATACTTTGCATTAGTTGATGACATATTAATTACCTGCATTTTACTTCACTGTTATTACCCTCTCTGCTCGTTACTTGTCCTTATTATCATATTGTTATTACGTCGCTCTGACGACCTGAATATGCATGCTCGGACCTCAAGGAAGGACCAGCGCATGAGTCGGGCTTGCCCTTCGAGCTAGCGGAGATTTAGTCAGGAGTACCTCTTTCATCTTTTCTGCTTTCCCTAAAAAGATCGTGTATTCGAACTTGGTTAGTAGTTCTTTTCCTCTTTATTTGTAAATTGTGAACAATGAAATTGATGTAATAATTTAGTGATGTATTTTCTTTAGTTCTGTGCTTTGTTTACTGATTACCATGTAATACTAGAAGCCGAAGTGTGACTACGGCGGGATTATTCCTTGACTGTAGGAGCATGGCTGGCCTAGTCATCTCTCGTTTTCCGTATTTTGAGAAGCGGGGCATGACAGACCGACATCTCCTCAGGGGGGTGAGGGTTGCGAGGAGGCTCGAGGCTAGGCGCTCTAGCGGCAGATCTTGGTGTGGAGCTGCGGGGCGCCCAGCGGGCCTCAGAGAGTATCGGCCCGTGAGATCTGTAGCCATGGGACGTAGCCTGCCGGTGGTCAGCCGTGCCGACGAGGGTAGAGTCTTCTGGAGGTGGAGGAGAGGCAATCTGGGGCCCTGGCCCGGCCGTTTGGACGCAGACGATCGCCTCCACGATCGACTGTAGTCGGTCTATTCGGCCTGCGAGGGCGTTGATGACGGTCGCCGGAGGAGGTTCATCCGTGCCTCCGGTGAGGGGGAGGCGGCGGCTGGTACCTGGATCTTCAGGATGATCGCATGCCATGTGGATGGAGATCGGAATGCCAACTTTTGTTTTTGTGGAGTTTTCTTTCCCACAGACGGCGCCAACTGATGGAGGTCCTTTTCGGGTCTCCGTGTCAGATGTTGTCTTCCGTCGATCACCCGGTGGATCTTGGAGGTGATCTCCTGTTGCGTGTGAGTCTTAATGGGTTTTGAGGAGATTGGTGGTTTTGAGGAGTTTGCGCCGAGTACCTGCAAGGAAGTCCCGGGGTGGTTTGGTACCACTGAGGACCCTCTGACGATCAAGTTAGCACAAGATCCGAGCAGAGTAACGGCTAAGTGGGGTGAAAAATAGCTTACTTGACTCCTCTGTGATGGGGGTTTATATAGTGGCGGCAGCACGCAGTAGCAGGCACGAGAATGTCGCCGGCAGTTACGCTCCCGACGTCACGCCCGCGTGATAAGCGGATCACCCGTTAATGGGAATCATGGTGGTGTGGAACGTGAGATGCTGCCGGCGGAGAATCCGCGTATGGCGAGATTTGCGGAGCGACGGTTAAGCCTGTGAGTGGTGGAGTTGGTCGGTCGGAGGGACCGAGGAAGATGGCCTCGGCGGGAAAGCTCGGGAACGAGCGGGAGGGTCGAGGTATCTTGGTCCTGTGGTTGCTCGGGGGCGAGCGGAGAGGCCGAGGATGCCAATTTACAGGGGCTCTGAGGTGAGCCAGCTTGTGCTTGCAGGTTGGATACAGGGGTGGCCTGGTCAGCCCCTGTAGGCCCTTTCCTCTGAGTTCTGGGACACGTCATCTGCCACGTGTCCGGTTGATTTGGGAGATCGCCAATATAGAGCATCGTCAATGGTCATTATATATAGCGATTCCAATCGAGAAAACTGCGAGAACGATAATAAAAACTGACATCATCTTGGCGCGCCTAGTCGCTATGCTGTGACGATCCCTGAAACAAAACAAAAAAAATAAATAAAATTGTGAAACATTGTCCTAACTGCCCTTTTTTTCCTTTTCTTTAAGAAGTGAAGGTTGTTTCCTGCAATTTACCATTATTTTTCCAATCATAAACTGAACTGAGAATGTCATTTTTTTCAATCTTTCTATATTCTTGGGACTCATATAGATTGCAGTTTGCTCCTTATAAGTGATTTTAATTGCAGAAAACCACCTGAAATTTTCCATGTAGCAGGACATAACATCCTTTTCTTTAAATTATAAAGGTGAAGGGTGTTATTTTAAGCAATTTAGAGCATTAATTTTCAAACCAAATCTTAAAAGAATATCAAGAAATCACCTGAGGGTTATAGCAGCAGGAAAAATAAAGCCAATGCAGACTGCAGCGGATGTGGCAAACGAATCCCAAATGCTCGGAATCAAATTCGCAAATGTGAAAACCAATAAGAGCAGCCCCATGGTAACAGATGCAAATCTGTGGTTGTTAGAAAATGAAGGCGGACACAATGGAAGTAAAAGGTCGTTAACGTTGAGGCGAAGGGCAAAGAAGATGACTGGGAAAGCAAGCATGAGGTGAAGTGCATAGCTCGCTCGAACAATGTCAGTGAGAACAGAGCTATATCGGATATCAAGTTTAGAATTGAAGTTAATGAGTACATCGTCAAGGATATGATCGCCAAAGAGGAAGTAAGCGCAGAAGCCTGTGGCTATGTAGAGTATAGAACATAAGAGAAGCGAAGTCCTCACAATGCATTGAAACAACCAAGGGTTTTTTGACCTCGTTTTCTATACTGTGAACTGCACAAAAAAAAAATCAAAGAAGAGAAAACAGATAATAAAAATGAGCAGAAAAAGAGAAGGATATTTTAGGTAATTTATGTAATAATTTTATCCTAGTTAGTTGTTGGGATTATGTCTCGTATCTGAATATGCATTTATGGATATGGTCAATTAGACCCTAGCATAATAAAACAATTCATTGATAATATGAAATTAGAAAAGTTACAATAACAAGAGAAGGGAATAGAAATAATAATTTTCCAAAAAAATCATCCCTCAAACAAAACGAAAAAATATTGACTACATAGTGATCAACATTCATCCGACAAAACCTTAAAAAAGCGTCGGTAAATAAAGTGGATTTCATCCTTTTACACACTTGCCTAAAAATGTAGAATAGTATAAATTTTATGATGTAGAACCAAAGAAGAAGCTTTTTTTATTATGGAAGATCCGGGGATTTTTTTCAGCCCAAATGCACCAACAAAATACCATGAAAAACATATCCCGATCATTTCTAGTATTCTTCTTAGCACTTTTGATTTGCCACTTTGTCCATAACAAGAACATTGATGTTGGCTTTCCTTTAATATTCCATAAATTCCATATAGATTTTACAAAGTAACGTCTTAGAAAAATATGCTCAATTGTTTCTTGTTCTACGTTGCACACAACACATAAAGTCCCTTTGTCAACTCCTTTTCTAGTTCTGCGTTGCATTTATGGGTCATTTAGGCCGGGTCACCTATAGCTTTTTAGTACTATAAATATCTCTCTCTTGGGTGAGAGATAGTGGGCTTGAGAGACGTAATGTGAGTATGAGGGCTTTGTGCCTCCCCTTTCTTGTGTGAGAGCAAGAGAGGGGAGATGACGAAGTGAGAGAGCTTCATTAGGATCTTTATAATCTCCTCATAGATCAATATAATTTTAATGCTCGTTTTTGCCCTGTAGATGTAGGCCGAGGTGGTCGAACCACGCTACATCCGGAGTTTTCTTCTTTATGGTGTGAACCATGTGATTGTGTTATCTATCTTGTGTTTTAGATGTAGTGAGGTGGTCGAAACCCCCAACAATAATGATATGAATAGAGATACAGCCTTCATATACCTTTTTCCCCCAATTGGTGTATGTCAAGATTTTTAGATTCACATACTAGCCACTTTATGATCAGAACACTTAGAGCATATTAGCATAATTGTAGTCACACATTTGTTTAGGTTGTTTGCTTCATCAAGCTACACTAATCTAGCCCATTAGTTTAGATTGTTTGCTTCATTAATACCTTGATTAGTGAAGAGTGAGCTTGAGTGATAGAGACTTCAAGGTGGATCATCTTCGGTTTCGAAGACTTCAAACAAGCTCGATCCTTTCTTCAAGTGGAGTCAAAGAAGAGTTCTAGGGACTACTACTTGGAGCTTTAGAAGTGAAAGACCGGTCTATAAAGGTTGTAAACCTCCATCACTTAGTTTAGAACTTGTATTCTTGCAACAAAACCCTAATTCTCTAGTTCGTTTCTAGTATTGTATGTTTTAGACCTCTAGATTTTTAAAATTGTATACTTATGCTCTTTGAAACCTAGTAGAGGTGCTAAGACTTACTTTCACATGGTTCATCCAAGTTTTCCAGATTAAGTGCCTAAATGGATGGAGCAACAAGTCATTCATGATACTTCTGAAGTTCCTGAAAAATTCTATGCCCCCGGGAAATAACGTGCACGACAGCTGGTACAAAACCCAGAAGATGATGTCTGATTTAGGTCTGAACTGTGAGAAGATTCATGCATATCCCAAAAATTGCGTGTTGTACCGGAAAGAGAATTCAGATTTGAAAGAGTGTTCAATATGCGGAGAGACCAGGTATAAGCCGAAAGAATATGATAAGAAGTCCGAGAAGTCCGATATACCTGTCAAGATAGCACGATACTTTCCCATAACATAGAGGCTGCAGAGGCTATTCAGGTGCAAGAAAACAGCCGAGGCACTGATTTGGCATCACCGTGCTGCTCCAAGCGAACATGGAAAAATGAGTCATCCAAGAGATTCACTGGCATGGAAGGATTTCGATAGGAGGCACCAAATATTCAGTAGTGATCCTCGCAATGTCAGGGTCGGACTGGCTAGTGATGGCTTATGCCCATTCAAATATATAGCTGGAGGCCACAGCACATGGCCCGTTTTAATAATAGTTTATAATCTGTCGTCTTGGTTGGTTATGGATCAATCCTACTTTATGATGCCCCTTCTTATTGACGGACCAAACTCACCGGGAAACAACATCGACGTCTATTTCCGTCCTCTGATCGATGAGTTAAAATCTTTATTCATTGATAGTGTAAATACTTATGATGCAAACACAGATACAACCTTCATAATGCGTGTGGCTTTAATGTGGAAAATTAATGACTTTCCTGCGTATGGAATGCTATCAGGTTGGTCCATACATGGTCACAAAGCATGCCCTTATTTCCATCAAGATACAATATCGAAATGGTTGAATTTTAGCAGGAAGGTTTGTTATTGCGGTCATCGGCGTTTCCTGCCACTAGACCATTCCTACAGTTTAGACGTTACTCACTTTAATGGTCATCAGGAGGTTCTTTGGCCTCCAGCCTCATTGTTCGGAGAGAACGTGATTGCTGCAAAACAGGTCAAACCACCCTACTGGAATAAGTTAAGCATTTTCTACGAGCTTCCTTACTGGTCAACAAATTTAGTGCGTCATTGTCTGGACTCATGCACATAGAGAAGGGAGTATCCGAGTACGTACTTAACTTGTTTCTTTGTAAAGACGGAAAATCAAAAGACAACCTCCGTGCTCGGATGGATCTTCAAGACTGGGAAATTAGAAGTGAATTACATCCTAAACCGATAGTGGGTAAACCAGATAAGTTTTTACTTTCCAATACCGCGTATCATATGACCAGAGAAAAAAAGGTCCCTGCAGGTGTTGCATGATTTGAAAGTTCCCACAGATTTCTCAGGATCATTTAGCAAGAAGATAAATATTGTGAAAGACAAGATCAATGGGCTGAAAAACCATGATCACCATGTTATTATGAAGCACCTTCTCCCATTAGCCTTTAGGACTTTCCTTTCCGAATCGGTTGGTCTAGTAATCAATGACCTTTGTTGCTTTTTTAGAGAATTATGCGCTAAAACCTTGAATGTTGTGACGCTGGAGAATCTAGAAAATTCTATTTCATTGATACTTTGCAAGCTTGAGCGTATTTTCCCACCGTCATACTTCGATATCATAATACATCTGACGGTTCATCTTGCAACCGAGCCTAAGTTTGCCGGAACGGTACAATATCGATGGATGTATTCCGTCGAAAGGTACGTTGAATTTTTCGTTTCATGCATTTTGTAAAATTATTGTTGTCCTATATACCCGTATTTATTTATTTAACATATTTTTATTTAGGTAGCTCTACACTCTAAAAAAGTATATACGCAATAGAAATCGAACAGAGGGTTCTATCATGCAAGGTTATCTTCTAGATGAAGTAAGCAAATTTTGTTACCGCTATCTGGACGAGAACATTGAGACGAAACTTAACTGGCCTCGGAGAATTCAGGACGGATCATATGATAAAGCTGATTATAAGATAGTAGACACTATATTTATCAACAAGATATATCGGTTTATCCTTCTCAGTAGCGTATGTCTTGAAAAAATTAGAGAGTAAGTTTTTTTGGATTAATTGTTATATTTGTGTTTGTGTGTGTATGAAATGATATAATATTAATGTCATAATTTATTGTTGAGAACATAATTCATATTGATGAGGTACATGAGGGGCATCCTGATTGGAATGATGAACGATTGGAAAAATATCATCAGAATAATTTCTGCGATTGGGTTGCAGATCATGTAAGTTGTTCGAATAACATGTTATTACTACCAGTCTTAATATAAACTTATATCGTTATGTATTTTCCGTAAAATTTGTTTTGTCAGATCCACGATCCGAGCTTGTTTGTATCATTAGAAATAAATTCAAAATATTTAGCTCTGTTTTCTAGCATGGAGGTTGCATATTATAAAAGATTCGGTGTCCTTGGATACAAATTTGAAGTTAAAGACATTAAAAACATCTCGAACCACTCAGAATAGTGGGATTGCGACCGTAGGATCGGATGGTGTGATTTATTATGGATACTTAAATTGCATGCTTGGCATCCCCGGACGATCAAAACTGTTTTATATATTTATTTGGTACGATACACGAACCGATACGGATAAGTGGAGAAACAATCTCGGCACTTGGAAAGATGAATATGGATTGACTAGTGTGAACACACTTCGATTTTACGGTCAGGACGATCCATTTATCTTTCTGCAATAAGCGTTTCAAGTATACTACTCACAGCGCTTGAAGCATCCGGAACGGAGTGTCGTATGCTGTTGGAAACCCATGGATATTTACGATGTCCCAGAATTTGAGAATCGTATGGAGGACAGCGATGAGGATGAAGAAGAGAGAAGACTTAGAGTGCTCCGACTGTCTGTTTCCAAAGAAGGGTTGTCTTCAGCTGATCAAGAAGTTACATGGGTTAGAAATGATATCGATTATGAAATCCAAGTAGATATATGTAATGCGTCTACAAAAAGAAAAAGGTTATCAGTAATGTTATATTATCACTTCACGTTTCTACGATCTATATGTGTGTGTGTGTGTGTGTATCGCATGCATATGTAATGATTGTACTTTTATCTGGGTCTGATGACGACGTCCGGAGCAGCGAGAGGCGGTAGGAGCACCAACGCGGCAGAGGCAGAGCGGTTCTGCCGTCCGGTAGCTGCGTAGAGAGCTCTTAAGGGCTAGTCTTGCACTCCGATCCGTATCCCCTTCGGATGACTCCTTCCGTATGGACTTTGCTACATCTCCAGGTATATTGCACGCATATTCATTTTGAATGTAATATTATAAATATACATGCATATTTATTTTAAATTTACTTATATAGTCAATGTTTAATTTTCTAGTTGTAGGTGGTAGTCCACATCAGAGGCAGAGGCCACTACCGCACCTGCATGTATGTTTATATATTCTATAGTGCATGTATATTGATTTAGAATGTTATATCATAAATATACACACATTATTTTTGCTCTTACTTAGATAATCAATTTTTGATTGTCTAGTTGTAGGTGGTGCCTTCACATCCCGGGTAGAGGCCACCACCGCACCTGCGGGTATGTTTATATATCCTATATTGCATGTATATAGATTTAGAATGTTATATTATAGATATACACATTCTTTTTGCAATTACTTCTATAATCTATTTTTAATTGTCTAATTGTAGGTGGTGTATCCACATCTTGCGCAGAGGCCATTCCGCCACTTCCGTACATTCCGCTCAGTCTGCAGGTTAGTATTCTTAAATATAAAATATTTATTCATTTTACATATCCTCTAAGAATAACCATGTACTTCATGTAATTTTAGCGTTAATGTTTATTTTCTAGTTGGAAGGGATACGTCCACGTCCGGGTCACCGGCTGTTCTTCACTGGAGGAACTATCATCCCGTTCGTGCTACTGTCCACGCTCAGGCTCGTGCTGCTGTCGCTGGAGGTATATATCTCACTTCAATTTTCGTTATTCGTTGATTTCTAAATATCATTTTGTCTTGATATTGCTTGTCTTGATATTTCTTGTAGATACAGGAGCAGCCCCATCCTGAGAGGGGGACTCGAGGGCCGAATCAGTCCTACAGGCTAAGGCCCGATAAAGTTAGGAGGGACGCACCATTCTCCCTCTTCTTTACCCTCGATTATCGCTATACTGGCGATTATGCCGAGAGATTTGGTTGGTATATGGGGGATGAGAGCCACATCCAAAAGAAGTATCCACTTCAAAATTGAGTGGGGTAATCAGCACCGGCGCTCATTTGCCTTCTTCTGAAATCAGGCTCGGGTGTTAATATATATTTTCTTTTGACTTATCAAATAAATTTACTATTATTTAACACTTATAATTTAAATACATTATTTTTTTGTATTTGCAGTTGGATTACGATTTTCAGCCTGTACCCGACCCTGATCACCATGACAGAGTGCTCGATCTTCACGCTATTTACCTAGGCCTCATGAAGAACATGCAATCTAAGGTCCGATATAATAGGAACGCGCTGAAAATCGATTCTAGCCTTTGCCAGAGTCGATGTAGATACATGGCCTCTCTTGTCCCAATATTATGACTCTGAGCAGAAACATATTTTAATTTAAATGTAATTTATTGTTTAATATATAATTTATTTTTTGTGTTGCTTAATTAGAAAGCTAAATCTGATTGTGTTTTGCAGAAACAAGCAGATCAAAACAAAGAGAATAGAAAGTCGGCGAAGAGGGGTCGCCCTACTTACACAGGTGGCTCGAGGAACATTACTCGTGCCATGTAGGCATCGGTAAATTACAATAGATCTATTTCGATATAATGTAATATTAAGAGTTATTTTATAATATATGTAAATTTTTGGCTAATTGCAGAGAGCTCAGACCCTGGCACATAGTGGTACACTGAATGTGTTGACTGCTTATCTTACCGTCCACAACACCTCGACAGATCCCGCCACGGGCGAGCTTCGATTTCCCGACACCGCTACCCAGTAGTATTGCGTAAGTGTTAATATTTATTCTAATATGAATGAAATTTTTATTTTGATAAGTTCAAATTTAAATGATATACTTATATTTTAATGGTTAATGTGGGTGGTGGAGCGGGCAGAGGCATCGGGGATCGATTTCAGTGGACAGATAGATCCGATGCTACTGACCCCAGTCCTAGATGTCACACACGGAAGGTACCATGGAGGTTGGGAGAGAGGCCGAAAGCTGGGTCCAAGCAGGGCCCATATGAAGTTGGTCTCCACTCCGGCGGTTTCTTCCCCTAAGCCTGTGAGCGACGTCTAGAGCATGATGTTGCCGCCTTGAAGACCACCGTCGAGAAGTTGAAGGAGATGTTGGTACGTATATTACTTAATAGAAAAATATTATATCACATTATAGATAGTAACATATGCAATATTAGTAGCCTGAGCTTATTTGGTTTTAGATTTTGGTTTGATTAATCAGACTTACATAAAACTATCTAATTAAATTGAACTCTATAATCATAACCATACCACATCTTTTTTCATTTTAGAGTTTAAAAAGTTATGACTGTCCAAATTCAAAACTTGAGAAGAAAACATTTCTTTGTAAATTAGATAACTCAAAAATCAAGTATCCAATCAAAGCTAAACAACTAAGGAGAGATATAGGCTTACAAATTAGAGTAAGCATCATTTCTACCTCCACTTAAAATAAACTACGGTTTGCAAACTAGATACCCAAACTATGCCTAAGTCCCTAAGTATTCTTAGATTGGGGTATAAATGCATAACCCTGAATGTGTAGAATTTCAAGATGTATAAATCTCATACATAACATATGAATTTCAACGGAACATGTGGAATCTCAACAAAGCATATATAAATTCGCGGTTTCGCAATAATCTGATAATGATACGAATTCAACAAAAATCTAATACACCGTTCTTACTCGTTTACTACACAAACACAAAATTTTACAGATTCAGTAGGCTACTTCGGCTGCGGCTCCACATGCATCTCCTTCGGCTGCGGCTCCGCAAGCTATTACCTCGGCTGCGGTTGCGCAGACCTCTCCTACAGCTCCACAGCCCGCTTAGACTCCCGCGCAGTTTGTTCCTTCATTAGTCGAGTTTTTGATGACTCAGAATTGCACCAAGGAGCAGATGCGGCAAATTACGGCGATTATCAGAGGTGGAGGAGCTGGACCGAGCTAGGGTTGCTTTATTTATATTTTTGAGGATGTATGTACTTATCTGATACATATTGTATATATTTTGGACGATATTGGTGGTTGTTTGTATGTTCACGATGATTTTAGATTGATTTCGTATTCTGTTAGTTTATTTCTTTTATATATTATGTGCGGGATGTTGATTATGAATATTTCTGTATTTGGCTATATGATATACATATTGTTGTGCACATAGCCGGGGAAAATGGGAAGCCCCTTTTTTAAAAAAAACTGATATAATGTCCCTACGGATTACTCCGTAGGGGCAATTGTTGCACCTATGGATTAATCCGTAAGGGGAAGTTTTGATCCTACACATTTCTCCGTAGGGACAAAATATCTGATATTTTATTCTTATGGACTCAGTAATAGAGGCAAAACTTGCCCTTACGGCTTAAACCGTGGGGGAATTTATTAGGCCCTACGGACAGCATCGTAGGGGCATTTATCAGGCCCTACACATAAATTCGTAGGGGCAAGTATTTGTTAGTTATTTGTATGCCTTAGAGGCCATTACTGTACATACGATGTATATTGTAGTGGATGCTTGGACATATATAGGGAGAACTTTCTTGCTCGACATAATAGTACGCTATCTGGTTGCTCTTTATCTTAACATGTACTCTGATTGTCTTTATGTTACATGTTGATAAAGCCCTTAGGATGAGTACTTGACTACCAGGACTATGATGCGGATCATACTAGTGGGAACAGTGTAGTCGCCAAGTACATCCTTCAAATGTTCCCAGTCGTGGGAGTACCGAGACAGGGCATCGATACTCCAGAGTAGACTAGCGTATGCGCTTCTTAACCCATATAATGAGCAATGGATGATCCTATATCCATTGGTGTTTGACATCAGAGAAGGTATACGGGTGCTCAGTGGAGACTGGGTACACTGGACGGACTCGCCGAGAACTCCCAGATGGTATTATACCTCACGTCAGATGGCAGTTCTCTGGTGACACTGGTACAGGTTAGTCTGTAGACCCGAGATCGTCATAGAGTCTTGTGTGATTCCCACTGTGCTTTGATTTCCACCTTACCACGTCCAAGAGGGCGTGCAAAACGGTGGCTTTTGGGTACAGTCCCGAATCACATGGAGGCAATGAGCGATAGGAGGGGATTCGTCTCTCCCGGTATAGGGAGTTGATGTTGCGCTATGTTCGATTGGCTATAACTGGAAGTCCCTGGCCAGGGCTGATTTAGAGATTTGCTGGTAAGTGTTACCAGTAGTTTCTCGACCTGTTATGAGCCTCACATCGACACGACTTATCGGTTACTGGGGTCTGACGTATACCACCCCTAGACTAGATATGCAATATATCAGACGAAGAGACCGGACTGTACGGGAGTGTTACTGATTGGATTCACAGGAGAATGTACAGGCTTGCTTGTTGATCTTCTGATCGCTCAATACCTGGGTGGCTGTTACGTTTAGCTGACCGTTTACAGCTTGTGGGTGTTTGATATGATCATCACCTGCTACCGGCGTATTAACGATTCTTTAGAGTCCTACACAGAGGTTTCTTGACTCAGGCAAAACGGAGTAGGAGCACATATGTGATATGTGCAGGACCGAGGATAATATGATATGAGATACCGTATTCTATTCTCGCGATATTTTGATATGAACCGGGTCATCGGATCAAGTGTTGATTCGATGAATCGGTACATGATATATTAGTCGGTTATATGCGATATAACCGGATTGTCGGATCAAGTGTTGATTCTATAATTTAATTTATAATTATATATGTGATATATTGCATTACATTATCTAATATTGGCTCTCTTTATTGATTCATTTTTCTCACCGGATAATACATTGATATATATTAATTGTATTATTTTCTTTTGTTACAAAAATATATTATATATGTGATATATAATATTGTAACAAGTTATGATTACAAATGCAACATGATTAGTAGAGATTAAACATGGTTAGGGTTTGATTTAGGTTAGCTTATTCATGAAGCTTCTAGAAGCTTTTCTTTTGTTTCTTGCAAAGATATTATGGTTGATATTTTGTGAGATATTCTTTAACCCAACCCAAACCCTTAACCCTAGTAAACTCTCTACAATTGGTTAGCCTCTTCATCTTTAACCATGGGTTGCATTTGTAATTAGAATAACAATTCATTATTCATCACAAATGAGTTCATCTTCTTCTTCCTCCTTGCAAAGCTTTCTAGCTTTGAGTTTTGTGATGAATTAGTGTGAGATTATGAAAATAAAAGAGAGCATAAATCCTACTTCATCATCCTCATCTAATCTAGCCAATTAGATTAGGGTGTTCACATCATTAATACTTGATTAGTGAGTGAGAGCTTAAGTTAAAGAATCTTCAAGGTAGATCATCTTTGTTATCGAAGATCGGAAGCAAGCTTGCATATTTCTCTTCGTGGAGCCTCTCTAGAGTCCGGGAACTTGATGATCGCTGCGAAGGGACCACAACACGGAGCTTATGAAGTGAAGGACTGGACTACAAAGGTTGTAATCCCAAACTCTTAGAAGTAAAGTTGTTTACTTGCTTATCTTTTTGCCTAATCTTTAGTCTAAGATCTTGGTTAGGCTTGTTCGGCACGTCTAAATTTTAAATCGGGCATGGTTGATGCCTTGTAGACCCCTGTGACAGTGCCTAGTAACCTTACAGTGGTATTAGAGCCAAGCTAGAGTTTTAGGCGAAGTCTAGACGAAGTTTAAAGTCCAATCGAACCCCGAAACCCCGGCTCGGACCCCTTCTCTGGAAATTTTTCAAAAATGTTGATTTTTTCATATTAAAAATACTCAGAAAATCATGCAGGGAATTCTAAGAGTTACTGTGAAGTACGACACCCTGACTCCTCCACGTGACCGCGGAACCGCGGCCAAACCATGGGTTTGGCGGCGGTTCTGCGGCCAACGTAGGGAGTTAGGGGTTAACACTTCTGGGGTATATTCTTAGGTACTATTTAATGCTTCAGGGAATTTTTAATTCTACTCAAGTGTTGAGTTTTCTGGAGATCTCTTGTATTCGTTGGTTCGATCGGAAAGTTTAACTTCGTTTAAGTTTTTTTCCTGGTAATTTAGAACGTGTTAAAAAGTTCGAACGGATATCAATAACTCACTTTTTCCCCTGTCGAAAAATTTCCAAGTGTTGGATTTTTCCTTAGTTAAAGAACGTTCAAAGTCGTGCAAGTAACGCGGTGGACCCTCTAGAAGAACACAAACCTTAACTCGATTATGTGACCGTCTGAACCGCCTCTAAACCTTAGGGTTTGGGGCAGTACGGCGTTGCCACATGTGAGGCGTTGGTTTGACCCTTCTACGGCTGGACCATTGGTACTGTGGCATGTGATGGATGCTTTTAAACTCCGCTCAAGTGTTGAGCCATTTGGGAAATTTTGGGTGTTTGTTTATTCGATCGGAAAGTTTAACATTGTCTATTTATCTGGATTGTGATACAATATTTGGAATCCACAAGTAGTTATGAGATAACTAATTTGAATGTTATAAATCTAGCAGTTCAGTCTCAGATGATCGGTTGCCACGGGATTTTGATGCGATCAAAAGTCCGTCGCAATCACGTAGCGTACGCGGATACTTGTTGGGTAAACTTAATAGACAGCCATGCCCCATAGCCCCGACCAAGTGACTGTAGGAGAACCCGTCGCCAAAAGCATCCGTTCGGGTGCTCGCGGCAGCGGTGTTCCGCCTTAGTGCACTTTGTCGACGGCATCGGGGGTGCGGCCGTCTACTAAAGTTTTCGACGAGCATTCGATCAGACAATCGGGAATCATGTTGAATTACCCGACTAGATATTGAAAAGTGTTTTCGTTAATGAGACTAAAATGCGGGGTTTATAATTGTTAGGCATGAGATATCTAAGGAATTCAATTGGTTAGGCATGCGATATCTAAGGAGGTTGCGAATTCCAACTGTTGTGGTTTTACACTTTCTTTTCTGCGACCGTAAGTGTAATATGTGGTGTATCGCCGGTTTCGTTGCTATACATCAACGACAATTAGGATACACATATTTACTTACGTTGATGATATGCAATATTATGTGTTGATGTGATATGTTATATTGGATCGTCGTGTTTTGAATAGCCGGGGGTTTTATGTGAGATGAGAGTTTTTCTTTTTCATTCATGTAAAATTCAATTGTATGTAATAATCTTTTATTGGGGCACTTCCGGGCTGAGGATGATGTCACCATTGTATATTATTTACTTTTCCGCATTAGCATAGACCCAAGACGGGGAGCACAAGTAATCGGGTTCTAGGGTCCAGTGGGAGGCCATCTCGAGGAGTCGAGGCCGGGTCTCCTAACCCTAGAATTGGCAGTGTTGCTTGCCGCTTTCATAGGGGTCTAGGGATGTGGGTTTGGCTATTCATCGCGACCGTGGAATCTGTGTTTTATATAGGCTCGTATTAAAAACACGGACCTCCTAGTATATCCAATATTTCATATATGTTCTTCTACTGCAATGTTCTGTGATGAGATCATATTACTGCCTAAGAGAAATGTTTAGATTGTATATATGAGATATATATTATATATTGTTGATTTCGTTTCAAATCTGATGCTTGTGAAACATAATTAAAATGGGACTTCATTAATGAGATTAATGAAATAAAAGAAATCTAAAGATGTTGTAGAAAATTGTTTAAAAACTGGTAGCTCTAGTTCTTGCTTTGCATAGCGGTGTTCCTTGTAGAACATCCAGCACCTTATTCGATAAGGAAAGATCCGAGATCCCTTCACCGGGAGTGACCTCTTTAGCGAAACTAGCAGATGCTGCATACTCGGTTTGTCTTTTGATTGCTTCTATAGTTTTTGCTTTGCACAGCGGTATTTATGAAATATCCTGCACCTTATTCAATGAGGAAAGAGCCGACGATCCCTTCACTGGGAGTGACCTCTTTAGCAAAACTAGAAAAGGCCTAAAAACACTCCATTTAAAATCACTCGATTCTACAACGATATCAAGTTCATTACGCAAAGGGTTTTCTTAAAAACCTGTCGTAGCCCTCCGTCATTTCAGATAAGTACTTCATAGTATCCGTACTGCGTTTGTTGGCTTTCGTCAAGACATAGTGTGCGGTAGCTATTTATGCTTATCTGCTTATGCATATGATGCAGATTGAGTTAGGGTAGTCGTGCGACTTTGTTGGCTTTCGTCAAGGGCCGTGCGGGTGGGTTTAATTCAATCGGGAAATGACGGGTTGGACTTGACTAGTAGCCTATGGTTTGTTGGGTTTCGTCAAGGTCATAAGATGCTAAGGGTAAAATATTATTGGGAATTTCAAGTGTTGAAATTTGCAATGAGATTGCATACTTTCTATGAGATAGTTGGATCCCGATACCTGCTGCGAGTAAGAGTTACTCCTGGGAGAGTTTTACACATTACAATTAGCCGATCAAGTAGGTGTCTAGAAAGGTGTTAACGGGGTTACGCCCCTGGGAAAACAAGGTTTATTTTAATTAGGTCCATGCGAAAGCACGGGGAACCTCCCTCAAAGTACCGGCACTGGCCTGGCTGAAAGATTGGCGAACTTGTAGGGTGTAATTAATCCCGGCTAGTCTTCCTTTTAGGGTTTGAAGGAAGATTTGACTAAAACAGTGGGAAACATCCTGATTAGGTATATTAATAACCAATCTAATCTTGCAAGAGCATACGCTGAGTGTTTTTTTCTCTCTCTCTCTCCAGGTAGCGACCATGTCACGCCTTAATCAAGATAATAATACGGATGTATTGACCAAACCCGTTTGTTATACTGAGCTGGGGAACGTTGGTCCCGCTCCAACTTATAATTGTTATAAGACAGAGCAGGAAAAAGGGGATTACCAGAATTCCCGTGCCGCCCAAACGAAGAAAGTGCATGCTGATGCATTTTCTTCGGGTGTGTTCATTACAGAGAATTGTTTCTCAGTATCCTTTACATCCTGGGTATGAGATACCGGATCAGGATCCCGCATATGTAATCTGTTACGTAGGCTACAGATAGGTAGAGAACTGAGAACGGGTGATAAGTTTCAAGAGTTGGAAACGGTGAAATTGTTGCAAGCCAAGTCTGTTGGCAGTTATCACCCTGTATTACCAGAATACATTGATTCTGAACGAATATTATTAGATACCGAACCTGATATACAACATCATATCAGTCTCTTTATTAGTAAAGAAGGATATAATTTTGTATTGTTGGATAATGTTTTGAACATTTCCTATATCAAGAGTTGATCGGTTCAGGCACGTTATCTAAAAGCATATACGTTCTAAATCAAACCACAGTTCTTAGTGTACTGAACACACACAAGAGGAAGAGTTCAGAAATGAACAAATCCTTCTTGAGGTATTTTAGACTAGGTCATATCAATGTGGCCCGACTAGCTGAAGTTATATTTAGATGCATATTTAAATTAGTTTGAATTTACATCTTGTGAAACTTACCGGTCATGTCACAAAGATAAGATGACCACAGCTCTGTTTATGGGAAACAGAGAAAGAATTAGTGAACTCTTGGGATTGATACATGATGATGTATGTAAGGTCCCCTGTCTACACATGCCAGGACAGGTTCTTTTTACTTCATTACATTCACTGATTATCTCTCAGGGTTCGGACATATGTTCCTGTTGAAACACAAGTCTGAACTTTTTGAGAAATTCAATGAATATGAGTTAGAAATAGAGAACCAAAATGGGTATAAGTATTATGTCCTTTGATGAGATCAGGGAGGAGAATACCTGAGCATGGAGATTCCTGGACTATTCTAAAGGAGAATGAGATTTTCTCTCAGCATTACTCCTCGGAATACACCACAGCACGTCGGTGTATCGGGGCGGAGCAAACACACCCTATTTGATATGGTGCGCTCTATGATGAGTACTACTGAGTTTCCTATTTCCTTTTGGGAGTTATGCACTTGAGAAGCTGCATACCTATTGAATAGGGTTCTAATCAAATCAGTTGCCTACCACTTCATATGTGATATGGAATGGGAAGAGCCCATATCTTAAGTATGTTAAATTTGGGGTTGTCCAGCCTATGTCTAAAAGCATAATCCAGACAAGCACGAGGCAAAGTCAGTTCTGAAGAAGTTTGTTGGATATCCCAAGCATTCGCAAAGGAATATCTTCTACCAAACCGAGGAACAAAAGATGTTTTATTTCTCAGCATGCTACCTTTGTGAAAGGGAATTTCTTGTAAAAAAATTAGTGGTCATGAGTGTTCCCCTCCGAAAGACGTGCAAGTCGGACGTCTTGCCTGAGATTCGGGGCAGATGCTAATTGGTGCTATCCGTCCACCTCTCCGAAAATGTCAAGTTGATTTATGGCACCGTGTATCGAAGGTTTAAACGGATGCGACCGATGTAGCAAACTTCGTCAAATTCCCCCTCGCTTGAGGGGTTTTTGATTGTGGGGACGCTCTTCCCTGCAGGCGCAAGCCCCTGCAGTTAATTACGCTACCGCATCGCGGTAACAACATTCTCCTTCTCCAGATGGCCACTTCGTGTCGTGGGTGTTTGTTTTGTGTTTGGTTTCCCGTGGATTGTATACGGAGACTAATTTATGTTGTCACCCGTAGGGCGTGGACTAGTCCAAATCCGTATCTTTCTTAGATTTGGTTTTAGGAGGGGTTGGGTTTAAAGATACGTTAGCCTCTTTTGAGACAAAGATCAACTTAAACGTTTGTTAAGGATACATTGGTCTAATTTTAGACTAAGATCAACTTAACAGGATCGTTTAGATCCAGCAAGAGAGCAATTGGGCTCTATTGTTTAGTTTAGTGACATTGCGGTCGATAATTAGTTTAAGGACATTACGGTCCAATGTTAGTTTAAAGACATCGCGGTCGAGGTTAAGGACATCATAGTCCATGAGTTTAAGGACCCCACAGTCCAATGTTAGTTTAAAGACATCACGGTCGAGGTTAAGGACATCATAGTCCATGGGTTTAAGAACCCCACAGTCCGATGTTAGTTTAAAGACATCAAAGTCGAGGTTAAGGACATCATAGTCCATGGGTTTAAGGACCCCACAGTCCGATGTTAGTTTAAAGACATCACGGTCGAGGTTAAGGACATCATAGTCCATGAGTTTAAAGACCCCACAGTCCGTTGTTAGTTTAAAGACATCACGGTCAAGGTTAAGGACATCATAGTCCATGAGTTTAAGGACCCCACAGTCCGTTGTTAGTTTAAAGACATCACGGTCAAGGTTAAGGACATCATAGTCCATGAGTTTAAGGACCCCACAGTCCGTAGTTTAGAGACGTCATAGTCTGTGAAATATGTGGTTGTCGGGACCCGTCACCTCTCTGAAGACGTTGAAGGATTACAATGACAAATATTAGAGGAGTGAAGAGATGTACCCTTGAACCAAGATGGATTAAGTGATCTGTAGTCCGATTTGGAACTAAGATCAATTAATTAGAATTATGAGCACATTGGCTCAGTTAAGTCTGAATTGAGGACTTATGGCCAACTTGGGCTAAGTCCAATTGGATTTGAAATGTTGGCCCTTTGTTGAACCATTAGACATTTGTCTGGGTTCGAGCCCATATTATTCAGCAATGCTAAACATTTTCATCTTTGATTTCCTCAATTTTGAGATTCATTTGGAGGAGGGGCTTTTGCCTCTGGAAAATTAGCCAATTTGGCTAAAAGTAGTGTTAAACACTAGGAAACAGCAGTGTTAAACACTGGAAATAAAGCTCTCAAATTAGTGTTAAACACTAGAGGAAAACACTGGAAAAAGGATTCCCAAATTAGTGTTAAACACTAAAAGATAATCAGTGTTAAACACTGGAAGTAAGATTCTCAAATTAGTGTTAAACACTAAAAGATACTCAGTGTTAAACACTGGAAATAAAGCTCTCGAATTAGTGTTTAAACACTAAAGGAAAGGGGGTCACGTGGGGACACGTGAGAGCGCCCAAAGGTGGGGCCAGATCTCCTTTTCTTCGTTCCGCAATTAAGTGTTAAACACTTTTATATTTTTATTTTGCGCATCACGTGTCGGCACGTGATGGAGGTCTGTGCGCCACTTGTTAAAGCATTTGCTGAGGGGTCACGTGATAACACGTGAGAGCGCCCAAAGCTTAGATTTTCTTTGCTTTTTCTTTCTGTGTTTTGGAGATCACGTGGGAGCACGTGAGGCATTGCCTCTGGGCTGATTCTTTCTTATTTTTGTGGACCTTTTCAAGGGTCACGTGAGGCCACGTGACCTTAGTTCTTGCATGGAGATCTTTTAAGTCTCCTTATTTTACTTTGAGAATTAAATTCTCTGTAGGGTTAAACCCTAATTTCTTTTAGAGGAATTAAATTCCCATATATGTAAAAGAATTAAATTCTTGTATAGGGTGAAACCCTAATTTCATTTTAAGAGGAATTAAATTCCCGTGAATTTGAGAGAATTAAATTCTCAATTAGGGTTAAATCCTAGTTCTGTCCATCTTGAAGGAATTAAATTCCTATGAGTTTGAGAGAATTAAATTCTCAATTAGGGTTAAACCCTAGTTTCATCTTGAAGGAATTAAATTCCTGTGAGTTTGTGAGAATTAAATTCTCATATAGGGTTAAACCCTAATTTTGTTTCGGGAGAATTAAATTCTCTAAACTCAATTCCCCTTCTAAATTTTGGATCTGCATAGCAGGATCTCAACCCGATGAGAATTAAATTCTCAACTTATGGGGAGATGTGCTCTTTGCAGATCTTCAACCAGAGGAAGAACTAAGTTCTTTTGTGCAGAAGAGTTAAACTCTTAGATTTGAGAATTAAATTCTCTGTTTGAAGTTTTGATCCCCTTTCTTTTCTCCCCTAGGGTTTTTCTTTGTTGAGAATTAAATTCTCCTTTCTTTTCTCTTTGAAATTTCAAGATTCCAAAACTCTATCTCTTCAAAATTCTCTATTTTTAATTCTTCCTCTTGGCTCCTATTTATAGGAGAAGGAAAAGAATTAATTTGTTTAGCAAATCTTTCATTGAAAGATTTTGTTTGTTTTCATAGTCAATATGAGCCTTTAGATCATTAAGTGAATTTTATTCACCGTTTGATTTTCAGTCCAAAGATATTCTGTTTGTTATTTCTGGTGAGATTTAGGTAAATCTTTCCTTGTCTAAGATTTTTCCATAAATTGGTGATATTTAATCACCCCTGGATTTTTAATCCAACGGTTCTCCTTAATCCTTTCCCATTTGGAAAGATTTTAGAGAAATTTAGCATTTTAATTCTATTAAACTGTAAGGCATTCAAAGCCTGTCACGTGTGAGCATGTGACCCTCAATTGAGCCCTTTAACAGCCGCTTGTTTATGTTGCTGTTTTAACCATCACGTGTCAACACATGATACCTCATTGAGGTATTTCCTGATTTTTAGAATTAAATTTTATTGAGATGTAAGGCTTGCAAAGCCTGTCACGTGCTGGCACGTGACCCTTGGTCACGTGTGAGCACGTGACCCCCTATTGAATCATTTTTCAGCAGTTTGTTTTCGTTTCTGTTTGATGAAGTTTTATCCATCACGTGTCATCACGTGCCCATTGGTCACGTGTGAACACGTGATACCTCATTGAGGTAATTCCTGATTTTTAATCAGGAAACAAATGCCCCTACAGCGTTGCTCTCACGTGTCTGCACGTGAATGCAACGCTGTCACTTTTGTGACCGTTGGATCCATTTAGGGAATTGGGGAGATGAAACGTTTTCCATCACATCCTATAAATGCAGGGGTCTCTTCAGAAGCGCCTCCACTCTTTCATCTCCTTCCTTTGCTAACTTTTTCCCTTTTTGAGAATTTAATTCTCTTTCTTCAAAGCTTAGTTCTCTGTCTTGCAAATTTTCCAGAGTTTAACTCTGTTGAAAGGTTTCCTTTTCTTCAGGTAATGATCTTGAACGAATGAAGAACTTTTGCAGAAATCTTCGTTGGATTTTAAATCCAGATCAAGGGTTTTTACCTTTAACAAAAACACACATTTTTTATTTTAAGTTCTTTAAAAAGAAAACCCTTCAATCATTAAACAACAGATCTTGCTAAGGTTTCTCTGGTCTTCAGGGGTCAATGGTGATGTTTGCCCTTTTCCATGGAATTTAATTCCATCTCAAAAATGTTTCTGGGAATTTAATTCCCCTTTTTCAAAAGGAATTTAATTCCTCTGAAGAACTCAGTTCTTCCCAGAGAGCTTCTTGGGGTTTTCATGCCCTGAGTTGTCTCTCTGTAACCAAGAAGAAGAATCTTGTATTGGTGCTCTCTGGGAATTTAATTCCCTTGATTCTGTTTGATTTGTTACAGAGTCCAAGATGGATTTCTCTTAGGGGAATGTGTAGGGTCATTTGAAATCCACTATTTATTTAATGAGAATCTTCCTTTTGTCTCATTATGATTGCTTGGCCTCATTATTAGCAAGCCGTCATCTTGATTTTGTGGGACCCATGTGTTTTGTAACCAATGGTCCCATAAAATGAGTCCGCTGTCGCTGTCTTCCATTGTCTTTTTATATATATTTATTTATAATCATATATATATATACACTGTTGGCTTCGCTTTAACGGTTTCCCCTTATTTTATTTCAGGGACTATGACTTCCGTTCCGTACTTTACTTTCACTCGCTCGGAGGCCGCTTTTCCTCAGTCCCCATCTGACGAGGAAGTGATGACGATGATCAGGGCTCATGACCCGAACTGCACCAACTTGCTTTTGTGGGGGACCTGGTATGGTCACATCATCCGCGGCCGCCATAGTTTTCTTTGTGAGATACCGACGGAGCCTACCTGTCCATTCCTGCCGATGGATCCTCCAAGGACTATCTTCGTTGTGGAGTGCCGAATTGGACCCCGATGGGACGGCTTGAGCCTTCGACGACTGGCATCCCAAACCATCCGATACCGGCTATAGATATTTTGGGGCGCCGCATTTTCCAGGGCGAAGCCCAGCCATGGGGGCAGATTTATAAGATAGGGCTTACCCCTCGACACCCCACGGGCTACCTTCTTTGGGCTCGCTACAACTTATCTGCCAACCGCGCGCGACTGCAGAAGGTTGGGCTTTATCAGGCGATCTATGTGTCCCTCTTCCACTACCCGTCTCCTCACGTCTGGTGGGTTAAGGCCTTCCTGAACCAGGGGAATCTTCCCACCAACACTTTCCTCCTGGGGGACTGTGAAGTTTCAATTTCTTTGGAAGAATTTCGCGAGATCTCGGGGCTGCCAATTAGAGGGACACTTTACGAGGAATTGCTGCCTTCTGACAAGTACGCCTTTGAGACTGAGCCCGCAATGCTCGACGGCTTGTCTCCCGAGAACGCCGTCCGCCCCAAACGTCCGAGTTTGATTAAGGCGCTGGGCATCTTCGACAAAATGTTCACAGAATCTGAAGAGCAGGGCGTCACTTTCAAGAGCTTCATCGCCTGCTTCCTTCGCGAGGATGTCCTGTCGAAGACGGCTCCCAAGTTTGCAAACATCAACGACCGCTTTGGGTTTGGTTTGAACAGGCGGCCGACTAAGGAATCGGATTTACCGCAGTATTATATTCCTATCATGTCGCCGGTATCTTTCGAATCGATTACAGCTCCCGACATGAACGAGGAGACATTCTTTGTGGGTTTTATCAGTGTCTGGCTTAGCTGGTTCGTCATCCCCATGCATCGCCGCTTCATGAGAGTCTCGGTTATCTATCCGGCTCATCGTATCGCTGAGGGGACACGGATGGCCGTAGGCATCCCGGCGCTAGCGCATCTCTATCATGGATTAGGCGCCACCGCTAACACCTCAACTCCCGATGTGGATGTAGTAAACTTCTCCCTTCATTACTTTACATCTTGGATTGAGATGCACGTGTTAGGGGCTTTTGCTGTGCATCAGAGACCCGCATTTTATGACGCCTACACTTTTCCGCGACTTATGCGGCTGGTGGACGTTGCAGCTCCCGACCCGACTCAGTTCGGGGCTATTCCCGTGTTGATTGCTCCCTATGCTAGCGCGGGCGGACTGGCATTTGTTGATCGGGTTCTATCTGCTCCTTCAGGTCCGATTCAACAACTCCATGACCAGTCGAAAGGTGAGGTGCCTTCTCTGAAGCCCCGGGAGACCACGCACTTGTACGCGATCAGACCAGGTTATCTGGTATTCCGTCAGAACAGTGCGGCTCTTTTTATGCGGTACAATCTGCATCACTTCGCCCGGCAGCTTGGATATGATCAGGGCGTTCCCTTCGAGGCTTTTACAGTTGCGTCGGTCCCTTCACCCGAAGCTGTTCGTGATGCTGCTCATCACTTCGTGAGGCCGAACACTGGTTCTTACTTCATGATCCCTGAAGCCGATCATATTCCCCGATGCGTGGGGTCCTTTAGGGGCTGGTATCTTCATCGGGTCAGCCCAATTATTGCTGAGGAGAAGAGGTTGCTTCTTGGCTATGGCCCTCCTACTCCAGTTCAGGCCACGGGAGTTCCGCCGCGGCCGCGCGCACCAGTCCGCTTCCTCTTGAGGGACACCAGTGTTGCGCTCATTCCGGGGGAGTCAGAGGTGGACCTTACTCCCACAGTTGGTATGCCATTGGATACCAGTGCTCAGTCAAGGGGTAAAAGGGCGCCAGTAGCAGTACCACCGCCGGCGGCGTCGACAATGACCGTGTCGTCCTCGACAGCACCGCCAAGCGAGGGTGCTGGAAATGAGGGTGTTGAAGGTGAGGTGGGTCGGCGTCGTGCCAAGGCTCCATGGGGGAGGAAACGGTCGTCTTCGGCGGTCGGTTCTGGATCCAAGCGGCGGAGGAAGGTGGCTACCAACCTGCTCGACTCGTTAGTAGAGTCTGAGCCCATTCTTTAGGATGAACCGTTGGCCATGCAAGAGTCGGATGCTGGCTTACTTTTTTCAAGTTCAGCTGCCGAGGAAGCCGCACAATTGGCTGAGACTATAAGACGTTCTAAAGATGAGTCTCAGAACGTAAGGGTTCCGAAGAAGCCCTATCCTGCCGTAATCTTTTACGAAGACCCTTCGTGGATCCGGCGGCGGTTCATCGGCCCTTTGGAGGAATGGAGCGAAAGGGCCCTTAAACAGGCTGCTTCGGAGGATGCTGCGGATGCGCTTTCATTGTGGACTGGCGGCTACGAGTCCACCCTTGAACCTCGGCGAGCACACCTCCTCGAGAAGGAGCATCGGCTTGAACAAGCCATATTGAAAGCTTCCTTACGCATCGGTATGTTCCTGTATTTCTTTGTAATACTTCATATTGCCCGCACTTGTATATATGTATTCTTATTCTTGTGTGAATTGTGCAGAGACTTCAACGATGGGGGAGGTTCCTACGGGCTTACTGACGGTAGAGCCTGTTGACACCCCTAATGAAACACTGCTCAATGTGGAGGGGGTTGACGACACTGTCCCTCTAGAGATAGAGCCTCTTGCGGTGGTTCTTGCTCCCGAAGCACTTGCTCCTGTGGGAGAGGCACCCTTGGTGGTCGCCGCCCCAACGGATCTCCCTAGGGGCGGCCCGGAGGCTAGGATGGAGGTAGTCGAGGCTACCCCCCCTTTGTTGGAGCCCGAGGTCGCGGTGGAGGCCGTTGAAACTGCTATCCCTCCTATTCAGAATGAGAGAAGCATAGAAGGTAACCTTCTACATTTTGAATTAGTATCCTTTCCATTATCTGAACTTTCCTATCTTTTCAGAGTTGCGGGGATTGGCGGCTTCGATTGCCGACTTGTCTCCCAGGCAGTCTTTTCAGCCCCTGTTGGAGATGGCTGCTCCACAAGCGATATCACCTCAACGCATCGTCCTCTCATCTGGGAAAGGTTAGTGTTGTTTACCATTTTTCATAGCATTGTTGTTATTTCGCAAAATGACACTGATGTCCTTTACAGTTCTGGAGGCCGACGACGAGGTTGAGGTTCTCGAAGGGCCAGGGGAGGCTTCGGCTCCTTCTTGCATGACTGTGGGTAAATGAAGTCTCAATATTGTCCCACTTGTTCTTTTGCTTAAAAGTTTCACTGATCTTTTATAAATCTGAACAGCCCTGCCATTTCTCACAGCGCTGGAGTCGCGCATCGCCATGCCGCCCGGCCCTTATGCTTTGCGAGCCTCAGACCGTCTGGCAAAATTAAGCCTCAACTCCCTGTCATCCCTGATCGAGGAGCTTCGCGCGGGCAGTGTAATCACAGACGAAGCGTTTGCTGCTGAAGTTAACGGTTCTCTTCCCTTTCTTGCTACCTATCATAGCGAGGCCATGGTGCAAGTCTGGGTTGAGTTTTGCCGTCAGGTGGAGGCTTGTCTGCACGTGCTCGAGTGTACCCGCCTTTCTTTGGAGGCCGTGGCTGCGAAAGCGGGCTTGCGGGGTCTGATTGAGCGGTGTGCGGCGAACATGGTGTCGTGCGAGAAGAGGCTCGGCTGCAAATTCTCGGAGAGGGAGCTGGCTTCGAAAGCGTTGAATGAGCTCCAAGCCAACCTTACAGCCAAAGCCAACAAAGCGTATGAACTCTGGCGAGTGCTTCAAGAGGCCATCAAGGAGGTAGTGGACATCGACAAAGCCGCCGTGTTCACTCGCGAAAGGGTCGAGGCTCACAAAGCTACCGAGAAAGAGCTCGAAGGTCGGCTTGCCTCATATCAGGCCCAGCAGGCTCAGGCAGAGGCCCGTCTTCTGGCGATACTGAATCATGAAGGCGTGGCCCAGCGAAAGAGGGATAAGATGACCAAGCTGCTAAATCGCCCGCCGGCCTGAAGACTTGCATATCTTCTTTTTTTTACTTCTTTTGTACACACTCCTGAATAAGAGTATATTTTTGTTCTTTCACGAATTGTACTTTGTATCCATTTTGGTTCATGAATAAAAGACATATTTTTCTTCTCAATGGCGTGTGTTCATACTATAATATTGCATTATTGTATTCCCCATTTTATTTGTTTTATAAATAAACAGGTACTTTTGACGCACGTTTGTTGCATATTACAGGATACAGGCTCTTGGAACGAAGACAGTGAAAGAGACAGAAGAAGACACAAAAAAGGGACTTTTGACCAACAAGTAGACGGATCCTAGTCAAGCCTAGACTAAAAACAGTTCACATAGGTACAAGGCAACGCAAGGTCCAAACATGTCAAAGTGAAACAGTTAAAAGACCAATATAAATTTTCACTGAAGATCTGGGGAAGAATAAGAAGCCAAACAGAGAAAAGTAGTGAAGAATAAAGAAGCCCAAATACCCATAATGCAGCTCAAGAAATTTGGTGAGCTGAGCTCACCAAAGGGCCGCGGAACCGCGGCCCAAGGCCTACATTTGCCGTGGTTCCGCAGCCATTTAAAGCCCGTGTCGGTGCAATTTTCTCGTGTCGGTGCATCGGTGCGTGGGTTGGGATTTTTCGTGGGCATATCTGTAAAATCACATACGCGAGAATCTGTAACCCTAGTTTTCCCTGTTTACTTATAAATTGTAATCACAAGTTTGTAAACCCTATGCCTCTTTTCAATGAAATAAAATTCAGAATTAATTCAGTGGGAAGAGCATCGTTTCTATAAGTTTTTATTTTTAAATTCTGCCTTAGTTATAATTTAATTATTGCCCTAGCTCTCTAGTTTAATTCTTGCCTTAGATTAATAATACCATTGCCCTAGTTTAATCTTGCGTAGAACTTTTTAATCTGCAGTAGATAAGTAATTCTTTAGATCTAAACAAAACACATTAATCATAATAAAAATGTTATTTTTAAAAGATCCTCTAATGAGCGAGTAATTTCCTCGCTTGTTAGGGTTAGGAATAAAGGAGAGATTGAGAGATGAATATCTCTCATCTCTTTCAATGCCAAATATTTGTAATAAGTAGAACTTCATGCACGCATGCATGATCCGCTCCCTACGGCACCCTACCCACGAGGTAACGGTGACACCGTAGTATAAAGGACCGGACATGCATGACGTCCATGAAGGTTATAGCAATTAGTAGGAAAGGACGGACAAGGATCTAGAGGAAGAAACTTCGTTTCTTCCCAATCATCCTAATCCTCTTTACTAATAATTGTTATGACTTCTAAAAAGTTTTAATCAAGGGTATTGAAAGAGGTGTTAATCTTTATCTTATCAACCCTACTTTAGACCTAACCCTAACAAGTTCCTTAACCATCGTACAACTTAGTTTTTAAAAATCAATCAACAAAAAAACCAAACCACCATTGGAATCAACTCGTGAAAACATTTAGGAAAATTACACATCCCTGTGGATCGACCCGTATTCACCGCCTAGCTGCAAAGCGACGCCGTTTCTGATTACAGTTAACATATATTTTTGCACTAATCAAATGGCGCCGTTGCCGGGGATGGCATAAAATTTCTTTTGTGTAATTTCGGGTTGATATAAATTTTAAAAAGTATAAAAATCTGAAAATAGAAAGAAATAAAAAAAAATTATCAATTTTTATCTGTTTGAAGGGTTTATCTTTTGAATTTTGCAGGAATAGCGAAGATTCTCGGATCTGGAAATTTACAGAGGGCAAAATAGAAAAAATCACATCAGAACAGAAGGGAAAGTTCACAACAGAGCAGTACAATTTTTTTCAGGAGCCGATCCCGTCACCAGACCGCGAAACCGCGGCCATTTAGCGCACAGAACCGCGGAACCGCGGCGGTTTAGCCTCCTCTCTGCGCGAAATTTTCTCGGTTTGTCTTCTCCTTCTCCCCTCTGCAACCTAAAATATATCCTTTATGAAAAATTTCTGCAGGATTTCTTTGCGCTAAAAATCTTCTCTCCCCTTCTAAATAACAGATTTTCTGCAGGTTTTTTTGCGCCGCGCTAAAAAATTGATTGCAAGTGAATTTAATGTTTTGCATAATTTAATCGGACTTTAAGGGGCTATTGACCAAACTCAGATTGGGTGGGGATTTCATCACCCTTTCCAGGACCCCAGAAAGCACTTAAAGCATTTGCATTGACCACAATTAAGTAAAAAATACTAGACTCAGCCCTAAGGACTTCGAGCTCAATAGGAAAAAGGACTAGTATAGGCATCGACCGTTTATCCTAACCTGGCTTTACGGTGCCTAGGCAAGTGTGTCAAAGGCTAGTGGTTTTTAATTAGGCCCACTATTGTGGTTCCTTCCCACTTACCTGGCACTTACCTGGCCGCAATTGGCGGTGAAGAGGCGGTTTGAGGTCCTATTTCTAGCCCTAGTTAGGAGCTGTCTAGCAGACCTAGGTAACCCTAGATCTAGGCCTGATTGTGCATGTGTGGTTGATAGCAATTGTGTCACGAGTCTTTTTTTCAAAAATCTCTTTGCAAACATTCTCACATAAAAAAAAAAATCTTTTCAAAACTTGCAACTTGTCGCTGAGAAAACTTGCAACTCACTTACACCACTTCCCTTCTTTGACGTTATCTTACCTCCACATTCTGTTTTTCAATTTTTTTCTGACTACACTACCCCTTTAGTGTATGTCACTTTGGACTAGGGATACTAACGCTCGATTAGTCCGTGTTTCGTTGGTACCGACCGACGAACCCTTCGACACTGAAGTCGACATTCCGTCCACTTTCTTACCTCCACCTTCAAATTCTTCCACCGAAGGCATGTCGAGATTCAACCCCAACGATACCTTACCGACGGGAATGATTCCACCTCCGTTAGGTGCGAATAACCCGAATCAACCGCCTGTTGAAGCGCCCGCACGAGTTGCGCTCCAAGATCTCTTCTACCCCGTCCGCACTTCTTTACCTACCTGTCTTTCACCCCCACCAGCAAATGGGGACAATTTTGAAATAAAACCACATTTCATCAATATGCTGCCAAAATTTGGTTTGGAATCTGAAGACGCATATATATTTATCAATAAATTCCAAAATGTGTGCGCTATGACCCAATTAAGTGATGACGCTATAAGGCTAAGGCTCATTCCTTTTACCTTATGTGACCTAGCCGAGAAGTGGCTATACAGCACCGCATCACATTCCATTAGAAATTGGGAAGAGTTTGTGAAAGCTTTTCTTAAAAAGTCCTATCCTCATCACAAAACTGGTAGAATCCGTAACGAGATTATACAATTTTCACAGCTTCCTTCCGAACCATTTTGGAAGTGCTTCGAGAGATTTAAAGACCTACTCGTTCAATGCCCTCATCATGGGATCGAAAGTTGGCAACTTTGCCAAACATTATACGAGGGATTGAACTCGGCAACGAAGCAGTTGCTAGAAACCATATGTCAAGGTCATTTTCTCTCCAAGTCTAGTGACGAAACGTGGCAGTTTCTTGAGGATCTTAGTGAACAAACAATTCAGTGGGAGAGTACCAAGACCACATCATCTTCTTCTAGTGGTCAATCTAGGGCAGGCATACATCAAGTAGAGATGTCGATTGCTATAAAGGCCGAGATGGCCGCTCTTACGAAAAAGCTAGAAGCGATTGAGACCAAAATCTCATCGTCTTCTCCTGCCCCTGTTGTGCCTCCACGAACTGTTTGTGCTTGTTGTTCGGCTCCATCACATCTCACCGAAGAGTGTCCTTACAATGCATCTACTCAAGGACAGGATCAAGTCAATGCTGCCTTTCAGCAACGACAGAGAAACGATCCATACTCTTCGACATACAATCCGGGGTGGAGGAGTCACCCAAATTTCGCTTGGAACCAAAATCAACAATTCCAAGAAAATAACAATTTTCAAGGGCCTCCTCCACAACAACAACAAGCACCTCCACAAACTCAATTTCAACAGCAACCTTTCCAACAGCAAATCCAACAGCAACCTTACCCTAATCAAGTGAACAATTTTGTGCCTAACAATTCTTACGTACCAAACAATTTTGTTCAACCTAACAATGACAAGGTTAGCTCGCTCGAAAGAAGTCTAGATGCTTTCCTAAAGAAATCTACACAGTCTACAGTAAGACTAGAGACTTCTATTCAATCTTTGGTGCAGAACAGTGCCTCACACGATCAAAGCATCAAATCTATTGAGGCACAAATTGCACAACTCAATGCAGCATTGAGCGAGCGAGAGAAAGGAAAGCTCCCATCTCAACCACTGCCCAATCCCGGTCACGCACATGCTGCACATCAACAGCAAACTTATAACGTAAACGCTGTGACCACGTTGAGATCAGGGAAAATGTTACAAAACAATGTGGGCATTCACAATGACACCCCTGCCGGTGGTTCTTCTTCACCTTCTTCTTCTTCGTTAGAGCCTGTTCTCCATCATTCACAAGGCTCTACTCCTTCTAGCTCGAACGGACCCACTTCTCACAGCACGAACACATCTACACGGGGTCCCGTTCCAACTCAACAATCTGATCCTCAAAAATTGGACTCAACAACATTTCAAAATGCTCCTTTTCCAAACCGGTTGAGATCCAATAAACCAACTCCACAAATGGAGAAGATTGTCGAGTTGTTCAAACAGGTAAGCATAAATATCCCTCTTTTGGATGCAATCCAACAAGTTCCTTCATATGCAAAAATTTTAAAGGAATTATGCACCAAAAAGAGGAAGTCACAAGTACCAAAGAAAGTTTTCGTCGTTAGTGCTGTTAGTGATGCTCTTGTCAATTCTTTACCCCCAAAGCAAAAGGACCCCGGTTGTCCTACTATTTCGATAACAATTGGGGACAAGAACATCAATAGAGCACTATTAGATCTTGGTGCTAGTGTAAATTTGCTATCTTATTCCGTGTATGAACAATTAGGGGTTGGAGAGTTGAAACCCACTCGTTGTACTCTCCAAATAGCTGATCGATCAATCACCCATCCAAGGGGTGAGCTAGAGGATGTGTTGATCAAAGTTGGGGAGTTCATATTCCCCATTGATTTTATTGTTATGGATACACAACCTGTTGCTAACTCACGGAACTAAATTCCGGTGATTCTCGGTCGACCATTTTTGGCCACTTCCAATGCCGTAATCAACTGTCGCAATGGCTCCATGACTCTATCCTTCGGGAAGACGTCTAGTGAGTTCAATATTTACAAGTCAGGAAGTCTGCCCCCCGTTCCTAATACTTGTACACGAGAAGTTTGCTCTATTCATGAAATCACGCAGGAGGACTGCGAGTTTGAAAGTTTCTTGTTTGATGAGAACAGTTTTGATGCCACTAGTGCGTCCCTCCTTGAGCCTACCACAGTTGACACAACCGATATTGATTATGAAAGTTTCACTTTTTCGGATAATGACGACTCACAGCCCGAATATGAGTCTTTTGAATTTTTGGATGAGTTAGTTGAACCATCTGAATCGGTTGTTTGCGGTGATTTCGAACCTGTGTTGGAGTCCTTTGAGTTCGAAGTAGATTCCGCAATGATTCTTTCACCTCCGAAACTTGAACTCATGTCCTTGCCGCCTCACCTTAAATATGTTTACATAGGTGAGAATGAGACTTTTCCCATTATAATATCAGCCTCTTTAGCCTTCGAGCAAGAGAACGTTATTTTAAAGGTCTTACAAGATAGGCGGCAAGTTTTCGGTTGGACTATGGCGGACATCGAGGAGATTAGTTCCCTCATAATTGAATATCATATGCAATTGATGGATGATGCCAAGTCAACAAAGGACCCACAGAAATATTTTGGGGGTATTGTGGTGAGTCAACCTCCTCCTTTAGAAGTTGAACCGCCCTCGTTTCTTTTAATAAGCTATGAGAATGCCAATATTCCACTGACTGCTGATCATTCTCATTCTTGTTTTGATTCATCACCACATCATATCTATTTACTTCCATACTTTCCCTACCATCACTCCTATCTTCCCCAATTCTTTTTGGATCGGTACAACATGTTCTTCCACCAACCGACACTCTTTACAGATAAATTTTTCGACCGGTTGGTGTTGATGTTTGGTCTGTGCAAAGTCTGGCAGTAATGTCTAAAATTGTTTCACTGAAGTTTGGGGGGGCCTTTCTGTATATATTTTTGTTTTTCCTTTAACAATAAAAAAAATAATAATAAATAAACAGGGGAGTGCCGACATTTTCACCCTATTGGTGCAGCATGACAGTGAGGAGGACACTGTCCAGTTCAAGTTTGGGGGTATGCTCGGTACGTCTTCTTCCTTCGCATTCATTTGCATATTTATTTGAAAACCCATAAAAATTGAAAATTTTCAAAAAAATTTATAAAAAAAAATTATTGTATTCAATTTTGGCCATATTTAATTTGAGTTTGACAAATAGGTTAACTAGCTGCGAACAACTAGATCTTAGACTTGGTAAATTAAAAACCCTAAAAATAACCTTCTTTAAAGATTAACGGTAGAAAGTATATGTCTTTGTAGTTTATTTAGAAATAGGCAAATTTTGAGTTCACTTTTTGGGCTAAGTTGAAATAAAGGAAAAATATTGATATTCTTATTAGAGTATAAGTTGAAAAATAATTCCTGGCTTAAGTATGGATTCTAAAAATGTATACCCTACAAAATTGCACAATCACACACCTTAAAGCTTGGAATAGTAGAGAAGACCTTGAAATGCTCTTGTCTAAAAGTCCTTAGTACGAAGAAAATGAAAAATACAAAAGTGAATAAAAAAAATGAACACTGGTTTTGTGATTACTTAAGGCTAAAAATAGAAAAATATATAGCGAGAGTGCTTCATCACCTAGTGCCTTAGACCAACTGGTTTGGGAGTCACTGCTAAAGCCTTGGGTGTTGCAAAACTAGGACGTACGCTTTAAAACGCTAACGCATTTTGTAATCGGTCGTTGGTACCTCAAGAAGTATTAACGGTCGCATGAAGGATGTGTAAGCGAAATTCACCAATTAATAAGTACTTAGGATAACGGACAAGGGTATGATTGCTTGATTTGAATTTCCAAGTGTAGGGGTGATCTATACACACACGTGGGGATATGTGATTAGAATTTAGATAAGAGAAAGGAATGAAGAATAAAACTTATATCTTTAGTAGAGTTGATAGAAAAATTCCTAAGTGGAGATGGAACCCTAAAAGGAAAACCTAAGAAATGCCGAAAGCTGAGTGATTCTATAGAACATATATAATCTTAAGTTAAATGATGAGGAAGTGTGAAGAATATGGGTGGATAGTTTATGAGTCGATGATAATAGAATTCTGTGTTAGAAAACCTAATTGGAGAATTATTGTCGAAAAAGCCAAATTGATAGGATTTTGTGGGTGTAATCCGCTGAAAACCCTCAGGAGACAACACTCCTCCTACTAGGGACACCTACAGGTTTAACGGCTTATTGCACGTGCTCAGTGCAATCGCGTTTGGCTGCGAAAGTGCGGCTAGGTTAGGTTTTATCAAGAATAAAATAATAAGTTTGCTCGAGGACGAGCAAAAGATAAGTTTGGGGGTATTTGTTCATACTATAATATTGCATTATTGTATTCCCAATTTTATTCGTTTTATAAATAAACATGTACTTTTGACGCACGTTTATTGCATATTACAGGATACAGGCTCTTGGAACGAAGACAGTGAAAGAGACAGAAGAAGACACAAAAAAGAGACTTTTGACCAACAAGTAGACGGATCCTAGTCAAGCCTAGACTAATAACAGTTCACATAGGTACAAGGCAACGCAAGGTCCAAACATGTCAAAGTGAAACGGTTAAAAGACCAATACAAATTTTCACTGAAGATCTGGGGAAGAATAAGAAGCCAAACAGAGAAAAGTAGTGAAGAATAAAGAAGCCCAAATACCCAGAATGCAGCTCAAGAAATTTGGTGAGCTGACCTCACCAAAGGGCCGCGGAACCGCGGCCCAAGGCCTACAATTGCCGCGGTTCCGCGGCCATTTAAAGCCCGTGTCGGTGCAATTTTCTCGTGTCGGTGCGTCGGTGCGTGGGTTGGGATTTTTCGTGGGCATATCTGTAAAATCACATATGCGAGAATCTGTAACCCTAGTTTTCCCTGTTTACTTATAAATTGTAATCACAAGTTTGTAAACCCTATGCCTCTTTTCAATGAAATAAAATTCAGAATTAATTCAGTGGGAAGAGCATCGTTTCTGTAAGTTTTTATTTTTAAATTCTGCCTTAGTTATAATTTAATTATTGCCCTAGCTCTCTAGTTTAATTCTTGCCTTAGATTAATCATACCATTGCCCTAGTTTAATCTTGCGTAGAACTTTTTAATCTGCAGTAGATAAGTAATTCTTTAGATCTAAACAAAACACATTAATCATAATAAAAATGTTATTTTTAAAAGATCCCCTAATGAGCGAGTAATTTCCTCGCTTGTTAGGGTTAGAAATAAAGGAGAGATTGAGAGATGAATATCTCTCATCTCTTTCAATGCCAAATATTTGTAATAAGTAGAACTTCATGCACGCATGCATGATCCGCTCCCTACGGCACCCTACCCATGAGGTAACGGTGACACCGTAGTATAAAGGACCGGACATGCATGACGTCCATGAAGGTTATAGCAATTAGTAGGAAAGGACGGACAAGGATCTAGAGGAAGAAACTTCGTTTCTTCCCAATCATCCTAATCCCCTTTACTAATAATTGTTATGACTTCTAAAAAGTTTTAATCAAGGGTATTGAAAGAGGTGTTAATCTTTATCTTATCAACCCTACTTTAAACCTAACCCTAACAAGTTCCTTAACCATCGTACAACTTAGTTTTTAAAAATGAATCAACAAAAAAACCAAACCACCATTGGAATCAACTCGTGAAAACATTTAGGAAAATTACACATCCCTGTGGATCGACCCGTATTCACCGGCTAGCTGCAAAGCGACGCCGTTTCTGATTACGGTTAACATATATTTTTGCACTAATCAGCGTGTCCCTTTTATTGAATGTATTCTGCGGATAGTCTATCTTGATCTCTTTGCAGGACAACGATGGCTTAGGATTCAGGGTTAAGATCTGCCTCCTAAGACTTTTCAATTTTATGAGCCGTGAGGGTCTCATAAAGAGTTTTTCTCCCTACAGGTCGAGGGGATCACATAGGTGTAATTTCTCCTTAAGAATCGTGAGGATTCCTAAGCGTGTTTTCCCCTTGAAAGTCGTAAGGATTTCACAAGAGAATTCGGTCCCTTACGAGTCGTGAGGACCCGCAAGTGATGGGTGAAGTTATCCTTATCCGCATTTCACAGAGTTAAGGGTTGCTCTGGATGCTTCCCACGGGTTCACTGCCGTGTTTGGTGAGGACCAGGCTCCACTCTGGATGTTCTCCAGGGTACCGTAGTGTAAAGACATCGCGGTCGAGATTAAGAACATCATAGTTCGTGGATTTAAGGACTCCACAGTCCGTTGCTAGTTTTAAGACATTACGGTCGAGGTTAAAGATATCATAGTCCGTGGATTTAAGGACTCCACAGTCCGTTGTTAGTTTTAAGACATTACGATCGATATTAAGGACATCATAGTCCGTGGATTTAAGGACTCCACCGTCCGTTGTTAGTTTTAAGACATCACGGTCGAGGTTAAGGACATCATTGTCCGTAGATTTAAGGACTCCACGGTCCAATTTTTGCTCTGGATGCTTCCCACAGGTTCACTGCCGTGTTCGGCGAGGACCAGGCTCCGCTCTGGATGCTTCATACGGGCTCATTGCCATGCTCTGCGAGGACCAGGATCCACTCTGGACGTTTCCCACGGGGTCATTGCCGTGTTCCACGTAACCAGGCATTTTGTTCTAGATGCTTCCCACGGGTTCACTGCCGTGTTCGGCGAGGACTAGGCTCCGCTCTGGATGCTTCATACGGGTTCACTACCGTGCTCTGCGAGGACCAGGATCCGCTCTGGACATTTCCCACGAGGCCATTGCCGCGTTCCACGTAACCAGGAATTTTGCTCTAGATGCTTCCCATGGGTTCACTGCCGTGTTTAGCGAGACTAGGCTCCGCTCTGGATGCTTCACACGGGTTCACTGCCGTGCTCTGCGAGGACCAGGATCCGCTCTGGATGCTTCACACGGGTTCACTGCCGTGCTCTGCGTAACCAAGAATTTTGCTCTAGATGCTTCCCACGGGTTCACTGCCGTGTTCGGCGAAGACTAGGCTCCGTTGTGGATGCTTCACACGGGTTCACTGCCGTGCTCTGCGAGGACCAGGATCCACTCTGGATGTTTCCCACGGGGTCATTGCCGCGTTCCACGTAACCAGGAATTTTGCTCTAGATGCTTCCCACAGGTTCACTGCCGTGTTTGGTGAGGACTAGACTCCGCTCTGGATGCTTCACACGGATTCACTGCCGTGCTCTGCGAGGACCAGGATCCACTCTGGATGCTTCACATGGGTTCACTGCCATGCTCTGGGAGGACCAGGATCCGCTCTGGATGCTTCACACGGGTTCACTGCCGTGCTCTGCGTAACCAGGAATTTTGCTCTAGATACTTCCCACGGGTTCACTGCCGTGTTCGGTGAGGACTAGGCTCCGCTCTGGATGCTTCACATGGGTTCACTGCCGTGCTCTGCGAGGACCAGGATCCGCTCCGGACGCTTCCCACGGGGTCATTGTCACGTTCCACGTAACCAGGAATTTTGACTTTATCCGCATTTCACGGAGTCGGGGTTTGACTCTTGGTTATTCGTGCACCGCCGAGTCATAGAACTGGGGGTTGCCACTGTTCCGCTTTGCTGTGATGTTGTGTCTGTTGTAATGCAACGAATGTTGAGATGATCTCTAGGCTGTCTGTGAACCATCGAGATTTGGCTTCTTCTTCTGATGAAACCTGGGGAAGAAGGGTGTGGTTCCTTCTTTGTTTGCGCCCCTGGATTGTATACAGGCGTTGCTGTGATATTACCTGTAGGGTATAAATTTCATTTTATATATTTTTTATTTTATTTCTTTCCGCGGTGCTCTGTCATTTCAGCTTTTTATATCGCGAAGGTCGCGATTGCCCCATCATTTCGGCTATTTTTCGCGGTGCCCAATCATTTCGGCTATTTATTTTATTTTTACTCGCTGCTTTTTATTGCGAGTTGCCCAATCATTTCGGCTATTTTGCATGCATACTTTTTTTTACTTGCTGATTTTTATTTGCAAGTTGCCCCATCATTTCGGCTATTTCGTATGCATGTGTGGTTTGCTGTCTTTTTGCTGCAAGCTTGGAATTAGACACCGATTTTGGCATCAGCATCGCTGCAACTGGGATATTACCAGGAGCGAATCATCATTTGCCTCTGTCGATATCGAACAAAGATGGCTTAGTAGACAGGGTTAAGATCCTGTCGACTAAGGCTTTTGACTTCATGAGCCGTAAGGGTCTCATAAAGGTATTTCTCCCTACAAGTCGTGAGGATCTCATAGGTGCATTTTCTCCTTAGGAGTCATGAGGATTCCTAAATGTATGGTCTCTTATAAGTCGTAAGGATCTTACAAGAGTGCTTTCTCCTTATAAGTCGAGAGGACTTACGAGGGCTGTTCACCGTGTAAACATATCCCTAGTCACGGATGAGACTTTGTTAGGGAAATGTTTATTCGCGCCCGTGGATTGTATACAAGGGTCAATACTGAACCGCTTGTAGGGCATTAGTGGAGGTTGTGGGGACTGCTTAAGAATATGTTCAGATCCCTGTAGCTTAAGACTTTCAAATCTTATAAGCCGTGAGGGTCTCATAAGAAGGTTCTCCTTACGAGTCGTGAGGATCTCGCAAGTGTAATTTCTCCTTAAGAATCGTGAGGATTCCTAAGTGTGTTGCTCCCTTGTGAGTCGTAAGGATCTCACACAGGTGGTTTCTCCTTACAAAGTCGAGAGGGCCTTGCAAGTGTCTTTTAACGAGGTTGCGTCATTTTCCGGTTTTCACAAACACTCGCCGGTAGCCCTACTGTTTTTACTCACGGAGCCCTTCCGGGTTTTCATCCGTGCCCATTTTTCTTATGGACATACCGTTTTCCTCTTTTTTTTTATTCGAACGAGGTTGTGCCCTTTCGGGTTTTCACAAGACTCGCCGGTAGCCCTGCTGTTTTTACTAACGGAGCACTTTCGGGTTTTCATCCGTGCCCATTTTGCTTATGGACATACCGTTTTTTTTACGAGTCTATGCCCTTTCGGGTTTTCACAAACATCGCCGGTAGTCCTACTGTTTTTACTCACTGTGCCCTTTCGGGTTTTCATCCGTGCCCATCTCGCTTGTGGGCGTACCGTTTTTTTTTACCACGTCAGCCTGAAGATGCCGCGGGTTGGGAGTAGTTTAACGACGTTTTGGTCATAGGTCAACGTACGATTATGCAGCTAGATTTTGCTGCAAATCTTCGCATGTTTGGTGCCGGTGGTGGATTTCTTGAAGAGAGGGCTGAGGCGACTTCTTCGTCAGAGTCGCTTCCAAAGGTGATAACTTACAATCCCTTGGTGTCGGCTATGTGACAGTTTCCAGCAGCTCTTTCGCGCTCATCTATCGTGCTTTTCTGTTCCCGACGAGCCTTGCACTTCACTCGTTGAACGTGTCGTCGATGGGCAACATATCCCTGCCACCAGTTTTTAAAGGCTATGCACTCCTCTGTGGGGTGTGCAATCTTCTGATGGTATAGGCAGAAGTTAGGATGTATGTCCGCTTCATCAAGACGTATATTGCCAGGGGAATTTCCTTTGAGAGAGGGTAACTTCATTCCTATTGCCAGGGCCCTAGCGAATTGATTCCTTACTTTAAGCTTGCTTTTGCTGGCGATAGGGATGCTTTGCTCCAGTCGGGGTGTCTCGACCTTTTCCTCCAGTCGTCGGCGTTTGGCACTTTCAAATATAGTCAGTTCATGCTCTCGATTGGCTTTGCTTTCCTGACGGGCTTCGTTTAGGAATGCATCAATCATTTCGTCTGATGGTCCTAGAAGTTCAGGCTCAGAATTTGCCCCTGGTTTTTCTACATCCAAAGCTTCTTCACCGTTTATTAACGAGTGAGAGATCACATGATAGCTTGCCACATAATCCTCAGACTCATCCGACGAGTCTTCTCCATTGTCATCATCTTTTTCCACAAGGACGTGGGTGAGAAATTCTTGGAGTGTGACTGGGTTCCGCGCCTTCTGATTATATTCTTCCAACGCGTCAATCTGCTTTTGCAGGTCCGTGCGCTTGCCACCAAGCTTCACGGGCTTCTTGGATTTCTTCTTCTTCTTCTTCGAAGATTTTGACGGATGTTCCCCTCCGAATGGCGGCGCACAAGACTGCGATGTCCTGACGCTGAGATTCGGGGCAGATGCTATTTGGTTTTATCCGTCCACCTCTCCGAAGATGCCAAGTTGATTTATGGCACCGTGTATCGGAGGTTTAGACGGATGCGGCCGATGTAGCAGACTTCGTCAGATTCCCCCTCGCTTGAGGGGTTTTTGATTGTGGGGACGCTCTTCCCAGCAGGCGCAAGCCCCTGCAGTTAATTACGCTACCGCATCGCGGTAACAACTTTCTCCTTCTCCAGAATTTCACTTCGTGTCGTGGGTGTTTGTTTTGTTTGTGGTTGCCCGTGGATTGTATACGGAGACTGAGTTATGTCGTCGCCCGTAGGGCGTGGACTAGTCCAAATCCGTATTATCTTAGATTTGGGTTTGGGGGTTTGGGTTTAAGGATACGTTAGCCTCGTTTGAGACTAAGATCGACTTAAAAGTTTGTTAAGGACACGTTAGTCTAGTTTTTAGACTAAGATCGACTTAAACGGGATCGTTTAGATCCAACAATAGAGCGGTTTAAGGGAGCCCTATTATTTAGTTTAGCGACGTTGCGGTCAATAGGTAGTTTAAGGACATTGCGGTCCATAGGTAGTTTAAGGACATTGCGGTCCAATGTTAGTTTTAAGACGTTGCGGTCAAGGTTAAGGACCTCATAATCCGTGGATTTAAGGACTCCATAGTCCGATGTTAGTTTTAAGACGTCGCGGTCAAGGTTAAGGACCTCATAGTCCATGAGTTTAAGGACCCCACAGTCCGTTGTTAGTTTTAAGACATCTCGGTCAAGGTTAAGGACGTCGTAGTCCATGAGTTTAAGGACCCCACAGTCCGTTGTTAGTTTTAAGACATCTCGGTCAAGGTTAAGGACCTCATAGTCCATGAGTTTAAGGACCCCACAGTCCGTGTCAATATGTGGTCATCGGGACCCGTCACCTCTTTGAAGACGTTGAGGAATTACAACGCCAAGTATCAAAGGAGTGAAGAGATGTACCCTTGAACCGGGGTGGATTAAACAGTCTTTGGCCCAATTTGGGATCAAAACCAATTAATTGTGTTATGAGCCCATTAGCCCAATTAAGTTTGAATTGAGGACTTATGGCCATCTTGGGCTAAGTCCCATCATGTTTAAAATACTGGCTTTCTGTTGGTCCATTGAAGGAGAGGCTTTGCCTTTAGCCATTTAACCAATTGGGCTGAAGTTAGTGTTAAACACTAAAGATCAGCAGTGTTGAACACTGGGAACAAGTTAGTGTTTTAACACTAAAAGACAGTTGGTGTTAAACACCAGCAACAGGGGGTTCAAATTAGTGTTAAACACTAGAGCAAATCAATATCAAACACTAGCAGCAGAGATTTCAGATTAGTGTTAAACACTAAGAATAATCAGTGTTAAACACTGGTGACGGAGATTTTAATTTAGTGTTGAACACTAAGGGAGTTAATCTTAAGCTCTGTTAACAGGGGTTTAATTTAGCGTTAAACACTAAGAAATTCAGTGTTAAACACTGCAAATAAAGTTCTTTGATTAGTGTTGAACACTAAGGCCAAACAGTGTTTAACACTGGATTCCGGGATTCCAATTTAGTGTTAAACACTAAGGCAAGAGGGGTCACGTGGTAGCACGTGAGGGCGCCCTCCCTTCATTTGTTCTGCTAAGAATATCGTATCTTTTGGAGCATCACGTGCCATCACGTGACGGGCATTGAAATGCTTATATGTTAAAGCTTCTGCCAAGGGTCACATGGGTCACGTGAGGCACTGCCTCAAAGGGCCTTTTCTGCGGATCTTTTCGGGGGTCACGTGGTGGCACGTGACCCTGCCTCTATGTATGTTTTTTTTAGAAGATCTATTAATCCCTTTTAATAATTAAGCTCTTCATAGGGTTGAACCCTAACAATAATTTTAGAGGAATTAAATTCCTATTTCCTTCTGAAGATTTATATTCTGGGATAGAGTTGAACTCTGAATGGGGTTAAACCCTAATAACAGTTTTAAGGAATCAAGTTCCCACTCTCTTTTAGAGACTTATTTTGAGGAATGAGATTCTGTCGTAGGGTGAAACCCTAATTTCTTTTTTCTTAAGGGAATTAAATTCCTGTTATTTTAACAGAACTCAGTTCTTAACTAGGGTTGAACCCTGAATCTGTTCATTCTGAAGGAATTGAATTCCTGTAACATAGGGTTAAACCCTAATTTTATTTTAAAGGAATTAAATTCCTATAGTTCTGTGAGAATTAAATTCTCAAACTCACATTCTCTCTCTATGCTTTGGATCTGCATGGCAGGATCTCAACCCAATGAGAATTAAATTCTCAATTCAAGGGGGGATGTGCACCTTGCAGATCCTCCACTAAAGAGAGAACTATGTTCTTCTGTTTAATATCAGAGTTAAACTCTGCTGAGAATTAAATTCTCTTTTAAAGCCCTTCCCTTTCTTACCTAAGCTTTTCTTTTGCAGAAGATACAAATTCCTCCAAAGTATCAAGGCTCTCTCTTTTCTCTCTCTGTCCTCTTTTTCTCTTTCTTTTCTTTGTGTCTCTTGGCTCCTATTTATAGGAGAAGAAGCAGAATCAATTAGTTTTGGTGATTTTTCATTGAGAGATTTAATTTGTATTCACCATTCGTTTGGACCTTTGGATTATTAGATGAATTTTATTCACCATCGGATTTTAAATCCAGAGATTCTCCTTTGTTATTTCGGTTAGATTTTAAGGGGAAATCTTTCCAAGTTCAGGCTTTTTCCACAAATAGATGATATTTAATCACCTTTAAATCTTTAATCCAATTGGTTCCAAATAATCACTTTCCTTTGGAAAGATTTGAATGACGTTCAGAATTTAATTCTGTTAAATAAATGGGCTTTGAAAGCCGGTCACGTGTGACCACGTGACCCATGGTCACGTGTGGGCACATGACCCTTGGTCACGTGTAAGCACGTGACCCCCCTGGAACGAGCTTTCTTTTTCTTCTGCGCTATTTCTTTGCCGCTGCTTGGTCATCACGTGCCAACACGTGACCACTGGTCACGTGTGAGCACGTAACCCTCGTCTGGAGCCTTTTTCTTGATTTAATCAGAGAATGAGTCTGCTTTTGCCGCTGCTTTTAAATGTCACGTGCCAACACGTGACTGCTGGTCACGTGCTAGCACGTGATGCCTCCTTCGTAACTTTTCCTGATTTTAAATCAGAAAACAAATGCCCCCACAGCGTTGTTCTCACGTGTTTGCACGTGAGTGCAACGCTGTCACTTTTTGTGACCGTTGGATTCCTCTAGGGATTTGGGGAGATGAAGCGTCTCCATCACATCCTATAAATACCCATGTCTCTTCAGAAGAGCCTTCACTTTGCTCATCTTCTTCCTTTGAGAACTTTTTCCCTTGAGAATTTAATTCTCGTTTCCAGAGCTTAGTTCTCTGCCTTGAAGATCTTCCAGAGTTTAACTCTGTTCGAAGAGACTTTTCTCTTTAGGTAATGCTCTCATATGAACGAAGAACTCTCACATTCCTCTGGATTTTAAATCCAAAACAGGGGTTTCTACCCTTTTCAATATGAACCCATTTTCCCTTAAGTTTTTTCCACTGGAGTATGGAATAGAACTTTCAACGGTAGATCCTTTTAGGGTTCATATGATCTTTAGGGAGATACTGGTGACGGTTAAGATCTATGGAATTTAATCCTATCCAAAAGAGTTTTTGGGAATTTAATTCCCTTTTTCTTAATAAGGAATTAAATTCCTACGAAGAACTCAATTTCTTCACATGGGGGCTTCTTGGGGTCTCTTGACCCGAGGTTGTCCTTCTGCAATTAATGAAACAGGAGCTTTGTAATGATGTCTTCTGTGGGAATTTAATTCCTTTGATCCTGTTGGATCTGTTGTAGAGCCCGAGACAGATTTGTCCTCTAGGGGGAATGTGTAGGGTTACTTGAATCTCATTCTTTATTTAATGAGGATATTCCCTCTGTTTTATTATAACTGCTTGGTCTCATTATTAATGAGCCGTCATCTTGATTCTGTGGGGCCCATGTGTTTTATAGCCAATGGTCCCAGAAAAATCTACTGTTGCTTTCTTTAGCTAGTCTTCATGTTCATGCATGGATATATATCGCTGACTTTGCTTTTAACGGTCTTCTTTTATTGGATTTCAGGTGCGATGGCTTCTGTTCCATGCTTTCCCTTTTCTCGCTCGGAGGCTGCTTTTCCTCAGTCACCATCTGATGAGGAAGCGATGGCGATGATCCGGGCCCATGACCCGAACTGTACCAACCTACTTCAATGGGGATCTTGGTATAGTCATATTATTCAGGGTCGCCGGAGTTTCCTTTGCGCGGTACCGACAAAGCCCACTTTCCCATTCTTACCGATGGACCCTCCGAGAACGGTTTTTGCTGTGGAAATGCCCAACTGGACTCCAACGGGGAGGCTCGAGCCTTCGACGACCGGTATTCCGAACCATCCGATCCCGGCCATAGATATCTTGGGGCGGCGTATTTGCCAGGGTGAGGCCCACCCGTGGGGGCAAATTTATAAGATAGAGCTCACTCCTCGACACCCTACGGGCTACCTTCTTGGGCTCGCTACATCCTTTCTGCCCATCGTGCGCGGCTGCAGAAAGTCGGGCTTTATCAGGCAATATACGCGTCACTCTTCCATTATAAGTCCCCGCATGTCTGGTGGGTTAAGGCATTTTTGAACCAATGGAATCTTCCCACCAACACTTTCATTCTAGGAGATCGCGAGGTCTCGATTTCTCTGGCAGAATTCTATGACATCTCGGGGTTGCCAATCAGGGGTAGTCTGTATGAGGAGTTGCTGCCTTCTGACGAGTACATTTTTGAACCCGAGCCCGCCCCGGTTGACGGCCTGTCTGCTGAGAATGCCGTCCGCCACAAGCGTCCCAGTTTAATCAAGGCGCTAGGTATCTTCGACCGATTATTCACCGAATCCAAAGAGCAGGGTGTTACTTTCAAGAGCTTCATTGCTTGTTTCCTTCGCAAGGACGCCATATAGAAGACAGCCCCGAAGTTTGCAAACATGAAAGACCCCTTTGGGTTTGGCCCGAAGAAACTGCCAACTAATGAATCGGATCTGCCGCAATACTACATTCTCATAATGTCGCCGACGTCTTTCGAATCCATCACAGCTCCCGGCATGGATGAGGAGACATTCTTCGTGGGGTTTGTTAGAGTCTGGCTCGGTTGGTTTGTCATCCCCATGCATCGTCGCTTTATGAGAGCTTCGGTTATCTATTCGGCTTATCGTATTGCTGAGGGGACGCGGTTGGCCATCGGCATCCCAGCCTTGGCGCACCTTTATCATGGGTTGGGCACCGCAGCTAATACCTCTACTCCTGGCGTGGATGTGGTAAACTTTTCGCTTCATTATTTCACGTCCTGGATCGAAATGCACGTGTTGGGAGCTTTCGCTATGCATCAGAGGCCTGCGTTCTATGACGCCTACACTTTCCCTCGGCTTATGCGATTGGTGGATGCTTCTGCCGTTGACCCAACCCAATTCGGGGCTATTCGGGCGTTGATTTCTCCTTACGCTACTGTCGGCGAATTAATATTTAATGATCGGGTCTTATCTTCTTCCACGGGTTCGGCCCAGCCGCTTTGGGACCAGTCGAAAGATGACGCGCCCACTTTGAAGCCCCAGGAAGCCGCGCGCTTATATGCAATCAGACCGGGTTACCTGGTGTTTTGTCAGGACAGTGCGGCTCTCTTTATGCGGTACAATCCGCATCGCTTTGCCCGGCAGTTTGGCTATGATCAGGGCGTCCCGTTTGAAGCTTTCATAATTGCGTCGGTTCCTTCGCTCGAGGCCATCCGAGATGCCGCCCACCACTTTGTGAGGCTGAACACCGGTTCTCAGTTCATGATCCCCGATGGTGACTACATTCCCCGATGCGTGGGGTCGTTTACGGGCTGGTATCTCCATCGGGTGAACCCGGTTATTATTGAGGAGAGAAGGATGCTTCTTGGCCATGGCGCCCCTATTCAGGTTCCGGCCCTGGGAGCCATGCTGCGACCACGTGCCCCAGTCCGCTTTCTTCTGAGGGATATCGGCACTGCGATTATTCCTGGAGAGTCAGGAGTAGATCTTACTCCAATAGTTGGTATGCCCCTGGGTACTCGGTCGCGGGGTAAACGGGCTCCGGTAACAGTACCCCCACCCGAGGCAGCACCACCCTCCGTGTCATCGACGATGGCAGTGTCATCTCCAGTTGTGGCCCAGGGAGAGGGTGTTGAGGGCGACGTGGGCCAACGCCGCACCAAGGCTTCGAAGGGAAAGAGACGGTCGTCCTCGGCGACTGGTTCTGGGTCTAAGCGTCGAAGGAAGGTGGCTACTAATTTGCTCGACTCTTTAACGGAGTCTGAGCCTGTTCCCATCCGAACGGCGGCGCACAAGACTGCGAAGTCCTGGCGCTGAGATTCGGGGCAGATGCTATATGGTTTTATCCGTCTACCTCTCCGAAGATGCCAAGTTGATTTATGGCACCGTGTATCGGAGGTTTAGACGGATGCGGCCGATGTAGCAGACTTTGTCAGATTCCCCCTCGCTTGAGGGGTTTTTGATTGTGGGGACGCTCTTCCCTGCAGGCGCAAGCCCCTGCAGTTAATTACGCTACCGCATCGCGGTAACAACTTTCTCCTTCTCCAGAATTTCACTTCGTGTCGTGGGTGTTTGTTTTGTTTGTGGTTGCCCGTGGATTGTATACGGAGACTGAGTAATACCGTCGCCCGTAGGACGTGGATTAGTCCAAATCCGTATTTACTTAGATTTGGGTTTGGTGTTTTTAGTTTAAGGATACATTAGTCGCGTTGCGACTAAGATCAACTTAAACATTCGTCAAGGATACGTTAGTCCTGTTTTGGACTAAGATCAACCTGACGTGGTGATTCATTTAATTTATGGCCATCGGGACTCATCACCTCTCTAACATCGTTGAATGATTACAACGATAGGTGTCAGAGGAGCTCAGAGATGTACCCTTGAACCAAAGCTGATTGAGGGTTTTATAGTCCATTTAAGTGTTTAAGGATACGTTAGCCGTGTTTGGGGCTAAGATCAACTTAAACGGGATCGTTTAGATCCGGCAAAAGAGCAATTGGCTCTATTGTTCCAGTTTAGGGACGTAGTGGTCCATTATTAGTTTAGGGACGTCTCGGTCCGATACCAGTTTAAGGACGTAGTGGTCCATCATTAGTTTAGGGACGTTTCGGTCCGATGCCAGTTTAGGGACGTAGTGGTCCATCATTAGTTTAGGGACATTTCGGTCCGATGCCAGTTTAGGGACGTGGTGGTCCATCATTAGTTTAGGGACATTTCGGTCCGATGCCAGTTTAGGGACGTAGTGGTCCATCATTAGTTTAAGGACGTCTCGGTCCAATATTAGTTTAAGGACGTCTCGGTCCGATATTAGTTTAAGGACGTCTCGGTCCACGAGTTTAAGGACCCCGCAGTCCATAGCGATGTGTGGTCGTTGGGACCCGTCACCTCTTTGACGTCGTTGAGGAATTACAACGATGGATGTCAAAGGAGTTTGGAGATGTACCCTCGAACCGGATGTAGATTGATTTAGGAGAGCCATTTTGTTCAGTCAATTTAATTTAAGGACTTATGGCCACGATTGGGCTAAGTCTAGTTGAAAATGTCCAACATTTTATTTGCTTTTGCATTGCATTTCTTTTTATTTTTATTTGGGCTTTGCCCAGAAAGGATGCAAAGCATCAATTTGTTTTGGGCTCTGCCCCTTTTTATTGTATTGCAATTTAATTTGGCCTACTAGGCCCCTCTGATTTGGGCCTGGCCCTTCAGTAAAATGCATTGCATTTGTCAGGCACTTTGCGCCAATCACTGAGTGCAAGCGCTTGTGGTGAGGACACGTGTCATGCTCTGGTGAGCGCAAGCGCAACAGCGCAGTGCGCTGCGCTAGTGCGCTGTGCTGTTGCGCTGCTGACACGTGGCGCGCTCTGGTGAGTTGCGCCCGTTCCAGAGAGCGAAGCTCTATTTCAAGGCGCGTAGCGCAAGTTGTTCTGCAGCTGACACGTGGCGCGCTCTGGTGAGTTGCGCCAGTTCCAGAGAGCAAAGCTCTATTTCAAGGCGCGTAGCGCAAGTTGTTCTGCAGCTGACACGTGGCGCGCTCTGGTGAGTTGTGCCAGTTCCGGAGAGCAAAGCTCTATTTCAAGGCGCGTAGCGCAAGTTGTTCTGCAGCTGACATGTGGCGCGCTCTGGTGAGTTGCGCCAATTCCAGAGAGCAAAGCTCTATTTCAAGGCGCGTAGCGCAAGTTGTTCTGCAGCTCACACGTGGCGTTCTCTCAGGAGCGCAACAGCGCAGTTTGGAAGTGCAAAGCACTAAGAATCTTTTTAGATTCCAGAACAGAAGTGCAAAGCACTATTTGTTTTCTTTGATCTAATTAGGATCAAAGAAAAATGAGTTTTTCTCTTTATTTCAAGAACCAGAGGTTCATAAAAGTGCAAAGCACTATTTTTTTATTTTTTTTTTGTTTTAAAGAACCAGTGGTTCATACGAGTGCAAAGCACTATTTTTATTTATTTTTATTTTCTTCTTTGTTTTAAAGAACCAGTGGTTCATACGAGTGCAAAGCACTATTTTTATTTATTTTTATTTTATTTTTTGTTTTAAAGAACCAGTGGTTTTAAAGAACCAGTGGTTCATACGAGTGCAAAGCACTATTTTTATTTATTTTTATTTTCTTTTTTGTTTTAAAGAACCAGTGGTTCATACGAGTGCAAAGCACTATCCATTATGTGAAGATCATTGATCAATGATTTATCAAAAGAGATTTCTTTTCTCTCGTGAAGGTTTTTACCTTCTTCTTGAAGTTTTTCTCAGAGTTCTCTCTGTTTGAAGCTCTTGATTTTTTATTTTTTTTCAAGAAATGTTGATGCCTTCTCTTCTCTTCTTGGCTCCTATTTATAGGAGAAGGAAAAGAATCAATTTGTTTAGCAAATCTCTCATTGAAAGATTTGATTTGATCGTTGAGAGATTTGATTTATATTTATCATTAATCTGGGCCTTTAGATCATTCAGTAAATTTTATTCACCGTGGATTTTAAATCCAAAAGATATTCTATTTGTTATTCTGGTGAGATTTTCAGGGAAATCTTTCCTTGTCCAAGATTTTTCCATAAATTGATGATTTTTAATCATCTTTGGATCTTTAATCCAACGGTTCCCATAATCCTTTTCCATTTGGAAAGATTTAGAAGCTTTTAGAATTTTAATTCTATTTCGAAAGATTTTTAGAGAAATTTAGAATTTTAATTCTACTAATCTGTAAGGCTTTCAAAGCCTGTCACGTGCTGGCACGTGACCCTTGGTCACGTGTGAGCACGTAACCCCGAAATTGGTTCCTTTAACAGTCGCTTGTTCATATTGTTGTTTTAACCATCACGTGTCAACACGTGACCATTGGTCACGTGTGAGCACGTGATATTTCATTGAGATAACTTCTGATTTTTAATCAGGGAACAGATTTTAGAATTTAATTCTATTCATTATTTTAGAGGCCTTAAGAGCCCATCACGTGTCTGCACGTGGCCCATGGTCACGTGTAAGCACGTGATGCCCCCATTGGGGTCTTTTCTAAGTTTTTATTATATCTTCTAACTCCTCCAGCGGATTCTTAAAAGCCCATCACGTGTGAACACATAATGCCTCATAACTTTTGATCCCGGATGAATTATGAAGCCCATAATATATCAAATCGAAGGGTTTTTCGAGACGCTTTCAATACAATCAAAATTTATCCGTTTCTCCTTCGGGAGTTTGTCAAAAAACAGCCCGGAAGATACTGGTTCGTATTTCCTTAAGCGTATCGCTGCCATTTGATACCTTGGACTCTTTTGCGCAGAAATTTTTGGCGGGAACAGAGCCCATCCTTGAAGATGAGCCGTTGGCCTTACCGGAATCAAACGCTGAACTACTTTTTCCCAGTTCAACCGCTGAGGAAGCTGCACAGTTGGCTGAGGCTATAAGGCGTTCCAAAGACGCGTCTCAGAACGCCAGGATTCCGAAGAAGCCCTATCCTGCTGTAATCTTTTACGAGGACCCCTCGTGGATTCGGCGGCGATTCATAGGCCCTTTGGAGAAATGGGGGGAAAGGGCCTTGAAGCAGGCTATTTCAGAGGACGCGGCGGACGCGCTTTCTTTATGGACTGGCGGCCATGAGTCCACTCTCGAACCCCGGCGAGCACGCCTCCTTGAGATGGAGCAGCGGCTTGAAGAAGCCATATCGAAGGCTTCGTTACGCATTGGTATGCCTTTATACTTCTTTATAGCATTTCAGATTATTTACGCCTGCATGCCTGCATCTTTATTCTTGTGTGAATTGTGCAGAATCTTCGACGCTGGGGGAACTCCCTACGGGCTCGTTGAAGCCAAAGCCTGTCAAAATTCCCGATGAAGCGTTGCTCGATGTGGAGGGGGCTGATGAGGCTGCTCCTTTTGCAATAGAGCCTCCAGTGGCAGTTCCTGATCATGAAGCGCTTGCTCCTTTGGAGGAGGCTCCTTTGGAGATTGCTGCCCCAACGGCTTTTCCCGAAGGCGGCCCGGAGGCTGAGATGGAGGTAGTGGGGACTACCCTCCCTCTGTTGGAGCCTGAGGTTCCGGCAGAGGCTGTCGAAACTGCTATCCCCCCGACTCAGAACGGGAGAAGTGTTGAAGGTAACCTTCTGAATTTTAAATTAGCAGCCTTTCCGTTGTCTGAACTCTTTTGTTTTTCTCAGAATTACGCGAGCTGGCGGCCTCTATTGCCGATCTGTCTCCCCGGCAATCCTTTCAGCGTCTGCTGGAGATGGCAGCTCCACAAGCGATATCCCCCCAACGCATCGTCCTCTCATCCGGGCAAGGTTGGTGTCGTCCATCACTTCTCATAGCATCGTTGTTATTTTGCGTATTGACATTGATGTTTTCTACACTTTTGGAGGCTGATGATGAGGTCGAGGTTCTCGAAGGGCCGGGGGAACCTTCAGCTCCTACTTGCACGACTGTCGGTAAGCGACATTTCATCATACTCTCATTCGTTTTTTGCTTAAGAATTTTACTGACATCTTTCAAATTTGAACAGCTCTGCCAGTCTCCACGGCATTGGAGTCGCGCATCGTGATGCCGCCCGGCCCTTATGCCTTGCGGGCTTCAGAACGCTTGGCCCAATTAAGCCTTGTCTCCTTATCATCTTTGATTGAGGAGCTCCGTGCTGGCAGCGCGACCACAGCTGAAGCGTTTGCCGCCGAAGCTAACGGTTCTCTTCCTTTTCTTGCTACCTACCATAGCGAAGAAGTGGTGCGAGTCTGGGTGGAGTTCTGTCGGCAGGTGGAGGCTCGCTTGCACGCCCTTGAATGTTCTCGCCTTTCCTCGGAAGCCGTGGCTGCAAAGGCGGAGTTACGGGGGCTGATAGCACGGTGCACGGCAAACATGACGTCGTGCGAGAAGAGGCTCGGTCGCAAGTTCTCGGAGAGGGAGCTAGCTTCCAAGGCGCTGAGCGAGCTTCAAGCCAATCTCACAGCTAAAGCCAACAAAGCGTATGAACTCTGGCGGGTGCTTCAGGAGTCCATCAAAGAGGTGGTGGCTCTGGATAAAGCTGCCGCGTTCACTCGTGAAAGGTTTGAGGCCCATAAGGCCACCGAGAAAGAGCTTGAAGGCCGGCCCGCTTCGTATCAGGCCCAGCAGGCTCAAGCGGAGGCCCGTCTTTTGGAGATCTTGCATCATGAAGCCGTGGCTCAGCAACAGAAAGATGAGCTGGTAAAATTGTTACATCGCCCGCCGGCTTGAAGACTTGTATCTTTTCCTTTCTCTTTTTCTTTTGTACATACTCATGGGTGAGAGTATCTTCTTTTTGTCGCTTCATGGATTGTACCTTGTATCCATTTTGGCTTATGAATAAAAGATACATTTTTTTTTAATGGTGTGTCTCTTTTCATCGAACGTATTCTGTGGACAATTTATCTTGATCTCCTTGCAGGGCAGCGATGGCTTAGGATTCAGGGTTAAGATCTGCTTCTTAAATCTTTTGTACTTTATGAGCCACAAGGGTTTTATAAAGAGCTTTTCTCCCTATAGGTCGAGAGGATTCCATAGGTGTTAGTCCTTCTTAAGAATCGTGAGGATTTTTAAGCGGGATTTTCCTTGGGAGTCGTAAGGATCTCACAAGAGAGCTTTCTTCCTTACAGGTCATGAGGACCTGCAAGTGCTGGATGTGGTCACCCTTATCCATATTTCACGGGGTCAGGGATCGCTCAAGGTATCATAGTTTAAAGACATCACGGTCAAGGTTAAGGACCTCATAGTCCGTGGATTTAGGGACTCCACAGTTCGATGTTTGTTTTAAGACATCACGGTCAAGGTTAAGGACCTCATAGTCCGTGGATTTAGGGACTCCACAGTCCGATGTTAGTTTTAAGACATCACGGTCAAGGTTAAGGACCTCATAGTCCGTGGATTTAGGGACTCCACAGTCCGATGTTAGTTTTAAGACATCACGGTCAAGGTTAAGGACTTCATAGTCTGTGGATTTAGGGACTCCACAGTCCGATGTTTGGTTGCAGGGACCCGTCACCTCTTTGAAGACGTTGAGGAATTACAATGCCAGGTATCAAAGGAGTGAAGAGATGTACCCTTCAACCAAGGCAGATTCCGTAGGGAATCGGGGTGGTTGATCGTTAGTTTTAAGACATTACGGTCAAGGTTAAGGACATCATAGTCCGTGGATTTTAAGGACTCCACAGTCCGGTGTTTGCTCTGGATGCTTCACACGGGTTCACTGCCATGCTTGGCGAGGACCAGGCTCCGCTCTGGGCGTTTTTCGCGGGGTCAAAGAGTGACGTTATCCGCGTTCCACGTAACCAGGAATTTTGCACTAGATGCTTCACACGGGTTCACTGCCGTGCTCGGCGAGGACTAGGCTCCGCTCTGGATGCTTCACACGGGTTCACTGCCGTGCTCTGCGAGGACCAGGATCCGCTCTGGACGTTTTCTACGGGGTCAAAGAGTGACGTTATCCGCGTTCCACGTAACCAGGAATTTTGCACTAAATGCTTCACACGGGTTCACTACCGTGCTCGGCGAGGACTAGGCTCCGCTCTGGATGCTTCACACGGGTTCACTGCCGTGCTCTGCGAGGACCAGGATCCGCTCTGGACGTTTTCTACGGGGTCAAAGAGTGACGTTATCCGCGTTCCACGTAACCAGGAATTTTGCACTAGATGCTTCACACGGGTTCACTACCGTGCTCGGCGAGGACTAGGCTCCGCTCTGGATGCTTCACACGGGTTCACTGCCGTGCTCTGCGAGGACCAGGATCCGCTCTGGACGTTTTCCACGGGGTCAAAGAGTGACGTTATCCGCGTTCCACGTAACCAGGAATTTTGCACTAGATGCTTCACACGGGTTCACTGCCGTGCTCGGCGAGGACTAGGCTCCGCTCTGGATGCTTCACACGGGTTCACTGCCGTGCTCTGCGAGGACCAGGATCCGCTCTGGACGTTTTCCACGGGGTCAAAGAGTGACGTTATCCGCGTTCCACGTAATCAGGAATTTTGCACTAGATGCTTCACACGGGTTCACTGCCGTGCTCGGCGAGGACTAGGCTCCGCTCTGGATGCTTTACACGGGTTCACTGCCGTGCTCTGCGAGGACCAGGATCCGCTCTGGACGTTTTCCATGGGGTCAAAAAGTGACGTTATCCGCGTTCCACGTAACCAGGAATTTTGCACTAGATGCTTCACACGGGTTCACTGCCATGCTCGGCGAGGACTAGGCTCCGCTCTGGATGCTTCACACGGGTTCACTGCCGTGCTCTGCGAGGACCAGGATCCGCTCTGGACGTTTTCCACGGGGTCAAAGAGTGACGTTATCCACGTTCTACGTAACCAAGAATTTTGCTGATTGTATCCGCATTTCACGGGATGGAGGTTTGACTGTTGGCGATATGTATACCACCGAGCCATGGAACTGGGAGTTGCCACTGTTCCACTTAGCTTAGAGTTGTGTCCGTCGAGATTTGGCTTCTTCTTCTGATGAAACCTGGGGGAGAAGTATGATCCCTTTTTTGTTTACGCCCTTGGATTGTGTACAGGGTGTGATGGAACATCACCTGTAGGGCATAAATTAAAACTTTTTTTTATTTTATTTTATTTCCGCGATGCTCTATCATTTCAGCTTTTATATCGCGAAGGTCGCGATTGCCCCATCATTTCGGCTATTTTTCGCGGTGCCCAATCATTTCGGCTATTTATTTCATTTTCACTCGCTGTTTTTTTTATTATTGCGAGTTGCCCCATCATTTCGGCTATTTTGCGTGCATATATTTTTACCTGCTGCTTTTTATTGCAGGTTGCCCCATCATTTCGGCTATCTCGTATGCACGTGCGGCCTACTGGCTTTTCGCCATAAACCTGAAATTAGACACAGATTTCGGCATCAGCACCGCTACAACTGGAATATGGCCAGGAGCGAATCATCATCTGCCTCTGTCGATGTTGAACAAAGATGGCTTAGCAAACAGGGTTAGGGTCCCGTCGACTAAGGCTTTTGACTTCATGAGCCATAAGGGTCTCACGAAGGCATTTCTCCTTACAAGTCGTGATAATCTCGTAGGTGTATTTTCTCCCTAGGAATCGTGAGGATTCCTAAGTGTATGTTCCTCTGCAAGTCGTAAGGATCCTACAAGAGGGCTTTCTCCTTATAGGTCGAGAGGACCTACAAGGGTTGTGTTCACCATATGGACATATCCCTAGTCACGGATGAGACTTTGTTAGGGAAATATTTGTTCGTGCCCGTAGATTGTATACAAGGGTCAGTACTGGACCACTTGTAGGGCAGTGTCGAAGGGTATAGGGGATTTTGCTTAAGCACAGGTTTAGGTCTCTGTGACTTAAGACTTTCAAATCTTATGAGCCGTGAGGGTCCCATAAGAGAGTTCTCCTTACGAGTCGTGAGGATCTCGCAAGTGTATTTTCTCCTTAGGAATCGTGGGGACTCCTAAGTGTGTTGCTCCCTTGTGAGTCGTAAGGATCTCACGCGGGTGGTTTCTCCTTGCAAGGTCGTGGGGATCCCGCAAGTGTCCTTTAACGAGGTTGCGCCCTTTCAGGTTTTCACAAACACTCGCCGGTAGCCCTGCTGTTTTTACTCACGGAGCCCTTTCGGGTTTTCATCCGTGCCCTTCTTGCTTATGGACATACCGTTTTTTTTATTCTTTTCTTATTATTTTTTTTACGAGGTCGTGCCCTTTCGGGTTTTCACGAACACTCGCCGGTAGCCCTGCTGTTTTTACTCACGGAGCCCTTTCGGGTTTTCATCCGTGCCCTTTTTGCTTATGGATATACCGTTTTTATTTATTATATTTTTTTTATTTTGTTCATCTCGTCGACCTAAGGATGCTGCAGTATTAGTTTAAGGACGTTTCGGTCCGCTATTAGTTTAAGGACATTTCGGTCCGACATTGAGAGGCTGGCTACTACTTATAAAACTTGAGCTTAGGAAGATAGCGAGCGGGCATGGTCGTCGTCACCTATCATTGACCTAGGCTGTGGCTCATTAAGCGTAGTATTTCTTTAGGAAGCGACCGTTTATCGGCCTGAAAGGCCTTTCACCGTGCATGTCCATGAGTAGATAGGCCCCACCCTGGTAGACCTTATCTATGATGTACGGGCCTTCATAGTTTGGCTCGAATTTTCCCCGCTTGGCGTGATTGGGGATCATAGGCCTTTTGACCACTAACACGAGTTCGCCTTGGCGGAATGTCCTCGGTCGGGTCAATCTTTCGTATGAGCGCGTCATCTTTGCTTTATAAGCTTCTAGATTTTGTTGCGCTATGAGCCGTGTTTCTTCAAAAGCATCAAGCTCCTCAAGCCGAAGGTTGGCATTTTCTTTGTTCGTCAGTTCGTAGTGGACTGCCATTCGTAGAGAGGGTAGCTCTATTTCGAGGGGAAGTACTGCTTCTGTCCCAAATACCAACGCGTACGGCGTTGTGTTCGTGGCCGTCTTGAACGTAGTTCGATAGGCCCAAAGGGCCTCTTGCAGCCTCTCGTGCCAGTCTTTCTTATTTCGGGACACCGTCTTTTTTATGATCTTCGTCAGGGTCTTGTTGAAGGCTTCAGCTAGACCATTAGCTCGCGGATTGTAAACTGAAGAATATCTCCAGTCTATATTGTGCTGCTGCGCGAAATGGCTAATCTTATGGCTTCTGTAGGCTAGCCCGTTATCGGAGATAATCCGCCGTGGAGTTCCAAACCGATAGATGACGTGCGTCTTGAAGAAGTGGAGGATATTCTCCGTCTTCGCTTCCCTCAACGGTACTGCTTCCGCCCATTTGGAAAAGTAATCAGTCGTCGCCAGGATGAAACGATGTCCCCTGGACGATGCTGGTTCAATGGGGCCGACTATGTCAGTCCCCCACATTTCGGATGGCCAGCTGGCCACCGTCGGATGTAGTGGATTCGGATGCTAGTGAATGAAATCCCCATGGATTTGGCATGAGTGGCATTGCTTCGCATACTCGAGGCAGTCCTGGATCATCGTGGGCCAGTAGTAACCCATCCGTTTAATTTTTAACTTCATCTTCGGACCTGCTTGATGAGAACCACAGATTCCGTCATGAACCTCTTGAACGACTCTTTCTGCTTCATCCGGTCCTAAACATCTCAGCCACAGAGAATCAAACGACCTCTTATACAGAGTATCATTGACGAAAGCGAAAGATAGAGCTCGTTTCATGAGCTGATGTCTTGAGGACGCTTCTTCGGGCATTCGGTGGGACTTAAAGTAGTCTATGAAGACTTCCCTCCAGTCCTCAGCCTTCTCACGGTCTTTTATCTGTAGGGTCGTCTGCTCAGTCGCCCCCTTTTCTTCGTATGATTCCGGAGATATTTCTGCTGGGGCGAGCACTCGACGGCTTTGTACCATGATTTTAACGTCATCGAGGTTCTCATCAACCAATTCTTTGGCGAGCTTAGCTAACACGTCCGCTTTGCTATTTTCCGCGCGTGGTATACTTTCCAAAGTATAGGAGGGAATTTGGGTCAACAGTTGTTGCACCTTTTCGCCGTACTTCACCAACTTTGGTTTGCACGTTTGGTAGTCACCATTTACTTGACTAACGATCAGTTGAGAATCCCCGTATATAAGGAGGTATTCAATTCCCATGTCGATGGCGATCTCGAGGCCCGCTATCAAAACTTCGTATTCGGCTTCGTTATTCGTCCTCGGCTCTGTTAAGGAGAAGGCGAAGCGCATAATCCCTCCTTGTGGAGTTACGAAGATGAGGCCTACTCCCGATTTGATTATGGGGGTACATTGTTTGCGCTTCTTCATGGAAGATGCTCCATCAAAATAGAGTTCCCATCGGGTATCACCGCCGCCGATCGCATCAAATGCATGTTCGTCCGGCAAATCGCAGTTCAGAGGAGAACCGGCAGGTACTGGATGCTCAGCAAGGAAGTCGGCGATGGCCTGGCCTTTCACTGCCTTGAGAGGTCGATACGTTATCGAGAACTCCATCAAGAGTAGAGCCCATTTAGCGAGTCGACCCGTCAATATAACCTTTGACATCAAATATTTAAGAGGGTCCACCTTCGAGATGAGACGGACTTCGTGCGCCAACGCATAGTGCCTGAGCTTTGTTATCGTGAAGATCAACGCCAGGCAGTGTTTTTCAATGGGAGAGTAGTTGCTTTCTGCCCCCAGCAGAACTCGACTTAAGTAGTAAAGTTCTCTTTCTTTTCCTTGATCGTTCTCTTGTGCCCATAATACGCCTAAGGAACCTTCGAGGGCGGTTGTATAAAGAATGAGGGGTTTTCCCTTGTCCGGAGAAGCCAACACCGGCGGGTTCTGCAGGTACTGTTTAATTTCGTCCAACGCGCCCTGGCATTTTTGATCCCAGACGAATGGAGTTCCCTTCTTCATCAGATGGCTGTAAGGACGGCACTTGCCTGACAGGTTGGCGATAAACCGCCGGATGTACGCGAGCTTCCCTTGGAGAGACCGCAGCTGTTTGAGAGTCCTTGGCGGAGGCATTTCCATGATCGCCTTGATCTTGGACGGATCTATTTCGATACCCCGGTGTCGAACGATGAATCCTAAGAATTTGCCCGAGGAAACTCCGAATGCACATTTGAGGGGATTCATCTTCAAATTATATTGCCGAAGGCGTTGAAATACAGTCTTCAGATGCGTTAAGTGCTCTTTGTATGACATGCTCTTCACCACGAGGTCATCAATATAGCACTCGACGATGTCATGTATGAGAACGTCGAAGATCTTTGTTATGGCCCTTTGATAGGTAGCACCGGCGTTCTTTAGACCAAAGGGCATAACCTTGTAGCAGAATATTCCCAAAGGGGTCCGGAAAGCCGTATGTTTCTGGTCTTCAGGATGCATTTTTATTTGATTATACCCTGATGAGCCGTCCATGAAGGAGAAAACCTCATGCGTGGACGTATTATCTATCATTAGCTCGGTTACCGGTACTGGGAAATCGTCCTTCGGGCAGGCTTTATTGAGATCCCTGAAATCCACGCATATGCGCACCGTCCCATTTTTCTTCATTACAGGAACGATGTTGGCAATCCAGTCAGGATATTGGACTTCTTGGATAAATCCGGAATCGATCAACTTCTTGACTTCGGCGTTGATGCTCATCTCAAGCTCGAGCCGCATCCTTCTCGGCGCCTGCTTGACCGGCTTGATATCCGGGGATATTGCTAATTTATGCACAGCAATCTCCAGATCTAATCCCGGCATTTCGGAATAGTTCCACACGAAGCAATCTTTATGCTGTAGAAGCACGTCTTTTAATGCAGCCACCCTTTCTTTAGATAGCCGCTCACTGACGAATGTCGGTCGCGGATCGTCTGCCGATCCCAACTCAATCTTCTTGAGGTTATCTGCAGTAGTATGTATGCCATCTTCCAGTTCTTTCGGAGCCGGTGGAAATTCTGAGATTACCTCATTATCATTGTTTTCGAAGCACCAAGGGAGCTCATCTATGTCCTCGGGCTCTTCTTTTAATATCGTAATCGCGTAACAGGTGCGAATCCGCTTCCAAGATTGATGTGGATCCGGTTCTGCTCTTGCGGCTTTGGGTTCGTGCTTTTGTGGCGGCGTTACCCTCCAACTGTTGGATAAAGCAAATATGCCTTGCTGGTACTGGTCTTCGACCCAGCTCTTGAAGGTGAAGCAGTCTTCGATAGGGTGTCCTATGGCTCGGTGATAAGAGCAATAGCCTGGATGAGAAACTTTGTTAGCTTGCTCAGGGTGCTTAGACTCCGGAAGTGCGATCATTTGATGTTTTATAGCGAGTTCGAGTAATTTCTTCGTCTTGTCTCGGGGGAAGGAATACGCTCGACTCATCTTCTTTATGAGGGACAAATCCGGACCGCGCAATGCCCGCTCACGTGACTCTCTAATCCTGGGTCGTTGCTGTCGACTCCTTTTTCCGCTTCTGGACTTACTTCTGTCTTCGCATCGGGCCTTTTGGACGACGGGTCGACGGGGAGGAGCGTCTTTGTCTTTTGCAACCTGTTGAAACAGACGTTGCGTCCTGGCCTTCTCGTAGATGGCCATCTCGCGGTTGTGGTCCTCCCGAGCCTTTTGTCCTGCTTTCCTGATAAGCTTGTCCACTTGCTCTTCAAATGACGGACTCGGCACTTCAATCGCAGGATCCAATTTTGACGAGGGGTTAGCATTCTCCGACGAGGTGACCTCTTCCTTATCGAAGTTATATACGGCGTAGCTGCCGTAGACTCGCTCCCGTTTCCCGGATCTCACATATCCAAGCCCAAGCGTTTCCATTCTCCCGTTGGGCAATTTGCGCTAGTCCCAGGGACATTCCAAATCTTGTTGTAGAACCGAGCTTGTCGAACAGTCTGTTTTATGGGTGCTCCTTGGCGCTTCAATAGCCTCTTTAGTCCACTTGTGTAATATCTAGGCAACCGGATGGGTTGGAGCCTGTCGAGTGTAGAATCCGCGCCATGCCAGATCTCTTTCTCTACTTTCGTCTCTGTGGATTGGTAAAATAGGATCACCTTTTCACCCTTTCGCCTGGGAGGGACGTAAAACGTCTGCAGGTCCTGCACATTGTGAGCTTGAAGTGCGGCAAGATCTTTGTAGTGTTTCCGCGGCACCATGGTGATTTGCAAACTCTGATTATCACTAGGGGATGCCTGTATTGACGGCCGACTGGAGAACACGGTATTAACCTCATCTTCCGAGTCACTTCCGAAGATCAACATGGAGGTGGACTTTCCCGGGTTGTTGCGTCGAGACGGTCCAGCATAAACTATCTCTTCTTCTTCTTCGGTATCGCTCCCGAAAACAGGGATGGTGGCGACGGCTTTGTTCTCCGGCTTGCGACACTTTTCTGTATCCTCAAAGTCTGGCAAAAAGTACTTCGCATCTTCGTACTTGCGGACTTCGTTCACGGAAAATAGATTCAGCTCACCTGTTACGGTATATTCGAAACCATCCTTGAAGTACTTCATGTTGGAGATAGTGCCCTCAGAGTCAATTATTAGGTCACAGGTACGTGATTGTAATGATTGATAGAGGACCTATCCCGGTAGGACAGTCTTACTCGAGATGATAGTATGCTATCTGGTTTACCTTTATCATCGTGTACTGTTTTAAGTGACCTGACACGTCGCTATTACACGTTGATAGAGCCCCTAGGATTCTTGCTTGACCACCAGCAGTATGAGGGCGATCATATAAGTGGGAGCTGGGGTCTATAAGCATATCCTTAAAAGGTCCCTAGTCGTGAGAGTTTCGAGACAGGGCATCGATTCTCCATAGTAGACTAGTGTATACAGTCGAGACCCCGACGAGGGGCGGTGGCCGGTCTCACAAGCCACTGGTGTCAGTTGGATCACCTAAGATGTATACAGGTGCTCATTGGGTTATGAGTACACCGGACAGGACTCGCCGGGAACATGCTAGTTGGTCATATACCTGACGTCAGATGGCAGTTCCCTGGTGACATGTGTGCAGGTTAGTTCATCGACCTGGGGATCGTCATTTGTCTCGTGTGAGTTCCTACTGTACTTTGATTACTACCCTACCACGGCTCAAAGGAGTCGTGCAAACAGGTTTTAGTTGGGTACAGTCCCGAGCCACATGGAGGCAGTGAGCGTATCTTCAGGGGTTCGTCTCTCCCGGTATTGGGGGTGAGGTCGCGCTGTGTCTAGGAGAGCCATTACACAAAGCCCTCGGCCGAGGCAAGGAGATTTACTGGTAGGTATTCCAGTAGTATCTCAGGGTGTTCTGGGCTACACTCCGACACGACTTGTACTGCTTTTGGGGGTCTGACTTTTACCAACCCCTTAGGCCCGCCATGCGATGCTCATAGACGAACGGACCGGACTGTACGGATATTGTCACTGACAGGCTCAGTAGGGAGTCAGGCTGAGTTCGCTCACAGACTTCCCTTTTGATCAATACCTGGTAGCCCGTTATGTATTGGCTTATACCTCTAACGTGCTAGTGGTTAAATCCACAACCAAGGTGTTGACGAGTCTTTAGAGTCCCCCACATTCAGTTACTCAGCTTTCGGGCGAAAGGTTGTAGAGGCCGTATGGAGATATGGCAGGGTCCGATCAGATACGTGCGGTATTGCACGGATCAGGATCGGACAGTCTGTACTATAGGCCGTATGGTTATATGGCAGGGTTCGATCAGATACGTGCGGTATTGCACAGATCAGGATCGAACGGATAATACTAGCCGGCTTTGGTATAAGCCGGATCCTAGTATAGTACAGTGTAGATTTTGTCTCATTGCATTTGTATTTCAGTCGAAATACAGATGCGGGTGTGTATGCACAGTATCGGGGTTTTCCTGTAATTTATTACGGGACCAGTTTTCTGGAGTTGCCAGTTTGCTTTCCGTTTCGGCCGATTTCCATTGTTCCGTTCATTGGCCGAAGATTGGTGGAGGAGGGCTTATTTGCATTGTTGCAAATAAGTATTTGTGGAGGGGGTATTTGCTTATTGTTGTATCATGATAGTCTCTCATTGACCTTGACTTCTAGCTATCATGATGGCTTGACTTTGTTGAGTTGATGTTGTTGATGGAGTGTGGATTTCCTTGTGATCATTTGTTTTTCTTTCATCATCACTTCCTTGCATCATTGCATTCCACCCACCCCCTTGACCTTACTCTCTCTCTAATTACACCAAAGGGGGGGGGGCGGCCATTCCTTGATGGAGGATGGGATTCATTTTCATGTGGTGGGAAAAATGTTGTTCATTTTCATGCACCAAAGTTCTCCAATTTCCTCCATATACTTCTTGTTCAATCCCTCCACCTAAAATGGCATCTCCATGAACCCCAAAGTGAGACTTGAGGACTACATATTCTACAGCGAACCTTGGGCACGTCGAGTAGCCGGCTTCGTGCCCGAGTTGCCTCGGCATTGAGGTGGGAGCCCGTAAAAGAAGTAGGCGATGTGGTGCACTTCCGGCGACGAGGAGGAGACGGGACATTCCGCAGGAGATCGGGACGATGATGAGAAGACCGGAGGACTTGGATCGTCGGTATATCTCTCTTCCCTTTCTTGTTGTTAGCTAGGACTAGTTAGTGGTTCGATCCGGGTATTAGTGCGCGGCGGTTTGCCAGTTCAAGAAAAATTTAAGTTTATCACCGCTTCCGCATTTGGCCGTCGGATTGACGGCCGGGGCGCCGCCGTGCACTTACAGTGGTATCAGAGACTCGCCATTAACTTAGTCTAGCTTTGTGTAATGTGTTTACATTTCCAATCGATCAAAAAGTTCCAAAACCCGTATTTTGATCACATCAGTTTTCTGTTGGAAATTTTTAGTCTCGAAAAAAATTTCAGGTTGTAAAATATTGATGTACTGGAAAATCTAAGATCTCTGTAAAAATTCGATGAAGTGACTCCACAGTGGGAGCGCGGAACCGCCGCACAACCCCCCTTCCCGCCGCTCTTCCGCCGCACACTGTGGGGATCACTGCACCAATTTTTTTCAGAGGCTTTCTGGGCTTAAAATATGGGTTTTGGAATATTAAAATTGGGCCCAGGTTTTCTGTGAGTGCTACAGTTTTGATTGGGGGCCCACTTGTTAATTTTTGATCGATCGGATATTTTAAACACATTTTTCACAGTATTTACATTATATCTGTGACCGTGAATGTCACTTGATCGGTAAATCCGGTCTAACTGCTATAGCCCGGTTAGACGGATTTGCGAACGTGACTTTCACGTTGATGTTTTGTTTTTGCTGTGATGTTGCGGATCGGTCGTGGGGGATAGCCTGGATGCAATGCTAGTACAGTTCTGTTGTATTATGTACATTTGATATTGCGGGGCGAGCGTCCGACATGTGGACTGCCGTCACTGCCTGTTTGTATTATTATTTTGGGGCACGATCTGGTTGCGGTCGATATACCCGGTGTATGTATATTTTACTTTCTGTACTAGGATTACCCCGCGGAGGGGTGCACGGATAGCCGGGTTCTAGAGGGCAACGGGACCGCATCTCATGGCATTGAGACGGAGGGGGCTTCACTCTAGGATTGGCGGGCTATTCGCCGCACTCGTAGGGGGTACAGGTTGACCCAGGAGGGGTGCCCAAGTTACCGGATTCCGTGAAGGGCTGGGTGGTCCATTCACGGTGCTGAAGGGGGCTGCCTCGCTTCAGGTTTTGGCGGGTGACTTGCCGCGCCCGTAGGGGTCTAGGATTTCATTGCACAGGCTATCCACACGACCAGGGGAACGTCGGGTTTCAGCGGCTCTGTGAAACCCGGGGATCCCAGATATCTGTATTGTTTCTGTGATGCTGTTCATTCTCTGTGATGTTGCATTTTATTCACGCCTTGAGCGAATATAATATATTGGTATATATATTAGTAGATGTTGTATATGTTTTGCATCCGCGCTAGTCCAGTCCCCGCTCTGTCGTTAGTTAGCTAACCTAACGGGTAATGACGGGACCCAGTGGCGAATGCGGATGGCATATACGTACATCAGTATATTTTCGTTCTTTGTGGTGTGATCAATTGATGGGACTGCATTGATTCGGATCAATGCAAGTTAAAAACAAACCTAATCTGATGTTGTTGGAACACTTTTTCAAAAAGCTGTTATTGCAAGGACGTTCACTTTTGTTTTGCATCGTGGTATTCAGTTGGAATATCCTGCTCCTCAGTCGACGAGGCAAGGGCCGAGATCCCTTCACCGGGAGTGACCCCTTGGACAAAAAGTTTGCGTCAGGGCATTAACTTCACTATAGCCGATTACTTTTGCTTTGCACCGTGGTATTCATTTGGAATATCCTGCACCCCATTCTACGGGGAAAGAGCCGAGATCCCTTCACCGGGAGTGACCTCTTTAGCAACGGTTTTCGTCACTATACTTTTAAAAAAGCTATCAGTTCCTTCAACGATATCAAGTTCATTACGTTAAAGGTTTTCGCCAGAAACCATTCGTAGCCCTCCGTCGTTTCATATGGGTAGTCAATAGTATTCAAGCTGTGTTTGTTGGCCATAGTCAAGGCACAGTGTTTGGTAGCTGCTGGGTGTTCATATGCTGCATAGATAGATGCGTTGGTTTGGGACAGTCGTATAGCCTTGTTGGCCCTAGTCAAGGGCTTGTACGGGTGGGTTCAATAATGACGGGTAGAACTTGACATGTGACTTATGATTTGTTGGCCTTAGTCAAGGTCATAAGAGCATGGGGCAGAAATCACATCGGGAGTTTCAAAAGAACTGAAACTTGCCAGATATGCGCATACCTTCTGGAGTGTGACACCGTGAGCGGATTCCGTCACGTTATCATGCGATGATAGTTGGATCCCGATTCCCACTGATGAGTTAGTTTACTCCTCGGGTGACCCCGACTAATTCTTCTTTCAGGTTTGGAGGAGAATTTGAGGTACAGTGGGAGGTTTCCAGATTAGATAAATTGGTAACCATTCTGATCTAGGTTAGAGTGCACGCTGAGTGTTTCTTTTCTCTCTCTCTTTGGCAGCGACCATTGACCCGACCCTAAAACTATGACTTAGTGACCAAGTTGACCGAACCTTCTTAACACCGGCTTTTGGATTGTCAGAGTTGCAAACCTCATTGCCACTCCTACTTTTACCCTTTTCTCCAGGACACCCCGTATTACTACGAACGTCCACTTCCATTGGACAAAACCATCGTATGGTTAGATACGAACTCGAAGGAATTTATTCGAGGATGGTTTCAGGTTCTGGAGAAAACGGATAGGATTATTCAGTTGTCTTTTCCTTTTACCTTCTCTCAAGTTGTGAGTACTCCTTGGTTTAGGGGATAGTACACCTATTACGCAAATTGGATAATCTTCTTCCAAACCTTAGGCTGGTGCCGACCGGTAGGGAATGAAGAAAACCAATTAGCCTAACGATGGTGTACAGAAGGTGTTAAGTTCAGACAAAGCAAGGGATTAGTAAGAGGGCAAAGTAAATTGCAACAGATATTCACGACCAAACCAAGTATTCCTTCGCCAATCCTAAAATCACCTTTGTATTTCTCCAGGACACTCCGTATCACTACGAAGATCCACAGTTTATTGGATACTCCATCGTATGGTTATATACGAACTCGAAAGGAACTTGTTCCAGTTCGGGGATGGATTCTGGTCCAGGAGGAATAGGAATAAAGTTTATTCGGTTGTCTTTTATCTTCACCCTCTCTCATTGCGAGTGTTCCTAGGATTGGGACAGTACACCCATTATGCTTATTGGATAGTCTTCTTCCAAACTATAGGCTGGTGCCGAACGGTAGGGAAGGAAGAAAACCATTTGGCCTAAAGGGGTGTGCAGAAGGTAAAGACTAAAGACATATGAAGGGATTTGGAGGGTGGCAAAGGATTATACGGTTACAGTCGTGAATCTGGAAGAGGCATTACTAGGAATACCAGGATACCCCATCGAAACATTTCAATGTTTCAGTTTCGCTGTGTACTGTTAAAGGAAAACTGATTTCCCGATTAGGCACTTGCTCCAGGGTATGTATTTACCAGGTATGATTCTCACATCTGTATGGTTTTACAGATGATGAGTGGGAGTAAGTTATTGGGAATTAAGTGATCATCCTCATTATATCGGGATTCGTTGTAATCGGTGATATTTGAGGAAATCACCTGGGCTGTTTGCCGGTCGGCAAATATTTGGTTTTGAATATCCGCTGTTATGCACCAATTTCAAATTGATATATCTGTACGTCTATTTTTATAGAGTGAGATATACCTTTCTGAAATTATGTCTACGACATTTACCTATATCAGTGGATGGTTAGGTAAGGAGCATTAAACAGCGGTGTAATTCTTCTTAACCATAAGTACAGTTTTCAACCTACGACACACAGTAAATGAGTTATCAGACTCAAGGGACTTATACAGAGTATTGTATGTTGTCCAGGGTCCATCAGGACAGAGGGGTTGGTCCTCGTACTATATTCGGTTTACTTATGACTTCTCTAGTTTTTAGACAGGTGTTTCGTAGGAAACACAGGATCCGAATTTTGAGAAGTTATAGGTATTTGAATAGAGTAGAGAACCAGGTGTAGCAAGTATCGGGATTCTTCAAAGAGATCGAAGATGTAGATACTTGTGTATGGTATTAAGTTGATAGTAATGACTAAGAGAACTTGCTTCTTTTTCAGGTTACTCATAATTGGAAGCATTCCTAAGTTGAGTAACGCTGATCGGCCTCCTTCCATTCAGTTGACATGCACTGGAGACAGTTGCATGATTTGAATCTGGTTCAATTAAATCAGTGCCTCTGGTCCTATATGGGATATAGAACAGTTCATATCTTAACGATGTTAAGATACGGGGAGTTGTCCGGTTTATGATTAAAACCAGACACTGGACAACTCAAGGCACGTTTCTGTAATGACTGTTCGTGGGTTGACCCAGGCTATGACGAGGGTTGACTTTCTACCATCTGGATGAACAATAGCGATATTGTTCTAGACTCGCCACAGTTTTATTAAAAATGGAATTTTTTTTTTCAGAAAACAGTAGTGGGAGTATGGTAGAACTGGAAGTGATTCCAGAACCACAAACGATTACTGAAGATTTGATAAGGAACCTAAAGATTCAATCTGGTTTGACATTCCATTGGCCACTCCGCAGATAAGGTGGGTAACTTCAGGCACCCGAGAGGTACTACGGTAGCCTCAAGGACGGTGACAGAGAAGTTCTTGTTTACCCACAACTACCATTGCTGTTGTTCCAGGCTGCGAGACCCGGCAGGAGGATGAGTATAGCGTCGTTCTAAACTAGTTTTAGAAGTGTACGTCTATATGACTCTGCCAGAGGGTTGTCGTAGTCAGTGGGAGCAGCGGAAGCATTAGTGGACAGGTAGCTTATGTCTATTTATAGACTAAAGCAGATGTAGCGGAGATAGATCATCTATTTCTGACATGACAGTCATGGGTTTGACTTCATCAGAATAGGGGATGGATCTGTTGAGAAGGTAGTAGGGTGTGATATCCTAGTATTTGGATGACTTACACAGAGTAGGAAAAGAAACTCCTATACTACAATCGGTTATACTTTGGTCGTCACACAGTGGTTTCTCCACAAAGGAAATGGATTTTATATCAGACATACTGGTTACTAGATCTATGGTTTTAGATCTAGATTTGGGTGGTTTCCCAATCAGGGTACTTGACAGCATTCTAAGAGTATTTAGGATGGACGACTCCTGGTACGGTAGTGTACCTGCAGGTAATGGAGTCACCCTCTCTAAAGGTGTCTTACAGACTAAAGGGGAGAGGGATGTGCATGATTGGCAGATCACTTGCTCAGGCAATTGAGTCAATCATGAGATATCAAGTACCACACCAGATGTTGTTCTTGCACTAGATGCAATAAGTTGACATTAATCCAATCCTGGAGAAACAGTCGGAAGCAGTTTTAGAACATAAGTGGATGTTCTAGGGATATGATAACGACAGCCTCATTCGGGAAACAGTTATCATTCCAGGCTTCCAAGGTGACGTGGACGACAAGGAGGTTGTCAGAGTTATAATTTTCCTTCTGATGAGGGGCAGTATTTTGGACAGGTGGTCCAAGGCAATACTGAGGGTGGCATGGCGCAGGATACTGATTAAGTTCAGTTGACGATACAGTCTAAGGAGTTTGGATTTGGAGTTCATTCATGAGCTATGTCCCATCAGACATCCAGACACATCCTAAGACAGGTATTGCTCATTTCGGGAGATGGCTTTCTCCGCGAACTTGAGATATAGAGAGACATAGAAAGAAACAACAAAGCGGATCCACTCACTGAGGCTATTCTTCGAACGCAATAGTTTCGCAAACGAGCTTTGTGAGACTGACTAGTAGAGGAGTTGGGTGTTCGGTATCACACGGGCTGTGAGTATGCGACATCGCAATAATTAGCCTTGAGTGCAAGTGGGAGATTGTTGGAGATAGTGCCCTCAGAGTCAATTATTAGGTCACAGGTACGTGATTGTAATGATTGATAGAGGACCTATCCCGGTAGGACAGTCTTACTCGAGATGATAGTATGCTATCTGGTTTACCTTTATCATCGTGTACTGTTTTAAGTGACCTGACACGTCGCTATTACACGTTGATAGAGCCCCTAGGATTCTTGCTTGACCACCAGCAGTATGAGGGCGATCATATAAGTGGGAGCTGGGGTCTATAAGCATATCCTTAAAAGGTCCCTAGTCGTGAGAGTTTCGAGACAGGGCATCGATTCTCCATAGTAGACTAGTGTATACAGTCGAGACCCCGACGAGGGGCGGTGGCCGGTCTCACAAGCCACTGGTGTCAGTTGGATCACCTAAGATGTATACAGGTGCTCATTGGGTTATGAGTACACCGGACAGGACTCGCCGGGAACATGCTAGTTGGTCATATACCTGACGTCAGATGGCAGTTCCCTGGTGACATGTGTGCAGGTTAGTTCATCGACCTGGGGATCGTCATTTGTCTCATGTGAGTTCCCACTGTACTTTGATTACTACCCTACCACGGCTCAAAGGAGTCGTGCAAACAGGTTTTAGTTGGGTACAGTCCCGAGCCACATGGAGGCAGTGAGCGTATCTTCAGGGGTTCGTCTCTCCCGGTATTGGGGGTGAGGTCGCGCTGTGTCTAGGAGAGCCATTACACAAAGCCCTCGGCCGAGGCAAGGAGATTTACTGGTAGGTATTCCAGTAGTATCTCAGGGTATTCTGGGCTACACTCCGACACGACTTGTACCGCTTTTGGGGGTCTAACTTTTACCAACCCCCTAGGCCCGCCATGCGATGCTCATAGACGAACGGACCGGACTGTACGGATATTGTCACTGACAGGCTCAGTAGGGAGTCAGGCTGAGTTCGCTCACAGACGTCCCTTTTGATCAATACCTGGTAGCCCGTTATGTATTGGCTTATACCTCTAACGTGCTAGTGGTTAAATCCACAACCAAGGTGTTGACGAGTCTTTAGAGTCCCCCACATTCAGTTACTCAGCTTTCGGGCGAAAGGTTGTAGAGGCCGTATGGAGATATGGCAGGGTCCGATCAGATACGTGCGGTATTGCACGGATCAGGATCGGACAGTCTGTACTATAGGCCGTATGGTTATATGGCAGGGTTCGATCAGATACATGCGATATTGCACAGATCAGGATCGAACGGATAATACTAGCCGGCTTTGGTATAAGCCGGATCCTAGTATAGTACAGTGTAGATTTTGTCTCATTGCATTTGTATTTCAGTCGAAATACAGATGCGGGTGTGTATGCACAGTATCGGGGTTTTCCTGTAATTTATTACGGGACCAGTTTTCTGGAGTTGCCAGTTTGCTTTCCGTTTCGGCCGATTTCCATTGTTCCGTTCATTGGCCGAAGATTGGTGGAGGAGGGCTTATTTGCATTGTTGCAAATAAGTATTTGTGGAGGGGGTATTTGCTTATTGTTGTATCATGATAGTCTCTCATTGACCTTGACTTCTAGCTATCATGATGGCTTGACTTTGTTGAGTTGATGTTGTTGATGGAGTGTGGATTTCCTTGTGATCATTTATTTTTCTTTCATCATCACTTCCTTGCATCATTGCATTCCACCCACCCCCTTGATCTTACTCTCTCTCCAATTACACCAAAGGGGGGGGCGGCCATTCCTTGATGGAGGATGGGATTCATTTTCATGTGGTGGGAAAAATGTTGTTCATTTTCATGCACCAAAGTTCTCCAATTTCCTCCATATACTTCTTATTCAATCCCTCCACCTAAAATGGCATCTCCATGAACCCCAAAGTGAGACTTGAGGACTACATATTCTACAGCGAACCTTGGGCACGTCGAGTAGCCGGCTTCGTGCCCGAGTTGCCTCGGCATTGAGGTGGGAGCCCGTAAAAGAAGTAGGCGATGTGGTGCACTTCCGGCGACGAGGAGGAGACGGGACATTCCGCAGGAGATCGGGACGATGATGAGAAGACCGGAGGACTTGGATCGTCGGTATATCTCTCTTCCCTTTCTTGTTGTTAGCTAGGACTAGTTAGTGGTTCGATCCGGGTATTAGTGCGCGGCGGTTTGCCAGTTCAAGAAAAATTTAAGTTTATCACCGCTTCCGCATTTGGCCGTCGGATTGACGGCCGGGGCGCCGCCGTGCACTTACACTTCATACACTGATGCTGTGTAGAAGAGATGATGTTGTACTCATGCAACCAAGGACGACCGAGCAAGGCGTTGTAGCAAGTCTTGGCGTCAATAACGTGAAACTTGATGTCCGTGACGAGCAGTCCGAAGCGTAATGTCAGTATCACGGATCTGAGAGTCCGTGACGATTGGGAGTCGAAACCAGATATGGTAATTTTGTCACGAGCGAGGTGTTGCACACTCATGCAGATTTCTTTCAACACCCGAACATTAAGGAGATTGACGGAGGATCCATTGTCAACCAGGATTTTGCCTATCTTGATATCGTGGCAATATCCGGAGACGTATAAGGGACGGTTGTGGTCGCACGTCCCGAGGAGAAGGTCTTCGTCACCGAAAGCGATGTCGGCCGTATGCACTTCCTCCAGTTCATCCTTCATCCTTTCCGCGGCGAGGAAGGCTTGGAATTGCTCAGGTTCTTGTAATGCCTTAAATAGTGAATCTCGAGCTTCTTTTGATAATAGGAGGGCATCGAGAATGCTAAGTTGAGAAGGTAGCTTCCTTAGGTGCGCTAGGATGTTGTAGTCCACCTTACCCTTCCTGGGAGGGTCTTTGGTAGTCAGCTCTTTCATGACTTGGTTATTTAAAGTGATATCCTCAGTAACCTTTTCCTTTCCCTTATCTTTTCTATTTGCGGGCCCGAGATTCCTTTCCGGGAGCGTACGATTGCGCAACTGAATGTTTTCGCAGGCCTCTGGTTCTTCCTCTTTCCCCAAAACGGATTCTTTAAAGAGAGGGCCCAGAGCCATTTCTTCATCAGAGTCGCTCCCAAAGGTGAGAACTTGTGACCCTCCGGCGTTAACCATGTAACAGTTGCCAGTAGTTCTGTCGTGCCCGTCGGCGGTACTTCTTCGTTCCCGACGAGTCTTGCATTTCATACGCTTAAAATGTTGCCGATGAGCAGCATATCCCTGCCACCATATCCTAAAGGCGTCGCACTCCTCCGTAGGGTGTGAAATTTTCCGATGATATGCGCAATAATTAGGGTGCCTCTCCGCCCCATCGAGCGTGTTTTCTTCCGAGGGTGGTAGCTTCATTCCCATTGACATGGCTTTGGCAAACCTTTTCCTCGTCTTGAATATCTTTTTGTCTACATCGGATGTCTTTTGATCTGGCGGGAGTGCTTCGACTCTTTCGTTCAGTCGCTTGCGTTTGGCTCCTTCCGATGCGGCCATCTCACGCTCCTGATCCGCTTTACTCTTCAGACGAATCTCGTCTAGAAAGGCGTCGATCATTTCATCCGTTGGCCACACACGCTCTGGTTCAGGCTCTGTCCCCAGTTTCTTAGTGCTAGGAGTTTTTTCATCGTCGGTAAACGAGCGGGAGATTACGTTACAACTCGCCACGTATCCCTCGGATTCATCCGATGAACTCTCCCCATCATCTTCCTCTAGAAAGATGTGGTTGAGGAACTCTTGCAGCGTGACAGGAGTTCGCGCCTTTTGATTGTACTCTTCCATCGCGTCGATTTGCTTCTGCAAGTTCGTGCGCTTGTCTCCAGGCTTCACGGGCTTCTTAGATTTCTTCTTCTTTTTCTTCGAAGATTTTGACGGTTGGGCGTGAGTATTTGGGCCATCACCACGAGTCTTCGTAGTTGGGCGCGGCTTCAACATCCCTTCGATAATTTGAGGTTCAAGCGGGTCCTTCCATTCGACCGCCGGGCACGCATGAAGGTCCCTCAGCATTCTTTTGGTTTTAGTTGACAGCACGACCTCCCATGGAGCTTCTTCAATAAAGGAACAGGTTGCCCCCGGTGTATCTGCTTTCTTAGGAGTATGCGGCTGTGGTGGGTTCACCTTCCACTTTTGGGACAGTGCAAACTTCCCCTGGAGGTATTGATCTTCAATCCATCCTTTGAAGACGAAGCAATCCTCAATCAGATGACTTACCGTTTGATGGTAAGGGCAATAGTTAGGGTTATTCACCTCAGTGGATTGTGGCGGTCGTCTTGGATTTAGTAGGTTTATAAGTCTGTTGCGTACTGCCAGATCAAATAACCGTTTCGTCTTGTCCCGTGGGAACGAGTAGGGACGCTTCATCTTCTCATTATAATACCGGCGTCTTTCTTCCAATTGATCTGCCAGCTTTGGGGCATTGGGTTGCTGCTGGGCATTCGCGACGAAGGTTGTCTTTCCTTTACCCTTGTCATTCCGAGGTTCTGGCTTCGGGGGAGGCGGTCTATGACCCATCTGGTCCATCTGAGCCAACTTGTTGATTAAAGCCTGGAATGTGGTTGGCTTAAAGAACATCATAAACTGGGAGATAGTTGCGTGAGGGTCTAGGGTTCCCATGAACATGCCCACCGCGGGCGCTTCCTCAATGCGTTGCTCGCATTTCGACCACAAATTCCGCCAGCGTATAGCATACTGGACCCACGTTTCGCCTGGTTTTACCCTGGCGTTAATCAATGCCGTTATTGGAGTGCGTTCGCTGGCGCTTGCGAATCGCTGAGTGAATAGCAACTCCATTTCAGCGAACGTCTTGATAAAATCGTTCGGGAGTTCCGAATACCATTCGAACGCTGTTTCTGATAAGCTGCCCATGAACTGGCGAAGCAACAGTTTATCATCACCGCCGGTGTTACCGCAAAGGGCCCTGAACTGGGCGACATGTTGGTGGGGATTGCCGATCCCCTTGTAAACATGGAACTTAGGAATTGTGTAACCCGGCGGTTACTTGATTTGGTCGTACCAGCTTGGATATGGCCGTCCCGTTTTTACGACTTGACCAGCTGCCTCAGTCGCATGATGAACCCGGATTTGCTGGGCTATATAGTCGACCAAATCAGCCTTAGAGATTGTCTCCTCCTTGGCCGTGGAGAGGGCCGGTGGTGGATTTGACGTTTCTCCCCTGTCGTCTTCAAGGACGATCGGGGGATCCTCAGCAGGTGGGTCTTGTTGGATCATCATTCCTATCATATCTTGGAAGAGAAGGCCCATACGCTGTATGTTGGATGCTTGTTCAGCAGCCTCTTTGTCCTTCTTCTCCAATATTCGGCGAAGGAATTCGGCGTCGGTTTCTTCCTCCTGGCGTTCGTCCGAGGACGTTTATAGGTTTTCTTTTGGCCCAGTAAGTGCGGCCATAGCATTCATCATTTCCTGGAGCTTTTGCTGTTGCTCCTGAGCTTTGGTCACCGACCGTGTAAGCGGTCTATAACCTGTAGACGCATGGCTGTCTTCCTTTCCTGACGCCATGTATACGGTATGGACCATCATGCCCCCAGACTTAGGGCGTCTGGGCTTAGTGCCTATAGCTGTCGTTGCAGGCTAGGGGATCTTCTCTGGCTTCCTCCTTTTATGAGCAGTGGAAGTTGAGAGGGGCCGTTGAGGTGGGCACCCAGACAGCCTTTCGTGGTTTAGCCTGGTGACTGGCTTCCTGTTGGATTTTCAGCTTCTTGTGCTGGCGGGAGAAGTTTGGATCGATCATCGAGTCTCGGGTCTGCCGCCAAACCTTATAGATTTTGGAAGACAGCCGTTGAGGGGATCGGGGTTGTTCTGGCTCTATTTCCGCAACCTTTTTTAGTGGAGGAGGAGACCTCTTTAGCACCGCAGTAGGAGAATTCCTTCGCACCTTATTTAGCATCTCGAAGCTGTTCCCAGTTGGAACGGCAGCACTAACTTCCACCGTTGGGGCTGGTGAAGTTAGCCCAGAGGGGGAGTTGCCCCCAGCCTTCCTTACTCGGCGCCAGTGACGACGTCGAGCGTGTCGAGCGGACGGCGTTGGTTCAGCGGTGAGGATGGCTTCGTCTTGCCCCGTGTAGGTGGGGGGTCGCCGCTAGTGTCAGCCTGTTAAAGACTGATGTCCTTTGGGTAGCAGGAGCGGGAGCTGGAACAGTCAATCTTGTAAAGGCCGACTTTTTGGCAGGGGAAGCCGCCTTGACGACTTCAGGAGCAGGACCGGTCACTTTCTTAGAAGCAGCCTTCTCTGGGATTGCAGGCCCCATTGCGGGTCCACAGCAGTTCTGGCCCAATCTAGAGAAGACCGAGGCGCTGGAGTTGGGCGACCCGTTAAGAGGGGCCGCGGCAGGCGTAAGCCGATCAAAGACCGACTTCTTGGGAGCTTCCGTTATCAGCACCGGAGCGGTGAAGCTTGTCGGCGGGAGCATGGTCCCAAAAAACAATCCTGTGGTGGCTCGCACGACTTGTTCCACGGGCATTGTGAATAGCGAAGCAGCTTGGGGTCCGTAGGCTATACCTCCTGGCGAGGCAAAGCGTTGGTTGCAATTGCAGTCCAAGCAATTGGAGCATTTCGCACAAATAGAAGCCATCGATTCTTTGCTTTCTGCAATAAGCAAGACGCCAAGTCTTAGTACCTTGAAACCCAAGGGCAACCATTAGCGAACCGCGATTGGTTCGCGAGTCACAACACACGAAGTGTGGAGTGGAAAAAGGAAAAGGTCCCACCGGGCGTGCCAGAATCTGTTCCCCTCCGAATGGCGGCGCACAAGACTGCGATGTCCTGACGCTGAGATTTGGGGCAGATGCTATTTGGTTTTATCCATCCACCTCTCCGAAGATTCCAAGTTGATTTATGGCACCGTGTATCGGAGGTTTAGACGGATGCGGCCGATGTAGCAGACTTCGTCAGATTCCCCCTCACTTGAGGGGTTTTTGATTGTGGGGGCGCTCTTCCCTGCAGGCGCAAGCCCCTGCAGTTAATTACGCTACCGCATCGCGGTAACAACTTTCTCCTTCTACATAATTTCACTTCGTGTCGTGGGTGTTTGTTTTGTTTGTGGTTGCCCGTGGATTGTATACGGAGACTGAGTTATGTCGTCGCCCGTAGGGCGTGGACTAGTCCAAATCCGTATTATCTTAGATTTGGGTTTGGGGGTTTGGGTTTAAGGATACGTTATCCTCGTTTGAGACTAAGATCGACTTAAACGTTTGTTAAGGACACGTTAGTCTAGTTTTTAGACTAAGATCGACTTAAACGGGATCGTTTAGATCCAACAATAGAGCGGTTTAAGGGAGCCCTGTTGTTTAGTTTAGCGACGTTGCGGTCAATAGGTAGTTTAAGGACATTGCGGTCCATAGGTAGTTTAAGGACATTGCGGTCCAATGTTAGTTTTAAGACGTTGTGATCAAGGTTAAGGACCTCATAGTCCGTGGATTTAAGGACTCCATAGTCTGATGTTAGTTTTAAGACGTCGCGGTCAAGGTTAAGGACCTCATAGTCCATGAGTTTAAGGACCCCACAGTCCGTTGTTAGTTTTAAGACATCTCGGTCAAGGTTAAGGACGTCGTAGTCCATGAGTTTAAGGACCCCACAGTCCGTTGTTAGTTTTAAAACATCTCGGTCAAGGTTAAGGACCTCATAGTCCATGAGTTTAAGGACCCCACAGTCCGTGTCAATATGTGGTCATCGGGACCCGTCACCTCTTTGAAAACGTTGAGGAATTATAACGCCAAGTATCAAAGGAGTGAAGAGATGTACCCTTGAACCGGGGTGGATTAAACAGTCTTTGGCCCAATTTGGGATCAAGACCAATTAATTGTGTTATGAGCCCATTAGCCCAATTAAGTTTGAATTGAGGACTTATGGCCATCTTGGGCTAAGTCCCATCATGTTTAAAATACTGGCTTTCTGTTGGTCTATTGAAGGAGAGGCTTTGCCTTTAGCCATTTAACCAATTGGGCTGAAGTTAGTGTTAAAGACTAAAGATCAGCAGTGTTGAACACTGGGAACAAGTTAGTGTTTTAACACTAAAAGATAATTGGCGTTAAACACCAGCAACAAGGGGTTCAAATTAGTGTTAAACACTAGAGAAAATCAATGTCAAACACTAGTAGCAGAGATTTCAGATTAGTGTTAAACACTAAGAATAATCAGTGTTAAACACCGGTGACGGAGATTTTAATTTAGTGTTGAACACTAAGGGAGTTAATCTTAAGCTCTGTTAACAGGGGTTTAATTTAGCGTTAAACACTAAGAAATTCAGTGTTAAACACTGCAAATAAAGTTCTTTGATTAGTGTTGAACACTAAGGCCAAACAGTGTTTAACACTGGATTCCGGGATTCCAATTTAGTGTTAAACACTAAGGCAAGAGGGGTCACGTGGTAGCATATGAGGGCGCCCTCCCTTCATTTGTTCTGCTGAGAATATAGTATCTTTTGGAGCATCACGTGCCATCACGTGACGGGCATTGAAATGCTTGTATGTTAAAGCTTCTGCCAAGGGTCACGTGGGTCACGTGAGGCACTGCCTCAAAGGGCCTTTTCTGCGGATCTTTTCGGGGGTCACGTGGTGGCACGTGACCCTGCCTCTATGTATGTTTTTTTTTTAGAAGATCTGTTAATCCCTTTTAAGAATTAAGCTCTTCATAGGGTTGAACCCTAACAATAATTTTAGAGGAATTAAATTCCTATTTCCTTCTGAAGATTTATATTCTGGGATAGAGTTGAACTCTGAATGGGGTTAAACCCTAATAACAGTTTTAAGGAATCAAGTTCCCACTCTCTTTTAGAGACTTATTCTGAGGAATGAGATTCTGTCGTAGGGTGAAACCCTAATTTCTTCTTTCTTAAGGGAATTAAATTCCTGTTATTTTAACAGAACTCAGTTCTTAACTAGGGTTGAACCCTGAATCTGTTCATTCTGAAGGAATTGAATTCCTGTAACATAGGGTTAAACCCTAATTTTATTTTAAAGAAATTAAATTCCTATAGTTCTGTGAGAATTAAATTCTCAAACTCACATTCCCTCTCTATGCTTTGGATCTGCATGGCAGGATCTCAACCCAATGAGAATTAAATTCTCAATTCAAGGGGGGATGTGCACCTTGCAGATCCTCCACTAAAGAAAGAACTATGTTCTTCTGTTTAATATCAGAGTTAAACTCTGCTGAGAATTAAATTCTCTTTTAAAGGTCTTTCCTTTCTTACCTAAGCTTTTCTTTTGCAGAAGATACAAATTCCTCCAAAGTATCAAGGATCTCTCTTTTCTCTCTCTGTCCTCTTTTTCTCTTTCTTTTCTTTGTGTCTCTTGGCTCCTATTTATAGGAGAAGAAGCAGAATCAATTAGTTTTGGTGAATCTTTCATTGAGAGATTTAATTTGTATTCACCATTCGTTTGGACCTTTGGATTATTAGGTGAATTTTATTCACCATCGGATTTTAAATCCAGAGATTCTCCTTTGTTATTTCGGTTAGATTTTAAGGGGAAATCTTTCCAAGTTCAGGCTTTTTCCACAAATAGATGATATTTAATCACCTTTAAATTTTTAATCCAATTGGTTCCAAATAATCACTTTCCTTTGGAAAGATTTGAATGCCGTTCAGAATTTAATTCTGTTAAATAAATGGGCTTTGAAAGCCGGTCACGTGTGGGCACGTGACCCATGGTCACGTGTGGGCACGTGACCCATGGTCACGTGTGGGCACGTGACCCTTGGTCACGTGTAAGCACGTGACCCCATGGAACGAGCTTTCTTTTTCTTCTGCGCTATGTCTTTGCCGCTGCTTGGTCATCACGTGCCAACACGTAACCACTGGTCACGTGTGAGCACGTGACCCTCGTCTGGAGCCTTTTTCTTGATTTAATCAGAGAATGAGTCTGCTTTTGCCGCTGCTTTTAAATGTCACGTGCCAACACGTGACTGCTGGTCACGTGCTAGCACGTGATGCCTCCTTCGTAACTTTTCCTGATTTTAAATCAGGAAACAACGGCTGGGTGTGAGCACTCTGACCATCATCACCAATTTTTGGAGTTGGACGCGGTTTCAGCATTCCCTCGATGATCTCGGGTTCCAGTGGATTTTTCCACCTGATCGTCGGGCATGTTTGGAGATCCTTCAGCATTCTTTTCGTCTTGGCTGAAAGAACGTCCTCCCATGGGGCTTCCCTTATGAATGAGCATGATGCCCCCGGCATGTCCACCTTTTTAGGGGCATGAGGTTGTGGTGGGTTCACCTTCCAATTTTCGGATAATGCGAACTTGCCTTGTTGGTATTGGTCCTCCATCCAGCCTTTGAAGACGAAACAATCTTCGATTGGATGGCTTACTGCTTGGTGGTAAGGGCAATAATTAAGATTGTTGACATCGCCTGGCTACAACGGACGTTTTGGATCCGGAAGATTGATGAGTCTGTTGCGCACTGCCATCTCGAACAGTTTCCTCGTTTTATCCTGGAGAAACGAGTAAGGACGTCCCAGTCTCTCCTCGAGGGATGGGCGTGGACGCACGTTGTTTTGGCGAACAACTGGCTTCAAGTTGCTCGGCTGTTGTTGAGTGTTGGCGACGAAGGTTGCTTTCCCTTTCCCTTTTTCATTCCGAGGATCCGTCTTTGAAGGAGATGGTCTATGACCCATCTGGTCCATTTGGGCCAGCTTTTCGATTAAAGCTTGGAACGTGGTCGGTTTGAAGAACATCATGAACTGTGAAATAGTTGCATGAGGGTCTATGGTGCCCACGAACATGCCCACTGCCGGCGCTTCTTCAATGCGTTGCTCGCATTTTGACCATAGATTCCACCACCGTATCGCGTACTGAACCCATGTCTCGCCTGGCTTCACCCTGGCGTTGATTAATGCGGTGATTGGAGTACGCTCGCTAGCGCTCGTGAACCTTTGTGTAAACAGCAGCTCCATTTCCGCGAGCGTCTTGATGGAGTCGTTTGGGAGTTCAGAATACCATTTGAACGCCGTCTCCGACAAGCTGCCGACGAATTGACGGAGCAAAAGCTTATCATCGCCCCCGGTGTTGCCGCACAGAGCTCTAAACTGGGCGACGTGCTGGTGAGGATTGCATGTCCCTTTGTATACATGGAATTTGGGGATCGTGTAGCCCGGCGGGTACTTTGTCTGATCATACCAGCCTGGATACGGTCGTCCAGTTTTGACAACTTGACCGGCCGCTTTATTTGCCTGGTGAACTCTTATTTTCTGGGCAATATAGTCATCCAGGGTGGCCTTGGAGATAGTTTCCTCTTTGGCTGCTGAAAGAGCCGGAGGAGGATTCGACGTTTCCCCTTTGTCGTCTTCAGTAATGATCGGAGGGTATTCGGATGGAGGATCCAGCCGTAACATCATCCCGACCATGTCTTGGAATAGAAGGGCCATTTGCTTTATATTGGCCACTTGTTCCGTAAACTCCTTGTCCTTCTTCTCAAGCATTCTCCGAAGGAATTCAGCATCAGTTTCCTGCTCACGGCGCTGCTCCGCGGATGTTTCTGGGCTTTCTTTTGGCCCGGTGAGTGCGGCCATCGCAGTCAGTATCTCCTGAAGCTTCTGCTGCTGTTGTTCCTGAGCTCTTGTGATGGATCGGGTGAGTGGTCGGTAACCCGTAGAAGCGTGACTATCCTCTTTCCCGGATGCCATGTAAACAGTGTGTACCATCATGCCCCCAGACTTAGGGCGTTTGGGCTCAGTGCCTTTGACATTTGTCGCAGGCATGGGGATTTTCTCCTGCCTTCTCCTCTTATGAGCGGTCGAAGTTGAGGAGGCCGTTGCAGTGGGCACCCAAGTAGCCGTCGTCTTCTGTGGCTTAACAGGACGGTTTTCTTCCTGTCGGACCTTCAGCTTCTTCTGCCGGCGGGGATAGTCTTGATCAACCACCGACTCTCGGACCTGTCGCCAGATTTTGTAAACTTTGGAAGACAGCCGTCGAGGGGACTGCTCCGGCTTTATTTCTTTGACAGTCTCCACTGGTGGCGGGGATCTTTTCGGTATGGCAGTAGGCGAATTCCTGCGTACTTTGTTCAGAAGCTCAAAACTGTTTCCGGTTGAGACAGCGGCATTAACTTCCACTGTTGGAGCTGGTGGAGTTAGCCCAGAGGGAGAGTTGCCCCCGGCCTTCTTTACCCGGCGCCAGTGGCGACGTCGAGCGTGTCGAGCTGGTGGAGTTGGTTCGGTGGTGGGGATGGCTTTTTCTTGCCCCCTGTCCAGGTAAGGGGCTGCTGCTGACGTCAGCCTGTTGAAGACTGATGTCCTTTGAGAAGCAGTATCCAATCGGTTGAAAACAGTCTTCTGAGCAGGGACAGGAACCGTAGCAGGAGCCGGAACAGCCAGTCTTGTAAAAACTGATCCTTTGGTAGGAGAAGCCGCCTTGACGACTTCAGGGGCGGGGTTGGTTACTCTTTTCGGAATAACCTTCTCTTGAGGTGCAGGCTTCATCGTGGACCCACCCGAACTTTGGCCCAACCTGGCGAAGACCGAGGCGCTGGAGCTGGACGACCCGTTGAGAGGGGCCGCAGTAGTAGCAAGCCGACCAAAGACCGACTTCTTGGAAGCTTCTGGTGTTGGTATAGGAGCGCTGAAGTTCGTTGGCGGGAGCACAGTCCCGAAAAACAATCCAGTGGTGGCCTGAGTGACCTGTTCCACCGGCATAGCGAAGATGGAGGCCGCTTGGGGCCCGTAAGTCACACCTCCGGACGGGATGGAGCGAGAGTTGCAGTTGCAGTTAGTGCAGTTTGAAGCCATTGATCTTCAGTCTTCTACACGGAGTAAGACACCAAGTCTTAGTACCTCGAATCCAGGGCAACCATGTCAAACCGCGACTTGTTCGCGAAACACGACACACGAAGTGTGGAGTGAAAAGAGGAAAAGGTCCCACCGGGCGTGCCAGAATCTGTTCCCCTCCGAAAGATGCGCAAGACGGACGTCTTGCCTGAGATTCGGGACAGATGCTAATTGGTGCTATCCGTCCCCCTCTCCGAAGATGTCAAGTTGATTTATGGCACCGTGTATCGAAGGTTTAAACGGATGCGACCGATGTAGCAAACTTCGTCAGATTCCCCCTCGCTTGAAGGGTTTTTGATTGTGGGGACGCTCTTCCCTGCAGGCGCAAGCCCCTGCAGTTAATTACGCTACCGCATCGCGGTAACAACTTTCTCCTTCTCCAGATGGTCACTTCATGTCGTGGGTGTTTGTTTTGTGTTTGGTTGCCCGTGGATTATATACGGAGACTAATTTATGTTGTTGCCCGTAGGACGTGGACTAGTCCAAATCCGTATCTTTCTTAGATTTGGTTTTGGAGGGGTTGGGTTTAAGGATACGTTAGCCTCTTTTGAGACTAAGATCAACTTAAACGTTTGTTAAGGATACGTTAGTCTAATTTTAGACTAAGATCAACTTAACAGGATCGTTTAGATCTAGCAAGAGAGCAATTGGGCTCTATTGTTTAGTTTAGTGACATTGCGGTCGATAATTAGTTTAAGGACATTACGGTCCAATGTTAGTTTAAAGACATCGCGGTCGAGATTAAGGACATCATAGTCCGTGAGTTTAAGGACCCCACAGTCCAATGTTAGTTTAAAGACATCAGGATCAGGGTTAAGGACGTCATAGTCCATGGGTTTAAGGACCCCACAGTCCGATGTTAGTTTAAAGAGATCACGGTCGAGATTAAGGACATCATAGTCCATGGGTTTAAGGACCCCACAGTCCGATGTTAGTTTAAAGACATCGCAGTCGAGGTTAAGGACATCATAGTCTATGATTTTAAGGACCCCACAGTCCGTTGTTAGTTTAAAGACATCACGGTCAAGGTTAAGGACATCATAGTCCATGAGTTTAAGGACCCCACAGTCCGTTGTTAGTTTAAAGTGAAAGGTTCCTAGGCACCCTAATGAGGTCTCACAAGGCATCAACCATGCCAATATCAAGAAATACGGTGCCGAGAAACCCTAGACTACGGATCGTTAGCTAGATGTCCAGGCGAAACGATAACAAGTAAACACTTAACTAAGAGAATACGGAAATACAACCTTTGTAGATCCGGTGCTCCACCTCCATAGCTCCGCAACGAAGTCCCCTCGCTGTCCAAATGTATTCCCGGGCTCTAACGTCGGCTTCGTCGGAGAAATGGCGAGCTAGGTCGTCGATGTCCATGCCGAAGATGATCTACGTCGAGGCATCGCTAGATCAAGCTCTCACTTCACAAAGTCAAGAAACTTGTGAAGAAAACACACTCTACTACTTGGCAAGAGGTAGAGGATGAAGAAATAGGAAGTGGGTAGACTTTAGAATTGAATTTCTCACTTGTTTCATCAATCCACCATTGATGAAGTAAGGTTTTCTTCAAGGAAGAAGATGAAGAAGAAGAAGATTATCTCATGATAAGTTAAAAGAAAATAATACTTATCATATTATAAACCATGGTCAAGTGTAGAGAACTAACTAAGGTTATGTGAATGGTTAGGGTTAAAAGAACAAGACAAAATGGTGACTTGGTCAAAGCTTCATGAAGCTTCAAAAAGCTTCATGAAAGAAAAGAAAGAAAACCATTTTGCTTTTTCTTTTTATGCTTTTATTAATATCCAAAATGAATAAACAAATAATAAAATGAAAAAGCAAAACCCTAATCATTAAGGTAACCATGGTTCAATTCTATACACTTAACCAAAGAAGCATGTATCATCAAACATGATACAAACATTTGTACAAAAAGTATATCACATATACAACTTGTACAACGAAGTGAGAAAATCCATTTAAAGTGAACCGATACTAGTTAATGCAAAGTAATATATCAAATATATAATTATGCATTAAATCATTAAATCAACACTTGATTTAATGATCCGGTCATATCGCATATAACCGACTAATATCAACAGTAACAACTTATCGAATCAACACTTGATCCGATAACCCGGCTATATCGCATATAACCGATCAATGTCACAAATCGCGAGAATCGAATACAGTATCACAAACTAGTATCATTCTCGGTCCCGCACATATCTCATATGCGCTCCTATTTCGTTTCGCTTGAGCCAGGAAACCTCTGTGTAGGACTCTAAAGACTCGTCAATACGCCGGCAGCGGATGATGATCATATCAAACATCCACAAGCCGCAAGCGGTCTGCTAAACGTAACGGCCACCCGGGTATTGAGCGATCTGAAGATCGACGAGCAAGCCCGCTCACACTCCAGTGAATCCAACTAGTAACACTACCGTACAGTCCGGTCTGATCGTCTGATATGTCGCATATCTTGCCTAGGGGTGGTAAACGTCAGACCCCAATAGCTCGATAAGTCATGTCGATATGAGGTCTATAACATTTCGAGAAACTACTGGTAACACTTACCAGTAAATCTCAGCAACCCTGGCCAGGGATTTCCTGTTATAGCCAATCGAGCACAGCGCAACATCAACTCCCTATACCGGGAGAGACGAATCCCCTCCTATCGCTCATTGTCTCCATGTGACTCGGGACTGTACCCAAAAACCACCGTTTTGCACGCCCTCTTGGACGTGGTAAGATGGAAATCAAAGCACAGCGGGAACCACACAAGACTCTATGACGATCTCGGGTCAACAGACTACTCTGTACCAGTGTCACCAGAGAACTGCCATCTGACGTGAGGTATAATACCATCTGGGAGTTCTCGGCGAGTCCGTCCAGTGTACCCAGTCTCTACTGAGCACCCGTATATCATCTCTGATGTCAAACACCAATGGATATGGGATCATCCATCGCCCATCTGTATGGGTCAAGAAGGTACACGCTAGTCTACTCTGGTATATCGATGCCCCGTCTCGATACACCCACGACTAGGGACTTTGAAGGATGTACTTATGGACTACCATGTCCCCACTAGTATGATCTGCATCACAGTCCAGGTAGTCAAGTACACATCCTAAGGGCTTTACCAACATGTAACAGAGAGACAATCAGTGTACACGTTAAGGTAAAGATCAACCAGATAGCATACTATCATGTCGAGCAAGAAAGTCCTCCCTATATATGTCCCAGCATCCACTACAATATACATCCAATGTATAGTAATGGCCTCTAGGGCATACATATAACTAACAATCTCCCACTTGCAGTAGGGCCATCTGTAGCAGTGGTTGTAGTATCTCATACTCAACCATCCCATAAAAGTCTCTCTCTGGGAATAGGCCTTCGTGAGTGGATCCGCCGTGCTGTCCTCTGAGTCTACTCTCCTAACCTCGATCCCTTAGAGATCAACCATCTCCATGATCAGGTGATACTGCCTTAGAATATGTCTGGATCACTGATGGGACCTGCGTTCCTTGGCATAAGCCACAACTCCATTGTCACACAATGGGAGGAACATAGTTCATCTCATGAACCAATATACACCCAAACAGCCTCTTTGGTAGCATCTTAAGTAGTGATGTATCCTGCCTTTATCGTCTAGTATGTCACGGTATCTAGCTTGGAACTCTTCCAACATACCGTCCCTTTACTGAGGGTAAAGACAATGCCTATGACTGACTTTCAGTCGTCCTTATCACCCTGGAACCCTTCCAGTGATTCTCCCCAGGATCGGTTAATACCTTCTCACTACAACTAGTAAGAATCCTAACATTCAATTAAATCTATCTCATAGATCTAAAACTCAGTATTTAGGAGGTATCATTTTGATCCTATATGGAGAATCATTGTGATAAGCGGAGATTGATCGAGCGTAGCATAGGAAACTCCTTCCCTATCTAGAGTATGTCATCCACGTACTCTACGAGGATCGTCACCATACTCCCTACTCCCTTTTTGTTTATACAAGGTTCATCTACCATTTTGATGATGTCAACTTCTTTGACTACTTCATCAAAACAGACATTCCAACTCCGCGATGTCTGCTTTATCCTATAAAGCAGCTTGCACACGTTTCCGCTGCTCCCACTGTCTACGAGGCCCTCTGGCTGTGTACTTATAGACGCATTCTTCTAAAACATCATTTAAAAAAGCAGTCATGACACCCAACCGCCAGATATCGTAGTCATGGTATGTAGCCGTGGTAAGTAGGATCCGGATGGACTTAAGCATAGCCACTTGAAAAGGTTTCATCATAATCCACGCTTGGTCTATGACGAAAAGCTTTAACAAGTCTAGCTTTGAAAGTCTCAACTTTTCCATTTACACCAAGTAATCTTCTCAAGATATACTTGCTCCTGATGGGGATTTAACCCTTCAGATATAGCAACCAAAGTCCATACTTTGTTGGTGTACATGGATTCCATCTCAGATCACTAAGCATCCAACCATTTTTACAGAGTCCCACTCCTGATGGCCAGCTCGAAACTAGTTGGGTCATCATCTCATGATGCATTCCTTGCTCCCACTGTCATCGAGAAACCGAAGTATCTCTCAGGTGGGTGAGGAACCCTACTAGATCGGCGGAGAGGCTGAGGTTCGTTGGTAACTATTGAATCCTTTGGTTTTATCAAATCATCTGTTGTAGTTTGTATAGCTGGAACCTTTCCAGTTCTACATAACTGACCTTGCCTCGAGTTTGTCCGGATTTTGCTTTTAGACATAGGCCGGACAACCCCAAATCTTAACTAACTTAAGAAATGGGCTCTTCCCTTTCCATATCACATATGAAGTGGTAGGCACTGATTTGATTCGAACCCTATTCAATAGGTATGCAGCTTCTCAAGTGCATAACTCCCAATAAGGAAACATGTAACTCAGTATTACTCATCATAGAGCACACCTTATCATATAGGGTGTGATTGCTCCACCCCGATTTACCATCGTGCTATGGTGTATACGGAGGAGTAATGCTGAGAGAGAATCTCATTCTCCTTTAGAATAATCCAGGATTTCCGTGCTTAAGTATTCTCCTCCTCGATCTCATCAAAGGACATAATACTTATACCCGTATTTTGGTTCTCTACTTCTCGCTTATATTCTGTGAATATCTCAAAAGGTTCGGACTCATGTTTCAACAGGAACATATGACTGAATCTTGAGAGATTATCAGAGAATATAATGAAGTATAAAGAACCAGTCCTGGCATGTGTAGACATGAGACATTACATACATCATCATGTATCAGTCCCAAGAGTTCATTAACTCTTTCTCTGTTTCCAATAAACAGAGCTGGTGTCATTATATCTTTGTGACATGACTAGCGAGTTTCACAAGATGTAAATTCAAACTGATTTAAATATGCATCTACATGTAACTACTGCCAGTCGGGTCGCATAGATATGACCTAGTCTACAATGCCTCAAGAAGGATTCGTTCATTTCTGAACTCTTCCTCTTGTGTGTGTTCCGTATACTAAGAACTGTAGTTTGATTTAGAACATCAACGCTTTTAGATAACGTGCCTAAACCGATCAACTTTTGATATAGGAAATGTTCAAAACATTATCCAACAATACAAAATTTTATCATTTCTTTACTGATAAAGAGACTGATATGATTTTGTATATCAGGTTCGGTATCTAATAACATTCGTTCAGAATCAATGTATTGGTAATACAGGATGACAGTGACCAACAGACTTGGCTGCAACACTTGCCCCGTTTTCTGCCTCATGAAACTTATCACCCATTCTCAGTTCTCTACCTATCTGTAGCCCTATGTAACAGATTACATATCTGGGATCCTGATCTGGTATCACATACCCAGGACGTAGAGGATACTGAGAAACAGTTCTGTATAATGAACACACCCTAAGATGATGCATCATCATGCACTCTCTTCGTTTGGGCGACACGGGAAATCTGGTATTCCCCAAATTCCTGCTCTGTCTTATAACAATTATAAGTTGGAGCGGGACCAACGTTCCCCAGCTCAGTATAACAAGCGGGTTCAGTCAATATTCCGTATTATTATCTTGATTAAGGCATGATATGGTCGCTACCTGGAGAGAGAGAGAAGAAAACACTCAGCGTATGCTCTTGCAAGATCAGATTGGTTATTATTTTATCTAATCAGGATAGCTCCCACTGCTTTTTATCAAATCTTCCTTCAAACCCTAAAAGGAAAGACTAGCCGGGATTAATTACACACTACAAGTTCGCCAATCTTTCAGCCAGGCCAGTGTCGGTACTTTGAGGGAGGTCCCCCGTGCTTTCGCACGAACCTAATTAATGTAAACCTCGTTTTCCCAGAGGCGTAACCCCGTTGACACCTTTCTAGACACCTACTTGATCGGCTAATTGTAATGTATAAAACTCTCCCAGGAGTAACTCTTACTCGCAGCGGGTATCGGGATCCAACTATCTCATAAAAGGTATGCAATCTCATTGCAAATTTCAACACTTGAAATTCCCGATAATCTTTTGCCCCTAACGTGCTATGACCTTGACGAAAGCCAACAAACCATAGCCCGCTAGTCAAGTTCAACCCGTACATTTCTTGATCGAATTAAACCCACCCGCACGACCCTTGACGAAAGCCAACAAAGCCGCACGACTACCCTAATCCAATCGCATCGTATGCTGCAGATAAGCAGCATATAGCTACCGCACACTGCACCTTGACGAGAGCCAACAAATGCAGCACGAATACTATATACAACTTATCTGAAATGTCGGAGGGCTACGACAGGTTTTTCTGAAAACCTATTGCGTAATGAACTTGATATCGTTGTAGGATCGAATGAATTTTGAAATGGAGTGTTTTTTAGGCTTTTCTAGTTTTGCTAAAGGAGTCACTCCCGGTGAAGGGATCGTCGGTCCTTTCCTCGTCGAATGAGGTGCGGGATATATCATATATATCACTGTGCAAAGCAAAAACACTTAAAAGCAATCAAAAGACAAACCGAGTGTGTAGCATCTGCCAGTTATTGCTAAAGGAGTCACTCCCGGTGAAGGGATCTCGGTCCTTTCCTCATCGAATAAGGTGCAGGATATATCATATATACCGCTGTGCAAAGCAAGAACTGTAGCTACCTGTTTTATTTTGAAATTCAATTCTACAACATCTTAGGTTTCTTTTATTTCATTAATCACATTAATGAAGTCCCATCATTTAAGTACCTAATCATCACAGATAAATACGACGTACACTTATGCCATCCGCATTCGCCTCGATGTCCCCTCGTGCACCGTTAGGTTAGGTAACTAACGGCAGAGCAGGGCAGGGCTAGCACGGGTGTAAAACATAAGTAACGTCTATATAATATATCATATATACTATATGCTATATCTATCACAGAACATCACATGATCACATCACAGATATCGCAGCAGAAGAAACATATGAAATATTGGATATACTAGGACGTCCGTGTTTTCAATACGAGCCAGTATAAAACACGGATTCCACGGTCGCGATGAATAGCCAAACCCACACCCCTAGACCCCTACGAGAGCGGCAAGCAACCCTACCAATTCTAAAGTTAGGAGACCCGGACTCGACTCCTCGAGTTGGTCTCCCACTGGACTCCAGAACCCGGTTACTTGTGCTCCCCTCCTTGGGTCTATCCTAGTGCGGAAAAGTAAATAATATACAAACGGTGACAACTTCCGCAACCTGGAAGTGCCCCAATAAAAGAATATTACATACAAGTTTTTACATGAATGAAAATGAAAAACACTCATCTCACATAAAAACCCCCGGCTATTCAAACACGACGATCCAATATAACATATCCAGCAACACATAACATCACATGTCATCAACGTAAGTAAATATGTCCATTCCAATTGTCGTTGACATATAGCAACGAAACCGGCGATATCACATATTACACTTACGGTCACAGAAAAGAAAGTGTAAAACTACAACAGTTGGAATCCGCAACCTACATAGACATCGCATGCCTAATCATTATAAACCCCGCATTTTAGTCTCAAAATCGAAAACACTTTTCAATATCAAGTCGGGCAATTCAACAAGATTCCCGACATACTGATCGAATGCTCGTCGCAAACTTCAGTAGATGGCTGCACCCCCGATACCGTCGACGAAGTGCACCAAGGCGGAACACCGATGCCGGGAGCACCCGAACGGATGCTTTTGGCGACGGGGTTCTCCTACAGTCACTTGGTCGGGGCTATGGGGTGAGGCTGTCTATTAAGTTTACCCGGCGAGTATCCGCGTACGCTACGTGATTGCGACGGACTTTTGATCACATCAAAATTCCGTGGCAACCGATCAAGTGAGACTAAACTGCTACGTTTATAATATTCATTCCGTTATCACATAACTTCTTGTGAATTCCAATTATTGTATCCCATTCCGGATAAATAGAAAATGTCAAACTTTCCGATCGAACAATCGAACACCCAAGTTTTCCCGATACAGATCAACACATGAAATATGAGTCTAACAACATTCAGTTCGTGCCTCAGTACCAACGGTCCAGCCGTAGAAGGGTCAAGCCAACGCCTCACATGTGGCACGCCGTACTGCCCCAAACCCGAAGGTTCAAAGGGCAGTTCAAGACGGTCACATAATTGAGTTAAGGTTTGTTGTCTTCTAGAGGGACCATCGCGTTACTTGCACTACTTAGAACGTCGTTAAACTACGGAAAAATCCAACACTTGGAAATTTCCCGACAGGGGAAAAATTGGGTATTTATATCCGGTCGAACTTTTTAACATATTCTAAAAATACCCGGAAAAGCACACCGAAAAAAATTAGACAGTCCGATCGAATACACCGAGTCCCCAATACAACCCAGAAAATACAACTCTGGAATAAATATTAAAAACATCCAGAACACACAAGAAACACCAACAGAAACAACTGAAGAAAACACACATCCTGATCATCACAGACGGCCGCGGAACCGCCGCAAAAGGGGGGTCAACGCCGCGGTTCCGCGGCCGTACTGTTGAATTAGGTTGTCGTTTTCTCCAGTTTTTCTTAGAATTTCCTGCACATTTCTCTGCATATTTTTAATTCCAAAAAATCCACAATTTACAGAATTGTCCAGAGAGCATTTTTCAAGTCGGGGTTTTGGGTCGATCGGACTTCTAACTCCGTCGGGACTTCGCCTAAGGCTCTAGCTAGTCTCTGATACCACTGAAAGGTTCCTAGGCACCCTAATGAGGTCTCACAAGGCATCAACCATGCCAATATCAAGAAATACGGTGCCGAGAAACCCTAGACTACGGATCGTTAGCTAGATGTCCAGGCGAAACGATAACAAGTAAACACTTAACTAAGAGAATACGGAAATACAACCTTTGTAGATTCGGTGCTCCACCTCCATAGCTCCGCAACGAAGTCCCCTCGCTGTCCAAATGTATTCCCGGGCTCTAACGTCGGCTTCGTCGGAGAAATGGCGAGCTAGGTCGTCGATGTCCATGCCGAAGATGATCTACGTCGAGGCATCGCTAGATCAAGCTCTCACTTCACAAAGTCAAGAAACTTGTGAAGAAAACACACTCTACTACTTGGCAAGAGGTAGAGGATGAAGAAATAGGAAGTGGGTAGACTTTAGAATTGGATTTCTCACTTGTTTCATCAATCCACCATTGATGAAGTAAGGTTTTCTTCAAGGAAGAAGAAGATTATCTCATGATAAGTTAAAAGAAAATAATACTTATCATATTATAAACCATGGTCAAGTGTAGAGAACTAACTAAGGTTATGTGAATGGTTAGGGTTAAAAGAACAAGACAAAATGGTGACTTGGTCAAAGCTTCATGAAGCTTCAAAAAGCTTCATGAAAGAAAAGAAAGAAAACCATTTTGCTTTTTCTTTTTATGCTTTTATTAATATCCAAAATGAATAAACAAATAATAAAATGAAAAAGCAAAACCCTAATCATTAAGGTAACCATGGTTCAATTCTATACACTTAACCAAAGAAGCATGTATTATCAAACATGATACAAACATTTGTACAAAAAGTATATCACATATACAACTTGTACAACGAAGTGAGAAAATCCATTTAAAGTGAACCGATACTAGTTAATGCAAAGTAATATATCAAATATATAATTATGCATTAAATCATTAAATCAACACTTGATTTAATGATCCGGTCATATCGCATATAACCGACTAATATCAACAGTAACAACTTATCGAATCAACACTTGATCCGATAACCCGGCTATATCGCATATAACCGATCAATGTCACAAATCGCGAGAATCGAATACAGTATCACATACTGGTATCATTCTCGGTCCCGCACATATCTCATATGCGCTCCTATTTCGTTTCGCTTGAGCCAGGAAACCTCTGTGTAGGACTCTAAAGACTCGTCAATACGCCGGCAGCGGATGATGATCATATCAAACATCCACAAGCCACAAGCGGTCTGCTAAACGTAACGGCCACCCGGGTATTGAGCGATCTGAAGATCGACGAGCAAGCCCGCTCACACTCCAGTGAATCCAACTAGTAACACTACCGTACAGTCCGGTCTGATCGTCTGATATGTCGCATATCTTGCCTAGGGGTGGTAAACGTCAGACCCCAATAGCTCGATAAGTCGTGTCGATATGAGGTCTATAACATTTCGAGAAACTACTGGTAACACTTACCAGTAAATCTCAGCAATCCTGGCCAGGGATTTCCTGTTATAGCCAATCGAGCACAGCGCAACATCAACTCCCTATACCGGGAGAGACGAATCCCCTCCTATCGCTCATTGTCTCCATGTGACTCGGGACTGTACCCAAAAACCGCCGTTTTGCACGCCCTCTTGGACGTGGTAAGATGGAAATCAAAGCACAGCGGGAACCACACAAGACTCTATGACGATCTCGGGTCAACAGACTACTCTGTACCAGTGTCACCAGAGAACTGCCATCTGACGTGAGGTATAATACCATCTGGGAGTTCTCGGCGAGTCCGTCCAGTGTACCCAGTCTCTACTGAGCACCCGTATATCATCTCTGATGTCAAACACCAATGGATATGGGATCATCCATCGCCCATCTGTATGGGTCGAGAAGGTACACGCTAGTCTACTCTGGTATATCGATGCCCCGTCTCGATACACCCACGACTACGGACTTTGAAGGATGTACTTGTGGACTACCATGTCCCCACTAGTATGATCCGCATCACAGTCCAGGTAGTCAAGTACACATCCTAAGGGCTTTACCAACATGTAACAGAGAGACAATCAGTGTACACGTTAAGGTAAAGGTCAACCAGATAGCATACTATCATGTCGAGCAAGAAAGTCCTCCCTATATATGTCCCAGCATCCACTACAATATACATCCAATGTATAGTAATGGCCTCTAGGGCATACATATAACTAACATAAAGACATCACGGTCAAGATTAAGGACATCATAGTCCATGAGTTTAAGGATCCCATAGTCCGTAGTTTAGAGACGTCATAGTCTGTGAAATGTGTGGTTGTCGGAACCCGTCACCTCTCTAAAGACGTTGAAGGATTACAACGACAAATATCAGAGGAGTGAAGAGATGTACCCTTGAACCAAGATGGATTAAGTGATCTGTAGTCCGATTTGGAACTAAGATCAATTAATTAGAATTATGAGCACATTGGCTCAGTTAAGTCTGAATTGAGGACTTATGGCCAACTTGGGCTAAGTCCAATTGGATTTGAAATGTTGGCCCTTTGTTGGACCATTAGACATTTGTCTGGGTTCGATCCCATATTATTCAGCAATGCTAAACATTTTCATCTTTGTTTTTCTTAATTTTGAGATTCATTTGGAGGAGGGACTTTTGCCTCTGGAAAATTAGCCAATTTGGCTAAAAGTAGTGTTAAACACTAGGAAACAGCAGTGTTAAGCACTGGAAATAAAGCTCTCAAATTAGTGTTAAACACTAGAGGAAAACACTGGAAAAAGGATTCTCAAATTAGTGTTAAAACACTAAAAGATAATCAGTGTTAAACACTGGAAGTAAGATTCTCAAATTAGTGTTAAACACTAAAAGATACTCAGTGTTAAACACTGGAAATAAAGCTATCGAATTAGTGTTTAAACACTAAAGGAAAGGGGGTCACGTGAGAGCGCCCAAAGGTGGGGCCAGATCTCATTTTCTTCGTTCTGCAATTAAGTGTTAAACACTTTTATATTTTTATTTTGCGCATCACGTGTCGGCACGTGATGGAGGTCTGTGCGCCACTTGTTAAAGCATTTGTTGAGGGGTCACGTGATAACACGTGAGAGCGCCCAAAGTTTAGATTTCCTTTGCTTTTTCTTTCTGTGTTTTGGATATCACGTGGGAGCACGTGAGGCATTGCCTCTGGGCTGATTCTTTCTTATTTTTGTAGACCTTTTCAGGGGTCACGTGGGGCCACGTGACCTTAGTTCATACATGGAAATCTTTTAAGTCTCCTTATTTTACTTCGAGAATTAAATTCTCTGTAGGGTTAAACCCTAATTTCTTTTAGAGGAATTAAATTCCCATATATGTAAAAGAATTAAATTCTTGTATAGGATGAAACCCTAATTTCATTTTAAGAGGAATTAAATTCCTGTGAATTTGAGAGAATTAAATTCTCAATTAGGGTTAAACCCTAGTTCTGTCCATCTTGAAGGAATTAAATTCCTATGAGTTTGAGAGAATTAAATTTTCAATTAGGGTTAAGCCCTAGTTTCATCTTGAAGGAATTAAATTCCTGTGAGTTTGGGAGAATTAAATTCTCATATAGGGTTAAACCCTAATTTTGTTTCGGGAGAATTAAATTCTCTAAACTCAATTCCCCCTCTAAATTTTGGATCTGCATGGCAGGATCTCAACCCAATGAGAATTAAATTCTCAACTTATGGGGAGATGTGCTCTTTGCAGATCTTCAACCAGAGGAAGAACTAAGTTCTTTTGTGCAGAAGAGTTAAATTCTTAGGTTTGAGAATTAAATTCTCCGTTTGAAGTTTTGATTCCCTTTCTTTTCTCCCCTAGGGTCTTTCTTTATTGAGAATTAAATTCTCCTTTCTTTTCTCTTTGAAATTTCAAGATTCCAAAACTCTATCTCTTCAAAATTCTCTATTTTTAATCCTTCCTCTTGGCTCCTATTTATAGGAGAAGGAAAAGAATCAATTTGTTTAGCAAATCTTTCATTGAAAGATTTTGTTTGTTTTCATAGTCAATATGAGCCTTTAGACCATTAAGTGAATTTTATTCACCGTTAGATTTTCAGTCCAAAGATATTCTGTTGGTTATTTCTGGTGAGTTTTAGGGAAATCTTTCCTTGTCTAAGATTTTTCCATAAATTGGTGATATTTAATCACCCCTGGATTTTTAATCCAACGGTTCTCCTTAATCATTTCCCATTTGGAAAGATTTTAGAGAAATTTAGAATTTTAATTCTATTAAACTGTAAGGCTTTCAAAGCCTGTCACGTGCTAGCACGTGACCCTTGGTCACGTGTGAGCACGTGACCCCCAATTGAGCCCTTTAACAGCCGCTTGTTTATGTTGCTGTTTTAAGCATCACGTGTCAACACGTGACCATTGGTCACGTGTGAGCACGTGACACCTCGTTGAGATATTTCCTAATTTTTAGAATTAAATTCTATTGAGCTGTAAGGCTTGCAAAGGCTGTCACGTGCTGGCACGTGACCCTTGGTCACGTGTGAGCACGTGACCCCCTATTGAGTCATTTTTCAGCGGTTTGTTTTCGTTTCTGTTTGATGAAGTTTTATCCATCACGTGTCATCACGTGACCATTGGTCACGTGTGAACACGTGATACCTCATTGAGGTAATTCCTGATTTTTAATCAGGAAACAATGAGGTAGAACTGGAAAAAGTTCCAGCTATACAAAACTGCAGCTGATAATTTGGTAGAACCCGAAGGATTCAATGGTATCCAACGAACCTCAGCCTCTCCGCCGATCTAGTAGGGTTCCTCACCCACCTGAGATATACTTCGGTTACTCTATGACAGTGGGAGCGAGGATTGCATCATGAGATGATGACCCAACTAATTTCGAGCAGGCCATCAGGGGTAGGACTCTGTAAGAATGGCTGGATGCTTAGCGATCTGAGATGGAATCCTTATACACTAACAAAGTATGGACTTTAGTTGCTTCATCTGAAGGGTTAAATCCTCATCAGGAGCAAGTATATCTTGAGAAGATTACTTGGTGTACATGGAAAAGTTGAGACTTTCAAAGCTATGCTTAAGTCCATCCAGATCCTACTTGCCACTGCTACATACCATGACTACGATATCTGGTGGTTGGGTGTCATGACTGCTTTTCTAAATGGTGTTTTGGAAGAGAGCGTCTATAAGTACACAGCCAGAGGGCTTCGTAAATAGTGGGAGCAGCAGAAACGTGTGCAAGATGTTTTATATGATAAATCAGGCATCGCGGAGTTGGAACATCTGTTTTGATGTGGTAGTCAAAGAGTTTGACTTCATCAAAATAGTAGATGAACCTTGTATATACAAAAAGGTAGTAGGGAGTATGGTGGTGATCCTCGTATTGTACGTAGATGACATACTCTTGATAGGAAAGCAGTTTCCTATGCTACGCTCGGTCAATCTCCGCTTATCACAAGGATTCTCCACAAAGGATCAAGTTGATACCTACTAAATCCTGGGTTTTGGATCTTTGAGATGGATCTAATTGGATGTTAGGATACTCACTAGTTGTAGTGAGATAGTATCAATCGATCCTGGGGAGAATCACTGGAATGGTTCCAGGGTGGTAAGGTCGACTGAATGTCAGTCGCAGGCATTGTCTTTACCCTCAGTGGAGGGCCGTTATGTTGGAAGAGTTCCAAGCTAGATACCGTGACTTACTAGACGATTAAAGGCAAGATACATCGTTACCAAGGATGCTACCAAAGAGGCAGTCTGGATATATATAAGTTCATGAGATGAATTTTGTTCCAACCATTGTGTGACAATGGAGTTATGGCTTTGGTCTAGGAACCCCCGTCCCATCAGAAATCCAGATATAATTCTTAGGCAGTATCACCTGATCATGGAGATTGTTGATCTCCAGGGAGATCGAGGTTAGGAGAGTAGACACAGAGGACAACAACGCAGATCCACTCACAAAGGCCTATTTCCCAGTAGAGACTTTTATGGGATGGTTGAGTATGAGATACTTCAACCACAGCTGATTGTTGGGTATGCGGTACCACAACAGATGGCCCTAGTGCAAGTGGAAGATTGTTAGTTATATGTATGCCCTAGAGGCCATTACTGTACAGATGATGTATATTGTAGTGGATGCTTGGACATATATAGGGAGAACTTTCTTGCTCGATATGATAGTACGCTATCTGGTTGCTCTTTATCTTAACATGTACTCTGATTGTCTCTATGTTACATGTTGATAAAGCCCTTAGGATGAGTACTTGACTACCAGGAATATGATGCGGATCATACTAGTAGGGACAGTGTAGTCGCCAAGTACATCCTTCAAATGTTGCTAGTCGTGGGAGTACCGAGACAGGGCATCGATACTCCAGAGTAGACTAGCGTATGCGCTTCTTGACCCATATGATGGGTGATGGATGATCCCATGTCCATTGGTGTTTGACATCAGAGAAGGTATACGGGTGCTCAGTGGAGACTGGATACACTGGACGGACTCGCCGAGAACTCCCAGATGGTATTATACCTCACGTCAGATGGCAGTTCTCTGGTGACACTGGTACAGGTTAGTCTGTAGACCCGAGATCGTCATAGAGTCTTGTGTGATTCCCACTGTGCTTTGATTTCCACCTTACCACGTCCAAGAGGGCGTGCAAAACGGTGGCTTTTGGGTACAGTCCTGAATCACATGGAGGCAATGAGCGATAGGAGGGGATTCGTCTCTCCTGGTATAGGGAGTTGATGTTGCGCTGTGTTCGATTGGCTATAACTGGAAGTCCCTGGCCAGGGCTGATTTAGAGATTTGATGGTAAGTGTTACCAGTAGTTTCTCGACCTGTTATGAGCCTCACATCGACACGACTTATCGGTTACTGGGGTCTGACGTATACCACCCCTAGACTAGATATGCAACATATCAGACGAAGAGACCGGACTGTACGGGAGTGTTACTGATTGGATTCACAGGAGAATGTACAGCCTTGCTTATTGATCTTCTGATCACTCAATACCTGGGTGGCTGTTACGTTTAGCTGACCGCTTGCAGCTTGTGGTTGTTTGATATGATCATCACCTGCTACCGGTGTATTGACGATTCTTTAGAGTTCTACACAGAGGTTTCTTGACTCAGGCAAAACGGAGTAGGAGCACATATGTGATATGTGCAGGACCGAGGATAATACGATATGAGATACCGTATTCTATTCTCGCGATATTTTGATATGAGCCGGGTCATCGGATCAAGTGTTGATTCGATGAATCGGTACATGATATATTAGTCGATTATATGCGATATAGCCGGATTGTCGGATCAAGTGTTGATTCGATAATTTAATGTATAATTATATATGTGATATATTGCATTACATTACCTAATATTGGCTCTCTTTATTGATTCATTTTTCTCACCGGATAATACATTGATATATATGCTATATATATTAATTGTATTATTTTCTTTTGTTACAAAAATATATTATATATGTGATATATAATATTGTAACAAGTTATGATTACAAATGCAACATGATTAGTGGAGATTAAACATGGTTAGGGTTTGATTTGGGTTAGTTTATTCATGAAGCTTCTAAAAGCTTTTCTTTTGTTTCTTGCAAAAATATTATGGTTGATATTTTGTGAGATATTCTTTAACCCAACCCAAACCCTTAACCCTAGTAAACTCTCTACAATTGGTTAGCCTCTTTATCTTTAACAATGGGTTGCATTTGTAATTAGAATAACAATTCATTATTCATCACAAATGAGTTCATCTTCTTCTTCCTCCTTGCAAAGTTTTCTAGTTTTGAGTTTTGTGATGAATTAGTGTGAGATTATGAAAATAAAAGAGAGCATAAATCCTACTTCATCATCCTCATCTAATCTAGCCAATTAGATTAGGGTATTCACATCATTAATACTTGATTAATGAGTGAGAGCTTGAGTTAAAGAATTTTCAAGGTAGATCATCTTTGTTATCGAAGATCGGAAGTAAGCTTGCATCTTTCTCTTCGTGGAGCCTCTCTAGAGTCCGGGAACTTGATGATCGCAGTGAAGGGACCACAACACGGAGCTTATGAAGTGAAGGACCGGACTACAAATGTTGTAATCCCAAACTCTTAGAAGTAAAGTTATTTACTTGCTTATCTTTTCGCCTAATCTCTAATCTAAGATCTTGGTTAAGGTTGTTCGGCACGTCTAAATTTTAAATCGGGCATGGCTGATGCCTTGTAGACCCTTGTGACAGTGCCTAGTAACCCTACAATATTTTATTTTATAAACAGATAAATTAAATAAATATTGTGTCCCTACGGAATAATCCGTGGATTAAGACGTAGGGGCAATTTTTACTTCGTAGGGGCATGTTCATGGAGAAGACTTGCACCTGTCCCTTTGGACCTATAAATGAATTTTACGTCTTTACGGATATATCCGTAGGGGCAATGGTTTGCCCCTACAACTAAATCCATAGGGGCAAGTGATTATTATAGTAGTATGAATATCCAGTTATCGAAACTCAATTCTATTGCCAAAACAAGACCTTACGCGGTCATTACAGACCAGCTATATTAAACCATATGGAATGTCGTCCGCATTAAAAGCATCATCCTTTGATAGCTTTGTGGAAATCATTACACGAAAAAGATATGACTACTGTTTTGCATGTGTATTGCAAGAAGATTATTTGAAAAAAAGTTTTGCATGTGTATTGCAAGAAGAGTCTTTTGCAAGAAGATTATTTGAAAGAAAGGAAACAAAAATTCGACACTGATAATAAGTGAACCCATGTAAAAGAATCATGCATTCTTTAGTCCTTTCTCGCCAGTCATTGCTCGCACTAAAAAAATTCTTTTCTATCTGCTACGTCCTACATTTGAATAGATATTCTATTTGAGTGAATGGAACAGCCGAGTTGTTCGGTATACTTCTATACCATTTGAAAGCTGTGTTACTCAGACTTTTGACGAATTATCTGAGGTGCAGCGCATTGTTGCCCCCAGTATTTCCACATTACGCTTTGAAATAGGCACTTTGTTGATTGGCGTTCCTGATGCTGTTAAACCTTCTGAACCTAGGGCAACATAGCCGCTTGGGTATCCCACAAGGTATGGTCTGACATTTTAGTGTAATTAAATTTTCAGAATCAAAATTTTCGTAATAGTTGCACTCGATTTTATGTTACCCTGTGCAAGAATATGACCTATGAAACATACAACTTACAACCTGATCATCCATACAACTTACAACCTGATCATCCATACAACTTACGAATATAATAACGAAGTTGTTAGAATATTAGATATATTTTCTCAATCCGTGTCATATCTTTAAAGTTTAGGTATTATTCAATTCTCACATGATGCCTGTTCAGATTTCGGCTCAAAGGGTTTAATTTCAACCGCAGAATACCATGTTAGAATACAAATTATCTTCTCAACATTCCTTACTAATTCGAAGTTTTGACACCCATTGACTCACAACAAATGATGCATTTTATTTTGAAGCAAACCAAACAACAAAGCTTGATAAGTTGAACAACAGTCTTACGGCATGAATCAAATTATTTTTCTTATTTTACCGGGAAAAAATAATTTCTAACCCCTATTTTACCACATAATTTATATATGAAAAATGTGTTTGAAAACTTCAAAGAAATAAATATGGCCAACATTAAATATATAAATAATTAAATGCTAATTAAACAATTACATTAAAACTACATGAAGGACAACACTAGCTTAAACAACAAATGTTGCAACCTTTTCTTGTTTTCTATTTTTATCTTTTTCTCCTGCAGCAAACAAAAATAGCAAGCTCACTAAGTTCCACAGCAATTCTAAAACTTATTTTTTTTACCCCCATTTTTGGTAACAAATTCATAAATCCTTTTGCTGAAATGCTACATTGTCTTTCATGCAACTCATTATATACACATTGCGCAGTGAAATGTATTGCTAAAATGTAGGGAAAATGGTTAAGGGATCATTTAAGGTCATTATATATAGCGATTCCAATCGAGAAAACTGCGAGAACGATAATAAAAACCGACATCATCTTGTCCCGCCTAGTTGCTATGCTGTGACGATCCCTGAAACAAAACCAAAAAAATAAATAAAATTGTGAAACGTTGCCTTAACCGCCTTTTTTCCCCTTTTCTTTAACTTTAAGAAGTGAAGGTTGTTTCCTGCAATTTACCATTATTTTTCCAATCATAAACTGAACTGAGAATGTCATTTTTTCAATCTTTCTATATTCTTGGGACTCATAGAGATTGCAGTTTGCTCCTTATAAGTGATTTTAATTGCAGAAAACGACCTGAAATTTGCCATGTAGCTGGACATAACATCCTTTTCTTTAAATTATAAAGGTGAAGGGTGTTATTTTAAGCAATTTAGAGCATTAATTTTCAAACCAAACCTTAAAAGAATATCAAGAAATCACCTGAGGGTTACAGCAGCAGGAAAAATAAAGCCATTGCAGACTGCAGCGGATGTGGCAAACGAATCCCAAATGCTCGGAATCAAATTCGCAAATGTGAAAACCAATAAGAGCAGCCCCATGGTAACAGATGCAAATCTGTGGTTGTTAGAAAATTAAAATGTAGAGCACCGTAGGGACAAGCATGGGGACCTACGGATTAATCCGTAGGGGGAAGAAAAAGTTGCCCCTACGAATTCCTGTAACCGTAGGGGCAACCCCACATTGTTGTAGTGATTGTAGCAAAACTAACAATGCATATGCATGTTGTATTCATGTGTTATGTACAAAAGTAAGTTAAACTCTTGGGTAATCATGTAAATAATAATCTTTTGACACTGATGAAAACAGCCCCTACTTTTCTCCAATATTACAAAAAACGCCATTCAAAGTCATATATAAGTGCATGCTTATGGCCTTAATTTATAGAGATTTTTTCTTCTCATTTTGAACCATTTTCTCTTTGAAAGGGACCTGAAGTTGCTGCAGTTCTCAGCATCTCATTAGGGGAGGGGTACATAAAAATTCTTGCTATCATTCTCTTAATCTTCATGCTTATGATCTTTCTTGATTATTATTAATTGTTAAAGAGATGAGTCATGACATGTTAGTTGATTTTGTGATATATCTAAGCCTTGGTAGCTTAAATATCTTTAAGATTGTTTCATGCTTGAAAGTCAAGTTCTTGATTGAAATTTTACTTTAAAATGTGAACTTTGAGATGGGTTCTTGGTTTTCTTTGAGGTTCTTTGTAGTTGCTACAGTTTTTGGGGTTTTCTCGAAATTTCTTTTAATGAAAATGAGACCACTAATGCTGCCGCCGCTGCTAGTTTTGATGGCGAGGTGTTAAGAAAATGGTCTTCTTGATAAATTGTTCTTTGTAAAAGAGATCTAGTTAAGACATTTTAGTCGATCTTGTGATGTATTAATCTTGGAAACCCATTTCTACAATTGATTGCTTTCATGCTTGAAACCCTAGTCCTTAACTAAAAGTTTGCTTAAAAGTGTGAATTTTGAGACGAGTTTTTGTTCTTGATTGTCTTTGTAATTGCTACAGCGAAGGCGAAAGAATAGGCAGATGGACAATCAAGAACAAAGACAATCAAGAACAAAAAAACAATTTATCAAGAACTTTGAGATGGGTTCTTGGTTTCCATCTGCCTATTCTTTCGCCTTCACTGTAGCAATTACAAAGACAATCAAGAACAAAAACCCGTCTCAAAATTCACACTTTTAAGCAAACGTTTAGTTAAGGACTAGGGTTTCAAGCATGAAAGCAATCAATTGTAGAAATGGGTTTCAAAGATTAATACATCACAAGATCGACTAAAATGTCTTAACTAGATCTCTTTTACAAAGAACAATTTATCAAGAATACCATTTTCTTAACACCTCGCCATCAAAACTAGCAGCTGCGGCAGCATTGGTCTCATTTTCATCAAAAGAAATTTCGAGAAAACCCCCAAAACTGTAGGAACTACAAAGAACCTCAAAGAAAACCAAGAACCCATCTCAAAGTTCACATTTTAAAGTAAAATTTCAATCAAGAACTTGACTTTCAAGCATGAAACAATCTTAAAGATATTTAAGCTACTAAGGCTTAGATATATCACAAAATCAACTAACATGTCATAACTCATCTCTTTAACAATTAATAATAATCAAGAAAGATCATAAGCATGAAGATTAAGAGAATGATGGCAAGAATTTTTACGTACCCCTCCCCTAATGAGATGCTGAGAACTGCAGCTTCAGGTCCCTTTCAAAGAGAAAATGGTTCAAAATGAGAAGAAAAATTCTCTATAAATTAAGGCCATAAGCATGCACTTATATATGACTTTGAATGGCGTTTTTTGTAATATTGGAGAAAAGTAGGGGATGTTTTCATCCGTGTCAAAAGATTATTATTTACATGATTACCCAAGAGTTTAACTGACTTTTGTACATAATACATGAATACAACATGCATATGCATTCTTAGTTTTGCTACATTTGGAGAATTTGAATATGGGATCTCTTGTAAAGAGTGTTATAGTTAGATATTAATCTCCTTCCACAGTAATGTTCACTTCTTTTTACCTAGGTTGCAAGGACACTTCCGTCAGATTGCCGTGTTCGTGTCTGACACGTATTAAACACTAACATTTGCATGACACTTGTACGACAATATCGAACACGTTGTATACGTATCAAACACATAAATGTATGTTGTATGTATGTCTTACACATGTACATGATTTTAGTATGCTATAATTATCATGTGCCTTTTTGGATGTAGTACTTTTTATTTATTTTTTCATGTTCTATAAGAGACTTGTGTTTATGCATGTCCAACTTCCGTCTATTTCTTGACCCTCCAAGCAATATAAAGAAGAAGTATCAAAGTTTTAGGGCTTTAGATGAGATGCATTTGATTCTTTTGTTGGTGTCGCTGTTTTGGAGATTGCAAAAAAAAAATTCTTGGGATGAAATGGAGTTGAAATTGGTATTATTAGTTGACATTGGAGAGTAGATGAAACATGACAATTGACTTCAGACTTATGATCCTATGTAATCATTAGGATGTATTTACTTCCCCTATTCTTGAAACTCCGCTAAATTCATCTATTCTCTTCATCTTCTATCTCACTTAACAATGATGCACAAGTCCTAGCGTTTCATGAGGCATCAACTATTCATAAGATTTATCTATACGATGCATTGGGGATGAGATCATACCTGCACGATCGAACCATCAGCTCGAAACCTCCTAAAAATCTCTTCCCGAGCTTCTCAACACAAGCACTCCTGTCCTTTCTCCCATATTGAGACGTTTTGCCTCCATACTATGTTTACAAGAAGCAAAACTGTTGTGTTAAGCCTTGGCTTTCTGATATGGGAAATGAAGTGGCTCGAATCTTGCGAGTATTTTAGACGGAAAAACAGATGAAATATAATAATAAAAAAGAACCGGATATACATAGATCTCCCAATTGTGGTACGTCAAGATTTTCAAGATTCTCAGACTATCAAGTGTCCAACATAACCTTTTAGTTAGCTTGAGATAAGTTCAAGTATTATGAAAGAGAGAAGAATATCAAATTGATTTACCATGCATCAGGTTATGAATCATGCTAGCAAGGCACTGAGCCTCAGTTCATAAAAATATAGTAACGAGCACGGTTAAACATGATACTGAAATTCCTCAAAAATCAATTCATCCGATCCATCTACTCTCTAGAAAACAAGAAACACAATACATATTGGAGATATATTTTCAATTAAAAAATGTTGTAGGACTTGAATATCAGTTCAATATTTAGCATATAACATTCCAAACAAGCATTTATTGGTCCAAAAGATCATGTATTAATCTAATACAATATGTCTCTACAACTTTTATCATGTGTCGGTCCAAAACAGTATGTCTACATTATTTCTATCACGTACCAGTTCAAATTAGCATGTCTATATTATCTCTATCATGTACTGACCCAAACAAGTATATCTCCACAATTTCTAGTGCACCTGCACCAATATCTATCATATTTACGCTTAATGATGCGACAATTCATGTAAGAAATTTAATTTTAGACTTGTTATTAAACGCTTTCTTCGTACTCCAAGGTGGCAGGATTCTTAGCTTCGTGTGTACATAGCCACACCTCAGCCGGAGTGCAGTCTCACCCAACTCCATTCTCTGTATTTGGATGATAAATAGATTGAATAATATATAGTATTATAGGGGATCCAATTAATAGAAAATCAATAAGTAACTACTTACAGCCTTGTAATCCGCCTGTGGCATCGAGATTGAGCCCTGTGTAGCAACGGCATTGGGCTTACTTGTGGAATTACGGTTGGTGGACCTCGGCCTTGCATTAAACATAGATCACTAAGTAACTACTTACAGCCTTGTAATCACACGGCTGTCATCTACCTTTAACTGATGCTTCAAGTAAAACTTCAGCTTCCGGCAATGATCTATTACTTTGGATAATATCCTTGATCAAAAACCTTAACCTCATCAATGAAGTCACTTACATCCTCATTGGACAAACTTGTAGTGCATCTGTTGATTGTAAAACATTAAAATTTTCAGAAACATCTATTTTAGATTAGAGCGGAGGATCTTTCTCACTAGAACTTTCAGAAAGTATTAACATTAGGAACTAATTTCCGTATGCTTCAATAACATAAAAAAGAAAGAAAAAAATATATGGTTGTCTATCTCATTATTTCTGTTGTTGAGTAAATTAACTAGAAATGAGCCATGAAAGTTGGAGGATTTAAATATGTGTGTATAGCAGGGACATAGCTAAAAGAATTCCATTAACTTGTACATGCAAACTCAAAATTAAACAATTCTTTGTGTGTGTGTGTGTGTGTGTGTGGGGGGGGGGGGGGGCAAAAATCCTCAACATGCTCATCATGCCTATTAGACCACTCCCCATGGAGAGGATATCTTGAATATGTCCTCGCCTCCTCTCTACGATAGGAGGCAAATTTCCACATTCACCAATCAGACATAAGTTACTCCACTTGTCCGGTTCAAAAAATATATATATCCATGGCCTGTTTCCAGGTTTGGATTTGCTGCTACCAGGATTTGCGGAACCTCTATTACGATGTGATGCCCCTAAGAATATCATATTTTAAAGCACAACTCATATGGAACTTTGCAACCAATTTCAAGCACAATAACTGAATATGCAAGGTGAACAGAAAAACTTAATAGGAAAATATAATTAATTTCAATTAAACATATAACCAAAGCATCAAATAAGACTGAAGATCATTAAGCCACAAAATATCATGCATAACCATAACTCGTTTTTCCTAATCATTTAGCGAACCATTAATTACTTAATACATAAACTTAAAGACCGTAATTGCCAGCAAATCAAATAACATTACAATATATATATATATATATATATATATATATATATATATATATATATTGTTAGGATTTTTGATAGGCATGTAGGCATGTAAGGAAGACGAGCAAAAATAAGAACATGCAACACCAATATTTAACATGGTTCGACCAAACCCAGCCTATATCCACGGGGTAAAAATATGAAAATCTCTTTGTTAATGATCAAGAATATTGTTACACTTTATATTCACTCTCATCCTTCTTATATCTCAACTCTCATACAAACACAAAGACTACTTTCTCGTGAATCCCTCCACTTTCAACTATGGATGACCACTATTCATCTTCTTTTTGAGACTACCCCTATGTGAACTATATAGCACGGGTTCGGGTTCGTGGATTTGCAATTTTCTAACAACCGAGGATACGGGATACATTTTATATCGATTTTAAATTAACTAAATATGAATATATATTAAGCTATACATGCCAATATATAATAGTATAAATAAATAATGGCATTATGTTGTATATTAAATACACTTTCAAACTTTTGAGTGCCTTAATTTTCAAGAGAAAGAGAGGATGTGTTGATTTAAGAGAGGTTGGTGAGACATTCACAAGTTCGAGCGAATCCGAAAGACTCTAAGAGCTTCCGAGAGTTTCGGACTCCGATACGTGATCGGAAATGATTCGTGAGGCATATACAGGTATTAGTGCTTCATAGTCTGTGAATCACTCCATCTTTCTTATGTGAATCTCTTTACCCTTCGTCTCTTCTTTCTCTTTTTTTCATGTTTGGCCACTTTCTCTGATGACGCCCTTCTCTATTTATAATACGAAATAATAGAACTCCTACTTCAATCAGGATCTCATCAAATCTGGTAAACAATCTCTAACAAATCTCTTCCCAAATCTTCTAACAAATTTTCAAATAACTCTACAACAAACTTTCATAATTAAGTTCCTGAAAAATCTCTTATAAATCTTCCAATAACTCTTCAAATAATTCTCCAACAAATTTTCTTAATTAATCTCTAAAACGAATCTTCACCAAAACCAAATTCTAGAAGTACTCAGACTCCATCAACTCTGCAACGAACCCTCCGCTCTTCATTATCGACTTTTGAATACGAACCAATTCTAACACACACACACACACACACACACATGTCATTGAGGTGCTCGAGGCTCAGTCACGGTCGTGAGGCACGATATGACTGTCTGTGATCGATGGGAAACACTGCAGTTTTAAATCAAATTAACATAGTAAAGTATACATGCATCGATACATATACTTTCAGTTAACCTGAATTTCATGAGAATATATACCAAATACAGATGGACTGGTGGCACCACCACTTCCAGATACCTCAACATCTGTATGTGTTCGCCGCAGTGGATGACTCCTCGCCTTTCAGCTCATGCACCAATCTGGATGGAACCACTAGCTACCCGAAAATGGCACATGCAAGATTGAATGGAAAGTAATATATATATGAAAATGAATTCAATAATAATAAGTCAAAATGGATTGTATTTTGTATATTCTTTGTTACCTAATACGTTTACTCTTGTTGGTATTTTATATGGTGGGACTATTATGCTAATTATATGTTACTTCTTTGTAAGCATCCATATATTCCATGCATGATCACTGACTCATTAACGTCCAAAGAAGTTAGACTTGGTTAGAAACAGAGAGGATTGAAGACATCTTATTGGTTCAAAATCTTCATCCTCTTCATCAATTATTGCGTTAGAATCCAGTTCAGTATTGAATTGTCGTCTAATAAACATGCTTCAACTATCTGAAGTGTTGAATACATGATCTTACTTTTCAATAAGCTGATTTTGATTTCTGTCGGACATCAGTAAGTAATAACTATGCAATAATCTAATAGGTCGAGCAGGATAGAAAGCAAATGATGCCAAAATCCTCAAATTATGAATGTCCTGAAGCGTGAATTAAACCAAAAAATTTACAAAATAATGGCTGCATATAGGATTACATATTCCAACTTTACTTGCGTTTGGCTAAATTTCACTAACAAACTAAAAAAGTTTAACAAAGTTTGCCTATGTGAGGCAATTTATCAACCATTTCATCAGCGTTCCAAAAGGGCAGATTTTTTTAAACCCGCTAAATGAAGCATGAAGCCTTTAATAGTCACTAACCAAACAAAATCGATACGATGAAAATTACGATTAAATCTCCGAACATTAAGAACTATATGAATGAAAAAAAATGCCTACTTTACCACTGAAATTGCTATGGTTTTCTTCATTAGGGATCTCCAGTAGTTATTTTATTAGCCCGTAACCACACGCCATGCAAACTCTAATTTGCAAGTCTGCCTTCGCTTTTAAATTTTAGGCCCTGTTTGGGAATGAAGTTTAGATAACCAAGGTTTGTTTTCAGGGAAAAATTAGTCCAGCTCCCTTGCCTTCAAAAACAATAAGGAAAACACCCCGGCAAAAAATCATCAAGGAGAAACGCACTAAATCCAAAAGGTTATAAGTTTAATTTCCTATAGTATAAGTAACTACCTTTTACTTTTTAATATTTCTATATCACCTTTGTCGATTTCTGGCAGATAACTGCTGCATTTCGCAGATAAACTGCTACATTTGGAGATAAACTTCTGCATTAAGTGTTGTATTTTGTAGATAATTGCTACATTTATTAGATGCAGCAGTTTACATTAACTGCTAAACGTAACAGGTAACCGCTACACTTAGCAGATAACTGCTACATTTACTAAATGTATCAATGTACTTGCAAAATGCAGCAGTTTACTTGTTAAATGTATCAAAACTTAACAAAGTTAATATTGGAATGTTAAAAAATAAAAAGTGGTTGGTTGTACCATAGAGACTTAGACATATAACTTTTTGGCTAGGGAGTTTTTTAGTAGATTTTTTTGTCTAGAGAGTTTTCCCTATTAGTTTCTGGACCCATGGGAATTAGATCCATTTCCCCCCTTATTTTTAAGTGGAGATAGAGAGATACACATTATGGTTTGTAAGCCTCAAACTTTAAAAATGTGTTATCTAAACTTTGATTAGATTGGAGTTCAGATAACTGTGGTTTTCTCGCTTTCAATGGTCTTCAAAACAAGGTCCAAACAGGAAATTTTTTCCTATACACCTGGGCAAGAAAGAGAGAAAATAGAAGTGTGGACTCCACGCTGCCTCAAGGCTGCTCGAAACTCTCCTCTCTTTCACCTCCTATCTGGATGTATTACACCCGACACACCGAATAATTCCTCCTCTAACAGGGCAAGGTTAGGATTGAGAGTTAGTCTTTCTAACTTTTTGATAGAAAACTTAACTCCATTATAATACTGGGCCTTAACATTTGGTAATAGAGTTATTAAACTCGAAAGTTTTGTTTTGGAGTATCACAAACTGCGAAATGTGTTTTTTTTCTGGAGTATCAAAATTTTTATCTAGATTGGAGTTTAGTACTGGTTATCTCAACTTTCGAGTTTAAATAACCGGAATTTCTAAACTCCAAAATGAGAATCAAACATGCATGTTTAGCATTTTGGAGTTAAGTTTAGAGAACTTTATGAAGATCCAGCTATCTAAACTCAACTTTATTGCCAAATAGGGCCTTATACGGTCATTACAGACCAGCTGCTGTATTAAAGCATTTGGAATGTCATCCCCATTAAAAGCATCATGCTTTGATAGCTTTGTGGAAATCATTACACAGCAGAAAAAAAAGTTACTACTAATGTTTTGCATATGTATTGCAAGAAAAGTATTTTCAAAAAGGAAAAAAAATTTGAACACTAATATTTATTCTTGAACGGGCATGTTTAAATCATATACATGTGCATTGCATGTGCAAAAGAAAATCAAGTATTAATTGTAATCAACAAGAAAAGAACTTGCCGTTTAACCTTTTTATAAATGAAAAAGAAACCCTGATTGAAAATATTATGCTCGATACACAATAAACCAAAATCGACCCAAAAAACCATACTGGCAATAGTTTATGATTAAAAGTTCATCCTTTGATAGCTCACTGTGGAAATTATTAAATAATAAATAAGAAAAAGCTACGGTTTTTGATATTCATGAGTTTTCCTAATTCTATCGTCTAGACAGCCAAAATTGCGACGCGTTACTCACTCGTCCGCCACTGGAAACACCACTTCCCGTCCGACTTGCATGTGTTAAGCATGCCGCTAGCGTTCATCCTGAGCCAGGATCGGAAACAATGGTATCTCCAATTATAGCCCCTCTGTAAGATCGTTAATTGCCTGCATGTGCCTGGTAAAAAAATCCCTTTATTTGAAAATAGAGAGAATTTAAATGTTTCATAAATCATGTTGCCAAAAGAGTATTTACAAGAAGATAACAAAGATAGAACTCTTCTAACAATTGCATCAAATAAGTGAAAACAATCATACAAATCTGCTTCTCCGTGTCTTCATTTCTTCATCAATATATTGTTCTAAGAAAGTTTATCCTCAAATATTCATTTGCTCTGAATTGTTACTTTTGCTCAGTAATTAGAGCATAATTTTTTGATAAATCCATTTTTTAAATAATCATATTTATCAATAATACCAATATTTATAAAAATAAATAATTAAGACTTATTAGTTTGTTACAGATAAGTTGCAAATTTGAAAGCTCACATCTTCTCAAAAACCTCGACCAAAAAAAAACTAGGGTTTCGCTTTCGAGCTCTCAGTTCTCGCGGCGATCGAAACGATGCCATCGAATCGCTCTCTTTCTCTCTCAATTGCTTCCCATCGATTCAATGCAGTAGAGTAATCCTCGATCGAACCCTAATTGCTTCGATTCGCCAAGCTGGGGAGCCTCAATATGATGAATGCCCCAATCATTGGTAAGTGTTTTTTTTAAAAAAAATTGTTCAATTTCTCCCCTTTTTATCTCTTTCGTTGATTTAGACGTTGTTGATTTGTTTGGTTTCGATTTTGGTGAAGATCCACTGCAAGGGGATTTCCCTGAAGTGATAGAGGAGTATTTGCAGCATGGGATCATGAAATGTATCGCCTTCAATCGGAGAGGAACTCTTCTCGCTGGTAAATTATGGCTCTTGTGAAAGAAGTTTTGTTTTAATTTGCGAAATCATGTTCAATGAATGGGTTTCTCTTCTTGATCTTAAGATATTTCTGTTAATTGAACTATGTTTGAGCCATCCATCAGTGAAAGTTACGATTTTGATGTGTTTGGAGGAAGTTGTGTTTTAATTTTCTGTATCAATGTAGTTCTTTTTGGGTAATTGGTGAGCTGCTGGAAAGAAGAGGCATCGTTTTGAGTAGGAGAATAGTGAAAGATGCGGTTTTGGCGGTGAAATAGGGTTGTGGAGGGTTTAGCACGTATACGACAGCATGGTCCTGAAAATTTGAAGATTTTATCTGGTTCTGTTTATGAAATCAAATATGCTCTGTGTGTTGCGTGTTGGGTTGTGATGTCGTTTTGCTAGTTTAATCCCACGTCACTGATGTAACCTGCTATAGGAAGTTGAATGTTGAGTTCATAGAAAAGTTTCCAATTTTATGATTAAATGAAGAGTCGCGATTCGTGAAGAAGCTATCTATAATCTTTAGATACTATTATTTATGGAAGCAACGAAGCAACAATTTAGATGAGAGTCATGAGACCCAAGGTTGATTTATCTATATTTAAAAAGGAAAATGAAAAAGAAGAATGATTTTTTAAAAAACTTTTGGAGTTCTGGGTTGTTTGGTTGTAAAACTGTTTTGATCAATTGGTATTTTCCGTATCCTTTTGCAATTAGGTCTTAGTTTAGGCCAGTGGGTAGATAAAGAAGGAAATCTAAATAGCATGGGAGAAAGACGATCTTTTCCCTTGTATTAATTAGCCTATTTAATGAAGAATGTACTATGTAAGAGTGCGTGAATAACTAAGTCCTACCTTTAGTAGGGAAGAGTTACACACTCACGGAGGCTCAAATTTGTTAAATTCGGGTTAAGGTGATATTACTCCATAGTTTTCTTATGAACTTTAGTGTTCAATTTCTGTAAGAGAACCATTTTCAGGCATAAAGGTCTTTGTTTAGCTTTAACATTTAAACATGCATGGGACTGATTTTCATCTTTGGCTTGGCTTCTGACCAAGAAATTAATGCTGTTCCCTACTATGTATTTAATGAAGTTATCTCTTCTTTGTGACCCTTTTCTTACCTGTGATAATCTTCATGTGTGCTCGTTTTATTTGACCTGAATCTGCATTACAATATAGGTAGATTTCCCTACCTGCAATGGCGGAGCCATGGGGCAAGCAGAGACGATGGACCCACAAAACTCTAAAATTGCCTTTAAGTAATACTTCAAACGTTTTAGTCAATCAAAAACCTTACCATATGTATCATATGAGCAAGATATATGTTTACTTCATTTTGTACCTTCCAAAATGGTTTCTTATAAATATGAAAGTTGCATGTCTTCTTAAGGCAATGCAATAAAATTTTGGTCTGCTATCATACCTATGGAGCTCAATATCTGCACCATCTTTTCTCAGTGCTCTTTTATTCTAGGGAAAAGAACAAATCTGACATGCAAATGATAAGCCAAGCTAATAGATAATTATGCCCATTTAATTATTTCTTTTATTCCCCAAATTTGTGAATAATAAAGTACAGTTTCTTGAATAGTAGAATTTGAAAGTTTGATCATTTGAACCTGCAAATGGAAATAAGATAAACATTATTATTACTATTATAAAAACTCTCTCTATTTATGAGCAAATATTTATACTAATATTACTAGTTTAAAAACTCTCTATTTATGAGCAAATATTTATACCCATTATTATTTTCACGTATTTTTAGTTTCCATCAATTAATTATGATAAATTGATTGATAGTTGTTCGCCTATTTTTGTTCAGCTGGTTGCTCAGATGGGAGTTGTGTCATTTGGGATTTCGAAACCAGAGGAATCGCTAAAGAGCTCCGTGATAAAGACTGTGTCTCACCTATAACTAGCGTGTGCTGGTCCAAGTTTGGCCACCACATACTCGCTTCTGCTACCGACAAATCGCTAACGCTATGGGATGTTAAAAATGGTAAAAAGGTTGCCCGTGTCACACTCCAGCAAACTACTCTCCTTGCTCGTCTACATCCGGGCTCTTCAACTCCATCCATTTGCTTAGCTTGCCCTTTATCTTCTGCCCCAATCCTTGTTGATTTGAATACCGGAAGCTCAACTGTTCTCCCAGTAACTGTCTCTGAAGTTGTAAATTCTCGGAAACTCTCAAGTGGCTCTACACCTTTCACTCCGACTGCTGCAACCTTCAACAAATATGGCGATCTAATTTATGTAGGAAACTCCAAAGGCGAGATTTTGATAGTAGATTATAAAAGTACAAAGGTTTATGGCTTGGTCCCGACTTCTGGATCTTCTATCATAAAAAATATCGTCTTCAGTAGAAATGGGCAGTATCTGCTAACAAATTCAAATGATAGGATCCTCCGAGTCTATGAGAATCTCCTGCCTTTAAAAGGCGCGGCTAAAGAACTCGAGGAAATGGATAGAACTAGCAATGAATTTCAAGGGACAGAAAAATTGAAAGCAGTGGGTTCAAAGTGTTTGCTTTTGTTTAGGGAGTTTCAGGATGTGGTGACAAAGATGCAGTGGAAAGCTCCTTGTTTCAGTGGTGATGGTGAGTGGGTTGTTAGTGCATCGGCGAGCAAAGGAGAGCATAAAATATATATTTGGGATCGATCTGGATATTTGGTAAAGATCCTTGAAGGACCTAAGGAAGCTCTAATTGATCTTTTATGGCACCCTGTTCGGCCCTTGGTGGTCTCTGTTTCTGTGGCTGGCTTGGTTTATATCTGGGCTAAAGATTATACGGAGAACTGGAGTGCATTTGCCCCAGACTTCAAGGAACTTGAGGAGAACGAAGAGTATGTTGAGAGAGAGGATGAGTTTGATTTGGTGCCTGAAACTGAGAAGGTAAAATTTCTAACAAAGAAACCAGCCCCCCCCCCCCCCCCTCATTTCATACATGTTAAGCTATAAAAATATTTCCCTTTACGCTTACCATAGCTATAGAGTTTTGGTTCGATGACAGGAATTGTAATTGGTATTAAATCTACCCATCTTCAAATTTCACCATACGATCATTTACATAGCAGATTATATTCAAAATATCGCTGCCCAAAATACCAGATTTTGGTACGTTCAAAGTGCCATATTCTGTAGGACACGGTTAGAGTATAACAATACTAGTAATTTTGCATGATGGTAGTTACGCGTGTGTATGTGCTTGATATTATGGACGAAAACTTTAGAAGGTCTGTAAAAAAAAATTAGTATGGATATTAGAGATTCTTAAATTTTGTTTATTAATGTATATTAGATCTTTAAAAAGTATAAGATGTTCAAAGATCGAGACAGTTTAAATTTTGTTTTTTAACGTTGTGCTGAGAATCAAATTGAAATTTTAATTTGAGACTTCCTCCCCGTTTGAACTAAATTGGTAGAGATTGCTCTCGTTTCGCACTAACTTCATCGGACAGATATAAATATGTTTGTAGCATTTCTAACATGATCATATACAGGTGAAAGAGTTGGACATTAGTATGGACGAAGAGGTTGATATTATGACTCTGGAAAAAGATTCTGCTTTCAGTGATGACGATGCCACGCAAGAAGAGCTTTGTTTTCTCCCAGCAGTTCCTTTACCAGATGAACCAGAGCAGCGAAAAGAAGATAAGGGCCCAATTAGCTCGTCGAAGCTTGAGGATAGCAATCATTCAGACTATCCAGTCTTGGTTGAACCCGAACCGAATGGTCAAGCAATGCTTCCCGCTTTAAGCCCAGCTGAAGGTAGATTTCTTGTTATTATTTGAGATTGCGATTATAGAACACCATTGTACATAGCGGTCAAGGACGTAAAGGCTGACCCCTAAAAGCTAATAAACGAACAAAAAGCATATTAAATAGGCTAAATTATATTAAATACTTTTAACTGTCGTTGTTTTCACTGGTCTACCTCTGAAAGTTATTATTACGGTAAGCTTCCTTTAACTTTGGCTTTAAGGTAGTTTTTATTACCACTAAAATATCTTAAATGTAGCACTTTAAGGGATCTTAATGTAATAGAAAAAATTTAAGGTAGTTTGGTGAGAAACAGGGATAGTTTAAGGGAATTTCAGTATGTAACTAAGCTAAAGCTACTACTCTCTTAAGCAATTCTAGGATTTTTCCGCTTCCTGACTTCCCTCGATCTTGGAATATTCGGAAGCCGCCAGTCATCAGTTTATATTAGGACAACTCCCTCTGTTTTCCCAGTTTATTCAGCTACGAGTTTGGCAGTAATCAATAGACGGTTGATGTCAGATACACAGCTGTTCGTTAGACTTTGTCAAATATCTCATGGATCTTTGCTTTACAGCTGACCCCATGAAATTCTGCCCTTTGTCAACACATGTTGCATATTAGTTAGATTATATTCTTAGCCATGAAGAAATCGTTTGGTTATGCGCCTGCTGGATTTCATTCTCTTCTGTGTCAGTTGATAAATCTGCAAATTGACAAATGTCCATGGAGTGTCTAACCTAGTTATTTTTACTAAAAGAGTTGACAATAATTTTCTTCAAATTATACCCAGTACTCTGAAGAGGTGTAAGGGTTGGCAGGGCGCGGGAATTGCAATAAATAGGTAATGACCCTGTTTAGAGAAGGGGTGGTCTCACAAGGACAGGGGTGGAGCCAGGATTTTAACTTTGGGGCGGGGGGGGGGGGGGGGGCGATTATATCACAATAATATTTAAATATGATGAAGTCAATACAACTAGCAAAATAATTTTTAAAATTTATTGAAAAGCCTCTAATTTCCTCAACTAATGTTTAAAAGAAAAGTAAAAAGCCATTAGTTGCATTGAGAAATATGCAAGTCATAGAAAACGCATGTTTACATGCAACTAGACCTTAATCTATTATCATAATTGCATTTGCTTTACCATTTGGAATTTTGGATCCTTGACTTACATTCTAGCCCTTAGATTCATAATTGAAATTATGAAAATAGATTGGCTTACTAGATTCTTTCCTATTATTATTATTATGGAAAGAAAGAGAGATTATGGTAGAATTAATTTCATTGTTATATTTGGATATATGAAGAGTCATGGGTATATAAAAAGAAACAAACAAAATGTGTAGCTATCAAATCTTTTCATTATGGATAGATTAAATTAGTTCCTAAATTTAAGGGTATTTTGTTGCTCAATGTTTAAGGATATTTGTGAGTTAGGTGTCAAAGTTAATGCTAAAATGGAACGTAATATCAAATAGCTAAAAAAAATGTGAAGAGATCATTTAAGCATTGCAGTTTAAAGCTGCATCTTAATGCTTAGTACATTTAAATTGTGTATAAGTGCAATTTTATGGTGGAAAGGTTCATAAATGGGCATATATTATACTATGTTTTGGTCCTTGGGGGCCCGGCCTCAGCCCGCCCCCTGGCTCCGCCCCTGCACCAGGATCCTATATTATGAATTTAAAAAAGGTAGTTTATATCACTTGTGTATATACTCGCCATGTTTTTGGTAGTCCCTTTTCTTTACTTTTCACCTATATTTTGGTTCATAGTATATCTTCACACCTATTGCTACTAGATTTTAACCATGCGCGTAATGCGCAGGTTTGCAGAATAAAATAATTAACTCTAAAACCAAAGTCGATATTTTCTTGTCGTTCCAAACATAAATATTTAACACTTGATCTGAAACGGAATATTTAATAACTGTGTGAAGTAAAAGAAAAAAAATGAGTAAATGACATAACATATCCATACATGTACGGAAAGTAACATGTAAAGTAAGACGCGGAAAAGTATTAACATTGAAAGAAAATATTTTGTATTTTTTCCTCCAAATTTCATTGATGCTTTCCTAATCAAAGATATGATTTTCTTGTGCATTAATTCTTTATTTTCTTGATAGTCTAATCTTTTTATTTGAATATCAATTCATATTTTATTTATTCCTTTATAATAATTATATGTTAACATTAGATCTTATTTTAACATTTCATGACTGGATATAGGCTAAATTTCACTAAAATATCAAAAACTTTTAGTATTTTCTTAGATAAATACCATATATTTTATAAGCTGTAAATTAATACTAAGAACTTAATAATACCTAAATTAATACCTTGTTTTGAAAATTTTCAATTTAAAATTTACACATACAATTTTACATCATGCGATTTTAAACGATGATAATTAAATCATGCAATTTTACCATCAATTTTAGAGAAAGAATATTGTTTATAAGCAAATGTAAATAAAGAATCATCCAGTAAATATTTTTTATTTTATTATGCTTGAATTTTGGGAAAAAAAGGTGTTAAAATAAAAATATTGTTGGTTCTCTTGAAAAAAAATACCGCATTTTTTTTATAAATTACTATCAATTATTGGCAATAGGATCCAAAGATAGATTAAGGATATAGAAATTAGTCTAAATTTTTTCTTTTTTTATGAATTTATTACCAAATTAATTTTTAAGCAATGATAGATATTTGAATCGTGAAATTTTAATATCAATTTTAAAGTAATTATAGTTATATTTTACTCTTTCAATTTGTAGCTTTATAACATATTATTATTCTCTTTAAGAAAAGAGCTCCTCTGTAACAAAATTTAGCTCAACTTACTTTCCCCGGAAAAACGTAATAAAGCTATAATTTAACAGCTAAATGCTAGACAACAATTGATTAGGTTACCCAACCGTTCAAATTTCTCGTCAATTTGACAAATAATAGGACCACTTGCAAAGAGAAAGGGAAATAAAAAATTAACCATCCAAAAAGTATAAGAAAAATCTTTTAACAAAAATTAAGAAAATTTTGTAAGTAATAACAATTTGGCAATACTGTATTCCCAAATATAAATCTTTGTAGGAAAATTAAAATATAAAATTTTCCAAGTTTAAAATTAAATAATAAACTTGAATATTCAAATTATACCCAATCCTATGGAAAAAGTTTTTAGAAAAAAATCGAAAATGAAAAACAAAAAATTAAAAATAATAATACATCAAACAATCATTTTAAATAATAAACTTGAATATTCAAATTATGGCAAATCCTATGCAAATTTTTTTTTTGAAATATTTGAAATGAAAAACAAAAAATTAAAAATAATAACACATCAAATAATCATTTTTGTTATTGGGCTCACATAAATGGCCCATTTGGAATGGATAAGAAAATTAATATAAATGAATCTAAGGGCAAAAGAGGAAAGTGAAAAATAGTGCTTTGACCATCAAAAATGCTTTGTCCAACGAAAGATTCTCCCAAAAAACTCTCTAATGTATTAGTATATAGATAGCTTGCCAAAAGTTAGTTCTGTTGCTTGAAAGTTGCATACTATTTTTTGCAATTTCCACGAAGATGTATTGCTCGACAACTACTATATTATGCTATAACAATTTGTTCATTATTTAAATTAATCTGAAAATAGTCCTGCTTATATTTTATCATATAAGTAATCTTAACATTGCTATAACAAGATCATTTCTAGTTTTTTTTATATTAAATGTCTAAAGTGTGATTTCAATAATGGATCCTTTTGTTCACCCTGTTATTTTGATCGTAAGTATCTTGGTATGGTACACCAATGAATGACTATTGTAAATGAAATTGGTTCTTATGAAGTAAAGAAAAACACGGGGGGGTGGGGGGGGGGGGTTACAAGTGCTATAGGCGATTAAATTATAGGGGTGTTTTGTGCAACTAATTGCTAATTTATATTGCTGAAACATAAATTTAGGTACTGAACCTCAAGGCCTTTTGCTAATTGCAGTCGTTTATTTGTCTACTTTCCAGTTGGTAATTCTGCTCCAGACGATGCAGAGGGGACCACCGGCTCTAAGAGGAAGAGGAGGCCGTCGGCAAAGGTGCTCGAATTGCAAGAAGATAAGGTTCGCAAACCACCACCAAGGCCTGTTGGCAGACCAAAATCGAGGAATAAACTTAGAGACGGGGATGGTGTGAACGGTTATGAATATGACGACGACGAAATGACTGATTGATACTGAATCATTTGAAAGCTGTATCATTTCTGGTTGTGTAACTTTATCATAGCCATGTAATTTCGCAAATTTTCATGCTAATTGGGGCCGTCTGGAACTTGGTTACCCTTCATATACTCATAAGTTTAGTCTCATCGACTACCCCCAAATGTAATGTAGGTATGTACCGGTTCAAGGTAAAATTTGTTCACAGAGATGCAAGAGTTGGAGCGGATGGGAGAAGCCGGATATTCTTTGTTCAGACCGTGACAGTAACATCATCATCATCATACCATAACCATAATTATTGATGCAAAATTTGTTCAGACACATGGAAGTGTTTTTTATTTATTTTTTTTCTTTTTTTTGGGGAGGGGGGAGGTGTGGTGGCAAAGGATGCTCAAAATGGAGTCACTAGAAAAGGGCCTTCAGGTATTGATGCAAACCCCATTGCATGTTTCAATTTCATTTCCGATAAATCCTTGCTAGAATTAGCCAAGTACACTGGTACAACTCTTGGTGATACGTCGGAACAAATCAATAAAATCTTTTACGAACCTGGAAAGTACAAGATGTGGGGGTGGGGGAAGGGGTGTCTTTGTCTAATCCTTTGAAGCGGTTGGAGACAGAGCCATAAGAGGGTTAGAATGGGTCTTGCACACGTCTAGGTGGCATTTTCGGTTAGATTAGCTTTATTATGAATTGTCTATTTTGGAATGTTAGAGCGCTTACGTCTAGGTGGCACTTTCGGTTAGATTAGCTTTATTATGAATTTTCTATTTTGAAATGTTAGCGCTAGGAAGCATAGGTAAGAGGAAGATGGTTTAAGATGTGGTGTTGAAAAGTAAAGTATCGATATTTTGTTTGGAAGAAACGAAATTGGCAACACCAAAGAGAGGAGTTCTACAGAAATTGGGCAACGGTTACCTCTATGAATGGAAAATCCTTGAGGCAATTGGGGCTAGTGGCGTATTATCGTGGGGATCAGATCAGAAAACCTACAGATTGTCGAGGAGTATATTGGACAGTTTTCCATCTCGGATGTAATCAAGGATACGTCGAATGGTTGGATTTAAACAGCTGCGGTTGTGTATGGAACATATCGAGCACATAGAAGGGACCTTTTCTGGTCTGAACTAGTCGGCATCAGAGATGAGTGGAACTTCCCCTGGGTTATAGGTGCTGATTTTAATGTCATCAGATTTTCTAGTGAAAGACGACGGAAATTCGACGATAGGATTGACTGTCATAGATTTAACAGTCTCATTGCCCGACTAAATCTTCTGGAAATCCAAGTTAAAGGTAGGAAGGTCACTTGGTCCAACCATGGTGCTTAGGCTAGACAAGCCAAGTTGGATCATATCTTGGTCTCGTTAGAGCAAAAGTTTCCTTTGGCTTTTGCATCCTTGAAACTAAACTAACTTCCGATCATGTTCCTATAAAATTGTCAACCAATCATGTGAAGGACTTCAACAAACGCATTTTTCGGTGGGAGAAATTTTGATTGCATGAGGAGGAGGTGCTAAAGATGGTTAAGGAAAACTGGTATTGATCGACTAATAAGGCAGATGCGGCAAACAACTTAGTTGCCAAGCTAAGCCGGTTGAGAAATGCCTTGAAGAAATGGGACAGGAGACGATGGGATTGTTGCCTGATAAAATATCAGGAAATACCCCAATGGGGTATCACGTGCTCACACGTGACCAAGGGTCGCGTGCTGACACGTGATAAGTTCCTGTGATCTCTACGTTATAGAATTAAATTCTAGTCAAACAAAAATATAATAAGACACTAAGGAAAAACCCCAATGGGGCATCACGTGCTCACACGTGACCAAGGGTCACGTGCTGACACGTGATGATTCCTTAGCTCTGTTAAAAAGCAGAATTAAATTCTGAATAAAATGTTTAATCAAGAGGGTCACGTGCCAACACGTGACAGGTTTCTAAACTCTTTAATTGATAGAATTAAATTCTATTTAATAATCAAATAAAGGGATCACGTGCCAACACGTGATAGACTTTTAAAAGCCTTCTGAAATAATAGAATTAAATTCTAATTAAGGGAAATCAAAGACCCTAACTGGGAAAATATTTCTTTAAATCTTTCCAAACAAAAAAGATGGTGCTCTGTAAAATAGAGCACCGTTGGATTAAAAATCCAATGGTGATTAAAAATCACCAATTTATGGAAAGATTTTATACAAGGAAAGATTTCCCTGAAATTCACCAAGAATAACAAACAGAATATCTTCTGGATTAAAAATCCAATGGTGAATAAAATTCACTGAGTGATCTAAAAGATCATGTTGGTTACAAAAACAACCAAAAATCTTTCAATGAGAGATTTACTAAACAAATTGATTCTTTTCTTTCTTCTCTAAATAGGAGCAGAGAAGAGAAAGGAGGATTTTTTGGATCTTGGAATTTTGATTTTTCTGGAGAAAAACAACAACAGAGAGAAAAGAGAGAAGAATTTAATTCTCAAGAAAGGAAACCCTACGTGAGAAAGGGGAAAGAGATCTAAGCTCTATAAAACAAAAAGAGAATTTAATTCTCAATTTAAGAGTTTAACTCTTCTGAATAAGAACTTAGTTCTTCCTCTGGTTGAAGATCTGCAGAAGCAAATCTCCCCACAAGTTGAGAATTTAATTCTCATCAGGGAGAATTCTGCCATGCAGATCCAAAACTTAGAGGGAGAATTGAGTTTAGAGAATTTAATTCTCCCAGATTCATAGGAATTTAATTCCTCCAAATAAAACTACGGTTTAACCCTATATGAGAATTTAATTCTCTCAATTTCATAGGAATTTAATTGCTCCAAATAAAACTAGGGTTTAAACCTATATGAGAATTTAATTCTCCCAAATTCATAGGAATTTAATTTCTCTAAAACAGAACTAGGGTTTAACCCTATATGAGAATTTAATTCTTCCACATGCATAGGAATTTAATTCCTCTAAAACAGAATTAGGGTTTAACCCTACAGAGAATTTAATTCTTAAAACAAGATACTTAAAGCTCTCCATGCACATAAAGAACCGGGTCACGTGGTGACACGTGACCCCCATCCTCAATAATCAGAAAAGAAGGAACAAGACTAGGTCACGTATTCCCACGTGACCCTTAAACAGACTCCCCAAAATAAAAAGGAATTAGCCCAGAGGCAATGCCTCACGTGCTCCCACGTGACCTTCAAAACAAAGAAAACAAAGGCAAAGGCAGTACTGATTTTGGGCGCTCTCACGTGTCCTCACGTGACCCCTAATAAACACTCTAATAAATCAATGCATGAGTATCCATCACGTGCCCACACGTGGTGGCCTTGAAAATTAAAAGTGTTTAACATTTATTTGAATATTATGGGAAGAAAATAAAGGAAGTCGAGCCCCATCTTCAGATACCTCACGTGACCCCACGTGACTACCTCCTTTCTAGTATTTAAACACTATTTTAAATGCTTCGTTCCTAGTGTTCAACACTATCTTAAACGCATCACGTGGGAACACGTGACCGCCAAGTGTCCTCTAGTGTTTAACACTATTTTAAAGCCAATCTTAGCCCAAATTAGCTAAGTTTTCCAGAGGCAAGCCTCTCCTTCAACTGAATCATCATTTCATAGGACATGCAGAGTAAAACCCAGAGCTATAATGAAGGGTTTAATGCTCAGCCAAAGACAAAATGTTGTCAGAACCCTCCCCCCCCCCAAAACCCCTGTTTAGCATTGCTAAATAATGGGGGGGCTGAACCCAGACAAATGTTCAATGGTCCAATAAAGGGCCAACATTTCAAACTTAATTGGACTTAGCCCAAATTGGCCATAAGCCCCCAATTCAGATTTAACTGAGCCAATGTGCTCATAATCTAATTAATTGATCTTAGTTCCAAATTGTACTATAGATCCCCCAATCAACTTTGGTTCAAGGGTACATCTCTTCACTCCTTTGATATTTGTCGTTGTAATCCTTCAACGTCTTCAGAGAGGTGACGTGTCCCGACAACCATACACATTTCACAGACTATGACGTCTTTAAACTAGACTTTGGGGTCCTTAAACTCATGGATTATGATGTCCTTAATCTCGGACTGTGGGGTCCCTTTAAACCCATGGACTATAATGTCCTTAACCTTGGACCGTAATGTCCTTAAACTAACAATTGACCGCAAAAGCCCTAAACTAAACAACAGAGCCCGAATGCTCTCTTGTCGGATCTAAATGATTCCGTTAAGTTGATCTTAGCCTAAAAATTAGACTAACGTATTCTTAACAAACGTTTAAGTTGATCTTAGTCTCAAATGAGACTAACGTATCCTTAAACCCAACCTCCAAACCCAAATCTAAGAAAATATGGATTTGGACTAATCCACGCCCTACGGGCGACGACATAAATTAGTCTCCGTATACAACCCACGGGCAACCAAAAATAAAACAAACACCCACGACACGAAGTGACCAACTGGAGAAGGAGAAAGTTGTTACCGCAATGCGGTAGCGTAATTAACTGCAAGGGCTTGCGCATGCAGGGAAGAGCGCCCCACAATCAAAAACCCCTCAAATGAGGGGGAATCTGACGAAGTCTGCTATATCGGCCACATCTGTAATACCCGGTTCTTTTATACACCAATACTCATATTTTTATAAGAAGGGTTAATTACAAATTTATTTATTTATAGCTATAAACCATTTTAAATATTTTAAAACCCCATTTTCCTTTTATCAATAAAACCCTAAAACCCAAACCCTATTATATCTTATTTTTCAACTAATTCCCTCAGCCCATATTCTTTTATAAACTTATTTCCTTTCCAAAAAACCCCAGCCCATTTTCCCATTTTATTTCTTTAAGCCGGCCCTTTATTTTTCCCTCATTCCTATCAATTTTTCCCTGCGGCCCATTCCCCTTCCATTTCTCACCAAATTTCATTTAAATTATTCTCGGCCCAACCACAGCCCAGCCCGCTTCACCTTCACCGCGCCCGCTTCACAACCCGACCCGCTCCTATTCCCCTTCCTTCTCCAACGGCTCTTTTCCTTATTTCCCGCTCGCGATCCGCGCTCCTTGCCTCCGCCGACGCCCACGCTCGCGCGCGTTACCCCCACGACGTGCGCCTCGACCTCTCCTCGTCGACACCCACACTCCTCTCTTTTCTCAAAACTCCCATCTCTTTCACCACCCTCTCACGACCCACTGAGCACCCTCTGCCACCGAGCCTCACCCGTTTCCCTCGACGACAGCGACGGCCCCACCACCTCATACTTCCCCTCGCACACTCCTCCACCAACAGCACCCCTCACCACTCCACTCAATCAATCAAGAACCCCCTGCCGAGCACCCCTGCACACCCAACCCACTACCTCCATCGACACCGGCATCCCCTTGCCGCTGGACACGCCGGAGCACCAACACGACCTCCTTCACGTCGCCAACAGCCTCCCTCGACCAAACACCTCCTCACCTTCTTTCCCCCTTCAGTTCCCTCACCCGAACTCCTCCCTCATCATCCCCTGCTCCCTCTCTCTCTTCCTCTACTCTCTCTCTCTCTGATCTCTCTCTCTGATCTCTCTCACTCTCTCTTGATATCTCTCTCTGTCTCTCTCTCTCTTGATCTCTCTCTCTGATCTCTCTCACTCTCTCTTGATATCTCTCTGTGTTCTCTCTCTCTCTCTCTCACTCTCACTCTAACTCTCTGTCTCTCTGTCTCTCTTTCTCACACTCTCTCTCTCTCTATATCACTTTCTCTTTCTCTCTCTGCTCCCTCTCAATCTTCCCATCTCTCTACAACTCCACCTCTTTCTCTCTCACTCTCCTATCAACTGGCCAACACCACAAACACCAGTGCCAAAACCGAGCCTGTGCCATCAAGTTCAAGCCGAGGCCAAATCTTGTCGTTGTTGCCGGGCGTGTGTCGTTGCAGCTGCCGTGTGCCCCAAAACGTCTCCAGGCAAGTTCTCTACTTGCTTCATGCTAATCTATTTATGTTACAAACCCAAATCGTATAAATTGCAATGTTACTATTCGGGATAGCTTATACTATTTACCTGTTCGATGTATTATCTCAATGGAAATACTTATCTAATTTGACGAAACTCGATAGTATAGTCTGGCCCGTATGGCTGTGAATCTAGTGTGTGAATTTCATTGGAAAATATAACCGTTAATGACTAAAACGAATACCCCCTAATACATCCGTAAAACTAGAAATTCCCCGTACCTGAAAACCGTTAAAATCACCATAAATTATATACATACTGGAATGATGCGTTCGAGGGCTTAAATCGAAGCCGACTCGACGAACTTTAACCCTATGCAAGTTTCTAAATATTTCTGTACTTAAACTGTGACAATATTTGGATCGGAGTGCGACTCTGGACTGCAGTCCAGAGCGGCTCTATTTACTCTGTGCTGTCCCGTGATGGGTACCATCAGATTTCCTTAACTCGTAGGTTGCGGAACTCCACTATTTATTAAAGGTGAATCTATTAGCTAGATAACACAAGTGGTTTCATTCTGTTTCGTCATCATTTGCTATTCAACCTGTAATTTAAAAGATCGAGACGTATAACTGTCCCAACAGAATCAGAACTGACATATTAGTATTGAACAGTGTATAACTCCTAACGTACAGACGCGATTGAGAAACCGTCCATTGCGTTGAAAACCTTACTGAAAACCCTAGATTTCATTCAACTGTAGCGTCGCTAAATTCTGATCCCAACTGGAATTAAAATGCGTTGCGAAACGGACTCCTGATTCTGAAACCGGATTCCCAGCCGTGAACGCTTAAAATGAAATGGCCATAACTAATGATCTTGAAACCTGATTGGCGTGAAACCAAATTCGCTGGATGGATAATTGAACATACTATTTATTCCCAGTTCATCGTTTTCGCTAAACTGTACCTGTATGACTTATGATAAATTGTGCAAGTGGTAGAATGCTGTTTCATAACATCCTAATCATGCTTTACATACTGTTTACGCATCATATCATACATATGTCACTGCATTGATAACCTAGTGATAATATGCATTACCCAGTGTTAGGTATTAGTGATGATTGTGGCAAGTACGTTAGTGTTCGTGAATAAGTGAAAGTGACACGTACTTGTACACAATCAGTGAATCTTATTATTCTATTACATTGTCGACGTCTGTGGAACGCGTGTACGTGTGACTATAAGTGGTATGGGACACTTATGGAAACTCTTGCATGTGTGTCACAGATAAGGCACCAGACACTGCCATTTATCTTAGATATTAGTCGGGACGTGCTTGATAGAGGTCCTGCCTCCAGTTCTCGCGCAGACTTGTCACAGACCGATTGGTATTTGAGGTTATGGTTAGCGTTTGATGTAGACCACGGGGTGTGGGGTAGTTTGAGTGTGAGTTCAACAGAATCTCGGGAGTCCCTTGCCGGCTTATATATATGGAGATATATGGAGATTTACAGGGTACATGATTATTACCGTGAGTTACATGTTGGGTCCGTGGTCCCTTACCCTTGGGTTCTACCCTTGGGTGGAGGACACTCGCGAGTGGTTGACTCTCACACTTGGACTGACGATAGGCTTAGTGACCTGTACAGTGAGACTTAGAGACTGATAGGGATGATAGCATCGATATACATACTTACTGTGTTGGCATACTTGGCATATCATTCCACTGCTTTTACTGTTCCACTGTATTGATTACTGCATGTTCATACCTATACCGTCATTGATTTACTGTTATATATATTTATTATCACTGTTAGAGTTGTCATTTGGATTTATATATTATATTGCTATTGTGTCGCTCTGACGACCTGAGTATGCATGCTCAGTGTGAGGAGAGGATTTAGCCTGGACCAGGACTAGACGTACATCACGGACATCTTGATTAGCTATCCAGGGTTATACCCTTTTGTTTCCCATCAGGTCAGTTCTTTATATTGTTTGTTCAGTTACTGCATTTCTCATTACCTGCGCATTATTTACTGTTTACCATGTAAAACTAGAAGCCGAAGTGTGACTACGGCAGGACATTTCCTTCACCGTAGGAGCATGGCTGGCCTTGTCAACCCCTCGTATTCCGTATTTTGGGAAGCGGGGCGTGACAGCATCCGTCTAAACCTTAGATACGTAGTGTCATAAATCAACTTGGAAATTTCGGAAAGGTGGACGGATATCACCAATTAGCATTTGCCCCCAAATTCAGACAAGACGCATGTCTTCCCGGTTTTCGGCGGTGAACAGGGATCAAGAGGTAGGCCGAAAAAAGGAATTGGTTAAATACATGAGTAATCTAAAGAGGCAAGAGAAAGATAGAGAACTCATGTCGCAGGAAGTGGAAAACATCAAAAACTGGCATTTCGAACTACATAAAATCTATGACAAGGAAGAAATGGCATGGGCTCAAAGGGTAAGGAAGAGACGGGTGAAGGAAGGAGATGAAAACTCTGCATACTGTTAGTGTATATGCCCTAGAGGCCATTACTGTATCATACTAGTTTGTATATTACTTAATGGATGCTTGGGATATTCACCTTGTATATACAATCTTGCTCAAAATAGTAGTATGCTACTTGGTTTGTTTCTACTTCAATGTGTACTTGTGTTTATTTCAGTATATCACTTATACGCATTAGTGGAGCCCTTAGGATCTTTGCTTGATTACCAGCGTTGTGATGGCAGTCACACTAGTGGGGGCTGGGTAATCTATAAGCACATCCTTATTCAGGTCCCTGGTCGCAGGACTATCGAGACAGGGCATCGATACTCCGGAGTAGACCAGCGCATGCGCTTCTCATCCCAGTGTGGGAGACGGTCTGTCCCACAGCCGTTAGTACGTCGTACTTGAGATAGTATGCGGGTGCTCGTTAGGTTACGGGTACACTGGACAGGACTCGTCGGGAACTGACTAGTTGGTATTATACCTATCGTCAGTTATCAGTTCCCAGGTGACATGAGTACAGCTTAGTCCGCTGACTTGACACTGTCACTCCGCCTCGAGTGTGTTCCCACTGTACTTTGATCACTACCCTACCACGGCTCAAAGGAGTCGTGCAAACAGGTGGTGGTTGGGTGCAGTCCCGAAGCACTTGGAGGCAGTGACGGTTAGACAGGATTCGTCTCTCCCGGTATTGGGGGTTGACATCGCGCTGTGTCTAGGAGAGCCATTACACGAGTAGTCCCTGGCCAGGGCAAACGAGATATACTGGTAGGTTTCCAGTGTTATCTCAGGGTGTATTGGGCTTCACTCCGGCACGACTTGTACCGCTATTGGGGGACTGACGTTTACCGCCCCCTAGGCCCGCCATGCGATGTATCAGACGAACAGACCGGACTGTACGGAGAATGTCACGCTCAGGCTCAGTAGGAGTTCAGATGGGTTTCGCCTCGTCGGTCTTCTTGTCGGCATTACCTGGGGACCGTTACGCACAGCTAGTGCCGCTTGCGGTCTGTGGTTAAACCCACTGCCAGCGTAGTGTCGAGTCTTTAGAGTCCCACACAGAAAGCTTTTCGCCTTTAGGCAAAAGAGTAGAGGTCGCATGGTATTGCGACAGGTCGCATGGTTTTGCGACAGGGTTCGGTCACATCCGTGCACTTGTGCACGTACAGTGTCCGGACAGTTTACACTAGCGGGCTTTGGTTTAAGCCAGATCCTAGTGTACCTTATGGGATTGGATTTATCCAGTTTGCATTCGTGTTCCTCGGAACGCGGATGCGGGTGTGTATGCACAGTTGACAGGGAGGCAGAGGCAGCGGATTCTCATTAGGGTTGTTGACAGTTGACCGTTGACTTTTTGACTTTATGCTCAACCCTAATGAGAATATGATATGTGATTAACTATTATATTAATTAAGTATTATGGTGATATGGTTGTTGACTTGTTGACTTTTGTTGACTTGTTGACTTTGGTGACTTGTTGACTTTTGTTGACTTGTTGACCGGTTGACTAGGCTTGACTAGTTGACCATCATGATAACCATGGTTATCATTTCATGCCAAAGACTTTTTCTTGCTTGCTCATTTGAGTAAAATGAGTGCATGACATGATAAGCTTATGGTTGCTTCAAACCATCACATAAGACTTTTTTGATATGATGAGTTATGATCACTTTGGATTATGAGAGGGTGAAAGACAAAAGAGTTGCTCATTCTTTCTTGCTCATTCTCTCTCTTGTTCTTGAGCTCTCCTCTTGCTCTCACCCTCAACCTCTTGCTCCCTCTCTTGATCTATGGTTCTCTTGTCTCATGAGTTGAGAATCAAGAACCATAGATAAAATCCCATTCTAAATCATCTCTACTCATTCTAGTTCACTAGGTTTGGCAAACCAAGTGAACTAGTTTCTTCAAAGAACGAAGAAGGAGCTAAAGGTTGGAGCTTTCAAGTGGATCTATCTTCGGCGTACGGAGACAACGAGAAGGAGCCATCGAACCACCATCGGAGCTTGAAGAGAAGGAGTTCAAGTTTAGGTATAACCATCTTCATCCGAGTAGCTAAATATCTTTAGCTTAGTATGCTAGTTTTAGTTTAGGTAAAGATCCCGACCTAGCTTAGTCCATGTTGCCTCTTGCGTTAAAATTTTGATTTTATACCGTTTCCGCCTCCCCGTAAGAACCGGGGGTCGCAACGTGGACTTACAGTGGTATCAGAGCCTAACTAAACTTAAACTAGCTTGGTAGTGAAGTGTAACGAAGTTCGGAACCGGAAAAATCCAAAAACCAAACTTTTACAAAAACTGAGTTTCTGTTGAAATTTTTTTGGCTCAAAATGAAAAACTTTACACTTGTAAATTCGGCTCAGGGTTTTGTGTGAACACCCAAGAAAAACGATACAGTAATTCGTCCAAACCGCCGCCCTTCCGCCGCGCGAGCTAGGCATCCGCCGCGGAACCGCCGCGCTTTGTCGTCTTCTGTGCATCGTTTTTCGTGCAGTGTGTGTCTGTGTTGGTTTTGGGATTTTTGGAATATATTATATGTGCCCAGATTTTCCAGAAAAGAAATTTCCTTTTGGGGTCCTATAATTCCGTATTTTTTCCGAACTTCACTGCACTTTGACTTTGATGGTTATATCTGTGATGTTTGCATGTATTGAACGTCGGCTAATCGCTATAAGTCGATTAGTCGGGGTTATACATGATCTGTAATGTGCTGGAATGTGTATATAAATATGTTGGATTGTCGCGGGTGAATAGCCGGGGGGTTGTGAGACGAGAGTTTTCTTTTCTTGCAATTCATGTAAATCTGTAAATTGATGTAATAATTATTTGTATGGCCGCACAACCGGGAAGGGGTTGTAGCCGTCATTGTATAATTTCTTTTTACTGTTTTTGCTCCTAGGATAGACCCATGGAGGGGTGCACAAACTACCGGGTATGCCGAAGTGTCGAGTGGCCTACTCATGGAGATGAGGGAGGTTGCTACGCTTCGGGTACTTGGCGGGTAGTTTGCCGCACCCGTAGGGGTCTTGGGTGGGGTTTTGGCTATTCACCGCGACCGTGTTATCTGTTTTTGTTACAGGCTCGTACAAATTACAGATTGCTAGTATATCCAATGTATTTATCTGTGATCTGAAATGTTTATCATTGCAGTATATCTATATATGATATTATTTAGGCGTTGCTTATGTTTTACAGACGCGCTAGCCCAGCCCCCGCTCTGTCGTTAGTTAAGTAACCTAACGGGTAATGACGGGGCCCCGTGGCGAATGCGAATGGCATAAGCGTACGTCATATTTTGGTTGTTTTCTGCAATGGTAGGATTAAATGATGGGACGCATTAAAAGAACTAATGCAAGAATATCACGCATTAAAAGAACTAATGCAAGATAATAAACCAAGTTAAAGTCGTTGGAACACTTTCGAAAAACCACTCGGTTCTTTTCAAAACAAACTTTTAAAATGCGGAGCTTGAGCCACTGCTTTTAAAAGCTATCTCGTTCCATCGACCAAATCAAGTTCACTACGTTCACGGTTTTGCCAAAACCATTCGTAGCCCTCCGTCGTTTCGTATGAATATTCAATAGTATTCAAGCTGTGTTTGTTGACCTTCGTCAAGGCATAGTGATTGGTAGCTATTGGGTATTCATATGTAGCATAGATAGATGCGTTGGTTTGGGACATTCGCATTACCTTGTTGACCTTCGTCAAGGGTATATACGGGTGGATTCAAATTAACCTGGATAATGACGGGCAGAACTTGACATGTGACTTATGATTTGTTGACCTTCGTCAAGGTCATAAGAGCATGGGGCAAAAATCCACATCGGGAGTTTCATAAGTACTGAAACTTGCTAGATTTGCATACCATTTGGAGTGTGATGATTCTGGTAGGATTCCTTCAGTTTCGTCACGCGATGATATTTGGATCCCGATCCTACTGTGAGTATATGCTACTCCTCGGGAAATTTCTCACTTAACGATCAATGCTATAAACCTAGTAGGTGCCTAGAAAGGTGTTAGCGGGGCTACGCCCCCAGGGAAAAGAGGTTCTCTAATTAAGGAACTTCGCGAAAGCGTTGGAAAACCTCCCTCGAAGTACCGACACCGGCCTGGCTGAACGGTTAAGCAAGTATTGTACGGTGGGATTGATCCTGACTAATTCTTCCTTTATGGTTTGAGGAGGGATTCGAGAAACAGTGGGAGCCATCCTGTTTAGACAAACTAAAAACCACTCTAAACTTGCAAGAGCATCATGCTGAGTGTTTCTTCTTCTCTCTCCTAATTGCAGCGACCAATCAACATGACTGGACTTAAGTTACTCCTAGATAAAAACAAACTGACAGGGCCAAACTACAAAGATTGGCTCAGGAATGTCACGATAGCAATCACTTATGACAAGCTGGGGTATCTTCTTACCACCAAAGCTCCCCCTGTCCCTGGTCCAACTTCCAGTGTCGCGGATAAGGAAATCCGCAAGACTTGGGAGATTGATAGCGCGAAGGCCAAGTGCCTCCTGCTTGCCTCGATGGACAACGAACATCAGAGGAGGCATGAGAATATGGACATGGAGTCCATATTGCTCCATACAAAAGAACTGTATGGAGAGCAATCACGTATCGCAAGATACGAAGCGTCGAAAAAGTTATTTTCAACAAGAATGGCCGTCGGATCATCAGTAGCCGAGCATGTGCTAAAGATGATCGGCTTCATTGAGGAGCTCGCTGACCTAGGGATCACATTGGAGAGTGAGCTATATACGGATATAGTTCTCCAGTCCCTTCCTTCCACTTACGCCCAGTTTATACTGAACTTCAACCTACAAGAAAAAGAGGTTGAACTATCAGAGCTCCTCAACATGCTGAGGAGCGCAGAGGGCACCCTACAGAAAGGTAGGGAAACATCCACTTTGTTTGTAGGAGGATCATCTTCTTCTAGGTCCAAGGCGAAAGCCAAGGGAAAGAAGAAGAAGGCCCCCGCCAAACCAAGGGGCGGTGTTGGTAAAGTGGATACGAAGGGAAAAGGCAAAGCAACAAAGATAGCGGGGAAGCTTGTGGATAAGGAAGAATGCTTCTATTGTCATAAGAAAGGACACTGGAAGAATGATTGCAGGGCCTGGAAGGCCAGAACACAGGAATTGAAGCAGGTTGCAGCTTCAGCTTCAGGTGTGTATGTTATTGAAAACTGTCTTTCAATAAACTCTACTTCCTGGGTATTGGATACCGGATCAGGATCTCATATCTGTAATTCTTTGCAGGCGTTGAGAAACCGTAGTGTTTTGAAGGCAGGTGACATGACCCTCAAAGTTGCGAACGGAGCTAGCATGGATGCTAAAGCCGTGGGGGACTATCACCTGGGAATGTCAGATGGACATGTTTTGGTTTTGCGTAATTGCTTTTTTGTACCCAACGCAACTTGTAATATCATTTCTGTATCTTTAGTTTCTAAAGAAGGTTATGAATTTGCGTTTGTAAGTAATGCTGTAAACATTCACCTTAATCAAGTTTTGATTGGGTCAGGTACATTGAGTAATGGTATATACGTGTTAAACCAACCACAGATTTTCAACGTCCAGAATACACACAAAAGAAAGTCTCCGGAAATGAATCAGACTTTCTTATGGCATTGTAGATTGGGTCACATCAATGAGAGAAGGTTGACTAAGTTACATACAGAAGGATATTTGAATGCGTTCGAATATCAATCGTATGCCGCTTGTCAATCTTGTCTCAAAGGAAAGATGACAAAGACTCCGTTTACTGGACAAGGAGTAAGAGCGAGCGAGCTCTTAGGACTCGTACACAGTGACGTGTGCGGTCCAATGTCTACACATGCCCGAAGCGGACATTCTTACTTCATTACTTTTACGGATGACTTCTCAAGGTACGGTTATGTCTTCTTGATGAAACATAAGTCCGAGGCCTTTGGAAAATTCCAGGAGTATAAGAATGAAGTAGAGAAACAGACCGGCAAAAGTATTAAGATTCTAAGATCGGATCGAGGTGGAGAATACTTAAGTGCCGAATTCCTGAATTACTTAAAAGAGAATGGTATTCTCTCTCAGCTTACTCCTCCATACACTCCGCAACATAATGGTGTATCGGAGAGACGGAACCGAACCCTATTGGATATGGTTCGGTCCATGATGAGTAACGCTGAGTTACCGCGATCATTCTGGGGATATGCACTAGAAGCAGCTGCGTATCTCTTGAACAAGGCTCCCACCAAGACTGTGCCTACCACCCCATATGAGATGTGGACTGGGAAGAAACCCTGTCTTAAGTATCTTAAGGTATGGGGATGTCCAGCTTTTGTAAAAAAGCAGCATGCGGACAAGCTTGAGGCACGTTCAGTACAGTGTAAGTTTGTGGGATACCCAAGGAACTCTAGGGGGTATCTTTTCTATTCAGCTGAGGAACAAAAGGTCTTTGTTTCTCAGCATGCCCGCTTCTTGGAAACTGAGTTTTTGGAAACCCAGATAAGTGGGAACACAATAGAACTGGAAGAAGTTCCAGAACCACAGACTGTTACTGAAAGCTTAGTGGAACCAGAGGGTTCAACAGAACAGGACATTCCTGCGCCACTCCGCAGGAGTAGTAGGCAGACTTATCCGCCCGAGAGATACTGCGGTTTTCTCATAGACGGGGATAGAGAGGATTGCATCATAGATTATGATGAGCCTACTAGCTTCCAGCAGGCCGTTCAGAGCGTTGACTCAGTGAAATGGCTGGATGCAATGCGGACCGAAATGGAGTCCATGTACACCAACAAGGTATGGACGTTGGACATTGCTCCAGACGGGGTAAAACCCGTAGGATGCAAGTGGATCTTCAAAAGGAAGATTGGTGTAGATGGACAGGTTGAGACCTATAAAGCTAGGCTGGTAGCAAAGGGTTTTCGTCAAAGACCTGGCTTGGACTACGACGAAACCTTTTCTCCAGTAGCCATGCTGAAATCCATTCGGATCCTTCTTGCCATTGCTGCCTTCCACGATTATGAGATCTGGCAAATGGACGTAAAGACAGCTTTTCTAAATGGAAATTTAGAGGAGTGTGTCTATATGGACCAGCCAGAGGGTTTCATTCAGAGTGGGAGCAGCGGAAAGGTGTGCAAGTTGCTTAACTCCATCTATGGACTAAAGCAGGCATCGCGGAGTTGGAACATCTGCTTTGATGAGACGGTCAAAGAATTTGGCTTTATCAAAAATCCAGATGAACCATGCATCTATAGTAGATTTGTAGCGAGAACTGTAGTATTCCTCGTTTTATACGTGGATGACATTCTCTTAATAGGAAATGACATTCCTATGCTACAATCTGTCAAGGGGTTCTTGTCACACAGGTTCTCCATGAAAGACCTGGGTGATGCCTCGTACATTCTGGGTATCCGGATCTACCGTGACAGATCCAAGAGGATATTAGGACTTTCACAGTCCAGGTACATCGACACCATACTGAAGAGATTCAGTATGGAAGATTCCAAGCGCGGTAACCTACCGGCTTGTCACGGGATCACCCTCTCTAAAGAGATGTCTCCCAAGACTGATTTGGAGAGGGATCGCATGTCTATTATACCCTACGCTTCTGCGGTAGGCTCTATAATGTATGCGATGTTGTGTACCAGACCGGATGTAGCTTATGCACTGAGTGTGGTAAGCCGGTATCAGTCAAACCCTGGGGAGAAACACTGGATAGCGGTAAAGAACATTCTCAAGTACCTGAGAAGGACTAAGGAGATGTTCTTGGTGTATGGCGGAAAAGACCTCCAGATCGAGGCCTTTGCTGACTCCAGTTTCCAGAGTGACAAGGATGATTCCAAGTCCATGTCGGGTTTTGTCTTTACCCTCAATGGAGGGGCGGTGTGTTGGAAGAGTTCCAAACAAGAAACCGTTGCAGACTCGACGATGGAAGCGGAATACATCGCTGCATCTGATGCCGCAAAAGAAGCTGTCTGGATGAGGAAGTTCTTGAAAGAACTTCAGGTGGTTCCGTCCATTGTTGATCCAATACCTCTGTATTGCGACAACAATGGGGCTATAGCTTTAGCGAAGGAACCCAGGTCCCATCAGAGATCCAGGCACATCTTGAGGCGGTATCACCTGATCAGGGAGATCGTAGATCGCCAGGAGATCGAGGTTCGGAGAGTCGCTTCAGAAGATAACACTGCTGATCCATTCACCAAGGCCCTGCCCCAGACTCAGTTCGAGCGGCTGATCGAGATGATAGGTCTTCGATACGCCAGTACATGGCCTTAGTGCAAGTGGGAGATTGTTAGTGTATATGCCCTAGAGGCCATTACTGTATCATACTAGTTTGTATATTACTTAATGGATGCTTGGGATATTCACCTTGTATATACAATCTTGCTCAAAATAGTAGTATGCTACTTGGTTTGTTTCTACTTCAATGTGTACTTGTGTTTATTTCAGTATATCACTTATACGCATTAGTGGAGCCCTTAGGATCTTTGCTTGATTACCAGCGTTGTGATGGCAGTCACACTAGTGGGGCTGGGTAATCTATAAGCACATCCTTATTCAGGTCCCTGGTCGCAGGACTATCGAGACAGGGCATCGATACTCCGGAGTAGACCAGCGCATGCGCTTCTCATCCCAGTGTGGGAGACGGTCTGTCCCACAGCCGTCAGTACGTCGTACTTGAGATAGTATGCGGGTGCTCGTTAGGTTACGGGTACACTGGACAGGACTCGTCAGGAACTGACTAGTTGGTATTATACCTATCGTCAGTTATCAGTTCCCAGGTGACATGAGTACAGCTTAGTCCGCTGACTTGACACTGTCACTCCGCCTCGAGTGTGTTCCCACTGTACTTTGATCACTACCCTACCACGGCTCAAAGGAGTCGTGCAAACAGGTGGTGGTTGGGTGCAGTCCCGAAGCACTTGGAGGCAGTGACGGTTAGACAGGATTCGTCTCTCCCGGTATTGGGGGTTGACATCGCGCTGTGTCTAGGAGAGCCATTACACGAGTAGTCCCTGGCCAGGGCAAACGAGATATACTGGTAGGTTTCCAGTGTTATCTCAGGGTGTATTGGGCTTCACTCCGGCACGACTTGTACCGCTATTGGGGGACTGACGTTTACCGCCCCCTAGGCCCGCCATGCGATGTATCAGACGAACAGACCGGACTGTACGGAGAATGTCACGCTCAGGCTCAGTAGGAGTTCAGATGGGTTTCGCCTCGTCGGTCTTCTTGTCGGCATTACCTGGGGACCGTTACGCACAGCTAGTGCCGCTTGCGGTCTGTGGTTAAACCCACTGCCAGCGTAGTGTCGAGTCTTTAGAGTCCCACACAGAAAGCTTTTCGCCTTTAGGCAAAAGAGTAGAGGTCGCATGGTATTGCGACAGGTCGCATGGTTTTGCGACAGGGTTCGGTCACATCCGTGCACTTGTGCACGTACAGTGTCCGGACAGTTTACACTAGCGGGCTTTGGTTTAAGCCAGATCCTAGTGTACCTTATGGGATTGGATTTATCCAGTTTGCATTCGTGTTCCTCGGAACGCGGATGCGGGTGTGTATGCACAGTTGACAGGGAGGCAGAGGCAGCGGATTCTCATTAGGGTTGTTGACAGTTGACCGTTGACTTTTTGACTTTATGCTCAACCCTAATGAGAATATGATATGTGATTAACTATTATATTAATTAAGTATTATGGTGATATGGTTGTTGACTTGTTGACTTTTGTTGACTTGGTGACTTTGGTGACTTGTTGACTTTTGTTGACTTGTTGACCGGTTGACTAGGCTTGACTAGTTGACCATCATGATAACCATGGTTATCATTTCATGCCAAAGACTTTTTCTTGCTTGCTCATTTGAGTAAAATGAGTGCATGACATGATAAGCTTATGGTTGCTTCAAACCATCACATAAGACTTTTTTGATATGATGAGTTATGATCACTTTGGATTATGAGAGGGTGAAAGACAAAAGAGTTGCTCATTCTTTCTTGCTCATTCTCTCTCTTGTTCTTGAGCTCTCCTCTTGCTCTCACCCTCAACCTCTTGCTCCCTCTCTTGATCTATGGTTCTCTTGTCTCATGAGTTGAGAATCAAGAACCATAGATAAAATCCCATTCTAAATCATCTCTACTCATTCTAGTTCACTAGGTTTGGCAAACCAAGTGAACTAGTTTCTTCAAAGAACGAAGAAGGAGCTAAAGGTTGGAGCTTTCAAGTGGATCTATCTTCGGCGTACGGAGACAACGAGAAGGAGCCATCGAACCACCATCGGAGCTTGAAGAGAAGGAGTTCAAGTTTAGGTATAACCATCTTCATCCGAGTAGCTAAATATCTTTAGCTTAGTATGCTAGTTTTAGTTTAGGTAAAGATCCCGACCTAGCTTAGTCCATGTTGCCTCTTGCGTTAAAATTTTGATTTTATACCGTTTCCTCCTCCCCGTAAGAACCGGGGGTCGCAACGTGGACTTACACATACTTCCACCGAATAGAAAATGGTAAAAGAAGAATGAATTATATTCACAGTATTTCAGACGAGGGGAGTACTGTCACTGATATAAAGCAAATAGAAAATTACGGTGCAGTATTTTCAAGAACTTATTGGAGTAGCAATTATAGATAGGTGGAAAGCTACTGACGGCTTTTGGGAAGCAGAGGAGAAACTGTCTGAGGACAAAAGAAAGGGCTGAGGCAGAGTTCTCGGAAGAAGAAATAAAAAATGCAGTTTTTGAGCTTGATGCAGATAAGCCACCGGGTACAAACGGCTTCCCAATGATGTTCTACCAATTTTTCTGGGAAACGGTGAAAGAGGATGTTGGAATTTTCGAGACACTACATAAAGGGGAACTAAGCTAGGAACGCTTCATTTCGGCGGCGATTGTACTAGCCCCTAAAAAGGAAGATGTTAAATCATTGAAAGACTACAAACCTATTAGCCTACTTAATTGCTCTTGCAAAATTGTAACAAAGGTCCTAACAAATCGTTTGAAAGCTATAGTAGACAAGGTGGTTAGCCAATCACAAACTGAGTTCATTTGTGGTAGAAGCAGCATGGATGGGATAGCAACTGCAAAGGAGGTCATTCAGGATGCCAAAAGACGACGAAATGATGGGTACCTTATCAAATTAGACTTTACGAAGCCTATGATACGGTGGATTGTTGATGTGTCTCTGAAACCCTGATTCTTAAAGGTTTCGGACAGAAGTGGGTTGCGTGGGTTAAAACGTGGATGTCCTCTGCTTTCTCCTTTTAATGGCAGGGTCTCTAAAGAGTTTAAATGTAAAAAGGGCTCAGGCAAGGAGATCCCTTATTACCTTTTATTTTTGATTTAGTGGCTGACGACCTTTCCAATATGATACGTAGATGTAAGTCTAATGGACGTCTGCAAGGACTAGGGCCAGGAAAAGATAAGATTTCAATCATAAATCTCCAATATGCTGATGATACTATTATCTTCGGGCGGAATAATATGCAGCAGATAGTTACAATCAAGTGGATTCTATACACCTTTGAGATGCGGTCTAGCTTATGAATCACTACGATAAAAGTACCCTGATTTTCTGGAATGGACAAGATGATACAAATCATGTAATTTCTAGGATCATGAATTGTAAAATTCAGGATTTCCCCATCAAATATCTCGGATTGAAAATTCGACTAGAGACCCTTAAGAAGGTGGATTGGATACCCTTAATTGAATGTGTTCAAAAAGGTTGGAAATGTGGAAGGCTACATGTCTATTTCTAGGATGTCGGTACACTCTTAAACTCGGTACTGACGGCCCTACCGATCTACTACATATCATTCTATCGGCTACTGAGTTAGGTTGTATATAGAATTGATAAGATTAGGAAATCCTTCCTATGGAAAGGAAACAATGCACAAAAAAAAGGATATAATTTGTTGAACTGGAAGTCTATATGCCACTCGAAACATGAAGGTGGACTTGGAATAAGAGAGATTAATATTATGAATAAGGCTTTGCTTGCAAAATGGTGGTGGCGGTTGTCGGAAGGAAATAAATCAGGATGGGTCAACACTATAAATGCAACCTACAAAAACCGCACGGGAAGGAAGGCCTAAACTCAACTAACAAGAATTTGAACACGACTTCTATATTTTGGAAGGGGATCACCGCGGTTGAAGATATGTTCTTCAGAGGGATCTCCTTTACGCTAGAGAACGACCGCGCCATTAGTTTTTGGATTGATTATTAGTGCGGGAGCACCTCACCGCAAGAAGAATTTCCCTCTCTATTTCTCCAGGCAAAAAATAGTGATGCATCGATAGCAAGTCAATGGAAAAGGGGGAAATGGTGGTCGTCGTTCAACAGTAGACTTTCGAGACGAGCTTCGAGAGAGACATAGATTGATCGATCACCTGGAGAACTGAAAGCCAATGGTGGAAACCAAAGATACCCCGATATGGAGATGATCCTGAACGCATAAATTCATGGTCCGCTCTATATATAGGATTTAACATTATGGAGGAGTGGAGGACAACTGCATATACCTGATTTGGAAAGTCAAAATTCCACATAAAATTAAGATATTTAACTGGTTGGTAGTTAGGAATTCGATCATCACAAAAGATAACTTACTAAGACGAAAATGGATTGGCCCAATGCGATGTCGGCTATGTGGAAAACATGTCGAAACGGTCGACCACCTGGTGAGGTGACTTCACAGAGTTTGGACAAATTTATCACCTGGTCAAAAGAAGGTGTGATGCCTTCGTCTATTCAGGATTTATGGGAGGCATGGAGACTCCGAAATTTTGGAACAGTGGATCTCCCGGCTTGGGATATTATAATTAGCGCCATATATTGGATAGTTTGGACGGAACGTAATAATAGGATTTTCAATGCAAAAATCAAAACAATAGCTAACATGATAACACCGATATAGTCATAATGTTATGGGCAGGGGCTGCGGCTGATAGAGGTCGCAAGAGAGTCAGATTGGTTATGGGAGGGGACGATGAGCAAGATGGACTTGCAGGCTGAGGAGACAGCACACCGCCTATCGTACGAGAAGCAGGTTCTGGGTACATGGGGAGGGGAGCTGTGGACCATGGGGAGGGTGGACAGTCGCACGACGCAGAGATGTAGACGACTCTGCTGGACCGAGACATGATTTTGACCTATACCTCATCATCTTGGGTTTATATGTCCTGATTTTGATACCCTTTTGATTTTGGGTTTTTTTCGGGTTTGGGGTTTGTTCCCCGTTTTTGGATTTGGTTTGTATGAGGATTGTTTCCCAACTTTGCAGTCCCTTGGTACCTTTTTACTGCTGTTGTTGTTTCGTTAAATTTTTTTTTAATGAAACGCGGAGGCTTTTAAGCTTTCATTTTTACCAAAAAAAAAAACCATAATTATTGGTTTTCTTTTTCCTTCTTAGATCAGACTGTAGAGTTTGGAGGAATGGCTTGCAAAATTTCTTTGAATGTTGCAACAGTAACATTGCTGTTATATAGCAATTGGATTTTATTATTATTGTTTTTAGTTTCCGAGTGTTTTCTGGCTGGAGTGAAAATGTAAGATTTTATTTTTCTGGTGTAATCTTGATTGACCGTATCGTTGCCGACAGTATCTGTTCATCATATTGTTGTCGCCGATAGTATTTGTTGGATTGCATTTGATCATTTCGACCACCGTCTTTTTGTCTTGACCATCATTTTGTCTTTACTATTTTCTTCTCTCTTCCTCGAGGAGGATGAAGATTATACCTCTCTTCTTTAGTTTTTTTAAGCCCCATTGTGTTGTATGAAATATTAGAGATGTTTTCTTTTCTTGTTCCCAATAATATTATTAACTAACTTGGAATTCATGTAAGTACCATAGGTTTTAGCTTGGAAGCAAGGTTTGAAGGATTCAGTGTTGGTCAAAAGCAGTTGATAATATTACCTGAAAAGCTTGCAAACATAAAGAGGTTAGTTAGGGTTTGGAAACCTCGGTTTCGTTCAAGTTAAAACCATGCTTTCATAAAAACAAGGTTTCACAAACTTAGGATCGTTTGACAACATGTTTTCTAAACCGGGGTTTCGTTTAAACATAAGGTTCAAGAAATTTTTGAGCTTAGAAAATGGGTTTTTGAGCCCTTGGAACTTTATGAAACCGTGGATTGTGACTCCACTTTGGCCCGGTTGCAATTTTTGGAGTCTAGCCTCGAAACCCTATCAAACCTTAGTTTCGGATATCATTGCCCGGTTGCGGCCTAGTATGTTGCAGCTCGAATTCATAATCTCAACCTATTATAACTCAAGTCACATGTGATGCACATGGTTATATATTAGCATTGCATACAAGATTTGATAAGATTCATCAACACTTCCAGATTTTTAGACTTCCTGAGATTTAAGACTTTTAGTTAAGATAATGAAGTGAAGACAATGAAGGCGTCCCACATGCAAAATACTTGTTTGTCTAATACAGAGACATATACATTGTTATAAACAATGCTAACTGAAAGACAAATAAAGGCAATAACGAAATCAACCACATTGCTTCTCTCCATCATTTATGTCAAGAAAGAAGCAAATCCAGAAAACCCTCAATCTAAGCTCTCTTATTGATTTCTCCATATCTGCTTGGATTCGGACTAATCATACAACTTAAACAAATCCCAAATATAGAACACTAACGGATACGAAACAAAACTATCAACTGGAGAATCTAAAGACGAACGAAGTATTTAACTCTCATCACAACAAAATCCAATTTTACAGACGACCTAAGCCCCTAAAGCTCAGTAAGGCGGGTGAGATGCCCCCGGTGTGCCCAAATAGGTTCCGTAATTAGAAGAAACCGATTGAACACTGGTACCCAAATAATTCCCATAATCATTAGCCGTAGAAGAATACGGGTACCCAGCACCCGTGTAACTCGGTGCAGTGGGATTCGGATTGTATCCAGGGCTTGCATAATTTGTCGATCCATAATTCACAAAAGTGCTATAAAGAGCGAGAGGAGCAACTCTCTCAGTCGGATAATGATAGGGCCTTTGAGCAGTAATCGCTTCATAAGCTGGGGGTGCACTGTAGTTATATCTACTCTCCGGGAAATGAGGGTAAGCTCCTCTATCTTCATATATTGCAGGTGGCGGCATTGTCGGCTTTCGAAGGGGGTAACCACCATTTGCGTTTGTGTTTGTGTTTGTGTTTGAATTTGTACGAGGCTTTTTTGATGGGTGTTTTGGTGCTTGCTGCTGCTGTTGTTGGACGGATCTTTTCTTGTCGTATTTTGCCTTTTCGAGCTGGGATACACGTTTCTTCAGAGGTTCGATGGGGTATTCATCTTGAAGCTTGTATTCTTCGATGCATTTGATGATGACTCTCAGTGCACCCATTTCTCTATTGTTAGCAGCATCCTTCTGGATAGAAACAAAAATTAAAGAATTGGCAAGTTGAGTCCTTATTAGAAAGGATGGAATATTTTACACTATGCTGCTGTTTCTGGTTCAGAATGATCCTTTTTAGTATGCCATGGTTTCGAAAGTCATTTAGGGTTTAACAATAAATGTGATTGCAAGAAATGGAAATGAGAGATGAAATATTCCATAAGAATAACCAATTCCATATATATTTTTTAAGGTTCTAAAATTAATCAGGCTCACCCAATCATTCGATAATAAGTTTTTGATTTTCAAATCAGTCAAAATCACAAATGATTTACTACTTTGTTATTTCCGTCGTGTAATCATAGAATACATATCTAATTGAATGAGAAATTTTTAGAGTAAAAACATAATATCAGCATCACTTTGCGGGTGAGAATATTAGACAATTTATATATAAAAAAAAGCATGTGAATAAGCAAAGGATGAGAACGAGAGATGGATGGGTTTTAATAAGCTAAGAGCTATGATTAGAATTGAATGTGTTTATAAGAAATTGGAAGTAAACCCTAAAGGAAAAGGCATACAAGGGAGATAAATTTAGATGGTTAAAACATATGCAACAGAAGCCAAAATACATCAATTGGTTAGGAGACGTGACAAAATTATTGGAGGAATGAAGGTTATATATACGCCTAAATATGTATTGTAACTTTTTTCTCTGTTCTTATCAAATTTGAGTTATCATAGTTCCTTAAAAATAAAAAATAAAAAATAAAGAATAGGCCTAAACAAACAAGTATGCATGTAGTGCAGAACATATGTTGGAGTCAATCTAATCAAGGAGATGACCCTTGCCACAGTTGATGTTAAGGTATAATAAAAGGATTTGTGATGGAAGCCTGTTGTTGTTACAGTTATGGTTCTCATAATTCACATAAAAGCCTACAGATTATTTTTCCTCAATACAATAAGTAATGAGATTAAAATGTGTACCTGTTTTGCAGCGTCCCCGGTGATTTCTTGAGTATTTGCCATCACATTCTTCAGGTGCTCCTTCAACAGTGTAACAGGAGGAAAGCTTTCCGTGAGCTGAAAGGCATAAGCAAAATGAACCGCATCAATCTGCCTACCCGATTTAACCAAAGTCTCAACCACACCTGCACCCCAATGAGCAGGACTATCAGAATATAAATTATATAAAATAAAACATATGCTACTCATAGTTAACTTCTTCTCGTTCTTCTTCTTTCGCTTAATCATCATTTACCCCTAGAACTATAAGAAGGCATATAGTGGTATAAGCCACCGTGTAACTTATTGCTGGCCGATCACTAAGAATTATATCAATTGTGTCTAAATTCGTGGCTGTGAACATAGCAAGTAAATGCACAACCACGTGTCAAGGAACATATTCAGAATATCTATTAATGACTAATATAAGTAGTCATATTCTAAGGTTTTGTGATCGCCGTTTCTCGAAGAGTTAATTGCACAAAATGCCTCTATAGTATACCCAGTATAGCACTTATACCCCCTCTACTGATTTATTAGCACAAACACCCCCTCAGCACATCGACTGTAACCCTAAAGAACACTCAAATTTACTCTGAACAGCACAAGTTCTAGAGTCATATTAGACGCGTTTTTTAGCTGCTCAAAGTTGATTTTGTGTGATTTAAAGGGTTGGACAATGAGCAAAGCGGGGGTGTTTGAGTTAATAAATTACGTGAGGGGGTATAAGTGCTTTAAGGGTAAAGTACACGGATTCTTTGAGCACTTGACCCTTTCATGAATGATATAATTGTTAGGGTCTTGACTGATCGATTATGAATTAGTCCCAAAGGGGGTCAGACCACTGCAGGCCTTGAAACATGAGACCTATAGAAGAGAGAGCTCTCGTTGTAGACACTTGAAGCCATTAGGGTCAGTTTCATAAACACCAACCTGGCATTCTGTGAGTTAATCCAAGAGAGCGGCAAAGCCCAGCCGCCTGCCTACGCCGAGAAACGGCAAGGACAAGCTTGCAGAGCTCATCTTCATGAAACTCCTCTGCAATGCCAAAACTCACAAGGAGCTGGAGAAACGCAACTGCTTCCAATGAGTATCCATTGGAAACATCAATGTCTATTCCAGCCAATTTGGACTTCCACTCATCAGCAATTGCTTTAGCCTGCTGCTTAATCTCATAGCTCATGGGAATATCATTCCCTAAAACGGAGGGTGCAGCTTCCAACAAAACAAGACAGGCCCTTCGAAGGATCTGAAGGGCATTTTCGTCAATCCCTTCACTGTTTAAGGGAGGATAGAAGCCCTCCAATGAATCCAGCACCAGAAGGGCCGGTTCCGATGCACTTTTCAATGCAACAGAAACTTCCCCGCTAATTGTGTTGAGAAATTTTCGGTTATCTGAAAGAATTTTCAGAAGCCCTTTCGTGTCCATCTGTTCACAAAGTTTTTTCAACTGAGGACGAAGGGTTTCTTCGCTAGCCACGGCTTTTGCCAGATCACCTGATTTGTTATCAGAAACGTTCTCCTTGGCTGCAATCGGTGCAGTGGGTTCATCAATGGTAGAAGTGCTTACCTTGTCCTCCTTGGTTCCTTTGACATTAGATAGCACCGGGGCAGGCGACTTGCAATTCTTTCGTGATTCTTCAATAGCGGAAACAGCGGAATCTTTCTGCTCTTGGAGACAATCTAAAGAAGAGAGTTCCTTTGCAGCAACAATTGCCTCTCTTTCTGTGACCGAGTTGCGAGCTCCGGATTGCTTTTCCTCAAGTGTTCGCTCCTTCTCTTCTATCTCGTCAAGCTTTTCCTTCAATGATTTCTCAAGGTTGTCTAAATGTTCTTTGATGTCAACCCACTGTGTGTTATTTGGCAATGATGCCTCTCTGCGAGATTTTAATTCAGTAACTGTCTTCTCAAGGTTCTCAACCATCTCTTTTGCTTCTTCAATGCCTTTGCTGACTTTTATAGAATCCTCCATGGCTATCAACAAATGTCAAATCAAAAGCCTGCATGATAACGGATGCATGACAAGGTCTCAGGGCCAGAAAAGAATAACCTTTCTCTAGTATGAAAACAATTGTCCAAACATGTTAATCTAACAGCATGAAGTATTAAGACAAGAAAAAGTACCGCGTGATATTGTTGCCTAGAAAAAGCATATAAGAAAAACTTGCTGGTTGTGTGCATCATAGGCAAAAAGATTTAAGCACCCAAATACATAGAAGGGACAGAGGTAGTAAATTTAACCAAAATATATGGTAACGAATCAAGATGTGCTTAGCCTAAAAGCACAAATATAAGCTTCAACATGGAGAAGCAACTAGTGGCGGGTAACAGGATGTTGAAAGACTCGACAGGAGAGGTGAGTTCTAGTATTTTTGTCAACCGAGTAAGGAATAAAAAAAATTCATTGCAAGAGGGATGGGAAGACAATTCCAAGTAAGAAAAAACATGTCAGATATATAATTTACTCATGTATTATCTTTTTCGTATTTGATAAAAAAAAGTCCAAATATCTAGAAGTTGATCAGCAATATATACTGAAAGAAATTCTCTAAGGAGATAGAACAGCACCTAAAGCTACGGACCTTCAAAATATCAATAACTTGTTGGCACATCTTACATATCTTGAGGAATAACTGAAGGATCATGAAGTAAATAATCCATGATTAGGAGAAAAAAATAATCACTAAAAGGGATTCCCAATATATTCTCCTCATACATATATGTAATCAAAACCAAACCATACATTATGTGCTTAGAATATATTAAACCATTAATACTCATAAATCACATAAATGTTCTACATAAAAGCCAAGAAAAACTAAATATCTCAAGATAATGTTCATTCAAAATTATGCCAATTTCTACAATATGACGCAGTGTCGGAAAAAGTCAAAATATGTAGGCATACAATACATAATGTTTATACATCATGTACCAATAAATGATAACACAATCTAGTCATACAATATGACTGCCACTTTTTGCATATTTTCATTAATTTGCAGCATTTTGGCATTTTGAATACTCTAAATATTTTGTGCATGTTTTTTCTAAGTATTTTTCTCGATATTTCTGTCATTTATATATAATTTTCTGGAATTATTTATTTCAAGAAAACACAATCATGCGGAAGCTCATATGCACTGCATAATCTGCTTAGGCGGTATGTGGCCTTCAAGCGCAATGGGTCACATACGGCATTCCATAACATTGATTTGATGTCAACCAATAGCCACGTCTCCATGTACTCAAGGCTTGGAGAGGCGGATTATTTTTATGCGACCCCTTTGGGAATCGAACCGGTGACCTCACTTTGGAAAGGAAAGTCATACCAACTGAGCTATACCCAATTGGTTTGGCGAGGAGGATGTTGGATGCTGGCATTTAGAGTAAACCATACTAGATTTCGCATGTGCAAAATCAACATATAACTAAAAACAATAACATATTTTTAGGAAACAAACACAAACAAAGATTATACTGTTTCCATTCTTTGATGATACAAATTCAACAAAATTTCAGCTTAGAACTACCAAAAACGGTAATTTTTCAAGTAGATACATAGAAAAAACAGATCAAAATCCCCAGTTCATGCTCCTGCTGCAACCCTAACTCCAATATCCACCAATCTAACCATTAAAACCCTCGATTTCACCGTGGAAATGCTAAATTGCGAAGTAAAAACGCTAACTTTGACGATTATTAATCAACAAAAGATTCAAAGATGATAGAAGTCGTTACCTATTGAGAGAGACGAGAGACGAGCGAGAGCGAGATGAGAGAAAAACCCTAGAATACTACAGACTTCTTTCGGGTCGGGTCGGGTCGGGTCGGATGAGTATTTACTGGGCTCCGAACCCGGATGCTTTTTCTTATTTTATCCCTGCTAGTTTTAATGCCAAAGGAATGGATAGGGATTTGGTTAGGATAAGCAGTTTGTTTAGTAGTTGACCATCGACGAAAGGCAGGGATTTCGTGCCCTGCTCTCTCCAACATAGTAACATAATTCGTGCATTATTCGACGAATTCGTGAATAATTCGTGAATTATATGACAGCTGATTAAATCTGTGAATTATTCGCCATCATCGAACACGCCGAAATATTGCCGAATTACTCGCGAATTATTAAAAAAAAAATGAATTATTCAAAAAACAGCAAATAATTCACGAAATCAAAATCTAGCGTCTCATATATTAATTTTATATTAATTTTTTGCTCAAAATCCTTCCCGGACATTTCCCGAACACTTACCGAATCTTTCCCGAATACCTGCCGATTTTTTCCGAATAGTTTTCCGAATCCGAATTTTCGACCCTGCCGAACTATTGCCGAATCACGAATTTGTGACTATGCTCTCAAACCCTTACCCAAACCCTAAGTGTGGATTTTCGTTATCTAAACTTCATCTGTTACGGCGTGTAAAATATTGGGAATTTGAATGAAATAAAAAAAATTTGGGATTTTTTAAAAATTGCATGATTTTGGTGCGTTATTCGGGCTTCTCAGTACTTAGACTGGATTTCTTTTCCTATTAGCAATCGATGACCTTATTTCTTTTACTTCACATAACCTTTTGTTTCCTTGACATCTGAAAATTCTCCAAGTAGATGAGCAAGTAAAATATTGGAAAACCAAAGAAAACAGAAATATCTGAGTTTTTTGAAATTTTATAATTTTCATTTGCTAGTATGTAAAATAATGAAAAAGGGAAGAATGCTGATATTTTTTTTTTGGATTTTTAAAACTTTTGCAATTTTCATTTGTTATATATCATACAAAATAGTCAATAGTGAAAAACAATTTTTTTTAAAGATTTTCTCAAAATTTTGCGATTTTCGTTTGTTGTATAGCAATAAAAATGTTGAAAAGCCGACACAACAGAAAAATTTTGGATTTCCAAAAATATTGCAATTTAAGATGATAGGAGGTAAAATAATAAAAACACAAGAAATCATAATTTTTTGAGGATTTTTGAAAATTTCACTATTTTCATGTGTTGTATTATATAACATAGAATAATTTTAAAACCCAAAAAAAAAAATGCTTTTGAGATTTTTTTAAACTTTAGCGATTTTGGTGTCCTGCTAAGAAACAAAACATCCAAAAAGGAAAGAAAACAGAATATTTTGATATTTTGAAAAAATACATAATCTTTGTGTTTTATAGCGAGAAAAATATTGAAAAAACAAATAAAACAGAGAATGGTGAGATTTTTGAAAATTTCGCTAATTTCGCATGATATAATGCAAAATATTGAAATTTTTACGAAAAAATTGCAATTTTTTTAATAATTCACGGTTTTCGTGTGCTTATGTATAATATTTAAAATTTAAAGAAAACTGAAATTTTTTGGGAGTTTTAAAGATATCATGTTTTTAGTGTACTATAATAAGCTAAATATTGAAAACTCGATGAGAAAATTTCGAGAATTTCATGATTTTCGTGTGCCTATATATGCAAATATTGAAGAAAAAAAAAGAAATCACAATTTTTTTAAGAATTTCAAAAATTTCACAATTTTTTGCGTTATATTGAAAACCGAAAAAACAAAAAAACTCAGGTGTACGAAATTACTCAATTTTCATGTGACAGCGTGCAACATATTATAAATTTAAAGAAAACATTTTTAAAAAAAAAATTCACAATTGCTATATGTTATAACATGCAAAATATTAAAAATGAAGTTAATTGAAAATTTTAAGATTTTTTGAAACTTTCATGATATTTGTATGCTACATGCATAATATTGAAAAAGGAAAATAAATTATTTTGAGATTTTTGAATAGTTTACGATATTCTTGTGCCATGTTATGGAAAATATTGAAAATCCGAAGAAAAAAAAAATTTATTTTAGAAAATTTTATGGCTTTCTTATGCTATAGTAAGCTAAACATTTGAAAATCGAGGAAAACAGAAAATTTTGAGATTTTTAAAATTTTGCTATATTTGTATGCTATTGTGTGCAAAATGCTGAAAATTTGGAAAAAAAACTCTTTTGAGTATTTTATGATTCTCGTGTGCTATAATAACAAGCAAATTATTGAAAACCGAAGGAAAAAGAATATTTTGAGATTTTTTAAAAATTCGATATTCTCAACTGTAACAAATAAAATATTGAAAAAATAAAATAAAATACTGAAATATTTGCAGGTTAATCATTCATATATTTTACCTATGAAGTATATATATGAGATATTACAACTTACAAATTATAAATTAATAAACTTTTAAATTAATATGATTTTTTCTTAACTTTGGATTTGTTAGTATAATACTAAATATCTATATAGATGGTGTGAGCTCTGATATGATGCAAATGATAAGACCTTTATCCTTGAAAATCAAGAATGGAGCCTTTTTGTATGATACAAATATTTATATATCTGAGTTCCAATCAATAACGGCCGGTCTCAAACAATAAGATATAAATACTAACTCAACAAACATTAAAAAACCGTCATTTTCATCCTAAGAGGTCTAACTAAACATTTTATTGCAGCCGGCTTGCAACTACTATAAAACTATTAATTTTTTTTTCAAACTCTAAATCTTTTTTCTCAAAAAAATAAAATAAAATAAAATAAAATTAGGCAGCGGGATCATTTCAGTTCGGTGGACGTGGGCCCCACAATCCCCCCCTCCTCTCCCCAATTCGTACGTCGAAAACAATGTTCTCTCTCTCACACACAAATAAATCTCTCACCCTTTTTCAACGAACTCAAAACAGCGATTTTTTTTGTCCCTCACCAAAATCGAATCGAAATCGACGATGATTTCGCCGTCGCTGGACCGCGTCGCGGCCTCCATCGTCTTCTTCTCTCTCGCCTTCGTCGCCGGAGCGGTGACCGGAGCCTCGCCGGTGGTGCTCCCCCTCACGCTCACCTCCGCCAACGCATCGCGCCATTCTCTCGAGATCAGGCACCTGCAGCGGCGCCAGCTGATCAAGGAGGACGATCCGTTGACTCCTCAAGCTCGGATGAGGCTCCACGATGACCTCCTCACCAACGGGTATGCGATTTCTCGATCTAGGGTTTGCGGTTCTTGAATTTGACGTCTTTGAACGATTTTTTGTTTTTTTTGAAAACTTCTTTTGTTAGGTATTATACGACGAGGCTTTATATTGGGACGCCGCCGCAGGAATTCGCGCTGATTGTGGATTCGGGGAGCACTGTTACGTATGTGCCGTGTTCGTCGTGTGAACAGTGCGGGAATCATCAGGCAAGAGTTTTAATGTAAATGATAATTCGATGGTTATGTGACCTAGTGGATGAAAAGGAAGAGATAAATCACGTCGATCTTATTGTGAGTGATTCGGGAACCATAAGGATCGTTAGGTAAATTAGATCTTACATTCTTGGTAAATTACAGACCTCATAATATTATGTAGGAAGTTGGGGAACCGGAAGAGAATTTGGGGAGACTTTAGTTTGAATGTGGAGAAACTTGAGAATGGATGGATAATAACCAAAAAGTGATTTTTATTGTTGACTATACCAAAAAATGAAGAACGTAATGGGTAGTTCATACTCTTAATATTGTAACCAAGCGATACAACCCAAGGAAGAGGCCAACTATCTTATTGAGATATCGAGGGGTTTAAAGAGATCCCACATCTTTACAGAGGAAGCTTAAAGAAATTGATTCAATTCAAGCTCAAAAGACTCGCATCCCTAGCTGCTCAACTTATAAGGAAGTCAAGGTGGCAAATGGGCCGGGCGGCCAATTGCCTGGCCCGACCCGGAAAATGGCCTGGCCCCACTGCCATGTGGTGGGCCCGGCCGGCCCGGCTAATTGTCAGGCCCGGCTAAGGCAGCCCGCCGGTCCGGGCCGGGCCCGGTCAACATAATACAAAAAATTTTGAGGGGGGGATTTTTTGAACTTTGGATTCTGGGGGTTTTGGTCGGGAGGGGGTGATTTTGAATTGGGGGGATCCCCAATAAGGGGGGAGTTCCTATATAGAGGTAGGAATTTCTAAGGTGGAGGATTTTTAAAAAAAAATAGGGGGAGTCTCAATATAAGAAATAACTTAACATTCATAGTACAAGCATAACATGATACTGATAGAAATATAGAAATATAAAAATATTAACATAACAAAAAACATACAAATATAAAATACTAATGACACTCTACGACAAACTGATAGAAAGAATGGATTCATATGGGCTTGGAAGATGCTTCCAGTATTCCGTTGTCTTTGTTTCCCATTCCTTGACGAAAATTCTCTTGACCCGGTCGAATATTACCGATATGAATGTCGTTCACTTCATACCATGCGATAAACATGAAACATTGATTAGGAGAAGGATGAACATAGAAAGGATCATCCACGCCGGTTCCATGTCTGGTGGGATCAAAGTGACGCCGAGTGATTATTCCCGTTTGGTTGATCGAAGGGATCAGTAGAAGGGGGATTTTCTGCAACATGAAACGTTGATTAGGAGGAGGTTGAACATAGAAAGGATCGTCCGCACTGGTTCTATGTCCAGTGGGATCAAAGTGATACCGAGTGTCATTATTCCCGTTTGGTTGATCGAGCGGATTAGCAGGAGGGGGATTTTCTACCGGAGGTACATGAAAAGTATACTTCTCAAAAGGTTCTTCTGACGGATCCTCCGAAAGGTCCTCGGTAGATGGACTCGAAGGAGAAGGAGGCAGAGTGAACAACAGAATCCGTGAGGGATTCGGTGTTAGTCGTACAGGAGAAAGAGGCTCTTCCTTGACATCAAGTTTTTTTTGATGAAGGCGACCTTCTCGACAAGGGGGTGCTCCTTGTTGATATGGTTCTCTTTGACATGGTTAATGTAAGTGTAGGTTTTGTGAAAAAATGAGAAGCTAATTTGAAAGATTCTTTTGAATTTATAGAAATAAATGTGTGATGTGATAGGGAGCGAAGGGATTTTCGAAATTTCAAATGCCTGGTAATGATTTAGAGGAGTTTGATTGGTTTGTTTGTGGATATATTTTAGAATTTTTAGAAATATTTTATACTGCAACTAAAACTTTATTTGGTATTTACTACCCAACTACATGTTTATCTGCAGAACAATTGTTTTATGTTAGTAAAATTATTAATGAACATTTATTTTATACTGCAATTACATATTTATCAGCAGAAAAAAATCCCAAAAAAATCGAGTTTTAAAAAAAAAATATTTAAATTGCTTTCGGCCGGCCCGGGCCTGACCCAAGCCGGGCCTAGGGCCGGGCTCGGGTTTGGGGCCTGGCCCTGCCCGAAGCCCGGCCAACCGGGCTTGTCCTGGCCCGTTGACTGGCCAAGCCCGACAGACTTCGGGCCGGCCCGGCCGTTTGCCACCTTGATATGATGAGCCTCAAAAGATGTTGTAATATTATGAGCAAGTCGAGCTCACACATAGATCCTGCTAAAGCCAAGGCTGCATATATGTCTTTCCCCAAAAAAAAAGGCTATAAGCCATCCACTCTTCCAAGCTATAAGCCATTCCATTGGTGCGCGTTTCTTAGTATTTTCAGGATATAGAAGTCTTCTTCTCAAGATATAGCTGACTTAGTTGTTTGATGAATTTCCATGACTAGGTGTTCAAGAGAAATCTCCTTGGTATCACTAGATCTTCATCGAACTTCAAGCATAAAGTTTTGAAATTGGAATGTCCTTCTATAAGGGTTATCATAGAGCTGTCGTGGAATTTTTTTGTACAGTCATACATGGGAATAACAAGTAGGCGGCCGATCAATCATGAATCCACTCCAATAAAAAAATGCCACTACTATACTCTTTCCACCAATGAAATCATTCAAATAACAGTGCTTCCAAGTATGACATTATAAGAACCACAACCATCGATTCTCGCAATTGGCGTATCACGAACCTTTTGAAAAGGTATTTTTTTGCAGTGATGTGGTAGTCGGGACACTTGAAAGCATTGTCAAATGGAATGAGGAATAGACCATTAACAACAAAACTTTGTTTTCCATCAATAATGCCTGCAGAATTTATAATCCAAACGAACTGAAATGCATACAAAAGTGCATGTTCATTCCTGCAACCTTTCATTTCCAAAACCATGTCTAGGCTGCCACCTTTAGGACCAAAACTAATTATACTTCTATCAAAATTTATCATCTCCATACAACACAAGAAGTAGAGTTCTCCCCTTGCTTTCTTCTTGGTGCCATTCTCATCAGATACCCCATGAGCATAGGCAATGAAGCGATGCCCAAAACATTTTCTAATGGCCTCGTCAATTATGTCAGCACCCTCACTGCCCATTCCCACAAGATCATCAAACTTCCTTGCGTCAGTTTCTTCATTCAGAATGTCATGGTTTCCGCAAGCAAAACCTCTGAGACAAATTCTTTAAGAGCAGTGATTACTATAAGACCTCTACACTTCATCACTTCTAGATTGCTAAACTCATATACTCTCATTGCCTTAACCATTTTAATGATTCTCCTCGTATTCGCCATATGCGCATTTAATAGGAACCCATGCTTCAATGCCAAGTAAAACTCGACCTTATCACTTCGAACCCGGCTGCTATACTCCTCCCATCAACAGAACCATTCAAATATTGGTTCCACATTTTCCAGAACAGTTGTTGCAATTAGACTGGGTGCACTTGCATGTTTAAGAATGAGAACAGTTGTAGTTTCTTGTGATGGAGGAAACACTACACTAATTTCCATTGCCCATTTTTTTCTTAAGAACCCAAAGCTTGAGGTACATCCACCAACCCTCTGAATTTTCCATCAACACGCACACAAGGTGAGTCCGAGCGTCTTTTAGATTGGCACTTTAAATACTTTGGGATCAAACCGTTGCTTAATCCAATCACATAATAATTTGTAATATTGTCTATTTCGAATTGCAACCTCCTCGATGAGCTTTAAATTCTGCCGCCCATTAGGTAACTCAACCTGACACCTCAAGTTCAGAGAGTTGCATGGCCCTTGTGGAGCCTTCTTATGCGATTGAATCTCAGGTGCCACTATAGTGCTTGATGCTTCACTTGATGGCGCTGTCCTGCTCAACTTCAAACCATCTTTTGAAACTTGACTAGCATGTAATGTTGCACTATTTATTGAAACATTTCCTTGATGTATGGGCTGCTGCAGTTCAGATGAGGGGACTACGAAGATTATTTGTTGCCACTGAACTGGTTGAGCATTCCATCGAGCAGATTGTAGGCACATAGAACTGGTGTCTCGAGTTGATATGAGTTGGGCCTTACAGCGAGCATGTTGTGGGCTAGTTGAGGCACTAGTTTTGGAAGGCACGGTTGCTTGGGAATTTCCTCAAACATTGGGCGTGCAGCTGGACGGGGTTGAGATCGTAAGACAACTTTTTTGATCCAAAGGATTGGATTCAACCATGTCGCCCCCATCGATCATCCATTAGAGTTGTGCGGACACTTGCTGCAGGGTGTGGGTTATCGAAGCCAATTTCTCATGAACGCAATTCAATCCCGCAAGACTAGCCTCGGTTCTAAAAGCTTGGATATTTCCTTGAATAGTTGGTAAGCAGCTAGATAAGGATGCTGAAGAGTTGGAGGTGCGATCCCACGCAAGGGAGTAGTTGGTAGTGGCTTGACAATTCGTCGAGCAAGTTGTGCTCCCCCCAACAATTCGACATAGGCAATTGAATCGGCTTGAGCATCTACTGGAATAGAGTATGACTCGTAGCGACTACGAAGATGCGAAGGAATATACTCCCGCGTCGACCTCGCAACGGACCTTCGGACCGAAGGCTCTGATACCATTGATATAACTCATGGAAGAGGACAACTATCTTATTGATATATTGAGGGTTTTAAAGAGATCCCACAACTTTACAAAGGAAGCTTAAAGAAATTGTTTCAATTCAAGCTCAAAAGACTCACATCCCTAACTGCCTAACTGCTTATAATGAAGTGGATTGACACTTTACATAAAACCCCTTAGCTATATTCATATTACAATTTAGCCCCAAGCTAACAATACTTGTATCAGCAGTCCAATAATAGATGAAGTCCTGCTTTTACCAACTATCCGATTTGATATTTATGATGCTTAAAGATAATTCAAAGTCTTGTATAGTATCCTTTTCGGAAGATCAAGAAGAGAAGATTCTATATATAACACCATTGTACCACGGTTAGTGCTTGTGCAGACTCAGGAATAATTGATTAGAGTGAGCACACTGGACAAAACACGATTCCATTGACAGGTTCAACCAAATAATATATAAAATCATTATACAGTTTAAGGACCAAATATGAAAATTGTCAAGCAATTTAATTATAAATGTAAGAAGTAATGGAGATTATAATAACGTTTTTGATGATTTGTGCGTTGGATACATAGAACCTTCCTACTCCCTGAATAATACCGAATTTCCAATTAGTGATGTAATTTTGTATAGGGTTCAAAAGCATGAAAACTAAAATCCAAACATTTAAAGCATGGATATATCTTACAAGACAAAGCACAAACATAAAAAAAATAAAAAAGATTTCTAACTCAATGCACATTAAACTGTTCAAATTATGGAAAAACTTCATGCAGATGTCTGGCTGTGCACATAAGCCATATCAGATTTTACCAAAAACACAGTTTCTTAATTAAGGAGTGTCTTATGGTAATTTCATAATTATGGCAGTTTCTTAATTAAAGAGTGTTCTATGGAAGTTTCTTAATTATGGCGGTTTCTTAATTAAGGAGTGTCTTATGACAGTTTCTTAATTATGGTAGTTTCTTAATTAAGGAATTAGTTTGTATATAAATGGGGACCTCATATATGTTTTATGTACAGCCAAATAGAAGAGAGATCATTGTATGAGAGGACGACGACTTAGATCTAGAGAGATTTGAGAGAAATTTCCTAGGGTTTGCCCGTGATGTACTTGATTCAAGATTATAGTAGACACTGCAGTTTATGCTCTGTCGGGGACTAGCCATACGGAGAGTGAAGCTCGTTAACAAATCCCTCTCTTGTTTGGTTTGTGATGCTTATTTACTTATTCTCGCATCGTTTTTATTTTATCTTTTCGTTGTTAATTGTGTGATTGTTTATTACGTGATTGATTTGTCGTGAGTATTGTTCCGTGTAACGACTTCTCCTCTCCCAACAATTGGTATCAGAGCGTGGTTAAGGAAGTTAGGGTTCTTCAATTCCCCGATCTAAGTTAACGGTGGATGACGACGCCTATGTCTTCTTCCCCACTTTCTTAGATCGTTGTTTTGAAGGCGTTGGTTCAGATCAAGAGAGAACTGTTTTGCTGCGGTATTAGATGAAAATATGGCGGAAGATAAAACAAGGATCGAAAAATGCAGCGCATGCAGATGGAGGACTATCTATACCAAAAGGACTTGTATCTTCTATTGCTAAGAGAAAAGCCCAAGAAGATAACCGATGAGACGTTGAACCTTTTGGATAAGAAAACCCTGGCAATGATCAAATTATCGTTGACTCCGCAGGTGGCATCTTAAAGGAGAAAACCATGGCACTAATGACGACGATAGCGAAGTTTATGAGAAGCCTTCAACATCAAATAAGATATTTTTGATGAAAAAGTTTTTCAACATGAATATGGCTGAGAGTGGTTCGGTAACAAAACATTTGAATGAGTTCAACAGCGTGACGAGCTAATTTGAATCCGTCTCGATCGTGTTTGAAGACGAGATTCGGGCCCTGTTATTTCTCTGTTCATTGCCGGAGAGTTGGAAGAACCTAATTATGGTGATTAGCAACTCTATCTCAGAGACTCTCACGTTTAATGATGTGGTGAGTTGCATATTAAACGATGAGATGCGGAGAAAGGCCGTGAGTGGGAGTTTGGGAACTTCTGCATTTTCGGTGGAGAATCACGGTAGAATGATAGAAATGAGAAAGGGCAAGAAGGGCAAGTTTAAAATCCGAAGAAAATCTCAAAAAAAAAATAAATCCAAGGCATGTGTTGGAATTGTCGGAAGAAGGATCATAGGAAAAGTGACTGCAAATCTCCAAAAAAAGGCTCAGATGAGAAGGCGGATGAAATGTAAGCGAACTTGGTGTCTACACAAGAACAGACGGAACAAGGGCTTTGTCTATTGGCAAACAACAACACAAATGCGGATACTTGGTTCCTAAATTTGGGCGCATCTTTTCATTGCACTTCAGGCCGACATCACTTTAGCGAGTATGTTGAAAATGATCTTTGGACATGACGGTGAGAAACGGTCGGCCGTGTAAGATCGCTGGGTAAGGAATGATCATCTTGCAACCGTCAGGAGGAGATCAATTAAAGCTGAATAACGTGACACATTTCAGATTTGAGGAAAAGTCTTATTTCCACAATTCAGCTTGACAACGAAGGATATATGACGTTGTTTGGAAATTCGCAGTGGAAGATTTCCGAAGGATCGTTGGTGGCCGCTAAGAGTAAGTTGATCGGTTCGTTGTACTTATTCAGTGGGAGCAGCGGAGATTCGGTTGCGTTGGCGTCAAGTTCGGAGATAAATTCAAAAACTTCGTTGTGGCATAGAAGATTGGGGCACCTCAGTGTGAAGAATATGAAAATTCTTTAGGTTAGGGAATTCTTTTAAGGCTGAAGAAGGTAGAGTTGGGATTTTGCGAGAGCTGCATTTGTGGAAAGCAAAGTGCACTCAGATTTCAAATTGGTGGTCAAAGGATATGTGCAAAAGCAAGGACTTGACTACCAATAGATTTTTCCCCATTCGTGAAGATGACATATTCGGGTGATTCTTAGTATCATGGCGTTGGAGAATTTGCACTTAGAGTAGCTGGATGTCAAGACCGCGTTTCTTCATGGAGATTTAGAGGAGGAGATCTATATGATGCAACCACCAGGATACGAGGTGAAGGGGAAAGAGAATATGGTATGTAATAAGTGAAAAAGCTTGTATGGCCTCAAGCAAGTTCTAAGACAGTGGTATCTCAAATTCGATCAGATTATGTTGGGGATGGGATTTGTGCGCTGAGTCAGACCACTACGTCTATATTCAGATTTTTTTAGGACGGAGACTATTATTTTATCACTTTACATGGATGACATGTTGCGGGTCCGAATTTCAAGAAAATTCAAAGTCTGAAGAAGATGATGGCTGAGAAATTCTCTATGAAGGATTTGGGAGTAGCTAAGCAAATCCTGGGCATGAAGATCGTGAGAGATAGGAAGCAGCGGAAGCTGTGGTTATCACAAAGGGACTACATCAAGAAGGTTTTGAAGCGGTTCAATATGGACAAGTCAAAACCGGTGAGTACGCTTTTAACGAAACACTTCAAACTCAGCAAGGAGTTGTGTTCGACAACTCAAGAGCACGAGATGACAAAAGTACCATATGCATCAGCGGTGGAGAGTTTGATGTATGCGATGATGAGTATAAGACCAGCTATTGCATATGCAGTGGGAGTTGTTAGCTGGTATATGCAAAACCCGGGGAAGAAGCATTGGAATGTGGTGAAGTGGATGTTGAGGTTTCTAAGGGGTACGTCAAGTCACTACTTATGTTTCGGGGATGACTCTCTAAAGGTGCAAGGTTACGTTGATGTAGACTATTCGGGTGATCGAGATAGCGGGAAGAGCACAAGTTAATACGTATTCACGGCTGGAGGAACATCGGTAAATTGGGTTTCTCAATTGCAAAAGGTGGTGGCATTGTCAACAACGAAGACTGAATACGCAGCGATCACGGAATCCAGCAAGAAGATGATATGGTTGTAAGGGCTACTTGAAGAATTGGGCAAGAAACAAGACTTCAATACCTTACGGAGCGACAGTCAAAATGTGATACATTTGGCGAAGAATGCAGCATGTTACTCTTGGACGAAGCACATCAAGGTGCGGTACCACTTCATATGCATAGTGGTAGAAGAAGGCAAGTTAACATTGCATAAGATCATGGGAGAAAAGAATCCAACGGATATGTTCACCTAGGTCTTAGACAGAGATAAGCCGTATCTCTGATGCAGGTTGGTGAACTTCTCCATGAAAATCTGACGAGGAGAGAGTAGAGCGGAGTCGTGTAAAGCAAGGTTCAAAAACTCGGTTTTGGTCTCTCATAATTTTATTAGTTTCGTTGGGTTTCGGCTAGTTTCGCTAATCTCAGTTCGGGTTTCGATTTCGACGATAATATAATATATTTACGTGTAGATATATTAAATACTTAAATTTATGGTTCTATATTACAAGACAATGATGCTAGTATTTAAAAATCCAGCCATGATGCAAAATATATTGAAAAGTGTATTTAGATAAGTATTAATATAGGGTTTGGGTTCATTTTTTTGCGGTTTTCGAACAATGAAGGCTTACAATGATCACAATGACAGTAAAAATGGTATAAAAAATAAGCTTTTAAAGATTTCAGCCGAAATGATATTATATGGTTGGTTTCGTATTGGTTTCGAGTTTTGTATCGGTCTCCACCGAAACTGATATGAAACCACTACGTATCGGTGATTTCGGCCGAAATCTCGAACCTTAGTGTGAAGTCTACTAGCGTTGTGAATAAAGGCGGAAGTATCCCTAAGTGGGAGATTGTTGAAATTATGGAGTAAGTTCATGTAGATGTCCGGACGTGCACAAACAATATCAGATTTTACTAAAGCCACGGTTTCTTAATTAAGGAGCGTCTTATGGCGGTTTTATAATTATGGCGGTTTCTTAATTAAGGAGTGTCTTATGCCGGTTTCTTAATTATGATAGTTTCTTAATTAAGGAATTGGTTTGTGTATAAATAAAGAGCTCATATTTTTTATGTACAGCCAAATAGAAGAGAGATCATTGTATAAGAGGGTAACGACTTAGATCTAGAGAGATTTGAGGGAAATCTCCTAGGATTTGCTCGTGGTGTACTTGATTCAAGATTATAGTAGACATTGCAGATTCCGTTCTGCCGGGGACTAGCCATACAGTGGATGAAGCTCGTTAACAAATCTCTCTCTTGTTTGGTTTGTGATTCTTATTTACTTATTCTCGTGCCGTTATTAATTTATCTTTTCGTTGTTAATTGCGTCGTCGTTTATTGCGTGATTGATTTGTTACGAGTATTGTTCTGTGGAACGACTTCTTCCCAATATAAACAACCCAATTCACCTACCATAAAGAAGGCCCAATCTAATCCCAATCCAATGACATCAATAATTAAGTTTCTTTTATTTACTAAAAGATTACCCATCATTTATCACTTATACAATAACAAATTATTTCTATCCTAAATTGCTCATAATCTATCCTTGAGAATAAAATAGATGATTGCAATACTTCAATTTCTTTATATAAAAAATAAATTACATTAGTCCAAGCAACATGATAACAGCAATAAAATGCAGTGATCATTTCCAGTAAAATGGGTGAAAGAAAGACGTGGAGTTGTGGATTTTGGAATAGAGACGCGGATTCGGAGATTTGAGAATATATAGAAGCAAGGAGACAAGCAAGGAGTTATAGGATATTTCGTATAATATATCCAAAATTTTTAAATGCTTTCTCATCTCTCGAACGGAGAGACTTGGTCCACAATTGGATACTTGTGGGATACTTTTATGATACATCCTAAATTTTTATTGTGTTCCAGACATGTTAATTGTGTATTGATGTATCATTGTCAATGACTAATACACTTACTAGAATATAAAAATAACCTCAATCGTCACATCATAAATTTGAGGTTTTGTTGTGGCCTTGTAGGCAAGGTGTTAGTCTGTCAGAGTAATCCAGGATCAAATATCCTTGATGCACATTTAAAAAGTGTATTCAAAATGAATATAGGCATCAACATTTTAGGAGGAATATGCCGATACTCTTGAGTGCTTTTTTTTTTTCCGAACGATTTTTTTGACATAATGAACTAACATTTCTTATTAGGAAAAATGGTCCAACTCCCTGGGTGGTGTAGAAACCAATAGGAAAAATCCCTAGACAAAAACTCCCTAAATCCAAAAATTATATGTTTAAGTTTCTATAGTACGATCAATCACTTTTTACTTTTTAATATTTCTTAATTACCCTTGTCAACTTCTAGTAGATAACTGCTACATTTAACAGTTTACTGCTATATCTGATAAATGTAGCAATTATCTGTTAAGTGTAGCAGTTAATGTAAACTGCTACATGTGATAAATATAGCAATTATCTGCCAAAAGTTGATGAAGGATAATACGGGAATATTAATAAATAAAGGTTGTACTATAGAGGCTTAAACCTTTAACTCTTAAGATCTAGGAAGTTTTTCCCGTTAATTTTTTGGTCGGGGAGTTTTTCCTATTGCTTATCAAGCTTTAGGGAGTTAGACCCATTTGCCCTTTCTTATTTCATTATTTCCTTTAGTACCAAATTATCAATCTTGTTTGGCCATAGTGTTTTCTCTATTCCATTTAACCTCTAGTGTTTTGTTTTTATACGTCTTGCGGATTGCCTTCTTACTTTAAAGCGTATTAACATTTACCTGTAGACAGCTTCCATTATTCTTCTAACAGAATACAATTTTTGACTGATGTCCAGGACCCAAGATTTCAGCCAGATAAGTCAAACACATATACGCCAGTGAAATGTAATATTGACTGTACCTGTGATGAGGAGAAAAAGCAGTGTGTATATGAGAGGCGGTATGCTGAAATGAGCTCGAGTAGTGGGGTGCTTGGCGAGGACATCATATCATTTGGAGAGGAAAGCTCCCTTCAACCCCAACTTGCAATCTTTGGCTGTGAAAATGTTGAAACTGGTGATCTATTCACGCAACATGCTGATGGCATAATGGGGCTGGGCCGTGGCCCACTAAGTATCATGGACCAGCTTGTCGAAAAGGGCGCCATAAGTGATTCATTTTCTTTATGTTATGGTGGGATGAATATTGCTGGAGGTGCAATGGTCCTCGGCGGAATTTCTCCGCCTACGGATATGGTATTTTCCCATTCAGACCCTTCTCGCAGGTATTTACGATCATCACAATTTAGGAGGATATCAGTTGTATGGATTTTCCATACAAATACATTTGATACATCTCACACATTTACTCTAGTCTCGGAATGGCAACAGTCCGTATTACAATATTGAGCTGAAGGAAATACGAGTGGCTGGAAAAACATTGCGGTTAGATCCAAAAATATTTGATAGAAAGCATGGCACTGTCTTGGATAGCGGTACGACATACGCATACCTACCAGAAGAAGCCTTTGTAGCATTTAAAGATGCTGTAAGCCTTGTTTTCTTCTTCTTTTCATGTCTTTGTTATATTTTTCTTGAAATTGATCACATGGTCTTGGTATCAAATAAATAAAAAAAACCAATACAAAATCCATCAACCTTCCTTACTGGTGACTTCCTTTTCAACATTCCCATGCTCTACTAACCTGTCCACCCTTTTGGTGAATTACCTTATTCTAATTTGTTGAATAGGTATTTTAGATCATTTGAACTTTAGCATGCTAGTTTATCCAGATTAAGCTATCATTTATTTGTGAAATTGATCATAATGAGAGAGATATTCTGCTAGGCAAACAGAAAGTTGAGCTAGTGAAATTATGTATGATTTTCCCTGAATACAGTTCATATACTCTTTAATGCCTTTTCAACTAATTCCAGTGCCCTTATTCAACGAATAAATTTATTGGCAAGCACTAATATTGATTTTCTCAAAAGCAAGAAGAAATTTGGGGCTGTTCAATTTTGATTAAGAAGCTTTGAAGGTTGCAGCATTTATTATAATAGAAATCACCAAAGAATACTTGGATAGTATTTTCTAAAGTTTTCCTTATTCTTATGTTAACATGCATGCTTATAGATTTCAATTAACCATCAGGGACACAAGGAGAACGAGGAAGGGATAAGGACAGAGTTTGATTACAATATTGTGTAAGAAATCAAAGGCAATTAGGAATGACAATAGGACAGCTGGAAGAATGTCTAGGTAAACTATGCTTAGAACTTTGGCACATGGAAAATAGAAAACTAAGCTTAGAATCATTGAAATAAGTACCATATGGAGCAAAATACGCTTTCAGGTAGTTTTGGGAGAGACCTCATGATTATCGAAGCACCAGGTTGATGCAGGAGCATGTAACCGAGCATATGGCCGAGACCTAGACCGAGTAGGAAAAGCAAGAGTTGATTCAGCAAGAGCGGTTTTGGAAAGATTGTGAGAAGATTTTACTGAAGATTCGGTATTTGATGGAAGATTCGGTTGAAATTTGGAAAGATTCGACAAAATTTTTGTTGCAATTTAAATTGAGACTTGATTCAAATTAAATTATTATATATTTAGATTATATTTGATTTAATTAATAGCTTTTTATATTTTTAGTTAATATTTATTTCTTTAGGGTTAAGATTTCTAATCTCTTATTTAAAAGAATGAGAACTATTGTATTAAGAGAGTTAAGTTAATTATTGAATAAAGGCTGGTTGTTAGCAAAGAAAAAGTTGCAGATTTTATGTTTAACGAGAGGCAATCATATCTCGTCCTTGGATAATTTAAGGTTTTGTTCTTGTGTTATCTCTTGACAGTGAGTAGATCATGCTGATCACCGTGTCTTCGTAAACTGATCATCATCATCTGGTATTAGCGCACATCGTTAACCGATCCTCATCAATTGGTATTAGAGCACATTTGTCGTCGCGTTCTTGGTGGAAGGCGAAGAACTGATGACACATCGTAGGCATGATGCACAACAACGCGAGCGAGAACTGTAAGATATCAAGATCGAAAAACTTTGGAGACAAGTTCAACGTCTAAGAGTGACTATCGAGTCCGCCAACTTTCAGGGGCCAGATGATGACAGTTTGGGTTTCAAAGATGAAAACCCTTTTTAGCGTCTGGGATCCGACGATGAAAGGAGTATTGGGCGTAGATATCCGTATCCAACCGACCGCTACAAGAATTTGATATGAAGGTGGAGTTACCGGAGTTTTCGGATATTATCAATCCGGAGGCTTTCATTGACTGGCTGCATACCATCAAAGCGAGTTTTCGACCACAAGGAGATGTCCGAGAAGAGAAAGGTGAACGCGGTTGCACTCACAAGTTTTGAAGGGTCACGCTTTAATTTGGTGGGAGAATCTTAAGATTAAACGCGCCCGAGCCGAGAAGCCCAAGATCACTACATCCAGTTGTATACCCTTCGGCAAGAAGACTGATCGGTCGAAGAGTACGCCGAGATGGGATGCGATCACCAGGCCGAGCAGCAGATGATTGCTTAATTTTTAGGTGGGTTCATGCCGAAATCGAAGATATCGTCGAGCTCTAACAATTGTTTCATACAATGATTTGTACAAGTTGATGGTCAAAGTAGAAGGACAATTGTAGGCCAAAAAGTGGCCGAGGGCGAATTATGAATCCAGCCGAGAAGATTCCTCATCGACAGAAAGTGGCCGATCAGAAACGGTCGATACGTAAAAAATGAGTGAGTTGAAGATGAAGAATGATAGTTCGAATTCGGACATGGAGTTGTAAATAAAGGCCGAAACTACAACTTCGGCCAAGGAAATATCAGCGAGTTAGAACAAACCGAACGATGTAAGAGGAAAGGTGGTCCAATGCCACAAATGCCAAGGTTTTGGTCATTATTAGATCGATTGTCCAAACCGACGAGCAATAACGATTATCGAAGGAAATTTTGTCGAAGGAGAAGAAGCAAAGCCATCAATTTATGGTGAATATGATGATGTGGCCGATGAAATTAATTATGCTGATAATGGAGTCTCTTTTGATTCACCTAGATATCAATGATCTAGCGAGCGAATGAGGAGGAAAGTGGTTGACCGAAAATCGAAAGAGAGCGTAATAGCAATTCCGTTAGTAATAACTTTTTGAATCATGTCGAATTCATTAATGAGGCCGAAAAAAGAGGTGCGATGTATTCTTTAAGAGTATTGGAGAGTAAAAAGGAGATGTCGAGTCATCTATTAATCTTGAAAAGTCGTTTGGAGGAGTTTTCTGATAGCGTGCCAAGATTGCAGCCTGACCAAGTTCCACATGACCGAGATATTCAACAAGTTCGAGACAAGCAAAGAAGATCGGCCGAGTTTGCAGTTAGCCGACAAGAGGTATTGTTTGCGGTGCAGTTCAAGAGCATTACGTTTGGGGTATCAAAGAACATGTACCGAAAAGACCATATATTTACAAAACATGGTTTCGAGACAAATGAATTTTATAAAGGATTCGGGTTTCATGATGAGCATCTTCTCAACAGAAGGCAATGTTATGTACTTGAAAATTATCGTTTTATTTACGTATCATTCAAGAGAGCCATAGTGGATACACGATAGGCCAATTTGGTCGTGATAAAACCGTAGGCTTGCTAGAGAAGTCAAACCGCAAATAGAAAACCGAAGTTGACAAATGTAGAAAGCTAACAGAATTTCAAGAAAGAGATGTGATCAAAAATAAATTTTACCACGAGCAACTTTCGGTTCATAAATTTGGGGAGTATTTCGAGAATCAAGATGAGCCGAACTCGAGATCGAGTTCTTTCCAATCAGGAGAGTCTAATGCAGGAACATATGACCGAGACCTAGACCGAGCAGGAAAAGCAAGAGTTGATTCGGCAGGAGTAGTTTTGAAATGATTGTGAGAAGATTTTGCAGAAGATTCGGGATTTGATGGAAGATTCGGTTGAGATTTGGAAAGATTTGACAAAATCTTTGTTACAATTTAAATTAAGACTTGATTCAATTTAAATTATCTATTTAGATTAGATTAGATTTAATTAATATCTTCTTATATTTTTAGCGAAGATTATTTCTTTAAGGTTAAGATTTCTAATCTCTTATTAAAAAGAATGAGAACTATTGTATTAAGAGAATTGAATTGATTATTGAACAAAGGTTGCTTGTTAGTAAAGAAAAAAAACTGCGGCTTTTATGTTTAAGGAGAAGCGATCATATCTCGTCGTTGGATAATTTAGGATTTTTTTCATGTGTTATCTTATGAGAGGGAGTAGATCATGCTGAGCATCGTGTCTTCGTAGACCGATATTCATCATAGGCACATGTGAAAAAATTGCACAAGAGAATAAAAGAAGAAACATTCTACTAGAAAATGCTACAGAGTGTGTCATGTTCTCCTCACAATGCTTAATTAGATCACATATGATGCGCTGCAAATGACAATTTTTATATTATATGATGGAAATAGGTAGTGCTATCTTCACAAAATGAATTACTTACATCCTTAGGTTACACATATTCAATTTATGTGTCGAACCTACGCCTGTATTCTATATTGTCATTTCATTGGCTGACTGTTTTCCATTTAATGGTCATTATGACCATATTACCACTTAAAGATCGCTATAAAGATTTGGTTTGGTTTGTCTACCAACGTTGATGTTATAAGTAGACAACTCTCGGAGACCGCCATTTGATATTATGAGAATTTGAAGCAAGAAGATTGGAGATATGTTCGTTTTGTTATCGGGGATGTGGGTAGATATTGGCAACAAGTAACTTCTATCATTTACTAAGGAGTGGTAGCAGGTGAGAATTGTGACAAGAAGACCACATGTTTAAGACATGTAGCTAACAGTAAGGAAGAAGAGTAGGAGGATTGATTAGTTACCTACATCTTCACAAATACAACTTCCATATGTGGACTTGACCAAAAGTTGTACCTTTGTGTATGTAAATTGGTTGTGAACGTGTGTAAATATTGACACAAGCAAGTCTTAGAGGTGTACTCACTAGGGAGCAATTCGTGTGTGCTTGTGTATGCACATGCATGTTGCGTGCATATGTGTTTATGAGTGTATCACATGTGCGTATGTTTTCTGTGTGTGCACGCGGGCGCATGAATGCACGTGCATGCACATGCATGTGTTGTATGCATGGTTCGAGAACTTGGCTGAAACTGAAAAGTTTCGGTCGTTTCGGACCGGTATCGGAGAGGACCGGTCCAAAACTTTGCTTGGATATCGATTTCGGCCGCTACATGTTGGTTTCGGACAAAATCTCAAAGTATCGGCCAAAATGTCGGCCGATCTATGAACGAATTTTTTTGTTTTTAAACCCAGAACAAAAAAATAAAAGAGGAAGATGAAGAAAACATAGAAAGAACAGATAACTTACCTATGTGGGATTGCTTACTTATGTGGGCTTGCTGCTATGTGTGGCTGTCGATCTGCCCATGCCTTGTTGAGTAGAGGTGTTGTTGCCTTGTTTCCCGGTGAGTCAGAGAGAGAGAGAGGAAGAGGAAGAGACTTGAGTGAGAAAAGAGAGCGTCCTGGAAAGAGTGAAAAAGAGGAGGCAAGCCCATGTGCTACAGATAGCACATGTCCTTTTGAAGTTAAAAAATGTATATATTGTGTGCTCAAAAGTATTAGTAATATATATATATATATATATATATATATATATATATATATATAGGTCTTTTTTAAAATGAAAGCACTTTTCTTCCAATGCTTTATTTACTACATTTTCAAGTACTACTTAATTAAGTCAGCTATTTTATAGGATATCATTATTAAAAATCTTCCAAATACATAACATAGCTAAAATACTAATAGTTTATCTTAAAAGTAAGAAAATTACTATATAAACCAAGATTCGAGGTTTCGGCCGAAACCACCGATACATGGTGGTTTCGTATCGGTTTCGGTGGAGACCGAAACGAAAACCGACCACCGAAACCAATACGAAACCAACTATACAATATCGTTTCGGCTGAAACTTTTAAAAACTTATTTTTTATACCATTTTTACTGTCATTGTGATCATTGTAGGCCTTCGTTGTTAGAAAACCGTAAAAAAGTGAAACCAAACCCTATATTAATATTTATCTAAGTACACTTTTCAATATATTTTGCATCATGGCTGGATTTTTGAACACTAGGATCTTTGTCTTGTAATATAGAAGTATAAATTTAAGTATTTAATATATTACACTTATGTATATTTTATTACAGTCGAAACCGAAACCCGAACCGAAATTAGCGAACTACCCGAAACCCATCGAAACTAATAAAATTATGAGAGACCAAAACCAAATCCGAGTTCTTGAACCTTGATATAAACACATCAAAATTAAATGGAAACCGAATCCGAAACTTAAACCGAAACCAATGAAACATACCAACACCCATCGAAACCAACCAAATTTGTTTGGAGCGAAACCGAAACCGAGTTCTCAAACCTTGGTTGTATGTGGGTTTTAGTTCTCATAATTTCATATAGAGTTAAGAATATTACAATTCTGTTTTAGACTGTTGCACAACATTATGAGATTATGAGAACAGTCTAAAAGAATTAGTAAAATACCGCTATAACATGAGAACAATATAAAAAGAAGGGAGCAATTATGAGATTCTTATTTGCCTATTTTACATATCTATACTTATCTATCAATCTCTTCTTTTTCTACTTTCCACTCCATTCCTTTTTCTTCTATCCATTTTGTTAGGGTTTGCTAATGCCCTGGCCATCTACCGTGGCTAATGCGGAACATAAATGGTGTTTAAAAATTTTGGCGCTAAAAAACCCATCCTAGAATCAAACCATAAATCTAAAACTAGCTACAAAAGATAGAAGTGTTCGTGTCCTTCGGTCTTCTACCCTCTTCTTTGGCTCCTTGATGTCTTCTTGATCGAGCTTGGCCGCCGGTCTTCCTCCGTCGAAGATGATCTACCTGAGAGATGTAGCTTATGGTTCTGCCTCTACGGTAAGAATCTAGTAAAGCAACTAAGAACTCTAGGTTTCTAATCTAGAGTGCCTAGGGATGTAGTGGGTTGCTCTAAGTGTGTATTTATCTCTTTTCTACCCTTAATTCTCAATACATGAGACGGTAGGGTAGAAAATGAAGAAGAAGGAGGAGGAGCTCAAGAAAGGTAGTGAAGAGAGAAGAAGCAAATGGTGAGAGTCTTTGTCCAAAATGACCATCCATCAAGTGAGAAAATATGAAGCAAGGTTTTGTAAAACCATTTTTTCAATAAACATATTGCAACCATGCTTGAATAGTTTGCACAAATGAATTAACAATTCATTTGTCAATACTATTCAAGCATGGTTCTCACCATTCTCTCTTCATCACCTTTACACCTCATTTCCATTTAATTTAATAAATGGATAAACCAAAATGAGATGTCCGCCTTCTAGAATATTTTCCGTATAAATACGAATTACACTCTACTGTATGTGCATATCCGTATTCGTACCAAAATACGAATACCCAAAGAGATAGAATAACAAAAAGAACATAATACCAGAATATACATATCGAAATATATATACGTAAATTATTAAATCAATATCTGATTTAATAATCCGGCTCAAACCCGAGCCGGCTAGTATTATAAACCATCCGATCAAAAATCCGGGTAACTGTACAATCATTTGATCGGAACCCTGCATGTATCAAAGTACGGCTACTACATCATTCCGCCTGAACCATGGAGACCTTCTGTGTGGGACTCTAAAGACTCGTCAATACGCTGACAGTGGGATTAACCACAAGTACGTCAGCGGCACTAGCTGTATGTAACGGCTATCCAGGTATTGAGCGAAAGGAAGGCCGACGAGCAAACTCATCCAAACCCTACTGAGCCTGTCTGTGACAATCTTCATACAGTCATGTCTGTTCGTCTAAGAGTATCGTATATCGGGTTTAGGGGTGGATAAAGTCAGACCCCTAATAACGTGATATTTCGTGTCGGTATGAGACCCATCACCCACTGAGAAACTACTGATCCAAATCAGTAATTCTCGTCCACCTTGACCAAGGATTTTTGGTGATGGCCACCCGTGCACAAGGCGACATCAACCCCCAATACCGGGAAAGACGAATCCCCGACGATCCCCTCACTTCCTCCATGTGGCTCGGGACTGTACCCAACTAAAACCTGTTTGCACGACTCCTTTGAGCCATGGTATGATAGTAATCAAAGCATAGTGGGAACCCACACAAGACAAATGACAATCTCAGGTTGACAGACTAACCTGTACTCATGTCACCTGAGAACTGCTATCTGACAATAGGTATAATACCATATAGCATGTTCCCGGCGAGTCCGTTCAGTGTAACTCATAACCCAATGAGCACCTGTATACTATTTTAAGTGACTTACTGACACCAATGGCTTGTGAGACCGGCCACCGTCTCTCGTCGGGATCTCGAAAAGTATACACTAGTCTACTCTGGAGTATCGATACTCAGCCTCGATACTCCTTCGAATAGGGACATTTAAGGATGTGCTTATAGACTACCCAGCTCCCACGTATGCTTATCGCCATCATAATGCTGGTGGTGAAGTAAGAATCCTATGGGCTCTATCAATATATAATAGTGATCTGTAATACCACATAATGCATGTACATGATGATAAAGACAAACCAGATAGTATACTATTATTTTGAGTAAGACTGTTCTACCCGTATAGGTCCTCTCTTAATCATCACATTCGCTTGCATTCAATTACAATAATTGACTTGCTGACACTATATCCAACAATCTTCCACTTGCACTTAAGGCTAATTATTGCGATATCGCATACTCACAGCCCGTGTGATACCGAACACCCAACTTCTCTACGAATCAGTCTCGCAAAGCCCGTTTGTGAAACTATTGCGTTCGAGAAATAGCCTCAGTGAGTGGATCCGCTCCAATATTTCTATCTTTATCTCTCTATACCTCAACTTCGCGGAGAAAGACCATCTTCCGAAATGAGCGATGCCTATCTTAGAATTTGTCTGGATATCTGAAGGGATCCAGTTCACAAATGAACTCCAAATTCAACAAACTTCTTAGACTGCATCTTCCACTGAATTTAGTCAGTATCCTGCGCCATGCCTTCCTCAGTATCCGTTTGGACCACCTGTCCAACATACTGTTCCTCAAAAAGAGGGAAAACTATAATTTTGACAGCCACTCTGTCATCCATGTCACCTTGGAAGCCTGAAATGATAACCGCCTTCCGAAGGGGCTGCCGTTACCATATACCAAGAACATTCACTTATGTTCATAACTGCTTTCCAACATTTCTCCAGAATTGAATTAATATATATTTATTGCAGCCAGTGCAAAAGCAATATTTGGTGTGGTATTTGACATTTCATGATTAACTCAATTGCCTAAGCAGGTGATATGCCAATCATGCAAATTCTTCTCCTCATTGGTCTAGAGACATCTTTTTAGAGAGGGTGACTCCATCACCCGTGAGTACACCATCATGCCAGGAGTCCTCCATTCTAAAACACTTTAGAATAGTGTCAAAATACCCGAATTGTGGCACTTCCCAAATCTAGATCTAAAACCATAGATCTAGTCACCAGAATCCCTGCTATTTTATCCAGATCCTATGTGGAGAAACACCTTTTGACAACCACTGTATAACCAATCGTAGTATAGTAATATCACTTCCTATCAAGAGTATGTCATCCAAATACCAGGACATCACTCCCTACTACCTTCTTACCAGGTCCATCTTTTATTCTGATGAAGTCAAACTCTATGACTGTCACATCAAAAATAGATGATCTATCTCCGCTGTACTTGCTTTAGTTTATAAATAGACATAAGCTATCTGCCCATAATGCTTCTGCTGCTTCCACTGACTACAACTCTCTAGCAGAGTCATATACATGTGCATTTCTAAAGCTAATTTAGAACGACGTTATAGTCATCCACCTGTCAGATCTCATAATCTAGGACAGCAGTGGCGACAAGCTTGGGTCATCAAAACCTCCATGTCACCGTCTTTAAGAAGACCGAAATACCCCTCGGGTAGCTGAGCTTACCCACCAAATTTGCGGAGTGGCTAAGGATTGTCGAAATTGAATCTTTAGGTTCTACTAAATTTTCAGTAATCATTTGTGGTTCTGGAATCACTTTCAGTTCTACCATACTCCCACTAATGTTTTTCTGAAAAAAATTCACTTTATTAAAACGGGTGGCGAGTCAAGAACAATATAACTATTGATCTTCAAAATGGTAGAATGTTAACCCTCGTCAAAGCCTAGGAAAACCCACAAACTGCCATTACTGAAACACGCCTAAAGTTTATCCGGATTCTGGTTTTAAGTATAAACCGGACAACTTCATATACCTTAATATCGTCAAGATATGACTCCATTTTATATCCAATATAGAAACAAATGCACTAATTTAATTGGAACCAGATTCAAAATACATGCAGCCGTTTCCAATACATATCGACCAAATGGAAGAAGGCCAAGCGGCATTACTCATCAAGAAGCGTACTCACGGACAAGTAACCTGAGAGAGAAACAAGTTCTTAAATATATTACTTACAACGGAATACCTAGCATAAGTGTCTACATCTTCGATCACCTTGAAGAATCATGATACTTGCAACATATGGTTCTCTACTTTATTCTTATACCTATAACATTTCAAAATTTGGACCTTGTATTTCAACGAAATACTTGTCTAAAATCAGAGAAGTTATAAGTAAACGGAATATAGTACGAGTACCAACCCCTTTGTCCTAACAGACATCGGACAATATACAATACTTTGTATAAGTATATTGTCTAGAATCAGAGAAGTTTAATAACTCAAACCCTGTGCGTCGAAGTTGACAACTGTGCTATGGTTAAGAAGAATTACACCGCTCTTGAATGCACCGTACCTAACCATCAACTGATCATAGACATAATTTCAAAAAGTTATATCTCACTTTATAAAATAAACGTGCAGATATATCAGTTTGAAATTGGTGCATAACAACGGATATTCAAAACCAAATATTTGTCGTTAGGTAAAACCCAGGTGATTTCCTCAAATATCACCAATTATAAAGAATTCTGATATATAGAGGATCTAATCATCCAATTTCCAATATCTTACTCCCACCTAGTATCTGTAAGCTATACCAGATGTGAGAATCAAGTCTGGTAAATATATACTCTGGAGTCAGAATCTAATTGGGAAAACAGTTTTCAATTAACACCGCACAGTAAAACTGAAACATGAAAATATTTTGAAGGGGTGGCCGGGTATTCCTAGAATGCCTCTTCCATTATCCAGATTCATGACAGCAACCGTATATTTTCTTGCCCTCACTCCAATCCCTTCACATGTCTTTACTTCTTACCTTCTGTACACATACTTAGGCTAATTGGTTTTCTTCCTTTCCTATCTTTCGGCATCAGCCTAAGGTTTGAAAGAAGACTATCCCATAAGCGTAATAGGTGCTCTCCTAATACTAGGAGCTTTCGCAATCTGAGAGAAGGTAAAGGGAAAAGATAACCGAATAATCTTATTCAATTTTTCCAGAATCGGAAACCGTCCTCGAACTGAAACAAGTTTCTTCGAGTTCGTATGTAACTATACGATGGTATATCCAAACAATATGGATCTTCGTAGTGATACAGAGTGTCCTGAAGAAATGCAAAGGGAAAGTAGGAGTGACAATGATATACGCGACTTCGTTGTGAGTAGTAGTCGCAATTGCCTTTGCCCTCACTCTAATCCCTTTATGTCTTTACTTGTTATCTTCGGTACACCACAGTTAGGCTAATTGGTTTTCTTCCTTCCCTATTTTTCAGCACCTGTCTATGGTTTGGAAGAAGACTATCCAATAAGCGTAATAGGTGTACTTTCCTAATACTAGGAGCTCTTGCAATGTAAGAGAACGCAAAGAGAAAAGACAACCGAATGATCCTATTCAATTTCTCCAGGACCGGAAACCATCCTCGAACTGAAACAAGTTTTTTCGAGTTCGTATGTAACTATACGATGGCATATCTAAGCAATATGGATCTTCGTAGTGATACGGAGTGTCATGGAGGAATGCAAAAGGGGAAGTAGGAGTGACAGGGATATATGCGACTTAATGACAATCCAAAAGCCAAAGTGTTTTAAGAACGTTCTGTTAACTTGGTTCATGAGTTTTAGTTTAAGGTCAGACCATGGTCGCTGCCAAAAAAAAAGAGAAAAGAAACACTCAATGTGCACTCTGACCTAGATTAGATTGGTTAATCACTTTATCTAATTAGGATGGCTCCCACTGTTTTCTCGAATTCTCCTTCAAACCCTAAAAGAAGAATTAGTCGGATCATCTGAAAATCATCCGAGAAGTAACACCTACTTATCAGTGGAAATCGGGACCCAACTATTATCGCATGATAACTTGATGGAAGTCACTTAAGTCACCACACTCCAGAAGGTATGCGCATGCCTGACAAGTTTCCTTTATATTTGAAACCTCTGATATGGTTTTTACCTCTAGGATCCAAGCAATCTTGACTGAGCCAACATATCAGAGGGTCCTAGTCAAGTTCAACCCGTTATTATCTTGATTGCATTAAACCCACCCGTACGAGTCCTTGACTGAGCCAAAATGACCGTACGACTGTCCTAACCAATCGCATCACTATGCAACAGAAAAGCGCTACATAGCTACCGAACACTACGCCTCGGCTGAGCACGACATACGTAGCACGAATACTAAGCAATACTAATCTGAAATGACGGAGGGCTACGACTGGTTTTTTTGGCGAAACCTTTAACGTGATGAACTTGATATCGTTGAAGGAACCGAGTGGTTTTACAAATATATAGCGGCGTAAAGTTTTGCCAAAGAGGTCACTCCCTGTGAAGTGTTCTAGGCTCTTCCCTCATCGAATGAGATGCTGGATATTCATAACCGAATACTGCTGTACAAAGCAAAAGAATCGATTATAGTGAAGTTATTACAATGACACAAACTTTTGCCCAGGATGTCACTCCCCATGAAGGGATCTCGGCTCTTGCCTCATCGAATGAGGTGTTGGATATTCATAACTGAATACCGCTGTGCAAAGCAAAAAGAAACGTATGTAATAATAGTTTTCAAAAATTGGTTCCCACAACATCATTTAGGTTTATTTTTCCTTGCATTAATCAAAATTAACGCAGTCCCATCAATTAATCCATATCACACCAGAAAAAAAACGAAAATACAATGTACGTATATACCATCCGCATTCGCCACGGGACCCCGTCATCCATCCTTAGGTTAACTAACGGCAGAGCGGAGGCTGGACTAGCACAGATGCAAAACATATACAATATCTACTAGTATATATAAATGTATATATAACATTAGTCCCAGGCATGATATAAGCAATAAGCAACACAGAACAACGGATAATCTAGGAGCACCGTGTTTCCTTTGAGTCGCAAATGAAACCCGACGTTCTCCGGTCGTGTGGGTAGCCCGTGTAATGTATAACCAAGACCCCTACGAGTGCGGCAAGTTACCCCCCAATCCAAGAAGTGAGGCATCCCAAATCAACAAAGTGAATGGGCCACCCAGTATTTCACGGAATTCGGTAACTTGAGCACCCCATCGTGGGTCATCCATAACCCTTACGAGTGCTGCGAATATCCCGCCAATTCTAGAGTGAGGCCCCCTCCGTCTCAATGCCATGAGATGCGGGCCCGTTGCCCTCTAGAACCTGGCTACTCGAGCACTCCACCGCGGGATAATCCTAGTACAGAAAAGAAAAGTATATATACAATTGCGACATCGACCTCAATCCGGTCGTGCCCCAATAAAAGAATATACAATTTGGCAGAGACGGCAGTCCACAAGTCGGACGCTCGTCCTGCAATAATGAATATACAAATGAATCTGAACTATACTACTACCATTGCACCATTGGCTATCCAACACGACAATCCATCCACAATAATCAGCACAACACAGAACATCAATGTGAATACAATGTTCGCAAACCCGTCTAGTCGAACATATAGCAACTAGTCGGGTTGTACCGCTCAATGATATTTACGGTCGCAGATATTAACATATGCACTGATAAACACGTATTCAAAATTTCGATCGATTAAAACTTTTGCACATTGGCCACAAATGCAAACCAGCACTCAAACAAATCTGGGCCAAAAACATACAACTCAAAAATCATATTTCCATATTATAGAGCGCCAGAAAATTTTTGGAGCACAACGGCCATATATCGACCGCGGAACCGCCGTCAATAGGCATGTTATGCAGCGGTTCCGCGGCCATATGGTTGGCTTATGTGCCCAAATTTCTTTAGGTGCTCAAAAAATATCTGCACGTATTTTTAAGGCAATCTGAAATATTTTTTGAGCAACTTTTAAAATCGGCAGCGGATATCACAAATGGAAACACGATTTGGAAAATTTCGTCAATCGATACTTTAAACTTGTGTAAGCTAGCTAGTAAAGGTTTTTGGGGTGGCTCTGATACCATGTTGGGGTTTGCTAGCGTCCTGTCCATCTACCGTGGCCGATGCGGAACATAAATGGTGTTTAAAAATTTTGACACTAATAGACCCGTCCTAGAATCGAACCATAAACCTAAAACTAGCTACAAAAGATAGAAGTGTTATACCGAATGATTTGTGTTCTTTGGTCTTCTACCATCTTCTTTGGCTCCTTGAGGTCTCCTTAATCGAGTTTGGCCGCTGGTCTTCTTCCGTCGAAGATGATCCATCCGAGAGATATAGCTCATGGCTCTAGCTCCACACTACGAATCTAGTGAAGCAACTAGAGACTCTAAGTTGCTAATCTAGAATGTCTAGAGATATAGTGAGTTGCTCTAAGTGTGTATCTATCTCTCTTCTACCATTGATTCTCAACACATGATATGGTAGGGTAGAAGATGAAGAAAAAGGAGGAGGAGCTCAAGAAAGATAGTGAAGAGAGAAGAAGCAAATGGTGAGTCTTTTTCCAAAATGACCATCCATCAAGTGAGAAAATATGAAGCGAAGTTTTGTAAAACCATTTTTTCAATAAACATATTGCAACCATGCTTGAATAGTTTGCACAAATGAATTAACAATTCATTTGTCAACACTATTCGAGTATGGTTCTCACCATTCTCTCTTCATCATCTTTACACCTCATTTCCATTTAATTTAATAAATGGATAAACCAAAATGAGGTGTCCACCTTCTAGAATGTTTTCCGTATAAATACGGATTACTCTCTATTGTTTATACATACTCGTATTCGTACCAAATACGAATACCCAAAGAGATAGAATAACATAAAGAACATAATACTAGAATAAACATATCGAAATATATATATGTAAATTATTAAATCAATACCTGATTTGATAATCCGGCTCAAACCCGAGCCGGCCAGTATTATCAACCGTCCGATCGAAAGTCCGGATAACTGGTACAATTATTCGATCAGAACCCGGCACATATCAAAATACGACTACTACATCATTTCGCCTGAACTAGGAAAACCCTCTGTGTGGGACTCTAAAAACTCGTCAATACGCTGGCAGTGGGATTAACCACAAGCACGTCAGCGGTACTAGCTCTACGTAACGGCTACCTAGGTATTGAGCGAAAGGAAGGCCGAAGAGCAAACTCATCCGAACCCTACTGAGCCTGTCTGTGACAATCTCCATACAGTCCCGTCTGTTCGTCTAAGAGTATCGCATATCGGGTCTAGGGGTGGATAAAGTCAGACCCCTAATAACGCGATATTTCATGTCGGTGTGAAGCCCATTACCCACTGAGAAACTATTGATCCAAATCAGTAATTCTCGTCCATCTTGGCCAAGGATTTCTGGTGATGGCCACCCGTGCACAACGCGATATCAACCCCCTATACTGGGAGAGATGAATCCCCGACGATCCACTCACTATCTCTATGTGGCTCGGAACTGTACCCAACTAAAACCTGTTTGCACGACTCCTTTGAACCGTGGTAGGGTAGTAATCAAAATACAGTGGGAACTCACATGAGGCAAATGACGATCTCAGGTCGACAGACTAACCTGTACTCATGTCACCTGAGAATTGTTATCTGACAATAGGTATGATACTATCTAGCATGTTCCCGGCGAGTTCGGCTAGTGTTACTCATAATCCAATGAGCACCTGTATACCATCTTAGGTGACTTACCGACACCAATGGCTTGTGAGACCGGCCACTGCCCCTCGTCGGGGTCTCGAAAAGTATACACTAGTCTACTCCGGAATATCGATACCCAGTCTCGATACTCTCTCGATTGGGGACATTTAAGGATGTGCTTATAGACCACCCAGCTCCCATGTATATGATCGTCATCATAATGCTGGTAGCCAAGTAAGAATCATATGGGCTCTATCAATATGTAATAGTGATCAATAATACCACATAATGCATGTACATGATGATAGAGACAAACCAGATAACGTACTATTATTTTGAGGAAGACTGTTCTACCCGTATAGGTATTCCTTCAATCATCACATTCACGTGCCTGCAATTACAATAATTGACTTGAGGGCACTATATCCAACACATTTATATGTTCTCTTTTCTCCCTTCATGTGGCCTCTCATTCTTTGTTTTTCCCCCTCTCTTTTCATATTCCGTTGAAGCTGGAAACTGGTAGCTCATTGTAAATACGATGTTATAGCGGAAGATGAGCAACAGGTAAACTTTCCGTCCATTCGATTCTAGGGCAGACGGTTCATTCCTTAGCTTTGTAATATCATGAGTTTTATCTCCTATGTTCTCAAGATCACATTCCTAGCTTCTTAAAGCCGCATTCCTTTTCCTGTACCGATGCCCAAGCCGTAAACTTCGACAGAAAATGCAGCATATACTCAACTATAAGGACTAATTGTGCATATATAATTTCTTGTTCAATGTTTTGTTTATGTTATATGGAATTCATTGGCAATTTATGTTTCGGTGGATATATAACTCTGCTGGAAGTAGTGGTATATGATGAATTTGGCGCTTCTAGTTCTGACATTTGTTTCTCTATCTTTGTTGGGTTTTCTACTTCGTCTTTCTACCATCTCGGAAGTTTCAGTAGGAAATATATATGTTTATAATCTTTTTAGCTGCCATGTGCCCTAGGGTCTATTGATGTTATAGCTAGAACGATGTTTCTCTGGTTAATTTCTTTATGTTTTGCCTGTTTTTATACTAGGTCATAATAGTTTATTCCTTGACTGCAGTGTTGGCTTTGTATTCTTTCTCCTCTCGTCTTTTGGGGCCTTGTTTGAGAATATGATCCTGATTGATTAGATTATTCATGATGTAGTCATTTGTGATATGGATAAAATGTTTATTAGCATGTTCACTAGACAAGGCGGTTGCAACCATTAATTGTCATGACTCAGTGTATATTATCGTGTACTACCATACACATTTGTATGCGTGCGCTCAAGTTTGTTTTGTGTTGATAGGCGTACTTAAACCTAATCTGTGTGAAAGAATCTGATAATTTTATAGACGAACAGACAGCAAGTCAAATATTCTTCAATTGATTATGTTTTACATGGATGTGTCTATTCTAATCAAGGTTCAAGGTTTCGGCCGCCGTATCGGATCGGTTTCGGTTGGAACCGGTCCAATCGGTCGGTATCGGTCTGAATCGGTCAAGTATCGGCCGATAATGGCCAAAATTGACTGATAGCTGCCGATATTAGGAAAAAGATACAAAAGGAAGATAGAAAAAAGAAGTATCAATTATAATTTTCAAATTACATGCCATTTTCCTTTATATATCTTGCTAAATAGTCATCCATTCGATGATATCTTTTAAGTTTCAAATCCTATATATATTTATATACATATATGTATGTATTAATACACATATACATGTATACACCATATGAACCGAAACCGAAACCGAAACCTGGACCGAAACTAACGAAACCAAGCAAAATCATACTAACCAAACTTTGAGGAACCGATACCGAGTTCTCAAACCTTGATTCTAATGGCTTCTTTTTATTTAATATCATTAGATTTACTTGTATGCTGCTTGTTATTTGATATTTATAGATTTATCACTTATGTGTATCACACTTGTAAAAATACAAATAGCTATAATTTTATTCTCTGTTCCAAAGAAAGAAATTCATGGCTTCATTTTACACTTCATTTTTTTCTTACTGTGAATTAAACCAAAAGAAAAGAAAGTTATAGTGGTATTAAGTGGCCATGTGCGTGGCACATGCAAAGTACTAGTAATGTTTAATGTAGTTGTGACTACCTACGCAAACATTTCTTTTTCATTATGTTATATTTATCTTTTGCCAAGATGATGAGCAACCTACACACTCTCAAACAAATCGGAGGCCCAGATCCAAACTTCAAAGATTTATGCTTCTCTGGTGGGGGAAGGTATGACATGTTGCCGTAACCAAGATTAAAAATGCTTACCATTAAACTTCCAATTTCTTAGATTTTAATTGATAATTCTACTTTCAATTTTTCTAGTGATATCTCCCAACTCAAAGAAACATTTCCAGAGGTTGATATGGTATTTGGCAGTGGACAAAGGCTGTCACTTTCCCCTGAAAATTACTTGTTTCGGGTATGAGACTAATTATCATGTTGAACTGCAGGTTAAATATTTATTTTGTTTACTGCTAATTAGTTTCAGACGTTCTTTGTTGCACTTGGTTTCTAGTTGTATTGAAACCACTAATGCATTATTTTCTCTTTCCATGTCATTATGATTTGAAGCACTCAAAGGTTCATGGTGCTTATTGCCTAGGGATCTTTCCTAATGGAAACGATCTGACAACTCTTTTAGGCGGTATGCTTGCTTTGCTCTTAATCCCAAATACTTTATGATTGTTTCCTGTATTTGGGTGTTTTATATTATTATTTTGTTGCTTCTGCAAGAATGTTGCTGATGCTAAAAGTAATCATTTGAATGTTTTCCATCTGTATATTGCAATTTACATCTTCTGCCATTTATGCTACTCTTGTGACTTGCATTATGTACTTACAGGAATTGTTGTCCGTAATACTTTGGTAACTTATGATCGCCAGAATGAAAGAATAGGATTTTGGAAAACCAACTGTTCTGAATTATGGAAGAGGCTGCATATTGATACCACCCCTCCTGTCGCACAAGATTCATCTAACAAGAGTTCAAGCGAAGAAACAGCGCCAGCTTTGGCTCCTAGTGGAGTTCAAGACAATTTTATACCAGGTCTACAGAACACCCTATAGCATTTTTGCTTGTTTGTTTGAACTTTGAAACTTCAGAGACTTCATTGTTTCTCAGTCATACCTCTGTGTTTTTGCTATATAATTAGAATTGCATAGTTTAAAGCTCACAGGTCATGAGCATATACTGTTTTAGCTTATCTGCCTAATCTGTATGTAGCCTTCACACAGAGAAATAACCCTACATTTTCCGTAATATTTCTGGAAATTACCGTACACTTTTTTTGTTATTTCTCCCGCCATGTGAACAATAGAATAATTAATAGTTATGCTAACACTTATCGGATATATCTTACACTTTATTTTTACACCCTTTATTGTTAATTTTATTTCATTCCCACCAGCGATAGATGAGTGCATGTGCATTGATTCTTAATGTAGTTGTTTTGGATTGAAAATTTAAAATCTTTTTTTAGGTAGCTAAATTATTTTTTTAAGATTCTAGGTTAAGCTAAATCATTCTTAACATATGAATCAATTTATTGTGGTATAGGGCAGAGCAGACCACCTGTGCTTTGTTTTGTTGATGTTAATGCACATGTAGAGGTTCTGTTTGATTACTTTTACATGCCGATATCTGAATGTTGAAAAGTGATGTATTGACCACACCCCTAGTTCATAACCATAAACAGAAGTCCTTACAATAACTATTAATATTTGTATATAATCTCTGATAATTCTGCAAGGGACATATCCGGTGCTGCTAAGCTTTGTCATACTTCTTACCTTACAACTTTCAACTTCTCACTCTATTTTCCTTGTATGCCAGTTACATGATGTTGAAGGCGTTTAGCTAGATTTTGAGGTAGTTTTGTTCTTTTTGTTGCAAGTTCCAGCGATATATAAGATATGCAGGTGAACTAACTTAGATGGGATGTACATGTGAAAAGAAAAGTTTGAAGTATAGTTTTAAGATGGCTATCAGTTTGCAAACTCAGGATGAAAATGGTGCTAGATAACAAATTCAGCATCGATAAAAGTCATGAAGTTCACTAATGTTAACTTGGCAGGCTCTGTTGCTTGAAGTAACCGTGAAGAAAATTTGGTTCTCCATGAGTGTAGGCTGTCTCCAAATAAAGAAGATAAAGGTTAGACGGAGCTGATACTTAATTGCGTGCTGAATGAAGAAAAAAGGGAAGTAACTGCAGTAGAAATAGTAGTTTGAGAAAATTTCAGACACTGTTTGTCAAAATTTGTTTGGTTGCACGATGTTTGTTTCTGCTGAAATTGCTCTGCAAGCTAGAATATTTCTGATAACTAATGGCTGTAGGATTATCATATTTCTAATGCCAGTCCGGTCCATGATTTGTTGATTGTCAACAGTATAGCTTTTTACCATATTCCGTATTGATGCATTCCCAAACCAAAATGGCCTACCTCTATGTGCAATCTAATATTTTTTTTTTGTTTCTTGTTTATTACAATTCGTTGAACAACAGTAAGGCATGGATTCTAACATTTGTTTACATGACTGCTCACAGGTCAAATCCAAGTTGGGCTTATAACCTTTGATATGTCTTTGAATGTATCATATTCAGAATTGATCCCTCATGTTACAGAACTTACAAATCTCATTGCGCATGACTTGGAAGTTGATGCTCATCAGGTCAAAGTGAAATAAATTCTTCATTCCAATATATTGAGATGAAAATTACTTTTGTGTATTACAAACACTTTATTTGGTATTAAACTGTTCTAAAATGTATTATACTGAAATTGTTAACCTAAAATGCTTGCAGGTAAAGTTAATGAATTATTCCAGAGAGGGAAACAGTACCGTGATAAGATGGTCTATTTTTCCGGCAGGATCTTCTAATTACATTTCTAATACCATGGCAATGGTAATTAAGATTCAGGCTCTATTTAGTCCTTGGTAAATAATATTTCAGGTGTTTGGTATTTATAATAACTTTGGTTATGTGCAGGGCATAATTGCTCGTTTAACTGAACACCGTGTTAACCTGCCAGGGAGTTTTGGAAGTTACCAGTTGCGTGAGTGGAAAGTTGAACCTCCATCTAAAAGGTATTGAATTATAATATATCAGTGGTTTCATTTATCCATTTATTTAATGCTGGAAAATCTAGTGAGATATCTCATTAATCAGAAGTTAGGGTTGTCAATTGGGTCAGGTTGGGTTGCTTTCGGGCTGGGTCGAATCTGACCCTATCTAGATATAGCTGATCTAAATTCAACTCATTCGATAAATAGGTAAGATGGTCTGACCTGAACCTGAGCCGCTTATATCATAGCAGAATTTTACATAGTTTACAAAAGAAATTACCCGCAGAGTATATTTTGTACAATTTTATGCTCGAGAGCTGTTGTTCATGTGCACCTAACATGAAACATTTGACAGTAGAATCTCATGAAGCTTGTGTTGCATTGAAGAACTCTTTTGAGGAGTAAGATAAAGTCGAAGATCCTTGGCTCATAAACATATTGCATTGGAAATATCAAGTCAAGAAACAAACAAATACCCTCTCAAATAAAGGGGAAGTAAATAGTCTATAAATAGTGACATTGCGGAGAACGTGCTTTCAGAGAGAGAGAGAGAGAGAGGATGACTCCTTTGCTAATTGTCAACACCACCTCCAAAACATCAACTTAAGTAACACTCCCACCTTTTACTTGTCCAAAATTCCTGTAAAATGTTGATTTTATGGACTTAAATCACAATGACCACACCTACTTGATATGTAGTTTGTGTCTTTTCATTGACCTGTATAAAAACCTAGTTTTTGCTAATACAGAGTTAACAGAAATAGAATCCCCGGCATAACTAAGATGGCATTGTAGTTGCCGCGACCACCATCTCTAATAGTCGATAAAATGTAAGGTTCAGGTCTTCCAATAGAGCATATGCACACTATGGTTGAATATCTTAAATCAAAACTAAAGTTATCATGTAATGTTCAGGACATGGTGGCAAAAGAACCTGTGGGTGGTAATGGTGGGAATCTTAACAGTTGTTATACTGAGCCTTTCAACATTACTGGTATGGCACATTTGGAAAAAGAGATCTATGGCTGGAATTGCTACATATAGGCCTGTAGATGCTGCTGTTCCTGAACAAGAGCTCCAACCTCTGTAAGAAAGAAAAGGTTAACTCTTCATTTCGAGCGATTATCGTATTATTTACCGCCGCTTCTCGTAAGATAGAACTTCGCTCTTTCAAAGTTACAAAAGAAAAATGGCGAAGAGGGAAAAACAGGCTTGAGAAACCCATACCTTGTACACATGTAGATTGAGATTCAATCTATGTTCAATTAGAGGATTGACTGAAAAGTAGGCAGAAGAGTTGAAATACACAGCTTTTGATTTTGTTTACCATGATTGTAATGCTACAGATCAATATCTACAGAAATATGCATGAAGTTTTGCCTGAACCCAGTATGAAACATAGATCTTACTAGTTCATGGTGCGAGCTACTTGATTTCTCAGCAGCATTTGTTTAAAAAAAACAAGATTCAATTCTGTTGCTAGATTTGTTTTATATTTGCTGCATATGCTAAGAGCTAATATCAGTCTCTTTTCTAAAGCAGTACAACTGATAATGATTTAAGATTAGGAATTTCCTCCCAAAATAATACTATTTAAATAAATAATTCCCAAAATAATATTACCTCCAAAATAGTTCTAAGAATAGGCGACCGTTCGCCCCGTAGGATTAGGCTTGGTGCGGGTAGATGCGTGGAAGAAGAAAAACGCTATTGGCACTAGCGTTTTCTTCTTCTTGATAAAAACGTTATTGTCAATGGCGTTTTCTTCAATATGAAAACGCTATTGGCAATAGCGTTTTCATATTGCTATATTCCCATATAAATTTTGATTTTATTAAGATTGTTTTAGATTTTGATTTTGATTTTGTTGAAATTGTAACCAAATCGACAGATAATATATGAAAAATATCATAGTTGGTTGAGAATAGAGTAAAGTTAATTAGTACAAAGAAATCGATTATATTTTTCTATAGAAATCTATATTGATTTGGAAAATATGTAGAAAAAACATAATAGAAATCTATATGCTAACTAATTTTATTCTATTTTTAAAAAAACTATGAGATTTGTTTCTACTCTTTATAAATTTTGTTACAATTTCAACAAAATCAAAATCTAAAACAACCTTGACAAAATCAAAATCTATGTGGAAATATAACAATATGAAAACGCTATTGATAATTGTCACGGCCCGAATGTTTCGACTCGTGACCGGCACTTAACCACGCAACGTCTACAGGCGTAACGCGACTAAGTAAGCCGAACCCAAAAATCAAACCCATTTAAAAGTAGCGAGTGTTGAAAACATTTAATTAAGACATTTAGAAAACCTTAAATAGTTTAACAAGTTTTTTAAAGTTACGTTATCATTTAAATAATTTTGGCAGCATTTCCTTTATAAAAGTAATCCCGAAATCGGTATAAAACGGGATATGAGTGAAAATGAGATATAATAAAACAAAACATTTCCAAACGGGAGAAATTACGCCCGACAGCGGAAACCATCATCATAAGAGTAATATACGACGCCGTAGCGAAGAATAAGCAATAAATAAACATCACTGAATAATAAACTGCATATAAAAACAGTCGGCTCCCACGAGCTCGACACCAGAATACAAAATATACATCGTCCTCACACTGTATCTAAGTCCAGTACATAAATGGTAGATGGAGAATACTAGATACAAAAGGGATACAATAAAGTAATCAGATACCACAACCCACCTAAAAGCAAAACAGCTCACGCACCAACTGTAATGGTATCTGTAGCCAAAAGATGCAAAAGGCAGCCTGCCGCGACTACTCCAAGGGGCAACCTGCAAGTACTGTGGCACAACGGGGGTGAGTTGCCAACTCGTGAATAGAGATAACATATAAAGGTAATCGCGAGCATGCACGTACTGCGCTACTCTATCATATGCCAGCAGATGATATCAATGCGTGATAAGCAGTATGTGCAATAGTCATGCAAGTGCTTTATCAGGTAAAATAACTACAGGATGAGATACATGATAATCAATGCTGAGCATGGGATAAATAACATCTACACGGAATGTCAACGTGGAATATATAATAGGTGTCCATCAATGCACCCAGATTCCCAAATAGCTCAGGCGCCGGCACTCTCATCGGCCCTCCAATCCTGTAAATCTCTGAGAATCACGAGTGCCCAACATCGGTACCCAAATATCATAAGTACTTGTGTCCAGCATCGACACGCAAATCCTCATCCATCGGGCCCCGTCAGTCCGGGTCAGCCTACGGGCTCCGTTTGCGGTATCGGCCCTCAGCCCCGGCAGCACGGATCATCCTGCATCCATCTATCGACTCTGGTCAGCATCCTCCGAATAACCGACAGGTCCAACCAATCACCGGTAGGTAGTGGTCCCTCTGCCAGGCTCACCGTCTACTACACAGCGAAACCGTTCTCGCCCCGGGTACCATACCGGGTCCACCATGTACCCGTAATCGGCCTCATCCAACTCCTCAATTCGGGTTCACATATATCACTCTCACACCGAGAAAACACATGGTGGACACACCGAAATAACATATTAAGAGAAACCGGGTTTTTAAATGATTACATATTCTTTTTGAAATAGCCACGGTTCCCAAATCCAGAATTTTCATGTAATCCAAAAACCAATGTACAAGTCAATGCGATGTAATATAGGCATCAGGTATGAATATCATGTCAAGTCACATCAAAGATGAGCTACAACATAATGATCATGGAACTTCTACCGTGTGAGTGTCATGACAATTACTAACGGTGTGTGTCTAACACGCAGGATAGTGCTCGTGCAACATGAACCATTAGTAATGGTGCGGTGTTCTATCAATTCTAGTTTATAAACAAATAGTAGGGAATGCGGTATGCACTAGATAGTAGCCATGAACAGTCAATGTATGTAAATGTAATATGCTGCTACAAGATCCTATCAGCCCTGACGCATAACGCCATACGGGCGATTTCCCCGTGGATGTTAAATCTACTCACCGAAGTCTCGCGCTAAGTATAGCCGACGACTTGCTTCCCCTTCTTCGCAGCGTCCGTCTCACTCGCCTGCGAACCTAGAATCACACAATATATCACATATAAGCTCAAATCCACAAAAACGTAATATTAAGGTCAAACTAGAAACCCACGTCGCAAACCAAGCGTGCGTGTGCGCGATACGCTAAAATGTGTGATTACGCGCCTGAAACTACCCCGACGCGTCGCGATACGCAGAAACCCCAAACCCACACACGTATCAAGCGTGTCGCGAAGGTTTAAAATACGAGAAATAGGTATATAGCTCCAGATTTTTCTACAGAAAGAATCAATTAAAATTACACATGTCATGAGTCTAAGGGTAGCAGCAGACACCTATAGGGCCAAACCCTCCCCATCTGGCCGCAATTTGCGGCCAGAATCAATATTCTGGCGGTCGCAGTACGGATTTTGGGGGTCGTGTTCTACCTGGGGGATCAGCACCTAACAACTATACTGCAGTCATCTCAAAATTATTCTGAACTCACTGGGTCGATAGCAGTTTGCAGAAAGTCAAAATTTGCTTAAAAACGATGAATTTGCATCAAATTGGGATCTGGTGGTATTTTAGTGCAATTGGGGGCTAAGCTAGGTTAACATGGCCCTAACAACACTCCATCAACTTACTAAAACCAGTTCATACATCGCTTGGTCATGTTTCCCCCTAATTACCACATATCGCACTAAAACGCAACAATAATCACTAATTGAAGCTGAGCTACACTAATTAAGCAAACTAGGGGGTAAGTTCAAGAAGTATACCCCACACTCGACCCTAGGGAGCTGGAGGAAGAAGGAGTAGAGGGAAGGAGCTGCAGCTGGAGTTGCTGCTGCTGCTGCTCTCACTGTTGTTGCTGCTGTTCACTGCTGCTTGCTGCTGCTGTGTTGCTTGCTGCTGCTGCTGTGGATGGTGTGGGTGTGTGTGAGGGTATGAGTGAGAGGTTGAGAGAAACAACACAAGAATGAGAGGAAAAGAAAAGATAATCCCCAAGGTCAACCCCTCCACTCTCTCTTTTCATTAAATGCAAGCATGGCTTTTGCCATGATGGATTCTCTCTCTCTCATTCTCACCAAGTCAACACTCCAAAAGGAAATTCAAATTAAAGCAACCATCAATTAACTAATTAGACTTAATTAAAACCCAAAAGACTTAATCCCCATGATTAAACCCACCATGGTTGCTAATCATGGTATTACCTCATTTTTAAACCCTAGTTTACATGCACATGTGTGTGCAAGCCTAGGAAAATTCTTGAAAAATATTTATTAAATTTGGAAAAATATTGGAAACTCAATTTGGTAAACTTTTTATTAAAAACCCTTTATTTAAATATAATTAGTCACTAAACACATCTTAAGGTGTTACAATAATAGTGTTTTCATTTTGAAGAAAACGCTTTCATTAAACAGAAAACGCTATTGTTAATAGCATTTTCCTTTATCATCTAACTGCCGCGTCAAGACTAATCCTACATGGTTGTACGGAGGTCTGTTCTCGGAATTATTTTGGGAGCAGTAATATTTTGGGAATTATTTATTTAAATAGGATTAATTTGGGAAAAAAATTCTAGGATTAGCTCACCATGCACACTTTTAGCTACAATATAGACGTGATGATGGATCATTTCAGCATCTTTTTCCAAACTAGCAAACATTTCTCAGTCACTTTAAGATGATACAGCAGAAACAACAAAACAAGAAGTTGAGGCGGCATGGAAAGAGAGAACTAATGCTCTCTCCTCCAAATACCCCCTCAATTGTTGAAATCTTTTCCCTCATCAAAACAACACCAACTCATACATACTCCCTGCTAATAATATTTAAGTAAGGTGACATGAAATTAAATTTTTTAAAAATGTTGTAGCTAATTAAGTTCAAGGGCACTTGGGCTTCTTCTTGTCACTGAGCATGTCTCTGTAGCAAGGGCACTCATCTTTGTTGCCATAAGTCCCTGATGGCACACACCTGCACTGTGAGCAGCACACCACACAAAAGTAGAGGCACCTCTTTGGGATCCCAGCCTTGGAGCACCTCACCTTGCACTTTGAGTCACAAAATGCTGCCACATCCATGCCCCAAAAATATTTACTTATTTCACAAACCATAATGTATAAATTTAAAAAAAGAAAATACATAATAATAATAATAATAATAATAATAATAATAATTGTATTCAATTTGTCCCCCACTGTTTTCCCAAAGAAAAATATTTTGCTTACTTAGATTACCAACCCAGTAGATTTCACGTAGGTTATCAGGTTGATGACTTGCTATAAAGATGCGGACAAAAGTACAAGTCTCATAGGAGTACTTTTGTCTCCACCTTATATCTAATCATCAACCCGGTTGTTTATGTGGAATCTACTGGGTTGGTTGGAATGAGACATTTTTAAAAAACACCACCTTTCAAATCCATTTAAAATGTTGATTAACAAGACATCCACACGTTTCTTAAAAAAAATTCTATTGAAAATATCAAACCATTCTTTTACATTATTTTAAAATGTTGATTACCAAAACACATTTACATGGTACTTAAAATGTAACATACTTTAAGGCCCTGTTTAGGTTTAAGCATGTTAATTTTAAAGTTTAGAAAACTCTAGTATCCAACCAATAATTTGTAAAGTACAAGAAAAAAATAATGAGAAGTAAACACTCAATTTGAAATTTAAAATACTCCAAATTTTTTGGAGTTTAAATAACTCCAAAACCAAACACCCCATCAAAATTAAAATTTACGAAAATGCAAGGCTTTACAAACTAGGGTTTGTATAGCCTATGCCTCTAATTAAAAATAAACTCCACTTATCTTACTTTTAAATTCCTAACTATGTTTTACTTTAAAATCCTAATTAGCCTATTTTTGACGTCCCTTCTTAAGTTTATAGAACTCTTGTTCCATAAACTCCGAAGTTGAGATAATCGTATGCACTTCCACCCAACCAAAGTTTCGTAAACTCTAAAGAATTAAGAAGTAGGTGCTAACTTTGGAGTTTACAAAATTATTGAAACTCTAAAGCCAAATATCCCATCAAAATTAAAATTTTAAGTGGAGGTAGAGCTTCGCGGAATAAAGTTTGCATACCCCCTCCACTAAAACTAAACTTCACTTAAAAAAAAGGCTTTGATAACATGCAAATGTAATGACATTAATTTTTATATCTAACCAAAAGGAATAAATAGTGTGTTAATTAACTACCTGAACCAGCCATAGTAGCTTGGAGAAAGGAGGAAGTGAAGAGAAGAAAGAGAAGAGCCAACGTGGGTATGATGGGCCTCATCTTAATATTCTCTAAAAGCTAGGGGTTTTGTGAAAACTTGCAATGAAAGAAGAGATGCTTGATTGATTAGAAGTTGAGTGAGTGATGAGTGATGCCGTCGGTATAGAGTTGAGAGATGTGTATTTATAGCATGGAACTTAAGAGGGTGAGTGGGTTCTAGGCTGGCACATACTCATCAGCAGAGTGGGTGGGTGGGTTGATGGGAAGCTGGGTAGATGGGTGGAAAAGCATGCATGCATACATGCATTTCAGTATTGGGCAGTGGGCTGAGTGCCAGGTGTCACATGCTTTGTTTCTTTTCGTCCAAAGGCTTTGCAAAAATGTAGGGCAACTTGGTTCTCTAAAAATATTCTAGACTCTTATTTCGAATAAAATATATTTTTCTTTATATTGAAAATTGTATTTCTGTTTGGATGACCAGAAGAGCCGGATGTAGCTTTAAAATATCTGTCAGAAATAGCTCTCAGAAAAGTGTCATGGAAGTGGACCCGAAACTTTAATTCTAGTGTTTGTTTTGTTCGTGAATATTTTGAAGAATAAAGTAAACAATGAAGTAACTTTATATATATATATATATATATATATATTTCATGAGCAAAACAAAAAAAATACTCCCTCTGCCCCTTTTTACGTGACGTTTTGGAGAGAGAAAAATGTCTCACATTACTTGGCGTTTTGGAATAACGAAGAAATTATTAATGATAAAGATATCAATAAATGATACAGTACCAAAAATAGCCTAGAAAATTAATTTTTAGTGGTGATGTAGCAGTAAATTAATTGCTGATATAGCAAATAGTTGAGAGCGGAAATGATATGATTTTTTTAGTGGTGATGTAGCGGTAGATTTATTGCTGATATTAAGAAAGTGGTAATACTTTCCTTAATCGTTATGAATTTCTCTAAAACGTCAAGCAAAAAAGGATGGAGGGAGTACTATTTTAGTAAACATAATTTATTGCATTTTAGAAGTAGTAAATAGAAGCAACAGACAATTAATTCTTATTACATATGCTCTTATCTTGTTACATATGTTTCATGGTTTAATTTCTTCGGCCCCCAAAATATAAATGGAAGAAAATTTTGGATAAGAATACCATATAAGATTTATATCATCATTTGAAAAAAAACTTATATCCTTCCGTCAAAACAAACACTTGAACTACCGTAAATAGGCTTGCATCCAGTGCTTCCATGTCAGTACATGTCAAACAATAGACACAAACTATTATCAGTGGCATTTATTTGCTCTTTATATATTTTCCTTAATCTTTAACAGCTTAATCTCCACCTTAATCATGCATGAAATCTCTTAGTTCATCAAATGTTTTTCTATATGTTATCTTTGGGGTGAACACCCATCCTAAGAAGTAGACCCATAATTGACTAGATTCCTCCAATTATTAGATACACCAAAGAAAAGGGGGGCAATTCTTTACCTGCTCGACTTGAAATCCTACCGCAAGTCAGCTGAAGAGACAAAATTGCAGGACCCAGAAAACCTAGATGTTGGTGCCAAACATGTCCCGTAGGATATGTTTGTTTGCAAGATTATGAAAGAATTGGATTGTGGAATCCAAAAAAGTGAGAGGATTCCACAATTTTGTGTTTGGTTGTAAGATTTGGATTTATATGATTCCTTTTTTATGGAGGACCCACCACAAAAAAAGAACATTGAATCCTCAAAATTTTGGAGAATTTGCAAGGATTTGACCCTATTCATTGTACTTTTAGATGGGGTTCGGATACTTTACTTATTTAATAATCCTCTCTCTATCTTTCTCTCTCTAAAATTCTTAAATCCAAATCCCACTTTCTTTCAATCAACCAAACAAGAATTACAAAGATTTACAAATCCAATAAAAAGAAATCCAATACCAACCAAACAACAAATTACCAAAACCAGAAAATTTCGACCGTATTAATTTGGAATCCAAATTTCATAATCCTGCAACCAAACAGCAAGTAAGTTGAGCATTTTTCAAAAAAAGGGAAGCAAACAAGGAAACCAAGTAATCGTGGGGCCCGCACGGATTTATGGTTGGCAACGAGTTGGAAGCGTGTTTCTTTTTAAGGAAGTCGTAGCATCCGCCAAAAAAGAAATATAAAGACGACATATCACTGAAAAATTAGCTCAAAAAGGCATGAATGTGAGCACATGCAAGCCATGCTATCATGTCGCTTTGTAAATTAGAAGGAAAGTTCACAACTTTCATCCAGTGATCTTTTTTACAATGGGAAAATGAAATGGAAGTAATTAGGTAGCAATATATGCATGAAAATGAAATAAAAAGAAAGCGGAAAGTGAATATTCTTGTTTGGTTTTCTTTAAAATTAACGAGCAAAGTGATGTTACGGTACATTATAAATACAAGAACTTCTGCAACATCGTCTTGCTCAATTTCCTGATTGATGCAATTTATTATATTATTTACATATTTGCTCGATTCCAAACAGCCAAGCTTAGAACTAATATGTAAACTCTCGGAAATACAGCAAGATGGAAAGATATTTAAGATTTATTGTAATTAAAAATAACCAAACTAAACAAGAAAAGAGCCAGAGAAAAGTAGAGCTACGAAGCCAAAAGGGGCGGCGGATCCAACGCAATTATAACAAGGAGGCGGTGGATTAGCCGCCGGCTTGGAGCCGTTTGACGAGAATTTTTGTGGGCTTGTTCGACTTTCCAAATTCAATATTTTGAGCTATATTGAATTATTTTTTGAAGCTTCCAAGTACACCAGATTTTACCAAACAGAGGCAATCAAAACATTGGGGGAAATCTATAAGAATTAGGAATTATAATTGTTAGGAAAGTGTATTCTCTTGAATTTTTTTCTTTTCTTTGATATCCAATCCTCTTAGTCCTATATAAGGAGGGATAATGTAAGGGTTGGAGATCGTCTCTCCATAGGCTTCAATCTAGGGTTTTCTAGAGAGAGATCGATCACATTTGTAAGTATTTCATTATCAATAAAACTTCTTTTATCTTTAATTATGATGAGTACTTAATTTAATTTTAGGTTTTATGTTGTTTAATTTTAGTTTTTGGATATTTTCAAACTCTTATATTGCTTAATTTATGAGTTTCTTTTGATTTAATTCCCTTCTTTTTATGTTTTCATCATATAAACTAGATCATATAGGACTAATTGACTTTTTGAATTAGATCTAGAGATCGATGATACACCTAAAAGCTAATTAAGATAATGAAGCTTCAACAAACTAGAAATCTAATTAGGGACAGTACGAAAGGATTAAATCAAAATAAATTCCACCTAGATAGTTAAAGGGTTCCAAGTTAAATCAATAATATGATAGTATAGATTGATCATCTAATACTGTTAATCGAAAATTAAATTTAGGGTAATTTTAATTAACTAGAAATATATATGTTTAATATATCTAAATGATATTTTGTAATTGATAGGCTATTTTTAATCTAATTAATATAACATATGCTTTTATTTGAATTAATAGAAAACATATTAAACATATATCTAGAAAAGAAGTAGTATCTTTTAAACCAACCCTAAAAAATAAAACAATATAAAACCCTAAACTTTTCTCTTTATAAAAAACCTACTTTTAATTCAATGCTTCTTAATTCTTAATCTTAATCTACTATCTTTTAAATTTGACTTTAAATTAATTAAATAACACCTCATTGTTGATCGACCCGTAAACGCATTACTACAACAACCGTACGCTTGTGATATTTATATTTTTAACGAACAAGTTTTTGGCGCCGTTACCGGGAAGGTGTATTTTAATTAGTTTTAAATTCAAATATTTAGTTTAAATTATTTTTATTTTTATTTTATTTGATTCTGTAAAATTTTGATTTCTATTTCAAGAAACAAGGATGAAGTACAAGGAGTGCAACCGCAATGAAGCAAATCCGACACGCTTCCACCTTTCCGTTTGCAGCGATTCTTGCTTTCAAAGTCTATGGTCTAGGATTTTGGTTATGACTCGCTCACCTACAGACGGATCTTAGATCTAGGTTGTAAGTTTTCTCTCTTTTCTAACATTTCCCCTTTTCAATAAATTGTTTTTTCTACAGGTTTCTTTGCGCCGCTAAAAAAATAAAAAATAAAAAAATAGTTTTTATTGTTTTAGATTTTGTTTGATCTTATTTTTGCATATTTAAAAATATTCCAAGGGGCAACAACCCAATTAAGATTAGGTGGGATTTTATTACCCTTTCTAGACCTCACAAATCACAACCGAGCATCCGCATTCAACCCACATTAATTTAAAAAATATTTAGACTCAACCCCCTAAGAATATTCACGCTCAATAGGATAAGAGGAGATTGCAGGTAATCTAACGATTATCCGATTCAATATTGAGGTGTATAAGTGACGTGTGACTAAGTTGTGGCACTGATCTGACGTCAAGATTGAAAAAGAGTTGTTAGAGAATCTATCTCACAATTTGTCTCTTCGTAGTTAAGAACGGGTCTAGTAACCTGACCTAAATAACCATAGCTCTAGATTTGTTGGCGTATTTTGTTAGTGATTTGTTAGAATCTCTAATTTATTTTCTGTATTTTCAAAAAAAAAACTTAGAAGAATATAACCTATATTCTTCTTCTTACGGTGTATGCACGTATGGGATCGAGACGAAACAAACCATTTTACTCATCTTGATTTTATAGATATTATGGCTGATCTTGTCTCCGCTACACCTACGCTGCAGGATAGATACTATCCTGCACGTACTTCACTCCCATCTTGCATAATCTTACCGACTGCTGCCGGTGACTATGAAATTAAAACTGCTTTCATAAACTCATTTCCCAAATTATATGGTCTAAAATCGGAAGATGTCTATATTTTTATAAGAGAATTTGAGAATTTATGTCATATGTTTAAAATGAAGCAGTTAAACCAAGATGCAGTTAAACTTAAACTTATATCTTTTGCCCTCACCGATAAAGCTAAGCATTGGTTTTATAGTGTGCCGGCCAATACTATTAGGACATGGAAGGAGTTTACTAAAACTTTCCTTAAGAAATTCTACCCGCATTTTAAAACAGCTAAAATGAAATTAGAACCTTTTTACAAAAACCGGGAGAATTCTTTTGGAAATATTTTGAACGCTTTAAAAACTTCCTCATAAAATGCCCACACCATGGTATTGTTAGTGTATATACCCTAGGGGCCATTATTGTATCATACTAGTTTGTATATTACTTAATAGAAGCTTGGGATATTCACATGTATATAACAGTCTTGCTAAACATGGTAGTATGCTACTTGGTTTTTCTATCTTAATATGTGAGTATACATATTGATAGAGCTCTTAGGATCTTGCCTGACTACCAGCGTTGTGATGGCAGTCACACTAGTGAGGGCTGGGTAGTCTACAAGTACATCCTTATTCAGGTCCCTAGTCGTAGGATTATCGAGACAGGGCATCGATACTCCGGAGTAGACTAGTGTGTACGCTTCTCATCCCAGTTGGGGAGATGGTCTGTCCCACAGCCGTCAGTACGTCGTACTGGAGATGGTATGCAGGCGCTCGTTAGGTTACGGGTACACCGGACAGGACTCACAGGGAACTGTTGGATGGTTTTATACCAGTCGTCAGTTAACAGTTCCCAGGTGACATGAGTACAGCATAGTTCGCAGACTTGACACTGCTACTTCGCCTCGAGTGTGTCCCACTGTTCTTAAATTGCTACCCTACCACGGCTCAAAGGAGTCGTGCAAACAGGTAGCAGTTGGGTGCAGTCCCGAGCACTTGGAGGCAGTGGCGGTTAGACAGGATTCGTCTCTCCCGGTATTGGGAGTTGATATCGCGCTGTGTCAGAGAGCCATTACGCAAAGTCCCTGGCCAGGGCAAGCGAGATTTGCTGGTAGGTTCCAGTAGTTTCTCAGGGTGTAATGGGCTTCACTCCGACACGACTTATACCGCTATTAGGGGACTGACGCTTGCCGCCCCCTAGGCCCGATATACGATAGTCTTAGACGAACAGACCGGACTGTACGGAGATTGTCACATCAGACTCAGTAGGAGTTCGGATGGGTTTCCTCATCGGCCTTCTTATCGACATCTACCTGGGGACCGTTACGTACAGCTAGTGCCGCTTGCGGTCTGTGGTTAAACCCACTGCCAGCGTAGTAGTCGAGTCTCTGGAGTCCCACACAGAGAGTTTCCCTACTCCAGGCGAAACGATATAGAGGTCGTATGGTTTTACGACAAAGGTTCGGACGCATACGTGTGTTTACGCACATACGACATCCGGACAGTTTTTACTAGCCGGCTTTGGTTTAAACCAGTTTCTAGTATCCGGTTATTGGATTTATACAGTCTAAAGTTTTTCCGTGTTTTCACGGATAGGGGGGGCGTTCTCGTAATTACGCGAGAAGCTTCTAGAAGATGGTGACTTGGGGGTTAAGGTGGCATATGCATTAAATGAGATTAGTGAATCATTTGAGTGATTCATCCATGTCATTAATGCATCATAAATGCCTAATGACTCATGGAGATGAATCGCCCTTTGGTATTTATGAAGCATGGTTGTAAATCCTTTATTTTATTTTAGTGGATAAATGATAATGCTTGATATATATTATGATAGATCATTATCTCATTCACTTCTCTTGCTCACTTTCTCTCTCCTCAAGCTCTCTCTCTTCAAACCCTAATCCTCCCCTCTCATGTGTTGAGACCAAGGATTAGAATAGACTACTTAATCCTTAACCATTCTCTATATCGCCTAGGTTACTTAGATTAGCGATTTAAGAAACCTAGTTACCTCAAGTTAGAGGTGAAGCTTGTAGTAAAGCTCTCAGGTGGATCATCTACTACATAGAGAAGGTCGGAGAGGACGTGGAGAACGGAAAGACGAAGGACACGATTCTTTAGGTATAATCACTTATCATAGTAGTTAACACTTTTATGGTTTCTTGTTAGTTATTGTTTTAGCAAAGATTCTCGGTTAGTCGATGTTCACGCATAAAACAAGATCGTTTTTCATTATTCCGCCTCCCCGCAAGTCGTGGGGTGTTGTACATCGACTTACAGGTATAGCCAAGTGGGAACTATGTCAAATAGTATATGACGGTATGTAATCTAAGTTTATGATAGAGTCTGTGTCAAGAGGATTTTATGCTAAAGAAAGAAGATAATGTATGGGACTTTGTAGAAGAACTATCCGATAAGATCATGCAGTGGGAAAGCACTAGTGAGAGAGGGACAACTAATTCTGCAGGGTTTCCTAGGTTCCCCCTGGGTTTCGAGAGGCATCGACCATGCCATTTTAAAAAAATTGGCGCGCTAAAGAACCCTAACCTAGAATCTTAACTAGAGAATTAGACGAAACTATAATGCAAACACCTTTACATCTAAGTGAACAAGAAATACAATCTTTGTAGACCGGTCCTTCACTTCAATAGCTCCGTGTAGGACCCTTCGCTCCAAGTAGAGAACTTCCGGACTCTAGAAAGGCTCCACAAGATGAACGGAACAAGCTTACTTGAAGTCTTCGAGATCGAAGATGATCTACGTCAAGGAGACACCAACTCAAACTATCTCTTCACTAATATGGAATTAGTGAAGCAAACACCCTAAACTAAATGGCTAATCTAGTATAGAATGATGAAGTAGGAATTTTGCTCACTTTAAAATTTTTTTTCTCTCATTTTCTTCACCTTCCAAAAAGCTAGTGAGCTTGAGGAAGGAGATGAAGAAGAAGCAACCATGGAAAAACCTCAAGTGTCGAATGGAAACCATGGGTGAGTTAATATCATATACTAACCCTTGTAGAGACTAAACCATGTCTAATCATAATGGTTGGCTTAATAAATATTTTAAGTAAAACAAAATTGGTAGACTTAGTCAATGATTCTACAAGCTTCCACTAAGCAACAACCATGACTAATTTCCTCCCAATTTTGAATTATCTTAAATAAATAAAACCCTTCATTATGTTAAGCATGGTGTGAGTCTCATACACCCATATCACATGTATCATCTAGTATGACACACAAAAATGTACATTAATATATATCACATATATACTAAATGCACACAAGTGAGAAAAAGAATACTCAAGTGAGCTAATATTAGTTAATATAAATTAATATATCAAATATATAATTATACATTAAATTATTAAATCAACATTTGATTTAATAATCCGGCTATATCCTATACAACCGACTAATATCAAATGTATCAACTTATCGAATCAACACGTGATCCGATAACCCGGCTATATCACATATAACCGTCCGATATTACATATCGCGAGAATAGAATACGGTATCACATACTCGTATTAATTTCGGTCTCGCACATATCACATATGTGCTCCTACTTCGTTTCGCTTGAGCCAGAAAACCTCTGTGTAGGACTCTAAAGACTCGTCAATACGCCGGTAGTAGGTGGTGATCATTTCAGTCACCCACAAGCCGCAAACGGTCTGCTAAACGTAACGGCCACCCGGGTATTGAGCGATCAGAAGATCAACAAGCAAGTCTGCTTATACTCCTGCGAATCCAATAAGTAACACTACCGTACAGTCCGGTCTCTTCGTCAGATATGTCGCATATCTCAGCCCGAGGGTGGTAAACGTCAGACCCCAATAGCCTGATAAGTCATGCCTATGTGAGGCCTATAACGGTTCGAGAAACTATTGATAACACTTACCAGTAGATCTCAGCAATCCTGACCAGGGATTTCCTGTTATGGCCAATCGAGCATAGCGCAACATCAACCCCCAATACCGGGAGAGACAAAATCCCCTCCTATCGCTCATGGCCTCCATGTGACTCGGGACTGTACCCAAAAACCACCGTTTTGTACGATCTCTTGAACATGGTAAGGTGGAAATCAAAGCACAGTGGGAATCACATAAGACTCTATGACGATCTCGGGTTGACAAACTAACCTGTACCAGTGTCATTAGAGAAATGCTATCTGACGATAGGTATAATATCATTTAGGAGTTCTCGGCGAGTCCGTCCAGTATACCCAGTCTCCACTGAGCACCCGTATACCATATCTGATGTCAAACACCAATGGATATGGGATCATCCATCGCCCATTATATGGGTCGAGAAGCGTATACGCTAGTCTACTCTGGAATATCGATGCCCCGTCTCGATACTCCCACGACTAGGAATATTTGAAGGATGTACTTACTGACTAGCTCTGCCCCACTAGTATGATTTACATCATAATCCTGGTAGTCAAGTACTCATCCTAAGGGCTTTATCAACATGTAATAGAGAGACAATAAGTGTACATGTTAAGATAAGGAGCAACCAGATAACATACTATCATGTCAAGCAAGAAAGTCCTCCCTATATATGTCCAAGCATCCACTATAATATACATCACATGTATAATAATGGCCTCTAGGGCATACATATAACTAACAAATTCTAGAGGTGGGATACACGCAGTGGAATTAACCATTGGCATGCAAGCTGAGCTAGCTTCCATTAGAAAACAAATAGAAAAGCTTACAACTGCAACCGCCCAAGTCAACCAAGTTAGCCAACCTTCTCCTTATCTTAACTGCCAAGACTCTTTCTACCTTTCAGAAGAATGTCCACTTCTTAGTTGTCCCCAAGGGCAAGAAACTGCTAATATTGCACATCAACGTAATAACTATAATAACTCTTATTCTCAAACTTATAACCAAGGATGGAGGAATCACCCTAACTTAGCTTAAAATCAAGGCAACACTGGCCAACAGTTTCACAACCAAAGACAAGGTCCTCCATCCAATCCTATCAAACCTAATACTTATTAAAGGGGTGGGGATGAGAATAATCCTATTAACGCTGAAAAGCAAATGACTACCTTTTCGCAAAATGAGATAACACCACTTAAACAATCCATTTCTAATATAAAAAGGCAAATTGCTCAGTTAGCAGCAATATTAGGCGGACGTGAACAAAAAACTCTACCTAGTCAACCTATTACAAATCCTAAAGACACATGCAAATCCCGCGCAAGCAAATGCTATAATCACCTTGCGATCGGGTAAACATATTGATAATCAGGTTAGGATGCCCGATAATGATACCGTTGAGATACCGGTTGATAAGGAGCAACAAACTTCCGATTCACCTACACAGCCGAAATCTATTTCTGCACTCACATATCCACCCAACCATCTTCTACAGATACCCTTCTTGAGCCTAGTGCACCATATCCAAAACGTTTAAAAGCCAAGAAGTAAGCTGCTAAGGTAGAGAAGATGATGAATATGTTTAAATAAGTGAAGGTCAACGTTCCTCTTTTAGACATGATTGACCAAGTTCCTTCGTATGCAAAATATCTCAAAAATTTATGTACGAAGAAGAGACAAACTAAGGTGTCTAAGAAAGTCTTTTTAGCAGGCAGTATTTGTGACGTCCTAAGTAATACTATGCCCATTAAATATAAGAACCCCAGTTTTCCTACTATATCTTGCATTATAAGAGAAAAGGTCATAAATAGAGTATTATTAGACTTGGGTGCTAGTATAAATCTTTTACCTTATTTGGTATATGAGCAGCTAGGGCTAGGTGGGGTTAAGCCCACCAAGATCACTTTGCAATTAGCCGATAAGTCCATCAAGATGCATATGGATGAGATCGATGATGCGTTGATTAAAATTGGGGAATTTATATTCTCCGTAGATTTTATTGTTCTAAAAACATAACCCGTCACTAACCCTAGGAATCAAATTCCTGTCATACTAGGTCGACCCTTCCTAGACACTTCGGATGCATTGATCAATTGTCGCAATGATTCTATAAAACTATCATTTGGGAACATGACAATTGATCTTAATATTTTCAATCTAGGAAGGCAACCAAGTGATCCCTATAGCTCTTTCGAAGTCAACTTAATTAATGATATTCCTAATGATAAAGAAGTTGACTTCGATAACCGTTCTATAGAAAATTGCATAGAGGAGGAACTTATTAATAAAGAAGTTGTTACTTTTGATGATTCTTTCCCAATAGCTTATATGGGGAAGCACCTACTTGAGCCGCTTTTTTTTGAACCTATGTCTTTTTTAAGCCAATTGATAGAAAAGACCTCACAGTTAGAGCTCAAGCCCCTTCCATCTAACCTAAAATATTCCTATTTAGGTTTGAATAACATGCTCCCAGTAATAATTTCTGCTGATCTTATTAAGGAGCATAAGGAGGCCTTATTATCAATTCTTAAGAATAATAAGGAGGCTATTGGATGGACTATGGCGGATATCAAAAGAATTGGCCCTACTATAGTATAACATAGAATTCACTTGATATACAACGCCAAATCAGTTAGAGATCCTCAACGCCATTTGAATACTATTGTAAAAGAGGCGGTGAGAAAAGCCATAATTAAATGTCTTGATAGTGGTATCATATACCCTATTTCTGACAGCACGTGAGTCAGCCCAATTTATATGGTACCTAAAATATCGGGTATTACTGTTATTGAAAACCACATGAACGAGTTAGTCCCTATTCGCACGCAAACCGGATGGCGTGTGAGCATTGACTATCGTAAGCTTAATGCAGTAACTAGGAAAGATCACTTTCCGTTGCCTTTTATCGATCAAATATTATAAAGGTTAGCCGGTCATGAGTACTATTGTTTTCTAGATGGATACTCCGGTTATAACCAAATACTTGTTGCACCTGAAGACCAAGAAAAGACTACCTTCACCTGTCCATTTGGCACCTTTGCATCTAGACGGATACCCTTTGGGCTATGTAATGCACCCGCCACTTTTCAGTGATGCATGATGAGCATATTTTCCGACATGGTGGAACATTTTCTTGAGATCTCTATGGATATTTTTCTGTCTTTGGGGATTCATTTGATAAATATTTATATCATTTGGAGTTAGTACTCCAGCGATGCAATGAGAAGAATTTAACACTCAATTGGGAAAAATGTCATTTCATGGTCAAGTAAGGCATTGTGCTAGGCTACATCATTTCACATAAAGGCATTGAGATAGACAAGTCCAAGATCGACATTATTTCTAATCTACCTCCTCCCAAAACAGTTAAAGATATTAGGTCATTCTTATGTCATGCGGGCTTTTATAGACGCTTTATCAAGGATTTTAGACCCTTGACATCACTTCTTGCCAAGGATATGCCTTTCGAGTTTGATTCTGATTGTCTCAATTTTTTTGAGCAATTGAAGAAGGAGCTTACTTCCGCTCCTTTTATTCACGCTCCTAATTGGAGTGACCTCTTTGAGATTATGCGTGACGCATCCGATTTTGCGATTGGAGTTTCTTAGGACAGCGAATTATCAAGATATCACATGTCATCCATTATGCGAGTAGGACCATAAATGATGCATAGTTCAACTATTCCACCACCGAAAAAGAATTTTTAACTGTTGTATATGCACTTAAAAAGTTTATGTTAGTTATGTATATGCCCTAGAGGCCATTGTTGTACATATGATGTATATTATAATGGATGCTTGGATATATATAGAGATGACTTTCTTGCTCGTCATGATAGTATGCTATTTGGTTTCACTTTATCTTAACATGTTGACTTGTATTGGTTTACTGTTTTTCTCTCACATGTTGATAAAGCCCTTAGGATCTGTACTCGACTACTGGGACTATGATGAGATCATACTAGTGGGGCCGCGGTAGTCGATGAGTACATCCTATAACTGTTCCTAGTCGAGGGTATATCGAGACAGGGCATCGATACACCAGAGTAGAATAGCGTATACGCATCTTGACCCATATGATGGACGATGGATGATCCCATATCCATCGGTGTTGGACATCAGAGATGGTGTACGGGTGCTCAGTGGAGACTGGGTACACTGGACGGACTCGCCGAGAACTCCCAGATGGTGCTATACCACACGTCAGATGGCAGTTCTCCGGTGACACTGGTACAGGGTAGTCTGTAGACCCGAGATCGTCATAGAGTCTTGTGTGATTCCCACTGTGCTTTGATTTCCACCTTACCACGTCCAAGAGGGCGTGCAAAACGGTGGCTTTTGGGTACAGTCCCGAATCACATGGAGGCAATGAGCGATAGGAGGGGATTCGTCTCTCCCGGTATAGGGAGTTGATGTTGTGCTGTGTTCGATTGGCTGTAACTGGAAGTCCCTGGCCAGGGCTGATATAGAGATTTACTGGTAAGTGTTACTAGTAGTTTCTCGACCCGTTATGAGCCACACATCGACACGACTTATCGGTTACTGGGGTCTGACGTATACCACCCCTAGACTTGATATGCGACATATCAGACGAACAGACCGGACTGTACGGGAGTGTTACTGGTTGGATTCACAGGAGAACGCACAGGCTAGCTTGTTGATCTTTTGATCGCTCAATACCTGGGTGGCTGTTACGTTTAGCTGACCGCTTGCAGCTTGTGGGTGTTTGATATGATCATCACCTGCTACCGGCGTATTGACGATTCTTTAGAGTCCTACACAGAGGTTTCTTGGCTCAGGCGAAACGGAGTAGTGGCGCATATGTGATATGCGCAGGAACGAGAATAATGCGATATGGGATACCGTATTATATTCTCGCGATATATGGATATGAACCGGGTCATCGGATCAAGTGTTGATTCGATGAATCGGTACATGATATATTAGTCGGTTATATTTGATATAGCCGGATCGTCGGATCAAGTGTTGATTCGATGATTTAATATATAATAATATATATGATATATTATTATATTAACTAATATTGGCTTGCTTTCTTATTTCATTTTCTCAGTGGATGATACATTGATATATATGCGATATATATTAATTGTATTATTTTCTTTTGTTGCAAATATATAATATATATGTGATATATATTATTGTGACATATTATGATTAATTGTTAAACATGTTTAAGGATGATTAATTGAGATTAGGGTTTAATTTGGGTTAGATGTTTCATGCATCTTCTAGAAGGTTTCTTCTTTTGTCATTCTTAAGATATTTTCTTTAACTCAACTAAACCCTAACTCTAGTTATTTCTCTACAAAATCCTAGCCACTCATCCTTGACCATGGTTTACAATTCAATCATATGATTATATTCTATTCATCACAAAAGAAAAAGGATTATTCTTTTTCCATTATCTTCTTCTTCTCTCTTGAAAGAAAAGCTTGCTAGATTTTCTTAAGTGATGAAATAATATGAGAAAATGATATAAAAAGAAAGCAAAATTACTACTCTCTCATCCTCATCTCATCTAGCCCATGGGATTAGTGTGTTCTTCTCTTTTGAGTGAGAAAGCTTGAGTCGAAGCAACTTCAAGGTAGATCATCGGAGATTTGGAATACGACAAGCTAGAATGGATCGTTCGAGTCGTGGAGCCTCTCATGAGTCCGGGAGATCGTGGATCGCGGCAAAGGGACTTCTACTCGGAGCTTGTGAAGTGAAGGAGCGGACTACAAAGGTTGTAATCCCTCACACTTAGATAAAAGTTATCATCTTGCATGTTAAACCCTAATAATCTAGCAAAGATCCCGGCTTTGGGTTGTTCGGCACGTCTAAATTTTTATCCGGGCATGTTTGATGCCTTTTGAACCTTCACAAGAGTGCCTAGGAACCCTACAGTAGTATCAGAGCCTAGCTAGAGCATTAGGCGATGTGTTTACGAAGTTAAAACTCCGATCGAACCCGAAACGACGAAACTTGACCCCTCTCTGGAAATTTTTTAAATTTTGGGATTTTTCAGAATTAAAAATATGTAAAAAAATCAGCAGGGAATTCTAAGAATTACCATGAAACACGTGCCCACAATTCCACCAACGGAGCGCGGAACCGCGGCAAGAACATGGTTCTCGCGGCGGTTCCGCGGCCTAACTGTAGGATTGGGACACGTGGCTTTATGGTATTGACCGTTGGTACTTGCTGACTATTCTGGGTATTTTTAATCTGTTTCAGGTGTTTAAAATTCTGGGGTTTGTTTTGTAATAGTAGACTCGATCGGAAATTTTAAATTCGTATTTTTTCCGGATATTTAGAAACTGTTAAACTATTTGAACGGATATCATTAACTTACTGTTTCCCGGTACGGCAAATTTTCAAGTGTTGAAATTTATTCGGGTTTAAATCTTTCGAAAAATTGTACAAGTTAAGCGGTGGACCCTCTAGAAGACAACAAACCTTAACTCGATTATGTGACCGTCTTGAACTGCCTTTTGAACCTTCGGGTTTGGGGCAGTACGGCGTGCCACATGTGAGGCGTTGGCTTGACCCTTCTACGGCTGGATCACCGGTACTGTGACATATTCTGGGATTATTTGAACCCCGCTCAAGAGTTGAGCAGTTTGGGAAATTTTGGGTGTTTGATTATCTGTTCGAAAAGTTTAATACTGTCGATTTATCTGGAATGTGATACAATATGTGGAATTCATAGAGTTAGGCATGAAATGCGGAGTATGTGATATTTCGGATTTACGATGTCTAAAGTGATTGTGGATTCCAAATATTGTAGTTTTACACTTTCTTTTCTGTGATCGTAAGTGTAATATGTGATATCGCCGGTTTCGTTGCTATATGTCAACGACGATTGGGATGCGCATATTTACTTACGTTGATGATATGAGATATTATGTGTTGCTGTGATATGTTATATTGGATCGTCGCGTTCTGAATAGCCGGGGGTTTTATGTGAGATGAGGGTTTTTATTTTCATTCATGTAAAATTCATTTGTAATGTAATATTCTTTTATTTGGGGCACTTCCAGGTTGCGGTTGATGTCACCAGTGTATATTATTTACTTTTCCGCATTAGGTAGACCCAAGGAGGGGAGCACAAATAACCGGGTTCTAGGGTACAGTGGGAGGCCATCTCGAGGAGTCGAGACCGGGTCTTCTAACCCTAGAATTGGCAGTGTTACTTGCCGCTCTCGTAGGGGTCTTGGGATGTGAGTTTGGCTATTCGTCGCGACCGTGGAATCCGTGTTTTATACAGGCTCGTATTGAAAACACGGACGTCCTAGTATATCCAATATTTCATATATGTTCTTCTGCTGCAATGTTCTGTGATGAGATCATATTACTGCCTGAGACGAATGCTTATACTATATATATATGCTGATATATAAATATTACTGCTTTCGTTTCTTCTGTGATGCTTAGGAAGCATAAGCTGATGGGATTTTTATTAATGAGATTAATAAAAGAAAAGAAACCTAAAGATGTTGTAGAATCAAAACTTTATAAAAAGGGTAGCTACAGTTTTGTTTTGCACAGTGATATATACGATATATCCTGCACCTTAATCGATGAGGAAAGGACCGAGATCCCTTCACCGGGAGTGACTCTTTTAGCAAAAATGGCAGATGCTACAAAACGCGGTTTGTCTTTTGATTGCTTTTAGTGTTTTGCTTTGCACAGCGATATATATGATATATCCTGCACCTTATTCGATGAGGAAAGGGCCGACGATCCCTTCACCGGGAGTGACCCCTTTAGCGAAACTAAGAAAAGCCTCAAAAACACTCCTTTTCAAAACTTCACTTGATTCTACGACGATATCAAGTTCATTACGCTCAGGGTTTTCTAAAAAACCTGCGTAGCCCTCCGTCATTTCAGATAAAGACTATTTAGTATTCGTGCTGCGTTTGTTGGCCTTTGTCAAGGCGTAGTGTGCGGTAGCTAACTGGTACTTATCTGCTTAAACATATGATGTGATTGGATTAGGGTATTCGTACGACCTTGTTGGCCTTTGTCAAGGGTCGTGCGGGTGGGTTTAATTTCAATCAAGAAATGACGGGTTGAACTTGACTAGCTTCCTATGGTTTGTTGGCCTTTGTCAAGGTCATAGGGGTTAGGGGCAAAAGCATTATCGGGAATTTCAAGTGTTGAAATTTGCAATGAGATTGCATACCTCCTATGAGATAGTTGGATCCCGATACCCACTGCGAGTAAGTGTTACTCCTGGGAGAGTTTTACACAGGACAATTAGTCATTCAAGTAGGTGTCTAGAAAAGTGTTAACGAGGTTACGCCTCTGGGAAAACGAGGTTTACATTAATTAGGTCCGTGCGAGAGCACGGGGAACCTCCCTCAAAGTACCGACACTGATCTGGCTGAAAGATTGACGAAATTGTAAGGTGTAATTAATCCCGGCTAATCTTACCTTTTAGGGTTTTAAGGTAGATTTGATAAAAACAGTGGGAGACATCCTGATTAGATAAGATAATAACCAATCTAATCTTGCAAGAGCATACGCTAAAGTGTTTTCTTCTCTCTCTCTCCAGGTAGCGACCATGTCAGGCCATAATCAAGATAATAATATGGATGTATTGACTAAACCTAATTATTGTACTGAGCTAGGGAAAGTTGGACCCGTTCTTTCTTATAAGAGTTATAAGACTGAACAGGAAACAGGAGAATATCTGGATTCTCACGCCGCCCAAAAGAACATGCATGTTGATGCATCTTCTTCGGGTGTGTTAGTTATTGAGAACTGTTTCTCAGTTCACCCTATGTCCTGGGTATTAGATACCGGATCAGGATCCCACATATGTAAACAGTTACATGGGCTACGTAAAGATAGAGAACTGGGAAAAGGTGATCATTCCGTTCAAGTAGGGAACGGTGCAAGTATTGTAGCCAAAGCAGTTGGCGAATATCACCTTGTATTACCAAGTCGTAATACACTGATTCTAAATGAGTGCTATTATATACCGAACATGATGTGCAACATTATATCAGTTTCTTTATTGAGTAAAGAGGGATATAATTTTGTAGTACAGGATAATGTTATGAACATATTCCTAAATCAAAAGTTGATTGCATCAGGCTCGTTACATAATGGCATATTCATTCTAAATCAGAATACAGTTCTGAATATACAAAACACACACAAGAGGAAAGGTTCAGATATGAACGAATCCTACTTGTGGCATTGTAGACTTGGTCATATCAATACGACACGACTGGCTAAGTTACATAAAGATGGTTATTTGAATTCGTTCGAATTATCATCTTATGATACTTGCCATTCATGTCTCAAAGGAAAAATGACCAAAGCTCCGTTTAGTGGACACGGAGAAAGAGTTACCGAACTCTTAGGACTGGTACATAGTGATGTATGCGGTCCCATGTCTACGCATGCCAGGAACGGTTCTTCCTACTTCATTACATTCACTGACGATCTCTCAAGATTCGGATATGTGTTCCTGATGAAACACAAGTCTGAAGCTTTTGAGAAATTCAGAGAATATAAGCACGAAGTAGAGAATCAAACGGGCAAGAGTATTAAGATTCTTCGATCTGATCGAGGAGGTGAATACTTAAGCAGTGAGTTCCTAGATTATCTAAAAGAGAATGGGATTCTCTCTCAGCTTACTCCTCCTTATACACCACAGCAAAACGGTGTATCGGAGCGAAGGAATCAGACCCTATTAGATATGGTGCGATCTATGATGAGCGAAGCTGAGTTACCTATTTCCTTCTGGGGGCATGCGCTTGAGACAGCAGCATACCTATTGAATCAAGTTCCAACTAAATCTGTACCTACCACACCATATGAGATATAGAGTGGGAAGAGACCATGTCTTAAACGAGTTAAGATATGGGGTTGTCTGGCCTATGTCAAAAGGCAAAATCCAGACAAACTCGAGGCACGGTCAGTTCTATGCAAGTTTGTGGGATATCCCAAACATTCACATGGATATCTTTTCTACCATCGCGAGGAACAAAAGGTGTTTGTTTCTCGACATGCCACCTTTTTAGAAAAGGAATTTCTTACAAAAGAAATGAGTGGCGAAGAGGTAGAACTGGAAGAAGTTCCAGCAACACAAACTGCAACTGAAGATTTAGTGGAACCAGAGGATTCAGTAGTACCCGACGAACCCCAGCCTCTCCGCCGATCTAGTAGGGTTTCTCGTCCACCTGAGAGATACTACGGCTTTCTCATTGATGGTGGAAGCGAGGACTGCATCATGGATGATGATGAACCGACTAGTTTCGAGCAGGCCATCACGAGTGGTGACTCTGTGAAATGGCTGGATGCAATGCGATCTGAGATGGAATCCATGTACACCAACAAAGTATGGACTTTGGAAAATGCTCCTGAAGGGGTAAAACCCATTGGGAGCAAGTGGATCTTTAAAAAGAAATTTGGTGTAAATGGAAAAGTTGAGACTTTCAAAGCTAGACTTGTAGCAAAAGGTTTTCGTCAACGACCAGGTGTGGATTATGACGAAACCTTTTCTCCAGTGGCTATGCTTAAGTCCATCCGGATTTTACCTGCCATTGCTGCATACCATGACTACGAAATCTGGCAAATGGATGTTAAGACTGCCTTTCTAAACGGTGATTTAGAAGAGTGCGTGTACATGACTCAGCCAGAGGGCTTCGTAGATAGTGGGAGCAGCGGAAAGGTGTGCAAGCTGCTTAAATCCATTTATGGGTTAAAGCAAGCATCGTGGAGTTGGAACATCTGTTTTGATGTTGTAGTCAAAGAGTTTGACTTCATCAAAAATATAGATGAACCTTGTATCTATAAGAAGGTAGCAGAGGGTAAGATTGTCTTCCTCGTATTATACGTGGATGACATACTCTTGATAGGAAATGATATTCCTATGCTGCAATCAGTCAAGCTCTTCTTATCACAGAGATTCTCAATGAAAGATCTAGGTGATGCCTCCTGCATATTGGGAATCATGATCTATAGAGATAGATCTAAACGGATACTGGGATTGTCCCAATCCAGGTACATTGACACCATACTAAAGAGGTTTAGTATGGAAGAATCCAAACGTGGGAACCAACCCACGATCTCTGGACTCACTCTCTCCAAAGAGATGTCTCCCAAGACTGATTTGGAGAGAGCTCGCATGCAAGGGATACCCTATGCTTCGGCAGTAGGCTCTATCATGTATGCGATGCTATGTACCAGACCCGATGTAGCATACTCGCTAAGTGTAGTGAGTCGGTATCAAGCAGATCCTGGAGAGAGTCACTGGACAGCTGTGAAGAACATTCTCAAGTACTTACGAAGGACTAAGGAGATGTTCTTGGTGTATGGTAACGGAGAACTCCACGTGGAGTCCTTTACCGATTCCAGCTTCCAAAGTGATAAGGACGACTCTAAGTCGCATTCGGGTTTTGTCTTTACCCTCAATGGAGGGGCGGTATGTTGGAAGAGTTCCAAACAGGATACCGTTGCAGACTCAACGATGGAGGCTGAATACATCGCTGCCAACGATGCTGCCAAAGAGGCTGTCTGGATAAAGAAGTTCATTAGTGAACTTGGTGTGGTTCCATCCATTGAGCATCCAATACCTCTGTATTGCGATAACAATGGAGCTGTGGCTTTGGCCAAGGAACCCAGGTCCCATCAGAAGTCCAGACATATTCTGAGGCGGTATCACCTGATCAGGGAGATAGTTGATCGCCGGGAGATCGAGGTCAGGAGAGTAGATACGAAGGATAACACTGCGGATCTATTCACGAAGGCTATTCCCCAGATACAGTTTGAGAGATTATTCGGGATGCTAGGTATGAGATACTACAGCAGCTGGCCTTAGTGCAAGTGGGAGATTGTTAGTTATGTATATGCCCTAGAGGCCATTGTTGTACATATGATGTATATTATAATGGATGCTTGGATATATATAGAGATGACTTTCTTGCTCGTCATGATAGTATGCTATTTGGTTTCACTTTATCTTAACATGTTGACTTGTATTGGTTTACTGTTTTTCTCTCACATGTTGATAAAGCCCTTAGGATCTATACTCGACTACTGGGACTATGATGAGATCATACTAGTGGGGCCGCGGTAGTCGATGAGTACATCCTATAACTGTTCCTAGTCGAGGGTATATCGAGACAGGGCATCGATACACCAGAGTAGACTAGCGTATACGCATCTTGACCCATATGATGGGCGATGGATGATCCCATATCCATCGGTGTTGGACATCAGAGATGGTGTACGGGTGCTCAGTGGAGACTGGGTACACTGGACGGACTCGCCGAGAACTCCCAGATGGTGCTATACCACACGTCAGATGGCAGTTCTCCGGTGACACTGGTACAGGGTAGTCTGTAGACCCGAGATCGTCATAGAGTCTTGTGTGATTCCCACTGTGCTTTGATTTCCACCTTACCACGTCCAAGAGGGCGTGCAAAACGGTGGCTTTTGAGTACAGTCCCGAATCACATGGAGGCAATGAGCGATAGGAGGAGATTCGTCTCTCCCGGTATAGGGAGTTGATGTTGTGCTGTGTTCGATTGGCTATAACCGGAAGTCCCTGGCCAGGGCTGATATAGAGATTTACTGGTAAGTGTTACTAGTAGTTTCTCGACCCGTTATGAGCCACACATCGACACGACTTATCGGTTACTGGGGTCTGACGTATACCACCCCTAGACTTGATATGCGACATATCAGACGAACAGACCGGACTGTACGGGAGTGTTACTGGTTGGATTCACAGGAGAACGCACAGGCTAGCTTGTTGATCTTTTGATCGCTCAATACCTGGGTGGCTGTTACGTTTAGCTGACCGCTTGCAGCTTGTGGGTGTTTGATATGATCATCACCTGCTACCGGCGTATTGACGATTCTTTAGAGTCCTACACAGAGGTTTCTTGGCTCAGGCGAAACGGAGTAGTGGCGCATATGTGATATGCGCAGGAACGAGAATAATGCGATATGGGATACCGTATTATATTCTCGCGATATATGGATATGAACCGGGTCATCGGATCAAGTGTTGATTCGATGAATCGGTACATGATATATTAGTCGGTTATATTTGATATAGCCGGATCGTCGGATCAAGTGTTGATTCGATGATTTAATATATAATAATATATATGATATATTATTATATTAACTAATATTGGCTTGCTTTATTATTTCATTTTCTCAGTGGATGATACATTGATATATATGCGATATATGTTAATTGTATTATTTTCTTTTGTTGCAAATATATAATATATATGTGATATATATTATTGTGACATGTTATGATTAATTGTTAAACATGTTTAAGGATGATTAATTGAGATTAGGGTTTAATTTGGGTTAGATGTTTCATGCATCTTCTAGAAGGTTTCTTCTTTTGTCATTCTTAAGATATTTTCTTTAACTCAACTAAACCCTAACTCTAGTTATTTCTCTACAAAATCCTAGCCACTCATCCTTGACCATGGTTTACAATTCAATCATATGATTATATTCTATTCATCACAAAAGAAAAAGGATTATTCTTTTTCCATTATCTTCTTCTTCTCTCTTGAAAGAAAAGCTTGCTAGATTTTCTTAAGTGATGAAATAATATGAGAAAATGATATAAAAAGAAAGCAAAATTACTACTCTCTCATCCTCATCTCATCTAGCCCATGGGATTAGTGTGTTCTTCTCTTTTGAGTGAGAAAGCTTGAGTCGAAGCAACTTCAAGGTAGATCATCGGAGATTTGGAATACGACAAGCTAGAATGGATCGTTCGAGTCGTGGAGCCTCTCATGAGTCCGGGAGATCGTGGATCGCGGCAAAGGGACTTCTACTCGGAGCTTGTGAAGTGAAGGAGCGGACTACAAAGGTTGTAATCCCTCACACTTAGATAAAAGTTATCATCTTGCATGTTAAACCCTAATAATCTAGCAAAGATCCCGGCTTTGGGTTGTTCGGCACGTCTAAATTTTTATCCGGGCATGTTTGATGCCTTTTGAACCTTCACAAGAGTGCCTAGGAACCCTACAGTGGTATCAGAGCCTAGCTAGAGCATTAGGCGATGTGTTTACGAAGTTAAAACTCCGATCGAACCCGAAACGACGAAACTTGACCCCTCTCTAGAAATTTTTTAAATTTTGGGATTTTTCAGAATTAAAAATATGTAAAAAAATCAGCAGGGAATTCTAAGAATTACCATGAAACACGTGCCCACAATTCCACCAACGGAGCGCGGAACCGCGGCAAGAACATGGTTCTCGCGGCGGTTCCGCGGCCTAACTGTAGGATTGGGACACGTGGCTTCATGGTATTGACCGTTGGTACTTGCTGACTATTCTGGGTATTTTTAATCTGTTTCAGGTGTTTAAAATTCTGGGGTTTGTTTTGTAATAGTAGACTCGATCGGAAATTTTAAATTCGTATTTTTTCCGGATATTTAGAAACTGTTAAACTATTTGAACGGATATCATTAACTTACTGTTTCCCGGTACGGCAAATTTTCAAGTGTTGAAATTTATTCGGGTTTAAATCTTTCGGAAAATTGTACAAGTTAAGCGGTGGACCCTCTAGAAGACAACAAACCTTAACTCGATTATGTGACCGTCTTGAACTGCCTTTTGAACCTTCGGGTTTGGGGCAGTACGGCGTGCCACATGTGAGGCGTTGGCTTGACCCTTCTACGGCTGGATCACCGGTACTGTGACATATTCTGGGATTATTTGAACCCCGCTCAAGAGTTGAGCAGTTTGGGAAATTTTGGGTGTTTGATTATCTGTTCGAAAAGTTTAATACTGTCGATTTATCTGGAATGTGATACAATATGTGGAATTCATAGAGTTAGGCATGAAATGCGGAGTATGTGATATTTCGGATTTACGATGTCTAAAGTGATTGTGGATTCCAAATATTGTAGTTTTACACTTTCTTTTCTGTGATCGTAAGTGTAATATGTGATATCGCCGGTTTCGTTGCTATATGTCAACGACGATTGGGATGCGCATATTTACTTACGTTGATGATATGAGATATTATGTGTTGCTGTGATATGTTATATTGGATCGTCGCGTTCTGAATAGCCGGGGGTTTTATGTGAGATGAGGGTTTTTATTTTCATTCATGTAAAATTCATTTGTAATGTAATATTCTTTTATTTGGGGCACTTCCAGGTTGCGGTTGATGTCACCAGTGTATATTATTTACTTTTCCGCATTAGGTAGACCCAAGGAGGGGAGCACAAATAACCGGGTTCTAGGGTACAGTGGGAGGCCATCTCGAGGAGTCGAGACCGGGTCTTCTAACCCTAGAATTGGCAGTGTTACTTGCCGCTCTCGTAGGGGTCTTGGGATGTGAGTTTGGCTATTCGTCGCGACCGTGGAATCCGTGTTTTATACAGGCTCGTATTGAAAACACGGACGTCCTAGTATATCCAATATTTCATATATGTTCTTCTGCTGCAATGTTCTGTGATGAGATCATATTACTGCCTGAGACGAATGCTTATACTATATATATATGCTGATATATAAATATTACTGCTTTCGTTTCTTCTGTGATGCTTAGAAGCATAAGCTGATGGGATTTTTATTAATGAGATTAAGAAAAGAACAGAAACCTAAAGATGTTGTAGAATCAAAACTTTATAAAAAGGGTAGCTACAGTTTTGTTTTGCACAGTGATATATACGATATATCCTGCACCTTATTCGATGAGGAAAGGACCGAAATCCCTTCACCGGGAGTGACTCCTTTAGCAAAAATGGCAGATGCTACAAAACGCGGTTTGTCTTTTGATTGCTTTTAGTGTTTTGCTTTGCACAGCGATATATATGATATATCCTGCACCTTATTCGATGAGAAAAGGGCCGACGATCCCTTCACCGGGAGTGACCCCTTTAGCGAAAGTGAAAAATGTATATAAAAAAAGAAGAGAGGTAAGAAAAGCAAGAAAATTAGATGCTTTAGAACGAAGATTGTGTAGGGTGTTTTTCGTCACCCTATTGAGATGGGAATGCATACGCTTGTCAGGCGTTTACAGATTCTCCATACTTAGGGTAGGCCGGGGTTTATTGATTGTGCAGATCCGAATTTTCGGCAGCCGCGGACTAAACTGCCGTTAATTAGCCATCGTTTTTGAAGCGAGAGAATTTCCGATTGACGGGTCAAACTGGTAATGCGAACTCAATGTGCCGTGTGTGTGTTGTGTTTTGAAGAGTTTTGGATATATCGGGGGCCTCGAGAATTTACGGGGGTCCCGCTATCCGGATAGCGGGCTGGGAGTCAAGAGGGCTAGCATCCCCTTTGCGAGCTGCGGGGCAGCGCCCTGTTAGAAATTTTTTTCTAACAGAACATGTGTTTTGAGTGTGGAGTGTGTGGAAAAAAGAGAGATGAGCAGCATCCTAAGGACGCCTGGGCGCTGGGCGCCAGCGTCTCACGCGCTCGGCACGTGAGGAATCGACGCCTGTGGGCCACGTGCGAGGCACGTGGCCGTTGGGCATCAACGTCTCATGCGTCTGGTACGTACGCGTTGGATGCCCGTGGGCTACGTGCAAGGCGCGTGGGCGTTAGGCACCAGTGCCTCACGCGTCCGGTACGTGAATGTTGGGCACCTGTAGAAAAAGGAGGCTTAGCTCCTGGTGTGGAGTTAAACTCCCGAGAGACTTTGGAAACTCTCAGAAAAAATGAGAATTTTTATATTTATGGAGTTAAACTCCCAAAAGGATTTTGAGTGGAGTTAAACTCCCAAAAGAATTTTTGCTATGGAGTTAAATGCCAAAAGATTTTAAATAGAGTTAAACTCCTAAAAGAATTTTATTTATGGAATTAAACTCTAAAAGATTTTGACAAATGGAGTTGAACTCCCAAAAATCTTCGGAGATGATTAAAGGGGACCCTTTTCTTCTTCCTTAAGCCCTGAAATCTCTCCTAAATCTCGAATCTTCCCTAAAATGGGATTTTTGGAGATAGGTCTCATTCTTCCTCCTCTCTGCTGGCTGGATCTTGGAGAAAAAGGGGTGAGACCATCAAATCTCTCCTTTTAGAGATTTGATGGAAGATCCGAGCTCCCCTTCAAGGATTTTATGGTGAAAACCTATTTCTTTTTGGAAAAGGGAGAGTTAAACTCTCGATTTAATTCAAAAAAAGAAGTAGGTTTAAATTCTTGAGGAAGGAGAAGGAGGCACAGAACCCTAATTTTTGAAAGTAATCAATTCTTCTTTTCATTTCATCATCATGTTGCCTTATATAGGCTTACAAGATTACATATAGCCCCTTGAACACTACAAAATGACATTTTGCCCATCTCATGCCTCATGTGCTTATTTGTTTTGCACATGAGCCATAGGCTTTACAAAAATTTGGCTTTATGCCCATTTTCCTTACATTTATTCATATAAATTATATCAAAATTATTTATTACATAATTTTCATTTTGGCATGGGGCAAGGCCTACTTGACCTGAGCTTGGACCTGCTTACTTGGGGTTGATTTTGACTTTGACTTGGTCAACCGGGGTGTAATTTTTGACCCCAATAAAGTACTCCCATCAATAAATACACACCGCGTATATGAGTTGTGTGCTTGAAATTGATGGATCTTATTCCGCAGAAGTTCGACTTTGAGGTGGAGCATCATTCCGAGGGTGGAGTGTCCTTCCGGTAGCATGATTCCGGGGGTCAGAGCATCATTCCGATTTACGGAGTATAATCCAGGGTCGGAGTGTCATTCCGAAGAGCAGAGCATAATTCCAGGGGGATGATATATTCAGAGACGAAGCATAGTTTCATCATTGGGTTCCGGGACGAAGTATAATTCCGACGCGGGACGGGTATACTTGAGACGAAGCATAATTCTGACACATTGATAAACATTCTGAACGAAGTATAGTTCCGATACAGAGGTTGATTCCAAGGCGAAGCCTAATTCCGACATGGAAGGAAGATACTCCAAGGCGAAACATGATTTCAACACGGGGTACATTCTGAGACGAAGTATGATTCCGACGCAGATGTTGATTCCAAGACAAAGTATAATTCTGACATGGAAGGCAGATACTCCGAGGCGAAGTGTGATTTCGACACGGGGTACATTCTGAGACGAAGCATGATTCCGATGCTAATGTTATTGGTTGTCTTGATTCCGAGGCGGAGCATAATTCCGACAGAGAAGTCGTTGGTTGACTTGATTCTAAGGAAGAGCTTGATTCCGACGGAGAGGTCGTTGGTTGACTTGATTCCGAGATGGAGGTCGTTGGTTGACTTGATTCCGAGACGGAGCTTGATTCCAACGTGGAGGTCGTTGGTTGACTTGATTCCGAGGCGGAGTTTGATTCCGATGAGGAGGTCATTGGTTGACTTGATTCCAAGACAGAGCATAATTTCAACAGGGAAGGCAGATACTATGAAACGAAGCATGATTTCGACACGGGGTACATTTTGAGATGAAATATGATTCCGATGCAGAGATTGTTGGTTGACTTGATTATGAGACAGAGTATAATTCCGACAGGGGGGTCGTTGGTCGACTTGATTCCGAGGCGGAGCCTAATTCCGACAGGGAGGTCGTTGGTTGACTTGATTCCGAAACGGAGCATAATTCCGATAGGGAAGGCAGATACTCTGAGGCGAAGCATGATTTCGACACTGGGTACATTCTGATACAAAACATAATTCCGACGCAGAGATTGTTGATTTGATTTGATTTGGGAGTTTCTTATCTGTCCAGCGGGGTTTTTGAGCCTGATATTTGGAATTTGGGGTTTTTTCGGCGTCAGTATTGCTATACTGGAATATAGTACCGGGAGAGAATCATCATTTGCCGTAAAGAATATGGGTTTTGTGTTGACATCAGCATCGCTACACTGAAATATGGTACCAGGAGCGAATCATCATTTGCCATGAGGGGATTTGAGAATTTTTGGTTTTGGTTTAGCATCAGCATAGCTACACTGGAATATGGTACCAGGAGCGTATCATCATTCGCCATGAGGAGATTTCTCTCGTTCCCAGTTTAACGACTTAGGGGTCATCTATTCCCAGTTTAACGATTTAGGAGTCTATTGGATCAAAAGTTTGGAATTTTGGGGCCGGGGGGTAGGTATCAGCGCTGCTAACAATGGAGCACATGTGACAAGAGCAATTCATCATTTGCCTTTGCCTGTTGGGGAGCGCTAGCTTAGGAGACAGGTTTAAGTCCCTATCACCTAAGGCTTTTCAATTTTATGAGCCGTAAGGGTCCCATAAAAGCATTTTCTCCCTACGAGTCGAAAGGATCTCGTAGGTGTATTTTCTCCTTAGGAGTCGTGGGGACCCCCAAGTGCCTTTTCCTCTGTAAGTTGTAAAGATCTTACGAAGGTGTTTTCTTATGAGTCGAGAGGATCTTGTAAGTTTTGTTCTCCTCATGTATCGTGAGGACACATGAATGGGTCTTCCCAAATGGAGCATAATTCCGATGGCGGAGACCGACCACGCGACTTGTGATTGCCGTGGGGTATGGGTGTGATGGGAATTATTTGAGCCCGTAGATTGTATACGGTAGTCAATTTAGGGACCAACCGTATGGCTAGGAGAATTTTAGGAGTTTGGATTTTGGTTGGCGTCTGCATCGCTGCACTGGAATATGGTATCATGAACGACTCATCATTCGCCATTTGGGAATTTGGATTTTGGTTGGCGTCTGTATCACTACACTGGAATATGGTAGTAGGAGCGACTCATCATTCATCGTTGGGATATTCGGGGATTTGAAATTTTGTTGGCGTCTGCATCGCTGACACCGAAGTATGATTTCAGGAGCGACTCATCATTCGCCTTTGGAGGGGTATGAAGTATTTATTTTTATTCATATTTTTTTATTGCGATTATTCTATCATTTTAGTTTTTCTTATCGCGAATGTCGTAATTGCCCTATCATTTCGGCTATTTATTCGCAGTTGCCTCATTATTTCGGCTTTATTTTCATTTTTATTTTACTCGATGATTTTTATTGCGAGTTGCCCCATTATTTCGGCCCTTTTTTTACACAATTTTTTTTACACTCCCAGTTTAACGACTTAGGGGTCGATTGTTCCTATTTTAATGACGTGGAGGTCGTCTGTTCCCAGTTTAATGACGTGGTGGTCAACTTTTCCCAGTTTAACGATGTAGAGGTCATGTTCCCAGTTTAACGACGTAGAGGTCATGTGTGTTTGCTTATCCCAGCTCCTCGAACTTTGATCTTGGCGGAACTGTGTTGATGACCGTAACTTTGTGGCTTGCCGGTACATCCGAGAACTGTGAGGTTTTCCCAACCTTCTATTGGTTCTCCACCCAATTTTTGAAAACATAGCAGTCTTCAATGGTATGATTCGCCATTCTATGATACATGCGGTATATAGGATTACCGGTCATATTCATTTCATGTGGTCTCTTTGGAATAGGCAGTTGCAGACCGTTGTTCAAGACGTTCTTGAATATGTTGCAGACTTCATCCCTCCTGAAGGAGTATACTTTCTTCTTCCTCCTTATTAGAGTAGGCGTCTTTCCTAATGCTAGCCTATGAGGCTGATTAGTCTTTGGTTCGCCTGCTATCCGCTTACCACATTCAGTATACTGCTTACCACATTCAGTATACCTCTTACCATATTCAGTATACGTATCAGAGAGACTGGAGGCTGATCGCGGCCTTTTTTCGCAAAGGTGTTCCGCTCTTGGGCTGGAGGGGCTATCGGTTGGCTGTTTCAGGATATCAATCCTTAGCTCATGAACCAAATTTTGATTTTGCTGCAACTACAATCGGACAACTTGGGTTGTGAGATCTGCTATGACGTTTTCCAGCTCGTCGACTTTGGAATGGACTTTGGCTAACTTCTCGTCTCTGTCCTGAAGCTGCTTTTGAAGCCATTGGAATAATAATTGCTCTATAGTTTCGGGTATGATAACGGGGTCATCCTTACTGCCTGAGCTCAATTCCGCAGAAACCACGGTCTCCTTTAGCTTAATGGCCTGAGCGGGCTCTTCATCATTTAGACCGAGCCAACGTTGGGTCGCAATAGACATGTCATCGTCATGGGAATGAGGCGCAGTAGGACTTGTTCTTCTAGGCTCCACCATGTAGATCATATGGATTGTGTACCCGTATACTGCCTCTTCATTAGTAATATTATTCATTGGTATTTTGGCTTGTTGCCTTGGCCCAAGAAGGGCAGACGATTGAGAGCAGTAGATTCCCGAAGGGTTTCGGTCTCCGTTTATATGAAACTGGCGGTCGCAGCTTGATTGTTCGCTAACACGCCCTTAAATAGTTCTATCTTTCCTGTCTTGTATTGCTTTCTGACCCAATTTTTGAAGATGGAGCAGTCATAAATGGCATGACCTATCACTCCGTGATAGGGGAAATATTTGGGGTCGTCGTTCATAGTCGCTTCTTTCGGTCTCTTTGATTCTAACAATTGTAGACCGTTTCTCAAGGCGTCCTTCAATATCTTGTGGACTTTGTCTCTTCTGAAAGAATAGACTTTATCCAGCTTCTCTTTCAGAGGCAATTCTCCTCCTCCAAACAATGGTTTTCGAGATTGGTTGACATTGGGCCCGCTCACCCCTTACTTATTTCGGTTAGCCGAACTGTTAAAAGATTCAGTATCGTCAGAATTTCCGCCTTTGCGATTATCGTCCTTTCGGTTTCTCCGGGATTTATTGCTATTTTGGAAATCTGAGAAAGATTCCTCCTTTGAGTGCTGCAACATTGAAAATTGTTAGTGTATATGCCCTAGAGGCCATTATTGTATAGTACTGGATTGTATATTACATTTTGTAAGCTTGGGATATACACATATATAATAACAATTTTGCTTAATATGATGGTATGCTATCTGGTTTGATTCTATCTTAACACGTGTATACGTTTCTTTTAACGTATGGCTAATACATGTTGATAGAGCCCTTGGGATCTTTGCTTGACTACTGGCGTTGTGATGGCAGTCACACTAGTGGGAGCTGGGTAGTCTATAAGCACATCCTTAAACTTGTTTCTAGTCGTAAGATTATCAAGACTAAGCATCGATACTCCAGAGTAGACTAGCGTATACGCTTCTTATCCCCGTCAGGGGAGGTGGCCTGTCCCGCAACCATTGGTATACGGTACCAAAGATAGTATACAGGTGCTCTTTGGGTTATGAGTTTGTCACGCTCCGCTTCCCAGTATACGGGCAAAGAACGTGACGAGTCCGCTACTTATTTACTCAGAAGTAAACACGCTAAGCGTATCTAAGCAATATAAAATAAAATGTACACAAGAGACAAGATGTAAATAAACAACAACTTTATTCATTATGTTAGTTATATGTATGCCCTAGAGGCCATTACTATACATAGGATGTATATTGTAGTGGATGCTTGGACATATATAGGGATGACTTTCTTGCTCGATATGATAGTATGCTATCTGGTTACTCTTTACCTTAACGTGTACACTGATTGTCTCTCTGTTACATGTTGGTAAAGCCCTTAGGATGTGTACTTGATTGCCTGGACTATGATGCGGATCATACTAGTGGGGACGTGGTAGTCCATAAGTACATCCTTCAGAGTCCCTAGTCGTGGGTGTATCAAGACGGGGCATCGATATACCAGAGTAGACTAGCGTGTAGCTTCTCGATCCATATAGATGGGCGATGGATGATCCCATATCCATTGGTGTTTGACATCAGAGATGATATACGGGTGCTCAGTGGAGACTGGGTACACTGGACGGACTCGCTGAGAACTCCCAGATGGTATTATACCTCACGTCAGATGGCAGTTCTCTGGTGACACTGGTACATGTTAGTCTGTATACCCGAGATCGTCATAGAGTCTTGTGTGATTCCCACTGTGCTTTGATTTCCACCTTACCACGTCCAAGAGGGCATGCAAAACGGTGGTTTTTGGGTACAGTCCCGAATCACGTGGAGGCAATGAGCGATAGGAGGGGTTTCGTCTCTCCCGGTATAGGGAGTTGATGTTGCACTGTGCTCGATTGGCTATAACAGGAAGTCCTTGGCCAAGGCTGTTTTAGGGATTTACTGGTAAGTGTTACCAGTAGTTTCTCGACCCGTTATGAGCCTCATATCGACATGACTTATCGAGTTATTGGGGTCTGACGTTTACCACCCCTAGGCGAGATATGCGACATATCAGACGAACAGACCGGACTGTACGGTAGTGTTACTGAATGGATTCACAGGAGTGTGAGCGGGCTTGCTCGTTGATCTTCTGATCGCTCAATACCCGGGTGGCCGTTACGTTTAGCAGACCGCTTGCGGCTTGTGGGTGTTTGATATGATCATCACCTACTGTCGGCGTATTGACGAGTCTTTAGAGTCCTACACAGGGGTTTCCTGGCTCAAGCGAAACGAAATAGGAGCGCATATGAGATATGTGCGGGATCGAGAATAATACCAGTATGTGATACTGTATTCTATTCTCGCGATATGCGATATTGATCGGTTGTATGCGATATAGTCGGGTTATCGGATCAAGTGTTGATTCGATAAGTTGTTACTATTGATATTAGTCGGTTATATGCAATATGACCGGATCGTTAAATCAAGTGTTGATTTAATGATTTAATGTATAATTATATATTTGATATATTACTTTAAATTAACTAGTATTGGTTCACTTAAGATTGATTTTCTCACTTGATTGTGCACATTGTTTATATGTGATATATGCAAGTGTACATGTTTGTATCATGCTTGATGATACAAACAAGTTGTGTGTATGAGACTTGAACCAAATCAAGGTTAAATTAGGGTTTACTATTTTCCTAGCATATAACAAAAGAGTGTGACTTTGGTCAAAGTTATCAAGCTTCATGAAGCTTGATAAACATTGACAAAGTCAACTCTTTTGTCATTTGTATAAGATATTAGTTAACCCAACCCTTAACTTAATACTTTGGTTAATTCTCTACATGAGTTAAGCATGAGGGCTTAACTCAACCATGGTGCCATTATTTATTGAATAAGTTTCATTTGGATAATGATTCTATTAATTCCTTTCTTCTTCTTCTCCTTCATCAAGTTCACAAAAGCTTGCTAGCTCCAATTGTGCCATGAGAAAAAAAATGAGAAATCCAATTCTAAAGTGAACCCACTTCCTATTTCTTCATCCTCTACTACTTGCCATGTAGTATAGGGTGTTCTCTTCACAAAGTTTTTGACCAAGTGAAGGAATAGCTTGAGTTTGAGTCTCCCCGACGTGGATCATCTTCGGCCTCGAAGTCAATGACTTAGCCCGATCATTTCTCCGACGAAACCATCGCTAGAGTCCGGGATCCGATGATCACAGCGGAGGGACGTCAACACGGAGCTAAAGAAGTGGAGGACCGGATCTACAAAGGTTGTATTTCCATTCACTTAGTAGCAAAGTAGTTTGCTTGCATTCTTTTCGCCTAATCTCTAGTTAACGATCTAGTTTAGGGTTTCTCGGCACCGGAAAATTTGAATTTGGCATGGTTGATGCCTTGTGAAACCTCTTGTGTGTGCCTAGTAACCCTACAGTGGTATCAGAGCCTAGCTAAAGTTTTAGGCGAAGTGTAGACGAAACTAGAAGTCCGATCGAACCCGATATCCCCCGATTAAACCCTTCTCTGTACTTTTTTCAAAACTGTGGAATTTTGTGAATTAAAAATATGCAGAAAAATCAGCAGGCTTTTTTAGGAGTTACTGTGCAAAACGAGTGCCTAATTCGATCAAGGCGCCGCGGAACCGCGGCACGAGCATGGTTCGTGCGGCGGTTCCGCGGCCGTACGGTCACTACTTTTATCACTCTTTGCTCAGTAATGTCTTAATCTTATTCCTGTGTTTTCTGGGAATTTTTAATTTGCACTCAAGAGTTGAGTTTTCTGGGTTGTATTGGGAGTTCGTAGATTCGATCGGATTATCTAATTTTGTCTATGTGTTTTTCCGGGTAATTTTAGAACATGTTAAAAAGTTCGACCGGATGAAAATACCCACTTTTTCCCCTGCCGGAAAATTTCCAAGTGTTGGATTTTTCCGTGGTTTAAGAACGTTCTAAGTAGTGCAAGTAACGCGATGGACCCTCTAGAAGACAACAAAGCTTAACTCGATTATGTGACCGTCTTGAACTGCCCTTTGAACCTTAGGGTTTGGGGCAGTACGGCGTGCCACATGTGAGGCGTTGGCTTGACCCTTCTACGGCTGGACCGTTAGTACTGTGGCATGAAGTGAATATTTTTTAAACTTATTTCAAGTGTTGAGCTGTTTCGGGAAAACTTGGGTGTTTGATTGTTCGATCGGAAAGTTTAACATTTTCTATTTATCTGGAATGTGATACAATTTTTGGAATCCACAAGTAGTTATGAGATAACTGATTTGGCTGTTATAAATCTAGCACTTTAGTCTCACTTGATCGGTTGCCACGGAATTTTGATGCGATCAAAAGTCCGTCGCAATCACGTAGCGTACGCGGATACTTGCCGGGTAAACTTAATAGACAGCCATGCCCCATAGCCCCGACCAAGTGACTGTAGGAGAACCCCGTCGCCAAAAGCATCTGTTCGGGTGCTCGCGGCAACGGTGTTCCTCCTTAGTGCACTTCGTCGACGGTATCCGGGGGTGCGGCCGTCTACTAAAGTTTGCGACGAGTATTCAATCAGTTTATCGGGAATCTTGTTGAATTGCCCGACTAGATATTGAAAAGTGTTTTCGATATTGAGATTAAAATGCGGGGTTTAAAATTGTTAGGCATGCGATGTCTAAGGAATTCATTGGTTAGGCATGCGATGTCTAAAGAGTTTGCGGATTTCAACTGTTGTAGTTTTACACTTTCTTTTCTGCGACCGTAAGTGTAATATGTGATATCGCCGGTTTCGTTGCTATATGTCAACGACAATAGGGATACGCATGTTTACTTACGTTGATGACATGTGATGTTATGTGTTGCTGGATATGTTATATTGGATCGTCGTGTTTTGAATAGCCGGGGGGTTTTATGTGAGATGAGAGTTTTTATTTTCATTCATGTAAAAATAAATTGTATGTAATATTCTTTTATTGGGGCACTTCCGGGTTGAGGTTGATGTCACCATTTGTATATTATTTACTTTTCCGCACTAGGATAGACCCAAGGAGGAGGGCACAAGTAACCGGGTTCTAGAGTCCAGTGGGAGACCAACTCGAGGAGTCGAGTCCGGGTCTCCTAACTCTAGAATTGGTAGGGTTTCTTGCCGCTCTCGTAGGGGTCTAGGGGTGTGGGTTTGGCTATTCATCGCGACCGTGGAATCCGTGTTTTATACAGGCTCGTATTGAAAACACGGACGTCCTAGTATATCCAATGTTTCATATGTTTCTTCTGCTGCTATATCTGTGATGTGATCATTTGATATGTGATGATAGATACTGTATATGATATATATGATATATTATATAGACGTTGCTTATGTTTTACACCCGCGCTAGCCCTGCCCCGCTCTGTCGTTAGTTACCTAACCTAACGGTGCACGAGGGGACATCGAGACGAATGCGGATAGCATAAGTGTACGTCGTATTTATCTGTGATGTTTAGGTGATTTAAATGATGGGACTTCATTAATATGGTTAATGAAAGAAAAAGAAACCTAAAAGATGTTGTAGAATCGAATTTTCAAAAAGAGATAGCTACGGTTCTTGCTTTGCATCGTGGTGTTCCTTATAGAACATCCTGCACCTTATTCGATAAGGAAATGGCCGAGATCCCTTCACCGGGAGTGACCCCTTTAGCAATGACTGGAAGATGCTACAACCCTCGATTTGTCTTTTGATTGCTTCTATAGTTTTTGCTTTGCACAGCGGTATATATGATATATCATGCACCTTATTCGATGAGGAAATGGCCGACGATCCCTTCACCGGGAGTGACCCCTTTAGCAAAACTAGAAAAGCCTAAATAACACTCCATTTCACAATTCATTCAATTCTACAACGATATCAAGTTCATTACGCAATGGGTTTTCAGAAAAACCTGTCGTAGCCCTCCGTCATTTCAGATAAGTACTACTTAGTATTCGTGCTGCGTTAGTTTGGCATTCGTCAAGGCGTAGTGTACGGTAGCTAACTAGTATTTATCTGCTTATGCATATGATGCAGATTGGATTAGGGTATTCGTACGGCGTTGTTTGGCATTCGTCAAGGGTCGTGCGGGTGGGTTTAATTCAATCAAGAAATGTACGGGTTGAACTTGATTAGTGGACTATGGGTTGTTTGGCATTTGTCAAGGTCATAGAACGCTAGGGGTAAAATATTATTGGGAATTTCAAATGTTGAAATTTGCAATGAGATTGCATACCTTCTATGAGATAGTTGGATCCCGATACCCGCTGTGAGTAAGAGTTACTCCTGGGAGAGTTTTACACATTACAATTAGCCGATCAAGTAGGTGTCTAGAAAGGTGTCAACGAGGTTACGCCTCTGGGAAAACGAGGTTTACTTTAATTAGGTCCGTGCGAAAGCACGGGGAACCTCCCTCAAAGTACCGACACTGGCCTGGCTGAAAGATTGGCGAACTTGTAGCGTGTAATTAATCCCGGCTAGTCTTTCCTTTTAGGATTTGAAGGAAGATTTGATAAAAACAATGGGAGCCATCCTGATTAGATAGAATAATAACCAATCTGATCCTGCAAGAGCACACGCAGAGTGTTTTCTTCTCTCTCTCTCCAGGTAGCGACCATGTCATGCCTCAATCAAGATAATAAAACGGATATATTGACCGAACCCGTTTGTTATACTGAGCTGGGGAACGTTGGTCCCGCTCCAACTTATAATTGTTATAAGACAGAGCAGGAAATTGGGGATTACCAGAATTCCCGTGCCGCCCAAACGAAGAAAGTGCATACCGATGCATCATCTTCGGGTGTGTTCATTACAGAGAACTGTTTCTCAATGTCCTTTATGTCCTGGGTATATGATACCGGATCAGGATCCGACATATGTAATATATTACATGGGCTACAGAAAGGTAGAGAACTGAGGACGGGTGATAAGTTTCATGAGGCAGAAAACGGTGCAAGTGTTGCAGCCAGGTCTGTTGGTCACTGTCACCCTGTATTACCTGAATACATTGATTCTGAACAAATGTCATTAGATACCGAACCTGATATACAAAATCATATCAGTCTCTTTATTAGTAAAGAAGGATATAATTTTGTATTGATTGGATAATGTTTTAAACATTTCCTATATCAAGAGTTGATCGGTTCAGGCACGCTATCTAAAAGCATTGACGTTCTAAATCAAACCACAGTTCTTAGTATATAGAACACACACAAGAGGAAAAGTTCAGAAATGAACGAATCCTTCTTGAGGCATTGTAGACTAGGTCATATCAATGCGACCCGACTAGCTGAAGTTACATTAAGATGCATATTTAAATTAGTTTGAATTTACATCTTGTGAAACTTGCCAATCATGTCACAGAGATAAGATGACCATAGCTCTGTTTATTGGAAACAGAGAAAGAGTTAGTGAACTCTTGGGATTGATACATGCTGATGTATGAAGGTCCCCTGTCTACACATGCCAAGACCGGTTCTTTGTACTTCATTACATTCTCTGATGATCTCTCAAGATTCAGACATATGTTCCAGTTGAAACACAAGTCCGAACCTTTTGAGATATTCATAGAATATAAGTTAGAAGTAGAGAACCAAAACGGGTATACGTATTATGTCCTTTGATGTGATCAGGGAGGAGAATACTTTAGCACGGGATCCCTGGACTATTCTAAGAATGAGATTCTCTCTCAGCATTATTCCTCCGCATACACCACAGCACGTCGGTGTGTCGGGGCGGAGCAATCACACCCTATATGATATGGTGCGCTCTATGATGAGTACTACTGAGTTTCCTATTTCCTTTTAGGGAGTTATGCATTTATGAAGTTGCATACCTATTGAATAGGGTTCCGATCAAATCAGTTGCCTACCACTTCATATGAGATATGGAAAGGGAAAAGCCCATATCTTAAGTTTGTTAAGATTTGGGGTTGTCCGGCCTATGTCTAAAAGCAAAATCCGGACAAGCTCGAGGTAAAGTCAGATCTGTAGAAATTTGTTGGATATCCCAAGCATACGCAAGGGAATATCTTTTACCTAACCGAGGAACAAAAGATGTTTTGTTACTCAGCATGCCACCTTTGTGAAAGGGAATTTCTTATGAAGAAATTAGAGGACATGAGGTAGAACTGGAAAGAGTTCCAGCTATACAAACTGCAGCTGATGATTTGGTAGAACCAAAGGATTCAATAGCAACCAACGAACCTCAGCCTCTCCGCCGATCTAGTAGGGTTTCTCACCCACCTGAGAGAAAATTCGGTTCCTCTATGACAGTGGGAGCAAGGATTGCATCATGAGATGATGACCCAACTAGTTTCGGGCTGGCCATCAGGAGTAGGAATCTGTAAGAATGGCTGGATGCTTATCGATCTGAGATGGAATCCTTATACACCAACAAAGTATGGACTTTGGTTGCTTTATCTGAAGGATTAAATCCCCATCAGGAGCAAGTATATCTTGAGAAGATTACTTGGTGTACATGGAAAAGTTAAGACTTTCAAAGCTAGACTTGTTAAAGGTTTGCATCATTGACCAGGTATGGATTATAATGAAACCTTTTCTAAGTAACTATGCTTAAGTCCATCCAGATCCTACTTGCCACGGCTACATACCATGACTACGATATCTGGCGGTTGGGTATCATGACTGCTTTTCTAAATGATGTTTTAGAAGAGAGAGTCTGTAAGTACACAGTCAGAGGGCTTCGTAGACAATGGGAGCAGCGGAAACGTGTGCAAGATGTTTTATGTGATAAAGCAGGCATCGCGGAGTTGGAACATCTGTTTTGATGAGTTAGTCAAAGAGTTTGACATCATCAAAATGGTAGATGAACCTTGTATATACAAAAATGAAGTAGGGAGTATGCTGGTGATCCTCATAGAGTACGTGGATGACATACTCTTGATAGAGAAGTAGTTTCCTATGCTACGCTCGGTCAATCTCCGCTTATCACAAGGATTCTCCATATAGGATCAAAGTGATACCTACTAAATCCTGGGTTTTGGATCTATCAGATAGATCTAATTGGATGTTAGGATACTCACTAGTTGTAGTGAGATGGTATCAATTGATCCTGGGGAGAATCACAGGAAAGGTTCCAGAGTGATAAGGATGACTGAATGTCAGTCACAGGCATTTTCTTTACCCTCAGTAAAGGGACGGTATGTTGGAAGAGTTCCAAGTTAGATACCGTGGCATACTAGACGATTAAAGGCAAGATACATCGTTACCAAAGATGCTACCAAAGAGGCAGTCTGGGTGTATATAAGTTCATGAGATGAACTTCGTTCCTCCCATTGTGTGATAATGGAGTTATGGCTTATGCCAAGGAACGCCCGTCCCATCAGTGATCCAGACATATTCTTAGGCAGTATCACCTGATCGAGGAGATGGTTGATCTCCAGGGGATCGAGGTTAGGAGAGTAGACTCAGAGGACAACACGGCGGATCCACTCACAAAGGCATTTTCCCAGAGAGAGACTTTTATGGGATGGTTGAGTATGAGATACTACAACCACTGCTATCAGATGGCCCTAGTGCAAGTGGGAGATTGTTAGTTATATGTATGCCCTAGAGGCCATTACTATACATAGGATGTATATTGTAGTGGATGCTTGGACATATATAGGGATGACTTTCTTGCTCGATATGATAGTATACTATCTGGTTACTCTTTACCTTAACGTGTACACTGATTGTCTCTCTGTTACATATTGGTAAAGCCCTTAGGATGTGTACTTGATTGCCTGGACTATGATGCGGATCATACTAGTGGGGACGTGGTAGTCCATAAGTACATCCTTCAGAGTCCCTAGTCGTGGGTGTATCGAGACGGGGCATCGATATACCAGAGTAGAATAGTGTGTAGCTTCTCGACCCATATAGATGGGCGATAGATGATCCCATATCCATTGGTGTTTGACATCAGAGATGATATACGGGTGCTCAGTGGAGACTGGGCACACTGGACGGACTCGCCGAGAACTCCCAGATGGTATTATACCTCACGTCAGATGGCAGTTCTCTGGTGACACTGGTACAGGTTAGTCTGTATACCTGAGATCGTCATAGAGTTTTGTGTGATTCCCACTGTGCTTTGATTTCCACCTTACCACGTCCAAGAGGGCGTGCAAAACGGTGGTTTTTGGGTACAGTCCCGAATTACGTCGAGGCAATAAGCGATAGGAGGGGTTTCGTCTCTCCCGGTATAGGGAGTTGATGTTGCACTGTGCTCGATTAGCTATAACAGGAAGTCCTTGGCCAAGGCTGTTTTAGGGATTTACTGGTAAGTGTTACCAGTAGTTTCTCGACCCGTTATGAGCCTCATATCGACACGACTTATCGAGTTATTGGGGTCTGACGTTTACCACCCCTAGGCGAGATATGCGACATATCAGACGAACAGACCGCACTGTACGGTAGTGTTACTGAATGGATTCACAGGAGTGTGAGCGGGCTTGCTCGTTGATCTTCTGATCGCTCAATACCCGGATGGCCGTTACGTTTAGCAGACCGCTTACGGCTTGTGGGTGTTTGATATGATCATCACCTACTGCCGACGTATTGACGAGTCTTTAGAGTCCTACACAGGGGTTTCCTGGCTCAAGCGAAACAAAATAGGAGCGCATATGAGATATGTGCGGGACCGAGAATAATACCAGTATGTGATACTGTATTCTATTCTCGCGATATGTGACTTTGATCGGTTGTATGCGATATAGCCGGGTTATCGGATCAAGTGTTGATTTGATAAGTTGTTACTATTGATATTAGTCGGTTATATGCAATATGACCGGATCGTTAAATCAAGTGTTGATTTAATGATTTAATATATAATTATATATTTGATATATTACTTTACATTAACTAGTATTGGTTCACTTAAGATTGATTTTCTCACTTGATTGTACACATTGTTTATATGTGATATATGCAAGTGTACATGTTTGTATCATGCTTGATGATACAAACAAGTTGTGTGTATGAGACTTGAACCAATTCAAGGTTAAATTAGGGTTTACTATTTTCCTAGCATATAACAAAAGAGTGTGACTTTGGTCAAAGTTATCAAGCTTCATGAAGCTTGATAAACATTGACAAAGTCAACTCTTTTGTCATTTGTATAAGATATTAGTTAACCCAACCCTTAACCTAATGCTTTGGTTAATTCTCTATATGAGTTAAGCATGAGGGCTTAACTCAACCATGGTGTCATTATTTATTGGATAAGTTTCATTTGGATAATGATTCTATTAATTCCTTTCTTCTTCTTCTCCTTCATCAAGTTCACAAAAGCTTGCTAGCTCCAATGGTGCCATGAGAAAAAGAGTGAGAAATCCAATTCTAAAGTAAACCCACTTCCTATTTCTTCATCCTCTACTACTTGCCATGTAGTATAGGGTGTTCTCTTCACAAAGTTTTTGACCAAGTGAAGGAATAGCTTGAGTTTGAGTCTCCCCGACGTAGATCATTTTCGGCCTCGAAGTCAATGACCTAGCCCGAACATTTCTCCAACGAAACCATCGCTAGAGTCCGGGATCCGATGATCGCAGTGGAGGGACGTCAACACGGAGCTAAAGAAGTGGAGGACTGGATCTATAAAGGTTGTATTTCCATTCACTTAGTAGCAAAGTAGTTTGCTTGCATTCTTTTCGCCTAATCTCTAGTTAACGATCTAGTTTAGGGTTTCTCGGCACCGGAAAATTTGAATTTGGCATGGTTGATGCCTTGTGGAACCTCTTGTGTGTGCCTAGTAACCTTACACATTAAACATTCTTTTTACAATACAACTGAAATGAAAATACTTGGAATGAAAGTAATGCTTAAACAATGGCATAACAAAAATGAAAATGAAATGTAATGTACAAGTGAATCTAAAACTCCGGGTCTTCAGTAAACTGATCCAAGTCTTCGCTGCTGGGTTCGATCTCCAGTGAGTCCGAAACACCTGACGACATTCCAAAAGAGAACGTCGTCAGCGAACAAGTCACTCGGTAAGTCTCGTAGATAGATAAGAATAGAATAGACAGAATAAAGTATAGCTGTTTAATGTTGTTATTTAGTGTTAACGCTGTTGTTTATAACTTGGTACAGAAGTGGCCAGTGTATATGAGAGGAGTCTCACTATCCCGGAGACTAAGGTATACGGAGTACAAGGAACCGTTCAGCCACGATACAACAGCAATGGAGATTCAGGTTAGGTGTCTTATGGTTGCAGTCTCGTGCCACTTCTAACACATTCCGTACCAATCTACCCCTTATAAACACCGCATGTCATGATCGTATTGTTGTATTGTATTGTATTGTATTGTATTGTATTATCTTGTATTATAAATTGTATAGATGGATGACTTGCCAAATCCATGATATCAGTAATGGAACGGATATAATGGAAGAACATGTAAATGGAATATATCCATGGTTCGGTTCAGTCAATACAGATTGATATAGATTGAATAGATGGATTCATATTGAATCATGTTGTATTGTAATTTGTATTTGAATCACATTCAAGTCAGATTGATTAGGTTGAGACTCAGTCTGAGTCAGACACTTTTAAAAGAACTTGAAATCCTGATTGTTTTGGAGTTATCGGTAACTGCTGCACATGGACGGCAGGATTTGTGTTTTTTTTCAAAACAATTACCGTGTTGATAACACCGTTGTTAAGTTGTCTACCTTAAATAGGCAAGCACCCATATCTCCGGTTCCCTGAGGCTCAAGAGACTGGTCCCGCATAAACCTATGTTTACAAGAGTCCTTATTGTAATTTAGTATAACTTGCGGGGGTTTTATATAACAATAGTTTTGGTATAATTTCAAAATACACCTAAAGCATTTAATTATCGTCTTTAGGGTTTTCATTGATGTATATTTTATAAATGTGACATTTCTAGTGAATAAAACCTAATTTCATAATATATGGTATTTATTTATAATATGAATATTGTTTTGAATTATCATGGTAGTTTCATTTAATATTTGAATTCTTTTATTGAGTTTTGGAAACATGGAATAATATATATATTTAAAATAAGTATTTTGGTAATAATTATATATACATATTTAATGCAAATAATTTTATTTATTTTCTTGTAAAAATCTAATTTTCTAAAGAAAAATGTATAAAAATTCCATCGAGATCGAATGCTCCTTACGGAGGTCTGCATCTCGCTCTACTAAACCCGAGAATGTGCAATAATCTGCACCATCCCAAACGGGTCCCCAAAAGTGGGTTGTAGAGTCACAATTGCATGGAAATGTTTTAATACATCTTTTAAAGAAAACGGTTTTATAAGTTAAAGGGATTTATTTGTAAAGTCGTATTTCCCGCATTCTAGTGTCCCAAAATCAAATGTGCTATGATAGAAATGTGTGTTGTGATGAGGTGGGTCATTACCTCGTGAACTATCTAAAGGTATAGTAAAGAATAAAGATTATAATGTCGAAATGAATAGTTTGTGGTATTTTTATGTAAAAATGCGATAAATGTCACAAAGATAATTATGTGAAACTTATTTTGTTGAGTTTGTTAATGTTTGTTAAGTAATATGTGAGAATATGAAGTTATCTTGATTAAGAAAAATGTAGTTTTTAAAGAAAACCGAATCGAAAGTCGGACTAACTCCGCTTCCGTCGGGTTTTAGAAATGGAACTTTTTAAAGTTAAAGATGAGAGAGGGAATTGGGACTTACTGGCTTATAAGGTAGAGGGGAGAAAGGGGGTCCTAAAGCGAGCTTTGGGGCATCGTTTCGCCGCCGGATACTCCTCGTATTGTCGTCGGGGCTTCGCACTTCGCTAACTCCACTTGCACAATATAGAGACTCAAGAATTCTTGAGGGATTTGTGAGCGGGTAGAGGTGGTATTTATAGGAAAAGCTAGGGTCTAGTGTAGTGAATGAGTGTATTAAAATTTGTAATAAAATATGTTTAAATGTGAATTTTATTATACTCTGTAAATGTGTAGAGTAAATAAATAATACTGGAGTTATGGAGGGAGTCCAAGGGTCTAGGTCAAAAGAAAAAATTAAGGTTTGGTCCAAGGAAAACCGATGGAGCCGGCCCGAGATGAGATCTCGCCAGTCCATTCATAGGGTTGGGGGCTTGGATTCGTGCCACGTGTCGGGGTCGGTCCAAATACCTCAGTGCCCTTGTTTGTTTTCACTGTGACTCTTCAGTTTATGTGCAGTGCCCGTGCAAACTATTAGGCTTCTAAAAGGTTAAAAGAAATTTAATTAAAAAATAATGTGGCTGATGGGATTCAAACTCGGGTGCTATGTCTCAGCAGTGCAAGGTCTTACTAATGTGCTACAAGCTCTTTTTGCTGTTCTAAATCAAAACAAATACTTATAGCATTCACAGGAATTGTAAATACCCCAATTGTACATTAACTTTAAATGAATTTTATATACACAGAATTTGGAGTTGTTATAGTCTACCCTCCTTACAAAAATTTCGTCCTCAAAATTTACAATTTAATTTAAGGACTAGTTTACAAATAAGTGAAGATATCGTGCACGCATCTCATCCTCTCTTTCCCATGTTGATTCTCCTGGTGAGTCCTTTCTCCACATCACTCGATCTAAGTTGACTTCCTTGTTCCGAAGTGACTTCACCTTTCTATCCAGAATCTCAATAGGTTGCTGCTCACAAGATAAGTCTGGTTGTATAGTGAGTTCGAAGTGATCAAGAACATGGCTAGAGTCACTCACATACCTTCTGAGTTGGGATATGTGGAACACATTGTGCACTCCTTCCAATGAAGGTGAAAGTGCCAGGCGATAAGCCTTTTTACCGACTCGTTCGAGTATGTCGAACGGTCCAATGTACCTTGGACTTAGCTTACCCCGTCTTTCAAAACGAATCACTCCGCGGTTCGGAGATATCTTCAGAAATACGTGATCTTCCGGCTGGAACTCCAAATGACGACGAATTGCATCAGCCCAGTGCTTCTGTTGATCTTGGGCTATACGCATTCTTTCCCTGATAGTACGAACTATGTCAACAGTTGCTACTATCATCTCAGGTCCAAGGAGTTCTCTATCTCCGATGTCGTCCCAACTTAATGGCGATCAACACTTCCTTCCATAAAGCACTGCAAAAGGTGACATTCCGATGCTTGCTTGGTAGCTATTGTTGTATGAAAACTCCACAAGATGTATGTGATCTTCCCACGATCCTCAGAAGTCTAGCATACATGCTCTGAGCATATCTTCCAAGATCTGAATAATTCGCTCAGACTGACCATCTGTTTGTGGATGATAAGCTATGCTGAAGTTCAGACTTGTTCCCAAGCTCGCTTGCAGACATTGCAAAAACTGCGATCGAAATCTAGTGTCACGATCGAAGACAATGCAGACCGGTACTCCATGAAGTCTTGCAATCTCCTGTATGAGTTCATGGGTATCAGAGATAGTACATATTTGAAGATTTAAAAATATTACTTAGATTCTTACCTCCATGTACTTCTTTGCTAATGTCTCAGTTGATTGGCCAACTCGAAATGGGATGAAGTGAGCCGACTTCGTGAGTCGATCCATAATAACCCATACCACATCGTTACCCTTTATGCTGTGAGAGAGTGCAGTCACAAAATCCATTATGATGTGTTGCCACTTCCATTCTGGGATAGATAATGGTTGAAGTAATCCAGCAGTCTTGTGATATTCAGCCTTTACTTGCTGACACACCAAGCATTTAGCGATGCTTCTGGCTACTTCACGCTTCATTCCATGCCACCGGTAATTTTGACGCAGATCCTTGTACATTTTTGTACCTCCAGGGTGTACTGAGTAGGGAGATCTATAAGCATCTTTCATTAACTCTTTCCGAACAGAACTTTTTGGTACACACAGTCTGCTGCCGTATCTTAAAGATCTGTTGTCACGCCCCGCTTCCCAGTATACGGGCAGAGGACGCGACGAGGCCGCTACGTATTTACTCTGAAGTAAAAACGCTAAGCGTATCTAAGCAATATAAGTAAAATGCACAAGAGACAGGATGTAAATAAACAACAATTTTATTTATTAACATTCTTTTTACAATACATCTGAAAAGTAAATACATGGAATGGAAAGCAATGCTTAAACAGTAGCATAATAGAAATGGAAAATACAGAATGTAAATGTGTACAAGGAATCTAAAGTTCTGGGTCGAAAACTAGCTGGTCCAAATCCTCGCTGGTGGGCTCGATCTCCAGTGATTCCGAATCACCTGACGACATTCCAAAGAAAAAGAAAGAGAATATCGTCAGCGAACAAATCGCTCGGTAAGTCCCGTAAATAGACAAGAATGGAATAGACAGAATAGAGAATATATTGTTATAATATTGTATTTAGTGTTAAACGCTGTTGTTTGTAGCTTGGTACAGAAGAATGCCAGTGTATACGAGAAGAGTCCCACTATTCCAGAGACTAAGGTATACGGAGCATAAGGAACCGTTCAGCCACGGTACAACGGCAATGGATATTCAGGTTAGGTGTATTATGGTTACAGTTTCATGCCACTTTTAACACCTTCTGTACCAATCTACCCCTTAAACCCCGCGATGAATTGATAGTATTATTTGTATTGTTTGAATTGTATATTATATATAGATGGATGACTTGCCGAAACCATGATATCAGTAATGGAACGGATATAATGAATGAACATGTAAATGGAATATATCCATAGTTCGGTTCAGTTAATATAGATTGATTAGATTGAATAGACGGATTCATAGGTCCATGTTGTATTGTAGTTTGATACTTGAATCATATTCAAGTCAGATTGATTATATTGAGACTCGGTCTGAGTCAGACAATTAGAAAAGAAATTGAAGTCCTGAATTATGTTTTGGTGCTATCGGTAACTGCTGCACATGGACTGCAAGATTTCTGTATTTTTCAAAGACAATTACCGTATTGATAATACCGTTTGTTAAGTTGTCTACCTTAAATAAACAAGCACCCATATCTTCGACTCCATGAGGCTCAAGAGACTGTTCCCGCTTAAACCTATGTTTACTAGGGTCCTTATGGTAATTTAGTATAATTTGAGGGGGTTTTATGTAAAATAGTTTTGTTATATTTTAAAAATACACCTCAAGTATTTTATTATCGTTTTTAAAGTTTTCATAGATGTTTCTTTTATTCGATATGAAATTTCTAGTGAATATGACCTAGTTTTAAAGTATAAGGTATTTATTTGAAATATTGGAATTGTATGATATTTTTTTGTAAATGGAATTTTTTTTTGAATTTGGAAATATGAAATATTATAAATATTAAAAATAGATATTTTGATATTAATTACATATATATTTATTTATTAAAAATATAAGTTTTATTGATAATAGAAATCATATTTTCTAAAGAAAATATATTAAAAATCTTTCGAGATCGTATGCTCCTTGCGGAGGTCTGCATCTCACTCTACTAGGTCCTGGAATGTGCGATAATCCACACCATACTAAACGGGTTCCCCAAAATGGATTGTAGAGGCGCAATTGTAAAGATTTGTTGAATACATTTTTTATAGAAAAAGATTTTATAAGTTGAAGGTAGTTATATGTAAAGTCGTATTTTCCCAAATATATGTTCCCAAATTCCATCGTGCTGTGTTAGATATGTATGTTGTGAGGAGATAGGTCATTATCTCGTGAACTATCTAAATGTATAAAGGTATTATAGAGTTTATGTCGGAAACTAAAGTTTGTGGTATTTTAATATAAAATTGCGATAAAAGATGCATATAACAATGTTTTGTGATGAAACTTGTTAAAGATATTTATTAATATTTAATGAACAATATGTGATGATATGAAGCTATCTTGATTAAGAAAAATTGTAGTTTCTAAAGAAAACCGAATCGGAAGTCGGACTTACTCCGCTTCCGTCGGGTTTTAATTTTGAATATTTTTATAATAGAGAAAAGAAGGTGAAGTAGGGACTTACAAGATGATTGGCTAGAGGAGAGAAAGAGGAAGAGGTGGGAGTTTTCGGTGCGTCGTTTCGTCATCGGAAACTCCTTGAGTTGTCGCCGGAAGTTCGTCGGAGCTTCACCCTTGGCTAACTCCACTTGCACACAAAAGGATCTTGGAATTTTCTTGAGAGTTTTGGCAGGGAATTGTGAGTGAGAAGGTGTGAATTGAGGGTGGTATTTATAGGAAAAATTAGGGTTTAGGGTGATAAAAAATGCATTAAAAATATGCATTAAAATGAGGTTAAATGGGCATTTTATTGCTCTCTGAATTAATTCAGGGTAAACAAGCAATAAGGGAGTTGTGGGGTAGGCCAAACGTTGCAGGGGTGAAATTTGTAGGCATTTGGGACGGTTTAGGCCGACCTCGCCGGATTTTATGGCCTTGTCGCCGGCCCAATGCCGACGGGTGTCGTTGGTGTTGGGGTATTAGGTCGGAGTCGTTTGGTATTCTACAGTTCACCTATTTGATTATTCTGTAACTTACCCTATTACGTGTGTTACACGTGTAGACTCTTAGACTTCTAAAAGTTTAAAAGAATTTAAATAAAAAGAATGTGTGGCTGATGGGATTTACCAGTGAGTTACAAGCTCTTTCTTCCTGTTCAAAAGTAAATCAAATTCTTATAGTACTCATAGGAATTGTAAATACCCTAAGTATATATTAACTTTAAATGAATTTTATGTACACTAAAATTGGAGTGGTTACAGTCTACCCTCCTTACAAAAATTTCGTTCTCGAAATTTATAATTTATATTAAGGACTAGTTTACAAATAAGTGAGGATATCTTGCACGCATCTCATCTTCCCTTTCCCATGTTGATTCTCCTGGAGTGTCTTTTCTTCACATCACTCGAATCAAATTGACTTCCTTGTTCCGATGTGACTTCACTTTCGTGTCCAAGATCTCAATAGGTTGTTGCTCACAAGATAAGTTGGGCTGTACAGTGAGCTCGGAATGATCGAGACTATGGCTGGGTCCACTCACATACCTTCTGAGTTGGGATATATGGGACACATTGTGCACTCCTTCCAATGAAGGTGGAAGTGCCAAGCGATAAGCCACTTCACCGACTCGTTCGAGTATGTCAAACGGTCCAATGTATCTTGGACTTAGCTTACCCCATCTTCTAAATCGAATCACTCCGCGGTTTGGAGATATCTTTAGAAATACGTGATCTCCCGGCTGGAACTCCAAATGACGGCGCTTTGCATCAGCCCAGTGCTTCTGTCGATCTTGGGCTATGTGCATTTTTTCCCTGATAGTACAGACCACATCTACGGTTGCTACTATCATCTCTGGTTCTATGAGTTCTCTGTCTCCGATATCGTCCCAACTTAATGGCGATCGACACTTCCTTCCATAATATGCTGCAAAAGGTGCCATTCCGATGCTTGCTTGGGAGCCGTTGTTGTATGAAAACTCCACAAGATGTAGGTGATCTTCCCACGATCCTCCGAAGTCTAACAAATACGTTCTGAGTATATCCTCCAAGATCTGAATAGTTCGCTCAGACTAACCATCAGTTTGTGGATGATAAACCGTGCTGAAGTTCAGACTTGTTCCCAAGCTCGCTTGCAGACTTTGCCAAAATTGTGATCGGAACCTGGTGTCACGATTGGAGACAATGCAGACCGGTACTCCATGAAGTCTCCCGATTTCCTGTATGAGTTCATGGGTATCAGAGATAGTACACTATGAAGAGTTTAAATCTTAAGTAGATTCTTACCTCCATGCACTTATTTACTAATGTCTCAGTAGATTGGCCAACTCGAAATGAGATGAAGTAAGCCGGCTTTGTGAGTCGATCCACAATAACCCATACCGCATCATTACCCTTTGTGCTGCGAGGGAGTGCAGTCACGAAATTCATTGTGATGTGTTGCCACCTCCATTCTGGGATTGGTAATGGTTGAAGTAATACAGCAGTCCTGTGATGTTCAGCCTTTACTTGCTGACACACCAAGCATTTAGCGATGCTTCTGGCTACTTCACGCTTCATTCCATGCCACCAGTAATTTTGACGTAGATCTTTGTACATCTTTGTACCTCCAGGGTGTACTGAGTAGGGAGAGCTGTGAGCTTCTTTCATTAACTCTTCCCGAACAGAACCTTTTGGTACACACAATCTACTGCCGTATCTTATAGATCCGTCTTCATGGATGATGAAATCTGTTTTAAGTCCATTCTCCACTTGTTCTCTGATCTTTTGTAACTTAGCATCACTTGCTTGAGCTGCTTTGATCTGATTGACAATTGTTAATTGAACTTGTAAATTCATCAAACTTGAAGCGTTACCTGGCATGACTACTTCAATCTCCATCTGATACAAGTCTTGTTGAAGCTTCCACTGAGCGGTGAGATTCATTGCTAATGGTTGGAGACTAAGGGCATCAGGTACTATGTTCACCTTTCCCGGGTGATATTGCAGGTTGATGTCAAAGTCCGCCATGAGTTCTAACCATCGTCTCTGCCGCATATCGAGCTCTTTCTGAGTAAACACATATTTCAGACTCTTGTGATCTTTGTATATGTTCACTCGTTCACCAAGTAGATAATGGCGCCAAATCTTAAGAGTAAAGATAACGGCCGCCAACTCCAAATCATGCGTCGGGTAATTGCGCTGATGAATTTTCAGCTGTCTTGAAGCATTGTTGGAGATAGTGCCCTCAGAGTCAATTATTAGGTCACAGGTACGTGACTGTAATGATTGATGGAGGACCTATCCCGGTAGGACAGTCTTACTCGAGATGATAGTATGCTATCTGGTTTACCTTTATCATCGTGTACTGCTTTTAGTGACCTGACACGTCGCTATTACACGTTGATAGAGCCCCTAGGATTCTTACTTGACCACCAGCAGTATGAGGGCGATCATATAAGTGGGAGCTGGGGGTCTATAAGCATATCCTTAAAAGGTCCCTAGTCGTGAGAGTTTCGAGACAGGGCATCGATTCTCCATAGTAGACTAGTGTATACAGTCGAGACCCCGACGAGGGGCGGTGGCCGGTCTCACAAGCCACTGGTGTCAGTTGGATCACCTTAGATGTATACAGGTGCTCATTGGGTTATGAGTACACCGGACAGGACTCGCCGGGAACATGCTAGTTGGTCATATACCAGACGTCAGATGGCAGTTCCCTGGTGACATGTGTGCAGGTTAGTTCATCGACCTGGGGATCGTCATTTGTCTCGTGTGAGTTCCCACTGTACTTTGATTACTACCCTACCACGGCTCAAAGGAGTCGTGCAAACAGGTTTTAGTTGGGTACAGTCCCGAGCCACATGGAGGCAGTGAGCGTATCTTCAGGGGTTCGTCTCTCCCGGTATTGGGGGTGAGGTCGTGCTGTGTCTAGGAGAGCCATTACACGAAGCCCTCGGCCGAGGCAAGGAGATTTACTGGTAGGTATTCCAGTAGTATCTCAGGGTGTTCTGGGCTACACTCCGACACGACTTGTACCGCTTTTGGGGGTCTGACTTTTACCAACCCCCTAGGCCCGCCATGCGATGCTCATAGACGAACGGACCGGACTGTACGGATATTGTCACTGACAGGCTCAGTAGGGTGTCAGGCTGAGTTCGCTCACAGACGTCCCTTTTGGTCAATACCTGGTGGCCCGTTATGTATTGGCTTATACCTCTGACGTGCTAGTGGTTAAATCCACAACCAAGGTGTTGATGAGTCTTTAGAGTCCCCCACATTCAGTTACTCAGCTTTCGGGCGAAAGGTTGTAGAGGCCGTATGGAGATATGGCAAGGTCCGATCAGATACGTGCGGTATTGCACGGATCAGGATCGGACAGTCTGTACTATAGGCCGTATGGATATATAGCAGGGTTCGATCAGATACGTGCGGTATTGCACGGATCAGGATCGAACGGATATTACTAGCCGGCTTTGGTATAAGCCGGATCCTAGTATAGTACAGTGTAGATTTTGTCTCATTGCATTTGTATTTCAGTCGAAATACAAATGCGGGTGTGTATGCACTGTATCGGGGTTTTCCTGTAATTTATTACGGGACCAGTTTTCTGGAGTTGCCAGTTTGCTTTCCGTTTCGGCCGATTTCCATTGTTCCGTTCATTGGCCGAAGATTGGTGGAGGAGGGCTTATTTGCATTGTTGCAAATAAGTATTTGTGGAGGGGGTTTTTGCTTTTTGTTGCATCATGATAGCTTTTCATTGACCTTGACTTGTATCCTCATGATGGCATGACTTTTGAGTCATCATGATGGTTGATGATGGTTGGGGTTGTGTGTGGGTTTGTGTGTGATCATATTCTTTCATGATTTGATTTTGATGCCTTGCATTATTGTTGAAGCCACTCACTTCCTCATGCCTATCAATCTCATTCTCTCCTCTCTCCAATGAGCTTGGCCGGCCACTTTGGCAAGAGGCTGTCCAAATTTTGAGTGTGGGTTTTTTGGCTCATTTCATGTTGCAAAATTCCCACAAGATCATTCTCAAAAGCTCCAAGTTCAATCCCTCCACAAAAGGCAATTCCATAACCCCATATGAGACTTGAGGACTACATATTCTACAGCGAACCTTGGGCACGTCGAGTAGCCGGCTTCGTGCCCGAGTTGTCTCGGCATTGAGGTGGGAGCCCGTAAACAAAGTAGGCGATGTGGTGCACTTCTGGCGACGAGGAGGAGGCAGGACATTCCGCAGGAGATCGGGACCATGACGAGAAGACCGGAGGACTTGGATCGTCGGTATATCTCTATTCCCTTTCTTGTAGTTAGCTAGGACTAGTTAATGGTTCGATCCGGGTGTTTAGTGCGCGGTGGTGCCGGTTTGCTAAGTCCGCAAAAATTTAAAGTTTTTCACCGCTTCCGCATTCCGGCGTCGGATTGACGGCCGGGGCGCCGCCGTGCACTTACAGTGGTATCAGAGCCTCGCCATTAACTTAGTCTAGCTTTGTGTAATGTGTTTTTTAGTTCCGATCGATCGAAATGTCCAAAAACCCGTATTTGCCCACATCAGTTTTCTGTTGGAAATTTTTGGTGTCGAAAATTTTTTCTGGTTGTAAAATATTGATGTACTGGAAAATCTAAGAGCTCTGTAAAAATTCGACGAAGTAACTCCACAGTGGGAGCGCGGAACCGCCGCGAAAACCACCTTCCCGCCGCCCTTCCGCCGCGCACTGTGGAGATCACTTCACCATTTTTTTACAGAGGCCTTCTGGGCTTAAAATATGGGTTTTGGAATATTAAAATTGGGCCCAGGTTTTCTGTGAGTGCTACAGTTTTGATTGGGGGCCCACTTGTTAATTTTTGGTCAATCGGAAAATTTTAAACACATTTTTCACAGTATTTACATTATATCTGCGACCGTGAATGTCACTCGATCGGTAAATCCTATCTAACTGCTATAGCCCGGTTAGACGGATTTGCGAACGTGACTTTCACGTTGATGTTCTATGTATTTGCTGTGTTGTTGCGGATCGGTCGTAGGGATAGCCTGGATGCAATGCTAGTACAGTTGTGGTTGTATTATGTACATTTGATATTGCGGGACGAGCGTCCGACATGTGGACTGCCGTCACTGCCTGTTTGTATTATTATTTTGGGGCACGACCTGGTTGCAGTCGATGTACCCGTTGTATGTATATTTTACTTTCTGTACTAGGATTGCCCCGCGGAGGGGTGCATGGATAGCCGGGTTCTGGAGGGCAACAAGCCCGCATCTCATGGCATTGAGACGGAGGGGGCTTCACTCTAGGATTGGCGGGCTATTCGCCGCACTCGTAGGGGGTACAGGTTGACCCAGGAGGGGTGCCCAAGTTACCGGATTCCGTGAAGTGCTGGGTGGTCCATTCACGTTGCTGAAGGGGGCTGCCTCGTTTCAGGTTTTGGCGGGTAACTTGCCGCGCCCGTAGGGGTCTAGGATTTCGTTGCACAGGCTATCCACACGACCAGGGGAACGTCGGGTTTCAGTAGTGGCTCTGTGAAACCCGGGGATCCCAGATATCTGTATTGTTTCTGTGATGCCGTTCATTCTCTGTGATGTTGCATTTTATTCACGCCTTGAGCGAATATAATATATTGGTATATATATTAGTAGATGTTGTATATGTTTTGCATCCGCGCTAGTCCAGTCCCCGCTCTGTCGTTAGTAAGCTAACCTAACGGGTAATGACGGGACCCAGTGGCGAATGCGGATGGCATATACGTACATCAGTATATTTTCGTTCTTTTTGGTGTGATCAATTGATGGGACTGCATTGATTCGGATCAATGCAAGTTAAAAACAAACCTAATCTGATGTTGTTGGAACACTTTTCAAAAAGCTGTTATTGCAAGGACGTTCACTTTTGTTTTGCATCGCGGTATTCATTTAGAATATCCTGCTCCTCAGTCGACGAGGCAAGGGCCGAGATCCCTTCACCGGGAGTGACCCCTTGGACAGAAGTTTGCGTCAGGGCAATGACTTCACTATAGCCGATTACTTTTGCTTTGCACCGTGGTATTCAGTTGGAATATCCTGCACCCCATTCTACGGGGAAAGAGCCGAGATCCCTTCACCGGGAGTGACCTCTTTAGCAACGGTTTTCGTCACTATATTTTTAAAAAAAAAAAGCTATCCGTTCCTTCAACGATATCAAGTTCATTACGTTAAAGGTTTTCGCCAGAAACCATTCGTAGCCCTCCGTCGTTTCATATGGGTAGTCAATAGTATTCAAGCTGTGTTTGTTGGCCATAGTCAAGGCACAGTGTTTGGTAGCTGTTGGGTGTTCATATGCTGCATATATAGATGCGTTGGTTTGGGACAGTCGTATAGCCTTGTTGGCCCTAGTCAAGGGCTTGTACGGGTGGGTTCAAATCAACCTGGATAATGACGGGTAGAACTTGACATGTGACTTATGATTTGTTGGCCTTAGTCAAGGTCATAAGTGCATGGGGCAGAAATCACATCGGGAGTTTCAAAAGAACTGAAACTTGCCAGATATGCGCATACCTTCTGGAGTGTGATAGCGTGAGCGGATTCCGTCACGTTATCATGCGGTGATAGTTGGATCCCGATTCCCACTGATGAGTTAGTTTACTCCTCGGGTGACCCCGACTAATTCTTCTTTCAGGTTTGGAGGAGAATTTGAGGTACAGTGGGAGGATTCCAGATTAGATAAATTGGTAACCATTCTGATCTAGGTTAGAGTGCACGCTGAGTGTTTCTTTTCTCTCTCTCTCTTTGGCAGCGACCATTGACCCGACCCTAAGACTATGACTCAGTGACCAAGTTGACCGAACCTTCTTAACACTGGCTTTTGGATTGTCAGAGTTGCAGACCTCATTGCCACTCCCACTTTTGCCCTTTTCTCCAGGACACCCCGTATTATTACGAACGTCCACTTCCATTGGACAAAACCATCGTATGGTTAGATACGAACTCGAAGGAATTTATTCGAGGATGGTTTCAGGTTCTGGAGGAAACGGATGGGATTATTCAGTTGTCTTTTCCTTTTACCCTCTCTCAGGTTACGAGTACTCCTTGGTTTAGGGGTAGTACACCTATTACGCAAATTGGATTGTCTTCTTCCAAACCTTAGGCTGGTGCCGACCGGTAGGGAATGAAGAAAACCAATTAGCATAACGATGGTGTGCAGAAGGTATTAAGTTCAGACAAAGCAAGGGATTAGTAAGAGGGCAAAGTAAATTGCAACAGATATTCACGACCAAACCAAGTATTCCTTCGCCAATCCTAAATCACCTTTGTATTTCTCCAGGACACTCCGTATCACTACGAAGATCCACAGTTTATTGGATACTCCATCGTATGGTTATATACGAACTCGAAAGGAACTTGTTCCAGTTCGGGGATGGATTCTGGTCCAGGAGAAATAGGAATAAGGTTTATTCGGTTGTCTTTTATCTTCACCCTTTCTCATTGCGAGTGTTCCTAGGATTGGGACAGTACACCCATTATGCTTATTGGATAGTCTTCTTCCAAACCATAGGCTGGTGCCGAACGGTAGGGAAGGAAGAAAACCATTTGGCCTAAAGGGGTGTACAGAAGGTAAAGACTAAAGACATATGAAGGGATTTGGAGAGGTGGCAAAGAATTATACGGTTGCAGTCGTGAATCTGGAAGAGGCATTACTAGGAATACCAGGATACCCCATCGAAACATTTCAATGTTTCAGTTTCACTGTGTACTGTTAAAGGAAAACTGATTTCCCAATTAGTCCTTACTCTAGGGTATGTATTTACCAGGTACGATTCTCACATCTGTATGGTTTTACAGATGATGAGTGGGAGTAAGTTATTGGGAATTGGGTGATCATCCTCATTATATCGGGATTCGTTGTAATCGGTGATATTTGAGGAAATCACCTGGGTTGTTTGCCGGTCGGCAAATATTTGGTTTTGAATATCCGCTGTTTTGCACCAATTTCAAATTGATATATCTGTACGTCTATTTTCATAGAGTGAGATGTACCTTTTTGAAATTATGTCTATGACATTTACCTATATCAGTGGATGGTTAGGTAAGGAGTATTGAACAGCGGTGTAATTCTTCTTAACCATAAGTACAGTTTTCAACCTACGACACACAGTGAGTGAGTTATCAGACTCAAGGGACTTGTACAGAGTATTGTATGATGTCCAGGGTCCATCAGGACAGAGGGGTTGGTCCTCGTACTATATTCGGTTTACTTATGACTTCTCTAGTTTTTAGACAAGTGTTTCGCGGAAACACAGGGTTCGAATTTTGAGAAGTTATAGGTATTTGAATAGAGTAGAGAACCAGGTGTAGCAAGTATCGGGATTCTTCAAAGAGATCGAAGATGTAGATACTTGTGTATGGTATTAAGTTGATAGTAATGATAAAGAGAAATTGCTTCTCTTTCAGGTTACTCATAATTGGAAGCATTCCTAAGTTGAGTAACGCTGATCGGCCTCCTTCCATTTAGTTGACATGCACTGGAGACAGTTGCATGATTTGAATCTGGTTCAATTAAATCAGTGCCTCTGGTCCTATATGGGATATAGAACAGTTCATATCTTAACGATGTTAAGGTACGGGGAGTTGTCCGGCTTATGCTTAAAACCAGACACTGGACAACTCAAGGCACGTTTCTGTAATGGCTGTTTGTGGGTTGACCCAGGCTATGACGCGGGTTGACTTTCTACCATCTGGATGAACAATAGCGATATTGTTCTTGACTCGCCACAGTTTTATTAAAAATGGATTTTTTCAGAAAACAGTAGTGGGAGTATGGTAGAACTGGAGGTGATTCCAGAACCACAAACGATTACTGAAGATTTGATAAGGAACCTAAAGATTCAATCTGGATTGACATTCCATTGGCCACTCCGCAGATAAGGTGGGTAACTTCAGGCACCTGAGAGGTACTACGGTGGCCTCAAGGACGGTGACAAGGAAGTTCTTGTTTACCCACAATTACCATTGCTGTTGTTCCAGGTTACGAGACCCGGCAGGAGGATGAGTATAGCGTCGTTCTGAATTCGCTTCAGAAGTGTACGTGTATATGACTCTGCCAGAGGGTTGTCGTAGTCAGTTGGAGCAGCGGAAGCATTGGTGGACAGGTAGCTTATGTCTATTTATAGACTAGAGCAGATGTAGCGGAGATAGATCATCTATTTCTGACGTGACAGTCATGGGTTTGACTTCGTCAGAATAGGGGATGGATCTGTTGAGAAGGTAGTAGGGTGTGATATCCTGGTATTTGGATGATATACACAGAGTAGGAAAAGAAACACCTACACTACGATCGGTTATACTTTGGTCGTCACACAGTTGTTTCTCCACAAAGGAAATGGATTTTATATCAGACATACTGGTTACTAGATCTATGGTTTTAGATCTAGATTTGGGTGGTTTCCCAATCAGGGTACTTGACAGCATTCTAAGAGTATTTAGGATGGACGACTCCTGGCACGGTAGTGTACCTGCAGGTAATGGAGTCACCCTCTCCAAAGGTGTCTTACAGACTAAAGGGGAGAGGGACGGGCATGATTGGCAGATCACTTGCTCAGGCAATTGAGTCAATCGTGAGATGTCAAGTACCACACCAGATGTTGTTCTTGCACTAGATGCAATAAATTGACATTAATCCAATCCTGGAGAAGCAGTCGGAAGCAGTTTTAGAACATAAGTGGATGTTCTAGCGATATGATAACGACAGCCTCATTCGGGAAACAGTTATCATTCCAGGCTTCCAAGGTGACATGGACGACAAGGAGGTTGTCAGAGTTATAGTTTTTCCTTCTGATGAGGGGCAGTATTTTGGACAGGTGGTCCAAGGCAATACTGAGGGTGGCATGGCGCAGGATACTGATTAAGTTCAGTTGACGATACAGTCTAAGAAGTTTGGATTTGTAGTTCATTTATGAGCTATGTCCCATCAGACATCCAGACACATTCTAAGACAGGTATTGCTCTTTTCGGGAGATGGCTTTCTCCGCGAACTTGAGATTTAGAGAGACATAGAAAGAAACAACAAAGCGGATCCACTCACTGAGACTATTCCTCGAACGCAATAGTTTCGCAAACGAGCTTTGTGAGACTGACTAGTAGAGGAGTTGGGTGTTCGGTATCACACGGGCTGTGAGTATGCGACATCGCAATAATTAGCCTTGAGTGCAAGTGGGAGATTGTTGGAGATAGTGCCCTCAGAGTCAATTATTAGGTCACAGGTACGTGACTGTAATGATTGATGGAGGACCTATCCCGGTAGGACAGTCTTACTCGAGATGATAGTATGCTATCTGGTTTACCTTTATCATCGTGTACTGCTTTTAGTGACCTGACACGTCGCTATTACACGTTGATAGAGCCCCTAGGATTCTTGCTTGACCACCAGCAGTATGAGGGCGATCATATAAGTGGGAGCTGGGGGTCTATAAGCATATCCTTAAAAGGTCCCTAGTCGTGAGAGTTTCGAGACAGGGCATCGATTCTCCATAGTAGACTAGTGTATACAGTCGAGACCCCGACGAGGGGCGGTGGCCGGTCTCACAAGCCACTGGTGTCAGTTGGATCACCTTAGATGTATACAGGTGCTCATTGGGTTATGAGTACACCGGACAGGACTCGCCGGGAACATGCTAGTTGGTCATATACCAGACGTCAGATGGCAGTTCCCTGGTGACATGTGTGCAGGTTAGTTCATCGACCTGGGGATCGTCATTTGTCTCGTGTGAGTTCCCACTGTACTTTGATTACTACCCTACCACGGCTCAAAGGAGTCGTGCAAACAGGTTTTAGTTGGGTACAGTCCCGAGCCACATGGAGGCAGTGAGCGTATCTTCAGGGGTTCGTCTCTCCCGGTATTGGGGGTGAGGTCGTGCTGTGTCTAGGAGAGCCATTACACGAAGCCCTCGGCCGAGGCAAGGAGATTTACTGGTAGGTATTCCAGTAGTATCTCAGGGTGTTCTGGGCTACACTCCGACACGACTTGTACCGCTTTTGGGGGTCTGACTTTTACCAACCCCCTAGGCCCGCCATGCGATGCTCATAGACGAACGGACCGGACTGTACGGATATTGTCACTGACAGGCTCAGTAGGGTGTCAGGCTGAGTTCGCTCACAGACGTCCCTTTTGGTCAATACCTGGTGGCCCGTTATGTATTGGCTTATACCTCTGACGTGCTAGTGGTTAAATCCACAACCAAGGTGTTGATGAGTCTTTAGAGTCCCCCACATTCAGTTACTCAGCTTTCGGGCGAAAGGTTGTAGAGGCCGTATGGAGATATGGCAAGGTCCGATCAGATACGTGCGGTATTGCACGGATCAGGATCGGACAGTCTGTACTATAGGCCGTATGGATATATAGCAGGGTTCGATCAGATACGTGCGGTATTGCACGGATCAGGATCGAACGGATATTACTAGCCGGCTTTGGTATAAGCCGGATCCTAGTATAGTACAGTGTAGATTTTGTCTCATTGCATTTGTATTTCAGTCGAAATACAAATGCGGGTGTGTATGCACTGTATCGGGGTTTTCCTGTAATTTATTACGGGACCAGTTTTCTGGAGTTGCCAGTTTGCTTTCCGTTTCGGCCGATTTCCATTGTTCCGTTCATTGGCCGAAGATTGGTGGAGGAGGGCTTATTTGCATTGTTGCAAATAAGTATTTGTGGAGGGGTTTTTTGCTTTTTGTTGCATCATGATAGCTTTTCATTGACCTTGACTTGTATCCTCATGATGGCATGACTTTTGAGTCATCATGATGGTTGATGATGGTTGGGGTTGTGTGTGGGTTTGTGTGTGATCATATTCTTTCATGATTTGATTTTGATGCCTTGCATTATTGTTGAAGCCACTCACTTCCTCATGCCTATCAATCTCATTCTCTCCTCTCTCCAATGAGCTTGGCCGGCCACTTTGGCAAGAGGCTGTCCAAATTTTGAGTGTGGGTTTTTTGGCTCATTTCATGTTGCAAAATTCCCACAAGATCATTCTCAAAAGCTCCAAGTTCAATCCCTCCACAAAAGGCAATTCCATAACCCCATATGAGACTTGAGGACTACATATTCTACAGCGAACCTTGGGCACGTCGAGCCTTGGGCACGTCGAGTAGCCGGCTTCGTGCCCGAGTTGCCTCGGCATTGAGGTGGGAGCCCGTAAACAAAGTAGGCGATGTGGTGCACTTCTGGCGACGAGGAGGAGGCAGGACATTCCGCAGGAGATCGGGACCATGACGAGAAGACCGGAGGACTTGGATCGTCGGTATATCTCTATTCCCTTTCTTGTAGTTAGCTAGGACTAGTTAATGGTTCGATCCGGGTGTTTAGTGCGCGGTGGTGCCGGTTTGCTAAGTCCGCAAAAATTTAAAGTTTTTCACCGCTTCCGCATTCCGGCGTCGGATTGACGGCCGGGGCGCCGCCGTGCACTTACAAGCATAAGCCACAAGTTTACCGTGCTGATGTAGAACACATCCTAATCCCTTACCGGATGCATCGCAATACACTTCGAAACCTCCAAATTGGTCCAGTATAACGAGAATAGGCGCTGATGTCAAGCTTGACTTGAGTTCTACGAAAGCTTGTTCGCATGCTTTTGACCACACAAAGTCTTCATCTTTACGTGTGAGCTTGGTCAGGGGTGTTGCTATCTTGGAAAAGCCTTCAATGAACCTTCTGTAATATCCAGCTAGATCCAAGAAACTCCGAACGTCCTTCACTGACTTTGGTGTCGGCCATTTGCTTACTGCTGAAACTTTTGCTGGATCCACAGAGATTCCTTCACCTGATACAATATGTCCGAGGAAACTGACTTGATCTAACCAAAACTCGCATTTGCTGTACTTGGCATATACTTGATGTTGTCGTAGAGTTTCCAAGACAATTCGTAGGTGCTCGGCATGTTCTTTCCAACTCTTAGAATACACCAGGATGTCGTCGATGAAGATGACAACGAACCTGTCTAAGTACTCCCGGAAAACTTTATTCATTAGGTTCATGAATATCGCCGGTGCGTTGGTCACTCCAAATGGCATTACAAGAAATTCATAATGTCCATAACGAGTTCTGAACGCCGTTTCCAGCATCTCAGTCGACGATGTAAGGGCCGAGATCCCTTCACCGGGAGTGACCCCTTGGACAGAAGTTTGCGTCAGGGTAATAACTTCACTATAGTCGATTACTTTTTGCTTTGCATCGTGGTATTCAGTTGGAATATCCTGCACCTCATTTTACGGGGAAAGAGCCGGGATCCCTTCACCGGGAGTGACCTCTTTAGCAAAGGTTTTCGCCACTATATTTTTATAAAAAGCTATCCGGTTCCTTCAACGATATCAAGTTCATTACGTTAAAGGTTTTTCGCCAAAAACCATTCGTAGCCCTCCGTCATTTCAGACGGGAAGCGCGTAGTATTCATGCTATGTTTGTTGGCCAAAGTCATGGCAGGGTGTATGGTAGCTATTTGTTACTTTTCTGTTGCATAGATAGATGCGTTAGTTTGGGACAGTCGTACTGCCTTGTTGGCCAAAGTCAAGGGTAGGTACGGGTGGGTTCAAATTAACCTGGATAATGACGAGTAGAACTTGACATGTGACTTATGATTTGTTGGCCAAAGTCAAGGTCATAAGAGCATGGGGTAAAAATCACATCGGGAGTTTATAAAGAAACTGAAACTTGCCAGATATGCGCATACCTTCTGGAGTGTGATAACGTGAGTGGATTCCATCACGTTATCATGCGATGATAGTTGGATCCCGATTCCCACTGATGAGTTGGTTTACTCATCGGGTGATCCCGACTAATTCTTCTTTCAGGTTTGGAGGAGAATTTGAGGTTACAGTGGGAGGTTTCCTGATTAGATAATTTGACAACCATTCTGATCTAGGTTAGAATGCACGCTGAGTGTTTCTTTTCTCTCTCTCTCTCTGGCAGGGACCATGACCCAACCCTTGACTATGTCTCAGTGACCAAGTTAACCGAACCTTCTTAAAACACTGGCTTTTGGATTGTCTGAGTTGCATACCTCATTGCCACTCCTTCTTTTACCCTTTTCTCCAGAACACCCCGTATTACTATGAACGTCCACTTCTATTGGATAAAACCATTGTATGGTTATATACGAACTCGAAGGAACTTGTTCCGGATTCGAGGATGGTTTCCGGTTCTGGAGAAAACGAATAGGACTATTCAGTTGTCTTTTCCTTTTACCTTCTCTCAGGTTGCGAGTGCTCCTTGGATTAGGACGGTACACCTATTACGCTAATTGGATAGTCTTCTTCTAAACCATAGGCAGGTGTCGAATGGTAAGGAATGAAGAAAACCAATTAGCCTAACGAAGGTGTACAGAGGGTATTAAGTAAAGACAAATAAAGGGATTAGAAAGTGGGCAAAGTAAACTATGACTACTATTCATGACCAAACCAAGTATTTCATCGCCACTCCAACTTCACTTTTGTATTTCTCCAGGACACTCTGTATCACTGCGAAGATCCACGATTATTTGGATACTCCATCGTACGGTTATATACGAACTCGAAGGAACTTGTTCCTGTTCGGGGATGGATTCTGATTCAGAAGAAATAGGAATAAGGTTTATTCAGTTGTATTTTATCTTCACCTTCTCTTAGGTTACGAGTAATTCTAGGATTAGGAGAGTACACCCATTATGCTTATTGGATAGTCTTCTTCCAAACCATAGGCTGGTGCCGAACGGTAGGGAAGGAAGAAAACCATTTGGCTTAAAGGGGTGTACAGAAGGTAATGATTAAAGACATATAAAGGGATTTGGAGAGATGGCGAAGAAATATACGGTTATAGTTGTGAATCTGATAATGGAAGAGGCATTACTAAGAATACCCGGATACCCCTTCGAAACATTTACATGTTTCAGTTTCACTGTGTACTGTTAAAAGAAAACTGATTTCCCAATTAGTCCTTGCTCCAGGGTATGTATTTACCAGGTTTGTTTCTCACATCTGTATGGTTTTACAGATGATGAGTGGGAGTAAGTTATTGGTAATTGGGTGATCATCCTCATTATATCGGGATTCGTTGTAATTGGTGATATTTGAGGAAATCGCCTGGGTTGTTTGCCGGACGTCAAATATTTGGTTTTGAATATTCGTTGTTATGCACCAATTTCAAATTGATATATCTGTACGTTTATTTTTATAAAGTGAGATATAACTTTTTGAAATTATGTCCATGACATTTACCTATATTAGTGGATGGTTTGGTAAGGAGCTTTAAACAACGGTGTAATTCTTCTTAACCATAAGTACAGTTTTCAACCTACGACACACAGGAAATGAGTTATTAGACTCAAGCGACTTATACAGAGCATTGTATGTTGTCCAGTGTCCATGAGGACAGAGGGGGTGGTACTCGTACTATATTCTGTTTACTTGTGATTTCTCTAGTTCTTAGACATGTGTTTCGTAGAAATGCGAGGTCTAAGTTTTGAGAAGTTATAGATATAAGAATAAAGTAGAGAACCAAGTGTTGCAAGTATCAGTATTCTTCAAGGTGAACGAAGATGTAGATACTTGTGTATGGTATTCAGTTGATAGTAATGATTAAGAGAACTTGCTTCTCTTTCAGGTTACTCATAATTGGAAGCACTCCTAAGTTGAGTAATGCTGATCGGCCTCTCTCCATTTAGTTGACATGCACTGGAGACAGCTGCATGATTTGAATCTGGTTCCAATTAAATCAGTGCCTCTGTTTCTATATTGGATATAGAATAGTTCATATCTTAACAATGTTAAGATACGGGGAGTTGTCCGGCTTATGCTTAAAACCAGACTCTGGATAACTCAAGGCACGTTTCTATAATGGCTGCTTGTGGGTTGACCCGGGCTATGACGAGGGTTGACTTTCTACCATCTGGAAGATCAACAGTGATATTGTTCTTGACTCGCCACAGTTTTAGTAAAATGGATTTTTTCAGAAAATAGTAGTGGGAGTATGGTAGAACTGGAAGTGATTCCAGAACCGCAAACGATTACTGAAAATTTGATAAGAACCTAAAGATTCAATCTGGTTTGACATTCCATTGGCCACTCCTTAGATATGGTGGGTAACCTCAGGCACCCGAGAGGTACTCCGGTAGCCTCAAGAACGGTGACAGGGAGGTTCTTGTTTACCCAGACTTGACACTACTGTTGTTCCAGGCTATGAGACATGGCAGGAGGATGAATATAGCATCGTTCTAAATTAGCTTTAGAAGTGTACGTGTATATGACTCTGCCAGAGGGTTGTCGTAGTCAGTGGGAGCAGCGGAAGTATAATGGACAAGTAGCTTATGTCTATTTATGGACTAAAGTAGATATAGCGGAGATAGATCATCTATTTCTGAAGTGACAGTCATGGACTTTGACTTCATCAGAATAGGGGATGGATCTGTTAAGAAGGTAGTAGGGTGTGATGTCCTGGTATTTGGATGACATACACAGAGTAGGAAATGAAATTCCTATACTACGATCGGTTATGCTTTGGTTGCACACAGTGGTTTCTCCACATAGGACTTGGATATTATATCAGAAATTCTGGTTACTAAATCTATGGTTTTAGATCTAGATTTGGGTAGTTTCCCAATCTGGGTACTTTGACAGCATTCTAAAGGTGTTTTAGAATGGACGACTCCTGGCACGGTAGTGTACCTGCAGGTGATGGAGTCACCCTCTCTAAAGGTGTCTTACAGGCTAAAGAGAAGAGGGATGTGCATGATTGGCAGATCACTTGTTTAGGCAATTGAGTTGATCATGAGATGTCAAGTACCACACCAGACGTTATTTTTGCACTAGATGCAATAAGTTGATATTAATCCTATCCTGGAGAAACCTTCGGAAGCAGTTTTACAACATAAGTGGATGTTCTAGGGAAATGATAACGGCAGCCTCCTTCGGGAGACAGTTATCATTCCAGGCTTCCAAGGTGACCTGGATGACAGAGTGGCTGTCAGAGTTATAGTTTTTCCTCTGACGAGGGGCAGTATTTTGGACAGGTGGTCCAAGTGGATACTGAGGGAGGTGTGGCGCAGGATACTGATTAAGTTCAGTTGACGATACAGTCTAAGAAGTTTGGATTTGGAGTTCATTTATGAACTAGGTCCCATCAGATATCCAAACATATTCTAAGACAGGTATTGCTCATTTCGGGAGATGGTTTTCTCCGCGAACTTGAGAAAAAGAGAGACATAGAAAGAAACATCAGAGCGGATCCACTCACTGAGGCTATTCCTCGAACGCAATAGTTTCGCAAACGGGCTTTGTGAGACTGATTAGTAGAGGAGTTGGGTGTTTGGTATCACACGGGCTGTGAGTATGCGATATCGCAATAATTAGCCTTGAGTGCAAGTGGGAGATTATTGGATATAGTGCCCTCAGAGTCAATTATTGGATCACAGGCACGTGATTGCAATGATTGAGGGAGGACCTATACCGGTAGGATAGTCTTACTCAAGATGACAGTATGCTATCTGGTTTATCTTTATCATCGTGTACTGATTTAGGTGACCTTATAGGTCGCTATTACACGTTGATAGAGCCCTTAGGATTCTTGCTTGACTACCAGCAGTATGATGGCGATCATATACGTGGGAGCTGAGGTCTATAAGCACATCCTTAAAAGGTCCCTACTCGTGGGAGTTTCGAGACTGGGCATCGATACTCCATTAGTAGACTAGTGTATACAGTCGAGACCCCGACGAGGGGCGGTGGCCGGTCTCACAAGCCATTGGTATCAGTTGGATCACCTAAGATGTATACAGGTGATCATTGGGTTATGAGTACACCGGACAGGACTCGCCGGGAGCATGCTAGTTGGTATTATACCTGACATCAGATAGCAGTTTCCTGGTGACATGTGTACAGGTTAGTTCATCGACCCGAGATCATCATTTGTCTCGTGTGAGTTCCCACTGTGCTTTGATTACTACCCTACCACAGCTCAAAGGAGTCGTGCAAATAGGTTTTAGTTGGGTACAGTCCCGAGCCACATGGAGGCAGTGAGCAGATCGGCAGGGGTTTCGTCTCTCCCGGTATTAGGGGTGAGATCGCGCTGTGTCTAGGAGAGCCATTACACGAAGTCCTTGGCCAAGGCAGAAGATTTACTGGTAGGTATTCCAGTAGTATCTCAGGGTGTTCTGGGCTACACTCTGACACAACTTGTACCGCCTTTGGGGGTCTGACTTTTACCAACCCCCTAGGCCCGCCATACGATGCTCATAGACGAACGGAACGGACTGTACGGATATTGTCACTGACAGGCTCAGTAGGGTGTCAGGATGAGTTCGCTCATCGACCTCCCTTTTGGTCAATACCTGGTAGCCCGTTACGTACGGCTAGTACCTCTGACGTGCTAGTGGTTAAATCCACAGCCAAAGTATTGACGAGTCTTTAGAGTCCCCCACAGACGGTTTCTCAAGTTTCGGGCGAAACGTTGTAGAGGCCGTATGATATATGGCCGGGTCCGATCATATACATGCAGTAGTGCACGGATCATGATCGGGCGGATCATAATAGTGGGCTTTGGTTTAAGCCGGATCCTAGTATTAGATTTGTTGGACTACTTTAGTCTCATCGCATTCGCATTCAGTCGGAATGCGGGTGCAGGTATGTATATACAGGTGAGGGGTATCCTTGTGATCCGTCATGAGTTTACTTTAGATGTTACCGGATCTTTTTATTGTTGCAAACATTTGGATTAATGTTTGTAAATGGAAATTGTGAGCTAGAATTCATCATTTGGAGCATTTATTGTGACACATACACAAGTGGTGACTCATGGTCTCTTTTCTTGTGCATGTGTCACATGATGTGATGGATTTGTGAGTTGATTTGATGAGAGGAGAGAGAGGGGCAGCCAAGGGCAAGGTTGGCTCTTGTGTTATTTGTTTTCTCACTCTCATTATTCTTCTTGCAACAACACAAAAGAAAAGAGAGAGGAAACTCCTTCTTCTTCCTCTTTCTTCTCTAGCTCAAATCTCCATTAATGGCAACACCTTCAACCTCCATCCAAGCAATGGATGTAAGAGACAAAGTGATCACAAACATTCTCTACAACATCATGGACACGTCGGCTAGCACACTTCGTGCCCGAGTTGCTTCAGACGAAGCGGGAGCCCGTAAAAAGAATCGATAATGTGGTGCCCTTTCCGACGAGGAGATCGAGACCGGAGATACCGCGAGGAGCTTGGGATAGTGGCCAAAGACCGAAGGACACGGATCGATCGGTATAGCTTTCCAACCCTCTCTCTAGATAGCTAGTTGTAGGTTAATGGTTTGATCCGGGTTTTAAGCATACGATAGCGCCGGTTTCTAGTTTGAAAAAGTTTTTGTTTCCGTATTTTGGCCTCGGAAAGACGGCCGGGGCGCTACCGTAGTCTTACAGACAAGGCCAGCCATGCTCCTACGGTCGAAGAAATATCCCTCCGTAGTCGCACTTCGGCTTCTAACACTACGTGGTAATCAGTAAACAATGCACAGGTAATGAGAAATGCAGTAACTAAATCAAAAGAACTAACCAGATGGAGATCAAGAAAGTATAGCTCTGGGTCGCTGATCAAGATGTCCGCGATGTTCTCGAGGTACGTCAGGTCCTGGTCCAAGCTAGATCCACTTCTCACTCTGAGCATGCATACTCAAGTCGTCAGAGCGACACGATAGTAATATATATATACAGACACAAATGTGAACTCGTGCAATAATGGATATGAAACAGTAATCATGGAATAATGACGTGAACATGAAGTAGCCAATGCAGGTAGCTAATACAGCTGGTAAACAGTAAAGCAGTAAACAGTATGGCAAGTAGGTTGAATCAATAAGCAATGCATGTCAATGCCACTAACCCTATCAGTCTCTAAGTCTCACTGTACAGGTCGCTAAGACTATCATCAGTCCAAGTGTGAGAGTCAACCACTCGTGAGTATTCCCCACCCAAGGGTAGGACACAAGGACAAGGGAACATGGGCCCGAGTCCCTCGCTAATAATCAGTAATATCCCCATATATCTCCAGAATCGCTGCATGTGCCGGCATGGGACTCCCGAGATTCTGTTGAACTCACACTCAAACTATCCCACACCCCGTGGTCTACATCAAACGCCAACCATAAACTCAAATACCCGTCGGTCCATGACAAGTCTACGCGAGAACTGGAGACAGGATCTCCATCAATCATGTCTCGACTGATACCCAAGATAAATGGACAGTGTTTGGTGTCTTACCTATGACACCCATATAAATGCTTCCATAATTGTCCCATACCAATTATAGTTACACTTATACCTGTACCATAGACGTCGACAATGCAATATATTGATAGGGTCCACTGATTGTGTACAAGTACGTGTCACTTACACTTATCCATTGATGCTTAAACACCCACGTACTTGCCACAATCAAACACTAATATCTAACACTGGGTAATGCACATGATCACTAAGTTACCAATGCAATTGTTGGGGTAAAAATTTACACCCCGGTTGACCGAGTCAAAGTCAAGGTCAACCCCAAGCCAGGTGGGCCCAAGCCCAGGTCAAGTGGGCCCATGCCCAGGTCGAGTCCGAAACATGAAGCGGCCGACCCTCCCCATGCCAAAAATGAAATCATGTAATAAATAATTTTTATGTAATTTTTTATACATGAATGTATGCAAAATGGGCATAAAACCAATATTTTGTAAGCCCATGGTTTATGTGCAAAAAGAAATGGCACATGAACCATGGGATGGGCTAAAATGCCATTTTTTGCAAAGCCCAAGGGGCTATATGTAAATGTGTAAGCCTATAAAAGGCAACATGATGATGAATAAAAAAACACTTTTCATTCCCCAAAAAAAAAAACCTAGGGTTCTTTGTGCCTCCTGCTTCTTCTCCAAGGTTCTAAACCTTCTCATTTCTTTTGAATTAAATCAAGAGTTTTACTCTTTCTTTTCCAAAACTAAGTGGTTTTCCACCACAAAACCCACAAAGGGGAACTCAGATCTCCCATCAGATCTCAAAAAGGAGTGATTTTTAAAATCTCCTACTTCTTGATCTTCAAGATCCGGCCAAACAACAGGAGGAAGAAGAAGAACCCCCTTTATCAGCTTCAAAACATCATAGGAGTTTAACTCCATACATATATACATAATAAATATTTCATTTCTGAAGCACAGTTTCTGTTTCTTAGGCTAAAAGCCTCTTGTCCTCTCCAGCGCGCAGCGCAAGTGCGCAAAGCGCCCGCGTGCCGACACGTGGTGTGCGCGTTTGCGCAAGTGCGCAAAGCGCCCGCGTGCCGACACGTGGCGCGCGCGCGCTTGCGCACCTGCGCGCAACGCGCAAGTGCGCAAAGCGCCCGCGTGCCGACACGTGGCGCGCGCGCTTGCGCACCTGCGCGCAGCGCTCTTGCGCAAAGCGCCCGCGTGCCGACACGTGGCGCGCGCGCTTGCGTACCTGCGCGCAGCGCTCATTGCGCAAAGCGCCCGCGTTCCGACACGTGGCGCGCTTGCGCCTGAGCGCACAGCACCTAAGCGCACAGCGCTCAAGGCGCTGGCCCCCATGCATCCTTTGGATGCCTTTTCCCCTTTATTCATATACATATGTATATATATACATTTGTATACAAATGTACACATACACATACTCCGCAACATTCTCCCCGTAAAAACTCTGCGTGGCTCCCGATATATCCAAAACCCCTCTTTTCAAAACAGAACACACGCACACCGCACATTGGGTTCGCATGACCATTTTAACCCGTTAATCGGAGGTTCCCTCGCCCCAAAGGCGAGGGGTAATTAACGGCAGCTTAGTCCGCGGCTGCCGGAGATTCGGATCCCCACAATCATTAAACCCCGGCCTACCCTAGGCAGGGGGAATCTGTAGTACGCCTGACAAGCGCGCGCGTATTCCCATCTCAATGGGGTGACGAAAAACACCCTACAGCAATGACATCTATATAATGTGATGAGAATACAATAATTAAGGCATGATTAAGATGTCATCAGTCGGTGTCCTACCACTTGCATAATTTATTATAAATCATACATGCAAAATTTAGCGAAACAATGAAAAGGGGGTAAGTAGTATGTTTAATTATCTATCCATCAAAATTGGTTTCACGTTAATCGGGTTTCAGAACCGCTAGATATGGCCATTTCATTTTAAGTGTTCACTGCTGGAAATCCGGTTTCAGAATCGGAAGTCCGTTTCGTAACACATTTTAATCCCAGTTGGGATCGTAATTAGGTGACACTATAGTTGAATAATATTTAGGGTTATCAGTTGGGTTTCCACTTCAATTGGCGGATCAGTAATATATTATGTCGACAGGGAGTTATGGACAGGTTATGTTCGATGCATAAAATCTGCCTCTGCAGAATTCAGCAAAACGCATCGGCACTATAAAATGAGTTAAAAATATCAAACGGTTGTGAAATCCAACGAGAACAGTGGAGTAAGAATTCCAATTCAATTTTATACACAACGATATAGGGTTCCACGCATTCTCATATTTGAACGGGGAAAATACAGGGGTTTATAAACAGGGGTTAACTGGGATTTCCGTTCTGGACTGCAGTCCAGAATCGTAATACTCCGCAATTATCTCCATCATAATTAGTTATAATTCAGTTACCAACTATATAATACTGTAGGTTAAATAGTTATCTTCGATACGAGTCATCGAACGCTAAAATCCGGTTCATACACAATTTGTTATAAATTTTACGGTTTAGCATGTACGAAGGTTTTCAGGTTTTACGACAGAAATCGGGACATCATTTTACGTGAGCAAACGGCATCGTATTGTAACCAAAGTCTCAAGAGACATTCATTATAACTCGGACCATCACAGGTTATTTGTTTTCGTCAATTTAACGGGGTCTCCCATTCAGGTTTCGTATCGAACACTTGGATTATAACGATTCACATGAAATTATATGCGGAAATGATTGGTAATATGAATTGTAATATATAAAAGTAGAATGAAGCAAGTATTAAATTTGCCAGAAGATGTGTTGATGATGGTACGGCAGCGGCAACGGCACGATCGCGTCACGAACGCAGCACCAGTTCAGCCTTGTCGGATCTTGCTTCTTGGACTCGATGGCTCGGCGGTTGCGATGGGCGTGCGCTGGCGTTGTGATGAATGGCGTGTTGATGATGATGACGGCTTAAGGAATCGAGGCCGCAGATTTAACGGCGACGACGATGACCAGAATAGCGGCAAAAGCGATTTGTGTAAGTGTTCGACGAAAAGCCGGGGGCTCGACTGTGAACTAGGGTTCGAGAGCAGAAATGTGAAGGCTCAGGAGTCGTGCATGGGCTCGGCTGCGGCGTAGGGGTCGCCGCGATGCTTGCAAAGGGGAGGCCGGCGGTTGGTGGTCGAGGTGGCCGGCAGTGAGCTCGGGGTGAGCCCGGTAGTGATGAAGATGGTGTCGGGGAGGTAGCACGGTGGTCGGAGGTGGCAGGCGTAGGCGAGAAGGAGAAGTCGACGGTGAGGCGAGCACCGGCGTCGACGAGGCGCAGGCACGGTTGATGGGTTAGGTTCTTGTCGGGTGGTGGGGAAGTGAGTCGGGGAGGTAGGTGGAGGAAGAGAGGAGGAGAAGAGAAGGAAGGCGAGGAGGTGGAGACGAGGGTGTGGGTATGGTCGACGACGACGAGGTGAACGTCGGCGACGAGGACAGGCGAGGGGCGTGGGCGGTGACAGAGGAGGTGGGTGCGTGGGTGGAGAAGGATCTCGGGCTCAAGGTGCGAGGGGATGAAGGGAGAGAGAGGGACGAGGTTGATGGGGGGAAAAGTGAGCATGTGCGCGTAGTCGTGGGGACGTGGGGCGACGGAGACGAGGCGTCGGCGCGGAGCGGGGCGACATGGGAAGCGCAGGAAAGGAGCGGGAAACAAAAACGAAGTGGGGAAGAGGGATGGAGGCGGGTCGGGTCGGGTTGTTTGGGCGCGGGTATGGGCCTGGGCCGGAGGAGTTTGGGGATTTATGTATGTTTACTTAGTTTTGGTTTTTCGCTGGGGCTGAGAAAATGAATTTAATTGGAGAGGGAGAGAGAGATGGGACGGGGTTTGGAAATTAAATAAAAATAGAAAAGGAGATAGGGAGAAGTGAGCCTGCTTGGGAATTAGAAGTAGGAAAAGGAAAGAGGGGTAAGTAAATAGGATTTTAGTTTGGTTAGGAGTTTAATAAACTAATTTAAATAGAAGTTATACAAAATATATATATTTAAATCGGAATAGATCTGGATTAAATTCTGGAAAAATAAGGAAAATTTATAGAAAATTCAAGAAAATACCTGGAGACTTATTTATTAAGATACGCTAAATATTTATAGGCGACTGGGTATAGAAAAAGGGGAAATAATAAAGGGAAAAATGAAAAGGATTTAAGTAATAGGGTTAGTTTTAGGTAAAAGGATTTAAGAAGGGTAATAGAATAAAGGAATTAGGATTTTTTTAATACTTAAATGATTATAAGTATAACTAGGTAAATTTGTGAGTGATCCCTTTTATAAAAATACGGCTATTGGCGATAAAAAAGAACTGGGTATTACATCATACCACCCTTACAAAAATTTCATCCTCGAAATTTAAAATAAACAATTACCAATAAATGATGTGCAAAGTCACAAAATCAAGTACTAACATATAGTGATTTACTTAAAACAGTTAGGAAATTCTAAGGTCCATATAAGTATAAGAAATAACGCAACTAACAGAATATGCCTAAGCAAGCATAAGACAGGACCATCTATAAGGATAAATTATATGCATAATACCAAAAATTAAAATAGCAATAACAAACGATAGTGAAGGGTTTGCCGATAGGTCAAACTATTTTAGAATAAATGTATCGATCAAACAAATTTTAAAATAACTTAGAAAACCCATATGGTGAAAATAAGAAACATAGCACAAAATAATATGCGCGATATATGTTTGCGCTATTGAAAATGTCAAAAATAGTGAAGCATTTAAAATGAATAAGCGGAAGTAGTTACTAACACGCAATTTTTCGATAAATATAAAATAACGAAAACTAAATTTTCGAATAACGATGTCCCTAAATGTAATTATGGTAATAGAAGATAGCATAAAAATATATAGGGGCTAGCCAGGGTGGGGACTATAATGGAGTATGGCCCACTCAAAAGGTCGGACTGTGGTACTTCAAACTGAATGTCGAAGAGACTGGGGTCGGGTCAGCACAGGGCGTAAGGGTGAACAGTCATGAATCTCAGGAGGGAAAGAAATGTGTTGGGGAGGGAGAACAGTCAAAGCATCATGCGAACCAAATATCGGAAGATTAGTGAACTCAAAAATTTTATTATCATTTCAGAAAATTTCCAACAAGGTACTCACGAAAGATACCGAGTGACCCTAAGCTATACATAGATTTATTTGGCCAGAGGAGACAAAAGCTAAATCACGTCAGTCGTGGTTGTGGAAGTTCAGTAGGTTATGGTAGGCTTGCGCGCTCAGATAGGGGCGTCCATTTCCATAGAGCCTCGCAGGGATCGCCACTGGAGGTTCTTCTGCCGTGGGGTCTTCTTCTTCTGGTCCCTCTGCCTCGACTGGAGCTTCTTCATCATAGTATGCTTCCACATGATTTGCCTCTTCTGGATCTTCTTCCACGGGATTTCCTTCCACTGGATTCTCCTCACGGGTTTCCTCTCCTGGATTTTCTTCCATCGGGTCCTCCTCGGAATCTTCCTCTATTGGGTCCTCTTCATGGTTTTCTCCCTCCCTGTCGGAATCACCGATCATGTCAACTTCTGGGGCTGCGACTCCCTCATCCTCGGAATCGCCGTTTCCGAAAATCACCTGTGGGCCGTTGATCTCTTCATCTGAACTCACCAGCATGCAGTCCAAGGAAACGCACGACCCTGTGTCCTCATCTTGAGGCGGCGTTGCTCCAGGGTGGTCCATGGCCTGAAAAGGAAGAGTCATGATTAGGCAGTGGAACACACTAAGAAAATAACTAAGGATACGGAGAACGAGGAAGGTACGCGGTAGGTAAGGACCGAAAATCAAAATTTAGAATACTGATGCAATAAGTAGTATAAGGAAAATAAGTGGCAAGGGGACAACACATACATCACAACTCAGAATTTCATTGCATTTCAACTAAAGTTCAACGGATACAAGATTTTAAACGAAGGGAAATATTTACAAAAGAGCGACAATATTTTTATTGAAAGCAGAAAATGTGATAATTCTTCTTTGATTTCTAGACCGCTGGATTCTCGTTACGCGAGTTGAATCCTGCGCTGGGTCCGTACTATCCTTGAAGCTCGAACTAGGAAATAACCATCACTTAGCAGGAGTGGAGTGTGTGGACGAATCTCCTCCTTGTAGCTCCTTCCTTTTAGGGCAACCATTGGCAACCATTGACAAGGTGTTCGCTGGATCCGCAAATCAGGCACTGCCTTTTGACGCTGCGACAATCTCTCTGAAAGTGTCCTGGCTTCTTGCAGTATCCACAACGTTGAGTCTTCCGCTGCTTCCGCTGCTGGGGAACAAGTGGGCGCTTCATCTTCACTTCTTTCACTTGTTTAACGGGGATTCCCTTACGAGTGGAGGCTTCCGCTGGTGCCTGAGTCATCTGCCTTCCTAACCCTTCAGCTAACAGGTCGTTCGTTCGCCCCTGGGCTTCCTTCAAACCCTGCAGTACATTCAAAATCTCGACGGTCTGATTCTAGGGAGTGGAGGTAGAAGAAGAGTCGTAGGAAGACATGGTCCTGAAACAACAATTTTGAGGACGATATAAGGCACAAGCTATAAGAATTAAAATACAACATGGATTAGGCAAGGAATCAAGAATATCGGGTGACGTAAAATTCAACAAGTGGAAATCAACTGTAGAACTCTAAGTCACTCAAATAGAGTACAGTATTATAACTATGCTGCAGTTCATAATTACAACCACGTAACTCTGCTAAGTCACCCAAAACTCTAGCGGATGGATCAAAATGTATGGCAGAATACATCAAGATCAAGAATAACAAGTTTACAATCTAGACCGAAGGATGTTTTAGATTGTCAAGCACAACACGAAGACTGCAATCCCAATTGAAGCAAAACCTGGCTCTGATACCAACAAAACCATGTCACGCCCCGCTTCCCAAAATACGGAATACGAGGAGCTGACAAGGCCAGCCATGCTCCTACGGTCGAAGAAATATCCCTCCGTAGTCGCACTTCGGCTTCTAACACTACGTGGTAATCAGTAAACAATGCACATGTAATGAGAAATGCAGTAACTAAATCAAAAGAACTAACCAGATGGAGATCAAGGAAGTATAGCTCTGGGTCGCTGATTAAGATGTCCGCGATGTTCTCGAGGTACGTCAGGTCCTGGTCCAAGCTAGATCCACTTCTCACTCTGATCATGCATACACAGGTCGTCAGAGTGACACGATAGTAATATATATACAGACACAAATGTTAACTCATGCAATAATGGATATGAAAAAGTAATCATGGAATAATTACGTGAACATGAAGTAGCCAATGCAGGTAGCTAATACAGCTGGTAAACAGTTAAGCAGTAAACAGTATGGCAAGTAGGTTGAATCAGTAAGCAATGCATGTCAATGCCACTAACCCTATCAGTCTCTAAGTCTCAATGTACAGGTCGCTAAGACTATCGTCAGTCCAAGTGTGAGAGTCAACCACTCATGAGTATCCCCCACCCAAGGGTAGGACCCAAGGACAAGGGAACACATGCCCGAGTCGCTTGCTAATAATCAGTAATATCCCCATATATCTCTAGAATCGCTGTATGTGCCGGTATGGGACACCCGAGATTCTGTTGAATTCACACTCAAACTACCCCACACCCCGTGGTCTACATCAAACGCCAACCATAAACTCAAATACCCGTCGGTCCATGACAAGTCTACACGAGAACTGGAGACAGGATCTTCATCAAGCATGTCTCGACTGATACCCAAGATAAATGGACAATGTTTGGTGCCTTACCTATGACACCCATATAAATGCTTCCATAATTGTCCTATACCAATTATAGTTACACTTATACATGTACCATAGACGTCGACAATGCAATATATCGATAGGGTCCGCTGATTGTGTACAAGTACGTGTTACTTACACTTATCCATTCATGCTTAAACACTCACGTACTTGCCACAATCAAACAATAATATCTAACAATGGGTAATGAACATGATCACTAAGTTACCAATGCAATGACATCTATATAATGTGATGAGAATACAATAATTAAGGCATGATTAAGATGTCATCAGTCGGTGTCCTACCACTTTCATAATTTATTATAAATCATACATGCAAAATTTAGCGAAACAATGAAAAGGGGGTAAGCAGTATGTTTAATTATCTATCCATAAAAATTGGTTTCACGTTAATCGGGTTTCAGGACTGCTAGATATGGCCATTTCATTTTAAGCGTTCACTGCTGGAAATCTGGTTTCAGAATTGGAAGTCCGTTTCGTAACACATTTCAATCCCAGTTGGGATCGTAATTAGGCGATGCTATAGTTGAACAATATTTAGGGTTATCAGTTAGGTTTCCACCTCAACTGGAAGATCAGTAATATACTATGTTGACAGGGAGTCATGGACAGGTTATGTTCGATGCGTAAAATCTGCCTCTGCAGAATTCAGCAAAACGTATCGGCACTATAAAATTAGTTAAAAATATCAAACGGTTATGAAATCCAACGAGACTAGTGGAGTAAGAAGTCCAATTCAATTTTATATATAATGATATAGGGTTCCTTGCATTCTCATATTTGAACGGGGAAAATACATGGGTTTATAAATAGGGGTTAACTGGGATTTCCGTTCTGGACTGCAGTCCAGAATCGTAATCCTCCGCAATTATCTTTATCATAATTAGTTAGAATTTAGTGACCAACTATAGAATACTGTAGGTTAAACAGTTAGCTTCGATACGATCCATCAAACGCTAAAATCCAATTTATACATAATTTATTATAAATTTTACGGTTTAGCATGTACGAAGGTTTTCAGGTTTTACGACAAAAATCGGGACATCATTTTACGTGAGCAAACGGCATCGTATTGTAACCAAAATCTAAAGGGACATTCATTATAACTCGAGCCATCACAGGTTATTTGTTGTCGTCAATTTAACGGGGTCTCCAATTCGGGTTTCGCATCGAACTCTTGGATTATAACGATTCACATGAAATTATATGCGGAAATGATTGGTAACATGAATTGTAATATATAAAAGTAGCATGAAGCAAGTATTAAACTTGCCTGAAGATGTGTCGATGACGGTACGACAGAGGCAACGGCACGATCATGTCACGAACGCAGCACCGGTTCAGCCTTGTCGGATCTTGCTTCTTGGACTCGATGGCTCGGCGGTTGCGATGGGCGTGCACTGGCGTTGCGATGAATGGCGTGTTGATGACGATGATGGCTTAAGGAATCGAGGCTGCAGATTTAACGGCGACGACGGTGACCAGAATAGCGGCAAAAGCGATTTGTGTAAGTGTTCGACGAAAAGTCGGGGGCTCGACTGTGAACTAGGGTTCGAGAGCAGAAATGTGAAGGCTCGGGAGTCGTGCAGGGGCTCAGCTGCGGCGTAGGGGTCACCGCGATGCTTGCAAAAGGGAGACTGGCAGTTGGTGGTCGAGGTGGCCGGCGGTTGGTGGTCGAGGTGGCCGACAGTGAGCTCGGGGTGAGCCCGGTAGTGATGAAGATGGTGTCGGGGAGGTAGCACGGTGGTCGGAGGTGGCAGGCGTAGGTGAGAAGGAGAAGTTGACGGTGAGGCGAGCTCCGGCGTCGGTGCAGCCATGGTTGATGGGTTGGGTTCTCGTCGGGTGGTGGGGAAATGAGTCGGGGAGATAGGTGGAGGAAGAGAGGAGGAGAAGAGAAGGAAGGCGAGGAGGTGGAGACGAGGGTGTGGGTATGGTCGACGATGAAGAGGTGAACGTCGGTGACGAGGATAGGTGAGGGGCGTGGGCAGTGACAGAGGGGGTGGGTGCGTGGGTGGAGAAGGATCTCGGGCTCGAGGTGCGAGTTGATGAAGGGAGAGAGAGGGACGAGGTCGATGGGGGGAAAAGTGAGCATGCGCGTGTAGTCGTGGGGACGTGGGGCGACGGAGATGAGGCGTCGGCGCGGAGCGGGGAGACGTGGGGAGCACTGGAAAGGAGTGGGAAACAAAAACGAAGTGGGGAAGAGGGATGGAGGCGGGTCGGGTCGGGTTGTTTGTGCGCGGGTATGGGCCTGGCCGGAGGAGTTTGGGGATTTATGTATGTTTACTTAGTTTTTGTTTTGGGCTGGGGCTGAGAAAATGAATTTAATTGGAGAGGGAGAGAGAGATGGGCCGGGATTTGGAAATTAAATAAAAATAGAAAAGGAGATAGGGAGAAGTGGGCCGGCTTGGGAATTAGAAGTAGGAAAAGGAAAGAGAGGTAAGTAAATAGGATTTTAGTTTGGTTAGGAGTTTAATAAACTAATTTAAATAGAAGTTATACAAAATATATATATTTAAATCGGAATAGATCTGGATTAAATTCTGGAAAAATACGGAAAATTTGTAGAAAATTCAGGAAAATACCTGGAGACTTATTTATTAAGATACGCTAAATATTTATAGGGGACTGGGTATAGAAAAAGGGAAAATAATAAAGGGAAAAATGAAAAGGATTTAAGTAATAGGGTTAGTTTTAGGTAAAAGGATTTAAGAAGGGTAATAGAATCAAGGAATTAGGATTTTTGAATACTTAAATGATTATAAGTATAACTAGGTAAATTTGTAAGTGATCCCTTTTATAAAAATACGGCTATTGGCGAAAAAATAGAACTCAGTATTACATAACCCGAACGAAGATCTAACTTAGAGAAAACACAAGATCCACTTAGCTGATCGAACATATCGTCGATACGCTGTATCGGATACTTATTCTTTATTGTTACTTCGTTCAAGGCTCTATAATCGATGCACATTCTGTATGAACCTTCCTTCTTCTTCACAAGCAGTACTGGTGATCCCCAACTTGAAGTACTGGGACGAATCCATCCTTTCGCCAGTAATTCGTCCAATTGAGTTCGGACCTCCTTCAAACCTTCCGGACTTAATCGATACGGTGTTTTGATCACCGGTTGTGCTCCAGGTACTAAATCAATGCTGAATTCAAGAGCTTGATTGGGAGACAAACCTGATATATCGTCAGGAAACATATCTTCAAACTCTCGAACTACTTCTGGTTTTGATCCTTCCTCCGCTTGAATTGCTGCAATCACTACATCCTTTGGCTTTGCTTTGTATGTACTTGGCTCCAGTGTACGGTTTCCACTCTTGAACTAGAAGACCGGATGGTCTGGAATCTCGAATACTACCCTCCTTTAACAACAGTCAATGGTAGCATAAAATGTTCCGAGCCAATCCATACCTAGAACCACATCGAAGTTCGGTATGTCCAGTACCTTGATGTCATCATAGAATTCTCTGCTGCAGACGACTACTGGACACAAGCTATATCCCATTGTTGCCTTTAGAACGACGTTCCCTGAACTGACATTCCAACTGGATACAAGCGGTGTGACTGGAATCGCATGAGTTCGGACGAACCGTTGCGACATAAAGCAATGAGATGCTCCAGTATCGAATAATGCTAGTGCAGAAAGTGAGGCTACTAAGATTGTACCTAAGGTATGTGGGATATGTTTTAGGTATAGGAAAAATATGTAGGTAGGTGTTAAGACCAAAAGAAAAGCTTGAGAAGAAAAGGTTACCAGTGATGACTTGGCCAGTGGCCTCAGCTTCTTCCATGGTCATCGTGAAAGCCTGTCACCGTGGTACATTCCTCCTGGCCGGAGCAGCATTCCTCGGAACGTTTCTTTCAGCTTGATGGAATTGACGAGGAGGAGGTGCAGTCGGTGGTCCTCTAGGTGGTAGAGCAGGGAGAGCGAGTCTTGGAGCAGGTGCCTAAAGGGCTGGTCTCTACTGGTAGGCGATTGCTGGCCTGGGTGCAGCAATTGGGTTGTGTCTTCGGGGACAAGACCCAATGTCATGAGTAGCTGAGCCGCAAACTAAGCAAAGACGGTTGGCTCACCGGCAGTCTTTCGCCAAATGTCCATCTCTCCTGCAGTTGGAACAAAAGGCTGGGCTGGGCTTGTTGTTCGGTACTCCCGGTCTCTTGGGCATAAATGGTGGCCTTGAAGAGGCTCCTCCTGCCATCTGGTTGGCAGGGCGTTGTTCCCTGATTTAAAATCAGGAAAAAGGTTCAGAGGAAGCATCACGTGCTAGCACGTGACCAGCAGTCACGTGTTGGCACGTGACGTTTAAAGCAGCGGCACAGAGCACATTCATTCCCTGATTAAGAATCAGGAAAAAGCTTTAGAAGAGGCATCACGTGCTCACACGTGACCAGTGGTCACGTGACGGCACACGATGGTTAAACAGCGGCCAAAAAACAGAGCGCAGAAGAAGAGAAGCCCATTCCAGGGATCACGTGCGCACACGTGACCAGGGGTCACGTGCGCACACGTGACCAACGGTCACGTGGCCACACGTGACCGGCTTCAAAAGCCTTGTTCTTTGACAAAATTAAATTCTGTGGAAAGATCTTTCAAATATTTCCAAAATGAAAAAGAATTATCTGAAACCGTTGGATTAAAAATTCGAGGGTGATTAAATATCACCAATGTATGGAAAAATCTTGGACATGGAAAGATTTCCCCCTAAATCTAACCGAAATAACAAAGAGATATCTTTGGATTTAAAATCCAATGGTGAATAAAATTCACCTAATAATCTAAAGGCCCAGATTAATGATGAAGATAAATCAAATCTCTCAATAAACAAATGAAATCTTTCAATGAAAGATTCACTAAAACAGATTGATTATTTTCCTTCTCCTATAAATAAGAGCCAAAGGAGAGAGTTTAGAAAGAGATACAGAGAGAGAGAGAGCCTTGGAATCTGGAAAATTCAGAAAAAAGAATTCGATTCTCTGCAAAAGAAAAAACCCTAGGTAAGAAAAGAGAGGCTTCAAAAAGAGAATTTAATTCTCAAAAGAGTTTAACTCTTATATAAAAAAAGGAACTTAGTTTTTTCTCTGGTTGAGGATCTGCAAAGTGCACATCTCCCCATGAATTGAGAATTTAATTCTCATTGGGTTGAGATCCTACCATGCAGATCTAAAACATAGAGGAAGAACTGAGTTTTGAGAATTTAATTCTCACAGAATTATAGGAATTTAATTCCTTTGAGATAAAATTAGGGTTTAACCCTATGTTATAGGAATTTAATTCCTTCAAAATAGACCAAACCAGGGTTTAACCCAAATTGAGAACTTAATTCTCTCAAAATCACAGGAATTTAATTCCCTTAATAAAAAGAGAAGAAATTAGGGTTTCACCCTATGCCAGAATTTAATTCTCTACATATATGAGGAATTTAATTCCTGCAGAAAAGAAATTAAGGTTTAACCCTATCCAAGAATATAAGTCTTCGGAAGGAAATAGGAATTTAATTCCTCTAAAGTTTATTGCTAGGGTTTGACCCTATGAAGAATTTAATTCTTAAAAGATGAACAGATCCTTAAAATATGCAAAGAGTCAGAGTCACGTGCTACCACGTGACACCTGCAAAGATCCACAGAAAAGAACTTTGAGGCAACACCTCACGTGTTACCACGTGACTCCTGCAAAGATCCACAGAAAAGAACTTTGAGGCAACGCCTCACGTGCCCCACGTGACCCCTAAAGAACACAAAGAAAAAGCAAAAGAAACAGAAGCTATGGGCGCCCTCACGTGCCCCACGGGACCCCTTGGCTGAAGCTCTAACAGACAAACAATTAATTTCCCATCACGTGACAGCACGTGATGTTCCAAAGTATTCAATACTTTTAACAGAACAAAGAGAAGCAGGGCGCTCTCACGTGCTACCACGTGACCCCTCTTGCCTCAGTGTTTAACACTAAATTGAAACCTCTGTATCCAATGTTTAACACTGATTCGCCTTAGTGTTTAACACTAATTGAAAAACTCTATTTGCAGTGTTTAACACTGAATTTCTTAGTGTTTAACACTAGACTAAAGTCTCTGTTTCTAGTGTTTAACACCGATTTGTCTTAGTGTTAAACACTAATTTGGAATCTCTATTACTAGTGTTTAACACTGATTTGCTTTAGTGTTTAACACTAATTTGAAAGCCCCGTTGCTAGTGTTTAACACTGATTATCTTTTAGTGTTAAACACTAACTTGCTAACCTTAATCTCAGTGTTCAACATTGTTGGTCTTTAGTGTTTAACACTAGTTTTAGCCCAATTGGCTAAGTTTCTAGAGGCAAAGCCTCTCCTTCAATGAACTAACAGAAGGCCAATACTCCAATTATGATTGGACTTAGCCCAAGCTGGCCATAAGTCCTCAATTCAAACTTAACGGGGCTAATGAGCTCATAATATTATTAATTGGTCTTGGTTCCAAATTAGGCCAAAGACTATTTAATCTACCTTGGTTCAAGGGTACGTCTCTTCACTCCTTTGATACTTGGCGTTGTAATTCCTCAACGTCTTCAAAGAGGTGACGGGTCCCGAAGACCACACATTGATACGGACTGTGGGGTCCTTAAACTCATGGACTATGAGGTCCTTAACCTTGACCGAGATGTCTTAAAACTAACATCGGACTGCGAAGTCCTTAAATCCACGAACTATGAGGTCCTTAACCTTGACCGTGATGTCTTAAAACTAACATCGGATTGTGGAGTCCTTAAATCCACAGACTATGATGTCCTTAACCTTGAACGTGATGTCTTAAAACCAACAACGGACTATGACGTCCTTAACCTTGACCGTGATGTCTTAAAACTAACACCGGACTGTGGAGTCCTTAAATCCTCGGACTATGACGTCCTTAACCTTCACCGCAACGTCTTAAAACTAACATTCGTCCGCAATGTCTTTAAACTACCTATTGACCGCAATGTCACTAAACTAAACAACAGGGCTCACCTAATTGCTCTCTTGTTGGATCTAAACGATCTCTTTAAGTTTATCTTAGTCTAAAACTAGATTAACGTATCCTTAACAAATGTTTAAGTCGATCTTAGTCTCAAACGAGGCTAACGTATCCTTAAACCCAAACCCCCAAACCCAAATCTAAGATAATACGGATTTGGACTAGTCCATGCCCTACGGGCGACGACATAACTCAGTCTCCGTATACAATCCACGGGCAACCAAACACAAAATAAACACACACGACACGAAGTGATCATCTGGAGAAGGAGAAAGTTGTTACCGCAATGCGGTAGCGTAATTAACTGCAGGGGCTTGCGCCTGCAGGGAAGAGCGTCCCCACAATCAAAAACTCCTCAAGCGAGGGGGAATCTGACGAAGTCTGCTACATCGGACGGATCCGTTTAAACCTTCGATACATAGTGCCATAAATCAACTTGGCATCTTCGGAGAGGTAAACAGATAGCACCAATTAGCATCTGCCCCGAATTTCAGGCAAGACGTCCGTCGCGCCGTCATTCGGAGGGGAACAGATTCTGGCACGCCCGGTAGGACCTTTTCCTCTTTCCACTCCACACTTTGTGTGTCGTGATTCGCGAACCAATCACGGTTCGCTAATGGTTGCCCTTGGGTTTCGAGGTACTAAGATTTGGCGTTTCGTTTGCTGCAGAAATCAAGCATCAATGGCATCCGACTGCTCGAAATGCAAGTGCAACAAACGCTCCGCCTCACCTGGAGGTGTAGCCTATGGTCCTTAAGCGGCCTCCATCCTTGCCATGCCAGTGGAACAGGTGACTCAGGCCACCACCGGTCTGTTCTTCGGGGCTATGCTCCCGTTTGCAAGCTTCACCCTTCCAGTGCCCGCGCCGGAAGCGCACAAGAAGTCGGTTTTCGATCGGCTCACTGCTACAACGGCCCTTCCCAACGGGTCGTCCAATATCAAACCGGCAGCCTCTGTCTTTACCAGACTGAACCTGAACTCTGAGGGGCCTTCCAGGAAGCCCATAACCCCCAACGTGGCCATCGCAAAGAAGACAGCCATCTCCATTCCTGAAGTCGTCAACACGGCTTCTCCTGCTAAAGAGTCGGTCTTTTCAAGGCTGACTATTCCGGCTCCTGCTCCTGTTCGAGGGTCTGTTTTTGATAGATTGAATATCGCCACTCAAAAGACATCAGCCTTCAAGAGGCTGGCACCAGCGGCGCCTCATATGGATAGGGGGCAAGACGAGACTATCCCTATCGCCGAGCCAATCCCAACAGCTCGACACGCTCGACGTCGCCACTGGCACCGAGTAAGGAAGGCCGGGGGCAACTCCCCCTCAGGGATAACTCCACTAGCTCCGATAATGGAAGTTCATGCTGCTGTTCCAACTGGGAACAGCTTTAAACCGCTAAGGAGGGTACGCAAGAACTCTCCGACTGCCACGTTGAAAAGATCTCCTCCACCTGTGGAGAGTGTTACAGAAGCAAAGCCGGAGCAGCCTCCTCAACGGCTGTCCTCCAAAATTTACAAGGTCTGGCGACGGGTTCAGGACTCAATAATCGACCAAGATCACTCTCGCCGGCAGAAGAGGGTGAAGGTTCAGGAAGAAAAGAACCGTCCTGTCAAACAACAAAGAACGACAACCACTTGGGTGCCCGCTGCAACGGCTCCCTCCACGTCGACTACTCAAAAGAGAAGAAGGCTGGAGAAAGTCCCCACGCCTGCAGCAAATGTCAAAGACAGTAAGCCTAAATGCCCTAAATCCGGGGGCATGGTGGTGCATACCGTTTATATGGCGTCTGGGAAAGAGGACAGCCGTACATCCACAGGTCATAGACCGCTCACGCGATCGGTGACTAAAGCTCAGGAGCAGCAGCAAAAGCTCCAAGAAATGATGACCGCGATGGCCGCACTCACTGGGCCAAAAGAAAGTCCCGAAGTATCCTCGAATCAACGTCGGGAGCAAGAAACCGACGCCGAATTCCTTCGGAGAATACTGGAAAAGATGGATAAAGAGGCTGCGGAACAAGCAGCCAATATACAACGAAGGGCCTTTCTATTCCAGGATATGGTGGGTATGATGATACAGCCGGATTCTCCTGCTGAAGATCCTCCAATCGTCCTTGAAGACGACAGGGGAGAAACCTCAAATCCTCCACCGGCTCTGTCAACAGCCAAGGAGGAGACAATCTCCAAAGCTGACCTTGATGAATATATAGCTCAACAGATACGGGTTCATCAGGCAACTGAAGCAGCCGGCCAAGTCATCAAAACGGGGCGACCATATCCGAGCTGGTATGATCAGATCAAATACCCGCCGGGCTATACAATACCGAAATTTCATGTCTACAAGGGGACAGGCAATCCCCATCAACATGTGGCCCAGTTCAGGGCACTTTGTGGCAACACTGGCGGCGACGATAAGCTTTTGCTTCGCCAGTTCGTCGGTAGCTTGTCAGAAACGGCGTTCGAATGGTACTCTAAGCTCCCGAACGACTCCGTCAAAACATTTGCGGAGATGGAGCTGCTATTTACGCAGCGATTCGTGAGCGCCAGCGAACGCACTCCGATAACGGCATTGATTAATGCCAGGGTGAAACCAGGTGAGACGTGGGTCCAGTACGCTATACGCTAGCGAAACTTGTGGTCAAAATGCGAACAACGCATCGAGGAAGCGCCCGGGGTGGGCATGTTCGTGGGTACCCTAGATCCTCATGCAACTATCTCACAGTTCATGATGTTCTTTAAGCCAACCACGTTCCAGGCTTTGATCGACAAGCTGGCCCAGATGGACCAGATGGGTCACAGACCGTCTCCCCCGAAGCCAGAACCGCGGAATGACAAGGGTAAAGGGAAGTCAACCTTCGTTGCGAACGCTCAGCAACAACCCAGTGCCCCAAAGCTGGCGGATCAACTGGAAGAAAGACGGTGGTATTATAATGAGAAAATGAAGCGCCCTTACTCATTCCCGCGGGATAAGACGAAGAGGTTATTCGAGCTGGCGGTACGCAACATGCTTATCAACTTGCTAAATCCAAGACGACCGCCATAACCCAGTGAGGTGAATAACCCCAACTACTGCCCTTACCATCAAACGGTAAGCCGTCCGATTGAGGATTGCTTCGTTTTTAAAGGATGGATTGAAGATCAATACCTACAGGGCAAGTTTGCGCTGTCCGAGAAGTGGAAGGTGAACCCGCCACAACCACACACTCCTAAGAAGACGGACACACCGGGGGCAACTTGTTCTTTCATTGAAGAAGCTCCATGGGAAATCGTGCTTTCAGCAAAAACCAAAAGAATGCTGAATGAGCTCCAGACGTGCCCGGCGATCAGGTGGAAGAACCCGCTGGAACCCCAGATCATTGAAGGGATGCTGAAGCCGCGCCCAACTCCAAAGATCGGTGGTGACGACCCGAGCACTCACGACCAGCTGTCGAAATCTTCAAAGAAAAAGAAGAAGAAATCTAAGAAGCCCGTGAAGCCTGGCAACAAGCATACGGACTTGCGGCAATAGATTGACGCGCTAGAGGAGTACAATCAGAAGGCGCGAACTCCCATCACACTCCAAGAGTTTCTCAACCACTTCTTTCAGGAGGAAAATAACGGGGATAGCTCGTCGGATGAATCCGAGGGATACGTGGCGAGTTGTAATGTGATCTCCCACTCGTTTATGGACGATGAGAAAACTCCTGGCACTGAGAAACTGGGGGCACAGCCTGAACCAGAACTTGTGTGGCTGACAGATGAAATGATCGACGCCTTTCTAGATGAGATTCGTTTGAAAAGTAAAGCCGATCGGGAGCGTGAGATGGCCGCATCAGAGGGAGCCAAACGCAAGCGACTAAACGAAAGGGTCGGAGCGCTCCCACTAGATCAAAAAACATCCGATGCGGATAAAAACATATTCAAGACGAGGAAAAGGTTTGCCAAAGCCATGTCAATGTGAATGAAGCTACCACCCTCGGAGGAAAACACGCTCAATGGGGCGGAGAGGCATCCTAATTACTGCTCATATCATCGGAAGATTTCACACCCCACTGAGGAGTGCGATGCTTTTAAGACATGGTGGCAGGGATATGTTGCTCATCGGCAATATTTTAAGCAAATGAAACACAGAACTCGTCGGGAGCAAAGAAGTACGACCGAAGGGCATAAAAGAACTACCGGCAACTGTTATATGGTCAACGCCGGAGGATCACAAGTTGTCACCTTTGGGAGCGATTCTGACGAGGAAATGGCTTTGGGCCCTCTCTTTAAAGAATCCGTCTTGGGGAAAGAGGAAGAACCGGAAGCCTGCGAAAACATTCAGCTGCGCAATCGCACGCTCCCGGAAAAGAATCTCGGACCCGCAACTAGAAAATATAAGGGAAAGGAAAAGGTCGCTGAGGATATCGCCCTAGTTGACCAAGTCATGAAAGAGCTGACTGCCAAGGACCCACCCAAGAAGGGTAAGGTGGACTACAACATCCTAGCGCACCTGAGGAAGCTACCCTCGCATCTCAGCATTCTCGACGCCCTCTTATTATCAAAAGAAGCGAGAGATTCATTAATCAAGGCGCCGCAAGAGCCCGAGCAATTCCAAGCTTTTCTCGCCGAAGAAAGGATGAAGGATGAACTGGAAGAAGTGCACACGGCCGATATCACTTTCGGTGATGAAGACCTGCTCCTTGGGACGTGCGACCACAACCGTCCCCTATATGTCTCTGGATACTGCCACGATATCAAGATAGGAAAAATACTGGTGGATAATGGGTCCTCCGTCAATCTCCTCAATGTTCGGGTGTTGAAGGAAATCTGCATGAGCGTTCAGCACCTCGCTCGTGATAAAATTACCATCTCCGGCTTCGACTCCCAGTCGTCACGAACTCTCGGATCCGTGATATTAACATTACGCTTCGGACTACTCGTCACGGATATTAAGTTTCACGTCATTGACACCAAGACCTGCTACAATGCTCTACTCGGTCGTCCCTGGTTACACGAGTACAACATCATCCCTTCTACGCAACATCAGTGTATGAAGTATTTCAAGGATGGTATCGAGTATACCGTAATAGGAGAGCTGAACCCGTTCTCTGTGAACGAAGTCCGCAAATACGAAGATGCAAGTACTTTTTGCCAGATTTCGAAGACACGGAGAGGTGTCGCAGACTGGAGAACAAAGTCGCCGCCACCATTCCTGTTTTCGGGAGCGATACCGAAGAAGAAGAAGAGATAGTTTACGCTGGGCCGTCTCGACGCAACAACCCGGGACCGTCCGCCCCCATATTGATCTTCGGAAGTGACTCGGAAGATGAGGTTAATACTGTGTTCTCTAGTCGATCGTCGATACAAGCATTCTCTGGTGATGATCAGAGTCTGCAAACTACCATGATTCCGCAGGGGCACTACAAAGATCTCGACGCATTTGAAGCTCACAGCGTGCAAGAGCTGCAGACATTTTACGTCCCTCCCAGGCGAAAAGGCAAAAGGGCGATCCTATTCTATCGATCCTCGGAAACAAGGGTGGAGAAAGAGATCTGGCATGGCGTGGATTCTACACTCGACAGGCTTCAACCCATCCGTTTGCCCAGATATTACACGAACGGACTGAAAAGGCTATTGAAGCGCCAAGGGGTACCCTTAAAACAGACAATTCGACAAGCTCGGTTCTATAATAGGATTTGGGATGTCCCTGGGACTCAGCGCATTTGCCCAACGGGAAAATGGAGACGCTTGGGCTTGGATATGTGAGATCTGGGAAACGGGAACGAGTCCACGGTAGCTACGCCATATATAACTTCGATGAAGAGGAGGACGCCCTGTCAGGAAATGCCAACCCCTCATCAAAACTAGATCCCGCGATCGAAGTGCCGAGTCCGTCGTTTGAAGAACGAATGGACAAGCTTATCAGGAAAGCGGGTCAAAAAGCTCGGGACGACCATAATCGTGAGATGGCCATCTACGAGAAAGCCAGGACGCAACGCCTTCTTCAACAGGCTGCAAAAGATAAAAATACTCCTCCCTGTCAACCCGTTGTGCAAAAGGCCCGACTCAGAGGCAGAAGTAAGTCAAAAAAGCGGGAAAGGAGGTCGACAACAACAACGCAGGATCAAAGAGTCATGTGATCGGGTATTGCGCGGTCCGGATTTGTCCCTTATGAAGAAGATGAGTCGAGCGTATTCTTTCCCTCAAGACAAGACGAAGAAGATACTCGATCTCGCTTTAAAACATCGAATGATTACACTTCCAGAGTCTAAACACCCTGAGCAAGCTAACGAGGTCTCTCATCCGGGCTATTATTCTTATCACCGAGCCATAGGACACCCTATCGAAGACTGCTTCATCTTCAAGAACTGGGTCGAAGACCAGTACCAGCAAGGCAGGTTTGCTTTATCCAGCAGCTGGAGGGTAACGCCACCACAAAAGCACGAACCCAAAGCCACAAGAGCAGAACCAGATCCACATCGGTCTTGGAAGCGAGCTCGTACCTATCATATGATAACGGTATCGGAAGGAGAGCCCGAGAACTTGAATGACCTTCCCTGGTGCTTCGAAAACAGCGACGACGAGGTAATCTCAGAATTTCCGCCAGTGCCAAAAGAGCTGGAAGATGGCATACATACTACTGCAGATAACCTCAAGAAAATTGAGTTGGGAACGACGAACGACCTGCGACCGACATTCGTCAACGAGCTGTTATCTGAAGAAAAGGAGGCTGCGTTAAAAGACGTGCTTATGCAACATAGAGATTGCTTCGCATGGAACTATTCCGAAATACCAGGACTAGATCCAGAAATAGTTGTCCATAAATTGACGATATCCCCATACTTTAAGCTGGTCAAACAAGCGCCAAGAAGAATACGGCTCGAGCTCGAGATGAGTATCAATGCCGAGGTCAAGAAGCTGATCGATTCTGGGTTTATCCAAGAAGTGCAATATCCTGACTGGATCGCCAATATCGTCCCGGTAATGAAGAAAAATGGGGCAGTGCGCATATGCGTGGACTTCCGGGATCTCAATAAAGCTTGCCCGAAGGACGATTTCCCAGTGCCAGTCACCGAGCTGATGATAGACAATACGTCCACTCACGAAGTTTTCTCCTTCATGGACGGCTCATCAGGATACAATCAGATAAAGATGCATCCCGAAGACCAGAAGCACACCGCTTTCCGAACTCCTCTGGGTATATTCTGCTACAAAGTTATGCCCTTCGGTTTAAAGAATGCCGGTGCCACCTATCAGAGGGCCATGACGAAGATCTTCGATGACCTCATACATGAAATCGTCGAATGCTATATTGACGACCTTGTGGTTAAGAGCACGTCATATGAAGAGCATTTAGAGCATCTGAAGACCGTATTTCAACGCCTTCGGCAATACAACTTGAAGATGAACCCTCTCAAATGCGCGTTCGGGGTGTCCTCAGGCAAATTCCTAGGATTCATTGTTCGGCACCGGGGTATCGAGATAGATCCGTCGAAGATCAAGGCGATCATGGAAAGGCCACCGCCAAGGACCCTCAAACAGTTGCGGTCTCTCCAAGGGAAGCTCGCGTACATCCGGCGATTTATAGCTAATCTCTTCGGCAAGTGCCGCCCTTACAGTCACCTGATGAAGAAAGGAACCCCTTTCGTCTAGGATCACAAATGCCAAGACGCGCTGGACGAGATCAAGCAATAACTGCAGAACCCGCCGGTGTTAGCTGCTCCAGTAAAGGGGAAGCCTCTTATTCTTTATACCATAGCCTTCGAAGGTTTCTTAGGCGCATTATGGGCACAAGAGAACGACCAAGGGAAGGAGAGAGCGCTCTACTATTTAAGTCGAGTTCTTCTGGGGGCAGAAAGCAACTACTCCCCTATCGAAAAACATTGCCTGGCGTTAATATTTGCGATAGCAAAACTCCGGCACTATGCATTGGCGCATGAAGTCCGTATTATATCAAAGGTGGACCCCCTCAATTATCTGATGTCAAAAGCCATATTGACAGGAAGACTCGCTAAATGGGCCCTGCTCTTGATGGAGTTTTCAATAACCTATCAGCCTCTTAAGGCAGTGAAAGGCCAAGCCATCGCCGACTTCCTCGCTGAGCATCCAATACCTGCCGACTCTCCTTTGAAATGCGAGCTGCCAGACGAACATGCGTTTGACACGATCGACGGAAGTGGTACCCGGTGGGAACTCTACTTTGATTGAGCGTCTTCCATGAAGAAGCGCAGATAAAGCACCCCTATAATCAAGTCGGGGATAGGCCTCATCTTCGTAACCCCACAAGGAGGGATAATGCGCTTTGCTTTCTCCTTGACAGAGCCGAGGACGAACAATGAAGCTGAATACGAAGCTTTGATAGCAGGCCTTGAGATCGCCATCGACATGGGAATTGAAAACCTCCTCATATATGGAGACTCTAAACTGGTCGTTAGCCAAATGAACGGCGACTACCAGACATGCAAGCCAGAGCTGGTGAAGTATGGCGACAGAGTACAGCGATTGCTGACTCAAATTCCCTACTACATGCTAGAAAGCATACCGCGTGCGGAAAATAGCAAGGCGGACGCGTTAGCCAAACTCGCTAAAGAACCGGCTGATGAAAATCTCGATGACGTCAGAATCGTGGTACAAAGCCGTCGGCTCCTCACACCGGCAGGAATATCTCCAGAATCATCTGAGGAAAAAGAAGCAACCGAGCAAATGGCTATGCAAATAAAGGACCAAGAAAAGGCTGAAGACTAGAGAGAAGTCTTCATAGACTACTTCCAATCCCGTCGAACGCCTGAAGATGCGACCTCGAGACATCAGCTTGTAAAACGAGCTCTGTCTTTCGTCTTCGTTAATAATACTCTGTACAAGAGGTCATTTGACTCTCTGTGGTTGAGATGCCTGGGACCTGACGAAGCGAAAAGAGTCGTTCAGGAAGTTCACGACGGACTCTGCGGTTCTCACCAAGCTGGCCCAAAGATGAAGCTGAAGATCAAACGAATGGGTTATTATTGGCCCATAATGATCCAGGACTGCCTCGAGTATGCGAAGCAATGCCACTCGTGCCAGATCCATGAGGACTTTATCCACCAGCACCCAAATCCTCTACATCCAACGGTGGCTAGCTGGCCATTCGAAATATGGGGAACTGACATAGTCGGCCTCATCGAACCAGCATCGTCCAGGGGACATCGATTCATCCTAGCAACCACCGATTACTTCTCCAAGTAGGCAGAAGCAGTACCGCCGAGGGAAGTGAAGACGGAGAATATTCTCCATTTCTTCAAGACGCACGTCATTTATCGGTTTGGAACTCCACGACGGATCATCTCCGATAACGGTCCAGCCTACAGAAGCCACAAGATCAGTCGCTTCGCACAACAACACAACATAGACTGGAGATATTCCTCAGTTTATAATCCCCGAGCTAACGGTCTAGCTGAGGCTTTCAACAAAACCTTGACAAAGATCGTGAAGAAGACGGTGTCCCGAAACAAAAGGGACTGGCACAAGAGACTGCAAGAAGCTCTTTGGGCTTATCGGGCTACGTTCAAGACGGCCACGAACACAACACCATACACGTTGGTATTCGGTACGGAAGCAGTACTCCCCCTTGAGATAGAGCTACCTTCTCTACGAGTGGCAGTCCACTACGAGCTGACGGACAAAGAAAATGCCCACCTTCGGCTTGAGGAGCTTGATGCCCTTGATGAAACCCGGCTCATAGCGCAACAAAATCTGGAGGCTTACAAAGCAAAGATGACGCGCTCATATGAAAGATTGACCAGGCCGAGGACATTTCGCCAAGGCGAACTCGTGCTGGTGGTCAAAAGGCCTATGATCCCCAATCGCGCCAAGCGGGGAAAATTCGAGCCGAACTATGAAGGCGCGTACATCATAGACAAGGTCTACCAGGGTGGAGCCTATCTACTCATGGATATGCAAGGTGAAAGGCCTTTCAGGCCAATAAATGGTCGCTTCCTGAAGAAATACTACGCCTGACGGGTTAAGGCTTAGGTCAATAATAGATGACGACGACTATGTCCGCTCGCTATCTTCCTAAGCCCGAACTCTATAAGTAGTAACCGGCCTTCTTCGCCATAGACCGAAACGTCCTTAAACTAATAACGGACCGAAACGTCCTTAAACTAACAATGGACCACTATGTCTTAAAACTAGCTGTTGACCGAGATGTCGATAAATTACGGCGGATTGCAACATCTCAAAGCCGATAAAAAAAACATAAAAAATAAAAAAAATAAAAAAAACGGTATGTCCATAAGTGAAATGGGCACGGATGAAAACCCGAAAGGGCTCCGTGAGTAAAAACAGCAGGGCTACCGGTGAGTGTTTGTGAAAACCCGAAAAGGGCGCAACCTCGTTAAAGGACACTTGCAGGGTCCTCGCGACCTTGTAAGGAGAAACCACCCGCGTGAGATCCTTACGACTCACAAGGGAACAACACACTTAGGAATCCTCACGATTCCTAAGGAGAAATTACACTTGCGAGATCCTCACGACTCTTAAGGAGAACTCTCTTATGGGACCCTCACGGCTCATAAGATTTGAAAGTCTTAAGTTACAGAGACCTGAACCTGTTCTTAAGCAAACCCCCCTACAACCTTCGATCTTGCCCTACAAGTGGCTCAATACTGATCCTTGTATACAATCCACGGGCGCGAATAAACATTTCCCTAACCAAGTCCCATCCGTGACAAGGGATATGTCTACACAGTGAACAACCCTTGTAAGTCCTCTCGACTTATAAGGAGAAAACTCTTTTGTAAGATCCCTACGACTTACAAGAGAACATGCACTTAGGAATCCTCACAATTCCCAAGGAGAAAACACACCTACAAGATCCCCACGACTTGTAGGGAGAAATACCTTTGTGAGACCCTTATAGCTCATGAAGTCAAAAGCCTTAGTCGACAGGACCCTTAACCCTGTTTACTAAGCCACCTTTGTTCAACATCGACAGAGGCAAATGATGATTCGCTCCTAGCAACATCCCAGTTGTAGCGGTGCTGATGCCGAAATCGGTGTCTAAAATCCAAGCTTGCAGCGAAAAGCCAGCGAGCCATACATGCTTACGAAATAGCCGAAATGATAGGGCAACTTGCAATAAAAAGCAGCAACTAAAAATGTATGCCCGAGAAATAGCCGAAATGATTGGGCAACTCGCAATAAAAAGCAGTGAGTGAAAATATAAAATAAATAGCTGAAATGATTGGGCACCGCGAAAAATAGCCGAAATGATGGGGCAATCGCGACCTTCGCGATATAAAAGCTGAAATGATAGAGCATCGCGGGAAAAGAAATGAAATAAAAATGAAAGTTTTGCCCTGCAGGTGATGTCACATCAATCCCTGTATACAATCCAGGGGCGCAAACGAAGAAGGAATCACACTCCTCCTCCCCAGGTTTCATCAGAAGAAGAAGCCAAATCTCGATGGATCACAGACAGCCTAGAGATCTTCTCAGCACTCGTCTCATTACAGCAGACACAACATCAAGCAAAGCGGAATAGCGGCAACTCCCAGTTCCATGACTCGTCAATGTACTCCCACTGGGAATCAAATCCCAACTCCGTGAAATAAGCATACAATCAACAAAATTCCTGGTCACGTGGAACGCGGATAACGTCACTCTTTGACCCCGTGGAAAACGTCCAGAGCGGATCCTGGTCCTCGCAGAGCACGGCAGTGAACCCGTGTGAAGCATCCAGAGCGGAGCCTAGTCCTCGCCGAACACGACAGTGAACCCGTGTGAAGCATCTAGCGTAAAATTCCTGGTCACGTGGAACGCGGATAACGTCACTCTTTGACCCTGTGGAAAACGTCCAGAGCGGAGCCTGGTCCTCGCTGAACATGGCAGTAAACCCGTGGGAAGCATCCAGAGCAAAATTCCTGGTCACGTGGAACGCGGATAACGTCACTTTTTGACCCCGTGGAAAACGTCCAGAGCGGATCCTGGTCCTCGCAGAGCACGACAGTAAACCCGTGTGAAGCATCCAGAGCGGAGCCTAGTCCTCGTCGAACATGGCAGTGAACCCGTGTGAAGCATCTAGCGCAAAATTCTTGGTCACGTGGAACGCGGATAACGTAACTCTTTGACCCGGTGGAAAATGTCCAGAGCGGAGCCTGGTCCTCGCTGATCACGGCAGTGAATCCGTGTGAAGCATCTAGCGCAAAATTTCTGGTCACGTGGAACGCGGATAACGTCACTCTTTGACCCCGTGGAAAATGTCCAGAGCGGAGCCTGGTCCTCGCTGAACATGGCAGTGAACCCGTGGGAAGCATCGAGAACAAAATTCCTGGTCATGTAGAACGCGGATAACGTCACTCTTTGACCCCGTGGAAAACGTCCAGAACGGATCCTGGTCCTCGCAGAGCACGGCAGTGAACCCGTGTGAAGCATCCAGAGCGGAGCCTAGTCCTCGCCGAACACGGCAGTGAACCCGTGAAGCATTTAGCGCAAAATTCCTGGTCACGTGGAACGCGGATAACGTCACTCTTTGACCCCATGGAAAACGTCCAGAGCGGATCCTGGTCCTCGCAGAGCACGGCAGTGAATCCGTGTGAAGCATCCAGAACGGAGCCTAGTCCTCGCCAAACGCGGCAGTGAACCCGTGTGAAGCATCTAGTGTAAAATTCCTGGTCACATGGAACGCGGATAACGTCACTCTTTGACCCCGCGGAAAACGTCCAGAGCGGAACCTGGTCCTCGCAGAGCACGGCGGTGAACCCGTGTGAAGCATCCAGAGCAAACATTGGACTGTGGACTCCTTAAAATCCACGGACTATGATGTCCTTAACCTCGATCGTAATGTCTTAAAACTAACGATCAACCATGATGATTCTAGACTGATTTTACCTTGGTTAAAGGGTACATCTCTTCACTCCTTTGATATTTGGCGTTGTAATTCCTCAACGTCTTCAAAGAGGTGACGGGTCCCGGTAACCACACGTTTCGTGGACGGTGGATTCCTTAAATCCACGGACTATGATGTCCTTAACCTTGACCGTGATGTCTTAAAACTAACATCGGACTGTGGAGTCCTTAAATCCACGGACTATGATGTCCTTAACCTTGACCGTGATGTCTTAAAACTAACATCGGACTGTGGAGTCCTTAAATCCACGGACTATGAGGTCTTTAACCTTGGCCGTGATGTCTTAAAACTAACATCGGACTGTGGAGTCCTTAAATCCACGGACTATGAAGTCCTTAACCTTGACCGTGATGTCTTAAAACTAATATCGGACTGTGGAGTCCTTAAATCCACGGACTATGATGTCCTTAACCTTGACCGTGATGTCTTAAAACTAACATCGGACTGTGGAGTCCTTAAATCCACGGACTATGATGTCCTTAACCTTGACGGTGATGTCTTAAAACTAACATTGGACTGTGGAGTCCTTAAACCCACGGACTATGAGGTCCTTAACCTTGACCGCAATGTCTTTAAACTATGATACCCTGGAAACCATCCCAAACCAACCCCTGAACCCGTGAAATACGGATAAGGGCGACCGCACCCAGTACTTGCAGGTCCTCACGACCTGTAAGGAAGAAAACTCTCTTGTTAGATCCTTACAACTCTCAAGGGAACACCCGCTTAAGAATCCTCACGATTCTTAAGGAGAACTTACACCTACGGGATCCTTTCGACCGGTAAGGAGAAAAACTCTTTATGAGACCCTCACGGCTCATAAAGCTTAAAAGTCTTAGGAGGCAGATCTTAACCCTGAATCCTAAGCCATCGCTGCCCTGCAGAGAGGCCAAGATAAATTGTCCGCACAACACAATCAATAAAAAGAAGACACACTATTGAGAAGAAAAAATATGTCTTTATTCATAAACCAAAATGGGTACAAAGTACAATTCATGAAAGAACAAAAACAAAATACTCTCATTCGGGAGTATGTACAAAAAGAAAGGAAAAGATACAAGTTTTCAAGCCGGCGGGCGATTTAGCAATTTTGCTAGCTCATCCTTCTTTTGCTGGGCCACAGCTTCATGATTCAGGATCGCCAGAAGACGGGCCTCCGCCTGAGCCTGCTGGGCCTGATACGCGGCGAGCCGGCCTTCAAGCTCTTTCTCAGTAGCCTTGTGAGCCTCGACCCGTTCACGAGTGAACACGGCAGCTTTATCGAGGGCCACCACCTCTCTGATAGACTGTTGAGGTACTTGCCAGAGTTCATACGCTTTGTTGGCTTTGACTGTAAGATTGGCCTGGAGCTCGTACAGCGCCTTAGAGGCCAGCTCCCTCTCCGAGAATTTGCGGCCGAGCCTCTTCTCGCATGATACCACATTCGCCTCGCACCGCTCGATTAAGCCCCGTAAGCTCACCTTCGCAGCCACAGCTTCTGGAGAGGACATGTACGCTCAAGACTGTATAAACAAACCTCCATTCGACGGCAATAGTCGATCTGAAACACGCACACATCACCTGATATGAAAAAAAAGGAAAATTTCCGATATGGACCCTATCAAGCATGCATTTGTGACTATATGATATTCAAAAAGAACTGATACCCGAAGCTCTGATGTGCATGCAACATAATGATAGTACTCGCAATTAAAGAAAGTTCTCATGGGAGGAATATGAAGCTCATTTACGCAGGCAAAACACACGCACAAGGGCACAACAAACAAGGAAATTCAATGTAAAGCATGCAACAACAATAAAAAAGAGGTACGCTAATTTGAATGTACTATGCTAGCGGGAAAAGGTCGCCAAACAAAGGATCAGTAGCGCAAGGGTTAACAAAACTAAGAACAAAATTCTCCATCTCTCTCTCTGCTCTCTCTAACACATTAAAGCGACGGTTCTCGCGAGAAATTGCTCCCCACCGATTGGCGCCATGTTCGTCCGTAAAATCAGGCATAACAACCCGCCGGGCTCTTATTTCGCTCAAAAGGTGAACTGAGCGATCTTTCAAAGCCTGAGTAATCAGGCACGCCTCGTGAAAACCCTCGAGCTTTTCTTCAGCCGCGTCGAGCATCGCCACGGTCATCTCCGCCGGGTGAGGAGGGATGTCAGCAAGCACGGCAGCAAGAGTCATCCGGAGCCAGAGGGAGCCCATTGGGAGGGGAGACCCCCTGCGGATCGAGAGTTCATATGCCGCTGAGTCGCACTCGTCGTCGGTAAGGAGGGGATCCACCAATCGTGCGGCAAAGCGGGGGATCATCTCCTCGATAGGAACTTCCCAAGGCTGTCGACAAGCATGGGGGCGGTTGCAGGCCATGGCACTCAGTTGTTTCCTCAAGATAAATCACACTAAATTGAGAATAAATTTCTCTGTGAAGAGAAAAAGAAGGCCATGGCCTCAGGTTATAAAGAGGGGCATTAAATGCCGCGCACGGGGAATATTGCATGGTGGGACTATTTCCGAGGCCTAAAAAGGGAAAGCATTGGAAATCAAGGAGATGGGACTATTTCCAAGGCTCCTTTTCAGCACTAAATGCTGTACACAGAAAAAATGGCATGAAAAATTAAACAGCGCCATAAAAAGGGCCCCACGTGTGGAGCACGTGAGCACCAAAGAGAAATAGTGCCTTACACGCTAAACACATCAGCAGCAACAATGGCCAAAATGACAAGATCCCATGAAAAAGGCATGCAAACACAGAAAGGCACGATGAAACTTATCATTCATACTTTAAAAGTTCATACAAAATAAAAAGAAACGATTACAACGGCAAGACCTCGGACGCGGGGCATGGATTGAGAAACTCAAACGTGACTTTGTTCAAGATCTTCTAGGCATTTCGAACCATCCTAGTATGTTTTCTCTCGCGGTCACAAGCGTCGGGGTCCTCACGAATGTCCTCCATCCTCCGATAGGCAGCAAGTATGGCCGACTGCTGAAAAGCTTGGTGCAAGAGATCAATGAGGTTGTCTCGTCTTCTCTTCGAGATTAGGCTCATCAGATACACCGAATGTATCTTATCCTCGGCAGCGTCCAATGCCCTAAGCGGTATGCCGGTGCAAAAGAGAGGGAGCGCCTCCCAGATCGCCAACACGATGAGTCTCAGAAGAGAAGAGCGACGAGGGAGTAGCTGACTGTTGTACTCGTCGAAGCGGCTCATGACCTCAGCATACTGAGCGTTGGTGAACTCCTGGTTCTGACTACGACCCAGTGCACGAATATTCCCGTAAGAAATGATTTCGTCAAGATCATACATATGGGCATCCATAATACCTGAAATAAAGATCATGAGAATTTATCACAAAATTTTTCTTCTCGGATGTGAAAGAGACAACTCAGGGCAAGGAAACCCCAAGAAGTCCCCGTGGGAAGAACTTGGTTCCTCATAGGAATTAAATTCCTTTTTTTTTAAAAAGGGAACTAAATTCCCAAAATTTTTGTTCCAGAGCCAGAGCTCCTCGACGGTGGAATTAAATTCCATGGAAAGGACAGACACCACCACCGATCCTTAAAGATCAGAGAAACGTTAAAAGATCTAGTATTTGAAGATCAGATGGTTTTCTGTTCTTTGTTAAGGAACTTAAAAAATGGATGGGTTCTTGTCAAAAGGGAAAACCCTTGGTATGGATTGGAAATTCAGTGAAGGTTTTTGTGAAAGTTCTTTGTTCGTTCAAGAAAATTACCTGAAGAGAAGGAAATCGTTCGACAGAGTTAAACTCTAGAAAATTTGCAAGACAGAGAACTAAGCTCTGGAAAAGGAGAATTAAATTCTCAAAAGAAGAAAGTTCTCAAAGGAAGAAGATGAAAAGGGGAGGCGCTTCTGAAGAGACCCCTGCATTTATAGGACGTGATGGAAAACGTTTCAGCTACCCCACTCCCAAGGCAGATCCAACGTTCACAAAAGTGACAGCGTTGCACTCACGTGCAGACACGTGAGAACAACGCTGTGGGGGCATTTGTTCCCTGGTTTAAAATCAGGAAAAAGGTTCAGAGGAAGCATCACGTGCGAGCACGTGACCAGCGGTCACGTATTGGCACGTGACTTTTAAAGCAGCGGCACAGAGCACATTCATTCCCTGATTAAGAATCAGGAAAAAGCTTCAGAAGAGGCATCACGTGCTTACACGTGACCAGTGGTCACGTGACGGCACGTGATAGTTAAACAGCGGCCAGAAAACAGAGCGCAGAAGAAGAGAAGCCCATTCCAGGGATCACGTGCTTACACGTGACCAAGGGTCACGTGCGCACACGTCACCAACGGTCACGTGGCCACACGTGACCGGCTTCAAAAGCCTTGTTCTTTGACAGAATTAAATTCTGAGGAAAGATCTTTCAAATCTTTCCAAAATGAAAAAGAATTATCTGAAACCGTTGGATTAAAAATTCGAGGGTGATTAAATATCACCAATGTATGGAAAAATCTTGGACATGGAAAGATTTCCCCCTAAATCTAACCGAAATAACAAAGAGATATCTTTGGATTTCAAATCCAATGGTGAATAAAATTCACCTAATAATCTAAAGGCCCAGATTAATGATGAAGATAAATCAAATCTCTCAATATACAAATGAAATCTTTCAATGAAAGATTCACTAAAACAGATTGATTCTTTTCCTTCTCCTATAAATAGGAGCCAAAGGAGAGAGTTTAGACAGAGATACACACAGAGAGAGAGAGATCCTTGGAATCTGGAAAATTCAGAAAAAAGAATTCGATTCTCTGCAAAAGAAAAAACCCTAGGTAAGAAAAGAGAGGCTTCAAAAAGAGAATTTAATTCTCAAAAGAGTTTAGCTCTTATATAAAGAAAAGAACTTAGTTCTTTCTCTGGTTGAGGATCTGCAAAGTGCACATCTGCCCATGAATTGAGAATTTAATTCTCATTGGGTTGAGATCCTGCCATGCAGATCCAAAACATAGAGGAAGAACTGAGTTTTGAGAATTTAATTCTCACAAAATTATAGGAATTTAATTCCTTTGAGATAAAATTAGGGTTTAACCCTATGTTATAGGAATTTAATTCCTTCAAAATAGACCAAACCAGGGTTTAACCTTAATTGAGAACTTAATTCTCTCAAAATCACAGGAATTTAATTCCCTTAAAAATAAAAAAAAAGAAGAAATTAGAGTTTCACCCTATGCCAGAATTTAATTCTCTACATATATGAAGAATTTAATTCCTGCAGAAAAGAAATTAGGGTTTAACCCCATCCAAGAATATAAGTCTTCGGAAGGAAATAGGAATTTAATTCCTCTAAAGTTTATTGCTAGGGTTTGACCCTATGAAGAACTTAATTCTTAAAAGATGAACAGATCCTTAAAACATGCAAAGTGTCAGAGTCACGTGTTACCACGTGACCCCTACAAAGATCCACAGAAAAAAACTTTTAGGCAACACCTCACGTGTTACCACGTGACTCCTGCAAAGATCCACAGAAAAGAACTTTGAGGCAACACCTCACATGCCCCACGTAACCCCTGAAGAACACAAAGAAAAAGCAAAAGAAACAGAAGCTATGGGCACCCTCACGTGCCCCACGGGACCCCTTGGCTGAAGCTTTAACAGATAAACAATTAAATTCCCATCACATGACAGCACGTGATGTTCCAAAGTATTCAATACTTTTGACAGAACAAAGAGAAGCAGGGCGCTCTCACGTGCTACCACGTGACCCCTCTTGCCTCAGTGTTTAACACTAAATTGAAACCTCTGTATCCAGTGTTTAACACTGATTCGCCTTAGTGTTTAACACTAATTGAAAAACTCTATTTGCAGTGTTTAACACTGAATTTCTTAGTTTTTAACACTAGACTAAAGTCTCTGTTTTCAGTGTTTAACACTGATTTGTCTTAGGGTTAAACACTAATTTGGAATCTCTATTACCAGTGTTTAACACTGATTTTCTTTAGTATTTAACACTAATTTGAATGCCCCGTTGCTAGTGTTTAATACTGATTATCTTTTATTGTTAAACACTAACTTGCTAACCTTAATCTCAGTGTTCAACATTGTTGGCCTTTAGTGTTTAACACTAGTTTTAGTCCAATTGGCTAAGTTTCTGGAGGCAAAGTCTCTCCTTCAATGAACCAACAGAAGGCCAATACTCCAAATATGATTGGACTTAGCCCAAGCTGGCCATAAGTCCTCAATTCAAACTTAACGGGGCTAATGAGCTTATAATATTATTAATTGGTCTTGGTTCCAAATTGGGCCAAAGACTATTTAATCTACCTTGGTTCAAGAGTACATCTCTTCACTCCTTTGATACTTGGCGTTGTAATTCCTCAACGTCTTCAAAGAGATGACGGGTCTTGAAGACCACACATTGATACGGACTGTGGGGTCCTTAAACTCATGGACTATGAGGTCCTTAACCTTGACCGAGATGTCTTAAAACTAACATCGGACTGTGGAGTCCTTAAATCCATGGACTATGAGGTCCTTAACCTTGACCGTGATGTCTTAAAACTAACATCGGACTGTGGAGTCCTTAAATCCACGGACTATGATGTCCTTAACCTTGACCGTGATGTCTTAAAACTAACAACGGATTATGACGTCCTTAACCTTGACCGTGATATCTTAAAACTAACACCGGACTGTGGAGTCCTTAAATCCTCGGACTATGACGTCCTTAACCTTGACCCCAACGTCTTAAAACTAACATTGGACCGCAATGTCTTTAAACTACCTATTGACCGCAATGTCACTAAACTAAACAACAGGGCTCCCCTAATTGCTCTCTTGTTGGATCTAAACGATCCTGTTAAGTTGATCTTAGTCTAAAACTAGATTAACGTATCCTTAACAAACGTTTAAGTCGATCTTAGTCTCAAACAAGGCTAACGTATCCTTAAACCCAAACCCCCAAACCCAAATCTAAGATAATACGGATTTGGACTAGTCCACGCCCTATGGGCGACGACATAACTCAGTCTCCGTATACAATCCACGGGCAACCAAAGACAAAATAAACACACACGGCACGTAGTGATCATCTGGAGAAGGAGAAAGTTGTTACAGCAATGCGGTAGCGTAATTAACTGCAGGGGCTTGCGCCTGCAGGGAAGAGCATCCCCACAATCAAAAACCCCTCAAGCGAGGGGGAATCTGACGAAGTCTGCTACATCGGACGCATCCGTTTAAACCTTCGATACATGGTGTCATAAACCAACTTGGCATCTTCGGAGAGGTAAACGGATAGCACCAATTAGCATCTGCCCCGAATTTCAGGCAAGACGTCCGTCGCGCCGTCATTCGAAGGGGAACAGGCGCTTCATCCCGGCAGACTGAGGTTTGCCCATCATCTTTACCACTGCCTTATAACGGCGGGCAGCTTTCAGAGCTGATTCATGAGTCGGAAAATCTTCTGTGGCTAATGCAGCCTTGATCTCCGAATGTAACCCTTGTTGAAATCGACGTGCTCTTTTCTCATCCGTCGATATCAAATGTACCGCAAATCTGTTAAAGTATTGTGTTAGCTGTATAGTATGTGATTTATTGAAAAATCAAATTATTGAGACATATCTTACCAACTGAGCATGGTGAACTCAGCATCGTATTCATCCATTGATTTGGTCCACATCGAACCCTGTTGTAAGTGGATGAACTGCTGTTCCATGTCGAACCTGGCAGTCTCTGGGAAGTACTTTACGTCAAACATGTCGCGGAAAGTCTTCCATTCGATGGGTTGATCAAGACGGCTTTCTTCCGCCTTCCGCCAAACCCGTGCACTGTCCGTGAGCTGCAGCTTCGCAACTCGGACCCAAGCTATCTCAGGCACTTGTACCGCTGCTTGATCATCTCCAATGCTTTGAGCTCATTCCTCAACTTCTAGAGGGCTCTCTTTTCCTGCAAACTGCTTGGGGGTGCACGACCCTGAATTTCTTCACCCCAGGTGCTTCTGCCTCAGGTCGGTTCATCAGGATATCAGTCTGCTGCTGTTGTCCTTCCAGGAAGCTGCGATTGCCTCAAGCAAAATCGTTTGCTCGTTGATTGGGGCAGCTACAACAGGTGAGAGTGGTAGTGGTGGGGGACTGTTATTGACATTCGTGCCAGTGTTGTTTGAGGAATCCATAACCTTGAAAGAAAAATTTGGGTTAGGACATGTAACAACTCCAATTTTAGTGTACAAAAATTTGTTTAAAAGTTAATGTATACTTGGGGTATTTGCATTTACCGTGAGTACTATAAATAACTGTTTTGCTTTTTAAAAGCAAGAAGGAGCTTGTAGCTTATTGGTAAGACCTTACACTGCTGAACCAAATCACCAGAGTTCAAATCCCATCCACTACATTATTTTTTTATATTGATTTCTTTTTAAATTTTTAGAATTCCAAGAGTCTACACGTACTAAATCCATAAAACCAAAAGTCACACTAAAAACAAACTACCCCACTGTGCTAACCAGATGACGATGGACCTTCGACGGCTAGCCTCGGCCCGACTCGGCCGACTCGGGCCGGCGACTCGGCCGGCGAGGCCGGGTTGACTCGGCTGAATCCGAGTTGACCCTTCATGAAACGCGTGCCTCTTTGTCTTCTGGAAACTCCTGTATACTTTAAATTTCCTACACATGAACCGAACTCTTTAAAATCCCATTAAACTATATTTTTAATACAAATTTTAATACATTTTTAATACAACATTTCACCTACCCTAACCATAGGTTTACCCTATAAATACCCCCCTAAACACCCCTCCTTACTCACAATTCTGTCCAAACTCTCAAGAAAACTCTCTAGAATTTTAGTGTGCAATTGAAGTTAGCAAAGGGCGAGACTCCGGCGATTTTCCGACGACGATCCGAGGAGCTCCCGGCGACGAAAAGACGCACCGACGCCTCCTACATCTTTCTCTCCCTCTTGTCTTGAATCTAAACACGTAAGTCCCACCTCCCTCTTCTTTAATCTATCCTTAAAACTTCTTTTACTAAAACCCGACGAAAGCGGAGTTAAATCCGACTTCCGATTCGGTTTTCTTTATAAAGTTCAATTTTCCTTAACACAACCATACTAAACTCTTACATCTTGATTATTAATCATTAACAAAACATGTTGAACAAGTTTCTTAGCAAAACATTTTATTTTGTAACTTTTACCGCTCTTTTTAAGTAAAATACAATGTAGTTTAGTTTCGACTTTAAAACATCATTAATCTTGATATACCTTTAATTAGATCACGAGGTAATGACCTACCACCTCACAACACTCATATGCAACATAGCACAATACCTTTCGGGAACATAAAATACCGGAAAACGAAATTTTACATATAAATACCATTTACCATTAAAACCGTTTTCTAGAAGATTACGTATTTTTACAAATATTTGCAAAGCGCCGCTACAACCCATTTTGGGGTACCCGACTGGGATAGTGTGGATTATCGCACATTCCTGGGCTTAGTAGTGCGTGATGCAGACCTCCGCAAAGAGCATTCGGTCTCGAAAGATTTGAAATACAAATATCTTAAGAAAATGAGATTTCTAGAAAATAATAAAATTATTTTTATAAATATATATATATATGTGTGTGTGTGTGTGTGTGTGTGTGTATTATCAAAATACCTATTTTTGATATAATATAAATATTCTAACTTTTCTAAATCAAAAGGATCACTTTACATGAAATTCCATACAAGTTCAATATTACAATTAAATACCATATATTATGAAAAATAGGTCTATTCCCTAGAAATATCACAAATATAAAATCTACAACTATGAAAACACTAAATACGATAATTAAATACTTGAGTTGTATTTTGAAAATTATACAAAATTATTTTTACATAAAACCCCATCAAGTTTTATAAATTACAATAAGGACCCTAGTAAAAGTAGGTTTAAGCGGAACCAGTCTCTTGATGTCACGACCCGAAATTGGCACGTGACGGCCCTAATACTAGGCAACGCCTACAGACGTAACGCAGTAAAAGAAAGCCAAAACCCAGAAATCTAAACCATGAAAAATACGGAAACGATAATAAAAGTTTTTGAAGCATTTGAAATCACAACCCAGATTCTTTAAAAGAGTCCACTTTCTTTCTTTAAAATTTTGGCAGCACCTCCTTTGTAAAATCTAGCCCCAAAAATGGGTACAACATAAATATAAAGTAAAGCATCCCCAAACGGGAGCAAATACACGCCCAAAGGCAGAAAACAATCACCACCATAAATATACGACGCCGTTGCGAAGAAATAAAGACAATAGAGAGAAAGCTGTATAAAAGACAACAAATCCACAATTTATACAATATTGTCCTCACCAAGTCTCTAAGTCAACAACATAATAGTAGATGGAGAGTACAAGATACAACGAATATACAATACAAATACAAATAACCACCAAAACCACCTGAACAAAACAACACACTGTGAGCCGATGCGGTATCTGTAGCAAAAGATGATAGATGAATAGCCAGCCTCGACTACTCTGGGGAACACTCTGTAACACCTGTGGCACAACGGGGGTGAGTTGCCAACTCGTGAATAGTAATAACATATACAGGTAATCGCAAGTATGCACGTAAAGCGTGAATCTAAGATATGCAATTAACAGTAATAACATGTCATATGAATGCAGGATAATGGAAAGTACACTAGCAGGTACAACCAATATATATAAAGCAATAATGGTATGACAACAGTATGCAATAATCATGCGATAGGGATATGAGAATGTAACTGTGCAATAATCATGAAAGGTACACTAACAGGTACTACTAATACATGAAGCAATGCACTAACAGATAAAAGGGAGGTATGGAGTGATATATGTCATTTCCACGGAATCCTGACATCGTGGTAGGATCACAATCCATCAAGACAAATCAAATCCCAATTCCTCAAATCAGCCCCCAAATTTTCTCTCATATCATCTAAATACCACATCTCCTCAATTTCACAATATCAAGTATATTTCGTATATCCCGAATGTACAACATCAAGTAGATCTCACATATCTCGTATGTATAATATCAAATATATCTCACATATATCGAATGTACAATATCAAGTATATCTCACATATCTCGAATGTACAGCAGCAAGTAGATCTCACATAAATCGAATGTACAATATCAAGTGGATCTCACATATCTCGTATGTACAATATCAAGTATATCTCACATATATCGAATGTACAACATCAAGTGGATCTCACATATCTATCCAGTATCCAATCCCAAATGAATCTCTTATAACCCGAATCAATTCTCCAGTAAAATTCTAACATCCTAAATATAATGACATAATTAATTATGATGAGGTCAATACACATATATTAGCGTCCCATTCCGCTAATATTGGTGTAATGGTATATATAACAGCGGCTCAATCCCCTGTTATATATACAAAGGAGTAATTAGAAATATCATGAAACCAATGTGCCAAGCATCGACACAGAAATGCTGATCCATCAGGTGTTGTCTCCATAACTGGCCCCCTGATAGGTACGTATCATATGCTATCCCGAAAGCTCGAGTGCCTAGCTCTGACTCTCGCCTCTCGACGTATCCATACGTACATGACTCCCGTCGGTATCCACATGATAGCCGCTGAGTCATTGGTCCTGTCACCGGAAAGTATGGTTCCCCCACTAACTCATCTCCTCACTGAGATTCTTGCCCCGGGGTACCTCCGGGCCCCACCATGTACCCGTACACGGATCCTTCCTTTCCTCGCGCAGGGTATACACATCGTAAACGACAAATCTCATGGTGGCTGCTAAAATATCATATCAAGGAAACCGGGTTTTTCAAATAATGCATAATTTCATGAACTCCCGCGGTTCCCAAATCCAGAAAATATCATGAAAAATCCATATAACAATGCGAAAATCCATGTATATAATATATGCGCCATATCTGAAATGCAAGCATATAAAGGAAAAACCGCTAATTAACTGCATCAAGTTAATACAAATATCATGCGGTTTCTATTTATCCACTTCTAAATAATATCAAATGAAGGTAAACATGTAGCTAAAACCAGATGTATGTGAAATCTATAAGGTATAGCAAGATAATGTGTCTACCTATAAGCAATGATATAGTATACCCCCTGGGTATAAGAATAGTATGTGCAAGGTATACCTGTAGCTATGGCAGGGAGTGTATATGTACCTATCACTAATGGTACAATACTCTATAGGAATACAGGTATGCTAAATGCCATAAATGATAAGCAGTATGAATCAATGTCACAATATCCCTAACCAAGCAATATAACATCTATAAGTGGTTTGTGTGTGACATGGCAATTATTGACGGTGTGTGTAGCATACAATCAGTGCTCGTGCAATATGAATCGTCAATAATATGTGCAGTGTCCTACTACTACTAGTCCAGGCACAGCTACATCTAAGTAATAGGGTAAAGGCGCAATTCTAACAATAATGTAGAATATGCGACAAGTAATAAAATCTCTAGCCCTGACGCATAACGCCATGCGGGCGATTCCCCTGTAGATGTTAAATCTACTCACCAACGCTCCAAGCTAGGTGAAGCCTACCACCTGTTTTCCCCTTATCGTAGAGTCCGAAGTCCCCGCTTGCGAACCTAAAATTTCACAAACACATCACATAAGAAAAAATCCTACAATAACGAAAAGACAACGAAACGTAAAGAAAACGCCCGGAAAATTACACTGCGCGCTTAGCGCATCTATCGCGCACGATACTGGCCAAAAACCCTAATTGGGATCGCTAACTACAAAACACCAAGTCTGGACCCCGATCGTCCCCATCGCGCAACACAACACAAGAATTACGAGGAATACAATAGATATAACCTCGCAACGACCAATCAAACGCACGTCGGAAAAACCACGAAATCTAGTAAGCAACCTATCGCAATATTTCGCACTAGTTTCAAGCTAATGCATATCTAGCGATTACAAACACCTTAAAATAACTTAACTAAGCTATCTAAACCATTCATATATTTTTAACACTCGCTAATTATGTTTTAGCAAAAACCTAGTAAGCTAATAGCATAATTAAACAAAGTGTTCATTAGCAAAAATTAACATTTCTTGCTAGGTTAATCATCTCCAAAACACAAATTAACACTTCAAATGTACACTAAACACTTAACAAAGTTTAACCCTAACATGAATTTCTTAAACCAAATATAATGAATTAATCATGATATAAAAACTAAACTAAACACATAACTAGCTAACTAAATTAGCTAGATTTAAGATTAAAGCAAGAATAAAGGATTAAGGTAAGAATTATACCTCCCCAAGAACACAAAATGAAACTTAATCCAACATTTTAGCATCAAAACCCATGCTTGTTGAAGAACCAAGAAGGATTAGTGAAGGAAAAGATGGTTTTATTTTTATTTAGGATTTTTTGTGGATTTATTTTGGAATTTTTCTTGAAGAATTTTGAAGAAATCATGAAGAAATGAGCTTGGGAAATATTTTGGACAGAAATTGGAGATAAGGATCGGCCATGGGGAGGTTGGGGGTATTTTTGTGAATATTTTGTGAAGAAATAGCTAGGAAAGAGAGTAATAAATGCTAATTAAAGCAATTTTGCCACCTTTCACTCTTTTCTTTTCTTTTTTAATCCAAATCCTTTTGCACAAAGAAAAATCTAGATATTTGAAAAGAAGCTTCTAAAATAATTTTAGTGACAAAAAAAAAATTATTCACAAGAGAAAATTTTTCCGATTTACGTGCACAAAATACCGCTTAAAATAATATTTTATTTGGGAAAAATTCTATCTGAACCAAAACCTCCCAAATACTCCCAAAGTTCGTGCACAAGCTTTATTTTAGCTAAACTAGGTGCCGGCAAGCTTATACGGACGTTTGATCAAAATCGGGTTAAAACGGGAAAAACCGACAATTTTGCCCTAAAACGGAAAAATTCGCAAAACGATTTCTGAAATGTTACACTTGAGCCTCAGGGAGCCGGAGATATGAGTGCTTGCCTATTTAAGGTAGACAACTTATCAAACGGTGTTATTAACACGGTAATCGTCTTTGAAAAAGACACAAATCCTGTCGCCCATTTGCAGCGGTTACCGATAATATCAAAACCTAATTCAGGACTGTTTCCCGTCGAAAACGCGGAGACGCAATAAACGTCTCGCCTGAATTTCGGGGTAGATGCTAATTGGTGCTATCCGTCCACCTCTCCGAAGATGCCAAGTTGATTTATGGCACCGTGTATCGAAGGTTTAAACGGATGCGGCCGATGTAGCAGACTTCGTCAGATTCCCCCTCATTTAAGTGGTTTTTGATTGTGGGGACGCTCTTCCCAGCAGGTGCAAGCCCCTGCAGTTAATTACGCTACCGCGTCGCGGTAACAAATTTCTCCTTCTCCAGATGGTCAGTTCGTGTCGTGTGTGTTTATTTTGTTTTTGGTTGCCTGTGGACTGTATACGGAGACTAATTTATGTTACTCGCCCGTAGGACGTAGATTGGTCCAAATTCGTATCTTCTTAGATTTGGGTTTGGGGGTTGGGTTTAAGGATACGTTAGTCTCGTTTGGGACTAAGATCAACTTAAATGTATATTAAGGATACGTTAGTCTACTTTTAGACTAAGATCAACTTAACGGGATCGTTTAGATCTAACAAAAGAGCATTTGTAATCTATTGTTTAGTTTAAGAACATTGCGGTCGATTAGTTTAAGGACATTGTGGTCCAATGTTAGTTTAAGGACATCTCGGTCCAATATTAGTTTAAAGACATCGCGGTCGAGGTTAAGGACATCATAGTCCATGAGTTTAAAGACCTCACAGTCAAGGTTAAGGACGTCATAGTCCGTGAGTTTTAAGACCTCACAGTCAAGGTTAAGGACGTCATAGTCCGTGAATTTAAAGATCTCATAGTCAAGGTTAAGGACATCATAGTCCATGGAATGTTTGGTTGTCGGGACCCGTCACCTCTCTGAAGACGTTGAAGGATTACAACGATAAATATCAGAGGAGTAAAGAGATGTACCCTCGAACCGATGTGAGTTGGTTGAAAGATCTGTTATCCAATTTGGGGCTAAGATCTGTTAAAATATTTATGAGCAGATGAGCTCAATTAATAATGGTTGAGGACTTATGGCCAATCTTGGGCTAAGTCCAATAAATGTTTAACATTTTTATTCTGAACTGTTGAGCCTTTATTTGGACTTGGCCCTTTTAACAATGCTGAGCATTATATCTTGACAATTTTTTTGTCTTGTATTGAATGCTGAGCATTCATCAGAGCTCTGGCTTATTAAAGAACAATTTATGTTCTGTCAGCGCAACACGTGGCGCACCAGGCGCTTTGCGCCAGTCAGAGAGCGCAGTGCGCTACTGCCAAGTAGCGTACATGTAAGGGACACGTGTCGCGCTCAGCGCTAGGCGCCAGATGACGAGCGCATGATGTCAGTTTATGAGCGCTTAGTGGTAATCCATGAGCGCATTGCGCTTTCAATTTAGTGGCGCACACGTGAGTGACACGTGGTGCGCTTGGCGCTGAGCGCCAGCCCATGAGCGCAGTGCGCTATTTCAGAAGCGCAAAGCACAAGTTATTAATTAGCGCATACGTGGTTGACACGTGGCGCATTTGACGCTGAGCGCCAGTCCAGAGAGCGCGGAAGTACAGTTCAAGAGCGCAAGGCGCATTTCAAGAGCGCAAAGCGCATCTAATCAATTTTATGATCTGGGAACAAATTTATGTTCTTTTAAAAGAGACTTTGTCTCAAGATCTAAGAACAACGGTTCTTATTTTGCAGGAGATATTTCCAATCCCTTATTTTTGATGAAAGGCTTTGCCTTTATAGATCCATGATCTATGAGAAGAATTATGTTCTTCTTTTATTTTATGATGAGATCTTTTGATCTCTTTGTGAAAGACTTTTTGTCTTGTAGATCTATAATTTTTTAAAGAAATGAATTTTTCTTTTTATGAGATGATTTCATCTCTGTGTTCATCATCCTTCATCTTTATCTTGAAGAAATATCTTCTTGCAAGAGCTTGCTCTTTATCTTTGAATTTCTCAAAGTTTATAGGGGGGTTTCTCTATATAAGACTTGAAGTCTTGGGGCCTTTATATAGGGCAAGCTGATTTGTTGAATCAGTTAAAGAGATTTTTCTCTGATTGATTTGGGGATATTTCCCCACCATTGGATCTTTGATCCTAGGACTTCTGTTTTACAGAAGGCAATCTTCTTGTTTTTAACAAGACTGAAAAATCTTTCCGTAACAGAATTTAATTCTGATTAATTAATGATTTATCAATATTATTATTAGATCTTTTGATCTAACGGTGGGGAGTTTTTTAATTCAGCGCTAGCGCACCCGTGCTTTGCACGTGGTGCACTGCTTAGAGCGCAGTGCTCTTAGCGCTAGCGCACCTTTGTCTTACACGTGGTGCGCTACAAGGAGCGCAGCTCACCCTGCGCTACCGCACCCTTGTTTAACACGTGGCGCGCTGCTTAGTGCGCAGCGCACCTAGCGCTAGCGTACACATGGTGCGCTGCCTAGGGCGTAGCGCACTTGGATCTGCATCTGAAGCGTTGCTTCAATTTTGAAATTTGAATTTCAAACAGAGCTTTGCTCTGATTGGGGAAAACAAATGCCCCCCACCGTTGCGCTCACGTGGCCCACATGTGAGTGCAGCGGTGGCAGCATCAGCGTCCTTGGATCAACTCAGAAGTTGAAAAGGCATTTCAATGCCTATAAATAGGACCTTTGGTCTTTTAGATGATTCTGTTCATCTTCTTTTCTGAGAATTTTTATTCTCCCATAGAGCATAGCTCTTCATTTTAAGAAATTTTCAGGAGTCAAAACTCTGTCAAAATTTAGGTAAAGATTAAATGTTTTAGTAATCTAGGATTTTACCCGTTAATAGAGCCTTACTCTTCATAAATCTTTGATCTAAAGGAAACCCTTTTTAGGGTTTCGTTACCAGAGCTTTGCTCTCTTAAACCCATGAAGAACTCTTAAAAGTTTGTTCATGGATATTGAATATCTTAGAATTTTTAATTCATAAAAAATTGATTTTAATTTTTCGGATGGATTCTTTCATCATCATTTTTTCAGAGCAAGGCTCTTGAGGAATTTTTTTTCCCTTCATGATCAGAGTTTGACAAGTGTCACTCTGTCACAGAGCATTGCTCTCAAAGAGAGATTTACTCCTCTGTCCGAGAGATATCTCATTTAATGAGAATCTTCTTGAGGATTTCCTCATTTAATTAACAGTTTCATCAAATGATGAGGCTGTTTTATTAATTGATGAATTGTCATCTAGATCTTGTGGGCCCCCTTTGGTCCCTCTCTACTGCATTGCAGTGTGGTACAAATTCTAAAGTACCAAGTGTCAGAATTTAAATTAAATTATAGCACCGATAGTTGACTTTTGTCCCTTTTCACGCAGGCGACATGTCTTTCGACACTTCTTTTCCATTCATCCGCTCAGAAGGCGGATTTCCTGAGGCACCTGTAGACCGAGAGGTTCTTGCGCTGATCAGAGACCACTACCCCGAATACAAGAATCTCCACCTATGGGGTAGATGGTATGATCAAATTATCAGAGGCCGCCGGAGCTTTTCTTGCACGACACCTTCGGAGCCTATCTCGGCGATCCCTTATGCAGATACACCCCCGGTGAACTATGCCGTGGAGGTGGTTAATTGGACTTCGGAGGGTCTCCTTCAGCCTTCTATGGCTGCGATTCCTGTGCAGCCGCCGTTGGCTTTAGACACCCTAGGGCGGCGCATATGTCAGGACGAGTCGCGCCTTTGGGGACAGCCCTACAACATCGGGCTAACTCCCCGTCATCCGGTCGGATACTTGCAGTGGGCCCGATATATCTTATCGGCAAAGAAATCGCAGCTGCTGAAGCTTGGCTTATACCCTGCGGTCTACGCTTCCTTGTTCCAGTATTCTGCACCTCCCACATGGTGGATCAAGGTGTTTTTATAGCAGTGGAACATTCCGACCCATACCTTCCTCCTATTGGATAGAGAGGTCTCCATTTCCTTGGAAGAATTTGCCGAGGTTTCTGGTTTACCAGTTAGGGGGGAGCACTACGAGGAGCTGCTTCTTCCGGATGAATATGTTTTCGCCACCAAATCAGTGGTGATGGGTCTTACCCCAGAGAACGCCATTCAGCACCAGTTCCCAAGTCTGATAAATGTGTTGAATATGTATGAGAGCCTCTTTCTTGAATCCGGAGGCCGGGGGGTCGGCTTTGCGGACTTCATTGCCCATTTTCTTCGCCCAAAAATTTTGTCGCGACAAGGCGAAAAGTTTGCTAAACTTGATGATCCTTTCGTCTTTGGCTTAGACCGTTGGCCAATACTGAAAGCCGATCAAAAGGGTTTCTTTTTTCCTGACGTCGCGATCGTCCCCTGTCAGAAATCGCCGCTCCGGGCATTGATGAGGAAGTGTTCTTTCTCGGGTTTCTCAGTTTATGGTTAAGCTGGTTCGCGCTTCCTATGCACCCTCGTTACATGAGGCCTTCTGTCTTCTACCCCGCGCATCGCATGGTTGCCGGAATACATGTGGCCATCGGGATCGCCGGGTTAGCCCACCTATATCACGGCCTCAGCTTAGCAGCGGATACCACTGAACCAGGGGTGCATCCTGCCAACTTCCCAATGTATCATTTCACTTCATGGATGGAGCTGCACGTGCTTGGGGTCTTCAGTATCCACAAAAGACCTTCTTTTTACGACAGATGCAGGTTCCCTCGGATAATGCGGCTGGTTGACGCCTCCATCGTGAGTCCCTCACCGCAGGAAGCTAGGGACTTGCTCCTTCGTCCGCGCACAGTTGGAGATGGTATGTCTTTCACAGACAAAGTCTTGACCATCGGCCAAGAAACTTCAAAAGAGGTGCTGCCATTGCAAGACATCTTTAAAGACGGGGCCTCTGTGTTGAAAGCCTGGGAGATTCTTCATTTGTACTCCATCAGGCCGGGTTTTCTCGTATTCAGGCAAAATGATACGGCATTATTCATGAGATACAACCCGCATCGTTTCGCCCAGCAACTGAGTTATAATCAAGGCGTCCCACTTGAGGCCTTTTTGGCAGAACCTGCTGCTACCGAAGAGGGAATGCAGAGCACAGTGTATCATTTTATGCGCCTGAACACAGGGTCTCACTTCTTTATCAGCGAACCGAGCTGTGTCCCGAAGGCCCTTAATGTACACGTGGCCTGGTACCAACATTCAATGGGCGCCGTTATCAGGGAGGAGAAGCGACTGCTGCTCGATCGCAAAGGTGTACCCCTGCTGGTGATCGAAACGTCCCTCTGAAGCGACAGACCATTGTCCCACCTCCTTTAAGAGAAGCTGCCGCGATCGAAGTCCCGCAAGACAGGCCCGAGCTACCGAGACCCCGGGCTCCTGTAGAAAAGGTGACTGTAGCTTCCCCCGATTCTGGCGTGGATTCAGATATCGGGACTCGTCGCCCCAAGGTGCCCGCTAAACGTAAACTTGTGCTTGCGGCGACCGAAGCTTGCTCGCAGAGGAGGAGGAAGAAGTCGATCTTCTCTGCCGACGTTGTGCTGTTGCGCTGCTGACACGTGGCGCGTTCTAGTGAGTTGCGCCAATTTAAGAGAGCAGTGCTCTATTTTAAAAGCGCATAGCGCAAGTTGTTCTGGAGCTGACACGTGGCGCTCTCTGGTGGCTTGCGCCAACCCAGGAGCGCAACAGTGCAGATTTACAAGTGCAAGGCACTGTTTTAATATCTTAATCCAATTTTGGATTCAAGAAAGGAATCTTTTAAGATTCCAGAACCAATGGTTCATCAAAAGGCAATGCCTTTTTTATTATTATTATATATATATTTTTTTTTATTTTTTTTATTGAAGATCTTTGATCTTTTTCTTAGAACAATGATCTTTTTTAGGAGAAACTCTTCTTTTATTCAAAGGTTTTTACCTTTTTCTTTCTTTGAGCTCTTCTCAAAATTCTTTAGAGGAATTCTCTGTTTTTCTCTCTGTGTTTTTCTGTTTCTGTCTTTTTTAGATTTGAAGTCTAGGGGCCTTTATATCGTGCCATTTAGTTTGTTAAATTGGTTAGAGAGATTTTTCTCTAAGTGATTTAGGGATTTTTCCCCACCGTTGGATCTTTAATCCAAGGGCTTCTATTTTACAGAAGACAATCTTCTTATTTTAACAAGAACAGAAAGATCTTACTGGAATTTTAATTCTGTTTGGCGCAAACGCACCTGCGCTTGACACGTGTCGCGCAGCGCAGAGCACAGCGCAACTGCGCTGACACGTGTCGCGCAGTGCAAAGCGCAGATCATCTGAAGCGTTGCTTCTTTTTTAGAGCCTTGCTCTGACTGAGTGCGCTGCCTTGGGCGCTGCGCTCCCTGCACTAGCGTGTCTGATTTTGACACGTGGCGCTCTGCGCGCAGCGTAGGGGATCTGAAGCGTTGCTTCATTTATTTTAATTTTAATTTTCACTTTAATTTTCAAAACAGAGCTTTGCTCTGATTGGGGGAAACAGAAGCGTTGCTTCGTTTCCCGCCTTGAAATTTGAACAGAGCTTTGCTCTGATTGGGGTAAACAAATGCCCCCCCACCGTTGCGCTTACGTGGCCCCTAACGTAAGCGCAGCGGTGGCAGAATTCCAACCGTTGCGGCAACTTTTGGAAGTTGAAAGGGTTCTCAATGCCTATAAATAGGACCTTTGGTCCCTCAACAGATGATTATCATCTTTTAAAAAAATTTAAAAAAAATTATTTTCAGAATCTTAGAGCCCTGCCCTTTATTTTCAAGAACTCCAAGAGTTAAACTCTTAAAACTTTTAGGTAAAATTTTTAATTTAAATTAAATTAAATTAAATTAATTTTTATTGACAGAGTCTTGCTCTCAATAGATCCCTGATCTAAAGGAAACCCATTTAGGGTTTCACTTAGCAGAGCTTTGCTCTATAGGGATCTAGAGGGAACTAAAGAGAACTAAAGGGGACCTTATTAGGGTTCCATTAATAGAGCTCTGCTCTCTAAAAGATTTTCCTTGTATTTTCTTAATTCATTGATGGAGCTTTGCTCCTTCCAAATCATATGGAGGAACTCTTAAGTGTTTTTCATGGATCTTGGAGGTTAAAGATGGCATTTTATATTATTATTATTATTATTATATCATCTTTTCAGAGCAAAGCCCTCAATGTTCTTAGCGGATTTTCTTCAAATTCTCCTCATAACTGATTTTGACAGGTGTCACTCCTGTCTGCAGAGCATTTCTCTCGAGGAGTTTAACTCCCTGCGTCTTTTTTATCATTGCTAATCTTCCAATGATGTTTCCTTCAGGCATTATGGTTGTTCATCTATACAGTCTGCACGAATTCATCACCTACGAGGATATCCGCGTACAGGGTCGTCACCAAAACCAGGAGTTTACAGATGCCCAGTGTGCGGAGGTTATGGGTCGTCTGAACGCACGCGTTGGTTGGCTGCTTCCTCGCCGTTCTGCTCTCTTGAAAGTCGTGCTCGGAGCAATTTAGAGAGCACTCCCGGGGTTTCACGAGGCCGTGCCGCTTAATGCACTGGATGATGCCGAAGACAAGGTACATTCAGTGTACCTATCGAGGCTAATCTCGAAGAAACGACGAGATAGCCTCATCGACATTCCGCATCAAATTTTTCAGCAGACGACGATAATCGCTGCTTATCGAAGGATGGGGGGCCTTGCCGAAGATCTTGACACACGTGAGCGCGAGAGGCTGCGCATGAGAATAAACAGAAAGGCTAGAAGAACTCTAGATGGCCTTACTTTTGAATTCCTTAATCCGTGCCCCGGATCTGAGGTTTTGCCATTGTAAACATTTGATGATGTTTTTCGTTTACTGCTTTCATGATTGTAAGAATTTTCGGCAATATGAATGGAAAATTTTTATTTCAGCTTGTCTTATTTCTCATTCTGAGTCTTTTGCCCATGCATGAATGGGTGTATCTCGAACGCTTGATCAAATGCACATCGGATGTTTTTTTTCTGTCGCTTTCTTTTTTCTTTTATTCTCAGCATGTTACTTTAGCAAACATTGTCGACAGATGATAGAACGAGCAACCTGTCTTGGTTTCTTCAAGAGGTAGCAATGGCTTAGGCCGCAGGTTCAAATCCGCTGCCGAAGACTTTTCAACTTTATGAGCCGTGGGGGTCTCATAAAGACTTTTCTCCCTACGGATCGAGAGGATCTCGTAGGTGTATCTTCTCCTTAGGAATCGTGAGGATTCCTAAGTGTATTTTCTCTTATAAGTCGTAAGGATCTTATAAGAGATTTTCCCTCTTACGAGTCGAGAGGATTCGTAAGCGGTTGTTTCCCTCCTTGTCGAGATTCGACTTTGGAGAGTGAGACCCGTGGATAGTATGCAAGAGACCGTTTTGGGCTGACTTGCAGGGTCCCAGTGCTTAGGAAACAGGTTTTTTAATCCCCGCTGCCTAAGACTTTTCCTCACGAGTCGAGACGAATCGAGCAGTTCTCGCAAAGACATCAATTTCCTCACGAGTCGAGATGAATCGAGCATTTCTCGCAAGAATATCCTAACGTCACAGTTAACCTCTGCTCTTTACGACAGAGGTCCGTTAGGGTCTGTGGTACTAGGGTTTTGCCCGTCGTACCGTCACGTTGGCTGATATATTCCTCGATAGGAAATCGTGCTGTTCGAGTAGCCCTGCGACTGCCGTGTCTCTGATCCCTTCGGGGGCGGGACAAGACGTCTTCAAGCAATCCTCCTTGGCGGTTTGACCGTCGGAAGAGCAAGCGTTAGGAATTTTGCCATGCCACTTTTTACTTGAGGTTAGGCTCATTTTGGAGAGCCCCGATGAGTCATAACCACTCCGTGCCGGTGTGGGATGATCTTCGATAGTCTTTCAGGCTTTATATGACTTGCCGTCAAGACCCTGAAGCTAGGAATTTAGCCTTTGCTTTGTTTGCTGACATTGCGTCCTCTATATCGAGACGAATGCCGCGGTTGTCTTTAGGTTGTTGGTGAACCGTCGAGGTTTGGAACTAGGGACTTTGCCGTGGCTCCGCTGTTTGATTGTCGCGTCTGAATCCTGCTGGAGGAAGAACGCTGGGGTGACATCTCGTCTGCTGTATCGAGACAAACGTCGAGGTGGTGACCATTCCGCACTGGTGCAGGATGATCTTCGATCGTCTTTCAGGCTTTATATGACTTGCCGTTAAGACCCTAAAGCTAGGAATTTGGCCTTTGCTTCGTTTGCAGGCATTGCGTCCTCTATATCGAGACGAATGTCGCGGTTGTCTCTAGGTTGTTGATGAACCGTCGAGGTTTGGAACTAGGGACTTTGTCGTGGCTCCGCTGTTTGATGATGTTGCGTCTGCTGTGTCGAGACGATCGTCGAGGTGTTGACCATTCCGTACTGGTGTGAAATGATCTCCGGTTGTCTTTCAGGCTTTATATGACTTGCCGTTAAGACGCTGAAGCTAGGAATTTGGCCTTTGCTTCGTTTGCTGGCATCACGTCTACTGTATCGAGACGAATGTAGCGGTTGTCTCTAGGTTGCTGGTGAACCGTCGAGGTTTGGAACTAGGGACTTTGCCGTGGCTCCGCTGTTTGATTGTCGCGTCTGAATCCTGTTGGAGGAAGAACGCTGGGGTAACATCTCGTCTGCTGTATCGAGACGAACGTCAAGGTGGTGACTACTCCGCACTGGTGCGAGATAATCTTCGATTGTCTTCCAGGCTTTATATGACTTGCCCTTAAGACCCTGAAGCTAGGAATTTGGCCTTCGCTTCGTTTGCTTTGGTGTGTCTGAATCCTGTCGAAGGAAGGACACTGTTGTTGACATTGCGTCTGCTGTATCGAGACGAATGCTAAGGTGGAGCTGGGATTTCGCCTTCACTCCGCTTTACTGACTATGGGGACTTTTTTTGACGTTGCTTCTGCATCTTGTTGGACTGCGTAGGAACGCCGTTGTCGACATTGCGTCTGTTGTAGCGAGACGAATGCTGAGGTGGTCTCTAGGTTGTCAGCGAACCGTCGAGATTTGGAACTAAGGACTATGCCGTGGCTCCATTTAATGGTGTAACATCTGTGTCCTGCTGGAATGAGTATGCACACCGTTGTTGGTCCCCAGGCTGTAGATGTGGCCATTGAGATTTAGAACTAGGGACTTTGCCATGGCTCCGTTTCATTACGACTCTGAGGTCGGTTGTTGACGTCACGTCTGCATCTGGCTGGAGTGAGGAGAAACGCCGTTGGTGATCTCTAAGCTGTCGATATCGACGTCGAGACCCTGAAGCTAAGGATCTTCTTTTGCTCCGTTTGTTGACATCGTGTCTACAATATTGCGACAAACGTCGAGGTTGTCTCTAGATTGTCTATGAACCGTCAAGACTTGGCTTCGCTTTCTAGTGGAGCCTGTTGGGAAGGTATGGTTCCCTTCTTGTTTGTGCCCCTGGATTGTATACAGGGATCGATGTGATCTCACCTGTAGGGCAAAAAGTTTCATTATTTCATCATTCATTTTTTTTTATTCTTTCCGATACGCTCTATCATTTCAGCTTTTTATATCGCGAAGATCGCGATTGCCCAATCATTTCGGCTATTTTTCGCGGTGCCCAATCATTTCGGCTATTTATTTATTTTCACTCGCTGCTTTTTATTGCGAGTTGCCCAATCATTTCGGCTATTTTGCATGCATACATTTTTACTTGCTGATTTTTATTGCAAGTTGCCCCATCATTTCGGCTATTTCGTATGCATGTATGGCTCGCTGATTTTTTTATCGCGAGTGTGGAACTTGGAATCTGACGCCCATCTCAGCATCAGCATCGCTACAATTGGAATATTTCCAGGAGCGAATCATCATTTGTCATGAAAGGGCTTGGAATTTGATACCGGTTTAGGCATCAGCATTGCTACAACTGAAATATTTCCGGGAGCGAATCATCATTTGCCTCTGTCGATGTTGAACAAAGATGGCTTAGCGAACAGGGTTAGGATTCCGTCGACTAAGGCTTTTGACTTCATGAGTTGTAAGGGTCTCACAAAGGTATTTCTCCCTATAAGTCGTGAGGATCTCATAGGTGTGTTTTCTCCTTAGAGATCGTGAGGATTCTTAAGTGTATGTTCCCCTGTAAGTCGTAAGGTTCTTACAAAAGGATTTTCTCCTTATAAGTCGAGAGGACTTACAAGGGTTGTTCACCGTATGGACATATCCCCAGTCACGGGTGGGACTTGGTTAGGGAAATGTTTATTCGCGTCTGTGGATTGTATACAAGGGTCAGTATTGAGCCGCTTGTAGGGCAATATCGGAGGTTGTGGGGGTTGCTTAAGAACAGGTTCAGGTCTTTGTAACTTAAGACTTTCAAATCTTATGAGCCGTGAGGGTCCCATAAGAAAGTTCTCCTTACGAGTCGTGAGGATCTCGCAAGTGTAATTTCTCCTTAGGAACCGTGAGGATCCCTAAGTGTGTTGCTTCCCTGTGAGTCGTCAGGATCTCACGTGGGTGGTTTCTCCTTACAAGGTCGAAAGGACCCTGCAAGTGTCTCTTAACGAGGTTGCGCCCTTTCGGGTTTTCACAAACACTCGCCGGTAGCCCTGCTGTTTTTACTCACGGAGCCCTTTCGGGTTTTCATCTGTGCCCACTTTGCTTATGGACATACCGTTCTTTTTATTTATTTATTATTTTTTTTATTCCTCTTTTTTTTAACGAGGTCGCACCCTTTCAGGTTTTCACGAACACTCGCCGGTTGCCCTGCTGTTTTTACTCACGGAGCCCTTTCGGGTTTTCATCCATGCCCATTTTGCTTATGGACATACCGTTCTTTTTATTTATTTATTATTTTTTTTATTCCTCCTTTTTTTAACGAGGTCGCTCCCTTTCAGGTTTTCACGAACACTCGCCGGTGGCCCTGCTGTTCTTACTCACGGAGCCCTTTCGGGTTTTCACGAACACTCGCCGGTGGCCCTGCTGTTTTTACTCACGGAGCCCTTTCGGGTTTTCATCCGTGCTCATTTTGCTTATGGACATACCGTTCTTTTTATTTATTTATTATTTTTTTATTCCTCTTTTTTTTTAACGAGGTCGCGCTCTTTCAGGTTTTCACGAACACTCGCCGGTAGCCCTGTTGTTTTTACTCACGGAGCCCTTTCGGGTTTTCATCCGTGCCCATTTTGCTTATGGACATACCGTTCTTTTTTTTTTATTTTTTTATTTTTTTTATCTCGTCAGCCTGAGGATGCTGCGGTAGTAGTTTAAAGACGTTTCGGTCGTCGGCTAGTTTTAGGACGTAGTGGTCCGCCGTTAGTTTAAGGACATTTCAGTCCACAGCTAGTTTTAGGACGTAGTGGTCCGTCGTTAGTTTAAGAACATTTCGGTCCACCGTCGCCGTATTGAGGCGAATCTCTAGTTTACTGACTTTTCGGTCTATGGGGCTTTCCCTATGAATGAGCATGATGCCCCCTGTGCGTCCGTTTTCTTTGGGGTGTGCGGCTGTTGTGGGTTTACCTTCCACTTTTCAGACAGCGCAAACTTGCCTTGTAGGTATTGGTCTTCAATCCAGTTTTTGAAGACGTGGCAATCCTCAATCAGATGACCCAATACTCGGTGGTAGGGACAGTAATTGGGATCATTGACGTCGTTTGGCTGCAGCGGGCGTCTTGGATATGGCAGATTGATGAGCCTGTTGCGCAGTGCCAGCTTTAACAGTCTTCTCGTTTTATTTTGAGAAAATGAGTAAGGACGTCCTAGCTTCTCCTTGAGGGATACGCATGGACGCATATTGTTTTGACGGACAACCGGCTTCAAGTTGCTTGGTTGTTGTTGAGCATTGGCGGTGACGATCGCTTTTCCTTTCCCCTTCTCATTTCGAGAGTCCGGTTTTGGAGGAGACGGTCCATGGCCCATCTGGTCCATTTGGGCCAACTTGTCGATCAAGGCCTGGAAAGTAATTGGCCTGAAGAACATCATGAACTACGAGATGGTCGCTTGCGGATCAAGAGAGCCCACGAACATGCCTACCGTTGGCGCTTCTTCGATGCGTTGTTCACATTTCGATCACAGATTCCGCCATCGTGTTGCGTATTGAACCCATGTTTCGCCTGGCCTTATCCTGGCGTTGATCAGTGTTGTTATCGGGGTGCGTTCACTAGCACTCGCGAATCTTTGTGTAAACAGTAGCTCCATCTCCGCAAATGTTTTAACAGAGTCGTTAGGTAGCTCTGAATACCATTCAAAGGCTGTTTTCGCTAAGCTGCCGACGAATTGGCGAAGCAGCAGTTTGTCGTCGCCTCCGGTGTTGCCGCATAAGGCTCTGAATTGAGCGACATGCTGATGTGGGTTCCCTGTCCCCTTATATACATGGAACTTAGGGATCGTATATCCCGACGGGTAACTGATTTGGTCATACCAGCTCGGATATGGTCGTCCAGTTTTGACAATTTACCCGGCCGCTTCACTCGCCTGATGAGCTCGTATTTGCCGAGCTATATAGTCATCCAGTGCGGCCTTCGAAATGGTTTCTTCCTTGGCTGCTGACAGAGCCGGTAGAGGATTCGATGTCTCTCCTTTGTCATCTTCAAGGACAATCAGAGGATCTTCAGCAGGAGGATCTTGCTGGATCATCATCCCTACCATATCTTGGAAGAGGAGAGCCATTTGTTTTATGTTAGCAGCTTGCTCTGCTGCTTCTTTGTCCTTCTTTTCGAGGACTCTGTGTAGGAAGTCGGCGTCGGTTTCTTGTTCGTGACGTTGTTCTGATGATACCTCCGGGCTTTCTTTTGGCCCGGTAAGTGCGGCCATCGCAGTCATCATCTCTTGAAGCTTCTGTTGCTGTTCTTGAGCTTTCGTCACGGATCGGGTGAGCGGTCGGTGACCCGTCGAAGCACGGCTTTCCTCCTTTCCGGAAGCCATATAAACAGTGTGCACCACCATGCCCCCAGTCTTGGGGTGTTTGTGCTCAGCACTTTTACGGTTCACCATGTTCACAGGGGATTTTTGCGGCCTCCTTTTCTTTTGAGTGGTTGGAGTTGAGGGGGCCGTTGTAGTGGGCACCCAAGTAGCTATTGCTTTTTGTGGCTTGACGTAGCAATCCTTTTCCTGCCGAACCTTCATCTTTTTCTGTCGGTGGAGATTGTTTTCATCAATCACCGACTCTTGGACCTGTCGCCAGACCTTGTAAATTTTAGAGGACAGCCGTTGAAGGGGCTGCTCTAGCTTCTTCTCTGGAGTATTCTCCACAAGTGAAGGAGTTCGCTTCAGCACCGCGGTAGGAGAGTTTTTGCGCACCTTGTTCAGCAATTCAAAGCTGTTTCCGGTTGGAACAGCAGCATCGATCCCCACCGTTGGAGCTGGCGGAGTTATCCCAGAAGGGAAGTTGCCCCCAGCCTTCCTTACCTGGCGCCAGTGACGAAGGCGAGCATGTCGAGCGGACGGCGTTGGTTCAGCGATGGGGATGGCTTTGTCTTGCCCCTTGTCCAGATGAAGCGCTGCTGGTGCCAGTCTCTTGAAGACTGACGTTTTTTGAGTAGCGGTATCCAATCTGTCAAAGACAGACCTTCGAGCAGGAACGGGAGCCGGAATAGTCAGTCTTGTGAAGACCGACCCTTTGGTAGGAGAAGCTGCCTTGATCACTTCAGGAGCAGGAATGGCTATCTTCTTCGGAACAACCTTTTCTGGTATTGCAGGCTTCTTCATGGGCTCACATGAGTTTTGGCCCAGTTTGCTGAAAGCTGAGGCATTGGGCTTGGGCGACCCGTTGAGAGGGGCCGCGATAGTTGTAAGCCGATCGAAGACCGACTTCTTCGGAGGTTCTTGCGATGGTAATCGGGCATTGAAGCTCATTGGTGGGATCATGGTCCCGAAGAATAGTCCAGTGGTGGCTTGAGTTACCTGTTCCACTGGCATCTTGAAAAGGGAGGCCGCTTGGGGCCCGTAAGTCACTCCTCCAGCAAGGACGGAGTGAGAGTTGCAGTTGCAGGTAGTGCAGTTTGAAGCCATTGATCTTCTGTTTTCTGCATGGTGCAAGACACCAAATCTAAGTACCTCGAATCCACAGGCAACCATAGCAAACCGTGATTCGTTCGCGAACACGACACACGAAGTGTGGAGTGGAAAGAGGAAAAGGTCCCACCGGGCGTGCCAGAATCTGTTCCCCTCCGAACGGCGGCCAAGACATGGGACGTCTTGCCTGAGATTCGGGGCAGATGCTATTTGGTTTTATCTGTCCACCTCTCCGAAGATGCCAAGTTGATTTATGGAACCGTGCATTGGAGGTTTAGACGGATGCGGCCGATGTAGCAGACTTCGTCAGATTCCCCCTCGCTTGAGGGGTTTTTGATTGTGGGGACGCTCTTCCCTGCAGGCGCAAGCCCCTGCAGTTAATTACGCTACCGCATCGCGGTAACAACTTTCTCCTTCTCCAGAATTTCACTTCGTGTCGTGGGTGTTTGTTTTGTTTGTGGTTGCCCATGGATTGTATATGGAGACTAAGTTATGCCGTTGCCCGTAGGACGTGGATTAGTCCAAATCCGTATTTTCTTAGATTTGGGTTTGGTGTTTTGGTTTAAGGATACGTTAGCCCTATTTAAGGCTAAGATCAACTTAAACTTTTGTTAAGGATACGTGAGCCTAATCTCCAGACTCAGATCAACTTAACGGGATCGTTTGGATCCGACAAGAGAGCAATTAGTTCTATTGTTTAGTTTAATGACATTGCGGTCGATTCCCAGTTTAGGGACATGGTAGTCCATCATTCCCATTTGGGGAAGAACATTAGTTTAAGGACATTTCGGTCCAACGTTCCCATTTTGGGACGAATATTAGTTTAAGGACGTTTCGGTCCACGAGTTTAAGGACCCCGCAGTCCGTATCAATATGTGGTTGTCGGGACCCGTCACCTCTCTGAAGGCGTTGAAGGATTACAACGACAAATATCAGAGGAGTTCGGAGATGTACCCTTGAACCAGGTGTAAATTGATTAAGAGAGCAATCATACTCAGTCAATTTAATTTGAGGACTTACGGCCAGAATTGGGCAAAGTTCAGTTGAGAATGTTCAACATTTTTATTTGCATTTAGCCTGTTAGGCCTTTACTAGGGCTCTGCCCCTGTTTAATAATGCATGGCATTTTATTAGGTCTGTTAGGCCTTTTTAGTTGGGCTCTGTCCCTTTTTTTAATAATGCAGTGCATTAATTAGCCTGACAAAGCGCAACGTGGCTTGTCAGGCGCTTTGTGCCAATGCAAGGCGCAAACGCATGCGGAGGTGACACGTGTCGCGCTCTGGTGAGCGCAAGCGCAGTGCGCTGCGGCAATGCGCTGCGATGTTGCGTTGCTGACACGTGGCGCGCTCTGGTGAGCGCAAGCGCAGTGCGTTGCGCCGTTGCGCTGCTGACACGTGGCGCGTTCTGGTGAGTTGCGCCAATTTAAGAGCGCAGTGCTCTATTTTAAAAGCGCATAGCGTAAGTTGTTCTGGAACTGACACGTGGCGCTCTCTGGTGGCTTGCGCCAACCCAGGAGTGTAACAGTGCAGATTTACAAGTGCAAGACACTGTTTTAATATCTTGATCCAATTTTGGATTCAAGAAAGGAATCTTTTAAGATTCCAGAACCAACGGTTCATCAAAAGGCAATGCCTTTGTTATTATATATATATATATATATATATATATATATATTTTTTTTTTTTTATTGAAGATCTTCGATCTTTCTTAGATCAATGATCTTTTTTAGGAGAAACTCTTCTTTTATTCAAAGGTTTTTACCTTTTTCTTTCTTTGAGCTCTTCTCAAAATTCTTTAGAGGAATTCTCTGTTTTTCTCTCTGTGTTTTTCTGTTTCTGTCTTTTTTAGACTTGAAGTCTAGGGGCCTGTATATAGTGCCATTTAGTTTGTTAAATTGGTTAGAGAGATCTTTCTCTGAGTGATTTAGGGATTTTTCCCCACCGTTGGATCTTTGATCCAAGGGCTTCTGTTTTACAAAAGGCAATCTTCTTGTTTTAACAAGAACAGAAAGATCTTACTGGAATTTTAATTCTGTTTGGCGCAAACGCACCTGCGCTGACACGTGTCGCGCAGCGCAGAGCACAGCGCAACTGCGCTGCCACGTGTCGCGCAGCGCAGAGCGCAGATCATCTGAAGCGTTGCTTCTTTTATAGAGCCTCTGACTGAGTGTGCTGCCTTGGGCGCTACGCTCCCTGCGCCGGCGTGTCTGATTTTGACACATGGCTCTCTGCGCGCAGCGCAGGGAATCTGAAGCGTTGCTTCATTTATTTTAATTTTAATTTTCACTTTAATTTTCAAAACAGAGCTTTGCTCTGATTGGGGGAAACAGAAGCGTTGCTTCGTTTCCCGCCTTGGAATTTGAACAGAGCTTTGCTCTGATTGGGGTAAACAAGTAGGAGCAGCGGAAAGTTGTGCAAGCTGCTCAAATCCATTTACGGGTTAAAGAAGGTATCGCAGAGTTGGAACATCTATTTTGATGTCGTTGTCAAAGAGTTTGACTACATCAAAAACGTAGATGAATCTTGTATATACAAGAAGGTGGCAGAGAGTAAGGTTGTCTTCCTCGTATTGTATGTGGATGACATACTCTTGATAGGAAATGATATTCCTATGCTGCAATCGGTCAAGCTCTTCTTATCACAAAAATTCTCAATGAAAGATCTAGGTGATGCCTCCTACAACTTGGGGATTAAGATCTACAGAGATAGATCTAAACGGATATTGGGATTGTCCCAATCCAGGTACATTGATACCATACTGAAGAGGTTTAGTATGGAAGAATCCAAGCGTGGGTTTTTACCCACGATCTCAGGACTCACTCTCTCCAAAAAGATGTCTCCCAAGACTGATTTGGAGAGAGCTCGCATGCAAGGGATACCCTATGCTTCGGCAGTAAGCTTTATCATGTACACGGTGCTATGTAGCAGACCCGATGTAGCATACTCACTAAGTGTAGTGAGTAGGTATCGAGCAGATCAAGGAGAGAGTCACTGGACAACTGTGAAGAGCATTCTCAAGTACTTGAGAATGACTAAAGAGATGCTCTTGGTGTATGGTAACGGAGAACTCCAAGTGGAGTCCTTTACCGATTCGAGCTTCCAGAGTGATAAGGACAACTCTAAGTCGGTCTCTGGATTTGTCTTTACCCTCAATGGAGGGGTGCTTTGTTGGAAGAGTTCCAAACAGGAAACCGTGGCAGACTCGACGATGAAGGCTGAATACATCGCTGCCAACGATGCTGCCAAAGAGGCTGTCTGGATGAAAAAGTTCATAACTGAACTTGGTGTGGCTCCGACCATTGAGCATCCAATACCTTTCTATTTCGATAACAATGGAACGGTGGCGTTGGCCAAGGAACCCAGGTCCCATCAGCGATCCAGGCATATTCTGAGGTGGTATCACCTCATCCGGGAGATAGTTGATCGCTGGGAGATCGAGGTCAGGAGAGTTGACACGAAGAACAACACAGCGGATCCATTCATGAAGGCCATTCCCAAGATACAGTTCGAGAGACTCTTCGGGATGTTGGGTATGCGATACTACAACAGCTGGCCCTAGTGCAAGTGGGAGATTGTTAGTTGTATGTATGCCCTAGAGGCCATTATTGTACATATGATGTATATTATAGTGGATGCTTGGACATATATAGAGAGGACTTTCTTGCTCGACATGATAGTATGCTATCTGGTTGCTCTTTATCTTAACTTGTATACTTGTCTCTTGATACTGTTTCATGGTTACATGTTGGTAAAGCCCTTAGGATGTGTACTTGACTGCAAGGATTATGATGCAGATCATACTAGTGGGGACATTGTAGTTCATAAGTTCATCCTTTAATGTTCCTATTCGTGGGTGTATCGAGACAGCGCATCGATATACCAGAGTAGACTAGCGTATATGCTTCTCGATCCCTGAGATGGGAGATAGATGATCCCAAATCCATTGGTGTTTGACATCAGAGATAGTATACGGGTGCTCAGTAGAGACTGGGTACACTGGAAGGACTCGCCGAGAACTCCTATATGGTATTATACCTGACGTCAGATAGCAGTTCTCTGGTGACACTGGTACAGGTTGGTCTGTTGACCCGATATCATCATAGAGTCTTGTATGATTCCCACTGTGCTTTGATTTCCACCTTACCACGTTCAAGAGGACATGCAAAACGGTGGTTTTTGGGTACAGTTCTGAGTCACATGGAGGCAATGAGCGATAGAAGGGGATTTCGTCTCTCCCGGTATTGGGGGTAGATGTTGTGATGTGCTCGATTGGCTATAACTGGAAGTCCCTGGCCAGGGCTGATTTGGAAACTTACTGGTAAGTGTTATCAGTAGTTTCTCGACCTGTTATGAGCCTCGTATCGGCATGACTTATCGAGTTATTGGGGTCTGACGTTTACCACCCTTAGACTGGATATTCGACATCTCAGACGAAGAGACCGGACTGTACAGTAGTGTTACTAACAGACTTTACAGGAGCTACAGCGGGCTTGCTTGTTGATCTTCTGATCGCTCAATACCCGGGTAGCCATTACGTCCAGCTAGTACAGTTGACGGCTTGTGGGTGCTTGATATGATCATCACCTACTGCTGGCGTATTGATGAGTCTTTAGAATCATACACAGAGGTTTTACTGACTCAGGCAAAACGAAGTAGGAGCACATATGTGATATGTGCGGGACCGAGATTAATACGAGTATGTGATACCGTATTTAATTCTCGCGATTTATTCGTATCGGTCGGTTATATGAGATATAGCCGGGTTATCGAACCAAGTGTTGATTCGATAAGTTGATATAGATTATATTGGTCGGTTGTATGTGATATAGCAGGATTATTAAATCAAATGTTGATTTGATAATTTAGTGTATAATTGTATATGTGATATACTAGTTTATATTAACTAATATTAGTTCACTTAAACATTTATTTTTCTCACATGTGCACACTTAATATATATGAGATATATATTAATTGTGTTTTATGTATGTGTCATGGTTGATGATACAAGCAACATGGGTGTATGAGAGTTACACCATAATAAAGATAATGTAGGGTTTATTTATTTATAGTAATTCAATTATTAGTTGGAAATTTGTCACATGGCATGAAGGTTTGAGAAGCTTATAGATCCATTGACTTAGTCTACTAGTTTTGTCTTACACTAGATATTTGTTAACCCAACCATTATCTAAACTCATGGTTAAGTCTCTACATAAGTGATATTAGATATTTTCTCACCCATGGTTGCCATTCACTCTCACAACATTATCTCTCTTCATCTTCTTCTTCGAGCTCAAGAGCTCTCTAGTTTTTGTGCAAGTGAGAAATAATAGTGAGAAAAAGAATTCTAAAGTGAGAAAAATCCTACTTCATCATTCTCTACTAGATTAGCCGTTTAGTTTAGGGTGTTAGCTTCACTAATCTCTCATTAGTGAAGTAATAGTTTGGGTTAGTGTCTCCTCGACGTAGATCATCTTCGGCCTTAAAGACTTCGCACAAGCTCGTTCCTTTCACTTTGTGAAGCCATGCTAGAGTCCGGAAGATCACTACTTAGAGCGAAAGGACTACTACACGGAGCTATTGAAGTGAAGGACCGGTCTACAAAGGTTGTATTTCTAGTTCACTTAGTTGTAAAGTAGTTTACATTACGTTTCGTATGATTCTTTAGTTAAACATCCTAGGTTAGAGTTCTTTAGCATGACAAAATTTTGAAAATGGCATGGATGATGCCTCCCGAAACCTTGCTGTCGTGCATAGGAACTCTACAAACTCCATGTTTTATGTCTCTTTCACGTGATATCCCCCTTTCCAATTAGGGTTTTGCACTTCATGTTTGTACATGGTAGACTAGTCTGTGTTAAAAAAATAAGTTTTAAAAAATATTTAGGGGATTTGATGATGCGAACAACAGAAGAAGAAATTTATTCAGTATGTTGAATACGCTGCGTCTGGATATGAGAGAAAAAAGATGGAACTTTTCGGATGACTTGGCGGGTCAATGGTTTTATTTCTTCTCTCTTATGCCCAGATATATATAACTGTAAGGCTACGCCAGTGCCCCGGCCGTCAATCCGAGGCCAAATGCGGAACAAAAACTTTAAAAACTGGTGCTAACGTAACCATAAATCCCGGATCGTGCCATTAACCCTATACCAGTAAACTGTAAAGTGGTTTAAGAGATTATACCGATCGATCCGTGTCCTTCAGTCTTCAATCTCTGTCCGAAGTTTGTCGCGGCTTTCTCGACGAAGTTCGCTCTCCGGTCTCGCTCGTCGAAGAGGATCCACGTCGAGGATTCTTTATACGGGCTCCCGCTTCAAAACTGAAGCAACTCGGATATCAAGTTTGCTAGCCGAGATGACCAAGATGAAGTAGAGAGTGTGTGCGAATACTTTGTCTCAATGCACCCTAGGATTCTCAACACATGAGAAGGATAGGGTGGAGGTGAAGAAGATGCCCATGTGAAGTGAAGAGAGTGAGCTTAAGACTTGTCACAAAATGAAAAAGGCAACTCAAGAAAATGATGAAATGGCTGCCCTCTTTTGTGTTGTGAGGTATTTGAGTGTTTTTGCAACAAAAAGGAAAACCTTTTTACCAAAATATCTCACAAAACTAATAATATCAAGCATGGTTCAATAGTGCCACCATGAGTCACCACTTGAGCCATGCCATCAATTAATGCACCATGCCAAAACTTAACCTCACACTTTACACCTCATAAATAATATTAAACATTTATAAAACCCTAAATGTTTAATACAAGAAAAAGAAATGGCATCTTCAAAAGTAATCTTGTAACGGATTACAAGAATACCCCTCATCTGTATATATATACCTGCATCCGTATTCCGACTGAATACGAATACAACGAGACGAAAATAATCCAACAATCTAATACTAGGATCTGGCTTAAACCAAAGCCCACTAGTATGATCCGTCCGATCATGATCTGTGCACGAGTGCACGTATATGATCGAACCCTGCCATAAAACCATACGGCCTCTACAACGTTTTGCCAGAACTTGGGAAACTCTCTGTGTGGGAGTCTAAAAACTCGTCAATACGCTGGCAGTGGGTTTAACCACAAGCACGTCAGTGGCACTAGCTGTACGTAACGGCTGCCCAGGTATTGAGCGAAAGGAAGGCCGACGAGCGAACTCATCCTGAAATCCTACTGAGCCTGACAGTGACAATATCCATACAGTCTGGTCCGTTCATCTATGAGTATCACATATCGGGTCTAGGGGGTGGATAAAGTCAGACCCCTAATAACGCGATATTGAGTATCGGTATGAAGCCCATCACCACCTGAGAAACTACTGATCTTAGATCGGTAATTCTCGACTACCTTGGCTAAGGATTTCTGGTGATGGTCACCCGTGCACACTGCGACATCAACCCCCAATACCGGGAGAGACGAATCCCCTGACGATTCGCTCATTGCCTCCATATGGCTCGGGACTGTACCCAACTAAAACCTGTTTGCATGACTCCTTTGAGCCGTGGTAGAGTAGTAATCAAAGCACAGTGGGAACTCACACGAGACAAATGATGATCTCAAGTCGATAGACTAACCTGTACACATGTCACCTGGGAACTGCTATTTGACAATAGGTATAATACCAACTAGCATGTTCCCGGTGAGTCCGTCCGGTCTACTCATAACCCAATGAGCACATGTATACTATCTTAGGTGAACCAACTGACACCAATGGCTTATGAGACCGGTCATCATCCCTCGTCGGGGTCTCGATCCGTATACACTAGTCTACTAATGGAGTATCGATGCCCGGTCTCGAAACTCCCATGACTAGGGACACTTTAAGGATGTACTTATAGACCACCCAACTCTCACGTATATGATCGCCATCATACTGCTGGTAGTCAAGCAAAAATCCTATGGGCTCTATCAACATGTAATAGTGATCTGTAATGTCACCTGAAATATGTACACGATGATAAAGACAAACCAGACAGCATACTATCATCTCGAGTAAGACTGTTCTACCGGTATAGCTCCTCCCACAATCATTGCAATCACGTGCCTGCGATCCAATAATTGACTTGATGGCACTATAGCCAACAATCTCCCACTTGAATTTAAGGCTAATTATTGCGATGTCGCATACTCACAGCCTGTGTGATACCGAACACCCAACTCCTCTATTAATTAGTTTCACAAAGCTCGTTTGTGAAACTATTGCGTACGAGAAATAGCCTCAGTGAGTGGATCCGCTCTGATGTTTTTTTCTATATCTCTCTTTATCTCAAGTTCGCGGAGAAAGCCATCTCTCGAATTGAATAATACATGTCTTAGAATATGTCTGGATATCTGATGGGACCCAGTTCACAAATGAACTCCAAATCCAGCAAACTTCTTAAACTGTTTCGTCAACTGAATTTAATCAGTATCCTGTGCCATACCTCCCTCAGCATCCGCTTGGACCACCTGTCCAAACTACTGCTCCTCGTAAGAGGGAAAACTATAACTCTGACAGTCACTCTGTCATCCAGGTCAGCTTGGAAGCCTGGAATGATAACCGTTTCCCGAAGAAGGCTGCTGCTATCAAATCCCTAGAATATCCACTTATGTTCATAAACTGCTTCCGAACGTTTCTCTAAGATTGGATTAATATAAACTTATTGCATCTGGTGCAAAAACAACATCTGGTGTGGTACTTGATATCTCATGATTGACTCAACTGCTTAAACAAGTGATATGCCAATCATGCACATCTCCCCCCCTTTAGTCTGTAAGACACCTTTAGAGAGGGTGACCCCATCACCTGTAGGTACACTACTCTGCCAGGAGTTGTCCATTCTAAAACACCTTTAGAATACTGTCTAAGTACCCGGATTGGGAAACTACCCAAATCTAAATCTAAAACTATAGATCTAGTAATCAGAATGCCTGATATAATATCAATATCTTATATGGAGAAACCACTGTGTGACAACCACAGTATAACCGATCGTAGTATAGGAATATCACTTCCTACAAGTGTATGTCATCCAAATATCAGGACATATCACCCTACTACCTTCCTAACAGATCCATCTCCTATTTTGATGAAGTCAAAGCCTATGACTGTCACATCAAAAATAGATAATCTATCTCCACTATATCTGCTTTAGTCTATTAATAGACATAAGCAACTTGTCCGCTATGCTTCTGTTGTTCCCACTGACTACAACAACCCTCTGCACGTGCACTTCTAAAGCTAGTTTAGAAAGACGCTATTCTCATCCTCCTGCCGGGTCTCACAGTCTAAAACAGCAGTAATGGCTAGTCTGGGTAAACAAGAACCTCCCTGTCACCGTCTTTGAGGATACCTAAGTACCTCTCGGGTGCCTGAGGTTACCCAGGCTAATGGAATGTCAAACCAGATTGAATGTTTAGATCCTATTAAATTTTCAGTAATCGTTTGCGGTTCTGGAATCACTTCAAGTTCTACCATACTCCCTACTGCTTTCTGAAAAAGTCCATTTTACTAAAACTGTGGCGAGTCAAGAATAATATCACTATTGATCTTCCAGATGGTAGAAAGTTAACCCTCGTCATAGCCCGGGTTAACCCACAAACTGCCATTGAGTCATCCACAGTCTGGTTTTAAGCATATGCCGGACAACTCCATATACCTTAACATCGTTAAGATGTGAACCATTCTATATACAATATAGAAACAGAGGCACTGATTTAATTGGAACCAGATTCAAATCATGCAGCTGTCTCTAGTGTATGTTAACTAAATGGAAAGAGGCCGATCAGTATTACTCAACTTAGGATTGCATCCAGATATGAGTAACCAAAAAGAGAAGCAAGTTCTCAAAACCATTACTATCAACTGAATACCTAACACAAGTATCTACATCTTCGATCACCTTGAAGAATCCTGATACTTGTAACGCATGGTTCTCTACTTTATTCTTATACCTATAACTTCTCAAAACTTGGATCTTGCATTTCTACGAAACACTTGTCTAAAACTTGAGAAGTCCTAAGTAAACAGAATATAGTACGAGTACCAACCCCTCTGTCCTAATGGACACTGAACAACATACAATACTTTGTATAAGTCCCCTGAGTTCAATAACTCAAACCCTGTGCGTCGTAGGTTGAAAACTGTACTATGGTTAAGAAGAATTACACCGTTGTTTTATGCTCCTTACCTGATCATCAACTGATATAGGTAAATGTCATGAACATAATTTCAAAAAATTATATCTCACTTTATAAATTAAACGTACAGATATATCAGTTTGAAATTGGTGCATAACAACGGATATTCAAAACCAAATATTTGCCATCAGGCAAAACCTCAAGCGATTTCCTCAAATATCACCAATTACAACGAATTCCGGTATAATGAGGTTGATCACCTAATTCCCAATAACTTACTCCCGCTCATTATCTGTAAAACCAAACAGATGTGAGAATCAAACCTGGTAAATACATACCCTGGAGCAAGGATCTAATTGGGAAATCAGTTTTCAATTAACAATGCATAGTGAAATTGAAACATGAAAATGTTTCGAAGGGGTATCCGGGTATTCCTAGTAATGCCTCTTTCATTATCCAGATTCATGACTGTAACCGTATATTTTCTTTTCTATCTCTCCAAATCCCTTTATTTGTCTTTACTCATTACCTTCTGTACACCTTCCTTGGGCTAAATGGTTTTCTTCCTTCTCTACCTTTTGGCACCAGCCTATGGTTTAGAAGAAGACTGTCCAATAAGCGTAATAGGTGTACCTCCTAATCTTAGGAGCCCTCGCAACCTGAGAGAAAGTAAAGATAAAAGAAAACTGAATAATCCTTATTCTATTTCTCCTGAACCAAAATCCATCCTCGAACTGGAACAAGTTACTTCGAGTTCGTATGTAACTATACAATGGATTATCCAATAACTATGGATCTTCGTAGTGATACGGGGTGTTCTGAAGAAAATCAAAGGTGAAGTGGGAGTGGCGATGAAATACGTGTTTTGGTCGTGAATGATAGCAGACGCATTTTACTTTTCCCTCTTTCTAATCCCTTTATCTGTCTTTACTTATTACCTTCTGTACACCATACTTAGGCTAATTGGTTTTCTTTCTTCCCCACCTTTCAGCACCTGCCTATGGTTTGAAAGAAAATTATCCAATAAGCGCAATAGGTGTACGCTCTCCTAATCCTAGGAGCCCTCACAACCTGAGAGAAGGTAAAAGGAAAAGACAACTGAATAGTCCTATTCAATTTCTCCATAACCGGAAATCATTCTCGAATCTAAAACAAGTATCTTTGAGTTCGTATGTAACTATACGATGGTTATATCCGATAAATATGGATTTTCGTAGTGATACGGAATGTTCCGGAGAAATGCAAAGGGTAAAAGTAGGATTAGCAATGAAGTATGCAACTCTGACAATCCAAAAGCCAGTGTTTTAAGAAAGTTCGGTTAACTTAGTTCATGAGTTCTAGTCTAGGGTCGGGTCATGGTCGTTGCCAAAGAGAGAGAGACAAAAACACTCTGCGTGCACTCTAACCTAGATCAGAATGGTTAATCACTTTATCTAATCAGGATGTCTTCCACTGTATCCTCAAATTCTCCTCCAAACCTAATAGAAGAATTAGTCGGGATCATCTAAAATCACCCGAGGAGTAAACCAACTCATCAGTGGGTATCAGGATCCAACTATCATCGTATGATAACCTGATGGAATCCACTCACATTATCACTCTCCAAAAGGCATGCACATGCCTGGCAAGTTTCCTGTATGTTTGAAACTCCCGATGTGATTTTTACCCCATGCTCTTATGACCTTGACGAAAGCCAACAAATCATAAGTCACATATCAAGTTCTACCCGTCATTGTCCAGGTTAATTTGAACCCACTCGTACTCGCCCTTAACGAAGGCCAACAAGGCTGTACGACTGTCCCAAACCAACGCATCTATCTATACAATAGAAAAGTAATAAGCAGCTACCATACTCTATGCCTTGATGAAGGCCAACAAACATAGCATGAATACTACGTACTACCCGTCTGAAATGACGGAGGGCTATGAATGGTTTTTGGCGAAAAACCTTTAACGTAATGAACTTGATATCGTTGAAGGAACCGGATAGCTTTTTTCAAATATATAGTGGCGAAAACCATTGCTAAAGAGGTCACTCCCAGTGAAGCGATCTCGGCTCTTTCCCCATGGAATGAGGTGCAGTATATTCCAACTGAATACCGCGATGCAAAGCAAAAAGTAATCGATTATAGTGAAGTTATTATCCTGATGCAAACTTCTGCCTAAAGGGTTACTCTCGATGAAGGGATCTCGGCCCTTGCCTCGTCGAATGAGGTGCTGGATGTTCATAACTGAATACCACTGCGCAAAGCAAATGAAAACGTCCTTGTAATAACAGGTTTTTGAAATTGTTCCAACAATATCGAATAGGTCTGTTTTTCTTGCATTGATCAGAATCAATGTAGTCCCATCAATTAATCATACCACAAAAGAACGAAAATATGATGTGCGTATATGCCATCCGCATTCACCACTGGGTCCCGTCATCACCCGTTAGGTTACTTAACTAATGATAGAGCGGGGACTGGACTAGCGCGGGTGTAAAACATATACAACATCTACTAGTATATATATATATATCAATATACAATAATCGCTCCAGGCGTGATAAATGCAACATCACAGAAAAGTAATAAGCATCATAGATCAATACAGATAATCTGGGAGCCCCGGATTTCCTTTGAGCCGCAAATGAAACCCGACGTTCCCCAGATCGTATGGATAGCCTGCGCAATGAAAACCTAGACCCCTATAAGCACGGCAAGTGTACCCGCCAAAACCAGAAGCGAGGTAGCCCTCTTCAGCAAAGTGAATGGGTCACCCGGCACTTCACCGAAAGACGCGACCGGGACGTTGGGACGTCCGGCCTGAATTTTAGGGGCAGATGCTATTTGGGTTTTATCCGTCCACCTCTCCAAAGATGCCAAGTTGATTTATGGCACCGTGTATCGGAGGTTTAAACAGATGCGGCCGTTGTAGCAGACTTCGTCAGATTCCCCCTCATTTAAGGGGCTTTTGATTGTAGGGACGCTCTTCCCTGCAGGCGCAAGCCCCTGCAGTTAATTACGCTACCGTATCGCGGTAACCACTTTCTCCTTCTCCAGATGGTCACTTCGTGTCGTGTGTGTTTGTTTTATTTTTGGTTGCCCGTGGATTGTATAAGGAGACTAATTTGTGTTGTCGCCCGTAGGGCGTGGATTAGTTTAAATCCGTATATTCTTAGATTTGGGTTTGGCTTGATTTAAGAATCGTTTATCTCATTTGAGATTAAGATCAACCTAAATGTTTGTTGAGGATACGTTAGTCTAATTTTAAACTAAGATCTACTCAATAGGGTTTTGGGATCATTCAGACCCAACAAAAGAGCATTTGGGCTCTATTGTTTTATTTTAAGGACATTACGGTCCATTGTTTTAGTTTAAGGACATTACGGTCCATTGTTAGTTTAAGGACGTTTCGGTCTATTATAGTTTAAGGACGTTGCAGTCCATAGTTAGTTTAAGGACGTTGCGGTCCATAAGTTTAAGGACGTCATAGTCCGTGAGTTTAAGGATGTCATAGTCCGTGAAGTTTAAAGACATCATAGTCTGTGGGGTTTTTAGTTTAAGGACATCATAGTCCATGAAGGTTAGTTTAAGGACGTTACGGTCCAAAGTTTGTTTAAGGACATTACGGTCCGTAATTTAGATGCAACCATAGGTTTGGAAATGCACCAGATAGTTATTGGTCGTCGGGACCCACCACCTCTCTGAAAACGTTGAAGAATTACAACGACATGTATCAGAGTGTAAAGAGATGTACCCTTGAACCAAATGTCAGATTGAAAGAGAATGGGATGTATATTATTTTGAATGCCATCTGAGATGATTAATCTTGGAAGACCTGAGTATAATGTGGGCTCAGTTAGAAGGGATTTTGGCTTTAGCAGACTTAGTTGATTTGGGTTAAGATTAGCCTCTTATAGTGTTAAACAATAGAGTATGTTTAGCGCTCGCGTGTTCCCACGTGAGGCGCTCAAAGTAGTGTTGAACACTAAAAAGTTGAAGCGCTCACGTGGGGCCATGAGAGATGCTCAAGGTTGTCAAAGCTCCTTTAGATTTATTCCCTTTTTCTTTTCTGAGTGCTGAGCACTGTTAAGGAGTCATGTGGGGTCATGTGAGGCGTCCCCAAAGGATGAAAACTGCATTTGATTTATTCTCCCTTTCTTCTGAAAGTGCTAAGCACTATTATGGGGTCACGTGATGTCACGTGAGGCGCCCTAAAAAATGAAACCGCTTGTGTTCTGAAGGTGCTAAGGGGTCACGTGATATCACGTGAGACGCCTCTGAAAATAGAAGCTATTTTGAGTTTATTCTCCTTTTTTGAAAGGCTTGTTCTGGGGTCACGTGGGGTCACGTGACCTGATCTCAATTATTCTCTTTTGTTCAACATGGGTGCTCACGTGGGCACACGTGATCTATCATGTTAGGTGCTCATCTCTTTTTTTACGTGCATGGAGATCTTGAGTTTTGAGACTTTCAAGCCCCTTATTTAATAAGAATTAAATTCTCTTATAGGGTTAAACCATAGTTTTATTCAGAGGAATTAAATTCCTATATGCTCTGTTGTAAGAATTAAATTTTTTGAACTCAATTCCCCCTACGTTTTGAATATGCATAACAGGTCTTCTCGATGAGAATTAAATTCTCAACTTATGGGGAAATCTGCTTCTGCAGATCTTCAACCAGAGGAAGAACTAAGTTCTTTTTAGAAGAGTTGAACTCTTGTGAAGGTGAAAAAGAGGTAAAAGGTTCTGTGTTTTGTTCCTTCCCTTACCTAGGGTTTCTTTTTGTCTTTGAGGAGATCTTTATCTCTCTGGAGAATTGAATTCTCTTTTCTTTTGCTTACGAGGGGAAATTTTTTTCTCTCTTCTGTCCTCCCTTTCTTCTGTCTCTTGGCTCCTATTTATAGGAGAAAGAAAAGAATCAATTTGTTTAGAAAATCTCTTATTGAGAGATTTTGATTGATTTTATAATCAACCAACATGATCTTTTAGACCACTCGGTGAATTTTACTCACCGTTGGATTTTTAATCCAAGGACTTCTGGTTTACAGAAGATATTTCTTTTGTTGTTCTTAACAAGTTTAGGAAGATATTTCCTTGCACAGAATTTTTCTGTAGATTGGTGATTTTTTAATCACCATTGGATCTTTAATCCAACGGCGCTCTGTTTTACAGAGCGTAATCTTTCTTGTTTAGAAAGATCCAAGGAAATATTTTCCCAGTAAGGCTTTTGATCCCTTTTAATTAGAATTTAATTCTATCGATTCAGAAGGCTTAGGAGCCCATCACGTGTAGCACGTGACCTCACCAAATTAAGCATAAAGCTTTTGATTCCTTTTAATTAGAATTTAATTCTATCGGTTCAGAAGGCTTAGGAGCCCATCACATGTAGCACGTGACCTCAGCAAATTAAGCATAAAGCTATTGATTCCTTTTAATTAGAATTTAATTCTATCGGTTCAGAAGGCTTAGGAGCCCATCACGTATAGCACGTGACCTCCCCAAATTAAGCATACCAAAAAGCGTCACGTGCTATCACGTGGATTTTTTCTCTGGCCAATTGTTTGTTTTAGATAAGCGCTCATATACTTTGTATATAGGGGTCACGTGTCTGCACATGAGGCTCAGTTTCAGCTTATTTTTTTAACCGCAGTGCTTATCACGTGTGGGCACGTGATGCTCCATTTGGGTTTTTTCCCGTTGCTTTTTATTTATTATTCAGTTTTTATCAGAGAACAAATGTCCCCACAGCGTTGTTCTCACGTGGTTTGCACATGAGTGCAACACTGTCACCTTTACAGCCGTTGGATTGCCTAGAGGAACAGGGAGATGAACTGTTTCTTCATCTTCTTCCTCCTTCGTTTTCTTTGAGAATTCAATTCTCCTCCTCAGTGATTGGTTCTCTGCCATTGTAATTCCAGAGTTTAACTCTGTAAAAAAGAAACCCTTTTTAGGTAAAGGTCCTGCACATCATAAAAAAAACTTTTTCTTTTTGAACAAAAATTTCTGGATTTTAAATCTATCATGAGAGTTTTGCTCTCTTCAGAAACCCATTCGCTTAGGGATCCAAAGATGTGATCTTTGAGCAGTAAACCTCCATATTTCGAACATTCACCTCTGTTTCTTGATGTTTCATGAGATCATATATGTTTTTTATGAGTTTCTGGAATTTAATTCCATCACATAAAGGGAATTTAATTCCTTAGGCGAAGAGCTTAGCTCTGAAAGATCAAGATGACCCTTAGGGAATTTTGCTCCCCGGTTTTCTTGAAAATCTTTTCATAGGGTTTTACCCTTATTCGCACAGATTTGAATTTATTAGGGTCCTTAACAGAGGTTGTTTTCCCAAGAATTGTTTGAATTCCAATGTCTGTTTAATGAGGATCCTCTTAATTCTCACAATGATTGCCCTGTCTTATCATTAGTGAGCCGCCATACTGATTTTGTGGGGTCCATGTGTTTTGTAGGTAGTGGTCCCGCAAAACAGACATCCTGTTGTTTTCTTTTGTTGTTGTTGTTGTTGTTGTTGTTGTGTGTGTGTGTGTGTGTGTGTGTGTTCATGGGTTTCACAAATGTTTCCTCTTTTCTTTATTTCAGGCACAATGGCTTTTCTTCCTTATTTCCCTTACACCCGCTCGAATGCCGTCTTTCCACAATCGCCATCTGATGAGGAGGCAATAGCAGTGATCAGAGCTCATGATAAAGACTGGACAAGTCTGTTCTTATGGGGCACTTGGTACGGCCACATCATCCGGAGTCGCCGAAGTTTTATTTGCGAAGAGCCAGCGGAACCTCTTTGCCCTATATTGCCGATGGAACGCCCACAGATTGCTTATGCAATGGAGGTGACAAATTGGACTCCTTCAGGACGGCTGGAACCCTCTACACCTGGGATACCTAACCAGCCATTGCCGGCTATAAACATCTTGAGGCGTCGGATTTGCCAAGGTGAAGCTCGACCTTGGGGACACGTTTATAAAGTGAGTGTCACTCCCCGGCACCCGGTGGGCTACCTTATTTGGGCTTGCTACATTCTTTCCGCCCATCGCGCAAGACTGCAAAAGGTCGGGCTATATCAAGCAGTATACGCATCGCTATTCCACTATAAGGCTCCTCACATCTGGTGGATCAAACCTTTCGTAAACCAATGGAATCTGCCTACCAACACCTTTCTGCTAGGGGATCGAGAGGTGTCTATTACATTGGATGAGTTTCGTGAGATTTCGAGGTTGCCAATCAGGGGTGAGCATTATGAAGAGTTGCTGTCTCCAGATGAATATGTTTTCTCTACCATGCCGGCTATGCTTGACGGCCTGACGCCCGAAACTGCTGTCCGTCATAAGTATCCTAGTCTAATCAAGGCTCTGGGTATCTTCAACAAATTGTTTGCGAAGTAAAAGGGGCAGGGCGTCACTTTCGAGAGTTCATCGCCTGCTTAATCCGGGAAGATGCTCTATCCAAGGATGCCCCGAAGTTTGCGAGTATCGACGACCCTTTTGGGTTTGGGTTGGACAAACTGCCGGCCAAGGAAAAAGATTTTACCGTAGTTCTATATTCTGACCATGTCGGTCGTGTCTTTTGATGCAATTGCGGCCCCTGGCATAGACGAAGAGACCTTCTTTGTCGGCTTTATTAGCCCCTGGCTCAGTTGGTTTACAATACCAACCCACCGCCGCTTCATGAGAGTTTCTGCCTTCTACCCCGCCCATCATGCAACTGAAGGGGCAAGGTTGGTCATTGGTATTGCGAGATTATCACACCTTTATCATGGGTTAAGTGTTGCAGCCAACACTTCGACTCCAGGTGTAGATGTTGTGAATCTCTCCCTTCATTACTTCACATCTTGGATCGAAATGCATGTGCTGGGGGCATTCGCAGCACATCGACGACCGAACTTCTATGACTCCTATACCTTCCCTCGAGTTATGAGATTGGTGGATGCCTCCGCTTCCGATCCGACTCAATTAGGGGCCCTCCGTGTTCTGCTCAATACATATGCTAATGAGGGAGGGATGGTGTTCACCGATCGCGTTCTTTCTGCTTCGGTGGACCCATCCAACAGCTATTCTACTCGTCGAAAGGGGGAGCACCATTTTTAAAGCCTAAGGAGATCATGCATCTGTATTCGATTAGGCCGGGCTATTTGGTGTTCCACCGGAATGATACGTCTCTCCTCATGCGGTATAATCCGCACCGCTTCGCTCGACAATTGGGCTATAACCAGGCGTCCCCTTTGAAGTGTTTTTGGTTGAGCCTACCGCATCTTTGGGAGTTATTCGCGACATCATTCATTACTTCATACGGCTGAACACTGGCTCTGTGTTCATGATCCCAGAACCTGACTACCTCCTAAGGTCTGTGGGGTCCTTTGTGGGATGGTATCGCCACCGGGTTGGCCCTGTTATTGCTGAAGAAAGACGGGTACACTTCGAGTATAAGACTCCTGCTCCAACCCAGGCTGCCAGCGTTCTATTATGCCCGCGGTCATTCATTCGCCCTCTCTTGAGGGATGGCGGCGTGGTCCTTATCTCGCAAGCCGTAGAAACCGAATTGATTCCTCCCACTGCAAGGATGCCGGTGCGCACCAGAGCTCAGGCAAAGGCCTCCGCCGAGGCGCCAGCGGCAGTGCCATCAGTGGCGACGCTATCAGTGGTGGTGTCGCCAAAAGGGGATTATGGAGGCGAAGTGGGCCAACATCGCGCCAAAGCGCCGAAGGGAAGGAAGCGACCTTCTTCCAGCGTTAGTTCCGGGTCGAAGAGGAGAAAGAAGATGGTCACCGGTCTGCTTGACCTTTTGCTGGAATCCGAGCCTATTGTTCAAGAAGAACCAATATCCATGCAAGAACCGGATGATGGTCTTCTCTTTCCAGGTTCGGCACAATTGGCTGAGGCTATAAGGCGTTCACAGGATGAAACCGAGAATATGCGCATCCCGAAAAAGCCTTACCCCCCGGTTATCTTTTACGAAGATCCCCCATCACTGCAGAGGGTGCATATGGGTCCCCTGCGACCGGAAGATGATATAGCCCTTAAGCAACCCATTTCAGCCGCCTCCGAAGATGAGATAGCAACGAAGACCGGTGGGCATGAGTCTACCTTTAACGCTCGGCGAGCACATTTCTTGAGGAAGGAACGACGGCTTGAAAAGGCCATATTAGAGGCACCCTGGCGTATTGGTATGCATGTTTTCGGCATTTTCATTTGGCAAGTAATTTGTTTCGCTTTTTTCATGTCTTCTTATCTTCGTAACACTTTGCAGGGACTTCAGCGATGACAGAATATTTGAGCCCAAGTTGTGCCCCGACTGTGGGTTCTACAAATGTCTCAGATGAGGCACCGGCAGGTGTGGAGGAGATCGTTATAGCTGCTATCCCTGTTGCGGAGCTTCCGATGATAGCCTCTGTCCCTTCGATGTCAATTCCTTCAGTGGAGGTAGCCCCATTGGCCATGGATCCTATGGATGTCTCTGATGACCTATCGAAAGGTGTAGAAGAGATTGTCAAAACAGTTGGCTCTATCTTGGAGTTCCCGGTGATGGCCTCCACTTCTCCATAGTCTATACTTTCCGCAGAGGCGACCTTGCTGGTCATAGACCCGATGGATCTTTCTGGTGGCACTTCGAAGGTTGTAGAAAGCACAGCCATGGCCACTGTTCCCTCTTTGGAGCCCGAAATGGCAGATGTCGTTTCACGACTGGAGGCTGCTACGCCGGCACACGTCCCCGATGATGTGCCTGAGGGCACGGAAGAGGCTGCCGAAGCTGCTATCCCTCCAGTTCAAAGCGGGAGGAGCATCGAAAGTAGTCTTCTATATTTTGCTTTAATGATCCCTCCATTATCTGAATCTTTTTGTCTTTTCAGAATTGTGAGGATTGGCGGCGTTCATCGTGGATTTATCTCCCAGAAAGTCCTTTCAGCGTCTCCTCGAGATGGCTGACCCACAGGCAATATCCCCGCAAAGCATCATCCTCTCTTCTGGGCAAGCTTGGTGTTATTTGACCCCTTCATTGAATTATCATTATTTCGTATAACAATGCTGATATGTCTTCTGCAGTTCTGGAAGCTGATGACGAAGTCGAGATTCTCGATGGGCCTGGGGATCTTTCCAACCCGCCTTGCATGACTGTGGGTAAGATTTTGACATTGTTTTATATATCCTTTGGGTGTAAATCTCACAGATTGTTCATGGACCTTGATAGCCTTGCTCTCTCTTACCCCACTGGAGTCTCGCATCATTATGCCACCAGGCCTTTATGCCCGGCGCGCATCTGAACGGATGGCGAAGCACAACATTAACTCCTTGTCGGCTCTTATAGAAGATCTTCATGCTGGTAGTTCGATCACGGCCGAAGAATTTGCTGCCGAAGCCAACATTTCTCCGCTCTTTCTTGCCACTTACCATGATGAAACATTGGTGCATGTCTGGGTTGAGTTTTGTCGTCGAGTGGAGGCTTACTTACATGTTCTCGAGTGCACACGCCTTCCCTCAGAGGTCGTGGCTGCAAAGACGAGCTTGCGGGGGCTGATTGAACGGTGAGCCATGAATCTACAATCATGTGAGAAGAGGCTCAATCGCAAATTCTCGGAGAGGGAACTGGCCTCGAATGCTTTGGGAGAACTCCAGTCTCAACTCACTACCAAGACCACTCATGCATACGAAATCTGGCGAGTACTTCAAGAAGCTATCACTGAAGTGGTCGCTCTCGACAAAGCCGTCATCTCTACCCGTGAGATGGTTGAAACTCATAAGGCCATTGAAAGGGAGCTCGAGAGCTGGTTTGCTTCGTATCAAACCCAGTAGTCTCAGGCAGAGACTCATCTTGTGGCAATAATGAAGCTTGAAGCCGAGACCCAGCGGAAGAGTGATGAATTGACGAGCTTACTGCGCCACCCGCCGGCTTAAAGACTTTTTTTTATTGTATTTCTTTTATTATCATTTTCTTATCCATGAATAATAATAAAAAAATTGTATTCATTTCAATTCTTTTATGAGATGTATCTTGTATTCATTTGGATTCATGAATAAAAGAAATATTTCATTTTATGTTGTTGCTTTCTCTTCTTTGCTGTGTTATTGGTGTATTAACTTTAGCGAATGTGGCTTGTAGTTGGTAGATAACAGTCCATCTTGACTTCTTTGTAGGGTAGCGATGGGTTAGGAAACAGATTCAAGTCTGTTGCCTAAGACTTTTCAACTTTATGAGCCGTGAGGGTCTCATAAAGTCTTTTCTCCCTTCGAATCGAGAGGATCTCATAGGTGTAATTTCTCCTTAGGGGTCGTGAAGACTCCTAAGTGCGTTTTCTCTTGAGAATCATAAAGATCTCACAAGAGAAATTTCTTTTTACGGGTTGATAGGTTCGTATGTTGATTTATTTCTGAGTCGAAGCATTGCTCCGACAGGGAGGTTAGTGGTTGACATATTTCCGAGTCGAAGCATTGCTTTACGACAAGGAGGTCAGGGGTTGACATGTTTCTGAGTCAAAGCATTGCTTTACGACAAGGAGGTCAGGGGGTTGACATGTTTCCGAGTCGAAGCATTGATTTAAGACAGGGAGGTCAGGGATTGACATGTATCCGAGTCGAAGCGTTGCTTGACGACAAGGAGGTCAGGGGTTGACATGTGTCCGAGTCGAAGCGTTGCTTTACGACAGGGAGGTCAGGGGTTGACATGTGTCCGAGTCGAAGCGTTGCTTTACGACAGGGAGGTCAGGGGTTGACATGTATCCGAGTCGAAGCGTTGCTTTACGACAGGGAGGTCAGGGGTTTGACATGTTTCCGAGTCGAAGCATTGCTTTACGACAAGGAGGTCAGGGGGTTGACATGTTTCCGAGTCGAAGCATTGCTTTATGACAAGGAGGTCAGGGGTTGACATGTATCCGAGTCGAAACGTTACTTGACGACGAGGAGATCTGGGGTTGACATGTATCCAAGTCGAAGCGTTGCTTTACGACAAGGAGGTCAGGGGGTTGACATGTTTCCGAGTCAAAACATTGGTTTATGACAGGGATGTCAGGGGTTGACATGTATCCGAGTCGAAGCGTTGCTTGACGACAGGGAGGTCAGGGGTTGACATGTATCCGAGTCGAAGCGTTGCTTTACGACGGGGAGGTCAGGGGTTGACATGTATCCGAGTCGAAGCGTTGCTTTATGATGGGGAGGTCAGGGGTTGACAAGTGTCCAAGTCGAAGCGTTGCTTTACGACATGGAGGTCAGGGGTTTGACATGTTTCCGAGTCAAAGCATTGCTTTATAACAAGGAGGTCAGGGGGTTGACATATTTCCGAGTCGAAGCATTACTTGACGACAAGGAGGTCAGGGGTTGACATGTATCCGAGTTGAAGCGTTGCTTTACAACAGGGAGGTCAGGGGTTGACATGTATCCGCGACGGGGTCATTTGCTGACGTACCCCGCTTTCTGCGGTGTCGGGTTGACTCAAGGTTGTCTGTGAACCACGGAGTCTTAGAACTAGGGATTGTACCGTAGCTCAGATTGGTGGTGTCGCGTCCGTGCCCTGCTGGCATGAGGAGGAACGCCGTTGTTGGTCTTTTGGGATGTAGATGTTGCTGTCGAGCTCTGACTTTCCCTTTTGACAGGGTCTGGTGGGAGACATGTGGTTCCCTTTTCGTTTATGCCCATAGATTGTATACAGGGGTCAGTATGGACTCGCCTGTTGGGCAAAAGTTTCATCATTTTTTTATTTCTTTCCACGATACTCTATCATTTCAGCTTTTTATATCGCGAAAGTCGTAATTGCCCAATTATTTCGGCTATTTTTCGCGGTGCCCAATCATTTCGGCTATTTTTTCTTTTTACTCGCTGCTTTTTATTGCGATTTGCCCAAACATTTCGGCTATTTTTATATGCATATATTTTACTCGCCGATTTTGTTGTGAGTTGCCCCATCATTTCGGCTATTTCATATGCATTTTTGGCTCGCCGATTTTGTTGCGAGTATGGCACTCAAGATCTGATACCAATCTTAGTATCAGCATCACTGCGACTGGAATATTGCCAGGAGCGAATCATCATTTGCCTTTGTCGATTTAAACAAAGACGGCTTAGCAAACAGGGTTAGAATCCTGTTGACTAAGCCTTTTGACTTCATGAGCCGTAAGGGTCTCATGAAGGTGTTTCTCCCTGCGAGTCGTGAGGATCTTGTGGGTGCATTTTCTCCTTAGGAATCATGAGAATTCCTAAGTGTGCGTTCTCTTATAAGTCGTAAGGATCTTACAATAGTGTTTTCACCTTATAAGACAAGAGGACTTACAAGTGTCGTTCACCACATGAGGACATCTCGCTCCATTGGTGGAACTGGGTGGGGGAACATTTATTTGTACCCGTGGATTGAATACAAGGGTCGGTATTGAGCCGCTTGTAGGGCAGTCTGGGAAATGTGATGGCTTAAGAACAAGTTCAGATCTCTGTAGCTTAAAGCTTTTGAATCTTATGAGCCGTGAGGGTCTCATAAGAGGTTTCTCCTTACGAGTCGTGAGCATCTCGTAAGTGTAATTCCTTCTTAGGAATCGTGGGGATCCCTAACTGTGTTGCTCCCTTATGAGTCGTAAGGATCACGCAGGTGTTTTCTCCTTATAAGGTCGAGAAGACCTCGCAAGTGTGCATAAATTTTTTTACGAGCCTGCACCCTCTCGGGTTTTCACAAACTCGCCGGTAGCCGTGTTGTTTTTACTCACGGAGCCCTTTCGGGTTTTCATCCGTGCCTATTTTGCTTGTTGACGTACCGCCCTTTTCTTTGAAGTCTGCGCCCTTTCGGGTTTTCACAAACATCGCCGATAGCCTTGCTGTTTTTACTCACGGAGCCCTTTCGGGTTTTCATCCGTGCCCATTTTGCTTGTGGACATACCGTTTTTTTTTTCAGCCCTAGGATGCTGCAGTTTGTAGTAGTTTAAGGACGTTTCAGTCCGTCGCTAGTTTTAGGACATTGCGGTCCACAGTGCCATGTTTGAGGCAAAATTTTGTTTGGTACTACTTTAAGAGTTTTGGCTCAAGAATATAGCGAGCGGACACAAGCGTCGTCATCTATTATTGACCTAAATTGCAACTCGTCAAGCGTAGTATTTCTTAAGGAATCAGCCGTTTATTGGCCGAAAGGGTCTTTCGCCGTGCATGTCCATGAGCAAGTAAGCTCCACCCTGGTAGACTTTGTCTATGATGTACGGGCCCTCATAGTTTGGCTCGAATTTGCCTCGTTTGGCACGATTGGGGATCATAGGTCTTTTAACGAATAGCACGAGTTCGCCTTGGCGGAATGATCTCGGCCTAATCAATCTTTCGTATGAGCATGTCATTCTTGCTTTGTAAGCCTCCAGGTTTTGCTGCGCTATGTGACGAGTTTCATCGAGGGCGTCAAGCTCCTCAAGCTGAAGGTGAGCATTTTATTCGTCTGTTAGCTCGCAATGAATTGCTACTCGTTGAGAAGGTAGCTCTATTTCCAAGGGGAGTACCGCTTCGGTGCCGAATACCAATGCGTATGGCGTTGTATTCGTAGCTGTCTTGAACGTGGTGCGATACGCCCAAAGAGCTTCATGCAATCTTTCATGCCAGTCTTTTTTGTTTCTAGACACCGTCTTATTTATGATCTTTGTCAAGGTCTTGTTGAAAGTCTCAGCTAGACCATTAGCTCGGGGATTATAGACCGAAGAGTATCTCCAGTCTATATTATGCCGCTGTGCGAAGCGGCTGATTTTGTGACTTCTATAAGTCGGGCCGTTATCAGAGATAATCCGTCATGGAGTGCCGAACAGGCAGATGACGCGTGTCTTGAAGAAATGGAGTATATTCTCTGTCTTCACTTCCCTTAGCAGTACTGCTTCTGCCCACTTAGAGAAGTAATCGGTTGTCGCCAATATAAACCGATGTCCTTTGGATGACGCTGGTTCAATGGGTCCGATTATATCAGTCCCCTACATTTCGAACGGCCAGCTAGCCACTGTTGGGTGTAGTGGATTTGGATGCTGGTGGATGAAATTCCCGTGAACTTGGCACGAGTGGCATTGCTTCGCATATTCGAGGCAGTCCTAGATCATCGCGGGCCAATAGTAGCCCATTCTTTTGATCTTCAGCGTCATTGATTTAAATTTGAAGTATACTTGGGGTATTTAATGTTCCTGTTACCACTTTAAGTATTTATTTTCCCACAATAATTACAAGAAGGAGCATGTAGCTCATTGGTAACACCTTGCACTGCTGAACCAAGCCACCAGAGTTCAAATCCTCTATCGGGATCGGCCGAGTCGGCCGGCCGGACGGCCAAGTCGTCAACATGAAAATTTCTCCTCTTCGCCTTCTCTAACCCCCTGCATACTCTAATTTATTGGATCGGTTCCCGAGACTTAATTATCCCCCATTTACTACAATTTTTAATGATTTTCTATAATTTTTACAATTTTTTAATTAAAAACCTTTCGCCTACCCTACCCTAGCCTATCCTATAAATACACCCCCTACCCTCTACCCTCTCATTCCAAAACCCTAAGCTCACTCTCTCAAAATTTTCCAAGAAGTGTGTACTTTGAAAACAAGTTCACAGCGAAGCTCCGACGAAATTCCGGCGGGAATTCCGGCGACGTTTTTTAGAAACAACCGGCGAAGAAGCAACGCCTCGGCAACTCCTTTAGTTCCCCCTACACTCCTTTGCCTAATCGAAACCCGTAAGTCCCATTCTATCTCTCTTTCTATTTATCTAAAATACAATATTACGAAACCCGGCGGAATCGGAACAATTCCGATTTCGAATTCGGTTTTCTATAAAAATTCACTTTTCACAAATACATTCATGTTTAAACATCTTTATCTTGACAATTAAACTTTTAAAAATCAATTTGAACAAGTTTCGTCACATGAAATGATAACCTTTCCAATTTATCATATTTTTCACTTTAATACCACAATATTTCGATTTCACATTTAACCCCTTAACTTTGCTATACATTAAAAGTAGAGCACGAGATAATGACCTACCTCCACACACACGCAAATACAACCATAAACGACATCATCAAAAACTTAGAATACGATAAAAACAATACTTTCATTTAAATACCATTTTCTTAATAAAATCAATTCTAAAAGTTTAGCTTTGATACACTTTTAACTAAATACCTCGTATTAGGAAAATACGATAAGTTGTGGACATCGATCGTTTATCTAAACCTGACTTTGTGGTGTCTGGGCTAGGCAAGTGAGCAAAGGTACCTTTAAAAGGCCCGTCTCACGATTCGTGAGCGGATCCCTCCTTTCTCATTTGTACTTACCTGGCCACAATTGGCGATGCAGAGGCGATTTGAAGCTTCTAACGACTTATCGTTTAGACCATTTAGAAATAGGCTAGTTGACTTAGGAAATCCTAGAATCTAAAATACGGAAAATTACACTTTGCAAATAAATACCTTTTACTTTATAAAACCGTTTTCTAAAGGATTAGTATTTTACAATCTTTGTAAAGCGCCGCTACAACCCATTTTTGGGGAACCCGTTCGGGATTGTGAAGTTTATCGCGTACCCTCGGGCTAGTAGTACGAGATTCAGACCTCCGCAAGGAGCATTCGGTCTCGATAGATTTAAAATACGACATCTTAAGAAAATGAGATTTTTTGGAATATAAAATATTTATTAAAATTATTTTTGTATAAACATATGTATATTTATCATTTAAATATCTATTTTATTATAATATAAATTTTCCACCTTTTTCTAAAAATCACAATAATAAATTTTATACTAAAATACCATGAACTTCAGATAATCAATATTACAGATAAATACCCTTATTTATAAAACTAGGATATTTTCACTAGAAATGTCACAACATAAAATCCACCCTCATTACAACTCTAAGGACGAACAATAAATACTTGAGGTGTATTTTGAAAAGTATATAAAAGTATTTTTACATAAAACCCCCTCAAGTTTATAAATTATCCTAAGGACCCTAGCAATTATAAGACTTCGATTCACATTTCTGATTGTCTGACTCGGGTTTTAGTCTGATTAATCTGACTTGAATATGATTCAAGTCAATCTATAATCTACAATATTCCGATTCAAAATGAACACATGAATCCATGAATACAATTATCAATTTATACAACTTGACTGAACCAAACCATGGATATATATTCCTTTTACATGATTCTCAGTATTCCATTTACATGACTCTACGGTTATAACCGTTTCCTGATATCATGGTTTCGGTCAGTCAGTCAATCACTTATACAATCAATACAATTTTACAAGATAACAATACAAACAAGACATCGCGGGGCTTAAGGGGTAGATTGATACGAAAGGTGTTAAAAGTGGCACGAGGTGGTCAGATTTAATACACCTAACATGAATCCAGTTGCTTTTGTACCGTGGCATAAACGGTTCCTTGTACTATACGTGCCTCTAGTCTTTGGCATATAGAGACTCTCCTCGTATACACTGGCATTCTTCTGTACCAACCTACAAACAACAGCGTTAATACGACATTACTACAGGATAATACAACTTTAAAATATATCTTCTTACTCTGTCTTTTTCTACTTTCCTCTCACCTTTGGGACTTACCGAGCGACCTGTTCACTGACGACATTCTGTTTCTTTCTTCTTTGAATGTCGTCAGGTGATTTTGACCCGGCAGAGATCGAGCCATCGCAAGAAGACATGGAGCAGTTTACTGAAGACCCTGCATTTTAGTTTCATTGTACACTTTTCCTCTCTGTACTTTTCATTTCCTGTTATGCCACTGTTTAGGCATCTTTTTATTTCAGTTGTATTTCCTTTCATGCATTGTCCAAAGAATGTTAATAAATAAAAGTTGCTGTTCTTTTTATTTCTTGTCTCTTGTGTATTTATTTTATATTGATTAGATACGCTTAGCGTATGTACTTCTGAGCATATACGTAGCGGACTTCGTCACGTTCCCTTCGCCGTACACTAGGAAGCGGGGCGTGACAGGGTTTGTTGGTGGCCCATGCAGGTCAGAGCATAGTCACATAATTCGCGAATTATTCGCCGAATTCGCGAATAATTCGCGAATTTTTGATCAGACGAATTAATCTCCGAATTAATCGCCATTGCCAAACTGGCCGAATAATTCGTGAATTATTCGCGAATAATTCGCGAATTATTCCCGAATTATGTGAAAAACAACGAATAATTCAAAAAAACAGCAAATAATTCACAAAATCAAAACCTAGCGTCTCATATATTAATTTATTGCTCGAAATCCTTCCCGAACATTTCCCGAACACTTACCGAATCTTTCCCGAATACCTGCCGATTTTTCCGAATAGTTCTCTGAATCCGAATTTTCGACCTCGCCGAATTATTCCCGAACGACGAATTTGTGACTATGGGTCAGAGCTGTATGAAACCTATCATGTTGTTCTGTTCTGCGTGAACAACCTAAGCAATATAACACAAGAACCAGCAACTAAAACATTCTTTATAATTCATGTTCCTTGAATCTTACAATTTCATATTTCTTGAATCTTATCATTTCATGTACTTGAATCTGTCCTAACCCAAATTTTTCTTCAGGGTTATTGATTCTCCGAACAACACCAGCACCAACGTCAACAACACACCTCCAACATTACCTCTCACACCAGCTGTTCCTGCGCCACCTACCGAGCAAACAGTGCTACTTGAGGCGATCCGCAGCCTTCTCGAGGGACAGCAACAACTCCTGAACCGTCCTGAGAATGATACTCCTGGGGTAAAGCAATTCAGGGCTTTACATCCGAAGCAGTTCTCTGGAAAAGGAAGCCCTCTTGAAGCTGAAGAATGGGCACAAAGCATAGAAGACGATCTGGCAGCAGCTCAAGTGCCAGACATAGCTTGGGTCCGTGTGGCGAAACTACAGCTCACGGACAATGCTCGCAACTGGTGGAAGGCGGAAGAAAGCCGTCTTGCACAGCCTATTGAATGGAAAACTTTTCGCGAGAAGTTCGACGCGAAATACTTCCCTGTGACTGCCAGGTTTGCTATGGAGCAGCAGTTCATTCATTTACAACAAGGATCGATGTGGGACAAATTAGTAGATGAATACGACGCTGAATTCACCATGTTAAGCCGGTAAGATATGTCGCAATAGTTCAATTTTTTTAAATATCACATACTACACAGTTAACACCATCCTTAAACAGATTCGCGGCACACTTGATACCGACGGACGAGATCAGAGCTCGTCGCTTTCAACAAGAACTGGACACGGAGATTCAGGCTGCTCTAGCCACAGGAAAATTTTTGACTCATGAGGATGCTCTGGAAGCTGCCCGCAGTTATGAGGCAGTGATAAAAGCAAGGGGCAGACCTCAGTCTGCAGGAGTCAAGCGCCCTGCCAACCAGATGGCAGGTGGAGCCTCGTCCAGACCATCTTTTGTGCCAAGACGTCCTGGAGCACTAATCAACAGGCCCAGCCCAGCCTTTTGTAACTACTGCAAGAGAAATGGGCATCTGGCGAGAGATTGCCGGTGTGCGAACAACCTTTGCTTGATCTGCGGCTCAGCTGCTCATGGTATTGGGGCTTGTCCTCATAAACAAAATCCAATTGCTGCACCCAGGCCAGCAAACAATTATCTACAGCGTCCAGCCATCCAAGCCCCTGCTCCAAGACTTGCACTACCTGCACCACCCAGAGGACCACAAGCTGCACCACCTACTCATCAGTTCCATCAAGCTCAAAGGAACGTTCCGAGGAATGCTCCTCAGGCCAGGAGGAATGTACCAAAGCGCCAGGCTTTCACGATGTCTGTGGAAGAAGCTGAGGCCACTGGCCAAGTCATCACTGGTAAACTTTCCTTCTCAAACTTATCTTTTAGTCTTGGTTATCTACACACTTTCCCTATACCTAAAATATATCCCACATACCTTAGGTACAATCCTAGTAGCCTCACTGCCTGCACTTGCACTGTTTGATACTGGAGCATCCCACTGCTTTATGTCGCAACGGTTTGTCCGAACCCATGTGATTCCAGTCTCACCGCTCAGTGGAAGCTTCAGCAAGACTTGCATCAGATGGAGATTGAAGTAGTCATGCCAGGTAATGCTTCAAGTTTGATGAATCTATAAGTTAAATCAACCATTGTCAATCAGATCAAAGCAGCTCAAGCAAGTGATGCTAAGTTACAAAGGATCAGAGAACAAGTGGAGAATAGACTCAGAACAGATTTCATCATCCATGAAGATGGATCTTTGAGATACGGCAGCAGATTGTGTGTACCAAAAGGTCCTGTTCGGGAAGAGTTAATGAAAGAAGCTCACAGCTCTCCCTACTCAGTACATCCTGGAGGTACCAAAATGTACAAAGATCTACGTCAGAATTATTGGTGGCATGGAATGAAGCGTGAAGTAGCCAGAAGCGTCGCAAAATGTTTGGTGTGTCAGCAAGTAAAGGCTGAACATCACAGGACAGCTGGACTACTTCAACCGTTACCAATCCTAGAATGGAAGTGGCAGCACATCACGATGGATTTTGTGACTGCTCTTCCTCGCAGCACAAAGGGTAACGATGCCATATGGGTCATTGTGGATCGACTCACAAAGTCGGCTTATTTCATCCCATTCCGAGTTGGCCAATCAACTGAGACACTAGTAAAGAAGTACATGGTGGTAATAATCTATTTAATATTTAAACTCTTCATAATGTACTATCTCTGATACCCATGAACTCATACAGGAAATTGTGAGGCTTCATGGAGTTCCGGTCTGCATTGTCTCCGATCGTGACACCAGGTTTCGATCGCAATTTTGGCAGAGTCTGCAAGCTAGCTTGGGAACAAGTCTGAACTTCAGCACGGCTTATCATCCACAAACAGATGGTCAGTCGGAACGAATGATTCAGATCTTGGAGGATATACTCAGAGCGTGTATGCTAGACTTCAAAGGATCGTGGGAAGATCACCTGCATCTTGTGGAGTTCGCGTACAATAACAGCTACCAAGGAAGCATAGGAATGGCACGTTTTGCAGCATTGTATGGAAAGAAGTGTCGATCACCATTAAGTTGGGACGACATCGGAGATAGGGAACTTCTTGGACCAGAGATGATAGTAGCAACCGTTGATGTGGTTCATACTATCAGGGAAAGAATGGGCATAGCCCAAGATCGACAGAAACACTGGGCCGATGCAAAGAGACGACACTTGGAGTTCCAGCCAGGAGATCATGTATTCCTGAAGATATCTCCGAACCGCGGAGTGATCCAATTTGGAAGACGGGGTAAATTAAGTCCGAGATACATTGGACCGTTCGACATACTCGAACAAGTCAGTGAAGTGGCATACCGTTAGCGCTTCCACCCTCATTGGAAGGAGTGCATAACGTGTTCCACATATCCCAACTCAGGAAGTATGTGAGTGACCCCAGCCATGTTCTTGATCATTCCGAGCTCACTATACAGCCCGACTTGTCTTGTGAGCAACAGCCTGTGGAGATCCTGGACAGGAAAGTGAAGACACTTCGGAACAAAGAAGTTAACTTGGTCCGGGTAATGTTGAGGAAAGACACTCTAGGAGAATCCACTTGGGAAAGGGAAGATAAAATGCGTGCAAAATCTCCTCACCTCTTTGTAAACTAGTCCTCAAATAAAATTTGTAAATTTCGAGGACGAAATTTTTGTAAGAAGGGTAGATTGTAACAACTCCAATTTTTGTATACATAAAATTGATTTAAATTTGAAGTATACTTGGGGTATTTAATGTTCCTGTTACCACTTTAAGTATTTATTTTCTCACAATAATTACAAGAAGGAGCTTGTAGCTCATTGGTAACACCTTGCACTGCTGAACCAAGCCACCAGAGTTCAAATCCCATGCCCCCACATTATTTTATATTGTTTTTGTTTTAAATCCTTTGGAAGCCCAACAGTCCAAACACCATAACTCCCAAAAGTTGAACTGCACTTGAAAAACTAAAAATACCAGAGTGTACGTCAGAAGACTCCCCACCTCCTCGACCCCTGACTCGGCCGGGATCGGCCGGGTCGGCCGGCGGACCGGCCGGGTCGGCCGGCAGACCGGCCGACTCGGGCCGGCGCCGCCGGCCGGACGGCCGAGTCGTCAACATGAAAATTTCGCCTCTTCGCCTTCTCTAACCCCCTGCATACTCTAATTTATTGGATCGGTTCCCGAGACTTAATTATCCCCCATTTACTACAATTTTTAATGATTTTCTATAATTTTTACAATTTTTTTAATTAAAAACCTTTCACCTACCCTATCCTAGCCTACCCTATAAATACACCCCCTACCCTCTACCCTCTCATCCCAAAACCCTAAGCTCACTCTCTCAAAATTTTTCAAGAGGTGTATACTTTGAAAACAAGTTCACGGCGAAGCTCCGACGAAATTCCGGCGGGAATTCCGGCGATGTTTTTTAGAAACAACCGGCGACGAAGCAACGCCTCGGCAACTTCTTTAGTTCCCCCTACACTCCTTTACTTAATCGAAACCCGTAAGTCCCATTCTATCTCTCTTTCCATTTCTCTAAAATACGAAATTACGAAACCCGACGGAATCGGAACAATTCTGATTTCCGATTCGGTTTTCTTTAAAAATTCACTTCTCACCAATACATTCATATTTAAACATCTTTATCTTGACTATTAAACTTTTAAAAATCAATTTGAACAAGTTTCGTCACATGAAATGATAACCTTTCCAATTTATCGTATTTTTCACTTTAATACCACAATATTTCGATTTCACATTTAACCCCTTAATTTTGCTATACATTTAAAGTAGAGCACGAAGTAATGACCTACCTCCACACACACGCAAATACAACCATAAACGACATCATCAAAAACTTAGAATACGATAAAAACAATACTTTCATTTAAATACCTTTTTCTTAATAAAATCAATTCTAAAAGTTTTGCTTTGATACACTTTTAAATAAATACCTCGTATTAGGAAAATACGATAAGTTGTGGACATCGATCGTTTATCTAAACCTGACTTTGTGGTGTCTAGGCTAGGCAAGTGAGCAAAGGTAACTTTAAAAGGCCCGTCTCACGATTCGTGAGCGGATCCCTCCTTCCTCATTTGTACTTACCTGGTCACAATTGGCGGTGAAGAGGCGATTTGAGACTTCTAACGACTTGTCGTTTAGACCATTTAGAAATAGGCTAGTTGACTTAGGAAACCCTAGAATCTAAAATACGGAAAATTACACTTTGCAAATAAATACCTTTTACTTTATAAAACCGTTTTCTAAAGGATTAGTATTTTACAATCTTTGCAAAGCGCCGCTACAACCCATTTTTGGGGAACCCGTTCGGGATTGTGCGGTTTATCGCGCACCCTCGGACTAGTAGTGCGAGATTTAGACCTCCGCAAGGAGCATTCGGTCTCGAAAGGTTTAAAATACGACATCTTAAGAAAATGAACACATGAATCCATGAATACAATGAATACAATTATCAATTTGTACAACTTGACTGAACCAAACCATGGATATATATTCCTTTTACATGATTCTCAGTATTCCATTTACATGACTCTACGGTTATAACCGTTTCCTGATATCATGGTTTCGGTCAGTCAGACAATCACTTATACAATCAATACAACTTTACAAGATAACAATACAAACAAGATATCGCGGGGCTTAAGGGGTAGATTGATAAGAAAGGTGTTAAAAGTGGCACGAGGTGGTCAGATTTAATACACCTAACATGAATCCAGTTACTGTTGTACTGTAGCATAAACGGTTCCTTGTACTATACGTGCCTCTAGTCTCTGGCATATAAAGACTCCCCTCGTATACACTAGCATCCTTCTGTACCAAGATACAAACAACAGCGTTAATACGACATTACTACAGGATAATACAACTTTAAAATATATCTTCTTACTCTGTCTTTTTCTACTTTCCTCTTACCTTTGGGACTTACCGAGCGACCTGTTCGCTGACGACATTCTGTTTCTTTCTTCTTTGAATGTCGTCAGGTGATTTGGACCCGGCAGAGATCGAGCCATCACAAGAAAACTTGGAGCAGTTTGCTGAAGACCCTGCACTTTAGTTTCATTGTACACTTTTCCTCTCTGTACTTTTCATTTCCTGTTATGCCACTGTTTAGACATCTTTTTATTTCAGTTGTATTTCCTTTCATGCATTATACAAAGAATGTTAATAAATAAAAGTTGCTGTTCTTTTTATTTTTGTCTCTTGTGTATTTATTTTATATTGATTAGAAACGCTTAGCATATGTACTTCTGAGTATATACGTAGCGGACCTCGTCGCGTCCCCTTCGCCGTACACTGGGAAGCGAGGCGTGACAGGTTGTATTCTTCGAGCACGTCAATATGTTTCTGCAGATCCGTACGCTTGTCATCAAGCTGCGCGGGCTTCTTGGTCTTCTTCTTCTTCTTCGAAGACTTTGTCGGCTGGGCCTGGGCGTTTTGACCATCACTACCAATTCTTGGCGTCGGGCGCGGTTTCAGGATTCCCTCAATGATCTCAGGTTCCAGCGGACTTTCCCACTTAATCGCCGGGCATGTTTGAAGATCCTTCAGCATTCGTTTTATTTTGGTGAAAGAGCGACCTCCCATGGAGCTTCTTCTATAAAAGAGCACGATGCCCCCAGCGTGTCCACCTTTTTAAGAGCATGCGGCTGAGGCGGGCTTACTTTCCAATTCTTGGACAGTGCGAATTCGCCTTGTTGGTATTAGTCCTCAATCCAGCCTTTGAAGACGAAGCAATTTTTGATTGGATCGCTTACTACTCGGTGGTAGGTGCAGTAATTTGGATTGTTTTCGTCACCGGGCTGCAACGGACGTCTCGGATCCGGCAGATTGATGAGCCTGTTACGCGCCGCCAGGTCGAACAGTCTTCTCGTTTTATCCCGAGGAAACGAGTAGGGACGTTTTTATTTTTCGTTGACGAATCGCTGTCTGTCGTTTTGGCGATCAGCTGGTTTTGGACCATTCGGCTGTTGCTGAGCATTGGCGACGAAAGTCGCTTTCCCTTTCCCCTTTTCATTCCGAGGCTCCGTCTTTGCAGAGGAAGGCCTATGGCTCATCTGGTCCATTTAGGCCAGCTTGTCAATCAAGGCCTGGAAAGTGGTCGGCTTGAAGAACATCATGAATTGGGATATGGTCACCTGCGGATCTAGGGTTCCCACAAACATGCCCACTGCAGGAGCCTCTTTTATGCGCTGTTCGTACTTCGACCATAGGTTCCACCACCGTATCGCGTACTAAACCCATGTTTCTCCCGGCTTCACCCTAGCATTGATCAATGCCGTGATTGGGGTGCGTTCGCTAGCGCTTGCGAAACGCTGGGTGAATAGAAAATCCATCTCCATAAAAGTTGGGAAGCTCTGAATACCATTTGAACGCCGTCTCCGCCAAGTTGTCGACGAATTGGTGAAGCAGTAGCTTATCGTCACCTCCAGTGTTGCCGCACAGAGCCCTGAACTGAGCGACATGTTGATGGGGATTGCATGTCCCCTTGTATACGTAAAACATAGGAATCGTGTATCCTGGCGGGTATTTAATCTGATCGTACCAGCTAGTATATGGTCGCCCAGTTCTGACAACTTGGCCAGCAGCTTCGTTCGCTTGATGGGCTCGTATCTGTTGAGCTATATAATCATCGAGCGCAGCCTTCGAGATTGTTTCCTCCTTTGCTGCTGAAAAGGCCGGAAGAGGGTTTGATGTCTCCCCTCTGCCGTCTTCGATTATTATGGGCGGATCTTCGGCTGGAGGGTCCGGCTGGATCATCATGCCCATTATATCCTGGAACAATAGCGCTATTTGTTTTATATTGGCTGCTTGTTCCGCTGCCTCTTTGTCTTTCTTTTCTAGCATCCTCCGGAGGAACTCGGCATCGGTTTCCTATTCCTGGCGCTGATCCGACGATACTTCGGGGCTTTCCTTATGTCCCGTGAGTGCAGCCACCTTCGTTAACATCTCCTAGAACTTCTGTTGTTGCTCCTGAGCTTTTGTTACCGATCGGGTGAGTGGTCGATGACTCCCAAAGCCACGGCTTTCCTCTTTTCCGGAAGCCATATAAACAGTATGCACTGCCATGCCTCCAGACTTGGGGTGTTTGGGTTCATTACTCTTGACATTTGTCGCGGACATAGGGATCTTCTCCGGCCTTCTCTTCTCTTGAGCGGTCGAAGTTGAGGGGGTTGCTGCAGTAGGCACCTGAGCAGACGATACTTTGTGTGGCATGGCAGAGGGATGGTCCTCTTCCTGTTGAATCTTCATCTTCTTCTGTCCGCGAGAGTAGTCCTTGTCGATCACAGAATCCTGGACTCTCCGCCAGACCTTGTGGATTTTGGAAGACAGCCGCTGAGGGGGCTGCTTCGGCTTCGCCTTTGTAATATTCTCCACAGGTGGAAGAGATCTTTTCAATACAGCGGTCGAAGAATTCTTGCGGACCCTCCTAAGTGATTCAAAGTTGTTCCCAATTGGAACAGCGGCGTCAACTTCCACCGTTGGAGCTGGTAGGGTAAGTCCAGAGGGGGAGCTGCCTCCAGCTTTCCTCACTCGGCACCAGTGGCGACGTCGAGCATGGAGAGCGGCCGGGACCACCTCCATTGTTGGATCAGCTTTTCCATGCCCTCTGTTCTGATGAGAGCCTGTTGTTGGCGCCAGCCTGTCAAAGGCAGACGTCCGCTGAGAGAGAATGATCAACCTGTCGAAAGTCGACCTTCGAGTAGGGAGAGCAGCTTGGACGAATTCAACTGTAGCATGAGTTGGAGTGGCCTTCTCTGGTATTGCGAGCCTCTTTGCGGGCCCACTTGAGCTTTGACTCAGCCTGTCGAAGACTGAGGCATTGGAGCTGGACGACCCGCTGAGAGGGGCCGTGGTGGTTGCAAGCCGATCAAAGACCGACTTCTTCGCAGTTTCCTGTAACGGCATCTGAACGTTGAAGCTCGTTGGTGGGATCATGGTCCCGAAGAATAGCCCAGTGGTGGCTTAAGTCACTTGTTCCACTGGCATTGTGAAAAGGGAGGTCGCTTGGGGCCCGTAGGTTATTCCTCCAGATGAGGCGGAACGGGAGTTGTTGTTGCAGCTGGAACAGTTAGAGGCCATTGATGTTCTTTTTTCTGCACGAGAGCAAAACTAAATCTTAGTATCTCGAACCCAAGGGCAACCATATTAGACCGCGATTCATTCGCGAACACGACACACGAAGTGTGGAGTGGAAAGAGGAAAATGTCCCACCGGGCGTGCCAGAATCTGTTCGTCGCCGAAAGACGCGACCGGGACGTTGGGACGTCTGGCCTGAATTTTGGGGGTAGATGCTATTTGGGTTTTATCCGTCCACCTCTCCGAAGATGCCACGTTGATTTATAGCACCGTGTATCGGAGGTTTAGACAGATGCGGCCATTGTAGCAGATTTCGTCAGATTCCTCCTCGTTTGAGGGGGTTTTGATTGTGGGGACGCTCTTCCCTGCAGGCGCAAGCCCCTGCAGTTAATTACGCTACCTCATCGCGGTAACCACTTTCTCCTTCTCCAGATGGTCACTTCGTGTCGTGTGTGTTTGTTTTATTTTTGGTTACTCGTGGATTGTATATGGAGACTAATTTGTGTTGTCGCCCGTAGGGCGTGGATTAGTCCAAATCCGTATATTCTTAGTTTGGGTTTGGGTTGATTTAAGGATCGTTAATCTCATTTGAGATTAAGATCAACATAAATATTTGTTGAGAATACGTTGGTCTAATTTTAAACTAAGATCTACTCAACAGGGTTTTGGGATCATTCAGACCCAACAAAAGAGCATTTGAGCTCTTTTGTGTTAGTTTAAGGACATTACGGTCCGTTGTTAGTTTAAGAACGTTTCGGTCTGTTGTAGCTTAAGGACGTTACGGTCCATAGCTAGTTTAAGGACGTTGCGGTTCATAAGTTTAAGGACGTCATAGTCCATGAGTTTAAGGACGTCATAGTCCGTGAAGTTTAAAGACGTCATAGTCTGTGGGGGTTTTAGTTTAAGGACATCATAGTCCATGAAGGTTAGTTTAAGGACGTTACGGTCCAAAGTTAGTTTAAGGACATTACAGTCCGTAGTTTAGATGCAACCATTGGTTTGGAAATACACCAGATAGTTATTGGTCGTCGGGACCCACCACCTCTCTGAAGACATTGAAGAATTACAACGACATGTATCAGAGGTGTGAAGAGATGTACCCTTGAACCAAATGTCAGATTGAAAAGGAATGGGATGGATATTATTTTGAATGCCATCTGAGATGATTAATCTTGGAAGACCTGCGTATAATATGGGCTCAGTTAAAAGTGATTTTGGCTTTAGCAGACTTAGCTGATTTGGGCTAAGATTAGCCTCTTATAGTGTTAAACAATAGAGTATGTTTGGCGCTCGCGTGTTCCCACGTGAGGCGCTCAAAGTAATGTTGAACACTAAAAAGCTGAAGCGCTCACGTGGGGTCACGAGAGGCGCTCAAAGTTGTCACAGCTCCTTTAGATTTATTCCCTTTTTTCTTTTCTGAGTACTGAGCACTGTTAAGGAGTTACGTGGGGTCACGTGAGGCGTCCCCAAAGGATGAAAACTGCATTTGATTTATTCTCTCTTTCTTCTGAAAGTGCTAAGCACTGTTAAGGGGTCACGTGATGTCATGTGAGGCGCCCTAAAAAATGAAACTGCTTGTGTTCTGAAGGTGCTAAGGGGTCACGTGATATCATGTGAGACGCCCCTGAAAATAGAAGCTGTTTTGAGTTTATTCTCTTTTCTTGAAAAGCTTGTTCAGGGGTCACATGGGGTCACGTGACATGATCTCAATTGTTCTCTTTTGTTCAACAAGGGTGCTCATGTAGGCGCACGTGATCTATCATGTTGGGTGCTAATCTCTTTTTTTACGTGCATGGAGATCTTGAGTTTTGAGACTTTCAAGCCCCTTATTTAATAAGAATTAAATTCTTTTATAGGGTTAAATCTTAGTTTTATCTAGAGGAATTAAATTCATATATGTTCTGTTGTAAGAATTAAATTCTTTGAACTCAATTCCACCCCCCACCCCCAGGTTTTGAATCTGCATAACAGATCTCCCCAATGAGAATTAAATTCTCAACATATGGGGAGATCTGCTTCTGCAGATCTTCAACCAGAGAAAGAACTAAGTTCTTTTTAAAAGAGTTGAACTCTTGTGAAGGTGAAGAAGAGGTAAAAGGTTATGTGTTTTGTTCCTTCCCTTATGTAGGGTTTCTTTTTGGCTTTGAGGAGATCTTTTTCTCTCTGGAGAATTAAATTCTCTTTTCTTTTACTTACGAGGGGAATTTTTTTTCTCTTTTCTCTCCTCCCTTTCTTCTGTCTCTTGGCTCCTATTTATAGGAGAAAGAAAAGAATCAATTTGTTTAGAAAATCTCTCATTGAGAGATTTTGATTGATTTTATAATCAACCAACATGTTCTTTTAGATCACTCGTTGAATTTTACCCACCGTTGGATTTTTAATCCAAGAACTTCTGTTTTACAGAAGATATTTCTTTTGTTGTTCTTAACAAATTTAGGAAGATATTTCCTTGCACAGAATTTTTCTGTAAATTGGTGATTTTTTAATCACCATTGGATCTTTAATCCAACGGAGCTCTGTTTTACAGAGCGTAATCTTTCTTATTTAGAAAGATCCAAGGAAATATTTTCCCAATAAAGCTTTTGATCCTTTTTAATTAGAATTTAATTCTATCGATTCAGAAGGCTTAGGAACCCATCACGTGTAGCACGTGACCTCACCAAATTAAGCATAAAGCTTTTGATTCCTTTTAATTAGAATTTAATTCTATCGGTTCAGAAGGCTTAGGAGCCCATCACGTGTAGCACGTGACCTCACCAAATTAAGCATAAAGCTTTTGATTCCTTTTAATTAAAATTTAATTCTATCGGTTCAGAAGGCTTAGGAGCCCATCACGTGTAGCACGTGACCTCACCAAATTAAGCATACCAAAGAGCGTCGCGTGCTATCACGTGGATTTTTTCTCTGGCCAATTGTTTGTTTTAGATAAGCGCTCATATACTTTGTATATAGGGGTCACGTGTCTGCACGTGGGGCTCAGTTTCAGCTTATTTTGTTAAGCGCGGTGCCTATCACGTGTGGGCACGTGATGCTCCATTTGGAGGGGGTTCCCGTTTCTTTTTATTTATTATTCATTTTTTATCAGAGAACAGCCACCTCTTGAATCCGTGGGGGCCCCTGTCTCCTTGGATCCGTGGGACCCACTGTAGAACAATGGGGACTCTTTCGGAAAAAGAGGGCAGATCTGTATTATAAATAGAATGATACCACTCTTCAATAGAGGCGCCTTTTAAGTGAATCAGAACTACAGGAGCTTGAGAACTCCGTAGTTAAGTATGCTCGGGCTATGGAAGTCTTGGGATGGGTGACCTCTTATGGGAAGTGGCCCCTAGTCGGGTCCGGTTCGCGCCGAAAGACAAAACCGTGCGGTTTCAGCCAGAGCGGACAATACTCTCTGTATTGTGGATGGGGCGTGACAGTATTCGAACCCTCTGTATTGTGGGTGGGGCGTGACAATACTCGAACCCTGATTATTCTCTGTTTGAGACCTTATCCAGCTTCTTGGGTCTTTGGCGGGCCTCTAGACATGAATATATGGGGTTGAGGGCCTAAGTGAACATTTCATGCTATTTCAGTAACCTTTGAGTTTTTATGCAATGGATGTCTCTTCAATACAGAGGCGCTTTTTAAGTGAATCAGAACTATAGGAGCTTAAGAACTCCGTAGTTAAGCGTGCTCGGACTATGGAAGTCTTGGGATGGGTGACCTTTTGGGAAGAGGCTCCTGATTGGGTCCGGCTCGCGCTAAAGGACAAAACCGTACGGTTTTGGTTAGAGCGGACAATACTCTCTGTATTGGGGGTGGGGCGTGACAGTACTCGAACCCTGATTATTCTCTGTTTGAGACCTTGGCCAGCTTCGTGGGTCTTTGGCGGGCCTTTAGACATGAAGATATGGGGTTGAGGGCCCAAGTGAACATTTCATGCTATTTCAGTAATCTCAAAGTTTTTATGCAATGGAGGTTTCTTTTAGATTGTATCAAAACAACCCAGCTTTGTATCCTACTATACTCGTATGAAAACAAGTTCGTTTAAGAGAAATATTACCGTGCAAAAGCCTATGCTTCAACCCATGTACAAAAAGAACGTCAATCTACAGAATCATGTGTGTGTGTGGAGGAGAGCGTTTTATTGCAAACCGGTCCGCGTTTTTTAAAAACGGGAACTCTCCATCCACGACATATTTGAACGATCCGAACCGTTCAAGTTGATCATCCTACTTTCAAGTCTATGTGTATAAAAAATTAAAGGATTTGAAGATCTTTAACCAATGTATTAGATGAAGTTTATGTTGCTATATTGAAAGACGTTCATTTTGCACTCATTTGATGCATGGGTTAGAGGTTTTTAAATTCTTTGATTTTCCATACACATACATTTGAGGGTACGGTGATCAATTTGAACGGTTCGGATCGTTCAAATTTGTCTTGGATCGAGAGTTCCCGTTTTTAAAAACGCGGACCAGTTTGCAATAGATCACTCCCCTCTATAATACAACATAAACTCCATCCAATGCATAGGGCTAGAGGTCTTCAAATATTTTGATTCTTTATATACATATATTTAAGGGTAGGGTAATTAACTTGAACGGTTCAGATCGTTAAAATATGTCGTAGATCGTGAGTTCCCGTTTTTAAAAAATACGGACCGGTTTGCAATGGAGCACTCTCCTATGTATATATATGAGGTACTTGTATTCTAATCACCGAAGTTATGGTGCAATGGAAAAGGCATTCAAAACTAATGGTTCTTAGCATATTAGGAATTTTTAATAAACCAATGGCATGACATACTCTTAGGTATATATATTTGAAGTGCAAGTTTTCGAAAGTGAGGTAGTTTTTTGCTATTTAGGTTTATTGCATTGTGGCCCACAAAATATTTGTGATTTGAAGATCCAGTCTAATCATGAGCCCAGACCACATTAATAACTCTATTGTGTTTATTTTTTTGATAAGATTTTGCATCTAAGAATTTAAAACATGTAAAGAGTAATCTGCCAAAAATTCCTGATGGTTTGTTTAGGGCTTATAAATATTTAGATTCAAGAAGGTTAACCCACAAATTTGCAATCTGCCAAAAATTCTTGATATCCCCTTTAGATTTTTATTTTCTTGTTTGCGTTTTAGGGAAGGAAAAAAAAGATCATCCAAGATGATGGTTAAATATCTTTTTCAGTGCACAAAATGAATTTATGATAAGGATTGAGAGCTTTATTTTCATATCTTAGCATGTCTTCACCGGTCAAAGGCTCTTTTAGTCAAATCTTGGATCTTTTACAGCAACCTGGTGGGAATCGAACCTAAGCAGCTTTGATACCATTTTAAACGTATCTTCCACTGCATCGAAACTCACCATGAGATCCGAGAGATTTTGTTTTCATATAAAAAGTTGACCCGTAGCTTACCTCAATAGTATGGTTAATATAAAAAGAAATTTAATTTCATCAGAGCCACCATAAGGGTTGAGAGAGATATTTATTTTTATATTCTGATAATGACAATCCTTAATAAGACAGAAGCTGAGATTTAACTTTAACGTGGTTGATCAAACTCGGTATACAATTACGGGGCCAACATGAGGATTTTACTCTAATGAAGAAGCTACGCTGCAATCTATCGACTTTGCTCTCTTCTCTCACCTTTCTTGATCTCACTTTTCAAGAGAGAGAGAGGTGGCGCCCCTCCTACATATACAAGCATGCTTAGCTGATATGTCGAGTTTTTGAATGACAAATGTTTGGACAAATTATTTGATGCTCACTTCAAATTTAAAGCAGCTGATGTTCATGAAACTTGACTGTAGGAAATTCTAATTAAATGATGCTACTAAAATTAAATAAATTAATTACCAAATTAAAAAACCTGAACAAAAATCTCACCGAGACGAGCAAAAGATGATATGTCCTTAAGAGCTATTCACGTCGCCTATGGTGTAGACAACCTCTGACGCGAAACTTTTCAAGATTCAACGGGTAATCGTCTGTCAACGTACACTCATTGCAGCGATTTATGAACAGCTTGAGTAATGAGAGAGATTTTATGTTTTGATGATGAGTGAAAGAAATAACAGATAGAGAAGAAATTATGAAAGGCAGAGAGCTTTTTCTATATCTTTTCTCCTCTCGGTTGATACGAAATTATATACAGGAGAGAACTAGTGAACATGGAAAACCAATTGTTAAGATATAGCTGAAGAACCAGGCCACACAATCATGTATCCCAAATAAGGCTACTAATCTGATCTGGTCGGGTCAAATTTGGATCGATCCAATTTTCCGACCTGATTATGTTCGACCCTAAATGAGGCTACTAATCTGATCAACAAACTAAACATGTTATCCGGGTCCGATCCCTTCAATCGGTTTTCTAAAATGAATCTAAAGAGGTTCTGATAACAAATGATCTGCCTAAACCTAACATTATTAAAAGATTGCTCATTTAACTTAATAATCAGGTCGAGTTAGGTGTGTGCTGCAAATTTCAGAGCCAGATCAGTTTATATCTGGCTCGTGCCCATTAATTTTGACCCGGGTTCAGATCAGATTATCGAATCAGATAAAAAAATGTCACCATAAATAAACCAGACCGCACCCATACCCTAACTTAATTGTTAGGGCAAAAGTCTTTAGAAGAGTGATTCCCCTTCACCAAACCAAAAATCTAATTATGGCGGGAATTGAGCTTGTAGATGATCTTTACCGTTGGATGTGATGGATTTGATTTAGGGTTACAAAAGGATAGAGTTTGGTAGTATCATAGTTGACTTTTGAAGCTCATTTTTAGGGAAATAATGTGATTAAGAAATACAAGTGTCAACTTTAATTAATAGAGTTTAGGAACATATAAGTCAAGGATAGAGTTGGATAGCATCCATTTAATATACAGGGATATCTTAAATTATCTTTAAATAGAATATTAATCTTTCATTATATTTCAAGTTTTTGGAGATGATTTAGGGAAATCCAATTGATTTTATAGTTATAACATTTAATGTATGAAATTTAGCGTTCATGAACATGATGTCCAAGAATTAAGGTACGGTTAGATGATGATTAAACCGGCTTGTTTTTTGTCGTTCGTTCACATGGCTTAGTTGTAAAATAAACCGTTTGCCTAATGTGACGTATAATAACCATGTTTCTAAAGATATTTGGTTTAATCCTCTTTTCTATTAACCGATTTTTCATATTTATGTATCCAGGTGGCTAATAAATCCATCTTTGTTTTCGTACATGCGTACGTCTGATTTGGATTATGGGTGAGTGATTACCGGATGTTTTAATAGAGAGACCCAACAGAAATAAACAGTACTTGTAAATGTTAAATTTGTACGAGTGAAATATATATACTTTTTGCTATTAAAATAAGACGTTAGAGGAGCACACCTCCAATTTTTAGGGAGGGGCCTCGAGTTGAGCTTGAAGTCTCAGTGGTGTTCTTGAAATCAAAAACTATAATCAAAAGATTAAGATTAAGATAACCTAACACCTATGCAATTATAATTTATACTAAATATAGTGTAACGTGCTAATGAGTCTTTTGATGAAGTTCCTCATGTGACCCCAACGGCTATTTAATTATTGGCTTGAATTTCCTTTTTATGTATGAAGCATTTTCCTATAAGTTTGAGTTTGAACTTTTGAAGTGATAAAAGATGCCAAATTTGACTCACCATTGGTCATGAATATTTGTTCAAAATTTAATACTTGATCATCACATTGAACTAGAAACCATAGTCTCTTCTTATTGCTTCTTCTCTAAGATTTCTAGCTAATAAAATTCCATGCTTTGGATGAAATCATGCACACGTGCACCCCACTCATGTGGTTTTGAATTCATGAAAATTTTATTAAATCTAAGAAGGGCGAGTCCAATAAACGTTTGATGTTGTTATGTTTCTAATATTTAATTTCTAATGAGTCAAGTCCTATTTTTTTGTAAGGTAAAAATTAAAGGTGTATATAACATGAAGGGAAGAATTATTTAATTAGCAGCATGTCTTTTTTAACTCAAAATCGAGAGGAACCCACATGCAGAGGGTGACGAGCGAGTCAAAATTGATCAAGTTGGCTATGAATCGACCATAATGACATGTTTATTTTCAATCCATTTCGAATCTGACTCATTGGCTAAACGTTTTCTGACTCAAGTTCTTATTGTTGATAAAGATACCGAACTTGAACATGCTTTAGATAAGTCGAATACGAGCATATCACTTCAATTAGCATCCGTGGTTGAGAAGGACCGAGAAAATTGAGGATTTTTGAAGCAGTGTGAGGACCATAGCACGTTCCATGGGTTATTGAGTATGAATGACGCAGCATCGGCTTGAGTTTAGCTTCTTGATCAGACAACCTGAACTTTCAGCTTAAGTCCAGCTTGTTAGTGAGCTAGACCCGAACGAGATTTTACCGAGCCGAACCCTATTCTTAATTCTTTTCTTTTTCTACCCTTAAAACAAAATCAAAAAGAAATGAAAATCCAAGATCCATGATTGGGGGAGGCATGAAAAAAAGTCCAATAGAAAACGCGTTTCAGTGGGTCCCACTTACTCCCATCAGGTGGTCCCCACTAAGCATGTGGGTCCCTTCTATAATTAATCATTACTAGATTGCCCTAAAACTTGCAATTAAATCTATTTTTTACACCGTCCGATCGTAATCCGACGGTTTAGATCTCGTGCAAAAAAATTGTCTAAACAGTTTATTAATTAATTTAGGAAAAACTGGAGCCCAAAAAGGCTGCAGAGAGATGATGCCTCTCTTTTGTTCCCATTGTTAATTAATTCGATTAATTAATAGTATAAAAATAAAAATGATACCCAGCGCTGGTCACGTGGTCACGTGATGCGACGCCGTCGGAGATCTCCCTTAGAGAATCTGGCGGTTAAAACTCCCAACGAATCAGAAGTTAACGGCGCCGTTAGAAGGCGCGCAGGAATCTGCGGCAATCGTGGCTCCATCTCCGCTATGCTCACCCACAGTTATTTTTATTTTTACCCCAAAACTTGGAAAAAACTTTAAAATTATGAGAAAAAAATGCTTAATTATCAATTAATTTCACAATCACTAACAGTAAAGTAATTCTTTTAATAAATAATTTATGACTTAGGTAGTTAATGTTCAGAAGAAACGGATGTAAATAACCGAATATCTAAATATTTACGAGATAAAGATTTAACATGGCTACATTTTTAACTAAAAAATTATTTAAGAGATATAGAGAAAATAGTTCAATAAAATGTAATTACTAAGCTTTTACTTAAGTTTTCTTTTATCCATCCAAAATTATGTTTCAAAAAAAAATCGCTTTAATAAAAATTTCTTCTATGTACGACATGTATTTGTTGATGTATGTCTTTGGTCGTAAGAGAAATAAATAAATAAATATAGATGCAGTAGAAAAGGGGTTTGAAAAATGGCGGAAAAATACCCATCATTTTCTCTGCAGTCAAGCTGCATAGTAACAGTCATTGTATCGAATCATTTCTTCTCTTTAATACCATCCTCTACAATTAATTCATGAATTTCTCTGGGCACACAATTGAATTTAAAATCTTAAAATTTTATTACTATTTTTTCCATTGTTTTACTCAATTAAAATAAAATTTTACTAATTACTAATTTTTACTTCTTAGCATCTGGCAACGTTACCACACTCGCCAACTTTTCTCTTCTTAACAATCTCTCTCTCTCTCTCTCTCTCATATCCTTTCCTCCACTTTCTCTCTCCTCCTTTTTCCATTTTTCGCTTTTTACCCCTCCAGCTTCCTATTAATTACACTTCCACCCCTCCCTCGCTCTCATATAAACGTTTCCTCCTACTTCTTCCTTCTTCACACCGCCCTCCCCTCACCCTCTACCCCAAAAGTTCTCACTCAACAATTACCCAAAACCCCCTCAAATTTTATTATTTACATTCAGCCCCCTAAAACCTCAGAATGGAGAAAAAGCCCGGGTTTTTCTCGGCGCTGAGAGACGAGGTCGTCCGCGGCCTCTCTCCGGCGAGATCCCGCAGGAGGGCCCACTCGTTCTCCACCGACTCCCCCAACGGGTTGATCTCGCGCTCGGGGAGCTTGAGACCAGCGCCAGAGGCGCTGGGACCGCTGATGGAGGGCCCCGACGGCGACGGAGGCGGCGGCGACGACGGCGAGCTGAGGCGCGATAGGTGGGGCCGGTGGGTCAAGGAAAAGCCGTCTCGGGCGCCGTCGGTGAGCGTCGGCGGCGGTGATCAGCGGTCGGACGTGAGACTGCTGCTGGGGGTCATGGGAGCCCCGCTGGCGCCGGTCCACGTCAGCGCCGGGGAGCCGCTGCCGCATTTGAGCATCAAGGATACCCCCATTGTGAGTTTCTGCGATCTGGGCTCGTCTCAAAATTTGATCTTCGTGCAGGATTTTTGTGGGGTTTAGATCTGAGATTAATGGTTTTTTTTTAATTTTTAATTTTTTTTGGGGTGTGAATTTAATCCCACTCTTGTTTTAGTATGATATGGATCTTTCCAATCTTTTTTAATTAAAGCATATATTGAGAATAATGGATGAAAGATACCATAGGAGAGAATTTCCTCATGCGGCGTCGAAAAATTACGTCCTACCTCATTTTTTTCGAAGATCGGCATCCACCGTCTTCATCGTTATCATCTAAGATATGGTGGACCAAATTTCATGTGATTCTACAACTTTTCCGACAATAGAACTTTTTACATTGCTAAATCAAGGGTGAAAAAATTGTAGAATCACATGATATTTGGTGTACCAATATATTAGATGATACCGATGAAGAGTAGGTGCCGATCGTCGGAAAAAACGAGAGAGGGTGTATATTTTCGACATCATAGGAGGAAATTCCCTCCTATGGCCCCTTTCCTCCATTATTCTCATATATTTTAGGTTAGTTATTAAAGAATGCTGCTTTAATGAAGCTCATGCAATAAAGATTTAAATTTTCTAATTTTTTTTACCATTTTTACTTACAGTTTAGGTAAGCAAATTGTTATTTTTGCTTTATTTGAAAGTAGCTCTAAATTACATTTTGTCTTCATATTAGTTATATCTTGCAGAAAAAGATGAGCTTTGTATTTGTTCTCATTTATTCTTCTGCTTTCATTGTGGATCCCTGTACTGAATATTTCATTCATCGACTTTTTTTCGAAATAGGGTGTACTAATATTAAAATTATTAAAATAAAATCATTTAAATTATATTTAGCAGAGTAGGACGGTTTGCGCCCCCACCCACACAGAGAGCGGGTTACCAGAACCCGCCCCCACCCTCCTAACCCACCCTCTTCTTTGGAGGGTGGGGGGGCGGGTTCCTAGAACCCGTCCTATTTTAATAAAAAAAATTAAATTAGAATTTAAGAAATCTCGTTTTAAAAAACTGAATAAATAATAATATTGTTGTTTTTGTTACGGACGGTTGACAAGTGTTATTACAGTTCATATAGAATTACCATAAATATGAATCTTGTATACACTCCAAATAACAAAATGAATCCATCAAATTTATAATACAATTAGACATCCGTTTGTAAAAATATACAATTATCGCTTTCCCTTTCCCTTTCCCAATCCGAGGAGGCTTGACATAAGCCTATGCCTCTTGAGATGACTATACGACCCTCCCGTTTCTTGGATATATGGCGGCGGCGGCGTCTGCTCTTCTGCTTCGTCTTCAGCATCGTCTTGGACATGCTGTTGTTCCGCAAATCCTGAATGTGGGACATATGTCATATATGTGCTGCCTCCCAACAACTGTATGTAGGACAAAAAATCCGTCTCCCAACTGGGCTGTTGTTGCGAAGAACCTGTCCTGGTTTCATGCTGCTGCTGTAGCACAAAACCTGGCCCCTATGGCTGCGCAAAACCTGTTCCCCGAGACTGTTGTTGCGCAAAACCTGACCCCAAGACTGCTGTTGTTGCGCAAACCTGACCCCCAAGACTGTCGTTGCGCAAAACCTGTCCATCAAAACTGTTGTTCCTCCGGTTGTTGCGCTTGTTCAATATGCCATGGTTGCTGCTGACAGTATGGTGTTCCGAACCACTGATCCCGCTGCTCTGGATCTTCCTGATGCGCCGGCTCTGGTTCCGGCTCATGCTACGGCTCTGGTGCCGGCTCATGCCGTTGTTCTGGTGCCGGCTCATGTTGCTGCTCTAACGATGACGATAAATGTGGAAACATATTATATGAACTGAATATACCACCAATATATGAGTCTATGGTAGAAAATAAAGCCTGAGTATCTGGACCAGCATCAGTCGGATATGGATCTTATATCAATGATTCTATATGATGCAACTCACGAGCTTGTCGTTACATTAAAAATAAGATATAATTATTGACTCATACCGCTGGATGTTAAAAACTAATAATTTAAAGAATTTAACTTACCATTTCTCGTTCCACGTGGCCTCTAGGATCGTACTGCTGGATGTTTGGAAAGTCGTTAGGGGGAGCAGAAAAATATCCTATAGTGACACGCTTATACCATTTTAGATATGTTTCTGTAGTGTCGGTGGTTGTTTGGTCACCTATTTGTTGTAAAACAATATCACGTTGCCTATCCTCCCATCTCAGCAAATATTGATGATGATACTCCCTCCAATCACGCCCTGCCTTTCCTCCTTGCATGTCTCCCTCTCCTCTATTGTCATAGGCGCAGGCGGCGGACCAGGAATATGTTGCAATCTACTGAACTGTCGCAACACCCGGTCCGGACCGTGCATGACCATGATATTAATGCAGAGTAGTGGGCATCGAGCACGCCAAATCCTCTTTCGATACAAATGCTGGATAATCCTTGCAGACGATCTGCTGCAAAAGACGTCCACGTGAACTGCGCAAATAAAATAGTACAAAATTGTAATAAAACTAATTAAAATTTTTTAAACAAAGTTAATTACCTAAGGTATGGTTACCTGTGTCGCCTCCATCCGATCCAACTCATCTCTATAATACTTAAGTACTCGACGAGTAGCCGTATAAGATTTCTTGCCACTCCACCAAGAGCCGAGAGGTTTTCCAGGGATATCCACGACAGAAATATTAATGCGATCTGGTATTCCCATACACATGTGCTCCCATGACCAAATCTATATATAAAGTGTCAGATGATAAGAGAAAGAACCAAATTACAATTTTCCAAATGTCTAGCTGTTAAAATATATTATGTACCTGAAGTAATGTAATGCAGCCATAAATTTTATTCTTCTTAGGAGCACATGCCTTATCTAGTTCCTTATAAAGATTGGCTAGGACCCCTGCTCCCCAAGCATACTGGCAACACACATCAAAGTCCGTAAGAAACCCAAGGTATAAAGGATGGACATGCGTTACCGATTGGCCCGGTATCAATCAAGAACCGATCATGTACAGAATGTAGGCACGTGCATGTCTATCCAAGACATCATCGGTAGCTTCATCAGGGATATTAGTAAATGTATCTTTGAGCCAGTTTAAACTGATCTTATACCCCTTAGTATAGCCTCCTGGTGCCTGAATTTTACAAATAATTATTAATTAATATCACCGTGATATACTTAAACTTTTGATTAAAAAAATTACGAATTATACATGTCCGAGAGAAGACTCAATATATGTATCCCAATATGGGTGCTCAGTATCTGGACCCACAATTGTACCTCCGACCAATCTAAGGTCATTCACCCGTAAACCAAGTAAGAGGCTAATATCCTGGAGTGTGATAGTGGCCTCACCCCATCTAAGATGAAAAGTGTGAGTCTCTTTTCTTCAATGCTCAACAAGAGAGGTAACGAGACTGTGGTCGATTTGGATATGACGAAGCAATAAAACTTCATAAAATCCGGCTTTAATCCGTTCGATTATACGATAATCAGTAACTTGCCACTTGTCAGAACTATGGCTGACGACGGTAAAATTATCTCCATCTTAGAAAATTTAATAATATTATTTTCAACTATTAGACTTAAAAAAAATAGGGAATTAAAAACAATTTAATAAGTTTTGAATCTTTCCTCCCCGTGTAATATACTGAAAGATCTATGTTCGTTTTGATTTACGAGCAATGATTTGTCGAATGGTTGATTCTCCATTGAAATTATTTTACTATTACAGTTACTGAAAGATTGAGACAGTTGGTGGGTTTAGAAGGGAATTTGGTAACGAGATAGTGAAGTAAAGATAGTGAAAATCAGAGTGAAGAGGACGGGGTTTTATAGAGAAAGACATATTTTCCCATACCTCCGCATCATTCCAACACGATCCAAGTAGTGCTTTCCAAGCATGTCCGTCCACATCTTTTCGGTCTTTTCATCTCGAACCATCCACATTATACCGACCTCAACCATCATATATTGCACCCAAGCCTTATGTTCCTACGGGCGACATTGATATTGGTGACAGTGATGATGATGAAACTGGTGAAGGTCATCAAGAGGAGGATATCGTGGATTATGCCGCTGGATTGAATGAAATATCATTGATTGATAATATGGCCGCGAATAATGATTTTGTCGAACTAGAAGATCCTGGCCTCGATCTGCTGGAAGATGATAGTTGGATAGATTTAGCCGTAGCAGAAGTAAATATTGAACCCTATTTGGAAGCGACTGTAGCAAGCGAAGATTGCGTCACTGTTGGAGATATGTTTAAGGAAAAATGAGATCTTATTTGTAAGCTGAAATCGTGGGCTATTCAAAAAAACGTTACATTTAAAACCGAAGAGTCAAATAAGACGTACTATACCGTGGTATGTACGAAAGTTCCTGAATGTAAGTGGAGATTGCATGCATGTTGTTCCAAAAGAGCCAAAGCTTGGAAGGTCACGAAATACAACCAAGAACATACTTGTATCAATTCTATTATGTTAAAAGATCAGAGCAATTGCACTTCATCTTACATTTGCTCACTAATAATGCCACTAATCCATACAGATGTGGCGATGACTTCTCGAGAGATACGGCTCTACGTCAGCGGAGAGCACAAAATTCAGATTTTGTATGTAAAGGCATGGAATGCTCGTAGAAAGGCATTATGCAAGATATTTGAGGATTGAGAAAGCTCGTACAACTCACTAGTCCCTTTTATAGAAGCCATGAAAGTATCAAATCCGGGGTCTGTATACCGGTTAAAAACAACAGAAACAGATGTCGATAGCTGTGTTAGGTTTCAAAGAATTTTGCGGTGCTTTGCACCTTGTGCGGCCGGTTTCACACACTGTCGGTCAGTATTGTGCGTGGATGGGACGTATCTATATGGTAAGTACAGAGGTTGCATGTTAATTGCTACATGTGTTGATGCTAATAACAGTATATTTTCGTTGGGATTTTTTATTGTCGAGAGTGAAAATACATCATTCCGGTCATGGTTTTTTTGTCAACTCAAAAGTATCCCATCTGTTATTGATAAAACAGATTTATGCATCATATCTGATAGACATCTAGAAATACTAGCTGTAATGAGAGCTGTATTTCCGACGACCCCACATAGGTTTTGCCTGCGGCACTTCAGACAAAATTTTGATAGGAAATTTAAAAATTCAGATCTATATAAGCTTATGTACAAAGCTGGTGAAGCGTCTGACCCTAATGTTCATGACATGTACATGACGAAAATTGGAGAGATAAGTCAACCCGCGAAAGCGTGGCTAGATGAGTATCCAGTACGCATGAGCTCACAAACATATGATAATGGATGCAGATATCTATTAATGACTATTAATATGTCTGAAAGTTTCAACGGAGTCGTTAAAAGTGTTAGAGGCTTACTGATACAGGGGTTGATTGTTCGAACCTTTTTCAGAATGAATACTTACTTTGTGCAAAGAAGGGAAAAGTCTTTGGCGATGGAGACTCCACTCACCGCGTATTACGAAGATATATTCCGGAAAAGAGAGCGCGGAGCACAATACTACAGATCTGAAAGGTTTGACACAGCGGAGTTTTAAGTTACGGGGAGTAATGGGAATCAATATTCCGTAAATTTTAGAGATGAAGGGCTCTCTTCGTGCACATGCGGTGTTTTCCAGCAACAATATTTATCTTGTGCCCACATAATTGCTGCTGCGAGCAGCATGCATAACGCACATTACAATTTTGCTTCACGTTACTATTCAGTTTCCAATTACCAAGGCGCATACGATCCAAAATATCATCCTATACCAGACAATCGCTATTGACACTATTATACTGGAAACAGACAAACACCGACTGTATTACCACCAGACAAAAATATAGGACCCGGAAGACCTAAGGTGCGTCGAGATCGAATGACAATGGATGTTGATCCTCAGCAAAGGCACGGCAGATATAGCTTATGCAAACAACCAGGTAATTATAGGACCAGATGTTCAGGACATGACAGTCAACAGGGGTGGGACCTTCGAGATCGTGACAAGTGCACCGGAGGAAAATCGGTTAGCGCGTGTAAAAAAAACTTGTATAATTTACCTTTTAGTATGATATGATTTAATTGTATTATAAATTTGACGGATTCATTTTATTATTGGAGTGTATACAAGATTCATATTTATAGTAATTCTATATAAACTATAATAACATTTGTCAACCGTCCGTAACAAAAACAACAATATTATTATTTATTCTGTTTTTTAAAACGAGATTTCTCAAATTCTAATTTTAATTTTAATTTTTTTTTATTAAAATAGGGCGGGGCGGGTTCCTAGAACCCGAACCCGCCCTCTTCTTTAGGAGGGTGGGGGCCGGTTCTGGTAACCCGCTCTCTGTGCGGGTAGGGGCGGGTGGGGTCGCAAACCGTCCTACTCTGCTAAATATAATTTAAATGATTTTATTTTAATAATTTTAATATTATTATACCCTATTTCGAAAAAATGCCCTTCATTCATTGAGCTATCTCCAAAAATGTATTTTTTTGCATTATTGTATCTTTGAGGCTTTAATTCACTAAACTGCCAGAAACTATACTTTTTTATCCCACTAAACTAACCAAAAACTTTGCAACATTTTACTAAACTAAACATAATGGCATCAATGAAATTTGTAAATCTACCGTTATGGTAGTTTGTTGAAGAACTGGTAATATTAAATATAGTTGTTGGTAGTTTAGTGAAATTAAACCTATCCGTAATTTCGAAATTTGTCTTCACTGCTCAAGATCCTAGAGAGTTTGTAATAAATTTGTTCTTTTTTCTTTAATAGGAAACATCATCAGCCCACTACATTCTCCATCAATATACAGCAGCATCAGGAGGCCTGAAGCATCTAACCTCGATCCGCAACGCATACACGATGGGAAAAGTTCGCATGGTGGCTTGCGAATTCGAAACCGCGACCAAGCTCATGAAGAACCGAGGCATAACGAGAGCCACCGAGTCCGGTGGCTTTGTGCTTTGGCAAATGAATCCTGACATGTGGTATGTGGAGCTCGCACTTGGACGAAGCAAAGTACATGCCGGATCCAATGGAAAGCTCGTCTGGCGCCACACGCCGTGGCTCGGTGCTCATGCGGCCAAGGGTCCTGTTCGCCCCCTGCGGAGGGCCCTTCAGGTAGCTTTCTGTAATTTTGAAAGTTATTCGTAGAGTTTAGTGAAAAATGACCGATATCTTTACCAGTTTAGTGAAAGGTTAAATTACACTAAAACGCGCCTGACTGTAGTTGTTTTTCGCTAAACTACTTAAATAAGGTAGTTAATTGAATTTTAGAGTTATTTAGCCTTGATGAAACGAAGGCATGAAGCCACTAAAACACTAAAGTTCTTTTATACAAAAACCGATATGAGTCTTAAAGTCTCTGCCATCGCACCAAAACTCTACATTTTTCTTCCTGACACGCCCGTGCAAGTTTGAGTGTATTTTTTTTCTTGAAAATAAATTAAAAAGAAACTGACATATATACCTAGGATTTGCATGTAATGTTACCTTATAATCCCCTTGGCATTACACCAAAACTTTGGAGCTGTAATGATGGCTGGCAGATATCATTGTATTCCAACACACCCTGCAAATTGAGTGCGCTTCTGTGAGCCAAAAATTTATCGGTCACGGTCTCGGTCTCTCATAATTTTATTAGTTTCGCCGAGTTTCGGCTAGTTTTGCTAATCTCGGTTCGGATTTCGGTTTCGATGGTAATACAAGATACATAGGTGTAGATATATTAAATACTTAAACTTACGGTTCTATATTACAAGGCAATGATCCTAGTGTTTAAAGATTCAGTCATGATGCAAAATATATTGAAAATTGTACTTAGATAAGTATTAATATAGGGTTTGAGTTCACTCTTTTGCGGTTTTCCAACAACGAAGGTCTACAATGTTTACAATGACGGTAAAATGGTATAAAAAAAATAAGTTTTTAATGGTTTCAACCGAAACGATATTGTATGGTTGGTTTCATATCGATTTCGGGTTTCGTATCGGTCTCCACCGAAACCGATACGAAACCACCACGTATCGATGGTTTCGGCCGAAACCTTGAACCTTGGTTTGTAGATTCCTTTTATAAATGCATGCCAAAAAGGAGTTGTATCTAGGTTTGATCTAATACTAATCTTAAGACCACTGGCACTACACTAAAAGTTCGAAGTTGGGACGAATTTTGAGTGATACGTTTTTTATATCTTTTGTCGGAAAATAAAAATATATCCCTCAACTCTTCCCATTACCTATCTCATAGTATTTAAAGCAGATTAATTTTTAAATATACTACTAAGCAAAAGCCCATGTTTCGCTCAAGAAAAGGGCGAACGACCTGCAGGGCTTGTTAAACTATACAAGTATTTCTTAATCTTCATTGTGCAGTGGTAAAAGACATTGAAGAATCTAAACATGGAATTAATATGATATTTTGTGTAGGGCCTAGATCCACTGACGACTGCAAGCATGTTTGCCGACGCTCGATGCATTGGCGAGAAAAGGGTCAACGGCGAAGACTGCTTCATCCTCAAGCTCTCCGCGGACCCACAAACCCTAAAATCCCGAAGCGAGGGCCCCGCGGAGATCACAAGGCATGTCCTCTTTGGCTACTTTAGCCAACGAACCGGTCTCTTAATCCACATGGAAGACTCACACTTAACTCGAATCCAAGCCAACTCTGGTGGCGACGCAATCTATTGGGAAACAACAATAAACTCGTTCCTCGAAGATTATCGAGCTGTCGAAGGAATTATGATTGCTCATTCGGGTCGATCGGTCGTTACTTTGTTTAGGTTCGGAGAGATGGCAATGAGCCATACGAAGACTAGAATGGAAGAGGCTTGGACTATCGAGGATGTGGCTTTTAACGTGCCGGGGCTGTCAATGGATTGCTTTATTCCACCGGCGGATATCAGGGTTGGTTCGGTCAGCGAGACGAGCAAATTGATGAAAGGTGAGAAGGGGAGACTCCCGTCGATTGGGAGTCATCGGGCAAGGGTTGCTGATGAGAACTTGCTTTGGAGGGTCGAGGTGTAGAAAATTTAGGGTACCTTGCATAAAACACCATCGAGCTTTTCCCGTTTCTCATCGAACACTATTATGTAAAGAACCGGATAAAGTTGATGGTGTTTAATTTAGTGTAGGCATGAATTTAGTATAGAAGAAGCTAATTGAAGTGTTCATATCCTTGGTTAACTAGAGAGTATGATATATTAAGTAGAAGCATAACCATTCGCATGTTCTTCAATCTCTTGGAGCTTGGTGGATTTTTATACTCTTTTAATTTAGATTTAGTTTGTCAGTTTAATTTGTTGGAGTTTCAAACCTTGTGATAATGGGACAGGGGGTTTCTTTCATTTCATTTATTTCATTTCAAATTTCGTCTGTTTTTGCCCCTCATATCAAATTTCGCATGTTTGTTCTTTTGCTGTATGGTTGCTCTTCTAATCTGTAGCTCTTTTCTTTTGGAAACTATCGAGTGTGGGTTGTATTTTTCAGCCGAAAGAGAGCAAGAAGATGAAGGAAAAAGAATTGGGACAAAGAAAATTCCCTAATAGGTCTGAAGAAGAAGAAGAAATAAAGAAAAAATGTTCTGAAGATACAAAGAAGCGGTTTGAAGAAACTTATGACAGTTCGGTTACTGTCTCAATTTCTTCAACAAAAACGGCCAGAATAGCCGTAATGAATGAAAATGACGATTTTCTCGGCCAAAATCCAAAAGAAGGCATGGAATCAGCTGATCAAATGTGAGAAAATATAATGGTCCAAACTAAAGGCAAAGGACTAAAAAAATAAAGACAGCTGTAATATACCACTCATCGTTCTACTGCAGCTCTCCGGCACACTACCAAAATGAGACCTACATGCCTCGTTTTTTAGCCAAAGGAATCTCAATCATAAGTAAAGGTCAAAAAAAATTTCTTAATAGGAATCTTATCTTTAAAACGGCTAACCTTTATTAAAGTTTGAGACGACAATTGTCGGGGAATCTAAAGGAAAGAGGGACGCAAGAGAAGACCCTTGGACTCTATAAAAGGAGTCCTACTCCTCCCCCAAAGAGGCATCTCTAACAAAACTCTTCTCTTTGGTGTAATAACTCCAAGTGATAAATAAAGTCTGCTATTTTGATTGTAAGGTTCTCTTTAGCTCTGGTTTTTTAACATTTTGATTCCATTTGTTCTTTTTTATACATTCTTGGAATCATATATTAAAGGTACTAATAATTGTTGGCTAGATTTCTTAACTGGGGAATTTTTGCAGGACTCTTATGCAGAGTCAAGAAAAGGGCTGGGTAGCCCTCGCAGAGGCCGAGGAAGAGGAAGAGAGGAAGGAGTAATAGCTCTTCCTCCAATAGCTCAAAATGGCTCACAATGCGAAAGGCTAATACTCCTAGGCAGATAATAGATACAATGGGCATGGCATCGCAGCCATCATATGCCCCATCGGGAGTGGCGAACTCCAAGAAAGCCAGTAAAAAGAGGTGTTAATAACACCGAAAGCAAGAGCTATATACGTATAGACGAATCGTCTAGCTCGGACAACGATTCCGGTAAAACACCGTCTTTTAAAAAGACTGCTCTGGGGTTTGAAAATAATTATTATCAGAAAAATATTTCTGAAACTATAATATGCTTAGAAGGGAATGATATTCCCAAAATGAATGATCCATGGTCTTTAAAAGACAAATACATCAAGAATAACTCGTATGCTTCTATGGAAGGGAAATCCCGCCAAGTTATGCAAGCAATGTTAACAGTTTCTAACTCGGTAGAAATTAAGCATTTCTATCCATAGGGAAAAGAAACTGGAAATATAATAAACTTTAGTAAAGTAATAATCAAAAATATATATCAGCCTCACGAATGGGCTCTACATCCTAATATGGTCATATCGTTTAAATTAGCAGATGTTCGTTACGATTGTAATTATTGGGATTATATCCATGCTTTCAATAATTTTATGTATTATGAGAATCCAGGTAAAAAACACTCCTGGTTTGTCATGATCCATCCTGAAGTAATAAAATCAAGAATACCCAACTGGTTTTTACAGTGGTGGAAAAAGTTTGGTGCAGAGCTAAAAATTTTGCCAATATCGATTCAAAATCTATTCATGCCATGGATGGAATCTCATCATTTTTTCCATAATATGGAAAAGCACATGATAAAAGAAGGCGAGAGTACATTATATTATTTCATTGAAAACGAAATCCCATATATCCTGAAGTGGACTTTGTCGGCCGAATTTGACGAGGGAAATATCCCAATACTTACCAGAAAATTTCTGATTAAACGGTGGTCCGGCATATCAGAAGAAAATAAGATAGCTGAAATAAAAGCAACTATAAAAAATAATAATAAAATCTTGGATAACAAGGTTAATGAGGAATCGGCGAAAGAAAATCCATCACAAAGGTTGAGATATTCTCTGAAAGAAAACAATTAGGAGAATTTTGTAGCCAATTTGCTATGGAACCATCCCGAGAAGATAGAAAAAGGGAAAAAAGAAAATATTGTCCTCCTTTTCATAAAGGATTTCAAGAACACAATCAGGAGAAACATACTAAAAAATCGTTTTGATATATTCAAAACTAAAACCTCTGTGGCTTGCTATAAGCGTGGAAAAGTTGGCCACTTTGATAACAATGTTATACTAAAAAGAATATCAATGAAATAGAAGATGAAAGTTTAAGAAAATTTTTATATAAAAATTATGATTAATTCCTCTGAATCAGAAAATTCTGATTCTACTCCATCTCTTCTTCCGATACTGATAAAGAACCGGAATGTTCCAATAAATGTTATAATACCAACAAAGAAAATTATTGAAAGGCCATTGTTGATATGAATCGTCTTAGCAATAATATCATTAATAAAGATGACAAAATGATTATCCTAAAAGTTATTGAAGATAATAATCTTCAATAAGAACTAAAATCTATATTGATTGAAGTTCTACCGAGAGACGAAAAGGAGAATTCTTCTAATATTGATAATGTCTATAGACTTTCCGAAGTCTATAAAATACAAAGACAGCGGGAAAATAAGCTTGTTACTTTGCAAGATTTGCAAAAAATGGTTAATAACCCCAAAATCCAAGTAAAAGAGTTGAAAGCTCAAACTGGAGTTATTATTTCTAGACTTTCTAATATTGAAAGCGGTAACCAAACTCTAGGAGACCCTTTTCATGAAGGAGAGTCCTCTAAATCATCTGAATGAGATGAAGGAGAATCATCTGATCAATTTCTTCCGACTCTTGATTTAGTGTAAATTCAAAAATGGTATATTAGAGTTGCCCTCATCATTAATAATGATAGAGAATAAGAAGATGAAGAAAAAATAATTGGAGTTTGGTGGTTCATTATCAATGTCTGTTTTTATTTCTTCTTCTGTAAAAGAGACTCGTTATGATATGAAGATGGAGGATGTTGCAGCTTTCAAGTTTATGTTTCATTTCATATATAAGTGCAGCTTCTGTTGAATTGTATACATCTCAAACTTTCTTATAATTTAGGGTTAATTGCAAAATATATGATAACTCAAAATTTTACTTACTTTGCACTTATATACCTTATTGATTTTTTCGCTGCACTTATATATCTTAAAATACAGAAGGTTAATATTTTGTTCTCTTCAATTGATCATCAAATCCACCACCATTTAAAGCAAAATTCATATGGTTTGTAATTTAAGGTATCTAGGTGGTGCAGTGAAAAAAAGTTATATAAGTGCAGAGTAAATGAAATATTAGGTTATTATTTTGCAATTAACTCTAATTATTTATTGAATGCTGGGATTTTTTTTTTGGCACCGGCATGTAAGCCATAATCTAAGCACACAACACACCGACGCACACCACACACAAGCACACAGTACACACGCGCATACACGGGATCCACGAAATTGCCCTGAAAGCGTTAATTTGTGGTGACTTCCCCTCTGGGTTCCTGGGGTTCGAACCCTGCACTCTCCCCCAGAATGCTGGGATTTGCCCTATATGCAGGTGTATGCTTCATGTTAACAATTGCAGCTTATATTGAATGGCAAAAGATTGTGTAGAATCAACATATAACATTTTTAGGTAGAAACAGGTTATCTACCGCCCCTATGTAATACCCGGATAACCAGGATTAAAATAAAAATCGAAATCATATTACATAACCGTTTATAACACAATAAAGCTGTGGATAAACCGCTTTATATATATCTTAAAATATCAAATGAGAATTCTATAGGTTATTGCCTTATGTCGAATTGTACACATCTAAGTTAATATCTTATCTCTCTTATGGTAAAGGATGTGTTCTTTTACTTTATAATAAATAATCTATGTGGAACAGCATCTAAAGACTTGTCACTGAGAGTGGGGCCCACACATTTATCTTCAGGTGGCATCTCAAATGTGCGGAACAGCATATAAAATGTGTGGCATCTCAAAATATGTGGAACAGCATCTAAAGACTTGTCACTGAGGCGTCTAATTTTTTTTCCTTTTTGTTTTTTGAATGGTCTCGTAAGCCCAAAATCGACATCTGATCTTATGTAATCTCAGACATCATATGACAAAGTTATGACTTTATTTCGTAGTACACACGCACCATGTAGATGCCTATGTAGATTAAGACTGTCTTGCGTCTTGTTGAAGTATGGAAGACAGGCTTGCTTCGTATTCCCGTGTTTGATCTTTTGAATCTCTTATCAGGCTAGTTTCTATATATCCATGCAAGTGAGTAAGAATTTACTTTTTCAAGTTTAAACTAGAAGATTGCTTAAAGTAGCAAGCCATGGGAACTTAGATGATGGATTTTGTTTGTTTTATGAATTCACGTGTAGACCGGCCGGCATGCAAATTCGTTTGATTAGAAAATCTTGGAAACATCTAGTCACATATGCAATCATGCATCATATGAAAAGTTTCTTTCATGTTTCTGTGTATATAGTTTATACGTTTTCTAAGCATGATCAATTTGGAATATTTTAAATGTCTGTGTAATATTAAGATGTGTTATATCTTATCGTGTCAGTCTCAATGCACATGCAAATATGCAAAGTTTTATTGTTCATGAAGATGACGTCTTCATCTTATTTGATATTTATATGATACATATGGCGTCTTATTTATTACACTAGCAAGCTTTCCCATGATGGCTCTTCTCTATATCAATTTCATGTATGCTTGAGTAAGTACGCTCAATATTTATTTGTGGGAGATGTGGGGTTGTGGAACCAATGGCTCAATAAATGAAAAAAGAAATCATTTGTTTGCTCCTCAAGAATAAAGGGTGGGTCTGTATGAGGACAATACCCCCTCTTTCATGGCAACTACTGCTATTAATTAATACCATGAATGTACATAGGCAGCTAGGTATAATTTGCTACAGGGGTATTTGTTTGCCAACTTGAGCTTTCTCAATAACATAAAAATGCTATGCTGCATGGACGTAAACCGAATCGAATAATCCGATCCGGATTCATTTTCGAATCCGACAACTTGCAGGTTGATTGGTAGCGGAAACGTGATACGTTTTATGATATGCGTTCTGCTCTGTTCTCTATTTACCGCAATCAAGACGGTGTCACTTTGCAGCTAGCCGGTTGAGTACGGGTCGATCCACAGGGAGATGGTTGTATGTCCGTTCGTGTTTTAGACGGGTCAATAAAGAATGTATATGTATGTTCAAAACTAGCCTAAGTGTTCGTATTTATATTCAACTAAATTTGTTATGGTTAAGGTTGGTTAGTAGAGTTAGAATTAGTCTTATACTTTTCTTTTGCCAACTTTAAAATGAAGTTGGGATAAAAGAAAGTAGCGGGGATTAGGAGGACATAAGAATGAGATTTGCGAGTTTAAACAAGATTTCCAACGCTAAATCCATTCCTAGTGCCCCTTGTCCTTCCGCTACGTGCGTTTATTTCCAACCCTCGGTCAAACACCCGCAACCATATATCCAATTAAGTCACAACTATATGTCACGTTGTAGTGCGTCCAAAGGACTTCTCGACTTAAGTCACGGTTATATGTCACGTATAGCGCGCCTAAGTGAGGGGTTGCATTTGTTTGGTCTAGATTTGTTTTAGGATGTTTGGCGAAGAGAAGCACAAGGTTTTCCGTCCCTTATACTAACCTTCCTTAGCCCCTAACAAGTGGAAATTATTCACACAGGAAAATAAAAACAAAGTAAGAAGGAAGCAAAGAAAGAAAGGAAAAATACTGTTTTACAAAGATGCAAGTTAACTGCTTGGGTCTTTACCTAAGTAAGAAACTCCGTCGAGTATCATGCCTTGAAAATACGGATAAAAAGAGAAGGAAAATAAAATAAGGAAAGAAAACAACTACTTAACAACAATAAAAAAGTTAAACTAAGAATTAAAATTACAAGACAAGATATGAAATTACAATACAAGAAAAATAAAAGATACAAGTTAAATAAAAACCCTTATCTTCATTGATTTTCCACTCAAGAGCTCTCACTACACTTTAAAGGAGAATAGATGAAGAGGAAGAAGAAGATACAAACTAATCTACACTAAAATCTAACTAAAAAGAAGCATCCTCACTTGGGCACAAAACTGGAATATTTATAGGCAGTGAGCTGAAACCCTTGACCTATATTCTGAGCCCTAATGAAATTACAAAACTACCCCAAAAATATCATCTGTCTCCGAGTGTCACGCCCCGCTTCCCAGTATATGGGCAGAGGACGGAACGAGGCCGCTACGTATTTACTGTGAAGTAAATACGCTAAACGTATCTAAGCAATATAAAAGTAAAGCACAAGAGACAAGATATAATAAAAACAACAACTTTATTTATTCACATTCTTTCTGTACAATATATGGAAAGTATATACAACTGAAATAGAGCAATGCCTAAACAATGGAATAACAGAAATGAAAAGTACTGAATGGAAAGTGTACAATGACTAAAGCTCGGGGTCTTCACTGAACTGGTCCAAGTCTTCAGCAGTGGGCTCGATCTCTGAAGTGTCCAGATCACCTGACGATATTCAAAGAAGAAGGAAAGAGAATGTCGTCAGCGAACAGGTCGCTCGGTAAGCCCCAAAGATAAGGGAGAAATAGAATGGACAGAATAAAAAGATATCTTTTAAAGTTGTATTATATTGTTGTAATGTTGTGTTAACGCCGTTGTTTGTAGCTTGGTACAAAAGGATGCCAATGTATACGAGAGGGGTCTCTAAATGCTAGAGATCAGGGCAAACGGAATGTACAAGGAACCGTTAAGCCACGGTACAACAGCAACGGAATATAGGTTAGGTGTCTTAATCTTACTGTCTCGTGCCACTTTTAACACCTTCCGTATCAATCTACCCCTTAAACCCCGTAGTGTTTTAATTGTATTGTTTGTCTTGGATGACTGACCGTAACCATGATATCAGTAAACGGATGTAATCATATAATCATGTAAATGGAATAACTGGAGAATCATGTAAATGGATGTATATCCATGGTTCGGTTCGGTCAAAGTAGATTGAATGTATTGAATAGATTGAATATAGGGATTCATGTTGAATCAGAATATTGTAAATTGTAGATTGTACTTGAATCATATTCAAGTCAGATTTTACTGAGACTCAAACTGAGTCAGACAATTAGAAAAGTAAATTGAAGTCCTGATTGTTTTGAGCTTATCGGTAACCGCTACACATGGGCGGCAGGATTTGTATCTTTTTCAAAAACGATTATCGTATTGATAACACCGTTGTTAAGTTGTCTACCTTAGATAGGCAAGCACCCACTTCTCCGGCTCCCTGAGGCTCAAGAGATTGGTCCCGCTTAAACATATATTTACTAGAGTCCTTGAGGTAAATTATAGAACTTGAGGGGGTTTTATGTAAAAATACTCTTGTATAGTTTTCAAAATACACCCCAAGTATTTATTAATCGTATTTAGAGTTGTAATGAATGTACATTTTATATTGTGATGTTTCTAGTGAAAATATCATATTTTCATAATAATTGGTATTTATTTGTAATATTGGTTTTGTATGAAATTCATGGTATTTTAAGGTAAATTGATTCTTGTGATTTTTAGAAAAAGATGGAATATTTATATCATAACAAAATAGGTATTTTAATGATAAATATACATATATTTATACAAAAATAATTTTAATATATATTTTATATTCTAAAAATCTCATTTTCTTAAGATGTCGTATTTTAAATCTTTCGAGACCGAATGCTCCTTGCGGAGGTCTGAATCTCGCACTACTAAGCCCGAGAATATGCGATAATCCGCACCATCCCGAACGAATTCCCCAAAATGGGTTGTAGCGGCGCTTTGCAAAGATTTGTATAAATACTAAATCCTTTAGAAAACAGTTTTATTAAGTAAATGGTATTTATATGAAAATGTGTCGTTTTCCCGTATTCTATGTTTCCAAGGGTATTGTGCTATGTTGTATATGAGTGTGTGAGGAGATAGGTCATTATCTCGTGATCTACTTAAAGGTATAGCAAGTTTTGTGATGTTATATGTAGAATTGAAACTATGTGGTATTTAAATGAAAATACGGTAAAATGAAATAGCAATTACTTTTGATTTGAAACTTGATCAATATGGTTGATTAATATTTAATAGTCAACATGAATTGGTTTAAGCATGATTGTATTAAAGAAAAGTGAAGTTTTATAAAGAAACCGAATCGGAAATCGGATTTGTTCCGATTCCGTCGGGTTTTGTAATTCCGTATTTCTAGAATAGAATAGAGAAGATAGAATGGGAACTTACGGGTTTAGGACAACCAGGAGAGGGAGAAGGATCGGGAGGAGTCGCCGGTGCGCCGTTTCGTCGCCGGGAGCTCCTAGAGTCGTCGTCGGAATTTCCACCGGAGAATTCGCCGGAGCTTCGCCTTTTGCTCACTTCGATTGCACACAAGGTTTCTAGTGAATTCTTGAGAGTTGGCTCAGAGTTTCGGGGTGAGAGGGTAGTGTGTAGGGTTGGTATTTATAGAGTTAGGCTAGGGTTAGGATAGGTGAAGAGTTTTAAATTAAAAAATGTAAAAATATATGAAAATTCATTAAAAATGAAGTAAAAGAGGTATTCAAAGCTCTTTGGAATCGATCTGAACATTTAAAGTATGCAGGGGTATAGAAGCTCAAAAGGCACATTTTTTATGTTGACGACTCGGCCGATCGGCCGAGTCCGGCCGGCGGCGCCGGCCCGTGTCGGCCGGTCCGTCGGCCGACTCGGCCGAGGGCTTGGGAGGTAGGGGTCGCCTGATATAGTCTCTGGTACATTTAGTTTTTCAGGTGTAGTGGGAAAATTTGGAGTTATCACGTGTTGACTGCTGGACTTCTAAAAAATTTAAAACAAAATAAAATTAAAAATAATATGGGGTATGGGATTTGAACTCTGGTGGCTTGGTTCACCAATGCAAGATATTACTAATGAACTACAAGCTCATTCTTGTAATTAAGGAGTGAACTAAATACTTAAAGTGATAACAGCAGAAGTAAATACTCCAAATATACATTAATTTTAAAGAAAATTTTTGTACACCAAAAATGGAGTTGTTACAGTCTACCCTCCTTACAAAAATTTCGCTCTCGAAATTTACAACTTTTATTTGAGGAATAGTTTACAAAGAGGTGTGGATATCTTGCACACATTTCATCTTCTCTTTCCCAAGTGGACTCTCCTGGAGTGACTTTCCTCCACATCACTCGGACCAAATTAACTTCCTTGTTCCGAAGTGTCTTTACTTTCCCGTCCAGGATTTCCACAAGTTGTTGCTCACAAGATAAGTCGGGCTATATAGTGAGCTCGGAATGATCGAGAATATGGCTGGGGTCACTCACATACCTTCTGAGTTGGGTATGTGGAACACATTATGCACTCCTTCCAATGAAGGTGGAAGCGCTAAGCGATATGCCACTTCACCAACTCGTTTGAGTATGTCGAACGGTCCAATGTATCTCGGACTTAACTTACCCCGTCTTCCAAATCGGATCACTCCGCGGTTCGGAGATATCTTCAAGAACACATGATCTCCTGGCTGGAACTCCAAGTGATATCTCTTTGCATCAGCCCAGTGCTTCTGTCGATCTTGGGCTATGCGCATCATTTCTCTGATAGTACGAACCACATCAACAGTCACTACTATCATCTCTGGTCCAAGAAGTTCCCTATCTTCGATGTCGTCCCAACTTAATGGCGATCGACACCCCCTTCCATATAGTGCTGCAAAATGTGCTATTCATATGCTTGCTTGGTAGCTGTTGTTGTATGAGAACTCCACAAGATGTTGGTGATCTTCCCACGATCCTTTGAAGTCTAACATACATGCTCTGAGCATATCCTCCAAGATCTGAATAGTTCGCTCAGACTGACCATCTGTTTATGGATGATAAGCCGTGCTGAAGTTCAGACTTGTTCCCAAGCTTGCTTGCAGCCTTTGCCAAAATTGCGATCGGAACCTGGTGTCACGATCGGAGACGATGCAGACCGGTACTCCATGAAGTCTCATAATTTCCTGCATGAGTTCATGGGTATCAGAGATAGTATATTATGAAGAGTTTAAATCTTTAAGTAGATTATTACCTCTATATACTTCTTTGCTAGTGTCTCAGTAGATTGGCCAACTCGAAATGGGATGGAGTGAGCCGACTTTGTGAGTCGGTCCATAATGACCCATATGGCATCGTTACCCTTTGCGCCGCGAGGAAGAGCAGTCATAAAATCTATCGTGATGTGTTGCCACTTCCATTCTGGAATTGGTAACGGTTGAAGTAATCCAGCAGTCCTGTGATGTTCAGCCTTTACTTGCTGACACACCAAGTATTTTGCAATGCTTCTGGCTACTTCACGCTTCATTCTATGCCACCAATAATTCTAACGTAGATTTTTGTACATTTTGGTACCTCCAGGGTGTACTGAGTAGGGAGAGCTGTGAGCTTCTTTCATTAACTCTTCCCGAACAGGACCTTTTGGTACACACAATCTGCTGCCATATCTCAAAGATCCGTCTTCATGGATGATGATGTCTGTTCTGAGTCCATTCTCCACTTGTTCTCTGATCTTTTGCAACTTAGCATCACTTGCTTGAGCCTCTTTGATCTGATTGACAATGGTTGATTGAAATTGTAAATTCATCAAACTTGAAGCATTACCTGGCATGACTACTTCAATATCCATCTGATACAAGTTTTGTTAAAGCTTCCACTGAGCGGTGAGATTCATCGATAACGGTTGACGACTAAGAGAATCAGGTACCACATTCACCTTTCCTGGGTGATATTGTAAGTTGATGTCAAAGTACTCCATGAGTTCTAACCATCTTCTCTGCCGCATATTCAACTCCTTCTGAGTAAACACATATTTCAGGCTCTTGTGATCTGTGTATATGTTCACTCGTTCACCAAGTAGATAGTGGCGCCAAATCTTGAAAGCAAAGATGACTGCCGCCAACTCCAGATCATGCGTCGGATAATTGCGCTCATGAATCTTCAGTTATCTTGAAGCATAAGCCACAACCTTACCGTGCTGATGTAGAATACATCCTAATTCCTTACCGGATGCATCACAATGGACTTCGAATCCTCCAGATTGATCCGGTATGACGAGAATAGGTGCTGATGTCAATCTTGACTTGAGTTCTACGAAAGCTTGTTCGCATGCTTCTGACCACACAAAATATTCATCTTTACGTGTGAGCTTGGTCAGGGATGTTGCTATCTTTGAAAAGCCTTCAATGAACCTTCTATAATATCCAGCTAAACCCAAGAAACTCCGAATGTCTTTCACTGGCGTCGGCTATTCACTAACTGCTGAAACTTTCGCTGGATCCACAGAGATTCCTTCTCCTGATACGATATGTCCAAGAAAACCAACTTGCTTTAGCCAAAACTCGCATTTGCTATACTTGTCATAGAGCTGATGTTGTCGAAAAGTTTCCAGAACAATTCGTAGGTGCTCGGCATGTTCTTTCCGACTCTTAGAATACACCAGGATGTCGTCGATGAAGATGACAACAAACCTGTCTAAGTACTTCCGGAAAACTTGATTCATTAGGTTCATGAATATTGCTGGTGCATTGGTCACTCCAAATGGCATCACTAGAAATTCGTAATGTCCATAGCGAGTTCTGAAAGCCGTTTTATGAATATCAGCTTCCTTGACCTTCACCTGATGATAACCTGAATGAAGATCCAGTTTAGAGAAAACACAAGATCCACTTAGCTGATCGAATAAATCGTCGATGCGCGGGAGTGGATACTTATTCTTTATAATGACTTCGTTCAAGACTCTGTAATCGATGCACATTCTGTATGAACCTTCCTTTTTCTTCACAAGTAGTACAGGTGATTCCCAACTTGAAGTGCTGGGACGAATCCATCCTTTCGCCAGTAATTCGTCCAACTGTGTTCGGACTTCCTTCAAACCTTCCGGACTTAGTCGATAAGGTGCTTTGATCACCGGTTTTGCTCCTGGTACTAAATCAATGCTGAATTCAAAAGTTCGATCGGGAGGCAAACCTGATATATCGTCAGGAAACACATCGTCGAACTCTCGAACCACATCTGGTCTTGATTCTTCCTCCGCTTGAGCTGCTGCAACTACTGCTTCCCTTGGCTTCGCTTTGTAGGTGTTTCCCCCAATCAGAGCAAAGCTCTATTTTAAAAATTCAAATAATAAAGGAAGCAACGCTTCAGTTGCGCTGCGCTCTGCGCTGCGCGACACGTGTCAGCGCAGTTGCGCTGCGCTCTGCGCTGCGCGACACGTGTCAGCGCAGTTGCGCTAGCGCATTTGCTCTGCGCTGCGCGACACGTGTCAAGTGCAGGTGCGCTTGCGCCAACTGTGCCAGCACTAAAACTTAAATAATGAATTATTCAATCAGAATTAAAATTCTAGAAAGATCTTTCTAATCTTGTTAAAACAAGAAGATTATCTTCTGTAAAACAGAGGCCTTAGGATCAAAGATCCAATGATGGGGAAATATTCCCAGATCAATCAGAGAAAGATCTCTGTAACTAACCTAACAAACTAATTGGCCCTATATAAAGACCCCTAGACTCCAAGTCTCAGATCATACAGAACTCCTCTAAAAACTTTGAGAAGAACTCGAAGAGAAAAAGGTAAAACTTTGGAAAAAAGAAGAATTTCTTCTAAAAAGATCAATGATCTAAGAATAAGATCAAGATCTTCAATAAAAAAAGAAGAAAAAGATCAAAAAAGATCCAATCATAAAAAAGAAATAATTTACTTCATATAAAGGCATTGCTTTTTGATGAACCATCGGTTCTTGAATCTTGAGGTAGAACCTCTAAAAAGATTCTTTTCTTTGATCTAAATTGGATCAAGATCCGCTCTGCGCTACTGAACAGTGCCTTGCACTTCCGAAATGAGCCTCTGCGCTCTTGGGTTGGCACACTGCACCAGAGCGCGCCACATGTCAGCAGCGCAAGAGCGCAGCGCACTGCGCTTGCGCTCACCAGAGCGTGACACGTGTTACCTCCACATGCGCTAGCGCTTTGCGCTCTTTAATTGGCGCAGAGCGCCTGATAGGCCACGTGGCGCGTTGTCAGACCATTAAATGCTCTGCATTATTAAAGAAAAGGGGCAGAGCCCAATTAAAAGGCCTAACAGGCCTAATCTGAATGCCATGCATTTAAATAAAGAGCACAATACTGTGCATTATTTTAAAAAGGGGGCAGAGCCCAAGCAAAGGCCTAAACAGGCCAATCATGAACAAAATGTTAAACATTTTCAAATGGACTTAACCCAATTCTGGCCATAAGTCCTCAAATTAAATTGAACCGAGCACAACCGCTCTCTCAAATCAATTTACACCCGGTTCAAGGGTACATCTCTGAACTCCTCTGATATTTGTCGTTGTAATCCTTCAACGTCGTCAGAGAGGTGACGGGTCCCGACAACCATACATTGCTATGGACTGTGGGGTCCTTAAACTCATGGACTATGATGTCCTTAAACCAATATTCGTCCCCAAAATGGGAATGTTGGACTATGATGTCCTTAAACCAATATTCGTCCCCAAAATGGGAACGTTGGACCACCACGTCCATAAACTGGCAATGGACCACCACGTCCCTAAACTGGCAATGGACCACCACGTCCCTAAACTAGAACAATAGAGCCCCCAAATGCTCTTTTGTCGGATCTAAACGATCCTGTTAAGTTGATCTTAGTCTCAAATCAGACTAACGTATCCTTAACAAATGTTTAAGTTGATTTTAGTCTCAAATATGGCTAACGTATCCTTAAACCAAAACCCCAAACCCAAATCTAAGAAAATACGGATTTGGACTAATCCACGTCCTACGGGCGACGACATAAATTAGTCTCCGTATACAATCCACGGGCAACCACAAACAAAACAAACACCCACGACACGAAGTGACCATCTGGAGAAGGAGAAAGTTGTTATCGCGATGCAGTAGCGTAATTAACTGCAGGGGCTTGCGCCTGCAGGGAAGAGCGTCCCCACAATCAAAAACCCCTCAAGTGAGGGGGAATCTGACGAAGTCTGCTACATCGGCCGCATCCATCTAAACCTTCGATACACGGTGCCATAAATCAACTTGGCATCTTCGAAGAGGTGGACGGATAGCACCAATTAGCATCTGCCCCAAATCTCAGGCAAGGCGTCTCTCTCGTCGCGCCGTCTTTCGGAGGGGACCAGATTCTGGCACGCCCGGTGGGACCTCTTCCTCTTTCCACTCCACACTTCGTGTGTCGTCTTCGCGAACGAATCGCGATTTGTTGTGGTTGCCTGTGGATTCGAGGTACTTAGATTTGGTGTCTTGCTCCGTGCAGAAAACAGAAGATCAATGGCTTCAAACTGCACTACCTGCAACTGCAACTCTCACTCCGTCCTTACTGGAGGAGTGACTTACGGGCCCCAAGCGGCCTCTCTTTTCAAGATACCAGTGGAGCAGGTAACTCAAGCCACCACTGGACTATTCTTCGGGACCATACTCCCACCGATGAGCTTCAATGCCCCAATGACGTCGCAAGAAGCTCCAAAAAAGTCGGTCTTTGATCGGCTTACAACTACCGCGGCCTCTCTCAACGGGTCGCCCAAGTCCAATGCCTCAGTTTTTAACAGACTAGGCTAGAGCTCCCACGGGCCCATGAAGAAGCCTGCAATACCAGAATGCGTTATCCCGAAGCGGATAGCCATCCCTGCTCCCGTTCCAGGCGAAATCACCAAGGTTGCTTCCTCTACTCGGAGGTCTGCTTTTGATAGGTTGGCCGTCCCCATTCAACGGATGTCGGTCTTTAAAAGGCTGATACCAGCAAATTCTGACCAACACAAGGGGCATGAAGAGGTAACCCCTACGCCTGAACCAACTCCTTCAACTCGACATGCTCGCCGTCGTCACTGGCGCCGAGTAAGGAAGGCAGGGGGTAATTCCCCCTTTGAGCTAACTCCATTAGCCCCAACGGTGGAAGTCGATGCTGCTGTTCCAACCGGGAACAATTTTGAACTGCTCAACAAAGTGCGCAGAAACTCTCCTACTGCAGTGCTGAAGAGAACTCTTACATCTGTGGATAATGCCCCAAAGGTGAAGCTGGAGCAGCTCCCTCAACGGCTGTCCTCTGAAATTTACAAAGTCTGGCGTCAAGTCCAAGACTCGGTTGTTGATCAAGACTACCTCCACCGACAGAAAAAGATGAAGGTTCGACAGGAGAAGGACTACTCTGTCAAGCCACAAAAAGCAACAGCTGGCTGGGTGCCCGCTGCAACGGCTCCCTCGACGTCAATCACTCAAAAGAAAAGGAGGCCGCAAAAAGCCCCTGTGAACATGGCGAACCGTCAAAGCGTTGAGCACAAACGCCCCAAGTCTGGGGGCATAGTGGTGCACACTGTTTATATGGCTTCCGGAAAAGAAGAAAGCCGTGCTTCGACGGGTCACCGACCGCTTACCCGATTCGTGACAAAAGCCCAGAAGCAACAACAGAAGATTCAGGAAATGATGACTGCAATGGCCGCACTTACCGGGCCAAAAGAAAGCCCAGAAGTATCCTCGGATCAACGCCAGGAGCAAGAAACCGACGCCGAATTCCTTCGCAGGATACTGGAAAAGAAGGACAAAGAGGCTGCAGAACAAGCAGCCAATATAAAACGAATGGTCCTTCTGTTCCAGGACATGGTGGGTATGATGATCCAGCAGGATCCTCCTGCTGAAGATCCTCCGATTGTCCTTGAAGATGACGGAGGGGAGACATCTAATCCTCCTCCGGCCCTTTCAGCAGCCAAGGAGGAAATTATCTCCAAGGTCGCCCTGGATGACTATATAGCTCAGCAAATACGAGCTCATCAGGCGAGTGAAGCGGCTGGGCAAATTGTTAAAACCGGACGACCCTATCCGGGCTGGTATGACCAAATCAGTTACCCGCCGGGATATACGATCCCTAAGTTCCATGTATATAAAGGAACGGGGAATCCCCATCAGCATGTCGCTCAATTCAGGGCCTTATGCGGCAACACTGGAGGCGACGACAAACTGCTGCTTCGCCAATTCGTCGGTAGCTTAGCAGAAACGGCCTTTGAATGGTATTCGGAGCTACCTAACGACTCTGTCAAAACATTTGCGGAGATGGAGCTATTGTTTACACAAAGATTCGTGAGTGCTAGTGAACGCACCCCGATAACAGCACTGATTAATGCCACGGTGAAGCCAGGCGAGACGTGGGTCCAATACGCAATACGGTGGCGAAACTTTTGGTCGAAGTGCGAACAACGCATCGAAGAAGCGCCAGCGGTGGGCATGTTCATGGGCATCCTAGACCCTCATGCAACTATTTCACAGTTCATGATGTTCTTTAAACCGAGCACGTTTCAGGCTTTAATTGATAAGCTAGCCCAGATGGATCAAATGGGTCACAGACCGTCTCCTCCGAAGCCGGAACCCCGAAACGACAAGGGTAAAGGGAAGGCGACCTTCGTTGCGAACACCCAACAACAGCCAAGTGCCCCAAGGCTAGCGGATCAATGGGAAGAGAGACGGCGGTATTATAATGAGAAAATGAAGCGCCCTTACTCATTCCCGCGGGATAAAACGAAGAGGCTGTTTGAGCTGGCGATGCACAATAGGCTTATCAATCTCCCGAATCCAAGGAGACCACCGCAACCCAGCGAGGTGAATAATCCCAATTATTGCCCTTACCACCAAACGGTAAGTCACCCGATTGAGGATTGCTTCGTCTTTAAGGGATGGATCGAGGATCAGTACCTACAAGGCAAGTTCGCGTTTTCCGAAAGATGGAAGGTGAACCCGCCGCAACCTCATACCCCTAAAAAGGTGAATACGCCGGGGGCAACTTGCTCTTTTGTTGAAGAAGCTCTATGGGAGGTCGTGCTTTCCGCCAAAACCAAAAAGATGTTGAATGATCTCTAGACATGCCCGGCGATCAGATGGAAGAACCCGTTAGAACCTGAGATCATCAAGGGGATGCTGAAACCGCGCCCAACTCCAAAGATCGGTGGTGATGGCCTAAGCGCTCACACTCAGCCGTCAAAATCTTCGAAAAAGAAGAAGAAGTCCAAAAAGGCCGGGAAGCCTGGTGACAAGCACACGGACCTGTAAAAACAGATTGACGCGTTGGAAGAATATAATCAGAAGGCGCGGACTCCCATCACGCTCCAAGAGTTCCTCAGCCACGTCTTTCAGGAGGAAGATGATGGAGAAAGCTCGTCGGATGAATCTGAGGGTTACGTAGCAAGTTGTCATGTGATCTCTCACTCGCTTACAGACGATGAAAAGGCTTCTTGCACAGAGAAACTGGGGGCAGGTCCCGAACCAGAACTTCTAGGACCATCATACGAAACGATTGATGCATTCCTAAACGAAGCCCGTCAGGAAAGCAAAGCCAATCGAGAGCATGAACTGGCTATATTCGAAAAAGCCAAATGCCGACGACTGGAGGAAAAGGTCGAGATGCCCCGAATGGAGCGAAGCATCCCTATCGCCAGCAAAAGCAAGCTTAAAGTAAGGAATCAATTCGCTAGGGCCCTGGCAATAGGAATGAAGTTGCCCTCTCTCAAAGGAAATTCCCCTGGCAATATACGCCTTGATGAAGCAGACATACATCCTAACTTCTGCCTATACCATCAGAGGATTGCACACCCCACCGAGGAGTGCATAGCCTTTAAAAACTGGTGGCAGGGATATGTTGCCCATCGACGACATATTCAAGGAGTGAAGCGCAAGGCTCATCGGGAACAGAAAAGCACGACAGATGAGCGTGAAAGAGCTGCTGGCAACTGTCGCATAACCGACACCAAGGGATCACAAGTTATCACCTTTGGAAGCGACTCTGACGAAGAAGTCTCCCTCAACCCTCTCTTCAAGGAATCCACCACTGGCACAGAGCATGCGAAGATTTGCGGCAAAATCTAGCTACGTAATCGCATTCAGGCTGATGACCGAAACGTCTTTAAACTACTACCGCAGCATCCTCAGGCTGACGTGATAAAAAAAAGGAATGTAAAAAAAAAAGAAGACGGTATGTCCATAAGCAAAATGGGCACGGATGAAAACCTAAAAGGGCTCCGTGAGTAAAAACAGCAGGGCTACCGGCGAGTGTTTGTGAAAACCTGAAAGGGCGCAACCTCGTTAGAAAAAAAAGAATAAAAAGAATATAAAAAAGAAGACGGTATGTCCATAAGCAAAATGGGCACGGATGAAAACCCGAAAGGGCTCCGTGAATAAAAACAGCAGGGCTACCGGCGAGTGTTTGTGAAAACCCGATAGGGCGCAGCCTCGTTAAAAAACACTTACAGGGTAAAACCCGAAAGGGCGCAGCCTCGTTAAAAAACACTTACAGGGTCCTCTCGACCTGGTAAGGAGAAACCACCCGCGTGAGATCCTTATGACTCACAAGGGAACAATACACTTAGGTATCCTCACGATTCCTAAGGAGAAATTACACTTGCGAGATCCTCACAACTCGTAAGGAGAACTCTCTTATGGGACGCTCACGGCTCATAAGATTTGAAAGTCTTAAGTTACAGAGACCTGAACCCGTTCTTAAGCAACCCCCACAACCTCCAATACTGCTATACAAGCGGCTCATACTGACCCTTGTATATAATCCACGGGCGCGAATAAACATTTCCCCTGCAAAGTCCCACCCGTGACTTGGGATATGTCGATATGGTAAACAACCCTTGTAAGTCCTCTCGACTTATAAGGAGAAAACCCTTTAGTAAGATCCTTAAGACTTACAGGAGAATATACACTTAGGAATCCTCATGATTTCTAAGGAGAAAACACACCTACGAGATCCTCACGACTCGCAGGGAGAAATACCTTTGTGGGACCCTTACGGCTCATGAAGTCAAAAGCCTTAGTCGACAGGATCCTAACCCTGTTTACTAAGCAACCTTTATTCAACATCGACAGAGGCAAATGATGATTCGCTCCTGGCAATATCCCAGTTGTAGTAATGCTGATGCCTAAATCGGTATCAAATTCCAAGTCCTTTCATAGCAAATGATGATTCGCTCCTGCCAATATTCCAGTTGTAGCGATGCTGATGCTGAGATTGGCACCAGTTTCCAAGTTCCACACCCGCGATAAAAATCAGCGAGCTAAAAATGCATATAAAATAGCCGAAATGATAGGGCAACTTGCAACAAATCATCAAGTAAAAATGTATGCATACAAAATAGCCGAAATGATTGGGCAACTCGCAATAAAAAGCAGCGAGTAAAAATAAAATAAATAGCCGAAATGATTGGGCACCGCGAAAAATAGCCGAAATGATTGGGCAATCGCGACCTTCGCGATATAAAAGCTGAAATGATAGAGCATCGCAGAAATAAAATAATAATATAAAAAAAATGAATGAAACTTTTGCCCTATAGGTGAGATCACATCGATCCCTGTATACAATCCAGGGGCACAAACAAAGAGAGAACCATACCTTCCCAACAGGCTCCACCAGAAAGCGAAGCCAAATCTCGACGGTTCATAGACAGCCTAGAGACAATCTCGACATTTGTCGCAATATTGCAGACACAATGTCAACAAACGAAGCGAAGGAAGATCTCTAGCTTCAGGATCTAGACGTCGATATCGACAACTTAGAGATCGCCAACGGCGTTTCTCCTCACTCCAACCAGATGCAGACATGACGTCAACAACCGACCTCAGAGTTGCAACAAAATGGAGCCTTCGCAGTCCAGCAGGATGTAGATGCAACGTCAACAACGGCGTTCCTTCGCAGTCCAGCAGGATGTAGATGCAATGTCAACAAAAGACCCCATGGTCAGTAAAGCGGAGTGACGGCAAAATCCCAACTCCACCTCAGCATTCGTCTCGTTACAGCAGACGCAATGTCAACAACGGCGTTCCTTCACAGTCCAGCAGGATGTGGATGCAACGTCAACAAAAGACCCCATGGTCAGTAAAGCGGAGTGACGGCAAAATCCCAACTCCACCTCAACATTCGTCTCGTTACAGCAGACGCAATATCAATAACGGCGTTCCTTCGCAGTCCAGCAGGATGTAAATGCAATGTCAACAAAAGACCCCATGGTCAGCAAAGCGGAGTGACGGCAAAATCCCAACTCCACCTCAGCATTCGTCTCATTATAGCAGACGCAATGTCAATAACGGCGTTCCTTCGCAGTCCAGCAGGATGTAAATGCAACGTCAACAAAAGACCCCATTGTCAGCAAAGTGGAGTGACGGCAAAATCCCAGCTCCATCTCAGCATTCGTCTCGTTACAGCAGACGCAATGTCAACAACGACGTTCCTTCGCAGTCCAGCAGGATGTAAATGCAACGTCAACAAAAGACCCCATGGTCAGCAAAGCGGAGTGACGGCAAAATCCCAGCTCCACCTCAGCATTCGTCTCGTTACAGTAGACGCAATGTCAACAACAGCGTTCTTCCTCCAACAGGATTCGGACGTGACAAAGCAAACGAAGCGAAGGCCAAATTCCTAGCTTCAGGGTCTTAACGGCAAGTCATATAAAGCCTGAAAGACAATCGGAGATCATCTCGCACCAGTGCGGAGTGGTCACCACCTCGACGTTCGTCTCGACACAGCAGACGCAATGCCAGCAAACAAAACAAAGGCCAAATTCCTAATTTCAGGGTCTCAACGGCAAGTCATATAAAGCCTGAAAGACAATCGGAGATCATCTCGCACCATTGCGGAGTGGTCACCACCTCGACGTTCGTCTCGACACAGCAGACGCAACATCACCAAAAGGAGCCACGGCAAAATCCCTAGTTCCAAACCTCGACGGTTCACCAGCAACCTAGAGACAACCGCGACATTCGTCTCAATACAGCAGACGCAATACCAGCAAACGAAGCGAAGACCAAATTCCTAGCTTCAGGGTCTTAACGACAAGTCATATAAAGCCTGAAAGACAATCGGAGATCATCTCGCACCAGTGTGGAGTGATCACCACCTCGACGTTCGTCTCGATACAGCAGACGCAACATCACCAAAAGGAGCCACAGCAAAATCCCTAGTTCCAAACCTCGACGGTTCACCAGCAACCTAGAGACAACCGCGACATTCGTCTCAATATAGCAGACGCAATGCCAGCAAACGAAGCGAAGGCCAAATTCCTAGCTTCAGGGTCTTAACGGCAAGTCATATAAAGCCTGAAAGACAATCGGAGATCATCTCGCACCAGTGCGTAGTGGTCACCACCTCGACGTTCGTTTCGACATAGCAGACGCAACATCACCAAAAGGAGCCACGGCAAAATATCTAGTTCTAAACCTCGACGGTTCACCAGCAACCTAGAGACAACCGCGACATTCGTCTCGATACAACAGACGCAATGCCAGCAAACGAAGTGAAGGCCAAATTCCTAGCTTCAGGGTCTTAACGGCAAGTCATATAAAGCCTGAAAGACAATCGGAGATCATCTCTCGCCAGTGCGGAGTGGTCACCACCTCGACGTTCGTCTCGACACAGCAGACACAACATCACCAAAAGGAGCCACGGCAAAATCCCTAGTTCCAAACATCAACGGTTCACCAGCAACCTAGAGACAACCGCGACATTCGTCTCAATACAACAGACGCAATGCCAGCAAACGAAGCGAAGGCCAAATTCCTAGCTTCAGGGTCTTAACGGCAAGTCATATAAAGCCTGAAAGACAATCGGAGATTATCTCGCACCAGTGCGGAGTGGTCACCACCGCGACATTCGTATCAATACAGCAGACGCAATGCCAGCAAACGAAGCGAAGGCCAAATTCCTAGCTTCAGGGTCTTAACGGCGAGTCATATAAAGCCTGAAAGACAATCGGAGATCATCTCGCACCAGTGCAGAGTGGTTACCACCTCGACGTTCGTCTCGACACAGCAGACGCAACATCACCAAAAGGAGCCATGGCAAAATCCCTAGTTCCAAACCTCGACGGTTCACCAACAACCTAGAGACAACCGTGACATTCGTCTCGATATAGAGGACGCAATGCCAGCAAACGAAGCAAAGGCCAAATTCCTAGCTTCAGGGTCTTAACGGCAAGTCATATAAAGCCTGAAAGACTATCGGAGATCATCCCACACCAGCGCGGAGTGGTTATGACTCATCGGGGCTCTCTAAAATGAGCCTAACCTCAAGTAAAAAGCGGCATGGCAAAATTCCTAACGCTTGCTCTTCCGACGGTCAAACTGTCTAGGAGGATTGCTTGAAGACGTCTTATCCAGCCCTCGAATGGATCAGAGACACGACAATCGCAAGGCTACTCGAACAGCAAGATTGCCTATCGAGGAATACATCAGCCAACGCGACGGTACGACGGATAAAATCCTAACTACCACAGACCCTAACGGACCTCTGTCGTAAAGAGCAGAGGTTAACTGTGACGTTAGGATATTCTTGCGAGAACTGCTCGATTCGTCTCGACTCGTGAGGAAATTAGTGTCTTTGCGAGAACTTCTCGATTCGTCTCGACTCGTGAGGAAAAGCCTTAGGCAGCGGGGATTAAAAAACCTGTCTCCTAAGCACTGGGGTCCTACAAGTCGGTCCAAAACAGACTCTTGCATACTATTCACGGGCCACACTCTCCAAAGTCGAATCTCGACAGCGAGGGAAACAACCGCTTACGGGTCCTCTTGACTCGTAAGAGGGAAAATTCTCTTATAAGATCCTTACGACTTATAAGAGAAAACACACTTAGGAGTCCTCACGGCCCCTAAGGAGAAAATACACCTACGAGATCCTCTCGATCCGTAGGGAGAAAAGTCTTTATGAGACCCTCACGGCTCATAAAGTTGAAAAGCCTTAGGCAGCAGATCTGAACCTGCTTCCTAAGCCATCACTACTCCTCGAAGCATTCAAGACGGAATGTTCTATATCACCTACAGGCTACGCTTACTTAAGGAATATGCCAATAACAAAGCTGAAAATAAAAGGAAGGAGGCAAAAGATTTGTCATTCATACTCGGAAAATTCTTATATCAATGAAGACAGTAAACAAAAGCAGCATTATTAAAATGTTTACAATGGCAAAACCTCAGATCCAGGGCATGGATTAAGGAATTCGAAAGTAAGGCCATCTAGAGTCATCTGGCCTTTCTGATCATTCTCGTGTGCATCCTCTCGCGCTCACGCGTGTCAAGATCTTCGGCAAGGCCCCCCCATCCTTTGATAAGCAGCAATTATCGTCGTCTGTTGAAAAATTTGATGCAGAATGTCAATGAGGTTATCTCGCCGCTTCTTCGAGATCGGCCTCGACAGGTACACTGAATGCACCTTGTCTTCGGCATCATCCAGCGCATTAAGCGGCATGGCTTCGTGGAACACCGGAAGTGCTCTCCAAATTGCTCCCATCACGACTTTCAAGAGAGCAGAACGGCGAGGAAGCAACCAACCAACGCGTGCATGCAGACGACCCATAATCTCCGCACACTGGGCATCTGTAAACTCTTGGTTTTGGTGACGGCCCTGTACGCGGATATCCTCATAAGTAATGAACCCGTGCAGACTGTATAAATGAACAACCATAATGCCTGAAAGAAACATCATTGGAAGATTAGCAATGAGAAAAAAAAACACAGAGAGTTAAACTCCTCGAGAGCAATGCTCTGCAGACAGGAGTGACACCTGTCAAAATCAGTTATGAGGAGAATTTAAAGAAAATCCCCCGAGAACATTGAGAGCTTTGCTCTGAAAAAATGATATAATTCATCAAAAAATAAAATCCTTTTAGAGAGTAAAGGCTCTATTATTGGAACTCTAAAATGGTTCTCTTTAGATCAAAGATCTATATAGAGCAAAGCTCTGTTAATGGGTAAAACCCTGGTTTCTTAAAAGTTTTAAACTATACCTAAGTTTTAACAGAGTTTCACTCTTGAAAAGTTCTTAAATCCTAAGAGCATTTCTCTGAATAAGAGATAATTCTCAAGGAGATGATGAAAATCATCTATGGGGCCAAAGGTCCTATTTATAGGCATTGAGAGCCGTTTCAACTTCCAAAGGATGGCGCAACGGTTGGAATTCTGCCCCCGCTGCGCTCACTTCTGGGGCCACGTAAGCGCAACGGTGGGAGGGCATTTGTTTCCCCCAATCAGAGCAAAGCTCTGTTTTAAAAATTCAAATAATAAAGGAAGCAACGCTTCAGATAACTTGCGCTCTGTGCTGCGCGACACGTGTCAGTGCAGTTGCGCTAGCGCAGTTGCGCTGCGCTCTGCGCTGCGCGACACGTGTCAGCGCAGTTGCTGTGCGCTCTGCGTGTCAGCGCAGTTGCGCTAGCGCAGTTGCGCTGCGCTCTGCGTGTCAGCGCAGTTGCGCTGCGCTGCGCGACACGTGTCAAGTGCAGGTGCGCTTGCGCCAACTGTGCCAGCACTAAAACTTAAATAATGAATTATTCAATCAGAATTAAAATTCTAGAAAGATCTTTCTAATCTTGTTAAAACAAGAAGATTATCTTCTGTAAAACAGAGGCCTTAGGATCAAAGATCTAACGGTGGGGAAATATCCCCAGATCAATCAGAGAAAGATCTCTGTAACTAACCTAACAAACTAATTGGCCCTATATAAAGGCCCCTAGACTCCAAGTCTCAGATCATACAGAGCTCCTCCAAAAACTTTGAGAAGAACTCGAAGAGAAAAAGGTAAAACTTTGAAGGAAAAAAAGAAGAAGTTCTTCTAAAAAGATCAAAGATCTAAGAACAAGATCAAGATTTTCAATAAAAATATAATAATAAACAGAAGTAATTTACTTCTTTACTAGATCTTTTGATCTATATAAAGGCATTGCCTTTTGATGAACCATCGGTTCTTGAATCTTGAGGTAGAACCTCTAAAAAGATTCTTTTCTTTGATCTAAATTAGATCAAGATACGCTCTGCGCTACTGTACAGTGCCTTGCACTCTTGATTTGCGCTATTGTGCTCCTTGGACTGGCGCAAGTCACTAGAGAGCGCCACGTGTCAATCTGCGCCTTGCGCTTTTAAAAACAGAGCGCTGCGCTCTTTGGTTGGCGCACTGCACCAGAGCGTGCCACGTGTCAGTAGCACACTAGCGCAGCGCACCGACGCAGTGCACTGCGCTAACAGACTTGCGCTCACCAGAGCGTGACACGTGTCACCTCCACATGCGCTGGCGCCTTGCGCTCATTAATTGGCGCAAAGCGCCTGACAAGCTACGTGGCGCGCTGTCAGACCATTGAATGCTCTGCATTATTAAAAAAAGAGGCAGAGCCCAATTAAAAGGCCTAACAGGCCTAATATAAATGCTATGCATTTAATTAAAAAGCCCAATGCTGTGCATTATTTTAAAAGGGGGGCAGAGCCCAAGCAAAGGCCTAAACAGGCCAATCATGAACAAAATGTTAAACATTTTCAAATAGACTTAACCCAATTCTGGCCATAAGTCCTCAAATTAAATTGAACCGAGCACAACCGCTCTCTCAAATAAATTTACACCCGGTTCAAGGGTACATCTCTGAACTCCTCTGATATTTGTCGTTGTAATCCTTCAACGTCGTCAGAGAGGAGACGGGTCCCGACAACCATACATTGCTACGAACTGTGGGGTCCTTAAACTCATGGACTATGATGTCCTTAAACCAATATTCGTCCCCAAAATGGAAATGTTGGACTATGATGTCCTTAAACCAATATTCGTCCCCAAAATGGGAACGTTGGACCACCACGTCCCTAAACTGGCAATGGACCACCACGTCCCTAAACTGGTAATGGACCACTATGTCCCTAAACTAGAACAATAGAGCCCCCAAATGCTCTTTTGTCGGATCTAAACGATCCTGTTAAGTTGATCTTAGTCTCAAATCAGACTAATGTATCCTTAACAAACGTTTAAGTTGATCTTAGTCTCAAATATGGCTAACGTATCCTTAAACCAAAACCCCAAACCCAAATCTAAGAAAATACGGATTTGGACTAATCCACGTCCTACGGGCGACGACATAAATTAGTCTCCGTATACAATCCAAGGGCAACCACAAACAAAACAAACACCCACGATACGAAGTGATCATCTGGAGAAGGAGAAAGTTGTTACCGCGATGCGGTAGCGTAATTAACTGCAGGGGCTTATGCCTGCAGGGAAGAGCGTCCCCACAATCAAAACCCCCTCAAGTGAGGGGGAATCTGACGAAGTCTGCTACATCGGCCGCATCCGTCTAAACCTTCAATACACGGTGCCATAAATCAACTTGGCATCTTCGGAGAGGTGGACGGGTAGCACCAATTAGCATCTGTCCCGAATCTCAGGCAAGGCGTCTCTCTCGTCGCACCATCTTTTGGAGGGGAATGGTAGGTACTTGGCTCCAGGGTACGGTCTCCGCTTTTGAAATAGAAGACCGGATGGTCTGGAATCTCGAATACTACCCTCCTTTGACGACAGTCGATGGTAGCATAAAAAGTTCCAAGCCAATCCATACCTAGAACCACATCGAAGTTCGGTATGTCCAGCACTTTGAAGTCGGCATAAAATTCTGCTGCAGACGACTACCGGACACAAGCTGTATCCCATTGTTGCCTTTAGAACGCCATTTCCGGAACTGACATTCCAGCTGGATACAAGCGGTGAGACTGGAATCACATGGGTTCGAACAAACCGTTGCGAAATAAAAGCAGTGAGATGCTCCAGTATCAAACAGTGCTAGTGCAGGCATTGAGGATACTAAGATTGTACCTAAGGTATGTGGGATATGTTTTAGGTATAGGAAAAGTATATAGGATAAATATCAAGACTGAAAGAAATTTTGAGAAAGAAAGGGTTACCAGTGAAAACTTGGCCAGTGGCCTCAGCTTCTTCCACTGTCATCGTGAAAGCCTGGCGCCTTGGTACATTCCTCCTGGCCTGAGGAGCATTCCTCGGAACGTTCCTTTGAGCTTAATGGAACTGACGAGGAGGTGGTGCAGCTTGTGGTCCTCTGGATGGTGCAGGTAGTGCAAGTCTTGGAGCAGGGGCTTGGATGGCTGGACGCTGTGGATAAGTGTTTGCTGGCCTGGGTGCAGCAATTGAATTTTGTCTATGCGGACAAGACCCAATATCATGAGCAGCTGAGCCACAGGCTAAGCAAAGACGGTTGGCTCGTCGGCAATCTTGCATCATATGTCCAGGTCTCTTGTAGTAGGTACAAAAGGCTGGGCTGGGACGATGGTTCGGTACTCCTGGTTGCCTTGGCACAAAAGGTGGCCTGGACGAGGCTCCTCCTGTCATCTGGTTGACAGGGCGTTTAACTCCTGCAGACTGAGATCTGCCCCTTGCTTTTATCACTGCCTCATAACTGCGGGCAGCTTCCAGAGCATCCTCATGAGTTGGAAATTTCCCTGTGGCTAGTGCAGCTTGGATTTCCGTGTCCAAACCTTGTTGAAATCAACGGGCTCTGATCTCATCCGTCGGCATCAGGTGTGCACAAATCTGTTACGGTCTTGTGTTAGTTGTGTAGTATGTGATATTAAAAATTTGAAATACTGTGACATATCTTACCGACTGAGCATGGTGAATTCAGTGTCATACTCATTTACTGACTTGACCCACATAGAACCTTGTCGTAGATGAATGAACTGTTGTTCCATGGCAAACCTGGCAGTCACAGGGAAGTACTTCGTGTCGAACTTATCTCAAAAAGTCTTCCACTCAATAGGTTGATCAAAACGGCTTTCTTCCGCCTTCCACTAGTTCTGTGTATTGTCTGTGAGCTGTAATTTTTCCATACGAACCCAAGCTATATCTGGCACTTGTGTCGCTGCCAGATCATCTTCTATGCTCTGTGCACATTCCTCAGCTTCAAGTGGGCTTCCCTTTCCGGATAACTGTTCGGGATGCAAAGCTCTGAATTGCTTTATCCCAGATGCGTCAGTCTCGGGACGGTTCAAAAGCTGCTGCTGTCCCTCAAGGAGGCTGCGGATCGCCTTAATCAGAACTGTTTGCTCGGTGGGTGGAGTAGGAACAGTAGGAACGATTGGTAGTGAAGGTGGAGTGTTGTTGAAGTTGGCGCTTGTGTTGTTTGGGGAAGTCATAATCTTGAAGAAAAATTTGAGTTAGAACAGATTCAAGTACATGACATGATAAGATTCAAGAAATATGAAATTATAAGATTCAAGGAATATGAATTGTAAAGAATGTTTTAGTTGCTGGTTCTTGTGTTATATTGCTTAGGTTGTTCACGCAGAATAGAACTGCATAGTATGGTTATATACAGCTCAGACCTGCATGGGCCACCAACAAAACCTGTCACGCCCCGCTTCCCAGTATACGGGCAGAGGGCGGGACGAGGCCGCTACGTATTTACTGTGAAGTAAATACGTTAAGCGTATCTAAGCAATATAAAAGTAAAGCACAAGAGACAAGATATAATAAAAACAACAACTTTATTTATTCACATTCTTTCTGTACAATGCATGGAAAGTTAATACAACTGAAATAAAGCAATGCCTAAACAATGGCATAACAGAAATGAAAAGTACCGAATGGAAAGTGTACAATGACTAGAGATCGGGGTCTTCACTGAACTGGTCCAAGCCTTCAGTAGTGGGCTCGATCTCTGAAGTGTCCAGATCACCTGACGACATTCAAAGAAGAAGAAAAGAGAATGTCGTCAACGAACATGTCGCTCGGTAAGCCCCAAAGATAAGGGAGAAATAGAATAGACAGAATAAGAAGGTATCTTCTAAAGTTGTATTATATTGTTTTAATGTTGTGTTAACGCTGTTGTTTGTAACTTGGTACAGAAGGATGCCAGTGTATACGAGAGGGGTTTCTATATGCTAGAGACCAGGGCAAATTGAATGTACAAGGAACCGTTAAGCCATGGTACAACAGCAATAGAATATAGGTTAGGTGTCTTAATCTTACTGTCTCGTGCCACTTTTAACATCTTCCGTACCAATCCACCTCTTAAACCCCGTAGTGTTTTGATTGTATTGTTTATCTTGGATGACTGACCGTAACCATAATATCAGTAAACAGATGTAACTGTATAATCATGTAAATGGAACAACTGGAGAATCATGTAAATGGATGTATATCCATGGTTTGGTTCAGTCAATGTAGATTGAATGTATTGAATAGATTGAATATAGGGATTCATGTTGAATCAGAATATTGTAAATTGTAGATTGTAAATTGTAGATTGTACTTGAATCATATTCAAGTCAGATTTTAATGAGACTCAAACTGAGTCAGACAATTAGAAAAGTAAATTGAAGTCCTGATTGTTTTGATGTTATCGATAACCGCTGCACATGGGCGGTAGGATTTGTGTCTTTTTCAAAGACAATTACCGTATTGATAACACCGTTGTTAAATTGTCTAATTAGATAGGCAAGCACCCACTTCTCCGGCTCCCTGAGGCTCAATAGATTGGTCCCGCTTAAATCTATATTTACTAGGGTCCTTAGGGTAAATTATAGAACTTGAGGGGGTTTTATGTAAAAATACTCTTGTATAGTTTTCAAAATACACCCCAAGTATTTATTAATCGTCTTTAGAATTGTAATGAATGTAGATTTTATATTATGATATTTCTAGTGAAAATATCCTATTTTCATAATAATTGGTATTTATTTGTAATATTGGTTTTCTATGAAATTCATGGTATTTTAAGGTAAATTGATTCTTGTGATTTTTAGAAAAAGGTGGAATATTTATATCATAACAAAATAGGTATTTTAATGATAAATATACATATATTTATACAGAAATAATTTTAATATATATTTTATATTATAAAAATATCATTTTCTTAAGATATCGTATTTTAAATTTTTCGAGACCGAATGCTCCTTGCGGAAGTCTGAATCTCGCACTACTAAGCCCGAGGATGTGCGATAATCCACACCATCCAGAACGGGTTCCCCAAAATGGGTTGTAGCGGCGCTTTGCAAAGATTTGTATAAATATTAAATCCTTTAGGAAACAGTTTTATTAAGTAAATGGTATTTATATGAAAATGTGCCGTTTTCCCGTATTCTATGTTCCCAAGGGTATTGTGCTATGTTGCATATGACTGTGTGAGGAGGTAGGTCATCATCTCGTGATCCACTTAAAGGTATAGCAAGTTTTGTGATGTTATATGTAGAATTGAAACTATGTGGTATTTAAATGAAAATACGGTAAAATGAAATAGAAATTAGTTTTGATTTGAAACTTGATCAATATGGTTGATTAATGTTTAATAATCAACATGAATTGGTTTAAGCATGATTGTATTAAAGAAAAGTGAAGTTTTATAAAGAAACCGAATCGGAAATCGGATTTGTTCCGATTCCGTCGGGTTTTGTAATTCCGTATTTCTAGAATAGAATAGAGAAGATAGAATGGGCACTTACGGGTTTAAGACAATCAGGAGAGGGAGAAGGATCGGGAGGAGTCGCCGGTGCATCGTTTCGTCGCCGGGAGCTCATAGAGTCGTCGTCGGAATTTCCGCCGGAGAATTCGCCGGAGCTTCGCCTTTCGCTCACTTCGATTGCATACAAGGTTTCTAGTGAATTCTTGAGAGTTAGCTACGAGTTTTAGGGTGAGGGAGTAGTGTGTAGGGTTGATATTTATAGGGTTAGGCTAGGGTTAGGGTAGGTGAAGAGTTTTAAATTAAAAAATGTAAAAATATATGAAAATTCATTAAAAATGGAGTAAAAGAGGTATTCAAAGCTCTCTGGAAACGATCTGAACATTTAAAGTATGCAGGGGGGTATAGAAGCTCAAAAGGCACATTTTTTATGTTGACGACTCGGCCGACCGGTCGACTCGGCCGAGTAGAGGGCTTGGGAGGTGGGGGGTCGCCTGATGTAGTCTCTGGTACATTTAGTTTTTCAGGTGTAGTGGGAAAATTTGGAGTTATCACGTGTTGACTATTGGACTTCTAAAAAATTTAAAACAAAATAAAATTAAAAATAATGTGGAGTATAGGATTTGAACTCTAGTGGCTTGGTTCAGCAATGCAAGGTATTACCAATGAGCTACAAGCTCCTTCTTATAATTAAGGAGTGAACTAAATACTTAAAGTGATAACAGCAGAAGTAAATACTCTAAGTATACATTAATTTTAAAGCAAATTTTTGTACACTAAAAGTGGAGTTGTTACACTGAGTCAACTCGGCCGCGGAACCGCCGCGTAATGGCCACATTGGCCGCGGTTCCGCTGCTCTTTAGGGGAGTCGTGGGGTGATTTTTCTAGATCTTCTCTACATTGCTTTCTTCTGTTGTTCTACATATCCCAAATTGTAAAATACTTCCAAAATTTCTTCAGATTTGCAACAGTCCAAAATGGCTTCACTTTTAATTCATTTGATATTTATCTTTCTCGAGCTCCGCGCACCTATTGAATCTTGTGCTGCCCCTTTCGTGTTTTGTGCTTGACCGAGACATGAATGACCATTGTAATTTGTCTTGTCTCTTAAACTGGTAAGCGGTACTAGACGGATGCGGATGATCGGAACCCAGATTTTATCTGTTTGTGATAGATGTTCTGGATTTTGGCATAACTGTGGAGATTTTGTATGATTTGCGTTATTTTGGACTGGGAACCTGTAACCTATAAATATGTAGCAACATGGATCAAAAGCACCTGCCTGTAAACAAACGAGCAGAAGAATGGGCGGTATTAAATGCAATATTCTGGTATGAACAAATAACCCCAAACTTAACTTTTGCTCGTCCCGAGCAAAACCAATATTCACAAAAATTCCTAACCTCACTTTCGCAGGGAACGCGATTGCACTAAGCTCGTGCAACAAGCCGTTAAATCTCTAGGTGTCCTTAATAGGAGGAGTGTTGTCTCCTGAGGGTTTTCAGCGGATACTACCCACAAAATCCCATCAAAATAGTTTCATAAAATAACCTTGATTCTATTCCTACGGTTTAGTATCTAAGTTAGAAACTTTATCATCCTATGTTAGAAATATCCATCCCTTATTTTTCACGCCTCCTATTTCTTCAACCCAAGATCCTATACGTTTTGACAGTTTAGAAAGATCTCGGTTTCTCCTGAGTTTTATTTCTAAAGCGCGGTCTCTAATCTAGAATTTTTATCAACTTTACGGAAAACATAAGTCTTATTCTGTATTCCTATCTTTCCTCCAAATATCGATCGTATACCTCCACGTGTGTGTAAATTTTCACCTCTACACTCAAGAATTCAATTCAAGCTACAATACTCTTGCCTTAATACCTAATACTATTTCTTTTCATTAATGGATGGACGGTTTTGCTCACACATCTTTCATGCGATTATTAATGCTTCTTGAGGCACTAACAGCCGATTACTAAATGTATGAGCTTAAAGCGTAAATAGCAGTTTCCAAGTCTTGTAATTTATTTTTTTTTTCTTTTTCTTTTTTTTTCTTTTTCAATACCGGATATATTTTTCAATGATGCTCTTTTAGTGGTTAGTTTTAAATACCGTTTTTTCTTTCATACTAGGTTTTCAGGTAAGAATATTTCTAAGTATTCTCTACTATCCTAAATTTCAAGGTGTGTGTAAGTGCGATTTGTAGGGTATATACTTTCTGAATTTGGACTCAAGAATAGGAACTATTTTTCAGACTTATCATTCAATAAAACTTTCAATACTTTCTCTTCATCTCGACTTAACTCAAGAACTGAACTCAAGATTACCTATTTCTCAAAAAAACTGTAATGACGTCTATTTACCAAGGTTAAATAGAAGGAGGGTTATTTTTAGGGTTTTTAATTTCTAAACCTAGGATTTAGTTATTTCTAATATATCAACTAAATTTTCGGAATAACAATCTAAGTTACCTTACTAGCTAACATGACGACAAAGTTTTTATATTTTTAGAAAAAAATTTGATTTTTGTGTGTTTTTAATAAATATGCAAATACAAAATATACACATGAATGCGAAGGTAGAAAGCTTACCGAGCACACCTCCAAACTTAAACTTGACAGTACCCTCACCGTCATGCTACACCAAGATGGTCAAAATTATCGGCGTTCCTCTGGGTTTTTTTTACAAAAGATAAAGCAAACCAAAAATATATATACATAAAAAGGCCCCCCCAACTTAAGTAAAACAGTGTTGCCACTGTTTAAGTGTTGAAGTTCAGAGTTAGGAGGGAAGAGAACAGAATTAATCTATACAAGGCCTTACACATGCCGAAAGTTAACACCAACCATTCAAAAAATTTATCGTGATAATACTCGGGTTGGTGGAAGAATGCGTAGAGGAAAGAGATGAATAATACGCGAGACCGTGTGGGGATGAAAGCGGCGTACGATCTCGGTGGAGAAGAAGAATGGCGGAGGGGGGAAAGAAATGGAATACGAACTTGAGGGTGGAAATGGAGTGAATAAATTAGTACAATTTGTAATGACCAATGTGTAAAAAGTGATTGTACTAATCTATCAACCCGTTGAGAAATGGGGTCAAAACTCTCAAAATTCGTAAGAAAAAATGGGTCGGCCGAACTTGGTAAACCAGACGTAAGAAATGAAAGTGATACGGTGTCTTGCAAAATCGGAACGATGGAAAAGATAGAGTGGAGCGAGTGAGGAAGTGTATCGGTTAACCGTTCAGGAGGGTGTGCATAGTCAATGAAAGGGATATGATGAATTGGAAAATCCGACTCATCTAATAAAACTGGTTCATCCTCAATTCTATTCTCAAGATTCTCCTCAAAATTAAGCTCATCCATGCATTTATCATCATAAAAATCTAGACGCGTATAAGGTTCGGGAAAAACTGTTAATGACTCGGGATGATGTCCACACGGAAATAAAAGGACATGATGAATGGGTGAGAAAAACTCTTCCAAAGCCGTGGGTTCATCATCCAAAATATTCCTAGCGTCGATATCCTCAATCAAGTGAAAATAAAATTTCTCAGACACCTCATCAAAAGCATGGATTTTAATCAATTGTGGTTCTAGGATGGAGGTGTAGAGGTCTAAAGGATTGGGTGTGGTTTCACTTGACAGGTCCTCTTTACAATCCGGTAAATAAAACACTACAAAGTCACACAACTCATCAAACATTCTATCTTCAATTTGTGATTCATTTAGGGTACTCGATAGACTTTCGAAACCGGAGTTGTGGAATTCAATTTGCAACTGGTAGGTTTGATCTGGAAGGGTGTACTGCTCACTCTCACTACTCAATTCCCCAAACTGTCCAATCGCCTCATCATACATTGAAAAATTCGGAGCTAGTGGGAAATTAGCTGACGGTTCGTTAGGTTGTATGAGGGCGGCCATGGACGCATTCAAATCCTCCATTTGGCACGACGCTACCCAAAATTCTTCCAAAGTTCGCTCAAGACTAAATATGGATGGTGAAGGGGTTTCAGTAAAAGATTCAAAGTGATTTGGATACTTGAAACTTCTGAATAGATGTTCAGAAAAAATGTCTAGGGAAGGTGTAATAATCGGGTAGGATTGATAGGAATCGAATGGTTGGACAGGAGTAGGATCAACATTCTGATAAGAAGCTGATTGGAATTGTTGATCAAAAGAATTGGAAGTGGTGAAAGGAGTGAAAGATCGGCTACGAGATTGTTCGATTCTGTCGGCAATGGACATGGGTTTTGGAATCGGAACATAGCTCTCAAAAGGGGTATCAACGTAAGAATATGGGGATGTTGATATGGTTGATACGAAGTGGATTGTGGAGTCCAATTGTTTCTCCTAAACGCGTCTATTTGATCTCTCAATTAAATTTTGGGCATAGATGGATCGTTCGAAATTCGGCCAAACTAAGAACTGTAGGAAGAAATATCTGGTTGTGGGTACCAAAGTTCGGTAAGAGTTGGGCGTTTCGGGATACCCATGTTATGAAAAGGTAGGGAGGGTGAATTTTTTTTTATTGTTTTTTTTTTTTTTTTTTTTTTTTAAGAAATTGTTTGTTGGTTTTTGGAAAGAATACGGAATTATGCGACTAAATTTTATATAAGCACAAACAACACCTAGATCTAGGATCTTCAAAATCCAACTAGACCGCTCCTAAACTTCTAAACGACAAGTTGCAGGATAACCTTCGAATCGGCTCTTCACTGCCAATTATGGCCAGGTAAGCACAAGTGAAGTAAAGAGGGTTCCGCTTACGAATCACCGTGAGACTGGCCTTTTAAAATTACCTCCTCACTTGTCTAGCCTAAGCACCACAAAGTCAAGTTTAGATAAACGACCGATTCCCCGCAACCTTCACTTGTCCTAAATGAGCGCGACAAGTCCTTATAAATTTGATCTAAATATTTTTTATTGACTCAAGATGATACGTATGCATTTTGTGATTCATGAGGTCTTAGGAAGGGTGATGAAATCCCCACCCAATCTGAATTGGTGTTATAACCCCTTAGTATCTGTATTATTATATTCAAAGCGTATAAAAAAAACAAAAAACAAAAACAAAAAAAAAATATTTGGCGGCGGTGCAATCTGTGCAAAAAAAATCCTGCAGAAAATACAGTTCAGTGAGTTCAAAGAGGGGACTAGAGTAAAAAGAAGGGGAGTAAAAAAAAATTGGGCACAAAATCGACAATAGGGCCGCGGAACCGCCGCTAAACTCTCTCCTTGACCGCGGTTCTACGGTCAAATTATTGAGTTGGCGCTTGAACCTTTGGTTAATGCACTTCCCTTGTTCCTTACACCCTAATAAAAACCTCTGTTTCTTGATTCACTTACTGTAATTGCTCCAGATCGTCTGCACACTTGCACACAAAAAAATATCAAAAATAACCAAAAGATTTTTATTATATTTATTTATTATATATTTTTATATATATACAAAAAGAATATTAACCCGAATAATAATAAAGAAATACGTTACCGTCTCTCCGGCAACGGCGCCATTTGATTGGTAGCGGAAAAGCGATACATTTTATGATATGCGTTCTACTTTGTTCTCTGCTTACCGCAATCAAGACGGTGTCATTTTGCAGCTAGCCGGTTGAGCACGGGTCGATCCACAAGGAGATGATTGTGTGTCCGTTCGTGTTTTAGACGAGTCAATAAAGAATGTATATGTATGTTCAAAACTAGCCTAAGTGTTTATATCTATATTCAAGTAAATTTGTTAGGGTTAAGCTTGGTTGGTATAGTTAGGATTAGTCTTGTACTTTTCTTTTGCTAATCTTAAAATGAAGTTGGGATAAAAGAAAGTAGCGGGGATTAGGAGAACATACGAATGAGATTTGCGTGTTTAAGCAAACTTTCCAACGCTAAATCCATTCCTAGTGCCCCTTATCCTTCCGCTACGTGCGCTTATTTCCAACTCTCGGCCAAATACCCGCAACCATGTATCCAATTAAGTCACAATTACATGTCACGTTGTAGTGCGCCCAAAGAACTTCTCGACTTAGGTCACGGCTATATGTCACGTATAGCGCGTCTAGGTGAGAGGGTTGCGTTTGTTTGATCTAGGTTCGTTTTAGAATGTTTGGCGAAAAGAAGCACAAGGAATTTTTCCGTCCCTCATATTAACCTTCCTTAGCCCCTGACAAGTGGAAATTATTCACACATGAAAATAAAAACAAAGTAAGAAGGAAGCAAAGAAAGAAAGAAAAACATACGGTTTTACAAATATGCAAGCTAACTACTTAGGTCCTCACCTAAGCAAGGAACTCCGTCAAGTATCATGGCTTCAAAATACGGATAAAAAGATAAGGAAAATAAAACAAGGAAAGAAAACAACTACTTAACAACAATAAGAAAGTTACATTAAGAATTAAAATTATAAGACAAGAAATGAAATTACAATTACAATACAAGAAAAATAAAAGCTACAAGTTAAATAAAAACCCTAATTTTCATTGATTTTCCACTCAAGAGCTCTCACTACAATTTAATGGAGAATGGATGAAGAGGAAGAAAAAGATACAAACTAACCTACACTAAAATCTAACTAAAAAGAAGTATCCCCACTTGGGCACAAAACTGGAGTATTTATAGGCAGAGAGCTGAAACCCTAGACCTATATTCTGAGCCCTAATGAAATTACAAAACTACCCTAAAAATATCATTCGTCTCCGAGTCAACTCGGCCGCGGAACCGCCGCGTAATGGCCACATTGGCCACGGTTCCGTGGCTCTTTGGGGGAGTCGTAGGGTGATTTTTCTAGGACTTCTCCGCGTTGCTTTCTTCTGTTGTTCTGCATGTCCCAAATTGAAAAATACTTCCAAAGTTTCTTCAGATTTGCAACAGTCCAAAATGGCTTCACTTTAATTTATTTGACATTTATCTCTGTTCCCCTCCGAACGACGGCGCGACGGCGTACGTCTTGCCTGAGATTCGGGGCAGATGCTAATTGGTGCTATCCGTCTACCTCTCCGAAAATGCCAAGTTGATTTATGGCACCGTGTATCGAAGGTTTAAACGGATGCGTCCGATGTAGCAGACTTCGTCAGATTCCCCCTTGCTTGAGGGGTTTTTGATTGTGGGGACGCTCTTCCCTGCAGGCGCAAGCCCCTGCAGTTAATTACGCTACCGCATCGCGGTAACCACTTTCTCTTTCTCCAGATGGTCACTTTGTGTCGTGTGTGTTTATTTTGTGTTTAGTTGCCCGTGAATTGTATACGGAGACTGAATTATGTCGTCGCCCGTAGGGCGTGGACTAGTCCAAATCCGTATTATCTTAAATTTGGGTTTGGAGGTTTGGGTTTAAGGATACGTTAGCCTCATTGGAGACTAAGATCGACTTAAACGTTTGTTAAGGATACGTTAGTCTAGTTTTTAGACTAAGATCGACTTAACGGGATCGTTTAGATCCAACAATAGAGCAATTAAGGGAGCCCTGTTGTTTAGTTTAGTGACGTTGCGGTCAGTAGGTAGTTTAAGGACATTGCGGTCTAATGTTAGTTTTAAGACATTGCGGTCAAGATTAAGGACGTCGTAGTCCGTGGATTTAAGGACTCCACAGTCCAATGTTAGTTTTAAGACATCACGGTCAAGGTTAAGGACGCCATAGTCCATGGGTTTAAGGACCCCACAGTCGGTTGTTAGTTTTAAGACATCTCGGTCAAGGTTAAGGACGTCATAGTCCGTTGTTAGTTTTAAGACATTCCGGTCAAGGTTAAGGACGTCATAGTCCATGAGTTTAAGGACCCCACAGTCCATTGTTAGTTTTAAGACATCTCGGTCAAGGTTAAAGACGTCATAGTCCATGAGTTTAAGGACCCCACAATCCATATCAATGTGTGGTCATCGGGACCCGTCATCTCTTTGAAGACGTCGAGGAATTACAACGCCAAATATCAAAGGAGTGAAGAGATGTACCCTTACACCAAGGTAGATTAAACAGTCTTTGGCCCAGTTTGGGACCAAGACCAATTAATTATGTTATGAGCCCATTAGCCCAGTTAAGTTTGAATTGAGGACTTATGGCCATCTTGGGCTAAGTCCAATCATGTTTGGAATATTGGCTTCCTGTTGGTCCATGAGAGGCTTTGCCTCTAGACACTTAACCAATTAGGCTAAGGTTAGTGTTAAACACTAAAGACCAGCAGTGTTGAACACTGGGAACAAGTTAGTGTTTTAACACTAAAAGATAGTTGATGTTAAACACCAGCAACAGGGGGTTCAAATTAGTGTTAAACACTAAAACGAATCGGTGTTAAACACTGGCAACAAAGATCTCAAATTAGTGTTAAACACTAAGATAATCAGTGTTAAACACTGGTGACAGAGATTTTAATTTAGTGTTGAACACTAAGAAAGTTAATATTAAACTCTGTTAACAGAGATTTAGTTTAGTGTTAAACAATCAAAAATTCAGTGTTAAACACCGCAAGTAAAGCTCTTTAATTAATGTTGAACACTAAGGCAAAACAGTGTTAGACACTGGATTCAAAGGTTCCAATTTAGTGTTAAACACTAAGCCAAGAGGGGTCACGTGGTAGCACGTGAGGGCGCCCTCCCTTTATTTGTTCTGCTGAGAATATTGAATTCTTTGGAGCATCGCGTGCTGTCACGTGATGGGCATTTAAGTGTTTGTGCGTTAAAACTTCTGCCAAGGGTCACGTGGGTCACGTGAGGCATTGCCTCAAAAGCCCTTCTCTGTGGATCTTTTCGGGGGTCACGTGGTAGCACGTGACCCTGCCTCTTTGCAATTTCTGATAGAGTTGAGCTCTGATTTTCCTGTAGGAATTAAATTCCTCATATATGTGAAGAACTGAATTTTATCATAGGGTTAAACCCTAATAAAAGTTTTAGAGGAATTATATTCCCGTTCTCTTTCAGAGAATTATTCTTAAATAGGGTTAGACCCTAATTTATATTCTGAGGAATGAGATTCTGTCACAGGGTGAAACCCTAATTTCTTCTTTCTTAAGGGAATTAAATTCCTGTTATTTTGACAGAACTAAGTTCTTAACTAGGGTTAAACCCTGATTCTGTTCATTCTGAAGGAATTAAATTCCTATAACACAGGGTTAAACCCTAATTTTATCTCGAAGGAATTAAATTCCTATAATTCTGTGAGAATTAAATTCTCAAATTTCCATTCTCTCTCTATGCTTTGGATCTGCATGGCAGGATCTCAACCCAATGAGAATTAAATTCTCAATTCATGGGGAGATATGCACTTTGCAGATCCTCTACTAAAGAGAGAACTATGTTCTTCTTTTTAATATAAGAGTTAAACTCTTTTGAGAATTAAATTCTCTTTTAGAGGCCTTCCCTTTCTTACCTAAGATTTTCTTTTGCAGAAGATCAAATTCTTCCAAAGTCTCAAGGCTCTATATTTCTCTTTTTCTATCTCTCTTTCTCTGTATATCCCTCTATCTCTCTCTGTATGTATGTATCCCTGTTGGCTCCTATTTATAGGAGAAGGAGCAGAATCAATTAGTTTTAGTGAATCTTTCATTGAGAGATTTGATTTGCATTCATTCAGAGATCTGATTTGCATTCATCATTCATCTGGTCCTTTGGATTATTAGGTGCATTTTATTCACCATTGGATTTTAAATCCAGAGATTTGCTTTTGTTATTTCGGTTAGATTTTAAGGGGAAATCTTTCCAAGTTCAAGATTTTTCCATAAATAGGTGATATTTAATCACCTTTAGATTTTTAATCCAATCGGTTCCAAATAATCATTCTCCTTTGGAAAGATTTGAATGCTGTTCAGAATTTAATTCTGTTAAATAACGAGGCTTTGAAAGCCTGTCACGTGTGACCACGTGATCCTTGGTCACGTGTAGGCACGTGACCCCCTGGAACAAGCTTTCTTCTCCTTTCTGCGCTTTGTCTTCTGGCCGCTGTTCAACCGTCACGTGCCACCACGTGACCCCTGGTCACGTGTGAGCACGTGACCCTCTTCTGGAGCCTTTTCTTTGATTTAGTTAGGGGACTGATGTGCCTTTGCCACTGTTTTCAAATGTCACGTGCCAACACGTGACTGCTGGTCACGTGTTAGCACGTGATGCCTCCCTCGTAAGCTTTCCTGATTTTAAATCAGGAAACAAATGCCCCCACGGCGTTGTTATCACGTGTTTGCACGTGAGTGCAACGCTGTCACTTTTTGTGACCGTTGGATTCCTCTAGGTACTCGGGTAGATGAAGCGTTTCCATCACATCCTATAAATATAGGGGTCATTTCAGAGACGCCTCCACTTTGGCTGTCTTCCTCCTTTGAGAACTTTTTCCCTTGAGAATTTAATTCTTGTTTCTAGAGCTTAGCTCTTTGCTTCGAACTCTTCAGAGTTTAACTCTGTTCAAGTGACCCTTCTTCCTCAGGTAATGGTGATCGAAGCACCTTCATTTTGACAAAACTCTCTGGATTTTAAATCCATGTCAAGGGTTTCACTCCTTTTTTTAACAAAGAACCCATTTTTCTTCAAGCTTTTTAACCAAAGTGTGAAACCACTTAACCTTCAACAGTAGATCTCTTAGGGCTTAGACGATGATCCATGGAGTTTAACTCCCTTCACAGAAAAAATGCTTCTGGGGATTTAATTCCCCTTTCCAAAAGGAATTCAATTCCTGTGAAGAACTAAGTTCTTCCCCATAGAGGCTTCTTAGGGTTTCCTTCGCCCCAGGTTGTCCTTTTGTGATCAGTGAAGAAGACGGTTGCAATAATGTCTTTTGTGGGAATTTAATTCTCCTGATCTTGTTTGATTTGTTGTAGAGTCCAAGGTAGATTTATCCTTTAGGAGAAGGTGTAGGGCCACTTGAAACCCACTTTTATTTAATGAGGGTATCCCCTTTGTCTCATTACAACTGCTTGGTCTCACTATTAACGAGTCGTCATCTTGATTCCGTGGGGCCCATGTGTTTTGTAGCCAATGGTCCCATGAAAAGAGTCTGCTGTTGCTTTCTTCAACTTGTCTTCATGTTCATGCATGTATATATATTGCTGGCTTTGCTTTTGACAGTCTTCTTTTATTCGATTTCAGGTGCGATGGCTTCTGCTCCGTGCTTTCCCTTTACTCGTTCGGAGGCCGCTTTTCCTCAATCACCATCTGACGAGGAAGCGATGGCGATGATCCGGGCTCATGACCCGAACTGCACCAACTTGCTTCTATGGGGAACTTGGTACAGCCATATTATCCGGGGTCGCCGGAGTTTCCTCTGTGAAGTGCCGACAGAGCCCACTTTCCCATTTTCGCCGATGGATCCTCCGAGGACGGTTTTTGCTGTGGAGATGCCCAACTGGACTCCAACGGGATGACTTGAGCCTTCAACAACAGGTATCCCGAACCACCCGATCCCCGCTATAGATATCCTGGGGCGTCGCATTTGTCAGGATGAGGCCCACCCATGGGGGCAGATTTATAAGATAGGGCTTACTCCTCGACACCCCACAGGCTACCTTCTTTGGGCTCGCTATATCCTTGCCATCCATCATGCGCGGTTGCAGAAGGTCGGGCTTTATCAGGCAATATACGCGTCACTCTTCCATTATAAGTCCCCGCATGTCTGGTGGGTTAGGGCGTTCTTGAATCAATGGAATCTCTCCACCAACACTTTTATTTTAGGAGATCGCGAGGTTTCGATTTCTCTGACAGAATTTTATGAAATCTCGGGATTGCCAATCAGGGGTACACTGTATAAGGAGTTGTTGCCTCCTGACGAGTACGTCTTCGTGCCCGAGCCTGCACCGGTTGACGGCTTGTCTGTTGAGAACGCCGTTCGCCACAAGCGTCCCAGCTTGATCAAGGCGCTAGGTATCTTTGACCGATTGTTCACCGAATCTGAGGAGCAGGGCGTCACTTTTAAGAGCTTCATTGCCTACTTCCTTCACGAAGATGTCGTGTCGAAGACAGCTCTGAAGTTTGCCAACGTCAAAGATCCCTTTGGATTGGGTCCGAAGAAGCTGCCGACCACTGAATCGGATCTACCTCAATACTATATCCCCATCGTGTCGCCGATGTCTTTTGAGTCCATTGCAGCAGACGGTATGGATGAGGAGACGTTTTTCGTGGGGTTTGTCAGTGTCTGGCTCAGTTGGTTCGTTATCCCCATGCATCGCCGCTTCATGAGAGCCTCGGTTATCTACCCGGCTCATTGTATTGCTGAGGGGACGCGATTGGCTATTGGCATTCCGGCGCTGGCGCATCTTTACCACGGGTTGGGCACTGCGGCCAACACTTCCAGCCCTAGCGTAGACGTAGTGAATTTTTCGCTTCACTTCACATCCTGGATCGAAATGCATGTGCTGGGGGCTTTCGCTATGCATCAGAGGCCCGCGTTTTACGACGCCTACCCCTTCCCACGACTTATGCGATTAGTGGATGCTTCTGCCGCCGACCCGACCCAATTTGGGGCTATTCGGGTGCTGATTTCTCCTTACGCTGCCGCTGGCGGGCTGGTTTTTAATGATCGGGTCTTGTCTACTCCTTCAGGTCCAGTTCAACAACTCTGGGACCAGTCAAAAGACAACGTACCTTCTTTGAAGCTCCGGGAGGCTGCACACTTGTATACAATTAGACCGGGCTACTTGGTGTTTCGCCAGGACAGCGCAGCTCTTTTCATGCGGTACAACCCGCATCGATTCGCCCGACAACTTGGATATGACCAGGGTGTTCCTTTCGAGGCTTTTATAGTTGCACCGGTGCCTTCGCTTGATGCCGTTCGCGATGCCGCTCATCATTTCGTGAGGCTAAACACCGGCTTCCACTTCATAGTCCCCGAAGCTGAGTACATGCCCCGGTGCGTGGGCTCGTTTACGGGTTGGTATCTCCACCGGGTCAGCCCAATTATTCTTGAGGAAAGGAGGGTGCTTCTTGGTCATGATGCCCCTCCTCAGTTTCCGGGGGCTAAGCTACGACCGAGGGCTCCGGTCTGCTTCCCTCTGAGGGAGATTGGTACCGCTCATTCCGGGGGAGTCAGGGGTGGACCTTACTCCAACAGCTGGTATGCCTCTAGGTTCCCGATCGCGGGGTAGACGGGCCCCAGTAGTAGCACCACCGCCAGCGGCAGCACCGCCCCCCGTGGCGTCGACAATGGCGGTGTCATCCTCGGTTGTGGCACCGAGCGAGAGTAGTAGGGATGAGGGTGTCGAGGGCGATGTGGGTCGGCGCCGCTCTAAGGCTTCGCGGTGGAGGAAACGGTCATCCTCGGCGACCGGCTCTGGGTCTAAGCGGCGGAGGAAAGCGGCCACCAATTTGTTCGATTCTTTGGCGGAATCTGAGCCTATTCTTGAAGACAAACCATTGGCCTTGCACGAGTCAGACGCTGGACTTCTTTTCCCGAATTCGGCCGATGAGGAAGCCGCACAGTTGGCCGAGGCCATACGGCGTTCCAAAGACGCGTCTCATAACGCCAGGGTTCCGAAGAAGCCCTATCCCGCTGTAATCTTTTACAAAGACCCTTCGTGGATTCGGCGGCGGTTTATTGGTCCTTTGGAGGAATGGGGGGAAAGGGCCCTGAAGCAGGCCGCTTCAGAAGACGCGGCGGACGCACTTTCTTTATGGACCGGCGGCCATGAGTCTACCCTTGAACCCTGACGAGCACGCCTCCTTGAGAAGGAGCAGCGGCTTGAAGAAGCCATACTGAAGGCTTCTCTGCACATCGGTACGTTGTGGTTCTTTTCTGTAGTTTTTCAGATTATTTATGCCTGTACATATGTATCCTTATTCTTATCTGAATTGTGCAGAATCTTCGACGCTGGGGGAGCTCCCTATGGGCTCATTGAAGTTAAAGCCTGCCGAGATTCCCGATGAAGCATTGCTTGATGTGGAGGGGGCTGATGAGGCTGCTCCTCTTATGTCAGAGCCTCCAGCGGCGGTTCTTGATCAGGGAGTGCTTGCCCCTTCGGGGGAGGCTCCTTTGGAGGTCACCGCTCCCACGGCTCTTCCCGAAGGCGGCCCGGGGGCTGAGACGGAGGTAGTCGGGACTACCCTCCCTTTGCTGGAGCCCGAGGTTCCGGCCGAGGCTGTCGAAGCCGCTATCCCCCCGACTCAGAACGGGAGAAGTGTTGAAGGTAACCCTCCGCATTTTAAATTAGCAACCCTTCCATGGTCTGAACTCTTTTATCTTTCCCAGAATTGCGCGGTTTGGCGACCACTATCGCTGATTTGTTGTCTCGACAGTCATTTCAGCGTTTATTGGAGATGGCAGCTCCGCAGGCGATCTCCCCTCAGCGTATTGTCCTTTCCTCCGGGCAAGGTTAGTGTCATTTGCCATTTTTCCTTTTACCATAGCATTGTTACCATATTGCGAAATGACGTTGATGTCTCTTACAGTTTTGGAAGCTGACGACGAGGTCGAGGTCGTTAAAGGGCCAGGGGGACCTTCAGCTCCTACTTGCATGACTGTCGGTAAGCGACATTTTATTACGATCCCATTCGTTCTTTGCTTAAGAATTTTATTGACATCTTTCAAATTTGGACAGCCCTGCCAGTCTCCATGGCGTTGGAATCGCGCATCGTGATGCCGCCCGGCCCTTATGCCTTGCGGGCTTCAGAACGCTTGGCCCAACTAAGCCTTGTCTCCCTATCATCTTTTATCGAGGAGCTTCGTGCTGGTAGCGCGACTACAGCCGAAGCATTTGCTGCTGAAGCTAACGGCTCTCTCCCTTTTCTTGCCACCTATCATAATGAAGAGGTGGTGCGGGTCTGGGTGGAGTTCTGTCGGAAGGTGGAGGCTTGTTTGCACGCCCTTGAATGTTCCCACCTTTCCTCGGAAGCTGTGGCTGCAAAGGCGGAATTGTGGGGGCTGATAGCACGGTGCGCGGCAAACATGACGTCGTGCGAGAAGAAGCTCGGTCGCAAGTTCTCGGAGAGGGAGCCAGCTTCCAAGGAGCTGAGTGAGCTTCAGGCCAATCTTACCGCCAAGGCCAACAAAGCGTATGAACTCTGGCGGGTGCTTCAGGAGTCCATTAAAGAGGTGGTGGCTCTCGATAAAGCTGCCACGTTCACTCGTGAAAGGGTCGAGGCTCATAAGGCCACCGAGAAAGAGCTTGAAGCTCAGTTTGCTTCGTATCAGGCCCAGCAGGCTCAGGCGGAGGCTCGTCTTCAGGCGATCTTGAATCATGAAGCCGTGGCTCAGCAACAAAAAGATGAGCTGGTAAAATTGCTACATCGCCCGCCGACTTGAAGACTTGTATCTTTTCCTTTCTTTTCTGTTTTTGTACATACTCATGGATGAGAGTGTCTTCTTTTTTGTTCTGTCATGAATTGTACTTTGTATCCATTTTGGTTTATGAATAAAAGATACATTTTTCTTCTCAACGGTGTGTCTCTTTTCGTTGAATGTGTTTTGCGGAAAATTTATCTTGATCTCCTCGTAGGTCAGCGATGGCTTAGGATTCAGGGTTAAGGTCTGCTTCCTAAGACTTTTGCGCTTTATGAGCCATGAGGGTCTCATAAAGAGTTTTTCTCCCTACAGGTCGAGAGGATCCCGTAGGTGTAAGTCCTTCTTAGGAATCGTGAGGATTCTTAAGCGGGTTTTCCCTTGAGAGTCGTAAGGATCTCACAAGAGAGTTTTCTTCCTTAGAGGTCGTGAGGACCTGCAAGTGCTGGATGTGGTCGCCCTTATCCGTGTTTCACGGGGTCAGGGGTTGCTCAAGGTATCATAGTTTAAAGACGTCGCGGTTAAGGTTAAGGACCTCATAGTCCGTGGATTTAAAGACTCCACAGTCTGATGTTTAGTTTTAAGACATCACGGTCGAGGTTAAGGACGTCATAGTCCGTGGATTTAAGGACTCCACAGTCCGATATTAGTTTTAAGACATCACGGTCAAGGTTAAGGACGTCATAGTCCGTGGGTTTAAGGACTCCACAGTCTGATATTAGTTTTAAGACATCACGGTCAAGGTTAAGGACATCATAGTCCGTGAATTTAAGGACTCCACAGTCCGATATTAGTTTTAAGACATTACGGTCAAGGTTAAGGACGTCATAGTCTATGGATTTAAGGACTCCACAGTCCGATATTAGTTTTAAGACATCACGGTCAAGGTTAAGGACACCATAGTCCGAGGATTTAAGGACTCCACAGTCCAATGTTTGGTTGCGGGGACCCGTCACCTCTTTGAAGACGTTGAGGAATTACAACGCCAGGTATCAAAGGAGTGAAGAGATGTACCCCTAAACCGAGGTGGCACCAATATAGAATCAAGTTGGTTGATTGTTAGTTTTAAGACATTACGGTCGAGGTTAAGGACATCATAGTCCATGGATTTTAAGGACTCCACAGTCCGGTGTTTGCTCTGGATGCTTCACACGGGTTCACCGCCGTGTTTGGCGAGGACCAGGCTCCGCTCTGGGCGTTTTTCACAGGGTCAAAGAGTGACGTTATCCGCGTTCCACGTAACCAGGAATTTTGCACTAGATGCTTCACACGGGTTCACTGCCGTGTTCGGCGAGGACTAGGCTCCGCTCTGGATGCTTCACACGGGTTCACTTCCGTGCTCTGCGAGGACCAGGATCCGCTCTGGACGTTTTCCACGGGGTCAAAGAGTGACGTTATCCGCGTTCCACGTAACCAGGAATTTTGCACTAGATGCTTCACACGGGTTCACTGCCGTGCTCGGCGAGGACTAGGCTCCACTCTGGATGCTTCATACGGGTTCACCGCCGTACTCTGCGAGGACCAGGATCCGCTCTGGACGTTTTCCACGGGGTCAAAGAGTGACGTTATCCGCGTTCCACGTAACCAGGAATTTTGCACTAGATGTTTCACACGGGTTCACTGCCGTGTTCGGCGAGGACTAGGCTCCGCTCTGGATGCTTCACACGGGTTCACTGCCGTGCTCTGCGAAGACCATGATCCGCTCTGGACGTTTTCCACTGGGTCAAAGAGTGACGTTATCCGCGTTCCACGTAACCAGGAATTTTGCACTAGATGCTTCACATGGGTTCACTGCCGTGTTCGGCGAGGACTAGGCTCCGCTCTGGATGCTTCACACGGGTTCACTGCCGTGCTCTGCGAGGACCAGGATCCGCTCTGGACGTTTTCCACGGGGTCAAAGAGTGACGTTATCCGCGTTCCACGTAACCAGGAATTTTGCACTAGATGCTTCACACGGGTTCACTGCCGTGCTCGGCGAGGACTAGGCTCCGCTCTGGATACTTCACACGGGTTCACTGCCGTGCTCTGAGAGGACCAGGATCCGCTCCGGACGTTTTCCACAGGGTCAAAGAGTGACGTTATCCGCGTTCCACGTAACCAGGAATTTTGCTGATTGTATCTGCATCTCACGGAAGGGGGGTTTGACTATTGGTGATATGTGTATCGCCGAGCCATGGAACTGAGGGGGTTGCCGCTGTTCTTCTTTGCTTGAAGTTGTGTCCGTTATTACGAGAGGAGTGTTGAGATGATCTCTAGGTCACTTGCGGCCCGTCAAGATTTGGCTTCTTTCTTTAATGAAACCTGGGAAGGGAGTATGATCACTTCTTTGTTTATGCCCTTGGATTGTATACAGGGTGTGATGGAACATCACCTGTAGGGCATAACTTAAAAACTCTTTTTTTTATTTCTTTTTCCGCGATGCTCTATCATTTCAGCTTTTATATCGCGAAGGTCGCGATTGCCCTATCATTTCGGCTATTTTTCGCGGTGCCCAATCATTTCGGCTATTTATTTCATTTTTACTCGCTGCTTTTTATTGCAAGTTGCCCCATCATTTCGGCTATTTTTTCATGCATACATTTTTACTTGCTGTTTTTATTGCAAGTTGCCCCATCATTTCGGCTATTTCGTATGCATGTGTGGCTTGCTGGCTTTTCGCCGTAAATCTGAAAGTAGACACCGATTTCGGCATCAGCACCACTACAACTGGGATACTGCCAGGAGCGAATCATCATTTGCCTCTATCGATGTTGAGCAAAGGTGGCTTAGCAAACAGGGTTAGGGTCCTGTCAACTAAGGCTTTTGACTTCATGAGCCGTAAGGGTCTCACAAAGGTATTTCTCCCTACAAGTCGTGAGGATCTTGTAGGTGTATTTTCTCCCTAGGAATCGTGAGGATTCCTAAGTGTATGTTCCTCTGTAAGTCGTAAGGATCTTACAAGAGGGCTTTCTCCTTATAAGTCGAGAGGACTTATAAGAGTTGCTCATCATATGGACGTATCCCTAGTCACGGGTGGGACTTTGCTGGGGAAATGCTCATTCGTGCCCGTGGATTGTATACAAGGGTCAGTATGAGCCGCTTGTAGGGCATTGTTGAAGGGTATGGGGGATTTCGCTTAAGCACAGGTTTAGGTCTCTGTGACTTAAGACTTTCAAATCTTATGAGCCGTGAGGGTCCCATAACAGAGTTCTCCTTACGAGTCGTGAGGATCTCGCAAGTGTATTTTCTCCTTAGGAATTGTGAGAACTCCTAAGTGTGTTGCTCCTTTGTGAGTCGTAAGGATCTCACGCGGGTGGTTTCTCCTTACAGGGTCGTGAGGACCCCGCAAGTGTCCTTTAACGAGGTTGCGCCCTTTCGGGTTTTCACAAACACTCGCCGGTAGCCCTGCTGTTTTTACTCACGGAGCCTTTTCGGGTTTTCATCCGTGCCCTTTTTGCTTATGGACATACCGTTTTTTTTATATTATTTTTTTTTAAATTTATCTCGTCGTCCTAGGGATGCTGCGGTAGTAGTTTTAAGGACGTTCCGGTCCGTCGTTAGTTTAAGAACGTTTCGGTCCGTCGTTAGTTTAAGAACGTTTCGGTCCGTCATTAGTTTAAGGACGTTTCGGTCCGTCGTTAGTTTAAGGACATTTCGGTCCGTCGTGGAGAGGGCCAACTGCTACTTATAGAGCTTGAGCTTAGGAAGATAGCGAGCGGATATAGTCGTCATCATCTATCATTAGCCTAGGCTGTGGCTCATTAAGTGTAGTATTTCTTTAGGAAGCGGCTATTTATCGGCCTGAAAGGCCTTTCACCGTGCATATCCATGAGTAGATAGGCTCCACCCTGATAGACCTTGTCTATGATGTACGGGCCTTCATAGTTCGGCTCGAATTTTCCCCGCTTGGCGCGATTGGGGATCATAGGCCTCTTGACCACTAGCACGAGTTCGCCTTGGTGGAGTGTCCTCGGTCGGGTCAATTTTTCATATGAGCGCGTCATCTTTGCTTTATAAGCTTCCAGATTTTGTTGCGCTATGAGCCGGGTTTCATCGAGGGCATCAAGCTCCTCAAGCCGAAGGTGAGTATTGTCTTCGTCTGTCAACTCGTGGTGGACTGCCACTTGTAGAGAAGGTAGCTCTATCTCGAGGGGGAGTACCGCTTCCGTACCGAATACCAATGCGTATGGCGTCGTGTTCGTGGCCGTCTTGAACGTAGTTCGATATGCCCAAAGAGCCTCCTGCAGTCTCTCGTGCCAGTCCCTCTTATTTCGGGACACCGTCATTTTTATGATCTTTGTCAAGGTCTTATTGAAGGCCTCGGCCAGACCGTTAGCTCGTGGATTATAAACTGAGGAGTATCTCCAGTCTATATTATGCTGTTGCGCGAAGCGGCTAATCTTATGGCTTCTGTAGGCTGGCCCGTTATCGGAGATAATCCGTCGTGGAGTTCCAAACCGATAAATGACGTGCGTCTTGAAAAAGTGGAGGATATTCTCCGTCTTCACTTCCCTCAGCGGTACTGCTTCCGCCCATTTGGAGAAGTAATCAGTCGTCGCCAGGATGAAACGGTGTCCCCTGGACGATGCCGGTTCGATGGGGCCGACTATATCAGTTCCCCACATTTCGAATGGCCAGCTAGCCACCGTTGGATGTAGTGGATTCGGATGCTGGTGGATGAAATCCCCATGGATTTGGCATGAGTGGCATTGCTTCGCATACTCAAGGCGGTCCTGGATCATCGTGGGCCAGTAGTAACCCATCCGTTTAATTTTTAACTTCATCTTCGGGCCTGCTTGATGAGAACCACAGATTCCGTCATGAACTTCCTGAACGACTCTTTCTGCTTCGTCAGGTCCTAAGCATCTCAACCACAGAGAGTCAAATGACCTCTTGTATAGAGTATCATTGACGAAAGCGAAAGATAGAGCTCGTTTCATGAGCTGATGTCTCGAGGACGCTTCTTCGGGCATTCGGTGGGACTTAAAGTAGTCTATGAAGACTTCCCTCCAGTCCTCAGCCTTCTCATGGTCTTTTATTTGTAGAGTCGTCTGCTCAATCGCTCCCTTTTCCTCGGATGATTCCAGAGACATTTCTGCTGGGGCGAGCACTCGACGGCTTTGTACCACGATTCTGACGTCGTCTAGGTTCTCATCAGCCAGTTCTTTAGCGAGCTTAGCTAACGCGTCTGCTTTGCTATTTTCCGCGCGTGGTATGCTCTCCAAAATATAGGAGGGAATTTGGGTCAACAGTTGTTGCACCTTTTCACCATATTTCACCAACTCCGGTTTGCACGTTTGGTAGTCGCCGTTTACTTGACTAACGACCAGTTGAGAATCCCCGTATATGAGGAGGTTTTCAATTCCCATGTCAATGGCGATCTCGAGGCCTGCTATCAAAGCTTCGTATTCGGCTTCATTGTTCGTCCTCGGTTCTGTTAAGGAGAAAGCGAAGCGCATTATCCCTCCTTGTGGCGTTACGAAGATGAGACCTACCCCTGATTTGATCAATGGGGTACTTTGTTTGCGCTTCTTTACGGAGGACGCTCCATCGAAATAAAGTTCCCATCGGGTATCACCACCGTCGATCGCGTCAAATGCATGTTCGTCCGGCAAATCGTAGTTTAGAGGTGAACCGGCAGGTACTGGATGCTCAGCAAGGAAGTCGGCGATGGCTTGGCCTTTCACCGCCTTGAGAGGCTGATAGGTTATTGAAAACTCCATCAAGAGTAAGGCCCATTTAGCGAGTCTCCCCGTCAATATGGCCTTTGACATTAGATATTTTAGGGGGTCCACCTTTGATATAAGACGGACTTCATGTGCCAATGCATAGTGCCGGAGTTTTGTTATTGCAAAGATTAACGCCAGGCAATGTTTTTCGATTGGGGAGTAACTGCTTTCTGCCCCCAGCAGAACTCGACTTAAGTAGTAGAGCTCTCTCTCCTTCCCTTGGTCGTTTTCTTGCACCCATAATGCGCCTAAAGAACCTTCTAGGGCGGTTGTATAAAGAATGAGAGGCTTTCCCTTGACTGGAGCAGCTAACACCGGCGGGTTCTGCAGGTACTGCTTGATCTCATCTAGCGCGCTCTGGCATTTTTGGTCCCAGACGAACGGGGTTCCCTTCTTCATCAGGTGGCTGTAAGGACGGCACTTGCCTGACAGGTTGGCGATAAACCGCCGGATATACGCAAGCTTCCCCTGGAGAGACCGCAGCTGTTTGAGAGTCCTTGGGGGTGGCATTTTAATGATTGCCTTGATCTTAGATGGATCTATTTCGATACCTCGGTGTCGGATGATGAATCCCAGGAATTTACCCGAGGAGACTCCGAACGCGCATTTGAGGGGATTCATCTTCAAATTATATTGCCGAAGGCGTTGAAATACGGTCTTCAGATGCTCTAAATGCTCTTCGTATGACCTGCTCTTCACTACGAGGTCATCGATATAGCACTCGACGATTTCATGTATGAGATCATCGAAGATCTTTGTCATGGTCCTTTGATAGGTAGCACCGGCGTTCTTTAGACCGAAGGGCATAACTTTGTAGCAGAATATACCCAAAGGAGTCCGAAAAGCGGTGTGCTTCTGGTCTTCGGGATGCATTTTTATCTGATTGTACCCTGATGAACCGTCCATAAAGGAGAAGACCTCATGAGTGGACGTATTGTCTATCATCAGCTCGGTGACCGGTACCGGGAAATCGTCCTTCGGGCAGGCTTTATTGAGATCTCCGAAGTCCACACATATGCGCACTGTCCCATTCTTCTTCATTACCGGGACGATGTTGGCGACCCAATTAGGATACCGTACCTCCTGGATAAACCCGGAATCGATTAGTTTCTTGACTTCGCGTTAATGCTCATTTCAAGCTCAAGCCGCATCCATCTCGGCGCCTGTTTGACTGGCTTGATATCCGGGGATAATTGCTAATTTATGCACAGCAATCTCTGGATCTAATCCTGGCATCTCGGAATAGTTCCATGCGAAGCAGTCTCTATGCTGTATAAGCACGTCTTTTAACGCAGCCACCCTTTCTTCAAAGAGTAGCTCGCTGACGAATGTTGGTCGCGGATCGTCTTCCGATCCCAACTCCATCTTCTTGAGGTTATCTGCAGTCGTATGTATGCCATCTTCCAGTTCTTTCGGAGCTGGTGGAAATTCTGAGATCACCTCATCATTGCTGTTCTCAAAGCACCAGGGAAGGTCATCCATGTTCTCGGGTTCTTCTTTTAATATTGTAATCATGTGACAAGTGCGAATCCGCTTCCAAGACTGATGTGGATCTGGCTCTGCTCTTGCGGCTTCGGGTTCGTGCTTTCGTGGCGGCGTTACCCTCCAGCTGCTGGATAAAGCAAATCTGCCTTGCTGGTACTGGTCTTCAACCCAGTTCTTGAACGTGAAGCAGTCTTCGATAGAGTGTCCTATGGCTCGGTGATAAGAGCAATAGCCCGGATGAGAAACCTCGTTAAATTGCTCAGGGTGCTTAGACTTCGGAAGTGCGATCATTTGATGTTTTATAGCGAGCTTCTTCGTCTTGTCTCGGGGGAAGGAATACTCTCGACTCATCTTCTTCATGAGGGACAAATCCGGACCGCGCAATACCCGATCACATAACTCTCTAATCCTGCATCGTTGTTGTCGGCTCCTCTTTCCGCTTCTTGACCTACTTCTGCCTCTACGTCGGGCCTTTTGTACAACGGGTTGACAGGGAGGAGCATCTTCGTCTTTTGCGGCCTGTTGAAATAGATGTTGCATCCTGGCCTTCTCGTAGATGGCCATCTCGCGATTATGGTCTTCCCGAGCCTTTTGACCTGCTTTCCTGATAAGCTTGTCCACTTGTTCTTCAAATGACGGACTCGGCACTTCGCTCGCGGGATCCAATTTTGATGAGGGGTTGGCATTGCTGGACAGGGCGTTTTCCTCCTCATCGAAGTTATATACGGCGTAGCTACCGTGGATTCGCTCCCGTTTACCGGATCCCACGTATCCAAGGCCGAGCGTTTCCATTCTCCCGTTGGGCAATTTGCGCTGAGTTCCAGGGACATCCCAAATTCTGTTGTAGAACCGAGCTTGTCGAGCAGTCTGTTTTAAGGGTACTCCTTGACGCTTCAATAGCCTCTTTAGTCCATTTGTGTAGTAACTGGGCAAACGGATGGGTTGGAGCCTGTCAAGTGTAGCATCCGCGCCATGCCATATCTCTTTCTCCACTCTCGTTTCTATGGATTGGTAGAATAGGATCACCTTTTCACCCTTTCGCCTAGGAGGGACGTAAAACGTCTGCAGGTCCTGCACATTGTAAGCTTGAAGTGTGTCGAGATCCTTGTAGTGTTCCTGGGGCACCATGGTGATTTGCAAACTCTGATCATCGCCAGGGGATGCTTGTATTGACGGCCGACTGGAGAACACGGCATTAATCTCATCTTTCGAGTCACTTCCGAAGATCAATATGGGGGCGGACGGTCCCGGGTTGTTGTTGCGCCGAGACGGACCAGCGTAAACTATCTCTTCTCCTTCTTCGGTATCGCTCCCGAAAACAGGGATGGCGGCGGCGGCTTTGTTCTCCGGCTTGCGACACCTTTCTGTATCCTCGAAATCTGGCAAAAAGTACTTCGCATCTTCGTACTTGCGGACTTCGTTCACGGAAAATGGGTTCAGCTCACCTGTTACGGTATATTCGAAGCCATCCTTAAAGTACTTCATACACTGATGCTGTGTAGAAGGGATGATGTTGTACTCATGTAACCAAGGGCGACCGAGCAAGGCGTTGTAGCAGGTCTTGGCGTCAATGACGTGAAATTTGATGTCCGTGACGAGTAGTCCAAAGCGTAATGTTAGTATCACGGATCCGAGAGTCCGTGACGATTGGGAGTCGAAACCGGAGATGGTAATTTTGTCACGAGCGAGGTGCTGCACGCTCAAGCAAATTTCCTTCAACACCCGAACATTAAGGAGATTGACGGAGGATCCATTATCAACCAGGATTTTGCGTATCTTGATATCGTGGCAGTATCCGGAGACGTATAGGGGACGGTTATGGTCGCACGTCCCGAGGAGAAGGTCTTCATCACCGAAAATGATGTCGGTCGTGTGCACTTCTTCCAGTTCATCCTTCATCCTTTCCGCGGCGAGGAAGGCTTGGAATTGCTCGGGTTCTTGTAACGCCTTGATTAATGAATCTCGCGCTTCTTTTGATAATAGGAGGGTGTCGAGAATGTTGAGCTGAGAAGGTAGCTTTCTTAGGTGCGCTAGGATATTGTAGTCCACTTTACCCTTCCTGGGAGGATCTTTGGCAGCCAATTCTTTCATGACTTGGTCATCTAAGGTGATATCCTCAGTGACCTTTCCCTTTCCCTTATCTTTTCTATTTGCGGGCCCGAGATTCTTTTCCGGGAGCGTGCGATTGCGCAGCTGAATGTTTTCGCAGGCCTCCGGTTCTTCTTTCTCTAAAACGGATTCTTTAAAGAGAGGGCCCAAAGCCATTTCCTCATCAGAGTCGCTTCCAAAGGTTAGAACTTGCGATCCTCCGGCGTCGACCATGTAACAATTGTCGGCAGCTCTTTTGTGTCCTTCGGCCGTACCTTTTTGCTCCCGACGAGTTTTGCGTTTCATGCGCTTAAAATGTTGCCGGTGAGCAACATATCCCTGCCACCATACCCTGAAAGCGTCGCACTCCTCCGTAGGGTGCGAAATTTTCTGATGATATGAGCAATAATTAGGGTGCCTCTCCGCCCCATCGAACGTGTTCTCTTCCAAAGGTGGTAGCTTCATCCCCATTGACATGGCTTTGGCAAACCTTTTTCTCGTTTTGACCACGTTTTTATTCGCATAGGATATCTTTTGATCTGGCGGGAGTGCTTCGACTCTTTCGTTTGGTCGCTTGCGTTTGGCTCCTTCCAATGTGGCCCTCTCACGCTCCTGATCGGCTTTACTCTTCAAACGAATCTCGTCTAGAAAGGCGTCGATCATTTCATCTGTTGGCCATACAAGTTCTGGCTCAGGCTATGCCCCCAGTTTCTCAGTGCCAGGAGTTCTTTCATCGTCCGTAAACGAATGGGAGATCATATGACAGCTTGCCACATATCTCTCGGATTCATCTGACGAGCTTTCTCCATCATCTTCCTCCTGAAAGACGTGGTTGAAGAACTCTTGCAGTGTGACGGGAATCCGCGCCTTTTGATTGTACTCCTCCAGCACATCAATCTGTTTCTATAAATCCGTGCGCTTGTCTCTAGGCTTCACGGGCTTTTTGGATTTCTTCTTCTTTTTCTTCGAAAATTTTGACGGTTGGGTGTGAGTATTCGGGCCATCACCACGAGTCTTCGTAGTTGGGCGCGGCTTCAACATCCCTTCGATGATTTGAGGTTCAAGCGGGTCCTTCCATTCGACCGCCGGGCACGCATGAAGGTCCCTCAGCATTCTTTTGGTTTTAGTTGACAGCACGACCTCCCATGGAGCTTCTTCAATAAAGGAACAGGTTGCCCCCGGTGTATCTGCTTTCTTAGGAGTATGCGGCTGGGGCGGGTTCACCTTCCACTTTTCGGATAGTGCAAACTTCCCCTGGAGGTATTGATCTTCAATCCATCCTTTAAAAACGAAGCAATCCTCAATCGGATGGCTTACCGTTTGATGGTAGGGGCAATAGTTGGGGTTATTCACCTCAATGGGTTGTGGCGGTCGTCTTGGATTTGGCAGATTTATAAGTCTGTTGCGTATTGCCAACTCGAATAACCATTTCGTCTTATCCCGGGGGAACGAGTAGGGGCGCTTCATCTTCTCGTTGTAATACTGCCGCCTTTCTTCCAGCTGATCCTCCAGCTTTGGGGTACTGGGTTGTTGTTGTGCGTTTGCAACGAAAGTTGCCTTCCCTTTACCCTTGTCATTCCGAGGTTCTGGCTTCGGGGGAGGCGGCCTGTGACCCATCTGGTCAATCTGGGCCAACTTGTCGATTAGAGCGTGGAATGTGGTTGGCTTAAAGAACATCATAAACTGGGAGATAGTTGCATGAGGGTCTAGGGTTCCCACGAACATGCCCACCGCGGGCGCTTCCTCAATGCGTTGCTCGCATTTCGACCACAAATTTCGCCAGCGTATAGCATACTGGACCCACGTTTCGCCTGGTTTTACCTTGGCATTAATCAATGCCGTTATTGGAGTGCGTTCGCTGGCGCTTGCAAATCGCTGAGTGAATAGCAACTCCATTTCAGCGAACGTCTTGATAGAATCGTTCGGGAGTTCCGAATACCATTCGAACGCCGTTTCTGACAAGCTGCCCACGAATTGGCGAAGCAACAGTTTATCATCACCGCCGGTGTTACCGCAAAGGGCCCTGAACTGGGCAACATGTTGGTGGGGATTGCCGGTCCCCTTATACACGTGGAATTTTGGTATTGTATAACCCGGCGGATATTGATTTGGTCGTACCAGCTCGGATATGGTCGCCCCGTTTTTACGACTTGACCAGCTGCCTCAAATGCATGATGAACCCGGATTTGTTGGGCTATATAGTCGTCCAAGTCAGCCTTAGAGATTGTCTCCTCCTTAGCCGTTGAGAGAGCCGGTGGCGGATTTGACGTTTCTCCCTTGTCGTCTTCAAGGACGATCGGAGGATCCTCAGCAGGTGGGTCTTGTTGAATCATCATTCCCACCATGTCCTGGAATAAGTGGGCTATTTGCTTTATATTGGCCGCTTGTTCTGCAGCCTCTCTATCTTTCTTTTCCAGTATCCTCCGGAGGAACTCGGCGTCGGTTTCCTGTTCTTGTTGCTGATCCGAGGACGCCTCGGGGCTTTCTTTCGGTCCAGTAAGTGCGGCCATTGCGATCATCATTTCCTGGAGCTTCTGCTATTGCTCCTGAGCTTTGGTCACCGACCATGTAAGCGGTCTATGACCTGTAGACGCACGGCTGTCTTCCTTCCCCGATGCCATGTATACAGTATGGACCATCCTGCCCCCAGCCTTAGGGCGTCTGGGTTCAGCGCTTTTAGCTTTCGTTGCAGGCCCGGGGGTCTTCTCTGGCTTTCTCTTTTTATGAGCAGTGGAATTTGAGGGGGCCGTTGAGGTGGGCATCCAGACAGCTTTTCGTGGCTTAGCCTGGTGACTGACTTTCTGTTGGATTTTCAACTTCTTGTGTTGGTGGGAGAAATTTGGATCGCTCACCGAGTCTCGGGTCTGCCGCCAGACTTTATAGATTTGAGAGGACAGTCGCTGAGGAGATTGGGGTTGTTCCGGCTTTACTTCTACAGCCTTTTTCAGCAGAGGGGGAGACCTCTTTAGCACCGCGGTAGGAGAATTCCTACGCACCTTATTTAGCATCTCAAAGCTGTTCCCAGTTGGAACAACAACATTAACTTCTGCCATCGGGGCTGGAGGAGTTAGCCCAGGAGGGGAGTTGCCTCCGGCCTTCCTCACTCGGCGCCAGTAACGACGTCGAGCGCGTCGTGCTGATGGAACCGACTTGGTGAGGGCGATAGTCTCGTCTTGCCCCCTGTGTAGATAAAGGGTCGCCGCTGATGTTAGCCTGTCAAAGACCGATGCCCTTTGGGTAGCAGGAGCGGGAGCTGGAACAGTCAATCTTGTAAAGACCGACTTTTTGGAAGGAGAAGTCGCCTTGAAGACTTCAGGAGCGGGACTGGTTATTTTCTTAGGAGCAGCCTTCTCTGGGATTGTAGGCCCCATCTTGGTTTCACAGGAGCTCGGGCCTAGTCTGGAGAAGACCGACTTCTTGGGAGCTTCCGCTGTCAGCACCGGAGCGGTGAAGCTTGTCGGCGGGAGCATGGTCCCAAAAAACAACCCTGTGGTGGCTCGAGTGACCTGTTCCATGGGCATTGTGAATAGCGAAGCAGCTTAGGTCCGTAGGCTATACCTCCTGGTGAGGCAGAGCGTTGGTTGCAATTGCAGTTGGAGCATGTCGCGCAAGCGGAAGCTATTGATTCTTTGCTTTCTGCAATAAGCAAGACGCCGAATCTTAGTACCTTGAAACCCAAGGGCAACCATTAGCGAACCGTGTTTGGTTCGCGAACACGACACACGAAGTGTGGAGTGGAAAGAGGAAAAGGTCCCACCGGGCGTGCCAGAATCTGTTCCCCTCTGAACAACGGCGCGACGACGTTCGTCTTGCCTGAGGTTCGGGGCAGATGCTAATTGGTGCTATCCGTCTACCTCTCCGAAAATGCCAAGTTGATTTATGGCACCGTGTATCGAAGGTTTAAACGGATGTGTCCGATGTAGCAGACTTCATCAGATTCCCCCTCGCTTGAGGGTTTTTTGATTGTGGGGACGTTCTTCCCTGCAGGCGCAAGCCCCTGCAGTTAATTACGCTACCGCATCGCGGTAACCACTTTCTCCTTCTCCAGATGGTCACTTTGTGTCGTGTGTGTTTATTTTGTGTTTAGTTGCCCGTGGATTGTATACGGAGACTGAATTATGTCGTCGCCCGTAGGGCGTGGACTAGTCCAAATCCGTATTATCTTAGATTTGGGTTTGGGGGTTTGGGTTTAAGGATACATTAGCCTCATTGGAGACTAAGATCGACTTAAACGTTTGTTAAGGACACGTTAGTCTAGTTTTTAGACTAAGATCGACTTAACGGGATCGTTTAGATCCAACAATAGAGCAATTAAGGGAGCCCTGTTGTTTAGTTTAGTGACGTTGCAGTCAATAGGTAGTTTAAGGACATTGCGGTCCTATGTTAGTTTTAAGACATTGCGGTCAAGGTTAAGGACGTCGTAGTCCGTGGATTTAAGGACTCCACAGTCCAATGTTAGTTGTAAGACATCACGGTCAAGGTTAAGGACGTCATAGTCCATGGATTTAAGGACCCCACAGTCCGTTGTTAGTTTTAAGACATCTCGGTCAAGGTTAAGGACGTCATAGTCCGTTGTTAGTTTTAAGACATTCCGGTCAAGGTTAAGGACGTCATAGTCCATGAGTTTAAGGACCCCACAGTCCGTTGTTAGTTTTAAGACATCTCGATCAAGGTTAAGGACGTCATAGTCCATGAGTTTAAGGACTCCACAGTCCATATCAATGTGTGGTCATCGGGACCCGTCACCTCTTTAAAGACGTCGAGGAATTACAACGCCAAATATCAAAGGAGTGAAGAGATGTACCCTTACACCAAGGTAGATTAAACAGTCTTTGGCCCAGTTTGGGACCAAGACCAATTAATTATGTTATGAGCCCATTAGCCCAGTTAAGTTTGAATTGAGGACTTATGGCCATCTTGGGCTAAGTCCAATCATGTTTGGAATATTGGCTTCCTGTTGGTCCATGAGAGGCTTTGCCTCTAGACACTTAACCAATTGGGCTAAGGTTAGTGTTAAACACTAAAGACCAGCAGTGTTGAACACTGAGAACAAGTTAGTGTTTTAACACTAAAAGATAGTTAATGTTAAACACCAGCAATAGGGGGTTCAAATTAGTGTTAAACACTAAAACGAATCGGTGTTAAACACTGGCAACAGAGATCTCAAATTAGTGTTAAACACTAAGATAATCAGTATTAAACACTGGTGACAGAGATTTTAATTTAGTGTTGAACACTAAGAAAGTTAATATTAAACTCTGTTAACAGAGATTTAGTTTAGTGTTAAACACTCAAAAATTCAGTGTTAAACACCGCAAGTAAAGCTCTTTAATTAATGTTGAACACTAAGGCAAAACAGTGTTAAACACTGGATTCAGAGGTTCCAATTTAGTGTTAAACACTAAGGCAAGAGGGGTCACGTGGTAGCACGTGAGGGCGCCCTCCCTTTATTTGTTCAGCTGAGAATATTGAATTCTTTGGAGTATCACGTGCTGTCACGTGATGGGCATTTAAGTGTTTGTGCGTTAAAGCTTCTGCCAAGGGTCACGTGGGTCACGTGAGGCATTGCCTCAAAAGCCCTTCTCTGTGGATCTTTCCGGGGGTCACGTGGTAGCACGTGACCCTGCCTCTTTGCAATTTCTGATAGAGTTGAGCTCTGATTTTCCTGTAGGTATTAAATTCCTCATATATGTGAAGAACTGAATTTTATCATAGGGTTAAACCCTAATAAAAGTTTTAGAGGAATTATATTCCCGTTCTCTTTTAGAGAATTATTCTTAAATAGGATTAGACCCTAATTTATATTCTGAGGAATGAGATTCTGTCATAGGGTGAAACCCTAATTTCTTCTTTCTTAAGGGAATTAAATTCCTGTTATTTTGACAGAACTAAGTTCTTAACTAGAGTTAAACCCTGATTCTGTTCATTCTGAAGGAATTAAATTCCTATAACACAGGGTTAAACCCTAATTTTATCTCAAAGGAATTAAATTCCTATAATTCTGTGAGAATTAAATTCTCAAATTTCCATTCTCTCTCTATGCTTTGGATCTGCATGGCAGGATCTCAACCCAATGAGAATTAAATTCTCAATTCATGGGGAGATGTGCACTTTGCAGATCCTCTACTAAAGAGAGAACTATGTTCTTCTTTTTAATATAAGAGTTAAACTCTTTTGAAAATTAAATTCTCTTTTAGAGGCCTTCCCTTTCTTACCTAAGATTTTCTTTTGCAGAAGATCAAATTCTTCCAAAGTCTCAAGGCTCTATATTTCTCTTTTTCTATCTTTCTTTCTCTGTATATCCCTCTGTCTCTCTTTGTATGTATGTATCCCTGTTGGCTCCTATTTATACGAGAAGGAGCAGAATCAATTAGTTTTAGTGAATCTTTCATTGAGAGATTTGATTTGCATTCATTCAGAGATCTGATTTGCATTCATCATTCATCTGGTCCTTTGGATTATTAGGTGCATTTTATTCACCATTGGATTTTAAATCCAGAGATTTGCCTTTGTTATTTCGGTTAGATTTTAAGGGGAAATCTTTCCAAGTTCAAGATTTTTCCATAAATAGGTGATATTTAATCACCTTTAGATTTTTAATCCAATCGGTTCCAAATAATCATTCTCCTTTGGAAAGATTTGAATGCTGTTCAGAATTTAATTCTGTTAAATAATGAGGCTTTGAAAGCCTGTCACGTGTGACCACGTGACCCTTGGTCACGTGTAGGCACGTGACCCCCTGGAACAAGCTTTCTTCTCCTTTCTGCGCTTTGTCTTCTGGCCGCTGTTCAACCGTCACGTGCCACTACGTGACCCCTGGTCACGTGTGAGCACGTGACCCTCTTCTGGAGCCTTTTCTTTGATTTAGTTAGGGGACTGATGTGCCTTTGCCGCTGTTTTCAAATGTCACGTGCCAACACGTGACTGCTGGTCACGTGTTAGCACGTGATGCCTCCCTCGTAAGCTTTCCTGATTTTAAATCAGGAAACAATCTCTCTCGAGCTCACCGAGACACGAATGACCATTGTAATTTGTCTTGTCTCTTGAACTGGTAAGCGGCACTGGACGGATGTGAATGAGCGGAACCCGGATTTTATATATTTGTGACAGATGTTCTGGATTTTGGCATACCTGTGGAAATTTTGTATGATTTGCATTATTTTGGACTGGGAACATGTAACCTGTAAATATGTAGCAACATAGATCAAAAGCACCTGCTTATAAACAAACGAGCAGATGAATGGACGGTATTAAATGCAATATTCTGGTATGAACACAGGTATGGATACTAAAAATCCATATCCCAACGGATTTTGTTGGTATCCTGATTCGAATCCGGATCCGACTTGGACACAAATTTTCTATCCGAATTCGGATCCAGATATCTGAACTAAGGGAACCCAATATCCAACTACTAATTACCATTAGTTATAGCTAAATTTATGGAAGGTCTGTGGACTTGATGTTGCATGAAAATGACCTAATTTCAAACTATTGAGACCCGTGTAGTTGACGTGAGTGTTTGAATCTAAAAAAATGGTTAACCTATTTAAATATTTTATTAGTTGTTCGTAATTAATCATGAATTTTTATATTTATCTGGATATTATTCGTTATCCGATTTTAGCGGATATGGTTTTTACAATATGCGATCCATATTCGTATTCGATTTGTAGCGGATACTGATAGTAAATTATTGTTACCGACAACTATCCGTTTCCGCATTCGCATCTGTAAATAGTTTCCGGATACGGATATAGTAATGCCTTGTCTGATTTGTATAATATCCGTTTACATCCCTACTGTATGTAGATATGGGAAACTCTACAGGGGTATAAATGGAAATATTCATCGAAGTTGCTAGGTAGGATTTTAAACTGTTTAGATGGAAAACAAAAGTAGAAATGCAAATCATAGAGAAGAGGTGACTTACGAAAAGTTTTAAGAAAAGTTTTGTAGGGCTGTTGCAGTTGGAGCCCGGTGTGGTTTTAACTACACGGAATCATAAAATTAAGTGTTTCGTTTAAAAAGTTGCTACTTCAATTTATAGTTGGAAAAAGAAATTGTGTTAAAAATCACGTAGTTACAAACTATCCTCAAATTGAGTGTTTTTGCAACTACATGAATTGGAATGAAAAATAGAATATAAAAGTTTGTTATTTTGTTACGATTAAATCCAAATAAACACATGTTTTGCAAAGCATGTGGTTACAACTACATTCTAGCCAAAAAGGGAAAGAAGTTGCGGTATTTGCCTTTACATATAGTTGTAAATATATTATTTTTCCAACTATAAGCAACCAAACTGCCCCTTTGTATACCAGCCATGTACATACGATCATGAGAAAGCAAGAGATAGGAACGTGAACCCCATCAAATTGTCTGATGAGAGAACAAGAGGTAGGAACATGGACCCCATCAAATTGTACGAAGAGAGTCCAAAATTTTTCATCTCTTTCTTTTCTTCTGTCCAAATGTATTACACGCAGCACAATAGGTTCACTCACCTCAAGTGGAAGATGATGAGTGCTTCCATCTAAACCATTCCATCATTTTTCTTTTCTTCTTGTCAAGGACAACATGCCTTTAATTTTCGGAAAAATTCTTTTCTACCCACTTGGTAGAATACATATAGGGGTATCAAAATTTTAATTAGATACAAAGTTGGTCATGATAATCCTCTACCTCTACCTAGGTACTTACATCCAGCAGGTCATAAAAGCCAGGATAGCTATTTGGACTATATCCTGTGGATAGTAAAAATATTACACTTAAGTTTCCTTTTTCCACGCCCATTTTGGGTTGGCCTTTTTTTTTGTGGGGCCTGATAAGCCATTAATATCAGGCACATGCTCCCCACATTGAGCCATCTTCTCACAGTGACTACACACTCATGTCTATCAACTGGCTTTGATGGAGTTGGACTATTTAATGCATTCAGAAAAATCCTTAATTTAACCCCCACACAAAGCTTTCTATAATTACTGGACAATCCTGAAAATTCAAGGGGTGGGTAAAGTTTCCAAAGCGAAGCTTGAGAGGCCACATACGAATTACCTCAAAATGCAGCGGTCGGAGGACAATTTTCCAGGAACCCAAAGCACATATCCTTGAAATCCAGGCGGCCGAAGATAATCTTCCAGAAACCTAATCCAAATATAGTTGAATGCCCGGGGGCGGGGGGGGCGGGGGGGGTTGTTAATTTTCCCCGGTAAAGGACAAAAAATTGCTTGAATGTGCTATAAATCTAGCTTTCTATATAATAATAATAATAAATATAGATAAATAGATAGATGGGATGAGTTTAAGGGGCAAATTAATCATTTGTTACGAACTCTATGTAAATAAAACAATTACTCATTCTTACAGTTACAAAAGACATAGGACCTTTTGATGCTACATACATATTTACAGACATGCAAAAGTTTTTATCATTTAAGATTAGCAAGCAAAACCCAAAGAGAACCGTTCCCTATGGAATGAAAATGCTTTGCTATAGAAGAAACAGTTATATGATCCCGGGAACAGTCTCGAGAAATTTTTTCCGAGAATAGCTCAATAAAACAATCAACTATTTTTCCGGATAATCGATATCGTTCATCTTGTTCTTCATGGCCTAATGCATGGATACACCAACTTACATGTGCTATGGATATTTACGCTCTTTTAGCTGCTCCTGCTGAAGCTTGGATCCGCTTATGCTTATTGATCTAAGAATGTAAACTCTTGTAGGGTCAAAAAACCGTTAATTTTGCTAAGTAACAGAGATTGATTGATTAATACATTCATTAGGTAAATAGAGATTAAGATGGAAGACACCGCACTATCCAAAACAAATGGTTGATATTGATTAATTGATGCATTCACGAAAAATTCATGGGAAATACCATTCTGAGGACTGGTTTTCCAAGAATATATTCACCAACTCTTGCTAAAGGCAAAAGACTTAAAAGATAATCAACCTCATCACAATTTCATCATTCATCACTTTGCTTTTCACTTAATTGAATACTAAAACAGTCTTTTAGAGTTAGCAACCATGGTATAAAACTTAACATGCTGCACTTAGAGCAAACAAGCTATCAGAATCAAGCCTTAATTTTTAAGTTCAAATCTTTTTGGTAGCTTCATCAAATAACTTGTCTAGCAGAAAAAAGTTCAAAGGTTTCTCACTTGCGATCTTAAACCAATGATTCTTCAAAAATAAAAAAATTGAACGACCACTCAAAAGCAATAAATCTATGCAAAACTTCTATATTCATCGCTATGAACGGTAAATAACACACTACAAATCGCTCCAGCGGATCGTTTCCGAAAGTTAATTCTAATCGACACGGCTACTTACAAGGCACAAAAACTTTCTTCAAATTACAACTTTTTTGTAACTAAAACTGAAAAAAATAAAATTAATACCCATTTTATCCCACTTCCCAAAATGCAGCCTAAACAAGAATTGGAACAAAACAAACAAGAAACCATAAGCTGCTAAACACTTTACAACCCATGTGTTTTAGTCTTTTTAAGTTTAGCTTCAGATGAAAGAATATGTATTTAGAGACCTTAGAAGATGGGCATGTGAAAGAAACTGAAAACTTGAGCCACACATATCATAAAGTATTTGCAGTTGAATGATTGTTCCAAACCATCTTTAAAAGGGGCATTAACTCTAAATATACCCATCAGATAATTAATTGATAACCAACATTTCTGTAACATAACTGTCATGCAAACATTTAGCCAAAGTTCGCAAAAAGAAAATTGCATGCATACTCAATACTGTAGCATTGATAATGCCCAACAAAAGACCTACAACTGTGATGATGGAGAAAGCTTACACAGTTCTTTATTTACAGAAAGAAACAGCTGCTGCAGATGAATCTCACTTCAAAAAGTGAGGATTCAGCAACCCAGAGATTTCAAGAAAACCGACCCGATCCCTGCCTCCGAAAATGCCCTTCAGCTTCTCGTCACACACGATGATCTTTTTGTTCTCCGGATCCTGCACCATGAAAATATATTTGGTGAGAATTTAGGAGAATATTTCATTGACACGATTTTATTGACTTACCACGAAAATTAAAAAAGCAAACATCAAATAAGATGGCACTATTAGAAGATAAAACTATACCCACAAGACCCTCGTCATAACTACGAGTTACAGGGCTACAGGTTCAAATCTTCATTAGGCACGTACCTACACGGATTAATTTAAAAGAAAAAAAATACCACTACACAAAACACACAAGATTGAGTAGCATGGCGGTTAGAATATAAAACCATCTCTCTCAACACTCATCATAACTTCAAAATTTTGATGCATTTTGATGCAGTGCAATGACAATAAAGATACAATAATAAAATATATAAGAAAAGGAATCCAAATCATTTATGAGTTTTGCTAAATTTTCTTATAAACTCGAGGAGAGGGCCCCAACAATTATGGATGACAATTTTCACAAGACAACATAATCTGGCCCGAACTCATCCGAGGTTTAGCATGTACGAGTCACATAAATAGATTGGCTCTCCTAACTCGTTTGTTATACAGGCTGGGTTTGCGTTATCCATTTTCATCCATTTAACCCGAATTCAACCCGTTTACTTTCAAGTAGAGTTGTAATATCATTCTGACTACTTCAATAGAGTTCAGGTATTATTCCAGGATTTTATTTAGGAGGTACGAAATTTGAGCTTCCAACAAATATTTTTTACATCGAACTCTCAAAGTTTCACCTAGATAGCAACCAACCCATCAAACAATTAGGTTACAAGAGTTGGGGAACGGATAACTGATTTATATGTGTATTGGATTAGGATTGATCATTTGCCCAATTAATACTGACTATGATCAAACATAGTTACAATATTCATGAATAATTCGGCGAATTCGTGTATTTTTGGCCGGCCGGTTAAATCTCCGATTTAATCGCCGTTCGCGAACGATTCGAATTTTTCGTGAATAATTCGGAAAATCAGCGAATAATTCGCAAAAAATGGAACCCATTGCCTCATATATTAATTTACATGTTATGCGCATGCTCATATAATAATTTCTTACTCGAAATCCTTCCGAACATTTTCCGAATACTTGCCTCATCTTTTCCGATTTTTTCTGGATAGTTCTCCAAATCCGATTTTTCGACCTCGCCGAATTATTCCTGAATACCGAATTTGTGACTGTGATCAAGCACAATTAGTCTATACAAACACAAGCAAAATGTACAAGAACAGAAGAGTGTACAAGAAAAGCTTCTATGAGATCATAGGTTAGAGATGGGGGTATGAAAGTGTGAACATACACATGCAGATATTGACAACAGAGATGGAGGTAATAAGTACGGACCTTGGGAAAGTGCAAGTTGTGGATATGTAAATTTTGTCCCAAAGTCAAATAGTAGCTAAGCTTGTGCCCGTGCGTGTGAAATTATTTGCTAAGTCCACATACGTAAAATGTACCAGTATTATATATTTATATGTATATCATAGTATGGAAAGAATGTGTTCGTATCACAAGTAAACTTCAGGAATTCTAAGGTGTAACATGTGAGAATAAACATGGTTATTAAAGAACTTTGTGTTGAAATTTGACTTAAATTCGGGATTGGTTAGAGATTAAATCTAATCTTTCAGATTTAAATCTAACCACTAGATTAAATTCATATTTATCTATAGTTTAAATATGGATTTATCTCATAACATTTATTTACTCTATAAATATGAGGCCTTCTTTAGGGTTTTTTGTATCCATAATTCTCTAATAATCTAAGCTTCGATTAGAGTAGGAGAGACGGCCAAGCGCAATCACGGATTGAGAGAGTTTTGTGAGGGTATTTCTTTGTAAAGGAGTGAATGGTTGGTGTAATCTCTTCTCATAGTGGAAGTTCTCGCCGCGGTTGCAGGATCACGTGCGAGTTTGCGCCGAACATTGGTAAACCTTGTATGTCTTTTGTGTTGGTGTGTTCGTGTGATTTGGTATCTGTCGGTTTATCTTTTTCAATCTACCCTAAAACAACGGTCTTGGATTTCCGTTGTGCTTTGATAAATAATACTTACAACATTTTGAATGTTTACCCTCTTTAGGATTTCTAACGATCATGTTGTTAAGAAAAATATAGAGGTTAAACAAAACAAGTTTTAGGCTTTGAAAGTTTGACTAGAAGATTCTGAGGTTCAAGACTTCCGATAAACGCAAGCACTTACCGTGAATTACACCCTATTGTCTTGAGAAATACTTAGACGGGATACTTCTACATCACATCGTTTACATGAAAGATCACATCATATATGCTTGCAAAAGAAATATAAAGAAAACATGTTCATCACATTTTTAAGGATTTAATATTGTTCATTCTATACCGGTTTATGAATAATCAAGTGCTATTAACCCCATAACTGCTAATAAGTACATGTACCAGGTTTTTAAGGGTACGAGTCACAAACTGTGCAAAACACATGCAATCTATGCAATTTCAGGTTCAAATGGGTGACGGATAAAGATAACGGACAAAACACGTGCAATGTTAAACTAACTTTAACTAAATAAACATTGTTGAGGGCTTCTCCATGTATGTGAAATGTGAAAGTTTAAAAATACGGAATCACGAAATCGCATAGTTGTAAATACTGCAATCAACATTTGCGATAAGCAAGTGATGAGTACGAGTCGCCCTCAGAGAAACAGTGTTAACAACGATACTTTAGACGGGCTATTTAAAGAATGAATGGTTTTGGAGTTTGTTTTGTGATTTACAAGTTCTAAAGAACAAAATGAATAAAGAATGACCTGCTAGAAACAAGATGTCGATAGAACTGAATAGTTATAATCCCTACTTTCTCCTTCAATCCATTTCTTACTAAATACGAGTTGTCGATCCGTATTAACAAGTTAAAACTCCTAGATAGCTACTAACTTGGTGTTTGTGAGCACGAGCTATCAAAACACATACCGTTTAAAGTAGTGGAGCATATTCCGTCCAAACTGCACTTTAGCTAGCAACTAATTAGATTAAAAATAACTTAAAGAGACTTGGATTGGGGGAGTTAACAGAATGCGAGTATAGGCAAGCCTTCCGTACACAAAACCGTCGACTAGGTTGGATGTCTTGCGAGTGTTTTGGCTAGGCCATCCACGCAAGATCACCACTCGGTTCCCTTGTCCTTCCATTTCTTTAATTTATTGCTAACTCTCATCTCAATCAATTACGACTTTTCCCCATAACCGGATTCAAGTGAACATGCTAGTCTTGTATCGAGAACTAGAGAGGTTGAAAAGTCATGAATCAAGAGATTCGTGTTTGCTTATGAAGAAGTTCAATTCTTTATAATATCGGACCAAAGAATTAGAAAAGACTAAAAACAATCATTAACCATCCTTCCTCTTATCCTAGCAAGTTAAGAATTACTAACTAATCATGAAAACAATAAAAGAACACCTAAGGAAATGAAAACAACAAGAAATCATAAAAACAACATGAATTAAAAAGAAACAACATAAAGAAAATAAGCTAACTAATAAAAACATGAAATACTTGAAATTAAAACTAACTTTAACTTATAAAGTAACACTTACACTAGCTCTAGAAAGAAGAACGGTATTAATGGCTAACTACAAACTGAACTTACACTAAAATACCCTAAACTTGCCTAATCTAGAGCTAAAACTAATTCTATACTATATCAAATGCTTCCCTATAGATCGGCTATTTATAGAGGCTTCATGGTGGAATTTGCACATGACCAAAGACATGTGGAGCCCAAGATGGAGACATGCCAAGCCCGAGCTCATTTGGAGCTTGTATGGCCGTCCAAGACTACAAATTCCTTGTGTGATCTTCTGTGCTTACTTGCAACTCTCTGGCATGCTCCCAATTTGATAAATCTTTGTAGATCGCTCTCGGGTACAATGGTCAACATTTTCGGCTACTTTTGACAATTTGTCTCTTTTTTCACATTCAACGCATGTTCAATTGCTTTTCAAAGCTTTTGTGCTGTACATTAACTTTTCTTGTCTAGTCAAGACAAGGAGGAACTCTCTTTTATCATGTTCTAAAAGCCCGTGAGTCGCACGTAAAGGATTTGAGCGATCGTTGCACGTGTTCAGTCTGTTTTCTTCATCCGTCACCCATTTGAACCTGAAATTGCATAGAATGTGTGCTTTGCGCTGTTTGTGACTCATACCCTTGAAAACATGTTACATATACTTATTAGCAGCCATAGATGTTGAGGCCAAAAATTTCACTCCATTGACCAAAAGTCAAAGTCAAACCGCGAACAAGTAGACCCAAACCCAAAACTAAGTCAAGTGGGCCTAAGCACGGCCCAGGCAAGCGAGCCCAAGCCCAAGTCGGGTGGGCCCATGCCCAAGTCAAGCCCAAGCATGAGGGGGCAGACCCCATGTCATGAGAAACAGAATGTAATAAATAAATGTAATATTGCAAAGAATTAGGAAATTAGTGTAAAAAAATAGGCATAAAGCCAAATTATGTGTGCAAAAGGAAATGAGCACATGGGCATGAGAGAAGCAAAATGTCATTTTGTAAAGCCCAGGAGATTATGTGTAAAATATAAAGTCTATACAAGGCAACATTATGAAGAAATTGATAACTTTGATTCCATACTATTCTAGGGTTTTTGAGCCTCCTCTCTCCTCAAGTTTTCTCTTCTTCTTCTCTTTTTCAATTAAATCATAGGAAAAATCTCTTTTCTAAAAAATAAATAGATTTACACCACAAAACCCATTGAAAAGAGAGTGAATCTCCCATCAAATCCCAAAAAGAGATATTTTTGCATCCTTCTTTCTTCTTAAGATCCAAAAAGGAAAGAGGAAGGAAAACCCATATCCAAAAACCCCATTGGGACAAGTCCAAAGGCTTGGAAAAATGAAAAGAGACCCCTTCGATTCCTTCAAGATCCAAGATCCAAAAATTTGAAAATTCAAGAGAGCCTTTTTTGGACCAAAATAGGAGAAGATTTGGGGTGACCCCATCAAAGGGTACCCCTTTGGGCTTTTCCCCTGGAGAAACCCCAGGAGCTTAAGCTCCACAAACGGGAGCGCAAGCTCCACAGATGCATGCCCAGCCCCTCTCAGGCGCAATGCGCACCCCTGGGGCACACGCGCATGCGCCAGTCCCCTTCGAGCGCAAGCGCAGCACCAAGCACATGCTCACTCGCGCCACATCCCAGGAGCGCCAGCTCCGCCAAAATGCTTCCCCTTCCAAAAAATTTCTAACGGGACGCTATCCTGCATCCTGCAAGAGAGTTGATAGCCCCTTTGACCCTCAACCTCCTATTCGGGTAGCAAAACCCCTGTAAACTCTGGGAGGCTCCCGACATGCCCAAAGCACTCCTAAAATGTGTTGTCAAAATACAACACGCGCATATTGCATGCTGAGTTCGCATGATTTACACGACCCGTTGATCGGAGTCTCACCTCAAAAGCAACAAGTACTTAACGGAAGTTTTGTCCGCGGCTGCCGAATATTAGAATCCTCACAATCAATAAATCCCGGTCTACCATAGGTAGAGAGGATCTGTACAACGCTTGACAAGCGACGCGCAATCCTATCCCAAGAGGGTGACGAAAAAACACTCTACAGATTCTGGCACATCCGTGGGATCTATCTCTCCTCTCATCTCTCAGGTCAAGCGAACTCAGTCAAGACATACGTTTGTACGTAAAACCATACTCCTTCATTCAGACCAACTCTCAACAATAATCAACAATGATGACATTTCGAATGCTTCTTAGTCGCAAGTAACGGATGACTACGAGGGTCTACTCGCCGTTCTTCGCTTCGACCTTATGTTCGATGGCCAATAAAGAACCACTTCACATACCTGCTCCATAAGCTCACGTCCGAAATGACATTAAACTAAAATTTCTTAAGTTTTCAAGTTACGTCCGAAATGACTTTAAACTAATCTATACTAAATTTCCGGGAAAACAAGCTCAGCTTCCAACACAACCACCGTCGCATACACAATCAAGGCTACCGCCAAAGTGATTCTCTCGTCAAATCTCGTGCAGTAAGGGGCAGGACATCAATCCAACTGTTGGATATGTATGCCTTAGAGGCCATTATTGTATATGTATACATATGGATGCTTGGACATATAAACGTACAGGATAGTCTTGCTCTATATGATAGTATGCTATTTGGTTTGACTTTATCTTAACATGTTAATGTTTTACTTGCTATTACATATCTTCTATACATGTTGATAAAGCCCGTAGAATCCATGCTAGACTACCTGCGTTGTGAAGGAGATCATACTTGTGGGAGCTGGGTAGTCGGTACGCACATTCTTAAATGATCCCTAGTTGTGGAAGTATCGAGACTGGGCATCGATATTCCCGAGTAGACTAGTGTATACGTTTCTAGACCCTGACGAGGGGCGATGGTTTGGTCCCGCAACCATTGGTCTTTGACCTAAAATCGTATACAGGTGCTCACTGGGGGTGAGTACACCGGACGGACTCGCCGAGAACTTCCAGATGGTACTATACCTATCGTCGAATGGAAGTTCTCAGGTGATATGAGTACAGGTTAGTCTTTTGACTTGAGATCGTCATTTGTCTCGTGTGAGTTCCCACTGTGCTTTGATCACTACCCTACCACGGCTCTACTGATGCGTGCAAACAGGTTTTGGTTGGATACAGTCCCGAACCATATGGAGGCAGTGAGCGATTGTCGGGGATTTGTCTCTCCCGGTATTTGGAGTCCATGTCGCACTGTGTTTAATTGGTCAGGACCATAAGACCTTGGCCAAGGCAGTTGAGATTTACTGATAGGCTGATCAGTAGTTTCCCGGATTGGTCCTGAGCCGCATCAGCATGAATTACCAGGTTATCAGGGTCTGACGTTTACCACCCCCTAGACCCGGTATGCGATACTCTCAGACGAAAAGACCGGACTGTACGGAGATTGTCACAAATAGGCTCAGTAGGGATCCGGATGAGTTTGCTTGTCGGCCTTCCTTTTCGACAGGTACCCGGGTAGCTGTTACGTACAGCTAGTGCCGTTGACGTGCTTGTGGTTATGGATTTATCAAGTAACTCACTGTCGGTGTACTGTCGAATCTTTAGAGTCCCACACAGAGCGTTTTTCTGGTCCAGGCGAAATGATATGGTAGCCGTATTGGATACGTGCAGGGTCTCGATCGATTGATGTACTTTGTACTCGGACTTTCGATCGGACAGTTGGTAATACTAGCCGGCTCGGGTATGAGCCGGATTATTAAATCAGGTATTGATTTAATGGTTTATATATATGTATTTCGATATGTATATTCTAATATTACGTTCTTCGTGTTATTCTATCTCTTTGAGCATTCGGGTTTTTATCCGAATGCAAATATATATATATATATATATATATATATATATACAGCAGACTGTAATCCGTATTTATTACAGATTACCTTCTAGAAGATGGCCACCACATTATGTTTTTTCCCATTTATTTGATAAATGGAAATGAGGTGTAAAGTGTGAGGTATGGGAGGAATGGAGATAACCATGCTTCAATATTTAACAAATAAATTTTTAATTCATTTGGAGTCACTATTGAAGCATGGTTGTTGATTGTTTATTCAAAAAATTCATACATAAAACCTTTGTGTTGAATTTCTCTCTCATGGTTGCTTCATTATTTTCTTGAGCTCCCATTTCTCTTCATCTCCTCCCTCCTTTTGATTTCCTCCACTTTCATTATCTTCCTCTTTCACTACCCTCTCATGAGTTGAGAAACAAATGAAGAGGCAAGGTAGAGATAGTAGAACACATAGATCTTCATACTACATCCTAGAAAACTTGGATTAGCATCCCAAGTTCTCTAGTTGCTCCTTTTGTTACTTTGTTAGGAGCTAGAGCCATGGATCACATCTCTCGGGTGGATCATCTACGACAAAGAAGAACCGGAGAACAAGCTCGATCCCGGAGGACCGATGGAGCCGGAAATGGAGATCAAACAAGTTCAAGGTGGCCACTTGGAGTACATGACGAGGAAAGAAGACCGAATGACTTGGGTCGCTTTGGGAGAATCCTTTCCATGGTAGATAGCACTACTTTAGTTTTCCTAGTTAGGTTTATGGTAAGATCCGGATTAAAAATTATTCTAGTGTCATGTTTTAATCGTTAGAAAAAAATTTGTTCCGCATTTGGTCACGGTAGTTGGCCGGGACACTAGCGTAACCGTTCACCAACTCAGGCCCATCATATTCTCTTCAATCTCCATCAGCGCCCCTGCCGCGGAGACTCCAATGAGCCAAATCAATAGATCGGCTTCAAAAGGAAAATGATCGAATATCATAACCCCAAGGGTGCCTGAACCAAAGCAAAATTTAGTGTTCGGGTGGCTTTGTATCTTTCCATCTGGGGACAAAGCCATCAACTCACATGGGGCAACAAGATGTCCCAGGCCAAGCCCAGGCAAGGCCTATAACGACCGCAAATGCAAGTATCTTCTATAGACTGTTTATTGGTCAGCCCAAAATGGCCGCCAAGGAATCAGATGCATGACAAGCCTTTAAAAATGAAGAGTTGAATAAGGAACGACTATAGAGTAAAATAAGAAGGCTAAAGTTCCCGCTAAATTGGAGTTCGTCGGATTCCAAGGACGTGGCTACCCGTGACAAAAGCCAAATCCGCCGCGCAAAATCAAAATAAAGAACTCAAACATAGGGTACCAACTGTATCCAAATTCCCAGTCGAACTGACTGCTCTCATTCGTTTGTCCTTCCTTGAAAGGAGCGGACCACGACAACAATCCAAAAGCCCAGCAAATAGCATTACCAACGAACGAATACACAATCCATACGGTCTACATGGTAGGACCCGAAAGGAAAAAATCCTTCTATGCTTCACAACCATGATAAAGATAGGGTTGCCGCTGTCCAATCCCGGATTGGATCAGAAGACTCTACACGGGCATCTGGAAAAAAATGACCCTCAATTTCTGAAGAGTTGACGATAGGGATGGCCCAGTCTCCATCAACAAAAATACGGAACGAGCAAAATTCCTAGATCTTCAGAAGCAGCTTCATGATAAGACAAGGCGTCAACAAGGCCAAATAAAAAATAAGTGCAACATTGACCCTTAAGTCGTTAAGCTGGGAAATAAAAGGAAGAAAATGGTTAGTCCAGAAGAAAAGGGGCACGAATGAAAATCTGAAAAAGCTCCGTGAGTAAAAACAGCAAGGCAATCCGCGAGCTTGTGAAAACCCGAAAAGGCGCAAACTCGGGGAAATAAATCCTTCTCGAAAATGATGAGTTGCTCCTGAAACCATATTTCAGTGTAGCGATTCAGATACCACAAATCTCCAAATCCTACAAAGTTGAATGATGAGTCGCTCCTGAGACCATATTCCAGCGTTAGCGATTCAGACGCCAACAAAATTACAAATTCCCAAATTTCTCAAAGGCAAATGATGAATTGCTCCTGACACTATACTTTAGTGTTAGCAACGTTGATGTCAGCACAAACTTCAAAAACCCAAATTCCAAATCCAAACTCCGAATCTCATCTGACTATGTTCCCAAACTCAAAATGTCACGTCGGAAAGGGCTGGAGATGCCTAAATCAAGTTTAATCAAGCAAATCAAGCCCCTACGCCGGAATCAAGCTCCGCCTCGGGATATCTACCTCTATGTTGGAAGCCCAACAAAGAGAGCCCTAAGTCGCTAAACTGGGAATTGATGACCCCTAAGTCGTTAATCTGGGAACAAATGAAATGCTTTCACGGCAAATGATTATTCACTCCTGATACCATATTCCAGTGTAGCGATGTTGATGCCGAACAAAAACCCAAATTCCTGTCACACTCAGCAATGCTTCCAAGCTCAAAAGTCCTGCCAAATAAGGCAAAAATCAAACAAATCAAATCAAAGTCCCACCCGTCTGTGCTTCCAAGCTCAAAAGTCTCACGGAACGGACAGGAAACACCCAAAGTAAATTAAATCAACCGAGTCAACCAATGACGTCGACGGAATCAAGCTCCACTGCCGGAATTATGCTCCGCACCTCAGAATCAAGCCCCGCACCTCACAATTACGCTACACGTCTCGAAACCAAGCTCCACGCCTCGGAACCAAGCTCCGCTCCCGGAACCAAGTGGCGTGCCTCGGAATTATGCTCCACGCCTCGGAACCATGCTCCACGGAATTATGCTCCACGCCTCGGAACCATGCTCCACTTTCGGAACCAAGCTCCGCCCCGGAATCAAGCTCCACGCTTTGGAATTATGCTCCATCCTGGAATAATGCTCCACCTCGAAAACAAGCTCCGCCTCGGGATACCGACCTCTACGTTGCTAAAAGATAATCAAATCAAGCTCTCCACGAAAGAAGATCCATCAATTTCATGCACACGACCCATATATGGAGTGCATTCATTGATGAGGCATTTTATTGGGTCAAAAATTACACCTCATTGACCAAAAGTCAGTAAAAGTCAAACCGCGAATAAGTGGGCCCAAGCCCAAAACTAAGTTAAGCCCGGCCCAAGCAAGCAGGCCAGATGGCCCTATGCCCAAATCGAGCCCAAGCATGAGGGGACCGACCCCATGTCAAAAGAAACAAAATGTAATAAAATAAATGTAATAATGCAGAGAACTAGGAAATTAATGTAAAAGAATAGGCATAAAGCCAAATTATGTAAAACCCGTGGCTCATATGCAAAAAGAAATGAGCATATAGACATGGAAGAAGCAAAATGCCATTTTGTAAAGCTCAAAGGGTTACGTGTAAAATGTAAAATCTATATAAGGCAAATATTATGAAGAAATCAGCAACAACTTTGATTCCATACTATTCTAGGGTTTTTGAGCCTCCTCTCTTCTCAAGATTCCTCTTCTTCTCCTTTTCGATTAAATCAAAGGGAAAATCCCTCTTTTCTAAAAAAACAAATAGATTTACACCACAAAACCCATTAAAAAGAGAATGAATCTCCTATCAAAATCCCCACAAGGAGATTTTTGTATCCCTTCTTCCTCAGGATCCAAAGAAAGAAAAGGAAAAAGAACCCATCTCCAAAAACCCCATTGGGACAAGATCCAAGGCTTAGAAAAGTGAAAAGAGACTCCTTTGATCCTTTCAAGATTCAAGATCCAGAGATGTGAAGATTCAAAAGAGTTTTTTTTAGGCCAAAATAGAAGATTTGGGGTGACCCCATCAAAAGGTACTCCTTTTGGGTTTTACCCTTGAAAAAACCCCAGACGCTCAAGCTCCACAGAAGCATGTCCAGCCCTTCTCGGGCGCGCAATGCGCAGCCCCCTTAAGCGCAATGCGCAGCACCCCCTTCGGGCGCACCCGCCGCTTCCTGAGGTGCATGCGCCAATCCCCTTCGGGCTCAACCGCAGTGCCTAGCACATGCGCACTCGCGCTGTAGGGTTACTAGGCACTATCACAAGGTTCTACAAGACATCAACCATGCCAAAATCAAAATTTTCAAGTGCCGAACAAACCTAACCAAGATCTTAGACTAGAGATTAGGCAAAACAATGAGCAAGTAAACAACTTTACTTCTAAGAGTTTGGAATTACAACCTTTGTAGTCCGTTCCTTTGCTTCATAAGCTCCGAGTAGTAGTCCTTTCGCCGCGATCATCATGTACCCGAACTCTAGAGAGGCTCCATGAAGAGAAAGATGCAACCTTACTTCCGATCTTCAACAACTAAGATGATTTACCTTGAAGAAACTCAAACCCAAGCTTTTGCTTCACTAATCAAGTATTAGCAAAGCAAACACCTTAATCTAAGTAGATAGAATAGATGAAGATGATGAAGTAGGAATTTAGCTCCTTTTTGTTTTCAATTTCTCATTCATTATCATCACATGTCAAAAAGCTAGAAAACTTTTTTCAAGAGGAAGAAGATCAAATTCATTTGTGATGAATAATGAAAATATTTTTTGTGAGGTTAGAATTGCAACCATGGGTTAAGAAAGAAGACTTAACCCTTGTAGAGAATTAATTATGGTAAAGGGTTTGGGTTGGGTTAAGAAATATCTATACAAAATATCATAAGTCAAAGTCAAAGCTTCATGAAAGCTCCATCCAAGTTTAACCCAAATCCAAACCCTAATCATATTTAAACTCCACAAAGTATGTTGCATTTGTAACCCTAACTTGTTACAATATTATATATCACATATACAATATTTATTGTAACAAAATAAATAATACAATTAACATATATCACATATATATCAATGTATTATCCAAGTGAAAAAGAATCTTTAAGTTAATATTAGTTAATGTAATATAATATATCAAATATATAATTATACATTAAATTATCGAATCAACACTTGATCTGATAATCCGGCTATTTCATAAATAACCGACTAATATAATCTGTATCAGTTCATTGAATCAACACTTGATCCGATGACCCGGCTATATCACATATACCCGGCCGATATCACAAATTGCGAGAATCTAATACGGTATCGTATACACGTATTATTCTCGGTCCCGGACATATCTCATATGTGCTCCTACTCCGTTTTGCCTGAGCCAGGAAACCTCTGTGTAGGACTCTAAAGAATCGTCAATACGCCGGCAGTAGGTGATGATCATATCAAACGCCCACAAACTGCAAGCGATCAGCTAAACGTAACAGCCACCCAGGTATTGAGCGATCAGAAGATCAACAAGCAAGCCTGTACATTCTCCCGCGAATCCAATCAGTAACACTCCCGTACAGTCTGGTCTCTTCGTCTGATATGTCGCATATCTCGCCTAAGGGTGATAAACGTCAGACCCCAATAGCTTGATAAGTCGTGTCGATATGAGGTCCATAACAGTCCGAGAAACTACTGATAACACTTACCAGTAAATCTCAGCAACCCTGGCCAGGGATTTTCAGTTATAGCCAATCGAACACAGCGCAACATCAACTCCCTATACCAGGAGAGACGAAACCCCTCATATCGCTCATTGTGTCCGTGTGATTCGGAACTGTACCCAAAAGCCACCGTTTTGCACGCCCTCTTGGACGTGGTATGATGGAAATCAAAGCACAGTAAGAATCACACAAGACTCTATGACGATCTCAGGTCTACAGACTAACATGTACCAGTGTCACCAGAGAACTGCCATCTGACGTGAGGTATAATACCATTTGGGAGTTCTCGGCGAGTCCGTCCAGTGTACCCAGTCTCCACTGAGCACCCGTATACCTTCTCTGATATCAAACACCAATGGATATGGGATTATCCATCGCACATCATATGGGTCAAGAAGCGCATACGCTAGTCTACTCTGGAGTATCGATGCCATGTCTCGGTACTACCACGACTAGGAACATTTGAAGGATGTACTTAGCGACTACACTGTCCTCACTAGTATGATATGCATCATAGTCCTGGTAGTCAAGTACTCATCCTAAGGGCTTTATCAACATGTAACATAGAGACAATCAGACTACATTTTAAGATAAAGAGCAACCAGATAGCATACTATCATGTCGAGCAAGAAAGTCCTCCCAATATATGTCCAAGCATCCACTACAATATACATCGTATGTACAGTAATGGCCTCTAGGGCATACATATCACTAACAATCTCCCACTTGCACTAGGGCCATCTGTTGTGGTATCGCATACCCAATAATCAGCTGTGGTTGAAGTATCTCATACTCAACCATCCCATAAAAGTCTCTACCGGGAAATAGGCCTTTGTGAGTGGATCCGCTCTGTTGTTCTCTGTGTCTACTCTCCTAACCTCGATCTCCCTGAAGATCAACCATCTCCATGATCAGGTGATACTGCCTAAGAATATGTCTGGATATCTGATGGGACGGGGGTTCCCAGGCATAAGTCACAACTCCATTGTCACACAATGGTAGAAACAAAATTCATCTCATGAACTTATATATATCCAGACTGCCTCTTTGGTAGCATCCTTGGTAACGATGTATCTTGCCTTTAATCGTCTAGTATGTCACGGGATTTAACTTGGAACTCTTCCAACATACCGTCCATCCACTGAGGGTAAAGACAATACCTGCGACTGACATTCAGTCGTCCTTATCACCCTGAAACATTTCCAGTGATTCTCCCCAGGATCGATTGATACCATCTCACTACAACTAGTGAAAATCCTAACATCCAATTAGATCTATCCCATAGATCCATAACTCAGGATTTATGAGGTATCACTTTGATCCTATATGGAGAATCCATGTGATAAGTGGAGATTGACCGAGCGTAGCATAGGAAACTCCTCCCCTATCAAGAGTATGTCATCCACGTACTATACAAGGATCACCACCATACTCCCTACTACCTTTTTGTATGTACTTGGTTCATCTACCATTTTGATGAAGTCCAACTCTTTGACTACTACATCAAAACAGACGTTCCAACTCCGCGATGCCTAATTTATCACATAAAACATCTTGCACACGTTTCCGCTGCTCTCACTGTCTACGAAGCCCTCTGGTTATGTACTTATAGACGCTCTCTTCCAAATCATCATTTAGAAAAGCAGTCATGACACCCAACCGCCAGATATCGTAGTCATGGTATGTAGCAATGGCAAGTAGGATCTGGATGGACTTAAACATATCTTTGAAAGTCTCAACTTTTCCATGTACACCAAGTAATCTTCTCAAGATACACTTACTGCTGATGGGGATTTAACTCTTCAGATAAAGCAACCAAAGTCCATACTTTGTTGGTGTATAAGGGTTCCATGTCAGATCGCTGAGCATCCAGCCATTCTTACAGAGTCCCACTCCTGATGGCCTGCTCGAAACTAGTTGGGTTATCATCTCATGATGCAATCCTCGCTCCCACTGTCATAGAGAAACCGAAGTATCTCTCAGGTGGGTAAGAAACCCTACTAGATCGGCGGAGAGGCCGAGATTCGTTAGAAACTATTGAATCCTTTGGGTTTACCAAATCATCAGCTGCAGTTTGTATAGCTGGAACTCCTTCCAGTTCTACCTCATGACCACTAATTTCTACACAAGAAATTACCTTTCACAAAGGTGGCATCCTGAGAAACAAAACATCTTTTGTTCCTCGATGTGGTAGAAGATATCCCTTTGCGAATGCTTGGGATATCCAACAAACTTCCACAGAACTGACCTTGCCTCGAGCTTGTCCGGATTTTTGCTTTAATGCATAGGCTGGACAACCCCAAATCTTAACATACTTAAGATATGGGCTCTTCCCATTCCATATCACATATGATGTGGTAGGCATCTAATTTGATTAAAACCCTATTCAATAGGTATGCAACTTCTCAAGTGCATAACTCCCTGAAGAAAATAGGAAACTCGGTAGTACTCATCATAGAGCGCACCATATCAAATAGGGTGTGATTGCTCCGCCCCGATACACCGACGTGCTGTGGTGTATACGGAGGAGTAATGCTGAGAGAGAATCTCATTCTCCTTTAGAATAGTCCAGGAATCCCGTGCTCAAGTATTCTCCTCCCTGATCACATCAATGGACATAATACTTATACCCGTTTTGGTTTTCTACTTCTAACTTATATTTTGTGAATATCTCAAAAGTTTCGGACTTGTGTTTCAACAGGAACATATGTCTGAATCTTGAGAGATCATCAGTGAATGTAATGAAGTACAAAGAACCGGTCCTGGCATATATAGACAGGGGACCTTACATACATCATCATGTATCAATCCCAAGAGTTCACTAACTCTTTCTCTGTTTCCAATAAACAGAGTTGTGGTCATCTTATCTTTATGACATGACCAGCAAGTTTCACAAGATGTAAATTCAAACAAATTTAAATATGCATCTCTATGTAACTTAGCTAGTCGGGTCGCATTGATATGACCTAGTCTACCATGCCTCAAGAAGGATTCGTTCAATTCTGAACTCTTCCTCTTGTGTGTTCTGTACGTTTAAGAACTGTAATTTGATTTAAAACGTCTATGCTTTTAGATAACATGCCTGAACTGATCAACTCTTGATATAGGAAATGTTCAAAATATTATCCAACATTACAAAATTATATCCTTCTTTATTAAATAAAGAGATTGATATGATGTTGTATATCAGGTTCGATATCTAATAACATTCGTTCAGAATCAATGTATTTTGGTAATACAGGGTGATAATTGCCAACTGACTTGGCTTGCAACAATTGCACCGTTTCCAACTCTTGAAACTTATCATCCGTTCTCAGTTCTCTACCTATCTGTAGCCCATGTAACAGATTACATATGCGGGATCCTGATCCGGTATCTCATACCTAGGACATAAAGGATACTGAGAAACAGTTCTCTATAATGAACACACCCGAAGATGATGCATCAGCATGTACTTTCTTCGTTTGGGCGGCACGGGAATTCTGGTAATCCCCAAATTCCTGCTCTGTCTTATAACAATTATAAGTTTGAGCGGGACCAACGTTCCCTAGCACAGTATAACAAACGGGTTCGGTCAATACATCCGTATTATTATCTTGATTAAGGCGTAACATGGTCGCTACCTGGAGAGAAGAAAACACTCAGCGTATACTCTTGCAAGATTAGATTGGTTATTAATATATCTAATCAGGATGTCTCCCACTGTTTTAGTCAAATCTTCCATCAAACCCTAAAAGAAAATACTAGCCGAGATTAATTACACCATACAAGTTCGCCAATCTTTCAGCCAGGCTAGTGCCGGTACTTTGAGGGAGGTTCCCCGTGCTTTCGCACGGACCTAATTAAAATAAACCTCATTTTCCCAGAGGCGTAACCTCGTTGACACCTTTCTAGACACCTACTTGATCAGCTAATTGTAATATGTAAAACTCTTCCAGGAGTAACTCTTACTCGCAGTGGGTATCGGGATCTAACTATCTCCTAGAAGGTATGCAATCTCATTGCAAATTCAACACTTGAAATTCCCGATAATATTTTACCCTTAACATCCTATGACCTTGACGAATGCCAAACAACCCATAGTCCGCTAGTTAAGTTCAACCCGTCATTTCCTGATTTGAATTAAACCCACCCGCACGACCGTTGATGAATGCCAAACAACGCCGTACGAATACCCTAACTCAATCGCATCGTATGCTAGCAGATAAGCACTAGTTAGCTACCGTACACTACGTCTTGACGAATGCCAAACTACCGCAGCACGAATACTAAATAGTACTTATCTGAAATGACGGAGGGCTACGACAGGTTTTTAAGAAAACCCTTTGCGTAATGAACTTGATATCGTCGTAGAATCGAGTGATTTTAAATGGAATGTTTTTGAGGCTTTTCTAGTTTTGCTAAAGAGGTCACTCCCGGTGAAGGGATCTCGGCTCTTTCCTTATCAAATAAGGTGCAGGATATTTCACAAATACCGCTGTGCAAAGCCAAACTATAGAAGCAATCAAAAGACAAACCGAGTGTGTAGCATCTGCTAGTTTCGCTAAAGAGGTCACTCCCGATGAAGGGATCTCGGCTCTTTCCTTATCGAATAAGGCGCTGGATATTCTACAAGGAATACCGCTATTCATAGCAAGAACTAGAGCTACCAGTTTTTAAACAAGTTTACAAAATCTTTAGGTTTCTTTTATTTCATTAATCTCATTAATGAAGTCCCATTTTATTATGCTTCACAAGCATCACATTTGAAACGAAATCAGCAATATAACATATATCTCATATATATAATATAAATATTCGTCTCAGGCAGTAATATGATCTCATCACAGAACATTGCAGTAGAAGAACATATATGAAATATTGGACATACTAGGAGGTCCGTGTTTTAACACGAGCCTGTATAAAACACGGATTCCACGGTCGCGATGAATAGCCAAGCACACATCCCTGACCCCTACGAGAGTAGCAAGTAAGCTTGCCAATTCTAGGGTTAAGAGATTCGGTCTCGACTCCTCGAGATGGCCTCCCACTAGACCAGAACCTGGTTACTTGTGCTCTCCGCCTTGCGTCTATCCTAATGCGGAAAAGTAAATAATATACAAAAGTGACATCATCCTCAACCTGGAAGTGCCCCAATAAAAGAATATTACATACAAATGAATTTTACATGAATGAAAAAGAAAAACTCTCATCTCACATAAAACCCCCGGCTATTCAGAACACGACGATCCAATATAACATATCACAACACATAACATCACATGTCATCAACGTAAGTAAATATGCGTATCCCAATTATCGTTGATGTATAGTAACGAAACCGGCGATACACCACATATTACACTTACGGTCGCAGAAAAGAAAGTGTAAAACTACAACAGTTAGAATCCGCAACCTCCTTAGACATCGCATGCCTAACCAAATGAATTCCTTAGACATCGCATGCCTAACAATTATAAACCCCATTATAGTCTCGATCTCAAAAACATTTTTCAATATCTAGTCAGGCAATTCAACAAGATTCCTGACATCCTGATCGAATACTCATCGAAAACTTTAGTAGACGGCTGCACCCCCGATGCCGTCGACAAAGTGCACTACGGCGGAACACCGCTGCCGCGAGCACCCGAACGGATGCTTTTGGCAACGGGGTTCTCCTACAGTCACTTGGTCGGGGCTATGGGGCGTGGCTATCTATTAAGTTTACCCAGCGAGTATCCGCGTACGCTACGTGATTACAACGGACTTTTGATCACATCAAAATAACGTGGCAACCGATTATCTGAGACTAAACTGCTAGATTTATAACATTCAAATTAGTTATCTCATTACTTATGGATACCAAATATTGTAACACATTTCGGATAAATAGACAATGTTAAATTTTCCGATCGAATAATCAAACACCCAATATTTCCCAAATAGCTCAACACTTGAGCGGAGTTCAAAAATCCTGGAACATGTCACAACCTCAATGAACCAGCCGTAGAACGGTTACACCAACGCCTCACATGTGGCAACGCTAAACTACTACAAACCCTAGGGTTCAGTGGCAGTTTTGACGGTCACATAATCGAGTTAAGGTTACGTTCTTCTAGAGGGTCCACAGATACGCTTGCATGATTTTCCGAAAGTTTCAAACTTGTGGAAAAATCCAACACTTGAAAATTTTCCGTCAGGGAAAAAGTGAGTTATTGATATCCGTTCGAACTTTTTAACACGTTCTAAATTACCCGAAAAAACTAAACGATGGTAAACTTTCCGATCGAATCAACGAATTCTAAAGATCTCCAGAACACTCAACACTTGAGTAATATTAAAAATTCCCAGAAGCATGTAGTAATACCTACGGATATTACTTAGAAACAGCTATCCCTAATACCTAAGTACGGCCGCGGAACCGCCGCGCAAAGCATGGTATTGCCGCGGTTCCGCGGCGACTTGAGGGAGTTAGGAGTTCGTATTTCACAGTAATCCTTAGAATTCCCTGCTTAATTTTCTGAGTATTTTTAATACGGAAAAAACCAACTTTTTAGAAAATTTCCAGAGAGGGGGTCTAAAACGATGTTTCGGGGTTCGATCAGACTTTTAAGTTCGTCTAGACAACGCCTAAAGCTCTAGCCTTGCTCCGATACCACTGTAGGGTTACTAGGCACTATCACAAGGTTCTACAAGGCATCAACCATGCCAAAATCAAATTTTTCAAGTGCCGAACAACCCTAACCAAGATTTTAGACTAGAGATTAGGCAAAACAATGAGCAAGTAAACAACTTTATTTATAAGAGTTTGGGATTACAACATTTGTAGTACGTTCCTTCGCTTCATAAGCTCCGAGTAGTAGTCCCTTCGCCGCGATCATCATGTACCCGGACTCTAGAGAGGCTCCGTGAAGAGAAAAATGCAAGCTTGCTTCCGATCTTCAACAACTAAGATGATGTACCTCGAAGAAACTCAAACCCAAGCTTTTGCTTCACTAATCAAGTATTAGCAAAGCAAACACCCTAATCTAAGTGGCTGGAATAGATGAGGATGATGAAGTAGGAATTTGGCTCCTTTTTGTTTTCAATTTCTCACGCATTATCATCACATGTCAGAAAGCTAGAAAACTTTTTTCAAGAGGAAGAAGAAGATCAAATTCATTTGTGATGAATAATGAAAATATTTTTTTTGAGGTTAGAATTGCAAGCATGGGTTAAGAAAGAAGACTTAACCCTTGTAGAGAATTAACTATGGTAAAGAGTTTGGGTTGGGTTAAGAAATATCTATACAAAATATCATAAGTCAAAGTCAAAGCTTCATGAAAGCTCCATCCAAGTTTAACCCAAATCCAAACCCTAATCATATTTAAACTCCACAAAGTATATTGCATTTATAACCCTAACTTGTTACAATATTATATATCACATATACAATATTTATTGTAACAAAATAAAATAATACAATTAACATATATCACATATATATCAATGTATTATCCAAGTGAAAAAGAATCTTTAAGTGAGCTAATATTAGTTAATGTAATATAATATATCAAATATATAATTATACATTAAATTATCGAATCAACACTTGATCCGATAATCCATTTCATAAATAACCGACTAATATAATCTGTATCAGTTCATTGAATCAACATTTGATCCGATGACCCGGCTATATCACATATATCCGGCCGATATCACAAATTGCGAGAATCTAATACGGCATCGTATACACGTATTATTCTCGGTACCGCACATATCTCATATGTGCTCCTACTCCGTTTTGCCTGAGCCAGGAAACCTCTGTGTAGGACTCTAAAGAATCGTCAATACGCCGGCAGTAGGTGATGATCATATCAAACACCCACAAGCTGCAAGCGGTCATCTAAACGTAACAGCCACCCAGGTATTGAGCGATCAGAAGATCAACAAGCAAGCTTGTACATTCTCCTGCGAATCCAATCAGTAACACTCCCGTACAGTCTGGTCTCTTCGTCTGATATGTCGCATATCTCGTCTAGAGGTGGTAAACGTCAGACCCCAGTAGCTTGATAAGTCGTGTCGATATAAGGTCCATAACAGTTCGAGAAACTACTGATAACACTTACCAGTAAATCTCAGCAACCCTGGCCAGGGATTTCCAGTTATAGTCAATCGAACACAGCGCAACATCAACTTGCTATATCAGGAGAGACGAAACCCCTCATATCGCTCATTGCCTCCATGTGATTCAAGACTGTACCCAAAAGCCACCGTTTTGCACGCCCTCTTGGACGTGGTATGATGGAAATCAAAGCACAGTGGGAATCACACAAGACTCTATGACGATTTCGGGTCTACAGACTAACCTGTACCAGTATCACCAGAGAACTGCCATCTGACGTGAGGTATAATACCATCTGGGAGTTCTCGGCGAGTCCGTCCAGTGTACCCAGTCTCCACTGAGCACCCGTATACCTTCTCTGATGTCAAACACCAATGGATATGGAATCATCCATCGCCCATCATATAGGCCAAGAAGCGCATATGCTAGTCTACTCAGGAGTATCGATACCTTGTCTCGGTACTCCCACGACTAGGAACATTTGAAGGATGTGTACTTAGCGACTACACTGTCCCCACTAGTATGATCTGCATCATAGTCCTGGTAGTCAAGTACTCATCCTAAGGGCTTTATCAACATGTAACATATAGACAATCAAAGTACATGTTAAGAAAAAAAGCAACCAGATAGCATACTATCATGTCGAGCAAGAAAGCCCTCCCTATATATGTCCAAGTATCCACTACAATATACATCGTATGTACAGTAATGGCCTCTAGGGCATACATATCATTAACACGCGCCACACCCCAAGAGCGTTAGCTTCACTAAAACGCTTTCCCTTCCAAAAAATTTCTAACGGGACGCTGGCCCGCACCCTGCGAGAGGGCTCCTAGCCCCTCTGACCCCCGTAAACTCTGTGAGGCCCCAATATGCCTAAAGCACCCTCAAATTTGTTGTCAAAACACAATATTTGCATACTGCACACTGAGTTCGCATGATTTATACGACCCGTTAATCGGAGGTTCGCTCACTTCAAAAGAGATGATTAATGGCAGTTTTGATCGCGGCTGCCGGAAATTAGAATCCCCACAATCAATAAACCCTGGCTTATCCTAGACATGGAGAATCTATACAACACTTGACAAGCGATGCGCAATCCCATCCTAAGAGGATGACGAAAAACGCTCTACAATAGGGTTATTCATAAACCGATATAGAATGGGCAGTATTAAATATAATAGCACATGATTATTCATAAATCGATGTAAAATAGGCAGTATTAAATGCATAAAAACGTGATGAACAAATACCGCCGCAACTTATCTTTTGCTCGTCTTTAAATAAAACTTTATTCGAAACAACTAAATCCTAAATCACTTTCACAGGTATCGCGATTGCACTTAGCATGTGAGCCGACCTCTAGGTTATACCCTAGAGAACGAGCTTTGTCTCGTGAGGATTTTCAGCGGATTATACCCACAAAATCCGAGATCTTGTTAGTTCACGAAAAGTCTAAAGTTGACATTAAATAGGAACTTTTCGAAAATGAATGCGTAACATACATCTCTCAAAACAACTTATTCTCAGCTAATGATGAACTTAATTGTTGTTTCACTCTCTTGAGTTACAATGTTTTCCGAGTATTTTACACCAATGCTCATTACCTTTGATCGCTGTTAATGGTATGAAAACTCCATTCCACTGTAACTATTTGACCTAGAGCCTCTTGCTTCTTTATGTATCAGGATAATGCCTCCTTAGTTTGCTATATTTAATAGTCCTTATCATTGTGTTTTTCTAGTTCCTTTGATCTCTTGCAAGATATTGACTTATTATATGCGCCTGCTTACCTAGCTAGATGTTTGTAATTGATTCTTTTACTTGCTTGGCTATAATGGAAGAAGGTTGCACCGAAAAAAAAGGAAAAAGAAAACCAATCACTAGCTAGAGGGTATATATGTAAATACGTCTCTTTCCTCTACCCCGCCAAGCAAGTGTATTCACCGAGTTAAAAGTCTTCACGATTCTGTGTGAAGATAATCTTGGCCTTCGACAGGCAACTCATTTGTCAGCTAAAGAGCTAGTTGAATTCAAAGTGTTGGGGTTTTTATTTTTTAAAGTTGAGGAGAGTGATTATATATTTACATATGAGCGTACACGGGCTTTCTTACTTCTTTATGTATCAGGATACTGCCTCCTTAGTTTGCTATATTCACTAGTCCTTATCATTGTGTTTTTTTAATTTCTTTGATCTCTTGCAAGATATTGACTTATTATATGTGCTTGCTTACCCAGCTAGATGTTTGTAATTGACTCTTTTACTTGCTTGCCTATAATGGAAGAAGGTTGCACCGATAAAAAAAAGAAAAAAATGAAACCAATCACTAGCTAGAGGATATATGTGTAGATACGTCTCTTTCCTCTACCTCCCCAAGCATCTTCATTGAGTTAAAAGTCCTCACGATTCTGTGTGAAAATAATCTTGGCCTTCGATAGGCAACTCATGTGTCGGCTAAAGAGCTAGTTGAATTCAAAGTGTTAGGGTTTTGATTGCTTAAAGTTGGGGAGGGTGATTATATATTTTTACATATGAGTGTACACGGGCTTTTGATATAAGTAGGTTCCCTCAATAAGACTCAAGCCTTATTGAGGTTTGGCTCATCATATATTTTATACACATGTACCTCTCATGGTTTTTCCAATGCGGGACTATTTTAGCCTCATATCTCAACACTCCCCTCACGTGCAACAATTATTTTTTTTTGTGGTCACGTGGCTTGCACAACGCATGTAGAGCTAGGTCTCTCGGAGGTATTTTTTTCCTCTTTGATTTTGATGATCTTCTATGAAAAGTTTCGAATGAAAACTTGTGTTTCCGTGAACAGCCGTTAATGGCTTCGTCAAGCACATTCATAAATGTGCCATATCACACTTTCATGAACTGCCGCTAATTTCGAACAACTAGTTTAATGGCCTAGAGGTCAACTACGTCAGTTTAATGATTTTGAGATCAATATACCAGTTTAAGGAGTTTGAGATCGAACAGCCAATTTAACGAGTTTGGGGTCGAACGGCCAGTTTAACGACTTTGAGGTCAATACCACAAGTTTTATGATTTTGATGTCAATAAAAAAGAGCTTCAACTAAAAAGTTCTACTGACAACTTCCAGCAAACATCGTGAAAGAGCTTTAACGAGTAAATCTTACGAACCAACAAACTTCATCAACTTCAAATCTCATAACTTCAAATCTCAACTTTATCTTCAACTTCAACATCAATGGATACTTTACACATATACCATATATCCATCCGCACGTGGATCTTTAAAAGAAGGTCCATGTGGAAAAAGTCTCATTATTACAACGAACAATTAGTACGAAATAAAAATGACAACCTTCAACAACTAAAAGACTTTTAACTTCACCAAATTTTTTTCAACTTCATTTTTTTCCTTTTTAAGAGAAGAGTTTACCCTCAAGATGGCTCGAATTCTATTTGGTGCAGCGAGGTGAAAAGGGAAGCGGCGGCGGTTGGCGGCGGCGTGATGAGGGGTGATGGCTAGGCGCTCGGGTTAAGCTCTGATACCGTGTTGAAGTTTTGATTATTTAAAATTGAGGGGGTTATTATATATATTTACATGGTGTACACGGACTTTTGATATAAGTGGATTCCGTCAATAAGACTCGAGCCTTATTGAGATTTGGCCCATCGTATATCTTATACCCATGTATCTCTCCTAGTTTTTCCAATATGGAACTATTTTAGTCTCACATCTCAACATAGAAAAATATATGACACCATCTTTATAGGCTTGCAAATTCGGTTTAAAACTCAAATTCCTCTCTGGTTTTTGTGCGATTGTTTTTTATTATTCATGTGAGAGTCTTTGGTCTCTTTCTACTTTGATATGATTGGTATACTATAAGTTTTGGAGTACCAGCCCTAGCATACTAAGTTTGCTTGAGATTATCTGGGATCGTTAATAGTAGGGGACGTGGAGTGAGTGTGTTCGTTGGACACCGATATCGAGATAGTGAGCATATGTACTTGTTGTGTGGGTTTAAATACCTCCATTTTATAAAGAGTAGAACAAACAAATTGATGAGGCCTTCTTATATTGTTTTGTCGTTTGAGAGGCGCGGCTATGTTTAGGTATTTCCCTGCATTCTCCTGTTCGTATTCCTGTTTATATGTTAACTACTTAGACACTATATGAGCTAACAAGATCCTAGATTTTACGAGTAATCCGCTGAAAACCCTCGCGAGTCGTCCTCTACGGTAACCTAGAGGTTTAACAGATTGTTGCACATGCTAAGTGCAATCGCGATACCAACGAAAGTGCGTTGGGATTTAGTTGTTTCAAATAAAGTTTTGCTCGAGGACAGGAAAATGATAAGTTTAGGGGTATTTGTTCATCACGTTTTTATGCATTTAATACTGCTCATCTATATCAGATTATGAATAATCAAGTGCAATTAATCCTATGACTGCTAATAAGTACATGTAACAGGTTTTCAAGGGCATGAGTCACAAACACCGCAATACACACATTCTATGCAATTTCATATTCAAATGGACGACGGATGAAGAAAACGGACGGACACGTGCAACGATACTTAAATCTATCACGTGCGACTCACGGGCTTCTAGAACTTGATAAAAGAGTTCCTCCCTGTCTTCACCAGACAAGAGTTAATGTGCAACACAAAAGCTTTGAAAAGCAATTGAACATGTGTTGAATGTGAGAAAAGAGGCAAATTGTCAAAAATAGCCGAAAATGTTGATTATTGTACCCCGAGAGTGATTAACAAAGATTTATCAAATTAGGAGCATGCCAGAGTTGCAAGTAAGCACAAAAGATCACACAAGAAATCTGGAGCCAAGAATCCACCATAGAGCCATTTGGGACGGCTATTAGGCAGCCTTGGACGGCCATACAAGCTCCAAATAAGCTCAGGCTTGGCATGGGTCTCCATCTTGGGCCCCACATGTCTTTGACCATGTGCAAATTCCACCATGAAGACTCTACAAATAGCATATCTCTGGAGAAGCATTTGATATAGAATAGAATTAGTTTTAGCTCCAGATTAGCCAAGGGTATTTTAGTGTAAGTTCGGTTTGAAGTTGGCTATTAATACTGTCTTTCTTCTTCCTAAAGCTAGTGTAAGTGTTATTTTGTAAGTTAAAGTTAGTTTCAATTTCAAGTATTTCATGTCTTTATTAGTTAGTTTGTTTTCTTTATATTGTTTCTTTTTAATTCATGTTTTTATGCTTCCTTGTTTTCATTTTTTTTGTGTTCTTTTATTGTTTTCATAATTAGTTGGTAATTCTTAAGTTGTTAGAATAAGAGGAGGTGGTCAATGATGGTTTTTAGTCTATTGTAATTCTTTGATCCAATATTATAAAGAATTTGAACATCGTCACAAATAAACACAAATCTCTCAATTCTGGATTTTTCAACCTCTATTTCTCGATACAAGACGAGCATGTTGACTTGAATCCGACCATGGTAATAAGTCGTGATTGATTGAGACGAGGGTTAGTAATAAAGTAAAGAAATGGAAGGGCAAGGAAACCTAAATGACGATTCTTTCGCTTGGAAAGCATAACTTATACTCGCAAGCTTTCTAACCAAGGCGACGATTCTTGTGAATGGAAGGCCTAGCCTATACTCGCATTCCGTTTATCTCCTAATCCACATCTTATGTTGTTTCTAACGCAATTCAAGATCTAGTTAGTGACTAGCTTTGGTTTATATTTTGACAAATTATGCTCCACTACCCTAACCGGTACTTACTAAATATAGATTGACAGCCAATATTTTGTAGGATATGGATTGAACTGTAGGGATTATAATCGTTCGTTTCTATCTAAATCTCATTACTAGTAAGTTATTTTTTAATTCTTTATTCGACACTTTAGAACTTGTAATTATTCACAGACAGCTAAAACCGTTCTTTAATCGCTCGTCTAAAGCATCGTTGTTAAACCACTATTTCCCTAAGGACGAACCGTATTCATCACTTCGCAAATGTTGATTGCGGTATTTACTACTACACGATTCTAAACGATCCCGTATATTAAAACTCTCATAATCGAATACGCGGAAAACCTTTCAACAAAACATCAGCATAAGATTTCATTCATATCATTTTGTTTACAGAATATAAAATGCAATTTTGTTACAACATGTGGATTCATATAATGAAGGTTACAAGAATTTCATTTGATATATACATATATTAAGAGGAAAGAGCCTTAAAAAGGCATTCTTAGCCGAGTTAGGTCCTGACTGCCAGGTGGGGACTCGACCATCGGGCGGGTACCGCCCTTGGTTAGGCAACCGACCACCATCCGGCCCTCCTATTCGGGTAGGAACCTATGTTGATTCAAATATTGAGCTATATTTCTATTTTGTTTTTTGTCATGGAGTATTTTTATGTTCTTTGCATGAAAATATAAGTTTTTAGAACATAGAGTTCTTTCGATACTCTTTCGTCTAACTAGAAATAATGTGTTTGATTATTTCCATGTTATGTGAAACGTGTTTTATCACCACGTTCAAGAATGGACGGTATTTCTACCATTTCTTGAGTTTTATTCATAAAAAATAGTATTAATCTATTTTTTATCAGATGAAACATAGGGTGTTAGTCTATGTTTCAATTATGAGAATGAAGTATCCTTCACTTCCTAGAGTTCGATGGAAGCATGGGCTTGACGTCCACATTCCTAAAGTTTGATGGAACCGGACTTGACGTCCACGTTCCTAGATATCAAGAAGCATGAGGTTAACAACGTTCTTGATAATTCTTTCAAAGTCCGTATGCCAAGTAAGATGAGGTTAATCAAAATTTAAAGGGGAGAGAGGGCACTCATGCAAGGAAAGAAGAGAGGATTTAAAGAAGAGATCAAACTCCCATTCTGACCTTTTTGTTTCTTCTTTGTGAATTTGGAATTTCTTCTCCTTTGAATTCTCCAACAATTCTTCTCTTGAATCTTTTTTGTTGTGTCTTCTTCGTGTAAAAAAGGGGTTATATAAACCCCCTCTCAGTCATAGGAGTGGTTTGTTAACCACTCCCTTGATTTTAGGGCAAGTAGGGAGGAAATAACTCCCCACTTGCCTAGTCAGGTGCCCTAGATAGGGCATCCGAACTCGTCTCAACTACACGGTGTTTACAGCCGAAGACGGGTCTGAGGCATCAGGGGGACATACGGGAGCAGATGCTATATGAAATATATTCATCCACCTCTTCGAAAATACCAAATTGATTTATTACACCGTATATCGGAGGTTTGGATGGATGCAACAGATGTAGCGTGACTTTATCAGATTCCCCCTCTTTAAGGAGTTTTTTTGATTGTGGGGACACTCTTCCATGCAGGCGTAAACCCCTGCAATTAATTACGCTATTGCGTTGCGATAACTTTCACCTGCTCCAGGCAGATCATTTCGTGTTGTGTTATATTGTTTATTTTGGGGTTACCCGTGGATTGTATACATAGACTAGTTTATGTCGTCGCCCGTAGGACACGGATTAGTCCAAATCCGTATATATATTATAAATTTGGGATCGAACTTAGGACGCGGATATCATGTAAATAAGATCCATCAGTTCGAAATATGTCATCTGAGGATCGTTGGTCATCTTTGAAATTAAGATCAACTCAGGAATATGGTTAGGAACCGTTAATCCAGTTTTAGATTAAGATCAACTTACCAAGTATGGATTAAGAACCATTAGTTATCTTTGAGACTAAGATCACTTAGGTTTATTGATATTCTGATCAATAAATTGCATATGAGAAACCAAAAACTTCATCACTTAATTCAATTTTGATTAAGCGATCAAATAATGATTTATTATACAAGTGCGGAAGTATATGTGCACATGCCCATTTATTTCATTTGAAAAGGGGGCGCAGGTGTGTTGCACGTGATTGTGCACTGTTTTATTTCAAAAAATGTTGTGCACATGTGCATCTCGTAACGCACATGTGAGTTTCTTTTTATTTGAAAAGTATGTGCACATGCATTGCACGTTGTTACGTACTGTTTTATTTCAAAAATGTTACACACGAGTGTATCACATGACGCATCTGTTATGGGTTCAAAGTTACGTATCTGTGCATCTATGTATGTGCGTATGTATTTAACAAGTCAACATGCATTGCGCACGACGCTCATACATTCATGGACCATTTTCAACAAGTGCGCGCACGTGCATATCATGTGACATGCAAACCTTTATAGGCAACATCCAACAAGTGCGCACGCGTGGGTAGCACATGATGCGCACATCTCCCATGGATTATTTTTTCGTGGGCGGCAACTTTTAAACTAAGTGCGCACATTTTGGGCGCGCACTAGTTTCAATCAGAAAGCAAAAGCTTTCACAGAGTAGCAATGGCTTTCGTCTCAGATCCGTCCCACCAGACATGCCAGAATCTGCTACTGCCAGAGACGGGTCTGAGACGTCGAGAGGACGTCTGCGAGCCATAGAGGCAGTGACTTCAGGAGCAACAGGATCGTGAGTGTCAGAACCCGAATAGTCGAGTTCATTCATGTTGGGGTTGTCATGTTCGTCGTCTTTATTCGCCGGCTCCACGGGTGGCACAAAGACTACTGAAAGGATTTCACCATCTTCGGGATATCAATAACATTCGGATTGCTGGAATTAACGCCAGCTGTAAAAACATACACCAAGTGGTTAATAAAGTAATCACTTGGACTGGCATAAATAAAATAGATCTTTTTATACTTAAAAAGGCCCGAAGTTCGGCTTCCTCATAAAGACGGCGTGCTTCCTCCACCTGAGCTGTCCGAAGAGATCTTTTGTGGGCATGTCATGGTTGGAACCTTCATCATCAGAATGCTCAGTGTTAAAAGCAGTTGGCGCCAGTTGACGCGAGCTGTTTAAGTGCTTTTTCCCATGATAATCGGAAAGATCCGTGAACAAGAGTTAGCGAGCCCAAAGAGCGCGCAACAATTGTTCGGGAAGGGACATCCGAGATATAAATACCGGATGATCGCATGCCAAGCCCTGCCGTGGAAATCACGAAAAAGGTTAATCAACACAAAACAAATCATATATTGTTAATATGGGGCATTAAGAGAATGGATCTTACCGGAACCATGACTTGCTCGTTGCCTCCAGCGTACTTCTCGATATGAATCAAAGGACGCTTGGACGGCTTCTTCAGTAGATATCGCTATAGAAAAAGGAAAAACGATTAGGCACATAATATCATTTATAAAAAATGCTTAAAGAAGAGCAGAAGAAATATACTGGTTGCCGCAAACGCCCGTACCATCTCCGCTTCTTCCGCGGCTAATTGTGCAGAAGCAGACAACGCTACATGAAGATTAGCGTCATCATCCTCTACCAATGATTCTATAATGGCTGCTGCGAGATACACATTCTCCGCAGCGAGTAACTCCGAAAAGATAATATCGACATTCGTCTCATGCTCCGAGATGCCCTGGGTCGAGGAAACTTGGGTTTCTTGGTCAGATACAAGGTCAGCCGTAAATGAAGACTTTCTCTTCTTGCGAGAGCCGGTGGCCTGGGAAGCCCTCTTTCTCCTTAAAGTCGACTTAGGCTGACGTTTCCCGATGTTCAAATTGGACGATGAGTCGGCCGCAGCGTCATCTTGGACCGGTGACCCCGCTTCCGGCTCAGCAACACCGGTATCAATTGGTCGACACCGGAACATTGCCGCCTTCTAAAAGACCCAGAAGCGATCAATGAAAGAGCCTGCTTTTCACCGGTGACCGCTCTCTTCCTAGTCCAAAAAACAGACTCTGGTTGGACGCCTCCAAAAGTCCGAGCCGTCCTGAGTTCCTGAACAGCATAAGAAATCGCCGGCGTCCCTTCCCCGAGGCAGGGGAGAAAAAATGATAGACCTTGGTTTCAAAGAAAAGTCGGGTTTCGATGCCTTCATCGCACCTCGGCGACCAAGGAAGACATGCTTCTCATGCTCTATAACTCCGGCCATGAATGATGAGTACCATGAGCGGAAGCCGAAAAGAGTTGAGGAACATGTTCCGGATCAAGAATCATGAAACGGGATCCAGTGTTCAGACACATGAAGTGGTGGATGACATTCTTTGCTCCTTCGTAAAGGCAGGCTCACAACGGAATGCCTGTAGCGGGACGCCTTGGTCATACCCAATTTGTCAAGAGAAGCGGTAAGGACTATATGGCATGAAAGTGACATTGTTACTCTGTCGGTATACCAGAAAACCAAGTCGGATAGAATAAAAATAAGTGATGTCCCTATTTGGCAAAGCTCAGGTTACCCTCTCTCGATATATCCAGTAGGGGTTGACCAGTGGAGACAGGCCTCAAGAGTGCCCAGCCTTCGAAATAGATCTGCTTTTGCTCTCGTAGGTTTAAGGGGTTGAGACTCAATCGGCGGATATGTCTGTTGAGTTTGATTCCAACAGCTCCAACGAGTCTCATTACGACGGGGAATCAACCCGTGTCAAAGAATGTTGGCTGTACACGCTCGCTGTACACCCCGCTTACGTGCAAATGAATCCATGCACCGAAATAATGTAGCGGCTTATATACATGCTCTTCTCCCGGATCGTCTAAGGTGGCCAACTCGCTAAGCCCTTGATACTAAAACAACCCTGCGATGCCAATGGCCAACCTAGCGCCGAAGGCTATGCTGTCAGCGGAATAGAAACAAAAGCCCGCATCAGCCTCGGATGAACAGGGATTGCGAACCAACTCAATCATAAGCCTATGAAGGCTATAAAGAAAGAGTTCTGGTCGATCCCCGATGCGGCAGCGTCCTGAAAATCGTAAGGGGAGGCTCCGGTACGTAAGAAATTCTCCACCGCTGCGGAATCTTTCCCTTGCATATGCGGACTTCATGTCTGTCTATATCGACTCCGAGGACGTTCCAATGCACAAATCTAGCAATGAAGACTTCAAACGTGACCCCTTATCCTCCAAAGGCCTTGTGCATCTCCTCAAAAATGAATAGCACCTTCTTAAGTCTTGGTCACAGGAAAGTTAATGCGTTGTCACCCGTCAAATCCGCGGCAACCGGGCCGCAGCAAAGACAAATTCATCCCAGGACACCATCTCCTCATAATATTCCCCAATGATTAGCAGTCCAGATATGTGTTGGAGTTCCAGCAAGAAGATGGATGCCTCCCTGTCGGACATCATGAAAATGCTCGTTTGCACGTTCCACCGTTTAGAAAAGGACTTCACCCACCAAAGCCCGGTCTTGGGGTACTCGAACAGTGACGCATAGACCGCTCCATATAGCCTTGTCTACTCTAAAAGAGTTCTCTCCATCGACAAGATAAACCTGGCCCAGCCAACATAGCCAGTCAAATATCTGGGGACCATACCCACATGGTAGGGTATTACCCAGGGTCTAGCTTCATCCTGACTCATCCGACGTCCCAGAAGATCTACGGGTGTCGGTCTTGTCACTCTCACGGATGGCTGCAACCTATTGCGAGCCGTCCAATCTTCCACCTCCACCGTGAAAGCGGTTGGCGAAGGCTCTGTGTACGGAATAGGTCCCAAAGGATCAGAGCTCGCCTCACATTGGAAGCTAACCCGGCCCTGGACTATCTAGTTATACCATCCAGCCCACGGATGCAGATATTGCCGTGGAGCATCATGAGTCCGTATCATCTGAAAGATTTCTTGATCTGTTGGTTCGTCCGGACGTAAATTCTCCCGACGCTCATAACCAAAGTCTGATGGATATGCCATTGTACCTGAAAGGCAAAAAGGAAAAAAGCGTTAAAATCGCAATCATGGAATATCCTGTGAATAACGAACAGTGTGAGTCTTAACTATGAAGTTAAGAAACTACACGAGAATTTTTGGGCAAAATTGTCTAAAGTTTCTTTAAAGTACTTAAGGTAAAGTGTTTAAGTTTCTCTAAAATCCTTAAACTAAAATGTTTAAATTTCTTTAAAGTACTTAAGCTAAATCCTAAGTCAAATTATCTATAAGTGTGCAACTGACCAAGTGCAAACTAAGCAAATGGATCAAGGGTAGAGATGCGCAACGCACTTACCGCTCGAAGTTTAAAGCAAAAGTTTCTAAAAGGAAACAAAAGTTTCGAACAAGTGCTTAGGTACTAGAGAGACAAGTGCGCAAAAGAACCGCTCTTAAAATGCCCAAGTAAAAGTTGAAAAGACGCACTTCAAAGAAAGGATTGTGACCCCATTTATAGAGATCAAAGGACGGTTCGCATCCCGCGAACTTCAGGGCAGATCCAACGGTGGACAGCTTGGCACCGTTCGCATCCACGTGCACGCAATCGGTGGGGGCATTTGTTTGCACCCGTTTAAGCGCGCATTTATATATGTGTGCACTTGTAGAAGAACAACTTCAGAAGCATGCGGACTTATATATGCGCACTTGATGGAAGGATCCTTAATGCTCGCACTTGACAGAAATTCTTAAATGCAATGTGCACATGCAAAGCACGTGTCTAAACAAGCAATCAATGGAATGCCAGTTGTTGGATATGAAATATTCATTAAGTGGCAATGAAAACATGTATTTAAAATAAACATTTCATTCTACAGAAAAAAAAGATACCCAAACACAGGATCTGGACTACAAGGATTAGAGAAACAGCGTACAAAATTTCCTAACTATCTATCATCCCTCTCTACCATGTCAAAGCGACGATTCTCACGAAAAGTCGCTCCCCATCGATCAGCGTCGTGCTCGTCGGCAAAAGTAAACATATGCATCCACCTCTTCGAAGATACCAAGTTGATTTATAGCACAGTATATCGGAGATTTGGATGGATGTGACCGATATAACGTTTCTTATCAGAGGGGTTTTTGACTGTGGAGACGTTCTTCACTGCAGGCACATGCCCCTATAATTAATTACGCTATCACAATACGATAACAACTTTCACCTTCTCCACAGATATCACTTCGTATTGTGTTATGTTTGTTTATATGTGGTTGCCTTTGGATTGTGTACAGAAACTAATATATATCATCGCCCGTATGGCGCGGATTAGTCCAAATCCGTATATTAGATTTAGGGTTTTGAAGTTAGAACGCAAATCATATATAAATGAGGTCCATCAGTGCATGAGATATATGGGTTTGATCTAAAAATCGTTAGTCATATATCGGACTAAGATCAACTTAGGAACAGTGAGCATATGGGCTTAACTGATCAAATCATATATGAATAGCCTATGGATAGCATACGGTAGTCAATATGGAGACAATCCGCAGAGCCAAACATATTAGTTTAAGAACATCACGGTCCATGAAAGACATGGATGGAATATGGCTTGTATAAGTCCGTGGATTGTATACGGGGACCAATATAAAGATCAGCCGTAAGGCCAAACGTATTGGTTTAAGGACATCGCGGTCCAATATTACTTTAGGGGCATTTCTATTTAACTTTCATCATGCGCGCACGTGTATATGCTATGTGGCGAAGCGAACGATGGCGACATGAGATGCACCCAATATTAGGGTGTGATCCAATTTGAAGGCATTTATGTTTCCTTCAAAAATATACATATACATATATGTATAAAGTCAGAGCTCAATATAAGATGCACATCTATATAGGATGCGTGTCAATATGAGGTATGCACATCAATATGGGATGTGTAAGGCATTCCATGTCTTGATGAAATTTTATATATATCATCAAGTAGGGACAAGAAAGGAGTTGTTGGTTGTTGGAACCCACCACCTCTCTGTAGACGTTGAGGAATTACAACGCCGTATATCAAAGATGTGGCAAGATGTACCCTTGAACCAAATCCCATGTATGAGGGAGGAGATCGGGTCGGAACTGAGGATTGTTGGTCTTATATGAGACTAAAATCAATGGATGAAAGATCATTAGTTATTAGTCGTATATCCGACTAAAATCAATATATGTATCATGGATGAAAAATCATTAGTCATATATCCGACTAAGATCAACTTGGATGATATAGATAAAAGATCATTAGTCATATATGAGACTAAGATCAATATGGATGAATTTATCATTAGTCGTATGTGAGACTAAAATCAATATGGGTGGACGATCATCAGTCGTAAATGAGACTAAGATCAATTTGGACATCATTAATATGTTGATCAATGGATCATATATAAGAAACAAAAGTTTCTATACCTAGTTTATTTTAGCCAAGTACTCGAGCAAAGGCTTGTTATCCATGTGTGCATATACATGTGAAGTGCGCATATGCATGTATCGTTTTTAATGAGGGTACGCACGTGCATATCACGTGGGTTGCGCACTTGTTTGTAATCGGGACTACGCACGTGCATATCACGTGATACGCATCTCTTATGGTTGGGGGTTGCACACATCCATATCACATGGTTGCGTACTTGTTATCATTCATGGGGTTGCGCACGTGCATATCACGTGGTTGCACACTTGTTATCAATCATGGGGGTTACGAACGTGCATATCATGTAGTTGCAAACTTGCTATCAGTCATGATGTTGCGCACATACATATCACGTGGTTGTGCACTTGTTATCGTGTTAAATTTCCATATGTGCTTGTCTATGTTAGAAAGATGATATTGTTCACTTGCGCACATGTGTATAGAACGTATTGTGTACATCCTTACAGAGAATGTTTTCTTATTGCGCGTACGTGTGTAGCACGTGCGTCTGTATGGGATGCACATATATATAACATATATATGGTGCGCATCTGTATGGGAAAGTTATCGACTTTCGAGAAAGTAAAGGCTTTCAATGAAGCAAAAAATTCAAACTCGTGTCTTTCATTCTTTTTGGATGCGCATGCATCGCACGTGCGCATTTGGCGAGCACAATTAGGGTTTGTGCCCTTGTGCAATTGCATAGGGTGTGCCCATTGATGAAAGCTTAAGATTTCAAGTAAAGCGTATGCTTCTATTTGGTGAAGATCAGGCTTCAAAGGAAAGATGAAGAGATTGTTGGTCCTTGGGATTCACCATCTCTCCGAAGACGCTGAGCAATTACAGCGCCGTACATTGAAGGTGTAGAGAGACGCACCCTTACACCGGCCTCGTTCATCAGTGTAGAGAACATGTTGGAACGGTATCTTCTGAGATGCCGGAAAGGCTTCTTTATGCTTGGCGCACGTGCGTCGCACATGTTGCGCTTGATGCCGATGCACGTGTTGCGCATGGCATCGGCACACGTGTGCCGCACTTGGTAAGCATGGCACATGCACACGTGTGCCGCACTTGTGCACATGCGCTACACGTGGTACGCATGGCACCGACACACGTGCGCGTATGACACCAGCGCGCGTATGACACCAGCACACGTACGCTGCACGTGGTGCACATGGCACCTGCACTTGCGCACTAGCTTTGGCCTAAGGAAAGCAATGGCTTTAAAAAAGAAGTAATGGTTTCTGTGAGGACGAATCCTCTTCCTTTTTTGAGTGGTACAGAAGGGATCTCTCTTTTTCCCGATATGGGACTAAAGATATATCCCCTATATTGTAGAGCATTACTTAGACCATACGTGCATAACGCGTTTGCTCATAACTTTTGATTTCATAACAATTATGAAACCCGTAATATATCAAATCTAAGGTCTTTTCGAGAAGCTTTCGATGCCATCAGAATTTGTCCGATTCTCTGTTGGAAGTATGGAAAAATATAGCCCAGAAAATTCTGGGTTCCTTTTTATTAAGCATATTGCTGCCATTTGATGCTTTGCGCTCTTTTGCGCAGAAATTTTAGGCAGGAACAGGCGATTGGATGCCATCCTATAAGGGGCACCCGGTAAAAGGCAGCTGAGAGGGGGGGCGCCCCCTCCATTCTCTCTTTTCTTTCACGTTTTCCTTTTTTTATTTTCCCTTTTCTTTCGAGTATTTTCTACCTTCAACACATGTGAGTGAAAAAGTTGCTGAAATTTATAACAAAATATGTGACTGACAAATAGTGAAAGAATATAAGGGTTGAGCCGGGGGAAAGGGGGGAAGAATTAGGTTTCATATTTGAAGATATCATCATAATAAGTGTATAAATTCCCCTTATGAACATGACTTGTAATTACGATGTAAAGACAATCGAGCTTTTTAAAGATAAGTTTATAACTGTTCCACCAAGGTTTGCAAAAATTTAAAATAAAATCTAAAACCATGAAGTCAACAGGAAAGTTCTTTCAGATGAGAGAGTCCACGAAGTAAATTACCATCGCGAAACATTTAAGTCTATCCCCCAAAATGAATGTCTTAATAATGCTTCATAACTTGGTTACCCTGCAAGAATGGCTCGCAATCTAAAAGCTATTAAGTACTGACACGGTGAGCAAATAGAAATATTCGTGCTTCCTAGGTTAAAAATATTGATTATATAACTATTAGTAGCAAATTGTATTTCAGTTTGAGTAATTGTACTTTTATATGTTTAGGTTTAGTTTCTGGGAAAAATTATAGTAGTAGTAGTATTTTCGTATGGGTAGAAGTATGAAGATATGAATGAAAGGCAGAAAGAGCAAGTTAGGATATGTATATTTCATCCAAGAATCATTATAATAGCTAAATCTGCATGTATATTATATCTGCTATGTACATACAAATACATGAAATATACAAGTGTGCGTGTGTGTGTGAAAATAATGTGTATATGAACAAGGTTTAGAAATTCTAAGGTAATGTGTGACATGACAAAACACAAAAGTATATAGTAATTAACTAAAATTGAGAATGACAAGCATGTGAGTAAAAAGTTTGCAGAAGTGCAACAATGATTGTTCAACAAAATATTAAAGTAGCGAAACAACAACAATGTTACACATTCATCAAAAAGGGTCGAGCGAAAAGCCCAACCAAATAATAGCTAGGCATCATATTTGAAGATATCATCATATTGAATGTAAAAATGCACCTTACAAACTTGATGACTTGTAATTGTGATGTAAAGACAGTCGAGCTACTTGACTGAGATAAGTTTATAGTTGTTCCACCAATGTTTGCAAACATAATTTAAGAGTCTGGAGATCATATGTCTAAAACTTTATATTTCTTAGAAAAGTTTATCAGAAGGGAGAGTCCATGAAGTAAATGGCCAATGAAAAGCATTTAGGTTTTCGCAAGAATTGATTGTCTCATGTTCTCCATTTCAAGGTTTGAAATCTTGTTCGTATTGGTATCGACAATTGTAGTAGTCTGGATTGAAGTACTAGCTTTCCAATATCAACTGCTTAAAATACTTCAAAAATAAAAAATAAAAATAAAATTGCTAAATACAAATAATGAGAACTTATGACAAGTGCTTGTTTCAAAATTTATGCACTTCATATTAAGTTTAAATGAAATATTAATCGGTGCCATAACTGATGCTAAATTGATATTTAACCTGCATGTATAGCTCAAAAACTAAAATTATTAGATCATATTTGTAGCGAGTTAAAAATTTCAATTTGCATAATTGGAAAATTATGTTTAGGTTTACTTTCATGGGAAAAAATAATATGCGAATTTTGAAATTCAATATGAAGTCCATTGTTAACACTTGTGCTACATGAATAGCATCATTGCACAAATTTAAGCCTAAATAAAGGTGAAAAGAGAATTACAAAAAATGATGAAGAAACACAGTCACACTAAATTGAATTGTATGACATCAGAGCTAATTCCTAAATCATGAATGAAAATGCAAAGGTTGGGAATAATGATGTTCTTTACCTACATGCTCCAATTAGGCAAGTTGGGAAAAATCCTAATCGGACATATATTTTTGATCTGTTGATCATTAAATTGATTTATAGTGATTTATCCTGGAAAAGAGCGTAATAAGATTCTCTTCGCTGCATCCTACATCAATTTTTAAATTTTTATTTTTGTTTCGAACAATTTCTCTATTTGATTTGCATTGCAGTTACTTCCTGTAGTGTTTGAAACTTTCACTGGATTATTCATCTACTCTTTGCAATCACAATTTCAACATTCTAGAGTCGTTATCAAAGCCAATACAACGATGAAGGGAATTAATAGAAAAATAACCTCAATCTTCTAAAAATGGCCTAGAAGAGTACTGCCTTTCCATTGGGATAGCTTTTGCCTTGAGTTGATATACAATTTGGCTATTAAAGCCTGATACTTTAAGCAAGCATGGCTTCAAACTATTGAAATCTAAGGTTGAATATCACCAGCATGCCATTAACTATCAGAATTATTTCAATATACCATAAGCTTTATAAAGTAAATACACTACACTGACTTTCAACATTTTTCAATTTAATGCAAGTTAACGTTTTTCCATTGGCTAGGTTTTGCGTTGAGTTGATATACAATTTGGTTCCATAAAACTTGATAACTCAAAGCCAGAATGCCTACAAACTAATAAATCCTAGGCTGCATGTCACTAGCGCGCCATTAACTGTCAGATTTTTAATAAATATATCATAACTTTATAAAGCAATTAAGAAAATAAAACAATTATCTATTTAATACATACTTCTTTCGATTTAGCCTTCAATTGATAGCATATAAGCAATTTCAATTAAAAACAATGCATGGCATTAAACTGGAAGGCATTGAAATTTCATTGCAACTAACTATGTTCATTTTTTCTACTAAATTTTGATATTTCATGGTATTTTTTAAAATTTGGTCTATATCTAAATAGATATAAAACACACACAAAAAGATAAAAATGGGATGACATTACAAACAAAAGATGACAAAAAAGTAAATTTTTAGATCAAACCTGGAGGTTGTGTTCTTTGATGTACGCTTAAATCTGCTTTGAAGCTTGATATAATAAATGTTTGATTCTAGTTGTTTTCGGCTAAACTTGAAGTTTGGTAGACTCTTTTAGATTATAGCTTCCCGTCTCAATCTTCTAGATATAAGGTTGACCATTAAATTTGTCAAGGGCAATTTCGAAGAAGGGTAGTAAAACGGATTATGTTTGATACCCCCGCAGCCTCGCCTAGAAATTTCACTTTGATTTTCGGCATTGGACAATTTATTACTCAAGTAGCATTAGTAAGTTGCTTAATTTTTCATTGTCACTTGTAATCACATTTTACTATCTTGAATTAATGATTAATACAAAATAACACTTAAAACCACAGTCTTTCATTAGATTGGATCCAATTCCAAAGTAGATTGAGCTTATGTGGACGACCATGGTAGATAGAGAGTTCCTCTATATATTATGTGAATAAATCAACCGAAACAAGTTTAGACGAATTCATCATAATAGGTTTTCGACTTATAGTGTAAGGGCTATGGTGAATTGTAGGCTCGACACTGGTCACCTTGCCATTATTCTAATTTTTCGCTTATGTGTCAGTCGTAAGTCAAAATCATGTACTACATAGACTTCTTATAAGAGTTTAAGTACTTACGAACTCAGGGTTGAGATTATCAAGGTTCAAATCTTTTCTTTTCAATACCTTTTCACCATTTAAAATTTTTTCTGACCCACATGACATAATCCTGGCTAAGCCACAAATCTTCCAAAATTGGCACGCAAAAGTTCAACTTGTTTGATTGTGGGGATCAAAGTATATCAAGCTAACACTAGCTTGTATAACCATATGCAATTGAGATGAACAATTACATATCTAGATGAACTTGATGTTTGCCGAGGTATCAAGGTGGCAACCACACTTGACAAATAGTAACCTCCTTAAATATTTCTATAAATGGGATGACAATGGATCTATAAAAGATGAAATAAAAGAAGAAGCTTTAGGATTAGACCTGAAGGTTGTTTTCCTTGATGTAAGCCCAAATCTGCTTCAGAGCCTGAGTCCTCGGAATCTCCCTCGCCCCGACCACCGCCTGCAGCGCCGGCGACACCGGCTTCGGCTTCGTGATCCCCCTCGGCTGCCTCTTCCCCGCCTCCGCCGGCGACGCCGCCGCGCGCACCGCCACCCTCGCCGCCGGGAACGGATCGGCGACCGAGACCTTCCGGCGAGGGAGGGCGATTTGGGCAGGAACGAAGGTGGAAGCGAGGGAAATGGAGCTCATTTTTGGCGAAGAGAAAATCTAGGGCTTGAGATGCGAGAGAGACAGAAAGTCGCTGAGAAGACTGAAGGATTTGGGAAAGGGTTTTTTGGTCATTATAAGGGGTTTTGGAAGAGAATCTGTACCGTTGATTTTAGATAAGAGGGTTTAGAGATTAGATCTGAACCGTAGTTTAGAAATTGGGTTTGTTCCTTGGCTAAATTTCTAATTGCTGCCATGAAGAATTGTCACTTCCCCAAAATGATAACATTAACTTTAACTTTAAGAATGATGGATTAATATGAAAAATTGATATCAGAAACTTTCCTAAAATGATACCATCAGCTTTGAAAATATCCGAAAAAACGGAATCAGGAAACAAAACATATATTAATTGAATTTATATCAATATAGTGAGATATTTAAAAATTAAAAAAAAAGTGTCACGGTCCACCCCGGCACAGACGGTAAACCGCACGGGGCCACTTCCCAGGAGGCCACTCATCCCAGAACTTTCCTGGCTCGAGCATGCTTAACTACGGAGTTATCAAGCTCCTGTAGTGCGGGTTCACTTAAAAGGTGTCTGTGTATTAAAGAGTGACATTATTCCATTTATAGTACGGATCTGCCCTCTTTCGGAATATATTCCAAAAATTCCCCATTGTTCTGCAACGGGTCCCACAGACTCAAGTGCTGGCCCACGTCCTTTGGCGTGGCATTTTGTTCCGTGTAGCACTTTATCCCGTGAGCAAGGATCGGGGCTCGATAAAATGTTTCTTCAAATTTAAAATATTCTGCATAGCATACGGAAAATACTAAATTTCAAAAACCTCATTAATACTTACTTTATTTCACGATTAATTTCGTGGCTTTTGTTTTTTTACGGTTTTTTCAACATTCTGCTTTCTATAATAAATGAAAATAGCAAAATTTTCAGGAAAAAAAAATTATGTTTTCTTTACGCTTTCAATACCTTGCGTCATATAGCACATAAAAATCCAAAAAATTCTGAACCCTCAAATAACTATGATGCCATCATTTTAAAATTATTTCGCATGCTCATGTATACAGCGTACAAAAGGCATAAAATTTCAAAAACCAAGAAATCATATGTTTTCTTCAATTTTCCGTTATTTTACTTACTCATAGTTTTGGAGAATTTTGGATATCAAAGAGACAAAAAGATATGTGAAGTAAAGAAAGAAAAAGCCGCTGATTATTATTAAAACCTAATTTAAAAAATCCAGTTCGAGTGACACGGATGACTGGAAACCCTCGCCAACACACAAAAATCACAAATAATCACTAAATAAAACAAATGTTAATGAGATTTTTGAAATTTCATGATTTTCGTCTGCTACGCAAAATATTTTAAATCTGAAGAAACATTTTTTTTGGATTTTTAAAAATCTCATGATATTGTTGTATTGTATCATGCAAATTATTGAAAATTTGAAGAAAAAACAGGGAATTTCGAGATTTTTAAAAATAAAGTGATTTTCGCACAAGAAAAATATTAAACCAAAGTGCACAATATTTTATTTTTAAAAATTTCATGATTTTTATGTGCTATAACATGGAAAATATTGGAAAACGGAAGCCAACAATACATATTTTATTTTTTTTTTAAATACATTATTTTCTTATGCAGTAACCAAAATACTGAAAATCGAAAATAACGGAGATTTTGATATTTTTAATTTCGTTATAATCGAGTGGTACAGCCAGCCGCGGTGGGTAAGGTCAAGCAAGATATTCCGCTGTAGAAATACAGAAAAAAAAATGACACATGTTTTACGCTCGGGAATAAAGGTTAATGGGGAGAATAAAAATCTGTGCTTGTTGAACATGCCAAACTTTTCAAATGTTCGACATTTCCATTCAATTAAAAAACGAATCCAAACTCATTAAAGCTTTTCATTAAATAGTAAGATTATTTTCATTTACAATCAAAAAAATTGCAGTAGCCGTATATTGAATTTTTCATTTGATGGTTGATGGAGCTCCTTTACGGTTGATGGAGCTCCTTTACGGGCCTCCGTGAGATGTTGTCTTCTGTTGATCTCCCGGTGGGTTTAGTTGATTATCTTCCTTCGCATGTGGGTCTCAATGGGTTTTTAGAGGAAGGGGTGAGGTGAGGAAGTTGCTGCCGTATACCTGCAAAGAAGTCCCGGGGTGGTTTGGTACCACCGAGGACCCTCCGACGCTCAAGTTAGTGATGAGATCCGAGCAGAGTAACGGCTTAAAGTGTAAAAAATGGCTTACTTGACTCCTCTGTGATGGGGGTTTATATAGCGGTGGTGGCACGCAGCAGCAGGCGCGAGAATCTCGCCGGCAGTTACGCCCCTCCCACGTCACGCCCGCGTAGAAAGTGGATCGCCCATTAATGGGGATCGCGATGGCGTAGAACGTGGGACGTTGCTAGCGGAGAATCTATGCGTGGCGAGATTTGCGGAGCGGCGGTTACGTCTGCGAGTGGTGGAGTTGGTCGGTCGGAGGGACCAAGAAATACGGCATCGGCTGAGGAGCTCGAAGACGAGCAAGAGAGCCGAGAGGGCCGAGGAGTCTAATTTGCAGGGGGCCCAAGGAAGGCTAGCTTGCGCTTGCAGGTCGGGTACAGGGTGGCTTAGTCGGCCCCCTGTGGGCCCTTTCTTCTGAGTTCTGGGACACGTCACACGCCGTGTGTCATGACATCGGGGGTGGCCGATATCGAGCACTATCATTAGCCCCCCACTCTTGTCCCAACCAGATAGTGGTCGGGTCAGCAGTGGACTGCCGGGCCTCCCGAGGTGAGATCCCTTCTAGGGCTTCATCGGGACTAGTCCTCGGGTCGTCGGTTGTCTTTTCCGCCAGCGAATCAAGACAAGATCTTTGCGTTTAAAGAAGGTGCGCCGGTTCGTGCACTCTGCAGTCGAAGCGACAGTCCACGTGTCGGGCGTCAATTAGCCGATGCGACGCGCGCAGGCCTACGGCGCCTGAAGGGATACAGCCCAACGCTGGGCTGCCACGTGGAACGGTCGGAGCCGCTGGGCGCGAGGGTCGTTTCGGCTGGAGACGATGGGCATCGTTGGATGAGGCCGTATGCGGCGATAAATATGGGTGGGGCCCGCCCGAGGGCCCTTACTCTTTCATATTTTCCTCCCTTGGGCCCCAGCTGCTCGGCGCTAGTCTCCCCTTTCTCGCTTCAGCCTTTGAAGAATTTCTTTTCCAAGGTTAGATGTCTTCCTCTTCTGTAGAATCAGTAGACGTTGTAGGAGTAGATGCTAGAGTTCCCTTAGCTGTGCCGGGGTCCCCTCGGAGGGCAGGGGCTGGTCACTCTCCCCGGGGGCGTAAGGCGGGGGCCGCCTCCAGGGAGGAGGCGGCAGATGTGGCCCCCAGCACCCCGTGCCGGCTAAGGCATGAGGACGAGCTCGTCAACGCTCGGGCTCGCTTCCACATTCCCCCGCGCTACACGCTTCGTCTGGCCAAGAAGGGAGAGAGGGTCGATCAGGTGCGGGGCAGGGAGATTGCCCTGTACTTGGAAGCTTTTTGGGGCGGAATGCATCTGCCCTTCTCTCCTGAGGTCATCGCCGCTCTAAACTTCTTCGGTTTGGCGCCCGGCCAGTTAGTACCGAACTCATGGAGGATTCTCCTTGGGTTCTTGATCCGCCTGAGGCTGCAGGCGGTTCCTTTCAGTCTTTCTCTTCTCGATTCCTCCCTTGTATTCAAGAGTCACCCCGGCGGTCGAGCGGGCGACCCCAGGTGGGTGTATTTTGCCTTTAGGAAGCGGCCCGGGGTTGCTGCCGGGACCAGTGTCATGGCCTTGCCCTCCTCCATTCATGATTGGAAAAAGAAGTTTTTCTTCGTTTCCCCTCCCGAAGACGAGGACTGGCCAGTGCCCACCAAATGGTCGAGGGAGAAGTGCCTGCCGGGGAGCCTGTCCAACAATCCCGCCGCGGTGAGAGTGGCGTCATAGGAGCCCATCCCCCGATATGATGTGCTGCTGTCCGAGAGGGTCTTGAGCTGGGCCGGGCTTAGCCCCGTCGAGTTCGTCGGTAAGTTAGGCTTGCTTTCTGGGTTTATGTTTTACTCGCGATGCTGATAAGTTGGGTGTTTGTTTAGTGTAGGATCCATGGACTTCGGAGCTCTCAGGGATGTTATGCACCAGCCGAGGCAGCCTGCCAGGGCTGAGGGCGCCAGCTCTTCTCGGGTGCAGCCTGCCCCGGCCCGTACCACCCCGGTGGCGTCGCCCCGAGGACGATCGGCGGCGGATCCCGCCCCGGGCCCCAGTCGAGCATCGGGTCGGAAGCGGGCCCTGATTATGGAGGACACTGCCTCGGAAGAGGAGGCCGGCTCTCCCGCAAAGTCGCTCAAGAAGGGTTCCCGGAGACCCCCCCGGGGACGGTCTTCGACGACCGTAGTGGAGGAAGGGGGCTTCAGTTCGCGGTGCCGTCGGGGCTGTCGGTCGCGGACAGCCTCCTGCACGAGATAGAGGCCTCGGCTGGGGTCGAGTCCCCGGGGGAACCTTCAGGGCTCAGCTGGCGTCGATCGCCCAGGAGTCCATGCAGGTAAGCCCCTAGTTCGCTTATGAGACTTGTTGCCTTCTTCGTCTCTCTGATCTCTTCTCCCTTTTTTTTAAATATCTTCCCAGGTCCTCCAGCACGTGGCCCTCGCCCTTCGCATGGAGACCGAGGTGGTAGCCCTGGCGGTGGAGGCCGTGGGCCAGCTCGTCGCATTGAAGGAGAGCTCCAGGCGGGAGCAGGAGGCGATGTTGGCGAGGATCGCCGCCTTGGAGGGCGAGATGGACGCCAGAAAAAGGGAGGTCGCCCAGCATCGCGAGGCCGCCGTGATCGCCGAGGGCAAGCTCGGGGACTCTCAGGTGCTCGCCGGCAACCTGAAGAAGACGGTGAAGACCCTCCGGAAGGAGCTGGGGGCGGCGGCCGAGGCGGTTAAGTCGGCCGAGTCGAAGGCGGTGGCGTCCTATAAGGGGTCGAAGGATTTTTACCGCGACCTGGCTGTGGCCACGACCCGCATTTGGCATGACGCCCTCGATGCCGTCAAGTCCCGGATGCCAGAGTTCGAGGACGCGGACCTGCGGGCTGAGTTCCCCCTCGTGGGTGCCGACGAGCAAGGGGAAGAAGTCCCCGGCGAGGAGATGGCCGAGGACCCGGCACCCCTGGTGGTGGAGGTCGAGGACCTCGAGGTCGCGTCCGGCCCCGAGGCGTAGAGCCCCCGTTCTCATATCTTTATTTTGTTTTCCTTTGAATTTTGTAAGGCCGGGGAGCCGAAAAATACCCTTTGTAAACAAAAATTGTTTTTGTTGGTAGTAATGAAGTATTTCCTTAGCTTCCATGTTCTGCCTGTTTGTGAAGAATGTTATTTTTCTTGCCTGCACCTGTTGGGGTAAAAATTTACACCCCGGTAGACCAAGTCAAAATACAAGTCAACCCCAAGCCAAGTGGGCCCAAGCCCAGACCCAGTGGGCCCATGCCCGGGTCGAGCCCGAACATGAAGCGGCCGGCCTCCCCCCATGCCAAGATAAAATTTTTGAAATAAATAATTTTGTTGTATTTCTTTTATTTTATTTTCGGATAAATGTAAGAAAAATAGGCATAAAGCCAAATTTTTGTAAAGCCCATGGCTTATGTGCAAAAAGAAATGGCACATGAGCCATGGGATAGGCAAAATGCCATTTTGTGAAGCCCAAGGGGCTATGTGTAAAATGTATGGCCTATAAAGGCAAAGATAATAAAATATCTCAATAACTTTTTCTCTCTCCAAAAAAGTTTCAGAGCTGAGCTCTTTCCTCCTTCTTCAAGGTTCTAAAACCTTCTTCTTTCTTTTGAATTAAATCAAGAGTTTTACTCTTCCTTTTTCAAAACTAAATAGTTTTCCACCACAAAACCCACAAAGGGGAACTTGGATCTGTCATCAGATCTTAAAAAGGAGAGATTTTGAGATTTCACATCTCTTGATCTTCAAGATCCAGCAAGCGACAGGAGGAAGAAGAAGAACCACTTCCATTAAACCCAAAACACATTCAGGAGCCCGACTCCTCTCTGATTTCTCCTTTGAGAAATCCTTTTTTTCAGACTAAAAGCCTCTTGTGCCTCTCCGGCGCGTTGCGCAAGTGCGCAAGGCGCCCGCGTGCCGACACGTGGCGCGCGCGCTTGCGCACCTGCGCGCTTGCGCAAGGCGCAAGGCGCCCGCGTGCCGACACGTGGCGCGCGCGCTTGCGCACCTGCGCAAGGGCGCAAGGCGCCCGCGTGCCGACACGTGGCGCGCGCGCTTGCGCACCTGCGCACAGCACCTAAGCGCACAGCGCCCAAGGTGCTGCCCCACGCATCCCTTGGATGCCTTTTCCCTCTCTTTTTATGTATATACATATACATATACATATGTATACAAATTCACACACATACATACTCCGCCATATTCTCCCCCTCCAAAAAATTTTCGGGCCGGGGCGCTGCCCCGAACCCCGCAAGGGGGCTGCTAGCCCCCTTGACCCCCAGCCCGCTATCCGGGTAGCGGGACCCCCGTAAAAACTCTGCGTGGCTCCCGATATATCCAAAACCCCCTTTCAAAACAAAACACACGCACACTGCACATTGAGTTCGCATGACCAATTTAACCCGTTAATCGGAGGTTCCCTCGCCCCAAAGGCGGGGGGTAATTAACGGCAGCTTAGTCCGCGGCTGCCGGAGATTCGGATCCCCACAATCATTAAACCCCGGCCTACCCTAGGCAGGGGGAATCTGTAGTACGCCTGACAAGCGCTCGCGTATTCCCATCTCACTGGGGTGACGAAAAACACCCTACAGATTCTGGCATGCCCGGTGGGACCAATCTCTCCTCCCATATTTCGGGTTAAATGTTCATACGAACTCAATCAATATACATATCGATTGCCTATACTGAAATGATGTTTTTTTTCCGTGCAGCAATCAACCTTCAACGACAATGTCTTCCCAGACGAATTCAACTTCCAAAGCGACCCCGATTCCATACGTGGTCAAGATCAACGCTCGTGTGGTTCTCCCTGCAAGCCTCAGTCGACAGTGGGAGGAACCGCCCCGCCAGTTTGGCTCCGTCATCATCTACCCTGCTGGAAGCGCTCATCTGGCGGAAATCCCGGCGGAACAGGTGGTCAAGCCGGTCCCAAGGGGCAAGAGGCCGAATGTTGTGATTGCTAAGGCACCACAACCGAAACTTAAGATGGTGTCTGAACGATTCCCTGACGCTCTAGCTGGGGGCAAGACTTCCGGTGCGAAGGGCAACAACAAATGTCGCAGACGAGATCAAGCGATGACTCCAACAAACGCACAATCGAGCGTATCTCCAAAGCCCTCCGTCGCCCGGTCTGCGGCGTCTTCCCAAAGAGCTGAAGTCTGCCAGGTGCTTAGAACAGAAAAGTTAAGGCAGAAGCGGCTCAGGTATCGAGCCAACAAAAGGGCCAAGGCTTCGGCCAAATGGAATCATGTGAAGTTCCAAGTGCAGGGTTTCCCCGCGACGACGGCTGAGTCGGACGTAAGAATCAGCAATTCCTTCGAGCCTCTGAAGTGGGTTCAGAAAAACGCCATGACCGCCAGAATCAAGAAGACAGCGGTCCGAACAGTGCCACAAAGAGACGTGTCCCCGCCCCAACAGAAAACGTACGACACTATCTCTTCAAGAGTCTATCAAGCGCTCTGTGCCGCACGAAAGCAGCGGGGCAAACCCAGAAAAGATGCGCCAGCACCATTTAAGAACCTGGTTAGGCCAGCCGCCTTCAATCGACTACCAGCTACCGAAACAAGGGGGTCAAGACAGCGATCCACGAAATTAACTGCCAATGATAGAAAGACGGCCGGATATATCATCCATACGGTCTATATGGCGGGCGGGCGCCCCAGCGACAACCTTCGCAGCAAAAGCAAGGACGGGGCCACCACATCCCAAGCCCAATCTAGCCTGAATGTGGTTGCCGCCACCCAAGAACAGCCGCCCCTGCTGGATGAAGAAAACCCTCTCGATGAGGATGATAGGCAGAAAGACCCCTCGGTCCATGCAGAGTCAAGCTCGGACAGCGAGGAAGAGCCGACTTTCCGCCCCAGGACTGCGGAGCAAGAGCTGCTTCAAGAGCTTCGAAAACAGCTCAGGAGCAAAGATAAAGAGATGGCCAAGCTCTATTCGAAGATTGACGACTTAACGAATGTGGTGATGCAGCTTACGGCTCAAATTGCTCGAGCGCCTCCTAATCAAGCGCAAGCCGCTACTAATCAGCCGGGTGAGGACAATCCGAGGCAGCCAATGCCTGTTCCTTTGGGACCAAGACTGGTCGAGCCAAATGAAAGCCGGCTACATTCCGCTTCTGGGGACGCCTTGGCCCCAGATAGCACCATCCCGCTAACACAGGATCGGATAATGGATTTGGTCACCAGCAAGGTTAAAACATTGGTGGCCGAAGCTGAAGCTCAGAAAGAAATCGGCAGTAGTGGGCGGCCATATCCCGCGCAGTACGATCTGATTGAGTTCCCAAGCGGCTACGTCATTCCTAAGTTCGGAAGATTTGATGGAACGGGGAATGCAAACCAGCACGTCGCCCACTTCAAAGCATCGTGCGGAAATACAGGGGGCAATGACGCGCTCCTTCTTCGTCAGTTTGTCAACAGCCTGACCCGCGTCGCCTTCGACTGGTATGCGAGTATACCGGACGGGTCCGTCATTACATTTGCCCAAATGGAGTCCCTGTTTCGGCAAAGGTTCATGAGTGTCAGTGATAAAATCTCCATTGCCGACCTTGTGAGGACTAAGCCGGGGAAGAATGAAAGCAACACCGACTTTATCGCCCGATGGCGTAATCTCACAGTCAAATGCGAACCGCCGCTGGAGCAGGACCAGTCCGTCAGCCTTCTCATTGGGAACCTCAGCAATTGGATGGTCCCATTCTTGTGTACAGCGGGCCTCAAGACATTTCAGGAGCTAACCAAGAAAGTTCAAATGCTAGAACGCTCGAAGCAAGAGTCCCCGCCAGACTCTCAGAGAGACAAAACCTGGAAAAGCAAGCGGGACGACAACCGTAGAAGCGGGAGTTCCAGCAGTACCAATGTCTTCAATGCCTCCGACAATGAAGAAAAGCGAAGGGCGGGCGAATCCAAAACCAACCGGTCTCGAAAGCCATTGCTGGGAGGAGATGGGCCTTCCCTAGAGGAGAAAAAGAACAAGGTTTACTCTTTCAGAAGGGACAAGGTCCGCAAGATATTTAAAGATGCCTTGAACAATGGCCTACAACTGCCGGAGTCGAAAAGACCCCAAGAAGCAAAAATGACCGACAATCCCCTGTATTGCCCGTACCACCGAGTAGTGAGCCATGCGATTGAGGATTGCTATATCTTCAAGGATTGGGTCGAGAAGCAGTACAAGGCTGGAGAGATCGAGCTGTCCAAAAGCGTGTTGGTGAACAATCAAGTTGCGACCGCCAACTTTATACAGACAGAAGTTGAAGCCTTCTGGGAGCAGACAGCTGAACCCGCTGCCCCGACAAACAAAACCGACTCATCGCAGCCTCCGTGGAGTACGCACATATCTAATAAGACGAAGAAGCTGCTAAAGCTACTTCAGAAAGAACCCAGGACGGAATGGGAAGGGCAAAAGAAGCCTATCAGTCCAGCTGCCAATGCAGCTCCATCAGGCTCAAAATCCAAGAAGCTCAAGAAGAAGAAAAGTGTAGCTCGGCGCGAAAAGGAGCCTGCAGGGAGATCGACCATTCAAAAATATATCGATTCCCTCGAAGAATATGAACAAAGGGAAAGAACATTGATTCAATTGAAGGAGTTCTTCCCTGTACAAGCGGCTGAAATTCTGGAGGAATTAGAAGAAGACTCCAATGAAGAGATCCCAATAGTGACCTGCTATGCCATCCATCTTGGCAGCGACTCCGAGGATGATCTCTGTTTTCCCGAAGAGGACGAGGAGCTCACCACAAAGGCCAATCAAATCCAGCTCAGAAGCGGCAGAGCTCTACCGCAAAATCAGGGCAACGCCCCAAAAGGGAAGGAAAAACAAGTCGCTAACGAAGAAAATGGCAGAGAACCGGCCGACGAAAACATAAATCCTTCCTCGGTGGACTATAATGTCTTGGCACATCTCCGGAAGCTTCCATCTCTCCTGAGCATCTACGACGCCTTGGTCCTATCTAAGGAGCTTAGAGACATTCTCATTCACGCTCTACAAAACCCCGAGCGGTATCAGGCTCACTTTGCGGAAATTAACATGAAAGAAGCCCAGCACGCTTTGCATGCCGCCGCAGTCACATTTAAGGATGAAGACTTGCTACTGGGAACGGCTGAGCATAATCGGCCGCTTTACGTGACCGGGTACAGCGACGGAGATCGAATTAATCGTATATTGATTGATCCGGGGTCCTCAGTGAACATCATGAACTTGCGAACTCTGAAGAGTCTGTCAATGGACGTCCGACACCTGTCGAGGGAAAGGATTGTCATTCAAGGGTTCAACCAAAATTGCCAGCAAGTTCTAGGGTCTATAGCTTTGCCAATCAAATTCGGGGATCTGCAAACTGAAGCTAAGATATATGTGATCGACGCCGACACGTCTTATAAGATTCTCTTGGGGCGGCCATGGCTCCACGATTATGGCATCATTCCATCAACTCTCCATCAATGCATGAAATATACTAAAAATGGCGAAGAAAGACGCATTGACGGAGACATCCAACCGTTCGGTGTGCATGAAGTCCGCTATGAAGATTCTCGGTACTTTACGAACCACCAAAATGCTAAGCCACAACTGACTGAGGATAGAACGGCCCCAAGACTCAAAAGCAAATCTGCGCCGGCTATCACTTTCAAAAGCAAAAATACCCAAGTACGCCCGCATTTCGGCAGCGACACTGATGAGTCCGACGCTGGAAGCCCGTCCTTCCGCCAAACTCGCCCTCATTTCGGCAGCGATACGGACGAATCTGTTACTGAAGGCCCATCTAGCAGCAAAGTCCGCCCTCATCTTGGCAGTGACACTGAAGAGTCAGAAGAAGAGGACCTGCCGTGCGACAGCTGTGCAGATCGACCCCCCATGCAGCAAGCGAAACTACGAAAGACCTTCGAAGTCGCAGAAGGGTCCCTGGCTATCACAAGGGTGCCGGAACGGATGTGCAAAGAGCTCGACGCATTGTCAGTCTCTACCGTGGACCAGCTGAAAACTTTCTACGTGCTCGGGAGGAAAAATGGACAGAAGGGCATCCTGTTTTACAAGTCAAACCCCGTTGTGCACCCGGACGATCTTTCTGTCGCGTGCCTTCCCTATGAGAGAGGCATAAGAGCCGTCCTCAATCCCAGATACTATGCGCCCAAGATGCGGGAATACTTTAAGAAGTGCGGATGCCGGTTATATCAAACGGAGTCCGAAGCAAAGTTTTACGAAGGGCTATGGTATCCGCCCCAGGTCCGAGCACTCATCGATGGACGAATTCCAGATAGGCGGGGCATAGGCTACATTCAACCTGATTCCAAAGCGTGCTACATGATCTATGTTGGTGAAGCCAGCGAAAGATCAAATGATGATGACGAGATAGCCGAGCCAGAAGAAGCTCCTCAAGAGCTCGAAGATGGCGGACAAGCAACCTTTGATGAGCTAGCCGAGATTGACTTAGGAACGCCCGATAATCCAAGGCCGACCTACATCAGCTCACTCTTGTCGGAGGAAATAAAAGAGCAGATAATTGCCCTGCTGCGTGAGTTCGTCGACTGCTTCGCGTGGACGTACAAAGAAATGCCTGGCCTTTCTCCTGAGGTAGCCATGCATAAGCTGGCTATATCTCCTGATGCTAAGCCAGTCAAACAAGCTCCTCGAAGAATGAGAAGGGAGTTGGAAGAAAAGGTCATCGAGGAAACCAAGAAACTCATCGATGCCGGCTTTATCAGGGAAGAGAAATATGCAGACTGGATCGCATGCATAGTCCCAGTGAAGAAGAAAAATGGGCAGATCCGAGTTTGTGTCGATTTCAGGGACCTCAACAAGGCATATCCTAAAGACGACTTCCCGCTACCGGTCATGGAAATGATGGTCGATGACACCTCAAATTACGAGCTGTTCATTTTTATGGATGGCTCGTCTGGATATAATCAGATCAAGATGTCGCCTGAGGATGAGAAGCACACAGCATTTCGAACTCCGATCGGAATATATTGCTACAAGGTGATGCCGTTCGGACTGAAGAACGCAGGTGCTACATATCAAAGGGCAATGACCAATATCTTCGATGACCTAATTCATAAAGTCGTCGAATGTTATGTTGATGATCTGGTCGTTAAGACTGAAACCAAGGCCGATCATATCCAGGATCTTAGGACCGTTCTCACCAGACTGAGGGAATTTGATCTGAAGATGAATCCTCTGAAATGCGCTTTTGGCGTGTCATCGGGAAAATTCCTGGGCTTCATAGTTCGACATCGAGGGATCGAAGTTGACCCATCAAAGATAAAGGCCATCATGGAGATGCCTCCTCCGAAGAGTCTGACGCAGCTAAGATCTTTTCAAGGCAAGCTTGCTTATATACGGAGGTTTATCTCAAATTTATCGGGGAGATGTAGGCCCTTCTCAAAGCTCATGAAGAAAGGAGCTCCTTTTATCTGGGATGCCGAGTGTCAAGAAGCGTTCGAAAGTATCAAACAGTACTTGTTGCACCCTCCAGTGTTGGCCGCTCCCATTCCAAATAAACCGCTGATTCTCTACACTGCCGCGCTAGATGAGTCACTTGGTGCACTCCTTGCTCAGAACAACGAGGAGGGAAAAGAAAATGCCCTCTACTACCTCAGTCGAACTCTAGTCGGGGCGGAACACAACTACTCCCCAATCGAAAAGCAATGCCTGGCTCTGATATTTGCTGTGAAGAAGCTGAGGCACTATCTGCTCGCTCATCGGGTTATGCTGATCTCCAAGGTCGACCCGCTCAAACACTTGATGACCAAAGCAAGCCTAGCCGGCAGAATGGCAAGATGGGCTGTCATGCTACTTGAGTTTGACATAGTTTACACTCCTCAGAAAGCAGTAAAAGGGCAAGCTCTTGCAGACTTTCTCGCTGCTCATCCCATACCAGAAGGGTCGCCACTAAATTGTGAGTTACCCGACGAACAAGTGCTGCATTTCGAGAATGACGAGCCATGTTGGGAGCTCTACTTCGATGGGGCCTCATCGATAAGAACCTCCAGTAAATCAAGCGTCCCGGAGATAAAAGCAGGGATAGGATTGGTGTTTATCACACCATCAATGGGAACCCTACGGCGTTCTTTTGCTCTCACCGAGCCTCGCACAAACAATGAGGCCGAGTATGAAGCTCTGATAGCTGGTTTGGAGCTCGCCATAGAAATGGAAATCCTTCGGCTACGGGTTTACGGTGATTCCCAGCTTGTCGTCAACCAAGTAAGCGGCGACTATAAGATATACAAACCCGAGTTGGCTCGGTACAGAAGCCGGGTGGTGGAACTCATGAAACGGTTCACTCATATCGAACTTACAAGAGTCCCTAGAGCATTGAACGGAAAAGCCGATATACTCGCTCGCCTAGCCAAGGAGCTGGCTGATCCTGACATGGACGAAATTCTGATCACAGTCAGGAGCCGGCAAATTCTACCCCCAGTCTCTCTACGAGAAGAGGAAAGCGCAGAACAGAAGAGCAGTCCTGCGGAAGAAGCTTCGATCATCCAAGACGAGCCCGATTGGAGAGAACCCTTCATAGAGTACCTCCGATACGACAAGCTGCCCGAAGAAAAATCTGCGAGGATTCAGCTGAAGAAAAGAGCTCTCCGATACGTGTTTGTAAATGACACGTTATACCGCAGGTCATATGACCAACTCTGGCTCAGGTGCCTGTCATCGGCCGAAGCCCAAAAAGTCATGAAAGAAGTTCACTCAGGCGTTTGCGGTGCTCACCAATCTGGCCCCAAGATGCGACTGCAAATTAAACGGCTTGGGTATTACTGGCCCACCATGATACGGGATTGCGGAGAGCATGCAAGGAAATGTTATGTCTGCCAAATTCACGGTGATTTTATTCACAAGCATCCCAATCCATTGCATCCTACAGTGGCGTCGTGGCCCTTCGAAGTCTGGGGCACCGACATTGTTGGCCCAATTGATCCTCCGTCATCTAAAGGCCACCGGTTCATACTGGCCGCGACAGACTACTTCTCCAGATGGGCTGAAGCTGTCCCGCTAAAAGAAGTCAAGACAAAGGATATTCTGACATTCTTCCAGCATAATATTCTATACCGCTTCGGTACACCAAGAAGAATCATTTCTGACAACGGGCCTTCTTTCAAAAGCTTCAATGTCTCAAGATTCGCTACTCAGCACAAGATAGACTGGAGGTATTCCTCCATCTATAATCCAAGAGCCAATGGGCTAGCCGAAGCCTTCAATAAGACTCTATGCAAGCTTCTGAGGAAAAATACTTCAGCCAACAAGAGAGACTGGAATCTCAAGCTTCACGAGGCATTGTGGGCATATCGTACCACGCACCGTACTCCAACTCAGTCCACTCCATACTCATTGCTCTTCGGAGTGGAGGCGGTCCTCCCCCTCGAAGTTGAAGTTCCGAGCTTAAGAATGGCCGTCCAACATGAGTTGACGGAGGAAGAAAACGTGCTCCTTCGACTTGAAGAACTCGATGCCCTCGAAGAAAAGAGGCTCGCGGTGCAACAAAATCTGGAGCTATACCGAGCCCAAATGTCACGGGCTTATGACAAGATAACCCGTCTCCGCGCCTTCAAGAAAGGTGAATTGGTGTTGGTCCTCAAAAGACCGATTATCCCCAATCGACATGCCAAGGGAAAATTCGAGCCAAACTGGGAAGGACCATACGTCATCGAGAAAGTGTTTGACGGAGGATCCTACCAACTAATAAGTGCCGAGGGAGAAAGGCCCATGCCACCCATCAATGGCCGATATCTCAAGAAATACTACACGTGAATGCTCCAAGTCGCAGGCGAATTGAGCACATCAGCCCTACGGTCTGGATCAGACATCCTGCAAAACCGTATACAATCCACGGGCGTAAATGACCCCTATTTTCTCCCAAATCCTGCCGGTGAGACTACTTTAAAGTCCCACCAGCGGCAAAAAAAAAAAAAGAAAAAAAGAAAAAAAAATAATAATAAAAAAAATAATAACGGTATGCCCACAAGCAAAACGGGCACGGATGAAAACCCGAAAGGGCTCCGTGAGTAAAAACAGCAGGACTACCGGCGAGTCTGTGAAAACCCGAAAGGGCGCAAACTCGTAAAAAGGAAAGGAGGTGAAATACACTCACAAAGTCCTCTCGACCTTGTGAGGAGAAAACCCCTGCGTGAGATCCTTACGACTCACAAAGGAGCAACACACTTAGGAATCCTCACGATTCCTAAGGAGAAAATACACCTACGAGATCCTTTCGACTCGTAGGGAGAAAATGCTTTTATGGGACCCTCACGGCCCATAAAATTGAAAAGCCTTGGGTGGTAGGGACCCAAACCTATCTCCTAAGCCATCGTTCCCCAACGGGCAACGGCGAATGATGAGTCGCTCCTGGTACCATATTCCAGTGCAGCGATGCAGACGCCAACCAAAATCCAATTTCTCAAAATTCTCCCAGCCCTACGGTGGGTCCCCAAATTGACCATCGTATACAATCCACGGGCTCAAATAATTCTCATCATACCCATGCCCCACCGTAATCACCAGTTATGCGGCCGGTCTCCGCTTTGGGAATGATGCTCCATTGATAAGACCCACTCATGTGTCCTCACGATACATGAGGAGAACAAACCTTTGTGGGATCCTTACGACTCATAAAGGAAAAACACACTTAGGAGTCCTCACGACTCTTAAGGAGAAAATACACCTGCGGGATCCTTACGACTCGTAGGGAGGAAATGCTTTTATGGGACCCTCACGGCCCATAAAATTGAAAAGCCTTAGGCGATAGGGATCTAAACCTGTCTCCTAAGCCATCGCTCCCCAATCCCCAAATGACGAATGATGAGTCGCTCCTGGTACCATATTCCAGTGCAGCGATGCAGACGCCAACCAAATTCCAAATCCCATACCCCAACGGAGAATGATGAGTCGCTCCTGGTACCATATTCCAGTGCAGCGATGCAGACGCCGACAAAGTCCCAAAATTTTTCCGGCCCTACGGTCTGGATCATACATCCTGCAAAACCGTATACAATCCACGGGCGTAAAACAATCACAATTTCTCCCAAATCCTCTCAGGGCAAATGATGAGTTGCTCCTGGCATTATTCCAGTGCAGCAATGCAGATGCCAAACAAAAACCAAAATCCCAAAATCCTCTCCATGACAGATGATGATTCGCTCCTGGTACCATATTCCAGTATAGCGATGCTGATGTCAACCCAAATCAAAATCAACAAGTCAACTCCCACTCCGACCGTCCACGTCGCTAAAAGGGCAGCACCGACCGTCCATGTCGCAAAAAGGGCAGAACCGACCGTCCACGTCGCTAAAAGGGCAGCACCGACCGTCCACGTCGCTAAAAGGGCAGCACCGACCGTCCACGTCGCCAAAAAGGCAGCACCGACCGTCCACGTCGCAAAAAGGGCAGAACCGACCGTCCACGTCGCTAAAAGGGCAGCACCGACCGTCCAAGTCGCAAAAAGGGCAGAACCGACCGTCCACGTCGCTAAAAGGGCAGCACCGACCGTCCACGTCGCTAAAAGGGCAGCACCGACCGTCCACGTCGCTAAAAGGGCAGCACCGACCGTCCACGTCGCAAAAAGGGCAGAACCGACCGTCCACGTCGCTAAAAGGGCAGCACCGACCGTCCAAGTCGCAAAAAGGGCAGAACCGACCGTCCACGTCGCTAAAAGGGCAGCATCGACCGTCCACGTCGCTAAAAGGGCAGCACCGACCGTCCAAGTCGCAAAAAGGGCAGAACCGACCGTCCACGTGGCTAAAAGGGCAGCACCGACCGTCCACGTCGCTAAAAGGGCAGCACCGACCGTCCACGTCGCTAAAAGGGCAGCACCGACCGTCCACGTCGCTAAAAGGGCAGCACCGACCGTCCAAGTCGCAAAAAGGGCAGCAACGACCGTCCAAGTCGCAAAAAGGGCAGCAACGACCGTCCAAGTCGCTAAAAGGGCAGCATCGACCGTCCAAGTCGCTAAAATGGCAGCATCGGCCGTCCACGTCGCTAAAAGGGCAGCATCGACCGTCCACGTCGCTAAAAGGGCAGCACCGACCGTCCAAGTAGCTAAAAGGGCAGCAACGACCGTCCAAGTCGCTAAAAGGGCAGCACCGACCGTCCAAGTCGCAAAAAGGGCAGCGCAGGATTCCTACAAAGCGGGAACCAGACAACTCCGGGCCAGGGAAAACGTCTATCACGGACACTCCGTCTCGGAGACATGTTAAGCAACGACCGTCCATGTCGTAAAAAGGGCAGTGCCAGCTTCCCAAAAAATGGGAACCAAATCAAGTCGCCACCACGTGAAAAAAAGATCCATCAATTTCATGCACACGACCCACATATGTGGTGTGCATTTATTGATGGGGGGCAATTTGTTGGGGTAAAAATTTACACCCCGGTTGACCAAGTCAAAATACAAGTCAACCCCAAGCCAAGTGGGCCCAAGCCCAGACCCAGTGGGCCCATGCCCGGGTCGAGCCCGAACATGAAGCGGCCGGCCTCCCCCCATGCCAAGATAAAATTTTTGAAATAAATAATTTTGTTGTATTTCTTTTATTTTATTTTCGGATAAATGTAAGACAAATAGGCATAAAGCCAAATTTTTGTAAAGCCCATGGCTTATGTGCAAAAAGAAATGGCACATGAGCCATGGGATAGGCAAAATGCCATTTTGTGAAGCCCAAGGGGCTATGTGTAAAATGTATGGCCTATAAAGGCAAAGATAATAAAATATCTCAATAACTTTTTCTCTCTCCAAAAAAGTTTCAGAGCTGAGCTCTTTCCTCCTTCTTCAAGGTTCTAAAACCTTCTTCTTTCTTTTGAATTAAATCAAGAGTTTTACTCTTCCTTTTTCAAAACTAAATAGTTTTCCACCACAAAACCCACAAAGGGGAACTTGGATCTGTCATCAGATCTTAAAAAGGAGAGATTTTGAGATTTCACATCTCTTGATCTTCAAGATCCAGCAAGCGACAGGAGGAAGAAGAAGAACCACTTCCATTAAACCCAAAACACATTCAGGAGCCCGACTCCTCTCTGATTTCTCCTTTGAGAAATCCTTTTTTTCAGACTAAAAGCCTCTTGTGCCTCTCCGGCGCGTTGCGCAAGTGCGCAAGGCGCCCGCGTGCCGACACGTGGCGCGCGCGCTTGCGCACCTGCGCGCTTGCGCAAGGCGCAAGGCGCCCGCGTGCCGACACGTGGCGCGCGCGCTTGCGCACCTGCGCACAGCACCTAAGCGCACAGCGCCCAAGGTGCTGCCCCACGCATCCCTTGGATGCCTTTTCCCCCTCTTTTTATGTATATACATATACATATACATATGTATACAAATTCACACACATACATACTCCGCCATATTCTCCCCCTCCAAAAAATTTTCGCGCCGGGGCGCTGCCCCGAACCCCGCAAGGGGGCTGCTAGCCCCCTTGACCCCCAGCCCGCTATCCGGGTAGCGGGACCCCCGTAAAAACTCTGCGTGGCTCCCGATATATCCAAAACCCCCTTTCAAAACAAAACACACGCACACTGCACATTGAGTTCGCATGACCAATTTAACCCGTTAATCGGAGGTTCCCTCGCCCCAAAGGCGGGGGGGGGGGTAATTAACGGCAGCTTAGTCCGCGGCTGCCGGAGATTCGGATCCCCACAATCATTAAACCCCGGCCTACCCTAGGCAGGGGGAATCTGTAGTACGCCTGACAAGCGCTCGCGTATTCCCATCTCACTGGGGTGACGAAAAACACCCTACAGCACCGTTGTGTTTTAATGTCAGGTTGGCCCTCTGTCTAACGATCGCCCGTCGAGTTGACTGCAATCGCTTGCCGACGAGCGTTTTTGAGGAGGTACTCCCTGGGCCCCGGAGTCGAGGGGAGATCGTTTAGGCTTGGACAGACCTTATGTCTCTTGTTGGGTAGGAAACTACCCGCCGGGATGCGCCGAGTAGGAAGGAACTCGGCGGCCTCGCGGTGAGGGCTCGAGATCCCCAGCATCGAAAGGGACGTGGGAGGCCTGCTAAGGGTGGCCGAGCAGGGTAGCTACTCGGTGCCTTTTTCCGAGGGCTTTGACCTTTAGCGCTGGAAGGGCCGTGAGAGGCCTGCGAAGGATGGCCGAGCAAGGTAGATGCTCGGTGCCTCTTGGCGAGGGCTTTGATCCTTGAGGACGGTGGTAGGAAGCTACCAGCCGTTGATGGTCGGGCAAGGACCCGACCGCTTCGGGGAGGATTTTTTGATCCCCGGCGTGTGGCAAGGAAGCTGCCCGCCGGGGATAGCCGAGCGAGGGAACCTCGGGCTCGACTGCCTCTGGGAGGGCTTTCGATCCTTCAGGACGGGAACCGAGCAGGGTTACTGCCCAGTGCCTCTTGGCGAGGACTTTGATCCGTGTCGGTTGTGGTAGCAAGCTACCAGTCGGGGATAGCCGGGCAAGGACCCGACTGCCTCTGGGAGGACTTTGGTCTTTGGCGCTAGAAAAGCTATAAGGCTGTAGGAAGCCCACCAAGGACCCTTGGCCGGGTAGGGTTACTGCCCGGTGCCTCTGGGCGAGGGCTTTTATCCTGAAAGATAGCCGAGTGAGGGAACCTCGAGCCTCGACTGCCTCTGGGAGGGCTTTTAGATCCCCGACGTTGTGGCAGGGAAGCTACCCGCTGGGGATAGCCGAGTGAGGGAACCTCGGGCCTCGACCGCCTCTGGGAGGGCTTTTAGATCCCCGGCGTTGAGACAGGGAAGCTGCCCGCTGGGGATAGCCGAGCGAGGGAACCTCGGGCTCGGCTGCCTCTCGGAGGGCTTTCTGTTCCCCGGTGTTGCGGTAGGGGAGCTGCCAGCCGGGGACGACCGAGCAGGGTAGCTGCTGAGTCGAATCTTTGACGAGGTGCAGCCTGTCCGTTTCGTTGTAGGTGCGAGGAATGGGAACGGTCGGGGTAACGGCGTGCAATTAGTGCGTGGAATGCGGGGGGAGGCGAAGCGACAGGGGCGCGTCGCTTCGTTTCCACCGAGTAACGTTCGTTGGACGCCGCGTGGCGGCTGTTGGAGCTCCACGGCGGGCTATATAAGGAGTACTGGTTCTTCCCCCTTCGTAGACAGGCCATCGAAAAATGGAGAATTTTCCGTTCACTATCCCCGAAATCGTCAGCTCTGCAAATGTGTATCTTTATGACCCCTATCGCACCGAGGACACGGTGCAGTTGGTTCACGGGTGCATTGAGGAGCATTTCGGCCGGCTGCTCCCTAGGCGCTCCTCCCTGCTGCAGCTGCTGATGTACTCCATCTGGAGGGCATCGCCGGGGCTTTACAACCCCCTGTCCGAGCAGCTCTTTGATGAGGCCGTGGGCAAGCTGCGGTCTTTGAGGCGTTTCGGCCTGATCTCCGCGAATCGGCTAGCCTGCTCGGAGGCGCTGGTCCACGAATGTTACAAGCTGAGGTTCGGGGTCGATGCCCGTGGAGGGAACCGGGAACAGAGGCTGGAACTTACGAGGCCCCGACTGGTGCAGATTTTTACCGAGTACCACGAGCAGTGCTCGCTGCACCCCGTTCCCCCACTATTGTAATCTTTTTTTTCTTTTTAGATGTATGGCTGAGGAGCCCATAATACCCTTTGAATAATAATAAAGAAAAAACTTTTCTTTCTCTTTCGCAATGCTCCATTGATCTTTATTAAATTAATAATAGATCCTAGGGAGAATTTACATTGCGTTAGAAGAAAGGTACAGACTAGTAGATGACTTTACGGGCTTGGGCGAAGCTCTGGGTAGGGCTGTCAGCCTCCACGCTCGGCATAGGGCATGGGGCCCCCTGAGCCTCGGGCTGGCCGTCCGCCGAGACAAGCATGATTTGGCCGATGGTCAGGTCGGCGGGTGGGTGATGCTGCTCCTGCTCGCGGTCGGTCTGCCGTTTGTCCCTCATGTAGGCGGTGAGGTGCCCAGACCGAATGAGTTCTTCGATGTAGTCCCTCAGTTGTTTGCATTCCTCCGTGGCGTGTCCCAGTACTCGCTGGAAAGCGCAGTAGGGGCCCCGGGTTCGCTTTGCGGCCTGACGCGGGACAGGAGGGAACTTGAAGAACCCCTCTTTCTGGGCTTCCTCTGGCAACACTGCGAGGGATACATTGAGGGGGGTATACTCCTGGAAGTTCGGGTGGTAGGGCTGCTGACGCTCCGGCCTCTCCTCCCGAGCCCTCTTCTTCTGGTCAGTCCGTTCTGCCCGGGGAAGGTTAGCATTCACCTCGGATTCCAGCTGGACCTCGCGCTCGGTCCACGCCTTAATCTCGGCCATGGACTTAGGTTGCGCCAGTGCGAAGGAGCGTAACCATTCCTTATGCCTCAGGCCAGATCTGAGCGCCGTTATGACGGTTTCGTCTCGGTGCTCGGGTACTTCGAGAAGGGCGTTGTAGAAGCGGGTGATGTAGGCCTTGAACGTTTCCTTGTCCCCACTCTTAACCGTAAAGAGGTAGTCGACCGTGCGCTTCTATCGACGGTTCCCCACGAAATGGCCGAGGAACTGAGTAGCCAGCTCGTCGAAGGTCGAGATCGAGCGGGGCTCGAGCCCCCGGAACCAGTCCCGACCTGTGCGGATGAGGGTGGCCGGGAAGGCTCTGCACTGGGCGGTGTCGGAGTGATCCTGGAAGCTCATCCCCGCAATGAAAGCGTCCAAGTGGTCCTTCGGGTCGGTTTTCCCGTCGAATAGAGAGACCTTTGGGGGCTTGTAACGCGAGGAGACGCGCACAGCGAGCAGTTCCTCGGTGAACGGCTTCGTGAGCGAGTCGGAGGCGTACTTAGCCCCGTCGCTCGAGAGGTGGGCTTCTCGGTGCATGCCCTCGATCTTCTTCTCGAGGGTGTCGAGCCGACCGTGGTACCTCGAGGAATCGGTGCCTCGGGATTCCCGGGCCCCGCTGCGGGTGGACTGTGCCTGGGAGTGGCCTCGGTTTCTCTCGATGAGGTGCTTCAGGTCCCGGGATGGGGTAGCTCTTGAGTCGCCGGGGCGGTCCCCTTCTGTGCGTTCCCGCCGATCATTGTGGGGTCGGCCACGCTCGTGGATAGGAGAGGTGACCGACATTTCCTCAGGGAGGTAAGGGTCGTGAGGAGGCTCGGGGCGAGGCCCCCTGGTGGCGGATCTCGGCATGGAGCCCCGGGGTGCCCAGCGGGCCTCAGGGAGCACCGGTTCGAGAGACCGACGGCCGGGGGATGCAGCCTGCTGGTGGTTGGCCGTCCAGACTGGGACAGAGTCTTCTGGAGGCGGTGGAGTAGCGATCTGGGGCCCGGGCATGGCCGTTTGGACGCGGACGAGGGCTTCCACGAGGGATTGCAGGCGATCTATCCGGCCTGCGAGGGCGTTGATGACGGTCATGGGGGGAGGTTCCTCCCCGCCTTCGGTGAGTGGAAGGCGGCGGCTGGTACTGGGGTCCCCAGGATGGTCGTCCGCTATGAGAGAGGAGATAAGAAGGCCAACTTTGTATTTTGTGGAATTTAAGTTCCCACAGACGGCGCCAATTGATGGAGCTCCTTTTCGGGCCTCCGTCAGATGTTGTCTTCCGTTGATCTCCCGGCGGGTTTAGTTGATTATCTTCCTTCGCATGTGGGTCTCAATGGGTTTTTGGAGAAAGGGGTGAGGTGAGGAAGTTGCTGCCGTATACCTGCAAAGAAGTCCCGGGGTGGTTTGGTACCACCGAGGACCCTCCGACGCTCAAGTTAGTGATGAGATCCGAGCAGAGTAACGGTTTAAAGTGTAAAAAATGGCTTACTTGACCCCTCTGTGATGGGGGTTTATATAGCGGTGGTGGCACGCAGCAATAGGCGCGAGAATCTCGCCAGCAGTTGCGCCCCCCCCGACGTCACGCCCGCGTAGAAAGTGGATCGCCCATTAATGGGGATCACGATGGCGTGGAACGTGGGACGTTGCTGGCGGAGAATCTGTGCATGGCGAGATTTGCGGAGCGGCGGTTACGCCTGCGAGTAGTGGAGTTGGTTGGTTGGAGGGACCGAGGAATACGGCCTCGGCTGGGGAGCTCGGAGACGAGCAAGAGGGCCGAGAGGGCCGAGGAGTCTAATTTGCAGGGGGCCCGAAGAGGGCTAGCTTGCGCTTGCAGGTCGGGTACAGGGTGGCCTGGTCGGCCCCCTGTGGGCCCTTTCTTCTGAGTTCTGGGACACGTCACACGCCACGTGTCATGACGTCGGGGGTGGCCGATATCGAGCACTATCAATGGTATTACAAAGTTCATATATCACTAAAATTACATTTATATATTCAAGACTTCAAGTAAATGTAAATTAGTTCTTCTTCTAACCGAAACACATGCGTAATTAAAAAAAATTGGCATTTAACAATCAATAAATTAATAATGTATGTATTCAAAAACCTATAGTTTTGTTTCATATATTTGTTAGCGGGATATGCCCTAGAGGCCATTATTGTATCATACTGGATTGTATATTACATATTGGAAGCTTGGGATATTCACAGTTATAATAACATTTTTACTCGAAATGGTAGTGTGTTACTTGGTTTGATTCTATCTCAATATGTGCATGTGTTTCTTTTAGCATATCGCTTATACATATTGATAGAGCTCTTAGGATCTTTGCTTGACTACCAGCGTTGTGATGGCAGTCACACTAGTGGGTCTGGGAAGTCTATAAGCACATCCTTATACAGGTCTCTAGTAGTAGGATTATCAAGACGGGGTATCGATACTCCAGAGCAGACTAGTGTGTACGCTTCTTATCCCAGCAGGGGAGATTGTCTGTTCCACAGCCATTAGTACGTCGTACTGGAGATAGTATACAGGTGCTCATTGGGTTATGAGTTACACTGGATAGGACTCGTTGGGAACTGCTAGTTGGTATTATACCTGTCGTCAGGTAGCAGTTCCCAGGCGACATGAGCACGGCTTAGTCCGTTGACTTGACGTCGCTGCTTCGTCTCGAGTGAATTCCCACTGTTCTTAGATTACTACCCTACCACGGCTCAAAAGAGTCGTGCAAACAGGTAGTAGTTAGGTGCAGTCCTGAAGCACTTGGAGGCAGTAGTGGTTAGATAGGGTTCGTCTCTCCCGATATTGGGGGTTGATATCGCGCTGTGTTCGGAAAGCCATTACACAAAGTCATTGGCCAGGGCAATCGAGATTTACTGGTAAGCACTCCAGCAGTTTCTCAAGGTGCATTTGGCTTTACTCCGACACGACTTATTACGCTATTAGGGGTTTAACGTTTACCATCCCCTAGGCCCAACATGCGAGTGTCTCAGACGAACAGACCGGACTATATGAAGATCGTCACAGATATGCTCAGTATGAGTTCGGATGAGTTTGCTCATCGCCCTTCTTATCGACAGATACCTGGGTAGCCATTACGTGTAGCTAGTACCGCTGACGTGCTTGTGGTTAAACCTACTACCAGCGTACTGTCGAGTCTTTAGAGTCCCACACAGACGGTTTTCCTTTTTCGGGCGAAACGATGTAGAGGCCGTATGGTTTTACGACAGGGTTCTGATCACATACGTGTACTGGCTACACGGATGATGTTCGGACGGATAATACCAGTGGGCTTTGGTTTAAGCTGGATCCTAATATTATATTATTGGATTGTTATCATCCCATTGTATTCGTATTTTTAGGAATACGAATACCGGTATGTATATACGGTGAGGGCATTCCTGTAATTTAATATGGTATGCTTCTAGAAGGGGACACCTCATTACTTGATTTATCTATTTTTCCAAAATGGATTAATGAGGTGTAATTGGAGATATTTGTGGAATGGGTATGAAGCATGGCTTATACAATTATTTATTTGTTTGTGTTCACTATTAAAGCATGGGGGCTATTTTCTATGAGAAAATAATACATGCTTCATTATTGAAAGTCTTGAGCCTTTCTCCAGACTTGCTAACCTTAGCTCATTTGCATTTTCCCACTCTCTCTTCAAAGTTTCCTCCTTCTTCCTCAAAGAGATCCTTACCCTCACATGTGTTGTGAAACAAAAGATCCCATGAAATAAAACACTCTGCTAGATACTCTACATCACCAAGGCAACTTAAATTAGCGAACTCAGTACCCTAATTACCTCGGTTTAGAGGTAGGAGCTTGAAGTACAAACTCTCAGGTGGATTATCTTCGACATGAGGAGGCCGACGTTGGAAGCTCGATCCATTCTTCTAGGAGCCAAGGAGAGAAGGAAAAGAAGACCCGAAGGACTTGTTTATGGAGGTATAAAAACTCTTCATAGTAGCGAAACCTCCTAGTTAGTTTAGCTAGTTAAGGTTCCGTAAAGATTCTGGAGTTTAGTCGGTGTTGCGAGCTTTGTAAAAATCGTTTTTTGTAAATTCTGTCTTCTCGCGAACTCGCGGGGTGCGCGACATCGACTTACAGAGGTACCAGAGCCTACTAAATCTTAACTAGTTAGTTAGCAAGTAGTTAGAAATTCGTTCAACGGAAAAATGCACGAAATCATGATTTAAAGTCATGCTTGCTGACATTTTTAAAAACTAGTCTAAAAATTATTTCAGAGGCCTTAAAAATACAAGCAAGGTTTCTAAGTACACAGAAGAAAAACGAGGAGGTAACTCGCCAAGACCATCGCGGAAGTGCGGCAAAAGTGTCACGACCCGAAATGGCACGTGACTGGCACTTGAATCATATGAAGTCTATAGGACCCTATCTAATTCAAATAAGCCAAAAATCCCAGAAATCTAAACAATTTAAAAGAAGGAAAAGTTTAGTTTTAAAGCAAGTTGTTTAACAATATAAACCGAAGTATGTATTTTTAAAACCTCAAGTTTTTTCTGAAAATTTCGGCAGAGTTTCTTTTGTAAATACTGGCCCCTAAAGGGTACAACATGCATAATATGAATAAAGGCATCCCTAAGTGGGAGCTAGTTCTTCGTCAATTGACGGTCATAACCACGCAAGCAATATAATATACAACGCCAAGGGCGATGATCAAAATTCAAAAAGAAACTCAAAATCATCAAGAAACCATAATAATACAACGCGTAACTCTAAGGTCGAAAGAATAAACAACTGGTTTTCTAAGTCTGAAATAAATATACAAGTCTGGTTGATGGAGTTACTAGATACAACAATGTAAATAAAATACAAGGATGGCCACGATGCGAGTGGACCTACTGATTGAGAGGTCTTTTTGCGTATGCGTGCGTTTTAAAATCAAAGTTAAGAATATACCGCAATCAATAACGGTGTCGCTTGGTAGCTAGCCGGTTGAGTACGGGTCGGTCCACAGGGAGATGGATTCCTTTTCTTTATGTTCTAACGAGTTAATCCGATCAAGTCGGGTTTTATTTTACGATCTAAGAATGAGATTACATTGATTAAAAGTCTTGCTAGGGTTAGAATTAGTTAGTTTGGAAAAGAGATTCTACCCACTGCTTTCAATGCCCTAGTGAAGAATATAGGTGTTAGGGTAATAGTCAACAAAGGGGATTAGCACGACTAGGAAGAAACTTAGTTTCTTCCTTTTGGTCCTTGTCCGTCCTTTCTTAACTCTTAGCCCTAACCTCTATTTAAATCAACCACAACCGTTTGATTAGGGAATCACCGATATCTTGTAGAATAGGGTGCCGTAATGAGCAGTGTGTGGTTAATTTAAATAGAGTCCTATTATAAAAATTATATGGGTAAAGAAAGGAAAGAGAGAGATTTACTTCTCTCAAACCTTCACAATCCTAACCCTAACAAGTGAGGAATTACTCACTCATTAGGGAAGTTATGATAAGATTCATTTTTATAATTTTAAAAGACTATCTATGTTGCAGATAATAAAAGACAGATAAAAATTCAGGAATTAAATTCAGATAAAAGAATGCACGATAAAAAAATACCTTTATTGATGATCTCTTGATGATTACAAGGAAATTAAAATTTAATCTAGAAATTAAAAAGAGGCATCTCAAAAGAGGCACCCAAAAGAGGCACACTAAGAAAGGCCTTGAGCTCTCCTATTTATAAATAGGAAAAACCCTAGGTTTACATTCTGATCCATACATGAAATTACAAAACAACCCCAAAGACTGAGTCAAAGCACCGACACCCCACCGACACGTGCATTGCACGGATGCGGAACCGCGGCAGAATAGCCTGTTTGGCCGTGGATCCACGGCCATTTGGTGGGGTCATGGGCCCAATTCTTTAGGGTTTCTTCAAGTTGCTTTTTCTTTCTGTTTTCTTCACTTGGTTCCTCAGAATCTTTTCTACTTTCTTCTAGATTTCCAACAGTGCAGAATTTGTGGACTTTTACCGTTAATTTCGCGTTGAAGTCTTGAATCTTGTGCTGCCCTTATATTTTGTGCAATCGAACTGTTCATTGATCTTCATTTGTTCCTTAAACTGGTAGGCGGCATCTTGCAGATTCATCTATTTGTTGGTCGTAGTCTCACATTTGTAGCGTCTTTTCCTGAATTTCGCTGTATTGTTCTGAGAACCTGTAACCTGCAACTATTTAGCAGACATGGATCAAAAGCACCTATTTATTTGTAATATGATTAAGAATGGGCGATATAATAATGCAAAATTCTGATATGAACAAATACCCCAAACTTATCTTTTGCTTGTCCCAAGCAAAACCAATTTTATTCTCGATAAAACCTAACCTCACTTTCGCAGGGAATCGCAATTGCACTAAGCTCGTGCAACAAGCCGTTAAACCTCTAGGTGTCCCAAGTAGGAGGAGTGTTGTCTCTTGAGGGTTTTCAATGGATACTACCCACAAAATCCGATCAATTTGGTCTGTTGACTTTCGTTCTTCAATTCGGTATTCTAGTAAAAAATTCTATTATCTTCAACTTAGAAATCATCAACCCATATTTTTCACACTCACTTATCATTTAACTTAAGATCGTATATGTTCAGCAAATTTATTAAGCTTTCAGCATCTTTTGAATTTTCCTTCTAACGTTTCATCTTAATTTAGGAATTTCTATCATCTCTACTGAAGGTATAAGCCATATCTTTCATTCCTATCTCTCATCCAAACCCCAATCATATACCCCTACGTGTGTGTATGTATCACCCTTACACTTGGAAATTCAATTCAAGCTATCATACCCTTGTCAATCGTCCAAAGTACTTTTAGTTGGTGAATTTTAGATGAAATTGCTCACATATCTTTTATGCGACCGTTAATACTTCTTGAGGTACTAACGACCGATTACAATATGTGTTCGCGCATTTAGACATAATTTCTCGTCTTGTAATACCCAAGGCTTTAGCAGTGACTTCCAAACCAGTTGGTCTAAGACACTAGGTGATAAAGCACCCTCGCTATATTTTTTATTTATGAAGCTTTAAGTAATTACAAAACCAGTGTTCATTTTTTTTATTCACCCTTATACTTTTTTTTTTGCATACTAAGGATTTTTAGACAAGAGTATTTCAAGGTATCCTCTACTATCCCAAGTTTCAAGGTGCGTGTTTGTGCGAGTTGTAGGGTATATATTTTCCGAATTTAGACTTAAGGTTCGGAATTATTTTTCAGACTTATACTTCACATAAAAATTTCAATACTCTTCCCTTATTTTGACTTAGCCCAAGAACTAAACTCAAAATTTTGACTATTTCTAATAAACTATAAGGACATATATTTTATATAATTAAATTTTAAGAAAGGTTATTTTTAAGGTTTTTAATTTACTAAATTTAGGATCTAGTTTTTCCTAACTAGTCAACCGTCATGTTAAACTTAAGTCAAATATGGCCAAAATTGAACTTTTAAATTTTTATAATTTTTAAATTTTTTTCAATTTTTATGGGTTTTAAAATAAGTATGCAAATGCAAAAAAAATATACACATGAATGCGAAGGAAGAAAGCTTACCGAGCACACCCCCAAACTTAAACTTGACAGTGCCCTCATTGTCAGACTCCGTTAAGAGGGTCAAAATTGTCGGCACTCCCCTTTTTTTTTAAATTTTAAATTTTTTATTATTAACAGAAAAAGAAAACAAAATATATATACACAAAAAGGCCCCCCCAAACTTAAGTGAAACAGTGTTTCCACTGTTTAAGCGTTAAAGTTCAGAGTTAGGGAGGAGAAAAACACAGTATCAAGCTATACAAGGCCTTACACAGGCCAAAGGTTAGCGCCAACCATTCAAAAATTTATCGTTATAATGGTGTGGTTGGTGAAAGAATGGAGTGTAGAGAAAAGAAATGAGAAATACATAAGACCGTATGGAGATAGAAGCAGTATACGGTCTCGGTGGAGGAGAAGAATGGTGGAAGGGAAAAAGAAATGGTGGTGGTTCGACTTCTTTAGGTGGAGGTTGATTAATCACAAAATCCGTGTCATTTAGGAATGCGAGTTCGTCGGCGAAAATATCTTCGAAACTTTCATCGATGGTCCGATTGAACATTTCAATGTCAATAAGTGTTACGCCAGAATTCAACACACTTGATTTTTCAAAAATTACGGAGCTAGGAGACTCGTAAGGCTCATCTACCTTATTCTCAAAAGAGTCTAAATCAAGTTGTTTTTCTAGAATTATCGAATTCAAAATATCGGATTGTGATTGATTAATACTCACTATCATTAAAGGAAAATTAGAAGAAAAACCAGAGAAACTGGGAGAAAGAAGTGGAATACGAACTTGAGGGTGGAAATGGAGTGTATAAATTAGCACAATTTGTAATGACCAATGTGTAAAAAGCGATTGTGCTAATCTATCAACCCACTGAGAAATGAGGTCAAATCCCTCAAGATTCGTAAGAAAACATGGGTACGTTGAACTTGGTAAACCAGACATTGAAAATGAAAGTGTAACGATTTCTTGCAAGGTCGGAACGAAGATGGAGGGAAGTGATTGAGGAAGGGTATCGGTTAAAGATTCAGGAGAGTGTGCGTAGTCAATGGAAGTGATAGAATACATTGGAAAATCCGACTCCTTAAGTAAAACTCTTCATCCTCAATAATTTTCTCAATACTCTCCTCAAAATTTAGCTTATCCATACAACTTTCATCAAAATCAAGATGCATATGAAGTTCGGGAAAAATATTTAATGACTCGAGATGATGAATTGGAGAGAAAAACTAGGCCAAATCTACGGGTTCATCATCCAAAATATTTCCTGCGTCAATATCCTCGATCAAGTGAAAATTAAATTTCTCAGACACCTCATCAAAAGCATGGACATCAATTAATTCAGGTTCTAGAGTGGAGGTGTAGAGGTCAAAAGGATTGGTGATGGTCTCACTCGAAAGGGACCCTTCACAATCTGGCAAATCAGACACTACAAAGTCGCATAACTCATTAAACGTTTGATCTTCAACTGGTGAATCATTTGGAATACTTGATAGACATTCAGAACCAGAATTGTGGGATTCAATTGGGGATGGGTAGGTTTGATTTGGAAGGATGTACAGCTCACTCTCACAACTCAAATTCTTAATCTGTCCAACCGCCTTATCATACATTGGAAAATTTGGAGCTAGTTGGAAACTAGCTACCGAGTCACTAGGTTGTATAAGGGTGGCCATGAACGCATTCAAATCCATCATCTGTTGTCTTGACGCTGCCATAAAATCTTCCAACGACTGTTCCAGACTAGACATGGGTTGTGAAGGGGTTTCAGTAAAAGATTCAAAGTTGTTTGGATACTGGAAACTCCCAGATGGCTGTGTAGAAGCAATGTCTAGGGAAGGTGCGAAAGTTGGGTAGGACCGGTAGGAATTGAATGGTTGGACATGAGTAGGATCAATATTTGGATAAGAAGGTGAATGGAATTGTTGATCCAAAGAATTCGCAGTGGTGAAATGAGTGAAATATCGGTTACGAGATTGTTCAATATGTTCAGCAATAGACATGGGTTTCGGGGTTACAACAGGACTCGAAAAAATAGTATCAACGTAAGAAGGTGGTGAAGGTTGAAATGGTTGATATAAGGTGGATTGCGGAGTCCAACTGGATGCCCTAAACGCGTCTATTCGATCTTTCAAAGAGATTTTTGGCATGGAGGGGTCGTTCAAAATTCGACCAAAATAAGAAGCATGGGAAGTCATGTCCGGTTGTGCGTACCAAAATCCGGCAAGAGTTTTGTGAGTTGGGGTACCCATGATGTGATGAGAGAAAGGAGAAGAAAAAGAATGTGATATTTTTTTAAAAAAAATTTTTAAATTTTTTAAAACAAAATTTGTTTGTTTTTGAAGTTTTGAAATTTTTGAAAGTGTTTTTTTTTAGAAAGAGTTTTGCAAAAATTTGTACGGAACTACAGCACAATTTCAAATAACCACAGTTTAAACATGCACAATCAAACCTAGAGCTAGGATCTCCTAAGTCAACTAGACTGCTCCTAACTGGTCCAAAGGGCAAGTTGTGAGATATCTCTCAAATCGCCTCTTTACCGCCAATTGTGGCCAGGTAAGCACAAGTAAAGAAAGGAGGGATCCACTCACGAATCACCGTGAGACGGGCCTTTTAAAATTACCTTTCCCACTTGTCTAGCCTAGGCACACAAAATCAGGTTTAGATAAATGACCGATTGCCCACAACCTTCCTTTGTCCTAATGAGCGCGACAGTCCTTATTTGGCTGAGTCTAAATATTTTTTAATTAACTCGAGGGTTGATGCATATGCTTTTTAGTGATTTCTGGGGTCTTAGGAAGGGTAATGAAATCCCCACCCAATCTTGATTGGTGTTATAGCCCTTTAAAAGTCCGTATTAATTATGCAAAGCAGTCAACACACCAAAAATTTAAAACACTTTGCAAAATTTTTTTTATTTGGCGGCGCAAATAATCCTGCACAAAAATAATTTATTGGATAGGAGAAAGAGAATCTGTGCAAAGAAAGCTGCAGGAAATTTTTTTTAGTGGAGTGCAGAGGAGAGTAGATGAGAAATGAGATACTCACAGAGATTTTTGGGTGCTGATGTCACCAGTTGACCGCGGTTCCGCGGTCAAACCCCTGAATCTGTCGCGGTTACGCGGCGGTTTAGTTGGTTTAGATCTCCAAATTTTTTTTCTGTATTGTTTGGATTCTCTCCTGTCTGTTCAGATCCTCTATTTCTTGATTTGTTGACTGGGTATGCTCCAGATCTGAAACAGAATTTGCTCCAAGCCTGCACACTTGCACAAAAACCTTTCAAAAAGAACAAGATGATTTTTATTTTTATTTTATTTTATTTTTTTTTGGTTTTAAATTTTTTTCAATTTTTATAATTTTTAAATTTTTTATTTTTTTAACCCGAAATTACACAAAGAAAGAGACTACCGTCTCCCCGGCAACGGCGCCATTTGATCGAGAGGTCTTTTTGCGTATGCGTGCGTTTTAAAATCAAAGTTAAGAATATACCGCAATCAATAACGGTGTCACTTGGTAGCTAGCCGGTTGAGTACGGGTCGGTCCACAGGGAGATGGATTCCTTTTCTTTATGTTCTAACGAGTTAATCTGATCAATTCGGGTTTTGTTTTACGATCTAAGAATGAGATTAAATTGATTAAAAGTCTTTCTAGAGTTAGTATTAGGTTAATTTGGAAAAGGGATTCTACCCACTGCTTTCAATGCCTTAGTGAAGAATATAGGTGTTAGGGTAAAGTCAAGAAAGGGGATTAGCACGACTAGGAAGAAACTTAGTTTCTTCCTTTTGGTCCTTGTCCGTTCTTTCTTAACTTTTAGCCCTAACCTCTATTTAAATCAACCACAACCGGTCTGATTAGGGAATCACCGCTATCTTGTAGGATAGGGTGCCGTAGTGAGCAGTGTGTGGTTAATTTAAATAGAGTCCTATTATAAAAATTATATGGGCAAAGAAAGGAGAGAGAAAGATTTACTTCTCTCAAACCTTCACAATCCTAACCCTAACAAGTGAGGAATTACTCACTCATTAGGGAAGTTATGATAAGATTCATTTTTATAATTTTAAAAGACTATCTAAGTTGCAGATAATAAAAGACAGATAAAAATCCAGGAATTAAATTCAGATAAAAGAATGCACGATAAAAAAATACCTTTATTGATGATCTCTTGACGATTACAAGAAAATTAAAATTTAATCTAGAAATTAAAAAGAGGTATCTTAAAAGAGGAACCCAAAAGAGGCACACTAAGAAAGGCCTAGAGCTCTCCTATTTATATATAGGAAAAACCCTAGGTTTACATTCTGATCCATACATGAAATTACAAAACAACTCCAAAGACCGAGTCAAAGCACCGACACCCCACCGACACGTGCATTGCACGAACGCGGAACCGCGGCAGAATAGCCTGTTTGGCTGCGGATCCGCAGCCATTTGGTGGGCTCATGGGCCCAATTCTTTAGGGTTTCTTCAAGTTGCTTTTTCCTTCTGTTTTCTTCACTTGGTTCCTCAGAATCTTTTCTGCTTTCTTCCAGATTTCCAACAGTGCAGAATTTGTGGACTTTTACCGTTAGTTTCGCGTTGAAGTCTTGAATCTTGTGCTGCCCTTGTATTTTGTGCAATCGAACTGTTCATTGATCTTCGTTTGTTCCTTAAACTGGTAGGCGGCATATTGCAGATTCATCTATTTGTTGGTCGTAGTCTCACATTTATAGCGTCTTTTCCTGAATTTCACTGTATTGTTCTGAGAACCTATAACCTGCAATTATTTAGCAGACATGGATCAAAAGCACCTATTTATTTATAATATGATTAAGAATGGGCGATATAATAATGCAAAATTCTGATATGAACACCTACCTACCAAGGCAATCACTCAAAAAGGAGCAGTGTGCCAGCAAAGCCGCAACGAACCTGTACGGCAAGACCTGCAAGAAACTGTGGCACAATGGGGGTGAGTTGCCAACTCGTGAGTAGAAAATATCACAGAGCAGAAATCGTATGTATGACTCATCCTAGGTCAATACGATCAGAAAATATATCCTCAAAATGATAAAGTCTGAAGCATGATAAGGTGGAAAGGGTAAACATTTATACATAAGTGTTATACCATGTGCTCGTGTCAGTGCCTCGGATAGCAACATATCATAAATATGAGGTATGAATGCAATATAATGAAAACATCATGCATCAAGAATGTGACAGCTGTTTTCTTTATTTAGTGAGATTTCTGTATGTTTATAAATCGAGGTATCATCAATGAAATTAACATGAAATCAGTGCCAAGTATTGACACAAAACATAAATCCCAATATCTCAGTATCTCAGGCTCCGGCAATCCGGACTGGCCTGTAATCTCGAATCTCAATATCTAGGGCTCCGGCTATCCGGACTGGCCCATATCATCAAATCTCAAAACCTCAGGCTCCGGCTATCCGGACTGGCCTGTACTCCGATCGGTATCCTCCGGATATCCGTCGAGTCAAAATACAATCACCGGTCAGTAGTACTCCCCTGTCTCAGGCTCAACGCCATCATCTGCGACGTTCTCGTCTCGGTGTACCGCACCAGGTTCACCATGCACCCATAGATGGTTCCTCCTCCTCCTCGAATCGGGTGTATGATATCGCTCAAGAGCCGAGAAAACTCATGGTGGACATATCTCAAATCATATCATGAGAAAACCGCAACTTTCATTTTAAAATGATAATCGGTTTATAAAATCCTTGCGGTTCTTATAAATCCAGAAATCTCATGAAAATCCAAAATCATAAATCACGATGTAAATAAATAATGAATACTGGGCTCCGGCAATCCGGACTGGCCCAAAATGTTATGGCGAATGAACATATAATAAACATGAACATCACAGTAATAAATGCAATGGCTAAACTAGCATATGAAAACAATAACATATAGGAACTATCAGCTAGCAAGCTATGTCAATGATGTAATGTTCTTTAAAGTGTACGTGACATAGTAATTACCAATGAAGATGTGTGCGAGCCGGCAAGCAAGTGTACGTGGAGCATACGCATCATCGGTAATGGTGCTGGTGACCTAACAACAGGTTTCATCATTTCTCATGAAAATACATATAGACATGCAATGCAATGTGAACAACAGAATAAATGGTAAATGAATAGTAAATGCAGCAATAATATGCGGAACATGAATAATAACGCAACAATAAAGAACCTACATTACTATATATGTGTCATACCGTTTTGCCATTTGAAATAATACGAATCGTGGTGTTTTGAAATAGGGCTACGGTGTTTTTAAGAAAAGGTACGTCCTTTGAAATATTCGTAGAATCTCTTTGCCTGTCTTTAAAATACTCACGATTCGTTGGTTTTGAAATAGGTATGACTCGAGTCTAGTCTAACATCTACAAGTAAACTACAGGACTAAACTAACAGGCTAATTGAAAGGGTAAGGAAATTCACCTAAATCTGAGTCGATTTATATATATATATATATAATAGTCGGTGATCTCGTCTCAATAGTATCACGTACGATACAATATATATATCATATGACATTCTCGAGTCAAGAGTGCGGATCTATCATCAATATAGCTCGTACGGTAAATCTATCGTACGGCATCCCAAATCTGGGTACTGGTCAAATCTCACATTTATCTCATCATTTATCTGGTATCCTTATCATCATATCATGAACTGGAGTACTGATCTAAAGTTTAGTACATACTGATATCATCTACAAATATATATATATATATATATATATATATATATGCGTGTGTATGAAACACATCACCTAAGGACCCGCTATAATATAATGTCGTATCTCATAATACGAACCAAAACACATCACGATCTCATGTCACCATGCCCAATCTCATCGACTCATCTCCAAATACCATATACTATCCTCATAATCCATGTATATGTATTCGTATATATATACATAGTCCCATACCCATGTTTGTGTGTGTGTGTGTGTGTGTGTGTGTGTATAGATATACATATCCCCATATACGCATAAGAAAATAACATGTATGCGAGTGTGTGTATGGGTGTAATCTTATTCTAGGGTTCGCAACTAAGAAACTAACTACGACACTATCAACCAAAATCTTCTAAAGCAATTCTAGCTATGTATACATATCTTATAATACCATATAAGTATATATATATATATATATATATATATATATATATATATATATATATATATATCATAACGCATTCACGTTCTATACTACGAACTGCGGGGATGCTATACGCCATCCACCCGACTTCCCCCGTAGATATATATCTACTCACCTTGATTTTTGCTTGCCGATGTCGCACGCGCTTGCTTGTCGTTCACGTCCACTCGAGGGTACCTACACATCATAATATATCGTGCCGCATTAAAATCCAATTCAAAACCAAAACGACACACGAATCTCACATAGGTTATAACCTATGGTCTACTCACGCAAATCAACCAAATAACACTCGATATAGACGTATGAACGTCAAGTGACCGAATATAATACCAAATACTAAAACCAAGAATTCAAAATACGTAAAACATAACCCCGAATCAAAACGGCAACTCAAGAATTCACTCCCAGATTTTAGTTCAGGTGAAAACAAGGTGCACAAACAGTACTATGGTACTACATAGGAGATATGTGAGCTACAGAAGCAACCTAGACACCATCACCCACCAAGTGGCCGGCTGCTTACCCTATAATTCCAGCCTGCTCGGTTTGGGGGGCTCTGTTGGGACTCGTTTTCATAGGGTGGTCTCATAGGGTCTTAATTAGGTCAATGGTATTGTTTGGTTTTCTTGAAAAACTCCCGGGTCACTCCAGATTCCCTGTAGGCGTCAAAGTCGTCACAAAACTGACATGGGAGTTGCTAGGTTCTGTGTTTTGGGTTAGTCACCGATTTCAATCACTAAGGGGGGTTTGTATTTATCAAAAGCACTCACCTGCACCATCACAACTCAAGGAAAACCCCCTAACCCTCATCTAGAATTTTCAAAGTTCATTAAACCTCACAATATCACTTCTAAACTAAACTAGAATCTAAAGTAAATGAAATACTACACTACTTGTGAAAGAATACCTTATTTGGCAACTCAAGAAAATTCTTGAGTTGCCCCAAGTCTCCAAAATCCATACTTTCTTGGTCCAAAGTGCATCTAGTGAGCTTGTGCATGTTTTTAATGAAGTGGGGATGAGCTTTTGATGAGTTTTTGAGTGTGTTAGTGAGGGTTTTGTAGAGGAGGGAGATGGGGGCTTCCATAGTTGAAGAAGGAGGAGGGATGATGAAAAGAATGAAGTGAAGAGAATGGCCCAAGTCAACCAAGATCCCTCACCCTCTATCTCTCTCTTGCCCATACTTCTTTCTTTATATTTCCTTTTTCTTTTCCTTTTCCTTTTCTTCTCCCAATAAATACAAAGCCATGCATGATAAAAAGAAAAGACCATGTAGGAAAATGTAACAAAATGTAATATGAAATGATGCATGTCATGTGCACTGTTTCCCCCAATCAGAGCAAGGCTATGTTTGAATTTCAAAAATTCAAAATTTGAAGCAACGCTTCAAATCCCGTGCGCTGCGCGCAACGTGCCATGTGTCAGAGGTTGATACGTCAGGCGTAGCGCCCAAGGCCGCATGCCCAATCAGAGCAAGACTCTATTTATAACAAAAATTAAAAGAAGCAACGCTTCAGTTGCGCAAGCGCTGCGCTGCGCGACACGTGCCAGCGCAGTTGCGCAAGCGCAGTTGCGCAAGCGCTCTGCGCTGCATGACACGTGTCATGCGCTGGGGCGATTGCGCCAAACAGAATTAAAATTCAGTAAGATCTTTCTGTTCTTGTTAAAACAAGAAGATTGTTTTCTGTAAAACAGAAACCCTTGGATTAAACATCCAACGGGGGAGAAAATTCCCCAAATCACTCAGAGAATGATCTCTTTAACAAACTTAACAAATCTATGGGCACTATATAAAGACCCCTAGACTCCAACTCAAAAGATCATCAATATCGTGAGAGATCAAGAACTTCAAAACAGAGAGAACTCTGAAGAATTTTGAAAAGAACTCAAGAAAAAGGTAAAAACCTTTATAAAATAGAAGAATTTCTTCTGAATAGATCATTGATCTAAGAACAAGATCAATGATCTTCAATAAAAAAATAAATAATAACAGTGCCTTACACTTTTTATGAACCACTGGTTCTGGAATTTTAGAAAAATTCTTTTCTTGAATCCAAAATTGGATCAAGTGATTAAAACAGTGCCCTGCACTTGCAAAAATGCACTGTTGCGCTCCTGGGTTGGCGCAAGCCACCAGAGAGCGCCACGTGTCAGCACCATAACCACTTGCGCTGTGCGATTTTAAAATAGAGCATTGCTTTTTAAGGTTGGCGCAACTCACCAGAGCGCGCCACGTGTCAGCAGCGTAACGGCGTAGCACACTGGCGCAGCGCACTGCGCTGTTGCGCTTGCGCTCATCAGAGTGTGACACGTGTCACCATCACATGAGTTTGCGCCTTGCGCTCCTCAATCGGCGCAAAGCGCCTGACAAGCCACGTGGGGCGTTGTCAGAGCATTTAATGCAATGCATTATTAAGGGCAGAGCCCAATAAAAAGGTATATCAGACCAAAAAGAAAATGTGCTGTGCACTGTTAAAAGGGACAGAGCCCAATTAAAAGGCCTAACAGGCCTAATAAAAAAAATGCAATGCATTATAAAAAAAGGGGCAGAGCCCAAATGAAGGTCCAACAGACCAATTTAGATGCTGTGCATCATTTAAAGATGACAGAGCCCAAATAAAGGCCTAACAGGCCAAATGCAAATAAATTGTTGAACATTTTCAACTGGACTTAGCCCAATCATGGCCGTAAGTCCTCAAATTAAATTGACTGAGCAAGATTGCTCTCTTAAATCAATTTACATCCGGTTTAAGGGTACATCTCTGAACTCCTCTGACCCCTATCGTTGTAATCCTTCAACGACGTCAGAGAGGTGACGGGTCCCGACAACCACACATCGATACGGACTGCGGGGTCCTTAAACTCGTGGACCGAAACGTCCCTAAACTAATATTCGTCCCAAAATGGGAATGTTGGACCGAAATGTCCTTAAACTAATGTTCGTCCCCAAATGGGAATGGTGGACCACCATGTCCTAAAACTGGAAATCGACCGCAACGTCATTAAACTAAACAATAGAGCCAATTGCTCTTTTGTTGGATCTAAACGATCCCGTTAAGTTGATCTTAGTCTGGAGATTAGGCTAACGTATCCTTAACAAAAGTTTAAGTCGATCTTAGCCTTAAATAGGGCTAACGTATCCTTAAACTAAAACACTAAACCCAAATCTAAGTAAATACGGATTTGGACTAATCCACGTCCTACGGACGACGGCATAACTTAGTCTCCGTATACAATCCACGGGCATCCATAAACAAAACAAACACACACGACACGAAGTGAAATTTCTGGAGAAGGAGAAAGTGGTTACCGCGATGCGGTAACGTAATTAACTGCAGAGACTTGCGCCTGCAGGGAAGAGCGTCCCCATAATCAAAAACCCCTCAAGTGAGGGGGAATCTGACGAAGTCTGCTACATCGGCCGCATCCGTCTAAACCTTCGATACACGGTGCCATAAATCAACTTGGCATCTTCGGAGAGGTAGACGGATAAAACCAAATAGCATCTGCCCCGAATCACAGGCAAGACGTCCACCGCGTCTCCGCCGCGTCATTCAGAGGGGAACAGATTCTGGCTTGCCCGGTGGGACCTTTTTCTCTTTCCACTCCACACTTCGTGTGTCGTCTTCGCGAACGAATCGCGGTTTGTTAATGGTCGCCTTTAGGTTGCAAGTTACTAAGATTTGGTCTTTTGCCTGGCGCAGAAATCAAGCATCAATGGCCTCTAATTGCTCGAACTGCTCGAAGTGCCAATGCAACCGACGCTCCACCTCACCTGGGGGTGTAGCATATGGTCCTCAATCGGCCTCCGTCCTTACTATGCCTGTGGAGAAAGTGACACAGGCCACCACCGGCCTATTTTTCGGGACCATGCTCCCGCCTGCAAGCTTCACCATGCCAGTGCCCGCACCAGAAGGAACAAGAAGTCGGTATTCGATCGACTCACTGCTACAACGGCCCCTTCCAACGGGTCGTCCAATATCAAACCCGCAGCCTCTGTCTTTGCCAGGCTGAGCCAGAACCCTAATGGGCCCGCCAAGAAGCCCATGAACCCGGAAATGGCCGTCCCGAGGAAGAGAGCCACCCTTACTCCTGAAGTCGTCAAGGCGGCTTCTCCTGTTAAAGAGTCAGTCTTTTCAAGGCTGACTATTCCGGCTCCGGCTCCTACTCGAGGATCTGTCTTTGACAGATTGAACATCGCCACTCAAAGGACAACATCAGTCTTTAAGAGGCTGACACCAGCAACACCTCATTCGGACAGGGGGCAAAATGAAGCTGTCCCTATCGCCGAGCCAGTCCCAACGGATCGTCATGCTCGACGTCGCCACTGGCACCGAGTAAGGAAGGCTGGGGGCAACTCCCCCTCGGGGCTAACTCCACCCGCTCCAATGGTGGAAGTTGATACTGCTGTTCCAACTGGGAACAGCTTTGAACCGTTAAGGAGGGTGCGTAAGAACTCTCCAACTGCTATGCTGAAAAGATCTCCTCCACCTGCGGAGAGGGTTCCGGAAACGAAGCTGGAGCAGCCCCCTCAGCGGCTATCCTCCAAAATTTATAAAGTTTGGCGAAGGGTTCAAGACTCCGTAATTGACCAAGGTCACTCTCGTCAGCAGGAAATGGCGAAAGTACAGGAAGAAAAGGACCGTCCAATCAAACAGCAAAGGACGACAATCACCAGGGTGCCCGCTGCAACGGCCCCCTCAACTTCAACGGCCCATAAGAGAAGGAGGACAGAGAAAATTCCCACGCCCGCGGCAAATGCTAAAGGCGGTGAGTCTAAACGCCCTAAGTCCGGGGGCATTGTGGTCCATACCGTCTACATGGCGTCTGGTAAAGAGGACAGCCGTGTATCTACAGGTCATAGACCGCTTACACGGTTAGTGACCAAAGCTCAGGAGCAACAGCAAAAGCTCCAGGAGATGATGAACGCAATGGCCGCACTCACTGGGCCAAAAGAAAGCCCCGAAGCGTCCTCGGATGAACGCCAGGAGCAAGAAACTGACGCTGAATTCCTTCACCGCATATTGGAGAAGAAGGATAAAGAGGCTGCTGAACAAGCAGCCAACATAAAGCGTATGGCCCTCCTGTTCCAAGACATGGTGGGGATGATGATCCAATAAGATCCTCCAGCTGAAGATCCCCCAATCGTCCTTGAAGACGATAGGGGAGAAACGTCAAATCCTCCACCAGCTCTGTCAACAGCCAAGGAGAATACAATCTCCAAAGCTGACTTGGACGAATACATAGCTCAGCAGATCCGGGTTCATCAGGCGACTGAGGCAGCCGGTCAGGTCGTAAAAACGGGACGACCATATCCGAGCTGGTACGATCAGATCAAGTACCCGCCGGGCTGTACAATACCAAAATTTCATGTCTACAAGGGGACGGGCAATCCCCACCAGCATGTTGCCCAGTTCAGGGCGCTTTGTGGCAACACTGGCGGTGATGATAAATTGTTACTTCGCCAGTTCGTTGGTAGCTTATCGGATATAGCATTCGAGTGGTACTCCGAGCTCCCAAACGACTCTATCAAGACCTTCGCGGAGATGGAGCTGCTGTTTACCCAGCGTTTTGCAAGCGCCAGCGAACGCACCCCGATGACGGCATTGATTAATGCCAGGATGAAGCCAGGCGAGACATGGGTCCAATATGCTATACGGTGGCAGAACTTATGGTCAAAATGCGAGCAACGCATTGAAGAAGCTCCTGCAGTGGGTATGTTTGTGGGAACCCTTGATTCGCAAGCAACCATCTCGCAATTTATGATGTTCTTCAACCCGACTACCTTCCAGGCCCTGATCGATAAGCTAGCGCAAATGGATCAGATGGGCCATAGACCCCCTCTTCCGAAGCCGGACTCCCGAAATGAGAAGGGGAAGGGGAAAGCGATCGTTGTCGCTAATGCTCAACAACAGCCGAGCAACTTGAAGCCGGTTGTCCGTCAAAATAATATGCGTCCGCACGTACCCCTTGAGGAGAGGCTAGGACGTCCTTACTCGTTTCCCCGAGATAAAACGGGAAGATTATTCGAGCTGGTGTTGCGCAACTGACTCATAAATCTGCCGAATTCAAAACGTCCGTCGCAACCAAATGATGTCAATGAGCCCAACTACTATCCCTATCATCGGGTACTGGGTCATCCGATCGAAGATTGCTACGTCTTCAAAAATTGGATTGAAGACCAGTACCAACAGGGCAAGTTCGCGTTGTCCGACAGATGGAAGGTGAATCCGCCGCAACCTCACACCCCTAAAAGGATGAATACTCCGGGGGCAACATGCTCCCTCGTTGAAGAAGCTCCATAGGAGGTTGTGCTATCAGCCAAGATGAAGAGCATGCTGAACGATCTTCAAACATGCCCAGCGATCAAGTGGAAGAACCCGTTGGAACCTCGGATCATTGAAGGGATGTTGAAGCCGCGTCCAACTCCAAAGACTGATAGTAGTGGCCCAAGCACTCACAACCAGCCGTCAAAATCTTCAAAGAAGAAGAAAAAGAAATCCAAGAAGCACGTGAAGCCTGGTGACAAGCGCACAGACTTACAAAAATAAATTGACGTGCTGGAGGAATACAACCAGAAAGCATGGACTCCCATTATACTCCAAGAGTTCCTCAACCACGTCTTTCAAGAAGAAGATGAGGGGGAGAGTTCGTCGGATGAATCCGAGGAATACGTGGTGAGCTGTCATATGATTTCCCATTCGTTTACAGACGATGAGGAAATTCCTTGCGCTGAGAAGCTGGGGGCAGATCCTAAACCGGAGATTCTGGGGCCATCGGATGAAACAATTAACGCATTCCTCAATGAAGCTCTTGTAAAAAGTAAAGCCGATCGGGAACGCAAGACGGTCATATTTGAAAGGGCCAAGCACCAGCGACTTGACGAAAGAGCTGAGACACTCCCGCTGGAGCAGAATACATCCACCATAAATAAAAGCAAATTCAAGACGAGGAAAATGTTTGCTAAGGCCATATCAATAGGCATGAAGCTACCATCCTCTGAAGGAAACATTACTGGTAAAGCGGAAATGCACCCATCCTACTGCTTGTATCATCGGAAAATTTCGCACCCCACCGAAGAGTGCAAAGCTTTCAATAGATGGCGGCAAGGATATGTTGCTCACCGACAACATTTTAAGCGGGAAAAGCGCAAAACTCGTCGGGAGCAGAACGATACGACCAAGAAGCTTAATGGCACTACCCGCGATTGTTGCATGGTTAACGCCGGGGGATTACAAGTTCTCATATTCGGGAGCGACTCTGACGAAGAAATGGCTCTTAGCCCCCTCTTCAAAGAGTCCACCGCGGGAAAAGAGGAAGAGCCAGAGGTCTGCGAAAATATCCGGCTGCGTAATCGGACGCTGCCCGAAAAGAATTTCGGACCCTCAAACAAAAAAGATAAAGGGAAAGAAAAGGTCTCTGAGGATATCGCCCTAGATGACCAAGTCATAGAAGAGCTAACCGCCAAGGACCCGCCACAGAAAAATAAGGTGGATTACAACGTCTTAGCGCATCTGAGGAAGTTAGCCTCGCAGCTCAGCATTCTTGACGCCCTTTTACTATCAAAAGAGGCGAGAGATTCATTAATCAAGGCACTACAGGAGCCGGAACAATTCCAAGCTTTCCTGACCGAAGAAAAGATGAAAGATGAATTGGAGGAAGTGCACACGGCCGATGTTACTTTTGGTGATGAAGACCTTCTCCTAGGGACGTGCGAACACAATCGCCCCCTCTATATCTCAGGATACTGCCACGATATAAAAATAGGCATAATCTTGGTCGACAACGGATCTTCCGTTAATCTCCTCAATATGCGGGTGTTAAAGGAAATCTGCATGAGCGTCCAGCACCTTGCTCGGGATAAGATCACCATCTCCGGGTTCGACTCCCAATCATCAAGAACTCTTAGGTATATGATACTGACGCTACGCTTTGGGCTGCTCGTCATGGACATTAAGTTCCACGTCATAGACGGCAAGACATGCTACAATGCTCTGCTCGGCCGACCATGGTTACACGAGTATAATATCATCCCTTCTACCCAGCATCAGTGTATGAAATATTTTAAGGATGGTCTCGAGTATACCGTGACGGGAGAACTGAACCCGTTCTCTGTGAACGAGGTCCGCAAATATGAAGATGCCAAATACTTTTTACCGGATTTCGAGACACGGAGAGGTGTCACAAGCCGGAGAATAAAGCTAATGCCACCATTCCTGTCTTCGGGAGTGATACTGAAGAAGAGGAAGATATGATTTATTCGGGTCCACCCCAACACAACAAGCCGGGACAGTCCGCTCCCATGTTGATATTTGGCAGCGATTCGGAAGATGAGGTCCATACGATATTCTCTGCTCGACCTTCAATACAAACGTCCGCTGACGAAGAGCAAAGTCTGCAAGTCGCCAAGGTGCCGCTTAAACACCATAAAGAACTGGATGCACTCGATACCTACACTGTAAAGGAGCTGCGGACGTTCTATGTCCCTCCCAGGCGAAAAGGCAATTCTATTCTACCGCTCTGAAGAAATCAAAGGGGAGAAAGAAACTTGGCACGGTATGGATCCTACGCTTGACAGGCTTCAGCCCATCCGTCTGCCCAGATATTACACAGAAGGCTTGAAAAGGCTATTGAAGCGCCAGGGGATATCCTTTAGACAGACCGCTCGAAAAGCCAAGTTTTATGACAGGGTCTGGAACGTTCCCGGGACTCAGCACAAGTTGCCTAATGGGAGAATGGAAACAATCAGGCTTGGATACATTCGGTCCAAGAAACGAAAGCTACTCCACGGTTGCTACGTCGTGCATGACTTCGATGAAGAAGTGGATGCTCAATGGGAAGATGCTAATCCTGAACCAGTAAAAGTTCCTGATGCAAAAGTGCCCAGTCCGTCGTTCGAAGAACAAATGGACAAGCTTATAAGGGAAGCTGGTCAAAAAGTCCCAGACGACCATAACCGCGAAATGGCCATCTACGAGAAAGCCAAAACGCAACGCCTCCTCCAACAGGCTGTGAAAGATGAAAATGCCGCTCCCTGTCAACCTGTTATAAAAAAGGCTCGACGCAGAGGCAGAAACAAGTCGAAACGCGAAAAAGACGCTCAACAACAACAAAGCGGGACTAAGAAGCTACGCAAGCGGGCATCGAGCGGTTCCGATCTATCCCTCATAAGGAAAATGGGTCGAGCGTACTCTTTTCCTCGGGACAAGACGAAGAAAATACTTGACCTCGCTCTAAAACATCAGATGCTTATACTGTCGGAGTCTAAACACCCCGAACAAGCAGGCGAAGCTTCTCACCCGAACTATTGCTCTTATCACCGAGTAATAGGGCACCCTCTCGAAGACTGCTTCACCTTCAAGAATTGGGTCGAAGATCAGTATCAGCTTGGCAAGTTCGCTCTGTCTGACAACTGGAAGGTAACACCGCCACAGAAGCACGAACTCAAAGCCACGAGAGCAGAACCAGTTCCACATTGGGCTTGGAAGCGAATTCGTACTTGTCATATGATAACAATATCAAAAGAAGAGTCCGAGAATATGGATGACCTTCCCTGGTGCTTCGAAAAATGCGATGATGAGGTGATCTCAGAATTTCCACCAGCCCCGAAAGAGCTGGAGGATGGAATACATACCACTGCGGATAACCTCAAGAAAATTGAGTTGGGGACGGCAAACGACCAGCGACCGACATTCGTCAGCGAGCTGCTATCTGAAGAAAGGGTGGCTGCGTTAAAAGACCCGCTTATGCAGCATAAAGATTGCTTCGCATGGAACTATTCCGAAATGCCAGGACTAGATCCAGAAATTGCTGTGCATAAATTGGCGATATCCCCGGACGTTAAACCAGTCAAACAGGCGCCAAGAAGAATGCGGCTCGAGCTTGAGATGAGTATCAATGCCGAGGTCAAGAAGCTAATCGACTCTGGCTTTATCCAGGAGGTTCAATACCCTGAATGGATCGCCAACATCGTCCCGGTGATGAAGAAAAATAGGACGGTGCGCATATGCGTGGACTTCCGGGATCTCAATAAAGCTTGCCCGAAGGACGATTTCCCAGTGCCAGTCACCGAACTGATGATAGACAATACGTCCACTCACGAGGTTTTCTCCTTTATGGACGGCTCATCAGGGTATAATCAGATAAAGATGCATCCTGAAGACCAGAAGCACACCGCTTTCCGGACCCCTCTGGGTATATTCTGCTACAAGGTGATGCCTTTCGGTCTAAAGAACGCCGGTGCCACCTATTAGAGGGCCATGACGAAGATCTTCGATGACCTCATACATGAAATCGTCGAATGTTATATCGACGATCTCGTGGTTAAAAGCAAATCATACGAGGAGCATTTAGAACATCTGAAGACCGTATTTCAACGCCTTCAACAATACAACTTGAAGATGAACCCTCTCAAGTGCGCATTCGGAGTTTCCTCAGGCAAATTCCTAGGATTCATCGTCCGACACCGATGTATCGAAATAGATCCGTCAAAGATCAAGGCGATCATGGAAATGCCTCCGCCAAGGACTCTCAAACAGCTGCGGTCTCTCCAAGGGAAGCTCGCGTATATACGGCGATTTATAGCCAACCTTTCAGGCAAGTGCCGTCCTTACAGCCACCTGATGAAGAAGGGAACCCCGTTCGTCTGGGACCAAAAATGCCAAAGCGCGCTAGACGAGATCAAGCAATACCTGCAGAACCCGCCAGTATTGGCTACTCCGGTCAAGGGAAAGCCCCTCATCCTTTATACAACCGCCATCGAAGGTTCCTTAGGTGCATTATGGGCACAAGAGAACGATCAAGGGAAAGAAAGAACACTCTACTACTTAAGTCGAGTTCTACTGGGGGCAGAAAGCAACTATTCCCCTATTGAAAAACACTGCCCGGCGTTGATTTTCGCGATAACAAAGCTCAGACACTATGCATTGGCGCATGAGGTCCGTCTCATTTCAAAGGTGGACCCTCTTAAATATTTAATGTCGAAGGCCATATTGACGGGGCGACTCGCTAAATGGGCCCTGCTCTTGATGGAGTTCTCGATAACGTATCAACCTCTCAAGGAAGTGAAAGGCCAGGCCATCGCCGACTTCCTCGCTGAGCATCCGATACCCGCCGATTCTCCTCTGAATTGCGATCTTCCAGACGAACATGCGTTTGATGCGATCGACGGTGGTGATACCCGATGGGAGCTTTATTTCGATGGAGTATCTTCCATGAAGAAGCGCAAACAAAGTACCCCTATAATCAAATCGGGGGTAGGACTCATCTTTGTAACTCCACAGGAGGGATAATGCGCTTTGCTTTTTCCTTAACAGAACCGAGGACAAACAATAAAGCCGAATACGAAGCTTTGATAGTAGGCCCCCCTCAAGATCGCCATCGACATGGGAATTGAAAACCCCCCTCATATACGGAGATTCCCAACTGGTCGTTAGTCAAGTAAACGGCGACTACCAAACGTGCAAACCAGAGTTGGTGAAGTACGGCGAAAAGGTGCAGCAACTGTTGACCCAAATCCCTTCCTATACTTTGGAAAACATACCGCGCGCGGAAAACAACAAAGCGGACGCGTTGGCCAAGCTCGCTAAGGAACTGGCAGATGAGAACCTCGATGACGTCAGAATCGTGGTACAAAGCCGTCGGGTGCTTGCCCCAGCGGAAATATCTCCGGAATCATCCGAAGAAAAGGGAGCGACTGAGCAGACGACCCTGCAAATAAAAGATCGGGAAAATACCGAGGATTGGAGAGAAGTCTTTATAGACTACTTCAAATACCGTCGAGCGCCCGAAGATGCGTCCTCAAGACATCAGCTTATGAAACGAGCTCTGTCTTTCGCCTTCGTCAATGATACTCTATACAAGAGGTCATTTGATTCTCTATGGTTGAGATGTCTGGGACCTGACGAAGCGAAAAGAGTCGTTCAGGAAGTTCACGACGGACTCTGCGGTTCTCACCAAGCAGGCCCAAAGATGAAGTTAAAGATCAAACGGATGGGCTACTACTGGCCCACGATGATTCAACACTGCCTCGAATATGCGAAGCAATGCCACTCATGCCAAATTCATGGGGACTTCATCCACCAGCATCCAAATCCACTCCATCCAACGGTGGCTAGCTAGCCATTCGAAATGTGGGGAACTGACATAGTCGGCCCCATCGAACCAGCATCTTCTAGAGGACATCGTTTCATCCCGGCGACGACTGACTACTTCTCCAAATGGGCAGAAGCAGTACCATTGAGAGAAGTGAAGACGAAGAATATCCTCCATTTCTTCAAGACGCACGTCATATATCGGTTTGGAACTCCGCGACGGATCATCTCCGATAACGGGCTAGCTTATAGGAGCCATACGATCAGTCGCTTCGCGCAACAACACAATATAGACTGGAGATATTTCTCGGTTTATAATCCGCGAGCTAACGGTCTAGCTGAGGCCTTCAACAAGAGCTTGACAAAGATCATGAAGAAAACGGTGTCCCGAAATAAGAAGGACTGGCATGAGAGGCTGCAGGAAGCTCTTTGGGCGTATCGAACTACGTTCAAGACAGCCACGAACACAACGCCATATGCATTGGTATTCGGTACAGAAGCAGTACTTCCCCTTGAGATAGAGTTACCCTCTCTACGAGTGGCAGTCCACTACGAGCTGACGGACGAAGAAAATACTCATCTTCGACTTGAGGAGCTTGATGCCCTTGATGAAACCCGGCTCATAGCGCAACAAAATCTGGAGGCCTATACAGTAAAGATGACGCGCTCATATGAAAGATTGACCCGGCCGAGAACATTCCGCCAAGACGAACTCGTGCTAGTGGTCAAAAGGCCTATGATCCCCAATCGCGCCAAGCGGGGAAAATTCGAGCCAAACTATGAAGGCCCATACATCATAGACAAGGTCTACCAGGGTGGAGCCTATCTACTCATGGACATACATGGAGAAAGGCCTTTCAGGCCAATAAATGACCGCTTCCTGAAGAAATACTACGCCTAATGAGTTACGACCTAGGTCAATGATAGATGACGACGACTATGTCCGCTCGCTATCTTCCAAAGTCCAAACTCTATAAGTAGTAACCGGCCTTCCTCAACAACGGACCGAAACGTCCCTAAACTAACAACGGACCACTACGTCCTAAAACTAGCTGTTGACCGAGATGTCGATAAACTACGGTGGATTGCAACATCATAAAGCCGATACAAAAAAGAATAAAAAGAATAATAAAAAAACAACGGTATGTCCATAAGTAAAAAGGGCACGGATGAAAACCCGAAAGGGCTCCGTGAGTAAAAACAGCAGGGCTACCGGCGAGTGTTCGTGAAAACCCGAAAGGGCACGACCTCATAAAAAAAAAAGAACAAAAAAAAATAATATATAAAAAGAAAGGTATGTCCTTAAGCAAAAAGGGCACGGATGAAAACCCGAAAGGGCTCCGTGAGTAAAAATAGCAGGACTACCGGCGAGTGTTTGTGAAAACCCGAAAGGGCGCAACCTCGTTAAAGGACACTTACAAGGTCCTTTCGACCTTGTAAGGAGAAACCACCCGCGTGAGATCCTTACGACTCACAAGGGAGCAACACACTTAGGGATCCCCACGATTCCTAAGGAGAAAATACACTTGCAAGATCCTCATGACTCGTAAGGAGAACTCTCTTATGGGACCCTCACGGCTCATAAGATTTGAAAGTCTTAAGTTACAGAGACCTAAACCTGTGCTTAAGCAACCCCCACAACCTTCGATATTGCCCTACAAGCGGCTCAATGCTGACCCTTGTATACAATCCACGGGCGCGAATAAACATTTCCCTAACCAAGTCCCATCCATGACTGGGGATATGTATGCATAATGAACAACCCTTGTAGGTCCTCTCGACTTACAAAAAGAAAACCCTCTTGTAGGATCCTTACGACTTACAGAGGAACATACACTTAGGAATCCTCACGATTCCTAAGGAGAAAATACACCTACAAGATCCTCACGACTTGTAGGGAGAAATACCTTTGTGAGACCCTTACGGCTCATGAAGTCAAAAGCCTTAGCCAACAGGACCTTAACACTGTTTGCTAAGCCACCTTTGTTCGATATCGACAGAGGCAAATGATGATTCGCTTCTGACAATATCCCAGTTGTAGCGGTGCTGATGCCGAAATCGGTGTCTAATTTCAGGTTTACGGTGAAAAGCCAGCAAGCCGCACATGCATACGAAATAGCCGAAATGATGGGGCAACTTGCAATAAAAAGCAGCAAGTAAAAACGTATGCATACAAAATAGCCGAAATGATTGGGCAACTCGCAGTAAAAAGCAGCAAGTAAAAATAAAAAATAGTCGAAATGATTAGGCACCGCGAAAAATAGCCGAAATGATTGGGCAATCGTGACCTTCGCGATATAAAAGCTGAAATGATAGAGCATCGCAGAAATAAAATAATAAAAATGAATGAAACTTTTGCCCTACAGTTGAGATCACATCGATCCCTGTATACAATCCAAGGGCACGAAGAAAGAGGGAACCACACCTTCCCAACAGGCTCCGCCAGAAAGCTAAGCCAAATCTCGACGGTTCGCCAACAGCCTAGAGACAACCGCGACATTCGTCTCGATACAGCAGACGCAGTGCCAGCAAACAAAGCGAAGATCAAATTCCTATCTTCACGGTTTTGACGGTAACTTATATAAAACCCGAAAGACCACCACACAATACCTCAATTCAGGGAAACTAGCGTCCTTGATGAGAGCCTCCTGATTCGCGTCGGCTCGCAGAGAAACCAGTGTCTCCACGAGAAATTCCAGATTCGTTTCAACCCTGAAGAAACCAGTGTCTTCGGCAAAATCCTTCGACTCAGGGAAACCAGTGTCCTTGACGAGAAAATCCTGATTCGCGTCGACCCGCAGAGAAACCAGCGTCTCCACGAGAAATTCTTGATTCGTTTCAACCCCAGGGAAACAAGTGTCCTTGGCAAGCTCCTCGACTCAGGGAAACTAGCGTCCTTGATGAGAGCCTCCTGATTCACGTCGGCTCGCAGAGAAACCAGTGTCTCCGTGAGAAATTCCCGATTCGTTTCAACCCCGAAGAAACCAGTGTCTTCGGCAAAATCCTTCGACTCAGGGAAACCAGTGTCCTTGACGAGAAAATCCTGATTCGCGCCGACCCGCAGAGAAACCAGCGTCTCCGCGAGAAATTCTCGATTCGTTTCAACCCCAGGGAAACAAGTATCCTTGGCAAGCTCCTCAACTCAGGGAAACTAGCGTCCTTGACGAGAAAATCCTGATTCGTGTCGACCCGCAGAGAAACTAGCGTCTCCGCGAGAAATTCTCGATTCGTTTCAACCCCAGGGAAACAAGTGTCCTTGGCAAATACCTCAATTCAGGGAAACTAGCATCCTTGATGAGAGCCTTCTGATTCGCGTCGGCTCGCAGAGAAACCAGTGTCTCCGCGGGAAATTCCCGATTCGTCTCAACTTGCAAGATAAAGCCTCAGGCAGCAGGGATTAAAAAACTTGTTTCCTGAGCACTGGGACCCTGCAAGTCGGTCTAAAACGGTCTCTTGCATACTATTCATGGGTCTCACTCTCCAAAGTCGAATTTCGACAAGGAGGGAAACAACCGCTTACGGGTCCTCTCGACTCGTAAGAGGGAAAATTCTCTTATAAGATCCTTACGACTTATAAGAGAAAACACACTTAGGAATCCTCACGATTCCTAAGGAGAAAATCCACCTACGAGATCCTCTCAATCCGTAGGGAGAAAAATCTCTATGAGACCCTCACGGCTCATAGAGTTGAAAAGTCTTAGGCAGCAGATTTGAACCTGCGGCCTAAGCCATCGCTATCTCGTGAAGAAATCAAGATGCTTACTCTATTATCTGCCAATTATGTTTATCAAGACAGCATGCTGATAATAAGAGAAGGGAGAAAGCAAAAGAGCATACAAGACATTGCAAAGAAAAAAATGTGTATCTTTATTTATTAATTCAATCAAGTACAAGGTGAATCGTACAGAAGAATAAGAATGCATACATGTTATTCAAAAAAAAAATAATTTTTTTTACAAGTATATTGATACAAAGGCAGCTACTGGGAAGAAAGCGTCTTAAGTAGCCCTATCAATTGTTCGCGCACCTTCTTCCACGCTTTCACCTGATCGGCCGCCACCGCCAGTTCGGCCTCCACTTGAGCCCGCTGCTGCATGAAGGATGCAAGCTGCTCCCCAACGACCTGCTGAGCTGCTTCGCGGCCTTAGGCATCACGCACGGCGGCATCAAGCTTCCGCTTCAGTGCTAGCCCATTAGAGATACGTCCCAGAAGGCCCTCGAAGACAGCCTTCATCTCGGCAGCGTTTGCCTCAACTTCAGCACGTAGGCGAGCAGTTTCGCTTGAAGACTCCTGACATTCCTTCAGCCTTAAAGCTGCTTCTTGTTCCAAATGGTGGAAATAAGAAGTTCTTTGCTCGAGCCATGCTGCCCGTTGAGTACTCACGGCCAAAACCTCAGGGGCATGACGCATCGACTCCAGCTGATGCAGGCAGGCCTCGATTTCCCTGCAGTGATTAACCCAAGATTCAACGACGCCTTCGTTATGAAAATTTACAAGCGCCGCCAACATTGGGTTAACCTCCACAGCGAAATCTATGGCAGATGGGAGAGCGTCTGCGTTAAGCTCTTCGATGTACCCGCTCAACATGCCCAAACTCATCACGGTACCCTTTGAAGATGGACGTTTCAGGAAGGGGCCTGCCGGCGTTAGGATGCGAGACTCAAGAGGGACCGGAACCGGAACGATAGCTGCAAAACAAAACACAGTCAAATGACAGTTCAAGAGATGTAGAAGAGTCATCAATAAGGAAATTTACTATACCAGCTGCAGCAGAAGGTAAAGCCGGAAGGGCCGGTGGCGTGGCCAATCCTGCATCTCCTCCTTCGATTTGTAGCACTGCAATTAGGGTAAGGAAAAATTAGAAACAAGTCCACTGCTGGAAAGAGAAGGAGTATTAATTGTAAATTATGCTCACCGACGCCACTGGATGAAGCGAGCTCTAATAAGAAGGAGAAGTGTGGGCGCAGCACCTGGTAGAGGTGATCAAAAAGCGCTCCTGCAAAGGCGTAATAATATGACATCAATACATAAATAGTGCAGAAAAGATGAAACCGATAAGGCACAAGACCATACCTTCTAACATTTGCGATGGCACGAGAGAAGGTACAGAGGTGGCCATTGTCAAGACAGTAGTTGACGGTGCCCCCTTGAGCAGTGGAGCATCGGCACTGGCCGCACCTGCGTTAAAAAACAAAGATAAGCTTGTCAGAAAGGATTGCGAGGTAAAAAGGGGACAGTAACTCGAGATTTACCTGATGAACCGCCGGCCGAAATGGAGGCGTCTCTCTCTCCTCCATCGATACGAGTCCACCTCCCGTGGCCTCGTCACCGGACTCAACCGGGGCTGTCGTTGTGCTCGCACGACCAGGAGACGGTGGAAGACCGTAGACGGGGAGAGCAATGATCGGAGCATTGCCAGACTCTTGAGAAAGAGCGGCTGGCTCGTCCCCGGGAGTCACACCTATCTCACCCGCTACTCCTTCAGGCTCAGCGGCTGCTGCTGTCTCATCCGCCGTTGCCATGGGGTCGCTGGTCTCAGGCACCTCGACCGCTACTGCCCCAGGCTCAGTTATAATGGTCGTCTCATTTGCCGCTACCCCGGTCTCGGCATCAACGACCCTTTTGGGTGCAGCTCCCTCAGCCCCCAACTCAGGCTCAGCAGCCCCAGCAACGTTGCCGACCGTTGACTCGGGTTCGGCCGGTGCTTCTTCCTCTGGCTCCTTGGGTTCGACGGTTTCCGCCTCCCCTTCGATTGGACTTGGCCCTGCAAGACAAAATATATAAGAACCGATAGGTTTACAATTCTTACAACGAAATCTTGAAAGGTACATTACCTGAAGTGGACTTATCATTAGCTTCCCGAACTGCACGCGCCACTTGTCTGCGTGCGGTAGATAGGCCGGCCGGGAGCTCTTCGGAGGGAGAACCAATGGGAATAATGGTGCTTGGACCCGCTCCCGCGGCTAAAGCAGCCCTGTGTGCCTTCGCCTCGCGCCTCAGTCGCTTTCTCTCCTCCCGAGCCATTGAGACGGACCTCACCAAAGCCTCTTTCATTGAGACGTCCTCGTCCGTGAACAGGGATGCCTCCAAATTCTTCAAGGCATCCCTCGTCGACTTGTCGAGTTGAGGCTCTCACAGCAGCCCCGACGAGACTGGGACTTCAGTAGCGGGCCCGGGGAGAGTCCCCGCATCAGCTGGTGCGGCCCCTGCAAAGAAACAAAGGAAGAAGATTAGGTTGGCCATCAAAAAAGATAACAATTTTTTTTTGATAAGGCGAGACGTACCAATGCCCATTAAGGAGCGCTTCTTCTCCTCCTCCTGGAAGGTTTTTAAAGAGGCAGCAATGGCTTCTTCGGTAGTGACACCTGTTTAAAAAATGGAGGAAAGTATTAGTCAAAAATAATGATAAAAATGCGATAAAATGACGAAGAACACAGCTAACGATTACCTGACTGAGCGAGTTTATTCAACATCGCTTCAAGCCTCGCTGATCTCTCGGAAGCTGCAATGGCGGCCGCCAAGTCGGTGTATGCGGGATCTACCGAGAAGCCTTCATTGCTGCCATACTCGCTTATACCTTCGGTTAGAGGGGCCTGAGGCTCTAAACTGAGGATAGCGTCGAGAGAGAGGAGAGACTTCTTCTTCTTTTGCCCGCCAGCCCTGGGTGCACCCGGGATCGATTTGCGCTTTGCGGGCACATTGGGGCGGCGGGTCCCGATATCCGCACTTATGCCTGACTCCGGCGATACCACATTGACCGTCTCCCTTGGAGCACGGGGCGCCGGTGGCACATTCACCGTAGCAGGCAGCGGCAATCCACGCGGAGGGCTCAGCACGCGTGGTCGATCAACTCCGGCGTCTTTCAGCGGAGTAATGACCGGGGTCCTTGGCTTCAAGGGAGCCTTGCGATCACCGCCGGGAAGTGCACCCTTGCGGTCAACCAGCATGCGCTTCTCCATATGGATAACTGGACCCATGGCATGCGCGTACCAAGCCACGTACGCGTTGAGGACCTTGGGGACACAGCTCGGCTCGCTGATGAAGAAATAGGAGCCCGTGTTAAGCCGCATGAAATGGTGCATTGCGTTCCTTATCCTCTCTTGGCTGACCACGGGCTCTTCCAAGAACGCTTCCATCGGGATCCCCTGGTGATAGCTCGATTGCTGAGCGAACCGGTGAGGGTTATACCTCATGAGGAGCACCGTCTCATTCTGCCTAAACACCAGGTAGCCCGGTGAAAGGTTTGTCCAGCACCCTATAAAGAGTTTTCAAGCATCACATGTCCCAAAGTTTAAATTTTGATGGTGCTAAACAAGCATGAAAAGGAATCGATCCTAGAAAATTAGGGTTTCGAAATTTAAAGCGAACAAAACTAGGGTTTCGAGACTACAACCTTTGTAGCTTCCTTTCGCTGGACTCCTTGATCTCTTGGGTGTAGAATGGAGCTCCTCTTGAAGTCCCCTTGCGTCCACGACGATCCACCCGGAGTTCTCCGTCCAAGCTCGCAACTTCGTAAAACCGAAGAGAACACTCTAAACAAGTCGGCTAAACTTGTGTAGAATGAAGTTGTGGTTTAGAATCTCACTTCAAAAACCTTTCTTTAAGTGTGTATTACTCACTAGGAAAAACTAGAGAGCAAAAGGAAGAAGGAGGATGAAGATGGAGGCTTTCTTTTAACAAGGGTTAATATGATAACCTAGAAAAGAAATGAAATATATCTATATATATTTTATTTCTTCTCATGACCAACCATGGTTAAGTGATGGAGACATAATTTAACTTGACTTTTAAATGATAAAAAGAAGAATAACCCAAGGGTAGAAGTAGGTGAGCTTGGTTAGGTTAGAAGAAGAATGTAGAAGCTAGTAAAGATTATCCTTTTCTTTTCAATTTTGTTTTAAATACAAAATCAAATAAAAATCCATTACTTAATCCATGGTGTGAGTATTATATTGCCACCATTTCCATGTGCTAACAACCATGATAGATGGGTGTATGTATGTATGCATGTATGCACATCCACATGTGCATGAAACTAGAATGAAAGAAAGAAACACATGCATGCATGCATACATCCATCAAATTCTAGAAAGGTTTCAGGTGAGAAAACTAATAGTTAGATGATAAATCAACACTTGATTTATCAATCCGGTCATATCTCATATGACCCCACCAAAAGCAGGCCACCCGATCAATGTTCGGTATCATATACACACATTTTATTCGGGTGCATGCGCATATCGCATACGCGCACCACAACGTTTCGCCTGGACTGGGTAACTCCTTTATGGGACTCTAAGACTCGTCAATACGCCGGCAGAGGGTGATGATCATATCAGGTACCCCCAAGCCGCAAGCGGTCAGCTAAACGTAACGGCCACCCGGGTATTGAGCGATCAGAAGAAAACAAGCGAACCTGCTACAACTCCCGTCGAGCCAACCGGCAACACTACCGTACAGTCTGGTCTCTTCGTCAGATATGCCGCATATCGAGCCTAGGGATGGTAACGTCGACCCTAATAACTCAATAAGTCGTGCCGGTAAATGGTCTATAACAGATCGAGAAACTACTGATAACACTTATCAGCAATTCTCAGCAGCCCTGGCCAGGGACTTACTGATATAACCAGTCGGGCACAGTACAGCATCAACTCCCAATACCGGGAGAGACGAAACCCCTCCTATCGCTCATTGCCTTCGTGTGTCTCGGGACTGTACCCAACGGTCACCTGTTTGCACGACTCAGTAGAGCCGTGGTAGGGTGGCAATCAAAGTACAGTGGGAGAACACACAAGACTCCATGACGATCTCGGGTCTGCAGACTAAGCTGTACCAGTGTCACCTGAGAACTGCTATCCGACGATAGATATAATTCCATATAGGAGTTCTCGGTGAGTCCGTCCAGTGTACCCAGTCACCACTGAGCACCCGTATATGATCTTGATGTCAAACATCGATGAATGTGGGAACATTCATCGCCCATCGTATGGGTCTAGTATCATATACGCTAGTCTACTCTGGTATATCAATGCCCCGTCTCGATATACCTATGACTAGGGACTTTCCAGGATATGCTTATAGACAACAGATGTCCCACTAGTATGATCTCCATCATAATCAGAGTAGTCAAGCCAATATCCTCAGGGCTTTATCAGCATGTATGAATGAATAGAAGCATGATCAAATCAACATGTCAGATAAAGAAGAACCAGATAGCATACTATCATGTCGAGCAAGAATGCATACTGAATATATATATATATACATGTATAGATACATCCACTATCACATAATGGCCTCTAGGGCATACATATATCCAACAATCTCCCACTTGCACTAAGGCCAGTTATTGGCGTATCTCATACCCAACATCTCAAAAAGTCGCTCATGCTGCGGCTGAGGGAGGGCCTTGGTGAATGGATCCGCGGCGTTATTCTTTGTGTCTACCCTCTTAATCTTGATCTCGCGGCGATCTACAATCTCCCGGATCAAATGAAAACGCCTCAGGATGTGTCTGGACTGCTGATGGGATCTGGGCTCCTTGGCTAACGCCATAGCCCCATTATTGTCACAATACAAAGGTATTGGATCAATAATGTAGGGTTCCTAGGCACACTATAGAGGTCACACAAGGCATCAACCATGCCAATATAAAATTTTATGGGTGCCGAGAAACCCTAATACGGATCGTCGGCTAGAATTCTAGGCGAAAAGATAATCTAGTTAACTACTTAACTAAAAGTTAGATGCTACAACCTTTGTAGATCCGGTTCTCCACTTCCTTAGCTCCACGTGGGTGTCCTCTCGCTGTCCATCATGAATCCCGAACTCATTCGTCGGCTTCATCGGAGAAACGGGCGAGCTAGGCCGTCGGCTTCGTGTCAAAGACGATCTACGTCGAGGCATCACAAGTTCAAGCTCCGACTTCACAAAGTTGTGAAACTTGTGAAGAAAACACCCAAAACAACTTGGCAAGAGGTAGAGGGTGAAGAAATAGGAGATGGGTTCACTTTAGAATTGGATTTCTCTCACTAGAACTCAAGTTGCCATTGTTGGCATCAAGGTTTCTATCTTTAAGAAGAAGGAGAAGATGAAGCTAGTTTTATGATAAGTTGTTTTTAAAAAGAAAAGAAAATTCATACTTATCATAATCTAACAAGGGTTAAGTGTAGAGAATAAACCATGGTAAGTGGATGGGTTAGGGTTAAGCATGAAGACAAAATGGTCTCTTTGGTCAAAGCTTCATGAAGCTTCAACAAGCTTCATGACAAAAACAAACCATTTTATTTTCATTTATCCAATAAAATAAATAAAGAAATGAATAAATAAATGATAAGGCAAAACCCTAATTATCATTTAACCATGGTTTAATTCTTCACACTTAACTAAATGATCAAGCATCATCAAACATGATACATATATGTGCACAAAAGTATATCACATATACAACTTGCACATCAAGTGAGAAAATCCGTATAAAGTGAACCAATACTAGTTAATGCAAAGTAATATATCAAATATATAATTATACATTAAATCATTAAATCAATATTTGATTCAATGATCCGGTCATGTCGCACATAACCGACTAGTATTCAATGTATCGATTTATCGAATCAATGATTCGATAACTAGGTCATATCGAATATAACCAATCGAAACATTTATCGCGAGAATGAAATGCGGTATCACATACACGCATTATTCTCGCTCCTGCACATATCTCATATGCGCTCCTATTTCGTTTCGCTTGAGCCAGAAAACCTCTGTGTAAGACTCTAAAGACTCGTCAATACGCCGGCAGCAGATGATGATCATATCAAGCACCCACAAGCCGCAAGCGGTCTGCTAAACGTAACGGCCATCCGGGTATTGAGCGATCAGAATATCGACGAGCTAGCCCGCTCACACTCCTGTGAATCCAACCAGTAACACTTACCGTACAGTCCGGTCTGTTCGTCTGATATGTCGCATATCAAGTCTAGGGGTGGTATACGTCAGACCCCAATAACCGATAAGTCGTGCCGATGTGAGGCTCATAACGGGTCAAGAAACTACTGGTAACACTTACCAGCAAATCTCTGATCAGCCCTGGCCAGGGACTTCCCTGTTACGGCCAATCGAGCACAGCGCAACATCAACCCCCAATACCGGGAGAGACGAAACCCCTCCTATCGCTCATTGCCTCCATGTGACTCGGGACTGTACCCAAAGACCACCGTTTTGCACGCCTTCATGGACGTGGTAAGGTGGAGATTAAAGCATAGTGGGAATCACACAAGACTCTATGACGATCTCGGGTCTACAGACTAACCTGTACAAGTGTCACCTGAGAACTGCCATCTGACGTGAGGTATAATACCATCTGGGAGTTCTCGGTGAGTCCGTCCAGTGTACCCAGTCTCCACTGAGCACCCATATACCATCTCTGATGTCAAACACCAATGGATATGGGATCATCCATCGCCCATCTCATGGGTCGAGAAGCATATACGCTAGTCTACTCTGGTATAGCGATGCCCTGTCTCGATACACCCACGACTAGGGACCTTGAAGGATGTACTTATGGACTACCATGTCCCCACTAGTATGATCTGCATCATAGTCCAGGTAGTCAAGTACACATCCTAAGGGCTTTACCAACATGTAACTATAAGACAGTTTAAAGAGACTAGTGTACATGTTAAGATAAAGAGTAACCAGATAGCATACTATCATATCGAGCAAGAAATTCATCTCTATATATGTCCAAGCATCCAATATAATATACATCATCTGTACAATACTGGCCTCTAGGGCATACATACAACTAACAATCTCCCACTTGCACTAGGGCCAGCTGCTGTAGTATCGCATACCGAGCATCCCGAAGAGTCTCTCAAACTGTATCTGGAGAATGGCCTTCGTGAGTGGATCCGCCGTGTTGTTCTTCGTGTCAACCCTCCTGACCTCGATCTCCCGGCGATCAACTATCTCCTGGATCAGGTGATACCACCTCAGAATATGCCTGGATCGCTGATGGGACCTGGGTTCCTTGGCCAAAGCCACCGCTCCATTGTTATCGCAATACAAAGGTATTGGATGCTCAATGGATGGAACCACTCCAAGTTCAGTAATGAACTTCTTGATTCAGACAGCCTCTTTGGCAGTATCGTTGGCAGCGATGTATTCAGCCTCCAACGTCGAGTCTGCCACGGTTTCCTGCTTGGAACTCTTCCAGCTAACCACCCCTCCGTAAAGGGTAAAGACAAATCCCGACTGCGACTTAGAGTCGTCCTTATCACTCTGGAAGCTCGAATCAGTAAAGTACTCCACTTGGAGTTCTCCGTTACCATACACCAAGAGCATCTCTTTAGTCCTTCGTAAGTACTTGAGAATGCTCTTCACAGCTGTCCAGTGACTCTCTCCAGGATCAGCTTGATACCTGCTCACTATACTTAGTGAGTATGCTACATCGGGTCTGGTACATAGCATCGCATACATGATAGAGCCTACAGCCGAAGCATAGGGTATCCCTTGCATGCGAGCTCTCTCCAAATCAGTCTTGGGAGACATCTCTTTGGATATAGTGACTCCAGAGATCGTGGGCAAGTTCCCACGCTTGGATTCTTCCATACTAAACCTCTTTAGTATGGTGTCAATGTATCTGGATTGGGACAATCCCAATATCCGTTTGGATCTATCTCTATAGATCCTGATTCCCAATACGCAGGAGGCATCACCAAGATCTTTCATTGAGAATCTTTGTGATAAGAAGAGCTTGACCGATTGCAGTGTAGGAATATCATTTCCTATCAAGAGTATGTCGTCCACGTACAATACGAGGAAGACAACCTTACTCCCTGCCACCTTCTTATAAATACAAGGTTCATCTGGGTTTTTGACGAAATCAAACTCTTTGATAACGACGTCAAAGCAGATGTTCCAACTCCGCGATGCTTGCTTTAATCCATAAATGGATTTAAGCAGCTTGCACACCTTTCCGCTGCTCCCACTGTCTACGAAGCCCTCTGGCTGAGTCATGTACACGCACTCTTCTAAATCACCATTTAGAAAGGCGGTCTTAACATCCATTTGCCAGATTTCGTAGTCATGATATGCAGCGATGGCAAGCATGATCCGGATGGATTTAAGCATAGCCACTGGAGAAAAGGTCTCGTCATAGTCCACACCTGGTTTTTGACGAAAACCCTTTGCTACAAGTCTAGCTTTGAAAGTCTCCACTTTCCCATCTACACCAAGTTTCTTCTTGAAGATCCACTTGCTCCCGATGGGTTTTACCCCTTCAGGAGCAACTTCCAAAGTCTATACGTTGTTGGTGTACATGGATTCCATCTCGGACCGCATAGCATCCAGCCATTTCACTGAGTCCCTACTCGTGATGGCCTGCTCGAAGCTAGTTGGGTCATCATCCTCCATGATGCAATCCTCGCTTCCACCGTCAATGAGAAAACCGTACTATCTCTCAGGTGGACGAGAAACCCTACTAGATCGGTGGAGAGGCTGGGGTTCGTCGAGTTCTACTGAATCCTCTGGTTCTACCAAGTCTTCTGTTACAGTTTGTGTTGCTGGAACCTCTTCCAGTTCTACCTCAATGCTACTTGTCTGTTTCATAAGAAAACTCTTTTCTAAGAAAGTGGCATGTCGAGAAACAAACACTTTTTGTTCCTCGGAGTGGTAGAAGATATACCCTTATGAATGTTTGGGATATCCAACAAACTTACATAGAACAGACCTTGCCTCGAGTTTGTCCGGATTTTGTGTTTTAACATAGGCCGGACAACCCCATATCTGAATAAAATTAAGACATGGTCTCTTACCATTCCATATCTCATATGGAGTGGTAGGCACAGATTTGGTTGGAACTCTATTCAATAGATATGCAGCAGTCTCCTGTGCATATCCCCAGAAGGAAATAGGTAACTCAGCTGTACTCATCATAGAGCGCACCATATCTAATAGGGTGCGATTTCTCCGCTCCGATACACCGTTGTGCTGTGGTGTATAAGGAGGAGTAAGCTGAGAGAGAATCCCATTCTCTTTTAGATAATCTCTGAATTCGTTACTTAAGTATTCTCCTCCTCGATCAAATCGAAGGATTTTAATACTTTTGCCCGTTTGGTTCTCTACTTCTTGTTTATATTCTCTAAATTTCTCAAAAGCTTCTGATTTGTGTTTCATCAGGAACACATATCCGAATCTAGAGAGATCGTCAGTGAATGTAATGAAGTACGAAGAACCATCCCTGGCATGTATAGACATGGGACCGCATACATCACTATGTATTAGTTCCAAGAGTTCGGTAACTCTTTCTCCGTGTCCTGTAAACGGAGTTTTGGTCATCTTGCCTTTGAGACATGACTGGCAAGTGTCATAAGATGAAAATTCAAACGGATTTAAATATCCATCCTCATGCAACTTAGCTAGTCGTGTCGCATTAATGTGACCCAGTCTACAATGCCACAAGAAGGATTCGTTCAGTTCAGAACTCTTCCTCTTGTGTGTGTTTTGTAAATTGAGGACTGTATTTTGATTTAGAATGAATATGCCATTATGTAACGAGCCTGATGCAATCAACTTTTGATCTAGGAATATGTTCATAACATTATCTTTTACTACAAAATTATATCCTTCTTTACTTAATAAAGAAACTGATATAATGTTGCACATCATGTTCGGTATATAATAGCATTCATTTAGAATCAGTGTATCACCACTTGGTAATACTAGGTGATATTCGCCAACTGCTTTGGCTGCAACATTTTCCCCATTCCCTACTTGAACGGAATGATCACCTTTTCCCAGTTCTCTACCTTTCCTCAGCCCATGTAACATCTTACATATGTGGGATCCTGATCCGGTATCTAATACCCAGGACGTAGGGTGAACTGAGAAACAGTTCTCAATGACAAACACACCCGAAGATGATGCATCAACATGCATGTTCTCCTTTTGGGTGGTGTGAGAATCCAGATATTCTCCTGTTTCCTGTTCATTCTTATAACACTTATAAGATAGAACGGGTTCAACGTTCCCCTGCACAGTATAACATGCGGGTTCGGTCAATACATCCATATTATTATCTTCATTAGGGCATGAAATGGTCGCTACCTGGAGAGAGAGAGAAGAAAACACTTTAGCGTAAGCTCGTGCAAGATCAGATTGGTTATTATCTTATCTAATCAGGATGGCTCCCACTGCTTTTTATCAAATCTTCCTTCAAACCCTAAAAGGAAAGACTAGCCGGGATTAATTACACACTACAAGTTCGCCAATCTTTCAGCCAGGCCAGTGTCGGTACTTTGAGGGAGGTCCCCCGTGCTTTCGCACGAACCTAATTAATGTAAACCTCGTTTTCCCAGAGGCGTAATCTCGTTAACACCTTTCTAGACACCTACTTGATCGGCTAATTGTAATATGTAAAACTCTCCCAGGAGTAACTCTTACTCGCAGTGGGTATCGGGATCCAACTATCTCATAGAAGGTATGCAATCTCATTGCAAATTTCAACACTTGAAATTCCCGATAATATTTTGCCCCTAGCGTCCTATGACCTTGACGGAGGCCAAACAACCCATAGTCCGCTAGTCAAGTTCAACCCATCATTTCCTGATTGAATTAAACCCACCCGCACGACCCTTGACGGAGGCCAAACAACGCCGTACGAATACCCTAATCCAATCGCATCATATGCAAGCAGATAAGCACTAGTTAGCTACCGTACACTACGCCTTGACGGAGGCCAAACTACCGTAGCACGAATACTAATTAGTACTTATCTGAAATGACGGAGGGCTACGCAGGTTTTTCATAAAAACCATGAGCGTAATGAACTTGATATCGTTGTAGAATCAAATGAAGTTTTGAAATGGAGTGATTTTGAGGCTTTTCTAGTTTTGCTAAAGGGGTCACTCCCGGTGAAGGGATCGTCGGCCCTTTCCTCGTCGAATGAGGTGCGGGATATATCATATATATCACTGTGCAAAGCAAAACTCAAAAACAATCAAAAGCAAACCGAGTGTGTAGCATCTGCCAGTTACTGCTAAAGGAGTCACTCCCGGTGAAGGGATCTCGGTCCTTTCCTCATCGAATAAGGTGCAGGGTATATCATATATACCACTATGCAAAGCAAGAACTGTAGCTACCTGTTTTGTTTAAAATTTGATTCTACAACATCTTAGGTTTCTTTTCTTTCATCAATCACATTAATGAAGTCCCATCATTTAATTACCTAAACATCACAGATAGATATGACGTACACTTATGCCATCCGCATTCGCCTCGATGTCCCCTCATGCACCGTTACGTTAGGTAACTAACAACAGAGCAGGGAAGGGCTAGTGCGGGTGCAAAATATAAGTAACGTCTATATAATATATCATATATACTATATAAAATATCTATCAAAGAACATCATATGATCGCATCACAGATATCGCAGCAGAAGAAACATATGAAACATTGGATATTCTAGGACGTCCGTGTTTTCAATACGAGCCAGTATAAAACACGGATTCCACGGTCGTGATGAATAGCCAATCCCACACCCCTAGACCCCTACGAGAGCGGCAAGCAACCCTGCCAATTCTAGGGTTAGGAGACCCGGACTCGACTCCTCGAGTTGGTCTCCCACTGGACCCCAGAACCCGGTTACTTGTGCTCCCCTCCTTGGGTCTATCCTAATGCGGAAAAGTAAATAATATACAAAGGGTGACAACTTCCGCAACCTGGAAGTGCCCCAAATAAAAGAATATTACATACAAGTTTTTACATGAATGAAAAAGAAAAAACACTCATCTCACATAAAAACCCCCGGCTATTCAAACACGACGATCCAATATAACATATCCAGCAACACATAACATCACATGTCATCAACGTAAGTAAGTATGCATACCCCAATTGTCGTTGTCGTATAGCAACGAAACCGGCGATATGAACATACTACACTTACGGTCACAGAAAAGAAAGTGTAAAACTACAACAGTTGGAATCCGCAACTTCTTTAGACATCGCATGCCTAATCAAATGAAATACTTAGACATCACATGCCTAACAGATATAAATCCCGCATTTTAGTCTCATTATCGAAAACTCTTTTCAATATCATGCGGGACTAAAGTGCTAGATTTATAACATTCATTCAGTTATCTCATAACTGTTTGTGAATTCCAATTATTGTATCACATTCCAGATAAACAGAAAATGTTAAACTTTCTGATCGAACAGTCGAATACCCAAGTTTTCCCGATACAGCTCAGCACATGAAATAAGTCTAACAACATTCAGTTCGTGCCTCAGTACCAACGGTCCAGCCGTAGAAGGGTCAAGCCAACGCCTCATATGTGGCACGCCGTACTGCCCCAAACCCGAAGGTTCAAAGGGCAGTTCAAGACGGTCACATAATCGAGTTAAGGTTTGTTGTCTTCTAGAGGGACCATCGCGTTACTTGCACTACTCAGAACGTCTTTAAACCACAGAAAAATCCAACACTTGGAATTTTTCCGGCAGGGGAAAACTTGGGTATTTATATCCGGTCGGACTTTTTTAACATATTCAAAAATTATCCGGAAAAACACTTAGACAAGGTTCGATAATCCGATCGAAACATCGTTTCCCAATTTAACCCCAGAACACTCAACTTTAGAGCCAATTTAAAAATTCCCAGAAAACTCAGAATAATTAATCAGGAATTACTGTGCAAACACTTAGGGCTGACGTCACCATAGAGCCGCGGAACCGCCGCAGAAGCTAGGCTTCTGCCGCGGTTCCTAGCTTCTGCGGCGGTTCCGCCGCACAAAGTACTGTTCATGGGAAACTTTTTGCACCGTAATTCTTAGATTTCATTACTGAAATTTTTAAGCATTTTTAATTGACAAAAAACCACAAATTTGGAAAAAGTCCAGAGAGCATTATCGGGTTAGGGTTTCGGGTTCGTTCGGACTTCAAACTCCGTCTAGACTTCGCCTAAGGCTCTAGCTAGGCTCTGATACCACTGTAGGGTTCCTAGGCACACTATAGAGGTCACACAAGGCATCAACCATGCCAATATAAAATTTTATGGGTGCCGAGAAACCCTAATACGGATCGTCGGCTAGAATTCTAGGCGAAAAGATAATCTAGTTAACTACTTAACTAAAAGTTAGATGCTACAACCTTTGTAGATCCGGTTCTCCACTTCCTTAGCTCCACGTGGGTGTCCTCTCGCTGTCCATCATGAATCCCGAACTCATTCATCGGCTTCATCGGAGAAACGGGCGAGCTAGGTCGTCGGCTTCGTATCAAAGACGATCTACGTCGAGGCATCACAAGTTCAAGCTCCGACTTCACAAAGTTGTGAAACTTGTGAAGAAAACACCCAAAACAACTTGGCAAGAGGTAGAGGGTGAAGAAATAGGAGATGGGTTCACTTTAGAATTGGATTTCTCTCACTAGAACTCAAGTTGCCATTGTTGGCATCAAGGTTTCTATCTTTAAGAAGAAGGAGAAGATGAAGCTAGTTTTATGATAAGTTGTTTTTAAAAAGAAAAGAAAATTCATACTTATCATAATCTAACAAGGGTTAAGTGTAGAGAATAAACCATGGTAAGTGGATGGGTTAGGGTTAAGCATGAAGACAAAATGGTCTCTTTGGTCAAAGCTTCATGAAGCTTCAACAAGCTTCATGACTAAAACAAACCATTTTATTTTCATTTATCCAATAAAATAAATAAAGAAATGAATAAATAAATGATAAGGCAAAACCCTAATTATCATTTAACCATGGTTTAATTCTTCACACTTAACCAAATGATCAAGCATCATCAAACATGATACATATATGTGCACAAAAGTATATCACATATACAACTTGCACATCAAGTGAGAAAATCCGTATAAAGTGAACCAATACTAGTTAATGCAAAGTAATATATCAAATATATAATTATACATTAAATCATTAAATCAACATTTGATTCAATGATCCGGTCATGTCGCACATAACCGACTAGTATTCAATGTATCGATTTATCGAATCAATGATTCGATAACTAGGTCATATCGAATATAACCAATCGAAACATTTATCGCGAGAATGAAATGCGGTATCACATACACGCATTATTCTCGCTCCTGCACATATCTCATATGCGCTCCTATTTCGTTTCGCTTGAGCCAGGAAACCTCTGTGTAGGACTCTAAAGACTCGTCAATACGCCGGCAGCAGATGATGATCATATCAAGCACCCACAAGCCGCAAGCGGTCTGCTAAACGTAACGGCCATCCGGGTATTGAGCGATCAGAAGATCGACGAGCTAGCCCGCTCACACTCCTGTGAATCCAACCAGTAACACTTACCGTACAGTCCGGTCTGTTCGTCTGATATGTCGCATATCAAGTCTAGGGGTGGTATACGTCAGACCCCAATAACCGATAAGTCGTGCCGATGTGAGGCTCATAACGAGTCAAGAAACTACTGGTAACACTTACCAGCAAATCTCTGATCAGCCCTGGCCAGGGACTTCCCTGTTACGGCCAATCGAGCACAGCGCAACATCAACCCCCAATACCGGGAGAGACGAAACCCCTCCTATCGCTTATTGCCTCCATGTGACTCGGGACTGTACCCAAAGACTACCGTTTTGCACGCCCTCATGGACGTGGTAAGGTGGAGATCAAAGCACAGTGGGAATCACACAAGACTCTATGACGATCTCGGGTCTACAGACTAACCTGTACAAGTGTCACCTGAGAACTGCCATCTGACGTGAGGTATAATACCATCTGGGAGTTCTCGGTGAGTCCGTCCAGTGTACCCAGTCTCCACTGAGCACCCGTATACCATCTCTGATGTCAAACACCAATGGATATGGGATCATCCATCGCCCATCTCATGGGTCGAGAAGCATATACGCTAGTCTACTCTGGTATATCGATGCCCTGTCTCGATACACCCACGACTAGGGACCTTGAAGGATGTACTTATGGACTACCATGTCCCCACTAGTATGATCTGCATCATAGTCCAGGTAGTCAAGTACACATCCTAAGGGCTTTACCAACATGTAACTATAAGACAGTTTAAAGAGACTAGTGTACATGTTAAGATAAAGAGTAACCAGATAGCATACTATCATATCGAGCAAGAAAGTCATCTCTATATATGTCCAAGCATCCAATATAATATACATCATCTGTACAATACTGGCCTCTAGGGCATACATACAACTAACAAATAATGGTTGGAACTACTCCTAGCTCCGAGACGAACTTCTTCATCCAGACGGCTTCCTTGGCGGCATCATTTGCAGCAATGTACTCAGCTTCCATCGTAGAGTCTGCAACGGTATCTTGTTTGGAACTCTTCCAACTCACCGCCCCTCCATTAAGGGTAAATACAAACCCATAGATATATTTGCTGTCGTCCTTATCGCTCTGGAAGCTCGAATCGGTAAAGGCCTCCATTTGGAGATCTCCATTACCATACACCAAGAACAATTCTTTAGTCCTTCGCAAGTACTTAAGAATGTTTTTCACAGCTGTCCAGTGATTCTCCCCTGGGTTGGATTGATACCTGCTTACAACACTAAGTGCATAAGCTACATCTGGGCGTGTACATAACATCGCATACATTATGGATCCTACTGCCGAGGCATAGGGTATAATACTCATGCGAGCTCTCTCTTCATCGGTCTTTGGGCAAGAATCCTTGGAGAGAGTGACCCCATGGCAAGCGGGTAAGGCACCCCGTTTGGAGTCTTCCATATTAAACCTTTTTAGGATGGTGTCAATGTACCTGGTTTGGGACAATCCCAATAACCTTTTGGATCTATCCCTATAGATCCTTATGCCCAGGATGTATGTGGCATCACCCAGGTCCTTCATGAAGAACCTCAGTGATAAGAAAGATTTGACCGACTGTAGCATAGGAATATCATTTCCTATCAGAAGAATGTCATCCACGTACAATACGAGGAATGTGACAGCTCTTCCTACAGCCTTCTTATAAACACAAGGTTCATCTGGATTTTTGATGAAATCAAACTCTTTGATAACATTATCGAAACAGATGTTCCAACTCCGAGATGCCTGCTTTAACCCATATATGGATTTAAGCAATTTACATGCTTTCCCGCTGCTCCCACTATCAATGAAGCCCTCTGGCTGATCCATATAAACGCATTCTTCTAAATTTCCATTTAGAAATGCGGTTTTAACGTCCATCTGCCAGATTTCATAGTCGTAGTGAGCAGCAATAGCAAGTAGGATCCGAATGGATTTAAGCATGGCTACGGGAGAAAAAGTCTCGTCATAGTCCAAACCTGGTCTTTGACGAAAACCTTTCGCCACTAGTCTTGCCTTATAGGTTTCCACCTGCCCATCTACACCAATCTTTCTTTTAAAGATCCATTTGCACCCCACAGGTTTTACCCCAGGGGGTACAACGTCCAAAGTCCATACTTTGTTGGTGTACATAGACTCCATTTCGGATCTCATGGCATCCAGCCACTTCACAGAGTCTTTACTCGTGATAGCTTGCTGAAAACTGGTAGGATCATCATCATCCATGATGCAATCTTCTCCGTTACCATCAATGAGGAAACCGTAGTACCTCTCCGGTGGGAGAGAAGTCCTACCAGACCTACGGAGTGGCCGAGGTTCTTCAGTTTCTGTTGCAACAGCCAGTTCAACCAAATCGTCATTTGTAGTTTGTGTCTCTAGAACCTCTTCTAGATCTACCACCTTGCCATCATCTTTATCTGTGAAAAACTCTTTTTCCAAGAATGTGGCATGTTGAGAAACGAACACTTTTTGTTCCTCTTTGTGGTAGAATAGATATCCATAAGAATTCTTTGGATATCCCACAAAGTTACACATGATTGACCGTGTCTCGAGTTTGTCCGGATTCTGCTTTTTAACATAGGCCGGGCAACCCCAAATCTTAATTCTCTTAAGAGATGGTCTCTTCCCATGCCATATCTCATATGGCGTGGTAGACACGGTTTTGGTTGGAACCCTGTTTAGCAGAAACGCTGCAGTCTCCAATGCATGCCCCCAAAATGAGACTGGTAACTCAGCGTCACTCATCATGTACCGGACCATATCTAATAGGGTCCTATTCCGTCGTTCTGACACACCGTTGTGCTGTGGTGTATAAGGAGGAGTGAGTTGAGAGAGAATCCCATTCTCTTTTAAGAAGTTTGCAAATTCTGCACTGAGATATTCACCACCTCGATCTGATCGAAGTATCTTGATACTCAAGCCGGTTTGTTTTTCTACTTCTTGTTTATATTCAATGAATTTCTCGAAAGCTTCGGACTTGTGTTTCAATAAAAATACATGACCGAATCTTGAGAAATCGTCAGTGAATGTAATGAAGTATGAAAAACCGCCTCTAGCCTGTGTAGACATAGGCCCACATACATCGCTATGTATGAGGCCCAGGAGCTGAGTAGCTCTTTCTCCGTGTCCGGTAAACGGAGTTTTGGTCATTTTACCCTTGATACAAGACTGGCAAGTCGCATAAGATTTATATTCAAAAGAATTTAAATATCCATCTTTGTGTAACTTGTTTAGTCTTGTTTCGTTAATATGACCAAGTCTACAGTGCCAAAGAAAAGCTTCATTTAATTCTGAAAGTTTTCTTTTATTAGTGTGTTGTATACTGAAAACTGTGTGTTGATTTAGGACATATATTCCGTTGTTAAGCGTACCATACCCAACCAACATTTGATTTAGGTTAATGTTCATAATATTGTTCTGCAACACAAAATTATATCCTTCATTGTCCAACAAAGAAACGGATATTATATTACAAAGCATACTTGGTACACAATAACATGGATTCAAAACCAAAATACATCCAGATGGCAACCCTAAGTGATACTCTCCCACTGCGACTGTATATACATTGGAACCATTTCCAACGCGGAGAGTATGGTCACCTGTCCTCAAAACCTTGCTATTTCTCAGCCCCTGCATAGAATTGCAAATGTGAGAACCTGAACCGGTATCCAATACCCAGGAAGCAGAGTTTATAGAAAAACAGTTTTCAGTCACAAACGCACCTGAAGCAGAAGCATCACCATGCTTCTTCTTGAGACTTAAGTACTCCGTGCAATTGCGCTTCCAATGTCCTGTCTTGTGGCAGTGAAAACATTCGCCCTTCCTCGAGTCTTCAGCCTTGGACTTTCCCTTTCCCTTCACCTTTTTAACTCCGCCCTTAGGATTAGTGGGTTTCTTCTTTTTCTTTCCCTTGGCCTTGGCTTTCGGGCGAGAAGAGGAAGACTGTCCAATAGTCATAACGGGAGTTTTTGCTAACTTCATAGTGCTCTCTGCACTCCTTAACATATTAAGGAGTTCAGGGAGGTCCTTCTCCATGCCATGCATGTTGAAGTTCACTATGAACTGAGCAAAGGTGGAGGGGAGGGACTGCAGAATAATATCTATATATTGTTCATTGTCCATCATCCATCCAAGGTCCTCAAGCTCTTCTATAAGAGCTATCATCTTCAGAACATGGTCTCCTACTGGTGTGCCAGGGGCCATTCGCATCTGAAACAATTTCTTTGATGCTTCGTATCGTAATACGCGGGATTGCTCCCCATACAACTCTTTTGTATGGAGCAATATACCGTGAATGTCCATGTCCTCGTGCTGCTTTTGATGTGTGTTATCCATCGATGCAAGCGCGAGGCATGTGGCCGTGGCACAGTCAGCGTCCCATGTCTTGCGGACTTCAATGTCCGCAACTGAGGATTTTGGACCAGGGACGGGCGGGGCTGAAGCCGTGAGGACATATGATACTTTATCATAAGTCAAGGCGATTTTCAGATTCCTCAGCCAGTCTTTATAGTTGGTCCCATTCAGTTTGTTTTTATCTAGTAAAAGCTTGAGTTCAGTCATGGGTATCTGCCATTAAGAGAGAGAAAAGAATACACTCAGCGAAAGCTCTTGCAAAGATCAGATTGGTTATTATCTTGTCTAATCGATGTTTCCCACTACTTTTATCGAGTTTTTCTTTCAAATCTTAAAAAGAAAAACTAGCCAGGATTAATTACAGTCTCCAACTTCGCTAACCGTTCAGCCAGGCCAGTGTCGGTACTTGAGGGAGGTTCCCCATGCTTTCGCACGGACCTAATTAGAGTAAACCTCATTTTCCCAGAGGCGGAGCCCCGTTAACACCTTTCTAGACACCTAATGAGTTAGCTAATTGTAAACTGTAAAACTCTCCTAGGAGCAACTATTGCTCACAGTGGGATCGGGATCCAACCATCACATGGAAGGTATGCAATCTCATTGCAAATTTCAACTATTGAAATTCCCGATGTGGTTTTTACCCCTAATACTCGTGACCTTGGCTAAGGTCAACAAATCACGAGCACTAGTCAAGCTCAACCCGTCATTTCTTGATTAATTAGACCCGTTCACATGACCCTTGGCTAAGGTCAACAAAGTCATATGCCCGTCCTAATTAATCTGCATCATATGCGTTTGTAGGAAGACATCACTTAGCTACCGTACACTACGCCTTGGCTAAGGTCAACAAACGTAGCACGAATACTAAGTACTCTACTTCCTAAAATGACGGAGGGTTGCGGATGATTTTTAAGAAAATCTTTAACGCTTTGAGCTTGATATCGTTGTAGAATCAAGTGGTTTTTAAAAGGAGTGGCTTAAGCTCCGCAGTTTTGAAATATAGCTTTTTCATAAAAAGCCGAGTGGTTTTTCAAATCCGATTCTACATCATCCTTTTAGGTTTATTTTCATTACATTAATCATATTAATGTAATCCCATCATTTAAGTCCTTAAGCCAATCACAGAAAAGAAATGAAAATAACACGTACGCTTATGCCATCCGCATTCGCCGCAATGTTCCGTTATGCACTGTTAGGTTACTTAACTAATGGCATACCGGGACGGGACTAGCGCGGGTGTAAAACATAAGCAACGTCTACTATATATCATATATATAATATGTCATTCGTCTCAGATATCACAGAACACAGGCAGCAGAAACATAGATATAAAGTGGGATATACTAGGACGTCCGTATTTAGTATTTAGCCAGAATAGAAAATACGGATTCCACAGTCGCGATGAATAGCCAAGCCCACACCCTGGACCCCTACGAGAGCGGCAAGTGACCCTACCAACTCTGGAGTTTAGGAGACCCGGTCTCGACTCCTCGAGATGGCCTCCCACTGAACCCCAGAACCCGGTCACCTGTGCTCCCCTCCTTGGGTCCATCCTAATGCGGAAAAGTAAATAATATACAACACCGGTGACACAACCTCAACCCGGAAGTGCCCCAAATAAAAGAATATTACATTACATTTGAATTTACATGAATGAAAATATAAAACTCTCATCTCACATAAAAACCCCCGGCTATTCAATCGCGACAATCCTGCACATCATATCTCAGCAACACATAATATCTCATATCATCAACGTAAGTAAGTATGCATACCCCAATTGTCGTTGATATATAGCAACGAAACCGGCGATATCGTACATACTACACTTACGGTCACAGAAAAGAAAGTGTAAAACTACAATATTTGGAATCCACATTCTCTTTAGACATCATAAATGCGAAATATCACATATTTCATATTTCATGCCTAAACTATATGAATTCCACATATTGTATCACATTCCAGATAAACAGACAGTATTAAAGTTTTTCGAACGAACGATCAAGTACTCAAGATTCACTAAAGCTCAACACTTGAGCAGGGTTCAAAAAATCCGGAGTGTGACACAAGAGCAGCGGTCCAGCCGTAGAAGGGTCAAGCCAACGCCTCACATGTGGCACGCCGTACTGCCCCAAACCCTAAGGTTCAAAGGGCAGTTCAAGACGGTCACATAATCGAGTTAAGGTTTGTTGTCTTCTAGAGGGACCACCACAAAAAGACTTGCACGTATCTCCAAAATATTTAAACCCCATGAATAGTGAGCAAATGATACTCGTTCAAACACTTCAATACTTTCTAATTTACCCGGAAAAGCTACGAAATGAAAATACCGATCAAATCTACGCGTCGAAAACCATCTCCAGAAAATACAGTACAATATTCAGATTAAACATACCTAAAACACTGTACAAGAAAACCTAAGAATAACAGCGTAAAATTCATGCAATGATGCCTCCGTACGGCCGCGGAACCGCGGCCTAAGCCAGGAAATGCGGCGGTTCCGCGGCGGTTTACACTGTTCAGGTCATCGAATTTCACTGTTGTTCTTAGAATTTCCTGATGTATTTTTTAAGTATTTTTAATTCTGAAAAACATCAAATTTTAAAATTTGTCCAGAGAGGGTCCAAAAGCGTCGTATTTTTGTCCGATCGGGATTTTTACTTCGTAAAAGTATCGCCTAATGTTCTAGGTTGGCTCTGATACCAATGAAAGGTTTGTCCAGCACCCTATAAAGAGTTTTGAAGCATCACATGTCCCAAAGTTTAAATTTTGATGGTGTTAAACAAGCATGCAAAGGAATCGATCCTAGAAAATTAGGGTTTCGAAATTTAAAGCGAACAAAACTAGGGTTTCGAGACTACAACCTTTGTAGCTCCCTTTCGCTGGACTCCTTGATCTCTTGGGTGTAGAATGGAGGTCCTCTTGAAGTCCTCTTGCGTCCACGACGATCCATCCGGAGTTCTCCGTCCAAGCTCGCAACTTCGTAAAACCGAAGAGAACACTCTAAACAAGTCGGCTAAACTTGTGTAGAATGAAGTTGTGGTTTAGAATCTCACTTCAAAAACCTTTCTTTAAGTGTGTATTACTCACTAGAAAAAACTAGAGAGCAAAAGGAAGAAGGAGGATGAAGATGGAGGCTTTCTTTTAACAAGGGTTAATATGATAACCTAGAAAAGAAATGAAATATATCTATATATATTTTATTTCTTCTCATGACCAACCATGGTTAAGTGATGGAGACATAATTTAACTTGAGTTTTAAATGATAAAGAGAAGGATAACCCAAGGTTAGAAGTAAGTGAGCTTGGTTAGGTTAGAAGAAGAATGTAGAAGCTAGTAAAGATTATCCTTTTCTTTTCAATTTTGTTTTAAATACAAAATCAAATAAAAATCCATTACTTAATCCATGGTGTGAGTCTTATATTGCCACCATTTCCATGTGCTAACAACCATGATAGATGGGTGTATGTATGTATGCATGTATGCACATCCACATGTGCATGAAACTAGAATGAAAGAAAGAAACACATGCATGCATGCATACATCCATCAAATTCTAGAAAGGTTTCAAGTGGGAAAACTAATGGTTAGATGATAAATCAACACTTGATTTATCAATCCGGTCATATCTCATATGACCCCACCAAAAGCAGCCCACCCGATCAATGTTCGGTATCATATACACACATTTTAATCGGGTGCATGCGCATATCGCATACGCGCACCACAACGTTTCGCCTGGACTGGGTAACTCTTTTGTGGGACTCTAAGACTCGTCAATACGCCGGCAGAGGGTGATGATCATATCAGGTACCCCCAAGCCGCAAGCGGTCAGCTAAACGTAACGGCCATCCGGGTATTGAGAGATCAGAAGAAAACAAGCGAATCTGCTACAACTCCCGTCGAGCCAACCGACAACACTACCGTACAGTCCGGTCTCTTCGTCAGATATGCCGCATATCGAGCCTAGGGATGGTAACGTCGACCCTAATAACTCAATAAGTCGTGCCGGTGAATGGTCTATAACAGATCGAGAAACTACTGATAACACTTATCAGCAATTCTCAGCAGCCCTGGCCACGGACTTACTGATATAACCAGTCGGGCACAGTACAGCATCAACTCCCAATACCGGGAGAGACGAAACCCCTCCTATCGCTCATTGCCTTCGTGTGTCTCGGGACTGTACCCAACGGCCACCTGTTTGCACGACTCAGTAGAGCCGTGGTAGGGTGGCAATCAAAGTACAGTGGGAGAACACACAAGACTCCATGACGATCTCGGGTCTACAGACTAACCTGTACCAGTGTCACCTGAGAACTGCTATCCGACGATAGATATAATTCCATATAAGAGTTCTCGGTGAGTCCGTCCAGTGTACCCAGTCACCACTGAGCACCCGTATATGATCTTGATGTCAAACATCGATGAATGTGGGAACATTCATCGCCCATCGTATGGGTCTAGTATCATATACGCTAGTCTACTCTGGTATATCAATGCCCCGTCTCGATATACCTACGACTAGGGACTTTCCAGGATATGCTTATAGACTACAGATGTCCCACTAGTATGATCTCCATCATAATCAGAGTAGTCAAACCAATATCCTCAGGGCTTTATCAGCATGTATGAATGAATAGAAGCATGATCAAATCAACATGTCAGATAAAGAAGAACCAGATAGCATACTATCATGTCGAGCAAGAATGCATACTGAATATATATATATATATACATGTATAGATACATCCACTATCATATAATGGCCTCTAGGGCATACATATATCCAACACCCGGCTGAATGGAGTAGAGATGGAGGATCTCCCGAGCCTTCAATATGGAAGCCCCGTCTTTAAAATCATCGCGCAGCGGCACTACTAACTTGGTGGTCTCTGAGCCTATGGTTATAACTTTATCCATAAAGGAAACCTTCGCTCCGACCAGGTGCGGACGAAGGAGCAGCCCCCTAGACTCCCGCGGAGATGCAACCACGATCGAAGCGCCGACCAACCGCATAACTCTTGGGAGTCTGCATTTCTAAAAAAATGGAGGAATCTTATGGGCGCCGAACACCCCGTGCTCGTGCATTTCCATCCAGGAGGTGAAGTAGTGCATCGGGAAGTTAGCGGGCTGCACCCCAGGCTCACTAGTGTCTGCCGCTATGTAAGTCCATTATAAAGATAAGCCAGCCCGGCAATTCCTACTGACAACTGCAAACCAGCAACCATCCGATGCGCTGGGTAGAAAACAGATGGCCGCATGTGGCGCGGATGCATGGGGAGCGCAAAGCTGCACAGCCACAAGCCCAGGAACCCTACAAAAAGGTCTCTTCATCCATACCCAGGACGGCGATTTCTGAGAAAGGGACGACGGCGGCGCCGGGGAGATAAAAGTCCCTTTGATCATTCTCTGATATGGGTCGGCGGTCCAAGCCGAAGCCAAAAGGGTCATCGAGCTGGGTGAACTTCTCGCTCCGCTCCGATAGAAACTCCGGTCGAATGAAGCGGGCGATAAAATCTGCGAAACTGACTCCCCGGACGCCCGATTCCAGATAGAGCCCTTCATAGATGTCCAACACCTTCACCAAGCCCGGATACTGGTGCCGAATAGCGTTCTCCGGAATCAAATCAAACACCAGTGGCTTGGTGGCAAAGACGTACTCGTCAGGAGGAAGCAACTCTTCGTAATGCCCCCCCTCATCGGCAGACCCGAGATTTCGGCAAATTCCTCCAAGGAAATAGAGACCTCCCTGTCCGTCATCAAGAAGGTGTAGGTGGGGATATTCCATTTGTCACGATCCGAAAGTATGGAACATGACCGGCACTTAAACTACAAACGTCTCGAGGCGTACGTAATCTAAATAAACCGAAAACCCAGAAATCCAAACCAAGAAAAGTAGTAGAGTGCAGGAAAAACCAACTTAAAGCAAGTAGTTTCAATAGCATAAGCCGAATTATGCGGTTTTTAAAAACATCAAAAATTTACTGAAAATTTCGGCAGAGTCTCCTTTGTAAATACTGGCCCCCAAACGGGATACAACATGAATAGTATACGAAATCAAGAAAAAGGCATCCCCAAGCGGGAGCTAGCTCTTCGTCAATCGACGGTCACAACCACACAAGCAATATAATATACAACGCCAACGGCGAGGATCAAAACTCAAAAGGAAACTCAAAACCACCAGAAGTGTAACGAGCGACTCTAAGGTCGAAAGAATAAACAATACTGGTCTCTATCTCAATAAATACATGTTTGGTTGATGGAATTTACTAGATACAACTGAATAATATTATACAAGGTAATATGATGGGTACGATACAAGAAAAACCCACCTACTAGTAAGTCACCCGAATGAAACTGAGCCCGCAAAGCCGTAATGAAACCTGTACGGCAAAACCTGCAAGAAACTGGGGCACAACGGGGGTGAGTTGCCAACTCGTGAATAGAAGAACATCTACGCACAGAAATCGCATAAATAACGCAATCCTAGATCAATGATCATAATATATCCTCAAATATAAGTATAACAGGCAGCCTATAACAATGGCTAGGGTAATATCTAACCCGAGTATAATTTCATGTGCCCGTGTCAGTGCCTCAGGTAGCAATATATCATATGAATGAGGTATGAATGCATGAAACAGAATACATGTAAATGAAGAAACTGTTTTCATAAATTAGTGAGATTTCCTTCGTATTTTTAAACTGAGGTATCATAAATGAAATCAGCATCAACAGTGTCTAGCATCGACACAAAACATAAATCTCACTGTCTCAAAATATCAATGTCTCAATCTCAATATCTAGGGCGCCGTCAGTCCAGACCGGCCCCTACCATCCATCTCAAGACCACGACGGTATCCTCCGGATATCCGACGCGTCGGGTAATATCACCGGTAGGTAGTGCTCCCCAGCCAGGCTCAACGTCAACACCACATTCCTCTTGCCCCGGGGTACCATACCGGGCCCACCATGTACCCGTGACGGTTCCTCCACTCCTCGACACGGATCTCCAAAACCACAGCAAACTCATGGTGGACGACACTTTACATCACTAGAAAACCGCAACATTTTATATTTTAAAAGATCATAAGTTGTAAATTTTGCGGCTTTTCCCGAAATCCAGAAATATCATAAATCTCAAGAAATCATCACAAGTGCATATGTCAATAATAATGAACTAGGCATGAACAACTGAATAACAGTATGCATGAAGTGGTAGGTAATAACTACAATGTCTAATATGACATATAAGGGAAGTACACTAATATCATGTCAAAACTACTAGCTAACAATCTAAGTCAAGCAATTATATTCTCTAAAGTGTTCGTGACATGGCAATTACCGATGAAGATGTGTGTGAGCCGGCAAATAGGTGTACGTGGTACATACGCATCATCGGTAATGGTGCTAGTGTCCTAACAGCATGATATCAATAATGGAATATGCAGCAAAATAAATATGCGAGGCAGAGCGAACAGCAATAATGTGCGGGAGCTGAAACTAGACACAACGATAACTAATCTGCATTAATCTAATATAAGTCCTACAAATTGGTGCCTTTTGAAATAACCCGAATCATGGGGTTTTGAAAATAGGGGCTACGGTGTTTTTATGAAAAGATACGTCTTTTGAAATATCCGTAAGATCCCTTGGGCTGTCTTTTAAAATACCCATGATTCGTTAGTTTTGAAATAGGTAAGAAGTCTAATCTAATCTAACAACTACACTAAACTATACGGCTGAACTAACAAGCTGAACTACAGGTAAGGAAACCGCCTATCATCTGAGTCGATACATATACATACCTGTATATGTATAGTCGGTGATCCCGCCTCAATAATATCATATCCGATACCATATCTATAATCAGGCATCCCAAGTCAAGAGTGCGGAGCAATCATCAATATAGCTCGTACGTAAATCCGTCGTACGGCATCCCAATCTGGGTACGGGTCAATATCACATTCATCATACTATTCACCTGGTATCCTCTTTATCAAATATCATGATCGGGGTACTGATCTACGTCTAGTACCATACTGATACCGCCTACGTGTGCATGGACATGTGTGAAACACTACGTCAAGGACCCGCTACAACGTCATGTCGTATCTAAGATACGAACCCTGCTATATTACCGATCTCACGGCCTCAAATCAAATCTCATCGACTCAGCTCAATCCCAAGTATCATCCTCAATCCGTATGTGAACACATAGTCCCATACCCATGTGAACACATAACTATAAAGAATCCCATGAGCACATATCAATAGGAATGTATGCAAGTATGTATGTGTGTATGTGTAGTGCAATACTACCCTAGGGTTCGCAACACTAAAAATAGTCCAACACACCAATATCCATCCTAAGCATCGTTATTAATCCTAAATAACATATAATAAATGTTGGTGTGTATACGCATCCGTATATACCACCACGGACTGCGGGGGTGCTATACGCCATCCACCCGACTTCTCCCCGTAGATATAAATCTACTCACCTGGCCTCGCTAGCCGGTGCCGACGTCGCCACGCGCTTGCTTGTCATCTCGAAGTCCACATGGGGGTACCTACATATCATAATGCACCATATCTCATTAAAATCCGACTCATGATCAAAACGACGCACGAATCCCACATAGGTCAAAACCTATGGTTGCTTTCACAAATCAACCCAAAAACCCTCGACGTCGGCGTACAAACGCCAAACCATCGAGAAAAACCCAAATACACTCATTTGCACATTCACGAACACTAATTTTAATATAAACTAGGTTGAAACTCACAAAAACGCCAATTTCACTCAAAAAGTCATTTTTCCGAAAATCTAGCGAGCACAATTCACCGTTTTTGTACAAAACATGTGGTTTAAATGAATGTAGAGGCCAATAAATTTATTAAATATCTTAAATAAGTCATAGAAACAATTTCCGGAATTTAATCTCATTAAATTCCAAAAACCCTAATATTCTAGTTTACAAAATACCTTTTTTAACAATTTCAAAGCAAAAAAATGCACAAACTACAATTTATGTTGGATTTCCATGAACAAAAAGCATTAAACCACTCAATATAATCTTTATAATGACATGAAACCTAAATTTGAATTTTATCTCATAAGAATATAATTATTTAAAAAAACTAGTTTACCAATTATATAATTATCACTTTTAAATTAACAAATATGCAAACTAGCAACTTAAATTGGATTTAGCATAACATTAATATGTCAATTACATCACATAAACTAAATCTCACAACACAAAATACCAATTTAAAATCAAACCCCTATCTTGAATTTTAAATCATGCACCTAAAACTAATTAAAAACCTAATTAAACAATTAATTAAGCTAACCTAAGCAATTAACAACACATTAAGCAAAAAGGTTAGAATTTATACCCAAATAATTTGAAGAACCCACAAGCACACTTAGCCTCCCAAATTGAAATCTAAATCCCTAGATCCATGCAATGGTAGCCAAGGGAAAATGGGTAGGAGGTGGATTTTGATTTGGATTTTTGCTTGATTTTTTGTGGATTTTTCAAGCATTTTTGAAGAACTTTTTTAAAGAGAAGGAGATGAAGAATGAAGGGCTGTTGGGGTTCAGATTTTGGCCAGAAAATGAGTGGGGGAGGAGAGAGAGGGAGGTGGAGAAAAATGGGGAGAAAGTCAAAGTCAATTCAAGGTCAAAAGTCTAACTAATTTATCCATTTTCTTTTCTTTTCTTTCATTTCTTTTCCTTTGAAATTCAAGTGGGGAAAAAATGGGGGTGCTGAATTTAGCTAAGGGGAGGAGTAAGTGGGGGTTTGTGGGTGTGGGCACAGATGTGGGGTGATGAAAAATGATAAATACAATACCCCAAACATCTATTTACGCTAAAAAAAAAGCCTTTTTTCTTCAATAATTTCTAAACCGTTTTGGCAAATGATTTCGTTCCAAAAACCACATGATAAATTTTTATTTAAAGTTTTATGATGCACAAAATTTGTTTCAACTCATTCCAATTTGTAATTTTCCCTAATTAAATGTATTAGTGACGGCTTAAAATAATAATAAAATAATATTTTTTTTCAGAAAATTTGAAATTTCACCAGCGGCTCAATAAACACCAAATAATAGCAATTACATAGCTAGAATATGTATATTTAATTTTTATAATAAGATATTTGTATTTTGACTTTTTACAGAAAACCCCTTTATTTTACCGATTTTTCGAAATTTCACCGAAACGATTTTCAAAACGCTACACCATTGCTCGATAAAAGCCTTAATCCACCACGTTGGAGGACAGGGATACTCAAAAAGTGAGACGTAGATAGCCGAATACAAACCAATTTTCGTCAAATGAGTCCTTTTCGCCGATAAGATGTACCGGGCCCACTGCAAATATCCGGCGGGCGGTCGCGGGACCAATCCAATATTATAGGCCTGTCTCCAAGGGCGTGCTTCACCCTGACAGATTCGTCTTCCCAAAATATCTATTGTCGGCGGCGGCTGCACGGGAATATTACCAATTGCAGGCTGGAGGAGGTCATCCGTTTTCCAATTTTTGATATCCACGGCATACTTCACCGGGGGTTCATCCGCATAGGGGATCAAAACTATGGGCTCAGACGGCGTGGCGGAATTGAAACTTCGACGACCCTGGATGATCTCATTATACCACCTACCCCACAAGTGAAGGCTCTTGTGCTCGGGGTCATGATCCTTAATGAGAGCGAGCACCACTCGGTCCACCGGTGCCTGGAGAAACCCTCCCTTCGAGCGAACAAATGGGAAAGACAAATTGGCAGACATGTTTCTTACGGAGAGACAAAAATTAGCCGCCAGTGTTGTAATTCCAACGCTTGGCTTTTTAAAATTTCTTTTTTACCACATTGCAAGGCAGTGGGTAGGGAACCAAATGGGGACCCACAAAATCTGGATGACAGTGCATCATTTAATAAGACAGCCCCATCATTGGTGAGACTGTCAATTAATGAAAAGACCCCCAAGAGAATATTCTCATTAATGGGAAATCCCTAGAGACAAGGAGAAATCTCCTCTTTCAGAGCAAAGCTCTGTCACAGAGTGACATTTGTCAAACTCTGGTCTCAAGGGAATAAATTTTGCTAAAAAGAGCCTAGCTCTATAATAATGATGGAAAAATCCATCAAAAAGAAAACTTTAACTCCTAAAGATTAAAAATTTGGGATCTTAAAGATCCTTGAAAACTTTTAGGAGTTCTCCATTTTCAGATCAAAAAAAGATCTACATTTGATCCATGAGCAAAGCTCTGTTCATGGGTTAAAACCCATGAACTGTAGATCTATAAATTTTTAAGAGCAAGGCTCTGTTAATAAAATCCCAAAGGGGTTTTCTTTAGATCAAAGATCTATAAGAGCAAGGCTCTGTTAATCAAATTTAATTTAATTTAATTTAATTTAAAATTTTACCTAAGTTGTTCTAAAAATCTGAACTCTGGAGTTCTTGGAAAGAAACGAGAGCAAGGCTCTGAAGTTCTTAAAAGAGCAGGGCTCTGGAAAATAAAATCTTGAAAATGGTAAAAATTTTCTGAAGGCCAGGGGTCCTATTTATAGGCGCTTGCGCCCCTTCAACTCCTGAGTTGATCAAACAACCAGGATCTTGTCATCGCTGCACTCACGTGTGCGCCACGTGAGCGCAACGGTGGGGGGGCATTTGTTTCCCCCAATCAGAGCAAGGCTCTGTTTGAATTTCAAAAAATCAAAATTTGAAGCAACGCTTCAAATCCCGTGCGCTGCGCGCAACGTGCCACGTGTCAGAAGTTGATACGTCAGGCGCAGTGCCCAAGGCCGCGCTCCCAATCAGAGCAAGACTCTATTTATAACAAAAATTAAAAGAAGCAACGCTTCAGTTGCGCAAGCGCTGCGCTGCGCGACACGTGTCAGCGCAGTTGCGCAGGCGCAGTTGCGCAAGCGCTGCGCTGCGCGACACGTGTCAGCGCAGTTGCGCAGGCGCAGTTGCGCTGCGCGACACGTGTCAGCGCAGTTGCGCAGGCACAGTTGTGCAAGCGCTGTGCTGCGTGACACGTGTCAGCGCAAACACAGTTGCGCTGCGCTGTGCGCTACGCGACACGTGCCAGCGCAGTTGCGCTGCGCTCTGCGCTGGGGCGATTGCGCCAAACAGAATTAAAATTCAGTAAGATCTTTCTGTTCTTTTTAAAACAAGAAGATTGTCTTTTGTAAAACAGAAGCCCTTGGATCAAAGATCCAACGGTGGAGAAAATTCCCCAAATCACTCAGAGAATGATCTTTTTAACAAACTTAACAAATCTATGAGCACTATATAAAGACCCCTAGACCCCAACTCAAAAGATCATTAACATCGTGAGAGATCAAGAACTTCAAAACAGAGAGAACTCTGAAGAATTTTGAAAAGAACTCAAGAAAAAGGTAAAACCTTTATAAAATAGAAGAATTTCTTCTGAATAGATCATTGATCTAAGAACAAGATCAATGATCTTCAATAAAAAAATAAATAATAACAGTGCCTTGCACTTTTTATGAACCATTGGTTCTGGAATTTTAGGGAAATTCTTTTCTTAAATCCAAAATTGGATCAAGTGATTAAAACAGTGCCCTGCACTTGCAAAAATGCACTGTTGCGCTCCTGGGTTGGCGCAAGCCACCAGAGAGCGCCACGTGTCAGCACCATAACCACTTGCGCTGTGCGCTTTTAAAATAGGGCATTGCTCTTTAAGGTTGGCACAACACACCAGAGCGCGCCACGTGTCAGCAGCGCAACGGCGTAGCACACTGGCGCAGCGCACTGCGCTGTTGCGCTTGCGCTCATCAGAGTGTGACACGTGTCACCATCACATGAGTTTGCGCCTTGCGCTCCTCAATCGGCGCAAAGCGCCTGACAAGCCACGTGGGGCGTTGTCAGAGCATTTAATGCAATGCATTATTAAGGGCAGAGCCCAATAAAAAGGTCTATCAGACCAAAAAGAAAATGTGTTGTGCACTGTTAAAAGGGACAGAGCCCAATTAAAAGGCCTAACAGGCCTAATAAAAAAAATGCAATGCATTATAAAAAAAGGGCAAGAGCCCAAATGAAGGTCCAACAGACCAATTTAGATGCTGTGCATCATTTAAAGATGACAGAGCCCAAATAAAGGCCTAACAGGCCAAATGCAAATAAATTGTTGAACATTTTCAACTGGACTTAGCCCAATCATGGCCGTAAGTCCTCAAATTAAATTGACCGAGCAAGATTGCTCTCTTAAATCAATTTACATCCGGTTCAAGGGTATATCTCTGAACTCCTCTGACCCCTATCGTTGTAATCCTTCAACGACGTCAGAGAGGTGACGGGTCCCGACAACCACACATCGATACGGACTGCGGGGTCCTTAAACTCGTGGACCGAAACGTCCCTAAACTAATATTCGTCCCAAAATGGGAATGTTGGACCGAAACGTCCCTAAACTAATATTCGTCCCAAAATGGGAATGTTGGACCGAAATGTCCTTAAACTAATGTTCGTCCCCAAATGGGAATGGTGGACCACCATGTCCTAAAACTGGAAATCGACCGCAACGTCATTAAACTAAATAATAGAGCCAACTGCTCTTTTGTTGGATCTAAACGATCCCGTTAAGTTGATCTTAGTCTGGAGATTAGGCTAACGTATCCTTAACAAAAGTTTAAGTCGATCTTAGCCTTAAATAGGGCTAACGTATCCTTAAACTAAAACACCAAACCCAAATCTAAGTAAATACGGATTTGGACTAATCCACGTCCTATGGACGACGACATAACTTAGTCTCCGTATACAATCCACGGGTATCCATAAACAAAACAAACACACACGACACGAAGTGAAATTTCTGGAGAAGGAGAAAGTGGTTACCGCGATGCGGTAACGTAATTAACTGCAGGGGCTGGCGCCTGCAGGGAAGAGCGTCCCCACAATCAAAAATCCCTCAAGTGAGGGGGAATCTGACGAAGTCTGCTATATCGGCCGTATCCGTCTAAACCTTCGATACACGGTGCCATAAATCAACTTGGCATCTTCGGAGAGGTGGATGGATAAAACCAAATAGCATATGCCCCGAATCACAGGCAAGATGTCCACCGCGTCTCCGCCGCGTCATTCGGAGGGGAACATGCACAAAACCGGATTAATGCAAGATTAGCGATATTTAATCGCGATTAACATTAAAATGAAATAAAATTAATCATAAAGAATTTATAATTGCTTAAATCATATAAAACACCCTCATTTCAGTAATTCTTATAATTTTCCAAATATTTCCTAATTTTCTGTATTTAATTATACCGCATTATCAAAATATTCATAATATTTATTATTTAATTATATAAAATCCCAAAAATAATATTTTATTTTTCTGAAATGCTACAAAAACAGTGCGTTTCGCCGCGGTTCTGCGGCCGAGTCGAGGCCGAGTTGCTCCGATTTTCTCCTGTGGGTCTATTTTGTGGAATTGTGATTTGTAGTATTTTTTGTTTCTACCCAGATTGTTTGTGTACTGGATTGTGCATGGGGTAGACACGGACTTGGCTTATCGGTCGAAATTCTAAGTTACTTGGTTAATCGGGTTTTCTGTGTTTGTATATATGTGTTTTGAAACGTCCGCTAATTGCTATGCGTCGATTAGTGGGGGTTGCACATATCTGTGATCTGATTGTGGTTTGTGGATATGAAATATTGGATCGTCGTGGATAAATAGCCAGGGGATGTGAGAAGAGTGCTTTTTTTTTTCTTTCATTCATGTAATTTGTAAATGTGATGTAATATTATTTTGCGGGACACATCCAGGTTGAGATTGTAGCCACCGTTGTATTATTTCATTTACTGTTTTTTGCTCTTAGGATAGACTCAAGGTGGGGTGTACAAACTACCAGGTTCTTGAAGTGCCGAGTGGCCTACTCATTTTACTGAGAGAGGTTGCTTCACTTCAGAAATTTGGCGGGTAGTTTGCCGCACCCGTAGGGGTCTAGGGTAGGGTTTGGGTATTCATCACGACCGTGGAATCCGTCTTTCGTTATAGGCTTAAACGAAACGCGGAATTCCTAGTATATCCAATATATTCATCCGTGATCTGGAATGCCTATTATTGCATAAGACGAATATGTGTGTGTGTGTGTGTGTGTATGTGTGTGTGATATAGTAGACGTTGCTTATATTTTGCACCCGCTCCAGTCCATCCCCCGCTCTGCCATTAGTTAAGTAACTCAACGGTGCATGACGGGGCCCTGTGGTGAATGCGGATGGTATAAACGTACGTTGTATTTCTGTTTCTTTTCTGCAATGATAGGATTAAATGATGGGACCACATTAACATTTATTAATGCAAGCAAAACAAACCAAAGCTTAAATCGTTGGAATGATTTCAAAACCACTCGGTTTTCTTCAAAAAGCAACTTTTAAATGTAGAGTCTAAACCATTCCTTTTAAAAACTATCATGGTTCCTTCGACTATATCAAATTCATTACGTTCATGGTTTCGCCAAAACCATCTGTAGCCCTCCGCCATTTCAGATGGGTATTCAGTAGTATTCAAGCTATGTATTTTGACCTTCGCCAAGGTATAGTGATTAGTAGCTTCTGTGTATTCATCTGTAGTATAGATAGATGTGTTGATTTGAGACAGTCGTACTACTATTTGGCCTTCGTCAAGGATATATACGGTAGTGTTCAAATTAACTTGGACAATGATGGGTAGAACTTGACTTGCGACTTATGATATGTTGGCCTTCGTCAAGGCCATAAGAGCTTGGAGCTAAAATCAACATCGGGGGTTTCTAAGGAAATTGAAACTTGCTAGTGTTGCATACCATTTGGAGTGTGATGATTTTGGTAGGATTCCTTCAAAGTTATCACATGGTAATATTTTGATCCCGACCCTACTGTTTCGCTACTCCTCGGGAGATTTTTTCACTAAACAATCAATGCTATAAACCAAGCAGGTGTCTAGAACGGTGTTAGCAGGGCTACGCTTCCAGAGAAAAGAGGTTATGTAATTAAGGAACTTCACGAAAGCGTGGGAAAACCTCCCTCGAAGTACCAACACTAGCCTGGCCGAAAGGTTAAGCAAGAATTGTAAGAGTGAGATTAATCCCGACTAATTCTTCTTTTCTGATTTGAGGAAGGATTCGAGAAACAGTAGGAGTCATCCTGTTTAGATAAACTAATAACCAATCTAAACATGCAAGAGCATCATGCTGAGTGTTTCTTCTCTCTCTCCTAATTGCAGCGACCACAATAACCGGACTTAGGTTACTGCTAGATAATAATATATTGACTGGGCCAAACTATAATGATTGGCTAAGGAATGTCCAGATGACCATTACCTATGACAAACTGGGCTACCTCTTTACTACCATAGCCCCCGCCGTCCTAGGTCCAGATTCCACCATTGCGGATGTTGATATCTGTAATACATGGGAAAAGGATTATGAGAGAGCCAAGTGCCTCGTGTTAGCCTATGGATTATGAACACCAGAGGCAGCACGAGAAGATGGACTTAGATTTCATCTTCCTCCATACCAAAGTTTTATATGGAGAGTAATCTCGTATCGCAAGATATGAGAGCTCGAAGAAATTGATTCAGGCGAGATTGGCTGTCGGGTCATCTGTAGGGGACCACGTTCTTATGATGATTAGCTATATTAAAGAGCCCGCGGACCTTGGGACCACGTTGGAGAACGAGTTGATTGACTTGATTCTACAGTCGCCTCCCTCCACCTATGCCCAGTTTATCTTAAATTTCAACGTTCAAGGGAAGAAAGTTTCACTTCCAGAACTCCTCAATATGTTGAGGAGCGCTAAGGGCACTCTGCAGGAATCCAGGGAGACGCCCGCTCTACTTATTGGTGTAGGGTTCCTAGGCACACTAATGAGGTCTCACAAGGCATCAACCATGCCAATTTCAAATTTTACAAGTGCCGAGAAACCCTAATACGGATCGTTAACTAGAATTTTAGGCGAAAACGATAACTAGTAAACAACTTTACTAAGAAGTGAACGGAAATACAACCTTTGTAGATCCGGTCCTCCACCTCCATAGCTCCATGATGAAGTCCCCTCGCTGCGATCATCGGATCCCGGGCTCTAGCGTCGGCTTCATCGGAGAAAAGGACGAGCTAGGTCGTCGACTTCGATGCCGAAGATGATCTACGTCGAGGCAACACAAGATCAAGCTCCCACTTCACCAAGTCATGAAACTTGTGAAGAAAACACCCTATACTACTTGGCAAGAGGTAGAGGATGAAGAAATAGGAAGTGGGTTCACTTTAGAATTGGATTTCTCACTCTTTTTCTCAAGATGCCATTAATGGTGGCAAGCTTTCTTCTTGAAGAAGAAGAAGAAGAAGAAGATGATAATATGATAAGTTTTTTTTCAAAATAAAAAACCAAATGATACTTATCATATTTGCAACCATAGTTAGGTGTAGAGAATAAACTAAGGTTAGGTTGAATGGTTAGGGTTAAGCATGAAACAAAAATGGTGGACTTATTCAAAGCTTCATGAAGCTTCAACTAGAAAACAAATCAAGACACCATTTTTCCTTTTGCCAAAATGAATGAATAAATAAATAAATAAGCAAATAAATCAAGTGAAACCCTAATCATTGACCAACCATGGTTTAAACCAAACATACACCCAAACTAGTATGTATCATCAAACATGATACAATCTTGTGCACAAAAATATATCACATATACAATGTGCACTTCAAGTGAGAAAATCCATTTAAAGTGAACCAATACTAGTTAATGCAAAGCAATATATCAAATATATAATTATGCATTAAATCATTAAATTAACACTTGATTTAATGATCCGGTCATATCGCATATAACCGACTAGTATCAAGTGTATCAATGTATCGAATCAACACTTGATTCGGTAACCCGGCTATATCACATATAACCTGCCGATGATACAAATCGCGAGAATAGAATCCAGTATCACATACTGGTATTATTCTCGGTCCCGCACATATCTCATATGCGCTCCTATTTTGTTTCGCTTGAGCCAAGAAACCTCTGTGTAGGACTCTAAAGACTCGTCAATACTCCGGCAGCAGGTGATGATCATATCAAACACCCACAAGCCGCAAGCGGTCTGCTAAACGTAACGGCCACCCGGGTATTGAGCGATCAGAAGATCGACGAGCAAGCCCGCTCACACTCCTGTGAATCCAACCAGTAACACTTACCGTACAGTCCGGTCTCGTCGTCTGATATGTCGCATATCTCGCCTAGGGATGGTAAACGTCAGACCCCAATAGCTCGATAAGTCGTGTCGATATGAGATCTATAACAGTCCGAGAAACTACTGGTAACACTTACCAGTAAATCTCAGCAACCCTGGCCAGGGATTTCCGGTTATAGCCAATCGAACACAGCGCAACATCAACTCCCTATACCGGGAGAGAGGAATCCCCTCCTATCGCTCATTGCCTCCATGTGATTCGGGACTGTACCCAAAAACCACCGTTTTGCACGCCCTCTTGGACGTGGTAAGGCGGAAATCAAAGTACAGTGGGAACTACACAAGACTCTATGACGATCTCGGGTCAACAGACTACTCTGTACCAGTGTCACCAGAGAACTGCCATCTGACGTAAGGTATAATACCATCTGGGAGTTCTCGGCGAGTCCGTCCAGTGTACCCAGTCTCCACTGAGCACCCATATATCATCTCTGATGTCAAACACCAATGGATATGGGATCATCCATCGCCCATCTGTATGGGTCGAGAAGGTATACGCTAGTCTACACTGGTATATCGATGCCCCGTCTCGATACACCCACGACTAGGGACCTTGAAGGATGCACTTATGGACTACCATGTCCCCACTAGTATGATCCGCATCATAGTCCAGGTAGTCAAGTACACATCATAAGGGCTTTACCAACATGTAATCAGAAAGACAATCAGTATACACGTTAAGGTAAAGAGTAACCAGATAGCATACTATCATGTCGAGCAAGAAAGTCCTCCCTATATATGTCCCAGCATCCACTACAATATACATCCTATGTACAGTAATGGCCTCTAGGGCATACATATAACTAACAATCTCCCACTTGCACTAGGGCCATCTGTAGCAGTGGTTGTGGTATCTCATACTCAACCATCCCATAATAGTCTCTCTCTAAGAAAATGCCTTTGTGAGTGGATCCGCCGTGTTGTCCTCTGAGTCTACTCTTCTAACCTCGAGCTCCTTGGAGATCAACCATCTCTATGATCAGGTGATACTGCCTTAGAATATGTCTGGATCCCTGATGGGACGGACGTTCCTTGGCATAAGCCACAACTCCATTGTCACATAATAGGAGGAACTAAATTCATCTCATGAACAAATATACATCCAGACTACCTCTTTGGTAGCATCTTAAGTAGCGATGTATCTTGCCTTTATCGTCTTGTATGCCACGGTATCTAGCTTGGAACTCTTCCAACATACCGTCCCTTTACTTAAGGTAAAGACAATGTCTGTGACTGACATTCAGTCGTCCTTATCACCCTGAAACCTTTCCAGTGATTTTCCCCAGGATCAACTGATACCATCTCACTACAACTAGTGAGTCTCCTAACATCCAATTAGATCTATCTCATGGATCCAAAATCCAGAATTTAGGAGGTATCACTTTGATCCTATATGGAGAATCATTGTGATAAGCGGAGATTGATCGAGCGTAGCATAGGAAACTGCTTCCCTATCAAGAGTATGTTATCCACGTACTCTACGAGGATCGTCACAATACTCCCTACTACCTTTTTGTTTATACAAGGTTCATCTAACATTTTGATGATGTCAAACTCTTTGACTACTTCATCAAAACAGACGTTCCAACTCCACGATGCCTGCTTTATCCTAGAAAGCATCTTGTACACGTTTCCGCTGCTCCCACTGTCTACGAAGCCCTCTGGCTGTGTACTTATAGACGCCCTTTTCTAAAACATCATTTAGAAAAGCAATCATGACACCCAACCGCCAGATATCGTAGTCATGGTATGTAGCCGTGGCAAGTAGGATCTGGATGGACTTAAGCATAGCCACTGAAAAAGGATTCATCATTATCCACGCCTGGTCGATGATGAAAATCTTTAACATGTCTAGCTTTGAAAGTCTCAACTTTTTCATCTACACCAAGTAATCTTCTCAAGATATACTTACTCCTGATGGGGATTTAACCCTTCAGATATAGCAACCAAAGTCCATACTTTGCTGGTGTACATGGATTCCATCTCAGATCGCTAAGCATCCAGCCATTCTTACAGAGTCCCTACTCTCGATGGCCTGCTCGAAACTAGTTGGGTCATCATCTCATGATGCCATCCTCGCTCCCACTGTCATAGAGAAACCGAAGTATCTCTCAGGTGGGTGAGGAACCCTACTAGATCGGTGGAGAGGCTGGGGTTCGTTGGAATCTACTGAATCCTTTGGTTCTATCAAATCATCAGCTGCAGTTTGTATGGCTGGAATATTTCCAGTTCTACATAACAGACCTTGCCTCGAGCTTGTCCGGATTTTGCTTTTAGACATAGGCCGGACAACCCCAAATCTTAACTAACTTAAGATATGGGCTCTTCCCTTTCCATATCACATATGAAGTGGTAGGCAACTGATTTGATTGGAACCCTATTCAATAGGTATGCAGCTTCTCAAGTGCATAACCCCTAAAAGGAAATAGGAAACTCAGTAGTACTCATCATAGAGCACACCATATCATATAGGGTGCTATTGCTCCGCCCCGATATACCATCGTGCTATGGTGTATACGGAGGAGTAATGCTGAGAGAGAATCTCATTCTCCTTTAGAAAAGTCCAGGAATTCTATGCACAAGTATTCTCCTCCTTGATCTCATCAAAGGACATAATACTTATACCCGTATTGGTTCTCTACTTCTAACTTACATTCTGTGAATATCTCAAAAGGTTCAGACTTGTGTTTCAACAGGAACATATGACTGAATTTTGAAAGATTATCAGAGAATGTAACGAAGTACAAAGAACCGGTCCTGGCATGTGTAGACGGGGGACTTTACATACATCAACATGTATCAATCCCAAGAGTTTACTAACTCTTTCTCTGTTTTCAGTAAACGGAGCTGGTGTCATTATATCTTTGTGACATGACTAGCAAGTTTCACAAGATGTAAATTCAAACTGATTTAAATATGCATCTTCATGTAACTTCAGCTAGTCGGGTCGAATTGATATGACCTAGTCCACAATGCCTCAAGAAGGATTCGTTCATTTCTGAACTCTTCCTCTTGTGTGTGTTCCGTATACTAAGAACTGTAGTTTGATTTAGAGCATCAATGCTTTTAGATAACGTGCCTGAACCGATCAACTTTTGATATAGGAAATGTTCAAAACATTATCCAACAATACAAAATTTTATCATTTCTTTACTAATAAAGAGACTGATATGATTTTGTATATCAGGTACGGTATCTAATAGCATTTGTTCAGAATCAATGTATTGGTAATACAAGGTGACAGTGACCAACAGACTTGGCTGCAACTCTTGCCCCGTTTTCTGCCTCATGAAACTTATCACCTGTTCTCAGTTCTCTATCTTTCTGTAGCCCTATGCAACTGATTACATATCTGGGATCCTGATCGGGTATCAAATACCCAGGACGTAGAGGACACTGAGAAACAGTTTTTTGTAATGAACACACCCGAAGATGATGCATCAGCATGCACTTTCTTCGTTTGGGCGGCACGGGAAATCTGGTATTCCCCTATTTCCTGCTCGGTCTTATAACAATTATAAGTGGGAGCGGGACCAACGTTCCCCAGCTCAGTATAACAAGCGGGTTCGGTCAATAATCCGTATTATTATCTTGATTAAGGCGTGATATGGTCGCTACCTGGAGAGAGAGAGAAGAAAACACTCAGCGTGCGCTCTTGCAAGATTAGATTGGTTATTATTTTATCTAATCAGGATGGCTCGCACTGTTTTTATCAAATCTTCCATCAAACCCTAAAAGGAAAGACTAGCCGGGATTAATTACACACTACAAGTTCGCCAATCTTTCAGCCAGGCCAGTGTCGGTACTTTGAGGGAGGTCCCCCGTGCTTTCGCACGAACCTAATTAATGTAAACCTTGTTTTCCCAGAGGCGTAACCTCGTTAACACCTTTCTAGACACCTACTTGATCGTCTAATTGTAATGTGTAAAACTCTCCCAGGAGTAACTCTTACTAGCAGCGGGTATCGGGATCCAACTATCTCATAGAAGGTATGCAATCTCATTGCAAATTTCAACACTTGAAATTCCTGATAATCTTTTGCCCCCAGCGTTCTATGACCTTGACGCAGGCCAACAAACTATAGTGCGCTAGTCAAGTTCAACCCGTCATTTCCTGATTGAATTAAACCCACCCGCACGACCCTTGACGCAGGCCAACAAAGTCGCACGACTACCCTAATCCAATCGGCATCATATGCATAAGCAGATAAATACTAGTTAGCTACCTCACACTACGCCTTGACGCATGCCAACAAACGTAGCACGAATACTAACTACCAATTATCTGAAATGACGGAGGGCTACGACAGGTTTTTCTGAAAACCTATTGCGTAATGAACTTGATATCGTTGTAGAATCAAATGATTTTAAAATGGAGTGTTTTTGAGGCTTTTCTAGTTTTGCTAAAGGAGTCACTCCCGGTGAAGGGATCGTCGGTCCTTTTCTCGTCGAATGAGGTGCGGGATATATCATATATATCACTGTGCAAAGCAAAAACTCTTAAAAGCAATCAAAAGACAAACCGAGTGTGTAGCATCTGCCAGTTATTGCTAAAGGAGTCACTCCCGGTGAAGAGATCTCGGTCCTTTCCTTATCGAATAAGGTGCAGGATGTTCTATAAGGAACACCGCGATGCAAAGCAAGAACTGTAGCTACCTGTTTTATTTTGAAATTCGATTCCACAACATCTTTAGGTTTCTTTTTCTTTCATTAATCACATTAATGAAGTCCCATCATTTAAGTTACCTAAACATCACAGATAAATACGACGTACACTTATGCCATCCGCATTTGCCTCGATGTTCCCTCGTGCACCGTTAGGTTAGGTAACTAACGACAGAGCGGGACAGGGCTAGCGCGGGTGTAAAACATTTGGAATCCGCAACCTCCTTAGACATCACATGCCTAATCAAATGAATTACTTAGACATTGCATGCCTAACAATTATAAACCCCGCATTTTAGTCTCAAAATCGAAAACACTTTTCAATATCAAGTCGGGCAATTCAACAAGATTCCCGACATCCTGATCGAATACTCGTCGCAAACTTTAGTAGACGGCCGCACCCCCGATACCGTCGACCAAGTGCACCAAGGCGGAACACCGCTACCGCGAGCACCCGAACGGATGCTTTCGGCGACGGGGTTCTCCTACAGTCACTTGGACGGGGCTAAGGGGTGTAGCTGTCTATTAAGTTTATCGGCAAGTATCCGCGTACGCTACGTGATTGCGACGGACTTTTTATCACATCAAAATTCCGTGGCAACCGATCAAGTGAGACTAAAATGCTATGTTTATAACATTCATATCAGTTATCTCATAACTACTTGTGGATTCCAAATATTGTATCACATTCCGGATAAATAGAAAATGTTAAACTTTCCGATCGAACAATCAAACACCCAAGTTTTCCCGAAACAGCTCAACATATGAAACAAGTTTAAAAACATTCACTTCATGCCTCAGTACCAACGGTCCAGCCGTAGAAGGGTCAAGCCAACGTCTCACATGTGGCACGCCGTACTGCCCCAAACCCTGAGGTTCAAAAGGCAGTTCAAGACGGTCACATAATCGAGTTAAAGTTTGTTGTCTTCTAGAGGGACCATCGCGTTACTTGCACTACTTAGAACGTCGTTAAACCACGGAAAGATCCAACACTTGGAAATTTCCCGACAGGGGAAAAGATGGGTATTTATATCCGGTCGAACCTTTTTTAACATATTCTAAAAATACCCGGAAAGCCACATAGACAAAGTCTGATAATCCGATCGAATCTACGAACTCCCAATACAACCCAGAAAACTCAACTCTTGAGTGCATATTAAAAATTCCCAGAAAATATAGCACCAATATATAAGAATTACTGCGCAAATATAAATGGGAGAAGAGACAAAATGGCCGCGGAACCGCCGCATTAGCCATGCTAATGCCGCGATTCCGCCGCACTTTGATGGAATCAGGTGATCGAACTTCACTGTAATTCTTAGAAATTCCTGCTGATATTTCTGCATATTTTTAATTCACAAAAATCCACATTTTGAAAATTGTCCAGAGAGCAATTTGAGTTAGGGTTTCGATGTTCATTCGGATTTCAAACGTCGTCTACACTTCGCCTAAGGCTTTAGCTAGGCTCTGATACCACTGTAGGGTTCCTAGGCACACTAATGAGGTCTCACAAGGTATCAACCATACCAATTTCAAATTTTACAAGTGCCGAGAAACCCTAATACGGATCGTTAACTAGAATTTTAGGCAAAAACTATAACTAGTAAACAACTTACTAAGAAGTGAACGGAAATACAACCTTTGTAGATCCGGTCCTCCACCTCCATAGCTCCATGATGAAGTCCCCTCGCTGCGATCATCGGATCCCGGGCTCTAGCGTCGGCTTCATCGGAGAAAAGGGCGGGCTAGGTCGTCGACTTCGATGCCGAAGATGATCTACGTCGAGGCAACACAAGATCAAGCTCCACTTCACCAAGTCATGAAACTTGTGAAAAAAACACCCTATACTACTTGGAAAGAGGTAGAGGATGAAGAAATAGGAAGTGAGTTCACTTTAGAATTGGATTTCTCACTCTTTTTCTCAAGATGCCATTAATGGTGGCAAGCTTTCTTCTTGAAAAAGAAGAAGAAGAAGAAGATGATAATATGATAAGTTTTTTTTCAAAATAAAAAACCAAATGATACTTATCATATTTGCAACCATAGTTAGGTGTAGAGAATAAACTAAGGTTAGGTTGAATGGTTAGGGTTAAGCATGAAACAAAAATGGTGGACTTATTCAAAGCTTCATGAAGCTTCAACTAGAAAACAAATCAAGCCACCATTTTTTCTTTTGCCAAAATGAATGAATAAATAAATAAATAAGCAAATAAATCAAGTGAAACCCTAACCATTGACCAACCATGGTTTAAACCAAACATACACCCAAACTAGCATATATCATCAAACATGATACAATCTTGTGCACAAAAATATATCACATATACAATGTGCACTTCAAGTGAGAAAATCCATTTAAAATGAACCAATACTAGTTAATGCAAAGCAATATATCAAATATATAATTATGCATTAAATCATTAAATCAACACTTGATTTAATGAACCGGTCATATCGCATATAACCGACTAGTATCAAGTGTATCAATGTATCGAATCAACACTTGATTCGGTAACCCGGCTATATCACATATAACCTGCCGATGATACAAATCGCGAGAATAGAATCCAGTATCATATACTGGTATTATTCTCGGTCCCGCACATATCTCATATGCGCTCCTATTTTGTTTCGCTTGAGCCAGGAAACCTCTGTGTAGGACTCTAAAGACTCGTCAATACTCCGGCAGCAGGTGATGATCATATCAAACACCCACAAGCCGCAAGCGGTCTGCTAAATGTAACGGCCACCCGGGTATTGAACGATCAGAAGATCGACGAGCAAGCCCGCTCACACTCCTGTGAATCCAACCAGTAACACTTACCGTACAGTCCGGTCTCGTCGTCTGATATGTCGCATATCTCGTCTAGGGATGGTAAACGTCAGACCCCAATAGCTCGATAAGTCGTGTCGATATGAGGTCTATAACAGTTCGAGAAACTACTGGTAACACTTACCAGTAAATCTCAGCAACCCTGGCCAGGGATTTCCGGTTATAGCCAATCGAACACAGCGCAACATCAACTCCCTATACCGGGAGAGACGAATCCCCTCCTATCGCTCATTGCCTCCATGTGATTCGGAACTGTACCCAAAAACCACCGTTTTGCACGCCCTCTTGGACGTGGTAAGGCGGAAATCAAAGCACAGTGGGAACCACACAAGACTCTATGACGATCTTGGGTCAACAGACTACTCTGTACCAGTGTCACCAGAGAACTGCCATCTGACGTAAGGTATAATACCATCTGGGAGTTCTCGGCGAGTCCGTCCAGTGTACCCAGTCTGCACTGAGCACCCATATATCATCTCCGATGTCAAACACCAATGGATATAGGATCATCCATCGCCCATCTGTATGGGTCGAGAAGGTATACGCTAGTCTACACTGGTATATCGATGCCCCGTCTCGATACACCGACGACTAGGAACCTTGAAGGATGCACTTATGGACTACCATGTCCCCACTAGTATGATCTGCATCATTGTCCAGGTAGTCAAGTACACATCCTAAGGGCTTTACCAACATGTAATCAGAAAGACAATCAGTATACACGTTAAGGTAAAGAGTAACCAGATAGCATACTATCATGTCGAGCAAGAAAGTCCTCCCTATATATGTCCCAGCATCCACTATAATATACAACCTATGTACAGTAATGGCCTCTAGGGCATACATATAACTAACAATCTCCCACTTGCACTAGGGCCATCTGTAGCAGTGGTTGTGGTATCTCATACTCAACCATCCCATAATAGTCTCTCTCTGGGAAAAGGCCTTTGTGAGTGGATCCGCCGTGTTGTCCTCTGAGTCTACTCTCCTAACCTCGAGCTCCTTGGAGATCAACCATCTCCATGATCAGCTGATACTGCCTTAGAATATGTCTGGATCACTGATGGGACGGACGTTCCTTGGCATAAGCCACAACTCCATTGTCACACAATGGGAGGAACTAAATTCATCTCATGAACAAATATACATCCAGACTACCTCTTTGGTAGCATCTTAAGTAGCGATGTATCTTGCCTTTATCGTCTAGTATGCCACGGTATCTAGCTTTGAACTCTTCCAACATACCGTCCCTTTACTTAAGGTAAAGACAATGCCTGTGACTGACATTCAGTCGTCCTTATCACCCTGGAACCTTTCCAATTTTCCCCAGGATCAACTGATACCATCTCACTACAACTAGTGAGTCTCCTAACATCCAATTAGATCTATCTCATGGATCCAAAATCCAGAATTTAGGAGGTATCACTTTGATCCTATATGGAGAATCATTGTGATAAGCGGAGATTGATCGAGCATAGCATAGGAAACTGCTTCCCTATCAAGAGTATGTTATCCACATACTCTACGAGGATCGTCACAATACTCCCTACTACCTTTTTGTTTATACAAGGTTCATCTACCATTTTGATGATGTCAAACTCTTTGACTACTTCATCAAAACAGACGTTCCAACTCCACGATGCCTGCTTTATCCTATAAAGTATCTTGTACACGTTTCCGCTGCTCCCACTGTCTATGAAACCCTCTGGCTGTGTACTTATAGACGCCCTTTTCTAAAACATCATTTAGAAAAGCAGTCATGACACCCAACCGCCAGATATTGTAGTCATGGTATGTAGCCGTAGCAAGTAGGATCTGGATGGACTTAAGCATAGCCACTGAAAAAGGATTCATCATTATCCACGCCTGGTCGATGATGAAAACCTTTAACATATCTAGCTTTGAAAGTCTCAACTTTTCCATCTACACCAAGTAATCTTCTCAAGATATACTTGCTCCTGATGGGGATTTAACCCTTCAGATATAGCAACCAAAGTCCATACTTTGTTGGTGTACATGGATTCAATCTCAGATCGCTAAGCATCCAGCCATTCTTACAGAGTCCCTACTCTCGATGGCCTACTCGAAACTAGTTGGGTCATCATCTCATGATGCCATCCTCGCTCCCACTGTCATAGAGAAACCGAAGTATCTCTCAGGTGGATGAGGAACCCTACTAGATCGGCGGAGAGGCTGAGGTTCGTTGGAATCTACTGAATCCTTTGGTTCTATCAAATCATCAGCTGCAGTTTGTATGGCTGGAATATTTCCAGTTCTACATAACAGACCATGCCTTGAGCTTGTCCGGATTTTGCTTTTAGACATAGGTCGGACAACCCCAAATCTTAACTAACTTAAGATATGGGCTCTTCCCTTTCCATATCACATATGAAGTGGTAGGCAACTGATTTGATTGGAACCCTATTCAATAGGTATGCAGCTTCTCAAGTGCATAACCCCCAAAAGGAAATAGGAAACTCAGTAGTACTCATCATAGAGCACACCATATCATATAGGGTGCTATTGCTCCGCCCCGATATACCATCGTGCTATGGTGTATACGGAGGAGTAATGCTGAGAGAGAATCTCATTCTCCTTTAGAAAAGTCCAGGAATTCTATGCACAAGTATTCTCCTCCTTGATCTCATCAAAGGACATAATACTTATACCCGTATTGGTTCTCTACTTCTAACTTACATTCTGTGAATATCTCAAAAGGTTCAGACTTGTGTTTCAACAGGAACATATGACTGAATCTTGAGAGATTATCAGAGAATGTAACGAAGTACAAAGAACCGGTCCTGGCATGTGTAGACGGGGGACTTTACATACATCAACATGTATCAATCCCAAGAGTTTACTAACTCTTTCTCTATTTTCAGTAAACGGAGCTGGTGTCATTATATCTTTGTGACATGACTAGCAAGTTTCACAAGATGTAAATTCAAACTGATTTAAATATGCATCTTCATGTAACTTCAGCTAGTCGGGTCGCATTGATATGACCTAGTCCACAATGCCTCAAGAAGGATTCGTTCATTTCTGAACTCTTCCTCTTGTGTGTGTTCCGTATACTAAGAACTGTAGTTTGATTTAGAGCATCAATGCTTTTAGATAACGTGCCTGAACCGATCAACTTTTGATATAGGAAATATTCAAAACATTATCCAACAATACAAAATTTTATCATTTCTTTACTAATAAAGAGACTGATATGATTTTGTATATCAGGTTCGGTATCTAATAGCATTTGTTCAGAATCAATGTATTGGTAATACAAGGTGACAGTGACCAACAGACTTGGCTGCAACTCTTGCCCCGTTTTCTGCCTCATGAAACTTATCACTTGTTCTCAGTTCTCTATCTTTCTGTAGCCCTATGTAACTAATTACATATCTGGGATCCTGATCGGGTATCAAATACCCAGGACGTAGAGGACATTGAGAAACAGTTTTTTGTAATGAACACACCCGAAGATGATGCATCAGCATGCACTTTCTTCGTTTGGGCGGCACGGAAAATCTGGTATTCCCCTATTTCCTGCTCGGTCTTATAACAATTATAAGTGGGAGCGGGACCAACGTTCCCCAGCTCAGTATAACAAGCGGGTTCGGTCAATAATCCGTATTATTATCTTGATTAAGGCGTGATATGGTCGCTACCTGGAGAGAGAGAGAAGAAAACACTCAGCGTGCGCTCTTGCAAGATCAGATTGGTTATTATTTTATCTAATCAGGATGGCTCGCACTGTTTTTATCAAATCTTCCATCAAACCCTAAAAGGAAAGACTAGCCGGGATTAATTACACACTACAAGTTCGCCAATCTTTCAGCCAGGCCAGTGTCGGTACTTTGAGGGAGGTCCCCCGTGCTTTCGCACGAACCTAATTAATGTAAATCTCGTTTTCCTAGAGGCGTAACCTCGTTAACACCTTTCTAGACACCTACTTGATCGGCTAATTGTAATGTGTAAAACTCTCCCAGGAGTAACTCTTACTAGCAGCGGGTATCGGGATCCAACTATCTCATAGAAGGTATGCAATCTCATTGCAAATTTCAACACTTGAAATTCCCGATAATCTTTTGCCCCCAGCGTCCTATGACCTTGACGCAGGCCAACAAACCATAGTGCGCTAGTCAAGTTCAACCCGTCATTTCCTGATTGAATTAAACCCACCCGCACGACCCTTGATGCAGGCCAACAAAGTCGCACGACTACCCTAATCCAATCGGCATCATATGCATAAGCAGATAAATACTAGTTAGCTACCGCACACTACGCCTTGAAGCAGGCCAACAAACGTAGCACGAATACTAACTACCAATTATCTGAAATGACGGAGGGCTACGACAGGTTTTTCTGAAAACCTATTGCGTAATGAACTTGATATCGTTGTAGAATCAAATGATTTTAAAATGGAGTGTTTTTGAGGCTTTTCTAGTTTTGCTAAAGGAGTCACTCCCGGTGAAGGGATCGTCGGTCCTTTCCTCGTCGAATGAGGTGCGGGATATATCATATATATCACTGTGCAAAGCAAAAACTCTTAAAAGCAATCAAAAGACAAACCGAGTGTGTAGCATCTGCCAGTTATTGCTAAAGGAGTCACTCCCGGTGAAGAGATCTCGGTCCTTTCCTTATCGAATAAGGTGCAGGATGTTCTACAAGGAACACCGCGATGCAAAGCAAGAACTGTAGCTACCGTTTTATTTTGAAATTCGATTCCACAATATCTTTAGGTTTCTTTTTCTTTCATTAATCACATTAATGAAGTCCCATCATTTAAGTTACCAAAACATCACAGATAAATACGACGTACACTTATGCCATCCGCATTCGCCTCGATGTCCCCTCGTGCACCGTTAGGTTAGGTAACTAACGGCAGAGCGGGACAGGGCTAGCGCGGGTGTAAAACATAAGTAGCATCTATATAATATATCATATATACTATATACTGTATCTATCATAGAACATCACATGATCACATCACAGATATCGCAGCAGAAGAAACATATGAAATATTGGATATACTAGGACGCCCGTGTTTTCAATACGAGCGAGTATAAAACACGGATTCCACAGTCGTGATGAATAGCCAAACCCACACCCCTAGACCCCTACGAGAGCGGCAAGCAACCCTACCAATTCTAGAGTTAGGAGACCCGGACTCGACTCCACGAGTTGGTCTCGCACTGGACTCCAGAACCCGGTTACTTGTGCCCTCCTACTTGGGTCTATCCTAGTGCGGAAAAGAAAATAATATACAAACGGTGACAACTTCCACAACCTGGAAGTGCCCCAACAAAAGAATATTACATACAAGTTTTTACATGAATGAAAATGAAAAACACTCATCTCACATAAAACCCCCCGGCTATTCAAACACGACGATCCAATATAACATATCCAGCAACACATAACATCACATGTCATCAACGTAAGTAAACATGCGTATCCCAATTGTCGTTGAAATATAGCAACGAAACCGGCGATATCACATATTACACTTACGGTCACAGAAAAGAAAGTGTAAAACTACAACAGTTGGAATCCGCAACCTCCTTAGACATCACATGCCTAATCAAATGAATTACTTAGACATTGCATGCCTAACAATTATAAACCCCGCATTTTAGTCTCAAAATCGAAAACACTTTTCAATATCAAGTCGGGCAATTCAACAAGATTCCCGACATCCTGATCGAATACTCGTCGCAAACTTTAGTAGATGGCCGCACCCCCGATACCGTCGACCAAGTGCACCAAGGCGGAACACCGCTACCGCGAGCACCCGAACGGATGCTTTCGGCGACGGGGTTCTCCTACAGTCACTTGGACGGGGCTAAGGGGTGTAGCTGTCTATTAAGTTTATCGGCAAGTATCCGCGTACGCTACGTGATTGCGACGGACTTTTTATCACATCAAAATTCCGTGGCAACCGATCAAGTGAGACTAAACTGCTATGTTTATAACATTCATATCAGTTATCTCATAACTACTTGTGGATTCCAAATATTGTATCACATTCCGGGTAAATAGAAAATGTTAAACTTTCCGATCGAACAATCAAACACTCAAGTTTTCCCGAAACAGCTCAACATAAGAAACAAGTTTAAAAACATTCACTTCATGCCTCAGTACCAACGGTCCAGCCGTAGAAGGGTTAAGCCAACGCCTCACATGTGGCACGCCGTACTGCCCCAAACCCTAAGGTTCAAAGGGCAGTTCAAGACGGTCACATAACCGAGTTAAGGTTTGTTGTCTTTTAGAGGGACCATCGCGTTACTTGCACTACTTAGAACGTCGTTAAACCACGGAAAGATCCAACACTTGGAAATTTTCCGACAGGGAAAAAGATGGGTATTTATATCCGGTCGAACCTTTTTTAACATATTCTAAAAATTCCCGGAAAGCCACATAGACAAAGTCTGATAATCCGATCGAATCTACGAACTCCCAATACAACCCAGAAAACTCAACTCTTGAGTGCATATTAAAAATTCCCAGAAAATACAGCACCAATATATAAGAATTACTGTGCAAATATAAATGGGAGAAGAGACAAAATGGCAGTGGAACCGCCGCATTAGCCATGCTAATGCCGCGATTCTGCCGCACTTTGATGGAATCAGGCGATCGAACTTCACTGTAATTCTTAGAAATTCCTGCTTGATATTTCTGCATATTTTTAATTCACAAAAATCCACATTTTTGAAAATTGTCCAGAGAGCAATTTGAGTTAGGGTTTCGATGTTCATTCGGATTTCAAACGTCGTCTACACTTCGCCTAAGGCTCTAGCTAGGCTCTGATACCACTGTAGGGTTCCTAGGCACACTAATGAGGTCTCACAAGGCATCAACCATGCCAATTTCAAATTTTACAAGTGCCGAGAAACCCTAATACGGATCGTTAACTAGAATTTTAGGCGAAAACGATAACTAGTAAACAACTTTACTAAGAAGTGAACGGAAATACAACCTTTGTAGATCCGGTCCTCCACCTCCATAGCTCCATGATGAAGTCCCCTCGCTGCGATCATCGGATCCCGGGCTCTAGCGTCGGCTTCATCGGAGAAAAGGGCGGGCTAGGTCGTCGACTTCGATGCCGAAGATGATCTACGTCGAGGCAACACAAGATCAAGCTCCCACTTCACCAAGTCATGAAACTTATGAAGAAAACACCCTATACTACTTGGCAAGAGGTAGAGGATGAAGAAATAGGAAGTGGGTTCACTTTAGAATTGGATTTCTCACTCTTTTTCTCAAGATGCCATTAATGGTGGCAAGCTTTCTTCTTGAAGAAGAAGAAGAAGAAGAAGGTGATAATATGATAAGTTTTTTTTCAAAATAAAAAACCAAATGATACTTATCATATTTGCAACCATAGTTAGGTGTAGAGAATAAACTAAGGTTAGGTTGAATGGTTAGGGTTAAGCATGAAACAAAAATGGTGGACTTATTCAAAGCTTCATGAAGCTTCAACTAGAAAACAAATCAAGCCACCATTTTTCCTTTTGCCAAAATGAATGAATAAATAAATAAATAAGCAAATAAATCAAGTGAAACCCTAACCATTGACCAACCATGGTTTAAACCAAACATACACCCAAACTAGCATGTATCATCAAACATGATACAATCTTGTGCACAAAAATATATCACATATACAATGTGCACTTCAAGTGAGAAAATCCATTTAGAGTGAACCAATACTAGTTAATGCAAAGCAATATATCAAATATATAATTATGCATTAAATCATTAAATCAACACTTGATTTAATGATCCGGTCATATCGCATATAACCGACTAGTATCAAGTGTATCAATGTATCGAATCAACACTTGATTCGGTAACCCGGCTATATCACATATAACCTGCCGATAATACAAATCGCGAGAATAGAATCCAGTATCACATACTGGTATTATTATCGGTCCCGCACATATCTCATATGCGCTCCTATTTTGTTTCGCTTGAGCCAGGAAACCTCTGTGTAGGACTCTAAAGACTCGTCAATACTCCGGCAGCAGGTGATGATCATATCAAACACCCACAAGCCGCAAGCGGTCTGCTAAACGTAACGGCCACCCGGGTATTGAGCGATCAGAAGATCGACGAGCAAGCCCGCTCACACTCCTGTGAATCCAACCAGTAACACTTACCGTACAGTCCGGTCTCGTCGTCTGATATGTCGCATATCTCGCCTAGGGGTAGTAAACGTCAAACCCCAATAGCTCGATAAGTCGTGTCGATATGAGGTCTATAACAGTTCGAGAAACTACTGGTAACACTTACCAGTAAATCTCAGCAACCCTGGCCAGGGATTTCCGGTTATAGCCAATCGAACACAGCGCAACATCAACTCCCTATACCGGGAGAGATGAATCCCCTCCTATCGCTCATTGCCTCCATGTGATTCGGGACTGTACCCAAAAACCACCGTTTTGCACGCCCTCTTGGACGTGGTAAGGTGGAAATCAAAGCACAGTGGGAACCACACAAGACTCTATGACGATCTCGGGTCAACAGACTACTCTGTACCAGTGTCACCAGAGAACTGCCATCTGACGTAAGGTATAATACCATCTGGGAGTTCTCGGCGATTCCGTCCAGTGTACCCAGTCTCCACTGAGCACCCATATATCATCTCCGATGTCAAACACCAATGGATATGGGATCATCCATCGCCCATCTGTATGGGTCGAGAAGGTATACGCTAGTCTACACTGGTATATCGATGCCCCGTCTCGATACACCCACGACTAGGGACCTTGAAGGATGCACTTATGGACTACCATGCCCCCACTAGTATGATCCGCATCATAGTCCAGATAGTCAAGTACACATCCTAAGGGCTTTACCAACATGTACTCAGAAAGACAATCAGTATACACGTTAAGGTAAAGAGTAACCAGATAACATACTATCATGTCGAGCAAGAAAGTCCTCCCTATATATGTCCTAGCATCCACTACAATATACATCCTATGTACAGTAATGGCCTCTAGGGCATACATATAACTAACAATTGGAGAATGTTCCTCTTCTAGATCTAAGGCGAAAGCCAAGGGAGAGAAGAAGACAGGCCTTTACCAAGCCGATAGGCGGCGTCAATAAGGTAGAGGGAAAGAACATGGCAAAAGTTTCGGGGCTAACATTAGGGAAGGAGGAATGTTTCTATTGTCACGGGAACGGGCATTGGCAGAAGGTCTACAAGGCTTGGAAAGCCAGAAACAGGATTCGAAGCACGTTATGGCTTCGGCTTTGGGTATTGAAAATTGTCTGTTAATTAACTCTATTTCCTGGGTATTAGATACCGGATCAGGATCTCATATCTGTAATTCATTACAGGTTTTAAGAAACCGTAGAGTTATCAAGGCAGGTGATATGACTCTCAAGGTTGCTAACGGAATGAGCATGGACGCTGTATCCGTAGGGAAATATCACCTAGGATTGACAAGTTGGCAGATTTTGATTTTGTGTAACTATTTGTGTGTACCTAGTCTGGCTTGTAATATCATCTCTGTATCTTTACTTTCTAAAGAAAGTTATGATTTTACATTTGTAAGCGATATTGTCAACATCCAACTAAATCAAGTTTTGATTGGGTCAGGTACACTAGATAACAGTATATACATATTAAATCAAGCTCATGTTTTCAACGTCCAGAACACACTTAAAAGAAAGCCTGCGGAATTAAATTAGGTTTTCTTATGACATTGTAGACTGGGTCACATCAATGAAACACGATTGACGAAGTTACGTAAAGAGGGATATTTAGATCCGTTCGAATATCAGTCCTATGCAACTTGTCAATCATGTCTCAAAGGAAAGATGACAAAGACCCCGTTCACCGGACACGGGGTAAGAGCGAGCGAGCTCTTGGGACTTATACACAGCAACGTGTGTGGTCCAATGTCTACACATGTAAGAAGTGGTTATTCCTATTTCATTACTTTTACGGATGATTTCTCAAGGTATGGACATGTATTCTTGATGAAACAAAAATCCGAGGCTTTTGAGAAACTCTGGGAATATAAGAATGAAGTGGAAAAATTGTAGGGTTACGGCAGCGCCCCGGCCATCAATTCGTGGCTAAATGTGGAACAAAAAACTTTTAAAAACCGGCGCTAACGGAACCCTAATCGACGGATCGTACCATTAGCCCTATACTAGATATATAAAAGGAGTTTAGAGAGGTTATACCGATCGATCCGTGTCCTTCGGTCTTCAATTTTTGTTCCAAGCTCCTCGCGGCTTTCTCGATCAAGTTCGATCTCCAGTCTCCCCCGTCGAAGACGATCCTTGTCGAGGATTAGTAATACGGGATGCCGCCTCAAAACCGAAGCAACTCGGGTATCTAGTTTGCTCACCTAGATAGCCAAGATGAAGTAGAGAGTGCATGTGATTACTTTGTCTCAATACACCCATGGATTCTAAACTCATGAAACAATAGGATGGAGGTTGAAGATGCCATGGAAGAAGAAATGTGAGCTCAAGTTTTGCAAAAGAAAAAGTAAGTAAAAAGTGTCTGCTCTTTTTTAGTGAGCGTTGTTTTAGGCTTGTGTCTTGTGAGGTATTTGCAATGAGCAATATCAACTAAAGAAAAATATCCCACCAAGAAAAGATCTGCCATCTCTCATGCTTACCACAAATATCTCACAAAATATCTTAACCAAAACAAAACTAAGTGCACATGCCATGAATCAATGCTCAAGGCCAAAACTTAACCTCACAATTTCCACACAATAAACATTAAACTAAATGTTTAAATCAAGAAAAGAAATGGCAACCCTAAAGTTATCTTGTAACGAATTACAAGAATACCCCTCATTCGTATATACATACCTGCATCCGTATTCCGACTGAATACGAATACAACGAGACGAAAATAATCCAACAATATAATACTAGGATCCGGCTTAAACCAAAGCCCACTAGTATTATCCGTCCGATCATGATCTGTGCACAAGTGCACGTATATGATCGAACCCTGCCATAAAACCATACGACCTCTACAACGTTTCGCCCGAAACAGTGAAACCTTCTGTGTGGGACTCTAAAGACTCGTCAATACTCTGACAGTGAGTTTAACTACAAGCACGTCAGTGGCACTAGTTGTACATAACGACTACCCAGGTATTGAGCGAAAAGGAGGCCGACGAGCAAACTCATCCTGAAACCCTACTGAGCCTGACAGTGACAATATCCAGACAGTTCGGTTCGTTCGTCTATGAGTTTCGCATATCGAGTCTAAGGGGTGGATAAAGTCAAACCCCTAATAACTTGACATTTAGTGTCGGCATGAAATCTATCACCAACTGAGAAACTACCGATCCTAGATCGGTAATTCTCGTCTACCCCGGCCGAGGATTTCTGATGATGACCACCCGTGCACACCGCGACATCAACCCCCAATACCGGGAGAGACGAATCCCCTGACGATCCGCTCACTGCCTCTATATGGCTCGGGAATGTACCTAACTAAAACCTGTTTGCACGGCTCTTTTGAGCCGTGGTAGGGTAGTAATCAAAGCACAACGGGAACTCACATGAGATAAATGTCGATCTCAGGTTGACAGACTAACCTGTACACATGTCACCTGGGAACTGCTATATGCTAATAGATATAATACTAACTAGCTTGTTCCCGGCGAGTCCGTCCGGTGTACTCATAACCCAATGAGCACCTGTATACATCTTAGGTGAACCAACTGACACCAATATCTTGTGAGACCGGCCACCGTCCCTCGTCGGGGTCTCGATCCGTATACACTAGTCTACTTTTGGAGTATCGTTGCCCAGTCTCGAAACTCCCACGACTAGGGACACTTTAAGGATGTGCTTATAGACCACCCACCTCTTACGTATATGATCGCCATCATACTGCTGGTAGTCAAGCATGAATCCTAAGGGCTCTATCAACATGTAATAGTGATCTGTAATGTCACCTGAAACATGTACACGATAATAAAGACAAACCAGATAGCATACTATCATCTCGAGTAAGACTGTTCTACCGGTATAGGTCCTCTCTCAATCATAGCAATCACGTGCCTCCGATCTAATAATTGACTTGAGGGCACTATAGCCAACAATCTCCCACTTGCACTTAAGGCCAATTATTGCGGTGTCGCATACTCACAGCACGTGTGATACCGAATGACTTCCGCCGAAAAGACGCGACCGGGACGTTGGGACGTCCGGTCTGAATTTCGAGGGCAGATGCTATTTGGTGCTATCCGTCCACCTCTCCAAAGATGACAAGTTGATTTATGACACCATGTATCGAAGGTTTAAACGGATGCGGCCGATGTAGCAAACTTCATCAGATTCCCCCTCGTTGAGGGGTTTTTGATTGTGGGGACGCTCTTCCCTGCAGGCGCAAGCCCCTACAGTTAATTACGCTACCGCATCGCTGGTAACAACTTTCTCCTTCTCCAGATGGTCGCTTCGCGTCGTGTGTGTTTGTTTGTTTTTTGATTGCCCGTGGATTGTATACGGAGACTAATTTATATTGTCGTCTGTAGGGCGTGGATTGGTCCAAATCCGTATTTTCTTAGATTTGGGTTTGGATTGGGTTTAAGGATCGTTAATCTCATTTGAGACTAAGATCAATTTAAACGTTTGTTAAGCATACGTTAGTCTAATTTTAGACTAAGATCTACTTAACATGATCATTTAGATACAACAAGAGAGCATTTGGGCTCTATTGTTTAGTTTAGGGACTTTGCGGTCCATTGTTAGTTTAAGGACATTACGGTCCAATATTAGTTTAAGGACATTACGGTCCATGGGCTTAAGGACCCCACAGTCCAAGGTTAAGGACATCATAGTCCATGGGCTTAAGAACCTCACAGTCCAAGGTTAAGGACATCATAGTCCATGGGCTTAGGGACCCCACAGTCTATAGTTTAAAGACGTCATAGTCTATAAAGTTTAGGGACATCATAGTCCATGAGTTTAAGGACCCCACCGTCCGTAAAGTTTAAGGACATCATAGTCCATGAGTTTAAAGACCCCACAGTCCGTAGTATGTTTGGTTATCGGGACCCCGTCACCTCTCTGAAGACGTTGAAGGATTACAACGATAAATATCAAAGGAGTGAAGAGATGTACCCTTGAACCAATGTTGGTTGAGAGATCTGTAGTCCAATTTGGGACTAAGATCAATTAATTAGATTATGAGCACATGGGCTCAGTTAAATCTGAATTGAGGACTTATGGCCAACTTGGGCTTAGTCCAATTAGGTTTAAAATGTTGGACCTTTGTTTGGGCTGCTGAGCATTTGTCTGGGCTCAGCCCCCTTTTATTTAGCAATGCTAAGCATGGGTCTGGATTCTGACAATATTTTTGTCTTTTATTGAGTGCTGAGCACTCGTATGCCATATGAGATGATCAATTTTGGAAGACAAGAGTGTATTTGAGGTTCAGTCAAAAGGGAGTCTTGCCTCTGGAAGACTTAGCTAATTTTGGCTAAGACTGGTTCGAATATAGCGTTAAACACTAGCACATATTTAGTTATCACGTATTCCCACGTGATGCAAAATAATGTCAAACACTAGGGATGAAATACTTAAAATAGTGTTAAACACTAAAAAAATGAAGCGCTCACAGTGAGGACACGTGAGGCGCCCTAGGATTGGGCCAAGTTTCCTTTATTTTATTTTCAGAATATTCAAATAAGTGTTAAACACTTAATCTTTATGATCATCACGTGTGAACACGTGATGGTGCCCATGCATTGGGTATTAACTCCTCAGTTTTACCTCGTTTTCTTTTTTTTAAAGAGGTGTTTGTTAAGGGTCACGTGGGGACACGTGAGGCGCCCAAAATCTGTCTTGAATTGGTTTAGTTCTCTTTATTTTGAGGAATTTATCCAAGGGTTACGTGGGGAGCACGTGACCCCATCTTATTCATTCTTTTTTTTGACTATTGAGGGGGAGGGTCACGTGCCACGTGATCATATTGGATACTTGATCTTTTACGTGCATGAAAAGTCTAAGTCCCTTATTTAAGAATTAAATTCTTTTGTAGGGTTTAAACCCTAATTTTATTTAGAGGAATTAAATTTCTATGTATTTGGAAGAATTAAATTCTTTAAACTCAATTCTCCCTCTAAGTTTTGGATCTGCATGGCAGAATCTCCCCGATGAGAATTAAATTCTCAACTTTATGGGGAGATCTGCTTCTGCAGATCTTCAACCATGAAGAAGAACTAAGTTCTTATATTAAGGGATAAACCCTACCTTTGTTGGAGGAATTAAATTCCTATGTGCTTTTGTGGGAGAATAAAATTCTCTGAATTTAGGTCCTCCCTTAGGCTTTAGATCTGCATGGCAAAATCCCCCCGATGAGAATTAAATTCTCAACTTATGGGAAGATCTGCTTCTGCAAATTTGCAACCAAAGGAAGAACTAAGTTCTTATTCAGAAAAGTTAAACTCTTAGTTTGAGAATTAAATTCTCTTTTTGTTTCGTGAGAGCTTATAGAATGATCTCTTTCCCTCTCTTGTTTCATGAGAGCTTATAGAATGATCTCTTTCCCTCTCTTACCTAGGGTTTCTTTCTTTTCTAAAGAAATCTTCTTTTCTCTCTGGAGGATTAAATTTTCTTCTTTTTTTCTCTCTGTTGTTGTATCTCTCCTTTCCTCTTCTCTTCTTGGCTCCTATTTATAGTAGAAAGAAAAGAATCAGTTTGTTTAGTCAATCTTTCATTGAAAGATTTTATTGATTTTATAAGCAACATGATCTGTTAGATCACTCGGTGAATTTTATTCACCATTGGATTTTTAATCCAAAAGATATTTTGTTTGTTGTTCCTGGCAGATTTTAGGAAAATCTTTCCTTGTATAGAATCTTTCTATAAATTGGTAATTTTTAATTACCATTGGATTTTTAATCAAACGGTGCTCCACTTTATAGAGCGCAATCTTTTTGTTTGGAAAGATATAGGAAAATATTAGGGTTTTTGATTTTCCTTAATTAGAATTTAAATTTATTAGTTCAGAAGGTTTAAGAGCCTATCACGTGTTAGCACGTGACCCCACTGATTGACCATTTAATTAGAATTTAATTCTATTAATTCAGAGATCCTTAGGAACCCATTACGTGTTGGCACGTGACCCCTTGTCACGTGTGAGCACGTGATGCCCCATTTAGGGTTTTCTTTCCATTAACTCAGGGAGTTTTTAAGACCATATCACGTGGTGGCATGTAACCCACTGATTAAGCATTTAGCCAGAATTTAATTCCATTATTTTAAAGAACTCGGGAACTCATCACGTGTCGGCACGTGACCCCTGGTCACGTGTGGGCACGTGATGCCCCATTGGGTTTTTTTTTTCTTGCTGTTTTATTATACCTTTTAATTCCTTTCAGTCGGTTTAAAGGCCCATCATGTATGGGCACGTGACCCCTTTTGATCAGAATTCAATTCTATTAGTTCAAAGGGTTCAGGAATCCATCACGTGCTGGCACGTGACCCCCATCTCAAATTGTGTATCTCAGCGCCTATAATTTTGCTCATAGAAGGTCACGTGTCCTCTCGTGATGCCCGATCACGTGTGGACACGCGATGCTCCTCTTTTGTAATTCCCTTGCTGCTTTATTCAGTTCCCATGAGAGAACAAATGCCCCCACAGCGTTGTTCTCACGTGTTTGTACGTGAGTGCAACGCTGTCATTTTTGTGGCCGTTGGATTTACCTAGGGAAGGGGGCAGATGAACCTTTTCCCATCACATCCTATAAATGCAAGGGTCTCTTCAGAAGTGCCTCCACTCTTTCATCTTCTTCCTTGTTCATTTTCCATTGAGAATTTAATTCTCCTCCTCAGACCTCAGTTCTCTGTTCCAAAAATTTCAGAGTTTAACTTTGTTCAAGAAAGAATCTTTTCTTCAGGTAATGGTTTTGAACGACCGAAGAACTTTTATATATATAAAAAGAATCTTTGGATTTTAAATCCATACCAAGGGTTTTTCCCTTCAAAGAACTCATCTTTTCGATCTTTAGATAGTAAACCCAAATGTTGGGCATTTTCTGATTTCAGGGGTTTAATGATGGTACCTGTTTCCTTCTGGAATTTAATTCCATTTTAAAGAGCTTAGCTCTGAAAATTTTTCCTGGGAATTTAATTCCTCTGTTCAAAAGGAATTTAATTCCTCTAGAGAACTTAGTTCTTAAAAGGAAACTTCTTGGGATTTTTCATCCTGAGTTGTTCTTGCAAAAATAGTTTAGGAGAGATCCTTCTCGATTTGCACAGAGTTTCTGCAATGGGTTTTCTCCTTGGGGGAATGTGTAGAGTTGTCTGAATTTATTGAGAATCTTCCTTTTGTTCTCATGATGATTGCTCAGTCTCATTATTAGTGAGCCACCATATTGATTTTGTGGGGCCCATGTGTTTTGTAACCCATGGTCCCATGAAATAAGTTGTTTGTCGTTTTCTTCCATCGTCTTATACACACACACACACACACACACACACACGTGTGGGCTTTACTATCAGTTTCCCCTTCCTTTATTTCAGGAACAATGGCTTCTCTTCCATACTTTCCCTTTACTCGCTCGGAGGCGGCTTTTCCTCAATCACCGTCAGACGAAGAAGTGATGGCAATGATCAAGGCTCATGACCCGGACTGCGCCAATCTACTTTTGTGGGGGGCCTGGTATGGTCATATCATCTGCGGTCGCCGAAACTTTCTTTGCAAGGTGCCAACAGAACCTCTCCGCCTGTTCTTACCGATGGACCGTCCACAGACTGCTTTTGTTATAGAGGTAGCAGATTAGACTCTTACAGGCCGGCTTAAGCCGTCGACAACTGGGATACCAAACCACCCTGTTCCAGCCGTAGACATCTTAGGGCGTCGTATCTGCCAAGGTGAAGCCCAGCCCTGGGGACAGGCTTACAGGATAGGGCTTACCCCTCGCCATCCCACAGGCTATCTTCTCTGGGCTCGTTACATCTTGTCTGCTCATCGTGCGCGACTGCAGAGGGTCGGGCTTTACCAGGCAGTGTATGCGTCCCTCTTCCATTATCAATCTCCCCATGTATGGTGGGTTAAAGCTTTCCTAAATCAATGTAATCTTCCCACCAACACTTTCTTGTTAGGGGACCGTGAAGTTTCGATCTCTTTGGAAGAGTTCCGCGAGATCTCGGGTTTACTGATCAAGGGATCACCTTACGAAGAATTGTTGCCCCCTGACGAGTATGCCTTCGAGACTGTGCCCGCTATGCTTGACGGCTTGTCGACTGAAAATGCTATCCGCCACAAGTACCCGAGTTTAATCAAGACTCTGGGGATTTTTGAGAAGCTGTTCACAGAGTCAGAAGAACAAGGCGTCACTTTTAATAGCTTTATCGCCTGCTTCCTTCGTGGAGACGTTCTATCAAAGGCGGCTCCGAAGTTCGCGAATATCAACGACCCCTTCGGGTTTGGTTTAAATAGGCTACCGGCTAGAGAAGAGGATTTGCCCCAGTTCTACATTCCAGTCTTGTCGGCTGTACCTTTCGAGTCGATCGCAGCTCCTGGCATGGATGAAGAAACTTTCTTCATCGGTTTTATCAGCGTTTAGCTCAGTTGGTTTGTCGTTCCAACGCATCGTCGATTCATGAGAGCCTCGGTCATTTACCCTGCTCATCGCATTGCCGAAGGGACGCGATTAGCCGTGGGCATTGCAGGGCTGTCTTATCTGTACCATCGGCTAAGCACTGCAGCCAATACCTCAATCCCAGGCGTGAACGTGGTGAGTTTTTCTCTTCATTATTTTACGTCATGGATTGAGATGCACGTGCTAGGGGCATTTGCTGCGTACCAGAGACCCAGATTTTATGATACTTATACCTTTTCGCGGCTCATGAGGTTGGTGGACGCTTCTGCTCCTGACCCGACTCAATTAGGGGCTCTTCGTGTGCTGCTCAATCCTTACGCCAACGAAGGCTGGATGGTATTTAATGATCGAGTACTCTCTGCTCCTTCGGGACCTATTCAGCAGCTTTTTGACTTGTCGAAAGAGGGAGCACCCTCCTTGATGCCTAAGGAAGCCATGTACTTGTATTCGATCAGACCCGGTTATCTGGTGTTCCGTCGAAACGATGCGGCTCTTTTCATGCGGTACAATCCACACCGCTTTGCCCGGCAATTAGGATATAATCAGGGTGTCCCCTTCGAGGCATTCACTGTGGAGCCCAGCCCTTCTTTGGAAGCTGTTCGTGACGCCACCCACCATTTCATGAGGCTGAACACCGGTTCTCATTTCATGATCCCCGAGGCCGACTATATTCCGAGGTGCGTGGGGGCTTTCACGGGTTGTTACCGCCACCGGGTTAGTCCAATCATTGCTGAGGAGAGGAGGATACTTTTTGGGCTTAGAGCTCCCACCCCACTCCAGGCTACGGGAGTCCCGCCGCGACTGTGGACAATGGTTCGCCCTCCCTTGAGGGATACTGGTACCGTACTTATTCCTGAGGCGGCGGATGTGGACTTGACTCTGACAGTTGGTATGCCGATGCGCACTAGAGCTCAGGCAAGGGCTTCTGATAAGGCGCCGGTAGCAGTTTCTGTAGGGTTCCTAGGCACACTAATGAGGTCTCACAAGGCATCAACCATGCCAATTTCAAAAATTACAAGTGCCTACAAACCCTAATACGGATCGTTAACTAGAATTTTAGGCGAAACAAGCAACTAGTTAACAGCTTAACTAAGTGAACGGAAATACAACCTTTGTAGATCCGGTTCTCCACCTCCATAGCTCCGCAATGATGTCCCTCTGCTGTACAAATCGGATCTTGGACTCTAGCATCGGCTTCATCGGAGAAATGGGCGGGCTTGGTCGTCGGCTTCAATGCCGAAGATGATCTACGTCGAGGCATCACTAGATCAAGCTCCCACTTCACCAAGTCAAGAAACTTGTGAAGAAAACACCCTATACTACTTGGCAAGAGGTAGAGGATGAAGAAATAGGAAGTGGGTTCACTTTAGAATTGGATTTCTCACTCTTTTCATCAAGTCACCATTGATGAAGCATGGTTTTCTTCAAGTGGTGAAGAAGAAGAAGATGAATATGATGATAAGTATATTTAAAATAAGAAATAATATGATACTTATCATAATGGTAACCATAGTTAGGTGTAGAGAATAAACCATGGTTAGGGTAAATGGTTAGGTTTAGGAAAAGAACAAGAATGGTCAAGCTTTCAACACTTCATGAAGTTTCCACAAAACTACAAAATAAGCCACCATTCTCTTTATCTTTTCAAAATGAAATAAATAAAATAAATAAATGAATAAGTGAATCAAATCATAACCCTAACCATTACATAACCATGGTTTAATCTAAACATACACCCAAACAATCATGTATCATCAAACATGATACAATCATGTGCACAAAAGTATATCACATATACAACTTGTGAACTATAAGTGAGAAAATCCATTTAAAGTGAACTAATACTAGTTAATGCAAAGTAATATATCAAATATATAATTATGCATTAAATCATTAAATCAACACTTGATTTAACGATCCGGCCATATCGCATATAACCGACTAATATTCAATCTATCGGCTCATCGAATCAATACTTGATTCGATAACTAGGTTATATTGCATACAACCTTTCGATGCATTCATCGCGAGAATAGAATACGGTATCACATAAAACATTATTCTCGGTCCCGCACATATCTCATATGCGCTCCTATTTCGTTTCGCTTGAGCCAGGAAACCTCTGTGTAGGACTCTAAAGACTCGTCAATACGCCGGCAGCAGGTGATGATCATATCAAACACCCACAAGCCGCAAGCGGTCTGCTAAACGTAACGGCCACCTGGGTATTGAGCGATCAGAAGATCGACGAGCAAGCCCGCTCACACTCCTGTGAATCCAACCAGTAACACTTACCGTACAGTCCGGTCTCGTCGTCTGATATGTCGCATATCTCGCCTAAGGGTGGTAAACGTCAGACCCCAACAGCTCGATAAGTCGTGTCGATATGAGGTCTATAACTGTTTGAGAAACTACTGGTAACACTTACCAATAAATCTCAGCAACCCTGGCCAGGGATTTCCGGTTATAGCCAATCGAACACAGCGCAACATCAACCCCTTATACCGGGAGAGACGAATCCCCTCCTATCGCTCATTGCCTCCATGTGACTCGGGACTGTACCCAAAAACCACCGTTTTGCACCCCCTCTTGGACGTGGTAAGGTGGAAATCAAAGCACAGTGGGAACCACATAAGACTCTATGACGATCTCGGGTCAACAGACTACTCTGTACCAGTGTCACCAGAGAACTGCCATCTGACGTAAGGTATAATACCATCTGGGAGTTCTCGGCGAGTCCGTCCAGTGTACCCAGTCTCCACTGAGCACCCGTATATCATCTCCGATGTCAAACACCAATGGATATGGGATCATCCATCGCCCATCTGTATGGGTCGAGAAGGTATACGCTAGTCTACTCTGGTATATCGATGCCCCGTCTCGATATACCCACGACTAGGGACTTTGAAGGATGTACTTATGGACTACCATGTCCCCACTAGTATGATCCGTATCATAGTCCAGGTAGTCAAGTACACATCCTAAGGGCTTTACCAACATGTAACAGAAAGACAATCAGTGTACACGTTAAGGTAAAGATCAACCAGATAGCATACTATCATGTCGAGCAAGAAAGTCCTCCCTATATATGTCCAAGCATCCACTACAATATACATCCTATGTATAATAATGGCCTCTAGGGCATACATATAACTAACAGTTTCATCAGCTGCGGCGTAAGCAATGGCAGTGTCATCATAGGTAGCACCGCCGAGAGAGGATACTGAAGGCAAAGTGGGTCAACGTCGCATCAAAGCACCGAGGGGAAAGAAGCGATCTTCTTCTGGTGTTAGTTCTGGGTCAAAGAGGCGAAAGAAGACGGTCACCAATCTGCTGGACTTTTTAGTGGAATCCGAGCCTATCTTTCAAGATGAACCAATAGCTATGCAAGAGCCGGATGGTGGTCTTCTTTTTCCAGGTTCATCTGCCGAGGAAGCCGCACAATTAGCTGAGGCTATAAGATGCTCCCAGGATGAGACTGAAAATGTGAGGGTCCCGAAGAGGCCTTATCCTGCCGTCATCTACTACGAAGATCCTCCATCGATACGGCGAATATTTATAGGTCCTTTGGAAGAGAGAGGCGAGATAGCCCTTAAGCCGGCTATCTCGGCCGATGCCGAAGATGCGCTGTCGTTGTGGACTGGTGGCCACGGGTCTACCCTCGAACCCCGGCGAGCATACCTCCTCAGGAAGGAACGTCAGCTTGAAAAACCCATATTAGAAGCATCCTGGCATATCGGTATGCATGAGTTCTGTATTTTTCCTTTGGCAAATAATTTGTTTCGCTTTTTACGTCTTCTTATCTTCGTAAAACTTTTGCAGGGACTTCGGCCATGACAGATTATCTGAGTTCGAGTCGCGCCTTGACTATGGACTCTGTAAACATCCCCGATGAGACACCAGTAAGTGTGGAGGGTGTTGATACAGCTGTTCTTCCTGCTACGGAGCTCCCATCGGTGGTTTTCGTTCTCCCGGTGCTTGCTCTCCCGGAAGAGGCATCTTCATTGGCCGCAGATTCAATGGATCTTTCTGGGGACGGCCCCGGGACTATGGGATAGGTAGTCGAGGCCACCGTCCTTTTATTGGAGCCTGAAGCGATGGCCACTGCTCCTCAATTGGAAGCTGTTATACCGGCCCATGTCCCCGATGATGTGCCTGGGGGCATGGAGGAGGCTGCCGAAGCTACTATCCCTCCAGTTCAGAGCGGAAGGAGTATCGAAGGTAGCCTTCTATATTTTATTTTAATAATCTCTCCATCATCTGAACCTTTCTGTCTTTTCAGAATTACGCGGGTTGGCGGCGTCTATCGCTGATCTGTCTCCTAGAAAATCCTTTCAGCGTTTGCTAGAGATGGCTGCTCCGCAGGCAATATCCCCTCAACACATCTTCCTCTCTTCTGGGCAAGGTTAGTGTTGTTTGCCTTCTTCTCACGGCATTATTATTATTTCATATAACGATACTGATGTCTTCTGTAGTTTTGGAAGCCGATGATGAAGTTGAGATTCCTGACGGACCTGGGGATCTTTTGGACCCTTCTTGCATGACTGTAGGTAAGTAAAGTTTCGACGTTGTTCCATCTACTCTTTGCTTGCAAGTCTCGCTGATTGTTTATAAATCTTAACAGTTTTGCCAGTTTTTACCACGCTGGAATCTCGCATCGTCATGCCACCCGGCCCCTATGCTCTACGTGCCTCTGAACGGATGGCAAAGCTAAGCTTTCACTCTTTGTCAGCCTTGATCCAAGACCTTCGTGCTGGTAGTTTGATCACGGCTGAAGAATTTGCCGCCGAAGCCAACAGTTCTCTCCCCTTTCTTGCTGCTTACCATAGCGAAACATTGGTGTAAGTCTGGGTTGAGTTTTGTCGTCGGGTGGAGGCTTGCTTGCATAGTCTTGAATGTACACGCCTTCCTTCAGAGGTTGTGGCTGCAAAGGCGAGCTTGCGGGGATGATTGAACGGTGCACCACAAATATGCTGTCATGCGAGAAAAGGCTCAGTCGAAAATTTTCAGAGAGGAACCTGGCTTCAACTGTGCTGGGGGAACTTCAAGCTGAACTTACGGCCAAGACCACTCGTGCGTATGAACTCTGGCGGGTGCTTCAAGAAGCTATCAGGGAGGTGGTAGCTATTGATAAAGCCGTCATTTTTACCCGCGAGATGGTTGAAGCCCATAAGGTCACTGAATAGGAGCATGAAAGCCGTCTTGCCTCGTACCAGGCCCAACAGTCTCAAACGGAGGCCCGTTTTGTAGCGATAACAAATTATGAAGCCGAGGCCCAGTGGAAAAAGGATGAACTGACAAATCTGTTATATCGTCCGCCGGCTTGAAAAATTGTATATTTTCCCTTTTATTCTTCTTTTGTACATACTCCTAAATGAGAGTATTTTTTTTGATTCTTTCATAGATTGTAATTTGTATTCATTTTGATTCATGAATAAAAGACATATTTTCCTTGTCTCCCTCTGTCATTTTTCCTCTTTGCTATATTGTCGTTATGTTACTCTGGCAAACGTAGAGAATATTTCGTCCTGGCCTTCTTATAGGGTATCGATGGCTTAGGAAGCAGGTTCAGGTCTGCTGCCCAAGGCTTTCCAACTTTATCAATCGTGAGGATCTCAAAAAGATTTTTCTTCCTACGAGTCGAGAGGATCTTGTAGGTGTATTTTCTCCTTAGGAATTGTGGGGATTCCTAAGTGTGTTTTCTCTTAAGAGTCGTAAGGATCTCACAAGAGAATTTTCCCGCCTATAAGTCGAGAGAACTTGTAAGTGGTTGTTTCCCTCTTCGTCGATGTTCGACTTCGGAGAGTGTGAACCGTGAATAGTATGCAAGAGTCCATCTTGGACTGACTTGCAGGGCCCCAGTGCTTAGGAAACAGGTTTTTTAATCCCCATTGCCTAAGGCTTTACCTTACGAGTCGAGACGAATCAAGAAATTCTCGCAAGGATGTCCTAATGTCACAGTTAACCTCTGCTCTATACGATAGAGGTCCGTTAGGGTCTGTGGTACTAGGGTTGTGTTCGTCGTACCGTCGCGTTGGCTGATGTATTCCTCGATAGGCAATTTTGCTGTTCGAGTAGCATTGCGACTGTCGTGTCTCTGATCCCTTCAGGGGCTGGACAAGACGTCTTAAAGCAATCTTCCAGGTAGTATTACCGTCGAAAGAACAAGCGTTAGGTATATTCTATGTCGCTTTTTACTTGAGGTTAGGCTCAGTTTGGGAGCCCCGATGAGTCATAACCACTCTGCGCTGGTGTGGGATGATCTCCGATAGTCTTTCACGTTTTATATGAGTTGCCGTCAAGACCCTGAAGCTAGGAATATTGCCTTCGCTTCGTTTGCTGGCATTGCGTCTGCTGTATCGAGACGAATGTCGCGCTTGTCTCTAGGTTGTTGGTGAACCGTCGAGGTTTGGAACTAAAGACTTTGCAGTGGCTCCATTGTTTGATTGTCGCGTCTGAATCCTGCTGGAGGAAGGACGTTGCGGTGACATCTCGTCTGCTGTATCGAGACGAACGTCGAGGTGGTGACCACTCCGCGCTGGTGTGGGATGATCTCCGATAGTCTTTCAGGTTTTATATGAGTTGCCGTCAAGACCCTGAAGTTAGGAATATTGCCTTCGCTTCATTTGCCGGCATTGCGTCTGCTGTATCGAGACGAATGTCGCGGTTGTCTCTAGGTTGTTGGTGAACCGTCGAGATTTGGAACTAGGGACTTTGCAGTGGCTCCGTTGTTTAATTGTCGCGTTTGAATCCTACTGGAGGAAGGACGCTGCGGTAACATTTCGTCTGCTGTATCGAGACGAACGTCGAGGTGGGGAACACTTTGCGCTGGTGTGGGATGATCTCCGATAGTCTTTCAGGTTTTATATGAGTTTCCGTCAAGACCCTGAAGCTAGGAATATGGTCTTTGCTTTGTTTGCTGGCATTGCGTCTGCTGTATCGAGACGAATGTCATGGTGGTGATCACTTCGCGCTTGTGTGGGATGATCTCCGATAGTCTTTCAAGTTTTATATGAGTTGCCGTCAAGACCCTGAAGCTAGGAATATTGCCTTTGCCTCATTTGCTGGCATTGCGTCTGCTGTATCGAGACGAATGCCGTGGTTGTCTCTAGGTTATTGGTGAACCGTCGAGATTTGGAACTAGGGACTTTGCCGTGGCTCCGTTGTTTGATTGTCGCGTCTGAATCCTGCTGGAGGAAGGACACTGTGGTGACATCTCGTCTGCTGTATCGAGACGAACGTTGAGGTGGTGACCACTCCGCGCTGGTGTGGGATGATCTCCGATAGTCTTTCAGGTTTTATATGAGTTGCCGTCAAGACCCTGAAGCTAGGAATATTGCCTTTGCTTCGTTTGCTGGTATTGCGTCTGCTGTATCGAGACGAATGTCGCGGTGGTGATCACTCCGCGCTGGTGTGGGATGATCTCCGATAGTCTTTCAGGTTTTATATGAGTTGCCGTCAAGACCCTGAAGCTAGGAATATTGCCTTTGCTTCATTTGCTTTGGCGTTGCGTCCGAATCCTGTTGGAGGAAGAACGCTGTGGTGACATCTCGTCTGCTGTGTTGAGACGAATGTCGAGGTGGATTGTTGATGAACCGTCGAGGCTTGGAACTAGGGACTTCGTCGTGACTCTGTTGTTTTGATTGTCGCGTTTGAGTATTGCTGGGATGAGGAGGAACGCCGTTGTGTGTCTCCAGGCTTTAGATGTTTCCATCGAGACTTGGCTCTCTTTCCGATGGAGCATGGTGAGATGATATGGTTCCCTCTTTGTTTGTGCCTCTGGATTGTCTACAGGGATCGATGTGATCTTATCTGTAGGGCAAAATGTTTCATTTTATATATTTTTTTCTTTTATATTTCCGCGATGCTCTATCATTTCAGCTTTTTTTTTATATCGCGAAAGTCGCGATTGCCCAATCATTTCGGCTATTTTTCGCGGTGCCCAATCATTTCGGCTATTTTTTTCTTTTTACTCGCTGCTTTTTATTGCGAGTTGCCCAATCATTTCGGTTGTTTTGTATGCGTATATTTTACTTGCTGATTTCGTTGCATGTTACCCCATCATTTCGGCTATTTCATATGCATTTTTGACTCGCTGATTTTTTTATCGCGAGTATGGGCTTGGAATTTGATACTGATTTAGGCATCAGTATCGCTACAACTGGGATATTTCCAGGGGCGAACCATCATTTGCCTTTGTCGGTTCGAACAAAGGTGGCATAGCAAACAGGGTTAAGATCCTGTCGACTAAGGCTTTTGACTTCATGAGCCGTAAGGGTCTCATAAAGGTATTTCTCCCTACGAGTCGTGAGGATCTCGTAGGTGCATTTTTTCCTTAAGAATCATGAGGATTCTTAAGTGTATGGTCTCTTATAAGTCGTAAGGATCTCACAAGAGTGCTTTCTCCTTATAAGTCGAGAGGACTTACAAGTGTCGCTCACCATATGAAGATATCCTTCGTCAGTGGTGGGACTCTGTTAGGGAAATGTTTATTCGTGCCCGTGGATTGTATACAAAGGTCAATATTGAACAGCTTGTAGGGCAACATTGGAGGTTGTGATGGCTTAAGAACAGGTTCAGATCCCTGTAGCTTAAGGCTTTTGAATTCTATGAGCCGTGAAGGTCTCAAAGGAGAATTCTCCTTACGAGTCGTGAGGATCTCGTAAGTGTAATTTCTCCTTAGGAATCGTGGGAATCCCTAAGTGTGTTGCTCCCTTTTGAGTCGTAAGGATCTCACGCAGGTATTTTCTCCTCACAAGGTCGAGAGGACCTTACAAGTGTGTATTAACGAGATTGCGCCCTTTCGGGTTTTCACAAAACTCGCGGGTAGCCCTGCTGTTTTTACTCTCGGAGCCCTTTCGGGTTTTCATCCGTGCCCATCTCGCTTATAGACATACAGTTTTCTTTCTTTTTTTTATTTTATATTTTTTTTGTGTCAGCCTTGGGATGCTGCGGTCCGTAGTAGTTTATAGACGTCTCGGTCAATAGCCAGTTTTTAGGACATAGTGGTCCATCGTTAGTTTAAGGATGTTTCGGTCCGTTTGCTGGCTACTACTTATAGAGTTTGGGCTTAGAAAGATGGCGAGTGGACATAGACGTCTTCATCCATCGTTGACCTAGGCCATGACTCGTCAGGCGTAGTATTTTTTTAGGAATCGATCGTTTATTGGCCTGAAGGGTCTTTCGCCATGCATGTCCATGAGGAGATAGGCTCCACCCTGGTAAACTTTGTCTATGATGTACAGACCTTCATAGTTCGGCTCGAATTTCCCTCGTTTGGCATGATTGGGGATCATGGGTCTCTTGACCACTAGCACGAGTTCGCCTTGGCGGAATGTTCTCGGCCTAGTCAATCTCTCATACGAGCACGTCATCTTTGCTTTGTAAGCTTCCATGTTTTGCTGTGCCATGAGCCGAGTTTCATCGAGGGCATCAAGCTCCTCAAACCGAAGATGAGCATTCTCTTCGTCCGTTAACTCGTAATGAACTACCACTCGTAAAGAGGGTAGCTCTATCTCCAGGGAGAGTACTTCTTCAGTGCCGAATACTAATGCATAGGGCGTTGTGCTTGTGGCCGTTTTGAATGTGGTTCGATACGCCCAGAGAGCTTCATGCAGTCTCTCGTGCCAGTCTCTCTTATTTCTGGTCATCGTCTTTTTCACGATCTTCGTCAAGGTTTTGTTGAAAGTCTCAGCTAAACCGTTAGCTCGGGGATTATAGACCGAAGAGTATCTCCAGTCTATGTTATGCTGTTGTGCGAAGCGGCTGATTTTATGGCTTCTGTAGGCCGGCCCGTTATTGGAGATAATCCGTCGCGGAGTGCCGAACCGATATATGGCATGTTTCTTGAAAAAATGGAGAATATTCTCCGTCTTCACTTCCCTCAGCGGTACTGCTTCTGCCCATTTGGAGAAGTAATCAGTTGTCTCCAAAATGAATCGATGTCCTCTGGACGATACTGGTTCGATGGGCCCGATTATGTCGGTTCCCCATATTTCGAACGGCCATCTAGCCACCGTTTGATATAGTGGATTTGGATGCTGGTGGATAAAGTCCCCGTGAATTTGGCACGAGTGGCACTGCTTCACGTATTCAAGGCAGTCCTGGATCATCGTGGGCCAATAGTAGCCCATCCTTTTGATCTTCTGCTTCATCTTTGGCCCGGCCTGATAAGAACCCCAGAGTCCGTCGTGAGTTTTTTGGACGACTCTCTTTGCTTCTTCCGACCCCAGGCAACTTAGCCATAGAGAGTCGAACGATCTCTTGTACAAAGTATCATTGACGAAGGCAAAAGACAGAGCTCGTTTCATGAGCTGACGTCTTGAGGATGCATCTTCAGGTGTTCGTCGGGATTTGAAGTAGTCTATAAAGACTTCTCTCCAATCCTTAGCATTTTCCTGATCTTTTATTTGTAAGACTGTTTGCTTGGTCGCTTCCTTTTTTTCAGACGATTCCGAAGATATTTCTGCCGGTGCAAGAACTCGACGGCTTTGTACTACGATCCTTACATCATCGAGGTTTTCGTCAGCCAGTTCTTTAGCGAGTTTGGCTAATGCATCCGCCTTGCTATTTTCCGCACACGGTATGCTTTCCAGGGCGTAGGTAGGAATTTGAGCCAGCAATTGTTGCACTTTCTCACCGTACTTTACCAACTCTGGTTTGCACATTTCATAGTCACCATTTACTTGACTAACGACCAGCTGAGAGTCTCCGTATATGAAGAGGTTTTCGATTCCCATGTCGACAGCGATCTGAAGACCTGCTATCAAAGCTTCGTATTCGGCTTCGTTGTTTGTCCTCGGCTCTGTCAAGGAAAAGGCAAAGCGCATTATCCCTCCTCGTGGAGTCGCGAAGATGAGGCCTACCCCTGATTTGATTATGGGGGTGCTTTGTTTGCTCTTCTTCATGGAAGATACTCCATCGAAGTAGAGTTCCCACCGGGTATCATTCTCTCTTCTCTCCCTGTCGATCGTGTCAAACGCGTGCTCGTCGGGCAATTCGCAGTTCAAAAGAGAATCGGCAGGTATCGGATGCTCAGCGAGGAAGTCAGCGATGGCCTGGCCTTTCACTGCCTTGAGGGGTCGGTATGTCACTGAGAATTCCATTAAGAGTAGGGCCCACTTAGCGAGCCGTCCTGTTAGTATGTCTCTTGACATCAAATATTTGAGAGGATCCACCTTTGAAATGAGATAGACCTCATACGCCAACGCATAGTGTCTGAGCTTTGTTATCGCGAAGATCAACGCCAGGCAGTGTTTTTCAATGGGGGAGTAATTGTTTTCTGCCCTCAGGAGAACTCGACTCAAATAGTAGAGGGCTCTTTCCTTCCCTTGGTCATTCTCTTGTGCCCATAGCGCATCTAAGGAACCTTCAAGGGCAGTTGTATATAGAATGAGGGGTTTTCCCTTGACTGGAGCAGTCATCACCGGAGGATTCTGTAGGTATTGCTTGATTTCGTCCAGTGCGCATTGGCATTTACGATCCCAGACGAACGGGGTTCCCTTCTTCATCAAGTGACTGTAGGGGCGGCATTTTCCGGAGAGGTTGGCTATGAACCGCCGGATATACGTGAGCTTCCCTTGGAGAGACCGCAGTTGCTTCAAAGTTCGTGGGGAGGGCATTTCCATAATCGCCTTGATCTTTGACGGGTCGATTTCGATGCCTCGATGTCGTACAATGAACCCTAGGAATTTACCCGATGAGACTCCGAATGCGTATTTGAGAGGGTTCATCTTCAGATTGTATTTCCGAAGGCGTTGGAACACTATTTTTAGATGCTCTTAATGCTCTTCGTGTGATTTTTTTTTTACCACGTGGTCGTCGATATAACATTCGACAATCTCGTGTATAAGGTCATCAAAGATCTTCGTCATGGCCCTCTGATAGGTGGCACCGGCGTTTTTTAGACCGAAGGGCGTCACTTTGTAGTAGAATATGCCTAGCGGAGTCCGAAAAGCGGTATGCTTCTGGTCTTCGGGATGCATTTTTATCTTATTGTATCCTGATGAGCCGTCCATGAAGGAGAAAACTTCGTGAGTGGGCGTATTATCTATCATCAGCTCGGTGACCGGTACTGGAAAATCGTCCTTCGGGCAAGCTTTGTTGAGATCCCGAAAGTCCACGCATATGCGCACCGTCCCATTTTTCTTCATCACTGGGACGATGTTGGCGATCCAGTCAGGATATTGAACCTCTTGGATGAAACCGGAGTCGATTAGCTTCTTGACCTCGGCATTGATGTTCATCTCAAGCTCGAGCCGAATTTTTCTCGGTGCTTGTTTGATCGACTTGACGTCCGGAGATATCGCCAATTTGTGGACGGCTATTTTCGGATCCAATCCGGGCATCTCGAAATAGTTCCATGCGAAATAGTCTTTATACTGCATGAGCACGTGTTTGAGCGTAGCCACCTTTTCTTCAGACAACAATTCACCGACGAACGTCGGCCGTGGGTCGTTTGTCCTTCCCAAGTCTATTTTTCTGAGGTCGTCTGCAGTAGTATGTATCCCGTCTTCCAGCTCTTTTGGCGCCGGTGGAAATTCTGAAATCAACTCATCTTCCTCATTTTCGAAGCACCAAGAGAGGCCATCCATATTCTCGGGTTCTTCTTCTGACAGCGTTATCGCGTGACAGGTACGAGATCGTTTTCAAGACCGACGTTGATCTGGTTCTACTCTCATTGAATAAGCGGCATTTAATTCATGCTTCCGTGGCGGACTCACCCTCCAACTGTTGGATAGAGCGAATCTGCCGAGTTGATACTGGTCTTCAACCTAGTCTTTGAAGGTGAAGCAGTCTTCAATAAGATGTCCTATCGCTCGGTGATAGGAGCAATAGTTTGAGTGATGAACCTCATTTGCTTGATCGGGGTGCTTGGACTCCGGGATCGTAATCATCTGATGTTTCATGACGAGGTCGAAGATTTTCTTTGTTTTTTCTTGGGGAAAAGAATATGCTCGACTCATCTTCTTTATAAGAGACGGATCTCAGCTGCTCGATTTTCGATCGCGTGACTTCTTGGATCTGCTTCGTTGCTGTTGAACGTTTTTTCCGTTCTTCAGTTTGTTTTTGTTTTTGCGTCGGGTCTTCTGTATGACAGACTAGCAATGAAAGGCATCGTCATTCTTTGTAGCCTGCTGAAGGAGGCGTTGCGTCCTGGCTTTCTTGTAGATGGCCATTTCGCGGTTATGATCATCCCGGACCTTTTGACCCGCTTCCCTTATTAGCTTGTCCATATGTTCTTCAAACGACTTGGCATTTTCATGGCGGGACCTCGTTTTGGTTCAAGGTTAGCGTCTTTTAACAGAACATCTCCTTCTTCATCGAAGTCATGTATGACGTAACTGCCATGGACTCCTTTCTTGGATCGAATATATCCAAGCACGATCGTTTCCATTCTCCTGGTGGGCAATTTTCGATAGATTCCGGGGACGTTCCAGATCCTATTGTAGAACTGAGCTTGTCGAGTAGTCTGTTTAAAAGATACGCCTTGGTGCCTCAACAGCCTCTTCAATCCTTCTGTGTAGTATCTGGGCAGTCGGATGGGCTGAAGTCTGTCAAGTGTCGAATCGGAACCATGCCAGACTTCTTTCTCCACTTTGGTTTCCGTAGATTGATAAAAGAGGATCGCCTTTTCATCTCTTCGCCTGGGAGGGACGTAGAACGTCTACAGTTCCTGCACACTATAGGTTTCAAGTGCATCGAGCTCTTTATAATGCTCTTGCGGAACCATGGCAATTTGTAAACTTCGATCATCGCCAGCGAAGGCTTGTATTGATGGTCGAGCAGAGAATACTGCATTGATTTCGTCTTCAGAGTCACTGCCGAAGACCAACATAGGGGTGGACGGTCCTGGCTTGGTGTATTGGGGCAGCCCGGAATAGATTATCTCTTCATCCTCCTCGGTATCGCTCCCGAAGACCGGAATGGTGGTGATAGCTTTTTGTTTGCTCTCCGGTTTGCGACATCTTTCTGTGTCTTCGAAATCTGGCAGGAAGTACTTGGCATATTCATATTTGCAGACTTCGTTCATGGAGAATGGGTTTAGTTCCCCCGTCACAGTGTACTCGAGACCATCTTTGAAGTACTTCATACACTGATATTGTGTAGAAGGGATAATGTTGTACTCGTGTAACCAAGGTCTGCCGAGCAAAGCGTTGTAGCAAGTATTCACGTCAATGATGTGGAAGTTGATGTCGGTGACCAGCAACCCAAAGCGTAACGTCAGAATCACAGACCCAAGCATCCGTGATGACTGAGAGTCAAACCCGAAGATAGTGATCTTATCCCGAGTGAGGTGTTGAACGCTCATGCATATCTCCTTCAACACCCTTATATTGAGAAGGTTGACGGAGGACCCATTGTCCACCAGGATTTTGCCTATCTTGATGTCATGAAAGTATCCGGTGACATATAGCGGACGGTTATGCTCACACGTCCCGAGAAGGAGGTCCTCATCGCCGAAAGTGATGCCAGCAGTATGTACTTCCTCCAACTCGTCCTTTATCTTTTCTTCGGCGAGGAAAGCTTGAAACTGTCCGGGGTCTTGTAACGCTTTGATTAGGGAGTCTCGCACCTCTTTAGATAGCAGAAGGGCATCGAGAATGCTCAACTGTGAAGGAATCTTTCTCAGGTGTGCTAGAACGTTATAATCCACCTTGCTTTTCTTGGGTGGGTCTTTGGCTGCCAGCTCTTCGACGACTCGATCATCGAGGGCAATATCCTCAGGGACTTTTTCTTTCCCTTTATCCTTTTTATTCGATCCCTTGTTTGCGGGTCCGAAATTCTTTTCAGGTAATGTGCGATTACACAGCTGGATGTTCTCGCAGGTCTTCATTTCTTCTGCCTCGGAGGTAGATTCCTTGAAGAGAGGGCCAAGGGGTATTTCTTCATCAGAATCGCTCCCGAAGGTAGGAACTTGCGATCCCTTGCTATCAACCATGTGACAGTTGCCGGCAGTTCTTCTACGCTCATCTGTCGTGCCCCATTGTTCTCGACGAGTTTTGCGTTTCATCCGCTTGAACTGCTGTTGATGAGCAACGTATCCCAGCCACTAATTTTTAAAGGTGTTGCATTCCTCAGTAGGGTGCGTGGTCTTTCGATGGAATAAGCAGTAGTTTGGATGTGCATCCCCTTCGTCAAGGTTATCCCATCATGAGTGTTTCCTTCGGAGGGTGGCAGCTTCATTCCCATCGATATGGCTTTAGTGAACCGTTTCTTCGTCTTGAACTTGCTTTTGTTAGTTATATGTATGCCCTAGAGGCCATTACTATACATAGGATGTATATTGTAGTGGATGCTGGGACATATATAGGGAGGACTTTCTTGCTCGAGATGATAGTATGCTATCTGGTTGATCTTTACCTTAACGTGTATGCTGATTGTCTCTCTGTTACATGTTGGTAAAGCCCTTAGGATCTGTACTTGACTACCTGGACTATGATGCGGATCATACTAGTGGGGACATGGTAGTCCATAAGTACATCCTTCAAAGTCCCTAGTCGTGGGTGTATCGAGACGGGGCATCGATATACCAGAGTAGACTAGCGTATACCTTCTCGACCCATACAGATGGGCGATGGATGATCCCATATCCATTGGTGTTTGACATCAGAGATGATATACGGGTGCTCAGTAGAGACTGGGTACACTGGACGGACTCGCCGAGAACTCCCAGATGGTATTATACCTCACGTCAGATGGCAGTTCTCTGGTGACACTGGTACAGAGTAGTCTGTTGACCCGAGATCGTCATAGAGTCTTGTGTGGTTCCCACTGTGCTTTGATTTCCATCTTACCACGTCCAAGAGGGCGTGCAAAACGGTGGTTTTTGGGTACAGTCCCGAATCACATGGAGGCAATGAGCGATAGGAGGGGATTCGTCTCTCCCGGTATAGGGAGTTGATGTTGCGCTGTGTTCGATTGGCTATAACAGGAAATCCCTGGCCAGGGTTGCTGAGATTTACTGGTAAGTGTTACCAGTAGTTTCTCGAATTGTTATAGACCTCATATCGACACGACTTATCGAGCTATTGGGGTCTGACGTATACCACCCCTAGGCAAGATATGCGACATATCAGACGATCAGACCGGACTGTACGGTAGTGTTACTGGTCGGATTCACTGGAGTGTGAGCGGGCTTGCTCGTCGATCTTCAGATCGCTCAATACCCGGGTGGCCGTTACGTTTAGCAGACCGCTTGCGGCTTGTGGGTGTTTGATATGATCATCGCCTGCTGCCGGCGTATTGACGAGTCTTTAGAGTCCTACACAGAGGTTTCCTGGCTCAAGCGAAACGAAATAGGAGCGCATATGAGATATGTGCGGGACCGAGAATAATGCGTGTATGTGATACCGTATTCCATTCTCGCGATGAATGTATCGATTAGGTTATATGCGATATACCCTAGTTATCGAATCAAAGGTTGATTCGATAAGCCGATACATAGGATACTGGTCGGTTATATGCGATATGACCGGATCGTTAAATCAAGTGTTGATTTAATGATTTAATGTATAATTATATATATTTGATATATTACTTTGCATTAACTAGTATCGGTTCACTTTAAATGGATATTCTCACTCGGGTGTGCGCATTGCATATGCGATATGATTTTGTGCACATGTTTGTATCATGTTTGATGATGCATGCTTTTTGGTTAAGTATAAAGAATTAAACCAAGGTTAAGTTGTTGATTAGGGTTTTACTTATTCACTTATCTTATTTATTTATTCATTTTGAATAAATTGGAAGATAAATGAATGGTGGCTACTTTTGTTTTTAGTTGAAGTTTCATGAAGCTTTGACTTGATGACTTTTTTGTTCTCATCCTTAACCCTAACCATCAACCCAACCTTAGTCAATTCTCTACACTTAACTAAGGTAAAGATTATGATAAGTATTGTTTTATTTTTCTATTTAATAGATCTTATCATATTCTTCTTCTTCTTCTTCTTCCCTTCAAGAAAAAGCTTCACAAGCTTTAATGGCAAAGTGAGAATTAGAGTGAGAAATCCAATTCTAAAGTTTACCCACTTCCTATTTCTTCATCCTCTACCTCTTGCCAAGTAGTAGAGTGTGTTTCCTTCACAAGTTTTTAGGGCTTGGTGAAGGTGGAGCTTGATTTAGCGATGCCTCGACGTAGATCATCTTCGGCATGGACATCGACGACCTAGCTCGCTTTTTCTCCGACGAAGCCGACTCTAGAGCCCGGATTCCTTTTGGACAGCGGAGACGACTTCGTTGCGGAGCTATGGAGGTGGAGCACCGGATCTACAAAGGTTGTATTTCCGTATCTCTTAGTTAATTGTTAACTAGTTATCTTTTCGCCTAGTTTTCTAGCAAACGATCCGTAGTCGGGTCTCTCGGCACCTAGAATTTTTGAAATTGGCATGGTTGATGCCTTGTGAGACCTCATTAGGGTGCCTAGGAACCCTACAGCTTTTGCTGGCGACAGAAGTGCTTTGATTTGGTTGGGGGTATTTCATGACCCATGACTTCTTTAAATTGACGCCGACTCCTGGCCTTTTCGAATATAGCCATTTCGCGTTCTCGATCATCCTTGTTTTTCTGACGGGCTTCGTGCAGCAGTAGGTCAATGATCTTGTCAGACAATTCCAAGGGTTTTGATTCCGGTTCTAGATCCGCCCCCCAGTTTCTTTGCATCAGGTGCTTCTTCACCATCTATCGACGAGTAAGAGATCATGTGGCAGCATGCCACATAGCCCTCAGTTTCATCTGTCGAGTCCTCTCCCCCGTCATTGTCATCGTCTCTGTCCTCAAGGATGTGGTCGAGAAAATCTTGGAGCGTGACCGGGGTTTTTGCAGGTCCGTGCGTTTGTCAGCAGGCTTCATGGGCTTTTTGGTTTTCTTCTTTTTCTTCGAAGACTTTGACGGCTGGGCCTGAGCGTTTTGATTATCGCTACCAATTTTTGGTGTCGGGCGCGGCTTCAGCATTCCCTCGACGATCTCGGGTTTTAGCTGATTTTTCTACCTGATCGCTGGGCATGTTTGAAGATCTTTCAGCATCCTTGTCGTCTTGGCTGAAAGAGCGACCTCCCATGGAGCTTCTTCAACAAAAGAGCATGATGCCCCCGGCGTGTCCTCCCTTTTTAGAGCGTGCGGTTGAGGCGGGTTTACTTTCCAGTTCTCGGACAGTGCGAATTTGCCCTGTTGGTATTGGTCTTCAATCCAGCATTAAAGACGAATCAATCTTCAATTGGATGGCTTACTGTTCAGTGGTAAGGGCAGTAATTGGGATTGTTAGCATCGCCGAGCTGCAGTGGACGTCTTGGATCTGGCAGATTGATGAGCCTGTTGCGCACTACCAGCTCGAACAGTCTCTTTGTTTTCTCCTGCGGAAATGAGTAGGGACGTCCTAGTCTCTCCTCGAAGGATTGGCGTGGACGCACGTTGCTTCGGCGAATAATCGGTTTTAAGTTGCTCGGCTGTTGTTGAGTATTGGCGACAAAGGTCCCTTTCCCTTTGCCCTTTTCATTCCGCGGCTCTATCTTTGAAAAGGAAGGCTTATGACCTATCTGGTCCATTTGGGCCAGCTTATCAATCAAAGTCTGGAAGGTGGTCGGCTTGAAGAACATCATGAATTGGGATATGGTCGCCTGGGGATCGAGGGTTCCCACAAACATGCCCACTGCAGGAGCCTCTTCGATGCGCTGTTCGCACTTCGACCATAGATTCCGCCACCGTATCACGTACTGGACCCAAGTTTCTCCCGGCTTCACCCTGGCATTGATCAGCGCCGTGATTGGGGTATGTTTGCTAGTGCTCGCAAAACGTTGGGTGAATAGCAGCTCCATCTCTGCAAATGTCTTGATAGAGTCATTCAGGAGTTCCGAATACCACTCGAATACTGTCTCCAACAAGCTGCCAACAAACTGGCGGAGCAGTAGTTTATCATCACCTCCAGTATTACCGCACAAGGCTCTAAATTGAGCAACATGTTGGTGCGGGTTCCCCGTCCCCTTATATACATGGAATTTAGGGATCGTATATCCCGGCGGGTACTTTATTTGATCGTACCAACCTGGATAGGGTCGTCCAGTCTTAACAAGCTGACCGGCCACTTCATTCACCTGTGAGCTCGTATCTGTTGAGTGATGTAATCATCCAGGGCGGCTTTGGAGATGGTCTCCTCTTTGGCTGCTGAACAAGCCGGAAGAGGGTTCGATGTCTCCCCTCGGTCATCTTCGAGGACAATCGGAGGGTGTTCAGCCGGAGGATCCGGCTGTATCATCATCCCGTCCATGTCTTGGAAGAGAAGCGCCATTCATTTTATATTGGCCGCTTGTTCCGCTGCTTCTCTGTCCTTCTTTTCGAGGATTTTGCGGAGGAAGTCAGCATCGGTTTCCTGTTCTTGACGTTGTTCCGACGACATTTCCAGGCTTTCTTTTGGCCCAGTGAGTATGGCCATTTGCGTTAACATTTCCTGGAGCTTCTGTTGTTGCTCCTGGGCCTTTGTTACGGATCTGGTGAGTGGTCGATGACCCATAGAGATACGGCTGTCTTCTTTCCCGGATGTCATATAGATAGTATGTACCACCATGCCCCCAGACTTGGGGCGTTTGGGTTCAGCGGCCTTGCGATTCGTCGCAGACTCAGGGATTTTCTCCGGCCTTCTCCTCTTGTAGGCGGTCGAAGTTGAGGGGTCCATTACAGTGGGCACCCAAATAGCTGTCGCCTTCTGTAGCTTGACAGGGTGGTCTTCTTCTTGCCGAACCTTCATCTTTTTCTATCGGCGGGGATAGTCTTGATATATCACGGAGTCCTGGACCTGTCACCAAACTTTATAAATTTTAGAGAACATCCGCTGAGGGCGCTGTTCTAGCTTCGCCTTTGTAGCGCTCTCCATTGGTGGAGGAGACATTTTCAATACAGCAGTCGGAGAGTTTTTGCGTACCCTCCTAAGTAGTTCAAAGTTGTTCCCAGTTAGAACAGCAGCATCAACTTCCACCATTTGAGCCGGCGGAGTCAGTCCAGAAGGAGAGCTGCCCCCAGCTTTCCTCACTCGGCGGCAGTAATGACGTCGAGCATATCTCGCAGACGGTATTGGTTCAGCTGTAGGGGTGACTTGATCGTGCCTCCTGTTCTGGTCAGGTGCTGTTATTGGCGCCAACCTATTGAAAATGGATGTCTGCTGAGCGGGGATAGCCAACCTATCGAAGGCAGACTTTTGAGCAGGAGGAGCAGTCTTGGTGACTTCGTTTGGAGCGGGAGCCGAAACAGTCCGTCTTGCAAAGACCGACTCCTTAGCAGGGGAAGCCGCTTTGGCGACTTCAGGAGCAGGAATGGCTATCCTCTTCGGGATAACCCCTTCCGGTATCGCGGGCTTCTTCACAAGCCCATTGGAGCTTCGGCCCAATCTGTTAAAGACTGAGGCGCTTGGTTTGGGCGACCGGTTAAGAGGGGCTGCAGTAGTTGTGAGCCGATCAAAGACCGACTTCTTCTTAGCTTCTTGAGATGGCAGTGGTGTGTTGAAGCTTATGGGTGGGAGCATGGTCCCAAAGAATAGCACTGTAGTGGCTTGCGTCACCTGGTCCACCGGCATTGCAAAAACGGAGGTCGCCTGAGGCCCGTAGGTCACTTCTCCAGCGAGGACAGAGTAAGAGTTGTTGCAGTTAGTACAGTTTGAAGCCATTGATCTTCTGTTTTCTGCACGGAGCAAGACACCCAATCTTAGTACTTCAAATCTAAAGGCAACCATGTCAAACCGTGACTTGTTCGCAAAACACGACACACGAAGTGTTGAGTGGAAAGAGGAAGAGGTTCCACCGGGCGTGCCAGAATCTGTTTTCCGCCGAAAAGACGTGACCAGGACGTTGGGACGTCCGGCCTGAATTTTGAGGGCAGATTCTATTTGGTGCTATCCGTCCACCTCTCCGAAGATGCCAAGTTGATTTATGACACCATGTAACGAAGGTTTAAACAGATGCGGCCGATATAGCAAAATTCGTCAGACTCCCCCTCGTTGAAGGGTTTTTGATTATGGGGACGCTCTTCCCTGCAGGCGCAAGCCCCTGCAGTTAATTACGCTACCGCATCACGGTAACAACTTTCTCCTTCTCCAGATGGCCGCTTCGCGTCGTGTGTGTTTGTTTTATTTTTGGTTTCCCGTGGATTGTATACGGAGACAAATTTATGTTGTCGCCCGTAGTGCGTGGATTAGTTCAAATCCGTATTTTCTTAGATTTGAGTTTGGGTTGGGTTTAAGGATCGTTAACATTTGAGACTAAGATCAATTTAAACGTTTGTTAAGGACACGTTAGTCTAATTTTAGACTAAGATCTACTTAACAGGATCATTTAGATCCAACAAAAGAGCATTTGGGCTCTATTGTTTAGTTTAGGGACTTTGCGGTCCATTGTTAGTTTAAGGACATTACGGTCCAATATTAGTTTAAGGACATTACGGTCCATGGGCTTAAGGACCCCACAGTCCAAGGTTAAGGACATCATAGTCCATGGGCTTAAGGACCCCACAATCCAAGGTTAAGGACATCATAGTTCATGGGCTTAGGGACCCCACAGTCCATAGTTTAAAGACGTCATAATCTATAAAGTTTAGGGACATCATAGTCCATGAGTTTAAGGACCCCACAGTCCGTAAAGTTTAAGGACATCATAGTCCATGAGTTTAAGGACCCCACAGTCCGTAGTATGTTTGGTTATCGGGACCCGTCATCTCTCTGAAGACGTTGAAGGATTAAAACGACAAATATCAAATGAGTGAAGAGATGTACCCTTAAACCAATGTTGGTTAGGAGATCTGTAGTCCAATTTGGGACTAAGATCAATTAATTAGATTATGAGCACATGGGCTCAGTTAAATCTGAATTGAGGACTTATGGCTAACTTAGGCTAAGTCCAATTAGGTTTAAAATGTTGGACCTTTGTTTGGGCTGCTGAACATTTTTCTGGGCTCGACCCCTCTTTATTTAGCAATGCTAAGCATGGGTCTGGATTCTGACAATATTTTTGTCTTTTATTGAGTGCTGAGCACTCGTATGCCATATGAGATGATCAATTTTGGAAGACAAGAGTGTTTTGAGGTTTAGTCAAATGGGAGTCTTGCTCTGGAAGACTTAGCTAATTTGGGCTGATACTGGTTTGAATATAGTGTTAAACATTAGCACATATTTGGCGATCATGTGTTCCCACGTGATGCAAAATAGTGTCGAACACTAGGGATGGAGTGCTTAAAATAGTGTTAAACACTAAAAAAATGAAGCGCTCACGTGAGGACACGTGAGGCGCTCTAGGATTGGGCCTTTTATTTTCAGAATATTCAAATAAATGTTAAACACTTAATCTTTATGATCATCACGTGTGAACACGGGATGGTGCCCATGCATTGGGTATTAACTCCTCAGTTTTACCTCGTTTTCTCTTTTTTAAAGAGGTGTTTGTTAGGGGTCACGTGGGGCCACGTGAGGCGCCCAAAATCTGTCTTGACTTGGTTTTGTTCTCTTTATTTTGAGGAATTTATCCAAAGGTCTCGTGGGAGCACGTGACCCCATCTCATTCATTCTTTTTTATTTGACCATTGAAGGGAGGGTCACGTGTTGCCACGTGATCATATTGGATAATTGATCTTTTTACGTGCATAAAAAGTCTAAGTCCCTTGTTTAAGAATTAAATTTTTTTGTAGGGTTAAACCCTAATTTTATTTAGAGAAATTAAATTCCTATGTATTTGGAAGAATTAAATTCTTTAAACTCAATTCTCCTTCTAAGTTTTGGATCTGCATGGCAGAATCTCCCCGATGAGAATTAAATTTTCAACTTTATGGGGAGATCTAAATCGGGGAATAGCAAAAAATCAACTTTATGCAGATTTTCAACCATGAAGAAGAACTAAGTTCTTATATTAAGGGTTAAACCCAATCTTTGTTGGAGGAATTAAATTCCTATGTGCTTTTGTGGGAGAATAAAATTCTTTGAAGTTAGGTCCTCCCTTAGGCTTTAGATCTGCATGGCAGAATCCCCCGATGAGAATTAAATTCTCAACTTATGGGAAGATCTGCTTCTGCAGATCTTCAACCAAAGGAAGAACTAAGTTCTTATTCAGAAGTGTTAAACTCTTAGCTTGAGAGTTAAATTCTCTTTTTATTTCGTGGGAGATTACAGAATGATCTCTTTCCCTCTCTTACTTAGGGTTTTTTTCTTTTCTGAAGAGATCCTCTTTTCTCTTTGGAGGATTAAATTCTCTTCTTTTTTTCTCTCTATTGTTGTATCTCTCCTTTCCTCTTCTCTTCTTGGCTCCTATTTATAGGAGAAAGAAAAGAATCAGTTTGTTTAGTCAATCTTTCATTGAAAGATTTTATTGATTTTATAAGCAACATGATCTGTTAGATCACTCGGTGAATTTTATTCACCATTGGATTTTTAATCCAAAAGATATTTTGTTTGTTGTTCCTGGCAGATTTTAGGAAAATATTTCCTTCTATAAAATCTTTCTATAAATTGGTGATTTTTAATTACCATTGGATTTTTAATCCAACAGTGCTCCACTTTACAGAGCGCAATCTTTTTGTTTGGAAAGATCTTAAAAAATATTAGGGTTTTTGATTTCCCTTAATTAGAATTTAAATCTATTAGTTCAGAAGGTTTAATAGCCTATCACGTGTTAGCACGTGACCCCACTGATTGACCATTTAATTAGAATTTAATTCTATTAATTCAGAGATCTTAGGAACCCATCACGTTTTGGCACATGACCCCCTGTCACGTGTGGGCACGTGATGCCCCATTTAGGGTTTTCTTTCTATTAACACAGAGAGTTTTAAGACCCTATCACGTGGTGGCACGTGACCTACTGATTAAGCATTTAACCAGAATTTAATTCCATTATTTTAAAGAACCCGGGAACTCATCACGTGTGGGCACGTGACCCCTGGTCACGTGTGGGCACGTGACCCCTGGTCACGTGTGGGCACGTGATGCCCTATTAGGGTTTTTTTCTTGCTATTTTATTATACCTTTTAATTCCTTTCAGTGGGTTTAAAGGCCCATCACGTGTGGGCATGTGATCCCTTTTGATCAGAATTCAATTCTATTAGTTTAAAGGGTTCAGGAACCCATCACGTGCTGGCACGTGACCCCATCTCAAATTGTGTATCTCAGCGCCTATAACTTTGCTCATAGAAGGTCACGTGTCCCCACGTGATGCCCGATCACGTGTGGACACGTGATGCTCCTCTTGTGTAATTCCCTTGTTGTTTTATTCAGTTCCCATGAGGGAACACCGAACACCCAACTTCTCTACTAATTAATTTCACAAAGCTAATTTGTAAAACTATTGCGTTCGAGAAATAGCCTCGGTGAGTGGATCCGCTCCAATGTTTCTTTCTATATCTCTCTTTATCTCAAGTTTGCGGAGAAAGCCATCTCCTGAAATAAGCAATACCTGTCTTAGAATATGTCTGGATATCTGATGGGACCTATTTCACAAATGAAATCCAAATCCAGTAAACTTCTTAGACTGTATCATCAACTGAATTTAATCAGTATCCCGCGCCATGCCTCCCTCAGTATCCGCTTGGACCACCTGTCCAAACTACTGCCCCTTAAAAGAGGGAAAACTATAACTCTGATAGACACTCTGTCATCCAGGTCACCTTGGAAGCCTGGAATGATAACCGTCTCCCGAAGGAGGCTGTTATTACCAAATCCTTAAAACATCTACTTATGTTCATAAACTGCTTCCGAACGTTTCTCCAGAATTGGATTAATATATCAACAACTTATTGCATCTAGTGCAAAAACAACATCTGGTGCGGTACTTGACATCTCATGATTGACTCAATTGCTTAAGCAAGTGATATGCCAATCATGCACATCCCTCTCCCCTTTAGTCTGTAAGACACCTTTAGAGAGGGTGACTCCATCACCTGCAGGTACATCACCATGCCAGGAGTCGTCCATTCTAAAACACCTTTAGAATACTGTCTAAGTACCCAGATTGGGAAACTATCCAAATCTAGATCTAAAACCATAGATCTAGTAATCAGAATGCCTGATATTATATCCATATCCTATATGGAGAAACCACCGTGTGACAACCACAGTATAACCGATCACAGTGTAGGAATTTCACTTTCTACAAAGTGTATGTCATCCAAAAACCAGGACATCACACCCTACTACCTTCTTAACATATCCATCTCCTATTCTGATAAAATCAAAACCTATGATTGTTACATCAAAAATAGATGATCTATCTCCACTATACATGCTTTAGTCTATAAATAAACACAAGCTTCTTGTCCACTATGCTTCCGCTGCTCCCACTGACTATAACAACCCTCTGGCAGAGTCATATACACGTGCACTTCTAAAGCTAGTTTAGAACGATACTATACACATCCTTATGCCGGGTCTCATAGTATAGAGCAGCAGTAATGGCAAGTCTAGGTAAACAAGAATCTCCCTGTTGCCGTCTTTGAGGATACCAAAGTACCTCTCGGGCGCCTGAGATTACCCACCATATCTGCGGAGTGGCTAATGGAATGTCAAACCCGATTGAATCTTTAGGTTCTATTTAAATTTTCAGTAATCGTTTGTGGTTCTGGAATTACTTCTAGTTCTACCATACTCCCACTACTATTTTCTGAAAAAGTCTATTTTGCTAAAACTGTGGCGAGTCAAGAACAATATGACTATTGATCTTCCAGATGGTAGAAAGTTAACTCTCGTCATAGCCCGGGATAACCCACAAACTGCCATTACAGAAACGTGCCTTGAGTTATCCAGAGTCCGCTTTTAAGCATAAGCCGGACAACTCCATATTCCTTAACATAGTTAAGATATGAACCATTCTATATAGAATATAGAAACAGAGACACTGATTTAATTGGAACCAGATTCAAATCATCCAGCTGTCTCCAGTGCATGTCAACTAAATGGAGAGAGGCCGATCAACATTACTCAACTTAGGAGTGCATCCAGATATGAGTAACCTGAAAGAGAAGCAAGTTCTCAAAACCATTACTATTAACTGAATACCAAACACAAGTATCTATATCTTCAATTACCTTGAAGAATCCTGATACTTGCAACACATGGTTCTCTACTTTATTCTTGTACCTATAACTTATCAAAACTTGGACCTTGTATTTCTACGAAATACTTGTCTAAAACTGGAGAAGTCACAAGTAAACAGAATATAGTACGAGCACCAACCCCTTTGTCCTATTGGACACTGGACAACATACAATACTTTGTATAAGTCCCCTGAGTTGAAAAACTCAAATCCTGTGCGTCGTAGGTTGAAAACTGTACTATGGTTAAGAAGAATTACACCGCTGTTTAATGCTCCTTACCTGACCATCAACTGATATAGGTAAATGTCATGGACATAATTTCAAAAAGTTATATCTCACTTTATAAAATAAACGTACAAATATATCAGTTTGAAATTTGTGCATAACAACGGATATTCAAAACCAAATATTTGTCGTCAGGCAAAACCCCAGGGGATTTCCTCAAATATCACCAATTACAATGAATTCCGATATAATGAGAATATAATCACCTAATTCCCAATAACTTACTCCCACTCATCATTTGTAAAACCATACAGATGTGAGAATCAAACCTGGTAAATACATACCCTGGAGTAAGGATCTAATTGTGAAATCAGTTTTCAATTAACAACGCATAGTGAAACTTAAACATGAAAATGTTTCGAAGGGGTAGCTGGGTATTCGTAGTAATGCCTCTTTCACTATCCAGATTCATAACTGTAACCGAATATTTCTTTGCCATCTCTCCAAATCCCTTTATTTGTCTTTACAAATTACCTTCTGTACACCATCCTTAGGCTGAATAGTTTTTTTCCTTCCTTGCCGTTCGGCACCAGCCTATGGTTTTGAAGAAAAATATCCAATAAGCGTAATAAGTGTACCCTCCTAATCCTAGAAGTACTCGCAACTTGAGAGAAGATAAAGATAAAAGGCAATTGAATAAACCTTATTCTATTTCTCCTGAACCAGAATCCATCCTCGAACTGGAACAAGTTTCTTCGAGTTCGTATATAACTATACGATGGATTATCCAATAAATGCAGATCTTCATAGTGATACGGGGTGTTCTAGAGAAATACAAAGGTGGAGTAGGAGTAGCGATGAAATACACGGTTTGGTCGTGAATGATAGCAGTCATAATTTACTTTGCCCTCTTTCTTTATTTGTCTTTACTTATTACCTTCTGTACACCACACTTAGGCTAATTGGTTTTCTTCCTTCCCCACCTTTCGGCACCTGCCTATGGTTTGGAAGAAGACTATCCAATTAGCGCATTAGGTGTACCTTCTCCTAATCTTAGGAGCCCTCACAACCTGAGAGAAGGTAAAAGGAAAAGACAACTGAATAGTCCTATTCAATTTCTGCAGAACCGGAAACCATTCTCAAATCTGAAACAAGTTTCTTCGAGTTCGTATGTAACTATATGATGGTCATATCCAATAAATATGGATCTTCGTAGTGATACGGAATGTTCTGGAGAAAAGCAAAAGGTAAAAGTAGGAGTGGCAATAAAGTATGCAACTCTGACAATTCAAAAGCCAGTATGTTTTAAGAAGGTCTGGTTAACTTGGTTACTGAGCTATAGTCTAGGGTCGGGCCATGGTCGCTGCCAAAGTGAGAGAGAAAAGAAACACTCAGTGTGCACTCTAATCTAGATCAGAATGGTCAATCACTTTATCTAATCAGGATGTCTCCCACTGTATCCTCAAATTCTTCTCCAAACCTGAAAGAAGAATTAGTCAGGATCACCTGAGGAGTAAACCAACTCATCAGTGGGAATTGGATCCAACTATCATCGCATGATAACCTGATGGAATCCACTCAAGTTATCACACTCCAGAAGGTATGCGCATGTCTGGCAGGTTTCCTGTATGTTTGAAACCTTCGATGTGATTTCTACCCCATGCTCTTATGACCTTGACGAAGGCTAACATATCATAAGTCACATGTCAAGTTCTACCCGTCATTGTCCAGGTTAATTTGAACCCACCCGTACATACCCTTAACGAAGCCCAAAATAGTAGTACGATTGTCCCAAACCAACACATCTATCTATGCAACAGAAAAGTAACAAATAGCTACCATACACTATGCCTTGACGAAGGCCAACATAATAGCATGAATACTAAGTGCTACCCGTCTGAAATGACGGAGGGCTACGAATGGTTGTTGGCGAAAAACCTTTAACGTAATGAACTTGATATCATTGAAGGAACCAGATAGCTTTTTACAAATTTATAGTGGCGAAAACCTTTGCTAAAGAGGTCACTTCTGGTGAAGGGATATCGGCTCTTTCCTCGTGGAATGGGGTGCAGGGTATTCCCACTGAATACCGCGATGCAAAGCAAAAAGTAATGGACTATAGTGAAGTTATTGCCCTGATGCAAACTTCTGCCCAAGAGGTCACTCCCGGTGAGGGGATCTCGGCTCTTGCCTCGTTGAATGAGGTGCTGGATATTCATAACCGAATACCGATGTGCAAAACAAAAGAAAACGTCCTTGTAATAACAGCTTTTAAAATTGTTCCAACAACATCAATTAGGTCTGTTTTCCTTGCATTGATCTGAATCAACGCAGTCCCATCAATTAATCACACCAGAAAAGAACGAAAACACAATATACGTATATGCCATCTGCATTTGCCACTGGGCCCCGTCATCACCCGTTAGGTTACTTAACTAACGACAGACCGGGGGCTGGACTAGCGCGGGTGTAAAACATATACAATATCTACTATTATATATATAACAATATATAATAATCGCTCCAGGCGTGATAAATGCAACATCATAGATAAGCAACAAGTATCACAGAACAATACAGATAATCTGGGAGCCCCGGGTTTCTTTTGATCCGCAAGTGAAACCCGACGTTCCCCTGGTCGTGTGGATAGCCTGTGCAATGAGAACCTAGACCTTACGAGCGCGGCAAGTTACCCGTCAAAACCAGAAGTGAGGCAGGCCCCTTCATCAAAGTGAATGGGCTACCCAGCACTTCACAGAATCCGGTAACTTGAGCACCCCTCCTTAGGTCAACCTGTACCCCCTACGAGTGCGGCGAATAGCCCGGCAATTCGAGAGTAAGGCCCCCTCCTTCTCAACGCTATGAGATGCGGACCCATTGCCCTTCAGAACCCGGCTATCCGTGCACTCCATCGCGGGGTAATCCAAGAACAGAAAAGAAAAATATGTACAACGGTGACATCGATCTCAACCCGGTCGTGCCTCAAACAAATAATATACAAACAAGCAGCGACGGCAGTCCACATGTCGGACGCTCGCCCCGCGATATCAAATGTATAAATAAAACTAAAATGTACTATCATTGAACCCAAGCTATCCACCACGACGATTCCGAAACAACCACAGCACAACACAGAATATCAACGTGAATGTCACGTTCGCAAACCCATCTAAAAGAACTATAGCAATTAGACAAGTTGTATCGCTCTAAAGACATTCACGGTCGCAGATAGTAATACATGTACTGTAAACTTTAAACAGTATTAGAAATATCGACTTCGAAATAACCCCGAATAGCCCCAAACAACTAGATAAAACCATATCCAAACTCGGCTAAACTAGCAATACCACCGAACCAATATTCCAGAGACTAAACCACACCCAAAATACGAAGTCCCAAATCCCAAGAAAAATCGGCCATATCGGATTTTCTAGCAACCTCGCCGGCCCAGTAGAGGAATTTGGGGCTCGTGTTTGCGGTGTGTTCTAGTGGTCATCAGAGTAGTCTTCTACAGTTGCTAAAATAATTATAGAAGACACAGAAAAAATGACAGAAACTAGAATATATCGGGTATTGTTTCGGAGTTGTTTCGGTTTCGATACTTTAACATCGTCTAAACCAACTAGTATGTGGTTAATGGGCTGTCTCTGATACCATGTAGGGTTACGGCAGCGCCCCGGCCATCAATCCGTGGACAAATGCGGAATAAAAACTTTTAAAAACCGGTGCTAACAGAACCCTAATCGACGGATCGTACCATTAACCCTATACTAGATATATAAAAGGAGTTTAGTGAGGTTATACCGATCGATCCGTATCCTTCGATCTTCAACCTCTGTCCCAAGCTCCTCGTGGCTTCCTCGATCAAGTTCGATCTCCGGTCGCCCCCGTCGAAGACGATCCACGTCGAGGATTGGTAATACGGGCTCCCGTCTCAAAACCGAAGTAACTCGGGTATATAGTTTGCTAACTTAGATAGCCGAGATGAAGTAGAGAGTATGTATGATTACTTTGTCTTAATACACCTATGGATTCTCAACTCATGAGACAATAGGGTGGAGGTTGAAGGAGATGCCATGGAAGAAGAAATGTGAGCTCAAGTTTTGCAAAAGAAAAAGCAAGTAAAAAGTGTCTACTCTTTTTTAGTGTGTGTTGTTTTTGGCTTGTGTCTTGTGAGGTATTTGCAATGAGCAATATCAACTAAAGAAAAATATCCCACCAAGAAAAGATCTGCCATCTCTCATGCTCACCACAAATATCTCACAAAATATCTTAACCAAAACAAAACCAAGTGTACATGCCATGAATCAATGCTCAAGACCAAAACTTAACCTCATAATTTCCACACAATAAACATTAAACTAAATGTTTAAAGCAAGAAAAGAAATGGCAACCCTAAAGTTATCTTGTAACGAATTACAAAAATACCCCTCATCCATATATACATACATGTATCTGTATTCCGACTTAATATGAATACAACGAGACGAAAATAATCCAACAATATAATACTAGGATCCGGCTTAAACTAAAGCCCACTAGTATTATTCGTCCGATCATGATCCGTGCACAAGTGCACGTATATGATCGAACCCTGCCATAAAACCATACGGACTCTACAACGTTTCACCCGAAACAGTGAAACCCTCTGTGTGGGACTCTAAAGACTCGTCAATACTCTGGCAGTGGGTTTAACCACAAGCACGTCAATGGCACTAGCTGTACGTAACGACTACCCAGGTATTGAGCGAAAGGGAGGCCGATGAGCAAACTCATCCTGAAACCCTACTGAGCCTGACAGTGACAATATCCGTATAGTCCGGTCCGTTCATCTATGAATATCGCATATCGAGTATAGGGGGTGGATAAAGTCAGACCCCTAATAACTTGTCATTTTGTGTCGTCATGAAACCTATCACCAACTGAGAAACTTTCGATCCTAGATCGGTAATTCTCGTCTACCCCGGCTGAGGATTTCTGGTGATGGCCACCCGTGCACACCGCGACATCAACCCCCAATTCCGGGAGAGACGAATCCCCTGACAATCCGCTCACTACCTCCATATGGCTCGGGACTGTACCCAACTGAAACCTGTTTGCATGACTCCTTTGAGCCATGGTAGGGTAGTAATCAAAGCACAGTGGGAACTCATATGAGACAAATGACGATCTCAGGTCGACAGACTAACCTGTACACATGTCACCTGGGAACTGCTATCTGACAATAAATATAATACCAACTAGCATGTTTCCGGCGAGTCCGTCCGGTGTACTCATAACCCAATGAGCACCTGCATATATCTTAGGTGAACCAACTGACACCAATAGCTTGTTAGACCGGCCACCGCCCCTCGTCGGGGTCTCAATCCGTATACACTAGTCTACTCTTGGAGTATCGATGCCCAGTCTCGAAACCCCCATGACTAGGGACACTTTAAGGATGTGCTTATAGACCACCCACCTCTCACGTATATGATTGCCATCATACTGCTGGTAGTCAAGCATGAATCCTAAGGGCTCTATCAACATGTAATAGTGATCTGTAATGTCACCTGAAGCATGTACACGATGATAAAGACAAATCAGATAGCATACTATCATCTCGAGTAAGACTGTTCTACCGGTATAGGTCCTCCCTCAATCATAGCAATCACGTACCTCCGATCCAATAATTAACTTGAGGGCACTATAGCCAACAAAAACAAATCGGCAAAAGTATCAAGACGCTTAGATCTGATCGAGGTGGTGAATACTTAAGTGCCGAGTTCCTGGATTACTTAAAAGAGAATGGAATTCTCTCTCAGCTTACTCCTTCATACACACCTCAACACAACGGTGTATCGGAAAGGCGGAATCGAACCTTATTAGATATGGTACGTTCCATGATGAGTAACGCTGAGTTACCGCGATCCTTCTGGGGTTATGCACTAGAATCAGCTGCATATCTTTTGAACAAGATTCCTACTAAGACCGTGCCTACTACACCATATCAGATGTGGAGTGGGAAGAAACCCCATCTTAAGTATCTGAAGATATGGGGATGTCCATCTTTTGTAAAAAAGCAGCATGCGGACAAGCTTGAGGCACGCTCAGTACTGTGTAAGTTTGTGGGATACCTGAAGAACTGCAGGGGGTATCTTTTCTATTACGCAGATGAACAAAAGGTTTTTGTTTCTCGGCATGCCCGCTTTTTGGAAACTCCATTTTTAGAAAAAGAGATAAGTGGGAGCGCAATAGAACTGGAAGAAATTCCGGAACCACAAGCTATTACTGAAAGCATGGTGGAACCAGAAGTTTCGAAAGACCGGACATCCCCGCGCCACTCCGCATGGCTAGTAGGCAGTCTCATCCGCCCGAGAGATACTACGGTTTTCTCATAGACGGGGATAGAGAGGATTGCATCATCGACAATGATGAACCAACTAGCTTCCAGCAAGCCATTCGGAGCAGAGACCCGGCAAAATGGCTGGATGCAATGCGGACCGAAATGGAGTCTATGTACACCAACAAAGTATGGACTTTGGACATTTCTCCAGAAGGGGTAAAACCCGTAGGCTGCAAATGGATCTTCAGAAAGAAGATTGGTGTAGGTGGACAGGTTGAAACCTATAAGGCTAGACTTGTTGCAAAAGATTTTCGTCAAAGACCTGGTTTGGACTATGATGAAACCTTTTCTCCAGTGATTATGCTCAAATTCATTTGGATCCTTCTTTCCATTGTTGCCTTTCACGATTATGAAATTTGGCAGATGGACGTAAAGACCGCTTTTCTAAATGGAAATTTGGAAGAGTGTGTTTATATGGATCAGCCGGAGGGTTTCATAGAGAGTGAGAGCAGCGGAAGAGTGTGCAAGTTGTTTAGATCCATTTATGGATTAAAGCAGGCATCGCGGAGTTGGAACATCTGTTTTGATGAGACAGTCAAGAACTTTGACTTTATCAAAAATCCAGATGAACCATGCATTTATAGTAAGATTGTAGCGAGAAGTGTGGCATTCCCCGTCTTGTACGTGGATGCCATTCTCTTGATAGAAAATGACATTCCTATACTACAATCAGTCAAAGGATTCTATTCATAAAGGTGTTGGCTATAGTGCTCTCAAGTCAATTATTGTGATCGCAGGCACGCGATTGTGATGATTGAAGGAGTACCTATACGGGTAGAACAGCCTAACTCGAGATGATAGTATGTTATCTGGTTTGCCTTTATCATCATGTACATGCATTATGTGGTTTACGGATCACTATTACATGTTGATAGAACCTATAGGATTCTTTCTTGACTACCAGCATTATGATGGCGATCATATACGTAGGAGCTGGGTGGTCTATAAGCACATCCTTAAATGTTCCTAGTCGAGAGAGTATCAAGACTGGGCATTGATACTCCGGAGTAGACTAGTGTATACTTATCGACACCCTGACGAGGGGCGGTGGCCGGTCTCACAAGCCATTGGTGTTAGTCAGTCACCTAAGATAGTATACAAGTGCTCATTAGGTTATGAGTACACTGGACGGACTCGCCGAAAACATTCTAGTTGGTATTATACCTATTGTCAGATAGCAGTTCCCAAGTGACATGTGTATAGGTTAGTCTGTCGACCTGAGATCGTTATTTGTCTCGTGTGAGTTCTCGCCGTGCTTTGATTACTACTCTACCATAGCTCAAAAAAGCTGTGCAAACAGGTTTTAGTTGGGTACAGTCCCGAGACACATGGAGGCAGTGAGCGGATCGTCGGGGATTCGTCTCTTCCGGTATTAGGGGTTGATGTCACGCTGTGCACGGGTGGTCATCACCAGAAATCCTTGGCCAAGGTAGACGAAAATAACTGATTCGGATCAGTAGTTTCTCAGTGGGTGATGGGTTTCATACCAACACGAAATATCACGTTATTAGGGGTCTGACTTTATCCACCCCCTAGACTCGATATGCAATATTCTTAGACAAACAGACTGGACTGTACGGATATTTTCACTGACAGGTTCAGTAGTGGTTCGGATGAGTTTGCTCGTCGGACTTCTTTTTGCTCAATACCTGGGTAGCCGTTACGTACAGCTAGTGCCGCTGACGTGTTTGTGGTTAAACCTGTTGGGGTAAAAATTTACACCCCGGTTGACCAAGTCAAAATCAAAGTCAACCCCAAACCAGGTGGGCCCAAGCCTAGGTCAAGTGGGTCAATACTCGGGTCGAGCCCGAACATGAAGCGGCCGGCATCCCCCCATGCCAAAATTTTGCTGTATTTATTTTATTTTATTTTTTAAATAAATGTAAGAAAAATAGGCATAAAGCCAAATTTTTGTAAAACCCATGGCTTATGTGCAAAAAGAAATGGCACATGAGCCATGGGATAGGCAAAATGCTATTTTGTGAAGCCCAAAGGGCTATATGTAAAATGTATAGCCTATAAAGGCAAGGATAATGAAAATATCACAACAACTTTTTCTCTCTCCAAAAAAAAAATTTTAGATCTGAGATCTTTCTCCTTCCTCAAGGTTCTAAAACCTTTTTCTTTCTTTTGAATTAAATCAAGAGTTTTACTCTTCATTTTATAAAAATAAATAGTTTTTCACCACAAAACCCATAAAAGGGAACTCAGATCTTTCATTAGATCTAAAAAAGAAGAGATTTTTAAAATCTCACATCTCTTGATTTTCAAGATCCAGCCAACAGAGGAAGAGGAAGAAGAACCCCTTTCATCAACCCCAAAACATTTTAAGAGTTTAACTCCACTCCAATTTCTCTTTCGAGGGTTTCTGAGGCTAAAAGCCCCCTTTTTCTCGCCGGCGCTTAAGCGCCTTGCGCTCAAACGCCCAGCGCCCATGTGCCGACATGTGGTGCGCTAGCGCCCTGCGCTCAAGCGCCCACGTGCCGACACGTGGCGCGCTAGCGCTCGAGCGCCTAAGCGCTCGAGCACCCAACGCTCAAGCGCCGAGCGCCCACGTGCCGACACGTGCCGACACGTAGCGCGCTAGCGCTCGAGCGCCTAAGCGCTCCAGCGCCAAGCGCCCATGTGCCGACACGTGGTGCGCCAGCGCTCGAGCGCCTAAGCGCTCCAGCGCCAAGAGCCCATGTGCCGACACGTGGTGCGCCAGCGCTCGAGCACCCAGCGCTCAAGCGCCAAGTGCCCACGTGCCAACACGTGGCGCGCTAGCGCTCGAGCGCCTAAGCGCTCCAGCGCTCGAGCGCCAAGCGCCCACATGCCGACACATGGCGTGCTAGCGCTCGAGCGCCTAGAGCTCCAGCGCTCAGCGCTTAAACGCCAATCGCCCACGTGCTGACACGTGGTGCGCTAGCGCTCGAGTGCCCAGCGTTCAAGTGCCCAGCGTTCAAACGCCCAGCGCCCACGTATCGGATACGTGGTGCGCTAGCGCCTAAGCGCACAGCACCGAAGTACACAATGCTCAAGGCGCTGGCCCCACGCGTCCTTTGGGCCCTTTTTCCCTTTTTTTAAACATGTATACATGTATATATATAGATACACACACACTCCTCAACATTGTCCCTCCCAAAAAAATTTTTGGGCCGGGAAGCTGACCCGCACCCCGCAAGGGGCTGCTAGCCCCCTTGACCCCAGCCTGCTATCCGGGTAGCGGGACCCCCGTAAAAACTCTGCATGGCTCCCGATATATCCAAGCCCCCTCCAAAACAAAACACACGTATACTGCACATTGAGTTCGCATGACCAGTTTAACCCGTCAATCGGAGGTTTCCTCGCTCCAAAAGTGAGGGGTAATTAACGACAGCTTAGTCCGTGGCTGCCGGAGATTCGGATCTCCACAATCATTAAACCCCGACCTACCCTAGACAGAGGGAATCTGTAGTACGCCTGACAAGCACGTGCGTATTCCCATCTCGGTGGGACCTTTCTCTCCTCCCATATTTCGGGTTAAACGTTCATGCGAACTCAATCAATATACATATCGATCGCCTATACCGAAATGATGTTTTTTTCTGTGCAGTAATCAACTTTCGACGACAATGTCTCCCAAGACGAATTCAGCTTCCAACGTGACCCCAATCCCGTACGTGGTCAAGGTCAATGCTCGTATGGTTCTCCCCGCAAGCCTCAGTCGACAGTGGGAGGAACAACCCCGCCAGTTTGGGTCCGTCATCATCTACCCTGCTAGAAGCGCTCATCTGGTAGAAATCCCGGCAAAACAGGTGGCCAAGCCGGTCTCAAGGGGCAAGAGGCTGAATGTTGCGATCGCTAAGGCACCACAACCGAAGCTTAAGACGGTGTCTGAATGACTCTCTGGCGCTCCAGCCGGGGGCAAGACTTCCGGTACAAAGGGCAACATCAAATGTTGCGGACGAGCTCAGGCAATGACTCCAACAAATGCACAATCGAGCGTATCTCCGAAATCCTCCATCGTCTGGTCTACGGCGTCTTTCCAAAGAGCCGAAGACTGCCGGGTGCTTAGAACAGAAAAGTCAAGGCAGAAGCGGCTCAGGTATCGAGCCAACAAGAGGGCCAGAGCTTCGTCCAGGTGGAATCTTATGAAGTTCCAATAGCAGGGTTACCCCGTGACGACGGCAGAGTCGTCCGTAAAAATCAGCAATTCCTTCGAACCTCTGAAGTGGGTTCAGAAAAATGCCATGACCTCCAGGATTAAGAAGACGGCGGTCCGAACGTCGCTACAAAGAGACGTGTCCCGCCCCCAACAGAAAAAGTATGACACTGTTTCTTCAAAAGTCTATCAAGCGCTCTGTGCCGCACGAAAGCAGTGGGGCAAACCCAGAAAAGAAGCGCCAGCACCATTCAAGAACCTAGGCAGGCCAGCCGCCGATAATAAAAAGATGGCTGGATATATTATCCATACGGTTTATATGGCGGGTGGGCGCCCCAGCGACAACCTTCGCAGCAAAGGCAAGGATGGAGCTACCACATCCCAAGCCCAATCTGGCTTGAATGTGGTTGCCGCTGCCCAAGAACATCCGCCTCCGCTGGATGAAGAAAACCCTCTCCATGAGGATGATAGGCAGAAAGACCCCTCGGTCCATGCAAAGTCAAGCTCGGACAACGAGGAAGAGCCGACTTTCCGTCCCAGGACCGCGGAGCAAGAGATGCTTCAAGAGCTTCGAAAACAGCTCAGGAGCAAAGATAGAGAGATGGCCAAGCTCTATTCGAAGATTGATGACTTAACGAACGTTGTGATGCAGCTTACGGCTCAAATTGCTTGAGCGCCTCCCAATCAAGCACAAGTCGCTACTAATCAGCCGGGTGATGACAATCCGAAGCAGCCAATGCCCGTTCCTTTGGGCCCAAGACTGGTCGAGCCGCATGAAAGCCAACCACATTCTTCTTCTGGGGACGTCTTGGCCCCAAATAGCACTATCCCGCTAACACAAGATCGGATAATGGACTTGGTCACCAGCAAAGTTAAAACATTGGTGGCTGAAACTGAAGCTCAGAAAGAAATTGGCAGTAGTGGGCGACCATATCCCGCACAGTACGATCTGATCAAGTTCCCAAGCGGCTACGTCATTCCTAAATTCGGAAGATTTGACGAAATGAGGAATGCAAATCAGCACATCGCCTAGTTCAAAGCCTCGTGCGGAAATACAGGGGGCAATGACGCGCTCCTTCTTCGTCAGTTTGTCAACAGCCTGACCGGTGTCGCCTTCGACTGGTACGCGAGTATACCAGACGGGTCCGTCATTACCTTTGCCCAAATGGAGTCTCTGTTTCGGCAAAGGTTCATGAGTGTCAGTGATAAAATCTCCTTTGCCGACCTTGTGAGGACCAAGCCGGGGAAGAATGAAAGCAACACCGACTTTATCACCCGATGGCGTAATCTCACGGTCAAGTGCAAACCGCCGCTGGACCAGGACGAGTCCGTCAGCCTTCTTATTGGGAACCTCGGCAATTGGATGGTCCCATTCTTGTGTACAGCGGGACTCAAGACATTTCAGGAGCTAACCAAGAAAGTCCAAATGCTGGAACGCGCGAAGCAAGATTCTACCCCGGACTCTCAAAGAGACAAGACTTGGAAAAGCAAGCGGGACGACAACCGTAGAAGCGTTAATCCCAGCAGTACCAATGTCTTCAATGCGCCCGACAATGAAGAAAAGCGAAGGGCGGGCGAATCCAAAACCAACCGGTCTCAAAAGCCAGTGCTGGGAGGAGAAGGGCCTTCCCTAGAGGAGAAAAAGAACAAGGTTTACTTTTTCAGAAGGGACAAGGTCCGCAAGATATTTAAAGATACCTTGAACAACGGCCTACAATTGCCGGAGTCGAAAAGACCCCAAGAAGCAAAAATAACCAACAATCTCCTGTATTGCCCGTACCACCGAGTAGTGAGCCATGCAATCGAGGATTGCTATATCTTCAAGGACTGGGTCGAGAAGCAGTATAAGGCTGGAGAGATCGAGCTGTCCAAAAGTGTGTTGGTGTACAATCAAGTTGCAACCACCAACTTTATATAGACAAAAACTGAAGCCTTCTGGGGGCAGACAGCCGAACCCGCTACCCTGAGAGATGAAACGGACCCACCGCAGCCTCTGTGGAGTACGCACATATCTAATAAGATGAAGAAGATGATAAAGCTACTTTGGAAAGAGCCCAGGACGGAATGGGAAGGGCAGAAAAAGCCTACCATGCCAGCTGCCAATGCGGCTCCATCAGGCTCAAAGTCCAAAAAGCTCAAGAAGAAGAAAATTGCAGCTCGGCGCGAAAAAGAGTCTGCAGGGAGATCGACCATTCAAAAATATATTGATTCCCTCGAAGACTATGAACAGAAGGAAAGGACTCTAATTCAATTGAAAGAGTTCTTCTTTGTAGAAGCGGCTGAGATTTTGGAGGAGTTAGAAGAAGACTCCAATGAAGGGATCCCTATAGTGACCTGCTACGCCATCCATCTGGGCAATGACTCTGAGGGGGAGCTCTGTTTTCCCGAAGAGGACGAGGAGCTCGCCACAAAGGCCAATCAAATCCAGCTCAGAAGCGGTAGAGATCTACCGCCAAATCAGGGCAATGCCCCAAAACGGAAGGAAAAATAGGTCGCTAATGAAGAAGATGGCAGAGAACTCGCCCATGAAGATTCGAGTCCTTCCCCGGTAGACTATAATGTTTTGGCTCACCTCCGAAAGCTTCCGTCTCTCCTTAGCATCTATGACGTCTTGGTCCTATCTAAAGAGCTTAGAGATGTTCTCATTCACGCTCTACAAAACCCCAAGCGGTATCAGGCTCGCTTTGCGGAAATTAATATGAAAGAAGCTCAGTACACTTTGCAAGCCGCCGCAGTCACATTTAAGGATGAAGACTTGCTACTGGGAACGACTGAGCATAATCGGCCGCTTTACGTGACCGGGTACAGCGACGGAGATCGGATTAATCGCATATTGATTGATCCGGGGTCTTCAGTGAGCATCATGAACTTGCGGACGCTGAAGAGTTTGTCAATGGACGTCCGACACCTGTCAAGGGAAATGATTGTCATTCAAGGCTTCAACCAAAATTGCCAGCAAGTTCTGGGGTCTATAGCTCTGCCAATCAAATTTGGGGATCTGCAAACTGAAGCTAAGATATACGTGATCGACACCGACACGTCTTATAAGATTCTCTTGGGGCGGCCGTGGCTCCATGATTACGGCATCATTCCGTCAACTCTCCATCAATGCATGAAGTATACTAAAAATGGCGAAGAAAGACGCATTGACGGAGACATCCAGCCGTTCGGTATGCATGAAGTCTGATATGAGGATTCTCGGTACTTTATGAACCACCAAAATGCTAAGCCACAGCCAACTGAGGATAGACCGGCCCCAAGATTCAAAAGAAAATATACGCCGGCTGTCACTTTCAAAAGCAAAAACGCCCAAGTGTGCCCACGTTTCGGTAGCGACACTGATGAGTCCGACGCTGGAAGTCCGTCCTTCCATAAAACTCGCCCTCGTTTCGGTAGCGATACTGACAAATCCGATACTGAAGGCCTATCTAGCAGCAAAGTCCACCCTCATCTTGGCAGCGACACTGAAGAGTCGGAGGAAGAGGACCTGCCGTGCAATAGTGGTGCAGATTGGACCCCTGTGTAACAAACAAAACTACGAGAGACCTTCGAAAATGCAGAAGGTCCCTAGCCATCACAAATGTATCGGGGCAGATGTGCAAGGAGCTCGATGCGTTGTCGGTCTCCACCGTGGACCAGCTGAAAACTTTCTACGTCCCCGGAAGGAAAAGTGGACAGAAAGGCATCCTGTTTTACGGGTCAAACCCCGTTGTGCACCCGGACGATTTGTCTGTCGCGTGCCTTCCATATGAAAGAGGCATAAGAGCCGTCCTCAATCCCAGATACTAAGCGCCCGAGATGCGGGAATACTTTAAAAAGTGCGGATGTCGGTTATATCAGATGGAGTCTGAAGTAAAGTTTTATGAAGGGCTATGGTATCCGCCTCAGGTCCGAGCACTCATCGATGGACGAATTCCAGATAGGCGGGGCATAGGTTTCATCCAGCCTGATTCTAAGGCATGCTACATGATCCATATTGGGGAAGCCAGCGAAGAGTCAAATGATGATGACGAGCTAGCCGAGCCAGAAGAAGCTCCTCAAGAGCTCGAAGATGGCTGACAAGCGACCTTTGACGAGCTAACCGAGATTGACTTAGGAATGCCTAATAATCCAAGGCCGACCTACATCAGCTCACTCTTGTCAGAGAAAATGAAAGCGCAGATAATCGCCCTGCTGCATGAGTTCGTTGACTGCTTCGCGTGGACGTATAAAGAAATGCCTGGACTTTCCCGTGAAGTGGTCGTGCATAAACTGGCTATATCTCCTGATGCTAATCCAGTCAAACAAGCTCCTCGAAGAATAAGAAGGGAACTAGAAGAAAAGGTCATCGAGGAAACCAAGAAACCCATCGATGCCGGCTTCATCAGGGAAGAGAAATATGCAGACTGGATCGCATGAATAGTCCCAGTGAAGAAGAAAAATGGGCAAATCTGAGTTTGTGTCGATTTCAGGGACCTCAACAAGGCATGTCCTAAAGACGACTTCCTGCTACCGGTCAAGGAAATGTTGGTCGATGACACCTCAAATTATGAGTTATTCACCTTTATGGATGGCTCGTCTGGATATAATCAGATCAAGATGTCGCCTGAGGATGAGAAACACAACATTTCGAACCCCGATCGGAATATATTGCTACAAGGTGATGTCGTTCGGACCGAAGAACGCAGGTGCTACTCAAAGGGCGATGACCAATATCTTTGATGACCTAATTCATAAGGTCGTCGAATGTTATGTTGACGATCTGGTTGTCAAGACTAAAGCCAAGGCCGATCATATCCAAGATCTTAGGACCGTTCTCACCAGACTGAGGGAATACGATCTGAAGATGAATCCTCTGAAGTGCGCTTTTGGCGTGTCATCGGGAAAATTCCTGGGCTTTATAGTCCGGCATCGAGGGATCGAAGTTGACCCATCAAAGATAAAGGCCACCATGGAGATGCCCCCTCCAAAGAGTCTGACGCAACTGAGATCATTTCAAGGAAAGCTTGCTTACATATGAAGGTTCATCTCAAATTTGTCGGGGAGATGTAGGCCCTTATCAAAGCTCATGAAGAAAGGAGCTCCTTTTATTTGGGATGCCGAATGCCAAGCAGCGTTCGAAAACATCAAACAGTACTTGTTGAACCCTCCAGTGCCGGCCGCTCCTATTCCAAATAAACCGCTGATTCTCTACACTGCCGCACTAGATGAGTCATTCGGTGCGCTCCTTGCCCAGAACAACGAGGAAGGAAAAGAGAACGCCCTCTACAACCTCAGTCGAACTTTAGTCAGGGCGGAACACAACTATTCCCCAATCGAAAAGCAATGTCTGGCTCTGATATTCGCAATGAAGAAGCTGAGGCATTATCTGCTCGCTCATCGGGTTATGCTGATCTCCAAGATCGATCCGCTCAAACACTTGATGACCAAAGCAAGCCTAGACGGCAGAATGTCAAGATGGGTTGCCATGCTACTTGAGTTTGACATAGATTATACTCCTCAGAAAGCAGTAAAAGGGCAAGCTCTTGCAGACTTTCTCGCTGCTCATCCCATACCAGAAGGGTCACCACTAAATTGCGAGTTACCCGACGAACAAGTGGTGCACCTCGAGAATGACAATCCATGTTGGGAGCTCTACATCGATGGGGCCTCATCGATAAGGACCTCCAGTAAATCAAGCGTCCCGCAAATAAAAGTAGGGATAGGATTGGTGTTCATCACGCCATCAATGGGAACCCTATGGCGTTCTTTTGCTCTTACCGAGCCTCGCACAAACAATGAGACCGAGTATGAAGCTCTGATAGCTGGTTTGGAGCTCGCCATAGAAATGGAAATCCTTCGGCTATGGGTTTACGGTGACTCCCAGCTTGTCGTCAACCAAGTAAGTGGCGACTATAAGATATACAAACCCGAGTTAGCTCGGTACAGAAGCCGGGTGGTGGAACTCATGAAACGGTTCACTCACATTGAACTAACGAGAATCCCTAGAGCGTTGAACGGAAAGGCTGACGTACTCGCTCGCTTAGCCAAGGAGCTGGCTAATCCTGACATAGACGAAATTCTGATCACAGTCAGAAGCCGGCAAATTCTACCCCCTGCCTCTCTACGAGAAGAGGAAAGCGCAGAACAGAAGAGCAGTCCCGCCGAAGAAGCTTCGATCGTTCAAGGCGAGCCCGATTGGAGAGAACCCTTCATAGAGTACTTCCGATACGACAAGCTGCCCGAAGGAAGATCTGCGAGGGTTCAGCTGAAGAAGAGAGCTCTCCGATACGCGTTTGTAAATGACATGCTATACTGCAGGTCATATGACCAACTCTGGCTCAGGTGTCTGTCATTGGCCGAAGCCCAAAAGGTCATGAAAGAAGTTCACTCGGGCGCTTGCGGTGCTCACCAATCTGGCCTCAAGATGCGACTTCAAATTAAACGGCTTGGGTATTACTGGCCCACCATGATACGGGATTGCGGAGAGCATGCAAAGAAATATCATATCTGCCAAATCCATGGTGATTTCATTCACAAGCATCCCAATCCGTTGCATCCTACGGTGGCGTCGTGGCCCTTCGAAGTCTGGGGGCACCGACATTGTTGGTCCAATTGATCCTCCGTCATCCAAAGGCCACCGGTTCATATTGGCTGCAACCGACTATTTCTCTAGATGGGCTGAAGCTGTCTCGCTAAGAGAAGTCAAGACAGAAAATATTCTTATGTTCTTCCAGCATAATATTTTATACCGCTTCGGTACACCAAGAAGAATCATTTCTGACAACGGGCCTTCTTTCAAGAGCTTCAAAGTCTAAAGATTCGCTACTCAACACAAGATAGACTGGAGATATTCCTCCATCTATAATCCAAGAGCCAATGGGCTAACCTAAGCCTTCAATAAGACTCTATGCAAGCTCCTGAGGAAAAATGCTTCAGCCAACAAGAGAGACTGGAATCTTAAGCTTCATGAGGCGTTGTGGGCATATCGTACCACGCACCGTACTCCAACTTAGTCCACTCCATACTCATTGCTCTTCGGAGTGGACGCGGTCCTCCTCCTCGAAGTCGAAGTTCCAAGCTTAAGAATGGCAGTTCAGCTCGAGTTGACGGAGGAGGAAAACGTGCTCCTTCGGCTGGAAGAGCTCGACGCCCTCGAAGAAAAAAGGCTCGCGGTGCAGCAAAATCTGGAGCTATACCGAGCCCAAATGTCATGGGCCTATGACAAGATAACCCGTCTCCGCGCTTTCAAGAAAGGTGAATTGGTGTTGGTGCTCAAAAGACCGATCATCCCCAATCGACATGCCAAAGGAAAATTCGAGCCAAACAGGGAAGGACCATACGTCATCGAGAAAGTGTTCGATAGAGGATCCTACCAACTAATAAATGCCGAGGGAGAAAGGCCCATGCCTCCCATCAATGGCCGATTTCTCAAGAAATACAACATGTGAATGCTCCAAGTCGCAGGCGAATTGAGCGCACCAGCCCTACGGTCTGGATCATACATCCTGCAAAACCGTACACAATCCACGGGCGTAAATGATCCCTATCTTTCCCAAATCCTGCCCAGTGAGACTACTTTTAAAGTCCCACCAGCGGTAAAAAAAAAAATAGGTATGTCCACAAGCAAAAAGGGCACGGATGAAAACCCGAAAGGGCTCCGTGAGTAAAAACAGCAGGACTACCGGCGAGTTTGTGAAAACCTGAAGGGGAGCAAACTCGTGAAAAGAGATGAAATACACTCGCAAAGTCCTCTCGACCTTGTGAGGAGAAAATCCCTGCGTGAGATCCTTACGACTCACGAAGGAGCAACACACTTAGGAATCCTCACGATTCCTAAGGAGAACATACACCTGCGAGATCCTCTTGACTCGTAGGGAGAAAATGCTTTTATGAGACCCTTACGGCTCATAAAATTGAAAATTCTTAGGTGACAGGGGCTTAAACCTGTCTCCTAAGCCACCGCTCCCCAACAGGAAACGGCAAATGATGAGTCGCTCCTGGCGTTACGCTTCAGTGTTAGCGGTGCTGATGTCAAACAAAACCCAAATCCTAAGTCCTCCCGAGGCAAATGATGAGTTGCTCCTGGCATTGCTCCAGTGCAGCAATACTGATGCCAAACTAGATCCAAATTCCAAGTCTCCAAACGGCGAATGATGAGTCGCTCCTGGTACCATATTCCAGTGCAGCGATGCAGACGCCAACAAAGGCCCAAAATTTTTACGGCCCTACGGTCTGGATCAAACATCCTGCAAAACCGTATACAATCCACGGGCGTAAAACGATCCCAATCTCTCCCAAGTCCTACCGGCGAGACCACATTCAAAGTCCCACCGGCGGAAAAAAAAAGAAAAAGAAAAAAAAGGGGGTATGTCCACAAGCAAAATGGGTACGGATGAAAACCCAAAAGGGCTCCGTGAGTAAAAACAGCAGGACTGCCGGCGAGTTTGTGAAAACCCGAAAGGGCGCAAACTCGTGAAAAAGAGATGAAATGCACTCACAAAGTCCTTGTTCATATTAGATTTTTGCATTTTTATACCGCCCAATTTTTATCATATTGCTTATCGGTAGGTACTCTTGAGCCGTGTTTGCTAGTCAATTGCAGGATACAGGTTCTCGGCTCTAAACGATGAAATTCATGGAAAAGCACGACAAAATCCGGATTCCTGCCAACCACAGATAAAACACGGGTCTCCGCTCTCTATCCGTATGTTGCCGCACACCAGTTTAAGAGACAAAATGGCAAATCGATTGTCATCTTTATGCACAAAGCACAATGGCAACACAAAATCCAAGAAATCTACGCGGAGCTCAAGAAAATCATGACAAAAAGATCCATATCCAATCACCTTTTGATCAACAGAAATTCTGGAAAAATCGTGAAGAAATTCTGAGAAAAATCATATACCAGACTAATGGGCACAGCAAAACAGGAAAAGCCACCAAAAATGAAGAACCAAGTCCTCTAAAGTGCCGCGGTTCCATGACATTAGCAGGCTTAGGCCGCGGAACCGCGGCCGTACGGTGTCGGCAGCGTGTCATCTTTCAGGGTTACTTTGGACTTTTCATGAAGAGGCAGAATTTTGCCCTAGGTTTCCAGTTTCCTTCCTATAAATAGTCCAGAACTTGCCAAAGCCAAGGGTGCTTAATCTTGTATTTAGATTTAGGTTATATGTTGTTGTTCTTCTTCCTCCTCTCATCTCTTCTCCATTTAAAAACTTGTAGTGAGCTTTTGTGAGTGAAGAATGAATAAAGGAGTTCTTTTTACTTATTATGCTTGTCTTGTTCTTTAGTTAAATTGTAATTGCTTGTAGTTTTCCTTTGCTAATATCTAGTTGTTGTTATTTGTTATTTGTTTCTTTCTTGTTCCCTTTTTCTTTATCCTTAAACAACTATGATACTTACGCTTGATCCTTGCCAAGGTGAGGTCGCAAATAGCTAGTTGTAATCTTCTAATCTCCTTCTTTCTATCTTCCTCCTTTGTTGTATTTTCCGTTTTTCTTGTAATGGGTGAGTAGTTTTCATACTTGTTAGGGTAGGATAAGGAAAGTTTGAGAGAAGGAAATCTCTCTCACTCTTTCCTTGCCCAACATCTTAAATCGGACTCCCATTAATTGAACCATAATCCGCTCCCTACGGCACCCTATCCTACATGATAGCGGTGATTCCGTAGTGAGACCGGTTGTGGTTAAATTAACGGGAGGTTAAGGATAAGAGCCAAGAACGGACGGACAAACACCAAAAGGAAGAACTTATGCGTTGGAAAGCCTAGCTTATACTCGCAAATTCCTTCCTAGTCGTGCTAATCCCCGTTGTTGCCGATTACCGTAACACCGATATTAAGAGTGGCAACGAAAGAAGTGAGCGACTCCTAACTCAAACTAACCTAATCCTAACCCTAACAAGCTCTCTTTACATATCATTTTAGCACATAGTTAATCTCAAAACAAATCTGGACACTTGGACTTAACTCGTTAAAGCACATCGAAAAAGATTCCCATCTCCCTGCGGACGACCCGTACTCAACCGGCTAGCTACAAGCGAAACCGTCTTGATTGCGGTAATTAACTAAACTTGAACACGCAAAAACTCCAACAATCAGTCCTCTCGACTTTGTGAGGAGAAAATTCCCGCGTGAGATCCTTACGACTCACAAAGGAGCAACGCACTTAGGAGTCCCCATGACTCCTAAGGAGAAAATACACCTACGAGATCCTTTCGACTCGTAGGAAGAAAATACGTTTATGAGACCCTTACGGCTCATAAAATTGAAAAGCCTTAGGTGACAGGGACTTAAACCTGTCTCCTAAGCCACCGCTTCCCAACAGGAAAGGGCAAATGATGAATTGCTCCTGGCATATGTGCTTCAGTGTTAGCAACGCTGATGCCTACCCTAATCCCAAAATTCCAAACTCCAATCCAGTAGACCCCTAAATCTTTAAACTGAGAACAGATGGCCTCTAAGTCATTAAACTGGAAATAGATGACCCCTAAGTCGTTAAACTGGAAACGAGGGAGATCCTCTCATGGCAAATGATGATTCGCTTCTGGTATCATATTCCAGTGAAGCGATGCTGATGCCAAACCAAAACCAAAATCCCCAAGTCCACTCATGGCAGATGATGATTCGCTCCTGGTACCATATTCCAGTGCAGCGATGCTGATGTCAACCCAAATCACATCAAATCAACAAGTCAACTTCAACTCTGACACTGCAAGAAGCGGAGCAAGTCAAATCCAGAATCGACCGTCCAAGTCGCAAAAAGGGCAGAACCGACCGTCCAAGTCGCTAAAAGGGTAGCATCGACCGTCCAAGTCGCAAAAAGGGCAGCACCGACCATCTATGTCGCTAAAAGGGCAGAACCGACCGTCCAAATCGCAAAAAGGGCAGCATCGACCGTCCAAGTCGCAAAAAGGGCAGAACCGACTGTCCAAGTCGCTAAAAGGGCAGCACCGACCGTCCAAGTCGCAAAAAGGACAGCACCGACCGTCCAAGTCGCAAAAAGGGCAGCACCGACCGTCCAAGTCGCTAAAAGGGCAGCATCGACCGTCTAAGTCGCAAAAAGGGCAGCACCGACCGTCTACGTTGCTAAAAGAGCAGAACCGACCGTCCAAATCGCAAAAAGGGCATCATCGATCGTCCAAGTTGCTAAAAGGGCAGAACCGACCGTCCAAGTCGCTAAAAGGGCAGCACCGACCGTCCACGTCGCTAAAAGGGCAGAACCGACCGACCACGTCGCTAATATGGCAGCACCGACCATCCAAGTCGCAAAAAGGGCAGAACCGACCATCCACATCGCTAAAATGGCAGCAACGCCCCTCCAAGTCTCAAAAAGGGCAGAATCGACCGTCCATGTCGTAAAAAGGGCAGTGCCAGTTTCCCAAAAGCGGGAACCAAATCAAGTCGCCTCGACGTGAACGGAGATCCATCAATTTCATGCACACGACCCACATGTGTGGTGTGCATTTATCGATGGGGGCAATTTGTTGGGGTAAAAATTTACACCCCGGTTGACCAAGTCAAAATCAAAGTCAACCCCAAGCCAGGTGGGCCCAAGCCTATGTCAAGTGGGTCAATGCTCGGGTCGAGCCCGAACAAGAAGCGGCCGGCCTCCCTCCATGCCAAAATTTTGCTGTATTTCTTTTATTTTTTAAATAAATGTAAGAAAAATAGGCATAAAACCAAATTTTTGTAAAGCCAATAGCTTATGTGCAAAAAGAAATGGCACATGAGCCATGGGATAGGCAAAATGCCATTTTGTGAAGCCCAAGGGGCTATGTGTAAAATGTATAGCCTATAAAGGTAAGGATAATGAAAATATCATAATAACTTTTTCTCTCCCCCAAAAAAAAATTTTAGATCTGAGATCTTTCTCCTTTCTCAAGGTTCTAAAACCTTCTTCTTTCTTTTGAATTAAATCAAGAGTTTTACTCTTCATTTTATAAAACTAAATAGTTTTTCACCACAAAACCCATAAGGGGAACTCAGATCTTTTATTAGATCTCAAAAAGAAGAGATTTTTAAAATCTCACATCTTTTGATCTTCAAGATCCAGCCAACAGAGGAGAAAGAAGAAGAACCCCTTTCATCAACCCCAAAACATCTTAGGAGTTTAACTCCACTCTAATTTCTCTTTCGAGAGTTTCTGGGGCTAAATGCCCCCTTTTTCTCGCCGGCACCCGGCGCCCACGTGCTGACATGTGGTGCGCTAGCGCCCTGCGCTCAAGCGCCCACGTGCCAACACGTGGCGCGCTAGCGCTCGAGCGCCTAAGCGCTCAAGCACTCAGCGCTCAAGCGCCGAGCGCCCACGTGCCGACACGTGGCGCGCTAGCGCTCGAGCGCCTAAGCGCTCCAGCGCTCAAGCGCTAAGCGCCCACGTGCCGACACGTGGTGCGCTCGCGCTCGAGCGTCCAGCGCTCAAGTGCTCAGCGCTTAAGCGCCTGCGCCCACGTGCCGACACGTGGCGTGCTAGCGCTCCAGCGCTCAGCGTTCAAGCGCCAAGCGCCCATGTGCCGACACGTAGTGCGCTAGCGTTCCAGCGCTTAGCTCTCAAGCGCCAAGCGCCCACGTGCCGACACGTGGTGCGCTAGCGCTCCGCGCTCAAGCGCCCAGCGCTCAAGCGCTCAGCGCCCATGTGTCGGATACGTGGTGCGCTAGCGCCTAAGCGCACAGCACCTAAGCGTACAGCGCTCAAGGCGCTGGCCCCACGCGCCCTTTGGGCACTTTTTCCCTTTTTTTATATATGTATACATGTATATATATATACACACACACACTCCATAACACTGTCCCTCCCAAAATTTTTTTTGGACCGGGGCGCTACCCCGAACCCCTCAAGGGGCTGCTAGCCCCCTTGACCCTCAGCCCGCTATCCGGGTAGCAGGACCCCCGTAAAAACTCTGCGTGGATCCCGATATATCCAAGCCCCCTCCAAAACAAAACACACGTACACTGCACATTGAGTTCGCATGACCAGTTTAACCCGTCAATCAGAGGTTCCCTCGCTCCAAAAGCGAGGGGTTATTAACGGCAGCTTAGTCCGCGGCTGCCGGAGATTCGGATCCCCACAATCATTAAACCCCGGCCTACCCTAGGCAGGGGGAATCTGTAGTACGCCTGAAAAGCGCGCGCGTATTCCCATCTCAATGGGGTGACGAAAAACACCCTATAAAACCCACTGCCAGCGTATTGACGAGTTTTTAGAGTCCCACACAGAGCGTTTCCTGGTTCCGGGGGAAAGATATATTAGCCGTATTGGATACGTGCAGGGTTCCGATCGAATGAGTGTACTAGTTACTCGGACTTTCGATCGGACGGTTGACAATACTAGCCGGCTCGGGTTTGAGCCGGATTATTAAATCAGGTATTGATTTAATAATTTACGTATATACATTTCGATATGTATATTCTAATATTATGTTCTTTGTGTTATTCTATCTTTTCGGGTATTCGTATTTCGGTACGAATACAGGTATGCATATACAGTAGAATGTAATCCGTATTTTTTTACAGATAACATTCTAGATGGTGGACACCTCATTTTGGATTTGACCATTTATTTATAAATGGAAATGAGGTGGAAACTTGAAAGAGGGGAGTATGGTGAGAACCATGCTTGCATAGTGTGCACAAATGAATTATTAATTCATTTGTGCAAACTATTCAAGCATGGGTTGAATTTTAAGATGGAAAAATATCTTTTGCAAAACCTTGCCATCTCATTTTCTCTCTCCATAGATGCTCATTATTTTTGAGATGGTTCATTTTTCTCACTTGAGTTTTGGAAACCTCACCATTAGCTTCACTCTCCTCCCTAGGTTTTTCATGAGTTTCTCCACTTTCAAGCTTAAGCTCCTCTCTACAATCTCATGAGTTAAGAATCAAGAGAGGATGTGAGATAGATAAACACTCAGAACACTCACTATATCCTAAGCATTCTAGATTAGCAACCTAGAATCGCTAGTTACTTCACTTGCTTTTGATGTGGAGCTAGAGCCTTGAGCTACATCCCTCGAGTGGATCATCATCAACGAAGAAAGACCGGCGGCCAAGTTCAATCGAGCACGCCTCAAGGAGCTAAGCAAGTTGATGGAAGACCGAAGGACTTGGTTCGTTCGGTATAACATTCTAACCTTGTAGTTTAGCTCATTTGTAGTTTGCTAGTAAGGGTTTATGGTTCGATCCTGGGCGGGTTTCGTTAGCGCCATGTTTTTTAAACGCCGTTTTTGTTCCGCATCGGTCATGGTAGATGGCCACAAATACCAGAGAGCTCAACAATTGTATCACATATCATCATCATCTATACGACGCTAAACATTTCGATCGATTTCTCAAACACCCACAAATACTAGAAACCTCAACAACTTGAGCATCATAAAAAACATCCAGAAAGTTCCAAATATAACAATGAATCAGCACAAGAAAAATAATCCCTGAACTCCCCAAAATTGCGACGGAACCACGGCCAAACATGGGTTTGGGCCGCGGTTCCACGACACTTTGGAGGAGTTAGGGCTTGAATTTTCTTGGAGATCCATTAAAAAGCCTGCACATTTTTCTGCATATTTTTAATCACAAAAATTCCAACTTTTGAAAAATCGGCAGAAACTTGATAAATCCAGATCGCGAAAATACGATCTAACACTTAACATCGTAAAGACCTACCCAAATGTTCCAGCTTGGCTCTAATACCATGAAAGTGTTTACTAGCACCACGGTAGGGTTTAAACGGGCATCATACATGCAATTTTCAAAAATTCGTGGTGCTAATGAACACTTAACAAGATCTTAACTAGAATATTAGGGTTTAAAAATGATGATATGACAAACTAAGAGAAGGGAAGGAGGCTATAACCTTTGATGACCATGTCCTTCTCTTCTAATACTCCGGGTAGTAGTCCACACGACTCCACTAGGCTCTACTTGAAGAATGTGCAAGCTTCCTCCGATGACCTTCGTGCCGAAAATGACCCACCCGAAGTCCGCCAATCCAAGCTAACTCTTCACTAAACACTTTAGTGAAGGCAACACATCACACCAAAGTGCTAATCTAATGTGGGATAGTGAAGTAGGGGTTCTAAAGCTCACTAGGCTTCTCACAAGCTCAAGGTTTCACAATACATGTGAGGGATTGAGCTTGGAAGAAGATGAAGATGGAAGATGAAGAGCTAGAGAGCATATGAGCTCAAGTGAAGAAAAATGAACAACCCATGAAGAATGAAGTGAAGAATGGCTTATCAATTCTCACAATAATTGAAGCATCCAATTTTCATCAATAAACAAAAGCAACCATGCCTCAATAGTGAGTCAAGATCAATAGAATAATGATAAAAGCCATGCTTCACCTATACTCCTCATTTTCCACCTCTTTTTCTATTTTCCAAAAATAGAAAATCCATGCCATGCTTCATATATATATTTATATATGTTATGAATATGTACGCCCTAGAGGCCATTATTGATGATATAGTGGATGCTTGAACATATATATAGAGGACTTTCTTGCTCGACATGATAATATGCTATCAGGTTACCTTTATCTTAACATGTAGACTGGTATTTATACTGTCTGTCTCTTACATGCTGATAAAGCCCTTAGGATATGTACTTGACTACCAGGATTATGATGAGATCATACTAGTGGGGCTAGGATGGTCCAAAAGTACATCCTTTAATCAGTTCCTGGTCGAGGGAATATCAAGACCAGTGTGTACGTTTCTTGTCCCTTAGAGGGCGATGGCTGATCCCACAGCCATTAGTGTGTGACATCAAAGATTGTACACAGGTGCTCATTGGAGAATGGGTACACCGAACAGGACTAGCCGAGGACTCCTATATGGTAATATACCTATCGTCAGATAGCAGTCCTCTGATGACACTGATACAGGTTAGTCTGTAGACCCGAGATCGTCATAGAGCCTTGTGTGGCTCCCACTGTGCTTTCATTTCCTCCCTACCACGACTCAAAGGAGTCGTGCAAACAGGTGGATTTTGGGTACAGTCCCGAGTCATATGGAGACAATGAGCGATAGGAGGGGTTTCGTCTCTCCCGGTATTGGGGGTTGATGTTGCACTATGCTCGATTGACTATAACTGGAAGTCCCTGGCCAGGGCTGCTGCCGAGATTTACTGATAAGTGTTATCAGTAGTTTCTCGAACCGTTATAGGCCAGACATCGGCATGACTTATCACATTACTAGGATTTGACGTTTACCACCCTTAGACATGATATGTGACATATCAGACGAAGAGACTGTACGGTAGTGTTACTGATAGGCTTCATGGAGAGTATGGACAGACTTGCTTGTTGATCTTCATATCGCTCAATACCTGGGTAGCCGTTACGTCCAGCTAGTACCGCTGACGGCTTGTGGGTGACTGATATAATCATCACCTACTGCTGGCGTATTGACGAGTCTTTAGAGTCCCACACAGAAGTTTCCTGGTTCAAGCGAAACGAGGTAGGACACATATGTGATATGTGTATGGGCCTGATTAAATACGTGTATGTGATACCGTATTGTAATCTGGCAGTTATCTGTAATCGGTTCGGTTATATGTGATATAACCAGATTGTTGAATCAAGTATTGATTTGGTAATGTAATATTCAGATAAATGATATTAGTCGGTCATATGTGATATAACCGGGTTATTAAATCAAGTGTTGATTTAATAATGTGATATATATTATATGTGATATAATTATATCTTAACTAATATCATTTGCTCACTAATTATTCTTCATAATATATATATATATATATATATAATAATGAAGCATGGCATAAAATTCTATTTTGTGAAAATAGAAATGAGGTGGAAAATGAGAGCATGGTTGCAACCATGCGATTTATTTTTGTTTATTCATCTTGACTCACTATTCAACCATGGCCGCAATTTTATATTGCAAAATTCCATGCTTGAATGAGTGGGGGTCAAAAGTTGCCATTCATTCTTAGCTCATTCTCAACACTTAGCCATTTTTCTTACTTTGCTCCCATAGTTGCTCTCTAGCTTCTTCTTCTTCCTCAATCCCATGGTTCAAACTTCAACCCTCACATGAGATGTGAATCATAAAGCTTGAACACAAACTAGTAAGCAAATTAAACCTCTACTTCACCATCACACATTGGATTGGCAATTTGATGTAGAGTGTTGCCTTCACTAATGAGATTAGTGAAGGGTTAGCTTGAGCTTGTGGACTTTGGGTGGATCGTCTTTGGTGCGAAGATCACGAAGGAGGTTCGTTCAACTCGAAGAGGAGCCTAGTAGAGTCGCGTGGACTTCAACCCGGAGCTATTGAAGAGAAGGACTCGAACTACAAAAGTTATATGCTCTTTTCTTCTCTTTAAGCTAATCACATCACAAAGGCAAACCCTAATAATCTAGTAAAGATCTTGTTTAGTCTATCTTAGCACTACTAAAAATTAAAATTGGGCATGCTTGATGCCACAAGGACCCCATGGTGGTGCTAGGGTCGACTTTCAACACACACACACACACACACACACACACACAAGAAAATATTTAGTGAGCATTAATATTAGTTAAGATATAACTATATCAAATATAATATATATCATATTAAATCAACACTGTTTACCGCCGAAAACAGAGACGAAACCGCGTAGGTCGTTTTGCCTGAATTTGGGAGGGGGGCAGATGCTATTGGGTTTTATCCATCCACCTCTCCGAAGATGCCAAGTTAATTTATGGCACCGTGTATCGGAGGTTTGGACAGATGCGGCCGTTGTAGCAGACTTCGTCAGATTTTCCCTCATTATGAGGGGTTTTTGATTGTGGGGACGCTCTTCTCTGCAGGCGCAAGCCCCTGCAGTTAATTACGTTACCGCGTAGCGATAACCACTTTCTCCTATTCCAGATGTTCACTTCGTGTCGTGTGTGTTTGTTTTATTCTTGGTTGCCCGTGGATTGTATGCGGAGACTAATTTATGTTGTCGCCCGTAGGGCGGGGATTAGTCCAAATCCGTATTCTTTTTAGATTTGGGTTTGGTTTGTTTTAAGGCTCGTTAATCTCGTTTGAGATTAAGATCGGCTTAAATGTTTGTTAAGGATACGTTAATCTAATTTTAGACTAAGATCTACTTAACAGGGTTTTAGGCTCATTTAGATCCAACAAAAGAGCATTTGGGCTCTACTGTTTTAGTTTAGGGACGTTGCAGTCCATTGGGTTTACGGACATCATAGTCCGTAGAGTTTAAGGACATCATAGTCCGTAGAGTTTAAAGACATCATAGTCTGTGTTTAAAGACATCATAGTCCGTAGAGTTTAAGGACATCATAGTCCGTAGAGTTTAAAGACATCATAGTCTGTGTTTAAAGACATCATAGTCTGTAGTCTGTAGGGTTTAAAGACATCATAGTCTATAGGGTTTAAAGACATCATAGTCTGTGTTTAAAGACATCATAATCTGTAGGGTTTAAAGACATCATAGTCTGTGTTTAAAGACATCATAGTCTGTAAGGTTTAAAGACATCATAGTCTGTAGGGTTTAAAGACTTCATAGTCTGTGTTTAAAGACATCATAGTCTGTAGGGTTTAAAGACATCATAGTCTGTAGAGTTTTGGTTTAACAGTTTGGGGATACGCCAAAAGTTATTGGTTATTGGGACCCTCCATCTCTCTGAAGACGTTGAAGAATTATAACGACATGTATCAGAGGTATAAAGAGATGTACCCTTGAACCAGTGAATATTCATCAAAGATTTGATAATCTTGTTTGGGACTAAGTCCAATTTGAAAGGCATATGGGTTGGGTTAATTTAGGATTTGACCAACCTTAGGCTCAGCCCACTTGATTATTTATTTAGGCTTGGTCCCCTTTCTGCATCAGCAATGCTGAACCTTGAAATGGGTTCTGACACCCTTTATTCTTTTTGTTTTATTTGTATTCTTTTATATGAGTGTTAAACACTTAATAGCGCTCACGTGAGAAACACGTGGAGCGCTTGGCGCTGAGTGCCATGCAATGAGTACCAAGTACTTTTTATTAAGTAGCGCCCACGTGAGGAGCACGTGGAGTTCTCGACGCTGAGTGCCAGACTTTGAATACTAAGCACTTTTTTATTAAGTAGCGCCCATGTGAGGAGCAAATGGAGCGCTCGGCGCTGACCGCCTAACTTTGAGTGCTAAGCGATCTTTAAATAGCACCCACGTGAGAGGCATGTGAAGCGATCGGCGCTGAGCGCCAGGCACTGTTTTTCTTGTTCTGATCAGTTCAGTGCTCTGAGAATTAAATTCTCATTTATGAGAGACTTTGTCTCATGGTTCTAAGAACTAAGTTCTTCTTTTTTTTTTGAGGAAATGCTATGATCTCTTTTACTTTTATGAAAGACTTTGTCTTATAGATCTGTGATTTAGAAAAAGAACTAAGTTCTTCTGATGTGAGAGTTAAACTCTTAAATATGGAGGAGATGCTATGATCTCTCTTCTTGTTAGTTATCTTGAGAAGAAATTGCTCTCGTCTTTAAAGTTTGAAGTTTATGGGGGGGTTCTTCAGTACAAGACTTGAAGTCTTGGGTCATTTATATAGGGGAGGCTGATTTGTTGAATTAGTTAAGGAAATCTCTCAATGAGATATCTCTGATTGATTTGGGGATGTTTCCCACCATTGGATCTTTGATCCAAGGGCTTCTGTTTTACAGAAGACATTTTTCTTGTTTTTAAAAAGATTGGGAAAATATTTTCCCATACAGAACGTATTCTGTATCTTGGTGATTTTTAATCACCATTGGATCTTTAATCCAACGGTGCTCTGATTTACAGAGCATAATCTTTTTTGTTTAGAAATATTTGAGGAGTATTTCTTCAATCAGAATTTAATTCTGTGCTCTGATGATTTATCATCTCCGTTGGATCTTTGATCCAAGGGTGGAGAACCTTTAGTTCTAGCGCTGGCGCTCTCGTGCTTTGCATGTCAGGCGCTGCCTCAGAGTTTTTAACTCTTGGTGCTGGCGCTCTCGTGCCTTGCACGTAAGGTGCTGCCTCAGAGTTTTTTAATTCTTGGCGCTAGCGCTCTCGTGCCTTGCATGTGAGGCGCTGCCTCAGAGTGTTTTATTCTTGGCGCTGGCGCTTTCGTGCTTTGCACGTGAGATGCTGACTTAGAGTGTTTTACTCTTGGCACTGGCGCTGTTGGCACTCTCATGCTTTGCATGTGGGCGCTGCCTCAAAGTGTTTTACATTTGGCATTGGCGCTATTGGCGCTCTCGTGCTTTGCACGTGAGGCGCTTCCTCAGTTCAAATTTTGAACAGAGCCTTGCTCCCTTATTGGGGGAAATAAATTCCCCCACCGTTGCGCTCACGTGGCTCACACATGAGTGCAGCGGTGGCAGCCTTTCCACCGTTGGATCAACTTCCAACGCCTATAAATAGGGCCTTTGGCCCATGAGATGGCTTCTGTTCATCTTCATCCCTTCTTGTTTGTGAGAATTTAATTCCCTCTATAGAGCTTAGATATTTTCCCAAGGAAAATTCCTTTTGAGTTAGAACTTTGTTCAAATTTGGTAAGGATCATAATCGAACCCCTTAAACAGAGCTTTGCTCTTACTAGATCATAGATCTAAAAATGGATTTTAGGGTTTCTTTAAACCGTTGATTAAAACAGAGCTTTGCTCTTCCTAGATCATAGATCTAAAGAAATCTTTTTTAAGGTTTCTTAACCCGTTAATGAAGAACTCTTAGAGTTTCTTTAGATCTTTAAAGATCTTAGGGTTTTTACTCTGTAAAAAGCTTGGCTTTTTTTAGGGTTCTGATGGATTACTCTATCGTTTTCACAGAGCATGGCTCTTAGAAATTTTGGGGAATTTTTATTCCTCTCATAATTAGAGTTGACAGATGTCATCTCTGTTTGCAGAGCACTGCTCTAGAGGGAGCTCAACTCCTTGGCCCAATGAGCCTCTCATTAAATGAGAATCCTTTTAGGATTTTCTTTTTAATGAGCGACACTCTCATCAATGTTGAGCCGTCACTTTGATTTTGTGGGTCCCCCCTTGGTCCCTTTTCCCTACATTGCAGGGTGGTACAAATTTAAAGTACAAGATGTCAGAATTTGTAATGTAGTATCGACATCTAACCCTCATTTCTTTTCGTGCAGGTACTATGTATTTTGACTCTTCCTTCTCGTTTGTTCGCCCAGAGAGTGCATACGCCGACGCACCTGTGGATCGGGAAGTTTTTGCACTGATTAAAGATCATGACCCGGAGCAGAAGTCCCTTCACTTATGGGGGTTGTGGTACAACCAAATTATTCAGGGTCGACGCAGTTTCTCTTGTCCGGTGCTTTCAGAGCCAATCTCCGCCATTCATTATGCTAACTCACCCCAGGTGAATTACACTATAGAGGAAGTTAACTGGATTTCAGATGGACGCCTCCAACATCTATGGGCTCGATACCCGTACAACCGCCGATGGCTTTAGATATTCTGGGGCGGCGCATATGTCAAAGTGAGACGCGCCCTTGGGGACAGGCATACATGATAGGCTTGACTCATCGCCATTCAGCCGGATATCTGCAGTGGGCTGGATACATCTTGTCGGCCAAGAAATCGCTGCTGCTGAAGCTCGGGTTGTACCCCGCGATTTATGCGTCTCTTTTCCAATATTGCACGCCCCCTGTATGGTGGGTCAAAACTTTCTTGGAACAATGGAATATCCCGACTCATACCTTTCTTCTATCAGATCGGGAAGTTTCAATCTCCTTGGAGGAGTTCGCAGAGATTTCTGGCTTACCTGTCAGAGGGGAATATTATGAGGAGATACTTCCCCCTGATGAGTACATCTTCGCCACAAAATCAGTGGTGATGGGCCTTACCCCGGAGAACGCCATTCAACATCGATTCTCAAGTCTGATCAAGGTGTTGAATATTTACGAGAGCTTATTTCTAGAGTCTGGAGGGCATGGAGTCAGCTTCACAGACTTTATCGCTCGCTTTCTTCATCCGAAAGTATTATCAAAACAAGATGCGAGATTTGCCAAGCTTGATGACCCTTTTGGTTTTGGTTTGGAGAACCAGCCGACGACGGAAGCAGATTTAAGAAGCTTCTTTATTTCGGACACCCCGGTTGTTCCTTTCGCAGAGCTTCCTGCTACAGACGTCGATGAAGAGGCATTTATTTCAGGGTTCCTCGGCCTATGGTTAAGCTGGTTTGTGCTCCTAATGCACCCTCGCTATATGAGGCCATCCGTCTTCTATCCGGCTCACCGAATGGTTGCCGGGACGCGAGTGGCCGTCAGGATTGCAGGGCTGGCTCTCCTGTATCATAGCCTCAGCTTGGCGGCAGACACCACTCAGCCGGGGGTATAGACCGTAACTCTCTCGCTGCACTATTTCACTTCGTGGATCGAGCTGCATGTGCTCGGCGCTTTTGGAGTCCACAAACGGCCCTGTTTCTACTACAGTTATAACTTCTCTCGGGCTATGTTCCTAGTTGACGCTTCTGATTTAGATCCGTCACAACGAGAGGCTTGGGGTCTGGCCCTTCGCCCGTGTATGGTCGGGGATGGCATGACCTTCGTCGATAAGGTCTTAACTATCGGTAAGAAATCCGCTAAAAGGGTGCAGCCGCTGCGTGATACTTTCAAAGATGGGGCTTCTACATTGACAGCTAGAGAGATTCTGCATTTGTATTCAATCAGGCCGGGCTTCTTAGTGTAGGGTTCCTAGGCACACCCATGAGATTCTACAACTAATCAAACATGGCCAATTCAAAAAATTTCTATGTGCTGAAGAACCCTAAACTAGATCGTTAACTAGAGGATAGGCGAAAGGATGCAAGTTAACAACTTTAACTAAAAGGAAAGTGACTACAACCTTTGTAGATCCGGTCCTCCACTTCCTTGGCTCCGTGATGACGTCCCTCCGCTGCAACCATCAGAATCCTAGACTCTCGCGGTAGTTTCATCGGAGAAAAGATCGGGCTAGGTCGTCGACTTCGATGCCGAAGATGATCTACGTCGAGGCAACTCAAGATCAAGCTCCAACTTCACTAAGTCATGAAACTTGTGAAGAAAACACCCTATACTACATGGCAAGTGGTAGAGGATGAAGAAATAGAAAGTGGGTTCACTTTGGATTTGAATTTCTCACTTGAAATCATCACTTGGAAATTTTCAAGAGAACTTTCTTCTCTTCATGAAGAAGATGAAGAAGAAGAATGAAAAAGAATTATTCCAAAAAGAAAATTCAAGTGATATCTATCATATTGCAACCATGGGTTAGTGTAACTCATGTAGAGAATGAACTAGGGTTTAGTTAAATGGTTGGGTTAAGGAAAAAAACAAAATGGTTATGACTTTCAAAGCTTCATGAAGCTTCAAGTGAAATCCAAATAAAGCCACCATTTTATTTCTTGCCAAAATGAATAAATAAATAAATGAATAAGTAAATAAAGCAAATGAAACCCTAACCATTAACTAAACATGGTTTAAATCAAACATACACCCAAGTTTGCATGTATCATCAAACATGATACAAACTAGTACACAAAACTATATCATATATACAATGTGCACATCAAGTGAGAAAATCCATCTTTAAGTGAACAAATACTAATAAATGTAAAGTAATATATCAAATATATAATTATACATTAAATCATTAAATCAACACTTGATTTAACGATCCGGTCATATCGCATATGACCGACTAATATCCAATGTATCGACTTATCGAATCAATCCTCGATTTGATAACTAGGTTATATCGCATGCAACCAATCGATACATTCATCGCGAGAATAGAATACGGTATCACATACACGCATTATTCTCGGTCCCGCACATATCTCATATGCGCTCCTATTTCGTTTTGCTTGAGCCAGGAAACCTCTGTGTAGGACTCTAAAGACTCGTCAATACGCCGGCAGCAGGTGATGATCATATCAAACACCCACAAGCCGCAAGCGGTCTGCTAAACGTAACGGCCACCCGGGTATTGAGCGATCAGAAGATCAACGAGCAAGCCCGCTCACACTCCTGTGAATCCAACCAGTAACACTTACCGTACAGTCCGGTCTGTTCGTCTGATATGTCGCATATCTCGCCTAGGGGTGGTAAACGGCACACCCCAATAGCTTGATAAGTCATGCCGACGTAAGGTCCATAACAATCGTGAAACTGCTGATAACTCTTACCAGTATATCACAGCAACCCTGGCCAGGGATTTCCAGTTATGGCCAGTCGAGCATAGCGCTACATCAACCCCCAATACCGGGAAAAACGAATCCCCTCCTATCGCTCATTGCCTCCATGTGAATCGGGACTGTACCCAAAAACCACCTGTTTGCACGACTCAGTAGAGCCGTGGTAGGGTGGAAATCAAAGCACAGTGGGAGACACACAAGACTCTATGACGATCTCGGGTCAACAGACTAAGCTGTACCAGTGTCCCCAGAGAACTGCTATCTGACGTGAGGTATAATACCATCTGGGAGTTCTCGGCGAGTCCGTTCAGTGTACCCAGTCTCTACTGAGCACCCGCATACCATCTCTGATGTCAAACACCAATGGATATGGGATCATCCATCGCCCATCACATGGGTCGAGAAGATATACGCTAGTCTACTCTGGAATATCGATGCCCCGTCTCGATATTCCCACGACTAGGAACAGTGAAGGATGTACTCATGGACTACCCAGGCCCTACTAGTATAATCTACATCATAGTCCTGGAAGTCGAGTACACATCCTAAGGGCTTTATCAACATGTAACAGAGAGACAGAAAGTATACATGTTAAGATAAAGAGCAACCAGATAGCGTACTATCATGTCGAGCAAGAAAGTCATACCTATATATGTCCCAGCATCCACTACAATATACATCCAATGTACAGTAATGGCATCTAGGGAATACATATAACTAACAATCTCCCACTTGCACTAGGGCCATCTGTAGCAGTGGTTGCAGTATCTAATACTCAACCATCCCTTATTAGTCTCTCTCTGAGAAAATGCCTTTGTGAGTGGATCCGCCGTGTTGTCCTCTAAGCTTACTCTCCTAACCTCGATCACCCTGGAGATCAACTATCTCCATGATCAGGTGATGCTGTCTCAGAATATGTCTGGGTCACTGATGGGACCAGGGTTCCAGGGCCAAAGCTTCACTTCCATTGTCATACAATGGTAGGAACCTAGTTCATCTTATAAACCAATATACACCCAAACTTCCTCTTAGGTAGTATCTTTAATAGCGATGTTACCAGCCTTTATCGTCTAGTCTGCCACGGTATTTCGCTTGGAACTCTTCCAACATACCGTCCCTTCACTGAGGGTAAAGACAATGCCTGTGATTGACATGCAGTCGTCTTTATCACCCTGGAACTTTTCCAGTGATTCTCCTCAGGATCGATTGATACCATCTCACTAAACCTAGTGAGAACCCTAACATCCACTTAGATCTATCTTATAGATTCAAAACCCAGGATTTAGAAGGTATCACTTTGATCCTATATGGAGAATCCATGTGATAAGAGGAGATTGACCGAGCGTAGCATAGGAAACTCTTTTCCTATCAAGAGTATGTTATCTACGTACAATACGAGGATAACCACCTTACTCTCTACTACCGTTTTGTATATACAAGGTTCATCTACCATTTTGATGAAGTCAAACTCTTTGACTACCACATCAAAACAGATGTTCCAACTCCGCGATGCCTGCTTCATTCTGTAAAGCAACTCACACACGTTTCCGCTGCTCCCACTGTTTACGAAGCCCCCTGGCTGTGTTCTTATAGACGTTCTCTTCTAAATCATTATTTAGAAAAGTAGTCATGACACCCAACCACCAGATATCATAGTCATGGTATGTAGCAATGGCAAGTAGGATCCGAATGGACTTAAGCATAGCCACTGGAAAAGGTTTCATCATTATCCACGCTTGGTCGATGACGAAAACCTTTAACAAGTCTAGCTTTGAAAGTCTCAACTTTTCCATCTACACCAAGTAATCTTCTCAAGATATACTTGCTCCTGATAGGGATTTAACCCTTTAGATATCGCAACCAAAGTCTATACTTTGTTGGTGTACATGGATTCCATCTCAGATCGCTAAGCATCCAGCCATTCTTACAGAGTCCTTACTCTCGATGGCCTGCTCGAAACTAGTTGGGTCATCATCTCATGATGCAATCCTCGCTCCCACTGTCATCGAGAAACCGAAGTATCTCTCAGACAGGTATGGAACCCTGCTAGATCGGCGGAGAGGCTGAGGTTCGTCGGGGACTATTGAATCCTTTGGTTCCGTCAAATCATCAGCCGTAGTTTTGTATAGCTGGAACCTTTCCAGTTGTACAGAACTGACTTTGCCTCGATCTTGTCCGGATTTTGCTTTTGACATTGGCCGGACAATCCCAAATCTTAACTTACTTAAGAGATAGGCTCTTCCCATACCATATCTTATATGGAGTGGTAGGCACTGATTTGATTTGAATCCAATTCAACAGGTATGCAACTTCTCAAGTGCACAACCCCAAAAGGAAATAGGCAACTCAGTAGTACTCATCATAGAGCACACCATATCTAATATGGTGCGATTGCTCCGCCCCGATACACCGTTGTGCTGTGGTGTATTCAGAGGAGTAACACCGAGAGAGAATCTCATTCCTCTTTTAGAATAGTCCAGGAATTCTATGCACAAGTATTCTCCTCCCTGATCTCATCATAGGACATAATACTTATACCTGGTTTTTGGTTCTCTACTTCTAACTTATATTCTGTGAATATCTTAAAAGGTTCGGACTTGTGTTACAACAGGAACATATGTTTGAATCTAAAGAGATCATCAGAGAATGTAATGAAGTACCAAGAACTGGTCTTGGCATGTGTAGACAGGAGACTTTACATACATCATCATGTATCAGTCCCAAGAGTTTACTAACTCTTTCTCTGTTTCCAATAAACAGAGCTATGGTCATCTAATCTTTGTGACATGATTGGCAAGTTTCATAAGATGTAGATTCAAACTAATTTAAATATGCATCTAAATGTAACTTCAGCCGGTCGGGTCGCATTGATATGACCTATTCTACAATACCTCAAGAAAGATTCGTTCATTTCTGAACTCTTCCTCTTGTATGTGTTCTGTATACTAGGAACTGTAGTTTGATTTAGAACGTCAATGCTTTGAGATAACGTGCCTGAACCGATCAACTTTTGAAATAGGAAATGTTCAAAACAATATCCAACAATACAAAATTATATCGTTTCTTTACTAATAAAGAGACTGATATGATTTTGTATATCAGGTTCGGTATCTAATAGCATTTGTTCAGAATCAATGTATTGGTAATACAGGGTGACAGTGACCAACAGACTTGGCTGCAACACTTGCACCGTTTTCTGTCTCATGAAACTTATCACCCGTTCTCAGTTCTCTACCTTTCTGTAGCCCTATGTAACGGATTACATTTGCGGGATCTTGATCCGGTATCAAATACCCAGGACATAGAGGACTTGAGAAACAGTTCTTTATAATGAACATACCCGAAGGAGATGCATCTTATGCATTTTCTTCGTTTGGGCGGCATGGGAATCCTGGTATTCCCCTAATTCCTGCTCTGTCTTATAACAATTATATGTTGGAGCGGGACCAACGTTCCCCAGCTCAGTATAACAAGCGGGTTCGGTCAATGCATCCATATTATTATCTTGATTAAGGTGTGATATGGTCGCTACCTGGAGAGAGAGAGAAGAAAACACTCTGCGTGCGCTCTTGCAAGATTAGATTGGTTATTTATTTTATCTAATCAGGATGGCTCCCACTGTTTTTATCAAATCTTCCTTCAAACCCTAAAAGGAAAGACTAGCCGGGATTAATTACACTCTACAAGTTCGCCAATCTTTCAGTCAGGCCAGTGTCGGTACTTTGAGGGAGGTTCCCCGTGCTTTCGCACGGACCTAATTACAGTAAACCTCGTTTTCTTATAGGCGTAACCCCGTTGACACCTTTCTAGACACCTACTTGATCGGCTAATTGCAAAGTGCAAAACTCTCCCAGGAGTAACAATTACTCGCAGTGGGTATCGGGATCCAACTATCATATAGAAGGTATGCAATCTCATTGCAAATTTCAACACTTGAAACTCCCGATAAAGGTTTTTACCCCTAGCACTTATGACCTTAACTATGGTCAACAAATCATTAGCACTAGTCAAGTTCTACCCGTCATTTCGTGATTAATTAGACCCACCCACATGACCCTTAACTAAGGTCAACAAAGTCACGCGACTGTCCTAACTAATCGCATCATATGCGGTGTAGGAAGACATCACTTAGCTACCGTACACTGTGCCTTAACTAAGGTCAACAAGCACAGCACGAATACTAAGTACTCTACTTCCTAAAATGACGGAGGGTTGCGAATGGTTTTTATGAAAACCTTTAACGCTTTGAACTTGATCTCGTTGCGGAATCAAATGGTTTTTAAATGGAGTGTTTTTTAGGCTCTTCTAGTTTTGCTAAAGGGGTCACTCCCGGTGAAGGGATCGTCGGCCCTTTCCTCATCGAATAAGGTGCAGGATATATCATATATACCTCTGTGCAAAGCAAAAACTATAGAAGCAATCAAAGGACAAACCGAGAGTTGTAGCATCTGCCAGTTATTGCTAAAGGAGTCACTCCCGGTGAAGGGATCTCGGTCCTTTCCTTATCGAATAAGGTGCATGATGTTCTACAAGGAACACCGCGATGCAAAGTAAGAACTGTAGCTACCTGTTTTTATTTTGAAATTTGATTCCACAACATCTTTTAGGTTTATTTTCTTTCATTAATTACATTAATGAATGTCCCATCATTTAAGTCCACCTAAACATCATAGATAAATATAACGTACACTTATGCCATCCGCATTCGCCTCGATGTCCCGTCTGCACCGTTAGGTTAGGTAACTAACGCCAGAGCGAGACAGGGCTAGCGCGGGTGTAAAACATAAGCAACGTCTATATAATATATCATATATAATATATATAATATCTATCTGAACAAATCACATGATCACATCACAGATAACGAAGCAGAAAATATCATATGAAATATTGGATATACTAGGACGTCCGTGTTTTTAATACGAGCCAGTATAAAACACGGATTCCACTGTCGCGATGAATAGCCAATCCCACACCCCTAGACCCCTACGAGAGCAGTAAGCAACCCTACCAATTCTAGGGTTAGGAGACCCGAACTCGACTCCTCGAGATGGTCTCCCACTGGACCCTAGAACCCGGTTACTTGTGCTCCCCTCCTTGGGTCTATCCTAATGAGGAAAAGTAAATAATATACAAATGGTGACATCATCCGCAACCTGGAAGTGCCCCAATAAAAGAATATTACATACAAGTTTTTACATGAATGAAAAATGAAAAACACTCATCTCATATAAAAAGAACCCGGCTATTCAAACACGATGATCCAATATAACATATCCAGCAACACATAACATCACATGTCATCAACGTAAGTAAACATGCGTATCCCAATTGTCGTTGACATATAGCAACGAAACCGGCGATATCACATATTACACTTACGGTCACAGAAAAGAAAGTGTAAAACTACAACAGTTGGAATCCGCAACCTCTTTAGACATCGCATGCCAAATCAAATGAATTCCTTAGACATCGCATGCCTAACAATTATAAACCCCGCATTTTAGTCTCATTATCGAAAACACTTTTCAATATGAAGTCGGGCAATTCAACAAGATTCCCGACATCCAGAACGAATGCTCGTCGCAAACTTTAGTAGGCGGCCGCACCCCCGACGCCGTCGACGAAGTGCACCAAGGCGGAACACCGCTGCCGCGAGCACCCGTATGGATGCTTTCGGCGACGGGGTTCTCCTACAGTCACTTGGTCGGGGCTATGGGGCGTAGCTATCTATTAAGTTTACCCGGCGAGTATCCGCGTACGCTACACGATTGCGATGGACTTTTGATCACATCAAAATTCCGTGGCAACCAATCAAGTGAGACTAAACTGCTATATTTATAATATTCATTCAGTTATCTCATAACTACTTATGGATTCTAAATATTGTATCACATTCCGGATAAATAGAAAATGTTAAACTTTCCGATCGAACAATCGAACACCCAAGTTTTCCCGAAACAGCTCAACACATGAAATAAGTTTAAAAACATTCACTTCATGCCTCAGTACCAACGGTCCAGCCGTAGAAGGGTAAAGCAACGCCTCACATGTGGCACGCCGTACTGCCCCAAACCCTAAGGTTCAAAGGGCAGTTCAAAACGGTCACATAATCGAGTTAAGGTTTGTTGTCTTCTGGAGGGACCATCGCGTTACTTGCACTACTTAGAACATTCTTAAACCACGGAAAAATCCAACACTTGGAAAATTCCCGGCGGGGGAAAAATTGGGTATTTATATCCGGTCGAACTTTTTAACATGCTCCAAAAAATACCCGGAAGACAAAGTAAACAAAGTTAAATAATCCGATCGAATCATCGAGTCCCAATACAACCCCAGAACACTCAACTCTTGAGTCATAATAAAAATACCCATAAAATATAAATCACAGAAATAGGAATTATGGTGGAAAAATGATGGCTTATCTCTTCTGTACGGCCGCGGAACCGCGGCCCAAGCAGGGTATTGCCGCGGTTCCGAGGTGGAATGTACGGATTAGGTTGTCATTTTTCACCACAATTCTTATATTTCCCTGCTGAATTTTTCAGGTATTTTTAATTCAGAAAAAACCACAATTTCAGAAAATGTACAGAGAAGGGTTTTGGATTAGGGTTTCGGGTTCGATCGGGTTTCTAACTTCGTCTACGCATCGTCTAAGGCTCTAGCTAGGCTCTGATACCACTGTAGGGTTCCTAGACACACCCATGAGGTTCTACAACTGATCAAACATGGCCAATTCAAAAAATTTCTATGTGCCGAAGAACCCTAAACTAGATCGTTAACTAGAGGATAGGCGAAAGGATGCAAGTTAACAACTTTAACTAAAAGGAAAGTGACTACAACCTTTGTAGATCCGGTCCTCCACTTCCTTGGCTCCGTGATGACGTCCCTCCGCTGCAACCATCGGAATCCTAGACTCTCGCGGTAGTTTCATTGGAGAAAAGATCGGGCTAGGTCGTCGACTTCAATGCCGAAGATGATCTACGTCGAGGCAACTCAAGATCAAGCTCCAACTTCACCAAGTCATGAAACTTGTGAAGAAAACACCCTATACTACATGGCAAGTGGTAGAGGATGAAGAAATAGGAAGTGGGTTCACTTTGGATTTGGATTTCTCACTTGAAATCATCACTTGGAAATTTTCAAGAGAACTTTCTTCTCTTCATGAAGAAGATGAAGAAGAAGAATGAAAAAGAATTATTCCAAAAAGAAAATTCAAGTGATATCTATCATATTGCAACCATGGGTGAGTGTAACTCATGTAGAGAATGAACTAGGGTTTAGTTAAATGGTTGGGTTAAGGAAAGAAACAAAATGGTTATGACTTTCAAAGCTTCATGAAGCTTCAAGTGAAATCCAAATAAAGCCACCATTTTATTTCTTGCCAAAATGAATAAATAAATAAATGAATAAGTAAATAAAGCAAATGAAACCCTAACCATTAACTAAACATGGTTTAAATCAAACATACACCCAAGTTTGCATGTATCATCAAACATGATACAAACTAGTACACAAAACTATATCATATATACAATGTGCACATCAAGTGAGAAAATCCATCTTTAAGTGAACAAATACTAGTAAATGTAAAGTAATATATCAAATATATAATTATACATTAAATCATTAAATCAACACTTGATTTAACGATCCGGTCATATCGCATATGACCGACTAATATCCAATGTATCGACTTATCGAATCAATCCTCGATTCGATAACTAGGTTATATCGCATACAACCAATCGATACATTCATCGCGAGAATAGAATACGGTATCACATACACGCATTATTCTCGGTCCCGCACATATCTCATATGCGCTCCTATTTCGTTTTGCTTGAGCCAGGAAACCTCTGTGTAGGACTCTAAAGACTCGTCAATACAACGGCAGCAAGTGATGATCATATCAAACACCAACAAGCCGCAAGCGGTCTGCTAAACGTAACGGCCATCCGGGTATTGAGCGATCAGAAGATCAACGAGCAAGCCCGCTCACACTCCTGTGAATCCAACCAGTAACACTTACCGTACAGTCCGGTCTGTTCGTCTGATATGTCGCATATCTCGCCTAGAGATGGTAAACGGCACACCCCAATAGCTTGATAAGTCATGCCGACGTAAGGTCCATAACAATCGTGAAACTGCTGATAACTCTTACCAGTATATCACAGCAACCCTGGCCAGGGATTTCCAGTTATGGCCAGTCGAGCATAGCGCTACATCAACCCCCAATACCGGGAAAAACGAATCCCCTCCTATCGCTCATTGCCTCCATGTGAATCGGGACTGTACCCAAAAACCACCTGTTTGCACGACTCAGTAGAGCCGTGGTAGGGTGGAAATTAAAGCACAGTGGGAGACACACAAGACTCTATGACGATCTCGGATCAACAGACTAAGCTGTACCAGTGTCACCAGAGAACTGCTATCTGACGTGAGGTATAATACCATCTGGGAATTCTCGGCGAGTCCGTTCAGTGTACCCAGTCTCTACTGAGCACCCGCATACCATCTCTGATGTCAAACACCAATGGATATGGGATCATCCATCGCCCATCACATGGGTCGAGAAGATATACGCTAGTCTACTCTGGAATATCGATGCCCCGTCTCGATTTTCCCACGACTAGGAACAGTGAAGGATGTACTCATGGACTACCCAGGCCCCACTAGTATGATCTACATCATAGTCCTGGAAGTCGAGTACACATCCTAAGGGCTTTATCAACATGTAACAGAGAGACAGAAATTATACATGTTAAGATAAAGAGCAACCAGATAGCGTACTATCATGTCGAGCAAGAAAGTCCTACCTATATATGTCCCAGCATCCACTACAATATACATCCAATGTACAGTAATGGCCTCTAGGGCATACATATAACTAACACTTAGTGTTTAGGCAGAACGACTCGGCGTTGTTCATAAGGTACAACCCGCACGTTTTTCTCAACAGTCGAGTTACGATCAGGATGTCCCGCTTGAAGCTTTTTTAGCTGAGCCAGTTGCTACGGAAGAGGGTATCCGCAGCGCGCTGCACCATTTCATGCGGCTAAACACCAGGTCCAACTTTTTTATCAGTGAGCCGAGCTATGTTCCGAAAGCCTCAAATGCATACGTGGTGTGGTACCAGCATGCGACTGGTGCTGTCATTAGGGAAGAAAAGCGGTTGCTGCTTGATCGCAAGGGTGCAGCCCCTGCTGGTAATCCAGCTGTTCCCCTAAAGCGACGGACCATTGTTCATCTTTCCTTAAGAGAAGCTGCTGCGATTGCAGTCCCGCGCTCCTTTATAGAGAAGACTATACCCCGTGTTTCTGTAGAAACGGTAGCTGCAGCGTCCCCGGAGTCTGGAGTGGGTACGGAAATCGGACTCGTCGCCCAAAAATTCCCGCCAAGCGCAAGCTCATGTTATCGGCTGCCGGCGCTCGCTCGCAGAAAAAGAAGAAGTCTCTCTTTTCTGCTAACGTTGTACTCGTCCAGGAGCCCTATGCTCCTTACAGCGAGGGTTTGTGCGAGTATGGGACCAACGAGGGTTTATTCATCACGCCTGCGGATGATACTGATCTCCAGGCTGCCGTTGTGGCTTCCGAGCGACTGGCTCGCGATGAAGCGACACTGATCACCATCGCGAAGTCAGGTATACTTCGGTTAATTCTTCCGCAGCTATATTCTTTTATTATGCTTCTACTGACACTTTCTTCTTCAATAGGTATTTCTGCCGAAGAGGCTCTCACGGCTTCCCTCAAGACATTCGAAGAGGAAGAGAGGCTCCGCGCTTCTTTCGGCCTTGGTAAAATTCCGTTCGTTATTCCTTTATTCCTTTCTTTATTCGTGCTCTGACCCTCTCCCTTATTTTGTTGCATAGACTACCTTGACTCAGGTTATTTCGAATGCGGTACCGATCCCGAGTGGTGGTGTAGCGACGCTTGCAGAGCCGGCTATTGTGGCCCCATCTCCCCCAACATTACCACAGGAGGCTTCGCTCAAACAGCCGATGACAGACGCCGTGACGGCTCCGGAGGCAGAGCTTGGTTCGGACGACGATGTCCCTTTGTCAGAGGTCTTGAGGAGATCATTTCTCACTGCTCACACCGAAAAGAAGCGTATGAAACGTGCGGCGAGGGAACGCGATGCCAGTTTGGCAGTGGGCGCAGGCTCAAGCAGTATCTCCCTTGCTGATACCTCTTCGGCGGATGTTCCCCCTGCGTTGTCTACCGCCCGTAGACAAGTAGCGCATGCAGCTCGGGAAGAAACCGAAAAGCTGCTCCAAGGTAGCATAACGCTGAGTCTTTTAATAGAACTCGATCTTCGAATTTTGACATATGCATTTTCTTCAGGTCTAAATCTCGGCGATGGGATGACGGGTGAAACCCTGGTGGTTACCATGCTCGAAGTTGCTACCCTCTCTTTGGAATCTGGGACTGTCCAGACCGCTGCTCTTTCTCCCTGCGGTTCCTTGGTATCGGCGGGCATTGCAAGCGTCACGACGGCCCTCGTCGAGTCAGGGTATGAAGCTATGGGCGCGGAATCTACTCCTCTGAGAGAGAGCGAAGAAGCCGTTACACCCGGTAATGCCTCTGCCATGGTTTCAGTCCCTGATTTATCAGGTAATTGCTGAGTCGCTATTTTCAAGTTTTTCAATCTTGTCCAGCCTTTCTAATGATATGTTGTTTGTCTTGAGTACAGGCGCGGTGAATACCAAGGTTGTGCCATCTGAAGGAGCGTCACCAGCCGCTGCTCTGACAGTAGCCGTCCCTTTGTGTTCTCCCGAGTCCTCTCAAATGTTGGAAGGTATGGGTTTGCGACTTATTTGGTTTAACTGTGGATACCATCTTCCTTGTATTAATAGCATATTGTTGCAACTCTGCAGGAGTCCTTTTCGACCATCTATATCAGGTGTTGAACACGCATTTCTCCTTCCAGTCGGAAGTCATTCCGCCTGCTGATATTGGTTAGTATATTCTTTAGCTAATGTCTCTTTCTTTCTCTTATGAATAGCCGTATTGTTGCTAAGTCTTCTTTATATTGATCGCAGTGTCACGGATTGGAGGAGGAGATGAGGGGATCGCCGCACCTCCGGTACTCCCAATTTTGCCATCTGCCACAGCCGTTATAGTAGACTCCATTTCTCGTATATTCTCTTTACCTTCCAAGTCGACATTTGACCATAATTTGTTTTTGCAGCAATGGCCCCGACTCTAGCTCCGTTTAAGTCTCGCATCCTAATGTCAGCAGGGCCCTTTGCTAAATACCCATCTTCCAGGGGTGCTGCGACTAGCCTGCGAATGTTGAGCGAATTCGTCGAGGATCTTGACGCCGAGGCCCTCGCATTCGCTGCAGATTTTGCTGCTAAGGTTAATCCTATGCTAGCGACGCTCGTAAATTTCCATGACGAAGGTGTCGTCGAGTCTTGGGTTAATTATTGCAGAAAGATCGAGGCTTGCCTGCATGAGATTAGGCTCAAGCGTCCTGCTCCTGAAGTATCAGCTTTGAACTCCCAGCAGGCTACATGGGTTGAGCAGAGCGTTCCTTTCCTTTGCCATTTTGAACAAGAGGCGACCTTGAGATGGAAGGAACATGAGGCGGCTTCCATCGAGTCTGTCCAATTGCGTGCCCAGGTTGAAGCGAATACTGCATAGCTGAAAGCTATTTTTGAAAACCCCAACGATGTATTTCTGACGGGCTGGTACTGAGGCAGAAGCTCGACTTCACTGAGCGGGTTACGCAGAGTTGCGAAGCTGCTCAGCAGGAAGTCAACGAGAAACTTTTATCCTGTTTGCAGCAATGGGCTCGAATTGAAGTGGAGTTGGCCGCGACGGCTGACCATGAAAAGAAGTTGAGAGGAGTGCGCGAGCGGCTTGCTGACTTACTGAAGATGCCTCCTTCTCAGTAGTCGTCTTTGTATCGACTGAAAATTTGTAATCTATGAATAACATGCATTCATTCATTTTTTTTATTCTTTTATATGATGTATCTTGTACTCAATTGAATTCATGAATAAAAGACACATTTTTTTTATCTTGTACTATTGCTTTCTTTTCTTTGCTGTTTCATCGGCATGTTACTTTAGCAAATGTGACCTGTAGATAGTAGATAGCAGTCCATCTTAACCTCCTTATAGGGTATCGATGGCTTAAGAAACAGGTTCAGGTCTGCTGCCTAAGACTTTTCAATTTTATGAGCCGTGAGGGTCTCATAAAGACTTTTCTCCCTACGAGTCGAGAGGATCTCGTAGGTGTAATTTCTCCTTAGGGGTCGTGAGAACTCCTAAGTGCGTTATCTCTCGAGAATCGTAAGGATCCCACAAGAGAATTTTCTTTATGCGCAGGGACACTGATTTCCCTGCAGGTCGAGACGAATCGAGAGATTCTCGCGAAGACACTAATTTCCTTGCGGGTTGAAACGAATCGAGAGGTTCTCGCCAAGGACACTGATTTCCCTGAATCGAGAGGTTTTGCCAAGGGCACTAATTTACCTGGGGGTTGGTTGACTTGTTTCCGAGACGGAGCGTTGTTCCGGCTTTCTGCGGTGTCGGGGTTGACTTGCTCCGCTTTCTGCGGCGTCGGGGTCGACTTGCTCCGCTTTCTGCGGTGTCGGGGTCGACTTGCTCCGCTTTCTGCGGCGTCGGGGTCGACTTGCTCCGCTTTCTGCGGCGTTGGGGTCGACTTGCTCCGCTTTCTGCGGTGTCGGGGTCGACTTGCTCCGCTTTCTGCGGTGTCGGGGTCGACTTGCTCCACTTTCTGCGGTGTCGGGGTCGACTTTAGGTTGTCTGTAAACCGTGAAGTCTTAGAAGTAGGGACTTCACCGTGGCTCCGATTGGTGGTGTCGCGTCCGTATCCTGCTGTAATGAGGAGGAACGCCGTTGCTGATCTTTAAGCTGTAGATGTTGCCGTTGAGATCTGGCTTCCCTTTGACAGAGTCTGGCGGGGAAATGTGGTTCTCTTTTCGTTTATGCCTATGGATTGTATACAGGGGTCGGTATGGACTCTCCTGTAGGGCAATAGTTTCATTTTATTTTTTTGTTTTCTTTCGGCTGTTTTTCGCGGTGCCCAATCATTTCGGCTATTTTTTCTTTTTACCCGCTGCTTTTTATTACGAGTTGCCCAAACATTTTGGCTATTTTTATATGCATATATTTTACTTGCTGCTCTTTGTTGCAAGTTGCCCTATCATTTCGGCTATTTCATATGCATTTTTGGCTCGCTGATTTTTTGCTGCAAGTGTAGAACTTGGGTTCTGATACCAATATTAGCATCAGCATCGTTGCGACCGCAATATTGCCAGGAGCGAATCATCATTTGCCGAGAAAGGACTTGAAATTTGATACCGATTTAGGCATCAGCATCGCTACCACTGGGACAATGCCAGAAGCGAATCATCATTTGCCTTTGTCGATTCGAGCAAAGGTGGTTTAGCAGACAGAGTTAAGATCCTGTCGACTAAGGCTTTCGACTTTATGAGCCGTAAGGGTCTCATAAAGGTGTTTTCCCTACGAGTCATGAGGATCTCGTAGGTGTGTTTTCTCCTTAGGAGCCGTGAAGATTCCTAAGTGTTTTTTCTCTTATAAGTCGTAAGAATCTTACAAGAGTGTTTTCTCCTTATAAGTCGAGAGGATTTACAAGTGTCGTTCACCACATGAGAACATTTCACGCCATCGGTGGAACTTGGTGGGGGAAACGTTTATTCGTGCCCGTGGATTGTATACAAGGGTCAATATTGAACCGTTTGTAGGGCAATCTGGGGAATGTGATGGCTTAAGAACAGGTTCAGATCCCTGTAGCTTAAGACTTTTGAATCCTATGAGCCGTGATGGTCTCGTAAGAGGGTTCTCCTTACGAGTCGTGAGGATCTCGTAAGTGTAATTTCTCATTATGAATCGTGGGGATTCCTAAGTGTTTTGCTCCCTTGTGAGTCGTAAGGATCTCACGCAGGCATTTTCTCCTTACAAGGTCGAGAGGACTTTGCAAGTGTGCATGAATTTCATTTACGAGTCCGCGCCCTTTCGGGTTTTCACAAACTCGCCGGTAGCCCTACTGTTTTTACTCACGGAGCCCTTTTGGGTTTTCATCCGTGCCTATTTCGCTTATGGACGTACCGTTTTTTTTTGCGCGTTAGCCTAAGGATGCAACAGTTCGTAGTAGTTTATGGACGTTTCGGTCCGTTATTAGTTTCAGGACATCTCGGTTCATTGTTATTTTTAGGATATTACAGTCCGTCGTTAGTTTAGGGATGTTTCGGTCCGTTGTAAGTGTTCCTGCCAAAAAATTTCTGCGAAAAAGAGCCCAAGTTATCAAATGGCAACGATACACTTAAGAAAATGTGAACTAGTATTTTCCGGGCTGTATTTTGACAAAACTCCTGAATGTGAAATAGCTAAATTCTGATGTTATCGAAAGCGTCTCGAAAAAGCCTTCGATTTGATATATTATGGGTCTCATAATTCATCCGGGATCAAAAGTTATGAGCAAATATACTATGCACGTGTAATCTAAGGAAGAAAGTGCGAACCAGTATTTTTCGGGCTGTATTTTGACAAACTCCCGAATGAGAAACAGCTAAATTCTGATGGTATCGAAAGTGTCTCAAAAAATCCTTCGATTTGATATATTATGGGCCTCATAATTCCTCCGGGATCAAAAGTTATGAACAAATGTGCTACGCAAGTATAATCTAAAATAATGCTCTACTACATGAGGGATGCATTTTTAGTCCCATATCGGGAAAAAGAAAGATCACTTCTCTACCACTCCCATATAAAAAAGAGAGGATACCTCTTAGAAAAGGATGAGTATTCTATAATACTTAAAGGAGATTATTTCTCCATAGGAGCTTGCTCCCCCCATAATGCCCATATGCGCAAGCGCCATGTGCGCCACGTGCAATGCACGTGCACGCCACGTGCAACACACGTGAGCCAAACACATGCAATGCACGTAGGAGTATTCCATAATACTTAAAAGAGATTATTTCTCCATAAGAGCTCGCTCCCCCTATAATGCGCATATGCGCAAGCTCCATATGCGCTACGTGCAAACATGTGCGCCCAATACGTGCGACGCACGTGCGCCCAACACGTGCGACGCACGTGCACGAACGGAAAGAAGTCTTTTTCAGCAGCGAGAACCTTAAGCTCCAGCCCGTTCTTTCCTCCTAATGAGTGGGACATGGTTCAAAGAGTACATCCCTCCACACCTTCGATATATGGTGCTGTAATATCTTAGTGTCGTCGGAGAGGTGGTGGGTCCCAACGACCAATGATCCTTCTTTTTAAAAAAAAGGAAAAGAAACAAAAAAAAGAGATACAGAAGAATAGAGAGGAACCCCGCAGAAGCTTTGAGAAAATCTCAGAAAGAAGAGCCAAGCTCTCGATAGAAGAACTTCTTTTCTTCAAGGTAAAAGAATAGAGAGATGAAATCATCTCATAATTAAAAAGAAGAATTCACTTCTTTCTTTAAGATCATAGATTTACAAGACCAAGGTCTTTTACAAAGAGATCAAAAGATCTCATCATAAAATAAAAGAAGAATTTACTTGTTTCTCACAGATTATAGATCTATAAGACTAAAGTCTTTCTCAAAGAGATCATGAACATCTCATTATAAAAAGGGGGAGAATAATTCAATTCTCTTAAGGATCACAGATCCATAAAGGCAAAGCCTTTCATCAATATAAGAGATTGAAACATCTCCTACAAAATAAGAACTTTTGTTCTTAAGATCTTGAAACAAGGTCTCTTCTAAGGGAGAATTTATTTCCCAGATCATAAAATTGATCAAATGCGCTTCTGCGCTTTTAGACTGGTGTTCAGCGCCAAGCGCACCACGTGTCATTCACGTGTGCGCCACTCAACAGTTAGCGCTTTGCGCTCTTGAACTAGCGCTTTGCGCTCATGGACTGGCGCTTAGCGCTAAGCGCACCACGTGTCACTCACGTGTGCGCCATTGAACATATAGCGCTATGCGCTCATAAATCAGCACAACGCGCTCATGGAATGGCGCAAAGCGCCAAGTGAGCCACGTGTCCTTCACGTGTGCGCTACTCGGCAGAAGCGCACTGCACTCTTTAACTGGCGCAAGGCGCCAAGCGCACCACATGCCCTTCACGAGTGCGCTGATAGAACATAAATTGTTCTTTAATAAGCCCAGAGCTATGATGAATGCTCAACATTTAATAAAAGACAAAATATTGTCAGAATGCAAGTCAATGCTCAGTATTGTTAAAAGGGCCAAGCCCAAATAGATGCTCAACAGCCCAAAATAAATGTTAAACATTTTAACTTGATTATACTTAGCCCAAGATTGGCCATAAGTCCTCAATTCAGATTAATTGATCCCACATGCTCATAAATCTTTGATCTTAATCCCAAATTGGACTATAGATCTCCTAACCAATATCGGTTAAAGGGTACATCTCTTCATTCCTCTGATATTTGTCGTTGTAATCCTTCAACGTCTTCAGAGAGGTGACGGGTCCCGACAACCATACATTTCACAGACTATGACGTCTTTAAACTGGATTGTGGGGTCCTTAAACCCATGGACTATGATGTCCTTAATCTCGGACTGTGGGATCCTTTAAACCCATAGACTATGATGTTCTTAACCTCAGACTGTGGGGTCCTTTAAACCCATGGACTATGATGTCCCTAAACTAAAACAATAGAGCACAAATGCTCTTTTGTTGGATCTAAATGATCCTGTTAAGTTGATCTTGTAGGGTTCCTAGACACACTATAGAGGTCTCACAAGGCATCAACCATGCCAATTTCAAATTTTATGGGTGCCGAGAAACCCTAATACGGATCGTCGACTAGAATTCTAGGCGAAACATTAAACAAGTTAACGATTTAACTAAAGGAGAGAGGCTACAACCTTTGTAGATCCGTTTCTCCACTTCCTTAGCTCCACGTAGGCGTCCTCTCGCTGTCCATCTCGAATCCCGAACTCAATCGTCGGCTTCATCGGAGAAATGGGTGAGCTAGGTCGTCGGCTTCGTGCCGAAGATGATCTACGTCGAGGCATCACAAGTTCAAGCTCCAACTTCACCAAGTTGTGAAACTTGTGAAGAAAACACCCAAAACCACTTGGCAAGAGGTAGAGGATGAAGAAATAGGAGGTGGGTTCACTTTAGAATTGGATTTCTCACTCTTTAGCTCAAGTTGCCATTGATGAAGGCAAGGTTTTTCTTGAAGAAGAAGAAGGAGAGCATGAAGAATATGATAAGTCTCTTATTTAAAAAAGAAACTAATATGAATACTTATCATATCCTAACCATAGTCAAGTGTAGAGAGTAAACTAGGGTTAGTTGGAATGGTTAGGGTTAAGGAGGAGATAAGAATGGTGGACTTGTTCAAAGCTTCAAGAAGCTTCAACATACAAACAAAATAAGCCACCATTCTCTTTTATTTTCCAAAATGAATTAATAAATAAATAAACAAGTAAATAAACAAAGCCCTAACCATTCATATAACCATGGTTTAATTTTTACACAAACCCAAGTGAGCAAGTATCATCAAACATGATACAAACAAGTGCACAAAAATATATCACATATACAATGTGCATCAAGTGAGAAAATCCTTTTAAAATGAACCAATACTAGTTAATGCAAAGTAATATATCAAATATATTATTATACATTAAATCATTAAACCAACACTTGATTTAACGATCCGGTCATATCGCATATAACCGACTAGTATCCTATGTATCGGCTTATCGAATCAATCCTTGATTCGATAACTAGGTTATATCACATACAACCAATCGAAACATTCATCGCGAGAATGAAATGCGGTATCACATACACGCATCATTCTCGGTCCCGCACATATCTCATATGCGCCCCTATTTCGTTTCGCTTGAGCCAGGAAACCTCCGTGTAGGACTCTAAAGACTCGTCAATACGCCGGTAGCAGATGATGATCATATCAAGCACCTACAAGCCGCAAGCGGTCTGCTAAACGTAACGGCCATCCGGGTATTGAGCGATCAGAAGATCGACGAGCTAGCCCGCTCACACTCCTGTGAATCCATCCTGTAACACTTACCGTACAGTCCGGTCTGTTCGTCTGATATGTCGCATATCAAGTCTAGGGGTGGTAAACGTCAGACCCCAATAACCGATAAGTCGTGCCAATGTGAGGCTCATAACGGGTAGAGAAACTACTGGTAACACTTACCAGCAAATCTCTGATCAGCCCTGGCCAGGGACTTCCCTGTTACGGCCAATCGAGCACTGCGCAACATCAACCCCCAATACCGGGAGAGACGAAACCCCTCCTATCGCTCATTGCCTCCATATGACTCGGGACTGTACCCAAAGACCACCGTTTTGCACGCCCTCATGGACGTGGTAAGGTGGAGATCAAAGCACAGTGGGAATCACACAAGACTCTATGACGATCTCGGGTCTACAGACTAACCTGCACAAGTGTCACCTGAGAACTGCCATCTGACGTGAGGTATAATACCATCTGGGAGTTCTCGGCGAGTCCGTCCAGTGTACCCAGTCTCTACTGAGCACCCGTATACCATCTCTGATGTCAAACACCAATGGATATGGGATCATCCATCGCCCATCTCATGGGTCGAGAAGCGTATACGCTAGTCTACACTGGTATATCGATGCCCCGTCTCGATACACCCACGACTAGGGACCATGAAGGATGTACTTATGGACTACCATGTCCCCACTAGTATGAACTGCATCATAGTCCAGGTAGTCAAGTACACATCCTAAGGGTTTTATCAACATGTAACTATAAGACAGTTTTAAAGAGACAAGTGTACATGTTAAGATAAAGAGTAACCAGATAGCATACTATCATATCGAGCAAGAAAGTCATCTCTATATATGTCCAAGTATCCAATATAATATACATCATCTGTACAATACTGGCCTCTAGGGCATACATACAACTAACAGATCTTAGTCTAAAAATTAAGCTAACGTGTCCTTAACAAACCATTAAGTTGATCTTAGTCTAAAATTAGACTAACGTATCCTTAAAACTGTTTAAGTTGATCTTAGTCTCAAATGAGACTAACGTATCCTTAAACCTAACCCCAAACCCAAATCTAAGAAAATACGGATTTGGACTAATCCATGCCCTACGGGCGACAATATAAATTAGTCTCCGTATACAATCCACGGGCAACCAAAAACAAAACAAACACCCACGACACGAAGTGACCATCTCGAGAAGGAGAAAGTGGTTACCGCGATGCGGTAGCGTAATTAACTGCAGGGGCTTGCGCCTGCAGGGAAGAGCGTCCTCATAATCAAAAACCCCTCAACGAGGGGGAATCTGACGAAGTCTGATACATCGGTTGCATCCGTTTAAACCTTCGATACATGGTGTCATAAATCAACTTGGTATCTTCAGAGAGGTGGACGGATAGCACCAATTAGTATCTGCCCCCGAAATTCAGGCCTGACGTCCTAACGTCCCGGTTGCGTCTTTCGGCGAGGAATAGATTCTGGCACGCCGGGTGGGACCTTTTCCTCTTTCCACTCCACACTTCGTGTGTCGTGTTCGCGAACGAATCGCGGTTTAATATGGTTGCCATTGGGTTCGAGGTACTAAGATTTGGTTTTGCTCCCGTGCAGAAAAAAGAACATCAATGGCATCTAACTGCTCCAGCTGCAACTGCAACTCCCGTTCCACCTCATCTGGAGGTGTAACCTACGGGCCACAAGCGACCTCCCAGTTCAAGATGCCAGTGGAGCAAGTAACTCAGGCCACCACTGGGCTGTTCTTTGGGACCATGCTCCCACCCATGAACTTCAATGCCCTAATGCCATTGCAGGAGGCTTCAAAGAAGTCGGTTTTTGATCGGCTTACAACTACTACGGCCCCTCTCAACGGGTCACCTAACTCTACTGCCTCAGTTTTCAACAGACTGGGCCAGAACGCTAACAAGCCCGCGATACCTAAAGCAGCCATCCCAAAGCGGATAGCCATCCCGGCTCAAGCGGACGAAATTATCAAAGAGGCTTCTTCTGCCAAGAAGTCAGTCTTCACAAGGCTGGCCGTTCCGACTCCCGCTCCAGGCGAATTCCCCAAAGCTGCTTCCCCTGCCCAAAGATCTGTCTTTGACAGATTGGACACTGCTTCTCAACAGACGTCAGTTTTCAAGAGGTTGGTGCCAGCGTCAACCCCTTGCCAATACAGGGGGCATGAGGAAGTCACCCCTACAGCTGAGACAATCCCAACGGCTTGACACGCTAGACATCGCCACTGGTGCCGAGTAAAGAAGGCTGGGGGCAATTCCCCTTCCGGACTGACTCCACCGGCTCCAGCGGTGGAGGTTGATGCTGCTGTTCCAACTGGGAACAGTTTTGAACCACTAAGGAGGGTGCGCAAAAACTCTCCGACTACCTGTGGAGAATGCTACAGAGAAGAAGCCGGAGCATCCCCCTCAGCGGCTGTCCTCCAAAATTTACAAAGTCTGACGACAGGTCCAAGAATCGGTGATTGACCAGGACTACTCTCGCCGACCAAAGAAGATTAAAGCTCGACAAGAAGAGAGCCATCCCGTGGTACCACGGAAGATGTCATCCTTCTGGGTGTCCGCTGCAACGGCTCCCTCAACTTCAACCACTCACAAGAGAAGGAGGCCAGAGAAAACCACTGTGACCGCAGCAAACCGCAAGGACGCTGAATCTAAATGCCCCAAGTCTGGGGCATGGTAACACATACCATTTATGTGGCTTCCGGAAAAGAGAAAATCCGTGCTTCTACGGGTCATCGACCGCTTACCCGATCGGTAACAAAGGCTCAGGAGTAACAGCAGCAGAAACTTCAGGAGATGCTGCCCACAATGGCCGCACTCACTGGGCCGAAAGAAAATCTGGAGACCTCCGAGCAGCGTCAAGAACAAGAAACAGATACTGAATTCCTCCGAAGAATGCTCGAGAGAAAAGAAAAAGAGGCCGCAGAACAGGCGGCCAACATAAAACGAATGGCTCTTTTGTTCCAAGACATGGCCGGGATGATGTTACAGCCGGAACCTCCAGCTGAAGACCCCCCGATTATCATTGAAGACGACAAAGGAGAGACATCGAACTCTCCTCCAGCTCTTTCAGCAGCCAAGGAGGAAACCATCTCCAAGGCCGCTCTGGATGATTACATCGCTCAGCAGATACAACTTCATCAGACGAATGAAGTGGCTGGGCAGATTGTTAAAACTGGACGACCCTATCCGGGTTGGTATGATCAAATAAAGTATCCACCACGATACATGATTCCTAAGTTTCACGTATACAAGGGGATGGGAAATCCACATCAGCATGTCGCTCAATTCAGAGCCTTGTGCGGCAATACCGGAGGTGACAATAAGCTACTGCTTCGCCAATTCGTTGGCAGCTTGTCGGAGACAGCATTAGAGTGGTATTCCGAACTCCCAAATGACTCTGTTAAGACATTTGCAGAGATGGAGTTGCTATTTACCCAGCGTTTCGTGAGCGCTAGCGAACGCACCCCAATTACGGTGCTGATCAATACCAGGGTGAAACCCAGAGAGACATGGGTGCAGTATGCGATACGGTGGCAGAATTTATGGTCGAAGTGCGAGCAACGCATCGAAGAAGCGCCTGCGGTATGTATGTTTGTGGGTACTCTTGATCCGCAGGCGACCATTTTGTAGTTCATGATGTTCTTCAAGCCAACTACTTTCCAGGCCTTGATTGACAAGCTAGCCTAAATGAATCAGATGGGTCATAGACCATCTCCTTCGAAGCTGGAATCTCGAAATGAAAAAAGGAAAGGGAAAGTAACCTTCGTCGCTAATATTCAACAACAGCCGAACAACTTAAAGTCGGTTGTTCGCCAAAACAACGTGCATCCATGCCCATCCCTCGAGGAGAGACTGGGACGTCCTTACTCGTTTCCCCGGGATAAAACGAGGAGACTGTTCGAGCTGGCAGTGCGCAACAGACTCATCAATCTGCCGGATCCAAAATGTGCGTTGCAGCCAGGCGATGTCAACAATCCTAATTACTGCCCTTACCACCAAGCAGTAAGCCATCCAATCGAAGATTGCTTCATCTTCAAAGGCTGGATTGAAGACCAATACCAACTGGGTAAATTCGCGCTGTCTGAAAACTGGAAGATGAACCCGCCACAACCATATGATCCGAAAAAGATGGACATGCCGGGGGCATCGTGTTCATTCATAGGGGAAGCTCCATGGGAGGTCGCCCTTTCGGCCAAAATGAAAATGATACTGAAGGATCTCCAAACATGCCCGACAATCAGGTGGAAAAATCCACTGGAGCCCGAGATCCTCAAAGGAATGCTAAAGCCGCGCCCAACTCCAAAAAGTGGTGATAGTCAAAGCGCCCATACCCAACCGTCGAAGTCTTCGAAGAAGAAAAAGAAGACCAAAAAGCCCGTGAAGCCTGGTGACAAGCGCACAGAACTGCAAAAACATATTGATGCGCTGGAAGAATATAATCAAAAGGCGCGGACCCCAGTCACACTCCAAGAATTTCTCAGCCACATTCTTGAAGACGGAGACGATGACAATGGAGAAGACTCGTCGGATGAACCTGTGGATTATGTGGCAAGCTTCCATATGATCTCTCACTCGTTGATAAACGATGAAGAAGCTCCTGACGCAAAGAAATTGGGGGCAGATCCTGAGCCGGAACTTCTAGGACCATCAGACGAAATGACTGACGCATTCCTGAACGAAGCTCTTCTGAAAAGCAAAACTGATCGAGAGAGCGAAATGGCCATATTTGAAAAAGCCAAACGCCGGTGACTGGACGAAAATGGTAAAACACCCCAACCAGACCGAAGCATGCCCGCGACAGATAAAAGCAGGTTCAAGACAAGGAAAAGGTTCGCCAAAGCCATATCGATGGGAATGAAGCTGCTCTCTTTCATAGGAAATTCTCCTGGCGGTATATATCTTGATGAAGCGGACATACATCCTAACTTCTGCTTATACTATCAGAGGATCGCACACCCTACCGAGGAGTGTATAGCCTTTAAAAACTGGTGGCATGGATATGTTGCACACCGATAACACGTTCAACGAGTGAAGCACAAGGCTCGTCGGGAACAGAAAAGTACGACAGATGAGCGCAAAAGAGCCGTCGGCAACTGTTACATATTCGACACCAAGGAATCGCAAGTTATCACCTTTGGAAGCAACTCCGACGAAGAAATCGTCCTCGGCCCTCTCTTCAAGGAATCCACCTCCGACACAAAAGATGCGAAGATTTGCGAGAAAATTTAGCTGTGTAATCATACGTTGCCCGAAAAATCTCAGACCTATGACCGAAACGTCGTTAAACTACTACCAACCTGCGCCGTCCCCAGGGTGACGTGGTAAAAAAAAGGGGTACGTCCATAAGCGAAATGGGCATGGATGAAAACCCGAAAGGGCTCCGTGAGTAAAAACAGCAGGACTACCGGCGAGTTTTGTGAAAACCCGAAAGGGCACAATCTTGTTAAAAGACACTTGCGAGGTCCTTTCGACCCTGTAAGAAGAAACCACCTGCGTGAGATCCTTACAACTCACAAGGGACCAACACACTTAGGGATCCCCACGATTCTTAAGGAGAAATTACACTTACGAGATCCTTACGACTCATAAGGAGAACCCTCTTATGAGACCCTCACGGCTCATAAGATTCAAAAGCCTTAAGCTATAAGGATCTGAACCTGTTCTTAAGCCATCACAATCTCCAATTTTGCCCTACAAGCGGTTCAATGTTGACCCTTGTATACAATCTACGAGCGCGAATGAACATTTTCCCTAACAAAGTCCCACCCACGACTAGAGATGTGTTTACACAGTGGACAGCTCTTGTAAGTCCTCTCGACTTATAAGGAGAAAACACACTTATAAGATCCTTATGACTTATAAGAGAATGCACAGTTAGGAATCCTCATGATCCCTAAGGAGAAAACACACTTACGAGATCCTCACGACTCGTAGGGAGAAATACCTTCATGAGACCCTTACGGCTCATGAAGTTAAAAGCCTTAGTCGACAGAATCCTAACCCTGTTCGCTAAGCCACCTTTGTTCGACATCGATAGAGGCAAATGATGATTCGCTCCTGGCAATGTACCAGTTGTAGCAATGCTGATGCTAAATCGGTATCAGATCCTAAATCCCATACCCGCGATAAAAATCAGCGAGCCAAAAATACATATGAAATAGCCGAAATGATTGGGCAACTTGCAACAAAATCAGCAAGTAAAAATGAATGCATACAAAACAGCCGAAATGATTGGGCAACTCTCAATAAAAAGCAGTGAGTAAATAAAACAAATAGCCGAAATGATTGGGCACCGCGAAAAATAGCCAAAATGATTGGGCAATCGCGACTTTCACGATATAAAAGCTGAAATGATAGAGCATCGCGGAAAGAAAAATATATAAAATGAAACTTTTGGCCCTACAGGTGAGATCACATCGATCCCTATATACAATCCAGGGGCGGAAACAAAGAGGGAACCATATCATCCCAGCAGGCTCCTTCAGAAGAAGAGCCAAGTCTCGACGGCTATATCTACAGCGTGAAGACCCACAACGGTGTTCATTCGTAGTCCAGCAGGATGCAGATGCAACGTCAATGAAAGACCTCACGGTCGAAACAAAGTGAAGTGACGGCAAAATCCCAGCTCCACTTCAGCAATCGTCTCGTTACACCAGACTCAATATTAATAATGGCGTTCATTCATAGTCGAGCAGGATGCAGATGTAACGTCAATGAAAGACCTCACGGTCGAAATAAAGCGGAGTGACAGCAAAATCCGAGCTCCACCTCAGCATTCGTCTCATTACAGCAGACGCAATGTCAACAACGGCGTTCCTTCGCAGTCCAACAGGATACAGATGCAACGTCAATGAAAGACCTCACGGTCGAAACAAAGCGGAGTGATGGCAAAATCCCAGCTCCACCTCAGCATTCGTCTCGTTAGACCAGACGCAATGTCAACAACGGCATTCATTCATAGTCCAGCAGGATGCAGATGCAACGTCAATGAAAGACCTTACGGTCGAAACAAAGCGGAGTGACGGCAAGATCCCAACTCCACCTCAATATTCATCTCGTTATAGAAGGCGCAATGTCAACAACGGCGTTCCTTCGCAGTCCAGCAGGATGCGGATGCAACGTCAATGAAAGACCTCACGGTCGAAACAAAGCGGAGTGACAGCAAAATCCCAGCTCCACCTCAGCATTCGCCTCGTTACAGCAGACGCAATATCAACAACGGCATTCCTTCGCAGTCCAGCAGGATGCAGATGCAACTTCAATGAAAGACCTCACGGTCGAAACAAAGCGGAGTGACGGCAAAATCCCAGCTCCACCTCAGCATTCGTCTTGTTACACCAGACGCAATGTCAACAACGGCGTTCCTCCGCAGTCCAGTAGGATGCAGATGCAACGTCAATGAAAGACCTCACGGTCGAAATAAAGCGGAGTGACGGCAAAATCCCAGCTCCACCTCAGCATTCATCTCGATACAGCAGACGAGATATCACTACAGTGTCCTTCCTCCAACAGGATTCGGACGCGCCAAAACAACGAAGCAAAGGCAATATTCCTAGCTTCAGGGTCTTGACGACAACTCATATAAAACCTGAAAGACCATCGGAGATCATCCCACACCAGCGCGGAGTGGTCACCACCTCGACGTTCGTCTCGATACAGCAGACGAGATGTCACTACAGTATCCTTCCTCCAACATGATTTGGACAAGCCAAAGAAAACGAAGCGAAGGCCAAATTCTTAGCTTCAGGGTCTTGACGACAACTCATATAAAACCTGAAAACTATCGGAGATCATCCCACACCAACGCGAAGTGGTCACCACCTCGATGTTCGTCTCGATATAGCAGACGGGATGACACTACAGCATCCTTCCTCCAACATGATTCGGACAAGCCAAAGAAAACTAAGCGAAGGCTAAATTCCTAGCTTCAGGGTCTTGACGACAACTCATATAAAACCTGAAAACTATTGGGGATCATCCCACACCAGCGCAGAGTGGTCACCACCTCGACGTTCGTCTCGATACAGCAGACGAGATGTCACTACAGCATCCTTCCTCCAATAGGATTCGGACATGCCAAAGCAAACGAAGCGAAGGCCAAATTCCTAGCTTCAGGGTCTTGACAACAACTCATATAAAACCTGAAAGACTATCAGAGATCATCCCACACCAGTGCAGAGTGGTCACTATCTTGATGTTCGTCTCGATACAGTAGATGCAATGTCACCTTGCGTTCTTCCTCCAACAGGATTCGGACGTGCCAAAACAACGAAGCAAAGGCAATATTCCCAGCTTCAGGGTCTTGACGGCAACTCATATAAAACCTGAAAGACCATTAGAGATCATCCCACACCAGCGCGGAGTAGTCACCACCTCGACATTCGCCTCTATACAGCAGACGAGATGTCACTACAGCGTCCTTCCTCCAACAGGATTCGGACATGCCAAAGCAAACGAAGCGAAGGCCAAATTCCTAGCTTCAGGGTCTTGACGGCAACTCATATAAAACCTGAAAGACTATCGGGGATCATCCCACACCAGCGCGGAGTGGTCACCACCTCGACGTTCATCTCGATACAGCAAACGAGATGTCACTACAACGTCCTTCCTCCAACAGGATTCAGACACGCCAAAGCAAACGAAGCGAATGCCAAATTCCTAGCTTCAGGGTCTTGACGGCAACTCATATAAAACCTGAAAGACAATCGGAGATCATCCCACACCAGCACGGAGTGGTCACCACATTGACGTTCGTCTCGATACAGCAGACGGGATGTCACTACAGCATTCTTCCTCCAACAGGATTCGGACACGCTAAAACAAACGAAGCGAAGGCCAAATTCCTAGCTCCAGGGTCTTGACGGCAACTCATATAAAACCTGAAAGACTATCGGAGATCATTCCACACCAGCACGGAGTGGTCACCACCTTGATGTTCGTCTCGATACTGTTAGTTATGTATATGCCCTAGAGGCCATTGTTGTATATATGATGTATATTATAATGGATGCTTGGATATATATAGAGAGGACTTTCTTGCTCGTCATGATAGTATGCTATTTGGTTTCACTTTATCTTAACATGTTGACTTATATTGGTTTACTGTCTTTCTCTCACATGTTGATAAAGCCCTTAGGATCTATACTCGACTACTGGGACTATGATGAGATCATACTAGTGGGGCCACGGTAATCGATGAGTACATCCTATAACTGTTCCTAGTCGAGGGTATATCGAGACAGGGCATCGATACACCAGAGTAGACTAGCGTATACGCATCTTGACCCATATGATGGGCGATGGATGATCCCATATCCATCGGTGTTTGACATCAAGGATGGTGTACGGGTGCTTAGTGGAGACTGGGTACACTGGACGGACTCGCCGAGAACTCTCAGATGGTGATATACCACACGTCTGATGGCAGTTCTCCGGTAACACTGGTACAGGGTAGTCTGTAGACCCGAGATCGTCATAGAGTCTTGTGTGATTCCCACTGTGCTTTGATTTCCACCTTACCACGTCCAAAAGGGCGTGCAAAACGGTGGCTTTTGGGTGCAGTCCCGAATCACATGGAGGCAATGAGTGATAGGAGGGGATTCGTCTCTCCCGGTATAGGGAGTTGATGTTGTGCTGTGTTCGATTGGCTATAACTGGAAGTCCCTGACCAGGGCTGATATAGAGATTTACTGGTAAGTGTTACCAGTAGTTTCTCGACCCGTTATGAGCCTCACATCGACACGACTTATCGGTTACTGGGGTCTGACGTACACCACCCCTAGACTTGATATGCGACATATCAGACGAAGAGACCGGACTGTACGGGAGTGTTACTGATTGGATTCACAGGAGAACGTACAGGCTAGCTTGTTGATCTTCTGATCGCTCAATTCCTGGGTGGATGTTACGTTTAGCTGGCCGCTTGCAGCTTGTGGGTGTTTGATATAATCATTACCTGCTACCGGCGTATTGACGATTCTTTAGAGTCCTATACAGAAGTTTCTTGGCTCAGGAAAAACGGAGTAGAGGCACATATATGATATGTGCAGGACCGAGGATAATGCGATATGAGATACCGTATTATATTCTCGCGATATTTAGATATGAACCGGGTCATTGGATCAAGTGTTGATTCGATGAATCGGTACATGATATATTAGTCGGTTATATTCGATATAGCCGGATTGTCGGATCAAGTGTTGATTCGATGATTTAATGTATAATAATATATATGATATATTGTATTACATTATCTAATATTGGCTCGCTTTATTATTTCATTTTCTCGCCGGATAATACATTGATATATATGCGATATATGTTAATTGTATTATTTTCTTTTGTTACAAATATATAATATATATGTGATATATATTATTGTGACATGATATGATTAATAATGGAACATGTTTAGTGGAGATTAAACAAGGTTAGGGTTTGATTAGGGTTAGTTGCTTCATGCACCTTCTAGAAGCTTTCCTTTTGTCATGAGTTAGATATTATGGTTAATATTTTTCCATGACCCATTCTTTAACCCAACCAAACCCTAGCCCTAGTTAATTCTCTACAAGGGTTATCCTTGTCATCCTAAACCATGGTTGCATTATTAATTCATATATTCATTTCATTATTCATCACAAAAGGATTAACTCATTTTTCGTTTATCTTCTTCTCTCTTGAGCTTTGAGAAAGCTTACTAGATTTTCCTTTTGTGATGATTTCATGTGAGAATTTGATATAAAATGATAGCATAAATACTACTCCATCATCCTCATATAGTCTAGGCCATTAGATTAAGGTGTTCACCTCATTAGAGTGAGAGAGCTTGAGTTATAGCAAGTTCGACGTAGATCATCGGAGAAAAGGAACACTACAAGCTAGCATGGATCGTTCGAGTCGTGGAGCCTCTCTTGAGTCTGGGAGATCGTGGATCGCGGCGAAAGGACTTCTACTCGAAGCTTATGAAGCGAAGGAGCGGACTACAAAGCTTGTAATCCCTCACACTTAGTAGTAAAGATGTTTACTTGCATGTTAAAACCCTAATAATCTAGCAAAGATCCCGGCTTTGGGTTGTTCGGCACGTCTAAAATTTTATTCGGGCATGGTTGATGCCTTATGAACCCTCACCGGAGTGCCTAGGAACCCTACAGTGGTATCAGAGCCTAGCTAGAGCATTATGCGACGCGTATACGAAGTTAAAACTTCGAACGAACCCCGAAACGACGATTTGAACCCCACTCTGGACATTTTTCAAAAACTGTGATTTTTCTGAATTAAAAATGCTTTAAAATACCAGCAGGAAAATATAAGAAACACTGTGAAAAACGAGCCAATAAGCTGTACAATCAGCTGCGGAACCGCGACAATACCCTGCTTTTACGGAATGCTTACTGCCTCGTTTTGGCACAGTTACACCCGTAGGCAAAAGTGTATATTTCTGGGTATTTTTAAACTGACTCAAGTGTTGAGTATTCTGGGGTTTATTTTGTAATCGTTGATTCAATCAGAAAATTTAATTTCATTATGTTTCCGGATATTTAGAAACTGTTAAAATGTTCGAGCGGATATCATTAACTCACTTTTTCCCGGCACGAAAAACTTTCAAGTGTTGAATTTTTCTCGGGTTTAAATCTTTCGGAAAAACGTGCAAGTAACGCGGCGGTCCCTCTAGAAGAACACAAACCTTAACTCGATTATGTGACCGTCTGAACCGCCTTTAAACCTTAGGGTTTGGGGCAGTACGGTGTGCCACATGTGAGGCGTTGGCTTGACCCTTCTACGGCTGGATCATCGGTACTGTGACATATTCTGGGATTATTTGAACTCCGCTCAAGTGTTGAGCTATTTAGGAAATCTTGGGTATTTGATTATCCGATCGGAAAGTTTAATACTGTCTATTTATCTGGAATGTGATACAATATGTGGAATTCATATAGTTAGGCATGAAATGCGAAGTATGTGATATTTCGGATTTATGATGTCTAAAGTGATTGTGGATTCCAAATGTTGTAGTTTTACAATTTTTTTTCTGTGACCGTAAGTGTAGTATATAGTTGTATTGCCGGTCTTCGTTGCTATACATCAACGACGATCGGTGTATGCATACTTACTTACGTTGATGATATGAGATATTATGTGTTGCTGTGATATGTTATATTGGATTGTCGTGTTCTGAATAGTCGGGGGTTTTATGTGAAATGAGGGTTTTTATTTTCATTCATGTAAAATTCATTTGTATGTAATATTCTTTTATTGGGGCACTTCCGGGATGAGGTTGATGTCACCGGTGTATATTATTTACTTTTCCGCATTAGGTAGACCCAAGGAGGGGAGCACAAGTAACCGGGTTTTAGGGTTCAGTAGGAGGCCATCTCGAGGAGTCGAGACCGGGTCTCCTAACCCTAGAATTGGCAGTGTTACTTGTCGCTCTCGTAGGGGTCTAGGGATGTGGGTTTGGCTATTCATCGCGACCGTGGAATCCGTGTTTTATACCGGCTCGTATTAAAAACACGGACATCCTATTATATCCAATATTTCATATATGTTCTTCTGCTGCAATGTTCTGTGATGAGATCATATTACTGCCTGAGACGAATGCTTATACTATATATATATGCTGATATATAAATATTACTGCTTTCGTTTCTTCTGTGATGCTTAGGAAGCATAAGCTGATGGGATTTATTAATGAGATTAATAAAAAGAAAAGAAACCTAAAAGATGTTGTAGAATCAAAACTTTAAAAAAAGGGTAGCTACAGTTTTGCTTTGCATAGCGGTATATATGATATATCATGCACCTTATTCGATGAGGAAAGAGCCGAGATCCCTTCACCGGGAGTGACCTCTTTAGCGAAACTGGCAGATGCTACAAATTCACGGTTTAGTTTTTGACCGCTTATATAGTTCTTGCTTTGCACAACGGTATATATGATATATCCTGCACCTTATTCGATAGGGAAAGAGCCAAGATCTCTTCACCGGGAGTGGCCTCTTTAGCGAAACTAGAAGCCTCAAAAACACTCCTTTTCAAAAACCACTTGTTTCTACAACGATATCAAGTTCATTACGCTCAAGGTTTTCTGAAAAACCTGCGTAGCCCTCCGTCATTTCAGATAAAGACTAGTTAGTATTCGTGCTGCGTTTGTTGGCCTTTGTCAAGGCGTAATGTGCGGTAGCTGACTGGTACTTATCTGTTTAAGCATGTGATGTGATTGGATTAGGGTATTCGTACGACCTTGTTGGCCTTTGTCAAGGGTCGTGCGGGTGGGTTTATTTCAATCAAGAAATGACGGGTTGAACTTGACTAGCTTCCTATGGTTTGTTGGCCTTTGTCAAGGTCATAGGGGTTAGGGGCAAAAGTATTATCGGGAATTTCAAGTGTTGAAATTTGCAATGAGATTGCATACTCCTATGAGATAGTTGGATCTCGATACCCACTGCGAGTAAGAGTTACTCCTGAGAGAGTTTTACACAGGACAATTAGCCGATCAAGTAGGTGTCTAGAAAAGTGTTAACGGGGTTACGCCTCTGGAAAAATGAGGTTTACTTTAATTAGGTTCGTGCGAAAGCACGGGGAACCTCTCTCAAGTACCGACACTGATCTGGCTGAAAGATTGACGAAATTGTAGGGTGTAATTAATCCCGGCTAATCTTACCTTTTAGGGTTTGAAGGAAGATTTGATAAAAACAGTGGGAGACATCCTGATTAGATAAGATAATAACCAATCTAATCTTGCAAGAGCATATGCTAAAGTGTTTTCTTCTCTCTCTCTCCAGGTAGCGACCATGTCAGGCCATAATCAAGATAATAATATGGATGTATTGACTGAACCCGATTATTATACTGAGCAAGGGAACGTTGGTCCCGTTCTTTCTTATAAGAGTTATAAGATTGAATAGGAAACAGGAGAATATCTAGAATCTCACGCCGCCCAAACGGAGAACATGCATGTTGATGCACCTTCTTCGGGTGTGTTAGTTATTGAGAACTGTTTCTCGGTTTACCCTACGTCCTGGGTATTAGATACCGGATCAGGATTCCACATATGTAAATTGTTACATGGGCTACGGAAAGGTAGAGAACTGGGAAAAGGTGATCATTCCGTTCAAGTAGGGAATGGTGTAAGTATTGCAGCCAAAGCAGTTGGCGAATATCACCTTGTATTACCAAGTCGTAATACACTGATTCTGAATGAGTGCTATTATATACCGAATATGATGTGCAATATTATATCAGTTTCTTTATTAAGTAAAGAAGGATATAATTTTGTAGTACAGGATAATGTTATGAACATATTCTTAGATCAAAAGTTGATTGCATCAGGCTCGTTACATAATGGCATATTCATTCTCAATCAAAATGCAGTCCTCAATATACAAAACACACACAATAGGAAGAGTTCAGAAATGAACGAATCCTTCTTGTGACATTGTAGACTTGGTCATATCAATGCGACACGACTGGCTAAGTTACATAAGTATGGATATTTGAATCCGTTCGAATTATCATCTTATGATACTTGCCATTCATGTCTCAAAGGCAAAATGACCAAAGCTCCGTTTAGTGGACACGGAGAAAGAGTTATGGAACTCATAGGACTGGTACATAGTGATGTATGCGGTCCTATGTCTACGCATGCCAGGAACGGTTCTTCCTACTTCATTACATTCACTGACGATCTCTCAAGATTCGGACATATGTTCCTGATAAAACACAAGTCTGAAGCTTTTGAGAAATTCAGAGAATATAAGCACGAAGTAGAGAACCAAACGGGCAAAAGTATTAAGATCCTTCGATCTGATTGAGGAGGAGAATACATGAGCAATGATTTTCTGGATTATCTAAAAGAGAATGGGATTCTCTCTCAGCTTACTCCTCCTTATATACCACAGCACAACGGTGTATCGGAACGGAGGAATCGCACCCTATTAGATATGCTGCGCTCGATGATGAGTATAGCTGAGTTACCTATTTCCTTCTGGGGGTATGCGCTAGAGACAACAGCATACCTATTGAATCAAGTTCCAACTAAATCTGTACCTACCACACCATATGAGATATGGAGTGGGAAGAGACCATGTCTTAAACGAGTTAAGATATGGGGTTGTCTGGCCTATGTCAAAAGGCAAAATCCAGACAAACTCGAGGCACGGTCAGTTCTATGCAAGTTCGTGGGATATCCCAAACATTCACATGGATATCTTTTCTACCATCGCGAGGAACAAAAGGTGTTTGTTTCTCGACATGCCACCTTTTTAGAAAAGGAATTTCTTGCAAAAGAAATTAGTGGTGAAGAGGTAGAACTGGAAGAAATTCCGGCTACACAAACTGCAACTGAAGATTTAGTGGAACCAGAGGATTCAGTAGTACCCGACGAACCCCAGCCTCTCCTCCGATCTAGTAGGGTTTCTCATCCACCTGAGAGATACTACGGTTTTCTCATTGATGGTGGAAGCGAGGATTGCATCATGGAAGATGATGACCCGACTAGTTTTGAGCAGGCCATCACGAGTGGTGACTCTGTGAAATGGCTGGACGCAATGCGATCTGAGATGGAATCCATGTACACCAACAAAGTATGGACTTTGGAAGATACTCCTGAAGGGGTAAAACCCATTGGGAGCAAGTGGATCTTTAAAAAGAAATTTGGTGTAGATGGAAAAGTTGAGACTTTCAAATCTAGACTTGTTGCAAAGGGTTTTCGTCAATGACCAGGTGTGGATTATGACGAAACCTTTTCTCCAGTGGCTATGCTTAAGTCCATCCGGATTTTACTTGCCATTGCTGCATACCATGACTACGAAATCTGGCAAATGGATGTTAAGACCGCCTTTCTAAACGGTGATTTAGAAGAGTGCGTGTACATGACTCAGCCAGAGGGCTTCGTTGATAGTGGGAGCAGCAGAAAGGTGTGCAAGCTGCTTAAATCCATTTATGGGTTAAATCAAGTATCGCGGAGTTGGAACATCTGTTTTGATGCTGTAGTCAAAGAGTTTGACTTCATCAAAAATATAGATGAACCTTGTATCTATAAGAAGGTAGCAGAGAGTAAGGTTGTCTTCCTCGTATTGTACGTAGATGACATACTCTTGATAGGAAATGATATTCCTATGCTGCAATCAGTTAAGCTCTTCTTATCACAAAGATTCTCAATGAAAGATCTAGGTGATGCCTCCTGCATATTGGGAATCATGATCTATAGAGATAGATCTAAACGGACACTGGGATTGTCCCAATCCAGGTACATTGACACCATACTAAAGAGGTTTAGTATGAAAGAATCCAAGCGTGGGAACCAACCCACGATCTCTGGACTCACTCTCTCCAAAGAGATGTCTCCCAAGACTGGTTTGGAGAGAGCTCGCATGCAAGGGATATCCTATGCTTCGGTAGTAGGCTCTATCATGTATGCGATGCTATGTACCAGAACCGATGTAGCATACTCACTAAGTGTAGTGAGTCGGTATCAAGCAGATTCTGGAGAGAGTCACTGGACAGCTGTGAAGAACATTCTCAAGTACTTGCGAAGGACTAAAGACATGTTCTTGGTGTATGGTAACGGCGAACTCCGGGTGGAGTCCTTTACCGATTCCAGCTTCCAAAGTGATAAGGACGACTCTAAGTCGCACCCGGGATTTGTCTTTACCCTCAATGGAGGGATGGTATGTTGGAAGAGTTCCAAAAAGGATACCGTTGCAGACTTGACGATGGAGGATGAATACATCACTGCCAACGATGCTGCCAAAGAGGCTGTCTGGATAAAGAAGTTCATTAGTGAACTTGGTGTTGTTCCATTATTTGAGCATCCAATACCTCTGTATTGCGATAACAATGGAGCTGTGGCTTTGGCCAAGGAACCCAGGTCCCATCAAAAGTCCAGACATATTCTGAGGCGGTATCACCTGATCAGGGAGATAGTTGATCGCCGGGAGATCGAGGTCAGGAGAGTAGATACGAAGGACAACACTGCGGATCCACTCATGAAGGCCATTTCCCAGATAGAGTTTGAGAGATTATTCGGGATGCTAGGTATGAGATACTACAGCAGCTGGCCTAAGTGCAAGTGGGAGATTGTTAGTTATGTATATGCCCTAGAGGCCATTGTTGTACATATGATGTATATTATAATGGATGCTTGGATATATATAGAGAGGACTTTCTTGCTCGTCATGATAGTATGCTATTTGGTTTCACTTTATCTTAACATGTTGACTTATATTAGTTTACTGTCTTTCACTCACATGTTGATAAAGCCCTTAGGATCTGTACTCGACTACTGGGACTATGATGAGATCATACTATTGGGGCCACGGTAGTCGATGAGTACATCCTATAACTGTTCCTAGTCGAGGGTATATCGATACAGGGCATCGATACACCAGAGTAGACTAGCGTATACGTGTCTTGACCCATATGATGGGCGATGGATGATCCCATATCCATCGGTGTTTGACATCAAGGATGGTGTACGGGTGCTCAGTGGAGACTGGGTACACTGGACGGACTCGCCGAGAGCTCCCAGATGGTGATATACCACACGTCAGATGGCAGTTCTCCAGTGACACTGGTACAGGGTAGTCTGTAGACCCGAGATCGTCATAGAGTCTTGTGTGATTCCCACTGTGCTTTGATTTTCACCTTACCACGTCCAAGAAGGCATGCAAAACGGTGGCTTTTGGGTGCAGTCCCGAATCACATGGAGGCAATGAGTGATAGGAGGGGATTCGTCTCTCCCGGTATAGGGAGTTGATGTTGTGCTGTGTTCGATTGGCTATAACTGAAAGTCCCTGGTCAGGGCTGATATAGAGATTTACCGGTAAGTGTTACCAGTAGTTTCTCGACCCGTTATGAGCCTCACATCGACACGACTTATCGGTTACTGGGGTCTGACATATACCACCCCTAGACTTGATATGAGACATATCAGACGAAGAGACCGGAATGTACGGGAGTGTTACTGATTGAATTCACAGGAGAACGTACAGGCTAGCTTGTTGATCTTCTGATCGCTCAGTACCTGGGTGGCTGTTATGTTTAGCTGACCGCTTGCAGCTTGTGGGTGTTTGATATAATCATCATCTGCTACCGGCGTATTGACGATTCTTTAGAGTCCTACACAGAGGTTTCTTGGCTCAGGCAAAACGGAGTAAAGGCACATATGTGATATGTGCAGGACCGAAGATAATGCGATATGAGATACCGTATTATATTCTCGCGATATTTAAATATGAACCGGGTCATCGGATCAAGTGTTGATTCGATGAATCGGTACATGATATATTAGTCGGTTATATTCGATATAGCCGGATTGTCGGATCAAGTGTTGATTCGATGATTTAATGTATAATAATATATATGATATATTGTATTACATTATCTAATATTGGCTCGCTTTATTATTTCATTTTCTCACCGGATAATACATTGATATATATGCGATATATGTTAATTGTATTATTTTCTTTGGTTACAAATATATAATATATATGTGATATATATTATTGTGACATGATATGATTAATAATGGAACATGTTTAGTGAAGATTAAACAACGTTAGGGTTTGATTATGGTTAGTTGCTTCATGTACCTTTTAGAAGCTTTCCTTTTGTGATGAGTTAGATATTATGGTTGATATTTTTCCATGACTCATTCTTTAACCCAATCAAACCCTAGTCCTAGTTAATTCTCTACAAGGGTTATCCTTGTCATCCTAAACCATGGTTGCATTATTAATTCATATATTCATTTTATTATTCATCACAAAAGGATTAACTCATTTTTCATTATCTTTTTGTCTCTTGAGCTTTGAGAAAGCTTACTAGATTTTCCTTTTGTGATGATTTCATGTGAGAATTTGATATAAAATGATAGCATAAATACTACTCCATCATCCTCATCTAATCTAGCCCATTAGATTAGGGTGTTCACCTCATTAGAGTGAGAGAGCTTGAGTTATAGCAAGTTCGACGTAGATCATCGGAGAAAAGGAACACTACAAGCTAGCACGGATCGTTCGAATCGTGGAGCCTCTCTTGAGTCTGGGAGATCGTGGATTGCGGCGAAGGGACTTCTACTCGGAGCTTATGAAGCGAAGGAGCGGACTACAAAGGTTGTAATCCCTCACACTTAGTAGTAAAGATGTTTACTTGTATGTTAAAACCCTAATAATCTAGTAACGATCCCGGCTTTGGGTTGTTCGGCACGTCTAAAATTTTATTCGGGCATGGTTGATGCCTTATGAACCCTCACCAGAGTGCCTAGGAACCCTACAGATACAGCAGACAAGATGTCACCACAGCGTTCTTCCTCCAGCATGATTCAGATGCGACAATCAAACAACGGAGCCACGACAAAATCCCTAGTTCCAAACCTCGATGGTTCACCAACAACCTAGAGACAACTGCGACATTCATCTCGATACAGCAGACGCAATGCCAGCAAACGAAGTGAAGGCCAAATTCCTAGCTTCAGGGTCTTGACGGTAACTCATATAAAACTTGAAAGACTATCGGATATCATCCCACACCAGCGCGGAGTGGTTATGACTCATCGGGGCTCCCCAAAATGAGCCTAACCTCAAGTAAAAAGCGGCATGGCAAAATTCCTAACGCTTGCTCTTCCGACGGTCAAACTACCTGGAAGATTACTTGAAGACATCTTGTCCAGCCCCCGAAGGGATCAGAGACACGACAGTCGCAAGGTTACTCGAACAACAAGATTGCCTATCGAGGAATACATCAGCCAACGCGACGGTACGATGGACAAAACCCTAGTACCACAGACCCTAACGGACCTTTGTCGTAAAGAACAGAAGTTAATTATGACGTTAGGACATTCTTGCGAGAACTTCTCGATTTGTCTCGACTCGTAAGAAAAAGCCTTAGGCAGTGGGGATTAAAAAACCTGTTTCCTAGGCACTGGGGCCCTGCAAGTCGGTCCAAAATGGACTCTTGCATAGTATTCACGGGCCATAATCTCCAAAGTCGAATCTCGACAAGTAGGGAAACAACCACTTACGAGTCCTCTCGACCTGTAAGATGGAAAATTCTCTTGTGAGATCCTTACGAATCTCAAGAGAAAGCACACTTGGGAATCCTCACGATTCCTAAGGAGAAATACACCTACGAGATCCTCTCGACTCGTAGAGAGAAAAGTCTTTATGAGACCCTCACCACTCATAAAATTGAAAAGTCTTAGGTGACAGATCCTAACCCTGTCTCCCAAGCCATCATTGCCTCGCAGAGAGGTCAAGGTAGATTTTCTACAGGCTACACTCTCCTAAATCAAATATCGACAAGAAAGGAAACAACCACTTACAAGTCCTCTCGACTCGTAAACAAGAAAAACTCTCTTGTGAGATCCTTACGACTCTCAAGGGAAAACACACTTAGGAATCCTCACGATTCCTAAGGAGAAAATACACCTACGGGATCCTCTCGACCTGTAGGGAGAAAATTCTTTATGAGACCATCACGGCGCATAAAATTGGAAAGTCTTAGGCAACAGATCCTAACCCTATTTCCTAAACCATCGCTACCTTATAAAGAGTTCAAGATGAACTGTTATCTACCATTTATGGGCCACACTTACTAAAGCTACATGCCACTGAAATGGAGAAGTTAGTCATGAGCATATAAACTATTTTACGTCAGAGTAAAACATAAAGAAATAGAAGGGTGCGGCTCATGGAGCTGAGGGTTTGGAACCATATCCCTTAAGAGTCGAGATTTGAGTCAATGATAAATGACGACGCTTGTGTCCGCTCGTTATCTTCTCAGATCAAGATTCTGAAAATTATAAACCAACCCGAAACTGGTCATATGCTATGAATTACTCTGCACTACTTCACCTACGTATATATTTACGTGGGCAAAGTGGTGGGGGGCATTTGTTCCCGCCAAAAAATTTCTGCGCAAAAGAGCCCAAGGTATCAAACGGCAGCGACACGCTTAAGAAAATGTGAACCGGTATTTTCCGGGCTGTATTTTGACAAACTTCCGAATGAGAAATAGCTAAATTCTGATGGTATTGAAAGCGTCTCGAAAAAGCCTTCGATTTAATATATTATGGGCCTCATAATTCATCCGGGATCAAAAGTTATGAGCAAATATGTATGCGCGTGTAATTTAAGGAAGAAAGTGCGAACCAGTATTTTCCGGGCTGTATTTTGACGAACTCCTGAATGAGAAACAGCTAAATTCTGATGGTATTGAAAGTGTCTCAAAAAATCCTTTGATTTGATATATTATGGGCCTCATAATTCATCCGGGATCAAAAGTTATGAGTAAATGGGCTACGCACGTGTAATCTAAAATAATGCTTTACTACATGGGGGATGCATTTCTAGTCCCACATCGGGAAAAAGAGAGAACTCTTCTCTACCACTCCCATATAAATATGAGCAGATACCTCTTAGAAAAGGATGAGTATTCCATAATACTCAAAGGAGATTATTACTCCACAGGAGCTTGCTCCCCCGATAATGCGCATATGCGCAAGCGCCATGTGCGCCACGTGCAATGCACGTGCGCCGGCCACATGCGCGCCACATGCAACGCACGTGAGCCAAATACGTGCAACGCACGTGGGAGTAATCTATAATACTCAAAAGAGATTATTTCTCCATAGGAGCTCGCTCCCCCCATAATGCGCATATGCGCAAGCCCCATGTGCGCTACGTGCAAACATGTGCACCCAACACGTGCGACGCACGTGTGCCCAACACGTGCGACGCACGTGTGCCCAACACGTGCGACGCACGTGCACGAACGTAAAAAAGTCTTTTTCAACAGCGAGAAGCTTAAGCTCCAGCCTATTCTTTCCCCCTAATGAGTGGGACATGGTTCAAAGAGTACATCCCTCCACACCTTCGATATATGGCGCTGTAATCTCTCAGTGTCGTCGGAGAGGTGATGGGTCCTAACGACCAATGATCCTTCTTTTCAAAAAAAAGGAAAAGAAACAAAAAAAGAAAGATACAGAAGCATAGAAAGGAACCCCCCAGAAGCTTTGAGAAAATCTCAGAAAGAAGAGCCAAGCTCTCGATAGAAGAACTTCTTTTCTTCAAAGTAAAAGAACAGAGAGATGAAATCATCTCATAATTAAAAAGAAGAATTCACTTCTTTCTTTAAGATCATAGATCTATAAGACCAAGGTCTTTTACAAAGAGATCAAAAGATTTTATCATAAAATAAAAGAAGAATTTACTTTTTTCTCGCAGATCATAGATCTATAAGACTAAAGTCTTTCTCAAAGAGATCATGAACATCTCCTAATAAAAAAAGGGGGAGAATAATTCAATTCTCTTAAGGATCACAGATCCATAAAGGCAAAGCCTTTCATCAATATAAGAGATTGAAATAACTCCTACAAAATAAGAACTTTTGTTCTTAAGATCTTGAGACAAAGTCTCTTCCCAAGGAGAATTTATTTCCCAGATCATAAAATTAATCAAATGCGCTTCTGCGCTCTTGGACTGGCGCTCAGCGCCAAGCGCACCACGTGTCACTCACGTGTGCGCCACTCAATAGTTAGCACTTTGCGCTCTTGAACTAGCGCTTTGCGCTCATGGACTGGCGCTCAAAGCCAAGTGTCACGCTCCGCTTCCCGGTATACGGCGAAGGGGACGGGACTGGTCCGCTATGTATTTACTCAGAAGCAAATACGCTAAGCGTATCTAAGCAATATAAAAAAAAATATACACAAGAGACAAAGTATAATAAAGACAACAATTTTTATTTATTAACATTCTTTTGTACAATGCATAAAAAGGAAATACAACTGAAATAAAACGATGCCTAAACAATGGCATAACAGGAAATGAAAAGTACTGAATAGAAAATATACAATGAAACTAGAGCTCAGGTTCTTCAGCAAACTGGTCCAAGTCTTCTGCAGATGGCTCAATCTCCGCCGGGTCCAAACCACCTGACAACATTCAAAGAAGAAAGAAATAGAATGTCGTCAGCGAACAGGTCGCTCGGTAATTCCTAAGACGTTCGCCGGAAGTTCCGCCGGAATTTCGTCGGAGCTTCGCCTCGAGCTTGTTTTCAAAGTACACGACTCTTGGAAAATATTTGAGAGAGTGGGCTCAGGATTTTAGGGTGAGAGGGTAGAGGGTAGGGGTGTATTTATATGGTAGGCTAGGGGTAGGGTAGGTGAAGGGTTTTTAAATAAAAAAAATTGTAAAAAGTGTGAAAAATCATTAAAAATGGTTTAAATGGGGCATAAATCATTCTCTGGAACTGATCCATTAATTTAGAGTGTGCAGGGGGTTAGAGAAGACGAAGAGACACGTTTTTGGTGTTGGGGTCTTGGCCGTCCGGCCGACTCGGCCGAGTCGGGGGTCGAGGAGGTGGGGGGTCGCCGGGGTAAGACACTGGTATTTTTTGATTTTTAGGTTTAGTTCAACTTTTGAGAGTTATGGTGTGTGGACTGTTGGGCTTCCAAAGAATTTAAAACAAAATAATATAAAAAATAATGTGGGGGCAGGGGATTTGAACTCTGGTGACTTGGTTCAGCAGTACAAGGTATTACCAATGAGCTACAAGCTCCTTCTTGTAATTAAATTGCTAATTAATTACTTAAGTCTTGTGCTCAGGCAATAAATACCCCTTTATGAATTTTTGAAAAAAAATATTTTGAAAATTTTGTATAGGAAATTTGGGGTTGTTACATTCTACCCTCCTTATATAAATTTCGTCCTCGAAATTTGTAAAAGGAAAGTGTAACAGATTCAAGGAAAGTTTGGTGAGAGTGTGTGAAGAATGACAAATTGATGCAAGGGTGTGAAAAAGGTTGAAGAGAATTATTAGGGTTATCCTGACCAACCGTATCAGCTTCTACGGCCGCCAAATTGTAAGCCTGGCGTCTCGGCATATTCCTCCTAGCTGGAGGCATATTCCCCTGTACCCGAGGCATGTTTTTCAGTGCCTGATGAAATTGGCGATTTAGATGAGCAGGGAATCCATGTGGAGGTGGTGCTGGGAGTGCAGGACGAGTTGCAGGAGCCTGGATAGCTGGCTGCTGCGGGTAGTTGACGGGTGTGTGTGCTGGGTTGCATCTATAAGGACAATTTTCAATTCCATGATTGGACACGCCACAAACCAAGTATAGGCCTTTTGCGCGCCTACAGTCCTTCCACAAGTGTCCTTCTCTCTTGCAATAAAAGAAAAAATCGGGTCTTGGCCGATCCTAGACTTCTTCCAGTCTTCTGAGTTCAACAGCTGGCCTTGAAGAGGCCCCTCCTGCCATTTGAGTGGCAAAGTGTTTCACTCCTACAGATTAAGGTCTGGCCCTTGCCTTTATCACTGCTTCATAATGGCGGGCAGCTTCCAGAGCATCCTCATGAGTCGGAAATTTCCCTGTGGCTAGTGCAGCCTAGATTTCCGTGTCCAATCCTTGTTGAAATCGACGGGTTCTGATCTCATCCGTCGGTATTAGGTGTGCCGCAAATCTGTTACGGTCTTGTGTTAGTTGTGTAGTATGTGATATTTAAAAATTGAACTATTGTGACATATCTTACCGGCTTAGCATGGTGAATTCAACGTCATATTCATCTACTGACTTGTCCCACATTGAACCTTGTTGTAGATGAATGAACTGCTGCTCCATGGCAAACCTGGCAGTCACAGGGAAGTACTTCGCGTCGAACTTCTCGCGAAAAGTCTTCCATTCAATAGGCTGTACAAGACGGCTTTCTTCCTCCTTCCACCAGTTCCGTGCATTGTCCGTGAATTGCAGCTTTGCAACTCGGACCCAAGCTATTTCTGGCACTTGTGCTGCCGCCAGATCATCCTTGATACTTTGAGCCCATTCCTCGGCTTCCAGTGGGCTTCCCTTTCCTGAGAACTGTTTGGGATGTAAAGCTCTGAATTGCTTCACCCCAGGTGCTTCAGCCTCGGGACGGTTTAAGAGTTGCTGATGTCCCTCTAGGAGGCTGCGGATTGCCTCAAGCAGAACCGTTTGTTTGTTGAGTGGAACAGGAACGACAGGTGTAAGTGGTAGTGGTGGAGGTGTGTTATTGACATTGGTGCTGGTATTGTTTGGTGAATCCATAACCTAGAATGAAAAATTTAGGTTAGGACAGATTCAAGATATATGATTCAAGGAATATGAAATTGATAAGATTCAAGGAACATGGATTATAAAGAATGTTTTAGTTGCTGGTTCTTGTGTTATATTGTTTAGGTTGTTCACGCAGAACAAAACTGCATGATAGAGTTTCATACAGCTCTGACCTGCATGGGCCACCAACAAAACCTGTCACACCCCGCTTCCCGGTATATGGCAAAGGGGACTGGACTGGTCCGCTACGTATTTACTCAGAAGCAAATACGCTAAGTGTAGCTAAGCAATATAAAAGAAAATATACACAAGAGACAAGGTATAATAAAGACAGCAACTTTTATTTATTAACATTCTTTTGTACAATGCATGAAAAGGAAATACAACTGAAATAAAACGATGCCTAAACAATGGCATAACAGGAAATAAAAAGTACTAAATGGAAAATGTACAATGAAACTAGAACTCTGGTTCTTCAGCAAACTGGTTCAAGTCTTCTGCAGATGTCTCGATCTCCGCCGGGTCCAAACCACCTGACGACATTCAAAGAAGAAAGAAATAGAATGTCGTCAGCGAACAGGTTGCTCGGTAATTCCTAAGACGTTCGCCGGAAGTTCCGCCGGAATTTCGTCGGAGCTTCGCCTCGAGCTTGTTTTCAAAGTACACGACTCTTGGAAAATATTTGAGAGAGTGGGCTCAGGATTTTGGGGTGAGAGGGTAGAGGGTAGGGGGTGTATTTATAGGGTAGGCTAGGGGTAGGGTAGGTGAAGGGTTTTTAAATAAAAACATTGTAAAAAGTGTGAAAAATCATTAAAAATGGTTTAAATAGGGCATAAATCATTCTCTGGAACCGATCCATTAATTTAGGGTGTGCACGGGGTTAGAGAAGACGAAGAGATACGATTTTGGTGTTAGGGACTCGGCCGTCCGGCCGAGTCCGGCCGGCGGAGCCGGCCCGAGTCCGGCCGAGTCGGGGGTCGAAGAGGTGGGGGGTCGCCGGGGTAAGACACTGGTATTTTTTTATTTTTAGGTTTAGTTCAACTTTTGGGAGTTATGGTGTGTGGACTGTTGGGCTTCCAAAGAATTTAAAACAAAATAATATAAAAAATAATGTGGGGCAGGGGATTTGAACTCTGGTGGCTTGGTTCAACAGTGCAAGGTATTACCAATGAGCTACAAGCTCCTTCTTGTAATTAAATTGCTAATTAATTATTTAAGTCTTGTGCTCAGGCAATAAATACCCCTTTATGAATTTTTAAAAAAATATTTTGAAAATTTTGTATAGGAAATTTGATGTTGTTACACCAAGCGCACCACGTGTCACTCACGTGTGCGCCATTGAACATATAGCGCTATGCGCTCATAAATCAGCGCAACGCGCTCATGGACTGGCGCAAAGCGTCAAGCACGCCACGTGTCCTTCACGTGTGCGCTACTCAGCAGAAGCGCACTGTGCTCTTTGACTGGCGCAAAACGCTTGTGCGCTACTCGGCAGAAGCGCACTGCGCTTTTTGACTAGCGTAAAGCGCCAAGAGCGCTACGTGCCCTTCACGTGTGCGCTGATAGAACATAAATTGTTCTTTAATAAGCCCAGAGGTATGATGAATACTCGGCATTCAATAAAAGACAAAATATTGTCAGAATGCAAGTCAATGCTCAGCATTGTTAAAAGGGCCAAGCCCAAACAGATGCTCAACAGCCCAAAAAATGTTAAATATTTTAACTTAATTGGACTTAGCCCAAGATTGGCCATAAGTCCTCAATTCAGATTAACCGAGCCTACATGCTCATAAATCTTTGATCTTAGTCCCAAATTGGACTATAGATCTCCCAACCAATATCGGTTAAAGGGTACATCTCTTCATTCCTCTGATATTTATCGTTGTAATCCTTCAACGTCTTCAGAGAGGTGACAGATCCCGACAACCATACATTTCACAGAATATGATGTTTTTAAACTGGACTGTGGGGTTCTTAAACCCATGGACTATGATGTCCTTAATCTCGGACTGTGAGATCCTTTAAACCCATGGACTATGATGTCTTGAATCTCGGACTGTGGGGTCCTTTAAACCCATGGGCTATGATGTCCCTAAACTAAAACAATAGAGCACCAATGCTCTTTTGTTGGATCTAAATGATCCTGTTAAGTTGATCTTAGTCTAAAAATTTGGCTAACGTGTCCTTAACAAACCATTAAGTTGATTTTAGTCTAAAATTAGACTAACGTATCCTTAAAAATGTTTAAGTTGATCTTAGTCTCAAATGAGACTAACGTATCCTTAAATCCAACCCCAAACCCAAATCTAAGAAAATACGGATTTGGACTAATCCACGCCCTACGGGCGACAACATAAATTAATCTCCGTATACAATCCACGGGCAACCAAAAACAAAACAAACACCCACGACACGAAGTGACCATCTCGAGAAGGAGAAAGTGGTTACCGCGATGCGGTAGCGTAATTAACTGCAGGGGCTTGCGCCTGCAGGGAAGAGCGTCCTCATAATCAAAAACTCCTCAACGAGGGGGGATCTGACGAAGTCTGCTACATCGGTCGCATCCGTTTAAACTTTCGATACATGGTGTCATAAATCAACTTGGCATTTTCGGAGAGGTAGACGGATAACACTGTAGGGTGTTTTTCGTCACCCCATTGAGATGGGAATACGCGCGCGCTTGTCAGGCGCACTACAGATTCCCCCGGCCTAGGGTAGGCCGGGGTTTATTGATTGTGGGGATCCGAATCTCCGGCAGCCGCGGACTAAGCTGCCGTTAATTACCCCTCGCCTTTGGGGCGAGGGAACCTCCGATTAACGGGTTAAACTGGTCATGCGAACTCAATGTGCAGTGTACGTGTGTTGTGTTTTGAAAGGGGGGTTTTGGATATATCGGGAGCCACGCAGAGTTTTTACGGGGGTCCCGCTACCCGGATAGCGGGCTGGGGGTCAAGGGGGCTAGCAGCCCCCTTGCGGGGTGCGGGGCAGCGCCCCGTTAGAAATTTTTTTCTAACAGGGACAGTGTCGCGGAGTATGTGTATGTGTACATTTATATACATATGTATATATATACATGTAAATATAAGTAAAGGGGAAAAAGACATCCAAAGGATGCGTGGGGCCAGCGCCTAGAGCGCTGTGCGCTAAGGTGCTGTGCGCTCAGGCGCGCGCGCACCACGTGTCGACACGTGGGCAACTTGCGCATGAGCGCTGCGCGCAGGTGCGCAAGCGCACGCGCCACGTGTCGGCATGTGGGCGTTTTGCGCAAGAGCGCCGCGCGCAGGTGCGCAAGCGCGCGCGCGCCACGTGTCGGCACGCGGGCGCTTTGCGCAAGCGCGCCACGTGTCGTCACGCGGGCGCTTTGCGCACTTGCGCAAGCGCGCAGGTGCGCAAGCGCGCGCGCCACGTGTCGGCACGCGGGCGCTTTGCGCACTTGCGCAAGCGCGCGCGCCACGTGTCGGCACGCGGGCGCTTTGCGCACTTGCGCAAGCGCGCAGGTGCGCAAGCGCGCGCCACGTGTCGGCACGCGGGCGCTTTACGCACTTGCGCTGCGCGCCGGAGAGGACAAGAGGCTTTTAGCCTAAGAAACAGAAGCTGTGCTTCAAAAATGAAATATTTATTATGTATATATATATGGAGTTAAACTCCTGTGATGTTTTGAAGATGATAAAAGGGGTTCTTCTTCTTCCTCCTGTTGTTTGGCCAGATCTTGAAGATCAAGAAATATGAGATTTTAAAAATCACTCCTTTTTGAGATCTGATGGGTGATCTGAGTTCCCCTTTGTGGGTTTTGTGGTGGAAAACTACTTAGTTTTGGAAAAGAAAGAGTAAAACTCTTGATTTAATTCAAAAGAATTGAGAAGGTTTAGAACCTTGGAGAAGGAGCAAGAGGCACAAAGAACCCTAGTTTTTGGGGGGAATGAAAAGTCTATCTTTTATTCATCATCATGTTGCCTTATATAGGCTTACACATTTACATATAGCCCCTTGGGCTTTACAAAATGGCATTTTGCCCATCCCATGGTTCATGTGCCATTTCTTTTTGCACATAAACCATGAGCTTACAAAAATTTGGCTTTATACCCATTTTGTTTACATTCATGCATAAAAAATTACATAAAAATTATTTATTACATAATTTCATTTTTGGCATGGAGAGGGTCGGCCGCTTCATGTTTCGGACTCGACCTGGGCATGGGCCCACTTGACCTGGGCTTGGGCCCACCTGGCTTGGGGTTGACCTTGACTTTGACTCGGTCAACCGGGGTGTAAATTTTTACCCCAACAAAATGCCCCCCATCAATAAATGCACACCGCACATTTGAGTTGTGTGCATGAAATTGATGGATCTTGAAGCTGAACTTCGAGGTGGAACATCATTCCGGGGGATCGGAGCATCATTCCGAAGAGCGGAGCATAATTCCAGGATTCGGAGCATCATTCCGAAGAGCGGAGCATAATTCCAGGATTCGGAGCATTGTTCCGAAGGGCGGAGCATGATTCCAGAGTTCGGAGCATCTTTCCGAAGAGCGGAGCATAGTTCCAGAGATATCGGAGCATCATTCCGAAGAGCGGAGCATAATTCCAGGATTCGGAGCATCATTCCGAAGAGCGGAGCATGATTCCAGAGTTCGGAGCATCTTTCCGAAGAGCGGAGCATAGTTCCAGAGATCGGAGCATCGTTCCGATGGGCGGAGCATAATTCCAGGGATCGGAGCATCGTTCCGATGAGCGGAGCATGATTCCAGGGTTCGGAGCATCATTCCGAAAGGCAGAGCATAATTCCAGAGACCGGAGCATCTTTCCGAAGAGCGGAGCATAATTCCAGAGATCGGAGCATCGTTCCGATAGGCAGAGCATAATTCCAGAGACCGGAGCATCTTTCCGAAGAGTGGAGCATAATTCCAGAGATCGGAGCATCGTTCCGATGGGCGGAGCATTATTCCAGGGTTCGGAGCGTCGTTCCGAAGAGCGGAGCATAATTCCAGGATTCGGAGCATCATTCCGAAGGGCGGAGCATGATTCCAGGGATCGGAGCATGATTCCAGAGTTCGGAGCATCTTTCCGAAGAGCGGAGCATAGTTCCAGAGATATCGGAGCATCATTCCGAAGAGCGGAGCATAATTCCAGGATCGGAGCATCATTCCGAAGGGCGGAGCATGATTCCAGAGATCGGAGCATCTTTCCGAAGGGCGGAGCATGATTCCAAGGATCGGAGCATCATTCCGATGGGCGGAGCATAATTCCAGAGATATCGGAGCATAATTCCGAAGAGCGGCAGACATTTTGACCGAAGCATAATTTCGATGCAGAGGTTGATTCCCAGGCGAAGCGTAATTTCGATAAGGAAGGCAGATATTCCGAGGCGAAGCATTGATTTCGACACGGGATACATTCTGAGACGGAGCATGATTCCGGCGCAGAGCTTGTTGGCTGACTTGATTTCGAGAGGAAACATAATTTCGACAGGGAAGGCAGGTACACCGAGGCGAAGCATCATTTCGACACGGGGTGCATTCTGAGACGAAGCATAATTCCGACGCAGAGCTTGCTGGTTGACTTGATTCCGAGGTGGAGCATAATTCCGACGAGGAGGTCGTTGGTTGATTCCGAGCCGAAGCATAATTCCGACAGGGAAGGCAGATACACCGAGGCGAAGCATCATTTCGACATGGGGTGCATATTCTGAGACGAAGCATGATTCCGACGCAGAGCTTGTTGGTTGATTTGATTCCGAGGCGGAGCATAATTCCGATGGGCGGGGTCGTTGGTTGATTCCGAGCCGAAGCATAATTCCGACAGGGAAGGCAGATACACCGAGGCGAAGCATCATTTCGACATGGGGTGCATATTCTGAGACGAAGCATGATTCCGACGCAGAGCTTGTTGGTTGATTTGATTCCGAGGCGGAGCATAATTCCGGCAGGAAGAGTAGATATCCCGAGGCGAAGCATGATTTCGGCAGGAAGAGTAGATATCCCGAGGCGAAGCATGATTTCGACACGGGGTAAATTCTGGGACGGAGCATGATTCCGCCGTAGAGGTTGTTGGTTTGATTTGATTTGGGTTGACATCAGCATCGCTACACTGGAATATGATACCAGGAGCGAATCATCACTTGTCATGAGAGGATTTGGGAATTTTGGTTTTTTTTTTTTTTGTTTGGCATCTGCATCGCTACACTGGAATATGGTACCAGGAGCGAATCATCATTTGCCATGAGTGGATTTGAGGATTTCGGTTTTGGTTTGGCATCTGCATTGCTGCACTGGAATAATGCCAGGAGCAACTCATCATGTGCCCCGAGAGGATTTGGATTTGGTTTGTGTGGCATCTGCATTGCTGCACTGGAATAATGCCAGGAGCAACTCATCATGTGCCCGGGGAGGATTTGAATTTGGTTTTTGTTTGGCATCTGCATTGCTGCACTGGAATAATGCCAGGAGCAACTCATCATGTGCCCGGGGAGGATTTGAATTTGGTTTTTGTTTGGCATCTGCATTGCTGCACTGGAATAATGCCAGGAGCAACTCATCATGTGCCCCGAGAGGATTTGGATTTGGTTTTTTTTTTCATTTGGCATCTGCATTGCTGCACTGGAATAATGCCAGGAGCAACCCATCATTTGCCCCGGGAGGACTTGGGAGAGATTGGGATCGTTTTACGCCCGTGGATTGTATACGGTTTTGCAGGATGTATGATCCAGACCGTAGGGCCGAAAAAAATATTTCGAGATTTTGTCGGCGTCTGCATCGCTGCACTAGAATATGGTACCAGGAGCGACTCATCATTCGCCATTTGGGTATGAGATTTGGAATTTGGTTGGCGTCTGCATCGCTACACTGGAATATGGTACCAGGAGCGACTCATCATTCACCACTTGGGGATTGGGGAGCGATGGCTTAGGAGACAGGTTTGGATCCCTATCACCTAAGACTTTCAATTTTATGGGCCGTGAGGGTCCCATAAAAGCATTTTCTCCCTACGAGTCGTAAGGATCCCGCAGGTGTATTTTCTCCTTAAGAGTCGTGAGGACTCCTAAGTGTGTTTTTCCTTTATGAGTCGTAAGGATCCCACAAAGGTTTGTTCTCCTCATGTATCGTGAGGACGCATGAGTGGGTCTTCTTAATGGAGCATAATTCCAAAGGCGGAGACCAGCCGCGTAACTGGTAATTGCAGTGGGGCATGGGTATGCTGAGAATTATTTGAGCCCGTGGATTGTATACGGTAGTCAATTTGGGGACTGGCCGTAGGGCTGGGAGAATTTTGGAAATTTGAATTTTTGTTGGCGTCAGTATCGCTACACTGGAATATGGTACCAAGAGCGACTCATCATTCACCATTGCTTTGTTTTGTTGTTTTTTTTTTGTTTTTGTTTTACCGCGATTGCTCTATCATTTCAGCTTTTCTTATCGCGAAGGTCGCGATTGCCCTATCATTTCGGCTTTTTATTCGCGGTTGCTCCATCATTTCGGCTTTATTTTCATTTTCATTTTTACTCGCTGATTTTTATTGCGAGTTGTCCCATCATTTCGGCTTTTCTTTATTTTTCTTTTATTTACACATTTTTTTTACATTCCCAGTTTAACGACTTAGAGGTCGATTGTTCCCAGTTTAATGACGTGGTGGTCGATTGTTCCCAGTTTAATGACGTGGTGGTCGATTGTTCCCAGTTTAATGACGTGGTGGTCGACTGTTTTCAGAGAAAGGCATATGTCTGAGAGAATCCGTTTCACGAAGAACTTCAGTCTCCGTTTGTATGAAATTGGCGGTCGCGTCTTGACTGTTTACTAACACGCCTTTGGACAGTTCTATCTCTCCTGCCTTGTATTGCTTTTCGACCCAATCTTTGAAGACGAAGCAGTCTTCAATGGCGTGACCTATCACTCTGTGATAGGGGCAGTATTTGGGGTCGTCGGTCCTATTCGCTTCCTGCGGTCTTTTTGACTCTGGCAGTTGTAGACCGTTCTTCAGGGCGTCTTTGAATATTTTACGGATTTTGTCCCTTCTGAAGGAATAGACCTTATCCAGCTTCTCTTTCAGTGGAGATTCTCCTCCCTCTCCGAACACTGGCTTCCGAGGCTGGTTAGCACTAGGCCCGCTCACCCCTTGCTTATTTCGGTTAGCCGAAGTGTTGAAAGATTCAGAATCATCAGAATTTTCGCCTTTGCGATTATCGTCCTTTCGGTTTTTCCAGGACCTATTGTTATTTTGGGAATCCGAGGAGGACTCCTGCTTTGAGCGCTCCAGCATTTGAACTTTCCTGGTCAGCTCTTGGAATGTTTTGAGACCCGTGGTGCATAGAAACGGGGTCATCCAATTGTTGAGATTTCCGACGAGGAGACTGACAGATTGGTCCTGCTCTATCAGCGGTTCACATTTGACAGAGAGATTGCGCCATCGGGTTATAAAATCCGTGCAGCTTTCGTTGTTCTTGGGCTTGGTCCTTACGAGCTCGGCAATGGTGATCTTATCGCTGACGCTCATGAATCTTTGTCGAAACAAAGACTCCATTTGGACGAAAGTAGTAACGGAGCCATCCGGTAGGCTCGCGTACCAGTCGAAAGCAACATCGGTCAAGCTATTAACGAACTGGCGGAGGAGAAGCGCATCATTGCCCCCAGTATTCCCGCAAGAGGCTTTGAAGTGGGCGATGTGCTGATTCGCATTTCCCGTCCCATCGAATCTTCCGAATTTGGGGATGACATAGCCGCTAGGAAATTCTACCAGATCATACTGAGCAGGATATGGTCTCCCACTACTGCTGATATCTTTTTGCGCTTCGGCTTCGGCTACCAAGGTTTTGACTTTGTTGGCAACCAAATCCATGATTTGATCTTGAGTTAGCGGGCTACTGTCATCGGTAGCCAAGAGATTTGCTGAGATAGGATGCGACTGATTTTCATGCGGTCCGCCCACTTTTGGATTTGAGGGAACGGGCGTCGGCTGTCTCGGGACACCATTTTCTGGTCCATGAGCTGAGCCCTGTGCTTGATTGGGCGGCTGAGGGGCAAGTTGGGCCGTAAGCCGTAAGACGACATTTGTCAAGTCGTCGATCTTTGAGTAGAGCTTGGCCATCTCCTTATCTTTGCTTCTGAGCTGTTTTCGGAGCTCTTGGAGAAGTTGCTGCTCTGCGGTCTTAGGACGGAAAGTTGGCTCATCTTCGCTTTCCGAGCCTGACTCCCCATGAATTGAGGGCTCTCTCTGCCTATCAGCCTCATCGAGAGGGTTTTCATCATCCAGCGGAGGCGGCTGTTCTTGGGAAGTGGCAACCACATTCAAGCCAGATTGGATTTGAGATGTGGTGGCCCCGTCCTTGCTCTTGCTGCGCGTGCCCACCACGTAGACAGTGTGGATAACACATTCAGCCATCCCCTCATCTTTGGCGGGGTAACCCTGTTCTTCGAACCTCATGAGGTTTATCCTGGCAGTAGCCCTAGCCCTTTTATTGGCTCTATATCTGAGCCTTTTCTCCCTCAGCTTCTCGATTTTGAAGGCTTGGAGGGCATCTGCTACCCGGGAAGCCATTGTGAGTTGATCGGAGGGGAGCTTAGAGGAGACACCCGATCGAGCAGTGGTCAAGGGCACCGCTGGAGCTTGCTCGGGATGCGTTGTAGCTTTATTGGTGTTGATGGCCTTGCCCCCAGCTGGGGCCAAGGAAATTCGTTCAGACACCGACTTGCGTTTAGGTTGGGGCGCCCTTGAGATCACCACATTTGGCCTCTTGCCTTTCGAGACCGGTTTTTCCGCCACCAGGGCTTGAGGAGCTGGGATGGCGCCAACTGGCATGAACATGATAGAGCCGAATGGTAGCAGCGGCTCCTCCCATTGTCGCGCAAGACTGGCCGGGAGGACCATCCTGGAGTCTATCTTCATCGTGTATGAGATGGGAGCCGTGTTGAGAGCTGAGCAGGTTTTTAGAGACATCGTTGAGAAGTGATTGCTTGAGAACCTGCATAAAAGAGCATTATTTTAGTACAAATACAGGCATGTATATTGATTGAGTTCGCATGAACATTAACCCGAAATATGGGAGGAGAGATGTAGTCCCACCGGGCGTGCCAGAATCTGTAGGGTGTTTTTCGTCACCCCATTGAGATGGGAATACGCGCGCGCTTGTCAGGCGCACTACAGATTCCCCCGGCCTAGGGTAGGCCGGGGTTTATTGATTGTGGGGATCCGAATCTCCGGCAGCCGCGGACTAAGCTGCCGTTAATTACCCCTCGCCTTTGGGGCGAGGGAACCTCCGATTAACGGGTTAAACTGGTCATGCGAACTCAATGTGCAGTGTACGTGTGTTGTGTTTTGAAAGGGGGGTTTTGGATATATCGGGAGCCACGCAGAGTTTTTACGGGGGTCCCGCTACCCGGATAGCGGGCTGGGGGTCAAGGGGGCTAGCAGCCCCCTTGCGGGGTGCGGGGCAGCGCCCCGTTAGAAATTTTTTTCTAACAGGGACAGTATCGCGGAGTATGTGTATGTGTACATTTATATACATATGTATATATATACATGTAAATATAAGTAAAGGGGAAAAAGACATCCAAAGGATGCGTGGGGCCAGCGCCTAGAGCGCTGTGCGCTAAGGTGCTGTGCGCTCAGGCGCGCGTGCACCACGTGTCGACACGTGGGCAACTTGCGCATGAGCGCTGCGCGCAGGTGCGCAAGCGCACGCGCCACGTGTCGGCATGTGGGCGTTTTGCGCAAGAGCGCCGCGCGCAGGTGCGCAAGCGCGCGCGCGCCACGTGTCGGCACGCGGGCGCTTTGCGCAAGCGCGCCACGTGTCGTCACGCGGGCGCTTTGCGCACTTGCGCAAGCGCGCAGGTGCGCAAGCGCGCGCGCCACGTGTCGGCACGCGGGCGCTTTGCGCACTTGCGCAAGCGCGCGCGCCACGTGTCGGCACGCGGGCGCTTTGCGCACTTGCGCAAGCGCGCAGGTGCGCAAGCGCGCGCCACGTGTCGGCACGCGGGCGCTTTACGCACTTGCGCTGCGCGCCGGAGAGGACAAGAGGCTTTTAGCCTAAGAAACAGAAGCTGTGCTTCAAAAATGAAATATTTATTATGTATATATATATGGAGTTAAACTCCTGTGATGTTTTGAAGATGATAAAAGGGGTTCTTCTTCTTCCTCCTGTTGTTTGGCCAGATCTTGAAGATCAAGAAATATGAGATTTTAAAAATCACTCCTTTTTGAGATCTGATGGGTGATCTGAGTTCCCCTTTGTGGGTTTTGTGGTGGAAAACTACTTAGTTTTGGAAAAGAAAGAGTAAAACTCTTGATTTAATTCAAAAGAATTGAGAAGGTTTAGAACCTTGGAGAAGGAGCAAGAGGCACAAAGAACCCTAGTTTTTGGGGGGAATGAAAAGTCTATCTTTTATTCATCATCATGTTGTCTTATATAGGCTTACACATTTACATATAGCCCCTTGGGCTTTACAAAATGGCATTTTGCCCATCCCATGGTTCATGTGCCATTTCTTTTTGCACATAAACCATGAGCTTACAAAAATTTGGCTTTATACCCATTTTGTTTACATTCATGCATAAAAAATTACATAAAAATTATTTATTACATAATTTCATTTTTGGCATGGAGAGGGTCGGCCGCTTCATGTTTCGGACTCGACCTGGGCATGGGCCCACTTGACCTGGGCTTGGGCCCACCTGGCTTGGGGTTGACCTTGACTTTGACTCGGTCAACCGGGGTGTAAATTTTTACCCCAACAAACACCAATTACCATCTGCCCCCGAAATTCAGGCCTGACGTCCCAATGTCGCGGTCGCGTCTTTCGGAGGGGAATAGTTAGTTTTAGGACATCTCGGTCCGCTGTTAGTTTAAGGACATTACGGTCCGTTGTTAGTTTAGGGACGTTTCGGTCCGTAGCTAGTTTAGGGACGTTTCGGTCTGTTGTTGAGTTTTTGCAGCGAAGTTTTGCCGGATAGCACTTACAGAGATTGGTACTCAGGAAGACAGCGAGCAGACACAAACATCGTCATCTATCATTAACCTGGGCTGTGACTTATCAGGCATAGTATTTTTTAAGGAACCGGCTGTTTATTGGTCGGAATGGTCTTTCGCCATGCATATCCATGAGCAAGTAAGCCCCACCTTGGTAGATTTTGTCTATGATGTACGGGCCTTCATAGTTCGGCTCGAATTTCCCCCATTTGGCATGATTAGGGATCATAGGTCTTTTGACAATTAGCACTGTTTACCCAATAAGAGCAAAGCTCTGTTCAAATTCCGAGGCGGGAAATGAAGCAACGCTTCATCTTCCCCCAATCAGAGCAAAGCTCTACTTTGAAAATTTAAACTTTAGTAAATGAAGCAACGCTTCATCTTCCCCCAATCAGAGCAAAGCTCTGCTGGAAACTCAAAATTCAAATTTTGAAGCAACGCTTCAAATCCCTGGCGCAACGCGCCACGTGTCAGGCGCGGACGCATCAGCGCAGCGCCCAAGAAGGCGCGCCCAATCAGAGCAAAGCTCTATTTTAAGCAAAATTAAAGGAAGCAACGCTTCAGTTGCGCAAGCACGGCGCTGCGCGACACGTGTCAGCGCAGATGCGCTAGCGCAGTTGCGCTGCGCTTTGCGCTGCGCGACACGTGTCAGCGCAGTTGCGCTGCTCTGTGCGCTGCGTGACACGTGTCACGCGCTGGGGCATTTGCGCCATACAGAATTAAGATTTTAAAGAAATCTTTCTATTCTTGTTAAAACAAGAAGATTTTCTTCTGTAAAACAAAAGCCCCTGGATCAAAAATCCAACGGTGGGGAAAATTCCCCAAATCACTCAGAGAAAGATCTCTTTAACAAATTTAACTAATTTATGGGCACTATAAAAAGGACCCTAGGCCTCAATTCAAAGGCATCAACATTTTCTATAAAAAAAAAAGAACGAAAAGAGAACTCTGAAGAACTCCTCAAGAACAAAAAGGTAAAAACCTTTAGAACAAAGAGAAAGTTCTCTTATGAACAGATCATAGATCTACAAACAAGATCGATGATCTTTAATAAAAATAAAAAATAATAATAATAATAAAATAGTGCTTTGCACTTCTGTTCTTGAATCTAAAAGATTCTTAGTGTTTTGCACTTCCAAACTGCGCTGTTGCGCTCTTGGGAGAGCACCACATATCAGCTACAGAACAACTTGCGCTACGCGCTTTTGAAATAGAGCTTTGCTATCTGGAATTGGCGCAACTCACCAAGGTGCGCCACGTGTCAGCAGCGCAAGCGCAGCGCACTAGCGCAGCGCGCTGCGCTTGCATGACACGTGTCGTCATCACAGGCGCTTGCGCTCTCTGATTGGCGCAAAGCGCCTGAAAATGCAATGCATTTCCTGAAGGGCCAGGCCCAAATCAAAAAGACCAAGACGGCCTAATTAAATTGATGATCTGCATCATTTATAAATGAGCAGAGCCCAAACAAAATAATAAAAATGCTATGCATTATTTAAAGGGGCAGAGCCCAATCGAGAGGTCCAATGGACCAAAACAAATGCTCTGCATTATAATAAAAAGGGCAAAGCCCAGTCAAAATGGGCATAAATGGCCTGAAGTAATGCTATGCATTATTCTAAAAAGGGGAAAGCCCAGGCAAAGGCCTAATGCAAACAAAATACGGACATTTTTAACCGAACTTAGTTCAATTCTTGCCGTAAGTCCTTAAATTAAATTGAACTGAGCACAAATGCTCTCTCAAATCAATTTACCTCCGGTTCGAGGATACATCTCCGAACTCCTCTGACACCCATCGTTGTAATCCTTCAACGACGTCAGAGAGGTGACGGGTCCCGACGACCACACATCGATATGGACTGCGGGGTCCTTAAACTCGTGGACCGAAACGTCCTTAAACTAATGTTGAACCGAAACGTATTTAAACTAATAGCAGACCACCACGTCCCTAAACTGGAATATGGACCACCACGTCCCTAAACTGGAATGCAGACCACCACGTCCTTAAACTGGAATGCGGACCGCAATGTCCTTAAACTACCAATGGACCACTACGTCCCTAAACTGGAACGATAGAGCCTCCAAACGCTCTTTTGCCGGATCTAAACGATCCCGTTTAAGTTGATCTTAGCCCTAAACACGGCTAACGTATCCTTAAACATTCAGATGGACTATAAAACTCCAAATCAACTTTGGTTCAAGGTACATCTCTGAACTCCTCTGACAACTATCGTTGTAATCCTTCAACGACGTCAGAGAGGTGATGAGTCCTGACGGCCATATAATTAAATGGATCACCACGTTAAGTTGATCTTAGTCTCAAAACAGGACTATCGTATCCTTAACGAACGTTTAAGTTGATCTTACTATCGTATCCTTAACTAACGTTTAAGTTGATCTTAGCCTCAAATGCGGCTAACGTATCCTCAAATGCGGCTATCGTATCCTTAATGAACGTTTAAGTTGTAGTATAGTGGTGAGTATTCCCGCCTGTCACGCGGGTGACCCGGGTTCGATCCCCGGCAACGGCGCCATTTTGATTGTAATATTTTCTGACGTGTATATGTAAAAAGTAACGACAATCAAAAAATTATATTGACCGCAATCAAACTACGGTGTCGGATGTAGATTGTAATGAGTGCGGATCGTCCACAGGGATTGCACGATTCAATTGTATTTTGATATGTTTGAAATGAAATGTTAAGCAACAATAAAAGAAAACATGATTCAAGAATGATTTGTATTCAAGTGTCACTATTCTTATGCAAGAATCAAGAAACTATAAACAATCAAGAATCGGTTGTTTTGATAATATTTCCAATCAACAATCAAGAATATAAGAGAGGCTCGTAGGAATCGATCGGATCTTTAGACGTGATGTAATCTAAAGGGTTTCGTGTTCTTGTCCTTCGAAGAATTGATACTAGATCAATGGTGATCGACGAGAGTTAGGGCTTTCTTGATGAAATTAGGGTTTCATCTCTTAACCCTTGTTCTTTCGAGGATACCATTTATATTCTAGCCTCTAGCAATTTCAAGAAACGATCGGAACTCCCCAATCTCGAGCGATGTCGATCAAGAAAGCATCGCAACGAATTGGGTCGTCGATTCTTGAACTTGCTAGGGTTTACAAACTCGTGGGATTCAAGAATCGATTACAAATTTGTTACATCATCATACTAAAGATCGTCTCGACTCCTCGACGAGCGGAATTTTATTCACACATCACCACACAGATAATATTCAAGAATTGTAAAGATAACATGATGCGGAATTTAAAGAAAACAAGATAAAAGAATATCACCTTTTATTTAATCAACAATTTCAATACATTCTTTCAAGAATCTACAAGAAGAAGAAATCGATCGTTGACTCAGCTTCGCTCGTCTCCGTGGATCGTGGATCTACTTTGATCTCTTGCCCGATTGAAGATCGGCTCGGCTCATAAAAGGGTTGAAGGCATCTTGCTTGGCTTGCACTCAAGATCTTGAATTGTGGTTGGATTTAGGGTTAGGGTTTCCTACAAGCTCTCTCACTAAACTTGAGGAAGAGGGGATGAAGAAAGAGATTGATTTTCTAAACTTTCCCAAGGTTGAATCCTCTTCTTACAATGAGCCTAGGGTCTTATTTATAGAACTCCCAAACCCTAGGTTTAGATTTGAATTTCCCTTTCCCTCCAAAAGTTTGTTGAGGAGTATCTAGAAGGAGTTTGTTAGGAGTTAGCTTAGGGTTTAAGCTAGGGTTTAGGGAAAGTTCTAGAAGTATTAGGCTAGTTTAGGTGTTTGCTGATCTGGAGGAAGTATCTGGAATATTCTGGAAGTTTGTGAGCATTATTGAGCTGTAGCCACTGAAACAGGAGTTGTGCACTGAAATTGGGGAACTGATTCCCTGTAGCCGCCGCGCAACCGCCGCAAGAACCAGGTATTGGCCGCGCTTCCGCGGCTTGTTGGTAAGCTTGGGCCTTTGACTTTCTTCTGTGGTCTTGGGATGCTGTTTTTAGCTTCCTTTGATGTTTAGATTTGTATTTCCTCTTCTGTGTTGATACCAGATTTGAGTTAAGTGAGTTTACGAGCAATTGTAATGGTCGAGCAATGTAATGATCGAGCAAGCTTCTCTTTTCCTGCACAGACTTCGAAACACGGGTTGCAAGATATAGAAAATATGCTATGTAATGCAATGCAGTCAATTTCCCTAGAAATGCCGGTTTTAAGGTCGAATACATGTAATCTGATATTTTGCGACCGATTTGCTAATATGTAGAATATGAATGTCGAACACTTCTAATTGTATGCAGATGATATGGAAATTGCCGGTTAAAATATGCAATATTTTCGACTGATCAAATACCCCCAAACTTAATTTCGATCGTCTCGAGCGAATGTTTTATTAAAAAGAGAAGGAGAAAATAAAGAAAGAAAAAAACTAACTAGCACACTTTCGTAGGCAACACGATTGCACTGAGCACGTGCAACAAGCCTTTAAACCTCTAGGTGTCCCTAGTAGGAGGAGTGTTGTCTCCTGAGGGTTTTCAGCGGATTGCACCCACAAAATCCAATAATAAAAGCAAGATCATGAATATTACATTTAAAGAAGAGAATCGTAAAAGAAAGACTTTGAAAATTAGGGTTTCCAACTAAGCTAGCTTTTCGGTTGTCATGAGCGCTATCTTAATGGTCATGAAAAGATGTTAGAAATCACGTCCTCCCTCAATAAAACATCATCTTATTCTTCATTCCTATCTTTCTTCCAAACATCGATCATATAACCCTGCGTGTGTGTAAAGACATCCCTACACCCGGAGAATTCAATTCAAGCTATCATACTCTTGCCCATCAACCTCAGTACTCCTTTTTTTTATTCTTTTTTCGATGAGCTCACACACTTTCATGCGACCGTTAATACTTCTTGAGGTACTAACCGACCGATTACTCATGTGCTTGCTTATTTGGTGTATTTTCCTAGTCTTGCACCACCTTAGGTATAGCAGTGACTCCCAGACCAGTTGGCCTTAGGGCACTAGATGAAAAAGCACCCTCGCTATATATTTTTTTTATTCCCTTGGTGATAACAAAACCAGTGTCCATTTTTCTCACCATATTTTTTTTTTCATACTTTTGGCTTTAAGACAAGAGCATTTCAAGGTATCCTCTACTATCCCAGGCTTCAAGACGTGTGTAAGTGCGAATAGCAGGGTAGCAACGTTCAAAATGTTTGGCTTCCAGAATAGAAACTATTTTTCAGACTTATTTTTATCCTCAGATTAGTGACGTCCTTCATCTTACTAACCCTTGGGACAACGGCTCATAACTACTTATTACTAGTTCGTATAAGAAAACTTCTAATTTTCTTAGTTTTCTAAAATTTTTCTAATCTCATGGATGTAACTTTTCACTATCTAAACTTTCATTATCTTATTTATATACAAAAAAGTGTAAATATTAAAATTATTTTTATATTTGAAAAATTTTAAATTTTTATGGGTTTTGAAAATTTTTCAATTTTTATAGATTTTTAAAAGAAATGTTTTGTGCTTATGCAGATGATATGCAAATGATGCGAAAATAAGCACAAACCTCCCCCAAACTTGTTTTCAACAGTGTCCTCACTGTTGCCGACAATTATATCTACAAAACCTGTAAATCTGGGGGGAATTATTAGTGGGGGCAAAATATATAAGTGAAGAAATTCCCCCAAACTTATCTTTCACTCACCTTCAAAAAAATGATGCAATGATATACTGGATATGAAGGTGAGACGGAGGAATTTTAATCCAAATAAACTGGCTCTTGTAAGAACAAGAGCTCCTCCGTGGGGTCAGTGGAAAAATACGGCTTTAGTCTATGTCCATTTACTTTGAAAACTGTGCCGTTTTTAACATTTTCTACTTCTACTGCCCCGTGCGGGTATACAGACCGCACAACAAAAGGTCCCTTCCATCGAGATCGGAGCTTACCCGCGTGAAGGTGTAATCGTGAATCATAAAGAAGGACTTGTTGACCAGGTAAAAATGTTTTCCTTAAAATGCTTTTATCGTGAAAAACCTTAGTCCTATTCTTTGTGATTACAGCATTATCATAAGCTTCATCGCGGAGTTCGCTTAGCTCGTTAAGTTGTAGCTTCCGAAAGTTGCAAGCAAGGTTTAGATCAAAATTTATTTCCTTTATAGCCCACAATGCTTTATGCTCTATCTCGACAGGTAAATGACATGCTTTTCCAAACACTATCCTATATGGAGACATTCCTAGGTCGGTCTTATATGCAGTCCTGAATGCCCAAAGAGCATCCGTCAATTTGGTCGACCAGTCTTTTCTATTTTTAGCAACAGTTTTCTCCAGGATAAGTTTGATTTGTCTGTTTGAGATCTCAGCCTGCCCGCTTGTTTGGGGATGATAGGGTGTAGAAAGACGGTGGTTGATTGAGTATTTTCGCATCAGAGTATCGAAAGACCTGTTGCAGAAGTGTGTCCCATTATCGCTAATGATAGCGCGTGGGTGTCCAAATCGCGAAAAGATATTCTCTTTCAAGAACTTAATGACAACTTTCCTGTCATTAGTGCGACATGGAATGGCTTCTACCCACTTTGAGACATAATCAACGGCCAGCAATATGTACAGATTCCCAAAGGAGTTGGGAAAAGGGCCCATAAAATCTATGCCCCAAACATCAAACATTTCAACAACCAAGATGGGTTGCTGAGGCATTTCATTCCTCTGGGATATTCTACCCGTATACTGACAATGTGTACAGGTTTTGCAATACTCAAATGCGTCCTTGAATAAGGTCGGCCAGTAAAATCCACATTGCAAAACCTTTTCCGCTGTCTTTCTAGGACCAAAGTGACCCCCACAAGCCTGATCATGACAAAATGAAAGAACACTCTTGAACTCTTCATTTGGGACGCACCGGCGAATGATCTGATCAGGACAATATTTAAACAAATAGGGTTCGTCCCAGTATAAGTGTTTTACTTGGGAAAGAAAACGATATTTGTCCTGTTTTGACCAATCGCTCGGTATAAGTCCCGTGGCATGATAGTTCACAATATCCCTGAACCATGGTTCAGCGGATATGCTCAAAAGTTGTTCATCAGGGAATGAGTCATTGATCGGCAGGGTCACAGGGGAAGAAACGATGCGTGAAAGGTGGTCAGCTACTACGTTTTCACATCCTTTCTTATCTTTGATAACAAGATCAAATTCTTGTAAAAGAAGGATCCAACGTATTAGTCGACCTTTTGCATCTTTCTTCGCCAGAAGATGTTTTAAAGCGGAATGGTCAGTATACACAACTATAGGTGAGCCGATTAAGTAAGGCCTGAATTTTTCCAATGCAAATACAACTGCTAAAAGCTCTTTCTCGGTGGTTGTATAATTGATTTGCGCATCATTCAGGGTCTTACTGGCATAGTAAATCACGTGTGGCATCTTTTCGATGTGCTGTCCTAAGACTGCACCTACTGCAAAATCAGATGCGTCACACATCAGCTCAAAGAGGTAGTCCCAATTTGGTGATGATAAAACGGGGGCTGAAGTGAGTGAGTGTTTAAGTGAGTCGAAAGCTGTCTCGCAATCCGAGTCAAAATGGAAGGTCGTATCCTTGGCCAGGAGTAGTGTTAAAGGTCTAGCAATTTTGCTAAAGTCCTTTATGAATATCCTATAAAAGCCCGCATGGCCAAGGAAAGAGCGAATATCTTTGACGCTTTTGGGATGAGGCAGGTTTTGAATGACATCTACTTTAGCTCTGTCAACCTCAATGCCTTTCTGTGAAATGACATGTCCAAGGACTATTCCTTCTTGGACCATAAAGTGGCATTTTTCCCAGTTTAATGTCAAGTTCTTCTCTTTGCAACGAGTAAGAACAGCGTCTAGATTCGCAAGGCAATCAGAAAAAGAGTCTCCAAAAATCGAGAAGTCGTCCATAAAGATCTCCAAAAAATTTTCTACCATATCAGAGAATATCCCCATCATACACCGCTGAAAGGTAGCGGGAGCATTGCATAACCCAAAGGGCATGCGACTGTAAGCAAAGGTACCAAAAGGACAAGTAAAAGTGGTTTTATCTTGATCCTTTTTGGCGATGGGGACCTGATTGTAGCCTGAGTATCCGTCCATAAAACAATAAAACTCTCGTCCCGCTAAGCGTTCCAGCATTTGATCAATAAATGGTAGAGGAAAATGGTCTTTCCTCGTAGCAGCGTTGAGTTTTCTATAATCGATACATACACGCCACCCAGTTTGGGCGCGTGTCTGAATCAACTCATTCGCTTCATTTGTGATAACTGTGATGCCGGATTTCTTAGGAACGACATGTATAGGACTCACCCACTGGCTATCGGAGATGGGGTAGATAATACCATTATCTAAGCACTTGACGATTTCTTTCATGACAGCTTCCTTCATGACGGGATTCAACCGTCTCTGTGGTTCTCGGGTCGGTCTGGCATCATCCATCACATGTATATGATGTTCAACTATCAAGGGACTAATCCCTTTGATGTCCGCCATACTCCAACCAAACGCCTCTTTGTTAGATCTCAATACCGATAAAAGGGCATTCTCTTGCTCTGATGCAAGAGAAGCGGAAATGATAACCGGTAATGACTCGTTCTCACCAAGATATGCATATTTCAGGTGAGAAGGTAAAATTTTGAGATCTAACTCAGGCGGAGAAATGATAGAAGGAAGGGTCATAGATTGATTTTTGGATCTACAAAGAAGCTCAGAGCCTGTGAAAGATACAGACTCGGGTGGAGAAAAGTCAGAAGTGTAGGACTCATGTGCAGGTAAAGTGTCCTCACTAAGATCTAGTGCAAAGTCAAACAGAGATGTGCTAATGTCATCGAGATCAGTAAAGCAAAGATCCTCAGCTCCACAACTATCGGGAGCGATCTCATGGACAGAGCACACATCTAAAATATGAACAGAGGGTTCTGACGGCTGACTTCCAACTTTATAGATATTTAGTTCAATGGTCATATTTCCAAATGATAAATTCATTGAACCATTTCTACAGTTTATAACAGCGTTGGAAGTGGCAAGGAAAGGACGACCTAGAATCACCGGAATTTGGCCCCGGGGGTTTGCTACAGGATGTGTGTCGAGCACAATGAAGTCTACAGGAAAAACAAATTCCCCGACCTTTATCAATACATCCTCTAATTCACCCCTTGGTTTGGTGATAGATCGGTCTGCCATCTGGAGAGTGCAATGAGCAGGTTTCAGCTCTCCAATCCCTAGTTGCTCATAGACAGAATAAGGTAACAGGTTAACACTCGCGCCAAGGTCTAACAGAGCACGATTTATGTTTTTACCCCCAATCGAAATCGATATTGTAGGACAACCTGGGTCCTTTCTTTTCTTTGGAAGCTGGGGTATAAAAGCAGTGCTGATGTTATTAGACATAAAGACCTTCTTCGGCACTTGAGTCTTCCTCTTCCTAGTGCACAAGTCCTTAAGAATCTTCGCATAAGCGGGGACTTGCTGAATTGCATCTAGGAGAGGGATATTGATGTTAACCTGTTTGAACATCTCTAAAATTTTCTCCATATGAGGACTCGTTCTGTTAGCCCTTAACCGGTTCGGGTAAGGTGCTTTCGCAATAAGCGCGGGGTCCATCATAGGAGAAGGAAAGGGTTGTGGAACCGATCCCAAAATAGAAGTGGGGATCGTCCGTGGAGGGGTAAAAGAGGTGGGCTGTAGTGGCGAGCCTTTTGGGAAATGGAGAATAGGCTCGGAAGAAGATGGTGGGGTAGAAGAAGAAGGATCAGAAGGTGAAGTGTGTGTGTGTGGGAAAGACTCAGCCGGGGTGTTGATATGATTTTCAGTATCATCAATACCTTCCCCGACATGATTGTTCAGCACTCTTCCCGATCTCAACGTGGTAATGGCATTTACATTGTAATGCCCAGGATTCTGTAGGGGTTGAGAGGGAAGTTTCCCTTTTTCTCTCGCACTCATTTCGGCTTTTAAGCGTGCGATTTCAGCTTCCATCGTGCGAATACTCTCAGCTTGGGACGCTGAGTTTTTCTTTATTTCACTGACGGAAGATCTAACCTCAGTCGAAACATCCATGAAATTTGATAAAAGTGATTTCATGGTTTGAGTGAATTGAGAGAACTCGTCAGAACAGGGCTGCATAGGATTAGACTGTGCAGGAGTGTTGCCCTGATTTTGGAAATTTTGTGACTGATAGGGGTGCTGAGTGAGTTGTAGGGGTTGCTGTTGTGGTGGAGGAAGAGCCCTTTGAAATTGATTCGTGTTTGGAACCGTGTTTTGAGATTGGTTTTGGTTCCAAGCAAAATTCGGGTGGTTCCTCCAACCCTGATTGTACGTGGAAGAATATGGATCGTTTCGAGGTCGTTGAAATGCGGCATTAGAATGCTCGTGACCTTGAAACGCAGAGTTTAATGGACATTCTTCCGTTAAATGTGACGGATCAGAACAGCACCCACAAACAGTTTTGGGGAGCGACATTGGGTTTAGGGAGGCTGCTGCAAATTTGTGTTCCATAGCGTCGAGCTTCTTTTGCATTGCTGCCATTTCAGCTCGAACACCTATGGACACATCTATTTGGTGTACGCCACCCCTATTCAATGGTTGCGTTCCACTCTCCCAAATTAGTGATTTTTCAGCGAACTCTTCTAAGTATCGCCAGGCTTCCCCGTCATCTTTAGTCATAAATGTACCTTGACACATGTTTTCAAGGCTCTGTTTAGTGCTAGGGTTACTGCCCTCATATATGATTCGGCAAAGCTCCCATCTCGGGATGCCGTGGTGAGGACATTGAACCAATAGATCCTTGAAACGTTCAAAGTATTTTGAAAATGGTTCGGCAGGGAGCTGGGCAAATTGGTTCAGTTCGCTACGGATTCGAGCCGTCTTTTGGACTGGGTAAAATTTCTTAAGGAATGCAGCGACGAATTCTTCCCAATTCGTAATAGAGTGTGCGGTGGTGTTATATAGCCACTTCTCGGCTATATCGCACAAAGTAAATGGAAGAAGTCGTAGACGCATCGCATCCACTGAAAGTTGAGACGTACCCATCATTGCGCATACGTTTTCAAATTTGGTAATGAAAACGTAAGCGTCCTCGGTCTCGAGTCCGTGGTATTTGGGTAAAAGATTGATATACTGGGGCTTAATCTCAAAGTTATCCCCATTGGCTGGTGGTGTGGATAAGCAGGTCGAAAGAGGACCTCTGTGTGGATAGCATCTTTCCTGGAGAGAAATATGGGGTGGAGTAGGATTCTGCGCACCAACGGACGGTGGCAGATTAGGGTTAAAGAAGTTTGATGGATTCGGATCCATCGGTGTGGGTGTGGTAGTGGGTAAAGAAAAGGTAAATGGAGAATTATCGACTTCGGAGTCGATAAGAGGTACGCGGACTAAACGGGCACTAGAATCCCGTGTCCAGCCTATCTTGTACTAAAAAGGGTTAGTACAAGTGGCAGCGTTGACTTATAATTAGGGATGAATGAATGCGGTGCTTGCTTTGAAAAAGGGACGGATTTTGAAAAAATGATGCGACAAAACAAATGCAGCACACAACCCTAGAATCTAATGGTCACCTAGGTCCGGCTCTAGACCGCTCCTAACTGCCAAAAGACAAGCCGCAGGATAGAATCCTCCACTGCCTCTTTGTCCCCCTGTGGCCGGATAAGTGCCAGGTAAGTGGGAAGGAACCACCACTACAGTGGACCTAATTAATAACCACTAGCCTTAGACACACTCGCCTTAGGCACCACAAGAAAACGCGGATAAGCAATGAATTACCCACGACCTTCTTTTGTCCTATTGAGCGCGACAGTCCTTAGAGTCTTCTCTAGATTTCTTTTAGTTAATGGGGGTAATGCGGATGCAAGTTTGACGATTTTCGGGGCCTAGGAAGGGTAATGAAATCCCCACCTAATTTGGATTTGGCCGTGCCCCTTAAATTTCCGTATTAGAATGCAAACAACCAAGAAATCAAAAATCACACACAATTTTAATTTTGCTTTTGCGCGCTGCGATTTATTTGCAAAGAATCCTGTAGAAAAGGGTTAGTTGGAGCTAAAAAGGGAGAGAGGAGAGAGCAAGAAATCACCTGCTGGAAAATTTTCCAGAGATCCCTCAAGAATGCGGCGCTTCCGCCGCAATAACCATGTATATGCCGCTCTTCCGCGGCTTGTTGATGGGTTCACTGTACCAAACTTCTTCAGCTGCTTCCTGTTCCTATCTCCAGCTCTCTGGTATATCCCAAATAATTTTTCAACAGCACAGAATGCTCCAGATCACCTTGCAGTCAATCACAACACACGTATAAGAGTTTGTACGAATTTTGAATTCAAGAAGTAGAACGTAATAATTCTTTCACTTCAAACTATAAATGCAAATGAATTAGCGCGATCCCTGGCAACGGCGCCATTTTAATTGTAATATTTTCTGACGTGTATATGTAAAAAGTAACGACAATCAAAAAATTATATTGACCGCAATCAAACTACGGTGTCGGATGTAGATTGTAATGAGTGCGGATCGTCCACAGGGATTGCACGATTCAATTGTATTTTGATATGTTTGAAATGAAATGTTAAGCAACAATAAAAGAAAACATGATTCAAGAATGATTTGTATTCAAGTGTCACTATTCTTATGCAAGAATCAAGAAACTATAAACAATCAAGAATCGGTTGTTTTGATAATATTTCCAATCAACAATCAAGAATATAAGAGAGGCTCGTAGGAATCGATCGGATCTTTAGACGTGATGTAATCTAAAGGGTTTCGTGTTCTTGTCCTTCGAAGAATTGATACTAGATCAATGGTGATCGACGAGAGTTAGGGCTTTCTTGATGAAATTAGGGTTTCATCTCTTAACCCTTGTTCTTTCGAGGATACCATTTATATTCTAGCCTCTAGCAATTTCAAGAAACGATCGGAACTCCCCAATCTCGAGCGATGTCGATCAAGAAAGCATCGCAACGAATTGGGTCGTCGATTCTTGAACTTGCTAGGGTTTACAAACTCGTGGGATTCAAGAATCGATTACAAATTTGTTACATCATCATACTAAAGATCGTCTCGACTCCTCGACGAGCGGAGTTTTATTCACACATCACCACACAGATAATATTCAAGAATTGTAAAGATAACATGATGCGGAATTTAAAGAAAACAAGATAAAAGAATATCACCTTTTATTTAATCAACAATTTCAATACATTCTTTCAAGAATCTACAAGAAGAAGAAATCGATCGTTGACTCGGCTTCGCTCGTCTCCGTGGATCGTGGATCTACTTTGATCTCTTGCCCGATTGAAGATCGGCTCGGCTCATAAAAGGGTTGAAGGCATCTTGCTTGGCTTGCACTCAAGATCTTGAATTGTGGTTGGATTTAGGGTTAGGGTTTCCTACAAGCTCTCTCACTAAACTTGAGGAAGAGGGGATGAAGAAAGAGATTGATTTTCTAAACTTTCCCAAGGTTGAATCCTCTTCTTACAATGAGCCTAGGGTCTTATTTATAGAACTCCCAAACCCTAGGTTTAGATTTGAATTTCCCTTTCCCTCCAAAAGTTTGTTGAGGAGTATCTAGAAGGAGTTTGTTAAGAGTTAGCTTAGGGTTTAAGCTAGGGTTTAGGGAAAGTTCTAGAAGTATTAGGCTAGTTTAGGTGTTTGCTGATCTGGAGGAAGTATCTGGAATATTCTGGAAGTTTGTGAGCATTATTGAGCTGTAGCCACTGAAACAGGAGTTGTGCACTGAAATTGGGGAACTGATTCCCTGTAGCCGCCGCGCAACCGCCGCAAGAACCAGGTATTGGCCGCGCTTCCGCGGCTTGTTGGTAAGCTTGGGCCTTTGACTTTCTTCTGTGGTCTTGGGATGCTGTTTTTAGCTTCCTTTGATGTTTAGATTTGTATTTCCTCTTCTGTGTTGATACCAGATTTGAGTTAAGTGAGTTTACGAGCAATTGTAATGGTCGAGTAATGTAATGATCGAGCAAGCTTCTCTTTTCCTGCACAGACTTCGAAACACGGGTTGCAAGATATAGAAAATATGCTATGTAATGCAATGCAGTCAATTTCCCTAGAAATGCCGGTTTTAAGGTCGAATACATGTAATCTGATATTTTGCGACCGATTTGCTAATATGTAGAATATGAATGTCGAACACTTCTAATTGTATGCAGATGTTATGGAAATTGCCGGTTAAAATATGCAATATTTTCGACTGATCAGTATCCTTAAACTAAAAACACCAAACCCAAATCTAAGTAAATACGGATTTGGACTAATCCACGTCCTACGGACGACGGCATTACTCAGTCTCCGTATACAATCCACGGGGAACCACAAACAAAACAAACACCCACGACACGAAATGAAATTCTGGAGAAGGAGAAAATTGTTACCGCGATGCGGTAGCGTAATTAACTGCAGGGGCTTGCGCCTGCAGGGAAGAGCGTCCCCACAATCAAAAACCCCTTAAGCGAGGGGGAATCTGACGAAGTCTGCTACATCGGCCGCATCCGTCTAAACCTCCGATACACGGTGCTATAAATCAACTTAGCATCTTCGGAGAGGTAGACGGATAAAACCATATAGCATCTGCCCCGAATATCAGGCTAGACGCCCTCAGCGTCGTCGGCCGTCGTTCGGAGGGGAACAAGCACGAGTTTGCCTTTGCGGAATGTTCTCGGCCCAGTCAACCTTTCGTATGAGCGCGTCATCCTTGCTTTGTAAGCTTCTAGGTTTTGCTGCGCCATGAGACGAGTTTCATCGAGGGCATCGAGCTCCTCGAGCCGAAGATGAGCATTCTCTTTGTCTGTTAGCTCGTAATGAATCGCCACTCGTAGAGAGGGTAGCTCTATCTCAAGGAGGAGTACTGCTTCCGTACCGAATACCAATGCATACGACGTTGTATTCGTAGCTATTTTGAACGTAGTTCGATACGCCCAAAGAGCTTCATGCAGTCTCTCGTGCCAGTCGTTTTTATTTTTGGACATCGTCTTCTTTATGATCTTCGTCAAGGTTTTGTTGAAAGCCTCAGATAGACCGTTAGCTCGGGGATTATAGACCGAAGAGTATCTCCAGTCTATGTTATGCTGCTGTGCAAAGTGACTGATTCTGTAACTTCTGAAGGCCGGCCCGTTATCGGAGATAATCCGTCGCGGAGTGCCAAACCGATAGATGATGTGCGTCTTGAAGAAATGGAGGATGTTCTCCGTCTTCACTTCTCTTAGCGGTATGGCTTCTACCCACTTAGAGAAGTAATCAGTTGTAGCCAATATGAACCGATGTCCTTTGGATGACGCTGGTTTGATGGGCCCAATTATGTCGGTTTCCCACATTTCGAATGGCTAGCTAGCCACTGTTGGGTGTAGCGAGTTTGGATGCTGATGGATGAAGTCTCCATAAATTTGGCACGAGTGGCATTGCTTCGCATATTCAAGGCAGTCCTGAATCATCGTGGGCCAATAATAACCCATCCTTTTGATCTTCAGCTTCATCTTTGGGCCGGCTTGATGAGAACTGCAGAGTCCGTCATGTGTTTCTTGGATGACTTTCCTTGGTTCTTCCGGTCCCAGGCATCTTAGCCACTGAGAGTCGAACGACTTCTTATATAGAGTATCATTGACGAAGGCGAAAGACAGAGCTCGTTTTATAAGCTGATGTCTTGAGGATGCATCTTCAGGTGTCCGACGGAATTTGAAGTAGTCTATAATGACTTCTCTCCAATCTTTAGCCTTCTCCTGGTTCTATATTTGTAGGGTTGTTTGCTTGGTCGTTTCATTTACTTCAGATGACTCCGGAGATATTTCTGTTGGTGCAAGAACCCGATGGCTTTGCACAACGATCCTTAGGCCATTGAGGTTTTCGTCAGCCGGTTCTTTAGCGAGCTTGGCTAACGCATCCGTCTTGTTATTTTCCGCATGCGGTATGCTTTCTAGGGCATAGGAAGGGATTTGAGTCAGCAATTGTTGCACTCTCTCGCCGTACTTTACCAACTCTGGCTTTCACGTCTGATAGTCACCGTTTACTTAGCTAACGACCAGCTGGGAGTCTCCGTATATGAGGAGGTTTTCGATTCCCATGTCGACAGCGATCTCAAGACCTGCTATCAAGGCCTCACATTCTGCTTCACTGTTTGTCCTCGGCTCTGTTAAGGAAAAGGCAAAGCGCATTATCCCTCCTTGTGGAGTAACAAAGATGAGGCCTATCCCAGATTTGATTATGGGGGAGCTGTGTTTTCGCTTCTTCATGGAAGATGCCCCATCAAAGTAGAGTTCCCATTGGGTATCACTCCCTCCTCTCTCCCCGTCGATCGTGTCAAACACGTGCTCGTCTGACAATTCGCAATTTAGGGGTGAATCGGCAGGTATCGGATGCTCAGGGAGGAAGTCGGCGATGGCCTGGCTTTTCACTGCCTTGAGGGGTCGGTATGTCATCGAGAATTCCATCAAGAGTAGGGCCCATTTAGTGAGCCGTCCCGTTAGTATGGCTCTTGACATCAAATATTTGAGAGGATCCACTTTTGATATAAGACGGACCTCATCTACCAGAGCATAATGCCGAACCTTTGTTATCGCGAAGTTTAATGCCAGGCAGTGTTTTTCGATAGGGGAATAATTGTTTCTGCCCCAGGAGAACTCGACTCAAATAGTAGAGGGCTCTCTCTTTCCCTTGGTCGTTCTCCTGTGCCCATAGCGCGCCTAACGAACCTTCGAGGGTTGTTGTGTACAGAATGCTAGGCTTTCCTTTGACCGGAGCGGTCAGTACCGCTGAGTTCTGCAGATATTGCTTGATTCGTCCAGTGCACTCTGGCATTTACGATCCCAAACGAACGGGATTCCCTTCTTCATCAGGTGACTGCAGGGACGGCATTTTCCGGAGAGGTTGGCTATGAACCGCCGGATATACGCGAGCTTTCCTTGGAGAGACCGCAATTGTTTTAAAGTTCTTGGAGTGGGCATTTCCATAATCGCCTTGATCTTGGATGGATATATTTCGATGCCCCGGTGTCGTATGATGAACCCTAGGTCATGAGTGTACCAAACGGGTCCGTCATTACCTTTGCACAAATGGAGTCTCTGTTTCGGCAAAGGTTCATGAGTGTCAGTGATAAAATCTCCATCGCCGACCTCGTGAGGACCAAGCCGGGGAAGAATGAAAGCAACACCGAGTTTATCGCCCGATGGCGTAATCTCACGGTCAAGTGCGAACCACCACTGGAGCAGGACCAGTCCGTCAGCCTTCTCATTGGGAACCTCAGCAATTGGATGGTCCCATTCTTGTGTACAGCCGGTCTCAAGACGTTCAAGAGCTAACCAAGAAAGTCCAAATGCTAGAACGCTCGAAGCAAGAGTCTACCCCGGACTTTCAGAGAGACAAAACTTGGAAAAGCAAGCCGGACGACAACCGTAGAAGCGGGAGTTCCAGCAGTACCAATGTCTTCAATGCGTCCGACAACGAAGAAAAGCGAAGGGCGGGCGAATCCAAAATCAACCGGTCTCGAAAGCCAGTGCTGGGAGGAGAAAGGACTTCTCTAGAGGAGAAAAAGAACAAGGTTTACTCTTTCAGAAGGGACAAGGTCCGCAAGATATTTAAAGATGCCTTGAACAACGGTCTACAATTTCCAGAGTCAAAAAGACCTCAAGAAGCAAAAATGACTGACAATCCCCTGTATTGCCCGTACCATCGAATGGTGAGCCATGCGATTGAGGATTGCTATATCTTCAAGGACTGGGTTGAGAAGCAGTACAAGGCTGGAGAGATCGAGCTCTCCAAAAGTGTGCTGGTGAACAATCAAGTTGCAACCACCAATTTTATACAGACAGAAGCTGAAGCCTTCTGGGAGTAGAAAGCCGAACCCGCTGCCCTGAGAAATGAGACCGACTCACCGCAGCCTCCTTGGAATAAGCACATATCTAATAAGACGAAGAAGATGCTAAAGCTGCTTCATAAAGAGCCCAGGACGAAATGGGAAGGATAGAAGAAGTCTACCAGTCCAGCTGCCAATGCGGCTCCATCAGGCTCAAAATCCAAGAAGCTCAAGAAGAAGAAAAGTGCAGCTCGGCGTGAAAAAGAGTCTGCAGGGAGATCGACCATTCAGAAATATATCGATTCCCTCGAAGAATATGAACAGAAGGAAAGAACTGGCTCTACCGCCAAATCAGGGCAATGCCCCAAAAGGGAAGGAAAAACAGGTCGCTAATGAAGAAGATGGTAGAGAACTTGCCCATGAAGATTCGAGTCCTTCCCCAATAGACTATAATGTCTTGGCTCACCTCCGAAAGTTTCCGTCTCTCCTTAGCATCTACGATGCCTTGGTTCTATCTCAAGAGCTTAGAGATGTTCTCATTCATGCTCTACAAAACCCTGAGCGGTATTAGGCTCGCTTTGCGGAAATTAATATGAAAGAAACTCAGTACATTTTGCAAGCCGCCGCAGTCACGTTTAAGGATGAAGACTTGCTACTGGGAACGGCTGAGCATAATCGGCCGCTCTACGTAACCGGGTACAGCGATGGAGATTGGATTAATCGCATATTGATTGATCCGGGGTCCTCAGTGAACATCATGAACTTGCGAACACTGAAGAGTTTGTCAATGGACGTCCGACACCTGTCAAGGGAAAAGATTGTCATTCACGGCTTCAATCAAAATTGCCAGCAAGTTCTGGGGTCCATAGCTTTGCCAATCAAATTCGGGGATCTGCAAACTAAAGCTAAGATATATGAGATCGACGCCGACACGTCGTATAAGATTCTCTTGGGACGGCCGTGGCTCCACGATTACGGCATCGTTTCGTCAACTCTCCATCAATGCATGAAGTATACTAAAAATGGCGAAGAAAGACGCATTAACGGAGACATCCAGCCGTTCGGTGTGCATGAAGTCCGATATGAAGATTCTCGGTACTTTATGAACCACCAAAATTCTAAGCCACAACTGACTGAGGATAGAGTGGCCCTAAAACTCAAAAGCAAATCTGAGCCGGATATCACTTTCAAAAGCAAAAACGCCCAAGCGTGCCTGCATTTCGGTGGTGACACTGATGAGTCCAACGCGGGAAGTCCGTCCTTCCGTAAAACTCACCCTCGTTTCAGTAGCGATACAGAAGAATCCGATACTGAAAACCCATCTAGCAGCAAAGTCCGCCCTCATCTTGGCAGTGACACTGAAGAGTCGGAGGAAGAGGACTTGCCGTGCAACAGCTGTGCAGATTGGACCCCCATGCAACAAACGAAACTATGAGAGACCTTCGAAATTGTGGAAGGTTCCCTAGCAGTCACAAGGGTGCCGGAGCAGATATGCAAAGAGCTTGATGCATTGTCAGTCTCCACCGTGGACCAGATGAAAACTTTCTACGTTTCCGGAAGGAAAAATGGACAAAAGGGCATCATGTTTTATGGGTCAAATCTTGTTGTGCACCCGGACGATTTGTCTGTCGCGTACCTTCCATATGAGAGAGGCATAAGAGCCGTCCTCAATCCCAGATACTATGCACCCGAGATGCGGGAATACTTTAAAAAGTGCAAATGCCGGTTATATCAAACGGAGTCCAAAGCAAAGTTTTACGAAGGGCTATGGCATCCACCTCAGGTCCGAGCGCTCATCGATGGACGAATTCCAGATAGGTGGGGCATAGGTTTCATCCAGCCTGATTCTAAGGCATGCTACATGACCCATATTGGGGAAGCCGGCGAAGAGTCAAATGATGAAGACGAGATAGCCGAGCCAGAAGAAGCTCCTCAAGAGCTTGAAGATGGCGGACAAGCAACCTTTGATGAGCTAAACGAGATTGACTTAGGAACGCCCGATAATCCAAGGCCGACCTACATCAGCTCTCTCTTGTCAGAGGAAATGAAAGCGCAGATAATCGCCCTACTGCATGAGTTCGTCGACTGCTTCGCATGGACGTATAAAGAAATGCCTGGGCTTTCCCCTGAAGTGGTCGTGCATAAACTGGCTATATCTCCTGATGCTAAGCCAGTCAAACAAGCTTCTCGAAGAATGAGAAGGGAACTGGAAGAAAAGGTCATCGAGGAAACCAAGAAACTCATCGATGCCGGCTTCATCAGGGAGGAAAAATATGCGGACTAGATCGCATGCATAGTCCCAGTGAAGAAGAAAAATGGGCAGATCCGAGTTTGTGTCGATTTCAGGGATCTCAACAAGGCATGTCCTAAAGACGACTTCCCGCTACCGATCATAGAAATGATGGTCGATAACACCTCAAATTACGAGTTGTTCACCTTTATGGATGGCTCGTCTGGGTATAATCAGATCAAGATGTCGCCTGAGGATGAGAAGCACACAGCATTTCGAACCCCGATAGGAATATACTGCTATAAAGTGATGTCGTTCGGACTGAAGAACGCAGGCGCTACATATCAAAGGGCAATGACCAATATCTTTGATGACCTAATTCATAAAGTCGTCGAATGTTATGTTGATGATCTGGTCGTCAAGACTAAAGCCAAGGCCGATCACATCCAAGATCTTAGGGCCATTCTCACCAGACTAAGGGAGTACGATCTGAAAATGAATCCTCTGAAGTGCGCTTTTGGCGTGTCATCGGGAAAATTCCTGGGCTTCACAGTTTGACATCGAGGGATTGAAGTTGACCCGTCCAAGATAAAGGCCATCATGGAGATGCCCCCTCCGAAGAGTCTGACACAGCTAAGATCTTTTCGAGGCAAGTTTGCTTATATACGGAGGTTTATCTCAAATTTATCGGGAAGATGTAGGCCCTTCTCAAAGCTCATGAAGAAAGGAGCTCCTTTTATCTGGGATGCTGAATGTCAAGCGGCGTTCGAAAGCATCAAACAATACTTGTTGCACCCTCTAGTGCTGGCCGCTCCCAATCCAAATAAACCGCTGATTCTCTATACTGCCGCGCTGGATGAGTCACTCGGTGCGCTCCTTGCCCAGAATAACGAGGAGGGAAAAGAAAATGCCATCTACTATCTCAGTCGAACTCTAATCAGGGCGGAACACAATTATTCCCCAATCGAAAAGCAATGCCTGGCTCTGATATTTGCTGTGAAGAAGTTGAGGCACTATCTGCTCGCTCATCGAGTTATGCTAATCTCCAAGGTCGACCCGCTCAAATACTTGATGACCAAAGCAAGCCTAGCCGGCAGAATGGAAAGATGGGTTGTCATGCTACTTGAGTTTGACATAGTTTATACTCCTCAGAAAGCAGTAAAAGGGCAAGCTCTTGCAGACTTTCTCGCTGCTCATCCCATACCAGAAGGGTCACCACTCAATTGCGAGCTACCCGATGAACAAGTGCTGCACCTCGAGAATGATGATCCATGTTGGGAGCTCTACTTCGATGGGGCCTCATCGATAAGGACCTCCAGTAAATCAAGCATCCCGGAGATAAAAGCAGGGATAGGATTGGTGTTCATCACGCCATCGATAAGGACCTCCAGTAAATCAAGCATCCCGGAGATAAAAGCAGGGATAGGATTGGTGTTCATCACGCCATCAATGGGAACCCTACGGCGTTCCTTTGCTCTGACCGAGCCTCGCATAAACAATGAGGCCGAGTATGAAGCTCTGATAGCTGGTTTAGAGCTCGCCATAGAAATGGAAATCCTTCGGCTATGGGTTTACGGTGACTCCCAGCTTGTCGTCAACCAAGTAAGCGGCAACTATAAGATATACAAACCCAAGTTAACTCGTTACAGAAGTCGGGTAGCGGAACTCATGAAACGGTCACTCACATTGAACTAACGAGAGTCCCTAGAGCATTGAACGAAAGGCTGACGTACTCGCTCGCTTAGCCAAGGAGATGGCTGATCCTGACATGGACGAAATTCTGATCACAGTCAGGAGCCGGCAAATTCTATCCCCCTCTCTACGAGAAGAGGAAAGCGCGGAACATAAGAGCAGTCCCGCCGAAGAAGCTTCGATCGTTCAAGACGAGCCCGATTGGAGAGAACCCTTCATAGAGTACTTTCGATACGACAAGCTGCCCGAAAGAAAATCTGCAAGGATTCAGCTGAAGAAGAGAGCTCTCCGATACGTGTTTGTAAATGACACGCTATACCGCAGGTCATATAACCAACTCTGGCTCAGATGTTTGTCATCGGCCGAAGCCCAGAAAGTCATGAAAGAAGTTCACTCGGGCGTTTGCAGCGCTCACCAATCTGGCCCTAAGATACGACTACAAATTAAGCGGCTTGGGTATTACTGGCCCACCATGATACGGGATTGCGGAGAGCATGCAAAGAGATGTTATATCTGCCAAATTCACGGTGATTTCATTCACAAGGACCCCAATCCGTTGCATCCTATGGTGGCGTCCTGGCCCTTCGAAGTCTGGGGAACCGACATAATTGGCCCAATTGACCCTCCGTCATCCAAAAGTCACCGGTTCATATTGGCCGCAACTGACTATTTCTCCAGATGGGCTGAAGCTGTCCCGCTAAAAGAAGTCAAGACAGGAGATATTCTGATATTCTTCCAGCACAATATTCTATACCGCTTCGGTACACCAAGAAGAATCATTTCTGACAACGGGCCTTCTTTTAAGAGCTTCAAAGTCTCAAGATTCGCTACTCAACACAAGATAGACTGGAGATATTCCTCCATCTATAATCCAAGAGCCAATGGGCTGGCCGAAGCCTTCAATAAGACTTTATGCAAGATCCTGAGGAAAAATGCTTCGGCCAATAAGAGAGACTGGAATCTCAAACTTCACGAGGCGTTGTGGGCATATTGTACCACGCACCGTACTCCAACTCAGTCCACTCCATACTCATTGCTCTTCGGAGTGGAGGCGGTCCTCCCTCTCGAATTCGAAGTTCCAAGCTTAAGAATGGCCGTTCAGCACGAGTTGACGGAGGAGGAAAACGTGCTCTTTCGGCTGGAAGAGCTCGACACCCTCGAAGAAAAAAGGCTCGCGGTGCAGCAAAATCTGGAGCTATACCGAGCCCAAATGTCACGGGCCTATGACAAGATAACCCGTCTCCACGCTTTCAAGAAAGGTGAATTGGTGTTGGTGCTCAAAAGACCGATCATCCCCAATTGACATGCCAAAGGAAAATTCGAGCCAAACTGGGAAGGACCATACATCATCGAGAAAGTGTTCGACGGAGAATCCTACCAACTAATAAGTGCCAAGGGAGAAAGGCCCATGCCACCCATCAATGGTCGATATCTCAAGAAATACTACGTGTGAATGCTCCAAGTCGCAGGCGAATTGAGCACACCAGCCCTACAATCTGGATCATACATCCTGCAAAACCGTACACAATCCACGGGCGTAAACGACCCCTATCTCTCCTAAATCCTGCACGGTGAGACTACTTTTAAAGTCCCACCAGCGGCAAAAAAAAGGTATGTCCACAAGCAAAAAGGGCATGGATGAAAACCCGAAAGGGCTCCGTGAGGAAAAACAGCAGGACTACCGGCGAGTTTGTGAAAACCTGAAAGGGCGCAAACTCGTGAAAAGAGATGAAATACACTCGCAAAGTCCTCTCGACCTTGTGAGGAGAAAATCCCTGCGTGAGATCCTTACGACTCACAAAGGAGTAACACACTTAGGAATCCTCACGATTCCTAAGGAGAACATACACCTGCGAGATCCTCTCGACTCGTAGGGAGAAAATGCTTTTATGAGACCCTTACGGCTCATAAAATTGAAAATTCTTAGGTGACAGTGGCCTAAACCTGTCTCCTAAGCCACCGCTCCCCAACATGAAACGGTAAATGATGAGTCGCTCTTGGTACCATATTCCAGTGCAGCGATGCAGACGCCAACAAAGTCCTAAAATTTTTACGGCCCTACGGTCTGGATCAAACATCCTGCAAAACCGTATACAATCCACGGGCGTAAGACGATCCCAATCTCTCCCAAGTCCTACCGGCGAGACCACATTCAAAGTCCTACCGGCGGTAAAAGAAAAAAGAAAAAAAGGGGTATGTCCACAAGCAAAATGGGCACGGATGAAAACCCGAAAGAGCTCCGTGAGTAAAAACAGCAGGACTGCCGGCGAGTTTGTGAAAACCCGAAAGGGCGCAAACTCGTGAAAAAGAGATGAAATGCACTCGCAAAGTCCTCTCGACTTTGTGAGGAGAAAATTCCCGCGTGAGATCCTTACGACTCACAAAGGAGCAACGCACTTAGGAATCCCCACGACTCCTAAGGAGAAAATACACCTACGAGATCCTTTCGACTCGTAGGGAGAAAATACGTTTATGAGACCCTTACGGCTCATAAAATTGAAAAGCCTTAGGTGATAGGGACCTAAACCTGTCTCCTAAGCCACCGCTTCCCAACAGGAAAGGGCAAATGATGAATTGCTCCTGGCACATGTGCTTCAGTGTTAGCAACGCTGATGCCTATCCTAACCCCAAAAATCCAAACTCCAATCCAATAGACCCCTAAGTCTTTAAACTGGGAACAGATGGCCTCTAAGTCGCTAATCTGGAAACAGATGACCCATAAGTCGTTAAACTGGAAACGAGGGAGATCCCCTCAAAGCAAATGATGATTCGCTCCTGGTACCATATTCCAGTGAAGCGATGCTGATGCCAAACCAAAACCAAAATCCCCAAGTCCACTCATGGCAGATGATGATTCACTCCTGGTACCATATTCCAGTGTAGCGATGCTGATGTCAACCCAAATCACATCAAATCAGCAAGTCAACTTCAACTCTGACACTGCAAGAAGCGGAGCAAGTCAAATCCAGAATCGACCGTCCAAGTCGCAAAAAGGGCAGAACCGACCATCCAAGTCGCTAAAAGGGCAGCATCGACCGTCCAAGTCGCAAAAAGGGTAGCACCGACCGTCTACGTCGCTAAATGGGCAGAACTGACCGTTCAAGTCGTAAAAAGGGCAGCATCGACTGTCCAAGTCGCAAAAAGGGCAGAACCGACCGTCCAAGTCGCTAAAAGGGCAACACCGACCGTCCAAGTCGCAAAAAGGCAGAACCGACCGTCCAAATCGCAAAAAGGCAGAACCGACCGTCCAAGTCGCAAAAAGGCAGAACCGACCGTCCAAGTCGCAAAAAGGCAGAACCGACCGTCCAAGTCGCAAAAAGGGCAGCACCGACCGTCTACGTCGCTAAAAGGGCAGAACCGACCGTCCAACTCGCAAAAAGGGCAGCATCGACCGTCCAAGTCGCAAAAAGGGCAGAACCGACCGTCTAAGTCGCAAAAAGGGCAGTATCGACCGTCCAAGTCGCTAAAAGAGCAGAAACGACCGTCCAAGTCGCTAAAAGGGCAGCATCGACTGTCCAAGTCCTAAAAAGGGCAGCACCGACCGTCCACGTCGCTAAAAGGGCAGAACCGACCGTCCATGTCGCTAATATGGCAGCACCGACCGTCCAAGTCGCAAAAAGGGCAAAACCGACCGTCCACGTCACTAAAATGGCAGCAACGACCGTCCAAATCGCAAAAAGGGCAGAATCGACCGTCCATGTCGTAAAAAGGGCAGTGCCAATTTCCCAAAAGCGGGAACCAAATCAAGTCACCTCCACGTGAAAGAAAATCCATCAATTTCATGCACACGACCCACATGTGTGGTGTGCATTTATCGATGGGGGGCAATTTGTTGGGGTAAAAATTTACACCCCGATTGACCAAGTCAAAATCAAAGTCAACCCCAAGCCAGGTGGGCCCAAGTCTAGGTCAAGTGGGCCAATGCCCGAATCGAGCCCGAACACGAAGCGGCCGGTCTCCTCCCATGCCAAAATTTTGTTGTATTTCTTTTATTTTATTTTTAAATAAATGTAAGAAAAATAAGCATAAAGCCAAATTTTTATAAAGCCCATGGCTTATGTGCAAAAAGAAATGGCACATGAGCCATGGGATAGGCAAAATGCCATTTTGTGAAGCCCAAGCGGCTATGTGTAAAATGTATAACCTATAAAGGCAAGGATAATGAAAATATCACAACTTTTTCTCTCTCCAAAAAAAATTTTTAGATATGAGATCTTTCTCCTTCCTCAAGGTTCTAAAACCTTCTTCTTTCTTTTAAATTAAATCAAGAGTTTTACTCTTCATTTTATAAAACTAAATAGTTTTTCACCACAAAACCCATAAAGGGGAACTCAGATCTTTCATTAGATCTCAAAAAGAAGAGATTTTTAAAATCTCACATCTCTTGATCTTCAAGATCCAGCCAACAGAGGAGGAGGAAGAAGAACCCCTTTCATCAACCCCAAAACATCTTAAGAGTTTAACTCCACTCTAATTTCTCTTTCGAGAGTTTATAGGGCTAAAAGCCCCCTTTTTCTCGCCGGCGCCCAAGCGCCTTGCGCTCAAGCGCCCAGCGCCCATGTGCCAACACGTGGCGCTCTAGCGCCCACGTGCCGACACGTGGCGCTCTAGCGCTCGAGCGCCAAGCGCCCACGTGCCGACACGTGGCGCGCTAGCGCTCGAGCGTCTAGCGCCCACGTGTCGACACGTGGCGCGCTAGCGCTCGAGCGTCTAGCGCTCAAGCGCCAAGCGCCCACGTGCCGACACGTGGTGCGCTAGCGCTCGAGCGCCAAGCGCCCACGTGCCGACACGTGGTACACTGGCGCTCAAGCGCCCAGCATCCACATGCCGACACGTGGCGTGCTAGCGCACAACGCTCAAGGCGCTGGCCCCATGCGTCCTTTGGGCGCTTTTCCCTTTTTTTATATATATGTATACATGTATATATATATATGTATAGATACACACACACTCCACAACACTGTCCCCCTCAAAAAAAATTTGGGCCGGGGCACTGCCCCGCACCCCGCAAGGGGGCTGCTAGCCCCCTTGACCCCCAGCCCGCTATCCGGGTAGCCGGACCCCCGTAAAAACTCTGCGTGGCTCCCGATATATACAAAACCCCCTTCCAAAACAAAACACACGTACACTGCACATTGAGTTCGCATGACCAGTTTAACCAGTTAATCGGAGGTTCCCTCGCCCCAAAGGCGAGGGGTAATTAACGGCAGCTTAGTCCGCGGCTGCCGGAGATTCGGATCTCCACAATCAATAAACCCCCGCCTACCCTAGGCAGGGGGAATCTGTAGTACGCCTGACAAGCGCGCGCGTATTCCCATCTCAATGGGATGATGAAAAACACCCTACAAGGCCTATATTGAAAAATAATTATTTTGACATTTTACGGAAAATACTGATTATTTTACCGATTATCGAAAAAAATTACCTAAACGAAATTCAAAGTGTTACAGTAAATATCATAAAGCATATGCATAGAAGTATAAGGATATAAATCAACGTGTGTCTCTCGCGACACATTAAAATCATGGAACCTGAGTATCCAGCATCAACACTTGAAAACATCATGAAACCGGTGCCCAGCATCGGCACGTAAATCCTCATATATTGGGCTCCGTCGGTCCGGATCGGTCCACGGGCTCCGTCGGTCTGGATCGGCCCATATCATCTCTCGAATCCGGTCGGTATCCTCCGGATATCCGCCGAGCCCAAATACTATCACCGGTAGGTAGTGGTCCCTCTGCCAGGCTCATCGTCATCCACACGAAATCTCTCTCTCTCGCCTCGGGATACCATACCGGGTCCATCATGTACCCACAAACGGATCATCCGGCTCCTCGAATCGGGCTTCACATGTCACATGTCTCAGAACCGAGAAAATGCATGGTGGACGCACTAAAATATCATATCAAGAGAAACCGGGTTTTTAAAACAGTACATGCTTTCTTTTGAAATAACCACGGTTCTCAAATCCAGAAATTTCATGAAAACAGCTTATCCCAATGCGTATAATCATAAAGCATGATGTATGCGACATATAACAGAAATGTAAGCATATCCGTATATCATGCAACATGGAACAGTAATATGCACATATCGAGGGAAACCGCTCTTTTAAAGTGAATCCAGTTTTAAAATATATCTTGAGGTTCCCAAATCTCCAAAATCAAGCCAGAACTATCTATGTATACAATTACATATGTATGCAAGTATGGGTGTACAATATGTGTGTACAATAAGTATGTACGCAAATATGAGTGTACAATATGTAAGTACGCAAGTATGTCATGCAAGGAGTCATATCCTGATGCAACAGTCGTACTGTGTAGTGACATGGCAATTATCAATGATGAAGTGTGTGAGTCGGCAAGCAGGTGTACGTGGAACATACGCATCATCAATAATGCGCATCATCAATAATGGTGCTAGTGTCATGACAGTATGGGTTTAATATAACAATAAATACATTTAAACATGCGATGCGATGCGAATAGTAAGAATATGCGGAAAATGAATAATAAACACAACAGTGAAAAATCTACATCAATATATATATATATATATATATATATATATATATATATATATCACATACAGTTTTGCCATTTGAAATAACACGAATCGTGGGGTTTAGAAAAATAAGGGTTACGGTGTTTTTAAGAAAAGATGCGTCTTTTGAAAATATCCGTAGAATCCCTTGACCTGTCTTAAAAATACTCACGATTCATTAGTTTTGAAATAGGTATGACTCGGGTCTAGTCTAACATCTACTAAGTAAACTACAAATATAACTAACAAGCTAATCGAAAGGGTATGGAAACCACCTAAATCTGAGTCGATATATATATACATATAATAGTCGGTGATCCCGCCTCAATAGTATCACATACGATACAATATACAATATAACATCCTCTAGTCAAGAGTGCAGATCTATCATCAATATATAGCTCGTACGTAAATCCATCGTACGACATCCTAAATCTGGGTACGGGTCGAATCTCACATTTATCTCATCAATTATCTGGTATCCTTATCATCATATCTCATGAACCGGGGTACTGATCTAAATCTAGTACAAACTGATACCATCAATATATATACTGATACCTGTAAGTCCATGCTACCTCTCCCGGTACTTTCGGGAATGCGGAATTTGGTAAAAAACGATTTTTACGGAGGTGGTAACATGGACCTAAAACCCGGATCTTGGTTAAACATCTATCTAGCAACCTAACTATGAGTTTCTAGCTACTCGGTTAGGGGGTTATACCTTGCTTTTCTTGAACTCCTTCGTCTTCAAGCTCCGATGGTGGTCCGGAATGGCTTCTTCTCGTCGTCTCCGTACGCCGAAGATAGATCCACCTGAAAGCTCCAACCTTTGGCTCCTTCTTCGTTCTTTGAAGAAACTAGTTCACTCGGTTTGCTAAACCTTGTGAACTAGAATGAGTAGAGAATAGTTTGTGTGGGATTTTATCTATGGTTCTTGATTCTCAACTCATGAGACAAGAGAACCATAGATTAAAGAGAGGGAAAAAGAGCAAGAGGGTGAGAGCAAAAGGAGAGCTCAAGAACAAGAGAGAGAATGAGCAAGAAAGAATGAGCAAGTCTTTTGTCTCTCACCCTCTCATAATCCAAAGTCATGATAACTCATCATACTAAAAAAAAGTCTTATGTGATGGTTGAAGCAACCATAACCATATCATTTCATGCACTCATTTTACACAAATGAGCAAGCAAACAAAAGTCTTTGCCATGAAATGATGGCTATGGTTATCATGATGGTCAACTAGTCAAGCCTAGTCAACCGGTCAACAAAGTCAACAAGTCAACAAAAGTCAACAAAGTCAACAAGTCAACAACCATGTCACCATAATACTTAATTAATATAATAGTTAATCACATATCATATTCTCATTAGGGTTGAACAAAAAGTCAAATAGTCAACGGTCAACTGTCAACAACCCTAATGAGAATCCGCTGCCTCTGTCTCCCTGTCAACTGTGCATATGCACCCGCATCCGCGTTCCGAGGAACACGAATGCACACTGGATAAATCCAATCCCAAAAGGTACACTAGGATCTGGCTTAAACCAAAGCCCGCTAGTGTAAACTGTCCGGACACTGTACGTGCACAAGTGTACGGATGTGACCGAACCCTGTCGCAAAACCATGCGACCTGTCGCAATACCATGCGACCTCTACTCTTTTGCCTAAAGGCGAAAAGCTTTCTGTGTGGGACTCTAAAGACTCGACACTACGCTGGCAGTGGGTTTAACCACAGACCGCAAGCGGCACTAGCTGTGCGTAACGGTCCCCAGGTAATGCCGACAAGAAGACCGACGAGGCGAAACCCATCTGAACTCCTACTGAGCCTGAGTGTGACATTCTCCGTACAGTCCGGTCTGTTCGTCTGATACATCGCATGGCGGGCCTAGGGGGCGGTAAACGTCAGTCCCCCAATAGCGGTACAAGTCGTGCCGGAGCGAAGCCCAAAACACCCTGAGATAACACTGGAAACCTACCAGTATATCTCGTTTGCCCTGGCCAGGGACTACTCGTGTAATGGCTCTCCTAGACACAGCGCGATGTCAACCCCCAATACCGGGAGAGACGAATCCTGTCTAACCGTCACTGCCTCCAAGTGCTTCGGGACTGCACCCAACCACTACCTGTTTGCACGACTCCTTTGAGCCGTGGTAGGGTAGTGATCAAAGTACAGTGGGAACACACTCGAGGCGAAGTGACAGTGTTAAGTCAGCGGACTAAGCTGTACTCATGTCACCTGGGAACTGATAACTGACGATAGGCATAATACCAACTAGTCAGTTCCCGACGAGTCCTGTCCAGTGTACCCGTAACCTAACGAGCACCCGCATACTATCTCAAGTACGACGTACTGACGGCTGTGGGACAGACCGTCTCCCATACTGGGATGAGAAGCGCATGCGCTGGTCTACTCCGGAGTATCGATGCCCTGTCTCGATAGTCCTGCGACCAGGGACCTGCATAAGGATGTGCTTATAGATTACCCAGCCCCACTAGTGTGACGGCCATCACATCGCTGGTAATCAAGCAAAGATCCTAAGGGCTTCACTAATGTGTATAGGCGATATACAAAAATAAACACATGTACACATTGAAGTAGAAACAAACCAAGTAGCATACTACTATTTTGAGCAAGATTGTATATACAAGGTGAATATCCCAAGCTTTCATTAAGTAATATACAAACTAGTATGACACAGTAATGGCCTCTAGGGCATATACACTAACAATACCATCAATATATATATGCGTGTATGAAAACACACGCCTAAAGGCCCGCTATAATCTCATGTCATATCTCAAAATACGAACCACGTCATATCACCGATCTCATGGCACCATGTCCAATCTCATCGACTCATCTCTAAATACCATATACAATCCTCATCATCCATGTGTAGGTATACGTGTGTGTATATATTGTCACGCCCCGCTTCCCAGTGTACGGCGAAGTGGACGCGACGAGGCCCGCTACGTATGTACTCAGAAGTACATACGCTAAGCGTATCTAAGCAATATAAAATAAATACACAAGAGACAAGAGTATATATTTAATAACATTCTTTGTACAATACATAGAAAGGAAAATACAACTGAAATAAAGATGCCTAAACAGTGGCATAACAGGAAAAGAAAAGTATTGAAAAGAAAGTGTATAATGAAATTATACTGCTGGGTCTTCGGCAAATTTCTCCAAGTCTTCTTCTGTTGGCTCTACTTCTGCCGGGTCCAAGTCACCTGACGACATTCAAAGAAGAGAGAACAGAATGTCGTCAGCGAACAGATCGCTCGGTAAGTCCCAAAGGTAAGAGGGAAGTAGAGAAGACATTATAAGAAGATACATTGTTAAAGTGTAAACTATTGTTGTAATGTTATATTAACGCTGTTATTTGTAGCTTGGTACAGAAGAATGCTAGTGTATACGGGGGGAGTCTCACTTGCCAGAGACTAGGGCACGTGTAGTACAAGGAACCGTTATGCCACGGTACAACAGCAATAGGATTCAGGTTAGGTGTATTAATCTGACCACCTCGTGCCACCTTTAACACCTTCCATACCAATCTACCCCTTAAACCCCGCGATATCTTGTTTGTATTGTTATCTTGTAAAAATTGTATTGATTGTAAGATTGATTAACTGACCGACCGAAACCATGATATCATGAAACGGTTATAACCGTAGAGTCATGTAAATGGAATACTGGGAAACATGTAACAGGAATATATCCATGGTTCGGTTCAGTCAAGTTATATAGATTGTTAACTAGATTCAGGGATTCATGTATTCATCTTGAGAAGAATATAAAGAATATAGACTGACTTGATTCATATTCAAGTCAGAAATAGTCAGACTCTTACCCGAGTCAGACTAAAAGAAGAGAATTTGAAGTTCATTAATTATTATGGGCCTTATTGTAATTTAAGAAACTTGAGGGGGTTTTATGTAAAAAGTACTATTGTATATTTTTTCAAAATACACCTCAAGTATTTATTATTCGTCTTTATAGTTATAATGAGTGTGAATTTTATTTGTGTTATTCTAGTGAATATATCCTAATAAAAGTATTAATTGATTTATTTGAAATTCATGGTATTTTAATGTAACTTTTAAACTTGTGATTTTAGAAAAATGTGGAAACTTTATATTATAATAAAATAGGTGTCTAAATGATAATTAAATATATTTTAATACAAGAATAATTTTAAATAAATATTTTATTTTCCAAAATTTCATTTTCCTTAAATGTCGTATTTTAAACCTTTCGAGACCGAATGCTTCTTGCGGAGGCCTGAATCTCGCACTACTAGCCCGCGGGTGCACGATGAACCGTACTATCCCTAACGGGTTCCCCAAAGATGGGTTGTAGCGGCGCTTTTCTTAGGTTTAATAAATATCATTCATTTAGAAAAACGGTTTTATAAATATAAGGTATTTATTTGTAAAAGAGTATAGTTTTCCGTATTTTAGTTGTTAGGGTTTCCTAAGCCAACTAGCCTATTTCTAAGGTCTAAACGACAAGTCATTAGAAGGCTCAAATCGCCTCTTCACCATCAATTGCGGCCAGGTAAGTGCCAGGTAAGTGGGAAGGAACCACAGTCGTGGGCCTAATTAAAAACCACTAGCCTTAGTCACACTTGCTTAGACACCACAAGACAGTTTAGATAAACGATCGATGTCCATGACCTATCGTGCTTTCATTTTAAAAGATTCATTTAAAATTGTGTACAACTTAAAACTTTTAGAAAAGATTTATAAAGAATATGGTATTTTAGTGAAAAGTCCTGTATTTTCGTATTCTATATTTTGATATTTATCAATTAGGGTTATATTTGTGTGTGTGTAGAGGTAGGTCATTATCTCGTGACTTATTTTAAAGTATTGTGAAGTTTAGAGCTTAAACAAGATATATTAAACTTGAAGGTATTAAAGCGCAAGAATACGGTATTTGAAAACGTTATCATTTCATGTGTGAAAATTCATTCAAATTGATTTCTACAAGTTTAGTGATCAAGATAAACGTATTTAGGAGTGAGGGAATTAATTAGAACAAGAAAAATAAACTCTATGGTATTTTTATGAAAAAAATACGGTTTTGCAAAGAAGCTATCATTTCATGTAAGAAACTTTATTTAAATTGGTTTATGGGTGATTAATAGTCAACATGAATATGTTAGGGTATTGTGGATTAGGTGACAAGTGAAATTTTATAGAAAAACCGAATCGGAAATCGGTTTGTTCCGATTTCCGTCGGGTTCCATAAATCCGTATTTTTAAGAAATAGAAAGGTGAGAAGGATGGGACTTACAGGTTTAAACTCTTCTAAAGAGTACAGAGAACTAGGGAGTAAGACCGAGGGTGGTTACGTCGCTGGTTGCTCCAAAACACGTCGTCGGAATTCCGTCAGGGCTTCGCCGGGAACTCGAATTCAAAGCACACTTCTTGTGGAAATTTCAAGAGAGTTTTTCTAGGGTTTTGGAATGAAAAGGTAGGGGGTAGGGGTCTATTTATAGGGTAGCTAGGTAGGGTAGGTGAAGGATCTTCTTTTATTTAAAAAAAATTATAAAAATTTGATAAAAAGCATTAAAATTGACATTAAAATGGTTGTAATTAAAATTCAGAAACTGATCAAAAAATTTGGAGTAAACCATGAGTTTCAGAAGGCCAAAAGACACCTTTTTCATGTTGGGACCCCGGCCGTCGGCCCAACTCCGGCCGGCGCCGCCGGCCGAGTTGGCCGATTCCGGCCGATTTCGGCTGGCGTTGGGTCCGGGGTCTCGTGACTAGGCTTTTGGCATGGTTTAAATTTTGGGTTCAGTTCACTATTTGGCTGTTATGGCCTGTGGACTTTTGGACTTCCAGAAATTTTTAAAGAAAAATGTGCTAAAAATAATGTGGGATGTGGGATTCGAACTCTGGTGGCTTGGTTCAGCAGTGCAGGGTATTACCAATGAGCTACAAGCTACTTCTTGTAATTATTGTAAAGAGATAGATACTTAAAGTGTTATCAGCAACATTAATACTCCAAGTATACTTCAAATTTAATTCAAATTTAGGTATACAAAAATTGGAGTTGTTACATATATAGTCCCATACCTATGTGTGTGTGTATATATACCTATCCCCATATACGTACAAATATAACAAAGTAAGCATGTGTGCGCGTGTGGGTGTAAACCTATTCTAGGGTTCGCGACTAAGAAGCTATACTAGTTCACATCTAATAATCCTAATCTAACCATTGAACACCTAATCATATCATGAATATCTATGTCTCACATAAAATATATCATATATATAGTATATATATAGCATACTATATATCGAACTGCGGGGGTGCTATACGCCATCTACCCGACTTCCCCCGTAGATATAATCTACTCACTTTGGTTTTCGCTTTCCGTTGTTGTCGTCGCTACGTGCTTGCTTGTCGTCTCGAAGTCCTCGTGGGGTGCCTACACATAATAACGTATCGTGTCGCATTAAAACCCAATTTAAAACCAAAATGACACGCTAAAAGTCTATAGGTTAGAACCTATGGACCACGCTTTCAAAACCACCAAATAACACTCGATTTCGACGTACAAACGTCAAGTGATCGAATACAACACAAATTACACAAATCCAGAATTCACAATACGCAAAACGAAACCCTAAATCAAAACAACAACTCTTGAAAATGGTCCCAGATTTTACCCTAAGTCAAATTAGTCAATTTTGCATATGCCAAGGGTCTAGTTTTCAGGAGATGGAGCTACAGACGAAGCACGAAGCCCACTGCTCAAGATCTGGCCGCAAATTGTAGCCAGAAGGGTTTTATTTACGGACCAGATGTGAGTGTAGGGGCTGGGGTCTTGGGGTTAGCTTCCTAGGTGCCTGCACATTCTTCTGTACTTGCTAAATATTTTTCAGAGGCTCCGGGTGATAGCAGATGTCAAAATACCCTCACAGAATTCATAAAATACGATGTTGGGGATTTCTAAGTTCGCTAATTGGGATTCTAGTCTCTGGTTTAGGTCTCCAATCAATCACCACAGGGGTTGTATAGTCTCTACTAACCTTAATTTTATCTTTGGGTTCAACTAAAACCCTAATTCTCAACTTAAAGTTTTCAAAGTTCCCAAAACCACACAATATCGATTTTAAATTAACATGGATGCTAAAGGAATGGAAATTCTACACTAATGATGGAATAATTACCTCATTTTGCTCTCATGAATCCCGTAGGGCACCAAAATCAAATTTTTCTTGGTCTATAGTGTAGCTTGTGAGCTTGTGCACAAATTTTGTGAAAGTGAGATGGACTTTTAATGGGTTTTTATTGTGATGGACCGTGAGGAGGTGGAGGGGAAAAGGGAGAGAGGGCAGCAGCAGCAATGAGTGAGGGAGAGGAGAGAAAATGATGAAGATGGTGAGATGAGAGAATGGCCAAGTCAAAGTTAACCCCTCACCTTTCTCTCTCATGCCCATACTTTATTGTTTATTCCTTTCCCTATTCTCTTCTTTTCTTTTCTTTTCTTTAAATCTATAACCATGCATGATTAAAAAAAGAAGAAAGCATGAAAGAACAATGTAACAAGTGCTAAAAATGACATGTGCATGTCATGTGCACAAAACAAGGTTAATGCACAATTAGCGATATTTAATCGCGATTAGCACTAAATAGTATAAAATTAATCATAAAAACTTATAATTTGCGTGAATCACATAAAACACCTTCATTTTAGTAATTTCTATAATTTACCAAAATTTTCCCGATTTATCGGTATTTAATTATACCGCAATATTAAAATATTCAATATATTTATTATTAAATTATAAAAATTCCCAAAAATAATATTTTATTTTTCTGAAATGTTACACTAGCTCAGTATAATAAGCGGGTTTGGTCAATATATCCATATTATTATCTTGATTAAGGCGTGTCATGCTCGCTACCTGGAGAGAGAGAGAGAGAAAGAGAAGGAAACGCTTTAGCGTGCGCTCTTTGCAAGATTGGATTGGTTGTTATTTTATCTAATCAGGATAGCTCTCACTGTTTTTATCAAATCTTCCTTCAAATCCTAAAAGATAAGATTAGCTGGGATTAATTACACCCTACAAGTTCGCCAATCGGTCAGCCAGGCAGATATTGGTACTCCGAGAGAGTCTCCCCATGCTTTCGCATGTAACTAATTAAATAACCTCGTTTCCGTAGGGGCATAACCCCGTTAACACCTTTCTTAGACACCTACTGGATTAGCTAATTGTAAAGTGGAAAACTCTCTCAGGAGTAACTCTTACTCACAGTGGGTGTCGGGATCTAACTATCTTATAGAAGGTATGCAATCTCATTGCAAATTTCAACACTTGAAATTCCCAATATCTGTTTTTACCCCTAACAACTTATGACCTTAATAAGGTCAACAAATCATAAGCGCTAGTCAGGTTCAACCTGTCATTTCGTGATTGAATTAAACCCACCCGTATGACCCTTTACAAGGTCAACAAAGTCGTATGACTGCCTTAATCCAATCGTATCACATCCTGCAAATAAGCACTAATCAGCTACCGCACACTACGCCTTGATAAGGCCAACAAACGCAGCATGAATACTAAATAGTGTTTATCAGAAATGACGGAGAGCTACGACTGGTTTTGTAGAAAATCTTTAACGTAATGAACTTGATATCATTATAGATACAAGGAGTGGTTTAAGCTCCACTTTTAAAATTGATTAGTTTTCAAAACAAACCACGTGAGTTGTAGCATTTGCTAGTTTTGCTAAAAAGGTCACTCCCGGTGAAGGGATCTCGGCTCTTTTCTCATCGAATGAGGTGCTGGATATTCATCAAGGAATACCACTATGCAAAGTAAGAACTATAGGGTTCCTAGGCACACTAATGAGGTCTCACAAGGCATCACCCATGCCAATTTCAAATTTTAACGGTGCCGAGAAACCCTAACAAGATCGTTGGCTAGATTTTTAGGCGACAAAACTAGAACTAGTTAACAACTTAACTAAAGTTTAAACGGAAATACAACCTTTGTAGATCCGGTGCTCCACCTCCATAGCTCCGCAACGAAGTCCCCTCGCTGTCCAAATGAATTCCCGGGCTCTAGCGTCGGCTTCGTCGGAGAAATGGCGAGCTAGGTCGTCGATGTCCATGCCGAAGATGATCTACGTCGAGGCATCGCTAGATCAAGCTCCAACTTCACCAAGTCAAGAAAACTTGTGAAGGAAACACACTCTACTACTTGGCAAGAGGTAGAGGATGAAGAAATAGGAAGTGGGTTCACTTTAGAATTGGCTTTCTCACTCTTTATCATCACTTGCCATTAATGGAGCAAGCTTTCTTCCATGAAGAAATGAAGAAGAAGAAGAAGAATGTTATGATGAGAATTGATTAAAATAGAAAAGAAAATCCATTCTTATCATAACTCTTACCATGGTTAAGTGTAGAGAGAGAACTATAGTTAAGTGGAGTGGTTAGGTTTTAACATGAGACAAAATGGTGACTTAATGAAAGCTTCATGAAGCTTCATTTACAAACAAAGAAAAGCCACCATTTTCTCACTCTTTTTTTTTTCCCAAAAGAATAACTAAATAAAATAAATGAATAAGAAAATAATAAACCCTAACCACTCATAAAACCATGGTTCAATCTTTACACAAACCCAAGTTTGCATGCATCATCAAACATGATACAAGCAAGTGCACAAAATCATATCGCATATGCAATGCGCACACCCGAGCGAGAAAATCCATTTAAAGTGAACCGATACTAGTTAATGCAAAGTAATATATCAAATATATAATTATGCATTAAATCATTAAATCAACACTTGATTTAACGATCCGGTCATATCGTATATAACCGACTAGTATCCTATGTACCGGTTTATTAAATCAATCCTTGATTCGATAATTAGGGTATATCGCATATAACCTAATCGATACATTTATCGCGAGAATGTAATACGGTATCACATACACGCATTACTCTCGGTCCCGCACATATCTCATATGCGCTCCTATTTCGTTTCGCTTGAGCCAGGAAACCTCTGTGTAGGACTCTAAAGACTCGTCAATACGCCGGCAGCGGATGATGATCATATCTAACATCCACAAGCCGCAAGCGGTCTGCTAAACGTAACGGCCACCCGGGTATTGAGCGATCAGAAGATCGACGAGCAAGCCTGCTCACACTCCTGTGAATCCAACCAGTAACACTTACCGTATAGTCCGGTCTGTTCGTCTGATATGTTGCATATCTCGCCTAGGGGTGGTAAACGTTAGACCCCAGTAGCTCGATAAGTCATGCCGACTTGAGGTCCATAACATTCGTGAAACTACTGATAACTCTTACCAGTATATCACTGCAACCCTGGCCAGGGATTTCCTGTTATGGCCAGTCGTGCATTGCGCAACATCAACCCCCAATACCGGGAGAGACGAATCCCCTCCTATCGCTCATTGCCTCCATGTGAATCGGGACTGTACCAAAAAACCACCTGTTTGCACGACTCAGTAGAGCCGTGGTGGGTGGAAATCAAAGCACAGTGGGAGACACACAAGACTCTATGAAGATCTCGGGTCAACAGACTAAGCTGTACCAGTGTCACCAGAGAACTGCCATCTGACGTGAGGTATAATACCATCTGGGAGTTCTCGGCGAGTCCGTTCAGTGTACCCAGTCTCCACTGAGCACCCGTATACCATCTCTGATGTCAAACACCAATGGATATGGGATCATCCATCGCCCATCGCATGGGTCGAGAAGATATACGCTAGTCTACTCTGGAATATCGATGCCCCATCTCGATATTCCCTCGACTAGGAACATTTCAAGGATGTACTCATGGACTACCCAGGCCCCACTAGTATGATCTACATCATAGTCCTGGAAGTCGAGTACACATCCTAAGGGCTTTATCAACATGTAACAGAGAGACAGAAAGTATACACGTTAAGATAAAGAGCAACCATATAGCGTACTATCATGTCGAGCAAGAAAGTCCTACCTATATATGTCCCAGCATCCACTACAATATACATCCAATGTACAGTAATGGCCTCTAGGGCATACATACAACTAACAATCTCCCACTTGCACTAGGGCCATCTGTAGCAGTGGTTGCAGTATCGCATACTCAACCATCCCCTAAAAGTCTCTCTTTGGGAAAAGGCCTTCGTGAGTGGATCCGCCATGTTGTCCTCTGAGTCTACTCTCCTAACCTCGATCACCCTGGAGATCAGCTATCTCCATGATCAGGTGATGCTGCCTCAGAATATGTCTGGGTCACTGACGGGACCATGGTTCCTTGGCCAAAGCCACAGTTCCATTGTCACACAATGGTAGGAACCTAGTTCATCTTATGAACCAATATACACCCAAACTGCCTCTTTGGTAGTATCTTTAATAGCGATGTTACCAGCCTTTATCGTCTAGTTTGTCACGGTACCTAGCTTGGAACTCTTCCAACATACCGTCCCTTTACTGAGGGTAAAGACAATGCCTGTGACTGACATTCAGTCGTCTTTATCACTCTGGAACCCTTCTAGTGATTCTCCCCAGGATCGATTGATACCATCTCACTACAACTAGTGAGTATCCTAACATCCAATTAGATCTATCTCATAGATCCAAAGCTTAGGATTTAATAGGTATCACTTTGATCCTATATGGAAAATCATTGTGATAAGCGGAGATTGATCGAGCGTAGCATAGGAAACTCCTTCCCTAACAAGAGTGTGTCATCCACGTACTCTACGAGGATCGTCACCATACTCCCTACTACCTTTTTGTTTATACAAGGTTCATCTACCATTTTGATGATGTCAACTTCTTTGACTAATCCATCAAAACAGATGTTCCAACTCCGCGATGCCTGCTTTATCCTATAAAGCATCTTGCACACGTTTCCGCTGCTCCCACTGTCTACGAGGCCCTCTGGCTGTGTTCTTATAGATGTTCTCTTCTAAATCATTATTTAGAAAAGTTGTCATGGCACCCAACCACCAGATATCGTAGTCATGGTATGTAACCGTGGCAAGTAGGATCTGGATGGACTTAAGCATAGTCCCTGGAAAATGTTTCATCATTATCCGTGCCTGGTTGATGACGAAAACCTTTAACAAGTCTAGTTTTGAAAGTCTCAACTTTTCCATGTACACCAAGCAATCTTCTCAAGATATACTTGCTCCTGATGGGGATTTAACCCTTTAGTTATAGCAACCAAAGTCCATACTTTGTTGGTGTATAAGGATTCCATCTCAGATCACTAAGCATCCAGCCATTCTTACAGAGTCCCTACTCTCGATGGCCTGCTCGAAACTGGTTGGGTCATCATCTCATGATGCAATCCTTGCTCCCACTGTCATCGAGAAACCAAGGTATCTCTCAGGCAGGCGAGGAACCCTACCAGATCGGCGGAGAGGCTGAGGTTCGTCGGGGACTATAGAATCCTTTGGTTCTGTCAAATCTTCAGCTGTAGTTTCGTATAGCTGGAACCTTTCCAGTTCTACAGAACTGACCTTGCCTCGATCTTGTCCGGATTTTGCTTTTGACATAGGCCGGACAATCCCAAATCTTAACTTACTTAAGAGATAGGATCTTCCCACACCATACCTTATATGGAGTGGTAGGCACTGATTTGATTCGAACCTAATTCAATAGGTATGCAGCTTCTCAAGCGCATAACTCCCAAAAGCAAATAGGTAACTCAGTAGTACTCATCATAGAGCACACCTTATCATATAGGGTGTGATTGCTCCGCCCCGATATACCATCGTGCTATGGTTTATACGGAGGAGTATTGCTGAGAGAGAAACTCATTTTCTTTTAGAATAGTCCAGGAATGCTATACTCAAGTATTCTCCTCCCTGATCTCATCATAGGACATAATACTTATACCCGTATTTTGGTTCTCTACTTCCTACTTATATTCTGTGAGTACCTCAAAAGGTTCGGACTTATATTTCAACAGGAATATATGACTGAATCTTGAGAGATTATCAGAAAATATAATGAAGTATAAAGAACCAGTCCTGGCATGTGTAGACAGGAGACCTTACATACATCATCATGCATCAGTCCCAAGAGTTTACTAACTCTTTCTCAGTTTTCAGCAAACGGAGCTATGGTCATCTTGTCTTTGCGACATGACTGACAAGTTTCACAAGATGTAAATTCAAACTAATTTAAATATGCATCTAAAATGTAACTTCAGCCAGTCGGGTCGCATTGATGTGACCTAGTCTACAATACCTCAAGAAGAATTTGTTTATTTCTGAACTCTTCCTCTTGTGTGTGTTCAGTATACAAGGAACTGTAGTTTGATTTAGAACGTCAATGCTTTTAGATAACGTGCCTGAACCGATCAACTTTTGATATAGGAAATGTTCAAAACATTATCCAACAATACAAAATTATATCATTTCTTTACTTATAAAGAGACTGATATGATTTTGTATATCAGGTTCGGTATCTAATAGTATTTGTTCAGAATCAATGTATTGGTAATACAGGGTGACAGTGACCAACAGACTTGGCTGCAACACTTGCCCCGTTTTCTGCCTCATGAAACTTATCACCCGTTCTCAGTTTTTCTACCTTTTTGTAGCCCTATGTAACAGATTACATATCTGGGATCCTGATCTGGTATCATATACCCAGGATGCAGAGGATACTGAGAAACAGTTCTTTGTAATGAACACACCCGAAGGAGATGCATCATATGCACTGTCTTCGTTTGGGCGGCATAGGAATTCTGGTATTCCCTATTTCCTGCTCTGTCTTATAACAATTATAAGTTGGAGCGGGACCAACGTTCCCAGCTCAGAATAACAAGCGGGTTCGGTCAATACATCCATTTTATTATCTTGATTAAGGCGTGATATGGTCACTACCAGGAGAGAGAGAGAAGAAAACACTCTGCGTGCGCTCTTGCAAGATCAGATTGGTTATATATTTTATCTAATCAGGATGGCTCCCACTGTTTTTTATCAAATCTTCCTTCAAACCTTAAAAGGAAAGACTAGCCGGGATTAATTACACTCTACAAGTTCGCCAATCTTTCAGCCAGGCCAGTGTCGGTACTTTGAGGGAGGTTCCCCGTGCTTTCGCACGGACCTAATTACAGTAAACCTCATTTTCCCATAGGCGTAACCCCGTTGACACCTTTCTAGACACCTACTTGATCGGCTAATTGCAAAGTGCAAAACTCTCCCAGGAGTAACAATTACTCGCAGTGGGTATCGGGATCCAACTATCATATAGAAGGTATGCAATCTCATTGCAAATTTCAACACTTGAAACTCCCGATAAAGGTTTTTACCCCTAGCACCTATGACCTTAACTATGGTCAACAAATCATAAGTACTAGTCAAGTTCTACCCGTTATTTCGTGATTAATTAGACCCACCCACATGACCCTTAACTAAGGTCAACAAAGTCACGCGACTGTCCTAACTAATCGCATCATATGCGGTGTAGGAAGACATCACTTAGCTACCGTACACTGTGCCTTGACTATGGTCAACAAACACAGCACGAATACTAAGTACTCTACTTCCTAAAATGACGGAGGGTTGCGAATGGTTTTTTGTGAAAACCTTTAACGCTTTGAACTTGATCTCGTTGCGGAATCAAATGGTTTTTAAATGGAATGTTTTTGAGGCTTTTCTAGTTTTGCTAAAGGGGTCACTCCCGGTGAAGGGATCGTCGGCCCTTTCCTCGTCGAATGAGGTGCGGGATATATCATATATATCACTGTGCAAAGCGAAAACTACAGAAGCGATCAAAGACAAACCGAGTGTGTAGTATCTACCAGTTATTGCTAAAGGAGTCACTCCCGGTGAAGGGATCTCGGTCCTTTCCTCATCGGATAAGGTGCAGGATGTTCTATAATGAACACCGCGATGCAAAGCAAGAACTGTAGCTACCTGTTTTTATTTTGAAATTCGATTCCACAACATCGATTAGGTTTATTTTCTTTCATTAATCTCATTAATGAATATCCCATCATTTAAGTCCACCTAACCATCACAGATAAATATAACGTACGCTTATACCATCCGCATTCGCCTCGATGTCCCGTCTGCACCGTTAGGTTAGGTAACTAACGGCAGAGCGGGGCAGGGCTAGCGCGGGTGTAAAACATAAGCAACGTTTATATAATATATCATATATACTATATATAATATCTGTCACAGAACATCACATGATCACATCACAGATAAATCACAGCAGAAGAAACATATGAAATATTGGATATACTAGGACGTCCGTGTTTTCAATACGAGCCAGTATAAAACACGGATTCCACGGTCGTGATGAATAGCCAATCCCACACCCCCAGACCCCTACGAGAGCGGCAAGCAACCCTACCAATTCTAGGGTTAGGAGACCCGGACTCGACTCCTCGAGCTGGTCTCCCACTGGACCCCAGAACCCGGTTACTTGTGCTCCCCTCCTTGGGTCTATCCTAATGCAGAAAAGTAAATAATATACAAGTGGTGACAACATCCGCAACCTGGAAGTGCCCTAATAAAAGAATATTACATACAAGTTTTTACATAAATGAAAATGAAAAACACTCATCTCACATAAAAAAAAACCCGGCTATTCAAACACGACGATCCAATATAACATATCCAGCAACACATAACATCACATGTCATCAACGTAAGTAAATATACGCATCCCAATTGTCGTTGACATATATCAACGAAACCGGCGATATCACATATTACACTTACGGTCACAGAAAAGAAAGTATAAAACTACAACAGTTGGAATCCACAACCACCTCAGACATCGCATGCCTGACCAAATGAATTCTTTAGACATCGCATGCCTAACAATTATAAACCCCGCATTTTGGTCTCATTATCGAAAACACTTTTCAATATCAAGTCGGGCAATTCAACAAGATTCCCGAAAAACTGATCGAATGCTCGTCGCAAACTTTAGTAGGCGGCCGCACCCCCGATGCCGTCGACGAAGTGCACCAAGGCGGAACACCGCTGCCGCGAGCACCCGGGCGGATGCTTTCGGTGACGGGGTTCTCCTACAGTCACTTGGTCGGGGCTATGGGGTGAGGCTGTTTATCAAGTTTACCCGGCGAGTATCCGCGTACGCTACGTGATTGCGACGGACTTTTGATCACATCAAAATTCCGTGGCAACCGATCAAGTGAGACTAAACTGCTACGTTTATAATATTCATTCCGTTATCTCATAACAATTTGTGAATTCCAATTATTGTATCACATTCCGGATAAATAGAAAATGCTAAACTTTTCGATCGAACAATCGAACACCCAAGTTTTCCCGATACAGCTCAACACATGAAATAAGTCTAACAACATTCAGTTCGTGCCTCAGTACCAACGGTCCAGCCGTAGAAGGGTCAAGCCAACGCCTCACTTGTGGCACGCCGTACTGCCCCAAACCCGAAGGTTCAAAGGGCAGTTCAAGACGGTCACATAATCGAGTTAAGGTTTGTTGTCTTCTAGAGGGTCCATCGCGTTACTTGCACTACTTAGAACGTCGTTAAACTACGGAAAAATCCAATAATTGGAAATTTCCCGGCAGGGGAAAAAGTGGGTATTTATATCCGGTCGAACTTTTTATCATATTCTAAAAATACCCGGAAAAGCACACCGACAAAAATTAGACAGTCCGATCGAATACACCGAGTCCCCAATACAACCCAGAAAATAAAACTCTGGAATAAATATTAAAATATTCCCAGGAAAACCAGCACCAGAAAGCATGAATTACTGTGTAAATTTTGAAGGCCAATCAAGTCACGTGACCGCGGAACCGCCGCAGAAGCCAGGCTTCTGCCGCGGTTCCACCGCCCAATAGAGGTATCATTGAAAACTTTTTGCATCGTAATTCATAGAATTCCCTGCTGGATTTTCTGCATATTTTTAATTTGGAAAAAACCACGATTTTCAAAAATGTCCAGAGAGCAATATTAGGGTTTGGGTTTTGATTCGATCGGAGTTCTAATTCCGTCAGGACTTCGCCTAAGGCTCTAGCTAGGCTCTGATACCACTATAGGGTTCCTAGGCACACTAATGAGGTCTCACAAGGCATCACCCATGCCAATTTCAAATTTTAACGGTGCCGAGAAACCCTAACAAGATCGTTGGCTAGATTTTTAGGCGACAAAACTAGAACTAGTTAACAACTTAACTAAAGTTTAAACGGAAATACAACCTTTGTAGATCCGGTGCTCCACCTCCATAGCTCCGCAATGAAGTCCCCTCGCTGTCCAAATGAATTCCCGGGCTCTAGCGTCGGCTTCGTCGGAGAAATGGCGAGCTAGGTCGTCGATGTCCATACCGAAGATGATCTACGTCGAGACATCGCTAGATCAAGCTCCAACTTCACCAAGTCAAGAAAACTTGTGAAGGAAATACACTCTACTACTTGGCAAGAGGTAGAGGATGAAGAAATAGGAAGTGGGTTCACTTTAGAATTGGCTTTCTCACTCTTTATCATCACTTGCCATTAATGGAGCAAGCTTTCTTCCATGAAGAAATGAAGAAGAAGAAGAAGAATGTTATGATGAGAATTGATTAAAATAGAAAAGAAAATCCATTCTTATCATAACTCTTACCATGGTTAAGTGTAGAGAGAGAACTATAGTTAAGTGGAGTGGTTAGGTTTTAACATGAGACAAAATGGTGACTTAATGAAAGCTTCATGAAGCTTCATTTATAAACAAAGAAAAGCCACCATTTTCTCACTCTTTTTCTTTTTCCAAAAGAATAACTAAATAAAATAAATGAATAAGAAAATAATAAACCCTAACCACTCATAAAACCATGGTTCAATCTTTACACAAACCCAAGTTTGCATGCATCATCAAACATGATACAAGCAAGTGCACAAAATCATATCGCATATGCAATGCGCACACCCGAGTGAGAAAATCCATTTAAAGTGAACCGATACTAGTTAATGCAAAGTAATATATCAAATATATAATTATGCATTAAATCATTAAATCAACACTTGATTTAACGATCCGGTCATATCGTATATAACCGACTAGTATCCTATGTACCGGTTTATTAAATCAATCCTTGATTCGATAATTAGGGTATATCGCATAACCTAATCGATACATTTATCGCGAGAATATAATATGGTATCACATACACGCATTACTCTCGGTCCCGCACATATCTCATATGCGCTCCTATTTCGTTTCCCTTGAGCCAGGAAACCTCTATGTAGGACTCTAAAGACTAGTCAATACGCCGGCAGCGGATGATGATCATATCTAACATCCACAAGCCGCAAGCGGTCTGCTAAACGTAACGGCCACCCGGGTATTGAGCGATCAGAAGATCGACGAGCAAGCCCGCTCACACTCCTGTGAATCCAACCAGTAACACTTACCGTATAGTCCGGTCTGTTCGTCTGATATGTTGCATATCTCGCCTAGGGGTGGTAAACGTCAGACCCCAGTAGCTCGATAAGTCATGCCGACTTGAGATCCATAACATTCGTGAAACTACTGATAACTCTTACCAGTATATCACTGCAACCCTGGCCAGGGATTTCCTGTTATGGCCAGTCGTGCATTGCGCAACATCAACCCCCAATACCGGGAGAGACGAATCCCCTCCTATCGCTCATTGCCTCCATGTGAATCGGAACTGTACCCAAAAACCACCTGTTTGCACGCCTCAGTAGAGCCGTGGTAGGATAGAAATCAAAGCACAGTGGGAGACACACAAGACTCTATGACGATCTCGGGTCAACAGACTAAGCTGTACCAGTGTCACCAGAGAACTGCCATCTGACGTGAGGTATAATACCATCTGGGAGTTTTCGGCGAGTCCGTTCAGTGTACCCAGTCTCCACTGAGCACCCGTATACCATCTCTGATGTCAAACACCAATGGATATGGGATCATCCATCGCCCATCGCATGGGTCGAGAAGATATGCGCTAGTCTACTCTGAAATATCGATGCCCCGTCTCGATATTCCCTCGACTAGGAACATTTCAAGGATGTACTCATGGACTACCCAGGCCGCACTAGTATGATCTACATCATAGTCCTGGAAATCGAGTACACATCCTAAGGGCTTTATCAACATGTAACAGAGAGACGGAAAGTATACACGTTAAGATAAAGACAACCAGATAGCGTACTATCATGTCGAGCAAGAAAGTCCTACCTATATATGTCCCAGCATCCACTACAATATACATCCAATGTACAGTAATGGCCTCTAGGGCATACATACAACTAACAAGAACTAGAGCTACCTTTTGAAACAAACCGAGTGGATTGTAGTATTTGCTAAAGAGGTCACTCCCGGTGAAGGGATCTCAGCTCTTTTCTCATCGAATGAGGTGCTGAATATTCATCAAGGAATACCACTATACAAAGCAAGAACTAGAGCTGCCTTTTTGAAATTATGATTTTACAACATTTTTAGGTTTCTTTGCTTTCTATTAATCTCATTAATGAAGTCTCATCATTTATGTTTCTCTAAATATCACAGAAAAGAAACGAAAATAGAACGTACGCTTATACCATCCGCATTCGCCACGGTGCCCCGTCATGCATCGTTAGGTTACTTAACTAACGGCAGAGCGGGGGCTAGACTAGCACGGGTGCAAAACATAAGCAGAGTTTATTATATATATCATATATATATAGCATTCGTCTCACGTGGTTATATGATCATATTACAGAACTCAAGCAGCAGAAGTCAACATATGAAATATTGGATATTCTAGGAGGTCCATGTTTTAAATTAAGCCAGTAATGAAAAACACGGATTCCACGGTCGTGATGAATAGTCAAACCCACATCCCTAGACCCCTACGAGAGCGGCAAGTAACCCTGTCAATTCTAGAGTTAGGCGACCCGGTCTCGACTCCTCAAGATGGCCTCCTACTGGACTCTAGAACCCGGTTACTTGTGCTCTCCGCCTTGGGTCTATCCTAATGCGGAAAAGTAAATAATATACATCAATGTTGATATCATCCTCAACCAGGAAGTATCCCAAAAAAAGAATATTACATACAATTTCTACATGAATGAAAAAACAAAAACTCTCATCTCACGCAAAAAAAAACCCGGCTATTCAATCACGACGATCCAATATAACATATCACAACAACACATAACATCACATGTCATCAACCTAAGTAAATATGCGTATCCCGAATTCCGTTGACATATATCAACGAGATCGGGGATATCCCACATATTACACTTACGGTCGCAGAAAAAAAATGAAAAACTACAATAATTAGAATCCGCAAACTCCTTAGACATCATAAACCCGGAATATCTTATATTCAGAATTTCATGCCTAACCTATAAACCTTGCATTTAAGTCTCAAATTGAAAACTCTTTTCAATAAGCAGTCGGATAATTCAACAAGATTTCCGACTAAGTGTTCACGTACTATACGCGATTGCGACGGAGTTTTGATCCGAATCGAAATTCCATGGCAATCGATCAACCGAGACTAAAACGCTTGATTTAAAAAAGACTAACTAGTTTTCTTAAAACTAATTGTTGTGGATTCCAAATATTGTATCATATATCATCATAATTTAGACGACGTTAAATATTTCGATCGAATTATGAAACACCCACAAATCACAGAGACCTCAACAACTTGAGCCTCACCGAAAACACCCAGAAATTTCCAAATAAGACAATGGAGCAGCACAAGAAGCAGGAGCCCACAATTCAGCAAACTTGCTGCGGAATTGCGGCCAAACATGGGGTTAGGCCGCGGTTCCGCGGCGATTTAAAAGAATTAGGTCCTCGTACTTCTTGAGGCTCCATAAAATACCCTGCACAATTTTCTGTATAGTTTTAATCTCGAAAATTTCAACTTTTGAAAAAATGGGCAGAAACTTGTAAAAAGTCGGGTTTTGAAACTCGATCAAACACTTTAATATCGTATAGACTTCCCATAATGTTCTAACTTAGCTCTGATACCATGAAAGTGTTTCCTAGCACCACCACAATGTTTATACCAGCATCACGCATGCAATATTAAAAATTTTGGGATGCTAAACTACACTAACCTAAGATCTAACTAGAGTATTAGGGTTAATATGATAATATAGCAAGCTTTACACTAAGTGAAAGAAATTACAACCTTTGTAGACCAAGTCCTTCACTTCTAAAGCTCCGGGTAGTAGTCCCCACGACTCCTCGTAGCTCCACTTGAAGAAGGATCGAGCTTGCTTCGCGATCTTCGTGTCAAAGACGATCCATCCGAAGTTTCTCTAGTTAAAGCTATCTCTTCACTAATCTACTATTAATGAAGTAAACAATCAAGTCTAAAGTGCTACTCTAGAGTGTGTTGATGAAGTAGGGGTTTTAGCTCACTAGGTAATCTCTAAAGTCCTAGGGTTCACAACTCATGTGGGAGTTAGGACATTAGAGGAGGAGGATGAAGAAGATGGAGAGAGCTAGAAGAAAATGAGGTAGCGTAAAAATGATCAAGTGAAGAATGGCTTTCTCATACGTCTCACTTATTGAAGCATGGATTATTTCTCAATAATAAAATCCAACCATACTTCAATAGTGAATGCGATTTTGAATCAGAAGAGAGATTTCAAGAAGTGAATGAATATAATAATGAATAAAGCCATACTTCACCCATTCCTCAAAAGTCTCCCCATTTTCCACCTGGCTTTTCTATTTTCTCAAAATAGAAAATCGAAATATATATATATATATATATATATTAAGAGAATATAAACTTAAGCGAGATTTAATATTAGTTAATATATAAATATATCAAATATAAATATATATCATATTATTAAATTAATACTTGATTTAATAATCCGGTTATATCATATATAACCGACTAATATCATTTATCTGTATATCACATTATCAAATCAACACTCGATTCAATAATCCGGTTATATCACATATAACCTGACCGATATAATATTACGCCAGATTAAAATACGGTATCACATGTACATATTTAATCAGGCTCCCGCACATATCAGCATATGTGCCCTATTTCGTTTCGCTTGAACTATGAAATCTCTATGTGGGACTCTAAAGACTCGTCAATACGCCAACAACAGGTAATGATCACATCAGTTATCTACAAGCCGTCAGCGGTACTAGCTGGATGTAACGGCTACCTATGTATTGAGCGAATAGAAAATCAATAAGCGAGCTTGTCCACACTTCCGTAAGTCTATAAGTAACACTTACCGTATAGTCCGGTCTTTTCGTCTGATATGTCGCTTATCGAGTCTTGGGGTTGAAACGTCAGACCCCGGAAACTTGATAAGTCATGCTGATGTGTGGCTCATAACGGTTCGAGAAATTATTGATAAATCTCACCAGTAAATCTTTTATTCGGGAGAGACAAAACCCATTCTATCGCTCACTGCCTCCATATGACTCGAGACTGTACCCAAAATCCACCTGTTTGCATGACTCCTTTGAGCCATGGTAGAGAGGAAATCAAAGTACAGTAGGAATCACACAAGACACTATGACGATCTCGGGTCTACAGACTAACATGTACCAGTATCACCAGAGAACCGCTATCTGACGATATGTATGGTACCATCTAGGAGTTCTCGGCGAGTCATGTACCACTACTACAAATAAGGGTTGCCCCTACGGATTTATCCTTATAGGCAACCCATTGCCCCTACGGATATATGCGTAGGGGCGAAAAAATACCCCGTAGGTGCAAAGGCCGCAGGTGCAGGTTGAAGCCCTGAACTTGCCCCTACGGGCTAATTCTTGCCCCTACGGATTTCTGTGTAGGTCCTGGTTCCCCTACGGAGTAATCCGTAAGGTAAAAAAATTTATATTATTTACGGTTTTTTTTAATATATTGAATGTACCTACGGACATAACCGTAGGGCCATGTTCTAACCCCTACGGATATCTGCGTAGGTACCTATCCGTAGGGGCCAAATATCAGGATTCTTGATATTTGGCCCCTACGGATAACGCCGTAGGGGCTAAGCTGTGGCCCCTACGGATATATCCGTAGGGGCACTCCCAACCCCTGGTACTGAGATCAGGGGGGAAATATCAGTTACTGCTGATATTGTGCCCCTACGGCTATACCCGTAGGGGAAATATGGATACCTACGGATTAATCCGTAGGTACACATTATCTGTATTTTTTTTAAAAAAATGGGCTGCTTGATTTTTTCCGCCCTGTGCACAATAATATATACATCAATCAAATATAAAATTAATCATCACACAACATATATCGCAGTATTCATAATCACATCTCACGCATATAATATACAAAAGAAACCAAAAAACTGAATATGATATAAATATAAACCAAAATCAATATCGCCCAAAATGTTTCAAAATGTAGTACAATATGTATCATATAAATAAATACATGTTTCAAAAAATAAGAATAAAAAAGCTAGCCTAGCTCGGTCCAGCTCCACCTCTGATAAACGCTAGAATCTTGCGCCTACCCCGTCGCGTCTAGACCTGACGTGTGCAATAAGCGTGTAAGAACTGTGTATTATTCGAATTCTTATCATTATCGAGTTATTTCGAAACCCCATTTGGATATCTAGTTTGGAAAACCGTAGTTTATTTTAATTAGATATGTATATGTATGATTAATCAAACCTAAGTCTACAACCAAATAAGCTCAGGCTACGTACTGATATTGGATATGTTGATATCTATAATATGACATGATATTTTACTATTAAGTAGTATACATACCAGCATCTCCTTCAACTCCTGAACGTTGGCCTTCAAGCTCTCCAGTTCCTGCTGGATACGTCGCTCACTGGAGACGGAGGAAGTAACCGCCGGGGTGGAGTCCAACCTCATATGGGCCCTGCTAGAGCCCAGTCCTCGGCCTCTCTCCCAACCTCCATGGTGCCGTCCGTGTGCGGCGTCCAGGACTGGGGTCAGCAGCCTCGAATGTTGCCTTCCCCCTAGCAACTGTCAGAACATTATATTTAGCACATACTGGTCTATAAAATTGACAAGAAATACCAAAATCAACAAATTCAAAGCCTTACCTATAGAGATAGAAGATGTGCTCCTCTGGTATCTGCATGTATCAAAATTTGAATAATATTAATTAATTTCAGTACATACATATTAACAAGGTAAACTCGCATATAGCGCTGTTTACACATAAGACAGGGAGTGAACAAGCTCTTGTAGATCATCAGGCGCAAATCTAATCTCATCAAGCAGCCTATGATAATGAGTTGGACGACTAAACAAGGTCCACGACTTACAATCATTCCCGCATGCGAGCACATATAAAAATCATAGTTTCTAGGATGACAAATTTTATTGTCAACTACTGTCACCACCTACAGCTAGACAATAATAAAAATTACTAAGTAAGAGCAAAAGGAATGTGTGTATATTTATGATATAGCATTCTAAATCAATATACATGCACTATATGATATATAAACATACCTGGAGGAGCGGGAGTGGCCTCTGTCCCTGATATGGACGCATCACCAACAACTAGACAATCAAACATTGACAATATAAGTAATTTTGACATAAACAGGCATGAATATCTATAATATTACATTCAAAATGGATATTAGAGAGCGCACCTGCAGTGAGAAGTGGTAAAAGTATTACCCAACTAGGGTGTAATTGACAGAATCAGTTGAAACTCTTGAAAGTCATAGAAGAACCTGACCTGCACAAATCTGATGTATACTTTCTATTGGACACTAAGAAGTCTCTAAAAGGAAAAGCCAATGTGAAAACCATCATTAGTTCATATCAGAAGATTGATGCTGAAACAGAGAACAAGAAATGCCATTTTTTCTTCTTCTGCCACATTATTGTCTTCTCCTTCTTCTTCTGCCACATTACTGTCTTCTCCTTCTTATTATGTGCGCGTGCAAATTCAATGAAAGAAGAAACTCCAGTGACAAACTTAGGTTGCATACGTTGTTGCCAATTCACATACATCCAGTCCTTAACCCTGACGTACTCATGGGCCATGTTAGACTGTATCATATAAATTGTAGGTTATGATGACTATATTGAGAAATCTAAGAACGGGATGGTTACTGACAAAAGAGAAAATCCGTGTATATGCTTTGTGTGTGCGTTTGTCGTTGAAAAGAATAAATTATCGATAATTAAAGTTAGATTTGAGGATAACCATGTATGAGTTGTATTCTATATATGTGTGTTTCGATTTATGATTTCGCTTAAGTATAGGGTTGTTTTTACTTAAAGAAGTATCACCATCTACTATATATCAAAAAATGTAGCAAACTAGGACTAGAACTCATTTAACATTATCAACTAGTGAGATTTCAATGTCGAAAACTCCCTAAAGAGGAAAATTACTAAAAGGAAAAGACTCTTTGAACAAAACGCATCCACTAGCAATAAAAGAGATTGTATCATGCTTTAGTACCAACACACAAGCACCTACATCTTGCTATGATCATAACAACATCATGATAATTTGTCAATTGTCTTGCTCATATTATGAAATTATGAACACCAAAACTCTATTCAAATCTCCATCTCAATAATTAAGCCGACAAAGGGAAAAATAATAACCAAAAAGAGGAGAGAGTCTTAATTTGCATGCCCAAAGTTTCATGATAGACAGAGACCAGGAGAAAAGGAGAGAGAGGAGAGAAAATATCACAAGCAATGAAAAAAGTTGGGAAGGTGTTGAAAATCATCTTTGTAACATGTAATATGTGGCCATTTATCATCGATATCTAAGCTTTTCTTTATCAATGTAGAATCATTGAGTTTAGAAGAAGATTCAAAATTAATATACTTTAAGAAGTTTTACCACCGGCTATTCGTCTAACGTCCAGTCTTTGGTGTCACACAAAATTCTTGAATCAATATGATCCTGAGACTCGATCAAGATTCTCTGGACTAAAAAATTCCAAGGAATTGCTATTTGAATTATGTTAATTTGGAACACGTTTGTATGATTGAAGCTAAGAAACAAATATATTTCCATATTATATCATGCATTGTTTTATCAAAAATAATTTTATCGCATACCTAGCTATGTGCTGAAGTAAGCTATATATCTCTACAGAGAGAGAAATTTATAACCAACATGCCACGAATATTGAGATTGTATATATATATATATATATATATATATATATATATATATATATATATATATATACATTTGAATCTAGACAAATAGAAAACAAAACTTTATTGCTCCCTTGTCTCTTATCAAAATCATTAGAAATGTTCACTTTTAGGGGGCTCAAAATTTCCTTCACAAGGTTTAAAAGAAACCTAGAAAAATTCTCACCCCCTGCCGCAACCCCCTGCCCCAACCCTAACCCTAACCCTAACCCCAACCCCAACCACAACCCCCTGCCGAACCCCAACCCCAACCGCAACCCCAACTATGAAATATATTAGAAAAAGGATAGAAGTTCAAGATGTTAATAACACGATGATAATCAAAGCAGTTGCGTACAGATGCTAAAACCAAATATGTGACACGATATTCTTGTAAAGATAGACATGTATTAAAAGAGGAGACGCCCAAGTAAAATCCATAACTAAATCCCTATTTTGCCCTTCCTTTTCTTCAAATCAGAAATGTGTCTTTTTTTTGTTGCAATTATATATAGCTAAAATAAAGAAGGTCCTACAATTCTAAGCATTTCCAATTACAACGGCCCATCCTCAAAATCCAGAATCTTAAGAGCATCTTATGCAATAAGCAAACATATTCAACCGAAAACACCCACAAAATTTCCACCAGACTACAAATCCTTTGCATACTCAAACCCCAACCAGATCAAATTAAGGGACTACTCAGACCCACAGTTTAAATCAATCAAAAATATCCAAAATCAGACACGGGGTCTTTGGATACCTACCAAATGCCATGTCCGATGACTCCAAAAACAAAACCCCAACATGCCCAACGGCTAAAAGTTCCACAAAACAGTCTCCGTTTCCAAGAAAATTTGAGAATGACAAATAAAATTATTAATTAAACTGGGCTTTACCCACATTATTAGTACAGTTTCCAACACCTTCTCAAACTAGACAAATTTTACTCTTATGATTATCATCAACATTTCAATTAACGAGCTTAATGCTAATTAGAATGGAAATTAACTTAGACCCTGAAATCCAAAACCCTAACCCCAACCCTAACCCTAACCCTAACCCCAACCCCAACCCCAACCTCAACAGCAACCCCCTGCCGAACCCTAATGCTAACCGCAGCCCGATCCCCAACCCCAACCCCAACCACAGCCCTAGCCGCGGCCCGAGCCCCAACCCCAACCACAGCCCTAGCCGCAGCCGCAGCCCGAGCCCCAACCCCAGCCACAGCCGTAGCCGCAGCCCGAGCCCCAACCCTAACCCTAGCCCCAGCCCCAGCCTTAGCCCCAGGCCGCAGCCCCAGCCCCACCCCCACCCCCAACCCCAACAAAAAATTTGAGTAATTGAAGAATTCTTTACCTGTGCAGAGGCGAAGACGAGAACTCCGATGAGCCGGCGCTGGCGACGACGAGCAGGTGGTGGCTACGACGAAAGCAGGCGGTGGCTACGACGAAAGCAGGCGCTGGCGATGACGAGAACGACGATCGATCGGCGGGAACGAGGGTTTGGGAATTTTTTGTTCGCGCGAGAATTGGGAATAATGAGCGTAGGGACCGATCTGAGCTTTTAACTTAAATCCCTATTTAGATGCCCCTACGGATAAGTCTGTAGGTTCTTGGTTTGCGGCTCTGTAGGGGCAAATAACAATTTAAGATTTAATGATTTTTATATAAATATGTAAGGACCGTAGAGGCAACCGTCTAGCCCTACGGATTAATCCGTAGGGCCAAAATAAATCTGCCCCCACGGATTTCACTATCCGTAGGGGCAATCCCCTATTGTAGTAGTGTGTTCGGTGTACCGATTCTCTAATGAGCATCTGTGTACAATCTTTGATGTCAAATACCAAGGGTTGTGGGATCAACCATCGCCCCCTACAGGGTCAAGAAACGTACACACTAGTCTACTCTGGAATATCGATACCCTGTCTCGATACTCTCTTGACTAGGAACAGTTAAAGGACGTGCTTGTGGACTACACAAGTCCCAGTAGTATGATTCGCATCATAGACCTGGTAGTCAAGCAAACATCCTAAGGCCTTTATCAACATGTATCAGAGAGACAGTATAATAATACAAGTGTACATATTAAGATAAAGAGCAACTAGATAACATGCTATCATATCGAGAAAGAGAGTCCTCTATATATATGTCCAAACATCCACTATATCATACAATAATGGTCTTTAGGACATACATATTCCTAACAACACCAATACACAAGGCCCTCCTGTTTTATATTAATCTCTACCGTTGATTTCAATTTTGGATAAATCAAAACCGTTGGATATAATAATATGGATGATATTATGTTTGTAATAGCAGCCATTCTGGCACCCAGGATCCAAGTTGATGAAGGCTCCAACGGTCACAAGTCCATGCCAAGGACATAAAGGAAAGAAGGGGCCCACAGCAAAAAGGATCTGAAGATCAACGGTCGGGTGCCCCGTGGCGGAAGCTTATAGGCCCGCGCCATCATCGATTATCGTCCTCTGCTCAGAAAATATAATTAAATTTTTTTTTAAAAATGTGACCGTTTACAGATAGATCGAAATCTCATCCGTGATGTCCTCTTGATTGATGAACTCATTCCATCTCTTAGCTGGCATTCTGAGCTGTCCTCCAATTTCTAATGGCAATTTGCCACCTCATTTTCATATTATTAGGGTTTAAAATAAATAAATAATAAAAGAAAATTCTTTCAACACATAGTAACTTCTTAGCAATGGGGAGTGAAACCGGGTCGGATTATACGGGGTTTTTACAATATTTTTATCGATCCGAAAATTGAAATCTAAACCTAAGAGCTGTCCGAACTTGACAAGTTTTCAATACGTTAAATCTGAACCTGCAACTTATGATTTTGAACAGATTTGAATGAGACTTTTTTTGCTGCTTTGGCGAGCCTTGCCCATTATGAATTGTCAAAAAATTGAAATGATACTTGAAATGGGTTTTATTAAATATATATACATATATTTTATGCTTGACAAAACAATACACATGATATGTGATGGATCTATATATTACACCTAAAACTAACACCGCTAAATATCATAATTAGAATTTATGTCCATGGAATATATGGAGTCTAGAAAGCAGATTTTGTTCGGGCCGATTTAGGGTTCGGACAAGCATGTTTAACACTTTAGCCTTAACAATCTGGAAAAAAATTTAATCTAATTTCAACCCATCCGATTTGTTTCGGACGGATATAAGATGCCTAAAAAACCTGGGGAAAACAAGTAGAGGGTTTTCTCCCTCTGGATTGAAGAACAAAAAACCCATCCAAACAGCCCATTTTGCCGGATTGGGCTAATCCGGCGGAAAAATGGCATCTGGGCTTTCTTTCCCATAAGATAGATAGTATCCAAACAAGACGGTATAAGGAATTCAAGAGATATCATAGATCATTCTTTTTCTTTTTTGATTTGATAATGGATAATACATTTGCCCCGAGAAAAGCAAAGATTTAAAGGTATGGAAATTTTCTTTAAAAGCTAGCTTCCATCGTCTAATTAAACTCAAATAAAAGAAAACATATGGAAAATAACAAGTTCATTTATATTCATCATAATTCTAATTTATTAGAGGGTTTTTAAAACTATGGAATTTCTGAATTTGAGTGGAGGTTTGAGCAGGAAGGAGAAGGAAGGAGATGAACATATAATGAGCGTAATTCTAATTCATCAAGAATTCATTTTGGGAGCTTTCGAAAAGAAATTTGAAAGGTCATAGTTCATTTGTAGGTTATTAGAGGGTTTTTTAAAAAAAAAGATTTAATAAAATGTCAAATTGGAAGTTTGAGTTTGTTTGTTTGACTCAAATTGATGACCTGAGAGTTCAAAATATCGTTCCATATTATCAAAAGTCAAGAGTTGAGGCAAACTTTTTTTGGCTTGAACTACTCGTCATCGTAGTAATAATAAAGTTTTTAAGAAAGATGTAGTTATATGATGGCTATCCCTGGTTGGGCACTAAAACCCAGCTCAAACCCACCACCACCGGTCGCCGCGCACCGAACCAGTGCCGGCCCCACACCCCCATGTGACCGTGGGCCCCGCTGCCACCCTGCAGTGTCCATTGCATCTTCCTCTCTCTCTCTCTCACACACACATCACCCTATATAACTTCCTTCTTCATCCTCGCTTGCACTTCACTCAGCGCTCTCTCTCTCTCTCTCTCTCTCTAAAAAGCAAAAAGAGAAAATGTCTCGAAAGTCAATGGGGATTCTCTCTCTAGCTCTCCTCCTCTCTCTCCTCGCCTCCTCCGCCTCCGCCCAATCCCCCGCCGCCTCTCCCATTCCCGCACCCACTAAGCCCAAACCCTCTCCCGCATCCGCACCCACCAACCCCACCACGCCCGCACCCGCCACCAAGCCAACAACCCCCGCACCCGCTATCGCACCCGCCACCAAGCCAACAACCCCCGCACCCGCCATCGCACCCACCAAACCCGCGCCCACGAAGGCCGCACCCGCTAAGGCCCCGGTCGCCGCGGCCCCACCAACCACGACGGTGACATCGCCGCCTGCTCCAGCACCGGTCAGTTCGCCGCCTCCGACGTCGTCTCCGCCGGCGCCGGCTCCGATCGCTGCCGCTCCGGCGGTGGAGGTGCCGGAGACGCCGGCGCCGGCACCCAGCAAGAAAGGGAAGGGGAAGGGGAAGGGGAAGAAGAAGAAGGGGAAGAAGAGCGCAGAGGCTCCGGCGCCGGCTGAGAAATCGGCGGTGGCGGCTTCGCCAGGAGAGGCGGCGTCGTCGCCGGGGCCCAGTGGCGCTGCTGAGGTCTCGGATGAAGCGGTATAGTTACTGTCTTACTTTTTTCTAAAAAACATTCTTGCATTTAGAACCCTGTAAGTTTTGTTAATTACTGTTTTAAAACATAGCGTTTTTTTTTTTCAGTTTTCAATAAGGCCCAATTTAAAGCTTGGAGTTTCATAAATTTAGAAAAGCTAACTTCAATGGGAAAAAAAACCCCTCTAAAATGCTAACTTTTATCTTGTTTGGCGATCATTTCGAAATTGAGATAACTGCGGTATGTAATCAGATCTAAGTTATCTAGACTCTTTGCATATTTCCACTTAATGACAAACTACATTTATCCCAACTTGGTATCCAAACCAGGCCTATGGCGCCAATAAGCTTTAAAAATATGCTAAACCCTATGATTGCAAATGCGGGTTAAGTTTTTTATATTTCATTTCTTTTATTTAAATTTTGACTGTCATGCAACAAACAACAAAATATTTTTGTAAAATCACAATTTTACAAACGCTATAATCGTGTTAGTGTAATAATAAAAGATCGGTGGCATTGTTGACTTTTGTAAGTTCAATGGTATTTTACCAGAAAAGCGAAATAGTTTTGATGGTGTTTGAGGAAATCTATCATAGAATTCCGTAGGCCTCCGATCATAAGACCGGCCCTTGTGGGGGTGGTCCTATATAAACCCTCGATGCCCGTTTTGCCCTAATCTCTACCCGCGGTCGACCATGCTGCCATATGACTTCAACCTATTGGATCACAAATTTTTATAGGAAACACTACAATTATTTTGGTACCATGACAATTAGTTTAGTAAAAGTCGATAAAAGAAAAATGTTTACAGATAGGATGGCCCCAGCGGAGCAAGAAGAACCAAGGAGTTGCTGGATGCCGAGCCATCAAAGGCCAAATTATAATTCTCTGAAAAAGCTGAAAGTCTACTTTTCTTATGTATTATTACTACTATCATATCACAAAAGATCTTAATATTTTTTATTTTATTTTTTTTGCACCGGGCCTTAAGCCCTTAGAAGCACGTAACACACCCACGCACACCACACCACACACAAGCACACAACACACACGCATCTGTGGGACCCATAAATTTGCCATGAAAGCGTTAATTTGTGGTCACTAACTCTTTGTGATTCCTGAGGTTCGAACTCCGCACTCTCCGCAAAAGGGGAAGTGCCTATAGAGTAATACTTTTCCTATCGGTGCGTGTTGAATAACATGGTCCACCCTGTGTCCAATGAGAATTCAAGTAGCCTATATGGAGCTACTCGTCATTGGTAAAAAAGGATCTTAATATTAAATTGTTATTCTTAAATGCAGAGCGGTGCAGAGACAGTGAGGACAATAGTTGGTGGGCTTGTCACGGGGTGGGCTCTACTGTGGGCCTTTGCAATATTCTTCTAGATCTGAAGGACGGAGAGTATAATTATTTAAATTTATTTAGGGCCCTTTTGCATCCCCGTGCTTTTGTCCTTTTTATGTAATTTCTTGTTTATTTATTTTGTCATGTAGCGAGTGGTCCATCTTTTGTCAAATCCCCCCCATGTGGTTTAGAGCTGTGTAAAGTTGTGTTTGTATTCATTCTTTTGAAGGGGGGCAGCTGTTGTACGGAACGCCATTTATTTCTTAGTTGAGTTTAATTTGATGATTTTAGCATTTGATTATGTTATGTTGGTAAAACTGTATTTTTTAATTCTTATCTTGCGTTTTTTTCTTACCATTCGGCACCATCCTCAAAGAAGAAGCGCAGCAATTTTCCGTATGATTTCATTACATTTTGACAGCGGATTTGGTTGTGTAAAAGGTTTTAGTGTCGGTAAAACAGTAGATTTGAAACTGTTCCATAAAAGGTCACCGGTTCGATTCCCGAAAGAGTTCGCTATCCGGAAAAAAAACATGCCGAAGTAACATGCACAAATAATATAATTGAAACTTACACAATTCTGTTGCTCTTGTTGAATACATCAAAAAAGCATGGTTTTCACAATTTCTACTGCAAACAGTAAGCCAAAGAGAGTAACAAAATCCTTTACAAAGGATGTTATTCTTCGTTACTACAATCACAAGAACCACGGGCAACATGAAAATCTCCCAAAATATGAAGATAATCGAATAAGTTACACTTGAGTAAACTCACTTCATGCCCGACAAGTTCCTTCGCTCCTGAGATTGCTAGGTAATGAAAATATTCGATGCGGCTTTCATTTGCTTGAATTGTGATTGACATAATTCTCGAGGAGGCATCCTATCAGCTGTAATGCTGATTACAGACGGACTGGTCGTTTTTATATTGGCCGAATGTTATCAACATCAAAGCTGGACGGGATGTCACGGCGAGAAATATGCCCATCTCACTTACAGGGTAATGCATGAATAAGCCTAAGAAATGGCAGAACTCTTGAGGAGGCATCCTGCGTTGATTACAGTCGGACCGGTCATTTTCATACAAGCCGAACATTATCAACATCAAAGTGGGGCAGGATGATTCCTCAAAATCTTATGTTTTCTGGACTCAGGCAGAAACGGTCTGGAAAAATTGGCATAATTCTCGAGGAGGCATCCTGCAAGCTGTAATGTTGATTACAGATGGGCCGGTCAATTTTATACAGGCCGAATGTCATCAACATTAAAGCTGGTCAAGATGACTTGTCGACGATTATGCCATTGTTTCAATTCAACGGTTTCATGCTTGTTTATGTACCCTTAGCAAATGGAGTTGTATCTAATATGACTCTTCGTCAGCCACCAATCACTCCAGGCATTATTGATTCAGGAATGATTCCGTCAAAATTCTCGAGGAGGCATCCTGTCAGCTGTGATGCTGATTACAGACGGACCGGTCATTTTCATACAGGCCGAATGCTATCAACATCAAAGCTGGTCAGGATGCCTCATCGACGATTATGCCATGTTTCAAAAACGATTTCATGCTTGTTTGTGTACCCTTAGCAAATGGAGTCATATCTAATATGACTCTTCGTCAGCCATCGCCATCAATCGCTCAAGGCATTATTGATTCAGGAACGATTCCGTCAACAAATCTCCTTGGCATCTGGCTAGATTGTCCGCCAGGCCTTTGAAATGAAGGAACAAACAGAATAAGTTATCATTTTCAGAGATTTTTTTTCTAGACTAGAAGAGGAACAATCAGTTAGCATAAACACTAATTTTTCTTGTATATGATGACAGATGACCTGTAGGGAAAAACTTTTCAAATACATATTTCGAGAATTATGGATCTAAATTCATAGGCCGGCATTTTAAAAAATTCCAGAATACATGTATATTGTTTGCTCTTGTTTGCTAACAACAAACAAAAGATAACAAAATCTAAATGGAGCAAGGATGTTCGAAAAAGCCACGAATTTCACTCCATCAACCTATCGATCAAGTTGGACATTCACTTCTCAATACTCTTAAATACTCAGAAGTTTTGATTTTTTTCTTCATTAAGTAATTCCTAAAATTTTGATGTCAATTAGATCAAAATACACACGCGAAAAACATTGTGATAGCATCTATGAATGGAAGCATCCGAACCTTCCCTAAAACATGGAATTTATTTAAATAACAAAATCATAATATTATAAAATAAAATGAAAAGTTATACTTTTCGTTAAGCAAACGCTTTGGCTCTCGGCCTTCTGCTTGTGACTAATTTTTTTAAACAAGCAAAACAATAACCGTTTAGCCGTTTTAGAGAAAATCTGCCACTTGGGTCCCGAGATCACCCGTTGATGGTAAATAAAACTAATAAAAAGCAGCAAAACGAAATTTAGGAAAATAAGGAAAAGAGAACAATAGAAATAATGAAATTTAACAAAAAAAAACAAACTAACTATATTGTTTCTTGAGTTTTGTACTTCAGTTTCGTCCGGGGATGGGCGAATTGGGCTCGAAGTCTGCGCCTCTGATAAAAAGCAAAATATATCGTTAAAGCCATGTCTCGATGATAAACATTTGCAAGAAATCACTCTGATATCCCTCAATGCACCTTTCAACGCAATTTATAGCCAAGGAGACACGGCAGATTTGTATCGAGAGTGAGAGGATCCAGCTAGACGGAATATTTATGATTATTTTTCCATTAAATTCCTTCCTGAATTATATTTTCGAGAAACTTCCTTTGTTCATGAAATCATTGTTTTCCGAATCCAAAACTATCCAGCCTGGTTTTATTCATGAGCGTGAAAATTATGTCAAGATATTAAAATGTTTCCCAACTTAGCATTCTTCTCTCCTGCGCTATTAGGGGTGAAACGGGTCAGATTGGATGGGTTTTTACGACTTTTATACCCGGCCCAAAATATCAACCTTGACCATAATATATCCAAACATTCAATTGCGACAAGATTTGGGTTCCAATGGGTGGTTTTGTTTAGTTTAATCATTTACAAATTACAAAAGTCGAAATAATTGTAGAGATGCAAAGTTTCTTGTTTAACCCTATTACATCATCACCCCTGTTTGCTTTCCTTATTATTACAGGTTTATAACCACACATGCACCCAAAGTCCTTGTTAGATAATATTGGTTTGTATGATAGTTTATCACTCAACAAAGTTGGAGTAAGATTTAAGGCCAAAATACCTTCAATTATGAGCATTTTCAACTAAACTACCTTAAAGTTCTTTTTATTACTGTAAACTCCTTTCAACTTTGGCTTCAAATGTAACACTCAAGGGAGCTTACTGTATTTGAAAAACTTTAATGGAAAAGGCTCATAAGTGTAATTTAGCCTAGGATTTAAGGTCGTAAATTTGTGAATGTGACTCATGTTGTGGAGGCAAGGGCTATGGAGTATAGAGGAGTTTTATAACATAACAAACACCGGATGAAAACAAAAGGAAAAATACGTCGGGATACTATTGTAGAGTATTTTTCGTAACCCTATTAAGATGAGATGTGCTAGCTTTCAGGCGTGTACAGATTCCCCCTGTCTAAAATAGGCAGGGATTTATTGATTGTGGGATTCTAATCTCCGTTAGTCGCGGACAAAGCTGCCGTTAATTACCCCTCGCTTTAACGCAAGAGAATCTCCGATTAACGGATCTACAGGCCATGTGAAGTCAGTATGCAATATGTGCGTGTTGTGTTTTGAAAATAATCTTGAATGTGCTTCGGGCATATCGGGAGCCTCGCAGAGTTTACGAGGATCCCGCTTTGGAGAGAGGTGTTTCGAGTGTGTCGGGAACTTTTCGTGCGGGGAAAGAGAGGAAGAGATTCAGTGGCCGCCCGAGTTCGGGAGGCCACCCAAGACGGTGGGAGCCCCTTTGGGGGATCCCGAGACGAAGACCCCCTTGAGGTGGGGTCCCGACAGCGGGAACCCCTTTTGGGGGTAAGGAGTTTCCGATGGCGGGGCCCTTCAATAAGGGGGTCCCGAATGAGGGAACTTCTTTTTGGGGAGTTCCGAGAGCGGGAACCCCTTTGGGGGTCTTGAAGACAGAAAACCCCGTTTCGGGGTTTTTCAAAAGCGGAAGCCTTCTTTTGGGGAGGTTTCAGAGGTTGAACACGAGAATCCCGTGTTCGAAGATTAGGGGAGAAACATGGACAGATCCATGTTCGCATGGTTCTCACAAGAGATCCGGGGTCAAGTGACGAAAGCCTATGGGACTTTTATTGAATCTACATGTTTGAAAACGCTTGCTCGGGGTGAAAGCCTTTCACCCCGAGAGTCATTCTCCCTTTGTTCTTCAAGCTTGATGAAGAAAAATTGCTCCTTTGCTTGTTTTTTTGATCTTGGATCTTGGGTTCTTGAGATATTGTTTTCAAAAAAAGATGGATTCTCTTTTGATGGATTGTATTGAGGAAGAAAGAGATAAGGAGATGAGAGACACACAAAAGGAACTCTTTCCTTTTGGAGCCCTCACTTTGAGGAAGAAGATAGGGGGAAAAGAAGATTTGCCTCTTTTGGAGGCGGCTCAAAAACCTAGAAAAATTGAGAGAATAAACGTTGTTATTGTTTCCACATATATTTTGCTTTTATAGCCTATACATTTTATACATAACCCCTTAGGCTTTATAATTTTGGATTTTTGCCCATTCTTTTGCACATGCACACATATTTTGCATTTTAACCCTAGGGATTTACAAAAATTGACTTTTTGCCTATTTTTTTTTTACATTAACTTCATACTTATTACATATTAAATCTATATATTACATTTTTATTCCTGTTCTTAGCATGGGGCCGACCGCCATGCTTGAGCTTGGACCCGGCTCTGACCCACTTGAGTTGGATTGGGCCCGGCCTTTGGGTTGACTTTGAGTTTTTGATTTTGGTTGAAGGAGTATAATTTTTGACCCCAACAAAGTAACCATAGTTGTTTGGATCTGGCCTAGATATATAAAGCAGGCTTGGGTTGGGTCCGGAAGCAGATTTGGGCGGGCATTATACCGAGCTCAGGCAGGTGGGTTTCGATGTAAATATTTACCCGACCTAAAAAATTTGTAATCAAATGTGTACCAGCCCAATCGGATTTTGATGGATATAACAAGCGACAAAAACCTGTAAGCGGGGTTTTGTAGGGTAGGTGTCAGGTCAAACTCGACCCACATGCACCGTTATGCACTCTCTAATGGATTTGGTCAACTTTTGTGCAAGAATTCAAAGATAAATTTAGATTAGCATCAGACAATAAGAAAACTTATAGAAATGTTACTGCATATCATAGCAAAATAACAACCACAACAAACCAATTATGGTAATGTTATCTAAGATTCTTCTCATGTGCTTTTGCTTACATGTCTACACTTGTTTATTATGGTCGAGAGTTGCCGCAAATTGACATGCTCAATTTGAACGGTAATCTCTACTATTTTAATTCAAAAGGGAGGGGTTCCAAATTAAAAATTCAATGTAATTCCCAGCATGATACAAGGCAAAAAAGATATTCATAAGCTGGGAAGAAAATATAATCGATAATTTTAAATTTTTTTATAACAGTTCAAATCTTCTCTAGTTCGTTAAAGTCTTTGTTAGTGTGAGCACTTTATAAGAATATTCTCAAAAAAAATAAATCCAAATACGTAGCATATCTAATTAAAAATAGTATTTTTTATTTTAAAAATACTGGATTTAATCAATTCTAATGTCAACAATTTGGATCCCCACATGATCTCTCACTCGTTAATCAAAGACACAACTTTTTGTGTTTTGGCATTGAATGCGAATTTGAGAGAAATTAACAAAAGATTGTAAACTTACAGATCAAGATACGGTTGAAGACAGGGGTCCTCAATGGTATTGAATCAGATCCTTTGCCTAAGTTTAGTTTAAATTTAAAGCCTGCACAGATTAAATCCAAATAATAACAATCAAAGGACAGTTCATAAAAAATGACAAGGGAGAAAACAAAAACAAAAAATAGCATTTACTTTCTGAAGAAACCTTTTGCAAAGAGAAAGATATTTACTTTCTCCTTTTGCTGTTCCTGTAGTTGCTTGCTGGCTTCAAAAAAATTGAAACTCCCTTAATGAAGAGCTTTGTAGTAGAAAAACCTTCGTTCTTCAACTGCAAGCAACTGTAAAGGATAAATACCATTTAGAATCAATACACGGAAAAAAAAGTAAGTGGAAATAATTATAAACTTACCTCTTCTGGCCCGATAATGGGCAAGTTGGGATCAAACGCTGAACCTCAGTAAACAACAAACTTATCAAGTGCTATTTTCCTTGTCCTTCCGACTTTAGAACGGGTATTTGAACGGAAACAATAGTCATAGCCATTGTGCACAAACTCAGAATCACGCCATGCCAATTTAGCATATCGTATAGTTCACGAAGTAGTCGTAGCTCTTATTTAACGTATCTGTAGATTGCTGTCAATTTATACCTAAAAATGATCCTAGAGACATGCTATTTGATAAGAGAATTTATAACCAAATCTGTGCAATTTGTCCCCCGCATTAAATCACCAATATAAATTTGATTGTATAAATTCCACATATTGTTGCAAATTTTATTGTTGCTATATCAAACATTTATTGTACAGATTCTCTAATTAACATCAGAAATGTATTAAAAAAAATGAAAGCATTAACCAAATCAAATGTTTAATGAGATCAATAAGAATAATTTTCATAGCATGCATCATATCATTATCTTTATTTTATTTACTATTATAAGTAGAACACGTGGGGTATTAATAAAGTTTATCCTTTTTTCCATAAGATAATGCAAGAAAATGTGAAAATTCCCCCATGGACCCCAAAACATGACAACTTGTGCCCTCAAATACATGAGTTTTTTTTTTGACCCTTTCAATATTCAAACGCAAAAGCAGTTGGACAATCCGACAAAGTGGCCCAATTGTTTTAAAAAAGAACCCAATAATTAACATATCTGTGAACAGTAGTTAAGCAAGTTGATACTGTAGGATGTTTTTCGTCGTCCCATTGAGATGCGAATACGGGCGCGCTTGTCAGGCGCATTGCAGATTCTGGGGTTTATCGATTGTAGGGATTTGAATCTTCGGCAGCCGCGGACTAAGCTGCCGTTAATTACCCCTCGCCTTTGGAGCGAGAGAACTTCCGATTGACGGGTCAAACAGGTTATGCGAACTCAATGTGCAGTGTCGTGTTTTGAAGGGATTTTGGATATATCGGGGGGCCCGCAAAGTTTTTACGGGGTCCCGCTACTCGGATAGCGGGCTGGGGGTCAAAAGGGCTAGCAGCCCCCTTGCAGGATGCGGGGCAGCACCCCGTTAGAAAATTTTTCTAACGAGAGAGGTAGTTTTAGTGTGGAGTGTATATATATATAAAGAGAGAGGGAGGGAAAGGGCATCCAAAGGACACGTAGGAGAAGGCGCCAGCGCCTCACGTGCATGGCACGCGGGCGTAAGGTGCTGGGCTTCGCATACTTGGCACGCGGACGCTGGGGACAAGGCGTCAGCGGAAAATAGGGGGGCTCAGCCCCCCTGCTGTGAGTTGTACTCCTATTGACTTTTGGAGTTAAACTCCTTTAAAAAAAATGTATTATTATTGTTTATTTGTTTTTATGGAGTTAAACTCCTTAAAACTTTGATTTGTGGAGTTAAACTCCAAGGAATCTTTGTGAATGCTCAAGGGTACCCTTTTCTTCTTCCTTGAGCCTTGGATCTTTCCCAAAATGGGATCTTTGGAGATGTGTCTCCTTCCTCCTCTTTTGTTGGCCGGATCTTGGAGAACAGAAGGGGTGGGATTTTAAAAATCTCTTATTTTTAAGATCTGATGGAAGATCCTTTTTAAAAATATCTTCTTTTGTGGGTTTTGCGGTGGAAAACTATTTATTTTTGGAAGAGAAGGAGTTAAACTCTTGATATAATTCAAAGAAAAGGAGCAGGTTTAGAACCTTGAGGAAGGAGAAGGAGGCAAAAAAACCCTCGAGTTTTTAGAGAATGAAAGAGTTCTCTTTATTTCATTATCATGTTGCCTTATATAGGCTTACACATTTACACATAGCCCCTTGGGCTTTACAAAATGGCATTTTTCTCATCTCATGCCTCATGTGCTCATTTCTTTTGCACATAAGCCATAGGCTTTACAGAAATTTGGCTTTATGCCCATTTTCTTACATTCATACATAAAAAAATTACATCAAAATTATTTATTACATGATTTATTATTTCGTCATGGGGGAGGCCGGCCGCGGGGCTCGACTTGGGCATTGGCCCACTTGCTTGGGCTTGGGCCCGCTTACTTGGGGTTGACCTTGACTTTGTCCCAGTCAGCTGGGGTGCAATTTTTGACCCCAACAAAATGCCTCAATCAATAAATACACACCACATATGTGAGTCGTGTGCATGAAATTGATGGATCTTCTTTCGCGTGGGGACGACTTGCTTTGGTTCTCACTTTTTGGGATGCACTGTCCTTTTTACGACATGGACGGTCGACACTTGATGCATCTCCGAGATAGAGTGTCCGTAGTACACGTTTCCCCGGCACGGAGTGATTTGGTTCCCGCTTTGTAGGAAGCCTGCACTGCCCTTTTTACGACATGGACGGTCGACGCTTGACGTGTCTCCGAGACGGAGTGTCGGTGTATGACGTACGCCTGACGCGGAGTGTCTGTTTGACGTTTCCCCGGCACGGAGTGTCGCTGGTGGACGTGTCCCCGGTATGGAGTGTCACTGGTTGACTTGCCCCCGGCACGGAGTGTCACTGTTGGACGTTCCCCGAGGTGGACTGTCTGTTTGACGTGCCCCTGGCACGGAGTGTCGCTGGTTGACGTTTCCCCAGAGCGGAGTGTCGCTGGTTGACTTGTCCCCTGCATGGAGTGCCACTGTTGGACGTTTCCACGAGGCGGAGTGTCTGTTTGACGTGTCCCCGGTACGGAGTGTCGCTGGTTTACTTGTCCCCTGCATAGTGTCACTGTTAGACATTTCCCCGAGGCGGAGTGTCTGTTTGACGTGCCCCCGGCACGGAGTGTCACTGGTCGACGTGTCCGCGGTACGGAGTGTCTGTTTGACGTTTTCCCGTTACGGAGTTTCTACTTGACGTTTCCCCGGCACGGAGTGTCGTTGGTTGACGTGTCACCAGTATGGAGTGTCTGTTTGACGTTTTCCCGTTACAGAGTTTCTCTTTGTTTGATGTAGAGGTCGATGTTGGAATTGGTTGGTTTGATTTGTTTGGTTTCAGCATCGCTGCACTGGAATATGGTACCGGGAGCGAATCATCATTTGCTTTTGAGAGGATTTGAGGATTGGTTTTTGGGTCGGCATCAGCACCGCTACACTGGAATATGGTATCAGGAGCGAATCAGCACTTGCCTTTGAAAGGATTTAAGGATTGGTTTTTGGGTCGGCATCAACACCGCTACACTGGAATATGGTATCAGGAGCAAATCATCATTTGCCTTTCCATGTTGGGAATCGATGGCTTAGGAGACATGTTTAGATCCCTATCACCTAAGGCTCTTCAATTTTATGGGCCGTAAGGGTCCCATAAAATCATTTTCTCCTTACGAGTCGTAAGGATCCCGTAGGTGCATTTTCGTAAGGACCCCCTAGGTGCATTTTCGTAAGGACCCCCAAGTGTGTTTTTCCTTTGTGAGTCGTAAGGATCCCACGAAGGCGTTTTCTTACGAGTCATAAGGATCTCGCAAGTTTTATTCTCCTCATGCATCGTGAGGACACACGAGTGGATTTCCCTCGTTCCCAGTTTAATGACTTAGGGGTCATCTGTTCTCAGTTTAATGACTTAGAGGTCATCTGTTCCTAGTTTAAAGATTTAGGGGTCTATTGTGCCCAGTTTAACGACTTAGAGGTCGACTGTTTCCAGTTTAGCGATTTAGAGGTCATCTGTTCCCAGTTTACAGACTTAGGGGCCTATTGGATCGAAAGTTTGGAATTTTGGGGTAGGGGTCAGCATCAACGTTGCTAACACTGAAGCACAGGTGCCAGGAGCAATTCATCATTTGCCTTTGCCTTTGCCTGTTGGGGAGCGATGGCTTAGGAGACAGGTTTAGGTCCCTATCACCTAAGACTTTTCAATTTTATGAGTCGTAAGGGTGCCATAAAAGCATTTTCTCTCTACGAGTCGAAAGAATCTCGTAGGTGTATTTTCTCCTTAGGAGTCGTGGGGACTCCTAAGTGTGTTGCTCTCTTGTGAGTCGTAAGGATTTCACGCGGGAATTTTCTCCTCACAAAGTCGAAAGGACTTTGCGAGTGCATTTCATCTCTTTTTCATGAGTTTACGCCCTTTCGGGTTTTCACAAACTCACCGGCAGTCCTGCTGTTTTTACTCACGGAGCGCTTTCGGGTTTTCATCTGTGCCCATTTTGCTTATGGACATACCCTTTTTTTGGAATCTTCTTCGCCGGTGGGACTTTGAATGTGGTCTCACCGGTAGGACTTGGAAGAGATTATGATCATTTTACGCCCGTGGATTGTATACGGTTTTGCAGAATGTATGATCCAGACCGTAGAGCCGGAAGAATTTCTGGACTTTGTTGGCGTCTGTATCGCTGCACTGGAATATGGTACCAGAAGCGACTCATCATTCGCCACTTGGGGATTTGGATTTTGGTCGGCGTCTGCATCGCTGCACTGGAATATGGTACCAGGAGCGACTCGTCATTCGCCACTTGGGGATTTGGATTTTCGTCGGCGTCTGCATCGATGCACTAGAATATAGGACCAGGAGCGACTCATCATTCACCGTTGGGACATTCAGAAATTTGAAATTTCGGTTGGCGTCTCCATCGCTGCACTGGAATATGATATCAGGAGCGACTCATCATTCGCCTTTTTTCTCCGATTGCTCTATCATTTCAGATTTTCTTATCGCGAAGGTTGCAATCGCCATATCATTTCGGCTATTTATTCACGGTTGCCCTATCATTTCGGCTTTATTTTTCATCTTTATTTTACTCGCTGATTTTTATTGCTAGTTGGCCCATCATTTCGGCTTTTCTTTTGTTTTTATTCACTTTTTTTTATTTACATTCCCAGTTTAACGACTTATAGGTCGATTATTCCCAGTTTAATGACATGGTGGTCAGTTTGCTTATCCCAGCTCCTCGAACTTTGATCTTGGCGGAGCTGTGTTGATGACCGTAGCTCTGTGGCTTGTCGGTGCATCTGACGACTGTAAGGCTTTCCCAAGTTTGTATTGGTTCTCCACCCAATCTTTGAAAACATAGCAGTCTTCAATGGTATGACTCACCATTCTATGATATGGGCAATATATGGGATTGCCGGTCATGTTCATTTCATGCGGCCTCTTTGGAACAGGCAGTTGCAGACCGTTGTTCAAGGCGTCCACGAATATTTTGCGAACTTCATCCCTCCTGAAGAAGTATACCTTCTTATTTCTCTCCATTGGCGTGGGTGCCTCTACTAATGCTGGTCCTTGAGGTCGATCGGTCTTTGGTTCGCCTGCTGTCCGCTTAGCCCATTCAGTGTACGTATCGGAGAGACTGGAAGCTGATAGCGGCCGTTTTTCGCGAAAACGTTCCGCTCTTGGGTTGGAGGGAGCATCGGTTGGCTTCTTCCGGATAACAATCCCTAACTCATGAACTAAAATTTGATCTTGTTGTAATTGCAATCGAGCGACTTGGGTCGTGAGATCTGCCACGACGTTTGCCAGCTCGTCGACTTTGGAATGGACCTTAGCCATCTTCTCGTCCATGTCCTGAAGCTTCTTCTGAAGCCATTGGGATAATGCTTGTTCTATAGTTCCGGGTACGACAACGGGGTCACCCTTACCGTCTGAGCTTGATTCAGCAAGAACCACGGGTTCCTTTGGCTCAATGGCATGAGCGGGCTCTTCATCATTTAGATCGAGCCGGTGTTGAATGGCAACAACCACGTCATTGTCATGGCTATAAGGCGTAGGAGGACTTGCTCCTTTGAGCTCCATCATGTAGACCGTATAGGTTGTGTACCCGTCTATTGCTTCTTCATTGGCAATGTTGCTCAATTGGTTCTTAGCTTGTTGCCTTGGTCCGCTCTTTTCAGAGAAAGGCAGATGTCTGAGAGAATCAGGTTTCCGAAGGACCTCGGTCTCCGTTTGTATGAAATTGGCGGTCGCAGCTTGACTGTTTGTTAACACACCAGGAGACAATGATATTTCTCCTGCCTTGTATTGTTTCTCGACCCAATCCTTGAAGATGCAACAGTCTTCAATAGTGTGTCACAGCACTCGGTCGTATGGGCAAAAGTTAGGATGATCAGTCCTGTTCGCTTCACTTAGCCTTTTTGGTTCTGGTAGCCGCAGGCCATTCTTCAGAGCATCTTTGAATATTTTATGGACCTTGTTTTTTCTGAAAGAGTGGATCTTATTTCTCCTTTCCTCCAAAGTTGGCTCTCGGGATTTGTTAACCTTCGCTTTGCCCGCTCTCTGCTTAATAAGAGAATCGGTGCTGTTGGAATTTTCGCCTTTTCGGTTGTCGTCCCTCCAAGGTTTCAGCCTGTTTGTGAACTGAAGATCTCGAGTGGACTCGGGCTTTGAACGCTCCAACATTTGGACCTTCTTGGTCAGCTCTGGGAATGTTTTGAGGCCTGCGGTGCATAGGAAATGTTTCATCAAGTCGTTCAGCTTTTCTATAAGTAGACTGACGGATTGGTCTTGCTCCAACGGCGGTTCACATTTGACAGAGAGATTGCGCCATCGGACTATAAAATCCATGTTACTTTCATTATTCTTTAGCTCGGTCCTTACGAGGTCGGCAATAGTGATTTTATCGTTGACGCTCATGAACCTTTGCTTAAACATAGATTCTATTTGAGAGAACGTCATGATCGAGTCATCTCGTATGCTTGCATACCAGTCGAAAGCAACATCGGTCAAGCTATTAACAAACTGACGGAGAAGGAGCACATCATTGCCCCCAGTATTCGCGCATGATGCTTTAAATTGAGCAATATGCCGGTTCGCATTTCCCGTCCCATCGAACCTTTCAAATTTGGGGACGATATAGCCAGAGGGAAACTCGACAAGATCGTACCGAGCAGGATATGGTCTCCCGCTACTGCTGACATCCTTTTGCTCTCCGGCTTCGGCTACCAATGTTTTGACTTTATTGGCGACCAAATCCCTGATTTGATCTTGCGTGAGCGGGTTGCTGTCATCGACAATCAAGATATTTCACGAGATAGGTTGCGGCCGACTTTCATGCAGTTCGCCCACTTTTGGATTTGAAGGAATAGGCGTCGGCTGCCTCGGGACACCGTTTCCCGGTTCATGAGCAGAGCCGTGCGCTTGATTGGAAGGCTGAGAGGCAAGTTGGGCCGTGAGCCGTAAGACGACGTTTGTCAAGTTGTCAATCTTTGAGTAGAGCTTGGCCATTTCCTTGTCTTTACTTCTGAGCTATTTTCGGAGCTCTTGGAGAAGTTGCTGCTCTGTGTTCTTAGGACGGAAGATTGGCTCATCTTCGCTTTCCGAGCCCGACTCCTCATGAACCGAGAGATCTCTCCGCTTATCAGCTTCACTGGGAGGATTTTCATTACCTTCCGGAGGATTCTGGTCTTGGGAAGTGACAACCACATTCACACCAGATTGGATTTGAGATGTAGTGTCCCCATCCTTGCTCTTGCTGCGCATGTCTGCCATATAGACAGTGTGGACCACATATCCAGCCATTTCCTCATCTTTGGCGGGATAATCCTGTTCTTCGAACCTCATGAAGTTCAGCCTAGCAGGAGCCCTAGCCCTTTTTTTAGCTCTATATCTGAGCCTTTTCTGTCTTAGCTTCTCAATTTTAAGGGCTTGGCGGGCATCTGTTTCCTAGGAAGCTACCGTGAGTCAATTGATGAGGATCTTAGAGAAGATACCCGATCGAGCAGTTGTCGAGGACACCGCTGGAGCTTGCTCGAGACGCCTCGTTGCTTTGTTCGTGTTGATGGCATTGCCCCCAGCTGGAGCAATGGAGAGTCGTTCGGAAACGGACTTGCGCTTAGGCTGAGGTGCCCTCGCGACCACGACATGCGGCATTTTCCCCTTTGAGGCTGGTTTATCCATCACTGGGGCTTGAAGAGCAGGGACGACGTTAGCTGGAATGAACATAATATAGCCAAATGGTAGCGGCGGCGGCTCCTACTGTCGTCCGAGACTGGCCGGAAAGACCGTCCTAGCGTCTATCTTCATCGTGTAGGAGATGGGAGCCGTGCTGAGAGCTGAGTTCATCTTTGGAGACATTGCTGAAAATTATTTGCTTGAAAGCCTGCATGAAAGAGCATTATTTTAGTATAAATGTCGATATGTATGTTAATTGAGTTCACATGAATGTTTAAACCGAAATATGGGAGGAGAAACTGGGTCCCACCGGGCATACCAGAATCTGTAGGGTGTTTTTCATCACTCCATTGAGATGGGATATGCGCGCGCTTGTCGAGCGCATTACAGATTCCCCCTACCTAGGGTAGGCTGGGGTTTATTGATTGCGGGGATCCGAATCTCCGGCAGCTGCGGACTAAGCTGCCGTTAATTATCCCTCGCCTTTGGAGCGAGGGAACCTCTGATAAACGGGTCAAACAAGTCATGCGAACTCAATGTGCAGTGTCGTGTTTTGAAGGGGTTATGGATATATCGGGGGGCTCGTAGAGTTTTTACGGGGGTCCCGCTACCCGGATAACGGGCTGGGGGTCAAGGGGGCAAACAGCCCCCTTGCGGGATGGGGGGCAGCGACCCGTTAGAAATTTTTTTCTAACTGGAGGAGGTATTTTTAGTGTGGAGTGTATACACGCGCGCGCGCGCACATATATATATATAAAGGGAAAGGGCATCCAAAGGACGCGTGGAAGGCGCCAGTGGAAAATAGAAGGGGCTCAGCCCCTCATGCTGGGAGTTGTACTCCTATTGACTTTTGGAGTTAAACTCCTTAGAAAAAAGATGTATTATTATTGTTTGTTTATTTTTATGGAGTTAAACTCCTTAAAACTTTGATTTGTGGAGTTAAACTCCAGGGAATCTTTGTGAATGCTCAAGGGGATCCCTTTCTTTTCCCTTGAGTCTTGGATCTTTACCAAAATAGGATCTTTAGAGATGAGTCTCCTTCCTCTTCTTTTGTTGGCCGGATCTTAGAGAACAAAAGGGGTGCATTTTAAAAATCTCTACTTTTTAAGATCTGATGGAAGATCCTTTTTAAAAATCTCTCCTTTTGTGGGTTTTGTGGTGGAAAACTATTTATTTTTGGAAGAGGAAGAGTTAAACTCTTGATTTAATTCAAAGAAAAGGAGAAGGTTTATAACCTTGAGGAAGGAGAAGGTTTATAACCTTGAGGAAGAAGGAGCTACAAAAACCTAGAGTTTTTAGAGAATGAAAGAGTTCTCTTTATTTCATTATCATGTTGCCTTATATAGGCTTTACAAAATGGTATTTTGCCCATCTCATGCCCCATGTGCTCATTTCTTTTGCACATAAGACATGGGCTTTACAAAAATTTGGCTTTATGCCTATTTTCTTACATTCATGTATAAAAAAATTATATCAAAATTATTTATTACATGATTTTTTTATTTCGGCATGGGGAAGGCCGGCCGCGGGGCTCGACTTGGACATGGGCCCACTTGCTTGGGCTTGGGCCTGCTTACTTGGGATTGATCTTAACTTTGACCCGGTCAACTGGGATGCAATTTTTGACCCCAACAGACACACACACCCCATCATTATTTGTACATAACCTACACATGAATCATAATTTTATTTTACAACCGAGCACCCCTGGCTAGCCCAGGGGTTCCATGACACCCATCCACACGCGTCCAGGATCGAACCTGGAAGTGCCTCGAAAGGAGGAAGGGGAAATACCCTGTGTGTGGGGTCTCGAACAGAGACCTCCCACCCCACACCCCCATGCCACAACCAACTGGTCCATGAGTTATGGGTAAGAATCATAAATTAATTTAAAATAGTATAATAAATATATTATATTTCACTAAATAGATGTTTATGTAATTACATTCATAATTAAATTTCTAAATATATTGATTTCCATCGTTCCTTTTCTGTTTTACTATATGTAATTCAATAAATTTGCAAAAACTAAATCGGTGTTAATTGAGGTATTTTTTATTGTTATAAAAAAGAGAGTTGAGCATAAAAATGAAATAGCATGCTGATAATAAGCTCTTATATCATGACCCACTTCAGTTTTGCAATATAAATATGCTACATGGCTATGGTGTGATAACATTTGCAAATCCTTTTGTGAGCAGATTTGCATCGCACGTGCTAAACCGCTAGTCTAAAAATGCAAACCTTCACGCAAGAGGATTTGCAAATGTGATCGCACCATAACTATGTAGAATATTTATATTGCACCACGCGGCAGTTTCAAAGATAAGGAAGATCTAAGAGGAAGCAACAAATGATGTATATAGAGAAAAGAGTATTTAGGCACTTGTATTTTGTCACACCCCGCTTCCTAAAATACGTAAATACGGTACGTGACAAAACCAACCATGCTATCTACGGTAAGAAAATATTCTCCCATAGTCACATTACGCCTGTCAATCAGTAATCAAGAACAATAATATAACTATTTATTTCTAAACATGTCCAATAGCCACAAGAACGATAACAGAAAACAGTAACGGAAGCAATAAAAATCCAAAGAATAATTATCATCAATAAGAGATTTATCAGTGAAATGGTCCCTACTAATCGGTAGTCCTGTTGAAATACTCACGTGCTGAATCAAGTATCTGGATCATGCAAAACCCATACGTCAGTGCATCATAAATATCATATTAGTAAAAATAAACTGAACAGTGTGCTCTATCCATGATGTCCATGTAAAATAAGGTATGCGTATAGACAAACAATCATAGGTATTATAACAGGAAGCGATAGATGTCACATGTATCCTAAAGTCTGTATTTCTAGGTTAACTACCCTACATGTATTTGAAATCAATGCACTCTTCCATATAACTCAAAAGTATATATCTCGTTATCTTCCGGGACCACGGACCAAGATATATCCCGTTACCTCCCGGGATCACGGATCAAGATGTATGAATCAAGAATGATTCTGTCTCGTTACCTTCCGGAACGACGGATCAAGAAATATCCTTTTAAGTTACACTTTAGTTATATTTTTGATTTCCCCAGATTTCGTTTTCCAAATCAGATATGAATATAATATCTATCCAGTGCCAACACAGGAACGAGCATGTACAGGTTATGTCTATCTAAACAACAAGTCATGTCCATCAGGACAACAAGTCAGGATCGTTGGTATCGGTAAGTATTACATGCAAGTGTGTACTGGCAAGATAATAGTAACACGATAATAAAATGTCGTGAATCGGTGTACAAGCATGTCAAGGATGATATTATCAATCAAGTAAGATGTATATATCACAGTCACTGTTCGTAGACAAATCCTGATGTAAAGCAGGCAATATGGTTATCATAGTATATCGGTAATCTTGAACTGATATACATTAACAAGTCATGTCATGTTAAAGGTTAATTGTAATGGCTCAATTTGTTTTGAACAAGTGTTTAAATTAAACGAGTAAATACTAATATCGATAAACAATTTACCATATGGTTTCTAGTAATAGGATTAACAATATGCACGTTGAATATTTTATAAAAAGGTATCTAGATGCATTACATGAATTAGTGACCATGCTCATATCCACCACTACAGGTTCGTACATCAATTTAACCGAATTAAAATAATCTTTTGTCAGAATTATCATATATTATTAATTAGATATACCTATATAAATATTATAAATTAAACCTATTTATTATAAAATAAACCTATTATTATTAACTAAGTAACGATATACGAATTATATAGTTATAAACGGTTATAATAATAATAGGTAATATTACGATGATACATGTTTATAGATATAATTATAACATGTCGCAAGTTGTAAACTTATCTGGATACAGATAGAACACGAGCGGATCGATACGGATACGAACACCGAACGACGGCAAATACGAAGCAAGACGAAACTCGAAGGCTCGGAGATAAGATCCGAGCTTCTGGCGATGTTTATCTCGGCAAAGATGGTGCTGGCGATTGCAAAAGAGGTTGCTGGCGAACCTGGGCGGGCGGAGTTGGGGTTTTGATGATCGTCGGAAGGTTTCGAGTTGCCGTGGAGTGTCGGCGAGTGCAGGAGGCGATGGTGATGGGTCGTTGTGGTGATGGGATCGGTGACTGCGACTGCAGTTGAAGTGTTGGCAAACGGAAGCACATGTGCGGTTCTAGTTGAGGTTAATGGGTTCAGCAATACGGTGATGGAGGCGAGGACAATGGCCGAAAGTGGTGCTAGGTTGTGCTCGGGTTTTTTTGAAGTCTTGAGATGAGAAGATGAAGACGATGGAATCGGTGATGATGAAGGAGATGGCGACAAGGGTTTGGGGGCGCCGGTGGTGAAGTCGGGGTCACGGGTTAAAGAAGATGAGGTCGGGATCGACAATGGAGACGGGGAAGAGAGGTTGTTGATGGTGGTCGAAGGTTGAGGGCGAGGTGATCGGAGTTGGGGATGAGAGAGAGTCGGTCACGAAGAAGAAGGGAAGGAGGGTGAGCAGGAAAGAGAGATGCGAAGGAGAGAAAGAACGGAGAGAGAGAAAGAGTTTTTTTTATAAAAGAAAAAATATAAATATATTATATAGTTTAAGTATATTTATATATGTATATAGTTTATATATATAACTAACAATATTCTAAAAGGTATTACAAATCCCTGATCCGTCTCCATTAAATCTCACGGAAAAATATATTGGAAATAATATACACCACGTAGCCTCCTTAAACCATAATCTAAAGGATTAAAATAATATATTCTAATTTAATAAATATCTGATACCTAAGATGTTAAGGATTTAGGCGTAATAGATATAGTCAACAAATAACATGAGATGTTTAAATAACATAATGATAATTAATATATGAAAATATCCCTAACGTATAGCTACCAGAAAATATATGTATATATTTTAAATATTATATATCTGTTATTTAAAATTCATATGGATTTAGTTTACGGATAAATATTAATAAAATATAATCTAGCACCATAACAAGTTTCACACAAGCGGGCCGGGTCGGATAAACGCATCTACTATTCAAACCAATCACAACCCAAATAATAAATAAAACAAATTTTAAAATACCGATTAATATTGTACGATCGTGCTAGGGTGTTACATTATACCCAATTACAAGAAGAATTTCGTCGTCGAAATTCACGAAATAGGAAAAGACAAGAACAATGAAGATACAGATCTAAGAAAAGAGGTGTAGAAACTTTTGTCAAACTTCGTATTCACATTCCCAAGTAGATTCTCAATGCGAACGATTTCCCCACGAAATAAGCACTAGAGGGGCCACCCTGTTCTTGAGAACCTTTTTCTCGTCGATCCACAATAGCCATCGGTTGCTCTTCATAAGTCAAATCCTTCCTTACTGTCAATTCCGAGTGGTCTAGAACGTGCGTCTCATCTCGAACATACTTGCGGAGTTGAGATACATGAAACACGTCATGAACACCCGCCAAAAATGGTGGTAAAGCAAATCAATAAGTTATTTCTCTAATATGCTCAATGATATCGAAAGGCCCCACGAATCGAGAGCTAAGCTTGTCTCAACTACCAAACTGAATTACTCTCTTAGTTGGTGATATCTTCAAGAACATATGATCACCAACAACAAGTTCTAATGGTCTTCTTCCAGTATCTGCCCAATTTTTTTGTCGATCTTGTGCCACCTTTATATGCTCATGAATCAAGTTAACTTTCTTCACAGTTTGCACAATCAGTTCCAGTCCAAACAATTTTCATTCTCCAATATCATCCAACATACTGGTGTGCGACACTTACAACCATACAATACTTCAAATAGAGCCATCTGTATAGTCGCTTGAAAACTGTTATTGTACGAGAACTTCACTAAATGTAAATGATCCCCCCACAAACCCTTGAACTCTAACATGCAAGCTCTCAACATATCTTCAAGAGTTTGGATCGTTCTCTCAGACTGTCCATCTATATGAGAATGATAGGCTGTACTAAATTTCAAGCGAACTCCCAAACTTTCTTGTAGACTCCTCCAAAAAATATGATAGGAACCGGGTATCACGATCAGAGACGATACTCACTGGTACTCCATGCAATCTTCTGCATGTACCGCTGTGTTAAAGCCTTCGTCGACTGACCCACTTGAAATGGTATAAAATGAGCTGCCTTGGTCAGTCGATCGACAATCATCCATACTGCGTTATTGCCCTTTGGACTCCATGGTAATGCTATCACGAAATCCATGGCTATATGTTCTCACTTCTATTGGGGAATCGGAAGTGGTTGCAACAAACCAGCTACCCTTAGATGTTCGGTCTTGATTTGCTGACACACCAAGCACATCGACACGTAACGAGCAATCTCTCTTTTCATGTCTTTCTACTAAAAGTGTTGTCGCAAAACTTTATATCTCCGTGCCTCCTGAATGTACCGAATATGCCGAATTATAAACCTCCTTCATGACTTCTTCACGAACTTCTCCTTTAGGCATACATAAACGACTTCCATATCTCAAGGAACCATCTTCATAAATCAATAAATCCGTTCGAAGTCTTGCATCTACTTGTCCTCGAAATTTCTACAATCTAGGATCATGCAACTGCGCTGCCTTAATACTATCAATCAACGATGACTATACTTACAACTGCATCAACTGTCTCGAAGAATCTGGTAGTACGAGCTCCAACTCGAGTCTCTGAAAATCCGCTATAATCTCTTTCTGGGAAGTCAACATCCGTATTGCTGGCAACCGACTTAAAGCATTCGGTAACACATTAACTTTCCCCGAATGGTACTTTAGATCAGGATCATAGTCGGCCATCAGTTCCAACCATCTACGCTGCCTCATGTTGAGCTCTTTCAGTGTCAACGCATACTTTAGGCTCTCGTGATCAGTAAATATCTCGACCTTTTCGCCCAACAAGTAGTGTCTCCAAATCTTAGCGCTAAGATAACTGCTGCTAGTTCCAAGTCGTGAGTTGGGTAATTCTTCTTATGAGTCTTCAACTGTCTCGACGCATAAGCTACAACCTTCCCATGCTGTATCAAAACGCATCCCAAGTCTTTTCCAGATGCGTCGCTATGAAAAACTAATCTTCTGGAACTATCTTGCACTGTTTGTTGGGTGTTTTTCGTCATCCCATTGAGATGGGAATGTGTGCGCTTGTCAGGCATGCACAGATTCCCCCTGCCTAGGGCAGGCCGAGGTTTATTGATTGTGAAGGTCCGAATTTCCGGCAGCCGCGGACTAAGCTGCCGTTAATTACCTCTCGCCTTCGAAGCGAGAGAACCTCCGATTGACGGGTAAAACTACTCATGCGAACTCAATGTGCGGTATGCGTGTATTGTGTTTTGAGAGGTCTTGGGTATATCGGGGACCTCACAGAGTTTATGGAGTTAAACTCCTAAGAGATTTTCGGAGATAATGAAAGGGGACCCCTTTCTTCTCTCTTAAGCCCTGGATTTTCTCTTGAGCCTTGAATCTTCCCGAAGTTAGATTTTTGGAGATGTGTCTCCTTTTTCCTCTCTGTAGGCTGGATCTCGGAGAAAAAAAAAAGGTGAGACTTAAAAATCTCCCATTTTAGAGATCTGATGGGAGATCTGAGCTCCTCTTTGTGGGTTTCATGGTGAAAAACTATTACATTTTGGGGAAAAAGAGTGAAACTCTTAATTTAATTTAAAAAAAGAAGAAGCTTTAGAACCTTGAGGAAGGAGAAGGAGATACAGAACCCTAGACTTTTTTGAGAGAATGAAAAAGTTGTTCTTGATTTTTTCATCATGTTTATCTTTATAGGCACGTTTTACATATACCCATTGGGCTTTGCCAAATGGCACTTGTGACACCCATGTCTTATGTGTTTATTTCTTTTTACACATAAGCAATGGGGGTTTACAAAATTTTGGTTTTTTGCCCATTTTGCATACATTTATTTCTAAAAATTACATTTAGACTAATTTATTGCCTTCTTTTTGGCATGGAGCCGGCCTCTTCCATATTTGGTCCTGACTTGGGCATGGGCCCACTTGGCTTGGAGGTGATTGACTTTGACTTGATCGATCGGGTGTAACTTTTGATCCCAACACTGTTAAAATAGGAGCGGCTGTCAATCTTTACTTTAGTGCCTCAAAAGCTAACGCACACTTCTCAGACCAAACAAACGGTATCCTTTTCGTGTTAGCTTGGTTAAGGGTTCTGCTATCCAAGCAAAATTCTCTACACACCTTCTATAACATCCAGCAAGCAAAAGAAAACTTTTGATCTCCCCTACATTCTTTGGTGTCGACCAATCGTGAACGGCTGCAATCTTTTCGGGGTCAACTGCAATTTCATCTTCGGATAAAACATAACCCAAGAACTTCATTTCATTGAGCCAAAACTCGCACTTGCTCATCTTAGCATACAACTTTTCTTGTCTTAACGTCTGCAGTGCGATTCTTTAGTGTTCTTCATGTTGTTCTTTGCTCCTCGAGTAGACCAGAATATCATTAATGAATACCACCATGAACTGATCTAGAAATGGTGAAAAGATCAGATTCATCAAGTCCATAAATATCGCTGTTGTGTTACTAACTACAAATGGCATGACTAAATACCCATAATACCCATATCGAGTTCGGAACGCCATCTTGCAAATGTCTTCCGTTTTCACCCGAACTTGATAACTTGATAGCAAATCCAACTTTGAGAATACTCTGCACCACTGAGTTGATTGAATAACACGCCCATGCGAGAAATTGGATACTTATTTTTGATAGTTACCCGATTTAACTCTCGATAGTCAATACATATTCTCCGCGTGTCATCCTTTTTTTGACTAAAAGAACTGGAGCTCCCTATGGTGAACTGCTGCTACGAATCCAAACCTTCTCTAATAATTCAAAAACTTGTCTTTTTACCTCTTTCAATTCTACCGGTGCCATCGGATAATAAGCCTTCGAAATTGGCGCTGCTCCAAGGATAAGATCAATCGCAAACTCCATATCTCGTTTTGGTGGTAAACTCGAGATGTCCTTGAACACATCTATGAAATCTCGAACCACTATCGGCGCTTCATCTGCAACTTGTTCACGAACTTCACCTTTGAGTACACACAAACAGTCCCCCTCATCGTGAATTTACAAGTATGTTCTAAGATATGTGGGTTATCAACCCACCACACTTCCGCTGCGCTACTTTGATAAATTAAGACGGGTCTGTCAGAACTTCTTTAATGAAACATCTTATACTTGATCGACCTTGAAGCGGTCTGTACCAGCTCCTGCTGGGGTCAATCTTGAACTACAACAATCATCGTATGCTTTCCGTGTTTCTCCTAGTTCTTCGAAATGCAGACGGATTGGTCAATACGGGACCATGGAAAAAATATAACGTGGTCGTTGGATTCAAGTTCACGATAAGACATAAATTCGTAAGCAATGAAACCGAGAGAAAGACAAGTAGTACAACGAACATAAGTCAAGGAAAATGAGTAAAAATATGACTCCAAATTACCTAAATAGAGTGCCGCATTGTAACCATACCACGGTACATAATTACAATCACATAACTCCATTCAAGTCCAAATCCTACTATCAGAATCGAAGAAATAAGAGGGAAGAAACAATAAAGAATCATGAGGATTCCAAGCCGAGATACAATGTCATTTCTACATCGTCGAGATAAAAAAGTTTATAGAAAGGATAAGATTCAAGAATTTGAATGATAAGGCAATAATATGGCAGGACATGTTTCTAAAATTCTGGATCTTAAGGACAATATATTGGGTACCATACCCAACTACAAATTGAAGCAAGCCCAGCTAAGCTAAATCTATGCTCTGGTACTAACAAAACATTGTCACGCCCCGCTTCCCAAAATACGTAAATACGGTACGTGACAAAACCAACAATGCTATCTACGGTAAGAAAATATCCTCTCATAGTCATATTACGGCCGTCAAAAAATAATCAAGAACAAAAATAGAACTATCCATCTATAAACATGTCCAATAGCCACAAGAATGATAACAGGAAACAGTAGCGGAAGCAATAAAGATCCAAAGAATAACTAACCATCAATACGAGCTACATCAGTGAAATGATCGGTAGTCCTGTCGAAGTACTCACGTGCTAAGTCAAGTATTTGGGCCATGCAAAACCCAGACGTCAGTACGTCATAACTATCATATTAATAAAAATAAACTGAACAGTTTGCTATAAAGGATGTCACGTGTAAAATAAGATATGAGTATAGATAAACAATCACGGGTATTATAACAGCAGGCTATAAGCATGTCACATGTATCCTAAAGTCTGTGTTTCTAGGTTAACTACCCTACAGGTATTTGAAACCAATGAATGTACTCCTCCATGTAACTCAAAAGTATATATCCTGTTACCTCCGGGATCACGGTTCAAGATGTATGAATTAAGAATGATTCTGTTCCGTTACTCCCGAAACCACAGATCAAGTAATATCCTTCTAAATTACACTTCAGTTACACTTTTGATTTCCCTATTTCCCCAGGTTTTGTTTTCCAAGTCAGGTATGAATATAAAATCTATCCAATACCGACACAGGAACATGCAGGTACAGATTATGTTTATCTAGACAACGGGTCATGTCCATCAAGAGAACAAGTCAGGATTGTTGGTATCAGTAAGTATTACAGGCAAGTGTGTACCGGCAAGATAACAGTAATAAGATAATAGAATGTCGTGAACCATTGTACAAGCATGTCAGGGATGATATTATCAATCAAGTAAGATGTATATATCACAGTCACATATCACATACAAGTCCTAGTGTAAAGCAGGCAATATGGTCATCAATATATTGGTAATCTTGAACTGATATAGATTACCAAGTCATGTCATGTTAAAGGCTAATTGCAACGGTTCAATTTGTTTTGAACAAGTGTGCAAGTTAAATGAGTAAATTCTAATATCGATAAAACAAATTACCATATGGTTTCTAGTAATAGAATTAATAGTATGTACATTGAATATTTTATAAAAAATTATCTAGATGCGTTACATGAATTAGCAACCATGCACATATCCACTACTACAAGTTCGTACATCAATTTAACCGTATTAAAATAATCTTTTGTCAGAATTATCAAATATTGTTAATTAGATATACCTACATAAATATTATAAATTAAACTTATTTATTATAAAATAAACTTATTATTGTTAACTAATTAACGATGCACGGATTGTATAGTTAGAAACAGTTATAATAATAATAATAGGTATATTTACGATGATATATGTTTATAAATATAATTATAGCATGTTGCAAGTTGTAAGCTTGCTTGGATACGGATAGAACATGAGCGAATCAATACGGATACGAACACGACGAACACTAAAGGACGGCAAATACGAAGCAAGACTAAACTCGAAGGCTCCGAGATGAGATCTGAACTTCTGGCGATATTTATCTCAGCAAAGATGGTGTTGGCGATCACAAAGAAATGGCGAACCTGGGCGGCCGGAGTTAGGGTTTTGATGATCGGCAGAAGGTTTTGAGTTGCCGTGGGGTGTAGGCAAATGCAGGAGACGATGGTGATGGAATCGATGATGATGAAGGAGATGGCGACGAGGGTTAAAGGACGCCGGTGGTGAAGTCGGGGTCACGGATTGAAGGCGATGAGGTCAGGGTCGACGGTGGAGACGGGAAAGAGAGGTTGTTGATGGTGGTCGGAGGTTGAGGGCAAGGTGATCGGAGTTGGGGACAAGAGAGAGTCGACCATGAAGAAGAGAGGAAAAAGGAGGGTGAGCAGGAGAGAGATGCGAAGGAGAGCGAGAGAGTTTTTTATAAAAGAAAAAATATAAATATATTATATAGTTTAAGTATATTTATATATGTATATAGTTTATATATAACTAACAATATTCTAAAAGGTATTACAAATCTCCGATCCATCTCCACTAAATCTCATGGAAAAATATATTGGAAATAATATACACCATGTAGCTTCCTTAAACCATAATTTAAAGGGTTGAAATAATATATTCTAATCTAATAAATATCTAGTATCTAGGATGTTAAAGATTTAGGCGTAATAAATAATAGTCAACAAATAACATGAGATATTTAAATAACATGATGACAATTAATATATGAAAATATCGCTAACGTATGGCTATCAGAAAATATATGTATATATTTTAAATATTATATATCTGTTATTTAAGATTTATATGGATTTAGTTTACGGATAAAAATTAATAAAAGATAATCTAGCACCATAACGGGTTTCACGCAAGCGGAACGGATCGGATAAACACATTTACTATTCAAACAAATCACAACCAAAATAATAAACAAAACAAAATTTAAAATACTAATTAATATCGTACGATCGTGCTAGGGTGTTACATATTTATTCTTCTTACAGATAATTCAATCAAAAATGATAAATTTGCGTTGAAAAGATAAATAATTTTACATGCAAAATCAACTTCAACATTTTTCCCGCACTTGCAAAACTAGTTCAATGAAAAAGCAATATACTGTGATGGTTTTATCAAGTGTGATGGTTTTATCAAGTCTAGCACGTAGCAATTATTAATTTTATGATTATCAATTTACAATTCTAGGTGCTAATAGGCAAATAGGGTAAGCAATCTTCAATTTAAAACGATATCAAGTTGTTTGCAAAAAATAAATAAACACGCGCGCTTGCGCACTCACTCACTCTCTCTTATAAGGATGGTTTATTATTTCGCATAACAGCTGTGTTAAGCCCAGTTCAGCCATCAGGAGCCAACTTCGAGAAAGGATCCAGTGACAAGAAACCCTTTTTACCAAATATTTTATGTCACAGTTTAGGCAGTAGAATTAATCACGCATGCATGCTATGGAGGCCCTGCCGGAGTGCCAGAGTTGAGCACGAACCCCTACTTGAGCTGGTAAACCTCTTTGCCATTGTTTTTGGGTTTCATGTTCATGCACATAGAGTGAGGAAGCCGATAACATTGGCCCTCCCATTGGCGTTTGGTGTGAATCCCTGTGCCAATGATTAGGACCGATACGGCATTGTTCATCTTTCTCTACGATTAAGTGTTCAGCGTGGATTCCAGAACGTAGTTTCAGTGGAATGAACCAAGTATTGCTAGGCCTAGAACCTAAACACGGCTTGTTCAATGTGAATTCGCACAGGCTAGAATCCTTTATTCAGTGTAAATCCCTATTGGTGGGCTTATATAAGGCCTTTATGCTGGCTTGCCTGAATTCGGCTGCTAAGTCGGTCATGATGTTTCTTCGTTAACTCATAAATGTGATGCTTATGCGGGCATTCGATTACTTTATAGTAAACTAATACAATTATTTGAATGCTTAATCCATATGGTTATGCTGATCACTGAATTTTATTCCCATTTCTTGTTGAACTTCTACTACAATACTTATGTGCGTGCTTGGATAAATGGGAGCATAAACTGAAGTAAGTCCCAAGGAAGAATGTTCTCCCCTTCCCTAAAACTATCATGAATATTTCATAAAAGAGGTTGTCTTGCTTTAATATATAATTAATATAAGGACGCTAATCATAGAGAATAATTATAGCAGCAGAAAATTTATTTCAAATTTCAACTAAGATACCGTTTTCGACATCTGGTGCAAGCACTAGAGCAGTTTAAATTAGAAATAACTACAGAATAACCTCGTGTTGAAGATGTAGCTTTTATGAGCAATACAACAAGGTGAGATAAAATTAACAGAATATACAAAAAAGGATTCACTAGAATTTCTATCTTATAAATAAATATATTTAATATTTATCATAATGAAATCTTACAGTTAAGATTCTGAAAATTTATCTATATAATTTCACATCACAAGGCATACCTCTCTCTTGCATTTCTTGCTCCAGAGCAAGTGCCTTACTTACATCTCCTGAATTCGCATATGCTTTCATCATCAATCTGTACATCTCAACATCGGGAGCCAAATTCTCCTGTAACATTTGGTTATACAACTTCCCAACTTCTTGCATCTTTCCATCATTACTCATTGCGCTTATTAACGCACGATACGTGACAATGCTTGGTTTAACACCAACCTCCGTCGTCTCATCATGCAGCTCCAAAGCTCTATCCACACCGCCATTACTGCAATACGCCAAGATTAGAGTGTTATATGTGCTCACATCAGGTTTCAAACATTCGCCTTTTAACTGATTCATTAGCCCCTCGGCTTTGGACAAAAGCCCATTTGCACATAGAACTTTCATAAGAGAGTTGCATGTTATAACACTCGGAGAAACCCCATTTTTTTCTCATATCATCAATTAGCTCGCAAGCTTTTTCTCGATTCCCCGACTCACTATATGCATCTATAAGTATGTTGTATAATTGAATGTTTGGTGAGATTTCTCGAACGAGCGTATCTTGGAATAGTATTTTAGCTTCACTAAGCTTCCTCGTCTTGCAAAATGCATTAATGAGAGACCCATAAGATACAATATTAGGCTTGGGCCCAAACTTCTCTTTCATCTCCTCGAGAATTTCGAAACACCTCTCGAATTTTCCAGCTCTTTCATACCCATCGATTACTATTGAATGTCTGTATGCTCGGAGCCACTCTGTTCTTCTCCATCTCTATCACTAACTCTTCAGCCTCGTTCATCCTCTCTAACTTACACAACCCATTTATCAATGAATTATAAGTGATCGACTCGAGTCCTAATCCTAACAAGCCCATTCTCATTGCTGCTTCAAATGCGCCCGTAATATCACCGACGTGACAATAGCCATCAACAAGTGTGTTATAAATAACTTTCGTCGGAACCAACCCCTTCTCCACTAATCTCCCTAAAATTTCCTCTGGTTTCAAGACCTTTTGATTTTTACACGATATATTCAACAATATGCTACAAGTATAACTATCAAATTCAAATCCTTTCCTTACGGACTCATCAAAAATCACGACAGCTCAATCCAAATCCTTAGTACTCAAAAGCCCATCGAAAATAATACTATAAGTGAACCCATCGGGCACGAGCCCATTTCTCTGCATCTCCTCCAGCAGCTTGCAACTCTCCTCCATTCTTCAGGCTTTACAAACCCCATGCATCAATCCATTGTAAGTAATCACATTCGGCTTCAACCCCAAACCGATCGTTCGATCCTTAATCCCAAAAGCTTTATCCAAGTTCCCAACTTTACAATACCCATCGATCATACTGTTATACATAACTTGATTCAGGGAAACTCCTCTCTCAAAAATTTCATCGAACAGTTTCTCTGCACCGATTCCTCGCTTCGCTTTCCACAACCCTGAGATCAACACGTTATATGAAAAACGATCGGGTAAAATCCCATCTTCCTTCTTCATTTCCTCAAACAAAGCCAATGCGCCATCGAGGTCACTGGATTTGACGCAAGATTGTATCGCCTTGTTGTAAGCAAACACATCGGGTCGAGTCCCCGAGGATCCGGTCCGAGTAAAGACGGAAAGTGCATCGGGGTATCGCCGAACCGAAACTAGGGTTTCCAAAAGGAGGTTGATTGAAGCCAGAGAAGGGAACGGATGTCGATTTTGGCCAATGTGGTCGAGGATTTCAAAAGCGGGATCGGGGAGCTTGAGCTGGGCACAGCAGGTGACGAGGAGGCTGCTGAGCTGGGGTAAGGAGGAAGGAGGAGACGAGACCGACAGAGATTGGTAGAGTTGGGATGGGGACTTGAAGCAAGGGTTAGGGTTTTGGAGGATTAGGGTTTCGGCGAGCTTGGAGCGGCATGGAAGCTGTTGGCGCTCAGGAGAGAGATGAGCTCTTCGATGCTTTTGAGGTTGGGTGAAGCTTGAGAGCTGAGGGGTTTGGGGAAGACGAACGACGTCACCATGTGTTTGATTGTTTCTTTCATAAAAAAGTTTGGATTTTATTTTTTTTCTCCCAAAAGTGGGGATTTTGGTTTCAAAAATGCCCAAGCCCGCCCCACTTTAAATCCGTCTGCTTGTTTGGCATCAATATCTAGATGTTGTGGATTCCATAATTTTGTCTTTTGGAGGGACTGTGCAAGGATTTCAGGGCCAGTAGGTAAATTATTACTAGGTTCGTTACAATATTAGGCATTTTCAAGCGACAATACCATTTCATCGATTCTCGTGCAACTTTATTTTGCAAATAAGGTTACATAGACAAACGAATAGTGCACTTTTCGTATGCTCGGCTTCCTTATAAATCAATTGCTATCTTTACTGTTATAACTACAAGTTCTTAGATAATGCTATTAATCAACAAAATAAAATATAAAAAAAACGAAAAAATTCCATTAGCTAACTTAGAGAATTGGAGATGTGCATCTCATCCACCAGAAAAGACAAAAGAAAGAAAATTGAAAAATCGCCGGCCCTTCCCTCTCATTCTTTACTCATTCTCTCTCATTTTCAAAACCATAAAAATAAATATGCCTTACAAATTTACACATAAGCCATCTTATTTTTGTTATTTTGTAAAACTTATAAATTTCTCAATTCTAACATTACCACCAACCACATCCATTTAATCTAAATTCAGAAAAACTCTAGACATTCATAGAGATTTTCATGTAATGACCAAGATTAAAAAATTTGCACTTTCGATATAAGCTGTTTAAAATACACACGAGTGCAAAAATACTCGCAGTGGTAAAGGACGAGGGTTTTTTAAGCAATTAGCCCTTATATTAGTATATTGCAACTCGCTGTTGAGAAATTTCTGAGTTTTATCTATTTCAAATACGCGCAAAAAAGAAAGGATCCTGGGCTCCAATCGAAGCGCCACAATTTCTTGATTTTGGTATAAATTCTACACAAATCTCTTCTCTATTCTTATAATCTTTTTTATGTTTATCTTTTGATAATTTTGATTTTTTTTTTATTTGAGGACAAAACCTGGGGTTTTTAGTGAAATATAATTGTTTGCCATAGAGTGGCTAAATCACCCAAAAACCTAAATTTTAATCTAATCTCGATCACCCAATTCGAAACTACAATAAATGGGGCATTTTTAGCTTGAAAGGATGATTCAATGGATAACATTTGCTTGGATTTCTTAATTCCGTTGAAATTGAACACATCAATTGGAAACCCTAGAAATGGCAAACCCTAAAATTCGAATCCCATGAAGCCCTTTTCTGGAATTATGAAGGGGCTGAATAAGAAGGCAAGCCAATCGGTTGTCTAGGACTATGATGAGCCCCTCTCTTGTCGTAGTTGCCTGAAACAGGAATTTGGTACTTATCCGGAGAGGGTTGATTGATGTCAAGTTGATAGCCGGTCGTAGAACCTTGTCAGATCTTCACCGGAGCTTTGTTTTATAGCCGACCCATTTGGATGGGGAAATGCTTAGATGATGATAAACAAGAAAGCTAATTTATAAAGGTCGTAGTATTATATATTTGAAAATCACCAAGTTCATGATATCCACTGGGAATTTAGTGAAAATCAGCCGAAATTAAATTAGAGGGGCTAGGGTTACTAACGAATGAAATCGGCTCCTTGTTCGCTGGTAAACAGTTATTTTGGTATCCTGTATTTTTTTATGTGTAGTTAAAGTATTGAGTATGTTTCGAATAATTTAATAATTATTATCTTTCCGGGGCTATGATATATCTGATTTAGTTCATATACAAGGCCATCGACAAAAGATTGAAAGTTTTTCCTGAAGCACTTGATTAGCATTGAGGCATGGTGCTCACAAATTTCAGCGGCACTGGCATCGGTTTCGGTATTGAATTTTAACCATATTGCAGGTTTTCGAATAGCTTTTTTGGTCGTTTATATCTCATTTCTTGTTGCAGGTTTCGGGGTTGGCTGTGGTTTTGGAGTTGGATGGGGCTTTGGAGGTCATTTCCTTCTCTCTATTTTTCATAAATACCTTCAATGACTATGATAATAATTTTGAATGAGAAGATAAAATCTCTGTAGATCTAATAATTGAGACCAGACCTTTAGTTCTTATGATTATGAACCTTACAATGTTCTTACACTTCTAAAAATTTCTCAACGAAATTTCAAACAACAGTCAACTATTATTTTGTTGCAAAATTGATATACCATAACTTTGAAAGGATAAAAATAGATGCCCGTATAGAATAACAACATTTCATGAATTTGAGTTAGTTTTCAATGATTTGGAACATAACACAATCAGAGTCGCATTTGTTGAACATTGCACTTGAATTCTTGAAGATTGCAACTTCTCATCCCTTGTATCGATCTTCAAGCTTATACTTGGACACCCTTTAGTTTTCTTTTAAATCTTTTAGTAGACTGCGCCATCAATATATTAAAGTATAAATTTATGTTTAAGTTTTGCTTAACAAATTTCTCTCTGAATTTCTTGCCTCATATTAAACTTCTTTTCAGTCTGCTTATTGGTATTTTATCTACTACAGGAATGCCCCTACATGCTTTTGGTCTCGGCATAGGTAAACTCATTATCACTTACAATTTCTTCAGCGCTTCTCTATAAATTCTTTAGGCATACTATCCTAAGTATTTTTAGCTATGAGCGTTTTTCAGTCAACTACCCTAAAGTTTTTTTTGGGTAATAACAGTGAGCTCTCTTACTGTGACATTTAGGGGTTTTTTAGAAAAATCAACACTCTCTCAAAACCAAAGATTAGGGCTGCTAGACAAGTCGAACTCGAGCGAGATGGGATCGGCTCGTTTAGTATTGGCTCATCTTGAGTTCGGCTCGAGTTCGATCCCGACTGAAACATTAGGCTCGTGTTCGTTTATTTAATGAGTCGAGGTCGAACGAGCTAATGAACCCTTAACGAGACGTCTTTTGGAACTCAATTTTTTGATTTTGTGCCCGCTTTCTTTGAATTGGAGCTTGATGTTTTTGATTTGTGGAGATCTTCTTGTAGGACTTCAAAGAAAAACCGTCGTTAGAGGAGATTTTTTTTGAGGGTTTCGAAGTTAGAGCTACAGACTTTTCGAGTTTGGGGCTGAGAAAAAGGGTTAAAGTTTTCTTCAAGTCGAAGGCAGAAAATTCGGGCTTGATATGAAAAGAGAGGAGTAAAAATAAAAAGTTATGTATATAATATGGGATGTTGGCTTGAGCTTTAATAATGGGTATTCGGTACTATTATGCTATTGGGTGTTCGGTACTTTTAGAATATTGGGTATGCGTTTAATATTTAAAACATATAATATAAATGAATCTAACTCGAGCTGTTAATGAATGAGCCAGTTTCAGTACGAGTTCGGCTTGTTTACGTAACGAGTTGGGATTTTGGCTCATTAACAAGAACTTGATTCGATTAGCACCCCTATCTCGCTCTTTAATTCAATTTTTCATTCTTTAATGAAATTAAGAATCAATCAAGTCTCCCTAAGTAGGATTCGAATCGAGCTGTTTCACTCTCGACGATGAAGCTAAGGGGCTGTTTTGTTGCAGGATTATGGAATTTGGATTCCAAAAATAGTACGGTTGAAATTTCTGGATTTGGTAATTTGTTGTTTGGTTAGTTTTGGATTCCTAGTATTGGATTTGTAGATCCTTGTAATCTTTGTTTGGTTGGTGGAAAAAATTGGGATTTGGATTTATGGATTTTAGAGAGAGAGAGGATTGTTAAATAAATAAAGTGCATGGGCCCCATCTAAAAGTACAATGAATAGTGCCAAATCCTTGAGAATCCTTGAAAATTTTTAGGATTCATGAATCCTTCTTTTGTGGTGGGCCCCCCATACAAAACAAAGGAATCCTAGAAATCCTAATCCTGCAACCAAACACAAAATTGTGGAATCCTAGGATTCCACAATTTTGTGTTTGGTTGCAGGATTAGGATTTCTAGGATTCCTTTGTTTTGTATGGGGGGCCCACCACAAAAGAAGGATTCATGAATCCTAAAAATTTTCAAGGATTCTCAAGGATTTGGCACTATTCATTGTACTTTTAGATGGGGCCCATGCACTTTATTTATTTAACAATCCTCTCTCTCTCTATCTCTCTCTAAAATCCTCAAATCCAAATCCTATTTTTTTTCCAACAACCAAACAAAGATTACAAGGATCTACAAATTCAAAACCAACCAAACAACAAATTACCAAAGCCAGAAATTTCAACCGTACTATTTTTGGAATCCAAATTCCATAATCCTGCAACCAAACAGCCCCTAAAGGGAGTTTGCTGGGATAAAAAAACTTTACAGCTGTTTACTGATAAATAGTGATAGTTAGGGGGTTTTTAAAGTGAGATTTTACCTTCTTTTCTTTTTTGAAAAGAAACTCACTATTTTATGTTATTTGTTTGAAGGGGGAGGTTGTGGAGTTGGACTTGGCCTCGGCTGGGGCTTTGGAACTGCGTTTGGAAGTCAATACCGGTCTTCTAGGGTCATGTTTCATGGGATTGAATATGAGAAAAAGAGTGCCAAAGAGTTATCTTCTGCACAAAATTCGGCAAAAGCTTTTCCAATGGGTTAGTTGATGCACTCCATTGTCAAATAAATTTATGTTCAGAATTTGATTCCCTGTATGCATCTTGTTTCCAACATTTCATAAATCATTCGAATTACATACTATCGGCTTTGTTTTTGCATTAAATGTATGAAAAATTCAAGACTAAATCGAATAATCCGTCTTTGGGAATAGGTGGCAACCGCTTTAAATTTACAACTTGTTATAGATTACTATTGTGAATAATTCATTCATTTCTACTTCTCAACCAACAGCAACATTACTGTTGGATGACTAGATTGGATATATTCAAGAATCTTCATTAGCCAAGTACTTTGAATCATGTGCATGTTTGTGCAGATGTTTTTAGCCTAATTATATGACTAAAACTTGCCTAATCAATAAAAAAAATCTGCCACTAGACTCACCTATCATCCTTACTTGATATATTTTATATCCGACATTTCCAGGTTATTGTGCGGTATTTTTTGTCCCATATTTTTTGTTGAATTGCAACTCGAATTTGACCTCCTACAAAACGGAGATCAATCGAAAAACGTTATTCAATCAAAGGTCCAACTAATTACCCTGTCTGTATTGTTAATAGGCAGGTACAAAATAACCCCACTAGTTCAAATCCGTATCATTTAATGGCCTAAGAACTGTAAATATGAGAGAATAAGTAGAAATAGATAGGTATATGATTCAATGGTGCTAAAACCAAGTTTAATGAATAAAAAAATCTTTAATGAATTAATGAAATCTTCAATCAAATCCACACCTACAAACAATTCATTCCTCCCAAAAAAAAAATTCAAATTCTATCAACATCCTCACACACCTCTAAAAGAATGTGAGAGGATATATCATAGTTCTGGAGAGTCCACTGCAATCAAATATATCTTCGATGTCGGGATAATTTATGGGCTTTCTGTGTGATATGGATGATAAGCAGTGGAAATCTGATTCGCACCGAAGAGAAACCAGATCTCTTCAGAGGAGACGCAACTTCTTCGAAGGGTGAGGGCTTTGCACTTCCTCCCCATCCTCCACAAACTCGAACTCCTCTGTCGCTGGTAAATTCAAATCAAAGTCTCTAACACCACCACTACCACTATTACTGCTTGCATAGTAACCCGACGAACTATCCCAATAATGGCATCTCTTATGCCCGCCTAAAGCCTGCCCCGTCGCGAAACTCCTATAACAAATGTTACATCGATGCGCTCCCGATGAGTCGGGAGCGGACCCAGACGAGACGGTCTTAATCGGCTCGAGCCCGATAGGCGGTCTCCGATGGCTCGACTTGTGCCCACCAAGAGCTTGATATGAAGAGAAAGCCTTGTTGCATATGCTGCACTTGTAAGATGAGCTCAATGGAGGTGAAGGGGTAAGCATTTGAAGGCAAAGGGCAATGAGCTGGTCTTGTGTTGGGACAAATTGGAGACTAGCCATGAAGAGAGAGAGAGAGAGAGAGAGAGAGAGAGAGTTGAGGATTTGTTTTTGTGTTTGTTGTGGAGAAGAGAAGATGTGTGAGCTTGTATTTATAAATGAGTGGAAATATTTCAGATGAAGTGATGAGATGAGAAGTTTCTTGATGGTGTTGAGGTGACTGCGTTTTGAGTTTAAATAATGGAGAGGAGAGGGAAAATGTTGAACACGTGTTGTTGACCTTTTTGATTTAGCACCATGTTGTTGAAAGTTTGAAGAGAGGGGTCAAAGGGAGTTTGATTAATGTTTTAGTGGTCATTAAACTAGATTTCATGTGGGGCCTATTTGGATTATTTTGCCCTCTAATCTAATTTGATGAAAAGGAGAGGAACCGGTGTATTTTAACTGGGCTTAATTCTAAAATACCTTAAACCTTCAAGTTAAAATATGAGAAACCCTAAAAAACTTTTAAAATATACAAGAAACTACCAAAAAAACTTTCAAAAACTACGATAAATTCCAAAAAATCAGGTGTCACGTCAGCAATAAATAGCACAAAACTGCATATCATTGGGGTTTCTCGTAATTTCGAAATCATTTAGGGCTACTTCTTCTTTTTTGATGAAATGCATTTGGAGTTAACATTTGTGACAATATATGGTCCTTTCATGGTAATCCATCAAGCCCATCATTTATACAAGTGAGATTTTTTTTTCCTGTTGGTTTATTGCCGTGGTATGAAATTGTAAAGCATATAATTTGATATTAAAATCTTGAAGATGTTGCACAAATCAATCATACATAGGAATTTTGATTTTATTCTTTATATACATTTTTAAAAAAAAAATAAGAGCAGAACTCAAAATCTCTTCTCATAACTTTATATACATTTTTATTAGGGAAAAGAGACAACTCCCTGCACAAAAAAATCTAGTGAAACACTCCGAAAATCAAAAAAGTTATAGGTTTAAGTCTCTATAGTGCAACCAACCACTTTTTACTTTTTAATATTTTCATATTACCCGTGTCAACTTCTGACAGATAATTGCTACAATTAGTAAGCAAACTGCTACATTTAGCAGATACACTGCTACATCTTATATATGTAGCAGTTATTTGCTAGTGTAGCAGTTATGTAAACTGCTGCATTGGATAAACGTAGCAATTATATACTAAGTGAAGTATTTAATGTAGCAATTTACCTTATAAATGTAGTAGTTATTTGCTCGAAATCGACAAGGGTAATATGAGAATATTGTATTAAGTAAAAAATGGTTGGTTGTACCATAGTGACCTACACCTATAATTTTTTGGATTTAGAGAGTTTTTCACTGGACTTTTTTTATCATGAGTTATTCATATTGTTTTTCAAACCTAGAGAGTTAGGCCTAATTTTCCTTTTTTATTTTATACATGTACATCACACGTGCAAAACATAGTCACATAATTCGCGAATTATTCGTCGAATTCGCGAATAATTCGTGAATTTTTGATCAGACGAATTAATCTCCGAATTAATCGCCATTGCCGAACTGGCCGAATAATTCGCGAATTATTCGCGAATTATTCCCGAATTATGTGAAAAATAACGAATAATTCAAAAAAATAACGAATAATTCACAAAATCAAAACCTAGCGTCTCATATATTAATTTATTGCTCGAAATCCTTCCCGAACATTTCCCGAACACTTACCGAATCTTTTCCGAATACCTGCCGATTTTTTCCGAATAGTTCTCCGAATCCGAATTTTCGACCTCGCCGAATTATTCCCGAACGACGAATTTGTGACTATGGTGCAAAACACTGGTGTTTTAAAACCAGAGTTAATTTTAACCAGCATGTACAAAAAACTTCATGTTTAAGTTCCATGAGTATCATTTATTATTTTTTCGATATCCTAATACCATTCTTATAACTAGTACTATTGTAAAACAACTACTGCATTTAGCAAATAACCGACTATCCTTCATGTGTTCATGTTTCTTCGAACAACCATCCATTTTATATATTGTAGTTGTCTTATGAATGTAGTAGTTATTTGAAAAATATAAAGATTAACTTGTAAATCTAATAGTTATCGTATAAATATAACGGCTCGCTCCTAAATGTAGTAATTATCTAACAAGTGTAGAATTTTTCTGCCAAGTAATTACAAGGATAGTATATGGATATCGAAAAAATAAAGGTGGTTGGTGTACTCGTGTGATATAAACCAGTCCTTTTTTAATGATACGTAGTTTTCACAAGGTTTTTGGATATAGATTTAAAATATTCTTGAACTTGCCGTTTTTAAAGATATTGAGTTTTTCACAAGTTTTTAAAACATAGGGGATTAAACCTGCCGTCTTTTTAAAAATAGGGAGTTTTGTTGCCTTTTAGCCTAAAAAGCTAAACCCATTTTTCCTCCTAAAATGTCCCCCCTCCCCCCTCAAAATCAATGATGGGAGAAAGCAATTAATTATTCTTTGGTCCAAAGGTATAATTATTTATAGGGTAAATTGCCAAAATCCCTGAGCACTTTTTTTCCGTTGTCAAAAACCTCCCGGTCTCAAAATGTTAGTCAAAACCCTCATAAAAAAAGTTTTTAGTTATTAAGAAAATCCTTACATATGATTGTTGGGGTCAAAAATTGCACCCACAGTCGAGATCAAAATGTCAAAGTCAAAATTAACCCCCAAGCAAATGGGTCCGAGCCCAACTGGTCCAAACTCAAGCATGGGGCCGCCCCTCCCATCCCAAGAAATGCGAGAAAATATAATAAAATGGATTTAATATGTAATAAGTATGGATGATGTTTAAAAAATAGGCTAAAAGTCAATTTTTTAAAATCCAAGGGCTTAAATGCAAAACATATAAAGGTATTTAAACCCACCATATGATGAAACGAACAAGTTTTTCTCCTCTCATAAAATTTGCCAGGGTTTTGAGGCTCAATCAGAAAAGCGGCAAATCTTTCTTTTTCATTTTCTTCTTCAGGAGAACCCATAAAAACAGCTCATTTCTTTTAGCAAACCTAAACAAAACTATGTCCAAAATCCAAAATAAAAGAAAAGTCATTGTCTTTCTGCATCAGATCTAAGGAAAATGGTAGAAAGAGAACTCTTGGGATGAAAGCCAAGCAAGAACCATGGAAGATGAACCATAGTGAATCCCATTGGTTTCACCTCAAAACTTAAAAACTCGATGACTTTAGAGGGAAAGTTCATAGCTTTCACCAAACGAGCGCCGCTGAATATTCCAAAAGATCCATGGAAATATGGGTCACGACCCATGTTCCCCATCAAATGCGAACATGGAAAACGCCTATGTTCAACTTCGGAACCCCCTGCAGAGTGTTTTTCGTCATCTTATTGAGATAAGATTACACATCGCTTGTCAGGTGTATTACAGATTCCCCCTGCTTAGATTAGGCCGGGGTTTATTGATTGTGGGGATCCGAATCTCCGGCAGCCGCGGACTAAACTGTCATTAATTACCCCTTAATTTTGGAGCGAGAGAACCTCCAATTGACGGGTAAAATTGGTCATGCGAACTCAATATGCAGTGTGTGTTGTGTTTGAAAGTGTTTTGGATGTATCGGGGGCCTCGCAGAGTTTATGGGGGTCTCGCTACACGGATAGCGGGCTGGGGGTCAAAAGGGCTAGCAGCCCTCTTGCGAGGTGCCGGAGAGTGCCCCGTTAGAATTTTTTTAACGGGGAAGTATTTTTAATGGGGAACGTTTGGGAAAAAAAGGGGTGATGAGCGTTTTAAGGACGCGTGAAACAACACGTGACCGCTGGGTGCCAGCGGGTCACGTGCGTGGCGCGTGGGCGCTGGATGCCAGCGGGTCACATGTCAGGCAGGTGGGCGCTGGACGCCAGCGGGTCACGTGTCAGGCAGGTGGGCACTGGACGCCAACGGGTCACGCGCGCAGCACGCAACCACTGGGGGCCAGCGGGTCATGCACGTGGCCGTTGGATGCTAGAGGGTCAAGTCAGCGGCAGGCGATCGCTGGACGTCAGCTGGTCACCTGCGCGGCACATGACCGCTGGAAATACTAGCGGAAGAAGGGGATTAGGCCCTGGGCTGGGAGTTGAACTCCCGGTAGTTTTTTGGAGTTAAACTCCTAGGGAAGAAATTAGATATGGATTTAGAGTTAAACTCCCAAAAGGCTTGGATTTAGAGTTAAACTCTTAAGAGGTTTGGATTTGGAGTTTAACTCCTAAACGGTCTGGATTTGGAGTTAAACTCCTTTGAGGATTTGGATCTTAGAGTTGAACCCCTTAAAGATTAATTTGGAGTGAAACTCCTAAAGAATTTAGATCTTGGATGGTAAAAGGAGGTCTCTTTTCGTTCTCTTCGAGCCTTGGACTTCCCTAAAATGGATTTTTCTGAGATGGGTTCCTTCTTCCTCCTCTCTTTATATTGGATCTTGGAGAAAAGGGGACGTTGAGATTAAAAATATCTCTTTTAAAGATTTGACGGGAGATCTGAGCTCCCCTTCAAGAGTTTTATAGTGAAAAACTATTCCTTTTGGGGAAAAAAGAGTTAAACTCTTAATTTAATTCAAAAAAAAGAAGAAGGATTAGAATCTTGAGAAAGGTGAAAGAGTTACAGAACCCTAATGTTTTTTTAGGGGAATGAATAATCTTTTATTTCATCATCATGTTGCCTTATATAAACTTACAAATTTACACATAGCCCCTTGGGATTTATAAAATTTTGGGTTTATACCTATTTATTTTATATTCATGCATGAAAATTACATCTAACCTATTTATGGCTTGATAATTATTCCTTTGGCATGGGGAGGGCCGGCCTTTTCATGCTCGGGTTTGACTTGGGTATGAGCCTACTGACCGAGGCTTGGTCCCACTTGACTTGGAGTTGACTTTGACTTTAACTTAGTCAACCGGAATGTAATTTTTAACCCCAACAAAGTACCCATCATTAATAAATGCACGCCGCGTATATGAGTTGTGTGCATGAAATTAATGGATCTTATTCCGTGGGCATAATTCCGGAAGTGGAGTATCATTTCGGGGGCGAAGCATCATTCCGGGAGCATAATTCCGGAGTTTGAAGCATCATTCCGATGTACGGAGTATAATTCCAGGAGCATAATTCCAGGATCGGAGTATCATTCTGAGGAGCATAATTCCAGGGATCGGAGCATAATTTCAAGGTCGGAGCATCATTCTGAAGAGCGGAGCATTGTTCCAGGAGCATAATTACAGGGTCGGAGCATCATTCCAAAGAGCGGAGTATAATTCCAGGAGCATAATTCTCGGATCGGAGTATCATTCCGAATAGCGGAGCATAATTCCAGGGGGAGAATATTCTGAGACGAAGCATAGTTTCGACGAAGGGGTTGATTCCGAGGAGAAGTATAATTCCAACAGGGAAGGTAGATACTCCGTGGTGAAGCATGATTTTTAAACAGAGTACATTCTGAGACGGAACATGATTCTGACGCGGAGCAAGACATTCTAAACAAAATATAGTTTCGATGCAGAGCTTGATTCCAAAGCGAAGTATAATTCCGACAGGGAAGGCAGATACTCCGTGGTGAAGCATAATTTCGACACGGGGTACATTCTGAGATGAAGCATGATTCCGACGCAGAGGTTGAATCCAAGGTGAAACATAATTTCGACAAGGAAGGCAGATACTCCGTGGTGAAGCATGATTTCGACACGAGGTACATTCTAAGACGAAGCATGATTCCGACGCAGAGGTTGATTCCAAGACGAAGCATAATTTCGACAGGGAAAGTACATACTCCGGGACGAAGTATGATTCCAACGTGGGGTATATTCTGAGACAAAATATGATTCCAACACAGAGGTTGTTTGTTGACTTGTTTCCGAGGTGGAGCTTGATTCCAACGAGGAGGTCGTTGGTTGACTTGTCGATTTGATTTGATTTGAGAGTTCCTTATCCGTCTAGCGGGGCTTTTAAGCATGGGACTTGGAATTTAGGTTTTTGTTTGGTATCAGTATTGCTGCACTGGAATATAGTACCGAGAGCGAATCATTGTTTTCCATGAGGGGATTTGAGGATTCTGGTTTTGGTTTGGTATCAGCATCGCTACACTGGAATATGGTACCAAGTGGCCGTGAGGGGGTTTCCCTAGTTTCCAGTTTAACGATTTAGGGGTCTTCTGTTCCCAGTTTAACGACTTAAGGGTATATTGGATTGAAAGTTTGGAATTTTGGGGTTGGGGTCGGCATCAGCATTGCTTACACTGGAGCATAGGTGCTGTAGGGTGTTTTTCGTCACCCCATTGAGATGGGAATATGCGCCGCTTGTCAGGCGTATTACAGATTCCCCCTGCCTAAGGTAGGCTGGGGTTTATTGATTGTGGGGATCTGAATCTCCGGCAGCCGCGGACTAAGCTGCCGTTAATTACCCCTCGCCTTTGGAGCGAGAGAACCTCCGATTGACGGGTCAAACAGGTCATGCGAACTCAATGTGTAGTGTTGCGTTCTGAAGGGGTTTTGGATATATCGGGGGCCATGCAGAGTTTTTACGGGGGTCCCGCTACCCGGATAGCTGGCTGGGGGTCAAGTTGGCTAACAGCCCCCTTGTGGGGTGCGGGGCAGCGTCCCGTTAGAAAATTTTTCTAACGGGGGAGGTATTTTTAGTGTGGAGTACATGTAAAATGAGGGGAAAATGGAGTCCAAGGGACGCGTGAGCGCCAGCTCTTCACGTGCCTAGCATGCAGGCGCTGGACGCTGGCGCTAGCGCTTAGGTGCTTGGGTTAGCGTTAAGCGCTTGGGCGCTGGCTCTAGCGCCTCACGTGCCCAGCACATGGGCACTCGGGCGCTAGCGCTTTGGGCGCTAGTGCTAGCGTTTTGGGCGCTAGTGCTAGTGCTTTGGGCGCTGGCGCCTCACGTGCTCGGTACATGGACGCTCGGACGCCAGCGCTAGCGCTTTGGGCGCTGGCGCCTCACGTGCCCGGCACGCGGGCGCTCGGACGCCAGCGCTAGCGCTTTGGGCGCTGGCGCCTCACGTGCTCGGCAAGTGGACGCTTGAGCGCTGGACGCTAGCGAAAGGAAGGGGTTTTTGCCCCCGGAAATAGGAGTTAAACTTCAAAATAGGGTTTTGAGTGCAGTTGAACTCCAAAATATCTGGATTAGCAGTTAAACTCTTTTGAGAATTTGGGTCTTGAAGTTGAACTCCCTAAAAATCTTCAGAGCTTCTTCTCTCTTAAGCATGGGATCTTCTCTTGAGCCTTGGATCTTTTCCAAAGTGGGATTTTCAGAGATGGGTCTCCTTCTTCCTCCTCTTTGTTGGCTGGATCTTGGAGAACAAGAAGGGTGAGATTTTAAAAATCTCCCCTTTTGAGATCTAATGGAAGATCTGAGCTCCCCTTTGTGGGTTTTGTGGTGAAAAACTATTTAGTTTTGGAAAAGGAAGAGTAAAACTCTTGATTTAATTCAAAAGAAAGAAAAAGGTTCAGAACCTTGAGGAAGGAGAAAGAGGCATAGACCTTAAATTTTTTTTTAGAGAGAGAAAAAGATCTTGAGATATTTTCATTATTTTTGTCTTTATAGGCTATACACTTTACATATAGCCCCTTAGGCTTTACAAAATGGCATTTTGCCCATCCCATGCGTCATGTGCTATTTATTTTTGCACATAAGCCATGGGCTTTACAAAAATTTGACTTTATGCCCATTTTCCTTACATTTATTCATAGAAATAAAAAAAAAGAATACACCAAAAATTATTTATTACAAAAAATTTATTTCGGCATGGGGGGAGGCCGACCGCTTAATGTTCGGGCTCGACCCCGGCATTGGCCCACTTGGCTTGGGGTTGACTTTGATTTTGACTTAGCCAACCGGGGTGTAAATTTTGACCCCAACAAATTGCCCCCCATCAATAAATGCACACCACATATGTGGGTTGTGTGCATGAAATTGATGGATCTTCTTTCGTGTGGAGGTCGACTCCATTTTGACGACGTGGAGGTCGATGCTACCCTTTTTGCGACTTGGACGGTCGGTGCCGCCATTTTAGCGACTTGGACGGTCGGTTCTGCCATTTTAGCGATTTGGACGGTCGGTTCTGCCATTTTAGCGACTTGGACGGTCGGTGCTGCCCTTTTTGCGACTTGGACGGCCAGTGCTGCCATTTTAGCGACTTGGACGGTCGGTGCTGCCCTTTTTGCGACTTGGACGGTCGGTGCTGCCATTTTAGCGACTTGGACGGTCGGTGCTGCCAGGTGGGACTTTGAATTTGGTTGTTGAGTCGGCATCAACATTGCTGCACTGGAATAATGCCAGGAGCAACTCATCATTTGCCGTGAGGGGATTTCCTTCGTTCCCAGTTTAACGACTTAGGGGGTCATCTGTTCCCAGTTTAACGACTTAGAGGTCATCTATTCCCAGTTTAAAGACTTAGGGGTCTATTGGAGTTTGGAATTCTGGGGTTAGGGTAGGCATCAGCGTTGCTAACACTGAAGCACATGTGTCAGGAGCAATTCATCATTTTGCCTTTTCCTGTTGGGGAGCAATGGCTTAGGAGACAGGTTTAGGCCCCTATCGCCTAAGGCTTTTCAATTTTATGAGCCATAAGGGTCCCATAAAAAGCATTTTCTCCCTACGAGTCGAATGGATCTCGTATGTGTACTTTCTCTTTAGGAGTCGTGGGGACTCCCAAGTGTGTTTTCCTTTGTGAGTCGTCAGGATCCCACGAAAGTGTTTTCTTACGAGTCGTGAGGATCCCGTAAGTTTGTTCTCCTCATATATTGTGAGGACACATGAGTGGGTCTTCCCAAATAGAGCATAATTCTAAGGGCGGAGACCAGCCGCGTAACTGGTGATTGCGGTGGGGCATGGGTATGATGAGAATTATTTGAGCCCGTGGATTGTATACGGTGGTCAACTTGGGGACCAACCGTAGGGTGGGAATTTTTTTTGGGAAATTGGATTTTGGTTGGCGTCTGCATCGCTGCACTGGAATATGGTACCAGGAGCAACTCATCACTCGCTATTTGGGGACTTGGAATTTGGATCTTATTTGGCATCAGCATTGCTGCACTGGAATAATGCCAGGAGCAACTCATCATTTGCCCCATGAGGACATGGGATTTGGGTTTTTGGTCGGTATCAGCACCGCTAACACTGAAGCGAAATGCCAGGAGCGACTCATCATTTGCCGTTGCCCGTTGGGGAACGATGGCTCAGGAGACAGGTTTAGATCCCTATCACCTAAGGCTTTTCAATTTTATGAGCCGTAAGGATCTCATAAAAGCTTCTCCCTACGAGTCGAGAGGATCTCGCAGGTGTATTTCTCCCTAGGAATCATAGGGATTCCTAAGTGTGTTGCTTCTTTGTGAGTCATAAGAATCTCACGCGGGGATTTTCTCCTCACAAGGTCGAGAGGACTTTACGAGTGTATTTTATCTCTTTTTACGAGTTTGCGCCCTTTCGGGTTTTCACAAACTCGCCGGCAGTCCTGCTGTTTTTACTTACGGAGCCCTTTCGGGTTTTCATCCGTGCTCGTTTTGCTTGTGGACATACCATTTTTTTATGCTTTCTTTTTCGCTGGTGGAACTTTACAAGTAGTCTCACCGGCAGGACTTGGGAGAGATAGGGGTCGTTTACGCCCATGGATTGTATACGGTTTTGTAGGATGTATGATCCAGACCGTAGGGCTGGTGTGCTCAATTCGTCTGTGACTTGGAGCATTCACGCGTAGTATTTCTTGAGATATCGGCCATTGATGGGTGGCATGGGCCTTTCTCCCTCGACATTTATCAGCTGGTAGGATCCTCCATCAAACACTTTCTCGATCCTTCCCAGTTTGGCTCAAATTTTCCCTTGGCATGTCGATTGGGGATGATCGGTCTTTTGAGGACCAACACCAATTCACCTTTCTTGAAAACGCGGAGACGGGTTATCTTGTCATAGGCCCGCGACATTTGGGCTTGGTATAGCTCCAGATTTTGCTGCACCGTGAGCCTCTTTTTTTCGAGGGCGTCGAGCTCTTCAAGCTGAAGGAGCGTGTTTTCCTCCTCCGTCAACTCGTGCTAAACGACCATTCTTAAGCTTGGAACTTCGACTTAGAGGGGGAGGACCGCCTCCACTCCGAAGAGTAATGAGTATGGAGTGGACTGAGTTGGAGTACGGTGCGTGGTACGATATGCCCACAACGCTTCGTGAAGTTTGAGATTCCAGTCTCTCTTGTTGGCTGAAGTATTTTTCCTCAGGAGCTTGCATAGAGTCTTATTGAAGACTTTAGCTAGCTCATTGGCTCTTAGATTATAGATGGAGGAATATCTCCAGAGTAGTGAACCTTGAGACTTTGAAGCTCTTGAAAGAAGGCCCGTTGTCAGAAATGATTCTTCTTGGTGTACTGAAGCGGTATAGAATATTATGCTGGAAGAATGTCAGAATATCTTCTGTCTTGACTTCTTTTAGCGGGACAGCATCAACCCATCTAGAGAAGTAGTCTGTTGCAGCCAGTATGAACCGGTGGCCTCTGGATGACGGAGGATCAATTGGGCCAACTATGTCGGTTCCCCAGACTTCGAAGGGCCACGACGCCACCGTAGGATGCAACGGATTGGGATGCTTGTGAATGAAATCATCGTGAATTTGGCAGATATAACATTTCTTTGCATTCTCTCCGCAATCCCGTATCATGGTGGGCCAGTAATACCCAAGCCGTTTAATTTGAAGTCGCATCTTGGAGCTAGATTGGTAGCACCGTAATCGCTCGAGTGAACTTCTTTCATGACCTTTTGGGCTTCGGCCAATGACAGACACCTGAGCCAGAGTTGGTCATATGACCTGCGGTATAGCGTGTCATTTACAAACATGTATCGGAGAGCTCTCTTCTTCAGCTGAATCCTTGCAGATTTTCGTTCGGGCAGCTTGTCATATCGGAGGTACTCTATGAAAGGTTCTCTCCAATTGGGCTCGTCTTGGATGATCGAAGCTTGTTCGGCAGGACTGCTCTTATGTTCCGCGCTTTCCTCTTCTCGTAGAGAGACTCGGGGTAGAATTTGCTGGCTCCTGACTGTGATCAGAATTTCGTCCACATCAAGATCAGCCAGCTCCTTGGCTAAGCGAGCACGTCAGCCTTTCTATTCAACGCCCTAGGAACTCTCATCAGCTTAATATGGGTGAACTGTTTCATAAGCTCCACCACCCGGCTTCTGTACCGAGCTAACTCGGGTTTGTATATCTTATAGTCGCCGCTTACTTGGTTGACGACAAGCTGGGAGTCACCGTAAACCCGTAGCCGAAGGATTTCCATTTCTATGGCGAGCTCCAGACCAGCTATTAGAGCTTCATACCCAGCCTCGTTGTTTGTGCGAGGCTCGGTGAGAGCAAAAGAACGCCGTAGGGTTCCCATCGATGGCGTGATGAACACCAATCCTATCCCTGCTTTTATCTCCGGGACGCTTGATTTACTGGAGGTCCTTATCGATGAGGCCCTATCGAAGTAGAGCTCCCAACATGGCTCGTCATTCTCGAGGTGCGGCACTTGTTCGTTGGGTAACTCGCAATTGAGCGGTGACCCTTCTTGTATGGGATGAGCAGCGAGAAAGTCCGCAAGAGCTTGCCCTTTTACTGCTTTCTGAGGAGTATAAACTATGTCAAACTTAAGTAGCATGACAACCCATCTTGCCATTTTGCCGGCTAGGCTTGCTTTGGTCATCAAGTGTTTGAGCGGGTCGACCTTGGAGATCGCATAACCCGATGAGCGAGCAGATAGCGCCTCAGCTTCTTCACAGCAAATATCAAAGCCAGGCATTGCTTTTTGATCGGGGAATAGTTGTGTTCCGCCCCGACTAGAGTTCGACTGAGGTAGTAGAGGGCATTTTCTTTTCCCTCCTCGTTGTTCTGGGCAAGGAGCACACCGAGTGATTCATCTAGCGTGGCAGTGTAGAAAATCAGCGGTTTATTTGGAATGGGAGCGACCAGCACTGGAGGGTGCAACAAGTACTGTTTAATGCTTTCAAACGCTTCTTGACATTCGGCATCCCAGACAAAAGGAGCTCCTTTCTTCACGGGCTTTGAGAAGGGCCTACATCTCCCCGATAAATTTGAGATAAATCTTCGTATATAAGCAAGTTTGCCTTGAAAAGATCTTAGCTGCGTCAGACTCTTTGGAGGGGGCATCTCCATGATGGCCTTTATCTTTGATGGGTCAATTTCGATCCCTCGATGTTGGACTATGAAGCCCATGAATTTTTCCGATGACACGCCAAAAGCTCACTTTAGAGGATTTATCTTCAGATCGTATTCCCTCAGTCTCGTGAGAATGGTCCTAAGATCTTGGATGTGATCGGCCTTGGCTTTAGTCTTGATGACCAGATCATCAACATAACATTCAACGACTTTATGAATTAGATCATCAAAGATATTGGTCATTGCCCTTTAGTATGTAGCACCTGCGTTCTTCAGTCCGAACGGCATCACCTTGTAGCAATATATTCCGATCGGGGTTCAAAATGCTGTGTGTTTCTCATCCTCAGGAGACATCTTGATCTGATTATATCCAGACGAGCCATCCATGAAGGTGAACAGCTCGTAATTTGAGGTGTCACCGACCATCATTTCCATGACCGGTAGCGGGAAGTCGTTTTTAGGGCATGCCTTGTTGAGGTCCCTGAAATCGACACAGACTCGGATCTGCCCATTTTTCTTCTTCACTGGGACTATGCATGTGATCCAGTCCATATATTTCTCTTCTCTGATGAAGCCAGTATCGATAAGTTTCTTAGTTTCCTCGATGACCTTTTCTTCTAGCTCCCTTCTCATTCTTCGGGGAGCTTGTTTGACTGGCTTAGCATCAGGAGATATAACCAGCTTATGCACGACCACTTCAGGGGAAAGGCCAGGCATTTCTTTGTACGTCCACGCGAAGCAGTCGACGAACTCATGCAGCAGGGCGATTATCTTCTCTTTCATTTATTCTGACAAGAGTGAGCTGATGTAGATCAGCCTTGGATTATCGGATGTTCCTAAGTCAATCTCGGTTAGCTCGTCAAAGGTTGCTTGTCCGCCATCTTCCAGCTCTTGAGGAGCTTCTTTTGGCTCTGCTAGCTCGTCATGATCATTTGATCTTTCGCTGGCTTCACCAACATGGATCATGTAGCATGCCTTGGAATCAGGCTGGATGAAATCTATACCCCATCTATCTGGAATCCGTCCATCGATGAGTGCTCGGACCTGAGGCAGATGCCATAGCCCTTCATAAAACTTTGCTTCGGACCCCGTTTGATATAACCGGCATCCGCACCTTTTGAAATATTCCTGCATCTCGGGCGCATAGTATCTGGGATTGAGGAAGGCTCTTATGCCTCTCTCATAGGGAAGGCACGCGACAGACAAATCGTCCGGGTGCACAACAGGATTTGACTCATAAAACAGGATGCCCTTCTGTCCACTTTTCTTTCCGGGAACATAGAAAGTTTTCAACTGGTCCACGGTAGAGTCTGACAATGCATCGAACTCTTTACACATCTGCTGCGGCACCCTTGTGACAATTAGGGACCCTTCTGTAATTTTGAAGGTCTCTCGTAGTTTCGCTTGTTGTATCGGGGTCCAATCTGCATAACTGTTGCAAGGCAGGTCCCCTTCCTCTGACTCTTCAGTGTCGCTGCCAAGATGAGGGCGGACTTTGCTGCTAGATGGGCCTTCAGTATCAGATTCGTCCGTATCGCTACCGAAACGAGGGCGAGTTCTACGGAAAGACAGACTTCCAGCGTCGGACTCATTAGTGTCGCTACCGAAACGCGGGCGTGCTTGGAGGGTTTTGCTTTTAAAAGTGACCGCTCACTTATATTTGCTTTTGAGTTTTGGAGCCGCTATATCCTTAGTCAGTTGTGGCTTAGTATTGTGGTAGTTCATAAAGTACCGAGAATCCTTATATCGGACTTCATGCACACCGAACGGCTGGATGTCTCCGTCAATGCGTCTTTCTTCGCCATTTTTAGTATACTTCATGCATTGATGGAGAGTTGACGGAATGATGCCGTAATCATGGAGCCACGGCCGTCCCAAGAGAATTTTATAAGACGTGTCAGTGTCGATCACGTATATCTTAACTTCAGTTTGCAGATCCCCAAATTTGATTGGCAAAGCTATAGACCCCAGAACTTGCTGGCAGTTTTGATTGAAGTCTTGAATGACAATCCTTTCGCTTGCCAGGTGTGGACGTCCATTGACAAACTCTTCAGAGTTTGCAAGTTCATGATGTTCACTGAGGACCCTAGATCAATCAATATGCGATTAATCCGGTCTCCGTCGCTGTACCCTGTCACGTAAAGCAGCCGATTATGCTCAGCCGTTCCCAGTAGCAAGTCTTTATCCTTAAACGTGACTGTGGCGGCATGCAGAGCGTACTAGGCTTCTTTCATATTGATTTCCGCAAAGCGAGCCTGATACCGCTCAGGGTTTTGTAGAGCGTGAATGAGAACATCTCTAAGCTCTTTAGATAGGACCAAGGCATTGTAGATGCTCAGGAGAGACGGAAACTTCCGAAGATGAGCCAAGACATTATAGTCCACCGAGAAAGGACTTGAGTTTTCATTAGCCGGTTCTCTACCATCTTCCTCATTAGCCACCTGTTTTTCCTTTCCTTTTGGGGCGTTGCCCTGATTTGGCGGCAGAGCCCTACCGCTTCTGAGCTGGATTTGGTTGGCCCTTGTGGAGAGCTCCTCGTCCTCTTCGGGAAAACAGAGCTCCTCCTCAGAGTCGCAGCCAAGATGGATGGCGTAGCAGGTCACTATAGGGATCTCTTCATTGGAGTCTTCCTCTAACTCCTCCAGAATTTCAGACGCTTCTATAGGGAGGAACTCCCTCAATTAAATCAGAGTTCTTTCCTTCTGTTCATAGTCTTCGAGGGAATCGATATATTTTTGAATGGTCGATCTCCCTGCAGACTCTTTTTCGCGCCGACCTGCACTTTTCTTCTTCTTGAGCTTTTTGGATTTTAAGCCTAATGGAGCCGCATTGGCAGCTGGAATGGTAGGCTTCTTCTGCCCTTCCCATTCCGTCCTGGGCTCTTTCCGAAGTAACTTTAACATCTTCTTCGTCTTATTAGATACGTGCGTACTCCACTGAGGCTACGGTGAGTCAGTTTCATTTCTCAGGGCAGCGGGTTCAGCTGTCTTCTCCCAGAAAGCTTCAGCTTCTGTCTGTATAAAGTTGGTGGTTGCAACTTGATTGTTCACCGACACACTTTTGGACAACTCGATCTTTCCAGCCTTGTACTGCTTCTTGACCCAGTCCTTGAAGATATAGCAATCCTCGATAGCATGGCTCACTACTCTGTGGTACGGGCAATACAGGGGATTGTCGGTCATTTTTGCTTCGTGGGGTCTCTTTGACTCCGGCAATTGTAGACCATTGTTCAAGGCATCTTTGAATATCTTGCGGACCTTATCCCTTCTGAAAGAATAAACCTTGTTCTTTTTCTCCCCTAGGGAAAGCCCTTCTCCTCCCAGCAATGGCTTTCGAGGCCAGTTGGTTTTGGAATCACCTGTCTTTCGTTTGTCTTCATTGTCGGACGAATTGAAGACATTGGTACTGCTGGAACTCCCGCTTCTACGGTTGTCACCCCGCTTGCTTTTCCAAGTCTTGTCTCTCTGAGAGTCTGGGGTAGACTCTTGCTTCGAGCGTTCCAGCATTTGGTCTTTCTTGGTTAGCTCTTGAAACGTCTTGAGGCCTACTATACACAAGAATGGGACCATCCAATTGCTAAGGTTCCCAATGAGAAGGCTGACGAACTGGTCCTGCTCTAGCGGCGGTTCGCACTTGACTGTGAGATTACGCCATCGGATAATAAAGTCGTTGTTGCTTTCATTCTTCCCCGGCTTGGTCCTCACAAGGTCAGCAATGGAGATTTTATCACTGACACTCATGAACCTTTGCCGAAACAGAGACTCCATTTAGGCAAAGGTAATGACGGACCCGTCTGGTATACTCGCGTACCAGTTAAAAGCGACACCGGTCAGGCTGTTGACAAACTGACGAAGAAGGAGCGCATCATTGCCCCTTGTATTTCTGCACGATGCTTTAAAGTGGGCGACATGCTGATTTGCGTTTCCCGTCTCGTCAAACCTTCCGAATTTAGGAATGACGTAGCCGCTCGGGAACTCGATCAGATCGTACTGAACGGGATATGGCCGCCCACTACTGCCAATTTCTTTCTGAGCTTCAGCTTCGGCCACCAATGTTTTAACCTTGCTGGTGACCAAATCCATTATCCGATCTTGTGTTAGCGGGATAGTGCTATCTGAGGCCAAGGCGTCCCCAGAAGCGGAATGTGGCCGGCTTTCGTGCGGCTCGACCAATCTTGGACCCAAAGGGACAGGTATCGGCGGCTTCGGATTGTCATCATCCGGCTTATGAGTAGCAACTTGTGCTTGATTGGGAGGTGCTCGAGCAATTTGAGCCGTAAGCTGCATCATAACGTTTGTTAGGTCGTCAATTTTCGAATAGAGCTTGGCCATCTCTTTATCTTTGCTCCTGAGCTGTTTTCGAAGCTCTTGAAGCTGCTCTTGCTCCACGGTCCTGGGGCGGAAAGTTGGCTCTTCCTCGCTGTCCGAGCTTGACTCTACATGGACTGAGGGGTCTTTCTTCCTGTCATCCTCATCGAGAGGGTTTTCATCATCCAGCGGAGGCGGCTGTTCTTGGGAAGTGGCAACCACATTCAAACCAGATTGGGCTTGGGATGTGGTGGCCCTATCCTTGCTTTTGCTGCGAAGGTTGTCGCTGGAGAGCCCACCCGCCATATAGACTGTATGGATAACATATCCAGCCATCTTTTTATTATCGGCGGCTGATTTCACGGATCGTTGTCTTGACCCTCCTGTTCCGGTAACGGGCAGTCGACTGAAGGCGGCTGGCCTGGCCGGATTCTTGAATGGTGCCGACGCTTTCTTTTTGGTTTTGCCTCGCTGTTTTCGCGTGGCACAGAGCGCCTGGTAAACTCTTGAAGAGACAATGTCATACTTTTTCTGTTGGGGCCGGGACACGTATCTTTGTAGTAACGTTCGGACCGCTGTCTTCTTGATTCTGGCGGTCATGGCATTTCTCTGAACCCACTTCAGAGGTTCGAAGGGATTGCTGATTTTTACGGCCGACTCAGCCGTCGTCGCAGGATGACTCTGCTCTTGGAATCTCATAAGATTCCACTTGGCCAGAGTCCTGGCCCTCTTGTTGGCTCGATACCTGAGCCGCTTCTGTCTCAGCCTTTCTATTTTGAACACTTGGCTGGTTAAGGCTTTTCGGGAAGCCGCTGTAGACTGGGCGATGGAGGGCTTTGGAGATACGTCTGATTGTGCATTTGTTGGAGTCATCGCTTAAGATCGTCCGCAACGTTTGATGTTGCCCTTTGTACCAGAAGTCTTTCCCCAAGCTGGAGCACCAGAGAGTCGTTCAGACACCGTCTTAAGTTTCGGTTGTGGTGCCTTAGCGATCACAACATTCGGCCTCTTGCTCCTTGAGATCGGATTGGCCACCTATTTTGCCGGGATTTCTGCCAGATGAGAGCTTCCGGCATGGTAGATGACGACGGAACCAAATTGGCGGGGCAGTTCCTCCCGTTGTCGGCTGAGACTGGCAGGGAGAACTACGCGGGCATTGATCTTGACCACGTACAAGATCAGGGTCGCGTTGGAAGCTGAATTCGTCTTGGGAGACATTGTCGTTGAAAGTTGATTGCTGCATGCAAAAAAAACATTATTTCAGTACAAACATCGGCATATATGTTAAATGAGTTCGCATGAACACTTGACCCGAGGTATGGGAGGAGAGAAAGGTCCGACCAGACGTGCCAGAATCTGTAGGGTGTTTTTCGTCACCCCATTGAGATGGGAATACGCGCGCGCTTGTCAGGCGCATTACAGATTCCCCCTGTCTAGGATAGGCTGGGGTTTATTGATTGTGGGGATCCGAATCTCCGGCAGCCGCGGACTAAGCTGCCGTTAATTACCCCTCGCCTTTGGAGCGAGAGAACCTCCGATTGACGGGTCAAACAGGTCATACGAACTCAATGTGCAGTATTGTAATTTGAAGGGGTTTTGGATATATCGAGGGGCCCGCAGAATTTTTACGGGGGTCCCGCTACCCGGATAGTGGGCTGGGGGTCAAGGTGGCTAGCATCCCCCTTGCGGGGTGTGGGGCAGTGTCCCGTTAGAAATTTTTTCTAACAAGGGAGGTATTTTTAGTGTGGAGTACATGTAAAATGAGGGGAAAATAGTGTCCAAAGGACGCGTGAGCGCCAACGCCTCACGTGCCTAGTACGTAGGCGCTGGATGCTGGCGCTGGTGCTTGGGCACTTGGGTTAGCGCTGGGCGCTTGGGCGCTAGCGCCTCACGTGCCCAGCACGTGGGCGCTCGGACGCTAGCGCTTTGGACGCTCGGGCGCTAGCGCCTCACATACCCAGCACATGGGCGCTTAGGTACTAGCGCTTTGGGCGATGGCGCCTCACGTGCCCGGCACGTGGGCGCTCGGGCACCAGCGCTAGTGCTTTGGGCGTTGTCGCCTCACGTGCCCGTCACGTAGGTGTTTGGGCGCTCGCGCTAGCGCCCACGTGCCCGGCACATAGGTGCTAGGGCGCCAGCACTAGCGCTTTGGGCTCTAGCGCCTCACGTGCCCGGCACGTGGGCGTTGGCGAAAGGAAGGGGTTTTTACCCCCGAAAATAGGAGTTAAACTCCAAAAGAGCATTTTGAGTGGAGTTGAACTCCAAAATATCTGGATTAGGAGTTAAACCTCCTTTGAGGATTTGGGTCTTGGAGTTGAACTCCATAAAAATCTTCAGGGGTTCTTCTCTCTTAAGCCTGAGATCTTCTCTTGAGCCTTGGATCTTTTTCAAAGTGGGATTTTCGGAGATGGGTCTCCTTCTTCCTCCTCTTTGTTGGCCGGATCTTGGAGAATAAGAGGGGTGAGATTTTAAAAATCTCCCCCTTTTGAGATCTAATGGAAGATCCGAGCTCCCCCTTGTGGGTTTTGTAGTGAAAAACTATTTAGTTTTAGAGAAGGAAGAGTCAAACTCTTGATTTAATTAAAAACAAATAAGAAGGTTTAGAACCTTGAGGAAGGAGAATGAGGCACCGACCTTAATTTTTTTTAGAGAGAGAAAAAGATCTTAAGATATTTTCATTATCTTTGCCTTTATAGGCTATACATTTTACTATAACCACTTGGGCTTTATAAAATGGCATTTTGCCCATCCCATGCCTCATGTGCTATTTATTTTTGCACATAAGCCATGAGCTTTATAAAAATTTGGCTTTATGCCCATTTTCCTTACATTTATTCATAGAAATACAAAAAAGAAATACACCAAAAATTATTTATTACAAAAATTTTATTTCGGCATTGGGGGAGGCTGGCCGCTTCATGTTCGGGCTCGACCCGGGCATTAGCCCACTTAGCTTGGGGTTAACTTTGATTTTGACTTAGCCAACCAGGGTGTAAATTTTGACCCCAACAGGTGCCAGGAGAAATTCAACATTTGCCTTTTCCTATTGGGGAGCGATGACTTAGGAGGCAGGTTTAGGTCCCTATCACCTAAAGCTTTTTCAATTTATGAGACGTAAAGGTCCCATAATAGCATTTTCTTCCTACGAGTCGAAAAAATCTCGTAGGGTGTATTTTCTCCTTAGGAGTCGTGGGGACCCCCAAGTGTGTTTTTCTTTTGTGAGTTGTAAGGATCCCACGAAGTTGTTTTCTTACGAGTCAAGAGGATCTCGTAAGCTTTGTTCTCCTCGTGCATTGTGAGAACACATGAGTTGCTCTTCCCAAATGGAGCATAATTCCAAGGACGGAGAGCGGCCGCGATGCTGGTGATTGCGGTGGGGTATAGGTGTGATTTAGCTTGTTTATGCCCGTAGATTATATACGGTAGTGAATTTGGGGACTTGCCGTAGGGCTGGTGTAGTGGAATTTGGTTGGGATGAGGAACATTTGTGCTCGTGGATTGTATATAGTGGTCGGATTAGGGACCGACCGTAGGGCTGGGAGAATTTGAGGAATTTGGATTTTGGTTGGCGTCTGTATCACTGCACAGGAATATGATATCAGGAGCGACTTATCATTCGCCGTTTGAGGATTTGGATTTTGGTTGGCGTCTGTATCGCAGCACTGAAATTTGGTATCAGGAGCAACTCATCAATCGCCGTTTGGGAATTTAGGGATTTGGTTTTTGGTTGGTGTCTGCATCGCTGCACTGGAATATAGTATCAGGAGCGATTCATCATTCGCCGTTTGTGAAGAGTTTGAAATATTTATTTGTATACAAGTTTTTTTATTATTGTTTTTTACCACGATTGCTCTACCATTTCAAATTTTCTTATTGCAAAGGTCGTGATCGCCCTATCATTTCGGCTATTTATTTTCATTTTTATTTTACTCGCTGATTTTTATTGCGAGTTGTCCCATCATTTTGTTTTTTTTAAATATTTTTTTAATATTTATTTACATTTTTCTTTTTACACTCCTAGTTTAACGACTTAGGGGTCGAATGTTCCCAGTTTAACAACGTAGAGGTCATCTGTTTCTAGTTTAACGACGTAGTGGTCAACTGTTTCCAGTTTAACGACGTGGTGGTCAATGGTGTTTGCTTATCCAAGCCTCTCGAATTTTGATCTTGGCGGGGTTGAGTTGATGACCGTAACTTGGTGGTTTACCGGTACATCCGAGGTCGGTAGATTTTTCCAAGCCTTGTATTGATTCTCTACCCAATCTTTGAAAACATAGCAGTTTTCGATGGTATGACTTACTATCTTATGATATGGGCAGTTAATAGGATTGTCGATCATGTTCATTTCATGTGGTCTCTTTGGAATAGGAAGTTGCGGACCGTTGTTCAGAACGTTCTTGAATATTTTGCGGATATCATCCCTCCTGAAGGAGTATACTTTATTCTTTCTTTCTATCAGAGTCGGTGTCTTTCCTAATACTGGTCCTCGAGGCCGATCAGTTTTTTGTTCTCCTGCTGTCCACTTACCCCGTTCAATGTATGTATCGGAGGGACTAGAAGCCGATCGCGACCGTTTTTTGCAAAGGTGTTCCGCTCTTGGACTGGAGGGAGTATCAGTTGGCTATTTCAAAATATCAATCCCTGGCTCGTGAACCAAATTTTGATTCTGCTGTAATTGCAATTGGGCAACTTAGGTCGTGAGATCTGCCACGACCTTTGCCAGTGTTTACCGCCGAAAACAGAGACGAACCGGGATAGATCGTTTTGCCTGAATTTAGGGGCAGATACTATTTGGACTTCTCCATCCACCTCTCCGAAAATACCAAGTTGATTTATGACACTGTATATCAGAGGTTTGGATAGATGCGACCGTTGTAATAGAATTTACCAGATTCTCCCTCATTTGTGAGGGGTTTTTGATTGTGGGGGACGCTCTTCCCTGCAGGCGCAAACCCCTGCAGTTAATTACGTTACCGCATTGCGATAACCACTTTCTCCTTCTCCAGCAGTTCATTTCGTATCGTGCATATTTTTGTTTATTTTTGGTTGTCCGTAGATTGTATATGGAGACTAGTTTATGTCGTCGCTCGTTGGGCGCAGATTAGTCCAAATCCGTATATTTTAGATTTGAGCTTGGGTCAAGGATTTGCTTGATGGGGTTTTAAACTTAGGTTATATATTTTTTTCATTCAAAAATATTTTGTTTGGTTTAAAAATCGTTAATCTAGTTTGAGATTAAGATCAGCTTAAACATATGAGCGTTTGGGCCCAATTTATTTTTAACTAAGTATAAATAAATCTTATTTGAGACTAACATCAACTTAGCAAGATTTTAAGGATCCTTAAATTTTATTAAGGTCCAACAATAGGGCATTTGGGATCGACTACAAGAGACTTAGCCAATTTGGGCTTAGTCCGCTCAGTCTTTTTTTTGTTTTGTTTTGTTCAAAAGTGCTAAGCACTTATTTGTGCTCTATTTGTTCAGTCTCCTTTTTATGCAAAAGTGCTAAGCACTTATTTTGATGGGTTCCATAACATCCTAACTAGGATTTATGGGGCATCAAGTATGCAATTTAAAAAAGCTAGAGAGCTATGCAACCTATGCCAATGATCTAACTAGAAAATTAGGAGTTAAGCTAGCATGTAATCAAATATTACACTAAGTGAACATGGAATACAACCTTTGTAGACCGGCCTTTCACTTCAATAGCTCCGTGTAGTAGTCCCTTCGCTCCAAGTAGTGATCTTCCGGACTCTAGAATGGCTCCACAAGATGAAACGAACAAGCTTACACGAAATCTTCGAGGCCGAAGATGATTTACGTCGAGGAGACACCAACCCAAGCTACCTCTTCACTAATTAGAGATTAGTGAAACTAATACCCTAAACTAAATGGCTAATCTAGTAGAGGATGATGAAATGGGATTTTTGCTCGCTTTAGAATTAATTTTCTCACTATTTTTCTTTACCTCTCAAAAACCTAGAGAGCTCTCTTTTGAGGAAGAAGAAGATGAAGCCAATAATGTTATGGCAATCATGGGTGAGAAAATATCTTATATACCTCTTGTAGAGACTTAACCATGGCTAATGAGAATGGTTGGGTTAATAAATATCTCAAGTAAAACAAAATTAGTGGACCAAGTCAATGGATCCACATGCTTCATGCCATGTGACTAATTTCCAACTAATTTGGATTTAATTTAAATAATAAAACCCACAATTATCATAAGCATGGTGTGAGTCTCATACACCCATGTAGCATGTGGTAACAAACATGACACAATAATATATATCACATATATATTAAGTGCACATAAGTGAGAAAAAGAAATGCTTAAGTGAGCTAATATTAGTTAATGTAAATTAATATATCAAATATATAATTATACATTAAATCATTAAATCAACACTTGATTTAATAATCCGGCTATATCACATATGACCGACTAATATCTTTTGTATCAACTTATCGAATCAACACTTGATTCGATAACCCAGCTATATCACATATAACCGCCCGATATCATATATCGCGAGAATAAAATATGTTATCACATACACGTATTAATCTCGGTCCCGCACATATCACATATGTGCTCCTACTTCGTTTCGCCTGAGCCAGGAAACCTCTGTGTAAGACTCTAAACACTCGTCAATACGCCGGCAGTAAGCGATGATCATATCAAGCACCCACAAGCCGTCAGCGGTACTAGCTGGACGTAACGGCTACCCGGGTATTGAGCGATCAGAAGATCAACAAGCAAGCCTGCTCGTACTTCTGCAAAGCCTGTCAGTAATACTACCGTACAGTCCGGTCTCTTCGTCTGATATGTCGCATATCTAGTCTAGGGGTGGTAAGCGTCATACCCCAGTAACCGATAAGTCGTACCGAGGTGAGGCTCATAACGGGTCGAGAAACTAATGATAACACTTTCCAGTAAATCTCCGTATCATCCCTGGCCAGGGACTTCATGTTATAGCCAATCGAGCACAGCGCAACATCAACCCCCAATAACGGGAGAGACGAATCCCCTCCTATCGCTCATTGCCTCCATGTGATTCGGGACTGTACCCAAAAGCCACCGTTTTGCACGTTCTCTTGAACGTGATAAGGTGGAAATCAAAGCACAGTGGGAATCACATAAGACTCTATGACGATCTCGGGTCTACAGACCAACCTGTACCAGTGTTACCAGAGAACTGCTGTCTGACGCTAGGTATAATACCATCTAGGAGTTCTCGGCGAGTCCGTTCAGTGTACCCAGTCTCCACTGAGCACCCGTAAACCATCTTTGATGTCAAACACCAGTGGATGTGGGATCATCCATCGCCCATCATATGGGTCAAGAAGCGTATACGCTAGTCTACTCTGGAATATCGATGCCCTGTCTCGATACACCCTCGACTAGGAACAATTAAAGAGTGTTTTTGTGGACTACCCTGGCCCTATTAGTACGATCTCCATCATAGTCCTGGTAGTCAAGTACACATCATAAGGGCTTTATTAACATGTGAGAGCAAGACAGTATCACAATAGAAGTTTACATGTTAAGACAAAGAGGAACCAGATAGCATACTATCATGTCGAGCAAGAAAGACCTATCTATATATGTCCAAGCATCCACTATAATATACATCATATGTACAATAATGGCCTCTAAGGCATACATATAACTAACATATTTGACGCTCTGACACTCACATGGGTATCATGTGAAGTATTCAATTATGGGTGCTGCCCAATCAGTGCTGAGCACTCAATTATATATATAGTGTTAGGCAATTTTTTTTGGGCGTCTACGTGAAGAGCACGTGCGACGCTGGATGCTGCCTAATCAGTGCTAAGCACATAACCGTTTTGGCTGTATATGGAGTGCTAAACACTTTTTGTGTGGCGCCCACATGAGGAGCACGTAAGGCGCTGGACGCTGCCCAATCAGTGCTAAGCACTTAGCCGTTTTGGCTATATATGGAGTGCTAAGCACTTTTATTCAGCGCCCACGTGTATTTCACGTGAGGCGCTGCACTTCTGCTTTGGGCGCACGCGTGTTTTTCACGTGAGGCACTGATCTTTTCTTTCTTTCTTTTTTTATAGATTAAATCTCTGTTGATGGAATTTTGACCATTAATGATCACCAAGATCTTTATTTTGAAGATTTGGGATCAGTTTTTTCTTTAAGAACTATGTTTCTTTTAGGGTTAAACCCTATTTTCTGAGGAATTAAATTCCCATAAGATAGGTTCTTTTTCCTTTTGTTTTTCTTTTGGACTTAGTTCTTTTCTAAATTTTTTGATTCTCAAGAACAAGATCTTCCCGATAAGAATTAAATTCTCAACTTGTGAAAGACTTGTCTTGTGGATATTTGATCCAGAGAAAGGACTGAGTTTTTTGAGAAGGATTAAACCCTTAAATAAGTAAAAGAGATATTTTGATCTCTGTGTTTTCTTTATCTAGAGATTTTGAAGATGAAAGTCTTCTTTTTTGAGAATTAAATTCTCTGTTGTTTTGAAAACTTTCTGTCTTTTTCAGAAGCTTATAAGGGGGTTCCTCTCTCTGTGTGCGTGTCTCTGTAAGACTTGAAGTCTCGGGTCCTTTATATAGTGGAGGCAGATTGTTAATCTGTTTTGAGAAAATCTCTCATTGAGATATTCCAATTGATTTAATTGGTCTCAAAATTGATCTGGGGAATTTTACCCACCGTTGGATCTTTAATTCAAGAGTTTTCTGTTTTACAGAATATGATTTCTTGTTTTTAACTAGATTGGGGAAATATTTTCCCCTATACAGAATTTATTTTGTAAAATGGTGATTTTTAATCATCATTGGATTTTTAATCCAAGTGTCTATGTTTTACTGGGAGCAATCTTTTTTGTTCAGAAAAATTGAGAGAATATATTCCCAAAATAGAATTTTATTCTATAATTGGATCTTTGATCCAATCGAGAGTATCTTTTTTATTTAGAAAGATTTAGGAGATATATTCTCCTAATAGAATTTAATTCTATATTTTGATGATTTATCATCTCCATTGGATTTTTGATCTAACGGCTCTGTTTAACATAGAGTATCCCAAATTCTCATTTAATTCTATTGATCTTGACTTGGGTGCCAGCGCTTAAGTGTTGTGCACGTGGGCGCCACTTAAGAATTTAATTCTTATGGTGGCTATTTTTGTGTTTTGTACATTGGCGCCCACGTGATGAGCACGTGAGGAGTCATATAAGAATTTAAATCTTACTCAGAAAGCGTTTCTATGCTTTGCACATTGGCGTCCATACAAGGAGCACATGCGGCGCCACCATATGATTTAATTCTACAAAATTGGTGTTGGCGCTGGCACCCTCTTAAGAAGCACGTGAGGCGCTGCCCCATTTAATTTCAACAGAGCTTTGCTATTTTATTATGTTTAAATATTGGGGGAACAAAATCCCCCCACCGTTGTTCTCACGTGACTCATACGTGAGTGCAACAGTGTCACTTTTTCTACCGTTTGATCTTCTAGGGAGTTGAACCATCCTTTCACATCTTATAAATAGGGCCTTTGGCCCTTGAAATGACTGCCATTTCGTCATCTTCCGTCTTCTTCCTTGAGAATTTAATTCTCATGTCAGAGCTTAGATCCTCGTCTCCTGAACTTTCTCAGAGCTAAACTCTGTCAAACAAATTGGTAAGAATCATAACCAAAATTCAACCCTTAAAAGAATCTTCCTTTTTGTTCTGGGTTTTTTAACCCATTAACAGAGCTTGGCTCCTTTTAACCGATCTCTTAAAGATCTTGAGAAGAACTTCTCTCCCTTTTTTAAATGAACCATGGGTCTCAAATCCCAGTTAATTCTTTTCTTAGGGTTTTGTTGATCTTGTTCTATGAGGGTTTCTGGAATTTAATTCCAGTGTATTTTCCATGGATATTTCTGGGATTTAAGCCCATCATCGGAGGAATTTAATTCCAGTTTATACTACAGAGCTTAGCTCTGAGAAATTTTGAAAACTTTGGGGAATTTTATTCATCTTTTATTTTTTCCTTTTAGGGTTCTATTGTGGGTTCTTTTTACAGATTTGGATCTATTGTATAACACGTTCTTCAAGAACATTGGGAATTTTGAACTCCACTGTTCAATGAGATTTTTCATTTAGTGAGAATCCACAATGGGTGCATGTCTCATCATTGATGAGGTATCACCTTGATTCTGTGGAGCCCACTGTTTTTTGGACTGTAGTGTTTTTAATATGCTGTAATGATGTACAGACTTAGGTGTTTTGAGCATACTAGAACCCTTAGTTGTAGTTAAGTACATTATGCCGATAATTAACTTTCCACGGTTTTTTTCCCTTCAGTACTATGGCTTCCGATTCCTTTTTCCCCTACATTTGTTCAGAGAGCATTTTTGCTGACGCGCCTACGGATCGGGAGGTCTTTGTGCTAATTCGGGACTACCATCCAGAGTAGAAGTCTCTTCATTTGTGGGGGTCATGGTACAGTTACATTATCCAGGGTTGGCGCAGCTTTACTTGTGCGGTGCCGTCAGAACCGATCCTATGGATTCACTACGCTGACTCTCCGCAGGTCGCTTAAGCAGTGGAAGAGGTTAACTGTACTTCGGAAGGTCGTCTCCAACCTTCCACGGCGTCGATACCAGTGCAGCCGTCGATGGCCCTATACATTCTGGGGCATCGCATATGCCAAGGAGAAGCGCGTCCTTGGGGCCGGGTCTATACGATAGGAGTGACCCTTTGTCATACAGCTGGTTATCTATAGTGGGCCCGTTACATTTTGTTGTCCAAGAAGTCACTGCTGCTGAAGACCGGATTATATCCAGTGATCTATGCATCCCTTTTTTATTACCACACTCCTCATGTGTGGGGGGTCAAATGCTTCCCGGAGCAACGTAATTTCCTGACCTACACATTTCTCTTATCGGATCGGGAGCTGTCAATCTCACTGGAGGAATTCGCAGAGATATCCGTGTTACCCATCAGAGGAGAGCATTATGAGGAGATAATTCCTCCTGACGAGTATGTTTTCTCTATTGAATCAGTGGTTATGGGTCTTACTCCAGAGAATGCTATTCGACAAAAGTTTCCGAGCTTGATCAAAGTGTTGAACATATATAAGAGTTATTCTTAGAGTCCGGGGGGCATGGCGTTTGCTTTATGGACTTTGTTGCCTGTTTCCTTTGGCTGGAGGTTTTATTGAAGAAAGCTGTGAAGTTTCCCAAGCTCAATGATCCATTCGGATTTGTCTTAAACAAACTGCCGACCGCGGAAGCGGATTTAAGGAAATTCTTTATTCCGGATACCCCAATAGTCCCTTTCGCAGAGGTCGCCACTCCGGACATTGATGAGGAGACTTCTTTATGGGGTTCATCAGCTTGTGGCTGAGCTGGTTTGCACTTACGATGTACCCTCGCTGCATAAGACCGTCTATCTTCTATCCGGCTCACCGCATCGCTGCGGGGACATGTATAGCTATTGGGGTCACAGTGCTAGCTCATTTATATCATGGTCTGAGTATAGCGGCCGACACCACTCAGCCGGGTTTGGAGCCTGTAAATCTCCCATTGCACTACTTCACCTCGTGGATCGAGATGCATGAGCTGGGTGCTTTTGGTGTGCATAAACGGCCCAGATTTTATGAAGGATATAACTTTCCTCGGGTCATACAATTGGTCGATGGTTCTTCTCCAGACCCAACACAACGCGAGTCTCGGCGATTGCTTCATTGCCCGCGCATGGTTAGAGATAGCATGTGTAACATTTCAAAAAATATAAAATATTATTTTTGGAATTTAATATTAAAATAATATATTTTCCGAAAACTACCCGATTTGCGAAATTGGGGTTTTCGAAAAAGGGTATAAATATATACCAATAATTGTGAAATAAAGGGAAATTAAAATGATTTATTCATTTAATTATATATTTAAAGGATTTGGTATTTTTAAAAGTTATTATAGGCAGTTTTGGTAAAAACCCGATTAGTGCACTGCTAATCGCAATTAAGCCAAATCCGTATTTCTACAGTTTTTCATGGTAAGTGCACCATGACATATTACATGTTATTTCATTTATGTTGTTTTTATTAGGGTGTAAGTGTTATTGGTGAAGAATAGAAAAAGGTGTCATGATGAGTGAGGAGAGAGAAAGGAAACATAATGATGACTGAGAGAGAGAGAGAGAATAATTGAGAGAGAGAAGGGGGTGGGCTGCCTCATTCTCTTCCCCCATTTTTTTCATCTCCTTCTTCATCTCCCTCACCCTCATCTCCCTCCACCTTTAAACCCTAGATCCATCTCCAAATAATCCCCAAAACCTTAAACCCCTTTCACAAAAAACGATCCCCTCTTCATGCTCATCACATTGAACCAAACAAAGTGGGATTTTGGCAATATTGGGACTACTAGGGTTCTCTTGAGTTCATCCATGAGGTATATCTCTTCCCATGTTAGTTTAGTTTGAATTCTTAGCTTCCAGTTTAGTTTAGAGATGGTTTGGTGGTGATTTGTGGAAATTAGAAAATCCTAGTGAGTGTTTGAGTGAAGTTGTGGATTGATGATGATTGAGTGGCTGTTTAAGACCTGGGATTTAGTATAGAAAACAAAATACAGATTAGGGATTTGAGTTCATGTCGGTTTTGTGGGAATAAAGGGTGTGCAGGGAAATCTGGAGCAACTCGGGGGATTTTTTAGCGTAGCAAACAATACCAGGGACCTAGATACGCCACCAGGAGACCACCATGACAAGACGAAGCCCATGGAAGCATAGGAGGCCGAGGAGGCCGGATTTAGGGCCTATGTGGCCGGCCACTTGGTTGGCTGGGGTGTCGGGGTTGGTCCAGTAGCTCAAATACACAATATACATCACCCTAGATTTGTTTGCTTGGCTTTATTTGACCTGGGTCAAAATCTGGAAGCTTTTTAGTGTGATTTTAGCTATGTTCTCTATATTTTGAAATGTTAATTCTTGATATTTGGTTTGGTATTTGGTTGTTGAATGTTTGTACATCAACGACTAGGGGTAATTTGTTGATTTTGCATACGTGGGCTATAGGTTCTAACCTATAGGCGATCCGTGTGCCGTTTTGGTTTCCGGACTTGATATTAATAGCGATTGTGATTGTTTATTATTGCAGGTACCCTCGCGTGGATTCCGAGGCGACGGATCATGGTGTCATCGACTTCGACAAGCGAAGACCAAGGTGAGTATATCTATATCTACCGGGGAAGTCGGGTGGATGGCGTATAGCACATGTTCCCCTCCGAACGGCGGCCAAGACATGGACGTCTTGCCTGAGATTCGGGGTAGATGCTAATAGGTTTTATCTGTCCACCTCTCCGAAGATGCCAAGTTGATTTATGGCACCGTGTATCGGAGGTTTAGACGAATGCGGCCGATGTAGCAGACTTCGTTAGATTCCCCCTCGTCTGAGGGGTTTTTGATTGTGGGGACGCTCTTCCCTGCAGGCGCAAGCCCCTGCAGTTAATTACACTACCGCATCGCGGTAACCACTTTCTCCTTCTCCAGAATTTCACTTCGTGTCGTGGGTGTTTGTTTTGTTTGTGGTTGTTCGTGGATTGTTTACGGAGACTAATTTATGCCGTCACCCGTAGGACGTGGATTAGTCGAAATCCGTATTTTCTTAGATTTGGGTTTGAGGTTTTGGTTTAAGGATACGTTAGCCATATTTGAGGCTAAGATCAACTTAAACGTTTGTTAAGGATACGTTAGTCTGATTTGAGACTAAGATCGACTTAACGGGATCGTTTAGATCCGACAAAAGAGCATTTAGGCTCTATTATTCCAGTTTAGGGACATAGTGGTCGATTGCCAGTTTAAGGACATGGTGGTCCATTGCCAGTTTAGGGACATGGTGGTCCATTGAATGTATAGCCGTCGGGACCCATCTCCTCTCTGACGACGTTGAAGGATTACAACAACAGATGTCAGAGGAGTTCAGAGATGTACCCTTGAACCAAGGTTGGTTAAATGATCTGTAGCCCAATTTGGAACCAAGACCAATTAATTATATTATGAGTACATTGGCTCAGTTAAGTCTGGATTGAGGACTTATGGCCAATTTGGGCTAAGTCCAATTGAGTTTGACATGTTGACCCTTTGTTGGACCATTAGTCTATTTGTCTGGGTTCAAGCCCCCATTATTTAGCAATGCTAAACATTTTCATCTTTGATTTCCTCAATTTTGAGATTCAATCGAATGGGAGGCTTTGCCTCTGGAAAATTAGCCAAATTGGCTAAAAAAAGTGTTTAGACAATAGGGAACAGCAGTGTTAAACACTGGAAATAAAGCTCTCAGATTAGTGTTAAACACTAGAAGATAACAGTGTTAAACACTGGAAGTAAGATTCTCAAATTAGTGTTAAACACTAGAAGATAATAGTGTTAAACACTGGAAATAAGATTCTGGAATTAGTGTTAAACACTAAAAGATAATCAGTGTTAAACACTAAGAATAAAGCTCACGAATTAGTGTTTAAACACTAAATAGGAATGGGTCACGTGGGGCCACGTGAGGGCGCTCAGAGGTGGGACCAGACCCCTTTTACTTTGTTATGCAAACAAGTGTTAAACACTTTTTTATATTTTATTTTGGAGCATCACGTGCTGGCACGTGAGGAGGATACATGCACTGATCGTTAAAGCGTCTGCCAAGAGGTCACGTGGGAACACGTGAGAGCGCCCAAGGCCTCTATTTCTTTTGCTTTTTCTTTCTGTGTTTCGGGAGTCACGTGGAGCACGTGAGGCGTTGCCTCTGAGCTCTTTCTTTCTCATTTTTGGGGATCTTTTCAGGGGTCACGTGGGAACACGTGACCTTAGTCTTTTGCATGCATGGAGATGTTTCAAGTCCCTTTATTTCTTTAAGAATTAAATTCTTTATAGGGTTAAACCCTAATTATGATTTTGGAGGAATTAAATTCCTGTTGTGAAAGAATTAAATTCTTATGTAGGGTTAAACCCTAATTTCTTTTAGAGGAATTAAATTCCCATATATGTAAAAGAATTAAATTCTTGCATAGGGTGAAACCCTAATTTGATTTTTTAAGAGGAATTAAATTCCTGTGAATTTGAGAGAATTAAATTCTCAATTAGGGTTAAACCCTAGTTCTGTCCATCTTGAAGAAATTAAATTCCTATAATTTTGGGAGAATTAAATTCTCACATAGGGTTAAACCCTAACTTTGTTTTGGGAGAATTAAATTCTCTAAACTCAATTTCCCCTCTAAGTTTTGGATCTGCATGGCAGGATCTCAATCCGATGAGAATTAAATTCTCAACTTATGGGGAGATGTGCTCTTTGCAGATCTTCAATCAGAGCAAGAACTAAGTTCTTTTGTGCAGAAAAGTTAAACTCTTAGATTTGAGAATTAAATTCTCTTTTTTGAAGTTTTAATCCCCTTTCTTTTCTCACCCAGGGTTTTCTTTTCTCTTCTGAAGAAATTTTCTTTTCTCTCTTGAGAATTAAATTCTCCTATCTCTTTTTTTTTCTCTTGAGAATTAAATTCTCCTCTCTTTTTCTCTCTCTGTTCTTCTCTCAAAAAAAGTAGATCTCTCCTCTTCATTTTCTTTTGGCTCCTATTTATAGGAGAAAGAAAATAATCAATTTGTTTTGTGAATCTTTCATTGAAAGATTTTTGTTGTTTTCATAATTAATATGATCCTTTAGATCACACAATGAATTTTATTCACCGTTGGATTTTAAATCCAAAGATATTATGTTTGTTATTTCTGGTGAGATTTAGGGAAAATCTTTCCTTGTATCAAATCTTTCCATAAATTGGTGATTTTTAATCACCCTTGGATCTTTAATCCAACGGTCCCCATAATCCTTTTCCATTTGGAAAGATTTAGAGAAATTTAGAATTTTAATTCTATTAAACTGTAAGGCTTTCAAAGCCTGTCACGCGCTGGCACGTGACCCTTGGTCACGTGTGAGCACGTGACCCCCAATTGGTTCTTTTCTCAGCGTTTATTTATGCTTCAGTTTTAACTATCACGTGTCAACACGTGACCATTGGTCACGTGTGAGCACGTGATACCTCATTGAGGTATTTCCTTCAGCCATTTGTTTTTTTATTTCTGTTTTAACTATCACGTGTCAACACGTGACCATTGGTCACGTGTGAGCACGTGACCCCCAATTGGGTCCTTCTTCAACCGTTTGTTTTTATTTCTGTTTTAACTATCATGTGTCAACATGTGACCATCGATCACGTGCGAGCACGTGATACCTCATTGAGGTAATTCCTGATTTTTAATCAAGGAACAGTGCATAGCATATTTGCTCATAACTTTTGATCCCGGATGAATTATGAGGCCCATGATATATCAAATCGAAGGGGTTTTCGAGATGCTTCCAATATCATCAGAATTTAGCTATTTCTCATTCGGGAGTTTGTCAAAAAACAGCCCGGAAGATACTGGTTCGCATTTTCCTTAAACGTATCGCTGCCATCTGATACCTTGGACTCTTTTGCGCAGAAATTTTTGGCGGGAACAGCACCCCCGCAAAGTTTTGATGGGAACTGATTTATAGAATATGGTTAAGGAAACCTAGATTTGGAAAGTAGGGTTAGAGTTAAATGATAGTTAGTGAAACCATATTAGAAACTAAGGATAGTTAGAAATGATATAATACGGCTAATATGTGATGACGAGATTTGAGGATGATGTTTGACGATATTACCGTTTAGGATATTATAGGACTAGATAGTCGACGTAGATGTGTCATTAGAACCATACATATTTCTAAACTGAAGAGTCGTATGCATCTTTTAAACAGATACCTTGTGGGACGTTACGGAATTTCAAATGATATCTTTTCCTTAAAAATACCGTAACCCCTATTTTCAAAACTACGACTCGCTCTTTAAAAATCTGATTGTATGGTTCGGGTGTGTATGTTAGATTAGATACTTATAGTTTTAGTGGAGATAGAATGTTTATGTAAACTCGACTTGATGTGAGATATAAATGCGATGAAAGAATATAAGACAGATATGATGATATAATGATATTTTGGTATACGGATGCGAGTCGATTGAGATGATTGATACCTTGTCAGTCCCCTGATATGAGATCGTTATGGATGTGACTTGGGACATAGGTATATAGTTACATTTATATATGTTGTGAAACATGTGTGATATGCTGTACGTGACGTTAGGTCCATACCCCTTCATTGTCGTAAAGGTTGATAGTATCCCTAACGTTTTAAATGCCCCCATACGATGATCTTTTCCTTACGTGATGAATTTGATTTTATGATTGATCCATATCCTTGACTAGAGGATACCGTACGATGGATTATACCGTACGTGATATTGTGTGGCTAGATGCCGATTGATAGATTCACCGACTCGGTCATATTAGATACGTATACCTGTCAGCATTTGCATATGATTTACCTTATGCTGCATTCTTGTTTTTCGCATTTCATTATTTGTACCTGTGCTAGTACACCTGCACCATTATCGATGATGCGTATGTTACACGTACACAGATTTGTCGGCTCACACTCTTCATCATCGATAATTGCCATGTCACTACACAGTAGGATTGCTACATTATGATACGACTCCTTGCATAATTTACTTGCTATTGTTGCATATGCACCTTTATATGATGTTGTATTTGACTTGGAGAAATTGGGAACCGCGGGATGTATTTTAAAAACAGGAATCATTTAAAAGAGTGGTTTTCCCTTAATATGTCATATCTCTGTCCCATGTTGCATGATATTCTGATATGCTTACTTTTTATCATATGCTGCATACATCATGCATTATGATTTTATGCTTTGAGACATGTTGTTTTCATGATATTTTTGGATTTGAGAACCGTGGCTATTTTAAAAGAAAGTAAGTACTGTTTTAAAAGCCCGGTTTCTCTTGATATGATATTTCAGTGCGTCCACCATGCGTTTTCTCGGTTCTGAGATGTGTGACATGTGAAACCCGATCGAGGAGATGGATGAGGCCGATTGCGGGTACATGGTGGACCCGGTATGGTACCCCGGGGCAAGAAAGGGATACTGTGTATACAGACAGTGAGCCTGGCAGATAGACTACTACCTACCGGTGATTGGTTGGACCGGACGGATATCCGGAAGATACCGACCTGAGTCGAGAGATGATATGGGCCGATCCGGACTGACGGAGCCCGAGATATGAGGATTTACGTGTCGATACTGGACACGGGTTTCATGATGTTTTCGGATGTCGATGTTGGACACCCAAGTTCCATGATTTTGGTGTGTCGCGAGGGACACCATTGATTTATATCCTCATACTTTCATGCACACTCCTTTCTGATATTTACGTGCATACAGACATTGATCATATGGGTGGACGAGATCCAGATGCATACATGCGTTGATTATACCGTTGGATGTTATCCACATGCTTATAGGCATTGACTACCTTGTTGGCACATATACAGACCCGGTCACCCTAGATATCAGAGTATTACCTTCATGATATAGTTGACCTAGGAGTCGTTGTTTATTCGATTTCTACTTGTTGATATATTTCTATTCACGAGTTGACAACTCACCCCCGTTGGGCCACAGTTCTTGCAGGTAGACCGCAGGGATCAGTAGCTGCTTCGCTGGCACATAGTTGCATTCGGGTGTTTTGCATTGGTAGGTGGGACATTTGTATCGTACCCACTCTTGTATCTACATTTCATATTGTATCTAGTCAACTCCATCAATCAAAATTAGTAAATTGTATAACTAATGAGACTTAGTGGGATTGTGGTTGCGAGACTTAGAACGAGGGGTTTTCCGCTACTTGTGGTTTTTATGTCTTGCTTTTCTTTATCTTTGTGGTGATCATCGCCGTTGGGCGTCGTATACTTATATATATTGTCTTGCGTGGTTGTGATCCGCCGTTTGGCGAAGAGCTAGCTCCCGCTTGGGGATGCCTTTATCATTATCTTGTATATGTGGTTTTGGATCAAAATATACAAAGGAGGTGCTGCCCAAATTTTTAAAAGACGAAACATGTTTTCAAGCTAGTAAATTCCACTTGCATTTTCATGTCCCTTTTCTATACATTTTAAGAAAACTTGATCTCATTATACCTTTATTTCAAAACTTCACCTCCTTTATTTTCTTAAAAAGTTTTAGATTTCTGGGTTTCAGTTTACTTGAATTACGTTACGCCTTTAGACGTTGCGTGATTTAAGTGCTGGTCACGAGCTAATATTTCGGGTCGTGACAAAGTTGGTATCAGAGCGCTAGGTTTAACCTTGGTTCCAGTTTATGTTTGACTATGCGGAGTCTAGGGCGGGTATGTGTTTCGGAACCTAGGCTTGACCTTACGAAACTTAGACTTGAACCGGGGGGGGTATTAGACCTGAACTTTCATTTCATAGGCTGACCCTGATTGATGGAGTAGGTAGCTTGAGTAGAGTGACGTACCGTACGTAAGTTCTGCGGCATATTTACGACACGATACTCCACTTAAGAAACCTTAGGATGTATATATTTTTGAGACTTATGATTCTTTTCATACTCATGATTATACATCCATTTGAGATTCTTGATTTTATTTGTTTCCATGATCATACTCCCATTGATGTTGTTCCTTCTTATGATCATGTATCCATTCTGGATCTGTCGTTTCCTTTCTTGCCGTTGATCTGCTCTCTTTGATACTCGATTGAGGCTCCTGTCACCATGGTTTGAGCACGGTTTGGGCTGCTGCTAGTGTTGCGGTCAGGGCGAGCTCATCTGGTACGAGGGCTGACCATTGTGTTTTCTGGTGACATGGGAATGTCTCGATGTAGTGTTATGTTGTGACCTCCTATTGAGGCGAGTGTTTGGTTTTGCACCGGATGATCGGGCCACTATTAGAGGCTGACTGTTGTGAGAGGACTGTCGATGTACAGCCTACCTCAGAGATTGTGATGTCGCCTACCGTGCAGACAGATGACCCAGCTGTTGCTGAGATTGATGGGATGTCGCTTCCAGAGCTTACGAGTTGAGATCGCCGGAGCTTCCAGGCAGAAATGCGACAGATGATAGCTAGTCTACCCCGATTTGAGAGACGAAGGTGATTCGTCAGATTGATGCGCCGACACAAGTCTAGTTGAGTTGGAGATTTTCAGTGTGGAGAGTCTTACTCAGATCTAGAGCAGACCGATCCAGAGATGACCGTTGATGTGTCATCTTTCCTGGAGGATTGAGGCATTGTTTAGCATGCGGGCGAGGAACATTCACATGTTGTATAGGCGAAGCTAAAAAGTTTGAACGAGTATCAGAAACCCATTTTTCCCAAGTTTAAAGTGTTCGGAGGAACATGCAGGTAATTCTGTGGACCCTCTAGAAGAATGAAACCCTAACTCGACATGATGACTATGGAACCGCTTTTGAACCTTAGGGTTTGTGGCAGTTTAGCGGTGCCATCAGTGAGGCTTGGGTTTGCCCTTCTACGGCTGGTCCAGAAGTACTGTGGTATGTACCGGATATTTTAGACTGTGCTTAGGTGTTGAGCTTTCGGGAAATTTTTGGACCTTGATGACTCGATCGAAAAGTTTGACGCCGTCCAGATATCATGTGATAAGAGACCATTAGGCTGACCAGCTTCGGATAGAGGACCTCACCCAGATGCGTTGTGAGTTGATCGAGGACGGACGAGTATTGAGTATTTCTCCGATGGTTAGGACGAGTTCCCGAGGACGTGTTCAGCTAGAGATCTTCTACAGAGTGATGAAGATACCGAGTTCGTGATTTCGAGTCCGTGTGAGCGATTCCGGATTGACTGTAGCCGAGAACATTTGCAGTACGCAGATGGCATGACGTGACGTCGAAGCGGACGATAATACAGATGAGTGGAACTAGAGGTTCGTATGAGATGCTGACGAGCTGTTGTTACTCCGCGTCGAGATTAGAGATCAAATATGCTTACAGAGGCATTAGGATGCGGCCAATTCCCGAGGAAAGGTGTGCGGAAAAACGCAGATGTCCAGAGAATGAGAAAAGATTATGTAAGAGCACCAGCCTCCGTACAGTTCGGCATAGGCGAGATCGGAAGAGACCTTGAGCAGGATTCCTTTCAGGACACTGCTGCAATGGGATTTGCACCCAGGATCGGTTGTGTCGCGAGTATTCAGAGGGCCAGAGGCCGACGCCGGTGACGTGCTGCCTTACGAGTGGTCGTGATAATTGACCGATAGATGACCAGAGAAGTGCCAGAACGGAATCGTCCCCGTTAGCACACCTGACTGGGCGATGAGCCGATGAATTGCGAGATTGGTAAATCCACAGAGGAATGAAGACCCAGAGACAGAAGACGCCAGACCGTGAGCAGGAGGCAAGCGGATATTCTTGTTCTGCCGATTTTAGGCGCACCGATTTATTCTTCGACAATGTAGGAGGTGTACCTCGATGTCATTTGTTGCGGTTTGCATTTGTGATATGAGTATCACGCTTATATCTCTTGGATTTGAGTTTTGGTGACGAGTTTCTTGATATTGACTTGTGCATAGTTATTGCACTTAAGATATGTTTTTATACACCGTTGTGTTGGTTTTTGATTTGTGTATATTTATTGCACTTGATATCGGTTTTGTGCCTTGGCTGCACATATTTATGATTTCGTGGATTTCATACAGTTGATTCGATTTTGTGCGTGTGGTACGCACTCGATTTGATTCTGCACTCGGTATAGCTTATATGTGCTTGCAGTGCATTGATATGTGTTTTGTGTACGCAGTGGCACATGTTTATGATTTTATACACCTTGGTACACTCGGTGTTGCTTTTATACGCATTTGAGTTATGGAGTTGTATTTCGTGCACTGGATGCACCGTATTTGTACTTCGTGCACTTGATGCACCAGATTTGTATTTATGCATTTATACACTGTATTTCGTGCCCTGGAGGCACTTGATTTAGATTTCTTTCATGCATGATGGATGCACTTGATTTGGATTTTTCGCTCATGTTGGGCGCATGATATGAGATGTCGTTTTGTGCACATCGGATGCACTCAATTGGGATTTTCATTCGTGCATGTTAGCTGCACCGGATGCACTCTAGATGCACTTGATATTGTTGTCGCGTACACCCGTTGCAGTGAATAGATGCTTTCGTGCACACCCGTTGCACTTAGTTTTGGCTTTTGTGCATATTGTGGCACTTGTATTTGGATTTATTTTTCGTGCGCACCAGACGCATGTGATTGTTGGATACGCCTTTTGAGGCTGATTTTGCTTTTGAGCACCTTGTTCTCATGATAGGCACCATATTATTTAGTGGCTAAACAGGACTAATCTGTGGACAGTACCTGGGTACTTTGCATGTATTAAAAGTTTACCAAGAGGTTTTTGAAAAAAAGGGGGGGAGCTGTAGTCTCGCTATTTCTTACGTGTCCGTGAGCGACACGAACGTTTATAAAGGAAAACCTTTTGGGATATTTTGAAAACGACGGAACGTGTATTTAGGAAAACATATATGGACATATATTATTATTTTAAAATGAGCGTCCGTCACTTATGCCGTGAGTTACGCATTCACGCGGCGATTTAGAAAGGATTTTTCCATGAGTTCTATTTATATTTTGAAAGTTTTCCAAAGATGCGTACTATACACGTATTATAGTATTTGACTAGTGTATATTGGATTTCAGTAATGGATTTTGAGATCCGTATCTTCATTGTAACTCCGAGGGATGCGTGCAGATCCGATGATTTGCGTAACGCTTGACGGAGTTCGGTTTTTGAGTTTTGTACTCGTTTTCATGTGCACTTGACGCGCTGTGTTGTTTCTGCATCTTTCATGATTTCGGAGCCCCGTTGTTTTGAGCTGATTATTGAAATGTTTTAGACTTTGGGGGTTTTAATTTAAATTCGGGGACCGAATTTATTTAAGGGGGGAAAGATTGTAACATTTCAATAAATATGAAATATTATTTTTGGAATTTAATATTAAAATAATATATTTTCCGAAAACTGCCCGATTTGCGAAATTGGGGTTTTCGAAAAAGGGTATAAATATATACCAATAATTGTGAAATAAAGGGAAATTAAAATGATTTATTCATTTAATTATATATTTAAATGATTTGGCAATTTTAAAAGTTATTATAGGCAGTTTTGGTAAAAACCTGATTAGTGCACTGCTAATCGCGATTAAGCCAAATCCGTGTTTCTACGGTTTTCATGGTAAGTGCACCATGACATGTTACATGTTATTTCATTTATGTTGTTTTTATTAGGGTGTAAGTGTTATTGGTGAGAAAAGAATAGAAAAATGTGTCATGATGAGTGAGGAGAGAGAAAGGAGATATAATGATGACTTGGAGAGAGAGAGAGTAAGAATAATTGAGAGAGAGAGGGGGGCTGCCTCATTCTCTTCCCCCATTTTTTTCATCTCCTTATTCATCTCCCTCACCCTCATCTCCCTCCACATTCAAACCCTAGATCCATCTCCAAATAATCCCCAAAACCCAAAACCCCTTTCACAAAAAACGATCCCCTCTTCATGCTCATCACATTGAACCAAACAAAGTGGGATTTTGGCAACATTGGGACTACTAGATTTCTCTTGAGTTCATCCATGAGGTATATCTCTTTCCATGTTAGTTAGTTTGAATTCTTATCTTCTAGTTTAGTTTAGAGATGGTTTGGTAGTGATTTGTGGAAATTAGAAAATCCTAGTGAGGGTTTGAGTGAAATTGTAGATTGATGATGATTGAGTGGCTGTTTAAGACCTGGGATTTAGTATAGAAAACAAAATACGGATTAGGGATTTGAGTTCATGTCGGTTTTGTGGGAATAAAGGGTGTGCAGGGAAATCTGGAGCAACCCGGGGGATTTTTTAGCGTAGCAAATAATATCAGGGACCTAGATACGCAACCAGGAGACCACCATGACAAGACGAAGCCTATGGGAGCATAGGGGGCCGAGGAGGCCGGATTTAGGGCCTATGTGGCCGGCCACTTGGTTGGCTGGGGTGTCGGGGTTGGTCCAGTAGCTCAAATACACAATATACATCACCCTAGACTTGTTTGCTTGGCTTTATTTGACCTGGGTCAAAATCTGGGAGCTTTTTAGTGTGATTTTATCTATGTTTTCCGTATTTTAAAATGCTAATTCTTGATATTTGGTTTGGTATTTGGTTGTTGAATGTTTGTACATCAACGACTAGGGGTAATTTGTTGGTTTTGCATACATGGGCTATAGGTTTTAACCTATAGGCGATCCGTGTGCCGTTTTGGTTTTCGGACATGATGTTAATAGCGATTGCGATTGTTTATTATTGTAGGTACGCTCGCATGGATTCCGAGGCGACGGATCATGGCGTTATCGACTTCGACAAGCGAAGACCAAGATGAGTAGATCTATATCTACCGGGGAAGTCGGGTGGATGGCGTATAGCACCCCCGCAAAGTTTTGATGGGAACTGATTTATAGAATATGGTTAAGGAAACCTAGATTTGGAAAGTAGGGTTAGAGTTAAATGATAGTTAGTGAAACCATATTAGAAACTAAGGATAGTTAGAAATGATATAATACGGCTAATATGTGATGACGGGATTTGAGGATGATATTTGACGATATTGCCGTTTAGGATACTATAGGAATAGATAGTCGACGTAGATGTGTCATCCGAACCATAAATATATCTAAACCGAAGAGTCGTATGCATCTTTTAAACAGATACATTGAGGGACGTTACGGAATTTCAAATGATATCTTTTCCTTAAAAACACCGTAACCCCTATTTTCAAAACTACGACTCGCTCTTTAAAAATCTGATTGTATGGTTTGGGTGTGTATGTTAGATTAGATACTTATACTTTTAGTGGAGATAGAATGTTTATGTAAACCCGACTTGATGTGAGATATAAATGCGATGAAAGAATATAAGTCGGATATGATGATATTTTGGTATACGGATGCGAGTCGATTGAGATGGTTGATACCTTGTCAGTCCCTTGATATGAGATCGTTATGGATGTGACCTGGGACATAGGTATATAGTTACATTTATATATGTTGTGAAACATGTGAGATATGCCGTACGTGACGTTAGGTCTGTACTCCCTCATTGTTGTAAAGGTTGATAGGATCCCTAACGTTTTAAATGCCGCCGTACGATGATCTTTTCCGTACGTGATGAGTTTGATTTTATGATTGATCCATACCCTTGACTAGAGGATGCCGTACGATAGATTATACCGTACGTGATGTTGTGTTGCTAGATACCGATTGATAGATTCACCGACTCGGTCATATTAGATACGTGTACCTGTCAGCATTTGCATATGATTTACCTTATGTTGCATTCATATTTTTCGCATTTCATTATTTGTACCTGTGCTAGTACACCTGCACCATTATCGATGATGCGCATGTTACACGTACACAGATTTGCCGGCTCACACTCTTCATCATCGATAATTACCATGTCACTACACAGTAAGATTGCTACATTATGATACGACTCCTTGTATAATTTACTTGCTATTGTTGCATATGCACCTTTATACGATGTTGTATTTGACTCGGAGAAATTGGGAACCGCAGGATGTATTTTAAAAACGGGAATCATTTAAAAGAGCGGTTTTCCCTTAATATGTCATATCACTGTCCCATGTTGCATGATATTCTGATATGCTTACATTTTATCATATGTCGCATACATTATGCTTTATAATTTTACGCATTGATGTAGGGTTCCTAGGCACACTAATGAGGTCTCACAAGGCATCAACCATGCCAATTTCAAATTTTACAAGTGCCGAGAAACCCTAATACGGATCGTTAACTAGAATTTTAGGCGAAAGATGCAACTAGTTAACAAATTAACTAAGTGAACGGAAATACAACCTTTGTAGATCCGGTTCTCCACGTCCATAGCTCCACGATGAAGTCCCCTTGCTGTCCAAATCAAATCCCGGGCTCTAGCGTCGGCTTCATCGGAGAAATGGACGGGCTAGGTCATCGACTACGATGCCGAAGATTATTTACGTCGAGGCATCACAAGATCAAGCTCCGACTTCACCAAGTCATGAAACTTGTGAAGAAAACACCCTATACTGCTTGGCAAGAAGTAGATGATGAAGAAATAGGAGGTGGGTTCACTTTAGAATTGGATTTCTCACTCATTTGCTCAAGTTGCCATTGATGAAGCAAGCTTTCTTCATCTTTGAAGAAGAAGAAGATGATGAAAAGAATATGATAAGTTGTTTTAAAAAAGAAAATAAAAACAATACTTATCATTTGGCAATCATGGTCAAGTGTAGAGAATAAATCATGGTTAGATGGAATGGTTAGGGTTAAGCATGAAGACAAAATGGTCACTTAGTCAAAGCTTCATGAAGCTTCAACTTAGAAACAAAAATAGCCACCATTTTCCCTTTTGCCTAAATGAATAAATAAATGAACAAATAAATAAATTCAAAACCCTAACCATTACATAACCATGGTTTAGTCTAAACATACACTTAATTATTCATGTATCATCAAACATGATACAATCAAGTGTACAAAATATATCACATATACAATGTGCACATCAAGTGAGAAAAAACCATTTAAAATGAACCAATACTAGTTAATGCAAAGTAATATATCAAATATATAATTATGCATTAAATCATTAAATCAACACTTGATTTAACGATCCGGTCATATCGCATATAACCGACTAATATCCAATGTATCGACTTATCGAATCAATCCTTGATTCGATAACTAGGTTATATCGCATACAACCATTCGATACATTCATCGCGAGAATGAAATACGGTATCACATACACGCATTATTCTTGGTCCCGCACATATCTCATATGCGCTCCTATTTCGTTTCGCTTGAGCCAGGAAACCTCTGTGTAGGACTCTAAAGACTCGTCAATACGCCGGCAGCAGGTGATGATCATATCAAACACCCACAAGCCGCAAGCGGTCTGCTAAACGTAACGGCCACCCGGGTATTGAGCGATCAGAAGATCGACGAGCAAGCCCGCTCACACTCCTGTGAATCCAACCAGTAACACTTACCGTACAGTCCGGTCTGATCGTCTGATATGTCGCATATCTCGCCTAGGGGTGGTAAGCGTCAGACCCCAATAACTTGATAAGTCATGTCGATATGAGGCCTATAACAGTTCGAGAAATTACTGATAACACTTACCAGTAAATCTCAGCAACCCTGGCCAGGGATTTCTGGTTATAGCCAATCGAACACAGCGCAACATCAACTCCCTATACCGGGAGAGACGAATCCCCTCCTATCGCTCATTGCCTCCATGTGATTCGGGACTGTACCCAAAAACCACCGTTTTGCACGCCCTCTTGGACGTGGTAAGGTGGAAATCAAAGCACAGTGGGAATCACACAAGACTCTATGACGATCTCGGGTCTATAGACTAACCTTTACCAGTGTCACCAGAGAACTGCCATCTGACGTAAGGTATAATACCATCTGGGAGTTCTCGGCGAGTCCGTCCAGTGTACCCAGTCTCCACTGAGCACCCGTATATCATCTCTGATGTCAAACACCAATGGATATGGGATCATCCATCGCCCATCTGTATGGGTCGAGAAGGTATACGCTAGTCTACTCTGGTATATCGATGCCCCGTCTCGATACACCCACGACTAGGGACCTTGAAGGATGTACTTATGGACTACCATGTCCCCACTAGTATGATCCGCATCATAGTCCAGGTAGTCAAGTACACATCCTAAGGACTTTACCAACATGTAACAGAGAGACAATCGGTGTACACGTTAAGGTAAAGAGTAACCAGATACCATACTATCATGTCGAGCGAGAAAGTCCTCCCTATATATGTCCAAGCATCCACTACAATATACATCCTATGTATAGTAATGGCCTCTAGGACATACATATAACTAACAATCTCCCACTTGCACTAGGGCCATCTGTAGCAGTGGTTGTAGTATCTCATACTCAACCATCCCATAAAAGTCTCTCTCTGGAAATAGGCCTTCGTGAGTGGATCCGCCGTGTTGTCCTCTGAGTCTACTCTCCTAACCTGGATCACCCTGGAGATCAACTATCTCCATGATCAGGTGATACTGCCTTAGAATATGTCTGGATCACTGATGGGACGGACGTTCCTTGGCATAAGCCACAACTCCATTGTCACACAATGGGAGGAACTAAGTTCATCTCATGAATAAATATACATCCAGACTGCCTCTTTGGTAGCATCTTAAGTAGCGATGTATCGAGCCTTTATCGTCTAGTATGCCACGGTATCTAGCTTGGAACTCTTCCAACATACCGTCCCTACACTTAGGGTAAAGACAATGCCTGTGATTGACATTCAGTTATGTTTATCACCCTGGAGCCCTTCCAGTGATTCTCCCCAGGATCGGTTGATACCATCTTACTACAACTAGTGAGAATCCTAACATCCAATCAGATCTATCGCATAGATCCAAAACCCAGGATTTAGGAGGTATCACTTTGATCCTATTATGGAGAATTCTTGTGATAACCGGAGATTGACCGAGCGTAGCATAGGAAACTCCTTCCCTATCAAGAGTATGTCATCCACGTACTCTATGAGGATCACTACTATACTCCCTACTACCTTTTTGTATATACAAGGTTCATCTACCATTTTGATGAAGTCAAACTCTTTGACTATCTCATCAAAACAGATGTTCCAACTCCGCGATGCCTGCTTTATCCTATAAAGCATCTTGCACACGTTTCCGCTGCTCCCACTGTCTACGAAGCCCTTTGGCTGTGTACTTATAGACGCTCTCTTCCAAAACATCATTTTGAAAAGCAGTCATGACACCCAACCACCAGATATCGTAGTCATGGTATGTAGCCGTGGTAAGTAGGATCTGGATGGACTTAAGCATAGATCCTTAGAAAAAGTTTCATCATGATCCACACCTGGTCAATGATGCAAACCTTTAACAAGTCTAGCTTTGAAAGTCTCAACTTTTCCATCTCAGATCGCTAAGCATCCAGCCATTCTTACAGAGTCCCACTCCTGATGGCCAGCTCGAAACTAGTTGGGTCATCATCTCATGATGCAATCCTCGCTCCCACTGTCATAGAGAAACCGAAGTATCTCTCAGGTGGGTGAGGAACCCTACTAGATCGGCGGAGAGGCTGAGGTTCGTTGGAATTTACTGAATCCTTTGGTTCTACCAAATCATCTGCTGTAATTTGTATAGCTGAAACTTTTCCAGTTGTACATAACAGACCTTGCCTCGAGCTTGTCCGGATTATGCTTTTAGACATAGCCCGGACAACCCCAAATCTTAACTAACTTAAGATATGGGCTCTTCCCTTTCCATATCACATGTGAAGCGGTAGGCATAGATTTGATTCGAATCCAATTCAATAGGTATGCAGTTTCTCAAGTGCATAACTCCCAAAAAGGAAATAGGAAACTCAGTAGTACTCATCATAGAGCACACCATATCACATAGGGTGCAATTGCTCCGTCCCGATACACCAACGTGCTATGGTGTATTCGGAGGAGTAATGCTGAGAGAGAATCTCATTTTTCCATTAGAAAAGTCCAAGAATTTCGTGCTCAAGTATTCTCCTCTTTGATCTCATCAAAGGACATAATACTTATACCCGTATTTTTGGTTCTCTTCTTCTAACTTATATTCTGTGAATATCTCAAAAGGTTCTGACTTATGTTTCAACAGGAACATATGTCTGAATCAAAAGAGATCATCAGAGAATTTCATGAAGTATAAAGAACCGGTCTTGGCAAATGTAGACAGGGGACCTACATACATCAACATGTATCATCCCAAGAGTTCACTAACTCTTTCTCTGTTTCCAGTAAACGGAGCTATGGTCATCTTATCTCTGTGACATGACTGGCAAGTTTCACAAGATGTAAATTCAAACTGATTTAAATATGCATCTACATGTAACTTCAGTTAGTCGGGTCGCATTGATATGACCTAGTCTACAATACTTCAAGAAGGAATCGTTCAATTCTGAACTCTTCCTCTTGTGTGTGATCTGTATACTAAGAACTGTAGTTTGATTTAGAACGTCAATGCTTTTAGATAACGTGTCTGGACCGATCAACTTTTGATATAGGAAATGTTCAAAACATTATCCAACTATACAAAATTTTATCATTTCTTTACTAATAAAGAGATGGATATGATTTTGTATATCAGGTTCGGTATCTAATAACATTCATTCAGAATCAATGTATTTGGAATACAGGGTGACAGTGACCAACAGACTAGGCTGCAACACTTGCCCCGTTTTCTGCCTCATGAAACTTATCACCCGTTCTCAGTTTTTCTACCTTTCTGTAGCCCTATGTAACAGATTACATATCTGGGATCCTGATCTGGTATCACATACCCAGGATGCGGAGGATACTGAGAAACAGTTCTTTGTAATGAACACACCCGAAGATGATGCATCAATATGCACTCTCTTCGTTTGGGCGGCACGGGAATTCTGGTAATCCCCAATTTCCTACTCTGTTTTATAACAATTATAAGTTGGAGCGGGACCAACGTTCCCCAGCTCAGTATAACAGGCGGGTTCGGTCAATAATCCGTATTATTATCTTGATTAAGGCGTGATATGGTCGCTACCTGGAGAGAGAGAGAAGAAAACACTCAGCGTGCGCTCTTGCAAGAATAGATTGGTTATTATTTTATCTAATCAGGATAGCTCCCACTGTTTTAATCAAATCTTCCTTCAAACCCTAAAAGGAAAGACTAGCCGGGATTAATTACACACTACAAGTTCGCCAATCTTTCAGCCAGGCCAGTGTCGGTACTTTGAGGGAGGTCCCCTTTGCTTTCGCACGAACCTAATTAAAGTAAACCTCGTTTTCCCAGAGGCGTAACCTCGTTAACACCTTTCTAGACACCTACTTGATCGGCTAATTGTAATGTGTAAAACTCTCCCAGGAGTAACTCTTACTCGCAGTGGGTATCGGGATCCAACTATCTCATAGAAGGTATGCAATCTCATTGCAAATTTCAACACTTGAAATTCCCGATAATATTTTGCCCCTAACGTGCTATGACCTTGACGAAAGCCAACAAACCATAGCCCGCTAGTCAAGTTCAACCCGTACATTTCTTGATTGAATTAAACCCACCCGCACGACCCTTGACGAAAGCCAACAAAGCCGCACGACTACCCTAATCCAATCACATCGTATGCAGCAGATAAGCAGCATATAGCTACCGCACACTGCACCTTGACGAAAGCCAACAAATGCAGCACGAATACTATATACAACTTATCTGAAATGACGGAGGGCTACGACAGGTTTTTCTGAAAACCTATTGCGTAATGAACTTGATATCGTTGTAGAATCAAATGATTTTAAAATGGAGTGTTTTTTAGGCTTTTCTAGTTTTGCTAAAGGGGTCACTCCCGGTGAAGGGATCGTCGTCCCTTTCCTTATCGAATAAGGTGCGGGATATATCATATATATCACTGTGCAAAGCAAAAATTCTTAAAAGCAATCAAAAGACAAACCGAGTGTGTAGCATCTGCCAGTTATTGCTAAAGGAGTCACTCCCGGTGAAGGGATCTCGGTCCTTTCCTCATCGAATAAGGTGCAGGATATATCACATATACCGTTGTGCAAAGCAAGAACTGTAGCTACCTGTTTTATTTTGAAATTCGATTCTACAACATCTTAGGTTTCTTTTTATTTCATTAATCATATTAATGAAGTCCCATCATTTAAGTTACCTAAACATCACAGATAAATACGACGTACACTTATGCCATCCGCATTCGCCTCGATGTTCCCTCGTGCACCGTTAGGTTAGGTAACTAACGGCAGAGCGGGGCAGGGCTAGCGCGGGTGTAAAACATAAGTAACGTCTATATAATATATCATATATACTATATACAGTATCCATCACAGAACATCACATGATCACATCACAGATATCGCAGCAGAAGAATCATATGAAATATTGGATATATTAGGACGTCCGTGTTTTCAATACGAGCCAGTATAGAACACGGATTCCACGGTCGTGATGAATAGCCAAACCCACACCCCTAGACCCCTACGAGAGCGGCAAGCAACCCTACCAATTCTAGAGTTAGGAGACCCGGACTCGACCCCTCGAGTTGGTCTCCCACTGGACTCCAGAACCCGGTTACTTGTGCTCCCCTCCTTGGGTCTATCCTAGTGCGGAAAAGTAAATAATATACAAAGGGTGACATCTTCCGCAACCTGGAAGTGCCCCAGTAAAAGAATATTACATACAAGTTTTTACATGAATGAAAAAGAAAAACACTCATCTCACATAAAAACCCCCGGCTATTCAAACACGACTATCCAATATAACATATCCAGCAACACATAACATCTCATGTCATCAACGTAAGTAAACATGCGCATCCCAATTGTCGTTGACATATAGCAACGAAACCGGCGATATCACATATTACACTTACGGTCACAGAAAAGAAAGTGTAAAACTACAATAGTTGGAATCCGCAATCTGCATAGACATCGCATGCCTAATCAAATGAATTCCTTAGACATCACGTGCCTAACTATTATAAACCCCGCATTTTAGTCTCATTATCAAAAACACTTTTCAATATCAAGCCGGGTAATTCAACAAGATTCCCGACATCCTGATCGAATGCTCGTCGAAAACTTTAGTAGACGGCCGCACCCCCGATGCCGTCGACGAAGTGCACCAAGGCGGAACACCGCTACCGCGAGCACCCGAACGGATGCTTTCGGCGACGGGGTTCTCCTACAGTCACTTGGTCGGGGCTATGGAGTGAGGCTGTCTATTAAGTTTACTCGGCGAGTATCCGCGTACGTTACGTGATTGCGACGGACTTTTGATCACATCAAAATTCCATGGCAACCAATCAAGTGAGACTAAAGTGCTATGTTTATAACATTCATTCAGTTATCTCATAACTGCTTGTGAATTCCAATTATTGTATCCCATTCCAGATAAATAGAAAATGTTAAACTTTCCGATCGAAAAATCGAACACCCAAGTTTTCTCGATACAGATCAACACATGAAATAAGTTTAAAAACATTCAGTTCATGCCTCAGTACCAACGGTCCAGCCGTAGAAGGGTCAAGCCAACGCCTCACATGTGGCACGCCGTACTGCCCCAAACCCGAAGGTTCAAAGGGCAGTTCAAGACGGTCACATAATCGAGTTAAGGTTTGTTGTCTTCTAGAGGGACCATCGCGTTACTTGCACTACTTAGAACGTTATTAAACCACGGAAAGATCCAACACTTGGAAATTTCCCGACAGGGGAAAAATTGGGTATTTATATCCGGTCGAAACTTTTAACATATTCTAAAAATTTACCCAGAAAACACATAGACAAGACTTGATAATCCGATCGAATCTGCGATTCCCAATGCAACCCCAGAACACTCAACTTTTGAGTCAAATTAAAAATTCCCAGAAAACTCAGCATAATAAAATAGGAATTACTGTGCAAAAAGGGAGTGATGACGTCATCATATTGCCGCGGAACTGCCGCAGAAGCCAGGCTTCTGCCGCGGTTCCGCCGCACATTGGACTCTTCTCTTGGAAAATTTTGCATCGTAATTCTTAGAATTCCCTGCTGAATGTTTTAAGCATTTTTAATCTGGAAAAAACCCAGTTTTTAGAAAAAGTCCAGAGAGCACTTAGGTTTTTAGGGTTTCGGTTCGATCGGGTTTCAAACGTCGTCTACACTTCGCCTAAGGCTCTAGCTAGGCTCTGATACCACTGTAGGGTTCCTAGGCACACTAATAAGGTCTCACAAGGCATCAACCATGCCAATTTCAAATTTTACAAGTGCCGAGAAACCCTAATACGGATCGTTAACTAGAATTTTAGGCGAAAGATGCAACTAGTTAACAAATTAACTAAGTGAACGGAAATACAACCTTTGTAAATCCGGTTCTCCACCTCCATAGCTCCGCGATGAAGTCCTCTTGCTGTCCAAATCAAATCCCGGGCTCTAACGTCGGCTTCATCGGAGAAATGGGCGGGCTAGGTCATCGACTACGATGCCGAAGATGATCTACGTCGAGGCATCACAAGATCAAGCTCCGACTTCACCAAGTCATGAAACTTGTGAAGAAAACACCCTATACTGCTTGGCAAGAGGTAGACGATGAAGAAATAGGAGGTGGGTTCACTTTAGAATTGGATTTCTCACTCATTTGCTCAAGTTGCCATTGATGGAGCAAGCTTTCTTCATCTTTGAAGAAGAAGAAGATGATGAAAAGAATATGATAAGTTGTTTTAAAAAAGAAAATAAAAACAATACTTATCATTTGGCAACCATGGTCAAGTGTAGAGAATAAATCATGGTTAGATGGAATGGTTAGGGTTAAGCATGAAGACAAAATGGTCACTTAGTCAAAGCTTCATGAAGCTTCAACTTAGAAACAAAAATAGCCACCATTTTCCCTTTTGCCTAAATGAATAAATAAATGAACAAATAAATAAATTCAAAACCCTAACCATTACATAACCATGGTTTAGTCTAAACATACACTTAATTATTCATGTATCATCAAACATGATACAATCAAGTGTACAAAATATATCACATATACAATGTGCACATCAAGTGAGAAAAAACCATTTAAAATGAACCAATACTAGTTAATGCAAAGTAATATATCAAATATATAATTATGCATTAAATCATTAAATCAACACTTGATTTAACGATCCGGTCATATCGCATATAACCGACTAATATCCAATATATCGACTTATCGAATCAATCCTTGATTCGATAACTAGGTTATATCGCATACAACCATTCGATACATTCATCGCGAGAATGAAATACGGTATGACATACACGCATTATTCTTGGTCCTGCACATATCTCATATGCGCTCCTATTTCGTTTCGCTTGAACCAGGAAACCTCTGTGTAGGACTCTAAAGACTCGTCAATACGCCGGCAGCAGGTGATGATCATATCAAACACCCACAAGCCGCAAGCGGTCTGCTAAACGTAACGGCCACCCGGGTATTGAGCGATCAGAAGATCGACGAGCAAGCCCGCTCACACTCCTGTGAATCCAACCAGTAACACTTACCATACAGTCCGGTCTGATCGTCTGATATGTCGCATATCTCGCCTAGGGGTGGTAAGCGTCAGACCCCAATAGCTTGATAAGTCGTGTCGATGTGAGGCCTATAACAGTTCGAGAAACTACTGATAACACTTACCAGTAAATCTCAGCAACCCTGGCCAGGGATTTCTGGTTATAGCCAATCGAACACAGCGCAACATCAACTCCCTATACCGGGAGAGACGAATCCCCTCCTATCGCTCATTGCCTCCATGTGATTCGGGACTGTACCCAAAAACCACCGTTTTGCACGCCCTCTTGGACGTGGTAAGGTGGAAATCAAAGCACAGTGGGAATCACACAAGACTCTATGATGATCTCGGGTCTACAGACTAACCTGTACCAGTGTCACCAGAGAACTGCCATCTGACGTAAGGTATAATACCATCTGGGAGTTCTCGGCGAATCCGTCCAGTGTACCCAGTCTCCACTGAGCACCCGTATATCATCTCTGATGTCAAACACCAATGGATATGGGATCATCCATCGCCCATCTGTATGGGTCGAGAAGGTATACGCTAGTCTACTCTGGTATATCGATGCCCCGTCTCGATACACCCACGACTAGGGACCTTGAAGGATGTACTTATGGACTACCATGTCCCCACTAGTATGATCCGCATCATAGTCCAGGTAGTCAAGTACACATCCTAAGGGCTTTACCAACATGTAACAGAGAGACAATCAGTGTATACGTTAAGGTAAAGAGTAACCAGATAGTATACTATCATGTCGAGCGAGAAAGTCCTCCCTATATATGTCCAAGCATCCACTACAATATACATCCTATGTATAGTAATGGCCTCTAGGGCATACATATAACTAACAATTGAGACATGCCGTTTTCATGAGATTTCTGGATTTGAGAACCGTGGCTATTTTAAAAGAAAGTAAGTACTTTTTAAAAACTCGGTTTCTCTTGATATGATATTTCAGTGCGTCCACCATGCGTTTTCTCGGTTCTGAGACGTGTGACAAGTGAAACCCGATCGAGGAGCTGGATGAGGCCGATTGCGGGTACATGGTTGACCCGATATGGTACCCCGGGGCAAGAAAGAGATGCTGTGTATACAGACGGTGTGCCTGGCAGAGGGACTACTACCTACCGGTGATTGGTTGGACCTGGCGGATATCCGGAGGATACCGACCAGAGTCGAGAGATGATATCGGCCGATCCGGACTGACGGAGCCCGTGGGCCGATCCGGACTGACGGAGCCCGAGATATGAGGATTTACGTGTCGATGCTGGACACGGGTTTCATGATATTTTCGGGTGTCGATATTGGACATCCAGGTTCCATGATTTTGGTGTGTCGCGAGGGACACCATTGATTTATATCCTCATACTTTCATGCACACTCCTTTATGATATTTACGTGCATACAGACATTGATCATATGGGTGGACGAGATCCACATGCATACATGCGTTGATTATACCGTTGGATATTATCCACATGCTTATAGGCATTGACTACTTTATTGGCACATATACAGACCCGGTCACCCTAGATATCAGAGTATTACCTTCATGATATAGTTGACCTAAGAGTCGTTGTTTATTCGATTTCTACTTGTTGATATATTTTTATTCTCGAGTTGGCAACTCACCCCCGTTGTGCCACAGTTCTTGCAGATAGACCGCAGGGATCAGTAGCGGCTTCGCTGGCACACAGTTGCATTCGGGTGTTTTGCATTGGTAGGTGGGACATTTGTATCGTACCCACTCTTGTATCTACATTTCATATTGTATTTAATCAACTCCATCAATCAAAATTAGTAAATTGTATAAGTAATGAGACTTAGTAGGGTTGGGGTTGCGAGACTTAGAGCGAGGGGTTTTCTGCTACTTATGGTTTTTATGTCTTGCTTTTCTTTATCTTTGTGGTGATCTTCGCCGTTGGGCGTCGTATACTTATATATACTGTCTTGCGTGGTTGTGATCCGCCGTTTGGCGAAGAGCTAGCTCCCGCTTGGGGATGCCTTTATCATTATCTTGTATATGTGGTTTTGGATCAAAATATACAAAGGAGGTGCTGCCCAAATTTTTAAAAGACGAAACATGTTTTCAAGCTAGTAAATTCCACTTGCATTTTCATGTCCCTTTTCTATGCATTTTAAGAAAACTTGATCTCATTGTACCTTTATTTCAAAACTTCACCTCCTTTATTTTCTTAAAAAGGTTTAGATTTCTGGGTTTCAGTTTACTTGAATTACGTTACGCCTTTAGACATTGCGTGATTTAAGTGCTGGTCACGAGCTAATATTTCGGGTCGTGACAGCATGACTTTCGTCGACAGGGTCCTGACCATTGGTAAAGAACCCTCCAAGGTAATCCAGCCACTCCACGTTGTCTTCAAGGATGGAGCTTCTGCATTGAGGGCCCGCGAGATCGTTCATTTGTGTTCTGTCAGGCCGGGTTTTCTCGTATTCAAACATAACGCCTCGGTGTTATTTATGAGATATAACCCGCATCGTTTTGCCCAGCTATCCGATTACAACTAAGGGTTTCCCCTTGAAGCGTTTCTCATTGACCCGGTTGCTACAGAAGAGAGCGTTCGCAACGCGGCGCATCACTTCATGCGGCTGAATACGGGGTCTCATTTCCTGATTTGTGAACCGAGCTATATCCCGAAGGCCTCGAATGCTTTTATTGCTTGGTATCAGCATGCCACAGGTGCCGTCATCAAGGAGGAAAGGCCGACGCTTCTCGACCATAAGGATTCTGTCCCGGCCAGTATCCCGTGGTCTCGCTAAAGCAACGAGCAATTGTCCGTCTTTCTTTAAAAGAGATCGCCACGACTGTAATTCCACGAGCATTTCCGGCTAAGCCACAACTGGATGTAAGTGCTCCTGTGACCGTGGTGGCTGTGGCATCCCCCGAGTCGGGTATTGGCTCTGAGATCGGAACTCGCCGTCCGAAGAAGCCCGTTAAGCGAAAACTCTTTTCGTCGGGTGTTGGTGCCGATTCGCAGAAGAAGAAGAAGTCTTTATTCTCAGCCGACGTTGTATTTGTTCAGGAGCCTCATGCTCCTTATAGCGAGGGCTTGTCCGAATACGGTACCAACGACGGTCTGTTCGGAGCCTCTATCGATGAGAATGTCGCCACTGATCTTCAAGCCGCTATTGAGGCTTATGAGAGATTGGCCCGCGAGCAAGCAACGCTCGCTTCTCTTGCAGCGTCTAGTATATTTTATTTACATTCTTCTGTTTATTTTATTTTGTTTGTCATGCTTTATTAACGCTCTTTTTTTTAACAGGAATCTCCACTGAAGAGGCTTTCTTGGCGTCCCTCAAGACATTTGAGGAAGAAGAGAGACTTCGTGCTTTAATGGGTCTCGGTATGATTCGTTTCGCGATGCCTTTACGTATTTAGTTCATTTCGTTCACACCCTGACTCCCTTCCTCTTTCTGTTACAGGAACCACCGCAACTTGTGTTGTTCCGAGTACAATACCATCCTCAAGGGGTGGTGCGGAGGAGCCTTCAGAGCCACCGGCTACGGTTGAGGTCATCCCAGGGCCGCCACGGGAGGTGTTGCTAAAGCAGTCGATGATGGATGTTGTAGCAGATCCGGAGGCCAAGCCTGATTTGGACAAAGACGTTCCCCTGTCAAAGGTTTTGAGGAGATCTATTCGTACAACCAAAGCTAAGAAGAAGCGCAAAAAGCACGCAGTAAGGGAGCGTCAGGCTAACTTGACCGCAGGCGCAGGCTCGAGTGATGCCCAACCCTCTGACGTTCCTATAGAAGACATTCCTTCTGTCCTGTCCACCATCCATAGGCAGGTTGCGTGTGCGGCTCGTGAAGAGGCCGAGCGGTTACTTTAAGGTAAACAGCGCACGATCCTTTATAGAAATCTAGTAGGACTTATTTACTTTTCCAGGTTTCTTCTTACATTAATTTTTCTTGAATTGTAACACATTTGTTTTTGAATTATGCGGCAGATAGTAACGTGGCGAGTGAAGTGCCGGTGTTTGATGGGTCTGGGGCGTCAGGCCTTCCTGTCGAATCAGGGACTGCTCCAACTACCGCTTCCTCCCCCTGTGGATCCCCGGCATCGGCGGGTGATGCGAGCATGACGACAGCCCTTGTTGATTTGGAGGGCGAAGGTGTCGACGTTGAATCCATCTCCCCGGTGATGGTGGAAACCGAGGAAGCTGTCTTGGTTAGTGGCGCTCCAGACACCGCTATGGTCTCTGCCCCGTTAGGTATTCATTGTGTTATTTCTTTTGGATTCTCAATCCTACTAAACATATTCGCTGATATCTCCTTTATTCCGAATATAGGTGCTGTAAACCCCAGCGCTATGCTGATTGAAGAATCATCGTTAGCCATTGCTATGACTGTCGCTGCTTCTCCTATCTCTTTTGTACCCCCCGAGTTCTCTCGGGTTTAATGACGGAAGGTAAAGATTTCTCATTTCCTTGTTTCAGTATAGATATTATTTCTTGGATTAATTTCTTTACCATATATTGTTGCAATCCTGTAGGGGTGCTTTTTGACTGCTTATGCCAAATGCTAAGCTCGCACTTTGCCTTCCAATCGGAATTCGTTCCTCCTTCGGGCGTCGGTTAGTATATTCTCCATCTCTTATTTCATCTTTTTAAGAGTAATCTTTCTATTACTAAGCTTTTCTCGTATTGACCACAGTCTTACGGCTCGAGAGAGAGAACGAAGGAATAAAAAAGCCTCCCATGCTTTCTGATTTACCACTTTTGACTATTAGTATGTTATATCTCATTCATTATCATTCCTTTTATTTTAGGTTGAGATCTGACCCTTCTTTATGCATGTTTTACTCTGCCGTAGTTACACCGGCTTCGGCTCCTCTTGAGTCCCGCATATCTATGCCCGCGGGGCCTTTCGCTAAACGCCAGTCTTCGAGGGGCGCGGCGAATAGCAGGCGGATGCTAAGTGAATTTATCGAATATCTTAATGTTAAAGCTCTCACTTCTGCTGCGGACGAGGTCAACCCTAAGCTAGCGGCACTTGTGACTTTCCACAATGAAGACTTCGTCGGCATTTGGGTTGACTACTGTAAGCGTATTGAGGCTTGTCTCCATGAGATCGAGCGCAAGTGTCTTACACCTGAAGCGTTAACCTTGAAGACTCAACTGATCGCACGGATCGAGCAAAGTGCCGCTTCCATTCAATACTTTGAGCAGAAGTTGGTCTTGAAATAAAAGGAACACAAGACGGCTTCCGGCGAATCCAGCCAATTGCATACCCTGGTCAAAGCGCGCAGCTGCAAGTTTTTTTTGAAAATCTTCAACAATGCGTGTCTAAAGGAATGGCGCTGAAGCAGAATCTCGACTCTATCGAGCGGGGAATGCGAGATTGTGAAGTGGCCAAGCAGGAAATTGCTGAGAAGCTTTCATCATGCTTGCAATAACAGGCTCAATTTGAAGCGATGTTGGCTGCAACAGTGGCGCGTGAGGAGGAGCTACGGGAAGAGAGTGAGCGGGTTGCTATTTTATTGAGAGCCCCGCCTTCTTAACGGCTAAAATTGCATTTCTCCTTTTAAATTGTATCTTTCAAACAATTTGATTCATGAATAAAGAATATACAATTTTTTGCTTGCTCCTCTGTGTTTGATATCTTAATTTTGCAGTAATTAGTTTATTCACTCATTTCGGAGTTTGTAGTTTATTCACTCGTTTCGGAGTCTCTAGTTTATTCACTCGTTTCGGAATTTGTAGTTTATTTACTCGTTTCAGAGTCTCTAGTTTATGTACTCATCTCGGAGTTTATAGTTTATTCACTCGTTTCAGAGTCTCTAGTTTATGTACTCATTTTGGAGTTTGTAGTTTATTCACTCGTTTCAAAGTCTTTTTAGTTTACCTCCCTTGGATTTACAGGAAAACTTATCCTAACGTTGTATGTAGATAACCCTCATTCTTTTTACGATAGAGGTCCGTTAGGTTTGTGGTACTAGGGTTTTAGTCCGTGGTACCGTCGCTTTGGCTGATGTATTTCTCGATATGCAGTCTTTAAGTCGCCGTTCGAGTAGTCCCACGACTGTCGTGTTTCTGATCCCTTCGGGGGCTGGACAAGACATCTTCAAGTAATTTCCTTAGGTCATATTACCGTCGGAAGAGCAAGCGTTAGGAATTTGCCATGATGCTTTTTACCTGAGGTTAGGCTCAATTTGGAGCCCCGATGAGCCATAACTGCACCCTTCTGGGGTAGGATGATCTCCAATGGTCTTTTAGGCTTTATATGAGTTGTCGTCAACACCCGAAGTTGGGAATATGCCGTCACTTCGTTTTTTTTGCTTTGACAATGTCGCGCCGATTCTTTGTTGAAGTAAGGTAGACATCCGTGAGACCTCTATATTGTATGTATTGTAATTGAACCCCGGAGCTAAGAATATGCCACTGCTCTAATTTTATTTGATAGTCGTGTCCGCATTCTGCTGAAATGAGGGAGAACACCGAGATAGTCTCTAGAGTGTATGTGTACCGTTGAGACTGGGAGTTAGGATTTTGATGTTACTTTATTTTTGCTTTGACCCTTGGGTTTTTGTTGACACCACGTCTGCATCCTGCTGGCATGAGAAGCACGTCGAGCTGATCTCTTGGCTGTAGATATTGCCATTAAGACCTGAAGCTAGGATTTCGCCGTCACTTCATTTTTATTTGATTGTTGTGTCTGCCCCTGCTGGAATGAGGAGGGGATATATGGATAGTCTCTAGGTTATATATGTACCGTTGAGACTTAGAGCTAGAATTTTGCCATTACTCCATTTTTTTGCTTTGACCCTTGAGTCTTTGTTGACGTCGCGTCTGCACCCTACTGGCATGAGAAGAACGTCGAGTCAATCTTTAGGCTGTAGATGTTTCCATCAAAATCTGGCTCTCCTTTGATGGAGCCTGGTGGGAAAATACGGTTCCCTTTCTTTCATTTGTGCCTATGGATCGTATACAAGAGTCAATACGGACATACTTGCACGGCAGATGAATTTTTATTTTGTTTTATTTTTTTATTTCTGCGGTGCTCTATCTTTTCATCTTTTCATATCGCGAAAGTTACGATTACCCAATCATTTCGGCTATTCTTCGCGGTGCCCAATCATTTCGGCTATTTTTTATTTACGCGCTGTTTTTTATTGTGAGTTACCCAAACATTTCAGCTCTTTTTTTTATATGCACATTTTTTTGCTCGCTGATTTTTGTCACGAGTTGGGGACTTGGTCCTGATACCCATTATGGCATCAGTATCGCTGCAACTGGAATATTGCCAGGAGCGAATCATCATTTGCCGTCAGAGGACTTGGGGTTTGACACCTATTTAGGCACCAGCATCGCTACAACTAGAATGTTGCCAGAAGCGAATCATCATTTACCTTTGTTGGTTTGGACAAAGAAGGTTTAGCAAACAGGGTTAGGATCCTTTCGACTAAGGCTTTTGACTTTATGAGTCGTAAGGGTCTTATAAAGGTATTTCTCTCTACGAGTTGTGAGGATCTCGTAGGTGTATTTTCTCCTTAAGAATCGTGGGGATCCCTAAGTGTGTTGCTCCTTTGTGAGTCGTAAGGATCTCACGCAGGTATTTTCTCCTCACAAAGTCGAGAGGACCTTGCAAATGCACACGAATTTTTTATTTTACAAGTTTGCCCCCTTTTGTGGGTTTTCACAAACTCACCGGTAGTCATGCTGTTTTAACTCACGGCACCCTTTCGGGTTTTCATCCGTGCCCATTTTGCCGGTAGTCATGCTATTTTTTTTATAATGGTGAAACTCTCAAAAGTAGTTTCGTCACAGGTGACACATCTATTTGCTGGTGGGACTTTGGGGTGGTTTCATTGCTGGAGTAGCTGTGCAACCTGTGGGACTTAAGTTGCAACTTTCGCCGCTAGGACTTTGATTGCTATATAGATCTCAAGAGAGTGTATCGCCATATTTGGGGCGATAAGTTAGTCATTCCCATTTTGTGGACGCCATTTAGTTTACAAACATTTCGGTCCTTAGTTTATGGACGTTTTGGTCCAACATCGCCATTTTCGAGGCGAGTATTAGTTTAAGGACGTTTTGGTCCAACATCGCCATTTTTGAGGCGACGGGGCTTTTGGATACCACTCTCGAAATTCTAACTTAGGAAGATAGCGAGCGGACACAAGCGTCGTCTTCTATCATTGACCTAAGTCATAACTTTTCAAGTGTAGTATTTTTTAAGGAATCGGCCATTTATTGGCCAGATGGGTCTTTCGCCATGCATATCCATGAGCAGGTAGGCTCCACCTTGATAGACTTTGTCTATGATGTATGGGCCTTCATAGTTCGTCTCGAACTTCCCCCGTTTTGCACGATTGGGGATCATTGGTCTTTTGACGACTAGCATGAGTTCACCTTTGTTTTCCCCAATCAGAGCAAAGATCTGTTTGAATTTCAAAAATTCAAAAATTGAAACAACGCTTCAGATTCCTTGTGCTGCGCGCCACGTGTCAAAAGCTGACACGCCAGCTCAGCGCCCGAGGCAGCGCACCCAATCAGAGCAAGGCTCTATTTAAAGTAAAAAATTAAAGGAAGCAACGCTTCAGATAATCTGCGCTCTGCGCTGCGCGACACGTGTCAGCGCAGATGCGCTACGCTCCGCGCTGCGCGACACGTGTCAGCGCAGTTGCGATGGCGCTGGCGCAGTTGCGCTGCGCTCCGCGCTGCGCGACACGTGTCAAGCGCAGATGCGCTTGCGCCAAACAGAATTAAAATTCTGAAAGATCTTTCTGATCTTATTAAAACAATAAGATTCTCTCCTGTAAAACAGGAGCCCTTGGATCAAAAATCCAATGGTAGGGAAAAATCCCTAAATCACTCAGAGAAGGATCTCTTTAACTAATTTAACAAATCTATTGGCACTATATAAATGCCCCTAAACTTCAAGTCTAAAACACATTGAAACACAGAGAGAATTCACAAGAGCTCTTATAAGAACTTTGAGAAGAATTCAGAAAGAAAGAAAGAAAAAGGTAAAACCTTTAGAAAAAGAAGAATTTTCTTCTAAAAAAGATCAATGATCTAAGAACAAGATCAAAGATCTTCAATAAAAAATGATAAATAAAAAAGAAGTAATTTATTTCTTCTTTAGATCATTTGATCTACTCAAAGGCATTGCCTTTTGTTGAACCCTCGGTTCTGGAATCTTTGGATTCTTTTCTTTGATCCAAAATTGGATTAAAACAGTGCCCTGCACTTGAAAATCTGCACTGTTGCGCTCTTGGGTTGGCGCAAGCCACCAGAGAGCGCCACGTGTCAGCCCCAGAACGATTTGCGCTATGCGCTTCTAAAACAGAGCACTGCTCTCATGAATCGGCGCAAGTCACCAGAGCGCGCCACGTGTCAGCAGCGCAACAGCGCAGCGCACTGTCGCAGCGCACTGCGCTAGCAGACTTGCACTCACCAGAGTGTGACACGTGTCACCTCCACATGGACTTACGCCTTGCGCTCCTCAATTGGCGCAAAGCGCCTGACAAGCCACGTGGCGCTCTGTCAGACCAATTAATGCAGCGCATTATTAAAGGGCAGAGCCCAATTAGGAGGCCCAATGGACCAAAACGAATGCAATGCATTATTAAAAAGGGGCAGAGCCCAAATAAAGGTCTATCATACCAAAATAAAATGCTCTGGGCGTAATAGGCCAGAGAAAATGCACTGCATTATTAAAAAGAGGCAGAGCCCTAGTAAAAGGCCTAATAGGCCAAATGCAAATGTTGAACTTTTTCAACTGGACTTAGCCCAATTCTGGCCGTAAGTCCTCAAATTAAATTGACTGAGCACGGATGCTCTCTTAAATCAATTTACGCTTGGTTCAAGGGTACATCTCTGAACTCCTCTGACATCCGTCGTTGTAATCCTTCAACGCCGTCAGAGAGGTGACGGGTCCCGACAACCACACATCGATACGGACTGTGAGGTCCTTAAACTCATGGACTTATGCGTTCTTAAACCAACAATACGGACTGTGGGGTCCTTAAACTCATGGACTTATGCGTCCTTAAACCAACACCTGTCCCCAAAATGGGAATGTTGGACCACCATGTCCCTAAACGGGCGATGGACCATCATGTCCCTAAACTGGAACAATAGAGCCCGCAAATGCTCTTTTGTCGGATCTAAACGATCCCGTTTAAGTTGATCTTAGCCTCAAATATGGTTAACGTATTCTTAAACCTTCAAACAGACTTTAGTACCAAATTGGACTACAAATCCCCCAATCAACTTCGGTTCAAGGGTACATCTCTGAACTCCTATGACACCTGTCGTTGTAATCCTTCAACGTCGTTAAAGAGGTGATGGGTCCCGACGGCCATACATGCAATGGACCACTATGTCCCTAAACTGGAACAACAGAGCCTCCAAATGCTCTTTCATCGGATCTAAACGATCCCGTTAACTTGATCTTAATCTCAAATAGGACTAACGTATCCTTAACGAACGTTTAGGTTGATCTTAGCCTCAATATGGTTAACGTATCCTTAAACTAAAACCCCAAACCTAAATCTAAGTAAATATGGATTTGGACTAATCCACGTCCTACGGGCGATGGCATAACTTAGTCTCCGTATACAATCCACGGGCATCCACAAACAAAACAAACACACACAACATGAAGTGAAATTCTGGAGAGGAGAAAGTTGTTACCGCGATGCGGTAGCGTAATTAACTGCAGGGGTTTGCGCCTGTAGGGAAGAGCGTCCCCACAATCAAAAACCCCTCAAGCGAGGGGGAATCTGACGAAGTCTGCTAAATCGGCCGCATCCATCTAAACCTCCGATACACGGTGCCATAAATCAACTTGGCATCTTCGGAGAGGTGGACGGATAAAACCTATTAGCATCCGCCCCGAATCTCAGGCAAGACGTCCCTGCGTCGCGCCGTCTTTCGGAGGGGAACAGATTCTGGCACGCCCGGTGGGACCTTTTCCTCTTTCCACTCCACACTTCGTGTGTCGTCTTCGCGAACGAATCACGGTTTGTTAATGGTTGCCCTAGGGTTTCAAGTTACTAAGATTTGGTATTTTTCCTGGTGCAGAAATCAAGTATCAATGGCATCCAACTGCTCAAACTGCTCCAAATGCAAATGCAACCGACGCTCCTCCTCACCTGGAAGTGTAGCCTATGGGCCTCAAGCAGCCTCCATCCTTGCTATGCCGGTGGAACAAGTGACTCAGGCCACCACCGGTCTGTTTTTCGGGACCATGCTCCCGCCAACAAGCTTCACCATTCCAGTGCCCGTACCAGAAGTGCAAAAGAAGTCGGTCTTCGATCGGCTCACTACTACCACGACCCCTCTCAACGGGTCGTCCAATGTCAAGCTGGCAGCCTTGGCCTTTACCAGGCTGAACCTGAACTCTGATAAGCCTGCCAAGAAGCCCATGACCCCTGACGTGGCCATCGCGAAGAAGACAGCCATCCCTATTCCTGAAGTCGTCAAGACGGCTTCTCCTGCTAGAGAGTCGGTCTTTTCAAGGCTGACTGTTCCGGCTCCCGTTCCTGCTCGAGGGTCTGTCTTTGACAGATTGGACACCGCCACTCAAAAGACATCAGATTTCGAGAGGCTGGCACCAGCGGCGCCTCATCTGGACAGAGGGCAAGATAAAACCATCCCCATCGCCGAACCAGCCCCAACAGCTCGACATGCTCGACCTCGCCACTGGCGCCGAGTAAGGAAGGCCGGGGGCAATTCCCCCTCTGGGTTAACCCCACCAGCTCAGATGGTGGAAGTCAATGCTGCTGTTCCGACCGGGAACAGCTTTGAACCGCTAAGGAAGGTACGCAAGAACTCTCCAACTGCCACGCTGAAAAGATCTCCTCCACCCGCGGAGAATGTTGCGGGAACAAATCCGGAGCAGCCCCCTCAACAGCTGTCCTCCAAAATTTACAAGGTCTGGCGACTGGTTCAGGACTCAGTAATCGACCAAGATCACTCTCGCCGATAGAAGAGGGTAAAAGTTCAAGAAGAAAAGAACCAGACTGTCAAACAGCAAAGGATGGCAACTACCTGGGTGCCCGCTGAAACGGCCCCCTCGACTTCGACGGCCCACAAGAGAAGAAGGCCGGAGAAAGTCCCCACGCATGCGGCAAATGTCAGAGACAGTGAGCCCAAACGCCCTAAGTCCGGGGGCATTGTGGTACATACCGTCTACATGGCGTCCGGGAAAGAGGATAGCCGTGCATCTACAGGTCATAGACCGCTTACACGATCGGTGACTAAACCTCAGGAGCAACAGCAGAAGCTCCAAGAAATGATGAATGCGATGGCCGCACTCACTGGGCCAAAAGAAAGCCCCGAAGCGTCCTCGGATCAACGCCAGGAGCAAGAAACTGACGCTGAATTCCTTCGCAGGATACTGGAAAAGAAGGATAAAGAGGTTGCGGAACAAGCAGCCAATATAAAACGAATGACCCTTCTGTTCCAGGACATGGTGGGTGTGATGATCCAGCAAGATCCTCCTGCTGAAGATCCTCCGATCGTCCTTGAAGATGACAGAGGAGAAATGTCGAATCCTCCACAGGTTCTGTCAGCAGCCAAGGAGGAGACAATTTCCAAAGCTGCCCTAGATGAATCTATAGCTCAGCAGATAAGGGTTCACCAGGCAACTGAGGCAGCCGGTCAGGTCGTTAAAACGGGGCTACCATATCCGAGCTGGTACGATCAGATAAAGTACCCGCCGGGCTACACCATCCCAAAGTTCCACGTCTACAAGGAGACTGGCAACCCCCATCAACATGTGGCCCAGTTCAGGGCCTTTTGTGGCAATACCGGCGGTGATGATAAATTGTTGCTTCGCCAGTTCGTCGGTAGCTTGTCGGAGACAGCATTCGAGTGGTACTCCGAGCTCCCAAACGACTCTATTAAGACATTTGCTGAAATGGAGTTGTTGTTTACCCAACGTTTCGCAAGCGCCAGCGAGCGTATCCCGATAACGGCATTGATTAATGCCAGGGTGAAGCCGGGCGAGACTTGGGTTCAATATGCAATCCGATGGCGGAACTTGTGGTCAAAGTGCGAACAACGCATTGAAGAAGCGCCAGCGGTGAGCATGTTCGTGGGCACCTTAGATCCTCATGCAACTATTTCACAGTTCATGATGTTCTTTAAACCAACCACGTTCCAGGCCTTGATCGACAAGCTGACCCAAATGGACCAAATGAGCCATAGGCCGTCTCCTCCAAAGCCGGACTCTCGAAATGAGAAGGGGAAAGAAAAAGCGATTGTCGTTGCCAATGCTCAACAATAACCGAGAAACTTGAAGCCGGTGGTCCGTCAAAACAATATGCGTCCATGCGTACCCCTCGAGGAGAGGTTAGGAAGTCCTTACTCGTTTCCTCAAGATAAAACGAGAAGATTGTTCGAGCTGGCATTGCGCAACCGACTTATCAATCTGCCGGATCCAAGACGTCCGTCGCAGCCAAACGACGTCAATGATCCCAATTACTGCCCCTATCACCGAGTATTGGGTCATCCGATCGAGGATTGCAATGTCTTCAAAAATTGGATTGAAGACCAATACCAACAGGGCAAGTTCGCGTTATCCGAAAGATGGAAGGTGAACCCGCCGCAGCCTCACACCCCTAAAAAAGTGAATACGCCGGGAGCAACGTGCTCCCTTGTTGAAGAAGCTCCGTGGGAGGTTGTGCTATCAGCCAAAACAAAGAGGATGCTGAATGATCTCAAAATATGCCCGGCAATCAGATAGAAGAACCCGTTGGAACCTGAGATCATCGAAGGGATGCTGAAGTCGCGCCCGACTCCGAAGATCGGTGGTGATGGCCCGAGCACTCACAACCAGCCGTCAAATCTTCAAAGAAGAAGAAGAAGAAATCCAAGAAGCCCGTGAAGCCTGGCGACAAGCACACGGACTTACAGAAACAAATTGACGCGCTGGAGGAATACAATCAAAAGGCACGGACTCCCATCACATTCCAGGAGTTCCTCAACCACGTCTTTCAAGAGGAAGATGAGGGAGAGAGCTCGTCCGATGAATCCGAGGAATATGTGGTGAGCTGCCATGTGATCTCTCACTCGTTTACGGACGATGAGAGAACTCCTTGCACTGAGAAGCTGGGGGCAGATCCTGAACCGAAACTTCTGGGGCCATCGGATGAAACCATTGATGCATTCCTCAATGAAGCTCTGTCGAAAAGTAAGGCTGATCGGGAACGCGAGACGGTCCTATTTGAAAAGGCCAAGCGCCGACGATTAGACGAAAGAGTTGAGGCACTCCCGTCAAATCAAAATACATCCATTGCGGACAAAATCAAATTCAAGACGAGAAAAAGGTTTGCTAAAGCCGTATCACTAGGGATGAAGCTACCACCTTCTCAAGAAAACAGTACCGGCAAAGCAGAAATGCACCCCTCCTATTGCTTATATCATCGAAAGGTTTCGCACCCCACCGAAGAATGCAAAGCTTTCAATAAATGGTGGCAGGGGTATGTCGCTCACCGGCAACATTTTAAACGGGAGAAGCGCAAAACTCGTCGGGAGCGGAAAAGTACGATCGAGGAGCCTAGAAGAACTACCGGCGATTGTCGCATGGTTAACGCCGGGAAAGCGCAAGTTCTCACATTCGGGAGCGACTCTGACGAGGAAATGGAGCTTAGCCCTCTCTTTAAAGAGTCCACCTCGGAAAAAGAGGAAGAGCCGAAAGCTTGCGAAAATATCCGGCTGCGTAATCGTACGCTACCCGAAAAGAATCTCGGACCCTCAAATAAAAAAGATAAGGGAAAAGAAAAGGTCTCTGAGGATATCACCCTAGATGACCAAGTCATGGAAGAGCTAACTGCCAAAGACCCGCCAAAGAAAAATAAAGTGGACTACAACGTCCTGGCACACTTGAGGAAGTTACCCTCGCAGCTCAGTATCCTCGACGCCCTTTTATTATCAAAAGAAGCAAGAGATTCATTAATCAAGGCGCTGCAAGAGCCCGAGCAATTCCAAGCCTTCCTCGCCGAAGAAAGGATGAAGGATGAGTTGGAAGAAGTGCACACAACTGATGTCACTTTCGGTGATGAAGACCTCCTCCTTGGGACGTGCGAACACAATCGTCCCCTCTATGTCTCAGGATACTGCCACGATATAAAGATAGGCAAAATCCTGATTGACAATGGGTCCTCTGTCAATCTCCTCAATGTACGGGTGTTGAAGGAAATATGCATGAGCGTCCAGCACCTCGCTCGGGATAAGATCACCATCTCCGGGTTCGACTCTCAATCATCACGGACTCTCGGGTCTGTGATACTGACGTTACGCTTTGGGCTACTCGTCACGGACATCAAATTCCACTTCATGGATGCCAAAACATGCTATAATGCTTTGCTCGGCCGACCCTGGTTACACGAGTACAACATCATCCCTTCTACACAGTATCAGTGTATGAAATATTTTAAGGATGGTCTCGAGTATACCGTAACAGGAGAGTTGAACCCATTCTCCATAAACGAGGTCCGCAAATATGAGGATGCAAAATACTTCTTGCCAGATTTCGAAGACACGGAGAGGTGTCACAAGCCGGAGAACAAAACTAACGCCACCGTTCCGGTCTTCGGGAGCGATACTGAGGAGGACGAAGAGATAGTCTATTCCGGGCCACCCCAATACAACAAGCCAGGACCATCCGCTCCTACGTTGATCTTTGGAAGCGACTCGGAAGATGAGGTCCATGCTATATTTTCCGCTCGACCTCCAATACAAACTTTCGCTGACGAAGAGCAAAGTCTGCAAGTCGCCATGGTTCCGCCCAAACATCAAAAAGAATTGGACGCACTCGCTACCTACAGTGTCGAAGAGTTGCAAACGTTCTACGTCCCTCCTAGGCGATCCTATTCTACCGCTTTGAAGAAACCAAAGTGGAGAAAGAAATCTGGCACGGCGCGGATCCTACGCTTGACAGGCTTCAGCCCATCCGTCTGCCTAGATATTATACAGAAGGCTTGAAGAAACTGCTGAAGCACCAGGGGATACCATTTAAACAAACTGCTCGAAAGGCTAAGTTCTATGACAGGGTCTGGAACGTCCCCGGAACTCAGCACAAGTTGCCTAGTGGGAGGATGGAAACAATCGGGCTTGGATACATTCGATCCAAGAAACGAGAGCTACTCCACGATTATTACGTCGTGCATGACTTCAATGAAGAAGGGGATGCTCAATGGGAGGACGCTAATCCTGAACCAGAAAAAGTTCCTGATGCAAAGGTGCCCAGTCCGTCATTCGAAGAACAAATGAACAGGCTTATAAGGGAAGCTGGTCAAAAAGTCCGAGACGACCACAACCGCGAAATGGCCATCTACGAGAAAGCCAAAACGCAACGCCTCCTACAACAGGCTGTGAAAAATGAAAGTGCCGCTCCCTGTCAACCTGTGGTAAAAAGGGCTCGGCACAGAGGCAGAAACAAGTCGAAAAGCGAAAAAGGCGCTCGACAGTAACAAAGCGGGACTAAGAAGCCATGCAAGCGGGAATCGAGCGGTCCGGATTTATCCCCTGTAAAGAAGATGAGTCGAGCATACTCTTTTCCTCGGGACAAGACGAAGAAGAGACTTGACCGAGCTATAAAATACCAGATGCTTACACTGCCGGAGTCCAAGCATCCCGAACAAGCAGGTGAAGTCTCTCACCCAAATTATTGCTCTTATCACCGAGTAATAGGGCACTCTCTCGAAGACTGCTTCACCTTCAAGAATTGGGTCGAAGATCAGTATCAGCTTCGCTCTGTCTGACAGCTGGAGGGTAACGCCGCCACAGAAGCATGAACCCAAAGCTACGAGAGCAGAACCAGATCCACATCGGTCTTGGAAGCGAGCTCGTACTTGTCACATGATAACAATATCAAAAGAAAGGTCCGAGAACATGGATGACCTTCCCTGGTGCTTCGAAAACAGCAACGACGAGGTGATCTCAGAATTTCCACCAGCACCGAAAGAGCTGGAGGATGGAATACATACTACTGCAGATAACCTCAAGAAAATTGAGTTGGGGACGGCGAACGACCCGCGACCGACATTCATCAGCGAGCTGCTATCTGAAGAAAGGGTGGCTGCGTTAAAAGACGTGCTAATGCAGTATATAGATTGCTTCGCGTGGAATTATTCCGAAATGCCGGGACTAGATCCAGAAATTGTTGTGCATAAATTGGCGATATCCCCGGACGTTAAGCCGATCAAACAAGCACCAAGAAGAATGCGGCTCGAGCTTGAGATGAGCATTAACGCCGAAGTCAAGAAGCTGATCGACTCTGGGTTTATCCAGGAAGTTCAGTATTCCGATTGGATCGCCAACATCGTCCCGGTGATGAAGAAAAATGGGACTGTGCGTATCTGCGTGGACTTCCAGGATCTCAATAAAGCTTGCCCGAAGGACGATTTCCCAGTGCCAGTCACCGAACTGATGATAGATAACACATCCACTCATGAGGTTTTCTCCTTCATGGACGGTTCATTAGGATATAATCAGATAAAGATGCATCCCGAAGACCAGAGGCACACCGCTTTTCGGACTCCTCTGGGAATATTCTGCTACAAGGTGATGCCCTTCGGTTTAAAGAACGCCGGTGCCACCTATCAGAGGGCCATGACGAAGATCTTCGATGACCTCATACATGAAATCGTCGAATGCTATATCGACGACCTCGTGGTGAAAAGCAAATCGTACGAGGAACATCTCGAGCATCTGAAGATCGTATTTCAACGCCTTCGACAATACAACTTGAAGATGAATCTTCTCAAGTGCGCATTCGGAGTTTCCTCGGGCAAATTCCTGGGATTCATCGTCCGACACCGCGGTATCAAAATAGATTCGTCAAAGATCAAGGCGATCATGGAAATGCCTTCGCTAAAAACTCTCAAGCAATTGCGGTCTCTCCAAGGGAAGCTCGCGTACATTCGGCGATTTATAGTCAACCTTTCAGGCAAGTGCCGCCCTTACAGTCACCTGATGAAGAAGGGAACCCCTTTCGTCTGGGATCACAAATGCCAGAGCGCGCTGGACGAGATCAAGCAATACCTGCAGAATCCGCCAGTGTTGGCTGCTCCGGTTAAGGGAAGGCCTCTCATTCTTTATACAACCGCCCTCGAAGGTTCCTTAGGTGCATTATGGGCACAAGAGAACGACCAAGGGAAAGAAAGAGCTCTTTATTACTTAAGCCGAGTTCTCCTGGGGGCAGAAAGCAACTACTCCCCCATCAAAAAACACTGCCTGGCATTGATCTTCGCGATAACAAAGCTCCGGCACTATGCGTTAGCGCACGAAGTTCGTTTTATTTCGAAGGTGGACCCCCTTAAATATTTAATGTCGAAGGCCATATTGACGAGTCGGCTCGCTAAATGGGCTCTGCTCTTGATGGAGTTCTCAATAACTTATCAACCCCTTAAGGCGGTGAAGGGTCAGGCCATCGCCGACTTCCTCGCTGAGTATCCGATACCAGCCGACTCCTCTTTGAATTGCGAACTGCCCGACGAACATGCGTTAGATGCAATCGAAGGTAGTAATACCCGGTGGGAACTCTATTTTGATGGAGCGTCTTCCACGAAGAAGCGCAAACAAAGCACCCCTATAATCTAATCGGGGTAGGCCTCGTCTTCGTAACTCCACAAGGAGGGATAATGCGCTTTGCTTTCTCCTTAACAGAGCCGAGGACGAACAATGAAGCCGAATACGAAGCTTTGATAGCAGGCCTCGAGATCGCCATCGACATGGGAATTGAAAACCTCCTCATATACGGAGATTCTCAACTGGTCGTCAGTCAAGTAAATGGAGACTACCAAATCTGCAAACCAGAGTTGGTGAAGTACGGCGAAAAGGTGCAACAACTGTTGACCCAAATTCCTTCCTACATTTTGGAAAGCATACCGCGTGCAGAAAATAGCAAGGCGGACGCGTTAGCTAAGCTCGCTAAAGAACTGGCCGACGAGAACCTCGATGACGTAAGAATCGTGGTACAAAGCCGTCGGGTGCTTGCCCCCGCCGAAATACCTCTGGAATCATCCGAAGAAAAGGGAGCGACTGAGCAAGTGGCTATGCAAATAAAAGACCAGGAAAAGGCTGAGGATTGGAGAGAAGTCTTTGTAGACTACTTCAAATCCAATCGAACGCCTGAAGATGCGTCCTCAAGACATCAGCTCATGAAACGAGCTCTGTCTTTCGCCTTCGTCAATGATACTCTATACAAGAGGTCATTTGATTCTCTGTGGTTGAGATGCTTAGGACCTGACGAAGCGAAAAGAGTCGTTCAGGAAGTTCACGACGGACTCTGCGGTTCTCACCAAGCAGGCTCGAAGATGAAGTTGAAAATTAAACGGATGGGCTACTATTGGCCAACGATGATTCGGGACTGACTCGAATATGCAAAGCAATGCCATCATGCCACATTCATGGGGACTTCATCCATCAACACCCAAATCCTCTACACCCAACAGTGGCTAGCTGGCCATTCGAAATGTAGGGAATTGACATAATCGGCCCTATCAAACCAGCATCGTCCAGGGGACATCATTTCATCCTGGCGACGACTGACTACTTCTCCAAATGGGCAGAAGCAGTACCGCTGAGGGAAGTGAAGACGGAAAATATCCTCCACTTCTTCAAGACGCACGTTATTTATCGGTTTGGAACTCCGCGACGGATCATCTCCGATAACGGGCCAGCTTACAGCAGCCACAAGATCAGTCGCTTCGCGCAACAACACAACATAGACTGGAGATACTCCTCATTTTATAATCCCCGCGCTAACGGTCTAGCTGAGGCTTTCAACAAGACCTTGACAAAGATTGTGAAGAAGACGGTGTCCCGAAATAAGAAGGACTGGCATGAGAGACTGCAAGAAGCTCTATGGGCGTATCGAACTACGTTCAAAACGGCCACGAACACAACGCCGTACGCGTTGGTATTCGGTACAGAAGCAGTACTCCCCCTAGAGATAGAGTTACCCTCTCTATGAGTGGCAGTCCACTACGAGCTGACGGACGAAGAAAATGCTCACCTTCGGCTTGAGGAGCTTGATGCCCTTGATGAAATTCGGCTCATAGCGCAACAAAATCTGGAGGCTTATAAAGCAAAGATGACGCGCTCATATGAAAGATTGACCCGGCCGAGGACATTCCGCCAAGGCGAGCTCGTGCTAGTGGTCAAAAGACCTATGATCCCCAATCGCGCCAAGCGGGGAAAATTCGAGCCAAACTATGAAGGACCGTACATCATAGACAAGGTCTACCATAGTGGAGCCTATCTACTCATGGATATGCACGGCGAAAGGCCTTTCAGACCGATAAACGGTCGCTTCCTAAAGAAATACTACGCCTAATGAGTCACAGCCTAGCTCAATGATAGGTGACGACGACTATGTCCGCTCGCTATCTTCCTAAGCCCAAACTCTATACGTAGTAGACGGCCTTCTTCAATGGCAGACCGAAATGTCCTTAAACTAATGACGGACCACTACGTCCTAAAACTGGCTGACAACCGAAACGTCATTAAACTACTACAGCAGCATCCTCAGGCTGACGAGATAAAAAAAAGAGAATAAAAAAAATATAAAAAAAAATTAATAAAAACGGTATATCCATAACCAAAATGGGCACGGATGAAAACCTGAAAGGGCTCCGTGAGTAAAAACAGCAGGGCTACCGGCGAGTGTTCGTGAAAACCCGAAAGGGCGCGACCTCGTTAAAAAAAGAAGAAGAAAAGAATAAAAAGAATAAAAAGAATAAAATAAAATAAAATAAAATAAAACGGTATGTCCATAAGCGAAATGGGCATGGATGAAAACCCGAAAGGGCTCCGTGAGTAAAAACAGCAGGCCTACCGGCGAGTGTTTGTGAAAACCCGAAAGGGCGCAATCTCGTTAAAGGACACTTGCAGGGTCCTCTCGACCTTGTAAGGAGAAACCACCCGCGTGAGATCCTTATGACTCACAAGGGAGCAACACACTTAGGGATCCCCACGATTCCTAAGGAGAAATTACACTTGCGAGATCCTCAAGACTCGTAAGGAGAACTCTCTTATGGGACCCTCACGGTTCATAAAATTTGAAAGTCTTAAGTTACAGAGACCTGAACCTGTTCTTAAGCAACCCCCACAACCTTCGATAATGCCCTACAAGCGGCTCAATACTGACCCTTGTATACAATCCACGGGCGCGAATAAACATTTCCCTAACCAAGTCCCACCCGTGACTAGGGATATGTCCATACGGTGAACAACCCTTGTAAGTCCTCTCGACTTATAAGGAGAAAACCCTTTTGTAAGATCCTTACGACTTACAGGGGAACATACACTTAGGAATCCTCACAATCCCTAAGGAGAAAACGCACCTACGAGATCCTCACGACTTGTAGGGAGAAATACCTTTGTGAGACTCTTACGGCTCATGAAGTCAAAAGCCTTAGTCGACGGGATCCTAACCCTGTTCGCTAAGCCACCTTTGTTCGACATCGACAGAGGCAAATGATGATTCGCTCCTGGCAATATCCCAGTTGTAGCGATGCTGATGCCTAAACCGGTATCAAATTCCAAGTCCTTTCATGGCAAATGATGATTCGCTCCTGACAATATTCCAGTTGTAGCGATGCTGATGCTGAGATTGGCACCAGATTCCAAATTCCACACTCGCGATAAAAAAAACAGCGAGCCATACATGCATATGAAGTAGACGAAATGATGGGGCAACTTGCAACAAAAGCAGCAAGTAAAAAAAATGTATGCATGCAAAATAGCCGAAATGATGGGGCAACTCGCAATAAAAAGCAGCGAGTGAAAATAAAATAAATAGCCAAAATGATTGGGCACCGCGAAAAACAGCCGAAATGATTGGGCAATCGCGACTTTCGCGATATAAAAGCTGAAATGATAGAGTATCGCGGAAAGAAATAAAATGAAAAATATATATAATGAAATTTATGCCCTACAGGCGATATCACAGCAATCCCTGTATACAATCCAGGGGCGCAAACACAGAGGGAACCATACCTTCCAAACAGGCTCCACCATAAAGCGAAGCCAAATCTTGACGGTTCATAGACAACATAAAGACAACCTCGATTCAGGAAAATTAGCGTCCTTGATGAGCGCTTCTTGATTCGCGTCGGCCCGCAGAGAAACTAGCGTCTTTTCAGGAACACTCCGATTCGTTTCAACCCCAGGGAAATCAGTGTCCTTGGCAACCGTCTCAACTTCAGGGAAAGCAGTGTCCTTGACGAGAGCACCTCGATTCATGTCGGCCCGCAGAGAAACTAGCGTCTTTGCCGGAATACCCCGATTCGTTTCAACCCCAGGGAAATCAGTGTCCTTGGCAACCGTCTCAACTTCAGGGAAACCAGTGTCCTTGACGAGAGCACTTCGATTCGCGTCGACCCGCAGAGAAACTAGCGTCTTTTCAGGAATACTCCGATTCGTTTCAACCCCAAGGAAATTAGTGTCCCTGGCAACCGTCTCAACTTCAGGAAAACCAGTGTCCTTGATGAGAGCACCTCGATTCGCGTCGGCCTGCAGAGAAACTAGCGTATTTGCAGGAATACTCCGATTCGTTTCAACCCCAGGGAAATCAGTGTCCTTGGCAATCTCCACGACTCAGGGAAATTAGCATCCTTGATGAGAACTTCTTGATTCGCGTCGGCCCGCAGAGAAACTAGCGTCTTTGCAGGAATACTCCGATTCGTTTCAACCCCAGGGAAATCAGTGTCCTTGGCAACCTCCTCGACTCAGGGAAACCAGTGTTCTTGACGAGAGCACCTCGATTCGCGTCGGCCCGCAGAGAAACTGGCGTCTTTGCAGGAATACCCCGATTCGTTTCAACCCCAGGGAAACCAGTGTCCTTGGCAACCTTCTCAACTCAAGGAAATTAGCGTCCTTGATGAGAGCTTCTTGATTCGCGTCGACCCGCAGAGAAACCAGTGTCTTTGCAGGAATACTTTGATTCGTTTCAACTTCGAGGAAACCAGTGTCCTCGGCAAAATACCCCGACTCAGGGAAATTAGTGTACCTGACGAGAGCTGCTCGATTCGTCTCGACTCGTGAGGAAATTAGTGTCTTCGCGAGGACTTCCCGATTCGTCTCGACTTGCAAGATAAAGCCTTAGGTAACAGGGATTAAAAAACTTGTTTCCTAAGCACTGGGGCCCTGCAAGTCGGTCTAAAACGGTCTCTTGCATACTATCCACGGGTCTCACTCTCCAAAGTCGAATCTCGATAAGGAGAGAATCAACCGCTTATGAGTCCTCTCGACTCGTAAGAGGGAAAATTCTCTTATAAGATCCTTACGACTTATAAGAGAAAACACACTTAGGAATCCTCATGATTCCTAAGGAGAAAATACACCTACGAGATCCTCTCGATCCGTAGGGAGAAAAGTCTTTATGAGACCCTCACGGCTCATAAAGTTGAAAAGTCTTAGGCAGCAGATCTGAACCTGAGGCCTAAGCCATCACTACCTCTTGAGGAAGCCAAGACAAGATGCTCGCTCTATCACCTGTCAACCATATTTACTAAGACATCATACTGATAATAAAAGAAGGAAGAAAGAGCAGAGATGACACAAGACATTGCAAAAAAAAATGTATATATCTTTATTCATGAATTCAGTTAAGTACAAGGCGAATCGTATAAAAGAATAAAGAATGTGTACATTTTATTCAAAGATTACAAGTGTATAATGATACAAAAAAGTAGCTACTGAGAAGGAAATGGCTTTAACAAATCCGCGAGCTGCTCCCGCACTTCCTTCAGCGCCTCCTCCTGAGCGGCTGCCGCGGCCACTTCCGCTTCCACCTAGGCCCGCTGCTGCAGGTAGGATGAAAGTTGCTCCTCAGCTGCCTGCTGGGATGCCTCCTGATTAGATGCATCCCGCTCAACGACGTCAAGCTGCTGCCTCAATGTTAACCCTTCGGAGAGGCATCGCAGAAGGCCTTCAAAGATAACCTTCAGCTGTGCAGCGTTTGCCTCCATCTGAGCGTGCAGTTGGGAAGATTTGCTCGAAGTCTCGCCGCACTCCTTACGCCTTGAAGAAACTTCTTGTTCGAGGTGGCAGAAGTAAGGAGTGCTCTGCTCGATCCATGCCGCCCGTTGAGCGCTCGCGGCCAAGATCTCGGGGGCAGGACACATAAACTCCAGTTGATGCAGGCGGGCCTCGATTTCCCTGTAGTGATTAACCCAAAACTCGATGACGCCTTCATTATGAAAATTTACAAGCGTCGCCAGTATCGGATTAACCTCCGCAGCGAAATCGACAGCAGATGGGGGAGTGCTCGCGTCAAGCTCTTCAATGTACCCGCTCAGCATCCCCAAACTCATCGTAGCGTTCTTTGAAGAAGGACGTCTCAGTTGATGCAGGCGGGCCTCGATTTCCCTGCAGTGATTAACCCAAAACTCGATGACGCCTTCATTATGAAAATTTACAAGCGTCGCCAGCATCGGATTAACCTCCGCAGCGAAATATACAGCAGATGGGGGAGCGCTCGCGTCAAGCTCTTCAATGTACCCGTTCAACATCCCCAAACTCATCGTAGCGTTCTTTGAAGAAGGACGTCTCAGGAAGGGGCCTGCCAGTATTATGATACGAGACTCGAAGGGCGCCAGAGTCGGAACGACAGCTGAAAAAATAAAATACAATCAGATGACGGTTCAAGAAATATAAGAAAGTCATCGATGGGATAGTTTACTATACCAGCTGCAGCAGGCGGCAAAGCCGGGAGGGCCGGTGGCGCGACCGATCTTTCATCTCCTCCTTCGATTTGTAGCACTGCAATCAGGGCGAGGAAGCGTCAGAAATAATTCTATTACTGAAAAAAAGGCATCAATTGGAAACTATACTCACCAGCGCCGCTGGAGAAAGAAGCGAGCTCCGATAGGAAGGAGAAATGCGAGTGCAGCACCTGGTAAAGGTGATCGAAAAGCACTCCTATAAAGACGCAATAGTACGACCTTAGTACATGAATTATACGGCCGAGAGATGAAACTGATGGGTCGCAAATCCGTACCTTCCAGCATCTGCGATGGTACGAGAGAAGGCTGAGAGGTGGCCACCGCCAAGGCAGTAGTTGATGGCGCTCCCTCGAGCAATGGAGCGTCAACACTGGACGCACCTGCTTTAAAAACAAAGATAAACCTGTCAGGAAGGATTGCAAGATAAAGAAAAAGGACAGTAACCCGAAATTTACCTGATGAGCCGCCAGCCGAAACGAAGGCGTCTCCCTCCTCCATCGATATGAGTCCACCTCCCGTGGCCTCATCACCAGACTCGACGGGGGCCGTCGTCGTGCTCGCAAGGCCAGGAGATGGTGGAGGACCGTAGATGGGGAGAGCAACGATTGGAGCATTGCCAGACTCTTGAGAAAGAGCGGCTGGCTTGTCCTTGGGAGTCATGGCCGTCTCACCCGCTACGCCCTTGGGCTCGGCGGTCGCTACTGTCTCGTCCGCCGTCGCCATGGGGTCGCCGATCTCAAGCGCTCCGTCTGCTGCTGCCCCAGGCTCGGTTATAGCAGTCATCTCATTTGCCGCTACCTTGGGCTCGGCATCGACGGCCTTCTCTGGCACAGTTTCCTCAGCATCCAGCTCGGGTCCAGCAACCCCGGCGGCGTCGCCCACCGTCGGCTCGAGTTCAGCCGGTGCCTCTTCCTCTGTCCCCTTAGGCTCGACGGTTTCCGCCTCCCCTTCGGTTGGACTTAGCCCTGCAGGACAAGATATATAAGAACCGATAGGTTTACAATTCTTACAACAAATTCTTGAAAGATACATTACCTGAGGTGGACTGATCGTTAGCCTCCCTAGCTGCGCGCGCCGCCTGTCTGTGAGCGGTAGACAAGGCGACCGTGGGCTCTTTCGAAGGAGTATCAGCACGAGGAACGGTGCTTGGGCCCGCTCCCACGGCCAAAGCAGCTCTGCGCTCCTTCGCCTCGCGCCTCAACCGCTTCCTCTCTTCCCGGGCCGTCAAGACGGACCTCTTCGAAGCTTCCTTCATCGAGGCGTCATCGTCCGTGTACAGAGATGCCTCCAGAGCATTCAAGGCATCCCTCATCGGCTTTTCGAGTCGGGTCTCTCGCGGCAGCCCCGAAGAGGCCGGGATCTCAGTAGCTGGCCCAAGAAGAGCCCCTGCATCGGCTTACACGGCCCCTGCAAAAGGGCAAAGAAAAGATTAGATTAACCATAAAAAGGAGAATAAAAAAAACTCGGTGAGCCGAGACGTACCAACGCCCGATAAAGCGCGCTTCCTTTCCTCCTCCTGGAAGGTTTTTAGAGAGGCAGCGATGGCTTCTTCAGTAGTCACACCTGTTAAAAAGGGGGGGAAAGCATTAGTCAAAGATAATGATAAAAATGCGGTGAAATGACGAAGAGTGCAGCTAATGATTACCTGACTGAGTGAGTTTAGCCAACATCGCTTCGAGTTTGGCTATTCGCTCAGAAGCTGCAATGGCGGCCGCCAGATCGGTGTCCGCTGGATCTACTGAGAAGCCCTCATTGCTGCCGTACTCGCTTATGCCTTCAGTGAGAGGGGCCTGAGGCTCTAAGCCGAGGATAGCATCGAGAGAGAGAGGAGCGACTTCTTCTTCCTCTTCTGCGTGTGAGCCCCGGTCGGCGCCAAGATCATTTTACGTTTCGCAGGCACCTTAGAGCGGCGGGTCCCAATGTCCGCGCCGACGCCGGACTCCGGCGAAACCACATTTACCGTCTCCACTGGAGCACGGGGGGCTGATGGCACGTTCACGGTAGCACGAGGTAATGCGCGCGAAGGGCTCAACACGCGCGGTGGTCCAGCTCCAGCATCTTTCAACAGAGCAACGACAGGGGTGCTTGGCTTCAGGGGAGCCTTACGGTCGCCGCCGGGAGGCGTGCCCTTGCGGTCAACCAACATGCGCTTCTCCTCACGGATAACTAGACCCATTGCGTTCGCGTACTAAGCCACGTACACGTGGAGGACCCGGGGGATGCAGCTCGGCTCGCTGATGAAGAAGTGGGAGCCCGTATTCAGCCGCGTAAAATGGTGCATTGCGCTCCGTATCCCCTCCATGCTGGCCGCGGGCTCTTCCAAAAACGCCTCCAGCGGGACACCCTGGTTATAGCTGGATTGTTGGGCGAACCGGTGGGGGTTGTACCTCATGAAAAGCGCCGTCCCGTTCTGCCGGAACACCAGGTAGCCCGGCCGAATAGAGTAGAGGTGAAGAATCTCCCAGGCTTTCAGTACGGAGGCCCCGTCCTTGAAGCCGTCACGTAGTGCCACCACCGCGTTGGAGGTTTCTGAGCCGATGGTTATAACTTTATCCATAAAAGAAATCCTCGCTTCGACCAAGTGTGGACGAAGGAGCAACCCCCTAGCCTCCCGCGGAGGCGCATTCACGATCGAGGCGCCGATCAGCCGTATGACTCTTGGGAGTTTGCACCTCTCAAAAGACGAAGGGCTCTTATGGACGCCGAATACCCCGTACATATGCATTTCTATCCACGAAGTGAAGTAGTGCATCGGGAAATTGGAAGGATGCACCCCGGGTTCATTAGCGTCCGCCGCCACGCTAAGTCCATTATATAGGTGAGCCAACCCGGCGATTCCTATTGATAACTGCAGGCCAGCCACCATCCGATGCGCTGGGTAGAAAACGGACGGCCGCATGTAGCGCGGGTGCATGGAGAGCACGAAGCTGCACAGCCACAATCACAGGAACCCTAAAAAGTAGGTCTCCTCATCAATGCCCGGGGCGGCGATTTCTGACAAGGGCATGATGGCAGCGTCGGGGAGATAGAAATCCTTCTGGTCGTCTTCTGGTCAACAGTCCAAGCCGAAACCGAAAAGGTCATCGAGCTTGGCGAACTTCTCACTCCGCTCCGATAGAATCTCCGGTCGAAGGAAGCGGGCGATAAAATCTGCGAAACTGACTCCCCGGACTCCTGATTCCAGATAGAGACCTTCGTATATGTTCAGCACCTTCACCAAGCCCGGAAACTGGTGCTGAATAGCATTCTCCGGCGTCAAATCAAACACCAGCGGCTTGGTGGCGAAGACGTATTCGTCAGGAGGAAGCAGCTCCTCGTAATGCTCCCCCCTCACCGGCAAACCTGAGATTTCGACGAACTCTTCCAGGAAGATGGATACTTCCCTGTCCGTCATAAGGAAGGTGTGGGTAGGGATGCTCCATTATTCGATGAAGGCCTTAACCCACCATGTTGGAGGAGCGGAGTACTCAAACAGCGAAATGTAGATTGCGGAGTACAAACCAATATTCATCAGATGCATCCTCTTCGCTGATAATATATATCTGTCCCACTGCAGATATCCGGCCGGTTGTCGCGGGGTCAATCCAATATTGTATGCCTGTCCCCAAGGGCGTGCCTCACCCTGACATATACGCCGCCCCAAGATGTCTATGGCCGACGGCGGCTGCACGGGAATGGCAGCGATCGAAGGCTGGAGAAGATCCTCCGAATTCCAGTTCTTGACCTCCACGGCATACTTCACCGGGGGTTCGTCCGCATAGGGGATCGACGAGATGGGCTCAGACAGTGTCGCGGAACCGAAGCTTCGGCGACCCTTGATGATATCATTGTACCACCTGCCCCACAGGTGAAGGTTCTTGTGCTCGGGGTCATGATTCTTAATGAGGGCGAGCACCTCCTGATCCACTGGCGCTTCAGGGAATCCTTCCTCTGAGCGAACGAAAGGGAATGACAAATCAGCAGACATGTTCCCTGCAAAGGGATAGAAATCAGCCGTCAATATCTTAATTTAATTTTAAAAAACGGGGGGGGGGGGAGGCTGACACTTGGAACTTCAAGATTTACACCACACTGCAATACAGTGGGTAGGGGACCAAAGGGAGACCCACAAAATCTAGGTGACAATTCATCAGTTAATAAGACAGCCCCATCATTGGATGGGACTGTGACTGTCAATTAATGAGAAGATCCCCAAAAGAATAATCTCATTAAGTGAAAGATTCCTAGAGACAAGGAGAAGATTCTCCCCTTTCAGAGCAAAGCCCTGTCACAGAGTGACACTTGTCAAACTCTGGTCTCAAGGGGATAAAATTCCTTAAAAAGAGCCTAACTCTGTGAAAATGATGAGAAAATCTATAAAAAACAAAAAAAAATATTATTAACTCCAAAAAGATTAAAAATTTGGGATCTTAAAGATCCATGAAAATTTTTAAAAGTTCTTCATTTTTAGATCAAAAAGATCTATGTTTGGTCCAAGAGCAATGCTCTATTCATGGGTTAAGAAACCCTGAAGCAGGTTCTTGAGAGCAAGGCTCTGTTGGTGAAACCCCAAAGGGGTCTTCTTTAGATCAAAGATCTATGAGAGCAAGGCTCTGTTGGTGAAACCCCAAAGGGGTCTTCTTTAGATCAAAGATCTATGAGAGCAAGGCTCTGTCAATTAAAATTAATTTAATTTAATTTAATTTGAATTAAAATTTTTACCTAAAAAGTTTTAAGAGTTTGAACTCTGAAGTTCTTGAAAAACGAGAGCAAGGCTCTGAAGTTCTTAAAAGCAAGAGCATAGCTCTGAGAAATAAAAGTTCTTGAAGATGGTAATCATCTACTGAGGGCCAAAGGTCCTATTTATAGGCGCTTGTGCCCCTTCAACTCCTCAGTTGATCCAAAGGCCAGGATCTTGCCACCGCTGCACTCACGTGTGTGCCACGTGAGCGCAACGGTGGGGGGGCATTTGTTTCCCCCAATCAGAGCAAAACTATGTTTGAATTTCAAAAATTCAAAAATTGAAGCAACGCTTCAGATTCCTTGCGCTGCGCGCCACGTGTCAAAAACTAACACGCCAGCGCAGCGTCCGAGGCAGCGCACCCAATCAGAGCAAGGCTCTATTTAAAGTAAAAAATTAAAGGAAGCAACGCTTCAGATAATCTGCGCTCTGCGCTGCGCGACACGTGTCAGCGCAGTTGCGCTGCGCTCCGCGCTGCGCGATACGTGTCAAGCGCAGGTGCGCTTGCGCCAAACAGAATTAAAATTCTGAAAGATCTTTCTGATCTTATTAAAACAATAAGATTCTCTCCTGTAAAATAGGAGCCCTTGGATCAAAGATCCAATGGTAGGGAAAAATCCCTAAATCACTCAGAGAATGATCTCTTTAACTAATTTAACAAATCTATTGGAACTATATAAAGGCCCCTAGACTTCAAGTCTAAAACACATTGAAACACAGAGAGAATTCACAAGAGCTCTTATAAGAACTTTGAGAAGAATTCAGAAAGAAAGAAAGAAAAAGGTAAAACCTTTAGAAAAAGAAGAATTATCTTCTAAAAAAGATCAATGATCTAAGAACAAGATCAAAGATCTTCAATAAAAAATGATAAATAAAAAAGAAGTAATTTACTTCTTCTTTAGATCATTTGATCTACTCAAAGGTATTGCCTTTTGTTGAACCCTCGGTTCTGGAATCTTTAGATTCTTTTCTTTGATCCAAAATTGGATTAAAACAGTGCCCTGCACTTGAAAATCTGCACTGTTGCGCTCTCGGGTTAGCGCAAGCCACCAGAGAGCGCCACGTGTCAGCTCCGGAACGATTTGCGCTATGCGCTTCTAAAACAGATCACTGCTCTCATGAATCGGCGCAAGTCACCAGAGCGTGCCACGTGTCAGCAGCGCAACAGCGCAGCGCAACAGCGCAGCGCACTGTCGCAGCGCACTTGCGCTCACCAGAGCGTGACACGTGTCACCTCCACATGGACTTGCGCCTTGAGCTCCTCAATTGGCGCAAAGCGCCTGACAAGCCACGTGGCGCTCTGTCAGACCAATTAATGCAGCGCATTATTAAAGGGCAGAGCCCAATTAGGAGGCCCAATGGACCAAAACGAATGCAATGCATTATTAAAAAGGGGCAGAGCCCAAATAAAGGTCTATCAGACCAAAATAAAATGCTCTGGGCCTAATAGGCCAGAGAAAATGCACTGCATTATTAAACAGGGGCAGAGCCCTAGTAAAAGACCTAATAGGCCAAATGCAAATGTTGAACTTTTTCAACTGGACTTAGCCCAATTCTGGACATAAGTCTTCAAATTAAATTGACTGAGCACGGGTGCTCTCTTAAATCAATTTACGCCCGGTTCAAGGGTACATCTCTGAACTTCTCTGACATCCGTCGTTATAATCCTTCAACGTCGTCAGAGTGGTGACGGGTCCCGACAACCACACATCGATACGGACTGTGGGGTCCTTAAACTCATGGACTTATGCGTCCTTAAACCAACAATACGGACTGTGGGGTCCTTAAACTCATGGACTTATGCGTCCTTAAACCAACAATACGGACTGTGGGGTCCTTAAACTCATGGACTTATGCGTCCTTAAACCAACAATACGGACTGTGGAGTCCTTAAACTCATGGACTTATGCAACCTTAAACCAACACCTGTTCCCAAAATGGGAATGTTGGACCACCATGTCCCTAAACTGGCGATGGACCACCATATCCCTAAATGGGCGATGGACCACCATGTCCCTAAACTGGCGATGGACCACCATGTCCCTAAACTGGAACAATAGAGCCCCCAAATGCTCTTTTGTCGGATCTACCACCATGTCCCTAAACTGGAACAATAGAGCCCCCAAATGCTTTTTTGTCGGATCTAAACGATCCCGTTTAAGTTGATCTTAGCCTTAAATATGGTTAACGTATCCTTAAACCTTCAAACAGACTTTAGTCCCAAATTGGACTACAAATCCCCCAATCAACTTCGGTTCAAGGGTACATCTCTGAACTCCTATGACACCTGTCGTTGTAATCCTTCAACGTCGTCAGAGAGGTGATGGGTCCCGACAGCCATACATGCAATGGACCACTATGTCCCTAAACTGGAACAATAGAGCTTCCAAATGCTCTTTCATCGGATCTAAACGATCCCGTTAACTTGATCTTAGTCTCAAATAGGACTAGTGTATCCTTAACGAACGTTTAAGTTGATTTTAGCCTCAATATGGTTAACGTATCCTTAAACTAAAACCCCAAACCCAAATCTAAGTAAATACGGATTTGGACTAATCCACATCCTACGGGCGACGACATAACTTAGTCTCCGTATACAATCCACAGGCATCCACAAACAAAACAAACACACACGACACGAAGTGAAATTCTGGAGAAGGAGAAAGTTGTTACCGCGATGCGGTAGCATAATTAACTGCAGGGGCTTGCGCCTGCAGGGAAGAGCGTCCCCACAATAAAAAACCCCTCAAGCGAGGGGGAATCTGACAAAGTCTGCTAAATCGGCCGCATCCGTCTAACTCTCCGATACACGGTGCCATAAATCAACTTGGCATTTTCGGAGAGGTGGACGGATAAAACCTATTAGCATCTGCCCCGAATCTCAGGCAAGACGTCCCTGCGTCGCGCCGTCTTTCTGAGGGGAACAACCTTGATGGAACGTTTTTGGCCTGGTCAATTTTTCGTATGAAGTGTCACTCTTGCCTTATAAGCCTCTAGATTCTGCTGTGCTATAAGGCGAGTTTCGACGAGGGCATCAAGCTCCTCAGGCCGAAGATGAGCATTTTCTTCATCTATCAGCTTGTATCGAACCGCTACTCGTGAAGAGGGGAGTTCTATTTCCAGCGGGAGCACTGCTTCTGTGCCGAACACCAACGCGTATGGTGTTGTATTTTTGGCCATTTTGAATGTTGTTCTGTACACCCAGAGAGTTTCGTATAGCCTTTCGTGCCAATCTTTTTTGTTTCTGGACACCGTTTTCTTTATAATCTTTATCAAGGTCTTGTTGAAAGCTTCTGCTAGACCGTTGGCTCGAGAATTATAGACTGAAGAGTATCTCCAATCTATTTTATGTTACTGTGCGAAACGGATGATTTTATGACTTCTATAAGCTGGCCCATTATTTAAGATTATTCGTCGCGGAGTGTCGAACTGATAGATGACATGGGTTCTGAAGAAATGGAGGATATTCTCTGTCTTCACCTCCCTTAGTGGTACTGCTTCTGCCCACTTAGAGAAGTAGTCGGTCATTGCCAATATAAACCGATGTCCTTTGGACGATACGGGTTCAATGGGGCCAATTATATCGGTTCCCCGCATTTCGAACGGCCAGCTAGCCACTGTTGGGTGTAGCGGATTTGGATGTTAGTGGATGAAGTCCGCGTGAATTTGGCACGAGTGGTACTGCTTCGCATATTCGAGACAGTCCTGAATCATTGTGGGACTATAGTAACCCATTCTTTTTATCTTCAGCTTCATCTTTGGCCCAGTTTGATGAGAATCGTAGAGTCCGTCGTGAGTTTCATTGAAGGCTTTCTTTGCTTCCTCCGGCTTCAGGCATCTTAGCCACAGACAGTCGAACGAACTCTTATATAGAGTATCATTGACGAAGGCGAAAGACAAAGCTCGTTTCATGAGCTGATGTCTAGACAACGCATTTTCGGGCATTCATTGGGACTTAAAGTAGTTTATGAAGACTTCCCTCTAGTCCTTGACCTTTTCTTCGTCCTCTATTTGAAGTGCTACTTGTTCAGTCATTTCTTTTTTTTCGGATAGCTCTATCAGTTCTTTCGAAGATATGTTTGTTGGAGTGAGAATCATGCGGCTTTGCACAATGATCCTTACGTCATCGAGATCTTCATCAGCCAGTTCCTTAGCTAATTTGGCCAACGCGTCCGCCTTGCTATTTTCTGCACGTGGTATACTCTACAGGATGTAGGAAAAGATTTGTGTTAGCAGTTGCTGCACTCTTTCATCATACTTTATCAGCTCTGGCTTGCATGTCTGATAGTCGCCATTTACTTGGCTGACGATCAGCTGGGAGTCTCCATATATAAGGAGGTCTTTGATTCCTATGTCGATAGCTGTCACGCCCCGCTTCCCAGAGTGCGCTAAAATCAGCACATGACAGAGCCAACCATGCTACCTGTGGCTAGAAAACATCCCTCCACAGTCACATTATGGCTGTTTATAAGATATCAAGAACTGTGAAATATATAAAACTAACTAGTACATGTCCATCTGCCATAATAAACGAGTCAATAAATAATATGCGGAAGTAATAAATCCAATAAACAATAACATCTGGAAAGGTGTGTCCTAAATACGGGCTCACGTCAGGAAATGAAAGTACGGAAATAAAACTAAACTAAACTAGATACTAACAGGATCCTCACTGCTCGGCCTGACGGCGAAAATACTCCTGATCAGTCCGCGACAAAGATAGAGGATCTGGGCCATGCAAAACCCAGACGTCAGTCGTCATAATATTAAACGATGAAATATAATCAGGAGGTAACAAGATATGCAGGCATGAGTAGGAACAGTAATATGAATGTAATAAGTAAACACGGATGTGGAACGGTTAAGGGTATCGGTGTATGTGACGTGCGGCGATCCATCTAAACTGTGCTGCTGGGTTAATTACTCTCAAGTCTTTGAAAACAATTTAATGAATCGTCGATATAACTCAATAGTATCCCGTGCATGCCCGGGACCACGGTCCAGACTCTCGGGGCTGAATCCGAGACGTACCGCTAAGCACAAAACAGAAAACATGTACAGACGAATGATGTCAGCAGCATCATCCCGGGACTTGCCTAGCCCCCAAAACTGATTAGTATAAGCGTCGAACTGTTGAGTTACAAGTCAGGTTTCATTTTTGATTTCCCCTTACCCCCAAGGTTAAGTGTTCAAGTCAGGTATTGATAAATCTGGAGCTAATGCCGACACAGGATCAAGCAGGTACAGGTTTTGTCTAAATAGACAACATGATACGTCCATCGAGACGACAAGTCAGGAATGTCGGCATTAGGAACAGGATCAGGTAACAGGTCAAGTAGTGGTGTATCCGGTCATTACAGGTAGTGCACAGGTATCAAACGGATGCTCATAATAAAACTATAGCAAGTACGGATGCACGATAAAAGTACGGATGTACAATAAAACACGGATGCACAAATATCTATCAGGGGTTACATCTACAACTCCATAGCTACGTAGGATGCAAATTATCAAGCCTGGGTTGCTAAGGTAACAGTAACATGAAATAATGTGACATGGCATGCAGCTAGGTATATAATTAATGATATGGATGCGCACGGGTATCAAAAAACTGTAAAACAGTAATATGGATGTACAATGCAGTTAACATGTGATATTTTTATTCATATGGATGCAAAATATATATCATAGCATGTAGCAAGATAAACTTGCATGCAACTAGATATGTAATAAATGATACGGATACGAACGACAATCCAAAAACAGTAAAACGGTAACATGGAATGCATAACTAAACAATATGTAATATTATTATTCGCATGAATGCAAAATATAGTAGTATAGCATGTAGCAAGATAAACTTGCATGAACGGATCTCACGACGGATGCGTATGCTGCGTCTGATGTCGGTAACTGTCGCGACGCACACACGAGCGTACAGACCAGTCTATGCAAGAACTCGACCATGCTGGCTGGAAACGTCCACTGGGTCTCCCGGATCGTCGGTGACGGTCACGGTTCCGTCGATGACCGAAAAACGGAAACCAAGAAGAGATAGAGAAGAGAGAAGAAGGAGAAGAAGAAGGAGGAGGAGAAAGAGAGGGTTGTTCTCTGGTCTTGGGTGCTCTGGGGTCAGAGGTGAGGCGAGATAGACGTCGACGACGATGAGCCGTTGACGTCGACGACGATGAGCCGTTGACGGCGAGTTGCAGGCGATGGTTTTCCGGCGATGGGGCGGTGGGGGTTTCTTGAAGTCATGGATTGGTTGTGTCGGGTTCCTTGTGCAGGGAAGAGGAGAGGAGAGGAGAGGGAGATGATGGTGATGGGATAAGGCCGCCGGGGTCGGAGCTCTGGCGAGACGCCGGTGATGGTAGGAGGGTGTTCTCGGTTTCTTGGGTTGCAGTGGGTTGGTCGGGGCCTCACGTCGGTGGTGAAGGAGGTGGTGAGGTGGAAGAGGAGGAGGTGACGAGGCCGACAAGATGATCGGCGGCGAGAGCAGTGGCGACGTGGGCTGAGCGAGGTATGGGTCGCTCGGTGGGTTCTTGGGTTCGTCGCGGCGGGTGATGGCTGTCATGGTGTTGGGAAGAGGAGGAGAGGGATATGAACGGGAAGAGGAGGAGGTGAGGGAGGTTGTCGGCGGTGGTGGCGACATCAACGAGGCGGGCGTGACGCGCGGGCGTGGGTTTCGTTCGCGAGGAGGCGGGAAAGTTTTGAGAAGAAGAAGTGAGGAGAGAGAGAGAGAGAGAATGTGAGGTATGGGTTTAGAATATTAGGTTTAATAATAAAATAAAAGAATATATATAAATATGCAGAGGAGAAAGAGAGTAGTCACGAGAGAGAGGGGGGTCTGTTAAAAAAATCTTTCTAAAAAATTTAAAACTAAATAATATATTCGAATATTATTTTAACAGTAAAATAGTAAAGATAAAGTATTGATTGTAATTGAGATTTTTGGGTAATACAAAAATAGTCCAAAACACGCCCGAACCGGGTCTAAAATTATGATTTGAAAATACGGAAAATATACGTATCAACCAAAACCAAAATAAAATATCCGGGTAACGAAAAAGCATACCCCCAAGAACGGATACACGTATCGTGCAAGTAGCTATCCAAACGAGTTCGTTTCACTGAACGGGACGAGAACAAGATGCATGGATGCTACGACAGGGTTAGGGGTATGATGCAGGCCATGCTAGATATTTTTAAAATATTTTATTTGACTTTATTTATTTTATTAAAAATGCAGATTGCAGATATAATACAGGTATATAGGATATACAACATGACAGTGCACATATTCTCATAACTAGCCGGGATAAATAATAAACAAGAATCAAGACGGGTTTCCAGTAGGCGGGTCGGGTCGGATACAAATACAAATACCAATTACACTGTTCGCACCCAAAACACAATAAATCAAGAAATAACCAGAAATAAAGAAATACCCAAAAGAACTGGTATAAATGAACTAGGGTGTTACATTACACCCAACTACAAAAGAATTTCGTCCTTGAAATTCCCAAAACAAGAAAAGACAAACAAACATGAAACTACGAGAAGATGTGTGGAAACTTCTGTTGAATCTCGTCTTCTCGTTCCCAAGTCGATTCTCCATGCGAGCGATTCCCCCATGAAACAAGTACAAGAGGGATAACCTTGTTCTTGAGGATCTTTTCTCTTCGATCAACAATCGACATCGGCCGTTCTTCATAGGTCAAATCCTCCTTTACAGTCAGCTCCGAATGATCTAGTACGTGCGTTTTATCTCGAATATACTTACGGAGTTGAGATACATGAAACACGTCATGAACACTGGCCAAAGTTGGTGGTAAAGCCAATCGATAAGCCACTTCTCCAACACGCTCAATAATCTCGAAAGGCCCCACAAATCGAGAACTAAGCTTGCATCGAATCCCAAAACGAATCACTCCTCTAGTCACTGATATCTTCAAAAATACCAGATCACCAACAGCGAACTCTAGAGGTCTTCTCGATGTATCGGCCCAACTTTTCTGCCGATCCTGTGTTGCCTTCATGTGATTCCGGATAGCATTAACTTTCTCCACGGTTTGCACAATCAAATATGGTCCCAACAATCTTCGTTCTCCAATATCGTCCCAACAAACGGTGTGAGCGACAATTGCGACCATATAACGCCTCGAATGGAGCCATCTGAATAGTCGCCTGGAAGCTGTTATTATACGAGAACTCCACCAAGTGTAGATGATCCTCCTATGAACCCTTGAAGTCCAACATGCAAGCTCTCAACATATCTTCAAGAGTTTGGATTGTTCTCCCAGACTGGCCATCTGTCTGAGGATGATAAGCAGTGCTAAACTTCAATCGCGTCCCCAAACATTCCAGTAAACTCCTCCAGAAGTGTGATAAGAATCGGGTATCACGATCGGAAACGATGCTTACAGGTACTCCATGCAATCTCACAATCTCTTGCATATACCGTTCTGCCAACGCTTCCGTCGACTGACCAACTCGAAACGGTATGAAATGAGCTGCCTTGGTCAATCGATCAACAATCACCCAAACTGCATTGTTGCCCTTTGGACTCCTCGGTAAAGCTGTCACGAAATCCATGGTTATAAGTTCCCACTTCCATTGAGGAAGCGGAAGTGATTACAATAAACCAGCTACCCTTTGATGTTCAACCTTAACTTGCTGACACACCAAGCACTTCGCTACAAAGCGAGCAATCTCCTTTTTCTTGCCTTCCCACCAGAAATGCTGTCTTAAATCACGGTACATCTTCCTGCCTCCTGGATGTACGGAATATGCGGAACTGTGCACCTCTTTCATAATTTCTTCACGAATGTTTCCTTTCGGCACACACAAACGGCTACCATAACGCAACGAACTATCTTCATGAATCAACAAGTTCGTTCGAAGTCCCGCTTCTACCTGTTCTCGAAACTTTTGCAATCTTGAATCATGCGACTGCGCTGCTTTAATACTCTCGATCAACGACGACTGTACTTGCAGCTGCATCAACTGTCCCGAAGAATGCGGTAGCATGATCTCCAACTAGAATCTCCGAAAATCTTCGATAAGCTCTCTCCAGTGCAGTCAACATCCGAATTGCTGGCAACCGACTAAGCGCATCTGGCACTACATTAACCTTCCCCGGATGGTACTTGAGATCAAGATCATAGTCAGCCATCGGCTCCAACCATCCACGCTGCCTCATGTTGAGCTCTTTCTGCGTGAACACATACTTTAGGCTTTTGTGATCGGTGAATACTTCGACCCTTTCGCCCAGTAAGTAGTGTTTCTAAATCTTCAAAGCGAAAATCACCGCTGCAAGCTCCAAATCATGAGTTGGGTAATTCTTCTCATGGGTCTTCAACTGTCTCGATGCGTAGGCTATAACCTTCCCATGCTGCATCAGAACACATCCCAAACCTTTCCCAGATGCGTCGTTGTGAATCACCAATCCTCCGGAACCGTCCAGTACGGTCAAAATAGGAGCGGTTATCAACCTTTGCTTCAACGCCTCAAAATCTGACGCACAACTATCCGTCCATACGAACGGTATCTTCTTCCGTGTAAGCTTGGTCAAAGGCTCAACCAACCGAGCAAAATTTTCCACGAATCTTCTGTAGTATCCTGCATGTCCCAGAAAACTTCTAATTTCCGCTACATTCCTCGGAATCGGCCAATCTTGAACTGCTGCAATCTTCTCCGGGTCAACGGCGATTCCATCTCCGGATACGACATGCCCCAAAAACTTCACTTCTTCAAGCCAAAACTCGTACTTGCTTATCTTTGCATACAATCTTTCATGCCTCAATATCTGCAGTGCGATCCTCAAGTGTTCAGCATGCTCTTCTACGCTCCTCGAGTAGACCAGAATATCATCGATGAACACTACTATAAACTGGTCCAAGAATGGTGAAAATATTCGGTTCATCAAGTCCATAAATATCGCCGGTGCATTCGTGACTCCGAATGGCATCACTAAATACTCGTAGTGTCCATATCGAGTTCGGAACGCAGCCTTGCAGATATCTTCTGATTTAACTCGAACTTGATGATATCCAGATCGCAAATCCAGCTTCGAGAATACCCTCGCGCCACTAAGTTGCTCAAAGAATTCGCCAATGCGAGGGATCAGGTACTTGTTCTTAACAGTCACCCGATTTAATTCTCGATAATCGATGCACATCCTCCTTGTGTCATCTTTCTTCTTGACTAGAAGAACTGGAGCTCCCCAAGGTAAATTACTTCTGCGAATCCAACCCTTCTTTAGCAATTCGGTAACCAGCTTCTTTACTTCATCCAGCTCCACTGGTGCCACCGGATACTACGCCTTTGAAATTGGCGCTGCACCAGGAACAAGATTAATCGCGAACTTCACATCTCATTTTGGCGGAAAACCCGAGATGTCCTCGAATACATCCATGAACTCTCGAACTACAGCTGGCGCTTCCTCCTTATCACTTCCATCGATGAAAGAACACTGTTTGTTGGCCTAGCCCTAAACTCGACTGGCCCGACAGAACTGCTACCTCCAGCAAAAACAAACTCCGGATGTCCGGGAATCTGGCAAATCACTTTCTTCGCCCTACAATCAACGTGAGCGTGGAAAGTACCGAGAAAGTCCATTCCCAAGACGACATCATAACTGCCGGTATCAATCACCTAGAAATCTGCAAATAACTCCCGTTCGCAGATAACAACCGAACAATCCTTGCACTCACTACTAGATATGATCTTCACGTTCCAGTGTGTATATCCTAACAACTAGACAGGGTCGTGCAAGAAATCGAATGTGCAGCAATAAACTTTGACGACATAAAACAATGGGATGCACCAGAATCGAATAATGCTAATGCAGGAAAAACATGAACAAGTAGGATACCCGAAATGACTTCACCTGAAGCCAAACACTGAAAAAGATAAGCACGGTAAACAGGATTCAAGCTTGCGATAAAACATGAACTGGTAATCAGTGAAACCGAAAGAAGCAAGGTAATATAACGACCATAGAACAAGGAAATGAATCTAGACTAGAACTCCAAATTACTTAAATAGAGTACCGCATTGTAACCATGCTGCAGTTCATAGTTACAATCACATAACTCCGTTCAAGTCGCCTAAATCGTAGTATCAGAATCAAAGGAATAGGACGAGAGAAACAATAAGGAATCAGGAGGATTCCCGGTTGAGATGCAAAGTCATCCATCTCGTCAAAAGAAAGATAAGATTCAAGAATGGCAAGATGGTAAAGTGGCAGGACATGTTCCTAATTACGGGTTTTCTGATTCTTATATTGGGTCCAAGACCCAACTACAAAGAATCAAACTCGATTAACCTAAATCCTATGTCTCTGACACCAAACAAATCTTGTCACGCCCCGCTTCCCAGAGTGCGCTAAGATTGGCACGTGACAGAACCAACCATGCTACCTGTGACTAGGAAACATCCCTCCACAGTCACATTACGGCTTTCTATAAGATATCAAGAACAGTAAAATATATAAAAATAACTAGTACATGTCCATCTGCCATAATAAACGAGTCAATAAATAATATGCGGAAGCAATAAATCCAATAAACAATAACATCTGGAAAGGTACGTCCCAAATACGGGCTCACATCAAGAAATGAAAGTACGGAAATAAAACTAAACTAAACTAGATACTAACAGGATCCTCACTGCTCGGCCTGACGGCGAAAATACTCCTGATCAGCCTGCGACAAAGATAAAGGATCTGAGCCATACAAAACCCAGACGTCAGTGCGTAATAATATCAGACGATAAAATATAATCAGGAGGTAACAAGATATGCAGGCATGAGTAGGAACAGTAATATGAATGTAATAAGTAAATATGGATGTGGAACGGTGAAGGGTATCAGTGTATATGACGTGCGGTGATCCATCTAAACTGTGCTACTGGGTTAATTACTTTCAATTCTTTGAAATCAATTTAATGAATCGTCGATGTAACTCAATAGTATCCCGTGCATGCCCGGGACTACAGTCCAGACTCTCGGGGCTGAATCCGAAACGTGCCGCTAAGCACAAAACAGGAAACATGTACAGACGAGTGATGTCAGCAGCAGCATCCCGGGACTGGCCTACCCCCAAAAACTGATCAGTATAAGCGTCGAACTGTTGAGTTACAAGTCAGGTTTCATTATTGATTTTCCCTTACCCCCAAGGTTAAGTGTTCAAGTCAGGTATTGATAAATCTGGAGCTAATGCCGACACAGGATCAAGTAGATACAGGTTTTGTCTAAATAGACAACATGATACGTCCATCGGGACGACAAGTCAGGAATGTCGGCATTAGGAACAGGATCAGGTAACAGGTCAAGTAGTGGTGTATCCGGTCATGACAGGTAGTGCACAGGTATCAAACGGATGCTCATAATAAAACTGTAGCAAGTACGGATGCACGATAAAAGTACGGATGTACAATAAAACACGGATGCACAAATATCTATCAGGGGTTACATCTACAATTCCATGGCTATGTAGGATGCAAATTATCAAGCCTGGGGTGCTAAGGTAACAGTAACATGAAATAATGTGACATGGCATGTAGCTAGGTATATAATTAATGATATGGATGCGCACGGGTATCGAAAAACTGTAAAACAGTAATATGGATGTACAATGCAGTTAACATGTGATATTTTTATTCATATAGATGCGAAATATATACATAGCATGTAGCAAGATAAACTTGTATGCAACTAGATATGTAATAAATGATACGGATACGAACGACAATCCAAAAACAGTAAAACGGTAACATGGGATGCATAACTAAACAATATGTAATATTATTATTCGCATGAATGCAAAATATAGTAGTTATAGCATGTAGCAAGATAAACTTGTATGAACGGATCTTACGACAGGTGCGTATGCTGCGTCCGATGTCGGTAACTGTCACGATGCACACGCGGGCGTACAGAACTGAACCAGGCTATGCAAGAACTCGACCATGCTGGCTGGAAACGTCCACTGGGTCTCCCGGATCATCAGTGACAGTCACGGTTCCGGCGATGACCGGAAAACGGAAACCAAGAAAAGATAGAGAAGAGAGAAGAAGGAGAAGAAGAAGGAGGAGGAGAAAGAGAGGGTTGTTCTCTGGGCTTGGGTGCTCTGGGGTCAGAGGTGAAGTGAGGGAGCCGTCGACGACGATGAGCCGTCGACGGCGAGGTGCAGGCGATGGTTTTCCGGCGATGGGGCAGTGGGGGTTTCTTGAAGTCGGGGATTGGTTGTGCCGAGTTCCTTGTGCAGGGAAGAGGAGAGGAGAGAGGATGGAGATGGTGGTGATGGGGTATTGCCAACGGGGTCGGAGCTCCGGCGAGGAGCCGGTGATTTGTTGGAGGGTGTTCTCGGTTTCTTGGGTTTCAGTGGGTTGGTCGGCGCCTCACGTCGGAGGTGAAGGAGGTGGTGAGGTGGAAGAGGAGATGGTGACAACACCGACGAGGTGATCGGCGACGAGGGCTAAGCGAGGTATGGGTTGCTCGGTGCGTTCTTGGGTTCATCGCGGCGGGTGATGGCGGTCATGGTTTTGGGAGGAGGAGTAGAGGGAGATGAGCGTGGAGAGGAAGAGGTGAGGGAGGTCGTCGGCAATGGTGGCGACGTCGACGAGGCGGGCGCGACGCGCGGGCCTGTGTTTCGTTCGCGAGGAGGCGGGAAAGTTTTGAGACGAAGAAGTGAGGAGAGAAAGAGAGAGAACGTGAGGTATGGGTTTAGAATATTAGGTTTAATAATAAAATAAAATAATATATATAAATATGCAGAGGAAGGGGGGAGAGAGAGAGTAGTCACGAGAGAGAGAGAGAGGGGTCTGTTAAAAAAAATCTTTGTAAAAAATTTAAAACTAAATAATATAATCAAATATTATTTTAACAGTAAAATAGTAAAGATAAAGTATTGATTGTAATTGAGTTTTTTTGGGTAATACAAAAATAGTCCAAAACACGCCCGAGTCGGATCTAAAATTATAATTTCAAAATACGGAAAATATACGTATCAACCAAAACCAAAATAAAATATCCGGGTAACGAAAAAGTATACCCCCAAGAACGGATACACATATCGTGCACGTAGCTATCCAAACGAGTTCGTTTCACTGAACGGGACGAGAACAAGATGCATAGATACTACGACAGGGTTAGGGGTATGATGCAGGCCATACTAGATATTTTTAAAATATTTTTTTTGACTTTATTTATTTTATTAAAAATGCAGATGCCAGATATAATACAAGTATACAGGATATACAACATGACAGTGCACGGATTCTCATAACTAGCCGGTATAAATCATAAACAAGAATCAAAACGGGTTTTCAGTAAGCGGATCGGGTCGGATGCAAATACAGATACCAATTACACTGTTCGCACCCAAACCACAATAAATTATGAAATAGCCATCAATAAAGAAATACCAAAAAGAACTGGTATAAATGAACTAGGGTGTTACAATAGCGATCTCGAGATCTGCTATCAAAGTTTCATATTCAGTTTCGTTATTAGTCCTTAGCTCGGTTAAGGAGATAGCGTAACGTAATATCCCTCCTTGTGGAGTCACGAATATAAGGCCCACCCCGGCTTTAATTATAGGGGTGTTTTGCTTTCGCTGCTTGATGGAAGGTTCTCCATCGAAATAGAGTTCCCATTGAGAATCATTTTCTTCTTCGATTGCATCGAATGCGTGTTCTTCTAGCAACTCGCAATTCAAAGGGGAGTCGGCTGGTATCGGATGCTCCGCGAGAAAGTCGGCAATGGCCTGCTCTTTCACTACTTTAAGAGGTCAATACGCTACCGAGAACTCCATCAGGAGAAGGGCCCATTTGGCAAGTCTTCTTGTTAGTATGACCCTTGATATCAGATATTTGAGAGGATCAACCTTTGATATGAGATGAACCTCATATGTCAAGACGTAATGTCTGATCTTTATTATTGCGAAGATCAGCGCCAGGCAATACTTTTCGATAGGGGATTAGTTGTTTTCTGCCCCCAGGAGAACTCGACTCAAATAGTACTGGGCTCTTTCCTTTCCCTGATCGCTCTCTTGTGCTTATAACGCGTCTAGAGAACCCTCAAAGGCTGTTGTATATAGGATAAGGAGTTTTCCCTTAACTGGAGCGGTCAATACTTGCGGATTTTGTAGGTATTGCTTGATTTCGTCTAGTGCATTTTGGCACTTTTGACTCCAAACGAATGGGGTCCCCTTCTTCATCAAATGACTGTAGGGACGATATTTTCCGGAAAGATTAGTTATGAACCGCCGGATATATATGAGCTTTTCTTGGAGAGACCGCATTTGTTTGAGAGTCCTTGGCATGGACATTTCCATAATCGCCTTGATCATTGAGGGATCGATTTCGATACCCCGGTGAGGTATGATGAATCCTAGGAATTTGCCTGAGGAGACTCCAAACATGCATTTTAAAGAATTTATTTTCAGATTATACTTCCGAAGATGTCGGAACACTATTTTTAGATATTTCCAATGTTCCTTGTGAGATTTGGTTTTTACCACAAGGTCGTCGATGTAGAGAACCTAAGAGCGGAGGACTCCAGACTGTGGGCAGGAGGCAAGTAGATATCTTGCTCTTCCAGTCTTGGATGCTGATCAGTCGAAAATATTGTATTTTTTACACATCAATTTCCCTACTATTTGAAATCATCTAAAGGTGTTCGGTATGAATATAGCACATATTAGCAATTTGTCTGCAAAATACCAAATAACATGTGTTATACATTATAACCGGCATTTTGTGGGAAATTGTGTGTTTATTATTGCACGCATGATCTTTGTATATCGCAACACTTGTCTCGAGATTGTGTGCAGGAAATTCCAGGAAAAAAGCACCGGAACGGCTAAAAGTGCTGATAAAATACGCCAAGTCAAAGACTTGAGATCTGGCAGAAATCAAGAAAGAAACGTAAGATTCCAGACATCAGATAAAGACCCTAAACCTAACAGAAGAATCCCCTGGAAATTGCATGCAGTACTTCACCAACATGGCCGCGGATCCGCGGCCGAGTCGGCCGAGTTGCCGCGGTTCCGCGGCCTTGTTAGCTCATCAGTGCGTCAAATTTCTCTACGTGGCTTATTGTAACGACCTCAGCTTCCAGAAGACTCTCAAAGACCACGTGGCTTCTTCCAGAAGGCTCTGCATAACAAGCTTCTTCTAGAAGCCTCCTTATAACAACCTTCTTCTAGAAGCCTCCTTGTAACAACCTTCCTCTAGAATATTCCTTGTAACAACCTCATTCTAGAATATTCCCTCTAACAAACTCATTCTAGAAGGCTCTCTCTAACAACCTAGCTTTGGAGGGAAGATTCAAATGAGTGGTTATAAAAATGGATCTAGATCTAGGGTTTTGAGGTTGTTGAAATTGGAGGGAAAAATTGTAGATCCAAATCAAATCTAAATCAAATTGAGTGACACAATTTGATCCAAATCAAGATCTATCGAGTGCTGAACCAAAGCAAGCATCCATCGAGCCTTTTTGAAGCAACGCCGATCTTCATCCGAGCAAGTGATCCACGACAATCCGCGACTCACGAAGACGATGCGAAGCTAGTTCGACGATCGAGTTCTCTCCTCAATTCTTGTAGTTTTTGAGTGAATTGTAATGAAACGTTGAATAATAAAAGGTGAAGATCTTTATTCTTGCTTTCTTTACATTCTTGCATTGTGGAGTTTCTTGATCTTTGATTCATTTAATTTCATGATGTTTGAGTAAATCTCCGCTTGTGGAGGATTCGAATTGATAGATCTAATGATGATCAAATCTTAATACTAATTCTTAAGTCTTATAAGATTTGTGAACTCTAGGAAAAAGAATCATCACTGACCTAATTTGGATCGAGATCACATTCTTGTGAATTTCGTTGCAAATTAGGGATCAAATGATTGATGATTTTTTTTGCTAGAGGCTAGATCCGAATGATCATGATTGAAAAGACAAGGGATAGAAGGAGAAACCCTAGTTTCTTCAATAGATCCCTAATCTTCATCATAATTATCAATCTAGCTACAAATTATCAATAGATAAGATTAGGAATTATTAGATTCATCATTAACTATTGACTCAATCGAATCCCACAAGCTATTCTTCATTATCTTGATAAATCAAATTGATTGGGACATTTCTTGATTCTTGATTCTAGATCCACTATTTTCTTGATGTTTTTTAAAAGCAAATCATACAAATCTTGAATTAATTTTCATGCAATTTTCTTTTATCTTTTCATTTCGACTCATCTAAAACAAAGATAGATCAAAACACACATCTCAGTGGACGATCCGTATTCATTAACGCGCTACATCGACACCATTAATTGATTGCGGTATAAATTTCTTTGGTTGTGAAACATTTTATATACGACATCGAAATTAATGATCAATCAAATGGCGCCGTTGCCGGGGATGTGTGCTATTTTATTCGTTTTTGTTATTTGAGTTAAAAAATTATTATTCCATCAGAAAATTTTTTAGATCAAATTCGCATCAAACGCTTAACGATTTGTTGTGATTTGTTGCGAGAAAATCTGGAATCTGTGGAGCGAGAGGAAAAATTTTCAGAGCATCTCAGGGGGTTCAGTGAGTGAACAAGAGCATCTGCACGAAATTTTGTGTAGAGATCACATCATTCCATCGCGTTTCCACGGCCATATTGCGCTTCTCGCAGCGGTTCCGCGGCGTTCCTAGGGGTTCACTGTTCCAAACTTTTCAGGTATACTTCTTACTTTCTTATCTCCTCCCTGCTCTGTCCATTAACCAATTTCTGCAGGTTTCTTTGCAAAAATTCGCAGCACCGCAAAAATAAAAATTGTTGCGTGTTTGATCTTGGTTGTTTGCATTTTTAATACGGAAATTAAGGGGCAAAAACCAAATTCAGATTAGGTGTGGAGTTCATTACCCTTCCTAAACCCCGGAAATCACAAACTTGCATCCGCATCACCCTCATTAATTAAAAAATATCTAGACAAGACTCTAAGGACTGTCGCGCTCATTTAGGACAAAAGGAGGTCGTGGGTAATCTATTACTTATCCGCGTTTCTTTTGTGGTGTCCTCTGACTAGTCCTGCCCAGTACGAAGACACATAGCAAATATCATAAAACGTACTGCTCTATAAAATCAATCCAAAAGTGCGTATGAAAACCCTGTGCGTCCGGTGCGCACGGAAATCAAAACCCATACATGTGCTAAGCAAGTGCACAAAACAACATCAAGGTGCAACGGTTGTGCACACAACATCGGTCATAGGCAACGTACGTGCCTAACAGCAAAATCAGGTGCATCTGACATGCACGAAAAATCTCGATTTAGTGCATCTGGTGTGCACCAAAATCGCATCTCAAGACATGCGCTCAACATGCGCAAAAATCCAAATCAGGTGCATCCATCGTGCACGAAATCATGAAATCCAGCATCAAGCGCCGAACATGCGCAAAATCAAATCAGGTGCACAAGGTGCACAAAACAAATATCGAGTATCACAATCGAAATCGAAGTCCAGTGCATCTAAGTGCACAAAAGGCGTATCACTGCACTGCAAGCATATATAACTATACAGAGTGCAGGAACCAAATTGTGTGCGTGCATACGCACAAAATCAACTCAAATGTCTAAAACCGTAAAATCACAAACATGTGAAACCAAAGCACGAAAACTATATCAAGTGCAACGACTGTGCGAAAATCGTAAATCCTCAATCATCAAAACCAAATCATGCGAATAATTCACCCCAAAACATCGAAATCTAGTATGGCGGAATAGTCCCGCTAAAGCACATACTCAAGAATCTCTGGCCAACTGTCGCGGTCACTAGTGGGACGTCTCGTCGATGATCATGAACTCTGGCCTGCTAGTGTGCGTAACAATGACCACTCCTGGGTCAAGGTCTTCACTGCGAATTACCAATCTCTCGGTCCATCGGCTCATCGGCCCTATCAGATGTGCTAACGGGGATGATCCCGTTCTGGCACGTCTCTTGTCATCTCCCGGTCAATCATCGCGACCACTCGTAAGACAGCATATCACTGGCGTCGGCCTCTGGCTCTCTGAATGTACGTGACACATCTGATCCTGGGTGCAAGTATCATTGCAGTAGTGTCCTGGAAGGAATCCTGCTCACGGTCTCCTCCATGTCTCGTCTCTGCCAACTGTCCGGAAGTCATCGTCCTTTCCTATATCTGCATCTTGCTCTGGAACGACTGCATACTCATCGCAACTCCTTCTGGAAGGTAAATCCAAGTACCATGCCTCGGCATGCGCATCGCATCTCTGATGTCGGCGGAGTGGAACGTCATCTCATCTAGATCTGGTACGAACCTCTTACTCCACTTTCTCTAATGTCGACTGCTTCGGACTCGTCTCATCGTGGCTACATGGACTGAGCTCCAACGGCTATCCTCGTATCGGGAGTCTCCCAAGAAATGCATCTCACCACCTAGCATCCGAATTAAGTCGAGCCATCCGATCGAGTCGTCAAAACCTCATAATCCCCCAAGAGCTCAACCTCTTAGGCACAGTTTAATAGTATCGAGTATATACCACAGCATCGGTGGTCCAGCCGTAGAAGGGCAAACCCAAGCCTCACTAATGGCGCCGTAGAACTGCCGCAAACCCGAAGGTTCAAAGGATTTCACACGGTCATTAAGTCGAGTTAGGGTTTCATTCTTCTAGAGGGACCATAGAATTGCCTGCATGTCTTTCCGACTACTTTAAACTTGGAATAATAGGTTTCTGACATTCGATCGTCTCTGTCAACTCCCGACGTCTCCGCGTGAAGTCGTCTCTTGCTGGAATCAATCTATCTGATGACCTCGCATCGGGGTAGGCGAACGATCCACATGTCCTAGTCATTCATCCTCAATGACTAGAGACCTTCTATCATCTCTTAGTACAACTCATTCTGCACTAACTCCAGCATCTGGGGCAATATCTCATCGTTCGTAGCAATAACTGGCTCGCTCGTCTGCACGCTGAACGGTGCCTCAATCATCAGGAGTAAGCAATACTTCAATGGTCATCAAAATCTGGCTGGCCTCTGTCAGTGGCTCAATCCTCTAGTGCTGATCGGCACGTCCAAGTAATCTCATACAGCGATCCATCAAACGCTCGGGGCGTGAAAACACAGTAAAAAGACACATCTCTGCAATCGTGTGTCGCCGGAATTCGCCCTGGTCAGTCCTCATTCGTGACGAGCTCGTGCTGACCGCAACTCTAGCTGTAGCTCTCCCTGCCCGTAATCGTGGCAGCAAAACCATAACTGGTACTGATGAGGCTAGATCGGAATGAATATAATACTGAGCAAAGAAATGTACATCCTAAGGCTTCTTAAGTGGAGTAGCGTATCGTAAATATGCCGCGGAACATACCTACGGTACGTCACTCTACTTTAGTCACCTATTCCATCAACCAAGGGTCATCCTACGCTCCGAAGGTAAAACCTAACGCTCTGATACCAACTTTATCACGTCCCGAAAGTACGGAACATGACCGGCACTTAAACTACGAAACGTCTCGAGGCGTACGTAATCCAAGTAAGCCGAAAACCCAGAAATGCAAACCAAGAAAAGCAGTAGAGTGAAGGAAAACCAATTTAAATAAGTAATTTTAATAGCATAAGCCGAATTATGCGGGTTTCTGAAAACATCAAAAATTTACTGAAAATTTCGGCAGAGTCTCCTTTGTAAATACTGGCTCCCAAACGGGATACAACATGAATAGTATACGAAATCAATAAAAAGGCATCCCCAAGCGGGAGCTGGCTCTTTGTCAATCGACGGCCACAACCACACAAGCAATATAATATACAACGCCAACGGCGAGGATCAAAATTCAAAAGGAAACTCAAAACCACAAGAAAACCACAGATATAAAACGCGCGACTCTAAGGTCGAAGAAATAACATCACTGGTCTCTATCTCAAAATAAATACATGTTTGGTTGATGGAACTTCTAGATACAACAGAATAATGATATATAAGATATATAATGGGGGTACGATATAAGTAAACCCACCTACTAGCAAATCATCCGAAGGAAACTATGCCCGCAAAGCCGTAATGAAACCTGTACGGCAAACCTGCAAGAAACTGGGGCACAACGGGGGTGAGTTGCCAACTCGTGAATAGAAAAACATCTACGCACAGAAATCGCATAAATAACGCAACCTAGGTCAATGATCATAATATATCCTCAAATATAAGAATAACATGCAATCGATAACAAGGCTAGGGAAGATATCTAACCCGAGTGTAATCTCATGTGCCCATGTCAGTGCCTCAGGTAGCAATATATCATATGAATGAGGTATGAATGCATGAAAACAGAATACATGTAAATGAAGAACTGTTTTCATAATTTAGTGAGATTTCCTTTGTATTTTTAAAATGAGGTATCATAATGAAATCAGCATAAAAGCCTAGCATCGGCATAAAACGTAATCCCAATATCTCGATATCTTTGTATCACAGTGTCTGTACCTCAATATCTCGAAATCTCAATATCACAGTCTCAATATCTAGGGCGCCGTCAGTCCAGACCGGTCCCTACCATCCATCTCAAGACCACGACGGTATCCTCCGGATATCCGACGCGTCGGGTAAAATCACCGGTAGGTAGTGCTCCCCTGCCAGGCTCACATCGTCATCATCACGCGCTTCTTGTCCCGGGGTACCTTACCGGGTCCACCATGTACCCGAAACGGTTCATCCGTCTCCTCGAATCGGTCTCGAAATCCATCAGCAAACTCATGGTGGACGACTCATACATCATGGGAAAAAACCGCACTTTTTTTATTTAAAAAGAGATAAATCAGTTTATATAAGTTTTTGCGGTTTCTCCCCCCCCCCCCCAAATCCAGAAAATCTCATGGAAATCCGAATTCAAATCATCAATAGCATGTAAAACCATGAATGTAGTCATAACAATGAATAACAGTATGCATGAAGTGACAAGTAATAACTACAATGTTAAGCTGGCATATAAGGCAGGTATACTAATATCATGTCAAATTACTAACTAACAAGCTAAGTCAAGCAATAATATTTTCTAAGGTGTACGTGACATGGCAATTACCGATGAAGATGTGTGTGAGCCGGCAAGTAAGTGTAAGTGTACGTGAAACATAATATAAGCATACGATGCGAAGCGAACCACAATAAAGAGCGGGAGCTGAATACTAGACGCAACTATAACTAATCTGCATTAACCTAATATAAGTCCTACAAATGGTGCCTTTTGAAATAACACGAATCATGGGGTTTTGAAAATAGGGGCTACGGTGTTTTTATGAAAAGATACGTCTTTTGAAATATCCGTAGGATCCCTTGGGCTGTCTTTTAAAATACCCACGATTCGTTAGTTTTGAAATAGGTAAGAATCGAATCTAATCTAACAACTAAACTAAACTAAAGGGCTAAGCTGACCAGCTGGGCTACAGGTAAGGAAACCGCCTAACATCTGAGTCGATACATATACATACCTGTATATATATTAGTCGGTGATCCCGCCTCAATAATATCATATCCGATACCATATCTATAATCAGACATCCCAAGTCAAGAGTGCGGATCAATTATCAAAATATAGCTCGTACGTAAATCCGTCGTAAGGCATCCCCAAATCTGGGTACGGGTTAATATCATATTCATCACACTATTCATCTGGTATCCTCTTTATCCAAGATCATAGTCCAGGGTACTGACCTATGTCTAGTACAATACTAATATCATCAATATAGTCATGATCTGACTACTGATCGACAGTCTCGTACTAACCGATATCACAACCACAAAACAAATCTCATCGATTCAGCTCAATCCCTGGTATCGTCCTCATATCCGTATGTGAACACATAGTCCCATACCCATGTGAACACATAACTATAAAGAATCCCATGAGCACATATAAATAGGAATGTATGCAAGTATGTATGTGTGTATGTAAGTGTGTATGTGTAGTGCAACACTACCCTAGGGTTCGCAATACTAAAGTAATCCAACACACCAATATCCATCCTAACATCGTTATTAAACCCAAATAACATATAATAATTGTTGGTGTGTATACGCATCCGTATACACCACCACGGACTGCGGGGGTGCTATACGCCATCCACCCGACTTCTCCCCGTAGATATAAATCTACTCACCTGGTCTCGCTCGCCGGTGCCGATGTCGCCACGCGCTTGCTTGTCGTCTCGAAGTCCACATGGGAGTACCTACATATCACAACGCATCGTAACGCATTAAAATCCGACTCATGACCAAAACGACACACGAATCCCACATAAGTCAAAACCTATGGTTGCTTTCACAAATGAACCCAAAAATCCTCGACGTCGGCGTACAAACGCCAAACAATCGAGAAAACTCCTAACACACTCATTTGTACAATTACAAGCACTAATTATAATATAAAATAGCTTACAATTCCCAAAAACCCCAATTTCACTTAAAAAGTCATTTTTCCGAAAATATAGCAAGCACAAATTACCGTTTTTGTACAAAACATGATGTTTTAATAATTCTAGTGACCAAGATGATAACTTAATATCTTAATTATACTATAGAAACTACTACGTAAATTTTAAACCCACAATTTAATTCAATTTCAAAAACCTAGTTTGCAATTTTAACCAATTTCAACCATTTTATAGCAAAAATGCACATACAACAGTCTAGCTTGGATTTGCATGATTTAAAGCATTAAACTACATTTTAAAATGTTAATGAAGTCATAAAAACCCTAATTACATTTTTAATCTCACACATGCAATTAAATTCCAAAACCTAGTTTGCAAGAAAAAAAAACTTATTTTGGACATTTTAAATGTTACAATTTGGAAAATAGCAACTAGATTAATTTTGCATAGTATTAACATGTTAAATACATCACACAACTATAATCTCATTTCCCAAAACCCTAACTACATTTTCACAAACCCTAATCTCATGAATTTGGACTTGCAAATTTCAAACCTAAAATTAAACCCTTTACTAACTTAATTTGAAATAATAACAAATAATGTAACAAAAGACCAAGATTTTATACCTCACAAACTATGGATCAAACCTTGCAATCTAGCCTTTTAAATGCAAATTTTTCCCCAAGAATCATGTTAGAATGGGCTAAGGAAAAATGGGTAGAGATTGGATTTGGGTTTAGCTTTGAATTTGTGAGAGAAATGGTTGATTTTTGATGGGTTTTGATGAGGAAATGAGAGGAGAAATTTGGGGAGCTGCCCAAGAGAGGCTCGGCCAGAAATTAGTGAGGGAGTGAGAGAGAGGTGTGGGTTTCAAGTCAACACAAGACCAAGTCAACAATTACCCATACTTCATTAATAAAACATTACCCCTTTTCTTTTTTTCTTTTTCTTTTTCTTTTCTCTTCAAATTCAAGTGGGGAAAAGGGTGGGGGCTGCTGAATTCAGCCAAGGGGAGAAGTAAATGGGTGTGTGTGGGTGTGGGTATGGATGTGGGGTGATGAAAAATGATAAATATAACAACCCAAACATCCATTTACACTAAAAAAAAAGCCTTTTTTCTTCAATAATTTCTAAACCGTTTTGGCAACCGATTTCGTTTCAAAAACCACGTGATAAAATTTTATTTAATGTTTTATGATGCACAAAATTTGTTTCAACTCATTCCAATTTGTAATTTTTCCTAATTAAAAGTATTAGTGACGGCTTAAAATAATATTAAAATAATATTTTTTTCAGAAAATTTGAAATTTCACCAGTGGCTCAATAAACACCAAATACTAGCAATTACATAGCTAGAATATGTATATTTAATTTTATAATAAAGATCTTTGCATTTTGACTTTTTACAGAAAACCTCCTTATTTTACCGTTTTTGTTTTTTTGAAATTTCACCGAAACGATTTTCAAAACGTTACACACTTACCTGGCACTTACCTGGCCTCAGGAGGGACAAAGAGGCAGTAGAGGATTTATCCTGCGATTTGTCTTATGTAAGCCTAGGAGCGGTCTAGTGACTTGACCTAGGTGACCATTAGATCTAGGGTATTGTGTGCATTTTTTGTGATTTGATTTTTCAAAACCCATATTTTTCAAAACAAACACCAACCAACTTTTTCCCTAATTATCACAACACTGCCACTTGTGCTAAACCCTTTAGTGCAAGCTCGGCTGGATACGGGATTCTAGTGCCCGTTTTGTCCGCGTTTCCCTTATCGACCCCAAAGTCAATATTTCTACATTTTCTTTTTCCCACCACCAGCGCGATGGACAGATTTCCATCAAACTTTTACACCACTCTGCCACCGCCCGTAGGTGCGCAGAATCCTCCATGCATTTCTCTCCAAGAGAGATGTTATCCGACACGTGTTCCCCTTCCTACCTGTCTTTCTATACCACCAGCCAATGGGGACAATTTTGAAATCAATCCCCAATTTATCAAACTGTTACCCAAATTTCACGGTCTTGAGTCTGAAGACGCATACGTTTTTATCTCCAGATTCGAAAACGTATGTGCAATGATTGGAACGTCACAACTGTCTTTGGATGATCTGCGTTTACGTTTTCTCCCATTCACTTTGTGCGATTTAGCCGAGAAGTGGCTTTACAATACACCCGCACATTCTATTTCAAAATGGGATGAATTTATTGCAGCATTCCTTAAGAAATTTTATTCCAATCACAAGACCGCCCGTGTTCGGAGCGAAATCTTCAAATTTAACCAACTTCCCAATGAACCATTTTGGAAATGCTTTGAACGGTTCAAGGATCTTCTTTTACAATGCCCTCATCACGGAATCCCTAGATGGGATCTGTGTCGAATTCTTTATAAGGGTATTGATCTCATGACTAAACAGATGCTTGAAACCATGTGTCATTTCCAATTCCTATCTAAAGATGATGGTGAAGCTTGGAAATATCTAGAAGATTTAGCTCAAAACACATTACAATAGGAAAGATATCAATCAGCTCGATATTTCCGTCACAATGAGAGCCGAAATGGCCGCAATGCAAAGGAAACTCGATGCTCTAGAAAACAAGTTCTCCTCAGCCTCCCTAAACCAATACACACTTCCCAAAACCGTGTGTGGCTGCTGTTCAAATCCATCACATTTGGCGGAATAATGTCCTTTGAATGTACCGTTTCAAGGTCACATTAATGCATTTCAGCAAAGACCTGGAAACGATCCTTCTTCTTCCTCATATAATCAAGATTGGAGGAATCACCCCGATCTTTCTTGGATCCAACACCAAACTCAATACACGGATCCAAATCATAATAACTTTCAATGGGTCCCTCCACCACAACAGCAACCACCATAAATGAGTCAGCACCTCTTTCAACCACAAAATTTTCAAAACCCGACCAACAACTTTGATCCTTCTTCTGCCGGTACTTCTACACCCTCTGCACTCGACATGTTCATTACACAGTTCATGAAAACAAATGACATTTTAACGACTTCTATCCAAACGTCAGTGCAAAACACTGTCTCCCACGGTGAGAGTATCAAATCGATAGAAGCACAAATTGCACAGCTGACTGTTAGAATGAGTGCTGGAGAGAAAGGGAATCTTCCATCTCAACCCCTACCTGATCCTGGACCTTCACATTACACTAATGTGGATGCATTTACCACGTTTACCACGTTGAGATCTGGAAGAGTGCTATACAATCATGTGGGTGAACCAATTGATAATGATGAATTGATCATTAACACCCCGGCTTCCACTTTCACTTCCACTCCCAGTTCTACTTCTTACCCTATTTCGTCCAATTTACCTTCTTCTTCCGAGCCTATTCTCCGTTTCCCCAAAGGCTCGAACCCTCCACCCACTTCATCCTTTCCACCCCCACAAACTTCTCCACAAATGTTGGACCCAAATAGAGCTCCATTTCCAGAAAGGTTTAGGCCTAACAAACTCAATACCCAAATGGAGAAGCTTGTGGACATGTTTAAGCAAGTTAATATCAACATCTCTCTCCTAGATGCTATACAACAAGTTCCGTCCTATGCGAAAATTCTTAAGAACTTGTGCACTAGGAAGAGGAAGACTCAAGTGCCGAAAAAAGTGTTCATGTCGAGTACTGTAGACACGACTTTTCCCCAACAATTACCAAGGAAACGTAAGGACCATGGCTGTCATACTATTTCTATTTCTATTGGGGATAAACACATTAACCGTGCTTTACTTAACCTTGGCGCTAGTGTTAACTTGCTTCCATATTCAGTCTATGAGCAACTAGGTATCGGAGTGTTAAAGCCCTCGAACATAACTCTCCAGATGGCCGACCGATCAATCACCAAACCTAGGGGTGAACTTGAGGATGTGTTGATAAAAATCGGGGAATTTGTATTCCCTGTAGACTTTATTGTTCTTGATACACAGCCTGTAGTGAACCCACGGAACCAAATTCCGGTGATTCTAGGTCGTCCCTTTTTGGCTACTTTCAACGCTGTAATCAACTGTAGAAACGGCTCTGTGAACCTATCTTTTGGGAATAGGTCAAATGAGCTCAACATTTACAAGTTGGGAAGTCAATCCTCCGATCCTCATGCTCGAGTATGTTCTGTCGAATTAATGGATGTCGACGGCAGCGAATTTGATCAGCCTCATGATACTGATCTTGACTCTTTTCATATGTTATTGTTTGACCCAACTATGTATCATACACATACGGAATTTTCCACTGAACTGTCTGGGTCAACATCTAACACTGATTATGAACCGTTTTTGGAGTCTGAAGATCACCCCGCGCTTTTTGATGACATTATTCTTCGGGGTATCAATGAGAGTTTTGAGGAAATCTTCGCTGATGAACTCGCATTTTTAAAAGACACGGGTGTTTAGATGAATCACCCTCAAAACAAAGAAATTGAACCTCCACCCCTCCTTCTGGACTATAAAGAGAATGCCAGTAATCCATCGCAATCACTGTGTCGTCTCTCCAAAACGAGACACAAACACATTCTATCCCACCACTTATCTTTTCCCCACTTCTTTCTGGTTCCATATAACATGTCATTCCACCAACTGATGCACTACATTGATAAAATCTTCGAATGGTTGGTGTTGACTTTCGGTCTTTGCAAAGCTTGGCATCGACCAATAATTTTAACCCCCTCTTATGAATATCAAAGTTTAACATTGTTTAACTCAAGTTTGGAGGGGTATAATCTGGCTCTTGAAAATAAAATTTTTACTCATAATGGTGAGCCAATGAATAAGTTTGGGGGAGGAATTTCACGTTCACTTATTATTGCCCCCATTAATAAATTTCCTCTCGGGCTTACAGGTTTTTTGAGGTTTAGCAGATAGCAACAGTGAGGACACTGTTGAAAACAAGTTTGGGGGAGGTTTGTTCTTATTTACGTATCACTTTGCATCATATTTTGCATAAGCACAAAACATATAAAAAAACAAATGTAAAAAAAATTTGTATATAAATAAGATAATAAAAGATTAGATAGTGAAAAATTACATTCAAAAGATTAGAAAAATTTAAGAAAACCAAGAAAATTAGAAGTTTCTTAAACGAACTAGTAATAAGTAGTTATGAGCCGTTGTCCCAAGGGTTTGTAAGATGAAAGAAGTCACTAATCTGAGGATAAAAATAAGTCTGAAAAATAGTTCCTATTCTGGAAGCCAAACATTTGAATGTTGATACCCTACTATACGCACTTACACACATCTTGAAACTCGGGATAGTAAAGGATACCTTGAAATGCTCTTATCTAAAAGCCAAAGTATGAAGGAAATAAGAAATGAAGAAAAGATAAAATGGTGAAGAAAAATGAACACTGGTTTTGTTATCGCCAAGGCAGCAATAAAAAAATATAGCGAGGGTGTTTCTTCACCTAGTGCCTTAGACCAACTGGTCTGGGAGTCACTGCTAAGCCTTAGGTGGTGCAAGACGAGGAAAATACTAATACACCTAATCAGCAAGCACATGAGTAATCGGTCGGTTAGTACCTCAAGAAGTATTAATGGTCGCCTGAAAAATGTGTGAGCAAATCCATCTAAATATTCATCAATTAAGTACTGAGGTAGATGGACAAGAGTATGATAGCTTGAATTGAATTCTCCGAGTGTAGGGATGTCTTTTACACACACGTAGGGGTATATGATCGATATTTGGAAGAAAAATAGGAATGAAAAATAAGACGATGTTTTATTGAGGGATAATGTGATTTCTAATATCTTTTCATGACTATTAAGATAGGGCTCATGACAACCGAAAAGTTAGTGTAGTTGGAAACTCTAATTTTCAAAGTGTTTCTTTTACAATTCTTATCTTTATATGTAACTTTCACGGTCTTCCTTTTATTATGGGATTTTTTGGGTGCAATCCGCTGAAAAACCTCAGGAGACAACACTCCTCCTACGAGGGACACCCAGAGGTTTAAAAGCTTGTTGCACGTGCTTAGTGCAATCGTGTTTCCTACGAAAGTGTGCTAGTTAGTTTTTCTTTTTCTTATATTTTCTCCTTCTCTTTCTAATAAAACAGTTTGCTCGAGACGACCGAAATTAAGTTTGGAGGAATTTGATCAGTCGAAAATATTGCATTTTTTACACATCAATTTCCCTACTATTTGCAATCATCTAAAGGTGTTCGGTATGAATATATCACATATTAGCAATTTGTCTGCAAAATACCAAATAACATGTGTTATACATTATAACCGGCATTTGTGGGAAATTGTGTGTTTATTATTGCACGCATGATCTTTGTATATCGCAACACTTGTCTCGAGATTATGTGCAGGAAATTCCAGGAAAAAAGAACCGGAACGGCGAAAAATGCTGATAAAATATGCCAAGTCAAAGACTTGAGATCTGGCAGAAATCAAGAAAGAAACATAGGATTCCAGATATCAGATGAAGACCCTAAACCCAACAGAAGAATCCCCTGGAAATTGCATGCAGTACTTCACCAACATGGCCGCGGATCCGCAGCCGAATCGGCCGAGTTGCCGCGATTCCGCGGCCTTGTTAGCTCATCAGTGCGTCAAATTTCTCCACGTGGGTTATTGTAACGGCCTCAGCTTCCAGAAGACTCTCAAAGACCACATGGCTTCTTCCAGAAGGATCTGCATAACAAACTTATTCTAGAAGCCTCCTTATAACAACCTTCTTCTAAAAGCCTCCTTATAACAACCTTCTTCTAGAAGCCTCCTTATAACAACCTTCCTTTAGAATATTCCTTGTAACAACCTCATTCTAGAATATTCCCTCTAACAAACTCATTCTAGAAGGCTCTCTCTAACAACCTAGCTTTGGAGGGAAGATTAAAATGAGTGGTTATAAAAATGGATCTAGATCTAGGGTTTTGAGGTTGTTGAAATTGGAGGGAAAAATTGTAGATCCAAATCAAATCTAAATCAAATTGAGTGACACAATTTGATCCAAATCAAGATCTATCGAGTGCCGAGCCAAAGTAAGCATCCATCGAGCCTTTTTGAAGCAACGCCGATCTTCATCCGAGCAAGTGATCCACGACGATCTGCGACTCACGAAGACGATGCGAAGCTAGTTCGACGATCGAGTTCTCTCCTCAATTCTTGTAGTCTTTGAGTGAATTGTAACGAAACGTTGAATAATAAAAGGTGAAGATCTTTATTCTTGCTTTCTTTACATTCTTGCATTGTGGAGTTTCTTGATCTTTGATTCATTTAATTTCATGATGTTTGAGTAAATCTCCGCTTGTGGAGGATTCGAGAGAATTGATAGATCTAATGATTGTTTCCCCCAATCAGAGCAAAGCTCTGTTTGAATTTCAAAAATTCAAAAAGGTGAAGCAACGCTTCAGATTCATTGCGCTGCGCGCAACGTGCCACGTGTCAAAAGCAGACACGCCAGCGCTGCGCCCAAGACAGCGCACCCAATCAGAGCAAGGCTCTGTTTTAAAAATAAAAATAAAGGAAGCAACGCTTCAGATAACTTGCGCTCTGCGCTGCGCGACACGTGTCAGCGCAGTTGCGCTAGCGCAGCGCAGCGCGACACGTGTCAAGCGCAGGTGCGCTTGTGCCAACTGTGCCAGAATTTAAACAATAAAATTTTGGAAAGATCTTTCTAATCTTGTTAAAACAAGAAGATTATTTTCTGTAAAACAGAAGCCCTAGGATCAAAGATCCAATGGTAGGGAGATATTCATAAATCAATCAGAGAAAGATCTCTTTAACTGATTTAACAAATCAATTGGCACTATATAAAGGCCCCTAGACTCCAAGTCTAAAACATACAGAGATAGAGATACAGAGAGTTCTTCTAAAAACTTTGAGAAGAATTCAAAGAGAAAGAAAAAAAGTAAACCTTTGAAAAAAAGAAAAATTTCTTCTAAATAGATCAATGATCTAAGAACAAGATCAAGATCTTTAATAAAAAAAAGAAAAAAAAAGATCATAAAGATCACATCACAAAAATTAAAGATGTAATTTACTTCAGTTCCAGATCTTTTGATCTATATAAAGGCATTGCCTTTTGATGAACCATCGGTTCTTGAATCTTGAGGTAGAACCTCTAAAAAGATTCTTTTCTTTGATCCAAAGTTGATCAAGATGCGCTCTGCGCTACTGTACAGTGCCTTGCACTTCTGAAATGAGCCTCTGCGCTCTTGGGTTGGCGCAAGTCACCAGGACACGCCACGTGTCAACCCCAGAATAATCTGCGCCTTGCGCTTTAAAAAAATGAGCACTGCGCTCTTAGATTGGCGCAAGTCATCAGAGCGCGCCACGTGTCAGCACAGTTGCGCTGCGCTCTACGCTGCGCGACACGTGTCAGCACACTGCGCTAACAGACTTGCGCTCACCAGAGCGTGACACGTGTTACCTCCACATCAGTTTGCGCCTTGTGCTCCTCAATCAACGCAAAGCGCCTGACAGGCCACGTGGCACACTGTTAGACTATTAAATGCAGTGCATTATTAGAAAAGGGCAGAGCCCAATTAAAAGGTCCATCAGACCAAACAAAAATGCAGTGCATTATTAAATAAGGGCAGAGCCCAATTAAAAGGTCCAACAGACCAAAACAAATGCTATGCATTATTAAACAAGGGCAGAGCCCAAATAAAGGCCTGACAGGCCAAACACAAATAAAATGTTGAATATTCTCAACTGGACTTAGCCCAATTCCGGCCATAAGTTCTCAAATTAAATTGAGCTGAGCACAACTGGTCTCTCAAATCAATTTACACCCGGTTCAAGGGTACATCTCTGAACTCTTCGGGTATTTGTCGTTGTAATCCTTCAACATCATCAGAGAGGTGACAGGTCCCGACAATCACACATTAATACGGACTGTGGGGTCCTTAAACTCATGGACTAATGCGTCCTTAAACCAATATTCGTCCCCAAATTGGGAATGTTGGACCACCATGTCCCTAAACTGGTAATACGGACTGTGGGGTCCTTAAACTCATGGACTAATGCGTCCTTAAACCAATATTCGTCCCCAAAATGGGAATGTTGGACCACCATGTCCCTAAACTGGCGATGGACCACCATGTCCCTAAACTGGTAATGGACCACTATGTCCCTAAACTAGAACAATAGAGCCCAAATACTCTTTTGTCGGATCTAAACGATTCCATTAAGTTGATCTTAGTCTCAAATTGGACTAACGTATCCTTAACAAACGTTTAAGTTGATCTTGCCCTCAAATATGGCTAACGTATCCTTAAACCAAAACCCCAAACCCAAATCTAAGAAAATACGGATTTGGACTAATCCACGTCCTACGGGCGACGACATAAATTAGTCTCCGTATACAATCCACGGGCAATCACAAACAAAACAAACACCTACGACACGAAGTGACCAACTGGAGAAGGAGAAAGTTGTTACCGCGATGCGGTAGCGTAATTAACTGCATGGGCATGCGCCTGCAGGGAAGAGCGTCCCCACAATCAAAAACCCCTCGAGCGAGGGGGAATCTGACGAAGTCTACTACATCGGCCGCATCCGTTTAAACTTTCGATACACGGTGTCATAAATCAACTTGGCATCTTAGGATAGGTCGACGGATAAAACCAAATAGCATCTGTCCTGAATTTCAGGCAAGACGTCTCTACGTCGCGCCGTCATTCGGAGGGGAACAGATTCTGGCACGCCCAATAGGACCTTTTCCTCTTTCCACTCCATACTTCGTGCGTCGCATTCGCGAACGAATCGCGGTTTGTTAATGGTTGCCCTCGGGTTTCAAGTTACTAAGATTTGGTCTCTTGCTTGGCGCAGAAATCAAACAGTAATGGCGTTCAACTGCTCGAACTGCTCCAACTGCAAATGCAACCGACGCTCCGCCTCACCTGGAGGTGTAGCCTATGGACCCCAGGCGGCATCACTGTTCACGATGCCGGTGGAACAAATCACCCAGGCTACTACTGGGCTATTTTTCGGGACCATGCTCCCGCCAGCGAGCTTCACCATCCCAATGCCCGTACCGGAAGCTTCAAAGAAGTCGGTCTTCGATCAACTTGCTACTACCACGGCCCCTCTCAACGGGTCGTCCAATTCCAACTCCTCGGTCTTCACCAGGCTGAACTCGAGGTCCAAAGGGCCTACCAAGAAGCCCATAATACATGAAGTGGCCATCCCAAAGAAGATTGCCATCCCTGCTCCTGAAGTCGTCAAGGCGGCTTCTTCTGCCAGAGGGTCGGTCTTCGCAAGACTGACTGCTCTCGTTCCTGCTCCCACTCAGAAATCTGTTTTTGACCGGTTGGACACGGCTTCTCAACGGACGTCAGTCTTCAGGAGGCTGACACCGGCAACAGCCTCTCACCTGAGCAGGGGGCAAGACAAAGCCGTCGCTGAACCAATCCTAACAACTCGTCACGCCCGACGTCGCCACTGGCGCCAGATAAGGAAGGCTGGGGGCAACTCCCCCTCGGGGCTAACTCCACCAGCTCCAACGGTGGAAATTAATACTACTGTTCCAACCGGGAACAGCTTTGAGCTGCTGAACAGGGTACGCAGGAATTCGCCAACTGCTGTGCTTAAAAGGTCTTCTCCACCGGTAGAGACCGTCGTAGAAACAAAGCCGGAACAGTCTCCTCAACGACTGTCTTCCAAAGTCTACAAGACTTGGCGACGAGTCCGCGAATCGATGATTGATCCGAATTTCTCCCACCGGCATAAGAAGTCGAAGGTCCGACAGGAAGAAAACCGTCCTGTTAAGCAACGGAAGACGACGGCCACCTGGATGCCCACAGCAACGGCCCCCTCAACTTCGATGACTCACAAGAGAAGAAGGCCGGAGAAAGTCTCAGCGCTTGCGGCAAATGTCAAAGGCAGTGAGCCTAAACGCCCTAAGTCCGGGGGCATAGTGGTTCATACCGTCTACATGGCGTCCGGGAAAGAGGGTAGCCGTATATCCACATGTCATAGACCGCTTACGCGATCGGTGACTAAAGCTCAAGACCAACAGCAGAAGCTCCAAGAAATGATGACTGCGATGGCCGCACTCACCGGGCCAAAAGAAAGCCCAGAAGCATCCTCGGATCAACGCCAGGAGCAAGAAACCGATGCCGAATTCCTTCGGAGAATACTGGAAAAGAAGGACAAAGAGGCTGCGGAACAAGCAGCCAATATAAAACGAATGGCCCTTCTGTTCCAGGACATGGTGGGTATGATGATCCAGCAGGATCCTCCTGCTGAAGATCCTCTGATTGTCCTTAAGGATGACAGAGGAGAAACGTCAAATCCACCGCCGGCTCTTTCAACAGCCAAGGAGCAGACAATTTCCAAAGCTGCCCTGGATGACTATATAGCTCAGCAGATACGAGTTTACCAAGCAACTGAGGCAGCCGGTAAAGTTGTCAAAATGGGGCGACCATATCCGAGCTGGTATGATCAGATCAAATACCCGCCGGGCTACACGATCCCAAAATTCCATGTCTACAAGGGGACAGGCAATCCCCATCAACATGTTGCCCAGTTCAGGGCTCTTTGTGGCAACACCGGCGGTGATGATAAGCTTCTGCTTCGCCAATTCGTCGGTAGCTTATCGAAGACGGCGTTTGAATGGTACTCCGAGCTTCCGAACGACTCCGTCAAAACTTTCGCTGAAATGGAGTTGTTGTTTACCCAGCGTTTCGCAAGCGCCAGCGAGCGTACTCCAATAACAGCTTTGATCAATGCAAGAGTAAAGCCGGGCGAAACTTGGGTTCAATATGCAATCCGATGGCGGAACTTGTGGTCAAAGTGCGAACAGCGCATCGAAGAAGCGCCAGCGGTGGGCATGTTCGTGGGCACCTTAGATCCTCATGCAACTATTTCACAGTTCATGATGTTCTTTAAACTAACCATGTTCCAGGCCTTGATTGAAAAATTAGCCCAAATGGACCAGATGGGCCATAGACCGTCTCCTCCAAAACCGGACTCTCGAAATGAAAAGGGGAAAGGAAAAGCGATCGTCGTCGCCAATGCTCAACAACAGCCGAGCAACTTGAAGCCGGTTGTCCGTCAAAACAATATGCGTCCACGCCTATCCCTCGAGGAGAGGCTAGGACGTCCTTACTCGTTTCCTCAAGATAAAACGAGAAGACTGTTCGAGCTGGCAGTGTGCAACAGACTCATCAATTTTTCAGATTCAAAACGTCCGTTGCACCCAAACGACGTCAGTAATCCCAATTACTGCCCCTACCACTGAGTATTGGGTCATCCGATCGAAGATTACTACGTCTTCAAAAACTGGATTGAAGACCAATAACAACAAGGCAAGTTCGCGTTGTCCGAAAAATGGAAGGTGAACCCGCCGCAACCTCATACCCTAAAAAGGTGAATATGTCGGGGGCAACGTACTCCCTTGTTGAAGAAGCTCCGTGGGAGGTTGTGCTATCAGCCAAAACCAAAAGGATGTTGAATGATCTCTAGACATGCCCGGCGATCATATGGAAGAACCCGCTGGAATCCCAGATCATCGAAGGGATGCTGAAGCCGCGCCCAACTCCAAAGATCTGTGGTGATGGCCCAAGCACTCACACCCAGCCGTCGAAATCTTCAAAGAAGAAGAAGAAGAGATCCAAAAAGCCCGTGAAGCCTGGCGACAAGCACACGGACTTACAGAAACAGATTGACTCGCTGGAGGAGTATAATCAGAAGGCACAGACTCCCATCATGCTCCAAGAGTTCCTCAACCACATCTTTCAGGAGGAAGACGACGGAGAAAGCTCGTCGGATGAATCTGAGGGTTACGTAGCAAGTTGTCATATGATCTCCCACTCGTTTACAGACGATGAGAAAACTCCTTGCACTGAGAAGCTAGGGGCAGATCCTAAACCGGAACTTCTTGGGCCATCAGATGAAACAATTGATGCATTCCTCAACGAAGCTCTTTTGAAAAGTAAAGCTGATAGGGAACGCGAGACGGTCATATTTGAGAGGGCCAAGCGCCGGCGACTAGACGAAAGAGTTGAGATACTCCCGTCAAATCAAAAGACATCCGTTGCGGATAAAAACAAATTCAAGACGAGGAAAAGGTTTGCTAAAGCCATATCAATGGGGATGAAGCTACCACCCTCTGAAGGAAACACTGCCGGCAAAGCAGAAATGCACCCTTCCTACTGTTTATATCATCGAAAGATTTCGCATCCCACCGAAGAGTGCAAAGCTTTCAATAGATGATGGCAGGGGTATGTTGTTCACCGGCAACATTTTAAGTGGGAGAAACGCAAAACTCATCGGGAGCAGAAAAGTACGACCGAGGAGCTTAGAAGAACTACCAGCGATTGTCGCATGGTTAAGGCCAGGGAAGCGCAAATTCTCACATTCGGGAGTGACTCTAACGAGGAAATGGCTCTTAGCCCTCTCTTTAAAGAGTCCACCTCGGGAAAAGAGGAAGAGCCGAAGGCCTGCAAAAATATCCGGCTGCGTAATCGTACGCTACCCGAAAAGAATCTCGGACCTTCAAATAAGAAAGATAAGGGAAAGGAAAAGGTCTCTGAGGATATCGCCCTAGATGACCAAGTCATGGAAGAGCTAACCGCCAAGAACCCGCCAAAGAAAAATAAGGTGGACTACAACGTTCTGGCACACTTGAGGAAGTTACCCTCGCAACTCAGTATCCTCGATGCCCTCTTACTATCAAAAGAAGCAAGAGATTCATTGATCAAAGCAGGTCGAGGATATTCCGCCAAGGCGAACTCGTGTTAGTAGTCAAAAGACCTATGATCCCCAATCGCGCTAAGCGGGGAAAATTCGAGCCGAACTATGAAGGCCCGTACATCATAGACAAGGTCTACCAGGGTGGAGCCTATCTACTCATGGATATGCATGGTGAAAGACCTTTCAGGCCAATAAATGGTCGCTTCTTAAAGAAATACTACGCCTAATGAGTTACGGCCTAGGTCAATAATAGATGACGACGATGTCCGCTCGCTATCTTCCTAAGCCCAAACTCTATAAGTAGTAGCCGGCCTTCTTCAACCACGGACCGAAACGTCTTTAAACTAACAACGGACCACTACGTCCTAAAACTAGCTGTTGACCGAGATGTCGATAAACTACGGTGGATTGCAACATCCCAAACCCGATAAAAAAAAAGAAGAATAAAAAAAAATAAAAACGGTATGTCCATAAGCAAAATGGGCACGGATGAAAACCCGAAAGGGCTCCGTGAGTAAAAACAGCAGGGCTACCGGCGAGTGTTTGTGAAAACCCGAAAGGGCGCGACCTCGTTATATAAAAAGAATAAAAAAAGAGAGAATAAAAAAAACGGTATGTCCATAAGCAAAATGGGCACGGATGAAAACCCGAAAGGGCTCCGTGAGTAAAAACAGCAGGGCTACCGGCGAGTGTTTGTGAAAACCCGAAAGGGCACAGTCTCGTTAAAAAACACTTACAGGGTCCTCTCGACCTTATGAGGAGAAACCACTCACGTGAGATCTTTACGACTCACAAGAGAGCAACACACTTAGGGATCCTCACGATTCCTAAGCAGAAATTACACTTGCGAGATCCTCACGACTCGTAAGGAGAACTCTCTTATGGGACCCTCACGGCTCATAAGATTTGAAAGTCTTAAGTTATAGAGACCTGAACCTGTTCTTAAGCAACCCCCATAACCTTCGATATTGCCCTACAAGTGGCTCAATACTGACCCTTGTATACAATCCACGGGCGCGAATAAACATTTCCCTAACCAAGTCCCATCCGTGACTGGGGATATGTTCGCACGGTGAAAACCCATGGAAGTCCTCTCGACTTATAAGGAGAAAGCACTCTTGTAGGATCCTTACGACTTATAAGAGAACATACACTTAGGAATCCCCACGATTCCTAAGGAGAAAACACACCTACGAGATCCTCACGACCTGTAGGGAGAAATACCTTTGTGAGACCCTTACGACTCATGAAGTCAAAAGCCTTAGTCGACAGGATCCTAACCCTGTTTACTAAGCCACCTTCGTTCAACATCGACAGAGGCAAATGATGATTCGCTCCTGGAAATATCCCAGTTGTAGCGGTGCTGATGCCAAAATCGGTGTCTAACCCCAAGCTTGCGGCGAAAAGACAGCAAGCCACACATGCATACGAAATAGCTGAAATGATGGGGCAACTTGCAACAAAATCAGCAGGTAAAAATGTATGCATTCAAAATAGCCGAAATGATTGGGCAACTCGCAATAAAAAGCAGCGATTAAAAATAAAATAAATAGCCGAAATGATTGGGCACCGCGAAAAATAGCCGAAATGATTGGGCAATCGTGACCTTAGCGATATAAAAGCTGAAATGATAGAGCATCGCGGAAACAAATAAAATAAAAAATATATATATATAATGAAAGTTATGCCCTACAGGCGATATCACAGCAATCCCTGTATACAATCCAGGGGCACAAACAAAGAAGGAAACACATCTTCCCTCCCCATGCTCCATCAGAAAACGGAGCCAAGTCTTGACGGCAACTCATATAAAACCTGAAAGACAATCAGAGATCATCTCGCACCAGCGTGGAGTGGTCACCTCCTCGACGTTCGTCTCAATACAGCAGACGAGATGTCGCGACAGCGTTCTTCCTCCAACAAGATTCGGACGTGACAAAGCAAACGAAGCGAAGGCCAAATTCCTAGCTTCAGGGTCTTAACGGCAAGTCATATAAAGCCTGAAAGACAATCGGAGATCATCTCGCACCAGTGCGGAGTGGTCACCACCTCGACGTTCGTCTCGGTACAGTAGATGCAACATCACCAAAAGGAGCCACGGCAAAATCCCTAGTTCCAAACCTCGACGGTTCACCAGCAACCTAGAGACAACCGCGACATTCGTCTCGATACAACAGACGCAATGCCAGCAAACGAAGCGAAGGCCAAATTCCTAGCTTCAGGATCTTAACGGCAAGTCATATAAAGCCTGAAAGACAATCGGAGATCATCTCGCCTCAGCGCGGAGTGGTCACCACCTCGACGTTCGTCTCAATACAACAGACGAGATGTCACGACAGCGTTCTTCCTCCAACAGGATTCGGACGTGACAAAGCAAACGAAGTGAAGGCCAAATTCCTAGCTTTAGGGTCTTAACGGCAAGTCATATAAAGCCTGAAAGACAATCGAAGATCATCTCGCACCAGTGCGGCGTGGTCACAACCTCGGCATTCGTCCTCGGTACAGCAGACGCAATGCCAACAAACGAAGCGAAGGCCAAATTCCTAGCTTCAGGGTCTTGACGGCAACTCATATAAAACCTGAAAGACTATCGGAGATCATCCCACACCAGCGCGGAGTGGTTATGACTCATCGGGTCTCTCCCAAAATGAGCCTAACCTCAAGTAAAAAGCAGCATGGAAAAATTCCTAACGCTTGCTCTTCCGACGGTCAAACTGCCTAGGAAGATTGCTTGAAGACGTCTTGTCCAGCCCCCGAAGGGATCAGAGACACGACAGTCGCAAGGCTACTCGAACAGCAAGACTGCCTATCGAGGAATACATCAGCCAACGCGACGGTACGACAGACAAAACCCTAAGTACCACAGACCTTAACGGACCTCTGTCGTAAAGAGCAGAGGCTAACTGTGACGTTAGGATATTCTTGCGAGAAATGCTCGATTCGTCTCGACTCGTGAGGAAATTAGTGTCTTTGCGGGAACATCTCGATTCGTCTCGACTTGTGAGATAAAGCCTTAGGCAATGGGGATTAAAGAACATGTTTCCTAAGTACTGGGACCCTGCGAGTCTATCCAAAATAGACTCTTGCATACTATTCACGGGTCACACTCTCCAAAGTCAAATCTTGACAAGGAGGGAAACAACCACTTACGGGACCTCTCGACTCGTAAGAGAGAAAATTTTCTTATAAGATCCTTATGACTTATAAGAGAAAACGCACTTAGGAATCCTCACGATTCCTAAGGAGAAAATACACCTACGAGATCCTCTCGATCCGTAGGGAGAAAAGTCTCTGTAAGACCCTCACGGCTCATAAAGTTGAAAAGTCTTAGACAGCAGATCTGAACCTGCCTCCTAAGCCATCACCACCTCTTGAAGAAGCCAATACAGGATGCTCGCTCTATCATCTGTCAACCATGTTTACTAAGACAACATGCTGATAATAAAAGAAGGAAGAAAGCGCAGAGATGACACAAGACATTGCAAAAGAAAATGTGTATATCTTTATTCATGAATTCAATTAATTACAAGGCGAATCATATAAAAGAATAAAGAATGTATACATATTATTCAAAGATTACAAGTGTATAATTGATACAAAGGCAGCTACTGAGAAGGAAGTGTCTTAAGTAGGCCCATCAGCTGTTCTCGTACTTCTTTCAACGCCTCTTCTTGATCGGCTGCCACCGCCAACTCTGCTTCCACCTGGACTCGCTGCTGCAGATAGGATGAAAGTTGTTCTTCGACGGCTCGCTGAGCTGCTTCGCGACCTTGGGCATCACGCTCAACGGCATTGAGCTTCTGCTTCAGTGTTAGCCCATCAGAAATACTTTGCAGAAGGCCCTCGAAGATAGCCTTCACCCGGGCAGCGTTCGCGTCGACCTCAGCACGCAGTCGAGCAGACTCGCTTGAGGTCTCTTGGCATTCCCTCCGCCTTAAAGCCGCTTCTTGTTCAGATGGCAGAAGTAAGAAGCGCTCTGCTCGATCCATGCCGCCCGTTGAGTACTCGTGGGCAAAACCTCGGGGGCAGGACGCATAAGCTCCAGCTGATGCAGGCGGGCCTCGATCTCCCTGCAGTGATTAACCCAAGACTCAACGACGCCTTCATTATGAAAATTTACAAGCGTCGCCAGCATCGGATTAACCTCCGCAGCGAAGTCTGCGGCGAATGTAGGAGCTTCTGCGTCAAGCTCCTCGACGCATCCGCTCAGCATGCTCAGACTCATCGCAGCACCCTTTGAGGATGGACGTCTGGAAAATGGGCCTGCCGGCATCATGGTGCGAGACTCGAAGGGGGCCGGAATCGGAAGGACAGCTGAAAAAATAAAACACAATCAAAATGACGGTTCAAGAAATATAGAAAGGTCATCGATGATGGAGTTTATTATACTAGCTGCAGCAGGCGGCAAAGCCGGGAGGACCGGTGGCGCAACCGGTCTTTTATCTCCTCCTTCGATCTATAGCGCTGCAATCAGGGCAAGGAAAAATCAGAAATAAATTCCATTATTTGAAAAAAAGAAAGGGCATTAATTGAAAACTATACTCACCAGCGCCACTAGATGAGGCAAGCTCCGACGGGAAGGAGAAATATGGATGCAGCACCTGGTACAGATGATCAAAAAGCACTCCTGCAAGGACGCAATAGTACAACGTCAATACATGAATTATACGGCCGAAGGATAAGACTAATGGGTTACAAATCCATACCTTCCAACATTTGCGACGGTGCGAGAGAAGGTAGAGAGGTAGCCACCGTCAAGGCAGTAACTGACGGCACTCCCTCGAGCAATAGGGCATCAGCACTGGCCGCACCTGCATTAGAAACAAGATAAGCCCTGTCAGGAAGGGTTGTAGAATAAAAAGGGACGGTAACCCGAAATTTACCTGATGGGTTGCCAGCCAAAACGGCGGCGTCTCCCTCCTCCATCGGCATGGGTTCACCTCCCGTCGCCTCATCACTAGACTCTACGGGAGCCGTCGTCGTGCTCGCAAGGCCAGGTGACGGCGGAGGACCGTAGGTGGGGAGAGCAATGATCGGAGCATTGCCAGACTCTTGAGAAAGAGCGGTCGGCTCGTCCTCGGGAATCATGCCCATCTCAACCGCTACCCCCTTGGGCTCAGCGGTCGCGGCTGTCTCGTCCACCGTTGCCATAGGGTCGTCGGTCTCAGCCGCTCCTTCCGCGGCTGCCCCAGGCTCGGTTGTAGCAGCCGTCTCATTCGCCACTACCTCGGGCTTGGCATCGGCAACCTTCTCGGGCATAGTAGGCGTGACTGTCTCGTCAGCCACTAGCTCAGGCCCGACGACTACGGCCACCCCGCTCACCGTCGCCTTGGGATCAGCTGCGACCTTCTCCACCGTCTCCTCAGGCTCGACAGTTTCCGCCGCTCCTTCAGTTGGACTTGGCCCTGCAGGACAAAATATATAAGAACCGATAGTTTTACAACTCTTACAACAAAGCCTCGAAAAGCACATTACCTGAGGTGGATTGATCGTTGGCTCCCCGAGCCGCACGCATCGCCCGTCTATAAGCTGTAGAAAAGGCGACCGGGGACTCTTCTGGAGGAATAGCGGCGGGAGTAACAGCGCTTGGGCCCGCTCCCACGGCCAAAGCAGCGCTACGCTCCTTCGCTGCGTGCTTCAAGCGCTTCCTCTCTTCCGGGCTGTCACGAAGGACCTTTTAGAAGCCTCCTTCAGTAAGGCGTCGTTGTCCGCATTCAAAGTTTCCTCCAGAGCCTTCAAGGCATCCATCATCGGCTTTTTGAGTAGAGACTCTTGCGGCAGCCCTGATGAGGCCGGAACATCGGTAACTAGCCCGGGGAGAGTCCCTACATCGGCTTGCGCAGTAGATCCCGCAGCCCCTGCAAAGAGACAAAGAAAGGATTAGATTGGCCACAAAAAGGGAGAATAAAGACTCAATGAGCCGAGACGTACCAACGCACGATAGGGCGCGTTTCCTTTCCTCCTCCTCGAAGGTTTTAAGGGAAGCAGCAATGGCTTCTTCGGTAGAAACGCCTGTTTAAAAAAGGAAAAACATTAGTCAAAGACAATGATGAAAGTACGGTAAAATGACGAAGAATACGACTAGTGATTACCTGATTGTGCGAGTTTAGCCAACCACGCTTCAAGCCTTTCCGATCACTCAGAAGCCGCGATGGTGGCCGCCATATCAGTATCTGCTGGATTTACGAAGAAACCCTCGTTGCTCCCGTATTCGCTTAAGCCTTCGGTGAGAGGGGCCTGAGGCTCTAAGCCGAGGATGGCATCGAGAGAAAGAACCGACTTCTTCTTCCTCTTCGGTGCGCGGACCCCGGTTGCACCCAAAATCAACTTGCGCTTTGTGGGCACCTCAGGACGGCGGGTCCCGATGTCCAGGCCTACGCCAGACTCAGGCGAAACTACATTCACCGTCTCCACTGGAGCACAGGGCGCTGGGGGCACATCCGCGGTAGCACGGGGTAATCTGCGCGGAGGGCTCAGCACGCGCGGTGGCTCAGCTCCAGCATCTCTCAGCGGGGGAACGACAGGAATCCTTGGCCTCAGGGGAGCTTTGCGGTCGCTGCCAGGGGCGCACCCTTGCGGTCAACCAACAACCGTTTCTCTTCCCGGATGACGGCACCCATCACGTGCGCGTACCAAGCCACGTACACGTTGAGGGCCCGTGGGACGCAGCTCGGCTCGCTGATAAAAAAGTGGGAGCCCGTGTTTAGTCGCATAAAGTGGTGCAGCGCGCTCCGTATCCCCTCCCTGGTGGCCGCAGGTTCTTCTAAGAATGCCTCCAATGGGACTCCCTGGTTATAGCTTGATTATTGGGCAAACCGATGGGGGTTGTACCTCATGAAGAGCGCCATGTCGTTTTGCCTGAACACCAGGAAGCCCGGCCGGATGGAGTATAAGTGGAGAATCTCCCGGGCTTTCAATACGGAGGCCCCGTCCTTGAAACCATCGCATAGCGCCAACACCGCCTTAGAGGTCTCCGAGCCGATGGTCACGACTTTGTCCGTGAAAGAGATTCTCGCTCCGACCATGTGCGGACGAAGAAGCAGCCCCCTAGCCTCCCGCGGAGACGGATTCACAATAGAAGCGCCAATCAGCCGCATGACTCGTGGGAGTCTGCACTTCTCGAAAAACGAGGGGCTCTTGTGAATGCCAAATACCCCGAGCACATGCATTTCCATCCACGAAGTGAAGTAGTGCATCGGGAAATTGGAAGATTGCACCCCGGGTTCATTGGCGTCCGCCGCCACGCTGAGTCCATGGTATAGGTGAGCCAGCCCGGCGATTCCGATCGACAACTGTATACCAGCCACCATCCGATGCGCTGGGTAGAAGACGGACGGCCTCATGTAGCGTGGTTGCATGGAGAGCGCGAACCAGCACAGCCATAATCCCAGAAACCCGAGAAAGAAGGCCTCCTCATCGATGCCTGGGGCGGCGATTTCCGATAATGGCATGATGGCGGCATCGGGAAGGTAGAAACTCTTTTGGTCGTCCTCCAATACTGGTCGACGGTCTAAGCCGAAGCTGAAGGGGTCGTCGAGCTTGGCGAACTTTTCACTCCGCTGCGATAGAATCTCTGGTGGAAGAAAGCGGGCGATAAAATCTGCAAAACTAACTCCCCGGACTCCCGATTCCAGATAGAGACCTTCATATATATTCAGCACCTTCACCAGGCTCGGAAACTGGTGCTGAATAGCATTCTCTGGTGTTAAGCCCATTACCAGTGGCTTGGTGGCGAAGACATACTCGTCAGGAGGAAGTAACTCTTCATAATGCTCCCCCCTCACCGGCAAACCGGAGATCTCAGCAAATTCTTCCAGGGGGATGGAGACCTCCCTGTCCGTCAGAAGAAAAGTGTGGGTGGGGGTGTTCCATTGCTCCACAAAGGCCTTAACCCACCACGTTGGAGGAGCAGGGTACTCAAAGAGCGAGGCGTAGACTGCAAGGTACAAACCAATCTTCATCGAGTGCGTCTTCTTTGCTGACAAGATATACCTAGCCCACTGCAAATACCCGGCCGATTGTCGAGGGGTCAATCTGAGGTTATAAGCTTGTCCCCAAGGGCGCGCCTCACCCTGGCATATGCGCCGCCCCAAAATGTCCACGGCTGCCGGCGGCTGCACGGGAATGGCAGCAATCGAAGGCTGGGGAAGATCCTCCGAGTTCCAATTTACGACCTCCACGGCATAGTTCACCGGGGGTGCATCCGCATATGGGATCGACGAGATTGGCTCTGAAGGCGTCGCACAGGAGAAGCTTCGGCGGCCCTTGATGATCTCACTGTACCATCTGCCCCGAATTTCAGGCAAGACGTCTCTACGTCGCGCCGTCATTCGGAGGGGAACAATGATGACCAAATCTTAATACTAATTCTTAAGTCTTATGAGATTTGTGAACTATAGGAAAAAGAATCATCAATGACCTAATTTGGATCGAGATCACATTCTTGCGAATTTCGTTGCAAATTAGGGATCAAATGATTGATGATTTTCTTTGCTAGAGGCTAGATCCGAATGATCATGATTGAAAAGACAAGGGATAGAAGGAGAAACCCTAGTTTCTTCAATAGATCCCTAATCTTTATTATAATCATCAATCTAGCTACAAATTATCAATAGATAAGATTAGGAATTATTTGATTCATCATTAACTATTGACTCAATCGAATCCTACAAGCTATTCTTCATTATCTTGATAAATCAAATTGATTGGGACATTTCTTGATTCTTGATTCTAGATCCACCATTTTCTTGATGTTTCTTAAAAGAAAATCACACAAATCTTGAATTAATTCTCATGCAATTTTCTTTTATCTTTTCATTTCGACTCATCTAAAACAAAGATAGATCAAAACACACATTTCAGTGGACGATCCGTATTCATTAACGCGCTACACCGACACCGTTAATTGATTATGGTATAAATTTCTTTGGTTGTGATCTTTTACACTTTTCCATACACATCGAGAAATTAAGATCAATCAGGTGCACCGGCACTTTTCGACATTGAAGGAGGGGTACCTCTACGTCAGTTATTTATGAATTGCGTCTTGGTGATTCGGATATCGTGTTTCCATCGTTTTGATTCTGGCATTTTGAGGATTTAGTTTCATGATTGATATTTCCTGTGTACACCACAGTTGCACTTGATTTGTATTTTATGTATCAGTTGTACTGAATTTTGTTTTCATGTACGCCATTGCACTCGATTTTGATTTTATGCACTCCGAGATACTCGATTTTGATTTCATGCATATAGTATGCACATGATTTTGACTTATGCATTCGGTGCAGTTTACGTGCGCTTCCAGTACTTGATATAGGTTTTATGCACGCAGTTGCACACGTTTACGAGTTCATATACCGTGGTATACTTGATTTGATTTGGTGTATGTCGTATACCGTTGATTTTGATTTTGATACTCGATGTTCGTTTTCGTATACCTTGAGCACTTGATTTAGATTCTTGAGCACATTTGGCGCACTTGATGTGATTTTGTGCACATCAGATGCACTTAATCAAGATTCTTAGTGCATATTAGATGCACTTAATATTGTTATCGTGCACACCCGTTGCACTTGACAGATACTTTTATGCACACTTGTTGCACTTTGTTTTTGCTTCTGTGCATATTCGTGGCACATGTATTTGATTTTGATTTCCGTGCGCACCAGACGCACATGGAATTTTTGTATACACTTTTTGGGATTGATTTCTTTCGAGCATCATGTCTTTACAATATATACTATATGATATAGTAACCGGACATGACTGGTCTGAGAACAGTACCTGAGTATTTTTGCATGTATCGATATTTACCGAGGGGATTTTCAAAAGGAGCTATAGTCTCAATATTTTCCTACGTGTCCAGGATGAAACGAAACTTTACAAAGAAAACCCTTCCTACTCATTTTCAAAAAGGCGGGACGTATATTTTAAGTAAAACATATATAGATATATAGCTATTTCTTTACAAAATAAACGTCCGCTACTTGTACCGTAATATACGCATCGTGCGGCGATTTGAAAAGGATTTTGCTTGTACTTTTATTCAGTTGTTTTGACGATTTCACAAAGATGCGTACTATATATATGTTATAGTCTTAATTATATTACACTTAATTTTAACAATGGATTCTGAAATTGGTATTTTCGCATTAACTCCTATGATGGCGAGACGCTTGACGGAGTTTCCATTTTGAGTTTTGCACTCGTTTTCATGCGCATGCGTTGCGCTGTAATATATCTTATGTATTTGTGATTTCGGAGCCCTGTTGACTTAATTGTTTTACTGAAATGTTTTAGTAATTGAGGGTTTAAATTTAAATTCGGTGACCGAATTTATTTAAGGGGGTAACATGTAGTATAAGGCCCCGTCAAAACCCACGGGACAACGACACAAGAATTCATATAGGTGTCTTTTAAGTGACCTCTCGTACCACGATATACGTTCCGTACCACTTTATCCCGTTATCCCCGCGTAATGTATTGTATATATCATGTTTACAAGTCTTGCCGACACCATGGATACAAAATGTTCAAGTACTCATGTTCAGGATGTTAATCATGTATTCAAGTAGTCATGTCAAGTTATAATTATGGTTCGGCTAAGTCAAATCAAGTATACATGTTTGATATTGATATTTGAATTCAAGTATTCGTGTTCATATTTAAGTATTCATGTTCTTATTTGATGTTGGATTCAGGTTTGAGATTGGACTCAGACTGAGTCAGACGCTCGTAGACTGATTTAGATCTTGAATTAGGTTCGGGAATTATCGGTAACTGCTGCACATGTACGGCAGGATTTGTGTCTTTTTCCAAAATAATTACCATTGATAACTCCGTTAAGTTGTCTACCTTAAATAGACAAGCACTCACTTTCTCCGGCTCTCTGGGGCTCAAGAGAATTGATCCCGCTTAAACCTATATTTACTAAATTCCTTAAAATATTTTTTTTATATAACTCGAGGGGGATTTATGAAAAGTATTTTAATATAGTTTCAAAATAAACTTCGAGGGGTGTTTATATTATTTAGGGTTTTCATGAGCATGAGTTTTAAGGATTTGTGGTATTTTAGTGATAAATACTTAGCTTTGGAAAGTTCATGGTATTTTATTGAAAAACTTGTCTTTTCGGTATCTTGATGGTATTTTATTGAAACTTGTTAAACTTTCATTTTTTATAGAAAAATATAGATTTATTATATTTTGAAAATATGGATTCATAAATTTTATATAATTTAAAAATTAATTTTTACTTAAAAAATTCGTTTTTCATATAAACCGTATTTAAATCCTTTCGAGATCGAATGTTCCGTGAGGAGGTCTGCATCTCGTTCTACTATCTCCAGGATGTGCGATAATCCGTACCATCCATTAACGAGTCCCCTAACGAGGGTTGTAGAGACATAATCGCAAAGAAAATGAAATACCGCTTAAAAAGAAATCCGGTTTTAAAGTAGGTGGTATTTTATTGCAAGATTTTCTTCGTAACAAATATTCATACCAAAATAGGTATCGTGCTTTGAAACAAGAGTGTACATGAGGGATAGGTCATTCATATTCTCGTGCCCTCTCTTTGTATAGAGTGTTATCAGGTACGAGTTCGCTTCCATTCTTGAAATTGAGCTGGTCCTATCCTCACGGTATAGGTCATCTTTGACTCATGTTTTTGCGGCGGGGTTACCCTCCAACTGTCGGATAAAGCGAACCTACCTTATTGATACTGGTCTTCTATCCAGTTTTTGAAGGTGAAGCAGTCTTCAAGGGGACAACCTATTACTCGGTGGTAGGAGCAATAATCCGAATGATGGATCTCGTTTATTTGTTCGGAAGTGTCATCATTTGGTGATTCATGACGAGCTTGAATATTTTCCTTATCTTGTCTTGAGGGAAAGAGTTTTTATCGACCCATCTTCTTTATAAAAGACGGGCTCCAATCGAGTTTTTCTCGTTTGGACGGTATCTTGGATCCACTTTGTTGTTTTTGAACGTTGTTTGCATTCTTTGCCCTGTTTTTGCCTCTATTTTTGGATTTTCCCCTTTCGCGAGAACATACAGTGGGCCGGAGATGAAGAGCATTATAATCTTCCTTCTCCGCAGATTGCTGACTGAGATGCTGCGTCCTGGCCTTTTCATAAATGGTCATTCCGCGGCTATGATTGTCCCGATTCTTTTGACAAGCTTCTTTTATTAACCTGTCAATTTGCTCTTCGAACGACGAACTTAACTTTCTTAGAGTGGGATTTCGCTCTGCTTCAACGTCATGGTCATTTGGAAGAGCATTTTCCCCTTCGCTGGAGCTGTTTATGACGTGGCATTTATGGAACCGCTCCCGTTTCTTGGACTGAATGTATCCGAGCCCGGTTGTCTCCATCTTCCCATTGGGCATCTTTCGCTGAGTCCCGGAAATATCCCAATTTTTTTTGTAAAATTGGGCTTGTCGAACAGTTTGTTCGAGGGGTACACCTTGGCATCTTAACGGCCTTTTCAATCCTTCCACGTAATATCTTGGCAGATGGATTGGTTGAAACTTGTCGAGTGCAAAATCAGCACCATGCCAAACTTCCTTTTCTACTTTGGTTTTCGTAGATTGGTAGAAGATGATCGCTTTTTCACCTCTTCTCCCAAGAGGTACGTAGAAAGTTTGCAGTTCTTGTACGCTGTATGTATGGAATGCATCAAGCTCGTTGTAATGCTGAGGCGGAGCCATTATGATTTGCAGACTCTGATCTGCTCCGGTGAAGGTTTGCATTGACGGACGGATAGAGAACACTGTGTTGGCCTCTTCCTCTTAGTCGCTGCCAAAGACCAGAATGGGAGTAGATGGTCCGGGCCTATTGTTTTCTTTCTGAGATTGCCCCGAGTAGACTATTTCTTCATCTTCCTCGGTATCGCTCCCAAAGATCAGAATAGTGGCGATGGACTTCTGTTTATCCTCCGGCTTATGACACATTTCCGTATCCTCGAAGTCTGGTAGGAAGTACTTTGCGTCTTCATATTTTCGGACCTCGTTTACGGAGAACGGATTTAGCTCCACTGTGAGGGTGTATTCCAAGCCGTCTTTGAAATACTTCATACACTGATGTTGTGTAGAACGAATAACGTTGTACTCATGTAACTAAGGCCTGCCGAGTAAAGCATTATAGTAAGTCTTGGCGTCAATGACATGAAATTTGATGTCAGTGACGAGCAGCCCAAAGCGTAACGTCAGTATTACAGACCCGAACGTCCGTGACGACTGTGAGTCGAACCCGGAGATGGTAATTTTATCTCGGGTGAGGTGTTGAACGTTCATGCAAATTTTCTTTAGCACGCTCACGTTGAGAAGGTTGACGGAGGATCCATCTCGACAAGGATTTTTCCTATCTTGATGTCGTGGCAGTATCCGGTGACGTATAATGGACGATTGTGCTCACGCGTACCGAGGAGGAGATCTTTATCGCTGAATATAATGCCAGCTGCGTAAACCTCTGCCAGTTCATCTTTCATCTTCTCTTCCGTGAAGAAAGCTTGGAACTGATCGAGCTCTTGTAATACCTTGATCAGAAAATCTCGTGCCTCTTTTGACAGGAGGAGAGCATCCAATATGCTCAGTTGTGAGGTTATTTTTCTCAAATGCGCTAGGACATTATAGTCCATCTTGTTTTTCCTAGGCGGGTCCCTCACTGCGAGCTCTTTGACAACTTCACCGTCGAGGGCAATTTCCTCAGAGATTTTTTTCCCTTTGTCCTTTTTGCTCGAACCTTTGTTTGTAGGTCCGAAGTTCTTTTCTTGTGTGGTTATGCAGCTGAATATTCTCGCAATTCTTCTCCTCTTCTTTTTCGGAGGGGGAGTCTTTGAAGAGAGGATTGAGGGGTATTTCGTCCTTAGAATTACTCCCGAAGGTAAGAACTTGGGGTTTTCCCCCTTCCGAACTGGTACCAACCATATGACAGTTGCCAGTCATTTCTTAATGCGCGTTTGTCACACTATTTTGCCATCGACGAGCACGAGCTTCGCGCTTCATCCTCTTGAAGTGTTTTTGATGGGCAACGTATTCTTGACATCACTTCTTAAAGGCACTGCATTTCTCGGTAGGGTGCGTAACCCTCCGATGATATAAGCACTAGTTTGGGCATGCATCTTTTCCATCGAAACATATGACCCCGGGAGTGTTCTTTATAAGAGGTGGCAGCTTCATCCCCATTGACAGGGCTTTAGCAAACTGCTTCTCTGTTTTGATCCTGCTTTTATTTGTAGCAGGTGTGCTTTAGTTTGGTGGGAGTACTTTATGACTCATCCTTGCCGCAACTTCTTTATCCAGATGCTGACGTTTAGCTTTTTTGTATATGACTGTCTCGCGTTCTCGGTCAACTTTTCTTTTGTGAAAGGCTTCATTTAACAGCCTATCGATCGGATCTTCTGGCAGTTACGAAGATTTTAGCGCCGACTCTGCCCCCAGTTCCTCCGCGTTGTTTTCTGACGCTGAGGGAGCTTCTTCGTCATTTAACGACGAATAGGAGACCATGTGGCAACTTGCTACACGGTCTTCGGTATTTTCTGATGAGTCATTTTTCTCATCGTTGTCACTATCTTCGTTCTCAAGAATATGCTTGAGGAACTCTTCGAGCATGACCGGTGTACGCACCTTCTGGTTATACTCCTCCAGTGCGTCAGTGTATTTTTGTAGATCTGTGCGCCGGTCGTCATACTCGGCAAGCTGCACAGGTTTCTTGGTCTTCTTCTTTTTCTTCGAAGATTTTGAAGGTTTGACTTGGGGGTTTTCCCCTCGTCGGCAAATTTTGGTATGGGACGAGGTTTCAGCATCCCTTCGATTATTTCGGGTTCAAGTGGGCTTTTCCACCTGACTGCTGGACATGCCTGAAGGTCCTTCAGCATTCTTTTGGTTTTTGTTGAAAAAACGACTTCCTATAGGGTTTCTTCCACGAGTGAGCATGATACCCCCGATGCATCCACCTTTTTAAGAGTGTACTTCTGTGGTGGGTTTACCCTCCAGTTATTAGACAGCACGGATTTCCCCTGTTGATACCGGTCCTCAACCCAATTCTCGAAGACGTAGTAATCTTCTATTGGGTAGCTCAACATTCTATGATAGGAGCAGTGGTTAGGATTGTTGACTTTGCCGGGTTGCGGTGGATGCCGTGGCTCTGGAAATGTGATGAGTTTATTACGCATTGCCAATTCGAACAGTCTCCTCGTCTTGTCATGGGGAAACGAATAAGCGCGTCCTAGTCTCTCCTCTAAGGATGGGCACAGACACACGTTGTTTTGACGAGTTGCCGGTTTTGGGTCGCTCGGTTGTTGTTGTGTGTTGGCAAAGAAGGTCTCTTTCTCTTTACCCTTATTATTTCGAGGGTCCTTATTTGAGGAGGAAGGCCCATGGCCCATCTGGTCCATTTGGGCCAGTTTATCTATAAGAGCCTGAAAGGTTGTTAGTTTGAAAAATATCATGAATTGGGACACAGTCGTTTGAGGATCAAGGGTCCCGATGAACATGCCCACAACGGGAGATTCTTCAATGCGCTGTTCGCACTTACACCATAGGTTCCGCCACCAGATCGCGTATTGGACATAAGTTTCTCCCAGCTTTACCCTGGCATTGATTAATGCCGTGATTGGAGTACATTCGCTCGCACTGGCGAAATGCTGGGTAAACAGCAGCTCCATCACTGTGAATGTTTTTACGGAGTCATTTGGGAGCTCTGAGTACCATTCAAAGGCTGTTTATGACAGGCCGCCAACGAACTGGCGAAGCAACAATTTGTCATCGCCTCCAGTGTTGCCACACAAAGCTCTGAACTGCGCGACATGCTGATGGGGGTTGCCTGTCTCTTTTTTTACATGGAACTTGGGGATCGTATATCTCGGTGAGTACTTGATTTGATTATAACAGCCTGGATATGGTCACCCAGTTCTGACGATTTGGCCAGCCGCTTCATTAGCTTGATGAGCTCTTATTTGTTGAGCTATATAATCATCAAGAGCAGCCTTGGAGATTGTTTCCTCCTTGGCTGTTGATAAGGCCGGAAGAGAGTTTAATATTTCCCCTCTGTCATCCTAGATGATTTTCGGCGGATCCTCGGGTGGGGGTTCTGGTTGGATCATCATTCTTATCATGTCCTAAAACAAGAACGCCATCTGCTTCATGTTAGTAGCTTGTTCGGCGACTTCTTTTTCTTTTCTTTCGAGCACCCTTCGCAGGAATTCTTTATCGGTCTCCTGCTCATGGTGCTGTTCGGCCTCTTGTCCAGACTTTCTTTCAGTCCGGTAAGTACTGCCATTTTGGTCAGCATTTTCTATAGCTTCTGTTGTTGCTCTTGAGCCTCAGTCAGCGACCGAGTTTGCGGTTGGTGACTCACCGAAGCACGGCTTTCTTCTTTCTCGGAAGCCATGTAGACCGTATGTATGATCATGCCCCCGGACTTGGGGCTTTTAGGTCCATTGCCTTCGGGATTTGCCGCCATCGGTGTGATTTTCTCCAGACCCGTCCTTTTGTGGGAGGTTGAAGTTGAAGGAGCTATTGTAACAAGCACCTGTGTAGAAGAAGTCCCTTGCTGTATGACGGAGAGGTGGTCTTTTTCTTTTCAAGCCTTCATTTTTTTCAGCCGATGAGAGTGATTTTGGTCAATCACAGAGCCTTGGACTTTTCGCCAGACTCGATGAATTTGTGAGGAGAGCCGTTGATGGGGCCGCTCCGGCTTTGCCTGTACAGGGACTTCCGCAGGTGGGGGTGATTTCTTTAACTCCACCATTGGGGAGTTCTTGCGCATCTTCCTGAGTAGATCAAAACTGTTTTCGGTTGGAACAACAGCGTCAAGTTCCACCATCGGAGCTTGTGGGGTGAGTCCAGCGGGGGAGTTGCCCCCATCTTTTCTCACTCGGCGCCAGTGGCGACGTCGAGCGTGCCTTGCAGAAAGGACCGTCTCAATTTTGGAAGCGGATGCTTTGTGCCCCCGGCTCTGCTGAAGGGCTACTGTTGGCGTCAACCTGCTGAAGACCAACGTTCTTGGTAGAGTTTGATGAGGGCCGGCTAATCTTTCAAAGACCTACTTTCTGGTAGGAGAAGCACTTTTAACGGCTTCACCTATACTAGGAGTTGGGAAGGCTATCTGTTTTGGGGTAGCCCCTTCAGGTATCACGAGCCTCTTTGCGGGCCTGTTTAGGTTCTTGCTCAGCTTGTTGAAGACTGAGACGTCAAATTTGGACAGTCCATTGAGAGGGGCCGTTGTACTTGCTAGTCGATCGAAAAACGACTTTTTAGGAGTTTCTTCTTGCAGCGTTGAGGCACCGAAACTTACAGGTGGGAGCATGGTCCCAAAGAACAATCCAGTAGTGGCTTGAGTGACTTGCTTTACTGGTATTGAGAAAATAGAGGCCGCGTTGGGCCCGTAAGTCACTCCTCCTGTTGGGGTAGAGCGAGAGTTGACGCTGCATGCAGTACATTGAGAAGCCATCGATTTCCCTGCACAGGAGGAGCAAGACACCAAGTTTTATTACCTCGAATCCAAGGGCAATCATAGCGAACCACAATTTTGTTCCCGAAACACGACACACGAAGTGTGGAGTGGAAAGAGGAAAAGGTCTCACCAGGCGTGCCAGAATCTGTTTATCGCCGAAAACAGAGATGAACCGGGATAGATCGTCTTGCCTAAATTTGGGGGAAATGCTATTTGGACTTCTTCATCCACCTCTCTGAAGATACCAAGTTGATTTATGGCACCGTATATCGGAGGTTTAGATAGATGCGACCGTTATACCAGATTTTATCAGATTCCTCCTCATTTGTGAGGGGTTTTTGATTGTGGGGACGTTCTTCCCTGCAGGCGCAAGCCCCTGCAGTTAATTACGTTATCGCATTGCGATAACCATTTTCTCCTGCTCCAGCAGTTCATTTCGTGCCATGTGTATTTTTGTTTATTTTTGGTTACCCGTGGATTATATACGGAGACTAGTTTATATCGTCGCCCGTAGGGCGCATATTAGTCCAAATCCGTATATTTTAGATTTGAGCTTTGGTCAAGGATTTACTTGACGAGGTTTTGAACTTAGATTATATATTCTTTTCGTTCAAAAATATTTTGTTTGGTTTAAGGATCGTTAATCTAGTTTGAGATTAAGGTCAACTTAAATATATGAGCGTTTGGGCCTAATTTGTTTTTAACTAAGAATACATTAGTCTTATTTGAGAATAAGATCAATTTAGCAAGATTCTAAGGATCCTTAAATTTTATTAAGGTCCAACAACAGGACATTTGGGCTCGACTGAAAGAGACTTAGCCAATTTGGGCTTAGTCTGCCCAGTCTTTTTTTTGTTTTGTTTTGTTCAAAAGTGTTAAGCACTTATTTGGGCTTTGTTTGTTTAGCCCCATTTTTATGCAAAAGTGCTAAGCACTTATTTGACGCTCTGACATTCACATGGGTATCATGTGAAGTATTCAATTATGGGCGCTGCACAATCAGTGCTGAGCACTCAATTGTATATAGTGCTAGGCACTTTTCTTTTTATTTTGGCGTCCATGTGAAGAGCACGTGCGACACTGGACGATGCTTAATCAGTGCTAAGCACTTATCCATTTTGGCTGTATATGGAGTGCTAAGCGCTTTTTGTGTGGCGCCCACGTGAGGCTCTGGGTACTGCCCAATCAGTGCTAAGCAGTTAGCCATTTTAGCTATATATGAAGTGCTAAGCACTTTTATTCAGTGCCCACGTATATTACACGTGAGGCGCTGCACTTCTGCTTTGGGCGCCCGTGTGTTTTTCACATGAGGCGTTGCACTTCTGATTTGGGCGCCCGCGTGTTTTTCACGTGAGGCGCTGGTTTTTTCTTTCTCTTTTTTAGAGATTAAATCTCTGTTAATGGTATTTTGACCATTAATGATCACCAAGATCTTTGATTTGAAGATTTGGGATCAGGTTTTTCTTTAAGAACTAAGTTCTTTTATAAGAACTAAGTTTCTTTTAGGGTTAAACCCTATTTTCTAAGGAATTAAATTCCCATAGGATAGGTTCTTTTTCCTTTTGTTTTTCTTTTGAACCTAGTTCTTTTCTGAATCTTTGATTCTCAAGAACAAGAACTTCCTGATGGGAATTAAATTCCTAACTTGTGAAAGACTTGTCTTGTGGATCTCTAATCCAAAGAAAGAACTCAGTTCTTTGAGAAGGGTTAAACCCTTAAATAAGTAAAAGAGATATTTGGATCTCTGTGTTTTCTTTACCTAGGGTTTTTGAAGAGGAAAGTCTTCTTCTTTAAGAATTAAATTCTCTGTTATTTTGAAAGCTTTCTGTCTTTTTCAGAAGCTTATGGGGGTTCCTCTCTGTATGTGTGTATCTCTGTGAGACTTGAAGTCTCGGGTCCTTTATATAATAGAGGCAGATTGTTAATCTGTTTTGAGAAAATCTCTCATTGAGAGATTCCAATTGATTTAATTGGTCTCAAAATTGATCTAGGGAATTTTACCTACCGTTGGATTTTTGATCCAAGGGTTTTCTGTTTTACAGAATATAATTTCTTTTTTTTAACGAGATTGGGAAAATATTTTCCCCTATACAGAATTTATTCTATAAAATGGTTATTTTTAATTACCGTTGGATTTTTAATCCAAAAGTTCTCTGTTTTACAGAGATCAATCTTTTTTTTAGAAAGATTGAAAGAATATATTCCCAAAATAGAATTTTATTTTATAATTCGATCTTTGATCCAATCGAGAGTATCTTTTTTATTTAGAAATATTTGGGAGATACTTTCTCCTAATAGAATTTAATTATATATTTTGATGATTTATCATCTCCATTGGATTTTTGATCCACTGTTTAACAGAGAGTATCCTAAATTCTCATTTAATTCTATTGATCTTGACTTGGGCGCCGGCGCTCAAGTGTTGTACACGTAGGCGCCACTTAAGAATTATATGGTGGGTACTCCTGTGCTTTGCACATTGGCGTCCGCATGATGAGCACGTGCGGTGCCATATAAGAATTTAATTCTTACTCAGAAAGCGTTTCTGTGCTTTGCACATTGGCGCCCACGCGAGAAGCACATGCGGCGCCACCATAGGATTTAATCCTACAAAATTGGTGCTGGCGCTGGAGCCCTTGTGAAAAGCACATGAGACGCCATTAAATTTCAATAGAGCTTTACTCTTTTATTATGTTTAAATATTGGGGGAACAGCCAGCTCGTCGACTTTGGAATGGACCTTAGCCAACTTCTCGTCCCTGTCCTGAAGCTACTTTTGAAGCCATTTGAATAATGCTTGTTCTATAATTCCGGGTATGACAATGGGGTCATCCTTACTGCCCGAGCTTAATTATGCAGGAACCACGGGCTTTTTTGGCTTAAAGGCCTAAGCGGGCTCTTCATCATCTAGAACGAGCCGGTGTTGGGTAGCAACAGCCACGTCATTGTCATGGGTATGAGTCGTAGAAAGACTTGTTCTTCTGGGCTTTACCATATAGATTGTATGGATTGTGTACCCGTCTACTGCTTCTTCATTGGCAATATTTCTCGTTGGTCTTTTGGCTTGTTGCCTTGGTCCAATCTTTTCATAGAATGGCAGACGACTGAGAGCAGCAGGTTCCCGAAGGGCTTCGGTCTCTATTTGTATGAAATTGGCGGTTGTAGCTTGATTGTTTACCAACACGCCTTTAGACAGTTATATCTCTCCTACGTTATATTGTTTTTCGACCCAATGTTTAAAGACAAAGCAGTTCTCAATAGCATGATCTATCACGCTGTGATATGGGCAATATTTGGGGTCATCGGTCATATTCGCTTCTTACAATTGTAGACCATTTTTTAGGGCGTCCTTAAATATCTTGTGGACTTTGTCCCTTCTAAAGGAATTGATCTTATTCAGCTTCTCTTTCAGGGGCGATTCTCCTCCCCCTCTCAGCATTGGCTTCCGAGATTGGTTGACATTGGGTCCACCTGTCCCTCGCTTATTTCGGTCAACCAAAGTGTTAAAAGATTCAGGATCATCGAAATGTCCGTCTTTGCGACTATCGTCCTTTCGGTTTCTCCAGAATTTATTGTTATTTTTGGGATCCGAAGTGGACTCTTGCCTTGAGCGTTCCAACATTTGGACCTTCCTGGTCAGCTCTTGGAACATTTTGAGACCCGCCGTGCATAGAAATGGGGCCAACCAGTTGTTGAGATTCCCGACGAGGAGGCCGACAGATTGGTCGTGCTCTATCGGCGGTTCACATTTGACGGTGAGGTTGTGCCATCGGGCTATGAAGTCTGTGTTGCTTTCGTTTTTCTCTGGCTTGGTCCTCACAAGGTTAGCAATGGAGATTTTGTCGCTGACACTCATGAATCTTTGCCGAAACAGAGATTCTATTTGAACGAAAGTAGTAACGGAGCCATCCGGTATGCTCGCGTACAAGCCGAAAACGACATCGGTTAAGCTATTAACGAACTGGCGGAGGAGAAGCGCATCATTGCCCCCCAATATTCCCGCATGAGGCTTTAAAGTGGGCGATGTGCTGGTTCCATTCTCCGTCCCATCAAATCTTCCGAACTTGGGGATGATATAACCATTAGGAAATTCTAACAGATCATACCGAGCAGGATATGTTATCCCACTACTGCTAATATCTTTTTGCGCTTCGGCTTCAGCTACCAATGTTTTGACTTTGTTGGCGACCAAATCCATTATCCGCTCTCGCGTTAACAGAACGGTTCCATCTGGGGCCAAGGCGTTCCCAGAAGCGGAATGCAGCCGGATTTCATGTGGCTCGCCCATACTTGGACCTAAAAGGACAGGTATTGGCTGCTTCGGGTCGTTGTCATACGGCTCATGAGTAAATTCTTGCGCTTGATTAGAGGGCGTCCGGGCAACCTGAGCAGTGAGCTGAATCACAACATTCGTTAAGCCATCAATTTTGGAGTAAAGTTTGGTCATCTCCTTGTCCTTACTTTTGAATTTTTTTTTGGAGCTCTTGGAGGAGCTCCTGCTCTGCGGTCCTAGGATGGAAAGTCGGTTCTTTTTCGCTGCCCGAGCTTGATTCTACATGGACAGAGGGGTACTTCTGCTTATCAGCCTCATTCAGAGAGTTTTCATCATTCTGCGAAGGAGGCTGATTTTGGGAAGTGACTGTCACATTCAAGACAAATTGGGCTTGAGATATGGTGGCCTCATCGTTACTCATGTTGTGCGTCCCGGCCATATAGACAGTGTGGATCATATATCCAACCATTCCTTTATCTTTGGCAGTTGATTTCTCGGACCGTCGTCGTGGCCCTTTCGGTTGGGGAAAGGACAATCGACTAAAGACGATCTGCCTGGCCGGGTTCTTGGGTGGCACGGTCTGGATCGCAGTTTTATCGACTCCTGTGATCATCGCATTCTTCTGAACCAATTTCAGCGGTTCAAAAGAGTTAGCGAGCTTTACAGCCGATCAGCTATTGTTGCGGGGTAACCTCATTCTTGGAACCTCAAAGAGCTCAGCCAAGCAGAAACCCTAGCTCTTATGTTGGCTCTATATCTGAGCATTTTCTGTCTTAGCTTCTCAATTTTGAGGGCTTGGCGAGCATCCGTTTTCCGGAAAGCCACCTTGAGTTAATTGACAAGGAGCTTAGAGAAGATACCCGATCGAGCAGTTGTCAAGGGCACCGCCGAAGCTTGCCTGAAACGCTTTGTTGCTTCATTGGTATTGATGGCCTTTCCCCAAGCTGGAGCAACAGAAAATCGTCCGGAAATGGATTTGTTCTTGGGCTGAAATGCTTTCGCGACCACGACATTTGGCCTTTTTCCTTTTGAGACCGGTTTATCTGTCATCGGGGCTTGAGGAGCAGAAATGGTGTTGGCCAAGACAAATAAAATAGATCCAAATTGTAGCAGCGGTTCCTCCCACTGCAGCCCGAGACTTGCCGGGAGAATTGTTCGAGCGTCCGTCCTCATCGTGTAGGAGACGGGAGCTGCCATGAGAGCTGAGTTCATTTTTGGAGACATTGTTGAAAATTGATTGCTTGAAAGCCTGTATGAAAAAGTATTATTTTAGTATAAACATCGATATGCATGTTGATTGAATTCGCATGAACATTTAACCCAAGATATGGGAGGAGAGAAAAGGTCCCACCGGGCGTGCCAGAATCTGAAGGAATGTTTTTCGCCACCATATTGAGATAGGAATGTGCATCTCTTGTCAGGCGTATTACAGATTTCCCCTTCCTAGAGTAGGCCAGGGTTTATTGATTATGGGGATCCGAATCTCCGGCAGCCGCGGACTAAACTGCCGTTAATTATCCCTCGCTTTTGAAGCGAGAGAACCTCCGATTGACGGGTAAAACTGGTCATGCGAACTCAACGTGTAGTGTGTGTTGTGTTTGAAAGTGTTTTGGACGTACCGGGGGCCTCGCAGAGTTTACGGGGTCCTGCTACCCAGATAGCGAGCTGAGGGTAGCAGCCCCCTTACGGGGCAGCGTCCCATTAGAAATTTTTTCTAACGGGAAAAGTATTTTCAGTGGGGAACATTTGGGAAAAAGAGGGGTAAGGAGCGTCCTAAGGACGCATGAGACAACACGTGATCGCTGGACGCTAGCGGGTCACATGCCAGGCGCATAGGCGCCGATGGGTCACATGTGTGGCGTGTGGGCGCTGGACGCCAGTGGGTCGCGCAGGACATGTGACTGCTGTGCGCCAGCGGGTTACGTGCCCTACGCGTAGCCGCTGGGCGCCAGAGGGTCACGTGCGCGGCACGCGACCGCTGGAAACGCCAGCGGAAGAAGAGGCTTAGCCCCTGGGTAGGGAGTTGAACTTCCGAGGGGTTTTAGATTTAAACTCCTAGGAAAGAAATTGGATATGGATTTGGAGTTAATTTTCCAAAAGGCTTGGATTTGGAGTTAAACTCCAAAGAGATTTGGATTTGGAGTTTAACTCCTAAATGGTATGGATTTGGAGTTAAACTCCTTTGAGAGTTTGGATCTTGGAGTTGAACTCCTCAAAAATTGATTTGGAGTTGAACTTAAAAGATTTAGATCTTGGATGGTGCAAGAAGGTTCTTTTTCGTCCTCTTCGAATCTTGGACTTTCATAAACCGGGTTCTTCTGAGATGGGTTCTTTCTTCCTCCTCTCTTTATGTTGGATCTTCGAGAAAAAGGGGGCGTTGAAATTAAAAGTCTCCATTTTTTAGATTTGATGGGAGATCTGTGCCCCCCATGAAGGGCTTTATGGTGAAAATCTATTCCTTTTTGGGAAGAGAAGAATTAAACTCTTGATTTAATTTAAAAAATGAAGAAGATTTAGAATCTTGAGAAAGATGAAAGAGGCACAAAACCCTAATATTTTTTGAGGGGGATAAATAATCTTTCATTTCATCATCATGCTGTCTTATATAGGCTTACAAATTTACGTATAGCCCGTTGGGATTTACAAAATTGTGGCTTTATGCCCATTTATTTTATATTCATGCATAAAAATTATATCAAATCTATTTAGTGCTTAATAATTATTCTTTTGGCATGGGAAGGGCTGGCCTCTTCATGCTCAGGCTCGACTTGGGCATGGATCCACTTGACCGGGGTTTGGTCCCACTTGACTTGAAGTTGACTTTGATTTTGACTTGATCAACCAGAATGTAATATTTTACCCCAACACCCCCAAAAGGGGTTCCCGCTCTGAAACCCCCAAAATGATAGGTTCCCGCTTCGGGACCCCCATCTCTAGAGGGTTCCCGCTATCGGGACCCCCCATACAGGAGTTCCTGCCATCGGGGCCTCCCTTTCTTTAAGGGATCCCGCCATCAGAACCCCTCCAAAGGAGGTTCCCACTTCCAGGACCCCTTAAGGGGTCCCTTATTTCGGGACCTACCCCTCAAAGGGTCCCTGCTTCGGGGGGGAGGCCTCCCGACCTCCCTCTAGGTAGGGACCCATCCCGACCTCATTCCCAGGATCGGGACCCCAAATCAGACGATCTCTTCTTGTTTTTGTCTTCCTCAAATAAAATTTTGTTTTGGGGCACTGGCCTGAGCCCCACGCGGGGCCTGTTAGCCCTCTTGACTCTTAGCCCGTTGACCGGGCAGCGGAACCCCGTGTAATAGCTCCCGATATGTTCAAAAAGGCCTAAAAATTAATAAAACTCTGCTTGTCATGGGAGCAGGGGAAATCTGTACACGTCCGAAGCATGTGTGCATGTCCATCTCAACAAGGTGACGAAAAACACTCTACAGTGATTGTTCCCCTCCGAAAGGCGGCCGAGACGTTGCGTCTCGCCTGAGATTCGGGGCAGATGCTATTTGGTTTTATCCGTCTACCTCTCCGAAGATGCCAAGTTGATTTACGGCACCGTGTATCGGAGGTTTAGACGGATGCGGCCGATGTAGCAGACTTCGTCAGATTCCCCCTCAGGGTGAGGGGTTTTTGATTGCGGGGACGCTCTTCCCTGCAGGCGCAAGCCCCTGCAGTTAATTACGCTACCGCATCGCGGTAACAACTTTCTTCTTCTCCAGAATTTCACTTCGTGTCGTGTGTGTTTGTTTTGTTTGTGGTTGCCCGTGGATTGTATACGGAGACTGAGTAATGCCGTCGCCCGTAGGACGTGGATTAGTCCAAATCCGTATTTGCTGAGATTTGGGTTTGGTGTTTTTAGTTTAAGGATGCATTAGTCGCGTTGCGACTAAGATCAACTTAAACGTTCGTTAAGGATACGTTAGTCCTGTTTTAGACTAAGATCCACTTAACGTAGTGTTTAATTTAATGTATGGCCATCGGGACTCGTCACCTCTTTGACGTCGTTGAGGAATTACAACGACGGATGTCAAAGGAGTTCGGAGATGTACCCTCGAACCAGAGTTGATTGGGAGTTTTATAATCCATTTGAATGTTTAAGGATACGTTAGCCGTGTTTGGGGCTAAGATCAACTTAAACGAGACCGTTTAGATCCGGCAAAAGAGCGTTTGGAAGCTCTGTTGTTCCAGTTTAAGGACGTGGTGGTCCGTCGCCAGTTTAGAGACGTAGTGGTCCATATTCCAGTTTAGGGACGTGGTGGTCCAATATTAGTTTAGGGACGTCTCGGTCCGATATTAGTTTAGGGACGTCTCGGTCCGATATTAGTTTAGGGACGTCTCGGTCCGATATTAGTTTAGGGACGTTTCGGTCCACTATTAGTTTTAGGGACGTTTCGGTCCACGAGTTTAAGGACCCCGCAGTCCATATCGATGTGTGGTCGTTGGGACCCGTCACCTCTTTGACGTCGTTGAGGAATTACAACGACGGATATCAAAGGAGTTCGGAGATGTACCCTCGAACCGGATGTAAATTGATTTAGAAGAGCAATTTTTCTCAGTCAATTTAATTTAAGGACTTATGGCTAAAATTGGGCTAAGTCCAGTTGAAATGTTCAACATTTTATTTGCTTTTGCATTACATTTCTTTTTTTATTTTTATTTGGGCCTTGCCCAGAAAGGATGCAGAGCATCAATTTGTTTTGGGCTCTGCCCTTTTAGGAATGATGTAAGGCATCAAGTTTATTTGGGCTCTGCCCTTGTATAAAGGATACAAAGCATCAATTTATTTGGGCTCTGCCCATTTATTGCCTTGCAATTTATTTTGGCCTGTCAGGTCATTTTGATTTGGGCCTGGCCCTTTTAGTAATGCATTGCATTTGTGCAAAGCACTGTTAATTTGAGAATCTTTTAGATTCAAGAACCGATGGTTCAAAAAAAAGAAGTGTAAAGCACTATTTGATTTAGATCTAAGAAAAAAAAACAAGTTTTTTTCTTGTTTTTCTTATCTCAGAGAACCAAAAGTTCATAAAAGTGCAAAGCACTATTAATTTAAGAACCTTTTAGGTTCAAGAACCGATGGTTCATAAAACAAGTGCAAGGCACTATTTGATTTAGATATAAAAACAAGTTTTTCTTGTTTTTCTTATCTCAGAGAACCAATCATGAAAGTGCAAAGCACTATTAATTTAAGAACTTTTTAGGTTCAAGAACCGATGGTTCATAAAACAAGTGCAAGGCACTATTTTTATTTTTATTTATTTTTATTTATTTATTTATTTATTGAAGATCCATGATCTTGTTCACAAGAGAAATCTCTCTTCTTTCAAAGGTTTTTACCTTTTTTTTTATTCTTCAAGAGTTCTCAAGAGTTCTCTTCTCTTTTTTTTTAGCAAGATGTTGATGATTTTGAAATGAGGTCTGGGGTTCTTTTTATAGTGCCCATAAATTAGTTAAAGTTTGTTAAAGAGATCTTTTCTGAGACTTGCCGTTAAGAAAAAATGAGAAACGAGACATGAAGCAAGAAGAGAAAGAATGATAAAGAGAAGTACGAGAGAATATATGAGAGAGAGAGAAAAAAAGGAGAGAGAGAGAGAGCGAGAGAGAGAGAAAGTGGAGAGATAGAGAGAGAGAGAGAGAGAAGTGGGGCCCACGGGGGTTAAAGGGGAGGTTGCGATTGGCTGAGAGAATAAATTGAGAAGGATATAAAAGATTATAAAAATATTATATGGTTAACTAAATTATATATGATGGTTTAAATATATTAAAATCTGGGATTTTGGCGTAAAGTAAAACATTTCCAAATCGCGCCCGGGTCGGGTCCAAAAATTTGAAATTGAAATAATAGAATTTTAGGCGGGATCCAAAATTTAAAATGAAGTGTTTTATGATCAAAAAGCATACCCCCAAAACGGACACACGTACGTGCACGTAGCCGTCCAAACTCTCCCGTTTCACTGAACGGGACGAGAACACGATGCACGGACGCTACAACAGGGTTAGGGGTGTCAAGCAGGCCAAGATGAATATTTTTTTTTTTATTTTAGATGCCAAAATATGCTATATGCAGAAATTAATTTCCGGGTAGAATTTACAATAATTAACCATCAAGCAAGATAAATAAAATAAGTGCCACACTACGTTCGAACGGTAACTGAAATTAGTAGCATTAGGCTCGGGTGTTACATTATACCTAACTACAAAAAGAATTTCGTCCTCGAAATTCCAAGAATACAAAGATAGATAACTACAAGAAAAGGTGAGGAAACTTCTGCCGGATTTCATCTTCTCGTTCCCAAGTGGACTCTCCATGCGAGTGATTACCCCAAGAAACAAGCACAAGAGGGATTACCTTGTTCTTAAGAACCTTTTCCCTTCGATCCACGATTCCAATCGGTCGCTCCTCAAAAGTCAAGTCTTCTCGTCCTGTTAGCTCCGAATGATCCAATACGTGTGTTTCATCTCGAACATACCTACGGAGTTGAGATACGTGAAACATATCGTGCACATTCTTCAAGGACTGCGGTAACGCCAAACGATACGCTACCTCACCAACACGCTCCAAGATCTCAAAGGGTCCAACGAATCGAGGACTAAGCTTTCCTCGACTTCCAAAACGAATCACCCCTCTAGTCGGTGATATCTTCAAGAATACCAAATCACCCACGGCGAACTCTAGAGGTCTTCTTGACGTATCTGCCCAACTCTTCTGTCGGTCCTGTGCTGCCTTCATATGATTTCTGATAGGGTTAACCTTCTCAACTGTCTGCATAACCAAATCTGGTCCCAATAATCTTCGTTCACCGACATCGTCCCAACAAACAGGTGAACGGCATTTACGACCATACAAAGCTTCAAATGGAGCCATCTGAATAGTTGCCTGAAAACTGTTGTTGTAAGACAACTCCACCAAAAGTAGATGATCCTCCCAAGACCCCTTGAAGTCCAACCTGCATGCTCTCAACGTATCCTCAAGAGTTTGGATCGTTCTCTCCGACTGACCATCAGTTTGAGGATGATAAGCTGTGCTAAACTTCAATCGAGTCCCCAAACTTTCCTGTAGACTCCGCCAAAAGTGTGATAAGAACCGAGTGTCCCGATCAGACATGATGCTCACCGGTACTCCATGCAATCTTACAATCTCTTGCATGTACCACTCTGCCAAAGTCTCTGTTGATTGACCAACCCGAAAAGGAATAAAATGAGCTGCCTTGGTCAATCGGTCAACAATCACCCATATAGCATGGTTGCCTTTTGGACTTCGCGGTAAAACCGTCACGAAATCCATGGTTATATGTTCCCACTTCCACTGAGGAATCGGAAGTGGTTGCAATAAACCAGCAACCCTTTGATGTTCAGCCTTAACTTGCTGACACACCAAGCACTTTGCCACAAAGCGAGCAATCTCCCGTTTCATGCCTTCCCACTAGAAATGCTGTCGAATATCTCGGTACATCTTTGTGCCTCCTGGATGTACAGAATAAGCTGAACTGTGTGCCTCCTTCATAAGCTCTTCATGAATATCTCCCTTTGGCACACACAAACGGGTACCAAACCTCAACGAACCATCTTCGGGGATTAATAAATCTGTTCGTAGTCCGGCTTCAACCTGTCCTCGAAACTTTTGCAGTCTAGGGTCCTGCGATTGTGCTGCTTTAATATTCTCAATCAATGATGATTGTACTTGCAGCTGTATCAACTGTCCCGTAGAATGCGATAGCACAACCTCCAAGTCAAATCTTCGAAAATCTTCAACGATCTCCTTCTGCGTAGTTAACACCTGAATTGCTGGTAACCGACTAAGCGTATCCGGCACGATGTTAACCTTTCCCGGATGGTACTTAAGATCAAGATCGTAGTCAGCCATCAGCTCCAACCATCTACGCTGCCTCATATTAAGCTCCTTCTGTGTGAACACATACTTCAAGCTCCTATGATCAGTAAAAACTTCGACCCTTTCGCCCAGAAGGTAGTGTCTCTAAACCTTCAAAGCGAAAGTCACAGCCGCAAGTTCCAAGTCATGAGTTGGGTAATTCTTCTCATGGATCTTCAACTGTCTCGATGCGTATGCTACAACCTTTCCATGCTGCATCAAAACACATCCCAATCTTTTCCCAGATGTGTCGCTGTGAATCACCAATCCTTCGGAATTGTCTGGCACGGTCAGAATAGGGGCGGTTATCAACTTCTGCTTCAACGTCTTGAAAGCTAACGCACACTTATCCGTCCGTACAAAAGGTACCTCCTTGCGCGTAAGCTTGGTTAACGGCTCCGCCGGACGAGCAAAGTTCTCCACAAATCCTCAGTAATACCCGGCGAGTCCAAGAAAGCTTCTTATCTCCGCAACATTCTTTGGAATCGGCCAAAACTCGCACTTGCTCATCTTCGCATATAACTTCTCCTGTCTCAACGTCCGCAGTGCGATCTTCAAATGCTCAGAATGTTCCTCAAAACTCTTCGAATAAACCAGAATATCGTCAATAAAAAAAACCCACGATAAACTGGTCCAAGAACGGTGAAAAGATTCGGTTCATCAAGTCCCTGAATACTGCCGGCGCATTCGTTACTCCGAAGGGCATCACTAAGTACTCGTAATGTCCATACCGAGTTCGGAACGCCATCTTGCAAATATCTTCTGTTTTCACTCGGACCTAATAATATCCGGATCGCAAATCCAGCTTCGAGAATACCCTTGCGCCACTAAGCTGCTCGAAAAGTTCGCCAATGCGAGGGATCGGGTACTTGTTCTTAATAGTCACCCGGTTTAATTCTCGATAGTCGATGCACATCCTTCTTGTGCCATCCTTCTTCTTTACTAGAAGAACTGGAGCTCCCCAAGGCGAGTTACTGCTTCGAATCCAACCTTTCTCAAGCAATTCAGCAACCTGTTTCTTGACTCCTTCCAATTCTACTGGCGCCATTGGATAATACGCTTCGGATACTGGCGCTGCCCCAGAAATAAGATCAATTGCGATCTCCACGTCTCGCTTTGGCGGTAAACCCGATATATCTTCAAACACGTCCATAAAATCACGAACAACAGCCGGCTCTTCACTTTCATCACTTCCATTGATGCAAGAATATTATTTGTCGGCCTAGCCCTAAACTCGACTGGCCCGACAGAAAAACTCCCCTTCATCCCAGATAAACTCTGCTGCTCTCGGCTGCCGCAAGTACTTGTGAGAAAGTGGTCAAACCCAGGGAGACAATCTGCCTCTGGATGTCCACGTCCAGGCTGCGCATGAACCTCCGTGCCCTGTCTGCATCGTTGGCAACTAAAGGTCCAGCGAAACTACTGAGTCTCGTCCATTCTGCTGCATGCACATCTACGGGTGCTCCCTTCTGCTTTAGTCCGATGAACTTCTCTTCCATTTCCTCCCGTGCAGTCCGCGGGAAGAACTTCTCCAGGAAACTCTTCGAAAAATCCGCCCACTTGATCGGCTTGGGCAAACGGTTCTCTTCTACAAGCCACCATTCTCGGGCGTAATCCACTAACTGAAAGCGTACCACATCAACTCTTTCTCATCTGGAATCTGTGCCGCAATAAGCAAATTCTCTGTGTTAACTAGCCACTGCTTTGTTGGCAACGGCTCCTCCAATCCAGTAAATGTATACGGACCCAAACGTCTGAAATCTGCTACTGTCCCTACTCGGTCAACTGGCTTAGCTCCAACATTGTTCACAGACTACTGAACGATCTGCAAACCTTCCTGAAACGAGTCCGCTTGCTGCTGGATCAGCTCGGTCTGTTTCTTTTGATTCTCCAACATTCCCCTTATCACTCCAAGCATGGCGGCTTCGTCCACACGCCTTGGTACGTCTTCAAATTCTTACCGGCCATATTCCTGAACTCAAAACACCCAACATTAGCATGATGATAGATTCTGAATATAGATCAAGGCTAGAACTCCAAGATACTTAAATAGAGTGACGCATTGTAACTATGCCGCGGTATCATAGCCACAATTACATAACTCTACCCAAGTCGCCAAAGTCCTAGAGATAACAAGGAATCAGGTTTCGAGTCGATATGCAAAGAAAGTTTGCACATCGTAAAAGATATAATCAGGAAGAATGTGATTCAAGAATGGTAAACGGTAAGGTGGCAGGACATGTTTCCTAAACACGGGTATTCTGATTCGTGTATTGGGTACAACACCCAACTACAAAAGAATCAACCCGACTATCCTATGGCTCTGATACCAAAAGAACCATGTTACGCCCCGCTTCCCAAAGTACGCTAAAGTGGGCACGTGACATAGCCAACCATGCTACCTGTGGATAGAAAAAATCCTTCCACGGTCACATTACGGCTGTGGAGATATCAAGAACAGGAAAGTAAACTAACTACCTAGTACATGTCCATAAGCCAGAGTAAAAGAATCAAGAGATAACAATATGCGGAAGCCAAAAGATACAATAAATGAAACACCTGGAGTGAAACTACGTACCGACAGGAACCCCACCGCTCGTCTAACCGCGGCAAAACTCCTAATCAGTCTGCAGCAAGGTAGAAGAATCTAGGCCATGCAAAACCCAGACGTCAGCGCGTCAAGTCATCAAGTAATAACATAGTATCTCTTTACTTCCTCCCTGCGTGTTAACCCCTCGCTGGTCGTTCGTGTCCATGTGTTGTATTTTGCTAACTTCGTCGCTGTTTGACATTTCGCCGGATTCCGGCCATGCCGACGACTTGACCCGACTCTCCAGCGAAGTACTCCAGTCCGTGTGGCCCTGCTGTTCGTTGTTTGGACTCGATCCGTGACCCGTGCATCCGTCGCGTGTTTTCCGCCGACGTTACATTCGTGTTTTCCGGTTTGCGAAACCGTCGAGGCAAGTATTACTTGCTACATGCTATGTTATACAAATTAAGTGTGCTTGACTCATTAAACTTGCAAGAATTAACTAAGTATAGTTACTTTTCTTATTTGGACGGAATATGATATATATCATGATACTGCAACCTAAACCGTATTTTGCCACTGTAACCCTAATAACAAAACTACCGGTTAATCATTTTACTATGTAAAGGACGATAATCGTACACATATAGCTTCATTACTTTCTGTTATTGATATTGCACTACCTTGTGATTATTGCATCCCAAGGGTGCTCGAACCTGTTAATATGATAATACAACTGCACCATATTAATGCACCATTGTGATTAAATGGACTATTATTGCTGTTTACTTTATTTCCTGCTGTTGTTCCTTATTCGACTATACACCTGTAGTGAGCACACCTTCGATTGCATTACATATTGACCTGACCTTGATACACATGACTTATACATATACCGATGCACCGGACATGGTACCCTTTACTACCAACTCAACCTGTTGTACCATGACCTGACTGTTACCTGATCTCATGCCTAATGCCAACAAACCTGACTTGGGGTCCACATAGACCATTCCTGTTGTCTATCCAGACAAACCTGCTTTTACCTGATCCTGTGTTGGCATTAGTTCTTGATTACTGAATACCTGACCTGACATACATAACTTGGGGGTATGGGGAAATCAAAGGTGAAACCGACTTGTAACTCAACAGTTCGATACCTGTTCTGATCAGTCTTACGGGCTTGGCCAGTCCGGGAGTGATGATGCTGACATCACTCGTCCATCCTGCTACTTGTTACTGCCTAGCGGCACGTCTCGGATTCAGCCCCGAGGGTCTTGACCGTGGTCCCGGGCATGCACGGGATACTATTGAGTTACATCGACGAGTCATCAATTGATTTCAAAGACTTTAGAATAGAAACCCGATAGAACAGTATAGTTACCCACTGCACACTACCCTGCACTGTTATTTCATATTATTGTTTTATTCATGTTCATCCCTGCATTGCTTATTACCATGTTCATATTATATTACTGGTTGACATGACGCGCTGACGTCTGGGTTTTGCATGGCCCAGATTCTTTACCACTGTCGCCGACCGAGCAGGAGTACCTCAGCCAGCAGGCTGATTTGTGAGTTATGTAGTGGTTAGTTCATTTATTGCATTTTATTTCCAGGTGCGATCCCGCATTATGGGACATACCTTTCTATTATTGTATTGGATCATTTGCTTCCGCACTTGTTTTTCATTGACTCTTATCATTATGGATTTGGACATGTGTTAGATAGTTTATTTATCTTGTTCTTGATATCTCTACAGCCGTAATGTGACTGTGGATGGATACTTCCTACCCACAGGTAGCATGGTTGGCTATGTCACGTGCCCAATCTTGCGTACTCTGGGAAGCGGGGCGTGACAGCGAGAGAGAGAGAAAGTGGAGAGATAGAGAGAGAGCGAGAGAGAGAGAAGTGGGGCCCACGGGGGTTAAAGGGGAGGTTGCGATTGGCTGAGAGAATAAATTGAGAAGGATATAAAAGATTGTAAAAATATTATATGGTTAACTAAATTATATATGATGGTTTAAATATATTAAAATCTGGGATTTTGGCGCAAAGTAAAACATTTCCAAATCGCGTCCGGATCGGGTCCAAAAATTTGAAATTGAAATAATAGAATTTTAGGCGGGATCCAAAATTTAAAATGAAGTGTTTTATGATCAAAAAGCATACCCCCAAAACGGACACACGTACGTGCACGTAGCCGTCCAAACTCTCCCGTTTCACTGAACGGGACGAGAACACGATGCACGGACGCTACAACAGGGTTAGGGGTGTCAAGCAGGCCAAGATGAATATTTTTTATTTTATTTTAGATGCCAAAATTTGTTATATGCAGAAATTAATTTCCGGGTAGAATTTACAATAATTAACCATCAAGCAAGATAAATAAAATAAGTGCCACACTACGTTCGAACGGTAACTGAAATTAGTAGCATTGGGCTCGGGTGTTACAAGTAACAGCCAAAGCATGATAAATGAAATAAATACCACAACAACCCATACAGTAACAGAAATTTGTAGAACTGGACTCGGTTGTTACATTATATCCAACTACAAAACGAATTTCGTCCTCGAAATTCCAAGAATACAAAGATAGACGACAAACAAACTACAAGAAAAGATGAGGAAACTTCTGCCGGATTTCATCTTCTCGTTCCCAAGTGGACTCTCCATGTGAGCGATTACCCCAAGAAACAAGTACAAGAAGGATAATCTTGTTCTTAAGAACATTTTCCCTTCGATCCACAATTTCAACCGGTCGCTCCTCAAAAGTCAAGTCTTCTCGTACCGTCAGCTCCGAATGATCCAACACATCTCGAACATACTTACGGAGTTGAGATACGTGAAACACATCGTGCACATTCGCCAAGGACTGCGGTAACGCCAAACGATATGCTACCTCACCAACACGCTCCAAGATCTCAAAGGGTCCAACGAATCGAGGACTGAGCTTTCCTCGACTTCTAAAACGAATCACCCCTCTAGTCGGTGATATCTTCAAGAATACCAAATCACCCACGGCGAACTCTAGAGGTCTTCTCGACGTATCTGCCCAACTCTTCTGTCTGTCTTGAGCTGCTTTCATATGATTCCGAATAGCGTTAACTTTCTCAACTGTCTGCACAACCAAATCTGGTCCCAACAATTTTCGTTCACCGACATCGTCCCAACAAACAGGTGATCGACACTTGCGACCATACAAAGCTTCAAATGGAGCCATCTGAATAGTTTCCTAGAAACTGTTGTTGTAAGAAAACTCCACCAAATGTAGATGATCCTCCCATGAACCCTTGAAGTCCAACATGCACGCTCTCAACATATCTTCAAGAGTTTGGATCGTTCTCTCTGACTGGCCATCTGTTTGAGGATGATAAGCTGTGCTAAATTTCAATCGAGTCCCCAAACTTTCCTGTAAGCTCCGCCAAAAGTGTGATAAGAACCGAGTGTCACGATCGGACACGATGCTTACCGGTACTCTATGCAATCTTACAATCTCCTGCATGTACCGCTCTGCCAAAGTTTCTGTTGATTGACCAACCCGGAAAGGGATGAAATGAGCTGCCTTGGTCAAACGATCAACAATCACCCATACTGCATTGTTGCCTTTTGGACTCCGCGGTAGAGCTGTCACAAAATCCATGGTTATATGTTCCCACTTTCACTGAAGAATCGGGAGTGGTTGCAACAAACCAGCAACCCTTTGATGTTCAGCCTTAACTTGCTGACACATCAAGCACTTTGCCACAAAGCGAGCAATCTCCCGTTTCATGCCTTCCCACCAGAAGTGCTGTCGTATATCTCGGTACATCTTCGTGCCTCCTGGATGTACGGAATAAGCTGAACTGTGTGCCTCCTTCATAAGCTCTTCGCGAATATCTCCCTTTGGCACACACAAACGACTCCCATATCTCAACGAACTATCTTCATGGGTCAGTAAATCTGTTCGTAGTCCGGCTTCAACCTGTTCTCGAAACTTTTGCAATCTAGGGTCCTACGGTTGTGCTGCTTTAATATTCTCGATCAACGACGAATGTACTTGCAGCTGCATCAACTGTCCCGAAGAATGCGGTAGCACAACCTCCAAATCATCTTCGAAAGTCTTCAACGAGTTCCTTCTGCGTAGTCAACATCTGAATAGCTGGTAACCGACTGAGCGCATCCGGTACGACATTAACCTTCCCCGGATGGTACTTAAGATCAATATCATAGTCAGCCATTAACTCCAACCATTTACGTTGCCTCATATTAAGCTCCTTCTGCGTGAACACATACTTCAAACTCTTATGATCAGTGAAAACTTCGACCCTTTCGCCCAAAAGGTAGTGTCTCCAAATCTTCAAAGCGAAGATCACAGCCGCAAGCTCCAAGTCATGAGTTGGGTAATTCTTCTCATGGGTCTTCAACTGTCTCGATGCGTACGCTACAACCTTCCCATGCTGCATCAAAACACATCCCAATCCTTTTCCAGATGCGTCGCTATGAATTACTAATCCTCCGGAACTGTCTGGCACGGTCAGAATAGGAGCGGTTATCAATCTCTGCTTCAACGTCTCAAAAGCTGACGCACAACTATCCGTCCACACAAAAGATACTTCCTTGCACGTAAGCTTGGTCAACGGCTCCGCCAGACGAGCAAAGTTCTCCACAAATCTTCTGTAATACCCGGCGAGTCCAAGAAAACTTCTTATCTCCGCAACATTTTTCAGAATCGGCCAATCCCGAACTGCTGCAATCTTTTCTGGATCGACGGCGATTCCATCGCCAGACACGACATGCCCCAAAAACTTTACTTCTTCCAGCCAAAACTCGCACTTTCTCATCTTCGCATACAATTTCTCTTGTCTCAACGTCTGCAGTGCGATCTTCAAATGTTCAGCATTCTCTTCAATACTCTTCGAATAGACCAGAATATCGTCAATGAACACCACAATAAAATGGTCCAAGAATGGTGAAAAGATTCGGTTCATCAAGTCCATGAATATCGCCGGTGCATTCGTTACTCCGAAGGGCATCACTAAGTACTCGTAATGTCCATACCGAGTTCGGAACGCCGTCTTGCAAATATCTTCTGCTTTCACTCGGACCTGATGATATCCGGATCGCAAATCCAGCTTCGAGAATACCCTCGCGCCACTAAGCTGCTCAAATAGTTCGCCAATGCGAGGGATCGGGTACTTGTTCTTAATAGTCACCCGGTTTAATTCTCGATAGTCGATGCACATCCTTCTTGTGCCATCTTTCTTCTTAACTAGAAGAACTGGAGCTTCCCAAGGCGAGTTACTGCTTTGAATCCAACCCTTCTCAAGCAATTCAGCAACCTGTTTCTTGACTTCTTCCAACTCCACTGGTGCCATTGGATAATACGCTTTAGATACTGGCGCTGCACCAGGAATAAGATCAATTGCGAACTCCACGTCTCGCTTCGGCGATAATCCCGATATATCTTCAAACACGTCCATAAAATCGCGAACAACAGCTGGCTCTTCACTTTTATCAACCTCCATTGATGCAAGAATATTAGTTGTCGGCCTAGCCCTAAACTCGACTGGCCCGACAGAACTGCTTCCTCCAGTGAAGGTAAACTCGGGATGTCCGGGAATCTGGAAAATTACTTTCTTTGCCCTACAATCAATGTGAGCGTGGAAAGTGCTAAGAAAATCCATTCCCAAGACGACTTCGTAGCTGCCTGTATCAATCACCAAGAAATCTGCAAAAAGCTCCCGTCCGCAAACAACAACTGCACAATCTTTACATTCTCTCCTAGATATGATTTTCCCATTCCCAGTGTGTATGTCCCAGAAACTAGACAGGGTCGTGCAGGTAATCGAGTGTGTAGCTATAAACTTGGAAGACATAAAACAATGGGATGCACCAGAATCAAATAACGCTAATGCGGGAAAACCATGAACGAGTAGAATACCTGAAACAACTTCTCCTGAAGCCTTAGCTTCCTCAGCCATGAAGGTAAAAGCTCGAGCCTGATTAGGTCCTTGAGTCAGCTGCTTCTGTCCCTGAAGTAGTTTCTGCGGAGGCTTCTGAATATCATCCCTTGTGCGAAGCTTCGACGGACAAGAACTAACAGTATGATCCGCCGATCCACAAACCAGAAAAAGTCCCCGCATCCTGCGACATTCCCTTTGCAAATGTCCGGGTAAGTGGCAATAGCTACAAATCACATGCTTCTTCTGATCAACGACAGCAGGCTTCTTCATCGGTGTTACACCACGACGGTCCACTGGAATACCTCTGCGTCCATGAGCTTGGTTTGGTACAAATGCCAGCTTCCTTACCGTAATTGCTGTCTGCTGTGAACTCCCAGTCTTCCCAGATAAGCTCTGTTGTTCTCAGGCTGCCGTAAGTACCTGTGAGAAAGTGGTCAAACCCAGGGAGACAATCTGCCTCTGGATGTCCACATCCAAGCTGCGCATGAACCTCCTTGCCCTGTCTGCATCGTTGGCAACTAAAGGTCCAGCGAACCTACTGAGCCGTGTCCACTCGGCTGCATGTACATCTACGGGTGCACCATTCTGCTTTAGACTGATGAACTTCTCTTCCATTTCCTCCCGTGCAGTCCGCGGGAAGAACTTCTCCAGGAAACTTTTCGAAAAATCTGCCCACTTGATCGGCTTGGGCAAGCGGGTCTCCTCCACAAGCCACCATTCACGGGCGTAGTCCACTAACTGAATGCGCACCACATCCATCCTTTTATCATCTGGGATCTGCGCCGCAATAAGTAAGTTCTCCGTGTCAACTAGCCACTGCTCCGCTGGCAACGGCTCCTCTAAACCAGTAAAGACAGACGGACCCAAACGCCTGAAATCTGCTACGGTCCCCACACGATCTACTGGCTTAGCCCCAACATTGTTCACGGACTGCTGAACGGTCTGCAAACCTTCCTGAAACGATTCAGCTTGCTGCTGGATCAGCTCGATCTGTCTCTTTTGATTCTCTAACATCCCACGTATTACTCCAAGCATAGCGGCTTCGTCAACACGCCTTTGGTACGTCTTCAAATTCTTGTCTGCCATGTTCCTGAAATCAAAACACCCAAGGATTAGCATGATAGCAGATTCAAAATATAGATCAAGGCTAGAACACCGAGTTACTTAAATAGAGTACCGCATTGTAACCATGCCGCGGTATCATAGCTACAATTACTTAACTCCACCCAAGTCGCCTAAGTTCTAGAGATAACAAGGAATCAGGTTTCGAGTCGATATGCAAAGGAAGTTTGCACACCGTAAAGATATAATCAGGAAGAAGTTAGATTCAAGAACGGTAAAACGGCAAGATGGCGGGACATGTTTCCTAAACACGAGTATTCTGATTCGTGTATTGGGTACAATACCCAATTATAAAAGAATCAAACCCGATTATCCTATGTCTTTGATACCAAAAGAACCATGTCACGCCTCGCTTCCCAGAGTACGCTAAATTGGGCACGTGACATGGCCAACCATGCTACCTGTGGGCAGGAAGTATCCATCCACAGTCACATTACGGCTGTAGAGATATCAAGAACAAAATATAACTATCTAATACATGTCCATAAACCAAGATAACATGAGTCAAGAATAATAAAAATACGGAAGCAAAAGATCCAATACAAAATAACTGGAATCTATGTCCCATAATGCGAGCTCACATCAGGAATAAAATGCAAGAAAATAAAAGAACTAATTACTACTGAAACCTCACTGCTCAGCTTGCTGGCTGAAGTACTCCTGCTCGGACTGCAGCAAAGGTACGGAATCTGGACCATGCAAAACCCAGACGTCAGCGCGTTATGTCATCAAGTAATAAAGTATAAACAGGGTAACAGGCAATGCAAATATAATCATGAATGAGAAGCAGGTGTAACAGTAATAAAATCAGGGCAGTGAAGGGTAGTGTGCAGTGAGTAAACTAAACTGGTCTATTGGGTTATCTACTCTAAAGTCTTTGAAATCAATTTGATGAATCATCGATGTAACTCAATAGTATCTCGTGCATGCCCGGGACCACGGTCTAAGACTCTCGGGCTAAAACCGAGACGTGCCGCTAGGCACTAAAAGGAAAAGGGTACAGACCAACGATGTCAGCAGCATCGTCACGAGGCGGGCTTACCCTCAAAAACTGATCAATAAAAGCAAGCAACTGTCGAGTTACAAGTCAGGACTTCATCATTGATTTCCCCATACCCCCAAGTTATGTATGTCAAGTCAGGTATTCAGTAATCAAGAACTAATACCAACACAGGATCAGGTGGGAGCAGGTTTGTCTAAGATAGACAACAGGAACGGTCCGTGAGTACTACAAGTCAGGTTTGTTGGCATCAGACACAAGATTAGGTAACAAGTCAAGCCATGGTACATCAGGTCAGGTCAAGTAGTGTACGGTACCATGTCGGGTCAAGTAATATGTGTGTAGCTAGTCATGTTCGGGTGTAAAAGATATTATGTGAGTGCTGATAATCAACTAGCATAATCATGGTTATAAATAAACAAGCATGGGTATCAACAACATAATAAATTGGCACATGTAATAGATTAAGTAATAAAGCAGATTAAACTAGTTAGCTGTACAGTTATCAGTTGTGTTTAGAAGATGGTGTCAGCATTATATGAATACAGTATGACAGATGTGAATGCTAAAAACCAGGTTAATAAGTATTAAGTAATCTAGGAATGCGACGACATGTATAATCTGTTCAATGGATGCAATTGTAATTAAACCGGTTTAAGATGCACACGGTTGTCCGATAGGTTAATACTAGAGAAAAAGGGTATCACATCTATAAAATATTTGTGATCATGTGGTCTAACATTTACAGGTGATTATTAGGTATAAACAACTAGATGCTTCAAGTTCGAGATCAGAAAATATGTAACAGAACGTTATACGGTAAACTTGAAATCCAAGACTTTCGATTCTATTTAGAGATTTAATAGGAAAATAAATAAATTAGTATAAGAATAGTTTGAATAGCATGTAGCAAGTTTCACTTGCCTCGACGGGTCGCGATACGGAAAACGGAACGTTACACGTCGGCGGGGAAAAGTCGCAATGCGCGCACGGTACACAGAATGAACCTAAACGACGAACAGTGGAGTCATACGGATCAGAGGTTCTCGCTGGGTCGTCGGGAAACGTCGTCGGCACCGTCGGATTCCGGCAAACCAGAAAACAGCGACAATAAGAAAAACCATAATTTAACAAGAAAAGAAAAGGAAGCAAGGAAAAGAACAGAGGAGGAATGAGGGTACTATAGCATACAGGGTTGCAGAGGAGGTGCTGTGGTGGCGGCGAGACTAACCGTGGCGAGATCGACGGGGCTCCGGCAATGAACAGGGACCTCCCTTCAAGAAAACAGCAAGAAACTCTTTTTAACAGAAAAAACATGGGAAGAAGAAGAAGAGAAGAATAAGGGGGAGAAGGAGCGCTTACTGGGGTGTGCACGATGCCAGGGACACGAAGACGAGTCGCCGATGGCAACAGTTCCGGCGATGCAAAATTTCAGGGGTGCTCGGGAGAGAAGGAAAGGAGGAAGAAGAGAAGGTGGAGGTGACGAGGGTGAGGAGCGGCGATGAACAGCAATGGTGGCGTCGGCGTTAGGGCAACGGCGAGAGGAGGAATGGCGGTAGGGTTTTGCAGGGAATGGGTTTTGGTTTGCGAAGAAAGAAAATATATAAGGGGGGAAAGAGAGATACGCGGGGAGAGAGAGAGAGAGAATTCTCTCGCGAGAGGAGAGAGAAGAGGAGAGAGATGGAGAGGAAGAGAGAGATCGAGAGGAGAGAGAAGGAGCAGAGGAGATATAAAGTTGGCATTTAGCGCAGGAGAGAGAAAGAGAAGGAGAAAAGGAGAGAGGGAGTCTCATGGGGCCCGGTAAAAGAAATGAAGCGCTGCGATTGGCTCGTGGCGATTTAAGAAGAAAGGAGAAAAGATTTAATGGAAGGAAAGAAATGTGTGGGGCCCAGCTGCGCACAGAGGAAAAATTTGATTGGTTGGGGAGATTTGTTTTGAAAGAAGGTTGTGAAAAATATTTGCTGGAAATAATTCGTTGTGGGAAAAATTTACTAAGCTGTAGAAAAATATTGTTTAACTGATTTAATAAATTTAAAAAGGATTTGGCGGGATACAAAATATTTCAGAATTGCGTCCGGGTCAGGTCCAAAATTTGAATTTGAAATATGAAAAATATTTGCAGGTTCCAAAAGTTGAAATGAAGGATTTAGTAATAAAAAAAAAGCATACCCCCAAGAATGGACGCACGTACGTGCGCGTAGACGTCCAAACACGTCCGTTTCACTGAACGGGACGAGAACACGATGCAAGGACGCTACCACAGGGTTAAGGGTATCGAGCAGGCCAAGACAAGTATACTTTAAATTATTTTAAATGAATTAAATTGTTATATGCAAACATATGTAATGTCGGGGTAAACTATAACTAGTAACAGCCAAAACATGATAAATGAAATAAATACCACAACAACCCATACGGTAACAGAAATTTGTAGAACTGGACTCGGTTGTTACAAGAAAGCTCCGGTGCGGTAAGGGTTCCGACGAGGTAGGAGGCTCGGCGAGGGATTATGCAGGCGAGCACGACAACAAGCGCGGAAACCAGCGCGGGCATGGGTTGCGGGCGAAGGGGTTGCAGCGCGGTGCTCGGGAAGAGGGTGTTGCGGATGGGGCTCGGTGTGCAGGTGGTGGTCGGGGGTTTGAAGAGGAGGCGAGGGTGGTGGTGACGATGGTGGAGGCGGCGTGGGTTGGCGTTGCGGTGATGGTTGTGGTGTCTTGGGAGTGAGGGAGAACGAGAGTGAGAGAGGGAGGAGAGAAAGACGTGAAGAGAAGGAGTGAGCGAGGAAGGTAGAGGGGAGTGTGGATATGCAGGCGAGGGGGGTCGCGGCGGTTGCGAGAAGAGGGGGCGTGGCTGGGTCGTGGCGAGCGGGCGTAGGAAGCGGGAGCTGTTGGGGAAAACGTGGGCGAGAAAAGAGAACAGGGGAGGAGAAGAAGAGGGAGAGGGAGTGAAGTCGGGTCGGATTGGGGGAAAGTTGGGCCGGGTGTGGGTTCTTAGGCCAGGAAAAGAAATAAAAGAGAGATAGAGAGAGAGTGGGCTGGGCTGATGGAAAAGGAAAATATAAAAGGGAAATAGGGTTACGGTTTTGGTAGTGTTAGGAAAAGAGAAATAGGAATTAGAAATATTTTAATTAAGAAAAAAATAGAAAATATTTATTTATAAATACGAAAATTACTTTTAATGGAACTGGGTATCACACTTACATATTACAGATAATAGTTAGATATTTTATGAAACTAGAAAGATATTTTAGAGACTTTTGGCGCGAAACATTTGGCGGGAAATCAGATTTTTAAGTACAAAATTATATTTTTTGCAGGGAAAAAAGTATATTTGGAGGAAAAAATGAAAACGAAATAAATATTACAGGCAAGCCTTCAGGTATTACAGACAAGTCTCCAAATATTACAGGTAACTCTTCTGTACTATAACCACCTTAATCTAACTGTAAAAGACTATCAGACAGGGCTGTTAAACGAGTCAAACGAGTTTTAGGTTGTTCAGCTTAGCTCAGTTATTTAAATGAGCTTAAAAACTTGTCCAAGCTCGTCCCGTCATGTCTATGCTGGTTCAAATCCAGCTCGGCCCAAAAGCTTTCACCGCTCCGTGAATCTGATATAACCAATTTATCTTACAGAAAAAGAAAAAATTGCCTTATTCGTAGAAACGTAGAAATAAAGATAAAGAAAAGGGTAGATTTTTTTTCTCTCGTCTCATTGAAAGATTGATTAATAATAATCCATGTCACTCTCACTAAAGCCCGTGTTTATGTGGATATATATAATATCCAGATATCATTCGCGCATCTGTTACGTTACAATATGACGAGTAGAATGTTCTTATGAAACCATAAGAATATGTATGCTATACACCTCGCTGGGATTGTGGTTCAATCGGTCAGAGCACCGCCCTGTCAAGATGGAAGCTGCGGGTTCAATCCCCGTTAGTTCCGAATAAGGATCCAATTCATTTCTCTATTTTTCGTGAAAGAGAAGATGGAGAGCAAAATAGAATCCCTTTATCAAACGAGCCCAAGCCGAGTTTTCATCGAGCCCGAGCGAGCCTCAAGCTTTATCGAGCCTATCTAAAATTTATAAATAATTGCATCAATATGTAAAAACATCATATCAATGTTCAATATTATATTATTATATTTAATAAAGTGAGTAACGAGGAATTTAGTTACTATGATTAAATAAACTGTTTAAAATTTGTTTTGAATTTTGCCAACAAAATTTAAAATTTAAAGTTATTACTTATTTAAATTTTTCAATATTTTAGCATAACTTTATTTGATTCAATATTCATGATGTAATTCCCGATTAATATCAACAAGCTAATAATTATAATCTAAATTTAAGAGTATGTTATTGTATATTTATTCGTAGCAAATACCAATAAAATACAAATTATCTAACTTTACATGAGTTTTAAACAAGCCGAACTTGAGCTTGTCGTATTTGTGTTTGTTCGTTTTATTTCACCGTGCTTAGAATTTTGTTCAAGTTCGGCTCGTTTAGTTGTCAACACCTGAGTCGAGTTTTTAACAAGCCGATCACGAGCTGAGAGCTTCAAACTTTTTTAACCGACCATATAAACATGGGATATTTTGGGATTATATGAAAATAGGGGGGGGGGATTGTATGCTAGGTGGTTTTTATTGGGGCCATGGTTTTTTTTAATAAGGCCTAAAAACCTAGAGGTTTTTGCACAAGTTCTAAACATGGATGGGGACTTTTTGATAATTTACCCTTGTAATTTGGAAAAACATATTCAATGACCGTAGACTAACATATTCAAAGAACCAGACACCTTTTTTTTATAAGGAAATAATGTATTTAATCACAAAAGTCTCGACCAAATAATTATATTCTAGAGTAAGTACATGAATTCGAAGATATGTTATTAATAAATTCAATGTATATAACCTAACCTTATACTATTTAAACCCATATGCTATAATTATAAGAACCTTTCTACATCTCTTAATCTACAAAAATCCATAATGCTCATTTTGCCATTTTTCAAAAAAAAATAAAAATTCTTGGTACATTTGAAGTTTAGTATATGATGGGTCGTAGGCCTCCTTCAGATGTTGTTTTCCGTTGATCTGCTGATGGCGGCGATGGGTGGCTAAGATTGGATCTGGAGGCTGTCGCTTCTGAAGTGTGTAGATCTCAATGCGTTTGAGGTTGTGGTTGCCGAGCTATCTGTAAGGAAGTCCCGGGTGGTAGTACCACCGAGGACCCTCCGACGGTCAAGTTAGACTAAAGATCTGAGCAGAGTAACGGTTTAGTGGAGTAAAAATTGTTAGTGTATATGCCCTAGGGGCCATTATTGTATCATACTAGTTTGTATATTACTTAATGGAAGCTTGGGATATTCACATGTATATAACAGTCTTGCTAAACATGGCAGTATGCTACTTGATTTTTCTATCTTAATATGTAAGTATACGTATTGATAGAGCTCTTAGGATCTTGCTTGACTACCAGCGTTGTGATGGCAGTCACACTAGTGGGGGCTGGGTAGTCTACAAGCACATCCTTATACAGGTCTCTAGTCGTTGGATTATCGAGACAGGACATCGATACTCCGGAGTAGACTAGTGTGTACGCTTCTCATCCCAGTTGGGGACCCACAGCCGTCAGTACGTCGTACTGGAGATAGTATGCAGGTGCTCGTTAGGTTACGGGTACACCGGACAGGACTCACAGGGAACTGTTGGTTGGTTTTATACCAGTCGTCAGTGAACAGTTCCCAGGTGACATGAGTACAGCATAGTCCGCAGACTTGACACTGCTGCTTCGCCTCGAGTGTGTCCCACTGTTCTTAGATTGCTACCCTACCACGGCTCAAAGGAGTCGTGCAAACAGGTAGCAGTTGGGTGCAGTCCCGAGCACTTGGAGGCAGTGGTGGTTAGACAGGATTCGTCTCTCCCGGTATTGGGGGTTGATATCGCGCTGTGTCAGAGAGCCATTATGCAAAGTCCCTGGCCAGGGCAAGCGAGATTTGCTGGTAGGTTCCAGTAGTTTCTCAGGGTGTAATGGGCTTCCCTCCGACATGACTTATACCGCTATTAGAGGACTGACGCTTGCCGCCCCCTAGGCCCGATATACGATAGTCTTAGACGAACTGACCGGACTGTATGGAGATTGTCAAATCAGACTCAGTAGGAGTTCGGATGGGTTTCCTCATCGGCCTTCTTATCGACATCTACCTGGGGACCGTTACGTACAGCTAGTGCCGCTTGCGGTCTGTGGTTAAACCCACTGCCAGCGTAGTAGTCGAGTCTCTAGAGTCCCACACAGAGAGTTTCCCTACTCCAGGCGAAACGATATAGAGGTCGTATGGTTTTACGACAAGGGTTCGGACGCATACGTGTGTTTACACACGTACGACTTTCGGACAGTTTTTACCAGTCGGCTTTGGTTTAAGCCAGTTACTGGTATCCGGTTATTGGATTTATACAGTCTAAAGTTTTTCCGTATTTTTGCGGAAAGGAGGGGCGTTCTCGTAATTGCGCGAGAAGCTTCTAGAAGGTGGTGACTAAGGAGGTTTAGGTGGCATATACAATGAATGTGATTAGTGAGTCATATGGATGATTCATCCATGTCATTAATGCATCATAAATGCTTAATGACTCATGGAGATGAATCATCACTAGATATTATCAAGCATGGTTGTTAAATTGTTTTATTTTCTTTTCTTGATAAAAAGAAATGCTTGATATATATTATCATAACTCATTATTCTCACTTCATTATTATCTTCACCTTCTCTCTCCTCAAGCTCTCCCTCTTCAAACCCTAATTCTCCCCTCTCATGTGTTGAGTACAAGGATTAGTTAGACTAATTAAACCATAACCTTCACTCTATATCACCTAGCTTCTTTGATTAGCACTTGAAGAAAGTTAGTTGCCTCAAGTTTAGAGGCTAAGCTTGGAGTAAAGCTCTCGGGTGGATCGTCTACTACTTCGAGAAGGCCGAGGAGGAGGTGGAGTTCGCAAAGACGAAGGACACGATTCGTTAGGTATAATCCTTAAACATAGTAGTATAGAACTTCTATGTTTCTTGTTAGTTATCGTTTAGCTTCGATTCATGCGGTTAGTCGATGTTTAGCATATAAACAAGATCGTTTTTTATATTTCCGCCTCCCCGCAAGTCGTGGGGTGTTGTACATCGACTTACAGTGGTATCAGAGCCTCGCTAAACAATAAATAACTTACTTGCAAATTTGTATGAATTTCGAATGGAAAAAACGAAACCGGAAAAGCCCGAAATCATGGTTTTCTGTCGAATTTTAAATGAAGTCCTAAAATTTTTCAGGGAGGTTCAGAAAGCTTAAAAAGACAGTATAAGAACACCCAAGAAATTTGGGCCCCTGAATCGCCTAAAGGGCCGCGGAACCGCGGCAGATCGCACCGATCCGCCGCACTTCCGCCGCCGAGTTGGCGATTCAGGAACCCAATTTTCCTGTGTTGCTTCTCTGTGATATTTGGTATTTTCTGGAAGTTTTTATTTTTGCTCAGGTTTCAGATTTACAGAGAAGTATTGGAGCAAAATTAAAAGTGTTTAATCGATCGAAATTATACAGTTTTTGCTTGTTGGATTATATCTGTGTTTGTATAATGTGTTCGTAAACCTCCCCTAACTGCTAGTATGTCGGTTGGCAGGGGGTTGCACATTTCTGTAATGGATTTTATCTGTTTGTGTATATGAACTGTGTTGGACTGTTGTGATGTATAGCCGGGGTTATGTGATGGGTTATTATTTAATTCATTTGATGTAAATGTAATTTGTTGTAATATTATTTTGCGGGGCACATCCAGGTTGCGGTTGTAGCCACCGTTGTATTATTTCATTTTACTGTTTTTTGCTCCTAGGACAGACCCAAGGTGGGGTGCACAAACTGCCGGGAGGGTAGTTTGCCGTACCCGTTGGGGTCTTGGGTGGGGTAATGGCTATTCATCACAACTGTGTAATCCGTCTTTTGTTGCAGGCTCAAAACAAACACGGATTGCTTGCAAATCCAAAAAAGTTCATCTGTGATCTGGAATGCCTATTATTGCGTCTGACGAATGTACAATATCTATATATGATAGCTATTTAGACGTCACTTATGTTTTACACCCGCGCTAGCCCAGCCCCCGCTCTGTCGTTAGTTAAGTAACCTAACGGGTGATGATGGGACCCCGTGGCGAATGCGGATGGCATAAGAGGACGTTGTATTTTCGTTGTTTTCTGCAATGATAGGTTAATGATGGGACACATTATTTATAATGCAAAGAAAATAAACCAAAAGTTTAATCGTTGGAACAATTTAAAAGAAACCACTCGGTTAATTTTAAAAACAGATATTTTTAAATGCGGAGCTTTAACCACTCCTTTTAAAAAGCTATCAGGTTCCTTCGATTATATCAAGTTCACTACATTCACGGTTTCGCCAAAACCATTCATAGCCCTCCGTCATTTCATCTGGGTATTCAGTAGTATTCAAGCTATGTATTTTGACCAACGCCTAGGCATAGTGTTTGGTAGCTGCTGAGTATTCATTTGTTGCATAGATAGATGAGTTAGTTTGGGACAGTCGTATGATCATTTTGGCCAACGTCAAGGATATGTACGGATGGGTTCAAATTAACAAGATAATGATGGGTAGAACTTGACATGTGACTTATGATATTTTGACCAACGCCAAGGTCATAAGAGCATGGGGCAAAAATATATATCGGGAATTTCTAAAGAAACTGAAATTTGCAAAGAGTTGCATACCATTTGGAGTTTGATGAATGTTGGTAGGATTCCTTCAACATTATCATACGATGATATTTGGATCCCGATCCTACTGTGAGTATATACTACTTATCAGGATATTCGCCACTTAACGATCAATGCTATAAACCAAGTAGGTGTCAAGAAAGGTGTCAGCGGGGTTAAGCCCCCAGAGAAAAGAGGTTATTTAATTAAGGAACTTCGCGAAAGCGTTGGAAAACCTCCCTCGAAGTATCGACACTAGCCTGGCTGAACGGTTAAGCAAGAATTGTACGGTGAGAATAGTCCTGGCTAATTCTTCTTTTATGGTTTGAGGAAGGATTCGAGAAACAGTGGGAGCCATCCAGTTTAGATAAACTAAAAACCACTCTAAACTTGCAAGAGCATCATGCTAAAGAGTTTTCTTCTCTCTCTCCTATTTGCAGCGACCCTGAAAATGACTGGACTTAAGTTACTTTTAGAGAAAAATATACTGACAGGGCCAAACTATAAAGATTGGCTGCGGAATGTCAAAATGGCTTTGACCTATGACAAACTGGGGTACGTCCTCACCGCTACGGCACCTGCTGTCCCTGGTCCCAAATCCAGTAATGCGGATAAGGAAATCCGCAAAACCTGGGATTTAGATTGCGCGAAAGCCAAATGCATCGTGCTTGCCTCAATGAACAATGAACATCAGAGGAGGCACGAGGATATGAACCTAGATGGCATATTTCTCCATACAAAGGAACTCTATGGAGAGCAATCTCGTATAGCAAGATACGAGACCTCTAAGAACTTGTTTCGAGCGAGGTTGGCTGTCGGGTCATCGGTAGGAGAACATGTCCTAAAGATGATAAGCTATATTGAAGAGCTCGCAGACCTTGGGACGACTTTGGATAATGAGCTCTATACAGACCTTATTCTCCAGTCCCTTCCTCACACCTACGCCCAGTTTATCCTGAACTTCAACCTTCAAAGAAAAGAAGTTGAACTTCCGGAACTCCTAAACATGTTAAGGAGTGCAGAGGGCACCTTGCAGAAGACAAGGGAAACACCCGCTATGTTTGTTGGCGGTGCATCTTCTTCCGGGTCCAAGGCTAGGGCCAAAGGAAGGAAGAAGAATGCCGCCACCAAACCTAGAGGAGATGTTAGTAAGGTGGGAGGGAAGGGAAAGAAAAAGTTTGCAGTACCGGTAGTGGGCCAGGATGAGTGCTTCCATTGTCACAGGAAAGGGCACTGGAAGAAAGATTGCAAGGCGTGGAACGCCAAGAACCAGGAACCGAAGCAAGCTGTGGCTTCGACTTCAGGTGTGTTTGTAATTGAGAATTGTCTGTCAATTAACTCTACTTCCTGGGTATTGGATACCGGATCAGGATCTCATATTTGCAATTCATTGCAGGCACTGAGAAACCGTAGAGTGCTGAAGGAAGGTGATATGACCCTAAAGGTTGCTAACGGAGCTAGCGTGGGAGCTGCGTCCGTCGGGGATTATCACCTGGGATTGACGAGTGGACATATTTTGGTTTTACATAACTGTTTTTTTGTACCAAGCTTAACGTGTAATATCATATCAGTTTCCTTGTTATCAAATAAAGGTTATGATTTCACGTTTGTAAGAGATGTTATTAACATCCATCTTAATCATGGTTTGATTGTGTCCGGTACACTAAATAACGGTATATATGTTTTAAACCAACTCCAAATTTTCAACGTCCAGAACACACTAAAAAGAAGTCTCCAGATTTAAATAAAGTTTTCTTATGGCATTGTAGACTGGGTCACATCAATGAGAGAAGGTTGACTAAGTTGCATAGAGAAGGGTATTTGGACTCGTTCGAATATCAAACTTATGACACTTGTCAATCTTGTCTCAAAGGAAAGATGACAAAGACTCCATTTACTGGACAAGGAGTAAGAGCGAGCGAGCTCTTAGGACTCATACACAGTGATGTATGCGGTCCAATGTCTACACATGCAAGAGGTGGTTTTTCCTATTTCATTACTTTCACGGATGATTACTCAAGGTACGGATTCATTTATCTGATGAAACATAAATCCGAGGCTTTTGAGAAATTCCAAGAGTATAAGAATGAAGTAGAAAACCAAACCGGCAAAAGTATCAAGACACTAAGATCTGATCGAGGTGGTGAATACTTGAGTGCCGAGTTCCTAGGTTACCTAAAAGAGAAAGGAATTCTCTCTCAGCTTACTCCTCCATACACTCCACAGCATAATGGTGTGTCGGAGAGACGGAATCGAACCCTATTGGATATGGTACGATCCATGATGAGTAATGCTGAGTTACCGCGATCTTTCTGGGGGTATGCGCTAGAATCAGCGGCATATCTTTTGAACATGGTTCCTACCAAGACTGTGCCTACCACGCCATATCAGATGTGGAGTGGGAAGAAACTCTATCTTCAGTATCTGAAAATATGGGGATGTCCAGCTTTTGTTAAAAAGCAGCATGTGGACAAGCTCGAGGCACGATCAGTAAAGTGTCAGTTTGTGGGATATCCAAAGAACTCCAAGGGGTATCTATTCTATTACGCAGAGGAACAAAAGGTGTTTGTTTCTCGTAATGCCCATTTTCTAGAATATCAGTTTTTAGAAAAGGAAATAAGTGGGAGCGAAATAGAACTGGAAGAAATTCCAGAACCACAAACTGCTACTGAAAGTTTGGTAGAACCGGTAGTTCAAGAAGAACAGGACATTCCCGCACCCCTCCGCAGGAGTAGTAGGCCGTCTCATCCGCCTGAGAGATACTATGGTTTTCTCATAGATGGGGATAGAGAGGATTGCATCATAGATGATGATGAACCTACTGACTTCCAGCAGGCCATCCAGAGCGGCGACTCGGTACGATGGCTAGATGCAATGCGGACCGAAATGGAGTCCATGTACACCAACAAAGTATGGACTTTGGACTTTACTCCAGATGGGATAAAACCCATAGGATGCAAATGGATCTTCAAGAAAAAGATTGGTGTAGATGGACAGGTGGAAACCTATAAGGCTAGACTTGTTGCAAAGGGTTTTCGTCAAAGACCTGGTTTGGACTATGACGAAACTTTTTCTCCAGTGGCTATGCTCAAATCCATTCGGGTCCTTCTTGCTATTGCTGCCTTCCATGATTATGAAATCTGGCAGATGGACGTAAAGACAGCTTTTCTAAATGGAAATTTAGAAGAGTGCGTCTATATGGATCAGCCAGAGGGTTTCAATCAGAGTGGGAGCAGCGGGAAAGTATGCAAGCTGCTTAAGTCCATTTATGGACTAAAGCAGGCATCGCGGAGTTGGAACATCTGTTTTGATGAAACAGTCAAAGAATATGACTTTATCAAAAATCCAGATGAACCGTGCATATATAGTAAAGTTGTAGCCAGAAGTGTCGTATTCCTCGTCTTGTACGTGGATGACATTCTATTGATAGGAAATGACATTTCTATGCTACAATCTGTCAAAGGATTCTTGTCACACAGGTTCTCCATGAAAGACCTGGGTGATGCCTCTTACATTCTGGGGATCCGGATCTATCGTGATAGATCCAAGAGGATGTTGGGACTTTCGCAGTCCAGGTATATCGACACTGTACTGAAAAGATTCAGTATGGAAGATTCTAAGCGCGGTAATCTACCGGCTTGTCACGGAATCACCCTCTCCAAAGAGATATCTCCCAAGACTGATTTGGAAAGGGAACGCATGTCTATTATACCCTACGCTTCTGCGGTAGGCTCTATAATGTATGCGATGTTGTGCACCAGACCAGATGTAGCTTACGCACTGAGCGTGGTAAGCCGGTATCAGTCAGACCCAGGGGAGAAGCACTGGATAGCAATAAAGAACATTCTCAAGTACCTAAGAAGGACTAAGGAGATGTTCTTGGTTTACGGCGGAAAAGACCTCAGGTTGGAGGCCTTTGCTGATTCCGGCTTCCAGAGTGATAAGGATGATTCCAAGTCCATGTCGGGTTATGTCTTTAACCTCAATGGAGGGGCGGTGTACTGGAAGAGCTCCAAGCAGGACACCGTTGCTGACTCGACGATGGAAGTGGAGTATATAGCTGCTTGCGATGCCGCAAAAGAAGCAGTCTGGATGAAGAAGTTCCTAACAGAACTTCAGGTGGTTCCTACCATAGTTGATCCAATACCTCTGTATTGCGACAACAACGGAGCTATAGCTTTAGCGAAGGAACCAAGGTCCCATCAGAAATCCAGACACATCTTAAGGCGGTATCACCTGATCAGGGAGATCATTGATCGTCGGGAGATCGAGGTTCGGAGAGTTGCTTCTGAAGAGAACATTGCTGATCCATTCACAAAGGCCCTACCTCAGATTCAGTTCGAGAGGCTACTCGAGATCATCGGTCGTCGATATGCCAGTACATGGCCCTAGTGCAAGTGGGAGATTGTTAGTGTATATGCCCTAGGGGCCATTATTGTATCATACTAGTTTGTATATTACTTAATGGAAGCTTGGGATATTCACATGTATATAACAGTCTTGCTAAACATGGTAGTATGCTACTTGGTTTTTCTATCTTAATATGTGAGTATACGTATTGATAGAGCTCTTAGGATCTTGCTTGACTACCAGCGTTGTGATGGCAGTCACACTAGTGGGGGCTGGGTAGTCTACAAGCACATCCTTATACAGGTCCCTAGTCGTTGGATTATCGAGACAGGACATCGATACTCCGGAGTAGACTAGTGTGTACGCTTCTCATCCCAGTTGGGGAGATGGTCTGTCCCACAGCCGTCAGTACGTCGTACTGGAGATAGTATGCAGGTGCTCGTTAGGTTACGGGTACACCGGACAGGACTCACAGGGAATTGTTGGTTGGTTTTATACCAGTCGTCAGTGAACAGTTCCCAGGTGACATGAGTACAGCATAGTCCGCAGACTTGACACTGCTGCTTCGCCTCGAGTGTGTCCCACTGTTCTTAGACTACTATCCTACCACGGCTCAAAGGAGTCGTGCAAACAGGTAGCAGTTGGGTGCAGTCCCGAGCACTTGGAGGCAGTGGCGGTTAGACAGGATTCGTCTCTCCCGGTATTGGGGGTTGATATCGCGCTGTGTCAGAGAGCCATTACGCAAAGTCCCTGGCCAGGGCAAGCGAGATTTGCTGGTAGGTTCCAGTAGTTTCTCAGGGTGTAATGGGCTTCCCTCCGACACGACTTATACCGCTATTAGGGGACTGACGCTTGCCGCCCCTAGGCCCGATATGCGATAGTCTTAGACGAACGGACCGGACTTTATGGAGATTGTCACATCAGACTCAGTAGGAGTTCGGATGGGTTTCCTCATCGACCTTCTTATCGACATCTACCTGGGGACCGTTACGTACAGCTAGTGCCGCTTGCGGTCTGTGGTTAAACCCACTGCCAGCGTAGTAGTCGAGTCTCTAGAGTCCCACACAGAGAGTTTCCCTACTCCAGGCGAAACGATATAGAGGTCGTATGGTTTTACGACAAGGGTTCGGACGCATACGTGTGTTTACACACGTACGACTTTCGGACAGTTTTTACCAGTCGGCTTTGGTTTAAGCCAGTTACTGGTATCCGGTTATTGGATTTATACAGTCTAAAGTTTTTCCGTATTTTTGCGGAAATGAGGGGCGTTCTCGTAATTGCGTGAGAAACTTCTAGAAGGTGGTGACTAAGGAGGTTTAGGTGGCATATACAATGAATGTGATTAGTGAGTCATATGGATGATTCATCCATGTCATTAATGCATCATAAATGCTTAATGACTCATGGAGATGAATCATCACTAGATATTATCAAGCATGGTTGTTAAATTGTTTTATTTTCTTTTCTTGATAAAAAGAAATGCTTGATATATATTATCATAACTCATTATTCTCACTTCATTATTATCTTCACCTTCTCTCTCCTCAAGCTCTCCCTCTTCAAACCCTAATCCTCCCCTCTCATGTGTTGAGTACAAGGATTAGTTAGATTAATTAAACCATAACCTTCACTCTATATCACCTAACTTCTTTGATTAGCACTTGAAGAAAGTTAGTTGCCTCAAGTTTAGAGGCTAAGCTTGGAGTAAAGCTCTCGGGTGGATCGTCTACTACTTCGAGAAGGCCGAGGAGGAGGTGGAGTTCGCAAAGACGAAGGACACGATTCGTTAGGTATAATCCCTAAACATAGTAGTATAGAACTTCTATGTTTCTTGTTAGTTATCGTTTAGTTTCGATTCATGCGGTTAGTCGATGTTTAGCATATAAACAAGATCGTTTTTCATATTTCCGCCTCCCCGCAAGTCGTGGGGTGTTGTACATCGACTTACAAAAATGACTTACTTGAACAGTCTGAAGAAATGGTTTATATAGCGGTGGCAGCAGGCGAGGCAGGCGCGAAAATCGCGCCGGCCGTTACGCTCCCGACGTCACGCCAGCGTGATGAGCGGGATCTCCCATTAATGGCGAGACAGGCTCGTTAATGGGGGATCGTGGTGGCGTGGAACGTAGGATGTGGTCGGCCGAGATCTTGCGCATGACGAGATTCGTGGGATGGCGGTTATGCCTGCAAGCGGTGTTGTTGGTCGGTCGATGAGACCGAGAAAGAGGACCTCGGCGGGAGAGCTCGCGGACGAGCGGGAGAGTCGAGGTATCTTGGTTCTGCGGTAGCTCGGAGACGAGTTGTGGGGCCGAGGAGGCCAGTTGTGCAGGGGGCTTGGAGGCGAGCCAGCGTTTGCTCGGTAGGATGAGCACAGGTGCAGTCTGGTCGGCCACTGTAGGTCCTTTCTTGCATGCTCCGAGACACGTCATCTGCCACATGTCCTGATCTGGAAGATCACCGATATCGAGCATCATCAGTATAGTAGATAAAAATGCCAATTAATCAAAGTAAAATAATTTTCATCCTGGTGTTAGAATTGTTGGCAAAAGGTATATTCAATATCGTTCGAGATATTTTAAATTTATTGATGTTTTCTTTCCGATTGGAGATCTTTCAAAGTCAAATCCTTTTGGTAAGTTTGATGTTAAATGTTTAATACATGACTGATATTATTCGAGTAGAAAATGAAGTATTTCTAAGTTAAAACATTTTAGTTTCATAAAACCAATATATCAAAACCAATGAGGCGCGCTTGGTAGGAAATAATCCAGGTGGCAATCTTAGATTATAATGAAATATTACCATATTTGTTTCGGTGTGAAAGATATTCCTGAAAATATAGGATTACCATGGTAATCAAATGACCTCATTTCATTGTAATCCTATTCCACCAAAAACATGTGTCTATCCTAAATCACCACGAAATATTCCCGCATAACATGAATGAGTCATGACCATCCGCCGCTGGCCTTTCTCGTGGCCGGCCGGCCGGCCCCACCGTCCATCTTCGATCGTCCGCCAGCCGTTCGCCGATCGTTTATATCACGCCCCGCTTCGCAAAAGACAATAGCAGGTAAATGACGAGACTCGTGACGTATTTATTCCGAGAAGGGTTTTTCTCACAACAAATACGCTAAGCGAATATAAGCAATATAAAATATGAAAAGAATAAACATGATAATGAAAATTCCAACAACTACTTATTACATTTAAATCCACAAAGTTTATCAGTTGACATGATGTTCGAAATACAAAGTGAAATAACATAAGAACTTTTCATAAGAGGCATACTGAAAGGAAAAACTGAATGAGAACCTAGTAGTCGGCCTGTGACAAAAGCGAGTTGTACTTCTCTTTCGTCGGTTCTACCTCCTATGTTCCTAAGTTATCTGACGAACATTTCAAGCAAAATAAGAAATAGGGTGGAATGTCCGTCAGCAATTTTGCGCTCGGTAAGTTCTCATGAAAAGTCGGATTATATCATAAGTGTACAGTGACAAGTTATATAGATGGAAATTGAAATCATGAAGCAATGAATAAGTGCGATATGGTAATTAATATAAGCATGACAATTCTATGTTGCGTGGCAGTTCTATATAACATGGCTGTGGAGTATAAGTATAGTGTCGGTTAATATAAGCATGTAACAAGTAAAGGTGATGAATATGAATTAAATGACAATGCGCCTTAAGAGGTCTCTACAAAGGTAAGCTAATGTAACGTCAGTTCAAGATGTGAGTGTCAACCAATCTCAAGAGTATTCTCAAACTTAAGGATATGGCCCCAAGGGAAAGGTATCACGGGCCTTCATGAATGTGTTAGTATTCATGTCGTTAGTATTCATGATTGTTACCATTCGTCGTTGTTAGTATGAGACTTCTGAGATTCCGTTGAACTCACAACTTAAACTAGTTCAATATTCCGCGTATTATAAATTATAGATAATAACACAAGTTTTATCTAAATTCATGAATACATAAGAAGAGTATAAGTTCAAGTTTCAAATCGAGTTTAAGTATTCATGTCAAGTTCAAGTATTCATGTTGTCGAGTTCAAATATTCATGTCAAGTTATTACGTATTCATGGTTTCGCGTCAAGTCAAGTCAAGCATACAATTGGTTTTATCACACAAGTCCTGTAGATACAATAAATAAGCAGTCACAGAGTATGAAATGTGACAAGTATATTATTCAAGTAATGATCAGAAACAGTGCTATAAAGAAGTGTTATGTACAACTAATTATTCAAATCAACCGAATTTGGAATAAAAACGAAAAATATAGCAATAAGTGTTATGTAAACATGAGTTTAAGTCTCACCTAAATATGACTAGTGGTTTAGAAGATATATATATATTTTCGTATCGTGATGCAAAACATATCAAAATCTGTCCAGTATCGATACAGGTTCTTAAAACACGGTTTGAGTTAATTTCCGTCGGGTTTCATGTTTCTAAAATTATTAGAAACTTATAGTTATTTCGATATAATTATCCAAACAACTAAGTTCCATACGATTTGGATTCCTGACTCTCTAGTTTTGGTCATTTTAATATCAAAGTTTAAAATAGAAATTCTGATTTTTGAACAACAACTATGTGTTGTATTGCAGAGCATATATCGGGTTGTTTTATTCATTTCTGGGTCACCGAGTATATAGGAAAGTTATAAGTCTATCAATTATGCATCTATACATTTAAAGTTTGTCACGAGCGGAGATCGGAAGCTCAAGTTATATCGTATTTAAAAACAGTGTGCGAATCAGGGCAGTTTTTGTCCAGATTCATCGTTTAATTTTGTAACTCAGTTTTCTATAATTTACATCGCTTTTCAGAAAATCTATATAACTAAGAAATTCTAGATCTTTCGATCTAAATATCCAAAACACTTAAGTTTGCTCAAATTGGATATCGGTAGACTAAGTTAGGTGTTCACGAAGGTGACCAATAAAATCAGTTTTCTACATTTAAAAACAGTGAATAAAAAGACATCGTAAATTCTAAATCGTTATGTGTTTCGATCTGAAATTTTTACAACGCTCCTAAAAATTTGTTTTAGATCTTAATAAATTTTCTTGGGTTTTACAGGTGTCACGATTAAATTCTAAAAATTAATTTGAAGGTAAAGAAGTTGTTATAGTCGTATTTTAAGAAAGGACGAACACTATGGTATTTATCTGTAACCTCATTTTCTTTTATGCAAAAATTAAATATGAATGATTATAATTTCAGCGACAAATAATATGAGTTAACGTATGTGAAGTAAGCATATAAGTTTATCATGAAATCTACACGAAGACAACTATTAGCATATTATTTTATGGGTATTATTTAAACGAGAGATTAACCGAGCATAATAAGTATCGACATGATGACGATATGAAAATGAGGAGATATCATATTGCAAGAGGGCAAAGAAGAGGATGAGGATGGGGATGACGAGGGGAATTATAGGTTGTGTGAGTCGGTATAATAACTGACTCACCGTTCTCTGTATCCTAATGGCGGCAAGCAAGTTCTGCACATATACGACTCGAGAGAGACGAAAGGCAAAAAGAAAGAAGGAGAGTTTTTAAATTTGTGAAGTTTGAGGAGGAAGGAGGAGAGAGAGCATAAATAAAAGAATTATTTATGGTTATAAAAACCATTCATAACCATCTAATTGATTTTGGGAGTTAAAAGAAAGAAAAAATGAAAGGTCGTTTGTAGGTTATGGAAAGGGTATATAAAAAAAATTGATTAAAATAATTGCAAGACACAAGATTCAAACTTATAGCTCATGGATCAGTAATGCAATTACTTAAGCAATGAGAAACAAATTTACTATTGCATATAATTAAATAGATACAAATAGATACAGAGTTTAAAAAAAGAATAACTTAAAAAATAAATGGAATAAATAATTTTCCTAAACTAATTAATTTTTTTTCTTTCAATAAAGCAAATTCTCTTTTCAAAATTTTCCTTTTTAAACAAAATCGAATAAATTCTTTGTAAAAAAGAAATCAAAATAAATCTTTAAAAAAATTCTTTCAAAATCTTTTCTTTTTACAAAACGAATTATTTCCAAACAAATATATTTTTGTTTATTAAAAAGCATTATAGTAAAAACAGGCTTGCTACAGTTTACCGATGAAGGTCCAATAGAGGCCGCTGATCGGACGTTCACCGCTGCCCAGACATTGAACATCGCTGACCATTCACCGGTTGTCGGAAACGATTAAAGTATACCTAGCCCGTTAATACAAGATTCCTTGAAATTAGATATCCGGCCATCCCATTTCCGGAATGTGAGAATTCCCGGTAATCTTCTATTCCATGTACCAAGTGCAACCCTAGAGTGATTCCTGTATTGAAAAGAAATAATTGAAAATTTGTTTATAATAAAATTGCTTAGAACACATCTTCACTATTTAAATTAATCTTACTACCTTAAGTTTGGAAAAAAAAGTTAAACTATAAATATTACACTATTACTCTTATTCTCATTTTAGTAGCTATACAAAATACAAATAGGATTAAATCTTACAAGAAAACTTTATTACTCCAAAATGACAGGCACAATTCCCAATCATCCTCAAGGATCATCGGAGCGACGTTTTCATCTCACATCCTTCAGATGAAAATGGAACATCGACTATGAACATGCATGCAATTTGTTTAACCTTTCTAGAACCGGATCCATGAATTGTCTCCAGCGATCAGCAAAGTATTGTTTTGATCTCAGCTTTTTCGAATGAAAATGAAATATCTATTAAAAAGGTCCGTTTATAACTTGGAAAGATGACCGGACTATCATTCATCTACAAAAGAAGAAACAACTTCCAGAAGACACGGTTGGATTAGGGTTTTTTTTACTGTTAATGATTTTAATGTGTAATAATTTTAATGACAGTTTTGTTGATCTGCTTACAAATTATTGTGTTCATTCTTAATTTCTTGAACTCAAATTTGGATTTATTTGTCTATAATTTCAGACACATGTCTTATTAATGAACCATGATCATAAATATTTTGAGACCCAAATTCAAGATAGAACAAGATGAACACATCATTTAAAAAAAAAGGAAATTAACTTCCTCCATATAATTACACATAAAAGACTTATTCAAACTTGATGAAAATCTATAGCAAAATAACCAACTTTTCAAGTTTTTAAACACCAAAACTTTAAACCTTCAGCTATAAGATCCGTGCAATACTACGTCATGTTATATTTCACTAGCTTTTTGAGCGTGCAATTCATTTGAATTTATAGTAAATGCTATGTGGTTAAAAAATAAATCGTATGTGATTTAATAAATTGAAGTTCCTTAGATACTTTGGCAAAAAGATAAGGATGTGTGTGAGAAAGAGAATGATGACGAATTGATTAATTCCATTGATGGAGGTCCTTTTCGGGTCTCCGTTCCGTTGATCTTTCGGTGGATTTTGGTGGTGATCTTCTGTTGCGTGTGGATCTCAATGGGTTTTGGTGCGATTGGTGATTTGAGGAGTTTAGCGCCGAGTACTTGCAAAGAAGTCCCGGGGTGGTTTGGTACCACCGAGGACCATCCGACAATCAAGTTAGTACTAGATCCGAGCAGAGTAACGGCTAAGTGGAGTAAAAATGGCTTATTTGACCCCTCTGTGATGGAGGTTTATATAGCGGCGGCGGCATGCAGCGGTAGGTGCGAGAGTCTCGCCGGCCGTTACGCTCCCGACGTCACGCCCGCGTGAAGAGCGGATCGCCCATTAATGGGGATCGTGATGGCGTGGAACGTGGGACGTTACTGGCGGAGAATCTGCGCGTGGCGAGATTTGTGGAGCGGCGGTTACGCCTGCGAGTGGTGGAGTTGGTCGGTCGAAGGGGCTGAGGAGGACGACCTCGGCTGGGGAGCTCGAAACCGAGCAAGAGGGTCGAGGTGTCTTGGTCCCGTGGCAGCCCAAGGAGAGCTGAGGGGCCGAGGAGGCAAATTTGCAGGGGGGCCCGAGGAGGGCCAGCTTGCGCTTGCAGGTCGGGTACAAGGGTGGCCTGGTCGGCCTCTGTGGGCCCTTTCTTCCGGGTCTTGGGACATGTCATCCGCCACGTGTCCTGATCTTGTATCGCCAATATTGAGCATCATCATTAGCCCCCCCACTCTTATCCCGACCAGCTAGCGGGTCGGGTCAGAAGTGGATTGCCAGGCCTCCCGAGGTGAGCTCCTTCCTAAGGCTTTGTCGGGATGAGTCCTCGGGCCGTTAGTTGTCTTTACTGCTAGCAAATTAGGACGAAATATCAGCATTTAAAGAAGGTGCGCCGGTTTGTGCACTCTTCTATTGAAGCGACGATCCACGCATCAAGCGTCGATTGGCCGACGCGACGTATGCAGGCCCGCGACGTTTGATGGGATGCGGTCCAGCGCAGGATCGACACGTGGAGCGATCGGAGCCGCTGGACGCGAGGAGTCATTTCGGCGGTAGATGACGGGCGTCGTTGGATGAGGCCGCTTGCAGCAATAAACAGGGGTGGGGCCCATCCTTGGGCCCCTACTCCTTCATATTTCCCTTTTCTAAGTCCTGGTTGCTCGGCGCTCGTCTTCTTTCTCCCGCTTTTGGCTCCCGAAGATTCCCTTTTTCAAGATTAGATGTCTTCCTTTGTAGAGTCAGTAGATATTGTAGATGTAGGTTCTAGGGACCCTTTAGTTATGTTCGAGTCCCCCCGGGGAGCGGGAGTCGGATCCTCTCCCCGGGATCGTGCGGCGGGGGCAGCCCCCAGGGAGGAGGAGGCAGATGCGGCCCCCGGCCCCTCGTGTTGGGTGAGGCATGAGGACAAGCTCGCCAATGCTCGGGCTCGCTTCCACATCCCCTTGTGTTACACGCTCCGACTGGCCAAGGAGGGAGAGATGTCGGATCATGTACGGGGCAGGGAAATCACCCTGTATTTGGAAATTTTTTGGGGCGGAATGCGCCTGCCATTCTCTCCCGAGGCCGTCGCCGCGCTGGATTTTTTCGGTCTGGCCCCCGGCCAGTTAGTGCCGAACTCATGGAGGATCCTTCTCGGGTTCTTGATCCGCCTGAAATTACAGGCGGTTCCCTTCAGCCTCTCCCTTCTCGATTCTTCTCTCGTTTTCAAAAGTCACCTTGGTGGTCGAGCGGGCGACCCGAGATGGGTCTATCTCTCTTTCAGAAAGCAGCTGGGGGCGCTGCCGGGACCGGGGTCATGACCTTGCCCTCTTCTATTCATGATTGGAAGAAGAAATTTTTCTTCGTTTCCCCTCCCGAGGGCGAGGACCGGCACGTGCCTACCAAGTGGTCGAGAGAGAATGTTTGCCGGGGAACCAGTCCAATGACCCTGCTGCGGTGAGAGTGGCATCGTGGGAGCCCATCCCCCGACCTGACGTGCTGCTGTCTGAGAGGGTCCTGAGCTGGGTCGGGCTCAGCCCCGTTGAGTTCGTCGGTAAGTTAGGCTAGCTTTTTGGCTTGTGTTTTGCTCATGTTGCTGACTTGTTGGGTGTTTGTTTTGTGCAGGATTCATGGACTTTGACTCGCTTAAAGCCTCCATGCGCCAGCCGAGGAAGGTTACGAAGGCTGGGGCGCCAGCTCTGTTAGTTGTATGTATGCCCTAGAGGCCAGTATTATACAGATGATGTATATTATATTGGATGCTTGGACATATATAGAGATGACTTTCTTGCTCGATATGATAGTATGCTATCTGGTTACTCTTTATCTTAACATGTACACTAGTCTCTTTATACTGTCTTATGGTTACATGTTGGTAAAGCCCTTAGGATATGTACTTGACTACCTAGACTGTGATGCAGATCATACTAGTGGGGACATGGTAGTCCATAAGTACATCCTTCAAGGTCCCTAGTCGTGGGTGTATCGAGATGGGGCATCGATATACCAGAGTAGACTAGCGTATACGTTCTCGACCCATGAGATGGGCGATGGATGATCCCACATCCATTGGTGTTTGACATCAGAGATGGTATACGGGTGCTCAGTGGAGACTGGGTACACTGGACGGACTCGCCGAGAACTCCCAGATGGTATTATACATCACGTCAGATGGCAGTTCTCAGGTGACACTTGAACAGGTTAGTCTGTAGACCCGAGATCGTCATAGAGTCTTGTGTGATTCCCACTGTGCTTTGATCTCCACCTTACCACGTCCATGAGGGCGTGCAAAACGGTGGTCTTTGGGCACAGTCCCGAGTCACATGGAGGCAATGAGCGATAGGAGGGGTTTCGTCTCTCCCGGTATTGGGGGTTGATGTTGCGCAGTGCTCGATTGGCCGTAGCAGGGAAGTCCCTGGCCAGGGCTGATCAGAGATTTGCTGGTAAGTGTTACCAGTAGTTTCTCGACCCGTTATGAGCCTCACATCGGCACGACTTATCGGGTTATTGGGGTCTGACGTTTACCACCCCTAGACTTGATATGCGACATATCAGACGAAGAGACCGGACTGTATGGTAAGTGTTACTGGTCGGATTCGCAGGAGTGTGAGCGGGCTAGCTCGTCGATCTTCTGATCGCTCAATACCCGGGTGGCCGTTACGTTTAGCAGACCGCTTGCGGCTTGTGGGTGCTTGATATGATCATCATCTGCTACCGGCATATTAACGAGTCTTTAGAGTCCTACACAGAGGTTTCCTAGCTCAAGCGAAACGAAATAGGAGTGCATATGAGATATGTGCGGGACTGAGAATAATGTGTGTATGTGATACCGTATTTGATTCTCGCGATTAATGTTTCGATTGGTTGTATGAGATATGACCTAGTTATCGAATCATTAATTTGATAAATCGATGCATTGAATACTAGTCGGTTATGTGCGACATGACCGGATCATTGAATCAAGTGTTGATTTAATGATTTAATGTATAATTATATATTTGATATATTACTTTGCATTAACTAGTATTGGTTCATTTTAAACGGATTTTTCTCACTTGATTTACACATTGTATATGTGATATACTTTTGTGCACATATTTGTATCATGTTTGATGATACTTGATCATATGGTTAAGTGTATAGAATTAAACCATAGTTAACTTGAGATTAGGGTTTTGATTATGCATTTATTCATTTATTTGTTTATTCATTTATTTGGATAAACTTTAAGATGAAAATGGTGGCAATTTTTGTTTCATATTGAAGCTTCATGAAGCTTTGACTTTGCTAACCATTCTTGTCTTCATGCTTAACCCTAACCCGCTCAAATGACCATGGTTTATTCTCTACACTTAACCCTAGTTAAAGTTATGATAATTTTGTATTTTCTTTTCATTTTAAAATAGAACTTATCATAACTAGCTTCATCATCTTCTTCTTCTAAAAAGAAAAAGCTTGCTACTTTAATGGCAACTTGAGTTCTAGTGAGAGAAATCCAATTCTAAAGTGAACCCACCTCCTATTTCTTCACCCTCTACTTCTTGCCAAGTTGTTTTGGGTGTTTTCTTCACAAGTTTCACAACTTTGTGAAGTCGGAGCTTGAACTATTGCAACCTCGACGTAGATCGTCTTTGACATGAAGCCGACGACCTAGCTCGCCCGTTTCTCCGATGAAGCCGACGATTGGGTTCGGGATTCATGATGGACAGCGAGAGGACACCCACGTGGAGCTAAGGAAGTGGAAATCCGGATCTACAAAGGTTGTAGCTTCTCACTTCTAGTTAAGTAGTTAACTAGTTTTGTGTTTCGCCTAGAATTCTAGTCTAAGATCCGCGTTAGGGTTTTGCGGCACCCATAATTTTTGAAATTGGCATGTTCGATGCCTTGTGAGACCTCTATAGGGTGCCTAGGAACCTTTCACTGGTATCAGAGCCTAGCTAGAGCCTTAGGCGAAGTCTAGACGGAGTTTGAAAGCCGGACGAACCGAAAACCTTACCCCAAAATAGCTCTCTGGACTTTTTCTTAAAAATGGGATTTTTGTCAATTAAAAATATGCAGAAAATCAAGCAGGGTGTTATTTGAATTACTGTGAAATACGAGGGCCTAATTCGACTTTTCCACCGCGGAACCGCGGCACGTGCTATGCATGAAGCGGCGGTTCCGCGGCCTTACCGTTTCCTTGTATGATGATTTCTGCACAGTAACTCATATAATTTAATGCTATATTTTCTGGGATATTTTTGTTGTGACTCTACAGAAGAGTATTCTGGGGTACTATTGGGAATCAAAGTTTCGATCGGATTATCAAATTTCGTCTTTGTGTTTTTCCGGATAATTTTTTGAATATGTTAAAAAGTTCGACCGGATATAAATACCCAATTTTTCCCCTGTCGGGAAATTTCCAAGTGTTGGATTTTTTCCGTAGTTTAACGACGTTCTAAGTAGTGCAAGTAACGCGATGGACCCTCTAGAAGACAACAAACCTTAACTCGATTATGTGACCGTCTTGAACTGCCCTTTGAACCTTCGGGTTTGGGGCAGTACGGCGTGCCACATGTGAGGCGTTGGCTTGACCCTTCTACGGCTGGACCGTTGGTACTGAGGCACGAACTGAATGTTGTTAGACTTATTTCATGTGTTGAGTTGTATCGGGAAAACTTGGGTATTCGACTGTTCGATCGGAAAGTTTAACATTTTCTGTTTATCTGGAATGTGATACAATAATTGGAATTCACAAGTAGTTATGAGATAACTGAATGAATGTTATAAATCTAGCAATTTAGTCCCATATGATATTGAAAAGAGTTTTCGATAATGAGACTAAAATGCGGGATTTATATCTGTTAGGCATGCGATGTCTAAAGAGGTTGCGGATTCCAACTGTTGTAGTTTTACACTTTCTTTTCTGTGACCGTAAGTGTAGTATGTTCATATCGCCGGTTTCGTTGCTATACGTCAACGACAATTGGGGTATGCATACTTACTTACGTTGATGACATGTGATGTTATGTGTTGCTGGATATGTTATATTGGATCGTCGTGTTCGAATAGCCGGGAGTTTTTATGTGAGATGAGTGTTTTTCATTTTCATTCATGTAAAAACTTGTATGTAATATTCTTTTATTTAGGGCACTTCCAGGTAGCGGAAGTTGTCACCTTTTGTATATTATTTACTTTTCCGCATTAGGATAGACCCAAGGAGGGGAGCACAAGTAACCGGGTTCTGGGGTCCAGTGGGAGACCAACTCGAGGAGTCGAGTCCGGGTCTCCTAACCCTAGAATTGGCAGGGTTGCTTGCCGCTCTCGTAGGGGTCTAGGGGTGTGGGATTGGCTATTCATCACGACCGTGGAATCCGTGTTTTATACTGGCTCGTATTGAAAACACGGACGTCCTAGTACATCCAATGTTTCATATGTTTCTTCTGCTGCGATATCTGTGATGTGATCATGTGATGTTCTGTGATAGATACTATATATAGTATATATGATATATTATATAGACGTTACTTATGTTTTGCACCCGCACTAGCCCTGCCCTGCTCTGTCGTTAGTTACCTAACCTAACGGTGCACGAGGGGACATCGAGGCGAATGCGGATGGCATAAGTGTACGTCGTATTTATCTGTGATGTTTAGGTATTTAAATGATTGGACTTCATTAATGTGATTAATGAAAGAAAAGAAACCTAAGATGTTGTAGAATCAGATTTTAAACAAAACAGGTAGCTACAGTTCTTGCTTTGCATAGCGGTATATATGATATACCCTGCACCTTATTCGATGAGGAAAGGACCGAGATCCCTTCACCGGGAGTGACTCCTTTAGCAATAACTGGCAGATGCAACACACTCGGTTTGCTTTTGATTGTTTTTGAGTTTTGCTTTGCACAGTGATATATATGATATATCCCGCACCTCATTCGACGAGGAAAGGGCCGACGATCCCTTCACCGGGAGTGACCCCTTTAGCAAAACTAGAAAAACCTCAAAATCACTCCATTTTAAAAACTTCATTTGATTCTACGACGATATCAAGTTCATTACGCTCATGGTTTTCAGAAAAACCTGCGTAGCCCTCCGTCATTTCAGATAAGTACTAATTAGTATTCGTGCTACGGTAGTTTGGCCTCCGTCAAGGCGTAGTGTACGGTAGCTAACTAGTGCTTATCTGCCAGCATATGATGCGATTGGATTAGGGTATTCGTACGGCATTGTTTGGCCTCCGTCAAGGATCGTGCGGGTGGGTTTAATTCAATCAGGAAATGACGGGTTGAACTTGACTAGCGGACTATGGGTTGTTTGGCCTCCGTCAAGGTCATAGGACGCTAGGGGCAAAATATTATCGGGAATTTCAAGTGTTGAAATTTGCAATGAGATTGCATACCTTCTATGAGATAGTTGGATCCCGATACCCACTGCGAGTAAGAGTTACTCCTGGGAGAGTTTTACACATTGCAATTAGCTGATCAAGTAGGTGTCTAGAAAGGTGTCAACGGGGTTACGCCTCTGGGAAAACGAGGTTTACATTAATTAGGTTCGTGCGAAAGCACGGGGGACCTCCCTCAAAGTACCGACACTGGCCTGGCTGAAAGATTGGCGAACTTGTAGTGTGTAATTAATCCCGGCTAATCTTTCCTTTTAGGGTTTGAAGGAAGATTTGATAAAAAGCAGTGGGAGCCATCCTAATTAGATAAGATAATAACCAATCTGATCTTGCACGAGCATACGCTAAAGTGTTTTCTTCTCTCTCTCTCCAGGTAGCGACCATTTCATGCCCTAATGAAGATAATAATATGGATGTATTGACCGAACCCGCATGTTATACTGTGCAGGGGAACGTTGAACCCGTTCTATCTTATAAGTGTTATAAGAATGAACAGGAAACAGGAGAATATCTGGATTCTCACACCACCCAAAAGGAGAACATGCATGTTGATGCATCATCTTCGGGTGTGTTTGTCATTGAGAACTGTTTCTCAGTTCACCCTACGTCCTGGGTATTAGATACCGGATCAGGATCCCACATATGTAAGATGTTACATGGGCTGCGAAAAGGTAGAGAACTGGGAAAAGGTGATCATTCCGTTCAAGTAGGGAATGGTGCAAATGTTGCAGCCAAAGCAGTTGGCGAATATCACCTAGTATTACCAAGTGGTGATACTATAATTCTAAATGAGTGCTATTATATACCAAACATGATGTGCAACATTATATCAGTTTCTTTATTGAGTAAAGAAGGATATAATTTTGTAGTAAAGGATAATGTTATGAACATATTCCTAGATCAAAAGTTGATTGCATCAGGCTCGCTACATAATGGCATATTCATTCTAAATCAAAATACAGTCATCAATTTACAAAACACACACAAGAGGAAGAGTTCTGAACTGAACGAATCCTTCTTGTGGCATTGTAGACTGGGTCACATCAATACGACACGACTGGCTAAGTTGCATAAGGATGGGTATTTGAAACCATTCGAATTTTCATCTTATGACACTTGCCAGTCATGTCTCAAAGGCAAGATGACCAAAACTCCGTTTACAGGACACGGAGAAAGAGTTACCGAACTCTTGGGACTGATACATAGTGATGTATGCGGTCCCATGTCTACACATGCCAGGGATGGTTCTGCGTACTTCATTACATTCACTGACGATCTCTCTAGATTCGGATATGTGTTCCTGATGAAACACAAATCAGAAGCTTTTGAGAAATTTAGAGAATATAAACAAGAAGTAGAGAACCAAACGGGCAAAAGTATTAAGATCCTTCGATCTGATCGAGGAGGAGAATACTTAGGTAACGAATTCAGAGATTATCTAAAAGAGAATGGGATTCTCTCTCAGCTTACTCCTCCTTATACACCACAGCACAACGGTGTATCGGAGCGGAGAAATCGCACCCTATTAGATATGGTGCGCTCTATGATGAGTGCAGCTGAGTTACCTATTTCCTTCTGGGGATATGCACTGGAGACTGCTGCATATCTATTGAATAGAGTTCCAACCAAATCTGTGCCTACCACTCCATATGAGATATGGAATGGTAAGAGACCATGTCTTAATTTTATTCAGATATGGGGTTGTCCGGCCTATGTTAAAACACAAAAACCGGACAAACTCGAGGCAAGGTCTGTTCTATGTAAGTTTGTTGGATATCCCAAACATTCGCGAGGGTATATCTTCTACCACTCCGAGGAACAAAAAGTGTTTGTTTCTCGACATGCCACTTTCTTAGAAAAGAGTTTTCTTATGAAACAGACAAGTAGCATTGAGGTAGAACTGGAAGAGGTTCCAGCAACATAAACTGTAACAGAAGACTTGATAGAACCAGAGGATTCAGTAGAACTCGACGAACCCCAGCCTCTCCGCCGATCTAGTAGGGTTTCTCGTCCACCTGAGAGATACTACGGTTTTCTCATTGACGGTGGAAGTGAGGATTGCATCATGGAGGATGATAACCCAACTAGCTTCGAGCAGGCCATCACGAGTAGGGACTCAGTGAAATGGCTGGATGCTATGCGGTCCGAGATGGAATCCATGTACACCAACAAAGTATGGACTTTGGAAGTTTCTCCTGAAGGGGTAAAACCCATCGGGAGCAAGTGGATATTCAAGAAGAAACTTGGTGTAGATGGGAAAGTGGAGACTTTCAAAGCTAGACTTGTTGCAAAGGGTTTTCGTCAAAGACCAGGTGTGGACTATGACGAAACCTTTTCTCCAGTGGCTATGCTTAAATCCATCCGGATCATGCTTGCCATCGCTGCATATCATGATTACGAAGTCTGGCAAATGGATGTTAAGACCGCCTTTCTAAATGGTGATTTAGAAGAGTGCGTGTACATGACTCAGCCAGAGAGCTTCGTAGACAGTGGGAGCAGCGGGAAGGTGTGCAAGCTGCTTAAATCCATTTATGGATTAAAGCAAGCATCGCGGAGTTGGAACATCTGCTTTGATGTCGTTATCAAAGAGTTTGATTTCGTCAAAAATCCAGATGAACCTTGTATCTACAAGAAGGTGGCAGAGAGTAAGGTTGTCTTCCTCGTATTGTACGTGGACGACATACTCTTGATAGGAAATGATATTCCTATGCTGCAAGCGGTCAAGCTCTTCTTATCACAAAGATTCTCAATGAAAGATCTTGGTGATGCCTCCTGCATATTGGGAATTAGGATCTATAGAGATAGATCCAAACGGATTTTGGGATTGTCCCAATCCAGGTACATTGACACCATACTAAAGAGGTTTAGTATGGAAGAGTCCAAGCGTGGGAACTTGCCCACGATCTCTGGAGTCACTCTCTCCAAAGAGATGTCTCCCAAGACTGATTTGGAGAGAGCTCGCATGCAAGGTATACCCTATGCTTCGGCAGTAGGCTCTATCATGTATGCGATGCTATGTACCAGACCCGATGTAGCATACTCACTAAGTGTAGTGAGCAGGTATCAAGCTGATCCTGGAGAGAGTCACTGGACAGCTGTGAAGAGCATTCTCAAGTACTTACGAAGGACTAGAGATATGTTCTTGGTGTATGGTAACGGAGAGCTCCAAGTGGAGTCCTTTACCGATTCGAGCTTCCAGAGTGATAAGGACGACTCTAAGTCGCAGTCGGGCTTTGTCTTTACCCTTTACGGAGGGGCGGTTAGCTGGAAGAGTTCCAAGCAGGAAACCGTGGCAGACTCGACGATGGAGGCTGAATACATCGCTGCCAACGATGCTGCTAAAGAAGCTGTCTGGATCAAGAAGTTCATTACTGAACTTGGAGTGGTTCCATCCATTGAGCATCCAATACCTTTGTATTGCGATAACAATGGAGCGGTGGCTTTGGCCAAGGAACCCAGGTCCCATCAGCGATCCAGGCATATTCTGAGGCGGTATCACCTGATCCGGGAGATAGTTGATCGCCGGGAGATCGAGGTCAGGAGGGTTGACACGAAGAACAACACGGCGGATCCACTCACGAAGGCCATTCCCCAGATACAGTTTGAGAGACTCTTCGGGATGCTCGGTATGCGATACTACAGCAGCTGGCCCTAGTGCAAGTGGGAGATTGTTAGTTGTATGTATGCCCTAGAGGCCAGTATTGTACAGATGATGTATATTATATTGGATGCTTGGACATATATAGAGATGACTTTCTTGCTCGATATGATAGTATGCTATCTGGTTACTCTTTATCTTAACATGTGCACTAGTCTCTTTATACTGTCTTATGGTTACATGTTGGTAAAGCCCTTAGGATATGTACTTGACTACCTAGACTGTGATGCAGATCATACTAGTGGGGACATGGTAGTCCATAAGTACATCCTTCAAGGTCCCTAGTCGTGGGTGTATCGAGACGGGGCATCGATATACCAGAGTAGACTAGCGTATACGCTTCTCGACCCATGAGATGGGCGATGGATGATCCCACATCCATTGGTGTTTGACATCAGAGATGGTATACGGGTGCTCAGTGGAGACTGGGTACACTGGACGGACTCGCCGAGAACTCCCAGATGGTATTATACCTCACGTCAGATGGCAGTTCTCAGGTGACACTTGTACAGGTTAGTCTGTAGACCCGAGATCATCATAGAGTCTTGTGTGATTCCCACTGTGCTTTGATCTCCACCTTACCACGTCCATGAGGGCGTGCAAAACGGTGGTCTTTGGGCACAGTCCCGAGTCACATGGAGGCAATGAGCGATAGGAGGGGTTTCGTCTCTCCCGGTATTGGGGGTTGATGTTGCGCAGTGCTCGATTGGCCGTAGCAGGGAAGTCCCTGGCCAGGGCTGATCAGAGATTTGCTGGTAAGTGTTACCAGTAGTTTCTCGACCCGTTATGAGCCTCACATCGGCACGACTTATCGGGTTATTGGGGTCTGACGTTTACCACCCCTAGACTTGATATGCGACATATCAGACGAAGAGACCGGACTGTATGGTAAGTGTTACTGGTCGGATTCGCAGGAGTGTGAGCGGGCTAGCTCGTCGATCTTCTGATCGCTCAATACCCGGGTGGCCGTTACGTTTAGCAGACCGCTTGCGGCTTGTGGGTGCTTGATATGATCATCATCTGCTATCGGCGTATTGACGAGTCTTTAGAGTCCTACACAGAGGTTTCCTAGCTCAAGCGAAACGAAATAGGAGTGCATATGAGATATGTGCGGGACCGAGAATAATGTGTGTATGTGATACCGTATTTAATTCTCGCGATTAATGTTTCGATTGGTTGTATGAGATATGACCTAGTTATCGAATCATTGATTCGATAAATCGATGCATTGAATACTAGTCGGTTATGTGCGACATGACCGGATCATTGAATCAAGTGTTGATTTAATGATTTAATGTATAATTATATATTTGATATATTACTTTGCATTAACTAGTATTGGTTCATTTTAAACGGATTTTTCTCACTTGATTTACACATTGTATATGTGATATACTTTTGTGCACATATTTGTATCATGTTTGATGATACTTGATCATATGGTTAAGTGTATAGAATTAAACCATAGTTAACTTGAGATTAGGGTTTTGATTATGCATTTATTCATTTATTTGTTTATTCATTTATTTGGATAAACTTTAAGATGAAAATGGTGCAATTTTTGTTTCATATTGAAGCTTCATGAAGCTTTGACTTTGCTAACCATTCTTGTCTTCATGCTTAACCCTAACCCACTCAAATGACCATGGTTTATTCTCTACACTTAACCCTAGTTAAAGTTATGATAAGTTTGTATTTTCTTTTCATTTTAAAATAGAACTTATCATAACTAGCTTCATCATCTTCTTCTTCTAAAAAGAAAAAGCTTGCTACTTTAATGGCAACTTGAGTTCTAGTGAGAGAAATCCAATTCTAAAGTGAACCCACCTCCTATTTCTTCACCCTCTACTTCTTGCCAAGTTGTTTTGGGTGTTTTCTTCACAAGTTTCACAACTTTGTGAAGTCGGAGCTTGAACTATTGCAACCTCGACGTAGATCGTCTTTGACACGAAGCCGACGACCTAGCTCGCCCGTTTCTCCGATGAAGTCGACGATTGGGTTCGGGATTCATGATGGACAGCGAGAGGACACCCACGTGGAGCTAAGGAAGTGGAAATCCGGATCTACAAAGGTTGTAGCTTCTCACTTCTAGTTAAGTAGTTAACTAGTTTTGTGTTTCGCCTAGAATTCTAGTCTAAGATCCGCGTTAGGGTTTCGCGGCACCCATAATTTTTGAAATTGGCATGTTCGATGCCTTGTGAGACCTCTATAGGTTGCCTAGGAACCTTTCAAGCTCTTCTCGCGCGAAGCCTGCCCCGGCTCCTACTGCTCCGGTGGTGGCGTCCCGTGAGCGTTCGAGGGCGGATCCCGCCCCGGGTCCCAGCAGAGTGTCGGGCCAGAAACGGGCCCTGGTTCTGGAGGACCCGGACTCGGAGGAGGAGATCGGCTCTCCCTCGGAGCCACTCAAGAGGAGCTCCCAGAGCGGGGCCGGTCCTCGCCGATCGTGGTGGAGGAAGGGAGTCTCCGGTTCGCGGTGCTATCGGGGTTATCCGTTGCGGATAGCCTTCTGCATGAGATAGAGGTCTCGGCCGGGGGTAGAGTTCCCGGGGGGACCTTCAGGGCTCAGCTGGCGTCCATCGCCCAGGAGTCCGTGCAGGTAAGTGTTTGGTTCATTGTGATATTCGGTGCCTCCTTCGTCTTTCTGATCTCCTTCGTATCTCCCAGGTTCTCCAGCACGTTGCCCTCGCCTTGCGTATGGAAGCCGAGGTGGTAGCCCCTGCGCTGGAGGCTGCGGGCTGGCTCGCCGCGCTGGAAGAGAGCTCCAGGTGGGAGCTGGAGGCGGTGACAGCGAGGGTGGCCGCCTTGGAAGGCGAGGTGGAGGCCGAGAACCAGGAGGTAGACCGGTACCGCGAGGCTGCCGTGATTGCTGAAGCTAAGATCGGGGATGCCTAGGTGCTTGCCGGCAACCTGAAGAGGACGGTGAAGTCCCTCCGGAAGGAGCTTGGGGCGGCGGCCGAGGCGGCCAAGTCGGCCGAACTGAAGGAGGTGGAGAGCTATAAGAAGTCAAAGGACTTCTATGATGACCTGGCCGTAGCTGCGACCCGCATCTGGCACAACGCCCTCGTTGCCGTTAAGGCCCGAATGCCGGAGTTTGCCGACGGAGATCTCTGGGCCGAGTTCCCCCTCGCGGACGCCGATGAGCAGGGGGAAGAGGTTCCTGGCGAGGAAACCGCCGAGGACCCCGCGCGTCATGTGGTGGATGTCGAGGACCTCGAGGTCGCACCTGGCCCCGAGGTATAGAGCCCCCGTCTTCCTCCTTTTATTTTTTTGTTTTTGGAATTTTGTAAGGCTGGGCAGCCCCAAAAAATACCCTTTGTAAAGCCTTTGTCTTTGGTAGTAATAAAATTTTTCTTTGGTTTCATTGAATCGCGCTCTACCATCTGTTTGTGAAGAATGCTCGTAAGATATCTGCTTGCACCGTTGTGTTTTCATGTCAGGTTGGCCATCTGTCTAGTGATCGTCCGTCGAGTTGATTTCGATCACTTACCGACGAGCATGCCAAGCGCTGCCGAAGAGGTATCCCCATGGGCCCCGAAGTCGAGAGGAGATCGTTTAGACCTGGATAGACTTGATGCCCCTCACTGGGGTCTCGGATCCTCTGCGGGTGACGGGCAGAGCGCTGTTCGCCGTATTTGTGCCGAACGTGAGTAGGAGGTTGCCCGGTGGCCCCATGGGGGTTGCCATCTTTTGACTTCTGGCAACGCGAGTATCGACCACCAGTCGGGGATGACCGAGCAGGGTAGCTGCTCGGTTGCCTCTTGCGAGGGCTTTGATCCTTCAGGACGGGGATCGAGCGGGGTTACCGCCCGGTGCCTCTTGGCGAGGACTTCATTCCTTATCGCGGGAAGGGCTGTAGGAAGCCTGCCAAGGACCCTTAGCCGGGCAGGTTTTCTTCCCGGTGCCTCTTGGCGAGGGCTTTGGTCCTGATGGATAGCCGAGCGAAGGATCCTCAGGCTCGACTACCTCTGGAAGGGCTTTCTGATCCCTGGCGTTGCGGTAGGGAAGCTACCCGCCAGGGAGGACCGAGCAGGGTAGCTGCTCGGTTGCCTCTTGCGAGGGCTTTGATCCTTAGCGTTGGAGGGGCTGTAAGAAGCCCACTAAGGATAACCGGGCAGTGAAGCTGCGCGGTTGCCTCTTGGCGAGGGCTTTGACCTCTGGCGCCGTGGGTAGGCAACTACCAGCCTGGGATGAACGAGCGGGGCAGCCGCTCGGGTGCCTCTTATGAGGGCTTTGATCCCTAGTGTCGTGGGTAGGGAGCTACCAGCCGGAGTTAACCGATCAGGGCAGCTGCTCGGTTGCCTCTTGCGAGGGCTTTGATCCTTCAGGATGGGGACCAAGCAGGGTTACTGCCCAATGCCTCTTGGCGAGGACTTTGATCCCTGTCGGTTGTGGTAGGAAGGTACCAGCCGGGGATAGCTAAGCAAGGACTCGACTGCCTCTGGGAAGACTTTGGTCCTTGGCGCGGGAGGGGCTGTAGAAACCTACCAAGGACCTTTGGCCGAGCAGGATTACTGCCCGGTGCCTCTTGGCGAGGGCTTTTTTCCTGAAGGATAGCCGAGCGAGAGATCCTCGGGCTCGACTGCCTCTGGGAGGGCTTTCTGATCCCTGGCGTTGCGGTAGGGAAGCTACCTGCCAGGGATAGCCGAGCGACGGTTGGGCTCGACTGCCTCTTGGAGGACTTTCTGATCCCCGGTGTTGCGGTAGGGAAACTTCCCGCCAGGGATAGCCGAGCGACGGTTGGGCTTGACTGCTTCTGATCCCCGGCGTTGCGGTAGGGAAGCTACCCGCCAGGGATGACCGAGCAAGGTAGCTGCTGGGTTGCCTCTTGGTGAGGGCTTTAAATCCTGGCGTTGCGAGTAGGGAAGCTACCAGCCAGGTATAGCCGAACAGGGTAGTTGCTTTGGCTAATTCTTCGCGAGGTGTAGCTCGACCATCCAACTGTAGGCATGGGGAACAGGAACGGCCGTGGCGACTGTGCGCGTAGCATGTGCATTGAATGTGGGGGCGAAGCGCTAAGGGCGCGTCGTTTCGATTCCACCAGAGAAGGCTTGATGACCGCCGCGTGGCAGCGACATTTTGGGTGAAAGCGGGAGACTGTTGAGCTCCGTTGGGGCGCAGTGGGCTATATAAGGCTGAAGGAGTACTGGTCCTTCCATCCTTCATAAACAGGTCGTCGAAAATGCAAGACTTCCCGTTTACCATCCCCGACATCATCCACTTCGAAGACGTGTACCTTTACGACCAGAACTGCACCGAGGACACGGTGCTGTTGGTCTATGGGAGCATCGAGGACCATTTCGGCCGGCTGCTCCCCCGACGCTCCTCCCTGCTGCAGCTGCTGATGTACTCCATCTGGAGGGCATCGCCGAGGCTTTACAACCCCCTGTCCGAGCAGCTCTATGACGAGGCCGTGGGCAAGCTACGGTCCCTAAGGCGCTTTGGCCTGATCTCCGCGAACCGGCTGGCTTGCTCGGAGGCGCTCGTCCGCGAGTGCTACGAGTTGAGGCTCGGGGTAAACACGCGCGGGGGGAACCGAGGGGAGAGGTTGGATCTCGTGAGGCCTCGGCTGGTGGAGATCTTTGCCGAGTATCATGAGCAGTGCTCTCTGCACCCCCTTCCCCCGCTATTGTAATTTTCTTTTTCTTTTTGTATGTATGGCTGAGGAGCCCATAATACCTTTTGAATAAACAAGGTTTTTCTTTCTTTTTCTCAATGTTCCATTGATTTTTATTAAATTAACAACATACCCTAGGAAGAGTTTACATTGCCCTAAAAGAAAAGTACAGGCTAGTAGATGATTTTATTGGCTCGGCCCGAGCTCCCTGGAGGAATGTTGGCCTCCGTGCATGGTATAGGGTACGGGGCTCCCTGAGTTCCGTGCTGGCCGTCCGCCGAAAAGAGCATGATCTGACCGATGGTCAAGTCAGCGGGAGGGCGATGCTGCTCCTGCTCGCGGTCGGCCTGCCGTTTGTCCCTCAAGTATGCGGTGAAGTGTCCCGATTGAATGATCTCTTCGATGTAGTCCCTGAGTTGCTTGAAATCCTCCGTGGCGTGGCCCAGTGTCCGGTGGAAAGCACAGTAAGGGCCCCGGGTTCTCTTCGCGGCCTGACGCGGGTTCGGAGGGAACTTGAAGAACCCCTCGTTCTGGGCCTCCTCTAGCAATACTGCGAGGGAGACGTTGAGGGGGGTATACTCCTGGAACTTCGGGTGATAGGGCTGCTGATGCTCCGGCCTCTCCTCCCGAGCCCTCTTCTTCTGGTCGGATCGTTCTGCTCGGGGAAGGTTTGCATTCACCTCGGATTCCAGCTGAACCTCGCGCTCGGTCCACGTCTTGACCTCGGCCATGGTCTTGGGTTGTGCCAACGCGAAGGAGCGTAACCACTCCTTGTGCCTCAGACCAGATCTGAGCGTCGTGATGACGGTCATGTCCCGGTACCCGGGGACCTCGAGAAGGGCGTTGTAGAAGCGGGTGATGTAGGCCTTGAATGTCTCATTGTTCCTACTCTTAACCATGAAGAGGTAGTCGACCGTGTGCTTCTGCCGACGGTTACCAACGAAGTGGCCGAGGAACTGAGTAGCCAGCTCGTCGAAGGTCAAGATCGAGCGGGGCTCGAGCCTCCGGAACCAGTCCCGACCTGCGCGGATGAGGGTGGCCGGGAAGGCCCTGCACTGGGCGGCGTCGGAGTAGTCCTGGAAGGTCATCCCCGCGGTGAAAGCGTCCAAATGGTCCTTCGGGTCGGTTTTCCCGTCGAACAGAGAGACCTTTGGGGGCTTGTTGCGCGAGGAGACGTGGACGGCGAGCAATCCCTCGGTGAATGGCTTTGTGAGTGAATCGGAGGCGTACTTAGCCCCGTCACTCGAAAGGTGAGCCTCTCGGCGCATGCCCTCGATCTTCTTCTCGAGGGCGTCGAGTCGACCATGGTATCCCGAGGAATCGGCGCCTTGGGATCCCTGGCCTCTGCTGCGGGTGACCTGCGTTTGGGAGCAGCCCCGATTCCTCTCGATGGGGTGCCTCAGATCCCTGGGCGAGGTGGCTCTCGAGCCGCCGATGTGAACCCCTTCTATGCGGCCCCGCCGAGGGGGGTGGTGTCGATCATGCCTGTGGACAGGCGAGGTGACTGACATCTCCTCAGGGGGATAAGTGTCGTGAGGAGGCTCGAAGCGAGGCGTTCTGGCGGCGGACCTTGGTGTGGAGCCGTAGGGCGCCCAACGGGCCTCAGGGAGTACCGGCGCGAGAGATCTGTGGCCAGGAGTCGTATCCTGCTGGTGGTCAGCCATCCCGACGGGGGCAGAGCCTTCTGGAGGCGGTGAAGCGGCGATCTGGGGCCAGGCCTGGCCGCTTGGACGCGGACGAGCGCCTCCAAGAGGAACTGTAGCCGATCTATCCGGCTGGCGAGGGCGTTGATGATGGTCGCTGGAGGAGGCTCATCCATGCCTTCGGTGAGTGGAAAGCGGCGGCTGGTACCGGGATCTTCACGATGGTTGCTTGCCATGCGGATGGAGATCGGAAGGCCAACTTTGTTTTTGTGGAGTTTGGTTTCCCACAGACGGCGCCAACTGATGGAGGTCCTTTTCGGGTCTCCATCAAATATTGTCTTTCGTTGATCTCCCGGTGGATTTTGGTGGTGATCTTCTGTTGCGTGTGGATCTCAATGGGTTTTGGTGCGATTGGTGATTTGAGGAGTGTTTCCTCCAATCAGAGCAAAACTCTGTTCAAATTCCAAGACGGGAAATAAAGCAACGCTTCCGTTTCCCCCAATCAGAGCAAGGCTCTGTTTTAAAATTTAAACTTTAAAAAATAAAGGAAGCAACGCTTCAGATCACTTGCGCTCTGCGCTGCGCGACACGTGTCAGCGCAGTTGCGCTGCTCTCTGCGCTGAGTGACACGTGTCAGCGCAGTTGCGCTGCGCTCTGCGCTACGCGACACGTGTCAAGCGCAGGTGCGCTTGCGCCAATTGCGCCAGCATTTAAACAATAAATTATTTAATTAATCATTATTAAAATTCTAGAAAAATCTTTCCAATCTTGTTAAAAACAAGAAGATTGCCTTCTGTAAAACAGAAGCCCTAGGATCAAAGATCCAACGGTGGGGAAATATCCCAAAATCAATCAGAGAAAGATCTCTATAACCAACCTAACAAACTAATTGACCCTATATAAAGTGTTAGTGTTTATGCCCTAGAAGGCCATTACTGTATCATACTAGTTTGTATATTACTTAATGGAAGCTTGGGATATTCACAGTTATATTGACAGTCTTGCTAAAAATGGTAGTATGCTACTTGGTTTGTGTCTACTTTAATATGTGCATATGTTTCTTGTAACGTATCGCTTATACATATTAGTAGAGCCCTTAGGATCTTTGCTTGATTACCATCGTTGTGATGGCAGTCATACTAGTAGGGGCTGGGTAGTCTATAAGCAACATCCTATACAGGTCCCTAGTCGTAGGATTATCGAGACAGGGCATCGATACTCCGGAGTAGACTAGTGTGTACGCTTCTCATCCCAGTTGGGGAGATGGTCTGTCCCACAGCCATCAGTACGTCGTACTGGAGATAGTATACAGGTGCTCGTTAGGTTACGGGTACACCGGACGGGACTCGCAGGGAACTGTTGGTTGGTATTATGCCCGTCGTCAGTTAACAGTTCTCAGGTGACATGAGTACTGCATAGTCCGCAGACTTGACACTGCTACTTCGCCTCGAGTGTGTCCCATTGTTCTTAGATTGCTACCCTACCACGGCTCAAAGGAGTCGTGCAAACAGGTAGCAGTTGGGTGCAGTCCCGAGCATTTGGAGGCAGTAGCGGTTAGACAGGATCCGTCTCTCTCGGTATTGGGAGTTGACATCGCGCTGTGTCAGAGAGCCATTACGCAAAGTCCCTGGCCAGGGCAAGCGAGATTTACTGGTAGGTTTTCCAGTAGTTTCTCAAGGTGTAATGGGCTACGCTCCGACACGACTTATACCGCTATTAGCGGACTGACCCTTGCCCCTCTTAGGCCCGATATGCGATAGTCCTAGACGAACAGACCGGACTGTACGGAGATTGTCACAGCAGGCTCAGTAGGAGTTCGGATGGGTTTCCTCATCGGCCTTCTTATCGACATCTACCTGGGGACCGTTACGTACAGCTAGTGTCGCTTGCGGTCTGTGGTTAAACCCACTGCCAGCGTAGTGTCGAGTCTTTAGAGTCCCACACAGAGAGTTTCCCTGCTTCGGGTGAAACGATATAGAGGTCGTATGGTTTTATGACAAGGGTTCGGACGCATACGTGTGTTTACGCACGTACGACGTTCGGACAGTTTTTACTAGTCGGCTTTGGTTTAAGCCAGATTCTAGTATCGGATTATTGGATTTATACAGTCTAAAGTTTTTCCGTGTTTTCACGGATAGGAGGGGCGTTCTCGTAATTTGTCGGGAAGCTTCTAGAAGCATGGTGACTTGGGGGTTAAGGTGGCATTTGCATTAATTGGATAAATGAGTCATGGTGTGATTCATACATGGAGTTGATGAATCATTTATGATTTATATGACTCATGTGATGAATCACTTAGTGTATTAATGAAACATGATGATATATCATTATTTGTTATTCATTTAATTATATGATATGTTTCATATATACACAAATGATTTCATTCATCCAAAAGGAATCTCATTCTCACCTTCTCTCTCCTCAAGCTCTGTCTCTTCAAACCCTAACCCTAACCTCTCATGTGTTGAGATCAAGGGTTAGCTAGACTAATACATCCATAATCCAACTCTATATCACCTAGGTTGCTTAGATTAGTACTTTGAGTAACCTAGTTACCTCAAGTTAGAGGTTAAGCTTGGAGTAGGAGCTCTCGGGTGGATCGTCTTTGACTCGAGGAGGCCGTTGAGGTGCCGACGTTCCAAAGAGCCTACAAGGAGTGGAGGACAGTGATGAAGACCCGAAGGACAAGTAACGTGAAGTATAACTTCGAATCAGAGTAGTTAAACCTTTCGTAGTTTGCTAGTAATGGTTTAGATACGATTCATGCGCTCAAGTCCGTGTTACGAAGCTTTGATAATAGTTTTTCATATATTCCGCCTCCCCGCAAGTTCGTGGGGTGCGTGACATAGACTTACATAAAGGCCCCTAGACTCTAAGTCTTAGATATACAGAAAACTCCTCTAAAAATTTTGAGAAGAACTCGAAGAGAAAAAGGTAAGCCTTTGAAAAAAAAGAAGAATTTCTTCTAAAAAGATCAATGATCTAAGAACAAGATCAAGATCTTCAATAAAAACAAAAAGATCAATAAAAGATCCAATCACAAAAAAATTAAAAGAGAAGTAATTTACTTCATTAGATCTTTTGATCTATATAAAGGCATTGCCTTTTGATGAACCATCGGTTCTTGATCTTGAGGTAGAACCTCTTCAGAACGAGAAAAAACTTGTTTCTTTGATCTAAATTGGATCAAGGTGCGCTCTGCGCTATTGTACAGTGCCTTGCACTCTTGATTTGCGCTGTTGCGCTCCTTGGACTAGCGCAACTCACCAGAGAGCGCCACGTGTCAATCTGCGCCTTACGCTCCTAAAAACATAGCACTGCGCTCTTGGGTTGGCGCACTGCACCAGAGCGCGCCACGTGTCAGCAGCGCACTAGCGCAGTGCACTGGCGCAGCGCACTGCGCTAACAGACTTGCGCTCACCAGAGCGTGACACGTGTCACCTCCACATGCGCTGATGCCTTGCGCTCATTAATTGGCGCAAAGCGCCTGACAAGCCACGTGGCGCACTGTCAGAACATTAAATGCTATGCATTATTAAAGAAGGGCAGAGCCCAATTAAGAAGCCTAACATGCCTAATAAAAATGCCATGCATTTAAATATAAAGCTCAATGTTGTGCATTATTTAAAAAAGGGTAGAGCCCAAGCAAAGGCCTAGACAGGCCAATCATGAACAAAATATTAGACATTTTTCTAACTGGACTTAACCCAATTCTGGCCATAAGTCCTCAAATTAAATTGAACCGAGCACAACTGCTCTCTCAAATCAATTTACACCCGGTTCAAGGGTACATCTCTGAACTCCTCTGATATTTGTCGTTGTAATCCTTCAACGTCGTCAGAGAGGTGACGGGTCCCGACAACCATATATTGCTACGGACTGTGGGGTCCTTAAACTCATGGACTATAACGTCCTTAAACCAAAAATTCGTCCCCAAAATGGGAATGTTGGACCACTATGTCCCTAAACTGGCACTGGACCACTATGTCCTTAAACTAGAACAATAGAGCCCAAATACTCTTTTGTCGGATCCAAACGATCCTGTTAAGATGATCTTAGTATCAAATTAGACTAACGTATCCTTAACAAACGTTTGAGTTGATCTTAGCCTCAAATATGGCTAACGTGTCCTTAAACCAATATTCGTCCCCAAAATGGGAATGTTGGACCACCATGTCCCTAAACTGGCGATGGACCACCATGTCCCTAAACTGGCAATGGACCACCATGTCCTTAAACTGGAAATCGAGCCCCCAAATGCTCTCTTGTCGGATCTAAACGATCCCGTTAAGTTGATCTTAGTCTCAAATTAGACTAACGTATCCTTAACAAACGTTTAAGTTGATCTTAGCCTCAAATATGGCTAACGTATCCTTAAACCAAAACCCCAAACCCAAATCTAAGAAAATACGGATTTGGACTAATCCACGTCCTACGGGCGACAATACAAATTAGTCTCCGTATACAATCCACGGGCAACCACAAACAAAACAAACACCCATGACACGAAGTGACCATCTGGAGAAGGAAAAAGTTGTTACCGCGATGCGGTAGCGTAATTAACTGTAGAGGCTTGCGCCTGCAGGGAAGAGCGTCCCCACAATCAAAAACCCCTCGAACGAGGGGGAATCTGACGAAGTCTGCTATATCGGCCGCATCCGTTTAAACCTTCGATGCATAGTGCCATAAATCAACTTGGCATCTTCGGAGAGGTGGACGGATAGCACCAATTAGCATCTGCCCCGAATTTCAGGCAAGATGTTCACCGTGTCTCCGCCGCGTCTTTCGGAGGGGAACAGATTCTGGCACGCCCGGTGGGACCTTTTCCTCTTTCCACTCCACACTTCGTGTGTCGTGTTCGCGAACAAATCGCGGTTTGCTGTGGTTGCCTGTGGATTCGAGGTACTTAGATTTGGTGTCTTGCTCCGTGCAGAAAACAGAAGACCAATGGCTTCAAACTGCAACTGCAACTCTCGCTCCGTCCTTACTGGAGGAGTGACATACGGGCCCCAAGCGGCCTCTCTTTTCAAGATGCCAGTGAAGAAGGTAACTCAAGCCACCACTGGACTATTCTTCGGGACCATGCTCCCACCGATGAGCTTCAATACCCCAATGACGTCACAAGAAACTCCAAAGAAGTCGGTCTTTGATCGGCTTACAACTACCGTGGCCCCTCTCAACGGGTCGCCCAACTCCACTGCCTTGGTTTTTAACAGACTAGGCCAGAGCTCCAACGGGCCCATGAAGAAGCCTGCAATACCAGAAGGCGTTATCCCGAAGCGGATAACCAACCCTGCTCCCGTTCCAGGCAAAATCACCAAGGTTGCTTCCCCTACTCGGAAGTCTGCTTTCGATCGGTTGGCCGTCCCTATTAAACGGACGTCGGGCTTTAAATGGCTGATAACAGCGAATTCTGACCAACACAGGGGGCATGAGGAGGTCACCCCTGCGGCTGAACCAATACCATCCGCGCGACATACTCGCCGTCGTCACTGGCGCCGAGTATGGAAGGCTGGGGGCAGCTCTCCTTCTGGATTTACTCCACCAGCTCCAACGGTGGGGATCGATGCTGCTGTTCCAACCGAGAACAGCTTTGAACTGCTCAACAAGGTGCGCAGAAACTCTCCTACTGCAGTGCTGAAGAGAACTCCTTCACCTGTGGGGAATGATACAGAGAACAAACCGGAGCAACCTCCTCAGCGGCTATCCTCCAAAATTTATAAAGTCTGGCGACAGGTCCAGGAATCGGTGATTAACCAGGACTACTCTCGCCGGCCAAAAAAGCTCAAAGCTCATCAAGAAAAGAGCCATCTCGTGGTAACACAGAAGACGTCAGCCGGCTGGGTGCCCACTGCAACGGCTCCCTCAACATCAACTGCTCAAAGAAGAAGGAGGCCAAGGAAAGCCCTTACGAATACGGCAGAACGTAAAGACGCCGAGACCAAATGCCCCAAGACTAGGGGCATAAAGGTCCATACTGTTTATATGGCTTCCGGAAAGGAGGAAGGCTGTGCTTCGACGGGTCACCGACCGCTCACCCGATCCGTGATAAAAGCCCAGGAGCAACAACAGAAGCTTCAAGAGATGATGACTGCAATGGCCGCACTTACCGGGCCAAAAGAAAGCTCGGAAGCATCACTAGAGCAACGTCATGAACAAGAAACCGATGTTGACTTCTTACGCAGAGTCCTCGAAAAGGACAAAGAAGCCGCAGAGCAACCGGCTAATATAAAACAAACGGCGCTCCTCTTCCAAGATATGGTAGGGATGATGTTACAACCGGACCCTCCAGCTGAAGACCCTCCAATCATTGTTGGAGACGACAAAGAAGAGACATCTAATCCTCCGCCGGCTCTTTCAGCGGCCAAGGAGGAAACCATTTCCAAAGCTGCACTAGACGACTATATAGCTCAGCAGATACGAGTTCATCAGGCAAATGAAGCAGCTGGGCAAATTGTTAGAACCGGACGACCCTACCCGGGCTGGTATGACCAAATCAGTTACCCGCCGGGATATACGATCCCTAAGTTTCATGTGTACAAGGGGACTGGGAATCCACATCAGCACGTCGCTCAATTCAGGGCCTTATGCGGCAACACTGGAGGCGACGACAAACTGCTGCTTCACCAATTCGTCGGCAGCTTGGCAGAAACGGCCTTTGAATGGTATTCGGAGCTACCTAACGACTCTGTCAAAACATTTGCGGAGATGGAGCTGCTGTTTACACAGAGATTTGCAAGCGCTAGCGAGCGCACCCCGATAACAGCACTAATTAATGCCAGGGTGAAGCCAGGCGAGATTTGGGTCCAATACGCAATACGGTGGCGGAATCTGTGGTCGAAATACGAACAGCGTATCGAAGAAGCACCTGCGGTAGGCATGTTCGTGGGCACTCTTGATCCGCAAGCAACCATCTCGCAATTCATGATGTTCTTCAAGCCGACCACGTTCCAGGCTTTAATTGATAAGTTAGCCCAGATGGATCAAATGGGTCACAGATCGTCTCCTCCGAAGCCGGAACCCCGAAACGACAAGGGTAAAGGGAAGGCGACCTTTATTGCGAACACCCAATAGCAGCCCAGTGCCCCAAAGCTAGCGGATCAACTGGAAGAGAAATGGCGGTATTATAATGAGAAAATGAAGCGCCCTTACTCCTTCCCGCGGGATAAAACGAAGAGGCTGTTCGAGCTGGCGATGCGCAATAGGCTTATCTATCTCCCGAATCCAAGGAGACCACAGCAACCCAGCGAGGTGAATAATCCCAATTATTGCCCTTACCACCAAACGGTAAGTCACCCGATCAAGGATTGCTTCGTCTTTAAGGGATGGATCGAGGATCAGTACCTACAAGGCAAGTTCGCATTATCCGAAAACTGGAAGGTGAACCCGCCACAACCTCATGCTCCTAAGAAGGTGGGCACGCTGGGGGCATCGTGCTCTTTTATAAAAGAAGCTCCATGGGAGGCCGCTCTTTCAGCCAAGACGAAAAGGATACTGAAAGATCTTCACACATGCCCGGCAATCAGGTGGAAAAATCCACTGGAACCCGAGGTCGTAGAAGGGATGCTAAAGGCGCGCCCAACTCCAAAGATCAGTGGTGATAGCCAAAGCTCGCACACCCAGCCGTCAAAGTCTTCGAAAAAGAATAAGAAGACCAAAAAGCCCGTGAAGCCGACACCAAGGGATCGCAAGTTATCACGTTTGGAAGCGATGCTGATGAAGAAGTCGCCCTCAGCCCTCTCTTCAAGGAATCTACCTCCGGCACAAAACATGTGAAGATTTGCGGCAAAATTTAGCTGCGTAATCATACGTTAACCTATGACCGAAACGTCGTTAAACTACTACCAACCCGCGGCATCCCCAGGCTGACATGGTGTTAAAAAAAAGGTATGTCCATAAGAAAAATGGGCACGGATGAAAACCCGAAAGGGCTCCGTGAGTAAAAACAGCAGGGCTACCGGCGAGTCTTTGTGAAAACCTGAAAGGGCGCAACCTCGTTAGAAAAAAGAATAAAAAAAAGAAAACGGTATGTCCATAAGCAAAATGGGCACGGATGAAAACCCGAAAGGGCTCCATGAGTAAAAACAGCAGGGCTACCGGCGAGTGTTTGTGAAAACCCGAAAGGGCGCAACCTCGTTAAAAGACACTTACATGGTCCTCTTGACCTTGTAAGGAGAAACCACCCGCGTGAGATCCTTACGACTCATAAGGGAGCAACACACTTAGGGATCCTCACGATTCCTAAGGAGAAATTACACTTGCGAGATCCTCACGACTCGTAAGGAGAACTCTCTTATGAGACCCTTACGGCTCATAAGATTTGAAAGTCTTAAGTTACAGAGACCTGAACCTGTTCGTAAGCAACCCCCACAACCTCCAATACTGCCTTACAAGTGGCTCAATACTGACCCATGTATACAATTCACGGGCGTGAATAAACATTTCCCCAGCAAAGTCCCACCCGTGACTAGGGATATGTCTATATAGTGAACAACCCTTGTAAGTCCTCTCGACTTATAAGGAGAAAACACTCTTGTAGGATCCTTACGACTTATAAGAGAACATACACTTAGGAATCCTCACGATTCCTAAAGAGAAAACACACTTACGAGATCCTCACGACTTGTAGGGAGAAATACCTTTGTGAGACCCTTATGGCTCACGAAGTCAAAAGCCTTAGTCGACAGGATCCTAACCCTGTTTACTAAGCCACCTTTGTTCAATATCGACAGAGGCAAATGATGATTCGCTCCTGGCAACATCCCAGTTGTAGCGGTGCTGATGCCAAAATCGGTGTCTAATCCCAAGCTTGCGGCGAAAAGACAGCAAGCCACACATGCATACGAAATAGCCGAAATGATGGGACAACTTGCAACAAAATCAGCAAGTAAAAATGTATGCATGCAAAATATCCGAAATGATTGGGCAACCCGCAATAAAAAGCAGCGAGTAAAAATAAAATAAATAGCCGAAATGATTGGGCACCGCGAAAAATAGCCGAAAGGATTGGGCAATCACGACCTTCGCGATATAAAAGCTGAAATGATAGAGCATCGCGGAAAGAAATAAAAATATATATATAAATAAAACTTTTGCCCTATAGGGGAGATCGCATCGATCCCTGTATACAATCCAGGGGCACAAACAAAGAGGGAACCATACCTTCCCAACAGGCTCCACCAGAAAGCGAAGCCAAATCTCGACGGTTCGTAGACAACCCAGAGACAACCTCGACATTTGTCGCAATATTGCAGACATAATGTCAATAGACGAAGCAAAAAGAGATCCCTAGCTTCAGGGTCTTGACGGCAACTCATATAAAACCTGAAAGACAATCGGAGATCATCTCACACCAGCGCGGAGTGGTCACCACCTCGACGTTCGTCTCGATACAGCAGACGAGATGTCACCCCAGCGTTCTTCCTCCATCAGGATTCAAACGCGATAATCAAGTAACGGAGCCACGGCAAAATCCCTAGTTCCAAACCTCGACGGTTCACCAACAACCTAGAGACAACCGCAGCGTTCGTCTAGATACAGCAGACGCAACGCCAAAAGCAAATGAAGCAAAGGCCAAATTCCTAGCTTCAGGGTCTTAACGGCAAGTCATATAAAGCCTGAAAGACAATCGGAGATCATCTCGCACCAGTGCGGAGTGGTCACCACCTCGACGTTCGTCTCGATACAGCAGATGCAACGCCAAAGCAAATGAAGCAAAGGCCAAATTCCTAGCTTCAGGGTCTTGACGGCAAGTCAAATAAAGCCTGAAAGACAATCGGAGATCATCTCGCACCAGCGCGGAGTGGTCACCACCTCGACGATCGTCTCGATACAGCAGATGAGATGTCACCCCAGCGTTCTTCCCCCAGCAGGATTCGGACACGCCAAAGTAAATGAAACAAAAGCCAAATTCCTAGCTTCAGGGTCTTGACGGCAAGTCATATAAAGCCTGAAAGACAATCGGAGATCATCTCGCACCAGTGCGGAGTGGTCACCACCTCGACGTTCGTCTCGACACAGTAGACGCAATGCCAGCAAACAAAGCGAAGGCCAAATTCCTAGCTTCAGGGTCTTAACGGCAAGTCATATAAAGCCTGAAAGAAAATCGGAGATCATCTCGCACCAGTACGGAGTGGTCACCACCTCGACGTTCGTCTCGACACAGCAGACGCAACTTCACCAAAAGGAGCCACGGCAAAATCCCTAGTTCCAAACCTCGACGGTTCACCAGCAACTTAGACACAACCGCGACATTCGTCTCGATACAGCAGACGCAATGCCAGCAAACGAAGCAAGGGCCAAATTCCTAGCTTCAGGGTCTTAACGGCAAGTCATATAAAATCAGAAAGACTATCGGAGATCATCCCACACCAGCACGGAGTGGTTATGACTCATCGGGGCTCTCCTGAATGAGCCTAACCTCAAGTAAAAAGCGGCATGACAAAATTCCTAACGCTTGCTCTTCCGACGGTCAAACTTCCTAGGAGGATTGCTTGAAGACGTCTTGTCCAGCCCCCGAAGGGATCAGAGACACGACAGTTGCAAGGCTACTCAAACAGCAAGATTGCCTATCGAGGAATACATCAGCCAACGCGACGGTACGACGGACAAAACCCTAAGTACCACAGACCCTAACGGACCTCTGTCGTAAAGAGCAGAGGTTAACTGTGACGTTAGGATATTCTTGCGAGAACTGCTCGATTCGTCTCGACTCATGAGGAAATTAGTGTCTTTACGAGAACTTCTTGATTCGTCTCGACTTGTGAGATAAAGCCTTAGGCAGCGGGGATTAAAAAACCTGTTTCCTAAGCACTGGGACCCTGCGGGTCGATCCAAAATGGACTCTTGCATACGATCCACGGGTCACACTCTCCAAAGTCCAATCTCGACAAGGAGGGAAACAACCGCTTACGGGTCCTCTCGACTCGTAAGAGGGAAAATTCTCTTATAAGATCCTTACGACTTATAAGAGAAAACGCACTTAGGAATCCTCACGATTCCTAAGGAGAAAATACACCTACGAGATCCTTTCGATCCGTAGGGAGAAAAGTCTTTGTGAGACCCTCACGGCTCATAAAGTTGAAAAGCCTTAGGCAGCAGAGCTGAACCTGCCTCCTAAGCCATCACTACCTTACCAAGAGCCTAAGACCGACAGCTATACGCTATCTACAAAAATCACTTGACAAACAACACAGCAAAGGGAAGAGAGCGACAGAAAGAACGTCCGATTTGTATTTGATTAAGCGTTTGAGACATACCCATTCATGCATGTGCAAAAGATTTAGTGCGCGAAACAAGACAAGCTGAAATGAGAAATTTTCCCTTCATATTGCAAAAGGTTCTTAAAATTATAAAGAAATAAACAAAGACATTATCCAGATGGTTACAATGGCAAAACCTCAAATCCAGGACATGGATTGAGGAACTCAAAAGTGACATTGTCCAGAACTTTCCAAGCCTGGCAAACCATCCTAGTGTGCTTCCTTTCACGAGCACGGGTGTCGGGTCCCCACTGATGTCCTCCACCCTCCGATAGACAGCAAGAATGGCGGACTGTTGAAAGGCCTGGTGCAAGAGATCGACAAGATTGTCTCGCCGTCTCTTCGAGATTAAGTTCATCAGATACACCGAGTGCACCTTATCCTCAGCGGCATCCAATGCTCCAAGTGGCACGCCGGTACAGAATAAAGGGAGCGCTTCCCAGATCGCTCCCACGATAAGCTTCAGGAGAGAGGAACGCCGAGGAAGCAGTTGACCATTGTATGCGTCGAAGCGACTCATGATTTCAGCACACTCGGCGTTGGTGAACTCTCGATTCTGAGAACGGCCGAGTCGGCGGATGTCCCCGTAAGAGATAATTTCGTCGAGATCGTACATGTGGGCGTCCATTACTCCTGTAAAAGAAAATCAACAAAATTATCAGACAGACTAATTAAGTAAGATGATATAATTCATCAAAACATAAAATGCCATCTTTAACCTCCAAGATCCATGAAAAACTCTTAAGAGTTCTTCTATATGATTTGGAAGGAGCAAACCTCCATTAATGAATTAAGAAAAAGCAAGAAAAATCCTTTTAGGGAGCAAAGCTCTATTAATGGAACCCTTCTCTTTAGTTCTCTTTAGATCCCTGGAGCAAAGCTCTTCTAGTGAAACCCTAAATAGGTTTTTTTAAGATCAGGGATCTATTAAGAGTAAGGCTCTTAAAATTAATTTAATTTAATCTAATTTAATTCTTACCTAAAAATTCTCTAGAGTTCTAACTCATAAAAGTTCTTGAAAACAAGAGCAAGGCTCTGGATAAAATTCTCAAGGAGGAGATGAAAATCATCTAAGGGACCAAAGATCCTATTTATAGGCATTGAGAGCCGTTTCAACTTCCAAAAGTTGGCGCAACAGTTGGAATTCTGCCACCGCTGCGCTCACGTCTGGGGCCACGTAAGCGCAACGGTGGGGGGGCATTTGTTTCTCCCAATCAGAGCAAAGCTCTGTTCAAATTCCAAGACGGAAAATGAAGCAACGCTTCCGTTTCCCCAATCAGAGCAAGGCTCTGTTTTAAAATTTAAACTTTAAAAAATAAAGAAAGCAACGCTTCAGATCACTTGTGCTCTGCGCTGCGCGACACGTGTCAGCGCAGTTGCGCTGCGCGACACGTGTCAACGCAGTTGCGCTGCGCGACACGTGTCAAGCGCAGGTGCGTTTACGCCAACTGCGCCAGCATTTAAACAATAAATTATTTAATTAATCAGAATTAAAATTATAGAAAAATCTTTCTAATCTTGTTGAAAACAAGAAGATTGCCTTCTGTAAAACAGAAGCTCTAGGATCAAAAATCCAACGGTGGGGAAATATCCCCAAATCAATCAGAGAAAGATCTCTATAACCAACCTAACAAACTAATTGGCCCTATATAAAGGCCCCTAGACTCCAAGTCTCAGATATACAGAAAACTTCTCTAAAAACTTTGAGAAGAACTCGAAGAGAAAAAGGTAAGCCTTTGAAAAAAAAGAAGAAGAATTTCTTCTAAAAAGATCAATGATCTAAGAACAAGACCAAGATCTTCAATAAAAAGAAAAAGATCAATAAAAGATTCAATCACAAAAAAATTAAAAGAGAAGTAATTTACTTCATTAGATCTTTTGATCTATATAAAGGCATTGCCTTTTGATGAACCATCGGTTCTTGATCTTGAGATAGAACCTCTTCAGAACGAGAAAAAACTTGTTTCTTTGATCTAAATTGGATCAAGGTGCGCTCTGCGCTATTGTACAGTGCTTTGCACTCTTGATTTGCGCTGTTGCACTCCTTGGACTGGCGCAAGTCATCAGAGAACGCCACGTGTCAATCTGCGCTTTGCGCTCCTAAAAACAGAGCACTGCGCTCTTGGGTTGGCGCACTGCACCAGAGCGCGCCACGTGTCAGCAGCGCACTGGCGCAGCGCACTGCGCTAACAGACTTGCGCTCACCATAGCGTGACATGTGTCACTTCCACATGCGCTGGGGCCTTGCGCTCATTAATTGGCGCAAAGCGCCTGACAAGCCACGTGGCGTACTGTCAGAACATTAAATGCTATGCATTATTAAAGAAGGGCAGAGCCCAACTAAGAAGCCTAACAGGCCTAATATAAATGTCATGCATTTAAATAAAAAGCCCAATGCTGTGCATTATTTAAAAAAGGGCAGAGCCCAAGCAAAGGCCTAGACAGGCCAATCATGAACAAAATGTTAGACATTTTTCTAACTGGACTTAACCCAATTCTGGCCATAAGTCCTCAAATTAAATTGAACCGAGCACAACTGCTCTCTCAAATCAATTTACACCCGGTTCAAGGGTACATCTCTGAACTCCTCTGACATTTATCGTTATAATCCTTCAACGTCGTCAGAGAGGTGACGGGTCCCGACAATCATATATTGCTACGGACTGGGGGGTCCTTAAACTCATGGACTATGACGTCCTTAAACCAATATTCGTCCCCAAAATGTGAATGTTGGACCACTATATCCCTAAACTGGCACTGGACTACTATGTCTAAACTAGAACAATAGAGCCCAAATGCTCTTTTGTCGGATTCAAACGATCCTGTTAAGCTGATCTTAGTCTCAAATTAGAGTAACGTATCCTTAACAAACGTTTAAGTTGATCTTAGACTCAAATATGGCTAACGTGTCCTTAAACCAATATTCGTCCCCAAAATGGGAATGTTGGACCACCATGTCCCTAAACTGGCGATGGACCACCATGTCCCTAAACTGGAAATCGAGCCCCCAAATGCTCTCTTGTCGGATCTAAACGATCCCTTAAGTTGATCTTAGTCTCAAATTAGACTAACGTATCCTTAACAAACGTTTAAGTTGATCTTAGCCTCAAATATGGCTAACGTATCCTTAAACCAAAACCCCAAACCCAAATCTAAGAAAATACGGATTTGGACTAATCCACGTCCTACGGGTGACAACACAAATTAGTCTCCGTATACAATCCACGGGTAACCACAAACAAAACAAACACCCACGACACGAAGTGACCATCTGGAGAAGGAGAAAGTTGTTACCGCGATGCGGTAGCGTAATTAACTGCAGGGGCTTACGCCTGCAGGGAAGAGCGTCCCCACAATCAAAAACCACTCGAACGAGGGGGAATCTGACGAAGTCTGCTACATTGGCCGCATCCGTTTAAACCTTCGATACATGGTGCCATAAATCAACTTGACATCTTCGGAGAGGTGGACGGATAGCACCAATTAGCATCTGCCCCGAATTTCAGGCAAGACGTTCACCGCGTCTCCGCCGCGTCTTTCGGAGGGGAACAAGGAGTTCAGCGCCGAGTACCTGCAAAGAAGTCCCGGAATGGTTTGGTACCACCGAGGGCCCACCATCTTCATCGTTATCATCTAAGATGTGGGTACACCAAATTTCATATGATTCTACAACCTTTTCACCGTTGATTTAGCAATGTAAAAAGTTCTATTGTAGGTAAACCGTTAATTTTGAACCCACTAAATCAACGGTGAAAAAATTATAGAATCATATGAAATTTGGTGTACCCGCATCTTAGATGATAACGATGAAGATGATAGGTGTCGATCGTCGGAAATAATAAGGAAGGATGTATTTTTTCGACGCCATAGAAGGAAATTCCCTCCCTCTTTCCTCTATTAACCTCTCAATAAAATATAGTAAATACAAAACCAATTTAATCTTCTGCTAGTGTAAAAGTTACCTACAACAAGCCCCCGTTCTTAATTTTTGGGAACAGCAATATGAATCTCTTTTATCCATTATGCTAGGTTAAAAACCATCACCTCGATTAAGTAAACAAATCGATTAAGTAAACAAGTAACACGTCGCCTTTTATTTGAACTTGCCTAACCCACGAACACAACACACATACGCATTCGGGACCGACAAATTTATTTTGAAAGCGTTAATATCCATGTTCGTTTAGATTTATCTCCATCTCTAATTATGCAACTAACTACAATTTGTTACATATTCTAACCGGAACATTGATCGATCTCCGCCGCACATGACCAGACCATCTCATTCGATTCCTTCTCAACTTATACTCTATGGAAGCTAAAAATGAATATATACTCATTAAAAGACAGAGGGCATGTTGCCACATAATACTCTAAAGTCTCGACCATGCTGCATTTATATATCTTATTGTTTATTTATCTACTTGCGCTAAAATAACCTTAAAAAATTGCACTTTATCCTCACACAGGATAATGGTCTTAATGCTCTTGCTTACATGAAAATCCTTTAAGGAATATTCTAGAAGAAGGTTGTTGGGGTCAAAATTTGCACCCCCGGTTGACTGAGTCAAAGTCAAGGTCAACCCCAAGCTAGATGGGCCCAAGCCCATGTCAAACGGGTCCATGCCCAAGTCGAGCCCGCGGCCAGCCTCCTCCATGCCAAAATATAGATCATGTAACAAATAAATTTTATGTATTTTTTTATGCATGAATGTATACAAAATAGGCATAAAGCCAAATTTTTGTAAAGCCCATGGCTTATGTGCAAAAAGAAATAGCACATGAGCCATGGGATGGGCAAAATGCCATTTTGTAAAGCCCAAGGGGCTATATGTAAATATGTAAGTCTATATAAGGCAACATGATGATGAATAAAGAGACACTTTTCATTCCCCTCAAAAAAAAAACTAGGGTTTGTGCCTCCTTCCCCTCTCTCAAGAGTCTAAAACCCTCTTCCTTTTTTTTTGAATTAAATCAAGAGTTTAACTCTCCCTTTCTAAAAAATAAATAGTTCCTCACCACAAAACCTATGAAGAGGAGCTCGGATCTCCAATCAGATCTCAAAAAGGAGGGACTTTTAAGTGTTACCCCTCTTTCTCCAAGATCCTGCCGATCAAGAGGAGAAAGAAGGAGACTCGTCCCCAAAATCTAACTTTGGACTGACCCAAGGCTCAAAAGAAGAGCCAATGATTCATAGGAGTTTAACTCCTTTCTAGATTTGTGGGAGTTTAACTCCATAAATTAATTTCTTATTAGGAGTTTAACTCCTAAAATCGCCTTGGGAGTTCAACTCCCCAGCCTAGGGGCTAGGCCCCTTTTCGCAGGTGTTTTCCCGTGGTCACGTGTGCCCACGTGACCCTGAGGCGCCAAGGCGCCCATCGGTCACGTGTGCGCACGTGACCCCGGGGCGCCAAAGCGCCCATCGGTCACGTGTGCGCACGTGACCCCGAGAGCGTCAAGGCGCCCATCTGTCACGTGTGCACACGTGACCTTCGGGACGCCAAGGCGTCCATCGGTCACGTGTGCCCACGTAACCCCGGGTTTTAAGGCGCCCATGTACGTCCATATGCCACACGCGCGGCCCTTGAACGCCATTTCCTTTTTTTTATTTTATTTTATTTATATATACACACACATACTCCACACTAAATATACCTTCCCCGTTAGAAAAAAAATTCTAACGGGGCGCTGCCCCGCACCCCGCAAGGGGGCTGCTAGCCCCCTTGACCCCCAGCCCGCTATCCGGGTAGCGGGACCCCCGTAAAAACTCTGCGGGGCCCCCAATATTCCCAAAATCCTTTCAAAACACAACACTGCACGTTGAGTTCGCATGACCAGTTTAACCCGTTAATCGGAGGTTCCCTCGCTCCAAAGGCGGGGGGTAATTAACGGCAGCTTAGTCCGCGGCTGCCGGAGATTCGGATCCCCACAATCAATAAACCCCAGCCTACCCTGGGCAGGGGGGATCTGTAATGCGCCCGACAAGCGCGCGCGTATTCCCATCTTAATGGGGTGACGAAAAACACCTTACAGTCTCTGGCACGCCCGGTGGGACCTTTCTCTCCTCCCATATTTCGGGTTAAACATTCATGCGAACTCAATCAATATACATATCGATTGCCTATACTGAATTGATGTTTTTTTCTTCTTTCTCCCGTGCAGCAATCAACTTTCGACGACAATGTCTCTCAAGATGAATTCAGCTTCCGACGCGACCCCGATCCCATACGTGGTCAAGGTCAATGCCCGTATGGTTCTCCCCGCAAGTCTCAGTTGACAGTGGGAGGAACTGCCCCGCCAGTTTGGGTCCGTCATCATCTACCCTGCCAGAAGCGCTCATCTAGCAGAGATCCCGGCAAAGCAGGCAGCCAAGCCGATCTTAAGGGGAAAGAGGCCGAATGTCGTGATCGCCAAGGCACCACAACCGAAACTTAAGACAGTGTCTGAACGACTCTCTGGTGCTCCAGCTGGGGGCAAGACTTCTGGTACAAAGGGCGACATCAAATGTTGCGGACGCGCTTAGGCGATGACTCCAGCAAATGCACAATCGAGCGTATCTCCAAAATCCTCTATCGCCCGGTCTACAGCGTCTTCCCGAAGAGCCAAAGTCTGCCAAGTGCTTAAAGCAGAAAAGTTAAGGCAGAAGCAGCTCAGGTATCGAGCCAACAAGAGAGCCAGGACTCCGGCCAAGTGGAATCTTGTGAGGTTCCAAGATTAGAGTCGCCCCGCGACGACGGATGAGTCGGCCGTAAGAATCAGCAATTCTTTCGAACCTCTGAAGTGGGTTCAGAAAAATGCCATGACCGTCAGAATCAAGAAGACAGCGGTCTGAACAATGCTACAAAGAGACTTGTCCCGGCCCCAACAGAAAAGGTATGACACTGTCTCTTCAAGAGTCTATCAGGCGCTCTGTGCCGCACGAAAGCAGCGGGGTGAATCCAGAAAAGAAGCGCCACCACCATTCAAGAATCGGGTCAGGCCAGCCGCCTTCAATCGACTGCCCGCTACCGAAACAGGGGAGTTAAGACAGCGATCTGTGAAATCAGCCGCCAATAATAAAAAGACGGCTGGATATATTATCCATACGATCTATATGTTGGGCGGGCGCCCCAGCGACAACCTTCGCAGCAAGAGCAAGGACGGGGCCACCACATCTCAAATCCAACCGGTGTGAATATAACTGTCACTTCTCAAGACCAGCATCCTCTGGAGGGTGATGAAAATCCTCCCAGTGAGGCTGATAGGCGGAGAGAGCCCTCAGTTCACGACGAGTCAAGCTCGAAAAGCGAAGATGACCCAACTTTCCATCCTAAGACCGCAGAGCAGAAACTTCTCCAGGAGCTCTAAAAGCAGCTTAGAAACAAAGACAAGGAGATGGCCAAGCTCTACTCAAAAATTGATGACTTGACAAACGTCGTCTTACAGCTCACGGCCCAGCTTGCCTCTCAGCCGCCCAATCAAGCGCAGGGCTCTGCTCATGAACCGGGAAACGGTGTCCCGAGACAGCCGACGCATATTCCCCCAAATCCAAAGGTGGGCGGACCGCACGAAATCCAGTCGCATCCTATCTCAAAAAATGTCTTGTCTACCGATGACAATAGCCTGCTAACTCAAGAGCAAATCATGGATTTGGTTGCCAACAAAGTCAAATCATTGGTAGCTGAAGCCGAAGCGCAAAAAATGTTAGCAGTAGCGGGAGACCATATCCTGCTCGGTATGATCTGGTAGAATTTCCTAGCGGCTATGTCATCCCTAAATTCGGAAGATTCGATGGGACAGGAAATGCAAATCAGCACATCGCCCACTTTAAAGCCTCATGCGGGAATACTGGGGGCAATGATGCGCTTCTCCTCCGCCAGTTCGTTAATAGCTTGGCTGATGTTGCTTTCGACTGGTACGCGAGCATACCGGATGGCTCCGTCACAACCTTCGTCCAAATGGAGTCTCTATTTCGGCAGAGGTTCATGAGCGTCAGCGATAAGATCACCATTGCCGAGCTCGTAAGTGTTGGATATAGTGCCCTCAGAGTCAATTATTGGATCACAGGTACATGATTGCGATGATTGAGGGAGGACCAATGCCGGTAGGACAGTCTTACTCGAGATGATAGTATGCTATCTGGTTTGTCTTTATCATCGTATATAGCTTTAGGTGACCTTACAGGTCACTATTGCACGTTGATAGAGCCCTTAGGATTCTTGCTTGACTACCAGCAGTATGATGGCGATCATATACGTGGGAGCTGGGGTCTATAAGCATATCCTTAAAAGGTCCCTAGTCGTGGGAGTTTCGAGACTGGGGATCGATACTCCATTAGTAGACTAGTGTATACAGTCGAGACCCCGACGAGGGGCGGTGGCCGATCTCACAAGCCATTGGTGTCAGTTGGTTCACCTAAGATATATACAGGTGCTCATTGGGTTATGAGTACACCGGACAAGACTCGCCGGGAACATACTAGTTAGTATTATACCTGACGTCAGATAGCAGTTCCCTGGTGACATGTGTACAGGTTAGTTCATCGACCTGAGATCGTCATTTGTCTCGTGTGAGTTCCCACTGTGCTTTGATTACTACCCTACCACGGCTCAAAGGAGTCGTGCAAACAGGTTTTAGTTGGGTACAGCCCCGAGCCACATGGAGGCAAGTGAGCGGATCGGCAGGGGATTCGTCTCTCCCGGTATTGAGGGTGAGATCGCGCTGTGTTTAGGAGAGCCATTACACAAAGCCCTCAGCCGAGGCAGGAGATTTACTTGTAGGTATTCCAGTAGTATCTCAGGGTGTTCTGGGCTACACTCCGACACGACTTGTACCGCTTTTGGGGGTCTGACTTTTACCAACCCCCTAGGCCCGCCATGCGATACTCATAGACGAACGGACCGGACTGTACGGATATTGTCACTGACAAGCTCAGTAGGGTGTCAGGATGAGTTCGCTCATCGACCTCCCTTTGTCAATACCTGGTAGCCCGTTACGTACGGCTAATACCTCTGACGTGCTAGTGGTTAAATCCACAGCCAAAATATTGATGAGTTTTTAGAGTCCCCCACAGACAGTTTTCAAGTTTCGGGCGAAACGCTGTAGAGGCCGTATGGATTTATGACAGGGTTCGAACGTACGCGTGCACTTGTGCACGTGTTATGGTTCGGACGGATAATACTAGCGGGCTTTGTTTTAAGCCGGATCCTAGGTTTAAGCCGGATCCTAGTATTATACAGTGTAGATTTTGTCTCATTGCATTTGTATTCGGTCGGAATACAAATGCGGGTATGTATATATAGTCGCGGGGTTATCCTGTAATTTGTTACCGGATCGCTTTTTGAAGTTGCCAGTTTGCATTCGGTTTCGGCCATTTTTCTTTATTCCTTCTTGGCTGAATTTCCTTTGATGGAAGGGGGTTCTTTTTGCAAATGTGCAATTAGTAAATGGAGGGTGTTTTTGTGGCTGCTTGGGCTCCAGCAGCACATGGGGCTTTCTGGAGTTTTCTAGAAGGGATTAGCCTCCTTTTTGTGCATTAATGTGATTGGATTGGGAAAAGAGATTGGTGTAACTCATTTTCCTTGTTATCATCCATTTTTTCTTTTGCTTTTGATCACCTTTTTCCCTCCTCTATTATGAGGGCCGGCCATTACATTTTGGAGAGCCCCATTTCTTTGTGTGTGTGGATTTTTGATCTCATTTCATTTGCACCAAAAATCCTTAGTTCATCTCCAAAGCTTATTTCTCAACCTCCATCCAAAAGGCAACTTCGATTAACTCTTGAGGCAATGCGTTCTACACTTAGTCTACAGCAATCTTGGACACGTCGACTAGAGCACTTCATGCCCGAGTTGCTTCAGATGAAGCGGGAGCCCGTAAAAGGAATCGATGATGTGGTGCCCTTTCCGACGAGGAGATCGAGACCGGAGATGCCGCGAGGAGTTTGGGATGGTGGCCAAAGACTGAAGGACACGGATCGATCGGTATAGCTTTACAACCCTCTCTCTGAATAGCTAGTTGTAGGTTAATGGTTCGATCCGGGTTTTAAGCATATGATAGCGCCGGTTTTCAAGTTAAGAAAAATTTTCGTTTCCGCATTTTGACCTCGGAAAGAAGGCCGGAGTGCTACCGTAGTCTTACATGGTATCAGAGCCACGCCATTAACCTTTACTAGCTTGCTCTAGCGTGTTTAGAACTTCGATCGGACGGAATTTCCAAAAACTGCATTTCCAAGTCATCAGTTTCTGTCGAAATTTTTCCGTCGTCAAAAAATTATTTGGTGTATTGCAGAAAATCAGGCAGGGTTTTTTAAGAGAACTGAGAAAATTTGGTGGGCTGATTTCACTGTAGCGCGGCGGATCCACGGCCGTACCCACGTTTTGGACGCGGATCAGCCGCCGTACTGTAGCCACAGTGTACGAAATTTCTTCAGTTGGTCTCTGACTTGGAAAAGGAGTTTCTGGTAATTTTATTTTGGACCCAGATTTATTTGAGTATTGGGTATTGTGCTTGGGGCCCACTTCGGGAAATTTTGTCGATCGAAAAATTTTAAACATATTAGTTCACAGTATTTACATTATATCTGCGACCGTGAATGTCATTTGATCGGTAAATCCTGTCTAATTGCTATAACCCTTTTAGATGGATTTGCGAACGTGACATTCACGTTGATGTTCTGTGTTGTGCTGTGATGTTGCGGATTTATCGTGGTGGATAGCCTGGATGCAATGGTAGTACAGTTTGGTTGTATATGTACATTTAATATTGCGGGGCGAGCGTCCGACATGTGGACTACCGTCACTGCCTGTTTGTATATTATTCTTTAGGGGCACGACCGGGCTGAGGTCGATGTACCCGTTGTATATTTTACTTTCTGTACTAGGATTACCCCGCGGAGGGGTGCACGGGTAGCCGGATTCTAGATGGCAACGGGCCCTCATCTCATGGCTTTGAGATGGAGGGGGCTCCACTCTAGAATTGGCGGGCTATTCGCCGCACTCGTAGGGGGTACAGGTTGACCCAAGTAGGGGTGCTCAAGTTACCGGATTACATGAAGTGCTGGGTGGTTCATTCACGTTGTTGAAGGGAGCTGCCTCGCTTCAGGTTTTGGCGGGTGACTTGCCGCGCCCATAGGGGTCTAGGATTTCATTGTACAGGCTATCTACACGACCAGGGGAATGTCGGGTTTCAGTAGCGGCTCTATGAAACCCGGAGATCCCAGATTATCTGTATTGTTCTGTGATGTTTATTACATTTCTGTGATGTTGCATTTTATCACGCCTTGAGCGAATATTATATATTGATATATATACTAGTAGATGTTGTATATGTTTTACACCCGCGCTAGTCCAGTCCCCGCTCTGTCGTTAGTTAAGTAACCTAACGGGTGATGACGGGACCCAGTGGCGAATGCGGATGGCATATACATACATCGTATTTTCGTTCTTTATTGGTGTGATCAATTGATGGGACTGCGTTGATTCGGATCAATGCAAGCTAAAAAAACCTGTTTGATGTTGTTGGAACATTTTTCAAAAATCTGTTATTGCAAGAACGTTCTCTTTTGTTTTGCACTGTGGTATTCGATTATGAATATCCAGCACCTCAGTCGATGAGGCAAGGGCCGAGATCCCTTCACCGGGAGTGACCCCTTGGACAGAAGTTTGCGTCAGGGTAATAACTTCACTATAGTCGATTACTTTTTGCTTTGCATCGTGGTATTCAGTTGGAATATCCTGCACCTCATTCTACTGGGAAAGAGCCGAGGTCCCTTCACCGGGAGTGACCTCTTTAGCAAAAGGTTTTCGCCACTATATTTTTATAAAAAGCTATCCGGTTCCTTCAACGATATAAAGTTCATTACGTTAAAGGTTTTTCGCCAAAAACCAACCGTAGCCCTCCGTCATTTCAGATTAGTATTGCTTAGTATTTGTGCTACGTATGTCGTGCTCAACCGAGACGTAGTGTGCGGTAGCTCTGTAATGCTTTTCTGTCTTATGGATATATGGTTGGTTAGGACAGTCGTACGGTCATTTTGGCTCAGTCAAGGACTCGTGCGGGTGGGTCTAATGCAATCAAGATAATGACGGGTTGAACTTGGCTAGGATCCTTTGATATGTTGGCTTAGTCAAGGTCACTTGGGTCCTAGGGGTAAAAACACACATCGGGAATTTCTAAAGAAACTGAAACTTGTCAGGCATGCGCATACCTTCTGGAGTGTGATAACGTGAGTGGATTCCATCACATTATCATGCGATGATAGTTGGATCCCGACTCCCACTGATAAGTTGGTTTACTCCTCGGGTGATCCCGACTAATTCTTCTTTCAGGTTTGGAGAAGAATTTGATGATACAGTGGGAGGTTTCCTGATTAGATAAAGTGATAACCATTCTGATCTAGGTTGGAGTGCATGTTGAGTGTTTCTTTTCTCTCTCTCTTTGGCAGCGACCATGACCCGACCCTTGACAATGACTCAGTGACCAAGTTAACCGAACCTTCTTAAACACTGGCTTTTGGATTGTCAGAGTTGCATACCTCATTGCCACTCCTACTTTTACCCTTTTCTCCAGGACACCCCGTATTACTAAGAACATCCACTTCCATTGGATAAAACCATCGTATGGTTATATACGAACTTGAAGGAACTTGTTCCAGATTCGAGGATGGTTCCGGTTCTGGAGAAAACGAATAGGACTATTCAGTTGTCTTTTCCTTTTACCTTTTCTCAGGTTGCGAGTGCTCCTTGGATTAGGACAGTACACCTATTATGCTTATTGGATAGTCTTCTTCCAAACCATAGGCAGGTGCCGAACGGTGGGTAATAAAGAAAACCAATTAGCCTAACGAAGGTGTACAAAAGGTATTAAGTAAAGACATATAAAGGGATTAGTAAGAGGGAAAAGTAAATTGCGATTGCTATTCATGACCAAACCAAGTATTTCTTCGCCAATCCTACATCACCTTTGTATTTCTCCAGGACACTCCGTATTACTACGAAGATCCACAGTTATTTGGATACTCCATCGTATGGTTATATACGAACTCGAAGGGACTTGTTCCATTTCGGGGATGGAATCTGGTTCAGGAGAAATAGGAATAAGGTTTTATTCAGTTGTCTTTTATCTTTACCTTCTCTCGGGTTGCGAGTGCTCCTAGGATTAGGACAGTACACCTATTATGCTTATTGGATAGTCTTCTTCCAAACCATAGGCTGATACCGAACGGTAGGGAAGGAAGAAAACCATTTAGCCTAAGAGGGTGAACAGAAGGTAATGACTAAAGACATATAAATGGATTTGGAGAGATGGCAAAGAAATATACGGTTACAGTTGTGAATCTGATAATGGAAGAGGCATTACTAGGAATACCCGGATACCCCTTCGAAACATTTACATGTTTCAGTTTCACTGTGTTTTGTTAAAAGAAAACTGATTTCCCAATTAGCCTTTGCTCCAGGGTATGTATTTACCAGGTTTGATTCTCACATCTGTATGGTTTTACAGATGATGAGTGGGAGTAAGTTATTGGGAATTGGGTGATCATCCTCATTATATCGGGATTCGTTGTAATTGGTGATATTTGAGGAAATCGCCTGGGTTGTTTGCCGGACGGCAAATATTTGGTTTTGAATATCCGTTAAAATGCACCAATTTCAAATTGATATATCTATACGTTTATTTTTATAAAGTGAGATATAACTTTTTGAAATTATGTCTATGACATTTACCTATATCATTGGATGGTTAGGTAAGGAGCATTAAACAGCGGGATAATTCTTCTTAACCATAAGTACAGTTTTCAACCTACGACACACAGGGATTGAGTTATTAGACTCAGGGAACTTATACAAAATATTGTATGTTGTCCAATGTCCATGAGGACAGAGGGGTTGGTACTCGTACTATATTCTATTTACTTGTGACTTCTCTAGTTCTTAGACATGTGTTTCGTAGAAATGCAAGGTCTAAGTTTTGAGAAGTTATAGGTATATGAATAAAGTAGAGAACCAGGTATTGCAAGTATCAGGATTCTTCAAGGTGATCGAAGATGTAGATACTTGTATATGGTATTCAGTTAATAGTAATGATTAAGAGAACTTGCTTCTCTTTCAGGTTACTCATAATTGGAAGCATTCCTAAGTTGAGTAATGCTGATCGGCCTCATTCCGTTTAGTTGACATGCACTGGAGACAGCTGCATGATTTGAATCTGGTTCCAATTAAATCAGTGCCTCTGTTTCTATATTGGATATAGAACGATTCATATCTTAACGATTTTAAGGTACGGGGAGTTGTCCGGCTTATGCTTAAAACCAGACTCTGGATAACTCTAGGCACGTTTCTGTAATGGATGTTTGTGGGTTGACCCGGGCTATGACGAGGGTTGACTTTCTACCATCTGGAAGATCAATAGTGATATTGTTCTTGACTCGCCACAATTTTAATAAAAATGGATTTTTCAGAAAACAGTAGTGGGAGTATGGTAGAACTGGAAGTGATTCCAGAACCGCAAATGATTACTGAAAATTTGATAAGAACCTAAAGTTCAATCTGGTTTGACATTCCATTGGCCACTCCGCAGATATGGTGGGTAACCTCAGGCACCCGAGAGATACTCCGGTAGCCTCAAGGACGGTGACAGGGAGGTTCTTGTTTACCCAGTCTTGACACTACTGTTGTTCCAGGCTATAAGACCCGGCAGGAGGATGAGTATAGCATAGTTCTGAACTAGCTTTAGAAGTGCACGTGTATATGACTCTGCCAGAGGGTTGTCGTAGTCAGTGGGAGCAGCGGAAGCATAGTGGACAGGTAGCTTATGTCTATTTATGGACTAAAGCAGATATAGCGGAGATAGATCATCTATTTCTGATGTGAAAGTCATAGGTTTGACTTCATCAGAATAGGGGATGGATCTGTTAAGAAGGTAGTAGGGTGTGATGTCCTGGTACCTGGATGACATACACAGAGTAGGAAGTGATTTTCCTATACTACGATCGGTTATATTTTGGTTGTCACACAGTGGTTTCTCCACATAGGATATAGATATAATATCAGGCATTCTGGTTACTAGATCTATGGTTTTAGATCTAGATTTGGGAAATGTCCAAATCAGGGTACTTAGACAGCATTCTAAAGGTGTTTTAGAATGGACGACTCTTGGCACGGTAGTGTACCTACAGGTGATGGAGTCACCCTCTCTAAAGGTGTCTTACAGACTAAAGGGGAGAAAGATATGCATGATTGGCAGATCACTTGCTTAGGCAATTGAGTCAATCATGAGATGTCAAGTACCACACCAGATGTTGTTTTTGCAGTAGATGCCATGAGTGGATATTGATCCAATCCTGGAGAAACATTCGAAAGCAGTTTTAGAACATAAGTGGATGTTCTAGGGATATGATAACGACAGCCTCTTTCGGGGGACGGTTATCATTCCAGGCTTCCAAGGTGACATGGATGACAGAGTGACTGTCAGAGTTATAGTTTTCCCTCTGACGAGGGGCAGTATTTTGGACAGGTGGTCCAAGAGGATACTGAGGGAAGCATGGCGCAGGATACTGATTAAGTTCATTTGTTGATACAGTCTAAGAAGTTTGGATTTGAAGCTCATTTATGAGCTAGGTCCCATCAGATATCCAGACATATTCTGAGACAAGTATTGCTCATTTCGGGAGATGGCTTTCTCCGCGAACTTGAGATAAAGAGAGATATAGAAAGAAACATTAGGGCGGATCCACTCACTGAGGCTACTCCTCGAACGCAATAGTTTCGCAAACAGGTTTTGTGAAACTGATTAGTAGAGGAGTTGGATGTTCGGTATCACACGGGCTGTGAGTATGCGACATCGCAATAATTAGCCTTGAGTGCAAGTGGGAGATTGTTGGATATAGTGCCCTCAGAGTCAATTATTGGATCACAGGCACGTGATTGCGATGATTGAGGGAGGACCTATCCCGGTAGGACAGTCTTACTCAAGATAATAGTATGCTATCTGGTTTGTCTTTATCATCGTATACAGTTTTAGGTGACCTTACAGGTCACTATTGCACGTTGATAGAGCCCTTAGGATTCTTGCTTGACTACCAGCAGTATGATGGCGATCATAAACGTGGAAGCTGGGGTCTATAAGCACATCCTTAAAAGGTCCCTAGTCGTGGGAGTTTCGAGACTGGGCATCGATACTCCATTAGTAGACTAGTGTATACAGTCGAGACCCCGACGAGGGACGGTGGCCGGTGTCACAAGCTATTGGTGTCAGTTGGTTCACCTAAGATGTATACAGGTGCTCATTGGGTTATGAGTACATCGGAAAGGACTCGCCGGGAACATGCTAGTTGGTATTATACCTGACGTCAGATAGCAGTTCCCTGGTGACATGTGTACAGGTTAGTTCATCGACCTGAGATCGTCATTTGTCTCGTGTGAGTTCCTACTGTGCTTTGATTACTACCCTACCACGGCTCAAAGGAGTCGTGCAAACAGGTTTTATATGGGTACAGTCCCGAGCCACATGGAGGCAAGTGAGCGGATCGGCAGGGGAATCGTCTCTCTCGGTATTGGGGGTGAGATCGCGCTGTGTCTAAGAGAGCCATTACACAAAGCTCTCGGCCGAGGTAGGAGATTTACTGGTAGGTATTCCAGTAGTATCTCAGGGTGTTCTGGGATACACTCCGACACGACTTGTACCGCTTTTGGGGGTCTTGACTTTTACCAACCCCCTAGGCCCGCCATGGGATGCTCATAGACGAACGGACCGGACTGTACGGATATTGTCACTGACAGGCTCAGTAGGGTGTCAGGATGAGTTCGCTCATCGACCTCCCTTTTTGTCAATACCTGGCAGCCCGTTACGTACGGCTAATACCTCTGACGTGCTAGTGGTTAAATCCACAGCCAAAGTATTGACGAGTCTTTAGAGTCCCCCACAGACAGTTTTCAAGTTTCGGGCGAAACGCTGTAGAGGCCGTATGGATTTATGGCAGGGTTCGAACGTACGCGTGCACTTGTGCACGTGTTATGGTTCGAACGGATAATACTAGCGGGCTTTGGTTTAAGCCGGATCCTAGGTTGAAGCCGGATCCTAGTATTATACAGTGTAGATTTTGTCTCATTGCATTTTTATTCGGTCGGAATACAAATGCGGGTATGTATATACAGTCGCGGGGTTATCCTGTAATTTGTTACCGGATCGCTTTTTGAAGTTGCCAGTTTGCATTCGGTTTCGGCCATTTTTCTTTATTCCTTCTTAGCTGAATTTCCTTTGATGGAAGGGGGTTCTTTTTGCAAATGTGCAATTAGTAAATGGAGGGTGTTTTTGTGGTTTCATGGGCTCCAGCAGCACACGGGGCTTTCTTGAGTTTTCTAGAAGGGATTAGCCTTCTTTTTTTGCATTAATGTGATTGGATTGGAAAAAGAGATTGGTGTGACTCATTTTCCTTGTTATCGTCCATTTTTTCTTTTACTTTTGATCACCTTTTTCCCTCCTCTATTATGAGGGCCGGCCACTACATTTTAGAGAGCCCCATTTCTTTGTGTGTGTGGATTTTTGATCTCATTTCATTTGCACCAAAAATCCTTAGTTCATCTCCAAATCTTATTTCTCCACCTCCATCCAAAAGGCAACTTCGATTGACCCTTGAGGCAATGCGTTCTACACTTAGTCTACAGCAATTTTGGACACGTCGACTAGCGCACTTCGTGCCCGAGTTGCTTCGGATGAAGCGGGAGCCCGTAAAAGGAATCGATGATGTGGTGCCCTTTCCGACGAGGAGATCGAGATCGAGACCGGAGATGTCGCGAGGAGCTTGGGATGGTGGCCAAAGACCGAAGGACACGGATCGATCGGTATAGCTTTCCAACCCTCTCTCTGAATAGCTAGTTGTATCTTAATGGTTCGATCCGGGTTTTAAGCATACGATAGAGCCGGTTTTCAAGTTAAGAAAAATTTTCGTTTCCGCATTTTGGCCTCGGAAAGACGGCCGGGGCGCTACCGTAGTCTTACAGTAAGGACCAAGCCAAAGAACAACGAAAGCAGCATGGATTTTATAACCCGGTGGCGCAATTTCTCCGTCAAATGTGAACCGCCGATAGAGCAGGACCAATCTGTCAGTCTCCTTGTCGGAAATCTCAACAATTGGATGGCCCCGTTTCTATGCACTGCGGGTCTCAAAACATTCCAAGAGCTGACCAGAAAAGTTCAGATGCTGGAGCGCTCAAAGCAGGAGTCCTCCTCGGATTCCCAAAATAACAATAGGCCCTGGAGAAACCGAAAGGACGATAATCGCAAAGGCGGAAATTCCGACGATTCTGAATCTTTCAACACTTTGGCTAACCGAAATAAGCGAGAGATGAGCGGGCTTAGTGCCAACCAGCCTCGGAAGCCAGTGTTCGGAGAGGGAGGAGAATCTCCGCTGAAAGAGAAGCTGGATAAGATCTATTCCTTCAGAAGGGACAAAATCCGTAAAATATTCAAAGACGCCCTGAGGAACGGTCTACAACTGCCAGAGTCAAAAAGACCGCAGGATGCGAATATGACCGACGACCCCAAATACTGCCCCTATCATAGAGTGATAGGTCATGCCATTGAGGACTGCTTCGTCTTCAAAGATTGCGTCGAAAAGCAATACAAGGCAGGAGAGATAGAACTTTCTAAAGGCGTGTTAACAAACAGTCCAGCTGCGACCGCCAATTTCATACAAACGGAGATCGAAGTTCTTCGTGAAACTGATTCTTTCAGACATCTGCCTTTCTCTGAAAATAATCGACCACCATGTCATTAAACTGGGAATAACTGACCACCATGTCATTAAACTGGGAATAATCGACCTCTAAGTCGTTAAACTGGGAATGTAAAAAAAAAGAAAGGAATGTGTAAATAAATAAATAAAAAGAAAAGCCGAAATGATGGGGCAACTCACAATAAAAATCAGCGAGTAAAAATAAAAATGAAATAAAACCGAAATGATGGGGGCAACCGTGAGTAAAGCCGAAATGATAGGGCAATCGCGACCTTCGCGATAAGAAAAGCTAAAATGATAGAGCAATCGCGGTAAAAAAAACAACAAAAACAGAAACAACAAACAAAAAAACAAAGCAATGGCGAATGATGAGTCGCTCCTGGTACCATATTCCAGTGCAGCGATGCAGACGCCAACCAAAATCCAGTTTCCCAAAATTCTTCCAGCCCTACGGCCAGTCCCCAAATTGACTACCGTATACAATCCACGGGCTCAAATAATTCTCATCATACCCATGCCCCACCGCAATTACCAGTCCGGCGGCCGGTCTCCGCCCTTGGAATTATGCTCCACTGGGAAGACCCACTCATGTATCCTCACGATACATGAGGAGAACAAACTTTCGTGGGATCCTTACGACTCACAAAGGAAAAACACACTTAGGGGTCCTCACGACTCCTAAGGAGAAAATACACCTGCGGGATCCTTACGACTCGTAGGGAGAAAATGCATTTATGGGACCCTCACGGCCCATAAAATTGAAAAGCCTTAGGTGATAGGGATCTAAACCTGTCTCCTACGCCATCGCTTCCCAATAGGCAATGGTGAATGATGAGCCGCTCCTGGTACCATATTCCGGTGCAGCGATACAGACGCCAGCTAAAACCCCATACCCCAACGGCGAATGATGAGTCGCTCCCGGTACCATATTCCGGTGCAGCGATACAGACGCCAACCAACTTCCAAATTCCATACCCTAACGGCGAATGATGAGTCGCTCCTGGTACCATATTCCAGTGCAGTAATGCAGACGCCAACAAAAGTCCCAAAATTTTTCCGACCCTACGGTCTGGATCATACATCCTGCAAAACCGTATACAATTCACGGGCGTAAAACAATCCCAATCTCTCTCAGGTCCTACCGGTGGGACCACATTCAAAGTCCTAAAAAAAATGGTAACTCCACAAACAAAATGGGCACGGATGAAAACCCGAAAGGGCTCCGTGAGTAAAAACAGCAGGACTGCCGGCGAGTTTGTGAAAACCCGAAAGGGCGCAAACTCGTGAAAAAGAGATGAAATGCACTCGCAAAGTCCTCTCGACTGTGTGAGGAGAAAATTCCTGTGTGAGATCCTTACGACTCACAAAGGAGCAACACACTTGGGAGTCCCCACGACTCCTAAGGAGAAAATACACCTACGGGATCCTTTTGACTCGTAGAGAGAAAATGCTTTTATGGGACCCTTACGGCCCATAAAATTGAAAAGCTTTAGGTGATAGGGATCTAAACCTGTCTCCTAAGCCACCAATTTCCAAATTCTTCCGGGGCAAATGATGAGTTGTTCCTGGTATTACTCTAGTGCAGCAATGCAGATGCCGACAAAAAATAAAATCCCCAAGTCCTCTCATGGCAAATGATGATTCGCTCCTGGTACCATATTCCAGTGTAGCGATGCTGATGTCAACCCAAATCAAATCAAACCAACAACCTCTACGGCGGAATCATGCTCCGTCCCAGAATTTACCCCGTGTCGAAATCATGCTTCGCCTCGGGATATCTACCTTCCCTGCCGGAATTATGCTCCGCCTCGGAATCAAATCAACCAACCAGCTCTGCGTCGGAATCATACTTCGTCTCAGAGTGTACCCCGCGTCGAAATCAAGCTTCGCCTCGGTGTATCTGCCTTCCCTGTCGGAATTATGCTTCGGCTCGGAATCAACTAATGACCTCCTCGTCGGAATTATGCTCCGCCCCGGAATCAAGTCAACCAGCTAGCTCTGCGTCGGAATCATACTTCGTCTCAGAGTGTACCCCGCGTCGAAATTAAGCTTCGCCTCGGTGTATCTGCCTTCCCTGTCGGAATTATACTTCGGCTCGGAATCAACCAACGACCTCCTCGTCGGAATTATGCTCCGCCCCGGAATCAAGTCAACCAGCAAGCTCTGCGTCGGAATCATGCTTCGTCTCAGAATGTGCACCCCGTGTCGAAATCATGCTTCGCCTCGGTGTATCTGCCTTCCCTGTCGAAATTATGCTTCGTCTCGGAATCAAGTCGGCCAACAAGCTCTGCGCCGGAATCATGCTCCGTCTCAAAATGTACCCCGTGTCGAAATCATGCTTCGCCTCGGAGTATTTATCTTCCCCATCGGAATTATGCTTCGCTTAGGAATCAACCTCTGTATCGAAATTATGCTTCGGTCAGAATGTATGCCGCTCTTCGGAATGATGCTCCGATCCTTGGAATGATGCTCCGATCTTTTGGAATCATGCTCCGCTTCGGAATGATGCTCCGATTCCTGGAATCATGCTCCGCTCTTCGGAATGATGCTCCGATCTTTGGAATCATGCTCTGATCCCTAGAATCATGCTCCGCCCTTCGGAATGATGCTCCGAACCCCGGAACCATGCTCCGGCTCTTCAGAATGATGCTCTGATCCATGGAATTATGCTCCGCAAATCGGAATGATGCTCCGATCTCCGGGAATCATGCTCCCCGAGGGATGCTCCACCTCCGGAATGATGTTCCACCTCGAAGTTCAGCTTCAAAATCCATCAATTTCATGCACACAACTCAAATGTGTGGTGTGCATTTATTGATGGGGGGTACTTCGTTGGGGTCAAAATTTGCACCCCGGTTGACCGAGTCAAAATCAAGGTCAACCCCAAGCCAGGTGGGCCCAAGCCCAAGTCAAGCGGGCCCATGCCCAAGTCGAGCCCGCGGCCTGCCTCCTTCATGCCAAAATATAGATCATGTAATAAATAATTTTTATGTAATTTTTTATGCATGAATGTATACAAAATGGGCATAAAGCCAAATTTTTGTAAAGCCCATGGCTTATGTGCAAAAAGAAATGGCACATGAGAAAAATGTCATTTTGTAAAGCCCAAGGGACTATATGTAAATATGTAAGCCTATATAAGGCAACATGATGATGTATAAAGAGACACTTTTCATTCCCCTAAAAAAAACTAGGGTTTGTGCCTCCTTCCCCTCTCTCAAGGGTCTAAAACCCTCCTCTTTTTTTCTGAATTAAATCAAGAGTTTAACTCTCCCTTTCTCAAAAATAAATAATTCCTCACCACAAAACCTACGAAGTGGAGGGAGGACTTTTAAGTCTTATCCCCCCTTTTCTCCAAGATCTTGCCGATCAAGAGGAGGAAGAAGGAGACTCATCCCCAAAATCTAACTTTGGACTGACCCAAGGCTCAAAAGAAGAGCCAAAAATTCCTAAGAGTTTAACTCCTTTCTAGATTTATGGGAGTTTAACTCCATAAATTAATTTCTTGTTAGGAGTTTAACTCCTAAAATCGCCTTGGGAGTTCAACTCCCCAACCTAGGGGCTAGGCCTCTTTCCGCGGGTGTTTTCCCGTGGTCACGTGTGCCCACGTGACCCTGGGGTGCCAAGGCGCCCATCGGTCACGTGTGCACACGTGACCCCGGGTTTTAAGGCATCCATGTGCGTCCATATGCCACACACGCGGCCCTTGAACGCCATTTCCTTTTTTTTATTATTATTATTTTATTTTATTTTATTTATATATACACACACATACTCCACACTAAATATACCTTCCCCGTTAGAAAAAAATTTATAACGGGGCGCTGTCCCGCATCCCGCAAGAGGGCTGCTAGCCTCCTTGACCCCCAGCCCGCTATCCGGATAGCGGGACCCCCGTAAAAACTCTGCGGGGCCCCCAATATTCCCAAAATCCCTTCAAAACACAACACTGCACGTTGAGTTCGCATGACCGGTTTAACCCGTTAATCGGAGGTTCTCTCGCTCCAAAGATGGGGGGTAATTAACGGCAGCTTAGTCCGCGGTTGCCGGAGATTCGGATCCCCACAATCAATAAACCCCAGCCTACCCTAGACAGGGGGATCTGTAATACGCCCGACAAGCGCGCGCGTATTCCCATTTCAATGGGGTGACGAAAAACACCCTACAAAGGTTAATTGGAGCTAATTACCGAGATAGTTAAGACCTAACGTTTTGTATTATAAGATAGTTTATGATGATGCTCGATATCGATGATCTCCCAGATCATGACACGTAGCAGATGACGTGTCCCAGGGCTCACAAGAAAGGACCTACAGTGGCCGACCAGACCACTCCTGTGCCCGTCCTACAAGCAAACGCTGGCTCACCTCCGAGCCCCTGCACAATTGGTCTCCTCGGCCTACCAGCTCGTCTCCGGACTACCACAGAACCAAGATACCTCAGCTCTCTCGTTTGTCCGCGAGCTATCCCGCCATGGGCATCTTCCTCAGTCTCATCGACCAACCAACGACACCGCTCACAGACGCAACCGCCATCCCGCAAATCTCGCCATGCGCGAGATATCCGCTGGCCACATCCCACATCCCACGTTCCACACCATCACGATCCCCCATTAACGAGCCTGTCTCGCCGTTAATGGGAGATCCCGCTCATCATGCGGGCGTGACGTCGGGAACGTAACTGTCGACATGATTCTCGCGTCTGCCCTGTCTACTGCCACCACTATATAAACCTCTTCTTCAGACGGTTCAAGTAAGCCATTTTTACTCCACTAAGTCGTTACTCTGCTCGGATCTCTAGTCTAACTTGACCGTCGAAGGATCCTCGGTGGTACCACCATCCCGGGACTTCCTTGCAGGTAGCTCGGCAACCACAACCTCAAACCCATTGAGATCCACACGCTTCAGGAGCCTACCTCCAGATCCAATCTCAGCCATCCATCGCCGCCATCAGCAGATCAACGGAAGGTAACATCTTGGCGCGATCTAGGTCGCGCCAGTTTAACACAACGGAAAAACAACATGGCATATAACTGCAACACGGATGAAACTTCTTCAAGGTATCATATAGCAATTAACCCATAAACAGAAAAACTTAGAATAAGAATAAAACTACATACAACTCCCAACACTAATAATCATTAGCATTTGCTAATAGTCAATGTACAAGCTCTCAAGTAATCTGAATCACAACTAAATTAAAGCAAAATAAACTGGAGCTATACATTAAAAGCATCAGCAACTCTAATCACATATTGCAAACCAACAACCACAAACAATTTCTACCATGAAATTACAAATAAATGCTTTTAAAATCTAAGAAATCACCCAAGGGTTTTCCAATGGTTTTACTATACATTGTCTCTAAACCTTATTTTTAAATTACAACAAGATTAGCATAATCTAACAGCGTTTAAACTACACCATTATACAAAGGCCATGCATGCATGCATGCACCTAATCTTTAATTACACTAAAAACATTTAACTTGCAAGACCCATCTTTCAAGGCTAAATTCATAATAACAACCTAAACTATTGCCGTTTTCGTTTAAACACCTTGAACTGTTTTAATTACAATAAACTCCCTAAAACTGTAACATTAAGGGCATTTAGCAAAATATCCCTTGAAACCAAATTTTAAGGAGATTACTGCAATAAAAAAACACTTTAAAGTATTTCAATTGAAAACATGCATAATTATGGGAATTACCTGAAATTTAAACCTCCATTTCAACCTACCATATCAACATAAGGCAAAATTACATCAACTACGCTTACCTATCGTAGTTTTTCAATAAGCTACCTTAGAACTATTTTTATTACAATAAACTCCCATAAACTTTGGTTTTCAGCAGGTCCCCAAGAAAAAACACCCTTAAAGCGTACCACTTAATGGGGGCTTATTGTAATATAAAAAGTTTTAAGGTAGTTACCCGAAAAATAACAATAGTTAAGGGTATAATTTCATCTTAAACCTCGATATCATATCGAATATGCCTTAGGAGAACGGGAATGACAATATCCGGCGAGCTCAGCTGTGGCAGATGCCCATTCGATGGCATCACCTCAACAATCGATTCACCTCCAAGATTCTTGTGCCAGTACTCAGAAACGATAACGGGGACTGCTAAATCTTTGGTGCTTTGAAGAATGTGGCAAGGGACCGTAACAAGACTTAAGAGATCTCTTAGGTCGCTCACGAAAATTGTTTGTAAAACGCTTAGAGCGATATCGGGACGGATATTGAAGAGGGTCCGGCTAAATTCTTGAACCGCTACGGACTCCATGTCTCCACCCACACATAGTGGGGCAAAGCCCGAGGCCCAGGCCGTGTAGTTGGATCGCATGGCTTCGAAAAGTTGCTCAAGGTCTTCACGCTCGAAACCACCAAAGTAATTTTCGTCGTTTATGTACCTAGAAATAAAATTGATGCACAATTAGCAATCACATTTGATTCACAAAAGCAAGGGGAGTACTATATTAAAATGATGCAAAATTTATTATTTGCCTATACAAAATTTTTGGAAAAGGAACATATTGTTTTTTTTATAAAGAAAACAAACACATAACTTGTGTTGTTGTCATCATATAATTTTTTAAGAAAAAATTTCTGTACTCTTTATTGATTCAGAAAAACAAGACAAGTTCTCGGTGTTTAGATGTTTTATTTATTTTTTTGGGAAGAAGGGAGCTGGAGAGCCCGGCCCTTCTCATGCTCATCGATTAAATATCTTAGAAAATGCACAAATACCACCACCCTCCCCCTCTCCCTCCCTATAAGAGAAAGTGTGATATTTAAATGTTTATGCTTACAAACAATCAGTTTCAAAGGCTTAATTAACGCCTGTTGGATATTTTAGGATTTTCTAAATTATTATAAATTGTCTATGTAAAGTTTTAATCCCACATTATTAGAAAAGTCATGACCTTATAAATTTAAATGAAAAGTTGCAAGTAAGAGTTGCATTTATTTATGAACATGGACAAAAGGTTATGAAGTGAAATGAAAAGGTTCCTAACTGTTCATGGGTTAGGAATTTGAATAAAGAGAAATAATTTATATGAAGAGTTATGAATCATTATGAAAGGTTGTAAATATAATTCTTCATGAAAGATTTCAAAACCCTTCATTTCTTATAAAAGAAGTGGACTTTCTTTGTTCTATTCATTCCATAATCTCTCTCCATCACTCACACACACACACACACACACACACACACACACACATGTTGGTATATAAGTTCGGGTTTAAAGTAAACTCTATTTTCAACATACAGATTAAAGCTTGAATTATCTTGGGAGGCGAATTTGCAGATACCCTTTGCAGTATAGGGTGCAAATATTGTCTTAATGAAAGAGGAAATCATAATTACTCGATTCAAACGGTGAATTCAACCATTAGCCACACACTATCATTACAATGAACTCTACAAAGTTTTCTAACAATGCCTAGGACATAGGGTCTATAGTTATGGAGTATTTGTATCTTATATATTTATGAAGCACTTCCTACTAAATTGCGTAGTTTTGCTGTTTTAGACAAAATATAAAACTAACTTTACAGAATTTCTCCTGAATGAATAAATACACAACCAACTACATAGCAGTATTCTCAAACGAATATATAAAAAACCATTGCAGTTAAAAAACACAAAAACAAATACGATGAAAACAATATTTATATCCTATATTAATTTAAATGAGATGATCAGTATGCTCAAATGAATTGTAGCTCCAACACTAAGACATCTAAGAAATTTCACGTTTTCAAGTTATGGATCACAAAATGGAAGTGATCATCCATAGTGAATATTATTGCTCCACCAAACCTCCATTAGACTCTTAATTAATTGCCTGCAGTAACAACACTGAATTGTAATCTATGATCCTTCTTTTTCGTTTTTAACTTAAAAATATAACATAAGCCAACAAACTTTAAAAGTTTCATATAGAGAATCAGCGTACCATCAAGGCCATGCCCAATTGGCCACTAGCAGGAAAATTTTTAGAAAATATTGAACATAAGAACTTTTTAACATTATAGATCAGAAAGAATATTGGAATAGTTTTGAACACTTTTCCAAGATAGGCAACTCCTAGAAAAAGCAACTACAATGACATCAACATGACCAACACCTTTTAAATCAAATCCAAAAATAAACAGAATATACAAGAAAATAGAAGTGCAGTCGACTGAAGAATAGCTTAAGATCATTAATTAGGTTACGCCAACAATATTAAAGGTGAACCAATTCAATTGAGTAAGCGATCAAGGAAAATAACACTACTTTCCATCGAAACAAGTTCTATGTCTAGTCCCCACATGAAAGATTTGAAATATTTAATATTATTTTATCCTCGACGGTATCAGTTGTCCACACACACACACACATTCTTATTTCTCAACTCCTAATGCTATGTAGAAGTGTCGGACGTGTCCAATTTGGAATGACAAGGCCCAATTGTGTCGGACATGGCGTTGGACAGAGTGTCCCAGTGTTGATACTGATACGTGTCGAACACGGACATGGTAAGCAAATAGAAGTGTGTGTGTTTCCAAAGGACAGACATTACATTAACCGATTGCACCAACTTCATTGTTGCTAAGATAATATGGAGTTTAAGACCATAATCTATTTTTATACCTGAAACCACAAAGAAAACGTTTGGCTTTTAATGATAAGTATCAAAGAAACACAAAGCCCGATAGATAATGTAATTTCACCGATTAACTGTTACTTCTAACTCATAAACCACCACCTTTATGAGCAACTTTTACAGGATTTGCTATGATGGTTAATCAACTTTCTATCTGGTCACAATCTATTAGACACTAGAAGATTGGATCTCAATCCATATCATTTCTATTAGGATCAAAAGTCAAGAGATCCGGTTTTTAGTGTTAGAAATATGAAAATACAACATAGCTAACAAACCCTCAAAACTCCCTTCATTTTATAAACCCTATACACAAAACACTTCATACATGACACACCATTATCAATCACTGCATTATCAATCACTGCAGAAGCATTAATCTCATCCAAAACCACTTCTTTCAAAGCAAAGATGCATTATTTCGGGTAAATTACACTAAAATGCCCTTAACAAGCAAGGTTTTTCACTAAAATACCTTAGTGTATTTTTATTACAGTAAAATACCTTTAACTATGGTTTTCAAGAGACATTGTTTCACTAATATAGTAGTACATAAGGTATTTTACTGTAATAAAAAACTTTAAACCATTTTAGTGAAAATGCATGATAGTTAAGGGTATTATAGTGTAATTTACCCTTTTTTTTTAAAATTAACTTTCTGCAAATAGGTTAGCAAAAAACATCTCAAAAGGGAATCACAAGCAAACTACCAATTCAACTATCCACCTTAATCAATCAAAGAACTAAATTCTTCCCTAAAAATCATTTCTTTCAAACCTAAGATGCGTTTGATTAATTTTCCATTACGGGGAACAAAATATCTCAAAAGTGCATCAAACAAACTACTAGCTAAATCAAGTTAAAGATATCTCAAATGGACATCACAAACAAATTACCAATTCAACAAATTTCCACCTAAATCCTCCAAAATCAGTTATTTCAAAACTAAGATGCAATCTTCACCATCTCTCGGTGATGGGTAACAAAATCTCTCAAAAGGGCATCACAAACCAATCTAGTCTACAATCAACACTACTACACATGGGCTCAAAGGTAACGAGGATTTGGTCACAGTTCAAACCGTGACCAAATTCCCGTAACGGTTCTACTAGAATTGGTCACAGGTTGAACTGTGACCAATTACATTATGTGGCGGGCCCCACAACCCTGGCGCGATGAAATCCCAATCCCCCCAAAACCCTTTCGAACCCTTAATTTTTCCCTGCCCCAAAAATTTCCCTCCACCCAAATCTTTCCCCCGCCTCTTCTCTTTTTGCCCTACACGCCGTCGAAGCCCTCGCCGCTTCCCTCGCCCTCCGTCGTGGAGCACGGCCCCCTTGAAGCCCTCGACGCCTCGCTCGCCTCTGTGGTCGAAGACCCTCTCCGCCTCAATCGCCATTGCCCTCGCTGCCTTGCTTGCCTCGTCGAAGCCCTAACTGCCTCGAATCCGCCGCCTTGCCATGGCCCTTGTCGAAGCCCTCGCCGCCTCCTTGCCCGCCTCTGTGATCGAACTCGTCGAAGCTCGTCGTTGCCGCTCGAGCTGTCTCTGTTCGGTGATCGTCAACAGCTAAGTATAAAAGGAGTTTAATTTTATAATTTTGGGAATAAATTTTTTGCTCCCAAAAATTAAATTTTGTGTTTGTTGTTCTTGTTGCTGCCGCTCGAGCCAGTTTCGTGGTTGTCGACGCTAATCCCGGTGCTGATCGAGCTCCAACTCGTCGTCCCCGTCACTCCTTCATCTGTGGTCGTCGCTGCTCATCAGAGGTCGTCAAAAGGTTAGAATTTTGTTGTTGTTGTGATTGCTGCTACCGTTCGTCAGGATCAGGGTTAGGGGTTAGGGCCGGTTAGGGTTAGGGCCGGGTTAAGGTTATGGTTTGGGTCAGGGTTAATGGTTAGTGTTAGGGTTAGGGATAAGGTTAGAGTTAGAGATAAGGTTAAGCGTTAGAGTTTTTGTGTAAATTGCAACAATTGTTAAGGTATTTTAGTGAAATTGTACCAATAGTTAAGGATATTGTAGTGTAAAAAGATAAAATTGAGCAAAAGAAGGTTTTTAGTAAAATTTTAAGGCAGTTTAGCAGAAAACCAACAATAGTTAAGGTTATTTTAGTGAAATTTATAGGAATTTAGTTAATATAAGGTAGTTTAGTGAAAAACACAACTATAGTTAAGGGTATTTTAGTCTAATTTAGTAAAATTGAATTAATAGGTTAATTTAATGGAGTTTAGTGAAAAACAACAATGTGTATGTGTGCACACACAAACACACATACACACACATACAAACAATGCCAAACCTTAATTCATCATCATTGTCCTCTGCATTAAATTCTTATCAAATCCCACCTTAAAACCAACCTTAAATTCAAAATCTTAAACTTGATTAAGATAACCCTTGACTTTAAAAAAATTTACCCTAAAGTAAAAACTTCGAAACATTGATATTGAAACGTGAACGTAAAACTAAATCAAATTAAATCTTGAAGTGTATGATACTGGAAGAAAATATGAAATTTTCATATTTTTATCGATAATCAATCATATGTGAAAATCAAAACGCGACTTAGTTTCCGTCTATCGGCTAACATACGTGCAATGTACGTCGTAACATAAAACTATATGAAGGTTGTTAATATTGGACAGTATCGTTCGGTTTCTAACAACCGCCGCATAGTATGTGATGAGAATTAATATTCAATCATATGGTAACCGACAGACTTGTCCCGTGTGGATAAATTAGGAATGTATAAACAGACACCTGCATTCACTTATATTTTCATTCGTTTCAAAATATTTCATCGGTATCTTTCCACTGGCTCTCCGTGTACAACGATAGATTAAATATTCATTTCAATGTTGTTTGACAGCATTGAAACGATTATCTTTTCTATTACAGTATACTCGGAGAACGGAGAGATGCTGCCAAAATTTTCTCGAAATGGATGAAAACACAAGTGAATGTGTGTATGCTCCATACATTCTTAATGGAATATGTGCCTAACCCCTAAAGTCGTTACCCTTGACATCCAATAAAGAATATTTAATATTATCATCATATTTTTTGGAAGAAGAATTCAACTCTCGAGTTTTGAGATTAGAAGAAAAAAGTTCTCAAAAGGAGTCACAGAAAATTAGGAGAAAGTTCTCAATAGGAGTTGGAGGAGGGCCCAATCCATAAACAACTAAAACCAAACTTAACCAAGTTGTTAATTAAACCTAACACTAACACTTTTTATTATCCGTCTATCGCGTATTTGTCAAAAAATCTTAATTCCATGACTCTTATCTGTAGAAACCTTGTTTCGTCTGGACTGTTCCAATATGACACTTCCGTACCTCCACAAGAGTTGGATGTACGTCGATGCTCTCTCGAGAGTCGATGACTTTTTCGTTAACGATGTAAGCTTTTTCACCGATTTAGCCTACGCACGTCTTGGGTTATCGAAAGAGCACGAAATCTATTGTCCTTGCTCTAAATATATGAACAAACGATTGCTCAAGTCAGAAGTTGAGTTACACATCGTGAGATATGGTTTCGTTAGAGATTACACTATATGTGAACTTCACGGAGAAATGTCGTAACGGGAGACGAGGCATGGGTGCAAGAGGCGAAAAACGAATTCATCAAAACGGAAACCGCCGAGTAGCAGGGGATAGTAGAAGAGGAGGAAGAGAAATGGCAGTTTGAAGAAGACGAAGCCGTCGAAGAAGATGATGTAGTCGCGCCGATCGATGACATGGATGAGCTTATAAATGCCGCTGGACTTCTTTATGATACGGAAAGCACTGGACCTTCGTTATTGGAGAAGTACAAGGCTGATTGTAGAATCCCGCTATATCCAAATTGCAAAGCGTTTTCAAAACCGTCCTTTTTCGTACGTCTCTTCCAGATCAAGTGCAAGAATAGATGGAGTGAATGAAGCTTTTTCCGACAAAAATGAAGTGTCACCGAGCTGGTACGGGGCTCAAAAGATAATCACAAATATCGGCCTGAAGTATCGTAAGATGCATGCATATGAGAATGATTGCGTTTTGTTCTGGAATAAACACGCCACACTCAGAAACTGCCCCGTGTGCGGGATCAGCCGATTCAAGTCTAAGAAAAACCCCCGATCGAGTGATGTGCCCGTGAAAATTCTTTATCATTTTCCATTAATACCGAGACTGTAACAATTATTTACGTATGAAAAGACGGGGTCCGAAATGCAGTGGCACCATAAAACACCTCGTAAATAGGGAAAATGAGTCATCTCAAAGCTTCGATATCATGGAAAGTTTTAGATGAAAAACAGCCTTCATTCAGCGTAGATCCTCATAACGTGAGATTAGGAATTACGAGCGACTGTTTCATTCCATTTGAGATGGTCCGCAGCAGCAGCGTACTCACGGTCGTTGATCCGTTATGGTGACTATATACAATCTGCCGCAATGGATGTTTATGACGCGGTCTTATTTACATTGGCGTTTTTAATCGACGGTCTCTCGTCTCCTGAGAAAAACATCGACGTGGACCTTCAACTCTTGATCGATGAGTTAAAGTTGTTATGGAAACATGGCGTGAGAACCTATGACGCGGATGGTAAACTATTTTCCATATGCGGCCTGCTTTGTTGTGGACTATTAATGATTTTCTTGCCCACGGCATGCTGTCGGGATGGACAACTCAAGGTAAGCTTATATGCCCCGGTTGTCATATTCATAAGAGTGCCGTACGCTTGAAGTTTAGCGGGAAAGAATCGTTTATGAGTCACCGACGTTTCTTACTTATAAGTCACAGATTCAGAAAGAATAAAGAATTGTTCAACGACAAGACGGAGACCCGTAAGCCTCCTAAACCATTGCCCGGTAACGACATAGTGCAACAATGGAGTGGTTATCAGAATGTCACATTCGAAAAGAAACAAAACAACGATGTAATGTCGTGCCCATCCGGCTGGAAGAAACTAAGTGGTTTATTTCAACTTCCATACTGGTCCGATCTACCGCCGCGCCACGATTTAGATATCATGCATATCGAGAAGGGTGTCTTTGAACACGTCATCAATCTTCTGCTGTGTAAGCATGGTAAAACGAAAGGCGATCTCAACGCCCGTCGTGATTTGACAGATTTGGATGGTTTGTTCATTAAAGAAGAATTGCATTCTCGGCCTGTGGCTGGTAAACCGGGTTATTACGAGATCCCACCGGCAATCTACAGTATGGACAAAGAAGAGAAGCAACGGTTCCCCCGTGTGTTGAAAGAATTGAAAGTCTGCGATGGTTTCTCATCAAACGTTTCCAAACAGGTATAAGTAGAAAACGGAAAAATCGCAGGACTGAAGAGCTACGGCTACCATATATTGATGCAACATCTACTTCCTTTATGACTCAGAGTATCGGTAAAATCTGAAGTTGGTCTTGTTCTTAATAAGTTTTGCACGTATTTTTATCAATTGTGTTCGAAAAACGTGGACGTCAATGAGATAGCAGAGCTCGAAAAAAATATTCCTTTGATCCTCTGCAAGCTCGAAATAATCTTTCCACCTTCATTTTTTGATATTATTGTTCACATGTCCATCCATTTGGCAACCGAGGTCAAGATTGGTGGTCCGGTGCATTACCGTCGGATGTATCCTATCGAAAGATATGAAAATGTTTATTATTAATCATTTAAATTGCAAAACATTATCGTGAATTATTAATATCTATTATTTTCAACAAATATCTATTAACTTTAAAAAACTATATCCGCAATAAGTATCGTCCTGAATATTCGATTGCAGAAGGTTATCTTTTGGAAGAAGTCGCGTCTTTCTATGCCCGTTTCTTGGACGACGATGTCAAGACGAAACTGAACAAACTGCCGTGTGTTTCTGACGGTCCAATTGAAGCAGGAAGGCTAAAATACATGTCTAACGATCGCATTGGCGGTTTACATGCGTTCATCTTGCTAAACAGCGAATGTTTTGCTAAATATGCAAAGTAAGTTTTTCTAATTTCATCCATTTAAACCATTTGAAATAAAGTATAATCTAACCGATATAGCTGTAAATAAACGAACGCGCACAAAACTATACTCAAGAGATCGAATCCTAGGACGTGGTCGGATGATATAATCGAAGAACTAAGACGCACTTTCGTCGCTTGGTGTAGAGAAGAAGTCGACAGACAAATGAATCGTGGAGAGCAGATTGATAGAGAGGTATAAGACCTTTTAATCGGTCCATCGATTGCAGCTGCATTTTACAACGGTACAGGGTTTTCGGCTACAAATTTGAGATCGAAAGGATGGAACGTATTAGAGCTACGCAAAATAGCGGCGTCGCAGCCTCCGACGACAGAGGAAATCTCTACTACGGTGTTCTTGAGCAGATTATAGCGGTCTCATACATGCACAAGACTGTCCCCTTTTTTATATTCCAATATAGATGGTACGATATCAAGTGAATAGGGTATAAAGATCGATGACTACAAACTCACTTTGGTAAAACACCAAACGAGCAGCCTACGAAATCTTTCCCTCAATGGCAACACAAATATATTATTCTCGGGACTTGAAGAAGGTTGACTGAAATGTTGTTTGTCGTTGAAAACCAAAAGATTATTATAATGTGTTGATGTTGACCGACTCTAAAGATGAGAGTGATGAGGAAGAGGCGATAACACGTCTCAGTCTTTCTATTAAACGTACCAACGATCCAAACTATTCTGCACCGTGTCCATCAATACGTTAGTAAGACGTGATATCGACCAAGTGATTGTCAATGATCAAGATTTCGATAATCCACCCAACGAATCTTCAACTTATGCATCGGGCAAACGGCTAGGTAATGAAATTGAACTAAATGTTTTAATTGTATAATGATTATAAGTAAATTTTTAATATTTGAATAAATATGTAGGGTCTGATGGAAAGCTGTGGATCAAGCTCTAAACGTTATAAGAAACGACATCTAGACGAGATTTGGGATGTCAATAGTTGCAGCAGCAACAACGGTTATCCCTACATGTGTCCCACGTACTAGCGCCCTACCTACCGGCGACCCTCCTACCGACGACCCTCCTACAGGACCCCTACCACCTCCGGCAACCACGGCGCCATAGGACCCGTTGCCTACCTTTATTAGTGGGGTAGCAGATCCTCCTACCCCGGTCACTCCTACATATGGTAGATAGTTATCTATTCATTTTTTAGTTTTCTATTAAAATAATTCTATCGAATCATCTAACAGTTTACTGTTTGCAATTCTGCATAGTATTGAAGGGATATGGTATATCATCGATTCTAGCGCCACGCCAGGGATTGCAGATATAATCGTTATTGCTTAAAACTTTTAAATAACGATTGTAATTTAAATTTGTCAAATACTATATACATACTCTGAATATTATAATATTGTGTTTGTATATCTATTTTTTTGCAGGCTCCACCAGTGTTAGGACGATGGGTTCTACTGGGCCCTTCTCCTCCAGACCAGCCCCAGGCGCTGCTTCATGGACGTTGGAGTGGACCACATCAGGTATATCTGCTGGTGATTACGTGACCAAGTGAGGATTACATGGGAGCGGAGATCCGTACTTACTATAAATATCCGCTCCATAATAGATCGAACCCACGCCAGACCGACAATGTTCGGTAGTTTTTTGGGGCGACCACGGTATCACATACCCTTTTATATATTTAAATTTAATCGTCGTTATATATATATATATATAATTTTTTGTAATTTCAAACCTAAGGACATTAGGGATTCATCGGCGTCATCGGCGAGTATGGTGAGCCTACACCGTTCGATGCACATCACGCCATAAACTGGGTCATTTCCAAGTGTCACTATCAAGAGGAGACGCCGATATGAAGTAAAGAAGGATCATTACATTTTCTGGACGGCGACGACTGAGCGGGGGCGATGATGAACGCCATTTTTCGGGATGTCCCGAGAAAGGATTGACCACTGCTGATCGCGTATTACGAGCGTGATGATGTTCAGGTATAAATTAAATTTTTAAGATTATAATAATATAACATGAAATCATATTTTGCGATATATAATATTTTCTTTATATTTGCAAGGCGGCGTTGGTTCACAACAGGGAAAACCAGAACAACGGCATCGGAGACCGCGCTATCCCGAACCAAGGGAAGCGGTCACAGGTTAGTGCTCAGCACCAGCTCGTGAGTATTTCGATGTTTAAGAATATATGTTTTCTTTGTCGCAAATTACTTATTAAAATAAATCCTAATTTTATCGCAGAAAAAGAAACCCCCCGCTAACTACACTGCTGCCAAGTGATGTTTCGCGTTACATAGGGGCACGGGCGAGTACATGGTAAGTTTCATATAATCAAGTCGATTCTGTATTTAAGTTAACACGTTTATATATATACACACACGTGTCGTGTGTATGTACATACACGTGTATATATACACACACGCATATATATACACACGCACGTGTGTATAGACACACACGTGTGTATAGACACACACATGTGTATACGCGCGCGCGCACATCTATATATATATTCTTCACAGACTCAGTTTCAGAAGATGACAGACGCCTTAGGACTTGGCCCTGATGACTCAATTACCGCCATTGTCTCTGTTCTGGATTCGATATCCGGCGGATATCACGGTGGGTATGAGCACAGGGTTGGTCCCGGGGCCATCGACACTTTGCTAGGCATCTTTCCGTCCATGAGTACAATGTGGTCCAGACACGGACATATGCGGCAGCCGCGTTGCAGGAGGAGATTCGTCGGCTCCAAGATCGGATGAAGCAGCAGAATAAACGGGTGGATACGCTTGCGGTGCAGATCGAGGAGCTGATGCAATCGAATCCAGAGTCCGTCAGGCAGGGCATACGAGAGGAGTTTGGAATTATGTTCAGGCCACGGGACGATGGAAGTGGATTGTCCCAACGACCATAAATTATTGATACAAACATCTGTTTTGTTGGTTTATTGATTATACTATTTGGTGTATATATTTTGTTTATAATTGTGTGCGATTCTAATCATATTACTTCTTGATTATTATAATTGCGTGAGATTCGATCATATTATTATCTATTGCTGGTTGTAAATGAAAGCAACCCATATGGGGCGCGTATATTTCTGATTTTAAAAAAAATTGATAATATATTTGGTCACGGTTTTAACCGTAACCAAAACTTATATGGTCACGGTTTTAGCCGTGACAATAGGATGTAGTCACGGTTACCTGCTAGTAGCAGGTATCCTTCGTTACGGTTTCACCTTATGGTCACGGTTTAAACCGTGACCATAGGATATATATAGTCACGGTCCGGTCACGATTTAAACCGTGACTATATATATGGACCCCACACGGATCTGATTTAGTTGTTTGATCATTTTTTAGTAACGCAAAGTATCTGGTCATGGTATTAACCGTGACTATAAAAACCTATGGTCACGGTTTTAGGCGTTACTAGGTTTCTCATGACGGGGTTTAGGCAACGGGTGTGTCACGGTTTTAACCGTGACCAAAAGCGTGTTGGTTATAACCGGCGTGTCACAATTTTAACCGTGACCAAAAATGTGTTAGTCACGGTTATAACCGGGACCAAAACCATACCCTGTAGCGGTGCAATTAGACACTAAAACATTGAATCTCAACCAAAATTACTTCTTTTAAATCAAAATTTGCATTTTTAGCAAACTTCCCATGATAGGTAACTAAAAAAAATTCCCAACAGGGCATAACAGGCAGACCAAAACTTAGGTTTCCCAAAATCACTTTTTTCAAAACAAAAAATGCAATCTTAACAAAACCTCAAAAGAGAATCACAGCCCAACCAAACTCCAACAAAATCAAGCAAAAAATTAGAAAAGATATCAAATGGGTCTCCCCCAAAATCAACAAAGAAAAATGCATTTTTCACCAACATCCATGATGGGCAACAAAAATCTCAAAAGGGGATCACAAAAAAAAAAATACAAATTCAACAATTTCCAACAAAATCAACCAAAAATTTGCAAATGGGTCTCCCCTAAAATCAACTTCTTTCAAAACCAAAACGCATCCTAGTAAACAAAAACATCAAAAGGGCATCACAAAATCGAAAAACCAAACGATTCCCCAACAAATTCAACCGAGACCAAAAGCACCAACCTCGGCGATCCGCTGAGCATCACGATCTTCTTAAAGAAATCCGGCCTCGAGATCGACGCCAGCGCCCCAACCGCAGCGGACACAGAGTGGCCCACATAGATACAGCTCTCGAGCCTGAGCTCCTCCAAGATCGAGAGCAGATCGAGGGCGTACCCCTCGAGGGTCGCGTACCTATCGAAGTCGAAGTAGTCGGGGTTGGTGGTCCCCGCCCCCATGTTGTCGTAGAGCACCACGCGATACTCATCGACAAGGTGAGGGACGAGGTGCTTCCACACCGATTGGTCGGTGCCGAAGCCGTGGGCGAGGACGATGGTCTGGGCCCCATGGCCAATCACCCTCATGTTGTGCGCTTCTTCTAGGATCCCCATTGCTTAGTATTATTGAGAGGGGAGGGGGAGAGAGAGAGAGAGAGGTTTTGGTACTTTGAGATCTTAGAGAGAGAGAGGAGAGAGATGTGAACCACAGAAAATGGGAGATTCTTTTTGCGTGTGTGCGTGTGTGTGTGTGTCAGGGATGACGACAAGGAGGCGAGCAGAGATGTCACCAAGGGTTTACCTCACTCGTCCAAAACGGCAAAATCTACTATCCAAGGCACTTCCAGAGAAAAAGCCACTCTAAAGGGTTTTGCATGGTGCAAGCTTTTCTAGAGAAGCTAAATCTTCTACTGATAGATTTTATGGTAAATTGTCAAAAATCTTATGACAGGTTTTACCGCTGGCAAAAAATCGTGGCCCTCAAACTGTTGTCAAAAACCTATGACAGATTTTACCGCTGATAAAAAAACCTGGCCTTCAAACTGTTTTCAAAAACCTATGGCGGGTTTTATCGCTGACAAAAAACCCTGGCTCTAAAACTGTTGTCAAAAACCTCCTGGAAAATTTTTCTGTAGATAATTAGATCATAGATATCGCGGGCAGCTGGATACATATCGTATAAAAATTAAAATTAGGAGGAAACTATAAAGATATGTAGACAAGGTATCTTTGACAACTAAAAACCTTTTCAATGGGCTTTTAACAATGGCTTCGGGCGGGGATTTTTGTCAATAGGTTGCCTCGAGGGTTTTGACAATTTGCACTGGTTTTAAAAAAAGATACTTTTTACCCTTTTTATCTCCGAATTACCTGGTCTAAAATGGAGTTTACCAAAATTAGATCATATTGGAGTTTAGATAACTGCGGTTATCTCAACTCTCAACTTTGGATGGGTATTTTCAATACCTTATGGCAAATATCGTACGATATATCGTTATATGAGTAAATATCAAACATTGATACCAGGTGTCAATATCGAAGATTTCGGGTGTTAATATTAGAAAACTCTACATACATATTAGGCGTATTGGTCTAGTTTACAACGAATATTATATATTATTTTTAAAATATAAAATTTATGATAAAATTTAAATATATCATATATTGTAGGTATTATTCGGCCAAACATTATATATACCTTCAAAACGAGCCAATAAGTTCTTTATCTGGCCATAATAAATCTGGTATATCATCCAATATTTCAAATATCGGGAAGCCCAAACAAAATGACACAATGTCCGGCGATAATGAGTAGCGAATGATATTATGCATGAAGCATAATATCATAGAAGAGTATGATGACAAAATGAATCTCTTCTTAAAATAGTTCGGTCACTTTGGTGCCTCTCATATTTGATTTATGCATCAATTATGGAGCTCAATATGTATATTTATTTATTTGTTTTCTTTTTGCAATATCAAAATGCATATTCTAAAGTAAAGTCGTGAATATTCAAATTCCATTAAGATAAATGCTATCTCTACTCATCTCATAGAATCAATGTAGGCTTTCCATGCTTCTATAGGTTTTTCACTTGGTAAAAAGTAAAGATGTAAATGGATAAGTCCGTATTCGATTTTTATTAGATACAAATAGTGATTTTCAAGTGTGATGACTATCCAGGTCCGTAACCACGTCGGCCAACAGTTATCGGATATGAATATGGTAACAATTGTGTCCGCCCCTTATTCGTATCCAATATAAAAGTAGTAATGTTTGACTTTATTGGGTATATTATTTTGTTTTCCAAAATCCATTTAATATTCGTCTGACTTTACCAAATACAGATAGTTCATTTCCATTTTCGATAACTATCTATATTTATCTACGCCTACCGGATATGGGTATGTTAACACGTATCCACTCCAAATTTGATTCTTTTACATCACTGAAAATAAAATGGGGGCACCATATGGACTATTTAGATAATTACATTTCTTATCTCCTGCAGTATCTATCTATCTAATATCTAATGAAAAGTTGGGTATCCTGTATAAAAGTCATTGTAATACCCGATTCCGTTGTGAATATTTTCCATATTTTAATAATTGATTTTCCTAAAATATCTATATTTAAAATTTTTTCAACTAATATTTTTTATATTTTCTAAATATAATTTCTATAATTTTTCCTAAACCCTAACCAATCTTTTTCTAAAACCCTCAGCCTAAACAAAACTCTCATTTTCCCAAACCCAACCCAGCCCAACTAATAATTTTCCCGACCCGGCCCAACTGCTTCAACCAAACCCTTTACCTCACCCTTCATCCCAAACCCGACCCGACCCTTGCAGACCCGACCCGAGTTCCCTCTCCCCCTTCTTCTTCTTCTCACTCTCCTTCTTTCCCGCCAAAACCCCCACGACCCACGTCCCGCGATCTCGTCTTTGCCCAACGAACCCCCACGACCCGCTCAACCATGACCCCCATTTGCCTCGCCCACGTCTCGCTCCTCCCCGGCTCGACTCACTCCCACGACGGAGCCCACGCCAACTGATCCCGCGACCCTCATCTCCCTCGCGCTACCCCCACGACCGCTCCCCTCATCCCACGTCCTCACAACCGACCCCCTCTCTCGTTCTCATTCACTCACTCTCGCTCTCTCCTCTTCCCTCCCATGCGCCACCATCGCCTTCATCTTCCTCACCCCGAGCACCCCACTGTAAACCCACCGCCGGAGCTCCCCTATCGCCACTAACATCTCCTCTTTTACTTACATCTCAACCGAGCACCCCCACTGCAACCCATCACCGCCACGAGCCCTTTCCTTGCCGGCGATCACCCATCGTTGCCGCCAACCTCGCTGCCAATGCCGTTTCACCCCTATAGCCTTCAACTTAGCTTTTCACTCTCTCCCACCACTTCTCCACTGTCTTCCTTTCAACCCAAACCTCCTCCTTACTTCCACACTGCAGCCACCCTACCTCCTTGTCTCCGTTCACCGCGCTGCCGACGAGTTCCCAATGCCCCCTACTCATCCTCGATTCCAGCACCACAATCCCGAGCCCGAGCTGCCACCCATCGCTGCCTGCGCCGTTTGAGCTCATTGTCGCCGCCGCCATCCCACTACTGTCGGCTATCTCCTCACTGCTGTCGCCGTGCCAAGCTGTGCCCAAATAGCACCCCAGCACAGTGACCTCGCCGTGCTTAGCTCCGTGTATCCTCGACAACAAAAGCAACCCCCGGAAATTCATCGAGCACCTATTGCAGTCTCCATAGCCGATGTTCCCATCACTTTTGTCGATGTCCAAGCCGTGGCCTCGGTTCATGTGAGCATCATGGTCGTCAATGTAGTCACCGTCGCAACACCGTACATGTCTGTCGCAGTGTGTATCACGCTCGAGCCTCACACCGTGCCCGCGTCCGTGCCACCCCGTACCCAGACGTGTCGTGCCCCATACCCACTCCCCGTGCCACATCGTCCCCAGTCCCCGTGCTACGTCGTGCCAGCCCCCGTTCCTCACCGTGCCCGATCCAGTGCAGGCGTCGTGCCGCTCCCGCACCGCGCACCGAGTCAAGACCGTGCCCTGTGCCGTGTCGCGCTCGCGTCATCACCACACCCACTACCGTATCACGCTCGCATCACCACTGCATCTAGTACCGAGTCGCCGCGCATCGCGCACGCACCACGCACCGTGTCCAGTATCGCGCCGTCTCGTGTGTCGAGACAGACTCAGTATGTTCGTCGCTTCCATATCAAGCGACCGAGGCAAGTGAAATCCCTATTCACTTATTTAACATGCTATAATAAAGCGTTAGCTAAAGGAACTATATTATAACTAGATGTATAAATGTAATTGGATCGAAATCTATACTCGAGATTTTGTGTAGCGAATCATCGTGCTATTTTACTTGAGCGGAGCCAGACTAGGGCCTATTACTGTGTTAGTAACGCGTATAAACTAAGTGGTTAACATCTAATTTATTTTGTTAGAAGAAACGTTGATTTCGATTGATAACCGAATGTTGATCTTAAGTGTTCGATGTGAGCCTTATGTGAAAATAAAATCTAATTTGGTGGCAAAACGATATCGTTTTCACACATAAAGTGACACCCTAATTTCAATACCGAAACTCACGATTTACCGAACACTTGACATTGTTAAATTCATAATTAATTCTAAATATATCCAATCGCAGAGTGCTTGGGTTCTTTGTGAAGGGTACTGCATATCCTTTAATACGACATGTAGTTTTACTGTTATATGTATCTTATAAACATCGAAAACAAAGAACTTACCTGACCTTGGACCGCAGTCCAGTGCAGGAACTTACCCCTTGACTTTCTTTTGTACCCTAAAACTTTTATGTTTAATTGTGATAGTGTGCGGGGCCAATTACCCCTGCATAGACAATTGTTTTATCTTTTCAATGGTAGTAGTTTCTTTCGTTTTTATCATCGTTTACTATTTTAAGCATATTTTAAACCGTCAGTGTGTATTGCTGTCCCAAGCAAGGGCAGAACGCATATCCCGATATTAAACATTGCATAACTTCCAGAACACAGTGGATGTAATCGATCCATCTAGTGCGTTGGAAACCTAACAGTTAAACCTAAATATTATCCAACTGTAGCGTCGCCTAATTGTGCTCCCAACTGGGAGTAAAACGTGATACGAAATGGACTTCTGGGTCAGAAATTGGATTTCCCGCAGTAAACACTTAAAATGAAATGACCATAACCAGCAAACCTGAAATCCGATTGACGCAAAACTAATTTTTATGGACTGATAATTAAACTTACTGCGTACTCCTTTTATATTGTGTTGCTAAATTCTGCACGTGTGAATTATAGTAAATTTTGCAAGTGGTATGACACCGGCTGCTATATTTTATTCATATTATAATTAATTGCATTCTAATCATATCATGTAGCGGTTATATCCTCATTTGAATAGTAGTCATATACACTGATAACCTAGTGACCGTGTTACATTACCCAGTGATAAATATTAGTGATTGGATTGTGGCAAGTACATTAGTGTTAAAGCGTGAATGAATAAGTGAAGCGACACGTACTTGTACACAATCAGCGGAAGCAGTTAAATTATTGCATTGTCGACGCCTATGGGGCATATGTAAGTGTAACTATAACTGGTATGGGACGGTTATGGTAGCACTTATATTAGTGTCATATGTAAGACATCGAGTACTGTCCATTTGTCTTGGATACCAGTCGAGACATGCTTGATGGAAACCCTATCTCCAGTTCTCGCGTAGAGTTGTCATGGACCGACTAGTATTTGGGTTTATGGTCGGTGTTTGATGTAGACTGCGGGTGTGGGGTAGTTTGAGTGTGAGTTCGATCAACGGAATCTCAGGAGTCCCACTGCCGGCATATACAGCGATTTTGGGAGTCATATGGGTGATATTACTGATTATTAGCGAGCGTGATTCGGGCCCATGTTCCCTTGCCCCTGGGGCCTACACTTGGGTTGGGGATACTCCTGCGGTGGTTGACGCTCACACTTGGACTGACGATAAGTTTAGCGACCTGAACAGTGAGACTTAGAGACTGGTAGGTTTAGTGACATGGACATTGTATTGATCACTGATTCGATATTCCTGTTTTATTGTTTGCCCGTACCGATTATTTCATGCTCGCGTCATTGTTCTATATTTACTGCTTCATTTTCATCATCATTGCACGTGTTTACATATGTATATATATTGCTATTGTGTCGCTCTGACGACCTGAGTATGCATGCTCAGAGTGAGAAGTGGACTTAGCTCGGATCAGGATCTGTCGTGCCTCGTGGATATTGCGGATGTCTAGATCAGCCACGCCAGCGCTATCTTTCCCTTGATCTCTATCTGATTTATCTTTTATCTGTTTTGATAGATTTAGTGACAGTATTCTCATTACCTGTGCATTGATTACTGATTACCACCTAATGCTAGAAGCCGAAGTATGACTACGGCAGGATATTTCCTTGACCGTTGTAACAAGCCTAAACTTTCTGTACGAATTTTTTTCAAAATACAGAAAGGGACACCTAAGCCTGAACCTGAGTTATAAGTTTGATTTGCTTTTAAACAGTAAGAAAACACTTGTAGCTCATTGGCAAGACCTTGCACTGCTGAACCAAAGCAACAGAGTTCAAATCCCATCAGCTACATATTCTTTTTATTTTAAATTCTTTTAATCTTTTAGAAGCTCAAGAGACTACACGTGCACTACACGTAAACTGAGAAGACACAAGATAATCAAACACATGCACTGTAGAATACCAAACGACCCCGACCCAATACCCCAACACCAACCCAGACCGTCGGCATTGGGCCGGCGACACACTCAAAAAATCCGGCGACGTCGGGTAGAACCGTCCCAAATGCTCCTAATTTTCACCCCTTGCAACGTTTGGCCTACCCCACTACTCCCTTATTGCTTGTTTACTCTGAATTAATCCAGAGAACAATAAAATACCTATTTAACCTCATTTTAATGCATATTTCAATGCATTCTTTAAACACCCTAAACCCTAATTTTCCCTATAAATACCACCCTCATTTCACACTTCCTCACTCACAATTCCCTGCCAAAGCTTTTAAGAAATTTCCAAGTCCTCATAGTGTACAGGTGGAGTTAACAAAGGGCGAAACTCCGACGAACTTCCGGCGACGATACAAAGAGTTTCCGGTAACGAAACGAAGTACTGACGAATCCTAGACCTCCTCCTACCTCTTCCCTCTCATCAAAGCCAGTAAGTCCTCATCTCCCTCTCATTCTCTAATCTAAAAACTTTAAATTCTAAAATCCGACAGAAACGGAGTTAATCCGACTTCTAATACGGTTTTTCTTTAAAAACTATAATTTTTCTTAATCAAGATACCTTCATATCATCGCATATTGTTCATTAAACATTAATAAATATCTTTAACAAGTTTCATCACAAAAAATTGTTATATACATCTTTTATCACAATTTTACATTAAAATATCACAAACTTTAGTTTTCGACATAAACTCTATAATACCTTTATACTTTTAGATAACTCAAGAGGTAATGACCTACCTCCTCACAACACACATATCTAATATAGCACGATGGAATTCGGGAATATAGATTCGGGTAAATACGACTTTACATATAACTACCTTCAATTTATAAAACCTTTTTTCTATAAGAAGTGTATTTAACAAATCTTTACAATTGCGCCTCTACAACCCACTATTGGGGACCCCTGTTTGGTATGGTGCGGATTATCTCACATCCTCGGGCCTAGTAGAGCGAGATGCAGACCTCCTCACGGAGCATACGATCTCGAAAGAATTTTAATACATTTTTCTTTAGAAAATATGATTTCTATTATAAATAAAACTTATATTTTTAATAAATAAATATATATGTAATTAATATCAAAATATCTATTTTTAATATTTATAATATTCCACATTTCCGAAATTCAAGAAAAAAAACATCCCATTTACAAGAAAATATCATACAATTCCAATATTTCAAATAAATACCTTATACTTTAAAAACTAGGTCATATTCACTAGAAATTTCACATTGAATAAAAGAAACATCTATGAAAACTCTAAAGACGATAATTAAATACTTGAGGTTTATTTTGAAAATATAACAAAACTATTTTACATAAAAACCCTCTCAAGTTATACTAAATTACAATAAGGACCCTAGTAAACATAGGTTTAAGCGGGACCGGTCTCTTGAGCCTTGGAGAGCTGGAGATATGGGTGCTTGCCTATTTAAGATAGAAAACTTAACAAACGGTGTTATCAACACGGTAATTGTCTTGGAAAAAGACATAAATCCGGCCGTCCATGTGCAGCAGTTACCGATAACACCAAAATAATCAGGATTTCAAGTTCTTTTAAAAGTGTCTGACTCAGACTGAGTCTCAACCTAATCAATCTGACTTGAATGTGATTCAAGTACAAACTACAATACAACATGATTCAATATGAATCCATCTATTCAAACTATATCAATTTACATTGACTGAACCGAACCATGGATATATTCCATCTACATGTTCATCCATTATATCCGTTCCATTACTGATCATGGTTTCGGCTAGTCATCCATCTATACAATTTACAATACAATACAATACAATACAAACAATACAATCAAGACATCGCGGGGTTTATAAGGGGTAGATTGGTACGGAAGGTGTTAGAAGTGGCACGAGACTGCAACCATAACGCACCTAACCTGAATATCCATTGCCGTTGTACCGTGGCTGAACGGTTCCTTATGCTCCGTATACCTTAGTCTTCGGAATAGTGTGACTCCTCTCGTATACACTGTCATTCTTCTGTACCAAGCTACAAATAACAGCGTTAAAACTAAATACAACATTATAACAATATACTCTCTATTCTGTCTATTCCATTCTTGTCTATTTACGGGACTTACCGAGCGATTTGTTCGCTGACGACATTCTCTTTCTTTTTCTTTGGAATATCGTCAGGTGATTCGTACTCACTGGAGATCGAGCCCAGCAGCGAGAACTTGGATCAGTTTACTGAAGATCCAGAGCTCTAGTTCACTTGTACATTATATTTCCTTTACATTTCTGTTATGCCACTGTTTAGACATTGCTTTCATTCCATATATTTACCTTTCCAGATATATTGTAAAAAAGAATATTAATAAATAAAGTTGCTGTTCAATTATATCTATTGTCATTGTCTCTTGTGCATTTTATTTTATATTGCTTAGATACGCTTAGCGTGTTTACTTCTAAGTAAATACGTAGCGGCCTCGTCGCGTCTTCCACCCGTATACTGGGAAGCGGGACGTGACAACCGTAGGAGCATGGCTGGCCTTGTCAACCCCTCGTATTCCGTATTTTGGGAAGCGGGGCGTGACATGGTTTTGTTGGTATCAGAGCCAGGTTTGCTACAATTGGGATTGCAGTTTCCGATTAAGGCTTGACAATTTAAGTCGTCATTCGGTCTAGATTGTAAACTTGTTTTCCTCAACTAGAATCCCCATTGTTCGTCAAGCTATATTTTGACTCCGTCCGCTAGAGTTTTGGGTGACTTAGTAGAGTTATGTGATTGTAATTATGAACTGCAACATAGTTACAAGGCATCACTCTGCTAGAGTGACTTGGAGTTTTACATTTGATTTCCACTTGTTTGAGTTTCACCTCACCATATATTCTTGTTTCGTTGTCTATTCTACATCTTATTCTGATTCCAATATATCTTGTACCTTATGTCGTCCTAAAATTGTTGTTTCAGGACCATGACTTCTAACAACTCTCCGCCCTCCTCAACCGTCGAGATTTTGGGTGTACTGCAAGGTTTGATGGAAGCCCAGGAGCGAACAAACGATCTCTTAACTGAAAGACTAAGAAGGCAAATGGCTCAAGCACCAGCGGGAGCCCCCAATCGTAGGGGAATCCCTATTAAACAAAAAGGCGGCGTGCAGATGAAGCACTCATTAACAGAAGCAGCGGAGAGCCCACCGTTGCGGTTATTGCAAGAGGCCAGGACACTTTTAGAGGGACTGTCGCTAGGCCAAAGGGCGGTGCTTGATTTGTGGATCCGACGAAAATCTTGTCAATGGTTGCCCTAGAAGGAAGGAGCTGCAAGGTGGAGATTCGGCAACGCCCTCCAAATCTGCTTGAGCGACTTGGTTGTTTTCGTACTTAAATTTTAAGGACGGCATGGATCCAGCACAAGATTCAGACTTGCCTTACGAGATTACAGAGATCCAGATATCAACGCGGCGTTATCACCTTTCCTGCTTTCAATAGAGACATTGTTACTCTATTTAGTAGCCGTTTCCTTTCGTTTAAAATCTTGTACCCGTTGAACTTCTTAGTTTGAATGCAATAAAGTTTTGGATTGTGACTAACTACTTTTGTTTGACTCACTATATTTAGACCCTAAGCTTAGTCGACACTATGGTTCACCACCGCACCCCCGATTCTCTTTTCGATTAGGTTGTATCTTGCCGCATACCTCTGTCCGAAATTGTCAAACCCTATACTCTTCGTTAAATTATATCTCTCCCTAATTTTGAATCCTATTTTCATCCTTTATCTTTATATCATTCTGAACAACCCGATTCCTCCTCACCATTCTTCCATTTCGAGTGCTTGCTCGCGGCGTCGACCTTCGAAGTATACCGCAATATTTACTCTAGCTAGTCTACCGTATATTACTAGCGTTATTTTCCTGTTAACATAGTTATACTAGTAGAGCTTATTATATTAAATTTAGATTTTTGCCTATTTGTAATTACTTACATTCCCATTATGTGTTACTAAGTATTTTAGTTTTACTCCTTGTCTTGAAATGCCCTACTATTTTATCTTCTCAATAGTTCAAATTTACGCCGTATATTCTATTTCTAGTAAATTGTCCCTGTTTATGCTTTTCATACTATCGTCCTTTATTATGAAATTTCATTTTTCGTGCCTTTTGTCTTGAAAATCTTTTGATATTATTTGGAGCCATTTTCTATTCTATTTTTCTTTTAATGTTTTATTGTTTATTATACTGTTATCATTTCTTTTCATTTCGGTTGTTGGCGTTCTTTTCATTAACTTTCAAAAAAATTATATTATTATGGTTTGAGTTTTTTTTTAAATGAGTTTCATATTGATTTTCTATATACTATTTCCTTTTCTTTGTTCATATTTATGCCAACTATCTGTTGTTTTCGTATTTATATTTACTTACGTATTCTTGTGCTCTAATCGATTTAAATTTTCTATTTACTGTAATATAAATTATGGTTATCTTTTATTTACTTGTACCTATATCATTATCTCGGTATTATCTTAGTTCTTTTGTATTATATTATCCCTGCACTATTGCAAATATAGTTTGCTTTGGATTTTTTACGTTAATTGTTGATATCTAGTTGTTTACTAGCCATCTACATTTCCCTTACATTTTTCTTCTGCATTTTTACCGTATGTAAATTCTCAACCTATTATATAATTGCTTGGTTTGTAGTTTTACTAAAATAGTTTTGGTCTTAAGACCTATCCGTCAATCATTCACTATTACTTGTTATTGTCATTCAAAAAAAATAAAAAAATTCACTGTATATATATATATATATATATATAGTTTATTACGATTATTTGTAATTTATTTTGAACTTACATATGATTTTACCTGCTCTATTTTGCTTACATATAAGTGTTCAAATTTTCTAGTGGTTGCTTTTCGCATGACTTTATAACGTATTGTTTATATAAAATTTCGAGGACGAAATTTTATATAAGTGGGGTATGATGTAATGCCTGGTTCCGTTGTGAATATTTTCCGTATTTTAATAAATGATTTCCCAAAAATTTCTATATTTAAATTTTTTTCAAGTAATATTTTTTATATTTTCTAAATATAATTTCCATAATTTTTCCTAAACCCTAACCGATCTTTTTCTAAAACCCTCAGCCTAAACAAAGCTCTCATTTTCCCAAACCCAAGCCCAGCCCAACTAATAATTTTCCCGACCCGACCCAACTGCTTCAACTAAACTCTTTCCCTCACCCTCCACCCCAAACCCAACCCAACCCTTGCAGACTCGACCCGACTTCCCTCTCCCCCCTTCTTCTTCTTCTCCCTCTCCTTCTTTCCCGCTAAAACCCCCACGACCCGCGCCCTGCGACTTCGTCTTCACCTAACGAACCCCCATGACCCGCTCAACCACGACCCTCATCTCCTTCGCCTACGTCTCGCTCCTCCCCCGCCCACTACTCGCTCTTCCCCCGCTTGACTCGCTCCCACGACGGAGCCCACGCCAACTGACCCCGTGACCCCCATCTCCCTCGCGCTACCCCCAAGACCTGCTCCCCTCATCTTACGCCCTCACAACCGACCCCCTCTTTCATTGTCATTCACTCACTCTCGCTCTCCCTTCTTCCCTCCCATGCACCACCATCGCCTTCATCTTCCTCACCCCGAGCACCCCACTGTAAACCCACCGCCGGAGCTCCCCTATCGCCACCAAGATCCCCTCTTCTCCTTACATCTCAACCGAGTACCCCCACTGCAACCCATCATCGCCACGAACCCTTTCCTTGCTGGCGATCGCCCATCGCTGCCGCTAACCTCGCTGTAACAACTCCAATTTTAGTGTACAAAAATTTGTTTAAAAGTTAATGTATACTTGGGGTATTTGCATTTACTGTGAGTACTATAAGTAATTGTTTTGCATTTTAATAGCAAGAAGGAGCTTGTAATTCATTGGTAAAACCTTGCACTGCTGAACCAAAGCACCAGTCCCATCCCCCACATTATTTTTAATATTGTTTTCTTTTTAATTTTTAGAAGTCCAAAGGTCTGCACGTGCATAACTCGTAAAAACACCACTTCACACTAAAAACAAACTGTCCCAGGGAGTAGACCAACCGACGACGGACTCAGGGGACCCTCGACCCGGCCTGACTCGGCCGGCGGCGGCGTCCGTGTCGGCTCCGATGCGGAGTCGTCCAACATGAAAGTTGTGCCTCTTCAACTCCCCATCACTCCTGCATACTTTAATTTCTTGGATCGGTTCCAGAACTCTTAAAAACTCCATTACACCATTTTTAATGCATTTTTAATACAAATTTCAATACAACCTTTCACCTACCCTAATTCTAATTTTACCCTATAAATATCAACCCTAAACACCCCCCCTCACTCACAAACTCTGTCCAAAACTCTCAAGAAAACTCTATAGAATTTTAGTGTGCATTTGGAGTTAGCAAAGGGCGAAGCTCCGATGAATTCCGACGACGACTCTAGGAGCTCCTAGCGACGAGATGACGCACCGGAGAATTCTACTTCCTCATCTTCCTCTTCTCTAACTTAACAACAAGTAAGTCCCTTCTGATCTGAACACCCAGGAGATCAAGCCTACAAGTGAGGACTTGGATCAGCTTGCCTACGACCCAGAGCTCTAGCTTCATTGTACACATTTTTATTTCAGTACTTTTCATTTTTGTTATGCCACTGTTTAGGCATTGCTTTCAGATGTATTTACTTTTCCATACATTGCACAAAAGAATGTTAATAAATAAAGGTGTTGTTCAGTTATACCTACTGTCTTTTGACTCTTGTGCATTTTTATTTATATTGCTTAGATACGCTTAGCGTATTTACTTTGGAGTAAATACGTAGAGGCCCGTCGCGTCCTCTGCCCATATACTGGGAAGCAGGGCGTGACAAGTTTTGTTGGTGGCCCATGCAGGTCAGAGCTGTATGGAACTCTACCATGCAGTTCAGCTCTGCGTGAACAATCTAAGCAATATAATACAAGAACCATCAACTAAAACATTCTTTACAATTCATACTTCTTGAATCTCATCATATACTTTGAATCTATCCTAACCCAAATTTTCGTTCAAAGTTATGGATTCCCCAAACAACACCAGCACCAACTTCAACAACACTCCACCTCCCCTACTGATCACACCTGCCGTAGCTGCTCCGATCAATGAGCATACGGTTCTGCTTGAAGCGATCCGCAGCCTCCTGGAAGGACAGCAGCAGCAGACTGCTCTTTTAATGAACCGTCCCGAGGCAGAAGCACCTTGGGTGAAGCAATTCAGGGCTTTGCACCCCAAACAGTTCTCAGGAAAGGAAAGCCCACTGGAAGCTGAGGAATGAGCTCAGAGTATCGAAGATGATCTGGCGGCGGCACAAGTGCCAGAGGGAGCTTGGGTCCGTGTTGCGAAACTGCAGCTCACGAACAATGCACGGAATTGGTGGAAGGCGGAAGAAAGCCGTCTTGAACAACCCATCGAATGGAAGACTTTCCGCGACATGTTCGACACTAAGTACTTTCCTGAGACTGCCAGGTTCGACATGGAACAGCAGTTCATCCATCTGCAACAAGGTTCGATGTGGACCAAGTCAGTAGATGAGTATGGCGCTAAGTTCACCATGCTCAGTCGATTTGCGGCACACCTGATACCGACGGATGAGATCAGAGCCCATCGATTTCAACAAGGATTGGATTCGGAGATCTAGGTTGCACTGGCCATAGGAGATTTTCCGACTCATGAATCGGCTCTAAAAGCTGCCTGCCGTTATGAGGCAGTGGTAAAGGCGAGGGGCAGACCTCAAACTGCAGGAGTTAAATGCCCTGTCAACCAGATGACAAGAGGAGCTTCGTCAAGGCCACCTTTTGTGCTAAGGAGACCGGGAGTACCGAACAACCGTCCTAGCCCAGCCTTTTGTAACTACTGCAAGAGAAATGAGCATATGTTGCAAGACCGCCGGCGAGTCAACCGTCTTTCCATAGTCTGCGGCTCAGCTGCTCATGATATTGGGTCTTGTCCTCATAGACAAAATCCAATTACTGCACCCAGGCCAGCAATCACTTACCCGCAGAGACCAGCCCTTCAGGCACCTGCTCCAAGACTTGCACTACCTGCTCCACCACCTAGAGAACCACAAGCTGTACCTCCTCCTTGTCAGTTCCATCAAGCTCAAAGGAACGTTCCGAGGAATGCTCCTCAGGCCAGGAGGAATGTACCACGGCGCCAGGCTTTCACGATGACCGTGGAAGAAGCTGAGGCCACTGGCCAAGTTATCACTGGTAACCCTTTTCTTCTTAACCTTTCTTTCAGTCTTGCTACTTATCTATATACTTTTCCATATACCTAAAACATATCCAACATACCTTAGGTATAATCTTAGTAGCCTCACTTCCTGCACTAGCACTCTTTTATACTGGAGCATCTCACTGCTTTATGTCGCAACGGTTCGTCAGAACTCACGCGATTCCAGTCACACCGCTTGTATCCAGCTGGAATGTCAGTTCGGGAAATGGAGTTCTAAAGGCAACGATGGGATACGGCTTATGTCCAGTAGTCGTCTGCAGCAGAGAATTCTATGCTGACTTCAAAGTGCTGGACATACCGAACTTCGATGTGGTTCTAGGTATGGATTGGCTAGGAACCTTCTATGGTACTATCGACCATCGTCAAAGGAGGGTAGTATTCGAGATTCCAGACCATCCGGTCTTCTATTTCAAAAGTGGAGACCGTACCTGTAAGTCCATGCTACCTCTCCCGGTACTTTCGGGAATGCGGAATTTGGTAAAAAACGATTTTTACGGAGGTGGTAACATGGACCTAAAACCCGGATCTTGGTTAAACATCTATCTAGCAACCTAACTACGAGTTTCTAGCTACTCGGTTAGGGGGTTATACCTTGCTTGTCTTGAACTCCTTCGTCTTCAAACTCCGATGGTGGTCCGGATTGGCTTCTTCCCGTCGTCTCCGTACGCCGAAGATAGATCCACCTGAAAGCTCCAACCTTTGGCTTCTTCTTCGTTCTTTGAAGAAACTAGTTCACTCGGTTTGCTAAACCTTGTGAACTAGAATGAGTAGAGAAGAGTTTGTGTGGGATTTTATCTATGGTTCTTGATTCTCAACTCATGAGACAAGAGAACCATAGATTAAAGAGAGGGAAAAAGAGCAAGAGGGTGAGAGCAAAACAAGAGAGCTCAAGAACAAGAGAGAGAATGAGCAAGAAAGAATGAGCAACTCTTTTGTCTCTCACCCTTTCATAATCCAAAGTCATGATAACTCATCATACTAAAAAAAGTCTTATGTGATGGTTGAAGCAACCATAACCATATCATTTCATGCACTCATTTTACACAAATGAGCAAGCAAACAAAAGTCTTTGCCATGAAATGATGGCTATGGTTATCATGATGGTCAACTAGTCAAGCCTAGTCAACCGGTCAACAAAGTCAACAAGTCAACAAAAGTCAACAAGTCAACAAAGTCAACAAAAGTCAACAAAGTCAACAACCATGTCACCATAATACTTAATTAATATAATAGTTAATCACATATCATATTCTCATTAGGGTTGAACAAAAAGTCAAATAGTCAACGGTCAACTGTCAACAACCCTAATGAGAATCCGCTGCCTCTGTCTCCCTGTCAACTGTGCATACGCACCCGCATCCGCGTTCCGAGGAACACGAATGCACACTGGATAAATCCAATCCCAAAAGGTACACTAGGATCTGGCTTAAACCAAAGCCCGCTAGTGTAAACTGTCCGGACACTGTACGTGCACAAGTGCACGGATGTGACCGAACCCTGTCGCAAAAACCATGCGACCTGTCGCAATACCATGCGACCTCTACTCTTTTGCCTAAAGGCGAAAAGCTTTCTGTGTGGGACTCTAAAGACTCGACACTACGCTGGCAGTGGGTTTAACCACAGACCGCAAGCGGCACTAGCTGTGCGTAACGGTCCCCAGGTAGTGCCGACAAGAAGACCGACGAGGCGAAACCCATCTGAACTCCTACTGAGCCTGAGTGTGACATTCTCCGTACAGCCCGGTCTGTTCGTCTGATACATCGCATGGCGGGCCTAGGGGTTCGGTAAACGTCAGTCCCCCAATAGCGGTACAAGTCGTGCCGGAGCGAAGCCCAAAACACCCTGAGATAACACTGGAAGCCTACCAGTATATCTCGTTTGCCCTGGCCAGGGACTACTCGTGTAATGGCTCTCCTAGACACAGCGCGATGTCAACCCCCAATACCGGGAGAGACGAATCCTGTCTAACCGTCACTGCCTCCAAGTGCTTCGGGACTGCACCCAACCACTACCTGTTTGCACGACTCCTTTGAGCCGTGGTAGGGTAATGATCAAAGTACAGTGGGAACACACTCGAGGCGAAGTGATAGTGTCAAGTCAGCGGACTAAGCTGTACTCATGTCACCTGGGAACTGATAACTGACGATAGGCATAATACCAACTAGTCAGTTCCCGACGAGTCCTGTCCAGTGTACCCGTAACCTAACGAGCACCCGCATACTATCTCAAGTACGACGTACTGACGGCTGTGGGACAGACCGTCTCCCATACTGGGATGAGAAGCGCATGCGCTGGTCTACTCCGGAGTATCGATGCCCTGTCTCGATAGTCCTGCGACCAGGGACCTGCATAAGGATGTGCTTATAGATTACCCAGCCCCACTAGTGTGACGGCCATCACATCGCTGGTAATCAAGCAAAGATCCTAAGGGCTCCACTAATGTGTATAGGCGATATACAAAAATAAACACATGTACACATTGAAGTAGAAACAAACCAAGTAGCATACTACTATTTTGAGCAAGATTGTATATACAAGGTGAATATCCCAAGCTTCCATTAAGTAATATACAAACTAGTATGATACAGTAATGGCCTCTAGGGCATATACACTAACAATCTCCCACTTGCACTAAGGCCATGTACTGGCGTATCGAAGACCTATCATCTCGATCAGCCGCTCGAACTGAGTCTGGGGCAGGGCCTTGGTGAATGGATCTGCAGTGTTATCTTCTGAAGCGACTCTCCGAACCTCGATCTCCTGGCGATCTACGATCTCCCTGATCAGGTGATACCGCCTCAAGATGTGCCTGGATCTCTGATGGGACCTGGGTTCCTTCGCTAAAGCTATAGCCCCGTTGTTGTCGCAATACAGAGGTATTGGATCAACAATGGACGGAACCACCTGAAGTTCTTTCAAGAACTTCCTCATCCAGACAGCTTCTTTTGCGGCATCAGATGCAGCGATGTATTCCGCTTCCATCGTCGAGTCTGCAACGGTTTCTTGTTTGGAACTCTTCCAACACACCGCCCCTCCATTGAGGGTAAAGACAAAGCCCGACATGGACTTGGAATCATCCTTGTCACTCTGGAAGCTGGAGTCAGCAAAGGTCTCGATCTGGAGGTCTTTTCCGCCATACACCAAGAACATCTCCTTAGTCCTTCTCAGGTACTTGAGAATGTTCTTTACCGCTATCCAGTGTTTCTCCCCAGGGTTTGACTGATACCGGCTTACCACACTCAGTGCATAAGCTACATCCGGTCTGGTACACAACATCGCATACATTATAGAGCCTACCGCAGAAGCGTAGGGTATAATAGACATGCGATCCCTTTCCAAATCAATCTTGGGAGACATCTCTTTAGAGAGGGTGATCCCGTGACAAGCCGGTAGGTTACCGCGCTTGGAATCTTCCATACTGAATCTTTTCAGTATGGTGTCGATGTACCTGGACTGTGAAAGTCCTAATATCCTCTTGGATCTATCACGATGGATCCGGATCCCCAGGATGTATGAGGCATCACCCAGGTCTTTCATGGAGAACCTGTGTGACAAGAACCCCTTGACAGATTGTAGCATAGGAATGTCATTTCCTATTAAGAGAATGTCATCCACGTATAAAACGAGGAATACTACAGTTCTCGCTACAAATCTACTATAGATACATGGTTCATCTGGATTTTTTATAAAGCCAAATTCTTTGACCGTCTCATCAAAGCAGATGTTCCAACTCCGCGATGCCTGCTTTAGTCCATAGATGGACTTAAGCAACTTGCACACCTTTCCGCTGCTCCCACTCTGAATGAAACCCTCTAGTTGGTCCATATAGACACACTCCTCTAAATTTCCATTTAGAAAAGCGGTCTTTACGTCCATTTGCCAGATCTCATAATCGTGGAAGGCAGCAATGGCAAGAAGGATCCGAATGGATTTCAGCATGGCTACTGGAGAAAAGGTTTCGTCATAGTCCAAGCCAGGTCTTTGACGAAAACCCTTTGCTACCAGCCTAGCTTTATAGGTCTCAACCTGCCCATCTACACCAATCTTCCTTTTGAAGATCCACTTGCATCCTACGGGTTTTACCCCGTCTGGAGCAATGTCCAACGTCCATACCTTGTTGGTGTACATGGACTCCATTTCGGTCCGCATTGCATCTAGCCATTTTACTGAGTCAACGCTCTGAACGGCCTGCTGGAAGCTAGTAGGCTCATCATAATCTATGATGTAATCTTCTCTATCCCCGTCTATGAGAAAACCGTAGTATCTCTCGGGCGGATGAGTCTGCCTACTACTCCTGCGGTGCGGCGTAGGAATGTCCTGTTCTGTTGAACCCTCTGGTTCCACTAAGCCTTCAGTAACAGTCTGTGGTTCTGGAACTTCTTCCAGTTCTATTGTGCTCCCACTTATCTGGGTTTCCAAAAACTCAGTTTCCAAGAAGCGGGCATGCTGAGAAACAAAAACCTTTTGTTCCTCAGCGGAATAGAAAAGATACCCCCTGGAGTTCCTTGGGTATCCCACAAACTTACACTGTACTGAACGTGCCTCAAGCTTGTCCGCATGCTGCTTTTTTTACAAAAGCTGGACATCCCCATACCTTAAGATACTTAAGACAGGGTTTCTTCCCAGTCCACATCTCATATGGGGTGGTAGGCACAGTCTTGGTGGGAGCCTTGTTCAAGAGATACGCAGCTGCTTCCAGTGCATATCCCCAGAATGATCGCGGTAACTCAGCGTTACTCATCATGGACCGAACCATATCCAATAGGGTTCGGTTCCGTCTCTCCGATACACCGTTATGTTGCGGGGTGTATGGAGGAGTAAGCTGAGAGAGAATTCCGTTCTCTTTTAAATAGTCCAGGAACTCGGCACTTAAGTATTCTCCACCTCGATCCGATCTTAGAATCTTAATACTTTTGCCGGTCTGTTTTTCTACTTCATTCTTATACTCCTGGAATTTTCTAAAGGCTTCGGACTTATGTTTCATTAAGAAGACATAACCGTACCTTGAGAAGTCATCCGTAAAAGTAATGAAGTAAAAATAACCGCTTCGCGCATGTGTAGACATTGGACCGCACACGTCACTGTGTACGAGTCCCAAGAGCTCGCTCGCTCTTACTCCACGTCCAGTAAACGGAGTCTTTGTCATCTTTCCTTTGAGACAGGATTGACAAGTGGCATACGATTGATATTCGAACGCATTCAAATATCCTTCTGTATGTAACTTAGTCAACCTTCTCTCATTGATGTGACCCAGTCTACAATGCCACAAGAAAGTCTGATTTATTTCTGGAGACTTTCTTTTGTGTGTATTCTGGACATTGAAAATCTGTGGTTGGTTCAATACGTATATACCATTACTCAATGTACCTGACCCAATCAAAACTTGATTAAGGTGAATGTTTACAACATTACTTACAAACGCAAATTCATAACCTTCTTTAGAAACTAAAGATACAGAAATGATATTACAAGTTGCGTTGGGTACAAAAAAGCAATTACGCAAAACCAAAACATGTCCATCTGACATTCCTAGGTGATAGTCCCCCACGGCTTTAGCATCCATGCTAGCTCCGTTCGCAACTCTGAGGGTCATGTCACCTGCCTTCAAAACCCTACGGTTTCTCAACGCCTGCAAAGAATTACAGATATGAGATCCTGATCCGGTATCCAATACCCAGGAAGTAGAGTTTATTGAAAGACAGTTTTCAATAACATACACACCTGAAGCTGAAGCTGCAACCTGCTTCAATTCCTGTGTTCTGGCCTTCCAGGCCCTGCAATCATTCTTCCAGTGTCCTTTCTTATGACAATAGAAGCATTCTTCCTTATCCACAAGCTTCCCCGCTTTCTTTGTTGCTTTAGCTTTTCCCTTCGTATCCACTTTACTAACACCGCCCCTTGGTTTGGCGGGGGCTTTCTTCTTCTTTCCCTTGGCTTTCGCCTTGGACCTAGAAGAAGATGATCCTCCTACAAACAAAGTGGATGTTTTCCTACCTTTCTGTAGGGTGCCCTCTGCGCTCCTCAGCATGTTGAGGAGCGCTGAAAGTTCAACCTCTTTTTCTTGTAAGTTGAAGTTCAGTATGAACTGGGCGTAAGTGGAAGGAAGGGACTGGAGAACTATGTCCGTATAGAGTTCACTCTCCAATGTGGTCCCTAGGTCCGCGAGCTCCTCAATGTAGCTGATCATCTTTAGCACGTGCTCGGCTACTGATGATCCGACGGCCATCTTTGTCGAGAATAACTTTTTCGACGCTTCGTATCTTGCGATACGAGATTGCTCTCCATACAGTTCTTTTGTATGGAGAAATATGGATTCAAGGTCCATATTTTCGTGCCTCCTCTGATGTTCGTTGTCCATCGAGGCAAGTACGAGGCACTTGGCCTTCGCGCTATCAATCTCCCAAGTCTTGTGGATTTCCTTATCCGCGACGCTGGAAGTGGGACCAGGGGCAGGGGGAGCTTTGGTGGTAAGAAGATACCCCAGCTTGTCGTAAGTGATTGCTATCTTGACATTTCTGAGCCAATCTTTGTAGTTTGGCCCTGTCAGTTTGTTTTTATCTAGGAGTAACTTAAGTCCAGTCATGTCGATTGGTCGCTGCAATTAGGAGAGAGAAGAAGAAACACTCAGCATGATGCTCTTGCAAGTTTAGAGTGGTTTTTAGTTTGTCTAAACAGGATGGCTCCCACTGTTTCTCGAATCCCTCCTCAAACCATAAAGGAAGAATTAGCCGGGATCAATCCCACCGCACAATACTTGCTTAACCGTTCAGCCAGGCCGGTGTCGGTACTTCGAGGGAGGTTTTCCAACGCTTTCGCGAAGTTCCTTAATTAAAAAACCTCTTTTCCCTGGGGGCGTAGCCCCGCTAACACCTTTCTAGGCACCTACTAGGTTTATAGCATTGATCGTTTAGTGAGAAATTTCCCGAGGAGTAGCATATACTCACAGTAGGATCGGGATCCAAATATCATCGCGTGACGAAACTGAAGGAATCCTACCAGAATCATCACACTCCAAATGGTATGCAAATCTAGCAAGTTTCAGTACTTATGAAACTCCCGATGTGGATTTTTGCCCCATGCTCTTATGACCTTGACGAAAGTCAACAAATCATAAGTCACATGTCAAGTTCTGCCCGTCATTATCCAGGTTAATTTGAATCCACCCGTATATACCCTTGATGAAGGTCAACAAGGTAATGCGAATGTCCCAAACCAACGCATCTATCTATGCTACATATGAATACCCAACAGCTACCAATCACTATGCCTTGACGAAGGTCAACAAACACAGCTTGAATACTATTGAATATTCATACGAAACGACGGAGGGCTACGAATGGTTTTGGCAAAATCGTGAACGTAGTGAACTTGATTTGGTCGATGGAACGAGATAGCTTTTAAAAGGAGTGGCTCAAGCTCCGCATTTAAAAAGTGGTTTTGAAAAGAACCGAGTGGTTTTTCGAAAGTGTTCCAACGACTTTAACTTGGTTTATTATCTTGCATTAGTTCTTTTAATGCGTGATATTCTTGCATTAGTTCTTTTAATGCGTCCCATCATTTAATCCTACCATTGCAGAAAACAACCAAAATATGACATACGCTTATGCCATTCGCATTCGCCACTGGGCCCCGTCATTACCCGTTAGGTTACTTAACTAACGACAGAGCGGGGGCTGGGCTAGCGCGTCTGTAAAACATAAGCAACGCCTAAATAATATCATATATAGATATACTGCAATGATAAACATTTCAGATCACAGATGAATACATTGGATATACTAGGAATCTGTAATTCGTACGAGCCTGTAACGAAAGACAGATTACACGGTCGCGGTGAATAGCCAAATACCCCACCCAAGACCCCTACGGGTGCGGCAAACTACCCGCCAAATACCCGAAGCGTAGCAACCTCCCTCATCTCCATGAGTAGGCCACTCGACACTTCGGCATACCCGGTAGTTTGTGCACCCCCTCCATGGGTCTATCCTAGGAGCAAAAACAGTAAAAAGAAATTATACAATGACGGCTACAACCCCGACCCGGTTGTGCGGCCATACAAATAATTATTACATCAATTTACAAATTTACATGAATTGAAAGAAAAGAAAAACTCTCGTCTCACAACCCCCGGCTATTCACCCGCGACAATCCAACATATTCATATACATATTCCAGCAACATTACAGATCACAGATTTGTATAACCCCCACTAATCGACATATAGCGATTAGTAGACGTTCAATACAAATATCACATTACAGAAAACCCGTTAGGTCAAGTCTTTTAGAAGTTCGATCAAAAATACGGATTTTCGGGACCCCAAAATAAAATTTTCGTTCTGGAAAATCTGGGCAGAAAACACATATACTAAAAATCCCAAAATACCCCCAGAATAACACTGCACCAAAGATTGTCCTCGGCCGAGTCAACTCGGCCGCGGATCCGCGGCGGGAGCGTGCTCCCGCCGCGTTTCCGCGGCGCTTTGACTCGATCGTGGGACCATCTTTGGTGGTTATTCATACAAAAGCCTGAGCCGATTTTAGGTGTTAAAATAATCAACTTTTGAACAGTAAAAAAATCGACAGAAACTCGAATTTTTGGGGTTCGTTTTCGGGACTTTTTCTTTGATCGATCTTCTAGTTACTTGCTAACATGTTAGATAGAGTTTAACTAGGCTCTGATACCACTGTAAGTCCATGCTACCTCTCCCGGTACTTTCGGGAATGCGGAATTTGGTAAAAAACGATTTTTACGGAGGTGGTAATATGGACCTAAAACCCGGATCTTGGTTAAACATCTATCTAGCAACCTAACTACGAGTTTCTAGCTACTCGGTTAGGGGGTTATACCTTGCTTGTCTTGAACTCCTTCGTCTTCAAACTCCGATGGTGGTCCGGATTGGTTTCTTCCCGTCGTCTCCGTACGCCGAAGATAGATCCACCTGAAAGCTCCAACCTTTGGCTCCTTCTTCGTTCTTTGAAGAAACTAGTTCACTCGGTTTGCTAAACCTTGTGAACTAGAATGAGTAGAGAAGAGTTTGTGTGGGATTTTATCTATGGTTCTTGATTCTCAACTCATGAGACAAGAGAACCATAGATTAAAGAGAGGGAAAAAGAGCAAGAGGGTGAGAGCAAAACAAGAGAGCTCAAGAACAAGAGAGAGAATGAGCAAGAAAGAATGAGTAACTCTTTTGTCTCTCACCCTCTCATAATCCAAAGTCATGATAACTCATCATACTAAAAAAAGTCTTATGTGATGGTTGAAGCAACCATAACCATATCATTTCATGCACTCATTTTACACAAATGAGCAAGCAAACAAAAGTCTTTGCCATGAAATGATGGCTATGGTTATCATGATGGTCAACTAGTCAAGCCTAGTCAACCGGTCCACAAAGTCAACAAGTCAACAAAAGTCAACAAGTCAACAAAGTCAACAAGTCAACAAAAGTCAACAAGTCAACAAAGTCAACAACCATGTCACCATAATACTTAATTAATATAATAGTTAATCACATATCATATTCTCATTAGGGTTGAACAAAAAGTCAAATAGTCAACGGTCAACTGCCAACAACCCTAATGAGAATCCGCTGCCTCTGTCTCCCTGTCAACTGTGCATACGCACCCGCATCCGCGTTCCGAGGAACACGAATGCACACTGGATAAATCCAATCCCAAAAGGTACACTAGGATCTGGCTTAAACCAAAGCCCGCTAGTGTAAACTGTCCGGACACTGTACGTGCACAAGTGCACGGATGTGACCGAACCCTGTCGCAAAAACCATGCGACCTGTCGCAATACCATGCGACCTCTACTCTTTTGCCTAAAGGCGAAAAGCTTTCTGTGTGGGACTCTAAAGACTCGACACTACGCTGGCAGTGGGTTTAACCACAGACCGCAAGCGGCACTAGCTGTGCGTAACGGTCCCCAGGTAGTGCCGACAAGAAGACCGACGAGGCGAAACCCATCTGAACTCCTACTGAGCCTGAGTGTGACATTCTCCGTACAGTCCGGTCTGTTCGTCTGATACATCGCATGGCGGGCCTAGGGGGCGGTAAACGTCAGTCCCCCAATAGCGGTACAAGTCGTGCCGGAGCGAAGCCCAAAACACCCTGAGATAACACTGGAAGCCTACCAGTATATCTCGTTTGCCCTGGCCAGGGACTACTCGTGTAATGGCTCTCCTAGACACAGCGCGATGTCAACCCCCAATACCGGGAGAGACGAATCCTGTCTAACCGTCACTGCCTCCAAGTGCTTCGGGACTGCACCCAACCACTACCTGTTTGCACGACTCCTTTGAGCCGTGGTAGGGTAATGATCAAAGTACAGTGGGAACACACTCGAGACGAAGTGACAGTGTCAAGTCAGCGGACTAAGCTGTACTCATGTCACCTGGGAACTGATAACTGACGATAGGCATAATACCAACTAGTCAGTTCCCGACGAGTCCTGTCCAGTGTACCCGTAACCTAACGAGCACCCGCATACTATCTCAAGTACGACGTACTGACGGCTGTGGGACAGACCGTCTCCCACACTGGGATGAGAAGCACATGCGCTGGTCTACTCCGGAGTATCGATGCCCTGTCTCGATAGTCCTGCGACCAGGGACCTGCATAAGGATGTGCTTATAGATTACCCAGCCCCACTAGTGTGACGGCCATCACATCGCTGGTAATCAAGCAAAGATCCTAAGGGCTCCACTAATGTGTATAGGCGATATACAAAAATAAACACATGTACACATTGAAGTAGAAACAAACCAAGTAGCATACTACTATTTTGAGCAAGATTGTATATACAAGGTGAATATCCCAAGCTTCCATTAAGTAATATACAAACTAGTATGATACAGTAATGGCCTCTAGGGCATATACACTAACAGTACCCTGTAGCCAAGTACATACAAAGCGAAGCCCAGGGAAGCAGTGATTGCAGCAACTCAAGCAGAAGAAGAATCATGGCCAGAAGTGGTTCGAGAGTTTGATGATGTGTTTCCTGACGATATATCAGGTTTGCCTCCTGATCAAGCTCTTGAATTCAGCATTGATTTGGTACCAGGAGCACAACCGGTGATCAAAGCACCTTATCGATTAAGTCCGGAAGGTTTGAAGGAAGTCCGAACACAGTTGGACGAACTATTGGCGAAAGGATGGATTCGTCCCAGCACTTCAAGTTGGGGATCACCTGTACTACTTGTGAAGAAGAAGGAAGGTTCATACAGAATCTGAATCGATTATAGAGCCTTGAACGAAGTCACTATAAATAAGAAGTATCCGCTACCGCGTATCAACGATCTATTCGATCAGCTAAGTGGATCTTGTGTTTTCTCTAAATTAGATTTTCGTTCAATTTATCATCAGGTGAAGGTCAAGGAAGCTGATATTCATAAAACGGCTTTCAGAACTTGTTATGGTCATTACGAATTTCTAGTGATGCCATTTGGAGTGACCAACGCACCAGCAATATTCATGAACCTGATGAATCAAGTTTTCCGCGATTACTTAGACAGGTTTGTTGTCATCTTCATCGACGACATCCTGGTGTATTCTAAGAGTCGGAAAGAACACGCCGAACACCTATGAATTATCCTAGAAACTCCACGACAACATCAATTATATGCCAAGTACAGCAAATGCGAGTTTTGGCTAAATCAAGTTGGTTTTCTTGGACATACGTATCAGGTGAAGGAATCTCTGTAGATCCAACGAAAGTTTCAGCAATAAGCGAATGGCCGAAACCAAAGTCAGTGAAGGACATTCGAAGTTTGTTAGGTCTGGCTGGATATTACAGAAGGTTCATTGAAGGCTTTTCGAAGATAGCAACATCCTGACCAAGCTCACAAGTAAAGATGAAGAATTTGTGTGGTCAGAAGTATGCGAACAGGTTTTCGTAGAACTCAAGTCAAGGTTGACATCAGCTCCTATTCTCGTTATACCGGACCAGTCTGGAGGTTTCGAAGTGCATTGTGATGCATCCGGTAAGGGATTAGGATGTGTTCTACATCATCACGGTAAGGTTGTGGCTTATGCTTCAAGACAGCTGAAGACGCATGATTTGGAGTTGGCAGCCATTATCTTTGCACTTAAGATTTGGCGCCATTATCTTCTTGGTGAACGAGTGAACATATACACAGATCACAAGAGCCTGAAATATGTGTTTACTCAGAAGGAGTTAAATATGCGGCAGAGACGATGGTTAGAACTCATGGCGGACTTTGACATCAACCTGCAATATCACCCAGGAAAGGTGAATGTGGTTCCAGATGCTCTCAGTCGCCAAGTATTAGCAATGCATCTCACCGCTCAGTAGAAGCTACAACAGGACTTGCATCAGATGGAGATCGAAATAGTCATGTCAGGTAATGCTTCAAGTTTGATGAATTTATAAGTTCAATCTACCATTGTCAACCAGATCAAATCAGCTCAAGCAAGTGATGCTAAGTTGCAAAAGATCAGAGAACAAGTGGAGAATGGACCCAGAACAGACTTCATCATCCATGAAGATGGATTTTTGAGATACGGCGGCAGATTATGTGTACCAAAAGGTTCTATTCGGGAAGAGTTAATGAAAGAAGCTCACAGCTCTCCCTACTCAGTACACCTTTGAGATATAAAGATGTACAAAGATCTACGTCAGAATTACTGGTGGCATGGAATGAAGTGTGAAGTAGCCAGAAGCGTCGCTAAATGCTTGGTGTGTCAGCAAGTAAAGGCTGAACATCATAGGACAGCTGGACTACTTCAACCGTTACCAATCCCAGAATGGAAATGACAACACATCACAATAGATTTTGTGACTGCTCTTCCTCGCAGCACAAAGGGTAACGATGCGGTATGGGTCATTGTGGATCGACTCATAAAGTCGGCTCACTTCATTCCATTTCGAGTTGGCCAATCAACTGAGACATTAGCAAAGAAGTACATGGAGGTAAGAATCTACTTAAGATTTAAATTCTATAAACATGTACTATCTCTGATACCCATGAACTCATACAGGAAATTGTGAGACATCATAGAGTACCGCTCTGCATTGTCTCCGATCGTGACAGCTGGTTCCGATCACAATTTTGGCAGAGTCTGCAAGCAAGCTTGGGAACAAGTCTGAACTTCAGCACGGCTTATCATCCACAAACAAATGGTCAGTCTGAGCGAACTATTCAGATCTTGGAGGATATGCTCAGAGCGTATATGTTAGACTTTGGAGGATCGTGGGAAGATCACCTATATCTTGTGGAGTTTTCATACAACAACAGCTACCAAGCAAGCATAGGAATGTCACCTTTTGCAGCGCTATATGGAAGGAAGTGTCGATCGCCATTAAGTTGAGACGATATCGAAGATAGAGAACTTCTTGGACTTGAGATGATAGTAGCAACTGTTGATGTGACCCGTACTATTAGAGAAAAGATGCGCATAGTCCAAGATCGACAGAAGCACTGGGCTGATGCAAAGCGACGTCACTTGGAGTTCCAGCCAGGAGATCACATGTTCTTAAAGATATCTCCAAACCATGGAGTGATTCGATTTGGAAGACGGGGTAAGCTAAGTCCAAGGTACATTGGACCGTTTGACACACTCGAACGAGTCGGTGAAGTGGCATACCGCTTGGCACTTCCACCTTCATTGGAAGGAGTGCATAATGTGTTCCATATATCCCAACTCAGAAGGTATGTGAGTGACCCCAGCCACATTCTCGATCATTCCGAGCTCACTGTACAACCCGACTTATCTTGTGAGCAACAACCTGTAGAGATCCCAGATAGAAAAATAAAGTCACTTCAGAACAAGAAAGTCAACTTGGTTTGAGTGATGTGGAGAAAAGACACTCCAGGAGAATCAACATGGGAAAGGGAAGATGAGATGCGTGCAAGATATCCTCACCTCTTTATAAACTAGTCCTTAAAATAAAATTTGTAAATTTCAAGGACGAAATTTTTGTAAGGAGGGTTGACTGTAACAACTCCAATTTTAGTGTACAAAAATTTGTTTAAAAGTTAATGTATACTTGGGGTATTTGTATTTACTATGAGTACTATAAGTAATTGTTTTGCTTTTTAATAGCAAGAAGGAGCTTGTAGCTCATTGGTAAGATCATGCACTGCTGAACCAAAGCACCAGAGTTCAAATCCCATCCCCCACATTATTTTTAATATTGTTTTCTTTTTAATTTTTAGAAGTCCAAGTGTCTACACGTGCATAACTCGTAAAAACCCCACTTCACACTAAAAACAAACTGTCCCAAGGAGTAGACCAACCAACGACGGACTCAGGGGACCACCGACCCGGTTGGATCATGCCGGCGGCGGCGGCCGAGTCGGCTCCGATGCGGAGTCGTCCAACATGAAAGTTGTGCCTTTTCAACTCCCCGTCACTCCTGCATACTTTAATTTCTTGGATTAGTTGCAGAACTCTTAAAAACTCTATTACACCATTTTTAATGCATTTTTAATGCATTTTTAATGCAAATTTCAATACAACCTTTCACCCACCCTAACCCTAGCTTTACCCTATAAATATCAACCTTAAACACACCTCCTAACTCACAATCTCTGTCCAAAACTCTCAAGAAAACTCTATAGAATTTTAGTGTGCATTTGGAGTTAGCATAGGGCGAAACTCCGACGAAATTTCGACGACGACCCTAGGAGCTCCCGGCGACGAAACGACGCACCGGAGAATCCTACTTCCTCCTCTCCCTCTTCTCTAACCTAACAACAAGTAAGTCCCTTCTCCCTCTTCATCTTGCTATTCTAAAAATACATATTTCTAAAACCCGACGGAATCGGAGTTAATCCGATTTCCGATTCGGTTCTTCCTAAAATCTAACCTTTTCTTGAATACAAACATATCAAACCCTTACATGTTGACTATTAATCATTAACAAATATGTTGAGCAAGTTTCATGGCAATATTTTTCATTTTGTAATTTTTACCGCTCTTTTTCACTAAAATACCATGTAGTTTACTTTCTACTTTAAAACATCATTAAATTTGCTATACCTTTAATTAGATCACGAGGTAATGACCTACTTCCTCACAACACTCATATGCAACATAGCACAATACCTTTAGGGAATATAGAATACGGGAAAACGAAACTTTACATATAAATACCACTAACTATTAAAACCGTTTTCTACAAGATTATGTATTTTTATAAATCTTTGCAAAGCGCCGCTACAACCCATTTTGGGAAACCCGACTGGGATGGTATGTATTATCGCATATCTCTGGGCTTAGTAGTGCGAGATGCATACCACCACAAGGAGCTCTCGAGAGATTTAAAATACGAATATTTTAAGAAAATGAGATTTCTAGAAAATAATAAATTTAAATTATTTTATATAATATATATATATATATATATTATCAAAATACCTATTTTTGATATGATATAAATATTCCAACCTTTCTAAATCAAAAGAATCACTTTACATTAAAATACCATGAATTCCATACAAGTTCAATATTACAATTAAATACCCTATATTATGAAATTAGGTTATTTTCACTAAGAATATCACAAATATAAAATCTATATCTATGACAACTCTAAATACGATAATTAAATACTTGGGGTGTATTTTGAAAATTATACAAAAGTATTTTTACATAAAACCCCCTCAAGTTCTATAAATTACCTTAAGGACCCTAGTAAATATAGGTTTAAGCGGGACCAGTCTCTTGAGCCTCAGGGAGCTGGAGATATGGGTGCTTTCCTATTTAAGGTAAACAACTTAACAAACGGTGTTATCAACACGGTATTCGTCTTTGAAAAAGACATAAATTCTGCCGGCCATGTGCGGCGGTTACTGTTCATACCAGAATATTGCATTATTATATTCCCCATTCTTATGTATTTTACAAATAAACAGGTGCTTTTGACCCATGTCTGCTATATAGTACAGGTTACAGGTTCTTGGAAGAGAAAAAGTGAAAAAGATAAAAGACGGTGCAAAAGTGAGACTTTAACCAACAAATAGAAGGACCTTGATCAAGCCTACACAAAGATCAGTTTACAAAGTACAAAGGCAGCGCAAGGTCCAAGATTTCGAAGCAACGGTAAAAGTTCACTACAATTATTCACTGGGAGATCTGGAAGAAACCTAGAAGCCAATTTGAGAAAAGTACTAAAAAAATAGGAAGACCAAAAAGCCAAGAAGTAGAGCCAGAAATTTCAGCCATTGATCTTTCCATTGGGCCGCGGAACCGCAGCCCAACCCTTGCTGCGGCCGCGGTTCCGCGGCCGTCCAGAGCCCGTGGTGGCAGAAATTTTACCATAATACAGAGGCGGCGCTGAAAAGTCTTCCTAGAGGTATTTTTGTAAATGCAGACATGCGGCAATTGTAAACCTAGGATTTTCTGTGAATCTATAAATAGAGACCCTAATACCTCTTTTGAGGTATGCCTCCCTTCATTAATAAAATTCAGAATTCTTTTTGGAGAGCATCAATTTAGAAGTAAAGTTTTCAATTCTTGCCCTAGGTAATTTCTATTCTTACCCTAGTTAAATTTAATTCCTTGCCCTAGTTAGATAGTTAGATCTTTTATTTCTCTGCCCTAGATAAATGTTTTTCAATTCCCTAATGAGCGAGTAGTCTCCTCACTTGTTAGGGTTAGTTTTGGGGAAGGTTTGAGAGATGAAGATCTCTCACCCCTTTCTTACCCATCACATATAATTAATAGAACTCCATGCATACATGCACACACCGCTCCCTACGGCACCCTATCCCGCGAGATAGCGGTGATACCGTAGTGTAAAGGCTCGGTTGCGCGTGTTTTCCATGGAGATTAGGGTAAAGATTGATAAAGAAAGGACAAGAAGTTAGAGGAAGAAATATCTTCCCAATGATTCTAATCCCTTTTATTAATAATTATCATAACTCCTGAGAGATCTTAATATGGGTATAGAAAGCGGTGAGATTTATTGACTTTCCAAACTTAACCTAGATCTAACCCTAGCAAGATTTAGATCTAGATTAATTTAGTTTTTAGATTTAATTGATCCATTCACACCGTTTGGAATTAACTCGTAAGAGCGATTAGGAAATTCACAAAATCCTTGTGGACCGACCCGTACTCATCGGCTAGCTGCAAAGCGACGCCGTTCTTGATTGCGGTTACTAGATAATTTTTGAGATCAATCAAATGGCGCCGTTGCCGGGGATGGCGTGTTATTTCCTTTTTGCAATTTCGGGTTAATATAAATTAAAAAAATCATAAAAACTGAAAAATTAAAAATATATATATAAAAATTTTATCATCTTTGTATTTTGTGAAGGGTATTTTTTTTTGTTTGAATTTCGCAGGATCTAGAATCGAGACAGATCTGGAAAAATCCAGAGTGCGAAACAGAAAAAGGTAGATCAGAACAGAAAGGGATTGGAACAACAGAGCAGCATAATTTTTTCAGAGACCTGAAAGATCAACGCCGCCGCCCTTCCACCGCCCAAGAGCTCTCCCACCGCAAATCCACGGTCCCTCTGCCACGTCAGCGCGCGAGTTTTGCACTGTTTGCTCCCTTTTTCCCTTTTCTGCCAATCCCCATATATCTTTTGTCAAATTTTCTGCAGGATTCTTTGCGCTTTAAAAATTTTTCCCATTCCAAATAACAAATCTTGTGCAGGATTCTTTGCACCGCGTTTAAAATAAAAATTGATTGCAAGAAATCTTTTCTGTTTTGCATACCTTTAATCTTTTTTTCAAAAAAAAAATTCCAAAAAAAGAGAAAAAGAAAAAGAACAAAAATATTTTTATACAAAAACTTGCAACTTTTGTCGCTAAGAAATCTGTGGACCCCAATCTTCTTTCTCTTCTCATTCTTACATCATGGGTACCCCATATCACAAATCTCTTGCCGAACTTTGGTATCCTGAACCTAACTTTGTCTCGTACGTCAACTGTTTCGGTCGATTTAAGGAAGATCCCTCCGTGCCCAAAATTTCTTTAAAAGATCAAATAAAAGTGTCTAGGAGAAACAGTTCGACGTTGTAACCCACTTTGTGTCAACCATGTCAACCATCACCACCTTCGTACGTTGACACCATTTTTTTGAGTCCTGTTGTAACTCCTAAGCCGATATCTATTGCTGAGCATATTGCCAAATCTCGTAGCCGATCTTTCATTCCTCTCCACACATCTAATTTTAGGGATCAACAAGTCCATTCACCTTTTTATCCAAATGTTGATCCTACTCCTGTCCAACCATCCAATTCCTACCATTCCTACCCGACTTTCCCACCTTCACTAGATATTGCTTCTACACAGCCATTTGGGAGTTTCACGTATCCAAACAATTTCGAATCTTTTACCGAAACCCCTTCACAACCCCTGTCTAGTTTGGAACAGTCGTTGAAAGATTATATTTTATCAACAGACAAAATGATTAGGAACGTGGATGCGTCCATTATTGCCCTTATGCAACCTAGTGAACCGGTTGCTAGTTTCCAACTAGCTCAAAATTTTTCAATGTATGAGGAGGCGGTTGGACAGAGTGAGAATTTGAGAAGAGAGAGTGAGTTCTATACTTTTCCAAATCAAACCTACCCATACCCAATTGAAGTCCACAACTCCGGTTTTCCATCGATTGTCCCAAATGATTCACAAGTTGAAAATAAAACATCTAACGAGTTGTGTGACTTTGTAGTGTTTGATTTGCCAGATTGTGAAGAATCCCTTTCGAGTGAAACCACACCTAACCCTTTTGAACTTTATACCTCCACCCTAGAACCTAAATTGATAAATATCCATGCTTTTGGTGAGGTGTCAGAAAAAATTGATTTTCACTTGATTGAGGATATAGACGCCGGGATTATTTTGGATGATGAACCCATAAATTTGACTGAAATTTTATCTCCAATTCATCATCCCGAGTCATTAATTGTTTATCCCGAACTTCATATGCGTCTTGATTTTGATGATAATGGCATGGATCGGCTAAATATTGAGGAGTATTATGAGGATAGTATTGAGGAGAGTATTAAGGATAATATTGAGGTTGAACCATTTTTGTTTGATGTGTCGGATATTCCAATTCATCCTCCTGAACCTTTAACTGTTATATAACCCTCCTTCCTTTCCATCGTTCCGACCACGCAAAAGATCACGCTTGAAGACTGTGAGCTTGAAAAATTTCCCTTTGAATCTGACACAGTTCTCACAGCCGATAACACTTACGAGTGTTTCACTTTTTCGGACGATGTTGAAGACTCACCGCCCGAGTTTGAGTCCTTTGAATTTTCAGATGAGTTAGTTGAACCATCAGACTCGGTTGCTTACAGTCATTTCGAACCATCGATGGAATCTTTCAAGTTCGAGACAGTTTACTACGGTGAGAATGAGACTACCCCTAATTCACTCCCTTTCGTCCTTCTTATTATTCCGACCTTGCAAGAGACCGTTACGCTTTCATCTCCAATACCAAGTTCGCCGTACCCATGTTTGCTCACGAATCTTAAGGGATTTAATCTCATTTTTCCACGGGTTGATAGATTAGCACAATCGCTTTCTACACATCGGTCATTATAAATTGTGCTAATTTATACGCTCCATCCCCACCCTCAAGTTCGTATTCCCACTTTCTTTGGTTCTTCTAATCTTCCTTTCATGATACCGAGTGTTGATGACTCACAATCCGATATTTTGAATTCGATAATTTTCAATTGGACCTTCGACGAAAGTTTCGAAGATATTTTCGCCGACGAACTCGCATTCTTAAACGATACGAATTTTGTGATTAATCAACCTCCACTCGAAGACGTAGAACCACTACCATTTCTTTTTCCCTTTCGTCATTCTTCTCCTCTACCGAGACCATATTCCACTCTTCTTTCCACACGGTCTCGTGTGCTTCTCATCTCATTTCTTTACACTCCATTCTTTCACCAACTCTACTTTTATCACGATAAAATTTTTGAATGGTTGGTGCTAACTTTTGGTTTGTGTAAGGCCTTGTATAGTTTGATTTTTCTCCTCCCTAACTCTGAACTTTAACGCTGTTTTACTTAAGTTTGGGGGGAACCTTGTTGTATATATATATTTTGTTTTTCTTTTAACAATAAAAAAAAATTTATAAATAAATAAACAGGGGAGTGCCGGCATTTGACCCTCTTGGTGTAGCATGACAGTGAGGACACTGTCAAGTTTAAGTTTGGGGGTATGCTCGGTAATCCTTCTTCCTTCGCATTCATGTGTATATTTTTTCATTTGCTTACTTATTTTAAAACCCATAAAAATTGAAAAATTTTAAAAATTATAAAAATTAATGTATTCAATTTTAGCCATAATTGACTTGAGTTTGACAAAAAGGTTAACTAGCTAGGAAAAACTAGATCTTAGACTTAGTAAATTAAAAACCCTAAAAATAACCTTTCTTAAAGTTCAACGGTAGAAAATATATGCCTTTGTAGTTTATTTAGAAATAGGCAAATTTTGAGTTTACTTCTTGGGTTAAGTCAAAGCAAAGGAAAAGTATTGATATTTTTATTAGAGTATGAGTTTGAAAAATAATTCCTAAACTTAAGTCTAGATTCTGAAAATGTATACCCTACAAATTGCACAATCACGCACCTTGAAGCTTGGAATAGTAGAAGAGACCTTGAAATGTTCTTGTCTAAAGTTCTTAGTACGATGGAAAATAAAAAAATACATGTGTCAATAAAGAAAAAAATGAACACTGGTTTTTGTGATTACTTAAGGCTGCAAAAATAGAAAAAATATTTAGCGAGGGTGCTTCATCACCTAGTGCCTTAGACCAACTGGTTTGGGAGTCACTGCTAAAAAGCCTTGGGTGTTACAAAACTAGGAAGTACGCTTTAGAGCGCAAACGCATTTTGTAATCAGTCGTTGATACCTCAAGAAGTATTAACGGTCGCATGAAGGATGTGTAAGCAAAAATTCATTTAAAAATTCACCAATTAATAAGTACTTTGGACAACGGACAAGAGTATGATTGCTTGATTTGAATTTCCAAGTGTAGGGGTGATATACACACACGTAGGGGTATGTGATTGGAGTTTAGATGAGAGAAAGGAATGAAGAATAGAACTTGTATCTTTAATAAAGATGATAAAAATTCCTAAGTGGAGATGGAACTCTAGAAGGAAAACTTAAGAGATGCCAAAAACTAAATTGGTCTGCAGAACATATATAATCTTAAGTTAAATGATGAGGAAGTGTGAAGAATATGGGTGGATAATTTACGAGTCGACGATAATAGAATTCCTTGTTAGAAAACCTAATTGGAGAATAAAAGTTAATGGCCTAAATTGATAGGATTTTGTGGGTAGTATCCGCTGAAAACCCTCAGGAGACAACACTCCTCCTACTAGGGACACCTAGAGGTTTAACGGCTTGTTGCATGAGCTCAGTGCAATCGCGATTCCCTGCGAAAGTGAGGTTAGGTTTTTGTCGAGAATAAAACTAGATTTGCTCGAGGACGAGCAAAAGATAAGTTTGGGGGTATTTGTTCATACCAGAATATTGCATTATTATATTCCCCATTCTTATGTATTTTACAAATAAACAGGTGCTTTTGACCCATGTCTGCTACATAGTACAGGTTACAGGTTCTTGGGAGAAAAACAATGAAAAAGATAAAAGACGATGCAAAAGTGAGACTTTAACCAACAAATAGAAGGACCTTGATCAAGCCTACACAAAGATCAGTTTACAAAGTATAAAGGCAGCGTAAGGTCCAAGATTTCGAAGCAACGGTAAAAGTTCACTACAATTATTCACTGGGAGATCTGGAAGAAACCTAGAAGCCAATTTGAGAAAAATACTAAAGAAATAGGAAGCCCAAAAAGCCAAGAAGCAGAGCCAGAAATTTCAGCCATTGATCTTTCCATTGGGCCGTGGAACCGCGGCCCAACCCTTGCTGCGGCCGCGGTTCCGCGGCCGTCCAGAGCCCATGGTGGCAGAAAATTTTACCATAATACATAGGCGGCGCTGAAAAGTCTTCCTAGAGGTATTTTTGTAAATGCAGACATGCGGCAATTGTAAACCTAGGGTTTTCTATGAATCTATAAATAGAGACCCTAATATCTCTTTTGAGGTATGCCTCCCTTCATTAATAAAATTCAGAATTCTTTTTGGAGAGCATCAATTTAGAAGTAAAGTTTTCAATTCTTGCCCTAGGTAATTTCTATTCTTGCCCTAATTAAATTTAATTCCTTGCCCTAGTTAGATAGTTAGATCTTTTATTTCTCTACTCTAGATAAATGTTTTTCAATTCCCTAATGAGCGGGTAGTCTCCTCGCTTGTTAGGGTTAGCTTTGGGGAAGGTTTGAGAGATGAAGATCTCTCACCCCTTTCTTGCCCATCACATATAATTAATAGGACTCCATGCATACATGCACACACCGCTCCCTACGGCACCCTATCCCGTGAGGTAGTGGTGATACCGTAGTATAAAGGCTCGGTTGTGCGTGTTTTCCATGGAGGTTAGGGTAAGGATTGATAAAGGAAGGACAAGAAGCTAGAGGAAGAAATATCTTCCCAAAGATTCTAATCCCTTTTATTAATAATTACCATAACTCCTAAGAGATCTTAATATGGGTATAGAAAGCGGTGAGATTTATTGACTTTCCAAACTTAACCTAGACCTAACCCTAGCAAGATTTAGATCTAGATTAATTTAGTTTTTAGATTTAATTGATCCATTCACACCGTTTGGAATTAACTCGTAAGAGCGATTAGGAAATTCACAAAATCCCTGTGGACCGACCCGTACTCACCGACTAGCTGCAAAGCGACGCCGTTCTTGATTGTGGTTACTAAATAATTTTTGAGACCAATCAGTTACCGATAACATCAAAACCTAATTCAGAACTTCAATTTCCTTTCTAATTGTTCTGACTCAGACTGAGTCTCATTATAATAATCTGACTTGTATATGATTCAAGTACAATCTACAATATTACAATTCAATATGAATCCATAAATCCATATAATCAATCGGATCAAACTATTCAATCTATATTGACCGATCCGAACCATGGATATACCTCCATTTACATAATTCTCCAGTTATATCCATGATTCTCCAGTTACATCCATTTACAGATATCATGATTTCGGCAAGTCATCTAATTATACAATCTATATTATAAGACAATACAAGTTGCAATACAAATAAGACATCGCGGGGTTTAAGGGGTAGATTGGTACGGAAGGTGTTAGAAGTGGCACGAGACTAAGATTTAAGACACCTAACCCGTATTTCCGTTGTTGTACCGTGGCATAAACGGTTGCTTATACTACACGTGCCTCTAGTCTCTGGCATATAGACTCCTCTCGTATACACTGGCATTCTTCTATACTAAGCTACAAATAATAGCGTTAACACTAATACAATATAATACAATTTTAAAAGCTACTTTCTCTCTCTGTTTATTCTATTTCTACCTTACCTTTGGGACTTACCGAGTGATTGTTCGCTGACGACATTCCTTTTCTTTCTTCTTTGGAATGTTGTCAGGTGATCTGGACACCCAGGAGGTCGAGCCTACTAGCGAGGATTTGGATTAGCTTGCCTACGATCCAGAACTCTAGCTTCATTGTACACATTTTTATTTCAGTACTTTTCAACTCTGTTATGCCACTGATTAGGCATTGCTTTCAGATGTATTTACTTTTCCGTGTATTGTACAAAAGAATGTTAATAAATAAAGTTGGTGTTCAGTTATACCTACTGTCTTTTGTCTCTTGTGCATTTTTATTTATATTGCTTAGATAAGCTTAGCGTATTTACTTTGGAGTAAATACGTAGCGGCCAGTCGCGTCCTCTGCCCGTATACTGGGAAGCGGGGCGTGACATCGTTGCCGATGCCGTCTCACCCCTATAGCCTTCAACTTAGCTCTTCACTCTCTCTCACCACTTCTCCACTCCCTTCCTTTCAACCCAAACCTCTTCTTTACTTCCACACCGCAGCCACCCTGCCTCCTTGTCTCCGTTCACCGCGCCGCCGCCGAGTTCCTAACGCCCCCTACTCATCCTCGACTCCAGAACCACAATCCAGAGCCCGAGCTGCCACCCATCGCTGCCTGCGCCGTTTGAGCTCATCGCCGCCGCGGCCATCCCACTGCTGCCGGCTATCTCCTCACTGCTATCGCCATGTCAAGCTGTGCCCAAATAGCACCCCAGCACAGTGGCCTCGCCGTGCCTAGCTCCGTGTCTCCTCGACAACAAAAGCAAGCCCCGGCAATTTATCGAGTACCTGTTGCAGTCGCCGTAGCCGCTGTTCCCGTCACCTTTGTCGTTGTCCAAGCCGTGGCCTCGGTTCATGTGAGCATCATGATCGTCAATGTAGTCGCCGTCACAACACCACACATGTCCGTCGCAGTGTGTATCACGCTCGAGCCTCGCACCGTGCCCTCCTCCATGCCGCCCCGTACCCAGACGTGTCACGACCCGTACCCACTCCCCGTGCCACATCATACCCAGTCCCCGTGCCACGTTGTGCCAGCCCCCCTGCCACACCGTGCCCAATCCAGTGCACGTGTTGTGCCGCTCCCGCACCACGCACCGAGTCAAGACCGTGCCCAGTGCCGTGTCGTGCCCGCGTCATTACCACGTCCACTACCGTATCACGCCCGCGTCGCCACTGCATCTAGTACCGAGTCACCGCGCATTGCGCACGCACCACGCACCGTGTCCAGCATCGTGCCGTCTCGTGTGTCGAGACAAACTCTGCATGTTCGTCGCTTCCATATCAAGAGATCGAGGTAAGTGAAATCCCTATTCACTTGTTTAACATGCTATAATAAAGCGTTAGCTAAAGAAATTATATTATAACTAGATGTATAAATGTAATTGGATCGAAATCTATACTCGAGATTTTGTGTAGCGAATCATCGTGCTATTTTATTTGAGCAGAGCTAGACTAGGGCTTATTACTGTGTTAGTAACACGTATAAACTAAGTGGTTAACATCTAATTTATTTTGTTAGAAGAAACGTTAATTTCGATCGATGACCGAATGTTGATTTTAAGCGTTCGATGTGAGTCTTATGCGAAAATAAAATCTAAAGTAGCGGAACTCATGATATTTATACCCTAACACTGTTAACAAACATTCTGTAGAAATTTAGTGGTAAATCAATATTGTTTTCACACATAAAGTGACACCCTAATTTCAATACCGAAACTCACGATTTACCGAACACTTGACACTGTTAAATTCATAATTAATTCTATAAAAATCCAATCGCAGCGTGCTTGGGTTTTTTGCGAAGGGTACTGCGTATCCTTTAACACGACATGTAGTTTTACTGCTATAGTATCTTATAAACATAAAAATAAAGAACTTACCTGACCTTGGACCGCAGTCCAGTGTAGGAACTTACTCCTTGACTTGCTTTTGTACCCTGACCTTAATGTTTAATTGTGATAGTGTGCGGGGCCAATTACCCTATGTAGACAATTGTTTTATCTTTTCGATGGCAGTGGTTTCTTTTGTTTTTATCATCGTTTATTATTTTAATCACATTTTAAACCGTCAGTGTGTATTGCTATCCCAAGCAAAGGCAGAACGCATATCCCGATATTAAACATTGCATAACTTTCAGAACACAGCGAATGTTATCAATCCGTCTGGTGAGTTGGAAACCTAACGGTTAAACCTAAATATTATTCAACTGTAGTGTCGTCTAATTGTGCTCCCAACTGGGAGTAAAACGTGATACGAAATGGACTACTGGTTCAGAAATTGAATTTCCCGCAGTAAACACTTAACATGAAATGACCATAACCAGCAAACCTGAAACCCGATTGACGCGAAACTAATTTTGATGGACTGATAATTAAACTTACTGCGTACCCCTTTTATATTGTGTTGCTAAATTCTGCACGTGTGAATTATAGTAAATTTTGCAAGTGGTATGACACTGGCTGCTATATTTTATTCATATTATAATTAATTGCATTCTCATCATATCATGTAGCGGTTATATCCTCATTTGAATAGTGGTCATATACACTGATAACCTAGTGACCGTGTTACATTACCCAGTGATAAATATTAGTGATTGGATTGTGGCAAATACATTAGTGTTAAAGCGTGAATGAATAAGTGAAGTGACACGTACTTGTACACAATCAGCGGAACCAGTTAAATTATTGCATTGTCGACGCCTATGGAGAATATGTAAATGTAACTATAACTGGTATGGGACGGTTATGGAAGCAGTTATATTAGTGTCATAAGTAAGACATCGAGTACTGTCCATTTGTCTTGGATACCAGTCGAGACATGCTTGATGGAGACCCTGTCTCCAGTTCTTGTGTAGACTTGTCATAGACCGACTAGTATTTGGATTTATGGTCGGTGTTTGATGTAGACTGCGGGTGTGGGGTAGTTTGAGTGTGAGTTCGATCAACAGAATCTCGGGAGTCCAACTGTCGGCATATACAGCGATTTTGGGAGTCATATGGGTGATATTACTGATTATTAGCGAGCGTGATTCGGGCCCGTGTTCCCTTGCCCCTGGGGCCTACCATTGGGTTGGGGATACTTCTGCGGTGGTTGACGCTCACCCTTGGACTGACGATAGGTTTAGCGACCTGGACAGTGAGACTTAGAGACTGATAGGTTTAGTGACATGGACATTGCATTGATCACTGATTCGATATATCTACTTTATTGTTTGCCCGTACCGATTATTTCATGCTCGCGTCATTGTCCTATATTTACTGCTTCATGTTCATCATCATTGCACGTGTTTACATATGTGTGTGTGTATTGCTATTGTGTCGCTCTGACGAGCTGAGTATGCATGCTCAGAGTGAGAAGTGGACTTAGCTCGGATCAGGATCTGTCGTGCCTCGAGGATATTGCGGATTTCTAGATCAGCCACACCAGCGCTATCTTTCTCTTGATCTCTATTTGGTATATCTTTTATCTGTTTTGATAGATTTAGTGACTGCATTTATCATTACTTGTGCATTGATTACTGATTACCACGTAATGCTAGAAACCGAAGTATGACTATGGCAGGATATTTCCTTGACCGTAGGATCATGGCTGGTCTTGTCAACCCATCGTATTCCGTATTTTGGGAAGCGGGACGTGAGAGTCATTACCCACGACATTTTTGGCACCTGCGATTATGGTAGTTTTGATAATAAATTTCTATACTAATTTAACTAAGTGCATCGCGCTTATAAACTAATAATGACATAGCAATTTAATTACGTGCATCGCATTTATAAAATAATAATGACATGGCGTTTAATTATGTGCACTGCACATAAATCAATGGTGTTTTTTGTTTGATTTATCTAAAATTATAAGAAGCCACATTATCAATAATTTTCAAAATCAAATGATCCTTTTCCTTTTGCCCTATAATGGAAGAGATATAGAGCATGTTTGAGGAATGGTAAGTAAAGGGAGAAAGTGAGAAAGTGCTCTTACTTTCTCTTTACTTGTTTGGTAGTTTAGACAAGAAAGTATAAAATACTTTCTACTTTTTTGTCCTATATGTATTTTACTCTGATCCATTTTCTCACAAAAACTAAAGAAAGTGGTGGAAAGTAAAATGGAAGTGGATTTTTTAGTGCTATTTTATTATTATTTTATCCCACTTTCCTTTTTGTTTTCTTATTTTCTACTATTCCAACCAAACAATCCAATATTACTTTCTATTAACACATAACGCCAACTCAGTTTTTTCCCCGCTTTTTATTTAACAAAACAAACAAGAATTAATGCTTTTTTCCATTTCATTTTTCTTCTGTATTTTTTTCAGTTTCCAATGGCCAATTGCGAAAGGGACACATAGGAGGTGATGGGATGCAAGTGGGCCCGAGGAAGCACGTTGTTCTTGGGCTTTGTATTTATTGGGGGCTTACGTGCAAAGAATTGCCTCTGTTTGATGTTGACGAGTATTATCAATATCTAAATCTTGGTGCGTTTTAATAGCCCTAATTGTTGGTTATTAAGTTAGTTATGAGTCGCTTGATAATCGAACAAATTTTTGTTTAGCACCCTATTTCTTTCTTCTTTTATTTATCGTCTTCCCCTAATTCCCCCCCCCCCTCCCCCTCCCCCTCCCCTTCCCCTAGCCCTAATTGTTGGTTATTAAGTTAGTTATGAGTCGCTTGATAATCGAACAAATTTTTGTTTAGCACCCTATTTCTTTCTTCTTTTATTTATCGTCTTCCCCTAATTCCCCCCCCCCCCCTCCCCCTCCTATCATAACCAATATATATCTTAATTAGAAATGCCAAGACGAACGTGCATCACACCTGCTAAATACTTGTAGTATTTAATTAACATGTGTCCTTAGCCTCAAATCATTGTCATTTATTTAAGATTCAGCTAAATATGCTAATTTTATACACAAAAGTGGTTAGCATTTGAATAATCTAACAATGCCTCAATAGTTCAAGTTATGGAATAAAAAGGCAAGAGATTCTTCAAAGAATTTTACCATAGCTACATTATAATAGTCGATCGATTTCTTATGATTTGGAAAAGGAATTCAATTACTTATTTGGCCCTTACCGTTTGACTTGAGCAATTAAACTTTTACTGGTTGATGGTTATTATTTTATATTCCAATACATCTCAGCAGGTCGAAGTCTTTTTAGGCCGAGATATGAAGGTTTTGTGCCGTGGCCGTTTCATTTTAAATACGGCCGGAGAGAGTTCAAACCTATTACTTGTACAATTTTCTTTTTATTTATATTTATTTAGAAGGTTTTTCCGTTTTGGAAAATCCTTTTTAATGCCCTTTTCTTCTTACTCAAAGGAGAACATTTATATGTCTACAATTAAATCATTTTAAATTTTGTCTTTTACTTTCGTAATAGAACAATGTTTTTCATAAATTAATTGGTCAGACTTATCGATAAGACCCTGTTGTCATTGTTGTGTTTCATCCGATTAAATAAGTAACGCAATTATAAATTCTAGCATTCTGTGTGTGTGATGCACATTTGGGTTTTCTTATCGTTTAGAGATGACGTGGCAAGTTTTAGTTCATTATAGGTTGCAATCTCTTTTCTGCTATTTTTCTTGTTTTTTCATTAAATCTAGATATATTAGTGTGCCCTAAATCAATGTAGAAATTTAACGTTGCCATCGTAATAGCAGAGATAGAGGCTTCAAGAATTTCACCACAGCAGTGGTTATGTTATAATGATAAGTTGTGGATTGCTTTCTTATGATTTGGACAAGAAACTCACTTTTAATTGTTTAGCCCCCACCATTTGACCAAAAAATCCATTAACCTTTTCTCTATCCATGGATCCATATGTTTCCACAAATGTCTGACCTTATAAGGATTTCTCCTTAATCATTGAGCTTAGTGATTGAGAAATATGTTTTTTATTTGGGTAAATTGTCAAAAGAAGATTACTTTTTCTATCGGGACGGTGTGCATCATCTATCCCAACTTGTATCCAATAAGTGTCTTTGTAGATGATATGGATTACACCATCCTGATAGGAAAAATATGTCTCTTGTCAAAAACCCTAGGCACCGTTTTACGTTGTCAAAAAACCCGTGGCCTTGAAACGGTGGTGAAAAACCCCTTAAAAAGGTTTTTAGATGTCAAAAACCTCTATATCTAGTTTCCTGGGATATTTAAGCAGTTGCCTATTATATCTAAACAGTTTCCTGCAATATCTAAATAGTTTCTTGCAAAAAAAATTTCCCGGAAGGTTTTGACTATCTCTTCGAGACCAGGGGGATTTGACAGGAGGAAAAAGCGCTTGGTTTTTTTTGGCAATTTACCCTTTTTCTTTTATTATTAGGAAATGTGTGTTTAAGTCCTTAGGATCCAAAAACAATAACGGTTTTGTCCTTGGGTCAAAAATACTTATCGCCAAGACTCATATTCCTTTGTTTTAGTCATTTTAATACATCGATAGATGTGTATTTTTTATGTCAATACTGGCCTTCTAAATAAAATACTAAATTTATTTTTAAGATACTATATCTAACTTATAAAATGTTACTCTTATCATATAAAGTATTTATATTATAATATTAGTTAACCTAGATTACTATATTTATCTTATAAAGCATTTTTGACTTTTCAATATGGGTACGAGAAAGAAGAAGTAGATGATGAGATGAGATAAATGTTTGGATTTGGAAAGAAAGCTGAGGAGGTAAGAGAAAATGAATTTTTAGATTTGGTAGGGTTTCGAGAGAGGCTTTGAGAGATGAGAAGAAAATATGATTTATGGTTGGTAGGAAATAATAAGTTTAGGATTCGATAAGATTTTGAAGAAAATGATGAGGATGGAGGACGGAAAAAAGAAAAACAACGATGGCATCAATTTAGCCGTTTTATAAATAAATATACCAATTTTCATATTAAATATAGTATTTTAATATAAATATAATAGTTACTGCCTAAATGTAATATTTTAAACGTTGAATGCAGTACTTCAGAAGATCAAACCTTAAATTTAATGCATTATTTTACCGGAAAGAGCAGCAGTGACATAAAAAATGTACCCATCCTGAACTAAACGAATTTGTTAGTCTAAGGAGTTTTTGATTAGATTTTTACAAAAACAAACTCAAGGACTAAACCGTATTGTTTTTGGGCCTTTGGGACTTCAATACAATTTACTCATTATTCTTTTAACACTAAAGATGAATTTGAAAGAAAGGCTATTATTCTTTTCAGAGAGGGGTGGTTATTCTTTTCATAGTTTCTCTTGTATACCGATAAAAAGGTCAATTTTTCATGATTTTTTTGATAACCGGCGCTGTTCTTCTTAATCGCATATTCTCAGCTATGCAAGCACAAAAAAATATGTAATTTTTTTTTATACATCTTCCATTTGCATCAAAGTATCACAAATTTAACAGTTTACCGATAATAGAACATTTTCATCACCAAATCAACGGTAAAAAAGTATCAAAATCATATGAAAATTAGTATACATATATTTTACGAGGAATCAGAGTTTGCAATGCCCATATCCTTGGGTATGTGGAGCCCAGGGCCTATTTGCAAAATAGCCTTTGTGTTTCCACATGTCCAGGATCTGGGCACCGCATGCCTCCTTTTGCCATATTTTAGATTATGAAGATCAAAATGGACAATGAAGACCACCAAAATAAAATAAGTGAAGTTGGCTTTTCTGACCATTATAAAAGACAAAATCTCTAGTTTTGCTAAACTAAAATAATACAAATGAGATTCTAGTCATTACGTTATTACATTCCATACTAAAAAAGATATTCTATGTTGGAGAGATGTAGTCGATGTCCTTGGATAAAACGAGGGAATCCAAGAAATTTTGTTGTTACAGTTAAATCCAAGAAATTTTGGATTATTGTTGATAATCACGATTGTTTTGGGTTTTTCTGAATTATAATTTTTTTTACTGAAGGTACACTACTACAGGGTATATATTTGGTAACGGATTAAATGGTTAACGAAACCTGTTCTGGTAACGGTTTAAACCGTTACCGAACAGATACCAAACCGTTACCAGAACCCCAATTACCAAAAGTCTGGTAACGGTTCTGACCGTTACCGTATATCCGCCGTCACCAAAATGGGTTCAAATAACCGAAACATAAAAGGGTGGGGCCCACATATATGGTAATGGATTCATTACCAAATCATCCGTAATGGTTTAAACCGTTACGTAAGGCACCATATGATAATGGTCTTAACGGTTACCATAGTTGACCCCGTTACATAATATCTGATATCTTTCGGATATCAGTCCAGATGACCGTTACCAAAGCCTTTTGGTAATGGTTTCATGGTTAAAACCGTTACTAATTCTGTTATATGTTTTTTTTAAAACAGAGAAACGACACGTCCCCCATGTTCTTCGCAATCATAAATAGGAAGTAACATGATTCAAATCGCAACCAATCATAAACGAAATATATATACAACCAATATAAATATTAAATCAATAAAACAGATGTATGTATCAACAAATGATAAACAAGTCAATAAACCTAAGGTCGTTGGGACGATCCGTCTCCATCGTCCCGTGGCCGAAAAAAACTCCCAATCTCCTTCCGTATGGTCTTGGTGTTCGACTGTCTTAGCTCCCGGACCTCCATCGCAAGGGTTTGTAGCTGTTGCTGCATCATCCGCTCCTCCTGTTGAGCCATCTGGTCGCGGAGGCGACGAATCTCCTCCCGCGCCGCCGCCGCCGTATCTGTTCGTGTTTGGGCCATGGTGTACTCGTGGGCGGTCGAACGCCTAGCAAAGTGTCGATGGGCCTCAGGACCAACCCCGTGCTCATACCCACCGTGATGCCCACCGGATATCGAATCCAGGACAAGAACAATAGCGGTGATTGGGTCGTCGGGGCGAAATCCTAAGACGCCCGTCCTCTCCTGAAACTAGGTCTGTATAAAATATATGTAGATACACAAATACGTGTTAACTTAAAATACAGAATCGACTTGATCCAAAGAAACTTACCATGTACTCGTCCGTGCCCTTATGTAACACGGCCCATCCCATGGTAGCAGTGTAGTTGGCAGGGTCTTTCTTTTTCTGCGATTAAATTATGATTTATTTTAATAAATAATTTACGATAAAGAAAACATAAAAAATTAAGCGTCGAAATACTCACGAGGTGCTACTGAGCGCTGGCCTGCGTGCGCTTCCCTTGGGTCGGGACAACACGGTTTCTCACACCGTTGTTCCGGTTCTACTAATTGCGAACAGACGCCAGCTTGAAAATATAACGAAGATTATATTATATTTTAGAATATGATTTGTTGTTATATTGGTAAAATCTTAAAAAATTAAATTCATACTTTCAAATCGTCGCGCTGGTAATCGGAGGCCAGCAGCTGCTAATCGTCTCTTGGGATCTCCAGGGCTATGACATCTATCATCACCCTCTGCTCCTCTTCAGTCGCCGTGAGTCAAGGAAAGCAATAATCATCCTTTACTTTGCTTTGGGGTCTTCTTTTAATGTTTTGAAACGCGGGTATAAACGAGGGAAGGGTGCGGTCTGCATCGACCGACACATGGATGCTATCGTTGTCGATGACGTTGATGAATCTGTAATGTTTCCTAGTCTGAAATTACAAAATTTTAAACAAATATATATATAACGGCGATTGAAATTTTAAAAATATAAAAGGATATATGATGTTTGCTCCGACCCAAAAAACTGCGTAGCACGCTCGGTCTGGCCCTGGTCCCACTTATGATGGAGCGGATACTTGTAGTAAGAACGGATTTCCGCCCCAACGAAATCCCCTAATGGGTCGCATAAGGACCAACAGGCAGACCTGTCACGTCCCATATCAGCTCCCATGGGTAAGCAGCGTTGGCTCGTCTGGAGCAGGAGGGCCCAGTAGGACCCCTCCTTCTAATAGTGCTAGAGCCTGTAAAAAAATAGGTATACAAACACAATATTATAATATTCAGAATATGTGTATAGCATTTGACAAATTTAAATTATACTCATTATTTAAAAGCTTTAACTAATAACGATTATACTTGTCGTCCCTGGCGTGGCGCTAGAACCAACGCCAGACGACATCCCGCCGGTAGAGTGCGGATATGCAAATAATAAACCATTAGATGATTCAATAGGTGCCTACATTGTAATGGTGTATTATATTTTAAATGAGTAAGCTATTTACCATGTGCAGAAGTGACTGGGATATGAGGATCCGCTACTGCACTAATAAGAGTAGCTGCGGCTGCGGCTGCGGCTCCTATGCCGCTAATAGTGGGGGCGCTGGTAGAGACAGGATGGGATGCTGGGAGTGCTGGGGTGGTAGTAGGGAACGCTAGTAGGGATAAACGCTGCTGCTGGGATGATGTGGCGGTGGTAGGGGAGCGCTGGTAAGGATAGACGCTGCTGCTGGGGATGATGTGGTGGTAGTATGAGGAGCGCTGGTATAGACAGGCGCTGCCGCTGGGGGTAATGTGGCTGTAGTATGTGCATGTATGCTTGTGTGTGCACACAAGCATACACATACACACACACAAGCGCGCGCGCGCACACACACATTTACTAAAATGCTGTAAAATACCTAAAAAATTCTCCTTAAACTATCTTTTGCTATTGTTGTTTTCACTAAGCTATCTTAAATTTTTTCCTAAACAACCGATTTCTTCACTTTTTTAAATTACACTAAAATACCCTTAACTATTGTTGGGGTTTCACTAAACTACCTTAATTATTGTTACATTTCACTAAGCTACCCATCCCTAACGCTAACCTTATCCCTAACCCTAACGCTAACACTAACCCATCTTCTTATGTTATCTAAATTACTATAAATTTCACTAAAATACCATTAAGTATTATTGTTTTTCACTAAATTATCATTTATTTTTTAGTAAAGAAACCCTTGCTAAATTTTATTTTTTTACACTAAAATACCCTTAATTAATTGTTGCATTTCACTAAACTACCATCCCTAATCTGAACCCTATTCCTAGCTGACGGAGGCGTAGATCTCCTTCAGATGTTGCCTTCCATTGATCTGCTGATGGCGGCGATGGGCGGCTGAGATTGGATCTGGAGGCTATCGCTCCTGAAGCGTGTGGATCTCAATGGGTTTGAAGTTGTGATTGCCGAGGAAGTCCCGGGATGGTTGTACCACCGAGGACCCTCCGACGATCAAGTTAGTCTAGAGATCCGAGCAGAGTAACGGCTTAGTGGAGTAAAAATGGCTTACTTGAACCATCTGAAGAAGGGGTTTATATAGCGGCGGCAGCAGGCAGGGTAGGTGCGAGAATCACGCCGGCCGTTACGCTCCCGACGTCACGCCCACGTGATGAGCGAGACCTCCCATTAATGGCGAGACAGGCTCGTTAATGGGGGATCGTGGTGGCGTAGAACGTGGGATGTGGCCGGCGGAGATCTCGCGCATGGCGAGATTCGCGGGATGGCGGTTACGCCTTCAAGCGGTGCCGTTGGTCGGTCGATGAGACCGAGGAAGATGACCTCGGCAGGCTAGCGAGAGAGCCGAGGTATCTTAGTTCTACGGTAACCCGGAGACGAGATGTGAGGCCGAGGAGACCGGTTATGCAGGGGGCTCGGAGGTGAGCCAGCGTTTGCTCGGTAGGACGAGCATAGGTGTGGTCTTGTCGGCCACTGTAGGTCCTTTCTTGCATGCTCTGGGACACGTCATCTGCCACATGTCCTGTTCTGGGAGATCACCGATATCAAGGATCATCATTAGCCCCCCACTCTGTCCCGACCAGCTGACGGGTCGGGTCGAGAGTGGTTTGCCTGGTCACCCGAGGTGAGCTCCTTTTCGAAGATATCGTTGGGCATGTCCCTGGGCAATCGGCTGTTTTTTCTGGGTGATGCCAGTGAATCAGGGCGAGATCTCCGCATTAAAGAGGGTGCGCCGGATCGTGTGCACTTTTGTTGAGGCGACAGACCACGTGTCGGGTGCCGGTTGGCTGATATGACGTGTCGCAGGCTTCTGGCGTCCGATGGGATGCTGCGCTTACAACAGGTGGAGCGATCGGGGCCGTCGAGTGCAGTGAACCGTTTTGGCGGGAGTCGACCGTCGCCGTTGGATGAGGACATCGGCAGTATAAATCAAGGGGATGCCTGATTCAGGATCTCTCTCTTTTCATATTTTCCTCATTCTGAGCCTTGTTAGCTCGGCGCTCTCCCCTTTTAGGTCGGATTTTGCGTTTTATCTTCTCGAGGATTTCTTCTCATCAGGTTAGATGTCTTGTTTTGAGGAGTTTGTAGATGTCTCAAGGGTAGATACTAGGGATTCTTCCCCTGGGTTGGAGCCCCTTGGAGAAGTTGGGGTCAGATCCTCTTCCCGGGGTCGCGCGTCTGGGGCGGTTCCCGGAGCGGTGGCGGCGGACGTCCCTGGTGCGTCGTCCTCAGTGAGATATGAGGATGAGCTTGTCACCGCTCGGGCTCGTTTCCATATTCCTTCCAGCTACATGCTACAATTGGTCGAGGAAGGAGAGAGGGCAGATCAGGTGCGGGGTAGAAAGATCGTCTAGTAACTGGAAGCCCTTTGGGCCGGAATGCGCCTGTCTTTCTCTCCCGAGGTTGTAGCTGCGCTAAATTACTTTGGGCTAGCCCCAGGCCAGCTAGTGCCGAACTCCTGGAGGATTCTCCTTGGGTTCCTAGTCTGGCTGAAACTGCAGATGATCCCCTTTAGTCTGTCCATCCTTACCTCCTCTCTTGTTTACAAAAGTCACCCAGGAACTCGCGCGGGCGACCCGAGGTGGGTTTACCTCTCCTTTAGGAAGCAATGGGGGAGTGTAGCCAGGTCAGGAGTTGTCGTCTTGCCTTCTTCCATCCATGATTGGAAGAAGAAGTTTTTCTTCGTCAGGCCGCCAGAGGGTGAGTACTGGCCCGTACCCATCCAGTGGTCCAGGGATAGGTGCTGGCAGGGAAATCCGTCAAATGACCCTAATGAGGTGAGGGTGGCGGGGTGGGAGTCTATTCCCCGGGCCGACGTACTGCTTCTGAGCGGGCCCTTAGTTGGGCCGGGCTCAGCCCCGCCCAGTTCGTCGGTAAGTTAGGCTTGTGTTTGTTTCTGTTCCTGTTTGTGTCGCTGATTCCATTATATCTTGTTTTGCGCAGAAACCATGGACGTGGACCTCCCCCGAGCAGCCATGCGCAAGCTGAAGAAAAGGGTCGAAGGCTGGAGGGGCCAGCTCTTCTCGTCAGACGCCAGTCCCGGCTCCTCCCGCACCCGTCCCGCCCCAACGCTCGAGTGCGGGTTGCGCCCCGGAGCCCGGCCAGGCGTCGAGCAGAAAAAGGGCTCGGTGAAAGGATGCCCAGGCTTCGGAGGTGGAGACAGGCTCCCCACCGTCGTCTCTCAATAGGTTCCCCCGAACAGTTCCACGGACCCCAACCTCTCCGATCTTGGTGGACGAGGGGGACCTCCGCTTTGAGGTACCCTCGGGGCTCTCCATTGATGACAGCTTGCTGCACGACATGGAGAGGTTGGCCAGGGGCCGGGTCCATGGGAGGACGCCGAAGGCACAAATGGCGTCCATCGCCCAAGAGGTCATGCAGGTTAGTGCTCGTACATCGTCCCATCGCTTGCAAGATTTGGTGCCCCTTTTTCTTTCTGACCCCCCTCCGATTTCTTCAGGTCCTCCAGCACGTCGCTATCGTCGTCCGTATGGAGGAGGAGGAGATAGCCCCGGCGATGCGAGCCGCGGGCGAGCTCTCCTCGCTGGGGGAGAGCTCGAAGCGGGAGCTGAAGGCGGCGATGGCGAAGGTCTCTACCCTTGAGGGCGAGGCGGCGGCCGGGAAGCAGGAGGCGGCGACCGCGAGGCAGGAGGTGGCGGCCTCGAAGAAGGAGGTTGCCAGGTTCAGCGAGGCCACCCAGGCTACCGAGGCCGAGCTTCGGGACTCCAGGGTACTCGTCGACACCATGAAGAAGTCCGTGAGCACCCTATAGAAGGAGTTGGAGGCTGCGGGAGAGGCGACGAAGTGAGCCGACCTTAGAGCGGCGAAGGTGGTGGAGAACTTCCAGAAGTCGGAACAGTTCTACACCATCCTAGCCTCGGCCACCACCGCCATCTGGCACGAGGCCCTCGACCCCGTCAAGGCTCGGATGCCGGAGTTCGCTGACGAGGAGCTCCGGGATGAATATCCTTGCGGGGATGACGAGCAGGGGGACGGCCCCCGGGGATGAGGTCGAGGAAGAGATGCCCGGCGATGGCGACGCCGAGGTTTCTATGGTGGGCGCTGAGCTTCCCGGTGTTGCGCCTAGCCCTGTGGCCTGAAGCTCCTTGTCTTCTTGTTTTTTTCTTCTTTTTGTTGCCTCGGGTATTTTGTAGGCCTTCGGGCATTTTTATAAGGCTGGGGAGCCCACAATACCCTTGTAAAAGCTTTGACTTTGTGAATAAAGATTTTTGTTTTTGCAGTAGTGTTTGTGCTCGTATTTTCCTTTGTCGGTAAGCACTCGTATTTGCGCAACACTGCCTTCGTTTTATGTTGGTTCTTTGTCTAGCGATCACACATCGAGTTGAATCTATTTGTTTGCCGAGTGTGCAAAGACCGGTGCAAAGACAGTATCTCCATGGCCCCGAAGTCGAGGTGGAGATTGCTTAGACGTAGAACCGGATGCCTCTTGACGAGGTCATGTTCCTTAGCGTGGGAAGCTTGGAGAGGCATGCTGATGATCGACCGACCAGGGTAGCTGCCTGGCGCCTCTAGGCGAGGGATTCGATCCCTGAAGTTTTAAGGTATTGAATTTCCAGCGGGGGACGGCCGAGCAGGGTAGCTGCTCGGTGCCTCTTGGTGAGGGCTTTGATCCCTAGTGTGTTGGGGTAGGGAGCTACCAGCCAGGGATAACCGAGCAAGGGCAGGCCCGGTTGCCTCTTTCGAGGGCTTTTGATCGTTAGCGTGGGAGGGGCCGTAAGGGGCCTACTAATGACGGTGCCGAGCAGGGTAGCTGCTCGGTGCCTCTTGGCGAGGGCTTTGATCCCTGGTGTGTTGGGGTAGGGAGCTACCAGTCAGGGATAACCGAGCAAGGTCGGGCCCGGTTGCTTCTTGCGAGGGCTTTGATCCTTAAAGATGGGCGGAGCAGGGTTACTGCCCGGTGCCTCTTGGCGAGGGCTTTGATCCTTGGTTTGTTGGGGTAGGGAGCTACCGGCCAGGGATAACCGAGCAGGGGCGGGCCCGGTTGCCTCTTGGCGAGGGCTTTGATCCCTTGTTTGTTGGGGTAGGGAGCTACCAGCCAGGGATAACCGAGCAAGGGAGGGCCCGGTTGCCTCTTTCGAGGGCTTTTCATCCTTAGCGCGGGAGGGGCCGTAAGTGGCCTACTAAGGATGGCCGAGCAGGGTTACTGCCCGGTGCCTCTTGGCGAGGGCTTTTTGTCCTTAAGGATGGCCGAGCAGGGTTGCTGCCCGGTGCCTCTTGCGAGGGCTTTGATCCCTGGCGTTGTGGGGGTAGGGAAGCTACCATCCAGGAATAGCTGAGCAGGGTAGCTGCAGGGCTGCCTCTTGGTGAGGGCTTCGATCCTTAGCGCTGGAGGGGCTGTGGGAGGCCTTCTAAGGATGAACCAAGAAGTGAAGCTGCTCGGTCGCCTCTTAGTGAGGGCTTAGATCCCTGGCGTTATGGGGTAGGTGAGCTACCGACCAGGGATAGCCGAGCAGGGTAGCTGTTGGGCTGCCTCTTCATGAGGGCTTCGATCCTTGGCACTGGAGGGGCCGTGGGAGGCCTGCCAAGGATAAACCAAGCAGTGAAGCTGCTCGGTCGCCTCTTAGTGAGGGCTTGGATCCCTGGCGTTATGGGGTAGGCGAGCTACCGGCCAGGGATAGCCGAGCAGGGCAGCACCAGGGCTGCTTCTTCGTGATGGCTTTGGGAAGATGGACAGTCGAAAGTGACACGTGCTACGAACACGTGGAGGAGACGAAGTGCCAGAGCTGCGTCGTTTCAATTTCGCATCGAGCGGCGCGATGTCTGCCGCGTGGCAGCACAGTTTGGGCGACCGTTGAACTCCGGGGGCATTGGGGGCTATAACATGGAGAGATTGTTGATGATTCCTTTCCTCATACCCAAAACGCAAGAATGGAGAACTTCCCTTTCACCATCCCCGATATCATAAGCTTCGAGGACGTGTATCTCTACGATCAGTACTGCACTGATGGCACGGTGCAGTTGGTGATTGGCAGGATCGAGGATCATTTCGGTCGATTGCTCCCCCAGCGCTCCTCCCTACTTCAGGTGTTGATGTACTCCACCTGGAGGGCGTCGCCGGAGCTCTACAACCCCTTATCCGAGCAGTTGAAAGACGAGGCCATTGGCAAGCTGAGGTATCTGAGGCGTTTTGGCCTGATCTCTGCGAGCCGACTAAATCGCTCGGAGGCGCTCGTCCTTGAGTGCTACCACTTGAGGCTCGATGCCGACGCTAGCGGGGGTCATCAAAGGGAGAGGTTAGACGCCGCGAGGGCTCGGCTGGCTGAAATATCTTCAGAGTACCATGAACAGTGCTCTCTATACCCCATTCCCCCTGTTGTAATATATATTTTTTATGTACGGCTGAGAAGCCTATAGCACCTTTTGAATGAATAAGATTCTTTTTCTTTTCAGCAATGCTTTATTGATCCCTTTATTATATAAACAAAAGATCTCAAGAAAGATGTGCATTGCTCTGAAAAGAAAATACATGCTAGTAGATGTTCTTATTCGTGCATCTCAAGCCCCCCGGATGTCTGTTGACATCTATGCCCAGTATAAGGTACCGAGCTTCGTTAGTACCAGACGTATCCTCCGCTGACACTACCATGATCTAGCCGATGATCAGCTCTGCTGGAGGGGGATGTTGCTCCTGCTCGCGGTCAGTTTGCCTCTTGTCCATCAGGTACACTGCTAGGTGTCCCGAACGGATGAGCTCCTCGATGTAGTCTCGGAGCTGCTTACAACTCTCCTTGGAGTAGCTTAGCGACCTGTGGAACCCGCAGTAGGGGCCCCGGGTTCGCTTTGAGGCCATTCGCAGGATCGGGGGGGAGCTTGAAGAACCCCCCGCCCTTAGCCTCTTCTAGTAGCACTGCCTGGGAGACATTGAGCGATGTGTACTCCTGGAACTTTGGGAGATAGGGCTTTTGCCGTTCAGGTCCCCTTCTCTCTTCTCTTGCCCTTTTCTTCTGGTCGGTTTGCTCTGCCCTGGGGAGATTTGCATTTACCTCAGATTCGAGATGGACTTCGCGCTCGGTCCAGGCTTTTACCTTGGCCATGGTCTTAGGTTGCGCTAGTGCAAAGGCGCATAACCACTCCTTATGCCTAAGACCAGACCTTAGTGCCATGATGACCATCTCATCCCGGTGCTCGGGGACCTCGAGAAGGTCGTTGTAGAAGTGGGTGACGTATGCTTTGAACGTCTCTTTGTCCCCGTTCTTGATCGTGAAGAGGTGGTCGACGGTGCGTTTTTGCCGCCTGTTCCTGACAAAGTGGCCGAGGAATTGGGTGGCCAGCTTGTCGAAAGTTGAGATCGAGCGCGGCTCGAGTCCTTGGAACCAGTCTCGTCCGAAATGGATGAGAGTGGCCGGGAAAGCCCGGCACTGGGCGGTGTCGGAGTTGTCTTGGAAGCTCATCCCTGCAGTGAACGCATCCAAATGGTCCTTCAGGTCAGACTTGCCTTCGAAGAGGGAGACCTTTAGGGGCTTGTTGCGAAAGGAGACATGGACAATGAGCAGCTTCTCGGTGAATGGTTTGGTGAGAGAGTCGGTGGCGTACTTAGCCCCGTCGCTCGAACGGTGGCCCTCCCGATGCAGAACCTCGATCTTTTTCTCGAGGGCGTCGAGTCGGCCGTGGTACCCTGACGACTCGGCACATTCTGATCCCCGGCCTCTGCAGTTGGAGGTCTGCGTCTAGCCTCGGCCCCGGTTCCTCTCAATGAGGTTCCTTAGATCCCCCGGCGAGGTAGTCTTCGAGCCGCCGCGGCAAGTCCCGTCTGCGCGCCCCCGTCGAGGGAGGTGGTGATCAGTCGAAAATATTGTATATTTTAGCCGGCAATTTCCTTAACATTTGCATACATTTAGAAGTGTTCGGCATTCATATTCTACATATTAGCAAATCTGTCACAAAATATGAGATTGCATGTATTAGACTTTCAAACCGACACTTTAAAGGAAATTAACCGCATTTCATGGCATCGCATCATTTCTGTATTTGCGCAACACTTGTCTTGAGTCTGTGCAGGAAAATACGGAAGAAAAGCAAAAGAGCTGATCAAAAATACGCCAACTCAATGAAATCAGATCTGGTAGCATTTCAGAAGGAGATATTAAATTCAACATATAAAATAAAGGTCCAAGAATCAGCCCAAGCCTGTACCATAAAGCTCAAAGCCCAAGGCCCACAAGTAGCCGCGGATCCACGGCAGGAACTTGCTTGCGCCGCGGATCCGCCGCTCCTTTGACACGTCATCAAGGAATTTTTAGGGCACAATTCTCAGCTCTGGTCCCACAGTCCTCTCTGATACTTCGAATTCCAGAACTCTCTCAAAGCTACTGCCAGATCGGAATAGAAGATTAAGGAAGGCTAATCCTAATTAAGCTCCTAATTAATCCTCTTCTAGAAGCTCCTCCTAACTAATCACATCTAGAAGCTTCTCCCCTAACTAACTTTTGGAGGGAAATTTGAATTCCCTCAACAAACTTTTGGAGGGAAACTTAGAATTTGAAATCCTAGATCTAGGGTTAGTTATCTATAAATAGGAACCTAGACCTAGGGTTAAAGGCTAATCAATAATCATTGGTTCATTCTACACCATCTTCTTCCACAAGTCTAGTGACAAGGCTTGTGCGAAACCCTAACCCTAATTCCACTCCAAATTCAAGATCTTGAGTGCCAATCAAGCAAGAAGCCTTCAACCTTTTAGGAGCCGAGTCGATCTTCAATCGGGCAAGTGATCCAAGCCGATCCGCGTTCCACGGAGACGAGCGAAGCCAAGTCGACGATCGAATTCTTCCTCTTGTAGTTCTTGAGCGAATGTAATGAAATTGTTGATATAAATAAAAGGTGAAATTCTTTAATCTTGCTTTCTTTTAATTCTTGCATCATGATTAAATCTCAATTTGTAATTGTTGTTCTTGTTGTGATGTTTAAGTAAAACTCCGCTCGTAAAGGAGTCGAGACGATTGTAGAATGATGATGTAACAAATCTTAATACGATTTTTAAGTCCTACGAGTTTTGAAAACCCTAGCAAGTTCAAGAATCGATGACCTAGTTTCGTAGCGATGCTTTCTTGATTGTGATCGCTCGAAATTAGGGATCTACGATCGTTTCTTGAATTTACTAGAGGCTAGAATATGAATGATATCAATGAAAGAACAAGAGATAAGATGAAACCCTAGTTTCACAAGAAGTCTCTAATTCTCATCGATCATCATCGATCTAGTATCAATTCATCGAAGGATAAGAATACGTAATTCTAAGATTACATCACATCTATAGATCCGATCGATTCCTACGAGCCTCATTTCGATTCTTGAGATTTGGTTTGGAAAAATCAACAAACGATCAATTCTTGATTCTATCTTTTAATGCTTTCTTAGATCTAGATTTTTCTCATTCTTGAACTTCAATTTCAAATCATGAATTGTTTTGTTTTCTTTTCATTAAAGTTTCAACTCATCTAATTCTAAACACGAACGATTACACTTTCCCTGTGGACGATCCGCACTCACTTACAATCTACAATCCGACACCGTAGTTGATTGCGGTCAAATAATTTTTGGTTGTGATTTCTTTACAATTTTATACTACACATCAAGAATTCTTTTCAATCAAATGGCGCCGTTGCCGGGGATAGTGCGCTAATAGTTCGTATTTTTAAATTTGAGTTGAAAATTTTATTCCATCTAAATTTTGTGATCAAAATTCGTGCAAACACTAATACGTGTGTTGTGATTTGATTGCGAGGAAATCTGGAGCATTCTGTGCTGTGGAAATTTTTTTTGGAATATACCAGAGAGCTGAGGGAGCCAACAGAAGCTCCCTGGAAAAATTTTGTACAGTGTTCCCACCATAGGAGCGCGTTTCAGCGGCCATTGCCCACCATCTGCGGCTGATCCGCGGCTAGGTGAAGGGGTCTCTGGAAAATTTTGCCTGCAGGTGATTTCTTGCTCTCTCCTCTCTCCCTTTTTAGCTCCAACTAACACTTTTCTGTAGGTTTCTTTGCAAATAAATCGCAGCGCCGCAAAGCAATAAAAATATTGTGCGTGTTTTGATTTTTTTGGTTGTTTGCATATTAATACGGAAATTAAGGGGCACGACCAAATCCAAATTAGGTGGGGATTTCATTACCCTTCCTATGCCCCGAAAATCGCAAAAACTTGCATCCGCATTTACCCTCATTAATTAAAAGAAATCTAGAGATGACTCTAAGGACCGTCGCGCTCAATTAGGACAAGAGAAGGCCGTGGGTAATTCATTGCTTATCCGCGTTTTCTTGTGGTGCCTAAGGCGAGTGTGTCTAAGGCTAGTGGTTTTTAATTAGGCCCACTACTTACGTAGTGGAGTACCTTCCCACTTACCTGGCACTTATCCGGCCACAGGGGGACAAAGAGGCAGTGGAGGATTGATCCTGCGACTTGTCTTTTGGCAGTTAGGAGCGGTCTAGAGCCGGACCTAGGTGACCACTAGATTCTAGGGTTTTGTGTGTTGCATTTGTTGTGTTGCATCATATTTTCAAAAATCCGTATCTTTTTCAAAACAAACACCTCATTCATCATTTCCCCTAATTATAAATTCACGCTGCCACTTGTACTAACCCTTTTTAGTACAAGATAGGCTGGACACGGGTTTCTAGTGCTCGTTAAGTCCGCGTTTCCCTCATCGACCCAAAGTCGGTATTTCTACACTTACCCTTTCTTTTACCCACCACCACACCCACATCGATGGATCCACCTCCATCGAACTTCTTTTCCACTACCCTGCCGCCGTCCGTTGGTGCGCAGAATCCACCTCGCATTTCTCTCCAAGAGAGATGCTATCCTACACGAGGCCCACTTTCCACCTGTCTATCCATTCCACCAGCCAACGGGGAAAATTTTCAAATAAAACCCCAATACATCAACCTTCTACCAAAATTTCACGGTCTCGAGTCTGAAGACGCATACGTGTTTATCACCAAATTTGAAAATGTATGCGCAATGATGGGTACCTCACAGTTGTCTGTGGATGCTTTGCGTCTACGTCTTCTCCCATTCACTTTGTGCGATTTAGCCGAGAAGTGGCTATATAACACCACCGCACATTCCATTTCAAATTGGGACGAATTCGTCAAAGCATTCCTTAAGAAATTCTACCCACATCAAAAGACAGCTCGAGTCCGTAGCGAAATCTATCAATTCACCCAGCTTCCAAATGAAACATTTTCAAAATGTCTTGAACGCTTCAAGGATTTGTTAGTCCAATGTCCACATCACGGCATCCCGAAATGGGAATTATGCCGAATCATTTATGAGGGCATTACTCCTTACACAAGACAGACCCTTGAATCCATGTGTCAAGGCAACTTTATGACCAAAGATGATGGGGAAGCATGGAACTTTCTAGAAGATTTCGCTGAAAAATCTTTACAGTGGGAGAGTGTGAGTCAATCGTCTAGGGATGGCAATGATATTTCCATAGGAGTTAGAGCTGACATTGCAGCTATTAATAAGAAACTCGAGAATATGGAAAATAAATTTTTAGCCGCCGTCCTAAGTCAAATATCACTCTCCAAAACTGTATGTGGTTGCTGTTCTGATCCGTCTCACTTGACGGAAGAATGTCCGTTTCAAGGTCATGAGCATACCAATGCCGCATTTCAAAGACCTAGAAACAATCCATCTTCCTCCACATATGATCAGGGTTGGAGGAATCACCCTAACTTTGATTGGAACCAATCCCAATTTCAAAACACGGTTCCAACCCAAAACAATTTCCAAGGGGCCCCTTCACCACAACAGCAGCCACAACTTCAATTGAGTCAGCACCCCTTTCAAGCACAAAATTTCCAAAATCCGGCCAACACTTTTGCACCACATGAAATTTTTTTGCAATTGACCGGTACAGATAATACCTCTGCACTAGCACAAACCTTGGATACTTTCATGAAACAATCCATCCAAGGAACGGCAAGTTTGCAATCTTTCGTCGAGAATGTAATGAAGATCATTATTTCTCAAAATGATAATATCAAATCGATGGAAGAACAAATTGCATAACTAAAAGCCGAAATGAGTGCACGAGAGAAAGGGAAACTTCCAGCTCAACCTTTACCCAATCCTAGCTATTCACATCATGTGGATGAGATCACGTTGAGATCTGGAAGAGTTCTTGACACTCATGTTGGGGAAGAGTTTGATGATACTGATAAATCAATCAATAACACCCCGGCTGAGACCTTTCCTCACACACACACTTCTTACCCCAGTTCTTCTACCCCACCATCTTCTTCCGAGCCTATTCTCCATTTCCCAAAAGGCTCACCACTACAGCCCACCTCTTTTTCTCCTCTACGGACGATCCCCACTTCTATTCCGGGATCGGTTCCACACCCACTTCCTTCTCCTATGATGGACCCTGCGCTTATTGCTAAAGCACCTTATCCTAATCGGTTAAGGGCTAACACACCGAGTCCACATATGGAGAAGATTATGAACATTTTTAAGCAAGTAAACACCAACATCCCTCTCCTAGATGCCATCCAACAAGTTCCGTCCTATGCAAAAACTCTTAAGAACTTGTGCACTAGGAAGAGGAAGACTCAAGCGCCCAAGAAGATAATCATGGAAAAAACAATAGACACGGCTTTCCCCCAACAATTACCGAGGAAACGTAAGGATCCAGGATATCCTACTATTTCCGTTTCTATTGGGGAAAAACACATCAACCGTGCTCTACTAGACCTTGGCGCCAGTGTTAACTTGCTTCCATATTCAGTCTATGAGCAACTAGGGATCGGAGAGTTAAAGCCAACCAATTGCACTCTCCAGATGGCTGACCGATCAATCACCAAACCTAGGGGTGAACTGGAGGATGTGTTAATAAAAATCGGAGAATTTATATTCCCGGTAGATTTTATTGTAATTGATACACAACCTGTAGCGAACCCACGGAATCAAAGTCCGGTGATTTTAGGTCGCCCCTTTTTGGCCACTTCCAATGCTATTATCAACTGTCGTAACGGTTCTATGACCCTATCTTTCGGGAATAGGTCAATAGAGCTGAACATTTACAAGTTGGGAAGTGTATCCTCCGAACCTACTGCTCAGGTATGTTCTGTCGACTTAATGGATGTCGACAGCAGCGAATTTGATGATCCTCCTGATATTGATCTAGACTCTTTTTATACGTTGTTGTTTGACCCAAATATGTATCATACACATACGGACTCTTCCACCGAGATGTCCGGGTCAGCAATTAACACTGATTATGAACAGTTCTTAGAGTCTGAAGATCACCCCGCACTTTGTGATGACATTATTCATCGGGGTATTGATGGAACTTTTGAGGAAATCTTCGCTGATGAACTCGCATTTTTGAATGACACGGGTGTTGAGATGAATCATGTCCCAATCAATGAAATTGAACCTCCACCCCTTCCTCTGAACTGTAAAAAGAATGCGAGTAATCCATCACATTCACTGCATCGTCTCTCCAAAATAAGACGCACGCACATTCTATTCCACCCCTTACCTTTTTCCCACTTCTTCCACCAACCAGAACACTGCATTGATAAAATTTTTGAATGGTTGGTGTTAACATTCGGTCTTTGCAAAGCTTGGCATCGACCACTGATTTTTGACCCCCTCATATGATTTTGAAAGATTAACATTGCATAAGTTTGGGGGGGTATATTTTCTGGCTCTTGAAAAGAAAATTTTACAAAATGATGAGCCAAAAATAAGTTTGGGGGAGATTCGTCACTTAAATATTTTGCCCCCACTAATAAATTCCTTCCAGACTTACAGGTTTTGTAGATTTAGCGGAAGGCAACAGTGAGGACACTGTTGAAAACAAGTTTGGGGGAGGTTTGTGCTTATTTTCGCATCATTTGCATATCATTTGCATAAGCACAAAACATTTTTGAAAACCTATAAAAATTTAAAAATTTTCGAAAAATATAAAAACATTTTTTTGTACATAAATAAGATAATAAAAGTTTAGATAGTGAAAAAATTGCATCCATGAGATTAGAAAATTTTTAGAAAACTAAGAAAATTAGAAGTTTTCTTATACGAACTAGTAATAAGTAGTTATGAGCCGTTGTCCCAAGGGTTAGTAAGATGAAAGACGTCACTAATCTGAGGATAAAAATAAGTCTGAAAAATAGTTTCTATTCTGGAAGCCAAACATTTTGAACGTTGACACCCTGCTATTCGCACTTACACACGTCTTAAAGCCTGGGATAGTAGAGGATACCTTGAAATGCTCTTGTCTTAAAGCCGATGTATAAAAAAAAATATATATATATGGTGAGAAAAATGGACACTGGTTTTGTTATCACCGAGGGAAATAAAAAAATATATAGCGAGGGTGCCTCTTCATCTAGTGCCCTAAGGCCAACTGGTCTGGGAGTCACTGCTATACCTAAGGTGGTGCAAGATTAGGAAAATACACCAAATAAGCAAGCACATGAGTAATCGGTCGGTTAGTACCTCAAGAAGTATTAACGGTCGCATGAAAGTGTGTGAGCTCATCAAAAAAAAAAATATATATACTGAGGCTGATGGGCAAGAGTATGATAGCTTGAATTGAATTCTCCGGGTGTAGGGATGTTCTTTACACACACGCAGGGTTATATGATCGATGTTTGGAATACAGATAGGAATGAAGAATAAGACGATGTTTTATTGAGGGAGGACGTGATTTCTAACATCTTTTCATGACCATTAAGATAGGGCTCATGACAACCGAAAAGCTAGCTTAGTTGGAAACCATAATTTTCAAAGCTTTTCTTTTACGATTCTTGTCTTTAAATGTAATATTCATGATCTTGCTTTTATTATTGGATTTTGTGGGTGCAATCCGCTGAAAACCCTCAGGAGACAACACTCCTCCTACTAGGGACACCTAGAGGTTTAAAGGCTTGTTGCACGTGCTCAGTGAAATCGTGTTGCCTACGAAAGTGTGCTAGTTAGTTTTTCTCTTTCTTTATTTTCTCCTTCTCTTTTTAATAAAACATTCGCTCGAGACGATCGAAATTAAGTTTGGGGGTATTTGATCAGTCGAAAATATTGTATATTTTAGCCGGCAATTTCCTTAACATTTGCATACATTTAGAAGTGTTCGGCATTCATATTCTACATATTAGCAAATCTGTCACAAAATATGAGATTGCATGTATTAGACTTTCAAACCGACACTTTAAAGGAAATTAACCGCATTTCATGGCATCGCATCATTTCTGTATTTGCGCAACACTTGTCTTGAGTCTGTGCAGGAAAATACGGAAGAAAAGCAAAAGAGCTGATCAAAAATACGCCAACTCAATGAAATCAGATCTGGTAGCATTTCAGAAGGAGATATTAAATTCAACATATAAAATAAAGGTCCAAGAATCAGCCCAAGCCTGTACCATAAAGCTCAAAGCCCAAGGCCCACAAGTAGCCGCGGATCCGCGGCAGGAACTTGCTTGCGCCGCGGATCCGCCGCTCCTTTGACACGTCATCAAGGAATTTTTAGGGCACAATTCTCAGCTCTGGTCCCACAGTCCTCTCTGATACTTCGAATTCCAGAACTCTCTCAAAGCTACTGCCAGATCGGAATAGAAGATTAAGGAAGGCTAATCCTAATTAAGCTCCTAATTAATCCTCTTCTAGAAGCTCCTCCTAACTAATCACATCTAGAAGCTTCTCCCCTAACTAACTTTTGGAGGGAAATTTGAATTCCCTCAACAAACTTTTGGAGGGAAACTTAGAATTTGAAATCCTAGATCTAGGGTTAGTTATCTATAAATAGGAACCTAGACCTAGGGTTAAAGGCTAATCAATAATCATTGGTTCATTCTACACCATCTTCTTCCACAAGTCTAGTGACAAGGCTTGTGCGAAACCCTAACCCTAATTCCACTCCAAATTCAAGATCTTGAGTGCCAATCAAGCAAGAAGCCTTCAACCTTTTAGGAGCCGAGTCGATCTTCAATCGGGCAAGTGATCCAAGCCGATCCGCGTTCCACGGAGACGAGCGAAGCCAAGTCGACGATCGAATTCTTCATCTTGTAGTTCTTGAGCGAATGTAATGAAATTGTTGATATAGATAAAAGGTGAAATTCTTTAATCTTGCTTTCTTTTAATTCTTGCATCATGATTAGATCTCAATTTGTAATTGTTGTTCTTGTTGTGATGTTTAAGTAAAACTCCGCTCGTAAAGGAGTCGAGACGATTGTAGAATGATGATGTAACAAATCTTAATACGATTTTTAAGTCCTACGAGTTTTGAAAACCCTAGCAAGTTTAAGAATCGATGACCTAGTTTCGTAGCGATGCTTTCTTGATTGTGATCGCTCGAAATTAGGGATCTACGATCGTTTCTTGAATTTACTAGAGGCTAGAATATGAATGATATCAATGAAAGAACAAGAGATAAGATGAAACCCTAGTTTCACAAGAAGTCTCTAATTCTCATCGATCATCATCGATCTAGTATCAATTCATCGAAGGATAAGAATACGTAATTCTAAGATTACATCACATCTATAGATCCGATCGATTCCTACGAGCCTCATTTCGATTCTTGAGATTTGGTTTGGAAAAATCAACAAACGATCAATTCTTGATTCTATCTTTTAATGCTTTCTTAGATCTAGATTTTTCTCATTCTTGAACTTCAATTTCAAATCATGAATTGTTTTGTTTTCTTTTCATTAAAGTTTCAACTCATCTAATTCTAAACACGAACGATTACACTTTCCCTGTGGACGATCCGCACTCACTTACAATCTACAATCCGACACCGTAGTTGATTGCGGTCAAATAATTTTTGGTTGTGATTCCTTTACAATTTTATACTACACATCAAGAATTCTTTTCAATCAGGTGGTGTCGGTCATGACAGGTAACGGGCGAGCTGACAGACATCTCCTCGGGAGGGACAGGTGCGCGGAGGACCTCGGGGCGAGGTGCTCTGGCGACGGACCTCGGTGTCGAACTGTGGGGTGCCCAGCGGGTCTCAGAACGTATAGATCCGGGAGATCTGCGGCCGTGGGAGGTAGCGAGGCGGTAGTCGGCAGTGCCGACGCGGACGAAGCCTTCTCTCCCCCTGTAGGGGTCCTGGTCCCGAGGCGGGGGAGCGGCGACTTAGTGATCTTGCCCCGCCGTTTGGACGTGGATCAGCGCCTCTACAACAGACGCGAGTCGGTCTATTCGGACGGCGAGGGCGTTGATGGCATTCGGCAGAGGAGGTTCGTCCGCGCCTCCGTTGAGGGAGAGGCGGCGGCTAGTGGTTGGATCGTCGTGGTGATCGCTCGCCATTAGGTTGAGATCGAAAGGCGAACTTTTGTTTTTATGGAATCAAGAGTGTTCGTTTCCCACAGACGGCGCCAGCTTACGGAGGCGTAGATCTCTTTCATATGTTGCCTTCCGTTGATCTGCTGATGGCGGCGATGGGCGGCTGAGATTGGATCTGGAGGCTGTCGCTCCTGAAGCGTGCGGATCTCAATGGGTTTGAGGTTATGGTTGCCGAGCTACCTGCAAGGAAATCTCGGGGTGGTTGTACCACCGAGGACCCTCCGACGATCAAGTTAGTCTAGAGATCCGAGCAGAGTAATGGCTTAGTGGAGTAAAAATGTCTTACTTGAACCGTCTGAAGAAGGGGTTTATATAGCGGTGGCAGCAGGCAGGGTAGGTGCGAGAATCACGCCGGCCGTTACGATCCCGATGTCACGCCCGCGTGATGAGCGAGACCTCCCATTAATGGCGAGACATGCTCGTTAATAGGGGATCATGGTGGCGTGGAACATGGGATGTGGCCGGTGGAGATCTCGCGCATGGAGAGATTCGCGGGATGGCGGTTACGCCTGCAAGCGGTGCCGTTGGTCGGTCGATGAGACCGAGGAAGATGACCTCGGCGAAAGAGCTCGCAAGCGAGCGGGAGAGCCGAGGTATCTTGGTTCTGCGGTAGCCCGGAGACGAGCTGTGAGGCCGAGGAGGCCGGTTATGCAGGGGGCTCGGAGGTGAGCCAGCGTTTGCTCGGTGGAACGAGTATATGTGTGGTTTGGTCGGCCACTGTAGGTCCTTTCTTGTATGCTCTGGGACACGTCATCTGCCACATGTCCTGATTTGGGAGATCACCGATATTGAGCATCATCACTAACCCTAAAAACTAACACCAACCCTAACCCTAACCTCAACCATAAACCTTATCCCTAACCCGGCCCTAACCCTCAACCCAAACCTTCCTAACCCTAACTCGCCGGCCATCAACAACAGCAACATCATCAACGATATCGATAACAACAACATTATCAACTTGACAACACCAACAATAGCATTATCATCAACAAGAAAAGCAAAAAAAACCCAATTTTTGGGAACGACCACAATATTAAAATTTAAACAAAAATATGTTAAAATCAAAACCAATTATACTTACCTTTTGACGGCCATGAAGCTACGGCTTCGATTGACGGCGGCGGAGAGCTTGACAAGATCGATCAGCGGTGTGCTTTGGCTACGGATTTAGGGCTTCGACCGTGGCAGGAGAGGCGGCGGCGGCGAGCTAGACGAAATGGGAGAGGCAGGGTGACGAGCTGTAGGCGGTGGCGAGGAGGCGAGAGGTGGGAGATTTTTGGGGCGAAATTTTTCAGAGGGAAAATATAGAGGGCTCAGGGAAAAGAAAGGAGGGAATTGGTTTTTTTTCATCACGAGTGGGTTATAAGGCCCATGACCTATTGGATTCTGTAACGGTTTAAATTGTTACCAAATCCATTATACTTGTTATGAAGAATTGGTAACGGTTTTAACCGCTACCAATTTCTCGTTACGATTACCACCTTTTGTAATAGCGGTATTGAGAATATATGTCGAGCTATCTAAAATTTTGTCTTCCTTTATATTGCATAGTTAAATGAAGTTTCATTACTCTGCGTTAATATTACCAATTATCCACTTGCAACACAGGGAAACATAATGGGCAGTAACTCAGTTGATATTGACATTCTCTCTCTTAGGAAGAGTGCCGGGTTTGAACCCAGAAACTCATGAAGGGAAGTGACCACAAATTAACGCTTTTGGGGAAAATTCATTGATCCCCTGGGAGTGTGGATGGGGTGGGATGGGTTGGGGTGTGGGTGTGGTGTGTGTGGGTGTGTTGTGGGTTAGGTCTTATGGGTCAATGTCCAAAAAAAATATTTAGTTATGCTTCAAGCCATCTTCTTACATGTGCATAAAACTTATGAACCAAATTTTATTTTCCCCAACATTTTATTGCATATTTAACGTGGCTAGATGCTCAACATGTTGGGTTGTGACTCGTATGTTTAGTCCCACATCGGGAGTTGATAAGAAGGTGATCTGATATATAATACAACTTGGGCCTCTACCCATCAGCTCGAGCTTTTGGGTTAGAATGGGCCACCAAGTTGTGTTATGTATCCGTCACGTGTGGGCTCCACCCCTAGCAAATGGTATCAGAGTTTGGTTTGTTTGGAAAAAGGGTGGAGCAAGAAATATCGATGTGTGATGGTGAGTGCTTGTGTATCACTAATGTTGTATATCTCTGAAGAAAGGTTGTGAGTACAACGGTCCCGATTGGTATTGAAGTGCTTGTATACAACCGATATTGTATATCACTGAAGGAAGGTTGTGAATACAACGGTGTAGGTGAGTCTGTAGTATACGAGTCAAGTTTGGGATTGTTGGGTTGTGACTCGTATCTTTAGTCCCTCATCAGGAGTTGATAAGAAGGTAATGTGATATATAATACAACTTGGGCCTCTATCTATCGGCTCGAGCTTTTGGGTTAGAATGGACCACAAAGTTGTGTTATGTATTCGTCACGTGTGGGCTCCACCACCAACTAAGAATATATGGAGAAGCGAGAGGAGTTCACGGTCCTTCTATTTAAACCAATACTCTAAATCACAACTCAGATGTTGGCTTCGATCCTCTCTTGATATTGTAATGGTTTTGATGGGATACAATAGTTGAAGCTATCTACTCATATTTAAGATGGAAATGAGAGATTAAGTATTTTACCTTACATAAATGTCATTTTAGGATCATGCAAAAGTGTTACGTTTATGAAATATAGATGTCTTAAATCGTAACTTATTTCTTTGATGCGGTAGAAAGGAAAGAAACCACAAAGATAAGAGCGTAAGTTAGGAGCAAATAGCAAAACATCTTATCAAACAAATTTTACTACCAAAATAATAATTTTTCATGAAACATAACATAAATATAAAGAATATATATAGGCTTTTGTTACCCGAATGAAGCATCACAATTTCTATGAACAAACAAATCACTTTATGTTGGAGGGGCCTTTCCGGTCTCCTTCAGATGTTGTCTTCTGTTGATCTGCTGATGGCTGCGATTGATGGCTGGGATTTGATTTGGAGCGTGATCTCCTGCGATGTGTGGATCTCAATGGGTTGGAGGAGATTTGTGCCGAGTACCTGCAAGGAAGTCCCGGGATGGTTTGGTACCACCGAGGACCTTCCGATGATCAAGTCAGTAACAAGATCCGAGCAGAGTAACGGCTTAAGTGGAGCAGAAAATACTTACTTGATCCCTCTGGGAGAGGGGTTTATATAGCGGCGGCGGCATGCAGGGGCAGGTGCGTGAATCACGCCGGCCGTTACGCTCCCGACGTCACGCCCGCGTGATAAGTGGATCTTCCCATTAATGGCGAGACAGGCTCGTTTATGGGGATCGTAATGGCGTGGAACGTGGGATGTGGCCGGCGAAGATCTTGCGCATGGCGAGATTCGTGGAGCGGCGGTTACGCCTGCGAGTGATACTGTAAATCCCCGTCTCCATTCTAATAAATGTTTCCTATTCTCTGACTTCCAGTAGCTCTTTTCTTTTTCCTTCATATTTTGAACTGGTTGTTTAAGCTTAAAATTCATACTTTTCCAAACCCTAAAAGCCAAAACCCAAGACTTAAAACAAAAATTTTATCAAAAAAATCCTAACCCTATATTTTAAAAAAAAACCTAAGTTTCAGCCCGATCTACTTCCTTCAGCCACATTTTTCTTCTAAGTAAAATTCCTTAAAAACCCTAGCCGGCCCCTCATTCTTAGCCCAGCCACAAAGCTTTCTTTTAAAAAGAAATTTTTAAAACAGCCCCGGCCCACCCCCTTAAACTTCAGCCACTTTTGTTTTTATTTTTTTAAAAGGGAATTCTTTTGGCCGGCCCGTCTCAACCTACAGCCCACAAAGTTTTTGGAAATTGTTTTTTTTTATTTTCTCGGCCCAAATCCCTGCGGCCCGTGACCACTTACCTCCTTATACCCGACCCGAACCCACACTGCACTGTTCTTCTCCCTCTTCAATTTCCAACGGCTACCTCCTTTAACGCGCGCGCGACACGCCTCCTCCGCCGACGCCTTCGCCCTGCCGTTGCTCCCATGATTACAGCCTCGTCGCTCATCTCTCTCTCTTACTCACCTCGTCTCCAACTCACTCTTCATCTTCCTCTACTTCCACCGAGCCCCCAAATCCCCATTAACCCACTGCCACCTCCACCCACGACGACGACGAACTCCCTCCAATTCCCTCCTGCATCACCTCACGTCTCCTCTGCCAACCTTCTCCTCCACGACTCCTCCCTTCATCATCAGAGCCCCCACCAGTCCTCACCTGCACACACAAACCCACTTCAATTTAACTCGACCACCCCACCCCATCGACGCCGGTGAACCCCCATCTCATCGGAACCATCCATCGACCTTCCACACCCTCAGCAGCACTCTCATCTCTTCAGACCCGACCCCCACTACTCCCCATCTCTCTCCAAAACCTTTCTTCCCAAACAATTTTCCCCCACTGCGAAACTGCCCTATGCACGCCGCCGGAGCGACGCCGTCGACCGTCGGCAACTCCAATACACTCGCTGTGGATCATCGAACATCCATCAACGTCTAGTGGCTGTGCAAACGACTCCGGACAACCCCGACGCGAGATCCACATCGAGATCGAGGCTCGCGGGAATCCGATACGTGGCGTATATCGCGCGTTCGCGACGACACGGTGGCCGTACGACCCCGAGGCATTCTCCAGGCAAGTGTTTACTTGCTTCATGCTATTATAGTCGTGTTACACACCTAGATCACATAGTTTACGAACTTAATGATTATATATATATATATTGACCAAGGTGTTCGATGCTAGTCTCTCATGGATATAGCTGTTTAATTTGACGGAAACCGATACCTTCTGTTGGCCCATATAATGTTAAATATAGTGTATGAATCTCGCTGGAAAATACGAATGTTTGTAACGAAAACTGATACCCCCAAATATGCCGTTAAAACTGGAATTTTCTCGTGCCTGAAAACGAATAAAATCACCATAAATCATATGAATACTGGATTGAGACGTTCGAGGGCTTAAATCGAAGCCGACTCGATGAACTTTAACCCTATGGAAAATCCTAATGAATCCTGTTCTGTAATCATGATGATAACTGGGTCGGAACACGACTCTGGACTGCAGTCCAGAGCGTTTCTGATTAGTGTGTTCTGTCTAAAGTCCTGCGTCCCCGTGTTTCTTGAAATCGTGTGATACGGAACCTTACAGTAGTTATAAGATATTCCTGTTAGTGAAAGAAAACAAGTGGTCTCTTTCCGATTCATCGCAGTTTGTTATTTTAAACTTATTTTAAAAAGGCAGAACGTAAAGCTGTTCAGAACAATTTCTGAAATGACATTTGAGATTGAACTGTGTATAACTTTCAACGTACAGATGCGATTGAGGATCCTTCTGTTGCATTGAATACTCTATCGAAAACCCTAAATTTCATTTAACTGTGACATCGCTAAATTCTGAGCCCAACTGGGTGCAATCCGTGTTGCGAAACGGACGTTCAGTTCTGAAATTGAAATTCCAGTCGCGAACACTTAAACTGAAACGGTTATATCTTGAAAACCGAAACTCCGATCAAACTGAAACAAAATTTGATGAATTCCTGACTGATTGTTCTATATATCTTACCTACATCATATTTGCTGAATTCGTAACAGATTAATTTGTGTAATTTATTTTGGTTCGTGACATGCATATCAATTCATAACATACCGAGCTTATTTGGTAGTTTACAATACATATATCATATCCTTGTCATTTACACAGTGTTAGTGCGTGTGGACATTGCATTATCGTGAGTGATAGATGTTGATTTAGGAGTGACGAGTACACCAATGGAAAGTGAACATTCGTGACAGTGATTGATACAGTGGATAGTGGTGAAACCGTGTCATTGGTATACCCGTACACAACTAGACCAATATCATAAATAGTGTAACCTGGGGGAAAAGGGGAAATCAAAGTGGAAAGAGTATCGTATTTAGCAGGACCGTGTTTAGAGGATGATCATTCGAACTGTGATACTTATACGTGTAGGACAGGATCTAGCGATCCGGCTGACAGGGTTATGTCCCGGGCATGTGGGCCGTTGTCTCGGGTATGTACGAGACTCCTGTTAAACATGATCCTCCTTCCACTGTGTGATTTCAAACATGACCTAGAGACCGATAGGGACACATAACATATTCTGCATCATATTGTGATATAGTGATTACTTGCATTATTCTCATATCAGTATTACCTCAATTACCTGTTTCATCTGATTTTAATAATATTATTATTTATGTCGCTCTGACGACCTGAGTATGCATGCTCAGATTCCGCGCGAGGACCAGCACCGGAGACGGATCTATCCTTTGAGTTCACGGAGATATAGTTGGTGTACCTTCTTCATTTACTGCTTTCCATAAAAGAGATTGTGAGATCGAACTTGGTTAGTTATTGTTTTATTATCTGTAATCTGTGAACAATGAAATCTTAATGTAATAAATTAGTGATGTGATTCCTTTGATACTGTGCTTTAATTACTGATTACCATGTAGTGCTAGAAGCCGAAGTGTGACTACGGCAGGATGATTCCTTGACCGTAGGAGTATGGCTGGCCTAGTCATCCCTCGTTTTCCGTATTTTGGGAAGCGGGGCGTGACATGGTTTAGTTGGTATCAGTGCCTGTGTTTAGCATCAAGGGATAACATTCACTAGGCGATATTACGTTATTCTTGTTTCACTACTCTTGATTCTATCATTGAATCTGAACCTATTCTTTTGAATCTTCCAGAGATATGACGTCCCCGAACGACCCCTCCTCGGACTCCAGCTCTCAGGACCGCACGGAAAGAATACTCAGTGCACTGACCACTCTCGCGGAAGCTCAGGAGAGGAAGACAGATTTGCTTACTGAGGGACTCAGAGCGATTACCGCTGCAGGAGGACCCTCCGCACTTATTACCGCCCCCGAGGGCGTTACTCCACCAGCTTATCAGGCTAGGGCTGGTACCGTATCAGACTTCCGACGGTTACACCCAGCCGCTTTCACAGGGCTAGCTGAACCCCTTGAGGCTGAGCAATGGCTGGTAAACATGGATAATTTATTGGCAGCCGCCAGGGTTCCAGAGGAAGACAGAGTGAATGTGATAAAGATACAATTAGAAGACGAGGCCCGTACATGGTGGTCGGTAGAAGAAAGCAGACTTGAAGAGCCGATTGAATGGAACAAGTTTAAGGAGTGCTTCTTAGATCATTATTTTCCTCCCACAGCCAAGGCAGAAATGGAGGAAAAGTTTATTCTTTTAAAGCAGAATGGACGCCCAGTGGACGTTTATGCGGCAGAGTTCAACCGTTTGAGCCGTTTTGCTCCATACATGGTCAAATCAGAAGTCACCAGGGCCAGGCGATTTCTTCAGGGGTTAGATTTTGAGTTGCAGCAGCTGATTGCATCGTTGGATCTACAGACTTTCGCACAGGTACTCAACGCGGCGAGAGTTCAGGAACAATTGATTAACAAATTCAGGACACCCCCAGTCGTTCCAGCACGTACCCACGTGCCTTCTCGAGGAGCCATACCGGTTCACAGAGCAGGGACAACTCAAATGAAGCGCCCGTTTGTACCACAGCATCGCCCCCAGAGACAGGGCGTAACTTGCGGCTATTGCGGTAGAGGAGGACATACTCAGAAGGACTGTCGCCGTGCCAAGGGACAGTGCCTGATTTGCGGTTCCAGTCAACACAGGATTAACAGTTGTCCTGAGCGAGCAGAGATACAAGGAAGTTCTGGATCGTCACAGCAGAGGCCGCAGGAACAGAGACAACCATTTACAGGTCGCGGTCAGGGACGGGCTTTCACCTTGACCGCAGAGCAGGCAGAAGCGTCAGGAGATGTGGTTACAGGTACTCTACTCGTACATTCCTTGCCAGCTAGAGTACTGTTTGATTCAGGAGCATCGCATTGTTTCTTGTCTGAGCATTTCACAAAAACACACTCAATACCACATGAACCACTAACCAAAGGATGGGAAATTCATACGGGTAATGGCATTATTATATCTAGTCGAGAATGTAGATTATGCCCAGTTGTAGTGTGTGGTAGGGAATTCTATGCAAATTTCCTTCTGATCGGGACATGCAGTTACGACGCAATTCTCGGGATGGATTGGATGAGCACTTTCCATGCAGTTATCGATTGTCGTGCAAGGAAGGTGATCTTCCGCATCCCCAATCACCCGGAGTTTATTTTCGAGGGCGGAAGCGAATCTTTGGAACCAGCTAAGTACAGAGCAAAGCCTAAGGAACTGACAGCTATGGAGATTGATAAGAGCCCAGCCCCAGAAATTGTTCGGGACTTTCTAGACGTATTTCCTGAAGATCTACCAGGTCTACCACCTCCTCGAATTTTGGAGTTCTCAATCGATTTGATTCCAGGTACAGCCCCAGTATCCAGAGCCCCCTACAGGATGGCACCAGTAGAGTTGGCGGAATTGAAGAAACAGGTTGAAGAATTATTGGAGAAGGGATTTATTCGGCTAAGCGCTTCACCGTGGGGTGCACCAGTTCTATTGGTAAAGAAGAAGGATGGATCGTTGCGAATGTGCATAGATTACCGGGAGCTGAACAAGGTCACAATAAAGAACAAATACCCAATCCCGCGTATCGATGACCTATTCGATCAGCTAAGTGGAGCCAAGGTTTTCTCGAAGTTGGATCTCCGTTCTGGATATCATCAAATCAGAGTAGCAGCCGAGGATGTATGCAAGACGGCTTTCAGGACCCGATACGGACATTACGAGTTCCTTGTGATGCCGTTCGGTGTTACCAATGCCCCAGCAATATTCATGGATTTAATGAACAGGGTGTTCGCAAAATACTTGGACACGTTTGTCGTTGTGTTTATCGACGACATACTTGTCTATTCAAAGACCCGAGAAGAGCATGCTGAGCATTTGCGCACGGTACTGCAGGTTCTTCGGGAAGAGAAGTTGTACGCGAAGCTAAGCAAGTGTGAATTCTGGCTTGACAAGGTTCAGTTTTTGGGACATATTGTTTCGGGCGAAGGCATCTCAGTGGACCCGGCAAAGATAGAATCTGTCAGAGATTGGCCGACGCCGAAATCAGTAGCAGAGATCAGGAGTTTTCTGGGATTGGCAGGTTATTATCGGAGATTCGTCCAAGATTTCTCAAGGATCGCGGAACCGTTGACACGGCTGACACGGAAGGACGTGCCATATACATGGACAGAGGAATGCACTCAGGCATTCGACACACTAAAGCAGAAACTAACCACGGCGCCTATTCTTACTGTACCAGATGATTCAGGTGGTTTGGTGATACACAGTGATGCCTCAGGAAAGGGTTTAGGCTGTGTTTTGATGCAGCACGGCCGTGTGGTTGCTTACGCCTCTCGACAACTGAGGAACCACGAGAAGAACTACCCTACACATGACTTGGAGTTAGCCGCTGTAGTCTTTGCGTTGAAGATTTGGAGGCACTATCTATTGGGTGAGAAAGTGGAGGTATACACGGATCATAAGAGTCTGAAGTATGTTTTCACTCAGAAGGAACTGAACATGAGGCAGCGCCGATGGCTAGAGCTGATGGCAGATTATGACTTGGACCTTCAGTATCACCCGGGGAAGGTCAATGTTGTACCAGACGCACTCAGTCGCAAACCAGCGGTCATGATGTTGACCGATCAGAGGAGTATTATTGAGGATTTCCAGAGACTTGAACTTGAGGTCATTACTCCGAACGCACTCAGTAAATTTTGGCAACTACAGGTGCAATCTTCCCTGGTGGATCGCATCAAGATTGCACAAGCGGATGATCCTCGATTACAAAAGTTCAGAGAGCAAGTGGAAGCTGGATTGAGAACGGATTTGATTATACATGAAGATGGCTCTCTGAGATTCGGTAGCAGACTCTGCGTACCTAAAGGTGATGTACGAGAAGAAGTTTTGGCTGAAGCACACAGTTCAGCTTATTCTGTGCATCCAGGAGGTACAAAAATGTATCAGGACCTAAAGCAACACTTTTGGTGGAACGGAATGAAGCGGGAGATTGCGAGGTTCGTATCCAGATGCTTGGTATGTCAGCAGGTGAAGGCGGAACATCAGAGAACAGCAGGATTATTACAACCATTGCCGATACCTGAATGGAAGTGGGAGCACATTACTATGGATTTTGTGACGGCCTTACCACGGAGCCCTAGAGGCAATAATGCTATTTGGGTTATCGTCGATCGCCTCACAAAAGTTGCACACTTCCTACCTTTCCGAGTGGGACAGTCGACTGAATCACTGGCAGAAAGATATATGCAGGAAATTATGCGACTTCACGGTGTTCCAGTCAGCATTGTGTCAGACCGGGACACGAGATTCTTGTCGCACTTTTGGAAAAGCTTACAGGAGAGTTTGGGAACCCGCCTTAAATTCAGCACAGCTTATCACCCACAGACGGATGGACAATCCGAGCGTACAATTCAGACGCTCGAGGATATGTTGAGAGCCTGTATGTTGGACTTTCAGGGTTCCTGGGAGGACCATCTGCACCTAGTCGAGTTTTCTTACAACAATAGTTATCAGGCTAGTATTCAGATGGCTCCTTTTGAAGCGCTATATGGGCGGAAGTGTCGATCCCCAGTTTGTTGGGATGATGTGGGAGAACGAAGATTACTGGGCCCCGAACTCATTGTTCAGACAGTCGACAAGGTCCAGATGATCAGGCAGCGTATTAAGACGGCTCAGGATCGACAGAAGAGTTGGGCAGACACCAGCAGAAGGGCACTTGAGTTCGAAGTTGGAGATCATGTGTTCTTAAAAATTTCACCTACTCGTGGAGTTATCAGGTTCGGAAGTCGGGGAAAACTTAGTCCCCATTTTATCGGACCTTTTGAGGTGCTAGAGCGAGTAGGAGAGGTGGCCTATCGATTGGCCTTGCCTCCATCGCTAGCTGGTGTGCACAATACCTTCCACGTGTCACAGTTGCGGCGTTACGTACGAGATGAGAACCATGTTCTGGACCATTCAGATTTAGTTTTGGGGACCGATCTGTCATACGAGGAGCAGCCTACTACCATCCTCGACCGCAGAGAGAAAGTACTGAAGAATAAGGTCATTCCGTTAGTCCGAGTGTCTTGGGGCGGCCGTTCCCCAGGGGAATCCACCTGGGAGCGGGAGGAAGTTATCCGTGATCGTTATCCACATCTCTTTATTTAGTACATTGTATTCTTGTGTCCCTATCAAATTTCGAGGACGAAATTTTTGTTAAGGGGGGTATGATGTAAATCCCCGTCTCCATTCTAATAAATGTTTCCTATTCTCTGACTTCCAGTAGCTCTTTTCTTTTTCCTTCATATTTTGAACTGGTTGTTTAAGCTTAAAATTCATACTTTTCCAAACCCTAAAAGCCAAAACCCAAGACTTAAAACCAAAATTTTATCAATAAAATCCTAACCCTATATTTTAAAAAAAAACCTAAGTTTCAGCCCGATCTACTTCCTTCAGCCACATTTTTCTTCTAAGTAAAATTCCTTAAAAACCCTAGCCGGCCCCTCATTCTTAGCCCAGCCACAAAGCTTTCTTTTAAAAAGAAATTTTTAAAACAGCCCCGGCCCACCCCCTTAAACTTCATCCACTTTTGTTTTTACTTTTTTAAAAGGGAATTCTTTTGGCCGGCCCGTCTCAACCTACAGCCCACAAAGTTTTTGGAAATTGTTTTTTTTTATTTTCTCGGCCCAAATCCCTGCGGCCCGTGACCACTTACCTCCTTATACCCGACCCGAACCCACACTGCACTGTTCTTCTCCCTCTTCAATTTCCAACGGCTACCTCCTTTAACGCGCGCGCGACACGCCTCCTCCGCCGACGCCTTCGCCCTGCCGTTGCTCCCATGATTACAGCCTCGTCGCTCATCTCTCTCTCTTACTCACCTCGTCTCCAACTCACTCTTCATCTTCCTCTACTTCCACCGAGCCCCCAAATCCCCATTAACCCACTGCCACCTCCACCCACGACGACGACGAACTCCCTCCAATTCCCTCCTGCATCACCTCACGTCTCCTCTGCCAACCTTCTCCTCCACGACTCCTCCCTTCATCACCCGAGCCCCCACCAGTCCTCACCTGCACACACAAACCCACTTCAATTTAACTCGACCACCCCACCCCATCGACGCCGGTGAACCCCCATCTCATCGGAACCATCCATCGACCTTCCACACCCTCAGCAGCACTCTCATCTCTTCAGACCCGACCCCCACTACTCCCCATCTCTCTCCAAAACCTTTCTTCCCAAACAATTTTCCCCCACTGCGAAACTGCCCTATGCACGCCGCCGGAGCGACGCCGTCGACCGTCGGCAACTCCAATACACTCGCTGTGGATCATCGAACATCCATCAACGTCTAGTGGCTGTGCAAACGACTCCGGACAACCCCGACGCGAGATCCACATCGAGATCGAGGCTCGCGGGAATCCGATACGTGGCGTATATCGCGCGTTCGCGACGACACGGTGGCCGTACGACCCCGAGGCATTCTCCAGGCAAGTGTTTACTTGCTTCATGCTATTATAGTCGTGTTACACACCTAGATCACATAGTTTACGAACTTAATGATTATATATATATATATTGACCAAGGTGTTCGATGCTAGTCTCTCATGGATATAGCTGTTTAATTTGACGGAAACCGATACCTTCTGTTGGCCCATATAATGTTAAATATAGTGTATGAATCTCGCTGGAAAATACGAATGTTTGTAACGAAAACTGATACCCCCAAATATGCCGTTAAAACTGGAATTTTCTCGTGCCTGAAAACGAATAAAATCACCATAAATCATATGAATACTGGATTGAGACGTTCGAGGGCTTAAATCGAAGCCGACTCGATGAACTTTAACCCTATGGAAAATCCTAATGAATCCTGTTCTTTAATCATGATGATAACTGGGTCGGAACACGACTCTGGACTGCAGTCCAGAGCGTTTCTGATTAGTGTGTTCTGTCTAAAGTCCTGCGTCCCCGTGTTTCTTGAAATCGTGTGATACGGAACCTTACAGTAGTTATAAGATATTCCTGTTAGTGAAAGAAAACAAGTGGTCTCTTTCCGATTCATCGCAGTTTGTTATTTTAAACTTATTTTAAAAAGGCAGAACGTAAAGCTGTTCAGAACAATTTCTGAAATGACATTTGAGATTGAACTGTGTATAACTTTCAACGTACAGATGCGATTGAGGATCCGTCTGTTGCATTGAATACTCTATCGAAAACCCTAAATTTCATTTAACTGTGACATCGCTAAATTCTGAGCCCAACTGGGTGCAATCCGTGTTGCGAAACGGACGTTCAGTTCTGAAATTGAAATTCCAGTCGCGAACACTTAAACTGAAACGGTTATATCTTGAAAACCGAAACTCCGATCGAACTGAAACAAAATTTGATGAATTCCTGACTGATTGTTCTATATATCTTACCTACATCATATTTGCTGAATTCGTAACAGATTAATTTGTGTAATTCATTTTGGTTCGTGACATGCATATCAATTCATAACATACCGAGCTTATTTGGTAGTTTACAATACATATATCATATCCTTGTCATTTACACAGTGTTAGTGCGTGTGGACATTGCATTATCGTGAGTGATAGATGTTGATTTAGGAGTGACGAGTACACCAATGGAAAGTGAACATTCGTGACAGTGATTGATACAGTGGATAGTGGTGAAACCGTGTCATTGGTATACCCGTACACAACTAGACCAATATCATAAATAGTGTAACCTGGGGGAAAAGGGGAAATCAAAGTGGAAAGAGTATCGTATTTAGCAGGACCGTGTTTAGAGGATGATCATTCGAACTGTGATACTTATACGTGTAGGACAGGATCTAGCGATCCGGCTGACAGGGTTATGTCCCGGGCATGTGGGCCGTTGTCTCGGGTATGTACGAGACTCCTGTTAAACATGATCCTCCTTCCACTGTATTTCAAACATGACCTAGAGACCGATAGGGACACATAACATATTCTGCATCATATTGTGATATAGTGATTACTTGCATTATTCTCATACCAGTATTACCTCAATTACCTGTTTCATCTGATTTTAATAATATTATTATTTATGTCGCTCTGACGACCTGAGTATGCATGCTCAGATTCCGCGCGAGGACCAGCACCGGAGACGGATCTATCCTTTGAGTTCACGGAGATATAGTTGGTGTACCTTCTTCATTTACTGCTTTCCATAAAAGAGATTGTGAGATCGAACTTGGTTAGTTATTGTTTTATTATCTGTAATCTGTGAACAATGAAATCTTAATGTAATAAATTAGTGATGTGATTCCTTTGATACTGTGCTTTAATTACTGATTACCATGTAGTGCTAGAAGCCGAAGTGTGACTACGGCAGGATGATTCCTTGACCGTAGGAGTATGGCTGGCCTAGTCATCCCCCGTTTTCCGTATTTTGGGAAGCGGGGCGTGACAGATACCGTCGGTCGGTCGATGAGACCGAGGAGAATGGCTTCGGCGGGAGAGCTTGGGGACGAGCGGGAGAGCTGAGGCATCTTGGTCCTGTGATAGCTCGGAGGCGAGCTGGGAGGCCGAGAAAGCCAATTTGTGCATGGGGGCTCTAAGGAGAGCCATCTTATGCTTGCGGGTCGGGCACAGGGGTGGCCTGGTCGGCCCATGTAGGCTCTTTCTTCTGAGCTCTGGGATACATCATCTGCCACGTGTCACGATCTGGGAGATCGCCGATATCGAGCATCATCATTAGCCTCCCACTCTCGTCCCGACCAGCTGATAGGTCGGGTCGAGAGTGGACTGCCGGGCCACCCGGGGTGAGCTCCCTTCGAAGATATCGTCGGGACGTGTCCCTAGGCAATCTGTTGTCTTTTCTGCCAGCGAATCATGGGCGAGATCTCTGCATTTAAGGAAGGTGTGCCGGTTCGTGCGTTTCGTCACTGAAGCGACGGTCCACGTGTCGAGCGGCGATTGGGCGATGCGACGTGTTGCAGACTTGTGGTGTCTGATGGGATGCGGCCCAATGCTGGAGCGAAAGGTGGAGCAATCGGGGTCGTCGGACTCGAGGAGTCGTTTTGGCGGGAGATGAAGGGCGCCTTTGGATGAGGGCGATGGCAGCAATAAATAGGGATGGGTTCCACTCCAGGGCCCCTATCTCTTTATACTTTCCTCGCTTTAAGTCCTGATAGCTCGGTGCTCTTCTTCTTTCTTCTGCTTTTGCCTCCCGAGGATCCTTCTTCTCCAGGTTAGATGTCTTCCGTTGTAGAGTCTGTAGATGTGGTGGGAGTAGGCTCTAGGGACCTTCCAGTCAAGCCCGAGTCTTCCCGGGGAGCAGGGGTTAGATCCTCTTCCCGGGATCATGCGACTGGGGCAGTCCCCAAGGAGGAGGCGGCGGACGCCGCTCCTGGCGTGCCGTCTTTGATGAGGCACGAGGATGAGCTTACCAACGCTTGGGCTCGGTTCCATATCCCTTCTGGCTATACGCTTCGCTTGGCCAAGGAAGGAGAGAGGGCAGACCAAGTACGAGGTAGGGAGATCGCCCTGTACCTGGAAGCCTTTTGGGGCGGAATGCGCCTGCCCTTCCCAACAGAGGTCGTCAAAGCGCTGAAATTCTTCGGGTTAGCTCCGGGCCAGTTAAAGCCGAACTCATAGAGGATCCTCATCGGGTTCCTGGTCCTCCTGAAGCTACAGGCGGTCCCCTTCAGTCTCTCCATCCTTGATTCCTCTCTCCTCTTCAAAAATCATCCTGGGGGTCGAGCGGGCGACCCGAAGTGGGTCTACCTCTCCTTTAGGAAGCGAAAGGGGGGTGCCGCCGGGTCAGGAGTTTTAGTCTTGCCTTCTTCTATCCATGACTGGAAGAAGAAGTTCTTCTTTGTTGCGCCGCCCGAGGGTGAGGACTGGCCCGTGCCGACCCAATGGTCAAGGGATAAGTGCTTCCCGGGAAATCAGTCCAATGACCCCGCCGCAGTGAGAGTGGCGTCATGGGAGCCCATTCCCCGACCTGAAGTGCTGCTATCTGAGTGGGCATTGAGTTCGGCCGGGCTCAGCCCCGTCGAGTTCGTCGGTGAATTAGGCTTGCGTTTTTCTTTATTTTTGTATGCGGCACTGACTCCACTACATCTTGTTTTGTGCAGAACCCATGGATATGAACGAACTCCGAGCCTCCATGCGGCAGCCGAAGAAAGGCCCAAAGGGTAGAGGCGCCTGCTCTTCCCGCTCGAAGCCTGTCCCAGTTCCTTCGGCCGCCGTCCCGGTGCCTCCGGTGGCCGTACCTCCTCAGCGTTCGGGGGAAGGTCCCATCCTGGAGTCTAGCAAAGCGCCGAGCCAGAAGCGGGTGTGTCACGCCCCGCTTCCCAGAGTACGCTAAAATGGGCACGTGACATAGCCGACCATGCTACATGTGGGTAGGAAGTATCCATCCACAGTCACATTACGGCTGTAGAGATATCAAGAACAAAATAAAACTATCTAAAACATGTCCATAATCCAAGATAACATGAGTCAAGAATAAATAAATGCGGAAGCGAAAGATCCAATACAAAATAACTGGAATGTATGTCCCATAATGCGGGCTCACATCAGGAATAAAATGCAGGAAAGAAAAGCTAACTACTGCTGACACTCACAGCTCAGCTTGTCGGCTGAAGTACTCCTGCTCGGACTGCGACAGCGGTACAGAATCTGGGCCATGCAAAACCCAGACGTCAGCGCGTCATGTCATCAAGTAATAAAATATGAACAGTGTAACAGGTAATGCGAATATAAACATGAATAAAGCAATGGTAACAAAATATATACCAGGGCAGTGCAGGGTAGTGTGCAGTGGGTAAACTAAACTGTTCTATCAGGTTTTCCGTTCTAAAGTCTTTGAAATCAAATTGATGAATCATCGATGTAACTCAATAGTATCCCGTGCATGCCCGGGACCACGGTCTAAGACTCTCGGGCTGAAACCGAGACGTGCCGCTAGGCACTAACAGGGAAAGGATAAAGACCAACGATGTCAGCAGCATCGTCACTAGGCGGGCCTGGCCTCTAAAACTGATCAGTACAAGTAGTGAACTGTTGAGTTACAAGTCAGGTTTCACCTTTGATTTCCCCATACCCCCAAGATATATGTGTAAGTCAAGTCAGGTATCCCGAAATCAAGAAACTAATGCCAACACAGGATCAGGTAAACAGGTTTGTCTGGATAGACAACAGGAACGGTCCATGAGGACTACATGTCAGGTTTGTTGGCATTAGACACAAGATCAGGTAACGGGTCAGGTCATGGTATATCAGGTCAAGTCAAGCAGTATACGGTACCATGTCGGGTAGATCAATATATATGTAGCAAGTCAGGTCAAGATGTAAACAATATCATGGGTGTGCTCACAATCAGTTATACAATCAAGCATGGTTATCATCAACATAATATAAGCAATGAATTAAGCAATAGGCAGATTTACTCAATTTGCAGTACAGTTATCAGTTGTGTCACAGAGATGATTCAACATTATAAGAATGCAGTAAGACAATTTATAGCCATTTAATCATGTTAACAAGTTAAGACTTCATGGATACAATGATATCTACATATATAGGTTCCAAGTTTGAAAGATAAAATGTTATATAACAATATTGAACACGAAAAGGGAAATGATCGTACCAAAGTTAAATTTATAGGTTTAGGGTGTCATTAATATATATGTAAATATTGTTTAGCATGTAGCAAGGGGTACTTGCCTCGACGGGTCGCGAATCGGGAAAACGGAACGTTAAACGTTGGCGGGGAAAACTCGCGACGGGCGCACGGTTCACGGAACGAACCCAAACGACGAACAGTGAAGCCACACGGGTCGGGGTACCACGTTGGAACGTCGGGACACGTCGCCGGCACGGCCGGATTCCGGCGAGATCAAAAACAGCGAATGTCAAGAGTTGCAATCAAGAAAAGAAAGCAAAAAAAGAAGAAAGGAAGGAGGATGGAGAAGGGAATGCTCACGAGGATCTGTGGGACGGGTGGTGACGGTCGACCACGTCGACGGAGCTCCGGCGGTGGCCTACGACGACAGCGAAAGAGATCTGCCGATCAAGAAAAGCATTAACAGAAGATAAAGAAGAAAGGAAGAGAGGAGGAGGGAGAAGAAGCTTACTGGGTGCGCACGAAGGTTGGGGACATGGGGACGAGGCCACCGGCGGCGACTCACGGCGGTGCAACGGTGTGCAGGGGTGTGTGCAGGTGGCCGCGGCTGGTGCAGGGTGTACGGGAAGAAGGGAGAGGAGGGAGGAGGTGCAGTGAATTGGTCGAGGGCGAGGATGCTGGTGACGGTGTCGTCGGCGTTGGGGCTGCAGCGGCGAGGGGGTGAGGCGACGGTAGGGTTTGCGATGGGTTCTGCGTGAAAGAAAAAGGAGAGGGGGAAAAGTAATATAGAGGAGAGAGAGAAGGATGGGGGGGAGGGAGGGAGGGAGAGAGAGAGAGAGGGGGGAGGTGGGGCCCCCGGGAAAAATAAGGAGGTTGATTGGCTGAGGGGAAATCGTTTGTTAGGAAAAGATTTATATAAAAGATTTAAGTATAAAATATTATTAGGTTAATAAAATATGCGACGGTTAAAATATATTAAAATTTGGGATTTGGAGCAAAATAAAACATTTCCAAATCGCGCCCGGATCAGGTCCAAAAATTTGAAATTGAAATAATAGAATTTTAGGCGGGATCCAAAAGTGAAAATGAAGTGTTTTATGATCGAAAAGCATACCCCCAAAACGGACACACGTACGTGCGCGTAGCCGTCCAAACTCGCCCGTTTCACTGAACGGGACGAGAACACGACGCACGGACGCTACAACGGGGTTAGGGGTGTCAGGTAGGCCAAGATGAATATTTTTAATTTTATTTTAGATGCCATAAATTGTTATATGCAGAAATGAATTAATGGGGTAAAATTACAATAAGTAACAATCAAGCAAGATAAATGAAATAAATACCACACATCAACATATGATAACTGGAAATAGTAGAACTGGACTCGGTTGTTACAGGGTGCGTGAACAGGAGGACCCAACCTCGAAGGAGGAGACCGGGTCTCCATCATCCCCACTCAAGAGGGTCCACCGAAGGGTTCCTCAGACCCCGGCCTCCCCGATCCTGGTGGAGGAGGAGGGCCTCCACTTTGCGGTGCCCTCGGGGCCCGCCATCGTCGAAAACCTGCTGTTCGACATCGAGAAGTCGGCACGGGGTCGGGTCCCTGGGGGGACCCTCAGAGGCCAGATGGCGTCCATTCCCCAGGAGGCCATGCAGGTAAGCGCTCGGCTATTCGTGAGATTTGGTGCCTCCTTTGTCTTTCTGACCTCTCTTTGATTATCTCAGGTCCTCCAACATGTCGCCCTCGCCATCCGCATGGAGGAAGAGGTGATAACCCCAGTGATGAAGGCTACGGGCCAGCTTACCTCGCTGGAGAAGAGCTCCAAGCGGGAGCTGGAGGCGGCGATGGCGAGGGTCGCCGCCCTGGAGGGCGCGGTGGCAGTAGGGAAGCAGGAGGTGGCCGCTGCGGCGCGGGTGGCGGCGGCCTCGAAGCAAGAGGCTACCCGGCACCATAAGGCTACCCTGGCCACGTCGGCACCATGAAGAAGATGGTGGAGACCCTCCGGAAAGAGTTGGAGGTGGCGGCCGAGGAGGTGAAGCGGGCCAATCTCGGGGCAGCTAAGGCGGTGGAGGACTATAAGAAGTTGAAGGACTACTATTCCGACCAAGCCGTGGCCACTACGAACATTTGGCATGAGGCCCTCGACGCCGTCAAGGCCCGGATGCCGGAGTTCGCTGATGAAGAGCTCCGGGCCGAATACCCCCTCGCGGGTGCCGACGAGCAGAGGGACGACCTCGGATAAGAAGAAGTCCCTGACGAGGCAGTGTCCGAGGACCCTGCCCGAGCCGTGGTAGATATTGAGGTTCCCGGGGTCGCTCCTAGCCCCGAGGCCTGAAGCCCCCCGTCTTCCTGCTTCATTTATTTTGTCTCATCAGGAATTTTGTAAGGCTGGGGAGCCCCCAATACCCTTGTAAAGAATTTTGTTTGTGCGAATAAAACTTTTGCTGTTTCATTGCTTGCATATTATCCTTTGTTTGTGAAGAATACTAGTAGAATATTCGGACTTGCATTGTTGAGCTTCCATGTCAGGTCAGTTCTTCGTCTGGCGATCGCGCGTCGAGTTGATTTCGTTGGAAAGAAGGTATCTCCATAGCCCCGAAGTTGAGGGGGATTGCTCAGGATTATATAGACCTGGTGTCTCTTGGAGAGTGCTTAAGATCCGCGGCGTTTGATGGGCAGTAGGATGCCCGCTGCAGATGTGCCGAGCCGAAGAGAGCTCGGTATCCTCACTCTGAGGGCTTCAGATGCCTCTTGACGAGGGCTTTGATCCCTGTTGTCGTGGGTAGGGAGCTACCAGCCGGGGATGACCGAGCAGGGTAGCCGCTCGGCTGCCTCTTGGTGAGGGCTTGGATCCCTGGCGTCGTGGGTAGGGAGCTACCAGCCAGGGATAATCGAGCAGGGTAGCCGCTCGGTGCCTCTTGGCGAGGGCTTGGATCCCTGGCGTCGTTGGTAGGGAGCTACCAGCCGGGGATGACCGAGCAGGGTAGCCGCTCGGTGCCTCTTGGCGAAGGTTTGGATTCCTGGTGTCGTGGGTAGGGAGCTACCAGCCGAGGATGACCGAGCAGGGTAGTTGCTCGGTGCCTCTTGGCGAAGGCTTTGATCCCTAGCATCGTGGGTAGGGAGCTACCAGCCGGGGATGACCGAACAAGGGCGGGTCCGGTTGCCTCTTGTGAGGGCTTTGATCCTTTAGGACAGGGGCCGAGCAGGGTTACTGCCCGGTGTCTCTTGGCGAGGGCTTTGATCTATGTCGATTGTGGTAGGAAGCTACCAGCCGGGGATAGCCGAGCAAGGGTCGGGCTCGGCCGCCTCCAGGGAGGACTTTGATCCTTAGTGTGGGAGGTGATGTAAGAAGCCTACTAAGGATGGGGGCCGGGTAGGTTTACTGCCCGGTGCCTCTTGGTGAGGGCTTTTGTCCTTAAGGATAGGGCCGAGCAGGGTTACTTCCTGGTGCCTCTTGGCGAGGGCTTTGATCCCTGGCGTCATGGGTAGGGAGCTACCAGCCGGGGATAGCCGAGCAGTGTATCCGTTTGGCTGCCTCTAGGCGAGGGCTTTGATCCTTAGCGTTGAAGGGGCCGTAGGAGGCCTGCTAAGGATAACTGAGCAGTGAAGCTGCTCAGTTGTCTCTTGGCGAGAGCTTTGATCCCTGGCGTTGTGTGTAGTGAAGCTACCGTCCAGGGATAGCCGGGCAGGGTAGCTGTCCGGCTGCCTCTAGACGAGGGCTTTGATCCCTGGCGTTGTGCGTAGGGAAGCTACCGGCCAGGGATAGCTGGGCAGGGTAGCTGCTCGGCTACCTCTAGACGAGGGCTTTGATCCTTAGCGCTGGAGGGGTCGTAGGAGGCCTGCTAAGGATAATCGGGCGGTGGAGCCGCGCGGCTGCCACTTGGCGAGGGCTTTGATCCCTGGCGTTGTGCGTAGGGAAGCTACCGGCCAGGGATAGCCGGGCAGGGTAGCTGCTCGGCTGCCTCTAGACGGGGCTTTGGTCCTTAGCGCTGGAGGGGCCGTAGGAGGCCTTCTTAGGATAACCGGGTAGTGAAGCTGCGCGATTGTCTCTTCATGATGTTCTGTCCGACCTTCCCGATGTTGGTATGGGGAATAGGAACAGTCACGGCGAATACGCGTAACATGCGCATTGAATGCGTGGGGGAGGTGAAGCGCCAGAGCCACGTCGTTTCGATTTTGCCAGAAAAGGCTCAATGTTTGCCGTGTGGCGGCACCTTTGTGGGCGAAAACGGGCGACTGTTGGGTCCTTTGGGAGCACAGCGGGCTATAAAGCGGAGGGAGTGTTGGTCCTTCCTCTCTTCACAAGCAAATCGTAAAGATGGAAGACTTCCCCTTCACCATCCCCGACATCATTCACTTCGAAGACGTATACCTCTACGACCAGAACTGCACCGAGGACACGGTGCAGTTGGTTTTTGGCAGCATCGAGGATCACTTCGGCCGGCTTCTCCCCCGGCGCTCACCTCTGCTGTAGCTGCTGATGTACTCCATTTGGAGGGCGTCGCCGGGGCTCTACAACCCCCTGTCCGAGCAGCTCCAAGACGAGGCCGTGGGTAACCTACGGTCTCTGAGGCGTTTCGGCCTGATCTCTGTGGGTCGGCTGAACCGCTCGGTGGCGCTCCTCCGTGAGTGCTACCAATTGAGGCTCGATGCCAACGCGCGCGGGGGGAATCGAGGGTAGAGGCTGGATTCTGCGAGGCCTCGGCTGGCGGAAATCTTTTCGGAGTACCACGAGCAGTACTCTTTGCACCCCCTTCCCCCGCTGTTGTAATTTTTTTTTCGATGTATGGCTGAGGAGCCTCTAGTACCCTTTTTTTTGAATAAATAAGACTGTTTTCTTCTTTTTCGCAATGTTCCATCGATCTTTTTTATTACATAAGCAGCAGATTCTAGGAAAAGTTTACACTGCCTTTGAAAAAGAAGTACATGCTAGTAGATGGCCTTAGCTACATAGTCCGAGCCCCTCGGATGTTTGTTGGTCTTCGTGCTCGGCAGAGGGTACTGGGCTCCGCGGGCGCCGGACGTATCATCTGTTGATGGGAGCATGATTTGGCCGATGGTCAGTTCGGCGGGAGAGGGATGCTGCTCCTGCTCATGGTCGGCTTGCCGCTTATCCCCCAAGTAGGCGGTGAGGTGCCCTGATCGGATGAGCTCCTCGATGTAGTCCCAGAGCTGCTTGCAACTCTCCGTGGAGTGGCCGAGCGACCTGTGGAAACCGCAGTAGGGGCCCCGGGTTCGCTTCGAGGCCTGACGCGGGATCGGAGGGAACTTGAAGAACCTCTCGCCCATAGCCTCCTCCAGTAGCACTGCTTGGGAGACGTTGAGCGGGGTGTACTCCTGGAACTTCGGATGGTAGGGCTGCTGAAGCTCTGGTCTCTCTTCCCTTGCCCTCTTCTTCTGGTCGGGTCAGTCTGCCCGGGGAAGGTTCGCATTCACCTCGGACTCGAGCTGGACTTCGCGCTCGGTCCATGCCTTCACTTCGGCCATGGTCTTAGGTTGCACCAGTGCAAAGGAGCGTAGCCACTCCTTGTGCCTAAGACTCGACCTGAGTGCCATGATGACCGTTTCGTCCCGGTGCTCAGGGACCTCAAGAAGGGCGTTGTAGAAGCAGGTGACGTAAGCTTTGAACGTTTTCTTGTCCCCACTCTTGATTGTGAAAAGGTAGTCGACCGTACGCTTTTGCCGACGGTTCCTGACGAAGTGGCCGAGGAACTGAGTGGCCAGCTCGTCGAAGGTTGAGATCGAGCGAGGCTCGAGTCCTCAGAACCAGTCCCGCCCGGAGAGGATGAGGGTGGCTGGGAAAGCTCGGCACTGGGCGGCGTCGGAGTGGTCTTGGAAGCTCATCCCCGCTGTGAAAGCATCCAAATGGTCCTTCGGGTCGATTTTCCCGTCAAAGAGAGAGACCTTTGGGGGCTTGTTGCGTGAGGAGACATGGACGGCCAGCAGCTCCTCGGTGAATGGCTTGGTAAGCGAGTCGGCGGCGTACTTAGCCCCGTCGCCCGAGAGGTGACCTTCCCAACGTATGCCCTCGATCTTCTTCTCGAGGGCGTCGAGTCGGCCGTGGTATCCCGAGGATTCAGCACCCCCCGATCCCTGGCCTCTGCTGTGGGAGACATGCGTCTGGGCGCGGCCCCGGTTCCTCTCGATGAGGTTTCTCAGATTCCCGGGCGAGGTAGCCCTCAAGCAGCCGTGGCGAGCCCCGTCCTCGCGACCCCGTCGAGGGAGGGGGTGTTGGTCATGCCTGGGAACAGGCGAGCTGACCGACATCTCCTCGGGAGGGTAAGGGTCGCGAGGAGGCTCGAGGCGAGGCGCTCTGGCGACGCATCTTGGTGTGGAGTTGTGGGGCGCTCAACGGGCTGCAGAGAGTACCGGTCCAGGAGATCTGTGGCCGTGGGAGGTATCTTGTCGGTGGTCGGCCGTGCCGACGCGGGCGGAGTCTTCTTGAGGTGGAGGAGCGACGATCTAGGGTTCAGGCCCTGCCGTTTGGACGCGGACGAGCGCCTCCACGATGGACGCTAGTCGGTCTATTCGGCCGGCAAGGGCGTTGATGACAATCGCCGGGGGAGCTTCAGCCGCGCCTCCGTTGAGGGAAAGGCGGGGGCTGGTGCTTGGATCTTCAGGGTGTTCCCTCGCCATGTGGTTGGAGATTGAGAGACGAATTTTTGTTTTTGTGGAGTTAGTTTCCCACAGACGGCGCCAGCTGATGGAGGGGACTTTCCGGTCTCCTTCAGATGTTGTCTTCCGTTGATCTGCCGATGGCTGCGATTGACGGCTGGGATTTGATCTGAAGCGTAATCTCCTGCGATGTGTGGATCCCAATGGGTTGGAGGAGATTTGCGCCGAGTACCTGCAAGGAAGTCCCGGGATGGTTTGGTACCACCGAGGACCCTCCGACGATCAAATCTGTAACAAAATCGGAGCAGAGTAACAGTTTAAGTGGAGCAGAAAATACTTACTTGATCCCTCTGAGAGAGGGGTTTATATAGTGGCGGTGGCATGCAGGGGCAGGCGTGAGAATCACATCGGCCGTTACGCCCCCATGATAAGCGGATCTTCCCATTAATGGAGAGACAGGTTTGTTAATAGGGATCGTAATGGCGTGGAACGTGGGATGTGGCCGGCGGAGATCTCGCGCATGGCGAGACTCGCGGAGCGGCGGCTACGCCTGCGAGTGGTACCGTCGGTCGGTCGATGGGACCGAGGAAAATGGCCTCGGCGGGAGAGCTCGGGGACAAGCGGGAAAGTCGAGGCATCTTGGTCCTGTGATAGCTCAGAGGCGAGCTGGGAGGCCGAGGAAGCCAATTTGTGCATGGGGGCTCTGAGGAGAGCCAGCTTGTGCTTGCGGGTCGGGCACAGGGGTGGCCTGGTCGGCCCCTGTAGGCCCTTTCTTCTGAGCTCTGGGATACGTTATCTGCCACGTGTCACGATCTGGGAGATCGCCGATATCAAGCATCATCACTTTCAGGTTTCTAAGCAAAATCCTAATGGCAACAAGACTCACATTATCCAACTAATCTTTTGGTTAAGTACACATACATGTTTATGTTGTGTGCCACAAAATTCTATCTAATTTCAATCCAAAAGGGAAAATCAAAGAAACCTAGACCCACGAATTTCCAAAATTGATCATTCATATAAACATTTTGAGGCGTCATCCAATAGGGAAGCTTCCTAAGCTGCTTAGTTTCTTTTTCTGTTATTTTCTGCACAACCCGCACTTGTTAGAAGGAAGAATGAAGTTGATAAATTGAAACTGATGACATATCAGGTAGGTACTTTACTGCTATCACTTCGAAGATCTTGAACATGCACGGATATAATCTTTGTTGCTATTAGCATCGGGATTCATCTATAATATCATCACAATTAATATATATATATATATGTTCGATTGATATGTTTTTATTTTGTATATATGAATTAAATTATTAAGGATTAAATTATATGTAAATTGTATGTATAATATGGATTTAATAGCCATATCAATGGCCCGAAAATAGGCCTAAACCATAATATTTGGGCTTAACTGCCTGGTCTTATATAACCCCGACCTTTGTCTTAAACAATTTTATCTTCTAATTCATAATTCATAATTAATGTAAATTATTTTTAATATTTTAAACTTATATGTAATTTAGTCTCAGAGTGTGCTGCTTTAAATTTTTTACCAATCAATTGATATAAAAGAAGGGAAATTTGAGAAATTAGTCTATGCAGAGAGTACATGCACTAATCATGAAAAGAAACAATTAGAAATAGAAAAATTTCTTCAATGTAAAGTTAATTAAGTTTATTTAAACAATATATTATTTTGCTCATTTTATATGTGCTATAAGTTTTTAATATATTATTAATTTTATTATATTTATATCGACGTATTATAATGATAAAATATATAATATATTTGTCACCGTCTTTATTTATTCATATAATATTATTCCATTTAAATGCATATTTATTCATAATATTTTGAGTACTTATATTTAATAAGTACTAAAATATTTCGATTTTTAGAATATATTAGTCACATGCATATTTTCATTCTATGTTCACTTTTCTTGTACCTTATATCTATTTTGTATCTATATCCTATTAGTATTGATATTATTATCTCTCATATTCACCTTATTTTCCTACTGGTTTTGTCAAATACATATATTATTTTTTATTATTGGACTATATCTATAACCGTGACTATAAAACATATAGGTAAGCAATGAACACAACCTAGTTTTGCAATTTATTTAAAAATCCTAGAAGGAAATTGTGGACTAATTAGTGTTAAGATGTGTGGAACTCGTCTCACTCTTCTTGAATGTCAACCTGTGCATCTTTCTATACTGACATCCAACACAAAATGTATCCATCCTCACCTTCATGTGAGGAAGTCCTCAAATCAATCCTTTGCTCTACATCTGATGAAGCTTGTCATAATTCACATTGTTGGCATTGAGTCTAGTCGGTCCGGCCCAATGGCTCGCCCAATCGAGTGGACGAGTCTAAGGGTCGGCGAACTTGATCTGTTATGGGAAGTCGAGTCCAAGTCGGACTTGAGCTCTATGATTGGGGTCAACCTAGGGTGTGGTTCAACCCTATTAAAGGGTTTGGGCCCGATGCAATCTTAGTCGTCCGTTTGCCCATCTACCTATATATACCATAGGTGGAGGCTACGGTTTTCAACTAATGGAAAAAATGGATGGACACAAACATTTATAGAGAGAGATCCATGAGAGTATGCATCCTATGGTGAACTAGAGTTCCAAGATTCTTGATCATCTTCCTCAAAATCTTTAGTAGCCGCGGTAAATTAGAGGACTTTCCAAGTAACACCATAATTGATCCCCGCACGGTCATCCGAAGAAGAAGACAATCCATGGAGAACGGATCAGTGGTTCAACGTTTATTCAGGTGATCTACTACCCTGCAAAGGTATGGAGATCTTAGTGCTTGTAGGGCACTAATCGTTTATTTGCTTTCGCTGTTTATATGAGATTCTTTTGTAGATCGGATCAGCAAGAGTGGATCAACAATTTAAAGATCGCTTCACCATTATCCTATATAGGTATTAGAGTTATCTGGGCGGCATGATCCACTCTATTGAAGTTCTAATTATGTTTAGGTTAAGTTCTGAACATAAAAAAATGTATTTTTATTAGATCTGTTTATTATGAAAACCTTACAGCTTTTTAGATCTAGAAAATTTATATTTTTATTAGATTTATAGAAAGCGCATGATAAAAACATGATTTTTCTTGTTGATCGATCTCATGAAGCTGATTTAGGGATTAAAGTTTATATTTTTTTAATTTGGGAAAACATAATTTTTGACGATAAAAAATAGCTTTTGTATGTGTTGATGGTGCTTTGATGAAGAAGCTCTACAGCGGCCAACATGTTTGCGATCGCACCGTCGCAAAGAGGCGATTGCGGCGAAGAACGCAAAACCCTAACACTAACCTTAATTTTTGATTTTTTAAAATTATTTAGATATTTGCAAATTGTGTGTAAAAGTCAAGGGATTTTTTTAAAGATTTTGTTAAAAAATTTCAAGAGATTTGATTAATGGAATTTATTGCACATTTTCATATCACATTTATCGTTTATATTTCATATTTTATACTGTTCTGGGTGTTTTTATGAATTAATATAGACAACAGGGTTTAAACACAAAAGACGAAAAAGTGTGCTAAAAGACGGATTACGTGCGTGCAATGTGGACTTTATGGAGCTATATCAAAATCAGGGAAGCGATTATCACGATTGAAACAAATTTTGGAAATCTCGCAACAAAATAAAAGAGGATGCAACAAATCACAGTTGAATCTGGCCAAAAAGTTCGGCTAAATCCATCAAGAAGCAAGAAACGACCAAAAATTTGCAAGCAGTGGAGTTGAGATTTTTAGGGTAGTTTAATATTCTCTGTTTATTTTTTGAAGTCTGTTTCAATTCTCTCGAAGTACGAAAAAAAATTCTGTATAGTTTATGGTTTAGATTATCTCTCTCTCATTACTTTCGAACTAGGGTTTTCTAGAGAGGGATCAACAATTTGTAAGTTTTTTTTATGACATTAATAAAGTTTATTTATTTTATTTTCGATATGAGGAACTAATTTTCTTCTGGGTGTTTTTTATTTGCTATCTTTTGTGGTGTGATATTTTTATTCTTGCTTTAATATGAATGTTTCTTAATCTATATATATTTATCTCTCTTTATTCTTAATCTAAAAATTCCAATTTTTATGAAAATGGATGCTTTTAAGTAAAATTTAGGGATAAATAAGAAATCTAGAAACTAATTAGATTGTTAATAGCATGGCAACCTAGAAATTTAATTAGGGACGGTAGAAACAATTTTAGATCATAGATATTCAATCTAATTAATTGATTTAATTCAGGAAAACCTAAAATATGGTAGTTGTAGATTCATGACCTACAAATATGCATAGATGGTCAACTTAGATAATTTTAATAAACTAGAATTAGGGTTTTTAATTAAATCTAAATGATATAATATAATTGATAGAATAAGATTAAATAAAATAATTTATCTTATACTTTTATATTATTAATAGATCATTAGTTAAAATTAGGAAAAAGAATAAAATTTAATCATATTGTAACATTTCAGAAAATATAAAATATTATTTTTTGGAATTTAATATTAAAATAATATATTTCGCGAAAACTACCCGATTTGCGAATTTGGGGTTTTCGTAAAACGGTATAAATATATACCAATATTTGTGAAATAATTGGAGATTAAAATGATTTATTCATTTAAAAATTTATTTATCGGATTTAGCATTTTTATAATTAATTATATGCAGTTTGAATAAAAATAGATTAGTGCACTACTAATCGCGATTAAACAAAATCCGTGTTTCTACATTTTTCATGGTTAGTGCACAATGACATGTTGCATTTGGTTGTATGTTGTTTCATTGGTATTTGTTGATGTGTGACTTTAAAAGAAAAAGAGAAAAGAAAAAGAGACAATTATTAGAGAGAGAGAGTGAGGCATGGGCTTGTGAGAGGGTGAGAATAAGAGAGAGTGAGGATATGAGAGAGTGAGTGCTGCCATCATTTTCCTCCCCCATTGTTTTCCTTCATCTTCTTCAACTCTCCCTCCATCACTTCTACCTCCATGGATCATCTCCAAAACCCTGCCAAAACCCTACAACCCCTTCATTAAAAAGATGCACAATCTCTCTACAAACCCAATGGATGCTTCAAAGTTGGATTTTGATCATTTTGAGCAACTCAAGAAAATTCTTGAGTTGCCAAATGAGATATATCTCCTTTCATTTAGTTTAGTTTTAAGTTTCCTAGCATCCTAGTTTAGTTTAGAGTTAAACTTGTTTAGATAAGTGATGTTTGGAAATTCCAAGAGAGGGTTTAGGTGATTGTGTGGTTATTTAGTAGCTGTTTACAAGACCTTAGTGTTGATTTTACTGGCCAAGACCAAAGATTAGAACCAAAATACAAACTTAGAATTATTTCGTGTCGGTTTTGTGGTGGTTTTGTAGCCTACAGGATATCTGAAGCAACCTGAGATGTTTTTGGGGTAAAACTAGCAATATCAATGACCTAGGTTAACCACTAGAAACCCATCATAGGAATACAAACCCATTTCCCCTTGATATGGCCGGCGAGCTCGGACATATTGATGATGTCGCCGGATTTTTGTAGAGTGCTGGTGTTGGGTTTTTGACTGTAGCTCCTAATCCCTGTAACCTATCCCCTATACTTGCTAGTTTACTCCAAATTGACATGAGCCAAAATCTGGGAGCATATTGTGGTGTTCTTGGTTATGTTTTCCGATATTGGAATTCTTGGTTTTGGTATTTGATATTGTATTGGGTCGTTGGATGTTTGTAAGTCAACGACGAGGATTGTTTGGTTGTTTTTGCATGCGTAGGCTATAAGTTCTAACCTATGAGCGTACCGTGTGCCGTATTGGTTTTCCGGACTTGATTTTAATAGTATTGCGACGGTGTATTTATTGTAGGTACCTTCGCATGGATTCCAAGACGACGAAGCACATCGACTACGGCTGAACAAGGAGTTCCGTAGGTGAGTAGATTTATATCTACGGGAGAAGTCGGGTAGATGGCGTATAGCACCCCCGCAAATTATAATGGAAACCAATATATATAGAATATGGTTAAGGAAACCATGTTAGAAACTTATGGATATGGTTTAAGAATTAGTAGGAGATAAAATATACCACGACTTAAGGTTGTAGTGTATGGTTTAGTGTGACATGATATGATAGAAATGATGTCTCGAATTGATATATAAGGATGTGAAATAAGAATGCGAATCACGATATATATATATATATATATATATATATATATATAGAAAGAGAATCAGTATGAGATTATAGTGGCATGTTATGAGGTTGATAAATATAATATGAGATTAAGAAGATGACTTGATGTGAGATATTGATATGATGAAAAGAGTATACGATGTGATATGATGACTTGGTTTGAAATGTCATTATACGGATGCGAGTCGATATGAGATAATTGATACCTTTGTCGGTCCTATGATATGAGAGTGATACGGATGTGACCTTGAATATAGGTATATAGAGATACATAATGTTGTGAATCATGAGTGATATGCCGTACGAGACGTTAGGTCCGTACCCTCATTGTCATATAGGTTGATAGAATCCCTAATGGCTTAATGCCTCCGTACGATGAATTATACCGTACGTGATATTTGAGGCTGGATGCCGATTGATAGATTCACCGACTCGGATATGTTATAGATATGTATACCTTATAGAATTTCGCTGACGATGTATTTTATGCTATGCTCATGACATTATCATTGCATTACATATACCTGTACTAGTACACCTACACCATTATCGATGATGCGTATGTTACACTTACACAGATTGGCCGGCTCACACACTTTCTTCATCATAATTGCTATGTCACTACACAGTAGAAGTGCCATATCATGATATTACTCTTAATTGTTCAGTACTGTCACATGACTCATTGGCATGATATACTTGCTATGCTCACATCACTATACCATGTCGCATGATATACTTGATATGCTCACATTTCTGTTCTATATTTGCATACATCATGCTTTACGATTATATGCATTGAGATGATGTTTTCATGAAATTCTGGATTTGAGAACTGTGGTTATATTTCAAAAGAAAGTATGTATTGTTTTAAAAACCCGGTTTCTCTTGATATGATATTTCGAGACGTCCACCATGAGTTTTCTCGTTTTTGAGATTGGTATGTGAAACCTGATTCGAGGAGCGGTAGGTACCGTCTGTGGGTACATGGTGGACCCGGTGAGGTACCCCAGGGCAAGAAGACTCGTATAGTTAGGCGGTGAGCCTGGCAGAGGAGCACTACCGATCGGTGATAGTATTTGGACTCAGCGGTTATCCGGAGGATACCGACCGGTGTCGTGAGATGGATATGGGCCGATCCGGACTGACGGGGCCCATGGGCCGATCCAGACTGACGGAACCCGAGATATGAGGATTTACGTGTCGGTGTTGGACACGGGTTTCATGATGTTTCGAGTGTCGATATTGGACACTCAGGTTCCATGATTTTGATGTGTCGTTGATGGACACACGTTGATTGATATTCTCATATTTACATGCATATGCTTTCATGATATTTACATGCATGATGTTGTTGTGTCATTGATGGACATGTAGATGTTACCCACATGCTTACAGGCATTGATTATATTGTTGGCACATATGCAGATACGGTCACCCTAGATATCATAGTATTACCTTTATGATATAGTTGACTTAGGAATCGTTGTTTTATTCGATTTCTACCTGATAATGTTTTCTACTCACGATTTAGCAACTCACCCCCGTTGTGCCACAGTTCTTGCAGGTTGACCGCATGGATCAGTAGCCGTATCGCTGGCACACAGCTTGCATTCGGGTGATTTGCTTTGGTAGGTGGTACATATTGGATCGTGCCACTCTTGTATTATTGTTCCTATTGTATCTAGTCAATTCTATCAATCAGAAACTGATATTTATATAAGTAGTAAGACTTAGAAGAGATTTGTGGTTGGGAGACTTAAAGCGATGGGTTATATGTTCGCTTGGTGGGTTGATGTCGTACTTTATTTATAATCCTTTGTGTTGATCTTCACCGTTGGGCGTCGTATACATATATTTTTACTTGCGTGGTTGTGATTCCGCCGATTGGCGAAGAACTAGCTCCCGTTTGGGGATGTCTTTTATATTATCATGTATATGTAGTTTTGGATCAAAATATATAAGGGAGGTGCTGCCCAAATTTTTAAAAGACGAAACATATTTTTCAACTAGTAAAACCCACTTGCATTTTCCATATTCCATTATCTATGCATTTAAGAAAACATTTGATTTCATCATATCTTTATATTAAAATTTCACCTCTTTTATTTTGTTTAAAAATGTTTAGATTGCTGGGCTTCGGCTTACTTAATTTACGTTACGCTTTTAGACGTTGCGTGATTTAAGTGCCGGTCACGAACTAAATTTCGGGTCATGAAACCACCACATTAGGAAAACAAATAAAAACCCTAAAGCTTTCTCTCTCTTTGAAAACCAACTCTTATTTTAAATTGCACTTTTAAATTCTTATATTTTTAAAATAACAAAAAGTTTGCAATTTTGTTAAAATTGATTAAACACACCTCTTAATGGGAATATTCTGAAGTACTACTGCGATATAGCTGTATACTTGCAGTTTAATTTGGAGACTATAAAATTCCCCATTAAGATTTTTCTGAAAAGATAATATAAAATTTTAAAAAATATTTTAGAAAAGAATTATAAAATTTTAAAGATTTATTGAATCTTCTAAGATTTAATAAAGATTTTTTGAATGATTTCTAAAATTCTAAAAGATTGATTAAATTTTTTAAAAGATTTAATCATTTTTTAAAATAAGAAAGAAGAGTTTTTTTAGGCTCTGCTCTGAGCCGGAGCCGGAGCCGACCGAAGCTCGGTTCGAGCTTAAGCCGTCGGCTTGGTTCACTCACCTAGAGTCGACCAGAGCCGGCCAGACTCGGCTCGGGCCTGAGCCCAGTAAACCTAGGCTATCTCTAGGCTATTTTTAAAATGTTTTTTCCTGAGTTTTAAATTGTTTTAAAATCGGGAAAAATTCAGAAAAATGCAGAAAAATTCGGAAAATTATTTTGGAGATTTTAAGACACATTTTGGCTAATATGAGCCAAATTAAATTAATTTATGACCCCAAAATAATATTTATTTTTAATCCTAAACAACCCAGGGTTGTATGTGATAGTCAGTTTCAGTGGGAGCGCATATAAGTGCGGGCCAAAGTCATAATAGTTAACACCTTAAAATTGGAATTTAGGCTTGTTAATTTAGATAGTGAAATAATTAGAGTTATATCTTCTAACACTAAAATTTTAAAGTGGAAGATTTGGGGAGAAGTAATGGAAGTAATTACCCATTTAAAATTACCTTTAAGATCGATATTATATAACTTTAACGAATATCTATAGAATATTTTTATTTTTATATCCTATGGAATGTAGTTCTAGAATCGTCTAGTTTCTCTTTCTTTAATTATAAAAATAGATTAGTTGCTATTCCCCTTAGTTAAATGATAGAATTAATTAATGTAGCAAATTACTCCAACTAGAAATGCTTAAAATATTAATGAATCTATAAAATGTATAAGAAGATAATTTTGTCAATAGTGTTTCATGGACAAGTTGAAGGACCATATGGTAGTGACGTGGTGGCAGTGTTGTTGGATATAGTGCGCTCAAGGCAGTTATAGTGTTCCTGGTTTGTCTTTATCTTAACATGTGTATACGTTTTACTCGTTATTACGTATCGTTAATACACGTTAATAAAGCCCGTAGAATATTTGCTTAACTACCAGGATTATGATAGGGATCATACTGGTGGGGCCTGATTAGTCCATAAGCATATCCTTAAATGTTCCTAGTCGTAGGAGTATCGAAACTAGGCATCGGTACTCCAGTTTAGACTAGTGTATACGTTTCTTGACCCTATATGGGACGGTGGTTGATCCCATAGCCATTGGTGTCTGACATCGAAGATTATATACATGTGCTCATTAGATTATGAGTTACACTGGAAGGACTTACCGAGAACTCCTAGATGGTATTATACTTATCGTCAGATAGTGGTTCTCTGGAGACATGCGTGTTAGTTATATGTATGTCCTAGAGGCCATTATTGTACATGTGATGTATATTATAGTGGTTGCTTGGAGATACATAAAGAGGACTTTCTTTGCTCGACATGATAGTATGCTATTTGGTTGCTCTTTATCTTAACATGTTGACTTGTATATTTGATGCTGTCTTGCTCTCACATATTGATAGAGCCCTTAGGTTGTGTACTTGACTATCAAGACTATGATAGAGATCATACTAGTGGGGCCAAGGGTAGTCCACAAGTACACCCTAAAACAGTTCCTAGTCGAGGGTGTATCGAGACATGGCATCGATATTCCGGAGTAGACTAGCGTATACGCATCTTGACCCATATGATGGGCGATGGATGATCCCACATCCATTGGTGTTTGACATCAAAGATGGTATATGGGTGCTCAGTGGAGACTGGGTACACTGAACGGACTCGCCGAGAACTCCTAGTTGGTATTATACCTATCGTCAGATAGCAGTTCTCTGGTGACACTGGTACAGGTTAGTCTGTAGGCCCGAGATCGTCATAGAGTCTTGTGTGATTCCCACTGTGCTTTGATTTCCACCTTACCACGTTCAAAAGAACGTGCAAAATGGTGGCTTTTGGGTACAGTCCCGAATCACATGGAGGCAATGAGCGATAGGAGGGGATTCGTCTCTCCCGGTATTGGGAGTTGATGTAGCGCTGTGCTCGATTGGCCATAACAGGAAAGTCCCTGGCCAGGGCTGATACAGAGATTTACTGAAAAGTCTTATCAGTAGTTTCTCGACCCGTTATGAGCCTCACATCGGCACGACTTCTCGGTTATTGGGGTCTGACGTTTACCACCCCTAGACTAGATATGCGACATATCAGACGAAGAGACCGGACTGTACGGTAGTGTTACTGACAGGCTTTTGCAGGAGTTAGAGCGGGCTAGCTTGCTGATTTTCTGATCGTTCAATACCCGGGTAGCCGTTACGTCCAGCTAGTACCGCTGACGGCTTGTGGGTGCTTGATGTGATCATCACCTACTGCCGGCGTATTGACGAGTCTTTAGAGTCCTACGTATAAAGGTTTCACTGGATCAGGCAAAACGAAGTAGGAGCACATATGCGATATGTGCGGGACCGAGATTAATACGAGTATATGATACCGTATTCTATTCTCACGATATAATGTATCGATCGGTTATATGAGATATAGCCGGGTTATCGAATCAAGTGTTGATTCAATAAGTCGATACAATATCGGTGGGTTATATGAGAGATGGTCGGCTTATCGAATCAAGTGTTGGTTCGATAAGTTGATACAAATTATATTAATCGGCCATATGAGATATAACCGGATTATTAAATCAAGTGTTGATTTAATGATTTAATGTATAATTATATATATGATATATTAATTTACATTAACTAATATTAGCTCACTTGAGCATTTTTTTCCTGACATGTGCACACTTGATATATATGTGATATATATTAATTGTGTTTTATTTATGTGTCATGGTTGATGATACATGCAACATGAGTGTATGAGACCTACACCATGATAATGATAATGAAGGGTTTATTTATTTAGAATAAAAAAATTATTAGTTGGAAATTTGTCACATGGCATGAAGCTTCATGAAGCTTGGAGACCTATTGACTTAGTACACTAGTTTTGTCTTATACTAGATATTTGTTAATCCAACCATTATCTAAACTCATGGTTAAGTCTCTACATGAGATATATTAGATATTTTCTCACCCATGGTTGCCATTCTCTCACACATCTATTATTTGCTTCTTCCTCAAAGCTCAAGAGAGCTCTCTAGGTTTTGAGAGAAGCTTAAAAATAAGTGAGAAAAGTAATTCTAAAGTGAGCAAAAATCCTACTTCATCATTCTCTACTAGATTAGCACTTTAGTATAGAGTGTTAGCTTCACTAATCCCATATTAGTTAAGAGGGTAGCTTGGGTTTGTGACTCCTCGACGTAGATCATCTTCGGCTTGGAAGACTTTAAGCAAGTATGCATCTTTCTTCTTGTGGAGCCGTTCGAGAGTCCGCAAGATCACAACTTGGAACGAAGGGACTACTACAAGGAGCTAAAGAAGTGAAGGACCGGACTATAAAGGTTATAATCCCTAATCACTTAGTTATAAATTAGTTTACAATTTGTTTCGTATGATTCTTTAATTAAAGATTCCAGTTAAGGGTTCTTTAAAACGGTAAAATTTTAAAAATGGCATAGACGATACCTCCCGAAACCTTGCTGTCGTTCATAGGAACCCTACGATGAGTACATGGTAGTCTGTAGACCTGAGATCGTCATAGTGTCTTGTTAGATTCCCACTGTGCTTTGATTACTACCCTACCACGATTTTAAAGAGCCGTGCAAATATGTTTTAGTTGGGTACAGACCCGAGCCAAATGGAGGCAGTGAGCGATCGGAAGGGATTCGTCTCTTCCGGTGTAGGGAGTTGATGTCACGAAGTGCACGATTGGCTATAACCATAACTTCATGGTCAGGGCAGAAGAGATTTACTGATAAATGAGTGAGAACTCGAAACAGCTCCACACTAGACATTGGATAAATGTCTAGCAATTGGAAAGACTAGCTGAGCCAGCTATTGGTAGTTTCTCGGTTGGTTATGAGCTAGACAATGACATGACTTATCGAGTTATTGGGGGTCTGACGGAGACCGCCCCCAGGCCTGATATGCGACACTCTTAGACGAAAAGACCGGACTGTACGGCGACTGTCACTGATAGGCTCTGCAGGATATGCATGAGCATGCTTATCGACCTTACTTTCGTTCAATACCTGGGTAGCCGTTACGTGCAGCTAGCACCGCTGATGTGCTTGTAGGGTAACCCGGTGGAGGATTGATCTGAAAGTGTTTCAGATCAATCGGATATGATTCTAATCTGCTGCCAGCATATTGTCGAGTATTTAGAGTCTCATATAGAGGTTTTCCCAGCTCAGGCAAAACGATGTAGTGGTCGTATAGTGATACGTGCAGGAGTCCGATTAAATACGTGTATTGGATACACGATCTTTAATCGGACGTTTGATTATACTAGCCGGTCTTATGAAAGCCGTATTTTTAAATCAAATGTTGATATATATATATCTTATCGGAAGGATTTGGAAATAAATCCTTCCCACTTTTTTACCATTAGATTAATTTTGGGACGCGTGCTAACAATTATGAATAAAATCTTTCATTTATTTCCAAATATAATAAAATTGAATGCAAAAATCCCAAAGTTAATTTAATGGTAAAAAAGTGGGAAGGATTTGTTTCCAATTCCTTCCGATAGGATACTAATCGGACACTCTCTATCTCTCTCTCTCTCTCTCTCTACACACACACACACACACACACGTACGTGTGTGTGTGTTTTTTTTTATTATATTATATTATATAGAAAATAGGTAAACATGGAAAATTGTATTGTTTACTTCCTTATCCGCTATTTAGTGCGTATTCTGGAATCATATAAATTTATTTTTTTCAGATTAAACTTATGGATTTTTATATAAGTCCAATCTTATTATCCTTTCTAGCAATGGATAACCGTCCTCTTTCAACGGAAACAAAGATCGCTAAAAATTATGTGGAATAGAGTTGAATGGAGAACAGTGACGGCGATTTCGAAATTGATGCGGTAGAGGGTGAGACACCACAAAATGCCCGTGTAGAAGATGTTGACGACGATCTGCAAATAGAGACTACTCAATGGACAGCTATACTGGATTGGAGAAATAAGATTGCAAAGAACATGTGGAACGATACTTTTCATGTTACTATAAGACAATAAGATAAATTCTGTGATACTAGTGATATTTTGTATGAGAATAATGAAGAAAATAGGTCTTAGGAGGCGTTTTCTTTAGGTGGCGTCAAATATTTATATCCTCCATAATTTTTTTCGATGATCTGCATCCATCATCATTATCTTCTTTATCATGTAAGATGTGGATACACCAAATTTCATGTGATTCCACAACCTTTTCATCGTTGAATTAGTAATGCAAAAAGTTCTATTGTCGCTAAACCGTTAATTTTGCACCCACTAAATCAACGGTGAAAAAGTGATGGAATCATATGAAATTTGGTGAATCCACGTCTTACATCATAAAGAAAATGTGTAGCACCCAGTTCTTTTATACGCCAATAGTCATGTTTTTATAAGAGGGGTCGCTTACAAGCTTATCTAGGTATACTTATAATTATTTTAAGTATTTAAAAATCCTAATTCTTTTATTCTATTTCCCTTCTTAAATCCGTTTATCTAAAACGATGTCTATTACTCAAAGCCTTCTTATTTTTCTCTTTATTATTCTCCATTTTCTATACCCAGTCCCCTATAGATATTTAGCATATCCTAATAAATAAGTCTCCTCTTCCTCCTCATCTTTTTGTCGGTGGCACAAAACAGGTGTTGTTAATGCAAAATCATGTTTCATTATAGAAAATCACTTTTCTTGCTTGCTGTATTTCAAAACAACTTTTGGTCTTGTTCCAAGCTTATCCCATGTTCCCCTCATTCTCTTCAACATGTATCTTAAGCCATTGCAATTGTTCTCTGTCATTGGGTCTATGTGGAACATGCACAGACATGAGACATTTAAGAAATGGACATGCATCTATGAACATCATTGAACCATCCATAACCAATTGTGATGTTTTGTGGTTCTTTTGAATTTAACCCACCAACAAATGAAACTTGCTCCTTCTTGGGTCCCTCTCTGTCTTGTTATCATTCTGCATCACATAATTTGAATCCCCTTTGGTTTGGACTTTATCACTATCTTCCCTTCCCCTTTTATTTTTCCCTTCCTCTTTATTTTATTCCGGCCCATCTCCTTTCCCCTCTTTCCTTTATTTTTTTCTTTTAATTGTCAGGCCCAACACTCCTCAGCCCACTTCCCATTTCCTTTATCAAAATTATTTAAACCACAAAATCCCCTCCTCATCGGCCCGGCCCATGCCCCTCGCGCCCGACCCGACCCGTTCTCTTCTTCTTCCCCACGTAAAATATTTTCCTGCTCTTTCCTTCGCCGCGAGCCCACGTCGCCGCCCACGACGCGCACGTCCCCAAGCCTCGCTCCCCGTCGTGACCACGTCTCCGCTCCCTTACCCACGACCGCGCGCGCGTTCTCACTTCCATTTCCCCATCGACCTCGTCACTCTCTCTCCCTTCACACCCCCTGCACCCGCGACCGACGAACCCCGCCTTGCCTCCTCCATCACTTACCCCCATCGCCGACGAGCTACCTTGCCTCTTTCACCTCACCCCTCCTTTTACTCCGACGAACCCCGAGCCCCCTCACTTCAACCCTCTCCCCTCACTGCACCCCCTCGCCGAGCTTCCCCACTGCCCCTCACCTGCTCGCCGGCGCACCCTATCGCCACTGCACTCACCTCCGACGAGCCCACCTCAACAACCCGAGGCCACCTCACTGCAACGCCCAAGCTCTCTCTCTCTCTCATTTCCCCCTCATCACCACCGAGCACCATCGCCCCTCCGACCTCGTCGTCGGCCAACAACATCGCCGGCTGCCTCCTTCCACTGCGAGCTTCCCTCCAACCCAGCTCCAGTCGTCCCGGGCTGCAGCTCCAGGCCAGCCTCCCATTCCCAAAGCCAAACCATCACCGACGGCCACCCTCTCCATAGCCGATCCCCTGCCACCTCCTCTCGACGCAAGCGAAGCTGTCAAGACCCCAGCGACCAAGCCTCCGCTGCCCAAAACCCTTTGGACGAGCACCCCTTGCAACCACCGAGCCATTAAGCAATATCGAGCTCCATCTCCGCAGGCTGCCGCCATCATCGTCTCCGTGACCATCAAGCGTCTTCAGGCAAGTTTAATACTTGCTTCATGCTACTTTTCATATTGCAATTCTAGTTACCAAAAATTCCCGCATATACCTTTCGTGTAAATCATTATAAGTAAGTGTTCGATGTAATCTATGACCTGCAAACTCCGTTAATTTGGCGACAAAAAATAACATTGAGTGGCCCGAGTTATAACGAATATCCCTTGAGACTTTGGTTACAAAACGATGCCGTTTGCTCTCATAAAATGATGTCCCCGATTCTGTCGTAAAACCTGAAAACCTTCGTTTATGCCAAACTATAAAATTTATGATAAATTGTGGACAGACCGGATTTTAGCGTTCGATGGCTCGTATCGAAGATAACTGTTTAACCTACTGTAATATATTGTTGATCACTGAATTTTAATACACCATGATAGAGATAACAGGTGTGGATTACGATTCTGGACTGCAATCCAGGATGAAAATCCAGGTTGACCCCTGTTGCTAAACCCCTCTATATCACGGTTCATATAAGATAATGCATGGAATCCTATATCGTTACGTAGGGAACTGAATTAGATTTCTTACTTGACTGGTCTCACTGGGTTCCTCAACCGTTTGATATTTTTAATTTATTTTACAATGTCGACACGTTTTGCTGAATTCTGCAGAAGCAGATTTTATACCTCAAACATAATCTGTCCATAACTCCCTGTCGACATAACGTATTACTAATCCGCCAATTGAGATGGAAAATTAACAGATATACCTAAATATTGTTCAACTATAGCGTCGCCTAAATACGATCCCAACTGGGATTAAAATGCGTTACGAAACGGACTTCCGATTCTGAAACCGGATTTCCAGCAGTGAACGCTTAAAATGAAATGGCCATATCTAGTGATCCTAAAACCCGATTAACGTGAAACGAATTTTGATGGATAGATAATTAGACATACTACTTTCCCCTTTTTTATTGTTTCGCTAAATTTTGCATGTAGGGTTTATGATAAATTATGCAATTGGTAGGACACCGACTTATGACATCTTAATCATGCCTGAATTATCGTATCCTCGTCACGTTACATATATGTTATTGCATTGGTAACCTAGTGATCATGTGCATTACCCAGTGTTAGGTTTTAGCATTTGATTGTGGCAAGTACGTTAGTGTTTAAGCATGAATGGATAAGTGAAAGTGGCATGTACTTGTACACAATCAGTGGACCCTATTGATTTATTGCATTGTCGACGTCTGTAGGACGTGTATAAGTGTGACTATAATTGGTATGGGACAATTATGGAAGCACTTGTATGGGTGTCACAGGTAAGGCATCAGACACTGTCCATTCATCTTGGGTATCGGTCGAGACATGCTTGATGGAGACCCTGTTTCCAGTTCTCGCGTAGACTTGTCATGGACCGACCGGTATTTGAGTTTATGGTTGGCGTTTGATGTAGACCACGGGGTGTGGGGTAGTTTGAGTGTGAGTTCAACAGAATCTCGGGAGTCCCATACCGGCACATATGGAGATATATGGAGATATATGGGGATATTACTGATTATTACCGTGTATGTTTCGGGCCCGTGTTCCCTTGCACTTGGGTCCTACCCTTGGATGGGGGATACTCCTGCGTGGTTGACTCTCACACTTGGACTGACGATAGGCTTAGCGACCTGTACAGTGAGACTTAGAGACTGATAGGGTTAGTGACATTGACATGCATTATTTACTGATTCAACACCCCTGACATACTATTTACTACTTTACTGTTTACCTGCTCTATTAGACACCCGCTTTGGCTACTTCAAGTTCACGTCTATACCCTTTCGATTACTGTTACATATTCATTATTATTGCTCGAGTTACCATTGGTATCCATATATATATTACTATCGTGTCGCTCTGACGACCTGAGTATGCATGCTCAGAGTGAGGAGTAGATCTAGATTGGACCAGGACCTGACATACTTCGAGGATATCGCGGACTTCTTGATCAGCGATCCAGAGCTATACTTCCTCGATCTCTATCTGGTTAGTTCTTTTGATTTAGTTACTGCATTTCTCATTACCTGTGTATTGTTTACTGATTACTACGTAAAGCTAGAAGCCGAAGTGTGACTACGGCAGGATATTTCCTTGACCGTAAGAGCATGGCTGGCCCTGTCAACCCCTTATATTCCGTATTTTGGGAAGCGGGACGTGACAAGATGATGATAGACGCCGATCGTCAAAAAAAATCGTGGAGGGTGTATTTTTTTCTATGTCATAGAAGGAAATTTCCTCTCATGCATGGCACCTTTTCTCCATTATCCTCATTTTGTATTTGATTTATTTCAAACTATGTGGTTGAAATATCTATTTATTTTTAAGGTTTATTTAATCTTTTATTGTTTTCTATGCAACCATTTTTGTGTATCCCATTTTTTTCTTGTTTAATTTTTCTCCTCATTCCCCATCTCAAATGCAACTAATTTTATGTCTTTTTGTTTCATGTTTGCATCTTTTTTTTCTTTTCGGCGTGTAATTCAATCCAGGCAAATCATAATACTGTATTTTTGTTAATTGTAACGATGTCGATCTATATTTTTGTTAATTATAACGATATCAATCTATATTTTGGATTAGGGTGACATTTTATTGAGCATCCATCAAGAAAATGGCTTTTGATGCTAATGGAACCATCTGAGGCTAATACATTTTCTATGTTTTTTTTTGAAAGAAGAGCATGGTTTCAAAACCCGTCCCATAAAATTTTATTAATAAAATCCAAAAGTTTACAATTAAAACAAATTACTTTAATATACATACGATGTGAGCAAAAAAATGCCCAGAGGTACTTGGCTTCATTCTAATTAATAACCAGGCAAATAATTTTTTCAGTAGCAAAAGTGAGCAAGCTTACTCAGAGAGCAGCAAACAACAAGGGAAAGCTGTCTCAAAATGAATCAGGAAAAAAAAAAAATCTCATCTTGCAAGTATAGAGAAAGACCTTAACCTGCCACCATGAGGTAACAAGACCCAAAATAACCAAAACAGGAGTAGAAAAATGAATAATATCCCTATTTTTGTGCAAAATCTGTATAGACTATGTCAAGAATAAGACCTGAAATGCTGCACAAACTTTTTTTGTCAATATAAAATTTGCATGCAACTACCAAAGACATGTTCTGAAGGTGTCTCGTATTTGTTCAAGACTGCATGCGCAGTCAAAGAAGGGCCAGACGTCTGAAGCAAGATGCAACTGATGTCTGGTATTTAAGGACCAGAATCCAGAACAGAAACCAAACATCTGTCTCTGTAGGCAGCAGACGTTTGGCCTTTCGGCAGAGCAAACGCAAACGTCTGCCCTTCACACTACTACAATATAGGGTTGCCCCTACGGGTACAGGAATCCGTAGAGGCAACTTTTTATAGCCCCTACGGATTAATCTGTAGGTCCCCAAGGTTGTCCCTACGGTTCTCTACGTTTTAATTTAAAAATATTAAATCGTAATTTGTTGTTTGGCCCTACGGAGCCGCAAACGATGACCCTACGGTTATCTCCGTAGGGGCATATAAATGGGTTATTAATTAAAAAAAAGCACAGAAAATTCCTCGATCGTTCCTAAAAATTCTCTCTCTCACTCTCCCGCGCCTCGATCGATCGCTCGTTCCCGCGCCTCGTCGCCACCGCCCTCTGCGCTTCGTCGCCACCTTCCTCGATCATTCCCAAAACTTCCCGCGTCTCGTCGCCACCGCCCTCCGCACCTCGTCGCCTCGATCGCTCGTTCCCGCGCCTCCGTCGTCTTCTCCACTGCCCGCTATAGGTTAGTAAATCTCAAATTATTTATAATTTTGATGATGTTAGGTCTAGGTTTCAGGGTTCGGATAGGGATTAGGGTTAGGCATCGGGTTCAGTTTAGGGTAGGGGTAGGGTTAGGGTTAGGGTTCGGTTGGGGTTGGGGTTGGGGTTGGGGTTAGGGTTAGGGTTAGGGTTCGGTTGGGGTTGGTTGGGGTTAGGGTTAGGTTGGGGTTGGGGTTGGGGTTAGGGTTGGGGTTAGAGTTAATTAGTTGGGCTCAGGGTTCGGGTAATTAGGGTTAGGGTTAGTGTTAGGGTTCGGTTGGGGTTGGTTGGGGTTAGGGTTAGGTTGGGGTTGGGGTTAGGGTTGGGGTTCGGGTTCGGTTGGGGTTAGGGTTAATTAGTTGGGCTCAGGGTTCGGGTAATTAGGGTTAGGGTTAGGGTTTGGTTCAGGTTTATGGTTAGAGGCTAGGGTTAATTTGGGTTAATTAGATGGTAGGGTTAATTTGGGTTAATTAGTGATAATTTGAAGGGGTTAGGGTGTTGATTAGAGTTAATTAGGTTAATTTGGGTAAATTGGGTTAAATTTGGGTTGATTAGGGTTAATTAGGTTAATTTGGGTAAATTGGGTTAAGTTTGGGTTAATTAGGGATAATTTGTATTAGGGTAACGATTATGGTTAATTAGGTTAATTTGGGTTATTTAGGGTTAGGGTTTAGGATGTACTAGTTCATTGCAGTAGGATACTCGATGATAACGTAAACGTATAACTTTACCATAAACGCAAGAAAAATTTACCCTAAACTTGAAATTTCGAACCCTTAATAACGAAACATAAACGTAAAACCTATTAATATTAAATGTTCAAGTTAAAACTAATATATGATACTCGATGATAATATGAAGCTTTCATATTCTCATCGATACTCATATATGAAACTCAAAGCGGCACTTAGTCCCCGTCTATCGGTCAACATACGTTCGATGTTCGTCGTGACATAGAACTATACGAAGGTTGTTAAATATCGGACGGTATAGCTGGGTACTAACAACCGTCGTGTGGTCTATGTGACGAGAAGATTCAATCGTATGATAACTGATAGATTTGTCCCTTGTGGACAGGTAAGGAATGTATAAAGCAAACACCTGCATCCACTTGTGTTTTCATCCGTTTCGAGATATTTCGTCGGTACTTTTCCTCTGATTCTCCGTGTACAAAGATAGATTAGATGTTCATTTCAATGTTGTTTCACAGCTTTAAAATGATTATCTATTTTATTACAGTGTACTTGGAAAACAGCGGAAAGATGCTGCCGAAATTTACTCGAAACGGTTGAAAACACAAGCGAATAGGTGTCTGGTCTATAAATTCTTAATGGGATAGAAACCTTAACCCCGACAGCCGAAACACACACATACAACACGAATACACAACAAACACATCATTAGAGAGTGATTCAAGATATTCAAGTTAAAACCAATATATGATACTCGATGATAATATGAATCTTTCATATTCTCATCGATACTCATATATGAAACTCAAAGCGCCACTTAGTCCCCGTCTATCGGTTAACATACGTTCGATATTCGTCGTGACATAGAACTATACGAAGGTTGTTAAATATTGGACGGTATAGCTCGGTACTAACAACCGTCATGTAGTCTATATGACGAGAAGATTCAATCGTATGATAACCGATAGATTTGTCCCGTGTGGACAAGTTAGGAATGTATAAAGAAAACACCTGCATTCACTTGTGTTTTCATCCGTTTCGAGATATTTCGTCGGTACTTTTCCGCTGGTTCTCCGTGTACAAAGATAGATTAGATGTTCATTTCAACGTTGTTTCACAGCTTTGAAATGATTATCTATTCTATTACAGTGTACTCGGAAAACAGCGGGGAGGTGCTGCCGAAATTTTCTCGAAACGGTTGAAAGCACAAACGAATAGGTGTCTACTCTATACATTCTTAATGGGATAGAAGTCTTACCCCCGACAGCCGAAACGCACACATACAACACGAATACACAACAAACGTACACACAGCACATACACACTAACAACCCTACACTTAAGCAAAATCATAAATTGAAACATACATATATAGAATACAACTCATACATGGGTATCCTCAAATCTAACTTTGATTATCGATAATTTATTCTTTTGAACGACAAACGCACACACAATACACGGATTTTCTCCTTTGTCAGTAACCATCTCGTTCTTAGATTTCTCAATATAGTTCATAACCTACAATTTATATGTTATACAGTTTAACATGGCCCATGAGTACGTCAGAGTTAAGGACTGGATGTATGTGGATTGGCAACAACGTATGCAACCTAAGTTTGTCGCAGGAGTTGCTGCTTTTATTGGATTTACACGCGCACATATGTCAAGCCCCGCTTCCCGGTATACGGCGAAGGGGACGCGACTGGTCCGCTACGTATTTACTGTGAAGTAAATACGCTAAGCGTATCTAAGCAATATAAAAGTAATCACAAGAGACAAGAGATATAAAAATAACATCAACTTTATTTATTAACATTCTTTCGTATAATGCATGAAAAGGAAATACAACTGAAGTAAAAACGATGCCTAAACAATGGCATAACAGGAAATTAAAGGTACTGAATGGAAATGTACAATGTCTAGAGCTCGTGGTCTTCGAGGAACTGATCCAAGTCTTCACTGGTGGGCTTGATCTCTGCTGTGTCCAGATCACCTGACGACATTCAAACAAGAAAGAAATAGAATGTCGTCAGCGAACAGGTCGCTCGGTAAGTCCTAAAGTTAAGAGAGAAATAGAAAAGACAGAATAAGAATGTATCTTTTAAAGTTGTATAATATTGTAGAATATTGTGTTAACGCTGTTGTTTGTAGCTTGGTACAGAAGGATGCCAGTGTATACGAGAGGGGTCTCTATATGCTAGAGACCAGGGCAAACTGAAAGTACAAGGAACCGTTATGCCACGGTACAACAGCAACATGATTCATGTTAGGTGTCTTAATCTTACTGTCTCATGCCACTTTTAACACCTTCCGTACCAATCTACCCCTTAAACCTCGTAGTGTTTTGATTGTATTGTTATATTGTATTGTATAAGTTGTATAGTTGGATGACTGACTGAAACCAGGATATCAGTAACGGATGTAATGGATGTAAACTGGAATCATGTAAATGGAATATATATCCATGGTTTGGTTCAGTCAAGTTGTATAAATTGATAACTGGATTCATGGATTCGTGGGTTCATGTTGAAGTGTAATATTGTAGATTTATATGGTACTTGAATCATATTCAAGTCGGATTATAATCAGACTCAAACCCGAGTCGGACGGTAGAAATGTAAATCGAAGTCCTATATTTACTAGGGTCCTTAGGGTAATTTATAAAACTTGAGGGGGTTTATGTAAAAATATTTTTGTATAGTTTTTAAGATACACCCCAAGTATTTATTATTCATCTTTATAGTTGTATTGAGTGTAATTTTATTTTGTGATATTTCTAGTGAAAATATCCTAGTTTTTATAAATAAAGGTATTTGTTTCCCCCAATCAGAGCAAAGCTCTGTTTGAATTTCAAAATTCAAAATTCGAAGTAACGTTTCAAATTCTTTGTGCTGCGCGCAACGCGCCACGTGTCAAAAGCTGATATATCAGCGCAGCGCCCAAAGCAGCGCGCCCAATCAGAGCAAAACTCTATTTAAAACAAAATTAAAGGAAGCAACGCTTCAGTTGCGCAAGCGCTGCGCTGCGCGACACGTGTCAGCGCAGATGCGCTGCGCCGTGCGCTGCGCGACACGTGCGCAGATGCGCTGCGCGACACGTGTCAGCGCAGATGCGCTAGCGTAGTTGCGCTGCGCTGCTTGATACGTGTCATGCACTGGGGCGTTTGCACCAAACAGAATTAAATTCTAGCAAGATTTTTCTGTTCTTGTTAAAACAAGAAGATTGCCTTCTGTAAAAAGAAGCCCTTGGATCAAAAATCCAACGGTGGGGAAAATTCCCCAAATCACTCAGAGAAAGATCTCTTTAACAAATTTACGGGCACTATATAAAGGCCCCTAGACCCCAAATCAAAATCATAAACATCATCATTGAGAACTCTGAAAAATTGGAGAGAATTTCTCAAGAACAAAAAAGGTAAAAACCTTTAGAAAAAAGAGAAAACTCTCTTATGAACAGATCATTGATCTGAGAACAAGATCAATGATCTTCAATAAAAAGAAAAATAAATAATAATAAGTGCTTTGCACTTTTTTATGAACCATTGGTTCCCTGAAATAAGAAAAACAAGAGAAACTTGTTTTCTTTGATCTAAATTAGATCAAGAAAACAAACAGTGCTTTGCACTTTTTTGTGAACCATTGGTTCTGGAATCTAAAAGATTCTCAAGTTAATAGTGCCTTGGACTTACAAAACTGCACTGTTGCGCTCTTGGGTTGGCGCAAGCCACCAGAGAGCGCCACGTGTCAGCATCTGAATCACTTGCACTATGCGCTTTTGAAATAGAGCCTTGCTCTCTAAAACTGGCGCAACTCACCAGAGCACGCCATGTGTCAGCAGCGCAAGCGCAGCGCGCTGGTGCAGCGCACTGCGCTTGCGTGATACGTGTCATCACCGCAAGCACTTGCGCTCAGTGATTGGCGCAAAGCGCCTGACAAATGCAATGCATTTCTTTTACTAAAGGGCCAGGCCCAAATCAGAGGGGCCTAGTAGGCCAAATTAAATTGCAATGCAATAAAAAGGGCAGAGCCCAAACAACATTGATGCTCTGCATCATTTATAAAAGGGCAGAGCCCAAACAAAATTGAAAATGCAATAAAAAGGGTAGAGCCCAAACAAAACCGATGCTCTGCATCATTTATAAATGGGCACAGCCCAGACAAAATAAATAATGTAATGCATTATTAAAAAGGGGCCAAGCCCTAGCACAGGCCTAATAGGCCAAAAATAAATAAAAGCGTTGAACTGGACTTAGCCTAATCATGGCCGTAAGTCCTCAAATTAAATTGACTGAGCGCAGCCTCTTAAAAATTAATTTACATCCGGTTCGAGGGTACATCTCCGAACTCCTTTGACTCCTATCGTTGTAATCCTTCAACGACGTCAGAGAGGTGATGGGTCCCGACAACCACACATCAACACGGACTGTGGGGTCCTTAAACTCATGGACTTAAGCGTCCTTAAACTAAAATACGGATTGTGGGATCCTTAAACCCGCGGACTTATGCGTCCTTAAACTAAAACACGGACTGTGGGGTCCTTAAACCCACGGACCGCAACGTCCTTAAACTACCTATGGACCACCATGTCCCTAAACTGGAATATGGACCGCAACGTCCTTAAACTACTTATTGACCGCAACGTCATTAAACTAAACAATGGAGCTCCTAAATGCTCTTTTGTCGGATCTAAACGATCCCGTTAAGTCGATCTTAGTCTCAAATCAGACTAACGTATCCTTAACAAACGTTTAAGTCGATCTTAGCCTAAAAATGGCTAACGTATCCTTAAACTAAAACACCAAACCCAAATCTAAGTAAATACGGATTTGGACTAATCCACGTCCTACGAGCGACGGCATCACTTAGTCTCCGTATACAATCCACGGGCAATCATAAACAAAACAAACACACACGACACGAAGTGAAATTCTGGAGAAGGAGAAAGTTGTCACCGCGATGCGGTAGCGTAATTAACTGCAGGGGCTTGCGCCTGCAGGGAAAAGTATCCCCACAATCAAAAAACCCCTCAAGCGAGGGGGAATCTGACGAAATTTGCTACATCGGCCGAATCCGTCTAAACCTCCGATACACGCTGCCATAAATCAACTTGGCATCTTCGGAGAAGTGGACGGATAAAACCATATAGCATCTGCCCCGAATCTCAAGCAAGACGTCCCCATGTCTTGGCCGCCGTTCGGAGGGGAACAGATTCTGGCACGCTCGGTGGGACCTTTTTCTCTTTCCACTCCACACTTCGTGTGTCGTCTTCGCGAACGAATCGCGGTTTGTTAATGGTTGCCTTTGGATTTTAAGTTACTAAGATTTGGTCTTTTGCCTGGCGCAGAAATCAAGCATCGATGGCCTCTACCTGTTCGAAGTGCTCCAACTGCAGCTGCAACTCGCGTCCTGCCTCGACTGGGGGCATAACCTACGGGTCCCAAGCGGCCTCTTTGTTCACGATGCCCGTGGAGCAGATTACTCAAGCCACCATAGTGCTGTTTTTTGGAACCATGCTTCCACCAACAAGCTTCAACACCCCTGTGCCCATACCAGAAGCTCCTAAGAAGTCGGTTTTCGATCGACTTACAGTTACTGCGGCCCCTCCCAACGGGTCGCCCAACACCAGCGCCTCGGTCTTCTCCAGACTGGGCCAAAACTCCTGCGGGCCCACAATGAAGCTTGCGGTCCCAGAAAAGGTTATTCCAAAAAGAGTAGCCAAACCTGCTTCTAAAGTCGTCAAGGCGGCTTCTCCTGCTAAGAGATCGGTCTTTACAAGACTGACCGTTCCAACTCCCACTCCTGCTCCTGCTGCTCAAAAGACATCAGTCTTCAATAGGCTGACGCCGGCAACAGCCCCACACCTGAATAGGGGGCAAGAAGAAGCTGTTTTTGTCTCTAAGCCAATACCGACAACTCGTCGCGCCCGACGACGCCACTGGCGTCGGGTAAGGAAGACCGGGGGCAACTCCCCTTCTGGGATGACTCCGCCAGCTCCAACGGTGGAAGTTAACGCTGCTGTTCCAACTGGGAATAGCTTCGAGCTACTGAACAGAGTACGCAGAAACTCTCCAATTGCGGTGCTCAAAAGATCTTCTCCACTAGTAGAGACTACCGTGGAAGCAGAAAAGCCGGAGCAGTCTCCTCAATCGCTGTCCTCCAGGATTTACAAGACATGGCGACGAGTCCGAGAATCTGTGATTGATCCTAATTTCTCTCGCCAACACAAAAAGTCGAAAGGTCGGCAAGAAGAAAATCCCCCGGTCAAGCAACGAAAGGCGACGACCACTTGGGTGCCCAAAGCAACGGCCCCCTCAACTTCTACGGCCCATAAGAGAAGAAGGCCAGAAAAAGTCCCTACACCTATGGCGAATATCAAAGGTGGTGAACCCAAACGTCCTAAGTCTGGGGGCATGGTAGTTCATACCGTCTACATGGCGTCTGGTAAAGAGGACAGCCGCATATCAACAGGTCATAGACCGCTCACGCGATTGGTGACCAAAGCACAGGAGCAGCAGCAGAAGCTCCAAGAGATGATGAACGCGATAGCCGCACTTACTGGGCCAAAAGAAAGCCCTGAAACGTCTTTAGATGAACGCCAGGAGCAAGAAACTGACGCCGAATTCCTTCGACGAATATTGGAGAAGAAAGATAAAGAGGCTACTGAACAAGCAGCCAACATAAAGCGTATGAGCCTCCTGTTTTAAGACATGGTAGGGATGATGATCCAGCAAGATCCTCCGGCCGAAGATCTCCCGATCGTCCTTGAAGACGATAGGGGAGAAACGTCGAATCCTCCACCAGCTCTATCAACAGCTAAGGAGGATACAATCTCCAAAACCGATTTGGACGAGTACATAGCCCAACAAATACGGGTTCATCATGCGACTGAAGCAGCCGGCCAGGTCGTAAAAACAGAACGGCCGTATCCGAGTTGGTACGACCAGATCAAGTACCCATCGGGCTACACAATTCCCAAGTTCCATGTCTACAAGGGGACGGGCAATCCTCACCAGCATGTTGCCCAGTTCAGGGCACTCTACGGCAACACCGGCGGTGATGACAAGCTTGTAGGGTTCCTAGGCACACTAATGAGGTCTCACAAGTGATCAAACATGCCCAATTCAAATTTTTCATGTGCCTACAAACCCTAATACGGATCGTTAACTAGATAATAAGGCGATGCAAGCAAGTTAACGGCTTTAACTAAGAGTGAACGAACATACAACCTTTGTAGATCCGGTCCTCCACCTCTATGGCTCCGTGTTGACGTCTCTCCGTTGTACCCATCGGAACCAAGACTCTCACGGTGGTTTCATCGGAGAAAAGATCGGGCTAGGTCGCCGACTTCGATGCCGAAGATGATCTACGTCGAGGCAACTCAAGATCAAACTCCAACTTCACCAAGTCATGAAACTTGTGAAGAAAACACCCTATACTACTTGGCAAGTGGTAGAGGATGAAGAAATAGGAAGTGGGTTCACTTTAGAATTGGATTTCTCACTCTTTTTCTCAAGTTACCATTAATGGAGGCAAGGTTTCTTCTTTGTTGAAGAAGAAGAAGAAGAAGAAAAAGAATTATGATGAGTATTATTTTAAAATAGAAAACAAAATGATACTTATCATAATCTCAACCATGGTTTAGTGTAGAGAATTAACTAGGGTTTAGTTGAATGGTTAGGGTTAGGACATGAAGACAAAATGGTCACTTAGTCAAAGCTTCATGAAGCATCAACAACAAAACAAACTAAGCCACCATTTCATTTTTGCCCAAAATGAATTAATGAATAAATAAATAAATGAATAAGTAAGTAAATCAAAACCCTAACCATTAACATAACCATGGTTTAATTCTTTACACAAACCCAAGTTTGCATGTATCATCAAACATGATACAAACAAGTGCACAAAAGTATGTCACATATACAACTTGTGTACATCAAGTGAGAAAATCCAATTTAAATGAACCAATACTAGTTAATGCAAAGTAATATATCAAATATATAATTATGCATTAAATCATTAAATCAATACTTGATTTAACGATCCGGTCATATCGCATATAACCGACTAATATCCAATGTATCGGCTTATCGAATCAATCCTCGATTCGATAACTAGGTTATATCGCATACAACCAATCGATACATTCATCGCGAGAATGGAATACGGTATCACATACACGCATTATTCTCGGTCCCGCACATATCTCATATGCGCTCCTATTTCGTTTCGCTTGAGCCAGGAAAGCTCTGTGTAGGACTCTAAAGACTCGTCAATATGCCGGCAGCAGGTGATGATCATATCAAACACCCACAAGCCGCAAGCGGTCTGCTAAACGTAATGGCCACCCGGGTATTGAGCGATCAGAAGATCGACGAGCAATCCCGCTCACACTCCTGTGAATCCAACCAGTAACACTTACCGTACAGTCCGGTCTGTTCGTCTGATATGTCGCATATCTCGCCTAGGGGTGGTAAACGTCAGACCCCAATAGCTCGATAAGTCATGCCGACGTGAGGTCCATAACTATCGTGAAACTACTGATAACTCTTACCAGTATATCACTGCAACCCTGGCCAGGGATTTCCTGTTATGGCCAGTCGTGCATAGCGCAACATCAACCCCCAATACCGGGAGAGACGAATCCCCTCCTATCGCTCATTGCCTCCATGTGAATCGGGACTGTACCCAAAAACCACCTGTTTGCACGCCTCAGTAGAGCCGTGGTAGGGTGGAAATCAAAACACAGTGGGAGACACACAAGACTCTATGACGATCTCGGGTCAACAGACTAAGCTGTACCAGTGTCACCAGAGAACTGCCATCTGACGTGAGGTATAATACCATCTGGGAGTTCTCGGCGAGTTCGTTCAGTGTACCCAGTCTCCACTGACCACCCGCATACCATCTCTGATGTCAAACACCAATGGATATGGGATCATCCATCGCCCATCACATGGGTCGAGAAGATATACGCTAGTCTACTCTGGAATATCGATGCCCCGTTTCGATATTCCCACGACTAGGAATATTGAAGGATGTACTCATGGACTACCCAGGCCCCACTAGTATGATCTGCATCATAGTCCTGGAAGTCGAGTACACATCCTAAGGGCTTTATCAACATGTAACAGAGAGACAGAAAGTATACATGTTAAGATAAAGAGCAACCAGATAGCGTACTATCATGTCGAGCAAGAAAGTCCTACCTATATATGACCCAGCATCCACTACAATATACATCCAATGTACAGTAATGGCCTCTAGGGCATACATATAACTAACAATCTCCCACTTGCACTAGGGCCATCTGTAGCAGTGGTTGCAGTATCACATACTCAACCATCCCATATAAGTCTCTCTCTGGGAAAAATCCTTTGTGAGTGGATCCGCCGTGTTGTCCTCTAAGTCTACTCCCCCAACCTCGATTACCCTGGAGATCAACTATCTCCATGATCAGGTGATGCTGCCTCAGAATATGTCTGGGTCACTGATGGGACCAGGGTTCCTGGGCCGAAGCCACACTTCCATTGTCATACAATGGTAGGAACCTAGTTCATCTCATGAACCAATATACACCCAAACTGCCTCTTTGGTAGTATCTTTAATAGTGATGTTACCAGCCTTTATCGTCTAGTTTGCCACGGTATCTAGCTTGGAACTCTTCCAACATACCGTCCCTCCACTGAGGGTGAAGACAATGCCTGTGACTGACATTCAGTCGTCCTTATCACCCTGGAACACTTCCAGTGATTCTCCCCAGGATCGATTGATACTATCTTACTATAGCTAGTGAGAATCCTAACATCCATTTAGATCTATCTCATAGACCCAAATCCCAGGATTTAGGAGGTATCATCTTTATCCTATATGGAGAATCCATGTGATAAGCGGAGATTGACCGTGCGTAGCATAGGAAACTCTTTTCTTATCAAGAGTATGTTGTCCAAGTACAATACGAGGATGACCACCTTACTCTCTACTACCTTTTTGTATATACAAGGTTCATCTACCATTTTGATGAAGTCAAACTCTTTGGCTACCACATCAAAACAGATGTTCCAACTCCGCGATGCCTGCTTTATCCTGTAAAGCAACTTGCACATGTTTCCGCTGCTCCCACTGTTTACGAAGCCCTCTGGCTGTGTACTTATAGACATTCTCTTCTAAATCATTATTTAGAAAAGTAGTCATGGCACCCAACCGCCAGATATCGTAGTCATGGTATGTAGCCGTGGCAAGTAGGATCCGGATGGACTTAAGCATAGCCACTGGAAAAGGTATCATCATTATCCACGCCTGGTCGATGACGAAAACCTTTAACAAGTCTAGCTTTGAAAGTCTAAACTTTTCCATCTACACCAAGTAATCTTCTCAAGATATACTTGCTCCTGATGGGGATTTAACCCTTCAGATATAGCAACCAAAGTCCATACTTTGTTGGTGTACATGGATTCCATCTCAGATCGCTAAGCATCCAGCCATTCTTACAGAGTCCCTACTCTCGATGACCTGCTCGAATCTAGTTGGGTCATCATCTCATGATGCAATCCTCGCTCCCACTGTCATCGAGAAACCGAAGTATCTCTCAGGCAGGTGAGGAACCCTACCAGATCGGCGGAGAGGCTAAGGTTCGCCGGGGATTATTGAATCCTTTGGTTCTGTTAGATCATCAGCTGCAGTTTGTATAGCTGGAACCTTTCCAGTTCTACAGAACTGACCTTGCCTCTATCTTGTCCGGATTTTGCTTTTGACATAGGCCGGACAATCCCAAATCTTAACTTATTTAAGAGATAGGCTCTTCCCATACCATATCTTATATGGAGTGGTAGGCACTGATTTGATTCGAATCCAATTCAATAGGTATGCAACTTCTCAAGTGCACAACCCCCAAAAGGAAATAGGTAACTCATTAGTACTCATCATAGAGCATACCATATCTAATATGGTGCGGTTGCTCCGTCCCGATACACCGTTGTGCTATGGTGTATACGGAGGAGTAATGCTGAGAGTGAATCTCATTCTCCTTTAGAATAGTCCAGGAATTTTATGCACAAGTATTCTCCTCCCTGATCTCATCATAGGACATAATACTTATACCCGGTTATTGGTTCTCTACTTCTAACTTATATTCTGTGAATATCTCAAAAGGTTCGGACTTGTGTTTCAACAGGAACATATGTCTGAATCTTGAGAGATCATCAGAGAACGTAATGAAGTATAAAGAACCGGTCCTGGCATGTGTAAACAGGAGACCTTACATACATCATCATGTATCAGTCCCAAGAGTTCACTAACTCTTTCTCTGTTTCCAATAAACAGAGCTATGGTCATCTTAATTTTGTGACATGACTGGCAAGTTTCACAAGATGTAAATTCAAACTGATTTAAATATGCATCTAAAATGTAACTTCAGCTAGTCGGGTCGCATTGATATGACCTAGTCTACAATGCCTCAAGAAGGATTCGTTCATTTCTGAACTCTTCCTCTTGTGTGTGTTCTGTATACTAGGAACTGTAGTTTGATTTAGAATATCAATGCTTTTAGATAACGTGCCTGAACCGATCAACTTTTGATATAGGAAATGTTCAAAACATTATCCAACAATACAAAATTATATCCTTTCTTTACTAATAAAGAGACTGATATGATTTTGTATATCAGGTTCGGTATCTAATAACATTCGTTCAGAATCAATGTATTGGTAATACAGAGTGACAGTGACCAACAGACTTGGCTGCAACACTTGCCCCGTTTTCTGTCTCATGAAACTTATCACCCGTTCTTAGTTTTCTACCTTTCTGTAGCCCTATGTAACAGATTACATAGCTGGGATCCTGATCCGGTATCAAATACCCAGGATGCAGAGGATACTGAGAAACAGTTCTTTGTAACGAACACACCCGAAGAAGATGCATCATATGCACTTTCTTCGTTTGGGCGGTATAGGGATTCTGGTATTCCCCTATTTTCTGCTCTGTCTTATAACAATTATAAGTTGGAGCGGGACCAACGTTCCCCAGCTCAGTATAACAAGCAGGTTCGGTCAATACATCCATATTATTATCTTGATTAAGGCGTGATATGGTCGCTACCTGGAGAGAGAGAGAAGAAAACACTCTGCGTGCGCTCTTGCAACATTAGATTGGTTATATATTTTATCTAATCAGGATGGCTCCCACTGTTTTTATCAAATCTTCCTTCAAACCTTAAAATGAATGACTAGCCGGGATTAATTACACTCTACAAGTTCGCTAATTTTTCAGCCAGGCCAGTGTCGGTACTTTGAGGGAGGTTCCCCGTGCTTTCGCACGGACCTAATTACAGTAAGCCTCGTTTTCCCAGAGGCGTAACCCCGTTGACATCTTTCTAGACACCTACTTGATCGGCTAATTGTAAAGTGCAAAACTCTCCTAGGAGTAACAATTACTCGCAGTGGGTATCGGGATCCAACTATCACATAGAAGGTATGCAATCTCATTGCAAATTTCAACACTTGAAACTCCCGATAAAGATTTTTACCCCTAGCACTTATGACCTTAACTATGGTCAACAAATCATAAGTACTAGTCAAGTTCTACACGTCATTTCATGATTAATTAGACCCATCCACATGACCCTTAACTAAGGTCAACAAAATCACGCGACTGTCCTAACTAATCGCATCATATGCGGTGTAGGAAGACATCACTTACCTACCGTACACTGTGCCTTAACTAAGGTCAACAAATACAGCACGAATACTAAGTACTCTACTTCCTAAAATGACGGAGGGTTGCGAATGGTTTTTATGAAAACCTTTAACGCTTTGAACTTGATCTCGTTGCGGAATCAAATGGTTTTTAAATGGAATGTTTTTGAGGCTTTTCTAGTTTTGCTAAAGGGGTCACTCCCGGTGAAGGGATCGTCGGCCCTTTCCTCGTCGAATGAGGTGCGGGATATATCATATATATCACTGTGCAAAGCAGAAACTATAGAAGCAATCAAAAGACAAACCGAGAGTTGTAGCATCTGCCAGTTATTTCTAAAGGAGTCACTCCCGGCGAAGGCATCTCGGTCCTTTCCTTATCGAATAAGGTGCAGGATGTTCTACAAGGAACACCGCGATGCAAAGCAAGAACTGTAGCTACCTGTTTTATTTTGAAATTCGATTCCGCAACATCAATTAGGTTTATTTTCTTTCATTAATCTCATTAATGAATATCCCATCATTTAAGTCCACCTAAACATCACAGACAAATATAACGTACGCTTATGCCATCCGCATTCGCCTCGATGTCCCGTCTGCACCGTTAGGTTAGGTAACTAACGCCAGAGCGAGGCAGGGGTAGCGCGGGTGTAAAACATAAGCAACGTCTATATAATATATCATATATACTATATACCATATCTATCTGAACAAATCACATGATCACATCACAGATAACGCAGCAGAAAATATCATATGAAATATTGGATATACTAGGACGTCCGTATTTTTAATACGAGCCAGTATAAAACACGGATTCCACGGTCGTGATGAATAGCCAATCCCACACCCCTACACCCCTACGAAAGCGGCAAGCAACCCTACCAATTCTAGGGTTAGGAGACCCGGACTCGACTCCTCGAGATGGTCTCCCACTGGACCCTAGAACCCGGTTACTTGTGCTCCCCTCCTTGGCTCTATCCTAATGCGGAAAAGTAAATAATATACAAATGGTGACATCATCCGCAACCTGGAAGTGCCCCAATAAAAGAATATTACATACAAGTTTTTACATGAATGAAAATGAAAAAACACTCATCTCACATAAAACCCCCGGCTATTCAAACACGACGATCCAATATAACATATCCAGCAACACATAACATCACATGTCATTAACGTAAGTAAATATGCGCATCCCAATTGTCGTTGACATATAGCAACGAAACCGGCGATATCACATATTACACTTACGGTCACCGAAAAGAAAGTGTAAAACTACAACAGTTGGAATCCGCATCCTCTTTAGACATCGCATGCCTAATCAAATGAAATACTTAGACATCACATGCCTAACAATTATAAACCCCGCATTTTAGTCTCATTATCGAAAACTCTTTTCAATATCAAGTCGGGCAATTCAACAAGATTCCCGACATCCTGATCGAATGCTCGTCGCAAACTTCAGTAGGCGGCCGCACCCCCGACGCCGTCGACAAAGTGCACCAAGGCGGAACACCGCTGCCGCGAGCACCCGAACGGATGTTTTCGGCGACGGGGTTCTCCTACAGTCACTTGGTCGGGGCTATGGGGCGAGACTGTCTATTAAGTTTACCCGGCGAGTATCCGCGTACGCTACGTGATTGCGACGGACTTTTGATCACATCAAAATTCCGTAGCAACCGATCAAGTGAGACTAAAGTGCTATGTTTATAACATTCATTCAGTTATCTCATAACTACTTGTGGATTCCAAATATTGTATCACATTCCGGACAAGATAGAAAATGTTAAGCTTTCCGATCGAACAATCGAACACCCAAGTTTTCCCGAAACAGCTCAACACATGAAATAAGTTCAAAGACATTCACTTCATGCCTCAGTACCAACGGTCCAGCCGTAGAAGGGTCAAACCAACGCCTCACATGTGGCACGCCGTACTGCCCCAAACCCTAAGGTTCAAGGGGCTGTTCAAGACGGTCACATAATCGAGTTAAGGTTTGTTGTCTTCTAGAGGGACCATCGCGTTACTTGCACTACTTAGAACGTCGTTAAACTACGGAAAAGTCCAACAATTGGAAATTTCCCAGCAGGGAAAAAGTGCGTATTTATATCCGGTCGAACTTTTTTAACATATTCTAAAATTTCCGGAAAACACATAGACAAAGTTTGATAATCCGATCGAATCTACGAACTCCCAATACAACCCAGAAAACTCAACTCTTGAGTAAATATTAAAAATTCCCATAAAACTCAGCATTAAAATAAAGAAGTTACTGTGCAAAAATAATTGACTGAAGAGACTAATTGGCCGCGGAACCGCCGCATTAGCCATGCTAATGCCGCGGTTCCGCCGCCCTTTGATCGAATTAGAGGTTCCGTTTTGTACAGTAATTCTTAGAAACTCCTTCTGAGTTTTCTGCATATTTTTAATTCTCAAAAATCCCCGATTTCAAAAAATGTACAGAGAGCAATTTGGGATTATGGTTTCGGTTCGATCAAACTTCTAACTCCGTCTACGCATCGCCTAAGGCTCTAGCTAGGCTCTGATACCACTGTAGGGTTCCTAGGCATACTAATGAGGTCTCACAAGTGATCAAACATGCCCAATTCAAATTTTTCATGTGCCTACAAACCCTAATACGGATCATTAACTAGATAATAAGGCGATGCAAGCAAGTTAACGGCTTTAACTAAGAGTGAACGAACATACAACCTTTGTAGATCCGGTCCTCCACCTCCATGGCTCCGTGTTGACGTCTCTCCGCTGTACCCATCGGAATCCAAGACTCTCACGGTGGTTTCATCGGAGAAAAGATCGGGCTAGGTCGCCGACTTCGATGCCGAAGATGATCTACGTCGAGACAACTCAAGATCAAACTCCAACTTCACCAAGTCATGAAACTTGTGAAGAAAACACCCTATACTGCTTGGCAAGTGGTAGAGGATGAAGAAATAGGAAGTGGGTTCACTTTAGAATTGGATTTCTCACTCTTTTTCTCAAGTTACCATTAATGGAGGCAAGGTTTCTTCTTTGTTGAAGAAGAAGAAGAAGAAGAAAAAGAATTATGATGAGTATTATTTTAAAATAGAAAACAAAATGATACTTATCATAATCTCAACCATGGTTTAGTGTAGAGAATTAACTAGGGTTTAGTTGAATGGTTAGGATTAGGACATGAAGACAAAATGGTCACTTAGTCAAAGCTTCATGAAGCTTCAACAACAAAACAAACTAAGCCACCATTTCATTTTTGCCCAAAATGAATTAATGAATAAATAAATAAATGAATAAATAAGTAAATTAAAACCCTAACCATTAACATAACCATGGTTTAATTCTTTACACAAACCCAAGTTTGCATGTATCATCAAACATGATACAAACAAGTGCACAAAAGTATATCACATATACAACTTGTGTACATCAAGTGAGAAAATCCAATTTAAATGAACCAATACTAGTTAATGCAAAGTAATATATCAAATATATAATTATGCATTAAATCATTAAATCAATACTTGATTTAACGATCCGGTCATATCGCATATAACCGACTAATATCCAATGTATCGGCTTATCGAATCAATCCTCGATTCGATAACTAGCTTATATCGCATACAACCAATCGATACATTCATCGCGAGAATGGAATACGGTATCACATACACGCATTATTCTCGGTCCCGCACATATCTCATATGCGCTCCTATTTCGTTTCGCTTGAGCCAGGAAACCTCTGTGTAGGACTCTAAAAACTCGTCAATACGCCGGCAGCAGGTGATGATCATATCAAACACCCACAAGCCGCAAGCGGTCTGCTAAACGTAACGGCCACCCGGGTATTGAGCGATCAGAAGATCGACGAGCAAGCCCGCTCACACTCCTGTGAATCCAACCAGTAACACTTACCGTACAGTCCGGTCTGTTCGTTTGATATGTCGCATATCTCGTCTAGGGGTGGTAAACGTCAGACCCCAATAGCTCGATAAGTCATGCCGACGTGAGGTCCATAACTATCGTGAAACTACTGATAACTCTTACCAGTATATCACTGCAACCCTGGACAGGGATTTCCTATTATGGCCATTCGTGCATAGCGCAACATCAACCCCCAATACCGGGAGAGACGAATCCCCTCCTATCGCTCATTACCTCCATGTGAATCGGGACTGTACCCAAAAACCACCTGTTTGCACGCCTCAGTAGAGCCGTGGTAGGGTGGAAATCAAAGCACAGTAGGAGACACACAAGACTCTATGACGATCTCGGGTCAACAGACTAAGCTGTACCAGTGTCACCAGAGAACTGCCATCTGACGTGAGGTATAATACCATCTGGGAGTTCTCGGCGAGTCCGTTCAGTATACCCAGTCTCCACTGAGCACCCGCATACCATCTCTGATGTCAAACACCAATGGATATGGGATCATCCATCGCCCATCACATGGGTCGAGAAGATATACGCTAGTCTACTCTGGAATATCGATGCCCCGTCTCGATATTCCCACGACTAGGAACATTGAAGGATGTACTCATGGACTACCCAGGCCCCACTAGTATGATCTGCATCATAGTCCTGGAAGTCGAGTACACATCCTAAGGGCTTTATCAACATGTAACAGAGAGACAGAAAGTATACAAGTTAAGATAAAGAGCAACCAGATAGCGTACTATCATGTCGAGCAAGAAAGTCCTACCTATATATGACCCAGCATCCACTACAATATACATCCAATGTACAGTAATGGCCTCTAGGGCATACATATAACTAACAAAGCTGTTGCTTCGCCAGTTTGTTGGAAGCTTATCAGATACAACGTTCGAGTGGTACTCTGAGCTCCCGAACGACTCCATCAAGACATTCGCGGAGATGGAGCTGCTGTTACCCAGCGTTTTGCAAGCGCCAGTGAACGCACCCCGATGACGGCACTGATTAACGCTAGGGTAAAGCCAGGCGAGACATGGGTTCAGTATGCTATACGGTGGAGGAACTTATGGTGCGAGCAGCGCATTGAAGAAGCTCCTGCAGTGGGTATGTTTGTGGGAACCCTTGATCCGCAAGCAACCATCTCGCAATTTATGATGTTTTTCAAGCCGACTACCTTCCAGGCCTTGATTGACAAGCTAGCGCAAATGGATCAGATGGGCCATAGACCCCCTCTTCCAAAGCCGGACTCCCGAAATGACAAAGGGAAGGGAAAAACGATCGTTTTCGGTAATGCTCAACAACAACCGAGCAACTCGAAGCTGGTTGTTCGTCAAAATAATATGCGCCCGTACGTAGCCCTTGAGGAGAGGCTAGGACGTCCTTACTCATTTTCCCGAGATAAAAGGAGAAGGTTATTCGAGCTGGCATTGCGCAACCGACTCATAAATTAGCCGGATCCAAAACGTCCGTCGCAACCAAATGATGTTAATGAGCCCAACTACTGTCCTTATCATCGAGTACTGGGTCATCCGATCTAAGATTGCTACGTCTTCAAAAATTGGCTTGAAGACCAGTACCAACAGGGTAAGTTCGCGTTATCTGACAAATGGAAGGTGAATTCCCCGCAGCCCCACACCTCTAAGAGGATGAATACGCCGGGGGCAACATACTCTGTCGTTGAAGAAGCTCCTTGGAAGGTTGTATTATCAGCCAAGACAAAGAGGATGCTAAACGATCTTCAAACATGCCCAACGATTAGGTGGAAGAACCCTTTGGAACCTCAAATCATTGAAGGAATGTTGAAGCCGCGTCCAACTCAAATGATCAATGGAGGTGGCCCAAGCATTCACAACCAGCTGTCGAAATCTTCAAAGAAGAAGAAAAAGAAATCAAAGAAGCCCGTGAAGCCTGGCGACAAGCGCACGGACTTGCAAAAACAAATTGACGCGCTGGAGGAATACAACCAGAAGGCACAGACTCCCATTACATTCCAAGAGTTCCTCAATCACGTCTTTCAAGAGGAAGATGAGGGAGAAAGTTCATCTGATGAATCTGAAGAATACGTGGCGAGCTGTCATGTGATTTCCCATTCGTTCATGGACGATGAGGAGACTCCTTGTACTGAAACGCTGGAGGCAAATCTTGAACCAAAAATTCTGGGGCCATCGGATGAAGTAATTGACGCATTCCTCAATGAAGCTCTCTTAAAAAGTAAAGCTAATCGGGAACGCGAGGCGGTCATATTTGAAAGGGCCAAGCGCCAGCGACTTGATGAAAGAGCTGAGACGCTTCCGCTGGAGCAAAATACATCCACTACCGACAAAATCAAATTCAAGATGAGGAAAAGGTTTATTAAAGCCATATCAATGGGCATGAAGCTACCATCCTCCGAAAGAAACATTACTGGTGAAATGGAAATGCACCCCTCCTATTGTTTATATCATCAGAAGGTTTCGCACCCCACTCAAGAGTGCAAAGCTTTCGATAGATGGTGGCAAGGATATGTTGCTCATAGACAACATTTTAAGCGGGAGAAATGTAAAACTCTTCGGGAGCGGAAAAATATGACCGAAGGGTTTAACAGAACTACCGGTGATTGTCGCATGGTTAACGCCGGGGGATCACAGGTGCCTACATTCGGGAGCGATTCTGATGAGGAGCTGGAGCTCGACCCTCTCTTTAAAGAGTCCACCTCGGGAAAAGAAGAAGAGCCGAAGGTCTGCGAAAATATCCGGCTACGTAATCGCACGCTTCCCGAAAAGAATCTCGGACCCTCAAATAAAAAAGATAAGGGAAAAGAGAAGGTCCCTGAAGATATCGTCTTAGATGACCAAGTTGTGGAGGGGCTAAGCGCCAGGGACCTTCCGAAGAGAAATAAGGTGGATTACAACGTCTTAGCGCATCTAAGGAAGCTACCCTCACAGTTCAGCATTCTTGACGCCCTTTTGTTATCAAAGGAGGCGAGAGATTCGTTAATCAAGGCACTACAGGATCTGGAGCAATTCTAAGCTTTCCTGGCCGAGGAAAAGATGAAAGATGAATTGGAGGAAGTGCACACGGCCGATGTCGCTTTTGGTGATGAAGACCTTCTCCTTGGGACGTGCGAACACAATCACCCCCTTTATGTCTCAGGATACTGTCACGATATAAAAATAGGCAAAATCCTGATCGACAATGGATCCTCCGTTAACCTCCTCAATGTGCGGGTGTTAAAAGAAATCTGCATGAGCGTCCAGCACCTTGCTCGAGACAAGATCACTATCTCCGGGTTCGACTCCCAGTCATCAAGAACTCTTGGGTCTGTGATACTGATGCTACGCTTCAGGCTACTCGTCACGGACATTAAGTTCCACGTCATAGACGCCAAGACATGCTACAATGCTCTGCTCGGCCGACCGTGGTTACACGAGTACAACATCATCCCTTCTACACAACATCAGTGTATGAAGTATTCTAAGGATGGTCTCGAGTATACCGTGGCGGGAGAACTGAACCCGTTCTTTGTGAATGAGGTCCGCAAATATGAAGATGCCAAATACTTCTTACCGGATTTTGAAGACACGGAGAGGTGTCGCAAGCCGGAGAACAAAGCTAGTGCCACCATCCCTGTCTTCGGCAGTGATACTGAAGAAGAGGAGGAGATAGTTTATTCGGGTCCACCCCAACACAACAAGCCGGGACCATCCGCTCCTACTTTGATTTTTGGTAGCGACTCGGAAGATGAGGTCCATGCTGTATTCTCTGCTCGACCTTCAATACAGACATCCGCTAATGAAGAGCAAAGTCTACAAGTCGCCATGGTGCCGCCTAAACATCATAAAGAACTGGATGCACTTAATATCTACAGTGTAGAAGAGCTGCGGATGTTCTATATCCCTCCCAGGCGAGAAGGCGAAAAAGCAATTCTATTCTACCGCTCTAAAGAAACCAGAGTGGAGAAAGAAATCTGGCATGGCGCGGATCCTACGCTTGACAGGCTTCAGCCCATCCGTCTCCCTAGATATTATACAGAAGGCTTGAAAAAGTTGCTGAAATGCCAAGGGATATCCTTCAAACAGACCGTTCGAAAAGCCAAGTTCTATGACAAAGTTTGGAATGTTCCCGGGACTCAACGCAAACTGCCTAATGGGAGAATGGAAACAAAAGGGCTTGGATACATCCGGTCAAAGAAATGAGAGTTACTACACGGCTGCTACGTCGTGTATGACTTCGATGAAGAAGCGGATGCTCAATGGGAGGACGCTAATCCTGAACCAGTAAAAGTTCCAGATGCAAAAATGCCCAGTCCGTCGTTCGAAGAACAAATGGACAAGCTTATAAGGGAAGCTGGTCAAAAAGTCCGAGATGACCATAACCGCGAAATGACCATCTACGAGAAAGCCAAAATGCAACGCCTCCTCCAACAGGCCGTGAAAGATGAAAATGCCGCTTCTTATCAACCTGTTATAAAGAAGGCTCGACGCAGAGGCAGAAACAAGTCGAAACGCGAAAAAGGCGCTCAACAGCAACGAAGCGGGGCTAAGAGGCTACGCAAGCGGGAACCGAGCGGTTCCGATCTATCCCTTATGAGAAAAATGGGTCGAGCATACTCTTTTCCTCGGGACAAGACCAAGAAAATACTTGACCTCGCTCTAAAACATCAGATGCTTATACTGCCGGAGTCTAAACACCCCAAACAAGCAGGCGAAGTCTCACACCCAGACTATTGCTTTTATCACCGAGTGGTAGGGCATCCTCTCGAAGACTGCTTCACCTTCAAGAATTGGGTCGAAGATCGGTATCAGCTTGGCAAGTTCGCTCTGTCCGACAACTGGAGGGTAGCGCCGCCACAGAAGCACGAACTCAAGGCCATGGAAGAAGAACCAGTTCCACATTGGGATTGGAAGCGAATTCGTACTTGTCACGTGATAACGATATCAAAAGAAGAGCCCGAGAACATGGATGACCTTCCCTGGTGCTTTGAAAACAGCAACGACGAGGTAATCTCAGAATTCCCACCAGTACCAAAAGAGCTGGAAGATGGAATCCATACCACTGCAGATAACCTCAAGAAAATTGAGTTGGGAACGGCGAACGATCCGCGACCGACATTCATTAGTGAGCTGCTGTCTGAAGAGAAGATGGCTTCGTTAAAAGACCTGCTTATGCAGCATAAAGATTGCTTCGCATGGAACTATTCCGAAATGCCGGGACTAGATCCAGAAATTGCTGTGCACAAATTGGTAATATCCCCGGACGTCAAGCCGGTCAAGCAGGCACCAAGAAGAATGCGGCTCGAGCTTGAGATGAGCATCAACGCCGAGGTCAAGAAACTGATCGACTCTGTCTTTATTCAAGAGGTCCAGTATCCCGAGTGGATCGCCAACATCGTCCCGGTGATGAAGAAAAATGGGACAGTGCGCATATGCGTAGACTTCCGGGATCTCAATAAAGCCTGCCCGAAGGACGATTTCCCAGTGCCAGTCACCGAACTGATGATAGACAATACGTCCACTCATGAGGTTTTCTCCTTCATGGACGGCTCGTCAGGGTATAATTAGATAAAGATGCACCCCGAAGACCAGAAGCACACCGCTTTTCGGACTCCTTTGGGAATATTCTGTTATAAAGTGATGCCCTTCGGTTTAAAGAACGCCGGTGCCACCTATCAGAGGGCCATGACGAAGATCTTCGATGACCTCATACATGAAATCGTCGAGTGCTATATAGACGATCTCGTGGTTAAAAGCAAATCATACGAGGAACATCTCGAGCATCTGAAGACCGTATTTCAACGCCTTCGACAATACAACTTGAAGATGAACCCTCTCAAGTGTGCATTCGGGGTTTCCTCAGGCAAATTCCTAGGATTCATCGTCCGACACCGAGGTATCGAAATAGATCCGTCAAAGATCAAGGTGATCATGGAAATGCCTCCGCCAAGGACTCTCAAACAGCTGCGGTCTCTCCAAGGGAAGCTCGCGTATATACGGCGGTTTATAGCCAACCTTTCAGGCAAGTGCCGTCTTTACAGCCACCTGATGAAGAAGGGAACCCCGTTCGTCTGGGACCAAAAATGCCAAAGCGCGCTAGACGAGATCAAGCAATACCTGCAGAACCCGCCGGTGTTGGCTGCTCCGGTCAAGGGAAAGCCCTTCATTCTTTATACAACCGCCCTCGAAGGTTCCTTAGGCGCATTATGGGTGCAAGAGAACGACCAAGGGAAGGAAAGAGCACTCTACTACTTAAGTCGAGTTCTACTGGGGGCAGAAAGCAACTACTCCCCCATTGAAAAACACTGCCTGGCATTGATCTTTGCGATAACAAAGCTCAGACACTATGCGTTGGCGCATGAGGTCCGTCTCATTTCGAAGGTGGACCCTCTTAAATATTTAATGTCAAAGGCCATATTGACGGGACGACTCGCTAAATGGGCCCTGCTCTTGATGGAGTTCTCGATAACATATCAACCTCTCAAGGCAGTCAAAGGCCAGGCCATCGCCGACTTCCTCGCTGAGCATCCGATACCCGCCGATTCTCCTCTGAATTGCGATCTTCCAGACGAACATGCGTTTAACGCGATCGACGGTGGTGATACCCGATGGGAGCTTTATTTCGATGAAGCATCTTCCGTAAAGAAGCGCAAACAAAGTACCCCTATAATCAAATCGGGGGTAGGACTCATCTTTGTAACTCCACAAGGAGGGATAACGCGTTTTGCTTTCTCCCTAACAGAGCCGAGGACAAACAATGAAGCCGAATACGAAGCTTTGATAGCAGGCCTCGAGATCGCCATCGACATGGGGATTGAAAACCTCCTCATATATGGAGACTCCCAACTAATCATTAGTCAAGTAAACGGCGACTACCAAACATGCAAGCCAGAGCTGGTGAAGTACGGCGAGAAGGTGCAGCAACTGTTGACCCAAATTCCCTCCTATACTTTGGAAAACATACCGCGCGTGGAAAACAGCAAAGCGAACGCATTGGCCAAACTCGCTAAGGAACTGGCTGATAAGAACCTCGATGACGTAAGAATCGTGGTACAGAGCCGTCGGGTGCTTGCCCCAGCAGAAATATCTCCGGAATTACCCGAAGAAAAGGGAGCGACTGAGCAGATGACCCTGCAAATAAAAGATCGGGAAAATACCGAGGATTGGAGAGAAGTCTTTATAGACTACTTCAAGTACCGTCGAGCGCCCGAAGATGCGTCCTCGAGACATCAGCTTATGAAACGAGCTCTGTCTTTCGCCTTCGTCAATGATACGCTGTACAAGAGGTCATTTGATTCTCTGTGGTTGAGATGTCTGGGACCTGAAGAAGCGAAAAGAGTCGTTCAGGAAGTTCATGACGGAATCTGCGGTTCTCACCAAGCAGGCCCAAAGATGAAGTTGAAGATCAAACGGATGGGCTACTACTGGCCCACGATGATTCAGGACTGCCTCGAATATGCGAAGCAATGCCACTCATGCCAAATCCATGGGGACTTCATCCACCAGCATCCAAATCCGCTACACCCGACAGTGGCTAGCTGGCCATTCGAAATGTGGGGAACTGACATAGTCGGCCCCATCGAACCAGCATCGTCCAGGGGACATCGTTTCATCCTGGCGACGACTGACTACTTCTCCAAATGGGCAGAAGCAGTACCGCTGAGGGAAGTGAAGACGGAGAATATCCTCCATTTTTTCAAGACGCACATCATATATCGGTTTGGAACTCCGCGACGGATCATCTCCGATAACGGGCCAGCTTATAGAAGCCATAAAATCAGTCGCTTCGCGCAACAGCATAATATAGACTGGAGATATTCCTCAGTTTATAATCCGCGAGCTAACGGTCTAGCTGAGGCCTTCAAGAAGACCTTGACAAAGATCATGAAGAAAACGGTGTCCCGAAATAAGAAGGACTGGCACGAGAGACTGCAAGAAGCTCTCTGGGCATATCGAACTACGTTCAAGACAGCCACGAATACAACGCCGTACGCGTTGGTATTCGGTACAGAAGCAGTACTCCCCCTCGAGATAGAGTTACCCTCTCTACGAGTGGCAGTCCATTACGAGCTGACGGACGAAGAAAATGCTCACCTTCGGCTTGAGGAGCTTGATGCCCTTGATGAAACCCTGGTCATAGCACAACAAAATCTGGAGGCCTATAAAGCAAAGATGACGCACTCATATGAAAGATTGACCCGGCCGAGGACATTCCGCCAAGGCGAACTCGTGCTAGTGGTCAAAAGGCCTATGATTCCCAATCGCGCCAAGCGGGGAAAATTCGAGCCAAACTATGAAGGCCCGTACATCATAGACAAGGTCTACCAGGGTGGAGCCTATCTACTCATGGATATGCACGGTGAAAGGCCTTACAGGCCAATAAATGGTCGATTCCTAAAGAAATACTACGCTTAGCGAGTTACTGCCTAGGTCAATGATAGATGACGACGACTATGACCGCTCGCTATCTTCCTAAGCTCAAACTTTATAAGCAGTAGCCAGCCTTTTAATGGAGGACCGAAACGTCCTTAAACTAATGAAGGACCGAAACGTCTTTAAACTACTACCGCAGCATCCTTAGGCTGACGAGATGAATAAAAAAAAAATAAAAAAAAATGAATGATAAAAACGGTATGTCCATAAGCAAAAAGGGTACGGATGAAAACCCGAAAGGGCTCCGTGAGTAAAAACAGAAGGGCTACCAGCGAGTGTTCGTGAAAACCCGAAAGGGCGCGACCTCGTAAAAAAAAGTAAATAAAAATAAAAAGAATAAAAAAAAAGAGGTATGTCCATAAGGAAAAAGGGCACGGATGAAAACCCGAAAGGGCTCCGTGAGTAAAAACAGCAGGACTACCGGCGAGTGTTTGTGAAAACCTGAAAGGGCGCAATCTCGTTGAAGGACACTTACAGGGCCCTCTTGACCTTGTAAGGAGAAACCACCCGCATGAGATCCTTACGACTCACAAGGGAGCAACACACTTAGGGATCCCCACAATTCCTAAGGAGAAAATACACTTGCGAGATCCTCACGACTCGTAAGGAGAACTCTCTTATGGGACCCTCACGGCTCATAAGATTTGAAAGTCTTAAGTTACAGAGACCTAAACCTGTGCTTAAGCAACCCCCACAACCTTCAATATTGCCCTACAAGTGGCTTAATACTGACCCTTGTATACAATCCACGGGCGCGAATAAACATTTCCCTAACCAAGTTTCATCCGTGATTGGAGATATGCGCGCATGATGAACAACCCTTATAAGTCCTTTCGACATACAAGGAGAAAACCCTCTTGTAGAATCCTTACGACTTACAGAGGATCATACACTTAGGAATCCTCATGATTCCTAAGGAGAAAATACACCTACAAGATCCTCACGACTTGTAGGGAGAAATACCTTTGTGAGACCTTTACGGCTCATGAAGTTAAAAGCCTTAGTCGACAGGACCTTAACCCTGTTCGCTAAGCCACCTTTGTTTAACATCGACGGAGGCAAATGATGATTCGCTCCTGACAATATCCCAGTTGTAGCGGTGCTGATGCTGAAATCGGTGTCTAATTTCAGGTTTACGGTGAAAAGCCAGTAGGCCGCACATGCATACGAAATAGCCGAAATGATAGGGCAACTTGCAATAAAAAGCAGCAAGTAAAAACGTATGCATACAAAATAGCCGAAATGATTGGGCAACTCGCAATAAAAAGCAGCGAGTGAAAATAAAATAAATAGCCGAAATGATTGGGCACCGCGAAATATAGCCGAAATGATTGGGCGATCGCGACCTTCGCGATATAAAAGCTGAAATGATAGAGCATCGCGGAAATAAAAAAAATAATAAAACTTTGGCCCTACAGTTGAGATCACATCGATCCATGTATACAATCCAAGGGCGCAAACAAAGAGAGAACCATACTTTCTCAACAGGCTGCGCCAGAAAACGAAGCCAAATCTCGACGGTTCATCCCAATCCCGAAGAAATTAGTGTCTTCGGCAAAATCCTTCGACTCGAGGAAACAAGTGTCCTTGACGAAGAAAATCCTGATTCGCGTCGAATCGCAGAGAAACCAGTGTCTCCGCGGGAAATTCTTGATTCGTTTCAACACCAGGGAAACAAGTGTCCTTGGCAAATACCTCAACTCAGGAAAACTAGCGTCCTTGATGAGAGCCTCCTGATTCGCGTCGGCTCGCAGAGAAACCAGTGTCTCTGCGGGAAATTCCCGATCCGTCTCAACCTCGAAGAAACCAGTGTCTTCGGCAACTCCTTCGACTCAGGGAAACAAGTGTCCTTGACGAAGAAAATCCTGATTCATGTCGACTCGCAGAGAAACCAGTGTCTCCGCGGGAAATTCTCGATTCGTTTCAACACCAGGGAAACAAGTGTCCTTGGCAAATACCTCAATTCAAGGAAACTAGCGTCCTTGATGAGAGCCTCCTGATTCGCGTTGGCTTGCAGAGAAACCAGTGTCTCCGCGGGAAATTCCCGATCCGTCTCAACCTCGAAGAAATCAGTGTCTTCGGCAAGTCCTTTGACTCAGGGAAACAAGTGTCCTTGACGAAGAAAATCCTGATTCGCGTCGACTCGCAGAGAAACCAGTGTCTCCGCGGGAAATTCTCGATTCGTTTCAACACGAGGGAAACAAGTGTCCTTGGCAAATAACTCAACTCAGGGAAACTAACGTGCTTGATGAGAGCCTCCTGATTCACGTCGGCTCGCAGAGAAACCAGTGTCTCCGCGGGAAATTCCCGATCTGTCTCAACCTTGAAGAAATCAGTGTCTTCGGCAAATCCTTCGACTCAGGGAAACAAGTGTCCTTGACGAAGAAAATCCTGATTCGCGTCGACTCGCAGAGAAACCAGTGTCTCCGCGGGAAATTCTCGATTCGTTTCAACACCAGGGAAACAAGTGTCCTTGGCAAATACCTCAATTCAGGGAAACTAGCGTCCTTGATGAGAGCCTCCTGACTCGCGTCGGCTCGCAGAGAAATCAGTGTCTCCGCGGGAAATTCCCGATTCGTCTCAAATTGCAAGATGAAGCCTCAGGCAGCAGGGATAAAAAAAAACTTGTTTCCTGAGCAATGAGACCCTGCAAGTCGGTCTAAAACGGTCTCTTGCATACTATTCACGGGTTTTACTCTCCAAAGTCGAATTTCGACAAGGAGGGAAACAACCGCTTACGGGTCCTCTCGACTCGTAAGAGGGGAAAATTCTCTTATAAGATCCTTACGACTTATAAGAGAAAACGCGCTTAGGAATCCTCACGATTCCTAAGGAGAAAATACACCTACGAGATCCTCTCGATCCGTAGGGAGAAAAGTCTCTATGAGACCCTCACGGCTCATAGAGTTGAAAAGTCTTAGGCAGCAAATCTGAACCTGCGGCCTAAGCCATCGCTATCTCCCAGAGAAATCTAGATGCTTACTCTATTATCGGTCAAATGTGTTTATCAAGACAGCATGCTGATAATAAGAGAAAGGAAAAAGCAAAAGAGCATACAAGACATTGCAAAGAAAAATGTGTATCTTTATTGAATGTAATCAAGTACAATGTGAAGCGTACAAAAGAATAAAGAATGGATACATATTATATAAAAAGAAAAATTTTACGAGTATGTAGATACAAGGGGAATCACTGGGAAGGAAGCGTCTTGCATAACTCTAGCAATTGTTCGCGCACCTCCTTCCACATTTTCTCTTGATCGGCCACCACCGCCAGATCTGCCTCCACTTGATCCCGCTGCTGCAAGACAGATGCAAGCTGCTCCCTAACGGCCTGATGAGCAGCTTCGCGGCCTGGGGTCTCATGCTCGGCGACATCAAGCTTTCGCTTCAAGTTTAGCCCATGAGAGATGCGTTCCAGGAGGCCCTCAAAGATAGCCTTCACTTGAGCAGCATTCGCCTCGACCTCAGCACGCAGACGAGCCGTCTCGCTCAAGGTCTCTTGGCATTCTTTCAGCCTTAAAGCCGCTTCTTGTTCCAAGTGGTGGACGTAAGAAGCGCTTTGCTCGATCCATGCTGCTCTTTCATTGCTTACGGCTAAGGTCTCGGGGGCGGGACGCATCGACTCCAGCTGATGCAGGCGAGCCTCGATCTCCCTGCAATGGTTAACCCAAGATGCGATGATGTTTTCGTCATGGAAATTCACGAGTATCACCAGTATCAGGTTAACCGCCGTAGCGAAATCCGCAGCAGACGTAGGAGTCTCGACGTCGAGCTCCTCAATGTATTCGCTCAACATACGCAAACTGTTCGCGGCGCCTTTCGAAGACGGACGTCTCAGGAAAGGACCTGCCGGCATTGTGATGCGAGGCTCGAAGGGCGCCGAGACCGGAACGACAGCTAAAAAAAAAGATATGATCAGATAACAGTTCAAGAGATAAGAAAAAAGGGGGAGTTATCAATGCGATAGTTGCTGTACCAGCTGCGGCAGATGGTAAGGCTCGAAGGGTCGGTGGCGCGGCCGATCTTTCATCCCCTCCTTCAATTTGTAGCACTACAGTCGGGACAAAAAAAAGTTAGAAGTAATTCCATCAATGAAAAAGAAAGATATCAATGGGAAACCATACTCACCAGCGCCACCAGAGGAAGAAGCGAATTCAGATGGGAAGGAGAAGTGTGGGAGCAACACTTGATAGAGATGATCAAAAAGCACTCCTGAAAAGACACAGCAGTACGACTTTAGTATATAAATTAGGCGGCTGAAAGACGAAACTAATGGGTTGCAAATCCATACCTTCCAACATCTTCGATGGTATAAGAGAGGGCTGAGAAGTGGCCACCGCCAAGGCAGTAGTTGACGGCGCTCCCTCGAGCAGTGGAGCATCGGCGCTGGCCGCACCTGCGTTAAAAAAAAACAAGGGTAAACCTATCAGAAGCGATTGCAAGATAAAAAAAGGGGGGACGGTAATCCGAAATTTACCTGATGAGCCTCCAGCCGAGACAGAGGCGTCTCCCTCCTCCATCGACATAAGACCACCACCCGTGGCCTCATCCCCAGACTCCACGGGGGCCGTTGTCATGCTTGTGAAGCCAGGTGACGGCGGAGGGCCATAGGCGGGGAGAGCTATGACCGGAGCATTGCCAGACTCCTGAGAAAGAGCGGTTGGCTCGTCCTTAGGAATCATATCTACCTCACCCGCTACCCCCTCGGGCTCAGCAGTCACGGTTGTCTCATCCACCTTCACCACGAGGTCATCGGTCTCAGGCACTCCGCCCGCTGCTATCTCGGGCTCGGCGTCAACCACTTGCTCAAGCATAGTGGACATGACCAGTTCGTCAGCCACTATCTCGGGCCCAGCAATCCCAGCTGTGTCATCCGTCATCGGCTCGGGCTCGACCAATGCCACTTCCCTTAGCCCCTCAGGTTCGACAGTCTCCGCCTCCCCCTCGGTTGGGCTTGGCCTTGCAGGGTAGAACATATAAGAACCGACAGCTTTATAAGTCTTACAACAAAATTCTGAAAGAAGTATTACCTGAGGTGGACTTGTCGTTAGCCTCCCTACTGGTGCGAATCGCCTGTCTATGAGCTGTAGACAGGACGACCGGGGGCTCTTCTGACGGAGTATCGGCACGAGGAACGGTGCTTGGGCCCGCTCCAATGGCCAAGGCAGCCCTGCGTGCCTTTGATTCGCGCCTCGACCGCTTCCTTTCATCCCAGGCTGTCACGATGGAACTCTTCGACGCTTCCTTAATCGAGGCGTCGTCGTCCTCGTTCAGAGATGCCTCCAGAGCCTTTAAGGCATCTCTCATCGGCTCTTTAAGACGGACCTCCCGCGGTAGCCCTGAGGAAGTAGGAACATCGGCAGCTGACAGAATATCTGCGTCACTTGGCGGGAACGGCATTGAGGTTCCTGCGATAAAAAGGGAGAGGTTAGATCGACCATAACACAAAGAAAATGAAAACTTGATAAATTGAAACTTACTAAGGCCTAAAGACGCTATAAGGCGTTCCTCCTCTTGGAAGGTCTTGAGGGAAGCGGCAATGGCTTCTTCAGTGGTGATGCCTGTTGGAAAAAAAGAAGGAAAAATGTTAGTCAAAAGTAATAATAAAGATATGATGCAATAGAAAATGCGACTAGTGGTTACCTGATTCCGCAAGCTTGGCCAGCCACGCGTCGCGCCTCGCCAACCGCTCCGAAGCTTCGAGGGCGGCCTCCAAATCCGTGTCATCCGACGGCACGACTAATCCCTCGTTAGTCCCATATTCACTCAGGCCCTCACCGTAGGGAGCGTGGGGTTCCTGACCGAACGCGACGTCAGCAGCGAAGAGCGACTTCTTTTTCTTCTTCTGCCCACCAACCCTAGGTGCACCCGGAATCGACTTGCGCTTTGCAGACACCTTGGGGCGGCGGATCCCGATGTCCGCACCCACGCCAGACTCCGGCGAGGCTACAACCACTATCTCTACTGGAGCACAGGGCGCTGGTAGTGCATTCGCGATATCGGGGAGCGGCAATCCATGTGGAGGACTTTACGCACGCGATGGTCCGGCTCTGGCATCTTTTAGAGGGGGAACTACCGGGGTCCTTGGCACTAAAGGAGCGTTACGGTCGCTACCTGGAGGCTCACCCTTACGGTCGACCAGCAATCGCCTTTCCTCTTTTATGACGGCTCCCGTCGAATGACTGTACCATTCTGTATATACCTTGAGGAGTCGTGGGGTGCAAGCCAGTTCACTGATAAAGAAGTGGGAGCCCGTGTTTAGATGCATGAAATGATGCAGCGCGCTCTCCATCCCTTCTTCGGTCACAGCAGGTTCCGAAAGGAAGGCCTCCAATGGTACCCCTTAATTGTAGCTCAGTTGTTGGGCGAAGCGATGCGGGTTGTACCTCATGAAAATCGCCGCACCGTTCTGCCTGAACACCAGGAAGCCCGGTCTAATAGAATATAAGTGAAGGGTCTCCCGGGCCGTCAGAACCGAGGCTCCATCTTTGAAAGTGTCCTGCAATGGCCGCACCGCAGTGGTAGACGTCTTTCCAATAGTTAACACCTTGTCGACGAAAGACACCCCGTCTCCAACGGTGTGGGGGCGAAGGAGTAAACCCCTGGCATTCCGTAGCGATAGAGTCACAATTGATGCTCCAATCAACTGTATGATGCGAGGGAAGATGCACCTGTCATAGAACGAGGGCCTTTTATGCATGCCGAAAACACCCGATGTATGTAGCTCGAGCCACGATACGAAGTAGTGCATCGGGAAGATCACGTGCATTACCCCAAGCTGATTAGCATCCGCCGTTCGACTGAGGCCATGATACAAGTGTGCCAAGCCGGCGATCCCAACGGCCACCTTTACCCCGATGGTCATCCGGTGAGCTGGGTAAAAGACAGAGGGCCGCATATGGCGAGAATGCATCGGGAGCGCAAACCAACTCAGCCATAGCCCAAGAAATCCTAAAAAGAAGGCCTCCTCGTCCATCTCGGGGGCTGCAACTTCCACAAAAGACATGGTCGGGGAGTTAGGAAGGAAAAAACCCTTTTGGTCTATTTCCTTCGCCGGTAGGTTATCCAAACCTAGACCGAAAGGGTCCTCAAGGGTGGCAAACTTGGCAGCTTCTGCCGAGAGGACGCTTGGGTGAAGGAACCGAGCGATGAAATCCTCAAAGCTAACTCCGCGACTCCTACGCTCAATGAAAAGGGCCTCATAGATGTTCAACACTTTGATCAAACTTGGGAATTGGTGTTGAACAGCATTCTCCGGCGTGAGGCCCCTTACCGCCGGCTTAGCACCGAAGACATACTCGTCTGTCGGAAGCAACTCCTCATAGTGCTCCCCTATAACCGGTAGACCGGAGACCTCTGTGAACTCCTCCAGAGAAATTGACACTTCCCGATCCATTGCGAGGAAAGTGTGAGTGGGAATGTTCCACTGCTCCAAGAAAGCCTTAAACCGCCAGGTGGGAAGCGTGGGATACTGGAATAGAGAGACGTAGACCGCAGTGTACAACCCTAACCTTATCAACTACGACTTCTTCGTCGACAGGATATACCGAGCCCACGGCAAATAGCCGATCGGGTGGTGGGGGATCAGACCTATGTTATATGATTGCCCCCAAGGTTGCGCCTCGCCTTGACAGATACGGCGTCCCACGATATCCAAAACCATATATAGGACGCTGAACCGGAATCTCATCTATGACAGGATAAAGAAAGCCCTTCGAAGTCCAATCAACCATCTCCACGGCATAGTGCACCGGGGGTGGGCTGGCGTAATGAATCGCCATGATGGGTTCTGACGGTACTGCGCATGTGAAGCTCCGTCGACCCATGATAATCTGATTATACCACGACCCCCAAAGGTGGAGACTCTTATATTCCGGGCCGTGGTCTCTGATCATGGCTAGGACTTCGCGGTCTAAAGGCGCTTCAGGAAACCCTTCCTCCGAGCGAGCGAACGGGAATGAAGTATCGAGAGACATGATCGCTGCAAGTGAACAAAATCAGCCGTTAGTGTTGCAATTCCAACGCTTGGGGTTTTAAAAAAACTTTTAAATTAAAAATTAATTAAAATTAAATTAAAATTAATTACACCATTTTGCAGTGCAGTGGGTAGGAGACCAAGGGGGGACCCACAAAATCTGGACGACAATACGTCAGTTAATAAGATAACCCCATCATTGGATGAGATTGTCAGTTGGTCCCCAAGAGAATATTCCCATTAATAATAAAAAAAATCCCTAAAGACAAGGAGAAAATCTCCTCTTTCAGAGAAAAACTCTGTCACAGAGTGACACTTGTCAAACTCTGGTCTCAGGGGAATAAGATTCTTTGAAAGAGCTTAGCTCTGTAATAATAAAAAAAATTCATCATAGAATTTTTTTTAATTCCTAAAAAAGTTGAAGTTCTGGGATCTTAAAGATCCATATAAAAAAATCTCTTAAGAGTTCATCATCAGAAGATCAGGGATCTATATTCTGTCAATATGAGCAAAACTCTGTTCATGGGCTAAGAAACCCTGAAACAAATTCTTGAGAGCAAAGCTCTGTTTATGAAACCCCAAAGGGGATTTCTTTAGATCAAAAGATCTATGAGAGCAAAGCTCTGTTGGCTAAGAATAATTAAAATTAATTTAATTTAAAATTAATTATTACCTAAAGTTTTCTAACTTTGGGAAATGAGAGCAAAGCTCTAGAGTCTGAAAGCAAGAGTAAAGCTCTGAAGTTTTTAAGCAAGAGCAAAGCTCTGTAAATCAAAATCTAGAAAATGGTGAAGATTTTCTAAGGGCCAGGGGTCCTATTTATAAGGCGCTTGCGTCCCTTCAGCTCATCCGTTGATCCAACGGTCAGGATCTTGCCACCGCTGCACTCACGTGCGCGCCACGTGAGCGCAACGGTGGGGGGGGCATTTGTTTTCCCCAATCAGAGCAAATCTCTGTTTGAATTTCAAAATTCAAAATTCGAAGCAATGCTTCAGATTCTTTGCACTGCGCGCAACGCGCCACGTGTCAAAAGCTGATACATCAGCGCAGCGCCCAAAGCAGCGCGCCCAATCAGAACAAAGCACTATTTAAAACAAAATTAAAGGAAGCAACGCTTCAGTTGCGCAAGCGCTGCGCTGCGCGACACGTGTTAGCGCAGGTGCGCAAGCGCAGATGCGCTACGCCGTGCGCTGTGCGGTGCGCTGCGCGACACGTGTCAGCGCAGGTGCGCAAGCGCAGTTGCGCTGCGCCGTGCGCTGCGCGACATGTGTCATGCACTGGGGCGTTTGCGCCAAACAGAATTAAATTCTAGCAAGATTTTTCTGTTCTTGTTAAAACAAGAAAATTGCCTTCTGTAAAACAGAAGCCCTTGGATCAAAGATCCAACGGTGGGGAAAATTCCCTAAATCACTCAGAGAAAAATCTTTTTAACAAATTTACGGGCACTATATAAAGGCCCCTAGACCCAAATCAAAATCATAAACATCATCATTGAGAACTCTGAAAAATTGGAGAGAATTCCTCAAGAACAAAAAAGGTAAAAACCTTTAGAAAAAAGAGAAAACTCTCTTATGAACAGATTATTGATCTGAGAACAAGATCAATGATCTTCAATAAAAAGAAAAATAAATAATAATAAGTGCTTTGTACTTTTTTATGAACCACTGGTTCCCTGAAATAAGAAAAACAAGAGAAACTTGTTTTCTTTGATCTAAATTAGATCAAGAAAACAAACAGTGCTTTGCACTTTTTTGTGAACCATTGGTTCTGGAATCTAAAAGATTCTCAAGTTAATAGTGCCTTGCACTTGCAAAACTGCACTGTTGCGCTCTTGGGTTGGCGCAAGCCACCAGAGAGCGCCACGTGTCAGCATCTGAACCACTTGCACTATGCGCTTTTGAAATAGAACCTTGCTCTCTGAAACTGGCGCAACTCACCAGAGCACGCCACGTGTCAGCATCGCAAGCGCAGCGCACTGCGCTTGCGTGACACGTGTCATCACCGCAAGCACTTGCGCTCAGTGATTGGCGCAAAGCGCCTGACAAATGCAATGCATTTCTTTTACTAAAGGGCCAGGCCCAACTCAGAGGGGCCTAGTAGGCCAAATTAAATTGCAATGCAATAAAATGGGCAGAGCCCAAACAACATTGATGCTCTGCATCATTTATAAAAGGGCATAGCCCAAACAAAATTGAAAATGCAATAAAAAGGGCAGAGCCCAAACAAAACTGATGCTCTGCATCATTTATAAATGGGCATAGCCCAGACAAAATAAATAATGTAATGCATTATTAAAAAGGGGCCAAGCCCTAGCACAGGCCTAATAGGCCAAAAATAAATAAAAGCGTTGAACTGGACTTAGCCCAATCATGGCCGTAAGTCCTCAAATTAAATTGACTGAGCGCAGCTGCCCTCTTAAAAATCAATTTACATCCGGTTCGAGGGTACATCTCCGAACTCCTTTGACTCCTATCGTTGTAATCCTTCAACGATGTCAGAGAGGTGACGGGTCCCGACAACCACACATCAACACGGACTGTAGGGTCCGTAAACTCATGGACTTAAGCGTCCTTAAACTAAAATACGGATTGTGGGATCCTTAAACCCGCGGACTTATGCGTCCTTAAACTAAAACACGGACTGTGGGGTCCTTAAACCCACGGACCGCAACGTCCTTAAACTACCTATGTACCACCATGTCCCTAAACTGGAATATGGACCGCAACGTCCTTAAACTACTTATTGACCGCAACATCATTAAACTAAACAATGGAGCTCCCAAATGCTCTTTTGTCGGATCTAAACGATCCCGTTAAGTCGATCTTAGTCTCAAATCAGACTAACGTATCCTTAACAAACGTTTAAGTCGATCTTAGCCTAAAAATGGCTAACGTATCCTTAAACTAAAACACCAAACCCAAATCTAAGTAAATACGGATTTGGACTAATCCACGTCCTACGGGCGACGGCATCACTTAGTCTCCGTATACAATCCACGGGCAATCACAAACAAAACAAACACACACGACACGAAGTGAAATTCTGGAGAAGGAGAAAATTGTTAACGCGACGCGGTAGCGTAATTAACTGCAGGGGCTTGCGCCTGCAGGGAAAAGTGTCCCCACAATCAAAAAACCCCTCAAGCGAGGGGGAATCTGACGAAGTTTGCTACATCGGCCGCATCCGTCTAAACCTCCGATACACGGTGCCATAAATCAACTGGCATCTTCGGAGAAGTGGACGGATAAAACCATATAGCATCTGCCCCGAATCTCAAGTAAGACGTCCCCATGTCTTGGCCGCCGTTCGGAGGGGAACAGTATTTATCTATAATATTGATTTATTTGAAGTTCATGATATTTTAGTGTAAGATTTATTCTTGTGATTTTTAGAAAAAGGTGGAATATTTACATTATATTAAAATAGGTATTTTAAGAATAAATATACATATATTTATAAAAAAATAATTTTAATAAATATTTTATATTCCAAAAGTCTCATTTTCTTAAGATTTCGTATTTTAAACCTTTCGAGACCGAATGCTCCTTGCGGAGGTCTGAATCTTGCACTACTAAGCCCGATGGTGTGCGATAATCCGCACCATCCCGAACGGGTTCCCCAAAAATTGGTTGTAACGGCGCTTTGCAAAGATTGTAAAATACTAATCCTTTAAAAAATGGTTTTATAAAGTTAAAGGTATTTATTTGTAAAGATGTCGATTTCTCGTATTCTAGGTCAAGTTGTGAGATACCTCAAATCGCCTCTTCATCGCCAATTGTGGTCAGGTAAGTACAAGTGAAGAAAGGAGGGATCCGCTCACGAATCACCGTGAGACGGGCCTTTTAAAGTTACCTTTCTCTCTTGTCTAGCCTAGATACCACAAAGTCAGGTTTAGATAAACGACTGATGTCCACAACCTTACTATGTCCTAATGAAGGCGACGGTCCTTAATTGACTGAGTCTAGATATTTTTTATTAGTTCCAAAAGTTATTTATTTATAAAGATGTATCAAAATTGGTTTTTATTACGTAAAGGGTATTTAAATGAAATTGTTTTATTTTCCGTATTCTAAGTTCTCGAGGTAGCGTGTTATGTTTGCATATGAGTATGTGAGGAGGTAGGTCATTACCTCGTGATCTACTTAAAGGTATAGCAATTTTAATAGGGTTAAAGGCATATTGAAACAATGTGGTATTTAAGTGAAAATACGGTAAAATGGAAATAACTATCATTTTATGAATTTAAGTTTGATCAATCTAGTTGTTTAGTGTTTAATAGTCAACATGATAGTGTTTAAACATAATTGAAATAATGAGAAGTGAAGTTTATAAGAAAACCGAATCGAAAATCGGATTTGTGCCGATTCCGTCGGGTCTTGTAATTCCGTATTTTTTTAGAAAGAAAAGAAAGTTAGAATGGGGACTTACGGTTTTGGACAACACTAGAGAGTGAGAGGGAAGTAGAGGGTTCGCCGGTGCATCGATTCGTCGCCAAGAGTTCCTAACACGATCACCGAAAGTTCGCCGTCGATTTCGTCGGAGCTTCGCCTTTCGCTCGTTTTCAAAGTACACAAGGTTTTCTTGAGATTTTGAGAGAGTGGGCTCAGAATTTTGGGATGAGAGGGTAGGAGGTAGGGGTGTATTTATAGGGTTAGGCTAGGGTTAGGGTAGGTGTAGGGTTTTTAATTAAAAAATGTAAAAATAATAGGAAAATGTATTAAAAAATGTAGTAAATAGGTGTTAATGGGCTCTCTGGAGGTGGTCTGAAGAATTAAAGTATGCAGTGAGGTAGGGTTAGCCCAAAGGACAACTTTTCTCTGTTGATGACTCGGCCGTCCGGCCGAGTCAGGCCGGCGGCGCCGGCCCGAGTCGGGCCTAGTCAGGCGCTTGGGAGGTAGGGGGTCGCCGAGGGTAGCTACTGGAACATTTAACTTTTCATGGATAGTGAGGTTTTTGTGAGAAAACACGTGTTGACTGTTGGTATTCCAGAAATTTTAAAACAAAATAATATTAAAAATAATGTGCGGTATGAGATTTGAACTCTGGTGGCTTGGTTCAGCAGTGCAAGGTATTACCAATGAGCTACAAGCTTCTTCTTGTAATTATGGAGTGAAATAAATACTTAAAGAGATATCAGCAACATTAAATACTCCAAGTATACTTTGAATTTAAATCAATTCTTTGTACATTAAAAATGGAGTTGTTACAACATAATAAGATCGTGATAGAGAAAATTCTCTGCCCGTGCGATAGATGTGGGAATAAGTACTGGCAGAAAGTGGAATTTGCAGAGCTTCATATCGTTAAACATAGTTTTATTAGACTTTATACAACTTGGCTATATCACGGGGAAGGAGAAGAACACAGTAATGCGGCAGAAGAAGAAGGAGAAGACAATAATGCAGCAAGAGAAGAAGGAGAAGACGGTAATGCGGCAGAAGAAGAAGACGGTAATTTCTTTCCATTAGAAGAAATGAAGGATATGGTAGAGGCTGCCCTAGGTGAATCTATTCATACCGAAAATGACATTCCTTCCGGTCAAGGACCGCATACGGATAAGTATGAAAATTTCATGAATGATGCTAGAAAACCAATTTATGAGAATGCAAAGTATTCCACTCTCTCATGGTTTGTCCAACTTTTCCAGATTAAGTGTCTAAATGGATGGAGCAACAAGTCATTCACAATACTTCTTTCATTCTTGAAAGATTCTATGCCTCCGGAAAATAACGTGCCCGACAACTGGTACGGAGCCCAGAAGATGATGTCTGATTTGGGTCTGAAGTGTGAGAAGATTCAAGTATATCCTAAAAATTGTGTGTTGTACCGGAAAGAGAATTCAGATTTGAAAGAGTGTCTAACATGCGGAGAGGCCAGGTATAAGACGAAAGATTCTGATAAGAAGCCCGATATACCTGTCAAGATAGCACGATATTTTCCCATAACACAGAGGCTGTAGAGGTTATTCAGATGTAAGAAAACAGCCGAGATAATGATTTGGCATCATCGTGCTCCTCCAAGTGAAGATGGAAAAATGAGTCATCCAAGAGATTCACCGGCATGGATGGATTTCGATAGGAGGCACGCAATATTCAGTAGCGATTCTCGCAATGTCAGGCTCGGACTGGCAAGTGATGGTTTCTGCCCATTCAACTATATGGCTGGAAGCCACAGCACATGGCCCATTGTAATGATAGTTTATAATCTGTCGCCTTTGTTGGGTATGGACCAATCATACTTTATGATGCCTTTTCTTATCGACGGACCAAACTCACCAGGAAACAATATCGACGTTTATCTCTGACCTCTGATCGAGAAGTTAAAATCTTTATTCATTAATGGTGTAGAGACTTACGATGCAAACATAAATACAACCTTCATACTGCGTGCGGTTTTAATGTGGACAATTAATGACTTTCCTGCGTATGGAATGCTATCAGGTTGGTCCGTACATGGTCACAAAGCATGTCCTTATTGCCATCAACATAAAACATCGAAATTCTTGAATTTTAGGAATGCGGGTGGCACTGGTGGACGGTTCGTATCCGGTCCTTTCTTCATTCCGGGTATGCTAGCAGGAAGGTTTGTTTTTGCGGCCATCGACGGTTCCTGCCTCTAGACCACCTGTACAGGTTAGACGCTGTTCACTTTGATGGTCATCAAGAGCTTCTTGGACCTCCAGCTCCATTGTCCGGAGAGGACGTGACTGCTCAGTGGGATGGTTACAATAATGTGACCTTCGGGATGGATCCGACAAAACAGGTCAAACCACCATTCTGGAACAAGTTAAGCATTTTTTTCGAGCTTCCGTACTGATCAACAAATTTAGTGCATCATTGTCTAGACGTCATGCACATAGAGAAGGGAGTATCCGAGCACGTACTCAACTTGTTTCTTTGTAAAGACGGGAAATCGAAAAACAACCTCAATGCTCGGATGGATCTACATGACTGGGAAATTAGAAGTGAATTGCATCCTAAACCGGTAGCGGGTAAACCATGTAAGTTTGTACTTTCCAATGCCGCTTATCATATGTTACAACCGGAGAAGAAAAGATTCCTGCAGGTGTTGCATGATTTGAAAGTTCCTACAGCTTTCTCAGGATCATTCAGCAAGAAGATAAAAATTGTGAAAGGCAAGATCGATAGGCTGAAAAGTCATGATCACCATGTTATTTTGGATACTTAAATTGTATACTCGGCATCCAATATCCCGGACGATCAGAACCCTTTTATATATTTCAGTGTACTTGGTACGATACACGAACCGATACGGATAAGTGGAGAAGCAATCTCGGGACTTGGAAAGATGAATATGGATTGAACAGTATGAACACACTTCGATTTTACGGTCAGGAAGATCCGTTTATCTTTCCGAACCAAGCGTTCCAAGTATACTACTCACAGTGTTTGAAGCATCCGGGATGGAGTGTCGTAAGCCGTTGGAAACTCAGAGATGTTTACGATGTCCCAGAATTCGATGATAGCGATGAGGATGAAGAAGAGAGAAGACTTAGAGTGCTCCGACAGTCTGTTTTGAAAGACGGGTTGTCTTCGGCTGATCATGATGTTACGTGGGTTAGAAATGATATGGATGATGAAATCCAAGTAGATATGTCTAATGCGTCCACGAAAAGAAAAAGATTATCAGTAATGTTATATTATTACTTCATATTTTACGATCTATACATATATAGCATGCATATGTAATGATTGTCTAATGCGTCCACGAACCGTTTTATCTAGATTTGATGACGACGACGAGAGCAGCGAGGGGCGGCAAGAGCTCCAGCCGTGGCACCGGCAGAGGCAGAGGCAGAGGCAGAGGCAGAGCGGTTCTGCCTCCCGGAGAGCTGCGTAGGGAGCTTCAGAGGGCCGATCTTGCACCCCGATCTGAGACCCCTTCGGATGCCTCCTTCCGTATGGACTTTGCCACACCTCCAGATATATTGCACGCATATTCATTTTGAATGTAATATTATAGATATACATGCATATTCATGTCAAAATTACTTACATAGTCAATATTTTATTGTCTAGTTGGTGGTGGTGCGTCCACATCAGGGACACTCCCGCACCTCCAGGTATGTTGCACGCATATTCATTTTGAATGTAATATTATAGATATACATGCATATTCATGTCAAAATTACTTGCATAGTCAATGTTTGATTGTCTAACTGTTGGTGCGTCCACATCAGGGACAGAGGCCACCCTCGCACCTCCAGGTATATTTATATATCATATAGTGCATGTATATCGATTTAGAATGCTATATCATAAATATACATACATTCCTTTTGCTCTTACGTACTTACAACAGGGGCAGAGCCCACCACCGCACCTGCGGGTATGTTTATATATCCTATAGTGTATACATGTTGATTTAGAATGTTATATTATTTATATACGCATTCTTTTTGCAATTACTTATATAGTCAATGTTTGATTGTCTAATTATAAGTGCTGCGTCCACGTCTGGTGCAGGGGACACTCCCGACACTTCCATACCCTTCGCTCAGTCTGCAGGTTTGTATGAATAAATATAAAATATTTATTCATTTTACATATCTTTTAAGAATAAACATGAACTTCATGTAATTTTATCGATATTTATTTTCTAGTTGGAGGGGATGCGTCCACGTCTGGGTCACCGGCTGTTCCTCACCGGACGAACTATCGTCCCGCTCGTGCAGCTGCCTGGGCCCAGGCTCGTGCTTCTGTCGTCGAAGGTATATATCACATTTCAATTTTCGTTAAACCTTGATTTCTTAATACCACTTTGTCTTAATATTGATTGTCTTGATATTTCTTGTAGACGCAGGGCATCCCCATCCCGAGAGGGGGACTCGAGGCCCGAATCAGTCCCACAGGGTGAGGCCCGACAGAGCTAGGGGAGAGGCATCATTCCCCCTCTTCTTTACTCCTGATTATCGCTATACCGGCGATTATGCCGAGAGGTTCAGCTGGTATATGGGGGATGAGAGCCGCCTCGTGAAGAAGTATCCACTTCACGTTGAGTGGGGCGACCAGCACCAGCGCTCATTCGCCCTCTTCTGGGATCAGGCTCGGGTATTAATATATATTTTCATTTGATTTATCCAATATATTTATTATTAACACTTGCAATTTAATAACATTGTTTTTTTGTATTTGCAGTTGGATTACGATTTTCAGCCTGTACTCGACCCTGATCATCCTGGGAGGGTGCTCGATCTTCACGCTCTGTACCATGGCCTGATGAAGAATATGCAATCGAAGGTCCGATACAATAGGAACGAGATGAAAATCGACTGCTATTCCCTGTAGATGGCGACCCCCGAGGCAGAGAGCGGCCCTCCTACATACTCCGGCCTTTGCGAGGGTCAACGTAGATACATGGCCTCTATTGTGCCAATATTTCGATTCTTAGCGCAAACGGGCATGTATTTTAAATGTAATTCATTATTTAGTGTATAATTTATTTTTTTGTGTTGCTTAATTAGAAAACTAAATCTGAACGTGTTGTACAGAAACAGGCCGATCAAAATAAAGAGAATAAGAAGTTGGCGAAGAGGGGTCGCCCCACTTATACAGGTGGCTCGAGGAATATTACTCGTGCCATAGATTCATCGGTAAATTACAATAGACCTACTGTGATATAATGTAATATTAAGTGTTATTTTCTAATATATGTAATTTTTTTGCGAATTGCAGAGAGCTCAGACTCTGGCGCAGGGTGGTACACCGAGCGTGCTGTCCGCGTATCTTGCCGTCTACGGCACCTCGACAGATCCCGTCATAGGCGAGCTTCGATACCCCGGCACCGCTACCCAGGAGTATTGCGTAAGTGTTAATATTTATTCAACCCCTATTTGAAATTTTTGTTTTGAAAAGTTCAAATTTAAATAATATACTTATATTTTATTGGTTAATGTGGGTGTAGGAACGGGTGGTTGAGCAGGCGGAGGCATTGGGGATCGATTTTACTGGACAGAACGATCCGATGCTGCTGACCCCAGTCCTAAACGCCGCACACGGAGGGCACTACGGAGGTTGGGAGAAAGGCTGAGGACTGGGTCCTAGCAGGGCCTATATGAGGTTGGACTCCACTCCGGCGATTACTTCCTCTATCTCCCGTAAGCGACGTCTAGAGCAAGAACTTGACACCTTGAAGGCCACCGTCCAGGAGTTGAAGGAGATGATGGTATGTATACTACTTAATAGTACAATATTATGTCATATTATAGATAGGAACATATCCAATATTAGTACGTAGCCTAAGCTTATTTGGTTGTAGACTTAGCTTTGATTAATCATACATACATAGAACTGTCTAATTAAAATAAACTACAGTTTTCCAAACTAGATATCCAAACGAGGCCTAAGTCCCTAAGTATTCATAGATTGGGGTTTGGCAATAAACCGATAATGATACGAATTCGACTAATACACAGTTCTTACTCTTTTATTACACGCAAAACTGAACAGACGCGACTGGGTACTTCGGCTGAGGCTCCACATGCATCTCCTTCGGCTGCGGCTCCGCAAACATCTACCTCGGCTGCGGTTGCGCAGACCATTCCTACAGCTCCACAGCCCGCTCAGACTCCCGCAGGTACGGCTCCGCAAGCCACTACCTCGGCTGCGGTTGCGCAGACCACTCCTACAGCTCCACAACTGTAACAATTCCATTTTTAGTGTACATAAATTTGATTTAAATTTAAAGTATACTTGGAGTATTTAATATTGTTGTTACCACTTTAAGTATTTATCTCACACCATAATTACAAGAAGGAGCTTGTAGCTCATTGGTAATACCTTGCATTGCTGAACCAAGTCACTAGAGTTCAAATTCCATGCCCCACATTATTTTTAATATTTATTTTGTTTTAAATTTTATAGAAGTCCAACAGTCAACACGTGATAACTCCAAATTTTCCCACTACCCATGAAAAACTGAATATACCAGAGCCTATATCAGGCGACCCCCCACATTCTGAGCCCCTGACTCAGCCGAGTCGGCCGGCGGACCGGCCGACACGGACCGGCGCCGCCGGCCGGACTCGGCCGGTCAGCCGAGTCGTCAACACCAAAAGTGTGACTTTTCCCCTTCCCAACTCCCCTGCATACTTTAAATGTTCGGATCGTTTCCAGGGAGTCCAATAACACCCATTTACTCCATTTTTAATGTTTTTTCCTACATTTTTACATTTTTTTTATTTAAAACCCTTCATCTACCCTAACCCTAGCCTAACTCTATAAATATCACCCCTATCCTCTACCCTCTAACCCTAAAATTCTGAGCCAACTCTCTAAAATTTCCAAGAAACTTGTGTACTTTGAAAACGAGCACGAAGCGAAGCTACGGCGAAATTCCCGGCGAACTTCCGGCGATCGTTCGAGGAGCTCTCGGCGACGAAGCGATGTACCGGTGATTTCTCTCCTTCCATCTCACTCTCGTTATTGTCCAAAACCCGTAAGTCCTATTTCTAACTTCTTTTCCATTCTAAAAATACGGATTTATAAAACCCGACGGAATCGGAACAAATCCGATTTCCGATTCGGTTTTCTTATAAAACTTCACTTCTCGTTAATACAATTATACTTAAACTCCCTCATATTGACTATTAAACACTAATCAACCAAATTGATCAAGTTTCATTTCATAAAATGATGGCTATTTCATTTTATCGTATTTTTCATTTAAATACCACATTGTTTCAATTATATCTTTAAACCATTAAACTTGTTATACCTTTAAGTAAATCACGAGGTAATGACCTACCTCCTCACACACTCATATGAAATATAGCACGATACCCTCGGGAACATAGAATACGGGAAATCGAAATCTTTACAAATAAATAACTTTTGAGCTAATAATAAAAATATCTAGACTCAGCCAATTAAGGACTGTCGCGATCATTAGGACATAGGAAGGTTGTGGGCATTCAGTCGTTTATCTAAACCTGACTTTGTGGTGCCTAGGCTAGACAAGTGAGAAAGGTAATTTTAAAAGGCCCGTCTCACGGTGACTTGCGAGCGGATCCCTCCTTTCTTCACTTGTACTTACTTGGGCACAATTGGCGGTGAAGAGGCGATTTGAGGGATACCTCACAACTTGTCGCTTTGGACCAATTAGGAGCAGTCTAGTTAACTTAGGAGACCCTAGAACATAGAATACGGAAAATTGACACCTTTACAAATAAATACCATAATTAATAAAACCGTTTTTCTTAATGATTAGTATTTTACACAAATCTTTGCAAAGCGCCGCTACAACCCATTTGGGGAACCCGTTAGGGATTGTGCAGATTATCGCACATCCTTGGGCTTAGTAGTGCGAGATGCAGACCTCCGCAAGGAGCATTTGGTCTCGAAAGATTTAAAATACGATATCTTAAGAAAATGAGATTTTTAGAATATAAAATATATATTAAAATTATTTTTGTATAACTATATGTATATTTATCATTAAAATACCTATTTTTTTATGATATAAATATTCCATTTTTTCTAAAATATCACAAGAATCAATTTACCTTAAAATACCATGAATTCCATACAAGTTTAATATTACACTTTAATACCATATAATATGAAAGTTAGGTTATTCTCATTAGAATTGTCACAAGTATAAAATCTACAATTATTATAACTTTAAAGACGATTAAGAAATACTTGGAGTGTATTTTGAAAACTATACAAAAGTATTTTACATAAAACCCCCTCAAGTTTTATAAATTACAATAAGGACCCTAGTAAATATAGGTTTAAGCGGGACCAATCTCTTAAGCCTCAGGGAGCCGGAGAAGTGGGTGCTTGCCTATATAAGGTAGACAACTTAACAACGGTGTTATCAATACGGTAATCATCTTTGAAAAAGACACAAATCCTGCCGCCCATGTGCACCGGTTACCGATAACATCTAAACAATCAGGACTTCAATTTACTTCTCTAATTGTATGACTTAGATTGAGTCTCGTTATAATCTGATTTGAATATGATTCAAGTACAATCTACAATCTACAATCCGCAATTTATAGTCTACAATCTACAATCTTCAATATTACAATTCAACATGAATCCATGAATACAATTATCAATCTATGCAACTTGACTGCACCGAACCATGGATATACATTCCATTTACATGCTTCTCCAGTTATTCCATTTACATGATTCTACGGTTACATCCGTTTGCTGATATCATGGTTTCGGTCAGTCATCCAATTATACAATCAATATAATTTACAAAACAAACAATACAAACAAGACATCTCGGGGTTTAAGGGGTAGATTGGTACGGAAGGTGTTAGAAGTGGCACGAGACTGTAAGACTTAATACACCTAACATGAATCCAGTTGCTGTTGTATCGTGGCATAAACGGTTCCTTGTACTATACTTGCCTCTAGTCTCTGGCATACAGAGACTCCTCTCGTATACACTGGCATTCTTCTGTACCAAGCTACAAACAACATCGTTAACACAACATTACAACAATATAATACAACTTTAAAAGATACCTTCTTATTCTGTCTATTCTATTTCTCCTTTATCTGTGAGACTTACCGAGCGACCTGTTCGCTGACGACATTCTCTTTCTTTCTTCTTTGAATGTCGTCAGGTGATCTGGACACATCAGAGATCGAGCCCAGCGCTGAAGACTTGGTCCAGTTCAGTGAAGACCCCGAGCTCTAGTTCATTGTACACTTTTCCATTTCAGTACTTTTCTTTTTTGTTATGCCATTGTTTAGGCATTACTTTTTATTCAGTTGTATTTACTTTTCATGCATTGTACAAAAGAATGTTAATAAATAAAGTTGTTGTTCAGTTTATATCTCTTGTCTCTTGTGCTTACTTTTATATTGCTTAGATACGCTTAGCATATTTACTTCATAGTAAATACGTAACGGCCCAGTCACGTCCCCTTCGCCGTACACCAGGAAGCGGGGCATGACTGGTTTTGTTGGTGGCCCATGCAGGTCAGAGCTGTATAGAACCCTACTATGCAGTTCTGTTCTGCGTGAACAACCTAAGCAATATAACACAAGAACCAGCAACTAAAACATTCTTCACAATTCATGTTCCTTGAATCTTACAATTTCATATTGCTTGAATCTTATCATTTCATGTATTTGAATCTATCCTAACCTAAATTTTTCTTCAAGGTTATGGATTCACCAAACAACATAAGCGCCAACTTCAACAACACTCCACCTCCACTATCCATTATGCCTACTATTCTTGCTCCACCCACCGAGCAAACAGTTCTGCTTGAGGTAATCCGCAGCCTCCTTGAGGGACAACAACAACTCCAGAACCTTCCCGAGACTGACGCACCTGGGGTAAAGCAATTCAGGGCTTTACATCCCAAGCAGTTCTTCGGAAAGGGAAGCCCACTTGAAGCTGAGGAATGGGCACAAAACATAGAGGATGATCTGGCGGCAGCATAAGTGCCAAATATAGCTTGGGTTCGTGTGGCGAAACTGTAGCTCACGGACAATGCTCGCAACTGGTGGAAGGCGGAAGAAAGCCGTCTTGAATAGCCTATTGAATGGAAGACTTTTCGCGATAAGTTCGACGCGAAGTACTTCCCTGTGACTGCCAGGTTTGCCATGGAACAGCAGTTCATTCATCTACAACAAGATTCGATGTGGGACAAGTCAGTAGATGAGTATGACGCTGAATTCACCATGCTAAGTCGGTAAGATATGTCACAATATTTCAATTTTTAAAATATCACATAATGCACCGCTAACACAATCCTTTAAACAGATTCGCGGCACATTTGATACCGACGGACGAGATCAGAGTCTGTTATTTTCAACAGGGGTTGGACACAGAAATTCAAGCTGCTCTAGCCACAGGAAAATTTCCAACTCATGAGGATGCTCTGGAAGCTGCCCGCAGTTACGAGACAGTGATAAAAGCGAGGGGCAGACCTCAGTCTGCAGGAGTTAAGCACCCTGCCAACCAGATGGCAGGAGGAGCCTCGTCCAGGCCATCTTTTGTGCCAAGGCGACCCGGAGTACCAAACAACAGGCCCAACCGAGCCTTTTGTAACCACTGCAAGAGAAATGGGCATCTGGCGAGAGATTGCCGGCGTGCGAACAACCTTTGCTTGATCTGCGGCTCAGCTGCTCATGGTATTGGGTCTTGTCCTCATAAACAAGATCCAATTGCTGCACCCAGGCCAGCAAACAATTACCCACAGCGTCCAGCCATCCAAGCACCTGCTCCAAGACTTGCACTACCTGCACCACCCAGAGGACCACAAGCTGCACCACCTCCTCGTCAGTTCCATCAAGCTCAAAGGAACGTTCTGAGGAATGCTCCTCAGGCCAGGAGGAATGTACCAAGGCGCCAGGCTTTCACGATGACAGTGGAAGAAGCTGAGGCCACTGGCCAAGTTATCACCGGTAACACTTTCTTTCTAAAAAATTTCTTTCAGTCTTGATAATTATCCTACATACTTTTCCTATACCTAAAACATATCCCACATACCTTAGGTACAATCTTAGTATTCTCAATACCTGCACTAGCACTGTTTGATACTGGAGCATCTCACTGCTTTATGTTGCAACGGTTTGTTTGAACCCATGCGATTCCAGTCTCACTGCTTGTATCCAGCTGGAATGTCAGTTCCGGAAATGGCGTTCTAAAGGAAACAATAGGATACAGCTTGTGTCCGGTAGTCGTCTGCAGCAGAGAATTTTATGCTGACTTCAAAGTGCTGGACATACCGAACTTTGATGTGGTTCTAGGAATGGATTGGCTTGGAACTTTTTATGCTACCATCGACTGTCGTCAAAGAAGGGTAGTATTCGAGATTCCAGACCACCCGGTCTTCTATTTCAAAAGCGGAGACCGTACCCTGGAGCCAAGTACCTACAAAGCGAATCCAAGAGAAGCAGTAGTTGCAGCAGCTCAAACGGAGGAAGAATCAAGGCCAGATGTGGTTCGAGAGTTCGACGATGTGTTTCTTGACGATATATCAGGTTTGCCTCCCGATCGAGCTCTTGAATTCAGCATTGATTTAGTACCAGGAGCACAACCAGTGATCAAAGCACCTTATCGACTAAGTCCGGAAGGTTTGAAGGAAGTCCGAACACAGTTGGACGAATTACTGGCGAAAGGATGGATTCGTTCCAGCACTTCAAGTTGGGGATTACCTGTACTACTTGTGAAGAAGAAGGAAGGTTCATACAAAATGTGCATCGATTATAGAGCCTTGAACGAAGTCACGATAAAAAACAAGTATCCACTTCCGCGCATCGACGATTTATTCGATCAGCTAAGTGGATCTTATGTGTTCTCTAAATTGGATCTTCGTTCAGGTTATCATCAGGTGAAGGTCAAGGAAGCTGATATTCATAAAACAGCTTTCAGAACTCGTTATGGACATTACGAATTTCTAGTGATGCCATTTGGAGTAACCAATGCACCAGCAATCTTCATGAACCTAATGAATCAAGTTTTCCAGGAGTACTTAGACAGGTTTGTTGTCATCTTCATCGACGACATCCTGGTGTATTCTAAGAGTCGGAAAGAACATGCCGAGCACCTACGAATTGTCCTGGAAACTCTTCGACAACACCAGCTCTATGCCAAGTACAGCAAGTGCGAGTTTTGGCTAAAGTGAGTTGGTTTTCTTGGACATATCGTATCACGTGATGGAATCTCTGTGGATCCAGCGAAAGTTTCAGCAGTTAGCGAATGGCCTACACCAAAGTCAGTGAAGGACATTCGGAGTTTCTTGGGTTTAGCTGGATATTACAGAACGTTCATTGAAAGCTTTTCGAAGATAGCAACACCCCTGACCAAGCTCACACGTAAAGATGAAGATTTTGTGTGGTCAGAAGCATGCGAACAAGATTTCGTAGAACTCAAGTCAAGGTTGACATCAGCACCTATTCTCGTCGTACCGGATCAATCTGGAGGATTCGAAATGCATTGCGATGCATCCGGTAAGGGATTAGGATGTGTTCTACATCAGCACGGTAAAGTTGTGGCTTATGCTTCAAGACAGCCGAAGACTCATGAGCGCAATTATCCGACGCATGCCTGGAGTTGGCAGCCGTTATCTTTGCTTTCAAGATTTAGCGCCACTATCTACTTGGTGAAAGAGTGAACATATACACAGATCACAAGAGCCTGAAATATATGTTTACTCAGAAGGAGTTGAATATGCGGCAGAGAAGATGGTTGAACTCATGGCGGATTTTGATATCAACTTGCAATATCACCCAGAGAAGGAGAATGTAATACCTGATGCTCTTAGTCGCCAACCATTAGCAATGAATCTCACTGCTCAGTGGAAGTTTCAGCAAGACTTGCATCAGATGGAGATTGAAGTAGTCATGCCAGGTAAAACTTCAAATTTGATAAATTTACAAGTTCAATCAACCATTATCAATCAGATCAAAGCGGCTCAAGCAAGTGGTGCTAAGTTGCAAAAGATCAGAGAACAAGTGGAGTTATCCGGAGGGGCAACTGTTTTATTTTTTTAACCGATAAATTAAATAAATATTTTGTCCCTACGGTTTAATCCGTAGGGACTTATGGACCTATGTATTAAACCGTAGGGGCAATGATTACTCCGTAGGGACATATTTGAGGCTAAGACTCGCACCTACGGCGTGTGCACCTACGGCGTATTTTTGTGCTCATACAAATATAACCGTGGCGGCAGTGGGTTGCCCCTACGGATTTATCCATAGGGGAAACCCCTATTTGTAGTAGTGTCAAACGGTCATGCGCATTTCAGAACGAGAATTATCGCAAAAATTCAGTTATTTGGTTGCAGTTTTGTAATTTCTGGGACCTTATCATAACTTAAATTGTATAAATAGAATCTTAGGATTAAAGTTTAAAATGTTGGAGATCTTGATCATAAGGTTTTAGGGATCAAGACGAAGGCCATTAAAGATGAATGTTTTTTTTATCATAAATTTTAAAGAGAGACGACGACGTCTCCATCCGGGATCGAAGAATATCGACTAAGAAGAACTTGTAGAGAGAGAGAGCAAGGTGATCTCGTTGGAGAGCTAGGAGAGGATTACTTGTAATCGTCCTGTAAGTTTTTATTATTTTCTTAAGTTCTAATAAAGATTCTTTCCGTTTCCCCCCATTAATTTCTTGTGTTATTTATTATCGTGGTTTGCATCAAGTTTTGTTATTCGTCTATAAAGAGATCTAGGTTTATAAATCCGTAAGATTTTCGGCTGCGCCGATTGATTGATCTGTGGTTTCAATAAGATAAGTTTAACAGCAACACATGAGACTGGCGTCATCAATGCAGGAAAACAAAGAACATGCATATGAGATTTAATTTTTAAAATTTTTTAATATACTTTTAAATCCTGAGAGAAAATTGGGTAGCAAACATGTTAGAAAGGAGCATCATCATAAATCTGATATAAGAAGAGCTGCATCCTCAAAATTCTGATAAGTCTTGATCAGGTTATTTTCTCCAGTAATAGTATTCTTTCTCGCATTTTTCATTTTATTACCTAATTTTTTTTCTTTCCAATTAATAAGCTAAGTGTGGTTACTTCAATATGAAGATATTCAGATAAAGCCTATACATTTGTATATGTATTTTTTTTTTTTTGTGAATTACATTTTCCATCAAAGTTAATTTACCTGCATAAGATTGTGATTTGTTACTTACTTTGGTATTAGATAACATAGTGTGTGATATAATAAATAATAAACTTCTACAGATTTGGACTCGCGATCATCAAGAAATCTACAGTGACTCAGTTGATTGAAGCAAGAGTTATCTTCATCAATTGTTAAGTCTTCTTTTGTGTTAGTTATTTCAATGGTGTTTTTGGATATTTAAAATTACTATATATTTCTTATTTAAAAAAAGGAAAGAATAATCCAAAAATAGCAAACAATTCTAAAGTAGTTTGTTTGTATTCATTCATATGGTTTTTTTAATTTTGAAATTGATACGAGGGATTTCTTTTTCACGGGGCTTCTTTATTCTTAGCAAGCCATTTTTTAATCCATAATTTTATGACTCTCAGATGAGTATTAATGTCATTTTTAATCATTCCAAAATTCATTTTAGGAGAAATATATTTTGATGAAAGATATTATATAAATTTCACTCTTTGACAAAAGTAAGAAGTATTTGGCGAGCAACATGGTAAACTCCGTAGGTTCAAGGCTGTATTCATTAATCATTAGCAAATAATTTTAAAACAAGTAAATTAAAAGATATTTTCATTTGAATTTGTAAATTATTCTTGTTATTTATGATGCATCAACGAAACAAGTACCGACTTTATAAAATCCAAAGAAAAGCGCTTTTAATTACTTTGCTATTAATGAAATGATAATTACTTTGCTATTAATGAAATGATCAAAAAATATCATAGCCTATATTTGATTATAAAAAAGAACCATTTTAGTAGACGATGACATGTTTATGTTTTTTGATGAACTAAAATGTTAAGGAAGATTACCTAAAACTATAATATTAATTAATGAAATGATAAGAATAACTCAAAAACAATAAGTAGAAGAAAATGAATCTAGATGATCACTCTGGAATTTAATTTGCCATTTGGTTAATGAATGTCAAGAAAAGGAAATGGTTAATTCTCTTCTCATAAAAATCTATGAAATAAACTTTATAATAATTGGAACTTATCTATTCAAAGAATTATGGGTCCAAAATTTATTTTAAAAACTCAAGTGCAATGCATGCTAAATCTCATATGGTAATGATATTGCATTATTTGCGGCACATGGGCATGTGCATCACTTTTTTTCTTTCTTTCTTTTTGCATTATGAGCTTGCTACGGTGCATGGAATGTGCACATTACTATTACTAGTATGACCAAAATTTCGACAACAGATATATCTGACACAATATAATACTTTTTTGACACTGGCCCGTAAGCCCTAACTTAGGACACACACAACACACCCACACACACCTCATCCCATGTCACACACACAGGGACTCATGAATTTCCGCTGAAAACATTAATTTGTGGTCACTTTCCTTTTTAGGGTTTCTGTGTTTCAAACCCCGCACTCTCATCAAGAGGGTGAGTGCCCATACCAACCGAGCTACTAGAGTATTTATACATATGCCCATAAATAATATTATGGTCTTAAATTTGGTAAAAGCAATTATGGAACCCTACTGAATCTTTGCTCATGGCTTACTTCCTAAAGAGCCAACATTAGAGAGTTGGAGCACACGTAAAGAAAATTCTAAGGCAAGATCTTCATGGATCTTATTAGATTTTTGGGGGCTTAGACTGCTTTGAGACATATGGTCCCATATGCTACCTCCCTTGTTCTCTCTTTATCTTAGATTTATGATCATAATAGTTGTAGTGGTTGTTGTATTTTTTATAAAATTTTTTGATGCTTCACAAATAATTTATCTGGCTTTCGATGCATTGGTTATTCTCATCGGCTGCTCGTTTGTTTGGGTTGCCGTATTAAGTATATGACAAGCTTATATATTTAGACAAAACGATCTACCTGACCTCAAGACGGAATGTTGTTGTTATTGTCATTTTACTCAATATGTAGAATCAGAAGGATTACTTGCTAGAGTAGTTGTATGTCCCCTTACACATTCAATACAATTCTTGTAATATTTATTAAATATTAATATGATTTTATAGTTGCACTAATAATAATTGGTTAACTGGGTCATATGTATTTATAATTATTATATTATCTCTAGAAATCATACTCTTAGATCATGCACCGTGATGTGTCACTTGCATGGAGATATGGTCTAATCTAACGATTTCTTAAATGAGTACTTAATTAGCCTATAATTAGTATGTTATGGCTAGATTTATAACAATCTATCATGCATGACACTGACATGTTAAATGTGGTGATGTGTCTCAGACACCAAGAATGGAGATACTTCAGGTGCTTGTCATGAGCACGTATTGTGATACATGTGGTACATGACTACGTTTGAATTATCTAGGATATGCCACATATGAGAAAGATAATTTAAACGGTTACATAATCCCTTTGATTCGATGACATTGTTATTTTTGATCTGTCATTTAGTAAGTTTTGATATGACGGTACTTTTTGCCATCTGATAAGAATAACAAACCTGAAATATTGGACTGCTTAAATACATTTAGAAGGACAATCGATATCTAGATAGAATCTGATATTCTCATGTTGATGAGAATAAGTTTAATGTTCATTCCCATGAAGGCATAAAAATCATGTCGACGGATGTTTTGAGAAATGTTTTTCAAAATTATATTATTATATTATTACTTATTTTCGAAATGAATTTGTGTTCATAAGAAATGAAACTTTAGGCTTGAGCAATTCGGTGAACATATCCTGCTCATTTAATGGCTTAAGGATAAATAACTTGATGTTCGAAAGGATTGCATGTAAATTGATATTTTTTGTTATCTCACATTATTGTAAAGCTTTTATAAACAGTTGGCAAGATATATGACTGTTAAATTAAAACTATTAATTAATTAATTGCGAATTAATTTAATTGATAGTTGGCTCTTAATGTGAGACCGAATTGGTCCCACCTATAAACCTTTCGGTGGAATATTTAGACACAACTATAAGAGCAATATCATTAATTAATAATATAATTGTTGTTTTATTAATATGTGGGATTTTAGTCCTACATCCGATACTTGGGCTTGAGATATCGTACGGGGCAATGATTTGCCATGAGATTAAGATTATAAATTATGCCTATTTCCTCTTAAAACTATTTGGATGCCTATCACTACACAGGGGTGTCTCTTCCATAAAAGTTGGTGGACTTTAGTCGGAGGATTTTGCATTTGTGAAGGTTACCCAAATTTACTTTGTTTATATATGATCAGATACTTTATCGATGAGACCGAGATAAAGCAAAGGTACGCATTTAATTTTAGATTAAAAATTTTTTATCTGGGAAATTGATGCATGCGTTTCCGCCATAGGCATGCATTCGTTTCCTCCAATTGGTATTAGAGCTATGGTTCTCTTAAGATTAGGGTTCTTTAATTGTTAATTTGATAAAACCCTATTTTTTGCGATACCCTAATATTATGAATTGTTCATGATGATGCTCGATATCGGTGACTCCCCAGATAACGACACGCGGCAGATGACGTGTCTCAGAGCTTACAAAAAAGGATCAAGAACGTTACGTTGGAAGTGCACCCCGGGTCTCCGACCCGAGGATTCTCCCGACCTTCGGTGGCCTTCCATGCCACCCACAGCTCACCTTCGAGTTGTCACGGAAGAAAGGTGCCTCGGCCTCCCGCTCATTCCCGAGCCTCCCGCTGAGCTTATCTTCTTCGGTCTCACCGATCGACCTGCAGCACCGATCACAGACGCCTCCGCCACGGCTCCACGGATCTCGCCAAGCGTGAGATATCCGCCGCCCGGGATCCCGCGTTCCACGCCATCACGATCCCCCGTTAACGAGCATATCACACCTATCACGCCATTAATGGGGAATCCCGCCATTAATGGGGAATCCCGCCTATCACGCGGGCGTGACGCCAGGGGCGTAACGGCCGGCGTGAATTTCGCGCCCGCCTGCCTCTTGCTGCCACTATATAAACCCTTCTCTCAGACGACTCAGGTAAGCCAACTTAACCCCAATAGGCCGTTACTCTGCCAAAATATCTCGACTAACTTGATCGTCGGAGGGTTCTCGGTGGCACAACCATCCCGGGACTTCTTTGCAGGTAGCTCGGCCTCAACCTCATAAAACCCATTAAGATCTACACGCTTCAGGAGGCAACTCTCCAAACTTAATCTCAGCCGTCCATCAGCACTCGCAGCAGATCAACGGAAGGTAACATCTGAAGGAGATCCAGAGATCCATCAGTTCATAAATAAATTAGATCACAACTAATTAAATATGATTTGATTAGATTAGGATTCTTCAAATTTTTTATATGATAAAAACCTTAATTATAATATCTTAATTTTATGAATTTTTCATAAAAGATTAGATATTAATTAATTAAATATATAATTTGATCAGGGGTTCTTCAATTTATATGATAAAAGCCCTAATCTGAATAACCTAATTTGATTTTGAAATTAAATTGATCAAGATATAATTAGATAGATTAGATCTATTATGTAATTACATTAACTAAATTATATTAGACGATGGGTTATAAAAGCTGTATGATTGATTTTATAAAATCAAGAGATTTGGTTTCAGAAATCAATTCAAAATTTATTTGAAATCAAATAATAATAATAATAATAATAATAAGAAGAAGAAGAAAAAGAAGAAGAAGAAGAAGAAGGTTACTGTTCATCCACGACCGTGGCGGCCGCCGTCCAGAGACGCCGACGGTGGCGCTGCTTCCTTGCCTAAAGTGGTGATAACGGATGCAAATAGAAGTGGGTCGGGCCTTTATTAGACCTGAACAGAACCCTCAAGAAACCCATGCGTAGGTTGTTGACTTGAGCGGAGGATGGAAAATTATTTCGAGATCCTCACTTTGGAATTAATTTGGTTTTGAGCCCATCATCTTAAAGGGTTAATATAAGGCTAATTCTGAATTGGTCCCTTAACTTAAAATTACTTCGTTTCAAAACCTTGCAGTTGACTAAATTTTTGAAACTTAATTGTAAGTTCCCGTAATTACAGAAATTACAATTTAGTCACTTTACATGATATAAAAATAGTTTGCATATATATTTCTTTTGATGAAAAAGACCTAAATTAATTTTGAATTAGTTTTAATATGTTGCATTATATGATAATGCAAATAGGGCATGAAATTTTTCGTTCGGAAAATTATATATTTTATGGAAAAGTTTCATATACACCATAAATTGTTATGGATAGATTATATGATATAAGCTATCAATTGTTATTAGTTTAATTATGAAAATTATAATTCAGTTCAGAATTGTTTTGAAATAATTTTAGAATTAAAAAATGGCATATGATGTGAAAATAGTTTTCCTTAAATTTGTGCTATCCATTTATCAAACAAAAGTTGTATACAAGTGTTGATAGATCAAAATTTATGAAATTTAGATCTAAAGGCCTTCCACTGTAGAGATATATTTGAGACAATTATCTTAACTTATCTGAAACCGGACATGATAGGATTTGATAAGGTAGTTGCCTCATTTATATCTCGCATAAAGATACTAGATCTATTATCTTTAATAGAACCACCAGACTATAATAGGAGGTGCAACCTGTTTTGCATAAAGAGTCAAATTAGTAGGCGCACACTTAATTGATGTTAGTAACCTCACTACAATAGTGGAGCAATAATATATATCAAAGGCCAAATTATATAAGGAAAAATATTATTGAATAATTGGATAGCTTGTATCCTATCTTATTATTTATATTCTATCTTGACAATCTGGAAGAGTATGAATAAATTTGGGTTTTATGTTTACTAACAGATATATGAGAGAAGTATTGGTAGTGACACCATTACTTAAATTAGAACCCTAGTAATATTGTGCAACTATAAAATAAAAATTGAGATATTTTGATGTTGTTTCTTCTTATATTAGTATGAATAAATTTAGTTATTTTACTAAACCATATGATATGTATGTACCAAACTATATAGATTAGAAATAAGAATTGTAAGTTGTCATGACACTATTAAAAATCGGCTAATATTGTTTAAGATGATAAATCTATTGCGCCCGATCCCGTTACAACCACAAAAAAGTTATTATTTATAAAGAATTTCATTATAGAAGTTTATTTTCTAGATACTATATTGTAGATTTCTTAGATGCTAGGTTAGAGAAGCAAATGACCTCAAAGGATCTAGCAAGGAAATCCCCGAAAGCCATGTACAAGAAAGTATTTGTAACTCGTTAAATTGTAATAAAATGTTTTTATGTACTCCAAGATGGTTTAGGGTGTTCAGTTTTAAATCTATGATTATAAGATGATCAAGTAAGCCAGTGTACTGAAAAGTTTATTAGCTGAAATTGGATTATAAATTCGAAATAGATGTCATTTTTATAATTGTCTTATTTATTTAATCTGTTCAAGATGAATATTAGTATTCTAGATTCTAATCTTATCTAGGCCAATTTCATCAGTTTGTTGAAAAGGATTATAAACCTTATGAATCAAGACAAGGCCATGGTGATGGTCGGCAATAATGCTAGATATCCTAGCTAAAAGAAAAGAAAAATTATCTTAAGAATAATCTTGTTGGTAATAGAAAGTGAATTTCTAAAAAAGGATCACATTGTGATAATGAATGCCATTTCTATCATAAAAGAATTAGGCTTTAAAGGAGAAACAATAAAATTGTTTTTCTTTTTATAGAAAAAGGAACGATATTTTGAAGGATAACATGATCATTTTATAGTATAGACTATATTGTGAGTTGTTCTTATTTTATCATCGATATTGGTAGTTTCTTGTAGATAGTATAAGAAAAAACCTAAACCATGTTATCGTATTAATAATGGAGGTGTAGCCATAGTTTCAGCAGTAACAAATGAACTAACTATTTGTATATGAATTAAGGACATATGGTTGAACTTAAAAATTGTCTTTTTGCTTCTAAAATAATAAGAAATTTGATTTCTATTTTGAAACTTTATAGTACAGTAAAAATTCTATTAATTTTGGTAATTTGATCCTTACTTAATAATAGATTAAGAATAATTGTTATTGTTCTTGATTCTTATCCAATTTGATCGAATATGATAAATGTCTTAAACATTATGTGGATTGGCGTAATATGACAATCAATTTTGGCACATGAGATTTGGTTATGCTAATATTGATAAGATTAGTAAATTAGTAAAGTATGGTAATTTATAATTTCTATTGTAGACGAGTTACCAGTTTATAGACAGTTTCTTTATAACAAGATAACCAAAACCGTTTTACAAAAAAAACGTGCTTAAGTATAAAATACTCTTTCATACATAAAGATGTATGTCGATTTTTAATTGTTAAAATAAGAGAGAATATTCGTATATTGTGCTCATATAGATGAGATAACAAAATATAAATATAATTATCTAATGCGGCACATTTCTAAATACTTTGATAAGTTCAAAGAGAATAAAACCAATATTAAAATATACTTGATAAAAGTATTATGCCCGTCTGATTTGATCGTGATGGATAGAGTTTAAGAGAATTTATAAATGAAAATTATAATTGTTAAAAGCTTAAAACCATTATGTATCTCATAATAAAACGGTGTATTCGAAAAGAAAAAACAAAACCTTATTCGATATGGTTAAATTAATAATTTGATCATTAATGGTTTTTTAGCTTGTTCTCGGGACTTTTGCAATAAAGATTGTTAGCTATATATTAAAATAATTTCTGCCAAATCTGTTTTCTACTCCATATAAGATATGGAAAGTAAGAAGACCGAATGTATTACATTAAAAAAGAATTTGAAGTTGTCCAGTTCAGGTTGAAAACATATATTGGACAAATCAGAATTTGAAATACATAGATGCCTAAATATAGGCTATCCTAAGGATGCACTAGGTATTATATTGTCGGTTCTGTATGGAAGACCATATTGTCGGTCAAGAATGTGCAACTCTTAATGAAGGGCTGCTTCTTACGGTAGGAGAGTCCTTTGTTCCAGTAAGAGAAAATCCTAATTTGATTAAGAGATTCAGTTAATTCAGTAAAAGGTTCAAGTAATTGTGGAGATATTGATCTATCGCTAGAGATTGTTATTGATATATTGATTGTAATAAGGAGATTAAATAAGATTATTTATTTACTGTAAAGTAAATATGTCTCGATAATATCATATTTGATGGGTAGAATCGAGAAGATAATGATTCAATATAAACTTACGAAAAATTTATGTTAAGTCTGGTAAGTAGATTGATGCCATGAAAACGGAAATATACTTCATATATCTTAACAATGTTTGGAACTTGGTAGATCCACCTAATGGGGTAAAATCCGTTAGATGCAAGTGAATATGTATGTTAAAGATTTGAAGCTTATTAAAATGTATAGACATTTAACTGCTTAGTGGATATTAATTATAAGTAAATTTTGTCACCTATTGTAATAAGGAAGACCATTAAAATCTTATTAGCTATAGGAACATATTGTGACTATAGAATATGGCAAATGGGTGAGAAAGTTGTTTTCTTGAATGATATCTTAATGAAGACATTAACACGTAATAACCGAATGGTTTTTTTATGTAAATTTACGAAAACATGAAGTGAATTGAATAGTTCAATATATCTACTTAAACAAATTTTTAGGAATTAGAGTATTTGTTTTGATGAAAATGATCAAGAAATTTGATTTTATTTAAAATCCTAAAAAAATTTGTGTGCATATAAACAACAAAATGATTCTATTATATTCTTGTTATTCTTGTTGGATGTATATGCCCTAGAGGCCAGTATTGTATATGTATACATATGGATACTAGGGATATGTATGTACAGAACAATCTTGCTCAGTTTTATAGTATATTATTTGACTTGTCTTTATCGGGATATGTGTATTTATTTGTATTGTTGTTATATCTGGTTTGCACATACTGATAAAGACTCGATACGGTAGTATATTATTGTGGTTTGTCTTTATCTTAACATGGCATATGTCATACTCGTTATTACATATTGCGGTTATATGTTGATAAAGCCCCTAGGATCTTGTTTGACTACCTGCGTTGTGATGGCGATCATACTTGTAGGAGCAGGGTAGTTCATAAGCACATCCTTAAATGGTCTCTAGTCGCGTGAGTATCGAGACTAGGCACAGATACTCCAGAGTAGACTGGTGTGTACGTTTCTATCCCCGTCGAAGGATGGTTGATCCCGCAGCCATTGGTCTGATGCATCTAAGATCGTATACAGGTGCTCACTGGGTGTGAGTACACTGGACGAATTCGTCTAGAACTTCCATGTGGTACTATACCTATCGTCAGATGGAAGTTCTTAGGTGACATATGTACAGGTTAGTCTTTAGACCTGAGATCGGCATTTGTCTTGTGTGAGTTCCCACTGAACTTTGATCACTACCATACCACGGCTTTACTGAGTCGTGCAAATAGGTTTTGGTTGGGTTCAGTCCCGAGCCACATGGAGGCAGTGAGCGATTGTCGGGGATTCGTCTCTCCTGGTATAGGGAGTCGATGTCGCACTGTGATTCGATTGGTCAGGACCATAAGACCTTGGCCAAGGCACTTGGGATTTACTGATAGGTTGATCAGTAGTTTCCCGGATTGGTCCTGAGCCATATCGGCACGAGTTATCAGGTTATTAGGGTCTGACGTTCACCATCCCCTAGATATGCGATACTCTTTGACAAGAGACCGGACTGTACGGATATTGTCACGGATAGGCTCAGTAGGAGATCCGGATGAGTTTGCTCATCGGCCTTCTTTTCGACAGGTACCTGGGTAGCCGTTACGTACAGTTAGTGCCGCTAACGTGCTTGTGATTAAACCCACTACAAGAGTACTGTCGAGTCTTTAGAGTCCCACACAGAGGGTTTCCCTGATTCTGGCGAAATGATGTAGTAGCTGTATTGGATACGTGCAGGGTTCGATCGATTGATGTACTTTGTACTCGGACTTTTGATCGGACAATTGGTAATACTAGCCGGCTCGGGTTTGAGCCGGATTATTAAATCAGGTATTGATTTAATAATTTATGTATATGTATTTCGATATATATATTCTAGTATTACGTTCTTCGTGTTATTCTATCTCTTTGGGCGTTCGGATTTTTATCTGATTGCCGGTATATATGTACAGTAGACTGAAATCCGTATTTACTACAGATTTCCTTCTAGAAGGTGGCCATCTCATTATGTATTTTCCTTTTATTTAATAATTAGAAATGAGGTGTAAAGTGAGAGGTGAGGGAGGAATGGAGGTAGCCATGCTTCAATAGTGAACAAATGAATTTATAATTCATTTTGGAGTTACTATTGAAGCATGTTTGCTAATTGTTTAATGAAAGAATTGATATACAAAACCCTTGTGTGTATTTTCTCTTTCATTCATGCTTCATAATTTTCTTGAGCTCCATTTTCTCTCAAAGCTCCTCCCTCCTCTTGCTTTCCTCCAACTTCATCTTCTTCCTCTTCACTAACATTCTCATGTGTTAAGAAATAAGTGAAGGGGTTAGAAAAGAGATAGCAAACACATAGACATCCAAAACTACATCCTAGACCACTTGTACTAGCATCCCAAGTTCTCTAGTTACTCTTTTGACATATAGCAAAGAGCTAGAGCCATGGATCATACTCCCCGGGTGGATCATCTACGACAAAAGGAGGCCGGAGAACAAGCTCGATCCTGGAGGACCGATGGAGCCGGAAAAGGAGATCTAACGAGTTCAAGGAGGCCACTTGGAGCACATGACGAGGATAGAAGACTGAAGGACTCGATTCGTTTGGTATATCTTCTTTCATAGTAGGTAGAACTCAATAAGCTAATTAGGTTTATGGTTAAAGATCCGGTTAAGTTTTATTCTAGTGCCAAGTTTTCGTTCGCAAGAAAATTTTTGTTCCGCATTTGACCACAGGAGTTGGCCGGGGCACTAGGGTAACCCTTCATGGTATCAGAGCCAGCCCATAAACTCTAGCTTAGCAGTTTAAACAATGTTAAAACAACGAAACCGAAATTACTCACAAAACCAAAAACCAAATCTGCGGTTTCTGTTAATTTTAAAAAGGTCTCGGAAATTTTTTTAAACAAGTGCAGAGTGGTCTTTACCTTATGAGAAGTACTCAGAACAAAAATGAGGCATTTCTACCTAACTATGGCTGGCCACATACCCCATATAACCGGCCTCATCGGTTTTCCCATGGGCAAGTGCAATTTTTTTGGGTTCTAGGCACTTATCTCAAGGATTTTGGTTTCCTGGTGTTGTTTAATTTTTTCCCAAGTTTGATTCTCTGTAGATTCAAGTTTGAGGCAACTTGTGGTGTTCCGAATTCGTTATATTTAACACCGTTTAACAGTTTATAGTTCATTCACTTTTATCTGCGACCGGGAATGTCACTCGATCGGTAAAACTCGTCTAATCGCTATATGTTCCTTTAGACGGGTTTTGCAAACGTGACATCCGCGTTGATGTTGTATGCTTATTCTGTGATTGTGGTTGGATAGTCGTGATGGATAGCAAGTGTTGCAATATTAGAAATACAGTTTACATTCATTTGTACATTTGTTGTTGCGGGCGAGCGTCCGACATGTGGACTGCCGTCTTTACCAGGTTGTATATTATTTTGGGGCTCGACCGGGTTGAGGTCGATGTCACCACTTGTATATATTATTTTCTTTTTCTGTATTAGGATTACCCCGCGGTGGAGTGCACGAATAGCCGGGTTCTAAAAGGCAACAAGCCCTCATCTCATGGAGCTGAGACGGAGGGGGATTTATTCTAGAATTGGCGGGCTATTCGCCGCACTCATAGGGGGTATAGGGTTTTCATTGCACAGGCTATCCACAAGACCGGGAACGTCGGGTTTTATTTGCGGCTCAAATGAAACCCGGGGCTCCAAGATTATCCACCATTCTGTATTGTTATCTGTGATGTTGTTTATTATCATGCCTGAGACGAATGTTATATATACTTATATATATACTAGTAGATATTGTATATGTTTTGCACCCGCGCTAGTCCAGCCCCCGCTCTGTCGTTAGTTAAGTAACTTGACGGGTGATGACGGGGCCCAGTGGCGAATGCGGATGGCATATACGTACATTATATTTTCGTTCTTTTCTGGTGTGATAGGTTACAAATTGATGGGACCGCATTAATTTTGATTAATGCAAGATAATAAACCTAAAAGATGTTGTTGGAACAAAACTTTAAAAACTGACATTACAGACGTTATCTTTTTCTTTGCATAGTGGTATTTAATTTAGAATATCCTGCACCTCATTCGAAGAGGCAAGGGCCAGGATCCCTTCACCGGGAGCGACCCCTTGAGTAAAAGTTTGCGTCAATGTAATAATTTCAATATAGTCGATTATTTTTTTGCTTTGCGTCGTGGTATTCAGTTTGGAATATCCTGCACCTCATTCGATGAGGAAAGAGCCGAGATCCCTTCACAGGGAGTGACCTCTTTAGCAAAGGTTTTTCGCCACTATATATTTACAAAACTACTCAGGTTCCTTCAACGATATCAAGTTCATTACGTTAACGGGTTTTTCGCCAAAAACCCAGCCGTAGCTCTCCGTCATTTCAGATAAAAAGCTGTTAGTATTCGTGCTATGTACGTTGGTCTCTATCAAGGCATGGTGTACGGTAGCTAAGTGTTGCTTATCTGTTGCATCTTAGGATGCGATTAATTAGGATAGTCACATAGCCACTTTGGTCTCTATCAAGGGCTTATGCGGTAGGGTCTAAGTTAATCCAGGATAATGACGGGTTGAACTTGACTTGCGACTTATGGTACGTTAGTCTCTATCAAGACCATATGTCGTTAGGGGCAAAGACCACATCGGGAGTTTCAAATATACAGGAAACTTGCAGATTTAGCATACCTTCTGGAGTGTGGTGACTAGAGTGGATTCCATCTAGTGCATCACACAATGATAGTTGGATCCCAATCCCACTGATGAGTAGGATTACTCTCGGGAGATTATCACACTTAAACAATCAATGCTATAAACCAAGTAGGTGTCTTAAAAGGTGTTAGCGGGGCTACGCCTCCAGGGAAAAGAGGTTATGTAATTAAGGAACTTCGCGAAAGCGTTGGAAAACCGCCCTCGAAGTACCAACACCGGCCGGCTGAAAGGTTAAGTAAGTATTGTGACGTGCGATTAATCCTGACTAATTTTTCTTTTAGAGTTTGAAGAAGAATTTGAGGAAACGGTGGGAGCCATCCTGATTAGATAAATTAATAACCAATTTAAACTTGCAAGAGCGCACGCTGAGTGTTTTCCCTCTCTCCCCAGGTAGCAACCATTTCACGTCCTAATCAAGATAATAAAATGTATCGCTTGACCGATCCGAATTCTTATTCGGGGCTGGGGAACGTCGGTTCCACTCTAACTTATGACAACAGTCATAAGTATGAGCAAGGGAAAGAGGAAAGTTTGAATTCCTTGATAAACCCATCGAAGAAGAAACATACTGTTGCGTCTTCTTCAGGTATTCTTGTTATTGAGAATTGTTTTTCGGTTAGTCCTACCTCCTGGGCACTAGATACCAGAACAGGATCTCATATCTGTAATTTATTACAGGGACTGAGAAAAAGTGGGATAGTTGCACCTGTTGATATGTCCCTCAGAGTAGGGAACGAAGAACAAGTTAATGCTGCGGCCGTCGGTGAATATCACCTAGTGTTTCCAAATGGCAATACTATGATTTTTGTTGGATGTATATGCCCTAGAGGCTAGTATTGTATATGTATACATATGGATACTAGGGATATGTATGTACAGAACAATCTTGCTCAGTTTTATAGTATATTATTTGACTTGTCTTTATCGGGATATGTGTATTTATTTGTATTGTTGTTATGTCTAGTTTGCACATATTGATAAAGGCTCGATACGGTGGTATACTATAGTGATTTTTCTTTATCTTAACATAGCATATGTCATACTCGTTATTACATATTGCGGTTACATGTTGATAAAGCCCCTAGGATCTTGCTTGACTACCTGCGTTGTGATGGCGATCATACTTGCGGGAGCAGGGTAGTCCATAAGCACATCCTTGAATGGTCCCTAGTCGCGTGAGTATCGAGACTAGGCACAGATACTGCAGAGTAGACTGGTGTGCACGTTTCTAGCCCTGTCGGGGGATGGTTGGTCCCGCAGCCATTGGTCTGTTGCACCTAAGATCGTATACAGGTGCTCACTAGGTGTGAGTACACTGGATGGACTCGCCGAGAACTTCCATGTGTTACTATACCTATCGTCAGATGGAAGTCCAGATGACATGTGTACAGGTTAGTCTTTGGACCTGAGATCGGCATTTTTCTCGTGTGAGTTCCCACTGAACTTTGATTACTACCCTACAATGGCTCTACTGAGTCGTGCAAACATGTTTTGGTTGGGTTCAGTTCCGAGCTACATGGAGGCAGTGAGCGATTGTCGGGGATTCGTCTCTCCCGGTATAGAGAGTCGATATCGCACTGTGATTCGATTGGTCAGGACCATTAGACCTTGGCCAAGGCACTTGGGATTTACTGATAGGTTGATTAGTAGTTTCCTGGATTGGTCTTGAGCCATATCGGCACGACTTATCAGGTTGTTAGGGTCTGACGTTCACCACCCCTAGACCCGGTATGCGATACTCTTTGACGAAGAGACCGGACTGTACGGATATTGTCACGGATAGGCTCAGTAGGAGTTCGGACGAGCTTGCTCGTCGGCCTTCCTTTTCGACAGATACCTGGGCAGCCGTTACGCACAGCTAGTGCCGCTGACGTGCATGTGGTTAAACCCACTACCAGAGTACTGTCAAGTCTTTAGAGTCCCACACAGAGGGTTTCCCTGATCCAGGAAAAACGATGTAGTAGCCGTATTGGATACGTGCAGGGTTCGATCGATTGATGTACTTGGTACTCGGATTTTCGATCGGACAGTTTATAATACTAGCCGGCTCGGGTTTGAGCCGGATTATTAAATCATGTATTGATTTAATAATTTACGTATATGTATTTCGATATATATATTCTAGTATTACGTTCTTCGTGTTATTCTATCTCTTTTGGGCGTTCGGATTTTTATCCGATTGCCGGTATTTTTGTACAGTAGACTGATATCCGTATTTACTACAGATTTTCTTCTAGAAGGTGGCCACCTCATTATGTATTTTCTTTTTATTTGATAATTGGAAATGAGGTGTAAAGTAAAAAGTATGGGAGGAAAAGAGGTGACCATGCTTCAACAGTAGTTAAATGAATTTATAATTCATTTTGGAGTTACTATTGAAGTATGGTTGCTAATTGTTTAATGAAAGAATTCATACACAAAACCTATGGGTGTATTTTCTCTTTCATGCTATGGTTCATAATTTCTTGAACTCCCATTTTCTCTCAAATTCCTCCCTCCTCTTGCTTTGCTCCACCTTCATCTTCTTCCTCTTCACTAACATTCTCATGTGTTGAGCAATAAGTGAAGAGCTTAGAAAAGAGATAGCAAACACTTAAACAACCCCACTACATCCTATACCACTTGGACTAGTATCCCAAGTTCTCTAGTTGCTCTTTTGACATATTGCAAAGAGCTAGAGCCATGGATCATACTCCCCGGGTGGATCATCTATGACAAAGGGAGGCCGGAGAACAAGCTCGATCCCGGAGGACCGATGGAGCCGGAGTTGGAGTTCAAGCATGTTCAAGGTGGATGCAAGGAGCTAAGGATGAAGAAAGAAGACCGAAGGACTTGGTTCGTTTGGTGAGGTTTCTATCATAGTAGATAGCACTTCTTCTTTTGCTAAGTAGGTTTTATGGAAAGATCCGGTTTTAGGTTTTAGTCTAGCGCCATGTTTTATTCGCAAGAAAATTTTTGTTCCGCATTTGGCCACGTGAGTTTGCCGGGACGCTAGGGTAACCCTTCATGGTATCAGAGCCATCCCATAAAACCTATACTAGCTTGTTTAAACGTGTTTAGAATAATGATCGATTGAAAATTTCAAAAACCGCATTTCAATTCATGTAGTTTCTGTCGATTTTTAAAAGTGCTCGAAAAATCAATTTTATGGTCTCAGAAAATCATGCAGGCTTTTTTAGGACGACAGAAGAAAATTGGTCACGTGATCCCTCTAAACCACTTAGGAACCGCCGCGAAAACCCCCTATTGGTGGCGGTTCCGCGGCCATTTTGGGGCCCACGTGAACAAATTTTCTTCTGGGCCTCTTATTTTTGGAATTGTGGTTTCTGGAAAAATTATGTTTTGGGCCCAGTTTTGTTAGAGTGTTGGTTTAATACTTGGGGCCCACTTGGAAAATTTGGTCTATCGTAATTTTAAAATACGTATTTTGTTATCAGTACTTAGTTTAGATTCTGCGACCGTGAATGTCATTTGATCGGTAAATCCGTCTATCTGCTATATGTTCTTTTAGACGGATTTGCGAACGTGACATTCGTGTTGATGTTTCTGTGGTTGTGCTGATGTTGTGGTTGGACTGTCGTGGTAGATAGCATGTGGTGCAATGTTAGTAGTACAGTTTATAATTCATTTGTACATTTGTTATTGCGGGGCGAGCGTCCGACATGTGGACTGCCGTCTTTGCCGGGTTGTATATTATTTTGGGGCACGACCGGGTTGAGGCCGATGTCACCTTTTGTATATATTATTTTCTTTTTCTGTATTAGAATTACCACGCGGTGGAGTGCACGAATAGCCGGGTTCTAGAAGGCAACAAGCCCGCATCTCATGGAGCTGAGACGGAGGGGGCTTCATTCTAGAATTGGCGGGCTATTCGCCGCACTCGTAGGGGTACAGGGTTTTCATTGCACAGGTTATCCACACGACCGGGAACGTCGGGTTTTATTTGCGGCTCAAATGAAACCCGGGGCTCCAAGATTATCCACCATTCTGTAATGTTATCTATGATATTGTTTATTATCATGTCCGGGACGAATGTTATATATATATATAGACACACACACACACAGATATATATATACTAGTAGATGTTGTATATGTTTTACACCCGCGCTAGTCCAGCCCCCGCTCTGTCGTTAGTTAAGTAACCTAACGGGTGATGACGGGGCCCCGTGGCGAATGCGGATGGTATATATGTACATTTTATTTTCGTTCTTTTCTGGTGTGATAGGTTACAAATTGATGGGACCGCATTAATTTTGATTAATGCAAGATAATAAACCTAAAAGATGTTGTTGGAACCAAGATTTAAAAACTGACATTACAGACGTTCTCTTTTGCTTTACACAGTGGTATTCAATTTGGAATATCCAGCATCTCATTCGACGAGGCAAGGGCCGAGATCCCTTCAGCGGGAGTGACCCCTTGAGTAAAAGTTTGCGTCAGGGTAATAACTTCACTATAGTCGATTATTTTTGCTTTGCATCGTGGTATTCATTTTGGAATCATTCGATGAGGAAAGGGCCGAGATCCCTTCACAGGGAGTGACCTCTTTAGCAAAGTTTTTTGCCACTATATATTTATAATGTTACTGTATATGCCCTAGAGGCCATTACTATATCATACTAGTATGTATATTACTTAATGGAAGCTTGGGATATTCACCTTGTATTGACAATCTTGCTCAATATAGTAGTATGCTACTTTGTTTGTTTCTGCTTTAATGTGTACATGTGTTTATTTTAGCATATCACCTATACACATTAGTGGAGCCCTTAGGATCTTTGCTTGATTACCGGCGTTATGATGGCAGTCACACTCGTGGGGGCTGGGTAATCTATAAGCACATCCTTATGCAGGTCCCTAGTCGCAGGACTATCAAGACAGGGCATCGATACTCTGGAGTAGACTAGCGTATGCACTTCTCATCCTAGTGTGGGAGACGGTCTGTCCTACAGCCGTCAGTACGTCGTACTTGAGATAGTATGCGGGTGCTCGTTAGGTTACGAGTACACTGGACAGGACTCGTCGGGAACTGTTGGTTGGTACTATAGCTATCGTCAGTTATCAGTTCCCAGGTGACATGAGTACGGCTTAGTCTGCTGACTTGACACTGTCACTTCGCCTCGAGTGTGTTCCCACTGTACTTTGATTACTACCCTACCACGGCTCAAAGGAGTCGTGCAAACAGGTAGTTTTTGGGTGCAGTCCCGATGCACTTGGAGGCAGTGACGGTTAGACAGGATTCGTCTCTTCCTGTATTGGGGGTTGACATCGCGCTGTGTCTAGGAGAGCCATTACACAAGTAGTCCCTGGCCAGGGCAAGCGAGATATACTGGTAGGTTTCCAGTGCTATCTCAGAGTGTTCTGGGCTTCACTCCGACACGACTTGTACCGCTATTAGGGGACTGACGTTCACCGCCTGCTAGGCCCGCCATGCGATGTATCAGACGAACAGACCAGACTGTACGGAGATTGTCACATTCAGGCTCAGTACGAGTTCAGATGGGTTTCACCTCGTCAGTCTTATTGTCGGCATCTACCTGGGGACCGTTACGCACAGCTAGTGCCGCTTGCGGTCTGTGGTTAAACCCACTGCCAGCGTAGTGTCGAGTATTTAGAGTCCCACACAGAAAGCTATTCGCCTTTAAGCAAAAGAGTAGAGGTTGCATGGTTTTGCGACAGGTCGCATGGTTTTGCGACAGGGTTCGGTCACATCCGTGCACTTGTGCACGTTTGGTGTCCGGACAGTTATCACTAGCGGGCTTTGGTTTAAGCCAGATCCTAGTGTACGTTTTGGGATTGGTTTTATCTCGTTTGTATTCGTGTTCCTCGGAACGCGGATGCGGGTGTGTATGCACAGTTGACAGAGAGACAGAGGATTCTCATTAGGGTTGTTGACTGTTGACTATTGACTTTTGACTAAACCCTAATGAGAATAAGATATATGATTAACAATAATATTAATTAAGTATTATAGTGATATGGTTGTTGAGGGATTGACTTTGTTGACTTGTTGACTTTGTTGACCGGTTGACTAGGTTGGACTAGTTGACCATCATCATGACAATGGCTATCATTTCATGGCAAAGACTTTTGCTTGCTTGTTTCTTTTTGCAAAATGAGTGCATGAAATGATATAGCCATTTTGACTTAAACCATCACACAATACTTGATTACTATTTTTGTTATGATGGCTTTTGGATTATGAGAGGGTGGATGAGAAAAGAGGCTCATTCTTTCATTTGCTTTCTCTCTCTTGAGCTCTCTCATTCTCAAGCTCTCCCTCTTCCTCTTGCTCACTCTAGCTCAAGGCAAACCATTCTCATGTGTTGAGACTCATTTGCCTTAGAGATAAAAAGACACCAAAATAATCCTCTACTCATTCTAGTTTACAAGGCCTAGCAAGCCAAGTATTCTAGTTTCTTCAAAGTTCGAAGAAGAAGCCAAAGGTAGAAGCTTTCAGGTGGATCTATCTTCGGCGCAAGGAGACGACGAGGTGAGGCCGATCCGTACACCGGAAAGAGTGGAAGACGAAGGAGTTCAAGAAAGGTATAGCCCCCTAACCGAGTAGGTAAAACTCTAGTTAGGTTATTAGTTAATTGTTTAACAAAGATCTGTATTTTGAGTCCATATTACCACCCTCTTGAAAATCGTTTTTTATCACTTCCGCAACCCAGTAAGTACCGGGGAAGGGTAGCATGGACTTACATATAAAACCACTCAGGTTCCTTCAACAATATCAAGTTCATTACGTTAACGGGTTTTTCGCCAAATACCCAGCCGTAGCCCTCCGTCGTTTCAGATAATTACTATTTAGTATTCGTGCTGTGTTTGTTGATTATTCGTTAAGGCACGGTGAACGGTAGCTGAGTAATAGTTCTCTATTGCACAGATAGATGCGATTGGTTAGGACGGTCGCATGATTTTGTTGATTATTCATCAAGGATCATGCGGGTGGGTCTAATGCAATCCAGGATAATGACGGGTTGAACTTGACTGGGACCTTTTGATTTGTTGATTATTCGTCAAGGTCACTTGGGTCTTAAGGGTAAAAACCACATCGGGAGTTTCAAACATACAGGAAACTTGCAGATTTAGCAAACCTTCTGGGGTGTGGTGACTAGAGTGGATTCCATCTAGTGCATCACACAATGATAGTTGGATCCCAATCCCACTGATGAGTAGGATTACTCTCGGGAGATTATCACACTTAACAATCAATGCTATAAACCAAGTAGGTGTCTAGAAAGGTATTAGCGGGGCTACGCCTGTTCCCCTCCGAAAGACGGCGGCGACGACGTAAGAGACGTCTTGCCTGAGATTCGGGGCAGATGCTATTTGGTTTTATCCGTCTACCTCTCCGAAGATGCCAAGTTGATTTATGGCACCGTGTATCGGAGGTTTAGACGGATGCGGCCGATGTAGCAGACTTCGTCAGATTCCCCCTCGCTTGAGGGGTTTTTGATTGTGGGGACGCTCTTCCCTGCAGGCGCAAGCCCCTGCAGTTAATTACGCTACCGCATCGCGGTAGCAACTTTCTCCTTCTCCAGAAATTTCACTTCGTGTCGTGTGTGTTTGTTTTGTTTGTGGATGCCTGTGGATTGTATACGGAAACTAAGTTGTGCCGTCGCCCGTAGGACGTGGATTAGTCCAAATCCGTAGTTACTTAGATTTGGGTTTGGTTTTTAGTTTAAGGATACGTTAGCCATATTGAGGCTAAGATCAACTTAAACGTTCGTTAAGGATACCTTAGTCTGATTTGAGACTAAGATCAACTTAACAGAAAGAGCTTTTAGGGGGCTCTAGTGTTCCAGTTTAGAGACATAGTGGTCCGTTTAATGTATGTAGCCATCTGGCCCGTCACCTCTCTGATGACGTTGAGGGATTACAACGATAGGAATCAGAGGAGTTCGGAGATGTACCCTTGAACCAAAGTTGATTAAGGAATATGAAATCCGATTGAATGTTTAAGGATGCATTAGCCATGTTTGAGGCTAAGATCAACTTAAACGGGATCGTTTAGATCCGACAAAAGAGTGTTTGGAGTCTCTGTTGTTCCAGTTTATGGACATAGTGGTCCGTAGGGAGTTTATGGACATTGCGGTCCATTGCCAGTTTAGGGACATGGTGGTCCATGTTCCAGTTTAGGGACATGGTGGTCCATGTTCCGGTTTAGGGACATGGTGGTCCATAGGCAGTTTAAGGACGCATAAGTCCATGGGTTTAAGGATCCCACAGTCCGTGTGGTTGTGTTTAAGGATGCATTAGTCCATTAGTTTAAGGACGCATAAGTCCGTGGGTTTAAGGACCCCACAGCCGTCTGGGTGTGTTTAAGGACGCATTAGTCCACGGGTTTAAGGACCCCGCAGTCCATATTTTGGTTTAAGGACGCATAAGTCCATGAGTTTAAGGACCCCACAGTCCGTATGGATGTGTGGTTGTCGGGACCCGTCACCTCTCTGACGTCGTTGAAGGATTACAACGATAGGTGTCAGAGGAGTTCGGAGATGTACCCTTGAACCGGCTGTAAATTGATTTAAGAGAGCAATCTTGCTCCGTCAATTTAGTTTGAGAACTTACGGCCATGATTGGGCTAAGTCCAGTAGAGAATATTCAACGTTTTTTTTTTGCGTTTGGCCTGTTAGGCCTTTGCCCTAGTTTAATAATGCACTGCATTTCTTTTGGCCTATTAGGCCTTTTGATTTGGGCTCTGTCCCTTTATAAATGATGCAGAGCATCTGTTTGGGCTCTGCCCTCCTTTAAAATAATGCATTGCATTTAATTTGGCCTGTTAGGGCTTTTTTAATTGGGCTTGGCCCTTCTATAAATAATGCATTGCATTAATTATCTGACAGTGACTTGTTAGGCGCTTTGCGCCAATTATTGAGCGCAAGCGCATGTGGAGGTGACACGTGTCATGTTCTGGTGAGTGCAAGTGCAACAGCGCAGTGCGCTGCGTCAGTGCGCTGCGCTGCTGCGCCGCTGACACGTGTCGTTCTCTGGTGGCTTGCGCCAACCCAGGAGCACAACAGTGCAGTTTTTGCAAGTGCAAGGCACTGTTTCAATAACTTGATCCAATTTTGGATTCAAGAAAAGAATCTTTAAGATTCCAGAACCAATGGTTCATAAAAAAGTGCAAGACACTGTTATTATTTATTTTTTTTATTAATGATCCTTGATCTTGTTCTTAGATCAATGGTCTATTCCGAAAAAATTCTTCTTTTTTCATAAAGGTTTTTACCTTTTTTCTTTTCTTGAGTTCTTTTCAAAAATTCTTCAAAGTTCTCTCTGTTTTGAAGTTTTTGATTTCTGTGTTTTTTCTCTCTTTTGAATTGGGGTCTAAGGGCCTTTATATAGTGCCCATTAATTTGTTAAATTTGTTAAAGAGATCATTTTCTGAGTGATTTGGGGAATTTTCCCCACCGTTGGATCTTTGATCCAAGGGCTTCTGTTTTACAGAAGACAATCTTCTTGTTTTAACAAGAACAGAAGATCTTACTGGAATTTTAATTATGTTGGGCGCAAATGCCCCAGCGCTTGACACGTGTCATGCAGCGCACAGCGCAGCGCAGCTGCGCTGACACGTGTCGCGCAGCGCAGCGCTTGCGCAACTGAAGCGTTGCTTCCTTTAATTTTGTTTTTAATAGAGCCTTGCTCTGATTGGGCGCACTGCCTTGGGCGCTGCGCTCCCTGCGCTGGCGTGCCAGATTTTGGCACGTGGCGCTCTGCGCGCAGATGAGGGGATCTGAAGCGTTGCTTCATTTATTAAAATTTAAATTTTTAAAGTAGAGATTTGCTCTGATTGGGGGGAATCAGAAGCATTGCTTCATTTTCCGCCTTGGAATTTGAACAGAGCTTTGCTCTGATTGGGGTAAACAAATTCCCCCCCCCCGCCGGTGCGCTTACGTGGCCCCAAACGTGAGCGCAGCGGTGGCAGAATCTCAATCGTTGCGGCAACTTTTGGAAGCCGAAAGGGAATTTGATGCCTATAAATTGGGCCTTTGGCCCCTAAGATGATTTTCATCCCTTCATAAGCATTTTTATTCAGAGCCCTGTTCTTTCGTTCAAGCACTTTTAAGAGTTAAAACTCTAGACAATTTTTAGGTAAAAATTAATTTGGATTAAATTAATTTAATTTTAAGAGCTTTGCTCTCAATAGATCCTCGATTTAAAGGAGACCCATTTAGGGTTTCACTTAGCAGAGCTTTGCTCTATAGGACTAAAAGGATCTAAAGAGAACTAAAGGAAATCCTATTAAGGTTCCATTAATGGAGCTCTGCCCTCTAAAAGATTTTCTTTGTATTTTCTTAAGTCGTTAATAGAGCTTTGCTCCTTCCAAATCGTATAGAAGAATTCTTAAGGGTTCTTCGTGGATCTTGGAAGTTAGAGATGGCATTTTATATTATTATTATTATTATCTTCTCAGAGCAAAGCTCTCAATGTTCTTAGGGGATTTTCTTCAAATTCCCTTCATCACTGAATTTGATAGGTGCCACTCCTGTTCGCAGAGCATTGCTCTCGAGGAGTTTAACTCCCTGTGCCTGTTTTCAATAAGAATTCGCTTAATCAGTCTGTCTGCTAATTCTTTTAATCTTCTTTTATAGGAGCAATGGACGCCCGCATGTACGACCTCGATGAAATCATCTCTTACGGAGACATCCGCCGACTCGACCGTTCTCAGAACCTAGAATTTACCAACGCCGAGTGTGTCGAGATCATGAGTCGCTTCGACGCGTACAATGGTCAACTGCTTCCTCGACGCTCCTCTCTCCTGAAGCTTATCGTGGGAGCCATTTGGGAGACACTTCCCTTATTCTGTTCCGGCGTGCCGCTTGGGGCGTTGGATGCTGCTGAGGATAAGGTGCATTCGGTGTATCTGATGCACCTAATCTCGAAGAGACGGCGAGACAATCTTGTTGATCTCTTGCACCAGGCTTTCCAACAGTTCGCCATACTCGCTGCTTATTGGAGGGAGGAGGACATCAGGGGGGACCCCGACGCTTGTGCTCGCGGAAGAAAGCACACTAGGATGGTTCGCCAAGCTTGGAAAGTTTTAGATAGGGTTACTTTCGAGTTCCTCAATCCATGTCCTGGGTCTGAGGTTATACCATTGTAGACATTTTAATAATGTTGTTATTTATTTCTTTATGATTGTAAGAACCCTTTTGCAATATGAATGGAAATTTTTTATTTCAGCTTGTCTTATTCCTCATTCTGAGTTTTTTGCACATGCATGAATGAGTGTGTCTCGAATGCTTGATCTAACGCCAATCAAATGTTCTTTCCGTCGCTTTCTTCTTTTTTTTATTATCCGCATGTTACCTCAGTGAACATGGTTGACAGATGATAGAGCGAGCAGTCTGTTTTGGCTTCTTCAAGAGGTAGCAATGGCTTAGGCCGCAGGTTCAGATCTGCTGCTTAAGACTTTTCAACTCTATGAGCCGTGAGGGTCTCACAAAGACTTTTCTCCCTACGGATCGAGAAGATCTCGTAGGTGTATTTTCTCCTTAGGAATCGTGAGGATTCCTAAGTGTGTTTTCTCTTACAAGTCAAAAGGATCTTATAAGAGAATTTTCTCTCTGACGAGTCGAGAGGACTCGTAAGCGGTTATTTCCCTCCTCGTCGAGATTCGACTTTGGAGAGTGAGACCCGTGAATAGTATACAAGAGACTGTTTTAGATCGACTTGCAGGATCCCAGTGCTTAGGAAACAAGTTTTTTAATCCCTGCTTCCTAAGGCTTTATCTTGTAAGTTGAGATGAATCGGGAAGTTCTCGCGGAGACACTGGTTTCTTCGCGGGCCGACGCGAATCAGGAGGCTCTCATCAAGGATGCTAGTTTCCCTGAGTCGAGGAGTTTGCCAAGGACACTGGTTTCCCTGGGGTTGAAACGAGTCGAGATGCTCCTGCAAAGACGCTAGTTTCTCTGCGGGTCGACGCGAATCGGGGTGTTCTCGTCAAGGACACTGGTTTTCCTGAGTCGAAGTATTTTGCCGAGGACGCTAGTTACCTCGAAGTTGAAACAGATCGGAGTATTCCTACGGAGACACTGGTTTCTCTGCGGGCCGACGCGAATCAGGAGGCTTTCATCAAGGACGCTAGTTTCCCTGAATTGAGGAGTTTGCCAGGAACACTGGTTTCCCTGGGGTTGAAACGAGTCGAGGTGTTCCTGCAAAGATGCTAATTTCTCTGCGGGTCGACGCGAATCGGGGGGCTCTCATCAAGGACGCTAGTTTCCCTGAATTGAGGTATTTGCCAGGGACACTGGTTTTCCTGGGGTTGAAACGAATCGATGTATTCCTGCAAAGACGCTAGTTTCTCTGCGGGTCGACGCGAATCTGGATGTTCTCGTCAAGGACACTGGTTTCCCTGAGTCGAAGGATTTTGCCGAAGACACTGGTTTCTTCAGCGTTGAAACGAATCGGAGTATTCCTGTGGAGACATTGGTTTCTCTGCGGGCCGACGCGAATCAGGAGGCTCTCATCAAGGACGCTAGTTTCCCTGAATTGAGGTATTTGCCAAGGACACTAGTTTCCCTGGGTTGAAACGAATCGATGTATTCCTGCAAAGACGCTAGTTTCTCTGCGGGTCGACGCAAATCAGGATGTTCTCGTCAAGGACACTGGTTTCCCTGAGTCGAAGGATTTTTCCGAAGACACTGGTTTCTTCGGGGTTGAAACGAATCGGAGTATTCCTGCGGAGACACTGGTTTCTCTGCGGGCCGACGCGAATCAGGAGGCTCTCATCAAGATGCTAGTTTCCCTGAATTGAGGTATTTGCCAAGGACACTGGTTTCCCTGGGGTTGAGATGATCTCTGGTTATCTTTTGGGCTTTATATGAGTTGCCGTCAAGACTGTGAAGCTAGGAATCTGATCTTCGCTTCGTTTGCTGGTACTGCGTCTGCTGTATCAAGACGAATGTCACAGTCGTCTCTAGGTTGTTGGTGAACCGTCGAGATTTGGCTTTGCTTTCTGGCGGAGCCTGTTGGGAAGGTGTGGTTCCGTCTTTGTTTGTGACCTTGGATTGTATACAGGGATCGATGTGATCTTGACTGTAGGGCGAAAGTTTCATATATATTTTTTTGTTTTATTTCCGCGATGCTCTATCATTTCAGCTTTTATATCGCGAAGGTTGCGATTACCCAATCATTTCGGCTATTTTTTCGCGGTGCCCAATCATTTCGGCTGTTTATTTAATTTTTACTCGCTGCTTTTTATTGCGAGTTGCCCAATCATTTCGGCTATTTTGTGTGCATAGGTTTTTATTTGCTGCTTTTTACTGCAAGTTACCCCATTATTTCGGCTATTTCGTATGCATTTGGGCCTACTGGCTTTTCGTCGTAAACCTGAAATTAGACACCAATTTCGGCATCAGCACCGCTACAACTGGGATATTGCCATGAGCGAATCATCATTTGCCTCTGTCGATATCGAACAAAGATGGCTTAGCGAACAGGGTTAAGGTCCTGTCGACTAAGGCTTTTGACTTCATGAGCCGTAGGGGTCTCACAAAGGTATTTCTCCCTACAAGTCGTGAGGATCTTGTAGGTGTATTTTCTCCTTAGGAATCGTGAGGATTCCTAAGCGTATGTTCCTCTGTAAGTCGTAAGGATCCTACAAGAGGGTTTTCTCCTTGTAAGTCGAGAGGACTTACAAGGGTTGTTCATCATGCGAACATATCCCCAGTCACGGATGGGACTTGGTTAGGGAAATGTTTATTCACGCCCGTGGATTGTATACAAGGGTCAGTATTGAGCCACTTGTAAGGCAATATCCAAGGTTGTGGGGGGTTTGCTTAAGCACAAGTTTAGGTCTATGTAACTTAAGACTTTCAAATCTTATGAGCCGTGAGGGTCCCATAAGAGAGTTCTCCTTACGAGTCGTGAGGATCTCGCAAGTGTATTTTCTCCTTAGGAATCGTGAGGATCCCTAAGTGTGTTGTTCCTTTGTGAGTCGTAAGGATCTCACGCGGGTGGTTTCTCCTTACAAGATCGAGAGGACCCTTCAAGTGTCTTTTAACGAGGTTGCGCCCTTTCGGGTTTTCACAAACACTCGCCGGTAGCCCTGCTGTTTTTACTCACGGAGCCCTTTCGGGTTTTCATCCGTGCCCATTTTGCTTATGGACATACCGCTTTTTTTTATTTTATTCTTTTTCCTAACGCGGTCGCGCCCTTTCGGGTTTTCACAAACACTCGTCGGTAGCCCTGCTGTTTTTACTCACGGAGCCCTTTCGGGTTTTCATCCGTGCCCACTTTGCTTATGGACATACCGTTTTTTTTATTTTTTTTTTATTTTTTTTCGTCAGCCTGAGGATGCTGCGGTAGTAGTTTAAAGACGTTTCGGTCATTAGCTAGTTTTAGGACGTAGTGGTCCGTCATTAGTTTAAGGACGTTTCGGTCCGTCTTTAGTTTAAGGACGTTTCGGTCCGTCATTAGGAGAAGGCAGGCTACTACTCATAGAGTTTTAAGCTTAGGAAGATAGCGAGCGGACATAGTCGTCATCATCTATCATTGACCTAGGCTATGACTCGTTAGGCGTAGTATTTCTTCAGGAAGCGACCGTTTATTGGCCTGAAAGGCCTTTCACCGTGCATATCCATGAGTAGATAGGCTCCACCCTGGTAAACATTGTCTATGATGTACGGGCCTTCATAGTTCGGCTCGAACTTTCCCCGCTTGGCACGATTGGGAATCATAGGTCTTTTGACCATTAGCACGAGTTTGCCTTGGCGGAATGTCCTCGGCCGGGTTAATCTTTCATATGAGCGCGTCATCTTTGCTTTATAAGCCTCCAGATTTTGTTGCGCTATGAGCCGGGTCTCATCAAAGGCATCAAGCTCCTCAAGCCGAAGGTGAGCATTTTCTTCGTCCGTCAGCTCGTAGTGGACTGCCACTCGTAGGGAGGGTAACTCTATCTCGAGGGGGAGTACTGCTTCTGTACCGAACACTAACGCGTATGGCGTAGTGTTCGTGGCCGTCTTGAATGTGGTCCGATATTCTTAGAGAGCTTCTTGCAGTCTCTCATGCCAGTCCTTCTTATTTCGGGACACCGTTTTCTTCACGATCTTTGTCAAGCTCTTGTTGAAGGCCTCAGCTAGACCGTTAGCTCACGGATTATAAACTGAGAAATATCTCCAGTCTATATTATGCTGTTGCGCGAAGCGACTGATCTTGTGGCTTCTGTAGGCTGGCCCGTTATCGGAGATGATCCGTCGCGGGGTTCCAAACCGATATATGACGTGCATCTTGAAGAAATGGAGGATGTTCTCCGTCTTCACTTCCCTCAATGGTACTGCTTCTGCCCATTTGGAGAAGTAGTCAGTCGTTGCCAAGATGAAACGATGTTCTCTAGACGATACTGGTTCGATGGGGCCGACTATGTCAGTTCCCCACATTTCGAACGGCCAGCTGGCTACCGTTGGATGTAGTGGATTTGGATGCTGGTGGATGAAGTCCCCATGAATTTGGCATGAGTGGCATTGCTTCGCATATTCGAGGCAGTCCTGAATCATCGTGGGCCAGTAGTAACCCATCCGTTTTATCTTCAACTTCATCTTCGGGCCTGCTTGGTGAGAACCGCAGAGTCCGTCATGAACTTCCTGAATGACTCTCTTCGCTTCGTGAGGCCCTAGGCATCTCAACCACAGAGAATCAAATGACCTCTTGTACAGAGTATCATTGACGAAGGCGAAAGACATAGCTCGTTTCACAAGCTGATGTCTTGAGGACGCATCTTCGGGCGTTCGACGGTATTTGAAGTAGTCTATGAAGACTTCTCTCCAATCCTCAGCCTTTTCTTGGTCTTTTATTTGCAGGGTCGTCTGCTCAGTCGCTCCCTTTCCTTCGGATGATTCCGAAGATATTTCTGCCGGGGCAAGCACCCGACGGCTTGGTACCACAATTCTGACGTCATCGAGATTCTCGTCAGCCAGTTCTTTAGCGAGCTTGGCTAATGCGTCCGCTTTGCTGTTTTCCGCACGCGGTATGTTTTCCAAAGTGTAGGAGGGAATTTGGGTCAACAGTTGTTGCACCTTTTCGCCGTACTTCACCAGCTCTGGTTTGCACGTTTGGTAGTCGCCATTTACCTGACTAACGACCAGTTGGGAGTCCCCGTATATGAGGAGGTTTTCAATTCCCATGTCGATGGCGATCTCGAGGCCTGCTATCAAACCTTCGTATTCGGCTTCATTGTTCGTCCTCGGTTCTGTTAAGGAGAAAGCAAAGTGCATTATCCCTCCCCGTGGAGTTACAAAGATAAGGCCTACCCCTGATTTGATTATAGGGGTACTTTGTTTGCGCTTTTTCATGGAAGATGCTCCATCAAAATAAAGCTCCCAGCGGGTATCGCTCCCATCGATCGCGTCAAACGCATGTTCGTCTGGCAGTTCGCAATTCAGAGGAGAATCGGCAGGTATCGGATGCTCAGCGAGGAAGTCGGCGATGGCCTGGCCTTTCACTGCCTTGAGAGGTTGATAAGTTATTGAGAACTCCATCAAGAGTAGAGCCCATTTAGCGAGTCTCCCTGTCAATATAGACTTCGACATTAAATATTTAAGGGGGTCCACCTTCGAAATGAGATGGACTTCATGTGCCAACGCATAGTGCCTGAGCTTTGTTATCGCAAAGATCAACGCCAGGCAGTGTTTTTCAATGGGGGAGTAGTTGCTTTCTGCCCCCAGCAGGACTCGACTTAAATAGTAGAGTGCTCTTTCTTTCCCTTGGTCGTTCTCTTGCGCCCATAATGCGCCTAAGGAACCTTCGAGGGCGGTCGTATAGAGAATGAGGGGCTTTCCCTTGACCGGAGCAGCCAGCACTGGCGGGTTTTGCAAGTACTGCTTGATTTCGTCTAGCGCGCTTTGGCATTTTTGATCCCAGACGAACGGAGTCCTCTTCTTCATCAGGTGACTGTAAGGATGGCATTTACCTGAAAGGTTGGCTATAAATCGCCGAATATATGCAAGCTTTCCCTGAAGAGACCGCAGCTGTTTGAGAGTTCTCGGCGGAGGCATTTCCATGATCGCCTTAATCTTCGACGGATCTACCTCGATACCTCGGTGTCGGACGACGAATCCCAGGAATTTGCCCGAGGAAACTCCAAATGCGCACTTGAGAGGGTTCATCTTCAAGTTGTATCGTCGAAGGCGTTGAAATACGGTCTTGAGATGCTCGAGATGTTCCTCGTACGATTTGCTTTTCACTACGAGGTCGTCGATATAGCATTCGACGATTTCATGTATAAGGTCATCGAAGATCTTCATCATGACCCTCTGATAAGTAGCCCCGGCGTTCTTTAGACCGAAGGGCATCACCTTATAACAGAATATTCCCAGAGGAGTCTGAAAAGCGGTGTGCTTCTGGTCTTCGGGATGCATCTTGATCTGATTATACCCTGATGAGCCGTCCATGAAGGAGAAAACATCGTGAGTGGACGTGTTGTCTATCATCAGCTCGGTGACCGGTACTGGGAAATCGTCCTTCGGGCAGGCTTTATTGAGATCCCGGAAGTCCACGCATATGCGTACTGTCCCATTTTTCTTCATCACAGGGATAATGTTGGCGATCCAGTCGGGATATTGAACCTCCTGGATAAAGCCAGAATCGATTAGCTTCTTGACCTCAGCATTGATACTCATCTCAAGTTCGAGCCGCATTCTTCTTGGCGCCTGTTTGACAGGCTTGACGTCCGGAGATATCGCCAATTTATGCACAGCAATTTCTGGATCTAGTCCTGGCATTTTGGAATAGTACCACGCGAAGCAATCTCTGTACTGCATAAGCACGTCTTTTAACGCAGCCATTCTTTCTTCAGATAGCAACTCGCTGACGAATGTCGGTCGCGGGTCGTTCACTGTCCCCAACTCAATTTTCTTGAGGTTATCTGCAGTGGTATGTATCCCATCCTCCAGCTCTTTTGGCGCTGGCGGAAATTCTGAGATCAGCTCGTCGTTGCTGTTTTCGAAGCACCAGGGAAGGTCATCCGTGTTCTCAGGCTCTTCCTTCGATATCGTTATCATATGACAAGTACGAATTCGCTTCCAAGACCAATGTGGAGCTGGTTCTGCTCTCGTAGCTTTGGGTTCATGCTTCTGTGGCGGCATTACCCTCCAGTTGTCAGACAGAGCGAACTTGCCGAGCTGATACTGATCTTCGACCCAATTCTTGAAGGTGAAGCAGTCCTCGAGAGGGTGCCCTATTACTTGGTGATAAGAGCAATAGTTTGGGTGAGAGACTTCGCTTGCTTATTCGGGGTGTTTAGACTCCGGCAGTGTAAGCATCTGATGTTTTAGAGCGAGGTCAAGTATTCTCTTCGTCTTGTCCCGAGGAAAAGAGTACGCTCGACTCATTTTCTTCACAAGGGATAGATCTGGACCGCTCAATTCCTGCTCGCGTGGCTTCTTAGTCCCGCTTTGTTGTTGTTGAGCGCCTTTTTGGCCTTTAGACTTGTTTCTGCCTCTGCGTCGAGCCTTTTTTATAACAGGTTGACAGGGGGTAGCATTTTCATCTTTCACAGCCTGTTGGAGGAGGCGTTGCGTTTTGGCTTTCTCTTAGATGGCCATTTCGCGGTTGTGGTCGTCTCGGACCTTTTGACCAGCCTCCCTTATAAGCTTGTCCATTTGTTCTTCGAACGACGGACTGGGCACCTTTGCATCAGGAACTTTTACTGGTTCAGTATTAATGTCCTCCAATTGAGCATCTGCTTCTTCATTGAAGTAATGTATGACGTAACAGTCGCGGAGCAGCTCTCGTTTCTTGGACCGAATGTATCCGAGCCCGATTGTTTCCATCCTCCCACTGGGCAGCTTGTGCTGAGTTCCGGGGACGTTCCAAACCCTGTCATAGAATTTGGCTTTTCGAGCGGTCTATTTGAAGGATATCTCCTGGCGCTTCAACAGCCTTTTCAAGCCTTCTGTATAATATCTGGGGAGACGGATGGGCTGAAGCCTATCCAACGTAGGATCCATACCATGCCAGATTTCTTTCTCCGCTTTGGTTTCTTCAGAGCGGTAGAATAGAATTGCCTTTTCGCCTTTTTGCTTGGGAGGGACATAGAACGTCCGCAGCTCCTCTACCGTGTAGGTATCAAGCGCATTCAGTTCTTTATGATGTTCAAGTGGAACCATGGCGATTTGCAGGTTTTGTTCCTCATCAGCGGATGTTTGTATTGAAGGCCGAGCAGAGAATATAGCGTGAACCTCATCTTTCGAATCACTACCAAAGATCAATGTGGCAGCGGATGGTCCTGGCTTGTTGTATTGGGACGGACCCGAATAAACTATCTCCTCTTCTTCCTCGGTACCACTGCCGAAGACAGGGATGGTGGCGTTAGCTTTGTTTTCCGGCTTATGACATCTCTCTGTGTCCTCAAAATCCGGTAAGAAGTATTTGGCATCTTCATATTTGCAAACTTCGTTTACAGAAAACGGGTTCAGTTCTCCCGTCACGGTATACTCGAGACCATCCTTAAAATATTTCATACACTGATGCTGTGTAGAGGGGATGATGTTGTACTCGTGTAACCATGGTCGGCCGAGCAGAGCATTGTAGCATGTCTTGGCGTCTATGACGTGGAATTTAATGTCCGTGACGAGCAGCCCAAAGCGTAGCGTCAGTATCAAAGACCCAAGAGTTCTTGATAATTGAGAGTCGAACCTGGAGATGGTGATCTTATCCCGAGCAAGGTGCTGGACGCTTATGCAGATTTCCTTTAACACTCGCACGTTGAGGAGATTAACGGAGGATCCATTGTCAACCAGGATTTTTCTTATCTTTATATCATGGCAGTATCCTGAGACATAGAGGGGGCGATTGTGTTCACACGTCCCAAGGAGAAGGTCCTCATCGCCAAAAGTGACATCGGCCGTGTGCACTTCCTCCAATTCATCCTTCATCTTTTCTTCGGCCAGGAAAGCTTGGAATTGCTCCGCCTCCTGTAGTGCCTTGATTAATGAATCTTTCGCCTCCTTTGATAGTAAAAGGGCGTCAAGAATGCTGAGCTGCGAGGGTAGCTTCCTCAGATGCGCTAGAACGTTATAATCCACCTTATTTTTCTTCGGCGGGTCCTTGGCAGTTAGCTCTTCCATGACTTGGTCATCTAGGGCGATATCCTCAGAGACCTTTTCTTTCCCTTTATCTTTTTTGTTTGATGGTCCGAGATTCTTTTCGGGTAGCGTCCGATTACGCAGCCGGATATTTTCGCAAACCTTCGGCTCTTCTTCTTTTCCCGAAGTGGACTCTTTAAAGAGTCCACTTAGAGCCATCTCCTCGTCAGAATCGCTCCCGAATGTGAGCACTTGTGATTCCCCGACGTTAACCATGTGACAATTGCCGGTAGTTCTGTCACGCCCCTCGGTCGTATTTTTCTGCTCCCGACGAGTCTTGCGCTTCTCCCGTTTAAAATGTTGTCGGTGAGCAACATATCCCTGCCACCATCCATTGAAAGCTTTGCACTCTTCGGTGGGGTGCGAAATCTTCCGATGATACAAGCAGTAGGAAGGGTGCATTTCCGCTTCGCCAGTAATGCTTCCTTCAGAGGATGGTAGCTTCATACCCATGGACATGGCCTTAGCAAACCTTTTCTTCGTTTTGAATTTGCTTTTATCTACGGTGGACGTACTTTGCTCTAGTGGGAGTATCCCAACTGCTTCGTCAAGTCACTGGCGTTTGGCCCTTTCAAATATGACCGCCTCGCGTTCCTGATCTGCTCTGCTTTTCAACAGAGCTTCGTTGAGGAATGCGTCAATTGTTTCATCCGATGGCCCCAGAATTTCCGGTTCAGGATCTGTCTCCAGCTTTTCAGCACAAAGAGTTTCCTCATCATCTGTAAAAGAATGGGAGATCATATGACAGCTCGCCACGTATTCTTCGGATTCATCCGACGAACTTTCTCCCTCATCTTCCTCTTGAAAGACGTGGTTGAGGAACTCTTGGAGTGTAATGGGAGTCCGTGCTTTCTGGTTGTATTCCTCTAGCGCGTCAATTTGTTTTTGCAAGTCCGTGCGCTTGTCACCAGGTTTCACGTGCTTCTTGGATTTCTTTTTCTTCTTCTTTGAAGATTTTGATGGCTGGTTGTGAGTGCTTGGGCCACCTCCATCGGTCTTTGGAGTTGGACGCGGCTTTAACATCCCTTCAATGATCTGAGGTTCCAACGGGTTCTTCTACCTGATCGTTGGGCATGTTTGAAGATCGTTTAGCATCCTCTTTGTCTTTGTTGATAGCACAACCTCCCATGGGGCTTCTTCTACGAGAGAGCATGTTGCCCCCGGCGTATTCATCCTTTTAGGGGTGTGAGGCTGCGGTGGATTTACTTTCCATCTGTCTAACAGCGCGGACTTGCCCTGTTGGTAATGGTCCTCAATCCAATTTTTAAAGACGTAGCAATCTTCGATCAGATGACCCAGTACTCGATGATAGGGACAGTAGTTGGGATCATTGACATCATTCGGTTGCGACGGACGTCTTGGATCCGGCAGATTTATGAGTCGGTTGCGCAATGCCAGCTCAAACAGTCTCCTCGTTTTATCTCGAGGAAACGAGTAAGGACGTCCTAGCCTCTCCTCAAGGGGCGTGCGTGGGCGCATATTATTTTGACGGACAGCCGGTTTCAAGTTGCTCGGCTGTTGTTGAGCATTAGCGACAACGATCGCTTTTCCCTTCCCCTTCTCGTTTCGAGAGTCCGGCTTTGGAGGGGGTGGTCATGGCCCATCTGATCCATTTGAGCCAGCTTGTCGATCAGGGCCTGGAAGGTAGTCGGCTTGAAGAACATCATAAATTGGGATATGGTCGCCTGCGGATCGAGGGTTCCAACAAACATACCCACTGCCGGTGCCTCTTCAATGCGTTGTTCGCATTTTGACCATAGGTTCCTCCACCGTATCGCATACTGAACCCATGTTTCGCCTGGCTTCACCCTAACATTAATCAACGCCGTTATCGGGGTGCGTTCGCTGGCGCTTGCGAAACGCTGGGTAAACAGCAACTCCATCTTCGTGAAGGTCTTGATAGAGTCGTTTAGGAGCTCGGAGTACCATTCGAATGCTGTATCCGATAAGCTACCAACAAACTGGCGAAGCAGCAATTTATCATCACCGCCGGTGTTGCCGCAGAGTGCCCTGAACTGGGCAACGTGCTGGTGGGGATTGCCAGTCCCCTTATAGACATGGAATTTCGGTATTGTATAGCCCGGCGGGTACTTGATCTGGTCATACCAGCTCGGATAGGGTCTCCCCGTTTTTACGACCTGACCGGCTGCCTCAGTCGCCTGATGAACCCAGATCTGCTGAGCTATATATTCGTCCAAGTCAGCTTTGGAGATTGTCTCCTCCTTGGCTATTGACAGAACTGGTGGAGGATTTGACGTTTCTCCCCCGTCGTCTTCAAGGATGATCGGAGGATCTTCGGCAGGAGGATCTTGTTGAATCATCATTCCTACCATGTCCTGAAACAGGAGGGCCATTCGCTTTATGTTGGCTGCTTGTTCAGCAGCCTCTTTATCCTTCTTCTCCAATACCCGACGAAGAAATTCAGCGTCAGTTTCTTGCTCCTGGCGTTGATCAGATGACACTTCGGGGCTTTCTTTTGGTCTAGTGAGTGCGGCCATCGCGTTCATCATTTCCTGGAGCTTTTGCTGTTGCTCCTGAGCTTTGGTCACTGACCGTGTAAGCGGTCTATGACCTGTAGATGCACGGCTGTCCTCCTTTCCCGATGCCATGTATACAGTATAGACTACAATGCCCCCGGACTTAGGGCGTTTAGGCTCGCCGCCTTTGACATTTGCCACGGGCGTGGGAATTTTCTCCGGACTCCTTCTCTTGTGGGCCGTTGAAGTTGAGGGGGCCGTTGCAGCGGGCACCCAGGTGGTGGTCGTCCTTTGCTATTTGTCCGGACGGTTCTTTTCTTCTTGAACTTTTACCCTCTTCTGCCGGTGAGAGTGATCTTGAACGATTACTGAGTCTTGCACCGGTCGCCAGACCCTGTAAATCTTGGATGACAGCCGTTGAGGGGGCTGCTCTGGCTTAGTTTCTGTAACTCCCTCCACAGGTGGAGGAGATCTTTTTAGCATAGCAGTCGGAGAGTTCTTGCGTACCCTCCTCAGCGGTTCAAAGTGTTAGTTATATGTATGCCGTAGAGGCCATTACTGTACATAGGATGTATATTATAGTGGATGCTGGGACATATATAGGGAGGACTTTCTTGCTCGACACGATAGTATGCTATCTGGTTGATCTTTACCTTAACGTGTATGCTGATTGTCTCTCTGTTACATGTTGGTAAAGCCCTTAGGATCTGTACTTGACTACCTGGACTATGATGCGGATCATACTAGTGGGGATATGGTAGTCCATAAGTACATCCTTCAAAGTCCCTAGTCGTGGGTGTATCGAGACGGGGCATCGATATACCAGAGTAGACTAGCGTATGCCTTCTCGACCCATACAGATGGGTGATGGATGATCCCATATCCATTGATGTTTGACATCAGAGATGATATACGGGTGCTCAGTAGAGACTGGGTACACTGGACGGACTCGCCGAGAACTCCCAGATGGTATTATACCTCACGTCAGATGGCAGTTCTCTGGTGACACTGGTACAGAGTAGTCTGTTGACCCGAGATCGTCATAGAGTCTTGTGTGGTTCCCACTGTGCTTTGATTTCCATCTTACCACGTCCAAGAGGGCGTGCAAAACGGTGGTTTTTGGGTACAGTCCCGAGTCACATGGAGGCAATGAGCGATAGGAGGGGATTCGTCTCTCCCGGTATAGGGGGTTGATGTTGCGCTGTGTTCGATTGGCTATAACAGGAAATCCCTGGCCAGGGTTGCTGAGATTTACTGGTAAGTGTTACCAGTAGTTTCTCGAATTGTTATAGACCTCATATCGACACGACTTATCGAGCTATTGGGGTCTGACGTATACCATCCCTAGGCAAGATATGCGACATATCAGACGATCAGACCGGACTGTACGGTAGTGTTACTGGTTGGATTCACAGGAGTGTGAGCGGGCTTGCTCGTCGATCTTCTGATCGCTCAATACCCGGGTGGCCGTTACGTTTAGCAGACCGCTTGCGGCTTGTGGATGTTTGATATGATCATCATCCGCTGCCGGCGTATTGACGAGTCTTTAGAGTCCTACACAGAGGTTTCCTGGCTCAAGCGAAACGAAATAGGAGCGCATATGAGATATGTGCGGGACCGAGAATAATACCAGTATGTGATACTGTATTCGATTCTCGCGATGTGAAATTGATCGGTTATATGCGATATAGCCGGGTTATCGGATCAAGTGTTGATTCGATAAGTTGTTACTAATGATACTAGTCGGTTATATGCGATATGACCGGATCGTTAAATCAAGTGTTGATTAAATGATTTAATGCATAATAATATATTTGATATATTACTTTGCATTAACTAGTATCGGTTCACTTTAAATGGATTTTCTCGCTCGGGTGTGCACATTGTATATTCGATATAGTTTTGTGCACTTGCTTGTATCATGTTTGATGATACATGCCTTATGGTTAAGTGTTAAGAATTAAACTATAGTTAAGTGGGTGATTAGGGTTTTTGATTTCATTTTATTCATTTATCTTTTTGGAAAAAGAATAGGCAAAATGAGGAAAATGGTTGCTTTCTTTTGTTCATTCATGAACCTTCATGAAGACTTTGACCAAATGACCATTTTGTCTCATGCTTAACCCTAACCACTCACTTAAACCTTAGTTAACTCTCTACATCTAACCATGGTTCAATATATGATAAGGATTGGTTTTTCTTCTCTTTTCTAATTAATCATATCATATTATTCTTCTTCTTCTTCCTTGCTTCAAGTGAAGAAAAGCTTACCTCATCAATGGTGATTGATGAATTAGAGTGAGAAATCCAATTCTAAAGTTAACCCAACTCCTATTTCTTCATCCTCTACCTCTTGCCAAGTAGTAGAGTGTGTTTTCTTCACAAGTTTCTTGACTTGGTGAAGTCGGAGCTTGATTTAGCGATGCCTCGACGTAGATCATCTTCGGCATGGACATCGACGACCTAGCTTGCCCATTCTCCGACGAAGCCTACGCTTGAGCCCGGATTTGATTTGGACAGCGGAGAGGACCTCGTTGCGGAGCTATGGAGGTGGAGCACCGGATCTACAAAGGTTGTATTTCCGTATCTTGTAGTTAAGTGTTAACTAGTTAGCTTTTTCGCCTGGTTTTCTAGCAAACGATCCGTAGTCGGGTCTCTCGGCACCGTTAAAATTTTAATTTGGCATGATCGATACCTTGTGAGAACTCATTAGGGTGCCTAGGAACCCTACAGTGGTATCAGAGCCTAGCTAGAGCCTTAGGCGAGTCTAGACGGAATTTGAAGCCCGGACGAACCCGAAACCAACCCGGCATTATGCTCTCTGGACGATTTCTGAAAACGTGGTTTTTTCCAAATTAAAAATTGCTAAAAAATTCAGCAGGGAAAAATAAGAATTACCATGCAAATTTTTTTGGATGAACAGTAGATTCCGCGGCGGAAGCGCGGCAGAAGGCTGCCTTCTGCGGCGGTTCCGCCGCAACTTGATGACGTCATCATCCACTTTTTGTACAGTAATTCATTTTGTCTGATGCTGAGTTTTCTGGGAATTTTTAAATTTTTTTCCAGAGTTGATTTTTCTGGAATTGTTTTGGGGATTCGGTGTTTCGATCGGGGTATCAAATTTTGTCTATTTGGCTTTCCGGATAATTTTTTAGAATATGTTAAAAAGTTCGACCGGATATAAATACCCAAGTTTTCCCCTGTCGGGAAATTTCCAAGTGTTGGATTTTTCCGTAGTTTGACGACGTTCTAAGTAGTGCAAGTAACGCGATGGACCCTCTAGAAGACAACAAACCTTAACTCGATTATGTGACCGTCTTGAACTGCCCTTTGAACCTTCGGGTTTGGGGCAGTACGGCGTGCCACATGTGAGGCGTTGGCTTGACCCTTCTACGGCTGGACCGTCGGTACTGAGGCATGAACTGAATGTTGTTAGACTTATTTCATGTGTTGATCTGTATTGGGAAAAGTTGGGTGTTCGAATGTTCAATCGGAAAGTTTAACATTTTCTAATTATCTGGAATGGGATACAATAATTGGAATTCACAAGTAGTTATGAGATAACTAAATGAATGTTATAAACATAGCAGTTTAGTCTCACTTGATCGGTTGCCACGAAATTTTGATGTGATCAAAAGTCCGTTGCAATCACGTAGCGTACGCGGATACTCGCCGGGTAAACTTAATAGACAGCCTCACTCCATAGCACCGACCAAGTGACTGTAGGAGAACCCCGTCGCCGAAAGCATCCGTTAGGGTGCTCGCGGCAGCGGTGTTCCGCCTTGGTGCACTTCGTCGACGGTATCGGGGGTGCAGCCGTCTACTGAAGTTTGCGACGAGCATTCGATCAGGATGTCGGGAATCTTGTTGAATTGCCCGACTTGTTATTGAAAAGAGTTTTCGATTTTGAGACTAAAATGCGGGGTTTATAATTGTTAGGCATGTGATGTCTAAGGAATTCATTTGATTAGGCATGTGATGTCTAAAGAGATTGCGGATTCCAACTGTTGTAGTTTTACACTTTCTTTTCTGTGACCGTAAGTGTAATATGTGATATCGCCGGTTTCGTTGCTATATGTCAACGACAATTGGGATGCGCATATTTACTTACGTTGATGACATGTGATGTTATGTGTTGCTGGATATGTTATATTGGATCGTCGTGTTTGAATAGCCGGGGTTTTTATGTGAGATGAGTGTTTTTCATTTTCATTCATGTAAAAACTTGTATGTAATATTCTTTTATTGGGGCGCTTCCTGGTTGCGGAAGTTGTCACCGTTTGTATATTATTTACTTTTCTGCACTAGGATAGACCCAAGGAGGAGGGCACAAGTAACCGGGTTCTGGAGTTCAGTGGGAGACCAACTCGAGGAGTCGAGTCCGGGTCTCCTAACTCTAGAATTGGTAGGGTTGCTTGCCGCTCTCGTAGGGGTCTAGGGGTGTGGGTTTGGCTATTCATCACGACCGTGGAATCCGTGTTTTATACTGGCTCGTATTGAAAACACGGACGTCCTAGTATATCCAATATTTCATATGTTTCTTCTGCTGCGTTATCTGTGATGTGATCATGTGATGTTCTGTGATAGATACAGTATATAGTATATATGATATATTATATAGACGTTACTTATGTTTTACACCCGCGCTAGCCCTGCCCTGCTCTGCCGTTAGTTACCTAACCTAACGGTGCACGAGGGGACACCGAGACGAATGTGGATGGCATAAGTGTACGTCGTATTTATCTGTGATGTTTAGGTACTTAAATGATGGGACTTCATTAATGTGATTAATGAAATAAAAGAAACCTAAGATGTTGTAGAATCGAATTTCAAAATAAAACAGGTAGCTACAGTTCTTGCTTTGCACAGCGGTATATACGATATATCCTGCACCTTATTCGATGAGGAAAGGACCGAGATCCCTTCACCGGGAGTGACTCCTTTAGCAATAACTGGCAGATGCTACACACTCGGTTTGTCTTTTGATTGCTTTTAAGTGTTTCTGCTTTGCACAGTGATATATGTGATATATCCCGCACCTCATTCGACGAGGAAAGGACCGACGATCCCTTCACCGGGAGTGACTCCTTTAGCAAAACTAGAAAAGCCTCAAAAGCACTCCATTTTAAAATCATTTGATTCTACAGCGATATCAAGTTCATTACGCAATAGGTTTTCAGAAAAACCTGTCGTAGCTCTCCGTCATTTCAGATACGTACTAGTTAGTATTCGTGCTGCGGTTGTTTGGCCTCCGTCAAGGCGTAGTGTACGGTAGCTAACTAGTGCTTATCTGCTAGCATATGATGCGATTGGATTAGGGTATTCGTACGGCGTTGTTTGGCCTCCGTCAAGGGTCGTGCGGGTGGGTTTAATTCAATCAGGAAATGACGGGTTGAACTTGACTAGCAGACTATGGGTTGTTTGGCCTCCGTCAAGGTCATAGCGAGCTAGGGGCAAAATATTATCGGGAATTTCAAGTGTTGAAATTTGCAATGAGATTGCATACCTTCTATGAGATAGTTGGATCCCGATACCCGCTGCGAGTAAGAGTTACTCCTGGGAGAGTTTTATACATTACAATTAGCCGATCAAGTAGGTGTCTAGAAAGGTGTCAACGGGGTTACGCCTCTGGGAAAACGAGGTTTACAGTAATTAGGTTCGTGCGAAAGCACGGGGGACCTCCCTCAAAGTACCGACACTGGCCTGGCTGAAAGATTGGCGAACTTGTAGTGTGTAATTAATCCCGGCTAGTCTTTCCTTTTAGGGTTTGAAGGAAGATTTGATAAAAAGCAGTGGGAGCCATCCTGATTAGATTAAATAAAAACCAATCTATTCTTGACAGAGCGCATGCTGAGTGTTTTCTTCTCTCTCTCTCCAGGTAGCGACCATATCACGCCTTAATCAAGATAATAATACGGAATATTGACCGAACCCGCTTGTTATACTGAGCTGGGGAACGTTGGTCCCGCTCCAACTTATAATTGTTATAAGACAGAGCAGGAAATTGGGGAATACCAGATTTCCCGTGCCGCCCAAACGAAGAGAGTGTATGCTGATGCATCATCTTCGGGTATGTTCGTTATACAGAACTGTTTCTCAGTATTCTTTACGTCCTGGGTATATGATACCGGATCAGGATCCCAGATATGTAATCTGTTACATGGGCTACAGATAGGCAAAGAACTGAGAACGGATGATAAGTTTCATGAGGCAGAAAACGGGGCAAGTGTTGCAGCCAAGTCTGTCGGTCACTGTCACCCTGTATTACAAATACATTGATTCTGAACGAATGTTATTAGATACCGAACCTGATATACAAAATCATATCAGTCTCTTTATTAGTAAAGAAAGGATATAATTTTGTATTGTTGGATAATGTTTTGAACATTTCCTATATCAAAAGTTGATCGGTTCAGGCACGTTATCTAAAAGCATTGATGTTCTAAATCAAACTACAGTTCTTAGTATACAGAACACACACAAGAGGAATAGTTCAGAAATGAACGAATCCTTCTTGAGGTATTGTAGACTAGGTCATATCAATGCGACCCGACTAGCTGAAGTTACATAAAGATGCAGGTTTAAATGAGTTTGAATTTACATCTTGTGAAACTCGCCAGTCATGTCACAAAGATAAGATGACCACAGCTCCGTTTATTGGAAACAGAGAAAGAGTTAGTAAACTCTTGGGATGATACATGTTGATGTATGTAAGGTCCCCTGTCTACACATGCCAGGACTGATTCTTTATACTTCATTACGTTCTCTGATGATCTCTCAAGATTCAGACCTATGTTCTTGTTGAAACACAAGTCCGAACCTTTTGAGATATTCACAGAATATAAGTTAGAAGTAGAGAACCAAAATATGGGTATAAGTATTATGTCCTATGATGAGATCAGGGAGGAGAATACTTGTGCATGGAATTCCTGGACTATTCTAAAGGAGAATGAGATTCTCTCTCAGCATTACTCCTCTGTATACACCATAGCACGATGGTATGTCAGGGCGGAGCAGATACACCCTATTTGATATGGTGTGCTCTATGATGAGTACTACTGAGTTACCTATTTCCTTTTGGGAGTTATGCACTTGAGAAGCTGCATACCTATTGAATAGGGTTCCAATCAAATCAGTTGCCTACCATTTCATATGTGATATGGAAAGGGAAGAGCCCATCTCTTAAGATAGTTAAGATTTGGGGTTGTCCGGCCTATGTCTAAAAGGCAAAATCCGGACAAGCTCGAGGCAAGGTCAGTTATGTAAAACTGGAAATTTTCCAGCCATACAAACTGCAACTGATGATTTGATAGAACCAAAGGATTCAGTAAATACCAACGAACCTCAGCCTCTCCGCCGATCTAGTAGGGTTCCTCACCCACCTGAGAGATACTTTGGTTTCTCTATGACAGTGGGAGCGAGGATTGCATCATGAGATGATGACCCAACTAGTTTCGAGCAGGCCATCGAGAGTGAAGACTCTGTATGAATGGCTGGATGCTTAGTGATCTGAGATGGAATCCTTATACACCAACAAAGTATGGACTTTGGTTGCTATATCTGAAGGGTTAAATCCCCATCAGGAGCAAGTATATCTTGAGAAGATTACTTGGTGTACATGGAAAAGTTGAGACTTTCAAAGCTAGACTTATTAAAAGTTTGCATCATTGACCAGGTGTGGATAATGATGAAACCTTTTCAAGTAACTATGCTTAAGTCCATCCAGATCCTACTTATCACGGCTACATACCATGACTACGATATCTGGTGGTTGGGTGTCATGACTGCTTTTCTAAATGATGTTTTAGAAGAGTGCGTCTATAAGTACACAGCCAGAGGGCTTCGTAGACAGTGGGAGCAGCGGAAACGTGTGCAAGATGCTTTATAGGATAAAGCAGGCATCGCGGAGTTGGAACATCTGTTTTGATGAAGCGGTCAAAGAAGTTGACATCATCAAAATGGTAGATGAACCTTGTATAAACAAGAAGGTAGTAGGGAGTATGGTGACGATCCTCGTAGAGTACGTGGATGACATACTCTTGATAGGGAAAAAGTTTCCTATGCTACGCTCGATCAATCTCCGCTTATCACACTGATTCTCCACATAAGATCAAAGTGATACCTACTAAATCCTGGATTTTGGATCTATGAGATAGATCTAAATGGATGTTAGAATTCTCACTAGATGTAGTGAGACAGTATCAACCGATCCTGGGGAGAATCACTGGAATGGTTCCAGGGTGATAATGACGACTGAAAGTCAGTCACAGGCATTGTCTTTACCCTCAGTAAAGGGACGGTATGTTGGAAGAGTTCCAAGCTAGATACCGTGACATACTAGACGATAAAGGCAGGATACATCGCTACTTAAGATGCTACCATAGAGGCAGTCTGGGTGTATAATAGTTCATGAGATGAACTTCGTTCCTACCATTGTGAGACAATGGAGTTGTGGCTTATGCCAAGGAACGCCGGTCCCATCAGTGATCCAGACATATTCTAAGGTGGTGTCACCTGATCATGGAGATGGTTGATCTCCAGGGTGATCGAGGTTTGGAGAGTAGACTCAGAGGACAACACAGCGGATCCACTCACAAAGGCATGTTCCCAGAGAGAGATTTTTATGGGATGGTTGAGTATGAGATACTACAACCACTGCTACAGATGGCCCTAGTGCAAGTGGGAGATTGTTAGTTATATGTATGCCCTAGAGGCCATTACTGTACATAGGATGTATATTGTAGTGGATGCTGGGACATATATAGGGAGGACTTTCTTGCTCGACACGATAGTATGCTATCTGGTTGATCTTTACCTTAACGTGTATGCTGATTGTATCTCTGTTACATGTTGGTAAAGCCCTTAGGATCTGTACTTGACTACCTGGACTATGATGCGGATCATACTAGTGGGGATATGGTAGTCCATAAGTACATCCTTCAAAGTCCCTAGTCGTGGGTGTATCGAGACGGGGCATCGATATACCAGAGTAGACTAGCGTATGCCTTCTCGACCCATACAGATGGGCGATGGATGATCCCATATCCATTGATGTTTGACATCAGAGATGATATACGGGTGCTCAGTAGAGACTGGGTACACTGGAAGGACTCGCCGAGAACTCCCAGATGGTATTATACCTCACGTCAGATGGCAGTTCTCTGGTGACACTGGTACAGAGTAGTCTGTTGACCCGAGATCGTCATAGAGTCTTGTGTGGTTCCCACTGTGCTTTGATTTCCATCTTACCACGTCCAAGAGGGCGTGCAAAACGGTGGTTTTTGGGTACAGTCCCGAGTCACATGGAGGCAATGAGCGATAGGAGGGGATTCGTCTCTCCCGGTATAGGGGGTTGATGTTGCGCTGTGTTCGATTGGCTATAACAGGAAATCCCTGGCCAGGGTTGCTGAGATTTACTGGTAAGTGTTACCAGTAGTTTCTCGAATTGTTATAGACCTCATATCGACACGACTTATCGAGCTATTGGGGTCTGACGTTTACCACCCCTAGGCAAGATATGCGACATATCAGACGATCAGACCGGACTGTACGGTAGTGTTACTGGTTGGATTCACAGGAGTGCGAGCGGGCTTGCTCGTCGATCTTCTGATCGCTCAATACCCGGGTGGCCGTTACGTTTAGCAGACCGCTTGCGGCTTGTGGATGTTTGATATGATCATCATCCGCTGCCGGCGTATTGACGAGTCTTTAGAGTCCTACACAGAGGTTTCCTGGCTCAAGCGAAACGAAATAGGAGCGCATATGAGATATGTGCGGGACCGAGAATAATACCAGTATGTGATACTGTATTCGATTCTCGCGATGTGACATTGATCGGTTATATGCGATATAGCCGGGTTATCGGATCAAGTGTTGATTCGATAAGTTGTTACTAATGATACTAGTCGGTTATATGCGATATGACCGGATCGTTAAATCAAGTGTTGATTAAATGATTTAATGCATAATAATATATTTGATATATTACTTTGCATTAACTAGTATCGGTTCACTTTAAATGGATTTTCTCGCTCGGGTGTGCACATTGTATATTCGATATAGTTTTGTGCACTTGCTTGTATCATGTTTGATGATACATGCCTTATGGTTAAGTGTTAAGAATTAAACTATAGTTAAGTGGGTGATTAGGGATTTTGATTTCATTTTATTCATTTATCTTTTTGGAAAAAGAATAGGCAAAATGAGGAAAATGGTTGCTTTCTTTTGTTCATTCATGAACCTTCATGAAGACTTTGACCAAATGACCATTTTGTCTCATGCTTAACCCTAACCACTCACTTAAACCTTAGTTAACTCTCTACATCTAACCATGGTTCAATATATGATAAGGATTGGTTTTTCTTCTCTTTTCTAATTAATCATATCATATTATTCTTCTTCTTCTTCCTTGCTTCAAGTGAAGAAAAGCTTACCTCATCAATGGTGATTGATGAATTAGAGTGAGAAATCCAATTCTAAAGTTAACCCAACTCCTATTTCTTCATCCTCTACCTCTTGCCAAGTAGTAGAGTGTGTTTTCTTCACAAGTTTCTTGACTTGGTGAAGTCGGAGCTTGATTTAGCGATGCCTCGACGTAGATCATCTTCGGCATGGACATCGACGACCTAGCTTGCCCATTCTCCGACGAAGCCTACGCTTGAGCCCGGATTTGATTTGGACAGCGGAGAGGACCTCGTTGCGGAGCTATGGAGGTGGAGCACCGGATCTACAAAGGTTGTATTTCCGTATCTTGTAGTTAAGTGTTAACTAGTTAGCTTTTTCGCCTGGTTTTCTAGCAAACGATCCGTAGTCGGGTCTCTCGGCACCGTTAAAATTTTCATTTGGCATGATCGATGCCTTGTGAGAACTCATTAGGGTGCCTAGGAACCCTACACAAAGTTGTTCCCAGTTGGAACAGCAACATTAACTTCCACTAGTGGAGCAGGTGGAGTTAGCTCTGAAGGGGAGTTGCCCCCGGCCTTCCTCACTCGGCGCCAGTGGCGACGTCGAGCGCGTCGAGCTGTTTGGACCGGCTCGACGATAGGGATAGTTTCTTTTTGCCCCCTGTCCGGATGAGGCGCCGCTGGTGTTAGCCTCTTGAAGACTGAGGTTGTCCTTTGAGAGGTGATATTCAATCTGTCAAAGACAGATCCTCGAGCAGGGGCAGGAGCCGGAATAGTCAGCTTTGAAAAGACTGACTCTTTGACAGGAGAAGCCGCCTTGGCGACTTCAGGAGCAACCGTTGCTGCCTTCCTTGGGACAGCCACTTTAGGGTTCATAGGCTTCTTGGCGGGCACATCAGAGCTCCGATCCAGCCTGGCAAAGACCGAGGCTGCTGGTTTGATATTGTACGACCCGTTGAAAGGGGTCATTGCAGCAGTGAGCCGATCAAAGACCGACTTCTTGTTCGCTTCTGGTGCGGGCACTGGAACAGTGAAGCTTGCAGGCGGGAGCATGGTCCCGAAAAACAGGCCGGTGGTGGCCTGGGTCACCTGTTCTACCGGCATGGCAAGGATGGAGTCCGCGTGAGGCCCATAGGCTACGCCTCCAGGTGAGACGGAACGTTGATTGCACTTGCACTTCGAGCAGCTCGAGCAGTTGGAGGCCATTGATGCTTGATTTCTGCGCCAGGCAAAAGGCCAAACCTTAGTAACTTGAAATCCAAAGGCAACCATTAACAAACCGCGATTCGTTCGCGAAGACGACACACGAAGTGTGGAGTGGAAAGAGGAAAAGGTCCCACCGGGCGTGCCAGAATCTGTTCCCCTCCGAAAGACGGCGGCGACGACGTGAGAGACGTCTTGCCTGAGATTCGGGGCAGATGCTATTTGGTTTTATCTGTCCACCTCTCCGAAGATGCCAAGTTGATTTATGGGACCGTGTATCGGAGGTTTAGACGGATGCGGCCGATGTAGCAGACTTCGTCAGATTCCCCCTCTCTTGAGGGGTTTTTGATTGTGGGGACGCTCTTCCCTGCAGGCGCAAGCCTCTGCAGTTAATTACGCTACCGCATCGCGGTAACAACTTTCTCCTTCTCCAGAAATTTCACTTCGTGTCGTGTGTGTTTGTTTTGTTTGTGGATGCCCGTGGATTGTATACGGAGACTAAGTTATGCCCTCGCCCGTAGGACGTGGATTAGTCCAAATCCGTAGTTACTTAGATTTTGGTTTGGTTTTTAGTTTAAGGATACGTTAGCCATATTGAGGCTAAGATCAACTTAAACGTTCGTTAAGGATACGTTAGTCTGATTTGAGACTAAGATCAACTTAACAGAAAGAGCATTTAGGGGGCTCTAGTGTTCCAGTTTAGAGACGTAGTGGTCCGTTTAATGTATGTGGCCATTGGGCCCGTCACCTCTCTGACGACGTTGAGGGATTACAACGACAGGAATCAGAGGAGTTTGGAGATGTACCCTTGAACCAAAGTTGATTAAGGAATATGAAATCCGATTGAATGTTTAAGGATGCATTAGCCATATTTGAGGCTAAGATCAACTTAAATAGGATCGTTTAGATCCGACAAAAGAGCATTTGGAGGCTCTGTTGCCCGACCGTCTAACAGACGCCAAATGCGAACAAAAACATTTTACAACTGGCGCTATCGCGTACTATAACCCGGATCTGCCATTAAAGCTAAACTAACAAACTACAAAGTGGGTAGAAGAGTTATACCGAACGATCCGAGTCCTTCGGTCTTCAACCATCATCCCACGCTTTGTTGCGGCTGCTCCGATCTCCTGAATCTCCAGTCTCGTCGTCCAGGTGGCACCACGTCGACGGATCTTTAAACGGGCTCCCGCCTCTGAACCGAGGCAACTCGATCGTCAAGTTTGCTAAAAGAGACGACCAAGATGAAGTAGAGAATGAGTAGAACACTTTGTCTCGTTACGTCCAAGACTATGGACGAACGGTTAATGAAGTTGCCTTTTGGATTCAACTGAAATGAGAAATGAATATCTTTAATTTCCATGAAACGAAAACCCTAATCTTTTTAAAGCAACAACCATCATTCTTTACTAAAGAATGGCCGGCCACTTATAGATGAGGAGGAGGGTGAGTGTAGGAGAGGGGGGGGGTAACCACAAGCATAAAGAAGAGAGTGAGTCACTAAGACACCTAGTATGAACTCATTAATGAAAGTGATGATTCATAATACATAGTCATCAACAAATTAATGCACCATTAATGAACAAAGCCACCTCACCATCCTAGTCACCATCCTAGTCACCTCTTCTAGAAGCTTCCACACTAATCTCAAGAAAAGATAAATCCGTATTTAACCGAATGTTAAATACGGCTGATAGAAAACTGGAAACTGGCAACTTCCAAAAGTGATCCTGAAACGAATTTCAGGATAACCCCGTATCAGTATAAACATACCCGCATTTGTATTACGACCGAATACAAATGCAACTGAGACAAAGATATTATATCTACACAGTATAATACTGGGTTCCGGCTTAAACCAAAGCCTACCAGTATTATCTGCCCGAAAAATGACACGTGCGAAAACGCACGTGCATTTTCCGAACTTACCATAAACCCATACGGCCTCTACAACGTTTCGCCCGAACTTGGGAAGTGTCTGTGGGGGACTCTAATGACTCATCAACACACTGGCACTGGATATAACCCCTAGCACGTCAGAGGTACAAGCTGTACGTAACGGTTTGCCTATGTATTGATTGGAAGGGAAGCTGACGAGCGAACTCATCCATAAACCCTACTGAGCCTGACAGTGACAATGTATATACAGTCCGGTCCGTTCGTCTAAAGAGTATCGCATATCGAGTCTAGGGGGTGGATAAAGTCAGACCCCTAATAACGCGATAAATCATGCCGGTATGAAGCCCATCACCACCTGAGAAACTACTGATCCAAATCAGTAATTCTCCACTACCTCGGCCGAGGATTCCTAGTGATGGCCACCCGTGCACTGCGCGACATCAACCCCCAATACCGGGAGAGTCGAATCCCCGACGATCCGCTCACTTGCCTCCAATGTGGCTCGGGACTGTACCCAACTAAAACCTGTTTGCACAAATCCTTTGAGCGTGGTAGGATAGTAATCTAAGCACGGTGGGAACTCACACAAGACAAATGACGATCTCAGGTCGATGAACTAACCTGTACATATGTCACCAGGGAACTGCTATCTGACGATATGTATAATACCAACTAGCAGGTTCCCGGCGAGTCCTGTCCGGTGTACTCATAACCCAATGAGCACCTGTATACATCTTAGGTGATCCTACTGACACCAATGGCTTGTGAGACCGGCCATCGCCCCTCGTCGGGGTCTTGACTGTATACACTAGTCTACTCTGGAGTATCGATGCCCTGTTGTTGGGGTAAAAATTTACACCCCGGTTGACCGAGTCAAAGTCAGGGTCAACCCCCAAGCTAGATGGGCCCAAGCCCAGGTCAAGCGGGCCCATGCCCAAGTCGAGCTCGCGGCCATCCTCCCCATGCCAACAACAAAATCATGTAATAAATAATTTTTATGTAATTTTTATACGTGAATGTATGCAAAATGGACATAAAGCCAATATTTTGTAAGCCCATGGCTTATGTACAAAAATGAAATGGCACATGAGCCATGAGATAGGCAAAATGCCATTTTGTGAAGCCCAAGGGGCTATATGTAAATATGTAAGCCTATATAAGGAAAAATGATGATGAATAAAAAAACACTTTCATTCTCTCAAAAAAAAACTCAAGAGTCCAACTCCTCTCTGATTTCTCTTCCGAGAAATTTTTTTAGGCTAAAAACCTCTTTTTCTCGCCAGCGCTCAAGCGCAGAGCGCCCACGTGCCGACACGTGGCGCGCTTGCGCTCAAGCGCTCAGCGTTCGAGCGTAAAGCGCCACGTGCCGACACGTGGCGCGCTTGCGCTCGGGCGCAATCGCCCGAGCGCAAGTCTCCCCGGTGCCGACACGTGGCGCGCTTGCGCTCCAGCGCAAGCGCTCGAGCGCAAGTCGCCCCGGTGCCGACACGTGGCGCGCTTGCACTCAAGCGCGAGCGCTCAGGTGCAAGTCGCCCCCGTGCCGACACGTGGCGCACTTGCGCTCAAGCGCCCAGCGCCCAGCGCTCAAGCGCAAGTCGCCCTCGTGCCGACATGAGGCGCACTTGCGCTCGAGCGTCAGGCGCTGAAGCGTAAAGCACCCACGTGCTGACACGTGGCGCGCTTGCGCTCAAGCGCCTAGCGCTCAAGCATAGAGCGCCCACGTGCCGACACGTGGCACTCTAGCGCCTGAGCGCACAACACCTGGGCGCACAGCGCCCAAGGTGCTGCCTCCACGCATCCTTTGGATGCCTTTTCTTCCCTTTTTTTTCTTATATATATACATATATATACATATGTGCACACACACATACACCACGACACTGTCCCTGTTAGAAAAAAAAATTAACGGGGCGCTGTCCCGCACCCCGTAAGGAGGCTGCTAGCCCCTTTGACCCCCAGCTCGCTATCCGGGTAGCGGGACCCCCGTAAAAAAACTCTGCGTGGCTCCTGACATATCCAAAAAACCCCTTTCAAAACACATCACACGCACACTACACGTTGAGCTCGCATTACCGGTTTAAACCGTCAATCGGAGGTTTCCTTGCTCCAAAGGCGAGGGGTAATTAACGGCAGTTTAGTCCGCGGCTGCCGGGGATTCGGATCCCTACAATCATTAAACCCCGGCCTACCCTAGGCAGGGAGAATCTGTAGTACGCCTGACAAGCGCGCGCGTATTTCCATCTCAATGGGGTGACGAAAAACACACTACACCTGTCTCGAAACTCCCACGACTAGGGACACTTTAAGGATATGCTTACAGACCCCAGCTCCCACGTATATGATCGCCATCATACTGTTGGTAGTCAAGCAAGAATCCTATGGGCTCTATCATCATGCAATAGTGAACTAAAGCATGTATACGATGATAAAGACAAACCAGATAGCAAATTATCATCTCGAGTAAGACTGTCATATCAGTATAGGTCCTGCCTCAATCATTGCAATTACGTAGCTGCGATCCAATAATTGACTTTGAGGGCACTATCTCCAACACCAGTTTATGGACATAGTGGTCCGTAGGTAGTTTAAGGACATTGCGGTCCATTGCCAGTTTAGGGACATGGTGGTCCATGTTCCAGTTTAGGGACATGGTGGTCCATGTTCCAGTTTAGGGACATGGTGGTCTATAGGTAGTTTAAGGACGCATAAGTCCATGAGTTTAAGGATCCCACAGTCCGTGTGGTTGTATTTAAGGACGCATTAGTCTATTAGTTTAAGGACGCATAAGTCCGTGAGTTTAAGGACCCCACAGTCCGTCTAGGTGTGTTTAAGGACGCATTAATCCACGGGTTTAAGGACCCCGTAGTCCATATTTTGGTTTAAGGACACATAAGTCCATGAGTTTAAGGACCCCACAGTCCGTATGGATGTGTGGTTGTCGGGACCCGTCACCTCTCTGACGTCGTTGAAGGATTACAACGATAGGTGTCAGAGGAGTTCGGAGATGTACCCTTGAACCGGCTGTAAATTGATTTAAGAGAGCAATCTTGCTCCGTCAATTTAGTTTGAGGACTTACGGCCATGATTGGGCTAAGTCCAGTTGAGAATATTCAACGTTTTTTTTGCATTTGGCCTGTTAGGCCTTTGCTAGGGCTTTGCCCTAGTTTAATAATGCACTGCATTTCTTTTGGCCTACTAGGCCTTTTGATTTGGGCTCTGTCCCTTTATAAATGATGCAGAGCATCTGTTTGGGCTCTGCCCTCCTTTAAAATAATGCATTGCATTTAATTTGGCTTGTTAGGGCTTTTTTAATTGGGCTTGGCCCTTCTGTAAATAATGCATTGCATTAATTATCTGACAGTGACTTGTCAGGCGCTTTGCGCCAATTATTGAGCGCAAGCGCATGTGGAGGTGACACGTGTCACGTTCTGGTGAGCGCAAGCGCAACAGCGCAGTGCGCTGCGCTGTTGCGCCACTGACACGTGGCGCTCTCTGGTGGCTTGCGCCAACCCAGGAGCGCAACAGTGCAGTTTTTGCAAGTGCAAGGCACTGTTTCAATAACTTGATCCAATTTTGGATTCAAGAAAAGAATCTTTAAGATTCCAGAACCAATGGTTCATAAAAAAGTGCAAGGCACTGTTATTATTTATTTTTTTATTAATGATCCTTGATCTTGTTCTTAGATCAATGGTCTATTCAGGAGAAATTCTTCTCTTTTCATAAAGGTTTTTACCTTTTTTCTTTTCTTGAGTTCTTCTCAAAAATTCTTCAGAGTTCTCTTTGTTTTGAAGTTCTTGATTTTTGTGTTTTTTTCTCTCTTTTGAATTGGGGTCTAGGGGCCTTTATATAGTGCCCATTAATTTGTTAAATTTGTTAAAGAGATCATTCTCTGAGTGATTTGGGGAATTTTCCCCACCGTTGGATCTTTGATCCAAGGGCTTCTGTTTTACAGAAGACAGTCTCCTTGTTTTAACAAGAACAGAAGATCTTACTGGAATTTTAATTCTGTTTGGCGCAAATGCCCCAGCGCTTGACACGTGTCGGGCAGCGCACAGTGCAGCGCAGCTGCGCTGACACGTGTCGCGCAACACACAGCGCAGCGCTTGCGCAGATGCAACTGCGCTGACACGTGTCGCGCAACACACAGCGCAGCGCTTGTGCAGATGCAACTGCGCTGACACTTGTCGCGCAGCGCAGCGCTTACGCAACTGAAGCGTTGCTTCCTTTAATTTTGTTTTTAATAGAGCCTTACTCTGATTGGGCGCACTGCCTTGGACGCTGTTCTCCCTGCGCTGGCGTGCCAGATTTTGGCACGTGGCGCTCTGCGCGCAGCGCAGGGGATCTGAAGCGTTGCTTCATTTATTAAAATTTAAATTTTCAAAGTAGAGCTTTGCTCTGATTGGGGGAATCAGAAGCGTTGCTTCATTTCCCGCCTTCGAATTTGAACAGAGCTTTGCTCTGATTGGGGTAAACAATGCCTTCAGGGAAAAGAGGTTGTGTAATTAAGAAACTTCGCAAAAGCATTGGAAAACTTCCCTCGAAGTACCAACACCGGCCTGGCTGAAAGGTTAACCAAGTACTGTGACGTACGGTTAAGCCTGACTAGTTCTTCTTTTAGGGTTTGAAGAAGAACTTGAGGAAAAAGTAGGAGCCATCCTGATTAGATAAATTAATAAACCAATCTAATCTTGCAAGAGAGCACGCTGAGTGTTTTCCCTCTCTCTCTCCAGGTAGCAACCATTTCACGCTCTAATCAAGATAATAAAATGTATCGCTTGACCGATCCGAATTCTTATTCGGGGCTGGGGAACATCGGTTCGGCTCTAACTTACGACAACAGTCATAAGTATGAGTAAGGGAAAGAGGAAAGTTTGAATTGCTTGATAAACCCATCGAAGAAGAAACATACTGTCGCGTCTTCTTCAGGTGTTCTTATTAATGAGAACTGTTTTTCGGTCAGTCCTACCTCCTGAGTACTAGATACCGGATCAGGATCTCATATCTGTAATTTATTACAGGGACTGAGAAAAAGTAGGATAGTTGCACCTGGTGATATGTCCCTCAGAGTATGGAACGGAGCATAAGTTAATGCTGCGGCCGTCGGTGAATATCACCTAGTGTTGCCAAATGGCAAGACTATGATTTTGAACAATTGCTACTATATACCTTCCATGCTTTGCAACATCATATCAGTTTCTTTACTTGATAAAGATGGATATAACTTTGTTCTTGATAGAAATATCATGAACATTTACTTAGATAAGGTACTGGTTGCAGAAGATACACTGTGTAATGGTATCTATGTTCTAAATTAGAATACAATGCTCAATGTACAAAACACACGCAAGTGGAAGAGTTCAGATACGAACGAATCCTACTTGTGGCATTGTAGACTTGGTCATATCGGAGAGAAAAGGCCGAGTAAGTTGCATATAGATGGACTTTTAGATACGTTTGAATTTTCATCTTATGAAACTTGTCAATCTTGTCTCAAAGGAAAGATGGCCAAATCTCCATTCACCGGACATGGAGAAAGAGCAGTAGAGCTCTTAGGACTCATACACAGTGATGTGTGTGGTCCGATGTCTATACATGCAAGGGGAGGGTTCTCGTACTTCATCACATTCACTGACGATCTCTCTAGATTCGGATATGTGTATATTATGAAACACAAATCTGAAGCTTTTGAGAAATTCAAAGAATTTAGGAATGAAGTAGAGAACCAGATTGGCAAAAGTATTAAGATCCTCCGGTCTGATAGGGGAGGGGAGTACTTGAGCACGGAATTCCTAGATTACTTAAAAGAGAATGGAATTCTCTCTCAGCTTACTCCTCCTTACACACCACAGCACAACGGTGTATCGGAGCGGAGGAATCGTACCCTATTGGATATGGTTCGCTCCATGATGAGTAATGCTGAGTTGCCTTTTTCATTCTGGGGATATGCACTTCAGACAGCAGCATACCTTTTGAATCAAGTTCCATCCAAATCTGTGCCCAACACTCCGTATGAAATATGGAGTAGCAAGAAACCATGTCTTAAATTTATTAAGATATGGGGTTGTCCGGTCTATGTGAAAACATAGAAATCGGACAAACTATAGGCACGGTCAGTTCTATGTAAATTTGTGGGATATCCTAAGGATTCACTAGGATATCTGTTCTACCACACTGAGGAACAGAAGGTGTTTGTATCTCGCCATGCTACCTTCTTAGAAAGGGAGTTTCTTGCAAAAGAAACTAGTGGGAGTACGGTAGAACTGGGAGAAAACCATGAACCACAAAATGAAAATGAAGATTTGGAGGAACCACTAGATTCAGTAATCCCAGACGAACCTCAGCCACTCCGCAGATCTAGTAGGATTTCTCATCCGCCCGAGAGATACTACGGTTTTCTCATAGATAGGGATCGAGAGGATTGTGTCTTGGAAGAAGATGATCCTACTAATTTCAGGCAGGCCATTATCAGTAGGGACTCTGATAAGTGGCTGGATACTATGCAATCTGAAATGGAGTCCATATACACCAATGAAGTGTTGACCCTGGAAGTTGCTCCACCTAGGGTAAAACCCGTTGGATGCAAATGGATCTACAAGAAGAAACTTGGTGTAGATGGGCAGGTGGAAACCTATAAGGCTAGACTCGTTGCAAAAGGTTTTCGTCAAAGACCGGGAATGGACTATGACGAAACCTTTTCTCCAGTGGCTATGCTCAAATCCATTAGAATTCTGCTTGCCATTGCTGCCTTCCATGACTATGAGATCTGGCAGATGGACGTAAAAACGGCTTTTCTGAACGGAAGTTTAGAAGAGTGTGTTTATATGGATCAGCCAGAAGGTTTTGTAGACAGTGGGAGCAGCGGGAAGGTGTGCAAGTTACTCAAATCCATTTATGGATTGAAGCAAGCATCGCGGAGCTGGAACATCTGTTTTGATGAGACAGTCAAGGACTTTGAATTCATCAAGAACGAAGATGAGCCATGTATTTATAAGAAAATTGTAGGACAAACTGTCGTGTTCCTAATCTTGTACGTGGACGACATTCTTTTGATAGGAAATGACATTCCTATGCTACAATCGGTCAAGCTATTCTTATCACAAAAGTTCTCTATGAAAGACCTGGGTGATGCCTCATACATTCTGGGGATCAAGATCTACAGAGATAGATCCAAGAGACTACTGGGACTTTCGCAGTCCAGGTGCATAGAGACCGTACTAAAGAGATTTAGTATGGAAGATTCCAAACGCGGTAACATACCCGCATTGCACGGAATCACCCTCTCTAAGGAGATGTCACCCAAGACTGACGAGGAGAGGGTTCGCATGAGCACTATACCCTACGCTTCGGCGGTAGGATCTATAATATATGCGATGCTATGTACAAGACCAGATGTAGCTTACGCGCTAAGCATAGTGAGCCGGTATCAGTCAGACCCAGGTGAGAACCACTGGACAGCAGTAAAGAACATTCTCAAGTACCTGAGAAGGACTAAGGAGATGTTCCTGGTTTACGGTAATGGAGACCTCAGGGTCGAGTCCTTTACCGACTCAAGCTTCCAGAGTGACAAGGATGACAGCAAGTCTGTCTCGGGTATTGTGTTTACCCTCAACGGAGGGGCGGTATGTTGGAAGAGTTCCAAACAGGATACCGTCGCAGACTCGACAATGGAGGCTGAATACATTGCTGCAAGTGATGCCGCAAAAGAGGCGGTCTGGATGAAGAAGTTCATAGCTGAACTTCAGGTAGTTCCGTCCATTGTTGATCCGATACCTGTGTATTGTGATAACAATGGGGCTATAGCTTTAGCGAAAGAACCACGGTCCCATCAGAAATCCAGGCACATCTTAAGGCGGTATCACCTGATCAGGGAGATCGTAGATTGCCAGGAGATCGAGCTCCAGAGAGTGGATACGAAAGACAACACGGTGGATCCATTTACAAAGGCCCTCCCTCAAGCACAGTTCGAGCGACTTTTTGGGATGTTGGGTATGCGGTACGCCAGCAGCTGGCCTTAGAGCAGACGTTGGGTATTCGGTACGCCAATCACTGGCCTTTAGTGCAAGTGGGAGATTGTTGGATGTATATGCCCTAGAGGCCAGTATTGTATATGTATACATATAGATACTAGGGATATGCATGTACAGAACAATCTTGCTCAGTTTTATAGTATATTATTTGACTTGTCTTTATCGGGATATGTGTATTTATTTGTATTTTTGTTATGTCTAGCTTGCATATATTGATAAAGACTCGATACGGTGGTATACTATAGTGGTTTGTATTTATCTTAACATGGCATATGTCATACTCGTTATTACATATTGCGGTTACATGTTGATAAAGCCCCTAGGATCTTGCTTGACTACCTGCGTTGTGATGGCGATCATACTTGTGGAAGCAGGGTAGTCTATAAGCACATCCTTGAATGGTCCCTAGTCGCGTGAGTATCGAGACTAGGCACTGATACTCCAGAGTAGACTGGTGTGTACGTTTCTAGCCCCGTCGGGGGATGGTTGGTCCCATAGCCATTGGTCTGATGCACCTAAGATCGAATACAGGTGCTCACGAGGTGTGAGTACACTGGACGGACTCGCCGAGAACTTCCATATGGTACTATACCTATCGTCAGATGGAAGTTCTCAGGTGACATGTGTACAGGTTAGTTTTTGGACCCAAGATCGGCATTTGTCTCGTGTGTGTTCCCACTGAACTTTGATCACTGCCCTACCACGGCTCTAATAAGTCGTGCAAACAGGTTTTGGTTGGGTTCAGTCCTGAGCCACATGGAGGTAGTGAGCGATTGTCGGGGATTCGTCTCTCCCGGTATAGGGAGTCGATATCGCACTGTGATTCGATTGGTCAGGACCATAATACCTTGGCTAAGGCACTTAGGATTTACTGATAGGTTGATCAGTAGTTTCCCGGATTGGTCCTGAGCCACATTGGCACGGCTTATCAGGTTGTTAGGGTCTGACGTTCACCACCCCCTAGACTCGGTATGTGATACTCTTTGACGAAGAGACCGGACTGTACGAATATTGTCACGGATAGCCTCAGTAGGAGTTCGGACGAGTTTGCTCGTCGGCCTTCCTTTTCGACAGGTACCTAGGCAGCCGTTACGTATAGCTAGTGCCGCTGACGTGCTTGTGGTTAAAGCCACTGCCAGAGTACTGTCGAGTCTTTAGAGTCCCACATATAGGGTTTCCCTGATCCAGGCAAAACGATGTAGTAGCCGTATTGGATACGTGCAGGGTTCGATCGATTGATGTACTTGGTACTCGGATTTTCGATCGGACAGTTTGTAATACTAGCCGGCTCGGGTTTGAGCCGGATTATTAAATCAGGTATTGATTTAATAATTTACGTATATGTATTTCGATATATATATTCTAGTATTACGTTCTTCATGTTATTCTATCTCTTTTGGGCGTTCGGATTTTTATCCGATTGCCGGTATTTTTGTACAGTAGACTGAAATCCATATTTACTACAGATTTCCTTCTAGAAGGTGACCATCTTATTATGTATTCCTTTTATTTGATAATTGGAAATGAGGTGTAAAGTAAAGAGAATGGGAGGAAAAGAGGTGACCATGCTTCAATAGTAGTCAAATGAATTTATAATTCATTTTGGAGTTACTATTGAAGCATGGTTGCTAATTGTTTAATGAAAGAATTCATATACAAAACCTATGGGTGTATTTTCTCTTTCATGCTATGGTTCATAATTTCTTAAGCTCTCATTTTCTCTCAAGTTCCTCCCTCCTCTTGCTTTGCTCCACCTTCATCTTTTTCCTCTTCACTAACATTCTCATGTGTTGAGAAACAAGTGAAGAGGTTAGAAAAGAGATAGCAAACACTTAGACAACCCCACTACATCCTAGACCACTTGGACTAGCATTCCAAGTTCTCTAGTTGCTCTTTTGACATATTGCAAAGAGCTAGAGTCATGGATCATACTCCCCAGGTGGATCATCTATGACAAAAGGAGGCCGGAGAACAAGCTCGATCCCGGAGGTCCGATGGAGCCGGAGTTGGAGTTCAAGCATGTTCAAGGTGAATGCAAGGAGCTAAGGATGAAGAAAGAAGACCGAAGGACTTGGTTCGTTTGGTGAGGTTTCTATCATAGTAGATAGCACTTCTTCTTTTGCTAAGTAGGTTTTATGGAAAGATCCGGTTTTAGGTTTTAGTTTAGCGCCAAGTTTTATTCGCAAGAAAAATTTTGTACCGTATTTGGCCACGTGAGTTGACCGGGGCGCTAGGGTAACCCTTCAATTTTGAACAATTGCTACTATGTACCTTCCATGCTTTGCAACATCATATCAGTTTCTTTACTTGATAAAGATGGATATAACTTTGTTCTTGATAGAAATATCATGAACATTTACCTTGATAAGGTACTGGTTGTAGAAGGTACATTGTGTAATGGTATCTAAATTCTAAATCAGAATACAGTTCTCAATGTACAAAACACACGCAAGAGGAAGAGTTCAGATACGAACGAATCCTACTTGTGGCATTGTAGACTTGGTTATATCGGAGAGAAAATACTGAGTAAGTTACATAAAGACGGACTCTTGAATACGTTCGAATTTTCATCTTATGAAACTTGTCAGTCTTGTCTCAAAGGAAAGATGACCAAATCTCCGTTCACCGGATATGGAGAAAGAGCAGTAGAGCTCTTGGGACTCATACACAATGATGTGTGTGGTCCGATGTCTATGCATGCAAGGGGTGGGTTCTCGTACTTCATCACATTCATTGACGATCTCTCTAGATTCGGATATGTGTATCTTATGAAACACAAATTTGAAGCTTTTGAGAAATTCAAAGAATTCAGAAGGGAAGTAGAGAATCGGATTGGCAAAAGTATTTAGATCCTCCGATCTGATAGAGGGGGGAGTACTTAAGTACGGAATTCAGGGACTTTTTGAAAGAGAATGGTATTCTCTCTCAGCTTATTCCTCCGTATACACCACAGCACAACGGTGTATTAGAGCGGAGAAACCGTACCCTATTGGATATGGTTCGCTCCATGATGAGTAATGCAGAATTGCCTCTTTCATTCTGGGGGCTTGCGCTTGAAACAGCAGCGTATCAGTTGAATCAGGTTCCATCTAAATCTGTGCCTAAGACTTCATATGAAATATGGAGTAATAAAAGACTATGTCTTAAAAGGATTAAGATATGGGGTTGTCCGGCCTATGTGAAAAACCAGAATCCGGATAAACTTAAGGCACGGTCAGTTTTATGAAAGTTTGTTGGATATCTCAGGCATTCAAATGGATATCTATTCTACCATGTCGATGAACAAAAGGTTTTTGTTTCTCGGCACGCCACCTTTCTTGAAAGGTTGTTTCTTGAAAAAGAAATAAGTGGGGGCACGGTGGAATTGGAAGAAATTCTAGAAGGACAAACTATAACTGAAGATTTGGTAGAACCGCAAGATTCAACAGTACCGGACGAACCTCAGCCACTCCGCAGATCTAGTAGGATTTCTCATCCGCCCGAGAGGTACTACGGTTTTCTCATAGATGGAGATCGAGAGGATTGCATCTTGGAAGAAGATGATCCTACTAGTTTCAGGCAGGCCGTTATCAGTAGGGACTCTGATAAATGGCCGGATGCTATGCAATTTGAAATGGAGTCCATGTACACCAATAAAGTGTGGACCCTGGAAGTTGCTCCACCTGGAGTAAAACCCGTTGGATGCAAATGGATCTACAAGAAAAAGTTTGGTGTAGATGGGCAGGTGGAAACCTATAAGGCTAGACTTGTTATAAAAGGTTTTCGTCAAAAACCAGGAGTGGACTATGACGAAACCTTTTCTCCAGTGGCTATGCTGAAATCCATTAGGATCCTGCTTGCCATTGCTGCCTTCCATAACTATGAGATCTAGCAGATGGACGTAAAAACGACTTTTCTAAACGAAAGTTTAGAAGAGTGCGTTTACATGGATCAGCCAGAAGGTTTTGTAGACAGTGGGAGCGTCAAGAAGGTGTGCAAGATGCTCAAATCCATTTATAGATTGAAGCAAGTATCACGGAGCTGGAACATCTGTTTTAATGAGACAGTTAAGTAATTTGACTTCATCAAGGACGATGATAAGCCTTGTATTTATAAGAAGATTGTAGGACGAACTGTCGTGTTCCTAGTCTTGTACGTGGACGACATTTTTTTGATAGGAAATGACATTCCTATGCTACAATCGGTTAAGCTATTCTTATCACAAAGGTTCTCTATGAAAGACCTAGGTGATGCCTCATACATTTTGGGGATCAAGATCTACAGAGATAGATCCAAGAGATTAATGGGACTTTCGCAGTCCAGGTACATAGAGACCGTACTAAAAAGATTTAGTATGGAAGATTCCAAGCGTGGTAACATACCCGCATTGCACGGAATCACTCTCTCCAAGGAGATATCTCCCAAGACTGATGAGGAGAGGGTTCGCATGAGTACTATACCCTACGCTTCAGCGGTAAGATCTATAATGTATGCGATGCTATGTACAAGACCAGATTTAGCTTACGCGCTAAGCGTGGTGAGCCGGTATCAGTCAGACCCAGGTGAGAACCACTGGACAACAGTAAAGAACATTCTCAAGTACGTGAGAAGGACTAAGGAGATGTTCCTGATTTACAGTAATGGAGACCTCAGGGTCGAGTCCTTTACCGACTCAAGCTTCCAGAGTGACAAGGATGACAACAAGTCTGTCTCGGGTTTTGTGTTTACCCTCAATGGAGGGGCGGTATGTTGGAAGAGCTCCGCACAGGATACCGTCGCAGACTCGACGATGGAGGCTGAATACTCTGCTGCAAGCGATGCCGCAAAAGAGGCGGTCTGGATAAAGAAGTTCATAGCTGAACTTCAGGTGGTTTCGTCCATTGTTGATCCAATACCAGTGTATTGTGATAACAATGGGGCTATAGTTTTAGCAAAGGAACTACGGTCCCATCAGAAATCCAGGCACATCTTAAGGCGGTATCACCTGATCAGGGAGATCGTAGATCGCCAGGAGATCGAGGTCCGGAGAGTGGATACGAAAGAAAACACGGCGGGTCCATTTACAAAGGCCCTCCCTCAAGCACAGTTCGAGCGACTTTTTGGGATGTTGGGTATGCGGTACGTCAGCAGCTGGCCTTAGAGCAGACGTTGGGTATTCGGTACACCAATCACTGGCCTTTAGTGCAAGTGGGAGATTGTTGGATGTATATGCCCTAGAGGCCAGTATTGTATATGTATACATATGGATACTAGGGATATGTATGTACAGAACAATCTTGCTCAGTTTTATAGTATATTATTTGACTTTTCTTTATCGGGATATGTGTATTTACTTGTATTGTTGTTATATCTGGTATGCACATATTGATAAAGATTCGATACAGTAGTATACTATTGTGGTTTGTCTTTATCTTAACATGGCATATGTCATACTCGTTATTACATATTGCGGTTACATGTCGATAAAGCCTCTAGGATCTTACTTGACTACCTGCGTTGTGATGGCGATCATACTTATGGGAGCAGGGTAGTCCATAAGCACATCCTTAAATGGTCCCTAGTCGCGTGGGTATCGAGACTGGGCACTTATACTCCAGAGTAGACTGGTGTGTATGTTTCTATCCCCGTCGGAGGATGGTTGGTCCCGCAGCCATTGGTCTGATGCACCTAAGATCGTATACAGGTACTCACCGGGTGTGAGTACACTGGACGGACTCGCCGAGAACTTTCATGTGGTACTATACTTATCGTCAGATGGAAGTTCTCTGGTGACATGTGTATAGGTTATTCTTTGGACCCGAGATCGGCATTTGTCTCGTGTGAGTTCCCACTAAACTTTGATCATTACCCTACCACGGCTCTACTGAGTCGTGCAAACAGGTTTTGGTTGGGTTCAGTCCCGAGCCATATAGAGGCAGTGAGCGATTGTCGGGGATTCGTTTCTCCCAGTATAGGGAGTAGATATCGCACTGTGATTCGATTGGTCAGGACCATAAGACCTTGGCCAAGGCACTTGGGATTTACTGATAGGTTGATCAGTAGTTTCCTGGATTGGTCCTTAGCCATATCGGCACGACTTATCAGGTTATTAGGGTCTGACGTTCACCATCCCCTAGACCCGGTATGCGATACTCTTTGACGAAGAGACCGGACTGTACGGATATTGTCACGGATAGGCTCAGTAGGAGATCCGGATGAGTTTGCTCATCGGCCTTCTTTTCGACAGGTACCTGGATAGCCGTTACGTACAGCTAGTGCCGCTGACGTGCTTGTGGTTAAACCCACTGCCAGAGTACTGTCGAGTCTTTAAAGTCCCACACAGAGGGTTTCCCTGATTCAGGCGAAATGATGTAGTAGCCGTATTGGATACGTGCAGGGTTCGATCGATTGATGCACTTTGTACCCGGACTTTCGATCGGACTGTTGGTAATACTAGCCGGCTTGGGTTTGAAACGGATTATTAAATCAAGTATTGATTTAATAATTTACGTATATGTATTTTGATATATATATTCTAGTATTACGTTCTTCATGTTATTCTATCTCTTTGGGCGTTCAGATTTTTATCTGATTGCCGGTATATATGTACAGTAGAATGAAATCCGTATTTACTACAGATTCCTTCTAGAAGGTGGCCACCTCATTATATATTTTTCTTTTATTTAATAATTGGAAATGAGGTGTAAAGTGAGAGGTGAGGGAGGAATGGAGGTGACCATGCTTCAAAAATGAACAATTGAATTTATAATTCATTTTGGAGTTACTATTGAAGCCTGGTTGCTAATTGTTTAATGAAAGAATTAATACACAAAACCCTTGTGTGTATTTTCTCTTTCATTCATGCTTCATAATTTTCTTGAGCTCCATTTTCTCTCGAAGCTCCTCCCTCCTCTTGCTTTCCTCCATCTTCATCTTCTTCCTCTTCACTAACATTCTCATATGTTGAGAAACAAGTGAAGAGCTTAGAAAAGAGATAGCAAACACATAGACATCCAAAACTACATCCTAGACCACTTGGACTAGCATCCCAAGTTCTTTAGTTGCTCTTTTGACATATAGCAAAGAGCTCGAGCCATGGATCATACTCCTCGGGTGGATCTCTACGACGAAAGGAGGCCGAAGAACAAACTCGATCCCGGAGGACCGATGGAGCCGGAAAAGGAGATCTAACGAGTTCAATGAGGCCACTTGGAGCACATGACGAGGAGAGAAGACCGAAGGACTCGATTCGTTTGGTATATCTTCTTTCATAGTAGGTAGAACTCAATAAGCTAACTAGGTTTATGGTTAAAAATCCGGTTAAGTTTTATTCTAGTGCCAAGTTTTCGTTTGCAAGAAAAATTTTGTTCCGCATTTGGCCACAGGAGTTGGTCGGGGCACTAGGGTAACCCTTCAATTCTACCCATTTAGAATGATGTAGGTCCAATGACAACATTTAAGCAATGTTTTTTAGACAAGTTCTTTATGATAGATCTTGGTCATATATTCTAATTTAAGCCCCGCACTTTATATAAGATAGAGTAGAGACTTGCAGTTGAAATCCATCTACGTGGATAAGATCCTTAGAAGATTCTACATACATGATATGATAGAGTTTTATAAGTAGATTGTAATCCAACCCTAAAGAAGAACGTTGGATTAAAGTGATATGGATTTTATTAGTCTCCAAATTTAACTGCAAGTATATAGTTTATCGCAGCTGTATTTAAGGATCGTTCCCATAGAAAAGTGTGTTAACTATTTTAAAACTAAGTTAAAGACTTGGATATTTTTAAAAGTGCAAATAAAAGTTGGTTTTTTTTATAAGAGAGAAATTTCTAGGGTTTTTGTATTGCTTATTTTTATATGATTGATTTAAAAGATACCACTTCTTTGCTTTATCTATTTCTAGTATGTTTTCTATTACTTAATATAAAAGCATAGGTTATATTAAATTAATTAAAAATAGTCTATTAATTATAAAAGATCATTTAGGACCTATATTAAAAACTTAGCTCTAGATAATTAAGAATGACCTACGTTGAATTTTTGATTAATAGTAATAGATAGCTAATCTAAACTATCATGTTGATTAACCTAAAACTCTTTAACTATCTAGGTTGAATTTATTTTAATAAAAAGCATATCTTTTACCGTCCCTAATTAGGATTCTAGTTTGTTAAATTTTCATTATCCTAATTAGTTTTTATTCGTATCATCAATTCCTAGATCTAATTCAAAACGTCAATTATCCCTATAAGATCTAGTTTATATGATAAAAAGTATAAGAAAGAAATTATATCAAAAGTAATTCATGATGAAGTAAAAAAAAGAAGATCATAAAACACATCCAACCATAGAATGAAAGATAATACAAAACCCTAGAAAAATAATTAGTTACTCATAGAAAGGAAATTATAAATTTTATTCATCATGAAACAAAACTTACAATTACTATTGATCTCTCATACTTTTGCAAAACCTAATTTTTGAAGCCTATGAAAGAGATATGAAACCTTAGGACTATACATGTGTTTATATAGGGTTAAGAAAGTTTGGAGAATAAGTAATAAAAAATACAAGAGAATCAACTTGCTAACAATTATGAAAATCTAATCAACGAGAATCTAGTTGCTCTGTAAGATATTGGTGTGTGCTTTCAGAATCTTCAAAAGACGAAATCCTACATCTCATATTAATGTATATGGAAATATGATCGTGCCCATAAAAAATCTCATCAAACGACCTAAAACCGACCACTGATCTGCCCTTAATTGACTTGATTAGCCGTTGATCCGCTGCCGAATTTTGGATTCGTGGCTCCAGATTTTTGCTGTGGTTTTATCGTCAATTTAGATTAGTTTTGAGCTCATAAAATCTTAAATATCTCACTGTATTTCTGTAGTTCCGTGGATTTTCGAATTGTTCCCAAATTTGGCATAGAATTAGACAGGTTGATTTATTACTTTTAATTTGATTTGGTTTCTCCAACTGATTTGTTGTTGTAATTATTGATTCATCTCTATTTGTTGCAGTTTTTTCTAATTTGTAATGATATTCCCAAATTTGTTCCAAATTTGCAATTGTCTTTTGATTTTCTGAATAATTCCCTTAAGTCTCCATTGTATGTATGTAATTCTCATTTTAGGACAATTTTCCGTGTTTTTGCATCCAAACCCTGTTATCTGTAATAATTCACAAAAGATGCCTGTAACAATATAATATATGATAATAAAATGATAAATGCGTTAGAAAAATTTGCAATAAATTGCACCAATCATAAAGTGACAACCATATTTTAGCATTTAACTAAAACTGTTGTTTAGTTATGATGCGGATATTTTTGAACATTAAAGTATGCTTCAATTTAGATTTCCAATCCGATTTCAAAAATATAAAAATTCTATTTTGAAATATGTAGAATAATTTATTGTGGTACATTAATTATAAACATGAGAAATAAAATGTTATGAGATTTCCACATTGAACTTGGCATGGTTTTATTAGATTGTATTCCAACTATAGAAAGTCTTTTTGGGATAAATTTATATAATTATATAAAAGATAGTTACAAAACAATATGAACAAATGATTAACTTAGTTATTGTCTTAAATGATTTTTGACAAGACGTAAATAACTTTCTTATTATTGTATCCGATTGGATGTGAGGGAAAGTGGGAGATTGCTAGAGTGGTTGTTTGTGCCCTTACACATTCAATAAAATTCTTGTCATATTTATTAAATATTAATATAATTTTATAGTTGCATAGTAATTGGTTAGCTGGGTCATATGTATTTATAATTGTTATAATATCTGTAGAAATCATATTCTTAGATCATGCACTGTGATTTGTCACTTGTATGGAGACATGGTCTAATCTAGTGATTTCTTAAATGAGTACTTAGTCTATAACTAGTATGAGATAGCTAACTTTATAACAGACTAGCATGCATGACACAGACATGTTAGATGTGGTGATGTGTCTTATTCACCGAGAATGAAGATTCTTCAGGTGCGTGTCATAAGCACGTATTGTGATACATGTAGTACAAGACTACGTTTGAATTCTCTAGAATATGTCATCTATGAGATAGAGAATTTAAACAGTTACATAATCTCGTTTACTTAATGATAATGTTGTCCTCGATCTGTCATTTAGTAAGCTTTGATATGATAGCACTTATTATCATTTGACAGGAATAACAAACTTGAAATATAGGGCTGCTTAAATACATTTAGGAGCACAATAGATGTCTAGATAGAATCCGGCATTCTCATGTTGATGAGAATAAGTTTACTGTTCATTCTCATGAAGGCATAAAAATCCTGTCGACGGGTGTTTTGAGAAATGTATTTCAAAATTATATTATTGTAGTAATACTTATTTTTCGAAATGAATTTGTGTTCATGGGGAATGAAACTTTAGACTTGGGTAATTAGGTGAACATATCTTGCTCATTTAATGGTTTAAAGATAAGTAACTTGACGTTGGAAATGATTGCATGTAAATTGATATTTATTGTCATCACATATTATGCTAGAGTTCTTATGAACAGTCGGCACGATAGGTATTTAACTGTTAAATTAAAGTTATTAATTTATTAATTATGAATCAATTTAATTGATAGTTGGCTCTTAATGTGAGATCCAATTGGTCCCACCTATAAGCCTTTCTGTGGAAGATTTAGATGCAACTATAAGAGAAATATTATATAATTGTAGTATTATTAATATGTTGGTTTTAGTCCCATATCGGATATTTGGACTTGAGATATCGTACCACAACCCTATATAAGGGAGGCAAAGGCTACCAAAAGTTACTTTGTTTATATATGATCAGATCTTTCATCGATGAGATAGAGATGAAGCAAAGATACGCATTTAATTTTAGATTAAAATAATTGTTTTTTTGAGAAATTGATGCATCCATTTCCGCCATAGACGTGCATGCGTTTCCTTCGTTTATATATATATATATATATATATATATATATATATATATATATCCTATAAATAATATTATTGTCCTAAATTTCATAAAAAAATATTATTATCTTAATTGCCATATCTATTTTTTAATTATTACCTTCACCATCTACTAACTAATTTTAATATATCAACTAACTAATTTTAATACATCAACATCAACATTATTATAAGTTAATGATATAATTGCTACAAGGAAACAATCCTGAAAACACTTTCTTAGATGAACATATAACATTTGCATTTGGCATTGCCGTATTTTCCAAAAAGAAACATTTGGCGATAAATTATACTATAATCAATTCATTATAGGAAACCTTTACTTCACTTGCACAAAAATTAAAGCCGTAAGTTGCAACAACTTAGACCTGAAAACGACATGCAATCTTGCAATGGCTAAATTAATCTAATGTACATGTAAACTCACTTTATTAATCTCTAATTGTCTTTGTCAAAATGTGCCATTCAAGAAGCAAACCAAGTATTGAGAGCCATTTGTTTCTAGCATCATCATCATCATTGATGGGAAATGTTTCCTTTGAAAGCATCAAATCTATGATACTGCTAGAATCTTATCACGCAAGACGACTATCCAAGAGAAGAAGGGACATTAACGTTGTACGACCAAACCAGGCCTAAGCCATGAGACAAATATGAGGATTCCTTTATCCTGAAGAACAACAAAGTTACACCAGTCTATCCTCTCCGATCTCTAATGTCGCCATTCTTGATCTCAGCTGGAGGGGCGGCGGCGGCGCCCGGGGAAGCGGGGGTGTTGTGTTTGGATGGGGTGGAAGGGATTTATCATAAGGAATACATTTCTATTTTTTCTAGTCTTGGCTTTGCTTTTACCTTAGTTTTGCCCGTTTGTCTGTTAGAATATAAAATATATTCTCTCTGCTTTCTTCATAATTTCGGAGTTTTGGTACAATGAAAAAGACATTTCACATGTTATCAAAGCAATCTAGGTTTGATTCCCACCGGGCACGTATTAAATGCGGTTTTATTTAAATTAAAAATACCGCTCCGCAAAAGTCCGGGTTTCGGCCCAAAGGGCTTTCAGTCTGCGGAGGCGTATTAGAATATAAAATATGTTCTCTTAACTCTCATCATACTTCAGAGTTTTTGTGTGGTAGTAGGGACATTTCACATGGTATCAAAACAACCTAGCTTTGATTCTCACAGAGCGCGTATTAAATATGGATTTATTAAATTAAAAATATCGCTGCGAAAAACCCAGGTTTCGTCCCAAAAAACCTTCCACCTCTCAGCCCTAGTCGTAGTGTTGCTTTGTCTTTGTGAATTTAATAAGAATTTTATCTTCTAATTTAGTTTCTTTCCCCTATCTTACTAATGTTTTCCTCGTGCTGCGCATTTGAAAAATTAGATTTTTAAATGACCAAATTAATAAATTTAGACGGTAGGAATGGTTTCCTTAAAGAAATAGAGGCTAGTGTGAAGAGTTTTATTAGGAGAAAGAAAAAAAATCAATTGCATCCGCCAAATTTGGTATTTACGGTTATGAAATCTAATTCGATATTTAGAGGTTTTTAGTTGATTTCTCTTACAAATAAGAATGCCGCGTCACCAAATTGATTTCAAAATTTGAGACCCCCTTCCTTTTGCCTTATAATAGTAGAGATTAGGCTATTTTCATATATTAACATGACTTATCCTAATTTAAATTTATATCCTTTTTGTAATTTAAATAAGAATATTTCTTATTATATTAATAATAACTAACCATTTAAATTTAAACTAATATTTCAACAATTATAACCCCACCAGCACTTATTAAAGAGTTATATATAATACAAATTCAGGCGGTCAAGCCATCATCGAAAATGTCCTAATACGACATTATGTTGTCATCTTTAATTAATAATAAATAAACCAGTTAATTAAGAGCAAATTTGTTGCTATCGAGCTGTTTGGATGCTTATATATCAATTTCAGCATCTAACCGTTGTTTCAAATTGTATTTTTCAATTTTTGTTCATCTGGAAACATGTCTGAATTTTGGTTGGAAAAGTCATTTTCATTATTTATTTGTATGTTTCGTAAATTAGAGAAAGGAGAAAAACAAATAGCAAATGATGGTTCTTTAATTTTTTAATATGTTTTAAAAAATATGAAATTATTTTTTTGGAATTGTTGTGTGTGTGTGGGTGGGGTGGGGGGGGTGGGGGGTTCCCTAATCTTCGTCCCTCTTTAAAATAGAATCTGATGAATATTTAAAAAAAAAATAAAGAAGAAGAAAACATACGAAAAGCCCATCCGCAAACTAGCTCGTCAAGTCTTCCAAAAATCCAATAAAGATAATGAAAATATGATATTAATATAAAACAAAATCAACTCAGTAAATAGCAAGGAAAAATAATGTAAGCTCATGTAACAAGATATTGACATATATATTTTTAAAATCATGTTTTATCTTAATACGATTCGAAACAAGAGTAGAGCATGCAAAATCTTGAATATTCCGTTCGTCATGTCGAAATATCATATGGGGATTCTAGAGGTGGCTTGTGCCTCGTGACATGGCATTTTGTTCCACGTGACACTTAGTTCCGCATACAGTAGCATTTACTGTCTTCTCGATTTTTACGGCTCCATTCCTTTTCTAACTCTCCCATTATCTCATGTCAAAAACGGTTTACTAAATGAAGTATGAATTTTCTATAAACAAGAGTTAACCAGTAATATGAATCAAGTATCAATCACATATAAATTAGTAATCACGTATCAGGTATCTCATGAGAAAAGTAGACTGACATAACTTGTAAAAAATTTCATAAAACATGAATAAATACTTGGGAAATCTATATAATGAAAACAATCAATAGTCACATAATTTCAGTAGGAAAATATGAAAAGAGCTTCCGGAAAATTTAAATATACGGACAAGGAAAACTTACAAAAGTGTGCAAATCGATATAACAATCAATTTGCCAGAGTCCTAACTCATAAATTGAGACCCCGGTCGACTTGAAATTCCTATAGCGGCTCAAGAAAGACCTTTTGTTGTGACGAAAAATTATAAAAGAGGAAGAGGAGAAAAGATTTACTTACAGTACTAGGGATTAGTGTTTGAGATGTAGGACTAGGTTTAAAAAAATTAGCTCTAATAATTTAAAGAGAGATTTTCATAAAAATATGTTTGTTTTTAAAAAAAATATCTTTAATTAAGATGAAATATAATTAAAATCTTAAAAATACTTAATAAATAATTTCATCTTTTCAAAAACTTTTTAATAAATCTCTTAATCTTTTCTTGTCTTTTAAAAATACCAAATATAGTTTTAGAAATTATTTTCTCAAACAAAAGATATTTTAAATTAAAAATAAAAAAATATTTTTCTTTAAAATACTAATAAATTTTTTTATATTGAAAATACTAATAAATTTTTTTTATCCTTTTCTAAACATTCTCTTTTCAAAAATCCCCTTTTCCAAAATCTAATAAAATTTAAAATCATGATTCTTTTAAAAAAAAATTAAATTCATTCTCTTCTCTTTTAAAATACTACCAAATCAATTTTATCTTTTCAAAAATTAAAAATTATATTTTATTAATTAAGAAACAGAAATAATAAGATTAAATTCAAAAAAAAAATTATTTATTTCAGAACGGACATGGTCGTTACAATAACCTTAGAGCCTTTATATATCCTCCAAACAAACTTTGATTGCAATCAAACCGGATGGTCAACTAAATCATGCTGACCCTCTCGTATGACTTTCGATGTCTTTTTTGTTAGCTATAGTGCCCTCAAGGCAATTATTGTAATTGCAGGTAGGCGATTATGATAATTGAAAGAAGACATATACATGTAGAACAGTCTTGCTCGAGATGATAGTATTTGTCTTTATCATTGATGTGTACATATTTTACTTCCTATTACATGTCGCTAATTCATAATGATAAATCCCGTAGGATTCTTGCTTTACTACCAGTATTATGATGGTGATCATATATGCAGGAGCCGGATAGTTCATAAGCACATTCTTAAATGTTCCTAATCGTGAGAGTATCGAGACCGGGTATCGATATTCCAGAGTAGACCAGTGTATACTTTCTAAACCCTGACGAGGGGCTGGCCGGTCTCACAAGCCATTGGTGCTATGGCACCTAAGATTGTATACACGTGCTCACTGGATGTGAGTACACCGAACGAACCCGCCGAGAACTTATAAATGGTATTATACATATCGTAAGATATTAGTTCTCTGGTGACATGAGTACATGGTAGTCTTTTGACATAAGATCATCATTTTTCTCGTGTGAGTTCCCACTATACTTTGATTACTACTCTACCACGGCTCAAAGGAGTCGTGCAAACAGATTTTAGTTGGGTACAATCCCAAACCACATGAAGGCAGTGAGCGATCGTCAGGAATTCATCTCACTCAGTATAGGGAGTTGACGTCGCGCTGTATTCAGTTGGCCATCACCATAAATCTTTAGCCACGGTGGATGATATTTACTGATAGAAGATCAGTAGTTTCTCGGTGGGTGATGAGCTTGACACCGACATGACTTATCGGGTTATTAGGGGTCTGACGTTTACCACCCCCTAGACCTGGTATTTGACACTCTCAGACAAAGAGACCGGACTGTACGGAGATTGTTACTTACAGGCTCAGTAGGGTACGAACGGACTTGATTTCGACCTCCTTTTCGACATATACATGGGTAGCCGTTACGTATAGCTAGTGCCGCCGATGTGCTTGTGGTTATGGATTTTATCCAGAAACTCACTGCCAACGTATTGTCGAGTTTTTAGAGTCCCACACAAAAGGTTTTCCCGGTTTAGGCGATATAATATAGATGTCGTATATTAATACATGCAGGGGTTCGATTAAATACGTGTACATGCTACACGGACTTTAATCGGATATTTGATAATACTGGCCGGCTTAGGATTAAGCCGGATTATTAAATCAATTATTGATTTAATAATATATACATATATATATATATATATATTCTGGTATTATGTTCACTATTCATTTTCTCTCTCTTGGCTATTCATATTTTTATATGGATACGCGTATATATATTTCGATACATATACTGGGGTCGTATTTATATTTGTACAAATACTTCTAGAAGGGTACAACATATTATTTGTTTTTCTTTTTTAGAAAAGAAAAGAAATGAGGTGGAGGAGGAGGCATGGTAAAAAGGAATGGACACTATATTTTATTGTAAAATTCATTTGGTTAAAAACATTGTTGTATGGATCATTTTCTTGTATGATGGATTCATTCTTGCATGTACTCTCTCTCTCTCTCTCCCCCCTCTCTTCTCCTCCTCTTCCTTCTCTCTTGAGACTTAGCACTTTTGAGTTGTGATTTTGAGGGATTATGATGGTGATAATTTCTACATTCCTCACACTCTATCCGTGGTAAGTTTAGATGGTGAGTTACTTCCTCAAAGTTCGCTTTGGAGTGAAACTGGAGTTTGGATCGATTTTCCTTAGGTGGATCATCTTCGGTAAGAGCGATTGATTCAAAAACTCGTTCCTGAAAGCCTACGGAGAATAGAGAGGCCTTCCACGATTGGATGGACACGCTACAAATGTTGTATTCTCGTAAACATGTAGTAAGATATTTTGTTTAGTTTGTTAGCTTAGTGTTTGGATCGATTTCTAGGGTTGCGATTCGTCGCTTTCGCACGAATTTTTGTTCACGAATTCCGCTTCTGCTGTGCGAGCTCCAGGAACCCGGCAGTGGTATCAGAGCCAACCAAACACTACAACTAGTAGTTGACGATGCTCACGTTTCAGATCAACTTTTTTTCGTATTTCAATTCCTAAAAACCAAGTTTCTGTTCGTTTTTTTTAAAAGTCTCTGAAAAATAAAAAATAGGTATTTTTGGACTGGAAATTGTTCAAAAAAGACACTGGAGGAGCATAAGCCCAGAAGTTTGTGCTCTGGCCAACCAGGTCGGCCAAAGTGCAAGCTCTGGCCTCGAGCTTCTCACAGTGGCTTGGTTTCAAGGAATTGGGATTTTTAGGATATTTCTTTTTGCCCCAGATTTCAGTTTATGTTATCTTTGGTTTTAGGCAACACGGAAAAGTTTTGATCGAAACTGAAGTATCGTTGATTATCTGTATTTTGTATATGTTGGGTTACGGCAGCACCCCGGCCATCAAACCGTGGCCAAATGCGTAAAAAAATTCTAAACTAGCGCTACCATGACCCGATGCCCGGATCTACCCTAAACCCTATACTAGCAATATGTAACAAGGAGTTAGATGGTTATACCGAGTTGATCCATGTCTTTCGGTCTTCAACCTTCATTCCAAGCACCTAGTGGTCATTTGAACCGAGTTTGGTTGCCGGTCTTCCTCCATCTACGATGATCCACCTGAGGGAAACAACGCAAGTTTCAGCCTCGCCGAGCGAGGCAACCGACGCTCCAAGATTGGTAGCAATGGAGAGTGGAGGTGTAGGAATGTGTCACCATAATTTTCCTCTCATCACAATGCTCAAAAGAGCAACTCAAGAAGATGAAGGAGGTGAGAAAACATGTGGCATGAGCAACTCAAGAAATGGCTAAGTGTTGAAGTGAGTAGAGAATGTAAGTAGGCAAGTGAAGAAAAGAAATGACCAAGGCCACTCAAGGAAATTGTGGCTACCCCCTCTCTCTCTCACAATCATGCACAAAAAATATCTTTTTCAATTTTTCCAATAAACAAAGCAAACCATACCTCTCTACATGTCTTGACCCATGCTCATGCCAACTCACCCTCCACCTCATTTCCATAATTGATTTTCTAAAAATAAAATCAATAATGAGGTGGCCATCTTCTAGAAGCTATTCCGTATAAATACGGAATACTTCCCGGTACACGTATCGAAACACATATACGCGTATTCGTACAAAAATACGAATAGCCAAGAGAGAGAATGAATAGTGAACAATAATAATAGAATACATATATATAAATACATATATATAAATTATTAAATCAAAACCTGATTTAATAATCGGGCTTAATCCTAAGCCGCTAGTATTATCAACCGTACGATTAAAGTCTGTGCAATCTGTACACATATTTAATCGGACACCTGTATATACCAACATACGTCATCTACATCATATCGCCTGAACTGTGAAAACTCTCTGTGTGGGACTCTAAAGACTCGTCAATACGCCGGCATTGGGTTTAACCACAAGCACGTCAGCGACACTAGTTGTACGTAACAGCTACCCAGGTATTGAGCGAAATGGAGGCCGACGAGCAAACTCATCCTGAACCCCTACTGAGCCTGACAGTGACAATATCCGTACAGTCCGGTATGTTCGTCTAAGAGTATCGCATATCGAGTCTATGGGGTGGATAAAGTCAGACCCCTGATAACGCGATAATTCATGTCGGTATGAAACCCATCACCACTTGAGAAACTATCGATCTTAGATCGGTAATTCTCGTCTACCCCGGCCGAGGATTTCTGGTGATGGCCACCCGTGCACAACGTGACATCAACCCCCAATACCGGGAGAGGCGAATCCCCGACGATTCGCTCACTGCCTTCATGTGGCTCAGGACTGTACCCAACTAAAACATGTTTGCACGACTCCTTTCAGCCGTTGTAGGGTAGTAATTAAAGCACAGTGGGAACTCACACGAGACAAATGACGATCTCAGATCGACAGACTAACCTGTACACATGTCACCGGGGAACTGCTATCTGACAATAGGTATAATACCAACTAGCATGTTCCCGGGGAGTCCGTCCAGTGTACTCATAACTCAATGAGCACCTGTATACTATCTTAGGTGAGCAACTGACACCAATGGCTTATGAGACCGGCCTCCGCCCCTCGTCAGGGTCTGGATAAGTATACACTAGTCTATACTGGAGTATCGATACCCAGTCTCGATACTCTCACAACTAGGGACATTTAAGGATGTGCTTATAGACCCCCATCTCCCACATATATGATCGCCATCATAATGCTGGTATTCAAGCAAGAATCTTATAGGCTCTATCAATATATAATAGTGATGATAAAGACAAATCAGATAATATACTATCATCTCGAGTAAGACTATTCTACCGGTATGAGTCCTCCCTCAATCATCATAATCACTTACCTGCGACTACGATGATTGCCTTGAGGGCACTATAGCCAACAATCTCCCACTTGCACTTAAGGCCAATTATTGCGGTGTCGCATACTCACAGCTCGTGTGATACCGAACACCCAACTTCTTTACTAAGCAGCCTCGCAAAGCCCGTTTGCGAAACTATTGCGTTCGAGAAATAGGCTCAGTGAGTGGATCCTCTCCAGTGTTTCTTTCTGTATCTCTCTATATCTCAACTTTGCGGAGAAAGGTATCTCCCGAAATGAGCAATACCTGTCTTAGAATATGTCTGGATATCTGATGAGACCCAGTTCATAAATGAACTCCAAATCCAGCAAACTTCTTAGACTGTATCATCCACTGAATTTAATCAGTATCCTGCGCCATGCCTTCCACAATATCCGCTTGGACCACCTGTCCAACATACTGCCCCTCTGAAGAGGGAAAAAATATAACTCAGACAGCCACTCTGTCATCCAGGTCACCTTGGAAGCATGAAATGATAACCGTCTCCTGAAGGAGGCTGCCATTACCATATACCAAGAACATACACTTATGTTCATAACTGCTTCCCACCGTTTCTCCAAGATTGGATTAATATATATGCTTATTGCAGCCAGCGCAAAAGCAATATCTGGTGTAGTACTTGACATTTCATGATTAACTCAATTGCCTAAGGAAGTGATATGCTAATCATGCAGATCCCTCTCCTCATCAGTCTAAAAGACATCTCTTTAGAGAGGGTGACTTCATCACCTGCGGGTACATCACCACGCCAGGCGTCGTCCGTTCTAAAACGCCTTTAGAATAGTGTCAAAATACCCAAATTGGGAAACTTCCCAAATCTAGATCTAAAACTATAGATCTAGTAACCAGAATGCCTGATATTATATCCATATCCTATGTGGAGAAACTACTGTGTGACAACCACAGTATAACCGATCGTGGTATAGGAATTTCAGTTTCTATAAAGTGCATGTCGTCCAAATACCAGGACATCACACCCTACTACCTTTTTACCAGATCCATCTCCTATTCTGATGAAGTCAAGGCCTATGACTGTCACATCAAAAATAGATGATCTATCTCCGCTATACCAGCTTTAGTCTATAAATAGACATAAGCTACTTGCCCACTATGCTTCCGCTGCACCTATTGACTACAACAACCCTCATGCAGAGTGATATACACGTGCACTTCTAAAACTAGTTTAGAACGACGCTATACTCATCCTCCTGCCGCGTCTTATAGTATAGAACAACAGCAATGGCAAGTCTGGGTAAACAAGAACCTCTCTGTCACCGTCTCTGAGAAGACTGAAGTATCTCTCAGGTGCCTGAGGTTACCCACCAAATCTGCGGTGTGGCTAATGGAATGTCGAATCCAATTGAATTTTTAGGTTCTATTAAATTTTCAGTAATCGTTTATGGTTCTGGAATCACTTCCAGTTCTACCATACTCCCACTAATGTTTTCTCAAAAAAGTCCATTTTACTAAAACTGTGGCGAGTCAAGAACAATATCACTGTTGATCTTCCTAATGGTAGAAAGTTAATCCTCGTCAAAGCCCGGGATAACCCATAAACTGCCATTACTGAAACGTGCTTCGAGTTTATCCAGATTCTGGTTTTAAGTATCAGCCGAACAACTCCCTATACCTTAACATCGTTAAGATATAAATTGATTCTATATACCATATAGAAACAAAAGCACTAATTTAATTAGAACCAGATTCAAAATCATGCAGCTGTCTCCAGCGCATATCAACTAAATGGAATGAGGCCAATCAGCATTACTCAACTAGGAATGCATCCATATATGAGTAACCCGAAAGAGAAGCAAGTTCTCAAAACCATTACTATCAACGGAATACCAAACACAAGTATCTATATCTTCAACTACCTCAAAGAATCCTGATACTTCCAACAAATGGTTTTCTTCTTTATTCTTATACCTATAACTTCTCTAAATCTGGACCTTGAATTTCAACGAAATGCTTATCTAGAACTGAAGAAGTCATGAGTAAACAGAATATAGTACGAGTACCAACCCCATTGTCCTAATGGACACTGGACAATATACAATACTTTGTATAAGTCACCTAAGTTCAATAACTCAAATCCTATGCGTCGTAGGTTGAAAAACTGTACCATGGTTAAGAAGAATTACACCGCTGTTGAATGCAGCTTACCTAACCACCAACTGATATAGGTAAATATCACATACATAATTTCAAAAGGTTATATCTCACTTTATAAAATAAACGTAAAGATATCAGTTTGAAACTGGTGCATAACTACGGATATTCAAAACCAAAAATTTGCCGTCAGGCCAAAACCCAGGTGATTTTATCAAATATCGCCAATTACAAAGAATTCCGATATATAGAGGATCTAATCACCCAATTCCCAATATTTTATCCCACTCACCATCCGTAATAACATACAGATGTGAGAAACTGATCTGGTAAATATATACCCTGGAGTTAGATTCCAATAGGAAAAACAATTTTCAATTAATATCGCACAGTGAAAATGAAACATGAAAATATTTCAAAAGGGGTTAACCGGTATTCCTAATAACGCCTCTTCCACTATCCTGATTCATGACAGTAACCATATACTTACCTGCCCTCACTCCAATCCCTTTATTATGTCTTTACTTATTACCTTCTGTACACCTCCTTTAGGCTAATTGGTTTTCTTCCTTCCCCACCTTTCGGCACCAGCCTAAGCTTTGGAAGAAGACTATCCAATAAGTGTAATAGGTGTACACTCCTTATTCCAGGAGCCCTCGCAACTTGAGAGAAGGTAATAGGAAAAGAAATCTGAATAATCCTATTCTATTTCTCCTGAATCGGAAACCATCCTCGAATCTGGAACGAATTCCTTCAAGTTCGTATGTAATTATACGATAGCATATCCAATAGGAGTGGATATCCGTAGTGATACAGAGTGTTCTGGAGAAATCCAAAAGTGGATGTGGGAGTGGCAAGGGTATACACAGTTTTGTCGTGAATGATAGCAGTCGCAATTTTCTTTGCCGTTATTCTAATCCCTTTATATATCTTTACTTATTACCTTCTGTACACCACCTTTAAGCTAATTGGTTTTCTTCCTTCCCCACCTTTCGGCACCTGCCTATGGTCTGGAGGAAGACTATCCAATAAGCTCAATAGGTGTACCCTCTCCTAATCCTAGGAGCCTTCACAACCTGAGAGAATGTAAAGGGAAAAGACAACCGAATAATCCTATTCAATCTCTTCAGAATCAGAATCCATCCTTGAATCTGGAACAAGTTCCTTCGAATTCGTATGTAACTATACAATGGATTTATCCAATAGGAGTGGATGTTCGTAGTGATACGGAATGTTCTGGAGAAATGCAAAGGTGATATAGAAGTGGCAATGATATATGCGACACCGTGACATTCCAAAAGCCAAAGTGTTTTAAGAAGGTTCGGTTAACTTGGTTCATGAGTTTTAGTTTAGGGTCGGGCCATAGTCGCAGCCTGAGAGAGAGAGAGAAAAGAAACACTCAGCATGCAGTCTAACCTAGATCAGAATGGTTAATCACTTTATATAATCAGGATGGCTCCCATTGTTTCCTCGAATTCTTCTCCAAACCCAAAAGAGAATTAGTCGGGATCATCTAAAATCACCCGAGAAGTAATCTTACTCATCAGTGGGAATCGGGATCCAACTATCATCGCATGATAACTTGATGGAAATCCACTCAAGTTATCACACTCCAGAAGGTATGCGCATGCCCGGCAAGTTTCCTGTATGTTTGAAACTCCCGATGTGATTTCTTTACCCCAAGCGGCTTATGACCTTGACTAGGTCAACATATTATAAGTCGCAAGTCAAGTTCAACCCGTCATTATCCTGGATTAATTAGACCCACCCGTACGAGCCCTTGATTAGGTCAACATGACCGTATGACTGTCCTAACCAATCGCATATCCATGCAGCAGAAAAGTACTACAGAGCTACCGAACACTACACCTTGACTAGGTCAATATACGTAGTACGAACACTAAGCAATACTCGTCTGAAATGACGGAGGGCTACGACTGGTTTTTGGCAAAAAAACCTTTAACGTAATGAACTTGATATCGTTGAAGGAATCCAAGTGGTTTTACAAATGTATAGTGGCGAAAACTTTTGCTAAAGAAATCACTTCCGGTGAAAGGATCTCGGCTCTTTTCTCGTCAAATGAGGTGCAGGATATTTCTAACTGAATACCACGATGCAAAGAAAAAGAATCGACTATAGTAAAGTTATTGCGTTGACACAAACTTTTGCCCAAGGGGTCACTCCCAATGAAGGGATCTTGGCCCTTGCCTCGTCGAATGAGGTGCAGGATATTCCCAATCGACTACTACTGTGCAAAGCAAAAGAAAACGTCTGTAATATCAGTTTTTTAAAAAAAACTTGGTTCCAACAACATCATATAGGTTTGTTTTATCCTTGCATTGATAAGAATCAATGCAGTCCCATCAATTAATCACACCAGAAAAGAACGAAAATATATGATGTACGTATATGCCATCCGCATTCGCCACTGGGTGCCGTCATCACCCGTTAGGTTACTTAATTAATGACAGAGCGAGGACTGGACTAGCGTGGGTGCAAAACATATAGAACATCTACTAGTATATATATATAAATATATATAACAATCGTCCCAGGCATGATATAAAGCAACATCACAGAAATAACACAGAATGGTGGATAATCTTAGAGCCCCGGGTTTCACTTGAGCCGCAAATAAGACCCGACGTTCCCTGTCGTGTGGATATCCTGTACAATGAAAACCTAGACCCCTACGAGCGCGGAAAGTTACCGGCCAAAACCAGAAGTGAGGCAACCCCCTTCAACAACGTGAATGGGCCACCCAGCACTGCACGGAATCCGGAAACTTGGGCACCCCTCCGTGGGTCAACTATACCCCCTACGAGTGCGGTGAATATCCCGCCAATTCTAGAGTAAGGTCCCCTCCGTCTCAACGCCATGAGATGCGGACCTGTTGCCCTCTAGAATCCGGCTATTCGTGCATTCCACCGCGGGGTGATCCTAGTACAGAAAAGAAAATAATATGTATAAGGGTGACATCGACCTTAACCCGGTCGTGCCCTAAACAAATAATATACAAACTAGCAGAGACGGCAGTCCACATGTCGGACGCTCACCCTGCAATATCAAATGTTCAAATGAAACTAAACTGTACTAACATTGCTCCCAAGCTATCCACCACGACGATCCGACCACAACACAGCATCACACAGAATATCAACATGAATGTCACATTCGCAAACTCGTCTAAAAGAACATATAGAAATTAGACGAGTTGTACCGCTCTAATGACATTCACGGTCGCAGATAGTAATGTATGTATTGATAAACATTTAAACAGTGTTAAATTATCCACTTCGAAACACCCCGAATTGCCCCTGAACAAAAAATAGCATAATATCCAAAATGGGCAAAACAAGCAATACCACTAAACCAATATTCTAGAGACCAGACCACACACAAAATACGAAGCCCAAACTCCCTCCCCAGGCCAGCCGGCTCAGAAATTTTGAGCATGTGCTCGGGTAAAAATATTTGAAATGGGTTAGTATTTGGTGTGTGCTCTTGTGGTCATACAAGTAGTCTTCTGCAGTTGCTTAAAAAAAATTTTGAAGACTCTGAAATTTTGACAGAAACTGAAATGTGCAATGCACTGTTTTAGGGTTGTTTCGATTTTGATACTTTAACATTATCTAAAACTGCTGGTAAGAGGTTTACGGGTTAGCTCTGATACCATGTTGGGTTACGGCAGCGCCCTGGCCATCAAACCGTGGCCAAATACGGAATAAATTTTTTCTAAACTGGCGCTACCATGACCCGATGCCCGGATCTACCTTAAACCCTATACTAGCAATATGTAACAAGGAGTTAGATGGTTATACCGAGTTGATCCGTGTCCTTCGGTCTTCAACCTTCATTCCAAGCTCCTAGTGGTCATTTGAATCGAGTTTGGTTGTCAGTCTTCCTCCATCTACGATGACCACCTGAGAGAAATGGCGCAAGCTTCAGCCTCGCCGAGCGAGGCAACCAACGCTCCAAGGTTGCTAGTAATAGAGAGTGGAGGTGTAGGAATGTGTCACTATAATTTTCCTCTCATCACAATACTCAAAAGAGCAACTCAAGAAGATGAAGGAGGTAAGGAAACATGTGGCATGAGCAACTCAAGAAATGGCTAAGTGTTGAAGTGAGTAGAGAATGCAAGCAAGCAAGTGAAGAAAAGAAATGACCAAGACCACTCAAGGAAATTGTGGCTACCCCGTCTCTCTCTCACAATCATGCACACAAAATATTTTTTCCAATTTTTCCAATAAACAAAGCAAACCATACTTCTCTACATGCCTTGACCCATGCTCATGCCAACTCACCCTCCACCTCATTTCCATAATTGATTTTCTAAAACGAAAATCAATAATGAGGTGGCCATCTTCTAGAAGCTATTCTGTATAAATACGGAATACTTCCCGGTACACATATCGAAACACATATACGCGTATTTGTACAAAAATACGAATAGCCAAGAGAGAAAATGAATAGTGAACAATAATAATAGAATACATATATATAAATACATATATATAAATTATTAAATCAAAACCTGATTTAATAATCCGGCTTAATCCTAAGCCGCTAGTATTATCAACCGTCCGATTAAAATCTGTGCAGCCTGTACACATACTTAATCGGATACCTGTATGTACCAACATACGCCATCTACACCATATCACCTGAACCGTGAAAACTCTCTGTGTGGGACTCTAAAAACTCGTCAATACGCTGGCAGTGGGTTTAACCACAAGCACGTCAGCGGCATTAGCTATACGTAACGGCTACCCAGGTATTGAGCGAAAGGGAGGCCGACGAGCAAACTCATCCTGAACCCCTACTGAGCCTGACAGTGACAATATATGTACAACCGGTCTGTTCGTCTAAGAGTATCGCACATCGAGTCTAGGGGGTGGATAAAATCAGACCCCTGATAACACGATAATTCGTGTTGATATGAAACCCATCACCACCTGAGAAACTATTGATCCTAGATCGGTAATTCTCGTCTATCCCGGCCGAGCATTTCTGGTGATGGCCACCCATGCACAACGCGACATCAACCCCCAATACCGGGAGAGGCGAATCCCCGACGATCCGTTCACTGCCTCCATATAGCTCGGGACTGTACCCAACTAAAACTTATTTGCACGACTCTTTTGAACCGTGGTAGGTGTAGGGTGTTTTTCGTCACCCTATTGAGATGGGAATACGCGCGCGCTTGTCAGGCACATTACAGATTCCCCCTGCCTAGGATAGGCCGGGGTTTAATGATTGTGGGGATCCGAAACTCCGGCAACCGCGGACTAAGCTGCCGTTAATTACCCCTCGCCTTTGGAGCGAGAGAACCTCCGATTGACGTGTTAAACTGGTCATGCGAACTCAATGTGCAGTGTTGTGTTTTGAAGGGGTTTTGGATATATCGGGGGCCCCGCAGAGTTTTTACGGGGGTCCCGCTACCCGGATAGTGGGCTGGGGGTCAAGGGGGCTAACAGCCCCTTTGCGGGGTGCGGGGCAACGCCCCGTTAGAAATTTTTTTCTAACAGGGACAGTGTCGTGGAGTATGTGTGTGTGTACATATGTATGCATATGTATATATATAAAAAAAGGGAAAAGGTATCCAAAGGATGCGTGGGGCCAGCGCCAGTGCTAGCGCGCTACGTATCAGCACGTGGACGCTAGCGCTTTGGACGCTAGCACTCTGAGCGCAAGAGCGCCACGTGTCAGCATGTGGGCGCTCTGGCGCTAGCGCTTTGGGCGCTAGCGCTCTGAGCGCAAGAGAGCTAGCGCGTCATGTGTCAGCACGTGGGCACTCGGGCGCTAGCGCTTTGGGCGCTAGCGCTCTGAACGCAAGAGCGCTAGTGATTTGAGCGCTAGCATGCCACGTGTCAGCACGTGGGCGCTCGAGCGCTAGCGCTCTGAGTGCAAGAGCTCTAGCGCACCATGTGTCAGCACGTGGACGCTCGAGCAGCAAAAGGGACTTGGTCCCTGCAATGGGAGTTGTACTCCCAGAAAGGAGTATTTATTATTTTGTCTATATATATATATATATATATATATATATATATATATATATATATATATATATGATGAGTTAAACTCCTAAGATGTTTGGAAGCTGATGAAAGGCTTCTCCCCTTGAGCCATAATTCTTCCCCAAAGTGGGGTTTCTGGAGATGGGTCTCCTTCTTCTTCCTTTGTTGGCCGGATCTTGAAGATCAAGAAATATGAGATTCTAAAAATCTCTCCTTTCTGAGATCTGATAGCCGATCTAAGTTCCCTTTTGTGGGTTTTGTGGTGAAAACTATTTAGTTTTGGAAAAGGAAGAGTAAAACTCTTGATTTTATTATAAAAAAAAAGATGAAGGTTTAGAACCTTGAGGAAGGAGAAGATCACAGATCTAGATTTTTCTTTGAAGAGAGAAAAAGTTGTGGAGATATTTTCATTATCCTTGCCTTTATAGGCTATACACTTTACATATAGCCCCTTGGGCTTTACAAAAATGGCATTTTAGCCATCCCATGGCTCATGTGCCATTTCTTTTTGTACATAAGCCATGGGCTTACAAAAATTTAGCTTTATGCCCATTTCCCATACATTCATGCATAAAAAAAAATTATATAAAAAAAAATTATTTATTACATGATCTATATTTTAGCATGGAGGAGGCTGGCCGCGGGCTCGACTTGGGCATGGGCCCGCTTGGCCTGGGCTTGGGCCCGCTTGACCTGGGCTTGGGCCCACCTGGCTTGGGGGTTGACCTTGACTTTGACTCGGTCAACCGGTGTGCAAATTTTTACCCCAACAAATTGCCCCCATCAATAAATGCACACAGCATATTTGAGTTGTGTGCATGAAATTGATGGATCTTGAAGCTGAACTTCAAGGTGGAACATCATTCCGGGGGTGGAGTATCATCCCGGGGAACATCATTCCGGGGATCGGAGTAGGTCGGAGCATCATTCCGAAGCGCAGAGGGCGGAGCATGATTCCAGGGATCGAAGCATCATTCCGAAGGGCGGAGCATAATTCCAGGGATCGGAGCATCATTCCGAATGGTGGAGCATAATTCCAGGGATCGGAACATCATTCCGAAGCACGGAGCATAATTCCAAGGATCGGAACATCATTCCGAAGGGTGGAGCATAATTCCAGGGATCGGAGCATCATTCCGTAGCGCGGAGCATAATTCCAAGGATCGGAACATCATTCCGAAGCATGGAGCATAATTCCAAGGTCGGAGCATCATTCCGAAGGGCGGAGCATGATTCCAATGATCGGAGCATCATTCCGAAGGGCGGAGCATGATTCCAAGGGACGGAGCATCATTCCGAAGGGTGGAGCATAATTCCAGGGATCGGAGAATCATTCCGAAGGGCGGAGCATGATTCCAGGGTCGGAGCATCATTCCGAAGAGCGGAGCATGATTCCAGGGTTCGGAGCATAATTCCGAAGAGCCGGAGCATAATTCCGAAGAGCCGGAGCATAATTCCAATTCGCGGAGCATAATTCTAGGGTCGGAGCATCATTCCGAAGAGCGGCATACATTCTGACCGAAGCATAATTTTGATGCAGAGGTTGATTCCCAGGCGAAGCATAATTCCGACAGGGAAGGAAAATACTCTGAGGCAAAGCATGATTTCGACACAGGGTACATTCTGAGACGGAGCATGATTCCGACGCAGAGCTTGCTGGTTGACTTGATCCTGAGGCGGAGCATAATTCCGGCAGGAAGGCAGATACACCGAGGCGAAGCATGATTTCGACACGGGGTGCACATTCTGAGACGAAGCATGATTCCGACGCAGAGCTTGCTGGTTGACTTGATTCCGAGGCGGAGCATAATTCCGATGAGGAGGTCGCTGGTTGATTCCGAGCCGAAGCATAATTCCGACAGGGAGGGTAAATACACCGAGGCGAAGCTTGATTTCGACGCAGGGTACACTCTGAGACGGAGCATGACTCCGACGCAGAGCAGGTTGGTTGATTTGATTCCGAGGCGGAGCATAATTCCGGCAGAGAAGGTAGATATCCTGAAGCGAAACATGATTTTGACATGGGGTAAATTCTGGGACGGAGCATGATTCCGCCGCAGAGGTTGTTGGTTTGATTTGATTTGGGTTGACATCAGCATCGCTATACTGGAATATGGTACCAGAAGCGAATCATCATTTTTCATGAGAAGATTTGGAAATTTGTTTTGGTTTTTGCTTGGCATCAGTATCGCTACACTGGAATATGGTACCAGGAGCGAATCATCATTTGCGCTTGCTCATCAGGAAGCGATGGCTTAGGAGACAGGTTTTAGGTCCCTATCACCTAAGACTTTTCAATTTTGTGAGCCGTAAGGGTCTCACAAAGCATTTTCTCCCTACGGGTCGTAAGGATCCCGTAGGTGTATTTTCTCCTTAAGAGTCGTGGGGACTCCTAAGTGTGTTGCTCCTTTGTGAGTTGTAAAGATCTCACGTAGGAATTTTCTCCTCACAAAGTCGAGAGGACTTTGTGAGTGCATTTCATCTCTTTTCCACGAGTTTGCGCCCTTTCGGGTTTTCACAAACTCGCCGGCAGTCCTGCTATTTTTATTCACGGAGCCCTTTCGGGTTTTCATCCGTGCCCATTTTTCTTGTGGACATACCCTTTTTATTTATTTATTTATTTTTAATTTATTATTTTTGGTGGGACTTTGAATGTGGTCTCACCGGTAGGACTTGGGAGAGATTGGGATTGTTTTACGCCCGTGGATTGTATACTGTTTTGCAGGATGTATGGTCCAGACCGTAGGGCCAGAAATATTTTGGGCCTTTGTTGGCGTCTGCATTACTGCACTGGAATATGGTACCAGGAGCGACTCATCATTCGCCGTTGGGGTATGGGATTTGGAATTTGGTTGGCGTCTGCATCGCTGCACTGGAATATGGTACCAGGAGCGACTCACCATTCGCCACTTGGGGATTTGAGTTTTGATTGGCGTCTGCATCGTTGCACTGGAATATGGTACCAGGAGGGACTCATCATTCGCCATTTGGGATTTGAGTTTGGAATTTGGTTGGCGTCTGCATCGCTGCACTGGAATATGGTACCAGGAGCGACTCATCATTCGCCATTGTTTTGTTTGTTTTTTTTTGTTTTTGTTTTACCGCGATTGCTCTATCATTTCAGCTTTTCTTATTGCGAAGGTCGCGATTGCCCTATCATTTCGGCTATTTATTCGCGGTTGCCCCATCATTTCGGCTTTATTTTCATTTTCATTTTTACTCGCTGATTTTTATTGCGAGTTGCCCCATCATTTCGGCTTTTCTTTATTTTTCTTTTATTTACACATTTTTTGTTTATTTACATTTTTTTACATTCCCAGTTTAACGACTTAGAGGTCGAATGTTCCCAGTTTAATGACGTGGTGGTCGATTGTTTTCAGTGAAAGGCAGATGTCTGAGAGAATCGGTTTCACGAAGATCTTCGGTCTCCGTTTGTATAAAATTGGCGGTTGCGACTTGACTGTTTATTAACACGCCTTTGGACAGTTCTATCTCTCTTGCCTTATATTGCTTTTCGACCCAATCTTTGAAGACGAAGCAGTCCTCAATGGCATGACCTATCACTCTGTGATAGGGGCAGTATTTGGGGTCGTCGGTCATATTCGCTTCCTGCGGTCTTTTTGACTCTGGCAGTTGTAGACCGTTCCTCAGGGCGTCTTTGAATATTTTACGGATTTTGTCCCTTCTGAAGGAATAGACCTTGTCCAGCTTCTCTTTCAGTGGAGATTCTCCTCCCTCTCCGAACACTGGCTTCCGAGACTGGTTGGCACTAGGCCCGCTTATCCCTCGCTTATTTCGGTTAGCCGAAGTATTGAAAGACTCAGAATCGTTGGGATTTCCGCCTTTGCGATTATCGTCCTTTCGGTTTCTCCAGGACCTATTGTTATTTTGGGAGTCAGAGGAGGACTCCTGCTTTGAGCATTCCAACATCTGGACTTTCCTGGTCAGCTCTTGGAATGTTTTGAGATCCGCGGTGCATAGAAACGGGGCCATCCAATTGTTGAGATTTCCGACGAGGAGACTGACAGATTGGTCCTGCTCTATCAACGGTTCACATTTGACAGAGAGATTATGCCATCGGGTTATAAAATCCGTACTGCTTTCGTTGTTCTTGGGCTTTGTCCTTACGAGCTCGGCAATGGTGATCTTATCGCTGACGCTCATGAACCTTTGTCGAAACAAAGATTCCATTTGGACGAAAGTAGTAATGGAGCCATCTGGTATGCTCGCGTACCAGTCGAAAGCAACATCGGTCAAGCTATTAACGAACTGGCGGAGGAGAAGCGCATCATTGCCCCCAGTATTCCCGCATGAGGCTTTAAAGTGGGTAATGTGCTGATTCGTATTTCCCGTCCCATCGAATCTTCCGAATTTAGGGATGACATAGCCGCTAGGAAATTCTACCAGATCATACTGAGCAGGGTATGGTCTCCCACTGCTGCTGATATCTTTTTGCGCTTCGGTTTCGGCTACCAATGTTTTGACTTTGTTGGCAACCAAATCCATGATTTGATCTTGAGTTAGCGGGCTACTGTCATCGGTAGCAAAGACATTTCCGAGATAGGATGCGACTGACTTTCATGCGGTCCGTCCACCTTTGGATTTGGGGGAATAGGCGTCGGCTGTCTCGGGACACCGTTTCTCGGTTCATGAACAGAACCCTGCGCTTGATTGGGCGGCTGGGAGGCAAGTTGGGCCGTGAGCTGCAAGACGACGTTCGTCAAGTCGTCAATTTTGGAGTAAAGTTTGGCCATCTCCTTGTCTTTGCTTCTGAGCTGTTTTCGGAGCTCTTGGAGAAGTTGCTGCTCTGCATTCTTGGGACGGAAGATTGGCTCCTCTTCACTTTCCGAGCCCGACTCCTCATGAACCGATGGCTCTCTCTGCTTATCAGCCTCACTGGAAGGGCCTTCATTATCTTCCAGAGGAGGCTGGTCTTGGAATGTGGCAGCCATATTCACACCAGGTTGGATTTGAGATGTGGTGGCCCCATCCTTGCTTTTGCTGCGAAGGTTGTCGCTGGGACGCGTGCCCACCATGTAAACGGTGTGGATAACACATTTAGCCATCCTTTCATCACTGGTGGCTGGTTTCGTGGAGTGGTCTGGGCTTTGGAAATTCATAAATTTTAACATAGCTGGAGCCCTAGCCCTTTTGTTGGCTCTGTATCTGAGCCGCTTCTGCCTCAGCCTCTCTACCTTGAGAGCTTGGCAGGTTTCTACTCTCCGGGAAGCCACCATAGGCCGGGTGATGGGGAGGCCTGAGAAGACATCCGCCCGCTTGTCCGTCGGAGGCATCGCCTGGGCTTGCCTGTGACGTCTGGCAACCTCTTCTATTTCGACGGCTTTGCCCCTAGCTGGGGCTATGGAAAGCCGTTCGGACACCGATTTGTGTTTGGGTTGGGGCGCCTTCGAGACCACCACATTTGGCCTCTTGCCTTTCGAGGCCGGTTTGTCGGTTACCGGAGCTTGAGGTGCAGGGATAGCATTAGCCGACACGAACATAATAGAGACAAATGGTAGCGGCTCCTCCTCCCATTGTCGCCCGAGACTGGCCGGAAGGACCGTCCTGGCGTCCATCTTCATCGTGTAGGAGATGGGAGCTGTGTCGAGAGCTGAGCTTTTCCTTGGAGACATTGTTGAGAAGTGATTGCTTGAAAACCCTGCATGAAAGAGCATTATTTTAGTATAAATATAGATATGTATATTGATTGAGTTCGCATGAACGTTTAACCCGAAATATGGGAGGAGAGATGATCCCACCGGGCGTGCCAGAATATGTAGGGTGTTTTTTTTCACTCCATTGAGATGGAAATACGCGCGCTTGTCAGGCGCATTATAGATTCCCCTGCCTAGGATAGGCCGGGGTTTAATGATTGTGGGGATCCGAAACTCCGGCAGCCGCGGACTAAGCTGCCGTTAATTACCCCTCGCCTTTGAAGCGAGGGAACCTCTGATTGACGGGTTAAACTGGTCATGCGAACTCAATATGCAGTGTTGTGTTTTGAAGGGGTTTTGGATATATCGGGGGCCCCGCAGAGTTTTTACGGGGGTCCCGCTGCCCGGATAGCCCGCTGGGGGTTACGGGGACTAGCAGCCCCTTTGCGGCGTGCGGGGCAGCGCCCCATTAGAAATTTTTTTCTAACAGGGACAGTGTCGTGGAGTATGTGTGTGTGTACATATGTATGCATATGTATATATATATATATATATATGTATATATATAAAAAAAAAAAGGGAAAAGGCATCCAAAGGATGCGTGGGGCCAGTGCCAGCGCTTTAAGCGTAAGAGCGCTAGCGCGCCACGTGTCAGCACGTGGGCGCTAGGGTGCTAGCACTTTGGGCGCTAGCGCTCTAAGCGCAAGAGCGCCATGTGTCCGCACGTGGGCGCTCTGGCGCTAGCGCTTTCGGCGCTAGCGCACTGAGCGCTAGCGCGCCACATGTCAGCACGTGGGCGCTCGGGCGCCAGCGGTTTGGGCGCAAGAGCGCTCGCGCTAGCGCGCCACGTGTCAGCATGTGGGCGCTCAAGCGCTAGCGCTTTGGGCGCTAGCGTGCCACGTGTCAGCACGTGGGCGCTCGAGCGCTAGCGCTCTGAGCGCAAGAGCTCTAGTGCACCACGTGTCAACACGTGGGCGCTCGGGCAGCAAAAGGGACTTGGTCCCTGCAATGAAAGTTGTAGTCCCAGAAAGGAGCACTTATTATTCTGTATATATATATATGTATATATATATATATATATATATATATATATATATATATTGTTAGTGTTTATGCCCTAGAAGGCCATTACTGTATCATACTAGTTTGTATATTACTTAATGGAAGCTTAGGATATTCACATGTATATAACAGTCTTGCTAAAACATGGTAGTATGCTACTTGGTTTTTCTATCTTAATATGTGAGTATACGTATTGATAGAGCTCTTAGGATCTTGCTTGACTACCAGCGTTGTGATGGCAGTCACACTAGTGGGGGCTGGGTAGTCTATAAGCACATCCTTATTCAGGTCCCTAGTCGTTGGATTATCGAGACAGGGCATCGATACTCTGGAGTAGGCTAGTGTGTACGCTTCTCATCCCAGTTGGGGAGATGGTCTGTCCCACAGCCGTCAGTACGTCGTACTGGAGATAGTATGCAGGTGCTCGTTAGGTTACGGGTACACCGGACAGGACTCACAGGGAACTGTTGGTTGGTTTTATACCAGTCGTCAGCGAACAGTTCCCAAGTGACATAAGTACAGCATAGTCCGCAGACTTGATACTGCTACTTCGCCTCGAGTGTGTCCCACTGTTCTTAGATTGCTACCCTACCACGGCTCAAAGGAGTCGTGCAAACAGGTAGCAGTTGGGTGCAGTCCCGAGCACTTGGAGGCAGTGGCGGTTAGACAGGATTCGTCTCTCCCGGTATTGGGGTTGATATCGCACTGTGTCAGAGAGCCATTACGCAAAGTCCCTGGCCAGGGCAAGCGAGATTTGCTGGTAGGTTCCAGTAGTTTCTCAGGGTGTAATGGGCTTCGCTCCGACACGACTTATACCGCTATTAGGGGACTGACGCTTGCCGCCCCCTAGGCCCGATATGCGATAGTCTTAGATGAACGGACCGGACTGTATGGAGATTGTCACAGCAGACTTAGTAGGAGTTCGGATGGGTTTCCTCATCGGCCTTCTTATCGACATCTACCTGGGGACCGTTACGTACAGCTAGTGCCGCTTGCGGTCTGTGGTTAAACCCACTGCCAGCGTAGTAGTCGAGTCTCTGGAGTCCCACACAGAGAGTTTCCCTACTCCAGGCGAAACGATATAGAGGTCGTATGGTTTTACGACAAGGGTTCGGACGCATACGTGTATTTACGCACGTACGACATCCGGACAGTTTTTACTAGTCGGCTTTGGTTTAAGCCAGTTACTAGTATCCGGTTATTGGATTTATACAGTCTAAAGTTTTTCCGTGCTTTCACGGATAGGAGGGGCGTTCTCGTAATTGCGCGAGAAGCTTCTAGAAGGTGGTGACTAAGGGGGTTAAGGTGGCATATACATTGAATAAGATTAGTGAGTCATATGGATGATTCATCCATGTCATTAATGCATCATAAATGCTTAATGACTCATGGAGATGAATCACCATTGGATATTTATCAAGCATGGTTGTAAATCATTTTCTTTTCTTTTCTTGATAAATAATAATACTTGATATATATTATGATAGCTCATTTTCTCATCTCATTATTATTCTCACTTTCTCTCTCCTCAAGCTCTCCCTCTTCAAATCCTAATCCTCCCCTCTCATGTGTTGAGTACAAGGATTAGATTAGACTACTTAATCCTTAACCATTCTCTATATCACCTAGGTTACTTGGATTAGCACTTCAAAAAACCTAGTTACCTCTAGTTTGAGGTGAAGCTTGTAGTAAAGCTCTCGGGTGGATCTTCTACTACTTAGAGAAGGTCGGAGAGGACATGGATAACGACAACATGAAGGACTCGGTTCTATAGGTATAATCACTTTAACATAGTAGTTAATACTTCTATGGTTTCTTGTTAATTATTGTTTATGTAAAGATTCTCGGTTAGTCGATGTTTACGCCTAAAACAAGATCGTTTTTCATTATTCCGCCTCCCCGCAAGTCGTGGGATGTTGTACATCGACTTACAGTGGTATCAGAGCCTCGCTAAACAATAAATAACTCATTAGCAAAGTCGTATGAATTTCGAACGCAAAATAGAACCGGAAACATCGTTGATTATCACACTTGCTGTCGAATTTTAAACTGGCTCTAAAAATTTTCAGGGTGCTTCAGAAAAACAAGCAGGAAAAACTAGGGCTACTGAAGAAATTTGGACTCCTAACTCGGCTATATCACCGCCGAACCGTGGCGAATCCATGCGATCCGCCGCGGATCCGCGGCCGAGTTGGGGCCGAGTCGGCCCAAATTTATTCAGTAACTCCTAGGTGTTAACAGTGATGTTTCTGGGATGTTTTATTTTCTGCTAAGATCTCAGGTGCACAGAACAGTTTTGAAGTAGAATCTAAAGTGTTTTGCTCGATCGAAATTTTACGATGTTTGCTAATATGATTATATCTGTGATTGTATAATTTGTTCGTAAACCTCCCATAACTGTTAGTATGTCGGTTGGCAGGGGGTTGCACATTTCTGTAATGGTTTTTACTGTTTGTGGATGTGAACTGTATTGGACTGTTGTGATGATTAGCCGGGGTTTGTGATGGGTTATTATTTTAATTCATTCGATGTAAATGTAATATGTTGTAATATTATTTTGCAGGGCACATCCAGATTGCGGTTGTAGCCACCGTTGTATTATTTCATTTTACTGTTTTTGCTCCTAGGATAGACCCAAGGTGGGGTGCACAAACTACCGGGTACTTTGAAGTGTTTAGTGGCCCACTCACTTTGTTGAGGGAGACCGCTTCACTTCGGGTATTTGGCGGGTAGTTTGCAGTACCCGTAGGGGTCTAGGGTGGGGTAATGGCTATTCATCACAACTGTGTAATCCGTCTTTTGTTGCAGGCTCTAAACAAACACGGATTGCTTGCAAATCCAATAAAGTTCATATGAGATCTGGAATGCCTATTATTGCGTCTGACGAATGTACAATATCTATATATGATAGCTATTTAGACGTCACTTATGTTTTACACCCGCGCTAGCCCAGCCCCCGCTCTGTCGTTAGTTAAGTAACCTAACGGGTGATGACGGGACCCCGTGGCGAATGCGGATGGCATAAGAGGACGTTGTATTTTCGTTGTTTTCTGCAATGATAGGTTAAATGATGGGACGCATTATTTTAATGCAAAGAAAATAAACCAAAGTTGAATCGTTGGAACAATTTAAAAGAAACCACTCGGTTATTTTAAAAGAGCAGAATTTTTAATTGCGGAGCTTTAACCACTCCTTTTAAAAAGCTATCAGGTTCCTTCGATTATATCAAGTTCACTACGTTCACGGTTTCGCCAAAACCAGTCGTAGCCCTCCGTCATTTCTTATGGATGGTCAGTAGTATTCAAGCTATGTTTGTTGGCTTTCGTCAAGGCACAGTGTTTGGTAGCTGCTGGGGTATTCATTTGTTGCATAGATAGATGAGTTGGTTTGGGACAGTCGTATAACCTTGTTGGCTTTCGTCAAGGGTATATACGGGTGGGTTCAAATTAACAAGATAATAATGGGCAGAACTTGACATGTGATTTATGATTTGTTGGCTTTCGTCAAGGTCATAAGAACATGGGGCAAAAATCTATATCGGGAATTTCTAAAGAAACTGAAATTTGCAAAGAGATGCATACCATTTGGAGTTTAATGAATGTTGGTAGGATTCCTTCAACATTATCATACGATGATATTTGGATCCCGATCCTACTGTGAGTATATGCTACTTATCAGGAGATTCGTCACTTAACGATCAATGCTATAAACCAAGTAGGTGCCGAGAAAGGTGTCAGCGGGGCTACGTCCCCAGAGAAAAGAGGTTATTTAATTAAAGAACTTCGCGAAAGCGTTGGAAAACCTCCCTCGAAGTACCGACACTAGCCTGGCAGAACGGTTAAGCAAGTATTGTACAGTGAGAATAGTCCTGGCTAATTCTTCTTTTATGGTTTGAGGAAGGATTCGAGAAACAGTGGGAGCCATCCAGTTTAGATAAATTAAAACCAATCTAAACTTGCAAGAGCATCATGCTAAAGTGTTTTCTTCTCTCTCTCTCTCATTGCAGCGACCTTGTGACCATGACTAGGTTACATCTAGATAACAAGTTGACTGAATCTAACTTTAATGACTGGCAAAGGTCTGTCCAGATGACCATTGCCTATGACAAGCTAGACCACCCTATCACTACTCAAGACCCCGCCGTCCCAGGTCCAGTTTCCACCGTCGCGGATATGGATATCCGTCAGACAAAGGAAAAGGATAAAGAGAAAGCCAAGTGCCTTGTGTTGGTTTCAGTTGATGGTGTATACCAGAAGCAGCACGAGAAGATGGACTCTGTTTCCATCTTTCTCCATAACAAAGATTTATATGGAGAGCAATCTCATATCGCAAGATATGAGGCCTCGAACGAATTAATTCAAGCGAGGTCGGCTGACGGGTCATATGTAAGGGACAACGTCCTTACGATGACTGGCTATATTGATGAGCTCAAGGACCTGGAGACCACGTTGGGAAACAGGTCATATGCTGACTTATTTCCACAGTCCCTACTCTCTACTTATACCCTGAAAGAAACCAGGGAGACACAAGCTCTGCTTAATGGGGGATCTTCTTCTTCTACATCCATGGCGAAAGCGAAGGATGAAAAGAAGAAGACCTCTACAAAACCGATATACAGTGTCAGTAAAGTAGGAGGAAAGGGAAGAGCAAAAGTTTCGGGACTTGGTGTAGGGAAGGAGGGATGTTCCTATTGTTATGGGAACGGACATTGGCAGAAGGATTGCAGGGCTTTGGAAGCCAGTAGCCAGGATACGAAGCATGTTGAGCCTCAAGTGCGTTTGTAATTGAGAACTGTTTGTCAATTAACTCTACTTCCTGGGTAATAGATACCGGAGCAGGATCTCATATCTGTAATTCGTTACATGCTTTGAGAAACCGTAAAGTTATAAGGATAGGTGATTTGTCTCTCAGAGTTGCAAACGGAATGAGCATGGACGCTGAATCCGTGGGAGAATATCGCCTAGGTTTGACAAGTCGGCAGATATTGATTCTACGTAACTGTCTGTATGTACCTAGTTAGACTTGTAATATCATATCAGTGTCCTCACTTTCAAGAGAGGGATATGACTTTACATTCGTAAGCGATGTAGTTCACATCCACCTAAATCAAGTTCTGATTGGGTCCGGTACATTAGATGACGGTATATACGTATTGAATCAAGCTCGGGTTTTCAATGTCCAGAACACACTTAAAAGAAAGTCTCCAGAAATGAATCAGGCTTTCTTATGGCATTGTAGACTAGGTCACATCAATGAAACACGATTAACGAAGTTACATAGAGAAGGATATTTGAATCCGTTCGAATATCAATCTTATGCCACTTGTGAATCTTGTCTCATGGGAAAGATGACAAAGACTCCGTTTACTGGACACGGAGTAAGAGCGAGCGAGCTCTTAGGACTCGTACACAGTGACGTGTGCGGTCTAATGTCTACACATGCGCGAGGTGGTTATTCCTACTTCATCATTTTTACGGATGATTTCTCTAGGTATGGACATATCTTCTTGATGAAGCATAAATCCGAGGCCTTTGAGAAATTCCAGGAATATAAGAATGAAGTAGAAAACCAAATAGGCAAAAGTATTAAGACACTAAGATCTGATCGAGGTGGTGAATACTTAAGTGCCGAGTTCCTGGGTTACTTAAAAGAGAAAGGAATTCTCTCTCAGCTTACTCCTCCATACACACCACAACACAACGGTGTATCGGAAAGGAGAAATCGAACCCTATTGAATATGGTTCGTTCCATGATGAGTAAGGCTGAGTTACCGCGATCATTCTGGAGTTATGCGCTAGAATCAGCGGCATATCTTTTGAACAAGATTCCAACCAAGACTGTGCCTACCACACCATATCAGATGTGGAGTGGGAAGAAACCCTATCTTCAGTACCTGAAGACATGAGGATGTCCAGCTTTTGTAAAAAAGCAGCATCCGGATAAGCTCGAGGCACGCTCAGTAGAGTGTAAGTTTGTGGGATATCCAAAAAACTCCATGGGATATTGCTTCTACAACGCAGAGGAACAAAAGGTTTTTGTTTCTCGTCATGCCCGCTTCTTAGAAATTGAATTTTTAGAAAATCAGAAGAGTGGGAGCGCAGTAGAACTGGAAGAAATTCCAGAACCACAAGCTGTTACTGAAAGTTTGGTAGAACAAGAAGTTTCAGAAGAAAGGGACATATCAGCGCCTATCCGCAGAAGTAGTAGGCAGTCTCATCCGCCCGAGAGATACTACGGTTTTCTCATAGACGGGGATCGAGAAGATTGCGTCATTGATAATGACGACCCTACTAGCTTCCAGCAAGCCATTCAGAGCGGCGACTCGGTAAAATGGCTGGATGCAATGCGGACCGAAATGGAGTCCATGTACACTAACAAAGTATGGACTTTGGACACTGCTCCAGATGGGGTAAAACCCATAGGATGCAAGCGGATCTTCAGAAAGAAGATTGGTGTAGATGGATAGGTTGAAACCTATAAGGCTAGACTTGTTGCAAAGGGTTTCCGTCAAAGACCTGGTTTGGACTATGACGAAACCTTTTCTCCAGTGGCTATGCTGAAATCCATTCGGGTCCTTCTTGCTATTGCTGCCTTCCACGATTATGAGATCTGACAGATGGACGTAAAGACGGCCTTTCTAAATGGAAATTTAGAAGAGAGCGTCTATATGGATCAGCCAGAGGGATTCATTCAGAGTGGGAGCAGCGGTAAAGTATGCAAGCTGCTTAAGTCCATTTATGGACTAAAGCAGGCATCGCGGAGTTGGAACATTTGTTTTGATGATACTGTCAAAGAATTCGACTTTATCAAAAATCCAGATGAACCATGCATATACAGTAAGATTGTAGGGAGAGTTGTTGTATTCCTCGTCTTGTACGTGGATGACATTCTCCTAATAGGAAATGATATTCCTATGCTACAGTTAGTAAAAAGATTCTTGTCACAGAAATTCTCCATGAAGGACCTGGGTGATGCCACCTACATTCTGGGGATCCAGATCTATCGTGATAGATCAAAGAGGATGTTGGGACTTTCGCAGTCCAGGTACATAGACACCATATTGAAAAGATTCAGTATGGAAGATTCTAAGCGCGGTAACCTACCGGCTTGCCACGGAATCACCCTCTCCAAAGAGATGTCTCCCAAGACTGATTTGGAAAGGGAACGCATGTCGATTATACCCTACGCTTCTGCGGTAGGTTCTATAATGTGCGATGTTATGTACCAGACCAGATGTAGCATACGCATTGAGCGTTGTAAGCCGGTATCAGGCAAACCCAGGGGAGAATCACTGGATAGCAGTAAAGAACATTCTCAAGTACCTGAGGAGGACTAAGGAGATGTTCTTGGTTTACGGCGGAAAAGACCTCAGGATGGAGGCCTTTGCTGATTCCGGCTTCCATAGTGACAAGGATGACTCCAAGTCCATGTCGGGTTATGTCTTTACCCTCAATGGAGGGGCGGTCTGTTGGAAGAGTTCCAAGCAGGACACCGTTGCTGACTCAACGATGGAAGCGGAGTACATAGCTGCTTGTGATGCCGCAAAAGAAGCTGTCTGGATGAAGAAGTTCCTCATAGAACTTCAGGTGGTTCCTACCAGTGTTGGTCCAATACCTCTGTATTGCGACAACAACGGCGCTATAGCTTTAACGAAGGAACCCAGGTCCCATCAGAAGTCCAGACACATCTTAAGGCGGTATCACCTGATCAGGGAGATCGTAGATCACCGGGAGATCGTAGATCGCCGGGAGATCGAGGTAAAGAGAGTAAATACAGAGGATAACATTGCTGATCCATTCACTAAGGCCTTACCTCAGATTCAGTTCGAGAGGCTACTCGAGATCATCGGTCTTCGATATGCCGGTACATGGCACTAGTGCAAGTGGGAGATTGTTAGTGTTTATGCCCTAGAAGGCCATTACTGTATCATACTAGTTTGTATATTACTTAATGGAAGCTTGGGATATTCACATGTATATAACAGTCTTGCTAAAACATGGTAGTATGCTACTTGGTTTTTCTATCTTAATATGTGAGTATACGTATTGATAGAACTCTTAGGATCTTGCTTGACTACCAGCGTTGTGATAGCAGTCACACTAGTGGAGGCTGGGTAGTCTACAAGCACATCCTTATTCAAGTCCCTAGTCGTTGGATTATCGAGACAGGGCATCGATACTCCGGAGTAGACTAGTGTGTACGCTTCTCATCCCAGTTGGGGAGATGGTCTGTCCCACAGCCGTCAGTACGTCGTACTGGAGATAGTATGCAGGTGCTCGTTAGGTTACGGGTACACCGGACAGGACTCACAGGGAACTGTTGGTTGGTTTTATACCAGTCGTCAGCGAACAGTTCCCAGGTGACATGAGTACAGCATAGTCCGCAGACTTGACACTGCTACTTCGCCTCGAGTGTGTCCCACTGTTCTTAGATTGCTACCCTACCACGGCTTAAAGGAGTCGTGCAAACAGGTAGCAGTTGGGTGCAGTCCTGAGCACTTGGAGGCAGTGGCGGTTAGACAGGATTCGTCTCTCCCGGTATTGGGGGTTGATATCGCACTGTGTCAGAGAGCCATTACGCAAAGTCCCTGGCCAGGGCAAGCGAGATTTGCTGGTAGGTTCCAGTAGTTTCTCAGGGTGTAATGGGCTTCGCTCCGACACGACTTATACCGCTATTAGGGGACTGACGCTTGCCGCCCCCTAGGCCCGATATGCGATAGTCTTAGACGAACGGACCGGACTGTATGGAGATTGTCACAGCAGACTCAGTAGAAGTTCGGATGGGTTTCCTCATCGGCCTTCTTATCGACATCTACCTGGGGAGCGTTACGTACAGCTAGTGCCGCTTGCGGTCTGTGGTTAAACTCACTGCCAGCGTAGTAGTCAAGTCTCTAGAGTCCCACACAGAGAGTTTCCCTACTCCAGGAGAAACGATATAGAGGTCGTATGGTTTTACGACAAGGGTTCGGACGCATACGTGTGTTTACGCACGTACGACATCCGGACAGTTTTTACTAGTCGGCTTTGGTTTAAGCCAGTTACTAGTATCCGGTTATTGGATTTATACAGTCTAAAGTTTTTCTGTGTTTTCACGGATAGGAGGGGCGTTCTCGTAATTACGCGAGAAGCTTCTAGAAGGTGGTGACTAAGGGGGTTAAGGTGGAATATACATTGAATGAGATTAGTGAGTCATATGGATGATTCATCCATGTCATTAATGCATCATAAATGCTTAATGACTCATGGAGATGAATCACCATTAGATATTTATCAAGCATGGTTGTAAATCATTTTCTTTTCTTTTCTTGATAAATAATAATGCTTGATATATATCATGATAGCTCATTTTCTCATCTCATTATTATTCTCACTTTCTCTCTCCTCAAGCTCTCCCTCTTCAAACCCTAATCCTCCCCTCTCATGTGTTGAGTACAAGGATTAGATTAGACTACTTAATCATTAACCATTCTCTGTATCACCTAGGTTACTTGGATTAGCACTTCAAGAAACCTAGTTACCTCTAGTTTGTGGTGAAGCTTGTAGTAAAGCTCTCGGGTGGATCTTCTACTACTTAGAGAAGGCCGGAGAGGACGTGGAGAACGACAACACGAAGGACTCGGTTCTATAGGTATAATCACTTAACATAGTAGTTAACACTTCTATGGTTTCTTGTTAATTATTGTTTATGCAAAGATTCTCGGTTAGTCGATGTTTACGCCTAAAACAAGATCGTTTTTCATTATTCCGCCTCCCCGCAAGTCGTGGGGTGTTGTACATCGACTTACATATATATATATATATATATATATATATATATATATATATATATATATATATATGAGGAGTTAAACTCCTAAGATGTTTGGAAGCTGATGAAAGGCTTCTCCCCTTGAGCCCTAGTTCTTCCCCAAAGTGGGGTTTCTGGAGATGGGTCTCCTTTTTCTTCCTTTGTTGGCCGGATCTTGAAGATCAAGAAATATGAGATTCTAAAAATCTCTCCTTTCTGAGATCTGATGGCAGATCTGAGTTCCCCTTTGTGGGTTTTGTGGTGAAAAACTATTTAGTTTTGGAAAAGGAAGAGTAAAACTCTTGATTTTATTAAAAAAAAAAGTGGAAGGTTTAGAACCTTGAGGAAGGAAAAGATCACAGATCTAGATTTTTCTTTGGAGAGAGAAAAAGTTGTGGAGATATTTTCATTATCCTTGCCTTTATAGACTATACACTTCACATATAGCCCCTTGGGCTTTACAAAAATGGCATTTTAGCCATCCCATGGCTCATGTGCCATTTCTTTTTGCACATAAGCCATGGGCTTACAAAAATTTGGCTTTATGCCCATTTCGCATACATTCATGCATAAAAAAAATTACATAAAAAAAATTATTTATTACATGATCTATATTTTGGCATGGAGGAGGCTGGCCGCGGGCTCGATTTGGGCATGGGCCCGCTTGACCTGGGCTTGGGCCCACCTGGCTTGGGGGTTGACCTTGACTTTGAATCGGTCAACCGGTGTGCAAATTTTTACCCCAACAGTAGGGTAGTAATCAAAGCACAGTGGAAACTCACACGAGACAATTGACGATCTCAGGTCGACAGAATAACATGTACACATGTCATCAGAGAATTGCTATCTGATAATAAGTATAATACCAACTAGTATGTTCCCGGCGAGTCCGTCCAGTGTACTCATAACTCAATGAACACCTGTATACTATCTTAGGTGAACAACTGACACCAATGGCTTGTGAGACCGGCCACCGCCCCTCGTCAGGGTCTGGATAAGTATACACTAGTATACACTGGAGTATCGATGCCCAGTCTCGATACTCCCATGACTAGGGACATTTAAGAATGTGCTTATAGGCCCCAGCTCCCACGTATATGATCGCCATCATAATGCTGGTAGTCAAGCAAGAATCCTATGGGCTCTATCAAAATGTAATAGTGATGATAAAGATAAACCAGATAGCATACTACCATCTCGAGTAAGACTGTTCTACCAATATATGTCCTCTCTCAATCATCATAATCACCTATCCGCGACTTCGATAATTGCCTTGAGGGCACTATAGCCAACAATATATATGTTGGAAACGCCGTCTAATTGCTATATATTTGATTAGACAGGGTTGCACACATGTTGCTACTGTGATGTTGTACAGTTTTGTTATATGTATTCATTTGTTTGGGACGAGCGGCCGACTTATGGCCATCGTTGCCGCTTGATGTATATTCTTTTGCTGGGACATATCCAGTATGCGGGCATTGTTGTCATTGTATATATTTCATTACATGTATTAGGATGAACCCGCGGAGAAGTTCTCGGGAAACCAGATTCTAGAGTGCGGAAGGTGGCCATCTTATGGAGTTGGGATCTGACCGCCTCGCTCTAGAATTGGCGGGTTGCTTGCCGCACTTGTAGGGGTTCTAGGATAGACTCGCGCAGGGATGCTCAAGTTACCAGATTCTAGAAAGCGCTGGGTGGCCCACTCAAGATATTGAGGTTGGGTTGCCCCGTTTTCAGGAGGCTTGCTATGTTCGCAGCAGTCTTGGTTCGATATTGTTTGGGATATCTACACGACCAAGGAACGTCACGTTTTATTTGCGGCTTAAATGAAACACAAGGCTCCTATTTTATCCTCTATTCCATTTTGTTTGCTACATGCCTGTGATGACACACACACACACATATTTGATGCTTCTATATGTTTTGCATCCGCGCTAGCCCTGCCTCCTCTCTGTCGTAAGTTAAGTAACCTTATGGTGAAGACCCGTGGCGAATACGGATGGAATATAAAAGCATATTATTTTGATTGTTTCTGGTGTGGCTAAAAACTTAAATGATGGGACTGCATTATATGTTTAATGCAAAGATATAAACCCAAAATGATGTTGTATAAACCAACATTTTCGAAAAACTTTATAGTCATATTCTTTTGATTTGCATAGAGATATTCAGTTAGGAATATCCCGCACCTCATTCGATATGGAAAGAGCCTTGATCTCTTTACAGAGAGTTCGCTCTTAAGAAAAAGTTTATGTTACTATAAACCGCTCTTTTTAAAAATGGAGCCTAAACCACACCTTTTCAAAACCACTAGGTTCTTTCAATGATTTCAAGTTTATTACGTTAAAAGTTTTTTTACTAAAAACCAGCCGTAGCCCTCCGTCATTTCCTACGAGTATTGCTTAGTATTCGTACTATATTTGTTGAATAAGTTAACGAGTAGTTTACGGTAGCTAAGTGATACTTGTTTGTAGCATGTCATGCAAATCATCAGGACAGTCATACTACCTTGTTGACTAAGTTAAGGATCGTGCGGATGGATTTAGGGTAATAAAGATAATGACGGGTTGAACTTGACTTGTGACTTATGATTTGTTGACTAAGTTAAGGTCATAAGCCGCTTGGGACAAAAATCATATCGGGAGTTTCAAATATAAGGGAAACTTACAAAGTATACGCATACCTTCTGGAGTGTGGTAACTTTGGTTGGTGTTCCCCTCCGAAACACAGAGACGCGACCGCGTAGGTCCGTCTTGCCTGAAATTCGGGGCAGATGCTAATTGGTGCTATCTGTCCACCTCTCCTAAGATGCCAAGTTGATTTATGGCACCATGTATCGAAGGTTTAAACGGATGCGGCCGATGTAGCAGACTTCGTCAGATTCCCCCTCATCTGAGGGGTTTATGATTGTGGGGACGCTCTTCCCTGCAGGCGCAAGCCCCTGTAATTAATTACGCTACCGCATCGCGATAACAATTTTCTCCTTCTCCAGATGGTCACTTCGTGTCTTGGGTGTTTGTTTTGTTTGTGGTTGCCCGTGGATTGTATACGGAGACTAAATTATGTTGTCACCCGTAAGGTGTAGACTAGTCCAAATCCGTATCTTTATTAGATTTGGGTTTGGGGGTTGGGTTTAAGGATACGTTAGCCTTATTTGAGACTAAGATCAACTTAAACGTTTGTTAAGGATACGTTAGTCTAATTGTAGACTAAGATCAACTTAACGGGATCGTTTAGATCCGACAAGAGAGCAATTGGGCTCTGCTGTTTAGTTTGGTGACATTGCGGTCGATTAGTTTAAGGACATTACGGTCCATTGTTAGTTTAAGGACATTACGGTCCAATATTAGTTTAAAGATATCGCGGTCGAGGTTAAGGACATCATAGTCCATGGGTTTAAGGACTCTACAGTCCAATGTTAGTTTAAAGACATCGCGGTCGAGGTTAAAGACATCATAGTCCATGGGCTTAAGGGCCCCACAGTCCAATGTTAGTTTAAAGACATCGCGGTCGAGGTTAAGGACATCATAGTCCGTGAGTTTAAGGACCCCACAGTCCAATGTTAGTTTAAAGACATCACGGTCGAGGTTAAGGACATCATAGTCCATGGGTTTAAGGACCCCACAGTCCGATGTTAGTTTAAAGACATCGCGGTCGAGATTAAGGACATCATAGTCCATGAGTTTAAGGACCCCACAGTCTATGAAATATGTGGTTGTCGGGACCCATCACCTCTCTGAAGACGTTGAAGGATTACAACGCCAAATATCAGAGGAGTGAAGAGATGTACCCTTGAACCAAGGTTGCTTGGGGATCTGTTGTCCAATTTGGAACTAAGATCAAATAATTAGATTATGAGCACATTGGCTCAGTTAAATCTGAATTGATGACTTATGGCCAATTTGGGCTAAGTCCAATTAGATCTGAAGTGTTGGCCTTTTGTTGGACCATTAGACACTTGTCTGGATTCGAGCCCATATTATTTAGCAATGCTAAACGAGAGTTCGAGGGCTTTGGCAACATTTTTATCTTTGATTTCCTCAATTTTGAGATTCATTTGGAGGAGGGACTTTTGCCTCTGGAAAATTGGCCAATTTGGCTAAAATTAGTGTTAAACACTAAAGAGCAACAGTGTTAAACACTGGAGACAGAACTCTCAAATTAGTGTTAAACACTAAAGAAAAAGGGGTCACGTGTGGACACGTGAGGGCGCCGAAAGGTGGGACCAGATCCCTTTTTACTTTGCTCTGCAATTAAGTGTTCAACACTTTTTTTTATATTTTATTTTGAGCATCACGTGCTGGCACGTGATGGACATTTATGCACTGATTGTTAAAACATTTGCTAAGGGGTCACGTGGGGACACGTGAGAGCGCCCCGAGCTTTCTCCTTCTCATTTCTGGGGATCTTTTCAGGGGTCACGTGGGGACACGTGACCTTGGTTCTTTGCATGTTTTAATTCTCTTTATCTTTAAGAATTAAATTCTTTGTAGGGTTAAACCCTGATTATGATTCTGTAGGAATTAAATTCCTATTTTTGAAAGAATTAAATTCTTATGTAGGGTTAAACCCTAATTTTCTTTAGAGGAATTAAATTCCAATATATGTCAAAGAATTAAATTCTTGTATAGGGTGAAACCCTAGTTTTGTCTTGGAGGAATTAAATTCCTATAAATTTGGGAGAATTAAATTCTCAATTAGGGTTGAACCCTGGTTTTTGTCCATCTTGAAGGAATTAAATTCCTGTAATTTTAGGAGAATTGAATTCTCATATAGGGTTAAACTCTAGTTTTATTTTGAGAGAATTAAATTCTCTAAACTCAATTCCCCCTCTAAGTTTTGGATCTGCATGGTAGGATCTCAACCCGATGAAAATTAAATTCTCAACCTATGGGAAGATGTGCTTCTGCAGATCTTCAACTAGAGGAAGAACTAAGTTCTTTTGCAGAAGAGTTAAACTCTTAGATTTTGAGAATTAAATTCTCTGTTTGAAGTTTTGATTCCCTTTCTTTTCTCACCTAGGGTTTTCTTTCTTGAGAATTAAATTCTCCTTTCTTTTCTCTCTGAAATTTCAAGAATCCTAAACTCTATATCTCCAAAAATAAAAATTCCTCTTTCTTTTATTCTTGGCTCCTATTTATAGGAGAGGGAAAAGAATCAATTTGTTTAATGAATCTTTCATTGAAAGATTTTGTTTGTTTTCATAATTAATATGAGCCTTTAGATCATTCAGTGAATTTTATTCACCGTTGGATTTTCAATCCAAAGATATTCTGTTTTTTATTTTCGGTGAGATTTAGGGAAATCTTTCCTTGTCTAAGATTTTTCCATAAATTGGTGATATTTAATCACCCCTGGATTTTTAATCCAACGGTTCTCTCTAATCATTTCCCATTTGGAAAGATTTTAGAGAAATTTAGAATTTTAATTCTATTAAACTGTAAGGCTTTCAAAGCCTGTCATGTGCTGGCACGTGACCCTTGGTCACGTGTGAGCACGTGACCCCTGGCTTCTCCTTCAGCCGTTTGTTTTCATTTCTGTTTGATTAGAATTTAACCATCACGTGTCAACACGTGACCATTGGTCACGTGTGAGCACGTGATACCTCATTGAGGTAATTCCCGATTTTAAGAATTAAATTCTATTAAGTTATAAGGCTTTCAGAGCCTGTCACGTGTTGGCACGTGACCCTTGGTCACGTGTGAGCACGTGACCCCTAATTGGGTCCTCCTTCAACTGTTTGTTTGTGCTTTTGTTTTAACCATCACGTGTTGACGCATGACCATTGGTCACGTGTGAGCACGTGACCCCCAGTTGGGTCCTCTTTCAGCCGCTTGTTTATGATTCTGTTTGCTTAGATTTTAATCTTGTAAATAGATCACATGTCAACACGTGACCCTTGGTCACATGTGAACACGTGATGCCTCTTTGAGGAAAACCCTGATTTTTAATCAGGGAACAGTTGGCTTCCATCCAGGTTATCACACAATGATAGTTGGGTCCCGATTCCCACTGATGAGTAGATATTATTCCCGGGAGATTTTCACTTCACAACTAGCTAACCAATTAAGTGTCGAGAAAGGTGTTAATGGGGTTATGCCTCTGCAGAAACGGGGTTATTTAATTAGGTCCGTGCGAAAGCACGGGGGACCTACCTCGGAGTACCAGTACTGGACTGATTGAACAGTTAGCGAACTTGTAAGGTGCACATGATCCGGACTATTTCTCCTTTTAAGTTTTGAAGGAGAATTGTCACGCCCCGCTTCCCAGTATACGGGCAGAGGATGCGACTGGCCGCTACATATTTACTCTAAAGTAAATACGCTAAGCATATCTAAGCAATATAAAAGTAAATGTACACAAGAGACATGATATCAATAAATACAACTTTATTTATTAACATTCTTTTTACAATGCATCTGAAAAGTAAATACATGGAATGGAAAGCATTGCCTAAACAGTGGCATAACAGAAATGGAAAATACAGAATGTAAATGTGTACAAGTAACTAGCGCTCCGGGTCGAAGGCTAGCTGATCCAAGTCCTCGCTGGTGGGCTCGATCTCCTGAAGGTCCGAATCACCTGACGACATTCCAAAGAAAAAGAAAGAGAATGTCGTCAACGAACAAATCGCTCGGTAAGTCCCAAAGATGAGGGAGAAATGGAATATACAGAGAGAGAGTGTAACTTTTAAAGTTGTATTATATTGTTATAATGTTGTATTTAGTGTACGTTGTTGTTTGTAGCTTGGTATAAAAGAGGCTAGTGTATACGAGAGGAGTCTCAATAGACCAGAGACTAAGGTGGACGGAATCAAGAGTACAAAGCTCCATGATAATACCCGGAACAACGGTAATTGAATTCAGGTTAGGTGTCTTAATGGTTACAGTCTTGTGCCACTTCTAACACCTTCCGTACCAATCTACCCCTTATAAACCCAGCGATATCTTGATTGTATTGAATTGTAAATTGTATCGTCTTATATTATAGATTGTATAGATGGATGACTTGCCAGAATCATGATATCAGTAAATGGATGTAACTAGAGAATCATGTAGATGGATGTATATCTATGGTTCGGTTCGGTCAATATAGATTGATTACATTGAACAGATTGAATATATAGATTCATAGATTCATATTGAATTGTAGTTTTATAATTTCATACTTGAATCATATTCAAGTCGGATTGATTATATTGAGACTCAGTCTGAGTCAGACAATTAGAAAAGAAATTGAATCCTGAATTATGTTTTGGTGCTATCGGTAACCGCTGCACATGGACTGCAGGATTTGTGTCTTTTTCAAAAACGATTACCGTGTTGATAACACTGTTTGTTAAGTTGTCTACCTTAAATATGTAAGCACCCATATCTCCGGATCCCTGAGGCTCAAGAGACTGGTCCTGCTTAAACCTATGTTTACTAGGGTCCTTATTGTAATTTAGTATAATTTGAGGGGGGTTTATGTAAAAATAATTTTGTAAAATTTTCAAAATACACCTCAAGTATTTTATTATCTTCTTTAGAGTTTTCATTGATATATATTTTATCATTGTGACATTTCTAGTGAATAAAACCTAATTTCCTAATATATGGTATTTATTTGTATATTGGAATTGTTTGGTATTTTCTTGTAAATGGAAGGTTTTTCTTGAATTTTGGAAATGTGAAATATTATAAATATTAAAAATAGATATTTTGATATTAATTACATATATATTTATTTATTAAAAATATAAGTTTTATTTATAATAGAAATCACATTTTCTAAAGAAAATTGTATTTTTAAATCTTTCGAGACCATATGTTTCTTGCGGAGGTCTGCATCTCGCACTACTAAGCCCGAGAATGTGCGATAATCTACACCATCCTGAACAAGTTCCCTGAAATGGGTTGTAGCGGCACATTGCAAAGATTTGTTAAAAATACACATCTTGTAGAAAAAGGTTTTTATAAGTCGGAGGTAGTTTTGTGTAAAATCGTATTTTTCCAAATCTATGTTCCATAATATCATCGTTCTATGTTACATATGAGTGTTGTGAGGAGGTAAGTCATTATCTCATGAACTATTTAAAGGTATAGCAAGGAATTATAAGGTTTTATGTCGAAACTAAACTATATGGTATTTTTCTGTAAAAGTGCTATAAAAATTGAAATATAAATTCTTTTGATATGAAACTTGTCAATATGTTTCGTTAATGTTTAATGATCATGATGTGAGAGTTCGGTATTATTGTGTTTAAGAAAAATATGATTTTTAAGGAAAAACCGAATCGGAAGTCGGATTACTTCCGTCGGGTTTTAGAATTCTGAGTTTATAGAATAGTAAAGAGAAGCGGAAGAAGGGACTTACAGGATTAGAGCCAAGAGAATAGGAAGAGAAAGATTGGGGAAGCACCGGTGCATCGTTTCATCGCCAGAAACTTCTCGGATCGTCATCGGAAGTTCGCCGGAGTTTCGCCCTTTGCTAACTCCATTTGCACACAAAAGGTATAGAGAATTTTCTTGAGAGTTGGACAGAGATTTTGAAGTGAGTAGGGGTGATTTTAGGTGTGGTATTTATAGGAAAAATTAGGGTTTAGGGATGTGAAATGGTGTATTAAAAATTTGTATTAAAAATGATTTAATTGGGTGTTTTAAAATACTCTGTAAATGTGCAGGGAAATGAATAGTTCAGAAGTTATGAGAAGTCCAAGAGTTGCCAGAAAAACAAAAGAAAATAAGATTTCGGCTGAGTCAGGCCGGCGGCGCCGGCCGATTCGACCAAGTCGCCAGCCCGAGTCGGGCCGGGTCTTGCCGCCACGTGTCCCCCGTCGCTTGGTGACTACAGTGGAGTCATTTGTTTTATGTGTGACCTTGGTTTTATGGATTATGCATGTGTAGACCTTTGGATTTCTAAAAAGATTAAAAGAAATCAAATTAAAAAGATAATGTGGCTGATGTGATTTGAACTCTGGTGCTTTGGTTCAGCAGTGCAAGGTCTTACCAATGAGCTACAAGCTCTTTCTTGCTGTTCAAAAGCAAAACAAACTTATAACTTATACTCATGCTTAAGTACCTCTTTTTGTATTTTTGAAAAAATTATACAGAAAGTTTAGGGTTGTTACAAGAATTTAAGAAAACGGTGGGAGCCATCTATTCGCACTTGTTTAAGTGTGCATCAAACATTAAGTGCACACACGATGAAAAATGAATTGATTGGCTTGCACACCTATATACGTATGCACATAAAGGCTAATGCATGACACGTGCGCACATGCTAACAAAGGTGTTAGTTATATGTATGCCCTAGAGGCCATTATTGTACATATGATGTATATTATAGTGGATGCTTGGACATACATAGGAAGGACTTTCTCGCTCGACATGATAGTATGCTATCCGGTTACTCTTTATCTTAACATGTACACTGATTGTCTCTCTGTTGCATGTTCATAAAGCCCTTAGGATGTGTACTTGACTACCTGGATTATAATGCGAATCATACTAATGGGACAAAGGTAGTCCGTGAGTACATCCTTTAATGTCCCTAGTCGTGGGTGTATCGAGACGGGGCATCGATATACCAGAGTAGACTAGCGTATACCTTCTCGCGATATATGATATCGATCGGTTATATGAGATATAGCCGGGTTATCGGATCAAGTGTTGATTCGATAAGTTATTGCATTAGATATTAGTCGGTTGTATGTGATATAGCCGGATTATTAAATCAAGTGTTGATTTAATAATTTAATGTATAATTGTATATTTGATATACTAGATTACATTAACTAATATTAGCTCACTTAAACATTTCTTTTTCTTACTTGTGTGCATTAGTGTATATGTGATATATTAATGTACAACTTTTTGTGTCATGCTTGATGCCACATACTTCATGGGTGTATGAGACTCACACCATACTAATAATAATGTTAAGGTTTTATTTATTTAAAGTAAATCAAAATTAGTGGAATTAAGTCACATAGTTGAAGCTTGTAGAAGCTTGTGGAACCATTGACCAAGTCCACTCTTTTTGTTTTACTTGTAGATATTTATTAACCTAACCATTATTGTTAGCCATGGTTTAATCTCTACATAGGTTAGTGTATGACACTAACTCACCCATGGTTGTTATTCTCACCTCATGAGTTCATTCTCTCATTCTTCACTTGATTTTCTTCTTCCTCTTGAGAAAAGCTCACTAGCTTTTCTCATGGTGAGAAAATATTGTGAGAAAAATAAAACTAAAGTGAGCCAATTTCCTACTTCATCATCTTTTACTATATTAGCCATTTAGTTTAGGGTGTTTGCTTCACTAATCTACCATTAGTGAAGAGGTAGCATAAGCTTGAGTCTCCTCGACGTAGATCATCTTCGGCCTCGAAAACTTCGAGCAAGCTTGTTCATTTCTCCGGGAGAACCCTTTCTAGAGTTCGGGTGTTCATGACTTGCAGCGAAGAGACTACTACACAGAGCATTAGAAGTGAAGGAACGGTCTACAAAGCTTGTATTCCTCATTCACTTAGATGTAAAGTTGTTTACATGTTGTTTCGTCGTATTTTCTAGTAAAGATTCTATGGTTAGGGTTAACTAGAACGGTAAATTTTTTAAATTGGCATGGACGATGCCTCCCGAAACCTTGCTGCCGCCCTAGGGAATCCAGCAGTGGTATCAGAGCCATGCTAGAAAATTAGACTATGTTTATTAGATTACGAAACCGATACAACTTCGAAACATAAAACACGAAAACTTGGTTTCTGTCGATTTTAAAAAGTCTTTAAAACTTTTTTTAGAAAACTGCAGAATGTTGTATGAGATATAACATGAACACAGTGAAAATTTGGAGCAATTTAGGCATGATATGGCCGGACACATAGGCATTAAAACCGACGAGCTCGGGTCAATTTTGGAGTTTGGGCTTCAAATTTTCATGGTGTTCCAGTCTCTGGGTTTTGGTGTTTCAGGTGTTGTTTGTTTCTGCTAAATTTGCATGTGATGTTAACTTTCTGCAAAGACAATTCAGAGTGTTTCGCAGTCGTGATTCTAACATGTATTCGGGTTATTTAGACGATATTAAAAAGTTTGAACGGATGCTAATAACCCATATTTTCCTTCACTGAAATTTTCCAAGAGTTGGATTTTTCCGAGTTTAAAATTTTCAGAAAATCATGCAAGCGATTCTGTGGACCCTCTAGAAGAACGATACCCAAACTCGACTTTTTTGGATCGCGGAACCGCTGTCATACCCTAGGGTTTGCCGCAGTTCTATAGCGACATGAGTGAGACATGGGTCGGCCCTTCTACGGATGGTTCATAGGAGCTGTGGCAGTTTCTGGGAACTTTTTGAACTCCGCTCAAGTGTTGAGCTTGTTGGAAAATTTTGGGTGCTTGCTTATTCAATCGAAAAGTTTAACTTCGTCTAGCTATCTGTGATTGTGATACAATAATTGGAATCTATTTAGTTGCGTGCAAGTTTAACATTTCGGTCTCGGGTGAAATCGGGAATCTTGTTGAATTACCTGACTTCTTTTGAAAAGTGTTTTCATAGTTGAGACCTAAATGTAAGATTTGCATTGTTAGGCATGAAATCCAGAATATGTGATATTCCGGGTTTATGATGTCTAAGGGCAGTGACGATTCCAATTGTTGTAGTTTTTCACTTTCTTTTCTGCGACCGTAAGTGGAATATGTGGTGTATCGCCGGTTTCGTTACTATACGTCAACGACAATTGGGATACGCTTATTTACTTATGTTGATGACATGTGATGTTATGTGTTGCTGTGATATGTTATATTGGATCATCGTGTTTTGAATAGCCGGGTTTTTTTATGTGAGATAAGAGTTTTTCATTTTCATTCATGTAAAAACTTGTATGTAATATTCTTTTATTGGGGCATTTCCGGGTTGAAGAAGATGTCACCGTTGATGTATATTATTTACTTTTCCGCATTAGGATAGACCCAAGGAGGGGAGCACAAGTAACCGGGTTCTAGAGTCCAGTGGGAGACCATCTCGAGGAGTCGAGTCTGAGTCTCCTGACTCTAGAATTGGTAGGGTTGCTTGCCGCTCTCGTAGAGATCTAGGGATGTGGGTTTGGTTATTCATCACGATCGTGGAATTCGTGTTTTATACAGGCTTAATATAAAACCCAGAAATCCTGGTATATCCAATATTTCATATGTTGATTTCTGCTGCGATATTCTGTGATGTGATCACTTGATATGATGAGATAGACACTGTATATAATATATGTGATATATTATAGACGTTGCTTATATTTTTCACCTGCGCTAGCTTTGCCCCACTCTGCCGTTAGTTCCTAACCTAACGGTGCTTGACGGGACATCGAGGCAAATGCGAATGACATAAGCGTACGTTGTATTTATCTGTGATGCTTAAGTAACTTAATTGATGGGACATTCATTAATGAGATTAATGAAAGAAAATAAACTTAAAAATGTTGTGGAATCGAATTTTCAAAAACAGATAGCTCTAGTTATTACTTTGCATAGCGGTATTTCTTGTAGAATATCCTGCACCTTATTCGATAAGGAAAGAGCCGAGATCCCTTCATCGGGAGTGGCCTCTTTAGCAATAACTGGCAGATGCTACAACCCTCGGTTTCGTCTTTTGATTGCTTTTCTAGTTCTTGCTTTGTATAGTGGTATTATGAATATCCTGCACCTTATTTGACAAGGAAACAGCCGAGATCCCTTCACCAGGAGTGACCTCTTTAGCGAAACTAGCAAAAGCCTCAAGAACACTCCATTTTAAATCATTTGATTCTACAACGATATCAAGTTCATTACGCAAAAGGTTTTTTTAAAAACCTGTCATAGCCCTCCGTCATTTCAGATAAGTGCTATTTTAGTATTCGTGCTACGGTAGTTTGGCCTGCGTCAAGACGTAGTGTACGGTAGCTATTTAGTGCTTATCTGCTCATGCATATGATGCGATTGAGTTAGGGCATTTGTACGGCGTAGTTTGGCCTGCGTCAAGGGTCTTGCAGGTGGGTTTAATTCAATCAAGAAATGTACGGGTTGAACTTGACTAGCGGACTATGGGTAATTTGGCCTGCGTCAAGGTCATAGCCACGCTAGGGGCAAAATATTATCGGGAATTTCCAGTGTTGAAATTTGCAATGAGATTGCATACCTTCTATGAGATAGTTGGATCTCGATACCCATTGCGAGTAAGAGTTACTCCTGGGAGAGTTTTGCACTTTACAATTAGCTGATCAAGTAGGTGTCTAGAAAGGTATCAACAGGGTTACACCCCTGGAAAAACGAGGTTTATTTTAATTAGGTCTGTGCGAAAGCACGAAGAACCTCTCTCAAAGTACCGGCACTGGGCTGGCTGAAAAACTGGCGAACTTGTAGGGTGTAATTAATCCCGAATAGTCTTTCCTTTTAGGATTTGGAGAAAGATTTGATAAAAAACAGTGGGAGCCATCTTGATTAGATAAAATGATAACCAATCTAATCTTGCAAGAGTATACGCTGAGTGTTTTCTTCTCTCTCTCTCCAGATAGTGACCATATCACGCCTTAATCAAGATAATAATATGGATGTATTGACCGAACCCGCTTGTTATACTGAGCTGGGGAACGTTGGTCCCGCTCTACCTTATAATTGTTATAAGACCGAGCAGGAGATAGGGGATTACCAGGATTCCCGTGCCGTCCGAACGAAGAAAGTGCATGATGATGCACCTTCTTCGAGTGTGTTCGTTACAGAGAACTATTTCTCAGTATCCTCTATGTCCTGGGTATGAGATACCGTATCAGGATCCCACATATGTAATCTATTACATAGGCTAAAGATAGGTAGAGAACTGAGATTGGGTGATAAAGCTTTAAGAGTTTGAAACGGTGCAATTGTTGCAGCCAAGATGTTGGCAGTTATCACCCTATATTACCAAATACATTGATTCTGAACGAATGTTATTAGATACCAAACCTGATATACAACATTATATCGGTCTCTTTATTTAGTAAAGAAGGATATAATTTTGTATTGTTGGATAATGTTTTGAACATTTCCTATATCAAGAGTTGATCGGTTCAGGCACGTTATCTAATGGTATATACGTTCTAAATCAAACTACAGTGCTTAACGTACAGAACGCACACAAGAGAAAGAGTTCAGAAATGAACGAATCCTTCTTGAGGCATTATAGATTAGGTCATATCAATGCAACCCGACTAGCTAAGTTATATTAAGATGCATATTTAAATCAGTTTGAATTTACATCTTGTGAAACTTGTCAGTCATGTCACAAAGATAAAATGACTACAGCTCCGTTTACTGGAAACAGAGAAAGAGTTAATGAACTCTTGGGATTGATAAATGATGATGTATGAGGTCCCTTGTCTACACATGCCAGGACTGGTTCTTTGTATTTCATTACATTCACTGATGATCTCTCAAGATTCAGACATATGTTCCTGTTGAAATACAAGTCTGAAGCTTTTGAGAAATTCAAAGAATATAAGTCAGAAGTAGAGAACTAAAAAGGGTATAAGTATTACGTCCTTTGATCTTGTCTCACCCCGCTTCCCGGTGTACGGGCAGAGAGCGCGACTGGCCGCTACGTATTTACTCTGAAGTAAATACGCTAAGCGTAACTAAGCAATATAAAAGAAATGTACACAAGAGACAATTGTAATGAAACAACAACTTTATTTATTAATATTCGTTTGTACAATGCATGGAAAAGTAAATACATCTGAATGAAAGCAATACTTAAACAGTGACATAACAGAAATGAAAAGTACTGAAATGAAAATGTGTACAATGAAGCTAGAGCTCTGGGTCTTAGGCAAGATGATCCAAGTCCTCGCTAGTAGACTCGATCTCCTGGGTGTCCAGATCACCTGACAACATTCCAAAGAAAAAAGAGAAGGAATGCCGTTAGCGAACAATCGCTCGGTAAGTCCCAAAGGTAAGGGAGAAATAAAATAGACAGAGAGAGAAAGTAGCTTTTAAAGTTGTATTATATTGTATTAGTGTTAACGCTGTTGTTTGTAGCTTGGTACAGAAGTATGCCAGTGTATACGAGAGGAGTCTCTATATGCCAGAGACTAAGGGCAACAGGAGTACAAGGAACCGTTCATGCCATGGTACAACAGTAATGGAAATACAAGTTAGGTGTCTTAAGTCTTGCAGTCTTGTGCCACTTCTAACACCTTCCGTACCAATCTACCCCTTAAACCCCGCGATGTCTTTATTGTATTGTATTGCAACTTGTATTGTCTTGTAATATAGATTGTATAATTGGATGACTTGCCGAAACTATGATATCAGTAAATGGATGTAACTGGAGAATCATGGATGTAACTGGAGAATCATATAGATGGAAGTATATCCATGGTTCGGTTCAGTCAATACAGATTGAATAGATTGAATATATATATTCATGGATTCATATTGAATTGTAGATTGTACTTGAATCATATTCAAGTCAGATTATTTAATGATGACTCAGTCTGAGTCAGAACAAAGAGAAATTGAAGTCCTGGATTAGGTTTTGATGTTATCGGTAACCGCTGCACATGGGCGGCAGGATTTGTGTCTTTTTCAAAGACGATTACCGTGTTGATAACACTGTTTATTAAGTTGTCTACCTTAAATAGGCAAGCACCCATATCTCAGGCTCTCTGAGGCTCAAGAGATTGGTCCCGCTTAAACCTATGTTTACTAGGGTTCTTTTTGTAATTTATAGAACTTGAGGGGGTTATATGTAAAAATACTTTTGTATAATTTTCAAAACACACCCCAAGTACTTAATTATCGTCTTTAGAGTTGTCATAAATGTAAATTTTATATACGTGATATTTCTAGTGAAAATAACCTAATTTCATAATATAGTGTATTTAATTGTAATATTGAACTTGTATGGAATTTCATGGTATTTTCGTGTAAAGTGATTCTTTTGATTTAGAAAAGTTGGGATATTTATATTATATCAAAAATAGGTATTTTGATAATACATATATATATTTATTTACATAAAATAATTTTAATTTATTATTTTTCTAGAAATCACATTTTTCTTAAGATATTTATATTTTTAAATCTTTCGAGACCGAATACTCCTTGCGGAGGTCTGCATCTTGCACTACTAAGCCCACAGATGTGCGATAATCCGCACCATCCTAGTCGGGTTCCCCAAAATGGGTTGTAGCGGCGCTTTGCAAAGATTTGTAAAAATACGTAATCTTGTAGAAAACGATTTTAATAGTAAATGGTATTTATATGTAAAGTTTCGTTTTCCCGTATTCTATATTCCCGAAAGGTATTGTGCTATGTTGCATATGAGTGTTGTGAAGAGATAGGTAATTATCTCGTGATCTATTTAAAGGTATAGCAAGAAATATGATGTTTTAATGTCGAAACTAAACTACATGGTATTTTTATGAAAAAGAGCGGTAAAAGTTACAAAATGAAATGTTTTGCTATGAAACTTGTTCAACATATTTTGTTAATGATTAATAGTCAAGATGTAAGAGTTTAGTATGGTTTTGTTAAGGAAAATTGAACTTTATAACGAAAACCGAACCGGAAATCTGATTTAACTCCGCTTCCATCAGGTTTTAATAAAAGAAGTTTTAAGAATAGATTAGAGAGGAGGGAGATAGGACTTACGGGTTTAGATTCAAGAGAAGAGGGAGAGTGCGTCGTTTCGTCGCCGGGAGATCCTCGGATTGTCATCGGAAAATCGTCGGAGCTTCACCCTTTGCTAACTCCAATTGCACACTAAAATTCTATAGAGTTTTCTTGAGAGTTTGGACAGAATTGTGAGTGAAGGAGGTGTATTTAGAGGTGGTATTTATAGAGTAAAACTAGGGTAAGGGTAGGTGAAAGGTTGTGAAAAAAATGTATTAAAATAAATTGCATTAAAATATTTTAAATTGATTTTATGACTCTCTGTTATTGTGCAGGTGATTTAAAATATACAGGGGTTATTATAAGACAAAGAGGCACAAGTTTCATAAAGGGTCAACTCGGATTCAGACGAGTCAACCCGGCCTCGCCGGCCGAGTCGACCGAGTCGGGCTGGGGCTTGCCGTCGAAGGTCTATCGTCATCTGGTTAGCACAGTGAGGTAGTTTGTTTTTAGTGTGACTTTTGGTTCTACAGATTTAGCACGTGTAGACTCTTGGAATTCTAAAAATTTAAAAAGAAATAAATATTAAAAAATAATGTGGGGGATGAGATTTGAACTCTGGTGCTTTGGTTCAGCTGTATAAGGTCTTACCAATGAGCTACAAGCTCCTTCTTGCTATTAAAAGGCAAAACAATTATTTATAATACTCACAGTAAATGCAAATACCTCAAGTATACATTAACTTTTAAACAAAATTTTGTACACTAAAATTGGAGTTGTTACAGTCTACCCTCCTTACAAAAAATTTCGTCCTCGAAATTTACAAATTTTATTTTAAGGACTAGTTTACAAAGAGGTGAGGATATCTTGCACGCATCTCATCTTCCCTTTCCCAAGTCGATTCTCCTGGAGTGTCTTTTTCCACATCACTCGAACCAAATTAACTTCCTTGTTCTGATGTGACTTCATTTTCCTGTCCAGGATCTCCACAGGTTGTTGCTCACATGATAAGTCGGGATGTACAGTGAGCTCGGAATGATCGAGAATGTAGCTGGGGTCACTCACATACCTTCTGAGTTGGGATATGTGGAACACATTTTGCACTCCTTCCAATGAAGGTGGAAGTGCCAAACGGTATGCCACTTCACCGACTCGTTCGAGTATGTCGAACGGTCTAATGTATCTTGGACTTAGCTTATCCTGTCTTCCAAATCGAATCACTCCACGGTTCAGAGATATCTTTATGAATATGTAATCTCCTAGCTGGAACTCCAAGTGACGTCGCTTTGCATCAGCCCAGTGCTTCTATCGATCTTGGGCTATGCGTATTCTTTCTCTGATAGTACGAACCACATCAACAGTTGCTACTATCATCTCAGGTTCAAGAAGTTCCCTATCTCCGATTTCGTCCCAACTTAATAGTGATCGACACTTCCTTCCATATAGCGCTGCAAAAGGTGTCATTCCTATGCTTGCTTGGTAGCTGTTGTTGTATGAAAACTCCACAAGATATAGGTGATCTTCCCACAATCCTCCGAAGTCTAAGATACATGCTCTGAGCATATCCTCCAAGATTTGAATAGTTCGCTCAGACTGACCATCTGTTTGTGGATGATAAGCTGTGCTGAAGTTCAGACTTGTTTCCAAGCTTGCTTGCAGACTCTGCCAAAATTGCGATCGGAACCTGGTGTCACGATCGGAGACAATGCAGACCGGTTCTCCATGAAGTCTCATAATTTCCTGTATGAGTTCATGGGTATCAGAGATAGTGCATATTTAAAGAGTTTAAATCTTAAGTAGATTCTTACCTCCATGTACTTCTTTGCTAATGTCTCAGTTGATTGCCCAACTCGAAATAGGATGAAGTGAGCCGATTTTGTGAGTCGATCCACAATAACCCATACCGCATCGTTACCCTTTGTGCTGCGAGGAAGAGCAGTCACAAAATCCATTGTGATGTGTTGCCACTTCCATTCTGGGATTGGTAACGGTTGAAGTAGTCCAGCTGTCCTGTGATGTTCAGCCTTTACTTGCTGATACACCAAGCATTTAGCGACGCTTCTGGCTACTTCACGCTTCATTCCATGCCACCAGTAATTCTGACGTAGATCTTTGTATATCTTTGTACCTTTAGGGTGTACTGAGTAGGGAGAGTTGTGAGCTTCTTTCAATAACTCTTCCTGAACAGAACCATTTGGTACACATAATCTTCTACCGTATCTCAAAAATCCGTCTTCATGGATGATGAAGTCTGTTCTGAGTCCATTCTCCACTTGTTCTCTGATCTTTTGCAACTTAGCATCACTTGCTTGAGCTTCTTTGATCTGGTTGACAATGGTAGATTGAACTTGTAAATTCATCAAACTTGAAGCATTACCTGACATGACTACTTCAATCTCCATCCGATGCAAGTCTTATTGAAGCTTCCACTGAGCGGTAAGATGCACTGCTAATGGTTGCCGAACAAGAGCATCTGGAACTACATTCACCTTCCATGGGTGATATTGCAGGTTGATGTCAAAGTCTGCCATGAGTTCTAACTATCGTCTCTGCCGTATATTCAACTCCTTAACACATATTTTAGACTCTTGTGATCTGTGTATATATTCACTCGTTCACCAAGAAGATAGTGACGCCAAATCTTAAGAGCAAAGATAACGGCTGCCAACTCTAAATCATGCGTTGGATAATTGCGCTCATGAGTCTTCAGTTGTCTTGAAGCATAAGCCATAACTTTACTATGCTGATATAGAACACATCCTAATCCCTTACCGGATACATCACAATGCACTTCGAAACCTCCAGATTGATCCGGTATAACGAGAATAGGCGATGATGTCAACCTTGACTTGAGTTCTACAAAAGCTTGTTCGCATGCTTCTAACCACACAAATTCTTCATCTTTACGTGTAAGCTTGGTCAGGGGTGTTGCTATCTTAGAAAAGCCTTCAATGAACCTTCGGTAATATCCAGTTAGACCCAAGAAACTTCGAATGTCCTTCACTGACTTTGGTGTCGGCCATTCGCTTACTGCTGAAACTTTCGCTGGATCCACAGAGATTCCTTCGCCCGATACAATATGTCCCAGAAAACCAACTTGATCTAGCCAAAACTCGCACTTACTGTACTTGGCGTAGATTTGATGTTGTCGTAGAGTTTCCAAGACAATTCTTAGGTGTTCGGCGTGTTCTTTCCGACTCTTAGAATACACCAGGATGTCGTTGATGAAGATGACAACGAACTTGTCTAAGTACTCCCGGAAAACTTGATTCATCAGGTTCATGAATATTGCTGGTGCGTTAGTCACTCCAAATGGCATCACTAGAAATTCGTAATGTCCATAATGAGTTCTGAAAGTCGTTTTATGAATATCAGCTTCCTTGACCTTCACCTGATGATAACCTGAACGAAGATCTAATTTAAAGAAAACACAAGATCCACTTAGCTGATCGAATAAATCGTCGATGCGCGGGAGTGGATACTTGTTCTTTATAGTGACTTCGTTCAAGACTCTATAATCGATGCACATTCTGTATGAACCTTCCTTCTTCTTCACGAGTAGTACCGGTGTTTCCCAACTTGAAGTGCTGGGACGAATCCATCCTTTCGCCAATAATTCTTCCAACTGAGTTCGAACTTCCTTCAAACCTTCCGGACTTAATCGATAAGGTGCTTTGATCACCGGTTGTGCTCCTGGTACTAAATCAATGCTGAATTCAAGAGCTCGATCGGGAGAGAAACCTGATATATTGTCAGGAAACACGTCGTTGAACTCTCGAACCACTTCTGACCGTGATTCTTCTTCTGCTTGAATTGCTGCAATCACTGCTTCCCTTGGCTTTGCTTTGTATGTACTTGTTTCCAGGGTACGGTTTCCACTTTTGAAATAGAAGACCGGATGATCTGGAATCTCAAATACTACCCTCTTTGACGACAATCGATGGTAGCATAAAAGGTTCCGAGCCAATCCATACCTAGAACCACATCAAAGTTCGATATGTCCAGCACTTTGAAGTCAGCATAGAATTCTCTGCTGCAGACGACTACTGGACTGTTTACCCCAATCAGAGCAAAGCTCTGCTCAAATTCCAAGGCGGGAAATGAAGCAACGCTTCTGATTCCCCCAATCAGAGCAAAGCTCTACTTTGAAAATTTAAATTTTACTAATAAATGAAGCGACGCCTCAGATCCCCCGCGTTGCACGCAGAGCGCCACGTGTCAAAATCAGGCACGCCAGCACAGGGAGCGCAACGTCCAAGGCAGCGCGCCCAATAAGAGTAAGGCTCTATTTAAAACAAAATTAAAAGAAGCAACGCTTCGGATGCGCTGCGCTCTGCGCTGCGTGACACGTGTCAGCGCAGTTGCGCAAGCGCTGCGCAGCGCGACACGTGTCAGCGCGCAGTTGCGCGAGCGCAATTGCGCTGCGCTGTGCGCTGCGCGACACGTGTCAAGCGCTGGTGCGCCTGTGCCAAACAGAATTAAATTCCAGTAAGATTTTTCTGTTCTTGTTAAAACAAGAAGATTGTCTTCTGTAAAACAGAAGCCCTTGGATCAAAGATCCAACGGTGGAGAAAATTCCCCAAATCACTCAGAGAATGATCTCTTTAACAAATTTAGCAAATTAATGAGCACTATATAAATGCCCCTAGACCCCAATTCAAAAGGGATGAACATCGAGATCATCATCAACAACACAGAGAATAGAGAGACTCAAGAAACAGAGAAAGAACTCTAAAGAATTCTGAGAAGAAACTCAAAAAAGAGAGAAAGGTAAAACCTTTATAAAAGAAGAATTTCTTCTGAATAGATCATTGATCTAAGAACAAGATCAATGATCTTCAATAAATAAAAAAAAATAATAACAGTGCCTTGCACTTTTTTATGAACCATTGGTTCTGGATTCTTAAAGATTCTTTTCTTGAATCCAAAATTGGATCAAGTTATTGAAACAGTGCCTTGCACTTGTAGATCTGCACTGTTGCGCTCCTAGGTTGGCGCAAACCACCAGAGAGCGCCACGTGTCAGCACCAGAACAACTTGCGCTACGCGCTTTTAAAATAGAGCACTGCTCTTTTAAATTGGCGCAACTCATCAGAGCGCGCCATGTGTCAGCAGCGCAACGGTCAGAATGAAATGTCTAAAGCGCCTGGCAAGCCAATGTCAAACAATTAATGCACTGCATTATTTACAGAAGGGCCAAGCCCAATTAAAAATGCCTAACAGGCCAAATTAAATGCAATGCATTATTTTAAAGAAGGGCAGAGCCCAAACAGATGCTCTGCATCATTTATAAAGGGACAGAGCCCAAATCAAAAAGGCCTAGCAGGCCAGAATGAAATGCAGTGCATTATTAATACAGGGGCAGAGCCCTAGCACAAGCCTAATAGGCCAAAGATAAAAACGTTGAATATTCTCAACTGGACTTAGCCCAATTCTGGCCGTAAGTCCTTAAATTAAATTGACTGAGCAAGATTGCTCTCTTAAATCAATTTACATCCGGTTCAAGGGTACATCTCTGAACTCCTCTGACACCTATCGTTGTAATCCTTCAACGATGTCAGAGAGATGACGGGTCCTGACAACCACACACCCATACAGACTGTGGGGTCCTTAAACCCATGGACTTATGCGTCCTTAAACTAAACGGACTAATGCGTCCTTAAACACATCCATATAGACTATGGGGTCCTTAAACCCATGGACTTATGCGTCCTTAAACTAATATCCGTCCATAAAACTGGAGATGAACCACCATGTCCCTAAACTGGTAATGAACCGCAATGTCCTTAAACTACATATGGACCACTACGTCCCTAAACTGGAACAATAGAGCCTCCAAACGCTCTTTTGTCGGATCTAAACGATCCCGTTTAAGTTGATCTTAGCCTCAAATCTGGCTAACGTATCCTTAAACATTCAATCGGACTACATATTCCCTATTCAACTTTGGTTCAAGGGTACATCTCCAACTCCTCTGACACCTGTCGTTGTAATCCTTCAACGTAGTCAGAGAGGTGACGGGTCCCGACAGCCATATATTAATTGGACCACTACGTCCCTAAACTGGAACATTAGAGCCCCTAAATGCTCTTCCGTTAAGTTGATCTTAATCTCAAATAGGACTAACGTATCCTTAACGAATGTTTAAGTTCATCTTAGCCTCAATATGGATAACGTATCCTTAAACTAAAACACCAAACCCAAATCTAAGTAAATACGGATTTGGACTAATCCACGTCCTACGGGCGACGGCATAACTTAGTCTCCGTATACAATCCACGGGCATCCAAAAACAAACAAACACACACGACGCGAAGTGAAATTTCTGGATAAGGAGAAAGTTGTTACAGCGATGCGGTAGCATAATTAACTGCAGGGGCTTGCGCTTGCAGGAAAGAGCATCCCCACAATCAAAAACCCCTCGAACGAGGGGGAATCTGACAAAGTCTGCTATATCGGCCGCATCCATCTAAACCTCCGATACACGGTGTCATAAATTAACTTGGCATCTTCGGAGAGGTAGAGGGGTAAAACCAATTAGCATCTGCCCCGAATTTCAGGCAAGACGTCCAGTCTTGCGCCGTCTTTCGGAGATCCGTTCCCCTCCGAAAGACGGTGCAAGACTGGATGTCTTGCCTGAAATTCGGGGCAGATGCTAATTGGTTTTATCCGTCTACCTCTCCGAAGATGCCAAGTTGATTTATGGCACCGTGTATCGGAGGTTTAGACGGATAAAACCAATTAGCATCTGCCCCGAATTTCAGGCAAGACGTCCAGTCTTGCGCCGTCTTTCGGAGGGGAACAGATTTTGGCACGCCCGGTGGGACCTTTTCCTCTTTCCACTCCACACTTCGTGTGTCGTATATTCGAACGAATCGCGGTTTGTTAATGGTTGCCTTTGGATTTTAAGTTACTAAGATTTGGTCTTTTGCTTAGCGCAGAAATCAAGCATCAATGGCCTTCAACTGCTCAAGCTGTTCAAAGTGCCAATGCAACCGACGCTCCACCTCACCTGGATGTGTAGCTTATGGGCCTCAAGCGGCCTCCATCCTTACCATGCCGGTAGAACAGGTGACCCAGGCCACCACCGGCCTGTTTTTCGGGATCATGATCCCGCCTGCAAGCTTCACCATGCCAGTGCCCGCACCAGAAGCGAACAAGAAGTCGGTTTTCGATCGGCTCACTACTACAACGGCCCCTTTCAACGGGTCGTCCAATATCAAACCAACAGCCTCTGTCTTTGCCAGGCTGAATCAGAACTCTGATGGGCCCGCCAAGAAGCCTATGAACCCTAAAGTGGCTGTCCCAAGGAAGGCAGCAACGGTTGCTCCTGAAGTCACCAAGGCGGCTTCTCCTGTCAAAGAGTCAGTCTTTTCAAGGCTGACTATTCCGGCTCCTGCCCCTGCTCAAGGATCTGTCTTTGACAGATTGAATATCGCCACTCAAAGGACAACCTCAGTCTTTAAAAGGCTGGCACCAGCAGCGCCTCATTCGGACAGGGGTCAAGATGAAGCTGTCCCTATCGCCGAGCCAGTCCCAACGGCTCGTCATGCTCGACGTCGCCACTGGAGCCGAGTAAGGAAAGCTGGGGGAAACTCCCCCTCAGGGCTAACTCCACCTGCTCAAGTGGTGGAAGTTAATGCTGCTGTTCCAACTGGGAACAGCTTTGAACCACTTAGGAGGATACGTAAGAACTCTCCAACTGCTACGCTAAAAAGATCTCTTCCACCCGCGGAGAGGGTTCCGGAAATGAAGTTGGAGCAGCCCCCTCAGCGGCTATCCTCCAAAATTTATAAAGTTTGGCGAAGGGTTCAAGACTCCGTAATTGACCAAGGTCACTCTCGTCAGCAGAAAAGGGCGAAAGTGCAGGAAGAAAAGGACCGTCCAATCAAACAGCAAAGGACGACAATCACCAGGGTGCCCGCTGCAACGGCCCCTTCAACTTCAACGGCCCACAAGAGAAGGAGGCCGGAGAAAATTCCCACGCCCACGGCAAATGCCAAAGGAGGTGAGCCTAAACGCCCTAAGTCCGGAGGCATCGTGGTCCATACTGTATACATGGCGTCGGGGAAGGAGGACAGTCGTGCATCTACAGGTCATAGACCGCTTACACGGTCGGTGACCAAAGCTCAGGAGTAACAGCAAAAGCTCTAGGAAATGATGAACGCGATGGCTGCACTCACTGGGCCAAAAGAAAGCCCCGAAGCGTCATCTGATCAACGCCAGGAGCAAGAAACTGACGCTGAATTCCTTCGCCGGATATTGGAGAAGAAGAATAAAGAGGCTGCTGAACAAGCAGCCAACATAAAGAGAATGGCCCTCCTGTTCCAGGACATGGTGGGAATGATGATTCAACAAGATCCTCCTGCTGAAGATCCTCCAATTGTCCTTGAAGACGGCAGGGGAGAAACGTCAAATCCTCCACCGGCTCTGTCAACAGCCAAGGAGGACACAATCTCCAAAGCTGACTTGGACGAATATATAGCTCAGCAGATCCGGGTTCATCAGGCGACTGAGGCAGCCGGTCAGGTCGTAAAAACGGGACGGCCATATCCGAGCTGGTATGATCAGATTAAGTACCCGCCGGGCTCTACAATACCGAAATTTCATGTCTATAAGGGGACTGGCAATCCCCACCATCATGTTGCCCAGTTCAGGGCGCTTTGAGGAAACACTGGCGGTGATGATAAATTGTTGCTTCGCCAGTTCGTCGGTAGCTTATCGGATACAGCGTTCGAGTGGTATTCTGAGCTCCCAAACGACTCTATCAAGACATTTGCGGAGATGGAGCTGCTATTTACCCAACGATTCGCGAGTGCCAGCGAGCGTACCCCGATAACGGCATTGATTAATGCCAGGGTGAAACCAGGCGAAACGTGGGTACAATATGCGATACGGTGGAGGACCCTATGGTCAAAATGCGAACAACGCATTGAAGAGGCGCCGGCAGTGGGTATGTTTGTGGGAACCCGCGATCCGCAGGAGACCATATCGCAATTCATGATGTTCTTCAAGCCGACTACCTTCCAGGCCCTAATCGACAAACTGGCCCAAATGGACCAGATGGGTCATAGACCGCCCCCTCCAAAGCCGGACTCTCGAAACGAGAAAGGGAAGGGAAAAGCGATCATTGTCGCTAATGCTCAACAACAGCCGAGCAACTTGAAACCGGCTGTCCGTCAAAATAATATGCGTCCGCGCACGCCCCTTGAGGAGAGGCTAGGACGTCCTTACTCATTTCCCCGAGATAAAACGAGAAGACTGTTTGAGCTAGCATTGCGCAACCGACTCATAAATCTGCCGGATCCAAGACGTCCGTCGCAGCCAAATGATGTCAACGATCCCAACTACTGTCCCTATCATCGAGTACTGGGTCATCCGATCGAAGATTGCTACGTCTTAAAAAATTGGATTGAGGACCAGTACCAACAGGGCAAGTTCGCGTTGTCCGACAGATGGAAGGTGAATCCGCCGCAGCCTCACACCCTTAAAAGGATGAATACGCCGGGGGCAACGTGCTCTCTCGTTGAAGAAGCCCCATGGGAGGTTGTGCTATCAGCCAAGACAAAGAGGATGCTAAACGATCTTCAAACATGCCCAGCGATCAGATGGAAGAACCCGTTGAAACCTCAGATCATTGAAGGGATGTTGAAGCCGCGCCCAATTCCGAAGACCGGTGGTAATGGCCCAAGCACTCACAACCAGCCGTCAAAATCTTCAAAGAAGAAATCCAAGAAGCCCGTAAAGCCTGGTGACAAGCGCACGGACTTACAAAAACAAATTGACGCGCTGGAGGAATATAACCAGAAAGCACAGACTCCCATTACACTCCAAGAGTTCCTCAACTACGTCTTTCAAGAGGAAGATGAGGGAGACAGTTCGTCGGATGAATCCGAAGAATACGTGGCATATGATCTCCCATTCGTTTACAGATGATGAGAAAACTCTTTGTGCTGAAAAGCTGGGGGCAGATCCTGAACCGGAAATTCTAGGGCCATCGGATGAAACCATTGATGCATTCCTTAATGAAGCTCTGTTGAAAAGTAAGGCTGATCAGGAACGCGAGACGGTCTTATTTGAAAAGGCCAAGCGCCGGCGATTAGAAGAAAGAGTTGAGGCACTCCCGTCAAATCAAAATACATCCATTACGGATAAAAGCAAATTCAAGACGAGGAAAAGGTTTGCTAAGGCCGTATCACTGGGGATGAAGCTACCACCTTCTCAAGAAAACAGTACCGGCAAAGCAGAAATGAACCCCTCCTATTGCCTATATCATCGGAAGATTTCGCACCCCATCGAAAAGTGCAAAGCTTTCAATAGATGGTGGCAGGAATATGTTGTTCACCGACAACATTTTAAGCAGGAGAAGCGCAAAACTCTTCGGGAGCGGAAAGATACGACCGAGGGGCTTAACAGAACTATCGGCAATTGTCGCATGGTTAACGCCGGGGGATCACAAGTGCTCACATTCGGGAGCGATTCTGATGATAAGCTGGCTCTTATCCCCCTCTTTAAAGAGTCCACCTCGGGAAAATAGGAAGAGCCAAAGGCCTGTGAAAATATCCGGTTACGTAATCGGACGCTACCAGAAAAGAATCTCGGACCTTCAAACAAAAAAGATAGGGGAAAAGAGAAGGTCTCTGAGGATATCACCCTAGATGACCAGGTCATGGAAGAGCTAACTGCCAAGGACCCGCCGAAGAAAAATAAGGTGGATTACAACGTTCTAGCGTATCTGAGGAAGCTATCCTCGCAGCTCAGTATTCTTGACGCTCTTTTACTATCAAAAGAGGCAAGGGATTCATTAATCAAGGCGCTACAGGAGCCGGAGCAATTCCAAGCTTTCCTGGCCGAAGAAAAGATGAAGGATGAATTGGAGGAAGTGCACACGGCCGATATCACTTTTGGCGATGAAGACCTTCTCCTTGGGACGTGCGAACACAATCGCACCCTCTATGTCTCAGGATACTGCCACGATATAAAGACAGGCAAAATCCTGGTCGACAACGGATCTTCCGTTAATCTCCTCAATGTGCGGGTGTTAAAGGAAATCTGCATGAGCGTCCAGCACCTTCCTCGGGATAAGATCACCATCTCCGGGTTCGTCTCCCAATCATCAAGAACTCTTGAGTCTGTGATACTGACGCTACACTTTAGGCTACTCGTCACGGACATTAAATTCCACGTCATAGACGCCAAGACATGCTACAATGCTCTGCTCGGCCGACCATGGTTACACGAGTACAACATCATCCCTTCTACACGGCATCAGTGTATGAAATATTTTAGGGATGGTCTTGAGTATACCGTGACGGGAGAACTGAACCCGTTCTCCGTGAACGAAGTCCACAAATATGAAGATGCCAAATACTTCTTACCGGATTTCGAGGACACGGAGAGGTGTCACAAGCCGGAGAACAAAGCTAACGCCACCATCCCTGTCTTTGGCAGTGATACCGAGAAGGAAGAGGAGATAGTTTATTCGGGTCCTCTCCAATACAACAAGCCAGGACCATCCGCTCCTACGTTGATCTTTGGTAGTGACTCGGAAGATGAGGTCCATGCTATATTTTCCGCTCGACCTTTAATACAAACATCCTCTGACGAAGAGCAAAGTCTACAAGTCGCCATGGTTCCACTTAAACATCATAAAGAACTGGATGCGCTCAATACCTACAGTGTAGAAGAGCTGCGGACGTTCTATGTCCCTCCCAGGCGAGAAGGCGAAAAGGCAATTCTATTCTACCGCTCTGAAGAAACCAAAATGGAGAAAGAAATCTGGCACGGTGCGGATCCTATGCTTGACAGGCTTCAGCCCATCCGTCTACCCAGATATTATACAGAAGGCTTGAAGAGGCTGCTGAAATGCCAGGAAATATCCTTCAAACAGACCGCTCGAAAAGCCAAGTTCTATGACAGGGTCTGGAACGTCCCCGGGACTCAGCACAAGCTGCCTAGTGGGAGGATGGAAACAATCGGGCTCGGATACATTCGGTCCAAGAAACGAGAGCTACTCCGTGATTGCTACGTCGTACATGACTTCAATGAAGAAGCGGATGCTCAATGGGAGGACGCTAATCCTGAACCAGTAAAAGTTCCTGATGCAAAAGTGCCCGGTCCGTCGTTCGAAGAACAAATGAACAGGCTTATAAGGGAAGCTGGTCAAAAAGTCCGAGACGACCATAACCGCAAAATGGCCATCTACAAGAAAGCAAAAATGCAACGCCTCCTCCAACTGGCCGTGAAAGATGAAAATGCCGCTCCCTGTCAACCTATTATAAGAAAGGCTCGACACAGAGGCAGAAACAAGTCGAAAAGCGAAAAAGGCGCTCGACAGCAACAAAGCGGGACTAAGAAGCCACGCAAGCGGGAATCGAGCGGTCCAGATTTGTCCCTTGTGAAGAAGATGAGTCGATCATACTCTTTTCCTCAGGACAAGACGAAGAAGATACTTGACCTCGCTCTAAAACATCAGATGCTTACACTGCCGGAGTCTAAACACCCCGAACAAGCAAGCGAAGTCTCCCACCCAAACTATTGCTCTTATCACCGAGTAATAGGGCACCCTCTCGAGGACTGCTTCACCTTTAAGAATTGGGTTGAAGATCAGTATCAGCTCGGCAAATTCGCTCTATCTGACAGTTGGAGGGTAACGCCGCCACAGAAGCACGGACCCAAAGCCACGAAAGCAGAACCAGACCCACATCAGTTTTTGAAGCGAACTCGTACTTGCCATATGATAACAATATCAAAAGAAGAGCCCGATAATATGGATAACCTTCCCTGGTGCTTCGAAAACAGCAACGACGAGGTGATCTCAGAATTTCCACTAGCACCGAATGAGCTGGAGGATGGAATACATACTACTGCAGATAACCTCAAGAAAATTGAGTTGGGGATGGAGAACGACCCGCGACCGACATTCGTCAGCGAGCTGCTATCTGAAGAAAGGGTGGCTGCGTTAAAAGACGTGCTTGTATAGCATAGAGATTGCTTCGCATGGAAATATTCCGAAATGCCGAGACTAGATCCAGAAATTTCTGTGCATAGATTGGCGATATCTCCGGACGTCAAGCCGGTCAAACAAGCGCCAAGTAGAATGCGGCTCGAGCTTGAGATGAGTATCAATGCCGAGGTCAAGAAGCTAATCGACTCTGGCTTTATCCAGGAGGTTCAATATATCGCCAACATCGTCCCGGTGATGAAGAAAAATGGGACAGTGCGCATATGCGTGGACTTTCGGGATCTCAATAAAGCCTGCCCGAAAGACGATTTCCCAGTGCCAGTCACCGAGCTGATGATAGACAATACATCCACTCACGAGGTTTTCTCCTTCATGGACGGCTCATCAGGGTATAATCAGATAAAGATGCATCCCAAAGACCAGAAGCACATCACTTTCCGGACCCCTTTGGGTATATTCTGCTACAAGGTGATACCCTTCGGTCTAAAGAACGTCGGTGCCACCTATCAGAGGGACATGAAGAAGATCTTCGATGACCTTATACATGAAATCATCGAGTGTTATATCGACGACCTCGTGGTTAAAAGCAAATCATACGAGGAACATCTCGAGCATCTGAAGACCGTATTTCAACGCCTTCGACAATACAGCTTGAAGATGAACCCTCTCAAGTGAGCATTCGGAGTTTCCTCGGGCAAATTCCTGGGATTCATCGTTCGACGCCGAGGTATTGAGATAGATCCGTCAAAGATTAAGGCGATCATGGAAATGCCTCCGCCGAGAACTCTCAAACAGCTGCGGTCTCTCCAGGGAAAGCTCGCGTATATACGGCGATTCATAGCCAATCTTTCAGGCAAGTGTCGTCCATATAGCCACCTGACGAAGAAGGGGACCCCGTTCGTCTGGGATCAAAAATACCAAAGCGCGCTAGACGAAATCAAGCAGTACTTGAAAAACCCGCCAGTGCTGGCTGCTCTGGTCAAGGGAAAGCCCCTCATTCTCTATACGACTGCCCTCGAAGGTTCCTTAGGCGCATTATGGGTGCAAAAGAACGACCAAGGGAAAGAAAGAGCACTCTACTATTTAAGTCGAGTCCTTCTGGGGGCAGAAAGCAACTACTCCCACATTGAAAAACACCGCTTGGCGTTGATCTTTGCGATAACAAAGCTCAGGCAGTATGCATTGGCGCATGAAGTCCGTCTCATCTCGAAGGTGGACCCCCTTAAATATTTGATGTCGAAGGCCATATTGACAGGTCGACTCGCTAAATGGGCCCTGCTCTTGATGGAGTTCTCGATAATGTATCAACCTCTCAAGGCAGTGAAAGGCCAGGCCATCGCCGACTTCCTCGCTGAGCATCCGATACCTGGAGATTCTCCTCTGAATTGCGATCTGCCAGACGAACATGCATTTGACGCGATCGACGGTGGTGATACCCGATGGGAACTCTATTTCGATGGAGCGTCTTCCATGAAGAAGCGCAAACAAAGTACCCCTATAATCAAATCGGGGGTAGGCCTTATCTTCGTGACTCCACAAGGAGGGATAATGCGCTTTGCTTTCTCCATAATAGAACCGAGGACGAACAATGAAGCCGAATACGAAGCTTTGATAGCAGGCCTCGAGATCGCCATCGACATGGGAATTGAAAACCTCCTCATATATGGAGACTCCCAACTGGTCGTTAGTCAAGTAAATGGCGACTACCAAACGTACAAACCAGAGCTGGTGAAGTACGGCGAAAAGGTGCAACACCTGTTGACCCAAATTCCCTCCTACACTTTGGAAAACATACTGCACGCGGAAAACAGCAAAGCGGACGCATTAGCCAAGCTCGCTAAAAAACTGGCTGACGAGAATCTCGATGACGTCAGAATTGTGGTACAAAGCCGTCGGGTGCTTGCCCCAGCAGAAATATCTTCGGAATCATCCGAAAGAAAAGGAGCGATTGAGCAGACGACCCTGCAAATAAAAGACCGGGAAGAGGCTGAGGATTGGAGAGAAGTCTTTATAGACTACTTCAAATACCGTCGAACGCCCGAAGATGCGTCTTCAAGACATCAGCTTATGAAACGAGCTCTGTCTTTCGCCTTCATCAATGATACTCTGTACAAGAGGTCGTTTGATTCTCTGTGGTTGAGATGCCTGGGACCTGACGAAGCGAAAAGAGTCGTTCAGGAAGTTCATGACGGACTCTGCGGTTCTCACCAAGCAGGCCTGAAGATGAAGTTAAAAATAAAACGGATGGGTTACTACTGGCCCACGATGATTCAGGACTGCTTCGAATATGCGAAGCAATGCCACTCATGCCAGATCCATGGGGACTTCATCCACCAGCATCCAAATCCACTACATCCAACGGTGGCTAGTTGGCCGTTTGAAATGTGGGGAACTGATATAGTCGGCCCCATCGAACCAGCATCGTCTAGAGGACACCGTTTCATCTTAGCGACGACTGACTACTTCTCTAAATGGGCAGAAGCAGTACCGTTGAGGGAAGTGAAGACGAAGAATATCCTCCATTTCTTCAAGACGCACGTCATTTACTGGTTTGGAACTCCGCGACGGATCATCTCCGATAACGGGCCAGCCTACAGGAGCCACAAGATCAGCCACTTCGCTCAACAACACAATATAGACTGGAGATATTCCTCGGTTTATAATCCGCGAGCTAATGGTCTAGCCGAGGCCTTCAACAAAACCTTGACAAAGATCATGAAAAAGGCGGTGTCCCGAAATAAAAAGGACTAGCACGAGAGACTGCAAGAGGCTCTTTGGGCGTATCGAACTACGTTCAAAACGGCCACGAGCACAACGCCGTACGCGTTGGTATTCGGTACAGAAACAGTACTCCCCCTCGAGATAGAGTTACCCTCTCTACGAGTGGCATTCCACTACGAGCTGATGGACGAAGAAAATGCTCACCTTCGGCTTGAGGAGCTTGATGCCCTTGATGAAACACGGCTCACAGCGCAACAAAATCTAGAAGCTTATAAAGCAAAGATGACGCGCTCATATGAAAGATTGACTAGGCCGAGAACATTCCGCCAAGGCGAACTCGTGCTAGTAGTCAAAAGGCCTATGATCCCCAATCGCGCCAAGCGGGGAAAATTCGAGCCAAATTATGAAGGCCCGTACATCATAGACAAGGTCTACCAGGGTGGAGCCTATCTACTCATGGATACGCACGGTGAAAGGCCTTTCAGGCCAATAAACGGTTGCTTCCTAAAGAAATACTACGCTAAATGAACCACAGCCTAGGTCAAGGATAGATGACGACGACTATGTCCGCTCGCTGTCTTCCTAAGCCCAAACTCTATAAGCAGTAGCCGGCCTTCTCCTCACCGGACCAAATCGTCCTTAAACTAACGACGGACCGAAACGTCCTTAAACTAATGCCGGACCGAAACGTCCTTAAACTAATGCTGGACCGAAACGTCCTTAAACTAACGACGGACCGAAACGTCCTAAAACTAGCTAATGACCGAAACGTCTTTAAACTACTATCGCAGCATCCCCAGGTTGACGAGATAAAAAGAAAAAGAATAAAAAATAATATAAAAAATAATAATAATAAAAACGGTATGTCCATAAGCAAAATGGGCACGGATGAAAACCCGAAAGGACTCCGTGAGTAAAAACAGCAGGGCTACCGGCGAGTGTTCGTGAAAACCCGAAAGGGCGCGACCTCGTTAAAAAAAAGAAGAAGAAGAATAAAAAGAATAAAAAAAAGAGAGACGGTATGTCCATAAGTAAAAAAGGCACGGATGAAAACCCGAAAGGGCTCCGTGAGTAAAAACAGCAGGGCTACCGGCGAGTGTTTGTGAAAACCCGAAAGGGCGCAACCTCGTTGAAGGACACTTGCAGGGTCCTCTCGACCTTATAAGGAGAAACCACCCGTGTGAAATCCTTACGACTCACAAGGGAGCAACACACTTAGGGATCCTCACGATTCCTAAGGAGAAAATACACTTGCGAGATCCTCACGGCTCGTAAGGAGAACTCTCTTATGGGACCCTCACGGCTCATAAGATTTGAAAGTCTTAAGTTACAGAGACCTAAACCTGTGCTTAAGCAAACCCCCCGCAACCTTAGATATTGCCCTACAAGTGGCTCAATACTGACCCTTGTATACAATCCACGGACGCAAATAAACATTTCCCTAACCAAGTCCCATCCGTGACTGGGGATATGTTCGCATGATGAACAACCCTTGTAAGTCCTCTCGACTTATAAGGAGAAAACTCTCTTGTAGGATTCTTACGACTTACAGAGAAACATACACTTAGGAATCCTCACGATTCCTAAGGAGAAAATACACCTACAAGATCCTCACGACTTGTAGGGAGAAATACCTTTTTGAGACCCTTACGGCTCATGAAGTCAAAAGCCTTAGTCGACAGGACCTTAACCCTGTTCGCTAAGCCATCTTTGTTTGACATTGACAGAGGCAAATGATGATTCGCTCCTGGCAATATCCCAGTTGTAGCAGTGCTGATGCTGAAATCGGTGTCTAATTTCAGGTTTATGGCGAAAAGCCAGTAGGCCGCACATGCATACGAAATAGCCGAAATGATGGGGCGACTTGCAATAAAAAGTAGCAAGTAAAAACGTATGCACACAAAATAGCCGAAATGATTGGGCAACTCGCAATAAAAAGCAGTGAGTAAAAATAAAATAAACAGCCGAAATGATTGGGCACCGCGAAAATAGCCGAAACGATTGGGCAATAGCGACTTTCGGGATATAAAAGCATGATAGAGCATCGCGGAAATAAAACAATAAAAAAAAATGAATGAAACTTTTGCCCTACAGTTGAGATCATATCGATCCCTGTATACAATCCAAGGGCACAAACGAAGAGGGAACCATACCTTCCCAACAGGCTCCGCCAGAAAGCGAAGCCAAATCTTGACGGTTCACCAACAACCTAGAGACAACCGTGACACTCGTCTCGATACAGCAGACGTGGTGCCAGCCAACGAAGCGAAGATCAAATTCCTAGCTTCACTGTTTTGACGGTAACTTATATAAAACCTAAAAGACCACCACAGATCAGTTCAACTTCCAGGGAAACCAGTGTCCTTGACGAGAACTTCTTGATTCGCGTCGGCCCGCAGAGAAACCAGTGTCTCCGCAGGAATACTCCGATTCGTTTCAACTTCGAGGAAACTAGCGTCCTCGGCAAAATATTTCGACTCAAGAAAACCAGTGTCCTTGACAAGAACTTCTTGATTCGCGTCGACCCGCAGAGAAACTAGCGTCTTTGTAGGAATTCATCGATTCGTTTCAACCCCAGGGAAACCAGTGTCCTTGGTAACTTCCTCAATTCAGGGAAACTAGCTTCCTTGATGAGAGCCTCCTAATTCGCGTCGGCCCGCAGAGAAATCAGTGTCTCCGCAGGAATACTCCGATTCGTTTCAACCCCGAAGAAACCAGTGTCTACGGCAAAATCCTTCGACTCAGGGAAACCAGTGTCCTTGACGAGAACTCCTTGATCCGTGTCGACCCGCAGAGAAACTAGCGTCTTTGCAGGAATACATCGATTCGTTTCAACCTCAGGGAAACCAGTGTCCCTGGCAAATACCTCAATTCAGGGAAACTAGCGTCCTTGATGAGAGCCTCCTGATTCGCGTCGGCCCGCAGAGAAACCAGTGTCTCCGCAGGAATACTCCGATTCGTTTCAACCCCGAAGAAACCAGTGTCTTCGGCAAAATCCTTCGACTCAGGGAAACCAGTGTCCTTAACGAGAACTCCTTGATCTGCGTCGACCCGCAGAGAAACTAGCGTCTTTGCAGGAATACATCGATTCGTTTCAACCTCAGGAAAACCAATGTCCCTGGCAAATACCTCAATTCAGGGAAACTAGCGTCCTTGATGAGAGCCTCCTGATTCGCGTCGACCCGCAGAGAAACCAGTGTCTCCGCAGGAATACTCCGATTCATTTCATCCCCGAAGAAACCAGTGTCTTCGGCAAAATCCTTCGACAACGGGAAATCGGTGTCCTTGACGAGAACTCCTTGATCCGCGTCGACCCGCAGAGAAACTAGCGTCTTTGCAGGAATACATCGATTCGTTTCAACCCCAAGGAAACCAGTGTCCTTGGCAGATAACTCAATTCAGGGAAACTAGCGTCCTTGATGAGAGATTCCTGATTCGCGTCGGCCCGCAGAGAAACTAATGTCTCCGCAGGAATGCTCCGATTCGTTTCAACCTCGAGGAAACCAGCGTCCTCGGCAAAGTACTTCAAATCAGGGAAATTAGTGCCCTTGATGAGAACTGCTCGATTCGTCTCGACCCGTGAGGAAATTAGTGTCTTCGCAAGGACTTCCCGATTCATTTCGACTTGGAAGATAAAGCCTTAGGCAGCAGGGATTAAAAACCTTGTTTCCTAAGCACTGGGATCCTGCAAGCCGGTCTAAAATGGTCACTTGCATACTATCCACGGTCTCACTCTCCAAAGTCGAATCTCGACAAAGAGGGAAACAACCGCTTACAAGTCCTCTCGACTCGTAAGAGGGAAAATTCTCTTATAAGATCCTTACGACTTGTAAGAGAAAACACACTTAGGAATCCTCACGATTCCTAAGGAGAAAATCCACCTACGAGATCCTCTCGATCCGTAAGGAGAAAAGTCTCTATGAAACCCTCACGGCTCATAGGGTTGAAAAGTCTTAGGCAGCAGATCTGAACCTGCGGCCTAAGCCATCGCTATCTCTTGAAGAAACCAAGATGCTTACTTTATTATCTGTCAACCATGTTTATCAAGACAGCATGCCGATAATAAAAGAAAGAAGAAAGCGACAAAAAGAACATCTGATTGGCGTTTGATCAAGCACTCGAGACACACTCATTCATGCATGTGCAAAAGACTCAGAGCGAGAAATAAGACAAGCTGAAAGGAGAAATTTTCCATTACAAAGGTTCTTACAATCATAAAGAAATAAGAAAAAATATTATTCAAATTATTACAAAGGTATAACCTCAGATCCAGAGCACAGATTGAGGAATTCAAAAGTAAGGCCATCTAGAGTTCTTCTGGCCTTTCTGATTATTCTCATGCGCAGCCTCTCGCGCTCGCGTGTGTCAAGATCTTCGGCAAGACCCCCTATCCTTCGATAAGCAGCAATTATCGTCGTTTGCTGAAAAACTTGATGAAGAATGTCGACGAGGCTGTCCCGTCGATTCTTCGAGATTAGCCCCGACAGGTGCACTGAATGCACCTTGTCTTCGGCGTCATCTAGCGCATTGAGCGGCATGGCCTCGTGGAACCCCGGGAGTGCTCTCCAAATTGCTCCCAGCACGACTTTCAAGAGAGCTGAACGATGAGGAAGCAGCCAACCGACGCTTGCGTTAAGGCGACCCATAACCTCCGCACACTGGGCATCTATAAACTCCTGGTGTTGATGACGGCCCTGTGCGCGGATATCCTCATAGGTGATGAACTCGTGCAGACTGTATAGACGCACTGCCATAATTCCTGAAGGAAACAGTACGAGGAGATTAGTAAATAAAAAGACACAGGGAGTTAAAATCCTCGAGAGCAATGCTCTGCAAACAGGAGTGACACCTGTCAAAATCCAATAATAAGGGGAATTTAAAGAAATTCCCCGAGAACTCTGAGATCCTTACTATTAAAAGATGTTATAATCCATTAAAGATAAAACTCCATTTTTAATCTTCATTATACATGATTAAACTCTCAAATGTTCGTCATTTTTAGATCAAAAGATCTATATTTTGCCAAAGATGCAAAGCTCTGTTCATGGGTTAAGAAACCCTGAAACGGATTCTTAAGAGCAAGGCTCTGTTGGTGAAACCCCAAAGGGGTTTTCTTTATATCAAAGATCTATGAGAGCAAGGCTCTATTAATTAAAATTGATTTAATTCAAGATTAATTTCTACCTAAAAAGTTTCTTTTAAAAGAAAATTTTAACTCTGGGAGTTCTTGAAGGCAAGAGCAAAGCTCTGAAGTTTTGAAAGTAAAAATTCTAAAGATGATAATCATCTGTTGAGGACCAAAGGTCCTATTTATAAGCATCATGGACACAAGCTGTATCCCATTGTTGCCTTTAGAACGCCATTTCCTAAACTGACATTCCAGCTGGATACAAGCGGTGTGACTGGAATCGCATGAGTTCGGACGAACCGTTGCGACATAAAGCAGTGAGATGCTCCAGTATCGAAGAGTGCTAGTGCAGGAAGTGAGGCTACTAAGATTGTGCCTAAGGTATGTGGGATATGTTTTAGGTATAGGAAAAATATCTGGATAGATATTAAGACTGAAAGAAAAACTTGAGAAGAAAGGGTTACCAGTGATAACTTGGCCAGTGACCTCAGCTTCTTCCACGGTCATCGTGAAAGCCTGTCGCCATGGTAGATTCCTCCTGGCCTGAGGAGCATTCCTCGGAATGTTCCGTTGAGCTTGATGGAACTGATGAGGAGGAGGTGCAGCTTGTAGTCCTCTAGGTGGTGGAGCAGGGAGAGCGAGTCTTGGAGCAGGTGCCTGAAGGGCTGGTCTCTGCTGGTAAGTGATTGCTGGCCTGGGTGCAACATATGGATTTTTTCTTTTGGGACAAGACTCAATACCATAAGTAGCTGAGCCGCAGACTAAGCAAAGACGGTTGGCTCGCCGGCAGTCTTGCAACATATGCCCATTTCTCTTGCAGTAGTTACAAAAAGCTGGGCTAGGACAGTTGTTCGGTACTCCCGGTCTCCTTGGCATAAAAGGTGGCGTTGACGAGGCTCCTCCTGTCATATGGTTGACAGGGCGTTTAACTCCTGCAGTTTGAGGTCTTCCTCTCACCTTTACCACTGCCTCATAACGGCGGGCAGCTTTCAGAGCCGATTCATGAGTCGGAAAATCTCCTGTGGCCAATGCAGCCTGGATTTCCGAATCCAAACCTTGTTAAAATCAACGGGCTCTGATCACATCCGTCGGTATCAAGTGTGCCGCAAATATGTTTAAAGTATTGTGTTAGCTGTGTAATATATGATATTTTAAAAAAAAAGAATTTATTGAGACATATCTTACCGACTGAGCATGGTGAACTCAGCGTTATACTCATCTACTGATTTGGTCCATATCGAACCTTGTTGCAGATGGATGAACTACTGTTCCATGTCGAACCTGGTAGTCTTAGGGAAGTACTTAGCGTCGAGTATGTCGCGGAAAGTCTTCCATTCGATGGGTTGTTCCAGACGGCTTTCTTCCGCCTTCCACCAATTCCGTGCATTGTCCGTGAGCTGCAGTTTCGCAATACGGACCCAAGCTATATCTGGCACTTGTGCCGCTGCCAGATCATCTTCGATACTCTGAGCCCATTCCTCAGCTTCCAGTGGGCTCTCTTTTCCTGAGAACTTTTTGAGGTGCAAAGCCCTGAATTGCTTCACCCCAGGTGCTTCTGCCTCGGGCCGGTTCATTAAAAGAGCAGTCTGTTGCTGTTGTCCCTCTACGAGGCTGCGGATAGCCTCAAGCAGAACCGTCTACTCGTTGAGCGAAGCAGGGACGGCAGGTGTGATTGGTAGTGGAGGTGGAGTGTTGTTGAAGTTGGTGCTGGTGTTGTTCGGGGAATCCATAACCTTGAAAGAAAATTTAGGTTATTATAGATTCAAAATATATGAAATGATAAGATTCAAGAAACATGAATTGTAAAGAATGTTTTAGTTGCTGGTTCTTGTGTTATATTGCTTAGGTTGTTCACGCAGAGCAGAACTGCTTGGTAGGGTTCCATACAGCTCTGATGTAACGTTTTAAAAATCGTTTCGGTGAAATTTCGGAAAATCGGTAAAATAAAGGGGTTTTCTGTAAAAAAAATCAAAATATAAATATCTTTTAATATAAAATTAAATATACATATTCTAGCTATGTAATTGCTAGTATTTGGTGTTTATTGAGCCACTGGTAAAATTTCTAATTTTCTGAAAAAATTTCCGAAATTAATTATTTTAATTTTTTTTAAGCCGTCATTAATACATTTAATTAGGGATAATTACAAATTGGAATGGGTTAATCATTAATTAGTGAGCCATGACAACTATATAATAAGTCATAATATGTTCTCTTTTTCTCATTTGGTTTTCATAATTTTAGAAAATTCTTGGATGAGGTTAATTAGAAAAATTAAAGAAAAGTGCATTAAATAAGACTTGGTTGTCTAACCTAGAAATTTCTATACACAAAACCCACACACCCCTCCTATTCCTTCAATGGTCGAGCCATGTTCTGTAGCCCCCTTTCTTACCTTTCAACATGTATTTCCTTGCTACCAAAATAAAAGAAAACTAATAAATTAAAGAAAGGATAATGAAGTAGTATGGAATTAGATATATATGGAATGGGCTTTGTTGACTTTCACACCCACCCCCATTTTCTCTCTCCCCTCATCCCCAATTCCAGCCGAGCCCCTCCCCTCCCCATTTCTGCCTCAGCCCTCCCCAAAATCCCCCCTCATTTACCACTAAAATCCATCAAATTTTGCATCAAAAGTCCAACAAAAACCTCACAAATTCCAAATCCATTCTCTACCCATTATTCTTTGGCCTATCTAGTATGGATCTTGGAGAAAAGTTGGCACTTTGGAGGCTACGATTTGCATGTTTGATCTCTTGATATTGAGGTATAAATTTTCATCCAAATTTGTTACTTGCTAATTGTATGTTTGAATCTAGTTTTAATTAGATGTTTAATTATGGAATTAATTAAACATTGACTTTCAAGAGAAGGGTTTGAATGCAAGTTAGGGTTTTGAGTAATTTTTTTATAGTTGTGTGATGTATTTAACCTCTTATGTCATGTAAAAACAAAGCTAGTAGCTAGGTTGCTAATTGTTAGTTTAAATTGTTAAAAGTGGTTAACTTTGCAAACTAGTTTTTTTAAATTAATACAAAATAGTGTGATAAAATCTAGTAAATTTTTATGTGACTTAATTAAGATGTTTAACGAACATTATAGCCACTAAAAATGCTAAAACATTTAGATTGGTGCTAAAACAGGAAATTTAGGCTTACTAGGGTTCTTGAAAATAAATCGATTTGAGCAATTTTAAGGTTTTTATGAATTGCACCATATTTTCGTATAAATTTTAGTGCGTTATGAACGCGTGATTGGTACGTTGGGTTTTTCTCGATGGTTTGGCGTTTGTACGCCGACGTCGAGAGTTTTTGGGTTGATTTGTGAAAGCAACCATAGGTTTTGATCTATGTGGGATTCGTGTGTCGTTTTGGTCATGAGTCGGATTTTAATGCGATACGGTGCGTTATGATATATAGGTGCCCCATGTGGACTTCGAGACGACAAGCAAGCGCGTGGCGATGTCGGCACCGACGAGCGAGGACCAGGTGAGTAGATTTATATCTACGGGGAGAAGTCGGGTGGATTGCGTACAGCACCCCCGCAGTTCGTGGTGATGTATACGAATACGTATACACACCTATATTGATTATATATACTGCTTAAGATTATTGATGATAAATATGGATATTTGGTGTGTTTGGATTGATTTAGTATTGCGAAACCCTAGAGTAGTGGTTGCACCACACATACACACACACACCCATACTTGCATACATTCTTCTTTCATATGTGTGTATATGGGATTATATAGTTATGTGTCCACATGGGTATGGGACTATGTGTTCACATACGGATTTGAGGATGATACTTGGGATTGAGGTGAGTCGATGAGATTGATTTGAGACCGTGAGATCGGTGATATAGCAGGATTCGTATTTGAGATATGTCATGATGTTTGATATGTGCTGATGATATCGGTTTGTACTAGACTGTCGATCGTGGTCAGATCATGATTATATTGATGATATTAGTATTGTACTAGGCATAGATAAGTACCCGGATTATGATCTTTGATAAAGAGGATACCAGATGAATAATATGATGAATGTGATATTGACCCGTACCCAAATTTGAGATGCCGTACGACGGATTTACGTACGAGTTATATATTGATGTTTGATCCGCACTCTTGACCTTGTGAATATTTGATTATAGATATGGTATCGGATGTGATATTATCGAGGCGGGATCACCGACTAATATATATATATATATATATATATATATATATATATATATATATATATAAATATATATATATATGTATCGACTCAGATGTTAGATGGTTTCCTTACCTTCAGTAGCCTGTTAGCTCAGCCCTATAGTTTAGTGTAGCTGTATGACTCATATTACTTTAAATGCAGATTTGTTATCGTTGTGTTTAGTATTTAGCTCCCGCTCATTGTTGTTTTTCGCTCCGCATCGCCTGCTTACATTATGATTCATATTCTATTGTTGATATCATGCTGTTAGGACACCAGCACCATTACCGATGATGCGTATGTACCACGTACACTTAGTTGCCGGTGTAGGGTTCCTAGGCAAAATAATGAGGTCTCACAAGGCATCAACCATGCCAATTTCAAATTTTACAAGTGCCGAGAAACCCTAATACGGATCGTTAACTAGAATTTTAGGCGAAACATGCAACTAGTTAACAATTTAACTTAGTGAACGGAAATACAACCTTTGTAGATCCGGTTCTCCACCTCCATAGCTCCATGATGAAGTCTCCTTGCTGTCCAAATCAAATCCCGGGCTCTAGCGTCGGCTTCATCGGAGAAATGGGCGGGCTAGGTCATCGACTACGATGCCGAAGATGATCTACGTCGAGGCATCACAAGATCAAGCTTCCACTTCACCAAGTCATGAAAATTGTGAAGAAAACACCCTATACTACTTGGCAAGAGGTAGAGGATGAAGAAATAAGAGGTGGGTTCACTTTAGAATTGGATTTCTCACTCTTTTCATCAAATCACCATTGATGGAAGCAAGGTTTTCTTCTTTGAAGAAGAAGAAGATAATTATGATAAGTATTTTTTTTTAAAAAGAAAACAAAATGAATACTTATCATAATATCAACCATGGTTAGGTGTAGAGAATGAACTAGGGTTAAGTGGAATGGTTAGGGTTAAGCATGAAGACAAAATGGTCACTTTAGTCAAACCTTCATGAAGCTTCAACAAGCTTTATCTTTGAAAGCAACCATTTTCTCTTTTTATTTTGTCAAAATAAAATAAATAAATGCATAAATAAATCAAATGAAACCCTAACCATTACACAACCATGGTTTAATCATACACTTAACTCAAGTAAGCATGTATCATCAAACATGATACAAAAGAGTGCACAAAAGTATATCACATATACAACTTGTGAACATCAAGTGAGAAAATCCATTTAAAGTGAACCAATACTAGTTAATGCAAAGTAATATATCAAATATATAATTATGCATTAAATCATTAAATCAACACTTGATTTAACGATCCGGTCATATCGCATACAACCGACTAATATCCAATGTATCGGCTTATCGAATCAATCCTTGATTCGATAACTAGGTTATATCGCATACAACCATATCGATACATTCATCGCGAGAATAGAATACGGTATCACATACACGCATTATTCTCGGTCCCACACATATCTCATATGCGCTCCTATTTCGTTTCGCTTGAGCCAGGAAACCTCTGTGTAGGACTCTAAAGACTCGTCAATACGCCGGCAGCAGGTGATGACCATATCAAACACCCACAAGCCACAAGCGGTCTGCTAAACGTAACGGCTACCGGGTTATTGAGCGATCAGAAGATCGACGAGCAAGCCCGCTCACACTCCTGTGAATCCAACCAGTAACACTTACCGTACAGTCCGGTCTCGTCGTCTGATATGTCGCATATCTCGCTTAGGCGTGGTAAACGTCAGACCCCAACAGCTCGATAAGTCGTGTCGATATGAGGTCTATAACAATTCAAGAAACTACAGGTAACACTTACCGGTAAATCTCAGCAACCCTGGCCAGGGATTTCCGGTTATAGCCAATCGAACACAGCGCAACATCAACTCCCTATACCGGGAGAAACGAATCCCCTCCTATCGCTCATTGCCTCCATGTGATTCGGGACTGTACCCAAAAACCACCGTTTTGCACGCCCTCTTGGACGTGGTAAGGTGGAAATCAAAGCACAGTGGGAACCACACAAGACTCTATGACGATCTCGGGTCAACAGACTACTCTGTACCAGTGTCACCGGAGAACTGCCATCTGACGTAAGGTATAATACCATCTGGGAGTTCTCGGCGAGTCCGTCCAGTGTACCCAGTCTCCACTGAGCACCCGTATATCATCTCTGATGTCAAACACCAATGGATATGGGATCATCCATCGCCCATCTGTATGGGTCGAGAAGGTATACGCTAGTCTACTCCGGTATATCGATGCCCCGTCTCGATATACCCACGACTAGGGACCTTGAAGGATGTACTTATGGACTACCATGTCCCCACTAGTATGATCCGCATCATAGTCCAGGTGGTCAAGCACACATCCTAAGGGCTTTACCAACATGTAACAGAGAGACAATCAGTGTACATGTTAAGGTAAAGAGCAACCAGATAGCATACTATCATGTCGAGCAAGAAAGTCCTCCCTATATATGTCCAAGCATCCACTACAATATACATCCTATGTATAGTAATGGCCTCTAGGGCATACATATAACTAACAATCTCCCACTTGCACTAGGGCCATCTTATAGCAGTGGTTGTAGTATCTCATACTCAACCATCCCTTAAAAGTCTCTCTCTGGGAAAAGACCTTTGTGAGTGGATCCACCGTGTTGTCCTCTGAGTCTACTCTCCCAACCTCGATCACCTTGGAGATACTGCCTTAGAATATGTCTGGATCACTGATGGGACGGACGTTCCTTGGCGTAAGCTACAACTCCATTGTCACACAATGGGAGGAAATAAGTTCATCTCAAGAACAAATATACATCCAGACTGCCTCTTTGGTAGCATCTTAAGTAGCGATGTATCGAGCCCTTTTTGTCTAGTATGCTACGGTATCTAGCTTGGAACTCTTCCAACATACCGTCCCTTCACTGAGGGTAAAGACAATGCCTGTGACTGACTTTCAGTCGTCCTTATCACCCTGGAACCCTTCCAGTGATTCTCCCCAGGATCGGTTGATACCATCTCACTACAACTAGTGAGAGTCCTAACATCCAATTAGATCTATCTCATAGATCCAAAACCCAGGATTTAGGAGGTATCACTTTGATCCTATATGGAGAATTATTGTGATAAACGGAGATTGACCGAGCGTAGCATAGGAAACTCCTTCCCTATCAAGAGTATGTCATCCACGTACTCTACAAGGATCATCACCATACTCCCTACTACCTTTTTGTTTATACAAGGTTCATCTACCATTTTGATGATATCAAACTCTTTGACTAACACATCAAAACAGATGTTCCAATTCCGCGATACCTGCTTTATCCTATAAAGCATCTTGTACACGTTTCCGCTGCTCCCACTGTCTACGAAGCCCTCTGGCTGTGTACTTATAGACGTTCTCTTCTAAAACATCATTTAGAAAAGCAGTCATGGCACCCAATCGCCAGATATCGTAGTCATGGTATGTAGCCGTGGTAAGTAGGATCTGGATGGACTTAAGCATAGCCACTTGAAAAGGTTTCATCATAATCCACGCCTGGTCGACGACGAAAAGCTTTAACAAGTCTAGCTTTGAAAGTCTCAACTTTTCCATCTACACCAAGTAATCTTCTCAAGATATACTTGCTCCTGATGGGGATTTAACCCTTCAGATACAGCAACCAAAGTCCATACTTTGTTGGTGTACATGGATTCCATCTCAGATCGCTAAGCATCCAGCCATTCTTACAGAGTCCCACTCCTGATGGCCAGCTCGAAACTAGTTGGGTCATCATCTCATGATGCAATCCTCGCTCCCACTGTCATAGAGAAACAGAAGTATCTCTCAGGTGGGTGAGGAACCTCACTAGATCGGCGGAGAGGCTGAGGTTCGTTGGTAACTATTGAATCCTTTGGTTCTATCAAATCATCAGCCGCAGTTTGTATAGCTGGAACATTTCCAGTTCTACATAACTGACTTTGCCTCGAGCTTGTCCGGATTTTGCTTTTCAGACATAGGCCGGACAACCCCAAATCTTAACTAGCTTAAGACATGGGCTCTTCCCATTCCATATCTCATATGGAGTGGTAGGCAGTGATCTGATTCGAACCCTATTCAATAGGTATGCAGCTTCTCAAGTGCATAACTCCCAAAAAGGAAACATGTAACTCAGTATTACTCATCATAGAGCACACCTTATCACATAGGGTGTGATTGCTCCGCCCCTATATACCATCGTGCTATGGTGTATACGGAGGAGTAATGCTGAGAGAGAATCACATTCTCCTTTAGAAAAGTCCAAGAATTTCGTGCTCAAGTATTCTCCTCCTTGATCTCATCAAAGGATATAATACTTATACCCGTATTGGTTCTCTATTTCTAACTTATATTCTGTGAATATCTCAAAAGGTTCTGACTTGTGTTTCAACAGGAACATATGTCTGAATCAAAAGAGATCATCAGAGAATTTAATGAAGTATAAAGAACCGGTCTTGGCAAGTGTAGACAGGGGACCTACATACATCAACATGTATCATCCCAAGAGTTCACTAACTCTTTCTCTGTTTCCAGTAAACGGAGCTATGGTCATCTTATCTCTGTGACATGACTGGCAAGTTTCACAAGATGTAAATTCAAACTGATTTAAATATGCATCTACATGTAACTTCAGCTAGTCGGGTCGCATTGATATGACCTAGTCTACAATGCCTCAAGTAGGATTTGTTCATTTCTGAACTCTTCCTCTTATGTGTGTTCCGTATACTAAGAACTGTAGTTTGATTTAGAACATCAATACTTTTAGATAACGTGCCTGAACCGATCAACTTTTGATATAGGAAATATTCAAAACATTATCCAACTATACAAAATTTTATCATTTCTTTATTAATAAAGAGATAGATATGATTTTGTATATCAGGTTCAGTATCTAATAACATTCGTTTAGAATCAATGTATTTGGAATACAGGGTGACAGTGACCAACAAACTTGGCTGCAACACTTGCCCCGTTTTCTGCCTCATGAAACTTATCACCCGTTCTCAGTTCTCTACCTATCTGTAGCCCTATGTAACAGATTACATATCTGGGATCCTGATCCGGTATCATATACCCAGGATGCGGAGGATACTGAGAAACAGTTCTTTGTAATGAACACACCCGAAGATGATGCATCAGCATGCACTCTCTTCGTTTGGGCGGCACGGGAATTCTGGTAATCCCCAATTCCCTGCTCTGTCTTATAACAATTATAAGTTGGAGCGGGACCAACGTTCCCTAGCTCAGTATAACAAGCGGGTTCGGTCAATACATCCATATTGTTATCTTGACTAAGGCGTGATATGGTCGCTACCTGGAGAGAGAGAGAAGAATAACACTCAGCATGCGCTCTTGCAAGAATAGATTGGTTATTATTTTATCTAATCAGGATGGCTCCCACTGTTTTTATCAAATCTTCCTTCAAACCCTAAAAGGAAAGACTAGCCGGGATTAATTACACGCTACAAGTTCGCCAATCTTTCAGCCAGGCCAGTGTCGGTACTTTGAGGGAGGTCCCCCGTGCTTTCGCACGAACCTAATTAATGTAAACCTCGTTTTCCCAGAGGCGTAATCTCGTTAACACCTTTCTAGACACCTACTTGATCGGCTAATTGTAATGTGTAAAACTCTCCCAGGAGTAACTCTTACTCGCAGTGGGTATCGGGATCCAACTATCTCATAGAAGGTATGTAATCTCATTGCAAATTTCAACACTTGAAATTCCCGATAATTTTGCCCCTAACCTCCTATGACCTTGACAAAGGCCAACAAACCATAGGATGCTAGTCAAGTTCAACCCGTCATTTCCTGATTGAATTAAACCCACCCGCACGGCCCTTGACAAAGGCCAACAAGGTCGCACGACTACCCTAATCCAATCTGCATCATATGCATAAGCAGATAAGCACCAGTCAGCTACCGCACACTACGCCTTGACAAAGGCCAACAAAGGTAGCACGAATACTAACTACTACTTATCTGAAATGACGGAGGGCTACGACAGGTTTTTCTGAAAACCTATTGCGTAATGAACTTGATATCGTTGTAGAATCAAATGATTTTAAAATGGAGTGTTTTTGAGACTTTTCTAGTTTTGCTAAAGGGGTCACTCCCGGTGAAGGGATCGTCGGCCCTTTCCTCATCGAATAAGGTGCGGGATATATCATATATATCACTGTGCAAAGCAAAAACTATAGAAGCATTCAAAAGACAAACCGAGTGTGTAGCATCTGCCAGTTATTGCTAAAGGAGTCACTCCTGGTGAAGGGATCTCGGTCCTTTCCTTATCGAATAAGGTGCAGGATATATCGCATATACCGCTGTGCAAAGCAAGAACTGTAGCTACCTGTTTTATTTTGAAATTCGATTCTACAACATCTTTAGGTTTCTTTTTATTTCATTAATCATATTAATGAAGTCCTATCATTTAAGTTACCTAAACATCACAGATAAATACGACGTACACTTATGCCATCCGCATTCGCCTCGATGTCCCCTCGTGCACCGTTAGGTTAGGTGACTAACGGCAGAGCGGGGCAGGGCTAGCGCGGGTGTAAAACATAAGTAATGTCTATATAATATATCATATATACTATATACAGTATCCATCACAGAACATATCACATGATCACATCACAGATATCGCAGCAGAAGAATCATATGAAATATTGGATATACTAGGACGTCCGTGTTTTCAATACGAGCCAGTACAAAACACGGATTCCACGGTCGCGATGAATAGCCAAACCCACACCCCTAGACCCCTACGAGAGCGGCAAGCAACCCTACCAATTCTGGAGTTAGGAGACCCGGATTCGACTCTTCGAATTGGTCTCCCACTGGACTCCAGAACCCGGTTACTTGTGCCCTCCTCCTTGGGTCTATCCTAGTGCGGAAAAGTAAATAATATACAAAAGGTGACATCTTCCGCAGCCTGGAAGTGCCCCAATAAAAGAATATTACATACAAGTTTTTACATGAATGAAAATGAAAAACACTCATCTCACATAAAAACCTCCGGCTATTCGAACATGACGATCCAATATAACATATCCAGCAACACATAACATCACATGTCATCAACGTAAGTAAACATGCGTATCCCAATTGTCGTTGACATATAGCAACGAAACCGGCGATATCACATATTACACTTACGGTCACAGAAAAGAAAGTGTAAAACTACAACAGTTGGAATCCGCAACCTGCATAGACATCGCATGCCTAATCAAATGAATTTCTTAGACATCGCATGCCTAACAATTATAAACCCCGCATTTTAGTCTCATTATCAAAAACACTTTTCAATATCAAGCCGGGCAATTCAACAAGATTCCCGACATACTGATCGAATGCTCGTCGCAAACTTTAGTAGGCGGCCGCACCCCCGACGTCGTCGACGAAGTGCACCAAGGCGGAACACCGCTACCGCGAGCACCCGGACGGATGCTTTCGGCGACGGGGTTCTCCTACAGTCACTTGGTCGGGGCTATGGGGTGAGGCTGTCTATTAAGTTTACCCGGCGAGTATCCGCGTACGCTACGTGATTGCGACGGACTTTTGATCACATCAAAATTCCGTGGCAACCGATCAAGTGAGACTAAACTGCTATGTTTATAACATTCATTCAGTTATCTCATAACTTATTGTGAATTCCAATTATTGTATCACATTCCGAATAAGATAGAAAATGTTAAACTTTCCGATCGAACAATCGAACACCCAAGTTTTCCCGAAACCGCTCAACACATGAAATAAGTTCAAAGACATTCACTTCATGCATCAGTACCAACGGTCCAGCCGTAGAAGGGTCAAGCCAACGCCTCACATGTGGCACGCCGTACTGCCCCAAACCCTAAGGTTCAAAGGGCAGTTCAAGACGGTCACATAATCGAGTTAAGGTTTGTTGTCTTCTAGAGGGACCATCGCGTTACTTGCACTACTTAGAACGTCCTTAAACCACAGAAAAATCCAACACTTGGAAATTTTCCGGCAGGGGAAAAAGTGGGTATTTATATCCGGTCGAACTTTTTAACATATTCAAAAATTATCCGGAAAACATATAGACAAAATTAGACAATCCGATCGAAACACCGAGTCCCCAATACAACCCAGAAAATTCAACTCTTGAATAAATATTAAAAATTCCAGGAAAACCAGCACTGCAAAGTAGGAGTTACTGTGCAAAATTCAATGCATGATAAGACAAATCGGCCGTGGAACCGCCGCACGAGCCATGCTCGTGCCGCGGAACCGCGGCGGCTTGATGGAATTAGGGCATCGAATTTTACAGTAACTCTTAGATATTCCTGCTGATTTTTCTGCATATTTTTAATTCTCAAAAATCTACGATTTCAGAAAATGTACAGAGAGCAAGTTTGAATTAGGGTTTCGGTTCGATCGGACTTCTAACTCCGTCTACGCATCGTCTAAGGCTCTAGCTAGGCTCTGATACCACTGTAGGGTTCCTAGGCACACTAATGAGGTCTCACAAGGCATCAACCATGCCAATTTCAAATTTTACAAGTGCCGAGAAACCCTAATACGGATCGTTAACTAGAATTTTAGGCGAAACATGCAACTAGTTAACAATTTAACTTAGTGAACGGAAATACAACCTTTGTAGATCCGGTTCTCCACCTCCATAGCTCCATGATGAAGTCTCCTTGCTGTCCAAATCAAATCCCGGGCTCTAGCGTCGGCTTCATCGGAGAAATGGGCGGGCTAGGTCATCGACTACGATGCCGAAGATGATCTACGTCGAGGCATCACAAGATCAAGCTCCCACTTCACCAAGTCATGAAACTTGTGAAGAAAACACTCTATACTACTTGGCAAGAGGTAGAGGATGAAGAAATAAGAGGTGGGTTCACTTTAGAATTGGATTTCTCACTCTTTTCATCAAATCACCATTGATGGAAGCAAGGTTTTCTTCTTTGAAGAAGAAGAAGAAGAAGAAAATAATTATGATAAGTATTTTTTTTTAAAAAAGAAAACAAAATGAATACTTATCATAATATTAACCATGGTTAGGTGTAAAGAATGAACTAGGGTTAAGTGGAATGGTTAGGGTTAAGCATGAAGACAAAATGGTCACTTTAGTCAAACCTTCATGAAGCTTCAACAAGCTTTATCTTTGAAAGCAACCATTTTCTCTTTTTCTTTTGTCAAAATAAAATAAATAAATGCATAAATAAATCAAATGAAACCCTAACCATTACACAACCATGGTTTAATCATACACTTAACTCAAGTAAGCATGTATCATCAAACATGATACAAAAGAGTGCACAAAAGTATATCACATATACAACTTGTGAACATCAAGTGAGAAAATCCATTTAAAGTGAACCAATACTAGTTAATGCAAAGTAATATATCAAATATATAATTATGCATTAAATCATTAAATCAACACTTGATTTAACGATCCGGTCATATCGCATACAACCGACTAATATCCAATGTATCGGCTTATCGAATCAATCCTTGATTCGATAACTAGGTTATATCGCATACAACCATATCGATACATTCATCACGAGAATAGAATACGGTATCACATACACGCATTATTCTCGGTCCTGCACATATCTCATATGCGCTCCTATTTCGTTTTGCTTGAGCCAGGAAACCTCTGTGTATGACTCTAAAGACTCGTCAATACGCCGGCAGCAGGTGATGATCATATCAAACACCCACAAGCCGCAAGCGGTCTGCTAAATGTAACGGCCACCCGGGTATTGAGCGATCAGAAGATCGACGAGCAAGCCCGCTCACACTCCTGTGAATCCAACCAGTAACACTTACCGTACAGTCCGGTCTCGTCGTCTGATATATCGCATATCTCGCCTAGGGGTGGTAAACGTCAGACCCCAACAGCTCGATAAGTCGTGTCGATATGAGGTCTATAACAATTCGAGAAACTACAGGTAACACTTACCAGTAAATCTCAGCAACCCTGGCCAAGGATTTCCGGTTATAGCCAATCGAACACAGCGCAACATCAACTCCCTATACCGGGAGAGACGAATCCCCTCCTATCGCTCATTGCCTCCATGTGATTCGGGACTGTACCCAAAAACCACCGTTTTGCACGCCCTCTTGGACATGGTAAGGTGGAAATCAAAGCACAGTGGGAACCACACAAGACTCTATGACGATCTCGGGTCAACAGACTACTCTGTACCAGTGTCACCAGAGAACTGCCATCTGACGTAAGGTATAATACCATCTGGGAGTTCTCGGCGAGTCCGTCCAGTGTACCCAGTCTCCACTGAGCACCCGTATATCATCTCTGATGTCAAACACCAATGGATATGGGATCATCCATCGCCCATCTGTATGGGTCGAGAAGGTATACGCTAGTCTCCTCCGGTATATCGATGCCCCGTCTCGATATACTCACGACTAGGGACCTTGAAGGATGTACTTATGGACTACCATGTCCCCACTAGTATGATCCGCATCATAGTCCAGGTGGTCAAGTACACATCCTAAGGGCTTTACCAACATGTAACAGAGAGACAATCAATGTACACGTTAAGGTAAAGAGCAACCAGATAGCATACTATCATGTCGAGCAAGAAAGTCCTCCCTATATATGTCCAAGTATCCACTACAATATACATCCTATGTATAGTAATGGCTCTAGGGCATACATATAACTAACAGCCGGCTCACACACATCTTCGTCGGTAATTGCCATGTCACGTACACTTAGAAAATACTATTGCTTGACTTAGCTTGTTAGTTAGTAGTTTGACATGATATTAGTGAACTCGCCTTATATGCCAGTTTAGACATTGTAGTTATTACTTGTCACTTCATGTATACTGTTATTCATTGTTATGCTGCATTCATGGATTCTCATGCCTATATTCACTAGTTTATATGCTATTGAGGTTTTGGATTCGGATTTCCATGATATTGCTGGATTTAGGAACCGCGGGTATTTCAAAAGAGAATATGTAATTGTTTTAAAAACCCGGTTACCCTTGATATGATATTTCAGTGCGTCCACCATGTATTTTCTCGGTGCTGAGAGCGACATGTGAGACCCGAGTTCGAGGAGTGGAGAAACCGTTTCGGGTACATGGTGGACCCGGTAAGGTACCCCGGGGCAAGAAGCGCGTGGTGATGACGATGTAAGCCTGGCAGGGGAGACTACCTACCGGTGATTTTACCCGACGCGTCGGATATCCGGAGGATACCGTCGTGGTCTTGAGATAGATGGTAGGGGCCGGTCTGGACTGACGGCGCCCTAGATATTGAGATTGAGACATTGAGATTTCGAGATATTGAGATACTTAGATTTGATGATACAGGCCAGTCCGGATAGCCGGAGCCTAAGATTTTGAGATATTGAGATTTATGTTTTGTGTTGATGCTAGACACTGTTGATGTTGATTTCATTTATGATACCTCATTTTAAAAATACAAAGGAAATCTCACTAAATTATGAAAGCAGTTTCTTCATGTACATGTATTCTGTTTTCATGCATTCATACCTCATCCATATGATACATTGCTAGCTGAGGCACTGACACGAGCACTTGGTGTTACTGTTGTTTAGAGGTATACCCTAGCCATTGTTATAGGCTTCTGGTTATATTTGAGGATATAGTATGATCGTATGACCTAGGATTGCGTTGTTCATGCGATTTCTGTTCGTAGATGTTTTTCTACTCACGAGTTGGCAACTCACCCCCGTTGTGCCACAGTTTTTTGCAGGTTTTGCCGTACAGGTTTCATTACGGCTTTGCTGGCACTGCTTCTTTTTCGGGTGACTTGCTAGTAGGTGGGTTTACTTGTATCGCATCCATCATTATACCTTGTATATTATTATTCTGTTGTATCTAGAAGTTTCATCAACCAAACATATATTTATTTCAGAGATAGAGACCAGTGACATTTATTCTTTCGACCTTAGAGTCGCGCGTTGTATTTCTATGGATTTCTTGCTGTTTGAGTTTCCTTTTGAGTTTTGATCCTCGCTCTTGGCGTTGTATATTATATTGCTTGTGTGGTTGTGACCGTCGATTGACAAAGAGCTAGCTCCCGCTTGGGGATGCCTTTTTATTGATTTCATATACTATTCATGTTGTATCCCGTTTGGGGGCCAGTATTTACAAAGGAGACTCTGCCGAAATTTTCAGAAAATACTTGATGTTTTTAAAATGCATAATTCGGCTTTACTATTAAAACTACTTGTTTTAAGTTGGTTTTTCCTTCACTCTACTGCTTCTTTGGTTTTGATTTCTGGGTTTCGGCTTACTTAGATTACGTACGCCTCGAGACGTCCGTAATTTAAGTGCCGATCATGTTCCGTACTTTTCGGGTCGTGACATCTGACCTGCATGGGCTACCAACAAAACCTGTTACGCCCCGCTTCCCGGTGTACAGGTAGAGAGCGCGACTGGCTGCTACGTATTTACTCTGAAGTAAATATGCTAAGCGTAACTAAGCAATATAAAAGAAATGTACACAAGAGACAATTGTAATGAAACTGCAAATTTATTTATTAACATTCTTTTGTACAATGCATGGAAAAGTAAATACATCTAAATGAAAGCAATGCCTAAACAGTGGCATAACAGAAATGAAAAGAACTGAAATGAAAATGTGTACAATGAAGCTAGAGCTCTGGGTCGTAGGCAAGCCGATCTAAGTCCTCGCTAGTAGGCTCGATCTTCTGGGTGTCCAGATCACCTGACAACATTCCAAAGAAAAAAGAGAAGAAATATCGTCTGCGAACAATCGCTCGGTAAGTCCCAAAGGTAAGGAAGAAATAGAATAGACAGAGAGAGAAAGTAGCTTTTAAAGTTGTATTATATTGTATTAGTGTTAACGCTGTTGCTTGTAGGTTGGTACAGAAGGATACCAGTGTATACGAGAAGAGTCTCTATATGCCAGAGACTAAGGGCAACAGGAGTACAAGGAACCATTTATGCCACGGTACAACAGCAACGGAAATACAAGTTAGGTGTCTTAAGTCTTGCAGTCTCGTGCCACTTCTAACACCTTCCGTATCAATCTACCCCTTAAATCCCGTGATGTCTTGATTGTATTGTTTGTATTGTATTGCAACTTGTATTGTCTTGTAATATAGATTGTATAATTGGATGACTTGCCGAAACCATGATATCAGTAAATGGATGTAACTGGAGAATCATGAATGTAACTGGAGAATCATGTAGATAGAAGTATATCCATGGTTCAGTTCAGTCAATACAGATTGAATAGATTGAATATATGTATTTATGGATTCATATTGAATTGTAGATTGTACTTGAATCATATTCAAGTCAGATTATTTAATGATAACTCAGTCTGAGTCAGAACAAAGAGAAATTGAAGTCCTGTATTAGGTTTTGATGTTATCGGTAACCGCTGCACATGGGCGGCAGGATTTATGTCTTTTTCAAAAACGATTACCGTGTTGATCATACCGTTTGTTAAGTTGTCTACCTTAAATAGGCAAGCACCCATATCTTCGGCTTCCTGAGGCTCAAGAGACCGGTCCCGTTTAAACCTATGTTTACTAGGGTCCTTATTGTAATTTATAGAACTTGAGGGGGTTATATGTAAAAATACTTTTGTATAATTTTCAAAATACACCCCAAATATTTAATTATCGTCTTTAGAGTTGTCATAGATGTGGATTTTATATACATGATATTTCTAGTGAAAGTAACATAATTTCATAATATAGGGTATTTAATTGTAATATTGAACTTGTATGGAATTTCATGGTATTTTCGTGTAAAGTGATTCTTTTGATTTAGAAAAGTTGAAATATTTATATTATATCAAAAATAGGTATTTTGATAATACATATATATATTTATTTACATAAAATAATTTTAATTTATTAATTTTCTAGAAATCGCATTTTTCTTAAGATATTTGTATTTTTAAATCCTTCGAGACCGAATGCTCATTGCGGAGGTCCGCATCTCGCACTACTAAGCCCAGAGATGTGCGATAATCCGCACCATCCCAGTCGGGTTCCCTAAAATGGGTTATAGCGGCGCTTTGCAAAGATTTGTAAAAATACGTAATCTTGTAGAAAACGGTTTTAATAGTAAATGGTATTTATATATAAAGTTTCGTTTTCCCGTATTCTATTCTCGAAAGGTATTGTGCTATATTGTATATGAGTGTTGTGAAGAGGTATGTCATTACCTCGTGATCTATTTAAAGGTATAGCAAGAAATATGATGTTTTAATGTCGAAACTAAACTACATGGTATTTTTATGAAAAAGAGCGGTAAAACTTACAAAATGAAATATTTTGCTATGAAACTTGTTCAACATATTTTGTTAATGATTAATAGTCAAGATGTAAGAGTTTAGTATGGTTTTGTTAAGGAAAATTGAACTTTATAAAGGAAACCGAATCGGAAGTCGGATTTAACTCCGCTTCCGTCGGGTTTTAATAAAAGAAATTTTAAGAATAGATTAGAGAGGAGGGAGGTGGGATTTATGGGTTTAGATTCAAGAGAATACGGAGAGGAAGATGTAGGAGGCGCCGGTGCGTCGTTTCGTCGCCGGGAGCTCCTCGGATCGTCATTGGAAAATCGCCGGAGTTTCGCCCTTTGCTAACTCCAATTGCACACTAAAATTCTATAAAGTTTTCTTGAGAGTTTGGACAGAATTGTGAGTGAGGGAGGTGTGTTTAGGGGTGGTATTTATAGGGTAAAACTAGGGTTAGAGTAGGTGAAAGGTTGTGAAAAAAATGTATTAAAATAAATTGCATTAAAATGTTTTAAATTGATTTTATGACTCTCTGTTATTGTGCAGGCGATTTAAAGTATACAGGGGTTATTAGAAGACAAAGTGGCACAAGTTTCATGAAGGATCAACTCGGATTCAGCCGAGTCAACCCGGCCTCGCCGGCTGAGTCGGGCCGGGGCTCGCCGTCGAAGGTCCGTCGTCGTTTGGTTAGCACAGTAGGGTAGTTTGTTTTTAGTGTGACTTTTGGTTTTACGGATTTAGCACGTGTAGACTCTTGGAATTCTAAAAATTTAAAAAGAAATCAATATTAAAAAATAATGCGGGGGGTGGGATTTGAACTCTGGTGTTTTGGTTCAGCAGTGCAAGGTCTTACCAATGAGCTACAAGCTTCTTCTTGCAATTAAAAAGCAAAACAATTACTTATAGTACTCACAGTAAATGCAAATACCCCAAGTATACATTAACTTTTAAACAAATTTTTGTACACTAAAATTGGAGTTGTTACAGATCTGATCCGGGAGGAGAATACTTGAGCACGGAATTCCTGGACTATTCGAAAGGAGAATGAGATTCTCTCTCAGTATTACTCCTCCGTATACACCACAGCACAATGGTGTATCGGGGTGAAGCAATCACACCCTATTAGATATGGTACGCTCTATGATGAGTACTACTAAGTTGCATATTTCCTTTTGGGGCTATGCACTTGAGGAAGCTGCATACCTATTGAATTGGGTTCCAACCAAATCAGTACCTACCACTCCATATGTGCTATAGCATGGGAAGCGCCCATCTCTTAAGTAAGTTAAGATTTGGGGTTGCCCGGCCTATGTCTAAAAGCAAAATCCGGACAAGCTCGAGGCAAGGTCGGTTCTGTGGAAGTTTGTTGGATATCCCAAGCATACGCAAGGTATATCTTTTACCACACCGAGGAACAAAAGGTGTTTTGTTTCTCGACATGCCACCTTTTTAGAAAAGGAATTTCTTATGAAGAAATTAGTGGTCATGAGGTGGAACTGGAATAAGTTCCATCTATACAAACTACAGCTGATGATTTGATAGAACCAGAGGATTCAATAGCCCCCGACGAACCTCAGCCTCTCCGCCGATCTGGTAGGGTTCCTCATCCGCTTAAGAGATACTTCGGTTTTCTCAATGACAGTGGGAGCGAGGATTGCATCATGAGATGATGACCCAACTATTTTCGAGCAGACCATCAAGAGTGGGGACTATGTAAGAATGGCTGGATGTTATGCGATCTAAGATGGAATCTATGTACACCAACAAAGTATAAACTTTGGTTGCTATATCTGAAGGGTAAAACCTCCATCAGGAGCAAGTATATCTTGAGAAGATTACTTGGTGTAGATGGAAAAGTTGAGACTTTCGAAACTAGACATGTTGTAAAAGGTTCTCGTCATCGACCAGGTGTGGATTATAATGAAACCTTTTCTAGTGGCTATGCTTAAAGTCCATCCGGATCCTACTTGCCATTGCTACATACCATAAATTGGGTGTCATGACTGCTTTTCTAAATACTGATTTAGAAGAAAGTGTCTATAAGTACACAGCCAGAGGGCTTCTTAGACAGTGGGAGTAGGGTAAACATGTGCAAGTTGCTTTATAGGTTAAAGCAGGTATCACGGAGTTGGAACATCTGTTTTGATGTGGTAGTCAAAGCGTTTGACTTCATCAAAATGGTAGATGAACCTTGTATATGCAAAAAGTAGTAGAGAGTAAGGTGGTCATCCTCGTATTGTACGTGGATGACATACTCTTGATAGGAAAGAAGTTTCCTATGCTACACTCGGTCAATCTCCTCTTATCACATTAATTCTCCATATAAGATCAAGATGATATCTCCTAAATCCGGGGTTTTGGATCTATGAGATAGATCTAAGTGGATGTTAGGATTCTCACTAGGTGTAATGAGATGGTATCAATAGATCCTGAGGAGAATCACTGGATAGCTTACAGGGTGGTAAGGTCGACTGAATGTCAGTCACATGCATTGTTTTTACCCTCAGTGGAGGGACGGTATGTTGGAAGAGTTCCAAGATAGATACCATGGCAAACTAGACGATAAAGGCTGGATACATCGCTACCAAAGATGCTACCAAAGAGACAGTCTGGGTGTATATTAGTTCAAGAGATGAACTTCGTTCCTACCATTGTGTGACAATAGAGTTGTGGCTTGTGCCTAGGGACCCCTGTCCCATCAGTGACCCGGACATATTCTAAGGCAGTATCACCTGATCATGGAGATGGTTGATCTCCAAGGAGATCGAGGTTAGGAGAATAGACTCAGAGGACAACACGGCGGATCCACTCACAAAGGTTTTTTCCCAAGAGAGACTTTTATAGGATGGTTGAGTATGTGATTCTACAACCACTGCTATATAATGGCCCTAGTGAAAGTGGGAGATTGTTAGTTATATGTATGCCTTAGAGGCCATTATTGTACATATGATATATATTATAGTGGATGCTTGGACATACATAGGGAGGACTTTCTTGCTCGACATGATAGTATGCTATCTGGGTACTCTTTATCTTAACATGTACACTGATTGTCTCTCTGTTATATATTGATAAAACCCTTAGGATGTGTACTTGACTACCTGGATTATGATGCGGATCATACTAGTGGGACAAAGGTAGTCCGTGAGTACATCCTTTAATATCCCTAGTCGTGGGTGTATCGAGACAGGGCATCAATATACCAGAGTAGACTAGCGTATACCTTCTCGACCTATGTAGATGGGTGATGGATGATCCCATATCCATTGGTGTTTGACATCAGAGATGATATACGGATGCTCAGTAGAGACTGGGTACACTGAACGGACTCACCGAGAACTTCTAGATGGTATTATACCTCACGTCAGATGGCAGTTCTCTGGTGACACTGGTACAGGTTAGTCTGTAGACCCGAGATCGTCATAGAGTATTGTGTGAGTCCCACTGTGCTTTGATTTCCACCCTACCACGTTCAAGAGAACGTGCAAAACGGTGGTTTTTGGGTACTGTCCCGAGTCACATGGAGGAAATGAGCGATAGGAGGGAATTTCGTCTTTCCCGGTATTGGGGGTTGATGTTGCGCTGTGCTCGATTGGCCATAACAGGAAGTCCCTGGCCAGGGCTGTTTCTGAGATTTACTGGTAAGTGTTATCAGTAGTTTCTCGACCCGTTATGAGCCTCACAACGGCATGACTTATCAAGCTATTGGGGTCTGACATTTACCACCCCCAGGCGAGATATGCGACATATCTGACGAAGAGACCGGACTGTACGGTTGTGTTACTAATTAGATAAGCAGGAGTATGAGCAGGCTTTCTTGTTGATTTTTTGATCGCTCAATACCCGGGTGGCCGTTATATTTAGCAGACCGCTTGCGGCTTGTGGGTGTTTAATATGATCATCACCTACTGTCGGCGTATTGACAAGTCTTTAGAGTCCTACACAGAGGTTTCATGATTCATGCAAAACGAAGTAGGAGCACATATGTGATATGTGCGGGACCGAGATTAATGCATGTATGTGATACCGCATTCTATTCTCGCGATATGCGATATCGGTCGGTTATATGAGATATAGCCGGGTTATCGGATCAAGTGTTGATTCGATAGGTTATTGCATTAGATATTAGTCGGTTATGTGATATAGCCGGATTATTAAATCAAGTGTTGATTTAATAATTTAATGTATAATTGTATATTTGATATACTAGATTACATTAACTAATATTAGCTCACTTAAACATTTCTTTTTCTCACTTGTGTGCATTAGTGTATATGTGATATATATTAATGTACAACTTTTTGTGTCATGCTTGATGCCACATACTTCATGGGTGTATGAGACTCACACCATACTAATAATAATGTTAAGATTTTATTTATTTAAAGCAAATCAAAATTAGTGGAATTAAGTCACATGGTTGAAGCTTATAGAAGCTTGTGGAACCATTGACCATGTTCACTCTTTTTGTTTTACTTGTAGATATTTATTAATCTAACTATTATTGTTAGCCATAGTTTAATCTCTACATGGGTTAGTGTATGACACTAACTCACCCATGATTGTTATTCTCACCTCATGAGTTCATTCTCTCATTCTTCACTTGATCTTTTTCTTCCTAATGAGAAAAGCTCTAGCTTTTCTCAAGGTGAGAAAATATTGTGAGAAAAATAAAACTAAAGTGAGCTCATTTCATACTTCATCATCCTCTACTATATTAGCCATTTAGTTTAGGGTGTTTGCTTCAGTAATCTACCATTAGTGAAGAGATAGCATGAGCTTGAGTCTCCTCGACGTAGATCATCTTCGGCCTCGAAGACTTCGAGCAAGCTTGTTCATTTCTCCAGGAGAACCCTTTCTAGAGTTCGGGTGTTCATGACTTGCAGCGAAGAGACTACTACACGGAGTATTAGAAGTGAAGGAACGGTCTACAAAGGTTGTATTCCTCATTCACTTAGATGTAAAGTTGTTTACATGTTGTTTCGTCGCATTTTCTAGTAAAGATTCTATGGTTAGGGTTAATTAGAACGGCAAATTTTTGAAATTGACATGGACGATACCTCCCGAAACCCTGCTGCCGCCCTAGGGAACCCAGCAGAAGGAACCCTATAATAAAAGCAAAAGGTAGCCCAGCACAAAGCGAAAAAAAGAAGAAAAGAAGTGCGAACATAAGAGAAAAGATGCTTTTCATTCAAACATTAGAAAAATGTGGATTACAGACTATCGATTACTAAAAATAAATAAAAGACGAGTAAAGCAATGGCTGTTATATCGCCCAAAAGTTCAGAGCGGCAGTAGATTGACCGAGTTATAAGGATGAGTGAAGTCATAAACGGACTTCGACAAAAACTCTAAGGCCTTATCCTCCATCGTCGTGCGCGTCTGTTCGCCTCTAACATTGTAGACAAGATCGTCCGCTGTTGGAAGATTACATGCAGATGGGCGGTTGCACGATCCCTCAACCCTTTGGAGATAAACCCTATTAGGAAAACTAAATAAACCTTATCTGCGGCTTGGTCAAGAGCAGGGAGGGGCATTACATCCATAACCACAGGAATGGAATTATAGATGTATTGAAATATTAGCTAGTGCAGAATGGAGCATCAATGAAACTTTCGCCCACCATGAGCCTCATAACGACGAAGCACGTCTTCACATTGAACGTCGGTGAAAGCCGACTCGTAAAAGTGGATGTCAGTATGGGAAATAATCTCCCTGATTGAATACAGACGGCTGCCCTTTCCCAACGTATTTCTTTAGACAAAAACTCCATTTTTTCCTTTTTCCGGATGGTAAATATTTATCAGAACATGGAGTGTGAATCAAACCCATGTTTAAATTGAAACTGAGATACCGATGCAAGTTCTTCCCTTCTGAATCAGATAGATTCATATCTAAAAAAGGCTGACAATAAGTTCTTTCAAAATTAACCATTTGTTCCTCTCTTAGAGGTGTTGCAGAAATGTTCCCAATTTCCACTTGCAAAAATGTTCCCTATTTCCACTCGAGAGATCCTAAGGAAACGAATTTCGTTTCCACTAAGTGCTAACAATTTAATAACTATCTTTGTAGCTCCAGAATATTTCAGTTTATGTTCCTACCTATTATCTAGATATACCAAGAGAGATGTACGGTCTAATGAGGCTACTATGAAATATTTACTCATAGATGGGGCAAGTAGGTTCTACTCTGTCAACGGGGAAGACAAGAGATGCTGTTTAGATAGCAAAAGCGGCTGTGGCCTGCTCCACTGAAGCTCATAGGCCTTGATGCCTTTACTAGCTGGCCCGACTAAGTTAACCATGACACCTAAAAGAAAAAAAAACTAGAAAAGCGTCAGTCTGCTAAAAGGGCAGAATAAGAATATCCAACTTCAAAGCTAAAGGATAAAATTGATTGATTAAGCCAAATTTAAGTGACTTGCTTGAAATTAAGGAAAATTTTAAAATTATCATAAGTTAAGTTAAGTGCGCAACCCAAAGGGTGTGCAAGCTAATGTTAAGTCAAGTGCGCATCCCAAAGGATGCACAAGCTCAATCAAATGCGGAAAGGCAGAGGTGCGCATGCACACTTACCAAATTAATAAAGAAGTAAGGGCTTCTAAAAAAAAGCAAGGCTTTAGAAAGAGTACAACTCTAAAAGGAAATGAAGATGATGACATCTATTTATACAAATCTAATGGATCGCAGCTTGATATTTGGTTGCCACCTTGAAAACATGTGAAGGCACAAGTGTGCACCTATTAATAAATCAATAGGTGCGCATATAGCTAAAGTCCAACTCCGACAGGTGCGCATATCAATACAAGATAGAGCGACACGTGCAATGCATGTGTGCACTACCTTGAAGTGCGCAACTGTCCAAATAAAGAAGTAAAATCTTCTTTGTTGAAACCAATCGAAACAAATTGATACGAGCGCATGCACTGGGGTCGATCCAACGATGCGCGCTTGCCCCATAATTGATCTAAATTAATCTAATCCAAATTAAATCTAAACAAATCAAATTAAATAGAAATAAAATCAAAACTGGCATAATTTGTTAGTAACAAACCCTAGTTTTTACTCTTCTATAAATAGGAGCCGCATATGAAAAAATCTCTGAGAGACGAACCCCCATAAGCTCAAGAAAATATTTTTCTTCAACCTCAAACAATGCAAAAATATGAAAGAAGAAAATATTTGTCATCTTCCATAAAACTTTTGCTTTAATATAGAAGCCATTGCTTCTTCTTCTAATCCATTAATTTACAAACAAAAGATCAAAAGTTCTTAAGAAAAAGAAACCATCATGGGTGCTTCTGTGTCATGAAAAACTGAAGCTTTTACTTCCTGAAAAATAAAAGAAGAAGAAAAATAAAGGACAGAAGCAATTGATTCTTATGAAAGCTTTTGCTTTCTGATTTAAATAAGTACGCACCCAAATCGAGTGCGCACTTAATAAAAAAATCGTCTATGGGAAAATAAAGTCCTTGAAGATATGCACATCACGTGATACGCACATGTGCACATTTGTTGAATGCTGCCTATGAAGGCATGTGCGTCACGTGATATACACATGTGCGCACTTGATATATATTGACCATGGATGTGTGAGCGGCACGTGACATGCACGTTTACGCAAATAAAAGATGCTGACTTAAATACATGCGCACATATAATTTTGAAATGATAATAAATGTGAGCCACGTGATATGCACGTGCGCAACACCATGACTTGAAACAAGTGCGTAACCATGTGCAACGCACGTGTGCACTCTTTTCAGATGAAACAAACTTGTATGTGCGTCTCATACGCACTTGCGCATTTGAACAACAAGATTTTGCTTGGCTACTTAGTTAAATTAAACTAAGTAATGAAACTTTTGCTTCTCATATATGACCAAAATATTATTAAATCTAAGTCGATCTTAGTCTCAAAGACGACTAACGGTTCTTAGTCCATATTTGTTGAGTTGATCTTAGTTCAAAATAGGTTTAACGGTCTTTAACCATATTCCTGAATTGATCTTAGTCTCAAAGACGACTAATGACCTTCAGATGACATATTCCGAACTGATGGATTTCATATGAGATACACGTCCTAAATTTTGATCCCAAATCTGATATATACAAATTTGGACTAATCTGTGCCCTATGGACGACGACAAAACTAGTCTCCGTACACAATCCAAGAGCAACCCCCATATAAACAAGCATAACACGACACGAAATGATATACCTGAAGTAGGTGAAAGTTGTCATCGCAATGCGATAGCGCAATTAATTGCAGGGGCTTGCGCCTGCAGGGAAGAGCGTCCTCACAATTAAAAAGCCCTCCCATACGAATGAAAATCTGATAAATCATGCTATATCGGTCGAATCCATCCAAAACTCCAATATACGGTGCCATAAATTAACTTGGTATCTTCGGAGAAGTGGATGGATATGTTCTAAATAGCATCTGCCCCCGTATTCAGGCAAGACATCCTTCCGACGTCTCAGACCCGTCTCCGGCGGTAAACACCATCCTGATTAGATAAATTAATAAACCAATCTAATTTTGATAGAGTGCACGCTGAGTGTTTCCTTTCTCTCTTTCTGCTTTGCGACCATGACTAACCTTAAATTAAAACTCGTAAACCAAGTTAACTGAACCTTTTTACCATCTGCCTTTGGAATGTCATGATTCACGACAAAGTCGCGTATATACCTGTTGCTTCTACTTCCCTTTTGCCTTCTCCAGAACACTTCGTATCATTATGAAAATCCATATTGTTTGGAAAGTCTATCTCGTATAGTTACATACGAACTCAAAAAAGATTATTTTAGTCCGAAGATGGTCACAGGTTCTGGAGAAATTGAATTGTATAATTCTGTTGTCTCTTCTCTTTACTTTCTCTCGAGTTGAGAGCTCCTTTTATTAGGAGTGTACACCTGTTACATTTGTTGGATAGTCTTCTTCCAAATCTTAGGCCGGTACTGAAAGATAGGGAAGGAAGAAAACCAACTAGCCTAAGTATGGTGTACAGAATGTAAGATGTAAAAACATATAAAAGGGTTGAAGTGGGGCCAAAGAAAATTACAACTAGTGTCATGAATCTGGGCAATGGAAGAGATATTACTAGGAATATCCGGTCATCCCCTTGAAACATTTTTTATGTTTCAGATTTTCTATGTTGTAATTGAAAACTGTTTCCCAATTAATTCTGACTCCTGAGTATATGTGTACCAATTTAGAATCTCATATCTATAGGGCGTTACAGATGCTGAGAAAGAGTAGAACATTGGGAAATGGGTGATTTGATCCTCAATATCGGAATTCGTAGCAATTGATGCTATTGGGGAAATCGCATGGTTTTGCTTAACGGCAAACTTTTGGTTTTGAATAATCGTTGTTATACACCAATTTTTTTAAATGATATATTTGTATTTTTATTTAATAAAATGAGATATAAATTTTGAATATGTTTTGAACCTTTAAATTTATCAATTGAAGATAAGCTAAACTGCATTGAATAACAGTGTAGACGTTCTTAACCAAAATACATTTCTCAACTTACAACACACGGAATTTGAGTTATTGAACTCTTTGGACTTATACATGATAATGTATATTTTCCGGTGTCCTTTAGGATAAGTGGTTGGTACTCTTACTTCATTCCATTTTATTTATGAGTTCTCTGATTTTAAACACACATTTATTGAAATGCAAGGTCCAAAGATTTTGAGAAGTTCATAGGGTATTAGAGTAAAGTAGATCACTAAACATTGGAAGTATCAAGATTCTTCGAAATGATAAAAAATATAGATACTTATGCTAGGTATTCCATCATAGTAGTATTGAGAATTTAATTCTCTTACAGGTTAATCATTCATGGGTGCGCTCCTTGATGAGTAACGCTGTATAGTATTCTTCCATTTAGGTGATATGCACTAGACACAGTTGCATACCATTTAAAACTGATTCCATCAAACTTAGTGCCTTTTGATTCTATATGGATATAGAATGGCAGTATATCTTGATGATATTAAGATATGGAGTTATCCGGTTTTTGTTTAAAAGCGTAATCCGGACAAACTCAAGGCACGCTTCAATAATTGCAATTTGTGGGTTATCCCAAGTGTTCGCAAGGGTTTAATTTCTACCATTTTCAAGATCAATAGTTACATTGTTCTTGACTCATTACCTTTTTATAAAGAGGACTTTCTTGCAAAAAAAAATTAGTGGGAGTATGGTGAAGCTGGAAGTGATTTCAGAACCACAAACGATTACTGAAAATTTAGTAGAACTTGAGAATTCAATTAGACTTGACAAACCATAGCCACTCCGAAGATTTTAGTAGGTGGTATCAGCCACCTGAAAGATACTTCGGTATTCTCGTAGACGGTGATAGAGAGGTCATTATCATCGTGATGATGACCCTATTAGTTATCAGTAGGTCAGATGATGTGGTAACTTCTAAGCGATCAGATGCAAGATATCCAAGTTGGACTCCACGCACTCCGGCAAATTATGAACTTTTGACTTTGCCGGATGCTCCCAAAGGGGTAAAACCCATTACGAGTAAATAGATCTTTTCGAGATCGGTGTAGGTGGAAAGGTGGTAACCTAATAAGGACGGACTTATAGTAAAGGTTTTTTCATCAAATGCCCGGTATGGATTGTGATGAACCTTTTATTTTAATGTCTGAGCTGAAGTCCATACGGATATGACTTACCACTGCTGCTATTCATGACTAAGAGATCTGATAGGAGGATAACTATAACGTCTTTCTAAATGAGAATTTAGAAGTGCACGTGTATATGATTCTATTAGAAGGTTATCGTAATCAGTTGGAGCAGCGGAAGGTGTGCAAGATATTTATGTCTATTTATAGACTAAAGCGGGCATAGCGAAGATGGATCATTTGTTTTGATGTAAAAGTCAAGGTGTTTGACTTCATCAAAATAATAGATGAACCTGATAAGAAAGATATAGGGAGTAGTATCATATAATATTTGGACGACATACTCCTGATAGGAAGTGACATTCCTATACTATATTCAGTCAAATTTTGGTTGTCATAAATGTTTCTTATTATAAGATATGGATACTGTATCAAGAATTCTGGTGACTAAGTCTATGTCGATAGATCTAGATTTGGGAAGTGTTTCAATCCGGGTATTTGGACACCATTCTAAAAGGGTTTAGAATGGACGACTCCTAGCGCAGTAGTTATACCCGCATGTGATGGAGTCATACTCTCTAAAAAGATTTCTTCCAGATTGAGGAGGAAAGGGACTCGCATGAATGAAATTTCAATTGCTTTGGCAATTTAGGTTAATCATGTGATTTCATGTACCAGACCAGATATTGCTTTTGCACTTGCTGTAGTAAGCAGATATTAATCCAATCCTAGAGAAACAAAGGGAAGCAGTGAAGAACATATGAGGATGTTCTTGGTGTGTAGTAACGGCAGCATCCTATGGGAGGCGGTTACCGATTATAGCTTCTAAGGTGACCTGGATGACAGAGTGACTGTCAGAGTTATAAGTTTAGCATCTTCTTAGGGGCAATATGTTGGAAAGGGCTCCTAGCAGAATACCGAGATAGACATGGTGCAGAATACTGATTATGATTAGCGGAAGACACATCCCAAGAAATTTATTGGATAAAATTGTTCATTTATGAACTTGGTCCCATTAAGTATCCAGACAAATTCTAAGGCAGGGTGTCGCTCAGTTCAGGAGATAGTTGGTCTCCGCAAAGTTGAGATATAGAGAGATAAAGTTGGAAACATTGTAGCGGTCCACTCACTGAGGCTATTTCTTGAACACGGAAGTTTCTCAAAAAAGCTTTGCGAAACTGTTAATAGAGAAGTTGGGTATTTGGTAACACACGAGATGTGGATATGCGATACCGCAATAATTGGCCTTAAATGCAAGTGGGAGATTGTTAGCTATAGTGCCCTCAAGGTAATTATTGTAATTGCAGGTAGGCGATTATGATAATTGAAGGAGGAGCTATACAGGTAGAACAGTTTTACTCGAGATGATAGTATACCATCTGATTTGTCTTTATCATTGATGTGTACACGTTTTACTTGCTCTTACGTGTCGCTAATATATAATGATAAATCCCGTAGGATTCTTGCTTGACTACCAAAATTATGATAGTGCATCACGTCCCGCTTCCCAAAGGAGCGGTAACGGCATATGACAAGCCCGTGACGTATTTATTCCGAGAAGGTCATTTTTCGAAACAAATACGCTAAACGTATATAAGCAATATAAAATGAAAAGAAAAGATATGATAATGAAAATCGAACTTTATATATTTATATTCCCAACTTTCACAAATTTCAAACTGAATACATGATGTCTGAAAACAAAGATGCATAAAAGAAAGTGCCTAAACAGGTAGCATACATGAAGTAAAAGCTAAAAAGAAAGAACTAGTAGTCGGTCTGCTCCGCAAGCTAAGAGTAATCCTTCTGACTCGGCTCGGTCTCCTCAATCTCTAGATTATCTGACGAACATTCTAAAGAAACAAAAAAATGGGTGGAATGCCCGTCAGCGAACTTGCGCTCGATAAGTCCCCAAGAAAGATGGGATGTAAATGTATATAAATGAATATGCAAGGTGACATATGATATAGTATGAATGGAAATAAAACATGAACAAATATAATATGGTAATATTAATGACAACTATGTAAGTATGGTAATATAACATGAGTATAGTAAATAAGTATAGCATGACCGTGTAGTGTAGGTATAGTGAACATGAAGTGAATGTAAGTGTCCTAAAAGGTCTCTAAAAGGGTAAAAACTACTAATGTGAGTTCAAGTGTGAATGTCAACCAATCTCAAGAGTATTCTCGAATCCAAGACTATCGTCTAGGGTAAGGAATCACGGGCCCAAAATAACGGGACTTCAATTGTTATTGAAGTATTCCAAACCCAACAGGCTATCATCCAGGGGCTTGGAAATATGGGTCCTCATTCATGAATTCGTGATTTGTACCGTTTCAACCCGGTACCACAGCAACATGATTTGTACCTTTTCAGTCAGATACCACAGCAATATGATTTGTATTAATGGGACTCATGAGATTCCATTGGATTCATACTCAAACTACCCCAACACCCCGTGTATATTAGTCTATGATTAATGTTACGGGTTTTGATTGAATCCATGAATACAAAAGATGATATATGATATCACGTTTTCAAGATCGAGTTCATGTAGTCATGTAAAGTGCAAGTCATGCCAATTGTATTCATGGTTCGAGTCAAGTTGGTTCAAATATACATACTGGGTTCAAGTATTCATGATTGAGTCATGTCAAGATTAAGTCAATTCTAGCATATAATGGTTTAATCATAAGTCATATAAATAAAAAAAATAAGCAATCATAGAACATGATATGAGATAAGTATACAAGTAACATCCAAAAAAATGTTATAAATATGTGATATGTACAACTAGTTAATCAAGTCATTTGAAATCAGAATATAAACGAAAATATATCCTTAAGTGTTATGCACACGTGAGTTTCAGTCTCGCCTAAATATGACTACCAGTTTCGGAGATATACATGTTTTTGTATCGTCGCGCAAAACAGATCAGAATCTGTTCAGTACCGTCACACATTTTTAAAACACAGTTTGAGTTAATTTCTATCGGATTTCAGGTTACAAAAATTATTAGAAAATTGTAGGTCTTTTGGAGTACTTATCCAAAACACTAAGATTCACACGATTTGGATTTCTGAAACTCTAGTTATGATCGTTTTAATATTAGCGTTTAAAAGAGAAATTCAGATTTCTGGACAGCAGCTATATGTTATATTGCAAAGCCTATATCGAGTTGTTTCATGCGTTTCTAAGTAATATATATATATAGGAATTTATAGTTCTATCAATTATCCATCTACACATCTAAAGTTTGTCATGAACGGATATCGGGAGTTCGAGTTATGTCCTATTTAAAAACAATGTGCGAATCAGGACAGATTCTGTCTGGATTCGTCGCTTAATATTGTAACGCGGTTTTCTAAATTTTACGTCGATTTTCAGTAAAAACTTAAAACAAAGAAAATCTAGATCTTTCGATGTAGATGTTCAAAACAACTAAAAACACTTAATTTAGATCAACAATTATAAATTTATGGTCTCTCGAAGAAGACTCTTATTGGCAGTTTTCTGATTTTAGAAACAGTGAATAAAAAAACAATGAAAATTCTAAACCGTTATTCGGTTTGATATGAAAATTTTTACTGTAAATCTGAAATTCTATCTATTATTTATCCTAATTTTTCTAGGATTTCCAGATGTGAAAATTAATTTTTAAAAATTATTTTAAGGACAAAAGTTATCTAGGACCGTATTTAAAGGTGACTAAACTACTGGATTTATTTGCAGCTTCGTTTTTCTTTTTTATATAAAAAAATTAATAAATTATAAAATAAACGGCACATGTAATACATACTTCAAATTGGATCCCCAAATATCAATATATGGATCATGAATTTCGACGTCCTGTACCAGGAAAGTCGTAATTTCAAGAGAGCTTATGTAAACTTGTGTTATCATGCATTGTTTATTTATATTCAATCTATGATATTCTTAGTTAACTTAAAAGTAAATTTATGACATGGAGGCATTTTTATTAGGCAAAATAGAAGGAGTGATAAACTAATATATTTAATAGAGAAAAAATATATAGGGATACCCAAAAACAAATAAATATAGTATTTTTATATAAAGAATAATTATATGAAGGTATATGAATTTTGATGTCGTTACATGGTGATCACATACGTGGGAGCTGGGTAGTCCAAAAGCACATACTTAAATGTTCCTAGTCGTGGGAGTATCAAGACTGGGCATCGATATTCCAGAATAAACTAATGTATACTTTCTAGGCGCTAACGAGAGGTGGTAGCCGGTCTCATAAGCCATTGGTGTTATGGCACCTAAGATCATATACAGGTGCTCACTGGAGGTGAGTACACTGAACGGACTCGCCGAGAAATTTTAGATGGTATTATACCCATCGTTAGATATTAGTTCTCTGGTGACATGAGTATATGATAATTTTTTTGTCTGAGATCATCATTTTTCTCGTGTGAGTTTCCACTGTACTTTGATTACTACCACGGTTCAAAAGATTCGTGCAAACAGATTTTAGTTGGGTAAATTCCCGAACCATATGGGGGCAGTGAGCAATTGTCATGGATTCGTCTCTCCCGGTATAAGGAGTCGATGTCGCGCTGTGTTCGGTTGACCATCACCATAAATCTCTAGTCATGGTGGATAAGATTTACTGATAGTAGATCTGTAGTTTCTCGGTGGGTGATGAGCTTGATACCGGCACGACTTATCGGGTTATTAAGGGTCTGATGTTTACCACCCCTTAGATCCGGCATGCGACACTCTCAGACGAAGAGACCGGACTGTATGTATATTTTCACTTAGAGGCTCAGTAGGGTGCGGATGGACTTGATTGTCAACCTCCCTTTCGACATATACATGGGTAGCCGTTACATACAGCTAGTGCCGCTGACGTACTTGTGGTTATGCTTTTGATCCAGCAACTCACTTCCAGCGTATTGTCGAGTTTTTATAGTCCCACACAGAGGGTTTTCCCGGTTCAGTCGATATGATGTAGAGGTCGTATGTTGATACATGCAGGATCCGATTAAATACGTATACTGGTTATATGGACTCTAATCGGACATTTGATAATACCAGCCGGCTTAAGATTAAACCGGATTATTATATCAAGTATTGATTTAATAATTTTTTAATATATATATATATATATATATATATATATATATATATATATATATATATATTGATATATTTATTCTTGTATTATGTTCACTATTCATTTTCTCTTTCTTGGCTATTCGTATTTTTATATGGGTACGCGTATATATATTTCAATATATATACCGGGGTCGTATTTGTATTTATACAAATACTTGTAGAAGGGGACACCTCATTATTTGATTTTATCTTTTAGAAAAGAAAAGAAATGAGGTGGAGGCGGAGGCATGATAGAGAGCATCGAGATTGAGAGAAATGAGCACTATATTTTATTGTAAACTGCATTTGGGTAAAAACATTGTTGTATGACTCATTTTCTATTATGATGGATTCATTCTCTCATGCACTCTCTCTCCTCTCTTCTCTCTTGAGACCTAGCTCTCTTAGGTTATGATTTTGAGAGATTGTGATTGATATAATTCCTATATTTCTCACACTCTATTCCTAGCAAATTTAGATGGTGAGTTGCTTTCTCAAAATTCGTTTTGGAGCGAAACTGGAGCTTGGATTGGTTTCTCTCAGATGGATCATCTTCTGTAAGGACGATCGACTCTTAAACTCGTTCCCGACGGCCTACGGAGCTTGGAGGGGTCTTCCACGATTGGATGAACACGCTACAAAGGTTATATGCTCGCAAACTTGTAGCTAGATATCTTGTTTAGTTTGCTAGTTTAATGTTTGGATCGATTTCTAGGGTTGCGGATCCTCGCGCTCGCACGAATTTTTGTTCGCAAATTCCGCTTCCGCTACGCGAGCGCCAGAAACCCAACGGTTTTTTCGTAAAGGTAAAAAAATAGCGGTTTTGATGCCAAGATCATGAGTTATGTGTTTTCAACACCTATTTTTAGTATGTTCATACCTGTTCAGGTCCAAATGACACAAATATTCTTCAGAATTTGCCCATCATACTACATGGCCCCTTTCATCATGTCCTATAAATTGCATCAAAATAAGCCGTATAGTGTCAAATTCATTCTTTCATAAATATTCTTGGGCAACTTGCAAGTATTGTTTTTTCCCTCCATGAGTTTATTAATATTTTTTTCTCGTTTTTAAGTTTAAGTAAGGATTGATTAGCTAAAATAGCACACATTAATTGTAAAGTAAAATGGCTTTAATCAAACACCTTCTAGATTTAAAGTCGCATAGATCAAGCAACATGACAACCACCTTTTTAAATCCACACCTTCATTTCCCACCCCACAAAGACTCAAAGCTCTTCTATTGTTTCTTCCTTTTTCCTTTTTTCAGCATAGCAATCATTATTCAAGTTCACCTTCATCAATCGTTGAAGTCAGAACAAGAAACGAAACTCCTTTTTGAAACCCTTTAATTATTTGATTTGAAGGCAACAACAACGACAATCAATATTAATTAAGGCTCCATCTCTGTTATAATCTATTTAAATGCATGCCTAATGAAGTTTGATATGATCTAACAATGATTGAATGCTGCCATTCTGCTTAGTTGGACGACTGTTTAATTACTTCTTTTATAAACTGGTATAAATATATGCATGTTACGTTGAATTTGAATTTGTGTATGGCTTTAATTAATATGCATCCATATCATTTTAATTAATTTTTTTTTTGTCATGATACTGGAATTTGGAAGTTCTAAGAAAGTTTAAGAAATATAATCTAATATGCAAATATAAATCTTCTCCTCCATAACAATATTATAAGCTGCAAATTGTTGTTGGGAGAAAGTTGGGTGCTAATTAAGCTCTTGAGAGGTCCTTTTAACTAGAGGGGTCTCCTTTTAGAGAGAGAGAGAGAGAGGGAGAGGGAGAGGGAGGGCCCACATGTTCCCCATGGTCCACTTGATCTCACAAATGCCTTGCGTAATGCTGTCTCTTTCTCACTTTAGATACTTGTATCTCACATGTTTGTCGCATTCCTATTATTTTAATTTTCTTTTTCTTTCCATCTTGTTTTTAATGTGTCATGGTGTACGATTAAAAGATTATTGTAATACCGCTGTGCAATTAACCAAAATTCATATAATAGATTTACGAGACGTTCCATTATCACTGCTTAATATAAGATCGAGACCTGACCTTACTGTCTGCATAGGTGGAAAGAAAAACATGTATGTTTCAATTCTTTTCCTGGTTTAGAAGTTTTGGAACTTTGCCAAACCAAAATGATATCTAAGCTGTGTAAAAAGAGGATTATAAAAAAAATTTTAATAAAGCACAATAAATGTAATTCCTAAATGATGCTCTAATGTCAGAAAATAAAATATCTTCATGTAAGGGTACATGATTCTCTAGTTATCTCTTCTCTGTAGTTATACGGCAAAAAGAAAGAAGGGTCGTTTAATTTTAAAATTGACTGACAACGTGGTTTCTTTTTTTTTTCCCCATAAAAATAGTTTTTCTACCGCAATTTGTCTATCCAAAAGACAAACACCATGAGCTCATCTGTTTGACGCTATTACCTAGATGTTGTGGGTCCTACTATTTTGTTACCTGGGTAAACTTTTGGGTAACCAAATTGAGAGTAGGAAAAGTATTGCTCTTTTTTTTTATAAAGAAATCAAACAAAAACCACATTTGTTTTATATGCAATTCAAGTAATTAAATTGTCACATCATTATTATTTTACAAATACGAGACGCGTGATTAAATTAATAAAGAAATTTACCATAAAATTCTCTATAATTATGGCGATGCACATGCCAAAAACTCTAGGTATAGATAGATTTAGTTCTGCTACCAAGATTAGAAACAAGGAACCCATCATTTTATTATAGAGCATTTTACAGAACAGCCTCTTCATACTTCACTAATTAATAAAATGCCCCATCATACTTTATATTTACTTAAAAGTCCCTTCATACACTCTTCATACTTCACTAATTAATAAAAAAAAAAACCATCATACTTCATATTTATTTAAAACTCCCCTCATACATTTAAACTGCATTAAAAAAAACCTTCACTAGTTTTCCATAAAAATTTAGTCCGGTTAGGAAGATAGAGATGGAGTTTATGCTTGAACGATTCTCTTGCCTTCTAGATATTTAGGTAGTTCTTTCTCCCATAAAAAAAACCCAAATATTTAATTAAAAATTATGATTTAGCGCAACTAAAGAATCGGTCTCCTTTCAAATGAGATGCCCACGAACTAGAATCTTGCAATTGAAGAGACAATGACACTCGACAAGCACATTACTGGAGAAGTGTGAAAGATGAGCCGGTTTTCCTGATCAAGTCGAGAGAATTTTTTTTTCAAAACTATAATCCTAAAGTCAATTTAGAGGAAAAATTAGGAATTTAGGAAAAAGAAGAGTGGTTGTGAAGCTTTAAAATCCTAACTCGATACACATCATTAGCCTTTTAACGGAGTAATGGAAGATGCCAAAAAATTCTCTTTTCGGTTTGGTAGGGCCTTTTTAGTACGACTTAAATGTATAAGGGGCCTTTTAAATAAATAAGAAGTATGAAAGACTTTTTAGGAATTAGCAAAGTATGAGCGGGCTTTTTCGTAAAAAAAAACCCGCTATTATAATAATATCCGTCTCAATTTATAAAACTCATAACTAATATCTAATAAGGTAGCCGATCCGTTCGGTCTCATTTCTTATTTTGAGGTATACTTTTCAAACACACACGTGATCCACACATCTTAGATGTGTTATGTATTAAATTTTAGGAGATTTGAAGATCTCTAACTAATCCATCAATAGACTAAAAATCGACGTCATTCGATACATGAAAAACAATATCATTTTATGTATATGTTAGAGATCTCCAAATCTAATGAAACTTTATACATAATCTATCTAATACAATTAGATCAAAGCGATCGATATGGATCAATGAAAAACACAGGAGTTCTGTGTTTAAAAGTTTGGCCTCAAAATAAAAAATGAAACCGGCATGATAGGATGATCTACTTATGTAATAATCACAACAATTTAGCTGAAACGCAAGTAAGGCCTAATTTTTAATAATAAACAACCCAAACACATGCATCACAAGCCAGGGTCCCCACAAGCCACCACAATAACCAACCAAACCTTAAAAAACAATCACAACAATGTTCAATAAAAATTATAACAAAAACAAAAATTTTGATGGAAAAAAACCCTAAAGGCATGTAAAGAGCGGAAAATTCTACGGTATATCGTCCTTATATGCCGGATCATGAGAGAGAAAGAAATAAAAACACGGACCCCACCAAGCAGCCCGAAGGGTATCCGAAATTTTCCGTCTCTTTTCTTTCCTACCCTGATGTAATACATCCGGCATAAAGAATAATTTCTTGCACAGAACCGGCACATCCTTACAAATAAGGATTTCTTGGGACAAAACAGAGTTTGCTGAGCCTGCATCTTCTGCTTCACAATCATCCAAATGTCTTCCCCTCCCCCTCTCCCCTCAAACCCTCCACCCTCCCCCTATAAATCTCCTCCACCCTCAACCAAACTCATCATCATGGCTCCACAATCAAAATGGGAGACCTTCAGTCCCGACGACGACGAAGAAAACCAAAAGAAAGACCACAATACCCCTACTCAAGGACCGGAGGACTTCGAGTTCCGGACGTGCGGGAACAGGCTTCTACTCAAGCCCTCCTCCGACGACACGTGCGTCCCCGCCGATGACATCTTCTACCGAGGACATTTGCTTCCTCTGCAGGCATCACAAAGCTCGAAAAGTTTACGCAGCGCCCCTAGCCTCAGCAGTTCGACCTGCAGTAGCAGGTCTATTAGCAGGAGTCACTCCTCTAGCAGTGGTAATTCAAGCGGTTGCGTCGACGGTCCGAGACTGTCCGTCTCTAACAAGTTCTATGCACACCCTAGCCCGAGCCCGCAGGTCCGGACCAGCGTATTGGGACGGAGAAGCACAGGCTCGGCCCCATCCGGCTGGGCGGTCTTCCGGCTAGGGGTGGCGAAGGCGCCGGAAATCGAGCTCAACGACCTGCGGTCGCGGCAGCTGAGGTCCAACGAGACTAAATGTGGGCCGGCTAAAGTGAAGAAGCCCGTATCCGTGTTCGGGTTCGGATGTAAATGCGACGATGTTACGGAGCCCGTTAAGATGAATTCGACCCGGCCGTTGATTCCGTAGGGTAGGAAAGAAGTCATGTCTGAAAGTAGTAGGATGTTTGAATGGTTAGAGGAGCTCTCAATTGTGTGAATTGGTGATCATTGTGATGCTTCTTTTTTCTTTTCTTCTTTTTTTGGTTTTTACTTTATTGTGTTTTGGTAACTTCTTTTTTAAAATTTCTAATTTCTTCTTTTTGTTTGTTGTTCTTGAGGTTTTGGTGAGAGTGGTCATGCTTTTTGAAAAGCTTTGAATTCGAATTTTTTTTCCTGACATGCTTTCATTCGGCATGCAACATGTTGTTAGTTGGTGTCATGATACAAGTGTGAATCTTTTTATAGAAAGGAGAAAGTGGTGGTGGTTGGTGGTGGAATTTGAATGTGTCCAGCTCTAATTACAAATGTAAAGAAAATTTGGCAATTGGTTAGACTTTGGCATTGTCTCAATGATTCCTTATCTTTTGTTTTTAACAATTTATTACTGTGCATGAATTATAGAGATTGTTTTGATCAAATTTAGTTTATTTTTCCAACTGAATTTGCCTCACAACCATAACAATAATTGCATCTTTTTTTGTTGTGGTTGCAAAGATTTAATTTGCTAATTATGCAACAATGCAAACATAAGAAATTGAGCATGCATAAATAAGCTAAAATATTTATCTCTACTGGCCAAAGGAAGAAGGCCATTTAATTTTGAACTTGATGGATGGTGTGGGTGCTTATTTATTTAGAGAAATCATACAAAATAACACCATTTTTATATGTGCAATACACGTAATTAATGCTATTTTATTAATATTTTACAAGTGTGATATCTATAATTAAATTGTCACGTCATTATTAATTTTTCAAGTGTGATGCATGTAGTTAAATAAATTAAGAAATTTATCATAATATTTTTTTTGTAATGATATGCAACATCGCAGGTACCAAAAACCCTAGTTAATAAATATAGCTACATTTTCAGGAATAAAAATGCCTCACAAAATAATTCTAGACTTCAATATGATCACCACAAGGTTCAATTTTGTTTCTAAAAAACAACAATGGACCAACATGCAACCATTAATTTTCATATATAAACTTCCATTTGAATAAATCATATAATAAGACACACTACAAAAGAACCAAAACTATATATATAACAATGGACCAACATGCAAATCATTAAATTTCATATATAAACTTCCATTTGAATAAATCATAAAATAAGACACCCAAAAGAACCAAATAAGACACCCAAAAGAACCAAATATCTCTCTCTCTCTCTCTCTCTCTCTCTGTCTCGGTATAATGAAAGAAAGATGCCATAGGAGGAGGAAATTTCCTCCTATGGCGTCGAAAAAGTACGTCCTCCGTCATGTTTTCCGACGATCAGTACCCATCATCTTCATCTTTATCATCTAAGATATGGGTACACCAAATTTCTTATGATTCTACAACTTTTTCACCGTTGAATTAGCGGGTTCAAAATTAACGGTTTATCGACAATAGAACTTTTTACATTGCTAATTCAACGGTGAAAAGGTTATAGAATCACATGAAATTTGGAGTACCCATATCTTAGATGATAACGATAAAGATGATGGATTCTGATGGGGCTCCTTTTCGGGCCTCCGTCATATACTGTTTTCCATTGATCTCGAGGTAAACTGGGTCGCTTGTCCTTTGTGACGTGTGGGTCTCAATGGGTTTTGTGAGGACAAGGTGGGATGAGAGGGTTGCCGCCGTGTACCTGCAAAGAAGTCCGGGGGTGGTTTGGTACCACCGATGACCCTCCGACGCTCAAGTTAGTGACAATATCCGAGCAGAGTAATGGCTAAGTAGAGGAAAAATGGCTTATCTGTGATGGGGGTTTATATAGTGGCAGCAGCACGCAGCGGCAGGCGCGAGAATCTCGCCGGCAGTTACGCCCCCGACGTTACGCCTGCGTGATAAGCGGATCGCCCGTTTATGGCGATTGCAAGGGCGTGGAACGTGGGATGTCGCTGGCGGAGAATCTGCGCATGGCAAGATTCACGGAGTGGCGGTTACGCCTGCGAGTAGTGGAGTTGGTTGGTCGGAGGGACCGAGGAAGATTGCATCGGCGGGCGAGCTCGGGAAAGAGCGGGAGGGCCGAGGCATCTTGGTCTTGTGGCAGCTCGGGGTGAGCTGAGTGGCCGAGGAGGCTGATTTTCAGAGGGCCCCGAGGCGGGCCAGTCTGCGCTTGCAAGACGAGCTCCGGGCGGCCTCGTCGGTCCCTGCGGGTCCTTTCCTCTGAGCTCTGGGACACGTCATCTGCCACGTGTCCTGATCTTGAAGATCGCCTATATAGAGTATTATCATTAGCCCCCCACTCTTGTCCCGACCAGGTCGTGGTCGGGTCAGGAGTGGACTGCTGGGCCTCCTGGGGCAAGATCCTTTATCGGGGCTAATCCTCGGGTCATCGTTCGGCTTTTTCGCCAGCGAATCAAGACGAGATCTTTGCATTTAAGGAGGGTGCGCCGGTTCGTGTACTCTGCAGTCGAAGCGACGGTCCACGCGTCGAGCACCAACTGGCTGACGTGACATGCGCAGGTCTGCGATGTCCGACGGGACGCGGTCAATCGCTGGGCCGCCACGTGGAGCGATCGGAGCCGCTGGGCGCAAGGAGCCGTTTAGGCGGGAGATGATGGGCGCTATTGGATGAGGCCGTACGCGGCGATAAATTTGGGAGGGGCCCGCCCTAGGGCCCTTACTCTCCATTTTTTACCTCCCTCAGGCCCCAGCTGCTCGGCGCTCGTCTCCCCTCTTCCACTTCAGCCCCAGAAGAACCTCTTTTCAAAGGTTAGATGTCTTCCTCATCTGTAGAATCAGTAGACGTTGTAGGGGTAGATGTTAGGACTCCTTTAGTCGTGTCCGAGTCTCCTCGCGGGGCAGGGGCCGGTCCCTCCCCCCGGGGCCGTGAGGCTGGGGCCGCCTCCAAGGAGGAGGTGGCAGACATGGCCCCCAGCATCTCGTACTGGGTGAGGCATGAGGATGAGCTGATAAACGCTCGGGCCCGATTCCACATTCCCCCGTGCTACACGCTGCGCTTGGCCAAGGAGGGAGAAAGAGCCGACCAGGTGCGGGGCAGGGAGATTGTCCTGTACTTGGAAGCCTTTTGGGGTGGAATGCACTTGCCCTTCTCTCCTAAGATCATTGCCGTTCTAAACTTCTTTGGTTTGGCCCCCGGCCAGTTAGTACCGAACTCGTGGAGGATTCTCCTCGGGTTTTTGATCCGCCTGAGGCTGCAGGCGATTCCCTTCAGTCTTTCCCTTCTCGATTCCTCCATTGCGTTCAAGAGTCACCTTGGTGGCCGAGCTGGCGACCCCCGCTGGGTGTATTTTGCCTTTAGGAAGCAGCCCGGGGCAGCCGCCGGGGCCGGGGTCGTGGCCTTGCCCTCCTCCATTCATGACTGGAAGAAAAAGTTTTTCTTCGTCTCCCCTCCCGAGGGCGAAGACTAGTCAGTGCCCACCAAGTGGTCAAGGGAGAAATGCCAGCCGGGGAGCCTATCCGATGACCCTGCCGCGGTGAGAGTGTCGTCATGGGAGCCTATCCCCCGACATGACGTTTTGCTGTCCGAGAGGGTCTTCAGCTAGGCCGGGCTTAGCCCCGTCGAGTTCGCTGGTAAGATAGTGTAACAACCGAGCCCAATACTATTAGTTTCTGTTACCGTATGACTGGTGTATGGTATTATTTCACTGATCCTATTTGACTGTTGTTAGTTATAAATTTTACCCGACTATTCATTTCTGCATATAACAATTTAAGGCATCTAAAATAAAATTAAAAATATTTGTCAGGCATGCTTGACACCCCTAACCCTGTTGTAGCGTCCTTGCATCGTGTTCTCGTCCCGTTCAGTGAAACGGGCGAGTTTGGACGGCTACGCGCACGTACGTGTGTCCGTTTTGGGGTATGCTTTTTGATTGTAAAATACTTCATTTTAAATTTTGGATCCCGCCTAAAATTTTCTTATTTCAATTTCAAATTTTTGGACCCGACCCGGGCACAATTTGGAAATATTTTACATTGGCGCCAAATCCTATTTTCTAATTTTTTTTAAACTAACGAAATAATGTTACACCAGAAAATATTTTTCCCTTCTGTAAAATCTTTTCCTTAACTGATTAACATATAAATCTTTTTCTCTCTCTCTCTCCCTCTCTCCTCTATAGATATTTTCATTCCTCCTATTTTTCTTTTCTCCAGAATGCGAACCCACCAACGCCGACGCCAACACCGCCTCGTCCTCCCTCACCTTTGCCCCAACGCCGACGCCATCACCGCCGGCCTCATCGCCTCCTCGCCCTCGTCGTCTACCTCATCTCCTCCTTCTCGCCTCCATCTTCTTTCTCTCTCTGCCGAGGCTGCACCCTGCGATTGATCTCCGCCGGGAAAACAAAGCCTCCAATCGTCGCCAACACCTCTGGTCGACGCCGACGATCACCCGACCACCCCAGAACACCCCAGTCGTCGGAGAACGTCGTTCTCGCAGCCGTCGATCTCGTCGTCTTTGCGAGTGCCCTCTGAGACCCACGAGGTACTCTGACCCGTGTGGCTCCATTGTTCGTTGTTTGGGTTCTTTTCGTGAACCGTGCGCACGTCGCGAGTTTTCCCCGCCGACGTGAACGTTCCGTTTTCCCGATCCGCGACCCGTCGAGGCAAGTACACCTTGCTACATGCTAAGTAATATATATGTATACATATACATTGAGAACACCCTAAACCTGCAGCTTAACTTTAGTACTATAATTTCCCATTTTCGTGTTCAATGTCGTGTTATATCATTTTATCTTCCAAGCTTGAAACCTACCGATTACAATTACTGTATTAAACCTAATAACGACATTTACATGTTTTAATCACACTTTCAATATTGACGTAGCCTATGACACTTTCTCTATAGTTTTACTTCATTCGGACACCCGTGTACATTTAACCTGTATTAGCAGTGATTTCATCCATTGAACTTATATATATATATATATATATATATATATATATATATATATCATTGCATCCATAAAATTCTTAAACTTGTTAACATGATTTAACGACCATAACTGTCATATTGTATTCTTATAATGTTGAAATCACCTCTAAATCACAACTGATAACTGTACTGCTAATTAATGGAAGCTTCTTTATTGTTTAATTCGTTGCTTAGATTTATGTTGTTGATAACCATGCTTGATTATGCTAGCTGAATATGAGCACACCCATGATATCGTTTACATCTTGACATGACTTGCTACATACATATTGATTGACCCGACATGGTACCGTACACTGCTTGACTTGACCTGATGTACCATGGCCTGACCCTTTACCTGATCTGGTGTCTAATGCCAACAAACCTGACATGTAGTCCTCATGGACCGTTCCTGTTGTCTATCCAGACAAACCTGCTTACCTGATCCTGTGTTGGCATTAGTTCTTGATTACTGAATACCTGACTTGACATACACATATAGCTTGGGGGTATGGGGAAATCAGAGGTGAAACCTGACTTGTAATTCAACAGTTCGCTACTTGTTCTGATCAGTTTTAGAGGCTAGGCCCGCCTCGTGACGATGCTGCTGATATCGTTGGTCTGTACTCCTTTCCTGTTAGTGCTTAGCGGCACGTCTCGGTTTCAGCCCGAGAGTCTATAGACCGTGTTTCCGGGCATGCACGGGATACTATTGAGTTACATCGATGATTCATCAATTTGATTTCAAAGACTTTAGAGTAGAAAACCCAATAGAACAGTTTAGTTTACTCACTGCATACTACCCTGCACTGCCTGATTTATATTACTGTTACCCTGCTTTCCATTCATGTTTATATTTGCATTGCTTGTTACCCTGTTACACTTTATTACTTGATGACATGACGCGCTGACGTCTGGGTTTTGCATGGCCCAGATTCTGTACCTTTGCTGCTGTCCGAGTAGGAGTACTTCAGCCAGCAGGCTGAGCTGCGAGGTGTCAGTATTAGTTAGTTCTTTATTTCCTGCATTTTATTCCTGATGTGAGCCCGCATTATGGGACATACATTCCAGTTATTGTATATTGGATCTTTTGCTTCCGCACTTTTATTATTCTTGACTCATGTTATTTGGTTCATGGACATGTTTTAAATAGTTTTATTTTGTTCTTGATATCTCTACAGCCGTAATGTGACCGTGGATGGATACTTCCTACCCACAGGTAGCATGGTTGGTTATGTCACGTGCCCATTTTGGCGTACTCCGGGAAGCGGGGCGTGACATGTTTCCTAAACACGGGTTTCCTGATTCGTTATTAGGTACAATACACAACAACAAAAAGAATCAAGCCGACTATCCTATGGCTCTGATACCACGGCATAGTTATAATGCGGTACTCTATTTAAGTAACTTGGAGTTCTAGCCTTGATATGTATTTTGAATCTGTTATCATGCTAATGTTGGTTGTTTTGATTTCAGGAATATGGCAGATAAGAATTTGAAGACGTACCGAAGGCGGGTGGACGAAGCCGCCATGCTTGGAGTGATAAGGGGAATGCTGGAAAATCAAAAGAGACAGACTGAGCTGATCCAGCAGCAAGCGGAATCGTTTCAGGAAGGTTTGCGGACCGTTCAGCAGTCTGTAGACAAGGTTGAAGCTAAACCAGTTGATCGAGTTGGGACCGTGGCAGATTTCAGACGTTTGGGTCCGTCTACATGTACTGGTTTGGAGGAGCCATTGCCAGCGGAGCAGTGGCTGGTTGATACGGAGAATTTACTTATTGCGGCCCAGATTCCAGATGAGAAAAGAGTTGATGTGGTACGCATTCAGTTAGTAGACTATGCCCGATAATGGTGGCTTATGGAGGAGACCCACGTGCCCAAGCCGATCAAGCGGGCAGATTTTTCGAAGAGTTTCCTAGAGAAGTTCTTCCCGCGGACTGCACGGGAGGAAATGGAAGACAAGTTCATCGGGCTAAGGCAGAATGGAGCACCCGTGGATATGCATGCAGCAGAATGGACAAGACTCAGCAGATTCGCTGGACCTTTAGTTGCCAACGATGCAGACAGGGCACGGAGGTTCATGCGCAGCTTGGACGTGGACATCCAGAGGCAGATTGTCTCCCTGAGTTTGACCACTTTCTTACAAGTACTTGCGGCAGCTCAAGGGCAGCAGAGCCTATCTGGGATGAAGGGGAGTTTGCAGCGGACAGCAGTTGCGGTAAGGAAGCCAGCATTTGTACCAAACCGAGCTCATAGTCGCAGAGGTGTTCCAGTGGACCGTCGAGGCGTAACATCGATGAAGAAGCCAACGGTCGTTGATCAGATGAAGCGCGTGGTCTACGGCTATTGCTACTTACCCGGACATTTGCAAAGGGAGTGTCGCAGGATGCAAGGACTCTGTTTAGTTTGTGGAGCGGCAGATCACACTATTAACTCATGTCCGTCGAAGTTTCGTACAAGAGATGATATTCAGAAGCCCCCGCAGAAACCGTTTCAGGGGCAGAAGCAGCTGACTCAAGGACCTAATCAGGCTCGAGCTTTTACCTTGACAGCTGAGGAAGCTAAGGCTTTAGGAGAAGTTGTTTCAGGTATTCTACTCGTTCATGGTTTTCCCGCATTAGCGTTATTTGATTCTGGTGCATCCCATTATTTTATGTCATCCAAGTTTATAGCTACACACTCGATTACCTGCACGACCCTGTCTAGTTTCTAGGACATACACACTGGGAATGGGAAAATCATAGCTAGTAGGGAATGTAAAGATTGTACAGTTGTTGTTTGCGGATGGGAGCTTTTTGCAGATTTCTTGGTAATTGATATGGGCAGCTACGAAGTCGTCTTGGGAATGGATTTTCTTAGCACTTTCCACGCCCACATTGATTGTAGGACAAAGAAAGTAATTTTCCAGATTCCCGGACATCCCGAGTTTACCTTCACTGGAGGAAGCAGTTCTGTCGAGCCAGTTGAGTTTAGGGCTAGGCCGACAAATAATATTCTTGCATCAATGGAGGGTGATGAAAGTGAAGAGACAGCTGTTGTTCGTGATTTTATGGACGTGTTTGAAGATATATCGGGTTTACCGCCGAAGCGAGACGTGGAGTTCGCAATTGATCTTATTCCTGGTGCAGCGCCGGTATCTAAAACGTATTATCCAATGGCACCAGTGGAGTTGGAAGAAGTCAAGAAACAGGTTGCTGAATTGCTTGAGAAGGGTTGGATTCGAAGCAGTAACTCGCCTTGGGGAGCTCCAGTTCTTCTAGTTAAGAAGAAAGATGGCACGAGAAGGATGTTCCGAATCTTTTCACCATTCTTGGACCAGTTTATTGTGGTGTTCATCGACGACATTCTGGTTTACTCGAAGAGTTTTGAGGAGCATGCAGAACATTTGAAGATCGCACTGCACACGTTGAGACAGGAGAAGTTGTATGCGAAGATGAGCAAGTGCGAGTTTTGGCTGGAAGAAGTAAAGTTTTTGGGGCATGTCGTGTCTGGCGATGGAATCGCCGTCGATCCCGAAAAGATTTCCGCAGTTCGAGATTGGCCGATTCCGAAGAATGTTGCGGAAATAAGAAGTTTTCTTGGACACGCCGGATATTACAGGAGATTTGTGGAAAACTTTGCTCGTCTGGAGGAGCCGTTGACCAAGCTTACGCGCAAGGAAGCACTTTTTGTGTGGACGGATAGATGTGCGTCAGCTTTTGAGACGTTGAAGCAGAGATTGATAACCGCCCCTATTCTGACAGTGCCAAACAATTCCGGAGGATTGGTGATTCATAGCGACGCATCTGGAAAGGGATTGGGATGTGTTTTGATGCAGCATGGGAAGGTTGTAGCGTATGCATCGAGATAGTTGAGGACCCATGAGAAAAATTACCCAACTCATGACTTGGAGCTTGCGGCTGTGATTTTCGCTTTGAAAATTTGGAGACATTACCTTTTAGGCGAAAGGGTCGAAGTTTTCACGGATCATAAGAGCTTGAAGTATGTGTTCACGCAGAAGGAGCTTAATATGAGGCAACGCAGATGGTTGGAGCTGATGGCTGACTACGATCTTGATCTTAAGTACCATCCGGGAAAAGTTAATGTCGTACCGGATGCACTCAGTCGATTACCAGCAATTCAGATGTTGACTACGCAGAAGGAACTCGTGGAAGACTTTCAAAGATTTGATTTGGAGGTTGTGTTGCCGCGTTCTTCGGGACAATTGATGCAGCTGCAAGTGCATTCGTCGTTGATCGAGAGTATTAAAGCAGCGCAATCGCAGGATTCTAGACTGCAAAAGTTTCGAGAACAAGTTGAAGCCGGACTACGAACAGATTTACTGATATATGAAGATGGTTCGTTGAGGTATGGTAGCCGTTTGTGTATACCAAAGGGAGATGTTCGTGAAGAGCTTATGAAGGAGGCACACAGTTTAGCTTATTCCGTACATTCAGGAGGCACAAAGATGTACCAAGATATTCGACAGCATTTCTGGTGGGAAGGCATGAAGTGGGAGATTGCTCGCTTTGTGGCAAAGTGCTTGGTGTGTCAGCAAGTTAAGGCTGAACATCAAAGGGTTGCTGGTTTATTACAACCACTTCCGATTACTCAGTGGAAGTGGGAATATATAACCATGGATTTCGTGACAGCTCTACCGCGGAGTCCAAAAGGCAACAATGCAGTATGGGTGATTGTTGATCGTTTGACCAAGGCAGCTCATTTTATCCCTTTTCGGGTTGGTCAATCAACAGAACCTTTGGCGGAGCGGTACATGCAGGGGATTGTAAGATTGCATGGAGTACCGGTGAGCATCATGTCCGATCGGGACACTCGGTTCTTATCACACTTCTGGAGGAGTTTACAAGAAAGTTTGGGGACTCGATTGAAGTTTAGCACAGCTTATCATCCTCAAACTGATGGTCAGTCGGAAAGGATGATCCAAACTCTTGAAGATATGTTGAGGGCATGCATGTTGGACTTCAAGGGTTCATGGGAGGATCATCTACATTTGGTGGAGTTTTCTTACAACAACAGTTTCCAGGCAACTATCCAGATGGCTCCATTTGAAGCTTTGTATGGTCGTAAATGCCGTTCACCTGTTTGTTGGGACGATATCGGTGAACGAAGATTGTTGGGACCTGATTTGGTTGTGCAGACAGTTGAGAAAGTTAACACTATCAGAAATCATATGAAGGCAGCTCAAGACCGACAGAAAAGCTGAGCAGATATATCGAGAAGACCTCTAGAGTTCACCGTGGATGACTTGGTATTCTTGAAGATATCACCGACTAGAGGGGTGATTAGCTTTGGAAGTCGTGGAAAGCTCAGTCCTCGATTTGTTGGACCCTTTAAGATCTTGGAGCGTGTTGGTGAGGTAGCGTATCGTTTGGCGTTACCGCAGTCCTTGGCGAATTTGCACGATGTGTTTCACGTATCTCAACTCCGTAAGTATATTCGGGATGAAACGCATGTATTGGACCATTCGGAGCTGACGGTACGAGAAGACTTGACTTTTGAGGAGCGACCGGTTGAAATTGTGGATCGAAAGGAAAATGTTCTTAAGAACAAGGTGATCCCTCTTGTACTTGTTTCTTGGGGTAATCGCTCGTATGGAGAGTCCACTTGGGAACGAGAAGATGAAATCCGGCAGTAATTTCCTTATCTTTTCTTGTAGTTATTTGTCGTCTATCTTTGTATTCTTGGAATTTCGAGGACGAAATTCTTTTTGTAGTTGGGTATAATGTAACAACCGAGCCGAATGCTACTAATTTCTGTTACCGTATGACTGGTGTATGGTATTATTTCACTGATCCTACTTGACTGTTGTTAGTTATAAATTTTACCCGACAATTCATTTCTGCATATAACAATTTAAGGTATCTAAAATAAAATTAAAAATATTTGTCATGGCATGCTTGACACCCCTAATCCTGTTATAGCGTCCTTGTATCGTGTTCCCGTCCCGTTCAGTGAAACGGGCGAGTTTGGACGGCTACGCGCACGTACGTGTGTCCGTTTTGGGGTATGCTTTTTGATTGTAAAATACTTCATTTTAAATTTTGGATCTCGCCTAAAATTTTCTTATTTCAATTTCAAATTTTTGGACCCGACCCGGACGCAATTTGGAAATATTTTACATTGGCGCCAAATCCTATTTTCTAATTTTTTTTAAACTAACGAAATAATGTTACACCAGAAAATATGTTTCCCTTCTGTAAAATCTTTTCCCTAACTGATTAACATATAAATCTTTCTCTCTCTCTCTCTCTCTCCCCCTCTCCTCTATAGATATTTTCCTTCCTCCTATTTTTCTTTTCTCCAGAACGCGAACCCACCAACGCCGACGCCGACGCCAACACCGCCTCGTCCTCCCTCACCTTTACCCCAACGCCGACGCCATCACCGCCGGCCTCATCGCCTCCTCGCCCTCGTCATCTACCTCATCTCCTCTTTCTCACCTCCATCTTCTTTCTCTCTCTACCGAGGCTGCACCCTGCGATTGATCCCCACCGGGAAAACAAAGCCTCCGATCATCGCCAACGCCTCTGGTCGACGCCGGTGATTACCCGACCACCCCAGAACACCCCAGTCGTCGGAGAAAGTCGTTCTCGCCGCCGTTGATCTCGCCGTCTTTGCTAGTGCCCTCTGAGACCCACGAGGTACTCTGACCCGTGTGGCTCCATTGTTCGTTGTTTGGGTTCTTTCCGTGAACCGTGCTCACGTCATGAGTTTTCCCCGCCGACGTGAACATTCCGTTTTCCCGATCCGCGACCCGTCGAGGCAAGTACACCTTGCTACATGCTAAGTAATATATATGTATACATATACATTGAGAACACCCTAAACCTGCCGCTTAACTTTAGTACTATAATTTCCGATTTTCGTGTTCAATGTCGTGTTATATCATTTTATCTTCCAAGATTGAAACCTACCGATTGCAATTACTGTATTAAACCTAATAACCACATTTACATGTTTTAATCACACTTTCAATATTGACGTAGCCTATGGCACTTTCTCTATAGTTTTACTTCATTCGGACACTCGTGTACATTTAACCTGTATTAGCTGTGATTTCATCCATTGAACGTATATATATATATATATCATTGCATCCATAGAATTTTTAAACTTGTTAACATGATTTAACGGCCATAACTATCATATTGTATTCTTATAATGTTGAAATCACCTCTGAATCACAACTGATAACTGTGCTGCTAATTAATGGAAGCTTGTTTATTGTTTAATTCGTTGCTTAGATTTATGTTGTTGATAACCATGCTTGATTATGCTAGCTGAATATGAGCACACCCATGATATCGTTTACATCTTGACATGACTTGCTACATACATATTGATTGACCCGACATGGTACCGTACACTGCTTGACTTGACCTGATGTACCATGGCCTGACCCTTTACCTGATCTGGTGTCTAATGCCAACAAACCTGACATGTAGTCCTCATGGACCGTTCCTGTTGTCTATCCAGACAAACCTGCTTACCTGATCCTGTGTTGGCATTAGTTCTTGATTACTGAATACCTGACTTGACATACACATATAGCTTGGGGGTATGGGGAAATCAGAGGTGAAACCTGAGTTGTAACTCAACAGTTCGCTACTTATTCTGATCAGTTTTAGAGGCTAGGCCCGCCTCGTGACGATGCTGCTGACATCGTTGGTCTGTACTCCTTTCCTGTTAGTGCATAGCGGCACGTCTCGGTTTCATCCCAAGAGCCTATAGACCGTGGTCCCGGGCATGCACGTGATACTATTGAGTTACATCGATGATTCATCAATTTAATTTCAAAAACTTTAGAGTAGAAAACCCAATAGAACAGTTTAGTTTATTCACTGCATACTACCCTGCACTGCCTGATTTATATTACTGTTACCTTGCTTTCCATTCATGTTTATATTTACATTGCTTGTTACCCTGTTACACTTTATTACTTGATGACATGACGCGCTGACGTCTGGGTTTTGCATGGCCCAGATTCTGTACCGTTGCTGCTGTCCAAGTAGGAGTACTTCAGCCAGCAGGCTGAGTTGTGAGGTGTCAGTATTAGTTAGTTCTTTATTTCCTGTATTTTATTCCTGATGTGAGCCCGCATTATGGGACATACATTCCAGTTATTGTATATTGGATCTTTTGCTTCCGCACTTTTATTATTCTTGACTCATGTTATTTGGTTCATGGACATGTTTTAGATTGTTTTATTTTGTTCTTGATATCTCTACAGCCGTAATGTGACTGTGGATGGATACTTCCTACCCACAGGTAGCATGGTTGGCTATGTCACATGCCCATTTTGTCGTACTCCGGGAAGCGGGGCGTGACAGATAGGCTTGCTTTCAGGGTTTACGTTTTACTCGCGTTACTGATAAGTGGGATGTTGGTTTCGTGCAGGGTCCATAGACTTCGATGCTCTCAGGGATGTTATGCTCCAACCGAGGCAGCCCACCAGGGCCGGAGGAGCCAGCTCTTCTCGGGTGCAGCCTCCCCCCGCTCCTCCTGCTCCGGTGACTATTCCCCAGAGGCGTTCAACGGTGGATCCCGCCTCGGGCCCCAGCAGGGTGTCGGGTCGGAAGCGGGCCCTGGTAGTGGAGGACTCAGGTTCGGAAGAGGAGATCGGCTCCCCCTCGGAGCCGCTCAAGAGGAGTTCCCGGAAACCCTCCCGAGGCCGGTCCTCGCCTATCGTGGTGGAGGAAGGGGGCTCCGGTTCACGGTGTCGTCCGGGCTCTCAGTTGCGGACAGCCTCCTTCATGAGATAGAAACCTCGGCCGGGGGTCGGGTTCCTTAGGGGACCCTCAAAACTTAGCTGGCGTCGATCGCTCAGGAAGCCGTGCAGGTAAGCCCCCATTGCACGGTGAGATTTGGTACCTTCCTTCATGTTTCTGACCTTTCTTCTTTTGTGCCTTACCAGACCCTCCAGCACGTGGCCCTAGCCCTCCGCGTGGAGGCCGAGACGGTAGCCCCGGCGGTGGAGGCCATGGGCCAGCTCGCCGCATTGCAAGAAAGCTCCAGGCTATAGCAGGAGGCGATGTCGGCGAGGATCGCCGCCCTAGAGGGTGAGGTTGCAGCCGGGACGAGGGAGGCCACCCGACATCGCGAGGTTGCCGCGATCGCCGAGGGCAAGCTTGGGGACTCATAGGTGCTCGCCGGCACCCTGAAGAAAACGGTGAAGACCCTCCGAAAGGAGCTGGCGGCGTCTGCCGAGTCCCTTAAGTCGGCCGGCCCGCAGGCCGTGGCGAGATACAAGGGATCGAGGGGTTTTTATGACGACCTGGCCGTGGCCACGACTCGCATCTGGCACGACGCCTTCGATGCTGTGAAGTCTAAGAGGCCGGACTTCGACGACGCGGACCTCCGGGCCGAGCCCCCCCTTAGGGGCGCCGACGGGCAAAGGGGAGAAGCCCCCGGCGAGGTAGGGGCCGAGGGCCCGGCGTCCCCAGTGGTGGCGGTCGAGGACCCTGAGGCTTTTCCCGGGCCCGAGGTGTAGAACCCCCGTTCCCCTATCTTCATGTTGTTTTTCTTTTGAATTTTTGTAAGGCTGAGGAGCCAGAAAGCACCTTCTGTGAAAAAAGGAACTTATCTTTATCAGTAGTAAAAAAGTTTCTCTTCTCCGGCTGTGATAAATTTTCTTTTTGGCGTCTGTTTGTAGGGGATACTTGCTTGGGATATTTTTACTCGCGCCGTTGCGCCTTCATGCTAGGTTGGTCCTCTGCTCAACAATCGCCCGTCGAGCTGACTGCCGTTGCTTGTCGACACGCTTCTCCGAGGAGGTATCTTTGTGTTGGGCCCCAAGGTCGAGGGGAGATCGTTTAGGCTTGGACCGACACGATGTCTTTTGCTGGATAGGAAACTACTAGCTGGGATACGGCGGGTCGGAAGGAACCGTGACGAGATCTGTGAGCTGTTGCGCTGGAAGGGCCGAGAGAGGCCCCAGGAAGGCTCTGCTCTGAAGGATAGCCGAGCGAGGGAACTTCGGACTTGGATGGCCTCTGGGAGGGCTTTCTCGATTCCCGGCGTCGCGGCAGGGAAGCTGCCTGCCGGGGATAGCCGAGTGAGGGAGCCTCAGGCCTCGGTTGCCTCTTGGAGGGCTTTTGGTCCCCGGCGTTGTGGCAGGGGAGCTGCCCGCGGGGGATAACCGAGCGAGGGAACTTCGGGCTCGACTGTTTATCTCTGGCCGAGCAGGGTAGCAGCTCGGTTTGCCTCTTGCGAGGGCTTCTGATCTTTCAGGACGGGGGCCGAGCGGGGTTGCCGCCCGGTGCCTCTTGGCGAGGACTTTGATCCCTGTCGGTTGTGGTAAGAAGCTACCAGCTGGGGATAGCCAGGCAAAGACCCGGCTGCCTCTGGGAGGACTTTGGTCCTTGGCGCGAGAAAAAGCTATAGGGCTGTAAGAAGCCTACCAAAGACCCTTGGCCGGGCAGGGTTGCTGTCCGGTGCCTCTTGGCGAGGGCTTTTGTCCTGAAGGATAGCCGAGTGAGGGATCCTCGGGTCTCGACTGCCTCTGGGAGGTCTTTTTGATCCCCAGCGTTGTGGCAGTGAAGCTGCCCATCGGGGATAGCCGAGTGAGGGAACCTCGGGCCTCGACTGCCCTTAGGAGGGCTTTTTCAATCCCCAGCGTTAAGGCAGGGAAGCTGCCTGCTGGGGATAGCCGAGCGAGGGAACCTCAGGCCTCGACTGCCTCTGGGAGGGCTTTCTCGATCCCCAGCGTTGAGGCAGGGAAGCTGCCGGCTGGGGATAGCCGAGCGAGGGAACCTCGGCCCTCGACTGCCTCTGGGAAGGCTTTCTCGATCCCCAGTGTTGAGGCAGGGAAGCTGCCCGCTGGGGATAGCCGAGCGAGAGAACCTCGGGCCTCGACTGCCTCTGGGAGGGCATTCTCGATCCCCAGTGATGAGGCAAGGAAGCTGCTCGCTGGGGATAGCCGAGCGAAGGAAGCTCGTGCTCGACTGCCTCTGGAAGTGCTTTCTCAATTCCCAGCGTTGAGGCAGGGAAGCTGCCTGCTGGGGATAACCGAGCGATGGAAGCTCGGGCTGACCCGCCCCGGGGATGGCTTTCTTGATCCCCGGTGTCGACAGGGACGCGTCGCTTCATTCTCCCCGGATAACGCTCGATGGAAACCGCGTGGCAGAGACCCCCAAGGCGATAGGGGGTGACTGTTGGGCAGTGTATCGGGCTATATAAGGAGTACTATCCCCCTTCCTTTCACAGGCAGGCCGTCGAAAATGGAGGATTTTCCGTTTACTATCCCCGACATCGTCAGCTTCGGAGATGTGTATCTTTACGACCCCTATGGCACCGAGGACACGGTGCAGTTGGTTTACGGGCGCATCGAGGACCACTTCGGCCGGTTGCTCCCCAGACGCTCCTCTCTGTTGCAACTACTGATGTACTCCATCTGGAGAGCATCGCCGGGGCTTCATAATCCCGTATCGGAGCTGCTCTTTGATGAGGCCGTGGGCAAGCTGCGGTCTTTGAGGCGCTTCGGCCTAATCTCCATGACCCGGCTGGCCCGCTCGGAGGCGCTCATCCGTGAATGCTACGAGCTGAGGCTGGGGGTCGATGCCCGCGGGGGGAACCGCGGGCAAAGGCTGGAACTAGCGAGGCCCCGGCTGTTGGAGATTTTTGCCGAGTACCATGAACAGTGCTCGCTGCACTCCGTTCCCCCACTATTGCAATCATCATCATTTTTTTTATGGCTGAGGAGCCCATAATACCCTTTGAATAAAACAATGCCTTTCTTTATTTCGCGCAATGCTTCATTGATCCTTATCAAACTTAACAGCAGATCATTATCGTGCTAGAGAAAAGAAAAAATAACAGAATAAAAACAAGGAAAAAAGGGGGTTCAGGCTAGAAGATGACTTTATGGCACGAGCTGAGCTTCCCAGAGGGCCGTCGGCCCCCGCGCCGGGCATAGGGCACGGGGCTCCCCGGGCCCCGGGTTGACTGTCCGCTGAAACAAGAATGATCTGACCGATGGTCAGATCGGTGGGAGGATGAGGCTGCTCTTGCTCACAGTCGGCCCGCCGTTTATCCCTTAGGTAGGAGGAGAGGTGCCCAGATCCGATGAGCTTCTCAACATAGTCGCTCAGCTGCTTGCAGTCCTCTGTGGCGTGCCCCGGCACCCGGTAGAAAGCGCAGTAGGGGCCCCAACCTCACTTGGTGCCCTGGCGTGGGACCGGGGGAAACTTGAAGAGCCCCTCATTCTGCGTCTCCTCCAGCCGCACCGCGAGGGAGACGTTGAAGGGGGTGTATTCTCGGAATTTCGGGTGGTAGGGCTGCTGACATTCCGGCCCGTCCTCCCGAACCCTCTTCTTCTGGTTGGGTCTATCCGTCCGAGAAAGGTTGGAATTCACTTCGGACTCCAGCTGGACCTCGCGCTCGGTCCATGCCTTGACTTCGGCCATGGTCTTAGGTTGAGCTAGCACGAAGGAGCGCAACCATTCTTTGCGCCTCAGCCTAGACCTGAGCACAGTTATGACGGTTTCCTCCCGGTGCTCGGGCACTTCGAGGAGGGCGTTGTAGAAGCGGGTGATGTAGGCCTTTAACGTTTCCTTGTCCCCACTTTTGACTGTGAAGAGATAGTCGACCGTGCATTTCTGTCGACGGTTTCCCACGAAGTGGCCGAGGAACTGGGTGGCCAGCTCGTCGAAAGTTGATATTGAGTGGGGCTCGAGCCCCCGGAACCAGTCCCGACCCGCGCGGATCGGGTGGCCGGGAAGGCCCTACACTGGGCGGCATCAGAATGATCTTAGAAGCTCATCCCCACGGTGAAGGCGTCCAGGTGGTCCTTCGGGTCAGTTTTCCCGTCGAACAGAGAGACCTTCGGAGCCTTGTTGCGCGAGGAGACACGTACAGCGAGCAGCTCCTCGGTGAATGGCTTCGTGAGCTAGTCGAAGACATACTTAGCTCCGTCGCTCGAGAAGTGGGCTTCTCGGCGCATGCCCTCGATCTTCTTCTCGAGGCCGTCGATCCGACCGTGGCACCTTGAAGAATCAGCACCTGGGGATTTCCGGGCCCCGCTGCGGGCAGACTGCATATAGGAGAGGTCCCGGTCTCTCCCGATGAGGTGCCTCAAGTCCCGGGACGGGGAAGCCCTTGAGTCGCCGAGACGAGCCCCCTCCGTGCGTTCCCTCCGACTACGATGGGGTCGACCACGCTCTTGGATAGGAGAGGTGACCGACATTTCCTTAGGAGGGTAAGGGGAGCGAGGAGGCTCGGGGCGAGGCTCCCTGGTGGCGGATCTCGGCGTGGAGCCCTGGGGCGCCCAACGGGCCTCAGGGAGCACCGGTTCGAGGGACCGGTGGCGAGGGGATGCAGTTGGCTGGTGGTTGGCCGCCAAGACAGGGGCGTGGCCTTCTGGCGGCGGAGGTGCGGCAATCTGTGGCCCGGGCGAGGTCGTTTGGACACGGACGAGGGTTTCTACGAGGGATTGCAGGCGATCTATCCGGCCTGCGAGGGCGTTGATTATAGTCATGGGGGAAGGTTCGTCCTCACCTTCGGTGAGTAGAAGGCGGCGGCTGGTACCGGGATCCCCAGGATGGTCGTCCGACATGAAGAGATTGGAAGATCAACTTTGTATTTTGTGGAATTTGGTGTTCCCACAGACGGCGTCAACTGATGGGGCTCCTTTTCAGGCCTCCGTCAGATGTTGTCTTCCGTTGATCTTGAGGTAAACTGGGTCGATTGTCCTTTGTGACGTGTGGGTCTTAATGGGTTTTGTGAGGACAAGGTAGGATGAGAAGGTTGCCGCCGTGTACCTGCAAAGAAGTCGCGGGGTTGTTTGGTACCACCGAGGACCCTCCGACGCTCAAGTTAGTGACAATATCCGAGCAGAGTAACGGCTAAGTAGAGGAAAAATGGCTTACTTGACCCCTCTGTGATAGGGGTTTATATAGTGGTGGCAGCACGCAGCGGCAGGCACGAGAATCTCGCCGGCAGTTACGCCCCCGACGTCATGCCCGCGTGATAAGCGGATCGCCCGTTTATGGGGATCACAAGGGCATGGAACGTGGGATGTTGCTGGCGGAGAATCTACGCATGGCGAGATTCGCGGAGCGGCGGTTACGCCTGCGAGTGGTGGAGTTGGTCGGCCGGAGGGACCGAGAAAGATGGCCTCGGCGGGCGAGCTCGGGAAAGAGCGGGAGGGCCGAGGCATCTTGGTCTTGTGGCAGCTCGGGGTGAGCTGAGTGGCCGAGGAGGCTGATTTTCAGAGGGCCCTGAGGCGGGCCAGTCTGTGCTTGCAAGCCGGGCTCCGGGCGGCCTCGTCGACCCCTGCGGGCCCTTTCCTCTGAGCTCTGGGACACGTCATCTGCCACGTGTCCTGATCTTGGAGATCGTCTATATAGAGTATTATCAGATTTCGATTGTCGGAAAATACGACGGAGGGCGTACTTTTTCTACGCTATAGGACGAAATTCCCTCCTGTGGCCTCTTTCCTCCATTATATATATATATATATATATATATATATATATATATATATATATATATTACCAAGTCCCTACAGCATAGGCCAATGTTAAAAATAGTGATAGCGTAGTGCTCTGCCTCCGCATAACAAAAAGCACAAATAGCGTAGCATATAGCGTTTGCTATATTGTTTATAAATATTTAATTTAAAAATATCAATTTAGTTATCCTAAACATTGAAACTAGCAAAAAATGGTATAAAATAATTTTTTTAAAAAATCTAAAAAAATACTAGCATACAATAATATTCCTAAAGTTTAATCATGAGTTTACGACTCACATCCATCGTCAATAGTTCACAAGACAATTACATACTCGTACTAAATGTATAGAATATAAATAAGACATTCAAATTAAATAAAGTATTTAGGAAACAAAATAACATAAGTAAATAGCTATCCGAACACCATAAGTCCGATCCTACGAACTTAAGATACAAAATTCTTGATAAAATATCCAAAAACACTAGGATTCCAGACGAGGGGCAGGGAGATCAGGAAGAGAGAAGAAGCATGGGGGAGAAAAGAGGCGCTGTGAAGAGAAAGAGGCGTTGTTAGTCCTAGGTTTTGGAAGCAGGGGGTTTTGTTATTGGCTTTTGGGATCCGTGTCAGGTTTTTAAAGTAAACTACTCATTAAAAACTTTTTGCAATATAGCTTAAATAGCCTAAGCTATATAATGCCATTTAGCGTACGCTATTTTGTAAATGCGGTATATTGGTGCGCTAGGTCGCAAAATGGCCATGCTATGCTATGTAGCGAGCTATTTTCAACATTGGACTAGGCATAGCGATCAAAAGCAAACTATAAGATTCATATGCTATAAAATTCATGAGCTAATTCAACAAACAATTATATATGCTCAAAAAGATTTCTTTAAAAAAAACATTTAAAGAAGGTTAACAGTTGGGTTCTTAGGGGCCATGAGACCAAAATAAGGGCCATCAAACCAAAGCCCCTTTGCAAAAGACTACTTACAAAAAGAAGTCATGTTCATATAATTGGATTTCTATCAACTTATTCTCAAAAATTTAATGTGGGACCTTATGTGTTCACATAATTTTTTATTTTTATTTTCCAAGAAAATTTAAGACATACGAAAGAATATAAGTCATGTACATGACTTTTAATTTATGATTCGAAATGTAATTATATCCAAGAGAGCATAGTTATTTGTTATAGAGCATAAATATCCTAAATATCTGAAACTGGAATTGGTAGAGAATGAAATATATTCCCAACTGAATAAAAAATGAATATTTATATAGAATTAGGACATCAAATCTTCTGTATATTAATGACCCGTATATATGTATATATGTAACGTAGATACATAAGTAATATCTGCTACATCCTACGGACTCACACGGGTTAAGTACCGAGAGTTTAAGCATATGGTTTTTGGAGGTGCGACTCTTGGTTAAAAAAAGCATGCAATTTGTAACTCCGAAGACATACGAGGAAGAGAAATTTGCTTTCTTTTTATATCTTGCTTTGTTTTTATATCGTGTTTGACATTCAATGAAGCGATGATTACATGAATACAAATAATCCATTTTAACCCTATTAAAATTCATTATTTTCTATATTTGAATAAAAATGAAGCTAATACAATATTCTTAGTTACAGGCCTCTAGAAAACAACCTATTGTTTCTAGGTCTAGTAGTCGAGAGCAGAATAATCGTTCCGTGCGCATTTCATTGTTGATCGAGCTTGCTTGCACTATGTTACCTAATTCTGAAGGTTAATATAAGATAGGCAATCCCTCACTATCTTCATCCATATTTATCGATCATTCTTCTGCAAAGCAGTTGGAGACCGATTTCGTTCCTTATGAGCATTCACTCATCTTTTGTTTGATATTCTATATATAAACTTTCACGGAGCTATAGATATCGAATAAACTCAGACTCACTTAATCCATCCGTAGTAATCGATTTGTTCCTTTAACCTGATGTAGCTATTTAAATATATCATTTCTTACCGGCGGGACAGTTTGCACAAAAGAATTCATATAGAGTAATCAGTTGAATGAGAGGGGCCAGGTTCGGAACGGGCGGAGGCGTTGTTCTTTAGATACAAGGTAGGGTTTAGGATAAGTGACACATATTTCGTTCTCGATAGCGGAATTCTGGTTTTTCAGAGGTTGAAAGGAGTTATTTATTTTGATATGTAGGGTTTTCTTTGCCCATTAGGCCGTTTTTCCATTTTTCTGTCTTTTTTTTATTTTTATTTGAACTTTGCTTTGTAGTTTCATTATACTTTTCGTTTAATGAAATCGTAGGGGCATATTGACTTCGTTTTGATTATATATATATATATATATATAGATATAGATATAGATATAGATATAAATAAAGCACTTATTCATTTCATATATGATTGGACATTCTTATTAGCTAATTTATTCTTCTCATATATATATAATTATATAATTTTTGCCATTTTACATGTTAAGGAAAGGGTGATCAAACATGCCACAAGTAGAAGGATCGACAATAGGCTTATCTACTCCTTCATAACTCCTCAACCAATACTTCTGCTTCAATGAGGCAGCTCCATTTGGGATGCTTTCCATTACTGATTCATGACCCTTGGGATAGTAAATCCCAGTCCTTGGATGTGGGACCCAAAGGGTTGGTTCCAACCTCCTCTTTTCCTCTCTCTTGTTGTTGTTGTTGTTGTTGTTGTGATTCAGAGTTTTCCGTCCGTGTTGCACCTCCCTGCAAGGACAAAACAAATTTATAAAAATAGCACAAGGAAAAACTGCTATATTATTGTCAAAATAAGAGGACGGGACAAAAGGAAAGTATATTGTGATGGAGTTTTGAATAGTGTGGGAATAATTTAATTCCAAAGAAAATATGTCTCAAGTGGGAGTTGAACCCACGCTCCTCAAGATTAGCGGCTAAGACCACTAAAGCACCCTCATCTCCATCATTTTATTTATATCTATATAATGATATATATACACATAATTAATATATATATACATATATATGGTGTTTATTTTTCAATACATGATGGGCCATGACCCCATCCTGCCCTCAGGTGGATCCGCCCCCGTCACTACCAAATAACATCGATAATATAAAGTGTGATGTTTTACAAAATATTTGAAAAAGTTTATAACTAGTATAGGAAAAATGTGGGGGTGGGGGAGGAAGAGGGAGAGAGATATTTTACCTGAGTAGAGACTTGGATTTTTCTAAATGCCTGCTCATTATCCAAAGATGATGATTTGATTATGGATACTTCTATATCTTTGTAATTGCCATGTATACTTATATTTGCACTCAACCAATGAGAATCTTTCTGCACTAAACTCCTCCCCTATTTATAAGGCTCATGCCTGACTTGATGTACCATAGGCACAATATAACTTCCTAGTTGCCATGCTTGCATTGTATAGGCATTTTCATGCATTGGTAGCTGGATACAGGTCACAAGGAACATATACCAGTTCCAAAAAATTCACAAGAACATATATGATCCATAATTCTTGCAGATAGAAAAAATAGAAAGAAGAATGATCCTACCGACGACGAGAAAGTTCGATTTAGTCGATTTTGACTTTTAACAAGACATCATATGTTTTAACAGGTAGTTAAAAATGAGCGCGGGTGTCCCTATAGCCCGGTGAAAACTCACCCTTCCGTTTTTATTTGCACCAACCAACAAACGGTTTGAATGTATCGGAATTTGTCGCTTCTATCCAAAAAGAAAGATTGAAATTTTATGGGGAAAAGGAGCCATGGATTGCTGATGCATCTATCTAATCCATTTTGCAACCAAACATGCCCATGATTGATTCATGTATGCTAACCTCGGATCAATTTTCTTATTTCCCTCTTGAATTGGAGAAATTATCTGGTATGCGGTGTGCAAGGCAGCTATACAGGAGTGGGAAAGAGATGAAACTTTTCAGACATCGTTCGGACAGTTTGCAAGTACCCGAGGTTTTATTTCTTTCTATTTCATCACTGGAACATATGATCAACATTCGTCACAAAAAATTCTTGTGCATATAGTCCGATCATAAGAGAGGAATCAAACGGTACCTGAAAAGTTTCATCCTTTTCTCTATCCTGTGCGGACGCGTTGCATTCGGTATATGCTGAATAATTTCTCGACCGAAGAACTTTTCAAGAAAATTGGTGAGGGATGTCGGTTTAGGTTTAAGGGATTTTGATCCTGAGGAAGAAGGATCCGATGCCTCGACCGTCGGTATGGCGATCAAAATCCAACGTAAACTAGTTTGGCTTCTAGAAGCTGTTCCCATATATAGGTACTGATGACGTGGCAGATAAAAACTAACAGGATGGGTCTGAACAGAATTTTAGATGGGAGCTGCATCCCTTTTTATGGGTGCTGTTTTTGTCCCTTCAATGGAGATCTATACACCAATGTTTGTGCTGGTTGTTTCTTTTTTTGAAAATTGTTTCTATGCTCGGTCTACAAAAATGATTTTATTTTTAGACCCATGTATATTCAAATTTATGAAAGAATCCAATACTTACAGAATACGGATGTTTCAAGCCCAAAATAGCTTGTGTGTATTATACTTTGGATATTTTTTCCAAAATTCCATGTTTACTCTCATTCTTTTTAATCAAATATACGTACGATTATTCTCTCAAAAAATATTTATATGATTTCCTCTCACGACTATTATGTTTCACTCTTTCTTCTTCAGTGTTTTTTCCCAATTCCCCATTTTTTCTTCCCAATCTGCATCTTCTTTTTCTCATCATTCATCTTCAATCATATCCCACTACTACAAAGATGGGATGCCCTGCGGAAGGGAAAATCTGTAGGGGCAATTATATTTTGCCCCTACGGTCAACACCGTAGTGGCAACAATCACCCCTACGGTTACCACCTTAAGGGAAGTGATACGTAAAAAATTTTAAAAAATAATCTTCGTAGAGGCCGCTATGGTGCCACAAGAGAATCCTCTGCGGTTTTCACCGTAGGAGCAAAACTGCTGTAATAAAAAAATATAAAAGAACAAGATAATGTTTTCCCATGCCAACTTTTCATTTCTCCCCAAATATTTTCATCTCCTCTCTCGTGTTGCCCCCAAAAAAATTTCCTCCTCCATCGCCGTCGTTCAACATCGAGGTCCTCGTCATCGATTTCTTCATCACCGCCGATCGATATCGAGGTCCTTGTTGTCTCCTCCATCTCGTAGAGATCCTAGCCTCCTTTCTAGCCTCCTCGAGTTCCTCATCGAGCCTTGATTTGTCGCCGCCGTCGAGATCCTCCGCGGCTGCCACTCGACATCCTCCTCTTCAACGATGAAGTCCTCGTTTGCCTCCGTCGAGATCCTCCCCAGCTGCCACTCGAGCTTGATCGATCATCGCCTTGCGCCGTCCTTCTCAACATTGATCGCCGTCCTTCTCAACATTGATCGCCGTCCTTCTCATTAACGTCGAGCTCTTCCCCGGCTTCTTCGTCAACGTCGAGATTCTCAACCGGTTAGTTAATTTAATCAAATTAAAATTTTATTTTCCTAAATTGAATTTAGTGGAAAGGAATTTAATTTGTGGGTTAATGTTAATTTGGGGATTTTGGATTGCGGCGGCGGCTGTGGTGATTGGTGGCGGCGGCTGTGTTGGTGACTGTTATTGGTGGTGGTGGTGGGCGACGGCGGCTGGGCTTTAATTTGGGGTTGTTTAGGGATGTGGGTGGCGGCAGCGGTTGTGGTGGCTGTGGTGGTGGGGAAAGGGTTCTGGGAAGGTCGATGGGGACCGGATAGGTCGGGTGAGGGGCCGGGAAAAGTAATTTTAGATGAGATTGGTGGTGGTGGTGAGAGGAGGAGGAAGAAGAAGATTGGTTGTGGGTTAGGTTTTGGTTTGGTTAAGGTTATGATCAAGGTTAATGGGTAGGGGTAGGCTTAGGATTAAGGTAAGGATTAGGATTAGAATTTTGGTTAGGTTTAGGGCTTAGTGAAAAACAACAATAACTAAGGGCAGTTCAGTGAAGAATTTTAAGGCATTTTATAGCAATTTAAATGTGTGTGTGTGTGATAATGACGATGATCTCAAAAATCAAACAAGATCAAATCTTAATTCATCATGATCATTCTCCTCTATATTGAACTCTTGTCAAACTGATCCTAACCCCAACCCTAAATCTTCATCCCCTATTTCATTATCTGAACTAAATATAAAACTTAAACTTGATTAAGAAAACCCTAAACGTTAAAAACTTTACCCTAAACGATAAAACCGTGTAATTGAAATGTAAATGGTAAAACCAATTAAAGTTAAATCTTACGCTAAGTGTATATATGATACTCGATAATAATATGAATTTTTCATATTATCATCGATAATCATATGTGAAAATCAAAACGCGACTTAGTTTCCTTCTATCGGTTAACATACGTTTGATGTACGTCGTGACATAAAACTACACGAAAGTTGTTAAACATGGAAGGCATCGTTCGGCTTCTAACAACCATCGCGTAGTCTATATGACGAGAATATTCAATCGGATGATAACCGATAGATTTGTCTCGTGTGGACAAGTTAGGAATGTATAACGCAAACACCTGCATTCACTTATGTTTTTTATTTGTTTCAAGATATTTCGTCGGTACTTTTCCACTGGTTCTCCGTGTACAATGATAAATTAGATGTTCATTTTTATATTGTTCGACAGTATTGAAATGATTATTTTTCTATTACAGTGTATTCGGAGAACAGCAGGAATGTGCTGCCAAAATTTTCTCGAAACGGATGAAAGCACAAGTGAATGGGTGTCTGCTTTATATATTCTTAATGGGATAGAAGTATTACCTCCGACAGCCGAAACACACACATACAATATGCATACACAGCACAAACATACACAAAGACATACACAATAACAACCCTAAACCTAAGCAAAATCAAAAATTGAAATCAACGATAAACTTGCCCTTCCCATTCTCTTCTTTGTCAATAATCATCCCGTTGTTAGATTTCTCAAGTCACTATCAAAAACCAACTTCCATAATTTACAATTTATATGTCATACAGTCTAACATGGCCCATGAGCACATCAGAGTTAAGGACTGGATGTACGTGGATTTGCATCAATGCATGCACCCTAAGTTCGTTGACGGAGTCGCTGCTTTCATCAAATTTGCACGTGAACATCATAAGGAAATCTTGAGGAAAATCTTTTGTCCGTGCAACAGGTGTGGGAATAAGTATTGGCGGAATGTAGAAGTGGTAAACCTTCATATTGTTAAATATGGTTTTACCAGATTTTATTCGATTTGGTTATATCACGGTGAAGGAGGAGAAGAAGAAGATGATGATGATGATGATGATGATGCGGCGAAAGAAGAAGAAGAAGAAAACTTGTTTTTAGAAGAGAAAATGGAGGATATGGTAGAGACCGCTCTCGGTGATAGTAATTCTCCTTCCGGTCAAGTTCCTCGTGCAGATAAGCATGAGAAGTACATGAACGATGCCAGGAGACCAATCGATGAGAATGCAAAGTATTCAACACTATCATGGGTCGTCCATCTTTTTCAGATTAAATACCTAAATAGATGGAGCAAAAAGTCATTCACGATACTTCTCAGGTTTCTGAAAGATTCTATGCCCCGGAAAATAATGTGCCCGAGAGCTGGTACGAAACCCAGAAGATGATGTCTGATTTGGGTCTGAACTGTGAGAAAATTCATGCATGTCCCAAAGATTACGTGTTGTACCGGAACGAGAATTCAGATTTGAAAGAATGACCCACCTGTGGAGAGGACGGATATAAGCCGAAAGAATCTAATAAGAAGCTAGATATAACTGTCAAGATAGCACGATATTTTTCCATAATACAGAGGCTGCAGAGGCTATTCAAGTGTAAGAAAACATCGGAGGCAATGATTTGGCATCATTGTGCTGCTCCAAGCGAAGATGGAAGAACGAGTCATCCAAGAGATTCGCCGGCATGAAAGGATTTCGATAGGAGGCACTCAACATTAAGTAGTGATTCTCGGAATATCAGGCTTGGACTGGCTAGTGATGACTTCTGCCCATTCAACTATATGGGTGGAGCCCACGACACATGGCCCGTTGTAACGATGGTTTATAATCTGTCATCGTGATTGGCTATGGATCGGTCCTACTATATGATACCTCTTATTTATCGAAATCACAGAGAAACAATATCGACGCCTACCTCCAACCTCTGATCGACGAGTTAAAATCCTTATTCACTGTTGGAGTGGAGACTTACGATGCAAACACAGATACTGCCTTCACGATACGTGCGGCTTTAATGTGGACAATTAATGACTTTCCTGTGTATGGAATGCTATCAGATTAGACCATACATGGTTACAAAGTATGTCATTACTTCCAATAAGATACAATATCGAGATGGTTGATCTATAATAAAAAGGTTTGCTATTGCGGTTATCGGCATTTCCTGCCACTAAACCATCCCTACAGGCTTGACGGTGCTTACTTTGATGGTCATTAGGAGCTTCATGGGCCTCCATCCCAATTGTCCGGAGATGACGTGATTGCTCAGTGGGATGGTTACGATAACGTGACTGTTTGCCGCCGAAAGCCGGGAAGGCAGACGTCTTGCCTGAATTTGGGGGCAGATGCTATTTGGATTTATCCGTCCACCTCTCCGAAGATGCCAAGCTGATTTATGGAACCGTGTATCGGAGGTTTGGAAGGATGCGGCCGTTGTAGCAGACTTCGTCAGATTCTCCCTCGTTACGAGGGGTTTTTGATTGCAGGGACGCTTTTCCCTGCAAGCGCAAGCCCCTGCAGTTAATTACGTTACCGCGTAGCGATAACCACTTTCTCCTATTCCAGAAGGTCACTTCGTGTCGTGTGTATTTGTTTTATTTTTGGTTGCCCGTGGATTGTATATGGAGACTAATTTATGTTGTCGCCTGTAGGGCGTGGATTAGTCCAAATCTATATTTTCTTAGATTTGGGTTTGGTTTAATTTAAGGACCGTTAATCTCATTATGGATTAAGATCAACTTAAATGTTTGTGGAGGATACATTAGTCTAATTTTCTAGACTAAGATCTGCTCAACATGATTTTGGGATCATTCAGACCCAACTGAAGAGCATTTGTGCTCTATATTGTCTTAGTTTAAGGACGTTGCGGTCCATAGCTAGTTTAAGGACGTTGCGGTCTAAGGAGTTGTTGGTTGTCGGGACCCGCACCTCTCTGAAGACGCTGAAGAATTACAACAACATGTATCAGAGGTGTGAGAAGATATACCTTTAAACCAATGTCAGTTGGGAGATCTGTAGTTGTGTTTGGGACTAGACCAATTTAGAACATGATGAACACATGGGCTCGGTTGATCTGAGTTGGTGATTTGGTCAACTTGGACTCAGTCCACTTAATCTTTGAATAAAGTGTTAAAACACTTGCTTAGACTCAGTCCCTTTTCTGTGCAAATAATGCTTTGCTTTATTTTTCCTTCTTTTTCTTTGTTCTTTTATTTTTTATGGAGTGTTAAACACTCTTTATAGCGCCCACGTATGGAGCACGTGAGGCGCTTGGCCCTATGCACTGGGCGCTGTTTGATGAGTGCAGAGTACTTTATGTTAAGTAGCGCCCACATAAGGGGCACGTGAGGCGTTTGGCGCTGAGCGCCAATCATTGAGTGCTAAGCACTCTTTATTTGAACAGCGCCCACGTAAGGGGCACGTGAGGCGCTTGGCGCTGAGCGCCAACCATTGAGTGCTAAGCACTCGTTATTTGAACAGTGCCCACGCGAGGGGCACATGAGGCGCTTGGCGCGGTTTCTTTCTTTGTGCATTTTTTTGAAGAGTTCAATTCTCTGTTCTCCCCTGGATCTTCGATCCTCAAGAACAAATTCATCTCCATGAGAATTAAATTCTCATTTATGGGAGAATTGTCTCATGGATCTCAAATGCAGGGAAAGAACTATGTTCTTTTATGAGGGTTAAACCCTTAGATATGCAGATGAGATACTCTGATTTCTATTACTTTTATTTACCTTGAAGAAAGTTCTTCTTCTTTCTTCTCTCTTAAAGCTTTCTTTTTTTGCTTGCTTTTCTTTTTTGAACTTGAGGTTTATAGTGGGGTTCCTCTCTACAAGACTTGAAGTTTTGGGGCCTTTATATAGTGGAGGTAAGTTTGTTGATTTAGTTAAAGAAATCTCTCATTAAGAGATCCTTAATTGATTTGGGGATTTTATCCACCGTTGGTTCTTTGATCCAAGGATTTCTGTTTTACAGAAGATATTTTTTTTGTTTTTAACAAGATTTAGGAAATATTTTCCCATACAGAGCTTATTCAATAGTTTGGTGATCACTATTGGATTTTTAATCCAACGGTGTTTTGTTTCTACAGAGAATAATCTTTCTTGTTTAGAAAAATTTGAGGAATATTTCCTCAACAGAATTTAATTCTGCACTCTGATGATTTATCATCTCCGTTGGATTTTTTTTATCCAACGGCTCTGTTTAACATAGAGCTTTTAGTTCTGGCGCTGGCGCTCTCGTGCGAGACACGTGAGGCGCTGCCTAAGAGTTTTTAACTCTTGACGCCGGCGCCCTCTTGCAAGGCATGTGAGGTGTTGCCTCAGAGTTTTTAACTCTCGGTGCCGGCTCCCTCGTGGAAAACACGTGAGGCGCTGCCTCAGAGTTTTTAGCTCTTGGCGCTGGCGCTCTCGTGCAAGGCACGTGAGGCTTTGCCTCAGATTTTTTAACTCTTATTTAATAGATTTCTTTTTGTGCGTTGCACATTGGCGCCCGCGTGAGGAGCACGTGAGGCGCCATCATAGGATTTAATTCTATCCAAGGCAGTACCTACATGCTTTGCATGTGGAGCTTTCTCTTTATTTTTATTTTATTGTTATTATTTTATAAGGGAGCAAGTTTTGAGCCAAAATTTTGGCGGGAACAAATGCCCCGCACTACTTTGCCCACGTAAGTATGTACGTGGGTGAAGTAGTGTAGAGTTATGTATGGCCATAGAATTGAGAGCTTAGGAGACAAGTTTAGGGTCTTTGTAGCCTAAGACTTTTTTCATCTTCATGAGCCGTAGGGGTCTCAAGAATGTTTTTTCTCCCTATAAGTCGATAGGATCTCGTACGTTCAAATTCTCCCTAGAAATCGTGAGGATTTCTAAGTGTTCATCGCCTCCGTGAGTCATAAGGATCTTACTCGGGTATATTTCCTTACGAATCGTGAGGACCCGTAAATAGCTTCTTTATTTCATTGGAGAATATGGCTTTGGCAAATGTGGCCCTTAGATAGTCCATATTGACCTCCTTGTAGGGCAGCGATAGCTTAGGAAACATGTTTGGATCTGTTGCCTAAGACTTTTCAATTTTATGAGCCGTGAGGGTCTCATAAAGACTTTTCTCCCTACGAGTCGAGAGGATCTCGTAGGTGTATTTTCTCCTTAGGAGTCGTGATGACTCCTAATTGTGTTTTCTCTTGAGAGTCCTAAGAATCTCACAAGAGAATTTTCCCCCTTACAAGTCGAAAGGACTCGTAAGTTGGTTTTTTCCTCCTCATCGATATTCGACTTTGGAGAGTGTGGCCCGTGGATAGTATGCAATAGTCCATCTTGGACCAACTTGCAGGGCCCTAGTGCTTAGGAAACAGGTCCTTATCTCCGTTGCCTAAGGCTTTTCCCTACGAGTCGAGACGAGTCGAGAAGTTCTCGCAGGAACATTAATTTCCCTACGAGTCGAGACGAATCGAGAAGTTCTCGCAAGGATATCCTAACGTCACAGTTAACTCCTGCTAATATAAGTCCGTTAGGGTCTGTGGTACTAGGGGTTTTTACCCGTCGTACCATCGCGTTGGCCGACGTATTCCTCGATACGCAATCTTATTGTTCGAGTATCCCCGCGACTGTCGTGTCTTGATCCCTTCGGGGGCTGGACAAGACGTCTTCAAGTAATCTTCCAGGTGATATTACTGTTGGAAGGGCAAGCGTTAAGATATTCCATGCCGCTTTTTACTTGAGCTTAGGCTCATTTTGGGAGCCCCGATGAGTCATGACCACTCCGCGCTGGTGTTGGATGATCTCTGATAGAGTTTTTAGGTAGTTGCCGTCAAGACCCTGAAGCCAGGGATCTTCCTTTGCTTCGTTTGTTGACATTGTGTCTGCAATATTGCGATGAATGTCGAGGTTGTCTCTGGGTTGTCTGTGAACCGTCGAGATTTGGAACTAGGGGACTTTACCATGGCTCCGTTTGTTGATGTCGCGTCTGCATCCTGGTGGCGTGAGAAAGAACACTGTTGTTGATCTCTAGGCTGTAGATAGTGCCGTCGAGACTTGGAACTAGGGACTCTGCCATGGCTCCGCTTTATTGACGTTGCGTCTGCATTCGATTGGAGTGAGAAGAAACGCCGTTGTTGATCTCTAGGCTGTTGATGAACCGTCGAGACATGGAACTAGGGACTCTGCCATGGCTCCGCTTTGTTGACATTGCGTCTGCATCCGGTTGGAGTGAGAAGAAACGCCGTTTTTTTTCTCTAGGCTGTAGATGTTGCCGTCGAGACTTGGAACTAGAGACTCTGCCATGGCTCCGCTTTGTTAACGTTGCGTCTGCATCCGGTTGGAGTGAGAAGAAATGCCGTTGTTGATCTCTAGGCTGTCGATGAACCGCCGAGACTTGGAACTAGGGACTCTGCCATGGCCCCGCTTTGTTGACGTTGCGTCTGCATCCGTTTGGAGTGAGAAGAAACGCCGTTGTTGATTTTTAGGCTGTAGATATAGCCATCGAGATCTGGCTTCCTTTTGACGAAGCCCGGTAGGATAATATGGTTCCGTTTCCGTTTGTGCCCATGGATTGTATACAGGGGTCAATGTGATCTCACCCGTAGGGCAAAAGTTTTATTTTTTTTCTTTTCGCGATGCTTTATCATTTCAGCTTTTTATATCGCGAAAGTCGCAATTGCCCAATCATTTCGGTTATTTTTTCGCGGTGCCCAATCATTTCGGCCGTTTTTTCTTTTTACTCGCTGCTTTTTATTGCGAGTTGCCCAAACATTTCGGCCATTTTTATTTGTATATATTTTACTCGCTAATTTTTATTGCGAGTTGCCCCATCATTTCGGCTATTTCATATGCATTTTTGGCTCGCTGATTTTTATTGCGAGTTTGGAACTTGAGATCTGATACCAATCTTAGCATCAACATCGCTGCGACTGGAATATGGCCAGGAGCGAATCATCATTTGCTTTGAAAGAACTTGGAATTTGATACTAATTTAGGCATCAACATCGTTACCACTAGGATATTGCCATGAGTGAATCATCATTTGCCGTGAAAGGACTTGGAATTTGATACCAATCTAGGCATCAGCATCACTACCACTGGGATTATTGCCAGGAGCGAATCATCATTTTCCTTTGTCGATTCAAACAAAGGTGGCTTAGCAAAGAGGGTTATGATCCTGTCGACTAAGGCTTTTGACTTCATGAGCCGTAAGGGTCTCATAAAGGTGTTTCTCCCTACGAGTCGTGAGGATCTCGTAGGTATGTTTTCTCCTTAGGAGTCGTGAGGATTCCTAAGTCTATATTCTCTTATAAGTCGTAAAAATCTTACAAGAGTGTTTTCTCTTTATAAGTCGAGTGGACTTACAAGTGTCGTTCACCACATGAGGACATTCCTCGTCGTTGGTGGAACTTGGTGGAGGAAACGTTTATTTGTGCCCGTGGATTGTATACAAGGGTCAATATTGAACCGCTTATAGGACAACTTGGGGAGTGTGATGGCTTAAGAACAGGTTCAGATCCCTGTAGCTTAAGGCTTTTGAATCCTACGAGCCATGAGGGTCTCATAGGGGGAATTCTCCTTACGAGTCGTGAGGATCTCGTAAGTGCAATTTCTCTTTAGGAATCGTGGGGATCCCTAAGTATGTTGCTCCCTTTTATGAGTCGTAAGGATCTCACGCGGATGTTTTATCCTCACAAGGTTGAGAGGACCTTACAAGTGCACATGATTTTTTTTACGAGTCTACGCCCTTTCGGGTTTTCAGGAACTCGACGGCAGTCCTGCTGTTTTTACTCATGGAGCCCTTTCGGGTTTTCATCCGTGCCCATTTCGCTTGTGTACATACCCTTTTTTTTACATCACGAGATTGCGCCCTTTCAGGTTTTCACAAGCTCGCCGGTAGCTCTGTTTTTTTTACTCATGGCACCCTTTCGGGTTTTCATCCGTGCCCCTTTTGCTTATGGACGTACCGCATTTTTTTACCCCCTCTATTCGCCAATGGAATTTATGGGGGACTTCTCCACCAGGGCAGCTGTGCAGCCGGCAGGACTTGAGTTATCGTCCTCGCCGATGGGATTTGCGGACTTGAATTCCACTATTGCCATGTTTGAGGCGACGTATTTAGTTTAAGGATATTATGGTCCATTGTTAGTTTAGGGACATCCCGGTCCATTGTTAGTTTAGGGACGTCTCGGTCTAATGCAGCTTCGAGGCGAAGTTTTGCCGGATACTACATATAGAGTTTTGACTTAGGAAGATAGCGAGTGGACACGAGCATCGTCATCTATCGTTAACCTAAGTTGTGACTTGTCAGGGGTAGTATTTCTTAAGGAAGCGGCCATTTATTGGTCGGAAGGGTCTTTCGCCATGCATATTCATGAGCAAGTAGGCACCTCCTTGATAAACCTTGTCTATGACGTATGGGCCCTCATAGTTCGGCTCGAATTTCCCTCGTTTGGCATGGTTGGGGATCATAAGTCTTTTGACAACTAGCACATGTTCGCCTTGGCGAAATGCTCTTGGCATAGTTAGTCTTTCGTATGAGCACGTCATCCTTGCTTTGTAAGCTTCTAGGTTTTGCTATGCCATGAGACGAGTTTCATCGAGGGCATCAAGCTCTTCAAGCCGAAGGTGGGCATTTTCTTTATCCGTCAGCTCATGCCGGACTGCCACTCGTAAAGAGGGTAGTTCTATCTCCAAGGGGAGAACTGCTTCCGTTCCGAATACCAATGCGAATGGTGTTGTATTCGTGGCCATCTTGAACGTGGTCCGATAAGCCCAGAGAGCTTCATACAATCTCTCATGCCAATCTTTTCTGTTTCTGGACACCGTCTTCTTTATGATCTTCGTCAAGGTTTTGTTGAAAGCCTCAGCTAGACCGTTAGCTCGGGGGTTATAGACTGAAGAGTATCTCCAGTCTATATTATGTTGTTTCGTAAAGCGGCTGACCTTATGGGTTCTGTAGGGTGTCCCGTTATCCGAGATAATCCATCGCGGAGTGCCGAATCGGTAGATGACATGTGTCCTGAAGAAATGGATGATGTTCTCCCTATTCACCTCTCTTAGCGGTATTACTTCTGCCCACCTAGAGAAGTAATCGGTTGTTGCTAGTATGAACCGATGTCCCATGTATGATGCTGGTTCGATAGGCCCGATTATATCGGTTCCCCACATTTCGAATGGCCAGCTTGCCAATGTTGGGTGTAGCGGATTCGGATGCTAGTGGATGAAGTCCCAGTGAATCTGGCACGAGTGACACTGCTTCGCATATTTGAGGCAGTCTTGAATCATCGTGGTTCAATAGTAGCCCATCCTTTTGATTTTCAGCTTCATTTTTGGCCCGGCTTGATGAGAACCGCAGAGTCCGTCATGAGTTTCTTGGACGACTCTCCTTGCTTCTTCTGGTCCTAGACATCTTAGCCACAAAAAATCGAATGTTCTTTTATATAGAGTATCATTGATGAAGGCGAAAGACAGAGCTCGCTTCATGAGCTGATGTCCAGATGACGCGTCTTCGGGCGTATGATGAGATTTGAAGTAGTTTACAAAGACTTCTTTCCAATCCCTTTCCTTTTATTCATCTTCTAATTGGAATGCCGCTTGTTTGGCCACTTACTTTTCTTCAGACGACTCCGAAGATATTTCTGCTGGCGCGAGAATCTGACGGCTTGGCATAATGATCCTTACGTCATCGAGGTTTTCGTCGGCCAGTTCTTTAGCAAGCTTGGCTAACGCATCTGCCTTGCTATTTTCTGTTAGTTATATGTATGCCCTAGAGGCCATTACTATACATAAGATGTACATTGTAGTGGATGCTTGGACATATATAGGGAGGACTTTCTTGCTCGACATGATAGTATGCTATCTGGTTACTGTTTCCTGATTTAAAATCAGGAAAGCTTCCGGGAAAAGCTTCAGAAGAGGGTCACGTGCTTACACGTGACTAGCGGTCACGTGTTGGCACGTGACACCTAAAAACATCATCAAGGCAAGTTCAGTTTCCTGACTACGTTGAAGAAAGGGGGCTTCAGAAAGAGTCACGTGCTCCCACGTGACCCGGGTCACGTGGCGACACGTGACATTTAAATGCAAGCGTCAAAAGGCACACCAGTTCCCTGATCAAGTCAAGGAAAAGGCTTCAGAAGAGGTCACGTGCTTCCACGTGACCAGGGTCACGTGTTGCCACGTGACGTTCAAGACAGCAGACTCGTTCTCCAGTTGAACCAAGGAAAGAGAGAGTTCAAACAAGGGTCACGTGCTCACACGTGACCAGGGGTCACGTGGCAGCACGTGACGTTTAAGCAGCAATAAGAAGACAGAGCGCAAAAGAAAGGAAAAGGCTAATTCCAAAGGGGGTCACGTGCCCACACGTGACCATGAGTCACGTGGTCACACATGACCGGCTTTCAAAGCCCATTTTGTCAACAGAATTAAATTCTGAAAGAAATTCAAATCTTTCCAAAGGAAAGCGGCTATCTGGAACCAATCAAATTAAAGATTCAGAGGTGATGAAATATCATCTATCTATGGGAAAATCTCGGGTTTGGAAAGATTTCCCCTTTAAATCTAACCGAAACAACAAAGGAGAATCCCTGGATTTGAAATCCAATGGTGAATAAAATTCACCTAATAATCCAAAGGTCCAAAACGAATGATGGATGCAAATCAAATCTCTCATGAAGATTCATCAAAAACTGATTGATTCGGCTGCTTCTCCTATAAATAGGAGCCGAGAGATATAGATATACAGAGACAGGGAGAGAAAAAGAAAAAGAAGAGAACTTCGATACTTGGAAAAATTTGGATCTTCTGCAAAAACCCTAGGTAAGAAAGGGAAAAGCTCCTTGAAAGAAGAAGAGAATTTAATTCTCAACAGAGTTTAACTCTGATACATAAAAACAGAAGAATATATTTCTTCTCTCTTTGATAGAGGATCTGCAAAGTGCACATCTCCCCTTAAGGTTGAGAATTTAATTCTCAATGGGTCGAGATCCTGCCATGCAGATCCAAAACATAGAGAGGGAATGCAAGCATGAGAATTTAATTCTCACAGAACTATAGGAATTTAATTCCTTTAAAATAAAATTAGGGCTTGACCCTGTATCATGGGAATTTAATTCCTTCAGAACAAAAGAAACAGGGTTTAACCCTAATTAAGAACTTAGTTCTGTTGAAACAACGGGAATTTAATTCCCTTAATCATCATTTAACAGGGAATGGGAATTCAATTCCTTAAAAGCTTTTATTAGGGTTTAACCCTATTCAGTCCTTCACATATGCGAGGAATTTAATTCCTACGGAAGATTCAGAGTCCAACTCTATTCAGAATATAAACCTTCAAAAGGAAGTAGGAATTTAATTCATCTGAAATTTAAAGCTTGAGGAATTTAATTCCTGAAAAAAGATTAACAAAGCCTCTAAACAAAATACATAGAGGCAGGGTCACGTGTTACCACGTGACCCCCCCAAGAGATCTATAGAAAGCCCCTTTGAGGCAGCACCCCACGTGACCCACGTGACCCCCGGCAGAAGCTTTAACATATGAGCTTTTGAATGCCTATCACGTGATGGCACGTGACGCTCTAAAAGACGCGATAATCTCAGCAGAATACATGAAGGGAGGGCGCTCTCACGTGCTGCCACGTGACCCCTCTTGCCTTAGTGTTTAACACTAAATTGAAACTCTCGAACCCAGTGTTAAAACACTGTTGGGCCTTAGTGTTCAACGCTAATTAAAAAGCTTTATCTGCAGTGTTCAACACTGATCTGTTTTAGTGTTTAACACTAATTTGAAAAGCCTTGTCGCTGGTGTTTAACACCAATTATCTCTTAGTGTTAAACACTAACTTGTTAACCTCATTCCCAGTGTTCAACACTAACTGCTCTATAGTGTTTAACACTAGGCTTTGGCCCAATTGGCCTAAATGGATAGAGGCAAAGCTTCTCCTGATTGGACTTAGCCCAAGATGGCCATAAGTCCTCAATTTGTGATTAACCGGGCCAATGGGCTCATAACATAATTAATTCGTCTTGATCCCAAATTGGGCCAAGGACTATTTAATCCACTCCTCACTCCTTTGATACTTGACATTGTAATCCCTCAATGTCTTCAAAGAGGTGACGGGTCCCGACGACCACACATTGATACGGACTGTGGGGTCCTTAAACCCGTGTTTAATGCAAAATTCCTGGTTACGTGGAACGCGGATAATGTCACTCTTTGACCCCGTGGGAAACGTCCAGAGCGGAGCCTGGTCCTTGCAGAGCATGGCAGTGAACCCGTGTGAAGCATCCAGAGCACATGATGGACTGTGGGGTCCTTAAACCCATGGACTACGACGTCCTTAACCTTGACCGAGATGTCTTAAAACTAACAACGGACTGTGGGGTCTTTAAACCCATGGACTACGACGTCCTTAACCTTGACCGAGATGTCTTAAAACTAACAGTGGACCGCAATGTCCTTAAACTACCCATGGACCGCAATGTCCTTAAACTAGAACAATAGAGCCCCGCATGCTCTTTTGTCGGATCTAAACGGTCCCGTTTAAGTTGATCTTAGCCTCAAAGATGGCTAACGTATCCTTAAACCTTCAAACAGAGTGGACTATAAATCCCCCCAATTAACTCTGGCTCAAGGGTACATCTCTGAACTCCTCTGACATCCGTCGTTGTAATTCTTCAACGTCGTCAGAGAGATGACGGGTCCTGACGACCATACACACGTTGGACCTCTAGGTCCCTAAACTGGAACAATGGAGTCCAAACACTCCTTTATCAGATCTAAACGATCCTGTTAAGTTGATCTTAGTCACAAAGTTAGACTAAAGTATCCTTAACAAACGTTTGAGTTGATCTTAGCCTCAAGTATGGCTGACGTATCCTCAAACCAAACCCCCAAACCCAAATCTAAGATAATACGGATTTGGACTAGTCCACGCCCTACGGGCGACGACATAACTCAGTCTCCGTAAACAATCCACGGGCAACAAAACACAAAACAAACACCCACGACACGAAGTGACCAGCTGGAGAAGGAGAAAGTTGTTACCGCAATGCGGTAGCGTAATTAACTGCAGGGGCTTGCGCCTGCAGGGAAGAGCGTCCCCACAATCAAAAAACCCCTCAAGCGAGGGGGAATCTGACGAAGTCTGCTATATCGGACGCATCCGTTTAAACCTTCGATACATGGTGCCATAAATCAACTTGGCATCTTCGGAGAGGTGAACGGATAGCACCAATTAGCATCTGCCCCGAATCTCAGTGCCAAGACACCGCAGTCTTGTGCGCCGTCTTTCGGAGGGGAACAGATTCTGGCACGCCCGGTGGGACCTTTTCCTCTTTCCACTCCACACTTCGTGTGTCGTGACTCGCGAACCAATCGCGGTTCGCCAATGGTTGCCCTTGGGTTTCAAGATACTAAGAATTGGCGTCTTGCTTATTGCAGAAAGCAAAGGATCGATGGCTTCTACTTCCATGAAATTCTCCAACTGCTCAGACTGCAATTGCAACCAACGCTCTGCCTCGCCAAGAGGTATAGCCTACGGACCCCAAGCTGCTTCGCTATTCACAATGCCCGTGGAACAGGTCACTCGCGCCACCACAGGATTGTTCTTTGGGACCATGCTCCCACTGACAAACTTCACCGCTCCAGCGCTGACAACGGAAGCTCTCAAGAAGTCGGTCTTTGATCGTCTTACCCCTGCCGCGGCTCCTCTCAACGAGTCGCCCAACGTCAACGCCTCGGTCTTCTCTAGATTGGGCCAGAAATCCTGCGAACCCATCATGGGACCTACAATCTCAGAGAAGGCTGCTTCTAAGAAGGTGCCTGCTCCTGCCCCCGAAGTCGTCAAGGCAGCTTCTCCGGCCAAAAGGTCGGTCTTTGCAAGATTAACGGCTTCAGCTCCCGCTCCTACTGCCAAAGGACATCGGTCTTTGACAGGCTAATACCAACTGTGACCCCCCACCCAGACAGGGGGCAAGACGAAACCATTCTTACCGCTGACCCTACACCGTCCGCTCGACACGCTCGACGTCGCCATTGGCGCCGAGTAAGGAAGGCTGGGGGCAACTCCCCCTCCGGGTTGACTCCATCGGCCCCGGTGGCAGAGGTTAATGCTGCTGTTCCAACTGGGAACAGCTTCGAAATGCTAAATAAGGTGCGAAGGAATTCTCCTACTGCAGTGCTGAAGAGGTCTCCTCCCCCGTTAAAAAAGGTCGTGGAAATAAAACCAGAACAGCCCCGATCTCCTCAACGGCTGTCTTCCAAAATCTATAAGGTTTGGCGGCAGGCCCGAGACTCGATCATCGATCCAAACTTCTCCCGCTAGCACAAGAAGCTGAAAATCCAACCGGAAGCTGGTCACCAGGCTAAACCCCAAAAGGTTGTCTGGACGCCCACCTCAACGGCCCCCTCAACCTCCATGGCTCATAAAAGGAGGAGGCCAGAGAAAACCCCACAGCATGCAACGACGGCTAAAAGCACTGAGCCCAGACGCCCTAGGTCTGGGGGCATGGTGGTGCACACTGTTTACATGGCCTCTGGAAAAGAGGAAAGCCGCACTTCTACGGGCCACCGACCGCTAACCCGATCCGTGACGAAGGCTCAAGAGCAGCAACAAAAGCTTCAAGAAATGATGAATGCTATGGCCGCGCTCACCGGGCCAAAAGAAAACCCAGAAACTTCCTCAGACGCACGCCGGGAGGAAGAAACCGATGCTGAATTCCTTCGCCGGACATTGGAGAAAAGGGACAAAGAGGCTGCTGAACAAGCGGCCAACATACAACGGATGGGCCTTCTCTTCCAAGATGTGATAGGAATGATGACCCAGCAGGACTTACCCGCCGAGGATCCCCCAATCGTTCTTGAAGACGACCGAGGAGAAACGTCAAATCCACCACCAGCCCTCTCAACGGCCAAGGAGGAGGCAATCTCTAAGGCTGACTTGGCTGACTACATAGCCCAGCAAATCTGGGTTCATCACGCGACTGAGGCAGCTGGTCAAGTCGTGAAAACGGGGCGGCCGTATCCGAGCTGGTACGACCAAATCAAATACCCGCAAGGCTATACGATACCAAAATTCCATGTGTATAAGGGGACCGGCAATCCCCATCAGCATGTCGCCCAGTTCCGGGCCCTCTGCGGTAACACCGGCGGTGATGATAAACTGTTGCTCCGCCAGTTCGTGGGCAGCTTATCAGAAACTGCGTTCGAATGGTATTCGGAACTCCCGAACGATTCTATCAAAACGTTCGCTGAAATGGAGCTGTTGTTCACTCAGCGATTCGCAAGTGCCAGCGAACGCACTCCAATAACTGCACTGATTAACGCCAGGGTAAAACCGGGCGAAACCTGGGTCCAGTACGCTATACGCTGGCGGAACTTGTGGTCGAGATGTGAGCAACGCATTGAGGAAGCACCTGCGGTGGGCATGTTCGTGGGAACTCTAGACCCTCACGCAACTATCTCCCAGTTTATGATGTTCTTTAAGCCAACCACATTCCAGGCTTTAATCGACAAGTTGGCTCAGATGGACCAGATGGGTCATAGACCGCCTCCCCCGAAGTCGGAACCTCGGAATGACAAGGGTAAAGGGAGGGCAACCTTTGTTGCGAATGCCCAGCAGCAACCTAACGCCCCGAAACCGGCAGATCAACTCGAGGAAAGGCGTCGGTATTATAATGAGAAGATGAAGCGTCCCTACTCGTTCCCACGGGACAAGACGAAACGGTTATTCGAGCTGGCAATACGCAACAGACTTATAAGCCTACCAAATCCAAGGCGACCGCCGCAACCTACCGAGATGAATAACCCTAACTATTGCCCTTACCATCAAACGGTAAGCCATCCGATTGAAGATTGCTTCGTCTTCAAAGGATGGATTGAAGATCAATACCTCCAGGGGAAGTTTGTACTGTCCGAAAAGTGGAAGATGAACCCACCACAACCGCATACTCCTAAGAAAGCAGATACACCGGGGGCAACCTGCTCCTTTATTGAAGAAGCTCCATGGGAGGTCGTGCTATCAACCAAAACCAAAAGAATGCTGAGAGACCTTCATGCGTGCCCTGCGGTCGAATGGAAGGACCCTCTTGAACCTCAAATTATCGAAGGGATGCTAAGGCGCTGCCTTACTACAAAGACTCGCGGTAAGAGCCCAAATACTCACGCCCAATCGTCAAAATCTTCGAAGAAAAAGAAGAAGAAATCCAAGAAGTCCGTGAAGCTTGGAAATGAGCACACGAACTTGCAGAAGCAAATCGACGCGCTGGAAGAATACAATCAAAAGGCGCGAACTCCTGTCACACTGCAAGAGTTCCTCAACCACATCTTTCAAGAGGAAGATGATGGAGAGAGCTCGTCGGATGAATCCGAAGGATATGTGGCGAGTTGTAACGTAATCTCCCACTCGTTCACCGATGATGGGAAAACTCCTGGCACTAAGAAGCTGGAGGCAGAGCCTGTACCAGAGCGTGCATGGCCAACAGACGAAATGATCGACACTTTTCTAGACGAGATCCGTCTAAAATGTAAAGCAGACCAGGAGCGTGAGATGGCCACATCGGAAGGAGCCAAATGCGGGCAACTGAACGGAAGAGTTGAACTACCCCTGCCAGAGCGAAAGGCATCCGAAGTAGACAAGAAGATATTCAAGACGAGGAAAAGGTTTGCCAAAGCCATGTCAATGGGAATGAAGCTACCACCCTCGGAAGGAAACACGCACGATGGGGTGGAAAGGCACCATGATTATTGCGCATATCACCGGAAAATCTCACACCCCACGGAGGAGTGCGACGCCTTTAAGATATGGTGGCAAGGATATGTTGCTCATCGGCAACATTTTAAGCGCATGAAACGCAAGAGCCGTCGGGAGCGAAGAAGTACTATCGATGGGAACGACAGAACTACTGGCAACTGTTACATGGTTAACGCCAGGGGGTCACAAGTTCTCACCTTTGGGAGCGACTCTGATGAAGAAATGGCTCTGGGCCCTCTCTTTAAAGAATCCGTTTTGGGGAAAGAAGAAGAATCAGAGGCCTGCGAGAACATTCAGCTGCGCAATCGCACACTCCCAGAAAAGAATCTCGGGCCCGGGAATAGAAGGGATAAGGGAAAGGAAAAGGTCACTGAAGATATCACTTTAGATGACCAAGTCATGACGGAGCTGGCTGCCAAAGACCCTCCTAGGAAGAGTAAAGTGGACTATAACATCCTCGCGCACCTAAGGAAGCTACCTTCTCAGCTTAGCATTCTCGACGCCCTCCTATTATCAAAAGAAGCGCGAGACTCACTAATTAAGGCGTTACAAGAACCTGAGCAATTCCAAGCCTTCCTCGCCACTGAAAAGATGAAGGATGAACTGGAGGAAGTGCATACAGCCGACATCACTTTCGGTGATGAAGACCTCCTTCTCGGGACGTGTGACCACAACCGTCCCCTATACATCTCTGGATACTGCCATGATATCAAGATAGGCAAGATCCTGGTGGATAATGGATCCTCCGTCAACCTCCTTAATGTTCGGGTGTTGAAGGAAATCTGCATGAGCGTGCAACACCTCGCTCGTGACAAAATCACTATCTCCGGCTTCGATTCACAATCGTCACGGACTCTCGGATCTGTGATATTAACATTACGCTTTGGACTTCTCGTCACAGACATCAAATTCCATGTCATTGACGCCAAGACCTGCTACAACGCCTTACTCGGCCGTCCTTGGCTACACGAGTACAATATCATCCCTTCTACACAACATCAGTGTATGAAGTACTTTAAGGATGGTTTCGAGTATACCGTAACAGGTGAGTTAAACCCATTTTCTGTGAACGAAGTCCGCAAATACGAAGATGCGAAGTACTTTTTGCCAGATTTCGAGGATACAGAAAGGAGTCGCAATCCGGGGAACAAAACCACCGCCACCATCCCGATTTTCGGGAGCGATACCGAAGAAGAGGAAGAGATAGTTTATGCAGGGCCATCTCAACGCAACAACCTGGGGACGCCCGCCCCCGTGTTGGTCTTCGGAAGTGATTCAGAAGATGAAGTTAATGCTGTGTTCTCCAATCGGCTGTCAATACAAGCACCCCCTGGCGATGACCATAGTTTGCAAATCACCATGGTACCGCGAGAACACTACAAGGATCTCGACGCGCTTCAGGCTCACAATGTACAGGACCTGCAAACATTTTACGTCCCTCCCAGGCGAAGGGGCGAGAAGGTGATCCTATTCTACCGATCCTCAGAGTCGAAAATAGAGAAAGAGATCTGGCATGGCACGGATGCTACACTTGACAGGCTCCAACCCATCCGTCTGCCCAGATACTATACAAATGGATTAAAGAAGCTATTGAAGCGCCAAGGAGTACCTTTAGAACAGACCGTTCGGGAGGCGCGGTTCTACAACAGGATTTGGGATGTCCCCGGGACTCAACGCAAATTGCCCAACGGGAAGATGGAAACACTCGGGCTTGGATACGCAAGAGCCGGAAAACGGGAAAGGGCTCACAGCAGCTACGCTATATATACCTTTGATGAAGAGGAGGACGCCCTGTCAGGAGATGCCAACCCCCCATCAAAACTAGACCCCGCGATTAAAGCGCCGAGTCCGTCGTTTGAAGAACGAATGGGCAAGCCTATCAGGAAAATGGGTCAGGAAGCTCGGGAAGACCACAACCGCGAAATGGCCATCTACGAGAGGGACAGGACGCAACGTCTATCTCAACGTGCTGCAAAAGACAAAGACGCTTATCCTCGTCAATCCGTTGTACGAAAGGCCCGACGCAGAGACGGAAATAAATCAAGAAGCGGCTCGGGTTTGTCCCTCATGAAGAAGATGAGTCGAGCGTACTCCTTCCCCCGAGACAAAACGGGGAGGTTACTTAACCTCGCCATAAAACATCAAATGATCACGCTTCCAGAGTCTAGACATCCTGAGCAAGCTAGCAAGGCTTCTCATCCGAGTTATTGCTCTTATCACCGAGCCATAGGACATCCTACCGAAGACTGCTTCACCTTCAAGAACTGGGTCGAGGACCAGTACCGACGAGGCAGATTCGCTTTATCCGACGGCTGGAATGTGACGCCACCGCAAAAGCATGAGCCCAAGGCCGCAAGAGCAGAACCGGGTCCACCTCAGTCCTGGGAGCGGGTTCGCACTTGTTATACGATTACGATATTAGGAGAAGAGCCCGAGAACGTAGATGACCTTTCCCGGTGCTTTGAGAACAGCGATGATGAGGTGATCTCGGAATTTCCGCCCGCTCCGAAAGAACTGGAAGATGGTATACATACTACTGCAGATAACCTCAAGAAGATTGAGTTGGGATCGGCAGACGACCCCGCGACCGACATTTGTCAGCGAGCTGTTATCCGAAGAAAAGGTGGCTGCGTTAAAAAACGTGCTTCTACGGCATAAAGATTGCTTCGCGTGGAACTACTCCGAGATGCCAGGATTGGATCCGGAGATTGCTGTGCATAGATTAGCAATATCCCCAGATATCAAGCCAGTCAAGCAGGCGCCAAGGAGGATGCGACTCGAGCTTGAAATGAGCATCAACGCCGAAGTCAAGAAGTTGATCGATTCTGGATTTATCCAAGAAGTCCAATACCCCGACTGGATCGCCAATATCGTCCCGGTAATGAAGAAGAATGGGACGGTACGCATATGCGTGGATTTCAGGGATCTCATAAAGCCTGTCCAAAGGACGATTTCCCGGTGCCGGTAACCGAGCTAATGATAGATAACACGTCCACTCACGAGGTTTTCTCCTTTATGGACGGTTCATCAGGATACAATCAGATAAAAATGCATCCCGAAGACCAGAAGCACACCGCTTTCCGGACCCCTTTGGGTATATTCTGCTACAGGGTTATGCCCTTTGGTCTAAAGAACGCTGGCGCTACCTATCAAAGGGCCATGACAAAAATCTTCGATGACCTCATACATGACATCGTCGAGTGCTATATCGATGACCTCGTAATAAAGAGCATGTCATACGAGGAGCATTTAAAGCATCTGGAGACTGTATTTCAACGCCTTCGGCAATATAATTTGAAAATGAATCCCCTCAAATGCGCGTTTGGAGTCTCCTCGGGCAAATTTCTGGGATTCATCGTTCGACACCGAGGTATTGAAATAGATCCGTCAAAGATTAAGGCGATCATGGAAATGCCTCCGCCAAGAACCCTCAAGCAGTTGCGGTCTCTCCAAGGGAAGCTCGCATACATCCGGCGGTTTATCGCTAATCTTTCGGGCAAATGCCGTCCTTACAGCCACCTGATGAAAAAGGGAACTCCATTCGTTTGGGATCACAAATTTCAAGGTGCACTAGACGAGATCAAGCAGTACCTGCAGAACCCTCCAGTGTTGGCTGCTCCAGTGAAGGGAAAGCCTCTCATTCTTTACACGGCCGCCCTCGAAGGTTCTTTGGGCGCATTATGGGCACAAGAGAACGATCAGGGGAAAGAAAGAGCACTTTACCACTTAAGTCGAGTGCTGCTGGGAGCAGAAAGCAACTATTCCCCCATTGAAAAGCACTGCCTGGCGTTGATCTTCGCAATAACAAAGCTTAGACATTACGCATTAGCACATGAAGTCCGTCTTATTTCGAAGGTGGACCCTCTCAAATATCTGATGTCGAAAGCCATATTGACGGGACGACTCGCTAAGTGGGCCCTGCTCTTGATGGAGTTCTCGATAACGTATCAACCTCTCAAGGCAGTGAAAGGCCAGGCCATTGCCGACTTCCTCGCTGAGCACCCGATACCGGCCGATTCTCCTCTGAATTGTGATTTGCCGGACGAGCATGCATTTGATGCGATTAGCGGCGGAAGCACCCGATGGGAACTCTATTTCGATGGAGCTTCCTCCATAAAGAAACAGAAACAAGGTATCCCAATGATCAAATCGGGGATAGGCCTCATCTTTGCAACTCCACAAGGAGGGATAATGCGCTTCGCCTTCTCCTTAACAGAACCGAGGACAAACAATGAAGCCGAATACGAAGCTCTGATAGCAGGCCTCGAGATCGCCATCGACATGGGAATTGAAGACCTCCTCATATACGGGGATTCTCAGCTGGTCGTTAGTCAAGTAAATGGTGACTACCAAACGTGCAAGCCGGAGTTGGTGAAGTACGGCGAAAGGGTGCAACAACTATTGACATAAATTCCCTCCTATACTTTGGAGAACATACCGCGCGCGGAAAACAGCAAAGCAGACGCGTTGGCTAAACTTGCTAAAGAACTGGCTGACGAGAACCTCGATGACGTCAGAATCGTGGTACAAAGCCGTCGAGTGCTCGCCCCGGCAGAAATATCTCAGGAATCATGCGAAGAAAAGGGAACGACTGAGCAGACGACCCTATAAATAAAGACCATGAGAAGGCCGAAGACTGGAGGGAAGTCTTCATAGACTACTTTAAGTCCCACCGAATGCCCGAAGAAGCGTCCTCAAGACATCAGCTCATGAAACGAGCTTTATCTTTCGCTTTTGTCAACGATATTCTATACAAAAGATCGTTTGATTCTCTATGGCTGAGATGCTTAGGACCTGACGAAGCAGAAAGAGTCATTCAGGAAGTTCATGGCGGACTTTGCGGTTCTCACCAAGCAGGCCCAAAGATGAAGTTAAAAATCAAACGGATGGGTTATTACTGGCCCACGATGATCCAGGACTGCCTCGAGTATGCGAAGCAATGCCACTCATGCCAGATTCACGGAGACTTCATCCACCAACATCCGAATCCACTGCACCCGACGCTGGCTAGTTGGCCATTCGAAATGTGGGGGACTGACATAGTCGGCCCCATTGAGCCAGCATCATCCCGGGGACACCGTTTTATTCTAGCGACAACTGATTACTTCTCCAAATGGGCAGAAGCAATACCACTGAGGGAAGTGAAGACGGAGAATATCCTCCATTTCTTCAAGACGCACGTCATCTATCGGTTCGGAACTCCACGGCGGATTATCTCCGATAATGGGCCGGCCTACCGAAGCCATAAGATTAGCCGCTTCGCACAGCAGCACAATATAGACTGGAGATATTCTTCGGTTTACAATCCACGAGCTAACGGCCTGGCCGAGGCCTTCAATAAGACCTTGACGAAGATCATAAAAAAGACCGTTTCCAGGAACAAGAGAGACTGGCACGAGAGGCTGCAAGAAGCCCTTTGGGCTTATCGAACTACATTCAAGACGGCCATGAACACAACGCCGTACGCGTTGGTATTTGGGACGGAAGCAGTGCTCCCCCTCGAGATAGAGTTACCCTCTCTACGAGTAGCAGTCCACCACGAACTGACGAACGAAGAAAATGCTCACCTTCGGCTTGAGGAGCTTGATGCCCTCGATGAAACCCGGCTCATAGCGCAACAACATCTAGAGGCCTACAAAGCAAAGATGACGCGCTCGTACGAAAGATTGACCAGGACGAGGACATTCCGCCAAGGCGAACTCGTACTAGTGGTCAAAAGACCTATGATCCCCAATCGTGCCAAGCGAGGAAAATTTGAGCCAAACTATGAAGGCCCGTACATCATAGACAAGGTCTACCAGGGTGGAGCCTACCTACTCATGGACATGCACGGTGAAAGGCCTTTCAGGCCAATAAACGGCCGCTTCTTAAAGAAGTACTATGCTTAATGAGCCACAGCCGGGGTCAATGATAGATGACGACGACTATGTCCGCTCGCTGTCCTCCTAGGCTCAGACTTTACAAGCAGCAGCCGGCCTTCCCCTATCGACGGACCGAAACGTCCTTAAACTATCGACGGACCGAAACGTCCTTAAACTAACAGCGGACCGAAACGTCCTTAAACTATCGATGGACCGAAACGTCCTTAAACTAACGACGGACCGAAACGCCCCTAAAACTACTACCGCAGCATCCGTAGGCTGACGAAATGGATAAAAAAAAGAAGAAGATAAAAAATAAATAAATAAATAAAAAACGGTATGTCCATAAGCAAAGTGGGCACGGATGAAAACCCGAAAGGGCTCCGTGAGTAAAAACAGCAGGGCTGCCGGCAAGCGTTCGTGAAAACCCGAAAGGGCGCGACCCTGTAAAAAAAAAGTGAAAAGAAAAAAAAGGGGTATGTCCGTAAGCAAAATGGGCACGGATGAAAACCCGAAAGGGCTCCGTGAGTAAAAACAGCAGGACTACCGGCGAGTGTTTGTGAAAACCCGAAAGGGCGCAACCTCATTAAAGAACACTTACAGAGTCCTCTCGACCTTGTAAGGAGAAACCACCTGCGTGAGATCCTTACGACTCACAAAGGAGCAACACACTTAGGGATCCTCACGATTCCTAAGGAGAAAATACACTTGCGAGATCCTTACGACTCGTAAGGAGAATTCTCTTGTGGGACCCTCACGGCTCATGAGATTTGAAAGTCTTGAGTTACAGAAACCTAAACCTGTTCTTAAGCAAATCCTCCACAACCTTCGATACTGCCCTACAAGAGGCTCAATACTGACCCTTGTATACAATCCACGGGCGCGAATAAACATTTCCCCAGCAAAGTCCAACCCTTGTAGGTCCTCTCGACCCATAAGGAGAAAACCCTCTTGTAGGATCCTTATGACTTACAGAGGGACATACACTTAGGAATCCTCACGATCCCTAAGGAGAAAATACACCTGCAAGATCCTCACGACTTGTAGGGAGAAATACCTTTGTGAGACCCTTACGGCTCATGAAGTCAAAAGCCTTAGCCGACAGGATCCTAACCCTATTCGCTAAGCCACCTTTGTTCAACATCGACAGAGGCAAATGATGATTCGCTCCTGGCAACATACCAGTTGCAGCGGTGCTGACGCCGAAATCGGTGTCCAAAATCCGAGCTTGCGGCGAAAAAGCTAGCAAGCCACACATGCCTACAAAATAGCCGAAATGATGGGGCAACTTGCAATAAAAAGCAGCAAGTGAGAACGAAGGCATAAAAAACAGCCGAAATGATTGGGCAGCTCGCAATAAAAAGCAGCGAGTAAAAATAAAATAAATAGCTGAAATGATTGGGCACCGCGAAAAATAGCCGAAATGATTGGGCAATCACGATTTTCGCGATATAAAAAGCTGAAATGATAGAGCATCGCGGAAAAAGAAATAAAATAAAAATAAAATGTATGCCTTACAGGTGATGTGCCATCACGCCCTGTATGCAATCCAATGGCAAACAAAGAAGGGAACGTACCTCCCTCCCCCAGGTTTCACCAAAGAACGAAGCTAAATCTCGACGGGCCACAAGCGACCTAGAGATCATCCCAACACTCGTTTCGTAACAGCAGACACAACATCAAGCGAAGCGGAACAGCGACAACTCCCAGTTCCATGGCTCGGTGGTATACATATCGCCAACAGTCAAACCTCCATTCCGTGAAATGCGGATATATTCAGCAAAATTCCTGGTTACGTGGAACGCGGATAACGTCACTCTTTGACCCCGTGGAAAACGTCCAGAGCGGATCCTGGTCCTTACAGAGCATGGCAGTGAACCCGTGCGAAGCATCCAGAGCGGAGCCTAGTCCTCGCCTAACGCGGCAGTGAACCCGTGTGAAGCATCTAGTGCAAAATTCCTGGTCACATGGAACGCGGATAATGTCACTCTTTGACCCCGTGGAAAACGTCCAGAGCGGATTCTGGTCCTCGCAGAGCATGGCAGTGAACCCGTGCGAAGCATCCAGAGCGGAGCCTAGTCCTCGCCTAACGCGGCAGTGAACCCGTGTGAAGCATCTAGTGCAAAATTTCTGGTTACGTGGAACGCGGATAACGTCACTCTTTGACCCCGTGGAAAATGTCCAGAGCGGATCCTGGTCCTCGCAGAGCATGGCAGTGAACCCGTGCAAAGCATCCAGAGCGGAGCCTAGTCCTCGCCTAACGCGGCAGTGAACCCGTGTGAAGCATCTAGTGCAAAATTCCTGGTCACGTGGAACGCGGATAATGTCACTCTTTGACCCCGTGGAAAACGTCCAGAGCGGATCCTGGTCCTTACAGAGCATGGCAGTGAACCCGTGCGAAGCATCCAGAGCGGAGCCTAGTCCTCGCCTAACGCGGCAGTGAACCCGTGTGAAGCATCTAGTGCAAAATTCCTGGTCACGTGGAACGCGGATAATGTCACTCTTTGACCCCATGGAAAACGTCCAGAGCGGATCCTGGTCCTCGCAGAGCATGGCAGTGAACCCGTGCGAAGCATCCAGAGCGGAGCCTAGTCCTCGCCTAACGCGGCAGTGAACCCGTGTGAAGCATCTAGTGCAAAATTCCTGGTTACGTGGAACGCGGATAATGTCACTCTTTGACCCCGTGGAAAACGTCCAGAGCGGAGCCTGGTCCTCGCCAAGCGCGGCAGTGAACCCGTGTGAAGCATCCAGAGCAAATACCGGACTGTGGAGTCCTTAAAATCCACGGACTATGACGTCCTTAACCTCGACCGTGATGTCTTAAAACTAATGATCAACCACCCCGATTCCCTACGGATTCTGCCTTGGCCTAAGGGTACATCTCTTCACTCCTTTGATGCCCGGCGTTGTAATTCCTCAACGTCTTCAAAGAGGTGACGGGTCCCTGCAACCAAACACCGGACTGTGGAGTCCCTAAATCCACGGACTATGAGGTCCTTAACCTTGACCGTGATGTCTTAAAACTAACAGCGGACTGTGGAGTCCCTAAATCCACGGACTATGAGGTCCTTAACCTTGACCGTGATGTCTTAAAACTAACAGCGGACTGTTGAGTCCTTAAATCCACGGACTATGAGGTCCTTAACCTTGACCGTGACGTCTTTAAACTACGATACCTTGAGAAACTCCCAACTCCGTAAAACACGGACAAGGGTGACCGCATCCAACACTTGCAGGCCCTCACGACCTGTAAGGAAGAAAAACTCTCTTGTGAGATCCTTACGACTCTCAAGGGAAAACCCGCTTAAGGATCTTCACGATCTTTAAGAAGAACTCATACCTATGGGATCCTCTCGACCTGTAGGGAGAAAAACCCTTTATGAGACCCTCACGGCTCGTAAAATGCAAGAGCCTTAGGAAGCAGATCTTAACCCTGAATCCTGAGCCATCGCTGTCCTGCAAGAAGATCGAGGTAGAATATCCGCAGAATACATTCGATGAAAAGAGGACACATCATTAAGAAGGAAAAATGTATCTTTTATTCATAAACCAAAATGGGTACAAAGTACAATTCATGAAAGAAACAAAAAGAAAATACTCTTATCCATGAGTATGTACAAAAAGGAAGGAAAAGATACAAATGTTTCAAGCCGGCGGGCGATTCAGCAGCTTGGTCAGCTCATCCTGCTTTTGCTGGACCACGGCTTCATAACGCAAGATCTCCAAAAGACGAGCCTCCGCTTGAGCTCGCTGAGCCTGATACGAAGCGAGCCGGGCTTCAAGCTCTTTCTCAGTGGCCTTATGAGCCTCGACCCTCTCACGAGTAAACATGACAACTTTATCGAGAGCCACAACCTTATGTTCGCTACGTGTCGCCCTATCAGGCCATGAAAGCTCACTTTGCGACCACAACCTTAGAAATAGGACATACACGCTCGAGACCATATAAATGGGCTTCCGATCGACAGCAATAATCGATCCAGAACGCGCTCACACGACCCGGTATGAAAAGCAACGAAAAACTTTCCGATGATTATCCTATCAAGCATGTGCTCGCAATCATATGAACATCCGAAAAAGAAATAAAATCCGAAGATTTAATGTGCACGCGACATGACAACAGTATTGATAATTGAAGAAAGTTTTCATAAAAGGAACACAAAATTTATTCATACAAGCGGAAACATACATACGAGTACCGAGCCTACATGGAAGTTCAACATAAAGCATACAAAAAGGAGGGACTAATTTAAAAAAAGGTTCTACACAAACGGAAAAGGTCACCAAACACAGGATCAACGGCACAGGGGTTGATGAAGCAAAGGACAAAATTCTCCATCTCTCTCTCCACTTTCTCCAGCACATCGAAGCGGCGATTCTCGCGAGAAGTCGCTCCCCATCGGTTGGTGCCATGTTCGTCCGCGAATGCAAACATAATAGCTCGCCGGGCCTTTATCTCGCTCAGCAGATGAATTGAGCAATCCCTCAGAGCCTGAGTAATCAGGCAGGCTTCATGAAAGCCCTCGAGCTTTTCTTCCGCCGCATCAAGCATCGCCAGGGTCATCTCTGCCGGGTGAGGAGGAATGTCGGCAAGCACGGCCATGAGGATCATCCGGAGCCAGAGAGAACCCATCGGGAGGGGAGACCCCCTTCGGATCGAGAGTTCATGCATGGCTGAGCCACATTCGTTGTCGGTAAGGAGGGGATCCACCAACCGAGCAGCAAAGCGGGGGACCATCTCCTCAATAGGAACTTCCCATGGCTGTCGGCGAGCATGAGGACGATTGCAGGCCATGGCGCTCGTTTGTTTCTCAAGACAAGTTACTCCAAGATAAAAAAAAATAATATAAATCTCTTTGTGAAAGGAAAAGAAAGCAATAGCCTCATATATAAAGAAGTGCATTAAGTGCTGTGCGCGGAAAATCTTGCATGGTAAGGCTATTTCCAAGGCCCAAAAAAGGAAGGGCATCTAAAATCAAGGGAATGGAACTATTTCCAAGGCCCTTTCTCTGCATCCAATATTGTGCGCTGAAAATACGGCATGAGAAAATTTTGTGAACCGCCCCATCAAGGGACCCACGTGCAGAACACGTGAGGCCTAAACCTGATGCGCGCTTAAAAGGAAATATATGGAGCAGTACCCTGCATACTAAAAGCACAAGCAACAACAGTAGCAAAATGATAAAATCCCAGAGAAAAGACATGCAAACATAGAAAGACATGATAACAATTGTCACTCATACTTCAAGGGGTTCATACAAAACACAGAGGACACATTTACAATGGTAAAACTTCAGATGCGGGGCATGGGTTGAGAAACTCAAAATTAACTTTATTCAAAATCTTCCAAGCATTTCGAACCTCCCGAGTATGCTTCCTCTCACGATCACAAGCATCGGGGTCCTCACGAATGTCCTCCACCCTCCGATAGGCGGCAAGTATGGCCGACTGCTGGAACATCTGATGCAGGAGATCAATGAGATTATCCCGCCTTCTCTTTGAGATCAAATGCATCAGATACACCGAGTGTACTTTATCCTCGGCGGCGTCCAATGCCCCAAGCGGCACACCAGCACAGAATAGAGGGAGAGCCTCCCTGATCGCCAGCACGATCAGTCTCAGAAGAGAAGAGCGACGGGGGAGTAGCCGATGTTCGTACTCATCAAAGCGGCTCATGATCTCGGCACATTGAGCATCGGTGAACTCCTGGTTCTGACTGCGGCCCAGTGCACGAATATTCCCGTAGGAAATGATCTCGTCAAGACCATACAGATGGGCATCCATGATACCTGAAATAAAGGTCATGAGATTCATTAGAAAACTCCCATTGCATTAATTGCAGGAAGAACAACCTAGGGCCAAGAGACCCCAGGAAGCCTCTGTGTGAAGAAATCGAGTTCTTCGTTGGAATTAAATTCCTTATTGAGAAAAGGGAATTAAATTCCCAGAAACATGTTTTTTGATGGAATTAAATTCCATGGAGTTGAGACGCCATCATCATCTCCCCAAGGATCATCTAAACCCTAAAAGATCTACAGTTTGAAGATTAAGCAGTTTCATGTTCTTATGGAAAAATATGAAGAGAAAAGGGTAAAGAACCCTTGTTTTGGATTTAAAATCCAGAGAAATGTGAAGGTCCATCGTTGTCCAAGAACATTACCTGAGGAAAAAGGATTCCTTTCGAACAGAGTTAAACTCTGAAGATTGTTTCAAGACAGAGAACTAAGCTCTGAAAGCGAGAATTAAATTCTCAAAGAAGAAGTTCTCAGAAGAAGAAGATGAACAAAGTGAAGGCTCCTATGAAGAGACAGAGGTATTTATAGAAGACAATGAAAACGTTTCGTCTCCCCAGATCCCTAGAGGAATCCAACGGTCACAAGAGGTGACAGCGTTGCACTCACGTGCTGACACGTGAGAACAACGCTGTGGGGGCATTTGTTTCCAGATTTAAAATCAGGAAAGCTTCCGGGAAAAGCTTCAGAAGAGGGTCACGTGCTTACACGTGACTAGCGGTCACGTGTTGGCACGTGACACCTAAAAACATCATCAAGGCAAGTTCAGTTTCCTGACTACGTTGAAGAAAGGGGGCTTCAGAAAGAGTCACGTGCTCCCACGTGACCCGGGTCACGTGGCGACACGTGACATTTAAATGCAAGCGTCAAAAGGCACACCAGTTCCCTGATCAAGTCAAGGAAAAGGCTTCAGAAGAGGTCACGTGCTTCCACGTGACCAGGGTCACGTGTTGCCACGTGACGTTCAAGACAGCAGACTCGTTCTCCAGTTGAACCAAGGAAAGAGAGAGTTCAAACAAGGGTCACGTGCTCACACGTGACCAGGGGTCACGTGGCAGCACGTGACGTTTAAGCAGCAATAAGAAGACAGAGCGCAAAAGAAAGGAAAAGGCTCATTCCAAAGGGGGTCACGTGCCCACACGTGACCATGAGTCACGTGGTCACACGTGACCGGCTTTCAAAGCCCATTTTGTCAACAGAATTAAATTCTGAAAGAAATTCAAATCTTTCCAAAGGAAAGCGGCTATCTGGAACCAATCAAATTAAAGATTCAGAGGTGATGAAATATCATCTATCTATGGGAAAATCTCGGGTTTGGAAAGATTTCCCCTTTAAATCTAACCGAAACAACAAAGGAGAATCCCTGGATTTGAAATCCAATGGTGAATAAAATTCACCTAATAATCCAAAGGTCCAAAACGAATGATGGATGCAAATCAAATATCTCATGAAGATTCATCAAAAACTGATTGATTCGGCTGCTTCTCCTATAAATAGGAGCCGAGAGATATAGATATACAGAGACAGGGAGAGAAAAAGAAAAAGAAGAGAACTTCGATACTTGGAAAATTTTGGATCTTCTACAAAAACCCTAGGTAAGAAAGGGAAAAGCTCCTTGAAAGAAGAAGAGAATTTAATTCTCAACAGAGTTTAACTCTGATACATAAAAACAGAAGAATATATTTCTTCTCTCTTTGATAGAGGATCTGCAAAGTGCACATCTCCCCTTAAGGTTGAGAATTTAATTCTCAATGGGTCGAGATCCTGCCATGCAGATCCAAAACATAGAGAGGGAATGCAAGCATGAGAATTTAATTCTCACAGAACTATAGGAATTTAATTCCTTTAAAATAAAATTAGGGCTTGACCCTGTATCATGGGAATTTAATTCCTTCAGAACAAAAGAAACAGGGTTTAACCCTAATTAAGAACTTAGTTCTGTTGAAACAACGGGAATTTAATTCCCTTAATCATCATTTAACAGGGAATGGGAATTCAATTCCTTAAAAGCTTTTATTAGGGTTTAACCCTATTCAGTCCTTCACATATGCGAGGAATTTAATTCCTACGGAAGATTCAGAGTCCAACTCTATTCAGAATATAAACCTTCAAAAGGAAGTAGGAATTTAATTCCTCTGAAATTTAAAGCTTGAGGAATTTAATTCCTGACAAAAGATTAACAAAGCCTCTAAGAAATCTACAGAAAGCCCCTTTGAGGCAGCACCCCACGTGACCCACGTGACCCCCGGCAGAAGCTTTAACATATGAGCTTTTGAATGCCTATCACGTGATGGCACGTGACGCTCTAAAAGACGCGATAATCTCAGCAGAATACATGAAGGGAGGGCGCTCTCACGTGCTGCCACGTGACCCCTCTTGCCTTAGTGTTTAACACTAAATTGAAACTCTCGAACCCAGTGTTAAAACACTGTTGGGCCTTAGTGTTCAACGCTAATTAAAAAGCTTTATCTGCAGTGTTCAACACTGATCTGTTTTAGTGTTTAACACTAATTTGAAAAGCCTTGTCGCTGGTGTTTAACACCAATTATCTCTTAGTGTTAAACACTAACTTGTTAACCTCATTCCCAGTGTTCAACACTAACTGCTCTATAGTGTTTAACACTAGGCTTTGGCCCAATTGGCCTAAATGGATAGAGGCAAAGCTTCTCCTAATTGGACTTAGCCCAAGATGGCCATAAGTCCTCAATTTGTGATTAACCGGGCCAATGGGCTCATAACATAATTAATTCGTCTTGATCCCAAATTGGGCCAAGGACTATTTAATCCACTCCGGTTCTAGGGTACATCTCTTCACTCCTTTGATACTTGACATTGTAATCCCTCAATGTCTTCAAAGAGGTGACGGGTCCCGACGACCACACATTGATACGGACTGTGGGGTCCTTAAACCCGTGTTTAATGCAAAATTCCTGGTTACGTGGAACGCGGATAATGTCACTCTTTGACCCCGTGGGAAACGTCCAGAGCGGAGCCTGGTTCTTGCAGAGCATGGCAGTGAACCCGTGTGAAGCATCCAGAGCACATGATGGACTGTGGGGTCCTTAAACCCATGGACTACGACGTCCTTAACCTTGACCGAGATGTCTTAAAACTAACAACGGATTGTGGGGTCCTTAAACCCATGGACTACGACGTCCTTAACCTTGACCGAGATGTCTTAAAACTAACAGTGGACCGCAATGTCCTTAAACTACCCATGGACCGCAATGTCCTTAAACTAGAACAATAGAGCCCCGCATGCTCTTTTGTCGGATCTAAACGGTCCCGTTTAAGTTGATCTTAGCCTCAAAGATGGCTAACGTATCCTTAAACCTTCAAACAGAGTGGACTATAAATCCCCCCAATTAACTCTGGCTCAAGGGTACATCTCTGAACTCCTCTGACATCCGTCGTTGTAATTCTTCAACGTCGTCAGAGAGGTGACGGGTCCTGACGGCCATACACACGTTAGACCTCTAGGTCCCTAAACTGGAACAATGGAGTCCAAACACTCCTTTATCGGATCTAAACGATCCTGTTAAGTTGATCTTAGTCACAAAGTTAGACTAACGTATCCTTAACAAACGTTTGAGTTGATCTTAGCCTCAAGTATGGCTGACGTATCCTCAAACCAAACCCCCAAACCCAAATCTAAGATAATACGGATTTGGACTAGTCCACGCCCTACGGGCGACGACATAACTCAGTCTCCGTAAACAATCCACGGGCAACAAAACCCAAAACAAACACCCACGACACGAAGTGACCAGCTGGAGAAGGAGAAAGTTGTTACCGCAATGCGGTAGCGTAATTAACTGCAGGGGCTTGCGCCTGCAGGGAAGAGCGTCCCCACAATCAAAAAACCCCTCAAGCGAGGGGGAATCTGACGAAGTCTGCTACATCGGACGCATCCGTTTAAACCTTCGATACATGGTGCCATAAATCAACTTGGCATCTTCGGAGAGGTGAACGGATAGCACCAATTAGCATCTGCCCCGAATCTCAGTGCCAAGACACTGCAGTCTTGTGCGCCGTCTTTCGGAGGGGAACAGTTACTCTTTATCTTAACATGTACACTGATTGTCTCTCTGTTACATGTTGGTAAAGCCCTTAGGATGCGTACTTGACTACCTAGATTATGATGGAGATCATAATAGTGGGACAAAAGTATTCTGTGAGTACATCCTTTAATGTCCCTAGTCGTGGGTGTATCGAGACGGGGCATCAATATACCAGAGTAGACTAGCTTATAGCTTGTCGAAGATGGGCGATGGATGATCCCATATCCATTAGTGTTTGACATCAGAGATGATATACTGGTTCTCGGTGGAGACTGTGTACACTGGACGGACTCGCCGAGAACTCCCAGATGGTATTATACCTCACGTCAGATGGCAGTTCTCTGGTGACACTGATACAGGTTAGTCTGTCGACCCGAGATCGTCATAGAGTCTTGTGTGATTCCCACTGTGCTTTGATTTCCACATTACCACATTCATGAGAACGTGCAAAATGGTGATTTTTGGGTACAGTCCCAAGTCACATGGAGGCAATGAGCGATAGGAGGGGATTCGTCTCTCCCGGTATTGGGGGTTGATGTTGCGCTGTGCTCGATTGGCTATAACAGGAAGTCCCTGCCAGGGCTGTTTTAGAGATTTACTGGTAAGTGTTACCAGTAGTTTCCCGACCCGTTGTGAGCCTCATATCGGCACGACTTATCGAGTTACTGGGATCTGACGTTTACCACCCCTAGACGAGATATGCGACATATCAGATGAAGAGACCGGACTGTACGGTAAGTGTTACTGATTGGATTCGCAGGAGTATGAGCAGGCTTGCTTGTTGATCTTCTGATCGCTGAATACCCGGGTGGCCGTTACGTTTAGCACACCTCTTGCGGCTTGTGGGTGTTTGATATGATCATCACCTACTGCCGGCGTATTGATGAGTCTTTAGAGTCCTACACAGAGGTTTCCTGGCTCAGGCGAAACGGAGTAGGAGCACATATGAGATATGTGCGGGACCAAGATTAATGCGCGTATGTGATACCTCATTCAATTCTCGTGATTTGTATTATCGGTCGGTTATATGTGTTATAGCAGGGTTATCGAATTAAGTGTTGATTCGATATATTGATACACATGATATTAATCGGTTATATGCGATATAACCGAATCATTAAATCAAGTGTTGATTTAATGATTTAATTTATAATTATATATTTGATATATTATTTTACATTAACTAGAATTGGTTCACTTAAGATTGTTTTTTTCACTTGATTATGTATTAAGTATATATTTGATATATACTAGTGTACATGTTTGTGTCATGCTAGATGATACAAGAGGTATGGGTGTATGATACTTACACTAAGCTTATGATAATGCTTAGGTTTTATTTATTTAAAGTTAATCAAACTAGGTGGAAAATGGTCAAATGGATGAAGCTTGTGGATTTATTTGACTTGTCCACTAATTTGTTTTTACTTAAGATATTTTCTTAACCCAACCATGATCCTAAGCTTTAGTTAAGTCTCTATAAGGGTTTATATATGATAAAAACTCACCCATGGTTACCTCTCTCATGAGATGAGTTCCTTCTTCTTCTTCTTCATCAAAACTCTAAAAGCTTTCTAGGTTTTGGATTAGTGATGAAATATTGTGAGAAAATAAAATCTAAAGTGAGCCCACTTCCTATTTCATCATCTTATACACTTGCTTGGGTAGTAAAAGGTGTTCTCTTCACAAAGTTCTTGACCTAGTGAAGAGGTAGCTTGGGTTTGAGTCTCCTCGACGTAGATCATTTTCGGCCTCGAAGACTTCGTGCAAGCTTGTTCATTTCTCCGAGGGAACCATTCTGGAGTTCGGGAAATCTTCACTTGCCATGATCGCAGCGAAGGGACGTCAACACGGAGCTTTAGAAGTGAAGGACCGATCTACAAAGGTTTTATTCCTTGCTCACTACTTGTAATGGTTGATTACATGTTCATTTCGTTTATTTACTCTAGCTTGATCCTAGCTTTGGATTGATTAGCACCTTGGAATTTTTTAAATTTGGTATGGTAGTTGTTGTGAAAACCCAATAGGGTGCTAAGGAATCCCAACAGTGGTGTCAGAGCCGGGCTAGAGTATTAGACGGTGTTTGTTAGATTACGAAACCAAAATTACTCCGAAACGTGAAACATCGAGACTGGGTTTCTGTCGATTTTTATATGACCTTTAAAAATTATTTAAACAAGTGCAGAGTGTTGTATTGGATACAACGTGAACACCATGCAAATTTCAAGGCCGGTGCTCGGAATTGGGCCGAGATCACATGTATGGTGGCCGGCCAATTTTTTTTGCGAATCTGCTTCGTTGGTACTGATCTTCGACCCGGTCTTTGAAGGTGAAGCAATCTTCAAAAGGATGTCCTATTGTTCGGTGGTAGGAGCAATTAGCCGGATGGTGGATCTCGTTTACTTGCTCAGAGTGCCGAGACTCCGGGAGTGTCATCATTTGATGCTTCATGACAAGGTGGAATATTTTCCTTGTCTTGTCTTGAGAGAAAGAGTATTCCCGAACCATCTTCTTCATCATCGATGAATTCCAGCAGACCTTTTCTCGATCATGCGGCTTCTTGGATTCGCTTCACTATTTTTGAACGTCATTCTCGTTCTTCACCTTATTGTTGCCTCTACGTCGGGCTTTTCCCTTGCCATGAGAGCGGACAACGGGCTGACGGTGAAAGGTGTCGTCATCCTCCGTAGCCTGCTGAATGAGACGTTGCGTCCTAGTTTTCTCGTAAATGGACGTTTCGCGGTTGTGGTCATCCCGAACCTTTTGAACCGCTTCCCTTATAGCTTGTTAATCTGCTCTTCCAATGAAGGACTTGATATTCGTACGGTGGGATTTCGCTCTGTTTCAATATCAGCGCTATCTGGAAAGACATTCTCTTTTCCACCGGAATCATTTATAACATGGCAGCCATGGAATCGCTCCCATTTCTTGGACCGAACGTATCCAAGGTCAGTCGTCTCCATTCTCCCGTTGGGCATCTTTTGCTGAGTCCCGGGAACATCCTAAATCTTGCTATAGAACTGGGTTTGTCGAGCAGTTTGTTTGAAGGGTACGTCTTGGCATATCAATAGCCTTTTCAGTCCCTCTGCGTAGTATCTGGACCGACAGATTGGTTGAAGCCTGTCGAGCACAGGTTCAACACCGTGCCATAATTCATTCTCCACTTTGGTCTCCGTGGATTGATAAAAAAGGATCGCCTTCACACCCTTTTGCTTAGGAGGGACGTAGAAGGTCTGCAGCTCTTGCACGCTGTACATATCAAGTGCATCAAGTTCTTTGTAATGCCGCTGCGGAACCATGGTAATCGGTAAACTCTGGTCAGCTCCAGCAAAGGTTTGCATTGACGGGCGGACGGAGAACACTGTGTTGGCATCGTCTTCAGAGTCATTGCCAAAGACCAGAACAGAAGTAGATGGTCCTGGCCTGTTGCCTTAGGGTTGTCCCGAGTAGACCATCTCTTCATCCTCCTCGGTGTCGCTCCTAAAGATCGAGATAGTGGCGATGGCTTTTTGTTTATTCTCCGGTTTGCGACATCTTTCCATGTCTTCGAAATATGGTAAGAAGTACTTGGCGTCTTCATATTTGCGGACTTCATTTATGGAGAATGGGTTCAGCTCCCCTGTAACTGTGTACTCGAGGCCATCCATGAAGTACTTCATACACTGATGTTGTGTAGAAGGAATGATGTTGTACTCATGTAACTAAGGCCTGCCGAGCAAAACGTCGTAGCAAATCTTGGCGTCAATAACATGGAACTTGATGTCGGTGATGAGCAGCCCGAAGCGTAATGTCAGTATTACAGACCCGAGCGTTTGTGATGATTGGGAGTCAAAATCAGAGATGGTAATTTTATCCCGAGCCAAGTGCTGCATATTCATGCAAATCTCCTTCATCACTCTTACATTGAGAAGGTTGACGGAGGACCCGTTGTCGACCAGGATCTTCCCTATCTTGATATCGTGACAATACCCGATTACATATAACGGACGATTGTGCTCGCATGTTCCGAGGAGGAGGTCTTCATCGCTGAATGTGATGTCCGTTGTGTGAACTTCTTCCAGCTCGTCCTTCATCTTTTCTTCTGCAAGGAAGGCTTCAAACTGGTCGGGCTCTTATAACGCCTTGATCAGGGAACCTCGTGCCTCTTTAGATAGAGAAGGGCATACAAAATACTCAATTGTGAGGGTATCCTCCTTAAATGTGCCAGGACATTATAATCTACCTTGTTCTTCTTGGGCGGGTTCTTGGCTGTGAGCTCTTTGGCGACCCTATCATCGAGGGCAATCTCTTCAGAGACTTTTTCCTTCCCCTTGTCTTTCTTGCATGAACCTTTGTTTGAGGGTCTGAGATTCTTTTCAGGAAACGTACGGTTACACAGCTGAATGTTCTCACAGTTCCTCATCTCTTCTTCTTTTCCAGAGGTGGATTCCTTGAAGAGAGGGCCGAGGACCATTTCCTCGTCCGAATCGCTCCCGAAAGTAAGAATTTGAGACTTCCCTTTTGTTGGGATGGCATCAACCATATGAAAGTCACCGGTTGTTCCTTTATGCTCATCTGTCATGCTTCTCTGTTCCCGAAGGGTTTTGCGCTTTATTCGCTTGAAGTGTTGTCGGTGGGCAACGTATCCCTGCCACCACTTCTTAAAGGCATTGCACTCTTCGGTAGGGTGTGTGACCCTCCGATGATACAAGCAGTATTTCATATGTACATCCGGTTCGTCGGGGCACTTACTCCTAGAAGTATTTTCTTTGAAAGGTGGCAGCTTCATTCCCACTAATAGAGTTTTGTGAACTGCTTCCTTATCTTGATTTTGCTCTTGCTGGTGGCAAGGGCGCTTCGATTCGGTTGAGGTACTTTATGGCTTCTCATTACCGGAGCTTTTTCAGCCTGACACCGACGCTTGGCCTTTTCGTATATGGCTGCTTCACATTCTCGATCAGCTTTGCTCTTTTGAAAAGCTTCATTTAGCAGCTTGTCGATCAGGTCATCTGACGGTTCCATGGATTTTGGTTATGGATCTGCCCCCAGTTTCTCTACGTCAGAAGCTTCTTTGCCATTTATTGACGAGTGAAAGATCATGTGACAACTCGCCAGATAATCCTCCGGTTCTTCTGAAGAATTGTCTCCTTCATCAATGCCACTGTTTCCGTTCTCAAGAACATGCTTGAAGAATTCTTCTAGTGTAACTGGGGTCCGTGCCTTTTGGTTGTATTCCTCCAGTGCGTCGATATATTTTTGCAGATCTGTACAATTGCCGTCGAGCTGCAGGGCTTCTTGGCCTTTTTCTTTTTCTTTGAAAACGTCGGAGGCTTGGCCAGGAGGTTTTGCCCATTGTTACCAACTTTCGGCGTTGGGCGCGGTTTCAGCAACCCGTCAATAATCTCAGGCTCCAGTGGGCTTTTCCACCTAATCACTGGACATGCTTGAAGATCTTTCAGCCTTCTTTTAGTTTTAACCGAAAGGACAACTTCCCACGAAGCTTCCTCTACAAATGAGCATGATGCCCCTGGCGTATCCACCTTTTTATGAGCGTGCTGTTGTGGCGGGTTTACCTTCCAGTTTTCGGACAGCGCGAACTTGCCCTATTGGTACTGGTCTTCAACCTAGTTTTTTAAAGACATAGCAATCTTCGATTGGGTGGTCCTCTATTCGATGGTAGGGACAGTAATTAGGATTGTTGACGTCGCCCAGTTGCAGCAGGTGTCTCGGATCCGGCAGAGTGATGAGCCTGTTGCGCACCACCAGTTCGAATAGTCTCCTTGTTTTATCCCGGGGGAACGAGTAAGGACGTCTTAACTTTTCTTCGAGGAATCTTGGTTTGTTGTTTTAGCGATCTACCGGTTTCGGGTCACTCGGTTGTTATTGAGCGTTGGCGACGAAGGTCGATTTCCCTTTGCCCTTTTCATTCCGAAGATCCGTATTTGAAGAGGACGGCCTATGACCCATCTGGTCCATTTGGGCTAGTTTGTCAATCAAGGCCTGGAAGGTGGTCAGCTTGAAAAACATCATAAACTGGGATATAGTTGCGTGGGGATCAAGGGTTCCCACGAACATGCCCACGGCAGGCGCTTCTTCTATGCGTTGTTCGCATTTTGACCATAGGTTACGCCATCGAATTGCGTATTGAACCCAGGTCTCTCCTGGCTTCACTCTGGTATTGATTAACGCCATGATCGGGGTGCGCTAGCTAGCACTTGCGAACCTTTGTGTAAGTAGTAGCTCCATTTCTGTAAATGTTTTGATGGAGTCATTCGGAAGCTCCGAGTACCATTCAAATGCTGTCTCCGCTAGGCTGCCGACAAATTGGCGAAGCAATAGTTTGTCATCGCCTCCAGTATTGCCGCATAGATCTATGAATTGAGCAACGTGCTGGTGTGGATTGCCCGTTTATACACGTGGAACTTAGGGATCGTATATCCCGTTGGGTACTTAATTTGATCGTACCAACCTGGATAAGGTCGCCCAATTCTAACGACTTGACCAGCCGCTTCACTTGCCTGATGAGCTCGTATTTGTTGAGCTATGTAGCCATCAAGGGCAGCCTTGGAGATCGTTTCTTCCTTGGCTGCTGAGAAAGCCGGAGGAGGATTTGATGTCTCCCCTCTGTCGTCTTCAATGATTATTGGAGGGTCTTCGACTGGAGGATCCGGTTGGATCATCATCCCCAACATATCTTGGAACAGAAGCGCCATTTGTTTTATATTAGCCGCTTGTTCCGTGGTCTCTTTATCTTTCTTTTCAAGCACCCTTCATAGGAATTCGGTGTCGGTCTCCTGCTCCTGGCGTTGTTCTGACGATACTTCTGGGCTTTCTTTATGTCCAGTGAGTGGGGCCATCCTTGTCAACATCTTCTGGAGCTTTTATTGTTTCTCCTGAGCTTTTCTCACAGACCGTGTAATTGGTCGTTGACATGCGGAAGTACGGCTTTCCTCTTTGCTGGAATCCATGTACACCGTGTGCACTACCTGTAAGTCCATGTCACGCACCCCACGAACTTGCGGGGAGGCGGAATATATGAAAAACGATTATCAAAGCTTCGTAACACGGACTTGAGCGCAAGAATCATATCTAAACCGTTACTAACTAACTACGAGAGGTTTAACTACTTGGATTCGAAGTTATACCTCACGTTACATGTCCTTCGGGTCTTCATCGCTGTCCTCCACTCCTCGTAGGCTCCTTGGAACATTGGCACCTCAACGGCCTCCTCGAGTCAAAGACGATCCTCTCGAAAGCTCCAACTCCAAGCTTGATCTCTAACTTGAGATAACTAGGTTGCTCAAAATGCTAATCTAAGCTACCTAGAGGATATAGAGTGAGGTTATGGATGTATTAGTTTAGCTTACCCTTGATCTCAACACATGAGAGGTTAGGGTTAGGGTTTCAAGAATGAGAGAGCTTGAGGAGAGAGAAGGTGATGATAAGAATGATATTGAAAATGAACTCATTAGAATATAACAACCATAACAATTTATCAAATAAATAATATAAATGATTAATCATCATGGTTGATGCATTCACCTTGTATGATTCATCACATGAGTCATAAGCTCAATAAATGAAGCATTAACTCTAAGGATGAATCACACAAATAATTCATTAAGCAATAAATGCTTATGCCACCTTAACCCCCAAGTCACCATGCTTCTAGAAGCTTCCCGACAAATTACGAGAACGCCCCTGCTATCCGTGAAAACACGGAAAAACTTTAGACTGTATAAATCCAATAACCCGATACTAGAATCTGGCTTAAACCAAAGCCGGCTAGCAAAAATTGTCCGAACGTCGTACGTGCGTAAACACATGTACGCGTCCGAACTCTTGTCGTAAAACCATACGACCTCTATATCGTTTCGCCTGGAGCAGGGAAACTCTCTGTGTGGGACTCTAAAGACTCGACACTACGCTGGCAGTGGGTTTAACCACAGACCGCAAGCGGCACTAGCTGTACGTAACGGTCCCCAGGTATATGTCGATAAGAAGGCCGATGAGGAAACCCATCCGAACTCCTACTGAGCCTGATGTGACAATCTCCGTACAGTCCGGTCTGTTCGTCTAAGACTATCGCATATCGAGCCTAGGGGAGGAAATCGTCAGTCCCCTAAAAGCGATATAAGTCGTGTCGGAGCGTAGCTCATTACACCTTGAGAAACTACTGGAGCCTACCAGTAAATCTCGCTTGCCCTGACCAGGGACTTTGCATAATGACTCTCTGACACAGCGCGATATCAACTCCCAATACCGGGAGAAACGAATCCTGTCTAACCGCCACTGCCTGCAAGTGCTCGGGACTGCACCCAACTGCTACCTATTTGCACGACTCCTTTGAGCCGTGGTAGGGTAGCAATCTAAGAACAGTGGGACACACTCGAGACGAAGTAGCAGTGTCAAGTCTATGAACTATGCTGTACTCATGTCACCTGGGAACTGTTGACTGACGACGGGTATAATTCCAACCAACAGTTCCCCTACGAGTCATGTCCGGTGTACCCATAACCTAACGAGCACCTGTATACTATCTCCAGTACGACGTACTGATGGCTGTGGGACAGACCATCTCCCCAACTAGGATGAGAAGCGTACACACTAGTCTACTCCGGAATATCGATGCCCTGTCTTGATAATCCTACGACTAGGGACTAGTATAGGATGTTGCTTATAGACTACCCAGCCCTCACTAGTGTGACTACCATCACAATGCTGGTAATCAAGTAAAGATCCTATGGGCTCTACTAATAAGTATAAGTGATACGTTACAAGAAACATATACACATATTAAAGTAGACGAAAACCAAGTAACATACTACCATGTTTAGCAAGACTGTATATAACTGTGAATATCCCAAGCTTCCATTAAGTAATATACAACCTAGTATGATACAATAATGGCCCTTAGGGCATATACATTAACAATCTCCCACTTGCACTAGGGCCATGAGCTGGCATATCGTAGACCTATCATCTCGAATAGCCTCTCGAATTGCGTCTGAGGAATAGCCTTTTTGAATGGATCAGCAATGTTATTCTCCGTCTCTACTCTTTTCACTTCGATCTCCCGGCGATCTACGATCTCCCTAATCAGGTGGTACCGCCTTAAGATGTGTCTGGACTTCTGATGGGACCTGGGTTCCTTCGCTAAAGCTATAGTGCCGTTGTTGTCACAATACAGAGGTATTGGATCAACACTGGTAGGAACCACCTGAAGTTCTGTGAGGAACTTCTTCATCCAGACAGCTTATTTTGCGGTATCGCAAGCAGCTATGTACTCCGCTTCCATTGTTGAGTCAGCAACGGTTTCCTACTTGGAACTTTTCCAATAGACCGCCTCTCCATTGAGGGTAAAGACATAACCCGACATGGACTTGGAGTCATCCTTGTCACTCTGGAAGCCGGAGTCGGCAAAGGCCTCCATCTGGAGGTCTTTTCCGCCATATACTAAGAACATCTCCTTAGTCCTCCTTAGGTACTTGAGAATGTTCTTTACGGCTATCCAGTGCTTCTCCCCTGGGTTTGCCTGATACCGGATTACTACGCTTAATGCGTATGCTACATCTGGTCTGGTACATAACATCGCATACATTATAGAGCCTACTGTTGAGGCGTAGGGTATAATCGACATGCGATCCCTTTCCAAATCAGTCTTGGGAGACATATCTTTGGAGAGGGTGATTCCGTGACAAGCCGGTAGGTTACCGCGCTTAGAATCATCCATACTGAATCTTTTCAATATGGTGTCTATGTACCTGGACTGCGAAAGTCCTAACATCCTTTTTGATCTATCACGATAGATCTGGATCCCCAGAATGTAGGTGGCATCACCCAGGTCTTTCATGGAGAACTTCGGTGACAAAAATCTTTTGACTGACTGTAACATAGGAATATCATTTTCTATTAGGAAAATGTCATCCACGTACAAGACGAGGAATACTACAGCTCTCCCTACAATCTTTCTGTATATGCATGGTTCATCTGGATTTTTGATAAAGTCGAATTCTTTGACAGTATCATCAAAACAGATGTTCCAACTCCGCGATGCTTGCTTTATTCCATAAATGGACTTAAGCAACTTGCATACCTTACCGCTGCTCCCACTCTGAATGAATCCCTCTGGTTGATCTATATAGACGCTTTCTTCCAAATTTCCATTTAGAAAGGCCGTCTTTACGTCCATCTGCCAGATCTTATAATCGTGGAAGGCAGCAATAGCAAGAAGGACCCGAATGGATTTGAGCATAGCCACTGGAGAAAAGGTTTCGTCATAGTCCAAACCAGGTCTTTGACGGAAACCCTTTGCAACAAGTCTAGCTTTATAGGTTTCAACCTGTCCATCTACACCAATCTTCTTTCTGAAGATCCATTTGCATCCTACGGGTTTTACCCCATCTGGAGCAATGTCCAAAGACCATACTTTGTTAGTGTACATGGACTCCATTTCGGTCCGCATTGCATCCAGCCATTTTACAGAGTCACCGCTCTGAATGGCTTGCTGGAAGCTAGTAGGCTCATCATAGTCAATGGTGCAATCTTCTCTATCCCCGTCTATGAGAAAACCGTAGTATCTCTCGGGCGGATGAGACTGCCTACTACTTCTGCGGATAGGCGCTGGTATGTCCCTTTCTTCTGAAACGTTTGGTTCTACCATACTTTCAGTTGTAGTCTGTGGTTCTGGAATTTCTTCCAGTTCTATTTCGCTTCCACTTGTTTCCTTTTCTAAAAACCGATGTTCTAGAAAATGGGCATTATGAGAAACAAAAACCTTTTGTTCCTTTGCGTAATAGAAAAAATACCCCCTGGAGTTCTTTGGGTATCCCACAAACTTACACAGTACTGAGCGTGCCTTGAGCTTGTCCGCATGCTGCTTTTTAACAAAAGCTGGACATCCCCATATCTTCAGATATTGAAGATGGGGTTTCTTCCCACACCACATCTGATATGGTGTGGTAGGCACAGTCTTGGAGGGAACCTTGTTCAAAAGATATGCAGCTGATTCTAGTGTATAACCCCAGAAGGATTGCGGTAACTCAGCCTTACACATCAAGGAACGAACCATATCCAATAGGGTTCGATTCCGCCTTTCCGATATACCATTATGCTGTGGTGTGTATGGAGGAGTAAGCTGAGAGAGAATTCCATTCTCTTTTAAGTAGTCCAGAAACTCGGCACTCAAGTATTCACCACCTCGATCAGATCTCAATGTCTTGATACTTTTGCCTGTTTGTTTTTCAACTTCAATCTTGTATTCCCGAAATTTCTCAAAGGACTCGGATTTATGCTTCATCAGGAAGACATGTCCATACCTAGAGAAATCATCTGTGAAAGTAATGAAGTATGAATAAGCACTTCGCGCATGTGTAGACATTGGACCACACACGTCACTGTGTATGAGTCCCAAGAGCTCGCTTGCTCTTTCTCCGTGTCCAGTGAACGGAGTCTTTGTCATCTTTCCCATGAGACAAGATTCACAAGTGGCATAAGACTGATACTCGAACGGATCCAAATATCCTTCTCTATGTAACTTAGTCAACCTTCTCTCATTGATGTGACCTAGTCTACAATGCCATAAGAAAGCCTGATTTAATTCCGGAGACTTCCTTTTAAGTGTGTTCTGGACATTGAAAACCTGAGCTTGACTCAATACGTATATGCCGTTATCTAATGTACCGGACCCAATCAAAACTTGATTTAGGTAGATGTTAACTACATCGCTTACGAATGTAAAATCATATCCCTCTCTCGAAAGTGAGGATACTGATATGATATTACAAGTCATACTAGGTACATATAGACAGTTACGTAGAATCAATATTTGCCCACTTGTCAAACCTAGGCGATATTCTCCCACGGATTCAGCGTCCACGCTCATTCCGTTTGCAACTCTGAGAGACAAATCACCTATCTTTATAACTCTACGGTTTCTCAAAGCATGTAAAGAATTACAGATATGAGATCCTGCTCCGGTATCTAGTACCCAGGAGGTAGAGTTAATTGACAAACAGTTCTTAATTACAAACACACTTGAGGCCGAAGCCACAATATGCTTCGTATTCTGGCTACTGGCTTCTAAAGCCCTGCAATCATTCTACCAATGCCCAATCCCATAACAATAGGAACGTCCCTCTTTTACTACATTCAGTCTCGAAACTTTTGCCCTTCTCTTTCCTTCTACTTCCCTGGTTTCCTTCAGGGTAGAAGGTAAAGACTGTAGAATCAAGTCAGTATCTGACCCGTTTCCCAATGCGGTCTCTAGGTCCTGGAGCTCATCAATATAGCTAGTCATTGTAAGGACGTTGTCTCCTACAGATGAACCGACGGCCAACCTCGCTTGAATTAATTCGGTCGAGGTCTCATATCTTGCGATATGAGATTGCTCTCCATATAAATCTTTGTTATGGAGAAAGATGGAAACTGAGTCCATCTTCTCGTGCTGCTTCTGGTATACACCATTAACTGAAGCTAACACGAGGCACTTGGCTTTCGCTTTATCCTTTTCCCTTGTCTGAAGGATATCCATATCCGTGACGGTGGAAACTGGACCTGGGACGGCGGGATCTTGAGTAGTAATAGGGTGGTCCAGCTTGTCATAGGCAATGGACATCTGGACAGACCTTTGCCAGTCATATAAGTCAGATTCAGTCAATTTGTTATCTAGATGTAACCTAGTCGTGGTCACAAGGTCGCTGCAATTAAGAGAGAGAGAAGAAAACACTTTTAGCATGATGCTCTTGCAAGTTTAGAGTGGTTTTTAATTTATCTAAACAGGATGGCTCCCACTGTTTCTCGAATCCTTCCTCAAACCATAAAAGAAGAATTAGCCAGGACTATTCTCACCGTACAATACTTGCTTAACCGTTCAGCCAGGTCAGTGTCGATACTTCGAGGGAGGTTTTCCAACGCTTTCGCGAAGTTCCTTAATTAAAGAACCTCTTTTCTCTGGGGGCGTAACCCCGCTGACACCTTTCTAGGCACCTACTTGGTTTATAGCATTGATCATTAAGTGACAAATCTCCTGATAAGTAGTATATACTCACAGTAGGATCGGGATCCAAAATATTATCATATGATAATGTTGAAGGAATCCTACCAACATTCATCAAACTCCAAAATGGTATGCATCTCTCTGCAAATTTCAGTTTCTTTAGAAATTCCCGATGTGGATTTTTGCCCCATGCTCTTATGACCTTGACGAAGGCCAACATATCATAAGTCACATGTCAAGTTCTACCCGTCATTATCCAGGTTAATTTGAACCCACCCGTACATACCCTTGACGAAGGCTAAAATAGTAGTACGACTGTCCCAAACCAACGCATCTATCTATACTACAGATAAATTTTCAGCAGCTACCAATCACTATGCCTTGGCGAAGGTCAAAATACATAGCTTGAATACTAATGAATATTTAACTGAAATGACAGCGGACTACGACTGGTTTTGGCAAACCGTGAACGTAGTGAACTTGATATAATCGAAGGAACCTGATACTTTTTAAAAGGAGTGGTTAAAACTCCGCAATTAAAAATTCTGATCTTTTAAAATAACCGAGTGATTTCTTTTAAATTTGTTCCAACGATTTAACTTTGGTTTATTTTCTTTGCATTATAATAATGTGTCCCATCAATTATCCTATCATTGCAGAAAACAACGAAAATACCATGTCCTCTTATGCCATCCGCATTCGCCACGGGGTCCCGTCATCACCCGTTAGGTTACTTAACTAACGACTGAGCGGGGGCTGGGCTAGCGCGGGTGTAAAACATAAGTGACGTCTAATAGCTATCATATATATATATTGTACATTCGTCAGACGCAATAATAAGCATTCCAGATCACAGATGAACTTTATTGGATATACAAGCAATCCGCATTTGCTTTGAGCCTGCAACAAAAGACGGATTACACAGTTGTGATGAATAGCCATTACCCCACCCTAGACCCCTACGGGTACGGCAAACTACCCGCCAAGTGCCCGAAGTGAAGCGGTCTCCCTCAACAACGTGAGTAGGCCACTAAACACTTCAAAGTACCCGGTAGTTTGTGCACCCCACCTTGGGTCTATCCTAGGAGCAAAAACAGTAAAAATGAGATAATACAACGGTGGCTACAACCGCAACCTGGATGCGCCCCGCAAAAGAATATTACATCATATTACATTTACATCGAATGAATGAATATAAAACACATCTCAAACCCCGGCTAATCATCACAACATTCCAATCAAGTCCATATACACAAACAGTAAACATTACAGAAATGTGCAACCCCCTGCCAACCGACATACTAGCAGTTAGGGGAGGTTTACGAACACATTAAACATTACAGATAAAAACCCGATTAGCAAATAATTTAGAACATCGATCGACAACCTCTTTCCGTGTCTACCCCAAAAGCAAGCCAGCACAGAAGTAACCTGGGCAAAAACAGAATATACTGAAAAACAAAACACCAAAATATATGAATTACAGAGCAAATCCGAGTCAACTCGGAGTTGACTCGGCGGCGGATCCGCGGCCAAAAGCACTATCTTGCCGCGGATCCGCGGCCATCTAACCGAGTTGCAATCTCGTATTTTCCCAGAATTCTTATATTTCCCTGCTGTGAATTTTAAGGATTATCAAATATTTTTTTCGACAAGTTTAAAATTAACAGAAACTGTTAGGGTTCCGGGGTTTCGTTTTCGCGTTTTCTGACGATCGAAATTCTAATCAGTTGATAATAAGCTAGTAATGGTTTAGTTGGCTCTGATACCACTGTAAGTCCATGTCACGCACCCCACGAACTTGCGGGGAGGCGGAATATATGAAAAACGATTATCAAAGCTTCGTAACACGGACTTGAGCGCATGAATCGTATCTAAACCGTTACTAACTTACTACGAGAGGTTTAACTACTTGGATTCGAAGTTATACCTCACGTTACATGTCCTTCGGGTCTTCATCGCTGTCCTCCACTCCTCGTAGGCTCCTTGGAACATCGGCACCTCAATAGCCTCCTCGAGTCAAAGACGATCCACCCGAAAGCTCCAACTCCAAGCTTGATCTCTAACTTGAGATAACTAGGTTGCTCAAAGTGCTAATCTAAGCTACCTAGGGGATATAGAGTGAGGTTATGGATGTATTAGTCTAGCCGACCCTTGATCTCAACACGTGAGAGGTTAGGGTTAGGGTTTCAAGAATGAGAGAGCTTGAGGAGAGAGAAGGTGATGATAAGAATGATATTGAAAATGAACTCATTAGAATATAACAACCATAACAATTTATCAAATAAATAATATAAATGATTAATCATCATGGTTGATGCATTCACCTTGTGTGATTCATCACATGAGTCATAAGCTCAATAAATGAAGCATTAACTCTAAGGATGAATCACACAAATGAGTCATTAAGCATTAAATGCTTATGCCACCTTAACCCCCAAGTCACCATGCTTCTAGAAGCTTCCCGACAAATTACGAGAACGCCCCTGCTATCCGTGAAAACACTGAAAATTTTAGACTGTATAAATCCAATAACCCGATACTAGAATCTGGCTTAAACCAAAGCCGGCTAGCAAAAACCGTCCGAACGTCGTACGTGCGTAAACACACGTACGCGTCCGAACTCTTGTCGTAAAACCATACGACCTCTATATCGTTTCGCCTGGAGCAGGGAAACTCTCTGTGTGGGACTCTAAAGACTCGGCACTATGCTGGCAGCAGGTTTAACCACAGACCGCAAGCGGCACTAGCTGTACGTAACGGTCCCTTGGTATATGTCGATAAGAAGGCCGATGAGAAAACCCATCCGAACTCCTACTGAGCCTGATGTGACAATCTCCGTACAGTCCGGTCTGTTCGTCTAAGACTATCGCATATCGAGCCTAGGGGGCGGCAAGCGTCAGTCCCCTAAAAGCGATATAAGTCGTGTCGGAGCGTAGCCCATTACACCTTGAGAAACTACTGGAGCCTACCAGTAAATCTCGCTTGCCCTGGCCAGGGACTTTGCGTAATGGCTCTCTGACACAGCGCGATATCAACTCCCAATACCGGGAGAGACGAATCCTGTCTAACCGCCACTGCCTCCAAGTGCTCAGGACTGCACCCAACTGCTACCTGTTTGCACGACTCCTTTGAGCCGTGGTAGGGTAGCAATCTAAGAACAGTAGGACACACTCGAGGCGAAGTAGCAGTGTCAAGTCTGCGGACTATGCTGTACTTATGTCACCTGGGAACTGTTAACTGACGACGGGTATAATACCAACCAACAGTTCCCCTGCGAGTCCTGTCCGGTGTAACCGTAACCTAACGAGCACCTGTATACTATCTCCAGTATGACGTACTGATGGCTGTGGGACAGACCATCTCCCCAACTGGGATGAAAAGCGTACACACTAGTCTACTCCGGAATATCGATGCCCTGTCTCGATAATCCTATGACTAGGGACTAGTATAGGATGTTGCTTATAGACTACCAAGCCCCCACTGGTGTGACTGCCATCACAACGCTGGTAATCAAGCAAAGATCCTATGGGCTCTACTAATATGTATAAGTGACACGTTACAAGAAACATATGCACATATTAAAGTAGACGAAAACCAAGTAACATACTACAATGTTTAGCAAGACTGTATATATAACTGTGAATATCCCAAGCTTCCAATAAGTAATATACAACCTAGTATGATACAATAATGGCCCCTAGGGCATATACACTAACACTACCATTCCTCCAGACTTGGGGCGTTTGGGTCCACCGCCTTTGATATTTGCTGCCGGCATGGGGATCTTCTCCGGCCTTCTCCTCTTTTGGGAGGTCGAGGTTGAGGGGGCCGTTGCAGTAGGCACCTACGCAGATGATATCTTACGTGGTACGATGGAGGGATGGTTTTCCTCTTGCCGAGCCTTCGTCTTCTTCAGCCGGCGAGAGTAATCTTTGTCAATTATAGAGTCTTGGACTTTCCGCCAGACTCTGTGGATCTTAGAGGACGGCCGCTGAGAAGGATGTTCCGGTTTGGCCTGCGTTGTGCTTTCAACAGGCGGGGGAGACTTCTTCAGTACAACGGTTGGAGAGTTCTTGCGCACCCTCCTGAGCAGCTCGAAGCTGTTCCCAGTTGGAACATCAACGTCAATTTCCACTGTTGGGGCTGGTGGGGTAAGTCCAGATGGAGAACTGCCCCCAGCTTTCCTCACTCAGCGCCAGTGGTGACGTCGAGCATGTCTTGTGGATGGGATCACCTCAGTTGTAGAAGCGACCTCATTATGCCCCTTGTTTTGATGAGAGGCTGCTGTTGGTGCCAGCCTGTCGAAGACTGACGTTCGTTGAGAGGGAATGTCTAACATGTCAAAGACCGACTTTCGAGCAGGGGAAGCACTTGTAACGACCTCACCCGCAGCAGGAGTTGGAACAGCCTGTCTTGCGAAAACCGATCCTCTAGCAGGAGAAGCCCCTTTGACGGCTTCATCTGTTGGAACAGAAATGGTTATCCGCTTTGGGATAACCCCTTGAGGTATGGCGAGCTTCTTTGCAGGCCCACTTAAGCTTAGGCTCAGCCTGTTAAAGACTGAGGCGTTGGAATTGAACAACCCGTTAAGAAGGGCCACGGTGGTTGCAAACCGATCGAACACCGACTTCTTTGGAGGCTCATGTGATGTCACTGAAGCATTGAAGCTCATTGGCGGGAGCATGGTCCCGAAAAACAATCTAGCGGTGGCCTGAGTCATCTGTTCCACCGGCATTGTAAAGATGGAGGCCGCTTGGGGCCTATTGGTCACTCCTCCAGCGGGGACAGAGTGGGAGTTGCTGTTGCAGTTAGTACAACTGGAGGCTATCGATGTTATCTTCTTTTCTTTATGGAGCAAGACACCAAATCTTAGTATCTCGAATCCAGGGGCAACCATATTAAACCGCGATTCGTTCGCGAACACGACACACGAAGTGCGGAGTGGAAAGAGGAAAAGGTCCCACCTAGTGTGCCAGAATCTGTTTACTGTCGAAAACTGGGAAGACAGACGTCTTGCCTGAATTTGGGGGCAGATGCTATTTGAATTTATCCGTCCACCTCTCCGAAGATACCAAACTGATTTATGGCACCGTGTATCGGAGGTTTGGATGGATGTGGCCGTTGTAGCAGACTTCATCAGATTCCCCCTCGTTGCGAGGGTTTTTTATTCTGGGGACGCTCTTCCCTGCAGGCGCAAGCCCCTGTAGTTAATTACGTTACCGCGTAGCGATAACCTCCTTCTCCTGCTCCAGAAGGTCACTTCGTGTCGTGTGTGTTTGTTTTATTTTTGGTTGCGCGTGGATTGTATACGGAGACTAATTTATGTTGTCGCCCGTAGGGCGTGGATTAGTCCAAATCCGTATTTTCTTAGATTTGGTTTTGGTTTAATTTAAGGATCGTTAATCTCATATGGGATTAGGATCAACTTAAATGTTTGTGGATGATACATTAGTCTAATTTTTTAGAATAAGATCTACTCAACATGATTTTGGGATCATTCAGACCTAACAGAAGAGCATTTGGGCTCTATATTGTCTTAGTTTAAGGACGTTGCGGTCCATAGCTAGTTTAAGGACGTTGCGGTCCAAGGAGTTGTTGGTTGTCGGTGTTGGATATAGTGCCCTCCAAGTCAATTATTGGATCGCAGGTACGTGATTGCAATGATTGAGGGAGGACCTATACCGATATGACTGTCTTACTCGAGATGATAGTATGCTATCTGGTTTGTCTTTATCATCGTATACATGCTTTAGTTCACTATTGCATGTTGATAGAGCCCATAGGATTCTTGCTTGACTGCCAGCAGTATGATGGCGATCATATACGTGGGAGCTGGGGTCTATAAGAACATCCTTAAAGTTTCCCTAGTCGTGGGAGTTTCGAGACAGGGCATCGATACTCCAGAGTAGACTAGTGTATACAGTCGAGACCCCGACGAGGGACGATGGCCGGTCTCACAAGCCATTGGTATCAGTTGGTTCACCTAAGATGTATACAGGTGCTCATTGAGTACACCGGATAGGACTCGCCGGGAACATGCTAGTTGGTATTATATATATCGTCAGATAGCAGTTCCCTGGTGACATGTGTACAGGTTAGTTTGTCGACCTGAGATCGTCATTTGTCTCATGTGAGTTCCCACTGTGCTTTGATTACTACCCTACCACGCTCAAAGGAGACGTGCAAACAGGTTTTAGTTGGGTACAGTCCAGAGCCACATGGAGGCAATGAGCGGATCGTCGAGGATTCGTCTCTCCCGGTATTGGGGGTTGATGTCGCACAGTACACAGGTGGCCATCACTAGAAATCCTCGGCCGAGGTAGTGGAGAATTACTGATTAGGATCAGTAGTTTCTCAAGGGGTGATGGGCTTCATACCGACACGAATTATCGCGTTATTAGGGGTCTGACTTTATCCACCCCCTGAACTCGATATGCGATACTCTTAGACGAATGGACCGGACTGTACGGATATTGTCACTGTCAGGCTCAGTAGGGTTTCTAGATGAGTTCGCTCGTCAGCTTCCCTTCCAATCAATACATAGGCAACCATTACGTACAGCTAGTACCTCTGACGTGCTAGAGGTTATACCCAGTGCCAGTGTGTTGATGAGTCATTAGAGTCCCCCACAGACAGTTTCCCAAGTTCGGGCGAAACGTTGTAGAGGCCGTATGGTTTTATGGCAGGGTTCGGAAAATGCACGTGCGTTTTAGCACGTATCATATTTCGGGCAAATAATACTGGTAGGCTTTGGTTTAAGCCGGATCCAAGTATTATACTGTGTAGATATAATATCTTTGTCTCAGTTGCATTTGTATTCGGTCGTAATACAAATGTGGGTATGTTTATACTGTTATGGGGTTATCCTGAAATTCGTTTTGGGATCGCTTTTGGAAGTTGCCAGTTTCCAGTTTTCTATCGGCCGTATTAAACATTCGGTTAAATGCGGATTTATCTTTTCTTGATGAGTGTGGAAGGTTCTAGAAGTTTCTAGATGGTGATTAGGATGATGAGGTGGCTAGTGGGTCATTAGGGCATTAATTGTTCATTTAATGAATGGGTGACTAGGTTAGATGATTCATTAGTTTATTAATTGATAATGCAAGGTGTTATTGATGATTCATTCTCTTCATTAATTGTTGGAGTCACCCCCCTCTCCTACACTCACCTCCTCCCTCTCCTTAAGTGGACGACCCCTCTTCAAATTGATGATGGTTGTTAATTTGGAAAAGATTATAATTTTGGATTCCTGGAACTTAGATAGCCTCATTTCTCATTTCACCCGATCCAAAAGGCAACTTCATTAACCGTTCGTCCATGGCTTTGGACGAAGTGAGACAAAATGTTCTACTCATTCTCTACATCATCTTGGTCATCTCTTTTAGCAAATTTGACGACCGAGTTGCCTCGGTTCAGAGGCGGGAACCCGTTTAAAGATCCGTCGACGTGGTGCCACCTGGACGAGAAGACTGGAAATCGAAGAGATCGGAGCAGCCGCAACAAAGCGTGGGATGATGGTTGAAGACTGAAGGACTCGAATCGTTCGGTATAACATTTCTACCCACTTTGTAGTTTGTTAGTTTAGCAATAATGGCAGATCATTGTGATAGTACACGATAGCGCCAGTTGTAAAAGTTTTTGTTCCGCATTTGGCGTCTGTTAGACGGCCGGGGCGCTACCGTGGACTTACAGTGGTATCAGAGCCTCGCCATTAAGCTTTACTAACTTGTGTTAATGCGTTTAAAATATCGATCGAACTGATTTTCGAAAACTACAACTTTTCTGTACAAAGTTTCTATCGATTTTAAATCTGGTCTAAAAATTATTTTGAGCATCACAGAAAATTGTGCAGGCTTTTTGAAGAAAACTGGTGAAAATTGGTCGAGTGATCTTACTGTACGGCCGTGGATCCGCGGCCAAAACTAAGGTTTGGCCGCGGATCCGCCGCCATATTGTTGGATCAATGCTCCAATTTTCTACAGTATGTTCTTCATTGTAAATTGTGATTTTTGGTATATTTCTTTTGGGCCCAGATTTTATTACTGTATACCAGATGTACGTGGGGCCCACTTCAGGAAGTTTTGTCGATCGAAATTTTAAACTTATTAGTATGCAGTATTTACATTATATCTCCGACCGTGAATGTCTTTCGAGCGGTAAATTGTATCTAATTGCTATAGCTCTTTTAGACGGATTTACGAACGTGACATTCGCGTTGATGTTCTGTGTTGTGCTGTGATGTTGCGGATTTGTCGTGGTGGATAGCAGTGTGCAATGGTAGTGCAGTTTAAGTTTATTTGTACATTTGATATTGCGGGACGAGCGTCCAACATGTGGACTGCCGTCACTGCATGTTTGTATAATATTCTTTTAGGGCACGACCGGGCTGAGGTCGATGTACCCGTTGTACATATTTTTTATTATTTCTGTACTAGGTTTACCCCGCGACGGAGTGCACGGATAGCCGGGTTCTGGAGGGCAACGGGTCCGGATATCATGGTTTTAAGAGGCAGAGGGGCCTCACTCTAGAATTGGCAGACTATTCGCCGCACTCGTAGGGGGTACAGGTTGACCCAAGGAGGGGTGCTCAAGTTACCGGATTCCGTGAAGTGCTGGGTGGTCCATTCACTTTACTGTAGGGGTTGCCTCGCTTCAGGTTTTGGCGGGTAACTTGCCGCACCCGTAGGGGTCTAGGTATCATTGCACAGGCTATCCACACGACCAGGGGAACGTCGGGTTTCAGTAGCGGCTCTGTGAAACCCGGGGATCCCAGATTATCTGTATTGTTCTGTGATACTTATTACTTTTATGTGATGTTGCATATTATCACGGCTGGAGCAATTATTGTATATTGGTATATATACTATTAGATGTTGTATATGTCTTACACCCGCGCTAGTCCAGTCCCCGCTCTGTCGTTAGTTAAGTAACCTAACGGGTGATGACGGGACCCAGTGACGAATGCGGATGGCATATACGTACATTTTATTTTCGTTCTTTTCTGGTGTGATTATTTGATGGGACTGCATTGATTCTTATCAATGCAAGGATAAAACAAACCTATATTTGATGTTGTTGGAACAGTTTTAAAAGTGTTATTACAAAGACGTTTCCTTTTGTTTTGCATAGTGATATTCGGTTGGAATATCCTGCACCTCATTCGACAGGGCAAGGGCTGATATCCCTTCACCAGGAGAGACCCCTTGGGCAGAAGTTTGCGTCGGGATAATAACTTCATTATAGTTGATTACAAGTTGCTTTGCATCGTGGTATTCAATTGGAATATCCTGCACCTCATTCCACGAGAAAAGAGTCGAGATCCCTTCGCCGGGAGTGACCTCTTTAGCAAAGGTTTTCGCCACTATATCTTTAAAAAAAGGTATCAGGTTCCTTCAACAGGATCAAGTTCATTACGTTAAAGGTTTTTTGCCAAAATCCAGTCTTAGCCCTCCGTCATTTCTTTTGGGTATTCAGTAGTATTCAAGCTATGTATTTTGACCTAACGCCAAGGCATAGTGTTTGCTAGCTGCTGGGTATTCATTTGTTGCATAGATAGATGAGTTGATTTGGGACAGTCGTTCTGCCATTTTGACCTAACGCCAAGGGCATGTGCGGGTGGGTTCAAATTAACCTGGATAATGACGGGTAGAACTTGGCATGTGACTTATGATATTTTGACCTAACGCCAAGGTCATAAGAGCATGGGGCAAAAATCACATCGGGAGTTTCAAATATAAACTGAAACTTGCCAGGCATGCGCATACCTTCTGGAGTGTGATAACTTGAGTGGCTTCCATCAAGTTATCATGCGATGATCGTTGGATCCCGATTTCCACTGATGAGTTGGTTTACTCTTCGGGTGATCCCGATCGATTCTTCTTTCAGGTTTGGAGGAGAATTTGACGGTACAGTGGGAGGTTTCCTGATTAGATAAAGTGATAACCATTCTGATCTAGGTTAGAGTGCACGCAGAGTGTTTCTTTTCTCTCTCTCTCTCTTTGGCAGCGACCTTTGACCGACCCTAGACTATGACTCAGTGACCAAGTTGACCGAACCTTCTTAAAATACTGGCTTTTGGATTGTCTAAAGTTGCATAAGTCATTGCCGCTCCTTCTTTTACCCTTTGTATTTCTCAGAACACCCCGTATTACTACGGACATCCACTTCCATTGGATATATCCATCGTATGGTTATATACGAACTCGAAGGGACTTATTCGAGGATGGATCCAGGTTCAGGAGAAATAGAATTGGTTTATTCAGTTGTCTTTTATTATCACCTTCTCTCAGGTTGCGAGGGCTCCTTGGTTTAGGAGAGTACACATATTACACTTATTGGATAGTCTTATTCCAAACCATAGACAGGTGCCGAAAGGTAGGGAATGAAGAAAACCAATTAGCCTAAGTAGGGTGTACAGAAGGTAATAACTAAAGACAAATAAAGGAATTAGAAAGAGGGCAAAGTAAATTGCGACTGTTATCATTCACGACCAAACCGCGTAGTTCACCGCCTCTCCTATTTCACCTTTCCATTTTTCCCCAGTTCGGGAGAAATGGAATAAGGTATTATTCAGTTGTCTTTTATCTTCACCTTCTCTCAAGTTGCGAGTACTCCTTGGAGGGTACACCTATTATGCTTACTGGATAGTCTTCTTCCAAACCATAGGCTGGTGCCGAACGGTGGGGAAGGAAGAAAACCATTTAGCCTAACGATGGTGTACAGAAGGTAACGACTAAAGACAAATAAAGGGATTTGGAGTGATGGCAAAGAGATATACGGTTATAGTCATGAATTGGATTATGGAAGAGGCATTGCTAAGAATACCAGGATACCCCTACGAAACATTTTCATGTTTCAGTGTATTGTTAAAGGAAAACTGATTTTCCGATTAGATACTTACTCCAGGGTATGTATTTACCAGGTAAGATTCTCACATCTGTATGTTTTTACAGATGATGAGTGGGAGTAAGTTATTGGGAATTAGGTGATCATCCTCATTATATCGGAATTCGTTGTAATTGGTGATATTTGAGGAAATCGCCTGGGTACAGTTTTCAACCTACGACGCACAGATTTTGAGTTATTTAACTCAGCGGACTTATACAGAGTATTGTATGTTGTCCAGTGTCCATCAGGACAAAGGGGTTGGTCCTCGTACTCTGTTCTGTTTACTTGTAACTTCTTTATTTTTTAGACAAGTGTTTCGTTGAAATACAATGTCTGAGTTTTGAGAAGTTATGAGTATAGGAATAAAGTAGAAAACCAGGTGTCGCAAGTATCGGAATTCTTCAAAGAGATCGAAGATGTAGATTCTTGTGATTGGTATTTAGATAATAGTAATGGTTTTGAGAAACTTGTTTCTCTTTCAGGTTACTCATAATTGGATGCCTTCCTAAGTTGAGTAATGCTGATTATTCTCTCTCCATTAAGTTGATATGCACTGGAGATAGTTGCATGATTAGAATCTGGTTCCAATTAAATAAGTGCCAAGGTTTCTATATTGGATATAGAATGGTTCATATCTTAACGATGTTAAGGTACGGTGAGTTGTCCAGCTTATGCTTAAAACCAGACACTGGATAACTCAAGGCACGTTTCTGTAATGGCAGTTTGTGGGTTGACCCTAGCTTTGACGAGGGTTGATTTTCTACCATCTGGAAGATCAATAGTGATATTATTCTTGACTCGCCACAGTTTTAGTAAAATGGATTTTTTCAGAAAACAGAAGTGGGAGTATGGTAGAACTAGAAGTGATTCCAGAACCGCAAACGATTACGGAAAATTTAATAGGACCTATACATTCAATCAGGTTTGACATTCCAATAGCCACTCCGTAGATTTGGTGGGTAATCTCAGACACCCGAGAGGTACTCCGGTAGCCTCAAGGACGGTGACAGGGAGGTTCTTGTTTATCCAGACTTGACACTACTGTTGTTCCAGACTATGAGACCCGGCAGGAGGATATGTATAGCGTCGTTTTAAACTAGTTTTAGAAGTACACGTATATATTATTCTGCTAGAGGGTTGTTGTGGTCAGTGGGAGCAGCAGAAGGATAGTGGGCAAGTAGCTTATGTCTATTTATAGACTAGAGCAGATAGGGTGGAGATAGATCATCTATTTTTTGATGTAACAGTCATGGCTTTGACTTCATCAGAATATGAGATAGATCTGTTAAGAAGGTAGTAGGGTGTGATGTCCTAGTATTTGGATGACATACACAGGGTAGGAAGTAAAATTCCTATACTACGATCGGTTGGACTGTGGTCGTCATACAGTTGTTTCTCCACAAAGGACATGGATATAATATCAAACATTTTGGTTACTAGATCTATAGTTTTAGATCTAGAATTGGGTAGTTTCCCAATTTGGGTACTTTGACAGTATTCTAATGGTATTTTAGAATAGATGATTCCTGGCATGGTGGTGTACATGCAGATGATGGAGTCACCCTCTCTAAAGGTGTCTTACAGACTAAAGGAGAGAGGGATGTGCATGATTGGCAGATCACTTGCTTAGTCAATTGAGTCAATCATGAGATGTCAAGTACCACACCAGATGTTGTTTTTGCACTAAATGCGATAAGTTTATATAAATCCAATCCTGGAGAAACATTAGGAAGCAGTTTTAGAACATGAATGGATGTTCTATGGATTTGATAATGGCAGCCTCCTTGAGGAGACGGTTATCATTCCAGGCTTCCAAGGTGACCTGGGTGACAGAATGATTGTCAGAGTTATAGTTTTCCCTCTGACTAGAGACAGTATTATGGACAGGTGGTCCAAGAGGATACTGTGGGTGGCATGGTGCGCGATACTGATTAGGTTCAGTTATCAATACAGTCTAAGAAGTTTGGATTTGGAGTTCATTTATGAACTAGGTCCCATCAGATATCCAGACATATTCTAAGACACCTATTACTCGATTCGGGAGATGGCTTTCTCCGCGAACTTGAGATTAAGAGAGACATAGAAAGAAACATTAGGGCGGATCCACTCACTGAGGCTATGAGTATGCGATATCGCAATAATAGCCTTAAGTGCAAGTGGGAGATTGTTGGATATAGTGCCCTCTAAGTCAATTATTGGATCGCAGGTACGTGATTGCAATGATTGAGGGAGGACCTATACCGATATGACTGTCTTACTCGAGATGATAGTATGCTATCTGGTTTGTCTTTATCATCGTATACATACTTTAGTTCACTATTGTATGTTGATAGAGCCCATAGGATTCTTGCTTGACTGCCAGCAGTATGATGGCGATCATATACGTGGGAGCTTAGGTCTATAAGCACATCCTTAAAGTGTCCCTAGTCGTGGGAGTTTCGAGACAGGGCATCGATACTCCAGAGTAGACTAGTGTATACAGTCGAGACCCCGACGAGGGGCGATGGCCGGTCTCACAAGCCATTGGTGTCAGTTGGTTCACCTAAGATGTATACAGGTGCTCATTGAGTACACCGGATAGGACTTGCCGGGAACATGCTAGTTGGTATTATATATATCGTTAGATAGCAGTTCCCTGGTGACATGTGTACAGGTTAGTTTGTCGACCTGAGATCGTCAATTGTCTCATGTGAGTTCCCACTGTGCTTTGATTACTACCCTACTATGCTCAAAGGAGACGTGCAAACAGGTTTTAGTTGGGTACAGTCCCGAGCCACATGGAGGCAGTGAGCGGATCGTCGGGGATTCGTCTCTTCCGGTATTGGGGGTTGATGTCGCACAGTGCACGGGTGGCCATCACTAGAAATCCTCGGCCGAGGTAGTGGAGAATTACTGATTAGGATCAGTAGTTTCTCAGGGGGTGATGGGCTTCATACCGACACGAATTATCGCGTTATTAGGGGTCTGACTTTATCCACCCTTCTGGACTCGATATGCGATACTCTTAGACGAACGGACCAGACTGTACGGATATTGTCACTGTCAGGCTCAGTAGGGTTTCTGGATGAGTTCGCTCGTCAGCTTCCCTTCCAATCAATACATAGGCAACCGTTACGTACAGCTAGTACCTTTGACGTGCTAAAGGTTATACCCAGTGCCAGTGTGTTGATGAGTCATTAGAGTCCCCCACAGACAGTTTTCCAAGTTTGGACGAAACGTTGTAGAGGCCGTATGGTTTTATGGCAGGGTTCGGAAAATACACGTGCGTTTTCGCACGTGTCATATTTCGGGCAGATAATACTGGTAGACTTTGGTTTAAGCCGGATCCAAGTATTATACTGTGTAGATATAATATCTTTGTCTCAGTTGCATTTGTATTCGGTCGTAATACAAATGCGGATATATTTATACTGTTATGGGGTTATCCTGAAATTCGTTTCGGGATCGCTTTTGGAAGTTGCCAGTTTCTAGTTTTCTATCGGCCGTATTAAACATTCGGTTAAATGCGGATTTATCTTTTCTTGATGAGTGTGGAAGGTTCTAGAAGTTTCTAGATGGTGACTAGGATGATGAGGTGGCTAGTGGGTCATTAGGGCATTAATTGTTCATTTAATGAAAGGGTGACTAGGTTAGATGATTCATTAGTTCATTAATTGATAATGCAAGGTGTTATTGATGATTCATTCTCTTCATTAATTGTTGGAGTCACACACCCCTCCTACACTTACCTCCCCCCTCTCCTTAAGTGGCCGGCCCCTCTTCACAATTGATGATGGTTGTTAATTTGGAAAAAATTATAGTTTTGGATTCATGGAAATTAGATAGCCTCATTTCTCATTTCACCCGATCCAAAAGGCAACTTCATTAACCGTTTGTCCATGGCTTTGGACGAAGTGAGACAAAGTGTTCTACTCATTCTCTATATCATCTCGGTCATCTCTTTTAGCAAATTTGACGACCGAGTTGCCTCGGTTCAGAGGCAGGAGCCTGTTTAAAGATCCGTCGACGTGGTACCACCTGGACGAGAAGACTGGATCGAAGAGATCAGAGCAGCCGCAACAAAGCGTGGGATGATGGTTGAAGACCGAAAGACTCAGATCGTTCGGTATAACATTTCTACCCACTTTGTAGTTTGTTAGTTTTGCAATAATGACAGATCCGGGTGATAGTACACGATAGCGCCAGTTGTAAAAGTTTTTGATCCACATTTGGCGTCTGTTAGATGGTCGGGGCGCTACCGTGGACTTACAGTCGGGACCCGCCACCTCTCTGAAGACGGTGAAGAATTACAACGACATGTATCAGAGGTGTGAGGAGATATACCTATAAACCAATGTCAGTTGGGAGTTCTGTAGTTGTGTTTGGGACTAATACCCATTTGGAACATGATGAACACATGGGCTCGGTTGATCTGAGTTGGTGATTTGGTCAACTTGGACTCAGCCCACTTAATCTTTGAATAAAGTGTTAAACACTTTCTTAGACTCGGTCCCTTTTCTATGCAAATAATGCTTTGCTTTATTTTCCCTTCTTTTTCTTTATTCTTTTATTTTTTATGGAGTGTTAAATACTCTTTATGGCGCCCACGTGTGGAGCAAGTGAGGCGCTTGGCTCTAGACGCTGGGCATTGTTTGATGAGTGCAGAGCACTTTATGTTAAGCAGCGCCCACGTGAGGGGCACGTGAGGCGCTTGGCACTGAGCGCCAACTATTGAGTGCTAAGCACTCTTTATTTGAACAACGCCCACGTGAGGGGCACGTAAAGCGCTTGGCGTTGAGCGCCAACCATTGAGTGCTAAGCACTCTTTATTTGAACAGCGCCCATGTGAGGGGCACGTGAGGCGCTTGGCGTTGTTTCTTTCTTTATGTATTTTTCTGAAGAGTTCAATTCTCTGTTCTCCCCTGGATCTTCAATCCCCAAGAACAAATTAATCCTCATAAGAATTAAATTATCATTTGTGGGAGACTTGTCTCATGGATCTCAGATCCAGGGAAAGAACTATGTTCTTTTATGAGGGTTAAACCCTTAGATATGCAGATGAGATACTATGATCTCTATTACTTTTATTTACCTTGAAGAAAGTTCTTCTTCTTTCTTCTCTCTTAAAGCTTTCTTTTTTTGCTTGCTTTTCTTTTTTGAACTTGAAGTTTAAAGGGGGGTTCCTCTCTACAACACTTGAAGTCTTGGGGCTTTTATATAGTGGAGGCAAGTTTGTTGATTTAATTAAAGAAATCTCTCATTGAGAGATCCTTAATTGATTTGGGGATTTTATCCACCGTTGGATCTTTGATCCAAGGATTTCTGTTTTACAGAAAATATTTTTCTTGTTTTTAACAAGATTGGGAAAATATTTTCCCATACAGAGCTTATTCTGTAGCTTGGTAACCACCATTGGATTTTTAATCCAACGGTGCTCTGTTTTATAGAGAATAATCTTTCTTATTTAGAAAGATTTGAGGAATATTTCCTCAACAGAATTTAATTCTGCACTATGATGATTTATCATCTCCATTGGATTTTTTTATCCAACGGCTCTGTTTAATAGAAAGCTTTTAGTTCTGGCGCTGGCGCCCTCGTGTGAGGCACGTGAGGCGCTGCCTAAGAGTTTTTAACTCCCGGCGCCGGCGCCCTCGTGCAAGGCACGTGAGGCGCTGCCTCAGAGTGTTTAACTCTTGGCTCTGGCGTCCTCATGCAAAGCACGTGAGGCGCTGTCTCAGAGTTTTTAACTCTTATTTAATAGATTTCTTTTTGTACTTTGCATATTGGCGCCCGCGTGAGGAGCACGTGAGGCGCCATCATAGGATTTAATTCTATCCGAGGCAGTACCTACATACTTTGCACGTGGAGCTTTCCTTTTATTTTTATTTTTATTTTATTGTTATTATTTTATAAGGGAGCAAGTTTTGAGCCAAAATTTTGGCAGGAACAGTGACATTCAGGATAGATCCGGCAAGGCAGGACACTCCACCCTACTGGAACAAGTTAAGTATTTTCTACGAGCCACTGTACTGGTCAACAAATTTAGTGCGTTATTATCTGGATGTCATGTAAATCGAGAAGGGAGTATCCGAGCACGTATTGAACTTGCTTCTTTGTAAAGATGGAAAATAAAAAGACAACCTCCATGCTCGGATAGATCTTCAGACTGGGAAATTAGAAGTGATTTGCATCCTAAACCATTAGTGGGTAAATCAGGCAAGTTTGTACTTCCCAATGCCGCGTTTCATATGTCACAACCAGAGAAGAAAAGGTTTCTGCAGCTGTTACTTGATTTGAAAGTTCCCACAGGATTCTCAGAATCATTTAGTAAGAAGATAAAGATTGTGAAAGACAAGATTGATAAGCTGAAAAGTCATGATCACCATATTACTATGGAGCATCTTCTCCCATTAGCCCTCAGGACTTCCCATCCTGAATCGGTTGGTCTACTACTCAATGATCTTTGCTGCTTCTTTAAAGAATTGTGCGCTAAAAACATCAATGTTGTGGCGCTTAAGAAGCTAGAAACTGTGATACCCTTGATACTAGGCAAGCTTGAGCGGATGTTCCCTCCGCCGTTCTTCGATATCATAATACAACTGACTGTTCATCTTTCAACCAAGGCCAAGATTGCCGGACCGGTACAATATAGATGGATGTATCCCGTCGAAAGGCATCTTGAAGTTTTCGGTTCACGCAGTTTATAAAAGACCCCGCTAATTGAAAACACATATAAATTTTTTTCTATCTTATATATATGCTTGTATTCTTTTATTTAACATATGTTTTTTAGGTACCTCTATACCCTGAAAAATTATGTACGCAATAGAAATCGACCAGAGGGTTTTATCATGCAAGATTATCTTCTAGATGAAGTAACCACCTTTTGTTTCCGCTATCCGGATGAAGACATTGAGACGATACTCAACAGGCCTCAGAGAATTCATGAAAGAACATACGGTAAAGCTTATTACAGAGAGTAGAACCCATGTTTATCAACAAGATACATCGGTTTGTCTTCAATATCGGATGTCTTGATGAAATTAGATAGTAAGTCTATTTTGTATTAATTGTTCTTTATACATGTAAACATATGAAATAATATAATATTGACGTTAAAATTTAATGTTGATAACAGAATTCATAACAATGAAGTACGTGAGGAGCATCCTAATTGGACTGATGATCGATTGGAAAAATATCATCAGGAAAAAATTTGCGGCTGGTTTGCAGATCATGTAAGATGTTCGAATCTCATATTTTTCCGAGTAGTGTTAATCTAAACTTATATCGCTATGTATTTGCCGCATAATTTGTTTTTTCAGATCCAAAATCCGAACATGTTTGTATCAATGGAGAGAGACTCGAGATGTTTAACCCAGTATCCAAGTATGGAGGTTGCATACTACAAAGGATTTAGTGTGCTTGGATACAAATTTGAAGTTAAGGATATAGAAAAATCTCGAATCATCCAGAATATTGGGGTTGCGATCATATGATCGAACGGTGTGGTTTATTATGGATACTTACATTGCATACTTAGTATCCAATATCCGGGACGATCAGAACCAATTTATATATTTTAGTATATTTGGTACGATACATGAATTAATACGAATAGGTGGAGAGATAATCTTGAGACTTGAAAAGATAAATATGGATTGACTGGTGTAAACACTCGTCGATTTTACTGTGAGGATGATCCAATCATCTTTCCGCATTAAGCAATTTGTCATGTCCCGTTTCCCAAGATACATAACTACGGCACGCGACAGAGCCAACCATGCTATCTGTGGCTAGGAATCATCTCTCCACAGTCACATTATGGCTGTCAATCGGATATCAAGAACAGTAAAATATATAATCTAGCTAACATATGTCCATCTGCCACAATAAATAAAATCAAGAAAATGCATAAAGCGGAAACAAATCAAGATCCAATAAACAATATTGTCAAAATCATGTCCCAATATGGGCTCACATCAATAGAAATAAAACTACGGATATAAAAGAAACTAATCATCTCTAACATAAATAGCTATCTCCTCATGGCTCGGCTTGATTGCTAAAGTATTCCTGATCTGCCCGCGATAAAGGTAGAGTAACTGGGCCATGCAAAACCCAGATGTCAGTGCGTTAAAATATCAAAACAATGGTAATAACCAGGATATGATCCCATTATTAAAAAAGCATACGAATAATAAACACAGGTATAAACAGTGAGTTATATGTATGTGATGTGCACCCTAAAATCTATGCTTCTAGGTTATCTATTCTATAAGTTTTTGAAATCAATTAATGTGATCTTTATCATAACTCAATAGTATATGTCCCGTTCAAACCCCCACGGGATCACTGTTCCCGCCAAAAATTTCTGCGCAAAAGAGTCCAAGGTATCAAATGGCAGCGATACGCTTAAGGAAATACGAACCAGTATTTTCCGGGCTGTTTTTTGACAAACTCCCGAATGAGAAACGGATAAATTCTGATTGTATTGAAAGCGTCTCGAAAAACCCTTTGATTTGATATATTATGGGCTTCATAATTCATCCAGGATCAAAAGTTATGAGGCATTACGTGTCCATACGTGATGGGCTTTTAAGAACCCACTGGAGGAGCTAAAAGATATAATAAAAACTCAGAAAAGACCCCAATGGGGCATCACGTGCTCACACGTGACCATGGGTCACGTGCAGACACGTGATGGGCTTTTAAAGCCTCTAAAATAATGAATATAATTTAATTCTAAAAGTCAGAAGTTACCTCAATGAGGTATCACGTGCTCACACGTGACCAATGGTCACGTGTTGACACGTGATAGTTAATACTAAAGCATAAACAAGCGGCCGTTCAAGAACTCAATTGGGGGTCACGTGTCAGCACGTGACTGGTTTCGAAAGCCTTACAGTTGATAGAATTAAATTCTAAAATCTTCTAAATCTTTCCAAACATAAAGGGTCTATGGGGACCGTTGGATTAAAGATCCAAGAGTGATTAAAAATCACCAATTTATGGAATAATCTTGGACTTGGAAAGATTTCCCCCTTAAATCTGACCGAGATAACAAATGGATATCTTTGGATTTAAAATCCAATGGTGAATAAAATTCACTTAACAATCTAAAGACCCAGATTAATGATGAATGCAAATCAAATCTCTCAACATACAAATCAAATCTCTTAATGAGAGATTTGCTAAACAAATTGATTCTCTTCCTTCTCCTATAAATAGGAGCCAAGAAGAGAAGAGAGGGGGGATCTACTTTTTTGAGAGAAAAACAGAGAGAGAAGAATTTAATTCTCAAGAGGGAAGAAAAGAAAGGAGAATTTAATTCTCAACAAAGAAAACCCTAGGTAAGAAAAGGGAAAAAGATAAACTTCAAACAGAGAATTTAATTCTCAAAATCCAAGAGTTTAACTCTTATACAAAAAAGAACTTAGTTCTTCTTCTGGTTGAAGATCTGTACAGAGCACATCTCCCCATAGGATGAGAATTTAATTCTCATCGGGTTGAGATCCTGCCTTGCAGATCCTAAACTTAGAAGGGAAATTGAGTTTTGAGAATTTAATTCTCCTAAAACAAAACTAGGGTTTAACCCTAATCAAGAATTTAATTCTTTTACATATCTGGGAATTTAATTCCTTTGAAAAGAAATCAGGGTTTCATCCTAAATAAGAATTCAATTCTTTCACGATAGGAATTTAATTCCTCCAAAATCATAATTAGGGTTTAACCCTACAAAGAATTCAATTCTTAAAAGATCTCTGTTTATGAAAAGAGCTAGGGTCACGTGACCCCACGTGACCCCTGAACAGATCCCCCAAAATGAGAAGAGGAAAGCTTTGAGGCAATGCCTCACGTGCTCCCACGTGACCCTCATTATATATGGAACAAAAGCAAAGACAGAAACAATTCTGGGCGCTCTCACGTGTTAGCACGTGACCCCTAATAAGTGTTCTAATAAATCAGGGCACGATTATACATCACGTGCCTACACGTGATGGCTATGAAAATTAAAAGTGTTTAACACTTGTTTGCAGAACAAAATAAAGAGGATCTGGCCCCACTTTTTGATGCCATCACGTGCTCCCACGTGACTCCCAAAACGCAGAAAGAAAGATCAATGGAAATGAAGGCTTTGGGCGCTCTCACGTGTTTACCACGTGACCCCTTAGCAAACGTTCTAACGGTCAGCGCATAAATCCCCATCACGTGTCAACACGTGATGCTCGAAATAAAAAGGAAAAGTGTTTAACACTTATTCACAGATTTGAGGATAAAACAAAGGAGATATGGCTCCGCATTTAGGGCGCCCTCACGTGTCACCACGTAACCCCTAATGAGCATTCCAACAGACCAGAGCGGGGGCCTCCATCACGTGCTCACACGTGATGGCCGTCAGAATTAAAAGAGTTAAAACGCTGATCTGCAGAATAAGATAAGGGAAATCAGGGCGCTCTCACGTGTCCACACGTGACCCCTCTCCCCTTAGTGTTTAACACTAATCCGAAGACTTTGTCCTCAGTGATTAACACTGATTTTCTTAGTTTTTAACACTAATTTGGAAAACTCTATTTGCAGTGTTTAACACTGATTTGCTTAGTGTTTAACACTAATTTGAAAACACTGTTCCCAGTGTTTAACACTGATTATCTTTTAGTGTTTAACACTAACTTGCTATCTTATTCCCAGTGTTCAACACTGTTGGTTTCTAGTGTTTAACACTAGCTTCAGCCCAATTGGCTAAGTTTCAGAGGCAAAGCCTTTCCTTCAATGGACCAACAGAGGGCCAATATTTCAAACATAACTGGACTTAGCCCAAACTGGCCATAAGTCCTCAAATCATCTTGATCTGAGCACATCTGCTCTTTCAACCAACTCATTGGTTCAAGGGTACATCTCTGAACTCCTCTGATATTTGTCGTTGTAATCCTTCAACGTCTTCAGAGAGCTGACGGGTTCCGACAACCACACATCAACACGGACTGTGGGGTCCTTAAACTCATGGACTTATGCGTCCTTAAACCAAGATACGGACTGTGGGGTCCTTAAACCCGCGGACTTATGCGTTCTTAAACTAACGGACTAATGCGTCCTTAAACACACCCATATGGACTGTGGGGTCCTTAAACCCATGGACTTATGCGTCCTTAAACTACCATTGGACCACCATGTCCCTAAACTGGCATTGGACCACTATGTCCTTAAACTGGTATTGGACCACCATGTCCCTAAACTGGCAATGGACCACCATGTCCCTAAACTGGAACAATAGAGCCCCCAAATGCTCTTTTGTCGGATCTAAACGATCCCGTTAAGTCGATCTTAGTCCCAAACTGGACTAACGTATCCTTAACAACCGTTTAAGTTGATCTTAGCCTCAAATATGGCTAACGTATCCTTAAACCTTCAAACAGACTTTAGTCCCAAATTGGACTCTAGATCCCCCAATCAACTTTGGCTCAAGGGTACATCTCTGAACTCCTCTGACATCTGTCGTTGTAATCCTTCAACGTCGTCAGAGAGGTGATGGGTCCCGACGGCCATAAATTTAATGGACCACTATGTCCCTAAACTGGAACATTAGAGCCAATTGCTCTTTTGTCGGATCTAAACGATCCCGTTAAGTTGATCTTAGTCTCAAACTGGACTAACGTATCCTTAACAAGCGTTTGAGTTGATCTTAGCCTCAAATATGGCTAACGTATCCTCAAACCAAAACCCCAAACCCAAATCTAAGAAAACACGGATTTGGACTAATCCACGTCCTACGGGCGACGACATAAATTGGTCTCCGTATACAATCCACGGGCAACCACAAATAAAACAAACACACACGACACGAAGTGACCAGCTGGAGAAGGAGAAAGTTGTTACCGCGATGCGGTAGCGTAATTAACTGCAGGGGCTTGCGCCTGCAGGGAAGAGCGTCCCCACAATCAAAAAACCCCTCAAGCGAGGGGGAATCTGACGAAGTCTGCTACATCGGCCGCATCCGTCTAAACCTTCGATACATGGTGCCATAAATCAACTTGGCATCTTCGGAGAGGTAGACGGATAGCACCAATTAGCATCTGCCCCGGACCTCAGGCGAGACGACCATGTCCCGGCCGCCGTTCGGAGGGGAACAATCACGACACAATAATTTATTCCGTAACGTCCGGAATCACGGCAAACAATGATTTATTCCGTAACGCCCGGAATCACGGCAAACAATAATTATTCCATAACGTCCGGAAATACGACAAACAATAATAATGATTATTCCGTAACGCCCGGAATCATGACAAATAATAATAATATCCTCTTGAGTTACGTTTCAGTTACATTCTAGATTTCACCTTTTCCCCCAAGGTTCTATGTTCAAGTCAGGTATTGCCAATATAAATCTAATGCCAACACATGATCAAGAAGGTACATGTCTTGTCTATACAGACAATAAGTCACGTTTGTCAGGACAACAATCAGGATTATTGGTATTAGCAATACGATCCAAGTAACAAGTCTGGTAATGTGTCATGAACATGTCATTTACTGAATATTAACCAAAATAGATACCAATGTAACACTGTAATCAATATCGTGATACAACTAATGTCAAGATGCATATGTATATCTGTAATAACCGTTATACGTCCATTATCATGTATGATGCAAACTAGATAACATATTGAACTGTTATAATAGTATAATAATATTGTGATGTTCCGGCATGCAACTAGATAAGCTATTATCAGCACGAATACAGACGGATATTGTAAAACTGTAAATCGTACTACTCGCTGATTATTAAAACGTATGCACTATAGTCGAGCATATGAATATTGATATAATCAAAATAGCATGTTGCAAGTTTAGAACTTGCCTGATCGGATCTCACGTCGAGATACGGATGTCACGTTCCGACGTTGAAATAATGTCATGATGCAAAACTTACACACACAAGACTGGACCTGGCTGAATAGCTGCTTGACGTGATGACTGAGTCGTCTGGATCATCGGCGACGCACGCAACTCCGGCGAGACTGCTGGAAAAAGAGAAAAGAAAAGAAATAAGAAGAAGAGGAGGAGGAGGAGGAAGAGGACGAGGTTGCTGTTGCGGGTTATGGGGTTGGAGAGGACAGAGGAGAGGGTAGGCGACGAGGTGACGTCGACGAGACGAAGTCGTTGGCGGAGAGGTTGTCGTGGACAAGGGTATGGGTTCTGGTGATCGGGGAATGTGCAGAGGCGGGAGAAGAGGTGTGGTGGTGGTCTGGGGTTGCCGGCGAAGAGGGAAGGTGATGAAAGTGGTGGTGGTGGTCTGTTCAGGCGATGAGGGGTTACCGACGATCGGGGTGGTGTGATCGGGAAGAGGTCTAGGTGAGGTGGGTTTGGGGCTTGAGGTCGTCGGAGAGAGGAGGAAGAGGTGGAGGTGATGGCGGCGAGGTGGGGGAGGTGAAGGCAATAGGGACGGCGACGGTGAGGGCTGCGATGGGGAAATGGAGGTGGGTTAGGGTTCACGGATGTGAGGAAAAAAATGTAGGAGAGAGAGAGGGTAAGGTTTTATATAAATTATATATATATATATATATATATATTAGAGAGACTGACGATGGGGGTGGTGTGATTGGGAAGAGGTGCAGGTGAGGTGGGTTTGGGGCTTGAGGTCGTTGGGGAGACGAGGAAGAGGTGGATGTGATGGCGGCGAGGTAGGGGAGGTGAAGGCAATGGGGACGGCGACGGTGAGGGCTGCGATGGGGAGATAGAGGTAGGTTAGGGTTCACGGATTTGAGGGAAAAAATGAAGGAGAGAGAGAGGGTGAGGTTTTATATAAATATATTTTATAACTATATATATATATTGTTCCCGCCAAAATTTTCGACCTAGAGCTACTTGTTCCTTTATAAAAAAAGGGGGGAGAGTCCTCAAAATTTGGCCTCACGTGTTAAACACGTGGGCGCTCATATGCAAAGCACATGGGCGCTGAAAATAAAACAATTAATAGCCAAACAGGCCTTACATGTAAAACACGTGAGCGCTCATATGCAAAGCGTATGAGCGCTGAACATAAACAACTAATGGCCAAACATGCCTCACGTGCTAGACACGTGAGCGCTCATATGTAAAGCATATGGGCGTTGAAAATAAACTAAATAAAACAATTAATGGCCAAACAGGCCTCACGTGCTAGACACGTGAGCACTCATATATAAAGCATATGGGCGCTGAAAATAAACTAAATAAAACAATTAATGGCCAAACATGCTCACGTGTAAAACACATGAGCGCTCATATGTAAAGCATATGAGCGCTGAAAATAAACAGGCTAAAACCCACACTAGGGATCACGTGTTAAACACGTGAGTTCTCTTGCTACTCACGTGCAAAGCATGTGAACGCCCCAATTTAAAATGCTCCTATCAAATTCTAGAATTAAATTCTATTTGGGGAATATTTTCTTGATCTTCCTTAAACTAGAAAGATCTTCTCTGTTAAACAGAGGACCCTTGGATCAAAGATCCAGCGATGATCATATGATAGAATAAAAATCTATCATAGGAAAATATTTCCTAATCTTATAACAAGAATAAAATTCTATGTTAACAAGACATTCATTTTAAGAAAATATATTTCTGATCTTATTAAACTAAAAAGGTTTGATAGAATAAAATTCTGATCTTGTTAAAACTAACAAGATATTCATAATCTTGCGAAACAAACAAGAAATCTTCTCTGTTAAACAGAGAGCCTTTGGATTAAAAATCCAACTGTGAATAAAACTCACCGATTGATCTAAAAGATCATGGAATCAATCATGATCTCTCAATGAGGGGTTTTCTTAACAAATTGATTCTTTTTCTTCTCATATAAATAGGAGTAAGGAGAGGAGGAAAATAAGAAGAGATATACACAGAGAGAGGGGAAGAAAAATACAGAGAGAATTTAATTCTCTAAAGAAGATGAGACCCCCCCATAAGATTTGAGAAACAAAAAAAGAAGAAGAGGAGTTCTCTTTTAAGAAAAGAAACCTTAGGTAAGAAAAAAAAAGACCTAGAGATCATTTTATCTCCTCTTCGCCATTATAAGAGTTTAACTCTTCCAAAAAAAGGAACTTAGTTCTTCTTTTGGTTGTGGTCTGCAGAAGCAGATCTCCCACTAGTTGAGAATTTAATTCTCATCAGGGAGATTCTGTCATGCAGTCCCAAAACTTAGAGAAAAGAACTAAGTTTGAAGAATTTAATTCTTCCAAAAGATATAGGAATTTAATTCCTCTGACAAAACTAGAGTTTGACCCTGCATAAAAAAAAACTGAGATCGACTCATGTGTTCCCACGTGACTCCTTAAGACAAGTGCTTAGCACTTATAAAAGAAAAAGGAAATAAACCCAAAGACAGTCCCCATTTTAGGGCACTTCACGTGTTCCCACGTGACCTCCAAACAGTTGTTCAACACTCATATGAAAAAGGGGAAAATTCCAAAGACAGTTCCCATTTTGGGGCGCCTCACGTGATCCCACGTGACCCTCTAATAGTGCCTGACACTTTCAAAAGAAAAAATGGGGGATAAATCCAAAGATAGTTCCTATTTTGGGGCGCCTCACGTGATCCCACGTGACCCCCAATAGTGCTTAGCACTTATAAAAAGAAGAAAGAACAAACCCAAAGACGCAGTGACCAACTATGGGGCGCCTCACGTGCCCACACGTGATGGCCATAAGACATAAGTGTTTAACACTGGCATATATAGACAGGGATTTGGACCCAAGGGCATAGCACCAACTTTTAGATGTCTCGCGTGCCACACGTGAGCGCCCCAAGTTTCAATATTTAACACTGCTTTAGAGACTCACGTGAGAGCACGTGAGCATCGAGCATATATTAGTGTTTAACACTATGAGAGACCAACCTTAGCCCAAATTAGCCAAGTCTCCCAAGGCCAAAACCCTTTTGATTACCAATCAACCGAGCCCTCCTATGCTCATGTCTCTCCAAATCGATCCCAGTCCCAAAGATGACTAATGATCTCCTTACAGATGGTATCTAAAACGATGTGCATCCAATCTCTTCCTTCAATCTGGAATTTGGTTTAAGGGTACATCTCTCCACACCTCTGATATATGTCGTTATAATTCTTCAACGTCGTCAGAGAGGTGGAGGTTCCCGACAACCAACAGCTCTTTGGCGCACTCTTAAACCCATGAGCACATCCCTGTGGACCGCAACGTCCTTAAACTAGCTATGGACCGCAACATCCTTAAACTAAACTCTCATCCCAAAAAAATGATGATCTATGGACCGTAACGTCCCTAAACTAAAACGATAGAGCCCAAATGCTCTTTCGTTAGATCAAAAATGACCCTGAACCCCCATTAAGTAGATCTTAGTCCAATATCGGATTAACGTATCCTTAATAAATATTTAAGTTGATCTTAATCTCAAACAAGGTTAACGATCCTTAAATAAAACCAAACCCAAATATAAGAATATACGGATTTGGACTAATCCACGCCCTATGGGCGACAACACAAATTAGTCTTCGTATACAATCCACGGGCAACCAAAAATAAAACAAACACACACGACACGAAGTGAACATCTAGAGCAGGAGAAAGTGGTTATCGCTACGCGTTAATGTAATTAACTGCAGGGGCTTGCGCATGCAGGGAAGAGCGTCCCCATAATCAAAAACCTCTCACAATGAGGGGGAATCTGACGAAGTCCGCTACAACGGTCACATCCATCTAAACCTCCGAAACACGGTGCCATAAATCAACTTGGCATCTTCAGAGATGTGGACGAATAAACCCAAATAGCATCTGCCCCCAAATTCAGGCAAGACGTTTGTCTTTCCCGTCTCTCGGCGGTAAACAGATTCTTAGGGGGAGATTCCAAAGACATTTCCCATTTTATGGCGCCTCACATGATCCCACGTGACCCTCTAATAGTGCTTGTCACTTTCAAAAGAAAAAAATGGTTGAATAAATCCAAAGACAGTTCCCATTTTGGGGCACCTCACATGAACCTACGTGACCCCCAATAGTGCTTAGCACTTATAAAAGGAAGAGGGAACAAACCCAAAGACGCAGTGACCAACTTTGAGGCGTCTCACGTACCCACACGTGATGTCTATAAAACTTAAGTGTTTAAAACTTGCATATATAGACGGAGATTTGGACCCAAAGGCATAGTACCAACTTTTAGATGTCTCATGTGCCATATGTGAGCGCCCCAAGATTCAGTGTTCAACAATGCTTTAGAGACTCACGTGAGAGCACGTAAGCACCGAGCATATATTAGTGTTTAACACTATGAGAGGCCAACCTTATCCCAAATTAGCCAAGTCTCCCGAGGCCAAAACCCTTTTGATCACCAATCAACCGAGCCCTCCTATGCTCAGGTCTCCCCAAATCGATCCCAGTCCCAAAGACGACTAATGATCTCCTAATAGATGGTATCTAAAACGATGTTCATCCCATCTCTTCTTTCAATTTGTAATTTGGTTTAATGGTACATCTCTCCACACTTCTGATATATGTCATTGTAATTCTTCAACATCGTCAGAGAGGTGGAGGGTCCCGACAACCAACAGCTCTTTGGCGCACTCTCAAACCCATGAGCACATCCCCATGGACCGCAACGTCCTTAAACTAGCTATGGACCGCAACGTCCTTAAACTAAACCCCCATCCTAAAAAATGGTGATCTATGGACCGTAACGTCCCAAAACTAAAATGATAGAGCCCAAATGCTCTTTCGTTGGATCAAAAATGATTCTGAACCACCGTTAAGTAGATCTTAGTCCAATATCAGATTAACGTATCCTTAACAAATATTTAAGTTGATCTTAATCTCAAACAGGGTTAACGATACTTAAATCAAACCAAACCTAAATCTAAGAATATACGGATTTGGACTAATCCACGCCCTACGGGCAACAACACAAATTAGTCTCCGTATACAATCCATGGGCAACCAAAAATAAAACAAACACACACGACACGAAGTGAACATCTGGACCAGGAGAAAGTGGTTATCGCTATGCGGTAACGTAATTAACTGCAGGGGCTTGTGCCTGCAGGTAAGAGCGTCCCCACAATAAAAAACCTCTCACAATGAGGGGGAATCTGACGAAATCCGCTACAACGGTCGCATCCATCCAAACCTCCGAAATACTGTGCCATAAATCAACTTGGCATCTTCGGAGAGGTGGAAGGATAAACCCAAATAGCATCTACCCCTAAATTCAGGCAAGACGTTTTTCTTTCCCGGCTTTCGGCAGTAAACAGATTCTGGCACTCCCGGTAGGACTTTTTCCTCTTTCCACTCCACACTTCATGTGTCGTGTTCGTGAATGAATCGCAGTTTAATATAGTTTCCCCTGGATTCAAGGTACTAAGATTTGGTGTCTTGCTCTTATGCAGAAGAGAAGAAGATCGATGACTTCCAAGTGTAACTGCAACGGCGACTCTCGCTCTGTCCCCACCGGAGGAGTGACTTATGGGCCTCAGGCGGCCTCTATCTTTGCAATGCCGATGGAACAGGTGACTCAGTCCACCACTAGACTGTTTTTTGGGACCATGCTCCCGCCAATAAGCTTCAATGCCTCAATGCCATCACAAGAGGCTCCAAAGAAGTCGGTCTTTGATCGGCTCGCAACCACCACGGCCCCTCTCAACGGGTCATCCAAGTCTACCGCCTTAGTCTTCGATAGGCTGAGCCAAAGCTCCAGTGGGCCCGCAAAGAGGCTCGCGATACCTTAAGGAGTTATCCCAAATCGGATAGCCATTCCAGCTCCGGCAAACGAAGTCGTCATAGGGGCTTCTCCTATTAAAGGACCGGTCTTCACAAGATTGGACGTTCCAACTCCCGCTTCGGGCGAAGTCACCAAGGCTTCTTCCCCTGCCAAAAAGTTTGCCTTTGACAGACTAACCGTTCCCTCTCAGCGGACGTCACTCTTCAACAGGCTGACGTCGACAGTGGACTCTCATCAATGTAGGGAGCATGACGAAGTCACTCCAACGACAAAGGTAGTCCCGTCTGCACGACATGCTCGACGTCGCCACTGGTGCTAAGTGAGGAAAGCCAGAGGCAGTACCCCCTCTGGACTCACCCCACCAGCTCCAACTGTGGAAACTGATGCTGCTGTTCTAACTGGGAACAGCTTCGAGCTGCTCAGGAGGGTGTGCAAGAAATCTCTAACCGCCATCTTGAAGAAGTCCCCTCCACTTGCTGAAAGCATGACACAGGTGAAGCCAGAACAGCCTCCTCAGCAGTTGTCCTCCAAGATCCACAGAGTTTAGTGGAAAGTCCAAGACTCTGTAATTGACAAAGATTACTCTCACCGGCTGAAGAAGATGAAGGCTTGGCAAGAGGAGGACCATTCCTCCGTCATACCACGGAAGGTATTATCTGCATAGGCGCCTGCTGCAACGGTCCCCTCAACTTCGACCTCCCATAAGAGAAGAAGGCCGGAGAAGATCCCCATGCCTGCAGTAAATTTCAAAGGCAGTGGACCCAAACGCCCGAAGTCTGGGGGCGTGGTAGTGCACACGGTGTACATGGCTTCCGGGAAAGAGGAAAGCCGTACTTCTACGGGTCATCGACCACTCACACGGTCTGTGACAAAAGCTCAGGAGATGTTGACAAGGATGGCCGCGCTCACTTGGCAGAAAGAAAGCCTGGAAGCATCGTCGGAACAACGCCAGGAGCAGGAGACCGACACCGAATTCCTACGGAGGGTGCTTGAAAAGAAAGACAAAGAGGCCGCGGAACAAGCGGCTAATATAAACCAAATGGCGCTTCTGTTCCAAGACATGGTTGGGATGATGATCCAGCCGAAGACCCTCCAATAATCATTAAAGACAACATAGGGGAGACATCAAACCCTCCTCCGGTTTTATCAGCAGCCAGAGAGGAGATGATCACCAAAGCTACCCTTGATGACTACATAGCTCAATAAATACGAGCTCATCAAGCGAACGAAGCGGCAGGCCAAGTCGTCAGAACTGGACGACCTTATCCAGGATGGTACGACCAAATTAAGTACCTGCCAGCATATACGATTCCCAAATTCTATGTGTATAAGGGGACAAGCAATCCTCACCAACACGTTGCTCAATTCAGAGCTTTGTGCGGTAATACCGGGGGCGATGACAAATTGTTGCTTCGCCAGTTTGTTGGCAGCTTGTTGGAGACGACATTTGAATGGTACTCCAAGCTCATAAATGACTCTGTCAAGACATTTATGGAGATGGAACTACTGTTCACACAATGGTTTGCAAGCGCAAGCGACGCACCCCAATCACGGTATTAATCAACGCCAGAGTGAAGCCGGGAGAGACCTGGGTTCAATACGCGATTCGGTGGCGTAAGCTATGATCAAAGTGTGAACAGCGCATAGAAGAAGCTCCTGTTGTGGGCATGTTCGTGAGGACACCCTTGATCCTCAGGAAACTATATCCCATTTTATGATGTTCTTCAAGCCGACCACCTTCCAGGCCTTGATTGAAAAACTGGCCCAAATGCACCAGATGGGCCATAGGCCATCCTCTTCAATGACAGATCTTCGGAATGAAAAGGGCAAAGGGAAAGCGACCTTCGTCGCCAACACTTAACAATAACCGAGTGACCCGAAACCGGTAGCTTTCCAAAATAAAAAGCCAAGATCCCTTGAAGAAAAGTTGAGACGTCCTTACTCGTTCCCCCGGGATAAAACGAGGATACTATTCGAACTGGCGGTGCACAACAGGCTCGTAACTCTGCCGGATCCGAGATGCCCACTGCAATTGAGCGACGTCAACAATCCTAATTACTGCCCCTGCCACCAAATAATGGGCCAACCAATCGAAAATTGCTACGTCTTCAAAAACTGGGTTGAAGACCAGTACCAACAGGGCAAGTTCGCGCTGTCAGAAAACTGGAAGGTAAACCCGCTACAGCAGCATGCTCCTAAAAAGGTGATACACTAGGGGCATCATGCTCATTTGTAGAGGAAGCTCCATGGGAAGTTGTCCTTTCGGCTAAAACTAAAAGAATGTTGAAGGATCTTCAAGAATGTCCGGCGATTAGGTAGAAAAGCCCGCTGGAGCCTAAGATTATTGATGGGATGTTGAAACCACGCCCAATGCTGAAAGTTGCTAACGATGGGCAAAACCTCCAGGCCAAGCCTCTGAAGTCTTCAAAGAAAAAGAAGGAGGCCAAGAAGCCCGTCCATCTCAACGACAATCGTACGGGTCTGCAAAAATACATCGATACACTGGAGGAATACAACCAAGAAGTATGGACCCCAGTCACACTGGAAGAATTCTTCAAGCATGTTCTTGAGAACGGAAACAGTGACATTGATGAAGGAGACAATTCTTCAGAAGAATCCGAGGATTATGTGGCGAGTTGCCACATGATCTCTCACTCATCGATAAATGGCAAAGAGGCTCCTGATGTGGGCAGATCCAGAACCAAAATCCATGGAACCGTTAGATGACCTGATCAATAAGCTGCTGAACGAAGCTCTTCAAAAGAGAAAAGTTGATCGAGAACGTGAAGTGGCCATTTACGAAAAATCCAAGCGTCGGTGTTAGGCCGAAAAAGCTCCGGTAATGAGAAGTAATAAAGTACCTCAACCAGATCGAAGCGCCCTTACCACCAGCAAGATCAAAATCAAGATGAGGAAGCAGTTCCATAAAGCTCTGTCAGTGGGAATGAAGCTGCCACCTTTCAAAGAAAATACTTCCGGGAGTACGTGCCCCGACGAGCCGGATGTACATCCGAACTACTGCTTATACCATCGGAAGGTCTCGCACCCTACCGAAGAGTGCAATGCCTTCAAGAAGTGGTGGCAGGAATACGTTGCGCAAAGCCTGTCGGGAGCAGAGAAGCACGACAGATGAGCGTAAAGGAACAGCCGGTAACTGTCATATGGTTGATTCCATCCCAACAAAAGGGAAGTCTCAAGTTCTTACCTTCAGGAGCGATTCGGACGAGGAAATGGCCCTCGGCCCTCTCTTCAAGGAATCCACCTTTGGAAAAGAAGAAGAGATGAGGAACTGTGAAAACATTCAGCTGCGTAACCGTACGTTGCCTGAAAAGAATCTCGGACCCTCAAACAAAAGTTCGGGCAAAAGAGACAAAGGGAAGGAAAAAGACCCTGAGGAGATTACCCTCGATGATAAAGTCGTCGAAAAGCTCACAACCAAGGACCCGCCTAAGAATAACAAGGTGGATTACAACGTCCTGGCACACCTGAGGAAGATACCCTCACAATTAAGCATTTTGGATGCCCTTCTCCTGACTAAAGAGGCACGAGATTCCCTGATCAAGGCGTTACAAGAACCCGACCAGTTTCAAGCCTTCCTTGCAGAAGAAAAGATGAAGGACGAGCTGGAAGAAGTCCAGACGGCTGACATCACCTTCAGCGATGAAGACCTCCTTCTCGGAACGTGTGAGCACAACCATCCGCTGTATGTAACCGGGTATTGTCACGATATCAAGATAGGGAAGATCCTGGTCAACAACGAGTCCTCCGTCAACCTTCTCAATGTAAGGGCGTTGAAGGAGATTTGCATGAATGAGCAGCACCTAGCTCGGGATAAAATTACCATCTCCGGTTTTGACTCTCAATCATCACAAACGCTTGGGTCAGTAATACTGACATTACGCTTCAAGCTTCTCATCACTGACATCAAGTTCCATGTCATTGATGCCAAGACTTGATACAACGCTTTGCTCGGCAGGCCTTGGTTACAGGAGTACAACATCATCCCTTCTATACAACATCAGTGTATGAAGTACTTCAAAGACGACCTCGAGTGCACAGTTACATGGGAGCTGAACCCATTCTCCGTAAATGAAGTCCGCAAATATGAAGACGCCAAGTACTTCTTACCAGACTTCGAAGACATAGAAAGATGTCGCAAATCGGAGAATAAACAAAAATCTATCGCCACTATCCTGATATTTGGGAGAGATACCGAGGAGGATGAAGAGATAGTCTACTCGGGACAACCCTAAGGCAACGGGCTAGGACCATCTACTCCTATTCTGGTCTTTAGCAGTGACTCTGAAGACGAGGCCAACACAGTGTTCTCCGTCCGCCCGTCAATACAGGCCTTTGCCGGAGCTGACCAGAGTTAACAAATTACCATGGTTCCGCAGCGTCATTACAAAGAACTTGATGCACTTGATACGTACAGCATGCAAGAGCTATAGACCTTCTACATCCTTCCTAAGTAAAGGGGTGAGAAGGCGATCCTTTTCTATCAATCCACGGAGACCAAAGTGGAGAAAGAAGCATGGCACGGTGCCGAACCTGCGCTCGACAGGCTTCAGGCAATCCGTCTGCCCAGATACTATGCAGAGGGACCGAAAAGGCTATTAAGATGCCAAGGCGTACCCTTCAAACAGACTGCTCAACAAGACCAGTTCTATAACAAGATTTGGGATGTTCCCGGGACTTAGCGAAAGATGCCCGACGGGAGAATGGAGACGACTGGCCTTGGATACGTTCGATCTAAGAAAAGGGAGCGGTTCCATGGCTTTCATATCATAAATAACTCCGGTGGAGAAGCGAACGCATTTCCATATAGCGTTGATGTCGAACCGGAGCAAGATCACACCGTGAGAATACCAAGCCCGTCATTCGAAGATCAGATTGACAAGCTGATAAGAGAAGCGGGTCAAAAGGTTCGGGATGACCATAGCCGCGAAATGGCCATTTACGAGAAAGCCAAGACGCAGCGTATCATTCAGCAGGCTACGGAAGGAGAAGACGACGATTCCCTTCACCGTCAGCCTACTGTGCGCTCTCGCGGCAAGGAAAAAGTCCGACACAAAAGCAAGAACAAGATAAAGAACAGGGACGGCGTTCAAAGACAGCGACGCAGATCCAAGAAGCCACGCAAGCGAGAAAAAGTCAGCTGGAACCCGTCTTTTATGAAGAAGATGGGTCGGGAGTATTCTTTCCCCCAGGACAAGACAAGGAAGATATTCAACCTTGTCGTGAAGCACCAAATGATGACACTCCCGGAATCTCGGCACCCTGAGCAAATAAATGAGGTCTATCATCCGGCTTATTGCTCCTACCACCGAGCAATAGGACATCCTCTGGAAGATTTCTTCACCTTCAAAGATTGGGTCGAAGACTAGTATTAGCAAGACGGGTTTGCTCTGTCTGACAATTGGAGGGTAGCCCCACCACGAAAGCACGAGCGAAAAGCAACCTACACTACGAGGGTAAGTTCAGATCAACATCGAGCTTGGAAACAAGCTCGTACCTGCCACATGATAAAATTCTCAAAGGAGGGAGAGCATGAGAATGTGGGCGACCTCTCCCAGTGCTTCGCAGATGAAGGTGAAGACGGGATACATACCACAGCAAACAATGTGAGGAAAATAGACTTGGGGATGGCAAATGAACCAAGGCCAACGTTCATCAGCGAGCTATTGTCTAAAGAGCAGATGGCTACACTAAAAGATGTGCTTATGTAGAATAAAGACTGGTTCGCATGGAACTATTCCGAGATGCCGGGACTAGATTCAAAAATAGCCGTGCATAAACTAGCAATATCACCGGACGTTAAGCCAGTCAAACAAACACCAAGAAGAATGCGGCTCGAGCTTGAGATGAGTATCAATGCCAAAATCAAGAAGCTAATCGGCTCCGGCTTCATCCAAGAAGTTCAATACACTGACTGGATCGCCAATATCGTTCCAGTAATGAAGAAAAATGGGACAGTACGCATCTGTGTAGATTTTCGGGATCTCAACAAAGCTTGTCCGAAGGATGACTTCCCAGTGCCTGTTACCGAACTGATGATTGATAACACATCCACCCATGAAGTCTTCTCCTTCATGGATGGATTTTCGGGGTATAATCAAATAAAGATACATCCTGAAGACCAAAAGCACACTGCCTTCCGGACTCTGCTGGGCATATTCTACTACAAAGTGATGCCCTTCGGTCTAAAGAACGCTGGCGCCACCTACCAGAGGGCCATGACAAAGATCTTTGATGACCTCATACACGAGATTGTCGAATGTTATATTGACGACCTCGTGGTGAAAAGCAAATCGTACGAGGAGCACTGGGAGCATCTGAAGATAGTATTCCAGCGCCTTCGGAAGTACAACCTAAAAATGAACCGTCTGAAATGCACGTTTGGAGTATCCTTAGGGAAATTCCTGGGATTCATCGTACGACATCGAGGCATTGAAATAGACCCGTCAAAGATCAAGGCGGTTATGAAAATGCCTTCGCCAAGAACTCTCAAACAACTGCGGTCTCTCCAAGGAAAACTCGCGTATATCCGGCGGTTCATAGCTAACCTCTCCGAAAAATGTCGCCCCTACAGTCATCTAATGAAGAAGGGAACCCCGTTCATTTGGGATCGTAAATACCAAAGTGCACTGGACGAAATCAAGCAATATCTGCAGAACCCGCCGGTACTGACCGCTCCAATCAAAGGAAAGCCCCTCATCCTGTATACAACAGCCTTTGAAGGTTCTTTAGGCGCACTATGGGTACAAGAGAACGGCCAGGGGAAGGAAGAAGCTCTCTACTATTTGAGTCGAGTTCTTCTGGGAGCAGAAAACAACCCCCCATCGAAAAGCATTGCCTGGCACTGATCTTCGCGGTAACGAAGCTCCGACATTATGCCTTGGCACATGAGGTCCATCTCATATCAAAGGTGGATCCTCTCAAATATTTGATGTCAAGAGCCATACTAACGGGAAGGATTGCCAAATGGTCTCTCCTCTTGATGGAGTTCTCGATAGTATATCAACCCCTTAAGGCAATAAAAGGCCAGGCCATCGCTGACTTTCTCGCTGAACATCCGATACTATCTAATTCTCCCTTAAACTGCGAGTTGCCGAACGAATACGCGTTTGACGCAATCGACGGGGAGAAAGAAGGGAATGATACCCGATGGGAACTCTACTTCGATGGGGCATCGTCTATGAAGAGGAGGAAGCAAAGCACCCCCATAATCAAAGCTGGAGTAGGCCTTATCTTTGTGACTCCATAAGGAGGGATAATGCGTTTTGCCCTTTCCTTAACGGAGCCAAGAACAAACAACGAAGCGGAATATGAAGCTTTGATAGCAGGTCTCGAGATCGCCATTGATATGGGAATCGAGAACCTCCTCATATACGGAGACTCACAGCTGGTCGTTAGCCAAGTAAATGGCGACTATCAGACATGCAAGCTAGAGTTGGTAAAATATGGCGAAAGAGTGCGGCAACTGCTGACTCAAATCTCCTCCTACATCCTGGAAAGTATACCATGGATGGAAAATAGTAAGGCAGATGCGTTAGCCAAGCTCGCTAAAGAACTGGCCGGCGAAAACCTCGATGACATAAGGATCATTATGCAAAGCCGCCGGATTCTCGCGCCAGCAGAAATATCTCCGGAGTCATCTGAAGAAAAGGAAATGGCCGAACAAGCGGCATTCCAATTAGAAGATGAAGAAAAGGCGAGGGATTGGAGAGAAGTCTTTGTAGACTACTTCAAATCTCATCATACGCCCGAAGACGCGTCATCAAGACATCAGCTCATGAAGCGAGCTCTGTCTTTCGCCTTCGTCAATGATACTCTATATATGAGATCATTCGATTGTTTATGGCTAAGATGTCTGGGACCAGAAGAAGCAAGGAGAGTCGTCCAAGAAACTCATGACGGACTCTGCGGTTATCATTAAGTCGAACCAAAGATGAAGCTGAAAATCAAAAGGATGGGCTACTATTGGCCCACGATGATTCAAGACTGCCTCAAATATGCGAAGCAGTGTCACTCGTACCAAATTCAGGGGGACTTCATCCACCAGTATCCAAATCCGCTACACCCAACACTAGCTAGCTGGCCATTCAAAATGTGGGGAACCGATATAATTGGGCCCATCGAACCAGCATCATCCAAGGGACATCGGTTCATATTAGCAACGACCGATTACTTCTCCAAGTGGGCAGAAGCAATACCGCTAAGAGAGGTGAAGACGGAGAACATCCTCAATTTCTTCAGGACACATGTCATCTACAAGTTCGGAACTCCGCGACGGATCATCTCGGATGATGGGCCGGCCTACAGAAGCCATAAGATCAGCCGCTTCGCACAGCAGTATAATATAGATTAGAGATACTCTTCGGTTTATAATCCCCGAGCTATCGGTCTAGCTGAGGCTTTCAACAAAACCTTGACGAAGATCATAAAGAAGACGGTGTTCAAAAACAGAAAGGATTGGCACGAGAGATTGCATGAAGCTCTCTGGGCTTATCGGACCACGTTCAAGACGACCACGAATACAACGCCATTTGCGTTGGTATTTGGCACGGAAGCAGTACTTCTCTTGGAGATAGAGTTACCCTCTCTATGAGTAGCGGTCCGACATAAGCTGACAGATGAAGAAAATGCCCACCTTCGGCTTGAGGAGCTTGATGCCCTCGATGAAACTCGTCTCATGGCGCAGCAAAACCTAGAAGCTTACAAAGCGAGGATGACATGCTCATACGAAAGACTAACTAGGCCAAGAGCATTCCACCAAGGCAAACTCGTGCTAGTTGTCAAAAGACCTATGATCCCCAATCATACCAAACGGGAGAAATTCGAGCTAAACTATGAAGGCCCGTATATCATAGAAAAGATCTACCAAGGTGGGGGTTACATGCCCATGGATATGCATGGCGAAAGACCCTTCCGTCCAATAAACGGCCGGTTACTTAAGAAATACTATGCGTGATAAGTCACGGCTCAGGTTAATGATGGATGACGACGCTCGTGTCTGCTCGCTGTCTTCCTGAGTCCAAACTCTATAAATAGTATCCGGCGAAACCTCACCTCAAAATCACAACGGACCGCAACGTCCTTAAACTAGCTATGGACCGAGATGTCTCTAAACTAATAACGGACCGCAACGTCCTTAAACTAGCTGTGGACCGAGATGTCCCTAAACTAACAATGGACCAAGATGTCATTAAAACTAACATTGGACCGAGATGTCTTTAAACTAACAATGGACCGCAATGTCTTTAAACTAAATACTCCGCCTCAAACACGGTGAGAGTGGAATCCAGGTTTACAGGACCTAGCGGCGAGGATTGCAACTTAAGTCCTGCTGGCTGCACAACCGTCCCGGTAGTGAAATTCCCCCTAAGTGCCATTGGCAAACGGAGGAGTTAAAAAAATGCGGTACGTCCACAAGAAAAAAGGGCACGAATGAAAACCCGAAAGGGCACCGTGAGTAAAAACAGCAGGGCTGCCGGCGAGTTTGTGAAAACCCGAAAGGGTGCTATCTCGTTAAAATAAAAAACACCTGCAGGGTCCTCTCGACCTTGTGAGGAGAAAACACTAGCGTAAGATCCTTACGAGTCACAAGGGAGCAACACACTTAGGGATCCCCATGATTCCTAAGAAGAAATCACGCTTATGAGATCCTTACGACTCGTAAGGAGAATCCCCCTTATGAGACCCTCACGGCTCATAAGATTCGAAAGCCTTAAGTTACAGAGATCTGAACCTGTTCTTAAGCCATCACATTCCCCAAGTTGCCCTACAGGCGGTCCGATATCAGCCCTTGTATACAATCTACGAGCATAAATAAACGTTTCCCCCACCAAGTCCCACAAATGACAAAGAATGTCCTCACGTGGTGAACGACACTTGTAAGTCCTCTCGACTTATAAGGAGAAACGCTCTTGTAAGATCCTTACGACTTATAAGAGAACACACACTTAGGAATCCTCATGACTCCTAAGGAGAAAACACACCTACGAGATCCTCAGGACTCGTAGGGAGAAACACCTTTATGAGACCCTTACGGTTCATGAAGTCAAAAACCTTAGTCGACAGGATCCTAACCCTGATTGCTAAGCCACCTTTGTCCAAATCGACAAAGGCAAATGATGATTCGCTCCTGGTAATATCCCAGTTATAGCGATGCTGATGCCTAAATTAGTATCAGATTCTAAGTCCTTTCACGGCAAATGATGATTCTCTCCTAGCCATATTCCAGTCGCAGCGATGATGATGTTAAGATTGGTATCAGATCTCAAGTTCCATACTCGCAGCAAAAAATTAGCGAGCCAAAAATGCATATGAAATAGCCGAAATGATAGGGCAACTCGTAACAAAAATCAACGAGTAAAATATATGCATATAAAAATAGCCGAAATGATTGGGCAACTCGCACTAAAAAGAAGCGAGTAAAAAAAAGAAAAATAGCCGAAATGATTGGGCAATCATGACTTTCGCGATATAAAAAGCTGAAATGATAGAGCATCGTGGAAAGAAACAAAAAAAATGAATGAAACTTTTGCCCTACAGGTGAGATCACATTGACCCCTGTATACAATCCATGGGCACAAATGGAAAGGGAACCATATTACCCCACCAGGCTTCGTCAAAGGGAAGCCAGATCTCGATGGCTATATCTACAACCTAGAAATCAAAAACGATATTCCTTCTCGTTCCAACCAGAAGCAGATACGACGTCAGCAAAACGGAGCCACGACAAAGTCCCCTGGTTCCAAATCTCGACGGTTCACAAACAGCCTAGAGACTACCTCGGAGCCACGGCAAAGTCCCCTACTTACAAATCTCGACGGTTCACAGACAGCCTAGAGACTATCTCAGAGCCACGGCAAAGTCCCATAGTTCCAAATCTCGACGGGTCACAGACAACCTAGAGACTTCCTCAGAGTGTAACACCTTAGAATGCGATTAGTGTTAATTAAGCTATAATGCTGGTTTTCTGTAAAAAGTTTACCAATTTGGTTTCCTCACATTTTATAACATTTAATAAATAATTTATTATTATTTGTTATGGCTTGCACACACTTGTACATGATAATGTGAGGGTGTGTTTATGTTAATCTAGTTTAGCAACCATGACAACTTAACCTAATCCTAATCCTAATCCTAATCCTTGCTTTGCTTTAACTTTAAATCCTTGATATTTGTGAGAGATATTCTTTGTTTTGTTTTGGATTTGGGAGGAGGTGGTATGGTGACTCACTTGAGGGCATGGCTTGCATTAATGTGAAGTTAATGCTTGGTGCTCTCACCCTCTTACACTCATCTCTCTCTCATTATCCCCACCCACTCACTCTCATTCTCTCTCACTTTATCTCTTTCTCATTTCTTTCTTCACTTCCTCCTTCTCTCAACTGAACACTTGCTAATCCTTCATTAAACCTTCACTAAACTTCACAAAAATCTCACCCAAATTACTTCTAAAGACTTGTTTTGCCTCTTACATGTCTTGGAGCTTGGAAAGCTAGGATCTTTGAGCTTGTGGGAGTAGGTACTGATCACTATCTGTTCTATATGATGTTATAGCATTGTGTAGCCTTTTAGTTTTAGTTTGGAGCACTTAAAGTTTAGTTTCGTGCACATATCATATTTTTAGTGTCATTATAGGATATTTGTGATCTGCTGTGACCCAGTGTGTGTACTAGAAAATCTAGCAGTGTAGTGGTGTTGTACTAGAGACCCTAGGCCTACACCTGAAGCATGAACCCCTCCTGCTCGGTTTTGGCCGGCGAGACACAGGCTAGATCCGGCGACCTCGGCCAATTGGTGGAGTTTTGGTTTGGTTTTTGGTGGGTAGCTGCATGTAGTGGATTAGGTGTGTTTAGTTTTGCTTGATTTTTAGGTTTTGACTGTATACAAAATCTGGGATCACTTAGCTTGTTTCTAGTGTTACGAATACGTGTGTTACGTTATCCGACACGGTGCATGTACTTTGTGTAGTTTTTGCTTTTGAGTTGGTTTCGTAGTGTTGCTACGCACGTTAGCCACTAGAAGAATACTTGAGAGTTTGTTTGGAGTTGGTGCGTCGGTCAAACGTAGTTGGTACGTGTTATTGGTCGATTGCTAATATACACTTGTTATGTTGTTTTATGATCTTAGGGACGCAGGTAGGGACTTCAGACGCTGCGAAGAAGGGAAAACGAGTGGTTGGCTTTACTTAGCCCCAGGATCATCAGTGAGTAGATTTAACATCTACAGGGGAATCGCCCGCATGTCGTTATGCGTCTGGGCTATATATGATATGATATTAGTCGCATGTTTATATTGCACATATAGAGATTGTGCATAAAACTTCATTGTATATTATTACTTGTTGTGCTTGGACTTGTACCCTTTGGACACTATACTATTATTGACGGTTCATGTTGCACGAGAACTGATTGTATGCCACCCACACCGTCAATAATTGCCATGACACGCACAACACACATACATATATGATATTGTTTGGTTAGGGACATTGAGACATCGATTCATATTCCATTGTGTATATGACATATAGCATACCTGTATACCTACATGCTTATACATATGCCTTGCCATGCCTACATGCTAGCTACCCATATACTTATATGGTATTGTACTATTAGAGATAGGTATATACACATATGAGACATAACTACATGTACATCTTGCATACATACTTACATGTACACCCGTATACCTTGATATAGCTACACATATATCTGGAGGGTATTACATCATTATTGATAGGTAGATACACATATCTTACTATACCGACATGGTTACGCATACCTGGCTATAGCTACATGTTCACCTTTATATGATGTTGTGTTGGATTTCAGAGAAATTAGGAAGCGCATGATATATTTAATAATTTGTTGCAGTTAAATAGCAGTTTTTTCTTTATATGCTCATATTACTGTTTCATGTTGCATATATTATATTTCATGGTTTTCGCATTGATATATGGATTTCATATGATATTTTCTGGATGTTTTACTCCTGGGTATATATATCAGTGGTATGGGACGCTGATATATATACATGTATATATATATCAGTGGTATGGGACGCTGTTATATATGTACACCTATAATTTATACATACATATATATATATATATATCAGTGGTATGAGACGCTGTTATATATGTATACCTATAATATATATCATCATAATGATCTGTGCAAGTATTCATATTCAATATATATGAGGGGTCTATGTGCCTGATGTGAGGGGCCTATGTGCCCGACGTGAGGGGCCGATGTGCCCGATATGAGAGGCCTATGTGCCCGACGTGAGGATGATATGTTTTATTGCATACTCCGCATTTATTTGATATGCCTTGCTTCATGTATTAGTAGTAACTGATAGAGTACCTTTCATGACTGTTGTATATACATATTGCTATTTATTGCTATCAGCTTGCATGTGATAGATTAGCGCAGTACGTGCATACTTGCGATTACCCGCATATGTTATTTACTATTCACCAGTTGGCAACCCACCCCCGTTGTGCCACATGGTTGTACAGGTTGTCCCTCAGAGCGGTCAGAGGCAGGGCTTTCATCTATCGTATCATCTTTTACAGCGGATACCGCTACGGCTAACTGTGTGCAGTTTTGCGGTTATCCGATGATGCTCATTTGCATATTCGTTGTATCCATGTACTCTCCATCTATCACTTTCATGTATTGACTTAGAGACGAGTTGTGAGGACGATATTGTATATTATTTTATGACTTGGAGATATTTTATGCAGTTTTTATTCATATCGTCTTTTTCTTCGCTACGGCGTCGTATATCTGTTGTGGTGGTTGTTTTCCGCCTTTGGGCGTGGATTTGCTCCCGTTTGGGGATGCTTTACTTATATCTTTTGTTGTACCCTTTTTGGGGGCTTGTTTTACAAAGGAGGTGCTGCCAAATTTTCAAGGAAGTAAATTCGGACTTTAAAGAATTTTGATTGAGATTTCAAAAGTTTTAACAATGTTATTATCACTTACTACTTTTGATGGTTTATATTACTGGGTTTTTGGCTTACTTGAATTACGTTACGCCTGGAGACGTTACATAGTTTAAGGGCCGTCACATGCTAAATTTTGGGTCGTGACACAGAGCCATGGAAAAGTCCCCTAGTTACAAATCTCGACGTTTCACAGACAACCTAGAGACTACCTCGGAGCCATGGCAAAGTCCCTAGTTCCAAGTCTCGATGGCAACATCTACAGCCTAGAGATCAACAACAGCGTTCTTCCTCCCCCAGCAGGATACTGACGCGACACCAACAAACGGAACCATGGCAAAGTCCCCTAGTTCCAAACATCAACGGTTTACTGACAACCAAGAGACAACCTCGACAGTCATCGTAATATTGCAAACACAATGTCAACAAACGAAGCGAAGGAAGATCCCTAGCTTCAGGGTCTTGACGGCAACTCAAATGAGACCTGAAAAGACTATCGGAGATCATCCCACACCAGCGCGGAGTGGTCATGACTCATCGGGGCTCCCAAACTGAGCCCAAGCTCAAGTAAAAAGCGACATGGAATATCCCTAACGCTTGGTCTTTCAACGGTAATATCACCTGGAAGATTACTTGAAGACGTCTTATCCAGCCCCCGAAAGGATCAGAGGCACGATAGTCGCAGGGCTACTCGAACAGCAAGATTGCGTATCGAGGAATACATCGGCCAACATGACGGTACAACGGATAAAAAACTATAGTACTGCAGACCCTAACGGACTTCTATTAGCAGGAGTTAACTGTGACTTTAGTACATCCTTGTGAGAACTTCTCGATTCGTCTCGACTCGTGGGGAAAATAATGTTCCTGTGAGAACTTCTCGGCCCGTCTCGACTCGTAGGGAAAAGCCTTAGGCAACGGGGATAAGGACCTGTTTACTAAGCACTGGGGCCCTGCAAGTCGGTCCAAGATGGACTATTGCATACTAATCACGGGCCACACTCTCCAAAGTCGAATATCGACAAGGAGGGCAACAACCACTTACGAATCCTCTCAACTTGTAAAGGGGGAAAATTCTCTTGTGAGATCCTTACGACTATCAAGAGAAAACGCACTTAGGAGTCCTCACAACTCCTAAGGAGAAAATACACCTACGGGATCCTCTCGACTCGTAGGGAGAAAAGTCTTTATGAGACCCTCACGGCTCATAAAGTTGAAAAGTCTTAGACGACAGATCTGAACCTGTTTCCTAAGCCATCGCTGCCCTGCAAGTCGGTCAAAGATAAACTATTGTATACTATCCACGTGCCACTCTCCAAAGTCGAATATCGACAAGGAGAGAAAAAACCACTTACGGGTCCTCTCGACTTGTAATGGGAAAAATTCTCTTGTGAGATCCTTAAAACTCTCAAGAGAAAACGCACTTAGGAGTCCTCACGAATCCTAAGAAGAAAATACACCTACAGGATCCTCTCGACTCGTAGGGAGAAAAGTCTTTATGAGACCCTCACGGCTCATGAAGTTGAAAAGTCTTAGGCGGCAGATCCAAACCTATTTTCTAAGCCATCGCTGCTCTACAAGGAGCTCAAGATGGACTATCTGCAAGCCACATTCGCCAATGAAATAAAGAAGTTACTTACGGGTCTTCACGATTCGTAAGGAAAAATACCCGAGTGAGATCCTTACGACTCACAGAGGCGATGAACACTTAGAAATCCTCACGATTTCTAAGAAGAAAATACACCTATAAGATCCTCACGACTCGTAAGGAAAATAATGTCCTTATGAGAACTTCTCGATTCGTCTCGACTCGCAGGGAAAATAATGTTCCTACAAGAAATTCTCGACTCGTCTCGACTCGTAGGGAAAACAATATTCCTGCGAGAACCTCTCGACTCTTAGGAAAAAAACCTTCTTGAGACCCTTAGGGCTCATAAAGATGAAAAGAAAAAAGTCTTAGGCTATAAGGACCCTAAACTTGTCTCCTACGCCATCAATTCTATAATCAAGTATGACTCTGCACTACTTCACCCACATACATACTTACGTGGGCAAAGTAGCGGGGGGCATTTGTTCCCGCCAAAATTTTCGGCCAAGAGCAACTTGTTCCCTTATAAAAAAGGGGGAGAGTCATCAAAATTTGGCCTCACGTATTAAACACGTGGGCGCTCATATGCAAAGCATATGGGCGCTGAAAATAAAACAATTAATGGCCAAACAGGCCTCACGTGTAAAACACATGAGCGCTCATATGCAAAGCGTATGAGCGCTGAATATAAACAACTAATGGCCAAACGGGCCTCACGTGCTAGACACGTGAACGCTCATATGTAAAGCATATGGGCGTTGAAACTAAACCAAAAAAAACAACTAATAGCCAAACAGGCCTCACGTACTAGACACGCGAGCGCTCATATGTAAAGCATATGGGCGCTGAAAATAAACTAAATAAAACAATTAATGGCCAAACAGGCTCACGTGTAAAACACGTGAGCGCTCATATGCTTTAAACACATGAGCACTCATATGTAAAGCATATGAGCGCTGAAAATAAACAGGCTAAAACCCATACTAGGGGTCATGTGTTAAACACGTGAGTTCTCTTGCTACTCTCGTGCAAAGCATGTGAACGCCCCAATTTAAAATGCTCCTATCAAATTCTAGAATTAAATTCTATTTGGGGAATATTTTCTTGATCTTGCTTAAACTAGAAAGATCTTCTCTGTTAAACAGAGGACCCTTGTATCAAATATCTAGCGATGATCATATGATAGAATTAAAATCTATCATAGGAAAATATTTTCCTAATCTTATAACAAGAATAAAATTCAAGATATTAATATTAAGAAAATATATTTCTTATCTTGTTAAACTAAAAAGATTTGATAGAATAAAATTCTGATCTTGTTAAAACTAATAAGATATTCATAATCTTGCTGAACAAATAAGAAATCTTCTCTGTTAAACAGAGAGCCTTTGGATTAAAAATCCAACGGTGAATAAAATTCACCGATTGATCTAAAAGATTACAGAATCAATCATGATCTCTCAATGAGGGATTTTCTTAACAAATTGATTCTTTTTCTTCTCATATAAATAGAAGAAAGGAGAGGAGAAAAAAAAGAGAGATACAAAGAGAGAGGGGAAGAAAAATACAGAGAGAATTTAATTCTCTAAAGAAGAGGAGACCCCCCCCCATAAGATTTGAGAAACAAAAAAAGAAGAAGAGGAGTTCTCTTTTAAGAAAAGAAACCTTAGGTAAGAAAAAAAAACCTAGAGATCATTTTATCTCCTCTTCGCCATTATAAAAGTTTAACTCTTCCAAAAAAAAGAACTTAGTTATTCCTCTGGTTGAGATCTGCAGAAGCAGATCTCCCCACAAATTGAGAATTTAATTCTCATCAGAGAGATTCTGTCATGTAGTCCCAAAACTTAGAGGAATGAACTAAGTTTGAAGAATTTAATTCTACCAAAAGATATAGGAATTTAATTCCTCTCACAAAACTAGGGTTTAACCTTGCATAAAAAAACAACTGTGATCGACTCACGTGTTCCCACGTGAGCCCTTAAGACAAGTGCTTAGCACTTATAAAAGAAAAAAGGAATAAACCCAAAGACAGTCCCCATTTTAGGGCGCCTCACGTGTTTTCACGTGACCCCCAAACAGTTGTTCAACACTCATATAAAAAAGGAGGAAATTCCAAAGACAGTTCCCATTTTGGGGCGCCTCACGTGATCCCACGTGACCCTCTAATAGTGGTTGGCACTTTCAAAAGAAAAAAGGGGGGATAAATCCAAAGATAGTTCCCAATTTGGTGCGCCTCACGTGATCCCACGTGACCCCCAATAGTGCTTAGCACTTATAAAAGGAAGAAGGAACAAACCCAAAGACGTAGTGACCAACTTTGAGGTGCCTCACGTGCCCACACGTGATGGCCATAAGACTTAAGTGTTTAACACTTGCATATATAGACGGAGATTTGGACCCAAGGGCATTGCACCAACTTTTAGATGTCTCACGTGCCATACGTGAGCGCCCCAAATTTCAGTGTTTAATACTGCTTTAGAGTCTCATGTAAGAGCACGTGAGCACCGAGCATATATTAGTGTTTAACACTATGAGAGGCCAACCTTAGCCCAAATTAGCTAAGTCTCCCGAGGCCAAAACCCTTTTGATCACCAATCAATCGAGCCCTCCTATGCTCAGGTCTCCCCAAATCGATCCCTGTCCTAAAGATGACTAATGATCTCCTAATAGATGGTATCTAAAACGATGTTCATCCTATCTCTTCGTTCAATCTGGAATTTGGTTTAAGGGTACATCTCTCCACACCTCTGATATATGTCGTTGTAATACTTCAACGTCGTCAGAGAGGTGGAGGGTCCCGACAACCAATAGCTCTTTGGCGCACTCTCAAACCCATGAGCACATCCCTGTGGACCGCAAAGTACTTAAACTAGCTATGGACCGCAACGTTCTTAAACTAAACCCCCATCCCAAAATAATGATAATCTATGGACCATAACGTCCCTAAACTAAAACAATAGAGCCTAAATGCTCTTTCGTTGGATCAAAAATGATCCTGAACCCCTGTTAAGTAAATCTTAGTCCAATATCGTATTAACGTATCCTTAACAAATATTTAAGTTGATCTTAATCTCAAACAAGGTTAACGATCCTTAAATCAAACCTAATCCAAATCTAAGAATATACGGATTTGGACAAATCCACGCCCTACGGGCGACAACACAAATTAGTCTCCGTATACAATCCACGGACGACAAAAAATAAAACAAACACACACGATACGAAGTGAACATCTGGAGCAGGAGAAAGTGGTTATCGCTATGCGGTAACGTAATTAACTGCAGGGGCTTGCGCCTGCAGGGAAGAGCGTCCCCACAATCAAAAACTTCTCATAATGAGGGGGAATCTGATGAAGTTCGCTACAACGGTCGCATCCGTCCAAACCTCCGAAACACGATGCCATAAATCAACTTGGCATCTTCGGAGAGGTGGACAGATAAACCCAAATAGCATCTGCCCCCAAATTCAGGCAAGACATTTGTCTTTCCCGGATTTCGGCGGTAAACACACACACACACACACACACACACACACATATATTAGACAGAAACAGAGAGAGAGAGGGGGGCGAGAGAAACAGAGAGAGTTATTTATATTAATTAATATATTATATATTATATATAACAGTTAGTATATATTAATATAGTTAGATTCTACAGATAATATCGGACTCTCCAAATATTACCCGTATGCATTCAAAAATCTAGTTTTTCAATATGGAGAATATATGTATGAATTTAAACCATAATACGATATTTTGATAATAAAAACTTATAACCCCAAATACGGATCTACGTAAATATACGTAGCAATAAAAAATGAGTTTGTTTAACAATTAGGACATGAATCATGATATATGGGTGCAACCACATGATATAGGGTACTATGACATGCAAGGCTAGATAAAAATATATTATTTGATTTTTATTTTGTATTATTAAAAGATATGTGGAATATATTATATATGTGTAATATCTAGATTTGCATGGATACTCTGTACTAGCAAATATTTGATATAATCTAGAACCATGATGGGTTTCAAACATGCGGGTCAGGTCGGATAATAACCACAACAGTTAATTGCACCATTCGGACCCAAAAGCAACAATAATAGAGAATTTTGCCGCAAAATTTAAAATACCCCAAAATAAATAGTATAACAGTGTTAGGGTGTTACATTATACCCAACTACAAAAGAATTTTGTCCTTGAAATTCCCGAAACAAGAAAAGACAAGAAAACAAGGATTTTAAGAAAAGAAGTGTGGAAACTTGTGTCGGATCTCGTCTTCACGTTCCCAAGTAGATTCTCCGTTCGAACGATTCCCCCATGAAACAAGTACTGGTGGGATATCTTTGTTCTTGGGGTCCTTTTCTCGTCGATCCACAATTGCCATTGGTCGCTCTTCATATGTTAAATCTTCCCTTACCGTCAGTTTTGAGTGATCTAGGACGTGCGTCCCATCTTTAACATACTTGTGGAGTTGAGATACATGAAACACGTCATGAACACACGCCAAGGATGGTGGTAAAGCCAAGAGATAAGATACCTCTCCAACACGCTCGATATTACCAAAAGGCCCCACGAATCGAGGACTAAGCTTGCCTCGACTACCAAATCGGATCACTTATCTGGTCGGTGATATCTTCAAGAACACAAGATCACCAACTGCAAACTCCAGAGGTCTTCGTCCAGTATCAGCCTAACTTTTCTGCCGATCTTGTGCCACCTTCATATGATTTGAATCACTTTAACATTTTCCACCGTTTGCACAATAAGATCCGGTCCCAATAATCTTCATTCTCCAACATCGTCCCAATAGGTAGGCGAGTGACACTTACGACCGTATAATACTTCGAATGGAGCTATCTGTATAACCGCCTGAAAACTGTTATTCTAAGAAAACTCCACCAAGTGCAAATGATCCTTCTATGAACCCTTGAAGTCTAACATGCATTCTTTCAACATATCTTCAGGAGTTTGGATCGTTCTTTTAGACTGGCTATCTGTCTAAGGATGATAGGCTGTGCTAAACTTCAAGCAAGTTCCCAAACTTTCCATTAGACTCCTCCAACAATGTGATAGAAATCGAGTATCACAATCGGAAACAATGCTCATGGGTACTCCATGCAATCTCACGATCTCCTGCATGTACCTCTCTGCCAAAGCCTCCGTCGACTGACCAATACGAAACGGTATAAAATGAGCTGCCTTGGTCAATCGATCGACAATGACTCGAACTGCATTATTTCCCTTTGGACTTCGTGGTAATACCGTCATGAAATCCATGGTTATGCGTTCCCACTTTCATTGAATAATCGAAAGTGGTTGCAACAAACCATTTACCCTATGATATTCAGCCTTGACTTGCTGACACACCAAGCATTTCGATATGTAGCGAGCAATCTCCCTTTTCATGCCTTCCCACCAGAAATGCTGTCGTAAGTCTCGGTACATCTTCGTGCCTCTCGGATGTACGGAATAAGCTGAACTATGAGCCTCTTTCATGACTTCTTCATGAATTTATCCTTTGGGCACACATAAATGACTCCCATAACGTAACGAACCATCTTCATGAATTAACAGATCCGTTCAATGTCCCGCTTCTACTTGTTCTAGAAATTTCTACAATCTTGGATCGTGCGACTATGCTGCTTTAATGTTATCGATCAAGGATGACTATACTTGCAACTGCATCAACTGTCTCGAAGAATTTTGTAGTACAATCTCCAATTCAAATCTCTGAATATCAGTTATAATCTTCTTCTGTGCAGTCAACATCTGTATCACTGGCAACCGACTTAGAGCATCCGGCACTATATTAACTTTCCCCGGATGGTATTTTAGGTCAAGATCATAGTCAGCCATCAGCTCTAACTATCTATGATGCCTCATGTTGAGCTTTTTCTGTGTGAACACATATTTTAGGATTTTGTGATTGTTAAATACTTCTACCCTTTCGCCTAATAAGTAGTGTATCCAAATCTTCAGAGTGAAAATCACTGCTGCTAACTCCAGATCATGAGTTGGGTAGTTATTCTCATGAGTCTTCAATTGTCTCGACGCATAAGCTATGACCTTCCCATGATGCATAAAGAACACATCCCAAGCCTTTTTCAGATGTGTCGCTATATATTACTAGTCCTCCGGAACCATCTAGTACTGTCAGAATAGGAGCGGTGGTCAATTTTTGCTTCAACACTTCAAAAGCTAACTCACATTTCTCAGTCCATACGAATGGTACCTCCTTTCATGTTAGCTTGGTCAATGGTTCCACTATTCGAGTGAATTCTCCACAAACCTTCTACAGTATCCGGCAAGCCCAAAAAAACTTTTGATCTCCCTTACACTCTTTGAAATTAGCCAATCATGAACAGCTGCAATCATCTCAGGATCAATAGCAATTCCATCTCCGGATACAACATGACCCAAGAACTTCACTTCTTCGAGCCAAAACTCGCACTTGCTCATCTTAGCATATAGACTTTCTTATCTCAATGTTTGCAGTGCGATCCTCAAGTTTTCTGCATGCTCTTCTTTGCTCCTCGAATAGACCAGAATATCATCAATGAACACCACTACAAACTGGTCCAGGTACGATGAAAAGATTCGGTTCATCAAGTCCATAAATATTGCCGGTGCGTTAGTAACTCTAAATGGCATCACTATGTACTCATAATACCCATATCGAGTTCGGAACGCTATCTTGCAAATGTTTTCTGATTTCACCCAAACTTGATGATATCTGGATCGCAAATCCAACTTCGAGAATACTCTCGCACCACAGAGTTGATCAAATAATTCGCCGATACGAGAGATTGGGTACTTTTTCTTAATTGTCACCTGATTCAATTCTCGATAGTCAATGCACATCCATCATGTGCCATCCTTCTTCTTGACTAGAAGAACTGGAGCTCTCTAGGGTGAATTGCTGCTGCGAATCCAATCCTTTTCTAGTAATTCGGAAACTTGTTTCTTTACCTCTTCTAGTTCCACCGGCACAATTGGATAATAGGCCTTTGAAATTGGTGCTACTCCAGGAATAAGATCAATCGCGAACTCCACATCTCGTTTTAGCGGTAAACCCGAGATGTCCTCGAACACATCTATAAACTCCCGAACTACTGCTAGAGCTTTCACCTTGTTTACTTGTATCGATGAAAGATCGGCATTAGTCAGCCTAATCCTAAATTCGATTAGCCCGACAGATCTGCTACCTCCCAAAAATATGAACTCCGGATATCCGGGAATCTGGAAAATCACTTTCTTTGCCTTACAATCAATGTGAGCGTGGAAAGTGCCGAGAAAATCCATTCTCAAAACAACATCAAAGCTGCCCGTATCAATTACTAAGAAATCCGTGAATAACTCCCGTCCACAAATAACGATCGAGCAACCCTTGTACTCACTGCTAGATATAATTATCCCATTCCCAGTGTGTATGTTCTAGCAACTAGATAGGGCCGTTTGTGGAATAAAGTGTGCACTAATAAACTTGGATGACATGAAGCAATGGGATGCACCTGAATCGAATAATACCAATGCGGGGAAATTATAAACGAGTAGGATACCTGAAACAACGTCTTCTGATGCCTTAGCCTCCTTGGCCGTCAAGGTGAAAGCCCGTGCTTGATTAGGCCTCTGAGTGATCAGCTTCTGTCCATGAATTTGCTTCTGAGGTGGTTTCTGAATATCATCACTCAATCGTAACTTTGAAGAGCAAGCACTGATGGTACGGTCAGCTGATTCACAAACTAGACAAAATCCGAGCCTCCTTTGACAGCCCTTCTGTAGGTGTTCTGGTAAATGACAAAAGTCACAAATCACACTTCTTTTCTAAATGGATATAGCGAGCTTCTTCATGGGTACAGTGCTTCGCTTGTTTACCGGAATGCTTCTGCATACAGGAGCTCTGTTTGGCGTAAACGCCGGTTTTCCCCCAAAATTCAAACAATATAAAGAGAGCTAAGCTCTTTTAGATTTTGTTGAGGGAGCGCCTCACGTGCCCCTCACGAGGGCACCAGCGCCAGCGCTACTCCCTTAGGATTAAATCCTATGGTGGCGGCACGTGCTCCTCATGCCGGCGCCAATGTGCAAAGCACATATGCACTTTTTGAGTAAGAATTAAATTCTTATATGGTGCCGTACGTGCTCATCACGTGGACGCCAATTTGCAAAGCACAGGAATACCCATTATAAGAATTAAATTCTCAAGTGGCGCTCACATGCACAGCACGTGAGCGCTGGCGCCCAAGTAGAATTAAATTCTACGTTTCCCTAACAAAAAGTTGGGATACTCTCTGTTAAACAGAACAGTTGGATCAAAAATCCAACGGAGATGATAAATAATCAAAATATAGAATTAAATTCTATTAGGAGAAAATATCTCCCAAATCTTTCTAAATAAGAAAGATACTCTCGGTTGGATCAATGATCCAATAATAAAATAAAATTCTATTTTGAAAATATATTCTCTCAATCTTTCTAAATAAAAAGAAAGAAAGAAGACTGCTCTCTGTAAAACAGAGAACTCTTGGATTAAAAATCCAATGGTGATTAAAAAATCACAACTTGATGAATAAATTCTGTATATGGGAAAATATTTCCCCAATCTTGTTAAAAACAAGAACAACATAGTCTGTAAAACAGAAGTCTTTGAATCAAAGATCTAACGGTGGGTAAAATTCCCCAAATCAATTTTGAGTCCAATTAAATCAATTGGAATCTCTCAATAAGAGATTTTTTCAAAACCAATTAACAAACTCGCCTCTGCAATATAAAGGACCCGAGACTTCAAGTCTCAGACACCACAGACAACAGAGAAACCATAGAAGGAACCCCCTATAAGCTTCTGCAAAAATACAGTGAGCTCTAAAAAAGAACAGAGAATTCAATTCTCAAAGAAGAAGATCTTCCTTCTCAAAACTCTAGGTGAAGAAAAGGTATCAAAATATCTCTTTTACATATCATATCACATCAAAGGGTTTAACCCTTTTAAAAGAACTTAGTTCTTTCTCTGGATCTGAGACCCACAAGACAAGTCTTGCATAAGTTGAAAATTTAATTCTCATCGAGAAGATCTTGTTCTTGAGAATCGAACATTCAGGGAAGAAAAAATTTAAAGAGAAAGAAGATGGAGTCTACAATACTCCAGGAACACAGTTCCTTCAAATCTAGAACTTAGTTTTTTTATAAAATCTCAACCCGAGATCCTAAAAAAAGTAGTGATTTTGGCAAGCGTTAATGGTTAAAATACCATTGACAAAGATTTAACCTCTTTGAAAACATCAACAGAGATTAAATCTCCATATAAAAAAAAGACTAGCGCCTCACGTGCTTCCCACGTGGGCGCTCTTTTAACAGCGCCTAGCGCCCCACGTGAAAAACATGCGGGCGCCCAAAAGAGAAGGCCGGCGCCTCACGTGAAACACACGTGGGCACTGAATAAAAGTGCTCAACACTCCATATACAGCCGAAGACATCTAAGTGCTTAGCACTGATTGGGCAGCGCACAGTGCCGCACGTGCTCCTCACGTGGGCGCCATATAAAAAGTGCTTAGCACTTCATATGTAGCCAAAACGGATGAGTGCTTAGCACTAATTGGGCAGCGCCTAGTGCCACACGTGCACCTCACGTAGATGCCATAGGAAGTGCTTAGCACTTCACATTTAGTCAAAATGACTAAATTGTTCAACATTCATTGGGCAGCGCCCATGACTGAATGCTTCACATGACATATATGTGAGTATCAGAGCTCAAATAAATGCTTAGCACTTTTACACAAAAAGAAAAGGGCTGAACAAACAGAGCCCAAATAAGTGCTTAGCACTTTTGAATGAAGAAGAAACAAAATAAGCAGACTAATCCTAAATTGGCTAAGTCTATGAAGTTTTCTTGCAGCTGGGCCCAAATGCTCTTTTGCTGAATCTTAAACAAAAGTGATCCTAGAATGTTGTTAAGTTGATCTTAGTCTTAAATAAGACTAACCCATCCTTAGGAAGAACAAACTGAGCCCAAATGCTCACTTATAGATTTAAGTTGATCTTAATCTCAAACTAGATTAACGGTCCTTAAAGAAAACAAAAATATTTCTGAACTGAAGGAATATAAAACCTAAGTTCAAAACCACGTCAAGCAAATCCTTAACCCAAACCCAAATCTAAAATATACGGATTTGGACTGATCCGCGCCCTATGGGCGACAACATAAACTAGTCTTCGTATACAATTCACGGGCAACCTTAACCAACAAAACACACACGACACGAAGTGAACTGCCGGAGCAGGAAAAAGTGGTTATCACAATGTGATAACATAATTAACTGCATGGGCTTATGCCTGCAGAGAAGAGCGTCCCCACAATAAAAAACCCTCATAAAATGAGGGAGAATCTGATATAGTCTGCTACAATGGTCACATCTGTCCAAACCTCCGATATATGGTGCCATAAATCAACTTGGTATCTTTGGAGAGGTGCATGGAAAAGTCTAAATAGTATCTGCCCCTAAATTCAGGCCAGGCGTCCCAACGTCTCGGTCCCTGTCTTTCAGCGGTGAACAGATTCCGGCACGTCCGGTGGGTCCTTTTCCTCTTTCCACTCCATATTTCGTGTGTCGTGTTTCACGAACAAAATCGCGGTTTGTTATGGTTGCCCCTGGATTCGAGGTACTAAAATTTGTTGTATGCCTTCAGTGCAGAGAAAATCAATGGCTTCTAGCCGCTTGCAACAGCAACTTTGGCTCCACCCCAGCTGGAGAAGTGACTTAGGGCCCAACGCGGCCTCTATCTTCTCAATGCCGGTGGGGCAAGTTACACAAGCCACTACTGGATTGTTCTTTGGGACCATACTCCCACCGGTGAGTTTCGGTGCCTTAGCGCCGCAAGAGGAAGCTCCCAAGAAGTCGGTCTTCGATCGACTAGCAACCGCAATGGCCCCTCTTAATGGGCCGTCCAAAGCTGACTTCTCAATCTTCAACAGGCTGGGTAAGAACCCAAACGGGCCTGCAAAGAGGCTCGTGATATCTGAAGGGGCTGCCCCAAAACGGATAGCCCTCCAAACTCTTGCTATGGGCGAAGACGTCAAAAGCGCTTCCCTCATTAGAAGGCCGGTCTTTGAAAGATTGGCCATTTCTCCCCAAACTTCAATCGGGACGTCGGTCTTCAACAGGCTGACACCAACAGTAGCCCTTCAGCAAAGCCGAGGGTATGACGAAGCCGCTTTCAAAATTGAGGTGGTCCCTTCTGTAAGGCACGCTCGACGTCGCCACTGGCTCCGAATGAAAAAAGCTGGGGGCAACTCCCACTTGGGACTTACCCCACCATCTCCAATGGTGGAATTTGACGATGCTATTCCAACCGAGAATAGTTTTGATCTGCTCAGGAGGGTGCACAGGAACTCTCCAATGGCGGTGCTAAAGAATTCGCCCCCGCCTGTAGAAGCCATAGTGCAGGCAAAGTCGGAGCAACCCCATCAGCGGATCTCCTCGCAAATTCACATGGTCTGGCGAAAAGTCCAGGACTCTGTGATCAACAAAGATTACTCTTCTCGGCCGAATTAATTGAAAACTCGGCAAGAAAAGGACCACTCTCCTATCATACAGCGAGGGACTTCTTCTACACAGGAGCCTTTCATAACAGCTTCTTCAACTTTGACTTCCTACAAAAGGATGAGGCTGGAAAAAATCCTACCGCCTGCAGCAAATTCCAAAGGCGATGGACCCGACCGTCCTAAGTCTTGGGGCATAATCATACATACGGTCCACATGGCTTCCAGGAAAGAAGAAAGCCGTACTTCCATAAGCAATCGACCGCAAACTCGATCGCTGACAAAAGCTCAGGAGCAACAACAAAAGCTCCAGGAAGTGCTGACCAAAATGGCAGCACTTATCGGGCCGAAAGAAAGCCCGAACACAACAGCCGAACAGCGCCAGGAGCAGGAGACCGATACAGAGTTTCTGTGAAGGGTGGTTGAAAGAAAAGACAAAGAAGCCGCTGAACAAGCTGCTAACATGAAGCAAATGGCGCTCTTGTTTCAGGATATGGTTAGAATGATGATCCAATCAGAACCCCAGCCGAGGATCCGCCAATAATCGTCGAGGATGACAGAGGGGAAACATCAAACTATCTTCCGGCTTTATCAATAGCCAAGGAGGAAATGATCTCCAAGGCTTCTCTTGATGATTATATTGCTCAACAAATAAGAGCTCATCAAGTAAATGAAACGGCTAGCCAAATCGTCAGAACTGGGTGACCGTATCCAGGCTGGTATGATCAAATCTTGTGCCCGCCGGGATATACGATCCCCAAGTTCCATGTATACAAAGGGACAGGCAACCCCTATCAGCACGTCGTGCAGTTCGGAGCTCTGTGCAGCAACACTGGAGGCGACGACAAACTGTTGCTTCGCCAGTTCGTTGGCAGCCTGTCAGAAATGGCCCTTAAATGGTACTTGGAGCTCCCAAATGACTCCGTAACAACATTCACAGAGATGGAACTACTGTTCACACAGCGTTTCGCCAGCGCAAGCGAGCGCACTCCAATTACGGCATTAATCAATGCCAGGGTAAGGCCAGGAGAAACTTAGGTCCAATATGCGATCCGGTGGTGGAACCTATGGTCTAAGTGCGAACAGCACATTAAAGAATCCCCCACCGTGGGAATTTTCATCGGAACCCATGACCCTCAAACTACTGTGTCCCAGTTCATGACATTCTTCAAACCAACCACCTTCCAGGCTCTGATTGATAAATTGGCCCAAATGGACCACATGGGCCACAGGCCTTCTCCCTCAAATAAGGACCCTCGAAATAACAAGGGTAAAGGGAAAGCGGCCTTCGTTTCCAACACGCAACAACAACCGAGTGGCCCAAAACCGGCTGTTCGCCAAAACAACGCGCGTCAGTGCCCGTCCTTGGAAGAACGACTAAGATGCGCTTACTCGATTCCCCGCGATGAGACTGTTCGAGTTGGCAGTGTGTAACAAACTCATCACATTGCCAGACCCATGGCGTCCACCGCAACCCGGCGACGTCAATAACCCCAACTACTGCTCTTATCAAAGAATAGCGAGCCACCTAATTAAAGATTGCAACATCTTCAAGAACTGGGTCGAGGACCAGTATCAAAAGGGGAAATTCGCCCTGTCTGATAACTGGAGGGTAAAACTGCCATAGAAGCACACTCCCAAAAAGGTGGATGCACCGGGGGCATCATGCTCGCTCATGGAAGAAACTCAATGGAAGTCGTTCTTTCAGCTAAAACCAGAAGAATGCTGAAGGATCTACAGGCATGTCTAGTAGTCGAGTGGAAAAGCCTACTTGAACCCGAAATCATCGAAGGGATACTGAAACCCCTTCCCGTACCGAAAGTCATTGACAAAGGGCAAAATCGCCAAGTCAAGCCTCCGAAGTCTTCAAAGAAAAAGAAGAAAACCAAGATACCTGTGCAGCCTGCCAAGTATGATGACAAGCACACAGATCTACAAAAATACACTGACGCTCTGGAGGAGTACAACTAGAAGGCGCGGACACCGGTCACACTCGAAGAGTTTCTCAAGCATATTCTTGAGAACGAAGATAGTGAAAACGATGAGGAAAATGACTCGTCAGAAGAAACCGAAGACTATGAAGTAAGTTGCCATATGGTCTCCTATTTGTCGTTAAATTACGAAGAAACTCTCTCGGCATCAGAAAACAATACAGAGGAACTGGGGGCAGGATCGGCGCTAAAATCTCCGGACCTTCCAGAAGACCCGATCAATAGGCTGTTAAAAGAAGCCTTTCAAAAAAGAAAAGCTGACCAAGAACGCGAAACAACCATATACGAAAAGGCTAAGCGTCGGCGTCAGGATGAAGAAGCTGCGGCAAGGATGAGTCGTAAAGTACTCCAACCAAAACAAGGCATACCTGTAACAAATAAGAGCAGGATCAAGGCAGAGAAGCGGTTCGCTAAAACCCTGTCAATAGGAATGAAGCTGCCACCTCTCGTAAGAAACACTCCCGGGGTCATATTCCTCGACGGAGAGGATTCACATCCAAACTACTGCCTATATCATCGGAGGGTTACCCACCCCACCGAAGAATGCAGTACCTTCAAGAAATGGTGGCAAGGATATGTTGCCCATAAAAAAACACTTCAAGAGGATGAAGCGCGAAGCTCGTCAATGACAAAATAATGTGACAGATGCACATGACAAAATGACTGGCAACTACCATATAGTTGGTACCAGTTCAGAAGGGGGGAAACCCCAAGTTCCTACCTTCGGAAGCAACTCTAAGGACGAAATACCCCTCGGTCCTCTTTTCAAATACTCCACCTCCGAAAAAGAAAAGGAGGAGAAGAACTGCGAGAATATTCAGCTGCGTAACCGCACGCTGCCTGAAAAGAACCTCGGACCTACAAACAAAGATTCGAGCAAAAAGGACAAAGGGAAAGAAAAAATCTCTGAGGAAATTACCCTAGACGATGGAGTTGTCAAAAAGCTCGCACCAAGGGACCCGCCTAGGAAAAACAAGGTGAATTACAATGTCCTAGCATATTTGAGGAAAATACCCTCACAACTGAGCATATTGGATGCTCTCCTCATATCCAAAGAGGCACAGGATTTTCTGATCAAGGCATTACAAGAGCCCGATCAGTTCCAAGCTTTTCTCGCGGAAGAGAAGATGAAAGATGAACTGGCAGAGGTCCACACGGCTGACATTATATTCAGCAATGAAGATCTCCTCCTCGGTACGTGCGAACATAATCGCCCGTTATACGTCACCGGGTACTGCCACGACATCAAGATAGGGAAAATCCTTGTCGACAACGGATCCTCTGTCAACCTTCTTAACGTGAGAGTGCTGAAGGAGATTTTCATGAACGTTCAGAACCTAGCCCGAGACAAAATTACCATCTCCGGATTCAACTCACGGTCGTCACGGACGCTTGGGTCCGTGATACTGACGCTGCGCTTCGGGTTGCTCGTCACTGACATCAAATTTCAAGTCATTGACGCCAAGACTTGCTATAACGCTTTGCTCGGCAGGCCTTGGTTACATGAGTACAACATCATCCCTTCTACACAACATCAGTGTATAAAGTATTTCAAAGACGGATTGGAATACACCGTTATAGGGGAGCTAAATCCTTTCTCCGTAAGCGAGCTCCAAAAATATGAAGACGCAAAGTATTTCCTACCAGACTTCGAAAATACGGAAAGGTATCATAATCCGGAGGATAAACAGAAGTCCGTCGCTACTATCCCGATCTTTGGGAGCAATTCTGAGGAAGATGAAGAAATAGTCAACTCGGGGAAACCCCAAAAAGAAAACAATAGACCTGGACCATCTACTCTTATTCTGGTCTTTGGCAGTGACTATAAGGACGAGGCCAATGCAGTGTTCTCCATCCGCCCGTCAGTGCAAACCCTCGCCGGAGCAGATCAGAGTCTGAAAATCACAATGGCTCCGCCACGGCATTATAAGAAACTTGATGTGCTCAATACATACAGCGTACAAGAACTACAAACTTTCTACATCCCTCCCAGGCGAAGAAATGAAAAGGCGATCCTCTTCTACCAATCTACGGATACCAAAATAGCAAAAGAAGTCTGGCATTGTGCCGATTTTGCACTTGACAGGCTTCCTATCCGTCTTCCAAGATACTACATAGAGGGATTGAAAAGGCTGTTAGGACGCCAAGGTGTACCCCTCGAACAAACTGTTTGACAAGCCCAATTTTACAAAAAGATTTGGGACATTCCCGGGACACAGCGAAAAATGCCCAACAGGAAGATAGAGACAACTGGGCTCGGATACGATCGGTCCAAAACATGGAAGATGTTCCCCAGCTGCCGCGTCATAAACAGCTCCAGCGAAGAGTAAAACGCTCGTCCAAATGGCTGTAACGTTGAAACAGAGCGAAATCCCGCCCAAAGAACGTTAAGGCCGTCGCTCGAAGAACAAATCGACAAGCTAATAAAAGAAGCTTGTCAAAAGAGCCGAGATAACCACAGCCGCGAAATGCCCATTTATGAAAAGGCCAGGATGCAACGTCTCAATCAGTAATCTGTGGAGAAGGAAAACTATAATGCTCCTCATCCCCGGCCCGTTATATATCCTCGCGAAAGGGGAAAATCCCGAAATAGAGGCAAAAACAGGGGAAAGAACACAAACAACGTTCGAAAACAACGAAGCGGATCTAAGAAGCCGTGCAATCGAGAAAAAGTCGATTGGAACCCGTCCTTTATAAAGAAGATGGGTCGGGAATATTCATTCCTCCAAGACAAGACGAGGAAAATATTCAACCTTGTCATGAAGTATCAAATAATGACGCTCCCAGAGTCTTGGCATCCCGAACAAATCAACGAGGTCTATCATCCGGATTATTGCTCCTACCACTGAGTAATAGGTCATCCCCTTAAAGAATACTTCATCTTCAAAGACTGGGTAGTAGACCAGTATCAGTAAGGCAGGTTCGCTTTATCTGACAGCTGGAGGGTAACCCCGCCGCAAAAGCATGAGCCAAAGAGGATCTATACCATGAGGATAGGACAAACTCAACCACAAAAAGGGAAGCGAAGTCGTACTTGCCATATGATAACACTCTCAAAAGAGAGAGGGCTCGAGACTATAGATGACCTCTATAGGTGCTTTGCAAATGAAGACGAGAAAGAGCTTATCTCTGAGTTTCCACCAGCACCAAAAGAGCTGAAAGATGGGATACACACTATGGCGGATGTTCCCTTATAAAAAAAGGGATGAGGGAAAGTTCCTCACTAAAACAGCCCCACGTGTTTAACACGTGAGTGCCTATATGCAACAAATATAGGCACAGCAATTAAAACAATTGCTAGGCTAAAACAACCCCATGTGTTTAACACGTGAGTGACTATATGCAACGCATATAGGCACAGCAATTAAAACAATTGCTAGGCTAGAACAGCCCCACATGTTTAACACATGAGTGCCTATATGCAACGCATATAGGCACAGCAATTAAAATAATTGCTAGCCTAAAACTACCCCACGTGTTTAACACGTGAGTGCTTATATGCAACGCATATGGGCACAACAATTAAAACAATTGCTAGACTAAAACAGCCCCACGTGTTTAATACGTGAGTGCCTATATGCAACGCTTATAGGTACTGCAATTAAAACAATGGCCAGGCTAAAAAGCCTCACGTGTTAAACACGTGAGGGCACGTCCCTATGTAGAATTAAAATTCTACTCAACAAGGAACCGTTGGATCAAATATCCAATGATGATAGAATTAAATTCTATCGAACTTTTAAATGGGAAATGGTATTTTCTGTTAAACAGAAAGTTGGCAGATCAAAAATACCATGAGTTGGAAAATAATTTTCATATCTCTTTAAAACAAAGAAAAATTGTGCTCTATTAAACCAAGCACTCTTGGATTAAAAATCCAACGGTGATTAAAAATCACCAATCTACAGAATAAATTATGTGTGAGAAAATATTTTCCTAATCTTGTTTAAGAAACAAGAAAATATGTTCTGTAAGACAGAAACCCTTGGATCAAAGATCCAACAGCAGGTAAAAAACCCAAATCAATTGAAGTATCTCAATGAGAGATTTCCTAAAACTAATTAACAAACTTCTCTCCACTATATAAAGAACCCAAGACTCCAAGTTCAAAAAAAAAAGAGAACAGGGAGAGAAACATACAGAAATAAAAAGAGAGAAGAAAAGAGAAAAAGAGAATTCAATTCTTTAAAAGAAGAAGATCCCCTTCTTAAAAACAAAAAAAAACCTAGGTAAGAAGAAAATACAGAAACTATCTTATCCCTTCTTCGCCTATTTAAGGGTTTAACCCTTCATACAAGAATTTAGTTCTTCCTCTGGTTGAGGTCTGCAGAAGCAGATCTCCCCACAAGTTGAGAATTTAATTCTCATCAAGAAGATTCTGTTATGCAGATTCAAAACGTAGGGGAGAGAACTAAATTCAAAGAATTTAATTCTTATAAAAGTATATAGGAATTTAATTCCTCTGATAAAACTAAGGTTTGACCCTGTAAAAAGAATTTAATTCTTATAAAACAAGAGACTTGAAATTCTCTAAACTCATATCTCAGCATCGTTAATATGAGATCAAAATCTTCATGCACATAGAAGGAAAGACTGGTGATTCATTAGTGTTCAATACTATAACAAAACCTCACGTGTTTCCCCACGTGAGCATCTCTAATGAACAAAAAAGAATGGCTGAGACCGAGTCACGTGTTTCCCACGCGGGCGCCTAAAAGAAGAACAAGAAGTGACTCTTAGGGCAGTCACGTGTTTTCCACGCGACCCCCAATCAAATGCTTAGCACTTATATGAAGGAGGGAATAAAACCCAGAAAACAACTCCCACTTTGGAGCGCCTCACTTGTCCGCACGTGAGCATCACAGGGCCCAAGTGCTTAGCACTTATAAAAGAAGAGGGAAGTGAAACCCAAAAAGGCAGTACCCAACTTTGTGGCGCCTCATGTGCTCACACGTGAGTGCCATAAGAATTAAGTGTTTAACACTTATATGTAAATGGGGACTTGAACCCAATGAACAGCGCCAGCTTTAAGGTGCCTCACGTGCTACACGTGAGGACCATAAGAATTCAGTGTTTAACACTGCTTTAGAACCTCATGTGGGAACACGTGAGTGCTGAAAGTATACTAGTGCTTAACACTATGGGAAGTCAACTCCAGCCTCAAGTTGGCTAAGTCTTCTTGAGATTAAAACATCTTTGATCTTCAATCAATCGAGCTCCCCATGCTCATGTCTTCCTAAACTGATCCTAGTCCCAAACATGACTAATGATCTTCCGACGGATATTCATCCCATATCTTCCCTCAATCTTGAAATTGGTTCAAGGGTACATCTCTCCACACCACTGATACATGTCGTTGTAATTCTTCAACGTCTTCAGAGAGGTGGAGGGTCCCGATAACCAACAACTCTTTGGTGCACTCCCAAACTGATGAGCACATCCCAATACGGACCGCAACGTCCTTAAACTACAACGGACCGCAACATCCTTAAACTAGATACAGACTGAAATGTTCTTAAACTAACAACGGACCGAACCGTCCTTAAACTAAAGCAATAGAGCCCAAATGTTCTTTTGTTGGGTCTAAACGATCCCAAAATCCCTTGAGTAGATCTTAGTCTCAAATTAGACTAACGTATCCTCAACAAATATTAAAGTCGGTCTTAATCTCAAACAAGATTAACGATCCTTAAATCAACCCAAACCCAAATCTAAAAATCCACGCCCTACGGGCGACAACATAAATTAGTCTCCATATACAAACCACGGGCAACCAAAAATAAAACAAACACACACGACACGAAGTGACCTTCTGGAGCAGGAGAAAGTGGTTATCGCTACGCGGTAACATAATTAACTGTAGGGGCTTGCGCCTGCAGGGAAGAGCGTCCCCACAATAAAAAAAACCCTCGCAAACGAGGGGGAATCTGACGAAGTCTGCTACAACGGCCACATCCATCCAAACCTCCGATACACGGTGCCATAAATCAACTTCACATCTTCAGAGAGGTGGACGGATAAATCCAAATAGCATCTGCCCCCAAATTCAGGCAAGACGACCTACGCGGTTTCATCTCTGTTTTCGACGGTAAACAGATTCTAGCACTCCCGGTGGGACATTTTCCTCTTTCCACTCCACACTTCGTGTGTCGTGTTCACAAGAAAATCATGGTTTTCTATGGATGCCCCTAGATTCGAGGTACTAAGATTTGGTGTTTTGCTCCTGTGCAGAGAAGAGAAATCGATGACTTCCAACTGCACCTGCAACAACAACTCCCACTCCGTCCCCACTGGAGGAGTGACGTACGGGACAAATGCGGCTTGCATCTTCTCAATGCCAGTGGAATAAGTGACTCAGTCCACCACTGGATTGTTCTTCGGGACCATGCTCCCACCGACAAGCTTCAGCGCCCCGATACCATCACAGGAAGCTCCAAAGAAATCGGTCTTTGATCGACTTGCAACCACCACGGCCCCTCTCAACGGGTCGCCCAAGTCTGCCACCTCAGTCTTCAACATGCTGAACCAAACCTCAAGTAGGCTCGCAAAGAGGCTTGCAATACCAGAAGGGATTATCCCGAAACGGATAGCCGTTCCAGCTCCGGCGGGTGAAGTCGTCAAAGGGGCTTCTCATACTAAAGGATCGGTCTTCGCAAGATTGGTTGTTCCAATTCCTGCTATGGGTGAAGTCATCAAAAAAGCTTCCCCTACCAGAAGGTCGGCATTCGAAAGATTGACCGTCCCCTCTCAACGGATGTCAGTCTTCAACAGGCTAGCACCAGCAGTAGCCCTTCATCATATCAGGGGGCATGACTAAGCCACTCCCACAACTGAGGCAATCCCATCTGCAAGGCATGCTCGACGTCGCCAATGGCGCCGAGTGAGGAAAGCTGGGGGCAAATCCCCTCTCTGGACTTACTCCACCAGCTCCAATGGTGGAAGTTGACGCTGCAGTTCCAACTGGGAATAGCTTTGAACCGCTAGGGAGGGTGCGAAAGAACTCTCCAACCACGGTGCTGACGAAATCGCCCCCATATGTTGAAAACATGGTTCAGGCGAAGCTGGATCAGCCCCCTCAGCGGTTGTCCTCCCAAATCCACAGAGTCTGGCGGAAAGTCCAGGATTCTGTGATCAACAAGAACTACTCTCGTCGACCGGAGAAAATGAAGGTTCGACAAGAGGACAATCATCCCTCTAGCATGCAACGAGGGACTTCTCAGGCACCTGTTGCAATAGCTCCTTCGACTTCGACTTCTCACAAAAAGTGTTGGCCGGAGAATCTACCGCTGCCGGCGGAAAATCCCAAGGGTGATGGATCCAAACGCCCTAAGTCTGAGGGCATGATCGTGCACACGGTGTACATGGCTTCCGGGAAAGAGGAAAGCCGTAATTCCATGGGTCATCGACCACAAACTCGGTCGTTGTCGAAAGCTCAGGAGCAGCAGCAAAAGCTCCAGAAGATGCTGACGAAAATGGCAGCACTCACTGGGCAAAAAGAAAGCCCGGAATCGACGTCTTAACAACGCCAGGAGCAGGAGACTGATACAGAATTTCTGCGAAGGGTGCACGAAAATAAGGATAAAGAGGCCGCGGAACAGGCTGCTAATATAAAGCAGATGGCGCTTCTGTTCAAAGACATGGTTGGGATGATGGTCCAGCCAGAACTTCCAGCCGAAGACCCTCCGATAATCTTCGAAGACGACAGAGGGGAAACGTCAAACCCTCCACTGGCTTTCTCAGCAGCTAAGGAAGAAACGAACTCCAAGGCTGCCCTTGATGACTACATAGCTCAACAAATATGAGTTCATCAATTGAGTGAAGCGGCTGGCCAAGTCGTCAGAACTGGGCGATCTTATCCAGGCTGGTACGATCAAATCAAGTACCCGCCAGGATATACGATCCCTAAATTCTATGTGTATAAGGGGACGGGCAATCCACACTAGCACGTTGCTCAATTCAAAGCTCTGTGCGGTAATACTGGAGGCGACGACAAACTGCTGCTTCGCCAGTTTGTTGGCAGCTTGTCGAAAACGGTATTTGAATAGTACTCCGAGCTCCCAAATGACTCTGTCAAAACATTCACGTAGATGGAATTACTATTCTCACAGCAGTTCTCAAGCGCAAGCGAGCGCACCCCGATCACGGCATTAATCAATGCCAGGGTGAAGCCAAGGGAGACCTGGGTTCAATACGCAATTCGGTGGCGGAACCTATGGCCGAAATGTGAACAACGCATTGAAGAAGCTCCGGCTGTGGGCATGTTTATAGGGACCCTTGATCCTCAGACGACTATATCCCAATTTATGATGTTCTTCAAGCCGACCACCTTCCAGGACTTGATCGACAAGCTGGCCCAAATAGACCAGATGGGCCATAGGCCGTCCTCTTTAAAAACGGATCCCCAAAATGAAAAGGGTAAAGGGAAAGCGACCTTCGTTGCTAACACTCAACAGCAACCAATTGAGCCGAAACCGGTTGCTCGCCAAAGCGACGCACGCCCACGCCAATCCCTCGAAGAGAAGCTAGGACGTCCTTACTCATTTCCCCGGGATAAAATGAGGAGACTGTTCGAACTGGCAGTGCGCAACAGACTTATCACTCTGCCGGATCCGAGACGTCCTCTGCAACCTGGTGACGTCAACAGTCCCAACCACTTCTCCTACCACAAAGTATTGGGCCACCCAATTGAGGATTGCTACGTCTTCAAAAATTGGGTCGAGGACCTGTACCAACAAGGTAAGTTTGCGATGTCCGAAAACTGGAGGGTGAACCTGCCACAGAAGCACGCTCCTAAAAAGGTGGACATGCCAGGGGCATCATGCTCGTTTGTAGAAGAAGCTCCATAGGAAGTTTTCCTTTCAGCTAAAACTAAAAGAATGCTGAAGGACCTTCAAACATATCTGGCGATCAAGTGGAAAAGCCCGCTGGAGCTCGAGATCATTAAAGGGATGCTGAAACCGTGTCTCACACCGAAAACAGCTAATGACGGACAAAACACCCAGGTCAAGCCTTCAAAGTCTTTGAAGGGAAAGAAAAAGACCAAGAAGCCCGTACAACCTGACGACAAGCGCACAGACCTGCAAAAATACATCGACGCGCTGGAGGAGTACAACCAAAAGGCGCAGACCCCGGTCACTCTCGAAAAGACAGTGACAATGATGAGGGGAACGACTCGTCAAAAGAACCCGAGAATTATGTAGCGAGTTTCCACATGGTCTCTCATTCATCGTTAAAAGATGAAGAGACCCCGTCGGAGTCAGAAACGATGCGGAGAAGATGGGGGCAAGACCGGTGCAAACATCCCTGAAGCCGTCAGACGACTTGATTGACAGGCTGCTAAACTAAGCCCTTCAAAAGCGCAAAGCTAACCGAGAGCGTGAAACGGCCATATACGAAAAGGCCAAGCGTCGGCGTCAGGATGAAGAAGCTGCGGAGAGGAAGAGTCACAAAGTACTCCAACCAGATCGAAGCACACCCGCGGCTGACAAAAGCAGGTTTAAGAAAGGGAAACGGTTCGCTAAAGCCCTGTCAATGGGAATAAAGCTGCCACCTTTCAAAGGAAAGACTCCCGGGAGTACGTGCCTCGATGAAGCGAATGTACATCTGAACTACTGCTTATACCACCGGAAGGTCACGCACCCCACCGAAGAGTGCAGTGCCTTCAAGAAGTGGTAGCAGGGATACGTCGTCCACCAACAACACTTCAAGAGGATGAAGCGCGAAGCTCGTCGACAGCAAAAAAGTGCGACAGATGAGCATGGAAAAACGACTGGCAACTATTATATGATTCTGAGGATGAAATTACCCTCGGCCCTCTCTTCAAAGAATCCACCTTTGGAAAAGAAGAGGAGGCGAAGAAATACGAGAAAATTCAGCTACGTAACCGCACGCTGCCTGAGAAAAACCTCGGGCCAACAAAAAAAGGTTCAAGCAAAAATGGCAAGGCGGATGCATTAGCCAAACTCGCTAAAGAACTGGCCGACGAAAACCTCGATGATGTAAGGATCATTATGCAAAGCCGCCGGATTCTCGTGCCGGCAGAAATATCTCCGGAATCGTCTGAAAGGAAGAAAACGACCAAATAAGCAGCTTGCCAAATAGAAGACGAAGAAAAGTCTAAGGATTGGAAAGAAGTCTTCATAGACTACTTCAAATCCGATTGGACACCCGAAGACGCGTCGTCAAGACATCAGCTCATGAAACGAGCTCTATCCTTCGCCTTCGTCAATGATACTCTATATAAGAGATTGTTCGACAGTTTGTAGCTAAAATGCTTGGGACCGGAGGAAGCAAGGAGGGTCTTCCAAGAAACTCACGACGGACTCTGCGGTTCTCATCAAGCCGGATCAAAGATGAAGTTGAAGATCAAGAGAATGGGTTACTATTAGCCCATGATGATTCAGGACTGCCTCGAATATGCGAAGCAGTGTCACTCGTGCCAAATTCACGGGGACTTCATCCACCAGCATCCAAATTCACTACACCCAACGTTGGCTAGCTGGCCGTTCGAAATGTGGGGAACCGATATAATCGGGCCCATCGAGCCAGCATCGTCCAAGGGACATCGGTATATATTGGCAAAAACCTATTACTTCTCTAAGTGGACAGAGGCAGTGCCACTAAGGAATATGAAGACGAAGAACATTCTCCATTTCTTCAGGACACATGTCATCTACCGGTTCGGCACTCCGCGACAAATCATCTCAGATAATGGGCCAGCCTAAAGGAGCCATAAAATCATCCGCCTCGTACAGCAGCATAATATAGATTGGAGACACTCTTCAGTCTATAATCCCCGAGCTAATGGTCTAGCTGAGGCTTTCAGCAAGACCTTGACGAAGATCATAAAGAAAATGGTGTCCAGAAATAAAAGGGACCGGCACGAGAGACTGCATGAAGCTCTCTGGGTGTATCGAACCACGTTCAAAATGGCCACGAATACAACGCTATTCGCGTTGGTATTTGGCAGGGAAGCGGTACTTCCCTTGGAGATAGAGCTACACTCTCTACGAGTAGCAGTTCGATACTAGCTAACGGATAAAGAGAATCCCATCTTCGGCTTGAGGAGCTCGATGCCCTCGATGAAACTCGTCTCATGGCGCAGCAAAACCTGGAAGCTTACAAAGCAAGGATGACGCGCTCATACGAAAGACTAACCAGGCCGAAAACATTCCACCAAGGCGAACTCGTGCTAGTCGTAAAAAGACCTATGATCCCCAACCGTGCAAAGCGGGGGAAATTCGAGCCAAACTATGAGGGTCCGTACATCATAAACAAGATCTACCAAGGTGGGGCCTACTTGCTTATGGATATGCATGATGAAAGACCCTTCCGGCCAATAAACGGTCGGTTCCTTAAAAAATACTATGCTTGACAAGTCACAACTCAGGTTAATGATAGATGACGACGCTCGTGTCCGATCACTGTCTTCCTGAGTCAAGACTCCATAAGTAGTATCCGGCAAAACTTCGCCTCAAAACTAGCAATGGACCGAGATGTTCCTAAACTAACAATGGACCGAGATGTCCCTAAACTAACAACGAACCGAGATGTTCCTAAACTAAACACTGGACTGGAATGTCCTTAAACTAAATACGTCGCCTCAAACACGGCGATAGTGGAATTCAAGTCCATAAGTCCCAGCGGTGAAGACTGCAATTCAAGTCCTGTTGGCTGCACAGCTGCCCCGGTGATGAAGTCCCCCATAAGTTTCATTGGCGAACAGAGGGGTAATAAAAAATAAAAAATAAAAAAACAGTACATCCACAAGCAAAATAGGCATGGATGAAAATCCGAAAGGGCGCCGTGAGTAAAAACAGCAGGGCTACCGGCGAGCTTACGAAAACCCGAAAGGGCGCAATCTCGTTGATAAAAAACACGGTACATCCACAAGTAAAATGGGCACGGATGAAAACCCGAAAAGGCGCCATGAGTAAAAACAGCAGGGCTACCGGCGAGTTTTTGAAAACTCGAAAGGGCGCAATCCCGTTAAAATAAAAACACCTACAGGGTCCTCTCGACATTGTGAGGACAAAACACTTGCGTGAGATCCTTACGACTCACAAGGGAGCAACGCACTTAGGGATCCCCATGATTCCTAAAGAGAAATTACACTTACATGATCCTCACGACTCGTAAGGAGAATACCCCCTATGAGATCCTCACGGCTCATAGGATTCAAAAGCCTTAAGATACAGGGACCTGAACCTGTTCTTAAGCCATCACACTCCCCAAGTTTCCCCACAGGCGGTCAATATTGGCTCTTGTAAACAATCCACAGGCATAAATAAACGATTTCCCCCACCAAGTTCCACCAATGACGAAGAATGTCCTCTTGTGGTGAACGACACTTATAAGATGATAGTTGTTGAAACGTAAATCAAAGTCTCTAGTCCTCTCGACTTGTAAGGAGAAAACACTCTTGTAAGATCCTTACGACTTGCAAGAGAAAACATCACTTAGGAGTCCTCACGACTTCTAGGGAGAATCTACACCTACGGGATCCTCTCAACTCGTAGGGAGAAAACCCCTTTATGATACCCTTATGGCTCATAAAGTCAAAAGTCTTAGTCGACGGGATCCTAACCCTGTCTACTAAGCCACCTTTGTTCAAATCAGCAAAGGCAAATGATGATTCGCTCATGGCAATATTCCAATGGTAGCGATGCCGATGCCTGAACATGTGTCAATTTTTAAGTCTTTTCACGGCAAATGATGATTCGCTCCTGGCAATATTCCAGTCGCAGCGGTGCTGATGCCAAGATTGGGATCAGATCTCAAGTTCCATACTCGCAACAAAAATCAGCGAGCCAAAACAAATGCATATGAAATAGCCGAAATGATGGGGCAACTCGCAATAAAAATCAGCGAGCAAAATATATGCATATAAAAACGGCCAAAATGTTTGGGCAACTCGCAATAAAAAACAGCGGGTAAAAAAAAAGAATAGCCGAAATGATTGGGCACCGCGATAAAAAAAGTAGAAATGGTTAGGCAATCGCAACTTTCGCGATATAAAAAAGCTGAAATGATAGAGCATCGCGGAAAGAAATAAAAAAATGATGCTGAAACTTTTGCCCTGCAGGTGAGTCCATATCAACCCCTGTATACAATCCATGGGCATAAACGAAAAGGGAACCATCTTTCCCTACCGGGCTCTGTCAAAGGGAGAGTCAGATCTCGACGGTAACATTTGCAGCCTAGAAGATCAACACTGCATTCCTTCTCACTCCAGCAGGATGCAGACGCGGCGTCAACAACAGACCCCAGGGTCAAAACAATGGAGCCATGGCAAAGTCCCTAGTTCCAAGCCTCGACGGTTCACCAACAACTTAGAGACTACCTTGGAGCCATGGCAAAGTCCCTAGTTCCAGGTCCCGACGATTCACAAACAACCTAGAGACCACCTCGACGTTCGTATCGATACAGCAGACGCAATGTCACTCCGGCGTTCCTTCTCAACTCCAGCAGGATGCAGATGCGACGTCAGCAACCGACCCCAAGGTCAAAACAATGGAGCCACGGCAAAGTCCCTAGTTCCAAGCCTTGACGGTTCACCAACAACCTAGAGACTACCTCAAAGCCATGGCAAAGTCCCTAGTTCCAAGCCTCGACGGTTCACTGACAACCTCGACATCCGTCTCGTTACAGCAGACGCAATGCCAGCAAACGAAGCAAAGGAAAATCCCTGGCTTCAAGGTCTTGACGGCAACTCAAATAAAACCTGAAAGACTATCGGAGATCATCCCACACCAACGCGGAGTGGTTATGACTCATCGGGGTTCCCAAACTGAGCCTAACCTCAAGTAAAAAGCGGCATGTAAAATCCCTAACGCTTGCTCTTCCGACGGTAATATGACCTGGGAGATTACTTGAAGACGTCTTATCCAGCCCTCAAAAGGATCAGAGACACGACAGTCGCGGGGCTACTCGAACAGCAAGATTGCATATCGGGGAATGCATCAGCCAACACGATAGTACGACGGACAAAAAACCTAGTACCACAGACCCTAACGGACTTCTGTCGTAAAGAGCAAAGGTTAATTGTGACGTTAGGACCAGTTTGCCTACAAGCCCAAGGGATGTAAACTAAACAAGCTCCGAAATGAGTTCATAAACTAGAGACTCCGGGATGAGTGAAGAAACTACAAGCTCCGAAATGTGTTCATAAACTAGAGACTCTGGGATGAGTGAATAAACTACAAGCTCTGAAATGAGTTCATAAACTAGAGACTCCGGGATGAGTGAATAAACTACAAGCTCTGAAATGATTATATAAACTACTTTATACTAAATCAAGACAGCAAAAAAAAGAAAAGCGCTAGTATGAAGAAAAATCTGCCTTTTATTCATGAATCAAAATAAATACAAGATACTCTTATTCATGAATGAATACAAAAAAAAGAAGAAGGAGAATATACGGCGATAAAAAATGTTTAAGCCGGCAGATGGTGCAATAAGCTAGTAAGTTCATCATTCTTCCACTGGACCTCGGCTTCAAGCTCCGTTAGTGCGGCAAGACGGGTCCCCACCTGAGTCTGTTGAACCTGGTATGAAGTAAACCGACTCTCAAGCTCCTTTTCGGCGATTTTATGGGCTTCGACTATCTCACGGGTGAAAATAATGTCTTTGTCAAGAGCTACCACCTCTGTAATGGCTTCTTGAAGCACCCGCCAGATTTTGTACGCGCGGGTGGTCTTGGCGGTAAGCTGAGCCTGAAGTTTCCCCAAAGCGTTTGAAGCTAACCCCCTCTCCGAAAACTTCCGGTTGAGCCTCTTCTAGCATGACTGTAGATTGGCTGCGCACCATTCGATCCATCTCCGCAGACTCGATTTTACGGTTAAGATGTCGGAAGGAAGGTGGATGCACTCAAGCCTGTGTAGGCAGACCTCCACTCGGCGATAGTACTCAACCCAGACACGCACCAATGCTTCATCATGATAGGTGGCGAGAACGGACAAGGAAGCATTGGCTTCGACGGTGAATTCTTTAGTCGTGACAGAAGTAACAGCGCGAAGGTCTTCAATGAGAGCCGTCAGGGAGTAAATGCTTTATTTCGCCATCTTTTCTGACGCACGCCGGGCATAAGGGTCCGGTGGCATGGAGATCCGAGATTCTAACGGGTTTAGGGTTGGCAGAGCTGTCAAGATTTACGAACAGTCAGTAAGATTTACGAACATGGAATAGACAAAACAATACCAAAGATAAAGACTTACTTACCCACAGTCATGCAAGGGGGTTTGAGAGATCCCCAGGCCTATCAAGGATCTCATCTTCGTCATCGGCTTCCAGAACTGTGTAGCGCATATTAGCATCATTATATAAAATAGTAATAAAACAAAAGAGGATAAAGAATACCAACCTTGGCATGAGGAAAGAACTATGTTTTGTGGGGGTATTGCTTAGGGGGCAGCTATGTCGAGCAAGCGCTGGAAGGTTCTTCTTGGAGAGACGTCCACGATGGAGGCCATCAATTCCCGCAATTCTGACGGAAAGAAAGGGTCAGATAACAGAAGTGTCATTAAACGAAATGTATAGGTACATGAGATTACCTTCAATGCTTCACCCGCCCTGAGATGGGGAATGGAAGCATCAGTGGTCTCCTCCACGCCTTCAGGTTCATCACTGGAGATATTTGTGAAACCTATGGCCGGCGTAGTAGTCTCCAACAAGGGAAAAAAGGCGTCGTTGAAGGCTCCAAGGCAAGGATGACGGCCTCAACAATCTCCTCTATACTCTCCGGTACGTCGCTAGGGATGTCCATAGGATCCGTGGCCGATGATGTCAGCCCTGCTGAAGGAATAGACACGGAAGGGACATCAGCTGCCATTGGGAGCTCCACAGCACGGATGGACGCTTCATTCACCTCCTCTACACCCTTCGAAGTCCCTGCAAAGATCGCGCAAAAATGAGAAGACATAAAAGTAATACAGACTATTTGCTAAAAGAAGGACACGAGAAAGACGCATATCAATACGCCAAGGAGTTTGAAGTATGGCTTTCTCAAGACGTTTTTCTTTTCTGGCTAAGTACGCTCACCGAGGTTTAAGCGCGGATGAATGACTAACTATCTTTAATGCAAGCTCATTTTCGGAGGCAATCGTTATGGGCTGTTTGAGGGCTCGTTCTTCTTCCATCAACAAAGGACCCATATGTACCCTCCATAATGATGGATCAACGTCACAGAATATAACAGGAGGGTAGGGCTTCTTAGGGACGTACATGTTCTCGGCCTCATCTTTTAAGCGCCTCAAAGCCTCGGCCAATTGCGTGGCCTCCTCAGTAGACGATCCAGGATAGATAAGACCGGCATCCGACTCCTCCATAGCGATTGGTTCGTCCTGAATAAACGGCTCGGACTCATGCAGGGTGTCGAGTAAGCCGGCAACCGATTTCTTCCTCCTCTTAGAATTTGTGCTAGCACTAGCGGAAGAACACTTCCTCCCCCTCAGCGCTTTGGCATGACGTTGACCAACCTCACTTCCTGTATCCCCCTTTGGTGACACCACCACTGGCGACGCTACCGCTGGATCTTCATTAGAAGACTTTGCTTCGGCTCTAGTGTGCACCGGCATACCAGCAGTACGAGGGGGCGATTCTATTTCGGTGGCTTTGGAGATAAGTACCGGACCGTTGTCCCTCAACGGAGCGCTAGTGACTGGGGTCGGAGCTGGAACTCTACATTCGAAGAGTACCCGCCTCTCCTCGGCAATGACAGGACCGACTCGATAGCGATACCAACCTTTGAAAGACCCCACGGACTTTGGAAGATAGTCGGACTCAGGGATCTTGAAATGGGAGCCGGTGTTCAGCCGCATAAAATGATGGATGACGTCACGGGTGACTTCCGAAAACAAAGTGGGCTCAACTAAAAACGCCTCGAGAGGGATGCCCTGGTTATAGCCCAATTGTTGGACAAAGCGGTGTGGATTATACCGCATAAAAAGAACTGCGTCATTCTGACGAAACACCAAATGGCCCGGCCTAATCGTGTACAGGTGCATAATCTCTTTAGGCTTTAGAGATGGCGCTCCACCCTTTGACAGTTCAAATAGCTGCTGAATGGGCCCCGCAGGAGTAGATAGGACTCGATCATTAAAAACCATCCCGCCCTCATTTGAGTATTGGTTAAGCAACACACGGAAGGCCCCTAGCTGAGTCGGATTAGGAGCGGAAGCATCCACCAACCTCATAACCCAAGAGAAGGTATAGGAGTCATAAAAATTTGGCCGCCGGTGAGCAGCAAATGCTCCCAATACATGCATCTCGATCCACGACATGAAGTAATGGAAAGAGAGATTCATAATATCCACGCCTAGGGTCGAAGTATTAGCCGCAACGCTTAATCCATGATATAGGTGCGACAATCCTGCAACACCAACGGCCAATCGCGCCCCTCCAGCTATGCGATGAGCGGGGTAGAAGACGGAGGCTTTCATAAAGCGTCGATGCATCGGTATGGCAAACCAACAAAGCCAGAGACTGATGAAGCCAACGAAGAAGGTCTCTTCATCCATGCCGGGAGCCGCAATCGCATCGAAGGAAACGGCCGATGAGGTCGGAATATAGAACTGCGGCAAATCTTCCTCTTTGACCGGCAGTTTATTCAACCTGAACCCAAAATGGTCGTCGATGTTCGCAAACTTTGGAGCCTCTTTGGATAAAGCATCTCCATGGAGAAAGAATGCAATGAAGGTCTCAAAGGTGACGCCTTACCCTTCTGACGTCACGAATAGTTTCTCAAAAATACCCAAAGCTTTGATCAGACTTGGGTACTTATAGTAGACGGCATTTTCAGTCGTCAGGCCGTCAAGCATAGCAGGCACGGTCGCGAATACATACTCATCGAGAGGCAGCAACTCTTCATAATGCTCTCCCCTGATTGGCAATCTGGAGATCTCGCGAAACTCTTCCAGTGAAATCGAGACCTCACGATCCCCTAGCAAGAAGGTGTTGGTGGTAAGATTCTATTGGTTCAGAAAGACTTTAACTCACTAGACGTGAGGGGCCTGATAATGAAATAGAGATGCGTACACCGCTTGATACAGCCCAACCATCTGTAACCATGCATGGTGGGCGGAAAGAACGTATCGAACCCAGGGAAGGTAGCCTACTGGATGGCGGGGGGTAACGCCTACCTTATAAACTTGTCCCCAGGGTCGGGCTTCGCCCTGATATATGCGGCGCCCTAAAATATCTATAGCCGGCAGGGGCTGGTTGGGTATCCCAGTTGTTGATGGCTCAAGCCGGTCTGTAGGAGTCCAGTTAGTCACCTCCACCGCATAAGCGGTCTGTAGGTGTTCCATCGGCGATATAGGGCGGAAGGGCTCTGTTGGCACATCACAAGTAAAGCTACGGTGGCCCTGGATGATATGACCATACCAAATCCCCATAAGAGTAGACTCATACAGTCCCTGTCATGTGCCCTGATCATTGCCATAGCTTCCTCGTCTGACGGCGATTGCGGAAAAGTGGCGTCTGAGAGAGTATAAGGAAAGTAGGGAAGTGAAGCCATTGTTCCTGAAATATGGGACAGAAAAACCATTAATAAAACCTATATATATAATAACAAAAGAAAACGACAGGGTGTTTGTTCCATGGGACCACTGACTGCAAAACCAATGGACCCCCAAAAGCTAAATGACGGCTCACCAATGATGAGGCAAAATAATCATTAAAAGAATCGAGAAGGATTCTATTCAAGGAAACAGTAAAGTTTAAAGAAACTCTTAAGGCAAGTTCTGCTAAAAGCACAACAGATTCAAATCTGCTTTAGGGGAATTAAAACCTTCAAATATTCGAGAATAGTAGGGAATAAAATTCCCAGAAATATCTAAATCTCTCTCAAAGCCAAGCTCTGTGAATAAGGAATTAAATTCCTTTCACAGAGGGATTAAATCCCAGAAAACCCCCACAGCAAGGAGGAAAAGAAAATGGAATTAAATTCCAAGAATCTTAAAGATCGGTGAAAGGGTAAATCCCTAAGGGGAGGATTAACAATCCCCATTGATTCAAGACTTTAAAATCTACAAAAAAAATGTATGCTTTGGATCTTTAAGAAATCAGTTCAAGAAGATAGCAACGCTCTGTATCTGGATTTAAAATACACGATATAAAAAAGTAAAAGAGGAGGGGGTCCCATTCATGATCCTTACCAAGGAAAAGTTTTAACAAAGTTTAACTCTGAGATCGCAGCGGGCAGAGAACTAAGCTCTGAAGAAGAGAATTAAATTCTCAAAGAAAACAAGAAAGAAAGATGATGAAAGAACAGTGGCTTCCCAAAGGCAAAAGCCTTGCATTTATAAGACATAATGGGGAGCGGTTCATCTTCCCATTCCCCTAGGCAATCAAACGGCTGTGAGGACAGACAGCGTTGCATTCATGTGCAAGCCACGTGAGAACAACGCTGGGGGGCATTTGTTCCCTTATAAAAAAAGGGATGATGGAAAGTTCCTCACTAAGCCCCACGTGTTTAACACGTGAGTGCCTATATGCAACGCATATAGGCACAACAATTAAAATAATTGCTAGGCTAAAACAGCCCCACGTGTTTAACACGTGAGTGCCAATATGCAACGCATATAAGCACAGCAATTAAAACAATTGCTAGGCTAAAATAGCCCCACGTGTTTAACACGTGAGTGCCTATATACAATGCATATAGGCACAACAATTAAAATAATTGCTAGGCTAAAACAGCCCCACGTGCTTAACACGTGAGTGCCTATATGCAACGCATATGGGCACAGCAATTAAAACAAATGCTAGGCTAAAACATCCCCACGTGTTTAACACGTGAGTGCCTATATGCAACGCATATATGTACTGCAATTAAAACAATGGCCAAGCTAATAAGCCTCAAGTGTTAAACACGGCTCGTAAGGAGAATTCCCCTATGAGACCCTCACGGCTCATAGGATTCAAAAGCCTTGAGCTACAGGGATCTGAACATGTTCTTAAGCCGTCATACACCCCAATATTGCCCTACAAGCATTTCAATATTGACCCTTTTATACAATCCACGGACACGAATAAACATTTCCCCAACAGAGTCCCACCAGCAACAAGGGATATCCTCACATGGTGAACGGCCCTTGTAAGTCCTCTCGACTTATAGGGAGAAAATACTCTTGTAATATCCTTACGACTTATAAGAGAATATACACTTAAGAACCCTCACGATTCTTCAGAAGAAAACGCACCTGCAAGATCCTCACGACTCTTAGGGAGAAATACCTTTATGAGACCCTTACGACTCATGAAGTCAAAAGCCTTAGTCGACAGGACCTTAACCCTGTTTGCTAAGCCACCTTTGTTCGAACCGACGAAGGTAAATGATGATTCGCTCCTGGCAATATCCCAGTTGTGGCAATGCTGATGCCTAAATCGGTATCAGATCCCAAGTCCCTTACTCGCGGCAAAAAGTCAGCGAACCATAAATGCATATGAAATAGCCGAAATGATAGGGCAACTTGCAACAAAATCAGCAAGTAAAATATATGCATACAAAAACAGCCGAAATGATTGGGCAACTCGCAATAAAAAGCAGCAAGTAAAAAAAATAGCCGAAATGATTGGGCACCGCGAAAAATAGCCGAAATGATTGGGCAATCGCGACTTTCGCGATACAAAAAGCTGAAATGATAGAGTATAGCGAAAAGAAATAAAAAAAAATGATGAAATGAAATTTTTGCCCTACAGATAAGTCCATACTGACCCTTGTATACAATCCATGGGCATAAACGAAAAGGGAACTACATTTCCCGATAGACTCTGCCAAAGAAAGAGTCAGATCTCAACGGCAACACCTACAGCCTGGAGACCGACAACGGCGTTCCTCCTCATTCCAGCAGGATACAGACGCGATACCACCAATCAGAGCCACGGCAAAGTCCCCGGTTCCAAGACTCTACGGTTCACAGACAACCTAGAGTCAGCCCCGACACCACAGAAAACGGAGCAAGACGGCAAATGACCTTTGTTTCATAAATACGTCATCCAATGACCCCGTCGCGGAAATACGTCATCCAATGACCCCATCGCGGAAACACGTCAGCAAATGACCCCGTCTCGGAAGTACGTTAGCCAACCGGCAGGGAAATCAGTGTCCTTGACAAATATCTCGATTCAGGGAAATCAGTGTCCTTGACAAATATCTCGATTCAGGGAAATCAGCGTCCTTGACGAGAACCTCTCGATTCGCGTCGACCCGTAAGGAAATCAGTGTCTTTGCAGGAATACCTCGATTCGTCTCAACTGGCAAGGAAATCAGTGTCCTTGACAAATATCTCGATTCTGGGAAATCAGAGTTCTTGACGAGAACCTCTCGATTCGCGTTGAGCCGCAAAGAAATCAGTGTCTTTGCAGGAATATCTCGATTCGTCTCAACCGGCAGGGAAATCAGTGTCCTTGACAAATATCTCGATTCAGGGAAATCAGCGTCTTTGACGAGAACCTCTCGATTCGCGTCGACCCGCAAAGAAATCAGTGTCTTTGCAGGAATACCTCGATTCGTCTCAACCGGCAGGGAAATCAGTGTCCTTGATAAATATCTCGATTCAGGGAAATCAGCGTCCTTGACGAGAACCTCTCAATTCGCGTCGACCCGCAAGGAAATCAGTGTCTTTGCAGGAATACCTCGATTCATCTCAACCGGCAGGGAAATCAGTGTCCTTGACAAATATCTCGATTCAGGGAAATCAGCGTCCTTGACGAGAACCTCTCGATTCGCGTCGATCCGCAAGGAAATCAATGTCTTTGCAAGAATACCTAGATTCGTCTCAACCGGCAGGGAAATCAGTGTCCTTGACAAATATCTCGATTCAAGAAAATCAGCGTCCTGGACGAGAACCTCTCAATTCGTGTCGACCCACAAGGAAATCAGTGTCTTTGCAGGAATACCTCGATTCGTCTCAACCGGCAGGGAAATCAGTGTCCTTGACAAATATCTCGATTCAGGGAAATCAGCGTCCTTGACGAGAACCTCTCAATTCGCGTCGACCCGCAAGGAAATCAGTGTCTTTGCAGGAATACCTCGATTCGTCTCAACCGACAGGGAAATCGGTGTCCTTGAAAAATATCTCGATTCAGGGAAATCAGCGTCCTTGACGAGAACCTCTCGATTCGCGTCGACCTGCAAGGAAATCAATGTCTTTGCAAGAATACCTCGATTCGTCTCAACCGGCAGGGAAATCGGTGTCCTTGACAAATATCTCGATTCAGGGAAATCAGCGTCCTGGACAAGAACCTCTCGATTCGTGTCGACCTGTAAGGAAATCAGTGTCTTTGCAAGAATACATCGATTCGTCTCAACTGGCAGGGAAATCAGTGTCCTTAACAAATATCTCGATTCAGGGAAATCAGCATCCTTGACGAGAACTTCTCGATTCGCGTCGACCCGCAAAGAAATCAGTGTCTTTGCAGGAATACCTCGATTCATCTCAACCGGCAGGGAAATCAGTGTCCTTGACGAATATTTCGATTCAGGAAAATCAGCATTCTTGACGAGAACCTCTCAATTCGCGTCGACCCGCAAGGAAATCGGTGTCTTTGCAGGAATATCTCGATTCGTCTTAACCTCAGGTAAATCAGTGTCCTTGGCAAAATATCTTGATTCAGGGAAATCAGTGTCCTTGATGAGAACCTCTTGATTCGCATCGACCCGCAAGGAAATCAGTGTCTTTGCAGAAATATCTCGATTTGTCTCAACCCCAGGGAAATCAGTGTCCTTGGCAAAATATCTCGATTCAGGAGAATCAGCGTCCTTGACGAGAACATCTCGATTCGCTTCGGCCCGCAAGGAAATCAGTGTCTTTGCAGGAATCTCTCATTTCGTCTCAACCCCAGGGAAATCAGTGTCCTCAGCAAAAACCTTGATTCTGGGAAATCAGCCTCCTTGGCGAGAACCTCGATTCACGTCGACCCGCAGAGAAATCAGTGTCTCTGCAAGAATCTCTCGATTCGTCTCAACTTCAGAGAAATCAACGTCCTTGGCGAGAACCTCCCGATTCGTTTCGACCGCAAGGAAATCAGTGTCTTTGCAGGAATCTCTCGATTTGCCTCAACCTTAGGGAAATTAGTGTCCCCGCGCATGGAAAGAAAATTATACCTACGGGATCCTCTTGACTCGTAGAAAGAAAAATCTTTATGAGACCCTCATGACTCGTAAAGCTGAAAAGTCTTAGGTGGCAGAGTCTAACCCTGTCTCCTTAGCCATCATTGTCCTGCAGGGACGTCAAGATAGACTATCTAAGGGCCACGCTTTCCGAAGTCGAACATCAACAATGAGAGAAACAATCACTTATGAGTCTTCTTGACTTGTAAGGGAGAAAAATTCTCTTATGAGATCCTTAGGACTCTCAAGAGAAAACAGACTTAGGAGTCCTCACGATTCCTAAGGAGAAATTACACCTACGAGATCCTCTCGACTCGTAGGGAGAAAAATCTTTATGAGACCCTCATGGCTCATAAAGTTGAAAAGCTTTAGGCAGCAGACCTGAACCTGTTTCCTAAGCCATCGCTACCCTACAAAGGGTTCAAGATGAATTGTTATCTATCATCTGCAGGCTACAGTTGCTCGAATAACATGCCAATGACACAACAGAGAGAAGAAAGTGATAATAAAAAAATGTGTCTTTTATTCATGAATTCAATTGAGTACAAGATACATCATACAAAAGAATAAAAAAAAAGAATAAAGGCATGTTACAAATTTTCTGTCGATACAAAGACGACTATTGGGAAGGAGGCGTTTTCAACAAGTTGGCAAGCCTTTCGCACACTCCTCTTAACTTGTTTTCATGATCAGCCGCTGCGGCCAGCTCCGCTTCTACTCGAGCCCGTTGCTGCAAACAGGATGAAACCTTCTCATCGGTTTCCCACTGGGAAACTTCGCTACTCTGCGTAACCCGCTCAATGAAGTCGAGCTTCTGCCTCAGTGGCAGCCCGTCCAAAATGCATCGCTGTAGATTATCAAAGATGGTTCTCAGTTGCGCAGCATTCGCTTTGACCTCGGCATGCAGCCGAGCAGATTCGCTTGAAGCCTCCTCGCATTCCTTCCGCCTTAAGGCCGCCTCTTGTTCAAAATAGCGAAGGAAAGAAGCACTTTGCTCAACCCATGCAGCCCGCTGGGAGTTCAAAGCCAGAACTTCGGGAGTAAGACGCTTAAGCTCAACTTCGTACAAGAAAGCCTCGATTTGTCTGTAATAATTAACCCAATATTCGATGATGCCCTCGCCATGGAAGTGCACAAGCGGCGCCAACATCCGATTAACCTTAGCAGCAAAATCTGCAGCGAATGCAGGGGCCTCCGCGTCAAGCTCCTCGATAGATTCACTCAACATACGCAAGCTGGTCACAGCGCCCTTGGAAGATGGACGTCTAGAAAAGGGCCCTGCTGGCATTAGGATGCAAGACTCGAAAGGAGCTGGAGTCAGTGCGATTGCTGCAAAACAAATCATAGTCAGATGTCGGCTCAAGAGATAAATAAAATGCACGAGCAATGGAGTTTACTATACCGGCTGCGACAGGTGGCAAAGTTGGGAGTACCGGAGGCGCGACTGTTCTCTCATCCCCTCCTCCAATCTGTAACGCTGCAATCAATTCAAAGAATAATTAGCAATGACATGTTTGCCCATAAAAGAAGGAAAATGATGTCGGTTAAAAAAACTATACTCACCAACACCGGCAGGCAGGACGACTTTTGACTGGAAGGAGAAATGTGGATTCAGCATCTGATACAGATGGTCAAAAAGAACTCCTGCAAGGTTGTAACAATACGATGTCAATACAAAGAGTATATTACCCACAATGAAACCGATAAGTCACAAACATATACCTTCTAGCACTCCAGACGACATAGGAGAAAGCAACGGAACAACAGCCATCACGGCGGCGACTAGAGACGCTTTAGATGGCGCAATATCCGCGTTCACTGCACCTACACTCAAAACATCATCAGATGGGGCTGAACGGGATCGAAAGATAAAAAGAAAGCAGTGATCCAAGATCTACCTAATAGGTCGCCAATCGAAACCGCGACGAGAGCATCACTAGGCGCAGCGGCTTCTTCGCTCTCCTTCACTGGAATGGTTTCTGCGCCCGTGGCCTCGTCCCCTGATTCGACAAGGGCCGTCATAACGCCTGCGACGCCTACTGATATTAGGGAGCCATAGTGAGAAAGAGCGACGGTTTGGGCAGTCCCAGACTCCCGAGAGAGAGTATCCACTTAGGGCTCTGTGGTCGCCGTCATCTCACCTGCCACCTCATCACCAGGACTTGGCCCTACAGAATATGGTATATAAGAATTTGAAGATCAAGTTCTAATAAAAGACCGGGCACTACATTACCTGGCAATGGATTCTCAGTTGCCTCCCGAGCCGCCTGCATGACCTTTCTATGAGCGGTAGACAGGGCAGCTGGAGCATCCTCTAGAGGAATAGCAACATATGGGGTGGTGCTTGAACCTGCACCCATAGCCAAGCTGACATCACGTTACCTCACCACATGCTTTCTACGCTTCTTGTCGGCCTTGGCAGTGAGAAGTGATCTCCTCAAGACCTCCGTCAAAGGGACGTCATCGCCCGAACCAGGAGCTGCCTCTAGAGCCGTTACGGCGTCCGTCATCGGCTGTTTAAGCGAGACGTCTTGAGGCAATACTGGGGAGCTGGGGCCTCAGCAGCCGGCTCTGGAAGCGTCGCCGCATCACTACGCGGGACCGGAACCGCACTCGGAATAACTTGAGTCGAGATAGTCCCTACAATAAGTTGAAAAGGAAGAGTCAAACCATGAATAAAGAAAAAGGGAATGAAGGCACAACGAGCCGAAGTATACCAAGGCCCAAATAAACACGGAGCCTCTCTTCCTCTTTGAAAGTATTAAGGGAAGCCGTGAGAGCCTCTTCGGCGGAGATACCTATTGAAGAAGAAAGCGTCAGTCAAAGCATAATAATAAAAAATATAACCGCGAAAAGATATGACTGAAGTCTACCTGACTGTGCAATGGTGATCGGTGTTGCTTCATCACGAGCTAGTTGCTCGGAAACCGCGATGGCAGCCTCTAGATTGGTATCATCCGGCGCAATGAATAAACCCTCATTGGTTTCATATTCGCTCAAACCCTCGCTGTAAGGAGCATGTGGCTCCTGGCCGAGTACGACGTCGGCAGAAAACAACGACTTTTTCTTCTTTTGCGAGTGGCCACTGGTAGCCGGCAACAGGAGCTTGCGCTTGGCAAGCAACTTCGGGCGACGAGTCTCGATCTCCGTACCCACGCCAGAATCGGGAGACGCTGCAGCCACCGTTTCTATAGGCGTACGAGGTAGAGGCTTATCAGGAAAAGCGTGCGGGACCACAGCCGCAACAGCTTCTCTTAGGGGAGTACGAACGATGGTCCGTCGCTTCAAGGGAATGGTTGGATTACCCGCTGGGACAGCACCCTTGCGATCAAGCAATAATCATTTTTCTTCCCTGATAACAGCGCACATCGCGTGCTGGTACCACACCACGTACACATTCAAAGCTTTCGGAACGCGGCTTGGCTCGCTGATAAAGAAGTTAGACCCGGTATTTAGCCGCATGAAATGGTGCAGCACACTACGGATACCTTCCTCTGTTGCAGTAGGCTTAGCTAAAAAGACTTCAAGTGGGACACCCTGATTATAGCTTGATTGTTGAGTAAAGCGGTGTGGGTTGTATCTCATGAACAGCGCCGCATCGTTCGCCTAAACACTAAAATGCCCGGCCTGATTGAATATAAGTGAAGAATCTCCCGAGCTTTCAAGGTAAAAACCCCCTCTTTGAAGGTGTCCCACAGCGGCTGCACCGTCTTAGCGGATTCCTTGCCGATAGTCATGACCTTATCGATGAAGGTCATGCCATCCCCGACCGTATGCGGGTGAAGAATCAGAACTCGAGCCTCTCGCTGAGTCGGTTCCAAAGCGGAAGCGTCAACCAGCCGCATAACCCGAGAAAAGTTATAACTTTCGTAAAAACGGGGCCTCTTGTGGATTCCAATGGCGCCGAGCACATGCAGCCCGAGCCACGAAGTGAAATAATGCATCAGGAAGTTTACGGGCTGCAGCCACGGTTGAGTGGTGTCTGCCGCCAAGCTAAGACCATGATACAAATGAGCCAGCCCAGTGATCCCAACAGTAACCTGCGTCCCTTCAACCATTCGGTGAGCCGGGTAGAAAACGGACGGCCTCATGTAGCGATGGTGCACGGGGAGCGCAAACCAGCTTAACCATAAACAAGGTACCCTAAAAAGAACGCCTCTTCGTCGATATCTTGAGCGGCGAGTTCTGCAAAGGGGACGACCGCGGCGTTTGGGAGGAAGAAATTCTTTTGATCTGCTTCCGCTGTCGGCTGGCTATCCAAGCTAAAACCGAAAGGATCGTCGAGCTTGGCAAACTTCGTACCTTGTTTCGACAAGACTTCCGGGCGATGAAATCCGTAAAGCTGACCTCGTGGCTTCCAGATGTGAGAAACAGGCTCTTGTAAATTTGTAACACCTTGATCAAGCTTGCGAATCGGTGCTGAATTGCATTCTCTGGGGTCATACCCATCACTACTGATCGAGTGGCGAAAATGTACTCGTCAGGAGGTAATATCTCCTCATAATGTTCCCCTCCGACAGGCAAGCCGGAGATCTCCGCGAACTCCTCTAAAGAGATTGAGACTTCCCGATCTAATAGGAGGAAGGTGTGAGTTAGAACATTCCATTGTTCCAAAAAAAGCTTTGACCCACCATACAGGGGGCGTGGAATACTGGAAGAGAGAAGCATAAATCGCGGGATACAACCCGAGCTTCAGCAGCTGCAATTTCTTGGCCGATAAGATATATCGAGCCCACTGCAGATATCCGGCTGAATGGCGGGAAGTCAAACCTATCATGTATGGTTGTCCCTAAGGGCGCGACTCGCCTTGACATATACGTCGCCCCAGAGTATCCAACGCCATTGGAGGCTGTACGGGTATTGCAGCCATAGAAGGCTGAAGGCAACCCTCTGAGGTCCAGTTGACCTCATCCACGGCATAGTTCACTGGGAGTGAGTTGGCGTAGTGGATCGCCGAAATAGGCTCCGAAGGTGTTGCGCAAGAAAAGCTACGCCGACCCCTGATGATCTGATTGTACCACGTCCTCCATAAATGAAGAGATTTCTGCTCTGGGTCGTGATCTTTGATTAGTGCAAAAACTTCTCGGTCTACGGGCGCTTCAGGGAATCTGCTTTCAGAACGAATAAACGGGAAAGAAATGTCGAAAGATATAGTACCTACGCGAAAAAGAACAAAAGTTAACCGTCAATGCTACAGTTTAAGTTCTGGAACTTGGTACTTTAAATTCGTACCGCACTGCAACGCAGTGGAAAGGGACCAAAGGGGACCCACACAATCTAGATGACGATTCATCATTAATGAGACAGTCTCATCATTGATGAGACAGTCATTAAATAGAAAATCTTAAAAGGATTCTCATTTATTGAGGGGCCCCTCCGGCCAAGGAGTTAATCTCCCTTGAGAGCAACGCTCTGCAGACAGGAGTGACACTTGTCAACTCTAATCATGAAGGGAATAAAAATCCCCCAAGAATCCTAAAGAGCCACGCTCTGTGAAGAAGATGGAATAATCCATCAAAAACCCTAAAAGCAAAGCTTTCTACAGAAGTTAAAAACTTCAGGATCTTTAAGATCTTTAAAGCGAACTCTAAGAGTTCTTCGTTAATGGGTTAAAGGAACCCTAAAAAGGATTTCTTTTTCTGATCCATGATCTAGGAAGAGCAAAGCTCTAGTTTTTAATTAACGGGTTGAGAAACCCTAAAAATCTTGATCTGTGATCTAAGTAGAGCAAAACTCTGTTAATGGGTTCAAATCTTACCAAAAAATTTGACAGAGTCTTAACTCTAAAGGAGTTTTCTGAGGCAGAGAGCCTGGCTCTGAAAGAGAATCAAATTCTCAAGAACAAGAAAACAAGAAGATGAACAAGCAGTCATCTCAAGAGCCAAAGGCCCTATTTATAAGCGCTGGAAGTCGATTCAACTTCCAAGTTGATCCAACTGCCACCGCTGCACTCACGTGTGAGCCACGTGAGCGCAACGGTGGGGGCATTTGTTTCCCCCAATCAGAGAGCAAATCTCTATTTAAAATTTCAAAATTTGAAATTTGAAATAAGGCAGCGCCTCATAAAAGCGCTGCGCCAGGAGCGCCAGCCCTAGGAGTCAAAGACTCTGAAACAGCGCTCACGTGCAAAGTACGAGAGCACTCACGCCAAGAGCGCCAGCGCTAGGAGTCAAAGACTCTGAGGCAGCGCTCACGTGCAAAGCACGAGAACGCTCGCGCCAAGAGCGCCAGCGCTAAAGACTCTGAGGTAGCACCTCACGTGCAAAGCACGAGAGCGCTAGCGCTAAGTGCGCTAGCGCCAAGAGTTAATGACTCTAAGATAGCGCCTCACGTGCAAAGCACGAGAGCGCTAGGGCTCGAACTAAACGTTCTCCACCCTTGGATCAAAAATCCAACGAAGATGATTAAAAATCATGAAATAACCAAAATAAAATTCTGTTGAGAGAATACTCCTCAAATCTTTCCAAACAGGAAAGATTGTGCTTTGTAAATCAGAGCACTGTTGGATCAAAGATCCAATAGTGATTAAAAATCACCAAGATACAGAATAAGTTCTGTATGGGAAAATATTTTCCCAATCTTGTTAAAAACAAGAAGATTGTCTTCTGTAGAACAGAAGCCCTAGGATCAAAGATCCAATGGTGGGGAAACATCCCCAAATCAATCAAAGATTGATTTCCTTAACTGATTCAAAAAATCAGCCTCCCCTATATAAAGGACCCAAGACTTCAAGTCTTACATAGAAGAACCCCCCCTCCTAAACTTCAGAAAAGAAAAGAGAGAAGAGCAAGCTCTAAGAAGAAGAACCTTCTCCAAGGTAAATAAAAAGAAGAGAGATCATAACATCTCCTCTATATTTTGAGAGTTCAACTCTCACATCAGAAGAACTTAGTTCTTTTTCAGATCACGGATCTATAAGACCAAGTCTTTCACCGAAACAGAAGATATAAAGCATCCCTTCACAAAAAAGAGAACTTAGTTCTTAGATCCATGAGACAAAGTCTCTCTTCATAAAAGCAAGAACTTAGTTCTTAGAGCCATGAGACAAAGTCTCTTATAAATCGAGAATTTAATTCTCAGAGCACAGAATTGATCAGAGCTACCAGAGAAGAGCCTTAGCGTTCCAATTTAAAAAGAAGCGCCTTAGCGCTCTAAGTCTGGCACTCAGTGCCTAGCGCTCCCAGCGCCAATTTAAAATAAGCGCTTAGCGCTTCAGGTCTGGCGCTCAGCGCCACGTGCTCCTCACGTGGGCGCCATTTTATAAGAAGCGCCTTAGCGCTTCAGGTCTGGCGCTCAGCGCCAAGCGTGCCACGTGCTCCTCACGTGGGCGCTATTTTAAAAGAAGCGCTTTAGCGCTCCAAATCTGGCGCTCAGCGTCAAGCGCTCCACGTGGGCGCTATCTTAGAAGAAGCACCTTAGCGCATCAAATCTGGTGATCATCGCCAGGCGCTCTAACACAAAGCGCTCTATACAGAAAGGTTTTGTACATAAAGTGCTCTGCGCTACAAAGAGTGTTCAACACTCAATAAAAGATAAAAAGAAAGAAGGGTGTCAGAACCCAAATTAATGCTCAGCATTATTGAACAAAAGTGTTAACACTTTAATAAAAACTAAGTGGGCAGAGCCCAAGTTGGCCACAAGCCCCTAACTCAGACCAACAGAGCCCATGTGTTCACAATTTCCCTAATTGGTCTTAGTCCCAAACCCGACTACAGATCTCCCAACCCATATTGGTTCAAAGGTATATCTCTTCATTCCTCTGATATATGTCGTAGTAATTCTTCAACATCTTCAGAGAGGTGGCGGGTCCCGACAGCCAGACATTCCATGGACTACGATGTCCTTAAACTTATGGACTGCAACATCCCTAAACTAAACTTTATAGACTATGACGTCTTTAAACTATGGACTATGATGTCCTTAAACTCTATGGACTATGATGTCCTTAAACTCCATGGACTATGAAAACTTATGGACCGCAACGTCCCTAAACTAAAATGATAGAGCCCAAATGCTCTGTCGTCGGATTTAAATGATCTTGAACCCCCGTTGAGTAGATCTTAATCTAAAATTAGACTAACGTATCCTTAACAACGTTTAAGTTGATCTTAATCTCAAATGAGGTTAACGATTCTTAAAACAAACCCAAACCCAAATCTAAGAAAATAAGGATTTGGACTAATCCACGCCCTACGGGCGACAACATAAATTAGTCTTCATATACAATCCATGGGCAACCAAAAAATAAAACAAAAACACATGACACGAAGTGACCTTATAGAGCAGGAGAAAGTAGTTGCCGTGATGCGGTAACGTAATTAACTGCAGGGGCTTGCGCCAGCAGGGAAGAGCGTCCCCATAATCAAAAACCCCTCACAATGAGGGGAAATCTGACGAAGTCTGCTACATCGGTCGCATCCGTCTAGACCTTTGATATATGGTGCCATAAATCAACTTGGTATCTTCGGAGAGGTGGACGGATAAAACCAAATAGCATCTACCCCCAAATTCAGGCAAGACGACCTATGCAGTTTCGTCTCTGTTTTCGGCGGCGAACACCCCCAATCAAGTGCTTAGCACTTATATGAAGAAGGGAATAAAACCAAGAAAACAACTCCCACTTTGGAGCGCCTCACGTGTCCGCACGTGAGCATCACAGGGCCCAAGTGCTTAGCACTTATAAAAGAAAAGGGAAGTAAACCCAAAAAGGCAGTGCCCAACTTTGGGGCACCTCATGTGCTTACACATGAGTGCCACAAGAATTAAGTGTTTAACACGTATATGTAAATGGGGACTTGAACCCAATGAACAGCGCCAGCTTTAAGGTGCCTCATGTGCCACACGTGAGGACTACAAGAATTCAGTGTTTAACACTGCTTTAGAACCTCACGTGGGAATACGTGAGTGCTAAAAGTATACTAGTGCTTAACACTATGGGAAATCAACTCCGGTCTCAAGTTAGCTAAGTCTTCTTGAGATTAAAACAACTTTGATCTTCAATCAATCGAGCTCCCTGTGCTCATGTCTTCCTAAACTGATCCTAGTCCCAAACATGACTAATAATCTTCCGACGGATATTCATCTCATATCTTCCCTCAATCTGGAAATTGGTTAAAGGGTACATCTCTCCACACCTCTAATACATGTCGTTGTAATTCTTCAACGTCTTCAGAGAGGTGGAAGGTCCCGACAACTAACAACTCTTTGGTGCACTCCTAAACCGATGAGCACATCCCAATACGGACCGCAACGTTCTTAAACTACAACAGACCGCAACGTCCTTAAACTAGCTACAGACCGAAACGTCCTTAAACTAATAACGGACCGAAACGTTCTTAAACTAAAGAAATAGAGCCCAAATACTCTTTAGTTGGGTCTGAACGATCCCAAAATCGTGTTGAGTATATCTTAGTCTTAAATTAGACTAACGTATCATCAACAAACATTAAAGTCGATCTTAATCTCAAACAAGATTAACGATCCTTAAATCAACCCAAACCCAAATCTAAGAATATACGGATTTGGACTAATCCACGCCTTATGGGCGACAACATAAATTAGTCTCCGTATACAATCCACAGGCAACCAAAAATAAAACAAACACACACTACACGAAGTGACCTTCTGCAGCAGGAGAAAGTGGTTATCACTACGCGGTAACGTAATTAACTGCAGGGGCTTGCACCTGCAGGGAAGAGCGTCCCCACAATAAAAAAATCCCTCACAAACGAGGGGGGATCTGACGAAATCTGCTACAACGGCCGCATCCATCCAAACCTCCAATACACGGCGCCATAAATCAACTTGGCATTTTCAGAGAGGTGGACGGATAAATCTAAATAGCATCTGCCCCCAAATTTAGGCAAAATGACATATGCGGTTTTGTTTCCGTTTACAGTGGTAAACAGCGGACAACCAAAGAAAAATTGACTTAGGGACAGAAAATGATCCGGGGCCAACATTCGTCAGTGAGCTACTATCTGAAAAACAGGTAGCTACGTTAAAAGACGTGCGCATGCAATATAAAGATTGCTTCGCGTGGAACTATTTCGAAATTCCAAGTCTAGATCTAAAGGTAGCAGTACATAAATTGGCTATATCACCGGACATAAAGCCAGTCAAACAGGCGCCAAGAAGAATGCAGCTCGAACTTGAGATGAGTATCAACACTGAAGTCAAGAAGTTAATCGACTCCGGCTTCATCCAAGAAGTTCACTATCCCGACTGGATCGCTAATATCGTTCCAGTGATGAAGAAAAATAGGACGGTGCGTATCTGCGTGGACTTTCGGGACCTCAACAAATCTTGCCTAAAGGATAATTTTCCAGTACCTGTTACCGAGCTGATGATTGATAGCACGTCTACCCATGAGGTCTTCTCCTTCATGGATGGATCTTCAAGATATAATCAAATAAAAATGCATCCTGAAGACCAAAAGCATACCGTCTTTCAAACTCCGCTGGGCATATTCTGCTATAAGGTTATGCCATTCGGTTTAAAGAACGCTGGCGCTACCTACCAAAAGGCTATGATAAAGATCATAGATGACCTCATCCATGAGATTGTCGAATGCTACATTGACGACCTTGTGGTAAAGAGAAGATCTCACGAGGAGCATTAAGAACATCTAAAACTAGTGTTCCTACGTCTTCGGAATTATAATCTGAAGATGAATTCTCTAAAATGTTCCTTTGGAGTCTACTCAGGCAAATTCCTAGGATTCATTATACGGCACCGGGGTATCAAAATCGATCCCTTAAAGATCAAGGTGATTATAGAAATGCCCACTCCAAGAACTCTCAAACTGTTGCGATCTCTTCAAAGAAAGCTCGCATATATCCGGCGGTTCATAGCCAACCTCTCTGGAAAATACCGTCCCTACAGTCATCTAATGAAGAAGGGGACCGCGTTCGTATGGGATCAAAAGTTCCAAAATGCACTGAACGAAATCAAGCAATACCTGTAAAATCCGCCGGTATTGACCACTCCGGTTAAGGGAAAACCTTTTATCCTATATACAACAGCCCTTGAAGGTTCTCTAGACGCGCTATGGGCATAAGAGAACGATCAGAAAAAGGAGAGAGCTCTATACTATTTGAGTCGAGTTCTCTTGGGGGCATAAAACAACTACTCCCCCATCGAAAAGCATTGTCTGGCACTGATCTTCGCGATAAAGAAGCTCAGACATTACGCCTTGGCACATGAGGTTCATCTCATACCAAAGGTGGATCCTCTTAAATATCTAATGTCAAGAGCCATACTAACAGGAAGGCTTGCCAAATGGGCCCTCCTCCTGATGGAGTTCTTAGTGACATATCGTCCTTTCAAAGCAGTGAAAGGTCAGGCCATAGATGACTTTCTCGCGGAGCATCCGATACCAGTCGACTCCCGTTATATTGCGAATTGCCAGACGAACATGCGTTCGATGCAATCGAAGAAAAGAAAGAAGAAAATTATTCCCAATGGGAACTCTACTTCGATGGAGTATCCTTCATGAAGCAACGAAAGCGGAACACCCCCATAATCAAAGCCGGGGTGGGCCTTATCTTCATGACCCCGCAAGGAGGGATATTGCATTACGCCATTTCCTTAACGGAGCCAAGGACTAACAATGAAGCTGGATATGAAGCTTTGATAGCGGCATCGAGATCACTATCGACATGGGAATCAAATACCTCCTCATATATGGAGACTCCCAGCTGATCGTTAGCCAAGTAAATGGCAACTATCAGACATGCAAGCCAGAGCTGATAAAGTATGGTGAAGGAGTGCAGCAACTGCTAACACAAATCCCTTCTTACATCCTGGAGAATATACCGCGTGCAGAAAACAGCAAGGAGGATGCGTTAGACAAATTGGCTAAGGAACTGGTCGATGAAGACCTCGATGACATAGGGATCATTATGCAAAGCCGCCGAGTTCTCGCGCCAACAGATATATCTTCAGAAGACTTAATAGAGCCGTCCAAAAGAAGAAAATGACCAAACAGGTAGCCCTTCAAGCAGAGGACGAAGAAAAGGTCAAGGATTGGAGGGAAGTCTTCATAGACTATTTAAAATCCCAACAAACGCCCAAAAATGTGTCATCTAGAAATCAGCTCATGAAACGAGCTCTGTCCTTCGCCTTCGTCAATGATACTCTATATAAGAGATCGTTCGACTGTCTATGGCTAAGATGCTTGAGACCAGAAGAAGCGAAGAGAGTCATCAAGGAAACTCATGACGGACTCTGCGGTTCTCATCAAGCTGGGCCAAAAATGAAGCTGAAGATAAAAAGAATGGGTTAGTATTGGCCCACAATGATTCAGGACTGCCTCGAATATGCGAAGCAGTGTCACTCATGCCAAATTCACGGGGACTTCATCCACCAACATCCAAATCCGCTATACCCAACAGTAGCTAGTTGGCCATTCGAAATGTGGGAAACCGATATAATTGTCCCCATTGAATTGGCATCGTCCAAAGGATATCGGTTCATATTGGCAACGACCGACTACTTTTCTAAGTAGGCAGAAGCAATACCACTAAGGGAGGTGAAGACGGAGAATATCCTCCATTTCTTCAGAACACATGTTATCTATCGGTTCAACACTCCGCGATGAATTATCTCGGATAATGGACCAGCTTATAGAAATCATAAAATCAGCCGCTTCGCACAACAGCATAAAATAGATTGGAGATACTCTTCAGTCTATAACTCTTGGGCCAACGGTCTAACTGAAGCTTTCAACAAGATCTTGACAAAGATTATAAAGACTACTGTGTCCAGAAACAAAAAAGATTGGCACGAAAGGCTGCACGAAGCTCTCTGGAAGTACCGAACAACGTTCAAAACGGCCACGAATACAACACCATACGTGTTGGTATTCGGCACGGAAGCAGTGCTTCCCCTAGAAATAGAACTCCCTTTTCTACTAGTAGCGGTTCAATACGAGCTGACAGATGAAGAAAATGCTCATCTTCGGCTTGAGGATCTCGACGCCCTCGACGAAACTCACCTTATAGCACAGCAAAATCTGGAGGATTATAAGGCAAGGATGACACGGTCATACGAAAGTCTGACCAGACCGAGAACATTCCACCAAGGCGAACTCGTGCTAGTCGTCAAAAGACCCATGATCCCCAATCGTGCAAAACAGGAGAAATTCGAGCCGAACTATGAAGGCCCGTACATCATATACAATGTCTACCAAGGTGGAGCCTACCTGCTCATGGATATGCATGGCGAAAGACCTTTCCGGCCAATAAACGGCCGATTCCTCAAAAAATACGACGCTTGACGGGTCATGACTTAGGTCAATGATAGATGATGACGCTTATGTCTGCTCGCTATCTTCCTGAGTCAGAACTCTAAGAATAGGATACAAAAAAGCTCCATCGCCCTAAAAACGACGACGACGGACCGAGAAGTCCTTAAACTAATTATCCACCCCAAACATGGCGATGATGGACCGAGAAGTCCTTAAAATAATTATTCGCCTCAAACATAGCGATGACGGATCGAGAAGTCCTTAAATTAATTATCCGCCTTAAACATGGCGATGAAGGACTGAGAAGTCCTTAAACTAACAATCCGCCTCAAATATGGCGTTATTGGACCGAGAAGTTCTTATACTAACTATTCACCTCAAACATGGCAATAATGGACCGAAATGTCCCTAAACTAAAATTTCGCCTCAAACATGGCGATAATGGACCGGAACGTCCCTAAACTACCGCGTCGCCCCAAATACGGCGATATGCTCTCTTGAGATCTATACTTGCAATCAAAGTCTTAGTAGCAAAGATTGCAACTCAAGTCTCACTGGCTACACAGCTACTCCAGCGATTAAGCCACCACCAAATCTCACCGGCAAACAGATGAGTCACCTGCGACGAAGCTAAAAAAAGGTATGTCCACAAGCGAAATAGGCACGGATGAAAATCCGAAAGGGCGCCGTGAGTAAAAACAGCGTGTCTACCGGCGAGCTTGTGAAAACCCAGAAGGGCGCAATCTCATAAAAAAAAGGTGCGTCCACAAGCAAAATGGGCACGGATGAAAACCCGAAAGCGCGCCATGAGTAAAAACAGCAAGACTACTGGCGAGCTTGTGAAAACCCGGAAGGGCGCAATCTTGTAAAAGAATAATAATATACTTGCGAGATCCTCACGACTCGTAAGGAGAATTCCCCCTATAAGACCCACACGGCTCATAGAATTCAAAAGCCTTGAGCTACAGGGATCTGAATCTTTTCTTAAGCCGTCATATCCCCCAAGTTGCCCTACAGGCGATCCAATATTGACCCTTGTATACAAAACATGGGCACGAATAAATATTCCCTCACCAAGTTCTACCAATGGCGAGAAATGTCCTCATATGGTGAATGACACTTGTATGTCCTTTCGAATTATAAGGAGAAAACACTCTTGGAAGATCCTTACGACTTACAAGAGAAAATATCACTTAGGAATCCCCACGATTCTTAAGGAGAAAATACATTTATGATATCCTCTCGACTCGTAGGGAGAAATACCTTTATGAGACCATCACGGCTCATAAAGTTAAAAGCCTTGGTCGGCAGGATCCTAATCCTGTCTACTAAGTCATCTTTGTTCAAATCGACAAAGGCAAATGATGATTCGCTCCTGGTGACATTCCAGTTGTAGCAATGCTGATGCCTAAACAGGTGTCAAACTCCAAGTTCTCTCATGGCAAATGATGATTCGCTCCTGATAATATTCCAATTGCAGCGATGTTGATGCCAAGATTGGTATCAGATCTCAAGTTCCTAACTCGTAATAAAACTCAGCGAGTCGCAAAAAAATGCGTATGAAAAGCCGAAATGTTTGGGCAACTCGCAATAAAAAGCAGCGAGTAAAAAATAAAAAAAATACATAGATGAAATGTTTGGATGAATTGCAATAAAAAATATCGAGTAAAAATAAAAAAAATACATAACCGAAATGATTGGGCAATCGCGACTCTCGCGATGTAAAAAGCTGAAAAAATAGAGCATCGCAGAAATGAAAAATAAAATAAAATAAAATGTCATCTGCCCTGCAAGTATGTCCATATTGACTCTTGTATACGATCCGTGGGCATAAATGAAAGAAAGGGACCATATTTTCCCGCCGCGCTTCATCAAAAGGAGAACTAAGTCTTGACGGTATATATACAACCTAAAGACTATCCATGTGTTCCTTCCTTCCTCATTCCAGCAGGGACAGACACGACAATCAAATAAAAGTGAAGTGACGACAAAATCCTAACTTCAGGTCTTACTGGTGACATCTAAAGCCTAGAGATCACCCCGACGTTCTTCTCATTCCAGCCGGATGCAGACGCAACGTCAACAAAAGACCTAAGGGTCAAAACAAAAATAGAACCATGGCGAAATCCTAGCTCCATGTCTTGACGGTATATATACAACCTAGAGACTATCTCAGCATTTCCCCTCATTCAACAGGATGCGGACGCAACTATTAAATGAAAATGGAGCGATGGAATACTCTTAGCTCCGGACTTCAATTGCAATACAAACAGTATAGAGGTCCTACAGATGTCTACCCTACTTCAGCAAAGAATCGATGCGACATCATCAAAGCAAAAAATGAAGTGACGGTATATTCCTAGCTTTGGGTCTTCACGCAACTCATATAAAGCCTAAAGATTGTCGGAGATCATCCTACCCCCAGAAGGGTGCGGTTATGACTCATCGGGGCTCCAAATTGAGCTTAACCTCAAGTAAAAAGTGTCATGGAAAATCCCTAACGCTTGCTCTTCAGACGGTAATATAACTTAAGGAGATTACTTGAAGATGTCATGTTCAGCCCCCGAAGGGATCAGAGACATGACAGTCGCTCGAACAACAGCTTAAATACTGCATATCGAGGAATACACCAGCCAACGTGACGGTACCACGGACTAAAATCCTAGTACCACAAACCTAATGGACCTCTGTTGTAAAGAATGGGGGTTATCTACATACAACGTTAGGACAAGTTTTCCTGTAAACCCAAGGGACGTAAACTAAAGATACTCCGAAATGAGTGAATAAATTATAGACTCTAAAATGAGTAAATAAACTAGAGTCTCCAAAACGAGTGAATAAACTATAAACTCCGAGATGAGTACATAAACTAGAGACTCCGAAATGAGTGAATAAAATAGAGACTCCAAGACGAGTGAATAAACTAATTAGCGCTAGATTGAGACATCAAATACAGAGGAGCGCATGAAAAATAAAGTATATTCTTTATTCATGAATCAAAGTGTTTGAGAAATACAATTTAAATACAAAAAAGGGGATACAATTTTAGCCATTAAGAAGGTGGGGCTTTCAATAAATTGGCAACCCGCTCACTCTCTTCCCATAGCTCCTCCTCACGCACTACTATTGCAGCCAGCATCGCTTCAACTTGGGCCCGTTGTTGCAAGCATGATGAAAGCTTCTCAGCAATTTCTTGCTTAACTGCTTCGCAATCTCGCATTCCCCACTCGGTAGAGTCGAGGTGCTGCCTCAGTGCCATCCCCTTAGAAACGCATTGCTGAAGATTCCTAAAAATAATTTGTAGCTGCGCGGTGTTCGTTTCGACCTGGGTGCGCAATTGTATGGATTCTCCAGAAGCTGTCTCACGATCTTTTTTCTTCAGGGCCAATTTCTGCTCAAAGTATTGAAGGGAAGCGGCACTTTGCTCGATCCATGCTATTAGTTGAGCCTTCGAGTTTAATGCTTCGGGTGTAAGACGCTTGTGCTCGATCTCGTGGAGACATGCCTCAATTCGCCTACAATAGTCAACCCAAGCACCGACGAAGTCTTCGTTATGGAAAGTCACAAGCGTCGCCAGCATAAGGTTGACCTCGTCCGCAAAGTCCGCAGCAGAAGTGAGAGCTTCAACGTTAAGGTCTTCAATAAATTCGCTTAGCATCCGCCTACTAATTTCTGCACCCCTGGAGGACTGACGTTTAGCGAACGGCCCTGCGGGCATAGATATGCGAGACTTAAGAGGAGCTGATGCCAGTGTAGCTGCTGTAGAATAAAGCACACACAAAGAAGGGTCAGATTTCAACCTAAGAACTAAAAAGGACGATGATGAATGAGACCTAGCATACCAGTAGTCGAAAGTGGTAAATCAGGAAGCTTGGGAGGCTCTACTATTCCTTCATGCTCTCTCTCGAGCCGTAAGTGTGGCCAATACGAGGAAAGCTTAGCGATGGAAAGATCACTCGTGAAAAGATGAAATGAGAGATGAAAAATATACTGACCGATGCTCGAAGCAGGAACGAATTCTGATTGGAAGACGAAGTGCGAGCTTAACATTTGGCATGGGCGGTCAAAAAGCACTCCTACAGTATTGCAACAATATATGATAAAGAAATTAATCCAAGAAATAATATCTATACTGAAACAAGGAATTAAAAAAAATTTACCTTCCGTCATTAAACCCGAAAGAACTCGAGGAGGCACAAAAGAGAGAGGTGGAACAGTGACAGTAGTGGCAGCGCCTGACGGTGATTCTTCAATCAGCAAAACGCCGGGGTCTACCACATCTGTATTCAGAATAAAAAAAATATCAGCGAAAATGTTTGGCAAGATTAGTTAATCCAAAAGAAATAACACAAGAAATACCTAACGGGACAGGAACCATAGCGGTGGAGCGCCACTAACCATGACGGCTTCCTCGGTTTCCACCATCACCAGGGAGATAGATTCAACGGCGACACCTTAGTCTTCCGAATCAATAAGGGCCATCGTCATGCTCGCATCCCCTGCCGATGCCGGGGATCCACAGGGGGAAACGGCAGTTGGAGCATCCCCTAATTCGACAGGAAGGCCTGACGCCCTAGACTCTTCAAATGCGGGTACTTCACCCACCACGTTGATACCCAAACTCGATCCTGTCACATCATTCAGGGGCAAATATGTTATAATTCAAGAAAAATACTGTAAGAAGAAACCCGGAAAACTAAACGAGCCATACTAGGTTTCAATAAGGGATCGTGCACTGTTTTACCTTGAAGCAACTGCTCGGCCTCTTCGCGAGCCGCACGCGCAACCTGCCTATGAGCGATGGACAAGGCAGGAGGAATGTCCTCCATGGGAACGTCATAGGGTCGAGCATCACTCGAACCCATGCCTGCGGCCAAGTTAGCCTGATGCTCCCTTGCTGCGTGCTTTTTGCGGTTCCTCTCAGCCTTGGCTGTACGAATGGATCTCCTCAGGACCTCCGGCATGGGGAAATCTTTTTCCAAATTAGACTCGGCCTCCGGATCTGCTGCAACATCCATCACCGGCTGCTTTAGAGACGCCCCCCGTGGCGGCCCTGGGATCTCAACCGTAGCCGGTGGCTTTGAAGGCTCCTCCGCACCACCATCTAAGGATGGTATGGTACTCGGAACAACATGAGTGGTGGTGGTTCCTGTAACAGAAAGAGGAAGGGAGTCAGGGTATGTACTAAATGAATTAAATATGTAAATATGTCGCAAAACATACCGAGACCCATAGAAGCGCGAAGCCTCTCATCTTCCTCAAATATCTTGAGGGACGCCAAGAGAGCCTCTTCAGTGGAGATTCCTGTTAGGAAAAGAGCGTTAACAAAGCATAATAAATTCAAAAAAAATGTGTGTACAGAAGAATGTAAATGGAATATACCGAACGCCGCAAGAGAAGCGAGCGTTGCTTGCTCACGGGCTAGTCTCTCAGAAGCCTCGATAGCGGCTTAAAGATCAGTAGCGGCATTCTCGTCGATAGAGGCTTTGAATAGACCAATGTTGGTGCCGTATTCGGCTAAGCCTTCGCTATAAGGAGCATGCGGCTTCTGACCAAATACAATGTCAGCTGAGAATAAGGATTTCTTCTTCTTCTGCGAGCCGGCCCCAACACCCGATGACAAAAGTTTGTGCTTAACGGGCTTCTTCAGGAGGCGAGTTCCGATCTCCGAGCCGATACCCAACTCAGAGGACGCCACAGCCACCACAGTCACGGGAGCACTTACATCCGGTCTTGGCTTATCCGGAAAGTCTTGCGGAATTACAGCCGTGGCACCCTCTCTTAAAGAAGGACGGACAATTGCTCGTCGCTTCAACGGGACTGCGGGATTACTGGCTGGGACAGAATCCTTATGGCTGAGAAGCATCCGCCTTTCCTATTTGATGATGGCACCCACGGCAAGCTGGTACCAAGCGATAAAAGAATTCGAGGCCTTCGAGATATGGCTCGGCTCACTAATCAAGAAATGAGACCCCGTATTTAGCTGCATGAAATGATGCACCGTGTTGCGAACGCTCTCTTCTGTAGCAACCGGGTCGATGAGGAACGCTTCAAGGGGAACGCCTTGGTTGTAACCGGAATGCTGGGCGAAACGATGCGGGCTGTATCTCATAAATAACACCGAGGCGTCCTGTCTGAATACAAGGAAACCCGGCCTGATGGAATATAAATGAACGATCTTCCGGGCCCTCAACGCAGACGCTCCATCTTTGAAGACATCATGGAGCGGCTGGATTACTTTGGAAGATTCCTAGCTGATGGTCAAGACCCTGTCGACGATGGTCATGCTATCCCCAACCATGCGCGGGCGAAGAAGAAATCTCCGAGCCTCTCGCTGGGTTGGGTCTGGAGAAGAAGCATCGACCAATTGCATGACCTGAGGAAAATTATATCCTTCATAAAATTTGGGCCGTTTATGCACACCAAAAGCACCCAGCACGTGCATCTCGATTCATAAGGTGAAGAAGTGCAATGAGAGATTTACGGGCTTCAAACCCGGCTAAGTGGTGTCGGCCGCTAAACTCAGACCATGATATAGGTGACCCAGTCCTGCGACCCCGATAGCCATGCGTGTCCCCGTGGCGATACAATGAGCCGGATAAAAAACAGATGGTCTCATATAGCGAAGGTGCATTAGAAGCGCAAACCAACTCAACTACAAGCCGATAAACCCTATGAACAGCATCTCCTCATCAATATCCGGAGCGGCAATCTCTGCAAAAAGGACGACAGTGTTAGTTATATGTATGCCCTAGAGGCCATTACTGTATATACAATGTACAGTGTAGTGGATGCTTGGACATATATAGGGAGGACTTTCTTACTCGACATGATAGTATGCTATCTGGTTGCACTTTATCTTAACATGTACTCTGATTGTCTCTATGTTACATATTGATAAAGCCCTTAGGATGAGTACTTGACTACCAGGACTATGATGCAGATCATACTAGTAGGGACAGAGTAGTTGCTAAGTACATCCTTCAAATGTTCCTAGTCGTAGGTGTGTCGAGACAGGGCATCGATATACCAGAGTAGACTAGCGTATAGCTTCTCGACCCATACAGATGAGCGATGGATGATCCCATATCCATTGGCGTTTGACATCAGAGATGGTATACGGGTGCTCAGTGGAGACTAGGTACACTGGACGGACTCGTCGAGAACTCCCAGATGGTATTATACCTCATGTCAGATGGCAGTTCTCTAGTGACACTGGTACAGGTTAGTCTGTAGACCTGAGATCGTCATAGAGTCTTGTGTGATTCCCACTGTGCTTTGATTTCCACTTTACCACGTTCAAGAGAACGTGCAAAATGGTGGCTTTTGGGTATAGTCACGAGTCACATGGAGGCAATGAGCGATAGGAGGGGTTTCGTCTCTCCCGGTATTGGGAGTTGATGTTGCGCTGTGCTTGATTGGCTATAACAGGAAGTCCTTGGACAAGGCTGCTTCAGAGATATACTGGTAAGTGTTATCAGTAGTTTCTCGACCCGTTATGAGCCTCATATCGACACGACTTATTGAGTTACTGGGGTCTGACGTTTACCACCCCTAGACGAGATATGCGACATATCAGACGAAGAGACCGGACTGTACGGTAGTGTTACTGATTGGATTCGCAGGAGTGTGAGCAGGCTTTCTTGTTGATCTTCTGATCGCTCAATACCCGGGTGGCCGTTACGTTTAGCAGACCGCTTGCGGCTTGTGGGTATTTGATATGATCATCACCTACTGCCGGCGTATTGACGAGTCTTTAGAGTCCTACACAGGGGTTTTCTGGCTCAAGCGAAACGGAGTAGGAGCACATATATGATATGTGCGGGACCGAGATTAATGCGATATGTGATACCGCACTATATTCTCGCGATGTGTGACATGAAAGGTTATATGTGATATAGCCAGGTTATCGGATCAAGTGTTGATTCGATAAGATGTTGCATTATGATATTAGTCGGTTATATATGATATAGCCGGATTATTAAATCAAGTGTTGATTTAATAACTTAATGTATAATTATATATTTGATATATTACATTACATTAACTAGTATTAGCTCACTTATGATTTCTTTTCTCACATTGGGTACATTGATGTATATGTGATATATATTAAATGTATCAAATTAGGTTACAAATGCAACTATGGTTAATGAGGGTTAAACCATGCTAGGGTTAAGGTTAGGGTTTAAATTTATCATTAAGTAATTCAAAATTGAGGAATTAGTCATGGTTGATATTTGTTGAAATCTTGTAGAAGCTTCAAGGCATCTTTAACTTTGTTCTCTCTCTTTATCTTGCTTAAGATATTTTTGACCTAACCTTTAACCATAGCACCTGGTTAACTCTCTACAAGGGTTAAGCATGACATGTTTAACCTTTGGTTTCATTATTAACCTCACCAATAATTCATTTGGATGAGTTAGTTCTTCTTCTCTTCCTCCTCCTCAAAAGCTTTCTAACTCTAATGGAGGTATGAGATAAAATGTGATAAAATCATTTCTAATGTGAGCAAACTTCCTAGTTCATCATCCTATACTACTTGCTATTTAGTAGAGGGTGTTCTCTTCACAAAGTTCTTGACCTAGTGAAGAAATGGCTTGGGTTAGTGTCTCCCCGACGTAGATCATCTTCGGCCTCAAAGTCTTCGAAGCAAGCGTGTTCGTTTCTTCATGGGAGCCTCTCTAGAGTCCGGAGTTCACGGTCGCAGCGAAGGGGACTACTACACGGAGCTATTTAAGTGAAGGACCGGTCTACAAAGGTTGTATTCCTTGCTCTCTTTACTTATTGCAAAGTGTTTGCATTTGATTCCGTATTATTTCTAGTAAACGATCTATGTTTAGGGTTATCTAGAACGGCAAAATTTTAATTTAGCATGGACGATGCCTCCCGTAACCCTACTGCCGTCATAGACAACCCTTCAGTGGTATCAGAACTATGGTAGAAATTAATATGGATTTTGCTAGAATTACGAAACCGAAACGACTCCGAAACTTGAAACGGAAAACCCCAGTTTCTGTCGATTTTAAATAGTGTTCAAAAATTATTTTAGCAAGTGCAGAATATTGTATGAGATACCACATGAACACACAAGAAAACCCAACCTCAGAGCTCGGACCATGGCCGGCGACATTGCTAGGGATTCCGGTGACGCCGGATGTTTGATGGAGAATGGGGTTGAGTTTTGTAGTGTGTTCCAGGCACTGGGTTTTGGTGTTTCAGGTGTTGTTTATTTTTGCTAATTTTGCATGTGATGTAATCTTACACTATAAGCAATTCGGAGTGTTTCGTATTCATAGTTTTAACATTGTTTCGGGTTATTCGCATGTTGTCTAGGTGAAGTTAAAAAGTTCGATCGAATGTCAAAAACCCATTTTTCCAAGTTTAACGTATTCGGAAAAACATACAAGTGACTCTGTGGACCCTCTAGAAGAACGTAAACTTTAACTCGATTATGTGGCCGTCAAAACCGCCACTTGAACCCTAGGGTTTGTGGTAGTTTAGTGTTGTCACATGTGAGGCATTGGTTTGACCCTTCTACGGCTGGTTCATAGGTATTGTGGCATCTTCTGGGTATTATTAAAAATGTGCTCAAGTGTTGAGCTGTCGGGGAATTGTGGGACTTTGATGAATCGATCGAAGAGTTTAACGTTGTCCCGATATTATGTGATGGGATACAATATTTGGAATCCATAAGTATTTATGAGATAACTAATTTGAATGTTATAAATCTAGCAGTTTTGTCACAATTGATCGGTTGCCACGGGATTTTGATGAGATCAAAAGTCCGTCACATTCACGTAGCGTACGTGGATACTCGCCGGGTAAACTTAATAGACAGCCACACCCCATAGCCCCGACCAAGTGACTGTAGGAGAACCCCGTCACCAAAAGCATCCGTTCGGGTGCTCGCGGCAGCGATATTCCTCCTTAGTGCACTTCGTCGACGGTATCGGGGGTTCCGACGAGTATTCGATCAGGATGTCGGGAATCTGGTTGAATTGCCCGACTTGTTATTGAAAAGTGTTTTCAGTATTGAGACTAAAATACGGGGTTTATAATTGTTAGGCATGCGATGTCTAAGGAATTCAATTAGTTAGGCATGCGATGTCTAAGCTGGTTGCAGATTCAAATTATTATAGTTTTTCACTTTCTTTTCTGCAACCGTAAGTGTAATATGTGGTGTATCGCCGGTTTCGGTGCTATATGTCAACGACAACTGGGATACGCATATTTACTTACGTTGATAACATGTGATGTTATGTGTTGCTGGGATATGTTATATTAGATCGTCGTGTTTGAATAGCCGGGGGGTTTATGTAAGATAAGAGTTTTTCATTTTCATTCATGTAAAATTCATTATATGTAATATTCTTTTATTGGGTCACTTCCGGGTTGAGGATGATGTCACCATTGTATATTATTTACTTTTCCGCATTAGGATAGACCCAAGGTGGGGAGCACAAGTAACCGGGTTCTAGGGTCCAGTGGGAGACCATCTCGAGAAGTTAAGACCGGATCTCCTAACTCTAGAATTGGTAGGGTTGCTTGCCGCTCTCGTAGGGGTCTAGGGATGTGGGTTTGGCTATTCATCAAGACCGTGGAATCCGTGTTTTATACAGGCTTAAGATAAAACCCGGAAATCCTGGTATATCCAATATTTCATATGTTATGTTCTGCTGCGATATCTGTGATGTGATCATTTGATATATTGAGATAGATATTGTATATAGTATATATGATATATTATATAGACGTTGCTTATGTTTTACGCCAGCGCTAACCCTGCCCCGCTCTGCCGTTAGTTACCTAACCTAACGGTGCACGAGGGGATATCGAGGCGAATGCGGGTGGTATAAGCGTACGTTGTATTTATCTGTGATGATTAGGTAACTTAAATGATGGGATTTCATTAATGAGATTAATGAAAGAAAATAAACCTAAATATGTTGTAGAAACTTGTCTCGATAACTGGTAGCTCTAGTTTTTGCTTTGTATAGTGGTATTCCTTGTAGAATATCCAGCACCTTATTCGATAAGGAAAGAGCCGAGATCCTTTCACCGGGAGTGACCTCTTTAGCGAAACTAGCAGATGCTACAAACTCGGTTTGTCTTTTGATTGCTTTTATAGTTTTTGCTTTGCATAGTGGTATTTGTGAAATATCCTGCATCTTATTCGATAAGGAAAGAGCCGAGATCCCTTCACCGGGAGTGACCTCTTTAGCAAAACTAGTAAAAGCCTCAAAAGCACTCCTTTTCAAAATCACTCGATTCTACAACGATATCAAGTTCATTACGCAAAGGGTTTTCTTAAAAACCTGTCATAGCCTTCCATCATTTCAGATAAGTCCTACTTAGTATTCGTGCTATATTTGTTGGTCTTCATCAAGCCGTAGTGTGCGGTAGCTGACTAGTATTTATCTGCTTATGCATATGATGCAGATTAGATTAGGGTAGTCGTACGACCTTGTTGACCTCCGTCAAGGGTCGTGCGGGTGGGTTTGATTCAATCAAGAAATGACCGGTTGAACTTGACTAGTAGCCTATGGTTTGTTGACCTCCGTCAAGGTCATAGGGTGCTAGGGGAAAAATTATCGGAAATTTCAAGTGTTGAAATTTCCAATGAGATTGCATACCTTCTATGAGATAGTTGGATCCCGATACCTACTGCGAGTAATTGTTACTCCTGGGAGAGTTTTACACATCACAATTCGCCGATCAAGTAGGTGTCTAGAAAGGTGTTAACGGGGTTATGCCTCTGGAAAAACGAGGTTTATTTTAATTAGGTCCGTGTGAAAGCACGGGGAACCTCCCTCAAAGTACCAACACTGGCCTGGCTGAAAGATTGGCGAAGTTGTAGGGTGTAATTAATCCCTGCTAGTCTTTCCTTTTAGGGTTTGAAGGAAGATTTGACTAAAACAGTGGGAGCCATCCTGACTAGATAAATTAATAACCAATCTAATCTTGCAAGAGCATATGCTGAGTGTTTTCTTCTCTCTCTCTCTCCAGGTAGCGACCATGTCACGCCTTAATCAAGATAATAATACGGATATATTGACCGAACCCGCTTGTTATACTGAGCTGGGGAACGTTGGTCCCGCTCCAACTTATAACTGTTATAAGACCGAGCAGGAAATAGGGGATTACCAGGATTCCCGTGCTGCCCAAACGAAGAAAGTGCATGATGATGCATCTTCTTCGGGTGTGTTCATTACAGAGAATGGTTTCTCATTATCCTTTACGTCCTGGGTATGAGATACCGGATCAGGATCCCAGATATGTAATCTGTTACATGGGCTACAGATAGGTAGAGAACTGAGAACGGGTGATAAGTTTCAAGAGTTGGAAACGGTGCAATTGTTGCAAGCCAAGCAGTTGGCAATTATCACCCTGTATTACCAAATACATTGATTCTGAACGAATGTTATTAGATACCGAACCTGATATACAATATCATATCAGTTTCTTTATTTAGTAAAGAAGGATATAATTTTGTATTGTTGGATAATGTTTTGAACATTTCTTATATCAAAAGTTGATCGGTTCAGGCACGTTATCTAAAAGCATATACGTTCTAAATCAAACTACAGTTCTTAACGTATAAAACACACACAAGAGGAAGAGTTCAGAAATGAACGAATCCTTCTTGAGGCATTGTAGACTAGGTCATATCAATATGACCCGACTAGCTGAAGTTATATAAAGATGCATATTTAAATCAGCTTGAATTTGCATCTTGTGAAACTTGCCAGTCATGTCACAAAGATAAGATGATCATAGCTCCGTTTATTGGAAACAGAGAAAGAGTTAGTGAACTCTTAGGATTGATACATGCTGATGTATGAAGGTCCCATGTCTACACATGTCAGAACTGGTTCTTTGTACTTCATTACATTCACTAATGATCTCTCAAGATTCGCACATGTGTTCATGTTGGAACACAAGTCTGAACCTTTTGAGATATTCACAGAATATAAGTTAGAAGTAGAGAACCAAAATGGGTATAAGTATTATGTCCTATGATGAGATCAGGGAGGAGAATACTTGAGCACGGAATTCCTGGACTATTCGAAAGGAGAATGAGATTCTCTCTCAGCATTACTCCTCCGAATACACCATAGTTCGTTGGTGTATCGGGATGGAGCAATCGCCCCCTATGTGATATGGTGTGCTCTATGATGAGTACTACTGAGTTGCCTATTTCCTTTTGGGGTTATGCACTTGAGAAGCTGCATACCTATTGAATAGGGTTCCAATCAAATAAGGTGCCTACCACTCCATATGTGATATGGTATGGGAAGAGCCCATCTCTTAAGAATGTTAAGATTTGGGGTTGTCCGGCCTATATCTAAAAGCAAAATCCGGACAAGCTCGAGGCAAGATCAGATCTGTGGAAGTTTGTTGGATATCCCAAGCATTCACAAGGGAGTATCTTCTACCAAACTGAGGAGCAAAAGGTGTTTTGTTTCTCAGCATGCCACCTTTTTAAAAAGGGAATTTCTTGTGAAGAAATTAGTGGTCATGAGGTAGAACTGGAAGGAGTTCCAGCTATACAAACTGCAGCTGATAATTTGGTAAAATCGGAGGATTCAATAGTACCCAACGAACCTCAGCCTTTCCGCCGATCTAGTAGGGTTCCTCACCCACCTGAGAGATATTTTGGTTTCTCTATGACAGAGGGAGCGAGGATTGCATCATGAGATGATGACCCAACTAGATTCGAGCAAGCCATCTGGAGTGGGGACTCTGTAAGAATGGCTGGATGCTAAGCGATCTGAGATGGAATCCATATACACCAACAAAGTATGAACTTTGGTTGCTTTATCTGAAGGGTTAAATCCCCATCAGGAGCAAGTATATCTTGAGAAGATTACTTGGTGTACATGGAAGAGTTGAGACTTTCAAAGCTAAGACTTGATGCAAAAGGTTCTCGTCATAGACCAGGTATGGATAATGATGAAGCCTTTTCTAGTCTCTATGCTTAAGTCCATCCGGATCTTACTTGCCACTGCTATATACCATGACTGGGATATCTGGTGGTTGGGTGTCATGACTGCATTTCTAAATAGTGATTTAGAAGGGAGCGTCTATAAGTACACAGCCAGAGGGCTTCGTAGACAGTAGGAGCAGAGGAAACGTGTGCAAGTTGCTTTATGAGATAAAGCAGGTATCGCGGAGTTGGAACATCTGTTTTGATGTGGTAGTCAAAGAGTTTGACTTCATCAAAATGGTAGATGAACCTTGTATATACAAAAAGGTAGTAGGGCGTATGGTGATGATCATCATATTGTACGTGGATGACATACTCTTGATAGGGAAGGAATTTCCTATACTACGCTCGGTCAATCTCCTCTTATCACAAGGATTCTCTATATAGGATCAAGGTGATACCTCCTAAATCCAGGGTTTTGGATCTATGAGATAGATCTAAATGGTTGTTATGATTCTCACTAGGTGTAGTGAGATGGTATCAATCGATCCTGGGGAGAATCACTGGATAGTTTCCAGGGTGGTAAGGACGAATGAAAGACAGTCACAGGCATTGTCTTTACCCTCAGTGGAGGGACGGTATGTTGGAAGAGTTCCAAGCTAGATACCGTGGCATACTAGATGATAAAGGCTGGATACATTGTTACCAAGGATGCTACCAAAGAGGTAATCTGGATGTATATTAGTTCATGAGATGAACTCCGTTCCTACCATTGTATGACAATGGAGTTGAAGCTTTGGCCCAGGAACCCCCGTCCCATCAGTGATCCAGACATATTCTTAGGCAGTATCACCTGATCATGGAGATGGTTGATCTCCAGGGAAATTGAGGTTAGGAGAGTAGACACGGAGGACAACGCGTGGATCCACTCACAAAGACCTATTTCCCAGTAGAGACTTTTATGGAATGGTTGAGTATGAGATACTTCAACCACTGCTGATTGTTGAGTATGGGATACTACAACAGATAGCCCTAGTGCAAGTGGGAGATTGTTAGTTATATGTATGCCCTAGAGGCCATTACTGTACATACGATGTATATTGTAGTGGATGCTTGGACATATATAGGGAGGACTTTCTTGCTCGACATGATAGTATGCTATCTGGTTGCATTTTATCTTAACATGTACTCTGATTATCTCTATATTACATGTTGATAAAGCCCTTAGGATGAGTACTTGACTACCAGGACTATGATGCAAATCATACTAGTGGGGACAGAGTAGTCGCTAAATATATCCTTCAAATGTTCCTAGTCGTAGGTGTGTCGAGACAGGGCATCGATATACCAGAGTAGACTAGCGTATAGCTTCTCGACCCATACAGATGGGCGATGGATGATCCTATATCCATTGGTGTTTGACATCAGAGACAATATACGGGTGCTCAGTGGAGACTGGGTACACCGGACGGACTCGCCGAGAACTCCCAGATGGTATTATACCTCACGTCAGATGGCAGTTCTCTGGTGACACTGGTACAGATTAGTCTATAGACCCGAGATCGTCATAGAGACTTGTGTGATTCCCACTGTGTTTTGATTTCCACCTTACCACGTTCAAGAGAACGTGCAAAACGGTGGCTTTTGGGTACAATCCCGAGTCACATGGAGGCAATGAGCGATAAGAGGGGTTTCGTCTCTCCCGGTATTGGGAGTTGATGTTGCGCTGTGCTCGATTGGCTATAACAGGAAGTCCTTGGCCAAAGCTGCTTCAGAGATATACCGGTAAGTGTTATCAGTAGTTTCTCGACCCGTTATGAGCCTCATATCGACATGACTTATCGAGTTACTGGAGTCTGACGTTTACCACCCCTAGACGAGATATGCGACATATCAGAAAAAGAGACCGGACTGTACGGTAGTGTTACTGATTGGATTCGCAGGAGTGTGAGCAGGCATGCTTGTTGATCTTCTGATCACTCAATACCCGGGTGGCCGTTACGTTTAGCAGACCGCTTGCGGCTTGTGGGTGTTTGTATGATCATCACCTACTGCCGGCGTATTGACGAGTCTTTAGAGTCCTACACAGGAGTTTCCTGGCTCAAGCGAAACGGAGTAGGAGCACATATGTGATATTTGCGGGACAGAGATTAATGCGATATGTGATACCGCACTATATTCTCGCAATGTGTGACATGAAAGGTTATATGTTATATAGCCGGGTTATCGGATCAAGTGTTGATTCGATAAGATGTTGCATTATGATATTAGTCGATTATATGTGATATAGCCGGATTATTAAATCAAATGTTGATTTAATAATTTAATGTATAATTATATATTGATATATTACATTACATTAACTAGTATTAGCTCACTTATGATTTCTTTTCTCACATTGGGTACATTGATGTATATGTGATATATGTTAAATATATCAAATTAGGTTACAAATGCAACTAGGGTTAATGAGGGTTAAACCATGCTAGGGTTAAGATTAGGGTTTAAATTTATCATTAAGTAATTCAAAATTGAGGAATTACTCATGGTTGATATTTGTTGAAAGCTTGTAGAAGCTTCAAGGCATCTTTGACTTTGTTCTCTCTCTTTGTCTTGCTTAAAATATTTTTGACCTAACCTTTAACAATAGCACATGGTTAACTCTCTACAAGGGTTATGCATGACATGCTTAACCCTTGGTTGCATTATTAACCTCACCAATAATTCATTTGGATGAGTTAGTTCTTCTTCTTCTTCCTCCTCCTCAAAAGCTTTCTAGCTCTAATGGAGGTATGAGATAAAATGTGAGAAAATCATTTCTAATGTGAGCAAACTTCCTACTTCATCATCCTTTACTATTTGCCATTTAGTAGAGGGTGTTCTCTTCACAAAGTTCTTGACCTAGTGAAGAAATGGCTTGGGTTAGTGTCTCCCCGACGTAGATCATCTTCGGCCTCGAAGTCTTCGAAGCAAGCGTGTTCGTTTCTTCATGGGAGCCTCTCTAGAGTCCGGAGTTCACGGTCGCAGCGAAGGGGACTACTATACGGAGCTATTTAAGTGAAGGACTGGTCTACAAAGGTTGTATTCCTTGCTCACTTTACTTATTGCAAAGTGTTTGCATTTGATTCCGTATTATTCGATCTATGTTTAGGGTTACCTAGAACGGCAAAATTTTAATTTGGCATGGACGATGCCTCCTACAACCTTGCTGCCGTTGTAGATAACCCTTCAGACAAGAGTATCCGGAATAAAGAATTTCTTTAAATCTGCCTCCGTATTCGGCAGTTTGTCCAAACCAAATCCGAGCAGATCATCGAGCTTGGCAAACTTCGCAGCTTTCTTCGATAGAGCCTTCGGACGAAGAAAGCGGCCAACAAAGTCCGTAAAGCTAACTCCATGCCCCCCAGACTCTAAGAATAAGCTCTCATATATGTTCAACACTTTTATCAAGCTCGGAAACTTGTGTCGAACAACATTTTCTGGGGTAAGACCCATAACAACTGATTCAGTAGCGAAGATGTACTCGTCGGGAGAAAGTATCTCCTCGTAATGTTCTCCTCTGATGGGTAACCCGGATATCTCCGAGAATTCCTCCAGTGAGATTGATACCTCCGGATTCAATAAGAGAAATGTGTGGGTCGGGATATTCGATTGCTCCAAGAAGTATTTAACCCACCGCACATAAGGAGCGTGGTAATAAAAAAGGGATGCGTGGATTGCTGGATATAACCCAGTCTTTAGTAGCAATGACTTCTTGGCTGACAAAATGTAATGAGCCCACTGCAGATAACCAGCCGGATGACAGAGGTTCACTCCTATCGTATAGACCTGGACTCAAGGACGCGCTTCTCCTTGGCATATGCGATTCCCCAGAATGTCTAGGGCCATCGGCGGTTGCACTGGTATCGACGCCATAGAAGGTTGGAGACGACCTTTCGAGGTCCAGTTGACCTCTTCCACCGCATAAGCGACCTGCAGAAGGTCAGCGTAATGGATTGACGGGATCGGCTCTGACGGCACCATACAAGTGAAGCTGCGCCGACCCGGATAATGTAACTGTACCATGATCTCCACAGATGAAGAGACTTCTGCTCTGAGTCGTAGTCTCGAATTAGCGCAAAGACCTCCCGATCCATAGGCGCATCAACAAAAGCGCTTTCCGAACGGACATAAGGAAAGAAGGGATCAGAGGCCATTGTACCTGAAAGAAGGAAAAAAAACCCGTAGAGAGTTAGTTCTCGGTATAATGTAATTAACTACAAATATGGGCCTTAGCATCTGTACTCCACTATGGCATATTAAAGTTGCAATAAAAAGGGAGGAACAATGGGCCCCACAAAATCAGGGTGGCGCCTCATCAATGATGAGACATGTACACATTGTGAGAATCCAAAAGGATTCTCATTAAATGAGAAATCTTATTAAGCAGTGGGGTCTAAAACTCCCAATGTTCTTGAAGAACGTGTTCTATAACAAATCCAAATCTGTAAGAAAAATCTACAACAAAAACCCTAAAAAGAAAATATGGAAGAGAAATAAAATTCCTACAAATTTTCAAAAAATGCTTAGCTCTGTCATATAATCCGGAATCAAATTCCTCTAATGAGGGGATTAAATCCCAGAAATCCCCATGGGAAAGATACTGGAATTAAATTCCAGAGAACTCTCGAAGATTAGAGTTAATAATAGGGAAAAACCCTAAGATCTCTAAGACCCACAATCTACCTAAATAAAGTTTTTTTAAATCTCTAAGAGATCATTTCAAGAAAAAGAGCAAAGCTCTGTTAATGGGTTAAAAATCCAAAACAAAAAGAGTCCCTTTTAAAGAGTTAAAAAATTGGTCATAATCCTTACCAAGTTTATTAAACAGAGTTAAACTCTGAGAGTTTCTTTGGGCAGAGATCTAAGGTCTGAGAAGAGAATTAAATTCTCAAGAAAGAAGAAGGAAGATGACGAAATGGCAGTCATCTCAAGGGCCAAAGGCCCTATTTATAAGATGTGAATGGACGGTTCAACTCCCTACAAGATCTAACGGTGGAAAAAGTGACACCGTTGCACTCACGTATGAGCCACGTGGGAACAACGATGAGGGAATTTGTTCCCCCAAAATTCAAACAATATAAAGAGAGCTAAGCTCTGTTAGATTTTTTTGAGGCAGCACCTCATGAGCCCCTCACGGGGGCACCAGAGCCACTCCCTTAGAATTAAATTCTATGGTGGCGCCGCATGTGCTCCTCATGCTGGCACCAATGTGCAATGCACAGAAGCACTTTCTGAGTAAAAATTAAATTCTTATATGGCGCCGCACGTGCTCATCACGCGAGCGCCAATGTGCAAAGCACAGGAATACCCATCATAAGAATTAAATTCTTAAGCGGCACCTACATGCACAGCACGTGAGCATCGGCACCTAAGTAGAATTAAATTCTACGTTTCCATAACAAAAAGTTGAGGTACTCTCTATTAAACAGAACCGTTGGATCAAAAATCCAACAGAGATGATAAATTATCAAAATATAGAATCAAATTCTATTAAGAGAAAATATCTTCCAAATCTTTCTAAATAAGAATGATACTCTCGGTTGGATCAATGATCCAATAATATAATAAAATTCTATTTTGGGAATATATTCCTTCAATTTTTCTAAACAAAAAAAAGAAAGAAGATTTCTCTCTGTAAAACAGAGAACCCTTGGATTAAAAATCCACTGATGATTAAAAAATAACAACTTGATAGAATAAATTCTGTATATGTGAAAATATTTTCCTAATCTTGTTAAAAACAAGAATAACATATTCTGTAAAACAGAAGACCTTGGATCAAAGATTCAACCGTGGGTAAAATTTCCCAAATCAATTTTGAGTCCAATTAAATCAATTGGAATCTCTCAATGAGAGATTTTCTCAAAACCAATTAACAAACTCGTCTCTGCTATATAAAGGACACGAGACTTCAAGTTTCAGACACCACAGACAACAGAGAGACTATAGAAGGAACCCCCTATAAGTTTCTGCAAAAATACAGTGAGCTCTCAAAAAGAACATAGAATTCAATTCTTAAAGAAGAAGATCTTCCTTCTTAAAACCCTAGGTCAAGAAAATAGATCAAAATATCTCATTTACATATCATATCACATCTAAGGGTTTAACCTTTTTAAAAGAATTTAGTTCTTTCTCTGGATCTAAGATCTACAAGACAAGTCTTCCATAAGTTGAGAATTTAATTCTCATCGGGAAGATCTTGTTCTTAAGAATCAAACATTCAAGGAAGAATAAATTTAAAGAGAAAGAAAATGGAGTCCATAATACTCCAGGAACTCAGTTCCTTCAAATCAAGAACTTAGTTCTTTAAAAAAAACTCAACCCGAGATCCTAAAAAAAATAGTGATTTTGGCGAGCGTTAATGGTCAAAATACCATTGACAGAGGTTTAACCTCTCTGAAAACATCAACAGAGATTAAATCTCCAAATAAAAAAAAGACTAACGCCTCACGTGCTTCCCACGTGAACGCCCTTTTAACAGCGCCTAGTGCCTCACGTGAAAAACACGCGGGCGCGCAAAACAGAAGACCAGCGCCTCACGTGAAACACACGTAGGTGCTTAATAAAAGTGCTCAGCACTCCATATACAGCTTAAGACAGCTAAGTGCTTAGCACTATTTGGGCAACGCCCAGTGCCGTACGTGCTCCTCACCTAGGTGCCATATAAAAAGTGCTTAGCACTTCATATATAGCCAAAATGGCTGAGTGCTTAGCACTAATTGGGCAGCGCCCAGCGCCGCACGTGCATCTCACTTAGACGCCATAGGAAATACTTAGCACTTCACATTTAGTCAAAAGGACTAAAGTATTCAACATTCATTGGGCAGCGCCCATGACTGAATACTTCACATGACATATATGTGAGAATCAGAGCTCAAATAAGTGCTTCGCACTTTTACATAAAAAGAAAATGGCTGAACAAACAGAGCCTAAATAAGTGCTTAGCACTTTTGAATTAAAAAGAAAAAGAATAGGCAGACTAAGCCCAAATTGGCTAAATCTCTGAAGTTTTTTTGCAGCTGAGCCCAAATGATCTTTTGATGAATCTTAAGCAAAAATGATTCTAGAATGTTGTTAAGTTGATCTTAGTCTCAAATAAGACTAACGCATCCTTAGAAAGAACAAACTGAGCCCAAATGCTTACCTATAGATTTAAGTTGATTTTAATCTCAAACTAGATTAACGGTCCTTAAAGAAAACAAAAATATTTCTGAACTGAAGGAATATAAAACCTAAGTTCAAAACCACGTCAAGCAGATCCTTGACCCAAACCCAAATCTAAAATATACGGATTTGGGCTGATCCGAGCCCTGTGGGCGACGACATAAACTAGTCTCCGAATACAATCCACGGGCAACCTTCACAAACAAAACATACATGACACGAAGTGAACTGTCGGAGTCGGAGAAAATGGTTATCATAATGTGATAACGTAATTAACTGAAGGGGATTGCGCCTGCAGAGAAGAGCATCCCCACAATCAAAAATCTCTCATAAATTGAGGGGGAATCTGATATAGTCTACTACAACAGTCGCATCTGTCTAAACCTCCGATATATGGTGCCATAAATCAACTTGGTATTTTCGGAGAGGTGGATGGAGAAGTCCAAATAGCATCTGCCCCCAAATTCAGGTCAGACATCCCAACGTCTCCGTCCCTGTCTTTCGGCGGTAAACAGCCGGCTTCTGCACTACAACTTCTTGCTGCAAATTACCCTTCGCTTTCACTGATAGACTCTGTTGCTCCCTGACTGCCTTGAGAACTTGGGAGAAGGTGGTCAATCCCAGAAATATGATGTGTCTCTGAATCTCCACGTCCAAGCTACGCATAAACCGCTGTGCCCTATCTGCCTCATTGGCAACTAAGGGCCCTGCAAATTGACTAAGCTGGGTCCACTCAGCCACGTGTGTATCAACGGATCCGCCATTCTGCTTCAACCTAATGTACTTCTCTTCCATTTCCTCCCGAGCAGACTGCGGAAAGAACTTCTCCAAGAAATTTCATAAAAAGGTTGTCGAACTAATCGGTTTGGTCAGATGGGTATCCTCTATGAGCGACCACTCGCGAGCATAATCTACCAATTGGATGCGTACTACATCCATCCTTTTTTCATCTGGAATCTGTGTGGTAACGAGCAAATTCTCTGTATCAACTAGCCACTGCTCCGCTGGCAATGGCTCCTCTAATCCAGTAAATGTGGACGGACCGAGCTTTCTAAAGTCCGCCACGATGCCCTCACGCTGTGTTGGCCTGAGTGCTACTGCAATTACGGACTGCTGGACCGTCCGCAGACTCTCCTGGAAGGCTTTGGCCTACCATTGATTAAGCTCAGTTTGTCGCTTCTGGTTTTCTAGCATACCACGTACAACTCCAAGCAATGCGGTGTTATCTACACGCCTCTGGTATGACCGCAAATCTTTATCCCCCATGGTTCTGAAGGCAAGACACTGAAGAGGATTAGTAACGGTAAACAGGATTCAATAAACAAGATAGCTATAGATTCAAGACTGGCAAGACAGTATTGTGGCAGGACATGTTCCTAATTCCTGGTTTCCTGGTTCGTATATTGGTTTTAATACCCGACTGCAAAAGAACCAAACCCAACTAACCCTAAATCCTATGTCTCTGATACCAAACAAACCCTGGCACGTCCTACTTCCCAAGACACGTAACTACGGCACGTGACAGAGCCAACCATGCTACCTATAGCTAGGAATCATCCCTCCACAGTCATATTACGACTGTCAATCAGATATCAAGAACAATAAAATATATAATCTAGCTAACACATGTCCATCTGCCACAATAAATAAAATCAAGAAAATGCATAAAGCGGAAACGAATCAAGATCCAATAAACAATAGTGTCAGAATCACGTCCCAATATGGGCTCACATCAATAGAAATAAAACTACGGACAAAAAGAAACTGATCGTCTCTAACATAAATAGCTAGCTCCTTATGGTTCGGCTTGATTGCTAAATTACTCCTGATCTGCCTGCGATAAAGGTAGAGGAACTGGGCCATGCAAAACCTAGACGTCAGTGCTTTATAATATCAAAACAATAGTAATAATCAGGATATGATGCCATTATTAAACATGCGTACGAATAATAAACACAGGTATAAATAGTGAGCTATATGTATATGATGTGCACCCTAAAATCTGTGCTTCTAGGTTATCTATTTTACAATTCTTTGAAATCAATTAATGTAATTCTCATCGTATCTCAACAGTATATTTCCTGTTCAAACCCCCACGGGATCACGACACAATAATTTATTCTGTAATGCCCGGAATCATGGCAAACAATGATTTATTCCGTAACGCCCGGAATCACGGCAAACAATGATTATTCCGTAATGCCCGGAAACACGATCGTTCACCGCCGAAAACAGAAACGAACTGGGATAAATCGTCTTGCCTGAGTTTAGGGGCATATTCTATTTGGATTTATTCATTCTCCTCTCCGAAGATACCAAGTTGATTTATGGCACCACATATCGGAGGCTTAGATAGATGCAGCCGTTGTAGCAGACTTCATCAGATTACCTTCATTTTATGAGGGGTTTTTGATTATGGGGACGCTCTTCTCTGCAGACGCAAGCCCCTGCAGTTAATTACGTTACCGCATTGCGTTAACCACTTTCTCCTGCTCCGGCAGTTCACTTCGTGTCATGTGTATGTTTTGTTTGTTTTAGTTGCCCGTGGATTGTATACGGAAACTAGTTTATGTCGTTGTTCGTAGGGCGCGGATCAGTCCAAATCCGTATATTTTAGATTTGGGTTTGGTTTATTTAAGGACCGTTAATCTGGTTTGAGATTAAGATCGACTTAAACATATGAGCATTTGGACCGATTATTTTAGTTTAAAGACGTCACATTCCATTATCGCCATGTTGAAGACGAATATTAGTTTTGGGACATTTTAGTCTGACATTCCCTTTTTGGGAATGAATGTTAGTTTAAGGACATTTCGGTCCGACATTCATCTTGCGCACACGTCTATTTGTTACATGGCGGAGTGAACGATGGTGATATGGAATGCGCCCAATTTTAGACGCGATCCGATTTGAGGTGTGCATGTCAATTTGGAAGTGCATCAATATATAATGAAAGGAGCTGTTGGTTGTCGGGACCCGCTAGAAGACGTTTAGAAATTACAACGACAAATATCAGAGGTGTTGAAAAATGTACCCTTGAACCAAATCTCGTATTTGAGAGAAAAAGAGGTTGTGGTAAACCTGAGAATCGTTAGTCATATTTGAGACTAAGATTTCCTTAGGAGATATGAGATGAATATCATTTCGGATATCATCAATGAGAGGTCATTAGTCTTGTTTGAGACAAAGATCGGTTTGGAAGTCATGAGCAATATGGGCTCGGTTGATTTAAAATAAATCAAAGAGATTTAACCTCAGGAACATAGCCAATTTGGGCTGAGATTGGGTCTTTATATTACTTAACAGTGTTAAACACTAATATATGCAGTGCTCACGTGTATTTCACGTGGGGGCACCGGAATAGTGCCGAGCACTAATCTTTTCTGGCGCTTATGTGTTTTTCACGTGAGGCGCTACTATAGTCCTAAGCACTAATTTTCTCTTGCACTCACGTGTGAAACATGTGAGGCGCTTAGATATGGGCGCTGCCCAATCACTGCTAAGCAATTATTCATTTTGACCGAACACAGAGTGCTAAGCACTTTGTATGGCACTCACGTGGAAAGCACGTGAGTGATGAGTATTGATTTCGGGTTCTATTTGTTCACCCCCTTTTTTCAGAAGTGCCAAGCACTTGGCTAGAGCTCTGGTGCCCACGTGTGAAGCACATGAGACGCCAGATTTCAGGTTTCCAGGAGTGTTTCACGTGAATTTCATGTGACTGCTTTATTTTTGGGGTGCTGGGCTGCTTTATTTGGTGGCTGTTCATTCAACACAAATATGTTTTTCTTTGTTTTTTGGACGCTCATGTGGAAATCACGTGAGGCGCTTTAACTTTTCTTCTTTTTTTCATTTTAGGCACCCACGTGAAAAACATGTAAGGCGCTACAATAGTGTTGAGCACCAATTTTGCTCGCATGTGTTTCACGTGAGATACCAAGTTCTTGTTTATAGAGATGTTAATCTCTGTTAATGACATTTTGGTCATTGATGATCATCAAGATTTCTATTTTGAAGATCTTGGATCATTTTTTCATTTAATTGGAGAACTAGGCTCTTCCCTTTTTATATATATATATAAAAACTAAGTTTTTTATGTAGGGTTAAACCCTAATTTTGGAGGAATTAAATTCCCAGAGCATATGTTCTTTTCTTTTTCTTTCGTTTTGACCTAGCTCTTTTCTGAATCTTTGATTCTCAGGAACAAGATCTTCCCGATGAGAATTAAATTCTCAACTTGTGGGAGACATGTCTTGAGCATCTATGATCCAGAGTAAGAACTAAGTTTTTTGAGAAGGGTTAAATCCTTATATAGGTAAAAAAAAGATATTTTGATCTCTGTGTTTCTTTACCTAGGGTTTTTTGAGGAGAAAAGTCTTCTTCTTTGAGAATTAAATTCTCTGTTCTTCTCTTTTTAGAGCTCATTGTATTTTGGCAGAAGCTTATAAGGGGTATTTTCTATCTGAGACTTGAAGTCTCGGGTCCTTTATGTAATGGAGACAAGTTTGTTAATTAATTTTGAGAAAATCTCTCATTGAGAGATTCTAATTGATTTAATTGGACTCAAAATTGATTTTGGGAATTTTACCCACCGTTGGATCTTTGAATAAGTGTTTCTGTCTTATACAATATGTTTTCTTGTTTTAACAAGATTGAGGGAACATTCTCCCATATATAGAATAAAATTCTATTGAACGGTGATATTTTTATCACCATTGGATTTTTAATCCAAGGGTGCTCGGTTTAACAAACCACAATCTTTCTTTGTTTAGAAGGATATGGGAAATATTTTCTATCTTATTGGATCTTTGATCCACCAACTTTCTGTTTAACAGAAAATATCCTTTCCAATAGAATTTAATTCTATACTTAATCACCATTGGATTTTTGATCCAACGGTTCCTTGTTTAACAGAGAGGATCTTTCTCGAGTAGAATTTAATTCTACGTAAGGAGGTGCCCTCATGTGTCTAACACGTGAGGCTTATTTAGCTTCTCCGATTTGGCGTTCATATGCCTTGCATATGGGCGCTCACGTGTTTAACACGTGAGGCCAATTTGGCCTATTAGTTGTTTGATTGTGGGGAATATTCTCCCCTATTAGTTGTTTAACACTTGAGTTGTGGGGAATGTTCTCCCTTTTTTTCTTTTTTTTTATGAGAGAACAATGGCAAACAATAATAATGATTATTTCGTAACGCCCGGAATCAAGGCAAACAATAATAATATCCTCTTGAGTTACGTTTCAGTTACATTCTTGATTTCCCCTTTTTCCCCAAGGTTCTGTATTCAAGTCAGGTATTGCCGATATAAATCTAATGCCAACAAAGAATCAAGCAGGTACAGGTCTTGTCTATACAGACAACAAGTCACGTTCGTCAGGACAACAATCAGGATTGTTGGTATTAGCAATACGATCCAAGTAACAAGTCTGGTAATGTGTTGTGAACATATCATGTACTGAATATTAACCAAAATAGATACCAATATAACACAGTAATCAATACCGTGATACAATTAATGCCAGGATGCATATGTATCTATCTATAATAACCGTTATACGTCTATTACCATGTATGATGCAAACAAGATAACATATTGAACTGTTATAATAGTATAATAACATTGTGATGTTCCTACATGCAACTAGATAAGCTATTATCAGCACAGATACAGACGGATACTGTAAAACTGTAAATCGCTACTACTCGTTGATTATTAAAATGTATGCACTATAGTCGAGCATATGAATATTAATATAATCAAAATAGCATGTTGCAAGTTTAGAACTTGCCTGATCGTATCTCACGTCAAGATACGGATGTCACGTTCCGACGTCGAAATAAAGTCACGACGCAAAACTTACGCACGCAGGATTGGATCTGGCTGAGCAGCTGCATGACGTGGTGACTAGGTTAGACGACGACGGTGACTGGGTCGTCTAGATCGTCGGCGACACGCGCAACTCCGACGAGACGGCCGAAAAAAGAGAAAAGAAAAGAAAGAAGAAGAAGAAGAAAAAGAAGAGGAGGAGGAGGAGGTTGCTGTTGCTGGTTATGGGGTTGGCGAGGATAGAGGAGAGGGTAGGCGACAAGGTGACGTCGATGAGACGAAGTCATCGGCGGTGAGGTCGTCGTGGACGAGGGTGTGGGTTCTGATGATCGGGGAATGTGCATAGGCGGAAGACGGGGTGTGGTGGTGGTCTAGGGTTTCCGGTGAGGAGGGAAGGTGATGAAGGTGGTGGTGATGGTCTGTTCAGGCGACGAGGGGTTGCCGGCGATGGGGGATGGTTCTTGGTGTAATCAGGAAGAAGTGCAGGCGAGGTGGGTTTTGGGCTTGAGGTCGTCGGGGAGAGGAGGAAGAAGTGGAGGTTATGGCGGCAAGGTAGGGAAGGTGAAGGAAATGGGGACGGCAACGGTGAGGGCTGTGACGGGGAGATGGAGGTGTGTTAGGGTTCGCGGACGTGAGGAAAAAAATGAGGGGGAGAGAAAGAGGGTGAGGTTTTATATAAATAGATTTTATAATATTATATATATATATATATACATATATATATATATATATATATATATATTTGAGAGAGAAACAGAGAGAGAGTTATTTATATTAAAGTTAGTATATATTAATATATATATATATATATATAGTTAGATTCTACAGATAATACCGGATCTCTTCAAATATTACCTGTATCCATTCAAAAATCTAGTTTTTCAATATGAAGAATATACGTAAGAATTTAAACCATAATGTGATATCCTGATAATAAAAACATATACCCCCAAATATAGATCTACGTAAATATACGTAGCAATCAAAAATGAGTCTGTTTAACAATTAGGACATGAATCGTGATATATGGGCGCAACCACATGATATGGGGCACTATGACATGCAAGACTAGATAAAAATATATTATTTGATTTTTATTTTGTATTATTAAAAGATATGTGGAATATACTATATATGTGTAATATCTAGATTTGCATGGATACTCTGTACTAGCAAATATTTGATATAATCTAGAACCATGATGGGTTTCAAATATACGGGTCGGGTCGGATAATAACCACAACAGCTAATTGCACCATTCGGAACCCAAAAGCAACAATAATAGAGAATTTTGCCGCAAGATTTGAAATACCCTAAAATAAATAGTATAACATTGCTAGGGTGTTACATATTTCTAGTATACTACTCAAAGTGATTGAAACATCCAGGATGGAGTATCGTATGACGATAGAAATTCAGGGATATTTATGATGTCCCAGAATTCAAGGATCGCATGGACGACAACGATGAGGAGGAAGAAGAGAGAAGACTTAGAGTACTCCAACCGTCTGTCTCCGTAAACAGATTGTCTTCGGCTGAGCATGAAGTTATTTGGGTTAGGAATGATATTGATAATGAAATCCAAATAGATATTCCTACGGCATCTAATATGTCTACGAAACGAAAAAGGTTATCATTAATATTATATTATATATTTACATTTCTATGATATATACATGTATTGTTATTATTTCTCTTATATACATGAATTGCATGCATATGTAATGATTGTACTTCTATCTAGGGGTGACGGAGATGTCGGGAGCAGCGAGAGACAGGGGCGGCGGCCGCTCTAGGGGCAGGGATGAGACCCGTCACTTCAAGGAGTATCCTCTTCACCTTGAATGAGGCGATCAGCACAAGTGCTTCTTTGACCTCTTATTTGAGAAGGTTCATGTATTATTAAATATTTTTATTTGATTTATCAAAATAAATTTACTATCATTCGACACTTATAATTTAACGACGTTAATTTCTTGTACTTGCAGATAGATTACGACTTTCTGTCCCTCGATCCCTATGACCCTCATAGAGCACTCGATCTTCTGGCTATTTACCGGATCCTCACGATTAGCATAAAGGGTCATGTCCGGTATAATAGGAGTGAAATGAAGTCTGATTGCTATAATATGTGATTAGTGAACCCCGAGGCGGAGAGAGCGGCTCTCCTATATTCTACGGCCTCTACTGGTATTGATTTAGAGACATGACCTCTCTTGTGCAAGTTTTAGGCATATGAGCGCAAGGTGAAACATGCCGTTCAAAATAACGAGAATCAGAAGTCGATGAGGAGGAGTCGACCAAACTACACCGGTGGCTCGAGGAACGCGAATCTGGCCATAGAGGAAAAGGTAAATTATAAGATATCTCTTTTGATATAATGCAATATGAAAAATTATGTTATATATGCGTGTATTTTGTGAATTGCAGAAATCTCAGACCGTGGCTCAAGATGGCACTACGAGCATGTTGATGAATTATCTGTCCGTCCACATCTCATCTAAAGATCCGGTCACGGGCAAGCTTCGATATCCCGACGCTGGTACTCAGAAATATTGCGTAAGTATTAATATTTGTTCTAATTCAAATGAAAATTTGTTTTGATAAGTTTAAATTTAAACGGTTTACTTAGGTTTGAATGCTTTACATGGTGTAGGCTTGGGTGGTGCACGAGACGGAGGCATCAGGAATTGATTTCAGCGCAGAGACTGATTCAGCCGTGCTGAAGTCTATTCTAGACCGCGTACACGGAGAGCACCACGGTGGTTGGGAGAGAGGCCAGGGAACTGGTCCCAACAGGGCCCACATGAAGTTGTCCTCCTCTCCGGCGGTTGCATCTGTTACCCTACGCGAGCGACGTCTGGAGCAGCGGTTGGACGAATTGACCGTCCAATTCCATGCTTTTCACGAGTCAATGGTACGTATAAACTCACATACACATACACAACTAAACACACACATACACACAAATAAACACACACAAAAAATGCCAAACCGTAATTCATCATCATTCTCGTCTACATTGAACTCTTGTCAAATCCAACCCTACTATAATATATGTTTTGATATGAATTTTAGAATATGTTAAATATAATTTAGATGATACCACACGGAGTAATGGCCTACCCCACACACATACGAAGAAATTCTATATTGTTTGTGAAATCTATGATTAAGATTTTTATTTACAATTTGTTAATTAGTTTAAAAAAACATGATTTTCAAAATGAGATTTTTAAGAAAATACTCTTAACTTTTAAGAAAATACCTTTATTTCTAAGATTCGGCCAGTAGTGTAGTGAAAAGTAACAATAGTTAAGGGTACTTTAGTGGAAAAGCAGCAATAATTAAGGTTATTTTAGTGTAAATAAGTAAAATTGACCCGATGGAGTTTTTTTATTAAAAATTTTAATGATAGTTTAGTGAAAAACAACAATGGTTAAGGGTATTTTAGTGAAATTTATAGTAATTTAGTTAATTTAAGAAGATAAATCGTTTAGTTAAATTTTTAAGATATTTTAGTGAAAACAACAATAGTTAGAGGCGTGTGTATATGTGTATGTGTGTGCATACACACACACATACACGCGCGCGCGCGCGCATAGAAACACATACACATACATACACAAATACACACGCGTACACATACACACACGCACACACAAACACACACACGCACACATATAAACAAGTCTAAATCCTAACCCTAAATTACACAAACTTTTAAATTTTACAGATTCGGCAGGCCACTGCGTTGGCTGCGGGTCCGGTTCCGCAAGCCACTACTTCGGCTGTGGCTGCGCAGGCTCCTCCTTCGGCTTCATCTTTAGCACCGCAAACCGTTGCTTCGGCTCCCCAGCCTACCCCTACTCCTAACGATCCAGTTTTCCAAATTTTGTCTGCTCGGGACTACGGCGAAGAGCAGCTGCGACGGGTTTCCTAGATACATGGAGATGGAGAATCTGGACTGAGCCAGTAGTGATGTATTTATATTTTTTTTATTTTTGTGCGATGTATGTACCGTATTTGATACGTATTGTATATCTTTAATATTGTTTGTTGTATGTCTTGATTTTTTATTCTGATTTTGAAATTTGTTTGGTTATTTCGTTATATATATTATGCGTGGAATGTTTTGGATAAATATTTCTGTATTCATGTGTGTTATATATATTATCCTGTACAGGACGGAAAGAAAACAGGAGAATAATATATTTAAAAAAATATTTTTTATGCCCTTGTGGTTACGACCATGGGGGTAAGTGAATGCTCCTGTTCACACTAGAATATTGCATTTAATACCGTCCATTCTTCTGCTCGTTTGTTTATAGGCAGATACTTTTAATCCGTATTTGCTACATGATTACAGGTTACAGGTTTCTAATCCAAATTAACGCAAATCACGCAAAATCTCCACGGTTATTCCAAAATCCAAAACATCTGCCAAAAATAGATAAAATCCGGGTTCCGGTCATCTACACCCGTCCAGTACCACTTACCAGTTCAAGAGATAAGACGAAAAACAGTGGTCATTCGTGTCTCGGACGAGCATAGAGCACGAGAGGGTCAGCACAAAGATCAAGAGATGCACGGAGCTCGAGAGAGATCAAAGTCAAAAATATTAAAAGTGTTGCCATTTTGGACCATTGAAAATCTGAAGATATTTTGGAACTATTTTGCAATTTGGAACATGTGAAACTGAAGAACAAAACAACACGAGGAAGCACAAAAATACGACACCCTAACCCCTCTAAACGACCGCGAAAGCGCGGCCATATGTATGTTAGGGCGGATGAACCGCGGCTTACACGTGGCATCTCTTGACCGTTTTTTGGGGGTAGTTTGGTAATTGTATAGGGGCTCAGAATATGGCCCTAGGGTTTCATTTCTCTGCCTATAAATACTCCAGTTTTGATCCAAATTAGGAATGCTTTTCTTTACTAGGATTTAATGTAGTTTAGTTTGTATCTTCTTCTTTTTCTTCATCTATTCTCCATGAAATTGTAGTGAGAGCTTTTGAATGGAAGATTAATAAAGATGGGGGTTGTTTTTATTATCTTGTATCTTTAATTTCTTGTATTGTAATTTTAATTCCTAGTGTAACTTTATTATTTGTTGTTAAGTAGTTGTTGGGTTTTTTTTTCTTGTTTTATTTTCCTTCTCTTCTAAACCGTATTTTCAAGCCATGATACTTGATGGAGTCCCTTGCTTAGGTGAGGGCCCAAGCAGTTAGCTTGCTACCATTTGTTAAAACCGTATTTTCCTTTCTTTCTTTTATTCCTTCTCGTTTTATTTTTCTTTTAAATGTTTGAATAATTTCCACACTTGTTAGGGCTAAGGAAGGTTAGTACGAGAGATGGAAAAATCCCTTGTGTTTCTCTTCGCCAAACATCCTAAAATGAATTTAGACCAAACAAACACAACCCTCTCATTTAGGCACGCTATAAGTAACATATAGTCGCGACCTAATTCAAGAAGTCTTTTGGGCGCACTATTACGTGACATGTAGTCATGACTTAATTGGATATATGGTTGTGTATGTTTGGCCTAAGGTTGGAAATAAGAGCATGTAGTGGACGGACAAGGGGCACTTGGAATGGATTTAGCGTTGGAAAGCTCGCTTAAACTCGCAAATCCCATTCCTATGTCCTCCTAATCCCCGCTACTTCCGATTATCCCAATATTATTTCAAGAATGGCAAAAGACAAGCACAAGACTAATCCTAACTCTACTAACCAATCTTAACCCTAACAAATTTACTTGAATATAAACACTTAGGATATAATTGAACATACATATATACACTTTCATTGACTCGTCTAAAATAAGAACGAACATACGAACCATCTCCCAGTGGACGACCTACTGTCTTGATTGCGGTAAGTAGGACATATAGAACGCTTAGCATCGCGCATATAAAAAACGCAGTTCAATCAAATGGCGTCGTTGCCGGGGTGACGGTAACGTATTTCTTTCTTGTCATTCGGGTTAATTTTTTTTGTACATATATAAAAATATATATAATAAATCATAAATAAATATAATAAAAAACATCTTTTTATTTTTGATATTTTTTGTGCCAGTGTGCAGGCAAATCTGGAGCAAGTGCAGTGATCAAATTATGAAACAGAGGCTTTGAAATGGAATAGAAGAAATAGGATAGTGCATAGAGAAAAGTTGAAGCCCTAATTCATCAATTCAACCGCACTTCCGCGGTCAATTAGAGAGAAAGGCGGCAGTTCCGCGGTCTTCCCTTGGCTTCTGAGCCCAAAATTTTTTGTATCTCTTCTCCTTCTCCAGTGACTCCTCTAAACTCCACTGAATTATATTTTCTGCAGGTTTCTTTGCACAAATTGCACTACCGTCCAATAATTTTTTTTGTTGTTTTAGATTTTGTTTGTTTATCGCTTTGCATTTAATAATACGGACATTAAGGGGCTTGAACACCAATTAAGATTGGGTGTGGATTTCATCACCCTTCCCAAAACCCCACAAATCACAAAAAACATACACATTATCTTGAGTTGATAAAAAATATCTAGACCAAACCTTTAAGGACTTGTCGCACTCATTTAGGACAAGTGAAGATTGAGGGGAATCGGTCGTTTATCTAAACTTGACTTTGTGGTGCATAGGCTAGACAAGTGAGGAGGTAATTTTAAAAGGCCCGTCTCATGGTGATTCGTGAGCGGAACCTTCCTTACCTCACTTGTGCTTACCTGACCACAATTGATAATGAAGAGACAATTCGAGGGTTATCCTGCAATTTGTCGCTTGAAAGTTTAGGAGTGGTCTAGTTAGACATTGAAGACTCTAACTCTAGATATTGTTTATGCATATTGTGATTGTGATTGTGCTTGTGTAAAGTTTAGTCCTATAATTCCGTATTTTTCAAAAACTAAAACAAACAATTTCACAAAAAAAATTCCAAAAACTCCACAAAAAAAAAATTATAAATTATAAAATTCGGCCACTTCCCCCCTCCCTACCTTTCACTCTATTCCTATCATGGGTACCCCAAAATGATCAACTCTTGCTGAACTTTGGTACCCACAACCAGACATTTCTTCTTACGGTTCTTACTTTGGTCGAACTTCAAACGATCCATCCATGTCCAAAATTTCTTTAAGAGATCGGATAAAGGCTTCTGGAACTGACAATTGGACATCACACTCCACTTCGTATCAACCGTTTCAAGCTCTTATGTTGACACCCCTTCTGAGAGTCATGTTGTGACTCCGAAACCCATGTCCATTGCTGACAAAATTGAACAATCTCGTAACCGATCTTTCACTCCTTTCACCACTCCAAATTCATTAGGACAACAATTCCAATCACCTTCTTATCAAAATGTTGATCCTAATCATGTCTATTTTTCACATCCATTCGATTCTTATCAATCCTGCCCGACTTTTACACATTCTCCAGACATTTCTTTTGAACGGCCATTTGGGAGTTACACGTATCCAAATGAGTTTGAATCTTTTACTGAAACCCCGTCACAACCCATGTCTAGTCTTGAACAATAATTAGAAGAATTTCGGGTAACTTCGTGCCGACAGATAGAGGAATTGAATGAATCCATGGCCGCACTCATACAACTATCTGGTAGTTCCAAACTACCTCACGATTTTGCGTTGTATGATGTGCTGATAGGACAGATTGATGATTTGAGTAGTGAGAGTGAGAAGTACACCCTTCCAAATCAAACCTACCCATTTCAAATTGAATTCAACAACTCCAGTTTCGAAAGTCTATCGAGTGCCCCAAATGATTCACCAATTGATAGAATGTTTGATGAGTTACACGATTACGTAGTGTTTGATTTATCCGATTGTGAAGGGTCCATTTCAAGTGAAACCAATCCCAATCCCTTTGATCTCTAAACCTCCACTCTACAACCACAATTGATTGAAAACAATGCTTTTGATGAGGTGTCCGAGAAGTTTAACTTTCACTTGATTGAGAATATCAACACTGGAAATATTTTGTATGATGAACCTACAATTTTGGATGAGTTTTTCTCATCAATTCATCATGTCCTTTCACTTCCGTGTAGGCATCAACCCGAACCATTAACTGTTTTTCCCGAATCCCATATGCGTCTGGATGTTGTTGATGATGATGAATGCATGGATGAGCTGAATTTTGAGAAGAATTTTGAGGATAGCATTGAGGATGAACCAATTTTATTAGATGAGTTGGATTTTCCAATTCATCATGTCCCTTTCATTAACTGTGCACACCCTCCTGAACGTTTAACCGATACCATTTCTCGATCACTTCCCTCCATCCTTTACGTCGTCTCCATCTTGCAACACACCGTATCACCTTCATCTCTTACGTCTGGTTCACCAAGTTCGGTCGGCCCATGTTTTCTTGCGAATCTTGAGAGGTTTGACCCCATTTCTCAACGTTTTGATAGATTAATACAATTCATTTTTACACTTCAATTATTACAAACAGTACTAATTTATTCAATCCATTTTCACCCTCAAGTTCGTATTCCATTTCTTTCTCCCCTCCGCCATTCTTCTCCTCTACCGAGACCGTATGCCGCTTCCATCCCCACAAGGTCTCACGTATTCTTCATTTCTTTCCTCTACGCATTTTTTCTCCAACCACTGCATTATCATGATAAATTTTTTGAATGGCTGGTATTAACTTTTGTCATGTGTAAGACCTTTTATAGATTGATGACGTTCTCTCCCCCCTAACTCTGAAATTTAACGCTTAAACGGTGGAAACACTGTTTCACTTAAATTTGGGGGGATCTTTTTTGTGTATATATATTTTTTGGTTTTTAAAAAAAGGACAGGAGTACACCGACAGATTTTGACCCCTCAACAAATGACTCTCTTAGTGTAGCATAACAGTGAGGACACTGTCAAGTTTAAGTTTGGGGGTATACTCGGTAAGCTTTATATTTTCGCATTCATATGTATATTTTGCATTTGCATACTTATTTAAAAACCCATTCAAAACCCCACAAAAATTAAAAAATCTTTCAAAAAATATAAAAACTTTGTCGTCAAATTAGCTAGTAGTGTAACTTAGATTTTTATTCCGAAAAATTAATTTGATAGGTTAGAAATAACTAAATTCTAGGCTTAGAACTTGAAAACCCTAAAAATAACCCTCCTTCAGTTTAACCTTGGTAAATATACGTCCTTACAGTTTTTTTAAAAGTAGGTAATTTTGAGTTCAGTTCTTGAGTTAAGTCGAGATAAAAGGAAAGTATTGAAAGTTTTATTGAAAAATAAGTCTAAAAAAATAGTTTATATTTTTAAGTCCAAATTCAGAAAATATATACCCTACAAACTGCACTTACACGCACCTTAAAACTTGAGATTGTAGAGAATACCTAGAAATACTCTTACCTGAAAGCCTAGTATGAAAGAAAAACCTGTTTTTAAAGCTAATCACCAAAAGAGTGTCATTGAAAAATATATCCGGTCTTAAAAAGAAAAATAAAAAAATAAATTACAAGACCTATTTACACTTTAATAAGCTCACATATTCAGTAATCGGCTGATTAGTGTCTCAGGAAACAGTAATAGTCGCATGAAAGGCGTGTGAGTAAATCCGTCCATCATTATTAGGTATTAGGGCAAGGGTACCATACCTTGAATTGAATTTTTGAGTGTAGGGGTGAAATTTATACACACGTAGAGGTATACGATCGATATTTGGAGGAAGGTCAAAATAAAAAATAAGTCTTATGTTTTCCGTAAAGTTAATAAAAATTTCGGATTGGAGACCATGCTTTAGAAGGAAAACTCAAGAAAAACTGAGATCTTTCTAAACTGTCAAAACACATAGGATCTTAGGTTGAATAAATAGGATATGTGAAAAATAAGGGATGGATATTTCTAATTTAGGATGATAGAGTTTCTAATTTAGATACTAAATCGTAGGATTAGAATCAAGGAAACTTATGAAACTAGCTTGACGGGATTTTGTAGGTAGTATCCGCTGAAAACCCTCAGGAGACAACACTCTTCCTACTAGGAACACCTAGAGATTTAACGGCTTATTGCACACGCTAAGTGCAACCGTGATGCTTACGAAAGTGAGCTTAGGACTTTTTGGAACTAAATGGTTTTGCTCGGGACAATCAAAAGATAAGTTTGGGGGTATTTGTTCACACCAGAATATTACATTTAATACCGCTCATTCTTCTGTTCGTTTTTTTATAGGCAGGTGCTTTTAATCTGTGTTTGCTACATGATTACAGATTACAGGTTCCTAGTCCAAATTAACGCAAATCATGCAAAATCTCCATAGTTATACCAAAATCTAGAACGTCTGCCAAATACAGTTAAAATCCGGGTTCCGATCATCTGCACCCGTCCAGTGCCTCTTACCAGTTTAAGAGAAAAGACGAAAAACAGTGGTCATTCGTGTCTTGGACAAGTATAGAGCACGAGAGGGGCAGCACAAAGATCAAGAGGTGCGCGGAGCTCGAGAGAGATCAAAATCAAAAATATTAAAAGTGTAGCCATTTTGGACGGTTGAAAATCTGAAGATATTTTGGAACCATTTTGCAATTTGGAACATGTGAAACAGAAGAATAAAGCAACATGAGATACCCTAAGAAAAACGACACCCTAACCCCTCTAAACGACCGCGGAAGCGCGGCCATATGTATGTTAGGGCGGCGGAACCGCAGCCTACACATGGCATCTCTTGACCGTTTTTTGGGGGTAGTTTGGTAATTGTATAGGGGTTCAGAATATGGCCCTAGGGTTTCATTTCTCTGCCTATAAATACTCCAGTTTTGTCCCAAGTTAGGAATACTTTTCTTTACTATGATTTAGTGTAGTTTAGTTTGTATTTTCTTCTTCTTCATCATCTATTCTCCATGAAATTATAGTAAGAGATTTTGAGTGGAAGATTAATAAAGATGAGGGTTATTTTTATTATCTTGTATCTTTAATTTCTTGTATTGTAATTTTAATTCCTAGTGTGACTTTATTATTTGTTGTTAAGTAGTTGTTGGTTTTCTTTTCTTGTTTTATTTTCCTTCTCTTCTAAACCGTATTTTCAAACTATGATACTCGATGGAGTCTCTTACTTAGGTGAAGGCTCAAGTAGTTAGGTTGCTACCATTTGTTAAAACCATATTCTCCTTTCTTTCTTTTCTTCCTTCTTATTTTATTTTTCTTTTAAATGTGTGAATAATTTCCACACTTGTTAGAGCTAAGAAAGGTTAGTACGAGAGATGGAAAAATCGCTTGTACTTCTCTTCACCAAACATCTTAAAATAAATCTAGACTAAACAAACACAACCCCCTCATTTAGGCGCGCTATAAGTGACATATAACCACGACCTAAGTCGAGAAGTTCTTTGGGCGCACTACAACATGACATGCAGTCGTGGCTTAATTGGATACATGGTTATGTATGTTTGGCCTAGGGTTGGAAATAAGAGCATGTAGCGGACGGATAAGGGGCACTAGGAAGGGATTTAGCATTGGAAAGCTCACGTATACTCGCAAATTCCATTCATATGTCCTCCTAATCCCCGCTACTTCTGATTATCCCAATATCATTTTAAGAATGGCAAAAAACAAGCACAAGACTAATTCTAACTCTACTAACCAATCTTAACCCTAACAATTTACTTGAACACAAACACTTAAGATAAAATTGAACATACACATATATACTTTCATTGACTCGTCTAAAATAAGAACGAACATACGAACCATCTCCCAGTGGACGACCCGTACTCAACCAGCTAGCTATCAAGCGATACCGTCTTGAACGCGATAAGTAGGACATATAGAACGCTTAGCGTAGCGCATATAAAAAACACAGTTCAATCAGCCCCTATAGTGGAAACTGTAGGCTAAATATCTTGCCCCCCACGGTCGTAACCATAAGGGCATAAAAATATTTTTTAAAAAGTTAATTTATAATTTTTATACTTGTCCCTACGTTAGAATATGTAGGGGCAAATATATGCCCTTGCGTTTACATCCGTAGGGGCAAATAAAAAAATATTTAAAATAAACTAATTTTTTTTAACTTAGCTTTTACAGTGCAATCCGTAGGGGCAAATGGATGTCTCTATGGACTAAACCGTAGGGGCAACATATTACTATTTTTTTCAAATACTTTGAAAATAAAAAAAGCCCCTACGGATTAAACCGTAGTGGCAGAAGCCCCTACGGTACCCTCTGTAGGAATAAAGTTTCAACCGTAGGGGTATACACTTGCCCCCTCGCCTTTCCCCCACACAGTTACTAGTCTCAACCCTACGGTTTCCACCATAGGGACAGTGAGTTGCCCTCATGGTTATTACCGTGGAGGCAACCCCTATTTGCAGTAGTGTCCAGTTCCTCTGATTCCCCTTACTCCGTTACCAAATTCTGCATCTTCCCTTTCAAATCCCTAATCCCGATCAAATTCCTCTGATTTCTTATCTACGTTCCCAATTCTTTAATCTCCTCTCCACATTCCGTCATCTAGACTATCATGACGGTCGAAACTAGGACAATTAATAAAAAGAGGGAATAATAAAGAGGTCGGAAACTATGACAAGCAATAATAAAGAAGATAGATTTAGAAAAAAAATTAAGATAAGCAATGAAAAAGAGAGAATAATAAGAGACCATCCAAAACTATATATAGGCACATAAAAAATTCTTATGTTCGAATACCTGGGAAAATAAAAAAAAAATCCATTCTCTAATATCTTAAAAAATATTTAAAAAGTATTATAGGCAATACATACATAAATGGATTTGGTTTAAAATAATATCAAAGCATATTTTTTGGGTTTTTCACAATTTTGGAACATCGTAGGTTTAAAAATAAGTTCTCTCTCCAAACTGGGCCGGAAAACAATTTTCCTTTTTTGTGCTCAATGCAGGAAATACCCCTAATTTTTGTGTCGATGACGGGAAATACCCATAACTTTCTTAAACCAGCACTTTGCCTCCTTCAACTTTAATTTATTTCCGAAATGTACTTCATTTAAATATATTGAATTTAAAAATATCACTGTTTTCTTTTTTTTTTATTTCATATAATTATTTTAATTATACAATCAAGGTCATTTCAGGAATAAATTAAAGCTGACCGGATCAAAATACAAGTTTTAGAAAGTAAGGAACATTTCCTGCAATTTAAACTTTATTATTTTTTTTCCCAAAGAAATTGAGTAGTGGAAGAATAAAGCCTTTGTCTTTTCTTAAAATTGATTTTGGAGTTGATATAACTATACATAACAGGCCGTTCTAATGCATATACAGCCTATTGGTTAAATGCATATTGGAGAAACCCTTATACGTCCCGCTTCTCCTCTAGATGCTTTGCACGTCTCGTTTCTACACCAAGAAACTCACGACCTCTTACAATGGATAACCTTTTCTCTCTTAAACAAGATGAGAGAATTTTACTGCACGATAAGATATACAGCTCTTTCTATAGGAATGAAAGACTAATGAGCTTGAGATCGATTTATAGTTGTGAGATAAAAATATTAAAGTGTTTGCACAAGCCGAGGTTCACTTGATCTTCAAAAACTTTGAAGTATTTATAGATGGTGTATAATATCATGTGAACAAAACTTAGCCAAATAAAAAATATTATGACAGAGAATCAGCGAACCGCTAATTATTTCAAATATGGTATAATATTTGATTTGCAGCAGAACAAATATTGGAATTTTAGCACCTCATTGCTCTTTGTGCCAAAGGTAAACAACCAAAAATATATATATTAAGAAAATTGTCATTTAATATGTTAGCGACGGCTATATTAAATTAAGGTGGATAGAATCTTTTTCAAAATGATTCCATTTCAGATAAACTCTTTAATAACATGGATACATCCAGCAAGAATATGCATGAAGATTGAAGCATAAATGTCCAAGAGCCAAAAATAGAAAAGCATATATTCAGTATGTACAAGTTTTAAACTTAGCCAAATAAAAGGCTTCAAAAATTACAGGAAACATGTATTCAGTATCATGAAAAAATATCTTTTAATATAATTTTTATGAAAAATACTTTTAGACTTAAAAAGATATTTTGTCAGCACATTAAAGAATATATGAAAATTTAAATTCGTGTTTGTATTCTCAAGCTCATTATATCCTAACCCTTTACAATTAGGTCCTTGATAAAATAAATAATAATAAAATAAAACTCGATGAGTCGATCACTGACTCTTGTTGCTTGTTTCATGTCGGCTTCAAGCTTGATCTTGAAATTGTTAAATTGGTAGTCCAACTATTGATCTCCAGCCTCTTATGGATTTGATGATATGAGTTCGGTCCTCCATCCCGTTTCAATTATTTCTTGATATACAAGAGTCCTATAAAATGGTTAGTTCAATACATGGAACGAGTTGTTCGACAATAAATATTATGTTATTGGTGGGCATTAACATTTTCAGCTTCTCAAGCAGGTATGGTGCATGTGTAAATGACGATAATAATTAATTATCTGAGAGACAGAGAGAGAGAGAGAGCGCGCTGAAAGAGAAGGTGAGAAAATGGAAAAGTGGTTAGCAATTGTTCAGCACGAATAACTGCATTTTATACCGTTCATTCTATATCATTTTGTGAATAAATAATGCTATTTAATCTGTGACTTCTACATTAATACAAGTTTAAGGTATTCCATGCAGTTATGACGAAAACACGGCCCAGTGTGCACAGTTGCGATAAATTCCAGTCAAAACTGCATCCGGACAGAAAACCGATTAAATATCCAAGTGTTTTGCAACAAGTCAAGTGTATGGAACAAAAATAATTCAAATGGTCCAACATGATACAAAGATATGCAAGTGTGATCATGTGTGAACACATACATGTGCAAGTGGGCATGACATGAATCAATGGATCATGCATGTGGTTCATAGGCCATGGATCATTCAAGTGGGCAAACACCATCATGGATCTTGCAAGTGGATAACAATTAAAGTTTTTAATGTACATGAAGTGTGAAAATGATCCACTTGCAAGCTCTTATTTGAAATGTGTGTCTATTTCTTCTTCTGCTGCTTGCAAGCTCTTATTTGAAAGCTTGGAAAGTGGAGAGCTTATCTTGTAACCCGATGTCATCTATTGTTAATAAACTTGCACTTTTATTTAGTTCATTTGCTTTTGCTTCTTTACTTCTTGTGTTTCTTTTTCTTTCTCTTTGTTATTTTGATACAATGATGGAGTAGTTTATTTGGCTATGGTGAGGATGAGGATGATGATGGATGGCTGTGCCTTTCTCTATTCTTTTTTGATTATTTAATATGCTCAAAGTGATTGTAACTCTAAGATTGTTAAAAGGTTTGATATGGTATTTTGATTTTCATGATTAGTAACCTCATCATATACAATATTCTCTTCATGTCCCATTTTTCTAGTTTTACTTTTGTGGCTAAAAGAAGAAGAAAAATACGTGTCACTTGTTAGTGCTGGTTGTAATTGGAATATAGGAAAAAAGGAAAGCCAACAAGCCTGCTTTTTATGATGTTTTTGTTGTTTGCGGGAGGGCTCATATTTGTCGGATATTGTCTCGCATCTGTTTTTGCAGTAGGGCTCATACCTTTTAATTGTTTAATGTGCTCAAAGTGATTGTAACTCTAAGATTGTTAGAAGGTTTGATATGGTATTTTGATTTGCATGATTTCTTGGTAATCTAATCATATACCATATTCTCTCGATGTCCCATTTTTCTAGTTTTAATCTTGTGGCTAAAAGAAGAAGAAAATTATGTGTCACTTGTTAATTGGAATATAGGAAAAAAGGAAGCCAACAAGCCTGCTTTTTGTCGTTTGCGGGAGGGCTCATATTTGTCGGATATTGTCTCGCATCCGTTTTTGCAGGAGGGTTCATACCTCATGTGCGTATACAAACAAACACCATATCACTATATACCATGTAAAACTTGGTTTTGGGCCCACAACAACATGGGTTTTGATATAATGGGATTTCATCCAAAGGACTCAAGCGTTATGAAGGTTTAGCCCATTTTATATCTTATACTCATATGCATCCCATAATTTTCCCGGTGTGAGACTATGTTATCCACATTCTCAACACATCTTAGCTCGCCACTGCACTTCTAGGATATATTAAGACACAACTTTGTTCGATCATAGGATTTTGAAAGTGATATTTTTGGGTGGAGAGAAAACATTTATCTAAAGAAACATAAAAAGAAAAGGTGCATAATTCTATTCTTTTTGTAGTCTATGGACTTGTTTGAAAGAGAATTATTTTTTATCATTCTCTGTTATCGTCACTTATCAAGCTGTTTGGGAATTTATGAAGTCTATATGCCAAATTTCTCCATATGCCTATGCCTGCAATCACCGTAAACAAAACCCAATAAAAATGCATTTTTGGGAACTAGGAAAGTGAAGTTCTATATAGCTTACATCACAATGCAAGTAAACATATAATAATCAACAGAAACATATAAAAAAATCACCAAAAGGCCTCAGTTAAAACCTAGCTGCATCCAAATAGGGCACAAACTAGTAGGAAAAATCAAAAAGCAAACTTAGACAAATATCAGATTATATATATATATATATATATATATATATATATATATATAATTAATGGAGGAAAGAGGGCCTAGGAGGCTTTTTGCGTTAAGTGGCGGTAAAAAGTACGCTCTCCACCGTTTTATTCGGACGATCGGGATCTTCCAACTTAATATTCATCCTCTAATTTGTTGATACACCAAATTTCATATGATTACAACACCGAATTTCATATGTTTCACCGTTGATTTAGCGATGTAAAAAGTTCTATTGTCGGTAAACCGTTAATTTTGCACTCACTAAATCAACGGTGAAATGGTGTTGTAATCATATGAAATTTGATATATCGACAAATTAAAGGATGGATATCAAGTTAGAAGGTGCAGATCGTCGAATAAAACGGTGGAGTGCGTATTTTTTGCCGCCGCCTAACGCAAAATGCATCCTTGGGCCTCTTTACTCCATTATATATATATATATATATATATATATATATATATATGGGTTAATGGAGGGGGAAAAATATATATATATATATATATATATATATATATATATATATATATATGTGGGTTAATGGAGAAAAGGTGCCATAAGAAGGAATTTCCTCCTGGGCGTCGGAAAAATGCATCCTCGATATTTTTTTCGACGATCGGCATACATCACCTCCATCTTTATAATCTAAGATGTGGATACACCAAATTTCATGTGATTATATTATTTTTTCACTGTTGATTTAATTGGTGCAAAATTAATGGTTTACCGACAATAGAACTTTTTACATTGCTAATTCAACGGTGAAAAAATGGTGGAATCACATGAAATTTAGTGTATGCACATCTTAGATGATAACGATGATGATGATATATACCGATCGTCGGAAAAAATGGTGAAGGTTGTATTTTTTGGACGTCATAGGAAGAAATCTCTCTCCTATGGCCTCTTTCCTCCATTATTCTCATGTGTGTGTGTATATAGGGAGGGAGGCAAAAAGATCAAATTTCAAAATAAAATTAATTTTATCTGCGACCTTTAAACAGGACAAACAACAATATCAGCATTTAGAAGGAAAACAAGAGTTTATAGCTTCTTTGTAGCATTTTATAAGGTTTCAAAAAGACTCATTTAAAAACCTAACAGCATCAAATAAAGGCCACAAGCTGATTGGAAAATATTAAAAGCTTAAACCATATACCGAACAAAACGGTTTTAGATTATGAAAAGATAAAACTGCATAAGAGAGAACAATTTACTGAGTATTTATATAAAAGATATATATAAATATACTGCAAAATACAAAAATAAATAAAAACATATATCAAAAAAGATTTGATTAATATCATCAGCCTTTGAGAAACGGGACAAAAAGTACTATAGCAGCTAGGGGTGTGCACGGTCGGGTTGGGCGGAGTTTTGACCATAAATGAATCCGAACCGGCTATGTCGGGCGGGTTTTCTAGCCACTTTAAACCCGCCCGTTACAATGGGTAGATAAACCCGAACCCGAACCCAACGGGTTCGGGCGGGTTTCAGGCCTGAATTCGGTTTTAATTAATTCGGCCGGGTTAAACGCGTTTTCTGATAATAACGTGTTTAACATGCTAAATTTAATGTATAATTTATATGAAATAAAGTAATAAACCATAAAACCCTAATTTTCTCTCACCTTTTTATCTTGAAATCATAGTTTTCTATAATCTTTTGATTTTAGAAATTGAAATCGTAGCCTTCTCCACTAAATTCTATGACCAAAAACTAACAATATTTGGTAATTTAAGAAGATGGAAAAAGATGACAAGAGAGGAGATTAAAAAAGACGCGGCTCAATTAAATTTTAGATATGAGAAGTGTGAACAGAGTTTAAATAACTTATTTAGGTTTAGAATTTAATCTTAGCCTAAAATTAAACCTATCAACGGCTCAAATGTTAAAGAAGCGAGCGGATTCGGGTCGGTTGCGGGCCGAAAAGGGTTGCAGGCGAGTGCGGGTTCGGGCGGGTTATAAAAAATTTTAAACCCGCCTTATTAAAATGCGGGCAGGTTCAGGTTTTGAACCCGTCAATTTCGGACGAGTTTTGCACGGCCATTTTACCCGTCAAAAGCGGACGGGTTCGGATGGGTAACGGTCTAACCCAACACGGTGAACACCCCTAATAGCAGTATTTAGATGAAAAGCAATGGATTATAACTTCTTTGTATCACAATACTAACCTCACCTTTAGACAAACCTTTAATGTTTATGAAACTCGGGAGTATTAACGATACTGTTCTTTAAATTACAAGACATGCCTCCAACCTAGGTAAAGAAATGACAAAGTATAGTGTTAAGAAGGGGTATGTACCTCATTGAAAATTCTGTTGTTTCTAGCTAACCAGATATTCCAACATATAGAGTATAATAGTAGCAGCCATAATTGATCAATCCTTTTATGAATGTTGTTTTCTCTCCAGGTGGTAATAACATCAATGAAGGTTGCAGGAATAGAATGTACCTTGAGAACTTGAATGATGTCCCTCCAAATAAATTTGGCTATCTTACACTCAAAAAATAGGTCGTTAGAAGATTCAGTCATGCAGTTATCAAAAATACAAGGAGTATTATGAAACCAACCTCTTTTAATCAAATTATCTTTAGTTAAGAATCTATGTTTAGTTAACAACCAGACAGAGATTTTAATTTTAAGCGGAGCAGAGTTAGCCCAAATGGTTCTATAATAAGCTAAAGGCTGAGCAATAGAGTTAAAAATATTATAGGCAGATTTAACAGTAAAATTACCGGAATTATTGCCAGACCAACTAATCATCCTTGATATTGGAAACAATACAACAACCGGAAATGACATGCATAAGAGAGCTCCTATCAGACTCGGAAGAATTTTACGAAATGCAAGCTTCCAATGCCAACCATTATTATTAAAGTGACCATGGGTACAAACCAAATCATCGGCATTCCAAGCTTTAGCATAAAAAGATGAAAATTGTTTAGCGAAAGTATCTTTATTAACCTAAATATCAGTCCAAAAATGAATTAAATATCCATCATCCAAATTCTAAGCATGAAATAATTGTTTGCAGGCATCTAAATTTTTTCAAAAAAGAGAAGACTTAAGATTATGAAAGCTTCTGTTACTCGGGTTGTAGATGAATCTATGAACCACCAAAGAAAAGGTATTAGACTTATATAGATGCCACATCCATTTGCACAAAAGAGAAATGTTAAAATGATCCAAATTTTTAATACCTAACCCTCCCTCCTCTTTGCTCATGCAAACCTTATCTCATTTAACCAAATTATAAGCTCTTTTATCCCCATTGCCCCCCACCCCACCCCCACCCCACATAAGAAATTGGCTCCAATGGCATCAAACTTGGTAATCACCCACTTAGGCAACTTAAAAGAGGACATATAATAAAGAGGAGGATATGAATGGAGGAAAGTATTAGAATTGATGAGAATGAGTCTCCTCTCAATAGAAAGATTTTTCCCTTTCCAAATAGATAATTTACTTTACACCTTCGCAATAAGAGCATACCAACACTGTTTGTCCATAAGGCCCGCTTTAATAGATAACCCAAGATACGTAGTGGGGAAAAAGGAAAGCTTACAATTAAGAATAGTAGCCAACTGATAACCCAGAAGAAGTTTTTTCCCAAAATAAAAAATGGAACTTTTATGAAAGTTGATATTTAAACCAGACATACCCTCAAATATAAACAGAATCAGTTTCATGGCAAGGATTTCATTTTCCTTGGCTTTGCAAGAGAGTATTGTGTCGTCATGGAAGGCAAATTTTGAGCTCGCCTTTGTGATTTGGAACAGATAACTTGTCTTGATCTCTAGCGCTGAGTAACATCCTAACCATTACTTCCAATGCAATATTAAAATGCATGGGGGAAAGAGGGTCCCCTTATTTCTACCCACTTCTACATTTAAGAATGTTTCTCAAACACCCATTCACCGTCACCTGAGAACTAGTATGCAATATCATGGAAATCCATCTAATCCATTTCGTGCCAAAACCTCTCGCTTTTAAAATATCCAACAAAAAGTTTCAATTGACAGAATCAAAGGCCTTTTGGAAGTAAATTTTAAGCAAAACAGTTTCAGACTTAGTCTTAGAACAAGCATTAACCAGTTCATGAGCAATAAAAAAAACAATCAAAAGTAGATTTATTGGCCATAAAAGCAAATTGGGTCTTACACAATAGATCAGGAAGCAAAGCCCCCAACCCATTAGCAAGAACTTTGGTAAAATTCTTTAAAATACCATTAAAAAAGGCTAATGGGCATGAAATCCTAAGCTTGCCGAGCCCCCTCTACCTTTGGAATTAAAAGCTTTATCAGCACCTAGTCCAAAGATGGCCCCTTTGATTTCATCAATATTAAAAGGCAAATTCAGTACCTCAAGTTGAACAGAAGTAGAATCAGAGAAAATATCATGTAAATCAACATCAATAGTAAAAGTAGGAGGAGTACCAAGCAAAATCTTATAGAAACTGTGAAATTCTTTATGCATATCATCAATGTTATTAGTTAAAATACCATTAACTTCTAAGGCATGGATGAAGTTATGTTTTTTTTATGAAAATTTGCCATTGTATGGAGAGAGAGAAACCGGTATTCAAATCACCCTCTCTAAGCCATTGAACTCTTGATCTTTGTTTCCAATAAATTTCCTCTTTTAAATTAATATCATGCAATTCAGTTTTCAAATCACTAAAAAGACCGGTCTCAGCATCATTACGAGATCTCATATCCTTGACACCATCCCAGTCAGAAATATCTTTTAAAATCATTTTTTCCTTTTGTAAAATGCTCCCAAAACTACTTTTGCTCGAATTTTAAAGAAATTTTTTAAGATGCCTCATTTTACAAACAAAAGAATTAATAGGGTCTCCTTTAGATCTGAAATTACACCAAATATCAGCAATGATCTCATTGAAATTGGGATAGTAAAGTCGTATTTTCACAAATCTAAAAGTACTTATTTGTGTTTTAAAAATTTTAATATCAAAGGCAATGGAGCAATGATGAGAGCAATTATTAGGCAGGGCATATTGGCAAAAATTAGAGATAGGTGTATTCCAATCATTTGTAACAAGAAATCTAATTAGTCTAGCAAAGGAAATACCATTACTCTGGGTGAACTTTCTACCAGCAAAAGGTATATCTATAAGGATCATATCCCCAATAAATTGTTGAAAAATAGAAGTGCTAGACATATGAGTACTTTTGCAAATTCTCTTAGTAGGATATAAGGTAGCATTAAAATCCCCTCATAATATCCAAGGGCCAGAAAAATTGGCTCTGACACTTTTTCTTATAAAAATGCCGCTCTCTATGGTATGAACTGTGAACCCCTTGGCTTCCTCGACTTTGAACATGCCGCCAACATCCCAAAAAATCATATCCTTTGACATCACTCGTACGACAAATTTGCTCAAGAGAACAAAGAACCAGTATCGGTATCCAAGTTTTTGATAAAAATGCCGCTCTCCATTCGCAGCCTTATTCACTACAGATAAATACCCTGAACTCGGTAAATTACAAATAAAAACCTCTGAACTTTCACATCAATTCTTTACACCATTTGTTATTTATGATTAGAATTGCTTTCATACTAAATTGAAGCTGGTTACACAAGACTTTAAGAACATATCCTATTCATCATCAATACAGTAATGTTGCTGCGGGCAAAAAATCTTTCATTCTACAAAGCACACACAATATTGCAGATAATGAACTTTTCTTAATTAAGCAAATCATCCCATTTGCAATATTGACCCCCTGCTAATGCACGATAAAATCGATCTCTGCAATACACTGGCCTTCCATCGGCTGCTTCAGCCGCTGCGGCTGCTAAATCGTCGTCCTTCATTACCTCGGCAGGTAATCTCAACAACTCATCCTTTCTGAAAATTTAACAAGCAAATGTACAGAATATGAACCTACTCAAAAAAAAACTTTGAACTAAATGGCCGTTTGGAATTATAAAGTAATTTTACCTCATATTAGGCTTGGACTTTGAAGTCGATGGGTTGTTTGCATTTGATTCGAACATCGAATGCATGAAATTTTCGACTGGGGAAGCGAATATGAATACAGATACGGCGGTAACAAGCAAAGCTCCTGTGCCTACTAGTGTTTGTTTCAGCAATTTGATCACTGGCTTCACCTGATGCATATAGATTAGAAAAATACCATTACATTATGTATGTTGATGAAAACGTAATGTGAAAAAAATCGCGATGCACTGAATCACGGGGAAATCTGAAAAGGCGATCGCTTAAAGAAACTCAGAATAAATCATTAGCAACCTTATTATATTTGTACTAGTAAGAACAGTTAATATTTCTATTTCTGTCATTAGCATCTTTAACAGTATGCTATATAGTTAATTCGTTTGAGGATGTTCGTTAGAATCAATTCTCGAAGTATGCAACTTTCAACTGTCAATTTAGTTTAAACTTAAATAACTGATACTTGGTTAACAATCATATCCGCCAGTCTTTTTCAACTATTATTAAGTATATAGTGTTGGTTCCAAACATTCAAGTATGTGCAACGATAACGGAGTGTGGAATGCCACTTTTCATGAAACATGGTACATTAGCGGTGGTCTTCTTTCATTCACTTATACGGAACGGAAAACATAGCTCTGGTATGTGGAATGTTTTTGGGTTGTTTGTATATGTTTGTGAACAGCGGTGATTCTTGCAGTGTAAAACCGTGTGTTCCCTGATTGGGAAACAATTGGTCTAAATTGTTAATGGTTTAGCAATTTATGGTAACACGGGTTGGCTCAAACCCAACAGCTTTAGCTTTTGGTGAAGTCATTATCTGATATCATGCCAGGTTCTGGTATTTTATAGGATTTAAACATCATTATCAACAACTTAAATAAATAGCTGTCGATATAAGTTTGTATTATCGGACCATTTTGTACAAAAGGAATTGGCTGAACACTAAGATTTGTGATGTTTATCATTCATAATAGTTCATCTTGTGCAAAATTTTGAATGTTTTACCTTATATGATCCCAAAAGCCTGTCACGAGCCAAGACCTGTGACAAAGAAACAAAACGTCAATCGAAAACAATGACAGAGTTTGTTCTTTTAATGCTAATCAAAGTCTTGTACCAAGTTAATCCAGTCTAATTTATGCAATTAAATGATTAAATTACATCAGAAACATGATATACCTCTGGTGGTTTTACCCACATTTGCCCATCATACCACCCACTCTCCTCATAAGGAATCACCGCTGATAATAGCCTGTCACCGACATAACTCCATCCCTGTGTCATGAAAATTATAAAGAACAATCACTATATTTTCACGTTGCAGTCATATAATTAGCTAAATTACAGGAACCTCCTATATTTTGTTTGTATAGCAGGACACCTTTATTTTAAAGAAGCTGCAGTTTGCTTCTTTAATTAACATGTCGCATGCTTCAAAGAAGGATATTTTAGGAATTAAAAGTTATTGTAAACGAAAAAAGTTAGCAGCCGTTAAAAAAATAGGGAAGCTGCAAGTTTTCTAAGCCGAGGGCAGTATCGTACTGCACTACACTAGCATTTCCTAGAAGAAGTTTAGACATTGGATTTTAGGTTTTTGCATCGAGTTGAAAGGCAGCATCTTGCTATTGGAGTTTGGGTGTGTAGCCGAAATCGGAATAAGTTGAGTGGTATCTTAAGACTGATTGGAGTAGCCACTTTGAATTCAAGTGGCCCGGTCAAATTATTAATGCCAAGTCCATCAACTTCTATTGTCATGTCAACTGAACAAACAAATGACAAACATTTTTTTTAATGTATATAGAGTTGAATGAATTCCAACATCATTGTGCATGCCCAGAAGAAAGATACCAGATATATGCGCAATACGATCAGAGACACAAGGAAAAGAGTTCCAATTCCAGCTGCTAGCACAAATCTTACAGGATCCTGCAAGTGAAAGAAGAGAAGTATCGGTAAGTTTCAAATTAAAATGCAAATTTTATTATTTTTCAACAGCTTTTATGCCAAATTTTTTTTTAGTAAAACACATGCTAGATAAATTGAGTCTGAAATTGTAAAACCCAGGACGAGTTTGTCGAGATAGTAGAGACGTCTCTAAAATTTGCATTATGATAGATAAAAGTTATATATTGATTCTTGTCACAACTTTATTTATTGTTGCTCATAGTCAAGAATTTAAGTTGGGATTGAATTTCACTCACCTTAGATGGACTGAAACTTGCAGCTGAGATCGGTGCCCCAAGAACTGTAAATGTAACCAGCCACAAGCCACCGAGCCGCAAGAAAAAGGATTGTGGACTCAATTCTCCCCATGAGTAAAGCGTGCTGTCCTTCAAAGATGAATACTCATTTACCTTTAATTACACAACAAGACATTGTGAATGAGTTAATCCTGCATAATCAGATTTTCCTGCTATTCGCACCTATTAACTCATAACTTTGCAAGCTGTAGTGAGCAAATACATCTTTAGTAATTAAAAAAATTTGCAGAGTACTCAATAACTTAAGAACACATTCACCGTTTACTTAAAAGTAGTTTGATTTCATCGTATTTATGACATAGCTACGGTGCTTCCATTAAGCTTATTTTGCATAGTACTGTATATTCTTCAGGAACTGCAAGTCTGGAACTTTATAAAGTATTGGAAGTGAGATATCTGAAGTAACTTTCAACAGCATCTGCACGTATAACTAAAGGGAAAAGAACCAGATAAATTTAAGGTCTCTGGAAAAGGTATAAACATTTATTTGGTTCAAGTCTCATGGAAGAATCAACCATGTTAGTAAAAGCATCTTGTTCTAAATTTCATTTCAGAACATTAAATACATATTGTAAATAATTAAAAATCATTTTATATCAGGAACTTTTAAGCGCAAAATATTTATTTTACCGGTCTCTGCTCAAAAGGGACTTCGATCTCGGATCCAGGATCCCAACTTCGGCCCGCGAAACCCTTTCCACCATTAGCCTCATCTTTCAGGGCTTTAGCAATGCCAAAACTCTTCAACCTTGGCTTAAATATTGGAAGCCTCAAGCTCTGAACATGGAGAACAAATCGTCGCCGATCTTCTCCAGCATGCGAGATCCTCGTGCAGGTGACTGCATGAGCAATCACCTGCAGCCTAAGCATACTTTGGTGTTCACTCTATTGACATGGTGCCTTTTCTTCTATGACACTTGAAGTCAATTAAAAGCTAGAGGAGAGACTTTGTGTTGTCATGTTCTATTAGTGACCATGCAAAATTTAGGTGGAGGGAATTGTGTGGTTTCTTATCCAAATGTGAAGCAAAATATTGTATGATGATGGTTTTTGGTATTGTTATATTGAAGTTTGAGTGTGGGATATTAATTTGAGGGCCATATGAAAGCAGCTTTAAACTTGTTATTTTGTGAACTCAAAAAAGCTTGTGGCTTGAAGTTTGTAGTGTGTGTTGTGGGGGTTCTAATGCATTGACATTGTGTGCTTTGCCTTTGGAACTGCCAGCTTGGCATGGGCGTGATATCATTCTATTTGCTTATTGATTTTATCTGTTTCTAACTTGCTATGATATATCGAGCTCTATTTTCCGTATATCATGTTACTCCTCGTGATTTGCATCTAACCACCAATAAGACAGTCAGATAGAAAAAATGGATTCAAAAGGTATGAAAATGTAGGTGTTTTTAGAGTTATTCATTTTCACGAGGTATGAATATGAGATCAGGGGTCCTCCACTAATAGTTTTAGTGGAGACCCCTACAGCTGATCCAACCATCCATTTATGGTAGGAATACAAGTTTAGGTGTAGGGGTGTTTCCACTGTGATTATTAGTGGAGACACCCTGCTTACATGTAGATACACATATCCTGCAACTCTTTGGGTAGGAAAAATTTTATTATTTCCAGCGGAAGGTACTCTGATCATGATTCAATCATCCATCAGTTTGATGGAAGACTGCTCCTCTTACATGGATCTAATTGATGAGTGGTTTAATCTCCATCAGTGGAGCATCGAGTTGATGAATTTTTGGATCTCTAACGGTAAACCTATCCATTTATTTTAAATAAATGAAAAGACCTAAATCCGAGTGTGTATGTTCTGGTGGGTGAGTGACAAAGGGAATATCACTAAAAGACCATTTAGTATGCAGAGTGCAGTATTTTCATGTGGCATCATGTTTTCATTATGCGATATGTTATTATTTGACCATTTTGAGCTAAAATATTCTATATTTGGTGCATTACAAGGATCCCAAAATGTTACACCCCAAAGCACAATGGTGGCAAACAATGACATAGAAACTTCTGATGATTATAGTACAAATAAACTGCAAACATTTTGTTAAGAGTGCAAAAATAACAATTGTCCTTGGTACCAACATGATAAAGACCATCTCCAAAGTTTCATGAAGAATAATCTTTAATAATTTATATGTAACAAGCACTACTTCTAATTACCTTGCCAAATTACAAAAAGCAAATTACCGATGACAGCTTTACTAATTTATGGTAATAATGCGAAGATAATAATCAATCGTAATTCCTATTACCCACTGCAAAGCTCATGAATGAAAGGGGAAGAAAATGCCTTATATAGCAGCAATTGCAAGGAACGGCAAATCATCGCCTTCGATCTCTTCCACAACCACACACCCAAGATTTCTCACCCAGCATCTCAACTCTTCTGAGGCCTCCACATCCTCATCACGCAACTCAACAACTCTCTTCGATAACCTCATCAAATGTATTGACTCTAACGGTGAAATCAACCTCCGGACATCCCAAATATCGACACATGTGGTCGACCACCCAAGAGCGAGAAAAGAACGCTCTCCACGGGATCCTCGTTATTGAAATTTACTGCATGGGTACAACCGTTTTAAAAACTAATATGCCATACTTTGATGGAGCTATCGTAAGAACCTGTGGCTAAGTTATCGGAGCTGATTGGGGATGTGGATCCAGCTCGAATGAATTCCTTATGGGCCTGCGGACGGTAAAGAGTTGGGCCTCTGAAGGTACATCCCAATAGGTTAGGGGGCATCATCGCTTGTAGAAAAAGGCAGAGCTTGTCAAGGATTCTAGGGTGACGGACGATTCGCACAGGACGAGAATGAGCAAGCAGGCATTGAATGGCATGGCCAGCCTTATCGAGCTTAAAGAACTGCAAACAGTCATAGATTAAATGTTCATGAGCAATTTGGGAAAAAGAAACTGCGAGCTGGTAAACAATAGTCATCTGGGTTAATTTCATATAACTGTCAAAAACAAGAGTTTTATTTTCGTATTTTTTTCCTTTCTTTTTTTGTGGAGGAGGATGAATAAACATGAATATGAGGATAATGGCATTGACACATCTAAAATAGAGTGGATAATTGTTATTATTATTGATATAAGCCTCATGCCAAAAAATTTATAAAATCATACAAACTAGAATGTGTAAGATAATTCTTAAAGAAGAAGATCCTGATTTGATACATAGAATCTTCAACATAAAGATCTAAATTGATTTGCTTCTTCTCTTCTTTATTTAAAATAACAGCATTCATCAATAGCTCATTCGGTACTTATCACCTCTTAACCGGTTTATTAGCACTCGACGTTCGTTCTGGGGTCGGTTCGATATGACTTAAAAGAGGAGATTTGACTTGATCATAGACGAACTCAAGGGTATCATATGCTAATAACCAAGTAGAGGTATAGATGAGGGGTTTAGTATGCGACGAACCCTCGATTATTTGCCGACACTCTGAGAGAATCGAAACCAAATTGTTCAACCCCAAACAAGCTTCTAATCGTACAACGAACAGTAACGACATCGAGCAGGCAAACAATAAACAAGAATTTTACTAATAAACAGAAAAAAGAAAGATACAACAAACACAATGTATACACCAACTGCTTGAAATTCCATTCCTTTCGTATCAAAATTACAAACTTTAACGATGCTAAGCAACCTAGAAACCTACAACTCAAAAAAGATTTCGCATTTCTCACCTGAAAACGAGAGAAATTCGAGAGAGTCCTTAGATAAAGGCGTCGTCTTTGAACGACCGCCTGAATCTCGATCCGAGGGGTTAGGGTTTGGCGACGGCGAGGGCGATGATCGGCGGCCATTTCTAGGGTTTCGAGTTTCCAGGGTTTAGGGTACGGTTATTTCTCAACTAAATTTTGCCGCGTTTTGCTCCGCGATGAAGAACAATCGTGGGCCCCATAAAGTTTTGTATATCTCCTCTTGCCCCTCCATGATTCTAAGCTTTAAATTTCTTTCCCCCCAACAATATCCAATTTGCACTTCAAAATTTATTTTATTTCATGTATTAGCATAAAATTTGAAGTTTATAACAATCATATTAATGTATGCCGTTTAAAATTTAAGATTATTTATAATATGCCTTTATCCAAGTCTTTTCTGATTTTAAAAAAAAAGATGTGAGAACATATTTAGATTACACTTTCTTAATTGCAATGCAATGCATCTGTATAATAGACTACGGCATGCGGATATCGAAACGTAAAATCTATCTTTTTCTCTGTAAATTATTCACCTGCACGGCAGCACCTAATTACGTTCAATTTCTTCCCTAAAATCAAAATTTGAGATGCAATGTATCTTATAGTTGGGTAAATTCTACAAAGCACCACGGAAGTTGCAGGGTTTGCAATGTAGCACCATTAAACTTCAAAATACCATGACGCCCCGCAAAGTATGCTTTATTCAAGAAAATAGGGAGGACGTTTCGGTTAATGCTATTTACTCCATATATTCTATCTATTTGTGTCTAAAACTAGCTAACGGAATTAGTGTTTTTGAGACAACATTTCCAGCTTGATGGGGCTTTATGGCATTTTTAAAGTTTCGCAAAATTCTGAAAATTAAGTGATGCTCTATGAAATTCACCCGCTACAACTCTGAGCCACATCAAACCCAAAATCTAAGAAAGGACACAGTGAATGAACCGCAAAATAAAAATTAACAGTGTGCTTTTTTATAATACTCACATACATTCATCCGTCCCGCCAATAAGACCACTGAGAAAGATGCACTCAAAATTTCTTTCTCAAAAAGATCTTTTAGAAAAATACCCTAATTTTGCCAAAGAAAAAGAAAAGAGAGTGTTTAGATCACAATTCGTGGCTCCTCGATCTCGATCAATGAAAGGGAGCAAGAAAAGATCGGAGCTTTTAGGGCTTCCGATTGTTCTCGTCTTCTGCTGTTTATCATTTCTCGCTGGATTCTTCGGATCGGTTTTGTTCTTCCAAGATTTCTTCGGCGAGGCCGGACGGCGATTGAGGCTGATGGAGGCGGAGGCGGCGGCGGAGTTGCCGGCGATGCCGCAAGGAGATTCTGGAGAGGATCGGATTTCCTCCATCCCTTTTCAGGTCGTTTCCCCAAATTCTAGGGGGGGGGGGGGGTTCTTCTTAAATTTGTGATCGTTGGTTTTCTAAATTTATTAGATGATCAGTAATTTTTAGTGTACGTATCTTACTTGTGATGATATGGATACATGAAAAAATCAACAATCGCTCAATTTTTTTATAGGGTAAATTACACTAAAATTCCTTAAAGTTCTTTTATTGCAGTAAAATACCTTATATTGGGGGCATTTAGTGAAGAAATCCCCTGAAAAACCTTAGTAGAAGTATTTGACTATAATAAAAAAAAAGCTTAAGGGCGTGATAGTTGAGGGTGTTTTAGTGTAATTTACCATATTTCTTTTATTTTTCCATGTTGTATAACTTTGATGAGAAAAATTTTGACCTATGAACAAAACTATCTTCTTTCTTTTTCATGGATATTACCAATCAAGATTAATAGTATTTATTAGCCTATATATGTTTGCAATCCTCCAAATTTATCTTCTTTTGTCTTGTGTTATATCAATGGGAAAAAATTATAGATTACTTATTTACTCGTGTTTTATGTAAATTAACAGGTGTTGAGTTGGAAACCTCGTGCAGTATATTTTCCTAAATTTGCAACAGCAGAACAATGCCAGGCTATAATAAAAATTGCAAAGCCAAGCCTTGAGTCATCAAAGTTGGCTCTTCGAGAGGGAGAGACGCCCGAGAACACTAGAGGAGTAAGAACAAGGTGAATTTATTTTTTCGTTCTCTTGATATGACACAACTTATGAATGTGCATTTGAGCCTTTGGCCCTTGCCTTTCACAAAAAATAAAAATAAAAAAACTTATGAACATGCAATGTAAGAAACTAATTGCTGTTGGCTTCTGGCATCAGTACAGGCACATTTCTAACCTCATCTGAAGACCCAACTGGAACACTCGACCAAATTGAGCGAAAGATTGCGAGGGTTACAATGATTCCAAGAGAGCAAGGAGAGGTAGTATCATACACATAATTACACAATTACGAACATGATTTATTATTTTATTACAAATTCTTATATTTTTGCATTTTCATCGATTATTTAGCATCTTAAAGTTGAAGCTTACGATAACACAAACTAAAATAAAATTTGAAATGTAGAGATATTGCTCCAAAATTTTCTTTGGAGACACCAATTTACCTTGTTAAGATCTTGGTATATCATATGCACGTTCTCATCTTATACACCAAAATCCAGGGTTAGTTTTCTTTTTCTTTTTCTTTTTCATTACTTTTTTCAATATAAATTAGGCCAGTTGTGGTGATCTTTCTTTAGAACTTATTTTTGGGGTTTTAGGTCTACCCTAAGAACTTGGGTGCTTGTTCAATTGTTGCATATTGTCAATAATTGAGATGCTCGATTATGTTAGCGTTATGGTAGCTTTGATATACATTGCTATTGCACAACCAACAGTTCAACTTTTCCGGTAAAGTGGTTCTTTACATGGTATTATTACACCATCTTTCAAGAGAATCAGAATTCCAACCTTGTAACCGTAAACATATCGATATTATGTTCCCATTCCCTAACAACCTAGTGTTTCTGCTGGAGGCTTTCCATGGGACCCAAGGCCTATGTGAGGAGAATTGTTAAGATTGCTTTAGCTTGATACACATTGTTGTCCCACAAAACGGCAACCTAAACTTTTGGGAAACATGGTTCTTGACTATTTCGAACCATAGTTAATAGTAGAGCAACGTGGCTTTAGTTTTGTAGGTTGATGGGCTAAGTAGCATCCTGTTATGCATCTTGAAATCTTTTTTTATGTGATTTACATATGACCAGTAAGCCTTTGCTAGAATTAATTGTGGAAGTGGAAAGTTATCTTATGAAGTTGGGAGATGGTGGATTAATGATCATCGATATCGATATATGTGATTCTTTGTCTGTTTTTTTTCCGGAATTGTTGAATGATGATCACTTAACCTTGGCGCAGGAATTCAATATCCTCCGCTATGAAATTGGCCAGCGTTATGAATCACATTATGATGCATTTAATCCAAAGGAATACGGACCACAGTATAGCCAAAGGGTACATATGCAACTGCATTATAAGTTTCGTTTATTCTTTCAATATTCCGATAACAAATATACAATTTTCTTCTTATTATTATTATTTCAGGTAGCTACCATGTTGTTGTATTTATCGGACCTCCAGGAAGGAGGAGAAACGATATTTCCTTACGAGGCAATTAGAAAACACAAATTTAAATAAGCTATTTTTTCCCTCCAACTTATCAAATTTGATATTAGGTGTTTGCATTGGATTTTTGCAGAATGGATTGAATATGAATATTAATTATGATTACCGGCAATGTATTGGTTTGAAGGTGAAGCCACGCCAAGGCGACGCACTTCTGTTTTACTCAGTGTTTACAAATGGCACAATCGATCAAGTATGTGCTATCTCATTATATAGCACCCCCAAAACTTGATAATTCCATGCCACCTAGATCTAAGCCCTTACCTATATTTATATAGCGCCACATCATCATTCGCATGTTATTAATCTAATTTTATGCCATGACTAAACCAATCGCAGTTAGTTTTAAGTGCCTAAATTTGCAACCCTTTAAAAAACCAAGAATTATAGATATCATACTGCTTTTCGTTTCTTTTGGAAGAGGAAGTTTTAAATTTCTAAATTTTGGAGGTAAATGTTCATTTATGGTTGTTGCCATCCAATTTTTAATGGCTATGATGCAACTATTGCAGAATATTCTAAAATATTCTTGGGTTGCAAAACTGGAGGGAGGATATTGAATAATGTGTGCTATATGGAAAAAATGAAGTTTTGGGGTGATATATAAATATAGTCAAGTTTCGAGGCTGATATATAAGAAAAGCTAAAATCGTTTAGTGATTGTTTTACCAACTGCAAGTGCCCGATACAAAAAATTCTTATATTTTCACGAGTAGATTGTATTTACCATGGTTTAATCTTATATATTTTCGATGCAGAGATCGCTTCATGGGAGCTGTCCAGTGATCAAAGGGGAAAAATGGGTTGCAACTAAGTGGCTCACGGATCGAACTCCTTACTATTAAATTGTTGAATTATAAACCTTAAAATTGTCATATTCTGTATTTTCTGAGCATATACATTGACATTACAATAGCTGATGCTATGGAAATATCATAGAAAAGAAAGTAAAATGTGAAAGTTATCAACAGTTTGCCCTGCACATTTTCTGTTTGCACAAAGCAGTTTATAAGCTGTTATTAGCTCAAATTGCCTTCAACTACACTATTTACATAGGATTTGAGTTTCAGTTAGTAGACTTCAACTTATATATGAAGTAAATGCAATATTTTTGTAGATGAATTTTCACTTTTGCAGGAAATTTTGTATAAGGGAAGAATTGTGCTTTGATGAATGACGATCAATGGTGTGCTTGAACCAAATCAGGTGCCATACTTTTTTTCATCTGATTAAAGTTTCACATTTGTTATGCCCAATGTTTTGAACCTTTTCATTTATTTAAGTGTTAATTCCTTAATAATCCCTCAATCTTTAACCACTTAGGCATTTCAATACCTTATTGTTTATTGAGAATAATGGAGAAAAGAGGCCATAGAAGAGGATTTTCTTCTATGGTGTAGAAAAAAATACAATCTCCACCATTTTTTCCGACGATCGGCTTCCACCATCGTTATCATCTAAGATGTGCATACACCAAATTTCTTGTGATTCCACCACTTTTTCACCGTTGAATTAGCAATGTAAAAAGTTCTATTGTCGGTAAACCATTAATTTTGCATCAACTAAATCAACGGTGAAAAATTGGTATAATCACATGAAATTTGGTGTATCCACATCTTAGAAGATAAAAATGGACGTGATATATGCTGATCGTCGAAAAAAATGGTGGAGGGTGCATTTTTCCGACGCCATAGGAGGCACTTTCCTCCATTAACTTCTTGTTTATTTCTCACCATTTTAATATCCTAATGGATTTAGCCATTAATATTTTGTTATTTTTGTTTTTACCGTCATGTTTACACTGCTTGGATTTATTATTTATTCCTGGCAAGCTGCTGGTAGTCTGTGATAAATCAGTGGATGGCTGAGTTTTTGTTGTTTTTTTGTTTTTTCTCTTTTTGCTTTTGCTGTTTGGAAAGTAAGCAGCGTTCACATTTTCGTTGGAAAAAAAAGAGGAGAAGGGAGAGGTACTCTGACTCATTCACCATCTTAATGGAGCTTGGGCCCCACCTAAGACCAAACCAAACCCCACACGCCAAACCCATTACCCTATTTCTCCCTGCATCTTTTGACTGATGACTCTCCCATTAAAACTTCCCCCAATTGACTACAATCAGTCCTCAAATATCCTCCATTTTCCAAAAAGCTTCAAACCTCCCCCCACCCCTCTCTCTCTAGCCCCCATCTCTCCCTCTCTCATGGCGGCTTCTTCTCTCTCCTCCGTCTTCTCCTTCCTCCTCTTTCTCTCCATCATTTCACCGTCCATCTCCACAAACACTGAAGGCAAACTCTTTATCTCTCTCTTTCTCATGATCTAATTTGGCTTTTTATCAAAACTATTCTGACCCAATTTTTGTAAATTTTATATTTTCTTTCAGGTGAAGCTCTTCATGCATTCAGAACAAAGCTCCATGATCCCAACAATGTGTTGCTGAGCTGGGACCCAACACTGGTGAACCCTTGCACTTGGTTCCACGTCACCTGCGATGAGAACAGCCACGTTATTCGCCTGTTTGCACCTTTTTCACCTTTCTCTTTTTCTCTTTTGCTCTTTCAAAGATCAAATTTTGATCACTTTGTTGTCCAAAAGATTGGATTTTGAGTAGTGGGTCTGCTCTTAAAAAAGAATGATCTTAGAACTTGATTTTTCCTTAAAAAAGGTAGGGTTTTGAGTATATCTGAATTGAATTGGAGATCATTTTTAAAAAGGTGTAATTTTGTTAAGGTTCTACTAGAATTGATTGAATAATTATTGAGGGAAGTAGGTAGCTTATTCCATCAAAAAAGGATTTGAGCTCATATTTCTATTGCAGGGATTAGGACCTCTTCCTTTCATTTCACTTTGAAATTTAATCGATTTCTAAAAGATAGTTTCTTTAAAAGATCATCACATTGAATTTCTTCATTATTAATTTTGGTTTCAGGGATTTGGGGAACTCTAATATCTCTGGACCTCTAGTGCCCGAGCTTGGCAACCTTAAGCATCTTCGATATCTGTACTTGATCATTTCCTTGAACTACTTCATTTCTCCATTTTTGTCTTTGCATAATTAGGCAAATTTGTGACTCGTTTTTTTTTAATTTATTTGCTTATAACAACAGAGAGCTCTATAGAAACAATTTACAAGGGCAGATCCCTAAAGAATTGGGCAACATGAAGAACCTTATTAGCATGGATTTATACGGGAATAAGCTTCAAGGAGAAATCCCCAAGTCTCTTGCAAATCTGAAATCTCTCAGATACATGTAAGCGTGCAAATTTTCATAGATACTGCATAAAGTAATTTTTTGCTGCTGTTATTAATTTATAATATTGTTTTCTCCCTGATTTTCTTTTATAAAATCAGGCGGCTGAACAACAATAGGCTTACAGGATCAATTCCGAGAGAGTTGGCTTCTCTCTCAAATCTTAAAGCCTTGTAAGGGAAATTTATATGTTAGGATTTGCCTTTTGGTGGTGCATTGATTTAGTATTCATGTTTACTTTCTTTGTTGCAGCGATGTTTCGAACAATGATCTTTGTGGAACCATTCCGATCGATGGACCTTTCTCTCATTTCCCTCTCCAAAGGTAAAGATCATAGAAATTACTGCCGGCAAAAATTTTATACTTATCTTGACTTGAGACAGTTTCCTGATACTTCTATTCGTGTCGATCAGAAGAGATATTTTTGTGCTCTATGAAAAATTCTGAAACGATTAAGAACCTGTTTGGCCTTGGAGTTGAGTTAGGATAAGCGAAGTTTCATAATGTCATCTAAACCCAACTCCAAAATCCTAACTATATCCCGTTCGGCCTTTATTTTGGAGTTTAGATAACCTGTCCTAAACACCGAAGTAGAGATTACGGGGTCTATCCAATATTCAATCCCACCTTCTTTTTGTGAACTAAAAGAAAGCGCCCATTTTGGAGTTTAGGTAACTTCAGAACAACACTTTTGGAGTTTAGATAGCTCCAAAGCTAATCAACCTATCAAGCCTATAGTTTTAGTGGAAATAAGGCCTTGCAAACTATAGTTTGATAACATATACCTCCACTTGAAGTTCTGTTTATCATTTTCAAACTAACAAGATTGTCTATTTATCTATCATGACCTTTTTTCTAAACAATTTGGTGCGCAAAGAAATTTTTCAGAGTAGATGTGAAAATTGTGGAAGAATAAGATGATTAAAAAAATTAGAAATAGGTAAATAGATAATAATTCAAAAAATGTCTTGGCGGGTCTATAATGGTAGTTACATGGATTCACTGAATGCAAAATTGAGTTGGTGGGTGTGATTGGGGTATACTTGAATTTTGTTTTGTTTTGTTTTGAGGATGTTTTTTGAATTTTTAATTAAAGGGGTAGTGAAGTGGGGGGGGGTGGGGGGAAGGGGGAAAAGTAGGCTCAAGGGATTGTGACAAACATGTTCAGTGTATGGTTTGCCATCATGTGCAAACTTTAAATAACAAAAAATTTCCATATTGTAACTTATAACTTGTCTTAGACTTTAAAACAGAAGAATCGTCTTTAATAAAAATTATCAGTTCAAGAGAAACACATAATAATATTAACAGTCAGAGCCAACTACCAATTCTTAGGAGCAACAATGTAGAACGGTTTGATATTTCTCTAATTAAGAACTTAAATAATTTGCTTTCGCTATGTTGCATTCACTGTATCATCTATCACGAACAAGTTAATGTCATTCCATAGAGTTTTATATTTTTACCGATTAAGTTATAGCAGATGTTTATTGATATATGAAGATTTATTCCAGTTTTATTTTCATGTTTTCAGCTATGATAACAACAGCAAACTCAATGGACCAGAGCTGCAAGGACTTGTGCCCTATGACTTTGGATGTTAATTTCAAACATTATGTACTCTAAATATGCTTTTATACCAGTGCAGTACTCAAAGGGTAGGCAAAGATATGGTCATATTTGATGTGTGTTATTAAACAAATTAATCCATATATAACATATATATTAAAAATTTATCCTTTACTTCTTGTTTGGCTCTCCTTGGATAATCAGCTTGCAGTGAAAATACAGCATTTGTGGCATACATCGTTTTTGTTGCTTTATATGAGCTCAAAAATTGTTGTTTGGTAAGTTGATATGTTTGCTGCATTTGTTGTGTATCCTAACGAAAAATTATGTGTTTACATTATAAATTAGAGGGTAATTTGTTATTTGCTTTATAAATATATACTAGAACCTGTGCATGCGTTATATTCAGAAATATTTGGAGTTTATTTGATGAAATCAGTGTCAAAAATAAGTGTGTGGAGTTGGTTAAATCTTTAGTCATTTTTTATGAGTTTAAAGCAGGCTTTAATTGGCCATGGTAGTTATTTGGAAAATATGGAAAGTTCATAGTATTTATTTGTAACGAATAAATTGCATGGTACTTACCTAAGAAATGGTCTAAGAAATGGACCAATGTATTTATCTGGAAAACGGTGAAGTTTTACTTGATTGGTGTGAGGCATAAAGTCGTTGGTATTTATCTGAGAATCGGTGAAACTGCAAGGTATTTATTTGTAAGCAACAAAGCAAGTGTATTTAACTAGAATACAGTGAAAGTCAGTAGTTTTTTTTATCTGTGGACAACGAAGTCCATGGTATTTATGTGAGAAATCGTTGAAAGTCCATGAAAGCCCATGGTATTTATTTGTAACAAACAAAGTTTGTGATATCAAAAAACGGTGAAAGTTCATGGTATTTATTTGTAAACAACAAAGTCCATAGTATTTATTTTGGAAACGTTGGAAGGTTTGTTACTACTAGCGTTATTTCTTTGTAAACAACAAAGCCCATGGTAATTTGTTATTTCGCCAACTTTTAAATAAGAAACAAAACCGGCCATTGGTTTGCCTGACTCGGGGACCTAGCCCCTCTTGTACATCGAATAAATCGAAGGGTATTTGTTACTACTAGCGTAGAGACTAAGTCCGCGGAATACCGAAGGTCCATTAACATCATTGATTTATCGGTGCTTCAAATCGAACATGATCATGTATAGCATACCTTCCTAACATATTTATACTTTTTGGAAGAATTTCAAGGTTGCCAAGTAGTTATTTATATACATAGGGCAAGTTTTTCTTTCTTCTGAAATTTACTTGATAAAGTTTAATGGAGTTTAATGTCATAATTACCAAAAACCTTAATTTAGACAAAGGCGAGATTCAGTCGACATAAAGGGTGATAATGAAAACTTTAGATGCTGCTGCTGTTCTAACATGATGACCCAACGCGGAAATCACTTCAAATTGAATTTAGGGCACGGTTTTCTACCATAAAATAAAATATCATGGAAGTAGCCGACTTTTAGACTAATGGCAGTTTCCATCTTGATTTCTTACGATTATTCGGCCTTTTAACCATTGATTTAGTTGGCGAAAGATCAACTTGGCGAAAGATCAACGGTTTTTCCAACATCAGAGAATTTTCTGTTGCCAGATCATTGGAAGATAAAAAATCATCATATACAATTCCACGCTTTAAATGATGAAGGTTAAGATAAAACATTGACATCCAAAAATAAATAAATAAACATAAGAGAGATTCCCTATTAGAACCTTTGTCCATCATTACTCTCTTAGGCTTTACCACTCTCGATGATTTTTGGCTACATACGTTGGTTGTCGAGCCACAAGCCTGAAGCAATGCAGCTAAATACCGTATAATATTATCCAAATACACTACATTATCCACCACTATAATAATACCATCAAACTATTTAACTCTTTACTCGATCCCGTTAGTTGTTGCGCGCATCCTGCTGTTTTCTGCAGCTCTTACTTGTCGGAAGTAAGGGTCTGACTGTTCAACGGAAAATTTTTCCATGTGCCGGCCGTATACATCCGGGCAGAAGAGAGAAAGCGATGGAAAATCCGGACATCCCTCGGACAGCTTGGTAGGGTCAACGTTCCTATTTCTTTCTCTCCACTCTCCAGATGTATACGGCCGGCACATGGAAAATTCATCCTGCTCAACAATTCAAGTAGACACCGACAGCATCAGAATAGTAAAAGTAGGAATGCCCTGTAGATTGTTTTTAAACATAAGCCAAACCTTTTCCGTTTTTCCTAAATGGACTCAAATTTATATTAAAAAAAAAGTTTTGTTTGTTATGCCCCACCCAAATGTATCATATATTTAAAAACCCCACGCAAGTCTTCATAATTCTAAAAAAACCACCCAAATCTTTAAATAGAATCCAATCAGCAACTCTAGCTAAATTTCATGCAATTATGATCATGGCCGGACCCACAAAAAGTCCAGCGGGGCACATGCCCTGAGATTTTCGAAGAAAAAAGTTGCTATTTCGATCTATTAATGTAAATACATATAAATGAGTGTGTGCGTATTGTGTTTATAATCCTAACATAAAAATGCTTTTGTTAAGTCATGGTAGTATGACACTTTTAATTGCTTGAGGTTGTTGGTTCCATTTCCGCAATTGATATTTTTTTTATAATTATTTAATTATTAATTCTATCATGTACTCTTTTCGTACTTTTGATTAAGAAGATAATAGAATATTGTAGAATTTTGTTTGTAAACCATCACTACTAGCATAGCCAAAACCTAATAAATGCCTCCTCTTTTTTCCAAAATAAAATTGAAAAGAAATGGAGAAAAATACATGGCTTTGGGTGCCTCTCTCCCTCTCTCACACACAGAGATACATAAATGCATACATACCGTCCTAATATAAAATTGCCTTCACCAAATGAAAGATTTGTATGCGTCCAAACTATAAAGTCTAGAAAAAAGGTATTACGAATGAAATTAGTTTAATATATTATACATTTGATCTTTTCAATAGAACATTACTGTATATTGTGTCCCTATTGACCAAAATTCCTGGGTCCGCCACTGATTATGATCCATGCTCCGTAAAATAGTGATAGAAAAAGACCATGATACCGTCAATGGCTAGTTCTCGCCTTGGCTTTAAAAGGATGCAGCATCTCTCTCTCTCACACACACACGGGTTTTTGAAGTGTGAAGGGTTTAGCAATCAACTGCACAGCTCGGAAGGGCGGGGGGCATTCCTCAATGGATTTTCACACATACATGGGCATTCCTCAATGGATACATTATTCTTAGATTTAATTGATATTTTAATATGTTTTCCTTTTTGGCAAATATCGCACATATCTTTAACAAAGTTTACATGTGGAATGTTTTTAACTAAGTTATTCTTGATGATCTTGGATATGGTATCCATTGAGGAATGGTCTAATCTCCTATACCAAAGCAACGAATCTATTTCACTATTAGCTATACAATATTTTATATCTGGATTATTAAAGTCTTCTGTATATATTATATATATGTTATGATATCTTTTACTAGTTAAAATGATTTAATTATCAAACATTATTTTACATGCATCCTTTTTAAAAATAATGTTATAACCTTTATCACAAATTTGGCTAACACTAAATAAATTATGTTTTAGGTTTTTAACATATAATACGTCTTTTATTTTAGTTATATTAGTTGAATTATTAAAGCAAATATCATTTTTACCGATGATCTAGCCCTTTTTCTGATCTCCAAAAGTGACATTACCACTATCAAGTATCCAACGAACGTGTTTGGAAGTCCTGCAATACAGGAAGAAGAAAGTGTTACTATTAGGATCTGGATAAATTTAGTTTGCATTTTATTAGGTATAAAACTATATTTATAGGTTGAATTATTTTTAATATTATAATATTGTGATATATGTCCTATATGTAAGTCCACGGTAACTCCTCGACCGTCTAACAGACGCCAAATGATGAACAAAAACTTTTTACAAACTGGCGCTATCGTGTACCGTAATCCGGATCTGCCATTAAAGCTAAACTAACATACTACAAAATGGGTTGAAGAGTTATACCGAACGATCCGAGTCCTTCGGTCTTCAACCATCATCCCACGCTTGTTGCGGCTGCTCCGATCTCCTGAATCTCCAATCTTTTCGTCCAGGTGGCACCACGTCGACGGATCTTTAAACGGGCTCCCGCCTCTGAACCGAGGCAACTCGATCGTCAAGTTTGCTAAAAGAGACGACCAAGATAAAGTAGAGAATGAGTAGAACACTTTGTCTCGTTACGTCCAAGGCTATGGACGAACGGTTAATGAAGTTGCCTTTTGGAATCGGGTGAAATGAGAAATGAGGCTTATCTAATTTCCATGAGTCCAAAACAATACCAATTTTTTTCCAGCAAACAACAACTATATCATCCTCTCAAGGAGGTGGCCGGCCACTAAATAGAGGGGGGAGGTGAGTGTAGAAGAGGGAGGGTGACTCTAACAATGAAGCTTATCATGACTCACTAATGACACCTAGTGTGAACACATTAATGAAAGTGATGATTCATTAACCATAGTCATCAACTCATTAATGCACCATTAATGAACAAAGCCACCTCACTATCCTAGTCACCATCCTAGTCACCTCTTCTAGAAGCTTCCACACAAATCCCAAGAAAAGATAAATCCGTATTTAACCGAATGTCAAAATACGGCTGATAGAAAACTGGAAACTGACAACTTCCAAAAGTGATCCTGAAACGAATTTCAGGATAACCCCGTATCAGTATAAACATACCCGCATTTGTATTACGACCGAATACAAATGCAACTGAGACAAAGATATTATATCTACACAGTATAATACTGGGTTTCGGCTTAAACCAAAGCCTACCAGTATTATCTGCCCGAAAAACGACACGTGCGAAAACGCACGTGCTTTTTCCGAACCCTGCCATATCACCATACGGTCTCTACAACGTTTCGCCCGAACTTAGGAAAGTGTCTGTGAGGGACTCTAATGACTCATCAACACACTGGCACTGGGTATAACCCCTAGCACGTCAGAGGTACAAGCTGCACGTAACGTTTTGCCTATGTATTGATTGGAAGGGAAGCTGACGAGCGAACTCATCTATAAACCCTACTGAGCCTGACAGTGACAATGTATATACAGTCCGGTCCATTCGTCTAAAAAGTATCGCATATCGAGTCTGGGGGGGTGGATAAAGTCAGACCCCTAATAACGCGATAAATCGTGTCGGCATGAAGCCCATCACCACCTGAGAAACTACCGATCCAAATCAGTAATTCTCCACTACCTCGGCTGAGAATTCCTAGTGATGGCCACTCGTGCACTGCGCGACATCAACCCCCAATACCGGGAGAGACGAATCCCCGACGATCCGCTCACTTGCCTCCAATGTGGCTCGGGACTGTACCCAACTAAAACCTGTTTGCACAACTCCTTTGAGCGTGGTAGGGTAGTAATCAAAATACAGTGGGAACTCACACAAGACAAATGACGATCTCAGGTCGATGAACTAACCTGTACACATGTCACCAGGGAATTGCTATCTGACGATATGTATAATACCAACTAGCAGATTCCCGACGAGTCCTGTCCGGTGTACTCATAACTCAATGAGCACCTGTATACATCTTAGGCGAACCAACTAACACCAATGGCTTGTGAGACCGGCCACCGCCCCTCGTCGGGGTCTCGACTGTATACACTAATCTACTCTGGAGTATCGATGCCCTGTCTCAAAACTCCCACGACTAGGGACACTTAAAGGATGTGCTTACAGACCCCAGCTCCCACGTATATGATCGCCATCATACTGCTGGTAGTCAAGCAAGAATCCTATGGGCTCTATCATCATGCAACAGTGAACTAAAGCATGTATACGATGATAAAGACAAACCAGATAGCATACTATCATCTCGAGCAAGACTGTCATATTGGTATAGGTCCTGCCTCAATCATTGCAATCACGTACCTGTGATCCAATAATTGACTTTGAGGGCACTATCTCCAACAATCTCCCACTTGCACTCAAGGCTAATTATTGCGATGTCGCATACTCACAGCCCGTGTGATACCGAACATCTAACTCCTCTACTAATCAGTTTCACAAAGCTAGTTTGTAAAACTCTTGTGTTCGAGAAATAGCCTCAGTGAGTGGATCCGCCCTGATGTTTCTTTCTCTGTCTCTCTCAATCTCAAGTTCGCGGAGAAAGCCATCTCCCGAATTGAGTAATACCTGTCTTAGAATATGTCTGGATATCTGATGGGACCTAGTCCATAAATGAACTCCAAATCCAAACTTCTTAGACCGTTTTGATAACTGAACCTAATCAGTATCCAACACCATGCCTCCCACAGTATCCTCTTGGACCACCTGTCCATAATACTGTCCCTCGTCAGAGGAAAAACTATAACTTTGACAATCCCTCTGTCATCCATGTCACCTTGGAAGCCTGGAATGATAACCGTCTCCCGAAGGAGGCTGCCGTCATCAAATCTGTAGAACATTCACTTATGTTCTAAAACTGCTTCCTTATGTTTCTTCAGGATTGGATTAATATAAACTTATCGCATCAAGTGCAAAAACTACATCTGGTGCGGTACTTGACATCCCATGATTGACTCAATTGCTGTCACGCCCCGCTTCCCAAAATACGGAATACGCGGGGTAGACAAGGCCAGCCATGCTCCTACGGTCAAGGAAATGTCCTGCCGTAGTCACACTTCGGCTTCTAGTTTATCATGGTAAACAGTAAATGATGCGCAGGTAATGAGAAATGCAGTAACTGAAAGATACAGTAATATAAACTAACCTGAAGTGGAACAAACGAATGTAACTCGGAAAGGCAAGTCAAGAAGTCTGTGATGCACGTCTAGTTCTGATCCGAGCTAAATCTTCTCCTCACACTGAGCATGCATACTCAGGTCGTCAGAGCGACACAATAGCGATATAATATATATATAATCAAGCAACAGTTCTAACAGTGTAGTAGATATGAATAACAGTAAATCAACGACAGCATGAATATGAATGTACAGTAATCAATGCAGCGGAACAGTAAAGCAGTATAACAAAATGTCACGTATGCCACACAGTATATAAGGAATAAAATGCCAGTATCCCTATCAGTCTCTAAGTCTCACTGTACAGGTCACTAAGCCTATCGTCAGTCCAAGTGTGAGAGTCAACCACTCGCGAGTGTCCTCCACCCAAGGGTAGAACCCAAGGGCAAGGGACCACGGGCCCAACAAGTAACAAGAATATCACGGTGTATATATCACGTACCCTGTAAATCTCCATATAACTCCCTAAATATATAAGCCGGCATGGGACTCCCGAGATTCTGTTGAACTCACACTTAAACTACCCCACACCCCGTGGTCTACATCATACGCTAACCATAACCCTAAATACTAATCGATCCGTGACAAGTCTGCGCGAGAACTGGAGGCAGGACCTACATCAAGCACGTCCCGACTAATACCTAAGATAAATGGCAGTGTCGGATGCCTTATCTGTGATATCCGTGCAAGCGCTTCCATAAGTGTCCTATACCACTTATAGTCACACGTACACGCATCCCACAGACGTCGACAATGCAATAGAATAAAAGGGACACTGATTGTGCACAAGTACGTATCACTTTCACTTAATCACGGATACACGAACACTGACGTACTTGCCACAATCACCACTAAAATCTAACACTGGGTAAATGCACGATGCCACTAGGTTATCAATACGATGATATGGGTATGATATGATGCGTGAACAAGTATATAAGCGTGATGAGGATGTTATAAAACAGCATTCTTTCACTTGCACGATTTATCATGAAACATACGTATATAATTTGGCGAAATGATAAACAGGTTGTAATTAGTATGTTCAGTTGTCCATCCATAGAATTTAGTTTCAAGCCAATCGGGTTCCAGGATCATTAGTTATATCCATCTCATTTTAAGCGCTCGCGGCTGGAAATCCAATTTCAGAATCAGAAGTCCATTTCGCAACGCATTTTTGATCCCAGTTGGGATCGGATTTTAGCGACGCTACAGTTGGATGAATTCTATAGTTTTCAGTAAGGTTTTCAACGCAACAGACGGATCTTCAATCGCATCTACACATCAGGAGTTATACACAGTTTAATATTAATATGTCATCTCAGAATCTGTTCTGGACTGTTATGCGTCCACATCTATTAAATTACAGATTAAATAACAAACGATAACGAAACAGGATGAAACCACTTGTGTTGTCTAGCTAACACAGTTACCTATACTAAGCAGCAGAGTTCCGCAACCTAAGAGTTAAGGAAATCCTATGGTATTCATTACGGAACAGCAAGCACGACTGGAGTCGCTCTGGACTGCAGTCCAGAGTCGCACTCCGATCCGAATATCATCACGGTTTAAGTACAGGAATGTCTGGAAACTAGTATAGGGTTAAAGTTCGTCGAGATGGCTTCGATTTGAGCCCTCGAACGCACCATTCTACCATGTATATGATTTATGGTGAATCTAACGATTTTCAGATACAACAGGATTACGGTTTTACGATTAAACTTGGGGGTAGTTGTTTTAGTCATAATCGATTACAACATCCAACAAAATTCACACACTATGTTCACAGCCCTACGGGCCAACCTACACCATTGAGTTCCGTCAAATTAGATAATGTTTTCCTAAGGGAACAAATATCGAACAGTTACGGCACATAATAGTTTTAAACTTGTAACAGTATAATTCATATATTTAACGATTGTAATTTAGATAAATAGCATGTAAGCAAGTAGAATACTTGCCTGGGGACGTCTCGGGGTCGTACGGCAACAGTGTTGTCACGAACGCGCGATATACGCCACGTACCGGATTCCCGCGAGCCTAGTTCGAAACACGAATTTCACGTCGGAGTTTTCCCGGAGTCGTCTTGCGTGCACTGGAAGCTTAGGGGGTGCTCTCTGGTTCGCCTGAGAAGTGTTGGGACTGCAGACGGTGTCGCTCCGGCAGCGTGCGCAGTGTAGTTTACAGTGAGGGGAAAAATATTGAAAATGGGTTTGGTGTGGTTTTGGAGAGAGGGGGCAATGGTGGTGTCCAGGTGTGTTGACGCTGATGACGAGGAGGTCGTAGGGTGGTCGGCAATGTGATGGGGGTTCACCGGCGAGGGTGATGATCGGTGGAGGGAAAATTAGACAGAGAGAGAGAGAGAGAGGGAGAGAGAGAAATGAGAGAGAGTGGCTGTGAGATCAAAAAGAGAGTGAGGAAGAGAGAGGCAGAGAGAAATCGAGTGAGGGAGAGAGAGACAGAGAGATGAAGGAGAGGGTGAAAGCAGAGAGAGAGAGAGAGAATTGGAGAGAGACAGAGGGGGAGAGCTGAGAGTGCTGAGAGATAGAGAGTGAGAGAGAAAGAGAGAGAGAGAGAAGACTGAAAGGGAGAGAGAGAGAAAGGCAGTGGGAGAGAGGGGGAAAGCACAGAGAGAACGAGAGAGAGAGAGGGTGATGCAGGGAGGTTGAGAGAGGAGGAGAGAAGACTGAGAGAGATGAAGTAGGCGACGGCGGCGATGATGATGACGACGACGATGACAACGATGGTGCGGGGGGCGGCTCGGTGTTCAGTGGTGAAGTGGTGAGCGAGAGAAGATGAATGGGGTCGAAGGGGTAGGTGACGGGATTGGTACAGGGGCTCGGGCTCGAGCTTGGGTGCAGGGGAAGAAGAAAGAAGAGGGAGCTCGTGGGTGATGGGTGTCGGGGAAAATGGAGGGAGGAGGAGAAGGTGATGGGGATGTGAATGCGATCGGTGAGATGAGGGTCGTGCGTTGAGTGGGCCACGAGGGTGGAACGTGGGGTAACGCTCGCGAGCGCGAGGGCGACGGCGGAGGCGAGGAGTGCGGATCGCGAGCGGGAGATAGGGAAGAGGGTGTGATGGAAGAGAGGGGCGAAGAGAGAGAGGGGTGCCATGATGGAGCGGGCGCGAGTCGTGGGTGTAACGTAGCGAGAGCGGGGGCGACGGTGGAGGCGAGAAACGCGCGAGAAAGGGGAGAGAGCCGTTGGGGAATTTAAATGGAAGATGAACAGTGGTCGGGTCGAGTTCGAGACGTGGGCGCGGAGGCGAGCTGGGCTGGGGAGAAGCGGGCCGGGCCAAGAGATTTAGACTGAAAAAGAATTTAAATAGAAGAGTTAAAGAAGGGTGCTGGGCCGGCAAAGAATTTGGGCCGTGGGTTGAAAATAAGGGGCTGGGCTCGGGACAGAATAAAAACGAATTGACCATTAAATGTTAAAAAGGAAATGGGGCCGGGCTAAAGAAATTAATTAGGGAAAGGAAAATAGAAACGGGCCAGAAGCTTAACAAAAAAATAAAATAATTATTAGTGTGGGCTGGTTCTGTGGGTTCGTTCAACAATAGGTTTATTTAAAAAGAAAGAATGCGTTGATGAGGGAAAACATAGGCCGAACTTTGAATAGATTTGGAGGGTTTAAACTAAATAGTTTTGAAGAACTTGGCTTGTTAATGGACTGGAGGAAGGTAAGGAAATGACGAGAATGGGCTTGGGTTTGGAAATAAATAAGGATAGGGAAACTAGGGAAAAGGGCGGAAATAACAAATACAAGAATCTGGGAAGAATATACTAGATAGGTAATAAGGTATTTAAACTAACTAAAAATAATTTTGAATGTAAACTAACAAACTTACAAGTGGTAATTTATATAAATACGGACATTGGCGTACAAAAGAGAACCGGGTATTACATCATACCACCCTTACAAAAATTTCGTCCTCGAAATTTAAATAAACATAAGTTATAGAAACAGAAGCGAAAGCTATCATACTTGCAACTAACATATAAGGGTTTACTAGGAATCCGGAGACGAAGAAACTTGAAGGTATAAACATGCAAGAACAGCATACAGAAGATAAGCCTAACTAGGCATAAGGTACAATCATTCATAATAGTAACCATAGGCATAAAACCTGAAAATAAAACAACCAAAATAAAGTAGTGGGAATTTAGTCGGTAGGTTAAAACATTTTAGGAAAACGTATCGATAGAATAGGTTTAAAATAATTTAGGAAACTTATATAGTGAAAATAAGAAACATGGAACAGAAATATGCGTGGTGTAAGGGTGCGCTACTGAAAATGAGAATACTAATAGTGTACTTAAAATACATAAAATAGAGTAATCAATAACACACACTCTTTGATAATTTAAAATAATGAAAACTGAATTTTGAATAATAATGTCCCTAAATATATTTGGGTAATAGAGAAATCACCAATATGAATAGGGCCAGCTGGGTTAGTGATTACAAGAAGGTGTGACTCAACCAGAAGGTCGGAGTGTAGCGGTTTTAGACTGAAGGTAAAAAGGATTGGAATCGGGTCTCACAGGAGGTAAGGATGGGCAACAAAAGAATACCAGAGAAAAGTATGGGAGAAAGCAACGGTCGGTACACCACACGAATCAAAATTTGAAGAGTTAGTGAACTCGGAGGTTTCACAAGAATTGTTCTCCTTCCAGAAGGATCTCAAACGGGGCACAGACGAGGGATGAATGGTGGCTCATTCCAAGGATCAGGGTGCGGTACTTTCTAATCAAAACGAGGGTGAAAATTATACAATGAGTAGGGGTGGACAGTCAGGGATCTCAGCTGAAAATAAATGGATATAAGCAATAAACAAGCATCAAGCAAACCCATAATCAAAAAGGTTTATGAATTCAGAAGATTTATCTCATTCAAGAAAATTTGAAACAAGGCATTCACCAAGACGAAAAGTGGCCCTAAACTATACACATTTTATTTGGTCAGAAAGACAACATCAAGAGAAATTCCGTCAGTCGCGGTTGTGGAGATTCAGTAGGTTGCGGTAGGCTCGCGCACTCAGGAAGGGGCGTCCATTTCCATATCGCCTCGTAGGCATCGCCACTGGAAGTTCGTCCACAGCAAGGTCCTGATCTTCTGGTCCTTCTTCCTCGGATAGAGCTTCTTCATCGAGATCTGATTCTATGTGATTCTCTCCTTCTGGGTTCTCTTCAATGGGGTCTTCCTCCACTGGATTTTCTTCTATCGGTTCTTCCTCGGGGTCTTCCTCTATCGGGTTCTCTTCAGGATCTCCTTCTTCCTCTTCGGAATCAGCTATCATGTCAAACTCTGGGGCGGCTGCTCCTTCGCCCTCTGGATCGTGGTTTTCGAAATTGACCTGGGGGCCGTTGATCTCGTCGTCAGAACTCATCAGCGTGTGGTCTAAGGAAACGCATGACTGTGCATCTTCATCTAGATGTGGCGCTGCTCCAGGGTGTGCCATGGCCTGAAAAGAGAAGTCATGATTAGACAGTGGAATACATCAAGGAAAGCTCAGGGTACGAAATATAGGAAAAATGTGCGGTTGCAGGAACTGAAAGATCAGAATGAAAATACTGTGTTAATGAATAGAATCTGACATAGAGAAAGCACGAGAATGATACATATATTATGATTCAAATTTTATTGCATTCAATCAAAAATTCAACGGATACAAGATTTCAAACAGAAAGAAATATTCATAAAAAGATGACAACATTATTGCTGAAAGTAGGGAAATATGAAAATTCTTCTTCGACTACTATAACGTGCATTCTCGTCGCGTGAGTTGAATCCTGTGTTTGATCCGCCTTATCGTCGAAGTCCGAACTATGCAGTAATCCTCACTTGGCAGAAATGGGGAGTGTGGATGAGTCTCCTCCTCTTAGTTCTTTCCTTTCTGGGCAGCCGTTGATGAGATGTTTGTCGGAACCGCATATCAGACATTTCCCTTGGGCATGGCGACAATCCTTCTGAAGATGTCCTGGCCTCTTACAATATCCGCAGCAAGGGTTCTTATGATGCTTCTGTTGACGCTTCATCTTCTTTTCTTTTCCTCGTCTAATAGGGATCCCTTTATGATAGGAGGCTCCCGCTGGGGTCTGACTCCCGCTGGGGTCTGACTCATCTGTCTTCTTAGTCCTTCAGCCAACAAGTCATTTGTTCGCTCATGGGCTTCCTTTAAACCTTGCAGTACACTCAGAATCTCGACGGTCTGATTCTGGGGAGCGGATATAGACGAAGAGTCGTTGAAAGACATGATCCTGAAACAATGATTTTTGAGAATGATATAAGCCACAAGCTGAACGAATCAAAATGTAATATGGATAGGACAAAGATTCAAGAATATCAGAGGTGATGAATTCATTACAAGTGAAGAATCAACTATATGATTTTAAGTTACTTGATTAGATTACGGTAGTGCAATTGCAACCACGTAACCTTGTCAAGTCACCCGAAACCATATCGAATAGATAGCTGAACACACGATGTGAATATGGATCAAGAATGACAAGTTTACAACATAGACCGAGGGATGTCTTAGATTGTCAAACTATACACGGAAAACTGCAATCCCAAACGATGCAAAACCTGGGCTCTGATACCAACTAAACCATGTCACGCCCCGCTTCCCAAAATACGGAATACGCGGGGTAGACAAGGCCAGCCATGCTCCTACGGTCAAGGAAATGTCCTGCCGTAGTCACACTTCGGCTTCTAGTTTATCATGGTAAACAGTAAATGATGCGCAGGTAATGAGAAATGCAGTAACTGAAAGATACAGTAATATAAACTGACCTGAAGTGGAACAAACGAATGTAACTCGGAAAGGCAAGTCAAGAAGTCTGTGATGCACGTCTAGTTCTGATCCGAGCTAAATCTTCTCCTCACACTGAGCATGCATACTCAGGTCGTCAGAGCGACACAATAGCGATATAATATATATATAATCAAGCAACAGTTCTAACAGTGTAGTAGATATGAATAACAGTAAATCAACGACAGCATGAATATGAATGTACAGTAATCAATGCAGCGGAACAGTAAAGCAGTATAACAAAATGTCACGTATGCCACACAGTATATAAGGAATAAAATGCCAGTATCCCTATCAGTCTCTAAGTCTCACTGTACAGGTCACTAAGCCTATCGTCAGTCCAAGTGTGAGAGTCAACCACTCGCGAGTGTCCTCCACCCAAGGGTAGAACCCAAGGGCAAGGGACCACGGGCCCAACATGTAACAAGAATATCACGGTGTATATATCACGTACCCTGTAAATCTCCATATAACTCCCTAAATATATAAGCCGGCATGGGACTCCCGAGATTCTGTTGAACTCACACTTAAACTACCCCACACCCCGTGGTCTACATCATACGCTAACCATAACCCTAAATACTAATCGATCCGTGACAAGTCTGCGCGAGAACTGGAGGCAGGACCTACATCAAGCACGTCCCGACTAATACCTAAGATAAATGGCAGTGTCGGATGCCTTATCTGTGACATCCGTGCAAGCGCTTCCATAAGTGTCCCATACCACTTATAGTCACACGTACACGCATCCCACAGACGTCGACAATTGTCACGCCCCGCTTCCCAGAGTACGCGCGTTTGGGCACGTGACATAGCCAACCATGCTACCTGTGGGTAGGAAGTATCCATCCACAGTCACATTACGGTTGTAAGGTTATCAAGAACAGTACAAATAAACTAAACTAATACATGTCCAAATCCAATATAACAAGAATCAATAAACAATAAGTGCGGAAGCTAATGATCCAATACAATGAATAAACAGTACGTCCCATAATGCGGGCTCACATCTGGAAATGAAATGAAAATAAACAAACTAAACTCTAAGGAACTCACAGTTCAGCCTGCTGGCTGAAGTACTCCTGCTCGGTCGTCGGTAGTGGTAAGGAATCTGGGCCATGCAAAACCCAGACGTCAGCGCGTCGTGACATCAAGTACATAATGTAAACATGATGATAAGCAATGCAAGTATGAACATGAATAAAGCAGTGATAAGAAATAACAAGCAGGGTAGTGTGCAATGGTGACTGAACTGTCCTATCAGGTTTTCTACTCTATAGTCTTTGAAACCAATTGATGAATCGTCGATGTAACTCAATAGTATCCCGTGCATGCCCGGGACCACGGTCATGATCCTCGGGGCTGAATCCGAGACGTGCCGCTAAGCAGTAAAAGGTAGTAGGATAGATGAGTGATGTCAGCATCAACACTCCGGAGCTGGCCAAGCCCGTAAGACTGATCAGAACAAGTATCGAACTGTTGAGTTACAAGTCGGTTTCACCTTTGATTTCCCCATACCCCCAAGCTATGTATGTCAGGTCAGGTATTCAGTTGTCAAGGACTAATGCCAACGCAAGATCCAGTAAGAGTAGGTCTGTCTGGATAGACAGCGGGAATGGTCAGGTTTGTCGGCATTAGGCATGAAATCAGGTAACAGGTCAGGTTACTTTCAACAGGTCGAGTCGATATGCACAGGGTGTCATGTCCGGTGTATCAGTACATGTGTCATGTGTATCAAGATCGGTCAATATGTAATGCAATCAGGTGTGTGCTCGCAACAGGTATGCAATCAATAATGAACAGTAGCAGGAAACAGTAAATAACAATATTAATCTAGGTAAACACAGTGATGTTTCGTATTCTCTTATTAATCCGGTTCACGCACCTTTGAGGTGCAATAGCCACAAGACGAAACAATATCGATAATATACGTAATGGAGTTACATGAATTTGAACTAAGCATAATAATTGTCTCATGAGTGATTTTAACAAATGAAGTGGGGATGATCTACTTGGTTTGATTAGTTAGGTATGAATTAATAGCAGACCGGTTAATACGAGCAATGATTTCATTGATTTAAAGTTACGGATAATTGTGACTAGCAATTCTAAGTTATAAAAGGTATCGATGTTATAATAGTTATGTGGTTATAATATGATGATTAAGTTGTAGCATGTTAAAGCAAGTATTCGGATACTTGCCTCGGCGGTTCCGCAAACCGAAACACGGATGCGATGTCGGCAGAAAACGCGATATGAAAGCACGGGCCACGGATCGAGTCCCAACAGAGGTCCACGGGATCACACGGACCAGGGGGCTTCGCTGGAGCGTCGGGTTCGCCAATACGGCACGGTCGGGTTCCGGCAACGACAAAAGGGAGCGAAGTTAGCAAAACGATAGGATACAAGCGACTACGACCAGTAAGGGGAATGATTTGCACAAAGGAAGGAAAGGGGGCACTTACAGAGAGGTATACCAGGTGACCCCGGCGAGCTCGACGGCGCTGGAACGCCGGCGAAGCGACGGCAGCGGCTGTAGCGGGGGTTGAAGGCTTCGGGGTGCGCGGGATAGGGTGCTGCGGCGAGCTGGAGGAGAGGGGGTCGGCTCTGGTGGTCGAGGGGAAGAAGTAGGTGGTCGGAGGTGGCGTCGACGAGGTCGCCGGCGCGCTTCTCCGGCGAACAGCGGAGGTTAGGCGAGGGGTTAGGGCTCGTGTGGGTGTTCCGGCGAGGGGAGGAGGGCAGCGACGACGAGGTCGGGTCGAGTAGGGTGAGAGGGTGCCGCGGGAGTCGTCGACGATGATGGGTGGCGTCGACGGCGAGGTCTGCGAAGGTGGAGGCGAGGTCGGGAATGGGTGCAGGCGCAGGAGAGAGGAGGAAGGAGGGAGGAGGAAGGTGCGGCGGTCGAGGAGGCGTTGCTGGCGGCGACGGCGAAGTCGCGGGGAAGTCGGCGGTGGGATCGCGAGGCTACGGTTAGGGTTTGCTCGGGTGTTCTCGTGGTCGATGGGGAGAAGAAGGCAGTTGCATGGGAATTAATAGAGGAAGAGAGAGAGAGATTAGAGAGAGAAAGGGCGAGGGATTGAGGGAAGAGAGAGAGAGAGATAGGGAAATGGGAGGTGGGGCCCATGCGCAGATTTGGGCCTCGCGATTGGCTGGGGGAGGTGAGGAAAATATTTGTGTAAAGATTTTTAAAGGATTTGCACAGTTAAAGTTATATTCGTATATATATATATAAAGTTTTATATTAAATTAAAATGGGCCCTTTTTGGCGCGAAATGAAATATTTCCAAATCGCGCCCGGATTGAGCCCAAATGTTCCAAATTCAAATTATAGGATTTTAAGCGGGTTCCAAATTTTGAAAATAGGTGTTTAGCGATTAAAATGCATGCCCCCAAGTCGGACACTTGCACGCGCGCGTAGTCGCCCAAACTGGCCCGTTTAGCCAAACGGAACGGAATCTCGACACGCGGACGCTACCACGCGACTAGTGGCGACGAGTAGGCTAACTTGGACATCTTAAATTTCATTTTCGGAGTTAAAATTTGTTATGTGCCAAAATGACTTAACCGGGTAAAATTTAGCAATAAACACCAGAAAATCAGGAAAATTGGAATGAGCAATATATAACCCTCAACTAGTAATATAAATAGTATTATTGGGCTCGGGTGTTACAACAATGCAATAGAATAAAAGGGACACTGATTGTGCACAAGTACGTATCACTTTCACTTAATCACGGATACACGAACACTGACGTACTTGCCACAATCACCACTAAAATCTAACACTGGGTAAATGCACGATGCCACTAGGTTATCAATACGATGATATGGGTATGATATGATGCGTGAACAAGTATATAAGCGTGATGAGGATGTTATAAAACAGCATTCTTTCACTTGCACGATTTATCATGAAACATACGTATATAATTTGGCGAAATGATAAACAGGTTGTAATTAGTATGTTCAGTTGTCCATCCATAGAATTTAGTTTCAAGCCAATCGGATTCCAGGATCATTAGTTATATCCATCTCATTTTAAGCGCTCGCGGCTGGAAATCCAATTTCAGAATCAGAAGTCCATTTCGCAACGCATTTTTGATCCCAGTTGGGATCGGATTTTAGCGACGCTACAGTTGGATGAATTCTATAGTTTTCAGTAAGGTTTTCAACGCAACAGACGGATCTTCAATCGCATCTACACATCAGGAGTTATACACAGTTTAATATTAATATGTCATCTCAGAATCTGTTCTGGACTGTTATGCGTCCACATCTATTAAATTCACACACTATGTTCACAGCCCTACGGGCCAACCTACACCATTGAGTTCCGTCAAATTAGATAATGTTTTCCTAAGGGAACAAACATCGAACAGTTACGGCACATAATAGTTTTAAACTTGTAACAGTATAATTCATATATTTAACGATTGTAATTTAGATAAATAGTATGTAAGCAAGTAGAATACTTGCCTGGGGACGTCTCGGGGTCGTACGGCAACAGTGTTGTCACGAACGCGCGATATACGCCACGTACCGGATTCCCGCGAGCCTAGTTCGAAACACGAATTTCACGTCGGAGTTTTCCCGGAGTCGTCTTGCGTGCACTGGAAGCTTAGGGGATGCTCTCTGGTTCGCCTGAGAAGTGTTGGGGTTGCCGACGGCCGACGGCGTCGCTCCGGCAGCGTGCGCAGTATAGTTTACAGTGAGGGGAAAAATATTGAAAATGGGTTTGGTGTGGTTTTGGAGAGAGGGGGCAATGGTGGTGTCCAGGTGTGTTGACGCTGATGACGAGGAGGTCGTAGGGTGGTCGGCAATGTGATGGGGGTTCACCGGCGAGGGTGATGATCGGTGGAGGGAAAGTTAGACAGAGACAGAGAGAGAGAGAGAGAGAGAAATGAGAGAGAGTGGCTGTGAGATCAAAGAGAGAGTGAGGAAGAGAGAGGCAGAGAGAAATCGAGTGAGGGAGAGAGAGACAGAGAGATGAAGGAGAGGGTGAAAGCAGAGAGAGAGAGAGAGAATTGGAGAGACAGAGGGGGAGAGCTGAGAGTGCTGAGAGATAGAGAGTGAGAGAGAAAGAGAGAGAGAGAGAAGACTGAAAGGGGGAGAGAGAGAAAGGCAGTGGGAGAGAGGGGGAAAGCACAGAGAGAACGAGAGAGAGAGAGGGTGATGCAGGGAGGTTGAGAGAGGAGGAGAGAAGACTGAGAGAGATGAAGTAGGCGACGGCGGCGATGATGATGACGACGACGACGACAACGATGGTGCGGGGGGCGGCTCGGTGTTCAGTGGTGAAGTGGTGAGCGAGAGAAGATGAATGGGGTCGAAGGGGTAGGTGACGGGATTGGTACAGGGGCTCGGGCTCGAGCTTGGGTGTAGGGGAAGAAGAAAGAAGAGGGAGCTCGTGGGTGATGGGTGTCGGGGAAAATGGAGGGAGGAGGAGAAGGTGATGGGGATGTGAATGCGATCGGTGAGATGAGGGTCATGCGTTGAGTGGGCCACGAGGGTGGAACGTGGGGTAACGCTCGCGAGCGCGAGGGCGACGGCGGAGGCGAGGAGTGCGGATCGCGAGCGGGAGATAGGGAAGAGGGTGTGATGGAAGAGAGGGGCGAAGAGAGAGAGGGGTGCCATGATGGAGCGGGCGCGAGTCGTGGGTGTAACGTAGCGAGAGCGGGGGCGACGGTGGAGGCGAGAAACGCGCGAGAAAGGGGAGAGAGCCGTTGGGGAATTTAAATGGAAGATGAACAGTGGTCGGGTCGAGTTCGAGACGTGGGCGCGGAGGCGAGCTGGGCTGGGGAGAAGCGGGCCGGGCCAAGAGATTTAGACTGAAAAAGAATTTAAATAGAAGAGTTAAATAAGGGTGCTGGGCCGGCAAAGAATTTGGGCCGTGGGTTGAAAATAAGGGGCTGGGCTCGGGACAGAATAAAAACGAATTGACCATTAAATGTTAAAAAGGAAATGGGGCCGGGCTAAAGAAATTAATTAGGGAAAGGAAAATAGAAACGGGCCAGAAGCTTAACAAAAAAATAAAATAATTATTAGTGTGGGCTGGTTCTGTGGGTTCGTTCAACAATAGGTTTATTTAAAAAGAAAGAATGGGCTGATGAGGGAAAACATAGGCCGAACTTTGAATAGATTTGGAGGGTTTAAACTAAATAGTTTTGAAGAACTTGGCTTGTTAATGGACTGAAGGAAGGTAAGGAAATGACGAGAATGGGCTTGGGTTTGGAAATAAATAAGGATAGGGAAACTAGGGAAAAGGGCGGAAATAACAAATACAAGAATCTGGGAAGAATATACTAGATAGGTAATAAGGTATTTAAACTAACTAAAAATAATTTTGAATGTAAACTAACAAACTTGCAAGTGGTAATTTATATAAATACGGACATTGGCGTACAAAAGAAAACCGGGTATTACAATTGCCTAAGCAAGTGATCTGCCAATCAAGCACATCCCTCTCCCCTTTAGTCTGTAAGACACCTTTAGAGAGGGTGACTCCATCACCTACAGGTACACCTCCATGCCAGGAGTCATCTATTCTAAATACCATTAGAATACTGTCAAAGTACCCAAATTGGGAAACTACCCAAATCTAGATCTAAAATCATAGATCTAGTAACCAGAATGTCTGATATTAAATCCATATCCTTTCTGGAGAAACAACTGTGTGACGACCACAGTACAACCGATCGTAGTATAGGAATTTTACTTTCTACTCTGTGTATGTCATCCAAATACCGGGACATCACACCCTACTACCTTCTTAACAGATCCATTCCCTATTCTGATGAAGTCAAACCTATGACTGTCACATCAAAATTAGATGATCTTATCTCCGCCATATCTGCTTAAGTCTATAAATAGACATAAGCTACCTGCCCACTATACTTCCGTTGCTCCCACTGACTACGACAACCCTCTGGCAGAATAATATCTACGTACACTTCTAAAACTAGTTTAGAACGACGTTATACTTATCCTCTTGCCGGGTCTCATAGTCTGGAACAACAGTAGTGTCAAGTCTGGGTAAATAAGAACCTCCCTGTCACCGTCCTTGAGACTACCGGAGTACCTCTCGGGTGTCTGAGGTTACTCACCATATCTGCGGAGTGGCTATTGGAATGTCAAACTTGATTGAATATATAGGTCCTATTAAATTCTCCGTAATCGTTTGCGGTTCTGGAATCACTTCCAGTTCTACCATACTCCCACTACTGTTTTCTGAAAAAATCCATTTTGCTAAAACTGTGGCGAGTCAAGAACAATATCACTATTGATCTTCCAGATGGTGGAAATGTCAACCCTCGTCAAAGCCAGGGTCAACCCACAAACTGCCATTACAGAAACGTGCCTAAAATTATCCAGTGTCTGGTTTTAAGCATAAGCTGGACAACTCCCCTTACCTTAATATCGTTAAGATATGAACCATTCTATATCCAATATAGAAACAGAGGCACTAATTTAATTGGAACCAGATTCAAATCATGCAGCTGTCTCCAGTGCATAACAACTTAATGGAAAAAGGCTAATCAGCATTGCTCAACTTAGGAATCCATCCAATTATGAGTAACCTGAAAGAGAAACAAGTCTCTCAAAAACCATTATTATCATCTGAATACCAATCACAAGAATCTACATCTTCGATCTCTTTGAAGAATCCTGATACTTGCGACATCTGGTTCTCTACTTTATTCTTATACCCATAACTTCTCAAAACTTAGACACTGTATTTCTACGAAACACTTGTCTAAAAACTAGAGAAGTCATAAGTAAACAGAACATAGTATGAGGACCTGCCCCTTTGTCCTGACGGACACTGGACAACATACAATACTCTGTATAAGTCCGCTGAGTTGAATAACTCAAAACCTGTGCAACGTAGGTTGAAAACTGTACCTAGGCGATTTCCTCAAATATCACCAATTACAACGAATTCCGATATAATGAGGATAATCACCTAATTCCCAATAATTTACTCCCACTCATCATCTGTAAAAACCATACAGATATGAAACCTGGTAAATACATACCTTGGAGTAAGTATCTAATCGGGAAAACAGTTTTCTTTTAACAATGCGCAGTGAAACTGAAACATTAAAATGTCTCGTAGGGGTATCCTGGTATTCCTTGTAATGCCTCTTCCATAATCTTATTCATGACTTTAACCGTATATTTCTTTGCCATCTCTCCAAATCCCTTTATCTGTCTCTATTCATTTCCTTCTGTACACCATCATTAGGCTAAGTGGTTTTCTTCCTTCACTACCGTTCGGTACCAGCCTATGGTTTGGAAGAAGACTATCCAGTAAGCATAATAGGTGTACCCTCCTAATCCTAGGAGTACTCGCAACTTGAGAGAAGGTGATGATAAAAGACAACTGAATAAACTTTATTCTATTTCTCCCGAACTGAGGAAAAAGGCAAAGGTGAAATAGGAGTGGCGATGAAGTACGCGGTTTGGTCGTGAATTATAACAGTCGCAATTTTCTTTGCCCTCTTTCTAATCCCTTTATTTTGTCTTTAGCTATTACCTTCTGTACACCCTACTTAGGCTAATTAGTTTTCTTCATTCCCTACCTTTCGGCACCAGCCTATGGTTTGGAATAAGACCATCCAATAAGCGTGATAGGTGTACTCTCCTAAACTAAGGAGCCCTCGCAACCTGAGAGAAGGTGATAATAAAAGACAACTGAATAATCCAATTCTATTTCTCCTGAACCTGGATCCATCCTCGAAGTAGTACCTTCGAGTTCATATATAACCATACGATATATCTATCCAATGGAAGTGGATATCCGTAGTAATACGGGGTGTTCTGAGAAATACAAAGGGTAAAAGAAGGAGCGTCAATGACTTATGCAACTCAGACAATGCGAAAGCCAGTATTATAAGAAGGTTCGGTCAACTTGGTCACTGAGTCATAGTCTAGGGTCGGTCAAAGGTTGCTGCCAAAGAGAGAGAGAGAAAAGAAACACTCTGCATGCACTCTAACGTAAATCAGAATGGTTATCACTTTATCTCATCAGGAAACCTCCCACTGTAATCTCACATTCTCCTCCAAACCTGAAAGAAGAATTAGTCGGGATCACCCGAAGAGTAAACCAACTCATCAGTGAGAATCGGGATCCAACTATCATCGCATGATAACTTGATGGAAGCCACTCAAGTTATCACACTCCAGAAGGTATGCGCATACTTGGCAAGTTTCAGTTTCTTTAGAAACTCCCGATATTATTTTTGCCCCATGCTCTTATGACCTTGACTAAGGGCCAACAAATCATAAGTCACATGTCAATTTCTTCCCGTCATTGTCCTGGTTGATTTGAACCCACCCGTACATACTCTTGACTAAGGGCCAACAAAGTAATACGACTGTCTCAAACCAACGCATCTATCAATGCAATAAATGAATACCCAGCAGCTACCAAACACTATGCCTTGACTAAGGGCCAACAAACATAGCTTGAATACTACTGACCATCCATAAGAAACGACGGAGGGCTACGGCTGGTTTTTTGCGAAAAACCTTTAACGTAATGAACTTGATCTCGTTGAAGGAACCTGATAGCTTTTTATTAAAATATGGTGACGAAAACGTTTTGCTAAAGAGGTCACTCCCGGTGAAGGGATCTCGGCTCTTTCCTCGTGGAATGAGGTGCAGGATATTCCATCTGAATACCGCGATGCAAAGCAACTTGTAATCGACTATATTAAAGTTACTACCCTGACGTAAACTTCTGCCCAAGGGGTTTTTCCCGGTGAAGGGATATCAGCCCTTGCCTCGTCGAATGAGGTGCGGGATATTCCAACTGAATATCACTATGCAAAACAAAAAGAAACGTCTTTGTAATAACACTTTTAAAATTTGTTCCAACAACATCAAATATAGGTTTGTTTTATCCTTGCATTGATAAGAATCAATGCAGTCCCATCAATCAATCACACCAGAAAAGAACGAAAATAAAATGTACGTATATGCCATCTGCATTCGCCACTGGGTCCCATCATCACCCGTTAGGTTACTTAACTAACGACAGAGCGGGGGCTGGACTAGCACGGGTGTAAAACATATACAACATCTAATAGTATATATACCAATATACAATAATCGCTCCAGGCGTGATAATATGCAACATTACAGAAAAGTAATAAGCATCACAGAACAATACAGATAAACTGGGATCCCCGGGTTTCACAGAGCCGCTGCTGAAACCCGATGTTCCCCTGGTCGTGTGGATAGCCTGTGTAATGAAACCTAGACCCCTACGGGTGCGGCAAGTTACCCGCCAAAACCTGAAGCGAGATAGTCCCCCACAGCATAGTGAATGGAACACCCGGCACTTCACGGAATCCGGTAAATTGAGCACCCCTCCTTGGGTCAAACTGTAACCCCTACGAGTGCGGCGAATAGTCTGCTAATTCTGAAGTGAGGTCCCTCTGCCTCTCAATGCCATGAGATACGGACCCGTTGCCCTCCAGAACCCGGTTATCCGTGCACTCCTTCGCGGGATAAACCTAGTACAGAAATAAAAATATGTACAACGGGTACATCGACCTCGACCCGGTCGTGCCCTAAAAGAATATTATACAAACAGGCAGTAACGGCAGTCCACATGTTGGACGCTCGCCCCGCAATATCAAATGTACAAATAAATCCAAACTGCACTATCATTGCACCCTGCTATCCACCACGACATATCCGCAACAATACAGCACAACACAGAACATCAACGCGAATGTCACGTTCGCAAACCCGTCTAAAAGAACTATAGCAATTAGACGCGGTTTACCGATCAAATGACATTCCCGGTCGGAGATATAATGTAAATACTGAATACTAACAAGTTTAAAATTTCGATCGACAAAATTTCCCGAAGTGGGCCCCACAAACATCTGCTGTACAATAATAAAATCTGGGCTCAAAAGAAATATATCAAAAGCCACAATTTCCCAAGTAGAACTCACTGTAGAAATTTGGAGTGCCAATCTCACAAAACTGCGGCGGATCCGCGGCCAAACCCTTGTTTGGGCCGCGGATCCGCGGCGGTTCTGTGGAATTGGGCCTCCAAATTTCACCAGTTTTCTAATAAAAGCCTGCCCTGTTTTCTGGTATATTCAAAATAATTTTTGGGCCCTGTTAAAAATCGACAGAAACTTTGAACATGGAAATTGCAGTTTTTGAAAAACGGTTCGATCGATATTTTAAACGTGTTAGCACAAGTTAGTATAGCTTAATGGTGAGGCACTGATAACACTGTAAGTCCACGGTAGCGCCCCGGCCGTCTAACAGACGCCAAATGCGGAACAAAAACTTTTTACAAACTTGCGCTATCGTGTACCGTAACCCAGATCTGCCATTAAAGCTAAACTAACATACTACAAAGTGGGTTGAAGAGTTATACCGAACGATCTGAGTCCTTCGGTCTTCAACCATCATCCCACGCTTGTTGCGGCTACTCCGATCTCCTGAATCTCCAATCTTCTCGTCCAGGTGGCACCACGTCGACGGATCTTTAAACGGGCTCCCGCCTCTGAACCGAGGCAACTCGATCGTCAAGTTTGCTAAAAGAGACGACCAAGATAAAGTAGAGAATGAGTAGAACACTTTGTCTCGTTACGTCCAAGGCTATAGACGAACGGTTAATGAAGTTGCCTTTTGGAATCGGGTGAAATGAGAAATGAGGCTTATCTAATTTCCATGAGTCCAAAACAATACCAATCTTTTTCCAGCAAACAACAACCATATCATCCTCTCAAGGAGGTGGCCGGCCACTAAATAGAGGGGGGAGGTGAGTGTAGGAGAGGGAGGGTGACTCTAACAATGAAGCTTATCATGACTCACTAATGACACCTAGTGTGAACACATTAATGAAAGTGATGATTCATTAACCATAGTCATCAACTCATTAATGCACCATTAATGAACAAAGCCACCTCACTATCCTAGTCACCTCTTCTAGAAGCTTCCACACAAATCCCAAGAAAAGATAAATCCGTATTTAACCGAATGTCAAAATACGGCTGATAGAAAACTGGAAACTGACAACTTCCAAAAGTGATCCTGAAACGAATTTCAGGATAACCCCGTATCAGTATAAACATACCCGCATTTGTATTACGACCGAATACAAATGCAACTGAGAAAAAGATATTATATCTACACAGTATAATACTTGGTTCCGGCTTAAACCAAAGCCTACCAGTATTATCTGCCCGAAAAACGACACGTGCGAATACGCACGTGCTTTTTCCGAACCCTGCCATATCACCATACGGCCTCTACAACGTTTCGCCCGAACTTATGAAAGTGTCTGTCGGGGACTCTAATGACTCATCAACACACTGGCACTGGGTATAACCCCTAGCACGTCAGAGGTACAAGCTGCACGTAACGTTTTGCCTATGTATTGATTGGAAGGGAAATTGACGAGCGAACTCATTTATAAACCCTACTGAGCCTGACAGTGACAATGTATATACAGTCCGGTCCATTCGTTTAAAAAGTATCGCATATCGAGTCTAGGGGGGTGGATAAAGTCAGACCCCTAATAACGCGATAAATCGTGTCGGCATGAAGCCCATCACCACCTGAGAAACTACCGATCCAAATCAGTAATTCTCCACTACCTCGGCCGAGAATTCCTAGTGATGGCCACCCGTGCACTGCGCGACATCAACCCCCAATACCGGGAGAGACGAATCCCCGACGATCCGCTCACTTGCCTCCAATGTGGCTCGGGACTGTACCCAACTAAAACCTGTTTGCACAATTCCTTTGAGCGTGGTAGGGTAGTAATCTAAGCACAGTGGGAACTCATACGAGACAAATGACGATCTCAGGTCGATGAACTAACCTGTACACATGTCACCAGGGAATTGCTATCTGACGATATGTATAATACCAACTAGCAGATTCCCGGCGAGTCCTGTCCGGTGTACTCATAACTCAATGAGCACCTGTATACATCTTAGGTGAACCAACTAATACCAATGGCTTGTGGACCGGCCACCGCCCCTCATCGGGGTCTCGACTGTATACACTAGTCTACTTTGGAGTATCGATACCCTGTCTCGAAACTCCCACGACTAGGGACACTTAAAGGATGTGCTTACAGATCCCAGCTCCCACGTATATGATCGCCATCATACTGCTGGTAGTCAAGCAAGAATCCTATGGGCTCTATCATCATGCAACAGTGAACTAAAGCATGTATACGATGATAAAGACAAACCAGATAGCATACTATCATCTCGAGCAAGACTGTCATATCGGTATAGGTCCTGCCTCAATCATTGCAATCACGTACCTACGATCCAATAATTGATTTTGAGGGCACTATCTCCAACACTATAGTACACCAATAATTATAAGTAGATTATGAATACTTATTACCATATTTATATGTGTACTTATTTTTAAACGGTTTTGTTTTAGGAACTGGTTCAGAATATTTATTGAACCCTATTCCTTCTTTATTATAGTGTTTAATTGATTAACCTAAAATTATATCTAAATTATCTTTAGTTTTAGTGAAATTCAAAAGCATTTCATCTTTTAATTTTAATTGTCTTTTAAGATCAAAAACTTCAAATCTATTAGTTTCAATTATCTTTTCTTTATCTTCGTTTATGAAGTTTAAATTTTCTGTTAGTTTTTAATTTTCTATTTTAATTTTCCTAAGTTCAGCTTGAATTATCAATTTAGAATTAGTTTTATTGGATAATTTTGTCTTTAAAGTTTTATTTTTGGATTTTTGTTTATCATACTTATCTTTTAGAAAGTGGCATAACTTAATCAAGTTTGTTTTACCTAGAGATTCTATATCATCAGTTACCTCATCTTCTTGTGTAAAGTATATGTTGACGACTTCTTCGGCTTCCGAATCACTTAAATCAGTATCATCCCAGTTGGCTTGAAATAATCTCTTTTCTGATTTCTTCTTGGACTTCCACTTGTTTTTGTTTAGATTCAGACATTCGGACTTTAGATAACCCTCCTTGTTGCATTCAAAACAACACAAAGGTTTATTAGTATTAAAAAATTTATTTGGCTTATACGTACTTTTCTTTAAGGGGAATTTTCTGGACTTCAAATATCTTCTGAAGTGTCGCGCAATATGTGACATTTCTTTATCACCATTTTCATCATCACTTGATAATTCCTGATGCTTCGGCCTGGTGGTTGTTTTTAGTGCGATGGATTTTTTTTAGTGTCTATTTCTTATTTTATCTTAAGGTCTCCTAATTGCATCTTATAGGTTTTAAATTTACCTATTATGGTGTCAATCTTTAGGGTGGTCATATCATTAGCCTCTTCAATGACATTGACTTTAGGTTGCCAGGATATCGTAAGAGATCTTAGCAATTTATTGCACTTTTCTTTGTCATCAAATTTCTTTCCTAAATTGAAAATTTCTGTTATGACATTGTTGAATCTAGAGGACATGGAGTCGATGGATTCATCGTTTCTCATTTGAAACATCTCATATGCATGCATGAGACGGTTGATCTTACTCTCTTTGACTTGACTGGTTCTTTCATGGGCAGTCTGGAGCATAGTCACATAATTCGCGAATTATTCGGCGAATTCGTGCATAATGCGCGAATTATATGTCTGCCGATTAAATCTGCGTATTATTCGCCATCACCGAACGCGCCGAGTTATTACTGAATTATTCGCGAATAATTTCCGAATTATTCGCGAATTATTAAAAAAACGAATTATTCAAAAAACAGCAAATAATTCACGAAATCAAAATCTAGCGTCTCATATATTAATTTTATATTAATTGTTTGCTCGAAATCCTTCCCGAACATTTCCCGAACACTTACCGAATTTTTCCCGAATACCGGCCGATTTTTTCCGAATAGTTCTCCGAATCCGAATTTTCGACCTCGCCGAATTATTGCCGAATCACGAATTTGTGACTATGGTCCGGAGAGTAGTCCAAATCTCATTAACAGTCTAACACATTGAGATTCTATTAAATTCTTTTGAATTTAATGAACAATGAAATGCATTCATTGCCTTGACATTAATGTCATCAATCTCTTGTCAGCATCAGATAAGAGATTTGTCGTAGGAGGAACAAAAGGAGTTTGAATGATTTCTAGAACTTCTAGATCGATAACCCTGATCTCAGACTTCAAGGTAGTGAATACTTGCTGACTTTCACGAGTCACCAAGCAAGGGATGAGCGCGCTAACGCAAAAGCCGTTGCTTGGTCACTTCCAGGAGAAGTTCTGTGTTGAATGACGAGCAAAGCCCTATTTGAAAAAGACATTGGAGAAAAATCTTAATCTTAGTTTTCCAAAGTTGATAATTTATACCATTGAAAAAAGGAGAACGGTTAATAGCTTGTTCTTCCATTTGATTGCCATAGGATCAGAAACTCAAGAGTTTAATCTTATAAATAAAGTAATCTTGCACTGATACCAATTGAAAGCAGTCTTAGAGGGGGAGTTGAATAAAGCAATATAGCAAACTTAAACTATTTTTGTGAAAACACAAAATATGCAGCAGAATAAAAGAATTTTAAGTATACTAAATTATCACAGTTACAGAATTAATCACAGAGGTATAAAAATGTAAAAATAAATACAAATGACTTTTAACGAGGTTCACCACCTCTGTGGCTAGTGCTTGCCTGAGACTACTGCTCAGAATTTACTAACTCCTTTGCGGGTGGAGAAACCCTGATCTTTTTCCTGGCTCAAGTCTGAACCTTTACACTTGCAGACAGTCGACGCCTAGACTTTTTACAACATGCTCAAGTCCTAAACCTTTACAATTTGTGAAGGACTTAAATAACCCACTTCACTAGGTTTTACAATTCAAGATTTTAACAATCACAATTTACAACAACTTTGACAATCTTAACGATCTCAAAAGAATAAAAAAAACTTAGAATTAAGGAGATGGTGGATTGTGCTTTGGAGAATAGAAAAGTTTAAAATCAAATCAAATCGAAGAGGTTTTTCAAAAGATTAACACAAATTTAAAATCGGTATCTTCTTCGATAATTTAATAATCTTTCTTTTCTAAAGTATTTAGAAAAGTCTAAAGGCGTAAAAAGACTGTTTCTCTCTGAAAAAGAATAGCAAAGATTTAGAGAATATTAAGAAAAAGAGTTTTCGAATTCTAGAAAATCAGAAAAACCAAAGTTTTTAAAGCATGAATTCATATTAAATTAAATGAAACTTTGTCCTATTTATAGAAAATATTTTGGGACGGTTGGGACAGTTAAAATAACTCTACCTAAATTATAGGACAGTTTTTAGCTGTTATAAAACCGTTTCAAAACCGAAATACCTACCAAATTTAAATTTTGAAAAATTGCATAATAGACGTCTATTTTCTTGAAATAGACGTCTATATGCCTATTTAGACATAGTTTTTTCAGATATTATTTTAAGAAAAATTTTGGATTTTGGGAATTTGTTTTGGGATTAGATGAAATTTTTTGATTTTAATCATTTGAGAGTGACTTGACTTTAAACTCAAAACATAAAATGAAAAAGTTTTGGACGTCTTGAATGGTTTGAGCGATCTTTGATGCCGACTTTCTCGTATATTCCGTTGAAATCCATATTGAATGCGATTGAGTCAATTTAATACTCCATTTAACGTCAGTTAATTCTAATGATTGTCCTGATATTTGAATATCTCCATTGTGTAGCATTTTGACGTTTTTGACATGGTTAGATTGTGTTATATATGATTTTTGTAAAATAATCAAAACATGAAGAGATTCTTTCTAAAAGCTAGATTCTCTTTAAAATCTAACAACGGATTCGGCAACCAAATTGACGTGTCTGTGCAACCTAGGTGTGGAGAAGTTTAGTAGTGATTTAGAGAAATAATGATTTGAGTAGGGCTTTTTAAAATATGAATTTTTTTTTGGGGGGGGGGGGGGGGGGGTATATCAAAAAGTGGGGGAAGGAAAACAAAGAAAAATTTCCACATCAAATTATATACCATCATTCTAATGGTTAAACCTATATTATGCTGCAGTGTGCTATAATCCATTATAACTAGGCCTTCGGCACTAAAATGTGCTAAAATGCTAGATGCCATGCCTATCCAATTTTATCAGCCTCACGAGAGTCAGCAACTGCCATAGACAAGTCAAAACACACGCCCAAACTCTTAAGCATCACCAGCACTTGCGTTGAGCCCCATGAGCAAAATTTCACAACTTACTACGAGTGTTGATTGCATGCAGCAAATTTTCAACTCTATTGGTTTGCTTAAACAGCGTATCGATGTTGTTAGATGATAGCTAGATCTTAAACTGGAGACAAAGCATTCACACTATAATAAGTAAAAAAGTTTGTTCAAAGAACCTGAGAACTACACGCCGGCATCTGGAGAGAATTCCAATTCCCTTGGCAACCTATCTCTTGTTAGTTGTTGCTGTTGTGCACCGCACAGGTAACACACATTCGATTTCTCATGTTACAGGCCGGCGTCTTTTGAATGCAAATTGAACAATACAAAGCTGCCCTTTTAGATTAACAGGGACATACCTTCGATTTCTTAACAGGCTCAAGTATTTTGATAACGCAGCGGTTCGTTGGTTGTTGTGTTGATGCCTTCAAAGACCTCACTGTATTTTCCTCGTCCTACTTTGCGAAACTTAATAATCATCCTGATCGCTGAATACAAGAAATAACGTTGATGAGAGAAGTATATAATGAAAGAATTTATATGAAAAGTACCACAGCACATTGTTGTGTGCAATTGCTAGTTCTAAATTTTATATTTTAACAATCACATCAATGTGTGCTCACAAACCCCTATATGATTCCCCATTGAATACATGATTAGGCATCAGCCATTATAGTGAGGCCATGATCATCATCCCATACAAAGGTAAGACTGCTGCAAGTTCTTATCTTAAGCCTAAATATAATTAGAGAAAAATGAACCTGAGGATCGGAGAATGTCTAATTTAATCAATATTAACCATTTTTTTTATAATCGCCATTCATTTTGATCTCATTAGCTAATGGATGTATACATCTATTTTCATACGTTTTCGATATTTTTCTTGTACTGGATGATTGCAAAATTAATTGTTTTTCGACCATAAACCGTTTTACATGTTTTACATTTTTTAGATCAGCAAGCAAAAAATATCCAGAAGAAACGATGGATGCTATATCATATCCATACACTAGGCCATGAAGAATACGATGAATGGTATCAATTATCCAAAAAATAACCGATGTTCATTAATTATAATTGCTAGGATAGATTACCAAAATATCTTTAACCATTATGGTTTCTTACTAAAGTACCTTGAAAATTTTTTACTCAAGGCAAAACACCTTAGGCTTTGGTTTCGGGGGCATTTTAGTGATAATAAATTTATTGAAAACCATAGCTCAAGGTAATTTGCTGTAATTTAAAAACTCTTTTAAGGCATTTCAAACACGATAGTTAACGATATTTATAGGGTGATGCATCAAACACAGAACTGACTCGAGCCTTTAACATACAAGATTTCAAGCAAAGCAGCAAGTAACATGTTTCATGAACTATCAACTGAATACATACAAACATGTATAAGAGGCCCTACGGTTTGCCCCCCTGCAAAAAATTTCCTGTGCGACGGAGGCAGGCAGGTCCCACACACATCAGCAAGACCCGGCCCCCTGTTTTACCCCGTTTGCATACGGAAATTTGCTGGCGCCACTCGCATGGCCTCCAACCTCTATAAAAAAGCATGGATACAAACACTTTTAGGATCTTAGAGATCCACTGATAAAATTAGTGGACCCTTCGGCTGTTTCTTCTTCCTACTTCCACTGGAGAGAATTCCGATTCCCTTGGCACCAGTATCATGCCTCCGCTGAAGTATCAGATGATTTCTCATACAATCGGTAGATGAGAGTAGACTTCAACATTTGAGGCTCCCTCTCCAATACGGCAATCACGTCTTTTCGAGAAATGTTGCGTGCCACTTTGGATTGAGGCATAGGTGCTGCGCTCCTCCCAAATTTTCGATAGCCACCTGAGATGCAAAAGCTTGTTATATGCCTAATGGGTTGAGAAACCATATGTAAAGACCAAGTCATCTTTATAAATAAGAGTTGTAATTAGCAGTGGTTCGATGCCTGAAGTTCGGGGATGAAAGCCTTAAGGAGGCACAGGTTCAAATCTGTACGACGACAATCAGTACAGCAATTATATACCCTTCAAGTGATTTATTAGCATAAACACCCTCTCCATTAAACCCTCAACACCACTCAAGTTCAACTTTGAACAACTCAAATGATTGTCTACTTTACCTCAAATGAGTGGAATTGAGTCTATCTGGGTGAGATTGGTCGATAAACAGAGGGTGTGGTTGTGCTAGCAAGTATTGTATAACCTACAGGGGGTAATGTGCAATTAACCCTTAATTAGATGGGTTGGGAAGCTTTATATAAAGAATAGGTTATCCTCATGAACAAGAGTGGTTCGAGGCCTGAATTTTAGGTACAAGGCATAAAGTAGGAACAGGTTCTATCTCTTCTCTTATGATTTTTTTAATTAATTACCAGTTATATTTTATTAAATAGGTCAAGAAGCTTTTAAAATTATTAAGCCATTTCTAGGAGAAGAGTGTTTCTTACATCCTGAATTTGTTCCCTGACATTCGATGAAGTTAGTCTAAAGTTGAATCATATATGCAGGTATTTTTCTACTGTTATTATTTTGGGTAAATTATTTTGGAGGCCCTTTTGTAATTCTCTTAGTTTGTATTTTATAGAAATTTCTCGTCTCATGTTCTCAGTGGAATGTTTGTTTTGGCTAAAGGATGTAGTGATCCTCTCCACTTTCCTCATAAAAAGATAGCCTTGGAAAAAGAGTTAATCTTAGTGAGTACTAGTTTAAAGCTCAATGTCGAAATGTCTAAAATTGAAGTCTGGGTAAAATACATAAAACACCACTGACCTTTTTCCATTTTTTACATAACACCATTAAACTTTATAAATTACAAAGAAAGTTGTCAAATCGTGATATGAATCATATATCGTTTTTCTTATGAATCGTTTCATAAATCGTAAGATATGATATTTGTTTGTGCAAAATCGAAGCAATTATATATATATATATATATATATAGAGAGAGAGAGAGAGAGGGAGGGGCATAGGAGGGAATTGCCTCCTATGGGGTCGAAACAATTCACCCTCTATTTTTTCCGACGATCGGTACTAATCATCTTCATCTTTATCATCTATGATGTAGATACACCAAATTTCATGTCATTCAACCACTTCTTCACCGTTGATTTAATGGGTACAAAATTAATGGTTTACCGGCAATAGAACATTTTACATTGCTAAATCAACGGTGAAAAAGTGGTAAAATCTCATTGAATTTGGTATATCCACATCTTAGATGATAAAGATGAAAATGATGGGTATTGATCATTAAATAAAATGATGGATGATTGATTTTTATTGATGCCATAGAAGGGAATTCCCTCCTATGGGCTCTTTCCTCCATTATTATGTATGTGTGAGACTAGATTAGCAATATAGGACAATACATTATATAAAATATAGTAGTTCGTCAATTACCAGTCGCACAACAGACATTATAATGAATCAATAAAAATCATGTGAATATGTGATTAATCATAATAAATAAGATAATTAGTCAATTGTCTGACGTTGAGGCAAGGATGAGGCAACAAGAAAGTCGAGGTCAGCTTCAAATCGAAGACGAATAAGCTCGAAATTTTGTTCGCAAGAGAGGATGAGATCGAGAAAGTATTGATAAATTCAAGATTTTACCAATTTGGATTAAAATGAAAACAGATCTTAAATTATTATAGGACTTGAAATATTCAACCTAAAAATTTCAAACCCGGCATATTTACTGACTTGATTCGAATCGTGAATCATAAAAATCGTACGATACGAATCGTGAATTGTATGATTCGATCATAATCCGATACAATCTTATCAAAGCTTGTACGAATCGTAAGATTCGAATCATGAATCGTAAGATTTTAACAACTTACAAATACCACCAACTGGGTGTTTAATGCAACATCTGAATGGTGTTTCATGTAATATTTAATGCATTAAGGGGTAAAAAATACGGGTGCTTACCACTGGCGGATCAACTTGAAGTCCGATCGCCCCCTCTGAAATTTATGATTTTTTAAGACCCAGCATATGGACCATACCCAATATCTCTCTCGCCTAACTCTCTCGCTTAACTCTCTCGTATAAATCTCTCTCTCGTCTGCTCCGCGCGTTCGCCAGTGAGTCAACGACGCCAGCGACGCGTCATCACCGTCATCATTACAGCCATCGACAAGTCCGAGTTGCGCGACCGCTTCATCACCGTCGTCAAAAACTTCCAAAAGATCCGACCCTTCCAAGGTAAAGATCCCAACCTGTTGCGAATTTCTTGCGATTCGTTGATTTTCGGTTCGATTTTGTTATTAGGGTTTTGGGGTTGAGATTAAGGATTTTCTTTTTTCCTTATTTTGATTTGGTTAAATTTAATGGTCTCAATTAGTTCCATTGTAAGAATAGAAAAGGGAAAAAGAAATAGTTTTTAGTATATAGGGTTGCAACATATGCTAGCAGTAAATGATAGCAAACAATTATTCTTGGAATTTATGTACTATAATTTTATTTGTTCAGCATATGCTTGTATTAGTTGACGAGACTTGAGAATTGGTGGTGATTTTGATGTTGTAGAAGAAGAAATTAGGGACATGATTTTAATTTGGATTTGATTGCTTTTGCTCAGTTATGGAAAAATATTTCAAAAGACAATCCTCCGCTAGTTAGTAGTTCTCACGATGCTCAAGCTTGTGATAATGAACAAGGTACTCAAGATCGATAAAAAAAGAGCTTATGTTACTATCAACAATGTGGATGTCAACAACGATAATCTTTCTTTCGGATTCGGGGTTGCGACCAATCATCTTGGTCTACCACCCTAATGTTCGAGATGAGATAAGATTTTATTGGCAAAAGGATCCTTTTCAACCTAAAAACTATATCTTTCCTTGGAAAACATGTGGAGCTGAAAAGCGACGATTTATTAGTGCTTGGTTTAATGATTATGCATGTTGGTTGGAGTACAATATAGAAAAGAATGCCGTGCTTTGCTTGTGTTGCTATTTATTTAAATCAAAGCATGGTGACCAATCGGGTGAAGATTACTTTGTAACCAAAGGGTTTTCCGATTGGAAAAATAAATGCAAATTGGGCAATCATGTTGGAGGCCATAATAGGCTAATAGCAACCACAACAAATGCTTCTTGGTTTGTGAGGCACTTTTCCGACAAGAGCAACACATCGATGTTGCTTTACGTAAGCAATCCAATCAAGCTCGAAATGACTATCATGCAATATTGAACGCATTAGTTGATTGCGTTCGATTTCTAATACATCAAGGGATATCATTTCGTGGGCATGATGAATCTAGTAATTCCAAGAACCAAGGGAACTTTTTTGAGCTCGACCTTTCTTGCAAAACACAATGAGGATATAAATAAAGTGGTGTTGGACAATGCTCCCGGAAATCTTAAAATGAAAGCACCATCAATCCAAAAAGAGATGGTTCAAGCCGCAGAAATGGAGACAACAAAGGTCATCATTGAAGATATGAGGAATGAATTATTCTCCATCATGGTGGATGATTCTCGTGGCATCTCAATTAGAGAACAAATGACCGTTTGTTTACGCTATGTAAACAAAAGGGACATATTATGGAGTGTTTCCTTGGCATTGTACATGTTGCTGAAACTTCTGCTGAAACTCTCAAAGCAACAATAAATATTCTTTTATCAAATCATGGACTAAGCATCTCAAGCTTACGTGGTCAGGGGTATGATGGAGCAAGCAACATGCAAGGGGAGTTCAAAGGTAATAAAAGTTTGATTTTGAGTGATAACAAACGTGCTTACTATATCCACTGCTTTGCACATCAACTTCAACTAACACTTGTAGCCGTTACCAAGAATAACATTCAAGTTGGTTCCTTCTTTAATACGGTTGGAAGTTTGGCGAATATGTGTAGCGCCACTTGCAAACGTAGAGATATCCTGCGGGATAAACAATTTATTGAGTTTATTCATGTAATTAGTCACGATGATCTTGTTACGAGAAGGGGTTTAAATCAAGAGACTATAATAAAACGATCGGGAGATACAAGAGAGAGCTCACACTATGATAGCTTGCTTAGTGTAGTTTGCAATTTCTCCCCGGCGACTTCTATGCTTTTAGTAATTGTGGAAGATGGGAAACTTTCAGAGCAAAGGTCTGAAGCACATGATCTATTGAATGCTATATTGTGTTTTGAGTTTGTCTTTATGCTCCATTTGATGATAAAAGTTTTGGGAATCGCCGATGAGTTACCACAAGCATTGCAGAGGAAAGATCAAGATCTTGTAAATGCCATGAATATGGTGGACTTATCAAAGAAACGGCTACAATATTGAGAGATAAAGAACGGTACTATCTATTGAAGAAAGTTTGTTTATTTTGTGACACATGGAGGATATTTGTGTTGCAAGGGAGATCACGGTGTCACACTCAAGAGCTCACAAACCTTCACTATTATCAAGTTGATTTGTTTTATGCGATGATTGATATGCAACTTCAAAAGCTTAATAGTCGTTTCAATGAGATGAATACTGATTTACTTTCTTGTATGGCATGTCTTGATACAAGCAATTCATTCCCTAGCTTTGATAAGGAAAAGTTGGTTAAATTTTCTAAGTTCTATCCTTTTGAATTTTCACCACCACCGAAGCTTATTTCCCTTTATAATCAACTTGAGACTTATATTATGGATGTTTCTACCGCTGTTGACTTTGCTAACGTGAAAGGAATTGGTAGTCTTGCACGAAAGTTAGTTGAGGCAAAAAAGGATCAAGCATATCCTCTAGTGTATTTGCTTCTGAAATTGGCTTTAATTTTGTCCGTTGCAACTGCTACCGTGGAAAGGGCATTTTCTGCAATGAAAATCATGAAGACTCCCCTATGCAATCGAATGGAAGATGATTGGTTGAATGATCTTATGGTGCCATATATTGAGAGAGAGATATTTAATACTATTGACAATGAAATCATCATCCAAACCTTTCAAAATTTGAAGAATAGATGAGGGGTGCTTCCACGTCGGTAAATTATTGGATGGCTTTGTAAATTTTTTTGTATCGACACTTTTTGTATATGAAATCAAAAAATATCAATATATATATTAAAGTTTTTTTAGCAATGTATATGAACCCCGCCACATCTGGACAAAAATCCTGATTCGCCACTGGCCTGCGACTTTTAAGTTTAATGGTGTTCTGTAATATAATGGGAAAAGGTCAATTGTGCTTTATGTAATTTGCCGTAATTTTCTTTTATATAATTGAATTTTTTCCAACATGATATAAAATTCCGTGAATCTACAAAGAAAAGCTTCAAGCGTTTACCAAAGATAGAAGTGCCTCTCTTCTGAGTTTCTTGCTGCTCCCTCGAATTTTTTCTTAAGCTTGGGGAAGGCTTATTGCTTGTTATCGCTTTACTTGTTTGGGAAGAAGATGGCCCATCAAGCCCTTCGCGCTTCTGGCGAGCTTGCTCCGCCATGAGCTGCCACTTGGAGAACATATCGTCGCCACCAACAGCTGCTCGGGCCGCGACATTTGCAGCTGTTGCTCGCATCTTATCATCCTCTTCCTTGTTGGCCTTTGTTCCAGATTTTTTTATAATAACTAAATTAGAGACGGGAAAGGAAACAGTTCACACAATAGAACAATGTCAAGTTTCAATTAACACTACCTTGTTGGCCTTTGAGCGGCCTTCATCCTTGTCCTTATCTGCGTCGGACCCAGAGCTCCCTTCTATCTACAATAAGTCATAAAGAACAGTTTTATGTAATGTTTACTAATTTTACAACAACATTAATAATTAAGGCTAAATTGGATAAAAATCCACCGTTTTGCTATCCCTTTTTTTTATATATATAAAAAACTACACTCTACCCCCAAATTTTAACAGGCCGTATAATTTTTCTGCTAAAGTCAAATTTGTATTCCCAAAGCACCTCACAGTAAGAACATTAATTCTCAACTGTTAAGAAACAACTGCAGAAAAATAGTAGAAGTTTAGAAGTATCTTTAGGAATAAAAATTTGACTTGACGGAAAATATAACCCCATTAAACTTGGAGTGTGCAAAGTGCAAGTTTTGAAAAAGGAAGGGTATTTCCTGCTACAAGGCTAAAAATGAGGGGTACTTCCAATCTAAACAAATAAATTAATCTTGAATTGTTAAGGTAGTTTAGTTTATGATAATGTCAATTCTTGCTGTTTCATCTTGTGAAGCATAGTATTAAGATTGAATTCTATGAGTAAAGATAGTAGCGAATTGAGTTAGTTTGCTAAGGTTGAAGCCTTGTCATCTCGTTCTCTCTTTTACCCTACTTTCTCACTTTGTGCATGAGTTAAGTCCTTTATGCTAGATCTGTTATGCAAGAACGGTAGAAAACTTAAGACAGTGTTGGTTAGTTTTTACAGTTAACTCATGCAGAAATCTAAAATTGCTAGATTAGAATTTCACCTGCTGAATGAACTGAAATATGAAAGAGTCTCATTGAATGATGAAGAAATCAAGATACCATAAAAGAAATTGAACCACCAGTGAGGCACAATTATATGGTAGAGGCCGAAGGTGATTGTCAACATAATCTTTTAAGGTGAAATCACAAAAGAAATCTAGGAAAGAATTGCTGGAGATCAGAGAAAGAGGTTACAGGATAGAAATAGTCTAGGTTGCACAGATACTTCTAATGGGTTGCCGTATCCGTGTCCTAGAAATAGTCTAGGTTGCACGGATACTTCCAATGGGTTGCCGTATCCGTGTCCGACACTTATCGGACACTGATACTTGCACGACACGTATCGGAAGTGTTGTATATATATCATATATGTATAATATGTGTTCTATGTGTGTCGTATAAACATATTTATTATGTTATTAGCGTAGAACATTTTAGACTTGTTAATTTTTCGTTGTTTAATATTGACATAACAGTTTGATATCTTATTTATCTTTATAAGATTATATATATAGCCGTGTCCCCGAATCCAATATTTTTGGATTTTGCCGTATCGCTGTATCGTATCATGTCGTATCCGTGTCCCTGAATCCGTGTCCATGCAACCTTGGAAATAGTTGTTAGCGACATAGCGCCAAAGGAATTATTCTATACGAAGTGGTGTAGTGGTTCGTTTCCACAAAATGTTCTCACTAGTTTCTCTGCAAGTTGGATAGAATCATAGAAGAAGTATCGTATAAGTGGAGATGCATAGAATTTATTTTTATGTGGATTCGGGTTATATATATCTGTAAATAAAGTTTAGATTCATATCCATTTTGTTATAAGTTTTCTAAATTGACAAAACAGCAGGAAGCTTATATTCAACAACGATGCAACAACCAAAAATAGGGATTAGAAACCAGTAAAAGTTACTCACTTCGTTGACTTTTCGAAGCTTTTCAGCTTCTTCCGCCTGCTTTTTATCCCATTCTTCCTTAGCCTTCTTATTCATCTCCAAAATATGGCGATGAACATCTAGAGTGATGACAAAACGGTGCCTCATCTTTTCGATATCAACCCTCTTCAGAAAAGAAAGAGCTATATCAGATAACGGCCAATTACCTACTTAGATTGATTGAGAAATGTTATTGACCTGTTTTGACAGTCGTACAATAGAACTGACAACTCCCCGCAAGCGCTCCTCTACACACTGAACAACGAAATCGAATTAGATCAGGTAGTAAGATAACTGTGATGATAAGGTATGTTCATGTCCTTTCTCACCAAAGACAAACATCGCTCCACATCACCGCTAATTTTCTTTAGACCATTTTTGAATACTGCCAAAACACAGAAGAGGGGAAAAAACGAATTTATGCACCAGAGGGAGCATATTCATCAAAAAGAGAATTAATGATTGTTTAAGTTGAAAGAGATTGTAACTGATATCCGCTAGCTTTTTCTGAAGAGGCCCCTTCTGGAGTATCAGCCTTTCTTCTTCTTCTTGGACAACTCTTCTAGTCGCTTCTGAAGCTCGAGTATCTTCTTTAGGAGCAGAGAGTAGCTGCTCTTCCTCTTCCTGTGAAAATGTGAAGGTAATTACGAGGAAAAAGGATGATTGAGCGCACAAGTGTAACACAAAGTACACAAGATTAACATCATACCTGTAGATTGACTCCACTGACGGCAGTTACATCATTTAGATGCTCAATGCTTTGATCGTGAAAAGTGCCGGCTGTCTTCTGCTTTTTGCTAAGTACAAATAAGCTACACATTTAATTAAGAGTGCCAAGATATCAATTATACACAAGGCCTAAAGACCAAAGTCAACCTTGCCATGGCAGGGGAATTAGTAACAGCTTCCAATGGTTTCTTCTGCCCCACAGAAGGTTTTTTTGCTGGTGTCTTTGATGTAGTTCCAGCAACAGGCGGAGACGAAATCTAAGAGAGAAATCATATTCTCCATGTAATCAATGGTATATACAAATAAACTAAACACCAAGGTGTCACATTAGGAATTCACCTTCCACATTGAAAACGCTCTTTCCTTTCCTTTTTCTTTTTTTATCTTCAGACAGAAGGCAAGATTTGTATAGCACAATCAAAACAGTGAATGCAATACTTATTGTGATATTATTTATTAAAAAGGGTGTTTTCTTTATCGCATAGCTTGTCCTTACAAAACAAGTGTCCCTGGTTTGCTAAAACCAAGATGTCTGTAAAAATGTGAAATGCCGAGAAGAAGCGGCCATACTCTATTAGAAATTACTGTGAAATACTTATACAAATCTTCTGTCTCCGAAACGAGCAAAGCCAAAAATGTAAGTTTTAATCATCATCTATTTTCTTGGTTTAAAATATTCATGTTATACCAAAACACAAACCTGCATGGTTGAATCTGCCGAGTTTGCTTGACTTCCTATAGTACTTACGGGTGCGGATAAACCCATTCTTGATGATTGCTTTTCTAATCCCTCATTATTCAAAGATCCCAAAGTTGGATTCCCTAGCCCAATATGTCCTGAGCCAATCAAAGTACCATCTGAATTGTTCAATTGAGGGTTGCTTTGAGGCTCACTAGCTAGATCAACCGCTTCTTGTTTCGCATAAGCACTTCTCTGCTCTTTGTTTTCCATTGTTTGCCATGGAACTGCCCCATGAAATCTCTTGGTTTCGTTGGCAATATTTTGCAGCTCATACTTAGGTACATTTATTACACTACCAGGCTGGGTCGACCCCAGTGGTGTTGAAACCATGCCTTGAGTATGTGGCCTCATTTGTGATTCTTGAGTTTGTGGTCTAACCGAAGTTGCAGAACTCATAGGCGGCCTTGCATACGGATGAGAATGAAAACTACTCGAGCTTCCAGTGTAAATAGGGAAAGGTGTTTGTTGTGGCCGTTGTGGATGTTGTTGTGGCTTGTTCATTCCATGTGATGAATTCACGGGAAGGGAACTTTCTGATTTGAGTATGTTCTTTTCTATTTCTCGAGATTTCTGACCAATGTTCTCGATGGGTGGAAAACTATTGTCCATCTGCATCTGAGTCTGGGACGATGGCATGGAATTAAGCGATGAAAATGCTCGAGGGTCATGAAACTGATGAGGTCCACGAGACTTGTGCTGCTGCTGAGAAACCTGATTCTGTAAGGAATATTGATTTGGACCTGGCTGTTGATTTCTAGCTGCCTGAGCCTGAAGCTGCAGTAAAGTTGATAAACAGGTTATATAGAGGATTGAATCACTTATAACACCCATAGGCTAACAAGACTATATACGAAATTTTGGGTTTTTCATCGACAATATAGGCCTTCAAATGTGCGAGAGCAACTAGATATATTTGGAATCCACAAATGTGTAATCAGCTAACCTGCATATGCACTTGATTAACTGCTTGTCTGAGCATCTGGTCCCCAACAATGTTTCTGATTACTCTTAAGAAGTTGTCTTTGCTGACTTCATTGGTCTAAGCATAATGAAAAGTAAGAACAAGTAAACGAAATAAGTCAACTCCAAAGTATAATCAACCGCATTTCATATACTTCTCATATAACGAGTTTCCTGGGATTTTTTAACAACAAAAAGGCTTTTGTACTGTTTGTTGGCAAGAAACAAACTTCAATGTATCTTTCTCAAACTCTCACCCTTTTTCTGGGTGGTAAAGTGACTAGGAACTTGACCAATGAAATTGTAAAGAAATTCATGTTAGAGAAGTTTACCCTGAGTTTAGTGAATACAGAATTGAGCTGCATATTCCTATCCTTATCAAGGTGTGGGCGTATGATTGGTATCAAGAGCTGAAACGGTATGCTAGGTGAAGCTTTCATCCTCTTCGCTGAACAGTTCTCTTCATTAGCAGCGGCAGTTTGTTGTTCAACACTCAGTTGCTGATGAGTATTTTGCTGATGGCTCTCAAACTGCTGAGAGCTGCTTTCCTGTTTTGGCAATTGAAACAAAGTCTGATCAGAAGCCTTCGCCTTGTTCTTTTCAAGATGTTGAGATGCATTTGTTTCTGAAGCCTCCTGTTTCAGCTGCTGCTGATCATGTTTGGGTTGCGTATTGCTCTGTTGATCGTGATCTTTAGTACCGGATGCTTGATGTGCTGATTCTGTTTGTGATGAAGGCTGCTCTGAAGAGTGTGTAATATGCTTTTCTTCTTTAGGCTGGATATTCTCGCCAATGTTCCCATCTTGATTTGAATTCTGCCACTGCTCAAGTAGATGTTGGGACGCAGAGGTGCTCGCTTGAGGCAATACTCCTACTAAACTCGCAAGTAAGCAAAGTAAATTAGCAGCATACAAAATTGCAGTAAATCGAAAGTTGTGAATCTCTCATTATGTTCTCTTGAGAGCTTTCAATATCATGCGATAGAAATATAGAATGATGAATTAAATGGTGTCAACCCTCCATTAAATACATAAATGGTGATAACTAATGAGCTTTACCATATCCATTGTTCGGTTTGCTTCGTATATAATGTATTGCATGTGGTTGTGATTCGAAGTCAATGATGGTTACTTTTTTTTAAGGTGTATGGCTTTAACAAACATTTAACAACAATTTCAGAACGAAAAAATAAGCTTTTATAATAAATTTGTGCTTCTTTTGTCGCAAATCATTTTAAGTATTATTTTGAGAAGTATACCTTTAATCTCCAGTGAAAATCTTACACTTAAACTTAAATATATGTCCTTAGGGAGAAAATAAACATATGAAAATTTTAAAAAATTAACTTTCGTATTTTTTATATGTTGATAATACCAAAAAAATTTGAATTTTTGCTCAACCATTTAACAACAGTTTAACGGCAAATATTTAACAACAGCTTAACATAACAACTATTTAACAAAAACTGAACTTTTTTTAGGTAACAAACATTTAACAGCAGTTTCAGTAGATAAAATGAGCTTTTAAAATAAATTTGTGCTTCAGTGGCGCTCATATCTTAAGTTGAATCATTTCAACAAATATTATTTGAGAAGTATTACCTTTAAACATATGAAAAATTTAATTTTAAAAAAAAAAAGAACTTTCACAGACTTTTTTGTAATAACAATACCAAAAAGAATGAACTTTTGCTCAACCATTGGGGAAAATTTCCAGATTTTTACCAGATTCAGAATCCGAGGGCTGAGAAAAGGTCGAGGCGTCGCCTCCGATGTCTCGATTGAGCGCCGCCGACAACGCCTCGACGTCCGCTCCCGAGTGCATGCTTTCGTCCTGCAAATTGAGCAAATTTGGGATCAAATCGTCGAAATTGGGAGCTACGGTTTCGTGTGTGAAAGAGAGGGAGAGACCTCATCGTCTTCTAGAAGCTTCATGATCGATGGATGATCCATGGCGGAGATGAGACGGCGGCGATGGGCGGAGGAACGGCGGATCTCCGGCGAGCGAGGGTTTTGTGGTTGCATTTATAAGCGGCCGGTTCCAGTCTATAGATCCTACTAAATTGGGCCGTTGGGCCAATGGTGTTTTGGTCCAGCCGATCTTGACAGCCCAGTAGATGATAAATTACATACTGTTTTGCCCGAAAACCACCGTTAGTTTTGCCAAAACTCGCTTTATAAAAGATACATGTATAAATTGAAAATTTCTATGTCAAGAGGATGTGTGTCCAGTTATGAAAAAGAAAGAAGTAGAATTAGCAGGAAACATCCCCAAACTCCCCTCTCTTTCTCTCCATCGTCAAGAAGCATCGCGTTCGATATACTGGTGATTTCTTCCATCCTTTCACTCCTCTTAGTCCAACAACAAAACCCTTTATCCGTTTTCTCTTGCCGACTTTTTTAATTGATCATAATTTCTTGAAGGATGTCATGGGAACTGATGGAAGTCCTTTTCGGGCCCCCGTCAGATGTTGTCTTCCGTTGATCTCCTGGTGGATTTTGACGGTTATCTTCCGTTGCGTGTGGGTCTCAAATGGGTTTTGGCGGAAGAGGTGGTATGAGGAGCTGGTGCCGAGTTCCTGCAAAGAAGTCCCGGGAGGGTTTGGTACCACCAAGGACCATCCGACGATCAAGTTAGTGACGAGATCCGAGCAGAGTAATGGCTTAGAAGAGTAAAGAATGGCTTACTTGACCCCTCTGTGATGGGGGTTTATATAGCGGCGGTGGCACGCAGCAGCAGGCGCGAGAATCTCGCCGGCAGTTACGCTCCCGACGTCACGCCCGCGTAGAGAGCGGATCGCCCATTAATGGGGATCGTGATGGCGTGGAACGCGGGATGTTGCTGGCGTAGAATCTGCGCATGGCGAAATTCGCGGAGCGGCGGTTACGCCTGTGAGCGGTGGCCTTGGTCGGAGGGCTGAAGAAGACGGCCTCGACCGGGAGTCCGGAGACGAGCGAGGAAGCCGAGGAGTCTTGGTCTTGTGGCAGCTCGGGGCGAGCTGAGGGACCGAGGAGGCTAATTTGCAGGGGGCCCCGAGGAGGGCCAGCTCGTGTTTGTAGGTCGGGCACAGGGTGCCCTGGTCGGCCCCTGTAGGCCCTTTCTTCTGAGTTCTGGGGCACGTCACCTGCCACGTGTCCTGATCTGGGAGACCGCCAATATTGAGCATCATCATTAGCCCCCCACTCTTGTCCCAACCAGCTAGCGGGTCGGGTCAGGAGTGGACTACCGGGCCTCCCGAGGTGAGCTCTTTTCTAGGGCTTTGTCGGGACGAATCCTCGGGCCGTCGGTTGTCTTTTCCGCTGGCGAATCAAGGCGAGATCTCTGCATTAAAGAAGGTGCGCCGGTTCGTGCACTCTGCAACTGAAGCGACGGTCCACGTGTCAAGTGTCGATGGGCTGATGCGATGTGTGCAGGCCTACGGCGTCTGATAGGACACGGTCCAGCGCAGGACTGACACGTAGAGCGATCGGAGCCGCTGGGTGCGAGGAGCCGTTTCGGCGGGAGATGACGGGCGCCGTTGGATGAGGCCGTATACAGCAATAAACACGGGTGGGGTTCGCTCTAGGGCCCTTACTCCTTCATATTTCTCTCTCTCAAGTCTTGGTTGCTCGGCGCTCGTCTCCTTTCTCCCGCTTTCAGCCCCTAAAGATTCTCTTTTCCAAGGTTAGATGTCTTCCTCTGTAGAATCAGTAGACGTTGTAGGAGTAGGTTCTAGGGTCCCTTTAGCTGTGTCTAAGTCTCCTCGGGGAGCAGGGGTTGGATCCTCTCCCCGGGATCGTGAGGCGGGGGCCGCCTCCAGGGAGGAGGCGGCAGATGTGGCCCCTGGCTCCTCGTGCTGGGTAAGGCACGAGGACGAGCTCGCCAATGCTCGGGCTCGCTTCCACATCCCCTCGCGCTACACGCTCCGACTGGCCAAAGAGGGAGAGAGGGCAGATCAAGTACGGGGCAGGGGAATCGCCTTGTATTTGGAAGCTTTTTGGGCCGGAATGCGCATGCCTTTCTCTCCCGAGGTCGTCGCTGCGTTGAACTTCTTCGATTTGGCCCCCGGCCAATTAGTGCCGAACTCGTGGAGGATCCTCCTCGGGTTCTTGATCCGCCTGAAGTTACAGGCGGTTCCCTTCAGCCTTTCCCTTCTCGATTCTTCTCTCGTCTTCAAGAGTCACCCTGGTGGTCGAGCGGGCGATCCGAGATGGGTTTATCTCACTTTCAGGAAGCGGACGGGGGGCGCTGCTGGGACTGGGATCGTGGCTTTGCCCTCCTCTATTCATGATTGGAAAAAGAAATTTTTCTTCGTTTCCCTTCCCGAGGGTGAGGACTGGCCCGTGCCTACCAAGTGGTCGAGGGAGAAATGTCTGCCGGGGAACTAGTCCGATGACCCCGCCGCGGTGAGAGTGGCGTCGTGGGAGCCCATCCCCCGACCTGACGTGCTACTGTCCGAGAGGGTCTTGAGCTGGGTCGGGCTTAGCCCCGTCGAGTTCGTCGGTAAGTTAGCTTGCTTTTTGGCTTGTGTTTTGCTCGTGTCGTTGATTTGTTGGGTATTTGTTTTGTGCAGGAACCATGGACTTCATCTCGCTCAAAGCCTCCATGCGCCAGCCAAGGCAGCCTACGAAGGCTGGGGGCGTCAGTTCTTCTCGCGCGAAGCCCGCCCCGGCTCCTACTGCTCCGGTGGCGGTGTCCCACGAGCGCTCGGGGGCAGATCCCGCCCCGGGTCCCAGCAGAGCATCGGGCCGGAAGCGGGCCCTGATTCTGGAGGACCCGGCCTCGGATGAGGAGATCGGCTCCCCCTCGAAGCCGCTCAAGAGGAGCTCCCGGGGCCGGTCTTCGCCGACCGTGGTGGAGGAAGGGGGCCTCCGGTTTGCGGTGCCATCGGGGTTGTCCGTTGCGGATAGCCTCCTGCATGAGATAGAGACCTCAGCAGGGGTAGGGTCTCCGGGGGACCTTCAGGGCTCAGCTGGCGTCCATCGCCCAGTAGTCCGTGCAGGTAAGTTTTTTGGTTCATTGTGAGATTCAGTGCTTCCTTCATCTTTCTGATCTTTTCCGTGTTTCCCAGGTTCTGTTAGTTATATGTATGCCCTAGAGGCCATTACTGTACATATGATGTATATTGTAATGGATGCTTGGACATATATAAGGAGGACTTTCTTGCTCGACATGATAGTATGCTATCTGGTTGTACTTTATCTTAACATGTACTCTGATTGTCTCTATGTTTCATATTGATAAAGCCCTTAGGATATGTACTCGACTACTGGGACTATGATGAGATCATACTAGTGGGGCCACGGTAGTCGACGAGTACATCCTATAACTGTTCCTAGTCGAGGGTGTATCGAAACAAGGCATCGATACACCAGAGTAGACTAGCGTATACGCATCTTGACCCATATGATGGGCGATGGATGATCCCATATCCATCGGTGTTTGACATCAATGATGGTGTACGGGTGCTCAGTAGAGACTGGGTATACTGGACGGACTCGCCGAGAACTCCCAGATGGTATTATACCTTACGTCAGATGGCAGTTCTCCGGTGACACTGGTACAGAGTAGTCTGTTGACCCGAGATCGTCATAGAGTCTTGTGTGATTCCCACTGTGCTTTGATTTCCATCATACCACGTCCAAGAGGGCGTGCAAAAAGGTGGCTTTTGGGTACAGTCCCGAATCACATGGAGGCAATGAGCGATAGGAGGGGATTCGTCTCTCCCGGTATAGGGAGTTGATGTTGTGCTGTGTTCGATTGGCTATAACTGGAAATCCCTGGCCAGGGTTGCTGAGATTTACTGGTAAGTGTTATCAGTAGTTTCTCAAACTGTTATAGACCTCATATCGACACGACTTATTAAGCTACTGGGGTCTGACGTTTACCACCCCTAGGCGAGATATGCGACACATTAGACGACGAGACCGGACTGTACGGGAGTGTTACTGATTGGATTCGCAAGAGAATGTACAGGCTTGCTTGTTGATCTTCTGATCGCTCAATACATGGGTGGCTGTTACGTTTAGCTGACCGCTTGCAGCTTGTGGGTGTTTGATATGATCATCACCTACTGCCGGCGTATTGACGATTCTTTAAAGTCCTACACAGAGGTTTCTTGACTCAGGCAAAACAGAGTAGGAGCACATATGTGATATGTGCAGGACCGAGGATAATGCGATATGAGATACCGTATTCTATTCTCACGATATTTGATATCAACCGGGTCATCGGATCAAGTGTTGATTCGATGAATCGGTAAATGAGATATTAGTTGGTTATATGCGATATAGCCGGATTGTCGGATCAAGTGTTGATTCGATAATTTAATGTATAATAATATATATGATATATTAAATTACATTAACTAATATTAGCTCACTAAAAGATTCTTTTTCTCACTCGGCTAATACATTGATATATATGCGATATATGTTAATTGTATTATTTTATTTTGTTACAATAAATATTATATATGTGATATATAATATTGTAACATGATATGGTTATTAATGCAACATGATTAGTGAAGATTAAACATGGTTAGAGTTTGATTTGGGTTAAGCTATTCTAGAAGTTTCTAGAAGGTTTTGTTTTGTTTTGTGTAAGATATTTTATGAAGATATTTGCTTAACCAAACCCAAACCCTTGACCATGGTTGTTTCTCTATAAGGGTTAAGGATTCATTCTTAACTACGGTTGCATTTCTAACCTCACATATGGGTTATTCATTATTCATCACAAAAAGATCATTAGTCTTCTTCTTCCTTGATGCAAAGCTTTCTTGCTTTGCTTTTTGTGATGAAAGCGAGTGAGAATAAGAAAACAAATGAGAGCAAAAATCCTACTTCATCATCCTCATCTACCCTTGTCATTTAGATGAGGGTGTTCACTTCATTTTGTGAGTGAGAGCTTGTGTTAATGAAACTTCAAGGTAGATCATCTTTGTTATCGAAGATCGGAAGCAATCTTGCATCTTTCTCTTCGTGGAGCCTCTCGAGAGTCCGGAACACGATGATCGCAGCGAAGGGACCTCAACACGGAGCTTTAGAAGTGAAGGACCGGATCTACAAAAGTTGTAATCCCTCTCACTTAGTGTTAAAGTGTTTAACATGCTTGTTTTCGCCTAAACTCTAGTATAAAGATCTTGGTTAGGGTTGTTCGGCACGGCTAAATTTTTAATCGGGCATGGTTGATGCCTTGTAGACCCTTGTGCGTGTGCCTAGTAACCCTACAGGTTCTCCAGCATGTAGCCTTCGCCCTGCGCATGGAGGCCGAGGTGGTAGCCCCGGTGCTGGAGGCTGCGGGCCGGTTCACCTTGCTGTAAGAGAGCTCTAAGCGGGAGCTGGAGGCGATGACGGCTAGGGTCGCCGCCTTGGAAGGCGAGGTGGAGTCCGGGAAACGGGAGGTGGCCCGGCACTGCGAGGCTGCGGTGATTGCCGGGGTCAAGCTCGAGGACGCCCGGGCGCTTGCCGGCAACCTGAAGAGGACGACGAAGGTCCTCCGGAAGAAGCTTGGGGCGGCGGTCGAGGCGGCTAAGTCGGCCGAACTGAGGTCGGTGGAGAGCTATAAGAAGTCGAAGGACTTCTACGATGACTTGGCCGTGGCTACGACCCGCATTTGGCATGACGCCCTCGATGCTGTTAAGGCCCGGATGCCGGAGTTTGCCGATGGAGACCTCCGGGCCGAGTTCCCCCTCGTGGAGACCGACGCGCAGGGGGAAGAGGTTCTTGGCGAGGAAGCTGCCGAGGACCCCGCGCGTCACGTGATAGAGGTCGAGGACCTCGAGGTCGTACCTGGCCCCGAGGCGTAGAGCCCTCGTTTCCCTCCTTCTAGTTTGTTTTTTGAATTTTGTAAGGCTGGGGAGCCTCAAAAAATACCCTTTGTAAAACTTTTGTCTTTGGTAGTAATAAAACTTTTCTTTGGCTCCATCGAATTGCACTCTACCATCTATTTGTGAAGAATGCTCGTAAGATATCTCTGCTTGTACCGTTGTGTTTTCATGTTAGGTTGGCCATCTGTCTGGCGATCGTCTGTCGAGTTGACTTCAATCACTAGCCGACGAGCATGCCAAGCGCTGCCGAGGAGGTATCCCCATAGGCCCCGGAGTCAAGGGGAGATCGTTTAGACTTGGATAGACTTGACGCCCCTCACTGGGGCCTCGGATCCTCCGCGGGCCACATGGCATCTTTGACTTCGAGCATCGACCACCATCCGGGGGTGACTGGGCAGGGTAGCTGCTCAGTTGCCTCTTGCAAGGGCTTTCTGATCCCTGGCGTTGTGGTAGGGGAGCTACCCGCCATGGATGACCTAGTAGGGTAGCTGCTCGGTTTCCCCTTGCAAGGGCCTCGATCGTTAGCGTTGGGGGGTGCTGTAAGAAGCCCACCAAGGATGACCGGGCAGGGAAGCTGCGTGGCCGCCTCGTGGCGAGGAATTTGACCTCTGGCGTCGAGGGTAGGCAACTATCAGCCTGAGACGGACGAGTGGGGTAGCCGCTCTGGTGCCTCTTGCGAGGGCTTCGATCCCTGGAGTCATGGGTAGGGAGCTACCAGCCGGAGATGACCGAGCAGGGTAGCTGCTCGGTTGTCTCTTGCGAGGGCTTTGATCATTCAGGACAGGGACCGAGCAGGGTTACTGCCCAGTGCCTCTTGGCGAGGACTTTGATCCATGTCGGTTGTGCTAGGAAGCTACCAGCCGGGGATAGCCAAGCAAGGACTCGACTGCCTCTGGGAGGTTTGGTCCTTGGCGCGGGAGGGGCTGTAGAAGCCAACCAAGGACCCTTAGCCGGGCAGGGTTACTGCCCGGTGCCTCTTGGCGAGGGCTTTTGTCCTGAAAGATAGCCGAGCGAGGGATCCTCGGGCTCAACTGCCTCTGGGAGGGCTTTTTGATCCCCGGCGTTGCGGCAGGGAAGCTGCCCGCTTGGGATAGCCAAGCGAGGGATCCTCGGGCTCGACTGCCTCTGGGAGGGCTTTTTGATCCCCAGCGTTGTGGCAGGGAAGCTGCCCGCTGGGGATAGCCGAGCGAGGGATCCTCGGGCTCGACTGCCTTTGAGAGGGCTTTTTGATCCCCAGCGTTGTGGCAAGGAAGCTGCCCGCTGGGGATAGCCGAGCGAGGGATCCTCGGGCTCGACTGCCTCTAGGAGGGCTTTTTGATCCCCAGCATTGTGGCAGGGAAGCTGCCCGCTGAGGATAGCCGATCGAGGGGTCCTCGGGCTCGACTGCCTCCGGGAGGGCTTTCTGATCCCTGGCGATGCGGTAGGAAAGCTACCCGTCAGGGGTGACCGAGCAGGGTAGCTGCCGGGTTGAATCTTGGTGTGGTTGAGCCCGACCGTCCAGCTGTAGGCATGGGGAATAGGAACAGTCAAGACAACAATGCGCGTAGCATGTGCATTGAATGCGGGGGGAGGCGAAACGCTAGGGGCGCGTCGCTTCGACTCCATTAGAGAAGGCTTGATGACCGCCGCGTGGCGGCGCCCTTTTGGGTGAAAGCGGGCGACTGTTGAGCAACGCAGTGGGCTATATAAGGTTGAAGAGGTACTGGTCCTTTCATCCTTCGTAAACAGGTCGCCGAAAATGCAAGACTTCCCGTTTACCATCCCCGACATCATCCACTTCGAAGACGTGTGTCTTTACGACCAGAACTGCACCGAGGACACTGTGCAGCTGGTCTATGGGAGCATTGAGGACCATTTCGACCAGCTGCTCCCCCGACGATCCTCCCTGCTGCAACTGCTGATGTACTCCATCTGGAGGGTGTCGCCGGGGCTTTACAACCCGCTGTCCGAGCAGCTCTATGACGAGGCCGTGGGCAAGCTGCGGTCTTTGAGGCGCTTCGGCCTGATCTCCGCGAACTGGCTGGCCTGCTTAGAGGCGCTCGTCTGCGAATGCTACGAGCTGAGGCTTGGGATCGACGCGCGCGGGGGGGGGGGGAGGGAACCGAGGACAAAGGCTGGACCTTGCCCGGCCCCGGCTGGTGAAGATCTTTACCGAGTACCACGAGCAGTGCTCACTGCACCCCCTTCCCCCACTGTTGTAATTTCCTTTTCTTTTTGCGTGTATGGCTGAGGAGCATATAATACCTTTTGAATAAACAAAGCTTTTCTTTCTTTTTCGCAATGTTCCCTTGTTCTTTATTAAATTAACAATAGATCCTAGGAAGAGTTTACATCGCTTCTAAAAGAAAAGTACAAGCTAGTAGATGACTTTATTGGCTCGGCCCGAGCTCCTTGAAGGACCGTTGGCCCCCGCGCTTGGCACAGGGTACGGGGCTCCCTGAGTTCCGGGCTGGCCGTCCACTGAAACGAGCATGATCTGACCGATGGTCAGGTCGGTGGGAGGGCAATGCTGCTCTTGCTCGCGGTCAGCCTGCCGTTTGTCCCTCAAGTAAGTGGCGAGGTGCCCAGATCGGATGATCTCTTCGATGTAGCCCCTGGGTTGCTTGCAATCCTCTGTGGCGTGGCCCAGTACCCGGTGGAAAGCGCAGTAGGGGCCTTGGGTTCGCTTTGCGGCCTGACGTGGGATCGGAGGGTGTCACGCTCCGCTTCCCAGAGTACGCAAGATTGGGCACGTGACATAGCCAACCATGCTACCTGTGGGTAGGAAGTATCCATCCACAGTCACATTACGGCTGTAGAGATATCAAGAACAAGATAAATAAACTATCTAACACATGTCCAAATCCATAATAACAAGAGTCAAAATAACTAAGTGCGGAAGCAAATGATCCAATACAATAATAGAAAGGTACGTCCCATAATGCGGGATCGCACCTGGAAATAAAATGCAATAAATGAACTAACCACTACAGAACTCACAAATCAGCCTGCTGGCTGAAGTACTCCTGTTCGGTCGGCGACAGTGGTAAAGAATCTGGGCCATGCAAAACCCAGACGTCAGCGCGTCATGTCAACCAATAATATAATATGAATATGGTAATAAGCAATGCAGGGATAAACATGAATAAAGCAATAATATGAAACAACAGTGCATGGTAATGTGCAGTGGGTAACTAAACTGTTCTATCAGGTTTTCTATTCTAAAGTCTTTGAAATCAATTGATGACTCGTCGATGTAACTCAATAGTATCCCGTGCATGCCCGGGACCACGGTCAAGACCCTCGGGGCTGAATCCGAGACGCGCCGCTAGGCAGTAATAGGTAGCAGGATGGACGAGTGATGTCAGCATCATCACTCCCGGACTGGCCAAGCCCGTAAGACTGATCAGAACAGATATCGAACTGTTGAGTTACAAGTCGGTTTCACCTTTGATTTTCCCATACCCCCAAGTTATGCATGTCAGGTCAGGTATTCAATAATCACGAACTAATGCCAACACAGGATCAGGTAAAAGCAGGTTTGTCTGGATAGACAACAGGAATGGTCCATGAGGACCCCAAGTCAGGTTTGTTGGCATTAGGCATGAGATCAGGTAACAAGTCAGGTCATGGTACAACATGTTGAGTCGGTATGTATATATATATATCATGTGTAGCAAGGTCAGGTCAATATGTAATGCAATCGAATGTGTGCTCATAACAGGTATAGAAGCGAATAAGGAACAACAGCAGGAATTAAAGTAGACAGCAATAATAGTTCATTTAATCACAATGGCACGTTAATCTGGTGCAGTTGTATTGTATTAACAGGTTCGAGCACCCTTGGGGTGCAATAATCACAGGGTAGCGCAATGTTAATAACAGAAAGTAATGAAGATATATGTGTACGGCTATCGTCTTTTAAATAGCAAAATGATTAACCGGTAGTTTTGTTATTAGGGTTACAGTGGCAAAATACGGTTTGGGTTACAGTATCAGGATATATATCATATTCCGTCCAAATGAGAAAAGTAACTATATTTAGTTAATATTGCAAGTTTTATGAGTCAAGCACACTTAATTAGTATAACCTAGCATGTAGCAAGTAATACTTGCCTCGAGTACGACGATAACGGAAAACGACACGGAGACCTGAACACAACACACGCGAGGTCTCGGCCTGAACCAGGCTCGGGTCCGGATCTTCTCGGCTCAAATCCACGTCAATATAAGGAGGGATAAAAATCAGCAGGGCAGAGATACTTGACTGTCCCTATGTGGTATTCAAGTAACCACCCTCTCGAAGTCCAGGGCGCACATCATCTCCTCTGAATACAAGAGGAACATCAACCTTTATTAGTGTGCTTGATGGAGCTCTTAAGAATGTTACATTAAGAACAACAACAGTTGCAGGATCCAGATGTAGCAGCTTCGGCAAAGCTCGGACCCTACCTCGATGTCGAACAGCCTCGAGAAGAAGAAGGATTGCCCAAGATAGGAAACGGGCCTCATGATCTGCTTCGCTGGACATAGATTAGCCTCTGGTTGCTTCTCTCTTCCCTATTCTCCTGCTCGAACAGGATGCTTTTCCACATGTCGATCTAGCGACGGCGACGATCATCTCGTCTTGCTTCGGATCGGGCCGCGGGAAGCCGTCGAGGTACCGGAACGGAGACGAGAGGTGGAGGAGGGGGTCCCCGTCAACAGCGGCGGCGGCGGTGGCGAAGGTGGAGAGGGGCTGAGGGTTAGGGTTTCGGTCGTTGATCCGCTTGGCCTAAGCAGTGATCTCACCATCGAGGCAGAGGACAAGGGTTTGCGGAGGCTGGGATTCGACGACGAAGGAGGCGAGGGGGTTTCTGGATTTAGGGTTAAGGTTAGAGCATCGAAAGAAAAGAACGTGAGGAAGGAGGTGCGGTGCAGGCAAGGGTGATGGTGGTGGTGTCGACGGTGCGGGGACTGCGGCGGCGACGGCAGCGGTGGCGGCTAGGGTGCGGGGGTTTTCTTCTCGCGATGGGTTATTTTTTTGTGAAGACGAATGAGGTTAGGGAATATAATATATAGGGATAGAGAGAGAGAGAGATTAGAGGAAGAGAGAGAGAGAGATTAGAGAGACAGAGAGAGAAAAAGTGGCGGGGCCCACGAGGGAACTGAGCCTCGCGATTGGCTGAGCGAGAAGGAAACAGTTAAATTTAAAAGATTATCAGAGATTTAAAAAGGGATATAATAGTAACAGAATAGGGTTTTAGTATATATTATAGTTTTATAATATTTAATTAAATTGGGATTTTGGCGCTAAATGAAACATTTCCAAATCGCGCCCGGGTTGCGCCCAAATATTTGAAATTCAAATAATGGGATTTTAAGCGGGTTCCAAATTTTAAAATGAGATGTCTTATGATTAAAATGCATGCCCCCAAGTCGGACACTTGCACGCGCGCGTAGTCGTCCAAACTTGCCCGTTTCACCGAACGGGATGAAATCTTGACACGCGGACGCTACCACGCGACTAGTGGTGACGAGTAGGCCAAAACGGATATTTTTAATTTCATTTTAGGTGTTAAAATTTGTTATAGGCAAAAATGACTTAGCCGGTTAAAATTTTGCAACAAGAGCCAAACAAGCAAGATAATTGAAATGAGCAATGTCTAACACTCAACCAGTAACAGAAGTAGTATTATTGGGCTCGGGTGTTACATCATACCCAACTACAAAAAGAATTTCGTCCTCGAAATTCCAAGAATACAAGATAGCTATCTACAGAAAAAGGTGAGGAAACTTCTGCCGGATCTCGTCTTCTCGCTCCCAAGTGGATTCTCCATGCGATCGATTACCCCAAGAAACTAGCACAAGAGGGATAACCTTGTTCTTGAGAACCTTTTCTCTTCGATCCTTGATTTCAACCGGTTGCTCCTCAAAAGTTAGGTCCTCCCGTACAGTCAACTCCGAATGATCCAAGACGTGGGCTTCATCTCGAACATACCTCCGTAGTTGAGATACATGAAACACATCGTGCACTCCTGCCAAGGACCGTGGTAACGCCAAACGGTACGCTACCTCTCCCACATGCTTCAATATCTCGAAGGGTCCAACGAATCGAGGACTAAGCTTTCCCCGACTCCCAAAGCGAATCACCCCACTAGTCGGTGATATCTTCAAGAACACCAAATCACCCACGGCGAACTCTAGAGGTCTTCTTGACGTGTCAGCCCAACTTTTCTGTCTGTCTTGAGCTGCCTTCATATGCTTCCTGATTGTATTCACCTTCTCGACTGTCTGTACTACCAAATCTGGTCCCAGTAACCTTCGTTCACCAACATCATCCCAACAAACAGGTGAACGGCACTTACGACCATACAACGCTTCAAACGGAGCCATCTGAATATTCGCTTGGAAGCTATTGTTGTACGAAAACTCCACCAGGTGTAGATGATCCTCCCAAGAACCTTTGAAGTCCAACATGCAAGCCCTCAACATATCTTCAAGGGTCTGGATCGTTCTCTCCGATTGTCCATCAGTTTGAGGATGATAAGCTGTGCTAAACTTCAATCGAGTCCCCAAACTTTCTTGTAAACTCCTCCAGAAGTGCGACAAGAACCGAGTGTCCCGATCGGACACGATGCTCACCGGTACTCCATGCAATCTTACAATCTCCTGCATGTACCGCTCTGCCAAAGTCTACGTCGATTGACCAACCCGAAAAGGAATAAAGTGAGCTGCCTTGGTCAACCGATCGACAATCACCCATACTGCATTGTTGCCCTTTGGACTCCGCGGTAAGGCCGTCACGAAATCCATGGTTATATGTTCCCACTTCCACTGAGGAATCGGAAGTGGTTGTAACAAACCAGCAACCCTTTGGTGTTCAGCCTTGACTTGCTGACACACCAAGCACTTAGCCACGAAGCGAGCAATCTCCCGTTTCATACCTTCCCACCAGAAGTGCTGTCGAATATCTCGGTATATCTTTGTCCCTCCTGGATGTACAGAGTAAGCTGAACTGTGTGCCTCCTTCATAAGCTTTTCACGCACACCTCCTTTTGGCGCGCACACACGGCTACCATACCTCAACGAACCATCTCCGTGGATCACTAAATCGGTTCGTAGTCCGGCTTCAACCTGCTCTCGAAACTTTTGCAGTCTAGGATCCTGCGATTGTGCCGCTTTTATCTTCTCAACTAAGGACGACTGCACTTGCAACTGCATCCACTGTCCCGTAGAATGTGGTAGCACAACCTCCAAGTCAAATCTTCGAAAAATCCGCAATGATCTCCCTTTGTGTAGTCAATACCTGAATCGCTGGTAACCGACTAAGCGCATCCGGCACGACGTTAACCTTTCCCGGATGGTACTTAAGATCAAGGTCGTAGTCGGCCATCAGCTCCAACCATCTGCGTTGCCTCATGTGCAACTCCTTCTGAGTGAACACATGCTTCAAACTCTTGTGATCTGTAAAGACTTCGACTCTCTCGCCCAAAAGGTAGTGTCTCCAAATTTTCAAGGCGAAGATCACGGCCGCAAGCTCCAAGTCATGAGTCGGGTAATTCTTCTCATGGGTCTTCAATTGTCTTGATGCGTAAGCTACGACCTTCTCATTCTGCATCAAAACACATCCCAATCCTTTTACAGACGCGTCACTGTGAAACACCAGTCCTCCGGAATTGTCTGGTACGGTCAGGATAGGGGCGGTTATCAACTTCTGCTTCAACGTCTCGAAGGCCAATGCACATCCATCCGTCCAAATAAAAGGTACTTCCTTGTGCGTAAGCTTGGTCAACGGTTCTGCCAAACGAGCGAAGTTCTCCACAAATCTCCTGTAGTATCCGGCTAATCCAAGGAAACTTCTTATCTCAGCCACATTTCTTGGAATAAGCCAATCTCGAACTGCTGCAATCTTTTCGGGATCGACTGCGATTCCACTGCCCGACACAACGTGCCCCAGAAACTTCACTTCTTCCAGCCAAACTTCGCACTTACTCATCTTCGCATACAATTTCTCCTGTCTCAACGTCTGCAGTGCGATCTTCAAATGCTCAGTAAGCTCCTCAAAACTCCTCGAGTAGACCAGAATGTCGTCCATGAATACCACAATAAACTGGTCCAAGAACGGAGAAAAGATTCGGTTCATCAAATCCATGAATATTTCCGGCACATTCGTTACTCCGAAGGGCATCACTAGATACTCGTAATGTCCATACCGAGTTCGAAACGCCGTCTTGCAAATATCTTCTGCTTCCACTCAGACCTGATGATATCCGGATCGCAAATCCAGTTTCGAGAATACTCTCGCGCCACTAAGCTGCTCAAAAGTTCTCCAATGCAAGGGATCGGGTACTTGTCCTTACTAGCCACCCGGTTTAATTCTCGATGATTGATGCACATTCTTCTCGTGCCATCCTTCTTCTTTACTAGAAGAACTGGAGCTTCCCAAGGCGAGTTGCTGCTTCGAATCCAACCCTTCTCAAGTAATTCACCAACTTGCTCCTTAACTCCTTCCAATTCCACTGGTGCCATCGGATAATAAGATTTTGATACGGGCACTGCACCAGGACTAAGGTCGATCGCGAACTCCACGTCTCGCTTCGGCGGTAAGCCCGATATATCTTCAAATACGTCCATAAAATCGCGAACAACTGCCGGCTCTTCATTACTATCAACTTCCATAGTTGCAAGAACACTGTTTGTCGGCCTAGCCCTAAACTCGACTGGCCCGACAGAACTGCTTCCTTACCGCAACTGCTGTCTACATTGTTGGCCGCGAAAGGTCCACCGAGACTACTGAGTCTCGTCCATTCTGCTGCATGCACGTCCACGGTTGCTCCATTCTGCCTTAGTTCGATGAACTTCTCTTCCATTTCCTCCCGTGCAGTCCGCGGGAAGAATTTCTCCAGGAAACTTTTAGAGAGATCCGCCCAACTGATCGGCTTGGGCAAGCGGGTCTCCTCCACAAGCCATCACTCTCGGGCGTAATCCACTAGCTGAATGCGCACCACATCAACTCCTTTGTCCTCTGGAATCTGTGTCGCAATCAGCAAATTCTCCGTGTCACTAGCCACTGCTCGGCTGGCAACGGCTCCTCCAGACCAGTGAAAGTAGACGGACCCAAAAGTCTGAAATCTGCTACGGTCCCTACTCGTTCGACTGGTCTAGTTCCATCGTTGTTTACAGACTGCTGAACGATCTGCAAACCTTCCTGAAACGAATCTGCTATTGCTAGATCAGCTCAGTCTGTCTCTTTAATTTCTAGCATTCCTCTTATCACTCCAAGCATGGCGGCTTCGTTCACACGCCTCCGGTACGTCTTCAACTTCTTACCTGTCATAATCCTGAACTCAAAACACCCAACATTAGCATGATGATAGATTCTGAATGTGGATCAAGGCTAGAACTCCAAGATACTTAAATAGTGTACCGCATTGTAGCTATGCCGCGGTATCATAGCCGCAATTACTTAACTCCACCCAAGTCGCCCAGGTCCTAGGGATAACAAGAAATCAGGTTTCCGAGTCGACATGCAAAGTAAGTTTGCACGTCGTAAAAGATATAATCCGGAAGAATGTGATTCAAGAATGGTAAAACGGTCAAGGTGGCAGGACATGTTTCCTAAACACGGGTATTCTGATTCGTGTATTGGGTAAAATACCCAACTACAAAAGAATCAACCCGACTAACCTATGGCTCTGATACCAAAAGAACCATGTCACGTCCCGCTTCCCAGAGTACGCAAGATTGGGCACGTGACATAGCCAACCATGCTACCTGTGGGTAGGAAGTATCCATCCACAGTCACATTACGGCTGTAGAGATATCAAGAACAAGATAAATAAACTATCTAACACATGTCCAAATCCATAATAACAAGAGTCAAAATAACTAAGTGCGGAAGCAAACGATCCAATACAATAATAGAAAGGTACGTCCCATGATGCGGGATCGCACCTGGAAATAAAATGCAATAAATGAACTAACCACTACAGAACTCACAAATCAGCCTGCTGGCTGAAGTACTCCTGCTCGGTCGGCGACAGTGGTAAAGAATCTGGGCCATGCAAAACCCAGACGTCAGCGCGTTATGTCAACCAATAATATAATATGAACATGGTAATAAGCAATGCAGGGATAAACATGAATAAAGCAATAATATGAAACAACAGTGCATGGTAATGTGCAGTGGGTAACTAAACTGTTCTATCAGGTTTTCTATTCTAAAGTCTTTGAAATCAATTGATGACTCGTCGATGTAACTCAATAGTATCCCGTGCATGCCCGGGACCACGGTCAAGACCCTCGGGGCTGAATCCGAGACGCGCCGCTAGGCAGTAATAGGTAGCAGGATGGACGAGTGATGTCAGCATCATCACTCCCAGACTGGCCAAGCCCGTAAGACTGTTCAGAACAAATATCGAACTGTTGAGTTACAAGTCGGTTTCACCTTTGATTTCCCCATACCCCCAAGTTATGTATGTCAGGTCAGGTATTCAATAATCACGAACTAATGCCAACATAGGATCAGGTAAAAGCAGGTTTGTCTGGATAGACAACAGGAATGGTTCATGAGGACCCCAAGTCAGGTTTGTTGGCATTAGGCATGGGATCAGGTAACAAGTCAGGTCATGGTACAACAGGTTGAGTCGGTATGTATATATATATATCATGTGTAGCAAGGTCAGGTCAATATGTAATGCAATCGAATGTGTGCTCATAACAGGTATAGAAGCGAATAAGGAACAACAGCAGGAATTAAAGTAGACAGCAATAATAGTTCATTTAATCACAATGGCACGTTAATCTGGTGCAGTTGTATTATATTAACAAGTTCGAGCACCCTTGGGGTGCAATAATCACAGGGTAGCGCAATGTTAATAACAGAAAGTAATGAAGATATATGTGTACGTCTATCGTCTTTTAAATAGCAAAATGATTAACCGGTAGTTTTGTTATTAGGGTTACAGTGGCAAAATACGGTTTGGGTTACAGTATCAGGATATATATCATATTCCGTCCAAATGAGAAAAGTAACTATATTTAGTTAATATTGCAAGTTTTATGAGTCAAGCACACTTAATTAGTATAACCTAGCATGTAGCAAGTAATACTTGCCTCGAGTACGACGATAACGGAAAACGACACGGAGACCTGAACACAACACACGCGAGGTCTCGGCCTGAACCAGGCTCGGGTCCGGATCTTCTCGGCTCAAATCCACGTCAATATAAGGAGGGATAAAAATCAGCAGGGCAGAGATACTTGACTGTCCCTATGTGGTATTCAAGTAACCACCCTCTCGAAGTCCAGGGCACACATCATCTCCTCTGAATACAAGAGGAACATCAACCTTTATTAGTGTGCTTGATGGAGCTCTTAAGAATGTTACATTAAGAACAACAACAGTTGCAGGATCCAGATGTAGCAGCTTCGGCAAAGCTCGGACCCTACCTCGATGTCGAACAGCCTCGAGAAGAAGAAGGATTGCCCAAGATAGGAAACGGGCCTCATGATCTGCTTCGCTGGACAGAGATTAGCCTCTGGTTGCTTCTCTCTTCCCTATTCTCCTGCTCGAACAGGATGCTTTTCCACATGTCGATCTAGCGACGGCGACGATCATCTCGTCTTGCTTCGGATCGGGCCGCGGGAAGCCGTCGAGGTACCGGAACGGAGACGAGAGGTGGAGGAGGGGGTCCCCGTCAACAGCGGCGGCGGCGGTGGCGAAGGTGGAGAGGGGCTGAGGGTTAGGGTTTCGGTCGTTGATCCGCTTGGCCTAAGCAGTGATCTCACCATCGAGGCAGAGGACAAGGGTTTGCGGAGGCTGGGGATTCGACGACGAAGGAGGCGAGGGGGTTTCTGGATTTAGGGTTAAGGTTAGAGCATCGAAAGAAAAGAACGTGAGGAAGGAGGTGCGGTGTAGGCAAGGGTGATGGTGGTGGTGTCGTCGGCACGGGGACTGCGGCGGCGACGGCAGCGGTGGCGGCTAGGGTGCGGGGGTTTTCTTCTCGCGATGGGTTATTTTTTTGTGAAGACGAATGAGGTTAGGGAATATAATATATAGGGATACAGAGAGAGAGAGATTAGAGGAAGAGAGAGAGAGAGATTAGAGAGACAGAGAGAGAAAAAGTGGCGGGGCCCACGAGGGAACTGAGCCTCGCGATTGGCTGAGCGAGAAGGAAACAGTTAAATTTAAAAGATTATCAGAGATTTAAAAAGGGATATAATAGTAACAGAATAGGGTTTTAGTATATATTATAGTTTTATAATATTTAATTAAATTGGGATTTTGGCGCTAAATGAAATATTTCCAAATCGCGCCCGGGTTGCGCCCAAATATTTGAAATTCAAATAATGGGATTTTAAGCGGGTTCCAAATTTTAAAATGAGATGTCTTATGATTAAAATGCATGCCCCTAAGTCGGACACTTGCACGCGTGCGTAGTCGTCCAAACTTGCCCGTTTCACCGAACGGGATGAAATCTTGACGCGCGGACGCTACCACGCGACTAGTGGTGACGAGTAGGCCAAAACGGATATTTTTAATTTCATTTTAGGTGTTAAAATTTGTTATAGGCAAAAATGACTTAGCCGGTTAAAATTTTGCAACAAGAACCAAACAAGCAAGATAATTGAAATGAGCAATGTCTAACACTCAACCAGTAACAGAAGTAGTATTATTGGGCTCGGGTGTTACATCATACCCAACTACAAAAAGAATTTCGTCCTCGAAATTCCAAGAATACAAGATAGCTATCTACAGAAAAAGGTGAGGAAACTTCTGCCGTATCTCGTCTTCTCGCTCCCAAGTGGATTCTCCATGCGATCGATTACCCCAAGAAACTAGCACAAGAGGGATAACCTTGTTCTTAAGAACCTTTTCTCTTCGATCCTTGATTTCAACCGGTTGCTCCTCAAAAGTTAGGTCCTCCCGTACAGTCAACTCCGAATGATCCAAGACGTGGGCTTCATCTCGAACATACCTCCGTAGTTGAGATACATGAAACACATCGTGCACTCCTGCCAAGGACCGTGGTAACGCCAAACGGTACGCTACCTCTCCCACATGCTCCAATATCTCGAAGGGTCCAACGAATCGAGGACTAAGCTTTCCCCGACTCCCAAAGCGAATCACCCCACTAGTCGGTGATATCTTCAAGAACACCAAATCACCCACGGCGAACTCTAGAGGTCTTCTTGACGTGTCAGCCCAACTTTTCTGTCTGTCTTGAGCTGCCTTCATATGCTTCCTGATTGTATTCACCTTCTCGACTGTCTGTACTACCAAATCTGGTCCCAGTAACCTTCGTTCACCAACATCATCCCAACAAACAGGTGAACGGCACTTACGACCATACAACGCTTCAAACGGAGCCATCTGAATAGTCGCTTGGAAGCTATTGTTGTACGAAAACTCCACCAGGTGTAGATGATCCTCCCAAGAACCTTTGAAGTCCAACATGCAAGCCCTCAACATATCTTCAAGGGTCTGGATCGTTCTCTCCGATTGTCCATCAGTTTGAGGATGATAAGCTGTGCTAAACTTCAATCGAGTCCCCAAACTTTCTTGTAAACTCCTCCAGAAGTGCGACAAGAACCGAGTGTCCCGATCGGACACGATGCTCACCGGTACTCCATGCAATCTTACAATCTCCTGCATGTACCGTTCTCCCAAAGTCTCCGTCGATTGACCAACCCGAAAAGGAATAAAGTGAGCTGCCTTGGTCAACCGATCGACAATCACCCATACTGCATTGTTGCCCTTTGGACTCCGCGGTAAGGCCGTCACGAAATCCATGGTTATATGTTCCCACTTCCACTGAGGAATCGGAAGTGGTTGTAACAAACCAGCAACCCTTTGGTGTTCAGACACACCAAGCACTTAGCCACGAAGCGAGCAATCTCCCGTTTCATACCTTCCCACAAGAAGTGCTGTCGAATATCTCGGTACATCTTTGTCCCTCCTGGATGTACAGAGTAAGCTGAACTGTGTGCCTCCTTCATAAGCTTTTCACGCACACCTCCTTTTGGCGCGCACACACGGCTACCATACCTCAACGAACCATCTCCGTGGATCACTAAATCGGTTCGTAGTCCGGCTTCAACCTTCTCTCGAAACTTTTGCAGTCTAGGATCCTGCGATTGTGCCGCTTTTATCTTCTCAACTAAGGACGACTGCACTTGCAACTGCATCCACTGTCCCGTAGAATGTGGTAGCACAACCTCCAAGTCAAATCTTCGAAAAATCCGCAATGATCTCCCTTTGTGTAGTCAATACCTGAATCGCTGGTAACCGACTAAGCGCATCCGGCACGACGTTAACCTTTCCCGGATGGTACTTAAGATCAAGGTCGTAGTCGGCCATCAGCTCCAACCATCTGCGTTGCCTCATGTGCAACTCCTTCTGAGTGAACACATGCTTCAAACTCTTGTGATCTGTAAAGACTTCGACTCTCTCGCCCAAAAGGTAGTGTCTCCAAATTTTCAAGGCGAAGATCACGGCCGCAAGCTCCAAGTCATGAGTCGGGTAATTCTTCTCATGGGTCTTCAATTGTCTTGATGCGTAAGCTACGACCTTCTCATTCTGCATCAAAACACATCCCAATCCTTTTACAGACGCGTCGCTGTGAAACACCAGTCCTCCGGAATTGTCTGGTACGGTCAGGATAGGGGCGGTTATCAACTTCTGCTTCAACGTCTCGAAGGCCAATGCACATCCATCCGTCCAAATAAAAGGTACTTCCTTGTGCGTAAGCTTGGTCAACGGTTCTGCCAAACGAGCGAAGTTCTCCACAAATCTCCTGTAGTATCCGGCTAATCCAAGGAAACTTCTTATCTCAGCCACATTTCTTGGAATAAGCCAATCTCGAACTGCTGCAATCTTTTCGGGATCGACTGCGATTCCACTGCCCGACACAACGTGCCCCAGAAACTTCACTTCTTCCAGCCAAACTTCGCACTTACTCATCTTCGCATACAATTTCTCCTGTCTCAACGTCTGCAGTGCGATCTTCAAATGCTCAGTAAGCTCCTCAAAACTCCTCGAGTAGACCAGAATGTCGTCCATGAATACCATAATAAACTGGTCCAAGAACGGAGAAAAGATTCGGTTCATCAAATCCATGAATATTTCCGGCGCATTCGTTACTCCGAAGGGCATCACTAGATACTCGTAATGTCCATACCGAGTTCGAAACGCCGTCTTGCAAATATCTTCTGCTTCCACTCAGACCTGATGATATCCGGATCGCAAATCCAGTTTCGAGAATACTCTCGCGCCACTAAGCTGCTCAAAAGTTCTCCAATGCAAGGGATCGGGTACTTGTCCTTACTAGCCACCCGGTTTAATTCTCGATGATTGATGCACATCCTTCTCGTGCCATCCTTCTTCTTTACTAGAAGAACTGGAGCTTCCCAAGGCGAGTTGCTGCTTCGAATCCAACCCTTCTCAAGTAATTCACCAACTTGCTCCTTAACTCCTTCCAATTCCACTGGTGCCATCGGATAATAAGATTTTGATACGGGCACTGCACCAGGACTAAGGTCGATCGCGAACTCCACGTCTCGCTTCGGCGGTAAGCCCGATATATCTTCAAATACGTCCATAAAATCGCGAACAACTGCCGGCTCTTCATTACTATCAACTTCCATAGTTGCAAGAACACTGTTTGTCGGCCTAGCCCTAAACTCGACTGGCCCGACAGAACTGCTTCCTTACCGCAACTGCTGTCTACATTGTTGGCCGCGAAAGGTCCAGCGAGACTACTGAGTCTCGTCCATTCTGCTGCATGCACGTCCACGGTTGCTCCATTCTGCCTTAGTCCGATGAACTTCTCTTCCATTTCCTCCCGTGCAGTCCGCGGGAAGAATTTCTCCAGGAAACTTTTAGAGAGATCCGCCCAACTGATCGGCTTGGGCAAGCGGGTCTCCTCCACAAGCCATCACTCTCGGGCGTAATCCACTAGCTGAATGCGCACCACATCAACTCCTTTGTCCTCTGGAATCTGTGTCGCAATCAGCAAATTCTCCGTGTCACTAGCCACTGCTCGGCTGGCAACGGCTCATCCAGACCAGTGAAAGTAGACGGACCCAAAAGTCTGAAATCTGCTACGGTCCCTACTCGTTCGACTGGTCTAGTTCCATCGTTGTTTACAGACTGCTGAACGATCTGCAAACCTTCCTGAAACGAATCTGCTATTGCTAGATCAGCTCAGTCTGTCTCTTTAATTTCCAGCATTCCTCTTATCACTCCAAGCATGGCGGCTTCGTTCACACGCCTCCGGTACGTCTTCAACTTCTTACCTGTCATAATCCTGAACTCAAAACACCCAACATTAGCATGATGATAGATTCTGAATGTGGATCAAGGCTAGAACTCCAAGATACTTAAATAGAGTACCGCATTGTAGCTATGCCGCGGTATCATAGCCGCAATTACTTAACTCCACCCAAGTCGCCCAGGTCCTAGGGATAACAAGAAATCAGGTTTCCGAGTCGACATGCAAAGTAAGTTTGCACGTCGTAAAAGATATAATCCGGAAGAATGTGATTCAAGAATGGTAAAACGGTCAAGGTGGCAGGACATGTTTCCTAAACACGGGTATTCTGATTCGTGTATTGGGTACAATACCCAACTACAAAAGAATCAACCCGACTAACCTATGGCTCTGATACCAAAAGAACCATGTCACGCCCCGCTTCCCAGAGTACGCAAGATTGGGCACGTGACATAGCCAACCATGCTACCTGTGGGTAGGAAGTATCCATCCACAGTCACATTACGGCTGTAGAGATATTAAGAACAAGATAAATAAACTATCTAACACATGTCCAAATCCATAATAACAAGAGTCAATATAACTAAGTGCGGAAGCAAATGATCCAATACAATAATAGAAAGGTACGTCCCATAATGCGGGATCGCACCTGGAAATAAAATGCAATAAATGAACTAACCACTACAGAACTCACAAATCAGCTTGCTGGCTGAAGTACTCCTGCTCGGTCGGCGACAGTGGTAAAGAATCTGGGCCATGCAAAACCCAGACGTCAGCGCGTCATGTCAACCAATAATATAATATGAACATGGTAATAAGCAATGCAGGGATAAACATGAATAAAGCAATAATATGAAACAACAGTGCATGGTAATGTGCAGTGGGTAACTAAACTGTTCTACCAGGTTTTCTATTCTAAAGTCTTTGAAATCAATTGATGACTCGTCGATGTAACTCAATAGTATCCCGTGCATGCCCGGGACCACGGTCAAGACCCTCGGGGCTGAATCCGAGACGTGCCGCTAGGCAGTAATAGGTAGCAGGATGGACGAGTGATGTCAGCATCATCACTCCCGGACTGGCCAAGCTCGTAAGACTGATCAGAACAGATATCGAACTGTTGAGTTACAAGTCGGTTTCACCTTTGATTTCCCCATACCCCCAAGTTATGTATGCCAGGTCAGGTATTCAATAATCACGAACTAATGCCAACACAGGATCAGGTAAAAGCAGGTTTGTCTGGATAGACAACAGGAATGGTCCATGAGGACCCCAAGTCAGGTTTGTTGGCATTAGGCATGAGATCAGGTAACAAGTCAGGTCATGGTACAACAGGTTGAGTCGGTATGTATATATATATATCATGTGTAGCAAGGTCAGGTCAATATGTAATGCAATCGAATGTGTGCTCATAACAGGTATAGAAGCGAATAAGGAACAACAACAGGAATTAAAGTAGACAGCAATAATAGTTCATTTAATCACAATGGCACGTTAATCTGGTGCAGTTGTATTACATTAACAGGTTCGAGCACCCTTGGGGTGCAATAATCACAGGGTAGCGCAATGTTAATAACAGAAAGTAATGAAGATATATGTGTACGGCTATCGTCTTTTAAATAGCAAAATGATTAACCGGTAGTTTTGTTATTAGGGTTACAGTGGCAAAATACGGTTTGGGTTACAGTATCAGGATATATATCATATTCCGTCCAAATGAGAAAAGTAACTATATTTAGTTAATATTGCAAGTTTTATGAGTCAAGCACACTTAATTAGTATAACCTAGCATGTAGCAAGTAATACTTGCCTCGAGTACGACGATAACGGAAAACGACACGGAGACCTGAACACAACACACGCGAGGTCTCGGCCTGAACCAGGATCGGGTCCGGATCTTCTCGGCTCAAATCCACGTCAATATAAGGAGGGATAAAAATCAGCAGGGCAGAGATACTTGACTGTCCCTATGTGGTATTCAAGTAACCACCCTCTCGAAGTCCAGGGCGCACATCATCTCCTTTGAATACAAGAGGAACATCAACCTTTATTAGTGTGCTTGATGGAGCTCTTAAGAATGTTACATTAAGAACAACAACAGTTGCAGGATCCAGATGTAGCAGCTTCGGCAAAGCTCGGACCCTACCTCGATGTCGAACAGCCTCGAGAAGAAGAAGGATTGCCCAAGATAGGAAACGGGCCTCATGATCTGCTTCGCTGGACAGAGATTAGCCTCTGGTTGCTTCTCTCTTCCCTATTCTCCTGCTCGAACAGGATGCTTTTCCACATGTCGATCTAGCGACGGCGACGATCATCTCGTCTTGCTTCGGATCGGGCCGCGGGAAGCCGTCGAGGTACCGGAACGGAGACGAGAGGTGGAGGAGGGGGTCCCCGTCAACAGCGGCGGCGGCGGTGGCGAAGGTGGAGAGGGGCTGAGGGTTAGGGTTTCGGTCGTTGATCCGCTTGGCCTAAGCAGTGATCTTACCATCGAGGCAGAGGACAAGGGTTTGCGGAGGCTGGGGATTCGACGACGAAGGAGGCGAGGGGGTTTCTGGATTTAGGGTTAAGGTTAGAGCATCGAAAGAAAAGAACGTGAGGAAGGAGGTGCGGTGTAGGCAAGGGTGATGGTGGTGGTGTCGTCGGCACGGGGACTGCGGCGGCGACGGCAGCGGTGGCGGCTAGGGTGCGGGGGTTTTCTTCTCGCGATGGGTTATTTTTTTGTGAAGACGAATGAGGTTAGGGAATATAATATATAGGGATAGAGAGAGAGAGAGATTAGAGGAAGAGAGAGAGAGATTAGAGAGACAGAGAGAGAAAAAGTGGCGGGGCCCACGAGGGAACTGAGCCTCGCGATTGGCTGAGCGAGAAGGAAACAGTTAAATTTAAAAGATTATCAGAGATTTAAAAAGGGATATAATAGTAATAGAATAGGGTTTTAGTATATATTATAGTTTTATAATATTTAATTAAATTGGGATTTTGGCGCTAAATGAAATATTTCCAAATCGCACCCGGGTTGCGCCCAAATATTTGAAATTTAAATAATGGGATTTTAAGCGGGTTCCAAATTTTAAAATGAGATGTCTTATGATTAAAATGCATGCCCCCAAGTCGGACACTTGCACGCGCGCGTAGTCGTCCAAACTTGCCCGTTTCACCGAACGGGATGAAATCTTGACGCGCGGACGCTACCACGCGACTAGTGGTGACGAGTAGGCCAAAACGGATATTTTTAATTTCATTTTAGGTGTTAAAATTTGTTATAGGCAAAAATGACTTAGCCGGTTAAAATTTTGCAACAAGAACCAAACAAGCAAGATAATTGAAATGAGCAATGTCTAACACTCAACCAGTAACAGAAATAGTATTATTGGGCTCGGGTGTTACAGAGGGAACTTAAAGAACCCCTCGTTCTGGACCTCCTCCAGCAATACTGTGAGGGAGACGTTGAGGGGGGTATACTCCTGGAACTTCGGGTGGTAGGGCAGCTGACGCTCCGGCCTCTCCTCCCGAGCCCTTTTCTTCTGGTCGGATCTTTCTGCTCGGGGGAGGTTAGCGTTCACCTCGGATTCCAGCTGAACCTCGCGCTCGGTCTACGCCTTGACCTCGGCCATGGTCTTAGGTTGTGCCAACGCGAAGGAGCGTAGCCATTCCTTGTGCCTTAAGCCAGATCTAAGCACCGTGATGACGGTCTCGTCTTGGTGTTCGGGCACCTCGAGAAGGGCATTGCAGAAACGGGTAATGTAGGCCTTGAACGTTTCCTTGTCCCCACTCTTAACCGTGAAGAGGTAGTCGACCGTGCGCTTCTGTCGACGGTTCCCAACGAAATGGCCGAGGAACTGAGTAGCCAGCTCGTCGAAGGTCGAAATCGAGCGGGGCTCGAGCCCCCAGAACCAGTCCCGACCTGCGCGGATAAGGGTGTCCGGGAAGGCCCTGCACTGGGAGACGTCGGAGTGGTCCTGGAAGCTCATCCCTGCGGTGAAAGCGTCCAAATGGTCCTTCGGGTCGGTCTTCCTGTTGAACAGAGAGACCTTTGGGGGCTTGTTGCGTGAGGAGACGTGGACGGCGAGCAATTCCTCGGTGAACGGCTTCGTGAGCGAGTCGGAGGCGTACTTAGCCCCGTCGCTCGAGAGGTGAGCCTCCCGGCACATGCCCTCGATTTTCTTCTTGAGGGCGTCGAGCCGACCGTGATATCCCGAGGAATCGGTGCCTTGGGGTCCCTGGCCTCCGCTGCGGGTGACTTGTGTCTGGGAGCGGCCCCGGTTCCTCTTGATGAGGTGCCTCAGATCCTTGGGCTAGGTGGCTCTCGAGCCGCCAAGGTGAACCCCTTCTGTGCGGCCCCGCTGAGTGTGGCGGTGTCGATGTGACTGACATCTCCTCAGGGGGATAGGGGTCGCGAGGAGGCTCGAGGCGAGGCGTTCTGGCGGCGGACCTTGGTGTGGAGCCGTGGGGCGCCCAGCGGGCCTCAAGGAGCACCGGCTTGAGAGATCGGTGGCGAGGAGTCGTAGCCTGCTGGTGGTCAGCCGTCCAGACAGGGGTTGAGCCTTCTGGAGGTGGTGGAGCGGCGATCTGGGGCCCAGGCCCAGCCGTTTAGACGCGGACGAGCGCCTCCACGAGGGACTGCAGCCGATCTATTCGGCCTGCGAGGGCGCTGATGACGGTCGCTGGAGGAGGCTCATCCCCGCCTTCGGTGAGTGGAAGGCGGCGGCCGGTACCGGGATCTTCAGGATGGCTGCTTATCATTTGGGCGGAGATCGGAAGGCCAACTTTGTGTTTTGTGGAGTTATTTCCCACAGACCGCGCCAACTGATGGAAGTCCTTTTCGGGCCCCCGTAAGATGTTGTTTTCCGTTGATCTCACGGTGGATTTTGACGGTTATCTTCCGTTGCGTGTGGGTCTCATATGGGTTTGGGTAGAAGAGGTGGTATGAGGAGTTGGTGCCGAGTACCTGCAAAGAAGTCCCGGGGTGGTTTGGTACCATCAAGGACCCTCCGACGATCAAGTTAATGACGAGATCCGAGCAGAGTAACGGCTTAGAAGAGTAAAGAATGGCTTACTTGACCCCTCTGTGATGGGGGTTTATATAGCGGCGGTGGCATGCAGCAGCAGGCGCGAGAATCTCGCCGGCAGTTACGCTCCCGACGTCACGCCCGCGTAGAGAGCGGATCGCCCATTAATGGGGATCGTGATGGCGTGGAACGTGGGATGTTGCTGGCGTAGAATCTGCGCATGGCGAGATTCGGGGAGCGGCGGTTACGCCTGTGAGCGGTGGCCTTGGTCGGAGGGCCGAGGAAGACGGCCTCGGCCGAGAGTCCGGAGACGAGCGAGGAGGCCGAGGAGTCTTGGTCTTGTGGCAGCTCGGGGCGAGCTGAGGGACCGAGGAGGCTAATTTGCGGGGGCCGGCCAGCTCGTGTTTGCAGGTCGGGCACAGGGTGGTCTGGTCGGCCCCTGTGGGCCCTTTCTTCTGAGTTCTGGGGCACGTCACCTGCCACATGTCCTGATCTGGGAGACCGCCAATATTGAGCATCATCAGGAACTAAAATTTAGTGTAATCTAAAACCAGGTCAAAAGTGTATAATTTCTTAATGGACAACGGTTTTTGGCTCATCAAGAAAAAGGTAAGCAGCTCCCTTCGTTTTTGCCCCAACTCGTAGGAATAAATATTTAGTTTTAAAATACACGACTCAACAGCATCATTAGTTTCATTAATTATTCCCAATGCATCTGTCAGGGTCCTAGCATATCTCCCAACCGCGTTTTTTGTTTTATACTTTTATCATATATATGAACAACATCATTGTTTCTGTTACCTGTTTGAGATTAATATTTTTATCAGAAGCATTTCGGAAATAAATAAAAGATTATTAAAAATATGATAACTTTGTAGGATTTTAAACTACAAGGCAAAGTTCATGTGGGTTTCCTGCAATTTATTTTGGATACCCTCAAAACCTACAAACTTTAGGAAAATAGCGAAAACCTAGAGGGCCTACGTGCAAAAAGCCAGCAACTGCCCTCGTACCCAAACCAAAAACCCTCCCCGTTATCTCGCGCCTCTCTGCGACGTGGAAAAGATGAGCTCGAGCTCTCTCAGAAATGGCGGCCAAAATGCTCACCTTTTTCTCTTCAATCGCCATTTCTCTTCTCCTTTCTCGAATCGCCCTCGATCCGATGCATTCTCTTCAAAGCTGAGAGCTTTTCCCACTGTGCGCGCTTCTTCGTCTTCATCGTCCTCGAATCCTTCGTCGGTTGCTCGAAATGGGTTCATGGGATGGTATCCAGGGATGATCGAATCGCGCCCTGTCCCCACGAAGAGCCTCACAGCTGGTGCTATCTTCACCGTCGCCGATGTCTCGTCTCAGGTGAGCTAGGTTTTCTGTTTTGGGGCAACCAAACCCTAATGCAGTTTCTTGATTTGGGGCTGCATCAAAACCTGCTCCTATTTTGCTTCTTGTTGATAAAAGAATTAGTTGTTCAATTTTGAATGCTAAAAGGACCCTTTTTTTGTTGCTAATTTGAATTAGGAGAAATAACCCTATGTTTTTAATGACATAAATCAATATAAATGTATCCAAAAAAAAAAAGGGAAAATGAGCAGGGATCGAGAATGTTGAGATGGATGAATGTTCACTGGTTTTATTTTACGAGATAAGTAAGAAATCGGTTAGCCCGGATGCTAGTGGTAGCTCCCGTCAAAAATGAAACATGAGAAAAACATTTGACATAGACGGTAGCGAACCTGTGCTAATTGGCATGGCATAATTGCAGGTAATGGAGCAATAAGGGACTAGTGGTAGGCGTCGGACATGGATGAAAATGCTCGTAGTTAAAAAGATATGATAGTTGTTAATTTAATCAAGGAACCGTGGAGCTGAATGTTAGAAAATGATACCGTCAATTCGAACATTTTGGTCTTTTCCGTTTTGTAAAAACCTGACTCCAAAAGTTGGGGTATGTTCCTTGTTGCTGTTGTTATTGATAGTGTTTTTTTTATTGGTAAGCATGTTTGTAAAATGCCCATAAAGCCCCGCTTTAGCGGATAGCAGTCACAAAGTGCCATGACGCCTCACTTTCGCATAAAGTGGTAGCATAAAGCCTCCATGTTCCTTTAGTCACATGATACCCCATTCTGGCCCGTTTTTATGTGCTTGAAGACACATTTAAACCCGTTTTTTAGCTGTTTATAATTGGATAAAGCCTTTATTTTGTTAGATTATACAAATTACCGTATTAAATGATACAAACAATCGAATCTCATTACTGTCTCTAATTTATAATATTATCTTTTTACACCTTATGTTATGACATATTTGTTAGTGCTGTCTTAATATTATTCAATATATTATATTATTGGATATAAGCATTATAGAATACAAAAAGAAAACATCTCTATTATTTATATATTTTTCGCATCCAAATGTACATTTATTTAACCTTTCCATCATACCAATTTATATACTATTTAAAAACGTCTTGGTGCTTGCTGTGCTAAAGTCCGCTAAAGCCTAAGTCATGTCCTCCTGCTTCGCTACGTTTTATGCATTTCACAACATTGTTGGTAAGATTTGATGGTTCAATTGCAAGAGAATGATCTAAATCGAGAAAGGGACAATCCTTATTCAATCATATAAATTTTTTCAACTAGCCCTGGCACCTTTTCCTCCTCTCGATGCACCATAATGGTTCTAGGCTTGGTTTCAATTTTTGACAACAATATGCTCAGAATGTTAGAGAATTTTAAACAAGAATATAAAGTTAAGAGGAATGCTCATTCTATATGATAATGCAATGCCTTATGCTTGAGAATCACATGCGGGGAAATGAAATGCCCAATGGGAATGTTGTATGATGCCCACTTACCAAGTACAACTTTAAGGGTACGGACAACCACTTGGATTTTGATCGTTGTTGATCTTGGGAGGCTGCGCCGACCGCTATGTCGTAGAAGTGGTTTTAAGTGATGCAAATGGATAGATTAGCTGTATTGGTGGTCATCTAGGTGCTTAGGTGGGCACTTCAATGGTCAAAATTGTTGTAACAGTAAATGGGTCATATACAAGCTATAAAATAAGTCAAAGGTTGCACTAATAATTAGTATATACTAGCTTTTTTCACTTTCGATGGATATGTATATCTATTATTATAAGTCATGCTTAAAAAGCGAAATACATATATTCTTATGTTTTATTTTTTATCGTTCGGAAGAAAATGAAGTTTCATCTTCCATTTCAAGTCATGATCAATATAGACTAAATACACAAACATTTGAAAGATTTTGTTGCTCAAATTAATATAAAAATAATGTTAGATGATGAATAATTAAAAGAAAATACGTTCATAAAATTAAAGCTTCAATCATTAATAATAATATAAATAACAACAAATACAAAGTTTTCCATAGCTATTCTTTTTGTATTTAGTTCTTTTATTTCATGTAAATAGAAGAGGCAAATCACTTTTTATTTTTCCCTAAATCACATACCTTTTTTAACTACAACCTAGAGTTATTAAAAAAGAAATTAAATTTAAATCCAAAAAGAAGTTATCCATAATTTCAATAGATGAGTTATTAAATAAAAATTAAATTTAAATCCAAAAAGAAGTTATCGATAATTTCAAGAAATAAAGAATATGGTATGATTTTTATGGTATGTAGATCAAGGGATATTGATTAGTTTGCTAAAATTAAGATGTTTGGAGCATTTTTTGGAAATTAAAAAGATTTGAATTAATTCCTTAATGGAATTAATTGCCTTAATTATTCAAGGACATATTAGGCAGTCAATTAAGATTTCAAAAATACATTTCTCTTGAAGTAAATTGATGGCAAAGTTGTAAATAAAATCAATACCTGGCTTAAAAATTAGGGTAGATTTTTGACACCTTTTTACATTTATCCTCAATTAAACACTCAAATTTAGGAAGCACATGGTTTACCATATTGTAAATTTAAGGAAAACTAAAGCCAGAACAGGAAAATTTATCAAAATTCCACTTTTCATTTAGCCTTATATATATATACACACACACACACATATGGATTGGCACTTAACACAATAAAATTATAAAACTAATGTTGGGAAAAAAATGGAAGAACTCAGCCATAAATAAATCATGAAGAGTGAGAAAACAAAGACTAACAAGATGAGTATAACATAAAGAATACAAGACACATAAGTTGGAAAAGAATAATCAAGAGAAAGTTTTGAGGGATTCTAAATGATTAGTAAATATGCATGCTATGCTGATTGTCATAAAAGGACAATTAATTTTCTTAAAATTGCATGAAAGAGGGGATTGGGAATCTCACGGCTTAGTTAAAATATGCCCGAATGAGCGTGACACGATTCAATATGAGAGAGAGACCGAGGTGATTAGGTAGGCATTTTGATGGTCAGAATATAATCTGAAGATTTTATACAAGCTACAAAATAAACCATAGATAGCATTAAGGAATAACATATATAATTAAACATATAGGTTGACACTTTATGCTATATAAGTTATAATTCCAAAGATAAAGGGAATTTTTGAAAGAACTATAGAAACACAAATACATTAAGAAATAAATGAGGAAAATGAAAATAAAAATAAAAATAAAGCATAAACAAATTAAAAAATATAAAATGGAAAAAGGAAATTCGAGTTGAGAAAAGATTCTTAGATATGAACTTCAATAAAAGAGTGGATTAGTAATGTCTTGGTTTAGTAACATGTTTGAATTGGCTTAACATAATTCAATTGTTGAGGAGAGGGGGAGAGGGAAGAAAGGTATTGTAATGGTCAAAATGTCTTGGCTTAAAAATCAATTTTGTAAAAGCTACAAAAATAGTCCATCAATATTTAGTGTACACAATTATACTTGTAAATTAGCACTCATGCTATAAGTTGTAAAACTGAAGATAATGAAAAAGATTGAAATAATATAACCGAACACAAATAAATCAATAAAAATGAGACAACAAAGATTAAAAGAAGAATGAAACACAATTAAAAGGAGAAACATAAAAAGGAAAATTTATGAGAATAAAATGTTTGAGGGTTCTAAATGATTAGTACACATGCATACTATACTGATTATTTATGAGGAAAATCAATTTTCCGAGGAGTGCATGAAAGAGGAGGTCAATAATTGTCATGGTTTAATAAAAACTTGAAATTAACACCAATTCAATGTGTGAGAGAGCGAGAGAGAAATAAAAATTGCCATAATTTTTCATTAGGATCATTTTATGGAGAATTTGAGATATGTATGAAAATTGGGTGTAAGAAGTTGATGCCGGAGAATTATTGGAATAAAAAGCTCAAGTTTTAGAAGATAACTAGGGAGGATTTCATTGATAAGATAAAAATTAGTACAATGGTACTTGAAAATCAAGCTAATCTGGAGACTCTCTAAACCCAAAAGATAAAGGGGACTCTCTCACCCAAAGGCGTAGCTATAGTTGCTACCTCAAAGAAAAGATTAACCCCCAAAATTATCCCCTCATTACAAATGAACCACATATATATAATACTTAAAAGCCCCAATAGAATAATAAATAATTTATTGGCCATGCACTCATAAATCCTTGCAAATTTAATGGACCATGCATACATGCAAGCAACTTCCTTAAGCTAGCTTCAATGGCTAGTATTGTCCCATGCCTATCTCCTTGTCAATGACTAGCTCCTCAAAAGAACCCACTTCATTAACTGCATCATTCTTCCCTTCTTTAGAAAAACTCATCCTCAGGTGATACATATAAAGATCAGAAATGTTGAAGACGGGGTTGATGCCCATTCCTTGCGGTAGCTCTATTCGATATGCATTTGGGCCAATTTTTTGAACAATGCGACATTGCCCGATCTTTTTGTTTTTAAGTTTGTTGATGTGCCAGTTGGAATCGCTCCTTGCGCAAATTTACTATCACTAAGCTTCCTTCTTCAAATTCCATGTGTCGGCGGTACTTGTCAGCGTCTTTCTTGTACTTAGCATATATGTTCTCCAGGGTTCTTACTTCTTGAATTTCTTTGACGTGCCCTGCAAATTTTTCACCATCCGGACTAATATTCTTCGTCTTTGAAATTGGGACGTGATCTAAGACATTGCTTGGTCTTCTTCCATACACTGCCTCAAATGGCGATTTTTGAGTTGAATGTCATTTGAAAGAGTTGTAGACAAATTATGTATAAAGAAGAGCGAGATCCCATTGGCGAGGCCGATCGCTTGCAAGACATCAAAGTAAATTACCAAGGGACCGATTCACCATTTTGGTTTGGCCATCGGTTTGTGGGTGGTAAGCGCTCGAAAATTGAAGTTGGGTGCTCATAAGTCTCCACAAAGTCCTCCAAAAATGGCTTACGAATCTTGTGTCTCGATCCAATGTAATTGTCTTTGTTAATCCATGAAGCCTTACGATTTCCTTAAAGAAAAGACTTGTAACATGTGATACATCAAGTATGTGCCTACAAGGAATGAAATGAAACATTTTAGAAAATTGATCTACAACAACAAATTTTGAGTCGTTGCCTTTTTGAGTTCTCGGTAAACTGATTACAAAATTCATACTATGTCTTCCCAAGGACGTTCCAGAATCGGTGAAGATTGATATAAACCACAATTTTGTTTTCGCCTCTTCGTTTGTTGACATATCATACATTGTTTGACAAAATTATCAACATCTTGATACATTTTAGGCCAAAAATATCTTTCTTGAACCAATGTCATGGTTTTGTCCCCTTCTAAAGTGTCCACCTAATCTATCTTCATGTAACTCTTAGATTAATTGAAAACGCAATGACTCGTTGGGAATACAAAGTTGATTACCCTTAAAAAGATAGCTATCAATAATAGAAAAAAAATCATCAATTTTCTTCGCAAGATTCATAAATTTTAGCAAAACAAGGATCATCTTTGTAATGCTCACGAAGCATATCAAATCCAACTAAATCGAAAGACATGGTTTTCTACTTAAAGCATCCGCTACTTTATTCAGATCATCTGATTTATGATAGAGAGAAAAAGTATATTCTTGAAGATAAGAAACCCATTTTGCATGTTTAGAATTTAACTTTTTTTGCGTATTTAAATAATGAAGAGCTTCATGGTCGGAATGCAAAACAAATTCTTTGTGAATTAAATAATGACGCCAAAATCGCAAAGCTTGCACTATTGCATAAAACTCTAAGTCATAAGGGGAACAGCGTTTCTTGGCATCGTTAAGTTTGTCACTAAAACAAGCAATTGGATGTCCTTTTTGACTCTAATACCCACCTGTAATGCATCTCATTCGACCTCAAAAACTTCATCAAAGTTTGGTAAGCGAAGTACTGGAGCTTGTGTTAGTTTTCTTTTAATTAAATGAAAGCATTCCTCCACCGTTTTTGTCCAATTAAAATCTTTACCTTTCATGCAATCGGTCATTGGTGCACTAAAGTGATTTTTTTTTAATAAACCGACGATAAAACGTAGCTAAGCCATGAAAACTTCTTACCTCGGTTATAGATTTTGTTGTATGCCAACCGACAATCGCCTTAATTTTCTCTTCATCAACCTTAACACCTTAAGAGGAAACAATATGTCCCCAAAAGACTACTGTACTTGTCACGAACGAGCATTTTTTAACATTAATAACGTATAACTTTTCTTTTCTCAAAGTTTCCAACACTTCGCGTACATGTTCAACATGGTCATTAAAAGATTTTTCTAAAAATAAGAATATCATCAAAATAAACAAATTTTTCTATAAAAGGTCTCAAAATTTGGTTCATTAATCTCATAAAAGTGCTTGGTGCATTTGAAAGCCCAAATTGCATGACAAACCATTCATAAAGTCCATCTCGGGTTTTAAAAACCATTTTCCACTCATCTTCCGGTCCAACACGAATTTGATGATATCCACTCTTAAGATCTATTTTCGAAAACACTTTAGATCCATGTAACGTGTCTAGCATGTCATCAAGTTGAGGAATTGGAAATCGATATTTTATAGTAATTTTATTCATAGCTCGACTATCCACACACATTCGTCATGCCCCTCTTTCTTAGTTGTGAGAAGCGCGGGCACAACATATGTACTTAAACTCTTTTGAATTAAACCCCTTTCTTAGCAATTCTTCTACTTGTGTTTGCAATTCGGTATGTTCCGTCGGGCTCATTCGATAATGTGGAAGGTTTGGTAAAGTGGCACCCGACACAAAATCAATTTGATGTTGGATGTCACGCATTGATGGAATCTTATTTGGGAGCTTTTCGGGTGCAATATCGGTAAACTCCTTAAGGAGTTAAGGAGTTTCATCATGCACTCGGGAACATTCTCAACTCTCCACTCATTATCTTTTGGTTTGGAAATTAATGCATAGCCAAATGACTCCATCTTACAAGCCTTCTCAAATTGCTTTAAAGATAAAAGACTTAACTTTTTCTTCTTTAGTGGATATTTGTGCAATTTCTTTTAGAAGAGTCAACACAAATTTAGTGGCATTAGATATAAAAGAATAAACGTTTTTTCTACCATCATGTTGCACATTTCTATCATATTAACAAGGTCAACCTATAAAATGGGGCATGCATCCATAGGCAAAACATCAAATCAAATTTCATCACAATATTTTCCAATAGAAAATTTAATCAAACACCTTTCATTAATTGGAACCTCACCCCCCTTTTAAACCATGAAATTTTATAAGGTTTAAGGGGTTTCTCATATCTCAATTTTAATTTTTCAATCATTTCTTTGGACACTATATTTTCATAACTACCGGAATCAATTAAAACAAAAGCACTTCTTTCCATAAGCCATACAGTAAGTGTGAAAAATATTGTTACGAAGCTAATTATCATCTTCTAAAATTTTAGGTGCCGCTAATGCTCGCCGAATGACAAGGCCTTCATCTCCACTATATGGCTCACAAATCTCTTGTACAATTTTATTATCATTTTCTCCATCGATGTCAAAATTAGTTGGTCTTTCATTTTCATCGTTCCTTAAATTTAAACGATTTGATTGATTCTTTTTTCGGGACAATCTCTTGCAAAATAACCAATCTTTTCACAACGATAACTATAGTTACTACCAAGACGATTCTTTATAGTTGTGTTGTACACTTACTGTTTTGATTCATCTTTTCGGATTTGGAGGACCGATTAAAAGTTCTCTTTTCTTTTGTACTAAAATTAGAAGAGATTTTATCATAACGCTTAGAAGATCTTCTTGCTAGATTTTCTTCGGCTTTTAAAGCCATTTGGTAAACCTCTTCAAGGGTGGTAATGTGAAGTAAAATAAGCTCATATTGAATGGCCAAATTTAGACGACTTATGTACCTTGCTACTAATTGTCCATCGATTTCATTAAGTTTTAGTCGGCTTAAATATTTATAAAATTCTTCCGTGCACTCGGCTAAACTTTTATCATTATTTTGCCTTAAATGATGAAATTTTCTATATAAGGTTTGAGCAAAATCAACTGGTAGAAACTTTTCATCCAATTTGTTCTTCATACCGACCCAAGGATTAATTTTTCTAAGGTTTCTATGCTCACGGTTCGATTGGTGTTCTTGCTACCAAATTAAAACATGTCGTTTGAGTTTAGTGGCAACAAATTTTACCTTCCTTTCTTTCGATAATTCATTCCATTCAAAATATGTATTTAAAGATGCAATCCAATCTAAATAAAGTTCAGGATCAAGTTTACCATCATAGTTGGGCACATCAATTCGAATATGATTACCGGTGTTTTCCAATGCATGAACAAGCCGCTCCGTTCCCCATGTTTGTTGTGGTTGAGCCGGTAGAAGTCGTTGTGACTCTGTCGTCGTGGAACTTGATGACTCGTACCCTCCATCGGGTGGCTCGTCGGAATATGAAATGGTTGGTTGTCGTTGGCCGTGTCGCTTGGCCCACTTGTAGATGAAAAATCTTTTGATGATTTCTTCCATCATCTTCTCAAGCTTAGCATTTGAACGCCACATCTCATTCACTTCATCCCGTATGGTAGCATCATTGATCGATCCCATTCTTGTGCGAAAACCATGATCTCTTGGCATGATTGCTACCCGCTCTGATACCACTTTTGATGCTGGAGAATTATTGGAATAAAGAGTTCAAGTTTTAAAAGATAACCAAAAAGGATTTCATTGATAAGATAAAGATGAGTATTGAAAAAGATAACTTGGGGACTCTCTCAACCTAAAAGACAAAGGGGACTCACTCACCCAAAGGCTTAACTATAGTTGCTAGTGTTGAAATTGATTGTAAATTTGGAGCCCGAGATCAAGAGCCCAACAGCCCAAGACTCGGAGACAAGTGCAGTGCACGTGAGAAGTTTTGCCAAGGCATTCAAGCCGCTGCTGGGGCAGAATATGAGTGGGATTAGGATTAGTTTTTGAAGGTTTGATTTAATCAAAATCTTAAAAGATATACTTATCTCTAACAAAACTTCTAGTATCTATATTATTTAATTAATACCCAAAAAGAGATTGCGAATCCATCAGAGCCTCTAAGCAAAGTTTGTGGCCAAAATTAATCTATCAAGGGATTAGTTGAACAGAGACTTTGAGAAGAAGAGTGTAGCCACGGGGTTATTTCAATCCACAAAGATTTATAATTAAAAGGCCGTGACAGTTTGAAAGGCCGCGGCTTGAATTAGACCGTGCAAGAGAGATTTGTATTTAGAGAGTGCTTTGTATTTGGATGAGATCGATAGGGCATAAATTAACTCTTGTAATTCTTTATTGAATAATGAAAGCAATTCGTCGTCAGTTTGCAAGATTAGGTGCAAGTGCGTACCGAACCTACGTAATATCTTATATCCTTTATTTGGTGTGTTTTTTCCTTTATTATCTATTGCTTTTGCATAGTTGCTGCGTTTTATCTTTTTCATTAGTTTCGATTCATGCGTATCGACCATCCGCTGCATATTTTGGTGCTATTTTTACAAGTTGTATTCGAGATTTTGTTACGGTGATTCAGATTATTGAGAAGATGGTTTCTACATATTATAAGGTCGATAAGTTTGACGGAAGGAATGATTTTAGTATATGGAGATTGAAGATGACGGCGACTCTAAAGTAATAAGGAGTTCATAAGATAATTTTCGAAAAAGAGAAGATTTCTTCGACGACCATAAATATTCAAAAAGAAGATATGGAGGATAAGGCTTTCAGTTCGATACAGCTGAGTTGGCCGATGAGGTTTTATGCGAGATTGCACAAGAGACAACGACATCAGGTTTATGGAGTATGCTAGAATTCTTGTACATGAAATCTTTAACAAATCGTCTCTATCTCAAGCAGCGTCTATACACATTGATGATGAAGGAAGGTATATCAGTCAAAAACTAACTGGATGAACTCAACCAAATCATTATGGACTTGCTCAACGTAGAGATGAAAATTGAAGACGAGGACCAAGTTATGATCCTGCTTTGCTCTTTGACTTCTAAATATAGCCAGTTCATGAAACCGATGGTGTACGACAGAGATAAAATTTCTTTAGAAAATGTTAAAGCGGGTCTACACAACGAGGTATTGAGGAAGAAGGTATCGGGTGATAATGATCAGGGCAATGCGCTGGTTTCTAGATGGTGTTCTGAGAAACGGTCACATGGTGGTTCCAAATATAGAGCGAGGTCTAAATCGAGGAATCACACTAATGACAAGTGTTATTATTGCAAGGTGACAGGCCATTGGAAGAGAGACTGTCAGAAGTTTAAGGAGGATACTAAGGAGTGTTTTAGTACCGCAGTTGTCATAGATGATTCAGATGATGACAGTGATTATTCTGTATTATCAGTTTGTACAGTTGGCGTCGTACATGATCTATGAATGCTACATTCGGGAAGCTCTTTCCATATGACTCCATATCGGAGCTGGTTTGCGACGTTTCGTTCTCTTGATGGAGGTTTAGTCTTGATGGGGAATAATACGGCGTGCAAGATCGAGGAGACTGGTTCTGTTCGGATACGCTGCTTGATGGGATTCTGTGGACTTTGATGGATGTCAGATATGTGCCAGATCTGAAGAAGAGTTTTGATTTCTATAGGTGGTTTGACGGGGATCGGCTGTAAGTGCGTAGTCGATAGATGTTCAATGAAAATTTCCAAAGGGTCTTTTATTGCCATGAAAGGAAAGAAGGTGAGGAACTTATACTTTCTAGAAGAGCATCAGTTACAGATGATATTGCTGCGGTATCTACTGGTTCAGATGATTCGGATTTGGTTAGATTATAGCACTTACGGTTGGGCCATATTGGGGAGTCGGGTTTAGAGGTGCTTTGTTAGAAGCAGCTATTTGGAGATGGAGATTTTGGCAGTCTTGATTTCTGTGAGGAGTATGCCCTGGGAAAGTAGACAAATGTGAAGTTCGTAACAGCAGTACATGATATGAAGAGTATTCTTGATTATGTCCATACTGATGTTTGGGGTCTAACACCGGTTCTTTCGCGAGATGGAGCCAGATACTTCGTTTACTTCATTGATGATTTTTTGAGAAAAGTCTGGGTGTATGTTCTTAAGTCTAAGGCCGAGACTTTTGAGAAGTTCAAGACGTGGAAAATTAGGGTGGAGAAGCAGACTGGTAGGCACGTAAAGGTTCTTCGTGTTGGCTATAGTGCCCTCAAGGCAATTATCATAGTCGCGGACTTGTGATTATGATGATTGAATGACCTATACCGATAAAACGGTCTTACTGAAGATGATAATATGCTATCTGTTTTGTCTTTATCATCATGTACGTGTTGATAGAGCCCTTAGGATTCTTGCTTGACTGCCAGCAGTATGATGGCGATCATATTTGTGGGAGCTGAGGTCTATAAGCACATCCTTAAATGTTCCTAGTCGTAGGAGTATCGAGACCGGGCATCGATACTCCAGTGTAGACTAGTGTATACTGATCGAGATCCCGACGAGGGGCGATGGCCAGGTCTCACAAACCATTGGTGTTAGTTTGTTCACCTAAGATAGTATATAGGTGCTCATTAGGTTATGAGTACACTGGATGGACTCGTCGGGAACCTGTTAGTTGGTATTATACCTATTGTCAGATAGCGGTTCCCAGGTGACATGTGTACAGGTTAGTCTGTCGACCTGAGATCGTCATTTGTCTCGTGTGACTTCCCACTGTGCTTTGATTACTATCCTACCACGGCTCAAAGGAGTCGTGCAAACAGATTTTAGTTGGGTACAGTCTCGAGCCATATGGAGCCAGTGATCGGATCGTCGGGGATTCGTCTCTCCCGGTATTGGGGGCTGATGTCGCATTGTGTACGGGTGGCCATCACCACAAATCCATGGCCATGGTAGGCGAGGATTATCGATCCAGGATCGATAGTTTCTCAGGAGGTGATGGGTTACATGCCGACACTAAATATCGCGTTGTTAGGGGTCTGATTTTATCCACCCCCTAGACTCGATATACGATACTCTTAGACGAACAGACCGGACTGTACGGATATTGTCACTGACAGGCTCAGTAGGGGTTCAGGATGAGTTTGCTCGTCGGCCTTCCTTTCGCTCAATACCTGGATAGCCGTTACGTATAGCTAGTGCCGCTGACGTGCTTGTGGTTAAACCCACTGTCAGCGTATTGACGAGTCTTTAGAGTCCCACACAGAGGGTTTTCACGGTTCAGGCGATATGGTGTACATGACGTATGTTGATACATACAGGTGTCCGATTAAATATGTGCACTTGCTGCGCAGACTTTAATTGGACGGTTGATAATACTAGCGGTTTAGGATTAAGCCAGTTTATTAAATCAGGTTTTGATTTAATAATTTACATATGTATTTACATATATGTGTATTCTAGTATTATTGTTCGCTATTTATTTTCTCTCTTGGCTATTCGTATTTTTGTACGAATACGCGTATATGTATTTCGATACATGTACCGGGAAGTATTCCGTATTTTATACGGAATAGCTTCTAGAATATTTGCCACCTCATTATTGATTTTCCTTTTTAGGAAATTCATTTGCTTTATAATGAGGTGGAGGGTGTGAGGTGGCATGGACCATGACATGGCATGTAGCAAAGTATGGGTTCAAACATGGTTTGCATTGTTTATTGCAATAATTGAAATGGAAATGGTTTTCTTTTTGTGGGAATGAGATGATGGGTGGCCGGCCACTCCTTGATGGGGGTGAATTTGATTTTTGGCTCATTACATTTTTACACAAGCCCACTCTTCCACTCTCATTCTCACAAAATATACTTGGCCATTTTTGTTCATGCAAAGATTTCTTCACCACCTCCATTCTTCTTCCATGGTTGCTCTCATGAGCAAATGAGCATGAGAGAAAATATAGTGACACACTACTACACCCCCACTCTCCATCGTTAGCAACTTTGGAGCGTCGGTTGCCTCGTTTGTCCAGGCTGGAGCTTGCGCCGTTTCTCTCGGGTGGATCATCGGAGATGGAGGAAGACCGGCAACCAAATATCATCAAAGGATCACTAGGAGCTTGGAATGAAGACCGAAGGACTCGGAGCATCTCGGTATAACCTTTCTAACTCTTAGTTAGCTCGCTAGTATAGGATTTAAGGTCGATCCGGAAATCGGGTAACGGTAGCGCCGGTTTAGAAAATTTTTGTTCCGCATTTTGGCCGCGTTTCGATGGCCGGGGCGCTGCCGGGACCCAACATGGTATCAGAGCCACCCTTGAAACCCCTTACTAGCTTGTTTAGACGTGCTTAAAAGATCGATCGACGGATTTTTCCGAAAACACGATTCTAAATTTCTGTTTGCTGTCGATTTTCCAAAGTGGTCAAAAAATTATTTCAGACATCTTAAAAATCCGTGCAGGCAATTCTAAGGATACCGGAAAAATTTAGGCTCCTGTTGCCTCCAATGCGCCGCGGAACCGCCGCACTAACCCCTTATTGGCGGCGGTTCCGCGGCCATTTATTGGCGACGGGCTCCAAATTTTTTACTGTAGCTCTATTTATTGGAATTGTGATTTTTGACATATTCTGTCTTGGTCCAGGTTTCAGTGAAGTGTTGTTTTTGATATTGGGGCAAAATTGGAATTTAGTCGATCGATATTTTAAGTGGGCGTTTAACAGTACATACATTATATTCTGCGACCGTGAATGTCATTTGATCGGTAAACCCGTCTAATTGCTATATGTCTTTTAGACGGGTTTGCGAACGTGATATTCACGTTGATGTTCTGTGTTGTGCTGTGATGTTGGTTGGATCGTCGTGGTGGATAGCTATGGTGCAATGTTAGTACAGTTTTATTTTATTTGTACATTTGATATTGCGGGGCGAGCGTCCGACATGTGGACTACCGTCACTGCCAGTTTGTATATTATTCTTTTGGGGCACGACCGGGCTGAGGTCGATGTCACCCTTGTATATTATTTTCTTTTCTGTACTAGGATTATCCCGCGGTGGATTGCACGAATAGCCGGGTTCTAGAGGGCAACTGGTCCGCATCTCATGGCGTTGGGACGGAGGGGACCTTACTCTAGAATTGGCGGGCTGTTCGCCGCACTCGTAGGGGGTATAGGTTGACCCAGGAGGGGTGCCCAAGTTACCGGATTCCGTGAAGTAATGGGTGGTCCATTCACGTTGCTGAAGGGGCTGCCTCACTTCTGGTTTTGGCGGATAACTTGCCGCGCTCATAGGGGTCTAGGTTTCATTGCACAAGCTATCCACACGACAGGGAACGTCGAGTCTCACTTGCGTCTCAAGTGAAACTCGGGGCTCCAGATTATCCACCATTCTGTATTGCTTCTGTGATGTTTCTGTGATGTTGCTTTATATCATGCTTGGGACGACTGTTATATATATTTATATATACTAGTAGATGTTGTATATGTTTTGCACCCGCGCTAGCCCAGTCCCCGCTCTGTCGTTAGTTAAGTAACCTAACGGGTGATGACGGGACCCAGTGGCGAATGCGGATGGCATATACGTACATTTTATTTTCGTTCTTTTCTGGTGTGATTAATTGATGGGACTGCATAGATTCTTATAATGCAAGGATAAAACAAACCTATATATATGATGTTATTGGAACCAAGTTTTTTAAAAACTGACATTACAGACGTACACTTTTGCTTTGCATCGTGGTATTCATTTGGAATATCCTGCACCTCATTCGACGAGGCAAGGGCTGAGATCCCTTCATTGGGAGTGACCCCTTGGGTAAAAGTTTGCGTCAACGTAATAACTTTACTATAGTCGATTATTTTTTGCTTTGCATCGTGGTATTCAGTTTGGGATATCCTGCACCCCATTCGACGGGGAAAGAGCCGAGATTCCTTCACCGGGAGTGACCTCTTTGGCAAAAGTTTTCGCCACTATATTTTTATAAAACCACTTGGATTTTTTCAACGATATCAAGTTCATTACGTTAAAGGTTTTTCGCCAAAAACCAGCCGTAACCCTCCGTCATTTCTTACAAGTATTGCTTAGTATTCGTGCTGCGTTTGTTGACTGTGTCAGTGTGCGGTAGCTAAGTAGTGCTTGTTTATGGCATATTAATGCGATTGGTTAGGACAGTCGTGCGGCTTTGTTGACCGTGTCAAGGGTTCGTACGGGTGGGTTTAATGCAATCCTGGATAATGACGGGTTGAACTTGACTAGGACTCTTTGATTTGTTGACTGTGTCAAGTTCACTTGGGTCCTATGGGTAAAAACACACATCGGGAGTTTCAAACATACAGGAAATTTGCCAGGCTTGCGCATACTTTCTGGAGTGTGGTGACTTGAGTGGCTTCCATTAAGTTATCATGCGATGATAGTTGGATCCCGATTCCCACTGATGAGTAGAATTACTTCTCGGGTGATTCCGACTAATTCTCGTTTTAGGTTTGGAGGAGAATTCGAGAAAACAGTGGGAGCCATCCAGATTAGATAAAATGATTAACCATTCTGATCTAGGTTAGAGTGCACACTGAGTGTTTCTTCTCTCTCTCTGGTTGCGACTATGACCCGACTTTTGACTAAAACTCATGAAACTAAGTTGACCGAACCTTTTTAAACACATTGGCTTTTGGAATGTCACGGTGTCGCATATACTGTTGCCACTTCTATATCACTTTTGCATTTCTCCAGAACACCCCGTATCACTACGAACGTCCACTTCCATTGGATAAATCTATCGTATGGTTATATACGAACTCGAAGGATCTGATTCGAGGATAGATTCTGGTTCTAGAGAGATTGAATAGGATTACTCGGTTGTCTTTTCTCTTTACCTTCTTTCAGGTTGTGAGGGCTTTTAGGATTAGGAGAGGGTACACCTATTGAGCTTATTGGATAGTCTTCCTCCAGACCATAGGCAGGTGCCGAACGGTAGGGAAGAAAGAAAACCAACAAACTTAACTGTGGTGTACAGAAGGTAATAAGTAAAGACATATAAAGGGATTAGAATAATGGCAAAGAAAATTGTGATCACCATCATTCACGACGAAACCAGGGATACCCCTGCCAATCCTACATCTACTTTGCATTTCTCTAGGACACTCCGTATCACTACGGATATCCACTTCCATTGGATAAATCCATCGTATGGTTATATACGAACTCGAAGGATCTGATTCGAGAATGGATTCTGGTTCAGGAGAAAAAGAATAGGATTATTCAGATGTCTTTTCTCTTTACCTTCTCTCAGGTTGCGAGGGCTCCTAGGATTAGGAGAGTACACCTATTGCGCTTATTGGATAGTCTTCTTCAAAACTTTAGGCTGGTGCCGAAGGGTAGGGAATGAAGAAAACCAATTAGCGTAAAGGAGGTGTACAGAAGGTAATAAGTAAAGACATATTAAAGGGATTGTAGTGAGGGCAGGTAAGTATATGGTTACTGTCATAATTCAGAATAATGGAAGAGGCGTTACTAGGAATACCAGTTAATCCCTTTTTAAAACATTTTTCATGTTTCAATTTCACTGTGCGATATTAATTGAAAACTGTTTTCCCAATTGGAATCTAACTCCAGGGTATGTATTTACCAGATCAGTTTCTCACATCTGCATGTTATTACGGATGGTGAGTGGGAGTAAAATATTGGGAATTGGGTGATTAGATCCTCATTATATCGGAATTCGTTGTAATTGGTAATATTTGAGGAAATCATCTGGATTTTGCTGGATGGCAAATATTTGGTTTTGAATATCCGTTGTTATGCACCAATTTCAAACTGGTATATCTGTACATTTATTTTATAAAGTGAGATATAACTTTTTGATATTGTGTCTATGACATTTACCTATATCAGTTGGTGATTAGGTAAGGTGCATTCAACAACGGTGTAACTCTTCTTAACCAAAGTACAGTTTTTCAACCTACGACGCACAGAGTTTGAGTTATTGGACTCAGGGGACTTATACAAAGTATTGTATGTTGCCCGGTGTCTGTTGGGACGATGGGGTTGGTACTCGTACTATATTCTGTTTACTTATGACTTCTCCAGTTCTGGACAAGTATTTTGTTGAAATGCATGGTCCAGATTTTAAGAAGTTATAGGTATAAGAATAAAGTAGAGAACCATTTATTAAAAGTATCGGGATTTTTCGAAGTATTCGAAGATGTAGATACTTGTGTTAGGTATTCAGTTAAATAGTAATGGTTTTGAGAACTTGCTTCTCTTTCAGGTTACTCATATATGGATGCACTCCTAGATGAGTAATGCTGATTGTCCTCTTTCCATTTGGTTGATATGCACTGGAGACAGATGCATGTTTTTGAATCTGGTTCAAATTAGATTAGTGCTTTTGTTTCTATATTAGATATATATAGAATCAATTTATATCTTAATGATGTTAAGGTATAGGGAGTTGTCCGGTTGATACTTAAAACCAGAATTCGGATAAACTCAAGGCACTTTTCAGTAATGGCTGTTTGTGGGTTATCCCGGGTTTTGACGAGGGTTAACTTTCTACCATTAGAAAGATCAATATTTATATTGTTCTTGACTCGCTACAGTTTTAGTAAAATGGACTTTTTCAGAAAAACACAAGTGGGAGTATGGTAGAACTGGAAGTTATTCTAGAAGCACAAACGATTACTGGAAATTTAATAGAACCTAAGAATTCAATTGGATTTGATGTTCCATTAGCCACTCCGCAGATTTGGTGGGTAACCTCAGTCACCCGAGAGGTACTTCGGTCTTCTCAGAGACGGTGACAGGGAGGTTCTTGTTTCCCCAGACTTGCTATTGCTGTTGTTCTAGACTATAAGACCCGGCTGAAGGATGAGTATAGCGTCGTTCTAAACTAGTTTTGGAAGTGCACGTATATATGACTCTGCCAGAGGGTTGTTGTAGTCAGTGGGAGCAGCGGAAGTATGGTAGGCAAGTAGCTTATGTCTATTTACAGACTAAAGCAGGTATAGCGGAAACAGATCATCTATTTTTGATGCGACAGTCATAGGTTTTGACTTCATCAGAATAAGAGATGGATCTGGTAAGAAGATAGTAGGGTGTGATGTCCGAGGATTCGGGATGACATGCACTTAATAGGAAGAGATATTCCTATACTACGATCGGTTGTACTTTGGTTGTCACAAACTTGTTTCTCCACACAGGATATGGATATAATATCAAGTTTTCTGGTTACTAGATCTATGGTTTTGGATCTAGATTTGGAAAGTATCCTAATCTGGGTATTTTGACATTAAATGGACGACTCCTGGTATGGTGGTCTACCTGCAGGTGATGGAGTCAAGCTCTCTAAAGATGTCTTACAGACTAAAGGGGAGAGGGTTCTATATGATTAACATATCATTTGCGTAGGCAATTGAGTTAATCATGAGATGTCAAGTACTACACCAGATATTGCTTTTGCATTAGATGCAATAAGCAGATATATTAATCCAATCCTGGAGAAACATTGGGAAGCAGTTATTGACATAAGTGAATGTTCTTGGGAAATGATTACGGCAGCCTCCTTCGGGAGACGGTTATCATTTCAGGCTTCCAAGATGACCTGAATGACAGAGTGACTGTCAGAGTTATGTTTTTCCCTCTTTTGAGGGACAGTATGTTGGACAGGTGGTCCAAGCGGATACTGAGGTAGGCATGGCGCATGTTACTGATTAAATTCAGTGGATGATACCGTCTAGGAAGTTTGCTGGAATTGGAGTTCATTTGTGAACTGGGTCCCATCAGATATCCAGACAAATTCTAAGACAGGTATTGCTCATTTCGGGAGATAGCTTTCTCCACGAAGTTGAGATTAAGAGAGATACAGAAAGAAACATTGGAGCGGATCCACTCACTGAGGCTATTTCTCGAACGCAATCTTTTTCACAAACGAGCTTTGCGAAACTGATTAGTAGAGAAGTTGGGTGTTCGGTATCACACGGGCTGTGAGTATGCGATATCGCAATAATTGGCCTTAAGTGCAAGTGGGAGATTGTTGGTTATAGTGCTCTCAAGGCAATTATCATAGTCGCGGCTTATGATTATGATGATTGAAGAAGGACCTATACCGATAAAACGGTCTTACTCAAGATGATAGTATGCTATCTGCTTTGTCTTTATCATCATGTACATGTTGATAGAGCCCTTAGGATTCTTGCTTGACTGCCAGCAGTATGATGGCGATCATATTTGTGGGAGCTGAGGTCTATAAGCACATCCTTAAATGTCCTTAGTCGTTGGAGTATCGAGACCGGGCATCGATATTCCAGTGTAGACTAGTGTATACTGATCGAGACCCCGACGAGGGGCGGTGGCCAGGTCTCACAAGCCATTGGTGTTAGTTTGTTCACCTAAGATAGTATATAGGTGCTCATTGGGTTATGAGTACACTGGACGGACTCGCTGGGAACCTGCTAGTTGGTATTATACCTATTGTCAGATAGCGGTTCCCAGGTGACATGTGTACAGGTTAGTCTGTCGACCTGAGATCGTCATTTGTCTCGTGTGACTTCCCACTGTGCTTTGATTACTATCCTACCACGGCTAAAAGGAGTTGTGCAAACAGGTTTTAGTTAGGTACAGTCCTGAGCCACATGGAGGCAGTGATTGGATCGTCGGGGATTCGTCTCTCCCGGTATTGGGGTTGATGTCGCATTGTGTATGGGTGGCCATCACCACAAATCCATGGCCATGGTAGACGAGGATTATCGATCCAGGATCGATAGTTTCTCAGAAGGTGATGGGTTACATGCCGACACTAAATATTGCGTTGTTAGGGGTCTGATTTTATCTACCCCCTAGACTCGATATGCGATACTCTTAGACGAACAGACCGGACTGTACGGATATTGTCACTGACAGGCTCAGTAGGGGTTCAGGATGAGTTTGCTCGTCGGCCTCCCTTTCGCTCAATACCTGGATAGCCGTTACGTATAGCTAGTGCCGCTGACGTGCTTGTGGTTAAATCCACTACCAGCGTATTGACGAGTCTTTAGAGTCCCACACAGAGGGTTTTCACGGTTCAGGCGATATGGTGTACATGACGTATGTTGATACATACAGGTGTCCGATTAAATATGTGCACTTGCTGCGCAGAGTTTAATTGGACGGTTGATAATACTAGCGGTTTAGGATTAAGCCAGTTTATTAAATCAGGTTTTGATTTAATAATTTACATATGTATTTACATATATGTGTTTTCTAATATTATTGTTCGCTATTTATTTTCTCTCTTGGCTATTCGTATTTTTGTACGAATACGCGTATATGTATTTCGATACATGTACCGGGAAGTATTCCGTATTTTATACGGAATAGCTTCTAGAATATTTGCCACCTCATTATTGATTTTCCTTTTTAGGAAATTCATTTGCTTTATAATGAGGTGGAGGGTGTGAGGTGGCATGGACCATGACATGGCATGTAGCAAAGTATGGGTTCAAACATGGTTTGCATTGTTTATTGCAATAATTGAAATGGAAATGGTTTTCTTTTTGTGGGAATGAGATGATGGGTGGCCGGCCACTCCTTGATGGGGGTGAATTTGATTTTTGGCTCATTACATTTTTACACAAGCCCACTCTTCCACTCTCATTCTCACAAAATATACTTGGCCATTTTTGTTCATGCAAAGATTTCTTCACCATCTCCATTCTTCTTCCATGGTTGCTCTCATGAGCAAATGAGCATGAGAGAAAATATAGTGACACACTACTACACCTCCACTCTCCATCGCTAGCAACTTTGGAGCGTCGGTTGCCTCGTTTGTCGAGGCTGGAGCTTGCGCCGTTTCTCTCGGGTAGATCATCGGAGATGGAGGAAGACCGGCAACCAAACATCATCAAAGAATCACTAGGAGCTTGGAATGAAGACCGAAGGACTCGGATCATCTCGGTATAACCTTTCTAACTTTTAGTTAGCTCGCTAGTATAGGGTTTAAGGTCGATCCGGAAATCGGGTAACGGTAGCGCCGGTTTAGAAAATTTTTGTTCCGCATTTTGGCCGCGTTTCGACGGCTAGGGCGCTGCCGGGACCTAACACTTCGGTCCGATAACGGCGAAGAGTTTACTTCGTATTTGTTTGTAGAGTTTTGCAAGTCAGAGGGGATTGTGCGTCATTACACCACTCCGGGAGATCCTCAGTCAAATGCCGTTGCAGAGCGGATGAATCAGACACTACTGGAGAAGACCAGATGTTTGCGGCTTACAGCTGGGCTTCCTAAGGAGTTTTGGGCTATCTACTGCCGTGTACCTCATCAACAGATCACCATCGGCAGTGATAAATAAGAAAATTCCTGAGAAAGTGTGGACCGGAAAGGCTGGAGATTACAGACAGCTTTGTATATTTTGGTGCCCAATTTATGTTCAGCACAGGAGCGATAAGCTAGAGTCGAGAGTTAGAAAGTGTCCTACTCGGCTACGGAAGTGAAGTCAAAGGGTACATGCTGTGGTGTCCTGAGACCTAGAAAATAGCAATCAGCCAGCATGTTATATTTGATGAGTCTGTGATAGTTCGTAGAAAACAGACTCAATCAGATGATGAAGAGAGAATGGTTGTGCTCCAAGCGAGGTGGAGATCGATGTTCCGGTTCAGGATAAGAGGAGAGGTGAGATGATTGATAATCAGGTTCAGGATGAGGGTCTGACAGAGCCAGACTGTCCAGTACAGACAGAGGGGCAGAGATCTACGCGAGTTAGGCGTCCGCCGGTCAGACTTGGTTTTGAGGACATGACCGCAATTGGTTTTTGACGACGTGACATCATATGCATTGACTATTGACCACGGGAAACCGTCCAGTTACAGAGAGGCTGTGCAATCTACCGATATTCCTAGTTGGAAAGTTGCGATGGACGATATTTATATGCTTTAGTCAGAAGAGTTTGTAGTCGATGGCAATGGTGGCTATATTTGCAAATTGAAGAAGTCGTTTTATGGTTTGAGCAGTCTCCGAGACAGTGGTACAAACGATTTGATCAGTTTATGTTGGCGAATAGGTACACATGAAATATTAAGAATCAATGCGTTTATGAGAGGTTACTAGATGATGGGTCCCAAATTTATCTTTTATTGTACGTGGAAGATATGTTGGTTGCATCACGCAGCATGTCAGAGGTCAACAGGTTAAAACAGTAGTTGAGTCGGAGTTCAAAATGAAAGATTTGGGGCTGCAAAGAAGATACTTGGCATGGAGATTGTCAGGAAGAGGAAGTGTGGTGAGTTGTGTCTGCGAAAAAAACAGTATATCGAGAAAGTTCTCGTTTGATATGGGATGGATAAGGCAAAGCCTATGTCTACTTCTTTAGGGGCACACTTTATGTTTTCGGCGAATTTATCATCATGGTCGGATACGGACAGAGAGTACATGTCTAGAGTGTCATATGCGAGTGCAGTAGGCAGTTTGATGTATGCGATGGTTTGCATGTGTCCAGATATTGCACATGCAGTAGGGATGGTCAGCCGATATATGGCTAACCCGGACAAGAAGCATTGGCAGTCTGTAAAGTGGATTCTGAGGTACTTGAGGGGTACTACGCGGTTCGGCTTGTTATTCAGCAGAGACGGTACGGATGGTTGTATTGTGACAGGGTATCGTGACTTGAATTTTGCTAGTGATAGGGACAGACAAAGATCGACGACGGGTTATGTATTCATGTTGGGAACCGGCATAGTGTCATGGACATTGACGTTGCAATCCATTGTCGCATTATCGACGACAGAGGCAGAGTTGATTGCTGCTACGAAAGCTATCAAGGAGGCCATATATTTGTGTGGATTGATGGATGGTATGGATGTTCCACAGAATTTCATGGAGGTGTTTTGCGACAGTCAGAACGTGATTCACTTAGTAGAGCATCAGGCTTATAGTTCGAGAACTAAGCATATCGAGGTGAAAGATTTCTTTTTGGAGAACGAGAAGAAAGTTATTTCGCTTATGAAGATTGGTACCCATGAAAATCCGGCAGACGCATTTACGAAGGTGGTCCTAATTTTCAAGTTCAAGCTTTGCTTAGACTTGATTTGCCTAGTTGCTTGACAAAGGCTAGAGACGACGAATTGCAGGATTCCAAGTTTTTTCGTGAAAGTGTAGAGATTTTGCGAAATTGAATCAAGGTGGAGATTTTTGAAATTGATTGCGAATTCGGAGCCTGAGACCAAGACCCAAAAGCCTAAGACTCGGAGACACGTGCAGTGCACGTGAGAAGTTTTGCCAAGGCATTCAAGCGGCGGCTGGGGCAGAATATGAGTGGGATTAGGATTAGTTTCTGAAGGTTTGATTTAATCTAAATCTTAAAAGATATACTCATCACTAACAAAGCCTTTAGTATATATATTATTTAATTAATACCAAAAAGAGGCTGTGAATCCATCAGAGCCTCTAAACAAAGTCTGCTGCCAAAATTAATCTATCAAAGGAATAGTTGAACAGAGACTTTGAGAAGAAGACCGTATCCATGAGATTATTTCAATCCACAAAGATTTATAATTAAAAGGTTGTGGTAGTTTGAAAGACTGTGGCTTGAATTAGACCCCGCGAGAGAGATTTGTATTTAGAGAGTGCTTTGTATTTGGGTTATATCGAGAGGGCATAAATTATCCCTTGTAATTTTTTATTGAATAGTCGAAGCAATTCGTTGTCGGTTTGCAGAATTAGGTGAAAGTGCGCACCGAACCTGGTAATATCTTGCGTCCTTTGCTTGGTGTGTGTTTTCCTTTATTATTTATTGCTTTTGTGTAGTTGCTGCGTTTTATCCTTTTTATTAGTTTCGATTCACGCGTATCGATCATCCGTTGCGTACTTTGGTGCTATTTTCACAGCAGCTAGCTGAAAGAAAAGATTAACCCCTCATTATAAATGAACCACATATATATAATACTTAGAACCCCCAATGGAATAATAAATAATTTATTGGCCATGCACTCATAAATCCTTGTAAATTTAATGGACCACGCATGCAACTTCCCTAGGCAAGCTTCAATGGCTAGTATTGTCCCATGCACATCTCCTTGCCATCGGCTACCTCCTCAAAAGAACCCACTTCATTAACTGCATCAGGAGTTTAGTTTTGTGGGAGTGGGTTATGAAGCTTAATTCTTAAACTCATCCTTTCTCTATAACCTTTAGCTCATTGTCCAATGTAGCTAGTAGCTATTATTAAAATAAATAGCTAATAAAGAATCATCATCTAAGCCTTTTCTATGAAAATGTGGTTGGCTATGAAGTAAGGCTCTAATAAAAATCCGACAAAGTTTAACGATTGACCGTTGACCCGACGTCAACCCTCTCTAAATAAGTGTCAAATTCCTTGTGCAGAAAACATATGACTAGAGAGGGGCTTGTCAAAGTCCGAGATGACAAGTTAACGTCCTCCAATTTCTCATAGACTATGAAGAAGTCTAAAAGAAGAGGAAAATACGATATATTTGTTATACGGAATTATGTTTAATTTTAAGGCACAAATATAGCCAAGAGCGAAATGGACCATGTTCCACATATAGCTAATAAAGAATGGTAATATAAACAATAGACTGTTTTATTGTGAAGGACAACTTTTTTGGGGCTTAAACGGGACACTTAAAGCAGTTGCGTGGGTTAGTGGGACTGTTGTTGGCTGCTAGAGTTAGCAAAAGGGAACTGCAAGAATTTGTAAAATAAGTAGCAACTTCACAAGTTTTCGGTTGTTTCATATGAAAGCATGCCACATCCATCAAAATATAGATCAAGTTTCTTGGTTTTAAACTATGATTTATTATTTATACATATGAAGTAATCTGTGTAATATCCAAAATCTTCTCCGTTTAAGTTGCGTTGTTGAGGAATTTATGTTGCTTTATTATCATTATGCCTAGTGATTTATGTTTGCATATTTGTATCAGATGATCACACTTGAAGCTGTAGATTCCCTTGATCTCATAAGAACCTTACGCATGGAAAGTTAAGGGATGCTGGTTTCAGGAACCTCATTGCATTTATGGTTCAATACTATGTCAAGGTTTTTACCCAAACGAGACATACTCACTACTTTAAAGAAAATGTTTTTTTGGACAGGCTTTCTATGGACCTTTTATGACTGTTGTTTTCTTCTCCTTAAATGCTGCTCTACAAGGTAACATTGGAAATTATGCATTGCTTTATGTGCTATTCATGTCTGTGATTCATTTTTATTATGAACTTAGTAAAATATTATTCTGACTGCTTTATCTCTGTTGTCCAAATAATTATGTTAACCCTTTATTTTTTTCCCATCAATTTTTTTATTGCTAAACTTATATCTGAGTCATTCTCTTTCTAATCTTTATTTTGTGAAGTCTTATTTTGATAATTTTTCTACTTAGCAAGCCTATTCTCCATGAGAGTACTATTTGTTTTTCTCCTTTACGTTGAAATGATCTGAATAATTCATGATAATTAGTCATGACAACAATGTTTTTCGCTACCACAAATTACATTGCACTTTCCTTCTATTTCTCTTTTTCACATCATATGTAGGGAATTCAGGTAAATTTATCCTAACCTGAACATGAAATCTGATTTTCTGGGTCCAGGTATATATTTTGCTCACACTATGACCAAGTCAGCTTTTTCTTTGTAGAATTTCTTTGCTCATTATGAAAGAAGAATAATGCAAATCCATGCATTGTCAAATTGCACAATTTTTTATTTAATTAATTTACACACTTTGCAGCAGTAGTTAAGCAATAGTGTATGCTTAGCATTTTGGTTCGTATTCAGTTCTTGATCCAGGCTGGCTTACCATTAGAAATGTACAAATTTCTCTAGCTTCTGTATAATCTGCACAATGCGGCTTTAATTGAACCTCCATTCTCTTTATCATTGTGTATCCTGCCACCTGCAAATTATTTATGCTGTCAAACATATAAAACTCAAATATATTTTTAGCAGTAAATTATATACACATCATTTGCTGATTTTTACTAGTTAAAAGTTTAGCTATTTTTATATTTCATCGCTACTTCCCTGGTGCTATCTTCAGGCGAAACTGGTTCTGAGATTCTTGCTAGGTTGAAGAGAGACTTGGTGCCCACATTTGTAAGTGGGCTTGTTTACTGGCCGATGTGTGATTTCATCACATTCAAATTCGCCCCTGGCCGATTGCAGGTATAAATTTAGATGATTTTCTTTTGGAAAACGAAATTTTAGATAAATGTCTCTTATCTTTTTCCTTTAACCTTTTTCAGCCTCTAGCCAGCAATTCCTTTTCATTTCTTTGGACAATTTACATCACATACATGGCAAGTTTGAAGAAAGCAAGCATAGAAGTTACCTCCCCAACCTCCTAACCATCATTTTAATAATGTGAGCTAGTTTGATCATCTTTTCTCATGTGAAGGGTGATTTGGGTTAAAATTTGAGAGGTAGATTTTGTACTGATGTACCATAGTACTGACTGTAATTTCTTTCTTCTGCAAAAACATGTACCATTTGCTACATTTTCTCATAAGACATGCTAGATTTTGCAGCATTTCTGTAAGCTTGCAGGTTTGCAGCAAACAAGACTCTAGAACATTAACGTTGCAACTCAATTTTCCGAATGGATCAAAGAACTCTGAAGTTGAGGATCAAAAGTTCAACCAAAAGATTCAGTGAAGAGAATTCAAGTGGAAAAGGAGGTGGGTACTTGTCTCAAATGAGAAGCCATCCATACATGTGGTTAACCAATATGAACTCAAGGGATAAGGTGGTGGAACCCACAACAATCTATCTCTGTATTGACTGACCAGACACTGGATAATCCTGAATCTTGAGCACCTTCACATGATTCAAGCTTCAGGATTATGAAGCTACAAGGTTCATATATTATCTCAGTTTTCATTGGCCTAAGTACCATATTTCTGATAGGGACTTGGCTGCATGGAAAAAAGACAAACAGACAACAATTAGGAAGTGACTTGTGCTTTGTGGGTGATCCTTCCAACCTTCACCACAAACTCTCATCTCCCATTCCAACTCCTACGTATTCATTTACTTGTGATGAAGATACGGTATTGATAAAGAAGTGGAAGGGAAAGAAGAAGAAGGATTTCAGAAACAATGCTGGGTGCCGTTGAAGACATATCACCACCACCACCTGCTTCCTCCAAAAGAAAAGAGCGACAGTCCAATGCTATGAAGAGAACCAGTGAATGGTATATTTTACTTCATCTATTTATAACTTATCTTATATAAAAAAAAGAAGAAGAAAGAATCTTGTTCAGCTTCAACTTTCATGTGGGTTATCAATTTTAGTTGAGGATGCTATCTTCGTTATGCATTATTTTGAATAATTTTCCTATGTAGAGGAACTAAACCTGTGTGTGGTTGTGCAAAGAGATAGAATTTAAGATTCACAAAGTGTTTTTCTCCCCTTGGATTCTTGCAGGATATTATCTCAGGAGAACTCTAGCGATATCACTGTTCAGGTCAGAGATGCCCCCTTCTCTTTGCACAAGGTATATTCAAACACATGGAATTGCTTAAAAAGATTAGTATTTTTCCTGAAAGAAATAACCGAGCCATCTATACTAAAATCACATATCTCTAGCCATATTTTTCTGCAGAGCCTTGGCATTTAAATCTAAGATTGATAGTTAATTTATACAGTTTCACCTCAATTCTTATTGGCAAACATAGAATTACACAGTCCCTAATCTATCATGCACACCCCTCTGCAATTTGAAGCCATTTAGAATTTAGAAATTCCCTGCTCAATTCTAATAAACAAAAACATATTGAACAGAACATACCCAATTGGCTCCTTTTTTTTTCAATCAAAGAACAAGTCTTTTATAGTTGATTTAAACTTCATTTTTACAGTTTCCTCTCGTGTCAAAATGCGGATATATCAGGAAGTTGATCTCCAAAGTCAACAATTCGAATACCTCACTTATCCAGATCCCAGATATTCCCGGTGGTGCTGAAGCATTTGAGCTTGCTGCAAAATTCTGTTATGGGATTAACTTTGAGATCAGTATTGAGAACATTGCAATGCTCCGATGTGCAGCTGAATACCTCGAGATGACCGAGGATTATTCAGTTGGAAACTTCATAATCAGAACAGAGGCATTTTTGGAGGAAGTGGCATTAACAAGCCTATCAAGTGCAGCCAGTGTGCTTCATAAGTCAGAAGAGCTTCAACCTATGTCGGAGAAAGTAAAATTAGTGAGTAGATGCATTGATGTGATAGCTTATCTAGCTTGTGATGATAGTTATAGTCTGGAGAGTTTGAGTTTGACATCGAATTCACAGCCTAGACCTATTGAGGATTGGTGGGCAGAGGAGTTAATGATTTTAAGGATCGATACATTTCAGAGAGTTTTAATGGCTATGAAGGCAAGGGGAATAAAACAGTATGCTCTTGGACCTGTTATTATGCTCTATGCTCAGAAATCTCTGCGAGGTTTGGTGAGCCATAACCCTAACTTTGCTTTCTTCTACCCTTTCTGTTTCTTCAGCTATATTACATAATAATACCCTTAGCTATCTCTGTTTTTTAAAAAAATTCTTAGAGGAGTTTTTGTTCCATCTAAAGTATTCCTAATACAGCACTTTAAGGAAGCTTTCTGTCATAAAAATACTCTTAAGGTATTCTAGTGAAAAACACCTATAGTGGAGGGTAGTTTAGTGTATTCTACTCTATTTATTTTGCAGTTTTTTCAAAGCAGATTAATTATATGTTATAGAAAGCATTCATGTGGCAAGTAACAAACAGTTGAATAATTTATAGATGACCAAATAATGAAATTTACTTGCCTAGATGAATTTCAGAATGTTAAAGCAAGTTTAATTTCTCATCTTTTAAGTAAATACCTTTTGTTTGTAATAACCTGAGACCGAAGTTGGTAAGAGGGCTTAATTGTCGCATGGACGGTCACGGGTTCAGCACTGGATGACTGCAAAACTCCATGCTAGAGAAACTCGTTAATTGCCTTCATCTCATTTCCTTTGGTTCTAGTCTCCCATATCTTTACAATATCAGACACAAGGCCTATCATGATGTTATTTATTGCATTGCATACTCCAATTTACATATATTCTAATATTAGACCTTGGGCATTACTTACTAGATTCAACTCAAGCAACACCCAATTATATGCAATGCAATAAAAATATCTTTTTAAAGATTCATAAGCTGTTATATATGTATAATTAGATAGATTGATACTTTTGATGCAGGAAATTTTTGGAAGGGCTCTTAAAAAGATCGAGCCAAAAGAAGAGCACGAGAAAAGACTAGTGTTGGAAACAATTGTAAGTCTTTTGCCAAGGGAAAGGAATGCGATGTCAGTTAGCTTTCTCTCAATGCTTTTAAGAGCAGCATTATATCTCAAGACAACTGTAGCTTGTCGTATTGATCTTGAGAAGAGGATGGGTTTGCAATTAGAACAAGCGGTATTAGATGATCTCTTGATCCCATCATTCTCCTTAAATGGAGACACTATATTTGATGTCGATACAGTTCATAGAATTCTAATGAATTATTTGGATAATGGGTTTGATGGAAGCTGTTCTGATGATGAGTACATCACTCCGCCTCCTGATAGCATGGAACGAGTTGGAAAGCTTATGGAGAATTATCTTGCAGAAATTGCATCTGACAATAACTTGACGATTTCGAGTTTTACTAGTCTTGCAGAGCTAGTTCCAGAACAAGCAAAAATTACTGAAGATGGCATGTATCGGGCCATAGATATCTATATGAAGGTAGAGGTCAGAAGATTTTTTAAAATAAAATTATTACATGACAATAGTCTTTATTGTTTTTAGTATTAATTTTTTTTAATCACGGTTACATTCTTATTCTATGTGCATTTGTACTTGTGCTAGCAGCATAAATATACATACGAAAAAGGAACAACTACTGTTGTGCTAAACTGACTGGATGAAATTCCTTTCTAATCACCAAGTCCTTAGGTTATATAATTCAACATAATACTGTTGTAAATTAATGTCCACATACCTCTAATGTTGTCAGTGGTGGAGCCAGAAATTAGATGCTGGGGGGCCAGGACAGGATCTATATCCGAATACGGGAAACTTTTATATATAAATATTGAGTTTGAATGTAACATTAACAAGGCATATTTAAATTTAATATAAAATTGATGTTGGATAACTTTAGTTCGAAAGATTTAATTTATAAGGTAAAAATATGACAAATTACACAACAAACTAAAGAGGACGGTTTGCTTTGCTTTTCGTGTTAATATAGAACATAATTCTACCATTAAAAAGCCCTTTCCATAATCAAGTAACGATAACGGACGGTTGGTTAGTATTTTTGAAAAGTATAAGGTTTTTATTGAAATTTCCTTATTAAAGTGAATACATAAATAAAATGCCAAATAATAGCCTCGAAACCAAGACAGCCACCCAGATAATCTTGTGCCTTAACCATTGTGGCAACATCAATCTGGTTTATTTGTATTGAACTTTACCTATATATAGAAAAAGATTTGTGTACATATGTTAGAATACCCATATTGCATACGGGCCTTTATATGTAATTAGGTACCAAGTAGGGGTGAAATAGCTAAATGGTATTGCCTATATAAAGAGGAGAATTTGAGCTAATCCAATCTATCCCTTTTACATTCCCCCTAATCACTTTCTCAACCCTCTCTCATCTAAATAATAACATGGTATCAGAGCAACTTCTGAACCATTGAATTTCTTAGATCTAATCTCACCCATTCATACCATTAACACCCCAAAACCCTAATTTCCACAAACCAGCCGCCACCATCAATCCAGATATCGTCGAGCCCATCGCCGCCGCTGCCGCCTCGCACGCCCTCGCCTGAGTTCGCATGCCCTCGTCTGAGCCCTTAGACCTTCGTCGACCTTCAAGTTGAGGAATTTTTCTCATTCGATGGCTGCCATAGCTCGAGGAAAAAGCTTGATCTTGACATGGTAGCCGTCAACTTCGACTTTGAGATGATATCTGACATTGACTTCATCGCCACAACCTCCTTCGACCTCAACTTCGTCACCAAGATCTGATTCGACTTCGACTTGGACTGCTTAGGGCTCGATCTGCAATCTGGTGCTGTTCAGGGCTCGATTTGGGTGTTTTTGGGTTGCTGAAGCTTCTGTTCGGGGTTCTTGAAACTCGAGCTGAAGGATTCAAGCTCGACTTGGAGGATTTGTGTTCGACTTTAGAGGATGGCATAGTTTCTCTCCCGGAACTGGATTCTTTTCATAGACCAAGATCGAATCTATGGCCCTTGATTGCTTTTCACCTGTTCATATAATGAAATATGGGATGGACGGATGAAAGACTCTTTTCTAATGCAAGATCCACTGGGATTCACTAGAAATGGAGTTCATGCCTCGGGGGCGATCCTGCAAATTACGACTATGGGATCAAAATTAGGCCCGAGGGTTTTATCCACCCGCCTCTACCGGAGCCAGTTCCCCTTACCGGGCTACAATATCTTTAGGATTTAGCGCATCAGGAGTTTGCACGGATTTGGCACTGGATTGCCCCCAGATCCTCATGATGAGGTGGCCGATTCACAACCCAATTCCCATATCGATCTTACGTAAACCCCCCACTCCTTCAATTACTCGTTACGAAAAGGTAGTTTCATGTTAGTCAAACGCAGAAAAGAAGATTTGCCAGGTGCGAGAGTCAGAACCAGAAAAGAGAGGTCAAAGATGGAGGAAAAAACCAGGGTAGCTTGGCTTTCTTGGTCTTTCGGTGCTGTTTCTTGGAGTTCTTGAAAGAAGTCTCAAGTACAGGAAGAATTTAGCTTGGCTTTCTTGGTCTTTCAGTGCTGTTTCTTGGAGTTGTTTTGAGGACATGCTACAATAACAACCAGAGACATTTAGGTGATTTCTTGTGAATTTTTAAGGTTTTATATGTTTAATTTTGATATGAATTGGTGTGTTGATTGGGTTGTTGAAGTGCTGGTGTTGTCGGAGTCCGTGTTCGGATTCGATTGAATTGGTTTATGATTATTGAATTGTGGATCGGATCTTGGGAGATCGATCACGAGGAGTTTTGGAGCTGTCGGAGTCCGTGCTATGATCTGATTGAGTTATTTTGTAGTTGCTTGATCGTGGATCGGATCTTAGGAGATTGATCACGACACTTTAGGTGGAATATCGACTCTTGAAGTGGTTTTTGATTAAGAAGTATTGGAGATGGAGAGTAAATTCGAAGGGAAGTCGATCTCTCCATCGATGTCTTGGCCACCAAGAAGGTGGATTTCAAGCTTGATGATCAGAATTTTCACAGCTGGAAATCATGGTTGAGTGATATATCAAGGGAAGGCAAATTGCCGACCACTTGACAAAGTCTTCCCCTGATCGGATGGCATCTGATTGGGATACTGACGATGCACAACTTAGTCACCTCATGCTTAGCTTGATGGAGCAACGGATCATGGATGAGCTCGTCCACTTGGGATCCGTGAAAGAGATTTTGGGATCAGCTCCATGAGCTTTATTCCTCGCTGAATAGCCTCTCTAAGGCCTACGATTTGGTACATCGGTTATACAAGATTCGGGAATGGCTCGCTTACTGTATCAGTACTACTCAGAGTTTCGGAGGCTTGTCCAGCTGGTCTTAGAGTTGTTCCCAATCACTAGTGACGTTGCGAAGATGAGGCGGCGACATGATGCCTTCCTAGTGATCATCTTTCTTGATGGGCTACGGCCCGAGTATCAATCTGGACGTCTGACCTTACTTTGGAAGGCATATATTACTCTTTCGACCACTTATCACACACTCCACCAGATATCAGTTGTAGATTACTGATGAGAAACCCGCATAAGATGAGCACAGTGCTCTTATCAAGCTGGAGAATTCTCCTACCTATTACTCTCCATGAGAGAGGGTGGCTGGTCGTGGAGGAGGTAGAGCTGGAGGCAGAGGCCGAGGAAAGCCTCGCCTTTGTGACTACTGCCATCAGAAGGGACAATACCTATTGGAAGCTGAATGGGAGGCCTCCTCGGCTTCTCCATGCCCGTGCACGTGTTGGGACCTTTTCTGCATCTTTTACTATTTCGACAGACTTAGTATCATCCAAGGGTTCCGTCAAGTCTATGGAGGAGGAGATTGCTCTTTTGAGGCTTTTTGTGACCTCGTTTGTTTCTCATAGACAAGCTGGATTGGCTACACATCGGGCTTCAGCTGTGACCATTTTGGGTCTTTTGAAAGGTAATTGATTGTCTCCGTTTTTATGCGCTACACTAAGCGTTCTATATGTCCTACTTACCGCTATCAAGACGGTGTCGCTTTGTAGCTAGCCGGTTGAGTACGGGTCGTCCACTGGGAGATGGTTCGTTTTTCGTTCTTGTTTTAGACGAGTCAATTAGCGAATGTATATGTATGTTCAATTCTAACCTAAGTGTTTGTATTTTATGTTCAAGTAAATTTGTTAGGATTAGGGTTGGTTAGTAGAGTTAGGATTATTCTTGTGCTTATCTTTTGTCATCCTTGAAATGATGTTAGAATAATCGGAAGTAGCGGGGATTAGGAGGACATACAAATGGGATTTGCACGTTTAAGCAAGCTTTCCAACGCTAAATCCATTTCTAGTGTCCCTTGTCTGTCCGCTACATGATCTTATTTCCAACCCTAGGCCAAACATATACAACCAAGTCTCCAATTAGGTCACAACTATATGTCACGTTGTCGTGCGTCCAAAAAAATTCTCGATTTAGGTCGCGGTTATATGTCACTTATTGCACGTCTAAGTGAGGGGGCTGTGTTTGTTTGGTCTAGATTCATTTTAAGATGCTTGGCGAAGAGAAGCACAAGAGATTTTTCCATCCCTCATACTAACCTTCCTTAACTCTAACAAGTGTAAATTATTCACACATTAAAAGAAAAATAAAACAAGAAAGAAGAGAAGAAAGAATGGAAAAATACGGTTTTACAAAAATACAAGCTGACTACTTGGGCTCTTACCTAAGCAAGGGACTCCATTGAGTATCATGGCTTGAAAATAAGATTAGAAGAGAAGAAAAACAAAACAATAAAAGAAAACCAACAACTACTTTAACAAGCAAGTAATAAAAGTTACACTAGGAATTAAAATCACAATGCAAGAAATTAAAGATACAAGTTATAAAAAAAAACCATCTTCATTAATCTTCCACTCAAAAAGCTCTCATTACAATTTTCATTGAGAATAGATGAAGAAGAAGAAACTACAAATTAAACTACACTAAATCTAAAGAAAAGCATTCTTGATTTGGTTCAAAACTGGAGTATTTATAGACAGAGGAGTGAAATCCTATGGCCATATTCTGAGCCCATATACAATTCCAAAACTACCCCTGAAAAACGGCCACAAGACGCCACGTGGCGGCTGCGGTTCCACCGCCTAACCCTTCTTTTGACCGCGGTTTCGCCGCCGTATTTGGAAGATAGTGTGTCGTTTTTCTTGTGCCTCCTCGTGTTACTTTGTTCTTCTGTTTGACAGGTCCTAAATTGCAAAATGGTTCCAAAATATCTTCAGATTTTCAACAGTCCAAATGGCTACTCTTTTAATCTTTTTGATCTTGATCTCTCTCGAGCTTCGCGCACCCCTTGATCTTTGTGCTGCCTTCCTCGTGCTCTGTGCTTGTTCGAGACACGAATGACCGCTGAATTCGTCTTTTCTCTTAAACTGGTAAGCGGCACTTGACGAGTGCGGATGACCGGAACCCGGATTTTATCTATTTTTGCCAGATGTTCTGGATTTTATCATAACTGTAGAGATTTTGCGTAATTTGCGTTATTTTGGACTGGGAACTTGTAAGCTGTAATCATGTAGTAAATACGGATCAAAAGCACCTACATATATACAAATGAGCAGAAGAATAGACGGCATTAAATGCAATATTCTGGTGTGAACATTAATCATACATCTTCTTTTACTTCGGTTTCTGTTTGTCGTCCCTTGGTGATCGATACAGGAGCGACGGGAGAGGGACATATTATCCCCATACAGGCTAAGGCCTGGGTGTACCCTAAAAACTTTAGTGAACGGCACCATCTTTTCTATAGAAGGGATGGGGTCTGTTCTTGTCACATCACTGGTGGGGTCAAAATTTACACTTCATTGACCAAGTCAAAATCAAGATCAACACCCAAGCCAAGCGGGCCCATGCCTAAGCTAAGCGGGTCCATGCGCAAACCGTCTCAAGCCTAAGCAAATCCGGCCGGCGAAGAAGATAGAAGAAATCTGTAATAAATAACTTTTATATGCAAACAAATGTTAAATTATAAATTAAATAGGTAAAAAACCAAAATATGTAAAAACTCATGGCTTATGTGCAAAAACTAATGAGCACATGGGCATGGATAAGGCAAAAAAGCCATTTTGTAAAGCCCAATGGGCTATGTGTAAATTTGTAGGCTTATATAAGGCAACATCAGGAAGAAATGAAGCATAATCAATTCTCTCAAATAAAATCTAGGGTTTGTGCCTCTCTCTTCTCTCTCTCTTCAAGTTTTTCTTCCTCTTCATTTTTCAATTAAATCTAGAGGTTGACCTGTCTTTTTCAAAAACTAAATAGATTTTTGCCATAAACCCATTGAGAGAAAAGTTAATTCTTCCTCAAATCCCCAAAAGGAGAGATTTTTACATCCTTTCTTCTTCATCCTTAAGATCCGAGAGGAAAGAGAAAGAAGAAGGGGAACCCATATCTAAAAGCCCCACTTTTGACGAGATCCAAGACTTGGAAAAAGGAAAAGAACCCTTTTTTAGGGTTTTCCTTTGGAAAAACCCCTAGGAGCTCAAGCTCCAGGAACTTGAATTCCATGTTTTGAAGCTTAAGCTTCCTGCTAGCGCCAGCGCCAATCTATGGTTGGCGCATGCACCAATATTGCACACTGCGCCAATTCATATATGCCAACAGCGCCAGCGCTTGTGCAATGCACAGTCGCATGTGCTAAAACTTTGCTTGCGCCATCGCAAGCACTCCTTGCCATTTTTCTCTTTTCGGGAGTTCGACACACTCGTAATACTTCTCTTATTAGAAAAAATTTCTAACAGTGCGCTGTCCCGCATCCCTCAAGGGGATTGCTAGCCTGCTTAACCCCCAGCTCGCTATCCAGGTAGCGGGACCCCCGTAAATTCTGTGAGACCCCCGATATGCCCAAAGCGTCCTCAAAATTGTTTTTCCAAACACAACAAGCGCATATTTCACGCTGAGTTCGCATGATCGTATGACCCGTTAATCGGAGGTTAGAATTCCCACAATCAATAAACCCCTGTCTATCATGGGACAGGGGGAATCTGTATACACCCGAAGCACGAGTTCAATGACAATTGTCTCTCTCTCTACTGTCTTATACTTGCCTGGTTTTCCTTTCTACTTGCTTTCTATCACCCAGCTGATCCGAGATTTAAACTGTGACGCCACCTTTTTCTTTGGTGGTTGTGTTTTTTTAGGAGTTTAGGACGAGACGGATGATTGGCACATGGATTGAGGTCGACAAGTTGTACTACCTCGATGAGTATCTAAGCCCTATAGCTTGTCCAACAGCATTCACATATGCTTTTGATGCCCATTGTCGGTTTTGTCACCTTTCTCTGCAGACCTTGAAGAGGATAGTTCCCTCTCTTGGTGCTTTGTCTAGTTTAGAATGAGTCTTGTGAGTTGGGTAAGTATCATCGCTCTAGCTACCCATCTCGTATCAATAAGAGAGCTGAAAAACATGTTATTTTAGTGCATTCTGATGTTTAGGGGCCATGCCCTTTTGTTACTCAAGGAGGCTTTCGTTATTTTGTGATTTTTATTGACAATTTTTCTCGAGTCCTATGATTGTATTTGATGAAATCTAGAAATGAAGTGTTTTCTCATTTCTAGATTTTTTGTTTTGAAGTTCAAACTCAATTTGGGGTTAATGTTGGTACCTTGAGGAGTGATAATGCCAAGGAGTATTTTAGTACGTACGCTCAGTGAATGGAGAAACTTTGTATAATTCATGAATTTTCTTGTCCTTATACCCCAGCAAAATGGGGTGGCAGAAAGAAAGAATATGCATTTTTAGAGGTCACTTGTACCATTTTGTTTCATATGCTGGTGCCTAAATCTTTTTAGGGATGTTCTTACTGCCAATTACTTGATTAATTATATGCCTTCCTCTGAATGGGCAGATTCCTCATTCTATGATGTTCCTGTAAGTCCATATTGCCCACCCTGGTGCTTGCGGGGAGGCGGAAAAGTTATGAAAAATCGGATTTTTACAACACTAGGCAACATTGACTAGCAAAAGGAGGGATCTTTACTAAACAAAAACTAACTAACAAGCTAAAAGAGTTAGCTACTCGGAAAAAAGGTTATACCTAGGTCTTCAAGTCCTTCTCTTCTTGCTCCTTGGAGTGAAAGAACGGGATCTCCTTGTCGCCTTCTCTTGCCGAAGAAAGATCCACCCGAGGGCCTCAACCTTTGGCTCCAACATCAAACTAGAAGTAACTAAGGTGCTTGGAGTGCTAATCCTAGAACCTTAGAAAGAGTAGAGAGTATTTTTGAAGGGATTATCTCAAGCTCAAGTGATTCTCAACTCATGAAAGGGGAGAGCTAGAGAGAGAGGAAGAGGATGAGAGAGAATGAGAATGATAGAATGAGGATATTTTACAACCATCCTCATATATATGTGTGAATTATGATAATTAAAATTAACTAAAGATAATTGTGATGGTTAAGTTGAAGTGACCATTATCATTTCACATTAATTAATTTTGCTAGAATCAAAGAGCATCTTTCATATGAAATGATGATGGTCAACTTGTCAACCTAGGTCAACAAGTCAAGCAAAGTCAAATAGTCAACAACCATAACCATACACAATTATAATTAACTAATATTAATAAATCATATTTCACACATAAACATTAGGGTTAAGAAAAAGACAACGGTCATTAACCCTAATGGAAATCTTCTGCCTCTGCCTCAGTCAACTGTGCATACACACCCGTATCCGTGTTCCGAGGAACACGAACACAATGAGATAAAACCAATCCCTAAACATATACTAGGATCAGGCATAAACCAAAACCCGCTAGTATAAGCTGTCCGGACACCAAAGGTGCACAAGTGCACGGATGTGAACGAACCCTGTCGTAAAACCATGCGACCTCTACTCGTTTTGCCTAAAGGCGAATAACCCTCTGTGTGGGACTCTAAAGACTCGACACTACGCTGGCAGTGGGTTTAACCACAGACCGCAAGCGGCACTAACTGTACGTAACGGTCCCCAGGTAGATGCCGATAAGAAGACTGACGAGGTAAACCCATCTGAACTCCTACTGAGCCTGAATGTGATAGTCTCCGTACAGTCCGGTCTGTTCGTCTGATAACATCGCATGGCGGGTCTAGGGGTGGTAAACGTCAGTCCCCTAATAGCGGTACAAGTCGTGTCGGAGTGTAACCCAGAACACCCTGAGATAACACTGGAAACCCACCAGTATATCTCGCTTGCCCTGGCCAGGGACTACTTGTGTAATGCTCTCCTAGACACAGCGCGATGTCAACCCCCAATACCGGGAGAGACGAATCCGGTCTAACCGTCATTGCCTCCAAGTGCTTCGGGACTGCACCCAACTACTACCTGTTTGCACGACTCCTTTGAGCCGTGGTAGGGTAGTAATCAAAGTACGGTGGGAACACACTCGAGGCGAAGTGACAGTGTCAAGTCAGCGGACTAAGCTGTACTCATATCACCTGAGAACTGATAACTGACGATAGGTATAATACCAACCAACAGTTCCCGACGAGTCCTGTCCAGTGTACTCGTAACCCAACGAGCACCCGCATACTATCTCAAGTACGACGTACTGACGGCTGTGGGACAGGCCGTCTCCCGTGCTGGGATGAGAAGCGCATACGCTAGTCTACTCCGTAGTATCGATGCCCTGTCTCGATAGTCCTACGACTAGGGACGTGTATATCTAAGGATGTGCTTGTAGATTACCCAGCCCCCACGAGTATGACTGCCATCACAACGCTGGTAATCAAGCAAAGATCCTAAGGGCTCCACTAATGCGTATAGGTGATACAATAAAAGAAACACATGTACACATTAAAGCAGAGACAAACCAAGTAGCATACTACCATTTCGAGCAAGATTTTCTATACAACTGTGAATATCCCAAGCTTCCATCAAGTAATATACATACTAGTATGATACAGTAATGGCCTCTAGGGCATATACACTAACAATCTCCCACTTGCACTAAGGCCATGTATTGGCGTATCGAAGACCTATCATCTCGATCAGCCGCTCGAACTGAGTCTGGGGTAAGGCCTTCGTGAATGGATCAACAGTGTTATCTTCTGAAGCAACCCTCCGAACCTCGATCTCCCTGATCAGGTGATACCGCCTCAAGATGTGTCTGGATTTCTGATGGGACCTGGGTTCCTTTGCTAAAGCTATAACCCCGTTTTGTCGCAATACAGAGGTATTGGATCAACAATGGACGGAACCACCTGAAGTTCTTTCAAGAACTTCCTCATCCATACGGCTTCTTTTGCGGCATCAGATGCAGCGATATATTCCGTTTCCATAGTCGAGTCAGCAACGGTTTCCTGTTTGGAACTCTTCCAACACACCGCCCCTCCATTGAGGGTAAAGACAAAACCCGACATGGACTTGGAATCATCCTTGTCACTCTGGAAGCTGGAGTCAGCAAAGGCTTCAATCTGGAGGTCTTTTCCGCCATACACCAAGAACATCTCCTTAGTCCTTCTCAGGTACTTGAGAATGTTCTTTACCGCTATCCAGTATTTCTCCCCAGGGTTTGACTGATACCTGCTTACCACACTCAGTGTATAAGCCACATCTGGTCTGGTACACAACATCACATACATTATAGAGCCTACGGCAGAAGCGTAGGGTATAATAGACATGCGACCCCTTTCCAAATCAGTCTTGGGAGACATCTCTTTGGAGAGGGTGATCCCGTGACAAGCCGGTAGATTACCGCGCTTGGAATCTTCCATACTGAATCTTTTCAGTATGGTGTCGATGTACCTGCACTGTGAAAGTCCTAATATCCTCTTGGATCTATCACGATGGATCCGGATCCCCAGAATGTAAGAGGCATCACCCCGGTCTTTCATGGAGAAACTGTGTGAAAAGAACCCTTTGACAGATTGTAGCATAGGAATGTCATTTCCTATCAAGAGAATGTCATCCACGTATAAAACGAGGAATACGACAGTTCTTGCTACAAATCTACTATAGATACATGGTTCATCTGGATTTTTGATAAAGCCAAATTCTTTGACCGTCTCATCAAAACAGATGTTCCAACTCCGCGATGTCTGTTTTAGTCCATAAATGGACTTAAGCAATTTGCACACCTTTCCGCTGCTCCCATTCTGAATGAAACCCTCTGGCTGGTCCATATAGACACACTTCTCTAAATTTCCATTTAGAAAAGCGGTCTTTACGTCCATCTGCCAAATCTCATAATCGTGGAAGGCAGCAATGGCAAGAAGGATCCGAATGGATTTTAGCATAGCCACTGGAGAAAAGGTTTCGTCATAGTCCAAACCAGGTCTTTGACGAAAACCCTTTGCAACAAGTCTAGCTTTATAGGTCTCGACCTGTCCATCTACACCAATCTTCCTTTTGAAGATCCACTTGCATCCTACGGGTTTTACCCCATTTGGAGCAACGTCCAACGTCCATACTTTGTTGGTGTACACGGACTCCATTTCGGTCCGCATTGCATCCAGCCATTTTACCGAGTCAACGCTCTGAATGGCCTGCTGGAAGGTAGTCGGCTCATCACTATCAATGATGCAATCTTCTATATCCCCGTCTATGAGAAAACCGTAGTATCTCTCGGGCGGATGAGATTGCCTACTACTCCTGCGGAGCGGCGCAGGAATGTCCTGATCTTTCGATCCCTCTGGTTCTACTAAGCTTTCAGTAATAGCTTGTGGTTCTGGAATTTCTTCCAGTTCTACTGTGCTCCCACTTATTTCCTTTTCTAAGAACTGGTGTTCCCGAAAGTGGGCATTACGAGAAACAAAGATCTTTTGTTCCTCTGCGTAATAGAAAAGATACCCCTGGAGTTCTTTGGGTATCCCACAAACTTGCACAGTACTGAGCGTGCCTCGAGTTTGTCCGCATGCTGCTTTTTGACAAAAGCTGGATATCCCCAAATCTTCAGGTATTGAAGATAGGGTTTCTTCCCACTCCATATCTCATATGGTGTGGTAGGCACAGTCTTAGTTGGAACTCGGTTCAAAAGGTATGCAGCTGATTCTAGCGCATATCCCCATAAGGATCACGGTAACTCAGCGTTACTCATCATGGAACGTATCATATCTAATATGGTTCGGTTCCGTCTCTCCGATACACCGTTATGTTGCGGAGTGTACGGAGGAGTAAGCTGAGAGAGAATTCCATTCTTTTTTAGGTAATCCAGGAACTCGGCACTCAAGTATTCACCACCTCGATCAGATCTCAGTGTCTTGATACTTTTGCCTGTTTGTTTTTCTACTTCATTCTTATATTCCTGAAATTTTTCAAAGGTTTCGGATTTATGTTTCATTAAGAGGACATGTCCGAACCTTGAAAAATCATCCGTAAAAGTAATGAAGTAAGAATAACCGCTTCGCGCATGTGTAGACATTGGACCGCACACGTCGCTGTGTATGAGTCCCAAGAGCTCGCTCGCTCTTACTTCGTGTCCAGTGAACGGAGTTTTTGCCATCTTCCCTTTGAGACAGGATTGATAAGTTGCATATGATTGATATTCGAACGGATCTAAATATCCTTCTGTATATAACTTCGTCAACCTTCTCTCATTGATGTGACCGAGTCTACAATACCATAAGAAAGCCTGATTGATTTCTGGAGACTTTCTTTTGTGTGTATTCTGGACATTGAAAATCTGTGGTTGGTTTAATACGTATATACCATTGTTTAATGTATCTGACCCAATCAAAACTTGATTAAGGTGAATGTTCACAACATTACTTACAAATGCAAATTCATAACCTTCTTTAGATAATCAAGATACAGAAATGATATTACAAGTTGCATTTGGTACAAAATAACAACTACGCAAAACCAAAAAGTGTCCATCTGACAATCCCAGGTGATAGTCCCCCACGGCCTCAGCATCCATGCTAGCTCCGTTTACAACTTTGAGGGTCATGTCACCTGTCTTCAAAAACCTACGCTTTCTCAATGCCTGCAAAGAATTACAGATATGAGATCCTGATCCGGTATCCAATACCCAGGAAGTAGAGTTTATTGATAGACAGTTTTCAATAACATACACACCTGAAGCTGAAGCCGCAACCTGCTTCAGATTCTGGGTTCTGGCCTTCCAAGCCCTGCAATCCTTTTTCCAGTGTCCACTCTTGTGACAGTAAAAGCATTCTTCCTTTCTCACAAGCTTTCCCGCTACCTTTGTTGCTTTTGCCTTTCCCTTCGTATCCACTTTACTAACACCGCCCCTTGGTTTGGCGGGGGTTTTCTTCTTCTTTCCTTTGGCTTTCGTCCTGAACTTAGAAGAGGAAGATCCTCCTACAAACAAAGTGGATGTTTCCCTACCTTTCTGTAGGGTGCCCTCAACACTCCTCAACATGTTCAGAAGCTCGGAAAGTTCAACCTCCTTTCCTTGCATGTTGAAGTTTAGGATAAACTGGGCGTAAGTGGAAGGAAGGGACTGGAGAATCAAGTCAATGTAGAGTTCATTCTCCAACGTGGTCCCAAGGTCCGCGAGCTCTTCTATATAGCCAATCATCTTAAGCACGTATTCCGCTACCGATGATCCGACGGCCAATCTCGCCGAAAACAGCTTCTTCGACACTTCGTATCTGGCGATACATGATTGCTCTCCATATAGTTCTTTTGTATGGAGAAATATGGATTCGAGGTCCATATTCTCGTGTCTCCTCTGATGTTCATTGTCCATAGAGGCAAGCACGAGGCACTTGGCCTTCGCGCAGTCGATTTCCCAGGTCTTACGGATTTCCCTATCCACGACGCTGGTTTTGGGACCTGGGACAGGGGGAGCTTTGGTGGTAAGAAGGTACCCCAACTTGTCATAAGTGATTGCCATTTTGACATTCCTGAGCCAATCTTTGTAGTTTGGCCTTGTCAGTATGTTTTTATCTAGTAATAACTTAAGTCCGGTCATGTTAATTGGTCGCTGCAATTAGGAGAGAGAAAAGAAACACTTTAGCATGATGCTCTTGCAAGTTTAGAGTGATTTTTAGTTTGTCTAAACAGGATGGCTCCCACTGTCTCTCGAATCTCTCCTCAAACCATAAAGGAAGAATTAGTCGGGATCAATCTCACCGTACAATACTTGCTTAACCATTCAGCCATGCCAGTGTTGGTACTTCGAGGGAGGTTTTCCAACGCTTTCGTGAAATTCCTTAATTAAGTAACCTCTTTTCCCTGGGGGCGTAGCCCCGCTAACACCTTTCTAGACACCTATTAGGTTTATAGTATTGATCGTTAAGTGAGAAATTTCCCGAGGAGTAGCATATACTCACAGCAGGATCGAGATCCACATATCATCGCGTGATAAAACTGAAGGAATCCTACCAGAATCATCTCACTCCAAATGGTATGCAGCGCTAGCAAGTTTCAGTTCTTTTGAAACTCCCGATGTGGATTTTTGCCCCATGCTTTTATGACCTTGGCGTGAGGTCAAAATGTCATAAGTCACATGTTAAGTTCTACCCATCATTGTCCAGGTTAATTTGAACCCATATGTACCTACCCTTGACGTAGGCCAAAATGGCAGTACGACTGTCTCAAACCAACGCATTCTATCTATGCAACAGATAAATATCCGGCAGCTACCAATCACTATGCCTTGGCGTGAGGTCAAAATACATAGCTTGAATACTACCGAATATTTAACTGAAATGATGGAGGGCTACGAATGGTTTTGGCGAAACCGTGAATGTAGTGAACTTGATATAATCGATGGAACGAGATAGCTTTTAAAAGGAGTGGTTCAAGCTCTGCATTTAAAAGTTTGGTTTTGAAAAGAACCGAGTGGTTTTGAAAGTGTTCCAACGACTTTTACTTGGTTTATTTTCTTGCATTAATTTTAATGCGTCCCATCATTTAATCCTACCATTGCAGAAAACAACGAAAATATGACGTACGCTTATGCCATCCGCATTCGCCACGGGCCTCCGTCATCACCCGTTAGGTTACTTAACTAACGACAGAGCGGGGGCTGGACTAGCGCGGATGCAAAACATAAGCAACGTTTAAATAGATATCGTATGTAAATATATAGCAATGATAGCCATTCCAGATCACAGATGAACACTTTGGATATACTAGGAATCCGCGATCCGTTCGAGCCTGTAACGAAAAGCGGATTACACGGTCGCGATGAATAGCCAATACCCCACCCTAGATCCCTACGGGTGCGACAAACTACCCGCCAAGTACCCGAAACGAAGCAACCTCCCTCAACACGTGAGTAGGCCACTCGGCACTTCGAGATACCCGGTAGTTTGTGCACCCCACCTTGGGTCTATCCTAAGAGCAAAAACAGTAAAAAAAAATTATACAATGGCGGCTACAATCTCAACCCGGATGTGCGGCCAAACAAATAATATTACATCAAATTACATATTACATGAATTGAAAGATAAAAGAAAAAAGAACCCTCATCTCACAACCACCCGGCTATTCATCCGCGACAATCCAACGAGTTCATATACACACACTATCAACAATACAGATCACAGATATGTATAACCCCCACTAATCGACGTATAGTGATTAGCAGACGTTTAATACATATAAAACATTACAGATATAACCCATTAGCCAAAGTGTAAAGAAGTTCGATCAAAAAATACGGATTTGTGACCACCCCAAAAACTAACTTGTTCTCTGGAAAATCTGGGCAGAAACAAACCATCACAAAAATCCCAAAACAGCAACATAAGAACACTGCAGGAAAAACGACCCACGGCCGAGTCAACTCGGCCGCGGATCCGTGACAGAAGCTTGCTTATGCCGCGGAACCGCGGTGAGTTGGTCGGTTTGATGGTTCGTTTTTCTTGGGTGTTCGGTCGATTTTTAAGGTATGATTTATAATTTTTAAAGCAGGTTTAAAAATCGGCAGAAACTAAGGGTTTTGAAAAAAGTGTTTTGCGATTTTTCCGATCGAAGTTCTATATACTTTGCTAACTAGCTAGTTTGTGTTTAGTTAGACTCTGATACCACTGTAAGTCCATATTGCCCACCCCGGTGCTTGCGGGGAGGCGGAAAAGTTATGAAAAATCAGATTTTTACAACACTAGGCAACATGGACTAGCAAAAGGAGGGATCTTTACTAAACAAAAACTAACTAACAAGCTAAAAGAGTTGGCTACTTGGAAAAGAGGTTATACCTAGGTCTTCAAGTCCTTCTCTTCTTGCTCCTTGGAGTGAAAGAACGGGATCTCCTTGTCGCCTTCTCTTGCCGAAGAAAGATCCACTCGAGGGCCTCAATCTTTGGCTCCAACTTCAAACTAGAAGTAACTAAGGTGCTTGGAGTGCTAATCCTAGAACCTTAGAAAGAGTAGAGAGTATTTTTGAAGGGATTATCTCAAGCTCAAGTGATTCTCAACTCATGAGAGGGAGGAGCTAGAGAGAGAGGAAGAGGATGAGAGAGAATGAGAATGATAGAATGAGGATATTTTACAACCATCCTCACATATATGTGTGAATTATGATAATTAAAATTAACTAAAGATAATTGTGATGGTTAAGTTGAAGTGACCATTATCATTTCACATTAATTAATTTTGCTAGAATCAAAGAGCATCTTTCATATGAAATGATGATGGTCAACTTGTCAACCTAGGTCAACAAGTCAAGTAAAGTCAAATAGTCAACAACCATAACCATACACAATTATAATTAACTAATATTAATAAATCATATTTCTCACATAAACATTAGGGTTAAGAAAAAGACAACGGTCATTAACCCTAATGGAAATCTTCTGCCTCTGCCTCAGTCAACTGTGCATACACACCCGTATCCGTGTTCCGAGGAACACGAACACAATGAGATAAAACAAATCCTTAAACATATACTAGGATCCGGCATAAACCAAAGCCCGCTAGTATAAGCTCTCCGGACACCAAACGTGCACAAGTGCACGGATGTGAACGAACCCTGTCGCAAAACCATGCGACCTCTATTCGTTTTACCTAAAGGCGAATAACTCTCTGTGTGGGACTCTAAAGACTCGACACTACGCTGGCAGTGGGTTTAACCACAGACCGCAAGCGGCACTAGCTGTACGTAACGGTCCCCAGGTAGATGCCGATAAGAAGACTGACGAGGTAAACCCATCTGAACTCCTACTGAGCCTGAATGTGATAGTCTCCGTACAGTCCGGTCTGTTCGTTTGATAACATCGCATGGCGGGCCTAGGGGTGGTAAACGTCAGTCCCCTAATAGCGGTACAAGTCGTGTCGGAGTGTAACCCAGAACACCCTGAGATAACACTGGAAACCCACCAGTATATCTCGCTTGCCCTGGCCAGGGACTACTTGTGTAATGCTCTCCTAGACACAGCGCGATGTCAACCCCCAATACCGGGAGAGACGAATCCGGTTTAACCGTCATTGCCTCCAAGTGCTTCGGGACTGCACCCAACTACTACCTGTTTGCACGACTCCTTTGAGCCGTGGTAGGGTAGTAATCAAAGTACGGTGGGAACACACTCGAGGCGAAGTGACAGTGTCAAGTCAGCGGACTAAGCTGTACTCATATCACCTGAGAACTGATAACTGACGATAGGTATAATACCAACCAACAGTTCCCGACGAGTCCTGTCCAGTGTACTCGTAACCCAACGAGCACCCGCATACTATCTCAAGTACGACGTACTGACGGCTGTGGGACAGGCCGTCTCCCGTGCTGGGATGAGAAGCGCATACGCTAGTCTACTCCGGAGTATCGATGCCCTGTCTCGATAGTCCTACGACTAGGGACGTGTATATCTAAGGATGTGCTTGTAGATTACCCAGCCCCCACGAGTATGACTGCCATCACAACGCTGGTAATCAAGCAAAGATCCTAAGGGCTCCACTAATGCGTATAGGTGATACAATAAAAGAAACACATGTACACATTAAAGCAGAGACAAACCAAGTAGCATACTACCATTTCGAGCAAGATTGTCTATACAACTGTGAATATCCCAAGTTTCCATCAAGTAATATACATACTAGTATGATACAGTAATGGCCTCTAGGGCATATACACTAACAGTTCCCTTCGGCGGTCTCGTTCCCCGTTCCTCCAAAGCTCTTTGGGTGTGTCTGTTTTGTGACTTTTGTCCATGCTCTACAACTTGAGAGATCTAAATTAGACCACAAGGCCGTTAAGTGTCTTTTCTGGGTGCCCTTGGACTCGAAAGGGGTATCTATATTTTAGTCCTGTGTTACAACGTCGATTTATATCGGCTGACGTCACCTTTCATGAGTCCACCCCATATTTTTTTACTTTTCACACCTTTGTAGATATGGCCAATGGTTTTCTCTTGGATATTTCATATCTCTTGTCATAAGAGAAAGCCCTTTCCAGTTCGGTTGATCCTCCACCCCTGTATTGGAAGTTATCTGTATGGCTTCTGAACCTTGAATCTCCTGTTGCTACTCTCTCAGAGTCTGAAGCTCAGCCGAAGGCTGACCTTGATCTTGTTGCCCTACGAAAAGGCACCCGCATCTGAATTTCTCATCCTATAGCTCATCATGTGGCGTGTTCCCATTTATCTCCTACATATCGGATGTTCCTCTCCTCCCTCGATTCTCATGCTTTACCTAAGTCACTCAAATACTTTATCTCATTAAGGGTGGACAGATGTTATGATTGATGAGATGCTGGCTCTCGAGCAGAATCAGACTTGGGATTTAGTGCCCTTCCGGTGGGAAAGAAGGTGGTGGGGTGTTGTTGGGTGTACACTGTGAAACTTTATCCTGGTGGGACCCTTTCTTGTTTGAAAGCGCGTTTGGTTGCTAAAGGTTACTCGCAGACTTATAAGATTGATTATGAGGAGACATTTCTCTTGTGGTCAAAATGACTTTTGTTCGTCTGGTTATGTCTCTTACTGCTACTCATCATTGGCCTTTGCATCAGCTTGACGTGAAGAATGCGTTTCTTCATGGTTCTTTGGCAGAGGAGGTCTATGTGGAGCAACCACCTGGTTTTGTTGTTCACGGGAGTCTAACTTAATTTGTTGATTGAAAAAGTTATTGTATGGCTTGAAACAGTCTTTATGATTATGGTTTAGGAAATTTACTGAGGTGGTTATTACATTCGGCCTTAGACGGTGTGCTCATGACCATACGGTGCTTTAACGCAATAACACTAATGGCTTTCGCATTCTAGTGGTGGTATACGTCGATAACATAGTGATTACTGGCGATGATGTGGCCGGTATTGCACAGTTTAAGCATCACCTTCAAGCGAAGTTTCAGACTAAGGATCTTGGAAGTCTTAAATACTTTTTGGATATCGAGGTCGTTCGATCGAAGGATGTCATCTATATCTCACAACGAAAGTATGTGCTCGATATGTTGACTGAAGCTGGGATGTTTAGGGTGCAGACCTATAGAGGCTCCAATTGATCCTAATACTGAGCTGCTTCCGGGACAAGGTGATTTGTTTGAGGATCCTAGAAGATACTGATGACTGGTCGGTAAGCTTAATTACCTCACCGTCACTTGACCTAATATTGCATATCCCTTCAGCGTCGTGAGTCGGTTCATGGTCAATCCTCGAGTTGTCCATTGGGATGCAGTAATTTAGATACTTAGATACTTGAAGAATGCTCCAGGGAAGGGTCTCCTATATTCAGACCATGGACATTCTCAAGTAGCAGGGTTCACGGATGCAGATTGGGTTGGATCCCCATCTCATCGTAGATCCACCACAGGATACTGTGTGTTTGTAAGAGGCAACTTGGTCTCCTGAAAGAGTAAGAAACAAAGCGTAGTGTCTCGTTTAAGTATTGAGTTAGAGTATTGAGCCATGATGAACACTACTTGTGAGCTTGTATGGATCAATTTTCTTCTTGGAGAGCTTAGCTTTAGGCCCACTTTTTCTATTCGACTATATTGTGATATAAGGCTGTAATTTATATCGCCTCAAACCCTATATTCCACGAGCGAACGAAACACATCGAGATTGATTGCCAGTTTGTGCGGGAGAAGGTTGAAAATGAGACCATTGACATTTATTATGTTCAATCTGCTCATCAGTTAGTAGATTTGTTCACAAAGCTTTTGGAAAGCTAGGTTGCACGGACATGTCTTTTTGGTTGCCGTATCCGTGTCGGACACGTATCGGAAACAGATTCATGCCCGACACTTGTACGACACGTGTCCGACACATATTTTCCGTGTCCCGCTTCGAAATAAGGTGGGTTTGGATTTGAATACGTGTCGAACACGTATCGGACATGTGTCGAACATGTATCAGACACGTTTTAGAGAAACCACGACACCCAAAAAAGCTATTTTTCAATTAAAAGTGAGAAAATCTTGTTATAACTTTATTGATTTGTTGACTTTTTTTATTTTAACTCAATTTTGCTGTTTAATATAATTTCTATGTGAAATATATAAGGTATTTTCTTTGAAGTTATTAGGAAAATACTGAAATTATATGATTTTACTAAAAACATGTTAAGTACAATTAGGAAACTACTGAAATTATATTGTTGTTGCTGAAATTATGTTAAATACAAATAATAAAATTCTTAAATCAAATTTCTTTTATAGAAATTGCTAAAGTCGTGTTAAAAGTTTAAAATAATTAAGTTCTTTGCTGAATTTTGATAAATATAACAAAAAATGTTGAAATGCTAAAATTTTGGTGAATATGTTGTTGCGATGATATGATATTCTATTTCTTATATATATATATATATATATATATATATATATATATATATCCCCGTATCTTATATTTTAGGATTTTGCCGTGTCGCATCGTATCGTGTCCTCGTATCCGTGTCTATCGTGTTCTCGTATCCGTGTCTATGCAACCTTGTTGGGAAGGAATAGAGTGCAATTTATTTGTAATAAGCTGGACATGTATGATATGTATACTCCATTTTAAGGGGAAGTGTTACAATACTCGCATTGTATACGGGCTTTTATATGTAATTAAGTACTAAATAAGGGTATAATAGCTAATGGCATTACCTATATAAATAGAAGGACTGGGGCTAACCAATCTATCCATTTAACATTCCCCTAATCACTCCCTCTCCTCTCTTTAAATAATAACAATCAAGTTTCGATATTTTTCAACTTTTTGGATTTTGCTTTTCCTTTTTTTTGAGGGGTTAGGGGTTGGGGGGCTGGTTCTGCCTATGGATGTTCTTGACAACTCTGCATGTGTAGGCAATGTAACTTTCCTTTTAGTATAGTTCCTGCAAATGCACATTGATATCTGGTCCCGTAGAAATGAGCTAGAAGCTCTATGCCTAATTCTTCTCTTTTCATAATAGGATAATTATTCAATTTTAATTTAACTACCGACTTCTTTCAATTTTAATAACTTTTTTTATCTAATATTTTGTTATTTTTACTTGTAAAGAAGTGGTTACTTGTTAGGATGTACATGAACTTTATATATATATATATATATATATATATATATATTGAAAGAGAGAGAGGAAAATGAATCTACATCCGGATGTAAAGAATTTTGTTAGGGTCAAAAATTACACCCTACAATCGAGGTCAAAAAGTCAAAGTCAAAGTCAACTCTCGAGTCTAACCAACTCGGGCCCGAACCTAACCAACCCGGGCCCAAGCCCAAGCAAGTGGGCTCAAGCCCAACCGGTCCAAGCTCAAGCATGCCCCCCCAGAAAAGAGAGAAAATGTAATAAAATAGATTTAATATGTAATAAGTATGAATAATGTTTCAAAAATAGGCAAAAAGCCAATTTTATAAAGCCCAATGGCTTAAATGCAAAACCTATAAGGGTATTTACACCCACCATATGATGAAATGAACAAAATTTTCTTCTTCCATAATTTTCGCTAGGGTTTCAAGCCTCGATGAGGGAGGCAAGTCCCTTTCTCCTTCATCTTCTTCCTTGAAGAGAGAGGGAAACCTTAAAGAAAAAAGAGTTCCTTTTGGATTTCTCTCATCTCCTTTATTTTCTTCTACGTAAAAATAACTCATTAAAGAGAACCCATCTTTTTAAGAAAACCTTATCTCAAGAACTCAAGATCCAAAACCAAAACCAAAGAAAGGAGCAACTTTTCTTCATCAAATCGAAGAATAAGGGAGGATCCTCGGGGGCTTTTACCCCGGGCAAGCATATTTTTGAACAAAAGAACTCAATGAAAGCTCATGGCTTTCACCGCACCGGCACTGGATTTCCCAACGATATCCATAGGAACATGGGCCGCAGCTCATGTTCCTCATCCTGTAAACACGGGACACACCCCTTGTTCAGCCTCAGGATCCTTCTGGAATCCTTGTTTCAGGACCTTCCTCAAAGGGTTTTTTTGCCTTCGGAACCCTTCAAAGGGATTCCATATTTCGGGACCCCCAAAGGGAGGCTCCCGACTTCAGGACCCCCCAAAAGGGGTCCACCGCTTCGGGACCCCTAATGGGGTCCATTGCTTTCGGAATCCCCCAAGGGGTATTCCTGCTTCTTACTCTTCCTTTTTTCCCTTTCTCGGAGCTCTCCGACGCACTCAAGTCACCCCTCTCAAATAAAATTTTGTTTCGGGCCGCTGCTCCCGAACCCTGCAAAGGGGCTGCTAGCCCTCTTGACCCCCAGCTCACTGACCGAGCAGCGGGACCCCGTGTGACGGCCCCTGATGTGTTCAAAAAGGCCTAAAATTGTCCTCAAGCATAACACACATATCACAGAATGAGCTCGCATGATACACATGATCCGTCAATCGGAGGTTCTCTCGCGTCAAAGCGAAGGGTAATTAAAGGCAGCTTTGTCTGCGGCTGCCGGAGATTAGAATCCCCACAATCAATAAACCCCTGTTATGGGGCAGGGTGATCTGTGCATGTCCAAGACACGTGCGCATCCATTTCAATAGGGTGACGAAAAACACTCCACAAACTTCTCTATGGCTCAATGCCAAATCACATGGGAAACCACATGGGTCCTATGTGCATACGGTGGGGTCCACACGTTTTCTCATATGATTTGTACTAAAGCCATAGAGAATTCTCTATGGCTAGATGTAGAGACATTCCTTATATATATGTTTATGTATATGTATATGCGAGTCCCATATACATATACATATATGTATATGTATATAAGACTTCCATATATATGTGTGTGGGGGGAGCGCTCTATTGCAAATCGGTCCGCGTTTTTTAAAAACGGGAACTCTTGATTCCTAACATATATGAACGATCCGAACCGTTTAAGTTGATCATCCTACCTTCGAGTCTGGGTATGAAAAATCAAAGGATTTGAATACCTCTAACCCATGAATCAGATGAAGTATACAACAACAACAACTGAGCCTTTTATCCCAAGCACATGGGGTAGGCTACAAGTCCGGATGAGAAAGGGTGAGGGTTGTGGTAGGCTTGTAACAATCAACGTAAAACTTTGTCACATTCTATGACACGAAACATAATAAGAATCAAATGAAGTATATGTTGCTATATTGAAAGGCGTTCATTTTGCACTCATTCAATGCATATGTTAGAGCTCTTCAAACCTTTTGATTTTTTATACACATTGACCTGAAGGTAGGGTGATCAAGTTGAATGGTTCGGATCGTTCAAATAGGTCGTGGATTGAGAGTTCCCGTTTTTAAAAAATACGGACCGGTTTACAATAGAGTGCTCATATATATATATATATATATATATATATATATTCCACGACATATTTGAACGATCCGAATCGATCAAGTTGATCACCCTGCCTTCGGGTCACTGTGTACGAAAAATTAAAAGATTTGAATACCTTTAACCCATGCATCGGATGAAGTATATGTTGCTATATTGAAAGGCGTTCATTTTGCACTCATCTGATGCATGGGCTAGAAGTCTTCAAACCTTTTGATTTTTTATACATGTTGACTCGAAGGTGGGATGATCAACTTGAACGGTTCGGATCATTCAAATATGTCTTGTATTTATAGTTCTCATTTTTAAAAAACACAAACCGGTTGCAATAGATTACTCTCATATATATATATAGCTGATCCTACGAGGTCCGACCTCATTTCTTATTTTGAGGTCCACTTTTCTAACACACAAGACGACGTGTTTTTCACCGATCATCATGAATTACACATATTAGATGGGTTATATATCGAATTTTACGAGATTTTGAGACCTCTAACTAATCCATTAAATAGATTAAAAATCGACGGCTTTACGGTGCATGATTAATAAGATCACTTGATAAATGTGTTAGAGGTCTCTAAATCTAATGAAACTTTATACATAACCTATCTAATATAAGTAAATCAAAGTGGCCGGCACGGATCGGTGAATAACATGGGAGGTTGTGTTTAAAAGTTTGGCCTCAAAATAAGAAATGAGAACCGACCTCATAGGATCATCACTATATATATATATATATATATTCATTTCCAAATATATTTCCACAATATACAAAGATTATCCTTAGATTATTTCATTTCCTCTCTATATAACCCTGACATCTTTTTATTTTAATCACCGGCGGTGGACCCGTACATAATCTTTTTTAAAAGAGCTGCAACATTTATTAGTTCTAAAAACAATGATAGATAAACTTTCATTAATTTAGAAAAGAAATAAACCTTAAAGCTAAATATATAATTTAAGTGAGAAAATATGAAAAGAAAATGACCATAACTAATTTAATTTTGCCTCTCGAACTAAATATATAATCAAATAATGAATGTAAAATTAACAATTTAAATTAGAGATGCATATAAAATGCAATACAATTTTTTACGGTATCAATTTATTGAAGAAAATACACCTAATCTATAAAACTAAATTTCTTTTCATAGGACTAAAAAAATGTTTTACCAGCACCAAAATCCTTTTTTCCAACCTCATCTCCTTTCATGAAGAGTCGAAGGGTTAAAATCTTGTCAGAATTCAAAGAAGCACAAAACCCCTTAAAAGTTCGTTATTAATTTCTTAAATAAGAAAGAATATTATTCATTAATACCCTCTCATCAAGATCAAGAGCAGAGGAAGCAATGCTCTTTTGATTTTAATAACTTCCCTAAAAAGAAGCATTCACGGATTCATTTATTAAGAGCTTGGGTCCCACGCTAATCTAGTTTGTAGTTCTTGTAAGAAATTCAAAGAAAAGAACTTGAGTTGCACATTTTCCAGTGAATTCAACATAAATTAATTGATGATGGAGAGCACCTGGAAGACCAATTTGCCTTCAACTTTAATATAAGAACTCAGGTTTTATTTTAATGGTCCATGTGTGATAAAAAAATTCTCAAAGACAAATAAGGGACAACGAAAAATCGTGCTTTTATCTTGAAGTGACTCAACTTGATGCAACATATTCTTTTTGGAGTCCTATATGTATGATATTAGGGTTTCTTTTTTTTTTTTATATATACAACCACTAAAAATCTTATATTTGAAAAACAACCACAAAAAAACTATTTTGAAAACATCCACCAAAACCTAACAGTTAACTAAATACAACCTGCTATTAGCTTAACTTAGATTTAGCCTTAGTTACTAGATAACCATGGTTAAATAATACGGGGCTTTAACTAAAATACCCTCATCTTCCTTTTCTCCCAACCATTGATTTAAACTTTATCAAAACCCTAAAATATCATACAGCGAATGCCTTCTATCAATCTCCTCTCTTTTTCTCAGTGAAGCTCTCTCTCTCCCTCCTTCCCCCTCATGGGGAACGCCCCATTAAACCCCATCCAAGACGATCGCCTCTCCTCCTCAAAACCTAATGAAGAGCCAACCTCTGAAGTGGAGGTCGTCGTCTAAAGGAGCAGCGATCAAAACCCATCACTACTGCATCTTAATGATCATCAACGCCATGAGACGATCCAAGGATTCGATCAAATTTGGGCTCTGCGTTCAAATCCAAAAGATTCGACTAAACTTCACCGTTGTTTCATCCTAAGATGGTTGTAATTTTGTTTTTCTAACATCAAATATAAGCCTAGTTCTCTTCTCTTATTGAGTTATTCCTTATGGCCGATAAAGGAAACGGGTCCAATATCCTTGATGGGTAACAAGGCAACATACCAAAGTGTTGCTAACGAATTCTCTATGTTGGTAGAGCTACCGAAGGAGATGTTGGGAAGAGGACTTAGGGAGACGGCTTGAGGAGAGGTGAGTGTTGCTCTCGTTAGAGATGCTATGTGATGTTTGTTCTTGCAGTTTGAGAAGAGGAGAACTACTGGGGTTTATATATATATATATAGTCATTTGAGGGGCAAATAGTCATTTTGCATCCCAAGCGGCTAAAACAAACAGAGTTAGCACTCATGTTTACCAGAGGGTTGTATTTAGTTAGGTTAAAGGTTTTGGTGGTTGTTTTTCAAAATAAGTTTTTTTGATTGTTGTTTTTAAAAATATGAGATTTTTAACGGTTGTATAAAAAAACCATAATATTAAAGATGTTAATAGAGCACCTTAATTTTTTAAAGGGTTTCTCCAATAAGATATCAACAATCCATCTATATGTTAGAACATAATAAATGTATTTCTCAACCCTCAATACAAGATGAAGTGGCAGAGACTTTTAGGCAGGTCCGAGAATAACCTAGTTCAAATCTTGCCTGATCCATTTACCTTAGCTCCTCAAGACCAAGCATTTACTTCAAATTGCAACAAATGGAAAACACAAGAGAGGGTTAGGGATGCTATAACATTTGTAGGGTGTCTGATCGTCTATCGGAAGATCCTAACTAAATTCCGTGAGCTCCGGATGAACATTGTGGTCGACCGACTCGCCGTAGATGATCCGCGGTGAAAGCAACTAAAGCTCCAACTCCATCAACAAGTGGAGCAACTAGCTCTTTGAATTTGCTAGGTTATAGAGATAGGATGATAGTGGAATAAAAACTTTCTGTCTCTTTTCTTTTCTAATTCTCCATCTCTCAAAATCAACTCTCTCAAAATCAAGTGAAGGAGGAAGAAGAAGATAAAGATGGCTACCATTCTCTTTCCTTGTTCTTTTCACTAAACTAAAAGGAATAATCTAGAAAGAGCTAGCCCTCTCTCTTATGTGTTGTATCTCTTTAAGAGAAGGTGGGCTCCACCCCCACATGCAAATTTTAATTTAATTAACAAATTATTTATTTATAACAATTACAAATAAATAGCATGTTTGATATGTTTCATATACATATCATGAGAGAGTGTATCCATCAATATACATATACTTATTATGTATACATATACATTATAATAAACACATTTGAAAGAGAGAAAATATGTATCATATACATAATTATCTATCGGTATCATATACCAAAAAGAGAGCGAGAAAGTGTATCATATACACTATACTAGAAACCATATCATATACGGTTATTAAGTCAACGCTTAACTTAATATCCCGGCTTATAAATAAACTGGCTAGTATATCAACCGTCCGATTAAATTACGCATATTGAATATACGTATTTAATTGAATTCACGCACGTATCCCCATACGCACGCCGCATCATCGTTTCGCATGGACAGTCATTTTCATTGCGGGGCTCTAAAGACCTGTCAATACGCTGGCAGTAGGCTAAATAGGATCATATCCGATTAAATCTGAAACACTTTCAGATTCAATTCTCTCACGGGTTAGCCCACAAGCTCGTTAGCAGTACTAGCTGCACGTAACGGTTACCCGGATATTGATCAAGATAAAGGCAGGTCGACATGCAAACTCATCCGGACCCGACAAAGTCTATAAGCAATGAATACCATTCAGTTCGGTCTCTTCGTCAAATAGTATCGCATACCGGAACTGGGGGTTGAAACTGTCAGGCTCCCAATAACCCAATAAGTCATGCAGATATCGAGCTCATAACCAAAAGAGATACAACTGGTAATACTTACCAGTTTATCTCATCCACCCTGCGTGGGGATTTCTGGTTATAGTTATGTCCTATACAACGATATCGACTCCCTGTACCGGAAGAGACGAATCCCTTCGACCGCTCATTGCCTCCATGTGCTTTGAGACTATATCCAACTAAAACCTGTTTGCACGACTCAGTGGAGCCGTGGTAGAGTAGTGATCAAAGTATAGTGGGAACACACAAGACGTTATGGCGATCTCAGGTTAAGAGACTACCCTATACTATCATCACCAGAGAACTGCTACCTGACATAGGTATAATACCATTTAGGTGTTCTCGGTGCGTTCGTCCAGTGTAACTTACTCCCAATGAGCACATGCATACAATCTTTGGTGTCAAACACCAATGGCTATAGGACCAACCATTGCCCGGATCGGGGTTAAGAAACGTATACACTAGTATAAATCGGAGTACCGATGCTCAATCTCGATATTCCTACGATTAAGGACTTTTAATGATGTGCTTATGGACTATCCAGGCCCCACTAATATGATTCCTATCATAATCCGGATAGTCAAGCAAGGATCTTATTGGTTTTATCATATATTAGCGATACATGATAACGAGTAAAACGTATACATATGAATGTCAAAAACAAACCAGATAGCATACTATCATCACGAACGAGATTGTTCTATCAGTATAGGCTCTCCTTCAATTACAGTAATTGGCTTCCTGCAATTACAATAATTGTCTTGAGAGCACTTGTATTCAACAATCTTCCCCTTACACTTATTGCCAATTATTGCGGTATCGCAACCCACATCTCATGTGCTAGCATACTCAACTTCTCTACTAACAGTTTCGCAATCCATGTTCGAGAAACAACCTAAGTGAGTGGACCCGCTATAATATTTCTAACTTCTCCTCTCTTTAGCTCAATATCGCGGAGATCAACTATCTCCGTAATCGAGCGATACATGCCTCAGAACTTGTCTGGATATCTGATGGGTCCAAGTTCACAAATGAACTAATTCGTCCAAACAGCTTCTTGGGCTGCATCTTTCGCTGAGTCGTGCTCAGCAATCAGCGTCATGTCTGCCTTAATATCCCGCTTGGACCCCTTCTAATATACTGCTCCTATGAATGTGGTAAACATATAACACATGGCAGACATTCTGTCATCCATGTCACCTTGGAAGCTGGAATCGGTAACCGCCTCTAGTTGGAGACTGCTATTGCCATACACCAAGAACATTCTCATATGTTCTTCACCGATTGCTTTTCTTCTCCAGGATTGGACTAATATCTGCTTACTACATCAAATGTATAAGCAACATCTGGTCTGGTATATGATATCGTATGATTGATCCTACTGCCGAAACATGTGGGGTGTCATTCATACGAGTTCCTCTTCTCATCAGTTCGGAAGACATCTCGTTGGAGAGAGTGACTCCATATCATCCAGGTATACTACTGCGTTAGGAGTCTTCCATTCTAAACACCTTTAGAATGGTGTCTTAGTACCCGGATTGGGACAATCCTAAAATCCATCTAGATCTATCTCTATAGATTTAGTCTCCAGATCGATTGATATATTTTGCCCAAATCCTATATGAAGAAACTAATGTGACATCCATAAGTTGACTGAATTGTAGCATTGGAACATCATTTCCTATTAGAAAGATGTCATCCACATACAATATGAGAAATATGACAATACTTCCTACAACCTTCTTACAAATATAAAGTTCATCTATCATTTTGATGAAGTCAAACACTTTGACCGTCACATCAAAACAGGCGATTCATCTCTGCGATGCTAGATTTAGTATATAAATGGACTTAAACTACTTGCATATCTTTCCGCTGCTCCCACTGATTATAAAAGCCCTATGACAGAGTTATATACACGCTAACTTCTAAATCACCATTTAGAAAGGAGTTATTAATAGTCCAGAAGTACAACAATGGCAAGTGTTATCCTAATGGACTTCAGCAGACACTGGAGAAAAGGTTTCATCACAATCTATGCCAGGTGTTTGACGAAAACCCTTTACTTAAAATCTAGCCTTATGAGGTAATTACCTTTCCATCTACACTGATATTCTTTTGGAAGATCTACCTGCTTCTAATGGTTTTACCTCTTCAAGAGCGCCCAATAAAGTCCATACTTTGTTGCAGTGCATGGAGTTCAACTTGGATAATTTGGCATCCAGCCATCAGTCGGAAGTCAATACTTTCTATGGCCTGCTGATAATTAGTAGGGTCATCATCACATGATACAAGTCTCCTTGTCGCCGTCTAAGAGAAAACCATAGTCTCTTAGGTGACTAAGGTCACCTACAAAACGGAGCGGCTAAGGTTTGTCGGGGTAATTGAATCCTCTGGGTCTACTAAATTTTCAGTAACCGTTCATGGTTCTGGAGTCTTTTCCAGTCTATCATACTCGCACTAATTTACTAATTTCTTTTTCAAGAAATTCCTTTTCTAAAAAGGTGGCGTGTCGAGAACAAAGTAACTTTTTATCCCGAAAATGGTAAAAGTTAAGCCCTTGTGTATGCTTGGGATAACCCCCAAATTGCTAAAAAATGAAACGTGTCGAGAATTTGTATGGATTCTGCTTTTGGCATAGGCCAAACAACACCATATCTTAACAAGCTTAAGACAAGTTCTTTTTTCTATATCACATATAAAATCTTAGGCACAGATTTAGATAGAACCTTATTTAATTAGTACACAGCTGTTTCCAGTACATACCCCCAAATGAAAAGAACTACGGAATACCGAGCATAAGTATATATTTCCTCGATCACATCAAGGAATCATGATACTTCCGACGTCTCTGATTCTCAATTTCATTCTCATATTGTATGAACTTCTCAATAGTTTCGGACTTTATATTTCAACAAGAACGCGCGTCCAAAACTAAAATACTCATAGGTAAAACGGAATGAAGTGTGAGAACCCACCCATTGTCCGTATAGATATCGGACCACATACATCATTATGTATAAGTCTTAAGAGTTCAACAATTCTTACTTTGTCTGTTATAAATTGAAAGCTGTATTTTAGTTAAGTATATTGTTCCCGCCAAAGAAAATTTGGGCGCAAGAGCACAAAGGATCTCAAAGTATCAAGTGACCTCAATACGCTCAAGAAAATGCGGAGCAGTTTTTTTCGGGATATATTTCGGCAGACTCCCAAATGAGAATCAGATAAACTCCGGTGGCATCTAAAGCGTATCGAAAAAATCTTCGATTTGATATACTTTAGGCCCCATAACTCTCCTCGAATCAAAAGTTATGGGCAAATGTGCTATGCACGTATGGTTTAATCAAAGATCTATCACATGTGGGATGCAACTTTAGTCCCATATCGGTAAATCAGAGGGAGCACTCTCTATCATCCCCTTATAAATAAAAAGGGATACCTCTCTTAAAAGAAATATACAGAATCTTAAACTTCACTATATGATACTTAAGTATCATTGAATGGTTAGCCATTCCCCTCCAAAGATGCCATGTGCGCCAATGATGTCATGTGCGCCACGTGTAGCATACGTGCGCCGACGCAAAGCACCCACGTGCGATGCACGTGCGCCGGCACCAAGAGCAACACGTGCAGTGCACGTGTGCTGGCGCCATGGGCAACATGTGCGATGCACGTGCGCCGGCTCCAAGTGCACCACGTGCGACGCACGTGCGCGGGGGCAAATAAGCCTTTTTGGCAACTCCGAGCTTAGGCTCCAAAATGTTTCCTCTTATAAAGGGGCGTGGCCTAGGGTACAATCTTCTACACCTCCGATCTGTCACTGTAATCTCTAAGTGTTTTCGGAGAGGTGGTGGGTTCCAACGACCAATGATCCCTCCTCCCCTATGAAAGGAGCCTATGAGATTAATCTCAGATATACAGCCGACCCCCCATAAACTTAATATCAAAATCTTAAGCTTGCTTGCTCTCTGCCATAATTCTCCTCCACAAAAACCAAGATAAACGAGATTAATCTCCGTTAAAAAGAAGCTTAAACTTCATTGATAAGAAGGTTAACCTTCATAAGAACTTAAGTTTTTTCTCGGATGTTAAGATCCTTAAGTCAAATTCATCCTTGCTCAAAACTTAAGTTTTACTAAAAGTGTTTTTGATCTTAAGATCTAGAGTTAGGAAAAAACTTAAGAATTCTTAACCAAAACGATGAAAGAACATCAAAATCTCAAGACCATCATGAAGGAAAGATGAAATTTTTACTTCAAAGATCATATGATATGAATCATACACAAAAATACAACTCAAGATCATATAGTTTGATTCTTGATGTTTGTTAATGGTAAAAAGAGACCATTAACAGAAGCTTAAGCTTCATTTGAAACTTAAATTTCAGAAAATACATACAGAGATTAATCTCTATGAAAAATCCCTAAATGGGCATACGCCAGAGGCATATGAGCCGATGGGTATGCGCCATGTGGCGTGTGCCAATCTAAACATGTGTCGATATCCAAGCGCCATTCCTTCATAGGCCAATATGTATGCGCCAATACAAACGCGTCATGTGGAAAGCGCCAATGACCCATGCGCTAATGATCCATATACTGAGGACTTAAGTCCATGCGCTAGAGATCCATGCTCCGATAGGCATGCGTCATTGGACATGCATCCATGATGATGTGCGCCAATAAGGAATGTGCCAATATAAGCATGCTACACTATACTTGGTTAATTCCCTGAAGCTTAAGCTTCATTGATCTTAAGATCAATTGAGCCCATATGCTCATGATACCTAAGTTGACCATAGTCCTAAATATGACTAATGGCCCTTAGCTGAATGTTTAAATTGATCTTAATCTAAAATAAGATTAACGATCCTTAATCATATTTTTTTAAGCCGATCTTTGTCCCATATACACGACTAAAGATCCTTCAAACATATGCTCATGATATCTAAGTTGATCTTAGTCACATATACGACTAAATATCCTTAGCCTATGTTACCTAAGTTGATCTTAGTCTCATATAAGACTAATGATCCTCAGATAAAATATAAGTTCGCCAAGTTTCAACATGTTTTCTTCCCCCATATACGAGATTTGGTTCAAGGGTATATCCTACCACACCTTCGATATACGGCGTTGTAATTTCTCAGCGTGTTCAGAGAGATAGTGGGTCCCAACAACCAATGACTCCTTTTTCGTCCCAAATTGATGAAAATATGAAATTTCATTAAGACAGAGAATGTCTTAACCCCATATTGGTGCATACCATGTTGATACGCACCTCCTATTGTTACGCACCCTCATATTGATGTGCATCCCATACAGATGCGCACTTCATATTTATGTTCATCCCATATATATGTGCACTTCATATTGATGCGCACCCCATATAGATGCACACTATCCCAACAACCACCACTCCAAGCATACATATATGTATATGTATATCTTTAAAGGAAATATAAATACCTTCAAATTGGATCGCACCCCAATATTGGGTGCATTTCCATGTTACCATCATTCACTTCGCCACGTAATATATACACGTGCGCGCAAGCTGAAAGATGAACCGCTATATCCTTAAACTGGTATTCTGCCATGTGGACTGTCTCCATATTAACTACCGTATACTATCTATGGGCTATCCATATATGATCAGATGATCAATTGAGCCCATATGCTCACTGTTTCTAAATTGATCTTAGTCTCATATACGACTAATGATCCATATTATCTAAGTTGATCTTAGTCCCATATACGACCAACGATCCTCAATCCATACCACCTAAGTTGATCTTATCGCATATATGATTAACGATTCTTACCCATATCATCTAAGTTGATCTTAGTCTCATATACGACTAATGATCTTTAGATCAAATCCAAGCATCCTGTGAACTGATGGAGCTCATTTATATGAGATATGCGACATAAGTTCATCCCAAATCTAATATGTACGTATTTGGACTAATACACGCCCTACGGGCGATGATATATTGGTCTCCGTATACAATTCAAGGGAAACCTAAAATAAACAAACTATAACATGAGACACGAAGATTTCTGCAGTAGAGAAAGTTATCGCGTGGCGATAACGTAATTAATTGCAGGGGCTTGCGCCTGCAGGAAAAACCGTCCCTATAATCAAAACCCCCTCATCGTTGAGAGGGAATCTGAAAAGTCAGTTATAACGGTCGCATCCATCCAAACCTCCGATATACAGTGCCATAAATCAACTTGGTATTTTCGGAGAGGTGGATGGATATGTTCCATATAGAATCTTCCCCCGTATTCAGGCTGGACATGCTCCCTGCGCCTCAGTCCGGTTTTCCGGCGGTAAACAGATTCTGGCACGTCCGGTAGGACTTTTTTATCTTTCCACTCCACATTTTGTGTGTCGTGTTTTTCACGAACAAAATCGCGGTATATATGTTTATAGTTGCCCTTGGGTTTTAGGATACTGAAGCTGGCGTTTCGTCTCTATACAGAGATCAATGGTTTTCACTTGCGCTAACTACCATTCAGGCGTTGCCAAATCCGGTGGAGTCAAGTATAGGCCACTTGCAGCCTTAATTCTCTGCATTCCGGCTCTTCAAGAAATGAATAGGCTTTTCTTTCGGTTGATGCTCCTACCCTCGGTGCCTCAATGCCGAAAGAGGAAGCCCAGAAGAAATCATGTCTTTCACAGGCTGGTTGTCCAAGCTTCAGTTCTACCGACGACATCGGTCTTCATACGACTGACACCTGCCAAAGGCCAAGATCAACACAGGGGGCAGGATAGTCAAGCTCTCAAAGAAAATAAGAAGACTCATCCCAAAGCGGTTCCTGCCATGTTGATTCCTTCTAAAGCACCTGGTTGCCAAAATAACGACCGCGCAGGTCTTACCCTTGAAAAGAATGGGACGCGAATACTCATTCCCTCGAAACATACGCAGGAGGCATCTTGCTCGCTGGCGGTGGAATCTCTATGTGATATGAAAGGATGTTAAAGGACCTACAAGCGTGTCCTGCAATCAAGTGGAATAGCTCGCTTGAACCAGAAATTATGGAAGGGGTGTAGAAGCCATGCCCCGCTCCGAAAACGAAGGATAAAGGGAAAACCCTCAAGTCCAATCTTCTAAGAAAAAGAAAAAGAATACCAAGAAACCCATATAGCCGCCCGAATATATGGACAGTTGTACGGATTTGCAGTGGCATGTCGACACGTTAGAGAAATATAACCAGAAGGCGCGCTCGTCAATTATTCTAAAAAAATCTTCAGCATCCCTTCAAAAAATAAAGACTCTGGGGAAGAAGAAGACTCAGCAGAAGGAGTGGAAGAGCGAGTGGAATGGTGCCACATGATCTTTAGTTCCTTCATATATGTAGAAGATACTCCGTCAGCATCGGAAAGCGACATTGATGGGCAAGGGCAGGTAACGTGCAAAGTGCCCCGTATTTCCCATAAGACAACCCAATTGATACGACGATAAAACCGGTCCAAGAGGGTGAAAATAGCCTAAGACGTGAAGTGGTCATTTATGAAAAGGCCAAGCAACAACGCCTAAGCAAGCAAGCAAGCAGTGGAAGGGAGGAGTTATGTAACTTTCAGATTGACATAAGAAAGATGGACCGTGATGTCCCTAAGCAAACATGCTGCCCTACGGTGGATCTCCATATTAATCACCGTATGCAATCTAAGGGCACAAACAATACGACCCCTTATATGTTCCCATGGACCGTGATGTCATTAAACTAGCATGCTATGGTAGATCCTCATATTGATCATCGTCTACAATCCATGAGTACAAACAATATGACCCCTTATATGTTCTCATAGACCGTGATGTCCTTAAACTAGTATCTTACCCTGCGGTTTGTCTCCATATTGACTACCGTATACAATCCATGGGCACGAACGATATGTATTGCCACCATATATGTTTCCCAACGGGCTTCTTGAGATCTACGTTGCACCTGAAGTTCCATCGGCGAAGATTGCAACTCAAGTCCCACCTGTGAGGCTGCACCTGAAGTCATACCGGCTATAAAGCTCCACCGCTGATGCAGTCCTTCAAAAGATATTATGCCCTATGGCTGATCCCCATATTGATCACCATAAACAATCCATAGGCATAAACGATCCATATCTTTCCTAAGTCCACCGGCAAGCGATGTTGGGTCACCTGCAGCGAAGCTACGTCCGTAAAAATTTAAAAAACGGTATGTCCAAAAGTAAAACGGGCACAGATGAAAACCCGAAAAAGCTCCGTGAGTAAAAACGGCATGACTACCGGCGAGCTTGTGAAAACCTAAAAGGGCGCAAACTTGTAAAAAACTTGCAAAGTCCTCTCGAGTTTGTAAGGAGAAAGTACTCGCGTGAGATCCTTACGACTCAAAGGAAAAACACACGATTCCTAAGGAGGAGATACATATACGAGATCTTCTCGACTCGTAAGAAGAAGATACCCACTATAACACCCTCATGGCTCATAGAATCAAAAGCCTTAGGTTGCAGAGATCTGAATCTGTTTCCTATGCCCTAAAATGCCCTACAAGTAGTTCAATACTAACTCTTGTATACAATCCACGAGCACAAACAAATATGTTCCTGCCAAAGGCGAACGATACTTCCCGTATGGTGAACGACACTTATAAGTCCTCTTGACTTGCAAGGAGAAAACACTCTTGTGAGATCCTTATGACTTGCAAGAGAAAATACCGCTTAGGAGTCTTCACGATTCTTAAGGAGAAAATACACATACGAGATCCTCTTGACTCGTAGGGAGAAATACCTTCATGAGACCTTTACGACTTATGAAGATGGAAAAAGCCTTAGTTGGCAGGAATCTAAACCTGTCTTCTAAGCCACCTTTGTCCTATGGGTGACGGCAAATGATTAGTCGCTTTTGGCAATATTCCAGTTGTAGAGATACCGATGCCTATTCAGGTATCATACTCCAAGTCCTCTCACGGAAAATGATGAGTCGCTCCTCGCAATATTCCAGTTATAGCGATACTGATGCCTAATCAGGTATCAAACTCCAAGTCTTCTCACGTCAGATGATGAGTTGCTTCTGGCGATATTCCGGTTGTAGCAATACCGATGCCAAACCTGGTGTCAGACTCCAAGTCCCCAACTCGCAATAAAAATCAGCGAGTAAAAATAAAATAAAATAGCCGAAATGATTGGGCAACTCGCAATAAAAATCAGCAAGTGAATATAAAATGAAATAGCTTAAATGATAGGGCAACTCGCGATAAAAATCAGCGAGTAAAAATAAAATGAAATAGCCAAAATGATTGAGCACCGCGAATAAATAGCCGAAATGATTGGGCAATCACAACTTTCGCGATAAGAAAACCTGCAATGATAGAGTAATCGCGGATATAAACAAAAATATAAAAAGAAATATTTATGGAATGTTTGCTCTGCAAGTAGGTCAATATTGACTCTTGTATATAATTCACGGGCACAAATGAAAGAAATGGAACTATATTTTCCACCATGCTTCGCCAAACGAAGAACCAAGTCTTGATGGCATACATACAATCTAGAGACTATTTAGATGTCCCTCTTAGTCCAGCAGAGTAGAGACGTGGTGTCAAAAAAGTTTTAAGGAGCCAAAGTAAAAGTGGAGTGATGGCAAATTCCTAGTTTCAGATCTCGATGGCAACATTTACAGCCTAAAGATTATCTCAACGTTCCTTTTCATTTCAGCAGAGTGCAGGCGCACATCAACAAGGATTAAAAGGTCAAATCAAAGTGGAGTGATGGCATATTTCTAGCTTCAGATCTCAATGGTGATATATACAGCCTAAAGACTATAATAGATGTCCGCGCTATTTCGGTGAAGAATCGGCGGGACATCATCAAAACCAAAGTGAAGTGACAGCATATTCCTAACTTCAGATCTTAATGGAAAGATATACAATGTCTAAAGACCATTGGATGTTATTCCACCTCAGATGGATGCGGCTATGACTTTTCCTGGGACTCAAAAACTGAAATCCGACATCAAGGTAAAGCGTCATGGTGACGCCTAACGCTGAATCGTCCGACGGCAATATGGATACCAGCCTAAGAAGATTACTTAAGATGTATCCTGCATCGGAGGGTTGGGTGATACGGCAAGTATGTGGGTACTCGAACCAGCGATCCGAGTGGACGTGGATTGAGAAGAAATCGGCTGACGTAACGGTGCGATGGACTAAACCCAGCACCACAAACCTAACGAACTCTTGTGTTAAGAGGGGTTATGTATATTTAATGTTAGGATGAGTTTATCTGTATGCCTAAAGGAAGGGTAAACTGAACGCTCCGGAACGAGTAAATAAACTAAGTTAAGCCACCTCAGCATAAACGATGAAGTGAAGAAGCCACTTACGGGTCCTCTCTGACTCATAAGGGAAAACACTCTTGTGAGATCCTTACGACTCTCAAAAGAAAAGACACTTAGGAATCCTCACGACTTCTAAGGAGAAAATACGCCTATGAGATCCTCTCGACTCGTAGGGAGAAATACTTTTATGAGATCTTCACAGCTCATAAAATTGAAAAGCCTTATGTGATAGGGATATAAACTTATCTTCTAAGCCATCTCTGCCCTGCGGACTGTCTCCATACTTACTACCTTATACTATCCATGGGCCACATACGACAAAGTTGCATCTAAGACATTCTCCATTGGCTAACCAAGCTACCAATGAGGAGAAGAAGCCACTTACAATGTCCTCTCGACTTGTAGGAAAAAACATTCTTGTAAGATCCTTACGACTTAGAAGAGAAAATACATTTAGAGATCCTCACGTTTCCTAAGAAGAAAATACGTCTATGAGATCCTCATAACTCAAAGGGAGAAAACAATTTTGTGGGACCCTTACGGTTCATGAAGATTGAAAAAGTCTTGAGTAACATGGACCTAAACCTGTTTCCTAAGCCATCAAATCTTTGGCGGTGTATTACTTTGCATTACTTAACCCACGTACATACTTACGCAGGCAAAATAGTGGGGGCATTTATTCCTGTCAAAATTTTTTTTGGAGCAAGAGCACAAAAGAGCTCAAAGTATCAAGTGGTCTCAATACGTTGAAGAAAATGCAAAGCAGTTTTTTCCGGGCTATATTTCGGCAGGCTCCTAAATGAGAATCAGATAAACTCCGGTGGCATCTAAAGCGTCTTGAAAAGTGCTTTGATTTGATATACTGCGGCCCTCATAACTCTCCCGGAATCAAAAGTTATGAGAAAACGTGGTATACTCATGGTTTAATTAAAGATCTATCACATAAGGGAAGCAACTTTAGCCCCACATCGGTAAATCAGAGAGAGCACTTTCTACGATCTCCTATAAATAAGAGGAGATGCAACTCTCAAAAGAGATATCCAGAAGCTTAAGCTTCACCATACGATACTTAATTATCATTGAATGGTTAGCCATTCCCTCTAAGGCGCAAGTGCGCCAATGGTGCTATGCACGCCACATGTAGCACACGCGAGCCGACGTCAAGCACCCACGTGCGATGCACATGTGTCGGTGCTATGTGTGCCATGTGCAGTACACGTGAACCGGCATTATGCGCCACACGTGTGATGCATGTGCGTCGGCTCAAAGCGCGCCACGTGCGACGCACATGCACGAGCGCGAATAAGCCTTTTTGGCAAATCCAAGCTTAAGCTCTCCAAAATGTTTCCTCTTGTAAAGGGGCGTGGACTAAGGTACATCTTTCCACACTTTCGATCTACGTCGCTGTAATCTCTCAGCGTCTTCGGAGTGATGGTGGATCCCAACGATCAATGATCCCTTCTCCCCTATAAAAGGAGCCCATGAGATTAATCTCAGATATACAGCCGATCCCCATAAACTTGAGATCAAAAGCTTAAGCTTGCTTACTCTCTGCCGTCTTTCTCCTCCACAAAAACCGAGGTGAAGGAGATTAATCTCTATTGAAAAGAAGCTTAAGCTTCATTGATAAGAAGGTTAACCTTCATAAGAACTTAAGTCGTTTCTCGGATTTTAAGATCCTTATATCAAATTCATCCTTGCTCAAAACTTAAGTTTTACAGAATTTGTTTTTGATCTTAAGATCTAAAGTGTGGAAAAAAACTTAAGAAGTCTTAACCAAAACGATGAAAAAACATCAAGATCTCAAGACTATCATGAAGGAAAGATGAAGTTTTTACTTCAAAGATCATATGATATTAATCATGCACAAAAATACAACTCAAGATCATAAAGTTTGATTCTTGATGTTTGTTAATGGTAAAAAAGACCATTAACAGAAGCTTAAGCTTCATTTGAAACTTGAGTTTCAGAAAATATATATAGAGATTAATCTATATGAAATCCTTAAATGGGCATACGCCAGAGGCATATGAGCCGATGGGCATATGCCAGTAGGTATGCGCCACGTGGTGTGCGCCAATCTAAATATGTGCTGATGTCCCAATGCCATTCCTTCATAGGCAAATATGTATGTGCCAATACAAACGCGTCATGTGGCAAGCGCCAATGATCTATATATTGGGGACTTAAGTCCATGCGTCAGAGATCCATGCTCCGATAAGCATGCGCCATTGGACATGCGTCCATGATAATGTGCACCAATAAGGTATGTGCCAATTTAAGTGCGCTACACTATACTCCTTGGTTGATTCCCTGAAGCTTAAGCTTCTTTGATCTTAAAGATCAATTGAGCCTATATGCTCATGATACCTAAGTTGGCTTTAGCTAATGGCCCTTAGCTGAATGTTTAAATTGATCTTAATCTAAAACAAGATTAACGATCATTAATCATATTTTTTTAAAATCGATCTTAGTCCCATATACGAGTAAAGATCCTTCAAACACATGCTCATGAAATCTAAGTTGATCTTAGTCACATATATGACTAAAAATCCTTAGCCCATGTTACCTAAGTTGATTTTAGTTTCATATAAGACTAATGATCTTTAGATAAAATATAAGTTTGCCAAGTTCCAACTTGTTCTCTTCTCTCATATACGGGATTTATTTCAAAGGAATATCCTCCCACACCTTCGATATACGGCGTTGTAATTTCTCAGTGTCTTTAGAGAGGTGGTGGGTCCCAACAACCAATGACTCCTTTCTCGCCCCAACTTGATGAAAGATATGAAATTTCATCAAGACATGGAATGTCTTAACCCCATATTGGTGCATCCCATATTAATGCGCACCTCATATTGATATGCACCCTCATATCGATGTGCATCCTATACAGATGCGCACTTCATATTGATGTGCATCCCATATAGATGGGCACTTCATATTGATGTGCATCCCATATAGATGCGCACCATCCTAACAACCACCGCCCCAAGCATACATGTATGTATATGTATATCTTTGAAAGAAATATAAATGCCTTCAAATTAAATCGCATCCCAATATTATGCACATTCCCATGTTACCATCATTCAGTTCACCACGTAATATATACACATGTGCGCAAGCTGAAAGATAAACCGCTATGTCCTTAAACTGGTATTCTGCTTTGCGGACTGCCTCCATATTGACTACTGTATACTATCAATGGACTATCTATATATGATCAGGTGATCAATTGAGCTCATATGCTCATTGTTTCTAAGTTGATCTTAATCTTATATATGACTAATGATCCATATTATCTAAGTTAATTTTAGTCCCATACACGACCAACGATCCTCGGTCCTTATCACCTAAGTTGATCTTAGTCGCATATACGACTAACGATCCTCAGTCCTTATCACCTAAGTTGATCTTAGTCGCATATACGACTAACGATTTTTAGCCCATATCATCTAAGTTGATCTTAGTTTCATATACGACTAACGATTCTTAGATCAAACCCAAATATCCTATGAACTGATAGACCTCATTTATATGAGATATGCGACATAAGTTCACCCCAAATCTAATATGTACGGATTTGGACTAATCCGCGCCATATGGACGACGATATATATTAGTCTCCATATATAATCCAAGAACAACCCAAAATAAACAAACCATAACACAACACATAAAGATTTTTGGAGTAGAGAAAGTTATCGTTTGGCGATAACGTAATTAACTGTAGAGACTTGCATCTGCACAAAAAGCGTCCCCACAATAAAAAAACCCCTCATAGTTGAGGGGGAATCTTATAAGTCAGTTACAACAGTCGTATCCATCCAAACCTCCGATATACGGTGCCATAAATCAACTTGGTATCTTCGGAGAGGTGGATAAATATGTTCCATATAGCATATTCCCCGTATTTAGGCTGGACGCGCTCCCCGTGCCTCAGTCCTGTTTTCCGGCGATAAACAAATATCTATACCGTTATCCTATGCACCTTACCTGATCAACATTTGACGTAGGTAAATGTCTATGACATAATTTTCAAAATTTGAATATCCTTTCTTATCAAATAAAGAGTCGGATATTCATTTTAAAGTAAAGTTCGTGCATTATAACAGTTATTCAAAATCAAAAGTTTGTTATTAGGAAAATCTAGGTAATTTTCCTCAATAGCAACATTTGGTTCAAATTCCGATTTTAAGGATTAAATCACCCTTTCCCAATACTCTTCTTCTTCTCAGTATCTGTAACCACTTACAGATGTGGGATCCTGATCGTATACCCAAGAAGCAGGGTTAATTGAGAAACAGTTTCAATTATAAACATAACAGAGGATGAAGCATAATATGCTTCAAGGGGTGGCCAGGTATTCTCAGTAATATCTCTTTCACTGCCCAGACTCATGACAATAATTGCAATCTCCTTTCCCTTCAGCTGCAACCTCTTAAGATGTCTTTTTATCTATCATTGTGTACGCCTAACTTATGCTTGGTTGGTTTTCTTATTTCCCTTCTTTTCAGCTCCAGCTTTAGGATTGGAAGAAACTATCCAACAAGCGTAACTAGTATATTCTCCTTATTAAAGTAGCTCGCAACTTGAGATAAGGTGGAGGATAGAGACACATGAATTATATCAATATACAATTCATTTTCCCCAGAACCATAGGTCATTCTCGACTAAAACAATTTCTCCAAGTTCGTATGTAACTATACGAGATGGCTTTCCAAGCAATATGGATCTCTGTATTGGATACAGAGGACCTTGGAGTAAGTAAAAAGGAAGTAGGAGCGGTAAGGACATATGGGATTTCGTTGTGAATTAAGGCAATCAAGACATTCCAAAACTAATGATTGTAAAAAGGTTCGGTTAACTTGGTTTTACAAGTGTTAGTTAAGGTCAGTCATGGATCGCTGTCAGAGAGAAAAGAAACACTCAACGTGCGCTCTAGTAAGATTAGATTGATTTATCAATTTATCTAATCAGGATGGCTCTCACTATTTCGTCGAATTCTCTTTCAAACCCTAAAAGGAGCACTAGCTGGGATAATTTACGCTCTATAAGTTCACTAACCGGTCTCCCAGGCCACTGATAGTATTTCGAGGGAGGTCCCCCGTACTTTCGTACGGACCCAATTTAATAACACCGTTTCCTTAGGGGCGTAACCTCATAAACATGTTTCTAGACACCTAATGGGTTAACAAATTGTGAAGTGAAAATCTTCCGTGAGTAACTATTACTCACTGTAGGAATCGGGACCAAAACTATCATATAGAATGGTATGCAATCATATTGCAAGTTCCAACATTTGAAACTCCCGATATTGTTTTTACTCCTAATGGTTTATGACCTTAATAAGGCCAATAAATCATAAGTCGCTAGTCAAGTTCAATCCGTCATTTCGTGATTAATTTAAACCCACCGCACGACCTTTAACAAGATTAATAAAGTCGTACGACTGTCCTAACTAATCACATCATATGCAAGCAGGAAGACATCATTTAGCTACAGTTCACTACGTCCTAATAAGGTCAACAAACGCAGCACGAATACTAAGTACTCTAGTTTCTGAAATGAAAGGGTTACGACTGGTCTTGAAGAAAATCCTCAACGTAATGAACTTGATATCATTGAAGGAACCGATTGGTTTTTAAAGTTTATAATGACAAACATTTGTTCAAGAGTCGAATTCCCCGTGAAGGGATCAAGGCTATTTACTCATGAATGGAGTGCAGGATATTCCTAATTGAATACCTCTATTCAAAGCAAAAGAAAATGGCTATAGTTTCTTTTGGAAAAAATCGGTTCCTACAACGTATTTTAGGTTTGTTTTCTTTGCATTAATCAAATTAACGCAATCCCATCATACAGATAATAACAATTATTATCAAGCAACTCATTACACCATCAAAACATGATATGGAAAACGAAAATAGAATGCATTTATATGCCATCCATACATCACGGGGTATCGGGTCTTCACCGTAAGGTTACTTAACTTGCGAAAGGGTGGATGCAGGGCTAGCGCGGATGCGAAACATATAGAAGCATTTATTTATATATGTATGTATATATATCACTATATAAATATACATCATTATAGGCATGTAATCATCATTACAGGCATGCGGTAAACATTACAGAAATAATGGAATAATTTGGATATCCTAGGAATCCCGCGTTTTGTTTGAACCGCAAACGAAACGCGATATTCCACGGTCGTACGAATGGCCTGTACACAGAACATCCTTACGAGCGCGGCGAGCCACCCATCAATCCTAAAATGAGACGGTCCGTTCTTAACTCTTTAAGATGGTCACCTACAGTATTTTAGAATCCGGCGGCTCGAGTACTCTATCGCGGGGTAAACCTGTATCAATATACATATAACGACAACGACGGTCTCAACCCGACCGCGTCCTAAATAAAAGAATATACATTTGACTTTTCAAATACATGAATATAATTACAACACATAGCATTACATACATTCACACGCAGGGCTATTTGTTTCGCGACAATCCGAACCAAACCAAACAAACCAACATTGCAGACACACAATGTGCAACCTTGTCGAATTGATCACACATCTATTAGTCGACGTTTACCAACACATCCTTAAAAGAGGCCGAATCAACTCGATTAAACACTTTGATCTGGTTAGTTCGGCGCCGCGGCCAAATAATTCCAAACCCGCATGGTTGCAAACTCGAAATTCTAAAAATAGAATTTCAAGTTCACCCGGCAACTAAAATCCTTCATTTTTACGTCAATTCGAATCCCGAAGGATCCGAACTGAGCCCGAGTGTCCGACGGAACACTCGGGCATGCCTGGAGAGCCGCCAAGGGGGTCAAGGGTGGCCCCCAACCTGAGGCCACCAATTGGTGGCCCCCAACCCGAGACCACCAATTGGTGGCCTTGGGTAGGAGCCCCAACCGAGCAACCCCGGTGTGACTCCGGGGCAGCCTTCGCGCCCTTACGGGGCTCTCGGTCCAAACCGAGAACCCCGAGGCTCGAATAATTGCCAAAATGAGACATTTTAATGCAAGTTTTTCAAATAAGTTGCTGTTTAAAAAAGTCGGCCATTATTTTTTTTAAAAAGGGTTTGAAAAATGGGTTTGTGAATTCAATTGGCCATAAATGAAATAAGAAGTCCACAAATGAAATAAGTAAATGATTGGCTCTAATATCATTGTAGGAGTCGGCGCTAGGGTCGCAACACTTGCGGACCCGGCGGAAGTGTAAAATCGAAATTTTATGAAACATAACCAATTCCAACTCAAGATCAAATATTTACTTCAAATTGCAACAAATGGAAAACACAAGAGGGGGTTAGGGATGCTACAACCTTTGTAGCGTGTCCGATCGCCTATCGGAAGACCCTAACTAAACTCTGTGAGCTCCGGATGAACGTGGTGGCCGACCGTCTCGCCGTAGATGATCCGTGGTGAAATCAACCCACCTAAAGCTCCAACTCCATCAACAAGTGGAGCAGCTAGCTCTATGAACTTGCTAGGTTATAGAGGTAAGATGATAGTGGATTAACAACTTTCTCTCTTTTCATTTCTAATTCCCCATCTCTTAAAATCAAGTGGTGGAAGAAGAAGAAGAAGAAGATAAAGATGACTACCATTCTTTTTTCTTTTTCTTTTCACTAAAATAAAAAGAATAATCTAGAGAGAGCTAGCCCTCTCTCTTATGTGTTCTCTCCTTGAGAGAGGGTGGACCCCACACTCCACATGCAAATTTTAATTTGATTAACAAATTATTTATTTGTAACAATTACAAAAAAATAGCAAGTTTGATATGTATCATATACATATCATAAGAGAGTGTATATGTATCAATATACAAATACTTATTTATATCCATATACATAATAATAAACACATTTAAAAGAGAAAATATGTATCTTATACATAATTATCCATCGGTATACCAAAAAGAGAGCGAGAGAGTGTATCATATACATTATATTAGAAACCATATCACATATACGGCTGTTAAGTCAACACTTGACTTAATATTCCGGTTTATAAATAAACCGGTTAGTATATCAACCGTACGATTAAATCACGCATATCAAATATACGTATTTAATTGAACTCACACATGTATCCCCATACCCACGCCAAATCATTGTTTCGCTTAGGCATGCACTTTCGTTGCGGGACTCTAAAGTCCTGTCAATACGTTGGCAGTAGGTTAAATAGGATCATATCTGATTGAATTTGAAACACTTTCAGATTCAATCTCCTCACGGGTTAACTCACAAGTTCGTCAGTGGTACTAGCTGCACGTAACGGCTATCCAGCTATTAATCAAGATAAAGACAGGTCGACGAGCAAACTCATTCAAACCCGACAAAGTCTATAAGCGATGAATACCATACATTCTGGTCTCTTCGTCAATGAGTATCGCATACCAGGTCTGGGGGTGGAAACTGTCAGACTCCCAATAACTCAATAAGTCATGCAGACATCGAACTCATAACCAAAAGAGATACAACTGGTAACACTTACCGGTTTATCTCATCCACCATGTGCAGGGATTTCTGATTATAGTTATGTCCTGTACAACGTGATATCGATTTCCTATACCGGGAGAGATGAATCCCTTCGACCGCTCATTGGCTCCATGTGCTTTTGGACTATACCTAACTAAAATCTGTTTGCACGACTCAGTAGAGTCGTGGTAGGATAGTAATTAAAGTATAGTGGGAACACATACAAGACGCTATGGTGATCTCAGGTTAAGGGACTACCATGTACTATCGTCATCAGAGAACTGCTACCTGATATAGGTGTAATACCATCTGGGTGTCTCGGTGAATATTTCCAGTGTAACTCATTCCCAATGAGCGTCTGTATACAATCTTTGGTGTCAAACACCAATGCCTATGAGATCAACCATCGCCCCAGTCGGAATCAAGAAATATATGCACTAGTCTAAACTGGAGTACCGATGTCCAATTTCGATACTCCTACGACTAAAGACTTTTAAGGATATACTTATGGACTACCCAAGCTACATGTCCCACTAGTATGATCCCTATCATAATCCTGGCAGTCAAGTAAAGATCCTATTGATTTTATCATCATGTTTAGCGATACGTGATAACGAATAAAACGTATACACATGAATGTCAAAGACAAACCAGATAGCATACTATCATCACGAGCGAGATTGTTCTATCTGTATAGGTCCTCCTGCAATTATAATAATTGCCTTGAGTGCACCTATATCCAACAACGCGAATGTGAATACTAATTAAATCTGTAGTAAAAAAACCAAAAATATTTTATACATACAATTATGCATGCAAACTTAATATTATGTGAATAAAAAGAAATTCATCAACAAACAATTTTATATGCTACTAGCCTATTTAGAATACTTTATAACAAACATGATAGAATGGCTGAATAGCATACTGAAATGTTTTTGAAAGGATTTTTTACTAAATGGTCTCTTAAAACTTGGCTAATTACTAAAAAAGCCCAATACTTGATAATTACTGTATACTCCCCCAAAACATTGAATAATTTCTGAAAGGTCTCCCGACTTGCCAAAAAGATTTGTCTTTCTTTCATTCCGTTACACATCTAACGGAGGGATTTTAGATGTAGGAGAGGGGTTTGGTGGCTTTAAAACCCTAGTCCCGACATCCTTCCATTAGATGTGTAACGGAATGAAAGAAAGACAATTTTTTTTGGCAAGTATGGGAGATTTCAGAAATTATTCAATGTTTTGGGATTTGGGTCCGAACTTAGGGATTTTAGATGTAGAAGAGGGGTTTGGTGGCTTTAAAATCCTAGTCCCGACATCCCTCCGTTAGATGTGTAACGGAATGAAATAAAGACAAATCTTTTTGGCAAGTCAGGGGACCTTTTAGAAATTATTCAATGTTTTGGGAGAATAAATAGTAATTATCAAGTGTTGGTTTTTTTTCCAGAAATTAGCCAAGTTTTGAGGGACCATTTAGTAAAAACCCTTTTTGGGATGAATAACTTCCAGTACATGATATGAGAAAACTAATTTATTATTAATAAACATAATGTACTAGAAAAATTAATTTAGAATTCCGTACTTAATTGTATATGTATTTGGATATCCCTATGCGTCTCTAGATATTTGGATAATTTGATTTGTATCCAGATATGTTTATCTGAAACCACTCCTGCATGTGCTAGAATGTAAAAAAAAAAAAATATCCTCTGGGCCTCAACCCTCACCACAACTATGAATATTAGTCCAATGGCAAAGACTATTATACTGCATACGTCCTAACAGAAGTAACTTGCAGGCGCATCCATCCTTGAGCGACATCGAAAGGAAAAAGGTCTGCAGCATGATGGACTGCCAAAAGCTTACAAGAGAAGCTTGTGCTCATGCTGCTCAAAATGATCGACTCCCTGTGCAAACGGTAGTTCAAGTTCTATATCATGAGCAGCAACGTCTTCGAGCTTCTTCTACAAATACTAACTTCATAGGTAGCGAGTCTCCGGCTCTATCTCACAAATCAAATTCAGACGGCATTGGCTATAATAATAATAATAATAAATCACTACATGAGATCTCTAGTTTGAAAATAGAGAATGGCCATTTAAAGCTTGAAGTGGTGAAATTGAGAATGCAATTAAAGGAGTTGCAAAAGCCCGTAGCGAATTCTTCAACACCTTCTGCTTCAGGCTCTAAGAAGTCAATTATGAACTCTATGTCGAAAAAGCTTGCACAAATTAATCCCTTTGTTCGTATCGAGGGTATTAAGCCGAAAGCTCGGACGAAACCACCAAAAGACCAGAGACATTCAATCTCTTGAAATATCCAAATTCTGGTAAATTCTGTGATATATATTTTGATTGTTAAATATTTGGGGTAGTGTAAAGTTTTTTAGTGATGGATTTTACAGCCGTAACATTTGTTATATTCTGTACATATCAGGAATGCTAAATTTTTTTAGTTCTATATTATAGTGCAATGCTTGCTTAAATCGTGTGGCATTTTCATATTAATGTAAGTGGACCTCGACCATTTGCACGCTTATTCAGAGACTTAAAATGAGAAGATACTAAAGCAAACTAAATGGAGGTCCAGATTGAAGTTGAATTTACTAGACTTGTAGTAATATTAGTCAAGTGTTTTAAGTAATTTTCCAACTGCACATATAATTGAGTAAGGTTTTTATCTGGGAACTTAATTGTTATAATAATTCATAGAAACCTTAATTGCTAGATCATGCGCTAAATTGGACAAAGTCTAATCTACTAGTCACTTTACTTTTTAATTTGTAAATTGCAACTAGACCAGAGTTGCTGTATATATTATCACAGGTGACACTGACATATGTGACGTGATGGCATCGGATTGAAGATTCCTGTGTGTATGTCACGAGCACTTAGGTAGATACATGTAGTACACGATCACATTTGAAATACATTGAACATGTTACCTATAAGGTTAGATAATGTAAGCAGTACATAACCCCTTAGACCTGATGGTATGCTCTCACCCTGGCATAATTCCATCACCCATTAAATTTTATGAATTCATAATAGTTTGTAAAGGATGTGCCTAAATGTTATTGATCTATCCACAGATCTATTCTACCTACGTGCAGTTATCATAATTGCATGGGTTCTTCATCAAGGATTTAGTATCTATTCGTATTAACTACTAGGATACTCATGGGATTTTCTTTTAGAATATATCTCATACTAAATTTATATTGTATGTTTGTTGTAGCATACATACAGAAATGACTAAGACATTAGTAGATGTAATTATGTATTTTAATCCGAACATTATTGTAATTTGCTCATCTTAGTAGAAGATGCAATAGATAATGATTGTTTAGATAACTATTGTTGACTATAAATAAAATGATGATTTGCGTTTTTTTTAATTCTTCTAAACTTTAGAAGAATCTAGAAAAAGTGAAAATTATCTATGATTTGCGTTCGTCGACTAGTGAAATTACTTGTCTCTTAGTTCAGATTTGCTAAAGCAGCCAGTTTTTTTTATTATGCATCCATATTTAAACTATAAAAGAAATTGAATCCAACGTATTCCATGCTTGACTTTTTACAATTGCGAATTGAAGAAACACGGTATCCGAATTTGTGCTACACTAGGTAAGTACCCTGCGCATAATGCTCAGGTGTTAAATGGAGCTTAGGATGCAGAAAGTCGCATAATTTTTGTGGATGTATTATATGAAAAAATCAACCAATAAATTATTGAAAATTCAAGAATCTTAAAAATTATAAGAAAAAATATCAAAATATTTTATATAACTGTTCCTAATGACTGTTGGACAGGCTGCTGCATTATGTTAATGTTAATTTGTTTATATATAGTTTACACATATTCATCAAATGCATCATATATACCTAAACTTAGTTACAGTATTTTAAAAAGAAATATTAAAAATCCTTTTAAGAAAAGCCCCAACCCAAACTGCACAACAAATCACCAAACTAACCCCACCTTGACGTTCATACCCATAATATTGCAAGTCAAGAGTAATTTGGGAAGGATGATAAATTATGCTTTCAAGGCCCAACTTCATATATCATATCATAGTCACAAATTCGAAATTCGGGATTAATTCCGTGAGATCGAAAATTGAGATACTGCTCTCATTATCCAAAGCATGTTAGCATATTGGCTGCCAAATTCTATTGGGTTGAAGATATCTCCTCCTTCCTCTTTATGGTTGTTGCCTATCATTATCAATTATAACAGTGATTTAAATGGATTGCATCACGAGTATAGTTTGATGATTGGTACACATTTTGCTTTATTGATTAAGGCATTTACTTTTGGATTAAGGCATTTGATAGATCATCATCATAATGGTACAATTAAACATTCCACTGTGCATATAGTACACATTTTGCTTTATTGATTAAGGCATTTACTTTTGGATTTTCTTGGATAATAAAGTATGCCACCTACGCTGTGGTGCAAGAATTACGTATCTATGCGCAGCGAAAATTCATAACCTTTGTTTCAGGGTATGATGAAAAAGAGTATCTGACGGATACCAAATCATACGAAAAGTACATACCAACAACACACAAGATTTACCCAGGTTCAGCGCAACTAGCACCTAATCCTGCAAACCGTGACGAAAATTTCCACTATGAGAAAGAATTACAAGAAATTACACCTTCTCACTCTCCGTTATAAAGAAATATCACCACTCGCAAAATCTCTCTCTATCCGCGACCCCGCGCTTGGTCGCCTATCCCACTCTAATCAAACCGTAGGTTATTAGAGAATTATGAATATCACAAAAACCTTAGAGAAAGCCTTATATTAATAGGATAAATAAATGCTAGTAGATAAATTCATATTTAAATTAGAGATAAATGTGAATTTAATATAGAGATTAGATTTAAATCTAAACTAAAAAGATTAGGTTTAAATCCTAACCAATTCCTAACAAATCCAAATTTAAATCAAATTCAACAATCTCCACCTTAATTCAAATTCACCATAATCTCTCCACTTTCTCAACATCTTGAAACTCTATTCTCGCCGTCTTGTGTCCGAAGGCAACTCAACAATTTACTAAGCAAAACTTGAACTTAGACCGGAACCATCTCAGAAACGCATCTGCCGGATGCTCTAGGACACCAACCATCGTAAGTGGCATCACATTCTTCTCGGTCTCCAAAAAGAATACTCACCTTCTCTGGTTCTCCCAAACCCAACAATCTTCGCAAATCGACGACCTTCCTAACCGTCTCCACGACGGCTATCAATCATGCCTCTATTGTTGAAACCGTGATACCTGCATAAAGTGTCGATCTACCTGGCACTGCATTCGTACCCAATATATAACCCGTCATCGACCTCCATCGGCCCTTGTTACCGTACTCTATCATGACACACCTATCAATACTGTCTCCGCTGAATGACAAGTCGAACCCTTCATATCTCTCATGTATCTCAGGTTCCACTTCAGAGCCTGTCAATACTCTCCACTTGGAATAACCCAGTATCTGTTGACTGGTCCAACTGCCTGTGCAATATCCATACTCGCACATGGCACTATAGGAACGCAATCTCTGTTTGCATCCGACTCTGGTGATAATATCGCTAAAGCTTGAAGTGCGCTTCTAAGTGAGAAGACACGGGTCGAGTCTCCATCCGTACCAAGCTAGAACCTGCTCGATATATTGCTGCAACCGACGCAACTCTCCATCCATGACATTATCCATGCCTCGAATCAAACATGCGGACTCTTTGTCGAACTTTCAATTCTGTTGCTTTGGAGACTCGTCCCAAGCCCCTCTTGTGCGTCGGACTGTGCTCGATCTCTGCACCAATGGCTCTACTAGAGTTTCCACCTGAATCGAAATACCGACCACTTCATCTTTCATAACTTAGACTGGAACTTCAAACTCCACCTCGCTTGGCGGCATACCTGTTCTTCGTTCACCATCTGACCGCGTCTGTCTTCTTTGAAGTATCGCAGACTCAACGAATACCACTTGCCTGATTACTCCACTCTGGGTCCTAAAACACCACGACCTGTATCTTTTTGCTCTGTCTCCAAAACCGACAAGAGAACGTCTTTTGATTCTCGGCTCCTCGATGCATCAAATTCCACAAAGTCTGAGTAATTTCTAGCCCCTTCAGTCCATACTTGAGAATTTTCATACGTACCACCGTCGATGGTGACCGATCAATGAGGTACTCGACAGTAGATAGGGCTTCAGCCCAAAACTCTCTCGGAAAATCAGCCGTAGACCGTAAGTTCCGTTCTTCCCAACTGTCTGAACCATCCTCCCTGCAATTCCATCTGACTGAGAATCTCCTAACTTGGTGTACTGATGCACAATCTTCTCTGGCCTGTTCAATCTTGTGAACACCTGCGAAGCGAACCCTACGCCTAATCCGAACCAAATAACCTTTACGCGTTTCCCGGACTGTTTTAGATAAAATCGGTTAGTAAGAGATTTCTTCATGTAAACGGACTCTAAATTGTTCCACAATTTTGCCGCTGTCGTCTCTTGTGCCACTTCGCAAAGAATCATATCGGCCATTGAAACTTTGGATCGAACTGTGAGTTTTGTCTTCCATCTTTACACTTTCCGCTACCGTGGTCGTCACCGGATTCCTGTCTTTTGCAATGACAATTTTGTGCACACTTTATTGTTTCAGCAGCGGCTTCATCTTCAATCTCCATTGACCGAATTTATTGCGCCAATCGAATTTTTCGATATCGTAATTCGTATACGTCATCTCCCTAATTGACTCCAAAATACGAACTTGACGCTCTGATACCACCTATAAAAATTATGTATCTATGCGCAGCGGAAATTCTAGATTTTTGTTTTACGGTATGATGAAAAAGTGTATCCGACGGATACCAAATCATCCGAAAAGAACACACCGCGACGAGAACTTATACTATGAGAAAGAATTGTACGAAATTACACCGACTTCTCATCCCCAGTTACAAAGAAATAACCCTTCAGAAAACCTCTCTCTATCCGCGACCGTGTTTGGCCGCCTATCCCACTCTAATTAAACCGTAGGTTATTATAGAATTATGGATACCACAAAAACCTTAGAGAAAGTCTTATATTTATACGATAAATAAATGCTAGAAGATAACTCCATATTTAAACTAGAGATAAATATGAATTTAATCTAGAAATTAGATTTAAATCTAAACTAATTAGATTTAAATCTAAACTAAAAAGATTAGATTTAAATCCTAACTAATCCGAATTTAAATCAAATTCAATACATTATTTCCCTAATAGACAACAAACTCTTCATGTTTGGCCTACTTTTAAGTTAGAGAGGAATTCTGATGTGCATGAGTTTAAACTGTTTAGTGTGCTGCTTCTCACATTAGGAGCTTTTATTCTTAGGATTCAGAGTGTCTGCTATTATCGGTCCCTGTTGTTAGGAACTATTGGATCCAACGGGTAGGAAGTGAGTAAAACAAAAGAGCCCATGGACTGGTGTTTTCTTCTTCTTAATTTTGATGTGTGGTTAGGATCTGCTAAGAGCAGCGAAAATAGCAGAGGTTTCCTAGACATTTATTCCGTACCTCATCTGATCACCGAGCATCCAACAAGCCGCTGGTATTCCCTGTGTTATAAATCGTTGGATTTGATAGCGCACCTATTCGTTAACAAAATGTCAGTGCTTACATCTGAATGCTTATAATTTGTGACAAGTTGTCATTTCTGCATCCCATGTGAAGCATGTTTCAAGCCAGTAAATCTGAAACCTTATATTTCTGTTCTGATAAATTCTAATGCTATACTCCATTAACATAAACAAAAATGGTTGAATTTCAGCTCAAAAGAGAAGTTACAGATTGGTTAACTGCAGACCCTAATGGCTTCAGACACTGGAAGAGCCAAGGAGACTGCTTCAATTCTCCAACATTGAATTTGCTCTTCGTGTCACTTCGATAGCTACTAAAGTGTACATTATCAGCCGAAGACGAAGAAAAGCTCGCTGCGGAATCCGAAGAAAACGAGTTCTCGTTCTTTCTCCGCCTGCTGCTTCCTACGGCGAGCGTTAGCTCGAGTCCCCTTTCGTCTTCATCGTCGTTTCGGATGTTGAGATCAAGCTTTTGACGATCTGTTCGCTTGTCTTGTGAATACGAGTCGGTTTCGTTATTGCAATCGTTTTTGGATTTCCGGTGTTTCTTCAGCTCCGATTCCATGGTGTTCATCAATAGCTTCTGTACTCGGTAGAGCCGATGGAGTTCATGGACCTGAATCAATTCATGCAGATGGAAAAATGTTCAGGGTTTATTCACAATTTAGCACAAAAAGGGGGGCAAAAGAACTTTTTCTAAATTTGAAGAAAGTGTTTGTAAAGCTACCGTTTTGGTGAAATTTGATACTATAAGCTTCTTTGTTTATTGCTATTCGGAAGCTGCTGTTGTAATGTAATAGCAACAGCTGATATCACACCGAAACTGACTAAACTACCTTGAAGTGTTTTTATTACAGTAAACTCCCATGTACTTTGGAGCATTTTTGGTGTAATTTTGCAATTTCTTCCATATATGTATGTAATGTAATCAAAAATAAATAAATGAAGGAACTATGAACTAAAGAAAAACTTGTGTCCATGAAAGTGAGCACCTGTTGCTTGAAAGTCTCTTCTTGTTTCAGCATAGCCATCTTCATGTAATCTTTATCATACTGTCTCAAATAACCCCCCATGAAAATCCTTGAAATTTGCAGTATTGGTCTCTGAATTCTGTTTGCTAGAATATGAAGGATTCACAAAGATTTAAAACCTGCAAAGTTTCACAAATTCAACTGAAGTTGAAAAAACTAACTGGAAGAAACAAAAAGAAATCTCTTGTACCTCTTTAAACTGAGGGAGGAAGAGAGAGAACTTGGAACTGAAAGTTTAGAGAGAGAAGAGGGAAGGATCCTATAATGGTTTGGACTTGGGTTTTTTTTCCTCCCTGGACAAAAGAAGACTAGGCCTTTTATTCTCAAACTAGTGAGGAGTTAATATTCTCTTCACAGACTGCCACCAGGATATTATATTGGGCTCGAAGGGCATGCCCAACAAATCCCAGTCCCTTGGCCAATGAAATTGAAGGAAATGAGGCAAGAAAAAGATGCCTACAAATGAGTGAGAGAGAGAGAGAGAGAGAGGAGAGAGAGAGAGAGAGAGACAAAACAAATATAAGGAGAGCCACTTGTCAAAAAAAAGAAATTACATGTTTTAAAAGAATCATGAAACAGCTACTAGCTAGGTCAACCTGCCATTATAGTTCACATGTGCCAAGAAATTCTATGCTCATTACAACTTGGCTTACCACATCTTTTTTTGGGTGTCAATTGATCTAAATCTTGTACTTTTTTATAAAAAATATATATATATAGATTTACTAGTTGAATTACACTAAAATACCATAGCTTTTGGTATCCGGCGAAGTAGTCGTGTTTATATCAATTATCAAATCACCAGGCTTATAATATCGGTTGTCTTTTGTCTTAGCAGTCACCTGGGTTGTATTGTTATACAGAAAATATATACATCACGGTTGATCGCACCGGTTCTTTCCTACATATCGCATTGGCTATTCTTGACGCCCAAACAATATCAGAGTTAGAAAAGGATGGATTTTGTGTCAAAGTTTGCCGACCCAATACATGCATGCAAGAGTTGTGGCCTTTGACAGTAAATCTGGTTAACCATAGCAGCACTTGGTATTCAAGCTGTGTTTTCATTGTGTGAGAATTAAAAATATGACCATCTTCTCACAAAGGCTACTTATTCATGTAGTATAAACTTTTCCGGTTTATTGGAATTTTTCCCGCCTTGTGGCTTTATTTCAGTTGGTATTGTGTACCCATCAAAACAATTTATTGTTAATAGAGGCATTACTTAATCGATAAGCCCATATTTTCTCAAAACAAATTATAATTTTATATAAGGTATTTAAGTGAAGTCTAATCCTAACATGTACATAATAGAGATGTTGATAGATTGTTGGGGAGGTTGGATTCTTCAACATGATATCATCGTGTGGGCTCTATGAAGCATATTAAAACAAGGAGTTGAGAGAGTAATTTTATGTTGAGTTTATGACTTGTGAAGATTCCACCAATTTGTTTATTTACATACATACAAAGTCATGCATACACATTACACAAAATCTAAAAGAAAGAAACCACACCCCCTTTCATTAGCTGGATTTGTCTATAGAACTCACACCTTTAGATATTTCATATTTTATCATTACTTGGATGACAATGACTTGGCATCTGATGAGATGCATGCATCATGTGGCCACCCCCCATGGGGATAGAACATAGATGAGGACATGTGTTTGTGGAAGAGGACATATGATTGAGGACACATCAATAATGGTAAATTTCTTTCTTTTGTTCATTTGTAAATTGTTTGGGAATAAGAGTGGCTAATAATAGCCGGATGATTTTGTTTTTGTTTTTGTTTTTATTTTTATTTTTGTTTTTTCTTTAAATTGAAATTGAAATTCCCACATGCATTTCTTATATTTACATTATAATAGTTCAGATATTACCGGGTGTCGGATTTTCTTCGAAACAAGTTTTCCGACACTTAGATAAACTCAACTTTTATAAAGAAAATGGGTTTTGAGTCAAGCCGGTTGTAGTTGGGGAATTTTATTGTCAAAGTGTCGTTTATCTCTATTTATTATAATGCTAATAGGAGAGGGTTTCAAAATTGAGAACTCAATTTCTATGAGAGGCTCATAATGCGCAATAAAACTTTCTCCTTTTTTCTAATAAAAGAAGTAAAATAAAAAAATTGCTAGCTAATCTCTTTCTCTCCCTCTCTCTCTCTCTCTCTGCACTAACTACCCTCTCTCTCTCTAAAAATCCATTGAAAATTCAGTTTATATAGCTAGTCACGTCAAACGCTGGATTACACATTAGATGCCAGAAGCTTTAACTACCTTAGCAAGCAAAATGAATAAAACAAGAAATATCACATGGGTTCTTTTCTGCATTATTGGCACAATAATACAAAAACACACACACACTCTCTCTCTCTCTCTCTTCATTGGAGCAAAGCAAAGGAATTCAAGGCTTTGGTCCTTGTCCTTGCTGTACTGGCAAAAGGCCAATTCTAAGGATTGATGCTTGTTTAGATTAAAAATTAGTTTTTTTTTTCCTTGTATCCAACCCCAGATCTTTTCTATTTTCTAAATAAAAACCTTCAAATCTTGTTATTTCTAAATAAGACCGCCATTTGGATGAACGGTAGTGCCGGAAGTGTTAGGGGTAATCTCGAGCACAATACACTAAAATCTCAGGATACAAGCCCAAACACTAAACTAAATAAACCCTAACTAGGAGTTTTAGCTACTAGGTTGGAATGCAACCTTTATAGACGGTCCTTCGGATTTTGAAAGGTCAACTCCTCAAACTTCTTGGATTGATAGAACAAGCTTTTGAAGTCGATCTTCCGCGTCTAAGACGATCCACCTGAGGATGTCGATTCTAGCGATAGTTTCGTCCTAAACAACTAAAAATCAAGTCTTGCTAGGACAAGATACTTAAAGTGGTGTAGTTTATGGAACTAAATGCTCTTTTTTAATCCTCACAACTCAAGTAAAGAAAATGAGGAAGAATAAGAAGAGGTAGCAACTAGAGAAATTTCCTTACTTGGTGAAAATATCAACCATCTCAAACAAATCTCTCTCTCTCCATGCTTATCTCTACATCCCACAAACAAAGGAGTGGGTGGACTAGTGACGGACTAGTGACTCACTAGGGTGAGTCACAAGCCCACACCCTTCTTTATTAAATGAGAAGAGATAAGAAAGAGAGTGTACCCTGTAACCTCACTAGTATACATACATACACTTATGAATAAATACAAATGCAAATATATAAACAAGTATACTCATACCCGTATAAATACATATACCGTATTTCTACCAAAATACAAATACCGTATTTGTACCTGTAACAACCTAGTTCATTGATACTAATTCCAGTTCTCGTATTTCCTTAATTGTGGTATTTTCCTGATTTATCGTATTTTGGGTGCGAATAGTATTTTACATTTTACATTGCATTCGACCTGACCCGCTTGCTTGAATTTATTTGATTCATATTTATGATTTATCCTGACCTGTTATATGGATTCGTGCATTTTCATTTTTACTACATACGGGCATTTTATCTGGCATCTGCATTTTTTAATATAACATTTAAATTCAAGTAAAATATTTTAAAAATATTTAGCATGGCCTGCATGATACCCCTAACCCCGTGATAGCATCCGTGCATCTTGTTCTCGTCCCGTTCAGTGAAACGGACTTATTTGGATGGCTACACGCACGTGCGTGCATCCGTTCTTGGGGGTATGCATTTTTCGTTATCCGGACATTCATTTTTTTTATTTTGGTCGACATGTATATTTTTCGTATTTTAAAACTGAATTTCAGACCCAACCCGGGCATGTTTTAGACTATGTTTGTATTTACCAGAATATCAAATTTTATTTATATAATATTAATTTTATAAATTGATACAAATTAAAATTTAATTAACTAATAAAAGATTTTTTTAAATTTAAATCTAAACTAATTTTCTAACAAACTAACAACCCCTTTCTCTCTCTCTCCTCTGCATATATATATTTATATATATTTTATTTATTTAATTTTTTCTTTTTTTATTTAATACACAGCCTTTTCTTCTTACTTCTTCTTCTTCTTTCTTCTTTCTTTTTCTTGATCTTGTTTCTTGATTCCGGTGATCACCGCCGGAGCCGTGTTCGTCGCTGACGATCTGAGTGATCCAGTGAACGTACCTGACTTGCGTGATCACTCTCGTGCGTTGTTTGGAACCGTTCCGTGTACCGTGCGCGCGTCGCGACATTTCGCCGACGAAAGACGTTCCGTACACATCCGTTCTTGTTCCGTCTAGGCAAATTAATCTTGCTACATGCTATATAACTCATTATATACCTATTTAAATAAATATCACACTTGTATTTTAAATCAAGCATCGCATGTTTCATATTACAGCCATCCGACGTTCCGTTTACATTTGTATAGTGCATTTCAGATTTAGGACATGCAAACCAATCTTAATTACATGCTACATTACTTTAGACGCATCTATTTTAACAAATGGAATACCTGTATTTAAAATCATGCACCCCATGTTTATTTTTATAACTTTTCGATGTTCCGTTTGCATCCATTCATATCATTTCAGATCTGGGTCATGAAAACTTATCTTGTTAGATACTATACTATCATATAATGCATCAAATTGAATAGTTATATTTCATATTGCTTAGTTATATGTTCCGCACTTGTTAGTTTATCATTTTACGATTATGTGATACCCGTTTGCATCCATATCATTTAAAATATATATCGTCGTAATATTTCTTCTTATTATTTTTAATTAGTTTATAATCTGCATTTTATAATGTTATACATTTGAAAATATTATAGTTTACACATGAAACGTCGTTGAAAAGCGGATACGACAAATCTGAAATGTACTGTACGCCTTACCTTATAAAATTCATTATAAATCATAAAAAAATCATTAGTATACGTTCTTTAGTTCTTTACGAAGCTAAATCAGAATACTATAACTCTATAAAATATTTACTTGCAAAATAAATTGTTTAAATAACGTAAAATGCAAATGAAAATGTCTCTAAACTGCTGTCCAGGGAAATTCCAGCAGCAAACTTTCAATTTCGAATATTCGTAGCTTTTTGTAGGGACAACCTCAGATAATTCAACTTATAAAAATGAAAATCTTATTCAATTATCTTTATTTTGGTATAAGACACGTCCCTTTTGGAGAACGTTTGTTATTTTTAAGCTATTTTACAAATTAGGGTGACGCTGAATTTCTGAACGGAACTTTCTTGTGCATGGTTAATCAATACCACTTTTATAGTTATTAATCGGTTTGAATATGTTATCCATGTTAATATTATTATATCAATATCTATTTAATAAATAATAGTCCTTGTGTTTTAATATTTAGCAAATTTTACCGATTTACAGTTTTATAGTATCTGTCTGTATCCGTAAGGTTTATTACATATCTAGTTGCACGCCGAGACCATATTATTTCATGTTACTGTTGTATTAGTGCATCATGCTTGATAATTGCGCATCCTACATAGTCATAATGTAACTCCTGACAAAATATTTGTGCATCATGCTTTACCGTGCATCCGTACTTGCTACAGTTTTAGTATGAGCATCTATTTGACACATGTGCACTACCTGTCATGACCTGATATACCACTGCTTGACTTGATACCTAATACACCACTACTTGACATGACTTGATACATGTACACTATCTGACAAGACCTGATATATCACTACTTGACATGTTACCTGATCCTGTTTCTAATGCCGACAATCCTGACATGTTGTCTCGATGGACATATCCTGTTGTCTGTATAGACAAACCTGTTCCTGCTTGATCCTGTGTTGGCATTAGTCTCAGATTTATAAATACCTGATTTACACACATAATTTGGGGGTATGGGGAAATCAAGAATGTAGCTGAACATAACTCAAAGGGCTATTATATCATTTTACCGTGGTCCCGTGGGGAATGAATGGGATATAGACTCACAGTCTATTACATCATTTTACCGTGGTCCCGTAGGGAATGAACAGGGTATAGACCGATGGGTTACGACAATGTTCAAAATAGCGATAGCGTGTTGCGTAGCGTTCTATTACTAAATAGCGAAAACGCAAAAAGCGTTGCGCATAGCGTAAGCTACATGAATTATTAATTATTACTATAATCATCTCATTTACAATAAATTATATTATTATAAAGATATAAAATTAGCTAGGGAACATAGAAAAATAAGTAATATAACAATATTTTTTACAGTAGTAGTTTCTCTGCTACTCGAAATTCCCAAAAAAAATTATTTTCAAAATTTTCAATACTTGAGTTCATATATATGATTCATACTAGATTAAACCTATCGAAAATCAATTAAATAATCTCTGTTTGAGAATCATGTCTACTAAATATGATTTCAAATTAAGAGGTTAGAACTTTAATGAAACTGTGTTCGTATAGTTTAGGATTAGATACTGAAATTTTAAGAAGTTCAATAGAAAATTTTATATGAAAATAGCGTATGCATAGCGTAGCGTATACTATTTGTTAAAAAACGTAAGCTATTTGAAGAAAAAACGTAAGCTACTTTGTATTTGAGTTTTTTTCCAAAGTTACGTAGCGAATATACTAAAGTATGCTACGTAGCGCAAAATAGCGAGCTACGTAGCGAGTTATTTTAAACATTGGGTTACGATGAATATTACATTAATTGATTTCGAATAATTTTAGAGTAGATCACCCTATAGCACAGTTTAGACTACTCACTGCACTTCACCTGTTTATATCCTGTTCACTGATTTATATTCATATTACTGTTACTTGTTATTGATGACTTGTTACTGTTCATACTCATGCCTGCATGACTTGTTACCCCCTGATTATATTATTGTTGATATTATGACGCACTGACGTCTGGGTTTTGCATGGCCCAGATCCTCTACCTTTGTCGCAGGCTGATCAAGAGTATTTCCGCCGTCAGGCCAAGCAGTGAGGATCCTGTTAGTATCCAGTTAGTTATTTCCTTACTTTCTAGATATTATTGTTATTTGGATTTATTGCTTCCGCATATTATTTCTTGACTCGCTTATTCTGGCTCATGGACATGTACTAGATAGTTTATTTACTTTCCTGTTCTTGATATCTCTACAGCCGTAATGTGACTGTGGAGGGATTTTTCCTATCCACAGGTAGCATGGTTGGCTCTATCACGTGCCTATCTTAGCGCACTCTGGGAAGCGGGGCGTGACAGTACCGAAAGTACAAAATACGCGTATTCATACTTAGAAAGAAATACATGTATTTGTATCAAAGCACAGATACCCATATTCGTATAAATACCGTATTCGTGTTAAAATACAAATACCCAAAAGAGAGCAATATAATACTAGTATCAAAACTGGCTGTCTTTCAAACCTGCTAGTACTACTAAACCGTCCGATTAAAACACGTGTATAAGTACACGTGTTCAATCAAACACCCGTGCATAAAACCATACGCAAACTACACCGTTTCGTCTGAACCGGGAAACCCTCTGTGTGGGACTCTAAAGACTCGACAATACGCTGGCGGTGGGTTTAATTATAAGCATGTCAGTGGCACTAGTTGTCCGTAACGGTTATCTTGGTATCTGTCGAAGTGAAGATCGACATGACAACTCGTCCAAAAGCCCTATTGAGCCTATAGGTGACATTCTCTGAACATACCGGTCTGTTCGTTTAAGAGTATCGTATATTGGGCCTAGGGGTGGTGAATGTCAGACCCGTAATAGCGCAATAGGTCATGTCGGTGTGGAGCCCAATACACCCCGAGTAACTACTGGTGTACTTATCAGTAAATCTCACTTGCCCTGCCCAGGAACTTTGTGTATTGGCCAACCGTATATAGCGCGATATCATTTCTCAATACCGGGAGAGACGAATCCCTTCTAACCTTACTGCCTCCAAGTGCATCGGGACTGCACCCAACTACTATCTGTTTGCACGACTCATTTGAGCCGTGATAAGATAGTAATCTAAGTACAGTGGGAACACACTTATAACGACTCTGTTTTTAATGTACAGAAATTTGTTTTAAATCAAAGTACTAAATAGAGTATTTGCAACCCTGAGAATGTTATAAGTATTTAATTGTTTAAGAACAGCAAGTAGCAACTTGTAGCTCACTGGTAAAGCCTTGCACTGCTGTGACGTAGCCCCTGTGTTCGAATCCCTCAGCCACATATTATTTTTAATGATTTTTCTTTTAAACTTTTTGGAAGCCCAAAAGTTTATAGTGTTGTACACGTAAAAATGAAAAGTCTCAAAAATCAAAGATGTAGAAATTATTATATGAACAAGCCCCGACACGTGGCACCAATTCAAGCCCCACCCCCCTCCAATCGACCGGCGAGAGAGGCTTTTGGGCCGGCACCACCGGGCCCCTCCGTGGGGAATGCTCCCAAATTTTCCCACAACACCCCTTGGCCTCCTCCCACTACTCCTCTGCTGTTTGATTTCTCTGTAAATTTACAGAGAGATTAAATTCACCTCTTTAATTTATTTTAATGCATTTTTATTTCCTTAAATTCTAATTCTATCCTATAAATACCATCCCACACCCTATCTCTTTCTATTCTGAAATCTATTATCAAAACTTTCAAATTTTTCTAAGTTAATTTAGTTGTACAAGTGGAGTTAGCCCAAGGTCATCTTCCGGCGACGACTCGGAACAAATCCGGTGATACCGTGACTCCACGAAGCTCTCAAACTCTTTCTATACCTCCCTTCTCTCATCTAATATAGTAACTCCCCGCTCCTCTTCTCTCTTATTGACTTAAAAAATTTCTCTTCTCAAAACATATCAGAAGCAGAGTTATTCCGATTTCCGATTCTAATTTTGTTTAAAACACAACTTTTCTTAATAATCAAACATCCATATTGTTACATCTTATTTAGTAATTTTAAAACAAACATTTAGAACAAGTTTCAATTCAAAATACAATGTTATACAACTTTTATTTCAATTTTACGGTTAAATACCACAAAGTTTACTTACGGTATCATTTCATCATATTTGCTCATATTAACTTTAGAAAACTCACGAGGTAATGACCTACCTCATCACAACACTCATCATGACATAGCACGATAGCTTTTGGAATAATATTTTGTGGGATAAATACAATTTTACAATAAAATACCTTAAACTAATAAAACCGTATTCTTTAAAATTGTTTTAATTAAATTCCTTACAATTAAGACTCTACAACCCATTTTGAGGAACCTGATTTGGATGGTGCGGGTTATCGCACATCCTCGGAACTAGTAAAGCGAGATGTAGACCTCCTCACGGAACATCCGATCTCGATGGAATTTTTAATACAATTTTTAATAAAAACGTGAATTTCTATTTAATAAATAAAATTTATTTTTAATAATTATATATATAATATTATCAAACTATCTATTTTAAATATATAATAAATTTCATGTTTCGAAAATAAAAGAAAAGAATCACAGGTTTCAAGAAAATACCATTATCAATCCATACAATTCCAATTTACATAAAAATACCATATATTATTAAAGCTAGGTATTTATTCACTAGAATACCTCACTTTTAAAATCTACATCTATGAAAATCCTAAATACGATAAATAAATGCTTGAGATTTATTTTGAAAGTTTATCAAAACAATTTTTCATAAACCCCCTCAAGTTTATTAATTTACAATAAGGACCCTATAAATATAGGTTTAAGCGGGACCAATCCTCTTGAGCCTCAGGGAGCCGAAGAAAGTGGGTGCTTGCCTATTTAAGGTAGGAAACTAAACCGGGGTTATCAATACAGTAATTTGCTTGGAAAAAGTCATAAATCATGCCGTCCATGTGCAGCAGTTACCGATAACTCCAAAACCTAATTCAGGAATCAAATTCTGTTAAGTGTCTGACTCAGACAGAGTCTCAGTCTAATCTGAATACAATTCCAATCTACATACAATTCAAATATAACTCCAATACATTATGAATCTATATATACTGGAACTTGAACATGAATACCAGAATACTATCAAATATCAACATGACTCGATTGGACCGAACCATAGATATATATTGACTTAATTATATGACTATCCGTTTACATCCGATTCGTTTACATGAACAACTGATATCATAGTTTCGGCAAGTCTTATACAACAAATCCTTACAAACAATACAATATTGATTTACGGGGTTTTTAAAGGGGTAGACTGGTACAGAATGTGTTAAAAGTGGCACAATGGTGATCACTTTAATACAGAACATCCATTGCCATTGTACCGTGGGTTTTTACAGGGCCTTGTACTCCATATACCATAGTCCACGGGGTAAGTTGAACTCCTTTCATATACACTGACACATTCTTTACCAAGCTACAAATAACTACGTTAACATAACAAACAGACATATACCTGTTATATTCTCTTATCTGCCAATTCTATTTCTTTGGGACTTACTGAGCGATTGTTCGCTGACGACATTCCTTTTCTATTCTTTCTTTGGAATGTTGTCAGGAGGACCCGACTCTCTGGAGATCGAGTTCAGCCAGGAAGACTTGGAGCAGTTTATTGAGGACCCCGAGCTCTAGTTACTTGTATATACTTTACTTTCAGTTCATGCTATTGTTTAGGCATTACTTTCCACATTTTACTTATTTTTCAGTTGTATTGTAAAGAATGTTTAATAAATAAAAAGTTGATGTTCATTTACATCTCATGTCTTTCTTGTGTACATTTATATTATATTGCTTATTTACGCTTAACGTGTTTATTTCTGAGTAAATATGTCGCGTGCTTCATCGTGTCTCCTTATCGGTACACCGGGAAACGTGGCATGACAGGTTTTGTTGGCGGTCCATGCAGGTCAGTTCTGCATGAAGTCATACCATGCAGGGTCAGTTCTGCATGGAAACCTAAGCAATATATCACAAGAATTAGCAACTAAAACATTCTTTACATTTCCTATTCCTTGAATCTATCCTAATCCTATCTTTTTTCTTTCAAGGTTATAGATTCCCCGAACAATATGAGCACGTACGCCAATGGCAACACCACACCACCTCCTCTACCACCTACACCTACCGTAGAAGCTCCTATCAACGAGCAGACGGTATTGCTTAAGGCAATTAAGAGCCTCTTGGAGGGACAGCAGCAGCAGACTGCTATACTTCTACACAGCCCAGAAGCTGAGACATCTGGAGTGAAGCAATTCCGGGTACTGCATCCAAAGCAATACTCTGGGAAAGAGAGCCCCTTGGAAGTCGAAGAATGGGCTTAGTCGATCGAAGACGATCTGGCAGCAGCACAAGTGCCAGACAATGCTTGGGTAAGGGTTCCGAACCTGCAACTTACCGATAACGCTCGAGTATGATGGAAGGCGGAAGAAAGTCGTCTTGCCCAGCCGATCGAATGGAGGATTTTTCGCGAGATGTTCGATGTAAAATATTTTCCCGAGACTGCCCGCTTTGATATGGATCAGCAATTCATCCACTTGCAACAAGGTTCGATGTGGACCAAATCTGTGAATGAGTATGATGCTGAGTTCACTATGTTGAGCAGGTAAGAAATGTCTCAAATATTCTATTTTATAATATCACATACTACACAGCTAACACGAGACTGTAATAGGTTCGCGGCACATCTCATACCGACTGCAGAGATCAAGGCCAGACGATTTCAGCAAGGGTTAGACCAGAAGATCCAAGTTGCTTTAGCTACATGGGATTTCCCAACCCATGACCTAGCTTTGAAGGCTGCCTGAAAATATGAGGCAGTGGTGAAGAAGAAGGGCATACCTCAATCTGCCTGGATGAAGCGCCCTGCTACTCAGATAGCAGGAGGAGCCTATTCTAGGCCACCGTTTGTACCCAGGAGACCGGGAGTACCATTCAACCGGCCCAGTCCAGATTTCTGCTTTTATTGCAAAAGGAATGGACACCTAGCGAAGGATTGTAGGCGTGCTAATCACCTTTACTTAGTTTGTGGCTCATCCACACACTATATTGGATCTTTTCTTCATAGACTTAATCCAAACCTTGCACCCAGATCAGCTATCACCTATCCATAGCGGTCAGCTATCCAGGCACCTACTCCTCATCTTGCTCTCCCAGCTCCACCTCCTCATGGACCTACTGCACCTCCTCCTCGTCAGTTCCATCAAGCACAAAGGAACCTACCTCAAGGACAGAGGAACGGACATAGGAATGCTCCTCCAGCAAGGAGGAATGTACTAAGGCGACAGGCTTTCACAATGACTGTGGAAGAAGCTGAAGCCACTGGCCAAGTCATCACTGGTAACTCTTTTCTTTCAAGCTTTCTTTCAATCCTTATACATATCAAATATCTTTTCTTATACCTAAAACATTTTCCACATAATTTAGGTACAATCTTAGTAGCCTCACTACCAGCACTAGCACTCTTCAATGCTGGAGTATCTCATTGCTTTATGTCGCAACGGTTCGTCCGAACTCATACGATTCCAGTTAAACCGCTCGTATCCAGCTGGATGTCAGTTCAGGGAACGGCCTTTTAAAGGCAACAATGGGATACGGCCTGTGTCCAGTGGTCGTCCGCAGCGGAGAATTTTATGCTGACTTCAAGGTGCTGGACATACCGAACTTCGATATAGTTTTGGGTATGGATTGGCTAGGAACTTTCTATGCTACCATCGACAGTCGTCAAAGGAGGGTAGTGTTTGAGATTCCAGACCATTCGGTCTTTTATTTCAAAAGTGGAGTCCGTACTCTGGAACCTACCTACAAGGCTATGCCAAGGAAGGCAGTGATTGTAACAATACAAGCTAAAGAAGACAAGGTAGAGGTTGTTCGAGAGTTCGAAGACGTATTTCCTAAAGACATCTCAGGTTTGCCTCCTGATTGAGCTCTTGAATTTGGTATTGAATTAGTATCTGGTGCACAACCGGTGATCAAAGCACCATATCACATAAGTCCAAAAGGTTTGAAGGAGATCCATACTCAGCTGGATGAACTTCTGCAGAAAAGATGGATTCATCCCAGTACTTCTAGTTGGGGATCTCAAGTTTTGCATGTGAAGAAGAAGGAAGTTTCATACAGAACGTGCATTGATTATAGAGGTTTGAACGAAGTCACGATAAAGAACAAGTATCCACCACTGCACATCGACGATCTGTTCGATCAGCTAAGTGGGTCTTGAGTTTTCTCAAAATTAGATTTTCGTTCGGGTTATCATCAGGTGAAGGTCAAAGAGTCTGATATTCCAAAGACGACATTCAGGACTCGCTATGGTCATTATGAGTTTCTCGTGATGCCATTTGGAGTGACCAATGCACCATCCATATTCATGAACCTGATGAATCAAGTTTTCCGATAGTACCTAGACAGGTTCGTTGTCATATTCATCGACGACATCCTGGTTTATTAGAAGAATCGGAAAGAGCACGCTGAATATTTGAGGGTTGTCCTGGAAACTTTACGACAGCATCAACTCTATGCCAAGTACAGCATGCGCGAGTTTTGGTTAGAACAAGTCGGATTTCTCGGGCATATAGTTTCAGGCGAAGGAATCTCTATGGATCCAGCTAAACTATCAGCAGTAAGCGAATGGCCGACACCAAAGACAATGAATGACATTCGAAGTTTCTTGGGATTAGCAGGATATTATTGAAGATTTATTGAAGGCTTTTCGAAGATTGCAACATCCCTGACCAAACTCACATATAAAGATGAAGAATTCGTGTGGTCAGAAGCATGCGAACAAGCTTTCGTAGAACTCAAGTCAAGATTGACATCAGCACCTATTGTCGTCATATCGGACCAATCTGGAGGTTTCATAGTGCATTGCGATGCATCTGGTAAGAGATTAGGATGTGTTCTACATCAGCACAGTAAAGTTGTAGCTTATGCATCAAGGCAGCTGAAGGTTCATGAGCGCAACTATCCGACGCATGACTTAGAGTTGACAGCTGTTATATTTGCACTAAAGATTTGGCGTCATTAACTTCTTGGAGAACGGGTAGATATATACACAGACCACAAAAGTCTGAAGTATGTATTTACTCAGAAAGAACTGAATATGCGGTAGAGAAGATGGTTAGAACTTATGGCGGATTTCGACATCAACCTACAATATCATCCAGAGAAGATGAATGTAGTTCCTGATGCACTTAGTCGCCAACCACTATCAATGAATTTCACCACACAGTGGAAGTTTCAGCAAGATTTTCACAAGATGGAGATTGAAGTGGTTATGTCAGGTAATACTTCAAAGTTGATGAACTAACAAGTTCAGTCTACTATTGTCAATCAGATCAAAACAGCTCAAGCAAGTGATGCCAAGTTGCAAAAGATCAGAGACCAAGTAGAAAGTGGACTTAGAACAGACTTCATCATCCACGAAGACGGATTTTTGAGATAGGAAGCAGATTGTGCGTACCACAAGACCCTGTTCGGGAAGAGTTGATGAAAGAAGCATACAGCTCTTCATATTTAGTACACCCTGGTGGTACAAAAATATACAAAGATCTACGTCAACATTACTGGTGGAATGGAATGAAGCGTGAAGTAGTCAGAAGAATAGCCAAATGCTTGGTGTGTCAGCAAGAAAAAGCTGAACATCACAGGACTGCTGGTTTACTTCAACCGTTACCTATTCCAGAATGGAAGTGGCAACACATCACCATGGACTTCGTAACTGCACTTCCTCGCAGCACGAAAGGTAACGATGTAGTATGGGTTATTGTGGATCGACTCACAAAGTCGGCTCACTTCATTCCATTACGAGTTGGCCAATCTACTGAGACACTAGCAAAGAAGTACATGGAAGTAAGTTTGAATCTAAGATTTAACTCATCATAGTGTACTATTTCTAATACCCATGAACTCATGTAGGAGATCGTGAGATTACATAGAGTACCGGTTTGCATTGTCTCCGATCGTGACACCAGATTCCGATCGAAATTTTGGTAGAGTCTGCAAGCTAACTTGGGAACGAGTCTAAACTTTAGCACAGCTTATCATTCATAAACAGATGGACAGTCTGAGCGAACGATTCAGATCCTTAAAGATATGCTAAGATCTTGTATGCTAGACTTCGGAGGATCGTGGGAAGATCACCTACATCTTGTGGATTTTTCATACAACAACAGCTACCAAGCGAATGGAATGGCACCCTTTGCAGCTCTCTATGGAAGGAAGTGTCGTTCACTATTAAGTTGGGATGACATTGAAGATATGGATCTCCTTGGACCTGAGATGATAGTGGCGACTGTAGATGTAGTTCGCATGTAACGACTCTGTTTTAATGTACAGAAAATTTGTTTAAAAGTTAATGTACAAATGGAGTATTTGTAATCCTGTGTATGTTATAAGTATTTAATCAAAACACTTGTAGCTTATTGGTAAAGCCTTGCACTGCTGTGACATAATCCCTGTGTTCGAATCCCCTCAGCCATATATTATTTTTGTTGATTTTTCTTTTAAACTTTTAGAAGCCCAAAAGTTTGCATGTGCACTGCACGTAAAATGAAAAATCACACTAAAAACAAACATGTGGAAAATGATATATAAATGGTCTAGGACACGTGGCATTCATCCAGACCCTAACCCATAACAATGGACCGGCGAGATTTGGTGAAGGGGCCGGCATCACCGGTTTTATCCGTAGGGGATGCTCCTAAATTTTAACCCTAGCACCCCTTGGCCTACCCCACTACCCCCATGCTGTTTGATTTCTCTGCATTTATCCAGAGAATGATAAATCCCCTCTTTAATCCATTTTAATGCATATTTTTAATTCATTCTTTATTATCCTAAACCCTAATTTCTCTTATAAATACCACACTATACCATAGCCACCTCATTCAGAATTCCATTGCCAAAACTCTCTAAAATTTCTAAGTCCAAGTACATGTACAAGTGGAGTTAGCTCAAGGCAAAGTTCCGTCGACGTTTCGGGACAAATCCGGCGTCGAAACGACTCCACGATACTTTTGGAAGTTCCTTCTACCTCTTCCCTCTTTCTTTGCATCCAGCAAGTCCCCTCTCCCCTCCTCTCCTGCTATTAAAAAGACTTCTCTTTTCAAAACTCGTCGGAAGCGGAGTTAATCCGACTTCCGATTCTAATTTCTTTAAAAACTCAATTTTTCTTAACCACATAATAACAATCTTTTTATTTCTTGTATAATAAACATAAAAAAACATCTACCACAAGTTGCAATTCAAAATATAATGTTAAACAACTTTTAGTTAACTTTTACGGTAAAATACCATCTAATTTACATACGACATTACTTTATCGTTTTACTCATATTATGTTTAGAAAACTCATGAGGTAATGACCTATCTCATCACAACACTCATCTTGACATAGCACGATGGCTTTTGTAACAACTTTTGAAGGACAAAATACAATATTTAAATTAAAATACCTTAAACTATCAAAACCCGTATTCTTTAAATTGTTTTAATTAATTCCTTGCAAATACGTCTCTACAACCCATTTTGAGGAACCCCTATCGGAATGGTGCGGCTTATTGCACATTCTCGGGCCTAGTAGAGCGAGATACAGACCTCCTCACGGAGCATCCGATCTCGATGGAATTTTTAATGCAGTTTTTAAGAAAAATGAGATTTCTACTTAATAAATAAAATTTATTTTTACTATATATATATATATATGAATATTATCAAAATACCTACTTTAAATATATTATATATATTCCATATTTTTTCTAAATCAAAGGAATCACAAATTTTATGAAATTACAATTAAAAATCAATACAATTCCAATATTACATTAAAATACCATATACAATATAATATAGGTTCTATTCACTAGAAAACATTATATTTTAAAAATTACAACTATGAAAACCCTAAAGACAATAATTAAATACTTAAGGTGTATTTTGAAAATATATCAAAACTATTTTTCATAAAACTCCCTCAAATTATATTAATTTACAATAAAGATCCTAGTAAATATATGTTAAAGTAGGACCAGTTCTCTTGAGCCTCGGGGAGCCGGAGAGTATGGGTGCTTGCCTATCTAAGGTAGACAACATAAAAACGGTGTTATTAATACGATAATTGTCTTGGAAAAAGACACAAATCCTGCTGTCCATGTGCAGCAGTTACCGATAACACCAAAACTAATTCAGGACTTCAATTCTGTCTAAAAGGTCTGACTCAGTCTAATATGAAATCAATCTATCCTTGAATATGATTCAAGATAACTTCAATACAACATGAATCCATTTATACCAGATACAATCTATATCAACTTGACTCGACCGAACCGAACCATGAATATACTCTGATTACATGACTATCCATTTATATCCATTCGGTTACATGATATCATGGTTTCGGTAAGTTTAATACAACCAATCAATACAAACAATACAAAATACATTACGGGGTTTTAAAGGGGTAGACTGGTACGGAATATGTTAGAAGTGGCACGACGGTCACTTTAATATACCTAACCTGAATATCCATTGCTATTGTACCGTGGCTTAACGGTTCCTTGTGCTCTGTATACCTTAGTCGACGGAATAGTTGGACTCCTCCCGTATACACTGGCATATTCTGTACCAAGCTACAAACAACCGCGTTAACATTATAATCAAACATTACTAGTTATACTCTCTTATCTGTATATTCTATTTCTACCTTTTCTTTGGGACTTACTGAGCGATTGTTCGCTGACGACATTCAATCTCTCTTCTTTCTTTGGAATGTTGTCAAGTGGATCCGACCCTGTTTCCCCCCAATAAGAGAGCAAGGCTCTGTTCAAAATTTGAACTAAGGCAGCACCTCACGTGCAAAGCATGAGAGCGCCAGCGCCCAGAGTTAAAAATTCTGAGGCAGCGCCAAGAGTTGAAAACTCCGAGGCAGCGCCTCAGGTGCAAAGCACGAGAGCGCCAGCGCCAGAACTAAAAGTTCTCCACCCTTGGATCTTTGATCCAACTAAGATGATAAATCATTAAATTACAGAATTAAATTTTGTTGAGAAAATATTCCTTGAATCTTGCTAAAACAAGAAAGGTTAATTTCTGTAAAACAGAGCACCGTTGGATTAAAGATCCAATGGTGATTAAAGATCACCAAGATACAGAATAAGCTCTGTATGGAAAAATATTTTCCCAATCTTGTTGAGAACAAGAAAAATATCTTCTGTAAAGCAGAAGACCTAGGATCAAAGATCCAACGGTGGATAAAATCCCCAAATCAATTAGAGATCTCTCAATGAGAGATTTCCTTAACTAAATCAACAAATCAGCCTCCACTATATAAAAGACCAAAGACTTCAAGTCTTATATAGAAGAAGCCCCCCATAAATTTCAAACTTCAAGACGAGAACGATTTCTCCTCAAGGTAAATAAAAATAAGAGAGATCATAACATCTCCTTCATATCTAAGAGTTTAACTCTCACATCAGAAGAACTTAGTTCTTTTTCCAGATCTCAGATCTATAAGACAAAGTCTTTCACAAGTGAGAATCTAATTCTCAGAGAATTGAATTGAGCAGAGCAGAAAACTCAGTGCTTAGCACTCATAGTCTGGCGCTCAGCGCCGAGCGCTCCACGTGCTCCTCACATGGGCGCTATTTAATAAGAAGTGCCTAGCACTCAAAGTCTGGCGCTCAGCGCCGAGCGCTCCACGTGCTCCTCATATGGACGCTATTTAATAAGAAGCGCTTAGCACTCAAAATATGGCGCTCGGCGCCGAGCACTCCATGTGCCCCTCACGTGGGCGCTATTTAATAAAAAGGTGCTTAGCACTCAGTGTTTGGCGCTCAGCGTCGAGCGCTTCATGTGCTCTGCACGTGTGCGCCATAAATTGTTTAACACTCCATATAAAAGAATATAAATAAAACAAAAAGAAAAAGGGTGTCAGAACCTAAATCAATGCTCAGCAATGCTGATACAGAGAGGGGATCAAACCCAAATAAGTAATCAAGTGGGCTGAGTCCAAGTTTTGCCAAACCCTAAATTGACAGAGCCCATATGTCTTCTTCTAAATTGTCCTCAGTCCCAAACAAGACTACCAAGTCCCTGATGAACATTCATTGGTTCAAGGATATATCTCTTCACACCTCTAATACATGTCGTTGTAATTCTTCAACATCTTCATAGAGGTGGCGGGTCCCGAAAACCAATAACTATGGACTGCAACATCCTTAAACTAATAAAGGACCGCAATGTCCTTAAACTCGCTTTGGACCGCAATATCCTTAAACTAATAACGGACCGCAATGTCCTTAAACTAGCTATGGACCGCAACGTCCTTAAACTAAACCCTCACCCCAAAAAATGGTGATCTATGGACCGTAATGTCCCTAAACTAAAACGATAGAGCCCAAGCGCCCTTTTTGTTGGATCAAAAATGATCCTGAACCCCCGATGAGTAGATCTTAATCCAATATCGGATTAACGTATCCTTAACAAACATTTAAGTCGATTTTAATCTTAAACAAGGTTAACGATCCTTAAATCAAACAAACCCAAATTTAAGAGAATATGGATTTGGACTAATCCACACGCTACGGGCGATAACACGAGTTAGTCTCCGTATACAATCCACGGGCAACCAAAAATAAAATAAACACACGCAATATGAAGTGAACTTCTGGAGCAGGAGAAAGTGGTTATCGTGATGCGATAACGTAATTAACTGCAGGGGCTTGCACCTGCAGAGAAGAGCGTCCCCACAATTAAAAACCCTTCACAACGAGGGGGAATCTGACGAAGTCTGCTACAACGTCCGCATCCGTCCAAACCTTCGATACACTGTGCCATAAATCAACTTGGCATCTTCGGAGAGGTGGACGGATAAACCCAAATAGCATCTGCCTCCAAATTCAGGCAAGACGACCTACGCGGTTCTGTCTCCCGTTTTTGGCGGTAAACAGATTCTGGCACGCCCAGTGGGACCTTTTCCTCTTTCCACTCCACACTTCGTGTGTTGTGTTTCGCGAACAAATCGCGGTCTGCTATGGTTGCCTGTGGATTCAAGGTACTATGATTTGGTGTCTTGCTCCCTTGCAGAGAAAAGGAGATCAATGGATTCTAACGGCACCAACTGCAATAACAAATCCCGCTCCACCCCGTATGGAGGAGTAACTTACGGGCCCCAAGCAACCTCTATCTATGCAATGCCAGTGGAACAGGTGACACAGGCCACCACTGGATTGTTCTTCGGGACCATGCTCTCGCCAATGAGCTTCAACGCTCCAGTACCGTCACAGGAAGCTCCAAAGAAGTCGGTCTTCTATCGGATTGCAACTACTGCGGCCCCTCCCAATGGGTCGTCCAAGTCTACTACCTCAGTCTTCGACAGGCTGAGCCTAAGCTCAAATGGGCCCTCGAAGAGGCTCGCAATACCGGAGAAGGCGATCCTAACTCTTGCTGCAGGTGAAGTCATCAAAAATACTTACCCTACTCGAAAGTTGGCCTTCGACAGCTTGACCATTCCTTCCCAGCGGATGTCTGTCTTTGACAGGCTAGCGCCAATAACAGCCTCTCCTCAAAGCAGGGGGCATGACGAAACTACTCTGACGATAGATGTGATCCTGGCTACACGACATGCTTGACATCGTCACTGGAGCTGAGTGAGGAAAGCTGGGGGCAGTTCCCCTTCTGGACTTACCCCACCAGCTCCAATGGTAGAAGTTGATTCTGCTGCTCCAACGGGGAACAGCTCTGAGCCGCTCATGAGGGTGCGCAAGAACTCTCCAATTGACGTACTAAAAAGGTCTCTTTCACCCGCTGAAAATGTTACTAAGGCGAAGCCGGAGCAGCCCCCTCAACGGCTGTCCCCCAAAATCCACAAGGTCGGCCAAGAGTCCAAGAATCTGTGATCGACAAAGACTACTCCTGCCGACAGAAGAAAATGAAGGTCCGGCAAGAGGAGGATCATCCCGCCGTCGTACTACAGAAAGTATCGTCTGCAACAGCCCCTCAACTTCGACCGCCATAAAAAGAGAAGGTTGGAGAAGATCCCCGTGCCTACGACAAATCTCAAGGACACTGAACCTAAATTCCCTAAGTCTAGGGGCATGGTAGTGCACACCATTTACATGGCTTCCGGAAAAGAGAAAAGCCGTGCTTCTGGGGGTCATCGACTACTTACACGATCAGTAACTAAGGCTCAAGAGCAACAACAGAAACTCCAGGAGATGCTGACGAAGATGGCCGTACTCACTGGCCAGAAGGAAAGCCCGGAAGTATCGTCGGATCAACGCCAGGAGCAAGAGACCGACGCCGAGTTCCTCCAAAGAATGCTCGAAAAGAAAGATAAAGAAGCCGCAGAACAAGCGGCTAACATAAAACAAATGGCGCTCCTGTTCCAAGATATGATGGGGATGATGATCCAGCCGGACTCTCTAGCCAAGGATCCCCCAATAATCATTGAAGACGACAGAGGGGAGACATCAAACCCTCTTCTGGTTTTATCAGCAGCCAGGGAGGAGACGATCTCGAAAGCTGCGCTTGATGACTACATAGCTCAACAAAGACGAGCTCATCAGGCGAGCGAAGCCGCTGGCCAAGTCGTTAGAACTGGGCGACCCTATCCAAGCTGGTACGATCAAATTAAGTACCCGCCGGGATATACGATCCCTAAATTTCATATGTATAAGGGGACAGGCAATCCCAATCAGCACGTTGCTCAGTTCAGGGCTCTCTGCGGCAATACTGGAGGTGACGACTGTTCTCCGCCAAAAATAGAGACGAAACCACGTAGGTCGTCTTGCCTGAATTTAGGGGAAGATTCTATTTGGTTTTATCCGTCCACCTCTCCAAAGATGCCAAGTTGATTTATGGCACCGTATAACGGAGGTTTAGTCAGATGTGGCCGTTGTAGCAGACTTCGTCAGATTCCCCCTCGTGTACGAGGAGTTTTTGATTGTGGAGACACTCTTTCCTACAGGCGCAAGCCCCTGCAGTTAATTACGCTACCGCATCGCGGTAACCACTTTCTCCTTCTCCAGATGGTCACAACGTGTTGTATGTGTTTGTTTTGTTTTTGGTTGCCCCTGGATTGTATACGGAGACTAATTCATATTGTCGCCCGTAGGGCGTGGATTAGTCCAAATCCGTATTATCTTAGATTTGGGTTTGGTTTGGGTTTAAGGATCGTTAATCTCATTAAGATTAAGATCAACTTAAACGTTTGTTGAGGATACGTTAGTCTAATTTTAGACTAAGATCTACTCAACAGCATTTTGGGATCATTTAGATCCAACGAAAGAGTATTTGGACTCTATCGTTTTAGTTTAGGGACATTGCAGTCCACCGTTTAAGGACATCACAGTCTATGAGTTTAAGGACCTCATAGTCCGTAAAGTTTAAGGACCTCATAGTCCGTAAAGTTTAAGGACATCACAGTCCATGAGCTTAAGGATCTCATAGTCCGTAAAGTTTAAGAACATCATAGTTCATGAGTTTAAGGACCTCATAGTCCAGGTTAAAGACATCATAGTCTGGTTTAAAGACATCATAGTCTGGTATTTTGGTTTCACAATTTAAGGATGCGCCAAAAGTTTTTTGGTTATTGGGACCTTCCATCTCTCTGAAGACGTTAAAGAATTACAACGACATATATCAGAGGTATGAAAAGATGTACTCTTGAACCAATATTGGTTGAGAGATCTATAGTCAGGTTTGGGACCAAGACCAATTAAAAAGATTGTGAGCACATGGGCTCAGTTGATCTGAATTAGGGATTTGTAGCCAGCTTGGGCTCAGCCCACTTAGTTTTGAATAAAACGTTAAACATTTATTTGGGCTCAGTCTCTTTTTTATTTAACAATGCTGAGCATTGATTTGGATTCTGACAACCCTTTTTCTTTTGTCTTTTACTGAGTGTTGAGCACTTTTTATGGTGCTGGGCTTTATTTAAAGTACACTTTATGTTTTCTCAGCGCACACGTGAGGAGCACGTGGTGCGCTTGGCGCGAAGCGCCAGACCTGAAATGCTAAGGCGCTTCTTGTGAAATAGCGCACACGTGAGGAGTACGTGGTGCGCTTGGCGCTGAGTGTCAGACCTGGAGCGCTAAGGTGCTCCTTATGAAATAGCGCACACGTGGGAAGCATATGGTGCACTTGGCGCTGAGCGCCAGACCTGGAGCGCTAAGGCGCTTCTTTTAGAATAGCGCCCACGTGAGGAGCACGTGGCGCACTTGGCGCTGAGCGCCAGACTTGGAGCGCTAGGGCGCTTCTTATGCAGCTCTGATCAGTCCTGTGCTCTGAGAATTAAGTTCTCGTTTATAAGAGACTTTGTCTCACAGATCTAAGAACTAAGTTCTTCTTTTTATGAAGAGATGCAATCATCTCTTCTGTTTTTGTGAAAGACTTTGTCTTACAGATGTTTGATCTAGAAAAAGAACTAAGTTCTTCTCTTTTTTTTTATCCAGAGATGCTATGATCTCTCTTCTTTTTTATTTACCTTGAAGAAGGTTCTTCTTCTTAGAGCTTGCTCTTCTCTTTTTCTTTTTTGAGAACTTGAAGTTTATTGGGGGGAGGGGGTTCCTCTCTGTTCTTCTTCTTTCGATTTGAGAACTTATGGGGAGGTCTCTCTTTGCAAGACTTAAAGTCTTAGGTCCTTTATATAGTGGAGGCTGATTTGTTGAATCAGTTAAGGAAATCTTTCTCTGATTGATTTTGGGGATGTTTCCCCACCATTGGATCTTTGATCCTTGGGCTTTTCTATTTTACAGAAGACAATTTTCTTGTTTTTAACAAGATTGGGAAAATATTTTCCTATACAGAGCTTATTCTGTATCTTGGTGATTTTTAATCACCATTGGATCTTTGATCCAACGGTGCTCTGATTTACAGAGCACAATCTTTCTTGTTTGAAAAGATTTGAGGAGTATTTCCTCAACAGAATTTTATTCTGTAATTTGATGATTTATTCATCTTAGTTGGATTTTTGATCCGAGGGTGGAGAGCATTTAGTTCCAGCGCTGGCGCTCTCGTGCTTTGCACGTGAGGCGCCACCTCAGAGTCTTTGACTCTTAGCGCTAGTGCTCTCATATTTTGCATGTGAGGCGCTGCCTCAGAGTCTTTGACTCTTGGCACTATCGCATTTAGCGCTAGAGCTCTCGTGCTTTGCATGTGAGCGCTGCCTCAGAGTCTTCAGCGTTGGCACTCTTGGCGCGAGCGCTCTTATGAGGTGCTGACTCATTTCAAATTTCAAAATTTGAAATTTTAAATAGAGCTTTGCTCTCTGATTGGGGGAAACAAATGCCCTTCCACCGTTGAGCTCACGTGACTCACATGTGAGTGCAGCGGTGGCAGCTTTTCCACCATTGAATCAACTTGGAAGTTGGATCGGCTCCCAACGCCTATAAATAGGGACTTTGGCGCTTGAGATGACTATTTGTTCATATTCTTGTTTTTCTGGAGAATTAATTCTCCTTCAGAGCCAAGCTCTCTGCCTTAAGAAACTTCTTAAGTGTCAAAACTCTGTCCAATGTTTGGTAAGAATTAAACTTATTAACAGATCTTTGCTCTTCTAAGATCATAGATTTAAAAAAAAATGTTTTAGGGTTTTACCCATTAACATAGCCGCGCTCATCTTTAGATCATAGATCTTCAAGATATAATCTTTTTAGGGTGATTTTAACCCATAAACTGGAACACTGTTCATCTTCCATGAAGAACTCTTAAAGTTTGTTCATAGATCTTGAAGATCTTAGAATTTTTAATTCGTTAAAAGTTTTACTTTTAGGGTTTTTGATGGATTATTCCATTTTCTTCACAGAGCATGGCACCTTAGAATTTTTAGGGGAAATTTTATTCCCTTCATCAATAATTCTGACAGATGTCATTTCTGTTGTAGAGCGCTGCTCTCAAAGGAGATTAACTCCTTGGCCCGAAGGGTGTTTCCCCCAATCAGAGCAAAACTCTGTTTTGAAATTTAAAATTCAAAAATTGAAGCAACGCTTCAGATCCAGCGCTAGGCGCGCTGTGCGCCACATGTCAAACACGGATTCGCTAGAGCCAAGTGCGTTGCGCCCTAGGCAGTGCACCCCCAATCAGGGCAAAACTCTGTTTTGAAATTTAAAATTCAAAAATTGAAGCAACGCTTCAGATCCAGCGCTAGGCGCGCTGCGCGCCACGTGTCAAACACGGAGGTGCGCTAGCGCAAAATGCACTGCGCTCTGAGCAGCGCACCACGTACAAAGCACGGGTGCGCCAGCGCTGGAATTATAAAATTCCCCCACCGTTAGATCAAAAGATCTAATAAATAATGATAAATTATTAATTAATCAGAATTAAAATTCTATCATGGAAAAATCTTTCCAATCTTGTTAAAAATAAGAAGATTGCCTTCTGTAAAACAAAAGCTCTAGGATCAAAGATCCAACGGTGGGAAATATCCCCAAATCAATCAGAGAAAGATCTCTTTAACTGATTTAACAAATCAATTTGCCCTATATAAAGGCCCCAAGACTTCAAGTCTCGGATAGAGAAACCCCCCTACAAATTTTGAGAAAACTTAAAAGAAAGAGAGCAAGCTCTTGAAAGTAGATCATTTCTTTAAGGTAAAAAGAATGATTCTTGAACAAAGAGATGAAATCATCTCATTAAAACAGAAGAATTATCTTCTTAAAAGATCATAGATCTACAAAAGACCAAGGTCTTCTATAAAAAGAGATCAAAAGATTTCATCATAAAAACAAAAAAAGTATTTACTTCATTCACAGATCATTGATCAACAAAGGCAAGCCCTTTAAAAAATAAGAACCGTTGTTCTTGAATCTTGAGATAAAGTCTTTTTTAAAAGAACATAAATTTGTTCACAGATCATAAAAATTGATCAAATGCGCTCTGCGTTATTGAAATGCGCCTTGCGCTCTTAAAACTGCGCTTCTGCGCTCTGCGCCAAAATGCGCCACGTGTCAACCACGTACGCAACTTGCGCTTTGCGCTTCTGAAATAGCGCACTGCGCTCATGGGCTGGCGCTCAGCGCCAAGCGCGCCACGTGTCACTCACGTGTGCGCCTCTAAATTGACAGCGCAATGCGCTCATGGACTAGCGCTTAGCGCTCATAAACTGGCGCAATGCGCCCACCATCTGGCGCTTAGCGCCAAGCACGACACGTGTCCTTCTCGTGTGCGCTACTTGACAGAAGCGCACCGCGCTCTTTAACTGGCGCAAAGCGCCTGGTGCGCCACGTGTCGTCCTGACAGAACATAAATTGTTCTGATAAATACTCTGCATTCAATATAAGACAAAAAATAGTATCAAGATATAATGCTCAGTATTATTAAAAGGGCCAAGCCCAAATAAAGGCTCAATAGCCAGAACAATAAAATGTTAAACATTTATTGGACATAGCCCAAGATTGGCTATAAGTCCTCAACTTATATTTAATTGAGCCCGTCTGCTCATAAATATTTAACATATCTTAGTTCTAAATTGGACTATAGATCTTTCAACCAATTCACACCGGTTCAAGGATACATCTCTTTACTCCTCTGATATCTGTCGTTGTAATCCTTCAACGTCTTCAGAGAGGTGACGGGTCCCGAAAACCACACATTTCATGGACTGTGGGGTCCTTAAACTCATGGACTACGATGTCCTTAAATCTCATAGACTATGATGTCTTTAAACTACGGACTGTGGGGTCCTTAAACTCATGGGCTACGATGTCCTTAACCTTGACTGTGAGGTCATTAAACTCACGGACTACGATGTCCTTAACCTGGACTACTATGTCCTTAAACTGGTAATCGACCGCAATGTCCCTAAATAAACAACAGAGTCCAAATGCTCTCTTGTTAGATCTAAACGATCCTGTTAAGTTGATCTTAGTCTAAAATTAGACTAACGTATCCTTAACAAACGTTTAAGTTGATCTTAGTCTCAAATGAGACTAACGTATCCTTAAACCCAACCCCCAAACCTAAATCTAAGAAGATACAGATTTGGACTAATCCACGCTCTACGGGCGACATCATAAATTAGTCTCCGTATACAATCCACGGGCAACCACAAACAAAACAAACACCCACGACATGAAGTGACCATCTGGAGAAGGAGAAAATTGATACCACGATGCGGTAACGTAATTAACTGCAGGGGCTTGCGCCTGCAGGGAAGAGCGTCCCCACAATCAAAACCCCCTCAAACGAGGAGGAATCTGACGAAGTCTGCTACATCGGCCGCATCCGTTTAAACCTTCGATACATGGTGCCATAAATCAACTTGGCATCTTCGGAAAGGTGGACGGATAGCACCAATTAGCATCTGCCCCGAAATTCAGGCAAGACGGACCTCCGCGTCTTCGTCCGTGTCTTTCGGCGGGGAACAGATTATAGAATCTGTTCCCCGCCGAAAGACACGGATGAATACGCGGAGGTCCGTCTTGCCTGAATTTCGGGGCAGAACAGATTCTGGCATGCCCGGTGGGACCTTTTCCTCTTTCCACTCCACACTTCGTGTGTCGTGTTCGCGAACGAATCGCGGTTTGATATGGTTGCCCTTGGGTTCGAGATACTAAGATTTGGTTTCTTGCTTGGCGCAGAAAAAAAAACATCAATGGCGTCTACTTGCGCGAAGTGTTCCAGCTGCAACTGCAACTCGCGTTCCGCCTCATCTGAAGGCATAGCTTACGGGCCTCAAGCGGCCTCCCTGTTCACGATGCCGGTGGACCAGGTAATTCAGGCCACCACTGGGCTATTCTTTGGGACTATGATCCCACCCATGAGCTTCAATGCCCCGATGTTGCCGCAAGAAGCCCCAAAGAAGTCGGTCTTCGATTGACTTACCACTACTGCGACCCCTCTCAACGGGTTGTCCAGCTCCGGCGCCTCAGTCTTTGCCAGATTAGGCCAAAGTTCATGTGGGCCCATGATGAAGCCTGCAATTCAAGAAAAGGTTATTCCGAAGAGGATAGTCAACCCTGCTCCCGAAGTCGTCAAGACGGCTTCTCCTGTCAAAGGGTCGGTCTTCACAAGACTGACTGCTCCGGCTTTCGTGCCAGTCGAAGTCCTCAAAGATACTTCCCCCGCTCAGAGGTCTGTCTTTGACAGGTGACACTGCTGCTCGACGGACGTCGGTCTTCAAGAGGCTAGTACCAGCAGCGCTTCACCAGAACAGGGGGCATGACGAAGTCACTCTTCAAGCTGAAACAATCCCAGCAGCTCGACACGCTCGACGTCGCCACTGGCACCGGGTAAGGAAAGCTGGGGGCAACTCCCCCTCTGGGCTAACTCCACCAGCCCTAGCAGTGGAAGTCAATGCTTCCGTTCCAACCGGGAACAGCTTTGAATTTCTGAACAAGGTGCGCAGGAACTCTCCTACCGCCGTACTAAAAAGATCTCCTCCACCCGTGGAGAATGCACCGAAGGCGAAGCCGGAACAGCCCCCTCAGTGGCTATCCTCCAAAATCTACAAAGACTGGCGACAGGTCCAGGAGTCGATGATTGATCAAGCTTACCCTCGCCGACAGAAAAAGGTGAAGGTTCAACAGGAAGAGAACCGTCCTATCAAGCCACAAAGGACGACAACTACCTGGGTGCCCGCTGCAACGCCCCCCTCAACGTCAACTGCTCAAAAGAGAAGGAAGCCAGAAAAAGCCCCTATGACTACGGCAGACCACAAAGACGCTGAGCCCAAACGCCCCAAGTCTGGGGGCATAATGATGCATACTGTTTACATGGCATCCAGAAAAGAGGAAAGCCGCGCTTCGACGGGTCATCGACCGATCACCCGATCCGTGACAAAAGCCCAGGAGCAGCAACAGAAGCTTCAAGAAATGCTAATGCAAATGGCCGCACTTACTGGGCCAAAAGAAAGCCCGGAGGCGTCATCAGAGCAGCGTCATGAACAAGAAACCGATGTTGACTTCCTCCGCAGAGTCCTCAAAAAGAAGGACAGAGAAGCAGCAGAACAAGCGGCTAATATAAAACGAATGGCGCTTCTTTTCCAAGACATAGTCGGGATGATGTTACATCCGGATCCTCCAGCTGAAGACCCTCCGATCATTATTGAAGACGACAGAGAGAAGACATCGAACCCTCTTCCGGCTCTTTCAGCAGCCAAAAAGAAAACCATTTCTAAGGCCGCTCTGGATGACTATATTGCTCAGCAAATACGAGCTCACCAGGCGAATGAAGCGGGCGGCCAAGTTGTTAAAACTGGGCGACCATATTCATGCTGGTATGACCAAATAAAGTACCTGCTGGGATACACGATCCCCAAATTCCATGTGTACAAGGGGACATGCAATCCCCACCAACAAGTCGCTCAGTTCAGGGCTTTTTGCGGCAACACCGGGGGTGATGATAAACTTTTGCTCCGTCAGTTTGTTGGCAGCTTGTCGGAGACAGCATTTGAATGGTACTCTGAACTTCTAAATGACTCCGTCAAGACTTTTGCGGAAATGGAGCTATTATTCACCCAGCGATTCACGAGTGCTAGTGAACGCACCCCGATTACAGTATTGATTAACGCTAGGGTGAAACCTGGAGAGACATGGGTTCAATACGCAATAAGATGGCGGAATCTATGGTCGAAATGCGAACAGCGCATCGAAGAAGCGCCGGCGGTGGGCATGTTCGTGGGAACTCTGGACCCTCATGCAACTATTTCCCAATTCATGATGTTCTTCAAGCCGACCACTTTCCAGGCCTTGATCGGCAAACTGGCCTAAATGGACCAGATGGGTCATAGACCGTCTCCTCCAAAGCCGGAGCCGCGGAACGAGAAGGGAAAGGGGAAAGCGACCGTTGTCGCTAACGCTCAACAGCAGCCCAGTAGTCTAAGACCAGTTGATCGCTAAAATAATAGAACTCAATCTCTCGAAGATAAAATGAGACGCCCTTACTCATTCTTTCGAGACAAGACGAAGAGGTTATTCGAGCTCGCACTGCACAACAGGCTCATCACTCTACCGGAGCCAAGACGTCCAGCGCAACCAGGCGACATTAGCAATCTTAACTATTGCCCTTATCACCGAATGTTGGGCCATCCGATCGAAGATTGTTACATCTTCAAAGCTGGATAGAAGATCAGTACCAGCAGGGCAAGTTCGTATTATCCGAGAATTGGAAGGTGAACCCGCCTCGGCTATACACTCCCAAGAAGACGGATACACCGGGGGCATCATGCTCTTTCGTAGAAGAAGCTCCATGGGAGGTCGCTCTTTCAGCCAAGACGAAAAGAATGCTGAAGGATCTCCAAACTTGCCGGGCGATTACGTGGAAAAATCCACTCGAACCCTAGGTTATCAAAGGAATGTTAAAACCGCGTCCAACTCCAAAGATCGGTGGTGATAGCCAAAGCACACAAACCCAGCCGTCGAAATCTTCAAAGAAGAAGAAAAAATGCAAGAAACCCGTGAAGCCTGGTGACAAGCGCATGGACCTGCAAAAGCAGATTGACGCGCTGGAAGAGTATAACCAGAAGGCGCGGACTCCAGTCACACTCCAAGAGTTTCTCAGCCACGTCCTTGAGGACGGAGATGATGGGGAAGACTCGTCGGATGAATCTGAAGATTACGTAGCAAGTTGCCATGTGATCTCTCACTCGTCGATAGACGATGAAGAAGCTCCTTGCACCGAGAAACTGGGGGCAAATCCTAAACCAGAACTTCTAGAGCCGTCTGACGAAATAATTGATGCATTCCTGCACGAAGCTCTTCTTAAAAGCAAAGCTGCTCGAGAGCGTGAAATGGCGATACTTGAAAAAGCCAAACGCCGGCGACTGGATGAAAGAGTTGAAACACTCCCGCCAGATCAAAGTACATCCGCCGTAAATAAAAACAGGTTCAAGATGAGGAAAAGGTTCGCTAAAGCCATCTCGATGGGAATAAAGCTGCCACCCTCCGAAGCGAACGCTATCGGTGAAGCGGAAATGCATCCTAGCTACTGCTTATATCATCGAAAGATTGCGCACCCCACCGAAGAGTGCAACGCTTGTAAAAGATGGTGGCAGGGATATGTTGCCCACCGACAACATTTCAAGTGGATGAAACGCAAAGCTCGTCGGGAGCAGAGAAGTACGACCGAGGAGCGTAAAAGAACTACCGGCAACTGTCACATGATCGGCGCTGGGGGATCACAAGTTCTCACCTTTGGGAGCGATTCTGATGAAGAAATGACTCTTGGCCCTCTCTTTAAAGAGTCCACCTCGGGAAAAGAGGAAGAACCGAAGAGCTGCGAGAACATTCAGCTGCGCAATCGCACATTACCTGAAAAGAATCTCGGACCTGCAAATAAGGGCTCAAACAAAAAGGATAAGGGGAAAGAAAAAGTCCATGAGGATATCGCCCTTGATGATCGAGTCGTCGAAGAGCTGGCAGCCAAGGACCCGCCCAAGAAAAGTAAGGTGGATTACAACGTTCTTGCACACCTGAGGAAGATACCCTCGCAGCTCAGTATTCTCGACGCCCATCTGCTATCCAAAGAGGCGAGAGATTCGCTGATCAAAGCGTTACAAGATCCTGAACAATTCCAAGCTTTCCTCGCCGAAGAAAAGATGAAGGACGGGTTGGAAGAAGTGCACACAACCGATATCACCTTCAGCGATGAAGATCTTCTCCTCGGGACGTGTGAGCATAACCGTCCCCTATATGTCTCCGGATACTGTCATGATATCAAGATAGGCAAAATCTTGGTCGACAACGGGTCCTCCGTCAATCTCCTCAATGTGAGAGTGTTGAAGGAAATATGCATGAGCGTCCAACATCTCGCTCGTGATAAAATTACCATCTCCGGATTTGACTCCCAGTCATCACGGACGCTCGGATCTGTAATATTGACACTACGCTTTGGGCTGCTTGTCTCGGACATTAAGTTCCACGTCATTGACGCCAAGACATGCTACAATGCTTTGCTCGGCCGACCCTGGTTACACGAGTACAACATCATCCCTTCTACACAACATCAGTGTATGAAGTATTTCAAGGATGGTCTCGAGTATACCGTAACAGGAGAGCTGAACCCATTCTCCGTGAATGAAGTCCGCAAGTACGAAGATGCAAAATACTTCCTGCCAGATTTCGAAGACACAAAAAGATGTCGAAAATCGAAGGATAAGAACAAAGCTATTACCACTATTCCAGTCTTCGGGAGTGATACTGAGGAGGAAGAAGAAATAATTTATTCAGGTCCGCCCCAATGCAACAAGCCAGGACCGTCCGCTCCTATGTTGATCTTCGGCAGCAATTCGGAAAATGAGGTCAATGCCGTATTCTCCGCTCGGCCATCAATACAAACCTTCGCTGATGAAGATCAAAGTTTGTAAGTTTATAGAATCGTGCTTGTCGCGCAGTTTGCTCAAGGGGTACACCTTGGCGTCTCAAGAGTCTCTTTAAACCGTCCGTGTAATATCTGGGCAAACGGATGGGTTGGAGCCTGTCAAGTGGAGAATCCGCACCATGCCAGATTTCTTTCTCCACTTTGGTCTCCCCGAATCGGTAGAATAGGATCGCCTTTTCATCTTTTCGCGTGGGAGGGACGTAGAATGTCTGCAGTTCTTCCACACTGTAGGTATCTAGCGCATCTAGTTCTTTATGATGCTTGGGCGGAACCATTCCCGGAACTCAACGAAAGTTGCCCAATGGGAGAATGGAAATGACCGGGCTTGGTTATGTTCAATCCAAGAAACGGGAACTATTCCGCGACTGCTACGTCATACATGACTTTGATGAAGAAGGGGATGCTCTGTGGGAAGATGCTAACCCTGAACCAGAAAGAGCTCCCGCCGTGAAAATGCCCTGTCCGTTGTTCGAAGAACAAATGGACAAGCTTATAAGGAAAGCATGTCAAAAGGTTCGAGACGACCATAATCGCGAAATGGCCATTTACGAGAAAGGCAGGACGCAACGTCTCCTTCAACAGGCTGTGAAAAATGAAAATGCTCCTCCTTGTCACCCCGTTGTACAAAAGGCCCAATGCAGAGGCAGAAATAAACCAAAGAACGCGAAAGGCGTTCGACAGAGACAAAGCGGGTCCAAGAAGCCATGCGATCAGGAATCGAGCAGTCCGGATTTGTCTCTTATGAAGAAAATGGGTCGGGCATACTCTTTTCCCTAGGATAAAACATAGAAGATACTTGATCGTGCCATAAAACATCAAATGATTACCCTCCCGGAGTCCAAGCACCCCGAGCAAGCAGGCGAAGTCTCTCACCCAGACTATTGCTTCTATCACAGGGCAATAGGACATCCTCTCGAAGATTGCTTCACATTCAAGAACTGAGTCGAAGACCAATATTAACAAGGCAGGTTCGCTCTATCCAGCAGCTGGAAGGTAACCCCTCCGCAGAAGCATAAACCCAAAGCCACGAGAGTAGAGCCGGATCAACATCGATCTTGGAAGCGAGCTCGTACCTGTCACGTGATAACGCTGTCAGAAGAAGAGCCCGAGAATATGGATGACTTCTCCTGGTGCTTCAAAAATGATGATGATGAGGTAATCTCAGAATTTCCACCGGCACCAAAAGAGCTGGAAGATGGAATACATACCACTGCAGATAACCTCAAGAAAATTGATTTAGGGACGGCAAGTGACCCGCGGCCGACGTTCATCAGTGAGCTGTTGTCTGAAGAAAGGGTGGCTATGCTAAAGGACGTGCTCATGCAGCATAAAGATTGCTTCGCATGGAACTATTCCGAGATGCCATGACTAGATCCAGAGATTGTTGTACACAAATTGGCGATATCCCCGGACGTCAAGCCGATCAAACAGGCACCGAGGAGAATGCGGCTCGAGCTTGAGAAGAGCATCAACACCGAGGTCAAGAAGCTAATCGACTCCGGCTTCATCCAGGAGGTCCAATATCCTGACTGGATCGCCAACATCATCCCAGTGATGAAGAAGAATGGGATGGTGCGCATATGTGTGGACTTTAGGGATCTCAATAAAGCCTGCCCGAAGGACGACTTCCCAGTATCGGTCACCGAGCTGATGATAGACAATACGCCCACTCATGAAGTTTTCTCCTTCATGGACGGCTCATCAGGATATAATCAGATAATGATGCATCCCGAAGACCAGAAACATACTGCTTTTCGGACACCTTTGGGCATATTCTGCTATAAGGTGATGCCCTTCGGTCTAAAGAACGCCGGTGCCACCTATCAGAGGGCCATGACGAAGATCTTCGATGACCTCGTACATAAAATCGTCGAATGCTATATCGACGACCTTGTGGTGAAAAGAAAATCATACGAGGAACATTTAGAGCATCTGAAGATCGTATTTCAACGCCTTCGGCAATACAACTTGAAGATGAACCCTCTTAAATACACGTTCGGAGTTTCCTCGGGCAAATTCCTGGGATTCATCGTTCGACACCGAGGTATCGAGATAGATCCGTCGAAGATCAAGGCGATCATGGAAATGCCTTCGCCAAGAACTCTTAAGCAACTGCGGTCTCTCCAAGGGAAGCTCGCGTATATCCGGCGATTTATACCCAATCTCTTAGGCAAGTGCCGTCCTTACAGTCACCTGATGAAGAAGGGAACCCCTTTCGTATGGGATTGCAAATGCTAAAACGCACGGGACGAAATCAAGCAATACCTGCAGAATCCGCCAGTACTGGCCACTCCCGTTAAAGGAAAACCTCTCATTCTGTATACAACCGCCCTTGAAGGTTCCTTAGGCGCATTATGGGCACAAGAGAACGACCAAGGGAAGGAGAGTGCCCTCTACTACTTGAGTCGAGTTCTCCTGGGGGCAGAAAGCAACTACTCCCCCATTGAAAAACACTGCCTGGCGTTGATCTTCGCGGTAACGAAGCTCAAACATTACGCGTTGGCGCATGAGGTCCATCTCATATCAAAAGTGGATCCTCTTAAGTATTTGATGTCGAAGGCCATACTAATAGGACGATTCACTAAATGGGCCCTGATATTGATGGAGTTCTCGATAACTTATCGTTCTCTCAAGGCAGCGAAAGGCCAGGCCATCGCCGACTTCCTCGCTGAGCATCCAATACCTGTCGATTCTCCTTTGAATTGCGAACTGCCAGATGAACATGCGTTTGACACGATCTACGGGGATGATACCCGGTGGGAACTTTACTTCGATGGAGCATTTTCTATGAAGAAGTGCAAACAATGCACGCCAATAATCAAATCGGGGGTAGGCCTCATCTTCGTAACTCTACAAGGAGGGATAATGCGCTTTGCTTTCTCCTTAACAGAGCCGAGGAAAAACAATGAAGCTGAGTATGAAGCTTTGATAGCAGGTCTCGAGATCGCCATCGACATGGGAATTGAAAGCCTCCTCATATACGGAGACTCCCAGCTGGTCGTTAGTCAAATAAACGACGACTACCAAACGTGCAAGCCAGAGTTGGTGAAGTACGGCGAGAGGGTGCTGCAACTGCTGACCCCTTCCTACACCCTGGAAAGCATACCGCGTGCGGAAAATAGCAAAGCAGATGCATTAGACAAGCTCGATAAAGAACTGGCTGGCGAAAACCTCGATGACGTGAGGATCGTTGTGCAAAGCCGTCGGGTTCTTGCACCGGCAGAAATGTCTCCAGAGTCGTCCGAAGAAAAGGGAGCGACCGAGCAAATGACTCTGCAAATAAAATACCAGGAAAAGGTTACGGATTGGAGAGAAGTCTTTATAGATTATTTCAAATCCCGTCAAACACCTGAAGATGCGTCCTCAAGACATCAGCTTATGAAATGAGCTCTGTCTTTTGCTTTCGTCAATGATACTCTGTATAAGAGATCATTTGATTCTTTGTGGTTAAGATGCCTGGGACCTGAAGAGGCAAAGCGAGTCGTCAAAGAAACTCACGACGAGCTCTGCGGTTCTCACCAAGCCGGGCCGAAGATGAAGCTGAAGATCAAATGGATGGGTTATTATTGGCCCACGATGATCCAAGATTGCCTCGAATACGCGAAGCAGTGCCATTCGTGCCAGACTCACGGGGACTTTATCCATCAACATCCAAATCCGCTACATCCAACAGTGGCTAGCTGGCCATTCGAAATGTGGGGGACTGACATAATCGGCCCTATCAAACCAGCATCGTCCAGAGGACATCGATTCATCTTGGCGACAACTGATTACTTCTCCAAATGGGCAGAAGCAGTACCGCTAAGAGAAGTGAAGATGGAGAATATCCTCCATTTCTTCAAGACACATGTCATTTATCGGTTTGGAACTCCACGACGGATCATCTCCGATAACGGGCCAGCCTATAGAAGCCACAAGATCAGCCGCTTCGCACAACAGCATAACATAGACTGGAGATACTCCTCAGTCTATAATCCCCGAGCTAACGGTCTAGCTGAGGCTTTTAACAAGACCTTGACGAAGATTGTGAAAAAGACGGTGTCTCGAAATAAGAAGGACTGGCATGAACGACTGCATGAAGCTCTCTGGGCGAATTGAACTATGTTCAAAACGGCCACTAACGCAACACCGTACGCATTGGTATTCGGTACAGAGGCAGTACTCCCCCTCGAGATAGTGTTACCCTCTTTACGAATAGTGGTTCATTACGAGCTAACGGACGAAGAGAATGCTCACCTTCGGCTTGAGGAGCTTGATGCCCTTGATGAAACTCGGCTCATGGCACAACAAAATCTAGAGGGTTATAAAACAAAGATGACGCGCTCATACGAAAGATTGACTAGGCCGAGAACATTCCGCCAAGGCGAACTTGTACTAGTGGTTAAAAGACCTATGATCCCTAATCGCGCCAAGCGGGGGAAATTCGAACCGAACTATGAAGGCCCGTATATCATAGACAAGGTCTACCAGGGTGGGGCTTATCTACTCATGGACATGCATGGCGAAAGACCTTTCAGGCCAATAAATGGTCGCTTCCTGAAGAAATACCATGCCTGACGAGTCACGGCCTGGGTCAACGATAGATGACGACGATTATGTACGTTCGCTATCTTCCTAAGCCCAAAACTCTATAAGTAGTAGCCGGTTGACGGACCGAAACGTCCTTAAACTAACAATGGACCGAAACGTCCTTAAACTAACAATGGACCGAAACGTCCTTAAACTAACAATGGACCACTATGTCCTAAAACTAGCTGTTGACCGAGAAGTCGATAAACTGCAGTGGATTGCAGCATCCCAAGGCTGACACAAAAAAAAGAAGAATAAAAAAAAAGAAAAAGAAAAAACGGTATGTCCATAAGCGAAAAGGGCACGGATGAAAACCCGAAAGGGCTCCGTAAGTAAAAACAGCAGGGCTACCGGTGAGTTTTGTGAAAACCCGAAAGGGCGCAATCTCATTAAAAGACACTTGCAAGGTCCTCTCGACTTTGTAAGGAGAAACCACCTGCGTGAGATCTTTACGACTCACAAAGGAGCAACACACTTAGGGATCCCCACGATTCCTAAGGGGAAATTACACTTGCGAGATCCTCACGACTCGTAAGGAGAACCCTCTTATGGGACCTTCACGGTTCATAAGATTCAAAAGTCTTAAGCTACAGGGATCTGAACCTGTTCTTAAGCAGCCACCACAACCTCCAATATTGCCCTACAAGCGGATCAACGCTGACCCTTGTATACAATCCACGGGCGCGAATAAACATTTCCCTAACAAAGTCCTATCTGTGACTAGGGATATGTCTACACGATGAACAGCCCTTATAAGTCCTCTCGACTTATAAGGAGAAAGCACTCTTGTAAGATCCTTACGACTTATAAGAGACCATGCACTTAGGAATCCTCACGATTCCTAAGGAGAAAATGCACCTACGAGATCCTCATGACTCGCAGGGAGAAATACCCTTATGAGACCCTTCCGGCTCATGAAGTCAAAAGCCTTAGTCGACAGGATCTTAACCTTATTTGCTAACCCACCTTTGTTCGATATCGACAGAGGCAAATGATGATTCGCTCCTGGCAATATTCCAGTTGTAGCGGTGCTAATGCCGAAATCGGTGTCTAATTCTAAGCTTGCAGCAAAGAAACTGGCGAGCCACACATGCATACGAAATAGCCGAAATGATTGGGCAACTTGCAACAAAATCAGCAAGTAAAAATGTATGCATGCAAAATAGCCGAAATGATTGGGCAACTCGCAATAAAAAGCAGTGAGTAAAAATAAAATAAATAGCCGAAATGATTGGGCGCCGCGGAAAATAGCCGAAATGATTGGGCAATCGCGACCTTCGCGATATAAAAGCTGAAATGATAGAGTATCGCGGAAAGAAATAAAGGAAAATGAAATTTATGCCCTACAGGTGATATCACATCAATCCCTGTATACATTCCAGGGGCGCAAACAAAGAAGGAAACACACCATCCCTTCCAATGACCCCGTCTCGGAAATACGTCATCCAAATGACCCCGTTGCGGAAATACGTCATCTACATGACCCCGTCTCGGAAATACGTCATTCACATGACCCCGTCTTGGAAATACGTCATCCACATCACCCCGTCGTGGAAATACGTCATCCACATGATCCCGTCGTGGAAATACGTCATCCACATGACCCCGTCTCGGAAATACGTCATCCACATGACCCCGTCATGGAAATACGTCATCCACATGACCCCGTCTCGGAAATACGTCATCCAAATGACCCCGTTGCGGAAATATGTCATCCACATGACCCCGTCTCGGAAATACGTCATCCACATGACCCCGTCGCGGAAATACGTCATCCACATGACCCCGTCTTGGAAATACATCATCCACATGACCCCGTCGTGGAAATACGTCATCCACATGACCCCGTCTCGGAAATACGTCATCCAAATGACCCCGTCGCGGAAACACGTCATCCACATGACCCCGTCGCGGAAATACATCATCCACATGACCCCGTCTCGGAAATACGTCATCCACATGACTCCGTTTCGGAAATACGTCATCTACATGACCCCGTCGCGGAAATACGTCATCCACATGACCCCGTCGTGGAAATACATCATCCACATGACCCCGTCACGGAAATACGTCATCTACATGTCAATCTCATTAAACACTTACGGGTCCTCTCGATTCGTAAGGAAGAAAACTCTCTTATAAGATCCTTACGACTTACAAGAGAAAACACACTTAGGAATCCTCACGATTCCCAAGGAGAAAATACACCTACGGGATCCTCAAGACTCGTAGGGTGAAAAGTCTTTATGAGACCCTCACGGCTCATAAAGTTGAAAAGTTTTAGGTAGCAGATCTGAACCTGTTTCCTAAGCCATCACTACCCCTCGAAGAAGCCAAAACAAGATGCTCACTCTATCATCTGCCGGCTATACTTGCTAAGGTGACATACTGATAACAAAAGAAAGAAGAAAGCAGAGAGATGACACAAGACATTGCGAAAAGAAATGTATCTTTTATTCATGAATTCAATTGGGTACAAAATACATCATATGAATGAATAAAAGAATGAATACAATTTACTCAAAATTACAAATGGTACAAAAAACAATTATTGAGAGGGAAGCGCTTTCAATAGTCCGATCAGCCGCTCGCGCACTTCCCTCAGCCCCTCTTCTTGATCAGCCGTCGCGGCCAGCTCTGCTTCGATTTGAGTCCTTTGTCGCAAGCATGATGAAATCTTCTCATCGATTTCCCGTTGGGCAGCTTCACGACTCTGTGTAACCCGCTCGATAGAGTCGAGCTTCCGTTTCAATACAAGCCCGTCCGAGATACATTGCTGCAAGGTGTCAAAGACGGCTCTCAGTTGTGCGGCGTTCGCTTCGACCTGGGCGCGTAATTGGACAGACTCAACGGAAGCCTCTTCGCGTTCCTTCCACCTCAAGGTCGCTTCTTGCTCCAAATAGCGGAGGAAGGACACGCTCTGCTCGACCCATGCGGCCCGCTGGAAGTATCTCAGGGGCAGGACACATAAGCTCAAGCTCATGCAGGCAGGCCTCAATCTTCTTGCAATGATTAACCTAAGACTCGACGACGCCTTCATTATGGAAGTTCACAAGCGTCGCCAGCATTGGATTGACCTCGGCCGCGAAATCTGCGGCATATGTAGTAGCTTCCGCGTCAAACTCCTCGACGTATTCGCTCAGCATACGCAGACTGGTCACAGCACCTTTTGAGGATGGACGTCTGGAAAAGGGCCCTGCCGGCATTATAATACGAGACTCAAAAGGGGCTGGAATCGATGTGACCGCTACAAAACAAATCACAATTAGATGTCGGCTCAAGAAATAAAGAAAAGTACACGAACAATAGAGTCTACTATACCGGCTGCAACAGGGGGCAGAGCTGGGAGTTCCGGTGGTGCAACAATACCCTCGTCCCCTCTTTCAATTTGTAAGGCTACAAGCAATGCAAAGAAGGATTAGCAATAACATGACTGCCTGTTAAAAGGAAGGACGTCGGTCAGAAAAAAATACTCACCGACACCAGCGGGTGGGCTAATCTCTGACTGAAAGGAGAAGTGTGGCTATAGCACTTGATACAGGTGATCAAAAAGGACTCCTGCAAGGACGTGGTAATGCAATGTCAGTACATAAATTATACAGCCTAGAAGTAAGACTGATGGGTCACAAATCCGTACCTTCCAACATCTGAGACGGTACGAGAGAAGGTAGAGGAGGGGTCACCGTCAAAACGGTAACTGATGGCGTTGCCTCGGGTAGCGCGACCTCAGCGCTCACCACGCCTGCATTAGAAACGAGATAAATACTGTCAGGAAAGATTGAAAAGGATTGCAGAATAAAAAGAAAAGCAATGACCCAAAATCTACCTGATGAGTCACCAGTCGGAACCGCGATGAGGGCGTTATTTGATACAGCAACTGCTTCACCCTCCTCCATCGGAATGGTCTCACCTCCCGTCGCCTCATCCCCCGACTCCATGAGGATCGTCGTGATACTCGCAGTGCCCGGCAGCGGCAAGGAGCTGCAAGGGGAAAGAGCAACGATCGGAGCAGTGCCCGACTCTTGCGAAAGAGTGACTACCTCGGGCTCGGCGGCTGTAGCCGTCTCGCCCATCGCCACCTCAGGCTCGGCAATGGTAGCCATCTCAGGCTCGGCGATCGTGACTGTCTCACCAGCCGCTACCTCGAGCTCGGCAATCGCAGCCATCTCTCCTACCGCTTCCTCGGGTTCGGCAATCACGACTGCCTCCTCTACCGCTACCCCAGGCTCAGCGGTCGCCACCACTTCTTCGGTAAGACTCAGCCCTGCAAGATAAGATACATGAGAACTGATATTTAAAACTTTGACAACGGAACCTCGTGTCATATTACCTTGAGTTGGTCTTCCGACTACTTCCCGAGCTGCACGTGCTGCCCGTCTATAAGAAGTGGACAAGGCAGTCGGGGATTCCTCTGAAGGAGTAGGGGCAGGGGTAGCGGTGCTCGAACCCGCACCCGTGGCCAAGGAAGCACTACGCTCCCTTGCCGCGTGCATTCAGCGCTTCCTTTCCGCTCGGGCCGTCAAAGCGGATCTTCTAGACGCCTCCATCAATAGGACGTCGTCATCCGCGCCAAGGGTTACCTTTGGAGCCGTTATGGTATCCGTCATCGGTTGCTTAAGTGAAGCTTCTTTCAACAATACTGGCGGAACTGAGATAGCCGGCCCAGCGAGCGTCTCCGCACCGCCCTGTGAAGTCGGTGCCACACTCGGAATAGCATGAGTAGAGGTAGTCCCTGCGATAAGGTAAAGAAGGGGTTAGATTGTCCATAAGAAAGGAGAATGAAGATGCAATGAGCTGAGACATACCAATGCCCAGCAAAGCACGATTCCTCTCCTCCTCCTCAAAGGTCCTAAGAGAAGCCGCTAGAGCCTCTTCAGTGGTAAAGCTTGTTACAGAAGGAAAAATGTCAGTCAGGACATGATAATAAAAATAAAATATAATGCGATAATAGAAGGTGCGACTGATGTTTACTTGATTGCACGAGGGTGGCCATTTCCGCTTGGTGGCTTGCGGATCGCACAGAAGCTGCAATAGCGGCCTCGGGATCAATATCTTCCGGCGTTATGAAGAGACCCTCATTGGTCTCATATTCGCTCAGGCCCTCGTTATAAGGAGTATGAGGCTCCAGGCCGAGTACAGCATCTAGAGAAAGGACCGACTTCTTCTTCCTCTTCTGCGAACGAGCTCCAGTCGCAGCCACACAAGCTTACGCTTGGTGGGCACTTTGGGGCGACGAGTCCCGATATCTGAGCCCACGCCAGATTCGGGGGAAGCTACATTTACCGTCTCCACACGAGCAGGGGGCACCGGTGGTACATCCACCGTCTCCATGGGAGCACGGGACACCGGTAGCCCAGGCCTATCGCCGGGGACGTCAATCACGGCAGCTTCTCTGAGCGGAGGAAGGACAATGGTCCTTCGCTTCAAAGGGAGGTTTCGGTCACTAGCAGGGGGTGCACCCTTGCGGCCGAGTAGCAGCTGCTTCTCCTCCCTGATAACAGCACCCATTGCATGTTGATACCAGGCCACGTGCACATTAAGGGCCCTCGGGACACAACTTGGTTCGCTGATAAAGAAGTGAGACCCCGTATTCAAGCGCATGAAATGATGCAGCATGCCCCGCGTTCCTTCTTCGGTGGCAGCGGGTTCTACTAAGAAAGCCTCCAGCGGGACTCCCTGATTGTAACTCAGCTGCTGGGCAAAACGATGGGGGTTGTATCTCATGAATAGCGCCACATCATTTTGCCTGAATACAAGAAAGCCCGGCCTGATGGAGTATAAATGAAGAATCTCCCGGGCTTTCAACACGGAGGCCCCGTTCTTAAAAATGTCGTGCAGTGACAGTACCGCCTTTGAAGTTTCCTGGCCGATGGTCAAGACTTTATCTGTGAAAGACATACCATCTCCGACCGTGCACGGACGAAGGAGCAATCCCCTAGCTTCCCGCTGTGATGGACTCACGATGGAGGCGTCAACCAGCCGCATAATCCGAGGGAACTTGCATCTCTCGTAAAACGAAGGTCTCTTGTGAATGCCAAAGACCCCGAGCACGTGCAACTCCATCCATGAAGTGAAGTAATGCATCCGGAAGTTGGCAGGATGCACCCCCGGTTCAGTGGTATCCGCCGCTATGCTAAGACCATGGTATAGGTGGGCTAATCCGGCAATCCCGATGGCCACTTGTATTCCGGCAACCATGCGATGCGCGGGGTAGAAGATGGAAGGCCTCATATAACGAGGATGCATAGGGAGTGCAAACCAACTCAACCACAACCCAAGAAACCCAAGAAAAAACGCCTCTTCATCAATGCCTGGGGCGGCGATTTCTGACAGAGGGATGATCGCAGCGTCAGGAAGAAAGAAGCCCTTCTGATCAGCTTCCAGTACCTGCTGACGGTCCAAGCCAAAGCCAAAGGGATCATCAAGTTTAGCAAACTTTTCGCCTCGTCGCGACAAAATCTCCAGGCGAAGAAAACGGGCAATGAAGTCCGCAAAACTGACCCCCCGGCCTCCGGATTCAAGGAAGAGGCTCTCGTACAGGTTCAACACCTTTATCAGGATGGGGAACTGGTGCTGAATGGTGTTCTCTGGTGTGAGGCCCATCACCACTGGCTTGATGGCAAAAACATATTCATCCGGAGGAAGCAGCTCCTCGTAGTGCTCCCCCCTGACCGGTAGACCAGAAACCTCGGCGAATTCTTCCAAGGAGATGGAGACCTCTCTATCCAACAGGAGGAAGGTATGAGTCGGGATGTTCCACTGCTCCAAGAACGCCTTGATCCACCATGTGGGAGGTGCGGAATACTGGAACAACGAAGCGTAGACCGCAGGGTATAAGCCGAGCTTTAACAGCTGCGATTTCTTCGCTGACAAGATGTACCGGGCCCACTGCAAGTACCCAGCCGGATGACGGGGAGTTAGCCCGATGTTGTAGGGCTGTCCCCAAGGGCACGATTCACCCTGGCATATGCGCCGCCCTAGGGTGTCCAAAGCCGCCGGCGGCTGCATGAGTACGGCAGCGATCGAAGATTGAAGGAGACCCTCCGAAGTCCAATTAACAACCTCCACGGCATAGTTCACCGGGGGCACATCTGCATACGGGATCGCCGAGATGGGCTCCGAAGGCGTCGCACAAGAGAAACTTCGATGACCTCTGATAATCTGGTCATACCATCTCCCCCATAAGTGAAGATTTTTGTGTTCCGGGTCACGGTTTTTGATGAGCGCGAGAACCTCCCGATCCACAGGTGCCTCAGGGAATCCTCCCTCTGAACGGACGAATGGAAACGTAGTATCGAAAGACATGTCGCTTGCAAAAAAGGGGGGACAGAAGTCAACTGTCAGCGCTATAATTTAGTTTTAAATTTTCACACTCGATACTTTAAAATTTGTACCACACTGCAATGCAGTGGAAAGGGGACTAAAGAGGGACCCACAAAATCTAGATGACAATGCATCAATTAATAAAACAGCCTCATCATTGGATGAAACTGTTAATTAAATGAGGAAATCCTCAGGAAAATTCTCATTAAATGAGAGATCTCTCGGGAAAAGGAGAAAATCTCCCTTTGAGAGCAATACTCTATGACAGAGTGACACTTGTCAAACTCTGATCATGAAGGAATAAAATTCCTTAAGAGCCTGGTTCTGTAATGATGATGGAAAAATCCATCAGAAAAGAATTAATTAAAATTAATTTTTTACGAATTAAAAATTCTAGGATCTTCAAGATCCATGAAAAAACTCTTAAGAGTTCTTCATCAAAGATTAAGAAATCTACATGTTATCAAAAGAGCAGAGCTCTGATTCATGGGCTAAGAAACCCCAAGAAAAGATCTCTTTAGATCTATGGGTTCATGAGAGCAAAGCTCTGTTAATGAAACCCTAAATGGGTTTTCTTTAAATCAAAGATCTATGAAGAGCAAGGCTCTGTTAATGGGTAAAACCCTAATTTATTAAAAATCTTTAAAAACTTTACCTAAGTTTTGATAGAGTTCTGACTCTTGAAAAGTTCTCAAACTGAAGAGCAATGCTCTGAATAAAAATTCTCAAGAAGAAGATGAAACTCATCTAAGGGACCAAAGGTCCTATTTATAGGTATTGAACCGCCTCTTCAACTTCTGAGTTGATCCAAGGGCGCAGATGCTGCCACCGCTGCATTCACGTGTGCGCCACGTGAGCGCAACGGTGGGGGGGCATTTGTTTCCCCCAATCAGAGCAAAGCTCTGTTTTGAAATTTAAAATTCAAAAATTGAAGCAACGCTTCAGATCCAGCGCTAGACGCGCTGTGCGCCACGTGTCAAACACGGATTCGCTAGTGCCAGGTGCCTTGCGCCCTAGGTAGTGCACCCCCAATCAGAGCAAAGCTCTGTTTTGAAATTTAAAATTCAAAAATTGAAGCAACGCTTCAGATCCAGCGCTAGGCGCGCTGCGCGCCACGTGTTAAACACGGGTGCGCTAGCGCAGGCTGTGCTGCGCGCCACGTGTCAAACACGGGTGCGCTAGCGCAAAATGCACCGCGCTCTGAGCAGCACACCATGTGCAAAGCACGGGTGCGCCAGCGCTGGAATTATAAAATTCCCCCACCGTTAGATCAAAAGATCTAATAAATAATGATAAATCTTTAATTAATCAGAATTAAAATTCTGTTATGGAAAGATCTTTCCAATCTTGTTAAAAACAAGAAGATTGCCTTCTGTAAAACAGAAGCCCTAGGATCAAAGATCCAACGGTGGGAAATTCCCCAAATCAATCAGAGAAAGATCTCTTTAACTAATTTAACAAATCAATTTGCCCTATATAAAGGCCCCAAGACTTCAAGTCTCAGATAGAGAAACCCCCCTACAAATTTTGAGAAAACTCAAAAGAAAGAGAGCAAGCTCTTGAAAGAAGATCATTTCTTCAAGGTAAAAAGAATGATTCTTGAACAAAGAGATGAAATCATCTCATTAAAACAGAAGAATTATCTTCTTAAAAGATCATAGATCTACAAAAGACCAAGGTCTTCTATAAAAAGAGATCAAAAGATTTCATCATAAAAACAAAAGAAGTATTTACTTCATTCACAGATCATTGATCTACAAAGGCAAGCCCTTTCAAAAATAAGAACTGTTGTTCATGAATCTTGAGATAAAGTCTCTTTTAAAAGAACATAAATTTGTTCACAGATCATAAAATTTGATAAAATGCGCTTTGCGCTATTGAAATGCGCCTTGCGCTCTTAAAACTGCGTTTCTGCGCTCCTTGGACCGGCGCTCTGCGCCAAAATGCGCCACGTGTCAACCACGTACGTAACTTGCACTTTGCGCTTCTGAAATAGCGCACTGCGCTCATGGGCTGGCGCTCAGCGCCAAGTGCGCCACGTGTCACTCACGTGTGCGCCTCTAAATTGACAGCGCAATGCGCTCATGGACTAGCGCTTAGCGCTCATAAACTGGCGCAATGCGCCCACCATCTGGCGCTTAGCGCCAAGCGCGATACGTGTCCTTCTCGTGTGCGCTACTTGACAGAAGCGCACTGCGCTCTTTAACTGGCGCAAAACGCCTGGTGCGCCACGTGTCGCCCTGACAGAACATAAATTGTTCTGATAAATACTCTGCATTCAATACAAGACAAAAAATAGTGTCAAGATATAATGCTCAGCATTATTAAAAGGGCCAAACCCAAATAAATGCTCAATAGCTAGAATAATGAAATATTAAACATTTATTGGACTTAGCCCAAAATTGGCCATAAGTCCTCAACTTATATTTAATTGAGCCCGTCTGCTCATAAATATTTAACAGATCTTAGTTCTAAATTGGACTATAGATCTTTCAACCAATTCACACCGGTTCAAGGGTACATCTCTTTACTCCTCTGATATCTGTCGTTGTAATCCTTCAACGTCTTCAGAGAGGTGACGGGTCCTGACAACCACACATTTCACGGACTGTGGGGTCCTTAAACTCATGGACTATGATGTCCTTAAACCTCATAGACTACGATGTCTTTAAACTACGGACTGTGGGATCCTTAAACTCATGGACTACGATGTCCTTAACCTTGACTGTGAGGTCGTTAAACTCACGGACTACGATGTCCTTAACCTGGACCACCATGTCCATAAATTGGTAATTGACCGCAATGTCCCTAAACTAAACAACAGAGTCCAAATGCTCTCTTGTTGGATCTAAACGATCCTGTTAAGTTGATCTTAGTCTAAAATTAGACTAACGTATCCTTAACAACGTTTAAGTTGATCTTAGTCTCAAATGAGATTAACGTATCCTTAAATCCAACCCCCAAACCCAAATCTAAGAAGATACGAATTTGGACTAATCCACGCCCTACGGGCGATAACATAAATTAGTCTCCGTATACAATCCACGAACAACCACAAACAAAATAAACACCCACGACACGAAGTGACCATCTGGAGAAGGAGAAAGTTGTTACCGCGATGCGGTAGCGTAAGTAACTGCAGGGGCTTGCGCCTGCAGGGAAGAGCGTCCCCACAATCAAAAAACCTCAAACGAGGGGGAATTTGACGAAGTCTGCTATATCGGCCGCATCCATTTAAACCTTCGATATATAGTGCCATAAATCAACTTGGCATATTCGGAGTGGTGGACGGATAGCACCAATTAGCATCTGCCCCGAAATTCAGGCAAGACGGACCTCCGCGTCTTCGTCCGTGTCTTTCGGCCGGGAACAAGGGGCCTCTCATTAAATGAGAATCCTTTTAGGATTTCCTATTTAATGAATGACTGTCTCATCAATGATGAGACGTCATCTTGATTTTGTGGGTCCCTTTTGGTCCCCTTCCACTGCATTACAGTGCAGTACAAATTTAAAGTACCAAGTACCAAACTTGAACTGTAGCATTGACGGCTAACTCTTGTTCTTTTTCGCGCAGGTACTATGTCTTTCGACACTTCTTTCTTGTTTATTCATTTGGAAAGCGGATTCGCTGAAGTGCCTGTGGATAGGGAAGTCTTCGCGTTGATCAAAGATCACGACCCGGAGCAAAAGAACCTTCATTTATGGGGGACGTGGTACAATCAAATCATCCGGGATCGACGCAGCTTCTCTTGTGCGGTGCCTTAGGAGCCCATTCTGGCGATCCACTGCGCCGACCCACCCCCAGTGAATTTTGCCGTAGAGGAGGTCAATTGGACTTCGGAGGGTTGCCTTCAGCCCTCTATGGCCGCGATACCCGTACAGCCGCCGATGGCTTTGGATACTCTGGGGCGGCGTATCTGTCAAGGCGAGTCACGCCCTGGGGGACATCCGTATATGATAGGCTTGACTCCTCGCTATCCAGCCGGATATTTGTCGTGGGCCCGGTACATTTTGTCGGCCAAGAAATCGTAGCTGCTGAAGCTTGGGCTGTACCCTGCAGTTTATGTGTCTCTCTTCCAATATTCTATGCCTCCTATATGGTGGGTCAAAGCTTTTCTGGAGCAATGGAATATTCCGACCCACACCTTCCTTCTGTCGGATCGGGAATTTTCAATTTCTTTGGAGGAGTTCGCAGAGATCTCCGGCTTACCCGTTATGGGAGAACACTACGAGGAGCTACTTTCTCCGGATGAATACATCTTTGCCACCAAATCAGTGTTAATGGGCCTTACCCCGGAGAATGCCATTCAACACCGATTCCCGAGCTTGATCAAGGTGTTGAATATCTATGAAAGTCTATTTCTAGAGTCTGGAGGGCACGGAGTCAGCTATGTAGACTTCATCGCTCGCTTTCTTTGTCTGGAAGTCTTATCGAAGCAAGCTGCGCTGTTTGCCAAGCTTGACGATCCGTTTGGTTTCAATTTGGATAACCAACCGACGGTGGAAGCGGATTTAAAAAACTTCTTTATTCCGGATGCCCCTGTCGTTCCTTTCGCAGAGCTTGCTGCTTCGGACGTCGATGAAGAGATGTTCTTGCTGGGATTTATTAGCCTATGGCTAAACTGGTTCGTGCTTTCGATGCACTCTCGTTATATGAGGCCATCAGTCTTTTACCCAGCCTATTGTATGGTTGCAGGAACTCGAGTGGCCATCGGGATCGCAGGGTTGGCACACCTGAATCATGGTCTCAGCTTAGCGTCGGACACCACTCGGCCAGGCATACAGCCCGTCACTTTCTCGCCGCACTATTTTATGTCATGGATCGAGCTGCACGTGCTTGGCGCTTTTGGAGCACTCAAACGGCCTCGTTTCTACGACAGTTATAACTTCCCTCAGATTATGCGGCTAGTTGACGCTTTCGTTTTAAACCCGACATAGCGGGAGGCTAGAGGTGTGGTCCTTCGTCTGCGTGCGTTCGGAGATGGCATGACCTTTGTCGATAAGGTTTTAACTATCGGCAAAGAGTCCTCTAAGACAGTGCAGCCGCTGCAGGACACCTTCAAAGACGGGGCTTCTACATTGAAGGCCCGGGAGATTCTGCACCTGTACTCAATCAGGACGGGCTTTTTGGTGTTCAGGCAGAATGATTCGATGCTGTTTATGAGGTATAATCCGCATCGGTTCGCTCAACAATCGAGCTATGATCAGGGTGTTCCGCTAGAGGCTTTCCTGGCTGAGCCGGCTGCTACAGAAGAGGGTATTCGTAGCGCACTGCACCATTTTATACGGCTTAACACCGGGTCCAGCTTTTTAATCAGTGAGCCGAGCTGCGTTCCAAGGGTCTTGAACGTATATGTGGCGTGGTACTAGCACTCGATGGGCGCCGTTATTAGGGAAGAAAGACGGCTTTTGCTCGATCGCAAAGGTGCGGTCCCCGCCGGCAATCCAGCCGTTCCTTTAAAGCAACGGACCACTGTTGGTCCTACTTTAAGAGAAGCTGCTGTATCTGTTGTCCCGCTTGCTTTTCCTCATAAGCCTCTACCTCGTATGCCTGTAGAAGCGGTGGCTGCAGCGTCTCCCGATTCTGGCGTGGGTATGGAGATCGGGACTCGTTGCCCAAAGTTGCCCGCCAAGCGCAAGCTCCTGTTGCCGGTTGCCGGCGTCCGCTCACAGAAGAAGAAGAAGTTGCTATTTTCTGCGGACGTTGCATTCGGCCAGGAGCCTCATGCTCCTCACAGCGAAGGCTTAAGTGAGTACGGGACTAATGAGGGTCTATTCATCGCGTTTGCAGATGATACCGATCTTCAAGCTGCCCTTGTGGCTTCCGAGCGACTGGCTCGTGATGAAACAGCGCTGATTACTATCGCACAGTCAGGTAGACTTCAGTTGCATCTTTCCGCTGTTATCTTTTTTTTTATTATGCTTTGACTGACGCTTTCTTCTTCAACAGGTATCTCTGCCGAAGAGGCTCTCGCTGCTTCCCTCAAAACATTTGAAGAGGAAGAGAGGCATCATGCTTCTTTAGGCCTTGGTATAATTCGGCATATTATGCCTTCATTCCCTTTTTCTTTATTTGTAGTCTGACCCCCTCTTTCATTTTGTTGCAGGGACTACTTTGACGCGGGTTATCCTAAGCGCGGTGCCGATCCCGAGCGGTTATGCGGCGACGCTTCCAGAGCTGGCTATCGTGGCCCCAGCTCCTCCATCAGTATCGCAAGAGGCTTCACTTAAACAGCCGATGACGGATGTCGTAGCGGCTCCAGAGGCAGAACTTGGTTCGGACGATGACGTCCCTTTGACGAAGGTATTGCGGAGATCGCTTCTCACCGCTCAGACCGAAAGGAAGCGTGCGGCGAGGGAACGTGATGCCAGCTTGGCTGTGGGTGCAGGCTCAAGTACTACTCCCTCTGTCCCCATTTCTTCAGAGGATGCTCCAGCTGCCCTGTCTACCGCTCATAGACAGGTTGTGTACGCGACTCGGGAAGAAACCGAAAAGCCGCCCCAAGGTAACGTAATACTGGGTCTTTTTATTAGAATTTGATCTTCAAATTATTATATATCATATCCTGTAGAGACATGTCCTGGAGATGAGGTGGCAGGTGAGATGACGACAACCACCGAGCCCGAAGCGACTACTCTTTCTCAGGAGTCTGGGACTGCCCTAATTGCTGATCTTTCTCCTTGTAGTTCCCTGCCATCGGCGGGCATTGCGAGTGTCACGACGACCCTTGTAGAATCAGGGGATGAAGCCACCGGCGCCGAAACCATTCCACTGAATGAGAGCGAAGAAGCCGCACCGCCCGGTGATGCTTCTGTCGCAGTTCTAGCTGATGACCCATCAGGTAGGTCTCGGGTCGCCGTTTACTTTTTGTTTCGCAATCCCTTTCAGTCCCTTCTTATGACATTTTGTTTGTTTCGAATTTAGGTGTGGTGAGCAATGAGGTTGTGCCACCCGAAGAAGCATCACCAATTGCTGCTCTGACGGTCGCCGTCCCTTCGCCCTCTCTTATGTCCTCTCAAATGCTAGAAGGTATGGGTTTGCTATTTATCTAATTTAAATTGTGGATACCATCTTTCTTGTACTGACCATGCATCGTCGCAACCTTGCAGGAGTTCTCTTTGATCATCTGTATCAGGTGCTGAACTCTTATTTCTCCTTCCAGTTGGAAGTCAATCTACCTGCTGGTGTCGGTGAGTATAGTTTTTTACCCGACATCCTTTCCTTCCTTTATGGGCGACCATGTCGTTTTTAATTTTTTTTGAATTGATTACAGCGTTACAAATTGAAGGAGGGGACGAGAGAATAGTCGCCCCACCGATACTCCCAACTTTACCACCTATCGCAGCCGGTATAGTAAACTCCATTACTTGTGCATTCTCTTTATCTTTTGAGCCTACCTTTGACCATAACTTGTCTTGCAGCAATCGCACCAGCTCCAGCTCCCTTCAAGTCTCGCATCCTGATGCCGACAGGGCCTTTTTCTAGACGTCCATCTTCTAAAGGCGCTGCGACCAGCCTACGTATGCTGAATGAATCCATCGAGGAGCTTGACGCGGAGACCCCTACATTCATTGCAGATTTGGCTGTTGAGATTAATCCCATGCTGGCGACGCTCATGTACTTCCATAGTGAAGGCGTCATTGGGTCTTGGGTTAATCACTGCAGGAAGATTGAGGCCTGTCTATATGAGATTGAGCTAGGGCGTCCCGCTCTGGAAGTGTTGGCTTTGAATTCCCAGCGGGCTGCATGGGTTGAGCAGAGCGTTTCTTTCTTTCGCCATTTTGAACAAGAGGCGGCCTTGAGGCGGAAGGAATGCGAGAAGGCTTCAAGCGAATCTGCCCGGCTGCATGCCGAGGTCAAAGCGAATGCTACGCAACTGAGAACCATCTTTGATAATCTGCAGCGATGCATTTCGGACGAGCTGGCACTGAGGCAAAAGCACGAATTCATTGAGCGGGTTACGCAGAGTCGTGAAGTTGCCCAGCGAGAAATCGATGAGACGGTTTCATCCTGTTTGCAGCAATGGGCCCGAGTCAAAGCGGAGCTGGCCGCGGCGACTGCTCATGAAAAGGAGCTGAGAGGAGTGCGCGAACGGCTTGCTGATTTGCTAAAACCCCCTCCTTCTCAATAGTCGTCTTTGTATCGATTGTAATTTATGAATAGCATGTATTCATTTCATTTTTTATTTTATATGATGTATCTCATATTCAATTGAATTCATGAATAAAGGACACATTTTTTTATCTCCGACTATCGCTTTCTTTCCTCTGATGTGTTGTTGGCATGTGATTTTAGCAAATGTGGCCTGTAGATAGTAGATGTTGTCCATCTTGAACTCTTTATAGGGTAGCGATGGCTTAGGAAACAGGGTTAGGATCTGTTGCCTAAGACTTTCCAACTTTATGAGCCGTGAGGGTCTCATAAAGACTTTTCTCCCTACGAGTCGTGAGGATCTCGTAGGTGTATTTTCTCCTTAAGAATCGTGAGGATTCCTAAGTGCGTTTTCTTTTGAGAGTCGTAAGGATCTCACAAAAGAATTTTCTCTCTTACAAGTCGAGAGGACTCGTAAGTGGTTGTTTCCCCCCTTATCGATATTCGACTTGGGAGAGTGTGGCCCGTGGATAGTCCATTTTGACCTCCTTGAAGGGGAGTGATGGCTTAGGAGACAGGGTTATGATTTGTTACCTAAGACTTTTCCACTTTATGAGCCATGAGGGTCTCATAAAGACTTTTCTCCCTACGAGTCGAGAGGATCCCGTAGGTGTCTTTTCTCCTTAGGAGTCATGAGGACTCCTAAATGCGTTTTCTCTTGAGAATCGTAAGGATCCCACGAGAGAATTTTCTTTATGCGTAGGGATACTAATTTCCCCGCAGGTCGAGACGAATCGAGAGATTCTCGCAAAGACACTGATTTCCTTGTTGGTTGAAACGAATCGAGGTTCTCGCCAAGGACGCTGATTTCCCTGAATCGAGGTTTTTGCCAAGGACACTGATTTCCCTGGGGTTGAGACGAATCGAGAGATTCCTGCAAAGACACTGATTTCTCTGCGGGTCGACTCGAATTGAGATGTTCTTGTCAAGGATATTGATTTCCCTGAATCGAGATATTTACCAAGGACACTGATTTCCCTATGGTTGAGATGAATCGAGGTATTTCTGCAAAGACACTGATTTTTCTGTGGGTCGACGCGAATCGAGATGTTCACGTCAAGGACGCTGATTTCCCTGAATCGAGATATTTGCTAAGGACACTGATTTCCCCGGAGGTCGAAACGAATCGAGGTATTCCTGCAAAGACACTGATTTATCTACGGGTCGACGCGAATCGAGATGTTCTCGTCAAGGACGCTGATTTCCCTGAATCGAGATATTTGCCAAGGACATTGATTTCCTTAGGGTTGAGACGAATCGAGGTATTCCTGCAAAGACACTGATTTCTCTGCGGGTCGACGCGAATCGAGGTGTTCTCATCAAGGACGCTGATTTCCCTGAATCGAGATATTTGCCAAAGACACTGATTTCCCTGGGGGTCGAGACGAATTGAGCTATTCCTGCAAAGACACTGATTTCTCTGCGGGTCGACACGAATCGAGATGTTCTCGTCAAGGACGCTGATTTCCTTGAATCGAGGTATTGCCAAGGACACTGATTTCCCTGGGGTTGAAACGAATCGAGAGATTCCTGCAAAGACACTGATTTTCTTGCGGGTCAACGCAAATCGAGATGTTCTCGTCAAGGACGCTGATTAACCTGAATCGAGAGGTTTTACCAAGGACACTGATTTCCCTGGGGTCGAGACGAATTGAGAGATTCCTGCAAAGACATTGATTTCCTTGCGGGTCGACGTGAATCGAGATGTTCTCATCAAGGACGCTGATTTCCCGGAATCGAGGTTTTGCCAAGGACACTGGTTTCCCCGGGGTTGAGACAAATCGAGGTATTCCTACAAAGACACTGATTTCTCTGCGGGTCGACACGAATCGAGATGTTCTCGTCAAGGACGCTGATTTTCCTGAATTGAGATATTTGCCAAGGAAACTGATTTCCCTGGGGGTTGGAGGTCATTGGCTGACTTGCTCCACTTTCCGCGATATCAGGGTTGATGTACTTCGCTTTCTGCGGTGTCAGAGTTGACGTACTCTACTTTCTGCGGTGTCAGGGTTAACATTCTCCGCTTTCTGCGGTGTTAGGGTTGACTCTAGGTTGTAGAGTCTTGAAACTGAGGACTTTGCCATGGCTCCGATTGGTGATTGTAGAGTCTTGGAACTGAGGACTTTGCAGTGGCTCCGATTGGTGATGTCGCGTCCGTATCCTGCTAGAATGAGGAGGAACGATGTTGTGGGTCTCTAGGGTGTAGATGTTGCCGTCGAGATTTGGAACTAAGGACTTTTCCATGGCTCTATTTCATTGTGTCACGTCCGTGCCCTGCTAGAAGGAGGAGGAACACCATTGCTGATTTTTAGGCTGTAGATGTTGCCGTTAAGATTTGGAACTAGGGACTTTGCCATGGTTCTATTTCGTTGTGTCGCGTCCGTGCCCTGCTGGAATGTGGAGGAACGTCGTTGCTAATTTTTAGGCTGTAGATGTTGCCGTTAAAATTTGGAACTAGAGACTTTGCTATAGCTCCATTTCGTTGTGTCGCATCCATGCCCTGCTAGAATGAAGAGGAACGCCGTTGCTGGTTTTCTGGGATGCAGATACTGCCGCTGAGATCTGACTCTCCTTTTGATAGAGTTTGTTGGGACATATGGTTCTCTTTTCGTTTATGCCCATGGATTGTATACAAGGGTCAGTATAGACTTACCTGCAGGGCAAAAGTTTCATCCTTTCATTCATTTTTTTTATTTCTTTCCTCGATGCTCTATCATTTTAGCTTTTATATCGCGGAAGTCACGATCGCCCAATCATTTCGGCTATTTTTCGCGGTGTCCAATCATTTCGGTTATTTTTCTTTTTACTCGCTGCTTTTTATTGCGAGTTGCCCAATCATTTCGGCTATTTTTGTATGCATATATTTTACTTGCTGATTTTGTTGCAAGTTGCCCAATCATTTCGGCAATTTCATATGCATTTATGGCTCGCTGACTTCTCGCCGCGAGTATGGAACCTGGGATCTGATATCAATCTTAGCATCGGCATCGCTGCGATTGGAATATTGCCAGGAGCGAATCATCATTTGCCGTGAAAGGACTTGGAATTTGATACCAATTTAGGCATCAACATCGCTACTACTGGAACATTGCCAGGAATGAATCATCATTTGCCTCTATCGATGTCGAACAAAGGCGGCTTAGCAATCAGGGTTAGGATCCTGTCGACTAAGCCTTTTGACTTCATGAGCCATAAGGGTCTCATAAAGGTGTTTCTCCCTACGAGTCGTGAGGAACTCATAGGTGCGTTTTCTCCTTAAGAATCATAAGGATTCTTAAGTGTGTGTACTCTTATAAGTCGTAAGGATCATACCAGAGTGTTTTCTCCTTACAAGTCGAGAGGACCTACAAGTGTTTGTTCACCAAATGAGGACATTCCTTGTCGTTGGTGGGACTTGATGGGGAAGACGTTTATTTGTGCCCGTGGATTGTATACAGGGGTCAGTATTGAACCGCTTGTAGGGCAGTCTTGGAAATGTGATGGCTTAAGAACAAGTTCAGATCCCTGTAGTTTAAGGCTTTTGAATCTTATGAGCCGTGAGGGTCTCATAAGAGGGTTCTCCTTACGAGTCGTGAGGATCTCGTAAGTGTAATTTCTCCTCAGGAATCGTGGGGATCCCCAAGTGTGTCGCTCCTTTATGAGTCATAAGGATCTTACGCAGGTAGTTTTCTCCTTACAAGGTCGAGAGGACTTTGCAAGTGTCTTTTAATGAGATTGCGCATTTTCGGGTTTTCACAAACTCGCCGATAGCCCTGCTGTTTTTACTCATGGAGCCCTTTCGGGTTTTCATCCGTGCCCATCTGGCTTATGGACGTACCGTTTTTTTCTACGAGTCTGCGCCCTTTCGTGTTTTCACAAACATCGCCGGTAGCCTTGCTGGTTTTACTCATGGAGCCCTTTCGGGTTTTCATCCATGCCTATTTTGCTTGTGGACGTACCATTTTTTTACGAGTCTGCGCCCTTTTGGTTTTTCACAAACATCGCTGGTAGCCTTACTGTTTTTACTCACGGAGCTCTTTCGGGTTTTCATCCGTGCCCATTTTGCTTGTGGACGTGCCGTTTTTTTGGGTCAGCCCTAGGATGCTGCGGTTTGTAGTATATTTAGATACGTTTCGGTCCGTCATTAGTTTTAGGACATTGCGGTCCATAGCTCATCCTGTATGCACGTGTATTTGTCATGCGATGAGATACATAACGATAAAGTGGGATACACTCATTTAGGGCGTGATTTGGTTTGGTTGGGGGTGTTTTGTGATCCATCCCTACCGCGACTTCTTCCACTTGACATCGACGCCTGGCTTTTTCGAATATGGCCATTTTGCATTCTCGATCAACTTTGCTCTTCTGACGGGCTTCGTTTAGCAGCACGTCAATCAGCTCATCGGACGGTTCCAAGGATTTTGGTGCCGATTCTGCCCCCAGCTTCTCTGCATCAAGAGCTTCTTTATCATTTATTGACGAGTGAGAGATCACGTGACAACTTTTCACGTAATCTTCGGGTTCTTCTGACGCGTCGTCTCCCTTATCATTGTCATTACCTCTGTTCTCAAGGATATGGTTGAGAAACTCATGGAGTGTGACTGGGGTACGCGCCTTCTGGTTGTATTCCTCTGGCGCATTGATATGCTTTTGTAGGTCCGTACGCTTGTCATCAGGCTGCGCGGGCTTCTTGGTCTTCTTCTTCTTCGAAGACTTTGACGGCTGGACCTGGGTATTTTGCCCATTGCTACCAACTCTCGGTGTCGGGCGCGGTTTCAACATTCCTTCAACGATCTCGGGCTCTAGCGGGCTTTTCCACCTGATCGCGGGGCATGCTTGAAGATCCTTCACCATTCTTTTCGTTTTTGCCGAAAGAACTACTTCCCATGGAGATTCCTCTATGAATGAGCATGATGCTCTCGGCGTGTCTACCCTTTTAAGAGTATGCTGTAATGGCGGATTTACCTTCCAGTTTTCGGACAGCGCGAACTTGTCTTGTTGGTACTGGTCTTCAACCCAGTTTTTGAAGACGCAGCAGTTTTTGATCGGATGGCCCAATATTCGTTGATAGGGGCAGTAATTGGGATTGTTGACGTCGTTCGGTTGCAGTGGGTGTCTCGACTCCGGTAGAGTAATGAGCCTGTTGCGCACTGCCAGTTCAAACAGCCTCCTTGCTTTATCCCAGGTGTTAGTGTATATGCCCTAGAGGCCATTACTGTATCATACTAGTATGTATATTACTTGATGGAAGCTTGGGATATTCACAGTTGTATAGACAATCTTGCTCAATATAGTAGTATGCTACTTGGTTTGTCTCTGCTTTAATGTGTACATGTGTGTTTCTTTATTATATCACCTATACGCATTAGTAGAGCCCTTAGGATCTTTGCTTGATTACCGGCGTTGTGATGGCGATCACACTCGTGGGGGCTGGGTAATCCACAAGCACATCCTTATACACGTCCCTAGTCGTGGGATTATCGAGACAGGGCATCGATACTCCGGAGTAGACTAGCGTATGCGCTTCTCATCCCAGCATGGGAGACGGTCTGTCCCACAGCCGTCAGTACGTCGTACTTGAGATAGTATGCGGGTGCTCGTTAGGTTACGAGTACACTGGACATGACTCGTCGGGAACTGATGGTTGGTATTATACCTATCGTCAGTTATCAGTTTCCAGGTGACATGAGTACAGCTTAGTCCGCTGACTTGACACTGTCACTTCGCCTCGAATGTGTTCCCACTGTTCTTTGATTACTACCCTACCACGGCTCTACTGAGTCGTGCAAACAGGTAGTAGTTGGGTGCAGTCCCGAAGCACTTGGAGGCAGTGACGGTTAGATAGGATTCGTCTTTCCCGGTATTGGGGGTTGACATCGCGCTGTGTCTAGGAGAGCCATTACACGAGTAGTCCCTGGCCAGGGCAAGCGAGATATACCGGTAGGTTTCCAGTGTTATCTCAGGGTGTAATGAGCTTCACTCCGACACGACTTGTACCGCTATTAGGGGACTGACGTTTACCGCCCCCCTAGGCCCGCCATGCGATGTATCAGATGAACAGACCGGACTGTACGGAGATTGTCACATACAGGCTCAGTAGGAGTTCGGATGGGTTTACCTCATCGGCCTTCTTATCGACATCTACCTGGGGACCGTTACGTACAGCTAGTGCCGCTTGCGGTCTGTGGTTAAACCCACTGCCAACGTAGTGTCGAGTCTTTAGAGTCCCACACAAAGAGTTTCCCTGCACTGAGCGAAACGTGTAGAGGCCGTATGGTTTTACGGCAAGGCTGCGATCACTTACGTACACTTGTGTGCGTGTGGTGTTCGGGCAGGCAATACTAATGGGCTTTGGTTTAAGCCGGATCCTAGTATTGCACGGATGGATTTGTTTTGTTTTCTGCACATCCGCATTCTACGGAATGTGGATGCAGGTGTGTATGCACAGTTTTCCGGAGCGATGAAGGAGGAGGTGCCTCATTAGGGTTTTTGGCAATTCGTTTGGTTGAAACCATTATGAGTCGTGGACATCATTTACTAATCCTTTTAGTGATAATTTTATGATGGCTAATTGCATTGACCATTTGACCACCATGACCTCTCTTGACTTTGTTGACCGGTTGACCTTGTTGACCATTGACCTTCAAGAGAGGTCTACACTCTTCTTTTCATTTTCTTTTTCTTTTGGATTATGATAATGGTCATTTCAATGTAGCCATCAACTTTATCTTGATGGGATTAGTAATGATAATGTTTTTGCATTATTGAACCATGGTTCATTTTTCTTGTGCTCGTAATTCTTTTCTCACTCTCTCTCTTGTTTTTTCATGAGAAGAAAAGAAATGCACCATGGTTGATAGCTCCTCCTTCTTCCTCCTCTTGATTCATCTTTTGATCTCATTTGTTGAGAGATAAAGATCCCACAAAGGCAAAACCATCCCTCTACCACTTCTACACAACCTAGGGCTTCTAGATTAGCAATCTCTTTGCCCTAGTTACCTCGGCTCGAGGTGGAGCTCGGTGTACATCTTTCGGGTGGATCGTCTTCGACTCAAGGAGGCCGCGGACGTGACCAAAGTTCGGATCAACCCTCGGAGCAAGCAAGGAGAAGAGCAACAAGAAGAGAAGGAGATCAAGTTGAGGTATAACCCCTAACCGAGTAGATAAATCTCTAGTTAGGATGCTAGTATGTTGTTTAGTAAAGATCCGGCTTTTACGGTCCATGTTACCAAGTCCAGAAAAAATTTTGTTTTACCGTTTCCGCAACCCCGAAAGTACCGGGAGAGGTAACATGGACCTAACAGTGGTATCAGAGCCTAAATAAACACACCCTAGCATGTTAGCAAAGTATTTAGAATTTCGACCGGACGAAAAACCGCAAAACACCCCGGAAATTTGAAGTTTCTGCCGATTTTTAGAACTGTTCCAAAATTAATAAATCATACACTAAAAATCGGCTCAGGCTTTTGTTAGAAAACTGGAGAAATTTGATCCCCCAAGTCGTCTAAAGCGCCGCGGTTCCGCGGCATAAGCTTGCTTATGCCGCGGAACCGCGGCCGAGTTAGCTCAGTTGGGGAATCTTTTTCCTGCAGTTTTCTTATATGGGTATTTTGGGATTTTTACAATATGACTTTTTTGCCCAGATTTTCCAGAAAGCAAAATTTGTTTTTGGGGCTTAAAAATCCGTATTTTTGGTCGATGTTCTGTAGACTTTGGCTAATGGTTATATCTGTAATGTTATATGTGTATTGAATGTCTGCTAATCTCTATACGTCGATTAGTGGGGTTATACATATCTGTGGTCTGTAATACTGATGGTTTGTGTATATGAACTCGTTGGATTGTCGCGGATGAATAGCCGGGGTGGATGTGAGATGAGAGTTTCTTTTTCTTTCATTCATGTAATAAATTTGTAAATTGATGTATTATTATTTGTATGGCCGCACAACCGGGTCGGGGTTGTAGCCGTCATTGTATAATTCTTTTTACTGTTTTTCCTCCTAGGATAGACCCATGGAGGGGTGCACAAACTACCGGGTATCTCGAACTGCCGAGTGGCCTACTCACGGTGTTGAGGGAGGTTGCTTCGCTTCGGGTACTTGGCGGGTAGTTTGCCGCACCCGTAGGGGTCTTGGGTGGGGTATTGGCTATTCATCGCGACCGTGTAATCCGCTTCTCGTTGCAGGCTCGAACGAATCGCGGGTTTCTAGTATATCCAAAGTGTTCATCTGTGATCTGGATTGGCTATCATTGCTATATATATCTATATATAATAACTATTTAGGCGTTGCTTATGTTTTTCAGCCGCGCTAGCCCAGCCCCCGCTCTGTCGTTAGTTAAGTAACCTAACGGGTGATGACGGGGCCCCGTGGCGAATGCGAATGGCATAAGCGTACGTTATATTTTGGTTGTTTTCTGCAATGGTAGGATTTTAAATGATGGGACGCATTAAAAGAACTAATGCAAGAAAATAAACCTAAAAGATGTTGTTGGAACAATTTTTTCAAAAAGCTGTTATTGCAAGGACGTTCATTTTTTGTTTTGCATCGAGGTATTCGGTTATGAATGCCCAGCACCTCAGTCGACGAGGCAAGGGCCGAGATCCCTTCATCGGGAGTGACCCCTTGAACAAAAGTTTGCGTCAGGGTAATAACTTCACTATAGTCGATTATTCTTGCTTTGCATCGAGGTATTCAGATTGGAATATCCTGCACCTCATTCGACGAGGAAAGAGCCGAGATCCCTTCACAGGGAGTGACCTCTTTAGCAAAAGTTTTCGCCACTATATTTTTTCAAAAGATTACCAGGTTCCTTCAACGATATCAAGTTCATTACGTTAACGGGTTTATCGCCAAAAACCCAGCCGTAGCCCTCCGTCATTTCTTACAAGTAACACTTAGTATTCGTGCTGCGTTTGTTGACTCCGTCAAGGCGTAGTGTACGGTAGCTGAGTGCTGCTTGTTTGTATCGGTATATGGGATTGGTTAGGACAGTCGTATAACCTTGTTGACTCCGTCAAGGGTTATGCGGGTGGGTTTGATGCAATCCAGATAATGACGGGTTGAACTTGACTAGGACTCTTTGATTTGTTGACTCCGTCAAGGTCACTTGGGTCCTAGGGGCAAAAACCACATCGAGAGTTTCAAAAGTACTGAAACTTGCTAGTGTTGCATACCATTTGGAGTGTGATGATTCTGGTAGGATTCCTTCAGTTTTGTCACGCGATGATATTTGGATCCCGATCCTACTGTGAGTATATGCTACTCCTCGGGAACTTTCTCGCTTAACGATCAATGCTATAAACCAAGTAGGTGTCTAGAAAGGTGTTAGCGGGGCTACGCCCACAGGGAAAATAGGTTACTTAATTAAGGAACTTCGCGAAAGCGTTGGAAAACCTCCCTCGAAGTACCGACACTGGCCTGGCTGAACGGTTAAGCAAGTATTGTACGGTGAGATTGATCCCGACTAATTCTTCCTTTATGGTTTGAGGAGGGATTCGAGAGACAGTGGGAGCCATCCTATTTAGATAAATTAAAAACCAATCTAAACTTGCAAGAGCGCGCGCTGAGTGTTTCTTTTCTCTCTCTCTACAGGTAGCAACCATTTCACGCCCTAATCAAGATAATAAAATGTATCGCTTGACCGATCCGAATTCTAATTCGGGGCTGGGGAACGTTGGTTCGGCTCTAACTTGTGACAACAGTCATAAATATGAGCATGGGAAAGGGGATTGTATGGATTCCCAGGATACCCAGTTGAAGAAGAAGCATGGTTTTCCATCTACTTCAGGTGTTCTTGTAATTGAGAACTGTTTTACGGTCAGCCCTACCTCCTGGGTACTTGATACCGGATCAGGATCTCATATCTGTAATTTATTGCAGGGACTGAGAAAAAGTAGGAAAGTTGCAACGGGTGATATGTTACTCAGAGTAGCGAACGGAGCATAAGTTAATGCGGCAGCCGTCGGTGAATATCACCTAGTATTGCCAAATGGCAAGAGTATGATTTTGAACGATTGCTACTATGTACCTTCCATGGTTTGCAACATCATATCAGTTTCTTTACTCGATAAAGATGGATATAACTTTGTTCTTGATAGAAATATCATGAACATTTACCTTCATAAGGTACTGGTTGCAGAAGGTACACTGTGTAATGGTATCTACGTTCTAAATCAGAATACAGTTCTCAATGTACAAAATACACGCAAGAGGAAGAATTCAGATACGAATGAATCCTACTTGTGGCATTGTAGACTTGGTCATATCGGAGAGAAAAGACTGAGTAAGTTGCATAAAGATGGACTCTTGAATACGTTCGAGTTTTCATCCTATGAAACTTGTCAGTCTTGTCTCAAAGGGAAGATGACCAAATCTCCGTTCACCGGACATGGAGAGAGGGCAGCAGAGCTCTTGGGACTCATACACAGTGATGTATGTGGTCCGATGTCTATACATGCAAGGGGTGGGTTCTCGTACTTCATCACATTCACTGACGATCTCTCTAGGTTCGGATATGTGTATCTGATGAAACACAAATCTGAAGCTTTTGAGAAATTCAAGGAATTCAGAAACGAAGTAGAGAACCAGACTAGCAAAAGTATCAAGATCCTCCGGTCTGATAGAGGAGGGGAGTACTTGAGCACGGAATTCCTAGATTACTTAAAAGAGAATGGTATTCTCTCTCAGCTTACTCCTCCTTATACACCACAGCACAACGGTGTATCGGAGCGGAGGAATCGTACCCTATTGGATATGGTTCGCTCCATGATGAGTAGTGCTGAGTTGCCTCTTTCATTTAGGGGTCATGCGCTTCAGGCAGCGGCATACCTATTGAATTACGTTCTATCCAAATCAGTGCCTAAGACTCCATATGAAATATGGAGTGGAAGAAATCCGTATCTTAAGCGATTTAAGATATGGGGTTGTCCGGCCTATGTGAAAACACAGAAATCGGACAAGCTAGAGGCACGGTCAGTTCTGTGTAAATTTGTGGGATATCCTAAAGACTCACTAGGATATCTGTTCTACCACACTGAGGAACAGAAGGTGTTTGTATCTCGCCACGCTACCTTTTTAGAAAGGGAGTTTCTTGCAAAAGAAACTAGTGGGAGTTCGGTAGAACTGGAAGAAATTCAGCGACCACAAAATGTAACTGAAAATTTGGAGGAACCACTGAATTCAATAACCCCAAACGAACCTCAGCCACTCCACAGATCTGGTAGGATTTCTCATCCGCCCGAGAGATACTACGGTTTTCTCATAGACGGGGATCGAGAGGATTGCATCTTGGAAGAAGATGACCCTACCAGTTTCAGGCAGGCCATTATCAGTAGGGACTCTGATAAGTGGCAAGAAGCAATGCAATCCGAAATGGAGTCCATGTACGCCAATAAAGTGTGGACCTTGGATATTGCCCCACCTGGGGTAAAACCCGTTGGATGCAAATGGATCTACAAAAGGAAACTTGGTGTAGATGGGCAGGTGGAAACCTATAAGGCTAGACTCGTTGCAAAAGGTTTTCGTCAAAGACCTGGTTTGGACTATGACGAAACTTTTTCTCCGGTGGCTATGCTCAAATCCATTCGGATCCTACTTGCCATTGCTGCCTTCCATGACTATGAAATCTGGCAGATGGATGTTAAAACGGCTTTTCTAAACGGTTGTTTGGAAGAGTGCGTTTATATGGATCAGCCAGAAGGTTTCGTAGACAGTGGGAGCAGCGGGAAGGTGTGCAAGTTGCTTAAATCCATTTATGGGTTAAAGCAGGCATCGCGGAGCTGGAACATCTGTTTTGATGAGGCAATCAAGGAATTTGATTTCATCAAGAACGAAGATGAACCTTGTGTCTATAAGAAGATTGTAGGACGAACTGTCGTGTTCCTAGTCTTGTATGTGGACGACATTCTTTTGATAGGAAATGACATTCCTATGCTACAATCGGTCAAGCTATTTTTGTCGCAAAGGTTCTCCATGAAGGACCTGGGTGATGCCTCGTACATTCTGGGGATCAAGATCTATAGAGATAGATCCAAGAGACTATTGGGACTTTCACAGTCCAGGTACATAGAGACTGCACTAAAGAGATTTAGTATGGAGGATTCCAAGCGCGGTAACATACCCGCATTGCACGGAATTACCCTCTCCAAGAAGATGTCTCCTAAGACTGACGAGGAGAGGGTTCGCATGAGCACTATACCCTACGCTTCGGCGGTAGGATCTATAATGTATGCGATGCTATGTACGAGACCAGATGTAGCTTACGCGCTGAGCGCAGTAAGCCAGTATCAGTCAGACCCAGGTGAGGACCACTGGACAGCAGTGAAGAACATTCTCAAGTACCTGAGAAGGACTAAGGAGATGTTCCTGGTTTACGGTAATGGAGACCTCAGGGTCGAGTCCTTTACCGATTCAAGCTTCCAGAGTGACAAAGATGACAGCAAGTCTGTCTCGGGTTTTGTGTTTACCCTCAACGGAGGGGCGGTATGTTGGAGGAGTTCCAAACAGGATACCGTCGCAGACTCGACGATGGAGGCTGAATACATTGCTGCAAGCGATGCCGCAAAAGAGGCGGTCTGGATGAAGAAGTTCATTAGTTAACTTCAGGTGGTTCCGTCCATTGTTGACCCAATACCTTTGTATTGCGATAACAATGGGGCTATAGCTTTAGCGAAGGAACCAAGATCCCATCAGAAATCCAGGCACATCTTAAGGCGGTATCACCTGATCAGGGAGATCATTGATCGCCAGGAGATCGAGGTGCGGAGAGTGGACACAAAAGACAACACGGCGGATCCATTCACGAAGGCCTTACCCCAGACTCAGTTCGAGCGGCTGATCGAGATGATAGGTCTTCGATACGCCAGTACATGGCCTTAGTGCAAGTGGGAGATTGTTAGTATATATGTCCTAGAGGCCATTACTGTATCATACTAGTATGTATATTACTTGATGGAAGCTTGGGATATTCACAGTTGTATAGACAATCTTGCTCAATATAGTAGTATGCTACTTGGTTTGTCTCTGCTTTAATGTGTACATGTGTGTTTCTTTATTATATCACCTATACGCATTAGTAGAGCCCTTAGGATCTTTGCTTGATTACCGGCATTGTGATGGCGATCACACTCGTGGGGGCTGGGTAATCCACAAGCACATCCTTATACACGTCCCTAGTCGTGGGATTATCGAGACAGGGCATCGATACTCCGGAGTAGACTAGCTTATGCGCTTCTCATCCCAGCACGGGAGACGGTCTGTCCCACAGCCGTCAGTACGTCGTACTTGAGATAGTATGCGGGTGCTCGTTAGGTTACGAGTACACTGGACATGACTCGTCGGGAACTGATGGTTGGTATTATACCTATCGTCAGTTATCAGTTCCCAGGTGACATGAGTACAGCTTAGTCCACTGACTTGACACTGTCACTTCGCCTCGAGTGTGTTCCCACTGTTCTTTGATTACTACCCTACCACGGCTCTACTGAGTCGTGCAAACAGGTAGTAGTTGGGTGCAGTCCCGAAGCACTTGGAGGCAGTGACGGTTAGATAGGATTCGTCTCTCCCGGTATTGGGGGTTGACATCGCGCTGTGTCTAGGAGAGCCATTACACGAGTAGTCCCTGACCAGGGCAAGCGAGATATACTGGTAGGTTTCCAGTGTTATCTCAGGGTGTAATGGGCTTCACTCCGACATGACTTGTACCGCTATTAGGGGACTGACGTTTACCGCCCCCTAGGCTCGCCATGCGATGTATCAGACGAACAGACCGGACTGTACGGAGATTGTCACATACAGGCTCAGTAGGAGTTCGGATGGGTTTACCTCATCGGCCTTCTTATCGACATCTACCTGGGGACCGTTACGTACAGCTAGTGCCGCTTGCGGTCTGTGGTTAAACCCACTGCCAGCGTAGTGTCGAGTCTTTAGAGTCCCACACAGAGAGTTTCCCTGCACTGAGCGAAACGTGTAGAGGCCGTATGGTTTTACGGCAGGGCTGCGATCACTTACGTACACTTGTGTGCGTGTGGTGTTCGGGCAGGCAATACTAGTGGGTTTTGGTTTAAGCCGGATCCTAGTATTGCACGGATGGATTTGTTTTGTCTTCTGCACATCCGCATTCTACGGAATGTGGATGCAGGTGTGTATGCACAGTTTTCCGGAGCGATGAAGGAGGAGGTGCCTCATTAGGGTTTTTGGCAATTCGTTTGGTCGAAACCATTATGAGCCGCGAACATCATTTACTAATCCTTTTAGTGATAATTTTATGATGGCTAATTGCATTGACCATTTGACCACCATGACCTCTCTTGACTTTGTTGACCGGTTGACCGTGTTGACCATCGACCTTCAAGGGAGGTCTACACTCTTCTTTTCATTTTCATTTTCTTTTGGATTATGATAATGGTCATTTCAATGTAGCCATCAACTTTATCTTGATGGGATTAGTAATGATAATGTTTTTGCATTATTGAACCATGGTTCATTTTTCTTGTGCTCATAATTCTTTTCTCACTCTCTCTCTTGTTTTTTCATGAGAAGAAAAGAAATGCACCATGGTTGATAGCTCCTCCTTTTTCCTCCTCTTGATTCATCTTTTGATCTCATGTGTTGAGAGATAAAGATCCCACAAAGGCAAAACCATCCCTCTACCACTTCTACACAACCTAGGGCTTCTAGATTAGCAATCTCTTTGCCCTAGTTACCTCGGCTCGAGGTGGAGCTCGGTGTACATCTCTCGGGTGGATCGTCTTCGACTCAAGGAGGCCGCGGAGGTGACCAAAGTTCGGATCAACCCTCGGAGCAAGCAAGGAGAAGAGCAACAAGAAGAGAAGGAGATCAAGTTGAGGTATAACCCCTAACCGAGTAGATAAATCTCTAGTTAGGATGCTAGTATGTTGTTTAGTAAAGATCCGGCTTTTACGGTCCATGTTACCAAGTCCAGAAAATTTTTTGTTTTACCGTTTCCGCAACCCCGAAAGTACCGGGAGAAGTAACGTCGACCTAACACCAGGAAAACGAGTAAGGACATCTCAACTTCTCATCTAGGGACCGCCACATGTTGCTTTGGCGAACAACTGATTTTGGACCACTCGGTTGTTGTTGAGCGTTGGCGATGAAGGTTGCTTTCCCTTTCTCGTTTTCATTTCGAAACTCCATTTTTGAGGAGGACGGTCTATGGCCTATCTGGTCCATTTGGGCCAGCTTATCGATCAAGGCCTGGAAGGTAGTCGGCTTAAAAAACATCTTGTACTAGGATATGGTCGCCTGAGGATCGAGGGTTCCTACAAACATGCCTACGGCAGGAGCTTCCTCTATGCGTTGTTCACACTTTGACCACAGATTCCGCCACCGAATGGCATATTGAACCCAGGTTTCTCCCGGCTTCACTCTAGCGTTAATTAGTGCGGTGATCGGAGTGCGCTCTCTAGTGCTCGCGAATCTTTGTGTAAACAGTAGCTCCATTTCTGCAAATGTCTTGACAGAGTCATTCGGGAGCTCGGAATACCATTCGAATGCTGTCTCCGAAAAGCTGCCAACAAACTAGCGAAACAACAGTTTGTCGTCACCCTTAGTATTACCGTACAGAGCCCTGAATTGAGTAATGTGCTAGTGTGGATTACCCGTCCCCTTATACACATGGAATTTAGGGATCGTATATCCTGGCGGGTACTTTATTTGATCATACCAACCCGGATAGGGTCGTTCAGTCTTGACGATTTGGCCGGCCGCTTCGCTCGCCTGATGAGCTCGTATCTGTTGAGTTATATAGTCGTCAAGGGCGGCTTTAGAGACGGTCTCTTCCTTGGCTGTTGATAGAGCCGGAAGAGGATTTGATGTCTCCCCTCTGTCGTCTTCAAGGATTATTGGAGGGTCTTCGGCTGGAGGATCTAACTGTATCATCATCCCGACTATATCTTGAATAGAAGCGCCATTTGCTTTATGTTGGTCGCTTGTTCCGCGGCTTCTTTATCTTTCTTCTTAAGCATTCTGTGGAGGAACTCGGCATTGGTTTCTTGCTCCTGGCGTTGCTTTGACGATGTCTCCGGGATTTCTTTTGGCCCAGTGAGTACGGCCATCTTTGTTAACATTTCCTGGAGCTTCTGTTGTTGCTCCTGGGCCTTTGTTACGGATCGGGTGAGTGGTCGGTGACCCCCGGAAGCGCGGCTTTCCTCTTTTCCGGAAGCCATGTAAATGGTGTGCACCACCATACCCCCAGACTTGGGGCGTTTGGATTCAGCGCCTTTGAGATTTATCGTGGACACGGGGATTTTCTCCGACCTTCTTCTTTTGTGGGCGTTCGAAGTTGAGGGGGCCGTTGCAACGGGCATCCAAGTAGACGACACCTTCTGTAGGACGACAGGGTGGTCCTTCTCTTGCCAAACCTTCATTTTCTTTGGTCGGCGGGTGTAGTCTTGGTTAACAATAGAGTCTTGGGCCCTTCGCCAGACCCTGTGAATTTTGGAGGACAGCCGCTGAGGGGGCTGCTCTAGCTTTTCCTTTGTAGCGTTCTCCACAGGTGGAGGAGATCTTTTCAACACAGCAGTTGGAGAGTTTTTGCTCACCCTCCTAAATGGTTCAAAGCTGTTCCCAGTAGGAATAGCAACATCAATTTCCACCATTGGAGCTGGTGGAGTCAGTCCAGAAGGGGAACTACCTCCAGTTTTCCTCACTCGGCGCCAGTGGCGACGTCGAGCGCGTCTTGCAAATGGGATCACCTCCATTGTCGGGGTAGCTGCATCATGCTTCATGCTTTGATGAGAAATTGTTGTTGGTGTTAGCCTGTCAAAAACTGACGTCCGTAGAGAGGGGATGGCCAACCTGTCGAAGACAGACTTTCGAGCAGGGGTAGCAGCCTTGGTGACTTCACCTGGAGCGGTAGTTGGAACATCCAGTCTTGTGAAGACTGACCTCTTAGTAGGAGAAGTCTCTTTGATGACTTCATTTACTGGAGCAGAGATGGCTATCCATTTCGGGATAGCCCCCTTCAGGTAATGTGGGCTTCTTCACAGGACCATTGGAGCTTTGGCCCAGTCTGTTGAAGACCGAGGCGTTGGATTTGGACGACTCGTTGAGAGGGGCCACGGTAGTTGCATGCCGATCAAAGACCGACTTCTTTGGAGCTTCTTGCGATGGCACTGGGGCGTTGAAGCTCATTGGTGGGAGTACGGTCCTGAAGAACAGTCCAGTGGTGGCCCAAGTCACCTGTTCCACTGGCATGGCGAAGATGGAGGCCGCTTAGGGCCCATAAGTCACTCCTCCGCCGAGGACGGAGTGGGAGTTGTTGCTGCATCTAGTGCAGTTGGAAGACATTTTCTCTGCACGGGAGCAAGACACCAAATCTTAATACCTCGAATAGAGGGGCAACCGCATTAAACCGCGATTCATTCGCGAACACGACACACGAAGTGTGGAGTAGAAAGAGGAAAATGTCCTACTGGGCGTGCCAGAATCTGTTCTCCGCCGAAAACAGAGACGAAACCGCGTAGGTTGTCTTGCCTGAATTTGGGGGCAAATGCTATTTGGTTTTATCCGTCCACCTCTCCGAAGATGCCAAGTTAATTTATGGCATCGTATATTGAAGGTTTAGACAGATGCGGCCGTTGTAGCAGACTTCGTCAGATTCCCCCTCGTGTACGAGGGGTTTTTGATTGTGGGGACGCTCTTCCCTGCAGGCGCAAGCCGCTGCAGTTAATTACGCTACCGCATTGCGGTAACCATTTTCTCCTTCTCCAGATGGTCACTTCATGTTGTATGTGTTTGTTTTGTTTTTGGTTGCCCGTGGATTGTATACGGAGACTAATTCATATTGTCGCCCGTAGGGCGTGGATTAGTCCAAATCTGTATTTTCTTAGAATTGGGTTTGGTTTGGATTTAAGGATCGTTAATCTCATTGAGATTAAGATCAACTTAAACGTTTATTGAGGATACGTTAGTCTAATTTTAGACTAAGATCTATTCAAAAGGATTTTGGGATCATTTAGATCCAACGAAAGAGTATTTGGACTTTATAGTTTTAGTTTAGGGATATTGCAGTCCACCGTTTAAGGACATCATAGTCTATGAGTTTAAGGACCTCTTAGTGTGTAAAGTTTAAGGACATCATAGTCCATGAGTTATGTCCATGAGTTTAAGGACCTCATAGTTCGTAAAGTTTAAGGACATCATAGTCCATGAGTTTAAGGACCTCATAGTCCGGGTTAAAGACATCATAGTCTGGTATTTTGGTTTCACAATTTAAGGATGCGCCAAAAGTTTTTTGGTTATTAGGACCCTCCATCTCTCTGAAGACGTTGAAGAATTACAACAACATATATCATAGGTATGAAGAGATGTACCCTTGAACCAATATTGGTTAAAAGATCTATAGTCAGGTTTGGGACCAAGACCAATTAAAAATATTGTGAGCACATGGGCTCAGTTGATCTGAATTAGGGATTTGTAGCCAACTTGGGCTCAGCCCATTTAGTTTTGAATAAAACGTTGAACATTTATTTAGGCTCGGTCCCTTTTTTATTTAACAATGCTGAGCATTGATTTGGGTTCTGACACCCCTTTTTCTTTTGTCTTTTACTGAGTGTTGAGCACTTTTTATGGCGCTGGGATTTATTTAAAGAACACTTTATGTTCTCTCAGCGCACACATAAGAGCACGTGGTGCGCTTGGCGCTGAGCGCCAGACCTGGAGCGCTAAGGCGCTTCTTATGAAATAGCGCACACGTGAGGAGCACGTGGTGCGCTTAGCGCTGAGCGCCAAACCTGAAGCGCTAAGGCGCTCCTTATGAAATAGCACACACGTGGGAAGCACATGGTGTGCTTGGCGCTGAGCGCCAGACCTGGAGCGCTAAGGCGCTTCTTTTAGAATAGCGCCCATGTGAGGAGCACGTGGCGCGCTTGGCGCTGAGCGCCAGACTTGAAGCACTAGGGCGCTTCTTATGCAGCTCTGATCAGTCCTGTGCTCTGAGAATTAAGTTCTCGTTTATAAGAGACTTTGTCTTACAGATCTAAGAACTAAGTTCTTCTTTTTATGAAGAGATGCAATAATCTCTTCTGTTTTTGTGAAAGACTTTGTCTTACAGATCTGTGATCTAGAAAAAGAACTAAGTTCTTCTTTTTTTATCCAGAGATGCTATGATCTGTCTTCTTTTTTATTTACCTTGAAGAAGGTTCTTCTTCTTAGAGCTTGCTCTTCTCTTTTTCTTTTTTGAGAACTTGAAGTTTATGGGGGGTTCCACTCTGTTCTTCTTCTTTCGATTTGAGAACTTATGGGGAGGTCTCTCTCTGCAAGACTTGAAGTCTTGGGTCCTTTATATAGTGGAAGCTGATTTGTTGAATCAGTTAAGGAAATCTTTCTCTGATTGATTTTGGGGATGTTTCCCCACCATTGGATCTTCGATCCTAGGGCTTCTGTTTTACAGAAGACAATCTTCTTGTTTTTAACAAGATCGGGAAAATATTTTCCCATACAGAGCTTATTCTGTATCTTGGTGATTTTTAATCACCATTGGATTTTTGATCCAACGGTGCTCTGATTTACAGAGCATAATCTTTCTTGTTTGAAAAGATTTGAGGAGTATTTCCTCAACAGAATTTTATTCTGTAATTTGATGATTTATTCATCTCAGTTGGATCTTTGATCCAAGAGTGGAGAACATTTAGTTCTAGCGCTGGCGCCCTTGTGCTTTGCATGTGAGGCGCCCGCCTCAGAGTCTTTGACTCTTGGCGCTAGCGCACTTAGCGCTACCACTCTCGTGCTTTGCACGTGAGGCGCTGCCTCAGAGTCTTTGACTCTTGGCGCTAGCGCACTTAGCGCTAGCGCACTTAGCGCTAGCGCTCTCGTGCTTTGTACGTGAGCGTTGCCTTAGAGTCTTCAGCGCTGGCGCTCTTGGCGCGAGTGCTTTTATGAGGCGCTACCTCATTTCGAATTTCAAATTTTGAAATTTTAAATAGAGCTTTGCTCTCTGATTGGGGGAAACAACGACAAATTGCTACTTCGCCAGTTCGTCGGCAGCTTAGTGGAGATGGCATTTGAATGGTACTCGGAGCTTCTGAATGACTCCATGAAAACATTCACAGAGATGGAGTTGCTATTCACCCAGCGTTTTTCAAGCGCCAGCGAACGCACCCCGATTACGGCATTGATCAATGCCAGGGTGAAGCCAGGAGAGACATGGGTTCAGTATGCAATTCAGTGGCGGAACCTATGGTTGAAATGCGAACAACGCATAGAAGAAGTTCCTGCCGTGGGCATGTTCGTAGGGACTCTCGATCCACAGGCAACTATATCCCAATTTATGATGTTCTTCAAGCCGACCACTTTCCAGGCCTTGATCGACAAGCTATCCCAAATGGACCAGATAGGCCATAGACCGTCCTCCTCGAAAACGAAGCTTCGAAATGAAAAGGGCAACGGGAAAACGACCTTCGTCGCCAACGCTCAGCAACAGTCGAGTGATCCAAAACCAGCTTTTCGCTAAAAAGATAAACCGTGATCACTCGGAGAAAAGTTGAGACGTCTTTACCCATTCACTCGGGATAAAACGAGAAGATTGTTCGAACTGGCGATGCGCAACAGGCTTATCACTCAACCGGATCCGAGACGCCCACTGCAACCGGGCGGTGTCAACAATCCCAATTACTATCCCTACCACCGAATAGCGGGTCACCTAATCGAAGATTGCTTCGTCTTCAAAAACTGGATTGAGGACCAGTATCAACCAGGCAAATTCGCGCTGTCTGAAAACTGGAGGGTAAACCCGCCACACTTGCACGCTCCTAAAAAGATGGACACGCCGGAGGAATCATGCTCATTTATAGAGGAAGCACCATGAGAAGTTTTTCTTTCGTCTAAAACTAAAAGAATGCTGAAGGATCTTCAAGCATGTTCGGCGATTAGATGGAAAAACCCGCTGGAGCCAGAGATCATTGAGGGGATGCTGAAACCGTGCCCAACACCGAGAGTTGGTAGCGATGGGAAAAATACCCAGGCTCAGCCGTCAAAGTCTTCAAAGAAAAAGAAGAAGACCAAGAAGCCCGCGCAGCCTGATGACAAGCACACGAATCTGCAAAGGCATATTGACGCACTAGAGGAATATAACCAGAAGGCGCGAACCCCGGTCACACTCCAAGAGTTCCTCAACCATATCCTTGAGAGCGGAGATAATGACAATGATGAGGGAGGAGACTCGTCAGAAGAACCCAAGGATTATGCGGCAAGTTGTCACATGATCTCTCATTCACCGATAAATGACGAAGAAGCTCACTCGGCATCAGAAGATAATATAGAGGAGCTGGAGGCAGGATCGGTGCCAAAATCCTTGGAACCGTCAGACGAGATGATTGACATGCTGTTGAACGAAGCCCGTTAGAAGAGCAAAGATGATCAAGAGCGTGAAATGGCCATATTCGAAAGGGTCAGGCGTCGGCATCAAGTTAAAAAGGTCATGGTAGGGATAAGTCACAAAGCACTCCAACCAGATCGAAGCATGCCCGCGGCAGACAAAAGCAGGCTTAAGACAAGGAAACGGTTCACTAAAGCCCTGTCGATGGGAATGAAGCTGCCATCTTTCAAAGAAAATACTCCCGAGGATACCTACCTTGACGAAGCGGACGTTCATCCGAGCTACTTCTTGTACCATCGGAAGGTTACACATCCCACTGAAGAATGCAATGCTTTCAAGAAATGGTGACAAGGATACATTGCTCACCGACAACATTTAAAGCGGTTGAAACGCAAAACTCGTCGGGAGAAGAGAAATACGACAGATGAGCATAAAATAACTGCCGGCAATTGTCACATGGTTGATACCAGGGGATTGAAAGTTCTCACCTTCGGAAGCGATTCTGATGAAGAAGTAGCCCTCGGCCCTCTCTTCAAGGAATTCACCTCAGGAAAAGAGGAAGAGATAAAGAACTGTGAAAATATTCAGCTGCGTAATCGTACGTTGCCCGAAAAGAATATCGGACCTACAAACAAGAGATCGGACAAAAAAATAAGGGGAAGGAAAAAGTCCCTGAGGATATCACTCTCGGTGATCGAGTCGTCGAAGAGCTGGCAGCCAAGGACCCGCCCAAGAAAAACAAAGTGGATTACAATGTCCTGGCACACCTGAGGAAGATACCCTCACAGCTAAGCATTTTGGATGCCCTTCTGTTGTCTAAAGAGGCACGAGATTCTCTGATCAGGGCCTTACAAGAGCCCGAGCAGTTTCAAGCTTTCAATGCCGAAGAAAAGATGAAGGACGAGCTGGAAGAAGTGCACACAGCTGACATCACTTTCGGCGATGAAGATCTTCTTTTCGGAACGTGCGAGCACAACCGTACCCTGTATGTCACCGGGTACTGCCATGACATCAAAATAGGGAAGATCTTAGTTGACAACGGATCCTCTGTCAACCTCCTAAATATGAGGGTGCTAAAAGAAATCTGCATGAGCGTTCAGCACCTCACTCGGGATAAAATCACCATCTCCGGGTTCGACTCTCAGTCATCACAGACACTCGGGTCCATAATACTAACGTTGTGCTTTGGGTTGCTCGTCACTGACATCAAATTTCACGTCATTGACGCCAAGACCTTCTACAACGCTTTGCTCGGCAGGCCTTGGTTACACGAGTACAACATCATCCCATCTACACAACATCAGTGTATGAAGTATTTCAAAGAGGGTCTCGAGTATACCGTGACGGGGGAGCTAAACCCATTCTCCGTAAATGAATTCTGAAAGTACGAAGATGCAAAGTATTTCCTACCAGACTTTAAAGACACGGAAAGATGCCATAAACTGAAAAATAAGTAAAAAGCTATCACCACTATTCCGGTCTTCGGGAGCTATACCGAGGAGGAAGAAGAGATAGTCTATTCGGGGCCACCCTAATGCAACAGGCCCGGACTATCGACCCCTAATCTGTTCTTTGGCAGTGACACTGAAGAAGAATTCAACGCAGTGTTCTCGGTCCGTCCATCAATGCAGGCCCTCACTGGAGATGATCAGAGTTTGCAAATCGCCATGGTTCCGTGGCAGCATTACAGAGAGCTTGATGTTCTTGAGACATATAGCATGCAAGAGCTGCAGACATTCTACGTCCCTCTCAGGTGAAGAGATCAAAAGGCGATCCTATTCTATCGATCTGGGGAAACCAAAGTCGAGAGAGAAGTCTGGCATGGTGCCGAACCTGCGCTTGATAGGCTCCAACTAATTCGTCTGCCCAGATACTACGCAGAGAGATTGAAAAGGTTGTTGAGATGCCAAGGCGTACCTTTTAAGCAAATCGCGCGACAGGTCCAATTCTACAACAGGATCTGGAACGTCTCTGGAACTCAGCGAAAATTGCCCAACGGAAAAATGGAAACGATCGGGCTTAGATATGTCCAGTCTAAGAAACAGGAACAATTCTATGGCTGCCATGTCATAAAGGACCTTGATGAAGAAGGGGATGCTCTTTTAAAAGACGCTGATGTTGAACCAGAACAAGGTCCTGCCATAAAAATGCCAAGTCCGTCGTTTGAAGATTAGATGGACAAGCTAATAAGGGAAGCAAGTCAAAAGGTTCAAAACGACTACAGCCGTAAAATGGCCATTTACGAGAAAGCCAAGACGCAACGCCTCTTTCAGCAGGCTACGGAGGATGACAATGCCCTTCACCGTCAGCCCGCCATGCATTCCTAAGGAAAGAAAAGGGCCCGACGTGGAGGCAAAAGCAAATTAAAGAACGGGAGAAACGCTCGGCAGCAGCGAAGCGGGTCCAAGAAGCTACGCGATCGAGAAAAGGTCAACCGGAATCCATCGCTGATGAAGAAGATGGATCAGGAATATACCTTCCCTCAGGACAAGACAAGGAAGATATTTGACCTCGTCGTGAAACATCAAATGATTACGCTCCCGGAGTCCAAGCACCCCGAACAAGCAAATGAGGTCTATCAACCGGATTATTGCTCCTATCACCGAGCAATAGGACATCCTCTTGAAGACTGCTTCACCTTCAAAAACTGGGTCGAAGTCCAATACCGACTTGGCAGGTTCGCTCTATCCAACGGTTGGAGGGTAGCCCCACCACAAAGGCATATGCCAAAAGCAACATATATGGCGAGAGTAGAACTAAATCAACATCGGTCTTGGAAACAATCTCGTATCTGTCACTTGATAACGCTGTCGGAAGAAGGAGTGTGCGAGAATATGGATAACCTCTCCTGGTGCTTCGAAAATAAGGATGAAGACGAGGTGATATCTGAATTTTCCACCGGCGCCAAAAGAATTGGAAGATGGGATACACACCACAGCAGACAACCTGAAAAAAATTGACTTGGGGACGGCAAACGACCCACGGCCAATGTTCGTCAGTGAACCGCTGTCTCAAGAGCAGGTAGCTACGCTAAAAGATGTGCTCATGCATTATAAAGACTGCTTCGCATGAAACTACTCCGAGATGCTGGGACTAGATCCAGAAATAGCTGTGCATAAATTGGCGATATCTCCGGACGTCAAGCCAGTCAAACAAGCACCGAGAAGAATGCGGCTCGAGCTTGAGATGAGTATCAATGCCGAAGTCAAGAAGCTAATCGACTATGGCTTCATCCAAGAAGTTCAATACCCTGACTGGATCGCCAATATTGTTCCGGTAATGAAGAAAAATGGGACAGTACGCATCTGCGTAGATTTTCGGGATCTCAACAAAGATTGTCCGAAGGATGACTTCCCAGTGCTTGTTACCGAGCTGATGATCGATAACACATCCACCCATGAAGTCTTCTCCTTCATGAATGGATCTTCGGGGTATAATAAAATAAAGATGCATCCTGAAGACCAAAAGCACACTGCTTTCCAGACTCCGCTGGGCATATTCTGCTACAACGTAATGCCCTTTGGTCTTAAGAACGCCGGCTCCACCTACCAGAAGGCCATGACAAAGATCTTTGATGACCACATACATAAGATTGTCAAATGTTACATCGACGACCTCGTGGTGAAAAGCAAATCGTACGAGGAACACTAGGAGCATTTGAAAATAGTGTTCCAACGTCTTCGTAAGTATAACCTGAAGATGAAACCTCTGAAATACGCATTTGGAGTCTCCTCAGGCAAATTTCTAAGGTTCATCATACGACATCGGGGCATCGAAATAGACCCATCAAAGATCAAGGCGATTATGGAAATGCCCACTCCAAGAACTTTAAAACAATTGCGGTCTCTACAAGGGAAGCTCGTGTATATCCGACGGCTCATAACCAACCTCTCCGGAAAATGACGTCCCTACAGTCACCTGATGAAGAAGGGGACCCCGTTCATTTGGGATCGTAAATGCCAGAGTGTACTGGACGAAATTAAGAAATATCTGCAGAACCCGCCGGTACTGACCGCTCCAGTCAAGGAAAATCCCCTCATCCTGTACACAACAGCCCTTGAAGGTTCTTTAGGCGCGCTATGGGCACAGGAAAACGACTAAGGGAAAGAGAAAGCCCTCTACTATTTGAGTCAAGTTCTACTGGGGCCAGAAAATAACTACTCCCTATCGAAAAACGCTGCCTGGCGTTAATCTTCGTGATAACGAAGCTCAGACACTATGCTTTGGCCTATGAGGTCCATCTCATATCAAAGGTGGATCCTCTAAAGTATTTGATGTCAAGAGCCATACTAACAGGACGACTCGCTAAATGAGCCCTCCTCTTGATGGAGTTCTTGATAATCTATCGACCACTCAAAGCGGCGAAAGGCCAGGCCATCGCCGACTTCCTTGCTGAGCATCCGATACCTGGCGACTCACCCCTAAATTGCGAATTTCCAGACGAGCACGCGTTTGACACGATCGACGGGAAGAGAGGAGGGAGTGATACCCAATGGGAACTCTACTTCGATGGGGTATCTTCTATGAAGCAGCGAAAGCACAGCTCCCCCATAATCAAATCTGGGGTAGGCGTTATCTTCGTGATTCCACAAGGAGGGATAATGCGCTTTGCCTTTTCCTTAATGGAGCCAAGAACAAACAACGAAGCGGAATATGAGGCTTTGATAGCAGGTCTTGAGATCGCTGTTGACATGCGGATCGAAAATCTCCTTATATACGGAGACTCCCAGCTGGTCGTTAGCCAAGTAAACGGTGACTATCAGACGTGCAAGCCAGAGTTGGTAAAATATGGCAAAAGAGTGCAACAGTTACTAACTCAAATTCCCTCCTACGCCCTGGAAAGCATACCGCACACAGAAAATAGCAAAGCGTACGGATTAGCCAAACTCGCTAAAGAACTGGCTGACGAAAACCTCGATGACGTAAGGATCATTGTACAAAGCCGTCGGATTCTTGCACCAGCAGAAATATCTCCGGATTCGTCTGAAGAAAAGGAAGTGACCAAGCAAACAGCCCTATAAATAGAGGACCAAGAAAGGGCTAAGGTTTGGAGAGAAGTCTTTATAGACTACTTCAAATCCCGTCAAACACCGGATGATGCATCCTTAAGACATCAGCTTATGAAACGAGCTTTGTCTTTCGCCTTCGTCAATGATACTCTATATAAGAGATCGTTCGACTCTCTGTGGCTGAGATTCTTGGGACAGGAAGAAGCGAGGAGTGTCGTTCAAAAACCCCATGACGGACTCTGCAGTTCTCATCAAGCCGGGCCAGAGATGAAGCTGAAGATCAAAAGAATGGGCTACTATTGGCCCACGATGATTCAGGACTGCCTCGAATATGCGAAGCAGTGCCACTCGTGCCAAATTCTTGGAGACTTCATCCACCAGCATCCAAACCCGCTACACCCAACAGTGGCTAGCTGGCCATTCAAGATGTGGGGAACCGATATAATTGGGCTCATCGAACCAGCGTCATCCAAGGGAGATCGGTTCATATTGGCGACTACTGATTACTTCTCTAAGTGGGCAGAAGCAGTACTGCTAAGAGAAGTGAAGACGGAGAACATCCTCCATTTCTTCAAGACACACGTCATCTATCGGTTCGGCACTCCGCGACGGATTATCTCCGATAACGGGTCGGCCTACAGAAGTCACAGAATCAGTCGCTTCGCACAATAGCATAACATAGACTGGAGATACTCTTCGGTCTATAATCCCTGAACTAACGGTCTAGCTGAGGTTTCAACTAAACCTTGACAAAGATCATAAAGAAGACGGTGTCCAAAAATAAAAAGGACTGGCACGAGAGACTGCATGAAGCTCTCTGGGCGTATCGAACTACGTTCAAAATAGCTATGAATAAAACGCCGTATGCATTGGTATTCGGCACGGAAGCAGTACTCCCCTTGGAGATAAAGCTACCCTCTCTACGAGTAGCGGTTCATTATGAACTAACAGATGAAGAGAATGCTCATCTTCGGCTTGAGGAGCTCGACGCCCTCGATGAAACTCGTCTCATGGCGCAGCAAAACTTAGAGGCTTACAAAGCAAAGATGACAAGTTCATACGAAAGATTAGCTAGGCCAAGAATATTCCGCCAAGGCGAACTCGTGCTAGTTGTTAAAAGGCCTATAATCCCCAATCGTGCCAAACGAAGGAAATTCGAGCCAAACTATGAGGGCCCGTACATCATAGACAAAGTCTACCAAGGTGGGGCTTACTTGCTCATGGATATGCATGGCGAAAGACCCTTCCAACCAATAAACGGCCGATTCCTTAAGAAATACTACGCCTGACGAGTCACAGCCCAGGTTAATGATAGATGGCGACGCTTGTGTCCGCTCACTGTCTTCCTGAGTACTAAACTCTGTAAGTGCTATTCGGCGAAACTTCGCCGCAGAAAACTAACAGCGGACCTAAACGTCTCTAAACTAACAACGGACCGAAACATTTTTAAACTAACAACGGACCTAAACGTCCCTAAACTAACAATGGACCGAAACGTCCCTAAACTAACGGACCGCAATGTCCTGATACTAGCTACAGACCGTAACGTCCTGAAACTAGCTACGAACCGCAGCATCCTTAGGCCAACGCGGCAAAAAAAAGGGTACGTCCATAAGCGAAATGGGCACGGATGAAACCCGAAAGGGCTCCGTGAGTAAAAACAGTAGGGCTACCGGCGAGTTTGTCAAAACCCGAAAGGGCACAGACTCGTAAAAAATTTCCTATGCACTTTCAGGGTCCTCTCGACCTTGTAAGGAGAAAATACCCGCGTGAGATCCTTATGACTCACAAGGGAGCAAAACACTTAGGAATCCTCATGATCCCTAAGGAGAAATTACACTTACGAGATCCTCATGACTTCTAAGGAGAATCCCCCTCTATGAGACCCTCACGGCTCACAGGATTCAAAAGTTTTAAGATACGGGGACCTGAACCTGTTCTTAAGCCATCATATCCCCTAAACCGCCCTACAGGCGGTCAATATTGACCCTTGTATACAATCCACGGGCATAAATAAGGGTTCCCTTGCCCAGTTCCACCAATGGTGTGAAATTCCCCTATCTGGTGAACAACACTAGTAGGTCCTCTCGGCTTGCAAGGAGAAAATGCTCTTGTGAGATCCTTACGACTCTTAAGAGAAAACGCACTTAGGAGTCCTCATAACCCCTAAGGAGAAATTACACCTACGAGATCATCACGACTCGTAGGGAGAAATACCTTTATGAGACCCTTACGGCTCACGAAGTTAAAAGCCTTAGTCGTCAGGTCCATAACCCTGTCGACTAATCCACCTTTGTTCGATAGCGGTGAAGGCAAATGATGATTCATTCCTGGCAACGTTCCAGTAGTAGCGATACTAATGCCTAAATCGGTAACAAATTCCAAGTCCTTTCACGGCAAGTGATAATTCGCTCCTGGCAATATTCCAGTCGCAGCGATACTGATCCTAAGATTGGTATCAGATCTCAAGTCCATACTCGCAACAAATTCAGTGAGCCCCAAAAAAATGGCCGAAATGATCGGACAACTCGCAATAAAATCAACGAGTAAAAAGTAAAAAGAAAAATAGCCGAAATGATTGGGCACCGCGAAAAATAGCCAAAATGATTGGGTAATCATGACTTTCGCGATATAAAAAGCTAAAACGATAGAGTATCGCGGAAGAAAAAAATGAAAGAATGAAACTTTTACCCTACAGGTGAGTCCATACTGACCCCTGTATACAATTTATGGGCATAAATGAAAAGGGAACCACATTTCCCAACAGACTCTGTCAAAGGGAGAGTCAGATCTCGACGACAACATCTGCATCGTAGAGGATCAACACGGCGTTCCTTCTCGACACCGCAGAAAGCGGAGAAAATCAACCAATGACCTCCCCGCCGGAACAACGCTCCGTCTTATGAACAAGTCAACCAAAGACCTCCCAGTCGGAACAATGCTTTGACCCGGAAACAAGTCAACCAATGACCTCCCCGCCGGAACAACGCTCCGTCTCGAAAACAAGTCAGCCAATGACCTCCCCGCCGGAACAAATCTCCGTCTCGGAAACAAGTCAGCCAATGACCTCCCCGTCGGAACAATGCTTCGACCCGGAAACAAGTCAACCAATGACCTCCGCACCGGAACAACGCTCCGTCTCGGAAACAAGTCAACCAATGACCTCCCCTTCGGAACAACGCTCCGTCTCGGAAACAAATCAACCAATGACCTCCCCGTCGAAACAATGCTTCAACTCGGAAATAAGTCAACCAATGACTCCCCGACGGAACAACGCTCTGTCTCAGAAACAAACCAGCCAATGACCTCCCCGCCGGAACAATGCCCCGTCTCGGAAACAAGTCAGCCAATGACCTCCCCTACGGAACAACTCTCCGTCTCGGAAACAAGTCAACCAATGACCTCCCCGCCGGAACAACGCTCCGTCTCGGAAACAAGTCAACCAATGACCTGCTCGTCGGAACAATGCTCCAACCCGGAAACAAGTTAACCAATGACATCCCCGTCGGAACAACGCTCCGTCTCGGAAACATGTCAGCCAATGACCTCCATGCCGGAACAAAGCTCCGTCTCGGAAACAAGTCAGCCAATGACCTCCCCGCCGGAACAATGCTCTATCTCGGAAACAAGTCAGCCAATGACCTCCCTACCGGAACAACACTCCGTCTCGGAAACTAGTCAACCAATGACCTCCGCGTCGGAACAATGCTTCGACCCGGAAACAAGTCAACCAATGACCTCCCTGCCGGAACAACGCTCCGTCTCGGAAACAAGTCAGCCAATGACCTCCCCGCCAGAACAAAGCTCCTTCTCGGAAACAAGTCAGCCAATGACCTCCCTGCCGGAACAATGCTCCGTCTCAGAAACAAGTCAGCCAATGACCTCCCTGCTGGAACAATGCTCCGTCTTGGAAATAAGTCAGCCAATGACCTCCCCGCCAGAACAATACTCCGTCTCGGAAACAAGTCAACCAATGACCTCTCCGCCGGAATCATGCTCCGTCTCGGAATCAAGTCAACCAATAATCTCTCGATTCGTCTCTACCCCTAGGGAGATCAATATCCCTGCGCAAACCTTTCAACCCGTAAAAAGAAAACTCTCTTATGAGATCCTTACGACTCTCAAGAGAAAATGCACTTAGGAGTCCTCATGACCCCTAAGGAGAAATTACACCTACGAGATCCTCTCGACACGTGGGGAGAAAAGACTTTATGAGACCCTCAAGGCTCATAAAGTTGAAAAGTCTTAGGTATCAGCCCTGAACCTGTCTTCTAAGCCATCACTGCCCTGCAAAGGAGGTCAAGATGGACTATTATATACCATCTACGGGCCACATTTGCTAAAGTAACATGCCAATGACACAGCAAAGAAAAGAAAGTGCCAGTATGAGATAAAATATGTCCTTTATTCATGAATCAAAATGAAGACAAGATATTCCTATTCGTAAATGAATACAAAAAATACACAACGACGAAAAATGCTTAAGCCGGTGGACGGTGCAGCAGGCTCGTAATCTCATCGGTCATCCGCTGGACCTCGGCCTCAAGCTTCGTTATGGCTGTGAGATGAGTCCCCGCCTGAGCCTATTGAGTCCAATAAGAATCAAACCGACTCTCAAGCTCTCTTTCAACAACTTTATGAGCTTCAACCATCTCGCGGGTAAAGATGACGGCTTAATCAAGAGAGACCACCTCGGTGATAGCTTCTTAAAGTACTCGCCAAATTTCGTATGCATGAGTGGCCTTGATAGTGAGCTGAGCTTAAAGTTCCCCCAAAAGCATTCGAGGCTAATTCCCTCTCCGAGAATTTCCGGTTGAACCTCTTCTCACATGACTGTAGGTTGGCGGCGCACCGTTCGATCAACCCCCGCAGGTTTGTCTTTGCAGTCAAGAGCTCAGAGGGAAGACGTATGCACTCAAGACCATGTAGGCAAGCCTCCACTCGACGACAGTACTCAATCCAAAACATGCACAAACCATGTGCTATATAAGGCAATAAGGAGAGCCTTTGGTGTACACCCCATTAAGCATGCATTCGTGACTATATGCCTTCTTAAATGGAATGGTATCCAAAACACGCTGATTTGCGGGCAACACGACAATAGTGCTCGCACTTAAAGAAAATTCCCAGGGGTAAAGTATAAAGCTCATGTACACAGGCGGGATGCACGTACGAATATATGACGAACAGAAAAATTCAACAGAAAGTATTCAACAGTCAATAATAAGAGAAATACATCGATTTAAATATACTACTGTACAGGGAAAAGATCACCAAATATGGGATCAGAGATACAGGGGTTAACAAAAAAAATACAAAGTTCTCCAATTCCCTCTCTGCCTTCTCCAACACATCGAAGCGACGGTTTTCGCGAGGAGTTGTCCCCCACCGGTTAGCACCATGCTCATCAGCAAAAGCGAACAAGATGGCCCGCCGAGCTATTATTTGACTCAGTAAATGAACCAAACGATCCTTCAAAGGCTGGGTAATTAAGTGTGCCTCATGGAAACACTCAATTTTTTCCTTTGCCATATCAAGAATCGCCGGAGTCATCTCCGCCGGATAAGGGAGGATATCGGCAAGCACGGATAGAAAGATCATTCGGAGTCAAATGGAGCTCATTGGAAGAGGAGAGCCCCTACGAGTCAGGAGCTCATACATCACCGCGTCACACCGAGCGTCGGTAAAAAGAGGGTTTACTAGCCGTGCGGCAAAGCGAGGAATAATCTCCTCAACGGGCACTTCCCATGGTTGTCGACGAGCGTGGAGGCGGTTGCAAGCCACAACCTTTGGTTTGTTTCTCAAAATGATCACCCTAAGGTCTAAATGGTTTTCTCTTTGAAGAGAGGAAGAAAGGCACGACTTCAGGTTATAAAGAGAAGCATTCAATGCCATGCACAGAAAATGTTGTGCATGGTGGAACTATTCCCAAGGCCTAGAAAAAGGGGAGTGCATGGGAAATGAAAGAGGTGACTCATTGGAATCAGAGTAGGGAGATGAAACGACCTCATCAGCAGAGCCTCACACACATGGCACGTGAGCACCCACGTCGATCCTTGTGAAAACTAAAACGGCACCGCACGTGCATAACACGTGAGCGCCGGTGCTAGTTCAGGATTAAAATCCCCAACAGTGCCTCATACGCAGAACACGTGAATTCCAACAATAGTATAACGACACTTCATGCAGAATACATGTAAAAAGGGGGGAAGAAAGTTTTGTCATTCATACTCCAAGAACTTATACTAAAACAAAAGAAAATGTTTACAATGGCAAAACACTAAATCCGGGACATGGATCAAGGAATTCAGAAGCAAGGCCGTCTAAAATGCTTCTAGCTTTTCTGACCATTTTCGTGTGCACCTTCTCACGAATGCAAGCGTCAGGATCCTCGCTGATGTCATCCGTCCTCTGGTAGGTAGAGATTATCGTCGTCTGCTGGCAACATAGCAACAAGATTATCTCGCCGCCTCTTCGAGATCAGGCCCATCAGATATATTGAGTGCATATTGTCTTCGGCATCATCAAGTGCCTTAAGCTGCATGGCTTCGTAAAATCCAGGAAGTGCTTCCCAAATCGCTCCCACAATGATCTTCAAAAGAGCGAAACGACGGGGAAGTAGTCGACCGTTGTACTCATCGAAGCGAAGCATAACTTCAGCACATTGGGCGTTTGTAAACTCCTGGTTTTGGTAGCAGCCTTGGACGCGAATGTCTTCATAAGAAATAATTTCGTCGAGATGAGATAGATGAGCGGCTATAGTATCTGAAAAGAAAAATCAGTGAAAGTTTAATGATCAAACTGATCAAGAAAATTCTCATTAAACAGACACAGGAGTTTAAATAAAGTTTGACATCCCCGTAGAGAAAACAAGTTCTGTTAAAACACCCAACAAATTTAAAATTGTGCAACCCTATGAAAACGCTCAAGAACACCAGGGAATGAAATTCCTGAAGGGCCCTTTGATCTTTCAGAGCTAAGTTCTTCGGTAAGGAATTAAATTCCTTTTACGTGATGCAATTAAATTCCAGAAACCCCCATGATAAGGAAATGAAAAATAAAACCCCTATGAATCCTCGAAAATCAGAGGGGAATGCCCAAGACATTGAGGTTTACTACTCCAAGATCATGTCTGTGGATCTCTAGGAGATGGGTTTCAGAAGAAAGCGAAGCTTTTTACAGAGTAAAAACTCCAAGATCTTTAAGATCTACAAAACGAACTCTAAGAGTTCTTCATAGAGATGAACAGTGTTATAATTAATGGGTTAAGTAACCCTAAAAATCCATTTTAAAATCTACGATCTGAGAAGAGCAAAGCTCTGTTAATCGGTCCGATCTTTACCAAATTCGGGAAAAGTTCTAACTCTAAAAGGGATTTCCTTGGGCAGAGATCTAAGCTCTGAAGGGAGAATTAAATTCTTAGAAACATGAAAGGAAGAAGATGAACATAAATCATCTCAAGGGCCAAAGGCCCTACTTATAGGCGCTGGAAGACAATCCAACTTCCAAGATATTCCAACGGTGGAATGGTTGCCACCGCTGCACTCACGTGTGAGCCACGTGAGCGCAACGGTAGGGGGCATTTGTTTCCCCCAATAAGAGAGCAAGGCTCTATTCAAAATTTGAACTGAGGCAGTGCCTTACGTGCAAAGCACGAGAGCGCCATTGCCCAGAGTTGAAAACTCTGAGGCAACGCCTCACGTGCAAAGAATGAGAGCGCCAGTGCCAGAACTAAAAGTTCTCCACCCTTTGATCAAAGATCCAACGAAGATGATAAATCGTCACATTACAGAATTAAATTTTGTTGAGAAAATATTCCTCGAATCTTCCTAAAACAAGAAAGGTTAATCTCAGTAAAACAGAGCACCGTTGGATTATAGATCCAATGGTGATTAAAAATCACCAAGATACAGAATAAGCTCTGTATGGAAAAATATTTTCCCAATCTTGTTGAGAACAAGAAAAATATCTTCTGTAAAACAGAAGGCCTAGGATCAAAGATCCAATGGTGGATAAAATCCCCAAATCAATTAGAGATCTCTCAATGAGAGATTTTCTTATCTAAATCAACAAATCAGCCTCCACTATGTAAAGGACCCAAGACTTCAAGTCTTGTATAGAATAACCCCCTCCCCATAAATTTCAAACTTCAAGATGAGAATGATTTCTCCTCTAGGTAAATAAAAATAAGAGAGATCAAAATCTCCTTCATATCTAAGAGTTTAACTCTCACATAAGAAGGACTTAGTTCTTTTTCCAGATCTTAGATCTATAAGACAAAGTCTTTCACAAGTGAGAATCTAATTCTCAGAGAATTGAATCGAGCAGAGCAAAAAACTCAGTGCTTAGCACTCAAAGTCTGGCGCTCAGCGCCGAGCGCTCCACGTGGTCCTCACGTGGGCGCTATTTAATAAGAAGCGCCTAGCATTCAAAGTCTGGCGCTCAGCACCGAGCGCTCCACATGCTCCTCACGTGGACGCTATTTAATAAGGAGCGCTTAGCACTCAAAGTCTGACGCTCGGCGCCGAGCGCTCCACGTGCCCCTCACGTGGGCGCTATTTAATAAAAAGGTGCTTAGCACTCAGTATTTGGCACTCAGCGCCAAGCGTCTCACGTGCTCTGCACGTGAGCGTCATAAATTTTTTAATACTCCATATAAAAGAATATAAATAAAATAAAAAGAAAAAGGGGTGTCAGAACCCAAATCAATGCCCAGCATTGCTGATACAGAAAGAGGATCAAGCCCAAATAAGTAATCAAGTGAGCTGAGCCCAAGGTTAGCCAAACCCTAAATTGACCGAGCCCATATGTCTTCTTCTAAATTGGCCTTAGTCCCAAACAAGACCACCAAGTCCCTGATGAACATTTATTGGTTTAAGGGTATATCTCTTCACACCTCTGATACATGTCATTGTAATTCTTCGACGTCTTCAGAGAGGCGGCGGGTCCTGACAACCAACAACTATGGACCGCAACATCCTTAAACAAATAACGGACCACAATGTCCTTAAACTAGCTATGGACCGCAATCTCCTTAAACTAATAACGGACCGCAATGTCCTTAAACTAGCTATAGACCGCAACGTCCTTAAACTAAACCCTCACCCTAAAAAATGGTGATCTATGGACCGTAACGTCCCTAAACTAAAACGATAGAGCCCAAACGCCATTTTTGTTGGATCAAAAATGATCCTGAACCCCCGTTGAGTAGATCTTAGTCCAATATCGGATTAACGTATTCTTAACAAACATTTAAGTCGATCTTAATCTTAAACAAGTTTAACAATCCTTAAATCAAACAAATCCAAATCTAAGAGAATGCGGATTTGGACTAATCTACGCTCTACGGGCGACAACATGAATTAGTCTTCGTATACGATCCACGGGCAACCAAAAATAAAATAAACACACACAATACGAAGTGAACTTTTGGAGCAGGAGAAAGTGGTTACCGCGATGCGATAACGTAATTAACTGCAGGGGCTTGCACCTGCACGGAAGAGCGTCCCTACAATCAAAAACCCCTCACAACGAGGGGGAATCTGACGAAGTCTGCTACAACGGCCGCATCCGTCCAAACCTCCGATACACGGTGCCATAAATCAACTTGGCATCTTCGGAGAGGTGGACGGATAAACCCAAATAGCATCTGCCCCCAAATTCAGGCAAGACGACCTACGCGGTTCCATCTCCTGTTTTCGGCGGTAAACAGACACATTAGAGATCTATCCCAGTTCAGAGGACTTGGATCAGTTCAGCAAGGACCCTGAGCTCTAGACCCTTTTATATACTTTACATTTATGTTGATGCCATTGTTTAGGTATTACTTTCATCATTGTATTTACTTTTCAGCTGTATTGTAAATAAATGTTTAATAAATAAAAGTTGTTGTTCATTTACATTTCATGTCTTCTTATGTATATTTACATTATATTGCTTATTACGCATAGCGTGTTTACTTCTGAGTAAATACGTAGCGCGCCGTGTCACGCCTCCTTACCGTACACCGGGAAGCAGGGCGTGACAGGTATCAGGGATTGAATGTGCATAGCTCAAGACCGACAGAAGCACTGGGCAGATGCAAAGCACCGACACTTGGAGTTTCAACCGAGCGATCGTGTGAAGATTTCTCAAAACCGTAGAGTGATTCGATTTGGAAAGAAAGGTAAGCTAAGTCCGAGATTTATTGGACCATTCGACATACACGAATGAGTCGGAGAAGTGGCATATCGCTTGGCACTTCCACCCTCATTGGAAGGAGTGCACAACGTGTTCTACATATCCCAGCTTCGAAGATACACGAGCGACCCCAGCCACATCCTTGATCATTCCGAGCTCACTGTACAAACAAACTTAACTTGTGAGCAACAACCCGTTGAAATTCTGGACAGAAAGGTGAAATTACTTCGGAACAAGGAAGTAAACTTGATTCGGGTGATGTGGAGAAAAGATTCATTAGGAGAATCAACATGGGAAAGAGAAGACGACATGCATGCAAGATATCCTAACTTGTTTGTAAATTAGTCCTTAAATAATTGTAAATTTCGAGAACAAAATTTTTGTAAAGAGGGTAGAATGTAACGACTCTGTTTTTAATGTACAGAAATTTTTTAAAATCAAAGTACTAAATGGAGTATTTGCAACCCTGAGAATGCTATAAGTAATTAATTTGTTTAAGAACAGCAAGAAGCAACTTGTAGATCACTGGTAAAGCCTTGCACTGCTGTGACGTAGTCCCTGTGTTTGAATCCCTCACCCACATATTATTTTTAATGATTTTTCTTTTAAACTTTTTGGAAGTCCAAAAGTTTACACTTGCAATACATGTAAAAATGAAAAGTCCCAGAAATCAAACATGTGAAAATTATTATATGAATAGACCCCGACATGTGGCACCAATCCAAGCCCCACCCCCCTCCAATCAACCGGAGAGAGGCTTTTAGGCCAGCGCCGCCAGGCCCCTCGGGGGAATGCTCCCAAATTTTCCCCCAACACCGCTTGGCCTCCCCCAACTACTCCTCTACTATTTGATTTCTCTGTAAATTTACAGAGAGATTAAATTCACCTCTTTAATCCATTTTAATGCATTTTTAATTCCCTAAACCCTAATTCTATCCTATAAATACCACCCCACAGCCTAGCCCTCTCTATTCTAAAATCTATCATCAAAACTCTCAAATTTTTCCAAGTCAATTTAGTTGTACAAGTGGAGGTAGCCCAAGGTCATCTTCCGGTGACGACTCGGGACAAATCTGGCAATACCGCAACTCCACGAAGCTCTCAAACTCTTTCTATACCTTCCCTCTCTCATCTAATCCAGTAAGTCCCCTCTCTTCTTCCCTCTTATTTACTTAAAAAGTTCTTTTCTCAAAACTCATCGGAAGTGGAGTTATTCCGACTTCCGATTCTAATTTTGTTAAAAACACAACTTTTCTTAATAACCAAACATCCATATGGTTACATCTTGTTTAGTAATCTTAAAACAAATATTTAGAACAAGTTTCAATTTAAAATACAATGTTATACAACTTTTATTTCAATTTTACGGTTAAATACCACAAAATTTACTTACGGCATTATTTCATCATATTTGCTCATATTACCTTTAGAAAAATCACGAGGTAATGACCTACCTCATCACAACACTCATCATGATATAGCGCGATGGCTTTTGGAATTATCTCGATGGAATTTTTGATACAATTTTTAAGAAAAACGTGAATTTCTATTTAATAAATAAAATTTATTTTTAATAATTATATATATAATATTATCAAACTATCAATTTTAATTATATAATAAATTCCATATTTTCTAAATAAATGAAAAGGATCACAAGTTTCAAGAAAATACCATTATCAATCTATACAATTCCAATTTACACAAAAATACCATATATTATTAAAGCTAGGTATTTATTCACTAGAATACCTCACTTTTAAAATCTACATCCATGAAAACCCTAAATACGATAAATAAATGCTTGATATTTATTTTGAAAGTTTATCAAAACTATTTTTCATAAAACCCTCTCAAGTTTATTAATTTACAATAAGGACCCTAGTAAATATAGGTTTAAGCGGGACCAATTCTCTTGAGCCTCAGGGAGCTGAAGAAAATGGGTGCTTGCCTATTTAAGGTAGGAAACTAAACCGGGGTTATCAATACGGTAATTGGCTTGGAAAAAGTCACAAATCCTGCCGTCCATGTGCAGCGGTTACCGATAACTCTAAAACCTAATTCAGGAATCAAATTCTGTTAAGTGTCTGACTCGGACAAAGTCTTAGTCTAATCTGAATACAATTCCAATTTATATACAATTCAAATATAACTCCAATACATCATGAATTCATATATACTAGAACTTGAACATGAATACCAGAATACTATCAAATATCAACATGACTCGACTGGACCGAACCATGGATATATATTGCCTTGATTACATGACTATCCGTTTACATCCGATTCGTTTACATGAACAACTGATATCATGGTTTCGGTAAATCTTATACAACAAATCCTTGCAAACAATACAATATTCATTTATGGGTTTTTTAAAAGGGTCGACTGGTACGGAATGTGTTAAAAGTGTCACGATGATGGTCACTTTAATACACCTAACCTGAACATCCGTTGCCGTTGTCCCGTGGGTTTTGACGGGGCCTTGTACTCCATATACCATAGTTCATGGGGTATGTTGGACTCCTTTCGTATACACTGGCACATTCTGTACCAAACTACAAACAAATACGTTAACATAACAAACAGACATATACCTGTTATATTCTTTTATCTGTCTATTCTATTTCTTTGGGACTTACCGAGCGATTGTTCGCTGACGATATTCTTTTTCTATTCTTTCTTTTGAATATTGTTAGGAGGACCCGACTCTCTAGAGATCGAGCCCGGCCAGGAATACTTGGAGCAGTTTATTGAGGACCCCGAGATCTAGTCACTTGTATATACTTTACTTTCAGTTTAGGCATTGCTTTCCACATTGTACTTACTTTTCAGGTGTATTGTAAAGAATGTTTAATAAATAAAAAGTTGATGCTCATTTACATTTCATATCTTTCTTGTGTACATTTATATTATATTGCTCATTTATGCTTAACATGTTTACTTATGAGTAAATACATCGTGTGCATCGTCGCGTCTCCTTATCCGTACACCGGGAAGCGGGGCATGACAACACTCGAGACGAATAGTGATGTCAAGTCAACGGACTAAGCTGTACCCATATCACCGGGGAACTACTAACTGACGATAGGTATAATACCAATCGGCAGTTCCCAGCGAGTCTATCTAGTGTAACTCATAATCCAATGAACACCTGTATACTATCTTTGGTACCGTATACCAATAGCTACGGGACATGCCACCTCCCCTAACGGGGATAAGAAGCGTATACACTAGTCTACTCTGAAGTATTGATGCCCAGTCTCGATAATCCTACGCCTAGAGATAATGTTTAAGAATGTGCTTATATACTATCCAACCCCCACTAGTGTTACTGCCATCACAACGCCGGTAGTGAAGCAAAATCCTAAGGGATTTATCAACATGTATAAGCGATATGTTAAAAAAAACACATACACATATTAAGATATACTCAAACCAGATATCATACTATCATGTTGAGCAAGACTGCTATATATCTGTATATATCCTAAGTTTCCAAAATGTAATATACAATTCAGTACTTTAAAATAATGGCCTCTAGGGCATATATCACTAACAATCTCCCACTTGCACTAAGGTTATGTATTGGCGTATCGCGGACCTATCATCTCGAATAGCCTCTCAAACTGTGTCTGAGGGATGGCCTTTATGAGTGGATCTACTGTGTTGTTCTCCGTGTCTACTCTCCACACCTCAATCTCATGGCGATCCACGATCTCCCTGATCAGGTGAATACCGTCTCAAGATATGTCTGGACTTCTAATGGGACCTTGGTTCTTTCGCTAAAACTATAGCCCCGTTGTTGTCACAATAAAAAAGTATTAGATCAACAATGAACAGAATTACCTGAAGTTCTGTTATGAACTTCCTCATCCAGACTACTTCTTTCAGGGCGTCGCAAGCAGCGATATATTCTTCCTCCATCATTGAGTCAGCAACGGTGTCCTGCTTGGAGCTCTTCCAACAGACTGCCTCTCCATTGAGGGTGAAGACATAAACCAATATGGATTTGGAGTTATCCTTGTCACTCTAGAAGCTGGAGTCGGCGAAGGCCTCGATCTGGGCGTCTTACTGCCATACACCAAGCACATTTCCTTAGTCCTTTTCAGGTACTTGAGAATGTTCTTAATTGCTATCCAGTGCTTCTCCCCAGGGTTTGACTGATACCTGCTTACCACGTTCAGTGCGTAAGCAACATTTGGTCTGGTACATAATATCGCATACATTATAGATCCTACCGTAGAAGCGGAGGGTATAATACTCATGCGATCCCTTTCCAAATCAGTCTTGAGAGACATCTCTTTGGAGAGGGTAATCCCATGACAACCCGGTAGATTTCCGCATTTGGAATCTTCCATACTAAATATTTTCAGTATGGTGTCAATGTACCTGAACTGTGAAAGTCCCAACATCCTCTTAGATTTATCACGATAGATCTGGATCTCTAGAATGTAGGAGGCATCACCCAGGTCTTTCATGGACAACTTCTGTGACAAGAATGTTTTAACTGATTGTAGTATAGGAATGTCATTTCCTATCAGGAGAATGTCATTTACGTACAAGACGAAGAATACCACAGTTCTCGCTACAATCTTACTATAAATGCATGGTTTATCTGAATTTTTGATAAAGTCAAATTTTTTGACCGTCTAATCAAAGCAGATGTTCCAACTCCGCGATACCTGTTTTAATCCACAAATAGATTTAAGCAACTTACACACTCTTCCGCTGCTTCTACTCTCTATGAAGCCCTTTGGCTGATCCATATAAGCATACTCTTCTAAATTTTCATTCAGAAAAGCGGTCTTTACGTCCATCGGCCAAATTTCATAATCATGGAAGGCAGCAATGACAAGTAGGATCTGAATGGATTTAAGCATAGCCACCGGAGAAAAGGTTTCATCATAGTCCAAGCAAGGTCTTTGACGAAAACCTTTTGCTACAAGTCTAGCCTTATAGGTTTCAACTTGTCCATCGACACCAATCTTCTTTCTGAAGATCCATTTGCAGCCTATGGGTTTTACCCCTTGAGATGCAATGTCCACAGTCCAAAATTTGTTGGTGTACATGGATTCCATTTCGGTTCGCATTGCATCCAGCCATTTTATTGAGTCTCAGCTCGTAATAGCCTACTGGAAACTAGTTGGCTCATCATCATCGATGATATAATCCTCTCTATCACCGTCTACGAGAAAACCGTAGTAACTCTTGGACGGATAAGACTGCCTACTAGATTTGCGGAGTGGCACAGGGACATCCGGTTCTTTTGAAACTTCTGGTTCCACCATGCTTTCAGTAATAGATTATGGTTCTGGAATTTCTTCCAGTTCTATTGCGCTCCCACTTATTTCTTTTTCAAAAATTGAATCTCCAAAAAGTGGGCATGTCGAGAAACAAAAACCTTTTATTTCTCTGCGTAATAGAAAAGATACCCCCTGGAGTTTCTTGGATATCCCACAAACTTATACAGTACTGATCTGTAAGTCGATGCCACGCACCCCACGTGTTCGCGGGGAGGCGGAGTTTGCAAAAAATGATTTTTATGTGCTTCGTAACATCGACTAAACTCTAGGATCGATACTAAATCCTAACTAACAAACTAACTCGGGGGTTTAACTACCATGTAAGAAAGTTATACCTCAAGCCACTTGTCCTTCTTCTCACTGTCCTTCTTCTCATCGTGAGCTCCTTAGAGTGAGAATGGATCGCGCCTCCTCGTCGGCTTCTCCACGTCAAAGAAGATCCACCCGAGAGTGCCAAACTTAAGCTTTAACCTCTAAGATGAGGTAATTAGGGTACTTGGTGTGCTAAACTAAGTAACCTAGAGTGAGTAGAGAGTGATTATGGATCTAGTAATTTCCCAAACCTTAGGATTCTCAACTCATGAGACAATTAGGGTTCTTGAGAGGGAGATGAAGAAAGCTTGAGGAAAGAGAGTGTATTTGTGATAATGATAAATGAAAATGTCTCATATGAAGACTTTAAGGCAAATGAAAAAAATCACACACAAATATCTCAAAATATCTCATGAATATCTAAGTCTTCATTTGCCTCAAAAGAGTCCAAAAAGTCAACAAGAAGCCATGCTCAATTTTCACTAAAATACCACATAACTCCACCTCATAATTCCACCTCATTAAGCATTTAACCTAAATTCTAATACATGTAATGAGGTGTACTCATTTAGAAGCAAACTTGAGTAATTACGAGAATGCCCCTCTTATCCGTATATACATACCCATATCTGTATTCTTAGAAACACGAATACAATGAGACGAAATTAATCCAATAATCTAATATTAGGATCCGGCTTAAACCAAAGCCCACTAGTATTATCCGCCCAAACATAATACGCGCATAAGTACACGTATGTGATCGATCCCTGTCGTAAAACCATATGACCACTACATCGTTTCGCCCGAAGCAGAGAGCCCTCTGTGTGGGACTCTAAAGACTCGACAGTACGCTGGCAGTGGGTTTAACCACAAGCATGTCAGCGGTTCTAGCTGCACGTAACGGCTACCCAGGTATCCATCTATAAAAAGGCCGATGAGCAAACTCATCTGAACTCCTACTCAGCCTGTCTGTAGCAATCTCCGTACAGTCCGGTCTGTTCGTCTAAGAGTATCGCATATCGGGCCTAGGGGCAGTAAACGTTAGACCCCTAATAGCGCAATAAGTTGTGTCGGAGTGTATCCCAAAACACCCTGAGAAACTACTGGAGTACTTACCAGTAAATCTCGCTTTCCCTGGCCAGGGACTTTGTGTAATGGCTTTCCGAACACAGCGCGACATCAACCCCCAATACCGGCAGAGGCGAATCCTATCTAACCGTCACTGCCTCTAAGTGCTTCGGGACTGCACCCAACTAGTACCTGTTTGCATGACTCAATAGAGCCGTGGTAGGGTAGTAACCTAAGAACAGTGGAAACACACTTGAGGCGAACTAGCAGTGTCAAGTCAACGGACTATGCTGTACTCATATCACTTGGGAACTGCTACCCGACAATAGGTATAGTACCAACCAACGGTACCCCACACGTCCGTCCAGTGTAACTCATAACCCAATGAGCACCTGCATACTATCTCCAGTACGACGTACTGATGGCTGTGGGACAGACCATCTCCCCTGCTGGGATGAGAAGCGTATACACTAGTTTACTCTGGAGTATCGATACCCTGTCTCGATAATCCTATGACTAGAGACCTGTATAAGGATGTATTTGTAGACTACCCAGCCCCCACTAGTGTGACTGCCATTACAACGCTGGTAGTCAAGCAAAGATCCTAAGGGCTCTACCAATATGTATTAGCGATACGTTAAAAGAAACATACACACATATTAAGATAGATACAAACCAAGTAGTATACTACCATATTGAGCAAGACTGTCATAAAATCCGTGTATATATCCCAAGCTTCCAAAATGTAATATACAAACTAGTACTATACAATAATGGCCTCTAGGGCATATTACACTAACAATCTCCCACTTGCACTAAGGCCATGTGCTGGCATATCGCAGATCTATCATCTCGAATAGTCTTTCGAACTGCGTCTGAGAGATGGCCTTTGTGAATGGATATGTAGTGTTGTTCTCCGTAGCAACTCTCCGCACCTCGATCTTCCGGCGATCCATGATCTCCCTGATCAGGTGATACCGCCTCAAGATGTGTCTGGAGTTTTGATGGGACCTGGGTTCTTTTACTAAAGCTATAGCCCCGTTGTTGTCACAATACAGAGGTATTAGATCAACAATGGACGGAACCACCTGAAGTTCTGTTAAGAACTTCCTCATCCAGACTGCTTCTTTTGCGGCATCATAAGCTGTGATATACTCTGGTTCCATCTTCGAGTCAGCAACGGTGTCCTGCTTGGAACTCTTCTAACAGACCTTCCCTCCATTAAGGGTAAAAACATAATCCGACATGGACTTGGGGTCATCTTTGTCACTCTGGAAGCTAGAGTCAGCAAATGCCTCAATCTGGAGGTCTTTTCCACCGTACACCAAGAACATCTCCTTAGTCCTTCTCAGGTAATTGAGAATGTTCTTTACTGCTATTCAGTGCTTCTCCCCATGGTTTGACTGATACCAGCTTACCACACTTAGTGCGTTAGCAACATCTGGTCTGGTACACAACATCGCATATATTATAGAGCCTATCGCAGAAGCGTAGGGTATAATAGACATGCAATCCCTTTCCAAATCAGTCTTGAGAGACATCTATTTGTAGAGGGTGATTCCATGAAAAGCCGGTAGATTACCGTGCTGAGAATCTTCCATACCGAATCTCTTCAGTATGATGTCGATGTACCTGGACTGTGAAAGTCCCAATATCCTATTAGATCTATCACGATAGATCTGGATCCCCAGAATATAAGAGGTATCACCCAGGTCTTTCATGGAGAACCTTTGTGACAAGAATCCTTTGACAGATTGTAGCATAGGAATGTCATTTTCTATCAAGAGAATGCCATCCACGTACAAGATGAGAAATACAACAGTTCCTGCTACAATCTTACTATAAATGCATGGTTCATCTGGATTTTTAATAAATTCAAATTTTTTTACTGTCTCACCAAAACAGATGTTCCAACTCTGCGATGCCTGCTTTAGTCCATAAATGGATTTAAGCAACTTGCACACTTTCCCGCTGCTCCTACTCTGAATGAAACCCTCTGGCTGGTCCATATAAATGCACTCTTCCAAATTTCCATTTAGAAAATCGGTCTTTACGTCCATCTGCCAAATCTCATAATCGTGGAAGGCAGCAATAGCAAGAAGGATCCGGATGGATTTGAAAAGGTTTCATTATAGTCCAAACCAGGTCTTTGACGAAATTGCTCTCCATATAGATCCTTGGTATGGAGGAAGATAGAAGCTAAGTCTATCTTCTCATACCCCCTATAATGTTCATTATCCATTGAGGCCAGTACGAGGCACTTGGCTTTCGTACAGTCTATTTCCTATGCCTTACGGATCTCAATATCCGCGACGGTGGAATCTGGCCCAGGACGTCGGCGGCTTTTGTAGTAAGGAGGTAGCCCAGCTTGTCATAGGTAATGGCCATCTGGACATTCCTTTACCAATCTTTATAATTTGGCCCCGTCAATATATTTTTATCTAGTAGTAATTTAAGCCCGGTCATCTTGATCGATGCAATTAAGAGAGAGAGAGAAGATGTCACGCCCCGCTTCCCAGTGTACGGAGAAGGAGACGCGACGAGGTCCTCTACGTATATACTCAGAAGTACATACGCTAAGCGTATCTAAGCAATATAAAATAAATACACAAGAGACAAGGGATAATAAAAACAACTTTTATTTATTAACATTCTTTTGTACAATGCATGAAAAGGAAATATAACTGAAATAAAAAGATGCCTAAACAGTGGCATAACTGGAAATGAAAAGTACTGAATGGAAAAGTGTGCAATGAAACTACAGTGCTGGATCTTCGGCAAACTGCTCCAAGTCTTCTGTAGATGGCTCGATCTCTGCCGGGTCAAAACCACCTGACGACATTCAAAGAAGAAAGAAATAGAATGTCGTCAGCGAACAGGTCGCTCGGTAAGTCCCAAAAATAAGAGGAAAGAAGAATAGACAGAATAAGAAGATATCTTTTAAAGTTGTATATTATTGTTGTAATGTTGTGTTAACGCTGTTGTTTGTAGCTTGGTACAGAAGGATGCCAGTGTATACGAGAGGGGTCTCTATATGCTAGAGACCAGGGCAAACAGAATGTGCAAGGAACCGTTAGGCCACGGTACAACAACAACGGAATATAGGTTAGGTGTCTTAATCTGACCGCCTCGTGCCACCTTTAACACCTTCCGTACCAATCTACCCCTTAAACCCCGCGATGTCTTGTTTGTATTGTTATCTTGTAAATTGTATTGGTGGTATGAGTGATTGACTGACTGAAACCATGATATCAGTAAACGGTTGTAACCGTAGAGTTATGTAAATGGAATAACCGAGAATCATGTAAACGGAATATATATATATTCATGGTTCGGTTCAGTCAAGTTGTATAAATTGATAATTGAATTCATGAATTCATATGTTCATATTGAATTGGAATATTGTAAATTGTAGATTGACTTGAATCATATTCAAGTCAGAATGATCAGACTCAAATCCGAGTCAGACAGTTAGAAATGTAAATCGAAGTCCTATAATTGGTAGGGTCCTTAGGGTAATTTATAAAACTTGAAGGGGTTTTATGTAAAAATACTTTTATATACTTTTCAAAATACACCTCAAGTATTCATTATTCGTCTTTAGAGTTGTAATGAATGTGGATTTTATATTGAGCCATTTCTAGTGAAAATATCCTAGTTTTATAAATAAGGTATTTATCTGTAATATTGATTTATTTGAAGTTCATGGTATTTTAGTGTAAAATTTATTCTTGTGATTTTTAGAAAAAGGTGGAATATTTATATCATAATAAAATAAATGTTTTAATGATAAATATACATATATTTATACAAAAATAATTTTAATAAATATTTTATATTCTAAAAATCTCATTTTCTTAAGATATCGTATTTTAAATCTTTCGAGATCGAATACTCCTTGCGGAGGTCTGAATCTCGCACTACTAAGTCCGAGGATGTGCGATAAACCGCACCATCCCGAACGGGTTCCCCAAAGTGGGTTGTAGTGGCGGTTTGCAAAAATTGTAAATACTAAATCCTTTAGAAAACAGTTTTATGAAGTAAATAGTATTTATTTGTAAATGTGTATATTTTCCGTATTGTATGTTCTAAATTCTCCTAAGTCCACTAGTCTATCCCTAACTGATCCAGACGACAAGTTGTGAAATGCCTCAAATCGCCTCTTCACCGCCAATTGTGGCCAGGTAAGTACAAGTGAGGAAAGGAGGGATCCGCTCACGAATCACCGTGAGTCGGGTCTTTTAAACTTACCTTTCTCACTTGCCTAGCCTAGACACCACAAAATCAGGTTTAGATAAACGACCGATGTCCACAACTTATCGTATTTTCATAATAAGTGGTACTTTTTTTTAAAAGTGTATCAAAACTAAATATTTTAGAGATAGTTTTATTAAGTATATGGTATTTAAATGTAAATTCTTGTTTTCTCGTATTCTAAGGTTTTAATGGTATCGTGTTAGGTTTTATGTAAGTGTGTGAGAAGGTAGGTCGTTACCTCATGATTCACTTAAGGTATAGCAAGGTTGATAGGATTGAATGTGAAATCGAAATATTGTGGTATTTATGTGAAAAAATACGATAAATTGAGAAAGCTATCATTTCATGTGATGAAACTTGTTCAAATTATTTGATTAGTGTTTAGTAATCAACTTAAAGATGTTTAATTATGATTGCATTAGTGAGAAGTGAAATTTATAGAAAACCGAATTGAAAATCGGATATGTTCCGATTCCGTCGGGTTTTGTAATTTCGTATTTTTTTTTTAGAATAGAAGAGAGATAGAAAAGGGACTTACGGTTTTTCGATTATACAATGGAGTGAGGGAGAAATAAAGGGATTGTCGATGCGTTGCTTCGTCGCCGGTATTTCCTAAAAACGTCACCGGAATTTCCGCCGGAATTTCGGAGCTTCGCCGCGAGTTTGTTTTCAAAGTACACAACTCTTGGAAAATTTTGAGAGAGTGAGCTTAGGATTTTGGGATGAGAGGGTAGAGGGTAGGGGGTGTATTTATAGGGTAGGTTAGGGGTAGGGTAGGTGAAGGGTTTTAAATAAAAAAAATTGTAAAAATGTGAGAAAATCATTAAAAATTGTAGTAAATGGGGTATATTTAAGTCTCCGGAACCGATCCATTAATTTGGAGTATACAAGATGGTAGGGGAGACGACGAGCCCCAACTTTCATGTTGGGGACTCGGCCGGCGGCGCCGACCCGAGTCGGGACGTCGGGAGGTGGGGAGTTGTCAGGTGAAGGCTTTGGTATATTTAGATTTTCGGTTGAAGTTCAAGTTTTGGAAGTTACGGTGTGTGGACTGTTGGGCTTCCAAGGAATTTAAAACAAAAATAATCTAAAAATAATGTGGGGCAGGGGATTTGAACTCTGGTGGCTTGGTTCAGCAGTGCAAGGTATTACCAATGAGCTATAAGCTCCTTCTTGTAATTATTTGTGTGAAATAATTACTTAAAGTAGTAACAACAACATTAAATACCCCAAGTATACTTCAAATTTAAATCAATTTTATGTATACAAAAATTAGGGTTGTTACAATCTACCCTCCTTACAAAAATTTCGTCCTCGAAATTTACAACTTTTATTTGAGGACTAGTTTATAAAGAGATGAGGATATCTTGCACGCATTTCATCTTCCCTTTCCCAAGTGGATTCTCCTGGAGTGTCTTTCCTCCACATTACCCGGACCAAGTTAACTTCCTTGTTCCGAAGTGTCTTCACTTTCCTGTTCAGGATCTCCACAGGCTGTAGCTCACAAGACAAGTCGGACTGTATAGTGAGCTTGGAATGATCAAGGACATGGCTGGGGTCACTCACATACTTTCTGAGTTGGGATATGTGGAACACGTTATGCACTCCTTCCAATGAGGGTGGAAGCGCTAAGCGGTATGCTACTTCACCGACTCGTTCGAGTATGTCGAACGGTCCAATGTATCTCGAACTTAATTTACCCCATCTTCCAAATCGGATCACTTCGCGGTTCGGAGATATCTTCAGGAATACGTGATCTCCTGGCTGGAACTCCAAGTGTCATCTTTTTGCATCAGCCCAGTGCTTCTGTCGATCTTGGGCTATGCGCATCCTCTCCCTGATTGTACGAACCACATCAATGGTCGCTACTATCATCTCTGGTCCAAGAAGTTCCCTATCTCCGATGTCGTCCCAACTTAATGGGGATCGATCAACACTTCCTTCCATACAATACTGCAAAAGGTGCCATTCCTATGGTTGCTTGGTAGCTGTTATTCTATGCGAACTCTACAAGATGCAGGTGATCTTCCCACGATCCTTTGAAGTCTAGCATACACGCTCTGAGCATATCCTCCAAGATCTGAATAGTTCGTTCCGACTGACCATCTGTTTGTGGATGATAAGCCGTGCTGAAGTTCAGAATTGTTCCCAAGCTTGCTTGCAGACTCTGCCAAAATTGCGATCGGGACCTGGTGTCACGATCGGAGACAATGCAGACCGGTACTCCATGAAGTCTCACAATTTCCTGTATGAGTTTATGGGTATCAGAGATAGCACATTATGAAGAGTTTAAATCTTAAATAGATTATTACCTCCATGTACTTCTTTGCTAGTGCCTCAGTTGATTGGCCAACCCAAAATGGGATGAAGTGAGCCGACTTTGTGAGTCGATCCATAATGACCCATATAGCATCGTTACCCTTTGTGCTGCGAGGAAGAGCAGTCACAAAATCTATCGTAATGTGTTGCCACTTCCATTCTGGGATTCGTAATGGTTGAAATAGTCCAGCTGTCCTGTGATGTTCAGCCTTTACTTGCTGACACACCAAACATTTTGCGACACTTCTGGCTACTTCACGCTTCATTCCATGCCACCAATAATTCTGACGTAGATCTTTGTACATTTTGGTGCCTCCAGGATGTACTGAGTAGGGAGAGCTGTGAGCTTCTTTCATTAACTCTTCCCGAACAGGACTTTTTGGTGCACACAATCTGGTGCCGTATCTCAAAGATCCGTCTTCATGGATGATGAAGTCTGTTCTGAGTCCATTCTCCACTTGTTCTCTGATCCTTTGCAACTTAGCATCACTTGCTTGAGCTGCTTTGATCTGATTGACAATGGTTGATTGAACTTGTAGATTCATCAAACTTGAAGTGTTACCTGGCATGACTACTTCAATCTCCATCTGATGCAAGTCTTGCTGAAGCTTCCACTGAGCGGTGAGATTAATTGTTAATGGTTGGCGACTAAGAGCATCAGGTACTATGTTCACCTTCCCTGGGTGATATTGCAAGTTGATGTCATAATCCGCCATGAGTTCTAACCATCTTCTCTGCCGCATATTCAACTCCTTCTGAGTAAACACGTACTTCAGACTTTTATGATTTGTGTAGATGTTCACTCGTTCACCAAGTAGATAATTGCGCCAAATCTTGAGAGAAAAGATGACGGCTGCCAACTCCAAGTCATGCGTCGGATAATTGCGCTCATGAGTCTTCAGTTTTCTTGAAGCATAAGCCACAACCTTACCGTGCTGATGTAGAACACATCCTAATCCCTTACCAGATGCATCACAATGCACTTCGAATCCTCCAGATTGATCCGGTATTACGAGAATAGGTGCTGATGTCAACCTTGACTTGAGTTCTACGAAAGCTTGTTCGCATGCTTTTGACCACATAAATTCTTCATCTTTTCGTGTGAGCTTGGTCAGGGGTGTTGCTATCTTCGAAAATCCTTCAATGAACCTTCTGTAATATCCAGCTAAACCCAAGAAACTCCGAATGTCCTTCACTGACTTTGGTGTAGGCCATTCGCTAACTGCTGAAACTTTGGCTGGATCTACAGAAATTCCTTCTCCTGATACGATGTGCCCAAGGAAACCAACTTGCTTTAGCCAAAACTCGCACTTGCTGTACTTGGCATAGAGCTTATGTTATCGAAGAGTTTCCAGGACAATTCGTAGGTGCTCTGCATGCTCTTTCCGACTCTTAGAATACACCAGGATGTCGTCGATGAAGATGACAACAAACCTGTCTAAGTACTCCCGGAAAACTTGATTCATTAGGTTCATGAATATTGCTGGCGCATTGGTCACTCCAAATGGCATCACTAGAAATTTGTAATATCCATAACGAGTTCTGAAAGCTGTTTTGTGAATATCAGCTTCCTTGACCTTCACCTGATGATAACCTGAACGAAAATCCAATTTAGAGAAAACACAAGATCCACTTAGCTGATCGAATAAATCGTCGATGCGCGGGAGTGGATACTTGTTCTTTATAGTGACTTCGTTCAAGGCTCTATAGTCGATGCACATTCTGTATGAACCTTCTTTCTTCTTCACCAGTAGCACAGGTGCTCCCCAACTTGAAGTGCTGGGACGAATCCATCCTTTCGCCAATAATTCGTCCAATTGTGTTCGGACTTCTTTCAAACCTTCCGGACTTAATCTATAAGGTGCTTTGATCACCAGTTGTGCTCCTGGTACTAAATCAATACTGAATTCAAGAGCTCGATCGGGAGGCAAACCTGATATATCGTCAAGAAATATATCGTCGAACTCTCGAACTACCTCTGGTCTTAATTCTTCTTTCGCTTGAGCTGCTGCAACTACTGCTTCTCTTGGCTTCGCTTTGTAGGTACTTCGCTCCAGGGTACGGTCTCAGCTCTTGAAATTGAAGACCGGGTGGTCTGGAATCTCAAATACTACCCTCCTTTGTCGACAGTCAATGGCAGCATAAAAAGTTCCAAGCCAATCCATTCATAGAACCACATCGAAGTTCGGTATGTCCAGTACTTTGAAGTCAGCATAAAACTCTCTGCTGCAGACGACGAGTGGACATAAGCTGTATCCCATGGTTGCCTTTAGAACGCCGTTTCCTGAACTGACATTCCAGCTGGATACAAGCGGTGAGACTGGAATCACATGGGTTCGGACGAACCGTTGCGACATAAAGCAGTGGGATGCTCCAGTATCAAACAGTACAAGTGCAGGTAGTGAGGCTACTAGGATTGTACCTAAGGTATGTGGGACATGTTTTAGGTATAGTGAAAGTGTGTAGGTAAACTAGACTAAAAGAAAAGTTTGAGAAGAAAAGTTTACCAGTGATGACTTGGCCAGTGTCCTCAGCTTCTTCCACGGATATCGTGAAAGCCTGGCTCTTTGGTACATTCCTCCTAGCCTGAGGAGCATTCCTCGGAACGTTCCTTTGAGCTTGATGGAACTGACGAGGAGGTTGTGCAGCTTGTGGTCCTCTAGGTGGTGCAGGTAGTGCAAGTCTTGGAGCGGGTGCTTGGATGGCTGGGCGCTGTGGGTAATTGTTTGCTGGCCTGGGTGCAACAACTGGGTTTTGCCTTTGGGGACAAGACCCGATATCATGAGTAGCTGATCCGCAGATTAAGCAAAGACGGTTGGCTCTTTGGCAGTCTTTCATCATATGTACATCTCTCTTGCAGTAGGTACAAAAGGCTGGGTTGGGACGATGGCTCGGTACTCCGGGTCGCCTTGGCACAAAAGGTGGCCTGGACGAGGCTCCACCTGCCATCTGGTTGGCAGGATATTTGACTCCTGCAGACTGAGGTCCGCCCCTTGCTTTTATCACTACCTCATAACTGCGGGCAGCTTCCATAGCATACTCATGGGTCAGAAATTTTCCTGTTGATAGAGCAGCCTGAATTTTCGTGTCCAGACCTTGTTGAAAGCTACGGGTTCTGATCTCGTCCATCGGTATCAAGTGTGCCGCGAATCTGTTTAAGGATTGTGTTAGCTATGTAGTATGTGATATTTAAAAATTGAACTATTGTGACATATCTTACCGGCTTAGCATGGTGAATTCAGCGTCGTACTCATCTACTGATTTGTCCCACATCGAACCCTGTTGTTAATGAATGAACTGCTGCTCCATGGAAAACCCGGCAGTCACAGGGAAGTACTTCGCGTCGAACTTCTCGCGAAAAGTCTTCCATTCAATAGGCTGTACAAGACGGCTTTTTTCCGCCTTCCACCAGTTGCGAGCATTGTCCGTGAGCTGTAGTTTCGCCACACGGACCCAAGCTATGTCTGGCACTTGTGCTGCCGCCAGATCATCTTCTATGCTTTGTGCCCATTCTTCGGCTTCAAGAGGGCTTCCTTTTCCGGAGAACTGCTTGGGATGTAAAGCCCTGAATTGCTTTACCCCCGGTGCGTCAGTCTTGGGATGGTTCAGGAGTTGTTGATGTCCCTCAAGAAGGCTGTGGATCGCCTCAAGTAACACTGTTTGCTCAGTGGGTGGCGCAGGAACAGCAGGAACGACTGGTAGTAGAGGTGAAGGTGTGTTGTTGACGTTGGTGCTGGTGTTGTTCGGGGAATCCATAACCCTGAAGAAAAATTTGGGTTAGGACAGATTCAAGTACATGAATTGATAAGATTCAAGGAATATGAAATTGTAAGAATCAAGGAACATGAATTGTAAAGAATGTTTTAGTTGCTGGTTCTTGTGTTATATTGCTTAGGTTATTCACGCAGAATAGAATTGCATGGTAGTGTTCCATACAACTCTGACCTGCATGGGCCACCAACAAAACCTGTCACGCCCCGCTTCCCAGTGTACGGAGAAGGAGACGCGACGAGGACCGCTACGTATATACTCAGAAGTACATACGCTAAGCGTATCTAAGCAATATAAAATAAATACACAAGAGACAAGGGATAATAAAAACAACAACTTTTATTTATTAACATTCTTTTGTACAATGCATGAAAAGAAAATAAAACTGAGATGAAAAGATGCCTAAACAGTGGCATAACAGAAAATGAAAAGTACTGAATGGAAAAGTGTACAATGAAACTACAGTGCTGGATCTTCGGCAAACTGCTCCATGTCTCTGTAGATGGCTCGATCTCTGCCGGGTCCAAACCACCTGACGACATTCAAAGAAGAAAGAAATAGAATGTCGTCAGCGAACAGGTCGCTCGGTAAGTCCCAAAGATAAGAGGAAAGTAGAATAGACAGAATAAGAAGATATCTTTTAAAGTTGTATATTATTGTTTTAATGTTGTGTTAACGCTGTTGTTTGTAGCTTGGTACAGAAGGATGCCAATGTATACGAGAGGGGTCTCTATATGCTAGAGACCAGGGCAAACGGAATGTACAAGGAACCGTTAGGCCATGGTACAACAACAACGGAATATAAGTCTTAATCTGACCGCCTCGTGCCACCTTTAACACCTTCCGTACCAATCTACCCCTTAAACCCCGCGATGTCTTGTTTGTATTGTTATCTTGTAAATTGTATTGGTGGTATGAGTGATTGACTGACTGAAACCATGATATCAGTAAATGGTTGTAACCGTAGAGTCATGTAAGTGGAATAACTGAGAATCATGTAAAAGGAATATATATATCCATCGTTCGGTTCAGTCAAGTTGTATAAATTGATAATTGAATTCATGGATTCATGTGTTCATATTGAATTGGAATATTGTAGATTGTAAATTGACTTGAATCATATTCAAGTCAGAATGATCAGACTCAAACCCGAGTCAGACAGTTAGAAATGTAAATCGAAGTCCTATAATTGCTAGGGTCCTTAGGGTAATTTATAAAACATGAGGGGGTTTTATGTAAAAATACTTTTATATACTTTTCAAAATACACCTCAAATATTCATTATTCGTCTTTAGAGTTGTAATGAATGTGAATTTTATATTGAGCCATTTCTAGTGAAAATATCCTAGTTTTATAAATAAGGTATTTATCTGTAATATTGATTTATTTGAAGTTCATGGTATTTTAGTGTAAAATTTATTCTTGTGATTTTTAGAAAAAGGTGGAATATTTATATCATAACAAAATAAATGTTTTAATAATAAATATACATATATTTATACAAAAATAATTTTAATAAATATTTTATATTCTAAAAATCTCATTTTCTAAAGATATCGTATTTTAAATCTTTCGAGACCGAATGCTCCTTGCGGAGATCTGAATCTAGCACTACTAAGCCCGAGGATGTGCGATAAACCGCACCATCCCAAACGGGTTCCCCAAAGTGGGTTGTAGCGGCGCTTTGCAAAGATTGTAAATACTAAATCCTTTAGAAAACGGTTTTATAAAGTAAATGGTATTTATTTGTAAAGGTGTATATTTTCCATATTGTATGTTCTAGATTCTCCTAAGTCCACTAGTCTATCCCTAACTGGTCCAGACGACAAATTATGAGATGCCTCAATCGCCTCTTCACCGCCAATTGTGGCCAGGTAAGTACAAGTGAGGAAAGAAGGGATCCGCTCACGAATCACCGTGAGTCGGGCCTTTTAAAGTTACCTTTCTCACTTGCCTAGCCTAGACACCACAAAGTCAGGTTTAGATAAACGACCGATATCCACAACTTATCATATTTTCATAATTAGTGGTATTTTTTTAAAAGTGTATCAAAACTAAATTTTTTAGAGATAGTTTTATTAAGTATGTGGTATTTAAATGTAAATTCTTATTTTCTCGTATTCTTAGGTTTTAATGGTATCGTGTTAGGTTGTATGTAAGTGTGTGAGGAGGTAGGTCGTTACCTCGTGATTCACTTAAGATATAGCAAGGTTAATGGGATTGAATGTGAAATCGAAACATTATGGTATTTATGTGAAAAAATACGATAAATTGAGAAAGCTATCATTTCATGTGATGAAACTTGTTTAAATTGTTTGATTAGTATTTATTAATCAACTTAAAGATGTTGATTTATGATTGCATTAGTGAGAACTGAAATTTATAGAAAACCGAATCGGAAATCGGATTTGTTCCGATTCCATCGGGTTTTGTAATTTCGTATTTTTTTTAGAATAGAAGAGAGATAAAAAAGGGACTTACGGGTTTTCGATTATACAATGGAGTGAGGGGGAACTAAAGGGATTGTCGATGCGTTGCGTCGTCACCGGTATTTCCTAAAAACGTCGCTGGAATTTCCGCCGGAATTTCGTCGGAGATTCGCCGCGAGCTTGTTTTCAAAGTACACAACTCTTGGAAAATTTTGAGAGAGTGAGCTTAGGATTTTTTGGATGAGAGGGTAGAGGGTAGGGGGTGTATTTATAGGGTAGGCTAGGGGTAGGGTAGGTGAAGGGTTTTAAATAAAAAAATTGTTAAAATGTGAGAAAATCATTAAAAATTGTAGTAAATGGGGTATATTTAAGTCTCGGGAACCGATCCATTAATTTGGAGTATACAGGGGGGTAGGGGAGACGACGAGCCCCAACTTTCATGTTGGGGACTCGGCCGTCCGGCCGAGTCCGGCCGTCGGCGCCGGCCCGAGTCGGCCGGTCCGCCGGCCTACTCGGGACGTCGGGAGGTGGGGAGTCGTCAGGTGAAGGCTCTGGTATATTTAGATTTTCGGGTGAAGTTCAAGTTTTGGAAGTTACGGTGTGTGGACTGTTGGGCTTCCAAGGAATTTAAAACAAAAATAATCTAAAAATAATGTGGGGCAGGGAATTTGAACTCTGGTGGCTTGGTTCAGCAGTGCAAGGTATTACCAATGAGCTACAAGCTCCTTCTTGTAATTATTTGTGTGAAATAATTACTTAAAATGGTAACAGCAACATTAAATACCCCAAGTATACTTCAAATTTAAATAAATTTTATGTATACAAAAATTGAAGTTGTTACAGAAGAAACACTCAGTATGATACCCGTACAAGTTTAGATTGGTTATTAGTTTATCTAAACAGGGTGTCTCCCACTGTTTCCTCGAATGCTCGTTCAAACCATAAAAGAAGAATTAGTCAAGATTAATCATACCCAACAATTCTTGCTTAACCTTTCTGCCAGGTCAGTGTCGGTACTTCGAAAGAGATTTTACAACGCTTTCACGAAATTCCTTAATTAAATAAACTCTTTTCTCTGGAGGCGTAGTCCCGCTAACACTGTTCTAGACACCTACTTAGTTTATAACATTGATTGTAAAGTTAAAAACTCTCCCGAGGAGTAATAATACACACGATGGGATCGAGATCCAACTATCATTGTGTGACAAATTTGAAGGAATACTACCAAAATCATCACACTCCAGATGATATGCAAAACTAGCAAGTTTTCTTTTCTTTTGAAACTATAGATATGGATTTTTTCCCCAGGCGCTTATGACCTTGACGAATGCCAAAATATCATAAGACGCAAGTCAAGCTCTACCCGTCATTATCCAGATTAATTTGAACCCATTCGTACAAACCATTGACGAGGGACAAAATAGCTGTATGCCTGTCTCAGATTAATGTATCTATCTATACTACTGATGAATACCCAGCAGCTACCAATCACTATACCTTAGCGAATGTCAAAATATATAGCTTGAATAATATGAATACTCATTTGAAATGACGGAGGGCTATGACTGATTTTGGTGAAAACCGTGAACGTAATGAACTTGATATAGTCGAAGGAATCATGATAACTTTTAAAAGGAGTGGTTTAGGCTCCGCATTTAAAAGTTATTTTTTTAAAAGAAAACCGAGTGGTTTTAAAATTGTTCAAATGATTTAAGATTTAGTTTGTTTTCCTTGCTTTAATCAATATTAATGTGGTGCCGTCATTTAACCCTATCATTGCAGAAAGAAACGAAAATAGAACGCACGTGTCACACCTCTCTTCCCAGTATACGGGCAGAATACGCGACGAGGCCGCTACGTATTTACTCAGAAGTAAACACGCTAAGCGTATCTAAGCAATATAAAATAAAATGAACACAAGAGACAAGATGTAAATGAACATCAGCTTTATTTATTAACATTCTTTTTACAAAATAATGAAAAGTAAATACATGAAATGAATGCAATGCCGAAACAGTGGCATAACAGAAATGAAAATGGAATAAGTACAAGTGGCTACAGCTCTGGATCTTCAGTGTACTGCTCAGGGGCCTGCTCCAAATGCTCCTGACTGGTCTCGTTCTCCTCCGCGTCGGGTCCTCCTGACAACATTCCAAAGAAGAAGAGAAATAGGAATGCCGTCAGCGAACAATCGCTCGGTAAGTCTCAAAGATGAGGGAGAAGTGGAATAGACAGAGAGAGAGTATATCTTATAATGTTTGTTTATATTGTTATCGCTATTGTTTGTAGCTTGGTACAAAAGATACCAGTGTATACGAGAGGAGTCCAACTTACACCGTGGACTTTGGTAACCCGTAGTACAAGGCTCCGTCGATAATACCACGGAACAACGGTATGGATGTAATTACATCTTAAGTGACCACCTCGTGCCACTTTTAATATATTCCATACTAGTTTACCCCTTATAAACCCCATAATGTTTATTATATTGATTGTATCGATTGTATTGTATTGTCCTGAATTGTTTTGTATTTTCTTGTAGTAAATGGAAGACTTGCCGAAACCATGATATCAGTAATGGATATAATGGATGAACTTGTAAATAGAATATATCCATGGTTCGGTTCGGTCAATACAGATTGATATAGATTGAATAGATGGGTTCATATTGAATCATATTGTATTGTAGTTTGTAATTTCATACTCGAAGCATATTCAAGTCAGATTGATTATATTGAGACTCGGTCTGAGTCAGACAATTAGAAAAGAAATTGAAGTCCTGAATTATATTTTGGTGCTATCGGTAACTGCTGCACATGGACGGCAGGATTTGTGTCTTTTTCAAAGACAATTACCATGTTGATAACACCGTTTGTTAAGTTGTTTATCTTAAATAGGCAAGCACCCATATCTCCGGCTCTCTGGGGCTCAAGAGACTGGTCCCGCTTAAACCTATGTTTACTAGGGTTCTTATTGTAATTTAGTATAACTTGAGGGGTTTTATGTAAAAATAATTTTGTATAATTTTCAAAATACACATCAAGCATTAAATTATCGTTTTTAGAGTTTTCATAGATGTTTCTTTTATTCAATGTGACATTTCAAGTGAATATAACCTAGTTTTTAAAGTATAAGGTATTTATTTGAAATATTGGAATTGTATGGTATTTTCTTGTACAGGGGATGTTTTTATTGAATTTTGGAAATGTGGAATATTATAAATATTAAAAATAGATATTTTGATATTAATTACATATATATTTATTTATTAAAAATATAAGTTTTATTTATAATAGAAATTATATTTTTTAAAGTAAACTGTATTAAAATCTTTCGAGATCGTATGCTCCTTGCGGAGGTCTGCATCTTACTCTACTAGGCCCGAGGATGTGCGATAATCCGCACCATACCGAACAGGTTCCCCAAAATGGGTTGTAGAGGCGCAATTGCAATGATTTGTCAAATACACTTCTTATAGAAAAATGTTTTAATAGCTGAAAGTGGTTATGTGTAAATTCGTATTTTCCCAAATTTATGTTCCCAAATTCCATTGTGCTATGTTAGATATGTGTGTTGTGAGGAGATAGGTCATTACCTCGTGAGTTATCTAAAGGTATAAAAGTATTATAGAGTTTATGTCGGAGTGAATGGAGGCGGAGGATTCATGTGCTGGACCCGGCATGATTCTCATGTTGGTTCATGTAGCCTATCCCATGTCGGAAACTAAAGTTGGTGGTATTTTAATGTAAAATTACGATAAAAGATGCATATAGCAATCTTTTGAGATGAAACTTGTTAAAAATGTTTATTAATGTTTAATGAACAATATGTGATGATATGAAGGTATCTTGATTAAGAAAAATTGTAGTTTTTAAAGAAAACCGAATCGGAAGTCGGACTAACTCCGCTTCCATCGGGTTTTAGTTTTGAATGTTTTTAGAATAGAGAAAAGAAGGAGAAGTAGGGACTTACTGGATGATTGGCTAGAGGAGAGAAAAAGAAAGAGGTAGGAGTTGCCGGTGCGTCGTTTTGTCGTCGGAAACTCCTTGAGTTGTCGCCGGAAGTTCGTCGGAGGTTCGCCCTTTGCTAACTCCACTTGCACACAAAAGAATCTTGGAATTTTATTGAGAGTGGGCAGGGATTTGTGAGTGAGGAGGGGTGATTTGAGGGTGGTATTTATAGAAAAAATTATGGTTTAGGGTAGTGAATGGGTGTATTAAAAATTTGTAATAAAATGGATTAAATGTGAGTTTAATTGTGCTCTATAAATGTGCAGGAAAAACAAATAATATTGGAGTTAGGGGGGAGTCCAAGAGTCGCCAGAGTTAAAAAAAATTTGGGTTTTGTCCGAGTTGGACCGGCGGTGCCGGCCCGAGTCGCCATCTCACCGGCCCGAGTCATGAGTTGGGGGCTCGTATTGGGGCTACATGTCGAGGTCGGTTGGTATACTGCAATACACTCGTTTGTTTTATGTGTGACTCTTCGGTTTACGTGTTATGCTCGTGTAGACTCTTGGGCTTCTAAAAGATTCAAAAAAATTTAAATAAAAATATATTGTGGCTGATGGGATTTGAACCCTGGTGCTTTGGTTCAGCGGTGCAAGGACTTACCAATGAGCTGCAAGCGTTTTCTTACTGTTCAAAAACAAATCAAACTTATAACTTGTGTTCAGGCTCAAGTATCTCTTTCTGTATTTTTGAAAAAAATCGTACAGAAAGTTAGGGTTGTTACAGTACGCTTATGCTATCCGTATTCGCCATGGGGCCCCGTTATTCACCGTTAGGTTACTTAGCTAACGGCAGAGCGGAGGCAGGGCTAGCGCGGGTGCAAAACATAAGCAACGTTTATTATATATATATATATATATATCTATTCGTCTCATGCAATAATAGCCATTCTAGATCACAGATCACAACATAAGCAACACAGATAAATATATTGGATATACTAGAATTTCCGTATTTCGTTTTAGCCTAGAATGAAAAACGGATTCTAAGGTCATGATGAATAGCCAAACCCTCACCCTAGACCCCTACAGGTGTGGCAAACTACTCGCCAAATTCCCAAAGTGAACCAACCTCCCTCAATGAAATGAGTAGGCCGCTCGGCACTTCTAGAACCCGGTAGTTTATGCATCCCACCTTGGGTCTATCCTAGGTGCAGAAAAGTAAATTAAATAATACAACAATAGTTACAACCTCAACTCGGATGTGCCCCATAAAATAATATTACATCACATTTACAAATTACATGAATGAAAAAAAGAACACACTTCTCACATCCCCCGGCTATTCAATCACGATGACCCAATACTTCATATTCACAAACCGCAAATAAGATACTAGATATTTGCAACCCCTACTAATCGACGTATAGCAATTAGTCGACGTTTAGAAACACATATACGAATTTAAAGCGAATAAACGATGTTAAAATTTCGACTTAGAAACACTCCGTATTGCCCAAGTACAAAGATAATACTGTTAGGAATAGGTATGCCTTAGAGGCTATTATTGTATGATATAGTGGATGCTTGGACATATATATAGAGGACTTTCTTGCTCGACATGATAGTGTGTTATCTGTTTGCTCTTTATCTTAACATGTATACTAGTATTATTATACTGTCTCTCTAATACATGTTGATAAAGCCCTTAGGATGTTAGCTTGACTGTCAGGACTATGATGCATATCATACTAGTGGGGCTTAAGTAGTCCGCAAGCACATCTTTTAACAGTTTCTAGTCGAGGGGATATCGAGACAGGACATCGATATTCCCGAGTAGACTAGTGTGTACGTTTCGTGACCCTGTATGAGGCGATAGTTGATCCCACATCTATTTGTGTTTGACATCAAAGATTGTACTGTAACATTTCAGAAATATAAAATATTATTTTGGAAATTAAATATTAAAATAATATATTTCGTGAAAACTATTCGATTTGCAAATAGGGGTTTTTCGTTAAATGGTATAAGTATATACCAATATTTGGAATATAAGTGGAGATTAAAATGATTTATTCATTAAAAAGATATTTATTGGATTTTGGCATTTTTATAATTAAATATATGCAATTTAAATTAAACTTGATTAGTACATTACTAATTACGATTAAGCCAAATCCGTATTTCTACATTTTTCCATGGTTAGTGCACCATGTCATGTGCATTTTGTTGCATGTGTTATTTTTTAGTTTTATTTGGTTTTATTTAAAAAGAAAACAAAAGAGATATTTAGAGAGAGTGTGGGCTTAAGAGAGAGTGAGGTTAAGAGAGAGGGACATCTTTGACTTCTTTATCTTCTTCTTCATTCCATTTCTTCGCTTCTTCATCTCCTTCATCCTCCTTTACCTCCATGTATCATCTCCAATTCATTTCCAAAACCCCATACCACCTCCATTAAAAAGAATCACACCCTCATCCTAAACCCTTTGAACTATTCAAGTTTGGATTTTGAAGACTTTGGGTAACTCAAGAATTTTCCTAAGTTGCCAAATGAGGTATATTTCCTTTCCTATTAGTTAAGTTGTTATGTTAGTGTATCCTAGTTAGTTTAGAATTCGTATTAGTTAGGTTTAGTGATCTTGGAAATTTCCAAGTTGATAATTAATGATTTGTGGACTTGTTAAGATGCAATAGAAGTGTACTGAGTGTTTCAAGACCTTAGAGATTGCTTTTTCGGACCAAGAACAGAGAATAGAACCTGATACACGAACTTAGAATTTTCCCGTGTCGGTTTTGTGAAACCTAGAGGCCTACAGGGTATCTGGAGCTATCTGGGATATTTTTAAGAAAATCAAATAAGTCCATTGACCTAAATTGACCACTAGAAGACCACCACCGAAGTACGAATCCATTTGCCCATACTTAGACCGGCGGCGCCGAATATTTGCACACTCTCTCCGGACTTCTTTTGGGTTCTGGTGTTGAGTTTTTGACTGTGACTCTTACTTCCTACAACCTGGCTACTGTATTGTTTGTTTAATCCCAATTTACCTGAGCCAAAATCTGGGAGCTGTTTGTGAGTGCTTTGGCAAGTTTTCCGATATTTGAATTATTGGGTTTTATATTTGAGATTTGATTTGGCTGTTGGACATTTGCACGTCAACAACGAGGGTTATTTGGTTGATCTTGCATGCGTAAGCTATAGGTTCAAACCTATAAGCAATTCGTGTGACGTATCGGTTTTCGGATATTGGTTTTAATAGTATTGCGATGGTGTATTGATTGTAGATACCTTCGTATAGACTTTTGAGATGACGAAGCACATCGACTTCGGCTAAGCGAGGAGTTTAGCAGGTGAGTGGATTTATATCTACGGAGGAAGTCGGGTGGATGGCGTATAGCAACCCCGCAACCATTGATATGGAAAGATTGTTATATAAATTATAATTTTTATAAAGGATATGCTACAAACTTACGGACATGATTAAAGGTTTTAGCAAGAGATGGTGTGATAAAAGTTGACACTAAAGGATATATTGGCTTGAGAATATGATATATGTATATAAGATAATTTGACGTGGGATATTGTGATGATAGATATAGATGACTCGGATTGTTATGAGAATATGAAATGAGAAAATGAATCATGATAAGTATGAATTGAAAGAGAACAAGTATGAGTTGATAATGGTATGATATGAGATCGAGATCGATACGACTTGAGATTAGTAAGATATGGCGTATATATAAACGTGACTTGATATGAGATTGATACAAATGTGACTTGAGATATATGTGTATATATATTTATTTATGAGGATAAGAGTGATATACCGTACGAGATTTTAGATCCGTACCCTTATTGATGAATAGGACGATAGAATCCCTATTCTGTTTGATATTATCGTACGATAGATTACCGTACGCGATGGGATGTACTGGATGATTGATCAGCGCTAGTGATTTGAGGATGATGATCGAGGATTATTATCACATCGGATGTTATGAGGCAGGATCGCCGATATAAAGATTGCCACATGAACCATACCTATTTTCAAAACGATGATTTGTATCTTTTAAAGGTGACCGTATGGTTCATGTGTAGGTAGATATACCCATTGATTGTCCATGTTGTGTAGGATATTACCCCTCATGATGTATATACCATGTTCCGGTATTTACTGCTATATGATATCTTTTGCTAGTACACCTGCACAATTACCGTTGATGCATATGTTACACCTGCACAGATTTGCTGACTCACACACATCCATCATCGGTAATGGCCATGCCACTTACACAGTAGAACTGCCATATCATGAGATTAATCTTAAACGTAAAAGTACATTCATTGTTCAGTATTATCACTTGACAAACTTGCATGATATACTCGATATGCTCATATTACCACTCTATGTTGCATACATCGAACTTTATGGTTATATGCATTGAGATATTGTTTTTATGAGATCTCTGGATTTAAGAACCGCAGTTATATTTCAAAGGGAATTATGTATTGCTTTAAAATGCGGTTTCTCTTGATATGATATTTCGAGGTGTCCACCATGAGTTTTCTCGGTTCTGAGAAGTGAGTATACCCGATTCGAGGAGCGGTAGACACCGTCTGCGGGTACGTGGTGGACCCGGTATAGTACCCCGGGGCAAAAAATAATTTTTGTGGTGTAGACAATGAGCCTGGCAGGGGAGCACTACCTACCGGTGATAGTTTTGGGCTCGGGGGATATCTGGAGGATACCGGCCGGAGTCGTGAGATGATATGGGCCGATCTGAACTGACGGAGCCCGAGATAATTTGGCGCGGCGGATATCTGGAGGATACCGACCGTAGTCATGATATGGGCCGATTCGGACTGACGGAACCCGAGATATGAGGATTTACGTGTCGATGTTGGACACGGGTTTCATGATGTTTCGAGTGTAGGTGTTGGACACTCAGCTTCCATGATTTTGATGTGTCGTTGATGGACACACGTGGTTGATATCCTCATATATATATACTGGCACATGTTTTCATGATGTTTTGAGTGTCGGTGTTGGACACTCAGGTTCCATGATATTGTTTGTGTCGTTGATGGACAAGTGGATGATATCCACATGCATACAGGCATATGATGTCGGATGTTTAATTATATGTCATTGCATTGATCGATTGTTGACATATATGCATATGTGGTCACCCTAGATATCATAGTATTACCTTCAGGATATAGTGACCTAGAAAATCGTTGTTTTATTCGATTTCTACCTGCTAATATTTTCTACTCATGAGTTGGCAACTCACCCTCGTTGTGCCACAGTTATTGAGGTTTGACCGCTTGGGATCGGCTGCGGTATCTCCGGCACACAACTTCTTCCAGGGTGGTTTTGCTTCGATAGGTGGGACACATGTTTGATCGTGCCCACTCTTGTACATTATATTCCGATTGTATTTAGATAAACTCCATCAAATCAGAAGCTAGAATTGTATATTGGTAGACCTAGTCAGACTTGGGTATTGTGCGAGACTTAGAGCGATGGGTTTATGTTCGCTTCTTGAGTTTTGATGTCTTGCTTATTTATTGTTTTTTTCTGGGTTAATCTTCGCCGTTGGGCTTCGTATATATGTTGTAGCGTGGTTATGATTCCGCCAGTTGGCGAAGAGCTAGCTCCTGCTTGGAGATGCCTATATATTGTTGTGTATATGGTTTTGGATCAAAATATACAAGGGAGGTGCTGCCCAAATTTTTAAAAGACGAAACATGTTTCCAACTAGTATAACCCACTTCCATTTTTATGTTTCATTATCTATGCATTTAAAAAAAACTTGATTTCATTATACCTTTATTTCAAACTGCACCCCTACTATTTTCCGCAAAAAGGTTTAGATTTTCTAGGCTTCGGCTTACTTGTTTACGTTACGCCTTTAGACGTTGCGTAATTTAAGTGCCGGTCACGTGCTAAATTACAGGTCATAACAATGTTGGTATCAGAGCGTTAGGTTTAACCTTGGTTTGAGTCTGGGTTTGACTATGCGGAGTCTAGGGTGTATATATTTCGAAAGCTAGGCTTGACCTTACGGAACTTAGACTTGACGGGGGGGGGGGGGTATTAGACCCGAACTTTCGTTTCATAGGTTGACCTTGATTGATGGAGTAGGTAGCTTGAGTAGAGAGACGTACCGTATGTATGTTCCGCGGCATACTTACGATACGATACTCCACTTAAGTAACCTTAGGATGTACATATCTTGAGATCTGTGATACTATTCGTTCCTATGATCATATATCCATTTGGGATAGGTTGATTTCTTTCGTTCATTTGATCTATCTTCATCGATACCTGCTTGAGGTTCCTGTCACCATGGTTTGAGCGTAGAGAGAGCTGCTGCTAGGGATGCGGTCAGAGCGAGCTCGTCATAGACGAGGGCCGACCATGATGTTTTTTCTGGTGACACAGGAACGTGTAGGTATAGTGTTGGTGTTGTGACCTCTCGTTTAAGGAGAGTGTTCGGTTTTGCATCGGATGATCGGGCCATTAAAAGAGGCTGCCGAATTGAGAGGACTGTTGATGTATAGCCTACCCCTGAGGTCGTGATGTTGTCTACCGTGCAGAAAGATGACCCAGCTGTTACTGAGTGTCACGCCCCGCTTCCTAGAGTACGCTAGATTGGGCACGGGACATAGCCAACCATGCTACCTGTGGGTAAGAAGCATCCATCCACAGTCACATTACGGCTGTAGAGATATCAAGAACAAGATAAAACTATCTAAAACATGTCCATAATCCAGAATAGCAGGAGTCAATAATAAATAAATGCGGAAGCAAATGATCCAATACAAATAACTGAAAAGTATGTCCCATAATGCGGGCTCACATCAGGAAATAAATGCAGGAAATAAAACTAACTACTACTGAACTCACAGCGCAGCCTGCTGGCTGAAGTACTCCTGCTCGGACTGCGACAGCGGTACAGAATCTGGGCCATGCAAAACCCAGACGTCAGCGCGTCATGTCAACAAGTAATATAATATGTACAATGTAACAGGCCATGCAAATAAACATGAATAAAGCAATAATGTGAAACAAACAGTGCAGGGTAGTGTGCAGTGGGTAACTAAACTGTTCTATCAGGTTTTCTATTCTAAAGTCTTTGAAATCAATTGATGAATCGTCGATGTAACTCAATAGTATCACGTGCGTGTCCGGGACCACGGTCAAGATCCTCGGGGCTGAATCCGAGACGTGCCGCTAGGCAGTAACAGGTAGCAGGATGGGCGAGTGATGTCAGCATCATCATTCCGGGGCTGGCCTAGCTCGTAAGACTGATCAGAACAGGTATCGAACTGTTGAGTTACAAGTCAGGTTTCACCTTTGATTTCCCCATACCCACAAATTATGTATGTCAAGTCAGGTTTTCAGTAATCAAGAACTAATGCCAACACAGGATCAGGTAAAAGCAGGTTTGTCTAGATAGACAACAGGAACGGTCCATGAGGACTACATGTCAGGTTTGTTGGCATTAGACACAAGATCAGGTAACGGGTCAGGTCATGGTACATCAGGTCAAGTCAACAGTATACGGTACCATGTCAAGTATATCAATATATATATATGTAGCAATGTCAGGTCAAGATGTAAACAATATCGTGGGTGTGCTCACAATCGGATATATAATCAACATGGGTATTAACAATATGAGATAAGCAATGAATTAAATAATAAGCAGTTTCATTCAAATTACAAGAGTGCAGTAAGACAATATAGCCGTTTAGTCATGTTAACCGGTTTAAGAACCCTTAGCGATGCGACAATTTATGTAACGGTTCAATACAGTTATTCAGGTTAAAAGCATACGAGTGTCCGAATGTGACAGAACGACAGGGATAAATGCTACCAGCTATTTTAACAGTAAAATGTGATTGAAACAGGTAGATTTGATTATTAGGTTCAATTTGCAAACTGTAAGTTCCATGTTTAACAGTGAAATGATATAATGCAATATTGTAACCGAAAATGGGAAACGATTATACCAAGTTAAATTTTACAGGTTTAGGTTGTCAATACATATATGTAAATATTGTATAGCATGTAGCAAGGGGTACTTGCCTCGATGGGTCGTGAACCGGGAAAAACGGAACGTAAACGTCGGCGGGAAAACTCGTGACGGGCGCACGGTTCACGGATTGAACCCAAACAACGAACAAAGGAACCACACGGGTCAGAGTACCTTGCTGGATCGTCGGGACACGTCGCCGGCACGGCCGGATTCCGGCGAGATACAAAACAGTGAATAGGGTTTCTAAAGGGTGTATATCTGGAGAAAGAAGAAAGGAACAGAGAACGGGGAAGAAGAAGAAGATGGGGAATACTTACTGGGTCTCAGAGGGCACTAGCAACGACGGCGAGATCGACGGCGGCGAGAACGACGTCTCCGGCGATCTGCAGAATTCATCTAGCAGTTTCTTTTCAGTTTGAAAACGAAGAGAGGAAGGATGAGATGGAGAAGAACTTACAAGGTGTTCTGGGGTGGTCGGGTGATCGTCGGCGACGACCAGGGGCGGCTCAGGTGGTCGCCGGTGGCCACAGAGAAGCTGCAGGGGTTGCGAAGGGTCGCTGTTCTGGTCGGGGTGCACCGGGAGAAGGAGGATGATGGTGAGGGAAAGACGGCGAGGTGATCGTCGGCGGCGAGACGTTGGAACGGTTGCTGGTGGTCGAGGGTGGTGAGCAGGTGGCTGCAGCGGCGAGGCCAAGGTCGCGGTGAGGGTGCAGGCGCACGGGGAAGGAGGACGAGGAGCTTGGTGAGGTCAGGAGGTGCGGGCGAGGGTGACGGTGGTGCCGGCGTGGGGCTACGATGGTGATGGGTGAAGATGGCTAGGGTTTGCGCGAGGGCTCGATGGATTTCCTGTGTTCTCTCGTGAGAGAAAATAGAGGAGGGAAACAGGGTGTTTAAAAAAAATAGGAGAGAAAGAGAAAGAGATTTGAGGAGGAGAGAGAGGGAGATAGAGAAAGAGAGAGAGATATGAGGGAATAGTGTGATGGGGCCCACGGGAGATGAGGGATTTGATTGGCTGAAGGAGATTTTTAGGTGATAGGAAAAAATTTAAATTAAGATTTAAAGATATAAGAAACGGTGAATATATTATACGTTAAGGAAATATTCGTAAGTTATAAAATATTAAATTTGGGATTTTGGCGCCAAATGAAACATTTCCAAATAGCGCCCGGGTCGGGTCCAAAAATTTGAAATTGAAATAATAGGATTTTAAGCGGGTTCCAAATTTTAAAATTAAGTGTTTTATGATTGAAAATCATACCCCCAAGACGGACACGTGTACGCGCGCGTAGCCGTCCAAACTCGCCCGTTTCACTGAACGGGACGAGAACACGATGCACGGATGCTACCACGGGGTTAAGGGTGTCAAGTAGGCCAAAATGAATATTTTTAATTTTATTTTAAATGCCAAAATTTGTTATATGCAGAGATGAATTTATCGGGTAAAATTTACAGTAAGCAACAAACAAGCAAGCTAAATGAATTGAGTACCACATTACGCTCAAACAGTAACTGAAAATAGTAGCATTGGGCTCGAGTGTTACATTATACCCAACTACAAAAGAATTTCGTCCTCGAAATTCCAAGAATACAAGGATAGAAAATTACAGGAAAAGGTGAGGAAACTTCTGCCGGATTTCATCTTCTCGTTCCCAAGTGGACTCTCCCTGTGAGCGATTACCCCAAGGAACAAGCACAAGGGGGAAAACCTTGTTCTTAAGAACCTTTTCCCTTCGATCCACAATTTCAATCGGTCGCTCCTCGAAAGTCAAGTCTTCCCGTACTGTTAGCTCCGAAAGATCCAATACGTGCGTTTCATCTCGAACATACCTTCGTAGTTGAGATACGTGAAACACATCGTGCACACTTGCCAAGGACTGCGGTAACCGCCAAACGGTACGCTACCTCACCAACACGCTCCAAGATCTCAAAGGGTCAAACGAATCAAGGACTGAGCTTTCTTCGACTCCCAAAACGGATCACCCCTCTAGTCGGTGATATCTTCAAGAACACCAAATCACCCACGGCGAACTCTAGAAGTCTCCTTGACGTATCAGCCCAACTCTTCTGTCGGTCTTGTGCTGCCTTCATATGATTCCTGATAGTGTTAACCTTCTCAACTGTCTGCACAACCAAATCTGGTCCTAACAATCTTCGTTCACCGACATCATCCCAACAAACAGGTGAACGGCATTTACGACCATACAAAGCTTCAAACAGAGCCATCTGGATAGTTGCCTGAAAACTGTTGTTGTAAGAAAACTCCACCAAATGTAGATGATCCTCCCACGAACCCTTGAAGTCCAACATGCATGCTCTCAACATATCTTCAAGAGTTTGGATCGTTCTCTCCGACTGACCATCAGTTTGAGGATGATAAGCTGTGCTAAACTTCAACCGAGTCCCCAAACTTTCCTGTAAACTCCGCCAAAAGTGTGATAGGAACCGAGTGTCCCGATCGGACACGATGCTCACCGGTACTCCATGCAATCTTACAATCTCCTGCATGTACCGCTCTGCCAAAGTCTCTGTTGATTGACCAACCCGAAAAGGAATAAAGTGAGCTGCCTTGGTCAACCGATCAACAATCACCCATACTGCATTGTTGCCTTCTGGACTCCGCGGTAAAGCCGTCACGAAATCCATGGTTATATGTTCCCACTTCCATTGAGGAATCGGAAGTGGTTGCAATAAACCAGCAACCCTTGATGTTCAGCCTTAACTTGCTGACACACCAAGCATTTAGCCACAAAGCGAGCAATCTCCCGTTTCATGCCTTCCCACCAGAAATGCTGTCGAATATCTTGGTACATCTTGGTGCCTCCTGGATGTACAGAATAAGCTGAACTGTGTGCCTCCTTCATAATCTCTTCACGAACATCACCCTTTGGCACACACAAACGGCTACCATACCTCAACGAACCATCTTCGTGGATCAATAAATCTGTTCGTAGTCCGGCTTCAACCTGCTCTCGAAACTTTTGCAGTCTAGGATCCTGCGATTGTTCTGCCTTAATATTCTCAATCAATGACGAATGCACCTGCAGCTGCATCAACTGTCCCGTAGAACGCGGTAGCACAACCTCCAAGTCAAATCTTCAAAAATCTGCAACGATCTCCCTCTGCGTAGTTAATACCTGAATTGCTGGTAACTGACTAAGCGCATCCGGCACAACATTAACCTTCCCCGGATGGTACTTAAGATCAAGATCGTAGTCAGCCATCAGCTCCAACCTTCTACGCTGCCTCATGTTAAGCTCCTTCTGTGTGAACACATACATCAAGCTCTCATGATCTGTAAAAACTTCGACCCTTTCGCCCTAAAGGTAGTGTCTCCAAATCTTCAAAGCGAAAATCACAGCCGCAAGGTCCAAGTCATGAGTTGGATAATTCTTCTCATGGGTCTTCAATTGTCTCGATGCGTATGCTACAACCTTCCCATGCTGCATCAAAACACATCACAATCCTTTCCCAGATGCGTCGCTGTGAATCACCAATCCTCCGGAATTGTCTGGCACGGTCAGAATAGGGGCGGTTATCAACTTCTGCTTCAACGTCTCAAAAGCTAACGCACATTTATCCGTCCATACAAAAGGTACCTCCTTACGCGTAAGCTTGGTCAACGGCTCTGCCAGACGAGCAAAGTTCTCCACAAATCTCCTGTAGTATCCGGCTAATCCAAGGAAACTTCTTATCTCAAAAACATTCTTTGGAATCGGCCAATCTCGAACTGCTGCAATCTTTTCTGGATCGACGGCAATGCCATCGCCAGACACAACATGTCCCAAAAACTTCACTTCCTCCAGCCAAAACTCGCACTTACTCATCTTCGCATAAAGCTTCTCCTGTCTCAACGTCTGCAATGCGATCTTTAAATGCTCAGCATGCTCCTCAAAACTCTTCGAGTAAACCAGAATATCGTCAATGAAGACCACGATAAACTGGTCCAAGAACGGTGAAAAGATTCGGTTCATCAAGTCCATGAATACTGCCGGCGCATTCGTTACTCCGAAGGGCATCACTAAGTACTCGTAATGTCCATACCGAGTTCGGAACGCCGTCTTGCAAATATCTTCAGCTTTCACTCGAACCTGATGAGATCCGGATCGCAAATCCAGCTTCGAGAATACCGTCGCGCCACTAAGCTGCTCAAAAAGTTCTCCAATGCGAGGGATCGGGTACTTGTTCTTAATAGTCACCCGGTTTAATTCTCGATAGTCGATGCACATCCTTCTCGTGCCATCCTTCTTCTTTACTACAAGAACTGGAGCTCCCCAAGGCGAGTTACTGCTTCGAATCCAACCCTTCTCAAGCAATTCAGCAACCTGTTTCTTGACTTCTTCCAACTCTACTGGTGCCATTGGATAATATGCTTTGGATACTGACGCTACACCAGGAATAAGATCAATTGCGAACTCCACATCTCGCTTTGGCGGTAAACCCGATATATCTTCAAACACGTCCATAAAATCGTGAACAACTGCCGGCTCTTCACTACTATCAACTTCCATTGCTGCAAGAATACCATTTGTCGGCCTAGCCCTAAACTCGACTGGCCCGACAGAACTGCTTCCTCCAATGAAGGTAAACTCAGGATGTCCGGGAATCTGGAAAATTACTTTCTTTGCCTTACAGTCAATGTGAGCGTGGAAAGTGCCAAGAAAATCCATTCCCAAGACGACTTCATAGCTGCCCGTATCAATCACCAAGAAATCTGCAAAAAGCTCCCGTCCGCACACAACAACTGTACAATCTTTACATTCCCTACTAGATATAATTTTCCCATTCCCAGTGTGTATGTCCCAGAAACTAGACAGGGTTGTGCAGGCAATCGAGTGTGTAGTTAAAAACTTGGATGACATAAAACAATGGGATGCACCAGAATCAAATAATGTCACTGCGGGAAAACCATGAACGAGTAGAATACCTGAAACCACTTCTCCTGATGCCTTAGCTTCCTCAGCTGTCAAGGTAAAAGCTCGAGCCTGATTAGGTCCTTGAGTCAGCTGTTTCTGCCCTTGGAATGGTTTCTGCGGAGGCTTCTGAATATCATCCCTTGTACGAAACTTCGACGGACAAGCACTAACGGCGTGATCTGCCGCTCCACAACCAAAACAGAGTCCCAGCCTCTTACGACAATCCTTTCGCACATGTCCGGGTACATGGCAGTAGTCACAAATCACGCTCCTTTTCCGATCACCCACAATTGTTTTCTTCATTGGTGCTACGCTGCGTCTGTTCACCGGAATACTTCTACGTACAGACGTTTGGTTCAGTGCAGACGCCGGTTTCAGCTCGGTTTGTCTCTTTAGATTCTCCAGCAATCCCCTTATCACTCTACGCATGGCGGCTTTGTCCGCACGTCTTTGGTACATCTTCAAATTCTTACCGGCCATATTCCTGGAATCAAAATACCCAACATTAGCATTATGATAGATTCTGAAAATAGATCAAGGCTAGAACTCCAAGATACTTAAATAGAGTACCGCATTGTAACTATGCCGCGGTATCATAGCCACAATTACATAACTCCATCCAAGTAGCCTAAGTCCTAGAGATAACAAGGAATCAGGTTTTCGAATCGATATGCAAAGAAAGTTTGCACATCGTAAAAGATTTAATCAGGAAGAATGTGATTCAAGAATGGTAAAACGGTCAAGGTGGCAGGATATGTTTCCTAAACACGGGTATTCTGATTCGTGTATTGGGTACAATACCAAACTACAAAAGAATCAACCCGACTATAACATGGCTCTGATACCAAAAGAACCATGTCACGCCCCGCTTCCCAGAGTACGCTAGATTGGGCACGTGACATAGCCAACCATGCTACCTGTGGGTAGGAAGCATCTATCCACAGTCACATTACGGCTGTAGAGATATCAAGAACAAGATAAAACTATCTAAAATATGTCCATAATCCAGAATAACAGGAGTCAATAATAAATAAATGCGGAAGCAAATGATCCAATACAAATAACTGAAAAGTATGTCCCATAATGCTGGCTCACATCAGGAAATAAATGCAGGAAATAAAACTAACTACTACTGAACTCACAGCTCAGCCTGCTGGCTGAAGTACTCCTGCTCGGACTGCGACAGCGGTACAGAATCTGGGCCATGCAAAACCCAGACGTCAGCACGTCATGTCAACAAGTAATATAATATGTACAATGTAACAGGCCATGCAAATAAACATGAATAAAGCAATAATGTGAAACAAACAGTGCAGGGTAGTGTGCAGTGGGTAACTAAACTGTTCTATCAGGTTTTCTATTCTAAAGTCTTTGAAATCAATTGATGAATCGTCGATGTAAATCAATAGTATCCCGTGCGTGCCCGGGACCACGGTCAAGATCCTCGGGGCTGAATCCGAGACGTGCCGCTAGGCAGTAACAGGTAGCAGGATGGGCGAGTGATGTCAGCATCATCACTCCGGAGCTGGCCTAGCCCGTAAGACTGATCAGAACAGGTATCGAACTGTTGAGTTACAAGTCAGGTTTCACCTTTGATTTCCCCATACCCCCAAGTTATGTATGTCAAGTCAGGTATTCAGTAATCAAGAACTAATGCCAACACAGGATCAGGTAAAAGCAGGTTTGTCTGGATAGACAACAGGAACGGTCCATGAGGACTACATGTCAGGTTTGTTGGCATTAGACACAAGATCAGGTAACGGGTCAGGTCATGGTACATCAGGTCAAGTCAACAGTATACGGTACCATGTCAAGTATATCAATATATATATATATAGCAATGTCAGGTCAAGATGTAAACAATATCGTGGGTGTGCTCACAATCAGATATATAATCAACATGGGTATTAACAATATGAGATAAGCAATGAATTAAATAATAAGCAGTTTCATTCAAATTACAAGAGTGCAGTAAGACAATATAGCCGTTTAGTCATGTTAACTTGTTTAAGAACCCTTAGCGGTGCGACAATTTATGTAACGGTTCAATACAGTTATTCAGGTTAAAAGCATACGAGTGTCCGAATGTGACAGAACGACAGGGATAAATGCTACCAGCTATTTTAACAGTAAAATGTGATTGAAACAGGTAGATTTGATTATTAGGTTCAATTTGCAAACTGTAAGTTCCATGTTTAACAGTGAAATGATATAATGCAATATTGTAACCGAAAATGGGAAACGATTATACCAAGTTAAATTTTATAGGTTTAGGTTGTCAATACATATATGTAAATATTGTATAGCATGTAGCAAGGGGTACTTGCCTCGACGGGTCGTGAACCGGGAAAAACGGAACGTAAACGTCGGCAGGAAAACTCATGACGGGCGCACGGTTCACGGATTGAACCCAAATAACGAACAAAGGAACCACACGGGTCAGAGTACCTTGCTGGATCGTCGGGACACGTCGCCGGCACGGCCGGATTCCGGCGAGATACAAAACACTGAATAGGGTTTCTAAAGGGTGTATATCTAGAGAAAGAAGAAAGGAACAGAGAACGGGGAAGAAGAAGAAGATGGGGAATACTTACTGGGTCTCAGAGGGCACTAGCAACGGTGAGATCGACGGCGGCGAGAACGACGTCTCCGGCGATCTGCAGAATTCATCCAGCAGTTTCTTTTCAGTTTGAAAACGAAGGGAGGAAGGATGAGATGGAGAAGCACTTACAAGGTGTTCTGGGATGGTCGGGTGATTGTTGGCGATGACCAGGGGCGGCTCAGGTGGTCGCCAGTGGCCGCAGAGAAGCTGCAGGGGTTGCGGAGGGTCGCTGTTCTGGTGGGGGTGCACCGGGAGAAGGAGGATGATGGTGAGGGAAAGACGGCGAGGTGATCGTCGGCGGCGAGACGTTGGAACGGTTGCTGGTGGTCGCGGGTGGTGAGCAGGTGGCTGCAGCGGCGAGGCCAAGGTCGCGGTAAGGGTGCAGGCGCACGGGAAAGGAGGACGAGGGGCTTGGTGAGGTGAGGAGGTGCGGACGAGGGTGACGGTGGTGCCGGCGTGGGGCTGCGGTGGTGATGGGTGAAGGTGGCTAGGGTTTGCGCGAGGGCTCGATGGGTTTTCTGTGTTCTCTCATGAGTGAAAAGAGAGGAGGGAAACAGGGTGTTTAAAAAAAATAGGGGAGAGAGAGAAAGAGATTTGAGGAGGAGAGAGAGGGAGATAGAGAAAGAGAGAGAGATATGAGGGAATAGTGTGATGGGGCCCACGGGAGATGAGGGATTTGATTGGCTGAAGGAGATTTTTAGGTGATAGGAAAAATTTTAAATTAAGATTTAAAGATATAAGAAATGGTGAATATATTATACGTTAAGGAAATATTCATAAGTTATAAAATATTAAATTTGGGATTTTGGCGCCAAATGAAACATTTCCAAATCGCGCCCGGGTCGGATCCAAAAATTTGAAAATAAAATAATAGGATTTTAAGCGGGTTCCAAATTTTAAAATTAAGTGTCTTATGATTAAAAATCATACCCCCAAGACGGACACGTGTACGTGCGCGTAGCCGTCCAAACTCGCCCGTTTCACTGAACGGGACAAGAACACGATGCACGGACGCTACCACGGGGTTAGGGGTGTCAAGTAGGCTAAAATGAATATTTTTAATTTTATTTTAGATGCCAAAATTTGTTATATGCAGAGATGAATTTACCGGGTAAAATTTACAGTAAGCAACAAACAAGCAAGCTAAATGAATTGAGTACCACATTATGCTCAAACAGTAACTGAAAATAGTAGCATTGGGCTCGGGTGTTACACTGAGATTGTTGGGATGTCGTTTCTATAGCTTATGAGCTGAAACCGCTGGAGCTTTTAGGTAAAGATGTGACAGGAGATAGCTAGTGTAAGTCTACGGTAGCGCCCCGGCTGTCGATCCGAGACCAAAATGCGGAAACAAAAACTTTTTCTAAACTTGAAACCGACGCTATCGCAGACTTTAATCCCGGATCGAACCATTAACCTATAACTAGCAAACTAGAGAAGGGTTAGAAAAGCTATACCGGTCAAACCGTGTCCTTCGGTCTTTGGCCACCAACCCAAGCTCCTCACGGCATCTCCGATCTCCGGTCTCCTCGCCGGAAAGGGAACCACATCTTCAAATCCTTTTACGGGCTCCCGCTTCATCCGAAGCAACTCGGACACGAAGTTTGCTAGCCGACGTGTCCAAGGTGAAGTAGAGAATGTGTGTGATCACTTTGTCTCAAGCATCCATTGATTCTCAACGCATGAGAGTGTATGGATGGAGGTTGAAGATGATGTCATTAGTGGAAATGGTGAGCTAGAGGAACAAGAAGAAGAGGAGGCTTTTTCTATTATTGTGTTGAGATGAAGAAAATGAGAACTTAGATGAAAATACAAGAGCAAACCCCTCTCATATGGCTGCCCTCTCTCTCTCTTTACCTTTCATTTCAACACTCTTGTCAATCAATAATGTGACACACGCACAAAGAAAGAGACCATGAGTCATCACTTGTGCATGTGTCACAATTAATGCTCATAATCGTGACTTTTAGCTCATTATTTCCATTTGTAAACATTAATCTAAATGTTTACAACAATAAAAAGATACGGCAACATCTAAAGTAAACTCGTGACGGATCACAAGGATACCCCTCACTTGTATATACATACCTGCATCCGCATTCCGACTGAATGCGAATACGATGAGACTAAAGTAATCCAACAAATCTAATACTAGGATCCGGCTTAAACCAAATCCCACTAGTATGATCCGCTCGATCATGATCCGTGCACTACTGCACATATATGATCGAACCCTGCCATATATCATACGGTCTCTACAACGTTTCGCCCGAAACATGAGAAACTGTATGTGGGGGACTCTAAAAACTCGTCAATATTTTGGCTGTGGATTTAACCACTAGCACGTCAGTGGTACTAGCCATACGTAACGGGCTACCAGGTATTGACCAAAAGGGAGGTCGATGAGCGAACTCATCCTGACACCCTACTGAGCCTGTCAGTGACAATATCCGTACAGTCTGGTCCGTTCGTCTATGAGCATCGCATGTCGGGCTTAGGGGGTTGGTAAAAGTCAGACCCCCAAAAGCGGTACAAGTCGTGTTGGAGTGTAGCCCAGAACACCCTGAGATACTACTGGAATACCTACCAGTAAATCTCCTGCCTTGGTCAAAGACTTCGTGTAATGGCTCTCCTAGACACACGCGATCTCACCGCCAATACCGGGAGAGACGAAACCCCTGCCGATCAGCTCACTGCCTCCATGTGGCTCGGGTCTGTACCCAACTAAAACCTGTTTGCACGACTCCTTTGAGCCGTGGTAGGGTAGTAATCAAAGCACAGTGGGAACTCACACGAGACAAATAACGATCTCAGGTCAATGAACTAACCTGTACACATGTCACCAGGGAACTGCTATCTGACGTCAGGTATAATACCAACTAGCATGTTCCCGGCGAGTCCTGTCCGGTGTACTCATAACCTAATGAGCACCTGTATACATCTTAGGTGAACCAACTGACACCAATTGCTTGTGAGACCGGCCACCGCCCCTCGTCGGGGTCTCGACTGTATACACTAGTCTACTCTGGAGTATCGATGCCTTATCTCGAAAACTCCCACGACTAGGGACACTTTAAGGATATGCTTATAGACCCCAGCTCCCACGTATATGATCGCCATCATACTGCTGGCCATCAAGCAAGAATCCTATGGGCTCTATCAACGTGCAATAGTGACCTGTAATGTCACCTAAAGCATGTACACGATGATAAAGATAAACCAGATAGCATACTATCATCTTGAGTAAGACTGTCCTACCGGTATAGGTCCTCCCTCAATCATTGCAATCGCGTGCCTGCGATCCAATAATTGACTTTGAGGGCACTATATCCAACAATCTCCCACTTGCACTCAAGGCTAATTATTGCGATGTCGCATACTCACCGCCCGTGTGATACCGAACACCCAACTCCTCTACTGATCAGTCTCACAAAGCCCGTTTGCGAAACTATTGCGTTCGAGGAATAGCCTGAGTGAGTGGATTCGCCCTGATGTTTCTTTCTATGTCTCTCTTTATCTCAAGTTCGTGGAGAAAGCCATCTCCCGAAATGAGCAATACCTGTCTTAGAATATGTCTGGATATCTGATGGGACCTAGTTCATAAATGAACTCCAAATCCAAACTTCTTAGACTGTATCGTCAACTGAACTTAATCAGTATCCTGCGCCATGCCTCCCTCAGTATCCGCTTGGACCACCTGTCCAAAATACTGCCCCTCGTCAGAGGGAAAACTATAACTCTGACAGTCACTCTGTCATCCAGGTCACCTTGGAAGCCTGGAATGATAACCGTCTCCTAAAAGAGGCTGTTGTTATCATATCCCTAGAACATTCACTTATGTTCTAAAACTGCTTCCGAACGTTTCTCCAGGATAGGATTAATATCAACTTATTGCATCTAGTACCAAAAATAACGTCTGGTGTGGTACTTGACATTTCATGATTGACTCAATTGCCTAAGCAAGTGATCTGCCAATCATGCACATCTCTCTCCCCTTTAGTCTGTAAGACACCTTTAGAGAGGGTGACTCCATCACCTGCAGGTACACTACTGTGCCAGGAGTCGTCCATTCTAAAACACCTGTAGAATGCTGTCTAAGTACCCAGATTGGGAAACTACCCAAATCTAGATCTAAAACCATAGATCTAGTAACCAGAATGTCTGATATTATATCCATATCCAATGTGGAGAAACCACTGTATGACAACCAAAATATAACCGATCGTAGTATAGGATTTTCACTTCCTACTATGTGTATGTCATCCATGTACCAGGACATCACACCCTACTACCTTCTTAACAGATCCATCCCCTTTTCTGATGAAGACAAACTTATGACTGTCACATCAGAAATAAACGATCTATCTCCGCTATATCCGCTTTACTCCATAAATAAACATAAGCTACTTGTCCACTATGCTTCCGCTGCTCCCACTGACTACGACAATCCTTTGGCAGAGTTATATACACGTACACTTCTAAAGCTAGTTTAGAACGACGCTATACTCATCCTCCTACCGGGTCTCACAGTCTGGAACAACAACAATGGCAAGTCTGGGTAAACAAGAACCTCTCTGTCACCATTCTTGAGGCTACCGGAGTACCTCTCGGGTGCCTGAGGTTACCCACCATATCTGCGGAGTGGCTAATAGAATGTCAAACCAGATTGAATCTTTAGGTCCTATTAAATTTTTAGTAATCGTTTGCGGTTCTGGAATCACTTCCAGTTCTACCATACTCCCACTACTGTTTTCTGAAAAAATCCATTTTTATTAAAACTGTGGCGAATCAAGAACAATATCACTATTGATCTTCCAAATGGTAGAAAGTTAACCCTCGTCATAGCCCGGGTTAACCCACAAACAACCATTACAGAAATGCACCTTGAGTTATCCAGAGTCTGGTTTTAAGTATAAGCCGGACAACTCCCCGTACCTTAACATTGTTAAGATATGAACTATTCTATATCCAATATAGAAACAGAGACACTGATTTAATTGGAACCAGATTCAAATCATGCAGCTGTCTCCAGTGCATGTCAACTAAATGAAGAGGCCGATCAGCATTACTCAACTTAGGAGTACATCCAGATATGAGTAACCTGAAAGAGAAGCAAGTTCTCATAATCATTACTATCAATTGAATACCATACATAAGTATCTACATTTTCGATTACCTTGAAGAATCCTGATACTTGCAACACGTGGTTCTCTACATTACTCTTATACCTATAACTTCTCAAAACTTAGACCTTGTATTTCTACGAAACACTTGTCTAAAAACTAGAGAAGTCATAAGTAAACAGAATATAGTACGAGGACCAACCCCTCTGTCCTAATGGACACTGGACAATATACAATACTCTGTATAAGTTTCCTGAGTCTAATAACTCAAACCCTGTGCGTCATAGGTTGAAAACTGTACTTATGCTTAAGAAGAATTACACCGCTGTTTAATGCTCCTTACCTAACCATCCACTGATATAGGTAAATGTCATGGAAATAATTTCAAAAAATTATATCTCACTTTATAAAAATAAACGTACAGATATATCAATTTGAAATTGGTGCACAACAACGGATATTCAAAACCAAATATTTGCCGTCCGGCAAACAACCCAGGCGATTTCCTCAAATATCACCAATTACAACGAATCCCGATATAATGAGGATGATCACCCAATTCCCAATAACTTACTCCCACTCATCATCTGTAAAACCATACAGATGTGAGAATCAAACCTGGTAAATACATACCCTAGAGCAAGGGCTAATTGGGAAATCAGTTTTCTCTTGACAATACACAGTGAAACTTAAACATGTAAATGTTTTGAAGGGGTATCCGGGTATTCTTAGTAATGCCTCTTCCATTATCAGATTCATGACTGTAACCGTATATTTCCTTACCATCTCTCCAAATCCCTTTATATGTCTTTAGTCATTACCTTCTGTACATCCCTTTAGGGTAAATGGTTTTCTTCCCTCCCTACCGTTCAGCACCAGCCTATGGTTTGGAAGAAGACTATCCAATAAGCATAATGGGTGTACTCTCCTAATCCTAGGAGTACTCGCAACCCGAGAGAGGGTAAAGATAAAAGACAACTGAATAAACCTTATTCCTATTTCTCCTGAACCAGAATCCATCCCCGAACTGGAACAAGTCCCTTCGAGTTCGTATAAAACCATACGATGGAGTATCCAATAAACTGTGGATCTTCGTAGTGATACGGGGTGTTCCGGAGAAATACAAAGGTGAAGTAGGAGTGGCAATGAAATACTTGGTTTGGTCGTGAATGAAAGCAGTCGCAATTTACTTTGCCCTCTTACTAATCCCTTTATTTGTCTTTACTTAATACCTTCTGTACACTTTTTAGGCTAAATGGTTTTCTTCATTCCCTACCGTTCGACACCTGCCTATGGTTCGGATGAAGACTATCCAATTAGCGTAACAGGTGTACCGTCCTAATCCAAGGAGCACTCGTAACCTGAGAGAAGGTAAAAGGAAAAGACAACTGAATAGTCCTATTCATTTTCCCCAGAACCGAAAACCATCCTCGAATCTGGAACAAGTTCCTTCAAGTTCGTATATAACCATACGATGGTTTTATCCAATGGAAGTGGATGTTCGTAGTAATACGGGGTGTTCTGGAGAAAAGGGTAAAAGTAGGAGTGGCAATGAGGTATGCAACTCTGACAATCCAAAAGCCAGTGTATTAAGAAAGTTCGGTTAACTTGGTCACTGAGTCATAGTCTAGGGTCGGGCCATGGTCGCTGCCAAAGAGAGAGAGAAAAGAAACACTCTGCGTGCACTCTAACCTAGATCAGAATGGTTACTAATTCATCTAATCAGGAAACCTCCCACTGTGACCTCAAATTCTCCTCCAAATCTGAAAGAAGAATTAGTCGGGATCACCCGAGGAGTAAACCAACTCATCAGTGGGAATCGGGATCCAACTATCATCGCATGATAATGTGATGGAATCCACTCACATTATCACACACCAGAAGGTATGCACATGCCTGGCAAGTTTCAGTTTCTTTAGAAACTCCTGATGTGATTTTTATCCCATGCGCTTATGACCTTGACTTTGTCCAACAAATCATAAGTCACATGTCAAGTTCTACCCGTCATTATCCAGGTTAATTTGAACCCACCCGTACCTACCCTTGACTTTGGCCAACAAAGCAGTACGACTGTCCCAAACCAACGCATCTATCTATGCAACAGAAAGGTAACAAACATAGCATGAATACTAAGTGCTACCCGTCTGAAATGACGGAGGGCTACGAATGGTTTTTGGCGAAAAACCTTTAACGTAATGAACTTGATATCGTTGAAGGAACCGAATAGCTTTTTATAAAAATATAGTGGCGAAAACCTTTGCTAAAGAGGTCACTCCCGGTGAAGGGATCTCGGCTCTTTCTCCGTAGAATGAGGTGCAGGATATTCCAACTGAATACCACGATGCAAAGCAAAAAGGCAATCGGCTATAGTGAAGTTATTACCCTGACGCAAACTTCTGTCCAAGGGGTCACTCCCGGTGAAGGGATCTCGGCCCTTGCCTCGTCGACTGGGGTGCTAGATATTCATAACCGAATACCACTGTGCAAAACAAAAGAAAATGTCCTTACAATAACAACTTTTTGAAAAAATTGTTCCAACAACATCAGAATAGGTTTGTTTAGCTTGCATTGATCCGAATCAATGCAGTCCCATCATTTAATCACACCACAAAAGAACGAAAATATGATGTACGTATATGCCATCAGCATTCGCCACTGGGTCCCGTCATCACCCGTTAGGTTACTTAACTAACGACAGAGCGGGGACTGGACTAGCGCGGGTGTAAAACATATACAACATCTATTAGTATATATATCAATATATAATAATCGCTCATGGCATGATAAAATGCAACATCACAGAAATGTAATAAGCATCACAGAACAATACAGATAATCTGGGATCCCCGGGTTTCCTTTGAGCCGCAAGTGAAACCCGACATTCCCCTGGTCGTGTGGATAGCCTGTGCAATGGAATCCTAGACCCTTACGGGTGCGGTAAATTACCCGCCAAAACCTGAAGTGAGGCAGCCCCCTTCAACAAAGTGAATGGACCACCCAGCACTTCACAGAATCCGGTAACGTGAGCACCCCTCCTTGGGTCAACCTATACCCCCTACGAGTGCGACGAATAGCCCGCCAATTCTAGAGTAAAGCCCCCTCCATCTCAAAGCCATGAGATGCGGGCTCGTTGCCCTCTAGAACCCAGCTATCCGTTCACCCCACCGCGGGGTAATCCTAATACAGAAAGTAAAATATATATAACGGGTACATCGACCTCAGCCCGGTCGTGCCCCAAAAGAATAATATACAAACAGGCAGTGACGGCAGTCCACATGTCGGACGCTCGCCCCGCAATATCAAATGTACAAATAATACCAAACTGCACTACCATTGCTCCAGGCTATCCACCACGACAAATCCGCAACATCACAGCACAACACAGAACATCAACGTGAATGTCACGTTCGCAAATCCGTCAAAAAGGGCTATAGCAATTAGACCAGATTTATCGATCAAATGGCATTCACGGTCACAGATATAAAGTAAGCACTGTGAACTAACATATTTAAAATTTTCGATCGACAAAATTTCCCGAAGTGGGCCCCAAGCACAAATCCAGCACTCAAAATAATCTGGGCCAAAACTAAAAATACCAGAAACCCCAATTCCAAGTCAGAGACCACAGTAGAAAAATTGGTGCACTGAAGCTACAGTAGTGTGGCGGAACCGCGGCCAAAACGTGGGTAATGCCGCGGTTCCGCGGCGCTATGGTGGAGTTACACTTCCAAATTTCTATAATGGTCTTAAAAATGCCTGCCTGATTTTCTGACGTACCGAAAATAATTTTTAGACCACAAAATAAATTCGACAGAAACTTCATGAAATGGAATCGAGGTTTCGGAAATTTCGTTCGATCGATATTTTAAACACGTTAGAGCAAGCTAGTAAAGATTAATAGCGTGGCTCTGATACCAAGTAAGTCTACGGTAGCGCCCCGGTCGTCGATCCGAGGCCAAAATGCGGAAACAAAAACTTTTTCTAAACTTGAAACCGGCACTATCGCAGACTTTAATCCCGGATCGAACCATTAACCTATAACTAGCAAACTAGAGAAGGGTTAGAAAAGCTATACCGGTCGATCCGTGTCCTTCGGTCTTTGGCCACCAACCCAAGCTCCTCGCGGCATCTCCGATCTCCGGTCTCCTCACCGGAAAGGGCACCACATCTTCGAATCCTTTTACGGGCTCCCGCTTTATCCGAAGCAACCCAGACACGAAGTTTGCTAGCCGACGTGTCCAAGGTGAAGTAAAGAATGTGTGTGATCACTTTTTCTTAAGCATCCATTGATTCTCAACGCATGAGAGTGTATGGATGGAGGTTGAAGATGATGCCATTAGTGGAAATGGTGAGCTAGAGGAAGAAGAAGAAGAGGAGGCTTCTTCTATTATTGTGTTGAGATGAAAAAAATGAGAGCTTAGATGAAAATACAAGAGCAAACCCCTCTCATATGGCTGCCATCTCTCTCTCTACCTCTCATTTCAACACTCTAATCAATCAATAATGTGACACATGCACAAAGAAAGAGACCATGAGTCATCACTTGTGCATGTGTCACAATTAATGCTCCTAATCATGACTTTTACCTCATTATTTCCATTTGTAAACATTAACCCAAATGTTTACAACAATAAAAAGATACAGTAACATCTAAAGTAAACTCGTGACGGATCACAAGGATACCCCTCACCTGTATATACATACCTGCATCCGCATTCCGACTGAATGCGAATACGATGAGACTAAAGTAATCTAACAAATCTAATACTAGGATCCGGCTTAAACCAAATCCCACTAGTATGATCCGCCCGATCATGATCCGTGCACTACTGCACATATATGATCGAACCCTGCCATATATCATACGGCCTCTACAACGTTTCACCCGAAACTTGAGAAACTGTCTGTGGGGGACTCTAAAGACTCGTCAATACTTTGGCTGTGGATTTAACCACTAGCACGTCAGTGGTACTAGCCGTACGTAATGGGCTACCAGGTATTGACCAAAAAAGAGGTCGATGAGCGAACTCATCCTGACACCCTACTGAGCCTGTCAGTGACAATATCCGTACAGTCCGGTCCGTTCGTCTATGAGTATCGCATGTCGGGCCTAGGGGGTTGGTAAAAGTCAGACCCCCAAAAGCGGTACAAGTCGTGTTGGAGTGTAGCCCAGAACACCCTGAGATACTACTGGAATACTTACCAGTAAATCTCCGGCCTTGGCCAAGGACTTCGTGTAATGGCTCTCCTAGACACATCGCGATCTCACCCCCAATACCGGAAGAGACGAAACCCCTGCCGATCCGCTCACTGCCTCCATGTGGCTCGGGACTGTACCCAACTAAAACTTGTTTGCACGACTCCTTTGAGCCGTGGTAGGTAGTAATCAAAGCACAGTGGGAACTCACACGAGACAAATGACGATCTCGGGTCGATGAACTAACCTGTACACATGTCACCTGGGAACTGCTATCTGACGTCAGGTATAATACCAACTAGCATGTTCCCGGCGAGTCCTGTCCGGTGTACTCATAACCCAATGAGCACCTGTATATATCTTAGGTGAACCAACTGACACCAATGGCTTGTGAGACCAGCCACCGCCCCTCATCGGGGTCTCGACTGTATACACTAGTCTACTCTGGAGTATCGATGCCCTATCTCGAAAACTCCCACGACGAGGGACACTTTAAGGATGTGCTTATAGACCCCAGCTCCCACGTATATGATCGCCATCATACTGCTGGCCGTCAAGCAAGAATTCTATGGGCTCTATCAACGTGCAATAGTGACCTGTAATGTCACCTAAAGCATGTACACGATGATAAAGATAAACCAGATAGCATACTATCATCTTGAGTAAGACTGTCCTACCGGTATAGGTCCTCCCTCAATCATTGCAATCGCGTGCCTGCGATCCAATAATTGACTTTGAGGGCACTATATCCAACAACTAGTCTATCTTGAGTTGAGCGACTGATATGATTCGTCAGATTTGATGTGCCTATGCAGGCTCAATTGAGTTGATGAATTTCAATTCAAGGATCTTACTCAGATCTAGAGTAAATCGAGCAAGAGAGGACATTGTTCGTCGGATACTCCGATGTAAGATCGGTAAGGTGACCAGTTTTGGATAGAAGAACCTCACCTAGATGCATTGTGAGTTGATCGAGAACGGACGGATAAAGTGTGTTCCTCTGATGATTTGGATGAGTTCTCGAGGATGTGTTCGGCTAGATATCTTCTACAGAGTGATGAAGATGCCGAGTTCATAATTTCGAGTTCGTGTGAGAGACTCCAGATTGACTGTAGCCGAGAACGAATTGCAATATGTAGACAACAAAAGATGACGTCAAATTGGACGATAATAAAGACGAGTGGAACAAGAGATTCGTACGAGATGCTAATGAGCGGTTGTTACTCTCCGTTGACGCCAGAGGCGTTAGATACAGCTAAATTCTAGAGGAAAACCGTGCTAAGGACGTAGCTATCCGATTATGAGAAAAGAATTAAGCAAGAGTGCCAACCTTCGTATAGTTCGGTATAGCTGAGATCGGAAGAAGCCATGAGCAGGTTCTTTCCAGGACACCGCAGCGATAAAGATTTGCACCCAGAATCAGTTATATCGTGCGTATTCAGAGGGCCATATGCCACCGTCAGTAATGTGCTGTTGAGAGTGGTCATGTTGATTGGCCAAACGGTAATTAGAGGAGTTCCAGAGCGAAATTGTTCTATTAGTACACCTGACCGGGCCGACGAGCACAAGGATCATGAGATTGGTAATCCACAGAGAAAATGAGGAACCCAGAGACCGAAGACGCCATACTGTGAGCAGGAGGCATGTTGATGATCTTGCTCTGCCAGCTTGGACGTACCGGCATTTTTCGACATTATAGGAGGTGTACCTCAATGTCATTTATTGCGATTGCGTTTTGTGATCCGAGTATGACACTTTTATCGTTTGGACTTGAGTTTCGATGATTGAGTTTCGTGATTTATGTTTTCGTGCACCATGGCTGCACCTACTGAAGATTTATATTTTTGTGTACGGTTATTGCACTTGATTTATGTTTTATACACCGCTACATTGGTTTATGATTGTGCATATCTATTGCACTTGATATCGGTTTTGTGTCTTGGCTGCACATATTTATGATTCCGAGGATTTCAATACCGTCGATTTGATTTTGTGCATGTGGTACGCACTCGATTTGATTTTGCACTCGGTATAGCTCACATGTGCTTGCAGTGCATTGATACGTGTTTTGTGCACGTAGTTGTACACGTTTATGATTTTATACACCTTGGTACGCTCGGTGTTGTTTTGTGTGCATTGAGATATTGATGAGTTTTCGTGGGTAGCCGTTACGTCCAGCTAGTACCGCTGACGGCTTGTGGGCGACTGGTATGATCATTACCTACTGCTGGCGTATTGACGAGTCTTTAGAGTCTCACACAGAGATTTCCTAGCTCAAGCGAAATGAAGTAGGGCACATATGGTGATATGTGCGGGAGCTTGATTAAATACGAGTATGTGATACCATATTCTAATCTCGCGATATGTGATATCGGTTAGGTTATATGTGATATAACCGAATTGTTGAATCAAGTGTTGATTCAATGATATGTTATATGTATATATATTTGATATTGGCTGATTATATATGATATAACCGAATTATTAAATCAAGTGTTGATTTGATGAAGTATATTGAAAGTTGTCGGTTATATGTGATATGACCGGGTTATTGAATCAAGTGTTGATTCGATAATGTGATATGCATATAAATTATATTAGTCGATTATATATGATATAACCGGATTATTAAATCAAGTGTTGATTTAATAATTTGATATATATTAATATATTTGATATATAAATATATATTAACTAATATAATGCTCACTAAAGATTTTCTTCTCTTTAAAATACATTTAATATATATGTGATATATATTAATATATGTATTTATATATTGTGTCATGGTGGATGATACATAGAATATGGGTGTAAGAGACTCACACCAAGACTAAATATTAATTGGATGTTTATTTATTAAGAGTAATTCAAATATTATGTGGAAATGAGCATGGCTTAGATACTTGTCGAAGTATGTAGAAGCCATGACCCATCCCACTAATTTTTGTTTTACTCTAAATATTTTATAACCTAACTATTATCTTTAGCCCATGGTTAACTCTCTACATTATCACTTGAGATATTTTCTCACCATAGTTTATCTTCTTCATCTCATTTTTGCTCTCTAGCTTTTCATGAGGTGAGAAAAGAGAGAGATAGTGATTTCTAAAGTGAGCAAAATTTCTACTTCATCAACCTACTCTCATCTAACCCATAAAATTTTGTTGTTTGTTTCACTAATTTCTTAATTAGTGAAGATGTAGCTTGAGTTAGAGTAACTTCAAGGTGGATCATCTTCGGCTTCGAAGACGATGAAGCAAGCTCATTCTTTTCACCAAGTGGAGCCTAAGAAGAGTTCTAGGGATCACTACTTGGAGTTAAGGGGCTACTACTTGAAACTTTAGAAGTGAAGTACCGGTCTATAAAGGTTGTATTCTCTATTCACTTAGTGTAAAACTTTTTTACATAAGAAACCCTAATTTTCTAGTTCGATTCTAGTTTAGTGTAGCATTGACCTCTAGAATTTTTAAAATTGCATATTTGATGCATGTGGAAACCTAGCAGAGATGCTAAGACACACTTTCAAATACCAGATGAATATGGGTACAATCAAACAATACCATAAATTCTAAATCCAAGAGTACAAAACACAATAAGAAAAACGAGACATAACTCCCCTAAAAAATCGCCCATGGCGGGGAAAAGCCCAATTGTGGCGGTTTTTTAAAGGAATTAGTGCCTCGTTTTTCTCAGGTGTTCTAGTTACTTCATAAAGAGCATTCTGCAGTTGTTTAAAAAAAATTTAGAAGCTCTGCAAAAATTGACAGCAACTTGGATTTTAGATTTAACGTTACGGAGTTATTTCGGTTTCGAAACTCTATTTGTCTATTAAGTTATTTAAGTGTTTGGGTAGGTTCTGATACCAGTGTAACTGTATATGTGCTCCTTTCCGTGACAAGTACGGCTATACGAAATCAAAAACTTTAAAAACTAGAGCATAATACACTAAAATCTCAGGATACAAGCCCAAACACTAAACTAAACAAATCCTAACTAGGAGTTTTAGTTACTAGGTTGGAATTATAACCTTTATAGACGGTCCTTCGGGTCTTGAAAGGTTCACTCCTTAAGCTTCTTTGGTTGATGAAACGAGCTCTCGGAGTCGATTTTCCGCGTCAAAGACGATCCACCTAAGGATGCCGATTCTAGCGATAGTTTCGTTCGATGCAACTAATGATCAAGTTTTTATAGGACAAGATACTTAGAGTGGTGTAGTTTATGAAACTAAATACTCTCTTTTAATCCTCACAACTCAAGTGAAGAAAATGAGGAGGAAGAAGAGGTAGCAACTAGAGAAATTTCCTTACTTGGTGAAAATATCAACCATCTCTTACAAATATCTCACTTTCCATACTTATCTCTACCCCTCACAAACAAAGGAGTGGGCAGGCTAGTGACTCACTAGGGTGAGTCACAAGCTCACATCCTTCTTCATTAAATGAGAAGAGATAAGTAAGAGAGTGTAGCCACCTTACTAGTATACATACACATACACTTATGAATAAATACAAATGCATGTATATAAACAAGTATACTCATACCCGTATAAATACGTATACCATATTTCTACCAAAATACAAATACCGTATTTGTATCGAAAATACAAAATACGCGTATTCATATTTAGAAAGAAATGCATATATTTGTATCAAAGCACAAATACCCATATTTATACAAATACACGTATTCGTATAAATACCGTATTCGTGTTAAAATACAAATACCCAAAAGAGAGCAATATAATACTGGTATCAAAACTGGCTGTCTTTCAAATCTTCTAGTACTACTAAACCATCCGATTAAAGCACGTGTATAAATACACGTGTTCAATCAAACATCCGTGCGTAAAACCATACACAAACTATACCGTTTTGTCTGAACCGGGAAACCCTCTGTGTGGGACTCTAAAGACTCGACAATACGTCGTTGGTGGGTTTAACCATAAGCACGTCAGTGGCACTAGCTGTACGTAATGGTTACCTAGGTATCTATTGAAGGGAAGATCGACACGATAACTCGTTTGAAAACCCTACTGAGCTTATAGGTGATATTCTCCTTACAATCCAGTCTATTCGTCTAAGAATATCGCATATCAGGCATAGGGGTGGTGAACGTCATACCGATAATAGCGCAATAAGTCATGTCGGTGTGGAGCCCAATACACCCCGAGAAACTACCGGTGTACTTACTAGTAAATCTCACTTACCCTAGCCAGGGACTTTGTGTATTGGCCAACCGTATACAGCGCGATATCAACTCCTGATGCCGGGAGAGACGAATCCTTTCTAACCCCTACTACCTCCAAGTGTTTCGGGACTGCACCCAACTACTACCTGTTTGCACGTCTCATTTAAGCCGTGGCAGAGTAGTAATCTAAGTACAGTGGGAACACACTCAAGACGAATAGTGATGTCAAGTCAACGTACTAACTTGCACCCATGTCACCGGGGAACTACTAACTGAAAATAGGTATAATACCAACCGGCAGTTCCCAGCGAGTCCGTCCAGTGTAACTCATAATCCAATGAGCACATGTATACTATTTTTGGTACCGTATACCAATGGATACGAAACATTCCACCTTCCTTGACGGGGATAATAAGCGTATACACTAGTCTACTCTGGAGTATCGATACCCAGTCTCGATAATCCTACGATTAGAGACAATGTTTAAGAATGTGCTTATAGACTACCCAGCCCCCACTAGTGTGACTGCCATTACAACGCTGATAGTGAAGCAAAGATCCTAAGGGCTCTATCAATATGTATTAGCGATATGTTAAAAGAAACGCATACACATGTTAAGATAGACTCAAACCGGATATCATACTATCATATTGAGCAAGACTGTTATATATTTGTATATATTCCAAGTTTCCAAAATGTAATATATAATCCGGTACTATACAATAATGGCTTCTAGGGCATATATCGCTAACACACAAAAGATGCATGTAGCGAAAATGTGTAGGCAACATTGGATGTGTGATCGATAGCGACGTCAACTAAAGAATTCAGGCTGATTGGTTGAAATGGAGGAACACAATAAGGATTTTATGCGATCGTAATTTTTCGTTAAAATTGAAAGGGAAGTTTTATCGAAGCGATATTCGGTCTCCTTTATTATATGATACGAAATGTTGGGCTCCTAAGAGATATCATGCACAAAAGATGCTTATAGCGAAGATGCACATGCTTTTTTTTATATGTGGTAATGCTAGAAAAGATAAGCTACGAAATGAGAATATTCATGTAAAGGTTGGTTTAGCACATGTGGAGGAAAAGATGTGAGAAAACCGTCTAAGATGGTTTGATTATGCGCAATGCAGACCTACGAAAGCACTGGTTAAACGAATGAATATTCTCGATTTAGGCCTAGTTAAAAGGGCGAAAAAAGGAGACCAAAGAAAATATGGATGGAGGCGATACGAAAATATATGGATGCCAACGGCCTTAATAAAAGTATATTGTTTGATAGGCGTGAGTGTAGGCAGAGGATTCCTGTGCTCGACCCAGCGTGATTCTCATATTGGTTTATGTAGCCTACCCCATATGCTTGGGATAAAAGGCTCAGTTATTATTGTTGTTTGTAGAAGAGTAAAACGGTAAAATTGTTATCCTACCAGCTAAAGTTTGTTTGGGAATGAAATTAAGTTTTTTAAACTGTAGTTTCATAACTCTAAAATCTTAACTTCAAACTTGTTTGGCAACCAGTTTGAAGCTAAGATAACTGTTGTTATCTCAGCTCAAAATATGAGATAACCGTAATTCGATCAAAATTTCGTAAACTCCATTTTTAAAGTTTGGGATTTGCAAATCATAGTTTGCATCTCCTGCATTCAATTGAAAATAAACTATAGCTGGCATACCTCCATATTCAAACAAGGACTAAATTTATTAGTGGATGAATGGAAAGTTAACTTGGTGACTAAAATTAAATGATTTGGAGTTCTTCATTATAAATACCAAGATTTGGGATCTAATTAAGGTTTGGATCGAATATAGAAAAATCCCTGCAAATTTTGATAAGATAGTAGGTGTGATTGATTAATCTAATATAAAAACCCACAAGCTTTCACTCTCTCTCTCTCTCACACAACTTGATAACTCTTATCTTCTTTTGTTTTGTTTGTAGGCAACAAGAAAAGGGCCCGACATTGAAGCACGCTTTGCCGGTGCAGGGAGGCGCAGGGGTGTGGGGGTGGTGGGCCCCCACCTGAGGATACAGACAAACAGCCACACTATGGGCCCCACCTCCATTGTTTACATGCCTTTTTTTACTTATATTTTGTATAAGGAGGCTAATGGATGTGCAGCGAATTAGATGCGGTCGTAGACCCAGAACCCCGGGCGGGCCCCACCCGCCAGCGTGCGCTCTGTACACTGTAGAAAGCGGGCGTGTGGTATACTGCAGGTGATCAGGATCCGAATCCATTACAGTACTTAAGAGACCGGTTCTAAGACTAGCTATTCGAGTTGCTTACATAAACAAAATACTTGCCTTGCGTCAGCAAGTTCAATTTCAAAGAAAATACAAGTCCATGGATAGCATATTAAGGAGTAGTCAAGTGATCTTGAAAATGAGACATTTCTAATTCGAGTTTAAAAGTTAGTAGGAACTGGTCTGACCACAAAGTCAGACATTGACCACATGAGATGATGCTGGGCTGACTCAAGAATTTTGCATTAACGTGTTTAATATACTTTAACCATTCCCTGTATGTGTGTGTATGTGCGCGCGCGCAACCGTCGACCGGTGGCGAGAACGAAAAAGGGCTGATGGATGGTGAGGCCGACGACGAACGACCGATCGGCGGTGGGCAGGCGAGCGGCCGACAACGGGAGGCGGGGTTGGCCGGCGACGTACTACTGCCGGTAGGCTGCGAACGTCATATCGGCGCGCGGCCGGCCGGCGATGACTAGTAGATCGGAGGCGGTCAGGTCGACCAACTACCGGTGGCGAGAGAGACCGACGGCGGATGGTCATGGCTCATTCATGTTAAAGGGGAATATTTCGTGATAATTTAGGATTGACACATGTTTGGGTGGAATAGAATTACCATGAAATGATGCCATTTGATTACCACGATAATCCTATATTTCAGGAAACATCTTTTACACCTAAACAAGTATGGTGATATTTCATGTTAATCTAGAATTACTATCTAGACTACCTCTAATGTACTATCACTGAACTATATGCTCTTCTTTATTATTTTGGAGAAAGCTAAAATATGTAACATATATCCAAACTTATGTGACTTCAGTTCTTCAATTGCAGCCAAAACAAAATATGTTTTTCCTGAAATTTGAGAGGGGGGAGTGAGTGCCCGAATTGGTTCCAGTAACTCCAAACAATTTAGCCCTAGACTCTAGTATGATCTTTCCTTTTGGGCTGAAATATAACCAAGTCGACCTCATAGTTAATCAATCTTGCAAATAGATACTGTACAGTCTATGCTTCGGATGAAATGCATGTGGCTGGTTTCTAGGTCTGATATGTTCATCAATTTTAAATGATATGATTTGTTCATATGCAAAGTTCCGCCGCCGGTTGTTATCTATTATCAAACCGATCCTATATGAATCAAGTTGAAAGATTTGTAAGTTTTGATGGGTAGAACATTTACAAGTGGGTAAAGGGATGGCTAGCCCCCAAATATTTGAGTAAATTCCCTTACTCTCACCGCAAGAAACACCCTTTTATTCCGTCGGGTATCACCTGACGGAGCAAAGCGGTATCCGATGAAATAAATTTATTCAATCGGACGCTATCCGACGGACAAATGTCGACGAAATAAATTTATTTTGCCGGGTCTTAAATTTATTTCCGTCATGTAATCTATTCCATCGCATACAAGCCGACGGAATAAACACATATGAACTTGGATTTTTCTAAGTACGGCACTTATTCCATTGGCTTGTATCCGACGGAATAAATGTCGTACTGAGAAAAAGAACAGTGAGCAATTTTTTGGTTTGATTTTATAATTCGATACAAATTCAATTCATTTACTAAAATCATAACCAACAAGCAATCAATACACATCATAATAACCGCGGTCGTGCCGCATACAAAATCAATTAATTCCACAATCAATTCATAACACAGATTAGATAATAGACACAAATTCGATACGTTACGATACGATATACGATATTGAAATAAAGTTCATTTCCTAATAAAACTTCACGAAATTATAGAATCCGAGAAAGTCATTGAAATGGAGTGATTGAATATCGATGCACGCGTCGGGTGATTATCTCCATCTCGAGCTTACTCGTCGCCGCCGTTGTCATCCGGAAATCATTGAAATCGAGCATGTACTATAGTGTTATCAATAGACAATTATTAGTACATATTTTTAATAATTATATGAAAAATGTATTGAAATCAAAGATTATCCAACTTACATCTAGTATTTGCTTCTTTTAAGACTTCAAGCTCTCTATGATCTGTATTCTCGTCTCAAGTGACCTAGCGACTTCTTGACTATTCATCCTTTTTCGCGAACCAGATTCTGACAATTTTGGTCCAGATGCAGGAGGAGATGAGAATCGCGTGCTCGAGAACTCGCAAGAGTATGAGGAGACGGGCTTTTTCCACAGAATACCGTAGGGTGTTTTTCGTCACCCCATTGATATGGGAATGCGCCCGCTTGTAAGGCATGTACAGATTCCTCCTGCCTAGGACAGGTCGGGGTATATTAATTGTGGGGATCCGAATCTCCGGCAGCCGCGACCTAAGCTGCCGTTAATTACCCCTCGATTTTGGAGCGAGAGAAGCTCCGATTGACGGGTAAAACAGATCATGCGAACTCAATATGCCATGTGTGTGTGTTGTGTTTCGAAAGGGTTTCGGATATATCGGGGGCCTCGCAGAGTTTACGGGGGTCCCGCTACCCAGATAGCGGGCTGGGGGTCAAGGGGGCTAGCAGCGCCTTTGTGGGGTACGGGGTAGCGCCCCGTTAGAAAAATTTTCCTAACGGGGACGTGTTTCTGATGTGGAGTGCACGGAAAATGAGGGGTGAGGAGCGTCTTAAAAACGCGTGCATGGCACGTGGGCGCTGGGCGCCCACGGGTCACGGACCTGGCGCCCGCGGGTCACGTGCCCTGCACGCGACTGCTGGGCACGTGCGGGTCACGTGCGGGGCACGCGACCGCTGGAAACACCAGCGGAAAAATGGGCTTAGCCCCTGGGTTAGAAGTTGAACTCCCAACGGGACTTTGGAGTTGAACTCCTAACAGAGATTATGTATAGATTTGGAGTTAAACTCCTAAAAAGGTGGTTGATTTATGTAGTTAAACTCCAACAGATCTTGAATAGAGTTAAACTCCTAAAATTCTTTGGATCTTCTTTTGATTATCGGATCCTCCTCGAACGGGATTTTTGGAGATGTGTATCCTTCTTCTTCCTCTCTGTTGGTCGGATCTTGGAGGAAAAAGGGGAGATGAGACTTAAAATCTTCCTGTTTAGGGATTTGATGGCAGGTCCAAGCTCTCTTCAAGGGTTTTATGGTGAAAAACTATTTATTTTTGGAAAAGAAAGTTAAACTCTTGATTTCGTTCAAAAAAAAAGGGAAGAAGATTTAGAATCTTAAGGAAGGAAAAGGAGGCACATAAACCCTAGAATTTTAGGGGAATGAAAAATTATATTTATTTCGTTATCATGTTGGCTTATATAGGCTTACAAATTTACATATAGCCCCTTGGGCTTTACAAAATGGCATTTTGCCCATCCCTTTCCTCATGTGCTCATTTCTTTTGCACTTGAGCCGTGGGATTTACAAAAAATTGGTTTTATGCCCATTTTTCTTACATTCATGCATAAAAAATTACATCAAAATTACTTATTACATTATTTAATTTTGGCATGGAGGAGGCCGGCCACGGGGCTCGACTTGGGCATGGGCCCACATGATCTGGGCTTAGATCCGCCTACTTGGGGCTGACTTTGACTTTGACTTGGTCAACCGGGGTGTAATTTTTTACCCCAACAAAATGCCCCACATCAATAAATGCACACCGCATATGTGGATCGTGTGCATGAAATTGATGGATCTTCTTTCACGCGGAAGCGACTTGATTTGTTTCACGCTTTTTTTAGGAAGCCGACACTGCCCTTTTTACGACATAGACGGTCGATGGTTAACGTGTCTCTGAGACAGAGTATCTGGTTGACTTGATTCCTAGACGGAGCATAATTCCGACGAGGAGGTCGTTGCTGCCTTTTTTGCGATTTGGACGGTCGGTGTTGCCCTTTTAGGGACGTGGATGGTCGATACTGCCCTTTTAGCGACGTGGACGGTCGATACTGCCCTTTTACCGACTTGGACGGTCGGTGCTGCCCTTTTAGCGACGTGGATGGTCGATACTGCCCTTTTAGCGACGTGGAAGGTTGATGCTTTGATTTAACTTGCTCCGCTTTCTGTGGTGTCGGAATTTGACTTGTTTCCAAGGTGGAGCTTGATTCCGCCAGGAAAGTTGTTGGTTGTCTTGCTGACTTGATATGATTTGGGTTGACATCAGTATCGCTATATTGGAATATGCTACCAGGAGCGAATCATCATTTGTCATGAGTGGATTTAGGGATTTTGGTTTTGATTTGGCACCAGCATCGCTGCACTGGAATATGGTACTAGGAGCAAATCATCATTTGCCGTGAGGGGATTTCCCTCATTCTCAGTTTAACAACTTAGAGTTCATCTGCTCCCAGTTTAACGATTTAGAGGTCATCTGTTCCCAGTTTAAAGACTTAGGGGCCTATTATGCCCAGTTTAACGACTTAGAGGTCATCTGTTCCCAGTTTAACGACTTTGAGGTCATGTGTTCCCAGTTTAACGACTTAGAGGTCTGTTGGATCGAAAGTTTGGAATTTTGGGGTAGGGGCCGGCATCAGCGTTGCTAACACTGGAGCACAAGTGCCAGGAGCAATTCATTATTTGCATTTTCCTGTTGGGGAGCGATGGCTTATTAGACAGGTTTAGGTACTTATCACCTAAGGCTTTTCAATTTTATGAGCCGTAAGGGTCCCATAAAAGCATTTTCTCCCTACTAGTCGAAAAGATCCCGCAGGTGTATTTTGTCCTTAGGAGTCGTGAGGACCCCCAAGTGTGTTTTTCCTTTGTGAGTCGTAAGGATCCCACGAAGGTGTTTTTTTACGAGTCGAGAGAATCTCGTAAGTTTTGTTCTCCCCATATATCGTGAGGACACATGAGTGGCTCTTCCCAAACGGAGCATAATTCCAAGGGAGGAGACCGGCCGCTGGACTGGTGATTGCGGTGGGGTATGGGTATGAAGAGAATTATTTAAGCCCGTGAATTGTATACGGTAGTCAGTTCGGGGACCAACCGCAGGGCTGGGAGAATTTTGGGAAATTGGATTTTGGTTGGCATCTGCATCGCTACACTGAAATATGGTACCAGGAGCGACTCATCATTCGCCGTTGGGACATCCACGGATTTGAAATTTTTGTTGGCGTCTGCATCGCTGCACTGGAATATTGTACCTAGAGCGACTCATCATTCGCCGTTGGGACATCCAGGGATTTGAAATTTTGGTTGGCATCTGCATCGCTGCACTGGAATATTGTACCAGGAGTGACTCATCATTCGCCATTTGGAAGCTTGGAATTTGGTTGGCGTCTGCATCGCTGCACTGGAATATGGTACCAAGAGCGACTCATCATTCGCCATTTGGAGTTTTTTTTGCGCGATTGCTCTATTATTTCAGTTTTTCTCATCGCGAAGGTCGCGATTGCCTTATAATTTCGGCTATTTATTCGCGGTTGCCCCATCATTTCGGCTTTATTTTTCATTTTTATTTTACTCGCTGATTTTTATTGCGAGTTGTCCCATCATTTCCACTTGCTTTTTATTTTTTTATTTTTTTTATTTACTCATTTTTTTATTTACATACATTTTTTACACTCCCAGTTTAACGACTTAGGGGTCATATATTCCCAGTTTAACGATGTGGAGGTCCGCTCCTTTCAGAGAAAGGCAGATGTCTGAGAGAATCAGGTTCCCGAAGGACTTCAATCTCCGTTTGTATGAAATTGGCGGTCGCAGCTTGACTGTTTGCTAACACACTGTTGGGGTAAAAAATTACACGCCGGTTGACCAAGTCAAAATCAAAGTCAACCCCAAACCAGGTGGGCCCAAGCCCAGGTCAAAGGGACCGGCCTCGTGACAAAAGGAATGAAACCATAAATTGGTTTAATGTAATTCTTTTATATATATATAGAAATAAATGTATGTAAAATAAGCAAAAAGCCAAAATTTTGTAAACCCCATGGCTTATGTGCAAAAAGAGATAAGCACATAAAGCATGTGGTGGTATAAGTGCCATTTGGTAAAGCCCAAGGGGCTATATGTAAAGTGTGTAGCCTATAAAGGCAAACATGATAAAATTATCTATGACAACTTTTCCATTCTCTAAAATTCTAGGGTTTATGCATCCTTCTCCTTTCTCAAGGTTCTAAAACCTTCACCTTTTTTAAAATTAAATTAAGAGTTTAACTCTTCCCTTTTCCAAAAAGAAATAGTTTTCACCACAAAACCCTTGAAGGGTAGCTCGGATCTTCAATCAGATCTCGAAAAATGGAGACTTTTAAGTCTCACCCCCTTTTCTTCAAGATCCAGCCGATCAAGAGGAGGAAGAAGGAGACTCATTTCCAAAAATCCAACTTTGGACAAAACCAAGGCTCAAAAGAAGCCCCAGGGCTAAAGAGAGAAGAAAGGAGTCCTCTTTGATCAGTTCTGAAGATCTTTGGGGAATTCAACTCCAAGACCCAAATCCTCAAAAGAGTTTAACTCCTATTCCAGATCATTTTGTAGTTTAACTCCAAATCTAAATCTTTTAGAGTTTAACTCCACTCAAAATCGCTTGGGAGTTCAACTCCTAGCCCAGGGGCTAAGCCCCTTTTCCGCTTGTGTTTCCAGTGGTCGCGTACCGTGTAAGTGACCCGCGGGCGTCCAGCGGTCGCGTGCAGAGCACGGGACCTGATTCGTATGTCAAAGAATATTTTATAACCGCAATCAAGAACGGCGTCGCTTGGTAGCTAGCCGGTGAGTACGGGTCGGTCCACAGGGATTTTGTGAATTTCCTAATTGTTCTTACGAGTAAATTCCAAACGATGTGAACGGATTGATTAAAGCTAAAAACTAAATTTATCTAGATCTAAATCTTGTTAGGGTTAGGTTTAGGTTAAGTTTGGAAAGTCAATAAATCTCACCGCTTTCTATACCCATATTAAGATCTATTAGGAGTTATGGTAATTATTAATAAATGGGATTAATACCATCGGGAATAAACGGTGTTTCTTCCTCTAGGTTCTTGTCCTTCCTTTATCAATCCTTACCCTAACCTCCATGGAAAACACGCTCAACCGGGCCTTTATACTACGGTATCACCCTACCTTGTGGGATAGGGTGCCGTACGGAGCGGTGTGTGCATGTATGCATGGAGTCCTATTAATTATATGTGATGAGCAAGAAAGGGTGAGAGATCTTCATCTCTTAAGCCTTCCCTAAAACTAACCCTCACAAGCGAGGAGACTACTCGCTCATTAGAGAATTGAAAAGCATCTCTAAACTATTTATCTAGGGCAAGGAATTAAAGATCTAAATAGGGCAGATAATAAATTTAACCTAGGGCCGAAAATAAATTAAGAACTAGGGCAAAAATTAAAACTACTTACAAATTGATGCTCTCCAAAAGAAATCTGAATTTTATTAATGAAAGGAGGCATGACCTAATACAAGCATTTGGGTCTCTATTTATAGGACATAGAAAACTCTAGGTTTACAATCGCCGCATGTCTGCTTTTACAAAAATACCCCTAGGAAGACTAGTCAACACCGTCAAGAGTTTTGGAAATTTTTTCCGCCACTACGGGCATAGCACGGCCGCGGAACCGCGGCCATAGGCCAGGTTTGGCCGCGGTTCTGCGGCCAAATAGGAGGTTTGGACTCTGTGCTTTCCTGTGCTGGTTCTGGTCTTGCTTTTCTTCCTATTTCACTGGTTGGTTCTGCAGAATATCTTCCATTTCTCTTCCAGATCTCCACAGTGAGTAATGTAGTGGACTTTTACCATTTGCTTCATGTCGAAGTCTTGAACCTTACGCTGCCTTGTACTTTATGAACCAATCTTCGTGTAGGCTTGATCAAGATCCTTCTATTTGTTGGTCGTAGTCTCACTTTTGCATTGTCTTTTATCCTTTTCACTGTTTTTGTTCCGAGAACCTATAACCTGTAACTATGTAGCAGACATGGGTCAAAAGCACCTGTTTATTTGTAAAATGCATAAGAATGGGGAATATAATAATGCAATATTATGATATGAACAAATAACCCCAAACTTATCTTTTGCTCGTCCTCGAGCAAACTTAGTTTTATTCTCAACAAAAACCTAACCTCACTTTCGCAGGGAAACGCGATTGCACTGAGCTCGTGCAACAAGCCGTTAAACCTCTAGGTGTCCCTAGTAGGAGGAGTGTTGTCTCCTAAGGATTTTCAGCGGATACTACCCACAAAATCCTATCATTTTGGCTTATCGACTTTTATTCTCCAATTAGGTTTTCTGACAAGGAATTCTATTATCTTCGACTTGTAAATTATCCATCCGTATTCTTCACTCTTCCTTATCATTTAGCTTAAGATTATATATGTTCTATAGACTTACTTAGCTTTTGGTATCTCTTAAGTTTTCCTTCTAGGGCTCCATCTCAACTTAGGAATTTTTATCATCTCTATTAAAGATATAAGTCCTATTCTTCATTCCTATCTCTTATCTAAACCCCAATCACATACCCCTACGTGTGTGTATAAATCACCCCTACACTTAGAAATTAAAATCAAGCAATCATACTCTTGTCCGTTGTCCAAAGCACTTCTTAATTGGTGAATTTTTAGATGAATTTCGCTCACACATCCTTCATGCGATCGTTAATACTTCTCGAGATACCAACAACCGATTACAAAATGTGTATGCACAATAAAGCGTAATTCCTAGTCTTGTAACACTTAAGGCTTTAGCAGTGACTCCCAAACCAGTTGGTCTAAGGCACTAGGTGATGAAGCACCCTTGCTAAATATTTTTTCTATTTTTCAGCCTTAAGTAATCACAAAAACCAGTGTTCATTTTTTTATTATCTCTTTATTCACACTTGAATTTTTATTTTATTTTCTTCGTACTAAGGACTTTAGACAAGAGTATTTCAAGGTCTCTCCTACTATTCCAAGTTTCAAGGTTCGTGTTTGTGCAATTTGTAGGGTATATATTTTCAGAATTTATACTTAAGTTTAGGAATTATTTTTCAAACTTATACTTTAATAAAAATATCAGTACTCTTCCCTTATTTTAACTTAGCCCAAGAAGTCAACTCGAAATTTGCCTATTTCTAAATAAACTACAAAGACATATATTTTCTACCGTTAAATTTTAAGAAAAGTTATTTTTAGGGTTTTTAATTTACTAGGTCTAAGATCTAGTTGTTTCTGGCTAGTTAACCTATTTGTCAAACTCAAGTCAATTATGGCCAAAATTGAATACTTTAATTTTTATAACTTTTTGAAAATTTTCAACTTTTATGGGTTTTAAAATAAGTATGCAAATGCAAAAAATGTACATATGAATGCGAAGGAAGAAAGCTTACAGAGCATACCCCTAAACTTAAACTTGACAGTGTCCTCACTGTCATGCTACCCCAAGAGGGTTGAGAATGTCGGCATTCCCCTGTTTATTTATTTATAGATTTTTTTTTTTTTTTATTGTTAAAAGAAAAACAAAATATATACAACAAGGTTCCCCCCAAACTTAAGTGAAACAGTGTTTCCACTGTTTAAATGTTAAAGTTCAGAATTAGGGAGGAGAAAAATCAAACTATACAAGGCCTTACACAGACCAAAAGTTAGCACCAACCATTCAAAAATTCTATCGTGATAATGGTGGGGTTGGTGAAAGAATGGAGTGTAAAGAAAAGAAATGAGAAGCACACGAGACCGTGTGGAGATAGAAACGGTATACGATCTCGGTGGAGGAGAATGGCGGAGGGAAAAAAGAAATGGTAGTGGTTCTACTTCTTCGAGTGGAGGTTGATAATCACAAAATCCGTATCGTTTAAGAATGCGAGTTCGTCGGCGAAAATATCTTCGAAACTTTCATCGAAGGTCCGATTGAACGTTTCGATCTCAAAAAGTGTCACGCCAGAATTCAACACACTTGATTGTTCAAAAATTATGGAGGTAGGAGACTCGTAAAGATCATCTACCTCATTCTCAAAAGATTCTAAATCAAGTTGTGTTTCTAAAATTATCGAACTCAAAATATTGGATTGTGATTCATCAACACTTGGTATCATTAAAGGAAGATTAGAAGAACCAAAGAAAGTGGGAATACGAACTTGAGGGTAGGGATGGAGTGTATAAATTAGCACAATTTGTAATGACCGATGTGTAAAAAGCGATTGTGCTAATCTATCAACCCGCGGAAAAATGAGATTAAATCCCTCAAGATTCGTGAGCAAACATGGGCACGTCGAACTTGGTATTGGAGATGAAGGCGTAACGGTCTCTTGCAAGGTTGGAACGAGGACGGAGGGAAGTGAGTGAGGAAGGGTATCAGTTAAAGATTCAGGAGGGTGTACACAATCAGTGGAAAGGACATGATGAATTGGGAAATTCGACTCATAAAAAAAAACTGGTTCATCCTCAATAATTTCCTCAATATTCTCCTCAAAATTTAGCATATCCATGCCATTATCATCAAAATCAAGACGCATATGAAGTTCGGGAGAAACATTTAATGACTCGGGATGATGAATTGGACATAAAATTTCAATCAAATCTACGGGTTCATCATCCAAAATATTCCCGGCGTCTATATCCTCAATCAAGTGAAAATCAATTTTTTCTGACACCTCATCAAAAGCATGGATATTTATCAATTGAGGTTCTAGAGTGGAGGTGTAAAGTTCAAAAGGATTAGGTGTGGTTTCACTTGAAAGGGATTCTTCACAATCTGGCAAATCAAGCACTACAAAGTCACACAACTCGTTAAATGTTTTATTTTCAACTTGTGAATCATTTGGGACAATCGATGGAAAACCGGAGTTGTGGGCTTCAAATGGGTATGGGTAGGTTTGATTTGGAAAAGTGTAGAACTCACTCTCTCCTCTCAAATTCTCACTCGTCCAACCGCCTCCTCATACATTGGAATTTTTGGAGCTAGTTGGAAACTAGCTACTGGTTCACTAGGTTGCATAAGGGCGGCCATGGACGCATCCACATTCCTCATCATTTTGTTTGTTGCTAAAATATAAGCTTCCAACGACTGTTCCAAACTAGACATGGGTTGTGAAGGGGTTTCGGTAAAAGATTCGAAATTGTTTGGATACGCGAAACTCCCAAATAGCTGTGTAGAAGCAATGTCTAGTGAAGGTGGGAAAGTCGGGTAGGACTGGTAGGAATTGGATGGTTGGACAGGAGTAGAATCAGCATTTGGATAAAAAGGTGAATGGACTTGTTGAACCCTAGAACTGGATGTGTAGAGAGGAGTGAAAGATCGGTTACGAGATTGTTCAATGTGTTCAGCAATAGACATGGGTTTAGGAGGTACAATAGGACTCGAAAAAGTGGTATCAACATAAGAAGGTGGTGAAGGTTGACACGGTTGATACAAAGTGGATTGCAAAGTTGAACTGTTTTTCCTAGACGCTTCTATTCGATCTTTCAAAGAAATTTTGGGTATGGAGGGGTCATCCTTAAATCGACCGAAACAATTCACGTAAGAGGCAAAGTTTTGGTTTAGGGTACCAAAGTTCGGCAAGAGATTTGTGAGGTGGGGTACCCATGATGTAAGAAGGAGAAGAAAAAAAATGTGGGTGGAAGTGGAAAGAAGTGGGGTGCAATGGATTTCTTAGCGACAAGTTGCAAGTTTTTATAAAAAAAAATCCCCTTTTTTCTTTTTATGTGGAGCTTTTTGCAAAAAGATTTTCGATAAAAGGCTTTGACAAAAATGCAATCAACCACAAATGCATAATCAGGTCTAGATCTAGGGTCACCTAGGTCAGCTAGACAGCTCTTAACTGTTCCAAAGGGCTAGAAATAGGACCTCAAACCGCCTCTTCACCGCCAATTGCGGCCAGGTAAGTGTCAGGTGAGTGGGAGGCTCTCCACTACAAGTAGTGGCCTTAATTAAGTAACCACTCGCCTTATACACACTTGCCTAGACACCGCAAAGTCAGGTTAGGATCAATGGCCGATGCCTACAACTAGTCCTCTGTCCTATTGAGCGCGACGTCCTTAGGGCTGAATCTAGTATTTTTTTTAATTAAAAATGGTCAATGCAAAATGCCTTATGTGATTTCTGGGGTCCTGGGAAGGGTGATGAAATCCCCACCCAATCTGGATTGGTTTCAAGCCCCTTAAAGTCCGATTAAAAATATGCAAAGCAGTAACAATCACTTGCAATTAAATTTTTTATTTTTTAGCGCGGCGCAAAGAATCCTGCACAAAATCAATTATTGGAATGGAGAGATTTTTTTTTAGCGCAAAGAATCCTGCAAGAGATTTTACAGAAGATATATTGTGATTTGTAGAGGAGAGAGGAAATAAGCTCACAGAGGAATTTCCACAAGATGAAGTGTCACGACCCGAAAGTACGGAACGTGACCGGCACTTAGATTACGAAGCGTCTAGAGGCGCCACGCAACCTAAGTAAGCCGAAGCCCAGAAATCTAAACCATAAAAGAAGAAGAAGAAGAAAAAAGAAAACAAGTTTAAAAGCATCAGCAAATTTTCTCAAAAATTTCGGCAGAGTCTCCTCTGTAAAAACTGGCCCCCAAACGGGTACAACAAGTATAATATAAATAAACAAATAAAAGCATCCCCAAACGGGTGCTAACTCAACGCCAACAGGCGGAAACAACCACAACAAACACAATAATATACAACGCCAAAGGGCGAGGCTCAAAACTCAAAAGAAAACAAAACCACCAGATCAGAATAATACATGCGCGACTCTAAGGTCGAAATAAAAGACTGGTCCAATAAACTTATCAAGTAATACAAGTATGGTTGATGGAGCTTACTAGATACAAATGAATGAATAAAAGTACAATGGTGGTTCGGATACAAGTGAACTAACCTACCGTGCAAATCACCCTGAAGAAAAGATGTGCCAACAAGCTGCCACGGAAACCTGTACATCGAACCTGAAATAAAATTTGGCACAACGGGGGTGAGTTGCCAACTCGTGAGTAGAAGACATCTACGAAAAGAAATCGAATGCACGACGCTATCCTAGGTCATAATAATACACTATAATATCCCAATCATCTAGTAATAGCAGGGTAAAACTACGTGTAAGTGCAGATACTCCGTGCTTGTGTCAGTGCCTCATATAATACTATGTCATAAGAAATGAAATGCATGCACCATGAATGTAAAGTAACAAATCCTGAAATCCAGATATATATGTATAAGAAATCTTTAGCTGTTATCATAGTAAAATGTGTATAAGAATCTGAAATCTCGACAATGAAATCTATGGAAATCCGTGTCAAGCGTCGACACAACACATGTAATCTCAAGTCTCAATATCTCGGGCTCCGTCAGTCCGGATCGGCCCATATCATCAAATCTCATGACAACGGTCGGTATCCTCCGGATATCCGCCGTGCCAGACATCACCGGTAGGTAGCCTTCCCCTGCCAGGCTCATCGTCTACAACTCGATCTTCTTGCCCCGGGGTACCATACCGGGCCCACCATGTACCCGAGACGGTTCATCCACTCCTCGAATCGGGTCTCGAAATCCAACAGAAAACATGAAATCTCATGGTGGACGACACATACATCACGAGAAAACCGCATCTTATGTTTTTAAAAAGAAAGGAGGAGGAGAGAGAGAAGTTTTTTTACATATTCTTGCGGTTTTCCCCAAAATCCAGAAATCTCATAGAAATCCAAATCTCAAAATCATGAGTAACTATATGATAAGTGTCGGCATATGCCCATAATACTGCATGATAACATGAAAATATGAATGCATGAATGTCTAAGTAATAAATATCATGTCTATACTAACATCAGAGAATAATCACAATATTATATCGGTCTAGTTGTTAACTGATTCTATCCATAAAAGACAATATGATCTAAAGTGTACGTGACATAGCAATTACCGATGATGATGTGTGTGAGCCGGCAAATAAGTGTGCGTGGAATATGCGCATCATCGGTAATGGTGCTGGTGTCCTAATAGGTAAAGTTTATACTGATTATAGCAACATATGTAAGAACATGCAACATTTTGATTACAATGTGAAAGTAAAGACGGATGTGTGTTATCCACTCATTTGATATACAATTACCACTACCACTATACGACTCGAACCTAACGTAGTGTCCATCTAACCCCCCCTAAGGAAAACTAAACCTAAGAACTGGTCGATAGAAGTATACCTAAAGCCTGAGTCCATATCTCTAATAGTTGGCGATCCTGCCTCAATAGCGTCACGTACATAGTACGACTTCCTCAAATCAAGAGTGCGGATCAATCATCACATCTATGCCTCGTACTGTAAAATCCATCGTACGGCATCCCAATATCGGGGTACGGGTCAAATATCACCTACGTGTCTCATTATTCGTATAATATCATCATCAACACATGTCATGATCGAGGTGCTATGCTGTAATCGCATACATCAATTATATAACATTGCCATCATAAATATACCTCATTAATTTATCCTCAGAAATAGCATGTCATATGTATCATGTTGTGATCGAGTCATACTGATATCATATCGTCATCAAGTCACACCTATATGATATCGACATCAGGTCACACCTATATGATGTCGTAATCAAGTCATACATATATCATATCGTGATCAGTCACAAGTTACAGTTCGGGTTCTATTTTAGAGTCCCATGTACCTCAATATCATCACTACCCATTATAATTTAGGTATACCTGTTCATTATCTTATTCTCTAATGATCCGCTAACACTTTAATACGACTGTATAGTCAAGAATCACGGCATCAAGCCCAGTTATCCTGTTTCATTCCCGTGTATCAATGTATCCCACATACGTGTTGTATATATCTATATATATACCTATACCTAGTCCTATATGTATATACACATACCCGTATACACCATGTCGAGTTTCAGTGTGTGCGTGTGTGTGTTTCTACCTGAAACCTACGAACCTCTTCCAGGGTATTCATCCTCTGGTATGGTCTTCCTAAATCAGTCTGGTCCAGCCTAGGGTCATTACTAGGGTCCTACTCATTAAGAATCTAGGGTCACATCTGGTTTCCTAATGTCAATAAGTACTATTCCTATTCTACGTTGCGGGGATGCTAAACGCCATCCACCCGACTTCCCCCCGTAGATATGCATCTACTCACCTGGTCCATGTCTGCCGAAGACGGTGTCGCCATCATCCTCTTCATCGCCCGTAGTCCACGTGAGGGGTACCTAAACGCAAACATATAAATAGTATCGTAAACTGAATCACATACAAAAGCCAAAACGACGCAAGGAACAAGCATAGGTTAAAACCTATGTCCCGTCCACGCAAAAGAACCAAATATCGCTCGATATCGGCGTACAAACTCCGATGGATCGAGATAAACATCAACAAATAACTCGTAGTTTTAAAACACCTTACTTATATTATAAAACATGATTAAATCCATCGAAACCCTAAAATCCATCAAACCGTCCAATTTCGTAAAACCCGAAAATACCAATTTACCGTTTTTCATCAAAACTTGACATTTAAATGAAACCAATGGTCATAAAACTCATTAAATAGCATAACTAGACTATACAAACCATTACTATATTTTTATTACACAAATTTGTATTAATTTGAAATTTCTAGTTTGCAACCTTTAACAATTTTCAACATTTTTCAAGCAAAATACCTAAATTCCACCACAAAACATGATTTTGCATGAATTAATGTACTAAACTACAATTCATGATGATAATGATATGATGAAACCATGATTATATTTTTAATTTCATTTATATAGGAATTTCCAAAATCTAGTTTACAAAATACTAGCATTTTATTACTATTTTCCAATTATCAAAGGAAACTAGTGATCAAACTAAGTTTTTCTTTCCTTTAATATGCTAATATTCTCATTAAAACTACCATCTAATGATAACAAGCTTAATAAGAATTTTATTTTACCCACAAACACATTTTTGAAAAATCTAGTTAGCTAAATAGCTTAATTAAAACAATTTGAATAAACAATTTATTATACAACAACCATGCAATATTTTTCAACTCTAAAAGATGTTAAACTAGCTATTATAACCTTATTTAATTAATAAAAACCACAACTTGAATTTACAAACCCTAATTTTAATTTTAAAATTTGCAACTAGAATTAATATATTAAATCTAATTATGCTTTAAAAGAAACATCTAATAGAAATAAAACAAAAGAAGGAAATTTATACCTTCAAAATATGAAACCCAAACATGAAAATGAGCCTCCAAAATGCATGCTTTCATCTCCAAAATCCATGCTAAATAGGTCAAAGGAAAATGGTAGAGGTTGAATGTTGATTTTTGAGATTTATTTTTGGAATTTTTGATGAATTTTGATGATTTTTATTGCAAAAATGATGGGGGGAAAATTTTGGGGCTACCCATGGAGGGGAGGCCGGCCATGGAGAGGGAGGAGGGTGGAGAGAGAGAGAAAATGTGTGGTATTGTGTAGAAAGTTCATAAATAATGCATTTTTTCACTTAAACCCTTTATTATCAAACTTTTTCAATTTAACCCTTTTCCTAGAAATTTCTAGAACCATGGAGAGATTTTGGAAAAGATTTTGCATATTACACACTTGATTCTAATATACCATGGCTCATTTTTACAAATTAAAACCATTCAAATTTGTAATTTACACTAATTTAGTTTAAAAAATAAAGCTTATGTTAATATTTAAAATAATTAATTTAGGAAAAATATTTAATTAAAATAAAAATTTATAAGTGGCTAAATAAACACCATTTACTAGTAATTACATAATTAAAATATGTATTTTTGAAATTATAATGAAAAACAATTACGGTTTAATTTTACGAAAAATACATTTTACTTTACCGAAATTCATAAAATTCACTTAAACAATTTTATTCATTTAATTATTTATTTAATTATTTTTAAAACGTTACAATCTTCCCCCCTTTAAAAAATTCGGTCCCCGAATTTAGATTAAAACTCCCCCTCCAAATACTAAAACATTTAGCAAAACACTCAAATCGTCCGGGCTCCGAAATCATCAATACATAACAAAAATCAACTCCGTCAAGCATAACGCAATCATCGGAGTTATGGCGAGAATAAAATATCAAAACCCAATATGAAAACCAACATAATATACATCAATCTACAACTTATATATAGTGTGCATCATAGTGAAATCACCTAAATATCATAATAAAGAAGCATACGAAAACCCCTCTTGAAAATCGCCGTGCAATGCACGTGTCACGGCATAAGTAGCGGACGTTTATTTAAAAAAAAATAACTATATATATATATATCTTTTATTTAACATACACGTCCCGCCTGGTTACTAAATCAAATAATAATGATTATGAAACATACTGCTCAAACTGAAATCAATCCCAATCACATCAATAAAATATCATATGCGTCCGGTGCGCACTGAAATCGAAACCAAATACAGATACCATGAATACACACAAAAACAAAATAAGTGCAACAGGTGTGCACCAAAACATCTGTCAAGTGCAACGGGCGTGCACGACTCACTATCAGGTGCATCTAATCTGCACAAAACCCCGATTTAGTGCATCTGGTGTGCACAAAATCGCATCAAGTGCGCCAAGTATGCGCAAGAATTCTAATCAGGTGCACATGGTGCATGAAAACATACATCGAATATTAGAATCGAAATCACAATACGAAAATGGATAAAAACTAGGTCGAAGCATATATCAAAATCATGTGTAACCCATATGCACGAAATCAAAAAATAAAATAAAAAAAAAATCTTAAAATATATAAAACCAAATCAAGTGTACCGGGTGTATACTAAGCAATATCAATACAGCTGATATGTGAAACACGGATATAATGCAATGAAGGTACACATAAGAAATACCAATCGTAGAACAAAATCCTCAAAATACCAAAATCCAATAACAGAAATATGAAATTCAAATCACCAAGTCACATCGTAATCACTATTGTCAATGTGCGCCTCTTTCCTCTGATGTCGATTGCTTCAAACTTATCTCTTCATAAGTGTGCTGACTGCGCTACCGACGACAATACTCATATCTAGAGTCTCCCACGTAGTCGATCCCTTCACTTGATATCCGGACTACATTAAACCTTTCGATCGATCCATCAAATCCCATAATTCCCCGAGAGCTCAACACTCAAGTACAGTTTAAAATATCCGGTACATACCCCAGCATCGATGATCCAGCCGTAGAAGGGCAAACCCAAGCCTCACTAATGACACCGCGGAACTGCCGTAAACCCTAAGGTTCAAGGGCGTTCTCGTGGTCATTATGTCGAGTTAGGGTTTCATTCTTCTAGAGGGTCCATCGAAATACCTGCATGTTCTTCCGAATATTTTAAACTTGGGAAAATGGTTTTCTGATAATCGTTCGAACCCTTTAACTTCATCCGGACGGCATGTGAATACCCTTTATCCGCACGCTAAGCAATGCTTCAATCCTCAAGAATAACCAATACTCTAATGGTTATCGCATTCGAGCCGCAGCTCCTTCTGCCAGTGTGCCCGTGGTTAACAGAAACCACCCTCCAACATTGACGAAGATAGATCAAAAGAACGAATGGAATACGGTGCAAACAATTGTACATCCTAAGGCTCCTTAAGCAGAATAGCGTATCGTAAGTATGCCGCGGACCATACCCACGGTACGTTACTCTACCTAAATCGCCTACTCCATCAACCAAGGGTCACCTAGACTTATACAAGGTTAAACCTAGCGCTCTGATACCAACTTTGTCACGACCCGAAAGTACGGAACGTGACCGGCACTTAGATTACGAAGCGTCTAGAGGCGCCACGCAACCTAAGTAAGCCGAAGCCCAGAAATCTAAATCATAAAAGAAGAAGAAGAAGAAAAAAGAAAACAAGTTTAAAAGCATCAGCAAATTTTCTCAAAAATTTCGGCAGAGTCTCCTCTGTAAAAACTGGCCCCCAAACGGGTACAACAAGTATAATATAAATAAACAAATAAAAGCATCCCCAAACGGGTGCTAACTCAACGCCAACAGGCGGAAACAACCACAACAAACACAATAATATACAACGCCAAAGGGCGAGGCTCAAAACTCAAAAGAAAACAAAACCACCAGATCAGAATAATACATGCGCGACTCTAAGGTCGAAATAAAAGACTGGTCCAATAAACTTATCAAGTAATACAAGTATGGTTGATGGAGCTTACTAGATACAAATGAATGAATAAAAGTACAATGGTGGTTCGGATACAAGTGAACCAACCTACCGTGCAAATCACCCTGAAGAAAAGATGTGCCAACAAGCTGCCACGGAAACCTGTACATCGAACCTGAAATAAAATTTGGCACAACGGGGGTGAGTTGCCAACTCGTGAGTAGAAGACATCTACGAAAAGAAATCGAATGCACGACGCTATTGTTCCCCTCCGAAAGGCGGCACAGGACCGCGATGGCCTGACGCTGAGATTCGGGGCAGATGCTATTTGGTTTTATCCGTCCACTTCTCCGAAAATGCCAAGTTGATTTATGGCACCGTGTATCAGAGGTTTAGACGGATGCGGCCGATGTAGCAGACTTCGTCAGATTCCCCCTCGCTTGAGAGGTTTTTGATTGTGGGGACGCTCTTCCCTGCAGGCGCAAGCCCCTGCAGTTAATTACGCTACCGCATCGCGGTAACAACTTTCTCCTTCTCCAGAATTTCACTTCGTGTCGTGTGTGTTTGTTTTGTTTGTGGTTGCCCGTGGATTGTATACGGAGACTGAGTAATGCCGTCGCCCGTAGGACGTGGATTAGTCTAAATCCGTATTTACTTAGATTTGGGTTGGGTGTTTTTTGGTTTAAGGATACATTAGTCGCGTTGCGGCTAAGATCAACTTAAACGTTCGTCAAGGATACGTTAGTCCTGTTTTGGACTAAGATCGACTTGACGTAGTGATTGATTTAATTATCTGGCCGTCGGGACTCGTCACCTCTCTGACGTCGTTGAGAGATTACAACGACAGGCGTCAGAGGAGTTCAGAGATGTACCCTTGAACCAAAGTTGATTGAGAGTTTTATAATCCGTTTGAATGTTTAAGGACACGTTAGCCGTGTTTGGGGGCTAAGATCAACTTAAACGGGACCGTTTAGATCCGGCAAAAGAGCATTTGGGGGCTCTATTGCTCCAGTTTAGGGACGTGGTGGTCCATATTCCAGTTTAGGGACGTGGTGGTCCATTATTAGTTTAAGGACGTCTCGGTCCGATATTAGTTTAGGGACGTTTCGGTCCATCGCCAGTTTAGGGACGTGGTGGTCCATTATTAGTTTAGGGACGTCTCGGTCCGATATTAGTTTAGGGACGTTTCGGTCCATCGCCAGTTTAGGGACGTGGTGGTCCATTATTAGTTTAGGGACGTCTCGGTCCGATATTAGTTTAGGGACGTTTCGGTCCATCGCCAGTTTAGGGACGTGGTGGTCCATTATTAGTTTAGGGACGTCTCGGTCCGCGAGTTTAAGGACCCCGCAGTCCATAGCGATGTGTGGTCGTTGGGACCCGTCGCCTCTTTGACGTCGTCGAGGAATTACAACGATGGATGTCAAAGGAGTTCGGAGATATACCCTCGGACCGGTTGTGAATTGATTCAGGAGAGCCATTTTGCTCAATCAATTTGATTTAAGGACTTATGGCCACGATTGGGTTAAGTCCAATTTTTATTTATTTTGGGCTTTGCTCAAACAGAATATTAATTCAAATAGGGCTCTGCCCTTTTATTGCTTTGCAATTTGATTTGGGCCAGGCCCTCTAAATAATACATTGCAGAGCATCAAGAATCTTTTAGATTCAAGAACAAAAGTGCAGAGCACTTTTGATCTAAATTTAGATCAAAGGAAAACAAGTTTCTCTCTTGTTTTTCCTTTTCTCAGAGAACCAAGGGTTCATAACAAGTGCAAGGCACTATTTTTATTTATTTATTTTTATTTTATTTATTTGCTCATTGAAGATTAATGATTTTTAGATCAATGATCTATACTTCAGAAATTTTTCTTTTTTTTTAAAAGGTTTTACCTTTTCTTTTTTTTTTGTTCTTCCAAAGTTCTTCAAGAATTCTCTCTATTTTCTTTCTGATCTTTTTTCCTTATCAAATGAGGTCTGGGGTCCTATTTATAGTGCTCACAAATTTGTTGAATTTGTTAACAAGATCTTTTCTGAATGATTTTGGGAATTTTCCCATCGCTGGATCTTTGATCCAAAGGCAGAAGAAAATCTTCTGGTTTTGGAAAGAACAGAAAAGATTTCATTAAATTTTTATTCTGTTGCTGCGCAACTCACCAGCGCGTGACACGTGTCGCGCAGTAAGGCGCTTGCGCAGCAGCGATTGCGCAACTGCGCAGACACGTGTCGCGCAGCCGTGCGCTTGTGCAGATGCGTTTGCGCAACTGCGCAGACACGTGTCGCGCAGCCGTGCGCTTGCGCAGTTGTGCTTGCGCAACTGCGCAGACACGTGTCGCGCTGCCGTGCGCTTGCGCAGTTAAGTGTTACTTATGTTTTTTAAAGAGCCTTGCTCTGATTGGACGCATTGCCTTGGGCGTTGCGATGCCGAGTCAACTTCTGACATGTGGCAAATTGCGCGCTGCGCACGGGAACCGAAGCGTTGCTTCAACATTTGAATTTTCAAAATTCAAGTAGAGCCTTGCTCTGATTGGGGGAACAAATGCCCCCCCACCGTTGCGCTCACGTGGCGCGCACGTGAGTGCAGCGGTGGCAAGACCCCAACCGTTGGATCTTGGGGGTCAGTTGAAGGGGCGCAGGCGCCTATAAATAGGACCCTTGGTTCTTTAGAAAATTCTTTACCACTTTAAGAATTTTGACTTAGAGCCTTGCTCTTGCTTAAGAATTTTCAGAGCCTTGCTCTTGATTTTCCCAAGAACTTTGAAGTTCAGAACTTAGAATCACTCTTAGGTAAAAATTTAAATTAATTAATTTTAATTAATAGAGCCTTGCTCTTGTAGATCTTTGATCTAAAGAAAACCCCTTTGGGGTTTCTTCAACAGAGCTTTGCTCTCATAGATCTTTGATCTAAAGAAAACCCCTTTGGGGTTTCATCCACAGAGCCTTGCTCTCAAAAATTTACAGAGATCTGGTTCTTGGGTTTTAACCGATGAACAGAGCCCTGCTCATAGATCAAATAGAGAACTCCTAAAAGTTTTCATGAATCTTTAAGATCCCAAAAATTTTAATTCTTAGGAGTTATAATTTTTCATTACTACTACAGAGCTAGGCTCTTTTTAAGAAGTTTTATTCTTTTGAGACCAGAGTTTGACAAATGTCACTCTGTGATAGAGCTTTGCTCTAAAAAGGGGAGATTTTCTCCTTGTCTCTAGGGATCCCTCCAATAAGGGTATTCTTTTGAGGGTCTTTTTAATTAACTGACAGTCTCATCCAATGATGGGACTGTCTTATCACATGATGCGCCGTCATCTTGATTTTGTGGGTCCCCTTTTGGTCCCCTACCCACTGCATTGTAGTGTGATGTATGACTTTGAAATGTGAAGCATTGGAACACTAACGGTTATATATATATATATATATATATATATTTTTACAGGGAACATGTCTGAAGATTTGTCTTTCCCTTTCGTTCGCTCAGAAGGAGGGTTCCCACATGCACCAGTGGACCGGGTGGTGTTTGCTCTGATCAAAAATCACGATCTTGAGTGCAAGAGACTTCACTTATGGGGAAGGTGGTACAGCCAAATCATCCAAGGCCGTCGCAGCTTCAGCTCCGCTTCGCCCTCTGAGCCCATAGTTACGATCCCTTATGCGGACAAGCCCCCGGTGGAGTATGCCGTGGAGGTTAAAAATTGGAATGCCGACGACCTCCTTCAGCCTGCAATCGGTGCCATTCCGGTGCAGCCGCCGCCGGCTATAGATATCTTGGGGAGGCGAATCTGTCAGGGTGAAGCACGCCCTTGGGGACAGGCTTACAATATTGGATTGACTCCGCGACCGCTTGCCGGATATCTGCCATGGGCCCGCTACATTTTGGCGACGAAGAGGGCTCTCCTGACGACGATTGGCTTATACTCAGCTGTCTACGTCTCGCTTTTCGAGTATCCCTCTCCTCCGACGTGGTGGGTAAAGGCCTTCATCGAACAATGGAATATCCCCACCCATACCTTCTTGACAGCGGATAGGGAAGTCTCCATCTCTCTGGAGGAGTTTGCTGAAATTTCAGGTCTGCCAATGAGGGGAGAACACTACGAGGAGCTGCTTCCTCCAGACGAGTATGTCTTCGCCACCAAGCAGCTTGTATTTGACTTAACTCCGGAAAATGCCATTCAGCATCAGCACCCGGGCTTGGTGAAGGCGTTGGAGATTTATGAGGAACTCCATTTGGAATCGGGCGACCGGGGCGTCAGTTTCACGGATTTCATTGCTCGTTTTATCCGCCCGGAGTTCCTATCAGAGCAGGGCGAGAAGTTCGCTCAACTTGTTGACCCCTTTGGTTTCGGCTTGGACCGCCGACCTTCATCGGAAGATGACCAGCGGGATTTTTATTTCCCCGGCACTGCCAGCGTCCCTTTCTCAGAGATCACCGTTCCTGGCATGGACGAGGAGACTTTTTTCATAGGGTTCTTGGGTTTATGGCTATGCAGCTTTGCGCTTCCCATGCACCCACGCCTCATGCGGTCCTCTGTCTTTTATCCGGCGCATCGAATGGCGGCTGGTTTGCAGCTATCGGTAGGGATTGCCGGGCTGGCTTACCTTTATAATGGACTTAGCGTAGCGGCGGACGCTAATGAGCCCGGGGTACAGCCTGCTAACTTTCCGATGCACTACTTCACTTCTTGGATGGAGCTGCATGTACGAGGGGTGTTTGGTGCTCATAAGACTCCTCCATTCTTTGATAAATTCAAACTCCCAAGAATTATGCGGTTGGTCGGGGCTTCAATCGTGGTTGCACCCCCGCGGGAGTCTAGGGGACTGCTCCTGCGTTCACATCTAGTCGGAGCGAAGACCTCTTTTGTGGATAAGGTCATCACCATAGGCTCCGAGACCGCTAAGTCAGTGGTGTCGCTGCGTGACGACTTTAAGGGCGGGGTTTCTGTACTGAAGGCTCGGGAAATCCTTCACCTTTACTCCATTCGGCCGGGCTACCTAGTATTTAGGCAGAATAAGACGGCTCTTTTTATGAGGTATAACCCACATCGATTTGCCCGACAATCGAGTTACAATCAAGGGATCCCGATGGAGGCCTTTCTGGAAACACCCGCGGTCGGCCCAGAGGGGATAAGGAATGTGATGCATCATTTCGTCCGGCTCAATACAGGCTCTTATTTTTTTATCAATGAGCCTAGCTGTGCCCCTAAAATAATCCATCCGTTTGTAGCCTGGTACGCGCATGCTATGGGCCCAATCATTTTAATGGAGAAACGCTTGCTGGTCGACCGTAGGGGTGCGCCTCCTGGTGGTGATCGCAAGGCTCCCTTGCAGCCAAGGCGCCCAGTTGTCCCTCCGCTAAAAGAGGCCGGAGCTGACCGACCACGTGTGTTGGCCCCCCCGCGTGGATTGCCATTGCCCACTATGGTGGATGCACCGCCGGCGCCCCATGCTCCCACGAAGACGGTTGATGTGGTATCGCCAGGATCTGGCGGAGGGGCAGAGATCGGGACTCGCCGCCCTAAAGTGGCTGCCAAGCGCAAATCCACTCCGGGTGGATCTAAAGCTGGCGGACAGCAGAAAAAGAAGAAGTCCACCCTATCCCTCGACGCGATCCTCGGCTTAAATCCTGTGGCTCCTCCCACCGAGGTCATATGTGAATACGGCAGCAATGAGGGTTTCGTGGTAGATCCTGCGGACACCAATCTGGCTGCCGCCATTGCAGCTTCGGAGCGATCGGCTAGGCTCGAAGCGATGCTAAGCAAACTTGCTGAATCCGGTAATCATCAGACGCTTCATTTGTCATTTTATTGCACTTTGTATTGTTATCCTTAACTAATATTCGCTCCATTTTCAACAGGTGTCTCCACTGAAGAGGCTATTGCTGCCTCCCTGAAAACCTTTCAGGAGGAGGAGGAGAAGCGTGCCCTAGCAGGCGTTGGTATGTTTCACCCCTTTCTCTTTTACAAGGAAAGTTTGTTGTCTTTTTTTTTTCTGATAGTCAAACTGACCTTCTTTTGTTTCTTTGCAGGCGCTGTATCAATTGACGCAGGGGTCCTTCCCGAGTCTGTAACTGAGGTCCCGGCTTCGTCAAAGTTGCCGCAAGAGCCTCGGCTTGACAAAACGATGAAGGATGCCCTGAAGAATCTAGAGGCATCCCTATATACGGACGAGGGAGCTTCACTCAAGGAAGCCCTAGTGGCATCCTTCTCAACGGCTCGGGAGGAGCGGAAGCGGTTGAGACGCGAAGCAAAGGCGCGTAGAGCTGCTTTGGCCGCGGGAGCGGGTCCCAGTACCATTCCTCGCGCTGACACTCCTTCTGGAGAGGCCCCTGTCGCCCTGTCTACTGCTTATAGGCAAGTGGCGCGCGCGGCCCGAAGTGCAAATAATAAATCCCCTTCAGGTAGCATCTCTTTCAGAACCTTGTTGTAAGAATTATAATAAAGCCATTGGCTCATATGCATTCCATCTTGTAGGACCAAGTCCGACTGAGGGGGAGGCGGAGACCGTCGGACCCCAGGAAACGGCGGAAGCGGCGCCTGCCGAACCTGAGCCGACGGTGGGCACCGTCGTCGGGGCCACGGTGCCTGAAACAGAAGTTGAAGGATCCGCCGCCGAGAAGGTCATTGATGCCGCGTCTGAAGTGGCGGCAGATGAGATGACTGTCGAGCCGAAGGCAGTAGAAGTCGAGGCGCTCGAGGCTGGAGACCTCGCGGTGACGGTGGATGAGACAACTGTGACTGCAGGACTCGAAGGAGTAGCGGGTGAGGTGGCCACGATTCCTGAGGATGAGCCAGCCGCTCCTTCTCTGGAATCTGGCAATACTCCAATCATGACCCTTTCCGCCTATATTCCCCCGCCTTCTTTAGGGCCTGCAAGTGTAACAACGGTCCCTATTGAGTCGGGTGACGAGGCTACGGGCGGTGGCCTGATGTCAATGGAGGAAGGAGTTGCCTCAGTCTCGGCTGGCAGTTCGTCGGGTAAGTTTCGGGTTACTATCGTTTCCCCTCCTTTTTATATATCTCGCGATTTCTTCTAACAAGCTTGTCTTTGCAGGTGCGGCCAGTGCCGACGCTCCATTGCTTGAAGGAGCACCGTCAACTACTGCTTTGGTGGTGGTCACTTCCCCGTCTTCCCTCATGCCATCGCAGATGTTGGAAGGTATGGATTTGCGACTCGCAAGTTAATCTTTTAAACATGTAGTTCATGGACTAACGCCATACCACCGCATCTTTTCAGGAGTGCTCTTCGATCATCTATATCAAGTGTTGCTCCCACACTTCTCCTTCCCATTCGAACTTGCTTCTCCCTCTAGTGGCGCTGGTGAGTGTACGTTCACTACCATATCTTTATTTTCCCCTTTTTAGCAATGGGATGGTTCCTTGACTTTTCCTTTTCCTTATTGCAGTGCCACAAATCGAAGGAGGGGATGTAAGACCCGCCGCGCTGCCGGCCCTTCCGGCTTTGCCATCCGTTGCAGCTGGTATAGTAAATTTCTTTTTGGTAACCCTTCAACATTTTCTGAACCATCGTTTAACCATGTTTTGTTTTGCAGCTATTGTTCCGGCTCCGGTCCCCTTTGAGGCTCGCGTCCTTTCACCGGCAGGCCCTTTCTTGAGACGTCCATCTTCCAAGGGTGCTGCGATGAGTTTGGGCATGCTGAGCGGGTACATTGAAGAGCTGAATATGGACGCTCTCCCTTCTGCCGTAGATTTCGCTGTGGAGGTTAATCCAATGTTGGCGGCGCTCGTAAATTTTCATAACGAAGGCGTCGTTGGCTCTTGGGTTAATCATTGCAGGGAGATCGAGGCCTGTCTATACCGGCTGGAGTCGACGCGCCCTTCTCCCGAAGTTTTAGCCCTGAGCACCCAACGCACAACTTGGCTCGAGCAAAGCACTTCGCACTCCTGCCACTTGGAGCAAGAAGCAGCTTTGAGACTAAGGGAATGCCAGAAGACCTCGAACGAAACGGCCCATCTGCGCGCTGAGGTTGAGGCAATGCCGCCCAAGTGAAGACTATCTTTGAGGGTCTCTTGGAGCGCATCTCCCACGGGCTAAACTTGAAGCGGAAGCTTGACGTAGCTGAGCGCACTATCCCAAGTCGGGAAGCTGCCTATCAAGTCGTGAGGGAGCAGCTTGCGTCGGTCTTGCAGCAACGAGCCCAAGTGGAGGCAGAGCTGGCGGTGGTAGCCGATCGGGAAAAGGCCTGGAAGGAAGTGTGCGAACAACTGATAAATCTACTTAAGACGCTTCCTTCCCAGTAGCTGCCTTTGTATCAATGTATTTGTAAAATTTTCCTTTAAAATAATATGTATCCATTCTTTATTCTTTTGTACGATTCATCTTGTATTTGATTGAAGTCAATGAATAAAGATACACATTTTCTTTTGCAATGTCTTGTATGCACTTTTTCTTTCTGCATTCTCTTATTATCAGCGTGTTGTCTTTGATAAACATAATTGGCAGATAACTTCTTTTTTTTTATATATTTTTTTTAAGAGATAGCGATGGCTTAGGCCGCAGGTTCAAATCTGCTGTCTAAGACTTTTCAACTCTATAAGCCGTGAGGGTCTCATAGAGACTTTTCTCCCTACGGATCGAGAGGATCTCGTAAGTGGATTTTCTCCTTAGGAATCGTGAGGATTCCCAAGTGTGGTTTTCTCTCATAAGTCGAAAGGATCCTATAAGAGAATTTCTCCCTCTTACGAGTCGAGAGGGCTCGTAAGCGGTTGTTTCCCTCTTTGTCGAGAATCGACTTCAGAGAGTGAGACCCGTGGATAGTATGCAAGAGACCATTTGGGATTGACTTGCAGGGTCCCATTTTTCAGGAAGCAAGTTTCTGAATCCTTACTGCCCGAGATGTGAGTCAAAGAGGATCTCATCACGGAGTGTTTGTATCCGTGAGTTGAGAAATTTTGCGAGGGATTATTTGTTTCCCAAGCGCCAAGGATTATTTGTGTCCTTGGGGTTTGAAACGAGTCGAGGGTTCCCATGGAGGCGCTGGTGGCTCTGCGAGTCGACGCGGATCAGGAGGCTCTCGTCAAGGAGTGTTTGTATCCGTGAGTTAAGGAGTTTGCTGGGATTATTTGTTTCCCAAGCGCCAAGGATTATTTGTTTCCTTGGGGTTTGAAACGAGTCGAGGGTTCCTACGGAGGCACTGGTGGCTCTGCGGGTCGACGCGGATCAGGAGGCTCTCGTCAAGGAGTGTTTGTATCCGTGAGTCGAGGAATTTGCTGGGATTATTTGTTTCCCATGCGCCAAGGATTATTTGTTTCCTTGGGGTTTGAAACGAGTCGAGGGTTCCCACGGGGGCTCTGGTGGCTCTGCGGGTCGACGCGGATCAGAAGGCTCTCGTCAAGGAGTGTTTGTATCCGTGAGTTGAGGAGTTTGCTGGGATTATTTGTTTCCCAAGCGCCAAGGATTATTTGTTTCCTTGGGGTTTGAAACGAGTCGAGGATTCCTACGGAGGCACTGGCGGCTCTGCGGGTCGACGCGGATCAGGAGGCTTTCGTCAAGGAGTGTTTGTATCCGTGAGTCGAGGAATTTGCTGGGACACTGGTTTCTTCGGTTGAAATGAACCGTCGAGGTCTGTCTTCGTCATCTGACGGAGTCTGTTTGGAAAGTACGGTTTCCTTTTTGTTTACGCCCTTGGATTGTATACAGGGATCGATGTGATCTTAACTGTAGGGCCAAAGTCTTATCATCATCATTTTTTTTATTTTATTTCCGCGATGCTCTATCATTTCAGCTTTTATATCGCGAAGGTCGCGATTGCTCAATCATTTCGGCTATTTTTCGCGGTGCCCAATCATTTTGGCTATATATATTTTACTTTTTTTTTTACTCGTTGCTTTTTATTACGAGTTGCCTAATCATTTCGGCTATTTTGCATGTATACATTTTTACTTGCTGCTTTTTTATTGCAAGTCGCCCCATCATTTCGGCTATTTCGTATGCATGTGCGGCCTACTGGCTTTTCGCTGTAAACCTGAAATTGGACACCGATTTCGGCATCAGCACCGCTACTACTGGGATATTACCAGGAGCGAATCATCATTTGCCTCTGTCGTTGTCGAACAAAGGAGGCTTAGCGACCAGGGTTAGGGTCCTGTCGACTAAGGCTTTTGATTTCATGAGCCGTAAGGGTCTCGTGAAGGTATTTCTCCCTACAAGTCGTGAGGATCTTGTAGGTGTATTTTCTCCTTAGGAATCGTGAGGGTTCCTAAGTGTTTTGTTTCTCTGTAAGTCGTAAGGATCCTACAGGAGGGTTTTCTCCTCATAAATCGAGGGGATTTATAAGGGTTGTTCACCATGCGAACGTATTCCCAATCACGGATGAAATTTGGCTAGGGAAATGTTTATTCGCGCCCGTGGATTGTATACAAGGGTCAATATTGAACCACTTGTAGGGCAATATTGAAAGTTTGTGGGGGTTTGCTTAAGCACAGGTTTAGGTCTCTGTGACTTAAGACTTTCAAATCTTATGAGCCGTGAGGGTCCTATAAGAGAGTTCTCCTTACGAGTCGTGAGGATCTCGCAAGTGTGTTTTCTCCTTAGGAATCGTGGGGATCCCTAAGTGTGTTGCTCCTTTGTGAGTCGTAAGGATCTCACGCAGGGGGTTTCTCCTTATAAGGTCGAGAGGACCCTATAAGTGTCTTTTAACGAGGTTGCGCCCTTTCGGGTTTTCACAAACACTCGCCGGTAGCCCTGCCGTTTTTACTCACGGAGCCCTTTCGGGTTTTCATCCGTGCCCTTTTTTGTTTATGGACATGCCGTTTTTTTTTTTTTATTGAGATCCTTTCACCCTTTGTTATTGAGATCCTTTCACCCTTTGTTATTGAGATCCTGACTTTTCAACTCCCCATATTAATAATAATTACGATATTTATAACAAGTATATATGGTTTTACCAAATCCCACTCCATATATCATATGGTGTTAGCAGCATACTCATTGGTAATACCTTGCATTGCTGAACCAAGCCACCAGCGTTCGAATCCCATACCCCACATACTTTTGTGCACTTGATTGTATCATGTTTGATAATACATAGAAATCTTTCTTCTTCTTTTTTTTTACGAGGTCGCGCCCTTCCAGGTTTTCACGAACACTCGCCGGTAGCCCTGCTGTTTTTACTCACGGAGCCCTTTCGGGTTTTCATCCGTGCCCTTTTTTTCTGCTTATGAACATACCGTTTTTTTTTTTTTTTTTTTTTTGTCGTCGTCGTCAGCCTAAGGATGCTGCGGTAGTAGTTTAAAGACGTTTCGGTCTGCTATTAGTTTAAGGACATTTCGGTCCACTTTTAGTTTAAGGACATTTCGGTCCGCTGTTGAGAAGTTGGCTACTGCTTATAGAACTTGAGCTTAAGAAGATAGCGAGCGGACATAGTCGTCGTCATCTATCGTTGACCTAGGCTGTGGCTCATTAAGCATAGTATTTCTTTAGGAAGCGACCGTTTATCGGCCTAAAAGGCCTTTCACCGTGCATGTTCACGAGTAGATAGGCCCCGCCCTGGTAGACCTTATCAATGATGTATGGGCCTTCATAGTTCGGCTCGAATTTTCCCCGCTTGGCGCGATTGGGGATCATAGGCCTTTTGACCACTAGCACGAGTTCACCTCGGTGGAATGTCCTCGGTCGGGTCAATCTTTCGTATGAGCGCGTCATCTTTTCTTTATAAGCTTCTAGATTTTGCTGCGCTATGAGCCGGGTTTCATCAAGGGCGTCAAGCTCTTCAAACCGGAGGTGAGCATTTTCTTCATCCGTCAGCTCGTAGTGAACTGCCACTCGTAGAGAGAGTAATTCTATCTCGAGAGGGAGTACTGCTTCCGTCCCAAATACCAACGCGTACGGCGTTGTGTTTGTGGCTGTCTTGAACTTAGTTCGATACGCCCAAAGAGCTTCTTGCAGTCTTTCGTGCCAATCTCTCTTATTTCGTGACACTGTTTTCTTCATGATCTTCGTCAAGGTCTTGTTGAAGGCCTCAGCTAAACCGTTAGCTCGCGGATTATAAACTGAGGAATATCTCCAGTCTATATTGTGCTGCTGTGCGAAGCGGCTAATTTTATGACTTCGGTAGGCTGGCCCATTATCAGAGATGATCCTTCTTGGGGTTCCAAACCGGTATATGACATGCGTTTTAAAGAAATGGAGGATGTTCTCCGTCTTCACTTCCCTCAACGGTACCGCCTCTGCCCATTTGGAGAAGTAATCTGTCGTCGCTAGGATGAAACGATGTCCCTTAGACGATGCTGGTTCGATAGGGCCAACTATATCAGTCCCCCACATTTCGAATGGCCAGCTAGCCACTGTTGGGTGTAGCGGATTTGGATGTTGATGGATGAAGTCCCCATGAATTTGGCATGAGTGGCATTGCTTCGCATATTCGATGCAGTCCTGAATCATCGTGGGCCAGTAGTAGCTCATCCGTTTTATTTTCAACTTCATCTTAGGGCCCGCTTGATGAGAACCGCAGAGTCCGTCGTGAACCTCTTGGACGAGCCTTTCCGATTCGTCCGGTCCTAAGCATCTCAGCCACAGAGAATCGAATGACCTCTTGTAGAGAGTATCATTGACGAAGGCGAAGGACAGAGCTCGTTTTATGAGTTGATGTCTTGCGGACGCATCTTCAGGCATTTGGTGGGACTTGAAGTAGTCTATAAAAACTTCCCTCCAATCCTCAACCCTCTCATGGTCTTTTATTTGCAGGGTCGTCTGCTCAGTCGCTCCCTTTTCTTTATATGATTCTGGAGGTATTTCTGCCGGGGCGAGTACTCGACGGCTTTGTACCACGATTCTAACGTCATCGAGGTTCTCATCAGCCAATTCTTTAGCAAGTTTGGCCAGTGCGTCCGCTTTGCTGTTTTCCGCGCGCGGTATACTTTCCAACGTGTAGGAGGGGATTTGGGTTACCAGTTGCTGCACTTTTTCACTGTATTTTACCAATTCCGGTTTGCACGTTTGGTAATCGCCGTTCACTTGACTGACGACCAGTTGGGAATCCCCATATATGAGGAGGCTTTCAATTCCCATATCAATGGCGATCTCGAGGCCTGCTGTCAAAGCTTCATATTCAGCTTCATTATTCGTTCTCGGCTCTGTTAAGGAGAAGGCGAAGCGCATTATTCCTCCTTGTGGAGTCACAAAGATGAGTCCTACCCCCGATTTGATCATTGGCGTACTTTGTTTGTGCTTTGTCATGGAAGATGCACCATCAAAATAGAGTTCCCATCGGGTATCACCACCGTCGATCGCATCAAACGCATGTTCGTCCGGAAGATCGCAGTTTAAAGGGGAATCGGCAGGTATGGGATGCTCAGCAAGGAAGTCGGCGATGGCCTGGCCTTTTACTGCCCTGAGAGGTTGATATGTTATTGAAAATTCCATCAAGAGCAGGGCCCATTTAACGAGTCGCCCTGTCAATATGGCTTTTGACATTAGATATTTGAGAGGGTCCACTTTTGAAATAAGACGGACTTCGTGCGCCAACGCATAGTGCCTAAGCTTTGTTATTGCGAAGATCAACGCCAGGCAGTGTTTTTCAATGGGAGAGTAGTTGCTTTCTGCCCCCAGCAGAAATCGACTTAAGTAGTAGAGTGCTCTTTCTTTCCCTTGATCATTCTCTTGTGCCCATAATGCGCCTAAGGAACCTTCGAGGGCGGTTGTATAAAGAATGAGAGGCTTCCCCTTAACTGGAGCAGCCAATACCGGCGGGCTCTGCAGGTATTGCTTGATCTCATCCAATGCGCCTTGGCATTTTTGATCCCAAACGAATGGGGTTCCCTTCTTCATCAGGTGACTATAAGGACGGCACTTTCCTGAAAGGTTGGCTATAAATCGTCGTATGTATGCGAGTTTCCCTTGGAGAGACCGCAGCTGTTTGAGAGTCCTTGGCGGAGGCATTTCCATGATCGCTTTAATCTTTGACGGATCTATTTCAATACCTCGGTGTCGAACAACGAATCCCAGGAATTTGCCCGAGGAAACCCCGAACGCACATTTAAGAGGATTCATCTTCAAGTTGTATTGCCGAAGGCGTTGAAATACAGTCTTCAGATGCTCGAGATGTTCCTCGTATGATTTGCTTTTAACCACGAGATCGTCGATATAGCATTCAACGATTTCGTGTATAAGGTCGTCGAAGATCTTTGTCATGGCCCTCTGATAAGTAGCACCGGCGTTCTTCAAACCGAAGGGCATCACTTTATAACAAAATATACCAAGAGGAGTCCTGAAGGCTGTGTGCTTCTGGTCTTCTGGATGCATTTTTATCTGGTTATACCCCGATGAGCCGTCCATGAAGGAGAAAACTTCATGAGTGGATGTATTGTCTATCATCAGTTCAGTGACTGGCACTGGGAAATCATCCTTCGGGCAGGCTTTATTAAGATCCCGGAAGTCTACGCATATGCGTACTGCCCCATTTTTCTTCATCACTGGGACGATGTTGGCGATCCATTCAGGGTACTGAACTTCCTGGATGAAGCCAGAGTCGATTAACTTTTTGACTTCGGTATTTATGCTCATCTCAAGCTCGAGTCGCATTCTTCTCGGCGCCTGTTTGATTGGCTTGATGTTCGGGGATATTGCTAGTCTATGTACAGCAACTTCTGGATCTAGTCCCGGCATCTCGGAATAATTCCATGCGAAGCAATCTTTATGCTGCACAAGGACGTCTTTTAACGCAGCCACCCTCTCTTCAGACAGCAGCTCGCTGACGAATGTCGGCCGCGGATCATTTATTGTCCCCAACTCGATTTTCTTGAGGTTATCTGCAGTAGTATGGATTCCATCTTCCAGCTCTTTTGGTGCTGGTGGAAATTCTGAGATTATCTCATCGCTGCCGCTTTCAAAGCACCAAGGAAGGTTGTTCATGTCCTCGGACCCTTCTTTTAATATTGTTATCACATGGCAGGTGCTAATTTTCTGCCAATCCCAATACGGAGTTGGTTCTATCCTTGTGTTTTCGGGTTCGTGCTTTTGCGGCGGCGCTACCCTCCAACTGTCAGACAACGCGAATTTGCCAAGCTGATATTGGTCCTCAACCCAATTCTTAAAGGTGAAGCAATCTTCAAGCGGATGCCCTACTACTCGGTGGTAAGAGCAATAATTTGGGTTGGAGACTTCGCCCGCTTGCTCAGGGTGTTTAGACTCCGGCAGAGTAAGCATTTGATGTTTTAGAACAAGATCAAGTATTTTCCTTGTTTTGTTCCGAGGAAATGAGTATGCCCGACCCATTTTCTTCATGAGGGCTAAGTCAATAACGCTCGGCTCTCGGATGCGTGGCTTCTTAGCTCTGCTTTGTGGTTGTCGAGCGCCTTTCTTGCCTTTCGACTTGTTTTTGCTTTCGCGTTGAACCTCTTCTGTAGCGGGTTGACAAAGAGCGGCATTTTCATCCCTCACCGCCTGTTGAAGGAGGCGCTGTGTCTTGGCTTTCTCATAGATTGCCATTTCACGATCGTGATCATTTTGGGCTTTTTGACTCGCATCCCTTATAAGTTTGCTCATCTGGTCTTCAAACGATGGACTGGGCGATTTTGTATCAGGAACTTTTGCTGGCTCAGGATTAGCGTCCTCCCATTGAGCGTCCGCCTCTTCATCGAAGTCATACATGACATAACAGCTGTTTACTAGCTCCCGTTTCTTTGACCGGATGTACCCAAGCCCTTTTGTTTATATTCTCCCGTTAGGCAATTTGCATTGAGTCCCGGGAACGTTCCATACTTTGTCATAGAATTTGGCCTTTCTAGCGGTTTGTTCGAAAGGTATTCCCTGGCGTTTCAGCAGTTTCCTCAAACCTTTGGTATAATATCTGGGAAGACGGATGGGCTGAAGCCTGTCGAGCGTGGGATCCGCGCCATGCCAAATTTCTTTTTCCACCTTGTTTTCTTCAGAACGGTAAAATAGGATTGCCTTCTCGCCTTTTCGTCCGGGAGGGATATAGAATGTCTGCAATTCTTCTACGCTGTTGGTGTCGAGTGCATCTAGTTCTTTGTAATGTTCAAGCGGCACCATGGTTATCTGGAGACTTCGCTCTTCATCAGCGGAAGCCCGTATTGAAGGCCGAGCAGAGAATACGACATGGACCTCATCCTCCGAGTCACTACCAAAGACCAATGTAGGAACGGATGGTCCTGGCCTAGTGGACTGGGATGGACCTGAATAATTTATATCCTCCTCCTCCTCGGTGTCACTGCCGAAGACAGGGATGGTAGCGTTAGTTTTGTTCTCTGGTTTGTGACACATTTCCGTGTCTTCGAAACTCGGTAAGAAGTACTTGGAATCTTCATACTTGCGAACTTCATTCACGGAAAACGGATTCAATTCTCCGGCCACGGTGTACTCGAGGCCATCCCTACAATACTTCATGCACTGATGCTGTGTAGAAGGGATGATATTGTACTCGTGTAGCCATGGTCGGCCGAGCAGAGCATTGTAGCACGTCTTGGCGTCTATAACATGGAATTTGATGTCTGTGACGAGCAACCCGAAGCGTAGCGTCAATATCACAGATCCAAGAGTCTTTGAGGATTGAGAGTCGAAACCGGAGATGGTGATTTTGTCTCGGGCGAGGTGTTGGACACTCATGCAAATCTCCTTTAACACCCGCACATTGAGTAAATTAACAGACGATCCGTTATCGACCAAGATTTTTCCTATCTTTATGTCATGGCAGTATCCTGAGACATAAAGGGGGCGATTGTGTTCACACGTCCCGAGGAGAAGGTCTTCATCACCAAAAGCAACATCGGCCGTGTGTACCTCTTCCAATTCATCCTTCATCTTTTGTTCGGCCAGGAAAGCTTGGAATTGGTCCGGATCTTGTAGGGCCTTAATCAAAGAATCCCTCGCCTCTTTTGATAGTAATAGGGCATCGAGAATGCTGAGTTGTGAGGGTAGCTTTCTCAGATGCGCCAAGACATTGTAATCCACTTTACTCCTCTTTGGCGGGTTCTTGGCGGTTAACTCTTCCGTGACTTGGTCATCCAAAGCAATGTCTTCAGAGACCTTCTCTTTCCCTTTGTTTTTCTTGTTTAAGGGTCCGAGATTCTTTTCAGGTAGCGTCCGATTGCGTAGCTGTATATTTTCGCAAGCCTTCGGTTCTTCTTCTTTTCCCGAAGTGGATTCTTTGAAGAGGGGGCCAAGTTCCAGTTCCTCATCAGAGTCGCTCCCGAATGTAGGCACTTGTGACCCGGCAGTGTTAACCATGTGACAATTGCCGGCATTTCTTTCAAGTTCTTTAGTCGTGTTTCTTTGCTCCCGACGAATTTTACGCTTTTCCCGTTTAAAGCGTTGTCGATTAGCGACGTATCCTTGCCACCACTTATCGAAAGCTTTGCAATCTTGGGTGGAATGCGAGACCTTCTGATGATATAAGCAATAAGAGGGGTGCATTTCCACCACGCCAGTAACTTTTTCTTCAGAGGGTGGTAGATTCATGCCCATCGATATGGCCTTAGCAAACTTCTTTTTTATCTTGAATTGGCTTTTGTCAGCGGTGGAGGCATTTTGCTCCAGCGGGATCATTTCAGTTCCTTCCTCAAGTCGCTGGCGCTTGGCCCTTTCGAATATAGCCGTCTCGCGTTCTCGATCAGCTTTGCTTTTCAACCGAGCTTCATTAAGAAACGCGCTAATCATTTCAACTGATAACCCTGGGGCTCTTGATTCGGCATTTGCCCCCAGCGTTTCAGTGCCAGAAGTCCCTTCATCGTTCGTGGTCGAATGGGATATCATATGACAGCTCGCCACATATTCCTCGGATTCATCCGATGAACTTTCTCCCTCATCTTCTTTTTGGAAGACGTGATCAAGGAAATCTTGGAGTGTAATGGGAGTCCGCGCCTTTTGGTTGTACTCATCCAGTGCGTCGATTTGCTTTTGTAAGTCCGTGCGCTTGTCGCCAGGCTTCACGGGCTTCTTAGATTTCTTCTTCTTCTTTTTCGAAGATTTTGACGGCTGACTATGAGCGCTTGAACTACCACCATCGGTCTTCGGAGTCGGTCTTGGCTTCAACATCCCCTCAATAACCTGCGGTTCCAAGGGGTTCTTCCACTTGACCGCTGGACAGGTCTGAAGATCATTTAGCATTCTCCTCGTTTTGGCTGATAATACAACCTTCCAGGGAGTTTCTTCAATAACGGAGCATGTTGCCCCCGGCGTATTCGTCCCCTTAGAGGTGTGGGGCTGCGGAGGATTCACCTTCCATTTGTCAGATAGCGCAAATTTTCCCTGACGGTATTGGTTCTCAAGCCAATTCTTGAAAACGTAGCAATCCTCAATCGGATGGCCTAGCACTCGATGATAAGGGCAGTAATTGGGCTCGTTGGCGTCGTTCGGTTGCAACGGACGTTTTGGATCTGGCAGATTTATGAGTCTGTTGCGCAGCGCCAGCTCGAATAGCCTCCTCGTTTTATCACGGGGGAAAGAGTAAGGGCGTCCCATCCTGTCCTCAAGGGGTACGTATGGGCGTGTATTGTTTGGACGAGCAACCGGCTTCGAGTCGCTCGGTTGTTGTTGGGCATTAGCGACAATGATCGCTTTTCCCTTTCCTTTATCGTTTCGGGAGTCCGGTTTCGGGAGAGGGGGTTTATGGCCCATCTGGTCCATCTGCGCTAATTTGTCGATCAAAGCCTGGAAGGAAGTCGGCTTGAAGAACATCATGAACCGCGAGATGGTTGCTTATGGATCAAGCGTCCCAACAAACATTCCTACCGCTGGAGCTTCTTCTATGCGCTGTTCGCACTTTGACCATAGATTACGCCACCGTATAGCGTACTGAACCCATGTCTCGCCGGGTTTTACCCTGGCATTGATCAGCGCCGTCATCGGAGTACGCTCACTGGCACTTGCAAAACGTTGGGTGAAGAGCAGCTCCATCTCCGCAAAGGTTTTAATAGAGTCGTTGGGAAGCTCAGAATACCATTCAAACGCCGTGTCTGATAAGCTTCCAACAAACTGGCGAAGCAACAACTTGTCGTCGCCGCCGGTGTTACCGCAAAGCGCCCTGAACTGGGCAACATGTTGATGGGGATTGCCGGTCCCTTTGTAAACATGAAACTTGGGAATCGTGTAACCCGGCGGGTACTTGATTTGGTCATACCAGCCCGGATATGGCCGCCCCGTTTTTACGATCTGACCGGCTGCTTCAGTCGCCTGATGCACCCGTATTTGTTGGGCAATATATTCATCCAAATCAGCTTTTGATATGGTATCCTCTTTAGCTGCGGATAGAGCCGGTGGAGGATTCGATGTCTCTCCCCTATCATCTACAAGAATGATCGAGGGATCTACAGCAGGTGGATCTTGTTGAATCATCATACCCACCATATCCTGGAACAGGAGGGCCATTTTCTTTATGTTGGCTGCCTGTTCCGCTGCCTCTTTATCTTTCTTCTCTAGCACGCGCCGGAGGAATTCGGCGTCCGTTTCTTGTTCTTGACGTTCTTCTGAGGATGTTTCCGGGGTTTCTTTCGGCCCAGTGAGTGCAGCCATTGTGGTCATCATCTCCTGGAGCTTTTGTTGCTGCTCCTGAGCCTTGGTCACTGATCGGGTGAGCGGTCGGTGACCCGTAGAAGTACGGCTTTCTTCCTTTCCAGAAGCCATATAAACCGTATGAACAATTATGCCCCCTGACTTGGGGCGTTTAGGTTCACCGCTTTCAAACTTTGCCGCTGACGCGGGAGCTTTCCCTGGCCTCCTTCTTTTGTGGGCCATCGAGGTTAAAGGAGCCGTTGGAGTAGGCATCCTAGCAACTGTCACCCCTTGCTGTTTAATGGGGCAGTTTTTATTATTTTCCACCTTCGCCTTTTTCTGGTGACGCAAGTGGTCTGGATCGATCACGGAGTCTTGAACTCTCCGCCATACTTTATAAACTTTTGAGGATAGCCGTTGAGGGGGCTGTTCTTGTTTTGTTTCTGGAACTCTCTCCGCAGGCGGAGGAGATCTTTTCAACGTAGCAATTGGAGAGTTCTTTCTCACCTTCCTCAGCAATTCAAAGCTGTTCCTAGTTGGAACAGCAGCGTTGACCTCCACCACTGGAGCAGGTGGGGTTAGCCCTGAGGGAGAGTTGCCCCCTGCTTTTCTCACTCGTCGCCAATGGCGACGTCGCGCACGACGAGCCGTTGGGACTGGCTCGGAAATCGAGATGGTTTCTTGTTGCCCCTTGTTTGAGTGTGGGGTAACTGCCGATGTCAGCCTATCGAAGACTGATGCCTTTTGACCAGCTGGGGGAGGAGTGGGAACCGTCAATCTTGCGAAGACCGACTCTCTGATGGGAGAAGCCGCTTCAACGACTTCCAAAGCAGCGGCCGTTGCCCTCTTTGGGACAGCCACTTTATAGTTCTGACCTAGCCTGGTGAAAACGGAGGCTGTCAGCTTAGTAGCGGGCGACCCGTTGACAGGGGTCGTGGTAGCGGTAAGCCGGTCGAACACCGACTTCTTGTTCGCTTCCGGTGTGGATATCGGCATAGAGAAGCTTGTAGGTGGGACCATGGTCCCGAAAAACAGGCCGGTGGTGGCCTGGGTCACCTGTTCCACCGGCAGAGCGAGGAAAGAGGCCGCTTGGGGCCCATATGTTACACCTCTCGGTGAGGTGGAGCGTACGTTGCAGTGGTGCTTCGCGCATTTGGTGCAGTTAGAATCCATGGATGCTTGAGTTCTGCGCCAGACAAAAAACCAAATCTTAGCAATTTGAAATCCGTAGGCAACCATTTAACAAACCGCGATGGGTTCGCGAAGACGACACACGAAGTGTGGAGTGGAAAGAGGAAAAGGTCCCACCGGGCGTGCCAGAATCTGTTCCCCTCCGAAAGGCGGCGCACAGGACCGCGATGGCCTGACGCTGAGATTCGGGGCAGATGCTATTTGGTTTTATCCGTCCACTTCTCCGAAAATGCCAAGTTGATTTATGGCACCGTGTATCAGAGGTTTAGACGGATGCGGCCGATGTAGCAGACTTCGTCAGATTCCCCCTCGCTTGAGGGGTTTTTGATTGTGGGGACGCTCTTCCCTGCAGGCGCAAGCCCTTGCAGTTAATTACGCTACCGCATCGCGGTAACAACTTTCTCCTTCTCCAGAATTTCACTTCGTGTCGTGTGTGTTTGTTTTGTTTGTGGTTGCCCGTGGATTGTATACGGAGACTGAGTAATGCCGTCGCCCGTAGGATGTGGATTAGTCCAAATCCGTATTTACTTAGATTTAGGTTGGGTGTTTTTTGGTTTAAGGATACATTAGTCGCGTTGCGGCTAAGATCAACTTAAACGTTCGTCAAGGATACGTTAGTCCTGTTTTGGACTAAGATCGACTTGACGTAGTGATTGATTTAATTATCTGGCCGTCGGGACTCGTCACCTCTCTGACGTCGTTGAGAGATTACAACGACAGGCGTCAGAGGAGTTCAGAGATGTACCCTTGAACCAAAGTTGATTGAGAGTTTTATAATCCGTTTGAATGTTTAAGGACACGTTAGCCGTGTTTGGGGGCTAAGATCAACTTAAACGGGACCGTTTAGATCCGGCAAAAGAGCATTTGGGGGCTCTATTGCTCCAGTTTAGGGACGTGGTGGTCCATATTCCAGTTTAGGGACGTGGTGGTCCATTATTAGTTTAAGGACGTTTCGGTCCAATATTAGTTTAGGGACGTTTCGGTCCATCGCCAGTTTAGGGACGTGGTGGTCCATTATTAGTTTAGGGACGTCTCGGTCCGATATTAGTTTAGGGACGTTTTGGTCCATCGCCAGTTTAGGGACGTGGTGGTCCATTATTAGTTTAGGGACGTCTCGGTCCGCGAGTTTAAGGACCCCGCAGTCCATAGCGATGTGTGGTCGTTGGGACCCGTCGCCTCTTTGACGTCGTCGAGGAATTACAACGATGGATGTCAAAGGAGTTCGGAGATGTACCCTCGGACCGGTTGTGAATTGATTCAGGAGAGCCATTTTGCTCAATCAATTTGATTTAAGGACTTATGGCCACGATTGGGTTAAGTCCAATTTTTATTTATTTTGGGCTTTGCTCAAACAGAATATTAATTCAAATAGGGCTCTGCCCTTTTATTGCTTTGCAATTTGATTTGGGCCAGGCCCTCTAAATAATACATTGCAGAGCATCAAGAATCTTTTAGATTCAAGAACAAAAGTGCAGAGCACTTTTGATCTAAATTTAGATCAAAGGAAAACAAGTTTCTCTCTTGTTTTTCCTTTTCTCAGAGAACCAAGGGTTCATAACAAGTGCAAGGCACTATTTTTATTTATTTATTTTTATTTTATTTATTTGCTCATTGAAGATTAATGATTTTTAGATCAATGATCTATACTTCAGAAATTTTTCTTTTTTTTAAAAGGTTTTACCTTTTTTTTTTTTTTTGTTCTTCCAAAGTTCTTCAAGAATTCTCTCTATTTTCTTTCTGATCTTTTTTTCTTATCAAATGAGGTCTGGGGTCCTATTTATAGTGCTCACAAATTTGTTGAATTTGTTAACAAGATCTTTTCTGAATGATTTTGGGAATTTTCCCATCGCTGGATCTTTGATCCAAAGGCAGAAGAAAATCTTCTGGTTTTGGAAAGAACAGAAAAGATTTCATTAAATTTTTATTCTGTTGCTGCGCAACTCACCAGCGCGTGACACGTGTCGCGCAGTAAGGCGCTTGCGCAGCAGCGATTGCGCAACTGCGCAGACACGTGTCGCGCAGCCGTGCGCTTGCGCAGCTGCGTTTGCGCAACTGCGCAGAGTGACATTTGTCAAATTCCAAAGCGGGAGAAGAAGCAACGCTTCATCTTCCCCCAATCAGAAATAAAGCTTTGCTTTGAAAATTTAAAACTTTAATTTTGAAGCAACGCTTCAGATCCCGTGCGCTGCGCGCAACGCGCCACGTGTCAGAAGTTGACACGGCAGCACAACGCCCAAGGCGATACGTCCGATCAGAGCAAGGCTCTTTAAAACATAAGTAACACTTAACTGCGCAAGCGTACGGCAGCGCGACACGTGTCTGCGCAGTTGCGCAAGCGCAACTGCGCAAGCGCACGGCTGCGCGACACGTGTCTGCGCAGGTGCGCAAGCGCTGTTGCGCAAGCGCTTCCCTGAGTGACACGTGTCTGCGCAGTTGCGCAATCGCTGTTGCGCAAGCGCCTTACTGCGTGACACGTGTCACACGCTGGTGAGTTGCGCAACAACAGAGTGAAGATTTAAGGATATTTTTCTGTTCTTGTTTAAACAAAAAGATTTTCCTGTATAAGGCAGGAGCCTTTGGATCAAAGATCCAACGGTGGGGAAAATTCCCCAAATCACTCAGGAGAAGATTTATTGAACAAATTTAACTAATTTCTGAGCACAATAAAAAGGACCCCGGACCTCATTTTAAAGAAAAGGAAGATCTAAAAAAAAAGAGAGAAAAGACTCTGCAGATCCTCTAAAAGAAGGTAAAAACCTTTGAGATAAGAGAAAATGATCTTAAAGAATAGATCATTGATCTAGAAGACAAGATCAGTGATCTTCAATAAATAAATAAATAAATAAAAATAATAAAAAAAATAGTGCCTTGCACTTGCTAGGGAACCTCTGGTTCTCTGAGATAGAAAGAAAGAAAAGATTTTCTTTTCTTTCTTTTCTTTGATCTAAATTTAGATCATTAAAAAGTGCTCTGCACTCATTTTCTTGATGCTTTGCACTATTTGAAGGGCCAGGCCCAAATCAAAAGACCTAGCAGGCCAAAATAAATTGCAAAGCAATAAAAGGGCTGAGCCCAAATAAAATTGATGCTCTGCATCATTCATAAAGAACAGAGCCCAAAACAAATTGATGCCCTGCATCTTTTCTGGGCAAAGCCCAAATAAAAATAAAAGGAAATGCAAAAGCAATGTTGGACATTTTCTTTACTGGACTTAGCCCAATCGTGGCCATAAGTCCTTAAATTAAATCGGCTGAGCAAATGGCTCTTCTAAACCAATCTACATCCGGTTCGAGGGTACATCTCCGAACTCCTTTGACATCCATCGTTGTAATTCCTCAACGACGTCAAAGAGTTGACGGGTCCCAACGGCCACACACCTAATAATGGACCGAAACGTCCCTAAACTAATACCGGACCGAAACGTCCCTAAACTAATACCGGACCGAAACGTCCCTAAACTAACACCGGACCGAAACGTCCCTAAACTAACATCGGACCGAAACGTCCCTAAACTAATATCGGACCACCACGTCCCTAAACTGGCTCAATAGAGCCCAAATGCTCTTTTATCGGATCTAAACGGTCCCGTTAAGTTGATCTTGGTCTCAAACTGGACTAACGTATCCTTAACAAACGTTTAAATTGATCTTAGCCTCAAACACGGCTAACGTATCCTTAAATATTCAAATGGATTATAAAACTCCCAATTAACTCTGGTTCGAGGGTACATCTCCGAGCTCCTTTGATACATGTCGTTGTAATCCTTCAACGACGTCAGAGAGGTGACGAGTCCCGATGGCCATACATTAAATTAATCACTACGTTGAGTTGATCTTAGTCTAAAACAGGACTAACGTATCCTTGACGAAAGTTTAAGTTGATCTTAGCCGCAACGCGACTAATGCATCCTTAAACTGAAAACACCAAACCCAAATCTAAGTAAATACGGATTTGGACTAATCCACGTCCTACGGGCGACGGCATTACTCAGTCTCCGTATACAATCCACGGGCAACCACAAACAAAATGAACACACGCGACACGAAGTGAAATTCTGGAGAAGAAGAAAGTTGTTACCGCGAGGCGGTAGCGTAATTAACTGCAGGGGCTTGCGCCTGCAGGGAAGAGCGTCCCCATAATCAAAAACCCCTCATCCTGAGGGGGAATCTGACGAAGTCTGCTACATCGGCCGCATCCGTCTAAACCTCCGATACACGGTGCCATAAATCAACTTGGTATCTTCAGAGAGATAAACGGATAAAACCAAATAGCATCTGCCCCGAACATCAGGCATGGAACGTCCAGGCCTCCGTTCGGAGGGGAACAGATTCTGGCACGCCCGGTGGGACCTCTTCCTCTTTCCACTCCACACTTCGTGTGTCGTGTTCGCGAACAAATCGCGGTTTGCTGTGATTGCCTGTGGATTCAAAGTACTAAGATTTGGTGTCTTGCTCCGTGCAGAAAACAGAAGATCAATGGCTTCGAACTGCATCGCCTGCAGCAACAACTCTCGCTCCGTCATTGCTGGAGGAGTGACTTATGGGCCCCAAGCGGCCTCCCTTTTCAAAATGCCGGTGGAGCAGGTGGCTCAAGCCACGACTGGACTATTTTTTGGGACTATGCTCCCACCAATGAGCTTCAACGCCCCAATGACATTGCAAGAAGCTCCAAAGAAGTCGGTCTTCGATCGACTCACCACTGCCGCGACCCCTCTCAACGGGTCATCCAACTCCACTGCTTCAGGTTTTAATGGATTAGGCCAGAGCTCCATCGGGCCCATGAAGAAGCCTGCCATACCAGAAGGCGTTATCCCGAAACGGATAGCTATCCCAGCTCCCGTTCTTGGCGAAGTCACCAGGGTCGCTTCCCATGTTCGGAAGCCCGCTTCTGACAGGTTGGCCGTCCCCGTTCAACGGACGTCGGTCTTTAAAAGGCTGGTACCAGCATATTCTGACCAACACAGGGGGCATGAGGAGGTCACCCCTATAGCTGAAACAACTCCATCAGCACGACACGCTCGACGTCGCCACTGGCGTCGAGTAAGGAAGGCTGGGGGCAACTCCCCCTCTGGGATAACTCCGTCAGCTCCGATGGTGAGGATCGATGCTGCTGTTCCAACCAAGAACAGCTTTGAACTGCTCAACAAGGTGCGCGGAAACTCTCCTACTGCGATGTTGAAACGAACTCCTTCACCTGTGGAGAATACTCCAGAGAAGAAGTTAGAGCAGCCCCCTCAACGGCTGTCCTCTAAAATTTACAAAGTCTGGCGACAGGTCCAAGAGTCGGTGATCGATCAAGACTGCCTCCGACGACAGAAAAAGATGAAGGTTCGGCAGGGGAAGGATTACTCTGTCAAACCACAAAAAGCAAAAGCTACTTGGGTGCCCACTACAACGGCTCCCTTAACTCCAGTCACTCAAAAAAGGAGGCCGCAAAAAGCCCCTGTGTCTTCGGTAAATCGCAAAGACACCGAACACAAACGCCCCAAGTCTGGGGGCATGGTGGTGCATACTGTTTATATGGCTTCTGGAAAGGAGGAAAGCCGCACTTCTACGGGCCACCGACCGCTCACCCGATCCGTGACGAAAGCCCAGGAGCAACAACAAAAGCTTCAGGAAATGATGACTACAATGGCTGCACTCACTGAGCCAAAAGAAAGCTCTGAAATGTCTTCGGATGAGCGTCAAGAACAAGAAACCGACGCTGACTTTTTACGCAGAGTCCTCGAAAAGAGGGACAAAGAAGCTGCAGAGCAAGCGGCTAACATAAAACAGATGGCGCTCCTCTTCCAAGATATGGTAGGGATGATGTTACAGCAGGACCCTCCTGCTGAAGATCCTCCGATCGTCCTTGAAGACGACAGGGAAGAAACGTCAAATCATCCGCCGGCTCTGTCAACAGCCAAGGAGGAGGCAATCTCCAAAGTTGACCTAGACGAATATATAGCTCAGCAGATCCGGGTTCATCAGGCGAATGAAGCGACTGGGCAAATTGTTAGAACTGGACGACCGTATCCGAGCTGGTATGACCAAATCAGTTACCCGCCAGGATATACGATCCCTAAATTCCACGTATATAAAGGGACAGGGAATCCGCATCAGCATGTCGCTCAATTCAGGGCCTTATGCGGCAATACTGGAGGCGATGACAAATTGTTGCTACGTCAATTCGTCGGCAGCTTAGCAGAAACAGCCTTTGAATGGTATTCGGAGCTACCTAACGACTCTGTCAAAACATTTGCAGAGATGGAACTGCTGTTTACACAAAGATTCGCAAGTGCTAGTGAACGCACCCCGATTACAGCACTGATAAATGCCAGGATAAGGCCCGGCGAAACGTGGGTCCAATACGCAACACGATGGCGAAACCTATGGTCGAAATGCGAACAACGCATAGAAGAGGCACCTGCGGTAGGCATGTTTGTGGGCACTCTCGATCCGCAGGCGACCATCTCACAATTCATGATGTTCTTTAGGCCGACCACCTTCCAGGCCTTGATCGACAAATTAGCCCAAATGGACCAGATGGGCCATAAGCCGTCTCCTCCAAGACCCGAACCCCGAAATGAGAAAGGAAAAGCGATCATCGTCGCCAATGCTCAACAACAGTCGAGCAACTCAAAGCCGGTCGTTCGCCAAAACAACGTGCGTCCACGCCCATCTCTCGAAGAGAGGCTAGGACGTCCTTACTCGTTTCCTCAGAATAAAACGAGAAGACTGTTTGAGCTGGCAGTGCGCAACAGACTCATTAATCTGCCGAATCCAAAACGTCCGTTGCAGCCAGGCGATCTTAATAATCCCAATTATTGCCCTTACCACCAAACGGTAAGTCACCCGATTGAGGATTGTTTCGTCTTTAAGGGATGGATCGAGGATCAATACCTGCAAGGCAAGTTCGCGCTGTCTGAAAGCTGGAAGGTAAACCCACCACAGCCGCACTCTCCAAAGAAAACGGACACGCCGGGGGCAGCTTGTTCTTTAGTCAAGGATGAAAACAATGGAGAAAACTCATCGGATGAATCCGAAGACTACGCAGCGACTTGTCATATGATTTCTCATTCACTGACGGATGATAAAGAGGCTCCTTGCGCTGAGAAACCAATGGCGAATCCTGAGCCGGAGATTCTACAGCCATCAGACGAGTTGATCGATGTTTTCCTAAGTGAAATTCGTCTGAAAGCAAAAGCCAATCAAGAGGATGAAATGGCCATACTGGAAAGAACCAAGGTATTCCCGTCAAATCAAAAGCCACACACTGCGGGTAAAAACAAATTCAAGACGAGGAAACGGTTCGCCAAAGCTCTATCAATAGGAATGAAGCCACCGCCCTCTGGAGAAAATTCTTTCTCTGAGGTAGAGATGCACCCTAACTTCTGTTTATATCATTAGAAGATCATACATCCTACCGAAGACTGCGAATCCTTTAACTGTTGGTGGCAAGGGTATGTCGCTCAAAAGCGACACTTCGACAGGACAAAGTGTGAAGCTTGTGGACATCGGAAAAATGCGATAGATGAGCGCAAAAGAGCCACCGCCGACTGTCATATAGCCGACTTCAAGGGATCACAAATTATCACCTTTGGAAGCGACTCTGACGAAGAAGCTACCCCCAACTCTTCCCTCGGGGAATCTATTTCAAAAATAAAGGAATTGAGAAGCTGCGAGAACGTTCAGCCATGCAATCGCATGCTACTCGGAAAAAATCCCGACCCCGTAAGCAAGGGACCGAACAAGAAGAACAAAGGAAAAGGAAAAACGGCCCTCGTCGCCAGCGCTCAACAACAATCAGGTGACCCTAGACCGGTTGCTCGCCAAAGCAACAAGCGGCAATCCCTCCAAGAAAAGTTGAAACGTCCTTACTCGTTTCCGCAAGATAAAACAAGGGGACTGTTCGAGCTGGCAGTGTGCAACAGACTCATCAATCTGCCGGCTCCAAAACGTCCGTTGCGGCCAGGCGATCTTAATAATCCTAACTATTGCCCTTACCACCAAACAGTAGGTCACCTGATCGAGGACTGCTACGTCTTCAAAAACTGGGTTGAAGACCAATACCAACAGGGCAAGTTTGCGCTGTCTGAGAACTGGAAGGTGAGTCCGCCACAACCGCACGCTCCGAAGAAGATGGATACGCCGGAGGCATCATGTTCATTCATGGAGAAAGACTCATAGACCGAAAAGTCAATAAACTAGATATTCGCCTCAAATACGGCGACAACGGACCGAAACGTCCTTAAACTAACAACGGACCGAGATGTCCCTAAACTAATGATGGACCGCAATGTCCTAAAACTTGCAAATGACCGAAATGTTTTTAAACTACTACCGCAGCATCCTTAGGCTGACGAGATAAAAAAAATATAAAAATAAAAAAAAAACAAAAAAAAACGGCATGTCCATAAGCAAAGAAGGCACGGATGAAAACCCGAAAGGGCTCCGTGAATAAAAACAGCAGGGCTACCGGCGAGTGTTCGTGAAAAACCCGAAAGGGCGCGACCTCGTAAAAAAAAAGAGAGAAAAAAAAATAAAAGGAATAAAAAGAATAAAAAAAAAAGTAAGTCCATAAGCAAAATGGGCACGGATGAAAACCTGAAAGGGCTCCGTGAGTAAAAACAGCTGGGCTACCGGCGAGTGTTTGTGAAAACCTGAAAGGGCGCAACCTCGTTAAGAAACACTTATAGGGTCCTCTCTACCCTGTAAGGAGAAACCACCTGCGTGAGATCCTTACGACTCACAAGGGAGCAACACACTTAGGGATCCTCACGAATCCTAAGGAGAAATTACACTTGCGAGATCCTCACGACTCGTAAGGAAAACGCTCTTATGGGACCCTCACGGCTCGTAAGATTTGAAAGTATTAAGTTACAGAGGCCTAAACCTGTGCTTAAGCAACCCCCACAACTTTCGACATTGCCCTACAAGCGGCTCATAATGACCCTTGTATACAATCCACGGGCACGAATAAATATTTCCCTAACAAAGTCCCATCCGTGACTAGGGATATGCTTGTACAGCAAACAACACTTGTAAGTCCTCTCGACTTATAAGGAGAAAACCCTTTTGTAAGATCCTTACGACTTACAAGAGAACATGCACTTACGAATCCTCACGATTCCCAAGGAGAAAACACACTTACAAGATCCTCACGACTTGTAGGGAGAAATACCTTTGTGAGACCCTTACGGCTCATGAAGTCAAAAGCCTTAGCCGACAGGACCCTTAATCCTGTTTACTAAGCCACCTTTGTTCGGGATCGACAGAGGCAAATGATGATTCGCTCCTAGCAATATTCCAGTTGTAGCGATGCTGATGCCTAAATCGGTATCAAATTCCAAGTCCTTTCACGGCAGATGATGATTCGCTCCTGGCAATATCCCAGTCGCAGCGATGCTGATGCCTAGACCGGTATCAGATCCTAAATCCCCTACTCGCAAAAAAAAAAAAAAAAAAAATCAGCGAGTCAAAAAAAATAAAAAATATATATATATATATATATATATATATATGCATACGAAATAGCCGAAATGATGGGGCAGCTTGCAAACAAAATCAGCAAGTAAAAATGTATGCATGCAAAATAGCCGAAATGGTTGGGCAACTCGCAATAAAAAGCAGCGAGTAAAAAGAAAAATAGCCGAAATGATTGGGCACCGCGAAAAATAGCCGAAATGATTGGGCAATCGCGATTTTCGCGATATAAAAAGCTGAAATGATAGAGCATCGCGGAAAGAATAAAAAAAAATGAAAAAATGAAACTTTTTGCCCTACAGGTGAAATCACATCGATCCCTGTATACAATCCAGAGGCACAAACAAAGAGGGAACCATACATTCCTAACAAGCTCCGCCAGAAAGCGAAGCCAAATCTCGACGGTTCATAGACAACCCAAAGACAACCTCGACATCTGTCGCAATATCCCAGACATAATGTCAACAGACAAAGCAAAAGGAAGATCCCGAGCTTCAGGGTCTCAATGGCTACATCTACAGCCTGGAGACCAACAACGGCGTGCCTCCTCATTCCAGCAGGACACAGATGTTACACCATCAAGCGGAGCGATGGCAAAATCCCAGCTCCATCTCAGCGCTCGTCTCGTTACAGCAGACGCAATGTCAACAACGGCGTTCCTTCGCAGTCCAGCAGGATGTAGATGCAACGTCAACCAAAGACCCCATGATCAGTAAAGCGGAGTGGCGGCAAAATCCCCGCTCCACCTCAACATCCGTTTCGATACAGTAGACGAGATGACAACAATGGCGTTCTTTCGCAGTCCAACGGGATGCAGAAGCAACATCAACAAAAGACCTCATGGTCAAAACAAAGCGGAGTGACGGCAAAATCCCAGCTCCACCTCAGCATTCGTCTCGATACAGCAGACACAGTCAAAGCAAACGAAGCGAAGGCCAAATTCCTAGCTTCAACATCTTGACGGTAAGTCATATAAAACCTGAAAGACAGACAAAGATCATCACACATGGAGTGGTCACCACCACGACATTCGTCTCGATACAGCAGACGAAATGTCACTACAGCATCCTTCCTCCAACAGGATCCGGACACACCAAAGAAAACGAAGCGAAGGCCAAATTCCTAGCTTCAGGGTCTTGACGGCAAAGTTATATAAAACCGGAAAGACAATCGGAGATCATCTCGCAACAGCACAGAATGGTCACCACCTCGACGTCCGTCTCGATACAGCAGACGGGATGTCACCCCAACGTTCGTCTCGACACAGCAGACGCAACGTCATCAAACAAACGGAGCCACGGCAAAATCCCTAGTTCCCACCATGACATCCGTCTCGATACAGAGGACGCAATGCCAGCAAACGAAGCAAAGGCCAAATTCCTAGCTTCAGGGTCTTAACGGTAAGTCATATAAAGCCTGAAAGACTATCGGAGATCATCCCACACCAGCGCGGAGTGGTTATGACTCATCGGGGCTCTCCAAAATGAGCCTAACCTCAAGTAAAAAGCGGCATGGCAAATTCCTAGCGCTTGCTCTTCCGACGGTCAAACTGCCAAGGAGGATTGCTTGAAGACGTCTTGTCCAGCCCCCGAAGGGATCAGAGACACGGCAGTCGCAGGGCTACTCGAACAGCACGATTGCCTATCGAGGACTATATCAGCTTATGCGACGGTACGATGGCCAAAACCCTAAGTACCACCAACCTTAACGGGCTTCTGTCGTAAAGAGCAGAGGTTAAATGCGGCGTTAAGATGTTCTTGCGAGAAACGTTCGATTCGTCTCGACTTGTGAAAAATTGTCGAGGCGGCTCGACTCGTGAGATAAAGCCTTAGGCAGTGGGCATAAAAGAAGCCTGTTTCCTAAGCATTGGGACCCTGCGAGTTGGCCCAAAACGGTCTCTTGCATACCATCCACGGGTCTCACTCTTCAACGTCGAACTTCGACAAGGAGGGAAGCAACCGCTTACAAGTCCTCTCTACTCGTAAGAGGGGAAAATTCTCTTGTAGGATCCTTACGACTTACAAGAGAAAACCACACTTAGGAATCCTCACGATTCCTAAGGAGAAAAACCCGCCTACGAGATCCTCTCGATCCGTAGGGAGAAAAGTCTCTATGAGACCCTCACGGCTCATAGAGTTGAAAAGTCTTAGGCGGCAGATCCGAACCTGCGGCCTAAGCCATCGTTATCTTTTGGAAAAACTAAGTTATCTTCCAACTATGTTTATCAAGACAGTATGCCGATAATAAAAGAAAGAGAGAGGCAAAAAAAAAAAAAAAAAAAATCCGATTTGCATTTGATCAAGCGTTCGAGACACTCATCCATACATGTACAGAAGATTCAGAACAAGGGATAAGACAAGCTGAAATGGAAATTTTCTATTCATATCATAAAAATGGGTTCTTACAATCACGGAGAAATGGATAATAACATTATTAAAATGTTTACAATGGCATAACCTCGAACTCAGGACATGGATTGAGGAACTCGAAAGCGACCCTATCTATAACTTTCCAGGCCTCGCGGACCATCCTGGTGTGCTTTCTTTCGCGAGCACAAGCGTCAGGATTCCCCCTGATGTCTTCCACCCTCCGGTAAGCAGCGAGTATGGCAGACTGTTGGAAGACCTCGTGCAAGAGATCGATAAGACTGTCTCGCCGTCTCTTTGAGATAAAATTCAACAGGTACACCGAGTGCACCTTATCCTCAGCGGCATCCAGCGCCTTAAGCGGCACACCGGAACAGAATAGGGGAAGCGCTTCCCAGATGGCTCCCACAATAAGTTTCAGGAGGGAGGAACGTCGGGGAAGCAGTGGACTGTTATATGCGTCGAAACGGCTCATGATTTCAGCACATTCTGAGTTTGTGAACTCCTGATTTTGAGTGCGGCCAAGTCGGCGGATGTCTCCATAAGAGATGATCTCGTTGAGAGCATACATGCGGGCGTTCATTGTTCCTGTGAAAGAAGATCAACCGAATTATCAGAAAGACCGATTAAGTAAAACGATATAACGCGCTGAGGAATAAAATGTCATCTTCAAGCTCTAAGATTAATGAAACACTCTTAAGAGAGTTCTTTTAGATCAAAGGGATCTATGTTTTGCCGAAGATGCAAGTTTCTGTTCATGGGTTGAGAAACCCTGAAACAGATTCCTGAGAGCAAAGCTCTATTTGGTGGAACCCCAAAAGGATTTTCCTTTAGATCAAAGATCTATAAGAGCAAGGCTCTGTTAATTAAATTTAATTTAAATCAATTTAATTTAATTAATTTTACCTAGAGTGATTCTAAAACTAGAACTTTGAAGCTCTCACAAGAGCAAGGCTCTGGAAGTTCTTAAACAAGAGCAAGGCTCTAAAATTCAAATTCTTGAAAATGGTAAAAGAATTACTAAGGACCAAGGGTCCTATTTATAGGCATCAATCGCCTCTTCAACTGCCAAAAGGTGCCGCGACGGTTCGGATTCTGCCACCGTTGCGCTTGCGTTTGGAGGCCACGTAAGCGCAGCGGTGGGGGGCATTTGTTTACCCCAATCAGAGCAAAGCTCTGTTCAAATTCCAAAGCGGGAGAAGAAGCAACGCTTCATTTTCCCCCAATCAGAAATAAAGCTTTGCTTTGAAAATTTAAAACTTTAATTTTGAAGCAACGCTTCAGATCCCGTGCGCTGCGCGCAACGCGCCACGTGTCAGAAGTTGACACGGCAGCACAACGCCCAAGGCGATACGTCCGATCAGAGCAAGGCTCTTTAAAACATAAGTAACACTTAACTGCGCAAGCGCACGACAGCGCGACACGTGTCTGCGCAGTTGCGCAAGCGCACGGCAGCGCGACACGTGTCTGCGCAGTTGCGCAAGCGCAACTGCGCAAGCGCACGGCTGCGCGACACGTGTCTGCGCAGGTGCGCAAGCGCTGTTGCGCAAGCGCTTCACTGAGTGACACGTGTCTGCGCAGTTGCGCAATCGCTGTTGCGCAAGCGCTTCACTGCGCGACACGTGTCACACGCTGGTGAGTTGCGCAACAACAGAGTGAAGATTTAAGGATATTTTTCTGTTCTTGTTTAAACAAGAAGATTTTCCTGTATAAGGCAGGAGCCTTTGGATCAAAGATCCAACGGTGGGAAAAATTCCCCAAATCACTCAGGAGAAGATTTATTGAACAAATTTAACTAATTTCTGAGCACTATAAAAAGAACCCCGGACCTCATTTTAAAGAAAAGGAAGATCTAAAAAAAAAAGAGAGAAAAGAACTCTGCAGACCCTCTAAAAGAAGGTAAAAACCTTTGAGATAAGAGAAAATGATCTTAAAGAATAGATCATTGATCTAGAAGACAAGATCAGTGATCTTCAATAAATAAATAAATAAATAAATAAAAATAAAAATAAAAATAGTGCCTTGCACTTGCTAGGGAACCTCTGGTTCTCTGAGATAGAAAGAAAGAAAAGATTTTCTTTTCTTTCTTTTCTTTGATCTAAATTTAGATCATTAAAAAGTGCTCTGCACTCATTTTCTTGATGCTTTGCACTATTTGAAGGGCCAGGCCCAAATCAAAAGACCTAGCAGGCCAAAATAAATTGCAAAGCAATAAAAGGGCTGAGCCCAAATAAAATTGATGCTCTGCATCATTCATAAAGAACAGAGCCCAAAACAAATTGATGCCCTGCATCTTTTCTGGGCAAAGCCCAAATAAAAATAAAAGGAAATGCAAAAGCAATGTTGGACATTTTCTTTACTGGACTTAGCCCAATCGTGGCCATAAGTCCTTAAATTAAATCGGCTGAGCAAATGGCTCTTCTAAACCAATCTACATCCGGTTCGAGGGTACATCTCCGAACTCCTTTGACATCCATCGTTGTAATTCCTCAACGACGTCAAAGAGGTGACGGGTCCCAATGGCCACACACCTAATACCGGACCGAAACGTCCCTAAACTAATACCGGACCGAAACGTCCCTAAACTAACATCGGACCGAAACGTCCCTAAACTAATATCGGACCACCACGTCCCTAAACTGGCACAATAGAGCCCAAATGCTCTTTTATCGGATCTAAACGGTCCCGTTAAGTTGATCTTGGTCTCAAACTGGACTAACGTATCCTTAACAAACGTTTAAGTTGATCTTAGCCTCAAACACGGCTAACGTATCCTTAAATATTCAAATGGATTATAAAACTCCCAATTAACTCTGGTTCGAGGGTACATCTCCGAGCTCCTTTGATACATGTCGTTGTAATCCTTCAACGACGTCAGAGAGGTGACGAGTCCCGATGGCCATACATTAAATTAATCACTACGTTAAATTAATCACTACATTAAATTAATACACTAAGTTCATGAGCAGAACCATCCGCTTGATTGGACGGCTGAGAGGCAACTTGGGCCTTGAGCTGCATCACGACATTCGTCAAGTCGTCAATTTTGGAGTAAAGTTTGGCCATCTCCTTGTCTTTACTTCTGAGCTATTTTCGGAGCTCTTGGAGAAGTTGACGCTTTGCGTTCTTGGGATGGAAGATTGGCTCATCTTCGCTTTCCGAGCCCGACTCCTCATGAACCGAGAGATCTCTCTGCTTATCAGCCTCACTGGAAAGGTTTTCATTACCTCCCAGAGGATGCTGGTCTTGGGAAGTGGCAGCCACATTCATACCAGATTGGATCTGAGATGTGGTAGCCCCGTCCTTGCTTTTGCTGCGCATGCCCACCATGGAGACAGTGTAGACCACATATCCAGCCATATCTTTATCTTTGGCGGGGTAACTCTGTTCTTGGAACCTCATGAAGTTCATCCTAGCATGAACCCTAGTCCTTTTGTTGGCTATAGTTCCGAGCCTTTTCTGTCTTAGCTTCTCAATCTTGAGGCTTGACGGGCATCCGTCATCCAGGAAGCCATCGTGAGTCAATTAATGGGGAGCTTAGAGAAGATACCCGATTGAGCAGTTGTCAGGGGCATCGCTGGCGCTTACCCGAGATACCTTGTTGCTTTGTTGGTGTTCATGGCCTTACGCCCAGCTGAGGCCAAAAAAGTCGTTCAAACACCGATTTGCGTTTGGGTAGTGGTGCCCTCGAGATCACCACATTTGGTCTTCTGCCTTTCGAGGCTGGTCTGTCTGTTACTGGAGAAGCTGGGATGGTGCTAGCTGGCATAAACAGAATAGAGCTAAATGATAGCGGCGACTCCTCCCACTGTCGTCCGAGACTTGCCGAGAGGACTGTCCTGGCGTCCATCTTCATCGTGTAGGAGATGGGAGTTGTGCTGAGAGCTGAGATTGTCCTTGGAGATATTTTGTTGCGTCCGAAGATTGTAGTCGAAAGTCGTTAACCTTCAAATAGAAGCATAATTCCAGTACAGGAAATTGATATGTATATTGATTGAGTTCGCATGAACGTTTAACCCGAAATATAAGAGGAGAGATTGAGTCCCACCGGGTGTTCCAGAATCTGTAGGTTGTTTTTTTGTCACCCCATTGAGATGGGAATGCACGCGCTTGTCAGGCATGTACACATTCCCCCTGCTTAAGGCAGATGAGGGTTTATTGATTGTGGGGATCCGAATCTCCGGCAGCCGCGGACTAAGCTGCCGTTAATTACCCCTCGCTTTTGGAGCGAGAGAACCTCCGATTGACGGGTAAAACCGATCATGCGAACTCAATGTGTTGTGTGCGTCTGTTGTGTTTTGAAAGGGTTTTGGATATATTGGGGGCCTCGCAGAGTTTACGAGGGTCCCGCTACCCGGATAGCGGGCTGGGGGTCAAGGGGACTAGCAGCCCCCTTGCAGGGTGCAGGGCAGTGCCTCGTTAGAAAAATTTTCCTAACGGGGGACGTATTTCTGATGTGGAGTGCACGGAAAATGAGGGGTGAGGAGCGTCATAAAGACGCATGCATTGCACGTAGGCACTGGGCATCTACAGGTCACGGGCCTGGCGCATAGGAGCTTAGCGCCCGCGGATCACCTGCCTGGCGCGTGGGCGCCGGGCGCCCGCGGGTCACGTGCGCAGTACGTGACCGCTGGGCGCTGGGCGCCTGCGGGTCACGTGAGCTATACGCGACTACTGGGCGCTGAGCGCCCACGGGTCGCGTGAGGTGCATGTGAGCACTTAGCGCCCATGGGTCACGTGCCCTGCACGCGACCGCTGGGCGTCTGCAGGTCACATGCGCGACACGCGACCGCTGGAAACACCAGCGGGAAAAGAGGCTTAGCCCATGGGTTATAAGTTGAACTCCTAAGGAGGCTTTGGAGTTGAACTCCTAACAGTGATTATAAATAGATTTAGAGTTAAACTCCTAAAAAAAGTGGTTGATTTATGGAGTTAAACTCCAACAGATCTTGAATGAAGTTAAACTCCCAGAAATCCTTGGATCTTCCTTTGAGCTTCAGATCCTCCTGGAACGGGATTTTTGGAGATGGGTATCCTTCTTCTTCCTCCCTGTTGGTCGGATCTTGGGGGAAAAAGGGAAGGTGAGACTTAAAATCTCCCCTTTTAGGGATTTGATGGCAGATCCGAGCTCCCCTTCAAGGGTTTTATGGTGAAAAACTATTTATTTTTGGAAAAGGATGAGTTAAACTCTTGGTTTAATTCAAAAAAGAGGAAGAAGGTTTAGAACCTTGAGAAGGGAGAAGGAGGCATAGAAACCCTAGATTTTTAGGGAATGAAAAATTATATTTATTTCATTATCATGTTGCCTTATATAGACTTACAAATTTACATATAGCCTCTTGGGTATACAAAATGGTATTTTGCCCATCTCATTCCTCATGTGCTCATTTCTTTTGTACATGAGCCATGGGCTTTACAAAAATCTGGTTTTATGCCCATTTTTCTTACATTCATGCATAAAAAATTACATCAAAATTATTTATTACATGATTTCATTTTGGCATGGGAAGGCCGGTCGTGGGGCTTGACTTGGGCATGATCTGGGCTTAGGCCCATCTACTTGGGGGTTGACTTTGACTTTGACTTGGTCAACCACAGTGTACCCCAACAATATCGAAGTGGGCGGAGACGCAGATGGGTGCACGACGGACACGGGGGGCACAGGCTCCTGAATGAATATCGCCGGGCATATCTGAGGAGGATGCAACTCCGGACCCTGATAGGCATGATATACCGTAGGCGAAATGCCCTGACCGTCCAGATGATTTCTCTCGTACCGATTCGAGTTGTGTCACCGAATGACATCCTCGTTAATTTCATGAAGCTCAACTGGAGTAGGTTCTCAGCTATGCTCCTCGACAAACGCCTCCTCCAGCTAATCAATCTCTCTGCTCATCTCTTACTGCACGAAATTGCAGTATAAACCAAGTCAAGTCAATTATTGAAAACGAAATTAAGTAATTTAAATAACTAAAAGAAACCCATACAGGATCATACTTATATAATGCTCAGCCACCTCCCGTGAGCTAGCAAAATTGGATTGACGCACAAACCCCATACCATAAATATCCACACGGCTGTGCATTTCTCTCGTTTGTTTCGCCTGCCATTTAGAAGACGATTCGATTTAGATCTTCACAAAATAGACAAATTCAGAATATTTGATTTGATCTTACATGAATAACTCCTTACTAGGAGAAGTTCATCTCTCCACCCAACTAATGATCAGTGTTATGACTCTGCGTCACCGCTTCCCGCTCACTCCTCTCCTGCCATTTAGATATGATATAACATCTTAAACTAATTGACAGATTAATGTCTAATGCTTTTACAATTTAAGTAATATACACACCCTAAATTCATCCGAACAGATGTGTTCTATCGTGGCGTCCCAGTACTCGTCTGTCGAAGTCACGGGCTTCGCCGTCCATTTTGTCGCATCGGTAAGATCACTCTTCCATTTTCTTATGAACCGAATGTTTATGATCACACCAACTCCCCGACATATATATAAACAATCTCATTCGGACGACGTGCAGAGGTACATGTGCACTTTTAATCCACTAAACTACGGTAAAACTTGCCTACAATTGATAACCAAAAAGGTATTAGCATCACACACACATGCAAAAGTAATAGCCGAATGCTTAATTAAATAACCTTACCAAAATCTCCTCTTAAGTCTGTTTGCTTCTTGGCCTCCAAAGCTTTCGCTGTCCAATTCATCGGGACATAACTGGAACCAATTTTCACGTAATGCGGCATTCGTTTTTCATTGTTACTGATTGAGGCATAGAACTTTTTAGCTGTTTCGCCCCTGGCTCGACGAAATCCCTACTCGCCAACAAATGCACCTCGATTTTTGAGTCGTCTGGACCGTGACCCCATATATCTTTTGCCTGTGTAGAGCCCCTTTTCCCAGGACCCCGACTTGACGAACTGAATGCCACGTTCTCCTCAGGTTGTTTACGTCCATGACCACTTCGCGAACTCATATCCTGAAAAATATCAAATGCAACATACATATACAATAATAATTTCAAGAAACAGTTAAGCAATTTTACATAGTTGTTGATGAAATTAAATTTATCACAGTCAAAATATTTAATACATAAAAATATGAGTACACTAATGAAATTCACGAAATTAATACAATTCCGCATATCTAAAAGCTGCATGTATATAAAGGAGACGAAAAAAATTGCGATAAACTCAAGTGTTTAATTGTCTACAAGATTATGAATAGTACAGACAGGTAAAATTTAGTAATCATCATCCTCTGTAGCACTACTCTCACTCGCTGAATTTTACTCAAAGTCATCGATGAATTGGTTCGGTTCACGTGTTGTTTGTTTTCGTCTATGGGTAGTGGATCTTGATGATCTGTCCTCTACAACAATCTCCGGAGCGATATCAGTCATTGAAAGGCTAATGTCGTCAATATCCAAAGTCAGGTCTTATAATGATGTGACCGACGTGCTTGAGCATCCGATTTCAATATTTTCAACAGGATTTCCCATGTTATAATAGTCTCACAGATTTGTGCTAATAGCGACATGCCACTCAGCATCAGTAGAGTCTGAAACATAAAAATATTGACATACTTGACTCGCTAATATGTAAGGCTCATTTGTGAACGCGAGTTTTGATGAATTTAGTAGGATTAGCTCGTTTTATACTTTGTATTCTCGGCGTTCTGTCTTGAAATCATACCACAGGCACTTGAGTAGGACAATCATGTGTGCACGATAACATACCCGCACTATATTGTGCTGCACACTATATTAGTCAAGCTGTCTTATGGTTGGATTGAGATCTCTAGACAATCGTAATCTCTTGTAGTTGATGTCAAAAAAACGTCGCAGTTTTGAAACTTTCTACATGCATTTCTAACTTGCATGTGAAATCTAAATCCATTAACGAAATAACCAGTAAGACGCTCAACTACTGGATCTGGTCCAGAGGCAAGTATTTTTATATTTTTTGTTATGTTAGCATGTACGACTATATGGACTTAATAAAGCAAGATAATATTTGACGAAGAGACTGGGCTGTACGGTATGCGATACTATTTGACGAAGAGACTGGACTATACGGTATTTGTTACTGATAGGCTTTGTTGGGTTCGGAAGAGCTTGCTCGTCGACCTACCTCTTGATCAATACCTGGGTAGCCGTTATGTGCAGCTAGTACCGCTGACGGGCTTGTGGGTTAACCCATGAGGAGATTGGTCTGAAAGTGTTTTAGATTCAATCAGATATAATCCTGTTTAACTCACTGCCAGCGTATTGTAAGGTCTTTAGAGTCTTACAATGAAAGTGCCTGCCCAGGAGAAATGATGATGTGGCATGCGTATGGTGATGCATGCAGAAGTTCAATTAAATACGTATATATGATACGCATGATTTAATCGGACATTCGATAATACTGACCGGTTTATTTATAAGCCGGGTTATTAAGTCAAGTATTGACTTAATATCCATATATGTGATATAGTTGCTAGTATTGTGTATATGACACACACACACACACACTCTCTCTAGTATATGATACTAATGTATTATTATGTATATGATACATAATATGTATATGTATATGATACATATACACTCTCTTTTTATATGTTTGTATGTGTGTGTGTGTGTGTATGTATGTATGTATGTGTATGTATGTATGTGTGTGTGTGTATGTGTGTATATATATATATCTGTGTGTGTGTGTGTGTGAGAGAGAATAATGGAGGAAAGAGGCCCTAGGAGGCTTCTTCTTCAGGTGGAGTCAAAAAACTACACCTGCCACCGTTTTATTCGACGATCGGCACCCATCATCTTTGTAACGTTTTAAAAATCGTTTAGGTGAATTTTCCGATAATCGGTTAAATAACTGGTGTTTTTCGTAAAAACCAAGATATAATTATTTTTTTTCAACATAGACTAAATTATACCTATTTTAGATAGGTAATGGCTAGTATTAGTATTTATTTAGTCACTTATAAATTTGCTAGTTTACTAAAATATTTTCCATAATTAATTATTTCAACAATTTTATAAGCTTTCACTAATACATTTAATTAGTGATAATTACAAACTGGAATGGGTTAATTATGATTTAGTAAACCATGACACATTAAACCAAAATGTAACGTGTTGAGTTTGAAATGAAATGGAATTGTGTCAAGATGGTTCTAGAATTTAAAGAAAAGCTAAATAGAAAAGGAAAATTAAAAGGGTTTAGTAAAGAAATGAGGTATGGTGTTTAATAATTGAGGTATGGGGGTTTTTCTTGACTTGACTTCACACACCCACACACTCACCTCCCATTCCTCTCTTGGACGAAATTTGCAGCAGCAGCAGCCCCCTTTGTTCCTCTTCATTTCATTGCTAAAATCCTCAAAATTCCATCCAAAAATCCAAACAAAATCCTCCCTAATTCCTAATTAAATCTTTATCCATTATTCCTTGGCCAATCTAGTATGGATCTTGGGAGCAAGGAAGCAAATTTGGGAGGCAAGTTTACATGTGAGATCTACAAATTTTGAGGTATACAATCTTAACCCTATGGTTGATTTGTTGGATAATTACTTTAATCTAATTTTATTAAATTTAAATGTGGTTCTAATTGTAAGAATTAGTTTGTAAAGAAAAGGGTTTGGATCAGGGTTTTGATCATTTGATTATGGTTATGATGAGTAGTTTAACATGTTATGACATGCAAAATCTAGTCTAGTTATTAATTTGTAAATTGTTACTTTTAAATTGTCCTAATTAAGCTTTTTGCAAACTAACTTTTTGATTAATCTAAAATGGGTGAGATTAAAGTTATAGTAAAGGTTTGTGAGGCTTATTAAGATGGTTAATTGTGATTGTGGCCACTAGATCGCTAATCCGTGAAGTTTTTACGCCACAACCCTATCGATGTGCTTACTAGGTTTTTGGAATAATTAGATTTTAGTTCAATTTGACGTTGCGATGATTTACATGCTATCCTATAATATTTGATGTGTCTTGGATGCGCAATTGGGTTCTAGGCTTGGTGGTTGTTTCGTATAGCGATCCTAGTTGAGGTTGGGGCAATGTCGTACACGTTTTGTGCACACAAGTCTAGCTTAAGAACGTTTATTCTTCGTATCGTTTGTCCTCGTACCTTCTCAGAATTTTAGCCTCATGTATCGTGTTTGTGTAATTCTAGGATCGGTTGCGGAGGCATCGGACACGGAGCGGAAAGGCTAGACTGAGATCAGATCATATTAACCGAGGTGTCCCGGTGAGTAGATATACACATCTACGCGGAAATCGTCTGGATGGCGCGAGGCGCCCGATGGTTCAGGCTTACTTGTAGTACTTGCATTTTATATGCGTAGTTTCCCAGTTATTCACCTCATTGCATCACACCATCTTATATATATACATATGTGATATCATCTTATAGGGCACTTGCACCATTACCATTGGTTCATGCCGCACGTGCACTATTCATGCGAACACACACGCCTTTGGTAATTGCTATGTCACGAACACTATAGAACTTGCTTAAAATCGGTAACTGTGCATTTGCATCATATATGATCCGTAGACTTATAATTTTATATTCATTTCATTAAATGGATACGTAGGATTGCTAGTTATATATATATATATACCTCTTTGCATCATGATTTATGCATAGCTTCTGGCCGTACTTCGCATGGTATATACTACCGTATCATAGATTTCTATCATCACCGGCATGTTTATATATTGTGATTCTTCTCGAGAATTTCAGTATTGATGGGATTTTTGGATTTTTGGGAAAACCTCAAGAATTTTATAAACCTGTTATCGCTTTAAAAATGCAAGTTGCGGTTTTCTCGTGATATGATGTATGTGTCGTCCACCATGAGTTTTCCTGATTATGATTGGCTTTCGAGACCCGATTCGAGGAGTTGGATGAACCGTTTAGGGTACATGGTGGGCCCAGTATGATACCCTGGGGCAAGAAGCTCGAGTTGTAGACGATGATCCTGGCAGGGGCAGACTACCTACCGGTGATTGTTGGTGTTCTCCGCCGAAAGCCGGGAAAGACTGACGTCTTGCCTGAATTTGGGGGCAGATGCTATTTGAGTTTTATCCGTCCACCTCTCCGAAGATACCAAGTTGATTTATGACACCATGTATCGGAGGTTTGGATAGATGTGGCCGTTGTAGCAGACTTCGTCAGATTCCCCCTCGTTTGAGGGGTTTTGATTGTAGGGACGCTCTTCCCTGCAGGCGCAAGCCCCTACAGTTAATTACGCTACCGCATCGCGGTAACCACTTTCTCCTTCTCCAGATGGTCACTTCGTGTCGTGTGTGTTTGTTTTGTTTTTGGTTGCCCGTGGATTGTATACGGAGACTAATTTATGTTGTCGCCCGTAGGGCGTGGATTAGTCCAAATCCGTATTTTTTTAGATTTGGGTTTTGGGTTGGGTTTAAGGATCGTTAATCTCATTTGAGACTAAGATCAACTTAAATGTTTGTTAAGGATACGTTAGTCTAATTTTAGACTAAGATCAAATTAACCATTTGTTAAGGATACGTTAGTCTAATTTTAGACTAAGATCTACTTAACAGGATCATTTAGATCCAACAAAAGAGCATTTGGGCTCTATAAGTTTAAGGACGTCATAGTCCGTGGAGTTTAAAGACATCATAGTCTAGTTTAGAGACATCATAGTCTGTAAAGTTTAAGGACATCATAGTCCATGAGTTTAAGGACCCCACAGTCCATAAAGTTAAGGAGATCATAGTCCATGAGTTTAAGGACCCCACAGTCCGTGGAATGTCTGGTTGTCGGGACCTGTCACCTCTCTAAAGACGTTGAAGGATTACAACGACAAATATCAGAGGATTGAAAAGATGTACCCTTGAACCAATATTGGTTGGGAGATCTATAGTCCAATTTGGGACTAAGATCAAAGATTTGTGAGCATATGGGCTCAAATGATCTGAAGTAGGGATCGGTGGCCAACTTGGGCTTGGCCCATTCAGTTAAAATGCTGAACATTGGCTTGGTTTCTGACAATTGTTTTTATCTTTTATTAAGTGTTGAGCACTCATAGCTTCGGGGCCTTTTTTTTATAGAACAGTTTATGTTCTCTTAGCGCGCACGTGAGGCGCACGTGGTGCACTTAGCGCTGTGCGCCAGTTGATGAGCGCAGAGCGCTTCTGTTAAGTAGCACACACGTGAGGAGCACGTGGCGCGCTTGGAGCCGTGCGCCAGACAATGAGCGCAGAGCACTTCTGTTAAATAGCGTACACGTAAGGAGCACGTGGCGCGCTTGGCGCTGATCGCCAGTCAATGAGCGCGGAGCGCTTCTGTTAAATAGCGCACGCGTGAGGAGCACGTGGCGCGCTTGGCGCTGATCGCCAATCAATGAGCGCAGAGCGCTTCTGTTAAATAGCGCACACGTGAGGAGCACGTGGCGCGCTTGGCGCTGATCTCCATTCAATGAGCGCAGAGCGCTTCTGTTAAATAGCGCACACGTGAGGAGCATGTTATAGGGTGTTTTTCGTCATCCCATTGAGATGGGAATACGCGCGCGCTTGACAGGCGTACTACAGATTCCCCCTGCCTAAGGTAGGCCGGGGTTTAATTATTGTGGGGATCCGAATCTCCGGCAGCCGCGGACTAAGCTGCCGTTAATTACCCCTCGCCTTTGGGGCGAGGGAACCTCCGATTGACGGGTTAAACTGGTCATGAGAACTCAATATGCAGTGTGCGTGTGATGTGTTTTGAAAGGGGTTTTTGGATATATCGGGAGCCACGCAGAGTTTTTACGGGGGTCCCGCTACCCGGATAGCGGGCTGGGGGTCAAGGGGGCTAGCAGCCCCCTTACGGGATGCGGGGTAGCGCCCGTTAGAAATTTTATTCCAACAGGAGCAGTGTCGTGGAGTATGTGTGTGCGTGTATATTTATATATACATATATATAAAAAAAATAAAGGGAAAGGGCATCAAAAGGATGTGTGGGGTCAGCGCCTTGAGCGCTGTGCGCTCAGGTGCTAGCGCGCCACGTGTCGGCACGTGGGCGCTTTGCGCTTGAGCGCTGGGCGCTGAAGCGCAAGCGCGCCACGTGTCGGCACATGGGCGCTTTGCGCTTGAGCGCAGGGCGCTGGAGCGCAAGTGCGCCACGTGTCGACACGTGGGCGCTTTGCGCTTGAGCGCTGGGTGCTTGAGCCCAAGCGCGCCACGTGTCGGCACGTGGGCGTTTTGCGCTTGGGCGCAGGGCGCTGGAGCGCAAGCACGCCACGTGTCGGCATATGGGCACTTTGCGCTTGTGCTGGGCGCTTGAGCGCAAGCGCGCCACGTGTCGGCATGTGGGCGCTTTGTGCTTGAGCGCTGGGCGCATAAGCGCAAGCGCGCCACGTGTCGGCATGTGGGCGCTTTGCGCTTGAGCGCTGGGCGCTGGAGCGCAAGCACGCCACGTGTCGGCACGTGGGCGCTTTGCGCTTGAGCGCAGGGCGCTGGAGCGCAAGCGCGCCACGTGTCGGCACGTGGGCGCTTTGCGCTTGAGCGCTGGGCGCTTGAGCCCAAGCGCGCCACGTGGGCGTTTTGCGCTTGGGCGCAGGGCGCTGGAGCGCAAGCACGCCACGTGTCGGCATATGGGCACTTTGCACTTGCGCTGGGCGCTTGAGCGCAAGCGCGCCACGTGTCGGCACGTGGGCGCCTTGCGCTTGAGCGCAGGGCGCTCGAGCGCCAGCGCGCCACGTGTCGGCACGTGAGCGCTTTGCGCTCGAGCGTTAGCGCGCCACGTGTCGGCACGTGGGCACTTGGCGCTTGAGCGCCGGCGAGAAAAAGGGGCTTTTAGTCCCAGAACCAGAAGCTATGCTTCAGAAAGGAAATATTTATTATGTATATATATATATAGAGAGAGAGAGAGAGAGAGAGTTAAACTCCTAGGATGTTTTGTAGCTGATGAAGGGCTTCTTCTTCTTCCTCCTGTTGTTTGGCCGGATCTTGAAGATCAAGAGATGTGAGATTTTAAAAATCTCTTCTTTTTGAGATCTAATGGTAGATCCAAGTTCCCCTTTGTGGGTTTTGTGGTGAAAAATTATTTAGTTTTTGAAAAGGAAGAGTAAAACTCTTGATTTAATTCAAAAGAAAGAATAAGATTTGGAACCTTCAGAAAGGGGAAAGAGGCATAAACCCTAGGTTTTTTGAGGGGAATGAAAAGTGTTGCTTTATTCATCATCATGTTGCCTTTTATAGGCTTACATATTTACATATAGCCCCTTAGGCTTTGCAAAATCGCATTTTGCCTATCCCATTGCTCATGTGTCATTTCATTTTTGCACATAAGCCATGGCTTACAAAATATTGGCTTTATGCCCATTTTGCATACATTCATGTATATAGAAAATTACATAAAAATTATTTATTACATGATTTTGTTGTTGGCATGGGGAGGCTGGCCGCGGGCTCGACTTGGGCATGGGCCCGCTTGACCTGGGTTTGGGCCCACCTGGCTTGGGGTTGACCTTGACTTTGACTCGGTCAACCGGGATGCAAATTTTGACCCCAACAAAGTGCCCCCCATCAATGAATGTACACCGCATGCAGGAGTTGTGTGCACGAAATTGATGGAGCTTGAAGTTGGACTTCGAGGTAGAATATCATTCCAGGGGCGGAGCATCATCCTGGGGAGCATGATTCCTGGAGATAGGAGCATCATTCTGATTCGCGGAGCATAATTCCAGGATCAGAGTATCGCTCGGGGAGCATGATTCCCAGGGATCGGAGCATCATTCCGATTTGCGGAGCATAATTCCAAGGATCGGAGCATCATTCCGAAGAGCGGAGCATGATTCCAGGGGTTCGGAGCATCATTCCGAAGAGCGGAGCATAATTCCAGGATTCGGAGCATCATTCCGAAGAGTGGAGCATGATTCCAAGGATCGGAGCATCATTCCGAAGAGCGGAGCATGATTCCAGGGATCGGAGCATCATTCCGATGAGCGGAGCATAATTCCAAGGATCGGAGCATCATTCCGAAGAGCTGAGCATGATTCCAGGGGTTCAGAGCATCATTCCGAAGAGCGGAGCATGATTCCAGGGGTTCGGAGCATCATTCCGAAGAGCGGAGCATGATTCCAAGGATCGGAGCATCATTCCGAAGAGCGGAGCATGATTCCAGGGATCGGAGCATCATTCCGATGAGCGGAGCATAATTCCAGGGATCGGAGCATCATTCCGATGAGCGGAGCATAATTCCAGGGATCGGAGCATCATTCCGAAGAGCGGAGCATCATTCCAAGGATCGGAGCATCATTCCGAAGAGCGGAGCATGATTCTAGGGATCGGAGCATCATTCCGATGAGCGGAGCATAATTCCAGGGATCGGAGCATCATTCCAATGAGCGGAGCATGATTCCAAGGATCGGAGCATCATTCCGAAGAGCGGAGCATGATTCCAGGGATCGGAGCATCATTCCGATGAGCGGAGCATAATTCCAGGGATCGGAGCATCATTCCGATGAGCGGAGTATGATTCCAAAGATCGGAGCATCATTCCGAAGAGCGGAGCATGATTCCAGGGGTTCGGAGCATCATTCCGAAGAGCGGAGCATAATTCCATGATTCGGAGCATCATTCCGAAGAGCGGAGCATAATTCCAGGATTCGGAGCATCATTCCGAAGGGTGGAGCATGATTCCAAGGATCGGAGCATGATTCCGAAGAGCAGAGCATGATTCCAAGATTCGGAGCATCATTCCGAAGAGCGACAGACATTCTAACCGAAGCATAATTTCGATGTAGAGGTCGATTCCCAGGCGAAGCATAATTCTGACAGGGAAGGCAAATACTCCGAAGTGAAGCATGATTTCGACACGGGATACATTCTGAGATGGAGCTTGATTCCGGCGCAGAGCTTGTTGGCTGACTTGATTCCGAGACGAAGCATAATTTTGACAGGGAAGGCAGATACACCGAGGCGAAGCATTATTTTGACACGGGGTGCACATTCTGAGACGAAGCATGATTCCGACGCAGAGCTTGTTGGCTGACTTGATTCCGAGACGAAGCATAATTTCGACAGGGAAGGTAGATATCCCGAGGCGAAGCATGATTTTGACACGGGGTAAATTCTAGGACGGAGCATGATTCCGCCGTAGAGGTTGTTGGTTTGATTTGATTTGGGTTGACATCAGCATCGCTACACTGAAATATGGTACCAGGAGCGAATCATCATTTGTCATGAGAGGATTTGGGGATTGGTTTTTTTTTTTTGTTTGGCATCAGTATCGCTACACTGGAATATGGTACCAGGAGCGAATCATCATTTGCGCTTGTTTATCATGAAGCGATGGCTTAAGAGACAGGTTTTAGGTCCCTATCACCTAAGACTTCTCAATTTTGTGAGCCGTAAGGGTCTCACAAAGCATTTTCTCCCTACGGGTCGCAGGATCCCGTAAGTGTATTTTCTCTTTAGGAGTCGTGGGGACTCCTAAGTGTGTTGCTCCTTTGTGAGTCGTAAGGATCTCACGCGGGAATTTTCTCCCCACAAAGTCGAGAGGACTTTGCGAGTGCATTTCATATCTTTTTCACGAGTTTGCGCCCTTTCGGGTTTTCACAAACTCGCCGGCAGTCCTGCTGTTTTTACTCATGGAGCCCTTTCGGGTTTTCATCCGTGCCCATTTTGCTTGTGGACATACCTTCTTTTTTTCTTTTTCTTTTTCTTTTTCCGTTTTTTTGAATCTTCCCTGCCAGTGGGACTTGGGAGAGATTGGGATCGTTTTACGCCCGTGGATTGTATACGGTTTTGCAGGATGTATGATCCAGACCGTAGGGCCATAAAAATTTTGGGACTTTGTTGGCGTCTGCATCGCTGCACTGGAATATGGTACCAGGAGCGACTCGTCATTCGCCACTTGGGGATTAGGGAGCGATGGCTTAGGAGACAGGTTTAGATCCCTATCACCTAAGACTTCTCAATTTTATGGGCCGTGAGGGTCCCATAAAAGCATTTTCTCCCTGCGAGTCGTAAGGATCTCGTAGGTGTACTTTCTCCTTAGGAGTCGTGGGGACTCCTAAGTGTGTTTTTCCTTCGTGAGTCGTAAGGATCCCATGAAGGTTTGTTCTCCTCATGCATCGTGAGAACACATGAGTGGGTCTTCTTAATGGAGCATAATTTCAAAGGCGGAGACCAGCCGCGTAACTGGTGATTGCGGTGGAATATGGGTATGATGAGAATTATTTGAGCCCGTGGATTGTATACGGTAGTCAATTTGGGGACTGGCCGTAGGGCTGGGAGAACTTTGAGAAATTGGATTTTGGTTGGCGTCTGCATCGCTGCACTGGAATATGGTACCAGAAGCGACTCATCATTCGCCGTTTTTTTTTGTTTATTGCATTTTTTTTGTTTTACCGCGATTGCTCTATCATTTCAGCTTTTCTTATCGCGAAGGTCGCGATTGCCCTATCATTTCGGCTTTTATTCGCCGTTGCCCCATCATTTCGGCTTATTTTCATCTTTATTTTACTCGCTGATTTTTATTGCGAGTTGCCACATCATTTCGGCTTTTCTTTATTTTTCTTTTATTTACACATTTTTTGTTTATTTATATTTTTTTTACATTCCCAGATTAACGACTTTGAGGTCGATTGTTCCCAGTTTAACGATGTGGTGGTCCTGTATTTCCAGTTTAACGACGTAGAGGTCATCTGTTTCCAGTTTAACGACAAGGAGGTCATCTGTTTCCAGTTTAACAACGTAGAGGTCATCTGTTTCCAGTTTAACGACATGGAGGTCATCTGTTTCCAGTTTAACGACGTGGAGGTCATCTTACGGGGAGCTTACAGAAGACACCCGATTGAGCAGTTATCAGGGGCACCGCTGGAGCTTGCATGAGATGCCTTATTACTTTGTCGGTGTTGATGGCCTTGCCCCCAGCTGGGGGCCGAGGAAAGTCGTTCAAATACCGACTTGCGTTTGAAGATGGCAACTGAAAATTGTTAACCCCTGCAAATAGAAACATGATTTCAGTATAGACAATCGATATGTACATTGATTGAGTTCACATGAATATTTAACCCGAAATATGAGAGGAGAGATTGGTCCCACCGGGCGTGCCAGAGTCTGTAGGGTGTTTTTCGTCACCCCATTGAGATGGGAATACGCGAGTGCTTGTCAGGCGTACTACAGATTCCCCCTGCCTAGGGTAGGCCGGGGTTTAATGATTATGGGGATCTGAATCTCCGGCAGCCGCGGACTAAGCTGCCGTTAATTACCCCTCGCCTTTGGGGCGAGGGAACCTCCGATTGACGGGTTAAACTGGTCATGCGAACTCAATATGCAGTGTGCATGTAATGTGTTTTGAAAGGGGTTTTTGGATATATCGAGAGCCACGCAGAGTTTTTACGGGGGTCACGCTACCCGGATAGCGGGCTGGGGGTCAAGGGGGCTAGCAGCCCCCTTGCGGGGTGCGGGGTAGTGCCCCGTTAGAAATTTTTTTCCAAAAGAAGCAGTGTCGTGGAGTATGTGTGTGCGTGTATATTTATATATACATATATATAAAAAAAAGAAAGGGAAAGGGCATCCAAAGGATGCGTGGGGTTAGCGCCTTGAGCGCTGTGCGCTTAGGTGCTGTGTGCTCAGGTGCTAGTGCGCCACGTGTCGGCATGTGGGCGCTTTGCGCTTGAGCGCCGGGCGCTTAAGCGCAAGCGCGCTACGTGTCGGCACGTGGGCGCTTTGCGCTTGAGCGCAGGGCGCTGGAGCGCAAGCGCGCCACGTGTCGACATGTGGGTGCTTTGCGCTTGAGCGCAGGGCGCTTGAGCACAAGCGCGCCACGTGTCGGCACGTGGGCATTTTGCGCTTGAGCGCAGGGCGCTGGAGCGCAAGCGCGCCACGTGTCGGCATGTGGGCGCTTTGCGCTTGCGCTGGGTGCTTGAGCGCAAGCGCGCCACGTGTCGCCACGTGGGCGCTTGAGCGCCGGCGAGAAAAAGGGGCTTTTAGTCCCAGAACCAGAAGCTATGCTTCAGAAAGGAAATATTTATTATGTATATATATATATATATATGGAGTTAAACTCCTAGGATGTTTTGAAGCTGATGAAGGGCTTCTTCTTCTTCCTCCTGTTGTTTGGCCGGATCTTGAAGATCAAGAGATGTGAGATTTTAAAAATCTCTTCTTTTTGAGATCTAATGGTAGATCCAAGTTCCCCTTTGTGGGTTTTGTGGTGAAAAACTATTTAGTTTTTGAAAAGGAAGAGTAAAACTCTTGATTTAATTCAAAAGAAAGAATAAGCTTTGGAACCTTCAGAAAGGGGAAAGAGGCATAAACCCTAGGTTTTTTGAGGGGAATGAAAAGTGTTGCTTTATTCATCATCATGTTGCCTTTTATAGGCTTACATATTTACATATAGCCCCTTGGGCTTTGCAAAATGGCATTTTGCCTATCCCATGGCTCATGTGCCATTTCATTTTTGCACATAAGCCATGGGCTTATAAAATATTGGCTTTATGCCCATTTTGCATACATTCATGTATAAAAAAAATTACATAAAAATTATTTATTACATGATTTTGTTGTTGGCATAGGGAGGCTGGCCGCGGGCTCGACTTGGGTATAGGCCCGCTTGACCTGGGTTTGGGCCCACCTGGCTTGGGGTAGACCTTGACTTTGACTCGGTCAACCGGGGTGCAAATTTTGACCCCAACACACGTGGCGCACTTGGCGCTGATTGCCGGTAAATGAGCGCAGAGCGCTTCTTGTGAAATAGCTCACACGTGGTGAGCACGTGGCGCGCTTGGCGCTGTACGCCAGACAATGAGCACAGAGGGCTTATTGTGAAATTTGGAGCTCTAAGGCTCTGCAACGCTATGCGTTAGTTTTGGAGCGCTAAAGCGCTTCTTTTAATTGGGGCTCTAGGGCTCTGCAGCACCGTGCGCTAGATTTGGAGCGCTGAAGCGCTTCTTTTGACTTGAGCGCTAAGGCTCTTTTTAGGCATCTTTGCGCCCTGAGAATTAAATTCTCTCTTATAAGAGACTTTGTCTCATGGATCTAAGAATAAAGTTCTTATTTTATAGGAGATTTTTCAATCTCTTATATTTTTGGTGAAAGACTCTGCCTTTATGGATCCATGATCCTAAGAGAATTGAATTATTCTCTCCCCTTTTTATAATGAGATATTATAATCTCTTTTATGAAAGACGATTTGTCTTATAGATCTATGATTTGTCACTATAGGGTTACCTAGGTGGGCAGCAAGGTTTCGAGAGGTATCGTCCATGCCGTTTTTTAAATTTTTGCCGTTCTAAAGAATCCTAACCAAGAATCTTTAACTAGAATTTTAAACAAACAAGCAATGTTAACAACTTAACATCTAAGTGAATGAGGAATATAACCTTTGTTGACCGGTCCTTCACTTCAAAAGCTCCTTGTAGTGGTCCTTTTGCTGCGATCATGTAACTCCCGGACTCTTGCATGGCTCCATGAGAAGAAAGCAACGATCTTGCTTGAAGTCTTCGAGGCCGAAGATGATCTACGTCAAGGAGACACTAACCCAAGCTACCCTCTTCACTAATGTGGGATTAGTGAAGCTAACACCCTATACTAAAGTGTTAATCTAGTAGAGGATGATGAAGTATGATTTTTGCTCACTTTGGAATTAATTTTCTCACTGGGGTTTCTCACTTGATCAAGAGCTAGAGAGCTCTTGAGCTTTGAAGAGGAAGATGAAGAGAGATAATGTTGTGAGTGAGAATGGCAACCATGGGTGAGAAAATATCTAATATGTCTCATGTAGAGATTTAACCATGAGTTAAGATAATGGTTGGGTTAACAAATATCTAGTATAAAACAAAAATAGTGGACTAGTCAATGAGTCTCCAAGCTTCTTAAAGCTTCATACCATGTGACCATTATCCAACTAATAATTGATTTACACTAAATAAATAAACCCTACATTATCTTTATCATGGTGTAAGTCTCATACACCCATGTAGCTTGTATCATCAACCATGACACAAAAAGAAACACAATTAATATATATCACATATATATTAAGTGTGCACATGTGAGAAAAATAAATGTTTAAGTGAGCTAATATTAGTTAATGTAAATTAATATATCAAATATATAATTATACATTAAATCATTAAATCAACACTTGATTTAATAATCCGGTTATATCTCATATGACCGACTAATATTATTTGTATCATTATATCGAATCAACACTTGATTCGATAACCCGACTAAATCGCATATAACCGAGCGATACTGTATCGACTTATCGAATCAACATTTGATTCGATAACCCGGCTATATCACATATAACAGATCGATACTTTATATCGTGAGAATAGAATACGGTATCACATACTCGTATTAATCTCAGTCCCGCACATATCACATATGTGCTCCTACTTCGTTTTGCCTGAGCCAGTGAAACCTCTGTGTAGGACTCTAAAGACTCGTCAATACGCCGGCAGTAGGTGATGATTACATCAAGCACCCATAAACCATCAGTGGTAGTAGCTGGACGTAACGGCTATCCGGGTATTGAGCGATCAGAAGATCAGCAAGCAAGCCCTCTCCAACTCCTGCAAAAGCCTGTCAGTAACACTACCGTACAGTCCGGTCTCTTCGTCTGATATGTCGCATATCATCGCCTGGGGGTGGTAAAACGTCAGACCCCAATAGCCTGATAAGTCATGCCGATGTAAGGTCCATAACGGTTGGAGAAACTACTGATAACACTTACCAGTAAATCTCAGCAACCCTGGCCAGGGATTTCATGTTATGGCCAATCGAGCATAGCGCAACATCAACTCCCAATACCGGGAGAGAAAAATCCCTTCCTGTCGCTCATTGCCTCCATGTGACTCGGGACTGTACCCAAAAGCCACCTTTTTGCACGATCTCTTGACCGTGGTATGGTGGAAATCAAAGCACAGTGGGAATCACACGAGACTCTATGATGATCTCGGGTCGACAGACTAATCTATACCAGTGTCACCAGAGAACTGCTATCTGACGATATGTATAATACCATCTAGGAGTTCTCGGCGAGTCCATTCAGTGTACCCAGTCTCCACTGAGCACCCGTACACCATCTTTGAAGTCAAACACCAATGGATGTGGGACCATCCATCACCCATCATATAAGTCAAGATGCGTATACGCTAGTCTACTCTGAAGTATCGATGTCTTGTCTCGATACACCCTCGACTAGGAACAATTATAGGGTGTACTTGTTGACTATCCCTGGCCTCACTAGTATGATCTCCATTATAGTCCTGGGTGTCAAGTACACATCCTAAAGGGTTTTGTCAACATGTGAGAGCAAGACAACAACACATATACAGGTCAACATGTTAAGACAAAGAGCAACCAGATAGCATACTATCATATCGAGCAAGAAAGTCCTCCCTATATATGTCCAAGCATCCACTACAATATACATCCCATGTACAGTAATAGCCTCTAGGGCATACATATAACTAACAAAAAGAATCAAGTTCTTTTCCTGGTGAGATTTTTTATCTCTATGTTTTTACCTTGAAGAAAAGATCTTCTTCTGCCGAGAGCTTGCTCTTCTCTCTGAAGTTTTTTTAAAGTTTATGGGGGGGTTCCTCTCTATGAGACTTGATGTCTTGGGTCCTTTATATAGTGAAGGCTGATTTGTTCAATCAGTTGAAGAGATCTTTTCTCTAATTGATTTGGGGATTTCCCCACCGTTGGATCTTTGATCTTAGGGCTTCTGTTTTACAGAAGGCAATCTTCTTATTTTTAACAACATTGGGAAATCTTTTCCCATAAAGAATTTATTCTGTATCTTGGTGATTTTTAATCACCATTGGATCATTGATCCAACGGTGCTCTGATTTTCAGAGCACAATCTTTCCTGTTTGGAAAGATTGCGAGGAATGTTTCCTTAACAGAATTTTATTCTGGTCAATTGATGATTTTTAATCATGTTCGTTGGATTTTTGATCCAAGGGTTGAGAACATTTTGTTCTATCGCTAGCGCTTACGTGCTTTGCACGTGGTGCGCTACTTAGAGTGCAGCGCTCTTAGCGCTAGCGCTCACGTGCTTTGCACGTGGTGCGCTGTTTAGAGTGCAGCACTCTTAGCGCTAGCGCTCATATGCTTTGCACGTGGTGCGCTGCCTAGAGTCCAGCGTTCTTAGCGCTAGCACTCATGTGCTTTGCACGTGGTGCGCTGCTTAAGGTGCAGCGCTTTTAGCTCCAGCGCTCACATGCTTTGCATGTGGTGCGCTGCTTCAGAGTGTTTGACTCTTAGCGCCAGCGCTCTTGGCGCCAGCGCTTTTATGAGGTGCGGCTTTATTTTAAATTTCAAATTTTGAACAGAGCTTTGCTCATATTAGGGGGAACAAATGCACCCCACCGTTGCGCTCACGTGGCCTACACGTGAGTGCAGTGATGGCAGTATCTATGCCATTGGATCAACTCAGAAGTTGAAACGGCTCTCAGTGCCTATAAATAGGACCCCTGGCTCTTGAGATGATATATGTTCATCTCCTTTCTTGTTTTTTCTGAGAATTAATTCTCTTTTAGAGCATAGCTCTCTTTTTTAAGAACTCTCTTAGAGATAGAACTCTGTCAAATTTTTAGGTAAAAGATCAAATCTTTTGAAGAGATTATTTTATAATCTAGGGTTTTAGGTAAAAGATCAAATATTTTTAGGTAAAAGATCAAAGCTTTGCTCTCCTTAGATCATAAATCTTAAAATATATCTTTAGGGTTTTACCCATTAACAGAGCTATGCCCATCTCCAAGATATAATCTTTGTAGGGTGATTTTAACCCATGAACTGGAATATGGTTCATGAAGAACTTAAGGGTTTATTCACAGATCTTGAAGATCTTGGAATTTTTACTCTGTAAAAGCTTTGCTTTTTTGGGTTTCTTGATAGATTGTTTCATCTTCCTTATAGAGCATTACGCTTTAGAAATTCTGGGGGGGAATTTTATTCCCCTCGTGATTAATTATGACAGACGTTTGTCTGTTGCAGAGCACTGCTCTCAATGGGAGATTTACTCCTTGGCCCGTGGGGCCCTCATTAAATGAGAATCTTTTGAGGATTTCCTCATTTAATGACGTCTCATCAAATGATGAGATTGTTTTATTAATAGTGAGAATCATCTAGATTGTGTGGGTCCCCTTTGGCCCCTTTTTACTGCATTGTAGTGTGGTACGGATTTAAAGTACCAAGTACCGAACTTGACTTGTAGTATTGACGGATAACTTTGTTCTTTTTTGCGCAGGTACCATGTCTTTTGATACTTCGTTTCCCTTTGTCCGTTCAGAAAGCGGGTTCCCTGCAGTGCCAGTAGACCGAGAAGTTTTCGCACCGATCAAGGATCACGACCCAGAGCGGAAGAATCTCTATTTATGGGGAACATGGTACAACCAGATCATCATGGGTCGACGCAGTTTCTCTTGCACAACACCTTCAGAGTCCGTTTTGGCGATTCATTATGCTGACGTACCCCCGGTGAACTATGTCGTGGAGGTACTTAATTGGACTTCAGAGGGTTGCCTTCAGCCCTCTATGGCTGCAATACCTGTACAACCGCCGATGGCTTTGGACATTCTAGGGCGGCGTATATGCCAGTGTAAGTCGCACCCTTGGGGACAACCATACAACATAGGCTTGACTCCTCGTCACTCAGCTGGATATCTGTAATGGGCCCGATACATCTTATCGGCAAAGAAGTCAGAGCTGCTGAGGCTCGGGTTGTACCTCGTGATCTATGCTTCTCTGTTCCAGTATTCCACACCTCCAGCATAGTGGGTCAAAGCCTTTTTGGAACAATGGAACGTTCCAACTCACACCTTCCTTATGCTAGACCGGGAGGTTTCCATCACTTTGGAGGAGTTTCCGGCTTTCCTGTCAGAGGGGAGCATTATGAGGAGATATTGCCCCCTAACGAGTATATTTTCGCTACCCGACTAGTGATGACGGGTCTAACCCCAGAGAATGCCACTCAACACCGATTCCCCAGCTTGATCAAGGTGCCAAACATTTACGAGGGCCTATTTCTTGAACCTGGAAGCCATGAGGTTAGCTTTGCGGACTTCATCGCCCGTTTTCTCCACCCAGAAGCTTTATCGCAAAAAGGTGAAAAGTTTTCCAAACTTGATGATCCTTTCGGTTTTGGCTTGGATAGCCGGCCGATAACGGAAGCCGATCAAAAGAGTTTCTTCCTTCCAAACGTCGCGGTCATCCCCTTTTTAGAAATCGCCGCTCAGGACATCGATGAAGAAGTGTTCTTTCTAGGGTTCCTCGGTTTGTGGTTAAGCTGGTTCACGCTTCCCATGCACCCTCGCTACATGAGGTCGTATGTCTTCTACCCAGCTCATCGGATGGTTGAAGGGAGACAGGTTGCTGTTAGGATTGCCGGGCTGGCTCATTTGTATCACGGCCTTAGCTTGGCAGCCGACACTACTCAACCGGGGGTACATCCCGTGAACTTCTCGATGCATTATTTTACTTCATGGCTCGAGCTGCATGTGCTCGGTGCTTTTGGAATGCACAAGCGGTCCCATTTCTATGAAACTTGCAATTTTCCATGGATCATGCGGTTGGTCGATGCTTCCACTGTGGAGCCAAGTCAGCGAGAGGCTCGGGGTGTGATTCTTCGCTCGCGTACAGTCGAGGATGGCATGACCTTTGTTGATAAGGTCATGACCATCGGTAAGGAATTCACTAAGACGGTGCAGCCGCTACGAGACACCTTTAAGGATGGAGCTTCTACCTTGAAAGCTCGGGAGATTCTCCATTTTTACTCGATCAGGCCGGGTTACTTGGTGTTCAGGAAGAACGACTCGGCTTTGTTCATGAGATATAACCCCAAACTTTTTGCCCAGCAATCAAGTTATAATCAGGGCGTCCCGCTCGAGGCATTCTTGGTAGAACCGGTTAATACTGAAGAGGGCATCCGGAGCGCTTTGCATCACTTCATGCGCCTAAACACAGGGTCCAATTTCTTCATCAGTGAGCCAAGTTGTGTTCCGAAAGCCCTGAACGTATACGTGGTGTGGTATCAACACGCGATGGGTGCTGTTATCAAGGAGGAGAAGCGACTGTTGCTTGATCGTAAGGGTGCAACCCCGGCTGGTAATCCGACCGTTCCCCTAAAGCAGCGGACCATCGTTCATCCTCCCTTGAGAGAGCCTGCTGCGATTGTGGTCCTGCGCGCCATATCTGAGCTTCCCCTTACTCGTGCTCCTATGAAAGCGGTGGTTGTGGCGTCTTCCGAGTCTGGCATGGGTTCGGAGATCGGGACTCGTCGTCCAAAGGTGCCCACCAAGCATAAGCTTGTGCCAGCGGCTACCGGCACTCGCTCACAGAAGAGAAAGAAGTCAATACTCTCTGCAGACGTTGTATTCAGCCAGGAGCCTCATGCTCCTCACAGCGAGGGCATAAGTGAATACGGGACCAATGAATGCTTATTCATGGCGCCGGATGATACTGATCTAGAGGCTGCTATTGCAGCTTCCGAGCGATTAGCTAGCCACAAAGCAGGACTGATCACCCTTGCACAGTCAGGTAGACTTTAGTCGTATCTTTTCGCTGTTACATTTTTATTATCATGCTTTGACTGACACTTGTTATTCAACAGGCATCTCCACTGAAGAACCTCTCGCGGCTTCTCTCAAGACTTTTGAAGAGGAGGAAAGGTTTCGTACTTTCTTGGGCATTGGTACATTTCGGCTCACTGTGCCTTCATTCCCGTTTTTATGGGTAAACTAACTCTTCTTTTCCATCTTATTGCAGGGACTACCTTGACTCAAGTTATCCCAAGTGCAGTGCTGATCGCGAGTGGTGACGCGGCGACGCTCCCAAGGTCGGATGCCGAAGTCCCAGTATTGCCGAAAGAAGCTTTGCTCAAACAGCCGATGACGGACGCCGTAGAGGCTCCAGAGACAGAACTTGGTTTGGACGATGACATCTCCTTGACGGAGGTCTAGAGGAGGTCACTTCTCTCTGCCAAGGCCGACAAGAAGCGTAGAAAGCGCGCAACTAAGGAACATGATGCCGCTTTGGCTATAGGTGCAGGCTCAAGCGCTATTCCATCCGTCACTATTTCCTCCGAAGATGCTCCAGCTGCCCTGTCTACCGTTCGTAGACAGGTTTTGCGCGCGGCTCGGGAGGCAATCGAAAAGCCGCCCCAAGGTAACATAATACTGAGTCTTTTTATTAGAATTTGATCTTCAAATTCTCATATACCGTATCCTGTAGGGCTAAGTCTTAGTGATGAGGCAGCAGGTGATATAACGGCAACCACCGATCCTGAAGTGGCCACTCTTTCTCAGGAGTCTGGGACTTCTCCAATTGCCGCACTTTCCACCTGCGGTTCCCTGCCATCGCCTAGCATTGCGAGTGTTACGACGGCTCTCGTGGAATCAGGGGACGAAGCCACGGGTGGAGAGACCATCCCCCCGAATGAGATCGAAGAAGTCGCGACGCTTGGTGATGCTTCCGTCGCAGTTTTAGCTGATGACCTATATGGTAGGTCTCGGGTCGCTGCATTCTTTTCGTTTTGCAATCCCTTTGGGTCCCTTCTGATGACATTTTGTTCCTTTCGAATGTAGGTATGGTGAGCGCTGAGGTTGTGTCATCTGCAGAAGCATCACCAGCTGCCGCTCTGACGGTCGTTGTCCCTTCGTCTCCTCTTATATCCTCTCAAATGCTGAAAGGTATGGGTTTGCGATTAATTTAGATCGGAGACAACATCTTTCGTGCAATGACCATGTATCATTATAATCTTGCAGGAGTTCTCTTTAATCATTTGTATCAAGTGCTAAACCCGCACTTCTCCTTCCAGTCGGAAGTCGCTTTGCCTGCCGGTGCCTGTGAGTATAGTTTTTTTTAAATCGACGTCTTTTCCTTTCTTCGACGGGCAGCCATGTCATTGATAATTCTTCTTTGTATTACTTGTAGCCTTACAAATTGAAGGAGGGGACGAGGTTATCATCGCGTCACTGGTACTCCCAGCTCTGCCCCCTGTTGCAGCCGGTATAATAGACTCTATTGTTCGTGTATTTTCTTTATTTCTTGAGCCGGCATCTGACTATGATTTGTTTTGCAGCGGTCGCACCGACTCCTGCTCCCTTCGAGTCTCGAATTCCAATTCTGGCAGGGCCCTTTGTTAAACGCCCATCTTCCAGGGGTGCCGCGAACAGCCTGCGAATGTTAAGTGAGTTCGTCGAGGATCTTGACGCCGAGGCTTTCGCATCTGCTGCGAATTTTGCTGCTGAGGTTAATCTCATGCTGGCGATGCTCGCAAACTTCCACAGCGAGGGTGTCATCGAGTCTTGGGTTAATCACTGTAGGAAGATCGAGGCATGTCTATATAAGATTGAGCTCAAGCGCCCTGCTCCGGAAATGCTGGCTTTGAACTCCCAGCGGGCTGCATGGGTTGAGCAGAGCGTGCCCTTCCTTCGCCATTTTGAACAAGAAGCGACCTTGACGCAGAAGGAACGCGAGGAGCCTTCAGGTGAATCTGCTCGGCTGCACGCCCAAGTTGAAGCGAATTCCGCGCAACTGAGAGCCGTCTTTGACAATTTGCAGCGATGCGGACGGGCTGGCATTGAGGCGGAAGCTCGACTTCATTGAGCGGGTTACGCAGAGTCGCGAAGCTGCCCGACAAGAAATCGATGAGAAGGTTTCATCGTGTTTGCAACAACAGGTTCGAGTCGAAGCGGAGCTGGCCGCGGTGTCCGACCATGAAAAGGAGTTGAAAGGAGCGTGCGGACAACTTGCTGACTTATTGAAAACGCCTCCTTCTCAATAGCTATCTTTGTATCAATTAAACATTTGTAATCTTGGAATAACATGTATCCATTTTTCATTCTTTTATATGATTCGTCTTGTACTCAATTGAATTCATGAATAAAAGATACACATTTTTTTATCTCCTACTGTCGCTTTCTTCTCTTTGCTGTGTTGTCATCATGTGATTTTAGCAGGTATGGCCCATAAATAGTAGGTAGCTGTCCATCTTGGACTCTTTATAAGGTAGCGATGGCTTAGGAAACAGGTTCAGGTCTGCTGCCTAAGACTTTTCAACTTTATAAGCCGAGAGGGTCTCATAAAGAATTTTCTCCCTACAAGTCGAGAGGATCTCGTAGGTGTATTTTCTCCTTAGGAATCATGAGGATTACTAAGTGTGTTTTCTCTTGAGAGTCGTAGAGATCTCACAAGAGAATTTTCCCGCTTACAAGTCGAGAGGACTCGCAAGTGGTTGTTTCCCTCCTGGTCGAGATTCGAATTTAGAGAGTGTGGCCCATGAATAGTATGCAAGAGTCCATCTTGGACCGACTTGCAGAGCCCCAATGCTTAGGAAACGGGTCATTATCCCCATTGCCTAAGGCTTTTCCCTACGAGTCGAGACGAGTCGAGAAGTTCTTCCAAGGACACTAATTTCCTCACGGGTCGAGACGAATCAAAAAGTTCTCGCAAGGGTTTCCTAACGTCACAGTTAACTCCTGCTAATAGAAGTCCGTTAGGGTCTGTGGTACTAGGGTTTTCTACCCGTCGCACCGTCACGTTGGCCGGTGTATTCCTCGATGCACAATCTTGCTATTCGAGTATCCCTGCGACTGTCGTGTCTCTGATCCCTTCGGGGGTTGGACAAGACGTCTTGAAGCAATCTTCCAGGTGGTATTACCTTCGAAAGAGCAAGCGTTAGGGATGTTCCATGTCGCTTTTTACTTGAGGTTAGGCTCAGTTTGGGAGCCCCGATGAGTCATTACCACTCCGCGCTGGTGTGGGATGATCTTCGATAGTCTTTTCAGGTCTCATTTGAGTTGCCGTCAAGACCCTGAAGCGAAGGATTTTCCTTGGCTTCGTTTGCTGGCATTGCGTCTGCTGTATCGAGACGAAAGTCATGGTTGTCTCTAGGTTGTTGGTGAACCGTTAAGGCTTGGAACTAGGGACTTTGACATGGCTCCGTTGTTGGTGTCGTGTCTGCATCTTGTTGGAAGAAGAACGCTGAGGTGACATCGCGTCTGCTGTATCGAGACAAACGTCGAGGTGGTCTCTAAGTTGTTGGTGAACCGTCGGGACCTGGAACTAGGGACTTTGCCGTGGCTCCGTTGTTGGTGTCGCTTCTGCATCCTGTTAGAGGAAGAACGCTGGGGTGACATCGCGTCTACTGTATCGAAACGAACGTCGAGGTGGTCTCTAGGTTGTTGGTGAACCGTTGGGGCCTGGAACTAGGGACTTTGCCGTGGCTCCTCTTTGTTGACGTCGTATCTGCTTCTGGTGGAGCGAGAAGGAACGCCATTGTGGGTCTCCAGGCTGTAGATGTGCCCGTCGATACTTGGAACTATGGACTCTGCTATGGCTCCGTTTTGCTGACGTCGTATATTCCTACAGAAACACTGAATTCTCTACGGGTCGACGCGAATCGAGATGCTCTCATCAAGGACGCTGATTTTCCTGAATCGAGATTTTTGCCAAGGACACTGATTTCCCTGGGGTTGAGACGAATCGAGGTATTCCTGCAAAGACACTGATTTCTCTGCGGGTTGACGCGAATCGAGATGTTCTCGTAAAGGACACTGATTTCCCTAGGGTCGGTTGACTTGTTTCCGAGATGGAGCGTTGATCCGGCGGGGAGGTCATTGGTTGACTCTAGATTATCTGTGGACCGTAAATTCTTGGAACTAGAACTTTTCCGTGGCTCCGCTTTGTTGACGTCGCGTCCGAATCTTGCTGGAATGAGAAGGAACGTCGTTGTTGTTCTTCTGGGATGCAGATGTTGCCGTCAAGATCTGACTCTCCCTTTGACAAGGTCTGGTGGGGAAATGTGGTCCCCTTTTTGTTTGTGCCCACGGATTGTATACACAGGTTAGTATGGACTCACCTTTAGGGAAAAAGTTTCATTCTTTTTGTTTTCTCTCCGCGATGCTCTATCATTTCAGCTTTTTATATCGCGAAAGTCACAATTGCCCAATCATTTTGGCTATTTTTCACGGTGCCCAATCATTTCGGCTATTTTTTCTTTTTACTCGCTGTTTTTTTATTGCGAGTTGCCCAACCATTTCAGCTATTTTGTATGCATATATTTTTTTACTTACTGATTTTGTTGCAAGTTGCCCCATCATTTCGGCTATTTCATTTGCATTTTTGGCTCGCTGAATTTTTATTGCGAGTGTGGAACTTGGAATCTGGTGCCAATCTCAGCATCAGCATCACTACGACTGGAATATTGCCAGGAGCGAATCATCACTTGCCGTGAAAGGGCTTGGAATTTGATACCGATTTAGGCACCAGCATCGCTACCACTGGGACATTGCCAGGAGCAAATCATCATTTGCCTATGTCGATGTCGAACAAAGGTGGCTTAGCAAACAGGGTTAGGATCCTATTGACTAAGGCTTTTTGACTTTACGAGCCATAAGGGTCTCATAAAGGTATTTCTCCCTACGAGTCGTGAGGATCTCGTAGGTGTATTTTCTCCTTAGGAATCGTGAGGATTCTAAAGTGTGTGTTCTCTTATAATTCGTAAGGATCTTATAATAGTGTTTTCTCCTTATAAGTCGAAAGGACTTACAAGTGTCGTTCGCCGTGTGCGCATATCCCTCGTCAGTGGTGGGACTCTGTTCGGGAAATGTTTATTCGTACCCGTGGATTGTATATAAGGGTCAATATTGAGCCGCTTGTAGGGCAATCTGGGGATTGTGATGGCTTAAGAACAGGTTCAGATCCCTGTAGCTTAAGGCTTTTGAATCTTATGAGCCGTGAGGGTCTCATAAGAGGGTTCTCCTTACGAGTCGTGAGGATCTCGTAAGTATAATTTCTCCTTAGAAATCATGAAGATTCCTAAGTGTGTTGCTCCCTTGTAAGTCGTAAGAATCTCACGCAGGTATTTTCTCCTTACAGGGTCGAGAGGACCTTGCAAGTGTATTTTAACGAGATTGCGCCCTTTCGGGTTTTCACAAACTTGCCGGTAGTCCTGCTGCTTTTACTCACGGAACCCTTTCGTGTTTTCTTCCGTGCCTATCTTGCTTATGGACGTACCGTTTTTTTTTTGCGTTAGCCTTAGGATGCTGTGGTCCATAGTAGTTTATAGACATTTCGGTTAATTGCAAGTTTTAAGACATTGTGGTCCATCGTTAGTTTAGGGACGTTTCGATCCGTTGCTCGTGGGTCCAGGATTTTCTTCGGGCAACGTACGATTACGCAGCTAGATGTCCTCGCAAGTCTTCGTATCTTTTGTGTCGGAGGGGGATTCCTTGAAGATAGGGCTGAGGGCTATTTCTTCTTCAGAGTCGCTTCCAAAGGTGATAACTTGCGATCCCTTGGTGTCAATTATGTGACAGTTGTCGGCAATTCTTTTGCGCTCATCTGTCGTGCTTCTCTATTCCCGACGAGCTTTGCGCTTCACTCGTTGAACGTGTTGTCGGTGGGCAGCATATCCCTGCCACCAGTTTTTAAAGGTTATGCACTCTTCAGTAGGGTGTGCAATCCTCTGATGGTATAAGCAGAAGTCAGGATGTACATCCGCTTGTATACCGCCAGGAAAATTTCCTTTGAAAGAGGGAAACTTCATTCCTATTGACAGGGCCCTAGCGAATCGTTTCCTTGCTTTAAGCTTGCTTTTGCTGGCGATCGGGATGCTTCGATCCGGTTGGGGTATTCTATATCTTCTCATCACCGGAGCTTCTTTAGCTTGACGCCGACGTCTGGCCCTTTCGTATATGGCCGTTTCCCGCGCTCTGTCAGCTTTGCTTTTCTGAAGAGCTTCGTTCAGGAATACGTCAATCATCTCGTCTGACGGTTCTAGAAGTTCCGGTTCGGGATCTGCACCCAGTTTCTCTGCATCAGGAGCTTCTTTATGATCTATTGATGAGTGAGAGATCATGTGACAACCTGCCACGTAATCTTCGGGGTTCTTTTGACGCGTCGTCTCCCTCGTCATTGTTATTGCCTCTGTTCTCAAGGATATGGTTGAGAAATTCCTGGAGTGTGACTGGGGTCCGTGCCTTCTGGTTATATTCCTCCAGCGCATCAATATGCTTTTGCAGATCTGTGCGCTTGTCATCAAATTGCACGGGCCTTTTGGTCTTCTTCTTTTTCTTCGAAGACTTTAACGGCTGGGCTTGAGCGTTTTGATTATCGCTACCAATTCTTGGAGTCAGACGCGGCTTCAGCATACCCTCAATGACCTCGGGTTCCAGCAGATTTTTCCACCTGATCGCCGGGCATGTTTGGAGATCCTTCAGCATTCTTTTTGTCTTGGCTGAAAGAGCGACCTCCCATGGAGCTTCTTCTATAAAAGAGCATGATACCCCCGGTGTGTACATCTTTTTCTGGGCATGTGGCTGTGGCGGGTTCACCTTCTAGTTGTCAGACCACGCGAATTTGCCCTGTTGGAATTGGTCCTCAATCCAGCCTTTGAAGACATAGCAATTTTCGAGTGGGTGACCCATTACTCTGTGGTAGGGGCAATAGTTAGGATGGTTAACGTCACCCGGTTGCGACGGATGTCTTAGATCTAGCAGAGTGATGAGCCCATTGCGCACTGCCAGTTCGAACAGTCTCCTTATTTTATCCCTGGAAAATGAGTAAGGACGTTTCAACTTCTCATCGAGGGATCGCGGCTTGTTACTTTGACGAACAAACGGTCTTGTGTTACTCGGCTATTGCTGAGAGTTGGCGACAAAGGTCACTTTCACTATGCCTTTTTCATTCCGAAAATCCACTTTTGAAGGGAAAAGCCTATAGCCCATCTGGTCCTTGGATCGGCTTGTCAATCAAGGCCTGGAAGGTGGTTGGTTTGAAGAACATCATGAATTGGGAGATAGTCGACTGAGGGTCAAGGGTCTACATGAATATGCCTACGGCAGGAGCTTCTTTTATGCGTTGTTCGCATCTCGACCATAGGTTCCGCCACAGGATTGCATACTGCACCCATGTTTCGCCCGGCTTCACCCAGGCATTAATCAATGCGGTGATCGGGGTGCGTTCGCTGGCACTTGTAAACCGCTGAGTGAATAGAAACTCCATCTCTGTAAACGTTTTGACGGAGTTGTCGGGAAACTCCGAGTACCATTCAAACGTTGTTTCCGACAAACTGCCAACAAACTGGCGAAGCAGCAGTTTATCATTATCTTCGGTGTTGCCGCACAGAGCCCTAAATTGAGCAACGTGCTGGTGTGGGTTCCCCGTCCCTTTATATACATGGAATTTAGGGATCGTATAACCCGGCGGGTACTTTATTTGGTCGTACCAACCCGGATAGGGTCGTCCAGTCTTAACAATTTGGCCGGCCGCTTCGTTCGCCTAATGAGCTCGTATCTGCTGAGCGATGTAGTCATCCAAGGAGACTTTGGAGATAGTCTCCTCTTTAGCTGCTGAACAAGCTGGAAGAGGGTTTGACGTCTCCCCTCGGCCATCTTCAAGGATAATCGGAGGGTCTTCAGCTGGAGGATCCGGCTGTAACATCATTCCAACCATGTCTTGGAAAAAAAGCGCCATTCGTTTTGTGTTGGCGGCTTGTTCCGCTGTCTCTTTATCCTTCTTCTCAAGTATTCTCCGAAGGAATTCGGCATCCGTTTCCTGCTCATTACGCTGCTCCGAAGATGTCTACGGGCCTGCTTTTGGTCCAGTGAGTGCAGCCATGGCTGTCAGCAATTCTTAGAGCTTTTGTTGTTGTTGCTCCTGAGTCTTAGTCACAGATCGTGTAAGTGGTCGGTGACCCGTAGAGATACGGCTATCCTCTTTTTCGGAAGCCATATAAACAGTATGCACCACCATGCCCCCAGACTTGGAGCATTTAGATTCAGTGTCCTTGCGATTTGCCAAAGACGCAGGGAACTTCTCCGGCCTCCTTCTTTTGTGGGTGGTCAAAGTTGAGGGAGCCGTTGCAGCGGGCACCCAAACAGATGACACCTTTTGTGGCTTGACAGGGTGATCCCCTTCTCGAAGAACTTTCATCTTTTTCTGTCGGCGGGGGTAGTCTAGGTTGATCACCGAGTCTTGGACCTGTCGCCAGACCTTATGGATTTTGGAGGACAGCCGCTTAGGGGACTGCTCCGGCTTCGCCTTTGTGATATTTTCAGCAGGCGGAGGAGAATTTTTTAGCATGGCAGTTGACGAATTCCTGTGCACCCTAGTGGTTCAAATATGTTCTCAGTTGAAACAGCAGCATCAACTTCCACCGTTGGAGCTGGTGGGGTGAGTCCGGAAGGGGAACTGCCCCCAACTTTCCTTACTCGGCGCCAGTGACGACGGCGAGCATGTCGTGCGGATGGTATTGGTTCAGTTATGGGGGTGTCTTCTTCATGCTCCCCGCTCTGATAAGGGGCTGTTGTTGTCGTTAGCCTGTTGAAAACTGGCGTTCGCTGAGAGGGGATGGCCAACCTGTCAAAGGCATACTTTCGCACAGGGGAAGCAGTTTTAATGACTTCTCCTAGAATGGGAGTTGGAGCATCCAGTCTTGCAAAGGTTGATCTTTTAGCAGGAGAAGCCGCTTTGACGACTTCTTTCACTGGAGCAGGGAAAACTATCCGCTTTGGGATGGCCGCTTCAGGTATCGTGGGCTTCTTCCCGGGCCCACTGGAGCATTGGCCCAGTCTGTTGAAAACCGAGGCGCTGGATTTGGGCGACCCGTTGAGAGGGGCTGGGATGGTGGTAAGCCGATCAAAGACCGACTTCTTTGGAGCCTCCTGCGTCGACAATGGGGCGTTGAAGCTCATGGGTGGGAGCATGGTCCCAAAGAATAGCCCTGTGGTGGCTTGCGTCACCTGGTCCACCGGCATCGTAAAAAGGGAGGCCGCTTGAGGCCCGTAGGTCACTCCTCCAGCGTGGACGGAGTTGCAGCTGTTGCAGTTTGTGCAGTTAGAAGCCATTGGTCTGCACGGGGGCAAGACACCAAATCTTAGTATCTCGAATTCAGGGGCAGCCATAGCAAACTACGATTCGTTCGCGAAACACGACGCACGATGTGTGGAGTGGAAAGAGGAAAAGGTCCCACCGGGCGTGCCAGAATCTGTTCTCTGCCGAAAGCCGGGAAAGACTGACGTCTTGCCTGAATTTGAGGGCAGATGCTATTTGGGTTTTATCCGTCCACCTCTCCGAAGATGCCAAGTTGATTTATGACACCATGTATCGGAGGTTTGGATAGATGTGGCCGTTGTAGCAGACTTCGTCAGATTCCCCCTCGTTTGAGGGGTTTTGATTGTAGGGACGCTCTTCCCTGCAGGCGCAAGCCCCTACAGTTAATTACACTACCGCATCGCGGTAACCACTTTCTCCTTCTCCAGATGGTCACTTCGTGTCGTGTGTGTTTGTTTTGTTTTTGGTTGCCCGTGGATTGTATACGGAGACTAATTTATGTTGTCGCCCGTAGGGCGTGGATTAGTCCAAATCCGTATTTTCTTAGATTTGGGTTTTGGGTTGGGTTTAAGGATCGTTAATCTCATTTGAGATTAAGATCAACTTAAACGTTTGTTAAGGATACGTTAGTCTAATTTTAGACTAAGATCAACTTAACCATTTGTTAAGGATACGTTAGTCTAATTTTAGACTAAGATCTACTTAACGGGATCATTTAGATCCAACAAAAGAGCATTTGGGCTCTATAAGTTTAAGGACGTCATAGTCCGTGGAGTTTAAAGACATCATAGTCTAGTTTAGAGATATCATAGTCTGTAAAGTTTAAGGACATCATAGTCCATGAGTTTAAGGACCCCACAGTCTATAAAGTTAAGGACATCATAGTCCATGAGTTTAAAGACCCCACAGTCTGTGGAATGGTGGTTGTCGGGACCCGTCACCTCTCTAAAGACGTTGAAGGATTACAACGACAAATATCAGAGGAGTGAAGAGATATACCCTTGAACCAATATTGGTTGGGAGATCTGTAGTCCAATTTGGGACTAAGATCAAAGATTTGTGAGCATATGGGCTCAATTGATCTGAAGTAGGGATCTGTGGCCAACTTGGGCTCGGCCCATTCAGTTAAAATGCTGAGCATTGGCTTGGTTTCTGACAATTGTTTTTGTCTTTTATTGAGTGCTGAGCACTCATAGCTCTGGGGCCTTTTTTTATAGAATAGTTTATGTTCTCTTAGCGCGCACGTGAGGCACACGTGGCGTGCTTGGCGTTGTGCGCCAGTTGATGAGCGTAGAGCGCTTCTGTTAAGTAGCGCACACGTGACGAGCATGTGGCACGCTTGGAGCTGTGCGCCAGACAATGAGCGCAGAGCGCTTATGTTAAATAGCGCACACGTGAGGAGCACGTGGCGCGCTTGGCGCTGATCGCCAGTCAATGAGCGCAGGGCGCTTCTGCTAAATAGCGCGCACGTGAGGAGCACGTGGCGCGCTTGGCGCTGATCGCCAGTCAATGAGCGCAGAGCGCTTCTGTTAAATAGCGCACACGTGAGGAGCACGTGGCGCGCTTGGCGCTGATCGCCAGTCAATGAGCGCAGAGCGCTTCTTGTTAAATAGTGCACACGTGGGGAGCACATGGAGCGCTTGGCGTTGTGCGCCATACATTGAGCGCATAGCGTTTCTTGTGAAATTTGGAGCGCTAAGGCTCTGCAACGCTATGCGTTAGTTTTGGAGTGCTGAAGCGCTACTTTTAATTGGGGCCTTAGGGCTCTGCAGTGCTGTGCGCTAGATTTGGAGCACTAAAGTGCTTCTTTTGACTGGAGCGCTAAGGCTCTTTTTAGGCAGTTTTGAGCCATGAGAATTAAATTCTCTCTTATAAGAGATTTTGTCTCATGGATCTAAGAACAAAGTTCTTATTTTATAGGAGATGTTTCAATCTCTTATGTTTTTGGTGAAAGGCTCTGCCTTTATGGATCCATGATCCTAAGAGAATTGAATTATTCTCCCCACTTTTTATAATGAGATATTATGACTTTTGTGAAAGACGATTTGTCTTATAGATCTATGATCTGTCCAAAGAACTAAGTTCTTTTCCTGATGAGATTTTTTATCTCTCTGTTTTTACCTTGAAGAAAAGTTCTTCTTCTGCCGAGAGCTTGCTCTTCTCTCTGAAGTTTTTTTAAAGTTTATGGGGGGTTCCTCTCTATGAGACTTGAAGTCTTGGGGCCTTTATATAGAGAAGGCTGATTTGTTCAATCGATTGAAGAGATCTTTTCTCTAATTGATTTGGGGATTCCCCACCGTTGGATCTTTGATCCTAGGGCTTCCGTTTTACAGAAGGCAATCTTCTTGTTTTTAACAAGATTGAGAAATCTTTTCCCATACAGAATTTATTCTGTATCTTGGTGATTTTTAATCACCATTGGATTATTGATCCAACGGTGCTCTGATTTTCAGAGCACAATCTTTCCTATTTAGAAAGATTGCGAGGAATGTTTCCTTAACAGAATTTTATTCTGGTCAATTGATGATTTTTAATCATGTTCGTTGGATTTTTGATCCAAAGGTTGATAACATTTTGTTCTATCGCTAGTGCATACATGCTTTGCACGTGGTGCGCTGCCTAGAGTGCGGCGCTCTTAGCACGAGCGCTCACGTGCTTTGCACGTGGTGCGCTGTTTATAGTGCAGCACTCTTAGCGCTAGCGCTCACATGCTTTGCACGTAGTGCGCTGCCTAGAGTCCAGCGTTCTTTGCGCTAACGCTCACGTACTTTGCACGTGGTGCGCTGCTTAAGATGCAGCTCTTTAGCGCCACCACTCACGTGCTTTGCACGTGGTGCGTTGCTTCAGAGTCTTTGACTCTTAGCGTTGGCGCTCTTGGCGCTAGCGCTTTTATGAAGCGCGGCATTATTTTAAATTTCAAAATTTGAACAGAGCTTTGCTCTGATTGGGGGGAACAATTGGCGCGGCGGATATACAGAGGATACCGACGTGGTCGTGATATTTGATGATATGGGCCGATCCGGACTGACGGAGCCCGAGATATTGTGACATTGAGACATTGAGATATTGAGATATACATATATTATGCCGATGCTTGACACGGATTTTCTGTTGATTTCATTGATGATACTCAGTTTGTTGCACAGATGCTTTTCTAAGATAAGAATAAAGGTTTTCTTATACCAAACATGTTCAGGTTTCGTGTTTAATTATGCATTCATGTTGCATTCATGCTAGTACATAGTATCATTTTGAGATACGTGGGTTGTGACGCATTTGGGTGCATGATTACAATAGCCTTATTAGATGTTACTTACTACTCACAAGTTGGCAACTCACTCCCGTTGTGCCACAGTATTGTTGAATATGTATGCCCTAGAGGCTATTATTGTATAGTACTAGTTTGTATAATACATTTTGGAGGCTTGGGATATATATACGGGTTTACGACAGTCTTGCTCGATATAGTAGTATGCTACTTGGTTTGTTTCTATCTTAATATGTGTATATATTTCTTTTAACATATCGCTAAAAACATATTGACGGAGCCCTTAGGATCTTTGCTTGACTACCGGTGTTGTGATGGCGATCACACTAGTAGGGGCTGGGTAGTCTATAAGCACATCCTTATTTTGGTCCCTAGTCGTAGGATTATCGAGACAGGGCATCGATACTCCAGAGTAGACTGATGCATACGCTTCTCTTCCCAGCAGGGGAGATGGTCTGTCCCACAGCCATCAGTACATCGTACTAGAGCTAGTATGCAGGTGCTCGTTAGGTTACGAGTACACTGGACATGACTCGTCGGGAACTGTTGGTTGGTATTATACCTATCGTCAGTTAACAGTTCCTAGGTGACATGAGTACAGCTTAGTCCGCTGACTTGACACTGTCACTTCGCCTCGAGTGTGTTCCCACTGTTCGTAGATTACTATCCTACCACGGCTCTACTGAGTCGTGCAAACAGGTAGTAGTTGGGTGCAGTCCCGAAGCACTTGGAGGCAGTTACGGTTAGATAGGATTCGTCTCTCCCGGTATTGCGAGTTGATATCGCGCTGTGTTCAGGAGAGCCATTACACATTGTCGTCCCTGGCCAGGGCAAGCGAGAATTACCGGTAGGTTTTCCAGTAGATTCTCAAGGTGTTTTGGGCTACACTCCGACACGACTTGTACCGCTATTAGGGGACTGACGTTTACCGCCCCTAGGCCCGCCATGCGATATTCTCATACGAACAGACCGGACTATACGGAGATTGTCACATTCAGGCTCAGTAGGGGTTCGGATGGGTTCACCTCATCAGTCTTCTTATCGGCATCTACCTGGGGACCGTTACGTACAGCTAGTACCGCTTGCGGCCTGTGGTTAAACCCACTACCAGCGTAGTGTCGTGTTTTTAGAGTCCCACACAGAGGGCTATTCGCCTTTGCCCTAAACAGAGTAGAGGTCGCATGGTTTTGCGACAGGGTTCGTTCACATCCGCGCACTTGTGCACGTTTGGTGTCTTGGCAGTTATTACCAGCGGGCTTTGGTTTAAGCCAGATCCTAGTATATATTTTGGGATTGGTTTTATCTCATTGTATTCGTATTCCTCGGAACACGGGTGCGGATGTGTATACACAGTTGACAGAGGCAGAGGCAGAGGATTCTCATTAGGGTTGTTGACCGTTGACTTTTTCCAAACCCTAATGAGAATGAGGAATATGGTTAATAATATTAATTAAGGATAATTGTGCCATGGTTAGGGTTGTTTACAATTTGACTTTTTGTTGACTTGTTGACTTTGTTGACCGGTTGACCATTGTGGACTTGTTGACCATCATCATTTCATTTCAAAGATGCTTCTTGTTCTTTGCAAAATGCATTAAATGAATGAAATGATAATGGTCATTCATAAACTAACCATCACAATTCTTAATTATTATTATTATTATCATTATTCCAAATATGTGAGCATGGTTGCAAAATGAGAGCTCATTCTATCGTATTCTTTCTCTCTATTGAATGAAATCTCTCCCTCTTCCTCTCTCAAAGTTTAAGTGTTCCATGAGTTGGAAATCATAAACTTTTGAGACAAAACCACCATAACTCCTCTCTACTCATTCTAGGGTTCTAGATTTAGCAAATCAAGCACCTTAGTTACCTCTAGGTTGAGGTAGGAGCTCAAGTTCGAGGTCCTCGGGTGGATCTATCTTCGGCAAAGAGGAGACGACGAGGAGGAGCCGTTCAAACCACTACAAGGAGCAAGCAAGGAGGAGAACCACAAAAAGAAGAGAAGGAGTTCAAGACCTAGGTATAACCATTCTACATAGTAGCTAAAACTTGTAGTTTATTTGTTAGTTTTTATTTAGCAAAGATCCTTCATGGATGGTCTATGTTACCTAGTGAGGAAAATTTTGATTTTTACCTATTCCGCCTCTCCGAAAGAACCGGGATGGGTAACGTAGACCTAACATTGGTATTAGAGCCTAGCTAAATAACAACTAACAGTTAGCAAAGTGTTTAGAACTTCGATCCAGAAAAAATCCCGAAAACATGTCAAAAAACCATACTTTCTGTCGATTTTTAAAACCGCTCTAAAAATTATTCCACATGCCTTAAAAATCGGTGCAGGGTTTTCTAAGAACAGGCAAGAAATTTGAGCCCACGACTCGGCTAACTCGCCGTGGAAGCGCGGCGAAACCATTCGTTTCACCGCGGATCCACGCCCGAGTTGACTCGGTCGCCACTCCGATTTCCTGCAGATTACTCTGTTTGCTGTTTTTGGATTTTTAAGATATTTTATTTCTGCCCAGTTTTTCCAGAGAACAATGTTGTGTTTGGGGGTAGTTATAAATTGGTATTTTGATCGAAGTTCTACAAACTCTTGCTAAATGGTTATATCTGTAATGTGTTATATGCACTGAACGTCGGCTACTCGCTATACGTCGATTAGTGGGGGTTGTGTATATCTGTGATCTGTAATGTTGTTGGATTGTGTATATGAACTTATTGGATTGTCGCGGATGAATAGCCGGGGTTTTGTGAGATGTGAGTTTCTTTATCTTTCATTTGATATAATATGTAAATTGATGTAATATTATTTTTATGGCTGCACATCCGGGATGAGGTTGTAGCCGCCATTGTATATTATTTCTTTTACTATTTTTGCTCTCAGGATAGACCCAAGGTGGGGTGCACAAACTACCGGGTACGTTGAAGTGCTGAGTGGCCTACTCACGTTGTTAAGGGAGGCTGCTTCATTTCGGGTATTTGGCAGGTAGTTTGCCGTACCCGTAGGGGTCTAGGGTGGGGTTTGGCTATTCATCGCGACCGTATAATCCGTCTTTCGTTGCAGGCTCGAACGAAACGCGGATTCCTAGTATATCCAATGTGTTCATCTGTGATCTGTAATGGCTATCATTGCATCTGACGAATGTATATATCTATATATGATATCTAGTAGGCGTTGCTTATGTTTTGCATCCACGCTAGTCCAGCCCCCGCTCTATCGTTAGTTAAGTAACCTAACGGGTGATGACGGGGCCCCATGACGAATGCGGATGGTATAAGCGTACGTCATATTTTCGTTGTTTTCTGCAATGGTAGGATTAATTAATGGGACGCATTATATTAATGCAAAGAAAAACAAACCTAAAAGACGTTGTTAGAACAATTTTCAAAAAGCTGTTATTGCAAGGACGTTCTCTTTTGTTTTGCACAGAGGTATTCGGTTATGAATGCGCAGCACCTCATTCGACGAGGAAAGGGCCGAGATCCCTTCATCGGGAGTGATCCCTTGGACAAAAGTTTACGTCAGGGTAATAACTTCACTATAGTCGATTATTCTTGCTTTGCATCGAGGTATTCAGTTTGGAATATCATGCACCTCATTCGACGAGGAAAGAGCCGAGATCCCTTCACAGGGAGTGACCTCTTTAGCAAAAGTATTCGCCACTATATTTTTAAAAAAAAGGGCAATCATGTTCCTTCAACGATATCAAGTTCATTACGTTAACGGGTTTTTTCGCCAAAAACCCAGCCGTAGCCCTCCGTCATTTCTTACAAGTAACACTTAGTATTCGTGCTGCGTTTGTTGACTCCGTCAAGGCGTAGTGTACGGTAGCTAAGTGGTGCTTGTTTGTAGAAGTATATGGGATTGGTTAGGACAGTCGTATAACTTTGTTGACTCCGTCAAGTGTTATGCGGGTGGGTTTAATGCAATCCAGATAATGACAGGTTGAACTTGATTAGGATTCTTTGATTTGTTGACTCCGTCAAGGTCACTTGGGTCCTAGGGGCAAAAATCCACATCGGGAGTTTCTAAAGAAACTGAAACTTGCAGATTTAGCATACCTTCTGGAGTGTGGAGACTAGAGTGGATTCCATCTAGGTCATCGCACAATGATAGTTGGATCCCGATCCCACTGATGAGTTGGATTACTCTCGGGAGATTATTTCACTTAACAATCAATGCTATAAACCAAGTAGGTGTCTAGAACGGTGTTAGCGGGGCTACGCCTCCAGGGAAAAGAGGTATTTAATTAAGGAACTTCGCGAAAGCGTTGGAAAACCTCCCTCGAAGTACCAACACTAGCCTGGCTGAAAGGTTAAGCAAGTATTGTGACGTGCGATTAATCCTGACTAGTTCTTCTTTAAGGGTTTGAAGAAGAATTTGAGGAAACAGTGGGAGCCATCCTGGTTAGATAAATTAATAAACCAATCTAATCTTGCAAGAGCGCACGCTGAGTGTTTCTTCTCTCTCTCCAGGTAGCAACCATTTTACGCCCTAATCAAGATAATAAAATATATCGCTTGACCGATCCGAATTCTTATTCGGGGCTGGGGAACGTTGGTTCGGCTCTAACTTAAGACAACAGTCATAAGTATGAGCAAGGGAAAGAGGATTGTATGGATTCCAAGGATACCCAGTTGAAGAAGAAGCATAGTTTTGCATCTACTTCAGGTGTTCTTGTAATTGAGAACTGCTTTACGGTCAGCCCTACCTCCTGGGTACTTGATACCGGATCAGGATCTCATATCTATAATCTATTGCAGAGACTGAGAAAAAGTAGGAAAGTTGTACCTGGTGATATGTCGCTCAGGGTAGCGAACGAAGCACAAGTTAATGCTGCAGCCGTCGGTGAATATCACCTATTGTTGCCAAATGGCAATACTATGATTTTGAACGAATGCTACTATGTACCTTCCATGGTTTGCAACATCATATCAGTTTCTTTACTCAATAAAGATGGATATAACTTTGTTCTTGATAGAAATATCATGAACATTTACCTTCATAAGGTACTGGTTGCAGAAGGTACACTTTGTAATTGTATCTACGTTCTAAATCAGAATACAGTTCACAATATACAAAACACACGCAAGAGGAAGAATTCAGATACGAATGAATCCTACTTGTGGCATTGTAGACTTGGTCATATCGGAGAGAAAAGACTAAGTAAGTTGCATAAAGATGGATTCTTGAATACGTTTGAGTTCTCATCTTATGAAACTTGTCAGTCTTGTCTCAAAGGAAAGATGACCAAATCTCCGTTCACCGGACATGGAGAAAGAGCAACAGAGCTCTTGGGACTCATACACAGTGATGTATGTGGTCCAATGTCTATACATGCAAGGGGTGGGTTCTCGTACTTCATCACATTCACTGACGATCTCTCTAGGTTCGGATATGTGTATCTGATGAAACACAAATCTGAAGCTTTTGAGAAATTCAAGGAATTCAAAAACGAAGTAGAGAATCAGACTGGCAAAAGTATCAAGATACTCCGATCAGATAGGGGAGGGGAGTACTTAAGCACGGAATTCCTAGATTACTTAAAAGAGAATGGAATTCTCTCTCAGCTTACTCCTCCTTATACACCACAGCACAACGGTGTATCGGAGCGGAGGAATCGTACCCTATTGGATATGGTTCGCTCCATGATGCGTAGTGCTGAGTTGCCTCTTTCATTTTGGGGACATGCGCTTCAGACAGCGGCATACCTACTGAACTACGTTCCATCCAAATCTGTGCCTAAGACTCCATATGAAGTATGGAGTGGAAGAAATCCGTATCTTAAGCGATTTAAGATATGGGGTTGTCTGGCCTATGTGAAAACACAGAAACCGGACTAGCTAGAGGCACGGTCAGTTCAATGTAAATTTGTGGGATATCTTAAAGATTCACTAAGATATCGGTTCTACCACACTGAGGAACAGAAGGTGTTTGTATCTCGCCATGCTACATTTTTAGAAAGGGATTTTCTTGCAAAAGAAACTAGTGGGAGTTCGGTAGAACTGGGAGAAATCCATGAACCACAAAATGTAACTGAAAATTTGGAGGAACCACTGGATTCAATAACCCCAGACGAACCTCAGCCACTCCGCAGATCTGGTAGGATTTCTCATCCGCCCGATAGATACTACGGTTTTCTCATAGACGGGGATCGAGAGGATTGCATCTTGGAAGAAGATGACCCTACCAGTTTCAGAGAGGCCATTATCAGTAGGGACTCTGATAAGTGGCTGGATGAAGAAGTTCATTAGTGAACTTCAGGTGGTTCCGTCCATTGTTGACCCAATACCTTTGTATTGCGATAACAATGGGGCTATAGCTTTAGCGAAGGAACCAAGGACCCATCAGAAATCCAGACACATCTTAAGGCGGTATCACCTGATCAGGGAGATCATTGATCGCCAGGAGATCGAGGTACAGAGAGTGGACACAAAAGATAATACGGCGGATCCATTCACAAAGACCCTCCCTCAAACACAGTTCGAGCGACTTTTTGAGCTATTGGGTATGCGGTACGCCAGCAGCTGGCCTTAATGCAGACGTTGGGTATGCGGTACATCAATTACTGGCCTTTAGTGCAAATGGGAGATTGTTGAATATGTATGCCCTAGAGGCCATTATTGTATAGTACTAGTTTGTATAATACATTTTGGAGGCTTGGGATATATATACGGGTTTACGACAGTCTTGCTCGATATAGTAGTATGCTACTCGGTTTATTTCTATCTTAATATGTGTATATGTTTCTTTTAACATATTGCTAAAAACATATTGATGGAGCCCTTAGGATCTTTGCTTGACTACCGGCGTTGTGATGGCGATCACACTAGTGGGGGCTGGGAAGTCTATAAGCACATCCTTATTTCGGTCCCTAGTCGTAGGATTATCGAGACAGGGCATCGATACTCCAGAGTAGACTGGTGCATACGCTTCTCTTCCCAGCAGGGGAGATGGTCTGTCCCACAGCCATCAGTACGTCGTACTAGAGATAGTATGTAGGTGCTCGTTAGGTTACGAGTACACTAGACAGGACTCATCGGGAACTGTTGGTTGGTATTATACCTATCGTCAATTAACAGTTCCCAGGTGACATGAGTACAGCTTAGTCCGCTGACTTGACACTGTCACTTCGCCTCGAGTGTGTTCCCACTGTTCTTAGATTACTATCCTACCACGGCTCTACTGAGTCGTGCAAATAGATAGTAGTTGGGTGCAGTCCCAAAGCACTTGGAGGCAGTGACGGTTAGATATGATTCGTCTCTCCCGGTATTGGGAGTTGATATCACGCTGTGTCTAGGAGAGCCATTACATATTATCGTCCCTGGCCAGGGCAAGCGAGAATTACCGGTAGGTTTTCCAGTAGATTCTCAGGGTGTTTTGGGCTACACTCCGACACGACTTGTACCGCTGTTAGGGGACTGACGTTTACCGCCCCCTAGGCCCGCCATGCGATATTCTCAGACGAACAGACCGGACTGTACGGAGATTGTCACATTCAGGCTCAGTAGGGGTTCGGATGTGTTCACCTCATCAGTGTTCTTATCAGCATCTACCTGGGGACCGTTACGTACAGCTAGTACCGCTTGCGGCCTGTGGTTAAACCCACTGCCAGCGTAGTGTCGAGTCTTTAGAGTCCCATTCAGAGGGCTATTCGCCTTTGGGCAAAACAGAGTAGAGGTCGCATGGTTCTGCGACAGGGTTCGTTCAAATCCGCGCACTTGTGCACGTTTGGTGTCCGGGCAGTTATTACTAGCGGGCTTTGGTTTAAGCCAGATCCTAGTATATATTTTGGGATTGATTTTATCTCATTGTATTCGTGTTCCTCGGAACACGGGTGCGGGTGTGTATGCATAGTTGACAGAGGCAGAGGCAGAGGATTCTCATTGGGGTCGTTGACCGTTGACTTTTTCCAAACCCTAATGAGAATGAGGAATATGATTAATAATATTAATAAAGGATAATTGTGCCATGGTTAGGGTTGTTGACAATTTAACTTTTTGTTGACTTGTTGACTTTGTTGACCGGTTGACCATTGTGGACTTGTTGACCATCATCATTTCATTTCAAAGATGCTTCTTGTTCTTTGCAAAATGCATTAAATGAATGAAATGATAATGGTCATTCATAAACTAACCATCACAATTCTTAATTATTATTATTATTATCATTATTCCAAATATGTGAGCATGGTTGCAAAATGAGAGCTCATTCTATCATATTCTTTCTCTCTCTTGAAAGAAATCTTTCGCTCTTCCTCTCTCAAAGTTTAAGTGTTCCATGAGTTTGAAATCATAAACTTTTGAGACAAAACCACCATAACTCCTCTCTACTCATTCTAGGGTTCTAGGTTTAGCAAACCAAGCACCTTAGTTACCTCTAGGTTGAAGTAGGAGCTCATGTTCGAGGCCCTCGGATGGATCTATCTTCGGGAAAGAGGAGACGACGAGGAGGAGCCGTTCAAACCACTACAAGGAGCAAGCAAGGAGGAGAACCACAAAAAGAAGAGAAGGAGTTCAAGACCTAGGTATAACCATTCTACATAGTAGCTAAAACTTGTAGTTTATTTGTTAGTTTTTGTTTAGCAAAGATCCTTCATGGATGGTCTATGTTACCTAGTGAGGAAAATTTTGATTTTTACCTATTCCGCCTCTCCGAAAAAACCAGGGTGGGTAACGTAGACCTAACAAGTATTTTGCAGGTCTAACCCGTTAGCACAGTAGCGGCGGGTGTACTTTCTATTCTGCTTCGTTTGCATCGTTTTGTAGCTTTGCTCATAGGTGGGTTGTGAGGATATTTTATTCCATCATGTATATTATTTTATATCTAGTATACTCTATTTACCCTTGTATATTGGACTGGACGGTGAGACTCGTGAGATTTGTATATGTGGTAATTGGTGTCGATGCTAACTTGAGCCGACGTGGTATTTTCTTATTTCTTACTTTTAGATGCTTATTGTGCACTTTTTATATACATATTGCATGTGGTTGTGATTCCGCCATTGGCGAAGAGCTAGTTCTCGCTTTGGGATGCCTGTATTCATCATTTATATGTATTTTCATGTGTTGTACCCGTTTGGGGGCCAGTATTTACAAAGGAGACTCTGCCGAAATTTTCAGGAAAATGTGATGTTGCTTTTAAAGGTTTGATACGACTTATTTGGTTAAAATCGCTTTCTTTAAATAAGTTTTCATTCACTCTATTTCTTTAAATGGTTTTGATTTTTGGGCTTTGGTTTACTTAGATTACGTATGTCTTGAGACGTTTCGTAATTTAAGTGCCAGTCACGTTCTGTACCTTCGGGTCGTGACAAAATTGGTATCAGAGCGATAGGTTTTACTTTTCTGAGTGTAGGATGACCCTTGGTTGATGGAGTAGGTGACTTAAATAGAGTGACGTAGCGTGTGTATGTTCCGCGGCATATTTACGATACGGTACTCCGCCTAAGTGACCTTAGGATATATATTTACTTGTATTTCCTTCCTTGATTCCAGAAATCCTTTGTTCAATCGCAATGTTCCTATCAATCCTGTTTCTTGTTCCAGCCACTATGCCGTCGGAGACTACGAGGGACAGAGGGCTGCCGCCAGGGATGAGATTAGAGTAGGCTCATTTGAGATGAGGACCGATCAGGGCGGCACGCCTACCCCTCAGGGACAGAGTGATCCGCCTTCTACAGGACGGATGGCTAGGCTAGAGTCGAGTATTCCGGACTCGCGACAGATGGTTGGATTGTTAGTTGAGACTAGCCGAGCTCTGAGAGCCGATGATGTCCCTCCTGCTGCAGGGATTGTGATTGTACCTGCTGCTCAGGCAGCTGTTTCTGTCGTTACTAAGATTATTTAAGTATCCTTACAGGAGTTTTGAGGCTGAAGCCTCCAGTTTTTACCGGCATAGATGCAGCGGAGGATCCGTAGACAATTCTCGACGGGATGGATAGGATTTGTCGTTCACAGAGATGTTCTGACGAGAGATAGGTCGAGCTTGTGAGTTTTCACCTAGAGAGGTTTTGCTAAGACATAGTGCTAGTCGATTGAGAGAGGCCGAGCTGCAGATCTACTTCCTATGACTTGGGATAAGTTCACCGCTATATTTCTTAGTCGTTTCCTTCCGAAGAGCGTTCGAGATGCTGAGCTCGTAGTTTCGAGCCTTTGCGTAAGACTTCAGGGATGACGGGTCCGAGTATGACATTTAGTTTACTTAGTTGTCCGATATGCTCCTTACCTGGTAGACACTGAAGAGAAACGGATAAAGAGGTTCGTGTGGTGATTGGACATGCAGTTATTTATTGCCATCGGCACCCAGCATTTTGACACTTTTGCAGTCACGATGGATGCAGCCTTACTGCTAGAGGAGCACATTTCTGAGACTTCGGTCATTTCTAGGATCGAAGCGGATTTGTACAGGTATGCCAGCTCAGAGGCGATTAGATAGGCACAGTTGTGACAGGTGTCCTTTCGGTGTTTTCTTCCGATGCGTATTTCTTTTGTTGTTTAAACTTGTATCTCCACACTTTGTGCCGAGTTTGGACCGAGAGTCGTCCTTGTTTGATCTGCCGCTGATTGTTATTATTCCAGTAGGCGAGTCTTTTGTCGCTCGAAATGTTTTTCGTTCGTGTTTGTTTTGTTCGTATCGGAGATAAGGATTCTTCTGTCAATTTTATTTTCTCGATATGTTTGACTTCGAAGTTCTTCTGAGCATGGATTGGTTAGCCACGTGTTATGCATCCGTGGACTGCCGTGAGAAGGCAGTCAGATCTAATTTTCCGGGTAAGTGAGTTCTTGTTTGTTTTTCAGGGAGACTGTAGAGTCGTCTTTCCCAGTTTGTTTTCTTCTTTTCGCGCTAGTCAGCTTTTGAGAATGGATGTCAAGAAATCTTGGCGTATGTTTGTGAGTTAGAGCTGCAGAGGTCCCGTTGAACCAGGTCCCGATTGGGAAAGAGTTTCCAGATGTTTTCCTGACGAGTTGCTTGGTTTGTCGCCAGAATGCGATATTGAGTTCTGCTTTGACTTGATTTCCGGCACGGAGCCTTTTTCTATACCGCCATATCGGATGGACCCGGCGGAGCTTAAAGAACTGAAGGATCAGTTGCAAGATTGGTTGGATAGAGGGCTTGTTCGTCCGAGTGCGTCGCCTTGGGGAGCTACTGTTCTGTTCGTCAAGAAGAAAGACGGCAGTTGTGTTTGTGCATCGATTTTGTCAGTTGAATCAGGTTACTGTGTGGAACAGATATCTCTTACCTCGTATCGATGATTTATTTGATTAGCTCCAGGGTGCGGGACATTTCTCGGAGATTGACTTGCGATCAAGTGACCATTAGTTGCGGGTTCGAAAGGATGATATTCCGAAGACTGATTTTCACACGTTACGGGAGTTATGAGTTTTGGTGATGTCGTTCAAGCTCACCAATGCCCCAGCAGCGTTTATGGATTTGATGAACCGTATATTCAGGCCATTTCTTGATCAGTTATTATCGTGTTCGTTGATGACATTTTAGTACACTTTTGGAGCCGAGTGGGGCCTGGGCAGTAATTGGGGATTTTGTTACAGACTTGAGGGAGCTCCAGCTATTTGCTAAATTATCCAAGCGTGTTTTCTGGTTGGATGGTGTTAACCTCTTGGGACACGTAGTTACGAAAGATGGTAAGTATGGAACTAAAGAAGATCGAGGCCGTTCAGCACTGGCCCAGACCTGTATCATTGATGGAGGTTCGCATCTTTTGAGGGTTTGGCCGGATACTATTGACGTTTCATACAGGATTTTTCGCAGATGTTTCCCCCAATCAGAGCAAAGCTCTGTTTCAGAATTCAAAATTTAAATTGAAGCAACGCTTCAGATTCTGTGCGCTGGACGCCACGTGTCAAACGCAGACGCGCTAGCGCCAGGTGCGCTGCGCCATAGGCAGCGCACCCCCAATCAGAGCAAAACTCTATTTTAAAAATTCAAAATTTAAAAGTTGAAGCAACGCTTCAGATCCAGCGCTCTGCGCTGCGTGCCGCGTGTCAAATACAGGCGCGCTAGCGCAGTTGCGCTGCGCTCTGCGCTGCGCTCCACGTGTCGAACGCAGGCGCGCTAGCGCAGTTGCGCTGCGCTCTGCACTGCACGCCACGTGTCGAACGCAGGTGAGCTAGCGGAAGGTGCGCCAGTGCTGGGATTAAAAATCCCCCACCGTTAGATCAAAAGACCTACTAATAATAAATTATTAATTAATCAAAACTAAAATTCTGTTGTGGAAAGATTTTTCAATCTTATTGAAACAAGAAGATTATCTTCTGTAAAACAGAAGCCTTAGGATCAAAGATCCAACGGTGGGAAATATTCCCAAATCAATCAGAGAAAGATCTATTAAAACTGATTTAACAAATCAATTGGCCCTATATAAAGGCCCCTAGACTTCAAGTCTCATATACAGAAAATAGAGAAAACCCTCTGAAAACTTTGAGAAAACTCAAAGAGAAAGAAAGACAAGCCTTTAGAAAAAAGAAGATCATTTCTTCATCCTCAAGGTAAAGAACTATTTCTTGAACCACAGAGATGAAATCATCTCGTAAAAAGAAGAAACATCTTCTAAAAAGATCATAGATCTACAAAAGACCAAGGGCTTTGATGATAAGAAAAAGATCAAAAGGTCTAATTATAAAAAAACTAAAAGAAGTATTTTACTTCATTCATAGATTTTTGAACTATAAAGGCAGAGCACTTTTATAAAACAAGAACTTTTTTGTTCTTGAATCTTGAGGCAAAGCCTCCTTTAAAAGAAGAACATAAATTTGTTCTTTGATCTTAAAATTGATCAAATGCGCTTTGCGCTACTGAAAAGTGCCTTGCACTCATAAATTGTGCCTTTGCGCTCCTTGGATCAGCGCGCAGCGCCAAAACATGCCACGTGTCAACCATAGACACCACTTGCGCTTTGCGCTTTTAAAAACAGCGCACTGCGCTCATGGGCTGGCGCTCAGCCCCAAGCGTGCCACGTGTCATTCGCTGGCGCGCCAACAGACTAGCGCAAAGCGCTCATAAATTAAAAGCGCAATGCGATAATGAACTAGCGCTTAGCGCTAAGCACGACACATGTCACCTTCGTGTGCGCTATCTGAAAGAAGCGCAATGTGCTCTGTAATTGGCGCAAAGCGCCTGATGCGCCACGTGGCGCACTGTCAGAACACACTCTGTTTTGATGAATGCTATGCATTCAATACAAGACAAAATATGTCAAAGCCCAATACTTAGCATTATTAAAAGGGCTGAGCCTAAATAAAGGCTTAATAGCCAGAGCAACTAAAAATGTTAATTTTTTTTTATTGGACTTAGCCCAATTCTGGCCATAAGTCATCAACCTATGTTGAACTGAGCACATTTGCTCACAAATATTCAACAGATCTTAGTCCCAAACTGGGCTACAGATCTTTCAAACAATTCATACCGGTTCGAGGGAACATCTCGTTACTCCTCTGATATTTATCGTTGTAATCCTTCAACGTTTTCAAAGAGGTGACGGGTCCCGGCGACCACACATTTCTATGGACTGTGGGGTCCTTAAACTCACGGCCTATGATGTCCTTAACCTCGACCGTGATGTCTTTAAACTAAGCATCGGACTGTGGAGTCCTTAAATCCACGGACTATGATGTCCTTAACCTCGACCGTGATGTCTTTAAACTAACATCGGACTGTGGAGTCCTTAAACTCACGGACTATGATGTCCTTAACCTCGACCGTGATGTCTTTAAACTAAGCATCGGACTGTGGAGTCCTTATATCCACGGACTATGATGTCCTTAACCTTGACCGTGATGTCTTTAAACTAACATCGGACTGTAGATTCCTTAAACTCACGGACTATGATGTCCTTAACCTCGACCGTGATGTCATTAAACTAAGCATCGGACTGTGGAGTCCTTAAACTCACGGACTATAATGTCCTTAACCTCGACCGTGATGTCTTTAAACTAACATCGGACTGTGGAGTCCTTAAATCCACGGACTATGATGTCCTTAACCTCGACCATGATGTCTTTAAACTAATATCGGACTGTGGAGTCCTTAAATCCACGGACTATGATGTCCTTAATCTCGACCGTGATGTCTTTAAACTAACATCGGACTATGGAGTCCTTAAACTCACGGACTATGATGTCCTTAACCTCGACCGTGATGTCTTTAAGGTAACATCGGACTGTGGAGTCCTTAAACTCACGGACTATGATGTCTTTAACCTCGACCGTGATGTCTTTAAACTAAGCATCGGACTGTGGAGTCCTTAAATCCACGGCATATGATGTCCTTAACCTCGACCGTGATGTCTTTAAACAAACATCGGACTGTGGAGTCCTTAAACTCACGGACTATGATGTCCTTAACCTCGACCGTGATGTCTTTAAACTAATATCGGACTGTGGAGTCCTTAAATCCACGGACTATTATGTCCTTAACCTCGACCGTAATGTCTTTAAACGAACATCGGACTGTGGAGTCCTTAAATCCACAGACTATGATGTCCTTAACCTCGACCGTGATATCTTTAAACTAACATTGGATTGTGGGGTCCTTAAACCCATGGACTATGATGTCCTTAACCTCGACCGTGATGTCTTTAAACTAACAGTAGACCGAGATGTCCTTAAACTACCAATGGACCATAATGTCCTTAAACTAATCGACCGCAATGTCCCTAAACTAAACAGTAGAGTCCAAATGCTCTCTTGTTAGATCTAAACGATCCCGTTAAGTCGATCTTAGTATAAAATAAGACTAACGTATAACAAATGTTTAAGTTGATCTTAGTCTCAAATGAGGCTAACGTATCCTTAAACCCAACCCCCAAACCCAAATCTAAGAAAGATACGGATTTGGACTAGTCCACGCCCTATGGGCGACAACATAAATTAGTCTTTGTATACAATCCACGGGCACCCAAAAACAAAACAAACACATCACGACACGAAGTGACCATCTGGAGAAGGAGAAAGTTGTTACACGCGATGCGGTAGCGTAATTAACTACAGAGGCTTGCGCCTGCAGGGAAGAGCGTCCCCATAATCAAAAACCCTCAAACGAGAGGGAATCTGACGAAGTCTGCTACATCGGCCGCATCCATTTAAACCTTCGATATACGGTGCCATAAATCAACTTGGCATCTTCAGAGAGGTGGATGGATAGCACCAATTAGCATCTGCCCCTAGATTCAGGAAAGACATTCGTCTTCCCGGTTTTCGGCGGTAAACAGATTCTGGCACGCCCGGTGGGACCTTTTCCTCTTTCCACTCCACACTTCGTGTGTCGTGTTCGCAAACCAATCACGGTTTGCTAATGGTTGCCCTTGGGTTCGAGTTAGTAAGATTTGGTTTCTTGCTTGGCGCAGAAAGCAAAACAGCAATGGCATCTACTTGCGTAAAGTGCTCCAACTGCAGCTGCAACTCGCGCTCCGCCTCGTCTACAGGCATATCTTACGGGCCTCAAGCAGCCTCTTTGTTCACGATGACGGTGGACCAGGTCACTCAGGCCACTACCGGATTGTTTTTCGGGACCATGCTTCCGCCAATGAGCTTCAGCACCCCTATACCAACACCAGAAGCTCCCAAGAAGTCGGTCTTTGATCGGCTTGCTACTACCGCGTCCCCTCTCAATGGCTCGTCCAGCTCCAGCGCCTCAGTCTTCCCCAGATTGGGCCAAAGTCCATGTGGGCCTATGATGAAGCCTGCAACCCCAGAGAAGGTTGTTCCGATGAGGATAGCCATCCCTGCTCCTGAAGTCGTCAAGACGGCTTCTCCTACCAAAGGGTCAGTTTTTACAAGACTGGCTATTCCGGTTCCCACTACGGTCCCTGTCCCTGCTCAGAAGTCTATTTTTGACCGGTTGGATACCGCTTCTCAACGGACATCAGTCTTCAACAGGCTGATGCCAGCAACAGCCCCTCACCTGGATAGGGGGCAAGACAAAGCCATCCCCATCACCAAACCAACACCATCGGCTCGACATGCTCGACGTCGCCATTGGCTCCAAGTGAGGAAGGCTGGGGGCAACTCCCCCTCTGAGCTAATTCCACCAGCCCCAATGGTGGAAATCAATGCTGTTGTTCCAACCGGGAACAGTTTTGAGCTGCTGAACAAGGTGCGTAGGAACTCTCCTACCGTCGTACTGAAAAAATCTCCCCCTCCGGTGGAGAATGTTACAGAAATGAAATTGGACCAGTCTCCTCAACGGCTGTCCTCCAAAGTTTACAAGGTCTGGCGACGGGTCCAGAAGTCGGTGATCGATCAGGACTATCTCCGCCGACAGAAAAAGCTGAAGGCTCAGAAGGAAGAGAACCGTCCTTTCAAAACACAAAGGACGACAACCACCTGGGTGCCCGCCGCAACGGCCCCCTCGACGTCAACCACTCAGAAAAGAAGGAGGCCAGAGAAAGCCCCTATAACTACGGTAGATCGCAAAGACGTCAAGACTAAACGCCCCAAGTCTGGGGGCATAACGGTCCATACTATTTATATGGCATCCAGGAAAGAGGATAGCCGCGCTTCTACGGGCCACCGACCACTCACCTGATCCATCACAAGAGCTCAGGAACAACAGCAGCAGAAGCTTCAGGAGCTGCTGACTGCGATGGCCGCACTCATCGGGCCAGAAGAAAGCTAGGAGGCATCATCAGAACAGCGTCACGAACAAGAAACTGATGCCGACTTTCTTCGCAGAGTCCTCGAAAAGAAGGACAAAGAAGCTGCAGAGCAAGCGGCTAACATAAAGTGAATGGCACTTCTCTTCCAAGACATGGTCGGGATGATATTACAGCCGGATCCTCCAGCCGAAGACCCTCCGATCATTATTGAAGACGACAAAGGGGAAAGGTTGAATCCTCCTCCGGCTCTTTCAGCAGCCAAAGAGGAAACTATCTCCAAGGCCGCCTTGGATGATTATATTGCTCAACAAATACGAGTTCACCAAGCAAATGAAGCGGCTGGCCAGGTCGTGAAAACTGGGCGACCATATCCAGGCTGGTATGACCAGATAAAGTACCCGCCGGGCTACACGATCCCCAAATTCCACGTATACAAGGGGACAGGCAATCCCCATCAACATGTCGCTCAGTTCAGGGCTCTTTGTGGTAATACCGATGGTGATGACAAGCTTTTGCTCCGCCAATTCGTCGGCAGCTTATCGGAAACAGCGTTTGAGTGGTACTCCGAACTCCCAAATGACTCCGTCAAAATTTTTTTAGAAATGGAGTTGTTATTCACCCAGCGATTCGCGAGCGCAAGTGAACGCACCCCGATAACAGCATTGATCAATGCAAGGGTAAAGCCGGGCGAAACTTGGGTTCAATACGCAATCCGATGGCGAAATCTGTGGTCAAAGTACGAACAACGCATTGAAGAGGCACCAGCGGTAGGCATGTTCGTGGGCACCCTAGACCCTTGTGCAACTATTTCACAATTCATGATGTTCTTCAAACCGACCACATTCCAGGCTTTAATCGAAAAGCTAGCCCAGATGGATCAGATGGGTCATAGACCGTCTCCTCCGAAGCCGAAGCCGCGGAACGAAAAGGGTAAAGGGAAGGCGATCTTCGTTGCGAATACCCAACAGCAGCCCAGTGCCCCAAAACTAACAGATCAACTGGAAGAGAGACGGCGCTATTATAATGAGAAAATGAAGCAAGCCCTATCTTTTGCCTTCGTCAATGATATTCTGTACAAGAGGTCATTTGATTCTCTGTGGTTAAGATGCCTGGGACCTGAAGAGGCAAAGAGAGTCGTCCAAGAAACTCACGACGGACTCTGCGGTTCTCACCAAGCCGAACCGAAGATGAAGTTGAAGATCAAACGGATGGGTTATTATTGGCCCACGATAATCCAAGACTGCCTCGAGTATGTGAAACAATGTCACTCGTGCCAAATCCATGGAGACTTTATCCATCAGCATCCGAATCCGTTACACCCGACAGTGGCTAGCTGGTCGTTCGAAATGTAGGGAACTGACATAATCAGCCCTATCGAACCAGCATCGTCCAGAGGACATCGATTCATTTTGGCGACGACTGATTACTTCTCCAAATAGGCAGAAGCAGTACCGCTGAGAGAAGTGAAGATCGAGAATATACTCCATTTCTTCAAGACGTACGTAATTTATCGGTTCGGTACTCCGCGATGGATCATCTCCGACAATGGGCCAGCCTACAGAAGCCATAAGATCAGCCGCTTCGCAAAACAGCACAACATAAACTGGAGATACTCCTCAGTCTATAATCCCTGAGCTAACGGTCTAACTGAGGTTTTCAACAAAACCTTGACGAAGATCGTGAAAAAGACGGTGTCTCTAAATAAGAAAGACTGGCACGAGAGACTGCAAGAAGCTCTCTGGGCGTATCGAACTACGTTCAAGAAGGCCACGAACACAATGCCATACGCGTTGGTATTCGGTACAGAAGCGGTACTCCCCCTAGAGATAGAGTTACCCTCTATACGAGTGGCAGTTCATTACGAGCTGACGGACGAAGAGAACGCTCACCTTCGGCTTGAGGAGCTCGATGCTCTTGATGAAACTCGGCTCATAGCGCAACAAAATCTGGAGGTTTATAAAGCAAAGATGACGCGCTCCTACGAAAGATTGACTAGGCCGAGGGCATTCTGCCAAAGCGAACTCGTGCTGGTGGTCAAAAGACCTATGATCCCCAATCGGGCTAAACGAGGGAAATTCGAGCCGAATTATGAAGGCCCATATATTATAGACAAGGTCTACCAGGGTGGGGCCTATCTACTCATGGACATGCGTGGTGAAAGACCTTTCAGGCCAATAAACGGTCACTTCCTGAAGAAATACTACGCTTAACGAGTCAGGGCCTAGGTCAATGATAGATGACGACGACTATGCCCGCTCGCTATCTTCCTAAGCCCAAACTCTATAAGTAGTAACCGGCTTCCTTAACAATGAACCGAAACGTCCTTAAACTGACAACGGACAGAAACGTCCTTAAACTACAGTGGACCGAAACGTCCTTAAACTGACAACGGATCGAAACGTTCTTAAACTAACAGCGGACTGAAACGTCCTTAAACTAACAGCGGACCGAAACGTCCTTAAACAAACAACGGACCGAGATGTCCTCAAAACTAACAAAGGACCACTATGTTCTAAAACTGGCCGTTGACCGAGACGTCGATAAACTACCATGGATTACAGCATCCCAAGGCTGATATAAAAAAAAGAGAAAAATAAAAAAAAGAAGAGAAAACGGTATGTCCACAAGCAAAATGGGCACGGATGAAAACCCGAAAGGGCTCCGTGAGTAAAAACAGCAGGGCTACCGGCGAGTTATGTGAAAACACGAAAGGGCGCGATCTCGTTAGAATAAAAAAAATAGAGAAAATGGTATGTCCATAAGCAAAATGGGCACGGATAAAAACCCGAAAGGGCTCCGTGAGTAAAAACAGCAGAGCTACCGGCGAGTTTTGTGAAAACCCGAAAGGGCGCACAATCTCGTTAAAAGACACTTGCAAGGTCCTCTCGACTTTGTAAGAAGAAACCACCTGCGTGAGATCCTTACGACTCACAAGAGAGCAACACACTTAGGAATCCTTACGATTCCTAAGGAGAAATTACACTTGCGGGATCCTCACGACTCGTAAGGAGAACCCTCTTATGAGACCCTCACGGCTCATAAGATTCAAAAGTCTTGAGTTACAGAGATCTGAACCTGTTCTTAAGCACCCCCCCCCACAACCTCCGATACTGCCCTACAAACGGCTCGATACTGACCCTTTTATACGATCCACGGGCGCGAATAAACATTTCCCTAACAAAGTCTCATCCGTGACTAGGGATATGTTCGCACGGTGAACAACCCTTGTGAGTCCTCTGGACTTATAAGGAGAAAGTTCTCTTGTAAGATCCTTAAGACTTACAAGAAGCTATACACTTAGGAGTCCTCACGATTCCTAAGAAGAAAAAGCACCTACGAGATCCTCATGACTCGCAGGGAGAAATACCTTTGTGAGACCCTTACGGCTCATGAAGTCAAAAGCCTTAGTCGACAGGATCTTAACCCTGATCGCTAAGCCACCTTTGTTCAACATCGACAGAGGCAAATTTTGATTCGCTCCTGGTAATATCCCAGTTGTAGCGGTGCTGATGCCGAAATTGGTGTCTAATCCCAAGCTTGCGGCAAAAAGCTAGCGAGCCACACATGCATACGAAATAGTCGAAATGATGGGGCAATTTGCAACAAAATCAGCAAGTACAAAAACTGTATGTATGCAAAATAACCGAAATGATTGGGCGACTCGCGATAAAAAGCAGCGAGTAGATAAAATAAAATAAATAGCCGAAATGATTGGGCACCGCGAAAAATAGCCGAAATGATTGGGCAATCGCGACCTTCACGATATAAAAGCTGAAATGATAGAGCAATGCGGAAAGAATTGAAAAATAAAAGTGAAATTTTTGCTCAACAGTTGATATCATATCAATCCCTGTATATAATCCAGGGGCGCAAACAAAGAAGGAATTGTTGGATATAGTGCCCTCAAAGTCAATTATTGGATCGCAGGTACGTGATTGCAATGATTGAGGGAGGACCTATACCGATATGACAGTCTTGCTCGAGATGATAGTATGCTATCTGGTTTGTCTTTATCATCATATACATGCTTTAGTTCACTATTGCATGATGATAGAGCCCATAGGATTTTTGCTTGACTGCCAGCAGTATGATGGCGATCATATACGTGGGAGCTGGGGTCTATAAGCACATCCTTAAAGTGTCCCTAGTCATGGGAGTTTCGAGACAGGGCATCGATACTCCAGAGTAGACTAGTGTATACAGTCGAGACCCCGACGAGGGGCGGTGGCCGGTCTCACAAGCCACTGGTGTAAGTTGGATCACCTAAGATGTATACAGGTGCTCATTGGGTTATGAGTACACCGGACAGGACGGACTCGCCGGGAACATGCTAGTTGGTATTATACATATCGTCAGATAGCAGTTCCCTGGTGACATGTGTACAGGTTAGTTTGTCGACCTGAGATCGTCATTTGTCTTGTGTGAGTTCCCACTGTGCTTTGATTACTACCCTACCACACTCAAAGGAGACGTGCAAACAGGTTTTAGTTGGGTACAGTCCCGAGCCACATGGAGGCAGTGAGCGGATCGTCGGGGATTCGTCTCTCCCGGTATTGGGGGTTGATGTCGCACAGTGCACGGGTGGCCATCACTAGAAATCCTCGTCCGGGGTAGTGGAGAATTACTGATTTGGATCAGTAGTTTCTCATGATGTGATGGGCTTCATACCGACACGAATTATCGTGTTATTAGGGGTCTGACTTTATCCACCCCCCTAGACTCGATATGCGATACTCTTAGACGAACGGACCGGACTGTACGGATATTGTCACTGTCAGGCTCAGTAGGGTTTCTGGATGAGTTCGCTCATCATCTTCCCTTCCAATCAATACATAGGCAACCGTTACGTACAGCTAGTACTTCTGACGTGCTAGTAGTTATACCCAGTGCCAGTGTGTTGATGAGTCATTAGAGTCCCCCACAGACAGTTTCCTAAGTTCGGGCGAAATGTTGTAGAGGCCGTATGGTTTTATGGCAGGGTTCGGAAAATGCACGTGCGTTTACGCACGTGTCATATTTCGGGCAGATAATACTGGTGGGCTTTGGTTTAAGCCGGATCCGAGTATTATACTGTGTAGATATAATATCTTTGTCTCAGTTGCATTTGTATTCGGTTGTAATAAAAATGCGGGTATGTTTATACTGTTACGGGGTTATCCTGAAATTCGTTTCGTGATCGCTTTTGGAAGTTGCCAGTTTCCAGTTTTCTATCGGCCGTATTAAACATTCGGTTTAATACGGATTTATCTTTTCGTCACTGGGGTGAGTCATGAGGGTGAGTCGTGCTTCTAGAAACTTCTAGATGGTGACTAGGATGTTGAGGTGGCTAGTGAGTCATTAGCGTATTAATTGTGCATTTAATGGTGTGATGATGTGTTGTTATGATTCATCATTTGCATTAATGTTTTAAGCTAGGTGTTATGATGACACATTCTTCTCTTTAATGCTAATGGCCACTCTCCCTCCTCCTACACTCACCCCCCTTGCTCATAAATGTGGCCGGCCATTTCTTAGAGAGGAGAATGGTTGTTGATTTGGGAAAATATGATAGTTTTGTGATTCATGGAAATTAGATAGGAAAATTTCTCATTTCATTCCAATCCAAAAAGGCAACTTCAATAACCGTTCGTCCATAGCTTTGGACGTAGCGAGATAAAGTGTTCTACTCATTCTCTACATCAATCTTGGTCATCTCTTTTAGCAAACTTGATGATTGAGTTGCCTCGGTTCAGAGGCGGGAGCCCGTTTAAAGATCCGTCGACGTGGTGCCACCTGGATGAGAAGACTGGAGATTCAGGAGATCGGAGCAGCCGCAACAAAGCATGGGATGATGGTTGAAGACCGAAGGACTCGGATCGTTCGGTATAACATTTCTACCCACTTTGTAGTTTGTTAGTTTAGCTTTAATGGCAGATCCGGGTTATAGTATGCGATAGCGCCAGTCAAAAAGTTTTTGTTCCGCATTTGGCGTCTGTTAGACGGCCAGCGCGCTACCATATACTTACAGTGGTATCAGAGCCTCACCATTAAGCTTTACTAGCTTGTGCTAACGCGTTTAAAATATCGATCGAACGAAATTTCGAAAACTGCAATTTTCTGGGTTAAAGTTTCTGTCGATTTTTAAAAGGGTCTAAAAATTATTTTGCATATCACAGAAAACAAAGCAGGCTTTTCTAAGCAAACTGGGAAAATTTAATCACGTGATCCCACATAACTGCCACGGATCCGCGGTCAACGCTAAGGTTTGACCGCGGAACCACGGCCAGTATGTGGGAACAGTGCACTAAATGATTCCAGTGAGCTTTCCATGGTAAATTGTGGTTTCTGGTATATTTCTTTTGGGCCCAGATTTTATTACTGTACACCAGATGTACGTGAGGCCCACTTCGGGAAGTTTTGTCGATCGAAATTTTAAACTTGTTAGTATGCAGTAATTACATTATATCTCCGACCGGGAATGTCATTTGAGCGGTAAATTGCGTCTAATTGCTATAGTCCTTTTAGACGGATTTGCGAATGTGACATTCGCGTTGATGTTCTGTGTTGTGCTGTGATATTGCGGATTTGTCGTGGTGAATAGCAGTGTGCAATGATAGTGCTGTTTGGATTTATTTATACATTTGATATTGCGGGGCGAGCGTCCAACATGTGGACTGTCGTCACTGCCTGTTTGTATAATATTCTTTTGGGGCACGACCGGGCTGAGGTCGATGTATCCGTTGTATATATTTTTCATTTCTGTACTAGGTTTACCCTGCGATGGACTGCACGGATAGCCGGGTTCTGGAGGGCAACGGGTTCGTATCTCATGGCTTTGAGAGGCAGAGGGGCCTCACTCTAGAATTGGCAGACTATTTGCCGCACTCGTAGGGGGTACAGGTTGACCCAAGGAGGGGTGCTCAAGTTACCGGATTCCGTGAAGTGCCGGGTGGTCCATTCACTTTGTTGTAGGGGTCTGCCTCGCTTCAGGTTTTGGCGGGTAACTTGCCACACCCGTAGGTTCTATGTTTCATTGCACAGGCTATCCACACGACCACGGGAACGTCGGGCTTCAGTAGCGGCTCTGTGAAGCCCGGGGATCCCAGCTTATCTGTATTGTTCTGTGATGCTTATTACTTTTCTGTAATGTTGCATATTATCACGCCTGGAGCGATTATTGTATATTGGTATATATACTATTAGATGTTGTATATGTTTTACACCCGCGCTAGTCCAGTCCCCACTCTGTCGTTAGTTAAGTAACCTAACGGGTGATGACGGGACCCAGAGACGAATGCGGATGGCATATACGTACATTTTATTTTTCGTTCTTTTCTGGTGTGATTGATTAATGGGACTGCGTTGATTCTGATCAATGCAAAGGAAAACAAACCTATTTGGCAGTTGTTGGAACAATTTTAAAAGGTGTTATTACAAAGGCGTTTCCTTTTGTTTTGCATAGCGGTATTCGGTTGGAATATCCTGCACCTCATTCGACGAGGCAAGGGCCGATATCCCTTCACCGGGAGTGACCCCTTGGGCAGAAGTTTGCGTCAGGGTAATAACTTCACTATAGTCGATTACAAGTTGCTTTGCATCGTGGTATTCAGTTGGAATATCCTGCACCTCATTCCACGAAGAAAGAGCCGAGATCCCTTCACCGGGAGTGACCTCTTTAGCAAAAGGTTTTTCGCCACTATATTTTTATATATAAAGCTATCAGGTTCCTTCAACGAAATCAAGTTCATTACGTTAAAGGTTTTTTCGCCAAAAACCAGCCGTATCCCTCCGTCATTTCTTTTGGGTATTCAGTAGTATTCAAGCTATGTATTTTGACCTAACGCCAAGGCATAGTGTTTGGTAGCTGCTGGGTATTCATTTGTTGCATAGATACATGAGTTGGTTTGGGACAGTCGTTCTGCCATTTTGACCTAACGCCAAGGGCATGTGCGGGTGGGTTCAAATTAACCTGGATAATGATGGATAGAACTTGACATGTGACTTATGACATTTTGACCTAACGCCAAGATCATAAGAGCATGGGGCAAAAATTCACATCGGGAGTTTCTAAAGAAACTGAAACTTGCCAAGTATGCGCATACCTTATGGAGTATGATAACGTGAGTGGATTCCGTCACGTTATCATGCGATGAGAGTTGGATCCCGATTCCCACTGATGAGTTGGTTTACTCTTCGGGTGATCCCGATTGATTCTTCTTTCAGGTTTGGAGGAGAATTTGACGGTACAGTGGGAAGTTTCCTGATTAAATAAAGTGCTAACCATTCTGATCTAGGTTAGAGTGCACGCAGAGTGTTTCTTTTCTCTCTCTCTCTTTGGCAGTGACCATTGACCGACCCTAGACTATGACTCAGTGACCAAGTTGACCGAACCTTCTTAAAATACTGGTTTTTGGATTGTCCAAGTTGCATAAGTCATTGCCGCTCTTTCTTTTACCCTTTTTGCATTTCTCAGAACACCCCGTATTACTACGGACGTCCACTTCCATTGGATAGATCCATCGTATGGTTATATACGAACTCGAAGGGACTTCTTCGAGGATGGATCAAGGTTCAGGAGAAATTGAATTGGTTTATTCAGTTGTCTTTTATTATCACCTTCTCTCAGGTTGCGAGGGCTCCTTAGTTTAAGAGGGTACACCTATTATGCTTACTGGATAGTCTTCTTCCAAGCCATAGGCTGGTGCTGAAAGGTAGGGAATGAAGAAAACCAATTAGCCTAAGTAGGCTGTACAGAAGGAAATAATTAAAGACAAAATAAAGGGATTAGAAAGAGAGCAAAGTAAATTGCGACTGTTATCATTCACGATCAAACCGCGTACTTCATCGCCGCTACTATTTTCACCTTTGCTTTTTCCCCAGTTCGGGAGAAATAGAATAAGGTATTATTCAGTTATCTTTTATCATCACCTTCTCTCAAGTTGCGAGTACTCCTTGGTTTAGGAGGGTACACCTATTATGCTTACTGGATAGTCTTCTTCCAAACCATAGGCTGGTGCCGAACGGTAGGGAAGGAAGAAAACCACTTAGCCTAACGATGGTGTACAGAAGGTAACGACTAAAGACAAATAAAGGGATTTGGAGAAATGGCAAAGAAATATACGGTTAAACTCATGAATTGGATTATGGAAGAGGCATTACAAGGAATACCAGGATACCCCTACGAAACATTTTTATGTTTCAGTGCATTGTTAAAGGAAAACTGATTTCCCGATTAGATACTTACTCCAGGGTATGTATTTACCAGGTATGATTCTCATATCTGTATGGTTTTACAGATGATGAGAGGGAGTAAGTTATTGGGAATTAGGCGATCATCCTCAATCGGAATTCGTTGTAATTGGTGATATTTGAGAAAATCGCCTGGTACAGTTTTCAACCTACGACACACAGGTTTTGAGTTATTCAACTCAACGGACTTATACAGAGTATTGTATGTTGTCCATTGTCCGTCAGGACAAAGGGGTAAGTCCTCGTACTCTGTTCTGTTTACTTGTAACTTCTCTAGTTATTAGACAAGTATTTCGTAGAAATACAATGTCTAAGTTTTGAGAAGTTGTGGGTATAAGAATAAAGTAGAGAACCAGGTATCGCAAGTATCGGGATTCTTCAAAGAGATTGAAGATGTAGATTCTTGTGATTGATATTCAGATGATAGTAATGGTTTTGAGAAACTTGTTTCTCTTTCAGGCTACTCATAATTGGATGGATTCCTAAGTTGAGTAATGATGATTAGCCTTTCTCCATTGAGTTGATATGCACTGGAGACAGCTGCATGATTTGAATATGGTTCCAATTAAATAAGTGCCAAAGTTTCTATATTGGATATAGAATTGTTCATATCTTAACGATGTTAAGGTACGATGAGTTGTCCAGCTTATGCTTAAAACCAGACACTGGATAACTCAAGGCACGTTTCTGTAATGGCAGTTTGTGGGTTGACCCTGGCTATGACGAGGGTTGATTTTCTACCATCTGGAAGATCAATAGTGATATTGTTCTTGACTCGCCACAGTTTTAGCAAAATGGATTTTTTCAGAAAACAGTAGTGGGAGTATGGTAGAACTGGAAGTGATTCCAGAACCGCAAACGATTACAGAAAAATTTAATAGGACATATATATGCAATCAGGTTTGACATTCCATTAGCCACTCCGCAGATATGATGGGTAACCTCAGACACCCGAGAGGTACTCCGGTAGCCTCAAGGACGGTGACAGGGAGGTTCTTGTTTACCCAGACTTGACACTACTGTTGTTCCTGGCTATGAGACCCGGCAGGAGGTTAAGTATAGCGTCGTTCTAAACTAGCTTTAGAAGTGTACGTATATATTATTCTGCCAGAGGGTTGTCGTAGTCAGTGGGAGCAGCGGAAGCATAGTGGGCAAGTAGCTTATGTCTATATATAGGCTTGAGCAGATACAGCGGAGATAAGATCATCTATTTTTGATGTGACAGTCATGGGTTTGACTTCATCAGAATAGGGGATTGATCTGTTAAGGAGGTAGTAGGGTGTGATGTTCTGGTATTTGGATGACATACACAGAGTAGGAAGTAAAATTCCTATACTACGATCAGTTATACTGTGGTCGTCACACAGTTGTTTCTCCACAAAGGGCATGGATTAATATCTGATATTCTGGTTACTAGATCTATTGTTTTAGATCTAGATTTGGGTAGCTTCCCAATGTGGGTACTTTGACAGTATTCTAATAGTATTTTAGAATAAATGACTCCTGGCATGGTGGTGTATCTGCAGGTGATGGAGTCACCCTCTCTAAAGGTTTGTTACAGACTAAAGGGGAGAGGGATGTGCATGATTGGCAGATCACTTGCTTAGGCAATTGAGTCAATCGTGAGAAGTCAAGTACCACACCAGATATTGTTTTTGCTCTGGATGCGATAAGTTTATATTAATCCAATCCTGAAGAAACATAAGGAAGCAATTTTAGAACATAAGTACATGTTCTACGGATTTGATGACGGCATCCTCCTTCGGGAGACGGTTATCATTCCAGGCTTCAAAGGTGACATAGATGACAGAGTGATTGTCAGAGTTATAGTTTTCCATCTGACGAGAGAGAGTATTATGGACAGGTGGTCCAAGAGGATACTGTGGGAGGCATGGTGCTGGTTACTGATTAGGTTCAGTTGACGATACAGTCTAAGAAGTTTGGATTTGGAGTTCATTTATGAACTAGGTCCCATCAGATATCCAGACATATTCTAAGACAGGTATTACTCGATTCGGGAGATGGCTTTCTCCGCGAACTTGAGATTAAGAGAGACATAGAAAGAAACATCAGGGCGGATCCACTCACTGAGGCTATTTCTCGAACACAATAGTTTTACAAACGAGCTTTGTGAAACTGATTAGTAGAGGAGTTGGATGTTCGGTATCACACGGGCTGTGAGTATGCGATATCGCAATAATTAGCCTTAAGTGCAAGTGGGAGATTGTTGGATATAGTACCCTCAAAGTCAATTATGGGATCGCAGGTACGTGATAACAATGATTGAGTGAGGACCTATACCGATATGACAGTCTTGCTCGAGATGATAGTATGCTATCTGGTTTGTCTTTATCATCGTATACATGCTTTAGTTCACTATTGCATGATGATAGAGCCCATTTGCTTGACTACCAGCAGTATAATGGCGATCATATACGTGGGAGGTGGGGTCTATAAGCACATCCTTAAAGTGTCCCTAGTCGTGGGAGTTTCGAGACAGGGCATCGATACTCCAGAGTAGACTAGTGTATACAGTCGAGACCCCGACGAGGGGCGGTGGCCGGTCTCACAAGCCACTGGTGTAAGTTGGATCACCTAAGATGTATACAGGTGCTCATTGGGTTATGAGTACACCGGACAGGACTCGCCGGGAACATGCTAGTTGGTATTATACATATCGTCAGATAGCAGTTCCCCGGTAACATGTGTACAGGTTAGTTTGTCGACCTGAGATCGTCATTTGTCTCGTGTGAGTTTCCACTGTGCTTTGATTACTACCCTACCACGCTCAAAGGAGACGTGCAAACAGGTTTTAGTTGGGTACAGTCCCGAGCCACATGGAGGCAGTGAGCGGATCGTCGGGGATTCGTCTCTCCCGGTATTGGGGGTTGATGTCGCACAGTGCACGAGTGGCCATCACTAGAAATCCTCGGCCGGGGTAGTGGAGAATTACTGATTTGGATCAGTAGTTTCTCAGGATGTGATGGGCTTCATACCGACACGAATTATCGCGTTATTAGGGGTCTGACTTTATCCACACCCCTAGACTCGAAGTGTGATACTCTTAGACGAACGGACCGGACTGTACGGATATTGTCACTGTCAGGCTCAGTAGGGTTTCTGGATGAGTTCGCTCGTCAACTTCCCTTCCAATCAATACATAGGCAACCGTTACGTACATCTAGTACCTCTGACGTGCTAGTGGTTATACCCAGCGCCAATATATTGATGAGTCATTAGAGTCCCCCACAGACAGTTTCCCAAGTTCGGACGAAACGTTGTAGAGGTCGTATGGTTTTATAGCAGGGTTCGGAAAATGCACGTGCGTTTACGCACGTGTCATATTTCGGGCAGATAATACTGGTGGGCTTTGGTTTAAGCCGGATCCGAGTATTATACTGTGTAGATATAATATCTTTGTCTCAGTTACATTTGTATTCGGTTGTAATACAAATGCGGGTATGTTTATACTGTTACGGGGTTATCCTGAAATTCGTTTCGGGATCGCTTTTGGAAGTTGCCAGTTTCCAGTTTTCTATCAGCCGTATAAAACATTCAGTTTAATACGGATTTATCTTTTCGGCACTAGGGTGAGTCATGAGGGTGAGTCGTGCTTCTAAAAGCTTCTAGATGGTGACTAGGATGTTGAGGTGGCTAGTGAGTCATTAGTGCATTAATTGTGCATTTAATGATGTGATGATGTGTTGTTATGATTCATCATTTGCATTAATGTTTTAAGCTAGGTGTTATGATGACACATTCTTCTCGTTAATGCTAATGGCCACTCTCCCTCCTCCTACACTCACCCCCCTTGCTCATATATGTGGCCGTCCATTTCCTAGTGAGAAGAATGGTTGTTGATTTGGGAAAATATGATAGTTTTAGGATTCATGGAAATTAGATAGGAAAATTTCTCATTTCATTCCAATCCAAAAAGAAAACATCAATAACCGTTCGTCCATAGTTTTGGACGTAGCGAGACAAAGTTTTCTACTCATTCTCTACATCAATCTTGGTCATCTCTTTTAGCATACTTGATGATCGAGTTGCCTCGGTTCAGAGACAGGAGCCCGTTTAAAGATCCGTCGATGTGGTGCCACCTGGACGAGAAGACTGGAGATTCAGGAGATCGGAGCAGCCGCAATAAAGCATGGGATGATGGTTGAAGACCGAAGGACTCGGATCGTTCGGTATAACATTTCTACCCACTTTGTATTTTGTTAGTTTACTTTTAATGGCAGATCCGGGTTATAGTATACGATAGCGCCAGTCAAAAAGTTTTTGTTCCGCATTTGGCGTCTGTTAGACGGCCAGCGCGCTACCGTGTGCTTACAGGAATCACACCCCTCCTCCCCAGGTTTCATCAGAAGAAGAAGCCAAATCTCAACGGTTCACAGATAGCCTGGAGATCATCTCAACATTCATCTCATTACAACAGACACAACATCAAGCAAAGCGGAACAGCGGCAACCCCCAGTTCCATGACTCGGCAGTGCACAGATGACCGAGAGTCTGTTGGAGATGGTGCCCTCAGAGTCAATTATTGGATCACAGGCACGTGATTGCAATGATTGAGGGAGGACCTATCCCGGTAGGACAGTCTTACTCGAGATGATAGTATGCTATCTGGTTTATCTTTATCATCGTGTACTGCTTTAGATGACCTGACATGTCGCTATTACACGTTGATAGAGCCCCTAGGATTCTTGCTTGACTGCCAGCAGTATGAGGGCGATCATATACGTGAGAGCTGGTGGTCTATAAGCACATCCTTAAAAGGTCCCTAGTCGTGGGAGTTTCGAGACAGGGCATCGATACTCCAGAGTAGACTAGTGTATACAGTCGAGACCCCGACGAGGGGCGGTGGCCGGTCTCACAAGCCACCGGTGTCAGTTGGTTCACCTAAGATGTATACAGGTGCTCATTGGGTTATGAGTACACCGGACAGGACTCGCCGGGAACATGCTAGTTGGTCTTATACCTGACGTCAGATAGCAGTTCCCAGGTGACATGTGTACAGGTTAGTTCATCATCCTGAGGATCGTCATTTGTCTCGTGTGAGTTCCCACTGTACTTTGATTACTACCCTACCACGCTCAAAGGAGACGTGCAAACAGGTTTTAGTTGGGTACAGTCCCGAGCCACATGGAGGCAGTGAGCGGATCTTCGGGGGTTCGTCTCTCCCGGTATTGGGGGTGAGGTAGCGCTGTGTCTAAGAGAGCCAGAACATGAAAAGTCCTTGGCCAAGGCAGGAGATTTACTGGTAGGTATTCCAGTAGTATCTCAGGGTGTTCTGGGCTGATCTCTGACACGACTTGTACCGCTTTTGGGGGTCTGACTTTTACCAACCACCTAGGCCCGCCATGCGATGCTCATAGACGAACGGACCGGACTGTACGGATATTTTCACTGACAGGCTCAGTAGGGTGTCAGGATGAGTTCGCTCATCGACGTCCCTTTTGGTCAATAGCTGGTGGCCCGTCACATATGGCTATTACCTCTGACGTGCTAGTGGTTAAATCCACAGCCATAGTATTGACGAGTCTTTAGAGTCCACCACACATACAGTTACTCAAGTTTCGGGCGAAACGCTGTAGAGGCCGTATGGAGATATGGCAGGGTTCGATCAGATACGTACGGTATTGCACGGATCAGGATCGGACAGATAATACTAGCCGCCTTTGGTCTAAGCCGCATCCTAGTATAGTACAGTGTAGATTTTGTCTCATTGCATTTGTATTCGGTTGGAATACAGATGCGGGTGTGTATACACAGTATCGGGGTTTTCCTGTAATTTATTACGGGATCAGTTTTCTGGAGTTGCCAGTTTGCTTTCCGTTTCGGCCATATTTCTTTGTATCTTTCATTGGCCGAAGTTTGGTGGAGGAGGGCTTATTTGCATTTGTGCAAATAAGCAATTTGGAAGGAGGTCTTTGCATTTTGATGGTCTCATGATGGAGGACCATCCCTTGACCATTTGACTCCATCATGGCTTGACTTTTAAAAGTCATGATAGTTGATGATGATGAAGGATGATGGTTGATTTGGAGTATGGACTTTTAGTTTGTGATCATTGTTTTCTTATCATGATCTTTTGATTCCCTCTTGCATTATTGGCTCACACACTCCCTCATTCATTCCCTTCTCTCCCATTTCCAAGCCATGGCCGGCCAAGTATATGGTGGGCTGTCCAAAAATTTGTAGTGGGGATTTTTGCTCTCTTGATGCTAGAAAAATCCCCAAGTTCCTCCACAAAAGTTCACAGTTAATTTCCTCCACCAAAGGCGACTCCATGAACCCCAAAATGAGACATGGTTCTACACACATTCTACAGCAAACCTTGGGCACGTCGGCTCGCCAACTTCATGCCCGAGTTGCCTCGGTATAGAGGTGGGAGCCCGTAAAAGAAGCAGGCGACGTGGTGCCCTTCCGGCGACTTGGTGGAGACCGGACATTCCGCGGGAGATCGGGACGACGACGAGAAGACCGGAGGACTCGGATCACTCGGTATATCTCTCTTCCCCATCTTGTAGTTAGCTAGGACTAGTTTAATGGCACGATCCGGGTTTATAGTACGCGGTGGTGCCAGTTTGAAAAATTAAGGTTAAGCATCGCTTCCGCATTCCGGTGTCGGATTGACGGCCGGGGCGCCGCCGTGCACTTACAGTGGTATCAGAGCCTCGCCATTAACATAGTCTAGCTTTGTCTAATGCGTTTTATATTTCCGATCGAACAATTTTCCAAAAACCGTATTTTTCTTTGCATCAGTTTTCTGTCGATTTTTTTTCTGGCTCGAAAAATTTTTCAGGTAGTCTCAGAATACTGTGCATGGAGGTATAAGCCTACTGTAAAAAATTTGGTCGCGAGATCTCATTATTCGACCGCGGAACCGCGGCCAAACCCATGCTTGGGCCGCGGTTCCGCCGCTGTTTTGACAGATCAGTACACCAATTTTTTACAGAGGCCTCCAGACTTGAAAATGTGGTTTCTGGAATGTTATTTTTTGGGCCCAGAATTTCTTGATGTGCTACAGTAGTACTTGGGGGCCCACTTGGTAAAATTTGATCGATCAGATGTTTTAAACACATTAGTTCACAGTATTTACATTATATCTGCGACCGTGAATGTCACTTGATCGGTAAATCCAGTCTAACTGCTATAGCCAGGTTAGACGGATTTGCGAACGTGACTTTCACGTTGATGTTCTGTGATTTTGATGTGATGTTGCGGATCGGTCGTGGGGGATAGCCTGGTTGCAGTGGTAGTACAGTTTTTGTTGTATTATGTACATTTGATATTGCGGGGCGAGCGTCCGACATGTGGACTGCCGTCACTGCCTGTTTGTATTATTATTTTGGGGCACGACCAGGTTACGGTCGATGTACCCGTTGTATGTATATTTTACTTTCTGTACTAGGATTGCCCCGCGGAGGGGTGCACGGATAGCCGAATTCTAGAGGGAAACGGGCCCGCATCTCATGGCATTGAGACGGAGGGGGCTTTACTCTAGAATTGGCGGGCTATTCGCCGCACTCGTAGGGGGTACAGGTTGACCCAGGAGGCGTGCCCAAGTTACCGGATTCCATGAAGTGCCGGGTGGTCCATTCACGTTGCTGAAGGGGGCTGCCTCGCTTCAGGTTTTGGCGGGTAACTTGCCGCGCCCGTAGGGGTCTAGGATTTCATTGCACAGGCTATCCACACGACCAGGGGAACGTCGGGTTTCAGTAGTGGCTCTGTGAAACCCGGGGATCCCAGATATCTGTATTGTTCTGTGATGCTGTACATTTCTGTAATGTTGCATTTTATCACGCCTTGAGCGAAATATTATATATTGGTATATATATTAGTAGATGTTGTATATGTTTTGCATCCGCGCTAGTCCAGTCCCCGCTCTGTCGTTAGTTAGCTAACCTAACGGGTAATGACGGGACCCAGTGGCGAATGCGGATGGCATATACGTACATCAGTATATTTTCGTTCTTTGTGGTGTGATCAATTGATGGGACTGCGTTGATTCGGATCAATGCAAATTAAAAACAAACCTAATCTGATGTTGTTGGAACATTTTTCAAAAAGCTGTTATTGTAAGGACGTTTACTTTTGTTTTGCATCGTGGTATTCAGTTGGAATATCCTGCTCCTCAGTCGACGAGGCAAGGGCCGAGATCCCTTCACCAGGAGTGACCCCTTGGACAAAAAGTTTGCGTCAGGGCATTAACTTCACTATAGCCGATTACTTTTGCTTTGCATCGTGGTATTCAGTTGGAATATCCCGCACCTCATTCTACGGGGAAAGAGCCGAGATCCCTTCACCGGGAGTGACCTCTTTAGCAAAGGTTTTCGTCACTATATTTTTCTAAAAAGCTATACGTTCCTTCAACGATATCAAGTTCATTACGTTAAAGGTTTTCGCTAGAAACCATTCGTAGCCCTCCGTCGTTTCATATGGGTAGTCAATAGTATTCAAGCTGTGTTTGATGGCCAAAGTCAAGGCACAGTGTTTGGTAGCTGTTGGTTATTCATATGCAGCATAGATAGATGCGTTGGTTTGGAACAGTCGTACTGCCTTGTTGGCCAAAGTCAAGGGTAGGTACGGGTGGATTCAAATCAACCTGGAGAATGACGGGTAGAACTTGACATGTGACTTATGATTTGTTGGCCAAAGTCAAGGTCATAAGAGCATGGGGCAAAAATCACATCGGGAGTTTCTAAAGAAACTGAAACTTGCCAGATATGCGCATACCTTCTGGAGTGTGACACCGTGAGCGGATTCTGTCACGTTATCATGCGATGATTGTTGGATCCCGATTCCCACTGATGAGTTGGTTTACTCCTCGGGTGATCCCGACTAATTCTTCTTTCAGGTTTGGAGGAGAATTTGACGGTACAGTGGGAGGTTTCCAGATTAGATAAATTGGTAACCATTCTGATCTAGGTTAGAGTGCACGCTGAGTGTTTCTTTTCTCTCTCTCTTCGGCAGCGACCATTGACCTGACCCTAAGACTATGACTCAGAGACCAAAATTAACCGAACCTTCTTAAACACTGGCTTTTGGATTGTCAGAGTTGCGAACCTCATTGCCACTCCTACTTTTACCCTTTTCTCCAGGACACCCCGTATTACTACGAACGTCCACTTCCATTGGACAAAACCATCGTATGGTTATATACAAACTCGAAGGAATTTATTCGAGGATGGTTTCCGGTTCTGGAGAAAACGGATAGGACTATTCAGTTGTCTTTTCATTTTACCTTCTCTCAGGTTGCGAGTACTTCTTGGTTTAGGAGATAGTACACCTATTACGCAAATTGGATAGTCTTCTTCCAAACCATAGGCAGGTGCCGACCGGTAGGGAATGAAGAAAACCAATAGTCTAACGATGGTGTACAGAAGGTATTAAGTTAAGACAAAGAAAAGGATTAGTAAGAGGGCAAAGTAAATTGCAACTGATATTCACGACCAAACCAGGTATTTCATTACCACTCCCACTTCACCTTTGTATTTCTCCAGGACACTCCGTATCACTACGAAGATCCACAGTTTATTGGATATTCCATCGTATGGTTATATACGAACTCGAAAGGAACTTGTTCCAGTTCGGGGATGGATTCTGGTTCAGGAGAAATAGGAATAAGGTTTATTCGGTTATCTTTTATCTTCACCTTCTCTCGCATTGCGAGTGCTCCTAGGATTAGGACAGTACACCCATTATGCTTATTGTATAGTCTTCTTCCAAACCATAGGATGGTGCCGAACGGTAGGGAAGGAAGAAAACCATTTGGCCTAAGGGGTGTGCAGAAGGTAATGACTAAAGACATATAAAGGGATTTGGAGAGGTGGCAAAGAATTATACGGTTACAGTCGTGAATCTGGAAGAGGCATTACTAGGAATACCAGGATACCCCATCGAAACATTTCAATGTTTCAGTGTCACTGTGTACTATTAAAGGAAAACTGATTTCCCAATTAGACACTTGCTCCAGGGTATGTATTTACCAGGTATGATTCTCACATCTGTATGGTTTTACAGATGATGAGTGGGAGTAGGTTAGTGGGAATTAGGTGATCATCCTCATTATATCGGGATTCGTTGTAATCGGTGATATTTGAGGAAATCACCTGGGCTGTTTGCCAGTCGGCAAATATTTGGTTTTGAATATCCGCTGTTATGCACCAATTTCAAATTGATATATCTGTACGTCTATTTTCATAGAGTGAGATATACCTTTTTGAAATTATGTCTATGACATTTACCTATATCAGTGGATGGTTGGGTAAGGAGCATTAAACAGCGGTGTAATTCTTCTTAACCATAAGTACAGTTTTCAACCTACGACACACAGTGAATGAGTTATCAGACTCAAGGGACTTATACAGAGTATTGTATGTTGTCCAGGGTCCATCAGGACAGAGGGGTTGGTCCTCGTACTATATTTGGTTTACTTATGACTTCTCTAGTTTTTAGACAGGTGTTTCGTAGAAACACAGGGTCCGAATTATGAGAAGTTATAGGTATTTGAATAGAGTAGAGAACCAGGTGTAGCACGTATCGGGATTCTTCAAAGTGATCGAAGATGTAGATACTTGAGTATGGTATTCGGTTGATAGTAGTGATTAAGAGAACTTGCTTCTCTTTCAGGTTACTCATAATTGGAAGCATTCCTAAGTTGAGTAACGCTGATCGGCCTCCTTCCATTTAGTTGACATGCACTGGAGACAGCTGCATGATTTGAATCTGGTTCATTTAAATCAGTGTCTCTGGTTCTATATTGGATATAGAACAGTTCGTATCTTAACGATGTTAAGGTACGGGGAGTTGTCCAGCTTATGATTAAAACCAGACACTGGACAACTCAAGGCACGTTTCTGTAATGGCTGTTTGTGGGTTGACCCAGGCTATGACGAGGATTGACTTTCTACCATCTGGAAGATCAATAGAAATATTGTTCTAGACTCGCCACAGTTTTAATAAAAATGGATTTTTTTTCAGAAAACAGTAGTGGGAGTATGGTAGAACTGGAAGTGATTCCAGAACCACAAACGATTACTGAAGATTTGACAGGAACCTAAAGATTCAATCTGGTTTGACATTCCATTGGCCACTCCGCAGATAAGGTGGGTAACTTCAGGCACCCGAGAGGTACTCTGGTAGCCTCAAGGACGGTGACAGGGAAGTTCTTGTTTACCCAGACTTGCCATTGCTGTTGTTCCAGACTGTGAGACCCGGCAGGAGGATGAGTATAGCGTCGTTCTAAACTTGCTTTAGAAGTGTACGTTTGTATGACTCTGCCAGAGGGTTGTCGTAGTCAGTGGGAGCAGCGGAAGCATTGGTGGACAGGTGGCTTATTCTATTTATAGACTAAAGCAGATGTAGCGGAGAAAGATCATCTATTTCTGACGTGACAGTCATAGGTTTGACTTCGTCAGAATAGGGGATGGATCTGTTGAGAAGGTAGTAGGGTGTGATGTCATGGTATTTGGATGACATACACATAGTAGGAAATGATATTCCTATACTACGATCGGTTATACTTTGGTCGTCACACAGTGGTTTCTCCACATGGGACTTGGACATTATATCAGACATACCGGTTACTAGATCTATGGTTTTAGATCTAGATTTGGATGGCTTCCCAATTAAGTGTACTTAGACAGCATTCTAAGAGTATTTAGAATGGACGACTCCTGGCCCGGTAGTGTACCTGCAGGTGATGGAGTCACCCACTCTAAAGGTGTCTTACAGACTAAAGGGGAGAGGGATGTGCATGATTGGCAGATCACTTGCTTAGGCAATTGAGTCAATCATGAGATGTCAAGTACCCCACCAGATGTTGTTCTTACACTGGATGCAATAAGTTGACATTGATCCAATCCTGGATAAACAGTCGGAAGCAGTTTTAGAACATAAGTGGATGTTCTAGGGATATGATAACGACAGCCTCTTTCGGGAGACAGTTATCATTCCAGGCTTCCAAGGTGACCTGGACGACAAGGAGGTTGTCAGAGTTATAGTTTTCCTTCTGATGAGGGGCAGTATTTTGGACAGATGGTCCAAGGCAATACTGAGGGAGGCATGGCGCAGGATACTGATTAAGTTCAGTTGACGATACAGTCTAAGAAGTTTGGATTTGGAGTTCATTTATGAGCTAGGTCCCATCAGACATCCAGACACATTCTTGGACAGGTATTACTCATTTCGGGAGATGGGTTTCTCCGCGAACTTGAGATATAGAGAGACATAGAAAGAAACATCAAGGTGGATCCACTCACTGAGGCTATTCCTCGAACGCAATAGTTTCGCAAACGAGTTTTGTGAGACTGACTAGTAGAGGAGTTGGGTGTTCGGTATCACACGGGCTGTGAGTATGCGATATCGCAATAATTAGCCTTGAGTGCAAGTGGGAGATTGTTGGAGATGGTGCCCTCAGAGTCAATTATTGGATCACAGGCACGTGATTGCAATGATTGAGGGAGGACCTATCCCGGTAGGACAGTCTTACTCGAGATGATAGTATGCTATCTGGTTTATCTTTATCATCGTGTACTGCTTTAGGTGACCTGACATGTCGCTATTACACGTTGATAGAGCACCTAGGATTCTTGCTTGACTGCCAGCAGTATGTGGGCGATCATATACGTAAGAGCTGGTGGTCTATAAGCACATCCTTAAAAGGTCCCTAGTCGTGGGAGTTTCGAGACAGGGCATCGATACTCCATAGTAGACTAGTGTATACAGTCGAGACCCCGACGAGGGGCGGTGGCTGGTCTCACAAGCCACCGGTGTCAGTTGGTTCGCCTAAGATGTATACAGGTGCTCATTGGGTTATGAGTACACCGGACAGGACTCGCTGGGAACATGCTAGTGTTCCCCTCCGAAGGACGGCGCACAGGACCGCGATGTCCTGGCACTGAGATTCGGGGCCGATGCTATTTGGTTTTATCCGTCCACCTCTCCGAAGATGCCAAGTTGATTTATGGCACCGTGTATCGGAGGTTTAGTCGGATGCGGCCGATGTAGCAGACTTCGTCAGATTCCCCCTCGATTGAGGGGTTTTTGATTGTGGGGACGCTCTTCCCTGCAGGCGCAAGCCCCTGCAGTTAATTACGCTACCGCATCGCGGTAACAACTTTCTCCTTCTCCAGAATTTCACTTCGTGTCGTGTGTGTTTGTTTTGTTTGTGGTTGCCCGTGGATTGTATACGGAGACTGAGTAATGCCGTCGCCCGTAGGACGTGGATTAGTCCAAATCCCTATTTACTTAGATTTGGGTTTGGTGTTTTTAGTTTAAGGATGCATTAGTCGCGTTGCGGCTAAGATCAACTTAAACGTTCGTTAAGGATACGATAGTCCTGTTTGAGATTAAGACCAACTTAACGTGATAATCCATTTAATATCTGGCCATCGGGACTCGTCACCTCTCTAACGTCGTTGAAGGATTACAACGGCAGATGTCAGAGGAGTTCAGAGATGTACCCTTGAACCAAGGTTGATTTGGAGTTTTATAGTCCGTTTGAATGTTTAAGGATATGTTAGCCGTGTTTGGGGGCTAAGATCAACTTAAACGGGATCGTTTAGATCCGGCAAAAGAGCATTTGGAGGCTCTATTGTTCCAGTTTAGGGACGTAGTGGTCCATAGGTAGTTTAGGGACGTTGCGGTCCATGCTCCAGTTTAGGGACGTGGTGGTCCATGTTCCAGTTTAGGGACGTGGTGGTCCGACATTAGTTTAAGGACGTTTCGGTCCAACATTAGTTTAAGGACGTTTCGGTCCAACATTAGTTTAAGGACGTTTCGGTCCAATATGTGGTCGTCGGGACCCGTCACCTCTCTGACGTCGTTGAAGGATTACAACGATAAGTGTCAGAGGAGCTCGGAGATGTACCCTCGAACCGAATATAAATTAATTTAAAAGAGCAGTCGTGCTCAGTCAATTTAATTTAAGGACTTATGGCCAAAATTGGGCTAAGTCCAGCTTCAATATTTTTTGTCTTCGGCCTGTTCTAGGGCTTTACCCCTTTTTAGTAATGCACTGCATTATTCTTGTTTTGATTGGGCTTTGCCCTTTACCAATGATGCAGAGCATCTATCTTGTTTGGGCTCTGCCCTTTTTAAAATGCATAGCATATTTGATTGAGCCTGTTAGGCCTTTTAATTGGGCTCTGTCCCTTTTCTTTATGATGCAGCGCATCTGTTTTAGTTTGGGCTCTGCCCTTTTTTTTTAAAAGTAATGCATTACATTTTATTAGGCCCGTCAGGCCTTCTTTAATTGGGCTTGGCCCTTTTGTAAGCAATACAGTGCATTTGTTTGGCGCTTTGCGCTAAGTAATGAGCGCAAGCTCATATGATGATGACACGTGTCATGCTCTGGTGAGCGCAAGCGCAACAGAGCAGTGCGCTGCGCTGTTGCGCTGCTGACACGTGGCTCGCTCTGGTGAGTTGCGCCAATTCCAGAGAGCAAAGCTCTATTTCAAGAGCGCAAGTTGTTTTACAGCTGACACATGGCGCTCTCTCAAGAGCGCAACAGCGCAGTTTAGAAGTGCAAAGCACTAAGAATCTTTTAGATTCAAGAACAGGAGTGCAGAGCACTATTTAATTTCTTGATCTAATTTAGATCAAAGAAAAATAAATTTTTCTTTTTTGTTTCAGGAACCGGAGGTTCATAAAAAAAGTGCAAAGCACTATTATTACTTATTTTTCTTTTTATTTAAAAATTATTGATCTTGTTCTTAGATCCATAATCTGTCCATAAGAGAATTTTCTCTTTTTCCTAAAGGTTTTTTACCTTTTGTTGTTCTTGAGGAATTCTTCAAGAGTTCTCTTCTCTTTTTCTTTTAGCAAGATGTTCCTTCTATCCTCCTTTTAATTGAGGCCTAGGGTACTTTTTATAGTGCCCATAAATTAGTTAAATTTGTTAAAGAGATCTTTCTCTGAGTGATTTGGGGAATTTTCCCCACCGTTGGATCTTTGATCCAAGGGCTTCTGCTTTGCAGAAGAAAATCTTTTTGTTTTAACAAGAACAGAGAAGATTTCTTGGAAATTTAATTCTGTTTGGCGCATCTGCGCTGACACATGTCGCGCAGCGCAGAGCGCAGCGCAACTGCGCTAGCGCATCTGCGCTGACACGTGTCGCGCAGCGCAGAGCGCAGCGCAACTGAAGCGTTGCTTCATAAAAATAGAGCTTTGCTCTGATTGGGCGCGCCTTCTTGGGCGCTGCGCTGACATATCAGCGCTTGACACGTGGCGCGTTGCGCCCGAGACTTGAAGCGTTGCTTCAAAATTTTGAATTTTGAATTTCAACAGAGCTTTGCTCTGATTGGGCGAAATAAATGCCCCCCCACCGTTGCGCTCACGTGGCGCGCACGTGAGTGCAGCGGTGGCAATCCCCTGACCGTTGGATCAAGGGGTGAGCTCAAGGGGCGCAAGCGCCTTATAAATAGGACCTCTGGCCCTTAGAAAAATCTTATCATTTCAAGATTTTTGATTTCAACAGAGCTTTGCTCTTTCTTAAGAACTTCAGAGCTTTGCTCTCTCCCAAAGTTAGAAACTTTAGGTAAAAATTAACTTCAACAAATTAATTTAAATTAATCTTGACCAAAGAGCTTTGCTCTCACGGATCTTTTGATCTAAACAAATCCCCACTGGGGTTTCATAAACAGAGCTTTGCTCTCAAAACTTATAGATCTACAGAGATCTTATTCATGGGTTTTAACCCATGAACAGATTCTTTGCTCATAGATCTAAAAAAAACAGCTCTTTTATATTTGAGAAATGAAGTGTCTTTTTTTTATTATAAATTTTTCATGAATCTTTCAAGATTCCAAAATTTTTCTGATGGACTCTTTCCATCATTACCACAGAGCCATGCTCTTTTAAGGAATCTTATTTCCCTGGGACCAGAGTTTGACAAGTGTCACTCTGTGACAGAGCTTCGCTCTGAAAGAGAAGATTTTCTCCTTGTCTCTAGGGATTCTTTATTAATGGGAATGTTTTCCTGGGGACCAACTGACAATCCCATCCAATGATGAGTTTGTCTTATTAACTGACGTATTGTCATCCAGATTTTGTGGGTCCCCTTTTAGTCTCCTGTTCACTGCACTGCTGTGTGGTGTAATTAATTAATTTTAATCTTAATTTTAATTAATGCATTTTCTTCTTTAAACGCCAAACATTGGAATTACAACACTAACGGCTAAATTGTTCTTTTGCAGCGATCATGTCTCTAGATACTTCATTCCCGTTCGTCCGCTCGGAGGAGGGATTTCCCGAGGCGCCTTTGGACCGTGAAGTCTTGGCCATGATTAAGGAGTACGACCCGGAATACAAGAGTCTCCATCTTTGGGGGTCATGGTACAATCAGATCATCATGGGCCGTCGGAGCTTCACATGCGCGGTGCCGTCAGAACCTATAACGGCGATTCATTACGCCAGCCCATCCCCGGTGCAGTACACCGTGGAGATGGTGGATTGGAACGCAAACAGCTTTCTTCATCCTGCTATGGATGCGGTTCCAGTCCAACGTCCTATGGTCTTGGATATCCTAGGACATCGTATCTGTCAGGGCGAGGCGAGACCTTGGGGGCAATCATATAACATTGGTCTGATTCCCCGTCACCCGATTGGCTATCTGCCGTGGGCCCGGTACATCCTGTCGACGAAGAAGTCGCAGTTGATAAGACTAGGACTGTACACCGCGGTCTACGTCTCTCTCTTCCAATATCCTACGCTCCCCACTTGGTGGTTCAAGGCTTTCTTGGAGCAATGGAATATTCCCACCCACACTTTCCTTGCCATGGATCGGGAAGTGTCCATCTCTTTGGAGGAATTCACGGAGCTATCTGGCCTACCGGTCATGGGAGAACATTACGAGGAGCTGCTCCCGACAGATGTGTACGTCTTTGGTGCTAGGCCAGTGGTTAGGGGGGTCACGCCGGAGAATGCCGTTCAACATCAATTCCCGAGCTTGATTAAGGTGTTGAACATCTATGAATCTCTCTTTATCGAACGCGGGAGTCGCGGAGTTAATTTTGAGGATTTCATTGCTCAGTTTCTTCATCCAAACGTCTTTTCGGCAGAAGCTACCAAGTTTGCCACCCTTGAGGACCCTTTCGGTTTAGGTTTGGATAACCTGCCAGCCAGAGATATAGACCAAAAGGACTTCTTTCTTCCTAACTCCCCAACTACGTCCTTCGCAGAAATTGCGGCCCCCGGAATGGATGAGGAGGCCTTTTTCTTAGGATTTCTCGGACTGTGGCTGAGTTGGTTCGCGATCCCAATGCACTCTTATCGCATGCGGCCTTCTGTCTTTTACCCAGCCCACCGAATGGTCATCGGGGTAAAGGTGGCTGTGGGGATCGCTGGCCTGGCGCACCTATATCATGGCCTCAGCCGAGCAGTGGATGCCAACGAGCCCGGGGTACTGCACGTGGTCTTCCCGATGCACTACTTTGCATCGTGGCTCGAGCTACACACGGCGGGTGTCTTCGGTATGCATAAAAGGCCTTCATTCTTTGACAAGTGCGGTTTCCCTCGCATTTTACAGCTGATTGGCTCATCAATCGTGACCCCTTAACCACGGGACGCCAGGGGTTTACTGCTTCGCCCTCACACCGTTGGAGTCGGGATGTCCTTTATTGATAAGGTATTAACCATTGGGAAAGCGTCCACCACTGCGGTGCGGCCATTATAGGACTCCTTCGAGGATGGAGCTTCAGTGTTAACGGCCCGGGAGATCCTCCATTTGTATTCTATTAGACCGGGTTTCCTAGTCTTCAGGCAGGGCGGTGCAGCAGTCTTTATGAGATATAACCCGCATCGTTTTGCCCAACAACTGGGTTACGATCAAGGAGTACCCTTAGAAGCTTTCTTACTGGAACCTGCTGTCAATGAAGAAGGGATGGAGAACGCGTTACATCACTTCATGCGCCTGAACACGGGTTCTCGTTTTTTTATCAGCACGCCGGCCTGCGCTCCACGACTCCTTAATGTATATAAAGAGTGGTACAATCATGCGACGGGGGCTGTTATAAAGGAAGAGAGGCGAGTGTTGATCGACCGTAAAGAAGTACCCCCCGGCACCAACCGTAACGCTCCCTTAGTGCCAAGGATCCCGGTGGCTCCTCCTCTAAAAGATGCCGGGGGTAGACCATCACGTGCATAAAGTCCTCCACGTGAGCTGCCGCTCCCTGATATCACAGATGCACCTCCCGCATCCAGCGCTCCAGTGGAGACAGTGGTTGTACCCTCACCGGAGTCTGGCGTGGGTGCGGACATCGGGACCCGTCGTCCCAAAGTGGCTGCTAAGTGGAAGTCGATCCCCCGTGAGCCTAGGGTTGGAGGGCAAAAGAAAAAGAAGTCGCTCTTCGCTGCGGACGTCGTGTTCGGTCAGGAATCCCATGCTCCTTATGCCGAGGGTCTTCTCGAATATGGGACTAACGCAGGATTAGTGATGCCGTCGCCGGACGATACAGACTTGGAGGCTGCTCTCAAAGCTTCAGCATGGTTGGCGAGGCGTGACGCGTGGTTAGCTAAGCTTGCGCAGTCAGGTAACTACTAATCGCCTTTCTTTATTGCAATATGTATTCTCCATTTCCTTTGACTAACGCTTTTCTTTCCTTTCTTTTAACAGGCATCACTGATGAAGAAGCCATTGCCGCTTCTCTGAAGACTTTCCAGGAGGAGGAACGTCTCAGAGCGTCTATGGGCCTTAGTAAGTTTTAATCCATCAAGTTTCCATCTTCCTCGTGTTATGGTCGATCTAACCTTTCTCTTTTTATTGCAGAAACCTCAATGCCGTTCCCACCAAGCGACGCAGATTTTTACCAGCTGCCGATGTTCCCGCTTCCTCTGGGCCACCGCAGGAGGTTCGTCTTGAAGAGCCGATGAAGGATGCCTTAAAGGCTCTTGAAGCATCCCTGAACGAGGATGACGACGCCTTGAAGGAGGCGTCACTAAGGTCCATCGCGACAGCCCGGGAAGAGAGGAAGCGGCAAAGGCGTGAGGTGAAGGCGCGCCGGGCTGCCTTGGCTGCGGGAGCGAGCCCCAGCACCGTCCCTCGCGCTGATACTCCATCCGAAGAGGCCCCTGTCGCCCTATCCACTGCCCGCAGAGAGGTGGCGCGCGCAGTTCGGAGCGCAAACGGTAAATCCGCTTCATGTAATATTTCTCTCAGAGTTTTTATTCTATGGGTTTTTAATGTCATTGGTCCTTATATCCCTTACCTTGCAGGGCCGAGTCCGATCGAGGGGGAGGCGGAAACCGTTGATCCCAAAGAAGCAGAGGAGGCGGTGCCTGCCGAACTCGAGTCGACGGTGGGTAATGTCGTTGTGGCTTTGGAGCCTGAAGTGGAGGTCAAGGGGCCTACCGCCGAGAAGGTCATTGATGCCGAACCTGAAGTGGTGGCAGATGATATGATCATTATAACCGAACTGAGACTGGTGGTGAACGAGGCGCTTGAGGTCGGCGACCTCGTGGTGATAGTGGATGAGCCGATGGAGACGGCGGAGCTCGAAGAAGTTGCTGGCGAGATGGGTACGACACTTGGGGAAGAGTCAGCCGCTTCCTTCCAAGAATCCGGCAACGCTCCAATTATTGCCCTCCCTGCTTACGATCTCCTGCCGTCTCCTGGTCGCGGTAGCACGACGACGGTCCCCATCGAGTCGGGTGATGAGGCTACGGGCGGTGGCCTTATGTCGATAGAGGAGGGAGTCGCTTCTGTTTCGGCCGGGAGCTCCTCAGGTAAACCTTAGGTTACTGTCTTTCTTATTTTACAATCTTTTCTGACAAGTTCACTTTTCTTGTAACATAGGTGCAGCCAGCGCCGATGCCCCACTGCTCGAAGGAGCGCCTTCAACGACTGCCTTGGCGGTGGTTACCTCCCAACCCTCTCTCATACCGTCTAAGATGTTGGAAGGTATGGGTTTGCAACTTATTAGTCTTATCTTTCAGATGTATAGTGCATGTACTAAAGTCGGGCTGTTGTGTCTTTTCATGAGTACTTTTTGATCATGTATATCAGATGTTGCTCCCACACGTTTCTTTCCCATCCGAGCTCGCTTCTTCGTCTGGTGGCGTTGGTGAGTATGATTTCCGTTGACATCCTTCCTCCTTTTTTTATTGATGGAATTACCTCTAACCTCTTTTTCTCATCTCAACTGCAGTGCTACAGATTGAAGGAGGGGATAAGAGATCAGCCGCGTTGCCGACTCTTCCGGCTCTGCCACCTGCCTCAGCTGGTACAGCGACTATCACATTGATAAAGTCTTCCTTTTTTATTTTCAGAACTGTTATCTGATCACATCCTGCTTCTCTTCAGCTGTCGTTCCGGTCTCGGCGCCCTTTGAATCTCGCATCATAATGCCAGCAGGTCCTTACCTGAGACGTCCATCTTCGAAAGGCGCCGCAAACAGCTTACGTATGCTGAGTGATTATATTGAGGAGCTTGACGTCGAGACCCCTACCCCTGCTGCGGATTTTGCTATAGCGGTTAACCCGATGCTGGTGATACTCGTGAACTTTCACGACGAGGGTATCATCGCATCTTGGGTTAACCATTGCAGGGAGATCGAGGCCCGCCTGCATCGGTTGGAGTCGCTGCGTCCCGCTCCCGAGGCCTTGGCTGCCAGTAATCAAAGAACAGCGTGGATCGAGCAGAGTGCTCCTTACTTCCATCACCTCGAACAAGAAGTCATTTCAAGACGTAAGGAGCGAGGTGAGACTTCGAGCAGGTCTGCCCAACTGCATGCTCGGGTGGAGGCCAACGCCGCACGGCTGAAGGTTGTCTTTGAGGGCCTTCTGCAATGTCTTTCTGAAGGGTTATCATTGAGGCAACACCTTGATGTTGTTGAGCGAGCTGTACCCAGCCAGGAAGCAGCCCAGAAGGCGGCGGAGGAGCAACTTTCATCTTTCTTGCAGCAGCGAGCCCGGGTGGAAGCGGAGGTGGCCGCGGCAGCCGCTCAGGAGGAGGCGCTGAAGGAAATGCGAGAGCAACTTATGGATTTACTAAAGACACTTCCTCCTCAGTAGCTATCCCCCTTTATATCGTTTGTAATTGTAGATAAAAGAATGTATATATATACTTTTTCATTCTTTGACATAATGTATCCTGTACCCAATCAAGTTTATGAATAAAAGATACACTCCCTTTTTTTTTGTAATGTGTCATTTTCTCCGTCTTTTCTTTCTTTCATTACCGGCATGACATCTTTAATGCAGCTTATTAGCAGATAACTTCATTTCTCCCAGAGATAACGATGGCCTAGACTGCAGGTTCAGATCTGCCGCCTAGGACTTTTCAACTCTATGAGCCGTGAGGGTCTCATAGAGACTTTTCTCCCTACGGGTCGAGAGGATCTCGTAGGTGGTTTTTCTCCTTAGGAATCGTGAGGATTCCTAAGTGTGGTTTCCTCTTATAAGTCGTAAGGATCCTACAAGAGAATTTTTCCCTCTTACGAGTCGAGAGGACCCGTAAGCGGTTGTTTCCCTCCTTATCGAAACTCGACTTTGGAGAGTGAGACCTGTGTATAGTATGAAAGAGACCATTTTAGATCGACTTGTAGGGTCCCATCGTTCAGGAAGCAAGTTTTCCCACCTTTGCTGCCTGAGGCTTTATCTTGCAAATTAAGAAGCAAGTCCAATTTGTTGAAGAAATCCCCTTTTCTGAATGATTTGGCGGAATTTCCCCCACCGTCGGATCTTTGATCCAAGGGCTTCTGTTTTACAGAAGAAAATCTTCTTGTTTTAACAGAAAAGATTTCTTCAGAACCTTAATTTTGTTTAGCGCAAATGCTCCAGGGTATGACACGTGTCGCACAGCGCACAGTGCAGCGCAACTGCGCTAGCGCATCTGCGCCAACACGTGTCACGCAGCGCGCGGCGCATACGCCGTTGAAGCGTTGCTTCCTTTAATTTTGCTTGAAATAGAGCTTTGCTCTGATTGGGTGCGCTGCTTTGGGCGTTGCGCTGATGCGTCTGCGTCAGACACGTGGCGTATTGCGCAGCGCAAATAATCTGAAGCGTCGCTTTATTAAATTAATTTTTAAGTCAGAGCACGGGGAAGACGAAGCGTTGCTTCATCTCCCGCCTCGGAATTTGAACAGAAGTTCGCTCCGATTAGTGTAAACTGCTGTGACAACTCTTGGAAGTCGAAGAGGCACTTGATGCCTATAAATAGGACCTTTCGTCCCCCCCAGATATTTATCATCTTTCAGATTTCTATTTTCGAAGACCTCAGAGCTTTGTTCTTGCCTTCAAGAACTCCGGTGCCTTGCTCCTCCTTTTTTTCAAAGTTTTTAGGAAAACTTTAGGTAAAATCGATTCTTAGATTAATCTTAACCAGCAGAGCTTTCATCCAGGGGACTTTATCCTTGAACATAGTTTTGCTCTCTAGGAATTTAGTCTTCTATGTATATTATTGCTTTTCTATTGCTGATCTTCCTGTAATATTTCCTCCAGGCATAATGGCGGCGGTGCATCTATACAGTTTGCACGAGTTTATTACCTACGACGATATCCGCGCTCAGGGTCGTCAACAAAACCAGGAGTTTACAGACGCCGAATGTGCAGAAGTCATGGGTCGTCTGAACGCAAGCGGTGGTTGGCTGTTGCCTCGTCGTTCGGCCCTTTTGAAAGTCGTGTTGGAAGCCATATGGAGAGCACTTCCGGGTCTTCATGAGGCCATACCGCTCAACGCGCTGGATGATGCCGAAGACAAGGTGCATTCAGTGTACCTGACAGGGCTGATTTCAAAGAAACGACGGAACAGCCTTATTGACATCCTAAACCAAGTCTTCCAGCAGACGACAATAGTTGCTGCTTATCAAAGGCCAGGAGGGCTCGCCGATGATCTCGATACAGAGGAGCGAGAAATACTGCGCATAAGAATAATTAGAAAGGCCAGAAGAACTCTGGATGGCCTTACTTTTGATTTCCTCAATCCGTGCCCCGGATCTGAGGTTATACCGTTGTAATAATTCATTATTCTTGTGCTTGTAAAAGAAAAAAAAAATTTTTAGCAGTATGAATGGAAACCCTTCCCTTTTCTATTTCAGCTTGTCTTATTTCTCGTCCTGAGTCTTCTGCCAATGCATAAATGCATGCGTCACGCACGCCAGATCAAATGTAGACCGGATATTCTTTCTGTCATCTTCTCTTTTTTTTTATTGTCAGCAGGCTGTCTTAATAACCATGGTTGATGGATGTCTAAAACGAGTATTCCGAGTTCCTTAGGAAATAGCGATGGCTTAGGCCGCAGGTTCTGGTCTGCTGCCTAAGATTTTTCAACTCTATGAGCCGTGAGGATGTCATAGAGGCTTTTCTCCCTACGGATCGAGAGGATCTCATAGGCGAATTTTCTCCTTAGGAATCGTGAGGATTCCTAAGTGTGGTTTTCTCTTATAAGTCGTAAGGATCTTATAAGAGAATTTTCCCTCTTACGAGTCGAGAGGATTCGTAAGCGGTTGTTTCCCTCCTCGTCGAAATTCGACTTCGGAGAGTGAGACCCGTGAATAGTATGCAAGAGACCAGTTTGGATTGACTTGCAGGGCCCCATTGCTCAAGAAGCAAGCTTTTCAATCCTTGCTGTCTGAGACTTCTTCTTACAAATTGAGACGAATCGGGGATTTGCTTGCGGAGAGGGTAGTGGCTCTGCGAGTTGACATGAGTTAAGAAGCTCTCGTCACAGAGTGTTTGTATCCGTGAGTCGAGGAGTTTGCTAGGGATTATTTGTTTCCCAAGCGCCAAGGATTATTTGTTTCCTTGGGGTTTGAAACGAGTCGAGAGTTCCCACGGGGGCACTGGTGGCTCTGCGGGTCGACGCGGATCAGGAGGCTCTCGTCAAGGAGTGTTTGTATCCGTGAGTCGAGGAGTTTGCTAGGGATTATTTGTTTCCCAAGCGCCAAGGATTATTTGTTTCCTTGGGGTTTGAAACGAGTCGAGAATTCCCACGGGGGCACTGGTGGCTCTGCGGGTCGACGCGGATCAGGAGGCTCTCGTCAAGGAGTGTTTGTATCCGTGAGTCGAGGAGTTTGCTAGGGATTATTTGTTTCCCAAGCGCCAAGGATTATTTGTTTCCTTGGGGTTTGAAACGAGTCGAGAATTCCCACGGGGGCACTGGTGGCTCTGCGGGTCGACGCGGATCAGGAGGCTCTCGTCAAGGAGTGTTTGTATCTGTGAGTCGAGGAGTTTGCTAGGGATTATTTGTTTCCCAAGCGCCAAGGATTATTTGTTTCCTTGGGGTTTGAAACGAGTCGAGAATTCCCACGGGGGCACTGGTGGCTCTGCGGGTCGACGCGGATCAGGAGGCTCTCGTCAAGGAGTGTTTGTATCCGTGAGTCGAGGAGTTTGCTAGGGATTATTTGTTTCCCAAGCGTCAAGGATTATTTGTTTCCTTGGGGTTTGAAATGAGTCGAGAATTCCCACGGGGGCACCGGTGGCTCTGCGGGTCGACGCGGATCAGGAGGCTCTCGTCAAGGAGTGTTTGTATCCGTGAGTCGAGGAGTTTGCTAGGGATTATTTGTTTCCCAAGCGCCAAGGATTATTTGTTTCCTTGGGGTTTGAAACGAGTCGATAATTCCCACGGGGGCACTGGTGGCTCTGCGGGTCGACGCGGATCAGGAGGCTCTCGTCAAGGAGTGTTTGTACCCGTGAGTCGAGGAATTTATTGGGAGGGCATGGTTCCCTCTTTGTTTATGCCCTTGGATTGTATACAGGGATCGATGTGATCTTAACTGTAGGGCAAAAAGTTTCATTTTTTCATGTTTTTTTTATTCTTTCCGCGATGCTCTATCATTTCAGCTTTTATATCGCGAAGGTCGCGATTGCCCAATCATTTCGGCTATTTTTCGCGGTGCCCAATCATTTCGGCTGTTTATTTTATTTTTACTCACTGCTTTTTATTGCGAGTTGCCCAATCATTTCGGCTATTTCGCAAGTATACACTTTACTTGCTGCTTTTTATTGCAAGTTGCCCTATCATTTCGGCTATTTCGTATGCATGTGCGGCCTACTGGCTTTTCGCCGTAAACCTGAACTTGGACACCGATTTTGGCATCAGCACCGCTACAACTGGGATATTTCCAGGAGCGAATCATCATTTGCTTCTGTTGTTGTCGAACAAAGGAGGCTTAGCGACCAGGGTTAAGGTCCTGTCGACTAAGGCTTTTGACTTCATGGGCCGTAAGGGTCTCACAAAGGTATTTCTCCGTACAAGTCGTGAGGATCTTGTAGGTGTATTTTCTCCTTAGGAATCGTGAGGGTTCCTAAGTGTTTTGTTCCTCTGTAAGTCGTAAGGATCCTACAGGAGGGTTTTCTCCTTGTAAGTCGAGAGGATTTACAAGGGTTGTTTACCGTGTGGACATATCCCTAGTCTCAGATGGGACTTAGTTAGGGAAATGTTTATTCGCGCCCGTGGATTGTATACAAGGGTCAGTGCTGAGCCACCTGTAGGGCAATATCGAAAGTTGTGGGGGTTGCTTAAGCACAGGTTTAGATCTCTGTAACTTAAGACTTTCAAATCTTACGAGCCGTGAGGGTCCCATAAGAGCGTTCTCCTTACGAGTCGTGAGGATCTCGCAAGTGTATTTTCTCCTTAGGAATCGTGGGGATTCCTGAGTGTGTTGTTCCCTTGTGAATCGTAAGGATCTCACGCGGGTGGTTTCTCCTTATAGAGTCGAGAGGACCCTGTAAATGTCTTTTAACGAGGTTGCGCCCTTTCAGGTTTTCACAAACACTCGCCGGTAGTCCTGCTGTTTTTACTCACGGAGCCCTTTCGGGTTTTCATCCGTGCCCATTTTGCTTATGGACATACCGTTTTTTTTTTATTCTTTTATTTTCTTTTTTCTCTCTTTTTTTTTACGAGGTCGCGCCCTTTCGGGTTTTCACGAACACTCGCCGGTAGCCCTGCTGTTTTTACTCACGGAGCCCTTTCGGGTTTTCATCCGTGCCCATTTTTCTTATGGACATACCGTTTTTATTTATTATATTTTTCTTTATTTATTTAATTTTTTTTATTTATCTCGTCAGCCTAAGGATGTTGCGGTATTAGTTTAAAGACGTTTCGGTCTGCTATTAGTTTAAGGACATTTCGGTCCGCTATTAGTTTAAGGACATTTCGGTCCACTATTAGTTTAAGGACATTTCGGTCCACATTGAGAGGTTGGCTACTGCTTATAAAACTTGAGCTTAGGAAGATAGCGAGCGGACATGGTCGTCGTCATCTATCATTGACCTAGGCTGTGGCTCATTAAGCGTAGTATTTCTTCAGGAAGCGACCGTTTATCGGCCTGAAAGGCCTTTCACCGTGCATGTCCATGAGTAGATAGGCCCCATCCTGGTAAACTTTATCTATGATATACGGGCCTTCATAGTTTGGCTCGAATTTTCCCCGCTTGGCGCGATTGGGAATCATAGGCCTTTTGACCACTAGCACGAGTTCGCCTTGGTGGAATGTCCTCGGTCGGGTCAATCTTTCGTATGAGCGCGTCATCTTTGCTTTATAAGCTTCCAGATTTTGTTGCGCTATGAGCCTAGTTTCATCAAGGGCGTCAAGCTCCTCAAGCCGAAGGTGAGCATTTTCTTCGTCCGTTAGCTTGTGGTGAACTGCTACTCGTAGATAGGGTAACTCTATCTCGAGAGGGAGTACTGCTTTCGTACCGAACACCAACGCGTATGGCGTTGTATTTGTGGCTGTCTTAAATGTAGTTCGATATGCCCAAAGAGCTTCTTGCAGTCTTTCGTGCCAATCTTTTTTATTTCGTGACACTGTTTTCTTCATGATTTTCGTCAAGGTTTTGTTGAAGGCCTCAGCTAGACCGTTATCTCGCGGATTATAAACTGAGGAATATCTCCAGTCTATATTATGCTGTTGCGCAAAGCGACTGATCTTGTGGCTTCTGTAGGCTGGCCCGTTATCGGAGATGATCCGTCGCGGAGTTCCAAACCGATATATGACATACGTCTTGAAGAAGTGGAGGACATTCTCCGTCTTCACTTCTCTCAACGGTATTGCTTCTGCCCATTTGGAGAAGTAGTCAGTCGTCGCCAGGATGAAACGATGTCCTCTAGACGATGCTGGTTCGATGGGGCCGACTATGTCAGTTCCCCACATTTCGAATGGCCAGCTAGCCACTGTTGGATGTAATGGATTTGGATGCTGGTGGATGAAATCCCCATGAATTTGACATGAGTGGCATTACTTCGCATATTCGATGCAATCCTGAATCATCGTGGGCCAGTAGTAACCCATTTGTTTGATCTTCAACTTCATCTTTGGGCCCGCTTGGTGAGAACCGCAGAGTCCGTCGTGAACTTCCTGGACGACCCTTCTCGCTTCGTCAGGTCCTAGGCATCTCAGCCACAGAGAATCAAATGACCTCTTGTATAGAGTATCATTGACGAAGGCGAAAGATAGAGCTCGTTTCATGAGCTGATGTCTTGTGGACGCTTCTTTGGGCATTCGGTGGGATTTAAAGTAGTCTATGAAGACTTCTCTCCAATCCTCAGTATTTTCCCAATCTTTTACTTGCAGGGTAGTCTGCTCGTTCGCTCCTTTTTCTTCGGATGATTTCGGGGATATTTCTGCTGGGGCAAGCACTCGACGGCTTTGTACTACGATTCTAACGTCATCGAGGTTCTCGTCAGCCAATTCTTTAGCAAGTTTGGCCAGTGCGTCCGCTTTGCTGTTTTCCGCGCGCGGTATGCTTTCCAAAGTATAGGAGGGAATTTGGGTCAACAGTTGTTGCACCTTTTCCCCGTACTTTACCAACTCCGGTTTGCACGTTTGGTAGTCGCCGTTTACTTGACTAACGACCAGTTGAGAATCCCCGTATATGAGGAGGTTTTCAATTCCCATGTCAATGGCGATCTCGAGGCGTGCTATCAGAGCTTCGTATTCGGCTTCGTTGTTTGTCCTTGGTTCCGTCAGGGAGAACGCGTAGCGCATTATTCCTCCTTGTGGGGTCACGAAGATAAGGCCTACTCCCGATTTGATCATTGGCGTACTTTGTTTGTGCTTTTTCATGGAAGATGCTCCATCGAAATAAAGCTCCCAACGGGTATCACTACTGTCGACTGCGTCAAACGCATGTTTGTCTGGCAAATCGCACTTTAGGGGAGAATCGGCAGGTATCGGGTGCTCAGCAAGGAAGTCGGCGATGGCCTGGCCTTTCACTGCCTTGAGAGGTCGGTACGTTATCGAGAACTCCATTAAGAGCAGGGCCCATTTAGCGAGTCGTCCCGTCAATATGGCCTTTGACATTAGGTATTTAAGAGGGTCCATCTTCGAAATGAGGCGGACTTCATGCGCCAACGCATAGTGCCTGAGCTTCGTTATCGTGAAGATCAACGCTAAGAAATGTTTTTCAATGGGGGAGTAGTTGCTTTCTGCCCCCAGTAGAACTCGACTTAAGTAGTAGAGTGCTCTTTCTTTCCCTTGATCGTTCTCTTGTGCCCATAATGCGCCTAAAGAACCTTCGAGGGCGGCTGTATAAAGAATGATAGGCTTTTCCTTAACCGGAGCGGCCAACACTGGAGGGTTTTGCAGGTACTGTTTGATCTCGTCTAGTGCGCTTTGGCACTTTTGATCCCAGATGAACGCGAGTTTCCCTTGGAGAGACCGCAGCTGTTTGAGAGTTCTCGGCGGAGGCATTTCCATGATTGCCTTGATCTTGGACGGATCTATTTCGATACCCCAGTGTCGAACAATGAATCCCAGGAATTTTCCTGAGGAAACTCCAAATGCACACTTGAGCGGATTCATCTTCAAGTTGTATTGCCGAAGACGTTGAAATACGGTCTTCAGAAGCTCGAGATGTTCCTCGTATGATTTGCTTTTAACAACGAGGTCGTCGATATAGCATTCGACGATTTCGTGTATAAGGTCATCGAAGATCTTCGTCATGGCCCTTTGGTAGGTGGCACCGGCGTTCTTTAAACCGAAGGGCATCACCTTGTAACAGAATATTCCCAAAGGAGTCCGGAAAGCCGTATGTTTCTGGTCTTCAGGATGCATTTTTATTTGATTATATCCTGATGAGCCGTCCATGAATGAGAAAATCTCATGCGTTGACGTATTGTCTATCATCAGTTCGGTGACTGGTACTGGGAAATCATCCTTCGGGCAAGCTTTGTTGAGATCCCGAAAGTCCACGCATATGCGCACCGTCCCATTTTTCTTCATCACTGGGACGATATTAGCAATCCATTCAGGGTATTGAACCTCCTGGATGAAGCCGGAGTCTATCAGCTTTTTGACTTCAGCGTTGATGCTCATCTCGAGCTCGAGCCGCATTCTTCTCGGCGCTTGTTTAACTGGCTTGACACCCGAGGATATCGCCAGCCTATGTACAGCAACTTCTGGATCTAGTCCCGGCATCTCGGAATAGTTCCATGCGAAGCAATCTTTATGCTGTACAAGGACGTCTTTTAACGCAGCCACCCTCTCTTCAGACAGCAGCTCGCTGACGAATGTCGGTCGCGGATTGTTTATCGTCCCCAACTCAATTTTCTTGAGGTTATCTGCAGTGGTATGTATTCCATCCTCCAGTTCTTTCGGAGCTGGGGGAAATTCTGAGATCACCTCATCATTACTGTTTTCGAGACACCAGGGAAGGCTGTCCATGTTCTCGGATTCTTCTTGCAGTATTGTTATCATGTGACAGGTACGAATTCGCTTCCAATCCCAATGTGGAACTGGTTTTTCTTTCATGGCTTTAGGCTCGTGCTTTTGTGGTGGTGCTACCCTCCAGTTGTTGGACAGAGCGAATTTACCAAGCTGATATTGATTTTCGACCCAATTCTTGAAGGTGAAGCAATCTTCAAGAGGATGACCTACTACTCGATGGTAAGAGCAATAGTCCAGATGTGAGACTTCGCATGCTCGTTCGGGGTGCTTAGTCTCCGGCAGTGTAAGCATCTGATGTTTTAGAGCAAGGTCAAGTATCTTCTTCGTCTTGTCCCGAGGAAACGAGTATGCTCGCCCCATTTTCTTCATAAGGGATAGATCAATAACGCTCGACTCCCGTTTGCATGGTTTCTTAGCCCTGCTTTGTTGTTGTTGAGCGCCTTTTTGACCTTTCGACTTATTTCTGCTTTTGAGCTGAGCCTTCTTTATAATGGGTTGACAAGGAGCGGCATTTTCATCCTTTACGGCCTGTTGGAGAAGGCGTTGCGTCTTGGCTTTCTCGTAGATGGCCGTCTCACGTTTGTGATCATCTTGGACTTTTTGACCAGCTTTCTTTATAAGTCTGTCCATTTGTTCTTCGAACGACGGACTGGGCTCTTTTGCATCTAGAACTTCCACTGGCTTAGGATTAGCGTCCTCACATTGAGCATCTGCTTCTTCATCAAGGTCATACACGACGTAGCAGCCGGGTAGTAATTCTCGTTTCTTTGACCGGATGTATCCAAGCCCTCTTGTTTCCATTCTCCCGTTAGGCAGTTTGTGTTGAGTCCCGGGAACGTTCCAGACCATATCATAGAATTTGGCCTCTCTAACGGTCTGTTTGAAGGATATCCCCTGGCGTTTCAGCAGCTTCTTCAAACCCTCTGTATAATATCTGGGAAGACAGATAGGCTGAAGCCTGTCGAGCGCAGGATCTGCGCCATGCCAGATTTCTTTTTTCACCTTGGTTTCTTCAGAGCGGTAAAACAGAATTGCTTTCTCTTTTTCTCGCCTGGGAGGGATATAGAATGTCCACAGCTCTTCTACACTGTAGATATTAAGTGCGTCCAGTTCTTTATGATGTTTAGGCGGCACCATGGCGACTTGCAGACTTTGCTCTTCATCAGCGGAAGCTTGTATTGAAGGTCGAGCAGAGAATACGACATGGACCTCGTCCTCCGAATCGCTACCAAAGACCAATGTAGGAGTGGACGGTCCTGGCTTGTTATGTTGGGGCGGACCCGAATACACTATCTCCTCTTCTTCCTCGGTGTCACTGCCGAAGACAGGGATGGTGGCATTAGTTTTATTGTCCGGCTTGTGACACTTCTCCGTGTCTTCGAAATCCGGCAAGAAGTATTTGGCATCTTCGTATTTACGGACCTCGTTCACAGAGAACGGGTTCAGTTCTCCCGTCACGGTATACTCGAAACCATCCTTAAAATACTTCATACACTGATGTTGTGTAGAAGGGATGATGTTGTACTCGTGTAACCATGGTCGGCCGAGCAAAGCGTTGTAGCATGTCTTGGCGTCTATGACGTGGAACTTAATGTCCGTGACGAGTAGCCCGAAGCGTAGTGTCAGTATCACAGATCCAAGAGTCTTTGACGATTGGGAGTCAAACCCGGAGATGGTGATCTTGTCCCGAGCAAGGTGCTGGACGCTCATGCAGATTTCCTTCAACACCCGCACGTTGAGTAGGTTAACAGACGACCCGTTATCGATCAGGATTTTTCCTATCTTTATATCATGGCAGTATCCCGAGACATAGAGAGGGCGATTGTGTTCGCACGTCCCAAGTAGAAGGTCTTCATCGCCAAAAGTAACATCAGCCGTGTGCACTTCCTCTAATTCATCCTTCATCTTTTCCTCGGCCAGGCATGCTTGGAATTGTTCTGGGTCTTGGAGTGCCTTAATCAGCGAATCTCTCGCCTCTTTTGATAGCAAAAGGGCGTCAAGAATGCTGAGCTGTGAGGGCAGCTTCCTCAGATGTGCTAAGACGTTGTAATCCACCTTATTCTTCTTTGGTGGGTCTTTGGCAGCTAGCTCTTCCACCACTTGGTCATCTAAGATGATATCTTCAGAGACTTTTTCTTTCCCTTTATCTTTTCTGTTCAAGGGTCCGAGGTTCTTTTCAGGCAGCGTCCGATTCCGCAGCCGGATATTTTCGCAGACCTTCGGTTCTTCTTCTTTTCCTGAAGCGGACTCTTTAAAGAGAGGGGCAAGTTCTAGCTCTTCATCAGAATCACTCCCGAATGTAGGCACTTGTGATCCACCGGTGTTAACCATGCGACAATCGCCGGCAGTTCTTTTAAGCCCTTCGGTCGTATTTCTCTGCTCCCGACGAGTTTTACGTTTTTCTCGCTTAAAACGTTGTCGATGAGCAACGTATCCTTGCCACCATCTATCGAAAGCTTTGCACTCTTGAGTGGGGTGCGAAATCCTCTGATGATATAAGCAATACGAGGGGTGCGTTTCCACTTCACCGGCGATGTTTCCTTCAGAGGATGGTAGCTTCATGCCCATTGATATGGCTTTAGCGAACTTTTTTCTCATCCTGAGTTGGCTTTTGTCGGTAGCGGAGGCGTTTTGCTCCAGCGGGATTGTCTCAGCTCCTTCATCAAGTCGCTGGCGCTTGGCCCTTTCAAATATAGCCGCCTCGTGCTCCCGATCAGCTTTACTTTTCAACCGAGCTTCATTAAGGAGTGCGTCAATTACTTCATCTGATGGCCCCAGAACTTTTGGTTCAGGATCTGCCCCCAGCTTTTCGGTGTAAGGAATCTCCTCATCATTCGTGATCGAATGGGAAATCATATGACAGTTCGCCACATATTCCTCGGATTCATCTGATGAACTTTCTCCCTCATCCTCTTCTTGAAAGACATGGCTGAGGAACTCTTGGAATGTAATGGGGGTTCGTGCCCTCTGATTGTATTCCTCCAGCGCGTCAATTTGCTTCTGTAAGTCCGTGCGCTTGTCGCCAGGCTTCACGGGCTTCTTAGATTTCTTCTTCTTCTTTTTCGAAGATTTTGACGGCTGGTTATGAGTGTTTGGGCCACTTCCACCAATCTTTTGAATCGGACGAGGTTTTAGCATTCCCTCCATAATTTATGGCTCCAATGGGTTCTTCCACTTGACCGCTGGACATGTCTGAAGATCATTTAGCATCCTCTTTGTCTTGGCTGATAATACGATCTCCCAAGGAGCTTCTTCGATGACGGAGCATGTTGCTCCTGACGTATTCGTCCCCTTAGAGGTGTGGGGCTGCGGGGGATTCACCTTCCATTTGTCAGATAACGCGAACTTGCCCTGTCGGTATTGGTTTTCAAGCCAATTCTTGAAAACGTAGCAATCTTCGATCGGGTGGCCTTGTACTCGATGATAAGGACAGTAATTGGGCTCGTTGACGTCACTTGGTTGCAACGGACGTTTTGGATCCGGCAGATTTATGAGTCTGTTGCGCAACGCCAGCTCGAATAACCTCCTCGTTTTATCACGGGGGAAGGAATAAGGACGTCCCATCCTATCCTCAAGGGGTACGTACGGACGCGTATTGTTTGGACGAGCAACCGGCTTCGAGTCGTTCGGTTGTTGTTGAGCATTAGCGACAACGATCGCTTTTCCCTTTCCTTTGTCATTTCGGGAATCCGGCTTTGGGAGAGGGGGTTTATGGCCCATCTGGTCCATCTGCGCTAGTTTGTCAATCAAAGCCTGGAAGGTAGTCGGCTTGAAGAACATCATAAACTGTGAGATGGTTGCTTGTGGATCAAGGGTTCCAACAAACATTCCCACCGCAGGGGCTTCTTCTATGCGCTGCTCACACTTCGACCATAGATTACGCCACCGTATAGCGTACTGAACCCATGTCTCGCCGGGTTTTACCCTAGCGTTAATCAGTGCCGTCATCGGGGTATGTTCACTGGCACTTGCAAAGCGTTCGGTAAACAGCAGCTCCATTTCCGCGAAGGTTTTAATAGAATCATTAGGGAGTTCAGAGTACCACTCAAACGTCGTATCTGATAGACTTCCAACGAACTGGCGGAGCAAAAGCTTGTCATCGCCGCCGGTGTTACCGCAAAGCGCCCTGAACTGGGCAACATGCTGATGGGGATTGCCGGTCCCCTTGTAGACATGGAACTTGGGAATTGTGTAACCCGGCGGGTACCTGATTTGGTCATACCAGCCTGGATATGGCCGCCCCGTTTTTACGACGTGGCCGGCTGCTTCGGCCGCATGATGAACCCTTATTTGCTGGGCTATGTATTCGTCCAGATCAGTTTTAGAGATTGTATCCTCTTTAGCCGTTGATAGAATGGGCTGAGGATTCGATGTCTCTCCCCTATCGTCTCCAAGGACGATCGGAGGTTCTTCATTCGGGGGATCTTGTTGTATCATCATCCCTATCATGTCCTGGAAGAGGAGGCCCATACACTGTATGTTGGCCGCTTGTTCAGCAGCCTCTTTGTCCTTCTTTTCCAATATTCGGCGAAGGAACTCGGCGTCGGTCTCTTCGTCTCGGCGCTCATCTAAGGACGCTTCAGGGTTTTCTTTTGGCTCTGTAAGCACGGCCATAGCATTCATCATCTCCTGGAGCTTTTGTTGCTGGTCCTGAGCCTTGGTCACTGATCGGGTGAGCGGTCGGTGACCCGTAGAAGTGCGGCTTTCCTCCTTTCCAGAAGCCATATAAACCGTATGAACCGTTATGCCCCCTGACTTGGGGCGTTTAGGTTCACCGCTTTTAGACTTTGCCATTGTCACGGGAGCTTTCTCTGGCCTCCTTCTTTTGTGGACCGTTGAAGTGGGCATCTTAGCAATTGTTGCCCCCTGTTGTTTAATGGGGCGGTTTTTGTCTTTTTCCACCTTTGCCTTTTTCTGGTGATGAAAGCGGTCCGGGTCAATCACGGAGTCTTGAACTCTACGCCAAACCTTGTATATTTTTGACGACAGCCGTTGAGGGGGTTGTTCCTGCTTTGTCTCTGGAGCTTTGTCTATAGGCGGAGGAGATCTTTTCAATGTAGCGGTTGGAGAGTTCTTCCGTACCCTTCTCAGCAGCTCAAAGCTGTTCCCAGTTGGAACAGCAGCGTTGACTTCCACCACTGGAGCAGGTGGAGTTAGCCCTGAGGGAGAGTTGCCCCCTGCCTTCCTCGCTCGTTACCAATGGCGACGTTGTGCACGACGAGCCATCGGGATTGGTTCGGAATTTGAGATAGTTTCTTTTTGCCCCCTGTTTGAATGTGGGGTGACTGCCAATGTCAGCCTATTGAAGACTGATGTCCTTTGACCAATAGGGGCAGGAGTGGGAATCGTCAATCTTGCGAAGACCGATTCTTTGATGGGAGAAACCGCTTTAACGTCTTCCGGGGCAGCGGCCGTTGCCCTCTTTGGGACGGCCACTCTATGGTTCTGATCTAGCCTGGCGAAAACGGAGGCTGTTAGTTTGGTAACGGGCGACCCGTTGACAGGGGCCGTCGTAGCAGTGAGCCGGTCGAAGACCGACTTTTTGCTTACTTCCGGTGCAGGTATTGGTGCAGAGAAGCTTGTAGGTGGGATCATGGTCCCGAAGAACAATCCGGTGGTGGCTTGGGTCACCTGGTCTACCGGCAAAGCGAGGAAGGAAGCTGCTCGGGATCCATATGCTACACCTCCTGGTGAGGTAGAGCGTCCGTTGAAGTGGCATTTCGAGCAGTTGGTGCAGTTAGAGGCCATTGAATCTTGAATTCTACGCCAAGTAAAAGACCAAATCTTAGTAGCTTGAAATCCGAAGACAACCATTTAACAAACCGTGATTGGACCGCAAACAGCTTTCTTCATCCTGTTATGGATGCGGTTCCGGTCCAACGTCCTATGGTCTTGGATATCCTAGGACATCGTATCTGTCAGGGCGAGGCGAGACCTTGGGGGCAATCATATAACATTGGTCTGATTCCCCGTCACCCGATTGGCTATCTGCCGTGGGCCCGGTACATCCTGTCGACGAAGAAGTCGCAGTTGATAAGACTAGGACTGTACACCGCGGTCTACGTCTCTCTCTTCCAATATCCTACTCTCCCCACCTGGTGGTTCAAGGCTTTCTTGGAGCAATGGAATATTCCCACCCACACTTTCCTTGCCATGGATCGGGAAGTGTCCATCTCTTTGGAGGAATTCGCGGAGCTATCTGGCCTACCGGTCATGGGAGAACATTACGAGGAGCTGCTCCCGACAGATGTGTACGTCTTTGGTGCTAGGCCAGTGGTTAGGGGGGTCACGCCGGAGAATGCCGTTCAACATCAATTCCCGAGCTTGATTAAGGTGTTGAACATCTATGAATCTCTCTTTATCGAACGCGGGAGTCGCGGAGTTAATTTTGAGGATTTCATTGCTCAGTTTCTTCATCCAAACGTCCTTTCGGCAGAAGCTACCAAGTTTTCCACCCTTGAGGACCCTTTCGGTTTAGGTTTGGATAACCTGCCAGCCAGAGATATAGACCAAAAGGACTTCTTTCTTCCTAACTCCCCAACTACGTCCTTTGCAGAAATTGCGGCCCCCGGAATGGATGAGGAGGCCTTTTTCTTAGGATTTCTCGGACTGTGGCTGAGTTGGTTCGCGATCCCAATGCACTCTTATCGCATGCGGCCTTCTGTCTTTTACCCAGCCCACCGAATGGTCATCGGGGTAAAGGTGGCTGTGGGGATCGCTGGCCTGGCGCACCTATATCATGGCCTCAGCCGAGCAGTGGATGCCAACGAGCCCGGGGTACTGCACGTGGTCTTCCCGATGCACTACTTTGCATCGTGGCTCGAGCTACACACGGCGGGTGTCTTCGGTATGCATAAAAGGCCTTCATTCTTTGACAAGTGCGGTTTCCCTCGCATTTTACAGCTGATTGGCTCATCAATCGTGACCCCTTAACCACGGGACGCCAGGGGTTTACTGCTTCGCCCTCACACCGTTGGAGTCGGGATGTCCTTTATTGATAAGGTATTAACCATTGGGAAAGCGTCCACCACTGCGGTGCGACCATTATAGGACTCCTTCAAGGATGGAGCTTCAGTGTTAACGGCCCGGGAGATCCTCCATTTGTATTCTATTAGACCGGGTTTCCTAGTCTTCAGGCAGGGCGGTGCAGCAGTCTTTATGAGATATAACCCGCATCGTTTTGCCCAACAACTGGGTTACGATCAAGGAGTACCCTTGGAAGCTTTCTTACTGGAACCTGCTGTCAATGAAGAAGGGATGGAGAACGCGTTACATCACTTCATGCGCCTGAACACGGGTTCTCGTTTTTTTATCAGCACGCCGGCCTGCGCTCCACGACTCCTTAATGTATATAAAGAGTGGTACAATCATGCGACGGGGGCTGTTATAAAGGAAGAGAGGCGAGTGTTGATTGACCGTAAAGAAGTACCCCCCGGCACCAACCGTAACGCTCCCTTAGTGCCAAGGATCCCGGTGGCTCCTCCTCTAAAAGATGCCGGGGGTAGACCATCACGTGCACAAAGTCCTCCACGTGAGCTGCCGCTCCCTGATATCACAGATGCACCTCCCGCATCCAGCGCTCCAGTGGAGACAGTGGTTGTACCCTCACCGGAGTCTGGCGTGGGTGCGGACATCGGGACCCGTCGTCCCAAAGTGGCGGCTAAGCGGAAGTCGATCCCCCGTGAGCCTAGGGTTGGAGGGCAAAAGAAAAAGAAGTCGCTCTTCGCTGCGGACGTCGTGTTCGGTCAGGAATCCCATGCTCCTTATGCCGAGGGTCTGCTCGAATATGGGACTAACGCAGGATTAGTGATGCCGCCGCCGGACGATACAGACTTGGAGGCTGCTCTCAAAGCTTCCGCATGGTTGGCGAGGCGTGACGCGTGGTTAGCTAAGCTTGCGCAGTCAGGTAACTACTAATCGCCTTTCTTTATTGCAATATGTATTCTCCATTGCCTTTGACTAACGCTTTTCTTTCCTTTCTTTTAACAGGCATCACTGATGAAGAAGCCATTGCCGCTTCTCTGAAGACTTTCCAGGAGGAGGAACGTCTCAGAGCGTCTATGGGCCTTAGTAAGTTTTAATCCATCAAGTTTCCATCTTCCTCGTGTTATGGTCGATCTAACCTTTCTCTTTTTATTGCAGAAACCTCAATGCCGTTCCCACCAAGCGACGCAGATTTTTACCAGCTGCCGATGTTCCCGCTTCCTCTGGGCCACCGCAGGAGGTTCGTCTTGAAGAGCCGATGAAGGATGCCTTAAAGGCTCTTGAAGCATCCCTGAACGAGGATGACGACGCCTTGAAGGAGGCGTCACTAAGGTCCATCGCGACAGCCCGGGAAGAGAGGAAGCGGCAAAGGCGTGAGGTGAAGGCGCGCCGGGCTGCCTTGGCTGCGGGAGCGAGCCCCAGCACCGTCCCTCGCGCTGATACTCCATCCGAAGAGGCCCCTGTCGCCCTATCCACTGCTCGCAGAGAGGTGGCGCGCGCAGTTCGGAGCGCAAACGGTAAATCCGCTTCAGGTAATATTTCTCTCAGAGTTTTTATTCTAAGGGTTTTTAATGTCATTGGTCCTTATATCCCTTATCTTGCAGGGCCGAGTCCGATCGAGGGGGAGGCGGAAACCGTTGATCCCAAAGAAGCAGAGGAGGCGGTGCCTGCCGAACTCGAGCCGACGGTGGGTAATGTCGTTGTGGCTTTGGAGCCTGAAGTGGAGGTCAAGGGGCCTACCGCCGAGAAGGTCATTGATGCCGAACCTGAAGTGGTGGCAGATGATATGATCATTATAACCGAACTGAGACTGGTGGTGAACGAGGCGCTTGAGGCCGGCGACCTCGTGGTGATAGTGGATGAGCCGATGGAGACGGCGGAGCTCGAAGAAGTTGCTGGCGAGATGGGTACGACACTTGGGGAAGAGTCAGCCGCTTCCTTCCAAGAATCCGGCAACGCTCCAATTATTGCCCTCCCTGCTTACGATCTCCTGCCGTCTCCTGGTCGCGGTAGCATGACGACGGTCCCCATCGAGTCGGGTGATGAGGCTACGGGCGGTGGCCTTATGTCGATAGAGGAGGGAGTCGCTTCTGTTTCGGCCGGGAGCTCCTCAGGTAAACCTTAGGTTACTGTCTTTCTTATTTTACAATCTTTTCTGACAAGTTCACTTTTCTTGTAACGTAGGTGCAGCCAGCGCCGATGCCCCACTGCTCGAAGGAGCGCCTTCAACGATTGCCTTGGCGGTGGTTACCTCCCAACCCTCTCTCATACCGTCTAAGATGTTGGAAGGTATGGGTTTGCAACTTATTAGTCTTATCTTTCAGATGTATAGTGCATGTACTAAAGTCGTGCTGTTGTGTCTTTTCAGGAGTACTTTTTGATCATGTATATCAGATGTTGCTCCCACACTTTTCTTTCCCATCCGAGCTCGCTTCTTCGTCTGGTGGCGTTGGTGAGTATGATTTCCGTTGACATCCTTCCTCCTTTTTTTATTGATGGAATTACCTCTAACCTCTTTTTCTCATCTCAACTGCAGTGCTACAGATTGAAGGAGGGGATAAGAGATCAGCCGCGTTGCCGACTCTTCCGGCTCTGCCACCTGCCTCAGCTGGTACAGCGACTATCACATTGATAAAGTCTTCCTTTTTTATTTTCAGAACTGTTATCTGATCACATCCTGCTTCTCTTCAGCTGTCGTTCCGGTCTCGGCGCCCTTTGAATCTCGCATCATAATGCCAGCAGGTCCTTACCGGAGACGTCCATCTTCGAAAGGCGCCGCAAACAGCTTACGTATGCTGAGTGATTATATTGAGGAGCTTGACGTCGAGACCCCTACCCCTGCTGCGGATTTTGCTATAGCGGTTAACCCGATGCTGGTGATACTCGTGAACTTTCACGACGAGGGTATCATCGCATCTTGGGTTAACCATTGCAGGGAGATCGAGGTCCGCCTGCATCGGTTGGAGTCGCTGCGTCCCGCTCCCGAGGCCTTGGCTGCCAGTAATCAAAGAACAGCGTGGATCGAGCAGAGTGCTCCTTACTTCCATCACCTCGAACAAGAAGTCATTTCAAGACGTAAGGAGCGAGGTGAGACTTCGAGCAGGTCTGCCCAACTGCATGCTCGGGTGGAGGCCAACGCCGCACGGCTGAAGGTTGTCTTTGAGGGCCTTCTGCAATGTCTTTCTGAAGGGTTATCATTGAGGCAACACCTTGATGTTGTTGAGCGAGCTGTACCCAGCCAGGAAGCAGCCCAGAAGGCGGCGGAGGAGCAACTTTCATCTTTCTTGCAGCAGCGAGCCCGGGTGGAAGCGGAGGTGGCCGCGGCAGCCGCTCAGGAGGAGGCGCTGAAGGAAATGCGAGAGCAACTTATGGATTTACTAAAGACACTTCCTCCTCAGTAGCTATCCCCCTTTATATCGTTTGTAATTGTAGATAAAAGAATGTATATATATACTTTTTCATTCTTTGACATAATGTATCCTGTACCCAATCAAGTTTATGAATAAAAGATACACTCCCTTTTTTTTTGTAATGTGTCATTTTCTCCGTCTTTTCTTTCTTTCATTACCGGCATGACATCTTTAATGCAGCTTATTGGCAGATAACTTCATTTCTCCCAGAGATAACGATGGCCTAGACTGCAGGTTCAGATCTGCCGCCTAGGACTTTTCAACTCTATGAGCCGTGAGGGTCTCATAGAGACTTTTCTCCCTACGGGTCGAGAGGATCTCGTAGGTGGTTTTTCTCCTTAGGAATCGTGAGGATTCCTAAGTGTGGTTTCCTCTTATAAGTCGTAAGGATCCTACAAGAGAATTTTTCCCTCTTACGAGTCGAGAGGACCCGTAAGCGGTTGTTTCCCTCCTTATCGAAACTCGACTTTGGAGAGTGAGACCTGTGTATGTATGAAAGAGACCATTTTAGATCGACTTGTAGGGTCCCATCGTTCAGGAAGCAAGTTTTCCCACCTCTGCTGCCTGAGGCTTTATCTTGCAAATTAAGAAGCAAGTCCAATTTGTTGAAGAAATCCCCTTTTCTGAATGATTTGGCGGAATTTCCCCCACCGTCGGATCTTTGATCCAAGGGCTTCTGTTTTACAGAAGAAAATCTTCTTGTTTTAACAGAAAAGATTTCTTCAGAACCTTAATTTTGTTTAGCGCAAATGCTCCAGGGTATGACACGTGTCGCACAGCGCACAGTGCAGCGCAACTGCGCTAGCGCATCTGCGCCAACACGTGTCACGCAGCGCGCGGCGCATACGCCGTTGAAGCGTTGCTTCCTTTAATTTTGCTTGAAATAGAGCTTTGCTCTGATTGGGTGCGCTGCTTTGGGCGTTGCGCTGATGCGTCTGCGTCAGACACGTGGCGTATTGCGCAGCGCAAATAATCTGAAGCGTCGCTTTATTAAATTAATTTTCAAGTCAGAGCACGGGGAAGACGAAGCGTTGCTTCATCTCCCGCCTCGGAATTTGAACAGAAGTTCGCTCCGATTAGTGTAAACTGCCGTGACAACTCTTGGAAGTCGAAGAGGCACTTGATGCCTATAAATAGGACCTTTCGTCCTCCCCAGATATTTATCATCTTTCAGATTTCTATTTTCGAAGACCTCAGAGCTTTGTTCTTGCCTTCAAGAACTCCGGTGCCTTGCTCCTCCTTTTTTTCAAAGTTTTTAGGAAAACTTTAGGTAAAATCGATTCTTAGATTAATCTTAACCAGCAGAGCTTTCATCCAGGGGACTTTATCCTTGAACATAGTTTTGCTCTCTAGGAATTTAGTCTTCTATGTATATTATTGCTTTTCTATTGCTGATCTTCCTGTAATATTTCCTCCAGGCATAATGGCGGCGGTGCATCTATACAGTTTGCACGAGTTTATTACCTACGACGATATCCGCGCTCAGGGTCGTCAACAAAACCAGGAGTTTACAGACGCCGAATGTGCAGAAGTCATGGGTCGTCTGAACGCAAGCGGTGGTTGGCTGTTGCCTCGTCGTTCGGACCCTTTTGAAAGTCGTGTTGGAAGCCATATGGAGAGCACTTCCGGGTCTTCATGAGGCCATACCGCTCAACGCGCTGGATGATGCCGAAGACAAGGTGCATTCAGTGTACCTGACAGGGCTGATTTCAAAGAAACGACCGAACAGTCTTATTGACATCCTAAACCAAGTCTTCCAGCAGACGACAATAGTTGCTGCTTATCAAAGGCCAGGAGGGCTCGCCGATGATCTCGATACAGAGGAGCGAGAAATACTGCGCATAAGAATAATTAGAAAGGCCAGAAGAACTCTGGATGGCCTTACTTTTGATTTCCTCAATCCGTGCCCCGGATCTGAGGTTATACCGTTGTAATAATTCATTATTCTTGTGCTTGTAAAAGAAAAAAAAAAATTTAGCAGTATGAATGGAAACCCTTCCCTTTTCTATTTCAGCTTGTCTTATTTCTCGTCCTGAGTCTTCTGCCAATGCATAAATGCATGCGTCACGCACGCCAGATCAAATGTAGACCGGATATTCTTTCTGTCATCTTCTCTTTTTTTTTATTGTCAGCAGGCTGTCTTAATAACCATGGTTGATGGATGTCTAAAACGAGTATTCCGAGTTCCTTAGGAAATAGCGATGGCTTAGGCCGCAGGTTCTGGTCTGCTGCCTAAGATTTTTCAACTCTATGAGCCGTGAGGGTCTCATAGAGGCTTTTCTCCCTACGGATCGAGAGGATCTCATAGGCGGATTTTCTCCTTAGGAATCGTGAGGATTCCTAAGTGTGGTTTTCTCTTATAAGTCGTAAGGATCTTATAAGAGAATTTTCCCTCTTACGAGTCGAGAGGATTCGTAAGCGGTTGTTTCCCTCCTCGTCGAAATTCGACTTCGGAGAGTGAGACCCGTGAATAGTATGCAAGAGACCAGTTTGGATTGACTTGCAGGGCCCCATCGCTCAAGAAGCAAGCTTTTCAATCCTTGCTGTCTGAGACTTCTTCTTACAAATTGAGACGAATCGGGGATTTGCTTGCGGAGAGGGTGGTGGCTCTGCGAGTTGACATGAGTTAAGAAGCTCTCGTCACGGAGTGTTTGTATCCGTGAGTCGAGGAGTTTGCTAGGGATTATTTGTTTCCCAAGCGCCAAGGATTATTTGTTTCCTTGGGGTTTGAAACGAGTCGAGAGTTCCCACGGGGGCACTGGTGGCTCTGCGGGTCGACGCGGATCAGGAGGCTCTCGTCAAGGAGTGTTTGTATCCGTGAGTCGAGGAGTTTGCTAGGGATTATTTGTTTCCCAAGCGCCAAGGATTATTTGTTTCCTTGGGGTTTGAAACGAGTCGAGAATTCCCACGGGGGCACTGGTGGCTCTGCGGGTCGACGCGGATCAGGAGGCTCTCGTCAAGGAGTGTTTGTATCCGTGAGTCGAGGAGTTTGCTAGGGATTATTTGTTTCCCAAGCGCCAAGGATTATTTGTTTCCTTGGGGTTTGAAACGAGTCGAGAATTCCCACGGGGGCACCGGTGGCTCTGCGGGTCGACGCGGATCAGGAGGCTCTCGTCAAGGAGTGTTTGTATCTGTGAGTCGAGGAGTTTGCTAGGGATTATTTGTTTCCCAAGCGCCAAGGATTATTTGTTTCCTTGGGGTTTGAAACGAGTCGAGAATTCCCACGGGGGCACTGGTGGCTCTGCGGGTCGACGCGGATCAGGAGGCTCTCGTCAAGGAGTGTTTGTATCCGTGAGTCGAGGAGTTTGCTAGGGATTATTTGTTTCCCAAGCGTCAAGGATTATTTGTTTCCTTGGGGTTTGAAACGAGTCGAGAATTCCCACGGGGGCACCGGTGGCTCTGCGGGTCGACGCGGATCAGGAGGCTCTCGTCAAGGAGTGTTTGTATCCGTGAGTCGAGGAGTTTGCTAGGGATTATTTGTTTCCCAAGCGCCAAGGATTATTTGTTTCCTTGGGGTTTGAAACGAGTCGATAATTCCCACGGGGGCACTGGTGGCTCTGCGGGTCGACGCGGATCAGGAGGCTCTCGTCAAGGAGTGTTTGTATCCGTGAGTCGAGGAATTTGTTGGGAGGGCATGGTTCCCTCTTTGTTTATGCCCTTGGATTGTATACAGGGATCGATGTGATCTTAACTGTAGGGCAAAAAGTTTCATTCTTTCATTTTTTTTTTATTCTTTCCGCGATGCTCTATCATTTCAGCTTTTATATCGCGAAGGTCGCGATTGCCCAATCATTTCGGCTATTTTTCGCGGTGCCCAATAATTTCGGCTGTTTATTTTATTTTTACTCGCTGCTTTTTATTGCGAGTTGCCCAATCATTTCGGCTATTTCGCAAGTATACACTTTACTTGCTGCTTTTTATTGCAAGTTGCCCTATCATTTCGGCTATTTCGTATGCATGTGCGGCCTACTGGCTTTTCGCCGTAAACCTGAACTTGGACACCGATTTTGGCATCAGCACCGCTACAACTGGGATATTTCCAGGAGCGAATCATCATTTGCTTCTGTTGTTGTCGAACAAAGGAGGCTTAGCGACCAGGGTTAAGGTCCTGTCGACTAAGGCTTTTGACTTCATGGGCCGTAAGGGTCTCACAAAGGTATTTCTCCGTACAAGTCGTGAGGATCTTGTAGGTGTATTTTCTCCTTAGGAATCGTGAGGGTTCCTAAGTGTTTTGTTCCTCTGTAAGTCGTAAGGATCCTACAGGAGGGTTTTCTCCTTGTAAGTCGAGAGGATTTACAAGGGTTGTTTACCGTGTGGACATATCCCTAGTCTCAGATGGGACTTAGTTAGGGAAATGTTTATTCGCGCCCGTGGATTGTATACAAGGGTCAGTGTTGAGCCACCTGTAGGGCAATATCGAAAGTTGTGGGGGTTGCTTAAGCACAGGTTTAGATCTCTGTAACTTAAGACTTTCAAATCTTACGAGCCGTGAGGGTCTCATAAGAGCGTTCTCCTTACGAGTCGTGAGGATCTCGCAAGTGTATTTTCTCCTTAGGAATCGTGGGGATTCCTGAGTGTGTTGTTCCCTTGTGAATCGTAAGGATCTCACGCGGGTGGTTTCTCCTTATAGGGTCGAGAGGACCCTGTAAATGTCTTTTAACGAGGTTGCGCCCTTTCAGGTTTTCACAAACACTCGCCGGTAGTCCTGCTGTTTTTACTCACGGAGCCCTTTCGGGTTTTCATCCGTGCCCATTTTGCTTATGGACATACCGTTTTTTTTTTATTCTTTTATTTTCTTTTTTCTCTCTTTTTTTTTACGAGGTCGCGCCCTTTCGGGTTTTCACGAACACTCGCCGGTAGCCCTGCTGTTTTTACTCACGGAGCCCTTTCGGGTTTTCATCCGTGCCCATTTTTCTTATGGACATACCGTTTTTATTTATTATATTTTTCTTTATTTATTTAATTTTTTTTTATTTATCTCGTCAGCCTAAGGATGTTGCGGTATTAGTTTAAAGACGTTTCGGTCTGCTATTAGTTTAAGGACATTTCGGTCCGCTATTAGTTTAAGGACATTTCGGTCCACTATTAGTTTAAGGACATTTCGGTCCACATTGAGAGGTTGGCTACTGCTTATAAAACTTGAGCTTAGGAAGATAGCGAGCGGACATGGTCGTCGTCATCTATCATTGACCTAGGCTGTGGCTCATTAAGCGTAGTATTTCTTCAGGAAGCGACCGTTTATCGGCCTGAAAGGCCTTTCACCGTGCATGTCCATGAGTAGATAGGCCCCATCCTGGTAAACTTTATCTATGATGTACGGGCCTTCATAGTTTGGCTCGAATTTTCCCCGCTTGGCGCGATTGGGAATCATAGGCCTTTTGACCACTAGCACGAGTTCGCCTTGGTGGAATGTCCTCGGTCGGGTCAATCTTTCGTATGAGCGCGTCATCTTTGCTTTATATGCTTCCAGATTTTGTTGCGCTATGAGCCTAGTTTCATCAAGGGCGTCAAGCTCCTCAAGCCGATGGTGAGCATTTTCTTCGTCCGTTAGCTCGTGGTGAACTGCTACTCGTAGAGAGGGTAACTCTATCTCGAGAGGGAGTACTGCTTCCGTACCGAACACCAACGCGTATGGCGTTGTATTTGTGGCTGTCTTAAATGTAGTTCGATATGCCCAAAGAGCTTCTTGCAGTCTTTCGTGCCAATCTTTCTTATTTCGTGACACTGTTTTCTTCATGATTTTCGTCAAGGTTTTGTTGAAGGCCTCAGCTAGACCGTTATCTCGCGGATTATAAACTGAGGAATATCTCCAGTCTATATTATGCTGTTGCGCAAAGCGACTGATCTTGTGGCTTCTGTAGGCTGGCCCGTTATCGGAGATGATCCGTCGCGGAGTTCCAAACCGATATATGACATACGTCTTGAAGAAGTGGAGGACATTCTCCGTCTTCACTTCTCTCAACGGTATTGCTTCTGCCCATTTGGAGAAGTAGTCAGTCGTCGCCAGGATGAAACGATGTCCTCTAGACGATGCTGGTTCGATGGGGCCGACTATGTCAGTTCCCCACATTTCGAATGGCCAGCTAGCCACTGTTGGATGTAATGGATTTGGATGCTGGTGGATGAAATCCCCATGAATTTGACATGAGTGGCATTACTTCGCATATTCGATGCAATCCTGAATCATCGTGGGCCAGTAGTAACCCATCTGTTTGATCTTCAACTTCATCTTTGGGCCCGCTTGGTGAGAACCGCAGAGTCCGTCGTGAACTTCCTGGACGACCCTTCTCGCTTCGTCAGGGCCTAGGCATCTCAGCCACAGAGAATCAAATGACCTCTTGTATAGAGTATCATTGACGAAGGCGAAAGATAGAGCTCGTTTCATGAGCTGATGTCTTGTGGACGCTTCTTTGGGCATTCGGTGGGATTTAAAGTAGTCTATGAAGACTTCTCTCCAATCCTCAGTATTTTCCCAATCTTTTACTTGCAGGGTAGTCTGCTCGTTCGCTCCTTTTTCTTCGGATGATTTCGGGGATATTTCTGCTGGGGCAAGCACTCGACGGCTTTGTACTACGATTCTAACGTCATCGAGGTTCTCGTCAGCCAATTCTTTAGCAAGTTTGGCCAGTGCGTCCGCTTTGCTGTTTTCCGCGCGCGGTATGCTTTCCAAAGTATAAGAGGGAATTTGGGTCAACAGTTGTTGCACCTTTTCCCCGTACTTTACCAACTCCGGTTTGCACGTTTGGTAGTCGCCGTTTACTTGACTAACGACCAGTTGAGAATCCCCGTATATGAGGAGGTTTTCAATTCCCATGTCAATGGCGATCTCGAGGCGTGCTATCAGAGCTTCGTATTCGGCTTCGTTGTTTGTCCTTGGTTCCGTCAGGGAGAACGCGTAGCGCATTATTCCTCCTTGTGGGGTCACGAAGATAAGGCCTACTCCCGATTTGATCATTGGCGTACTTTGTTTGTGCTTTTTCATGGAAGATGCTCCATCGAAATAAAGCTCCCAACGGGTATCACTACTGTCGACTGCGTCAAACGCATGTTTGTCTGGCAAATCGCACTTTAGGGGAGAATCGGCAGGTATCGGGTGCTCAGCAAGGAAGTCGGCGATGGCCTGGCCTTTCACTGCCTTGAGAGGTCGGTACGTTATCGAGAACTCCATTAAGAGCAGGGCCCATTTAGCGAGTCGTCCCGTCAATATGGCCTTTGACATTAGGTATTTAAGAGGGTCCACCTTCGAAATGAGGCGGACTTCATGCGCCAACGCATAGTGCCTGAGCTTCGTTATCGTGAAGATCAACGCTAAGCAATGTTTTTCAATGGGGGAGTAGTTGCTTTCTGCCCCCAGTAGAACTCGACTTAAGTAGTAGAGTGCTCTTTCTTTCCCTTGATCGTTCTCTTGTGCCCATAATGCGCCTAAAGAACCTTCGAGGGCGGCTGTATAAAGAATGATAGGCTTTTCCTTAACCGGAGCGGCCAACACTGGAGGGTTTTGCAGGTACTGTTTGATCTCGTCTAGTGCGCTTTGGCACTTTTGATCCCAGATGAACGGGGTTCCCTTCTTCATCAGGTGGCTGTAAGGACGACACTTTCCTGAGAGGTTGGCTATAAATCGCCGTATGTACGCGAGTTTCCCTTGGAGAGACCGCAGCTGTTTGAGAGTTCTCGGCGGAGGCATTTCCATGATTGCCTTGATCTTGGACGGATCTATTTCGATACCCCGGTGTCGAACAATGAATCCCAGGAATTTTCCTGAGGAAACTCCAAATGCACACTTGAGCGGATTCATCTTCAAGTTGTATTGCCGAAGACGTTGAAATACGGTCTTCAGATGCTCGAGATGTTCCTCGTATGATTTGCTTTTAACAACGAGGTCGTCGATATAGCATTCGACGATTTCGTGTATACGGTCATCGAAGATCTTCGTCATGGCCCTTTGGTAGGTGGCACCGGCGTTCTTTAAACCGAAGGGCATCACCTTGTAACAGAATATTCCCAAAGGAGTCCGGAAAGCCGTATGTTTCTGGTCTTCAGGATGCATTTTTATTTGATTATATCCTGATGAGCCGTCCATGAATGAGAAAATCTCATGCGTTGACGTATTGTCTATCATCAGTTCGGTGACTGGTACTGGGAAATCATCCTTCGGGCAAGCTTTGTTGAGATCCCGAAAGTCCACGCATATGCGCACCGTCCCATTTTTCTTCATCACTGGGACGATATTAGCAACACATTCAGGGTATTGAACCTCCTGGATGAAGCCGGAGTCTATCAGCTTTTTGACTTCAGCGTTGATGCTCATCTCGAGCTCGAGCCGCATTCTTCTCGGCGCTTGTTTAACTGGCTTGACACCCGAGGATATCGCCAGCCTATGTACAGCAACTTCTGGATCTAGTCCCGGCATCTCGGAATAGTTCCATGCGAAGCAATCTTTATGCTGTACAAGGACGTCTTTTAACGCAGCCACCCTCTCTTCAGACAGCAGCTCGCTGACGAATGTCGGTCGCGGATTGTTTATCGTCCCCAACTCAATTTTCTTGAGGTTATCTGCAGTGGTATGTATTCCATCCTCCAGTTCTTTCGGAGCTGGGGGAAATTCTGAGATCACCTCATCATTACTGTTTTCGAGACACCAGGGAAGGCTGTCCATGTTCTCGGATTCTTCTTGCAGTATTGTTATCATGTGACAGGTACGAATTCGCTTCCAATCCCAATGTGGAACTGGTTTTTCTTTCATGGCTTTAGGCTCGTGCTTTTGTGGTGGTGCTACCCTCCAGTTGTTGGACAGAGCGAATTTACCAAGCTGATATTGATTTTCGACCCAATTCTTGAAGGTGAAGCAATCTTCAAGAGGATGACCTACTACTCGATGGTAAGAGCAATAGTCCAGATGTGAGACTTCGCATGCTCGTTCGGGGTGCTTAGTCTCCGGCAGTGTAAGCATCTGATGTTTTAGAGCAAGGTCAAGTATCTTCTTCGTCTTGTCCCGAGGAAACGAGTATGCTCGCCCCATTTTCTTCATATGGGATAGATCAATAACGCTCGACTCCCGTTTGCATGGTTTCTTAGCCCTGCTTTGTTGTTGTTGAGCGCCTTTTTGACCTTTCGACTTATTTCTGCTTTTGAGCTGAGCCTTCTTTATAATGGGTTGACAAGGAGCGGCATTTTCATCCTTTACGGCCTGTTGGAGAAGGCGTTGCGTCTTGGCTTTCTCGTAGATGGCCGTCTCACGGTTGTGATCATCTTGGACTTTTTGACCAGCTTTCTTTATAAGTCTGTCCATTTGTTCTTCGAACGACGGACTGGGCTCTTTTGCATCTGGAACTTCCACTGGCTTAGGATTAGCGTCCTCCCATTGAGCATCTGCTTCTTCATCAAGGTCATACACGACGTAGCAGCCGGGTAGTAATTCTCGTTTCTTTGACCGGATGTATCCAAGCCCTCTTGTTTCCATTCTCCCGTTAGGCAGTTTGTGTTGAGTCCCGGGAACGTTCCAGACCCTATCATAGAATTTAGCCTCTCTAACGGTCTGTTTGAAGGATATCCCCTGGCGTTTCAGCAGCTTCTTCAAACCCTCTGTATAATATCTGGGAAGACAGATAGGCTGAAGCCTGTCGAGCGCAGGATCTGCGCCATGCCAGATTTCTTTTTTCACCTTGGTTTCTTCAGAGCGGTAAAACAGAATTGCTTTCTCGTTTTCTCGCTTGGGAGGGATATAGAATGTCCACAGCTCTTCTACACTGTAGATATTAAGTGCGTCCAGTTCTTTATGATGTTTAGGCGGCACCATGGCGACTTGCAGACTTTGCTCTTCATCAGCGGAAGCTTGTATTGAAGGTCGAGCAGAGAATACGACATGGACCTCGTCCTCCGAATCGCTACCAAAGACCAATGTAGGAGTGGACGGTCCTGGCTTGTTATGTTGGGGCGGACCCGAATACACTATCTCCTCTTCTTCCTCGGTGTCACTGCCGAAGACAGGGATGGTGGCATTAGTTTTATTGTCCGGCTTGTGACACTTCTCCGTGTCTTCGAAATCCGGCAAGAAGTATTTGGCATCTTCGTATTTGCGGACCTCGTTCACAGAGAACGGGTTCAGTTCTCCCGTCACGGTATACTCGAAACCATCCTTAAAATACTTCATAGACTGATGTTGTGTAGAAGGGATGATGTTGTACTCGTGTAACCATGGTCGGCCGAGCAAAGCGTTGTAGCATGTCTTGGCGTCTATGACGTGGAACTTAATGTCCGTGACGAGTAGCCCGAAGCGTAGTGTCAGTATCACAGATCCAAGAGTCTTTGACGATTGGGAGTCAAACCCGGAGATGGTGATCTTGTCCCGAGCAAGGTGCTGGACGCTCATGCAGATTTCCTTCAACACCCGCACGTTGAGTAGGTTAACAGACGACCCGTTATCGATCAGGATTTTGCCTATCTTTATATCATGGCAGTATCCCGAGACATAGAGAGGGCGATTGTGTTCGCACGTCCCAAGTAGAAGGTCTTCATCGCCAAAAGTAACATCAGCCGTGTGCACTTCCTCTAATTCATCCTTCATCTTTTCCTCGGCCAGGCATGCTTGGAATTGTTCTGGGTCTTGGAGTGCCTTAATCAGCGAATCTCTCGCCTCTTTTGATAGCAAAAGGGCGTCAAGAATGCTGAGCTGTGAGGGCAGCTTCCTCAGATGTGCTAAGACGTTGTAATCCACCTTATTCTTCTTTGGTGGGTCTTTGGCAGCTAGCTCTTCCACCACTTGGTCATCTAAGATGATATCTTCAGAGACTTTTTCTTTCCCTTTATCTTTTCTGTTCAAGGGTCCGAGGTTCTTTTCAGGCAGCGTCCGATTCCGCAGCCGGATATTTTCGCAGACCTTCGGTTCTTCTTCTTTTCCTGAAGCGGACTCTTTAAAGAGAGGGGCAAGTTCTAGCTCTTCATCAGAATCACTCCCGAATGTAGGCACTTGTGATCCACCGGTGTTAACCATGCGACAATCGCCAGCAGTTCTTTTAAGCCCTTCGGTCGTATTTCTCTGCTCCCGACGAGTTTTACGTTTTTCCCGCTTAAAGCGTTGTCGATGAGCAACGTATCCTTGCCACCATCTATCGAAAGCTTTGCACTCTTGAGTGGGGTGCGAAATCCTCTGATGATATAAGCAATACGAGGGGTGCGTTTCCACTTCACCGGCGATGTTTCCTTCAGAGGATGGCAGCTTCATGCCCATTGATATGGCTTTAGCGAACTTTTTCCTCATCCTGAGTTGGCTTTTGTCGGTAGAGGAGGCGTTTTGCTCCAGCGGGATTGTCTCAGCTCCTTCATCAAGTCGCTGGCGCTTGGCCCTTTCAAATATAGCCGCCTCGTGCTCCCGATCAGCTTTACTTTTCAACCGAGCTTCATTAAGGAGTGCGTCAATTACTTCATCTGATGGCCCCAGAACTTTTGGTTCAGGATCTGCCCCCAGCTTTTCGGTGCAAGGAATCTCCTCATCATTCGTGATCGAATGGGAAATCATATGACAGTTCGCCACATATTCCTCGGATTCATCTGATGAACTTTCTCCCTCATCCTCTTCTTGAAAGACATGGCTGAGGAACTCTTGGAATGTAATGGGGGTTCGTGCCCTCTGATTGTATTCCTCCAGCGCGTCAATTTGCTTCTGTAAGTCCGTGCGCTTGTCGCCAGGCTTCACGGGCTTCTTAGATTTCTTCTTCTTCTTTTTCGAAGATTTTGACGGCTGGTTATGAGTGTTTGGGCCACTTCCACCAATCTTTTGAATCGTACGAGGTTTTAGCATTCCCTCCATAATTTGTGGCTCCAATGGGTTCTTCCACTTGACCGCTGGACATGTCTGAAGATCATTTAGCATCCTCTTTGTCTTGGCTGATAATACGATCTCCCAAGGAGCTTCTTCGATGACGGAGCATGTTGCTCCTGACGTATTCGTCCCCTTAGAGGTGTGGGGCTGCGGGGGATTCACCTTCCATTTGTCAGATAACGCGAACTTGCCCTGTCGGTATTGGTTTTCAAGCCAATTCTTGAAAACGTAGCAATCTTCGATCGGGTGGCCTAGTACTCGATGATAAGGACAGTAGTTGGGCTCGTTGACGTCACTTGGTTGCAACGGACGTTTTGGATCCGGCAGATTTATGAGTCTGTTGCGCAACGCCAGCTCGAATAACCTCCTCGTTTTATCACGGGGGAAGGAATAAGGACGTCCCATCCTATCCTCAAGGGGTACGTACGGGCGCGTATTGTTTGGACGAGCAACCGGCTTCGAGTCGTTCGGTTGTTGTTGAGCATTAGCGACAACGATCGCTTTTCCCTTTCCTTTGTCATTTCGGGAATCCGGCTTTGGGAGAGGGGGTTTATGGCCCATCTGGTCCATCTGCGCTAGTTTGTCAATCAAAGCCTGGAAGGTAGTCGGCTTGAAGAACATCATAAACTGTGAGATGGTTGGTTGTGGATCAAGGGTTCCAACAAACATTCCCACCGCAGGGGCTTCTTCTATGCGCTGCTCACACTTCGACCATAGATTACGCCACCGTATAGCGTACTGAACCCATATCTCGCCGGGTTTTACCCTAGCGTTAATCAGTGCCGTCATCGGGGTATGTTCACTGGCACTTGCAAAGCGTTCGGTAAACAGCAGCTCCATTTCCGCGAAGGTTTTAATAGAATCATTAGGGAGTTCAGAGTACCACTCAAACGCCGTATCTGATAGACTTCCAACGAACTGGCGGAGCAAAAGCTTGTCATCGCCGCCGGTGTTACCGCAAAGCGCCCTGAACTGGGCAACATGCTGATGGGGATTGCCGGTCCCCTTGTAGACATGGAACTTGGGAATTGTGTAACCCGGCGGGTACCTGATTTGGTCATACCAGCCTGGATATGGCCGCCCCGTTTTTACGACGTGGCCGGCTGCTTCGGTCGCATGATGAACCCTTATTTGCTGGGCTATGTATTCGTCCAGATCAGTTTTAGAGATTGTATCCTCTTTAGCCGTTGATAGAATGGGCTGAGGATTCGATGTCTCTCCCCTATCGTCTCCAAGGACGATCGAAGGTTCTTCATTCGGGGGATCTTGTTGTATCATCATCCCTATCATGTCCTGGAAGAGGAGGCCCATACGCTGTATGTTGGCCGCTTGTTCAGCAGCCTCTTTGTCCTTCTTTTCCAATATTCGGCGAAGGAACTCGGCGTCGGTCTCTTCGTCTCGGCGCTCATCTAAGGACGCTTCAGGGTTTTCTTTTGGCTCTGTAAGCACGGCCATAGCATTCATCATCTCCTGGAGCTTTTGTTGCTGGTCCTGAGCCTTGGTCACTGATCGGGTGAGCGGTCGGTGACCCGTAGAAGTGCGGCTTTACTCCTTTCCAGAAGCCATATAAACCGTATGAACCGTTATGCCCCCTGACTTGGGGCGTTTAGGTTCACCGCTTTTAGACTTTGCCATTGTCACGGGAGCTTTCTCTGGCCTCCTTCTTTTGTGGACCGTTGAAGTGGGCATCTTAGCAATTGTTGCCCCCTGTTGTTTAATGGGGCGGTTTTTGTCTTTTTCCACCTTTGCCTTTTTCTGGTGATGAAAGCGGTCCGGGTCAATCACGGAGTCTTGAACTCTACGCCAAACCTTTTATATTTTTGACGACAGCCGTTGAGGGGGCTGTTCCTGCTTTGTCTCTGGAGCTTTGTCTATAGGCGGAGGAGATCTTTTCAATGTAGCGGTTGGAGAGTTCTTCCGTACCCTTCTCAGCAGCTCAAAGCTGTTCCCAGTTGGAACAGCAGCGTTGACTTCCACCACTGGAGCTGGTGGAGTTAGCCCTGAGGGAGAGTTGCCCCCTGCCTTCCTCGCTCGTTACCAATGGCGACGTCGTGCACGACGAGCCATCGGGATTGGTTCGGAATTTGAGATAGTTTCTTTTTGCCCCCTGTTTGAATGTGGGGTGACTGCCAATGTCAGCCTATTGAAGACTGATGTCCTTTGACCAATAGGGGCAGGAGTGGGAATCGTCAATCTTGCGAAGACCGATTCTTTGATGGGAGAAACCGCTTTAACGTCTTCCGGGGCAGCGGCCGTTGCCCTCTTTGGGACGGCCACTCTATGGTTCTGATCTAGCGTGGTGAAAACGGAGGCTGTTAGTTTGGTAACGGGCGACCCGTTGACAGGGGCCGTCGTAGCAGTGAGCCGGTCGAAGACCGACTTTTTGCTTACTTCCGGTGCAGGTATTGGTGCAGAGAAGCTTGTAGGTGGGATCATGGTCCCGAAGAACAATCCGGTGGTGGCTTGGGTCACCTGGTCTACCGGCAAAGCGAGGAAGGAAGCTGCTCGGGATCCATATGCTACACCTCCTGGTGAGGTAGAGCGTCCGTTGAAGTGGCATTTCGAGCAGTTGGTGCAGTTAGAGGCCATTGAATCTTGAATTCTACGCCAAGTAAAAGACCAAATCTTAGTAGCTTGAAATCCGAAGACAACCATTTAACAAACCGTGATTGGTTCGCGAAGACGACATACGAAGTGTGGAGTGGAAAGAGGAAGAGGTCCCACCGGGCGTGCCAGAATCTGTTCCCCTCTGAAGGACGGCGCACAGGACCGCGATGTCCTGGCACTGAGATTCAGGGCCGATGCTATTTAGTTTTATCCGTCCACCTCTCCGAAGATGCCAAGTTGATTTATGGCACCGTGTATCGGAGGTTTAGACGGATGCGGCCGATGTAGCAGACTTCGTCAGATTCCCCCTCGATTGAGGGGTTTTTGATTGTGGGGACGCTCTTACCTGCAGGCGCAAGCCCCTGCAGTTAATTACGCTACCGCATCGCGGTAACAACTTTCTCCTTCTCCAGAATTTCACTTCGTGTCGTGTGTGTTTGTTTTGTTTGTGGTTGCCCGTGGATTGTATACGGAGACTGAGTAATGCCGTCGCCCGTAGGACGTGGATTAGTCCAAATCCCTATTTACTTAGATTTGGGTTTGGTGCTTTTAGTTTAAGGATGCATTAGTCGCGTTGCGGCTAAGATCAACTTAAACGTTCGTTAAGGATACGATAGTCCTGTTTGAGATTAAGACCAACTTAACGTGATAATCCATTTAATATCTGGCCATCGGGACTCGTCACCTCTCTAACGTCGTTGAAGGATTACAACGGCAGATGTCAGAGGAGTTCAGAGATGTACCCTTGAACCAAGATTGATTTGGAGTTTTATAGTCCGTTTGAATGTTTAAGGATACGTTAGCCGTGTTTGGGGGCTAAGATCAACTTAAACGGGATCGTTTAGATCCGGCAAAAGAGCATTTGGAGGCTCTATTGTTCCAGTTTAGGGACGTAGTGGTCCATAGGTAGTTTAGGGACGTTGCGGTCCATGCTCCAGTTTAGGGACGTGGTGGTCCATGTTCCAGTTTAGGGACGTGGTGGTCCGACATTAGTTTAAGGACGTTTCGGTCCGACATTAGTTTAAGGACGTTTCGGTCCAACATTAGTTTAAGGACGTTTCGGTCCAATATGTGGTCGTCGGGACCCGTCACCTCTCTGACGTCGTTGAAGGATTACAACGATAAGTGTCAGAGGAGCTCGGAGATATACCCTCGAACCGGATATAAATTAATTTAAAAGAGCAGTCGTGCTCAGTCAATTTAATTTAAGGACTTATGGCCAAAATTGGGCTAAGTCCAGCTTCAATATTTTTTGTCTTCGGCCTGTTCTAGGACTTTACCCCTTTTTAGTAATGCACTGCATTATTCTTGTTTTGATTGGGCTCTGCCCTTTACCAATGATGCAGAGCATCTATCTTGTTTGGGCTCTGCCCTTTTTAAAATGCATAGCATATTTGATTGAGCCTGTTAGGCCTTTTAATTGGGCTCTGTCCCTTTTCTTTATGATGCAGCGCATCTGTTTTAGTTTGAGCTCTGCCCCCCTTTTTTTAAAGTAATGCATTACATTTTATTAGGCCCGCCAGGCCTTCTTTAATTGGGCTTGGCCCTTTTGTAAGCAATACAGTGCATTTGTTTGGCGCTTTGCGCTAAGTAATGAGCGCAAGCTCATATGATGATGACACGTGTCATGCTCTGGTGAGCGCAAGCGCAACAGCGCAGTGCGCTGCGCTAGTGCGCTGCTGACACGTGGCGCGCTCTTGTGAGTTACGCCAATTCCAGAGAGCAAAGCTCTATTTCAAGAGCGCAAGTTGTTTTACAGCTGACACATGGCGTTCTCTCAAGAGCGCAACAGCGCAGTTTGGAAGTGCAAAGCACTAAGAATCTTTTAGATTCAAGAACAGGAGTGCAGAGCACTATTTAATTTCTTGATCTAATTTAGATCAAAGAAAAATAAATTTTTCTTTTTTGTTTCAGGAACCGGAGGTTCATAAAAAAAGTGCAAGGCACTATTATTACTTTTTTTTTTTTTATTTAAAAATTATTGATCTTGTTCTTAGATCCATAATCTATCCATAAGATAATTTTCCCTTTTTCCTAAAGGTTTTTTACCTTTTGTTGTTCTTGAGGAATTCTTCAAGAGTTCTCTTCTCTTTTTCTTTTAGCAAGATGTTCCTTCTATCCTCCTTTTAATTGAGGCCTAGGGTCCTTTTTATAGTGCCCATAAATTAGTTAAATTTGTTAAAGAGATCTTTCTCTGAGTGATTTGGGGAATTTTCCCCACCGTTGGATCTTTGATCCAAGGGCTTCTGCTTTGCAGAATAAAATCTTTTTGTTTTAACAAGAACAGAGAAGATTTCTTGGAAATTTAATTCTGTTTGGCGCAGATGCCCCGGCGTGTGACACGTGTCGCGCAGCGCAGAGCGCAGCGCAACTGCGCTAGCGCATCTGCGCTGACACGTGTCGCGCAGCGCAGAGCGCAGCGCAACTGAAGTGTTGCTTCATAAAAATAGAGCTTTGCTCTGATTGGGCGCTGCGCTGACATATCAGCGCTTGACACGTGGCGCGTTGCGTCCGAGACTTGAAGCGTTGCTTCAAAATTTTGAATTTTGAATTTCAACAGAGCTTTGCTCTGATTGGGCGAAACAGCTAGTTGGTCTTATACCTGACGTCAGATAGCAGTTCCCAGGTGACATGTGTACAGGTTAGTTCATCGACCTGAGGATCGTCATTTGTCTCGTGTGAGTTCCCACTGTACTTTGATTACTACCCTACCACACTCAAAGGAGACGTGCAAACAGGTTTTAGTTGGGTACAGTCCCGAGCCACATGGAGGCAGTGAGCGGATCTTCGAGGGTTCGTCTCTCCCGGTATTGGGGGTGAGGTCGCGCTGTGTCTAGGAGAGCCAGAACATGAAAAGTCCTTGGCCAAGGCAGGAGATTTACTGGTAGGTATTCCAGTAGTATCTCAGGGTGTTCTGGGCTGATCTCTGACACGACTTGTACCGTCTTTGGGGGTCTGACTTTTACCAACCCCCTAGGCCCGCCATGCGATGCTCATAGACGAACGGACCGGACTGTACGGATATTGTCACTGACAGGCTCAGTAGGGTGTCAGGATGAGTTCGCTCATCGACGTCCCTTTTGGTCAATAGCTGGTGGCCCGTCACGTATGGCTAATACCTCTGACGTGCTAGTGGTTAAATCCACAGCCATAATATTGACGAGTCTTTAGAGTCCACCACACATACAGTTACTCAAGTTTCGGGCGAAACGTTGTAGAGGCCATATGGAGATATGGCAGGGTTCGATCAGATACGTGCAGTATTGCACGGATCAGGATCGGACAGATAATACTAGCCGCCTTTGGGTTAAGCCGCATCCTAGTATAGTACAGTGTAGATTTTGTCTCATTGCATTTGTATTCGGTTGGAATACAGATGCCGGTGTGTATACACAGTATCGGGGTTTTCCTGTAATTTATTACGGGATCAGTTTTCTGGAGTTGCCAGTTTGCTTTCCGTTTCGGCCATATTTCTTTGTATCTTTCATTGTCCGAAGTTTGGTGGAGGAGGGCTTATTTGCATTTGTGCAAATAAGCAATTTGGAAGAGGGTCTTTGCATTTTGATGGTCTCATGATGGAGGACCATCCCTTGACCATTTGACTCCATCATGGCTTGACTTTTAAAAGTCATGATAGTTGATGATGATGAAGGATGATGGTTGATTTGGAGTATGGACTTTTAGTTTGTGATCATTGTTTTCTTATCATGATCTTTTGATTCCCTCTTGCATTATTGGCTCACACACTCCCTCATTCATTCCCTTCTCTCCCATTTCCAAGCCATGGCCGGCCAAGTATATGGTGGGCTGTCCAAAAATTTGTAGTGGGGATTTTTGCTCTCTTGATGCTAGAAAAATCCCCAAGTTCCTCCACAAAAGTTCACAGTTAATTTCCTCCACCAAAGGCGACTCTATGAACCCCAAAATGAGACATGGTTCTACACACATTCTACAGCAGACCTTGAGCACGTCGGCTCGCCAACTTCGTGCCCGAGTTGCCTCGGTATAGAGGTGGGAGCCCGTAAAAGAAGCAGGCGACGTGGTGCCCTTCCGGCGACTTGGTGGAGACCGGACATTCCGCGGAGATCGGGACGACGACGAGAAGACCGGAGAACTCGGATCACTCGGTATATCTCTCTTCCCCATCTTGTAGTTAGCTAGGACTAGTTTAATGGCACGATCCGGGTTTATAGTGCGCGGTGGTGCCAGTTTGAAAAATTAAAGTTAAGCATCGCTTCCGCATTCCGGCGTCGGATTGACGGCCGGGGCGCCGCCGTGCACTTACAGAGTCAAACCCCAACTCCATGAAATGCGGATAAAGTCAACCCTTCCTGGTTACGTGGAACACGGCTTATGTCAATCATGACCCCATGGGAAACGTCCAGAGCGGATCTTGGTCCTCGCAGAGCATGGCATTGACCCTGTGTGAAGCATCCAGAGCAGAGCCTGGTCCTCGCCGAATACGGCAGTGAACCCGTGGGAAGCATCCAGAGCAAAATTCCTAGTTACGTGGAACGTGGCTTATGTCAATCCTAACCCCGTGGGAAACGTCCAGAGCGGATCCTGGTCCTCGCAGAGCACGGCAATGACCCCCTGTGAAGCATCCAGAGCGGAGCCTAGTCCTTGCTGAACACGGCAGTGAACCCGTGGGAAGCATCCAGAGCAAAATTCCTGGCTATGTGGAACGTGGCTTATGTCAATCCTGACCCCGTGGGAAACGTCCAGAGCGGATCCTGGTCCTTGCAAAGCACAACAATGACCCCGTGTGAAACATCCAGAGCGGATCCTAGTCCTCGCCGAACACGGCAGTGAACCCGTGGGAAGCATCCAGAGCAAAATTCCTGGTCATGTGGAACGCGGATAATGTCAACTCTGACCCCGTGTGAAGCATCCAGAGCGGAGCCTGGTCCTCGCCGAACACGGCGGTGAACCCATGGGAAGCATCCAGAGCAAAATTCCTGGTTACGTGGAACGCGGATTATGTCAATCCTGACCCCGTGGGAAACGTCCAGAGCGGATCCTGGTCCTCGCAGAGCACGGCAATGACCTCGTGTGAAGCATCCAGAGCAGAGCCTGGTCCTCACCGAACACGGCAGTGAACCCGTGGGAAGCATCCAGAGCAAAATTCCTGGTTACGTGGAATGCGGCAATGACCCCGTGGGAAACGTCCAGAGCGGATCCTGATCCTCGCAGAATACGGCAATGACCCCGTGTGAAGCATCCAGAGCGGAGCCTGGTCCTCGCAGAACACGGCAGTGAACCCGTGGGAAGCATCCAGAGAAAAATTCCTGGTTACGTGGAACACGGCTTATGTCAATCCTGACCCCATGGGAAACGTCCAGAGCGGATCCTAGTCCTCGCAGAGCACGGCAATGACCCCGTGTGAAGCATCCAGAGCGGAGCCTGGTCCTCGCCGAACACGGCAGTGAACCCGTGGGAAGCATCCAGAGCAAAATTCCTGGTTACGTGGAACGCGGCAATGACCCCGTGGGAAACGTCTAGAGTGGATCCTGGTCCTCGCAGAGCAGGGCAATGACCCCGTGTGAAGCATCCAGAGCGGAGCCTGGTCCTCGCTGAACACGGCAGTGAACCCATGGGAAGCATCCAGAGCAAAATTCCTGGTTACGTGGAACGTGGCTTATGTCAATCCTGACCCCGTGGGAAACGTCCAGAGTGGATCCTGGTCCTCACATAGCACGGAAATGACCCCGTGTGAAGCATCCAGAGCGAAGCCTAGTCCTCGCCGAATACGGCAGTGAACCCGTGGGAAGCATCTAGAGCAAAATTCCTGGTTACGTGGAACGCGGATAATGTCAATTCTGACCCCGTGGGAAACACCCAGAGCGGAGCCTGGTCCTCGCCGAACACGGTAGTGAACCCGTGGGAAGCATCCAGAGCAAAATTTCTGGTCACGTGGAACGCGGATAGTGTCAATTCTGACACCGTGGGAAACATCCAGAGCGGAGCCTGGTCCTCGCCGAACACGGCAGTGAACCCGTGGGAAGCATCCAGAGCAAAATTCCTGGTCACATGGAATGCGGATAATGTCAACCCTGACCCCGTGGGAAACGTCCAGAGCGGAGCCTGGTCCTCGCAGAATACGGCAATGAACCCGTAGAAAGCATCCAGAGCAACCCCTGACCCCGTGAAATGCGGATAAGACCAACTTCACCCATCACTTACGGGTCCTCACGACTCATAAGGGAGTAAATTCTTTTGTGAGATCCTTACGACTTTCAAGAAAAAACACACTTAGGAATCCTCACGATTCTTAAGGAGAAATTACACCTACGGGATCCTCTCGACCGGTAGAGAGAAAATTCTTTATGAGACCCTCACGGCTCATAAAGTTGAAAAGTCTTAGGTGACAGATCCTAACCCTGTTTTCTAAGCCATCACCACCTTACAAAGAGCACAAGATTGACAGCTATTTACTATCTACAGACCGCACTTGCTAAAATCACATGGCAAACAACACAGCAAGGAGAAGAAAGCAACAGTATAACAAAAAAAATGTGTATCTTTTATTCATGAATTCAATTGAGTACAAGGCAAATTGTATAAAAGAATAAAAAATAGATATATGTTGTTCAAAGATTACAAGTGTTCAATCTATACAAAAGCAGCTATTGGGAGGGAGGCGCCTTCAATAGACCAGCTAGCTGCTCGCGCACTCTTCTCAGCTCTTCCTCACGATCAGACACCGCGGCCATCTCTGCTTCAACTTGGGCCCGTTGCTGCAAACAGGATGAGAGTTTCTAATCAACTTCCTGCTGGGCAGCCTCCTGACTCTGCGTGACCTGCTCGTTAAGATCAAGCTTCTTCCTCAACACCAGCCCGTCTGAGATATATCGTTGAAGGTTTTCAAAAATGGTGTTCAGCTGGGCAGCATTAGCTGCAACCTCAGCACGCAGTTGGGCAGATTCAGCAGCAGTCGCCTCACGTTCCTTTCGCTTAAGGGTTGCCTCTCATTCGAAATGGCGAAGGAACGGAACACTCTACTCAACCCATGCAGCTCGCTGGGAGTTCAAAGCCTGAGTCTCAGGGGCAGGACGCATAAGCTCAAGCTCATGAAGACAGGCCTCAATCTTCCTGCAGTGATTAACCCAAGACTCGACGACGCCTTCATTATAGAAATTCACAAGCGTCGCCAGCATTGGATTGACCTCGGCAGTAAAATCTGCGGCAGATGTAGGAGTCTCCGTGTCAAGCTCCTCGACGTATTCACTCAGCATACGCAGACTGGTCACAGCACCTTTTGAGGATGGACGTCTGGAAAAGGGCCCGGCCGGCATCATGATGCGAGATTAGAAAGAGGCCTGAGTCGAAGCGACTGCTGGAAAACAAATCACAATCAGATGACGGTTTAAGAAGTATAAGAGGTTCATGAACAATGGGATTTACTATACCAGCTGCAGCACGTGGCAAAGCCGGAAGGACCAATGGCGCAACTGTTCTCTCATCTCCTCCTTCAATCTATAGTGCTGCAATCAAGGCAAAGAAGAATCAGAAATGATTTCACTGTTGGTGAAAGAAAGAACATTAATTGAATGCTGTATTCACCAGCGCCACTGGATGAAGCAATCTCCGACGGGAAGGAGAAGTAGGGGTGCAGCACCTGGTACAGGTGGTCAAAAAGGACTCCAACAAAGACGCAACGTCAGTACATGAATTATACAGCCTAGATCTTCTGGCGCTATGAAGAGACCCTCATTGGTCCCATATTCACTTAGGCCTTCGGTATGAGGAGCCTGAGGTTCTAGGCCGAGTACGGCATCAAGGGAGAGGACCGACTTCTTCTTCTTCTGTGCGCGAGCTCCGGTCGCAGCCAGAACCAGCTTGCGATTCATAGGCACTTTGGGACGGCTAGTCCCGATATCCGAGCCCACGCCAGATTCGGGTGAAGCTACGGTTACCGTCTTCACAGGAGCACGAGGCACCGATGGCACATCCACCGTCTCTACAGGAGCATGGGGAAATCCACGCGTGGGGCTTAGCGCATGTGGAGGCTCAACTGCAGCAACCTCTCTTAGCGAAGGGGGTACAGCGATCCGTCGCTTCAAATGGACTTTACGGTCACTGGCAGGAGGTGCACTTTTGCGATTAAGCAGCAACCGCCTTTCTTCCTTAATAACGGCGCCCGTCGAATGCTGGTACCATGCCGTATATGCATTAAGGATCCGTGGGACACAACTCGGCTCGCTGATAAAGAAGTGAGAGCCCGTATTCAGACACATGAAGTGATGCAGCGCGCTCCGCATCCCCTCTTCAGTGGCAGTGGGTTCCAGCAAGAAAGCCTCCAGCGGCACTCCTTGATTATAGCTCAATTGTTGGGCAAAACGATGCGGATTATATCTCATGAAAAGCGCCGCATCATTTTGCCTAAACACCAGGAAGCCCGGTCTGATAGAATATAAATGGAGGGTCTCCCGAGCTGTCAGAACTGAGGCTCCATCTTTGAAAATATCCTGCAATGACCGCTCTGTTGTGGTAGACTCTTTTTCGATGGTTAACACCTTGTCGGTGAAGGTCATCCCGTCTCTAACCGTGCAGGGATGAAGGAGCAAAGCTCTAGCATCCCACGGTGACGGATTTACAATTGAGGCGCCGACCAATCGTATAATCCGAGGGAAGCTGCACCTGTCATAGAATGAAGGCCTTCTATGGATACCAAAAACGCCAAGTGCATGTAGCTTGAGCCATGACATGAAGTAATGCATTGAGAAGTTCACATGCTATACTCCAGGTTCAGTAGTATCCGCCGCTTGACTAAGGCCGTAATACAGATGGGCTAAGCCGGCGACCCCGACAGCCACTTTCACCCCAATAGTCATTCGGTGAGCCAGATAAAAGACAGATGGCCTCATGCGGCGAAGGTGCATCGGGAGCACAAACCAGCTCAACCATAGCCCAAGAAATCCCAAAAAGAATGCTTCCTCATCCATCCCAGGGACTGCAATCTCCGCAAAAGGAACAACTGGAGAGTTGGGAAGGAAGAAACTCTTCTGATTTACCTCCGTCGCTGGCAGGTTGTCCAAACCTAAGCCGAAAGGGTCGTCAAGCGTGGCGAATTTAACGGCCTCCTTCGAGAAGACTTTTGGGTGAAGGAAGCGAGCGATAAAATCTTCGAAACTAACCCCGCGGCTCCCAGATTCGAGAAAAAGGCCTTCGTAGATATCCAACACTTTGATCAAACTAGGAAACTGGTGTTGAACAGCATTCACCGGAGTAAGGCCCATTATCACTGGCTTGGCACCGAAGACATATTCGTCTGTGGGAAGCAGCTCCTCATAATGCTCCCCTATGACCGGTAAGCCAGAAACTTCTGCAAACTCCTCTAAGGAAATTGACACTTCCCGGTCCAGTGAAAGGAAGGTGTGAGTAGGGATATTCCACTGCTCCAAAAAGGCCTTAACCCACCAGATGGGAAGCGTAGGATACAGGAAAAGAGAAGCATAAACGGCAGTATACAACCCAAGCCTCATCAACTGCGACTTCTTCACCGACAAAATGTAGCGGGCCCATTGCAGATAACCGGTCGGATGACGAGAAATCAAACCTATGTTATATGGTTGCCCCCACGGCCGCGCCTCGCCTTGACAAATACGGCGTCCCAAGGTATCTAAAACCATGGGAGGCTGAACGGGAATCGAAGCAATAGCGGGCTGAAGAAGGCCTTCTGAAGTCCAATTAACCATCTCCACGGCGTGGTTCACCGGGGGTGAGCTGGCGTAATGGATCGCCATGATAGGCTCCGAGGGTACCGCGCACGAAAAGCTTTGTCGACCCCTGATAATCTGATTTTACCATGACCCCCAGAGATGAAGATTCTTATGTTCCGGATCGTGGTCTCTGATCAAAGCTAAGACCTCTCGGTCTACAGGTGCTCCAGGAAATCCTCCCTCTGAACGGAGAATGGAAATGAAGCATCGAAAGACATGTTGCCTGCAAAAGGGGGGACAGAAATTGACTGTCAGTGTTGTAATTTAATTTTTAATTTTTGACACTCGGTACTTTAAAAGTTGTACTACACTGCAATGCAGTGGAAAGGGGACCAAAGGAGGACCCATAAAATCCAGATGACAATGCATCAATTAATAAAACAGCCTCATCATTGAATGAGACTGTCAATTAATGAGAAAATCCTCAAGGAATTTTCTCATTGAATGAGAAATCCCTCGGGAAAAGGAGAAAATCTCCCTTTGAAAGCAAAGCTCTATAACAGAGTGACACTTGTCACACTCTGATCATAAAGGAATAAAATTCCTTAAAGAGCCTAGCTCTGTGATGATGATGGAAAATCCATCAAAGATTAATTAAAATTAATTCTTGAGAATTAAAAATTCTGGGATTTTCAAGATCCATGAAAAAACTCTTAAGAGTTCTTCATCAAAGATCAAAAGATCTACATATTATCAAAAGAGCAGAGCTCTGATTCATGGACTAAGAAACCCCAAGAAAAGATCTGTTTAGATCTATGGGTTCATGAGACCAAGGCTCTGTTTATGAAATCCTAAAAGGGTTTTCTTTAGATCAAAAATCTATGAAGAGTAAGGCTCTGTTAATGGGTAAAAACCCTAATTTATTAAAAAAAATTAATTTTACCTAAGTTTGGAAAGAGTTCCAACTCTTGAAAGTTCTTAAACAGAAAAGCAAGGCTCAGAGCAAAAATTCTTAAGAAGAAGATGGAAATCATCTAAGGGACCAAAGGTCTTATTTATAGGCACTGAACAGCCTCTTCAACTTCTGAGTTGATCCAAGGGCTCAGATGCTGCCACCGCTGCACTCACGTGTGCGCCACGTGAGCGCAACGGTGGGGGGAATTTGTTTCCCCCAATCAGAGCAAAGCTCTGTTTCAGAATTCAAAATTTAAATTGAAGCAACGCTTCAGATTCTGTGCGTTGCGCGCCATGTGTCAAACGCAGACGCGCTAGCGCTAGGTGCGCTGCGCCCTAGGCAGTGCATCCCCAATCAGAACAAAGCTCTGTTTCAAAAATTCAAAATTTAAAAGTTGAAGCAACGCTTCAGATCCAGCGCTCTACGCTGCGTGCCACGTGTCAAACACAAGCACGCTAGCGCAGTTGCGCTGCGCGCCACGTGTCGAATGCAGGTGCGCTCGCGCAAGATGCGCCAGCGCAAGATGCGCCAGCGCTGCGATTAAAAATCCCCCACTGTTAGATCAAAAGATCTACTAATAATAAATTATTAATTAATCAAAACTAAAATTCTGTAATGGAAAGATTTTTCAATCTTATTGAAACAAGAAGATTATTTTCTGTAAAACAGAAGCCTTAGGATCAAAGATCCAACGGTGGGAAATATTCCCAAATCAATCAGAGAAAGATCTCTTAAAACTGATTTAACAAATCAATTGGCCCTATATAAAGGCCCCTAGACTTCAAGTCTCATATACAGAAAATAGAGAAAACCCTCTGAAAACTTTGAGAAAACTCAAAGAGAAAGAAAGGCAAGCCTTTAGAAAAAAGAAAATCATTTCTTCATCCTCAAGGTAAAGAACTATTTCTTGAACCACAGAGATGTAATCATCTCGTAAAAAGAAGAAACGTCCTCTAAAAAGATCATAGATCTACAAAAGACCAAGGTCTTTGATGATAAGAAAAAATATCAAAAGATCTAATTATAAAAAAACTACAAGAAGTATTTTACTTCATTCACAGATCTTTGATCTTTAAAGGCAGAGCCCTTTTATAAAACAAGAACTTTTTTGTTCTTGAATCTTGAGGCAAAGCCTCCTTTAAAAGAAGAACATAAATTTGTTCTTTGATCTTAAAATTGATCAAATGCGCTTTGCGCTACTGAAAAGTGCCTTGCACTCATAAATTGCGCCTTTGCGCTCCTTAGATCAGCGCTCAGCGCCAAAACATGCCACGTGTCAACCATAGACACTACTTGCGCTTTGCGCTTTTAAAAACAGCACACTGCGCTCATGGGCTGGCGCTCAGCGCCAAGCGCGCCACGTGTCACTCGCTGGCGCGCGAACAGACTAGCGCAAAGCGCTCATAAATTAAAAGCGCAATGCGCTAATGAACTAGCGCTTAGCGCTTAGCGCTAAGCACGACACGTGTCACCTTCGTGTGCGCTATCTGACAGAAGCGCAATGTGCTCTGTAATTGGCGCAAAGCGCCTGATGCGCCACGTGGCGCACTGTCAAAACACACTCTGTTCTGATGAATGCTATGCATTCAATACAAGACAAAATATGTCAGAGCCCAATACTTAGTATTATTAAAAGGGCTGAGCCCAAATAAAGGCTTAATAGCCAGAGCAACTAAAAATGTTAAACATTTTTTTATTGGACTTAACCCAATTCTGACCATAAGTCCTCAACCTATGTTGAACTGAGCACATCTGCTCACAATTATTCAACATATCTTAGTCCCGAACTAGACTACAGATCATTCAAACAATTCATACCGGTTCGAGGGTACATCTCGTTACTACTCTGATATTTATCGTTGTAATCCTTCAACGTTTTCAGAGAGGTGACGGGTCCCGGCGACCACACATTTCTATGGACTGTGGGGTCCTTAAACTCACGGACTATGATGTCCTTAACCTCGACCGTGATGTCTTTAAACTAAGCATCGGACTGTGGAGTCCTTAAATCCACGGACTATGATGTCCTTAATCTCGACCGTGATGTCTTTAAACTAACATCGGACAGTGGATTCCTTAAACTCACGGACTATGGTGTCCTTAACCTCGACCGTGATGTCTTTAAACTAACATCGGACTGTGGAGTCCTTAAACTCACGGACTATGATGTCCTTAACCTCGACCGTGATGTCTTTAAACTAAGCATCGGACTGTGGAGTCCTTAAATTCACGGACTATGATGTCCTTAACCTCGACCGTGATGTCTTTAAACTAACATCAGACCATGGAGTCCTTAAATCCACGGACTATGATGTCCTTAACCTCGACCGTGATGTCTTTAAACTAACATCGGACTGTGGAGTCCTTAAATCCACAGACTATGATGTCCTTAACCTCGACCGTGATGTCTTTAAACTAATATCGGACTGTGTATTCCTTAAACTCACGGACTATGATGTCCTTAACCTCGACCGTGATATCTTTAAACTAACATCGGACTGTGGAGTCCTTAAACTCACGGACTATGATGTCCTTAACCTTGACCGTGATGTCTTTAAACTAAGCATCGGACTATGGAGTCCTTAAATCCACGGACTATGATGTCCTTAACCTCAACCGTGATGTCTTTAAACTAACATCGGACTTTGGAGTCCTTAAACTCACGGACTATGATGTCCTTAATCTCGACCGTGATGTCTTTAAACTAAGCATCGGACTGTGGAGTCCTTAAATTCACGGACTATGATGTCCTTAATCTCGATCGTGATGTCTTTAAACTAACATCGGACCGTGGAGTCCTTAAATCCACGGACTATGATGTCCTTAACCTCGACCGTGATGTCTTTAAACTAACATTGGATTGTGGGGTCCTTAAACCCATGGACTATTATGTCCTTAACCTTGACCGCGATGTCTTTAAACTAACAGTGGACCGAGATGTCCTTAAACTACCAATGGACCGTAATGTCCTTAAACTAATCGACCGCAATGTCCCTAAACTAAACAGTGGAGTCCAAATGCTCTCTTGTTAGATCTAAACGATCCCGTTAAGTCGATCTTAGTCTAAAATAAGACTAACGTATCCTTAACAAACGTTTAAGTTGATCTTAGTCTCAAATGAGGCTAACGTATTCTTAAACCCAACCCCCAAACCCAAATCTAAGAAAGATACGGATTTGGACTAGTCCACGCCCTACTGGTGACAACATAAATTAGTCTCCGTATACAATCCACGGGCAACCAAAAACAAAACAAACACATCACGACACGAAGTGACCATCTGGAGAAGGAGAAAGTTGTTACCGCGATACGGTAGCGTAATTAACTGCAGGGGCTTGCGCCTGCAGGGAAGAGCATCCCCATAATCAAAAACCCCTCAAGCGAAGGGGAATCTGACAAAATCTGCTATATCGGCCGTATCCGTTTAAACCTTCGATATACGGTGCCATAAATCAACTTGGCATCTTCGGAGAGGTGGACGGATAGCACCAATTAGCATCTACCCCCAGATTCAGGCAAGACATTCGTCTTCCCGGTTTCCGGCGGTAAACAGCAGATAGCTGCAACGTTGACTGGGTTGACCCGGAGTGGAGTTCCTTTTTTTTGGACCGAAGTATATGAGCAGAGCTTTCAGCTGTTGATGACTCGTTTGATTACGACGCCTGTATTATCTTTTGCCTTTAGGATCAGGCGGTTTTGTTGTTTATTTTGATACTTCTCGGCAGTTGAAGAAGCATGAGCAGAACTATCTCACCCATGATTTATAGAAGGCTGCGGTGATTTTTACACCTAAGATTTGGAGACACTATTTATACGGCGAATCATGCCAGATATTCACAGACCGCAAGAGTTTAAGGTACATTTTCTTCAGCAGCGAGATCTGAATGTTGAGATAGCACGGTTGGATGGAGTTAGTGAAAGCCTATGACTGTGAGATTTTTTTTATCATCCGGGCAAGGAGAATGTTGTGGAAGATACTTTGAGTGGAGGACCGGAGGTAGCTTTTCTTGTTGAGCACAGTTCAGAGACAGTCGACGGTAGATTAGCAGATTCTTTGTGACAGCCGAGTACAGTTCGAGTTTACGTCGACCGAGGGACAACTTTTCCGTGTCCGTGCACATCTACAGTTATTTGATCATATCCGTAAGGAATAGTCCGATGACGTTCGTTGTCAAAGATCATGGAGCAGATTCGACAGGGTAGATATTCAGAGTTCGTGATTGATGATCAGGGAGTACTACGATTTGGGGCTCGACTATGTGCGCCAGATTCCGAGGGACTGAGATGCAAAATCTTAGAGGAGGCGCATCAGTCAACATATATGAATTATGATTTGATAGAAGTCTACTAGTGTGAAGGAATGAAGAGAGATACCACAGATTTTGTTTCGGGATGCTGACTTGTCAGCAAGTCAAGGCTGAGCATCAGAGACCAGCAGGAGAATTACAACATTTGCCCATTCCGGAGTGAAAATGGGAACAAATTTCTATGGATTGTATCGTGGGTCTACCAAGGAACAGTCAAGAGTATGGCTCTATTTGAGTGATCATAAACCAATTGACGAAAGCAGCTCACTTTCTGCCAGTGAAGACCACTTTCGGATTCTTTCAGTATGCTCAGACATATGTTAATGCGGTTGTGCGACTACATGGAGTTCCGACTTGTATTATGTCCGACAGAGACACCCAGTTCACCAGCCGACCATGGCAAAAACTTCAGAAGGCTTTAGACACCAATTGAGTTTCATTACATTTTTCTATCCGCAGACCGACGGTCAATCAGAGTGGACCATTCAGATTCTTGAGGACATGCACCGAGCTTGCGTTTTAGATTTCGTGGCAGTTGGGATCGCCACTTGCCCTTAATAGAGTTTTCCTATAATAACAGCTTCCAGGAGGAGATTCAGATGGCTCCCTTCAAGGTATTATATAGGAGAAAATGTCGATCACCCATAAGTTGAGCAGTATGTCGGACATAGCTCTGTGAGAGCAGTATCTTAGGACCACAGATTGTGCAAGAGACGACCAAAAAGATTTAGTTGATTTGAGATACGATGAGAGCGGCCCAGAGCAGGCAGAAATCTAATGCAGACCGACGTCAGCGCAGATTTGAGTTTACAGTAGGCAATCACGTTTTCTTGAGTGTTCCTCCGATGAAGGGCGTGTTGAGATTCGGAAAGAAAGGAAAGCTTAGTCCCAGTTATGTGGGTCCACTAGAGGGTCTCAAGCGTGTCGGCGTAGTTGTTATCGTTTAGCTCTTCCACCTAGCTTTCTTGATATTCACCCCGTGTTTCGTGTATCGATAATCCGCAAGTACCTTCATGACCCCTCTCACGCGATTCGGTATCAGCCAATCTAGCTAGAGCACAAAATTTTCTTTCACCGAGCAGCCGATGGTCATTCTAGATCGGCAAGTGAAGAAACCGAGGTCTGAGGACATACCGACCGTAATGGTTCTTTGGCGTGGCCCGAGCGGCGAAGAGATCACGTGGAAGCTGAGGACGAGATGATAGAGAGTTATTCCCATCTCTTCGAGGGTACGCGTAGTTAAATTTTAAATTCGGGGACCGGATTTCTTTAAGGGGGGAAGATTGTAACGTTTTGAAAATCGTTTAGGTGAATTTTCCGATAATCGGTAAAATAACTGGTGTTTTCCGTAAAAACCAAGATATAATTTTTTTTTCAACATAGACTAAATTATATCTATTTTAGATAGATAATGGCTAGTATTGGTATTTATTTAGTCACTTATAAATTTGCTAGTTTACTAAAATATTTTTCTTAATTAATTATTTCAACTATTTTTATAAGCTTTCACTAATACATTTAATTAGTGATAATTACAAATTAGAATGGGTTAATTATGCTATACTGAACTATGACATATTAAACCAAAATGTAACATGTTGTGTTTGAAATAAAATGGAATTGTGTCAAGATGGTTCTAGAATTTAAAGAAAATCTAAATAGAAAAGGAAAATTAAAAGGGTTTAGTAAAGAAATGAGGTATGGTGTTTAATAATTGAGGTATGGGGGGTTTTCTTAACTTGACTTCACACACCCACACACTCACCTCCCACTTCCTCCCTTGGCCGAAATCTGCAGCAGCAACAGCCCCCCCTTTGTTCCTCTTCATTTCATTGCTAAAATCCTCAAAATTCCATCCAAAAATCCAAACAAAAACCTTCCTAATTCCTAATTAAATCTTTACCCATTATTTCTTGGCCAATGATCTTGGAGTAAGGAAGCAAATTTGGAAGGCAAGTTTACATGTGAGATCTACAAATTTTGAGGTATACAATCTTAACCCTATGGTTGATTTGTTGGATAATTACTTTAATCAAATTTAATTAAGTTTAAATGTAGTTCTAATTGCAGGAATTAGTTTGTAAAGAAAAGGGTTTGGATCAAGTTAGGTTTTTGATCATTTGATTATGGTTATGATAAGTAGTTTAACATGTTATGACATTTAAAATCTAGTCTAGTTGTTAATTTGTAAATTGTTAATTTTAAATTGTCCTAATTAAGATTTTTGCAAACTAACTTTTTGATTAATCTAAAATGGGTGAGATTAAAATCGTAGTAAAGGTTTGTGAGGCTTATTTAGATGGTTAATTATGATTGTGGCCACTAGATCGCTAATCCGTGAAGTTTTTACGCCAAAACCCTATCGATGTGCTTACTGGGTTTTTGGAATAATTAGATTTGGTTCAATTTGACGTTGCGATGATTTACATGCTATCCTATAATATTTGATGTGTCGTGGATGCGCAATTGGGTTCTAGGCTTAGTGGTTGTTTCGTATAACGATCCTAGTTGAGGTTGTGGCGATGCCGTTCATGTTTTGTGCACACAAGTCTAGCTTGAGGACGTTTATTCTTCGTATCGTTTGTTCTCGTACCTTCTTAGAATTTTAGCCTCATGTATCGTGTTTGTGTAATTCTAGATCGGTTGCGAAGGAATCGGACGCGGCGCGGAAAGGCAAGGCTGAGATCAGATCATATTAGCCGAGGCGTCCCGGTGAGTAGATGTATACATCTACGGGGGAATCGTCTGGATGGCGTGAGGCGCCTGATGGTTTAGGCTTACTTATAGTACTTGCATTTTATATGCGTAGTTTTCCGGTTATTCATCTCATTGCATCGTACCATCTTATATATATATACATATGTGATATCATCTCATAGGGCACTTGCACCATTACCATTGGTTCATACCGCACGTGCGCTATTCATAAGAACACACACGCATTTGGTAAATACTATGTCATGAACACTATAGAACTTGCTTAAAATCGGTAACTGTACATTTGCATCATATATGATCCGTAGACTTATACTTTTATATTCATTTCATTAAATGGATACGTAAGATTGTTAGTTATATATACATATCTCATTGCATCATAATTTATGCATAGCTTCTGGTCGTACTTCGCATGGTATATACCACCGTATCATAGATTTCCATCATCTCCGGCATGTTTATATATTGTGATTCTTCTCGAGGATTTCAGTAATGATGGGATTTCTGGATTTTTGGAAAAACCGCAAGAATTTTATAAACCTGTTATCGCTTTAAAAATGCAAGTTGCGGTTTTCTCGTGATATGATGTATGTGTCGTCCACCATTAGTTTTCCTGATTATGATTGGCTTTCGAGACCCGATTCGAGAAGTTGGATGAACCGTTTCGGGTACATGGTGGGTCCGGTATGGTACCCCGGGGAAAGAAGCTCGAGTTGCAGACAATGAGCCTGGCAGGGGTAGACTACCTACCGGTGATTGTTGGCGCGGCGGATATCCGGAGGATACCGATGTGGTCGTGAGATTTGATGATATGGGCCGATCCGGACTGACGGAGCCCGAGATATTGAGACATTGAGATATTGAGATATTGAGATATACATATATTATGTCGATACTTGACACGGATTTTCTGTTGATTTCATTGATGATACTCAGTTTGTTACACAGATGCTTTTCTAAGATAAGAATAAATGTTTTCTTATACCAGACATATTCAGGTTTCGTGTTTAATTATGCATTCATGCTAGTACATAGTATCATTTTGAGATACGTGGGTTGTGACGCATTTGCGTGTATACTTACGATAGCCTTATTAGATATTACTTACTACTCATGAGTTGGCAACTCACCCCCATTGTGCCACATTATTTTGCAGATCCGACCCGTCAGCACATTAGCGGCGGGTGTACTTTCTATTCTGCTTTGTTTGCATCGTTTTGCGGCTTTGCTCATAGGTGGGTTGCGAGAATATTTTATTACATCGTGTATATTATTTTGTATCTGTTAGTGTATATGCCCTAGAGGCCATTACTGTATCATACTAGTTTGTATATTACTTGATGGAAGCTTGGGATATTCACAGTTGTATAGACAATCTTGCTCGAAATGGTGGTATGCTACTTGGTTTGTTTCTACTTCAATGTGTGCATGTGTTTCTTTTAGCATATCGCCTATACACATTAGTGGAGCCCTTAGGATCTTTGCTTGATTACCATCGTTGTGATGGCAGTCACACTAGTGGGGGCTGGGTAATCTACAAGCACATCCTTATACAGGTCCCTAGTCGTTGGATTATCGAGACGGGGCATCGATACTCCGGAGTAGACTAGCGTATGCGCTTCTCATCCCAGCAGGGGAGATGGTCTGTCCCACAGCCGTCAGTACGTCGTACTTGAGATAGTATGCGGGTGCTCATTAGGTTATGAGTACACTGGACAGGACTCGTCGGGAACTGTTGGTTGGTACTATACCTATCGTCAGTTATCAGTTCCCAGGTGACATGAGTACAGCTTAGTTCGCTGACTTGACACCGTCATTTCGCCTTGAGTGTGTTCCCACTGTTCTTTGATTACTACCCTACCACGGCTCAAAGGAGTCGTGCAAACAGGTAGTAGTTGGGTGCAGTCCCGAAGCAGTTGGAGGCAGTGACGGTTAGATAGGATTCATCTCTTCCGGTATTGGGGGTTGATATCGCGCTGTGTCTAGGAGAGCCATTACACATAGTCATCCCTGGCCAGGGCAAGCGAGATATACTGGTAGGTTTTCCAGTGTTATCTCAGGGTGTTCTGGGCTACACTCCGACACGACTTGTACCGCTATTAGGGGACTGACGTTTACCACCCCCTAGGCCCGCCATGTGATATTCTCATACGAACAGACCGGACTGTACGGAGATTGTCACATTCAGGCTCAGTAGGAGTTCGGATGGGTTTACCTCATCGGCCTTCTTATCGACATCTACCTGGGGACCGTTACGTACAGCTAGTGCCGCTTGCGGTCTGTGGTTAAACCCACTGCCAGTGTAGTGTCGAGTCTTTAGAGTCCCACACAGAGAGTTTCCCTGCACTGAGCGAAAGGTGTAGAGGCCGTATGGTTTTACGGCATGGCTACGATCACTTACGTACACTTGTTCGCGTATGCTGTTCGGGCAGACAATACTAGTGGGCTTTAGTTTAAGCCGGATCCTAGTATTATATGGATGGATTAGTTTTGTCTTCTGTGCATTCGCATTCTACGGAATGCAGATGCGGGTGTGTATGCACAGTTGTGAGGAGAGAAGAAGAAGGAGGTGCCTCATTAGGGTTTTGACAGTTGATTCGGTCAAAACCATTATGAGGCAGGCTCATTAGGGTTTTGACAGTTGGTTCGGTCAAAACCATTATGAGCCGGGGACATTATTTACTAATCTTTTTAATGATAATTATGTTATGGATAATTGCTTTGACCATTTAACCATACTTGACTTTGTTGACCATTTGACCAAAGTTGACTAGGATCTTTCATGTGAGATCTAGAGTCTTCTTTTGGTTTTTGATTTTATTTTTGTGATGATAATGGTCTAATCAAGGTAGCCATCAACTTTATCATGAAAAGATTAGTAATGATAATGTCTATGGTTCATTATTCTTGGTTCATAATTCTATTCTCATTCTCTCTCATGAAATAAGAAGCTCCATGGTTGCTCCTTCATCTTCCTCCTCTTGATTTTTCCTTTAATCTCATGTGTTGAGAAAATAAGGAAGTAAATTGACAAATACATCCATCTTCTTCTTCTACACAACCTAGGACATCAAGCTTAGCAACCTTGTTGCCCTAGTTACCTCGGTTTGAGGTGGAGCTCGGAACACAAACTCTCGGATGGATCGTCTTCGACTCTAGAAGGCCGCGGAGGTGACCAAGATCCGGATCGATCCTCGGAGCTTGGATGGACGAGGAGGACAGCGGAGAGAAGACCCAAAGGACCGGTTTCGTGAGGTATAATCTCTATGACATAGTAGATAGAACCTCATGTAGTTTGCTAGGTTTTTGTTTAGCAAAGATCCTCTTTTTAGTCCATGTTGCCTTGTGTCAAAAAATCGTTTTTTTACCGTTTCCGGCTCCTCGTAAGAACCGAGGTGAGCAACGTGGACTTACAGTATCTAGTATACTCCATCTACCCTTGTATATTGGACTGGACGGTGAGACTCGTGAGATTTGTATTTATGGTAACTGGTGTCGATGCTCACTTGAGCCGACATGGTATTTTCTTATTTCTTACTTTCAGATGCTTATTGTGCACTTTTGATATACATATTGCATGTGGTTGTGATTCCGCTATTGGCGAAGAGCTAGCTCCCACTTGGGGATGTCTGTATTCATCATTTATATGTATTTTCATGTGTTGTATCCGTTTGGGGGCCAGTATTTACAAAGGAGACTCTGCTGAAATTTTCGGGAAAATGTGATGTTGTTTTTAAAGGTTTGATGCGACTTATTTGGTTAAAATCGCTTTCTTTAAATAAGTTTTTCTTCACTCTATTTTTTGAAATGGTTTTGATTTCTGGGCTTTGGCTTACTTAGATTACGTACGCCTTGAGACATTTCGTAATTTAAGTGCCAGTCACGTTCCGTACTTTCGGATCATGACAATCTTCATCTTTATCATCTAAGATGTGGAGTCACCGAATTTCATGTGATTTTACCACTTTTTCACTATTGAATTAGTGGGTGCAAAGTTTTCATATATGATACATAATAGAACCTAGCATGGGTCTTTCATTAAAGAGTGGACACGCTTCAAAGGTTGTAGCCTCCTGACTCCTTGGTTTTCCTCTCTTGATATTATGCAAATGCTTGTATTTGGATGATTTTGGGTATTTGTTCGGTGCTATGTTTTTGAAATTTTTGTTCTATTTTTTCGCCGCGGCCCGCAACTGTTGCAACCCTGGCACCGAGCACCTACATGAATTAATAAAATATGAAGGGTTATCTATTGCTTTTTGTTTCAGGTTTCAAGATGCATGAGAGGAGGTGGGAGTAAGAGAAAGAGAATGATATGAATGCTTAGAATTTAGATAGAATTACGGAAATTTCAACACTTTTATGAATTTATCTTGAAAACATAACAAGATGCCACACGGGACCCATGCGTTCTAATTATAATAATAGAGAATGTCACATTGTTCATGCTCTTTCAACTTCCTGTATCCCATTTCACAACAAAAATGGGTCCTTCATTCATCTCAACAAACAGTCGTTGATAAAAACATCATGGTTCAAGATTTGTATCCGGCACATTCGATCTCTTTCTCTTTGTATCTTGGTGATAAGATTCAGTCAAACAAAATTGCAGGTATATATCTGCTAACCAAGACAATAATAAATTAATTAATGAAAAAAGACATTAGTGGACTTTTTTTCTTTTCTTTTTTGTTGTTTTGGTAGAAATGGTGATCCTAGCAAAAGTTTCTACTTTTTTTGCAAGTGATGTAAACAACCTTTGTTGTCAACTAAACAAATCTAAACCTATAGCCACCCCTGCTCCTTAAATTAGTTGTAGCCTATATATTGCATTGTAAAATTATGTCATGATGCTTTGAGCATGCAAGAAATGAACGCACGAGTTCTTTGGAAAAGACAAATGAAACATGCATGATTGCTATGTACAAATTAGAATAAACTAATTTATTAACATAAAGATAGAAGCACCATTTAGCTCACAAAGCATGCATGCTTATTATTCTTCAAAAACAACTTTCTAAAAAGTACATTAGTTTCTGCTTGCCTCCCATCAACAATGTTTCAATGATATTCACTTTTTTATAGGGACAATAATTAGTTTTTTTTATCCGATTGCGAATTACCACCATTTGTATTTGAAAATGTTGGAGCAGGTTAGGAAAATGGACGGTAAAAATTAAAATTTTCTGCAAGGTTACCGCAATGATCTATCACTAGATCAAGTCGAGGATTCTTGTGTGTTCGTTAACACGGAGCTTAAAACAAATTTGGCTTACTCCGGTGTAAGGATCCCAAAACCTATTCACCTCAGGAACAACAATGATGAGTTTTGGTGTGCACCAACCAGCAACTCGGTTCTGGCCGCAATATACAATCTAATGACGTACGGGCAGAGCTCTTTGGATCTGGACTGATTGAATATAACGAAAGTATTTTGCTATACTTTTTGGAGTTATGAAAGTAGGACATTTCACAATATTGTATAGAATTCTTAATTGAGATTGACGAGAATATTTCGCAATATTCTCTATTCTCAGTTCAATTGAATTCTGCTGATTAGGATGAAATTTCTATTTGAATTTCTGGTTAGAATAGAACTACAACTAGTTCTATAGTTCTATTCAGTTTTTTGAAAAATACAGAGTAGTTCAGTTTCAGTCCTCTAGAACTATGGAAATAGTTCTGTCTTCTTTTTTGATGAACAATGAAAATAGAACTATGGAAATAGTTCTCTGTCTTTGATGATGTTCAATATTGGCGATCTCCAAGATCAGGACACGTGGCAGATGGCGTGTTCCAGAACTCAGAAGAAAGGACCCACAGGGGCCAACCAGGCCACCCTTGTACCCGACCTGCAAGCATGAGCTGGCTCTCCACAGAGCCCCCTGGAAATTGGCCTCCTCGGCCTCTCAGCTCGCCCCGAGCCGCCACAGGACCAAGACTTCTCGTCCCTCTCGCTCGTCCATGAGCTCCCCAGCCGAGGCCATCTTCCTCGGTCCTCCGACCGACCAACTCCACCACTCACAGGCGTAACCGTCGCTCCGCAAATCTCGCCATGCGATCACATGTTCCACGCCATCACGATCCCCATTAACGGGCGATCCGCTCTTTACGCGGGCGTGACATCGGGAGTGTAACTGCCGGCGAGATTGTCACGACCCGCAGGGTACGGACGTGACAGGCACTTAAGTTTACGAAGCGTCTCAAGGCGTCCGTAAAATAAGTAAGCCAAAGCCCAGAACCAAAACCAAATAAGCAGAAGAGTGAAGAAAACCCAATCAATTGAAAGCGAGTTTATCAAATAAGTCATATAAAACCCTTTTTAAAAACAATATCAATTTTTTCCGAAAATTTCGGCAGAGTCTCCTTTGTAAATACTGGCCCCCAAAATGGGTACAACAAGAATATAAATGAATCCAACAAATATGGCATCCCCAAGCGGGAGCTAGCTCTTCGCCACAGGGCGGTCACAAATCCCACGCAATGTAAAGCAACAACATGTGAAATAATCATAATGAAGCATAAGAAAAACAGCATGTCGACTCAAGTGAGCTCGACCCAAAATACAGCATAAAAGTCCACAAACCTCACAGTCTCATCTCTAGGTCAATATACAACAATACTGGTAGATACAGTAGATGGAGTACTCTAGATACAAAGAATATACAAGGTGGTGCAAAAATAATAATATAACCCACCTAAGAGCAAAACCTCGAGTCCAGGCAAAAGAGCAAAATAAGCAAGTGCGCCCGCCGCTACTGTACTGACGGAGCGGACCTGCAAAAGGCTGTGGCACAACGGGGGTGAGTTGCCAACTCGTGAGTAATAAATAACATCTACACAGGCTATCGTATGCATGCACACAAGCATCCTAGCATCTAAATACAGGTAAGGCAGGTCATAATGGCAAGTATGTACGCAATATGAATATACTAGCAGGTATGAATGCAATGCGAATCAACTCGTGATCTGAATGTGTAAATATAAGAAATCATGTTTTTCCCTTTAAGAATCTCTTTTGAAATACCAGCACAATACCAATAGAATCAACAAGAACCTGTGTCCAGCAACGACACCTCAAAACTATCACAAATCTCATATATCCATGTCATAGTATCTCTGGCCTCAGCCATCCGGCTGACCCAGCTCAATATCAAAATCTCATCATCTCGCGGCCACGGTCCGTATCATCTGGATATCCGCCGTGCCAAACAGTCACCGGTAGGTAATCCGTCCCCTGCCAGGCTCAACGTCAACACCACATTCATCTTGCCCCGGGGTACCATACCGGGCCCACCATGTACCCGTGACGGTTCCTCCACTCCTCGACACGGATCTCGAAAACCACAGCAAACTCATGGTGGACGACACTTTACATCACTAGAAAACCGCAATTACATATTTTAAAAACATAATAAGTTTAGAAATTTTGCGGCTTTCCCCCGAAATCCAGAAATATCATAAAATCTCAAGAAATCCTCATAAGTGCATATATCAATGGTGATGAATGCATATGGTCTCAATAATTAAGCTACGATGTGTGAATAATAGATTAGGTATGAACAAATAATATGATGAAGCACATGCACATGAATAGCAATCATACGATTTCATTTTAAGGAATTAAAGGCAATAGCACAGGTTTAAGCATCAATTAATAAAAGGTTTCAAATTATAGGTTATCTAGTGTGGTGGCATGGCAATTACCAGGGTGTGTGTGTAAGCATGAATAGTGCTCGTGCTGCATATAAAAACCCTGGCAATGGTGCAGGTGTCCTATAAAATGGGTTCGCATATGTATGTCAATATAAGGCATGAATGCAGCAAATAATCATATAAGTGTTACACCCCTAATTACTAACATCACTAAGAATCTTTTAAGTTACTAAAACTATCGGGCGGCTTGCGCCATCCAACGATAGTCCCCCGTAGATGTTACATCTACTCACCGGAATCCCTAGCTAGTCACGTCCAATCACCGCTTTCCCCTTTCGTGCCGCGTCTGACGTCTCCGCGACCGAACCTGAAATTTACATCAATACCAAACATAAGGTTACATATCAAGAACGACGCAAAACCCAAACGAAAACACTAACGTTCACAAGTTAGGTACAACGTGCACAAAGTGCGCGAACACACGCGAAAATCGCAAAAACTGCAAAAATCGCCGATTTGGTCGCCCGGCAAAACTAAAACCCGACTACTCAAAAATCCGCACTCACGCATCCTAAATGTCATAGGATATGCCAACAATATACTCTAGATATCGCAATTAATTCTCCACAATAATAAAATAAAAACCTAGTAAGCTAGAAGTTTGCAAATTTGGTGCAAATATCGACAATTTGCGACAAAGTGCACACATTATCACACAAATATCCAAATTAAACCATTAGAGAGCCACTACAATTAAATTAACCCATTTACCATGCATCAAAACCCACATTCCATACACAAACCTTTTCTTGATTTTGATAATTAGCAACCTTAATGAAAATTTCACACAACTTTAACATAGATTAGCCTAATATGAAGCCACTTAAGTAAAGTAACCATATAAATTGGTTAAGTAAACAACTAGGTTAATTAAAAAGACTTAATTGACTAAAACATGGTTTCAAGAAACCCTAGTTTAATTTTCAATCATTAACTAAAAAAACTAGATTAGGATTAACACTAAAATTAACACTAAGCAACTAGATTAAAGTATTCTAACCATATTAACTTAAAAAGTAGAAATTATACCTCAAACCTATGGATCTAGCAAGAAGAAATTTGCCTCAATGATGGCCTCCTAGCACCATGATTCCAAGCAAGAGAGGTGAAGGAAAAAGGGATGAAGAATGGGGTTTTAATTTGTGAGTTTTAGCTTGAATTTTGGAGCAACTTGATGAATTTTTGAACAAGATGAAAAGAAAAATGATGAAGAGGGGAGGGGCTGCAGATTTCGGCCAGAGGAGGGAGAGGGGAGTGGTGTGGGTGTATGGAAAAAGTCATGGTCAACCCCCCTCAAAGTCAAAGCACCATACCTTCAACATACAATATTTTAAACACACACATTCAACTCAAATCATCCCTAACAAAAGAATTTTAAAACAAAAGAGAGAGGGGGAATTTTCTGCAGTTTGGGACAGCCAAGGAGATGTGAGGATGTGTGTGTGAGAGTGCACAAAAAAATTTTTGCAAAAGACCCCCTACAAGTCCAAAATTGCAAGTTTAAGCTTAAATTCAATAAATTTCGTTTTCCATAATAAAAATTAGTTAAAACTTAAAATAAATTACTAAAAATTTATGTTACAACTAGATTTTAATTAACATGATTTTAAAGCTTAATTTTAGCCCATTTAAATTTGTATTTATCGCTAATTTAATGTATTTTCTTACCGGCTTAAAATAATATTAAAAAATTGAAAAATAGGGAAAAAATTTTAAATGACCAAAATTTCATAAGTAACTCATTAGCTACTAAAAACAAGCAATTACCTATCCATTTTAGGTATAATTAGTCCTAAACTGCAAAATAACGAGAAAGACGGTTTTCGGAAAAATACCGAATTTTCACCGATTTTCAGGAAAACACCAAAACGACTTTTCAAGGCGCTACAATCTTCCCCCCTTAAAGAAATTCGGTCCCCGAATTTAAAAAATATAGCTACGCGTACCTTCAAAGAGATGGGGATATTTCTTCCTCATCTCGCCCTCGGTCTCCCAGGTAACCTCCTCGCTGCTCGGGCTACGCCAAAGGACCTTGACGGTTGGTATAATCTTCGATCTCAGCTTCTTCACCTGCCGATCCAGAATGACCACCGGCTGCTCTGCAAAAGAAAGGTCGCGCTCTAGCTGGACTGTCGGGTGCTGAATCGCATGCGAAGGGCCGTGAAGGTACTTGCGGAGCATTGAAACATGGAAGACGGGGTGAACATCGGGAAAGCTGGGTGGAAGGGCCAAACGATATGCAACAGCGCCGACACGCTCGAGAATCTCGAAGGGACCCACAAATCTGGGACTAAGCTTTCCTTTCCGCCCAAATCGCATCACGCCCTTCATCGGAGAGACCCTCAGAAAAACATGATCGCCAACTGCGAACTCTAGTCTGCGACGGCGCCTGTCTGCATACGATTTCTGCCTGTTCTGAGCCGCTCTCATCCGGTCTTAGATCAACTGTATCTTCGATGTCGTCTCCTCAACAAGCTGCGGCCCCAAAATACTGCTCTCGTTGAGCTCTGTCCAACAGACGGGCGATCTGCATCTCCTCCCATACAATGCCTCGAAAGGTGCCATCTGAATAGTATCCTGGAAGCTGTTGTTGTAGGAGAACTCCACTAGAGGTAAATGACGATCCCAGCTACCGCCGAAGTCTAAAACGCACGCTCTGAGCATGTCCTCGAGAGTCTGAATGGTCCGCTCTGACCGTCCGTCGGTCTACGGATGAAACGCTGTGCTGAAGCTCAAACGAGTACCCAAAGCCTCCTGAAGTCTCTGCCAAAGTCGGCTGGTGAACTGGGTGCCTCGATCTGACACGATACAAGTCGGTACGCCATGTAGTCGCACGATCTCGTCAATGTAGAGCTGAGCATACTGAGCGAAGCTGAAAGTGGTCTTCACTGGCAGGAAGTGAGCCGCTTTCGTCAATCTATCCACGATCACCCAGATGGAGTCGTACCCTCGACTGGTCCTGGGTAGACCCACAACGAAGTCCATCGAAATCTGCTCCCATTTCCACTCTGGAATGGGTAACGGCTGTAGCTCTCCTGCGGGCCTCTGGTGCTCGGCCTTGACTTGCTGACAAGTCAGGCATCTCGATACAAACTCCGCAATGTCCCTCTTCATCCCGTCCCACCAGTAGGTCTCTCTCATATCATGGTACATCTTGGTGGAACCGGGGTGGACACTATACACTGATCGGTGTGCCTCTTCAAGAATGTCGCGCCGCAATCCATCAGCATCTGGTACGCACAGTCTAGATCCATATCGTAAAATCCCCTAATCATCAATCACGAACTCGGAAAATCTGCCATGTCCCATCTGTGCCATGATCTCTGAGAAACGGTCGTCTCTGTGCTGTGCCTCATATATACGGTCAAGCAACTGTGGGCGTGCACGAACATGCGCGAGCTGTCCCCCTGTCTGAGTGAACTCGAACTCAACTCGGCTATCGCATAACATCTTCCAATCTGCTGACGACTGCCTCTGCACTGCACGCAAAAAGGATAGACTACCCCCGGGCCTCCTACTCAACGCATCTGCCACTACATTCGCCTTGCCGGGGTGATATAAGATCTCGCAGTCGTAGTCTTTCACCAACTCCATCCAACGACGCTGTCTGAGGTTCAGGTCTCGCTGCTGAAATATGTACTTTAAGCTCTTGTGATCGGTGAATATCTGACACGACTCGCCGTATAGGTAATGTCGCCAAATCTTCAGTGCAAAGACCACTGCAGCCATCTCCAAATCGTGAGTGGGATAGTTCAGTTCATGCTTCTTCAACTGCCGAGAAGCATAAGCGATCACCCGGCCATGCTGCATCAATACGCATCCTAACCCAACTCGCGAAGCATCACAGTAGACCACAAATCCGTCCGATCCCGAAGGCAAAGATAATACCGGCGCCGTAGTCAAACATGTCCGCAGCTGCTGAAAACTGCGCTCGCACTCCTCCGTCCAGACGAAAGGAACTCCCTTCCGGGTCAAACCGGTCAACGGTGCAGCTATACGGGAGAAGTCCTGAACAAAACGCCTGTAGTAGCCCGCCAGGCCTAGAAAACTACGGATCTCAGTAACCGATGTAGGTCGGGGCCACTGCTGAACGGCCTCAATCTTCTTCGGGTCCACACATATGCCGTCTCTCGTAACCACGTGACCCAAGAATCCGACGCTGTCCAGCCAGAATGCACACTTGGAGAACTTTGCGAACAGCTGGAGCTCCCTCAGAGTCTGTAACGTAATCTGCAAGTGCTGCTCGTGCTCCTCTCTGCTCCGGGAGTACACCAAGATATCGTCGATAAACACGATGATGAACAAGTCAAGATACGGCCTGAATGTACGGTTCATCAAATCCATGAATGCTGCTGGGGCGTTGGTGAGTCCGAACGACATCACCAAAAACTCGTAGTGGCCGTAGCGCGTGCGGAAAGCTGTCCTCGGTATATCCTCCTGTCGAACTCGCAGCTGATGGTATCCTGATCGCAAGTCGATCCTCGAAAAATACCCCGCACCCTGAAGCTGGTCGAACAAATCATCAATGCGTGGCAACGGATATCTGTTCCGAACGGTAACTTTGTTCAGCTGGCGGTAGTCGATACATAAGCGCAAACTTCCATCCTTCTTCTTGACAAACAGGACCGGAGCACTGTAAGTCCACGTTGCGACCCCCGGTTCTTACGGGGAGGCGGAAACGGTATAAAAATCAAATTTTATCGCAAGGGGCAACATGGACTAAGCAAAGTCGGGATCTTTGACTAAACTAAAACTAGTATACTTAGCTAAAGAGAGTTAGCTACTCGGATAGAGATGGTTATACCTAGCTTGTCTTGAACTCCTTCGTCTTCAAAGCTCCGATGGTGGTCCGATGGCTTCTTCTCGTCGTCTCCGTACGCCGAAGATAGATCCACCTGAAAACTCCAACCTTTAGCTCCTTCTTCGTTCTTTGAAGAAACTAGTTCACTTGGTTTGCTAAACCTAGTGAACTAGAATGAGTAGAGAGGAAATAGAATGGGATTTTATCTATGGTTCTTGATTCTCAACTCATGAGACAAGAGAACCATAGATCAAGAGAGGGAGCAAGAGGTTGAGGGTGAGAGCAAGAGGAGAGCTCAAGAACAAGAGAGAGAATGAGCAAGAAAGAATGAGCAAGTATTTTGTCCCTCACCCTCTCATAATCCAAAGTGATCATAACTCATCATATCAAAAAAGTCTTATGTGATGGTTTGAAGCAACCATAACCTTATCATGTCATGCACTCATTTTACTCAAAAGAACAAGCAAGTAAAAGTCTTTGGCATGAAATGATAACCATGGTTATCATGATGGTCAACTAGTCAAGCCTAGTCAACCGGTCAACAAGTCAACAAAGTCAACAAGTCAACAAAAGTCAACAAGTCAACAATCATATCACCATAATACTTAATTAATATAATAGTTAATCACATATCATATTCTCATTAGGGTTGAGCATAAAGTCAAAAAGTCAACGGTCAACTGTCAACAACCCTAATGAGAATCCGCTGCCTCTGCCTCCCTGTCAACTGTGCATACACACCCGCATCCGCGTTCCGAGGAACACGAATGCAAACTGGATAAATCCAATCCCATAAGGTACACTAGGATCTGGCTTAAACCAAAGCCCGCTAGTGTAAACTGTCCGGACACTGTACGTGCACAAGTGCACGGATGTGACCGAACCCTGTCGCAAAACCATGCGACCTGTCGCAATACCATGCGACCTCTACTCTTTTGCCTAAAGGCAAAAAGCTTTCTGTGTGGGACTCTAAAGACTCGACACTACGCTGGCAGTGGGTTTAACCACAGACCGCAAGCGGCACTAGCTGTGCGTAACGGTCCCCAGGTAATGCCGACAAGAAGACCGACGAGGCGAAACCCATCTGAACTCCTACTGAGCCTGAGTGTGACATTCTCCGTACAGTCCGGTCTGTTCGTCTGATACATCGCATGGCGGGCCTAGGGGGCGGTAAACGTCAGTCCCCCAATAGCGGTACAAGTCGTGCCGGAGCGAAGCCCAAAACACCCTGAGATAACACTGGAAACCTACCAGTATATCTCGTTTGCCCTGGCCAGGGACTACTCGTGTAATGGCTCTCCTAGACACAGCGCGATGTCAACCCCCAATACCGGGAGAGACGAATCCTGTCTAACCGTCACTGCCTCCGAGTGCTTCGGGACTGCACCCAACCACCACCTGTTTGCACGACTCCTTTGAGCCGTGGTAGGGTAGTGATCAAAGTACAGTGGGAACACACCCGAGGCGAAGTGACAGTGTCAAGTCAGCGGACTAAGCTGTACTCATGTCACCTGGGAACTGATAACTGACGATAGGTATAATACCAACTAGTCAGTTCCCGACGAGTCCTGTCCAGTGTACCCGTAACCTAACGAGCACCCGTATACTATCTCAAGTACGACGTACTGACGGCTGTGGGACAGACCGTCTCCCACACTGGGATGAGAAGCGCATGCGCTGGTCTACTCCGGAGTATCGATGCCCTGTCTCGATAGTCCTGCGACCAGGGACCTGCATAAGGATGTGCTTATAGATTACCCAGCCCCACTAGTGTGACGGCCATCACATCGCTGGTAATCAAGCAAAGATCCTAAGGGCTCTACTAATGTGTATAGGCGATATACTAAAATAAACACATGTACACATTGAAGTAGAAACAAACCAAGTAGCATACTACTATTTTGAGCAAGATTGTATATACAAAGTGAATATCCCAAGCATCCATTAAGTAATATACAAACCAGTATGATACAGTAATGGCCTCTAGGACATACACACTAACAATCTCCCACTTGCACTAAGGCCATGTACTGGCGTATCGAAGACCTATCATCTCGATCAGCCGCTCGAACTGAGTCTGGGGCAGGGCCTTGGTGAATGGATCAGCAGTGTTATCTTCTGAAGCGACTCTCCGAACCTCGATCTCCTGGCGATCTACGATCTCCCTGATCAGGTGATACCGCCTTAAGATGTGCCTGGATCTCTGATGGGACCTGGGTTCCTTCGCTAAAGCTATAGCCCCGTTGTTGTCGCAATACAGAGGTATTGGATCAACAATGGACGGAACCACCTGAAGTTCTTTCAAGAACTTCCTCATCCAGACAGCTTCTTTTGCGGCATCAGATGCAGCGATGTATTCCGCTTCCATCGTCGAGTCTGCAACGGTTTCCTGTTTGTAACTCTTCCAACACACCGCCCCTCCATTGAGGGTAAAGACAAAACCCGACATGGACTTGGAATCATCCTTGTCACTCTGGAAGCTGGAGTCAGCAAAGGCCTCGATCTGGAGGTCTTTTCCGCCATACACCAAGAACATCTCCTTAGTCCTTCTCAGGTACTTGAGAATGTTCTTTACCGCTATCCAGTGTTTCTCCCCAGGGTTAGACTGATACCGGCTTACTACACTCAGTGCATAAGCTACATCCGGTCTGGTACACAACATCGCATACATTATAGAGCCTACCGCAGAAGCGTAGGGTATAATAGACATGCGATCCCTCTCCAAATCAGTCTTGGGAGACATCTCTTTAGAGAGGGTGATCCCGTGACAAGCCGGTAGGTTACCGCGCTTGGAATCTTCCATACTGAACCTCTTCAGTATGGTGTCGATGTACCTGGACTGTGAAAGTCCTAGTATCCTCTTGGATCTGTCACGGTAGATCCGGATACCCAGAATGTATGAGGCATCACCCAGGTCTTTCATGGAGAACCTGTGTGACAAGAACCCCTTGACAGATTGTAGCATAGGAATGTCATTTCCTATTAAGAGAATGTCATCCACGTATAAAACGAGGAATACTACAGTTCTCGCTACAAATCTACTATAGATACATGGTTCATCTGGATTTTTGATAAAGCCAAATTCCTTGACCGTCTCATCAAAGCAGATGTTCCAACTCCGCAACGCCTGCTTTAGTCCATAGATGGACTTAAGCAACTTGCACACCTTTCCGCTGCTCCCACTCTGAATGAAACCTTCTGGTTGGTCCATATAGACACACTCCTCTAAATTTCCATTTAGAAAAGCTGTCTTTACGTCCATTTGCCAGATCTCATAATCGTGGAAGGCAGCAATGGCAAGAAGGATCCGAATGGATTTCAGCATGGCTACTGGAGAAAAGGTTTCGTCGTAGTCCAAGCCAGGTATTTGACGAAAACCCTTTGCTACCAGCCTAGCTTTATAGGTCTCAACCTGTCCATCTACACCAATCTTCCTTTTGAAGATCCACTTGCATCCTACGGGTTTTACCCCGTCTGGAGCAATGTCCAACGTCCATACCTTGTTGGTGTACATGGACTCCATTTCGGTCCGCATTGCATCCAGCCATTTCACTGAGTCAACGCTCTGAACGGCCTGCTGGAAGCTAGTAGGCTCATCATAATCTATGATGCAATCCTCTCTATCCCCGTCTATGAGAAAACCGTAGTATCTCTCGGACGGATGAGTCTGCCTACTACTCCTGCGGAGCGGCGTAGGAATGTCCTGTTCTGTTGAACCCTCTGGTTCCACTAAGCTTTCAGTAACAGTCTGTGGTTCTGGAACTTCTTCCAGTTCTATTGTGCTCCCACTTATCTGGTTTTCCAAAAAACTCAGTTTCCAAGAAGTAGGCATGCCGAGAAACAAGGACTTTTTGTTCCTCTTCACAGTAGAAGAAATATCCTTTGGAATTCTTTGGATATCCCACAAACTTGCACTGTACTGAGCGTGCCTCGAGCTTGTCCGCATGCTGCTTTTTGACAAAAGCTGGACATCCCCATGTCTTAATATGCTTAAGATAGGGTCTCTTCCCACACCACATCTCATATGGTGTAGTAGGCACGGTCTTAGTAGGAACTCGGTTCAAAAGGTATGCGGCCGATTCTAGCGCATATCCCCAGAATGATCGCGGTAACTCAGCGTTACTCATCATGGACCGCACCATATCCAATAGGGTGCGGTTCCGTCTCTCCGATACACCGTTATGTTGCGGGGTGTATGGAGGAGTAAGCTGAGAGAGAATTCCGTTCTCTTTTAAATAGTCCAGGAACTCGGCACTTAAGTATTCTCCACCTCGATCCGATCTTAGAATCTTAATACTTTTGCCGGTCTGTTTCTCTACTTCATTCTTATACTCCTGGAATTTTCCAAAGGCCTCGGACTTATGTTTCATCAAGAAGACATAACCGTACCTTGAGAAGTCATCCGTAAAAGTAATGAAGTAAGAATGTCCGCTTCGGGCATGTGTAGACATTGGACCGCACACGTCACTGTGTACGAGTCCCAAGAGCTCGCTCGCTCTTACTCCTTGTCCAGTAAACGGAGTCTTTGTCATCTTTCCTTTGAGACAAGATTGACAAGTGGCATACGATTGATATTCGAACGCATTCAAATATCCTTCTGTATGTAACTTAGTCAACCTTCTCTCATTGATGTGACCCAATCTACAATGCCATAAGAAAGTCTGATTCATTTCCGGAGACTTTCTTTTGTGTGTATTCTGGACGTTGAAAATCTGTGGTTGGTTTAACACGTATATACCATTACTCAATGTACCTGACCCAATCAAAACTTGATTAAGGTGAATGTTTACAACATTACTTACAAACGTAAATTCATAACCTTCTTTAGAAACTAAAGATACAGAAATGATATTACAAGTTGCGTTGGGTACAAAAAAGCAATTACGCAAAACCAAAACATGTCCATCTGACATTCCCAGGTGATAGTCCCCCACGGCTTTAGCATCCATGCTAGCTCCGTTCGCAACTTTGAGGGTCATGTCACCTGCCTTCAAAACCCTACGGTTTCTCAACGCCTGCAAAGAATTACAGATATGAGATCCTGATCCGGTATCCAATACCCAGGAAGTAGAGTTTATTGAAAGACAATTTTCAATAACATACACACCTGAAGCTGAAGCTGCAACCTGCTTCAATTCCTGTGTTCTGGCCTTCCAGGCCCTGCAATCATTCTTCCAGTGTCCTTTCTTATGACAATAGAAGCATTCTTCCTTATCCACAAGCTTCCCCGCTATCTTTGTTGCTTTACCTTTTCCCTTCGTATCCACTTTACTAACACCGCCCCTTGGTTTGGCGGGGGCCTTCTTCTTCTTTCCCTTGGCTTTCGCCTTGGACCTAGAAGAAGATGATCCTCCTACAAACAAAGTGGATGTATCCCTACCTTTCTGTAGGGTGCCCTCTGCGCTCCTCAGCATGTTGAGGAGCTCTGAAAGTTCAACCTCTTTTTCTTGTAAGTTGAAGTTCAGTATAAACTGGGCGTAAGTGGAAGGAAGGGACTGGAGAACTATATCCGTATATAGCTCACTCTCCAATGTGATCCCTAGGTCAGCGAGCTCCTCAATGAAGCCGATCATCTTTAGCACGTGCTCGGCTACTGATGATCCGACGGCCATTCTTGTCGAAAATAACTTTTTCGACGCTTCGTATCTTGCGATACGTGATTGCTCTCCATACAGTTCTTTTGTATGGAGCAATATGGACTCCATGTCCATATTCTCATGCCTCCTCTGATGTTCGTTGTCCATCGAGGCAAGCAGGAGGCACTTGGCCTTCGCGCTATCAATCTCCCAAGTCTTGCGGATTTCCTTATCCGCGACACTGGAAGTTGGACCAGGGACAGGGGGAGCTTTGGTGGTAAGAAGATACCCCAGCTTGTCATAAGTGATTGCTATCTTGACATTCCTGAGCCAATCTTTGTAGTTTGGCCCTGTCAGTTTGTTTTTATCTAGGAGTAACTTAAGTCCAGTCATGTTGATTGGTCGCTGCAATTAGGAGAGAGAAGAAGAAACACTCAGCATGATGCTCTTGCAAGTTTAGAGTGGTTTTTAGTTTGTCTAAACAGGATGGCTCCCACTGTTTCTCGAATCCCTCCTCAAACCATAAAGGAAGAATTAGTCAGGATCAATCCCACCGTACAATACTTGCTTAACCGTTCAGCCAGGCCGGTGTCGGTACTTCGAGGGAGGTTTTCCAACGCTTTCGCGAAGTTCCTTAATTAAAGAACCTCTTTTCCCTGGGGGCGTAGCCCCGCTAACACCTTTCTAGGCACCTACTAGGTTTATAGCATTGATCGTTAAGTGAGAAATTTCCCGAGGAGTAGCATATACTCACGGTAGGATCGGGATCCAAATATCATTGCGTGACGAAACTGAAGGAATCCTACCAGAATCATCACACTCCAAATGGTATGCAAATCTAGCAAGTTTCAGTACTTATGAAACTCCCGATGTGGATTTTTGCCCCATGCTCTTATGACCTTGACTTTGGCCAACAAATCATAAGTCACATGTCAAGTTCTGCCCGTCGTTCTCCAGGTTAATTTGAATCCACCCGCACCTACCCTTGACTTTGGCCAACAAGACAGTACGACTGTTCCAAACCAACGCATCTATCTATGCTGCACATGAATACCCAATAGCTACCAATCACTGTGCCTTGACTTTGGCCAACAAACACAGCTTGAATACTATTGACTATTCATGTGAAACGACGGAGGGCTACGGATGGTTTTGGCAAAACCGTGAACGTAGTGAACTTGATTTGGTCGATGGAACGAGATAGCTTTTAAAAGGAGTGGCTCAAGCTCCGCATTTAAAAATTGGTTTTGAAAAGAACCGAGTGGTTTTTCGAAAGTGTTCCAACGACTTTAACTTGGTTTATTATCTTGCATTAGTTCTTTTAATGCGTGATATTCTAGCATTAGTTCTTTTAATGCGTCCCATCATTTAATCCTACCATTGCAGAAAACAACCAAAATATGACGTACGCTTATGCCATTCGCATTCGCCACGGGGCCCCGTCATTACCCGTTAGGTTACTTAACTAACGACAGAGCGGGGGCTGGGCTAGCGCGTCTGTAAAACATAAGCAACGCCTAAATAATATCATATATATAGATATACTGCAATGATAAACATTTCAGATCACAGATAAATACATTGGATATACTAGCAGTCTGTAATTTGTACGAGCCTGTAACAAAAACAGATAACACGGTCGCGGTGAATAGCCAAAACCCCACCCAAGACCCCTACGGGTGCGGCAAACTACCCGCCAAGTGCCCGAAGCGTAGCAACCTCCCTCATCTCCATGAGTAGGCCACTCGACACTTCGGCATACCCGGTAGTTTGTGCACCCCTCCATGGGTCTATCCTAGGAGCAAAAACAGTAAAAAGAAATTATACAATGACGGCTACAACCCCGACCCGGTTGTGCGGCCATACAAATAATTATTACATCAATTTATAAATTTACATGAATTGCAAGAAAAGAAAATTCTCGTCTCACAACCCCCGGCTATTCACCCGCGACAATCCAACATATTTATATACACATTCCAGCACATTACAGATCATGTATAACCCCGACCAATCGACTTATAGCGATTAGCCGACGTTCAATACATGCAAGCATTACAGATATAACCATCATAGTCAAAGTGCAGTGAAGTTCGGAAAAAATACGGAATTATAGGACCCCAAAAGGAAATTTCTTTTCTGGAAAATCTGGGCACATATAATACATTCCAAAAATCCCAAAACCAACACAGACACACACTGCACGAAAAACGATGCAGAGAAGACGACAAACCGCGGCGCTTCCGCGGCAAATGCCTACCTCGTGCGGCGGAAGCGCGGCGGTTTGAACGAATTAGGGCAACGTTTTTCTTGGGTGTTCACACAAAACCCTGAGCCGAATTTAGGAGTATAAAGTTTTTCAATTTGACGAGAAAAAATTTCAACAGAAACTCAGGTTTTGTAAAAGTTAGGTTTTTGGATTTTTTCCGGTTCCGAACTTCGTTACACTTTACTACCAAGCTAGTTTAAGTTTAGTTAGGCTCTGATACCACTGTAAGTCCACGTTGCGACCCCCGGTTCTTACGGGGAGGCGGAAACGGTATAAAAATCAAATTTTATCGCAAGGGGCAACATGGACTAAGCAAAGTCGGGATCTTTGACTAAACTAAAACTAGTATACTTAGCTAAAGAGAGTTAGCTACTCGGATAGAGATGGTTATACCTAGCTTGTCTTGAACTCCTTCGTCTTCAAAGCTCCGATGGTGGTCCGATGGCTTCTTCTCGTCGTCTCCGTACGCCGAAGATAGATCCACCTGAAAACTCCAACCTTTAGCTCCTTCTTCGTTCTTTGAAGAAACTAGTTCACTTGGTTTGCTAAACCTAGTGAACTAGAATGAGTAGAGAGGAAATAGAATGGGATTTTATCTATGGTTCTTGATTCTCAACTCATGAGACAAGAGAACCATAGATCAAGAGAGGGAGCAAGAGGTTGAGGGTGAGAGCAAGAGGAGAGCTCAAGAACAAGAGAGAGAATGAGCAAGAAAGAATGAGCAAGTATTTTGTCCCTCACCCTCTCATAATCCAAAGTGATCATAACTCATCATATCAAAAAAGTCTTATGTGATGGTTTGAAGCAACCATAACCTTATCATGTCATGCACTCATTTTACTCAAAAGAACAAGCAAGTAAAAGTCTTTGGCATGAAATGATAACCATGGTTATCATGATGGTCAACTAGTCAAGCCTAGTCAACCGGTCAACAAGTCAACAAAGTCAACAAGTCAACAAAAGTCAACAAGTCAACAACCATATCACCATAATACTTAATTAATATAATAGGTAATCACATATCATATTCTCATTAGGGTTGAGCATAAAGTCAAAAAGTCAACGGTCAACTGTCAACAACCCTAATGAGAATCCGCTGCCTCTGCCTCCCTGTCAACTGTGCATACACACCCGCATCCGCGTTCCGAGGAACACGAATGCAAACTGGATAAATCCAATCCCATAAGGTACACTAGGATCTGGCTTAAACCAAAGCCCGCTAGTGTAAACTGTCCGGACACTGTACGTGCACAAGTGCACGGATGTGACCGAACCCTGTCGCAAAACCATGCGACCTGTCGCAATACCATGCGACCTCTACTCTTTTGCCTAAAGGCGAAAAGCTTTCTGTGTGGGACTCTAAAGACTCGACACTACGCTGGCAGTGGGTTTAACCACAGACCGCAAGCGGCACTAGCTGTGCGTAACGGTCCCCAGGTAATGCCGACAAGAAGACCGACGAGGCGAAACCCATCTGAACTCCTACTGAGCCTGAGTGTGACATTCTCCGTACAGTCCGGTCTGTTCGTCTGATACATCGCATGGCGGGCCTAGGGGGCGGTAAACGTCAGTCCCCCAATAGCGGTACAAGTCGTGCCGGAGCGAAGCCCAAAACACCCTGAGATAACACTGGAAACCTACCAGTATATCTCGTTTGCCCTGGCTAGGGACTACTCGTGTAATGGCTCTCCTAGACACAGCGCGATGTCAACCCCCAATACCGGGAGAGACGAATCCTGTCTAACCGTCACTGCCTCCGAGTGCTTCGGGACTGCACCCAACCACCACCTGTTTGCACGACTCCTTTGAGCCGTGGTAGGGTAGTGATCAAAGTACAGTGGGAACACACCCGAGGCGAAGTGACAGTGTCAAGTCAGCGGACTAAGCTGTACTCATGTCACCTGGGAACTGATAACTGACGATAGGTATAATACCAACTAGTCAGTTCCCGACGAGTCCTGTCCAGTGTACCCGTAACCTAACGAGCACCCGCATACTATCTCAAGTACGACGTACTGACGGCTGTGGGACAGACCGTCTCCCACACTGGGATGAGAAGCGCATGCGCTGGTCTACTCCGGAGTATCGATGCCCTGTCTCGATAGTCCTGCGACCAGGGACCTGCATAAGGATGTGCTTATAGATTACCCAGCCCCACTAGTGTGACGGCCATCACATCGCTGGTAATCAAGCAAAGATCCTAAGGGCTCTACTAATGTGTATAGGCGATATACTAAAATAAACACATGTACACATTGAAGTAGAAACAAACCAAGTAGCATACTACTATTTTGAGCAAGATTGTTTATACAAGGTGAATATCCCAAGCATCCATTAAGTAATATACAAACCAGTATGATACAGTAATGGCCTCTAGGGCATATACACTAACAAGCACCCCACGGAGAAACACTAGGTTGAATAAGCCCCTTCTCTAATAAATCCTGCAACTGATCCTTCAGCTCTCGAAGCTCTGCCGGGACCATCCGATAAGGCGGTATAGAAATAGGCCCCGAGCCGGGAATCAAATCAATGCAAAACTCAACATCACGCTCAGGTGGTAGCCCAGGCAGCTCGTCAGGGAAAATATCAGGGAACTCACAAACAACCGGGACCCGGTCCAACGGAACCTCTGCAGCTCGAGTATCACAAATAAACGCTAAGAATCCCTGACATCCCTTCCGCAAGAGCTGACCAGCGCGAAGAGACGAAATCAAGCTGGGAAGGGTGACGCTGCGGTCTCCCTGAATAACAAGGACTGGCTCTCCCGGAAAGCTAAATCTGACTGCCTTCTCGCGGCAGTCCACCGAAGCATAACAAGTGGCTAGCCAATCCATGCCCAGAAGCACATCAAAGTCCAACATATCGAGGAGAATCAAATCAACCGATGAATCCCTCTCCCCGATACGAACGGAACACAAACGAAAAACAAAACGAGCGACAAACGACTCGCCTACCGGAGTACTAACAATAAGCGGATGATCTAACGACGACTACTCACGGCCCAACATCGGTGCAAAGTGTGTAGAGACGTACGAATGTGTGGAACCTGGGTCAAATAATACCCGTGCGTCGAAAGAGCAAACTGGCAAGGTACCTGTCACAACGGCATTGGATGCCTGCGCATCCTGCGGTGTCAAAGCAAAAACTCGGGCCTGTCCTCCACCGATAGCGGGCTGACCTCGACCTCGGCCTCTGCCTCCTCATCCTCTCTGAACAGGACCGCCGCGTCCACGGCCTCTGGGTGCACCTAACTGGCGTAGAGCATCGCCGGTGGTAGGAAGTAGGGCTCTCTGAGGAGGGGGTGGTGATGGTGGTAGGGTCACATGCGGAACGGTCGCTGCTCCCTGTCGTCTCACCGGACAGTCTCTGACAAGATGGTGCGGGCTCCCGCACCCAAAACACCCTGGCGACGGCTGCTGTCCCTGGGGATAAGAACCATATAATTGTCCCCGTCCAAATCCTCTGCCAGGCCTGTCTCTCGGAAAGAATCTGGCGCGCTGCCTCTGAGACGGTACATCGGTGCGAATCCTCTTCGGCCCAGAAATGGCCGAAGTCTGTGATATGCGTGCCTCCATCCGTAATGCCGTATCCATAGCAGCTGAATAAGTGTCGTAGTGCTGGGCGCCAATGGCAAGATATAGCTGGGCATCAAGTCCCTGTACAAACCTCTTCACCATCTTCTCTTCGGTATCCACCAAATACTGAGCATATCGAGATAACTGTGTAAACTGGATGTCATACTCAGACACCGTCATCCCAGGTGTCTTGACTAAGGCCTCGAAGCTACGAGCTCTGGCGTCACGAACGCTCTCTGGGAGGAAACGAGCTAGAAAGACCGCTGTAAACTCGGCCCACGTCATAGGCGGTAGACCTGCAACTCGACCTCTCAAGACTGACTCCCACCATGTCTGCGCGAGACCCTCTAGTCGGAAACTCGCAAGCTCTACCCATCGATCATCCGAACATCTCAGCGAACGGCAGATCCTGGCTAAACTGTCAAGGAACGTCTGTGGGTCCTCCGCTGCCTCGGTGCCGGTGAATACTGGAGGTCTCAGCCTCATGAAATCCTGTAGTGAAACCGGAATGGCCACGGTGGTAGTAGTAGGAGCAGGTATCATGGTCGTCTGTGATGTAGTAGGTACGTCATCCGGCCTCGGTGTACGACTGGCTGCAACTAGGGATCCTACCATCTGACGTAGCTCCTGCATGCCCCCCATCATCTGTCGCAACTCCTCCATACCAGTCTCGAGCCTATGCATACGGCCTGGGGAAGGTGGATCGGTCTGTCCCTGCGGCGTAGGCATACCACCCTGCTCAGTCCTAGTCTCGGACGAGCCAGCTCGAATCTCGTCTCGGGCGGCAGCCCTCTGTGCCCTCGTAGCCTTCGGCGGCATAGTGGCTGTTCCAGGAAAACGGATAATAAGAACAGTGCAATAGGATCATAGGATACACGGAAATGAGGAAGGAATTTCAAGCAAGTATATCCTAAAGTCACTTAGGCAGAGTACCGTATCGCAAGTATGCCGCGGACATACGCACGCTACGTTACCCTGCTTAAGTCACTTACTCCATCTACCAAGGGTCATCCTACACTCAAAAAGGTAAAACCTATCGCTCTGATACCAACTTTGTCACGACCCGCAGGGTACGGACGTGACTGGCACTTAAGTTTACGAAGCGTCTCAAGGCGTCCGTAAAATAAGTAAGCCAAAGCCCAGAACCAAAACCAAATAAGCAGAAGAGTGAAGAAAACCCAATCAATTGAAAGCGAGTTTATCAAATAAGTCATATAAAACCCTTTTTAAAAACAATATCAATTTTTTCCAAAAATTTCGGCAGAGTCTCCTTTGTAAATACTGGCCCCCAAAATGGGTACAACAAGAATATAAATGAATCCAACAAATATGGCATCCCCAAGCGGGAGCTAGCTCTTCGCCACAGGGCGGTCACAAATCCCACGCAATGTAAAGCAACAACATAGGAAATAATCATAATGAAGCATAAGAAAAACAGCATGTCGACTCAAGTGAGCTCGACCCCAAAATACAGCATAAAAGTCCACAAACCTCACAGTCTCATCTCTAGGTCAATATACAACAATACTGGTAGATACAGTAGATGGAGTACTCTAGATACAAAGAATATACAAGGTGGTGCAAAAATAATAATATAACCCACCTAAGAGCAAAACCTCGAGTCCAGGCAAAAGAGCAAAATAAGCAAGTGCGCCCGCCGCTACTGTACTGACGGAGCGGACCTGCAAAAGGCTGTGGCACAACGGGGGTGAGTTGCCAACTCGTGAGTAATAAATAACATCTACACAGGCTATCGTATGCATGCACACAAGCATCCTAGCATCTAAATACAGGTAAGGCAGGTCATAATGGCAAGTATGTACGCAATATGAATATACTAGCAGGTATGAATGCAATGCGAATCAACTCGTGATCTGAATGTGTAAGTATAAGAAATCATGTTTTTCCCTTTAAGAATCTCTTTTGAAATACCAGCACAATACCAATAGAATCAACAAGAACCTGTGTCCAGCAACGACACCTCAAAACTATCACAAATCTCATATATCCATGTCGTAGTATCTCTGGCCTCAGCCATCCGGCTGACCCAGCTCAATATCAAAATCTCATCATCTCGCGGCCACGGTCGGTATCCTCTGGATATCCGCCGTGCCAAACAGTCACCGGTAGGTAATCCGTCCCCTGCCAGGCTCAACGTCAACACCACATTCATCTTGCCCCGGGGTACCATACCGGGCCCACCATGTACCCGTGACGGTTCCTCCACTCCTCGACACGGATCTCGAAAACCACAGCAAACTCATGGTGGACGACACTTTACATCACTAGAAAACCGCAATTACATATTTTAAAAACATAATAAGTTTAGAAATTTTGCGGCTTTCCCCCGAAATCCAGAAATATCATAAAATCTCAAGAAATCCTCATAAGTGCATATATCAATGGTGATGAATGCATATGGTCTCAATAATTAAGCTACGATGTGTGAATAATAGATTAGGCATGAACAAATAATATGATAAAGCACATGCACATGAATAGCAATCCTACGATTTCATTTTAAGGAATTAAAGGCAATAGCACAGGTTTAAGCATCAATTAATAAAAGGTTTCAAATTATAGGTTATCTAGTGTGGTGGCATGGCAATTACCAGGGCGTGTGTGTAAGCATGAATAGTGCTCGTGCTGCATATAAAAACCCTGGCAATGGTGCAGGTGTCCTATAAAATGGGTTCGCATATGTATGTCAATATAAGGCATGGATGCAGCAAATAATCATATAAGTGTTACACCCCTAATTACTAACATCACTAAGAATCTTTTAGTTACTAAAACTATCGGGCGGCTTGCGCCATCCAACGATAGTCCCCCGTAGATGTTACATCTACTCACTGGAATCCCTAGCTAGTCACGTCCAATCACCGCTTTCCCCTTTCGTGCCGCGTCTGACGTCTCCGCGACCGAACCTGAAATTTACATCAATACCAAACATAAGGTTACATATCAAGAACGACGCAAAACCCAAACGAAAACACTAACGTTCACAAGCTAGGTACAACGCGCACAAAGTGCGCGAACACACGCGAAAATCGCAAAAACTGCAAAAATCGCCGATTTGGTCGCCCGGCAAAACTAAAACCCGACTACTCAAAAATCCGCACTCACGCATCCTAAATGTCATAGGATATGCCAACAATATACTCTAGATATTGCAATTAATTCGCCACAATAATAAAATAAAAACCTAGTAAGCTAGAAGTTTGCAAATTTGGTGCAAACATCGACAATTTGCGACAAAGTGCACACATTATCACACAAATATCCAAATTAAACCATTAGAGAGCCAATACAATTAAATTAACCCCTTTACCATGCATCAAAACCCACATTCTATACACAAACATTTTCTTGATTTTGATAATTAGCAACCTTAATGAAAATTTCACACAACTTTAACATAGATTAGCCTAATATGAAGCCACTTAAGCAAAGTAACCATATAAATTGGTTAAGTAAACAACTAGGTTAATTAAAAAGACTTAATTGACTAAAACATGGTTTCAAGAAACCCTAGTTTAATTTTCAATCATTAACTAAAAAAAACTAGATTAGGATTAACACTAAAATTAACACTAAGCAACTAGATTAAAGTATTCTAACCATATTAACTTAAAAAGTAGAAATTATACCTCAAACCTATGGATCTAGCAAGAAGAAATTTGCCTCAATGATGGCCTCCTAGCACCATGATTCCAAGCAAGAGAGGTGAAGGAAAAATGGATGAAGAATGGGATTTTAATTTGTGAGTTTTAGCTTGAATTTTGGAGCAACTTGATGAATTTTTGAACAAGATGAAAAGAAAAATGATGAAGAGGGGAGGGGCTGCAGATTTCGGCCAGAGGAGGGAGAGGGGAGTGGTGTGGGTGTATGGAAAAAGTCATGGTCAACCCCCCTCAAAGTCAAAGCACCATACCTTCAACATACAATATTTTAAACACACACATTCAACTCAAATCATCCCTAACAAAAGAATTTTAAAACAAAAGAGAGGGGGAATTTTCTGCAGTTTGGGACAGCCAAGGAGATGTGAGGATGTGTGTGTGAGAGTGCACAAAAAATTTTTTGCAAAAAGACCCCCTACAAGTCCAAAATTGCAAGTTTAATCTTAAATTCAATAAATTTCGTTTTCCATAATAAAAATTAGTTAAAACTTAAAATAAATTACTAAAAATTTATGTTACAACTAGATTTTAATTAACATGATTTTAAAGCTTAATTTTAGCCCATTTAAATTTGTATTTATCGCTAATTTAATGTATTTTCTTACCGGCTTAAAATAATATTGAAAAATTGAAAAATAGGGAAAAAATTTTAAATGACCAAAATTTCATAAGTAACTCATTAGCTACTAAAAACAAGCAATTACCTATCAATTTTAGGTATAATTAGTCCTAAACTGCAAAATAACGAGAAAGACGGTTTTCGGAAAAATACCGAATTTTCACCGATTTTCAGGAAAACACCAAAACGACTTTTCAAGGCGCTACAGAGATTCTCAAGTCTGCTGCTGCGTGCTGCCGTCATTATATAAACCCCCATCACAGAGAGGTCAAGGAAGCCATTTTTCACCCCACTTAGTCGTTACTCTGCTCGAATCTTGTGCTAACTTGATCGTCGGAGGGTCCTCGGTGGTACCAAACCACCCCAGGATTTCTTTGCAGGTACTCGGCGCTAAAACTCCTCAAAATCACCAATCTCCTCAAAACCCATTGAGACCCACACGCAACAGGAAAATCACCTCCAGAATCCACCGGGAGATCAACAGAAGACAACATCTGATGGAGACCCGAAAAGGACCTCCATCAGTTGGCGCCGTCTGTGGGAACTTAAACTCCACAAAAACAAAGTTGGCCTTCCGATCTCCATCCATATGGTAAGCGACCACCCTGAAGATCCAGGTACCAGCCGCCGCCTTCCTCTCACCGGAGGCGTGGATGAACCTTCTCCGGCGACCATCATCAACGCCCTCGCCAGCCGAATAGGTCGGCTACAGTCCTTCATGGAGGCGCTCGTCTGCGTCCAAACGGCCGGACCTGGGCCCAGATCACCGCTCCTCCGCCTCCAGAAGGCTCTGCCCTCGTCGGCACGGCTGACCACCGGTAGGCTACGACCCCCGGCCATAGATCTCATGGGCCGATACTCCCTGAGGCCCGCTGGGAACCCTACGGCTCCATGCCGAGATCCGCCGCCATAGCGCCTCGCCTCGAGCCTCCTCGCGACCCTTACCCCCCTGAGGAGATGTCGGTAACCTCGCCTGTCCACAGGCATGATCGACACCCCCTCCCTCGACGGGGTCGCACAGAAGGGGCTCGCCACGACGGCTTGAGGGCCACCTCGTCCGGGGATCTGAGGAACTTCATCGAGAGGAACCGGGGCCGCGCCCAGACGCAGGGCTCCCCCAACAGAGGCCCGGGATCACAAGGCGCTGAATCCTTAGGGTACCATGGCCGACTCGACGCCCTTGAAAAGAAGATCGAGGGCATGCGCCGGGAAGGTCACCTCTTGGGCGACGGGGCTAAGTACGCCGCCGACTCGCTCACCAAGCCGTTTACCAAGGGATTGCTCGCTGTCTATGTCTCCTCGCGCAACAAGCCCCCGAAGGTCTCTCTGTTCGACAGGAAAACCGACCCGAAAGACCATTTGGATGCTTTCACCACGGGGATGAGCTTCCATGACCATTCCGACACCGCCCAGTGCAGGGCCTTCCCAGCTACCCTCATTCGCTCTGGTCGGGACTGGTTCCGAGGACTCGAGTCTCGCTCAATCTCGACCTTTGACGAGCTGGCTACTCAGTTCCTCGGCCACTTCGTTGGGAACCATCGGCAGAAGCGCACAGTCGACTACCTCTTCACAATTAAGAGCGGGGACAAGGAGACGTTCAATGCTTACATCACCCGCTTCTACAACGCCCTCCTCGAGGTCCCCGAGCACCGGGATGAGACCGACATCACGGCTCTCAGATATGGTCTTAGGCATAAGGAGTGGTTACGCTCCTTTGCGTTGGCACAGCCGAGGACCATGGCCGAGGTCAAGGCGTGGACCAAGCGCGAGGTTCAGCTGGAGTCCGAGGTAAACGTGAACCTCCCCTGAGCAGAACGGTCCGACCAGAAGGAGAGAGCTCGGGAAGAGAGGCCGGAGCGTCAGCAGCCCTATCACCCGAAGTTCTAGGAGTACACCCCGCTCAATGTCTCCCTCGCAGTGTTACTAGAGGAGGCCCAGGGCGAGGGGTTCTTCAAGTTCCCTCCAATCCCACGTCAGGCCTCGAAGCGAATCCGGGGCCCTTACTGCGCCTTCCACCAGACGCTGGGCCACGCCACGGAGGATTGTAAGCAACTCCGGGACTACATCGAGGAGCTCATCCGATCGGGACACCTCGCCGCCTACTTGAGGGACAAACGTCAAGCCGACCGCGGGTAGGAGCAGCGTCCCCCTCCCGCCGAGCTGACCATCGGCCAGATCATGCTCGTTTCAGCAGATGACCAGTCCGGCTCTCAGGGAGCCCCGTACCCGGTGCCGAGCACAGAAACCAATAAGCCCCCACGGAGCTCGGGCCGCGCTAATAAGGTCATCTATTAGCATGTACTTTTCTTTTAGGGCAATGCAAACTCTTCCTAGGGTCTGTTGTTAATTTAATAAAGATCAATGGAACATTGCGAAAAAGAAGGAAAGATTTTATTTATTAAAAAAAGTATTATGGGCTCCTCAGCCATACATACAAAAAGGAAAGAAAATTACAACAGTGGGGGAAAGGGGTGCAGAGAGCATTGCTCATGGTACTCGGTAAAGATATCCGCTAGCCGAGGCCTCGCGAGATCCAACCTCTGCCCTCGATTCCCCCCGGGCGTGTCGACCCTGAGCCTTAGTTCATAGCACTCATGGACGAGTGCCACCGAGCGAGCCAGCCGACTCGCGGAGATCAGGCCGAAACGCCTCAGAGACCACAGCTTGCCCACGGCCTCGTCATAAAACTGCTCGGACAAAGGGTTGTAGAGCCTCGGCGACGCTCTCCAATTGAGTACATCAGCAGCTGCAGCAGGGAGGAGCGTCGGGGGAGCAGCTGGTCGAAGTGGTCTTCGATACTCCTATAGACTAACTGCACCGTGTCCTCGGTGCAGTCCTGATCATAGAAGTATACGTCTTCAAAGTGGATGATTTCGGGGATGGTAAAGGGGAAGTCTTGCATTCTCAATGATCTGTGTACGAAGAAAGGAAGGACCAGTGCTCCTTCAGCCTTATATAGCCCACTGCGCCCCAACGGAACTCGACAGTCGCCCGCTTTCGCCCAAAAAGTCGCTGCCACGCGGCGATCATCGAGCCTTCTCTGGAGGAATCGAAACGACGCAACCCTGGCGCTTCGCCTCCCCCCACATTCGATGCGCATGCTACATGCACGTTTGCCGTGACCGTCCCTGTTCTCCACACCTGCAACTGGATGGTCGGGCGAAACCCCATGAAGAATCAGCCGAGCAGCTACCTCGCTCGGTTATCCCTGGCCGGTAGCTTCCCTACTCGCAACACCATGGATCAAAGCCCTCGCCAAAAGGCAGCCGCGCAGCTTCACTGCCCGGTTATCCTTAACAGGCCTCCTAAGGCCCCTCCAACGCTAAGAATTAAAGTCCTCCATAGAGGCAGCTGAGCGGCTTCCCTGCTCGGCTATCCCTGGCCGGTAGATTCCCTACTCGCAACACCAGGGATCAAAGCCCTCGCCAAGAGGTAACCGTGCAGCTTCACTTCCTGGTTATCCTTAGCAGGCCTCCTAAGGCCCCTCCAACGCTAAAGATCAAAGTCCTCCTTAGAGGCAGCTTAGCAGCTACCCTGCTCGGCTATCCCCGGCCGGTAGCTTCCTACCACGACCGACAGGGATCAAAAGCCCTCCCAGAGGCAGTCGAGCCTGAGGATCCCTCGCTCGGCTATCCTTCAGGACAAAAGCCCTCGCCAAGAGGCACCGAGCAGTAACCCTGCCCGGCCAAGGGTCCTTGGTAGGCTTCTTACAGCCTCTCCCATGCTAAGGACCAAAGTCCTCCCAGAGGCAGTCGAGTCCTTGCTCGTCTATCCCCGGCTGGTATCTTCCTACCACAACCGACAGGGATCAAAGTCCTCGCCAAGAGGCACTGGGCAGTAACCCTACTCGGTCCCCGTCCTGAAGGATCAAAGCCCTCGCAAGAGGTAACCAAGCAACTACCCTGCTCGGTCATCTCCGGCTGGTACCTCCCTACCCATGACGCCAGGGATCGAAGCCCTCGCAAGAGGCATCTGAGCGGCTACCCCGCTCGGTCATCCCAGGCTGGTAGTTGCCTACCTACGACGCCAGAGATCAAAGCCCTCACCAAGAGGCAACCGTGCAGCTTCACTGCCCGGTCATCCTTAGTGGGGTTCTTACAGTCCCTCCAACGCTAAGGATCAAAGTCCTCCTTAGAGGCAGCTCGGCAGTTACCCTGCTCGGCTGTCTCCGGCTGGTAGCTCCTTACCCATGACGTCAGGGATCGAAGCCCTCGCAAGAGGCATCCGAGCGGCTACCCCACTCGCTCATCCCAGGCCGGTAGTTGCCTACCCACGACGCCATAGATCAAAGCCCTCACCATGAGGCAACCGCGCAGCTTCACTGCCCGGTCATCCTTAGTGAGCTTCTTACAGCCCCTCCAACGCTAAGGATCCAAAGTCCTCCCGAAGGCAGTCGAGCCCGACCCTCGCTCGACCATCCCCAGCTAGTGGTCGTTGCTCGCAATGCCAAAAGTCAAAGGCCCTCGCCAAGGGGCAACCGAGCGGCTTGCCATTCATGCTCGGCACATATATGGCGGACAGCCCTCTGCCCATCACATGCAGAGGATCCAAGGCCCCAACAAGGGGCATCAGGTCTATCCAAGTCTGAGCGATCCCCCCTCGACTCCGGGGCCATGGAGACGCCTCCTTCTCAGCAGCGCTTGGCACGCTTGGCAAGTAATCGAAATCGACTCAACGAATGATCGCTAAACAGATAGCCGACCTGATATGGAAGCCCAACAGTGCAAACAGAGATATTTTACGAGCATTCTTCACAAACAGAAGATAAAGTGCAAACCAATGAAACCAAAGGAAAAAGTTTTATTACCAAAGGCAAAATCTTTACAAAGGGTATTTTGGGCTCCCCAGCCTTACAAACTGCCCGGAGGCTTACAAGAATTCCAGAAGTAACAAAATAAAAGAAGGAGGAAGACGGGGGCTTTAGGCCTCGGGGCCGGGCGCAACCTCGGGGTCCTCGACATCCACCACGGGACGAGGAGGGTCATCGGCGACCTCCTCGTCAGAATCTCTTCCCTCTGCTCATCAGCATCCACGAGGGGGTATTCGGCCCGGAGTTCTTCGTCGGTGAATTCCGGCATCCGAGCCTTAACGGCGTCGAGGGCCTCATGCCAGATGAGTGTTGTGGCCATGGTCAAGTCATCATAGAAATCCTTCGACTTCTTGTAACCCTCCACCGCCTTCGCCGCCGAGAGGTCGGCCGATTTCGCCGCTCTCAAGTCGGCCGACTTCGCCGCCTCGGCTGCCGCCCCCAGTTCCTTCTGGAGGGTCTTTGCTGTCCTCTTCAGGTTGCCGGCGAGCACCTGAGCATCCTCAAGCTCAACTTCGGCAGCCACGGCGGCCTCGCGGTACCGGGCAACCTCCCGTTTCCCCGCCTCCACCTCGCCCTCCAGGGCGGCAACCCTCGCCATCACCGCCTCCAGCTCCCGCTTGGAGCTCTCTTCCAGTGAGGCAAGCTGGCCCGCAGCCTTCATCGCCGGGGCTATCACCTCAGCCTCCATGCACAAGGCAAGGGCAACGTGCTGGAGAACCTGAAAAATTGGAAAGATAACAGAAAGGCAGAGGAGGCACCGAATCTCGCAAAAACTAAACACTTACCTGCACGAACTCCGGGGGCCCTACCCCCCGCCGATTTCTCTATTTCATGAAGCAGGCTATCCGCGACGGATAGCCCCGAGGGAACCGCGAACTGGAGGCCCCCTTCCTCCACTATGATCGGTGAGAACGGGCCCCGGGAAGACCTCCGGGAACCCCTCTTGAGCGGCTCCGATGGAGAGCCGATCTCCTCCTCCGAGGCCGGGTCTTCCAGAATCCGAGCCCACTTCAGGCCCGACGCTCTGCTAGGCCCGGGGCGGGATCCGCCCCCGAGCGCTCACGGGATACGACCACCGGAGGAGAGGGAGCCAGGGCAGGCTTCGCACGAGAAGAGCTGGCGCTCCCAGCCTTCGTGACCTCCTCGGCTGGCGCATGGAGGCTCGAAGCTCGTCCAAATCCATGGATCCTGCACAAAACCAAATACAAAGAAGTCAGTGACACAAGTGTTATACAAGCCCAAAAAGCAAGCCTAACTTACCGACAAACTCAACGGGGCTGAGCCCGGCCCAACTCAGGACCCTCTCAGACAGCAGCACGTCGAACCGGGGGATGGGCTCCCACGACGCCACTCTCATCGCGGCGGGGTCATTGGACTGGTTCCCCGGCAAGCATTTTTCCCTCGACCACTCGGTGGGCACGGGCCAGTCCTCTCCCTCGGGAGGGGAAACGAAGAAGAATTTCTTCTTCGAGTCGTGAATGGAAGAAGGCATGGACATAACCCCTGTTCCAGCGGCGCCCCCTGTCGCTTCCTAAAAGAGAGGTAGACCCACCTTGGTCGCCCGCTCGACCCCCAGAATGATTTTTGAAAACGAGGGAAGAATTAAGGAGGGAGAGGCTGAAGGGAACCCCCTATAACTTCAGGCGGATCAGGAACCCGAGGAGAATCCTCCACGAGTTCGGCACTAACTGGCCAGGGGCTAACCTGAAGAAGTTCAGCGCTTCGACGATCTCGGGAGAGAAGGGCAGGCGCATTCCACCCCAAAAAGCTTCCAAGTACAGGGCGATCTCCCTACCCCGTACTTGGTATGCCCTCTCTCCCTCCTTGGCCAGACGAAGCGTATAACATGATGGGATGTGGAAGCGAGCCCGAGCATTGGCGAGCTCGTCCTCGTGCCTCACCCAACACGACGCGCTGGGGGCAGCGTCTACCGCCTCCTCCCTGGAGGCTGCCTCCGCCGCGCGATCCCGGGAAGAGGATCCAACCCCTGCTTCCCGGGAAGACTCAAGCTCAACTAAAGGGTCCCTAGAACCTACTCCTATGACATCTACAAATTCCACGAAAGAAGACATCTACGCTTGAGAAGAGGGATCCTCGGGAAACGAAAGTAAAAGAAAGAAGACGAGCGCCGAGCAACTAGGGCATATAGCGAGGAAATATGAAGGAGTAGGGACCCTGGAATGGGCCCCAACCCTATTTTTTTCCACAATCGCCCTTATCCAAGGACGCCCTTCATCTTCCGCTAAAATGCCCCCTCACGTCCAACAGCTCCGATTGCTCCTCTTGTCGTTCCCACACTGGACCGCACCCCATCAGACGCCGCAGGTCTACACACGTCGTGTCGGTCAACCGACGCTTAACACGTGAAACTACGCTTCAGTGACAGGATGCACGAACCGGCGCACCTTCCTTAAATGCAGAGATCTCACCCTGATTAATTGAGGGAAAAGACAGCTGACAGCCCGGGGACGCGTCCCAACGAAACCTTAGGAGGGAGCTCACCCTGGGCGGCCCGGCAGGCCACTCCTGACCCAACCCGCTAACTGGTCGGGACAACAGTGGGGGGATAACGATGATGCTCAATATTGGCGATCTCCAAGATCAGGACATGTGGCAGATGGGGTGTCTCAGAACTCAGAAGAAAGGGCCCATATGGGCCGACCAGGCCACCCCTGTACCCGACCTGCAAGCACGAGCTGGCTCTCCTCAGAGCCCCTTGGAAATTGGCCTCCTCGGCCTCTCAGCTCGCCCCGAGCCACCACAGGACCAAGACTCCTCGGCCCTCTCGCTCGTCCACGAACTCCCCAGCCGAGGCCATCTTCATCGGTCCTCCGACCGACCAACTCCACCACTCACAGGCGTAACCGCCGCTCCGCGAATCTCGTCATGCGCAGATTCTCCGCCAGCAATATCCCACGTTCCACGCCATCACGATCCCCATTAACGGGCGATCCGCTCTTTACGCGGACGTGACGTCGGGAGCGTAACTGCCGGCGAGATTCTCGCGCCTGCTGCTGCATGCTACCGTCATTATATAAACCCCCATCACAGAGGGGTCAAGGAAGCCATTTTTCATCCACTTAGCCGTTACTCTGCTCGGATCTTTTGCTAACTTGATCGTCGGAGGGTCCTCGGTGGTACCAAACCACCCCGGGACTTCTTTGCAGGTACTCGGCGCTAAAACTCCTCAAAATCACCAATCTTCTCAAAACCCATTGAGACCCACACGCAACAGGAGATCACCTCCAGAATCCACCGGAGATCGACGGAAGACAACATCTGACGGAGACCCGAAAAGGACCTCCATCAGTCTTCTTCTTCGATGAACTATGAAAATAGTTCTATGTTCCTCTTCCAAGAACTAGGAAGATAGTTCTGTCTCCTTTTTTTATTAAAGGCCTATGAGTTAATTGAGACTTTTCGATAAAAATAGAACTTTTGGAATTAGACCGTTATCGTAGGAGTTTAATAGAACTAGTATTTTGTTTTTAGGATTCAAGAACTAAAATAGGATATTTTTATTGGTGAAGTCCAAATTATACATATAAGCTCAATTAGAAAATATTTAATTGTTTCTAAATGGTTTGTAAGATAAAAAAATTAATTTACAGTTTTAATTAAAGAAAATAAGATTTATGTATACCGATGAAACATAATTAAATATATCTTTCTTTTAGTTTGAACAAATAAGGATTATATACATACATGTTTAATAACTTTTATGATTAATTTTGGGTGTCTTTAAATTAGATGGATTTAAAAGAGATTGAAAAGTTTTGTGTTGAATTAATTGGATTTGGTCGATAAAAGAAGGGTCGGAAAGAAAATGGAGGAGGAGAAGTAGCAGAAAAGATGAGAGAAGGAAGGGGAGGAGAGGTTAGGGTTTGGCAGTTCTGATTTTTAATTTTTATTCCATCCATACAGTTGGAATAATTTTAAGGATGGAACGCTCATTTGTATATGAAAATGTTCTAGTTGGAACATTTTTTCTTCTAGCTCCAATTCCAGTTCCATTCATGACCAACACCAAGAACTTTAATTTTCAGTTCTAATTGACTAACACTAACTAATATATTTTCCCAGTATGTTCCAGTTCTAACTGTTTGTTCCAATTGACTGATCTCATAAGTCGTTTTTCTTCCTGCTTTGAGCTCTATATATACTAGTATTTTACCCGTATGATGCATGTTAGTAATTAAGAGAGATTTGTAGGGTTGGTTATTGGAAGAGATAGTGGGAGAGTAGTTAGTCCAAAGAGAGTGAGAGAGTGGTTAGCAAATTTTATTTTTTAATATTTTCGTGCTAGAAAAAATGAGAAAATTTTATAGGTATTTAGAAGACCGTCATTGAAATTGGATTCTCAATTTTGAGATCCTACCCTTTTAGAACTATAACAAGTAAAGATAGAGCTCTCAAACCATGTTCAAAGGTCTCACCAAGAGTCTCCATTCAATCAGCCCGAACTGTCCAGAGTAGACCAACAACCACAATACTCCTGCGAAGTATCCTGTGAGGCCGCCACCCGAGCACCAATACGACGTCCAACGAGACAGCCTGCTAGGACACGAGAAACCACAATGCCTAAGTGAAAAGTGATATGCGCTCAATGCGCCTCGACCCGATTGGCCCGATCCCGATCCACGGCCCACGCCTACGCCCGCGGTCCCGTCCCAAGCCATTAGTATTACTTGTGAGTAATTAATTAATTAATCTTGTCTACGACAAAATTCAAACCATTGATCTTTTTGTGACAAAACATTCGTCAAACCAACTGGATTACTAGAGTCTTTATTTAATATGTAAAATAAATAACATATAATCAGTTTGAAACTTCACCTATTGTTTATTTTTTTAGGAAAAACACGATTCAACAGAAAATTAATACAGGCGAAAGGAGAAAGGACTCGTGCACAGGAAAGCATCTCTTATAAATTGGTAAAAACATAACTCTTCACGGTTTTTTCTGAAGATCAGCGTCGTCATCTGTATTTATCTTCATGGTCTAAAATATATGTACATCGATTTTCATGTGATTTTGATAGTATTTTATTGTTGATTTAATTATGGAACATGTTTGACTATCAATAAATTGTTAAATTTGCGAGTCTTCGGTGCAAGTGCAAAATGTATCGAAATTACGTGACTTGTGTCTCTATAATTCTTAGAACACGTAAATCAAAATGAATGATGCCGATCATTGAAAAATTAATATATTAATTGATTTTGTAACTAACTAGAAGAGTTTTTTCTTATATGTCACCGACCACACGGTACATTCCTTTCATATTATGAGGAAAAGGGGCCTGCTAAACTCCGGTGAAGTCCTCAGCGAATGGGGTACTGGGAGGCGGGCCCCGCATGTCCCAGCGGGCTCCGAACCCCCATGTTATACCCTCATTCACCGAGAGATTCCCCGAAGGGACTTCGCAGGCTTCCTAACCTCTTATATTATAGCCATAGGCTTCTCAAAATAAGCAGGAATGCATATATATAAGCAAATATTTGATTGAATGAGTAGGCCATCTTGCTAATTAAGTTCATGCACCATGTATACTTAGTATTCATCTATACCAAATTTATAGGTGTCATTACTTTAGTATTATCATATGCTCCATTGCCCTTGGACACTTCAAAAAGAGCAGGCATGTACCAAAAATAGGTGGCAACCCACATGTTGAGCAAAAAGGTTTTGGATCCAACCCACACACGCCAAGTCTTTTCTCAATCCTTAACCAAATTCTCAAAAGAATAGAATCTCAATTTCCTCTTTTTCTCTGCCCAAAGAGACTGTGTGGAGAGAGAGAGAGAGAGAGAGAGAGAGGAATGGTATAACCTCGAAAATATTAGGCATGTCTAATATCATGAATTCTTGATTACCTGAGAATTTAGCTATCATACATTTCACCAAATGAATAGCTTTCTTAAAGATATTAGATGATGATAACTCTTTTTTGTGGTTGTTTATTTTTCTAGTTATATTATGATGGGGTTTGAATGATTAATCATATGCATATGAATGCCAAAACATAGGGTTAGATATCCGTTACTAACATGATATCAGAGTTTTGATGTGTTGGCAAATACAGAAAGAGAGAGAGCGCGCGCGCGCAAATACTCTATGTTATTTTGAGAAGTCACTTGTAAGTCACTTGTAAATGACATAGCTTCAATGATTTTGCCTCAAAGTTGATGATGATAATGGATGCCCTGGCCTTTGACACTGACCTCACCCCTGTCCCTTCCCTCATCCTTCACTTTTAAGAGGCAAAAGCCAAGAAACTAATTAAAGAAGAAAGAAGAAAAGTTGAAGAGAATCCATTTCCTCTCACCCAACCACCATTTCAATTTCAATGGCCAAAATAAAAATCAAAGGTCATGTTGATGTTGACATCACCAATTACAAACTATTTTTGTGGCATTGGATCTAGTTTATTTATATATGCGAGGACTAAATTTAACTTGGACTCTAGCCATGGAAAGGAGACAGGAGAGAGCCTCTTTATTTATGTCCCCTTATCCTATTATTATGGACCACTTTTTGCATTGGTCCTAATTTTTAAAATATTAATAAAAACAATCCACTTTCAAAATTTATTTTAAAAACCAGGCCACTTTTTACCATGCTGGGCGCCACGTCATCGTCAGCTCAGCGCTGGCGCTGATATGTTTTAAAAAAAAATGCGTCCTTCAAAAATGAAGGGCACAGCTGTGAATTGCGCCCCGTTCAAAAATAAATGGGGCGCGGTTGCGAATTGCGCCGAGGTAAAAAATGAATGGGGCGCAATTACAAACTGCTCCCCATTTCTCGATGTCTTTCTCTCTCTCTCAAATCATCCCTCTCTCTCTCTCACTGATCCTCTCTCACTCTCTCTCTCTATTTCAAAAATGTATTGGGCACAATTACAAACTGTGCCCCATACAAAAATGTATTGGGCGCGGTTTCTCACAGCGTCCCATTCATTTTTTAATGGAGCGCAGTTCACAATTGTGTCCTTATAAAAAAATTTAAAAAGACGTCAGCGTTGGCGCCTACGTGGCCAAAAGTAACCCGCTTTTGAAATAAATTCGAAAGTGGTCCATTTTTGTTAATATTTTTGAAAAATTACCTAATTTAAAATATTGTTCTATTATTATTGGAAGAAAAAAAATGGTATAAGATGAAAGACCTTTCTTTGAGAGCTTTCTTTTGCTACAAGGAGAATGAACGCAAGCTTTCTCCATCTTGTATTATGAATGAGAGAGAGAGAGAGAGATTTGAAATTTGCGAGCAAGCATGTGATTTCTTTGGTTGCATATTGTCATAATTATAGTTGAGATGTAATCTATCACAAATCAATTCCGAACATGGATCACATAAGCGTTATGTCAAAACTTGAATCGATCACAACCTTCACGATCGATCAATCGTGTAATCATATCGGAAAACGCTCACTTTCACGAATTAAATATCCCACGTTTCTTGAAAGGCTTTGAGAGATAAATTTATACGGAAAAGAAATTGGTGGAGGAAAGAAGAGTTGAGACACTATTTTATATTCATTATGAGAGAACACTTCCTTCTTTTTTCATAATAAACAATACATACCGTTTTTAAAAATAAACTGATTCTACTTAATTAATTGAGTACTTTCCATATCTTATCTAAAGTCGAATTACTAATGGGCTGGGCCAGCCCATCAGGGACGTCCATTGACCCAAATCTAACACATATATTTCGTATTATAAAAAATCATTTAATGGGCCTTAGTTTTAAGGCTTCGTGTTATCATACAAGTCTTCATATATCTCATCCATTAATTAGTTTTTTTTAAAAATTTGATCATAATTTCTTTTAGAGCAAACAATGGGCGAGTTTCATCTTGGGCTCTCTTGGGCCTTTCTATTCATTTATTGATTAATTGTCAAAAAGACCCGGCCCGCTTCAAACTTCTGAAAAACTCTGGGATTTTTGCCCAGGTAAAAAAAACCCGGGTCCAATCAAAACCCATAAAAGTGATGTCTAAACAGTTGCGGTTGCCTGTATTATCAAAACGGTTGCCTGTAATATCCAAGCGGTTGCAAAAAGATAAGGCCTAAATGTCCCAGGGTTTTTCTCAAACATTTTGAAAAGTAGACCCTTCCCGTTAATTTCTAAAATTAACAGGGGTTTTTAGACAACTCCCGAGAGGGTCGGTGCTTTTTGACAATTTACCCTTCTTTTTTCTTAACTCTTTCCCCCAAATGATATTATCAAAATTATAGGTTTACTCTCATCACTTATCTAAAGAGGGCAACCCACAAGCAATTAATTGTAGATTCGGATGAAGCACGAGAAAGCTATTTCAAATGCTTCAGCTGCTTGTTTTGACATGAAAAAGGTTCAAGGTTTACTTAACGGTAATAATATGGATCATTTGTGTGTTGTTGTTGTTTGGGTTCGGTGATAAAATTGTTAACCCAAGAAATAATTAGAGCCACGTATAAATAACTTCTCGTTTGCTTCGTTCATAAAAGATAAGCGATTAAAATTTTATGCAATACGATAGTACACAATTAACTGCATTGACGGTCTCGACATGCATCTGTGAAGAGAGAAGATAAATCTAACCAAATAAAAGACCTTGTACTTAAATCCTTCCTAACTTTTCATGCATTTTTTTATAAAACAAAACAAAACAAATTCATAGTAATTCTATTCGGCAGGAATATTAATTGCTTAATTATCGTGTTCATTCGCAATATGTGCACGATACCAAATATCGAAATTTATGTTTCATTAATATCACATTTGGAGTGGAACGGTATTGATACCGGTATAAATATATTAGCTGCTGCCCATATTCACTAAAAATATATATATAATTCGAATTTCCCATCATCTAAGAATCTAAATATTGAAATATATTCATGGTAATTCTTCCTTGGACAAAAAATCCAAATTTTCACAATTAAAAACACAATGCATTAAAGGGAAAAAAAAAATCCATTTTTTCAATCAAAAAGCACACAAAGTTGAACAAAGTCCCAAATTGCAAAAACAGAAGTTTTATTTCTTACCTTTTTCTTAATACTCAGGTTGTAGATCTAGCATACCGTAATCGAAGAACTCAAAGGTCCACAGAGAAATGAGAAATAACTTACAAAGTTCGGAGATCTTTTCATCTTTCTTGTTTCCTCCTTCGATGGCATGCAGTTCGTGCCAGTAGGCACAAGTGGCTTGTTTCTTCGAGGAACAGCAGAGTTTCTCCGCTTTGATTCATCATCGATCGGACCCATCCGTTCCGGACCATTCACTCATTCCTGGACTCGAGTCGGTGCTTTCATCTTGTTCAGGATTAGTGCTAAGTTCCGACTTCGCCGGAATCTACCATGTTTGCAACCCATTCTCCGCTTTGATTATATCCCTGGGCCACTAGCGGATTGTTTCTAACTACTTTACCTAGTTCGTTAAGTTTATTTTTTAAACAAAAACTTAGTACCTATTATTTTAGATAATGTATTCCTATATAAAAAAATGACTAATAGTTAATGTTTCAAACAATATACATACAACACATCATTAATAGTATTAAAATCATTAATAAATTAAATGGTACCTCTACCGATCACGGTTGCCGTTTGATTGACTCCACACGTAACGACACCGGTTTTTTTTTTCTTTTGATAGCGTTTGTAGGCAATTGATATTTCCGGTTGCAAGCAATTGATATGTTGTTTAGAACCCAGCAAAACCAGATTATTTTGGTGTGACATACAAATCCATTTCATTCTCAGTCCACTGGGATTAGGAGTAAAGTGGTATTTATAAGTTGAGTTTAGTTTAATTTGACAATATCTAGCAACATATTCTAAAGTACAACAGTAATTACATATAACATTTGCATATCTATTTCCATATCTATACGAATTAGAACTTCTCACAAATTTGGTTGGTTTTTCATATTTCATGTCTTCATGGAAATATATTCCTTGACGTTTGTAACGATTTATGCAAGTTCCTAACATAACGTCATGATTATCCTTAGTTTTTTGTAAATTTAAGAATCATATTCTCTTTAATTTCTAATTTTCTTTTTAAATCAAAATTTTCATTTTCCAAAGTTCCTATAATATTGATAGTATTTGAATGTGCCTTTTCTTTTAAAAATAATTTTTCTGTTAAGTTGTTATTTTTTAAAATTAGTTTTTCACATCCATTTTTAACTTGATTATTATTTATGTTATTGTTATTCTTTAGTTGTTTATATTTCGAGTAAAACTTCCGATAATTAGACTTTAAGTAAAAACATAAATTAATTTTGGATAAACTTTCAATATCAAGAATACCGTAACTAACCTCATCATCGTTTATCGTCATGAAGCAAATGTTTGCGACTTCTTCATTTTCCGACTCACTTGAGTCAGACTCATCCCAGATGGCTTGAAAAGCGCGTCGTTCCGAACCCTTCTTCCATTTGGATTTGTCCTTCTTGACTTTAAGGTTTGGACAGGACGCCTTAACGTGGCCTTCCTTATTGCATTCAAAATATCGTACGGCCTTAGTTGAGTTTAACCGTTTCTTAAAAGAGTTGCCTCTATTCTTAAGAAACTTCTTGAAATGCCTCACGATATTTGTCATTTCTTCATCGTCGCTTTCATCGTCAATTGATGGGATGGGTTTTTTGATCTTATTGGTTGACGCCTTTAGTGCGATATTCTTTCGTTGGGTGTTTTCTTTGATCTTGATATCATCAAGTTGCATCTCATAAGTATTTAGTTTACCGATGAGAGTATCTAAACCCATGGTATTCATATCATTTGCTTTTTCTATCGTGGTAATCTTAGGCTACCAAGATAGAGTTAATGATCGCGAGATTTTATAATTCTTTTCTTTATCCGCAAATGTCTTTCCTAAATTGAACAATTCAGAGACTATGTTATTAAACCTAGAATACAAGAAATCTATAGTTTAGTTTTCTTTCATAGAAAACATTTCGTATTCGTGCATTGACCTATTTATGTTACGTTCTTTTACTTGGTTCGTTCCCTCATGTGCAGTCTCAAGGGTACTCCACATATCATGTGCCGTTCGGCACATGGAAATTCTATTGAATTCTTCTGAGATCAAAGAGAAATGAAGAGCACTCATAACCTTAACGTTTACTGTCATTGAACACTTATCTGTGTCGGAATAAGGTCTAGCTGTAGGAATGACATAGGGTGTTTCTAATATGTCTAATATTTCTAAATCAATGCATTGTAGAAAAATTCTCATTTTGGTTTTCCAAAACTGAAAATTAGTGTCGTTAAATAGTGGAGGCCGTGTGGTGGATTAACTCTCTAGTTGGTTTGCAATTATGGATCTATAAACTCAAGCTATTAATCCTTTAAAAATGAGCAACCTGCTTTGATACCAATTGTAAATACTTTAAAGGGGGGCGAATAAGGTAATTACATGTCCTATGACAAATTTAAGTTCTTAATACAATATTTTAATTGATTACCAAGTTTTTCTGGAAATAATTTTAAAAAAAATTAAACAATGAAACTTGATACGATAATCAAAACAATTACAGAAAAGTAACGCAAACACAGAAATTTGTTGACTAGGGTTCACCATGCTCCTGTGGTTAGTCTCCGCCTGAGACACCTTCTCAGGATTTCTGCACTATGATTATGAAGAACACGAATCTCTCTTCACAGGATATGGAGAACACAAATCTCTCTTCACAAGGATCATACTCTTGAACTTGTGATTCTTTAAAAACAAGTCTTCTTTCTCTCTAACACGTGATTCTCTTGGAAAGCCGCACTTTCCTCTCTAATCCACGTCTCTTTAAAAAGATTTCTTTTTCCACTCCGAATCCACACAATTCAAGTAATGAGAGGCACCCCCTTTCATGGGTTAAGAAACACCGTTTCTCATGGGTTGAGAGGCACTCTCTCTCGTGGGTTTATAATTGGTTTACAAACTACAAATCACTCACTCTCAATTCTATGATCTTAATAGATTATAACCGGTGTTTCACAAGAATTGATTTGAGAAATTATATCCGGTTTTGGCTCTGTGGAAATGGGAAATGTTTAAGGCAAGTGAAAGCACAAGAAGGACAAGAAAATATCTCAAAAGGATTTGCAATGAATGGTTAATTGAAGATGTGAGATCTCATGGGTTTATATAGAGATCGAATGAGAAGTTAATCCAGCTGCTCATAACTACCAAAAATTGTCAAAACACAATTAATGACCGTTGGAGAAAGTTAGAATTGAAAGTGGCATAAATGTCCATTCAATTCGAAATTCAAATTTGAATTAACCGCCAAAAATTGCCTGTGAAGACGTATGTCAATAGGTAAATTCCTTTACAAGACGTTTATTAGAGACGTCTGGAGATCAAAAAATCTTCAGCAGACGTCTGTTGACTCGCCTCTGAGAGATATATCCAGTATTTGATAAACTGAGAATTTGTTCTGAAGACGTCTGTGGTTCGAAAAATTATGATGCAGATGTCTGTACCAGACGTCTGTGTTCTGACATGAACGATATCTGTTTTTGAAATTTGGCAGTTTGAATTCTAACGGATAGGTTAGGCGTCTCTAAATGAGAGAGAGAGACGTCTGAAGCATAGAAAACATGTTGGAATGTGGTTTCTAAGCTTATGAGATCATCACTAAACATATGCATAACACTTATATTTCCTATCTTCGTCTTGGTTCTTCTTTGATTTTCATTTCCTTGAATCGTTACGTCGAGACGTCATTTGTATCTTGATTAAGCTTGCAACACGTTATTGATTGCATCAAGTCTTCATGCCATATCACCATTTGAGTGCATATTATATTGTCGGTAATTTTGCTTGATATTTGATATATTATGCATGCTGTATTGAAGAATAAAACACTTAAAAACATCTTCAGTAACTTATGAATTCGTTTAAATAAAGTTTTGAACTAAATAATCGAAACTGAGAATCGTGTGATACGGATCTCAATACTTCTCCACAACAGCCTTCCTGAAAATCTTAAAATTCTCGATCTTCGGCTTAAGAACATACACCCACAACTTCCTCGAGAAGTCACAATGAAGGAACCATGATGTCTGACTCCACTTCGAGAAAAAACCGGTGCCAGAACTATCTCCTTCTTCTTCCTTTGAACACAGTCCTCCCGAAGATCTCTCATGCATATCTCTATAATTCCATGCGGCTGCCTCCTTTGAGGCCCCTCCAAACTAGCCTCACCAATATGGCCCAATCGTGAACGCTACAGCTTGACGGAATCTGAACCACCTGAACCAATAGAAGCTCTATCAATATCTCCTACGACCGTCCATCCCTGAAGAAAATATAGATTCCTCACCCTTTTCTCCCTCATGACAATACGAGTATCGCTGGAAATCATCAAGGAATCTCTATTGATCACGCAGTTGCAACCGATCCCGCCCAAATCACCTAATGAAATTAAGTTTCTCCTCAGATTTGGCACATGCCTGACATCTGTCAATATCCGAACTCTCCCATCTTGCTTGCGGATCCTAGCTGTAGCAATCTAAACAGCTCTGCTTAGCATACCGTTCCTCATAAAGACCAAGCCTCTATCAACTGAATGATACGTAGCAAACCATCTCTGATTCGGAGTCACGTGGAACGAACAACCCGAATCCAACTGTTTACCGCCGAAAACGGAGACGGACCGGGATGGGTCGTCTTGCCTGGATTTGGGGGCAGATGCTATTTGGATTTATCCGTCCACCTTCCCGAAGATGCCAAGTTGATTTATGGCACCATGTATCGAAGGTTTGGATGGATGCAGCCGTTGCAGCAGACTTCGTCAGATTCCCCCTCATTTGCGAGGGTTTTTTGATTGTGGGGACGCTCTTCCTTACAGGCGCAATCCCCTGCAGTTAATTACGTTACCGCATCGCGATAACCACTTTCTCCGGCTCCAGAAGTTCACTTCGTGTCGTGTGTATTTATTTTATTTTTGGTTGCCCGTGAATTGTATACGGAGACTAATTTATGTTGTCGTTCATAGGGCGTGGATTAGTCCAAATCCGTATATCTTAGATTTGGGTTTGGGTTGATTTAAGGGTCGTTGATCCGTTTTGAGATCAAGATCGACTTAAATGTATACGAGCAGTTGGGAGCTCGGTTGGTTTTTTGTTAAGGATATATTAGTCCAATTTAAGAGTAAGATCTACTTAACGGGGTGTCAGGGTCACACCTTTCCAGGTCCGTATCTCGACAGGTGCGCACCTTGTTAGGTGCGCACTTCGTTATAAGCGCACCTCTTCTTATGCACACTTAACCACATGCTCACTTTACTAAGTGCGCACGAGGCACACGCACATCCCTCAGTTTTGTCTTTCTTGTAAATATTTTACCAAATAAAAATGAATAAAATATACGCGTTCCACACTCAAAAGCTTTCTCCTCTTAGAAAAATTCCTAACGGGACGCTGCCCCGCTACCCGCAAGGAAACGGCTAGCCCCTTGACTCCCGGCCTGCTATCCGGGTAGCAAGATTCCCGTAAACTCTGCTAGGCCCCCGATATGCCCAAAACACTCTCAAGACACACACACATGCATTGAATTCGTATGATCCATTTGACCTGTTAATCGGAAGTTCTTTCGCTCCCAAGAGCGATGGGTAATTAACAGCAGTTTAGTTCACGGCTGCCGAAGATTTGAATCTCCACAATCAATAAACCCCAGCCTGTCTCAAGCAGAGGGAATCTATATACGCCTGATATGCGATGTGAATTTCTATCTCATTAGGATGACGAATAAAACTAAACACAACCAAACAAAAGAAAAAAATTGAAGGGGGAAAACCATTCCAATTCTTTGAAACCAAACAAGGGAACGGAAATTCCATGACACATTCTTTTCTTTATGCAAGAATCAAATGAGGTCGGCAAAATAGGGAGCCTTTGCTTTGATGAACATTATTTAATGTTCTCTCACTTTTGAGGCGGACAAATGTGATATCATTTAAGTTGGCTTTCTCTGACATTTTTTGAAGTACAAAAATAGAATAAAAAATATATGCATTAGAAAAAGGAGAATGAGAAAAACATACGATGCCTTGCAAACTTCAAATTCTTTCGATCTGTTAATTCTTTCGATCTGTTTTGTTAGTAGAGCATCTTGTCTTACTTTTACCAAAAAAACGAAGAAAAAGAATATGCAATGGCGCCGCAAGACATATATACACAATATTTATTGAACTATATCCTTTTCACAATTTTTTTTTGTGCTAAAATAGTTAATGTTTGTGGTTGCAAAAATAATTATGTATATATAACAATAAATTGTGTGTTGTCATATGTCTTGTCAAGATAGAATTTTTTTTTAAATGACACCGTGTATTCCGCGTTATCTTAAAAAAGAACAAGAGAGAGATATTTTAAAACATATATCAAGCCATATTAGGTAATCGATTTGAGGCATAGAGAGGCTCCCTATGCGATTGAGATATTTCATTACGAAGGATTACATCTATAGAGATGTTGTGAATTTGTCTTATAATGATAATCTTTGCTGTTGACATATTTGGCGACGCTAAAATTGAGGTCAATTTATTTGAAAAAGAGTTTTCAAATAAATGTCGAGACAAGTTTGTACACTAATCCTAACACATATATTAAGCTACATACTCTGACCTCATGTAATTAGGTGGGAAATTGGTTAAGTACGCAAGCAATGAGACTCATGCTTGCTTCTTGTTGTAGCTAACCCACCACCGTCCAAATTTAGACAAGAGAAACAATGCAACACCACGTGTACATGGCATCTCTATCTCTATCATCCCCTTTTTTTTTGTCCGGGACTTTGGCCCGTAAATCCTAACCTAAAGCATACAAACACACACTATATAAAATTAATTTTCGATCAATTGAGGGATTCTTGATTTAATCATCCAAAAAGACGAAGGAAAAAAAATGAGGGATTACAATTGAAGAAAATATACGGAATTGATTTTAGATCAAGGGTTGCCTCTCATTCTCAAAGGGCAAAGAACTAGGGTTCATGAAATGGAATGACACTATTCATATTGCAAGCAGGGGTTTAATCTGAATAATGCAATCTAGAGAGTACCATGAAGAAAAAATGCAAGTCAAAAAATACAAACAAGGAAAATGACCCAAAATTTTGTCCCATATATATTTCGGCATGAAAACATAGAGATAGTGATGCTATATATACGTGTGTTGTTGTTGAATTAATTGCTTCTCTTATCCAAATTGGACGGTGGTGGTTAGCTAGAACAAGAAGCAAGCTTGAGTCTCATTACATGTGTGCTTAAAATCACTCTCTCACCAAAGCAAATGAGGTCATTAGTTAGGTCTTGCAACTTACCAAGAAAGTTGAAATAATTTGATATCACAAGCAACTAATTAGATACATATTTTCCTTTTGTGACCACAAACATTAACTATTTAGAACAAGAAAAAAGGCAAAAGAATATTTAATTTAATAAACAATGTGTTGCAAGATATGCCGCCCACAAAATAAATGCATTAGATGTTCCTTTTTCTAAAGCATCTATCTTTTATTCTATTTTTATACTTGAAGAAAAGTTGGGAGAAAGCCAAATTAAATGATATCACATTTTCCACCTCAAAAAGGGAGAGAACATTAAATAATGATGCATGAAAACAAAGGCTCCCCGTTTTCACAACCGAAACTGACTTTTCTACCATAATTTGTCTATCTTAAAATTTACCGAACAGACAAACTCCACGGGTCCTACCATTTTGTCTCATCGGTAAACTTTTGGATAGACAAATTACGGATACGAAAAGTACTGACCTCATCTGATTCTTACCTGAAGAATAAAGATACTGCTTGGTACTTTGGATTGAATGCTCATTGGAAACCGACCTTTTCTTGTTGCCTTAGATTCATTAATAATCAATGAACCTCTCTCTTTCTTCCTCCTTTCTCATGAAACTCTTTTTCCTAGCAATGCTCATCTCATTAATAAGTTGCCAGCTCCCACTTTCTCATTAATTGGTCCTACTCCAGCCTTATTAGGTTGGAGTTCACACTCAACAAGGATTTATTTATGAGTGTCTAGATCTATAAATGTTGTTGTAGGGTGCATATTACAGTGGAACTGACATGATAATACTTCTTCCGTTCACGGTTACTTGTTCTTTTAGAGTTTTGCACGACAATTAAGATATGATTTAAAGTCTATTTGAAAGAAATATTATTATATTGTCGTCCTGGTGAATTTTCCTAAATTACCCCCATATAAATGAAAGTTGTCTGCTAATCTTCTTAAAGTTCTTTGGAACTTTGCACCAATATTTTTTGAATGAGATTAGTTTTGATATTTTACAAAAACAAAATAATAAATATGGTGAGAAATTCTATACTATTGACGAGTAATTTTGGACATGTAATTATGAACAGAGGGAGTGCCTTATTAGACAGAGATGCAGAGTTTAAGATGGTACATAAGGATATTTTTTGTATTGGCAGGTTGAACAATCAACCATTCGTCGATTTTTTGGACTACCAGCACAGGCCATATCAATCTCATATGCTAGATTATGGGTATACTAATCTTTATATCATTTCGATACTTTTTGCTCGTTCATTAAGTATCATAAAATATTCTGTCATGCAAGAGGGAATGGTATCTAACTCATACAAAACTTGTATGTATTTAAGGACATGATGATCAACATCATCAGATAATTGACTTCAGAGCGCCGATGCAGGAAATTTCTATCGTGCTTCTTACTTATAATATGCTCTCTCTCTTGGATATTACTTGCTAAATAAAGTTTATGGCATAAAATGAATTCTTTAGTAACGGATCCAAACTTCTTGCACCTACACTCGTGACTTTCAAACTTTGGCTTAAACCTGAATATTCTTTAGTAACCAGCACGTGTCCTGCACAAGCGCAGGATGTAGTTATTTATATTGTTTAAATCAAATTATACTAATACAAACCATATTTTTAATTACGTGATATAACCTAGTATATTAAGCTATATATTGAAAAAATAATCATTTCATAGCTTGTTAAAATTCTATCCTCTATTCGATGTTTACACAACCAATATTGTTGCAGTGTTCCTAACTTCTATTATTTTTTTCCTTCCAACTATTTTTGTTTTCTAACTTACTATTTATCAATGTTATTTTCATGGTTTTATTAATATTTTCATGATCAAATAATTCTCGGGCATAATTTAACATTTTCCATTAAATTTTTTATGATACCACTACTACAATAAGGCGCTCCCCCTACGATTATAGGAATCCGTAGGGACAATATTTTACTGCCCCTACAGATTAATCCGTAGGTCCATAGGGTTGCCTCTACGTTGCCCAACGTATTAATTAAAAAATATTAAAATGTAATATTTTATTTGGCTCTACGGAGCCGCAAAAGAAAACTCTATGGATTAACCCGTAGGGACAACGATGGGTTATTTATAAATATATAAAGCTCAGTAATTCCCCACCGTCGTCTCCAAAATGTCCCTCTCTCCCGCGAGTGATTCCCGCGCGCGCCTCCTCGCAACCACACCTCGTCTCCGGTTGTCATATCCCGAAAGTACGGAACATGACTGGCACTTAAACTACGAACGTCTCGAGGCTTACGTAATCTAAGTAAGCCGAAAACCCAGAAATTCAAACCAAGAAAAATAGTAGAGTGAAGGAAAACCAACTTAAAACAAGTAGTTTTAAAAGCATAAGCCGAATTATGCGTTTTGTTTAAAAACATCAAGTATTTTATGAAAATTTCGGCAGAGTCTCCTTTATAAATACTAGCCCCCAAACGGGATACAACATGAATAGTATACGAAATCAATAAAAAAGCATCCCCAAGCGGGAGCTAACTCTTCGTCAATCGACGGTCACAACCACACAAGCAATATAATATACAACACTAAGGGCGATGATCAAAAATCAAAAGGAAACTCAAAATGGCAAGAAATCCATAGAAATACAACGCGCGACTCTAAGGTCGAAAGAATAAACATCACTGGTCTCTATCTGAAATAAATACATATTTAGTTGATGGAACTTCTAGATACAACAGAATAATAGTATACAAGGTATAATGATAGGTATGATACCAAAAAAAAACCACCTACTAGCAAACCATCCGGAAATGGAAGTAGTGCCAGCAAAACCGTAATGGAACCTGTACGGCAAAACCTGCAAGAACTATGGCACAACGGGGGTGAGTTGCCAACTCGTGAATAGAATACATCTACGAACAGAAATCGCATGTATGACGCAATCCTAGATCATACGATCATAATATATCCTCAAAATATAACCAGCAGCCTATAACCATGGCTAGGGTATACCACTAAACAACAGTAATACCAAGTGCTAGTGTCAGTGCCTCAGATAGCAATATATCATATGGATGATATAGGAATGCATGAAAACAGAATACATGTACTGAAGAAACTGCTTTCATAACTTGTGAGATTACTTTATTTTTAAAGCGAGGTATCATAAATGAAATCAGCATAAACAGTGTCTAGCATCGACACAAAACATAAATCCCAATGTCTCAAAAATCCGAGGCTCCGGCTATCCGGACTGGCCTGTATCATCAAATCTCAGTACCTCAATATCTCAAAATCTCAGTATCAATCTCACTATCTAGGGCGCCGTCAGTCCTGACCGGCCCCTACCATCAATCTCAAGACCACGACGGTATCCTCCGGATATCCGACGCGTCGGGTAAAATCACCGGTCGGTAGTGCTCCCCTGCCAGGCTCAACGTCAACAACACAGCCTTCTCGTCCCGGGGTACCGCACCGGACCCACCATGTACCCGAAACGGTTCATCCAACTCCTCGAATCGGGTCTCGAAATCCATCAGCAAACTCATGGTGGACGACTCATATATCATGGGAAAACCGCACTTTTCATTTAAAAGAGAGAGAAAAGAAGTTTATAAATGTTTTTGCGGTTTTCCCCAAATCCAGAAAATCTCATGAAAATCCGAATCCAAATCCTCAATAGCATGTAAACAGTGAATATAGGCATGAGAATCCATGAATGCGGCATAACAGTGAATAATATCATGCATGAAGTAGCAGGTATTAACTACAATGTCTGAACTAGCATATAAGGCAAGTACACTAATATCATGTCTAAACTATTAGCTAACAAGCTATGTCAATATAATAGTATTTTCTAAGTGTACGTGACATTGCAATTACCGATGAAGATGTGTGTGAGCCGGCAAGTAAGTGTACGTGGTACATACGCATCATCGGTAATGGTGCCGGTGTCCTAACAGCATAATATCAACAATGGCATATGAAATCACAATATGTCTATGCGATGCGGAGCGAATAGCAATAATGTGCCGGAGCAGAATACTAGACACAACGATAACTATAAGTCAAACAATGGTGCCTTTTAAAAATAACACGAATCGCGGTGTTTTGAAAATAAGGGCTACGGTATTTTTAAGAAAAGATACGTCTTTTGAAATATCCGTAGAATCGCTTGACCTGTCTTTTAAAATACCCACGATTCGTTAGCTTTTGAAATAGGTAGGAGTCGAATCTAGTCTACCAACTATACTAAACTATAGGGCTAAGCTAACAGGCTAACTGAAGGTAAGGAAACCGCCTAACGTCTGAGTCGAAACATATATATATATATATATATATTAGTCGGTGATCCCGCCTCAATAATATCACATCCGATACCATATCTATAATCAGACATTCACAAGTCAAGAGTGCGGATCAATCATCAATATATAGCTCGTACGTAAATCCGTCGTACGGCATCCCAAATCTGGGTACGGGTCAATATCGCATTCATCATACTATTCATCTGGTATCCTCTTTATCAAATATCATGATCGGGGTACTGATTTACGTCTAGTACAATACTGATACCGTCTAAGTATGCATGAGCGTGTGTGAAACACTACGTCAAAGGACCCGCTACAACGTCGTGTCGTACCTCAAATACGAACCCTGCCAAATCACCGATCTCACGGCCTCAAATCAGTCATCGACTCATCTCAATCCCAAGTACTATCCTCAAATCCAGTATATGGTCACATAGTCCCATACCCATGTGAACACATAAATATATAATCCCATATACGCACATGTAAAAGAAAGGACGTATGCAAATATGTGCGTGCGTGTGTGTATAGGTGCAACCCCTACTCTAGGGTTTCGCAACTACACTAAACCAATCCAAGAACACTAAAAATCCATCTTTATCATCAATCAACTCAAACAACATATAATAAATATATGTATGTATACGTATTCGTATACATCACCACGAACTGCGGGGGTGCTATACGCCATCCACCCGACTTCTCCCCGTAGATATAAATCTACTCACCTGGTCCTCGCTCGCCGGTGCCGACGTCGCCACGCGCTTGATTGTCGTCTCGAAGTCCACATGGGGTACCTATATATCATAACGCACCGTATCGCATTAAAATCCGACTCATGACTAAAACGACACACGAATCCCACATAGGTCAAAACCTATGGTTGCTTTCACGAATCAATCCAAAAACCCTCGACATCGGCGTACAAACGCCGATTGATCAAGAAAAACACCAAACGTACCAATCATGGCTTCACAAATCATTAATTATATATGAAATAGGGTTTAACTCATCAAAACATTAAAATCAAACAAATCGTTTTATTTTCCAAAACCTAGCTAACACAAATTCCCATTTCGGTTCAAAACTTGATGTTTTAACTGATCTACAAATTTTAGTGATTTAAATGGCCAAAATGCTCATTAAATAACATAATTAGGTCATACAAATCACTTTCACAGATTAATCTCATCAATTTGTATAAATTCCAAATTCCTAGTTTGCAAAAATACCGATTTTAACACTTTTTAAAGCAAAATTCACAATTCATCAATTAAGCCTGGTTTTGCATGATCTAAGTTGCTAAACAACAAATTAAAATGTTAATACAGTCATCAAAACCTTAATTAGATTTTAAATCACCCATTTGCAACTAAAAGCTAAAACCTAGTTTGCTTAAAAATCTTAATTTGGACTTTTTAGATGCAACAATTTACAAATTATCTTCTAGATTAGGTTTAACATTTCATTAACATGTTAATCTCCACATCAAGATCAATACCCAATGATGAAAACCCTAATTTGATTTACAAACCTTTTTCTTGAATTTTTCCAAACAAGCAATTAAACCTAATTAAACACCTAATTAGCTACAAATGAAGTATGATAGCAACAATTAAGTAACTAAGCAATAAACAAACCATGGGACAAGGATTTATACCTCACAAAACATGAATCAAACATCCAACCTATCCTCACAAACTTGCTTCTTGCTCCAAGATCCATACTAGAATAGGTCAAGAAAAAATGGGTAAGAGTTGGATTTGGGTTTTAGCTTGATTTGTGATGGAATTTTGGAGATTTTTGATAGGTTTTTGATGAGGAAATGAGAGGAGAAAATTAGAAGGATGCACTTGGGGAGGGCTCGGCCAGAAATGGGGAAGGATGGGAGTGAAGTGTGTGGGTGTGGGGAGAAAAGTCCAAGTCAAAGAAAGTCCAAGTCAACCCAACCAATACTTATATATATTTACCCTTTCTTCTCCTTTCTTTTCATTTCTTTTCTTTTAGCCATTCAAGTGAGAAAATGAGGGGGCACTTGGGGCTGCTGATTTGGAGAGGGGAGAGAGGGTGTGGGTGAGTGTGGGTGAGGGAAAAAGATAAATGTATTACCCCAATTCCCATTAACACTAATTTCACCGAAAAAAGCCTTTTTTCGATATTTTCTAAACCGTTTTGGCAAACTATTTCATTTCAAAAACCACATGATAAAATTTTGTTTAATGTTTTATGATGCACAAAATTTGTTTCAACTCATTCCAATTTGTAATTTTCCCTAATTAAATGTATTAGTGACGGCTTAAAATAATATTAAAATAATTAATTTCGGAAAATTTTTCAGAAAATTTGAAATTTCACCAGTGGCTCAATAAACACCAATTAATAGCAATTACATAGCTAGAATATGTATATTTAATTTTATAATAAAGATATTTGTATTTTGACTTTTTACGGAAAACCCCCCTTATTTTACCGATTTTCCGAAATTTCACCGAAACGATTTTTAAAACGTTACAATCTTCCCCCCTTAAAGAAATTCGGTCCCCGAATTTAAATTAAAACTCCCCCCAAATACTAAAACATCTAAGCAAAACCATCAAGTCATCGGGGCTCCGAAATCGTAAATACATAAAACAAATCGTAGCGCAACGCATGCGTATGAAAAATGAGCATATAACTCAAAATCAAAACTCCGTCAAGCATCCCGCAATCATTGGAGTCATGGTAAAGACATAAATGTCAAATCCAATACAAAACCAATATGATATAACTCGAAACTATACACGTAAATATCAAATCCATATATGTAAAAATCTGAAGGGAATGCATGCCAAATCTCTTAAAGTCGCTGTGCAATGCGCATAACACTGCACAGTGGCGGACGTCTATCATAAGAAAATAATCATATACATATATACCTTTTGTTTGAACTGTACGTTCCGCCATTTTGGGAAACAATTTGGAAGGGTTTTCTTGTTTTAAACGTTTCGTGTCATATCAGACACGTAGGTAAATACTGAGACTATAGCTCGCTTTTTTTTTTGGAATTCCCTTCGATAGCTATCAATGCATGCAAAATACATTCAGGTACTGTCCTCTGACTAGTCCTGCTCAGTACGAAAACACATAGCAAATATCATAAAAACGTACTGCTCTATAAGAAATCACTCCCAAAATATGCATACGAATACTACGTGTGTCTGGTGCGCACGGAAATCAAAATCCATATATGTGCCAACATGTGCACAGAAACAAGATCTAAGTGCATCGGGTGTACACCAAAATCGCACCTCAAAACATGAGCCCAACATGCGCGAAAATCCAAATCAGGTGCATCCATCGTGCACGAAATCATAAAATCCAATATCAAGCGCCGAATATGCGCAAAATCCAATCCGGTGCACAAGGTGCACAAAACAAATATCGAACATCACAATCGAAATCGAAGTCCAGTGCATCTAAATGCACAACATACGTAACACTGCACTGCAAGCATATATGAACTATACCGAGTGCAAAAATCAAATCGTGTGCGTACATACGCACAAAATCAACTCAACTGTATGAAACCCATAAATCATAAACATGCGAAACCAAGGCACGAAAATGATATCAAGTGCAACAACTGTGCAAAAATTGTAAATACTCAGTAGGTGCAACCATGGTACATGAAAACAAATATCATGAAACTCAATCATCAAAATCAGTCATGCGAATAAATCGTCCAAAATACCGAAATCAAATATGGCGAAATAGTCCCGCTCATGCACATCCTCCAAGAATCTCTGGCCAACTGTCGTGGTCACTCATAGCATGTCTCGCCGACGATCCCGAACTCTGGCCTGCCAGTGTGCATAACATGACCACTCCTGGGTCCAAGTCTTCTCGTAATTTATTCCAGAAAGGTCCTATCGAGATCTCTCCCAAATCTCGTCTCTGTCGAACTGTCCGAAAGTCATCGTCCCTTACTAGATCCGTTCTCGTTCCGGAACGGCTGCATACTTATCGCGACTCCTTCTGGAAGGTAAATCTAAGTACAATGCCTCGGCATGCGTATCGCATCTCTGATGTCGGTGGAGTGGAACGTCATCTTATCCAGATCTTGTACGGACCTCTTTACTCCACTTTCTTTAATGTCGACTGCTTCGGACTCGTCTCGTCGTGGCTGCATGGACTGATCTCCAACGGCTATCCTCGTATCTGGAGACTCCCAAGAAGTGCATCTCACCACCTAGCATCCGAATGAAGTCGAACCATTTGATCGATTCGTCAAAACCTCATAATCCCCCAAGAGCTCAACATCTTGGATACAGTTCAACAGTATCGAGTACGTACCACAGCATCGATGGTCCAGCCGTAGAAGGGCAAACCCAAGCATCACTAATGGCGCCGCGGAACTGCCGCAAACCCTAAGGTTCAAAGGCTTTCACACGGTCATTAAGTCGAGTTAGGGTTTCATTCTTCTAGAGGGTCCATAGAATTGCCTGCATGTCTTTCCGAATACTTTAAACTTGGAATAATAGGTTTCTGACATTCGATCGTCTCTGTCGACTCTCAACATCTCCGCGTGAAGTCGTCTCTAGCTGGAATCAATCTATCTGATGACCTCGCATCGGGGTAGGCGAACGAACCACATGTCCTAGTCATTCATCCTCGGGTGACTAGCGACCTTCTATCATTGGCTCAATCCTCTGGTGCTGATCTGCCCGTCCGAGTAATCTCATACAGCGATCCATCAACGCTCGTGGCGTGAAAACACAATAAAAAGACACATCTTTGCAATCGTGTGTCGCCGAAATCACGCCCTGGTCAGTCCTCGTTCGTAACGAGCTCGTGCTGACCGCAACTCTACCCGTAGCTCTCCCTGCCCGTAATCGTGGCAGCAAAACCATAACTGGTACCGATGAGGCTAGATCAGGAATGAATATAATACTGAACAAAGAAATGTACATCCTAAGGCTTCTTAAGTGGAGTAGCGTATCGTAAGTATGCCGCGGAACATACCCACGGTACGTCACTCTACTTTAGTCACCTATTCCATCAACCAAGGGTCATCCTACGCTCCGAAGGTAAAACCTAACGCTCTGATACCAACTTTGTCACGTCCCGAAAGTACGGAACATGAATGGCACTTAAACTACGAACGTCTCGAGGCGTACGTAATCTAAGTAAGCCGAAAACCCAGAAATCCAAACCAAGAAAAGTAGTAGAGTGAAGGAAAACCAACTTAAAACAAGTAGTTTTAAAAGCATAAGCCGAATTATGCGTTTTGTTTAAAAACATCAAGTATTTTATGAAAATTTTGGCAGAGTCTCCTTTGTAAATACTGGCCCCCAAACGTGATACAACATGAATAGTATACGAAATCAATAAAAAGGCATCCCCAAGCGGGAGCTAGCTCTTCGTCAATCGACGGTCACAACCACATAAGCAATATAATATACAACGCCAAGGGCGAGGATCAAAAATCAAAAGGAAACTCAAAATAGCAAGAAATCCAAAGAAATACAACGCGCGATTCTAAGGTCGAAAGAATAAATATCACCGGTCTCTATCTGAAATAAATATATGTTTGGTTGATGGAACTTCTAGATACAACAGAATAATAGTATACAAAGTATAATCATGGGTATGATACCAAAAAAAACCCACCTACTAGCAAACCACCCGGAAATGGAAGTAGTGCCAGCAAAGCCGTAATGGAACCTGTACGGCAAAACCTGCAAGAACTATGGCACAACGGGGGTGAGTTGCCAACTCGTGAATAGAATACATCTACGAACAGAAATCGCATATATGACGCAATCCTAGATCATACGATCATAATATATCCTCAAAATATAACCAGCAGCCTATAACCATGGCTAGGGTATACCACTAAACAACAGTAATACCAAGTGCTAGTGTCAGTGCCTCAGATAGCAATATATCATATGGATGATGTAGGAATGCATGAAAACAGAATACATGTACTGAAGAAACTGCTTTCATAACCTGTGAGATTACTTTATTTTTAAAGCGATGTATCATAAATGAAATCAGCATAAACAGTGTCTAGCATCGACACAAAACATAAATCCCAATGTCTCAAAAATCCGAGGCTCCGGCTATCCGGACTGGCCTGTATCATCAAATCTCAGTATCTCAATATCTCAAAATCTCAGTATCAATCTCACTATCTAGGGCGCCGTCAGTCCTGACCGGCCCCTACCATCAATCTCAAGACCACGACGGTATCCTCCGGATATCCGACGCGTCGGGTAAAATCACCGGTCGGTAGTGCTCCCCTGCCAGGCTCAACGTCAACAACACAGCCTTCTCGCCCCGGGGTACCGCATCGGGCCCACCATGTACCCGAAACGGTTCATCCAACTCTTCGAATCGGGTCTCGAAATCCATCAGTAAACTCATGGTGGACGACTCATACATCATGGGAAAACCGCACTTCTCATTTAAAAGAGAGAGAAAAGAAGTTTATAAATGTTTTTGCGGTTTTCCCCCAAATCCAGGAAATCTCATGAAAATCCGAATCCAAATCCTCAATAGCATGTAAACAGTGAATATAGGCATGAGAATCCATGAATGCGGCATAACAGTGAATAATATCATGCATGAAGTAGCAGGTATTAACTACAATGTCTGAACTAGCATATAAGGCAAGTACACTAATATCATGTCTAAACTATTAGCTAACAAGCTATGCCAATATAATAGTATTTTCTAAGTGTACGTGACATTGCAATTACCGATGAAGATGTGTGTGAGCCGGCAAGTAAGTGTACGTGGTACATACGCATCATCGGTAATGGTGCCGGTGTCCTAACAGCATAATATCAACAATGGCATATGAAATCACAATATGTCTATGCGATGCAGAGCGAATAGCAATAATGTGCGTGAGCAGAATACTAGACACAACGATAACTATAAGTCAAACAATGGTGCCTTTTAAAAATAACACGAATCGCGGTGTTTTGAAAATAAGGGCTACGGTATTTTTAAGAAAAGATACGTCTTTTGAAATATCCGTAGAATCGCTTGACCTGTCTTTTAAAATACCCACGATTCGTTAGCTTTTGAAATAGGTAGGATTCGAATCTAGTCTACCAACTATACTAAACTATAGGGCTAAGCTAACAGGCTAACTGAAGGTAAGGAAACCGCCTAACGTCTGAGTCGAAACATATATATATATATATATATATATATATATATATATATATATATTAGTCGGTGATCCCGCCTCAATAATATCGCATCCGATACCATATCTATAATCAGACATTCACAAGTCAAGAGTGCGGATCAATCATCAATATATAGCTCGTACGTAAATCCGTCGTACGGCATCCCAAATCTGGGTACGGGTCAATATCGCATTCATCATACTATTCATCTGGTATCCTCTTTATCAAATATCATGATCGGGGTACTGATCTACGTCTAGTACAATACTGATAGCGCCTAAGTATGCATGCGCGTGTGTGAAACACTACGTCAAAGGACCCGCTACAACGTCGTGTCGTACCTCAAATACGAACCCTGCCAAATCACCGATCTCACGGCCTCAAATCAGTCATCGACTCATCTCAATCCCAAGTACTATCCTCAAATCCAATATATGGTCACATAGTCCCATACCCATGTGAACACATAAATATATAATCCCATATACGCACATGTAAAAGAAAGGACGTATGCAAATATGTGCGTGTGTGTGTGTATAGGTGCAACCCCTACTCTAGGGTTTCGCAACTACACTAAACCAATCCAAGAACACTAAAAATCCATCTTTATCATCAATCAACTCAAACAACATATAATAAATATATGTATGTATACGTATTCGTATACATCACCACGAATTGCGGGGGTGCTATATGTCATCCACCCGACTTCTCCCCGTAGATATAAATCTACTCACCTGGTCCTCGCTCGCCGGTGCCGACGTCGCCACGCGCTTGATTGTCGTCTCGAAGTCCACATAGGGTACCTATATATCATAACGCACCGTATTGCATTAAAATCCGACTCATGACTAAAACGACACACGAATCCCACATAGGTCAAAACCTATGGTTGCTTTCACGAATCAATCCAAAAACCCTCGACATCGGCGTACAAACGCCGATTGATCAAGAAAAACACCAAACGTACCAATCATGGCTTCACAAATCATTAATTATATATTAAATAGGGTTTAACTTATCAAAACATTAAAATCAAACAAATCGTTTTATTTTCCAAAACCTAGTTAACACAAATTCCCATTTCGGTTCAAAACTTGATGTTTTAACTGATCTACAAATTTTAGTGATTTAAATGGCCAAAATGCTCATTAAATAACATAATTAGGTCATACAAATCACTTTCACAAATTAATCTCATCAATTTGTATAAATTCCAAATTCCTAGTTTGCAAAAATACCGATTTTAACACTTTTTAAAGCAAAATTCACAATTCATCAATTAAGCTTGGTTTTGCATGATCTAAGTTGCTAAACAACAAATTAAAATGTTAATACAGTCATCAAAACCTTAATTAGATTTTAATTCACCCATTTGCAACTAAAAGCTAAAACCTAGTTTGCTTAAAAATCTTAATTTGGACTTTTTAGATGCAACAATTTACAAATTATCTTCTAGATTTGGTTTAACATTTCATTAACATGTTAATCTCCACATCAAGATCAATACCCAATGATGAAAACCCTAATTTGATTTACAAACCCTTTTCTTGAATTTTTCCAAACAAGCAATTAAACCTAATTAAACACCTAATTAGCTTCAAATGAAGTATGATAGCAACAATTAAGTAACTAAGCAATAAACAAACCATGGGACAAGGATTTATACCTCACAAAACATGAATCAAACATCTAACCTAGCCTCACAAATTTGCTTCTTGCTCCAAGATCCATACTAGAATAGGTCAAGGAAAAATGGGTAAGAGTTGGATTTGGGTTTTAGCTTGATTTGTGATGGAATTTTGGAGATTTTTGATAGGTTTTTGATGAGGAAATGAGAGGAGAAAATTGGGGGGCTGCACTTGGGGAGGGCTCGGCCAGAAATGGGGAAGGATGGGAGTGAAGTGTGTGGGTGTGGGGAGAAAAGTCCAAGTCAAAGAAAGTCCAAGTCAACCCAACCAATACTTATATATATTTACCCTTTCTTCTCATTTCTTTTCATTTCTTTTCTTTTAGCCATTCAATTGAGAAAATGAAGGGGCACTTGGGGCTGCTGATTTGGAGAGCGGAGAGAGGGTGTGGGTGAGTGTGGGTGAGAGAAAAAGATAAATGTATTACCCCAATTCCCATTAACACTAATTTCACCGAAAAAGCCTTTTTCTTCGATATTTTCTAAACCGTTTTGGCAAACCATTTCATTTCAAAACCACATGATAAAATTTTGTTTAATGTGTTATGATGCACAAAATTTGTTTCAACTCATTCCAATTTGTAATTTTCCCTAATTAAATGTATTAGTGACGGCTTAAAATAATATTAAAATAATTAATTTCGGAAAAATTTTCAGAAAATTTGAAATTTCACCAGTGGCTCAATAAACACCAATTAATAGCAATTACATATCTAGAATATGTATATTTAATTTTATAATAAAGATATTTGTATTTTGACTTTTTACGGAAAACCCCCCTTATTTTACCGATTTTCCGAAATTTCACCGAAACGATTTTCAAAACGTTACACCGGTACACCCATCGTCGACTTCGTCGTCGTCGTTGGCCGCACCAGACTTTGTCTCGTCGTCAACCGTGTCTCGTCGAGCTCAGTAATTCTCCCGCGAGCCGTCGTCGACTGTGTCTCGTCGTCGTTGGCCACACCACAGTCTCCCGCCGGCAAAACTACTTTAAGGTGAGTTAATTTCCATTTTCCCCTTATAATTATGCTTTTTTATGTTAATCTTGATTTTAGGGTTAGTCTTAGGGTTATAGCTATTCCGTGTTAATTGGGGGTTAATTAGGGTTCGGGTTAATTACGTAGGGTTAAGGTTAGGGTTAGGGTTAGGGTGAATTATGTAGGGTTATGGTTAGGGTTAGAGTTAGTTTGGGTTAATTAGGATTGGGGTTTGGGTGATAATTAGGTTTAGGTTAATTTGGGTTAGGGTTTGGACTAGGCTTAATTTGGGTTAATTAGGTAAAGTAGAGTGTATTTGTGTTAGGGTATTGATTAGGGTTACGTTAATTAGGTTAATTTTGGGTTAATTAGGAATAATTTGAGTTAGTGTTAGGGTTATGGTTAATTTGGGTTAATTAGGTTAATTTGGATTAATTGGGTTAATTAGGGATAATTTGAGTTAGGGTGATAATTAGGGTTAATTTGGGTTACTTAGGGTTAGGATTTAGGTTGCACTGGTTCATTGAATAGGATACTCGATGATAACGTAAACGTACAATTTTACCGTAAATGCAAGAAAAATTTACCCTAAATTAAAAACTTCGAACCCTTAATAACAAAACATAAACATAAAACCTATTCAAGTTAAATGTTTAACTTAAAACCAATATATGATACTCGATAATAATATATGAAACTTTCAAAAATCAAAACGCGACTTAGTCCCCTTCTATCGGTTAACATTCGTTTGATATTCGTCGTGACATAGAACTATACGAAAATTATTAAATTTCAGACGGTATAGTTCGGTACTGACAACTGTCGTGTAGTCTATGTGACGAGAAGATTCAATCGTATGATAACCGATAGATTTGTCCAGTGTGGACAAGTTAGGAATGTATAAGAATACACCTGCATTCACTTATGTTTTCATTAGTTTCAAGTTATTTTGTCGGTACCTTTTCGCTGGTTCTCCGTGTACAAAGATAAATTAGATGTTCATTTCAACGTTGTTTCACAGCGTTGAAATGTTTATCTATTCTATTACAGTGTACTTGGAGAACAGTAGGGAGGTTCTGCCGAAATTTACTCGAAACGGATAAAAGCACAAGTGAATGGGTGTCTACTCTATACATTCTTCATGGGATAGAAGACTTACTCCCGACAGCCGAAACACACACATACAACACGAATACACAATAAACGCACACAAAAGCACATACACACTAATAACCCAAAACTTAAGCGAAATCATAAATTGAAACACACATACACAGAATACAACTCATACTTGGGTATCTTCAAATCTAACTTTGTTTATCGATAATTTATTCTTTTTAACGACAAACTTGCATCTACGGATTTTCTTCTTTGTCAGTAAGTACCGCGTTCTTAGATTTCTCAATTTAGTCATCATAACCTATAATTTATACGTTATACAGTCTAACATGGCCCATGAGTACATCAGAGTTAAGGACTGGATGTACATGGATTGGCAACAACGTATGCAATCTAAGTTTGTCGCAGAGATTGCTGCTTTCATTGAATATGCACGCGCACATAATAAGATCGCGTTAGAGAATATTCTCTGCCCGTGCGATAGATGTGGGAATAAGTACTGGCAGAAGGTAGAATTCGTAGAGGTTCATATCGTTAAACATGGTTTTACTAGACTTTATACAACTTGGCTATATCACGGGGAAGGAGAAGAAGAAGACAGTAATGCGGCAGAAGAAAAAGGAGAAGACGGTAATGCGGAAGAAGAAGAAGACGGTAACTTCTTTCTAGGAGAAGAAATGGAGGATATGGTAGAGGCTGCCCTAAGTGATAGTATTCATACCGAAAATGACATTCCTTCCGGTCAAGGACCGCGTGCGAACAAGTATAAAAAGTTCATGAATGATGTTAGAAGACCAATTTATGAGAATGCAATGTATTCCACCCTATCATGATTCGTCTAAATTTTCCAGATAAAGTGCCTAAATAGATGAAGCAAAAATTCATTCATGATACTTCTGAAGTTCTTAAAAGATTCTATGCCCCCGGGAAATAGCGTGCCCGGCAGCTGGTACGGAGCCCAGAAGATAGATGTCTGATTTGGGTCTAAAGTGTGAGAAGATTCAAGCATGTCCCAAAAATTATGTGTTGTACCGAAAAAGAATTCCGATTTGAAATAGTGTCCAACATGCGGAGAAGCCAGGTATAAGCCGAAAGAATCTGATAAGAAACCCGATATACATGTCAAGATAGCACGATACTTTCCCATAACACAGAGGCTGTAGAGGCTATTCAGGTGCAAGAAAACAGCCGAGACAATGATTTGGCATCACCGTGCTCCTCCAAGTGAAAATAGAAAAATAAGGCATCCAAGAGATTCACCGGTATGGAAGGATTTCGATTGGAGGCACGAAATATTCAATAGTGATTCTTGCAATGTCAGGCTCGGACTCGCTAGTTATGGCTTCTGCCCATTCAACTATATGGCTGGAAGCCACAGCACATGGCCCGTTGTAATGATAGTTTATAATTTGTCATCTTGGTTGGCTATGGATCAATCCTACTTTATGATGCCTCTTCTTATCAATGGACCAAACTCTCCGGGAAACAATATCAACGTCTATCTCCGACCTCTGATCGATGAGTTAAAATCTTTATTCATTGATGGTGTAGAGACTTAAGATGCAAACACAGATACAACCTTCACACTGCGTGTGGATTTAATGTGGATAATTAATGACTTTCTTGCGTATGGAATACTATCAGGTTGATTCGTACATGGTCACAAAGCATGCCCTTATTGCCATCAATATACAACATCGAAATTCTTGAATTTTAGCAGGAAGGTTTGTTATTGCGGTCATCGGCGTTTCCTGCCACTAGATCATCCCTACAGGTTAGACACTACTCACTTTGATGGTCATCAGGACCGTCTTGGGCCTCCAGCCTCATTGTCCGGAGAGGACATGGCTGCTCAGTGGGATGGTTACAATAATGTGACCTTCGGGATAGATCCAACAAAACATGTCTAACCACCCTACTAAAACAAATTAAGCATTTTCTACGAGCTTCCATACTGGTTAACAAATTTAGTGCGTTGTCTGGACGTCATGCACATAGAGAAGGGAGTATCCGAGCATATACTCAACTTGCTTCTTAGTAAAGACGGAAAATCGAAAGACAACTTCCGTACTCAGATGGATCTTCAGGACTGTGAAATTAGAAGTGAATTGCATCCTAAACCGATAGTGGGTAAACCAGGCAAGTTTGTACTTCCCAATGCCGCGTATCATATGTCACAACTGGAGAAGAAAAGGTTCATGCAGGTGTTGCATGATTTGAAAGTTCCCACAGGTTTCTCAGGATTATTTAGCAAGAAGATAAAAATTGTGAAAGGCAATATCGATGGGCTGAAAAGTCATGATCACCATGTTATTATGGAGCATCTTCTCCCATTAGCCCTCAGGACTTCCCTTTCCGAATCGGTTGGTCTAATAATCAATGACCTTTGTTACTTTTTTAGATAATTGTGCGCTAAAACCTTGGATGTTGTGACGCTGGAGAATCTTGAAAATTCTATTTCATTGATATTTTGCAAGCTTGAGCGTATTTTCCCACCGTCATTCTTCGATATCATAATACACCTGACGGTTCATCTTGCAACCGAGGCTAAGTTAGCTGGACCGGTACAATATCGATGAATGTATCCCGTCGAAAGATACATGGAATTTTTCGTTTCACACAATTTGTAAAATTATTAGTCTTATATGCCCGTATTTATTTATTTAACATATTTTTCTTTAGATATCTCTACACTCTAAAAAAGTATATACACAATAGAAATCGACCAGAGGGTTCTATCATGCAAAGTTGTCTTCTAGATGAAGCAACCATATTTTGTTCCCCTTATCTGGACGAGAACATTGAGACGAAGCTTAACCGGCCTCGGAGAATTCAGGACGGGCCATATGGTAAAGCTGATCATAAAAGTGTAGACACTATATTTATCAACAGGATATATCGGTTTTGTTGGGTTACCTAGCATGACGGCAAGGTTTCGGGAGGCATCGACCATGCCATTTTCAAAAAGTTGCCATGTTAAATAACCCTAACCCTAGAATCTTAACTAGAGAATTAGACAATACATGTATGTAAGCATCTTTACATCTAAGTGAACAAGAAATACAACCTTTGTAGACCGGTCCTTCACTTCAATTACTCCGTGTAGTAGTCCCTTCGCTCCAAGTAGTGAACTTCCGGACTCTAGAGAGGCTCCACAAGATGAAAGGAACAAACTTGCTTGAAATCTTCGAGGCCGAAGATGATCTACATCGAGGAGACACTAACTCAACCCATCTCTTCACTAATTAGGAATTAGCGAAACAAACAACCTAAACTAAATGGCTAATCTAGTGTAGGTTGATGAAGTAGGAATTTTGCTCACTTTAGAATTAATTTTCTTACTAATTTTCTTCACCTCTCAAAAACCTAGAGAGCTAACTCTTGATGAAGAAGAAGATGAAGAGAATAATGTTATGGCAACCATGGGTGAGAAATATCTCATATAATTCATGTAGAGACATAACCATGGTTTTAGATAATGGTTAGGTTAATAAATATCGAAGGTAAAACAAAATTAGTAGACTAAGCCAATGGTTCCACAAGCTTCAACCATGTGCTTAATTTCCAACTAATTATTGATTTACTTTAAATAAATAAACCCTACATTATCATAAGCATGGTATGAATCTCATATACCCATGTAGCATGTATCATCAAGCATGACACAAAAAATAAACACAATTAATATATATCACATATGTAACGACTCTAAAATTCCTATATCTTCGTATTGATAAAATTCTGTATTTTTATATTTGGTATATTTTTATTTCCATGTTATTAGTTATATTTAATCCCTTCATCTATTTTTCTCATCTAAGTATTTTCTAAAACTCATTTCTTTTTACCCAAACTTATTCTTTAAGCCCAATTCCTTTCTTTTCATTCACATTCTCTACAGCCCATCCAAAAAGCCCATTTTCTTTTTAAGCAATATCATATATTTAATTCTAATTAAATATGTGCATGAACAATCTTATAGCTCATTGGTTAAGCCCTTGTATTGTTATTCCATAAGTCACATGTTCAAATCCCCATTCTTGCAATTATTTTTTATCATTTTTTTTATTCTTCTCATAACCTACAAATAAGACTTCGCGGGGTTTAAGGGGTAGATTGGTACGGAAGGTGTTAAAGGTGGCACGAGGTGGTCAGATTTAATACACCTAACATGAATCCAGTTGCTGTTGTACCGTGGCATAAACGGTTCCTTGTACTATACGTGCCCTTAGTCTCTGGCATATAGAGACTCCTCTTGTATACACTGGCATCCTTCTGTACCAAGCTACAAAACTTGAATATGTTTCAAGTCAATCTATATTCTTTTATATTCCAACTCAAGATGAATACATGAATTCCAGATTCCAGTTAACAATCTATATAACTTGACCGAACCGAACCATGGATATTCCTTTTACATGATTCCCAGTATTCCATTTACATGACTCTATGGTTATAACCGTTTCCTGATATCATGGTTTCGGTCAGTCAATCAGTCAATCAGTCAATCAGTCAATCAAAGTCAATCAAGCAATCATTACAAGTTTACAAGATAACAATACAAACATGACATCGCGGGGTTTAAAGGGGTAGATTGGTACGGAAGATGTTAAAAGTGGAATGAGGTGGTCAGATTAAGACACCTAACCTATATTCCGTTGCTGTTGTACCGTGGCATAAACGGTTCCTTGTACTATACGTGCCCTTAGTCTCTGGCATATAGAGACTCCCCTCGTATACACTGGCATCCTCCTGTACCAAGCTACAAACAATATAGTTAAACAATATTTCATAATATTCTACAATACAATACTTTAGAAAATACTATACTCTGTCACTCTCATTCTTCATTCTTCTTTGGGACTTACCGAGCGACCTGTTCGCTGACGACATTCTATTTCTTTCTTCTTTGAATGTCGTCAGGTGGTTTGGACCCGGCAGAGATTGAGCCATCGCAAGAAGACTTGGAGCAGTTTACTGAAGACCCTGCACTGTAGTTTCATTGTACACTTTTCCTTTCTGTACTTTTCGTTTCCTGTTATGCCACTGTTTAGGCATCTTTTATTTCAGTTGTATTTCCTTTCATGTATTGTACAAAGAATGTTATTAATAAAAGTTGCTGTTCTTTTATACTCTTGTCTCTTGTGTATTTATATTGCTTAGTTACGCTTAGCGTATGTACTTCTGAGTATATACGTAGCGGACCTCTTCGCGTCCACTTCGCCGTACACTGGGAAGCGGGGCGTGACAGGTTTTGTTGGTGGCCCATGCAGGTCCGAGCTGTATGAATCCCTATCATGCAGTTTTGTTCTGCGTGAACAACCTAAGCAATATAACACAAGAACCAGCAACTAAAACATTCTTTACAATTCATATTCCTCGAATCTTATTATTTCAAATTCTTTGAATCATATTACTTGAACCTTATTCTTTGAATCTATCCTAACCCTATTCTTATTTTTCCTCAATTCTTTTCAAATCTATCGCATTCTTTCACATATTTTTCATGCATTATCAATAGTTCTATCACCAAAATTTTCTTGAATTCGTTACACTTTCCTTTTACAAATTTCGAGGACGAAATTTTTATAAGGAGGGTAGAATGTAACGACTCTAAAATTCCTATATCTTCGTATTGATAAAATTCTGTATTTTTATATTTGGTATATTTTTATTTCCATGTTATTAGTTATATTTAATCCCTTCATCTATTTTTCTTATCTAAGTATTTTCTAAAACTCATTTCTTTTTACCCAAACTTATTCTTTAAGCCCAATTCCTTTCTTTTCATTCACATTCTCTACAGCCCATCTAAAAAGCCCATTTTCTTTTTAAGCAATATCATATATTTAATTCTAATTAAATATGTGCATGAACAATCTTATAGCTCATTGGTTAAGCCCTTGTATTGTTATTCCATAAGTCACATGTTCAAATCCCCATTCTTGCAATTATTTTTTATCATTTTTTTTATTCTTCTCATAACCTACAAATAAGACTTCGCGGGGTTTAAGGGGTAGATTGGTACGGAAGGTGTTAAAGGTGGCACGAGGTGGTCAGATTTAATACACCTAACATGAATCCAGTTGCTGTTGTACCGTGGCATAAACGGTTCCTTGTACTATACGTGCCCTTAGTCTCTGGCATATAGAGACTCCTCTTGTATACACTGGCATCCTTCTGTACCAAGCTACAAAACTTGAATATGTTTCAAGTCAATCTATATTCTTTTATATTCCAACTCAAGATGAATACATGAATTCCAGATTCCAGTTAACAATCTATATAACTTGACCGAACCGAACCATGGATATTCCTTTTACATGATTCCCAGTATTCCATTTACATGACTCTATGGTTATAACCGTTTCCTGATATCATGGTTTCGGTCAGTCAATCAGTCAATCAGTCAATCAGTCAATCAAAGTCAATCAAGCAATCATTACAAGTTTACAAGATAACAATACAAACATGACATCGCGGGGTTTAAAGGGGTAGATTGGTACGGAAGATATTAAAAGTGGAATGAGGTGGTCAGATTAAGACACCTAACCTATATTCCGTTGCTGTTGTACCGTGGCATAAACGGTTCTTTGTACTATACGTGCCCTTAGTCTCTGGCATATAGAGACTCCCCTCGTATACACTGGCATTCTCCTGTACCAAGCTACAAACAATATAGTTAAACAATATTTCATAATATTCTACAATACAATACTTTAGAAAATACTATACTCTGTCACTCTCATTCTTCATTCTTCTTTGGGACTTACCGAGCGACCTGTTCGCTGACGACATTCTATTTCTTTCTTCTTTGAATGTCGTCAGGTGGTTTGGACCCGGCAGAGATTGAGCCATCGCAAGAAGACTTGGAGCAGTTTACTGAAGACCCTGCACTGTAGTTTCATTGTACACTTTTCCTTTCTGTACTTTTCGTTTCCTGTTATGCCACTGTTTAGGCATCTTTTATTTCAGTTGTATTTCCTTTCATGTATTGTACAAAGAATGTTATTAATAAAAGTTGCTGTTCTTTTATACTCTTGTCTCTTGTGTATTTATATTGCTTAGTTACGCTTAGCGTATGTACTTCTGAGTATATACGTAGCGGACCTCGTCGCGTCCACTTCGCCGTACACTGGGAAGCGGGGCGTGACAACATATATATTAAATGCATAAGCGAGATAAAGAAATCCTTAAGTGAGCTAATATTAGTTAATGTAAACTAATATATCAAATATATAATTATACATTAAATTATTAAATCAACACTTGATTTAATAATCCGGCTATATCATATATAACCGACCAATATCATTTGTATCAATTTATCGAATCAACACTTGATTCGATAACCCGGCTATATCACATATAACTGTTCTCGCCAAAATCTTCGGCCAAGAGCTATTTGTTTCTGTTTACACCGGTTTAACTTTCGTTTACAGATATGTGTGAAATCGGGCTCATTCATATACGCACACATCAGAGGAAGAACAGGTGTTCAACGACAAAAAGAAAGTATTTAATTGAACATTTTATTCTACAGAAAATAGATCACCATACATGAGATCAAAAGTATAGGGATTCACAAAACTATGGATAAAATTCTCTAACTCCCTCTCTACCTTCTCCACCATGTCAAAGCGGCGATCTTCACGAGGAGTAGCTACCCATCGGTCAGTACCACACCCATCAGCGAAGGCAGACACGACGACTAGCTGAGCCCGTATCTGGCTTAGCAGTCGAACAGAGCAATCCTTCAGAGTTGCGGTAATCAAAAGTGCCTCGTGAAAGCACTCGATCTTGTCCTCCGCGGCGTCGAGCATTGCCGGAGTCATCTCCGCCGGATGAGGGGAAATATCATCGATCACGGATAAGAAGACCATCCGGAGCCAAATGGAGCCGATGTGGAGAGGAGATCCTCTACGAGTCAAGAGCTCGTGCAACACCGTGTCGTATTGGTCATCCATAAGAGTAGCGTTCATCAAGCGTGCGGCAAAACGAGGAACAATTTCCTCGATAGGCACCTCCCATGGCTGCCGGCGAGCATGTGGACGATTACAAGCCATAACTCTTCTCTGTTAAAATGATTCTCTGAAAATGAGAGAGAAGAGAAGTGTTGCTTCATATTATGAAGGGAGACATTTAAGTCTAGACACAGAAAATGTTGTGCATGGTGGAACTATTTCCAAGCTTTGGGAAAGAGAAGTTTGACTCAGGAAAAGCGGAGAAAGAAGGTAAAAAGATACCTTCAGTAATGAGGCAGCGCCTCACGTGCAAAGCACGAGAGCGCCAACGCTAAGAGTTAAAAACTCTGAGGCAGCGCCTCACGTACAAAGCACGAGAGCGCCAGCGTCCCGCGTTAAAAACTCTGAGGCAGCGCCAAGAGTTAAAAGCTCTGAGGCAGCGCCTCACGTGCAAAGCACGAGAGCGCCAGCGCCAGAACTAAAAGTTCTCCACCCTTTGATCAAAAATCCAATGAAGATGATAAATCATCAAATTACAAAATTAAATTCTGTTGAGGAAATATCCCTCGAATCTTCCTAAACAAGAAAGGTTAATCTCTGTAAAACAGAGCACCGTTGGATTAATGATCCAATAGTGATTAAAAATCACCAAGATACAGAATAAGCTTTGTATGGGAAAATATTTTCCCAATCTTGTTGAAAACAAGAAAAATATCTTCTGTAAAACAGAAGCCAAGGATTAAAAATCCAACGGTGGATAAAATTTCCAAATCAATTAGAGATCTCTCAATGAGAGATTTCCTTAACTAAATTAACAAATCAGCCTCCACTATGTAAAGGACCCAAGAATTCAAGTCTTGTACAGAGGACCCCCCCCATAAACTTTAAGTTCAAAAAGAAGAGCAAGCAAAAAGAGCTTGAAGAGAGAAGAAAGAAGAACTTTCTTCAAGGTACACAGAGATCATAGTATCTTATCGGCATACCACCTTATAAAAGAACATAGTTATTCCCTGGATCTGAGATCCATAACACAAGTCTCCCACAAATGAGAATTTAATTCTCTTAGGGATGAATTTGTTCTCGGGGATTGAAGATCCAAGGGAGAACAAAGAATTGAACTTTTCAGAAAAATGTATAAAGAAGGAAATAGCGCCAAGCGCCCCACGTGCCCCTCACATGGGCGCTGCTAAAATAAAGAGTGCTCTGCACTCAATGGTTGGCATCCAGCGCCGAGCGCCCCACGTGCTTCTCAAGTGGGCGTTGTTTAACATAAAACGTTCTGTAAATAGAGCCCAGCGCAATAAAGAGTGTTTAACACTCAATAAAAAAACAAAAAAAGGGGTGAGCATCAAAGCCCATATCAATACTCAGTATTGTTGAACAAAAGGGGCGGAGCCCAAACAAGTGTTTAACACTTTATTCAAAAATTGAGTGGGCTGAGTCCAAGCTGACCAAAAGTCCCTGATTCAGATCAACCGAGCCTACGGGCTCACAATTTTTATAAATTTGATCTTAGTCCTAAACCCAACTACAAATCTCTCAACTGACATTGGTTCAAGGGTACATCTCCCCACACCTATGATTTATGTCGTTGTAATTCTTCAACGTCTTTGGAGAGGTGGCGAGTCCCGACAATCAACAAACCCAATGGACCGCAACGTTTCTAAACTAATAACGGACCACAACGTCCTTAAACTACTGTGGACCGCAACGTCTTTAAACTAATAAAGGACCGCAACGTTCTTAAACTACTGCAGACCGCAACGTCCTTAAACTAAGCCCTCACCTAAAAAATGGTGATCGGTGGACCGCACCGTCCCTAAACTAATAACGGACCGCAACGTCCTTGAACTAAAATAATAGAGCCCAAATGCTCTTTCGTTGAATCTAAATGATCCTGAAACCTTATTAAGTAGATCTTGGTCTAAAATTAGACTAACGTATTCTTAACAAACATTTAAGTTGATCTTAATCTCAAACGAGATTAACGATCCTTAAATCCAAAAAAATCCAAATCTAAGAAAATACAGATTTGGACTAATCCCCGCCCTTACGGGCGACAATATAAATTAGTCTCCGTATACAATCTACGGGCAACCAAAAATAAAACAAACACACACGACACGAAGTGAACATCTGGAGCAGAAAAAAGTGGTTATCGCTACGCGGTAACGTAATTAACTGCAGGGGCTTGCGCCTGCAGGGAAGAGCATCCCCACAATAAAAAAAACCTTCGCCAACGAGGGGGAATCTGACGAAATCTGCTACAACGGCCGCATCTGTTTAAACCTTCGATATATGGTGCCATAAATTAACTTGGCATCTTCGGAGAGGTGGACGGATAAATCCAAATAGCATCTACCCCCAAATTCAGGCAAGACGTTTGTCTTTCCGGTTTTCGGCGGTAAACAGATTCTAGCATGTCCGGTGGGACCTTTTCCTCTTTCCACTCCACACTTCGTGTGTCGTGTTTTTCCGCGATCAAATAATCGCAGTATATATGTTTGTGGTTGCCCTTGGGTGATGGGATACTGAATCCGGCATTGCGTCTCTATGAAGAATGGCGTTTGCTCCTACCCTAGCAACTCAGGCTCTGTCACATCCGGTGGAGTCAAGTATGTGCCACTTGCAGCCTCAAATCTCTGCAATCCGGCTCTTTAAGAAATCAACGGGCTCCTCTTTGGGTCGATACTCCCACATCCCACCCTCGGTGCCTCAACGCCAATGGAGGAAGCCCAAAGGAAGTCTGTCTTCCACAGGCTGGTTCCCCAAGCTGTAGCTTTGCCGATGGAATCGGTCCTCAAACAACTGGCACCTGCCAAGGACCAAGGTCGACGCAAGGGGCATAATATTCAAGCTCTCAAAGGAAACATGGGGCAGGCTCGGCAAAATCCTGAAGCTAATTAAATCCCGGCCGTAAGAAAGGGTCGGCGTCGATATCGGCATCATACAAAATGAGCTGGAGGCAGTTCTCCGTATGGTCCTGTTTCAACCCCAGTAGTGAATATTGTTGTTCCAACTGGGAACAACTTCAAATTGTTGCGAAGAGTCAGACAAAATTCTCCTACCGCAATATTGAAGAAATCTTCGCAGCCCATGGAGATTCCACTAGAGCAGAAACCAGTTCGCTCCCTGAGACAACTTTCCTCATCTATATATAAGGTGTGGAAGCAGGTGAAGGGGACTCATCCTAAGACGGATCCTGATACAGCGGTTCCTCCCAAAATTAAAGCGGCTTTTTACAAAAAAAAGAGGCCCAATAAAGCTCAAGTGCCCGAAGCAAACTCCAAAGGCCAAAACTCCAAACACCCCAAGCCTGGGGGTATAGTAGTTCACATAGTCTATGTGGTGAATTCCAAAAACGAAGTTAGAGATTCTACTAGTCACCGACCCCAAACTCGGTCCCTAACAAAAGTTCAACTGTAACGTGAAAAGCAGCAGGAGATACTCGCTCAGGCGGCAGCAAACGCTAATCCATCGCCTAAGGAAAATCCTGAGGACGCACCCGAAGAAAGAGTAGAGAAGGAGTCGGATATTGATTTCCTAAAGCGCGCTCTAAAAAAGAGAGATGAAGAAGCGGCAGAAATGTCCACTAAAATGAACCATATAGCCCTTCTGATTCAGAATATGGCTGGAATGATGGTTCAAGTGGAACCACTGGCAGATGAACCGCCGGTAGTCGATCTTAAAGATAAAGATGACATTTCAAATCCTCTGCAAACCTCATCAACGGCCGAAGAGGAAATGATTTCGAAAGCAAAGCTGAACGAATATGTCGCTCAGCAGATCGAAACTCACTATGCTAGTGAAACATCAAATAGGCCAATCAAGATTGGTCGACCGTATCCGGCGTGCTACGATCAAATACAGTACCCGCCAGAATACATACTTCCGACTCCACATGTACAAAGGAACCGGGAATCCTCGCCAGCACAATGCGCGATTTAAATCCATGTGCGGAAATACTGGAGGAAATGACATACTACTCCTCTGACAGTTCGTCAGCGGTCTGGCGGGCATCACCTTCGTATGGTATGCGGAACTCCCAAATGATTTTGTGAAGAGCTTCAATCAAATGGATATGCTCTTCTGTCAGAGATTCACTAATGAGAATGAACATACTACCGTGCCGGCGCTAGTCAACGAAAGGGTTAGACCGAATAAGACTTGGGTTCAATATGTTACCCGATGGCGGAATCTCTGGTCAAATACAAGCAACGCATCAATGAAGTTGCAGCCATGGGAATACTCATAGCTACCCTTGACCCAAATTCAAAGGCGTCCTCGTATTTGGCCCTTTTCAAGCCGACGACTTTCCAAGAACTCATGGATAAAATGGCTTAATTAGATCAAATGGGTCAAGACTCCTTCTCATTTGATGATGACGAGTGAAAAGCGAAGGCAAGATAGCGTTTGTCGCCTACGCTCAACAAAAATAAGCGGCTCTGAAGCAACCTGTAGCCAAAATAGCAACGGCGTGGGTACTCGCTCCCCCCCGAGATATACACAGGGGGCATATTTCTCACAGCGGAAGAATCTTTACGTGGGATGGTCTTTTCTTCTCAAGGAGCAGACAGAATATCAAGGGACTTACAAGCGGGTTCTGCAATCAAGTGGAATATCCCACTTGAACCAAAAAACCATGGGAGGAATGTGAAACCCATGTCCCACTCCGAATCGGATGATGAGGAAAAAAAAACCCAAGTCAAATTCATTCTTCCAAGGAAGAGGAAGACTCGGCAGAGGGAATGACGTGATATCTCGTTCTTTTGTATATGAAGAAGATGCTCCATCGGTATCGGAAAGCGAAATTGATAAGCAGGGGGAAGGTGCTGTTTAAAATGCCCAGTACTTCCTATAAAACAACCCAATTGGCACGATGATAGATAAAGAAGTCCAAGAAGATAAAAATTGTCTAAGGTGTGAAGTGTCCATACAAACAAAGGACAAGCAGTAGCGTCTTGGCAAACAAGAATTGGAAGGGGTGAGTTATGCAACTTCGCGACCGAATGAGAGTGTTGGACCGAAAAGTCCTTAAACTAGAAATTCGTCCTAAATATGGCGATAATGGACCGAAACGTCCCTAAACTAGTGTCTCCTCAAACATGGCGTATCGCTCTAAATACGGCGATATCTTCTTTTGAGATCTATATTGCAATCGAAGTCCCAACGGCAAAGATTGCAACTCAATTCCTACCGGATACACATCTACTCCAGCAATGAAACCACCCCCAAGTCCCACCGGCAAACAGATGGGTCACTTGCGGCGAAACTATTTTCGAGAGTTTCATCGTTTAAAAAAAACGGTATATCCACAAGCGAAACGGGCACGGATGAAAAGCCGAAAGGACGCTGTGAGTAAAAACAGCAGGATTGCCGACGAGTTTGTGAAAACCCGGAAGGGCGCAATCTCATTAAAAGAAACAAAAAAAACGTTATGTCCACAAGCAAAATGGGCATGGATGAAAACCCGTAGGGGCGCCGTGAGTAAAAACAGCAGGGCTACCGGCGAGTTTGTGAAAACCCGGAAGGGCACAATCTCATTAAAATAAATACACTTACGAGTTCCTCACGACTCGTAAGGAGAATCCCCCTGTGAGACCCTCGCGACTCATAGGATTCAAAAGCCTTAAGTTACAGGGATCTGGATCTGTTCTTAAGCCGTCATATCTCTCAAATTACCCTACAAGAGGTCTATATTGACCCTTGTATACAATCCAGGGGCACGAATAAATATTTCTTTGCCAAGCTCTACAAATGGCAAGAAATGTCCCTATATGATGAATAACACTTGTAGGTCCTCTCGACTTATAAGGAGAAAACATTTTTGGAAGATTCTTACGACTTACAAGAGAAACATCATTTAGGAATCCCCACGATTCTTAAGGAGAAAATACGCTCACGAGATCCTCACGACTCGTAAGGAGAAAACTCTTTATGAGACCGTTACGGCTCATAAAGTCAAAAGTCTTAGTCGACAGAATCGTAACCTAAATTGAAAAGGTTAAGTTTCTATTAAAATAGTTTAAGTTTTCCAAAAATAGATTTTTCATTAGGATATCAAAAACTCTTAAAATTTAGGTTTTGTCTCTAAAATACAACGAAATCTAAAATATATTTTTATTAAAAACTCTCGATATTTTAATTAACATATTTTTACCAAAAACACTCTCGAAGTTTATTTTTAAAATAAAGTATTTACATAAAAATCCTTGAACTTTTAATAAACTATTTTACATAAATACCTTGAAATTGCCAAATGATATATTTTTACATAAATACCAAGATCTATAAAATTGGTATCTAACTAGTATGTAGGTAGCAAATGGGTTTAAGTGACATATTCTCTTTTGAGCCTTGGGAGCTGGAGACAATTAGTGTTATCACTTGGCTATCTCCCTATATATCAATCATATATTCATGAAAATCAAATTATATAAATATCGAATTAAACATAACTCAACACTTGTAATCTGCATGACTTGTACTCAAAACTATTACATGCTTGACTCAATTGAACTTGAACCATGAAAATCACTTGACATGAATACACTTGACTAGACTCGAACCATGAATATGAACTTAACTCGAAAACTTGAACTCGACATGAATACTCGAACTTGACATGAAACTCGTACTCTTTCTCGTATTCATGATTCGATCAAGAATTGTGATATTACTTTTAGACTAATTAGATATGTGGGGTATTGGGATAGTTTAAGTATAAATCCAACGAAATCTTAGGAGGCCCCCTAGTACATGAATACTAACACATGCAATCTATCATAAGGGTTCGTGTTTTCAAGCCTCGGGACGATATCCTGTTGGGTTTGGAATATTTCAACAATAGGTTGTATTCCCGTTACTAACACTCTTGATTCGGGCCCATGCTTTCTTATCCATGTACGATAGCCTGTTGAGTTCGAGAACACTCTTGAGATTTGGTTAATACTCACACTTGAACTCACGTTAGTTAGCTTACCCATTTAGTGATCTCTTTAGAACACATTGCTATTCATTACATGTTCAGCACTTTTAACTGTTATATGTATATTATAATAGACACATTACTTATACTATACAACCATAATATATAGAACTGCCATGCTACATAGAATTGTTATGCTACCATATCACACTCGTTCACTGTTTCATGATTTCCATTTTCAATTATATAACTTGTTATTATATGTTCACATCCCATCTTTCTTGGGAATTTACCGAGTGCTAGTTCGCCGACGTGCATTCCACCCATCTCTTTATTTCTTGGAATGTTCGTCAGGTAACGTAGGGACAGAGGAGCTGGAACCGACTGTAGAGGATTACGACCAACTAGCTCCACAGACCGATCCTTAGTTATCTTTTCAGGTTTAGTTTCAGTATGCCGCTTGTTTAGGCATTTTGTAACAACCCTAAATTTTCTGTACAAAATTTTTGTAAAGTACAGAAAAGAATACCTTAGCCTGAGCACAACTTAAAAGTATTTCTTGTTTAAAAACAGTAAGAAAGCGCTTGTAGCTCATTGGTAAAGCCTTGCACTGCTGTGACGTAGCCCATGTGTTTGAATCTCATCAGCCATATATTATTTTTAATGATTTTTCTTTTAAACTTTTTGGAAACCTAAAAGTTTACATGTGCAATACACGTAAAAACGAAAAGTCGGATTAATCAAATATGTGGAAAATGTTATACACACAGACCCCGATACGTGGCATTCATCCAAGCCCCAACCCAACCCAACCCAAACGGCCGGCAAGATGAGACTTTTGGCCGACGCCGCCGGTCCAGACTGTCTGTAATGCCTCCAAATTTTTACCCTAAACCCCTTGGTCTCCCCCACTACCCTAGTTCTGTTTGTTTTCCTGAAATTAAACATAGAATTAAAAATGAGCTTTTAATTCAATGTTTAATGCATTTTTAATTCTTATTTTAATTCCCTAAACCCTTATTCTATCCTATAAATACCACACCATATCTAGCCCTCTCTATTCTGAAATCCATTCCCAAAACTCTCAAATTATTCCAAGTCAAATAAGTTGTACAAGTGGAGTTAGCCCAAGGTCATCTTCCGGTGACGATTCGGGATAAATCCGGCGACACCACGACTTCACGAAGCTCTCAAAATATTCCTCCACCTCCCCTCTCTCATCTAATCCAGTAAGTTTCCTCTCCTTTCCTCTCTTCATATTCCAAAAAGATCTCTTTTCAAAACTCGTCGGAAGTGGAGTTATTCCGACTTCCGATTTTAATTTCGTTAAAAACATAACTTTTCTTAATAACCAAACACTCATATTGTTACAACTTGTTTAATAATCATAAATAAACATTTAGAGTAAGTTTCAATTCAAAATATAATGCAATGCAGCTTTTATTTCACTTTTACGGTTAAATACCACAAACTTTCTATTCGACATCTTTCATCATATTTGCTCATATTACCTTTAGAAAACTTACGAGGTAATGATCTACCTCATCACAATACTTATCATGACGTAACACGATGGCTTTTGGAACAGTGTTTTGTGGAATAAATACAATTTTACAATAAAATAGCTTAAACTAATAAAACCATATTCTTTAAGATTGTTTTAAATTAAATTCCTTACAATTAAGCCTCTACAACCCATTTTGGGGAATTCTATTTGGATAGTGCGGGTTATCACACATCCTCGGTACTAGTAGAGCGAGATGCAGACCTCCTCACGGAGTATCCGATCTCGATAGAATTTTTATTACAATTTTTAAGAAAATGTGATTTCTATTTAATAAATAAATTTATTTTAATAATTATTTATAATATTATCAAATTATCTATTTTAAATACATATAATAAATTCCATATTTTCTAAACAAAGGAATCACAAATTTCATGAATATACCATCACAAATCCATACAATTCCAATTTACACTAAAATACCATATACTATTTAATCTAGATTTATAATCATTAGAATACTTCACTTTTAAAAATTACATCCATAAAAATCCTAAATACGACTAATAAATGCTTGAGGTTTAGTTTGAAAGTTTATCAAAACTATTTTTCATAAATCCTCCTCAAGTTTATTAATTTATAATAAGGACCCTAGTAAATATATGTTTAAGCGGGATCAATTCTCTTGAGCCTCAAGGAGCCGGAGAAAGTGGATGCTTGCCTATTTAAGATAGAAAACTAAACTGGGGTTATCAATACGGTAATTAGCTTGGAAAAAGTCACAAATTCTGCCGTCCATATGCAGCAGTTACCGATAACTCCAAATCCTAATTCAGGAATTAAATTCTGTTAAGTGTCTGACTCAGATAGAGTCTCAGTCTAATCTGAATATAATTCCAATCTACATACAATTCAAATATAACTCCAATATATCATGAATCCATATATACTGGAACTTGAACAAGAATACCAGAATACTATCAAATATCAACATGACTTGACCGGACCGAACCATGGATATATATTGACTTGATTATATAACTATCCGTTTATATCCGATCCGTTTACATTAACAACTGATATCATGATTTCGGCAAGTCTTATACAATAAATCCTTACAAACAATATAATATTCATTTACGGGGTTTTTAAAGGAATAGACTGGTACGAAATGTGTTAAAAGAGGCATGAGATGGTCATTAAAAGACGTAACTAAACATCCATTATCGTTGTTCCGTGGGGTTTGACGGAGCCTTGTACTACGAGTTACCTTAGTCCACGAGATAGATGGACTCCTCTCGTAAACACTAATATCTTTTGTACCAAGTTATAAACAACTACGTTAGTATAGCGAACATAATCTTTTATACTTTACATGTTCTACTCTCTGTCTATTCTTCTCTATCTCCTGGGACTTACCGAGCGACTGTTCACTGACGACATTCCTTTTCAATTCTTCCTTTGGAATGTTGTTAGGTGGACCCGACTCTTTGGAGATCGAGCCCAGCTCAGAAGACTTGGAGCAGTTCATCGAGGACCCCGAGTTCTAGTTCATTTGTATATACTTTACTTTTATTTCATACCATTGTTTAGGCATTGCCTTCCAGCATTGTATTTACTTTCCAATTGTATTGTAAAGAATGTTTAATCAATAAAAAGTTGTCGTTCATTTACATCTCATGTCTTTCTTGTATACATTTATATTATATTGCTTATTTACGCTTAGCGTATTTACTTATGAGTAAATACGTCGCGGGCCTAGTCGCGTCTCTTTATCCGTAGACCGGGAAACGGGGCGTGACATGTTTTATTGGCGGCCCATGTAGGTCAGTTCTGCATGAAGTCATACCATGCAGGGTCAGTTCTGCATGGAGACCTAAGCAATATATCACAAGAACATCAACTAAACATTCTTTACATTTTCTATTTTTTGAATCTATCCTAACCCTATTTTTTCTTTCAAAGTTATGGATTCCAAGAACAATACAAGGACGAACGCCAATGGCAACACCACATCACCTCCTCTACCACTTACACCTACCGTAGCAGCTCCTATCAACGAGTAGGCAGTATTGCTTGAGGCAATTAAGAGCTTCTTGGAGGGACAGCAGCAGCAGACTGCTATTTTATTACATCGCCCAGAATCAGAGGCACCTGGAGTGAAGCAATTCCGGGCACTGTATCCGAAGCAATTCTTTGGGAAAGAGAGCCCCTTAGAAGCTGAAGAATGGGCTCAGTCGATCGAAGACGATCTGGCAGCAGCACAAGTGCCAGACATTGCTTGGGTAAGGGTTGCGAAGCTGCAACTTACCGATAACGTCCGAGTATGGTGAAAGGCGGAAGAAAGCCGTCTTGCCCAGCCGATCGAATGGAGGATTTTTTGCGAGATGTTTGACGCGAAGTATTTTCCCGAGACTGCCCGATTTAACATGGAGCATCAATTCATCCATCTACAACAAGGCTCTATGTGGAGCAAATCCGTGGATGAGTATGATACTGAGTTCACTATGTTGAGCAGGTTCGCGGCACATCTCATACCGAATGCTGAGATCAGGGCCAGAAGATTTCTGCAAGGGTTGGACCAGGAGATCCAAGCTGTTTTAGCTACAAGGGATTTCCCAACTCATGACCTAGCTTTGAAGGCTGCCCGAAAATATGAAGCAGTGGTGAAGAAAAAGGGCAGAGCCCAATCTGCCGGTATGAAGCGCCCTGCTACTCAGATAGCAGGAGGAGCCTCTTCTTGACCACCGTTTGTACCCAGAGAACCGGAAGTAACATTTAACCGGTCAAGTCCAGACTTTTGCTACTACTGCAAAAGAGATGGACACTTGTTGAAGGACTGCAGGCGCGCAAACGGTCTGTGCTTAGTTTATGGCGCATCCACTCACGATATTGGGACATGTCCTCATAGACGCAACCCAGTTCCCGTACACATCAAATATCTGCAGCGGCTAACTATTCAGGCGCCTGCACCTCGTCTTGCTCTCCCAGCTCCACCTCCACATGGACCTCCTGCACAGCCTACTCGCCAATTCCATCAGGTACTGAAGAACATGCCTCGAGGGCAGAGGGACATGTCCCAAGGATAGAGGAATGTGCCCCCAGCTAGGAGGAACGTACCCCGGTGTCATGCTTACACATTAATGGCAATAGAAGCCGAGACTATAGACCAAGATAACACCGGTAATTCCCTTCAATCTTTTCAAACTCTTGCATCATCTCGTTACTTTTCATGCACTACCAGTATTTCTTTCTCCACCACTATCGCCAAATTTTATTGAATCTGTTACAACTTCTTTCTATAAATTTCGAGGACCAAATTTTTATAAGGGGGGTAGAATGTAACAACCCTAAACTTTCTGTACAAATTTTTTATTTCACCAATAAAACCTGTCACGCCCCGCTTCCCAAAAGAGCGGTAACGGCATGTGACAAGCCCGCGACGTATTTATTCCGAGAAGATCATTTCTCGAAACAAATACGCTAAGCATATATAAGCAATATAAAATGACAAGAAAAGATATGATAATGAAAATTCAACTTTATATATTTACAATCCCGATTTTTATAACTTTCAAACTGAATACATGATGTCTGAAAACAAAAATGCATAAAAGAAAGTGCCTGTACAGGTAGCATACAGGAAATAAAAGCTGAAAAGAAAGAACTAGTAGTCGGTTTGCTTTGCAAGCTAAGAGTAATCCTCCTGACTCGGCTCGATCTCCCCAACCTCTAGATTATCTGATGAACATTCCAAGGAAACAAAGAAATGGGTGGAATGCCCGTAAGTGAATTTGCGCTCGGTAAGTCCCAAAAAGGATAAGTGTAGAAATGAAAATGACAAGTGTATAAATTAAGACTATTATCAATACACCGTGCACGAGTAACACTAATAAATAAATATGGCAATTTTATGTAACATGACAGTTCTATTTAACATGCAGTATAACATGAACTTGAAAAACAAGTATCTAAGCATGGCAAGGTATATAAGCATGGCCATGGAGTGTAGGTATAGTAAACATGAAGTGAATGTAAGTGTCCTAAGAGGTCTCTAAAAGGTTAAAATCAACTAACGTGAGTTCAAGTGTGAATGTCAACCAATCTCAAGAGTATTCTCGAACCCAAGGCTATGGTCCAGGGGTAAGAAATCACGAGCCCAAAATAGCGGGACTTCAATTGTTATTGAAGTATTCCAAACCTAACAGGCTATCATCCAGGGGCTTGGAAACATGAGCCCTCGTTCTTGAATTCGTGATTTGTACCGTTTTAGCCCGGTACCACAGCAATATAATTTGTACCGTTTCAGCCCGGTACCACAGCAACATGATTTGTATTAATGAAACTCATGAGATTCTGTTGGATTCATACTCAAACTACCCCAACACCCCGTGTTTATTAGTTTATGATTAATGTTATGAGTCTTGATCGAATTCATGAATACAAAAGGTGATGTATGATATTAAGTTTTCAAGATTGAGTTCATGTAGTCATGTCAAGTGCAAGTCATGCCAATTGTATTCATGATTCGAGTCAAGTTGGTTCAAGTGTACATACTGGGTTCAAGTATTCATGATTAAGTCGTGTCAAGATCAAATCAATTCTAACATGTAATGATTTAATCACAAGTCATATAAATAAAAATAAATAAGCAATTACAGAATATGATATAAGATAAGTATATAGGTAACATCCAAAACAACGTTGTAAATATGTAATATGTACGACTAGTTAATCAAGTCATTTGAAATCAGAATATAAACGAAAACATAGCATTTAGTTTTATGCACACGTGGGTTCCAGTATCGCATAAATACGACTACCGGTTTGGGAAATATACATGTTTTCGTATCGTCGCGCAAAACAGATCAGAATCTGTTCAGCACCGTCACACATTTTTAAAACGCAGTTTGAGTTAATTTTTATCGGGTTTCAGATTACAAAAATTATTAGAAAATTGTATCTATTTCGATGTACTTATCTAAAACACTAAGATTCGCGCGATTTGAATTTATGAAGCTCTAGTTATGATCGTTTTAATATCGGCGTTTAAAACAGAAATTCAAATTTCTGAACATCAACTATATGTTATATTGCAAACTCTATATCGAGTTGTTTCATACATTTCTAAGTAATCTAATATACAGGAAATTATAGTTCCATCAATTGTGCATCTACACATCTAAAGTTTTGTCACGAACGGATATCGGGTATTCGAGTTATGTCCTATTTAAAAACAATGTGCGAATCAGGACAGATTCTGTCCAGATTCGTCGCTAAATATTGTAACGCGGTTTTTTATATTTTACGTCGGTTTCAGTAAAAACTTAAAACTAAGAAAATCTAGATATTTTAAATAAAAATCACGTTTTCTTAAAAATTGTAATAAAAATTCTATCGAGATCGGATACTCCGAGAGGAGGTCTACATCTCGCTCTACTAGTACCGAGAATGTGCGATAACCCACACCATCCAAATCGGATTCCCCAAAATGGGTTGTAGAGCTTTAATTGCAAAGAATTTAATTTAAATCAATCTTAAAGAATACGGTTTTATTAATTTAAGATATTTTATTGTAAAATTGTATTTATCCCACAAAACACTGTTCCAAAAGCCATCATGCTATATCATGATGAGTGTTGTGATGAGATAAGTCATTACCTCATGAGTTTTCTAAAGATAATATGAGCAAATATGATGAAAGATATCGAATAGAAAGTTTGTGGTATTTAACCGTAAAAGTGAAATAAAAGTTGCATAGTATTGTATTTTGAATTGAAACTTGCTCTAAGTGTTTGTTTATGATTACTAAACAAGTTGTAACAATATGGGTGTTTGGTTATTAAGAAAAGTTATGTTTTTAACGAAATTAAAATCGGAAGTCGGAATAACTCCACTTCCGACGAGTTTTGAAAAAAGATCTTTTTGGAATAGGAAGAGAGCAGAGGAGAGGAGACTTACTGGATTAGATGAGAGAGGGGAGGTAGAGAAATGTTTTGAGAGCTTCGTGGAGTCGCGGTGCCGCCGGATTTGTTCCGAATCGTCGCCGGAAGATGACATTGGGCTAACTCTACTTGTACAACTTAATTGACTTGGAAAATTTTGAGAGTTTTGGTAATGGATTTCAGAATAAAGAAGGCTAGGTATGGTGTGGTATTTATAGAATAGAATTAGCGTTTAGGGAATTAAAATGAGAATTAAAAATGCATTAAATATTGGATTAAAATCTCATTTTTAATTCTCTATTTAATTTCAGCAAAAAACAAACAGAACTAGGGTGGTGGGGGGAGGCCAAGGGTTTTAGAGCAAAAATTTGGAGGCGTTACAAATGGTCTGGACCGGCGGTGCCGGCCAAAAGTCTCATCCTGCCGGTCATTTAAGTTGGGTTGGGGCTTGGATGAATGCCACGTGTCGGGGTCTATGTGTACAACATTTTCTACATGTTTTATTAATCTGACTTTTCATTTTTACGTGTATCGCATTGCACGTGTAAACTTTTGGGCTTCCAAAAAGTTGAAAAGAAAAATCATTAAAACTAATATGCGGTTGATAGGATTCGAACACAGGGGTTACATCACAAACCGTGTAAGACTTTACCAATGAGCTACAAGTGCTTTCTTGTTGTTTTTAAGAAAGAAATACTTTTAAGTTATGCTCAGACTAAAATACTCCTTTCTGTATTTTACAAAAAATTTGTACAGAAAGTTTAGAGTTGTTACTCATTTAATGCTGTAGTATTTTGTTTTAAGTTATCTCGTATCCAAAGCTATAAGGAAATGTTGAATATAAATAAGGTCGGTGTTGAATTTTAAATTCTTTTGTTAATTCTTATTTGCTATTATATTTCTTATCAACGTTTAGCGTATTTATTCCGGAAAATGAGCTACTTCTCGAAATAAACATATCACGGGTATCATCACATGCCGTTACCGTCTTTTGGGAAGCTGGGTGTGACAATATTTGATTAGATTAAGTAATATTAGTTAAATCCAGAGATGTGAACAAATCGGATATGGAGCGCTTATAGATGAAGAACAATACAGATACATATAGTTATGTAAAACGAGAACTATTATCTTTGCTTTGTAGAAGGCGGATATCATTATGAAACGAATATTTAGAAAGATCATAGCTTACTATTTTTTATATATGCTATGGATATGGATATGGATATGGATACGGATACGGATACGAAAGGTATATAGGGGTTATCATACCCGTATAAGAGCCTAACAGATGCAAATATAAATACAAATAGCTATCGAAAATGAAAATCACTTATATTAGATACAAATAAAAAATTTGGCTTGAATTATTCGTAACTGTTTACATTTATAGTTAAAACTAACAAAAATAAAATAAAACATGTATAGAGATTGCTCATTATGGTTAATTCTTAATTATAGAATTAAATACTGCCCATGCCAAATGTTCCCAATTATATTATTAAAAGTTAATACTAATTATAATTTGGGAATCACCAATTCAAAGTGAAGCTATTGATGGATGCCAAGTAGGTCACACGTAAATTTTTATGAGGCTGTGATTTGGAAAAATACAAAACAAAGTTAATAAATTTGAGTTGGACATATATGTCAATAAGTGAAAAGTTCACTATTTTACCTATCCCTGACCCAATCTTATAATGTTACACTGGCACGTACTCTGCGCTTGCGTAGGGTCGAAGTGCTCTTTCTGCAATATAAATTATGCATGATATAACCTAATGTATTTTGGGTGCGGTCGTCCGCAACCCCATTAGCTGCAGTATTAAAGTTTAGAAGGGGACAATCACTTATTTTAAGTGGCTGATGGAGGTCGTAATCTCCCCCAGATGTTGTCCTCGTCGATCTGTTAGCGAGCGGTTTTAAACGGTTGAAATTGGTTTGAGAATTGTTAAGCGTGTGGATCTCAATGGGTCGTTGGAAGTTGCTGAAGCCGAGCTACCTGCAAGGGAAGTCCCGAGGTGGGAAACCACTGTAGGACCCTCCGACGATCAAGTTAGTACATGGGAATAAGAGCAGCGTAGCGGCCTATTGGAATGAGTTCCAGTTACCCGAGTCGTCTGAAAGAGGGGTTTATATAGTGGTCGCGTGAAGCGAGCCGACACGAGATTCTCGCCGTCAGTTATGTCTCTGCGTTATCCCCGCATTAATGGCGGGATACGCTTATTAATAGAGGGACATGCCAGCGTGGGACGCGGAACGTAGGACGGCGGATATCTCGTCTTAGCGAGATACGTGGATCCGTTGCGAGGGCACTTAGGCTCTGCGCTCTCGATTGATCGGAGAAGCCGAGAAAGCTCAGCCTGTCTGGAGGCTCGGAGACAAGCCGGGAGGCCGAGAAAGCTCGGGCCTTATAACAGCTCGGAGACGAGCATGGAGGCCGAGGAAGCTCGGTTGTATCATTGCTCGAAAGTGAGTTGTTGGCTGTGTAGGGTGTTTTTCGTCACCCCATTGAGATGAGAATACGCGCGTGCTTGTCAGGCGTACTACAGATTCCCCCTGCTTAGGGTAGGCCGGGGTTTAATGATTGTGGGGATCCAAATCTCCGGCAGCCGCGGACTAAGCTGCCGTTAATTACCCCCCGCCTTTGGGACGAGGGAACCTCCGATTGACGGGTCAAACTGGTCATGTGAACTCAATGTGCAGTGTACATGTGTTGTTTTGGAGGAGGGTTTGAATATATCGGGAGCCACGCAGAGTTTTTACGGGGGTCCCGCTACCCGGATAGCGGGCTGGGGGTCAAGGGGGCTAGCAGCCCCCTTGCGGGGTGCGGGGCAGCGCCCCGTTAGAAATTTTTTTCTAACAGGGACAGTGTCGTGGAGTATGTGTATGTGTACATTTGTATACATATGTATATATATAAAAAAAAGGGAAAAAAGACATCCAAAGGATGCGTGGGGCCAGCGCCTGGGCTCTTGAGCGCAAGCGCGCCACGTGTCGGCACGTGGGCGCTTTGCGCTCGAGCGCAGAGCGCTGGAGCGCAGCGCGCCACGTGTCGGCACGAGGGCGCTTTGCGCTGGAGCGCAGAGCGCTGGAGCGCAGAGCGCTGGAGCGCAAGCGTGCCACGTGTCGGCACGTGGGCGCTTTGCGCTCGAGCGCAGTGCGCTGGAGCGCAAGCGCACCAGTGAGGAAAAAGGGGGGGTTTAGTCCCGGAAATTCTCTAAAGAGAAAATATGGTGGAGTTAAACTCCTAAGATATTTTGGGTTAAGGAAATGGGTCCTTCTTCTTTCTTTGCTGGCCGGATCTTGGAGATAAAGAGATGTGAGATTTAAAAATCTTTTCTTTTTGAGATCTGATGGCAGATCTGAGTTCCCCTTAATGAGTTTTGTGGTGGAAAACTATTTAGTTTTGAAAAAGGAAGAGTAAAACTCTTGATTTAATTCAAAAGAAAGAAGAAGATTTTGGAACCTTGAAGAAGGAAGAAAGATCTCAGATCTGAAACTTTTTTTGGAGAGAAAAAAAAGTTGTTGAGATATTTCATTATCTTTGCCTTTATAGGCTATACACTTTACACATAGCCCCTTGGGCTTCACAAAATGGCATTTTGCCTATCCCATGGCTCATGTGCCATTTCTTTTTGCACATAAGCCATGGGCTTTACAAAAATTTGGCTTTATGCCTATTTTTCTTACATTTATCCATAAAATAAACTAAAAGAAACGCAAAAAAATTATTTATTACAAAATTTTTATCTTAGCATGGGGGGAGGCCGGCCGCTTCATGTTCTGGCTCGACCCGGGCATGGGCCCACTCGATCTGGGCTTGGGCCCACTTGGCTTGGGGTTGACTTTGATTTTGACTTGGTCAACCGGGGTGTAAATTTTTACCCCAACAAATTGCCCCCCATCAATAAAGGCACACCACATATGTGGGTCGTGTGCATGAAATTGATGGATCTTCTTTCACGTGGAGGCGACTTGATTTGGTTTCCGCTTTTTTGGGAAGCTGGCACTACTCTTTTTACGACATGGACGGTCGTTGCTTGACATGTCTCCGAGACGGAGTGTCCGTGATAGACGTTTTCCCTGGCCCGGAGTGATCTGGTTCCCGCTTTGTAGGAATCCTGCGCTGCCCTTTTTGCGACTTGGACGGTCGGTGTAGCCCTTTTTGCGACTTGGACGGTCGGTGCTGCTATTTTAGCGACTTGAACGGTCGGTTCTGCCTTTTTTGCGACGTGGACGGTTGGTGCTGCCATTTTAGCGACTTGGACGGTCGGTGCTGCCCTTTTAGCGACGTGGACGGTTGGTTCTGCCCTTTTTGCGACTTGGACGGTCGGTGCTGCCCTTTTAGCGACGTGGACGGTCGGTGCTGCCCTTTTTGCGACTTAGACGGTCGGTGCTGCCCTTTTAGCGACGTGGACGGTCGGTGCTGCCATTTTAGCGACGTGGACGGTCGGTGCTGCCCTTTTAGCGACGTGGACGGTCGATGCTGCAATTTTAGGGACGTGGACGGTCGGTTCTGCCATTTTAGCGACGTGGACGGTCGGTGCTGCCATTTTAGCGACGTGGACGGTCGGTTCTGCCCTTTTTGCGACTTGGACGGTCGGTGCTGCCCTTTTAGCGACGTGGACGGTCGGTTCTGCCCTTTTTGCGACTTGGACGGTCGGTGCTGCCCTTTTAGCGACGTGGACGGTCGGTGCTGCCATTTTAGCGACGTGGACGGTCGATTCTGCCCTTTTTGCGACTTGGACGGTCGGTGCTGCCCTTTTAGCGACGTGGACGGTCGGTTCTGCCCTTTTTGCGACTTGGACGGTCGGTGCTGCCCTTTTAGCGACGTGGACGGTCGGTGCCGCCCTTTTAGCGACGTGGACGGTCGGTGCTGCCATTTTAGCGACGTGGACGGTCGATACTTGATTTGACTTGCTCTGCTTCTTGCAGTGTCAGGGGTAGACTTGACTTGCTCCGCTTCTTGCGGTGTCGAGCTTGGATTCTGACTTGCTCCGCTTTTTGCGGTGTCGGAGTGAAAGTTGACTTGTTGATTTTGATTTAGGTTGACATCAGCATCGCTATACTGGAATATGGTACCAGGAGCGAATCATCATCTGTCATTTAGGGGATTTTGGGATTTTGGTTTTTGTTTGGCATCTGCATTGCTGCACTGGAATAATGCCAGGAGCAACTCATCATTTGCCCCGGGAGGATTTGGCATTTTTTTTTTGGGAATTTGAATATGGTCTCACCGGTAGGACTTGGGAGAGGTTGGGATTGTTTTACGCTCGTGGATTGTATACGGTTTTGCAGGATGTATGATCCAGACTGTAGGGCCGGAAAAATTTCAGGGCTTTGTTGGCGTCTGCATCGCTGGACTGGAATGTGGTACCAGGAGCGACTCATCATTCGCCGTTGGGGTATGGGATTTGGAATTTGGTTGGCGTCTGCATCGCTACACTGGAATATGGTACCAGGAGCGACTCATCATTCGCCACTTTGGGGTTGGGGACTTGGAATTTGGATCTTGTTTGGCATCAGCATTGCTGCACTGGAATAATGCCAGGAGCAACTCATCATTTGCCTTGGGAGGACTTGGGATTTGGGTTTTTGGTCGGCATCAGCACCGCTAACACTGAAGCGAAATGCCAGGAGCGACTCATCATTTGCCGTTGCCCGTTGGGGAACGATGGCTTAGGAGACAGGTTTGGGTCCCTATCACCTAAGGCTTTTCAATTTTATAGGCCGTGAGGGTCCCATAAAAGCATTTTCTCCCTACGAGTCGTAAGGATCCCGCAGGTGTATTTTCTCCTTAGGAATCGTGAGGATTCCTAAGTGTGTTGCTCCTTTGTGAGTCGTAAGGATCTCACGCAGGGGTTTTCTCCTCACAAGGTCGAGAGGACTTTGCGAGTGTATTCATCTCTTTTCACGAGTTTGCGCCCTTTCGGGTTTTCACAAACTCGCCGGTAGTCGTGCTGTTTTTACTCACGGAGCCCTTTCGGGTTTTCATCCGTTCCCGTTTTGCTTGTGGACATACCTTTTTATTTTTCTTTTATTTTTCTTTTATTTTTCTCTCATTTTTTGCCGCTGGTGGGACTTTAAAAGTAGTCTCACCGGCAGGATTTGGGAGAAATAGGGGTCATTTACGCCCGTGGATTGTATACGGTTTTGTAGGATATATGATCCAGACCGTAGGGCTGATGTGCTCAATTCGCCTGCAACTTGGAGCATTCATATGTAGTATTTCTTAAGATATCGGCCATTGATGGGTGGCATGGGCCTTTCTCCCTCGGCATTTATTAGTTGGTAGGATCCTCCGTCGAACACTTTCTCGATGACGTATGGTCCTTCCCAGTTTGGCTCAAATTTTCCCTTGGCATGTCGATTGGGGATAATCGGTCTTTTGAGGACCAACACCAATTCACCTTTCTTGAAAGCACGGAGACGGGTTATCTTGTCATAGGCCCGTGACATTTGGGCTCGGTATAGCTCCAGATTTTGCTGCACCGCGAGCCTCTTTTCTTCGAGGGCATCGAGCTCTTCAAGTCAAAGGAGCACGTTTTCCTCCTCCGTCAACTCGTGCTGAACGGCCATTCTTAAGCTTGGAACTTCGACTTCGAGGGGGAGGACCGCCTCCACTCCGAAGAGCAATGAGTATGGAGTGGACTGAGTTGGAGTACGGTGCGTGGTACGATATACCCACAACGCCTCGTGAAGTTTGAGATTCCAGTCTCTCTTGTTGGCTGAAGCATTTTTCCTCAGGAGCTTGCATAGAGTCTTATTGAAGGCTTCTGCTAGCCCATTGGCTCTTGGATTATAGATGGAGGAATATCTCCAGTTTATCTTGTGCTGAGTAGCGAACCTTGAGACATTGAAGCTCTTGAAAGAAGGCCCGTTGTCAGAAATGATTCTTCTTGGTGTACCGAATCGGTATAGAATATTATGCTGGAAGAATGTCAGAATATCTTTTGTCTTGACTTCTTTTAGCGGGACAGCTTCAGCCCATCTGGAGAAGTAGTCTGTCGCAGCCAATATGAACCGGTGGCCTTTGGATGACGGAGGATCAATTGGGCCAACAATGTCGGTGCCCCAGACTTCGAAGGGCCACGACGCCACCGTAGGATGCAATGGGTTGGGATGCTTGTGAATGAAATCACCATGGATTTGGCAGATCTGACATTTCTTTGCGTGCTCTCCGCAATCCCGTATCATGGTGGGCCAATAATAGCCAAGCCGTTTAATTTGAAGTCGCATCTTGGGGCCCGATTGGTGGGCACCGCAAACACCCGAGTGAACATCTTTCATGACCTTTTGGGCTTCGGCCAAAGACAGACACCTGAGCCAGAGTTGGTCATATGACCTGCGGTATAACGTGTTATTTACAAACACGTATCGGAGAGCTCTTTTCTTCAGCTGAATCCTCGCAGATTTTTCTTCGGGCAGCTTGTCGTATCGGAGGTACTCTATGAAGGGTTCTCTCCAATCGGGCTCGTCTTGGATGATGGAAGCTTCTTCGGCGGGACTGCTCTTCTGTTCCGCGCTTTCCTCTTCTCGTAGAGAGACTGGGGGTAGAATTTGCCGGCTCCTGACTGTGATCAGAATTTCGTCCATGTCAGGATCAGCCAGCTCCTTGGCTAGGCGAGCGAGTATGTCGGCTTTTCCGTTCAATGCTCTGGGGATTCTCATTAGTTCAATGTGAGTGAACCGTTTCATGAGTTCCACCGCTCGGCCTCTGTACCGAGCTAACTCGGGTTTGTATATCTTATAGTCGCCGCTTACTTGGTTGACAACAAGCTGGGAGTCACCGTAAACCCGTAGCCGAAGCATTTCCATTTCTATGGCGAGCTCCAAACCAGCTATCAGGGCTTCATACTCAGCTTCATTGTTTGTCCGAGGCTCGGTGAGAGCGAAAGAACGCCGTAGGGTTCCCATTGATGGCGTGATGAACACCAGTCCTATCCCCGCTTTTACCTCCGGGATGCTTGATCGGCCGGAGCTTCTTATTGATGAGGCCCCATCGAAGTAGAGCTCCCAACATGGCTCATCATTCTCTAGGTGCAGCACTTGTTCGTCAGGCAACTCGTAATTGAGTGGTGACCCCTCTGGTATAGGATGAGTAGCGAGAAAGTCTGCAAGAGCTTGACCTTTTACTGCTTTCTGAGGAGTATAAACTATGTCAAACTCAAGTAGCATGACAGCCCATCTTGCCATTCTGCCGGCTAAGCTTGCTCTGGCCATCAAGTGTTTGAGCGGGTCGACCTTGGAGATCAGCATAACCCGATGAGCAAGCAGATAGTGCCTCAGCTTCTTCACAGCAAATATCAGAGCCAGGCATTGCTTTTCGATTGGGGAATAGTTGTGTTCCGTCCCGACTAGAGTTCGACTGAGGTAGTAGAGGGCATTTTCTTTTCCCTCCTCGTTATTCTGGGCAAGGAGCGCACCGAGTGACTCATCCAGCGCGGCAGTGTAGAGAATCAGCGGTTTATTTGGAATGGGAGCGGCCAGCACTGGAGGGTGCAACAAGTACTGTTTGATGCTTTCGAACGCTGCTTGACATTCAGCATCCCAGATAAAAGGAGCTCCTTTCTTCATGAGCTTCGAGAAGGGCCTACATCTCCCCGATAAATTTGAGATAAACCTCCGTATATAAGCAAGCTTGCCTTGAAAATATCTTAGCTGCGTCAGACTCTTCGGAGGGGGCATCTCCATGATGGCCTTTATCTTTGATGGGTCAACTTCGATCCCTCGATGTCGAACTATGAAGCCCAGGAATTTTCCCGATGACACGCCAAAAGCGCATTTCAGAGGATTCATCTTCAGGTCAAATTCCCTCAGTCTGGTGAGAACGGTCCTAAGATCCTGGATATGATCGGCCTTGGTTTCAGTCTTAACGACCAGATCATCAACATAACATTCGACGACTTTATGAATTAGGTCATCGAAGATATTGGTCATTGCCCTTTGATATGTAGCACCTGCGTTCTTCAGTCCGAACGGCATCACCTTGTAGCAATATATTCCGATCGGGGTTCGAAATGCTGTGTGTTTCTCATCCTCAGGCGACATCTTGATCTGATTATATCCAGACGAGCCATCCATAAAGGTGAACAGTTCGTAATTTGAGGTGTCATCGACCATCATTTCCATGACCGGTAGCGGGAAGTCGTCTTTAGGACATGCCTTGTTGAGGTCCCTGAAATCGACACAAACTCGGATCTGCCCATTTTTCTTCTTCACTGGGACTATGCATGCGATCCAGTCTGCATATTTCTCTTCCCTGATGAAGCCGGCATCGATGAGCTTCTTAGTTTCCTCGATGACCTTTTCTTCTAGTTCCCTTCTCATTCTTCGAGGAGCTTGTTTGACTGGCTTAGCATCAGGAGATATAGCCAACTTATGTACGGCCACTTCAAGGGAAAGGCCAGGCATTTCTTTGTACGTCCACGCGAAGCAGTCGACGAACTCATGCAGCAGGGCAATTATCTGCTCTTTCATTTCCTCCGACAAGGGTGAGCTGATATAGGTCGGCCTTGGATTATCGGGCGTTCCTAAGTCAATCTCGGCTAGCTCATCAAAGGTTGCTTGTCCGCCATCTTCGAGCTCTTGAGGAGCTTCTTCTGGCTCGGCTATCTCGTCATCATCATTTGATCTTTCGCTGGCCTCACCAACATGGATCATGTAGCACGCTTTGGAATCAGGTTGAATGTAGCTTATGCCCCGTCTATCTGGAATTCGTCCATCGATGAGTGCTCGGACCTGGGGTGGATGCCATAGCCCTTCGTAAAACTTTGCTTCGGACTCTGTCTGATATAACCGGCATCCGCACTTTTTAAAGTATTCCCGCATCTCGGGCGCATAGTATCTGGGATTGAGGATGGCTCTTATGCCTCTCTCATAGGGAAGGCACGCGACAGAAAGATCGTCCGGGTGCACAACGGGGGTTGACCCGTAAAACAGGATGCCCTTCTGTCCATTTTTTCTTCCCGGGCACGTAGAAAGTTTTCAGCTGGTCCACGGTAGAGACTGACAATGCGTCGAGCTCTTTGCACATCTGCTCCGGCACCCTTGTGACGGCTAGGGACCCTTCTGCAATTTCGAGGGTCTCTCGTAGTTTCGCTTTTTGCATAGGGGTCCGATCTGCACCGCTGTTGCACGACAGGTCCTCTTCTTCTGATTCTTCAGTGTCACTGCCAAGATGAGGGCGGACATTACTGCTAGATGGGGCTTCAGTGACAGATTCGTCTGTATCGCTGCCGAAACGAGGGCGAGTTTTACGGAAGGACGGGCTTTCAGCGTCGGACTCGTCAGTGTCGCTACCGAAATGTGGGCGCACTTGGGCGTTTTTACTTTTGAAAGTGACAACCGGCGCAGATTTGCTTTTGGGTCTTGGGGCCGGTCTATTCTCAGTCAGTTGTGGCTTAGCATTTTGGTGGTTCATAAAGTACCGAGAATCTTCATAGCGGACTTCATGCACACCGAACGGCTGGATGTCTCCGTCAATGCGTCTTTCTTCGCCATTTTTAGTATACTTCATGCATTGATGGAGAGTTGACGGAATGATGCCATAATCGTGGAGCCATGGCCGCCCCAAGAGAATCTTATAAGACGTGTCGGCGTCGATCACGTATATCTTAGCTTCAGTTTGCAGATCCCCGAATTTGATTGGCAAAGCTATAGACCCCAGAACTTGCTGGCAATTTTGGTTGAAGCCTTGAATGACAATCCTTTCCCTTGACAGGTGTCGGACGTCCATTGACAAACTCTTCAGAGTTCGCAAGTTCATGATGTTCACTGAGGACCCCGGATCAATCAATATGCGATTAATTCGATCTCCGTCGCTGTACCCGGTCACGTAAAGCGGCCGATTATGCTCAGCCGTTCCCAGTAGCAAGTCTTCATCCTTAAATGTGACTGCGGCGGCATGCAAAGCGTGCTGGGCTTCTTTCATATTAATTTCCGCAAAGTGAGCCTGATACCGCTCGGGGTTTTGTAGAGCGTGAATGAGAACATCTCTAAGCTCCTTAGATTGGACCAAGGCATCATAGATGCTCAGGAGAGACGGAAGCTTCCGGAGATGTGCCAAGACATTATAGTCCACCGAGGAAGGACTTGTGTTTTCATCAGCCGGTTCTCTGCCATCTTCTTCATTAGCGACTTGTTTTTCCTTCCCTTTTGGGGCGTTGCCCTGATTTGGCGGTAGAGCCCTGCCGCTTCTGAGCTGGATTTGATTGGCCGTTGTGGCGAGCTCTTCGTCCTCTTCGGGAAAACAGAGCTCCTCTTCCGAGTCGCTGCCAAGATGGATGGCGTAGCAGGTCACTACTGGGATCTCTTCATTGGAGTCTTCTTCTAACTCCTCCAGAATTTCAGCCGCTTGTACAGGGAAGAACTCCTTCAATTGAATCAATGTTCTTTCCTTTTGTTCATATTCTTCGAGGGAATCGATATATTTTTGAATGGTCGATTTCCCTGCAGACTCTTTTTCGCGCCGAGCTGCACTTTTCTTCTTCTTGAGCTTCTTGGATTTTGAGCCTGATGGAGCCGCATTGGCAGCTGGACTGGCAGGCTTCTTCTGTCCTTCCCATTCCATCCTGGGCTCTTTCTGAAGTAGCTTTAGCATCTTCTTCGTCTTATTAGATATGTGCGTACTCCACGGAGGCCGCGATGAGTCAGTTTCGTTTGTCAGGGCAGCAAGTTCAGCTGTCTGCTCCCAGAAGGCTTCAACTTCTGTCTGTATAAAGTTGGCGGTTGCAACTTGATTGTTCACCAACACGCTTTTGGACAGCTCGATCTCTCCAGCCTTGTACTGCTTCTCGACCCAGTCTTTGAAGATATAGCAATCCTCGATCGCATGGCTCACTACTCGGTGGTACGGGCAATACAGAGGATTGGCGGTCATTTTTTCTTCTTGGGGTCTTTTCGACTCCGGCAATTGTAGGCCGTTGTTCAAGGCATCTTTAAATATCTTGCGGACCTTGTCCCTTCTGAAAGAGTAAACCTTGTTCTTTTTCTCCTCTAGGGAAGGCCCATCTCCTCCCAGCAATGGCTTTCGAGACCGGTTGGTTTTGGATTCGCCCGCCCTTCGCTTTTCTTCACCGTCGGACGCATTGAAGACATTGGTACTGCTGGAACTCCCGCTTCTACGGTTGTCGTCCCGCTTGCTTTTCCAAGTTTTGTCTCTCTGAGAATCCGGCGGGGACTCTTGCTTCGAGCGTTCCAGCATTTGGACTTTCTTGGTTAGCTCCTGAAATGTCTTGAGGCCCGCCGTACACAAAAATGGGACCATCCAATTGCTGAGGTTCCCAATGAGAAGGCTGACGGACTGGTCCTGCTCCAGCGGCGGTTCGCACTTGACTGTGAGATTACGCCATCGAGCGATAAAGTCAGTGTTGCTTTCATTCTTCCCCGGCTTGGTCCTCACAAGGTCGGCAATGGAGATTTTATCACTGACACTCATGAACCTTTGCCAAAACAGGGACTCCATTTGGGCAAAGGTAATGACGGACCCGCCCGGTATACTCGCATACCAGTCGAAGGCGACGCTGGTCAGGCTGTTGACAAACTGACGAAGAAGGAGCGCGTCATTGCCCCCTGTATTTCCGCACGATGCTTTGAAGTGGGCGACGTGCTGATTTGCATTCCCTGTTCCATCAAATCTTCCGAACTTAGGAATGACATAGCCGCTTGGGAACTCAATCAGATCGTACTGCGCGGGATATGGCCGCCCACTACTGCCGATTTCTTTCTGAGCTTCAGCTTCGGCCACCAATATTTTAACCTTGCTGGTGACCAAATCCATTATCCGATCCTGTGTTAGCGGGATAGTGCTATCTGGGGCCAAGGCGTCCCCAGAAGCGGAATGTGGCCGGCTTTCATTCGGCTCGACCAGTCTTGGTCCCAAAGGAACAGGCATTGGCTGCCTCGGATTGTCATCACCCGGCTGATTAGTAGCGGCTTGTGCCTGATTGGTAGGCGCTCGAGCAATTTGAGCCGTAAGCTGCATCACCACGTTCGTTAAGTCGTCAATCTTCGAATAGAGCTTGGCCATCTCTTTATCTTTGCTCCTGAGTTGTTTTCGAAGCTCTTGAAGCAGCTCTTGCTCCGCAGTCCTGGGGCGGAAAGTCGGCTCTTCCTCGCTGTCTGAGCTTGACTCTGCATGGACCGAGGGGTCTTTCTGCCTATCATCCTCATCGAGAGGGTTTTCTTCATCCAGCGGGGGCGACTGTTCTTGGGCAGCGGCAACCACATTCAGGCTAGATTGGGCCTGGGATGTGGTGGCCCCATCCTTACTTTTGCTACGAAGGTTATCGCTGGGGCGTCCGCCCGCCATATAGACCGTATGGATGATATATCCGGCTGTCTTTTTATCATCGGAGGCTGATTTCAAAGATCGCCGTCTTGACCCCCTCGTTTCGGTAGCTGGCAGTCGATTGAAGGCGGCTGGCCTAACCAGGTTCTTGAATGGTGCTGGCGCTTCTTTTCTGGGTTTGCCCCGCTGCTTTCGTGCGGCACAGAGTGCTTGATAGACTCTTGAAGAGACAGTGTCATACTTTTTCTGTTGGGGCCGGGACACGTCTCTTTGTGGCACTGTTCGGACCGCTGTCTTCTTGATTCTGGCGGTCATGGCATTTTTCTGAACCCACTTCAGAGGCTCGAAGGAATTGTTGATTCTTACGTCCGACTCAGCCGTCGTCGCGGGACAACCCTGCACTTAGAACTTCACACGATTCCATTTAGCCGAAGCCTTGGCCCTTTTGTTGGCTCGATACCTGAGCCGCTTCTGCCTTAACTTTTCTGTTCTAAGCATCTGGCAGACTTTGGCTCTTTGGGAAGACGCCACAGACCGGTCGATGGAGGGCCTTGGAGATATGCTCGATTGTGCATTTTTTGGAGTCATCGCCTGAGCTCGTCCGCAACATTTGATGTTGCCCTTTGTACCGAAGTTCTTGCCCCCAGCTAGAGCGCCAGGGAGTCGTTCAGACACCATCTTAAGTTTCGGTTGTGGTGCCTTGGCGATCACGACATTCGGCCTCTTACCCCTTGAGACCGGCTTGGCCACCTGTTCCGCCGGGATTTCCGCCAGATGAGCGCTTCCGGCAGGGTAGATGATGACGGAGCCAAACTGGCGGGGCGGTTCCTCCCACTGTCGACTGAGGCTTGTGGGGAGAATCACACGAGCGTTGATCTTGACCACGTGCGGAATCGGGCTCACGTTGGAAGCTGAATTCGTCTGGGGAGACATTGTCGTCGAAGGTTGATTGCTGCACGGAAAAAAAAGAACATCATTTCAGTATAGGCAATCGATATGTATATTGATTGAATTCGCATGAACGTTTAACCCGAAATATGGAAGGAGAGATTGGTCCCACCGGGCGTGCCAGAATCTGTAGGGTGTTTTTCATCACCCCATTGAGATGGGAATACGCGCGTGCTTGTTAGGCGTACTACAGATTCCCCCTGCCTAGGGTAGGCTGGGGTTTAATGATTGTGGGGATCCAAATCTCCGGCAGCCGCGGACTAAACTGCCGTTAATTACCCTCCGCTTTTGGGGCGAGGGAACCTCCGATTGACGGGTCAAACTGGTCATGTGAACTCAATGTGCAGTGTACGTGTGTTGTTTTGGAGGGGGGTTTGAATATATCGGGAGCCACGCAGAGTTTTTACGGGGGTCCCGCTACCCGGATAGCGGGCTGGGGGTCAAGGGGACTAGCAGCCCCTTACGGGGTGCGGGGCAGCGCCCCGTTAGAAATTTTTTTCTAACAGGGACAGTGTCGTGGAGTATGTGTATGTGTACATTTGTATATATATGTATATATATATATATATATAAAAGGGAAAAAGACATCCAAACGATGCGTGGGGCCAGCGCCTGGGCATTTGAGCGTAAGCGCGCCACGTGTCGGCACGTGGGCGCTTTGCGCTCGAGCGCTGGAGCGCAACGCGCCACGTGTCGGCACGAGGGCGCTTTGCGCTCGAGCGCAGAGCGCTGGAGCGCAAGCGCGCCACGTGTCGGCACGTCGGCGCTTTGCGCTGGAGCGCAAGCGCACCAGCGAGGAAAAAGGGGGGTTTTTAGCCTCGGAAATTCTCTAAAGAGAAAATATGGTGGAGTTAAATTCCTAAGATGCTTTGGGTTAAGGAAATGGGTCCTTCTTCTTCCTTTGCTGGCCGGATCTTGGAGATAAAGAGATGTGAGATTTAAAAATCTTTTCTTTTTGAAATCTGATGGCAGATCTGAGTTCCCCTTAATGGGTTTTGTGGTGGAAAACTATTTAGTTTTGAAAAAGGAAGAGTAAAACTCTTGATTTAATTCAAAAGAAAGAAGAAGATTTTGGAACCTTGAAGAAGGAAGAAAGATCTCAGATCTGAAGCTTTTTTTTGGAGAGAAAAAAAAGTTGTTGAGATATTTCATTATCTTTGCCTTTATAGGCTATACACTTTACACATAGCCCCTTGGGCTTCACAAAATGGCATTTTGCCTATCCCATGGCTCATGTGCCATTTCTTTTTGCACATAAGCCATGGGCTTTACAAAAATTTGGCTTTATGACTATTTTTCTTATATTTATCCATAAAATAAACTAAAAGAAATGCAACAAAATTATTTATTACAAAAATTTTATCTTAGCATGGGGGGAGGCCGGCCGCTTCATGTTCTGGCTCGACTCGGGCATAGGCCCACTGGATCTGGGCTTGGGCCCACTTGGCTTGGGGTTGACTTTGATTTTGACTTGATCAACCGGGATGTAAATTTTTACCCCAACAGGCTGTTTGCTAAATGAATAAGGAAGGTACTCGGGGAGGTCTCGGACGGTTGGATGCATCCTTGGAGACGAAGTCCCGAGGAACGTCCCCAATGCATCTTGCTTATTCCACCTCCGTAGCCTTCGGGACACGTCATTCGCCACGTGTCGCGATCTGAGGAATTCTTACTTGTGAGTATCATCATTAGCCCCCCACTCTCGTTCCGACCTATTTTATGGATCGGATCGAGAGCGGCCTGCTAGGTTTTCTCTGCTCAGCTCGGTGCCGAGAATCGTAGTGTGGATTGTCCGGGGACGACATGGAGTGGGGCAGTTGCGTCGTTTCAATCTTTGAGTCCACATGCCGTCTCACCGCACGCCTAAGTTTTCGCGCGCATCCCGGATGACGTCAACGGATCGGTGAGATGATTGCGCTTTAAAGAGGGGGCGCCGTTTCACTCGATCGTCAGCTGGGCTACGGACCATATGTCCTACGCCGGTTGGCGGGCGCGACAAGCTGTCTCTGACTCCTACAACGAAGAGACGTCCCCAATGGTCGACCGCTACTTGGAACCTCGACGGCCGCTGGACGCAACGTTTCGTTTTGGCGGGAATCGATCTGGGCCGTATGATGCTCTTTGGGGGTGCATAAATAGGAAGGGACCATCCTAGGAAATTCCTACTTGTGAGCATCATCAGTGGCGGCGGCTCCGGTAGGCCCTATACTCCAGAGACCGAGTGAGGCTAACTCCTCTTATTTTGTCCTTTTAATTTTTTTCCATTTCAAACTTATCATATATTTTTAAAAAAAAAACTGTCAAATGCGTCTGCCATTGCGTCGAAGCTCTTAAATTATGATGAATTAAATTTGTCAATGGATTTTAAATTTTTCAAAATAAACCTGTATCAGTCCATCCATATTCCGCCTGAGATAATTGGAGAGACAGAATGATTCAAGTTATATGTTAAAGATTTTATTTATATGTCAATCAATTTATAGATGTAATAATTGAATAATTTGTTAATCAATTATGCCAGTATTCAGTGAATTTTATAAACTTGAGACTTTTTAATATATTTATTTTAACCAATCATTACATTTAGTTTTACATAGTTGCTTCAGTTTTTTTTTTTAGTTATTTGACTTTATACACTATCTATAAGAAATTCAAAAATATGCATCTTATTATGTAGACTTATTGTCAAATTATATGTAAAAGAACTAAAATGCCCGCTTTCTATCCGTCCGGTTAGCAAAAGCCTAATCCAAACCTTAAGCCGTCTGAACCTTTTAGATACGGGTCCGGGTATAAATACCCATAACCATGGATATGTAGATAATAAATGAAAAACCCGTCCGATGAAACGGGTTCAGGTTCAAGACTTCTTGAAAATCAGGCCAGCTCGGTCCGTGCTAAACAAGCAAAAAGTTTACATTTCATATATTCTTATAACCTAGAATTTAAAAATTAGGTATTCTGCATGGTTATGTAAGGAATATTAAGCCAAAAAAAAATGTACATGTCATGATATAGATACAGGGTCCACAAAATTTCGGATGGATCTTTAATAAGATGCAAATAGATCAATATATTAAAATTGATATTTAACACTTCTCTGCTTATCAACATAATATGGTAAAATTTGAAAAAAATTATACAGTTGCATATCAATGTCAATATATATAACACTAAAAAATTACTAATAGGCCTGGGATATCTTTCCAAACAACCAATATAAGATATAATAAATATAAATATGCAAAAAGAAAAGAAAAGAAAAGAAAATTGATTATCACCAAAATGACACAAGTATGTATATAAGTTATTAGAGAGAGATATTTTAGTTTAGATTTTCTTTAAAATGAATTCACTGGCATCTATTACTTATAACTGGATTAGTTTCTTTTTTAGTTTAATCACATGACTAAATATGCTGGGAAATTAATGAGCAATTTAAGCCTTAAATTGTGGAGAATTGGTTATTTTGTTTATATATAATGAGATAATGTGCAGGGAATATATCAAAATCTTAACAAAATTGGGTACGTTTGCTTGAATACTCGCCTAAAATTTCTCCGATCTTGTAGGATCGTGGAGCTCTACTTCTTTTAAGTCTTGAAATTCTAACGAGGGTTGAGAAATGTAACTGTTATATATTGTAACGAACCTATTCATGTACGTATTTTTATAGACCGATATACGAACGTGTGTTCTAAGGTCCTTTCCTATTTAATCACCCGTCTAGAAAGATCTGAAAATGTTTGTTCGGTTAGTAATAAATAAATAAATTTACATACATCTTCCTGCTGCTTAATCGCCGACTTTGATTTCACGTTTAGCATGAACTTCACCGTCCTCGCTTGTCTAGATGGAAAGGCCCTCTCGCTAACTGATGTGAGGGCCGGTTATGAACCGGATAGAGATAGGCCTATCTAAAGTAACTTTAAGACGCGATTCTTGATTTTTCGTAGGTTCTCTGATGGCCGCATCTCGTTAGCAGCCCGTGATTTACCGCTTCAGCCTATGGCAAGGGATCCGTCTTAGTAAATGAAGGAGCTGGCGATGGTGCGCAATCCTTTCGCAGCAGTTGCAGTATCGAAAAGAGGAGTTACCAATCATTAACGATGCGTATGTTTTTAACGGACAAAGCAGATGTTTGTAATACCATTTCAAACCAAAAAAATTTACATATGTAAATTTGAAGTTATTTTAAGAAATATCAGAATTAAACACCCAAACAAAACCTGAAATAAATGTCATGCTTTAAACACTTGCCACCTAATGAAACAAAATATCAAGAAATATAATAAATAAAAATGTAGCATTATTCTTCTTGAAAATAAAAATAAAATTAAAATGGGCCCACCTCAAACATGTGCATATCTCACCAAACTCAGCTGTAATATTCCTTTCTATAAGCCGTTAACATTAATCACCTGCCAACAATTCCATTTCAGATACATTCCCCTTTTAATTTAACAAAGTAATTAATTTTTTAATTATTAATCAATCAATTAACTTATATTAGTTGGACTCTGGTCTCCTTCTAATTCTTCCTCTTCAAATCCCAAGTATTCTATAATGGGTTTTTTTACAGCTCACCCCAAAACTTTTCCTATTCTTAAAACACCTCCATATTTTTTTGCATTCTTAACCTAAATCCACCTAAGTTGCTTAACATTAAGCATTAGACTTAGGCTCAACTTCTTCGTTCTTCAGCTCCAAACTGAATCATGCGGTTTATCCGCAGCCCTATTAAAATCCGATTTACGATTTTAATTCATACTGATATAAAACATCTGATTGGCTACTTCGAAAAATAATAGCAGTTCGACAAAAAAAAAGTCTATATGTTGACAAAAAGAAATACTATAATGAGTATAAGTATTAGAATCCAAAAATATTTTTTACATCATGACATTAACCAAATTATAATAAGATTTTAGAAGGGATGCTTCAATGTATTGGATTTTTTTTCCTTCATGTCTACCCTTCCTAGTTGCAAAATTTTAGGAACCAAATGTATAATTATTAAGAAAAGGGGAAGTAATATGGAAAACATCTCTTACTATAAATATCAAGCCAATCTCAATATTTTCCTTTACACATCCTCTCTCTAGAAAGCGTTCTCACATTTTCTCTCTCTTCGTTTCACCATCAAAATTTGATCGAAATTCTCGCTCGATTTCGATCCGAGACGAGTCCGATGGCGGCGACGAACATCCTGGTGACCGGTGGGGCCGGCTACATTGGGTCCCACACCGTGCTCCAGCTCCTGGAGGCGGATTTCAAGGTGGTGGTCGTCGACAATCTGGACAATTCGTCGGAGATCGCCATCAAGAGGGCCGTGGAGCTCGCCGGGGACAAGGGGAAGAATCTTACGTTTCATAAGGTAACGATTGGGGGTGGGGATTTGGGGTTTTGGATCTGTTTCGATTGTTTTTGGGGTTAAATTTGTTGTCTTTGATGTTGCTTAGGGTTGGATATTTGGGGGTTGGAGTTTGAAGATTAGGATTTTGATAAATTGATGGCCTTTCTTAATTTTTCGAATTGAGGTGGCTAGGGTTTTATATTTTTGGTGTTAATTTTTGGAATTTTGGAATAAATTAGTTGAGTCTACTGAAATGTTTGGGTTAATCAAGCATTTTAAACATTTTTTCTTTATGTTTTGCATTTTTTTTAAATGATGGGAACAATAAATGGTAATGGGTGAGTGAAAATTCCAGTTATTACTACTAAGATAGTGAAAAGGTCGCAACGTTAATCATATGTTAGCCATAACCAAGAGAAGCTTCCTATTATTGTCAAGGGAGGAATAAAGGGGATGAGGAGGCTGAAAAAAATGTACAGGTATGATAATTTCAAGCGAAATTAATTACTTTAAATCAATCGAAAAAATATGAAAAGCTCTTTTTTGGTTTCCTGACATTGGGGATATGGGGTATGCTATATTCTATGTAGAAGATTTCTTTCGTGTCGAAATTGTGTAATATTCTGATGGTGGAATTTGCGGTGCAAATAGGTCAAGTAATTTGCTCGAAAATACTTGTTGAAAGCCAAGATGAAGCCAATTCAGTAACTTTTCTCCTTGTTATCTTTTGAACCCATATATGACATTTTCCATCATAGTTCCTATTTCAAGTAATACCCTTTGATTAGATTGTCCCCGCCGTTTTTAACTGAACATTGCCATGCCGTCGATCATTTTTTTTTAATTCTAGAAATTCTTTAGCGAGAAAACATGCGGCTGAAATGACATTAGTTACCTTTTTCTATAATAGTCTTCTAAGGTTTCTTATGGCACAACAAGTAACATCTCCTTTCTTTTACAGTTCTCTTTGTTGTTTAATATATATAGACGTTGAATAGAATGCAGTTGAATTTTGGTAGTTTTTTTGAATGTGCTGTATATTTTTTTAATTTTTGGTTGTTGTCCTGCTGTTCAGAACCCTCAGGACAATGTTCATTTAGTTTTAATGCTAACATGTGATGTATTAAATTGGTCTTCAGTGCGCTTTTAAAGTCCCATTGCTGTCTATATTTTTATACATTGTTGTAGAAAATTCTGAAGTCTAATTGTTTGCTATGTTAATTTTCTTTTGTAGGTTGATCTTCGAGATAGAAAAGCATTAGAAGGAGTTTTTTCTTCAACAAAGTAAGGTTCTAAAGGCTGTTTTTGCCCAATAAGAGTCATGCCGCTTCATTTACTTGTAGCCAATATAACCTTTTTCAGATACGACTTTTCCTACATGTACAAAGCCATGCGAATGGAGTAATTATCATGATATCTTATAAAGAGTATATAATCCACTTTTAGGATCATCTATATCCAACGTAACATCTTACATCCGTTTTACTCGGGCAAAGATGTTTTAAACTCATGGATAGTAAATTAATGTTAGATTTGATTTCTCTAAAGAGCAGCAATAGTGGCAAAAGCATAATAATCTTAGTATAGGGCTCTACAGGTAACGGTTCTAAATATTTCAAGGGCATTAAATGGTGACTTATTTTTGGAATTGTTATGCAAAGGTTTGGATCTGGTCCCTTGATATCTAGGAGCTTTATCTGAAGGATTTACAAACATAAAGATTAATTGTGGAAAAACTGTTGTAGTTTGCCCGCATAAACCCTTACTCCCCCTCAGATAATTTATTACAGCAAACACCCCCTGTTCATTGACGAAAAATACTAAACAAAATCAAATTCTACTCTAAACAGCAAAAATATGTTCTAGAGTTAAATCAGACAATAACTTGCGGTGTTTGAAGTAAAATAGGAGTGTCTTTTAAGGTTCTTGTCGCGGGGGCAGGGGCGGCCGGGGTGGGGGGGATTGCGCTAGGGCATAAGTGCTATACGGGGTAAACCACAGGGAGAGCAATCAACCTTAAATATAATAGGGGTTTCATGCATTGGAATTGCATATAAGTCGAGCAAATGGAATAATACTTTTAGAATTTATTACACATATAAGTCTGTAGATGCCAACATTAAATGGTGCCCCCCAATCCTGGCCTTAGTACTAACCTTGAAATTTTAAGTTCCAACAACCAGTGGTCCTCCTACCACAGTTAAGACAGGTTTATAAGACTAATTGTTTCTGTTGCCATTTTCTCCCTAGATTTGATGCTGTTGTTCATTTTGCTGGATTGAAAGCTGTGGGGGAAAGTGTGCAGAAGCCATTGCTTTATTATAACAATAATCTCATCGGCACGATAACCCTTTTAGAAGTGATGGCTGCCCATGGGTGCAAGAAGGTACTTTCATATTACTTTTCCTGAAGAGCATAATAAATAAAAAATGAGTTATTAATTTTTTTATTTGATCGTTCGCATTGTCTTTTACTAGATTTATGATGTTTCATGCATGTATACACTATATCCCAGGACTCCAGGAGATGTATACTCTTGCAAGGATATGCATGAGCTTGCCCCATATCCATAACCGAATCCATCCTGCATAGGTTACAATCATTAATTTGCACAATAGACAGGTTTAAAACGAGTGCTAGGATTACTAATTTAAGTCTTACTAGTCTTATCACATAATTCTATTCCTCTGCTATCACAGTGGAGTTTATGGGTCATCACCCTTCTCCCACAAGAGGGGGAAGGAGACTCGAGGTTCCCACAAAACCAAGTCACTATTCAAACATGCGATGTTTGTTCAAGCATTTTATTTAAGATATTTTCAGATTAAATTGTGAAAAGTTCAAGATAAATTTAGATATAACTTTACTTTATGGGCTGTTTCTTTTCCATATCTCGTCTCTTTTGATTAGAGTTTAGAGCTACTTAATTTGTTTGCTCTTTACAGTCTAAATCAGCGCATTATGCCAAAAACTAAGATATATCATGCTATAATTATAGAAGTATGGATAAAATGCATCATATAATGATCTTTGTGTTTGTGTAAACCATGTGGGGGCTGATGTTACTCATGTGACAGTTTGTATTCTCATCTTCGGCTACTGTTTATGGATGGCCTAAAGAAGTTCCATGTACAGAAGAATTCCCTCTGTCTGCCGCAAATCCATATGGACGAACTAAGGTTTTTCCATTCCCCACCTTTTCCTAGAGATTTACAATTTCTTCAATATTACCTTTTCCTAATTTCCGATATGTATGTTGCAGCTTATTATTGAAGAAATTTGTCGTGACATCTACAATGCAGACTCCTCATGGAAGATTATTTTACTCAGATATTTTAATCCTGTTGGGGCTCATCCCAGTGGATATATTGGTGAGGATCCTCGTGGGATTCCTAACAACCTCATGCCTTTTATACAACAAGTTGCTGTGGGGCGGAGACCTGCACTTACAGTATATGGAACTGATTACAACACAAAGGATGGCACTGGGGTATGGTAACTTACCCTTTACTTGCACTTGGTCGTTGTTCAAGTATTTGCATGAAGCACTTGTGAAGTCTTCAACTGCAGATATAGGTTCTCCTAAAATTAGGATATTGTGATATATCGGCCCGGATAAATACATATTTCAGCCTGAAGTTACATGTGTTTTCTTCTGAAAATTTTAATCTTTTCTTTCACAAAAAAAGAGTCCATACAGCTCTCCTTCAGTTATTTTTATGTAGCTACGCCCCCTGCAAAGTATATTATTGCTACCTGCATAACTACATAATGCAGGTCTTTTAACTGATTGTGCCATGTCTCAGGTTTGGAAATTCATATCATGCACTTCTTTACGTGTTGTTGAGTATTGCGTAATTTTTTTTTGCAACATCTTTGTTTTACCATGTATGCAATCAGTTGTTTGCCATGCAAACTTCTTTTTTCCATATACCCTCTATTTGTGTGGCTGTTATATGCCCACTCCATTTTCATTTTTTCATTGTGCTACTTATTTAATCTGCTTCACGTTTGGAAGTCTGAAACCAAAATGGCCAATATCATCAGAACAAAATTGTTGCATTTTATGTATCTTCATTTTTCTTATCAAAATGTTCATTTGATTTCAGGTGCGGGATTACATTCATGTTGTGGATCTGGCAGATGGGCATCTTGTAGCTCTGCGTAAGCTTTTTGAGGACTCCAAGATAGGTATATACTCTTGCAATCATTCACTTTATATTCACAACAGAAAATACAAGCATTGAGACTCCTTTTCTATACGCAAGCAGAATTAATAACCATTCAAAGTGCATTTTTGTTTTTCAAAAAAATCACATAATCGGGGAAATGACCATGACCACTGTGAACTAATCCACGCAGTCTCTATTGAGTTTTAATCGGATTTGTGGAACAATCTTTTTTTAAGATGGTTATGCAAGTGAGAAAAACAGAGGAAATTTTAGGGTGGGTTATGGCATTTACAGGAGAGAAAATAAGTTGGTTGTGTTGGTCAAGCCTAACAAATACGAGGAATGGACGCATTTGGGAAATCCTCTGAAAAGGTACTTACAGAAATTTCAAAATGAAGTTGGGGAAGGCTGCAAGAAGAAAAGATTCGTACATTTGTCAGAGGATAAGAAATTGGCCAAAGAAATACTGATAATTATATCGCTGAAGCATAATAAAATGCTTATTGGCTGTTCTTCTAAGTTCAAGCATAGTTGTCCTTTCGTTATATGGGGAATGCTAATTTACTCCCGGGCATAACTAAGCTGGTGATACCCTGTAGGTAATCATACCATTTGCCTATATATATATATATATAGAGAGAGAGAGAGAGAGAGAGAGAGAGAGAGAGAGTGAGAGAGAGAGAGAATAATGAAGAAAAGAGCCCCCATGAGTTTTTTTCGTTAGGTGGTGTCAAATATCTATATCCTCCACTATTATTTTCGACAAATCGGCAACCATCATCATTATCTTTATCACCTAAGATGTGGACACACCAAATTTTATATGATTCCACCACTTTTTCGGTAAACCGTTAATTTTGCATCCACTAAATCGACGGTGAAAAAGTGGTGGAATCATATGAAATTTGGTGTATCCACATTTTACATGATAAAGATGGTGGTGGGTGCCGATCGTCAAAAATAATCATGGAAGGTCTATTTTTTCGACGCCACAGGAGAAAATTCCCTCCTATGCACCTTCTCCATTATCCTTATATATATATATATATATATATATATATATATATAAAGGTTTTAAATATCGAAATCATATCGGATTGCTACTTCATATCGTCTATACGGCCAATATATCGGGCGATGTCACCATATCGGCGATATGGTATCGGTTTTATCGTATATGAAGTGGTCCCAAAATGATATTTCTGTCGATATGACCTATATATATATATATATATATATATATATATATATATATATATATAAGAATAATGAAGAAATGAGGCCTTAGGAGGCATTTTCATTAAGGTAGCGTCAAAAATCTATATCCTCAATTTTTTTAGACGATCGGCATCCATCATCGTCTTTATCATGTAAGATGCGGTTACACCAAATTTCATGTGATTCCATCACCTTTTCACCGTTGAATTAGCAATGTAAAAAGTTAAATTGTCGGTAAACCGTTAATTTTGCATCCACTAAATCAACTGTGAAAAAGCTGTAAAATCACATCAAATTGGTGTATCTACATATTAGATGTATAGAGAGAGTTGATGGATGCCGATCGTCGAAGAAAATCATGGAGGGTGTATTTTTGCGACGCTACAGGAGGAAATTCCCTCCTATGCAACATTTTCTCCATTATCCTCTCCCTATATATATATATATATATATATATATATATATATATATATATAGGAGTGCTCCAATGCAAACCGGTCCGCGTTTTTTTAAAACAAGACTAAATCAACGGTGAAAAGGTCGTAGAATCACATGAAATTTGGTGTACCCACAGCTTAGATGATAACGATGAGGATGGCGGGTGCCAATCGTTGGAAAAAATGAGGGATGATGTATCTTTTCGATGCCATAGAAGGAAATTCCCTTCTATGGCCTCTTTCCTCCATTAACCTCATATATATATATATGAAAAACAAAAGATTTGAAGCCCTCTAGGCTATGCATCGATGGGTGCAAAAATGAACGTCTTTCGATAATGCAACATAAAGTTCATTTGATGCATAGGCCAGAGGCTTTCAAATTCTTTGATTTTTCGTACACATACATTTGAGGGTATGGTGATCAACTTGAACAGATCGGATCGTTGAAATATGTTGTCGATCGGGAATTTTATATATAGAGAGAATAATGAAGGAAAGAGGCCCAGGAGGCGCTTTCATTAGATGGCATCAAATATCTATATTCTCCACGATTTTTTTCGACGATCGTATCCCATCATCATCTTTATCATGTATGATGTGGATATATCAAATTTCACGTGATTCCATAACTTTTTCACCGTTGAATTAGCAATGTAAAAAGTTCTATTATCGGTAAACCGTTAATTTTGCATCCACTAAATCAACGGTGAATAAATGATAGAATTACATGAAATTGGTGTGTCCACATCTAGATGATATAGATGATGGTGGGTGCTGATTGTCAAAAATAATCGTGGAGGGTGTATTTTTTCGATGCCATAAGAGGAAATTCCCTCATATTGCACCTTCTCTGTTATCCTCCTATATCAAGGTTTTAAATATCGGATATCGAAATCGTATCGGATTGATGCTTCACATCGCCTGTATGACCAATATATCGGGCGAAATCACCATATCAGCGATATTATATCAGTTTTATCGTATATCAAGTGATCTCAAAACAATATATCTACCGATATGATCGATACACACACACGAGAATAATGAAGAAAAGAGACCCTAGGAGGCTATTTCGTTAGCTAGCGTCAAAAATCTATGTCCACGATTTCTTTTGACGATCGGCACTCATCATCATCATCATCTTTATCATATAAGATGTGGTTACACCAAATTTCATGTGATGCCATTACTTTTTCACCGTTGAATCGGCAATATAAAAAGTTCTATTGTCGGTAAACCATTAATTTTGCATCCACTAAATCAACGGTTAAAAAATGGTAGAATCACATGAAATTGGTGTATCTACATTTTAAATGATAGAGAGTTGATGGATGCCTATCACCAAAAAAATCATGGAGGATGTATTTTTGCGTTGCCATAGGAGGAAATTCCCTCCTATGGCACCTTTTCTTCATTGTCCCCCCTCTCTATTTATATATGAGTGCTCTATTGCAAGCCGGTCCGTGCGTTTTTAAACCAGGAACTCCCAATCTACGATATATTTTAACGATCTGATCTGTTCAAATTGATCACCCTACCCTCAAATGTACGTGTATGAAAAATCAAAGGATTTGAAGCCCTCTAGGCTATGCATCGATGGGTGCAAAAATGAACGTCTTTCGATAATGCAACATAAAGTTCATTCGATGCATATGCTAGAGGTTTTCAAATCCTTTAATTTTTCATACACGTACATTTGAGGGTAGGGTGATCAATTTGAACGGATCGGATCGTTGAAATACGTCGTGGATCGGAAGTTATATACAGGGGAGTGATCCATTACAAACCGGTCCGCGTTTTCTAAAAACGGGAACGCTGGGTCCATGACATATTTCAACGATCCTATCTGTTCAAGTTGATCACCCCACTCTTTCCTGCAAGAGATTTTGAGGGAAAACCAATGCATGTAATGTGAAAAATCAAAAGATTTGAAGACCTCTAACTTATGCATCGGATAAAGTTTATGTTGCATTATCGAAAAACGTTCATTTTTCCACCCATCCATGCATTTGCTTAGAGGTCTTCAAATCTTTTGATTTTTCATGCCCATATATTTGAGGGTAGGGTGATCAACTTGAACGGTTCAGATTGTTAAAATATGTCGTAAATCGAGAGCCCCCGTTTTTAAAAAATGTGGACCGATTTGTAATGGATCACTTCCCTATATATATATATATATATATATATATATATATATATATATATATATATAGCGAGAGAGAGAGAGAGAGATTTAAATATGTGCTTTAAAGTGAAGAACAGTCATGAACCATCCAAGTTATGTCGGCATCTTAAGTGTTTTGCATCCCTCGTTTTCCATCATGATCATCTTTATATATCTATCTGATCATATTAAGTAACTATAAATTCATCTTCAAAGCATTTGATCTATCATCATATGCAGGATGTGAAGTCTATAATCTGGGAACTGGGAAGGGAACATCTGTTTTAGAGATGGTGGCAGCATTTGAGAAAGCCTCTGGAAAGGTACCTTTCCTTTTTCCCCCTTTCTGACCTTTTATATTGTTTGCATTGGAGAGAGTCACTTTTTTGAAGTTTCAATTAGCATTAGGGTTCATAGTCACTGTATTTTGGCGATTTTCGTGCAGAAAATCCCTCTGATCATGGCTGGAAGGCGCCCTGGTGATGCTGAAATTGTCTATGCATCAACTGCCAAAGCGGAGAGGGAACTCAACTGGAGGTGAGCAATATCAACGACTCTGCCCAAAACTTATGCTATTAGATTTTGCACTGCCGATGATGCATACAAAGCTAAGCTAATTTAACTTGGGCCTTTTGACCAATAGGAAAGGTCTGCAGCATAATGTGACTCGCATAAGAGAATATAATAAACAAAATAAATATAGTTTGGCACCACAGCGATTTGAATCCAAGAGAATATAATAAACAAAATAAATATAGTTTGGTACCACTACGATTTGAATCCAGGACCTCTTGAAACCTGGGGCTCTAGTATTGTGTCCAAAATTACTGTACTCAGATGTTTTGGGTGAAGTGGTTTTGACATGCTAAGCATATTTAAATTGTCAGCAGCGAGATTTGAATCCAGAACTACTTGAAACCTGGAGCTCTGATATCATGTCAGTGATCAGTTGATCACTTTACTCGGAACTTTTGGGGTACAGTGGTTATTGAGATCAAAGTCCCCTTCCATTTGGACTAATTGATGATCTGATATTATCTTAATATCCAACAAATTTGGTTAAAGTTGCTCTTATGCCGTCTTAAAGTCCTTGCACTGCATCAAAATTGTAGAATTACTGAATCGCAGTTATTGTCGTTGCAGAGCAAAGTATGGGATCGATGAGATGTGTCGGGATCAGTGGATTTGGGCAAGCAAGAACCCTTGGGGATACGGATCGCCTGAGAACAATAACTAGAAAGTAAAAATTACCACCGAAAAGTTAGCGCGGGGTTTCATTTATCGGCTGTAGAGAAAGCTAATAACGAGGGCGTAATGTAGATATTTGCAGATAAGCCCGGGCAATGTGGATTTTATAGTTTATCACACTTTTTTTTTATTGTATGAAATAAGAAAGGAAATGGCAATGGTCATATTTGTATCTGTAGTTATGTTGTCATTCAGAGCAGTTGACTCTTATAGGATCTTGTTCTAAGTTTGTTTGATCAGCAGAAGGTTTTAGATAGGTGAAGGTAGTATCAGTGTACTTCTGATATTGATTCAACTCCTGATATAAAGTGATTCATATGGCTATCTCATTAATATAAAGGTTTTTTATATTTCATATTTTTCATCTTTAAAATTTTTACAGTATATTTTTTGCGCTTTTGACAAAGGGCGGGCTTGCAAGTGTCGTTCGCTGTGTCTCAGTTCACTTATCTTTTTCTCACTCTCTGTTTTTTCTCAAATTATCTGTCCTTTCACACTATCAAGAGGCATGTTTCAGTACCAAACACACTTCAAATATAAATTATATTGGAAGGATACATCCCAAGTCTCAAGAAATTTCTTCATGCATGTTCTAGTCTTAAGAAATTAATGAAAAAAAATATCCTATGGTTAAATAAAAGAAATTGAATATCTATACAATTTTAGAGGTTAGAAAATTCATTCTTTTTACTATGTGTGCAGAAGCCACACATAAGCCAAAAAAGAAAAGGTAAATTGTCAACAAAAAAAACATTGGCAGGTTTTCCCATTGACAAAACCCCGACCTCGAAGCGGTTGTCAAAAACCTGTAGTAACTATATAGTGGTCTGCTGTATCTAATTAGCTTATACATATCACAGGCAATTGCATAGGTATCCCAAGCAAACTGCATACATATCACAGCTGGTTGCATAAGTATCGCAAGCAAACTGCATACATATCACATAAAAATTAGATATAGAAAGCAACTATACAAATACTGCAGGCAGATGATTTTTTGACAACTGAAAAGCTTTTACAAGAGGTTTTTGACAACCGCTGTGGCCAGAAAACCTGCCAGGCTTTTGAGAACTAACCCCAAAAAACAAGTATTGTGAAACAAAGTATTTATTACTGACATATTTTTTTAAAAAATAATGTAAATACCCAATTCACGAAAAAAAAAAAGAGATTCATAAATTTTCTAGCTTCCCCCCCCTCCACCCCCTCACGTTCATTTCTCTTTACACATTTCCTCTCTCTCTCTCTCTCTCTCTCTCTCTCTCTCATAAAAAAAATTATGATAAGCCCCTAAGTTGAAAGAGAAATGGAGGAAGAAGAAGCCCATCTCCTCTCACAAAACAGAGGGAAAAATTTAGATAGACGAAAGCTGCAGGGGCAGCTGAAAATGAGATCTTTTGAGTTCTGGGTTTTTCTTCTGTTTGGCTCTTCTTGCTTCCATCAACATGAGCAGCTGACTTTCAGGTGTTTTTCTTCAGATTTTTTGCTTTTTTGGGGGGCCTTTATATTGGTGGTTAATTTATTTGAAGCTGCATGCTGAGAGAAAGAGATGGGGGCTGGTTTGCAGAGCCCATTTCTTTATTTCCTTCTCTCTCTGGTGCAGAGACAGGGGTCGATCCAAAGCCAACCGAGGAAAAAGATTTATTACTGGTTGTAACTAAAGTCCGAGATTTTTGGATATCTGTTATGTATATAAACTTTTTCAAAATATAGGTCAAGTGTTAGTACATTAGATTCTAAATTACTAAGTCATTGGTTCAAATCCTACTACTCATTATTTATTTTATTTTGATTTTATTTTTATTCAGTGTTCTAACAAGGAAAGCTTGAGTCAAAGAAGAACTAGAAACATTCTTAAATAAAACCTTGCGGTAACATGCTTTATTGTGTATGGCTGTAACTGTGCCTTCTCTGACCAAAATTCCTTGGTCCACCCCTGCACAGGCATATGCACCAGGTACATGGAAGAATTTTCCATGAAAATGCGACATTTGAAAACCAGTAGATGCATGATTTCCCCCTTAAATGGATTAGGAGAATAGTTATAGGGTTTTGCTGATTTGTTAATGCTCTCTGGTATCAAACTTTCCTCCTACTAATTGCAACTTATGAAATAATTTGACCACTTATCTTTTACAAGCCTAACTATATGATATGGGTAGACCTAATCGAATATGGAGTTCGGTAAACTTATGTCTTTTACAAGCCTAACTAGGGGTTGGGGTAGGCTTCAACGTGGGACAATTCGGAACGATATGTTAATCGTTGATTTAACCACTCACCTTTTACAGGCCGAACTAGGGCTATGGAAAGATCTAAATAAGTATGAAGTGAGGCAATTCAGAATGATATGTTAATCGTTAGTTGAACCCGCTATCTTTTACAAGCCTAGCTAAGAATATGGGTAGATCTAAACGAATATGGACCGAGGCAATATTTCAAAACAACATATGAATTGTTAGTTTAACCATGGAAACGGTCATTGACAGTGCAAAATGAAAGAAAGAAACAAATTTATATAGCCGGACCCAAAATTTAGGTGCTGTTTGTTTTTATAAATTGAAAATGGGTTGTTTTTTTTGGGTTTCTCTCTATTTTATTGTATTTAATTTTGATGACTTGTATGCATGTGTCATGTATAAATTTGATGACTGCAACAATATATATAGATAATTGCTTCAACTTGATGAGTTGCATGCATGATTTGTGTCTAGTTCGATGAGCATATGTAGTTATTGTCTTCAAGTTGATGACTTAATTGCTTTCAGTTGGTTATATAACTACTAGGTTGGTAGGCTGTTAACCTCTTTAATTTGACCCAAAAGGTTAAATCCTGTCCCCAATCATAAGTCAATTACACATTCTTTCACCAACTCAAAGATGTATAATGATTCAGCAAAAATGAACTGTATAAAGCACAATTCCAATCTCAAACATAGCTAATCAAATGTTTATCCTAACCAACGTTATCAATAAGGTACGATACACACACCATACACAATACATACCAATTCATTATGCTACCGGTACATAGGGAGTTTGATATGTACCGCAACCATGTATCGGACCCACGGACGATACACGATACGGTCCAATATCTTGATCTAGCTTCTATTGGGTTATAATGTGCATAATGGATTTGCATTCCTACAAACATTCTATCCTATGTATAAATTACTTCATTCTTTCCGTCTTAAGGTAAAAATTATCAGATTTTTCACCATCTCATAAATTTCACGGTAACTAGTGGCGACTCTTCTCTCCCATCGGAGCCGCTTCTTACATCTCCTTTCTTTTTCTACCGAACTCTCTTTGATGTCTTTATAATCGGCAAAAATTGCTGCAGCGATGGATCAAACCGAGATGATTGATTATTTTGTTATTGTTCAGACTTTCAACAAATTTGGGCTTTCAACAAACACACACGCACACATGGGCTTTCAACAAATGTGGGTTCCTATCCAACCAAAAGGCTTAAGCCAATTGGCGGGCACCCATTTATATTTTTTACTCATATGCAACTCATGATTTTCCTGACGTGGGACTATTCGATAACGCTCTTCTTCGTGTGCAACATGATTGTCACTTGGATTATACAACACATGTAAAACACATGTAAAGATAATCTCTGAGAGGCACATTTTTCTTCTTCCTTTTTTTATTGATCATGTAGTCTCATGACGGCTATGATGCCCACGAGAGAAGAGAAAATCAACTGCTAGATGAAGAGGATCAACAACCTTTCTCTGATACCATGTTAAATAGGATGTTGGGTCCACACACGAGCACACATGGGCTTTCAACATATCTGGGTTCCTATCCCACTAAAAGGTGTAAATCATTTGGTGGGATCTCCATTTATATTTTATCCCAATTAATACGAGTCTAGTAGATGACCCATGACTATAAATGAATATAAGACTATAGATTTAGTTCTTAGGATTTTGGACATTTCACCGGATAATCTGTTTAAATTCCTTATCATTATTGCTTAACCCTATTGTTTTCTCGTGAAGGTCTGATGTCGTGATCAATAGATATAATGGTTGCTCACAAGACATGATACAAGTCCGACTCGCATTTTTCGGAAGTATAGGATATGAGCCATCGATTCGTATGCTAAATTTAAAAAGTTTTTTTAACACAAAAAATAACAAAGTGTTATATTAGAAAATCTAAATTAGGAATGTACATGATTTGTTAGCGGTGATGCATAGATAGTTGATGTATTACCCATTGATACGGTATCTCAATGAATCCGACATAAATATGAAGCCGGGATGGTGATGCATGCTGGAGATGCTGCAGTCGATGTTACCAATAGGAAGATTAAGGTATGTCGATAAGAGTTTAGCCTAAACTGCGCTTATTTTGCGCTGTAAATATTTTCTTATCTAGATCCTCTACACTTATAAATTCAGTGCATAGGAATGCAAATATTTTCTTTCTTTTTTAATATTTGCCAAACCTGTTTCTAAATTTGAAAGGGGAGCCAGTGCGGAGTCGCTGCAATTGAGGACAAGAGGAGCTTACTTTTAAGTGGAGATAGATGTTATGCAAACTTCAGCTTGCAAGTTCCTACGGCCTCCACATAAAATTTAACTTCCATGGGTTGTTTGGATGTGATATATGAAGCCTAAATATAGATTACTTGTATCTCAAATCTTTTTTTTTTTATTCCGGCTTAAAATTACATCTAGCCGTTTGTTAATTTCTCAGGAAAAGAGCTACGGCTTCAGCAAGGCAAGACCTGGGCGGTTTTAATCAGGAGGACTACCCCCACTTCGATGAGGCTTAACGTGGGCCGGGGACTTGTGCATGTATAAGAAGCAATGTTGTTATGATGTGAAGTTGTTCTTTTATGTTAAATTTCTGCTAAATTGCATGCAAATAGCCAAGGTTTCATCGTTTTTGGCAGATAAATATCTTAGTTTTCGTGAGTAGCAAATAAATGCCCAAATTTTTACTCCATTTGCACTTAACTACCCATATGTGATATATAATGGTGGTATAACGGTTATTTTGCCAATTGTCGTTACTTCTGTTTTTAAAAAAAATGCTCGAGTCAAAGATAGGTATTAATTATGTGCAACTCATAGAAACTTGGGTATTTATCCGTGAAATCGGTGAAAACTTGGGTATTTATGCGCTATCTAGCCTTAAATTTCTTGGTGTGAGTGCACCATTATTGTAGTATGTTAAAAATTCGGGTAAATTGTCAAAAAAACCCAAACAGTTTTTTCCGTTAACAAAAAACCCGTGGTACTGAAGCAGTTGTCTCTTGAAAAAGTTTTCAGTTGTCAAAAAACTCTCCTTGCGGTATCTATATAGTTGTATGTTATATCTAGTTATTATGCGATATCTATGCGGTTGCTTGCGATATGTATGTCCTATTTAGATAAACCAGACAATTATATAGATACTACATGAAAAATTTTAGGAGGTTTTTGACAACCACTTTGAGGCCAGCGGGTTTCTGTCAGCAGGAAAAACCGCTTGGGGGTTTTTTGAAAATTTTCCCTGAAAATCAAGGGCTAATTGTAGATGACACCTTATATGTATCCAGTATACCGCATCTAGCATCCATAACAACTCTGAGTAGGTCATCTCAATATGACCTAGTAAAAGACATTATTGACCAACTCAGAGGTGTCATGTGCTTATAAACAAGTTGGGAGTCGATTATCGATCTTGATATGATTTTGGGAGGAAATTTAACTTGGTTATGCGAGATTAGTTATGCGTACTTATACTCCCAAACACAATTCATGTAATTTTGGTTGAATAATAAGAGCTTTTTAGAGTTGAATTTATTATAATAAATGATTACTTGAGTATATTCTTAAATTGTCATAATATTTTTATACTCTGATATTATATTATGCATTATGATGGGTCATTGCATGGATCTAGCCCTAGTTTAACCGGGATTAGTTCAAATCCATATGTTTTATATAGTTTTCTCATCCAAGAATTTGGCAATGATAAAAGGAAGTGTGTCCCCCGTGCTGATTGCCAGTAGTTAAGCTTTGTATGATAGTTTTGCTTCATAGTCGATCCAATTTCGATGGCAAAATGCTTGAGTGATGACATAATGTTTGGCACTCCTAGAACATGTGCAGCTAAATGATTTGGATAGGACCAAGGGTCCTAGGAAAGAGCTCACTAATGCCCATGGATCTCTCCCTTTTGTAAATGGTGGAAAGGTTTTGGAAAGGAGATGCGATTATCTGTAAAAACCAAAAGTGCAGGGCACTAAAAGCAAAAGGCGGAATGCTCTCGAAGCAGGGCTAAAAGCAAAGATGGAGATAAAGCTAGTGTATTATCTTCTTGTTTATCTAATCTTTTAGAGTAAATTTCTATAAAATCCTCAAAAGTTTCACCCATGTTGCAGATACCTAATTGAATGTTTTTCCTGCGTATAAATATCTTAAAATGTACTTGGTTAGTAGTTAACTACCTTTAGTCGAACTCTGATTAACCAACATTTGAAAGCGTCGTCATCTATCAGCTTTTTCTAATCTTCTAGGACTTTTTTTAACTGAGGTTGCTGTTTAGATAATTGTATTTATAAACGCATGGAAAACATCATTGAGGTATTGGAGTACAAAGTTGGTGAAACATTGGGGACTTCTATAGCAATTTACCCAATCTTCTATTTCTATCAGAAATGGAGTTTAGCTATAGAGCATAAAGGTTTTCATGAAGGCACTATCCTCAGCTGCATCATTGTTGGTATATCCAGAACGCTAACTAATCTGCTAGATTTATATTTAAATATATTTTGTTTGTTTGTTTAAATATAAGATTTAGTCAGTTATTTAGACAATAATCCTAATTAAAGCAATGCTATCTCTAAGCATCATTGTATAGTTTATAAATATGGAGCAACAGCTTAAGGCTTGAATTGTGCGAGCAATAAAGAATCGCCACAATATGGTCCTAATATTTGTGAGAGTCCTCTCGGAGTGATCTGTGAGGGTAAGGGTTTATTCTGTATTCTCCATGTAAATTCTCTTATCTGAAAAACTGTAATCTCTCCATATGAATTAATGAAAACGATCTTCGCTGTGCCTGTGGTTTTTTCCGTTTGGGTTTTCCACGTAAAATCTAAGTGTCTCTTTGAGTTGATCTTTTCGGATTTCTGCGATTTTATTTGATCTCTGTATCCACGTTTATCTCGATCATCCATAACAAACTTGTATCAGAGCTAAGATTGATTCTATTGATCGAGTACATAAATTCAGGACGTGTACACATGCCAAAAACAAAAGACTTGGGCGGCATATGAGATCTATTGTGCCGCATTTAAAATTTGAATGGTTACGCTAATGCCCCGGCCATCTACCGTGACCAAATGCGGAACGAAAATTTTTCTAACGATTAGAACATGACACTAGAATAACTTTTAACCCGGATCTTACCATAAACCTAACTAGCTAAATTAAAGTGGTGCTATCTACTATGATGAAGAAATCTCACCAAACGAACCAAGTCTTTCGGTCTTCTTTCTTCATCTTTAGCTCCAAGTGGCCACCTTGAACATGCTTGATCTTCTTTTCCTGCTCCATCGGTTTTCCGGGATCGGGCTTGTTCTCCGGTCCTCCTTTGTCGCAGATGATCCACCTGAGGGATATGATCCATGGCTCTAGCTTCTCACAATATGTCAAGTGGAGCAACTAGAGAACTTGGGTTGCTAAACCAAGTAATCTAAGATGTAGTGTGAAGATCTAAGTGTTTGCTATCTTTTTCTTGCCTCTTCATTTGTTTCTCAACTCATGAGAAGGGTAGTGAAGAGGAAGATGATGAAGGTGGGGGAAACTCAAAAAGAGGGAGGAGATGGAGAGAAATGGGAGCTCAAGAAAATAATGAAGCATCCATGAGAGAGAAAATCCACACAAAGGTTTTGTGTATGAATTTCTTGAATAAACAATCAACAACCATATTTTAATAGTAACTCCAAATGAATTAAAAATTCATTTGTTAAATATTGAAGCATGTTATCTCCATTCCTCCCATACCTCACACTTTACACCTCATTTTCCATTTATCGAATAAATGGAAAAAGCATAATTAGGTGGCCACCTTCTAGAAGGTAATCTGTAATAAATACGGATTACAGTCTGATTACAGTCTACTGTATATACATACCTGCATTCGGATAAAAACACGAATGCCCAAAGAGATAGAATAACACGAAGAACGTAATACTAGAATATACATATCGAAATACATATATGTAAACTATTAAATCAATACCTGATTTAATAATCTGGCTCAAATCCGAGCCGGCTAGTATTACCAACTGTCCGATCGAAAGTCCGAGTACAAAGTACATCAATCGATCGAGACCTTGCACGTATCCAATACGGCTACTATATCATTTCGCCTGAACCAGAGAAACGCTCTGTGTGGGACTCTAAAGACTCAACAGTACGCCGGCAGTGAGTTACTGGATAAATCCATAACCACAAGCACTTCAGTGGCACTAGCTGTACGTAACGGCTACCCGGGTACCCGTCGAAAAGGAAGGCCGGCGAGCAAACTCATCTGGATCCCTACTGAGCCTATCCGTGACAGTCTCCGTATAGTCCGGTCTCTTCGTATGAGAGTATCGCATACTGGGTCTAGGGGGTGGTAAACGTCAGACCCTGATAACCTGGTAATTCATGCTGATGTAGCCCAGGATCAATCCGGGAAACTACTGATCAGCCTATCAGTGAATCCCAACTGCCTTGGCCAAGGTCTTATGGTCCTAACCAATCAAACACAGTGCGATATCGACTCCCAATACCGGGAGAGACGAATCCCCGACAATCGCTCACTGCCTCCATGTGGCTTGGGACTGTACCCAACCAAAACCTATTTGCATGACTCAGTAGAGCTGTTGTAGGGTAGTGATCATAGCACAATGGGAACTCACACGAGACAAATGACGATCTCAGGTCTAAAGACTACCCTGTACTCATGTCACCTGAGAACTTCCATCTGATGATAGGTATAGTACCATCTGGAAGTCCTCGGCGAGTCCGTCCGGTGTACTCACCCCCAGTGAGCACCTGTATACGATCTTAGGTCTAAAGACCAATGGTTGCGGGACCAAACCATCGCCCCTTATCGGGGTCTAGAAACGTATACACTAGTCTACTCTGGAATATCGATGCCCAGTCTTGATACTCCCACGACTAGGGACCATTTAAAGATGTGCGTACCGACTACCCAGCTCCTACAAGTATGATCGCCATCACAACGCAGGTAGTCTAGCATTAATCCTACGGGCTTTATCAACATGTATAAAAGATATGTAATAGCAAGTAAAACATACACATGTTAAGATAAAGTCAAACCAAAAAGTATACTATCATATCGAGCAAGACTGTCCTATACATATATATATCCAAGCATCCATATGTATACATATACAATAATGGCCTCTAGGGCATACATATCCAACAATCTCCTACTTGCACTAAGGCCATATATATTGGCGTACCGAGTATCCAACGTCTGCTCTAGGGCCAGCTGTTGGCGTACCGCATACCCAACATCTCAAAAAGTCTATCGAACTATGCTTGAGGAAGGGTCTTGGTGAATGGATCCGCAGTGTTGTCTTTTGTATCCACTCTCCGGTCCTCGATCTCCTGGCGATATACGATCTTCCTGATCAGGTGATACCGTCTTAAGATGTGCCTGAATTTCTGATGGGACCGTGGTTTCTTCGCTAAAGCTATAACCCCATTGTTATCGCAATACAAAGGTATTGGGTCAACAATGGACGGAACTACCTGAAGTTCATTAATGAATTTCTTCATCCAGACCGCCTCTTTTGCGGCATCGCTTGCAGCAATGTATTCAGCCTCCATCGTCGAGTCTGCAATGGTATCCTGTTTGGAGCTCTTCCAACACACCGCCCCTCCTTTGAGGGTAAATACAAAACCCGAGATAGACTTGCTGTCATCTTTGTCACTCTAGAAGCTTGAATCGGTAAAGGACTCGACCTTTAGGTCTCCATTACCGTAAACTAAGAACATCTCCTTTGTCCTTCTCAGGTATTTGAGAATGTTCTTTACTGCTGTCCAGTGGTCCTCACCTGGGTTTGACTGATACCGGCTCACCACGCTTAGCGCATAAGCTATATCTGGCCTTGTACATAGCATCACATACATTATAGATCCTACCACCGAAGCGTAGGGTATAGTGCTCATGCGAACCCTCTCCTCGTCAATCTTGGGAGACATCTCCTTGGATAGGGCGATTCCGTGCAATGCGGGTATGTTACCGCACTTGAAATCTTCCATACTAAATCTCTTTAGTACGGTCTCTATATACCTGGATTGTGAAAGTCCCAGTAATTTCTTGGATCTATCTCCGTAGATCTTAATCCCCAGAATGTACGAGGCATCTCCCAGGTCCTTCATGGAGAACCTTTGTGATAAGAATAGCTTGACCGATTGTAGCATATGAATGTCATTTCCTATCAAAAGAATGTCGTCCACGTACAAGACTAGGAACACGACAGTTCATCCTACAATCTTCTTATACATACAAGGCTCATCCTCATTCTTGATGAAGTCAAATTCCTTGACTGTTTCATCAAAACAGATGTTCTAGCTCCGCGATACCTGCTTTAATCCATAAATAGATTTAAGTAACTTGCACACCTTCCCGCTGCTTCCACTGTCTACGAAACCTTCCGACTGATTCATATAAATGCACTCTTCTAAACTTCTATTTAGAAAAGCCGTTTTTACGTCCATTTGCCAGATCTCATAGTCATGGAAGGCAGCAATGGCATGTAGGATCCGAATGGATTTGAGCATAGCCACTGGAGAAAAGGTTTCGTCATAGTCCACACCTGGTCTTTGACGAAAACCTTTTGCAATAAGTCTAGTCTTATAGGTTTCCACCTGCTCATCCACACCAAATTTCCTTTTGTAGATCCATTTGCATCCAACGGGTTTTATCCTAGGTGGAGCAATATCCAAGGTCTACACTTTATTGGTGTACATGGACTCCATTTCAGATCTCATAGCATCCTTCCACTTATCAGAGTCCCTAGTGATAATGGCCTGCCCGAAACTTGTAGGATCATCTTCTTCCAAGATGCAATCTTCTCGATCCCTGTTTATGAGAAAAACGTAGTATCTCTTGGGCGGATGAGAAATCCTACCAGATCTACGGAGTGGCTGAGGTTCGTCTGGGACTATTGAATCTTCTGGTTCCGCCAAACCTTCAGTTACAGTTTGTCCTTCTGGAATTTCTTCCAGTTCTACCGCGCTCCCACTAATTTCTTTTGCAAGAAATTCTTTCTCCAAAAAGACGGCGTGGCGAGCAACAAACACCTTCTATTTCTCAGTGTGGTAGAACAGGTATCCTTGCGAATGCTTAGGATATCCTACAAACTTACACAAAACTGACCGTGCCTCAAGTTTGTTCGGGTTCTGCTTCTTTACATAAGCTGGACAACCCCATATCTTAATAAAATTAAGGTATGGTCTCTTCCGCTCCCACAGCGCATGTGGAGTGGTAGGCACTGCTTTGGTAGGAACCCTATTCAATACATATATTGCCGTTTCAAGGGCATATCCCCAGAATGAAAGAGGCAACTGTTGGATATATGTATGCCCTAGAGGCCATTATATGATAGTGGATGTATTTGTACATGTATATATATTCAGTATGCATTCTTGCTCGACATGATAGTATGCTATCTGGTTCTTCTTTATCTGACATGTTGATTTGATCATGCTTTTATTCATTCATACATGCTGATAAAGCCCTGAGGATATCGGCTTGACTACTCTGATTATGATGGAGATCATACTAGTGGGACATCTGTAGTCTATAAGCATATCCTGGAAAGTCCCTAGTCGTAGGTATATCGAGACGGGGCATTGATATACCAGAGTAGACTAGCGTATATGATACTAGACCCATACGATGGGCGATGAATGTTCCCGCATTCATCGATGTTTGACATCAAGATCATATACGGGTGCTCAGTGGTGACTGGGTACACTGGACGGACTCACCGAGAACTCCTATATGGAATTATATCTATCGTCGAATAGCAGTTCTCAGGTGACACTGGTACAGATTAGTCTGTAGACCCGAGATCGTCATGGAGTCTTGTGTGTTCTCCCACTGTACTTTGATTGCCACCCTACCACGGCTCTACTGAGTCGTGCAAACAGGTGGCCATTGGGTACAGTCCCGAGACACACGAAGGCAATGAGCGATAGGAGGGGTTTCGTCTCTCCCGGTATAGGGAGTTGATGCTGTGCTGTGCCCGACTGGTTATATCAGAAAGTCCCTGGCCAGGGCTGTTGAGATTTACTGATAAGTGTTATCAGTAGTTTCTCGATCTGTTATAGACCATTCATCGGCACGACTTATTGAGTTATTAGGGTCGACGTGACCATCCCTAGGCTCAATATGTGGCATATCTGACGAAGAGATCGGACTGTACGGTAGTGTTGCCGGATGGCTCGACGGGAGTTGTAACAGGTTCGCTTGTTTTCTTCTGATCGCTCAATACCCGGGTGGCCGTTACGTTTAGCTGACCGCTTGCGGCTTGGGGGTGCTTGATGTGATCATCACCCACTGCCGGCGTATTGACGAGTCTTAGAGTCCCACAAAGGAGTTACTTAGTCCAGGCGAAACGTTGTGGTGCGCGTATGCGATATGTGCTTAGACCCGATTAAAATGCGCGTATAGGATACCGTATATTAATTGGGCGGCTTGCTAATGGTCGGGTCGTATGTGATATGACCGGATTAGTAAATCAAGTGTTGATTTATCATTAGCTTCTCACTTCAAATCCTATCTTGTTTATTTTGGATGTATGCATGCATGTATGCATTCATTCTTGTTCATGCACATATGGATGTGCAAGCACACATGCATACATACATCATTTTATCATGGTTGCTTATACAATGAGAATGGTAGCAATATAAGAATCACACCATGGTTATGTTTATGGATTATTATTGCTTTTAAATTAAAACAAAAAGGAAATGAAAATGGGTTAAATCATAAAAGGTTTCTACACTCTTCTTAACCTTATCATGCTCACCTAACATTTAACCCATGGTTTATTTTCTTTTTGTGCTTTTAACTTTAATCCAATAATATCTTTAGAGTTAACCATGGTTGGATATGAGGAAGGAAAAATATATATATGCTTATTTTTCATATTTCTTTCAAGGGTTCATTATTCTCTTCTTCACAAAAAGGGCCACCATCTTTATCAACCTTGATCCTTTGCTTTCTAGTTCTTTCAAGAGAGCAAAATACTCATAAAAATAGGATTTTGAAGTGAGATCCTTAGCCACAACATCATTCTACACAAGTTTAGCCAACTTGTTTAGAGTGTTCACCTTGTTTTTCAAAGTTACGAGCTTGGACGGGGAACTCCGGGTGGATCGTCGTGGACGTGAGAGGACGACAAGAGGACCTTCTTCCAACTCCCAAGAGACTAAGGAGTCAAGAAAAAGGGAGCTACAAAGGTTGTAGTTTCGAAACCCTAATTTTATTAGCTTTTAGTTTCATAACCCTAATTTTCTAGGATCGATTCCTTTGCATGCTTGTTTAGCACCATCAAAATCCAAACTTTGAGACATGTGATGCTTCAAAACTCATTATAGGGTGCTAGGCAAACCTTACAGCAACTCGGCATTACTCATCATGGAGCGAACCATATCCAATAGGGTACGGTTTCTCCGCTCCGATACACCGTTGTGCTGTGGTGTATACGGAGGAGTAAACTGAGAGAGAATTCCATTCTCTTTTAGGTATTCTAGAAATTCTGTGCTTAAGTACTCCCTTCATCTATCAGATCGGAGGATCTTAATACTTTTTCCAGTCTAGTTCTTTACTTTGTTTCTGAATTCTTTGAATTTCTCAAAAGTTTCAGATTTGTGTTTCATAAGATACACATATCCCAACCTAGAGAGATCGTCAGTGAATGTGATGAAGTACGAGAACCCACCCTTGCATGTATAGACATTGGACCACATACATCACTGTATATGAGTCCCAAGAGCTCTGCTGCTCTTTCTCCGTGTCCAGTGAACGAAGATTTGGTCATCTTTCCTTTGAGACAAGATTGATAAGTTTCATAAGATGAGAATTCGAACGTATCCAAAAGTCCATCTTTATGCAACTTACTCAGTCTTTTCTCTCCGATATGACCAAGTCTACAATGCCACAAGTAGGATTCGTTCATATCTGAACTCTTCCTCTTGCGTGCATTTTGTATACTGAGAACTGTGTTTTGATTAAAACATAGATACCATTATACAGTGTACCTTCTGCAACCAATACCTGATTAAGGTAAATGTTCATGATATTTCTATCAAGAACAAACTTATATCCATCTTTATCAAGTAAAGAAACTGATATGATATTGCAAACCATGGAAGGTACACAGCAGCAGCTGTTCAAAATCATTGCCATTTGGCAATGCTATGTGATATTCACCGACGGTAGAAGTATCAATCTGTGCTCCGTTTCCTACTCTGAGGGACATATCACCAGGTCCAACCATCCTACTTTTTCTCAGTCCCCGTAATAAATTATAGATATGAGACCCCGATCCGGTATCGAGTACCCAGGAGGTAGGAATGACCGAAAAACAGTTCTCAATAACAAGAATACCTGAAGAAGACACAATAGTATGTTTCTTCTTCGATGGGGTCATCAAGGAATTCAAACAATCCTCTTTCCCTTGCTCATACTCATGACTGTTGTCATAAGTTAGAGCCGAACCGACGTTCCCCAGCACCGAATAAGAATTCGGATCGGCAAGCGATACATTTTATTATCTTGATTAGTTCGTGAAATGGTTGCTACCTGGAGATAAAGAAAAGAAACACTCAGCGTGTACTCTTGCAAGATTAGATTGGTTATTAGTTTATCTAATCAGGATGGCTCCCACCATTTTCTCGAATTCTCCTTCAAATCTTAAAAGGAGAACTAGTCAGGATTAATCGCACGTCACAATACTTGCATAACCTTTCAGCCAGGCTAGTGTCGGTACTTCGAGGGAGGTTTTCCAACGCTTTCGCGAAGTTCCTTAATTACATAATCTCTTTTCCCTGGAGGCGTAGCCCCGCTAACACTGTTCTAGACACACACTTGGTTTATTGCATTGATTGTTAAGTGAAATAATCTTCCGAGAGTAATCCTACTCATCAGTGGGATCAGGATCCAACTATCATTGTGTGATGCACTAGATGGAATCCACTCTAGTCACAACACTCCAGAAGGTATGCTAAATTCTGCAAGTTTCCTGTATGTTTGAAACTCCCGATGTGGTTTTTGCCCCTAACGACCTATAACCTTGACGCTTGCCAACAAGTCATAGGACACTAGTCAAGTTCAACCTATCATTGTCCTGGATTAACTCGAACCCACCCCCACAAACTCTTGATGCTTGCCAATAAAGCTGTATGACTGTCTTGATTAATCGCATATCTATGCAACAGATAAATATCACTCAGCTACCGTTCACTGTGTCTTGACGCTTGCAACAAACACAGCACGAATACTAGGTGGTACCCATCTGAAATGACGGAGGGCTACGGCTGGGTTTTGGCAAAAAACTCGTTAACGTAATGAACTTGATATCGTTGAAGGAACCTGAGTAGTTTTGAAAAGGAGTGATTTAGGCTCCAATTTTGAAAACTTGTGGTTTTGAAAAAACCAAGTAATCTATAGTATAGACTTTTGCTCAAGAGGTCACTCCCCGCAAAGGGATCTCGGCTCTTGCTTCATGGAATGAGGTGCTGGATATTCATGATCGAATACCACTATGCAAAGCGAAAGAATACAGCTATAGTTTTTCGAAATTTGTTCCAACAACATGTTTTAGGTTTATTTTCTTGTATTAATCAAAATTAATGCGGTCCTATCAGTTTAATCCCATCACACAAGAAAAGAACGAAAATACGATGTACGTATATGCCATCTGTTAGTGTTTATGCCCTAGAAGGCCATTACTGTATCATACTAGCTTGTATATTACTTAATGGAAACTTGGGATATTCACATGTATATAACAGTCTTGCTAAACATGGTAGTATGCTACTTGGTTTCTCTATCTTAATATGTGAGTGTACGTATTGATAGAGCTCTTAGGATCTTGCTTGTCTACCAGTGTTGTGATGGCAGTCACACTAGTGGGGACTGGGTAGTCTACAAGCACATCCTTATTCAGGCCCCTGGTCGTTGGATTATCGAGACAGAGCATCGATACTCCGGAGTAGACTGGTGTGTACGCTTCTCATCCCAGTTGGGGAGATGGTCTGTCCCACAGCCGTCAGTACGTCGTACTGGAGATAGTATACAGGTGCTCGTTAGGTTACGGGTACACCGGACAGGACTCACAGGGAACTGTTGGTTGGTTTGATACAGTCGTCAGTGAGCAGTTCCCAGGTGACATGAGTACAGCATAGTCCGCAGACTTGACACTGCTATTTCGCCTCGAGTGTGTCCCACTGTTCTTAGATTGCTACCCTACCACGGCTCAAAGGAGTCATGCAAACAGGTAGCAGTTGGGTGCAGTCCCGAGCATTTGGAGGCAGTGGCGGTTAGACAGGATTCGTCCCTCCCGGTATTGGGAGTAGATATCGTGCTGTGTCAGAGAGCCATTACGCAAAGTCCCTGGCCAGGGCAAGCGAGATTTACTGGTAGGTTCCAGTAGTTTCTCAGGGTGTAATGGGCTTCACTCCGACACGACTTATACCGCTATTAGGGGACTGACGCTTGCCGCCCCCCTAGGCCCGATATGCGATAGTCTTGGACGAACGGACCGGACTGTATGGAGATTGTCACATCAGACTCAGTAGGAGTTCGGATGGGTTTCCTCATCGGCCTTCTTATCGACAACTACCTAGGGACCGTTACGTACAGCTAGTGCCGCTTGCGGTCTGTGGTTAAACCCACTGCCAGCGTAGTAGTCGAGTCTCTAGAGTCCCACACAGAGAGTTTCCTACTCCAGGCGAAACGATATAGAGGTTGCATGGTTTTGCGACAAAGGGTTCGGACGCATACGTGCGTTTACGCACGTACGACTTTCGGACAGTTTTTACCAGTCGGCTTTGGTTTAAGCCAGTTACTGGTATCCGGTTATTGGATTTTTACAGTCTAAAGTTTTTCCGTATTTTTGCGGATTGGAGGGGCGTTCTCGTAATTGTACGAGAAGCTTCTAGAAGATGTGACTAAGGAGGTTACTTTGGATAAGATTGTGAGTCATGAGAGTGATTCATCATTATCATTATTGCACAATAAATGATAATGACACATGCTTAATGAATCACCATTTTGCATTTATGAAGCATGCTTATTCATTTCTATTATTCATTTTTCTAATAATAAGAATGCTTCATAATATATTATGATACACTCTCTCTCATCTCATTATCTTATCTCACATTCTCTCTCCTCAAGCTCTCATCTTCAAGAGACTAATCCTTAATCCTCATGTGTTGAGATCAAAGGTTTAGTTAGACTTAAACATCCATTACCTTCACTCTATATCATCCTTTCTTCTTTGATTAGCAATCAAAGTAGATTAGTTACCTCAAGTTAGAGGTTTAGCTTGGTGTTTTGATCTCGGGTGGATCGTCTACTACCTAGAGAAGGTCGAGGAGAACCAAGGAGGACACAAAGACGAAGGACAGGTTTCGTTAGGTATAATCCCTAAACACAATAGATAAGAAACTCTTTGTGTACGGTTATTTATAGTTTAGCTTCGATTTAAGCGGTTAGTCGATGTTCGTTCTTTAAACTTGATCGTTTTTGAAAATTCCGCCTCCCCACAAGTACTGGGGTGTACTACATCGACTTACAGTGGTATCAGAGCCTCGCTAAACACTAAATAACTTGATTGCAAATTTGTACGAATTTCGAACGGAAAAACAAAGCCGGAAAACCCTAAATCTGTTCAGTTTCTGTCGAACTTAAAATGATGTCTAAAAATTTTTTTGGTGACTGCAGAAAGCTTGAAATGACCTCAGAAGAACAGCTAAGAAAAACAGTCCCCTGACTCGTCTAACTCGCCGCGGAACCGCGGCCTCAGCCTACTGAGTCGCCGCGGTTGCGCCGCCGAGTTGGCGAGTCAGGAGTCGATTTTTCTTCTGTTGCTTCTCTGTTAAATTTGGGGTTTTCTGGAATATTTAATATTTGCCCAGGTTTCAGTTTAACAGAGCAGTTTTTGGAGCAATATTAATGTCGTTTAATCGATCGAAATTGTACAGTATTTGCATGTTGGATTATATCTGTGATTGATTAATGTGTTCGTAAACCTCCCCCAACTGCTAGTATGTCGGTTGGCAGGGGGTTGCACATTTCTGAAATGGTTATATCTGTTTGTGCATATAAACTATATTGGACTATTGTGGTGTATAGCCGGGGTTTGCAATGGGTTATTGTTTAATTCATTTGTTGTAAATGTAATTTGTTGTAATATTATTTTTGCGGGGCACTTCCAGGTTGCGGTCGTAGCCACCGTTGTATTATTTCATTTTACTGTTTTTGCTCCTAGGACTGACCCAAGGTGGGGTACACAAACTGCCGGGCGGGTAGTTTGCCGTACCCGTAGGGGTCGAGGGTGGGGTATCGGCTATTCATCACAACTGTGTAATCTGTCTTTTCTTGCAGGCTCAAAAGAAATACAGATTGCTTGCAAATCCAATATTGTTTATCTGTGTTCTGGAATGAATATCATTGCGTCAGACGAATGTAAAATATCTATATATATTGTAGCTATTTAGACGTCACTTATGTTTTACACCCGCGCTAGCCCAGCCCCCGCTCTGTCGTTAGTTAAGTAACCTAACGGGTGATGACGGGACCCCGTGGCGAATGCGGATGGCATAAGAGGACGTTATATTTTCGTTGTTTTCTGCAATGATAGGTTAATGATGGGACGCATTATCTATAATGCAAAGTAAAACAAACCAAAGTTTAAATCGTTGGAACAAGTTTAAAAGAAACCACTCGGTTATTTTTAAAACAGATATTTTTAAATGCGGAGCTTTAACCACTCCTTTTAAAAGCTATCAGGTTCCTTCGGTTATATCAAGTTCACTACGTTCACGGTTTCGCCAAAACCAGTCGTAGCCCTCCGTCATTTCTTATGAATGGTCAGTAGTATTCAAGCTATGTTTGTTTGGCCCTTAGTCAAGACATAGTGATTGGTAGCTGCTGGGGTATTCATTTGTTGCATAGATAGATGAGTTGGTTTGGGACAGTCGTATTACTTTGTTGGCCCTTAGTCAAGAGTATATACGGATGGGTTCAAATCAACAGGATAATGATGGGCAGAACTTGACATGTGACTTATGATTTGTTGGCCCTTAGTCAAGATCATAAGAACATGGGGCAAAAACTTATATCGGGAATTTCTAAAGAAACTGAAATTTGCAAAGAAATGCATACCATTTGGAGTTTGATGAATATTGGTAGGATTCCTTCAACATTATCATACGATGATATTTGGATCCCGATCCTACTGTGAGTATATGCTACTTATCAGGATATTCGTCACTTAACGATCAATGCTATAAACCTAGTAGGTGTCCAGAAAGGTGTCAGCGGGGTTACGCCCCCAGAGAAAAGAGGTTATTTAATTAAGGAACTTCGCGAAAGCGTTGGAAAACCTCCCTCGAAGTATCGACACTGGCCTGGCTGAACGGTTAAGCAAGTATTGTACGGTGAGAATAGTCCTGGCTAATTCTTCTTTTATGGTTTGAGGAAGGATTCGAGAAACAGTGGGAGCCATCCAGTTTAGATAAACTAAAAACCACTCTAAACTTGCAAGAGCATCATGCTAAAGTGTTTTCTTCTCTCTCTCCTAATTGCAGCGACCCTGAAAATGACTGGACTTAAGTTACTTTTAGAAAAGAATATACTGACGGGGCCAAACTATAAAGATTGGCTGCGGAATGTCAAGATGGCCTTGACCTATGACAAATTGGGGTACGTCCTCACCGCTACGGCACCTGCTGTCTCTGGTCCCAAATCCAGCAATGCGGATAAGGAAATCCGCAAAACCTGGGATTTAGATTGCGCGAGAGCCAAGTGCATCGTGCTTGCCTCGATGAACAATGAACATCAGAGGAGGCACGAGGATATGTCCCTAGATGGCATATTTCTCCATACAAAGGAACTTTATGGAGAGCAATCTCGTATAGCAAGATACGAGACCTCTAAGAAATTGTTTCGAGCGAGGTTGGCTGTCGGGTCATCGGTAGGTGAACATGTCCTACAGATGATCGGCTATATTGAGGAGCTCGCAGACCTTGGGACGACCTTGGATAATGAGCTCTATACAGACCTTATTCTCCAGTCCCTTCCTCCCACCTACGCCCAGTTTATCCTCAACTTCAATCTTCAAGGAAAAGAAGTTGAACTTGCGGAACTCCTGAACATGTTAAGGAGTGCAGAGGGCACCTTGCAGAAGGCAAGGGAAACACCCGCTATGTTTGTTGGCGGTGCATCTTCTTCCGGGTCCAAGGCTAGGGCCAAAGGAAGGAAGAAGAAGGCCGCACCCAAACCTAGAGGAGGTGTTAGTAAGGTGGGAAAGAAGGGAAAGAAAAAGCTTGCAGCACCGGTAGTTGGCCAGGATGAGTGCTTCCATTGTCACAGGAAAGGGCACTGGAAGAAGGATTGCAAGGCGTGGAACGCCAAGAACCAGGAACCGAAGCAAGCTGTGGCTTCGACTTCAGGTGTGTTTGTAATTGAGAATTGTCTGTCGATCAACTCTACATCCTGGGTATTGGATACCGGATCAGGATCTCATATTTGCAATTCATTGCAGGCACTGAGAAACCGTAGAGTGCTGAAGGAAGGTGATATGATCCTCAGGGTTGCTAACGGAGCTAGCGTGGGAGCTGCGTCCGTCGGGGATTATCACCTAGGATTGACGAGTGGACATATTTTGGTTTTGCATAACTGTTATTTTGTACCCAGCTTAACGTGTAATATCATATCAGTTTCCTTGTTATCAAATAAAGGTTATGATTTCACGTTTGTAAGAGATGTTGTTAACATCCACCTTAATCATGGTTTGATTGGGTCTGGTACTCTAAATAACGGCATATATGTTTTAAACCAACTCCAAATTTTCAATGTCCAGAACACACTAAAAAGAAAGTCTCCAGATTTAAATAAAGCTTTCTTATGGCATTGTAGACTGGGTCACATCAATGAGAGAAGGTTGACTAAGTTGCATAGAGAAGGATATTTGGACACGTTCGAATATCAATCTTATGACACTTGTCAATCCTGTCTCAAAGGAAAGATGACAAAGACTCCATTTACTGGACAAGGAGTAAGAGCGAGCGAGCTCTTAGGACTCATACACAGTGATGTATGTGGTCCAATGTCTACACATGCAAGAGGTGGTTATTCCTACTTCATTACTTTTACAGATGATTTCTCTAGGTTTGGACATGTCTTCTTAATGAAGCATAAATCCGAAGCCTTTGAGAAATTCAAGGAATATAAGAGTGAAGCGGAAAACCAAACAGGCAAAAGTATTAAGACACTCAGATCTGATCGAGGTGGAGAATACTTAAGTGCCGAGTTCCTAGGTTACCTAAAAGAGAAAGGGATTCTCTCTCAGCTTACTCCTCCATACACTCCACAGCATAACGGTGTATCGGAGAGACGGAATCGAACCCTATTAGATATGGTACGATCCATGATGAGTAATACTGAGTTACCGCGATCTTTCTGGGGTTATGCGCTAGAATCAGCAGCATATCTTTTGAACCAGGTTCCAACCAAGACTGTGCCTACCACACCATATCAGATGTGGAGTGGGAAGAAACCCTGTCTAAAACATTTTAGGACATGGGGGTGTCCAGCTTTTGTAAAAAAGCAGCATGTGGACAAGCTCGAGGCACGCTCAGTACTGTGTAAGCTTATGGGATATCCAAAGAACTCCAAGGGATATTATTTCTATTACGCAGAGGAACAAAAGGTTTTTGTTTCTCGTCATGCCCACTTCTTAGAAACTGAATTTTTAGAAAATCAGAAGAGTGGGAGCGAAGTAGAACTGGAAGAAATTCCAGAACCACAAGCTGTTACTGAAAGTTTGGTAGAACCAGAGGTTCAAGAAGAACAGAACATTCCCGCACCCCTCCGCAGGAGTAGTAGGCCGTCTCATCCGCCTGAGAGATACTACGGTTTTCTCATAGATGGGGATAGAGAGGATTGCATCATAGATGATGATGAACCTACTGACTTCCGGCAGGCCATCCAGAGCGGCGACTCGGTACGATGGCTAGATGCAATGCGGACCGAGATGGAGTCCATGTACACCAACAAAGTATGGACTTTCGACTTTGCTCCAGATGGGGTAAAACCCATAGGATGCAAATGGATCTTCAAGAAAAAGATTGGTGTAGATGGACAGGTGGAAACCTATAAGGCTAGACTTGTTGCAAAGGGTTTTCGTCAAAGACCTGGTTTGGACTATGACGAAACTTTTTCTCCAGTGGCTATGCTCAAATCCATTCGGGTCCTTCTTGCTATTGCTGCCTTCCATGATTATGAAATCTGGCAGATGGACGTAAAGACGGCTTTTCTGAATGGAAATTTAGAAGAGAACGTCTATATGGATCAGCCAGAGGGTTTCAATCAGAGTGGGAGCAGCGGGAAAGTATGCAAGCTGCTCAAGTCTATTTATGGACTAAAGCAGGCATCGCGGAGTTAGAACATCTGTTTTGATGAGACAGTCAAAGAATATGACTTTATCAAAAATCCAGATGAACCGTGCATATATAGTAAAGTTGTGGCCAGAAGTGTCGTATTCCTCGTCTTGTACGTGGATGACATTCTATTGATAGGAAATGACGTTCCTATGCTACAATCTGTCAAAGGATTCTTGTCACACAGGTTCTCCATGAAAGACCTGGGTGATGCCTCTTACATTCTGGGGATCCGGATCTATCGTGATAGATCCAAGAGGATGTTGGGACTTTCGCAGTCCAGGTATATCGACACTGTACTGAAAAGATTCAGTATGGAAGATTCTAAGCGCGGTAATCTACCGGCTTGTCACGGAATCACCCTCTCCAAAGAGATGTCTCCCAAGACTGATTTGGAAAGGGAACGCATGTCAATTATACCCTACGCTTCTGCGGTAGGCTCTATAATGTATGCGATGTTGTGCACCAGACCAGATGTAGCTTATGCACTGAGCGTGGTAAGCCGGTATCAGTCAGACCCAGGGAAGAAACACTGGATAGCAGTAAAGAACATTCTCAAGTACCTGAGGAGGACTAAGGAGATGTTCTTGGTTTACGGCGGAAAAGACCTCAGGTTGGAGGCCTTTGCTGATTCCGGCTTCCAGAGTGATAAGGACGATTCCAAGTCCATGTCGGGTTATGTCTTTACCCTCAATGGAGGGACGGTGTGCTGGAAGAGCTCCAAGCAGGACACCGTTGCTGACTCGACGATGGAAGCGGAGTATATAGCTGCTTGCGATGCCGCAAAAGAAGCAGTCTGGATGAAGAAGTTCCTAACAGAACTTCAGGTTGTTCCTACCATAGTTGATCCAATACCTCTGTATTGCGACAACAACGGAGCTATAGCTTTAGCGAAGGAACCCAGGTCCCATCAGAAGTCCAGACACATCTTGAGGCGGTATCACCTGATCAGGGAGATCATTGATCGTCAGGAGATCGAGGTTCGGAGAGTTGCTTCTGAAGAGAACATTGCTGATCCATTCACGAAGGCCCTTCCTCAGATTCAGTTCGAGAGGCTACTCGAGATCATTGGTCTACGATATGCCAGTACATGGCCCTAGTGCAAGTGGGAGATTGTTAGTGTTTATGCCCTAGAAGGCCATTACTGTATCATACTAGCTTGTATATTACTTAATGGAAGCTTGGGATATTCACATGTATATAACAGTCTTGCTAAACATGGTAGTATGCTACTTGGTTTCTCTATCTTAATATGTGAGTGTACGTATTGATAGAGCTCTTAGGATCTTGCTTGTCTACCAGTGTTGTGATGACAGTCACACTAGTGGGGGCTGGGTAGTCTACAAGCACATCCTTATTCAGGCCCCTGGTCGTTGGATTATCGAGACAGAGCATCGATACTCCGGAGTAGACTGGTGTGTACGCTTCTCATCCCAGTTGGGGAGATGGTCTGTCCCACAGCCGTCAGTACGTCGTACTGGAGATAGTATACAGGTGCTCGTTAGGTTACGGGTACACCGGACAGGACTCACAGGGAACTGTTGGTTGGTTTGATACCAGTCGTCAGTGAGCAGTTCCCAGGTGACATGAGTACAGCATAGTCCGCAGACTTGACACTGCTACTTCGCCTCGAGTGTGTCCCACTGTTCTTAGATTGCTACCCTACCACGGCTCAAAGGAGTCGTGCAAACAGGTAGCAGTTGGGTGCAGTCCCGAGCATTTGGAGGCAGTGGCGGTTAGACAGGATTCGTCCCTCCCGGTATTGGGAGTAGATATCGTGCTGTGTCAGAGAGCCATTACGCAAAGTCCCTGGCCAGGGCAAGCGAGATTTACTGGTAGGTTCCAGTAGTTTCTCAGGGTGTAATGGGCTTCACTCCGACACGACTTATACCGCTATTAGGGGACTGACGCTTGCCGCCCCCCTAGGCCCGATATGCGATAGTCTTGGACGAACGGACCGGACTGTATGGAGATTGTCACATCAGACTCAGTAGGAGTTCGGATGGGTTTCCTCATCGGCCTTCTTATCGACAACTACCTGGGGACCGTTACGTACAGCTAGTGCCGCTTGCGGTCTGTGGTTAAACCCACTGCCAGCGTAGTAGTCGAGTCTCTAGAGTCCCACACAGAGAGTTTCCTACTCCAGGCGAAACGATATAGAGGTTGCATGGTTTTGCGACAAAGGGTTCGGACGCATACGTGCGTTTACGCACGTACGACTTTCGGACAGTTTTTACCAGTCGGCTTTGGTTTAAGCCAGTTACTGGTATCCGGTTATTGGATTTTTACAGTCTAAAGTTTTTCCGTATTTTTGCGGATTGGAGGGGCGTTCTCGTAATTGTACGAGAAGCTTCTAGAAGATGTGACTAAGGAGGTTACTTTGGATAAGATTGTGAGTCATGAGAGTGATTCATCATTATCATTATTGCACAATAAATGATAATGACACATGCTTAATGAATCACCATTTTGCATTTATGAAGCATGCTTATTCATTTCTATTATTCATTTTTCTAATAATAAGAATGCTTCATAATATATTATGATACACTCTCTCTCATCTCATTATCTTATCTCACATTCTCTCTCCTCAAGCTCTCATCTTCAAGAGACTAATCCTTAATCCTCATGTGTTGAGATCAAAGGTTTAGTTAGACTTAAACATCCATTACCTTCACTCTATATCATCCTTTCTTCTTTGATTAGCAATCAAAGTAGATTAGTTACCTCAAGTTAGAGGTTTAGCTTGGTGTTTTGCTCTCGGGTGGATCGTCTACTACCTAGAGAAGGTCGAGGAGAACCAAGGAGGACACAAAGACGAAGGACAGGTTTCGTTAGGTATAATCCCTAAACACAATAGATAAGAAACTCTTTGTGTACGGTTATTTATAGTTTAGCTTCGATTTAAGCGGTTAGTCGATGTTCGTTCTTTAAACTTGATCGTTTTTGAAAATTCCGCCTCCCCACAAGTACTGGGGTGTACTACATCGACTTACACCATCCGCATTCGCCACGGGGCCCCGTCATCACCCGTTAGGTTACTTAACTAACGATAGAGCGGGGGCTGGACTAGCGCGGGTGCAAAACATATACAATATCTACTGGTATATATATATAATATTCGTCCCAGGCATGATAATAAGCAATATCATAGAATCTCAGCCAACAATACAGAAAGGTGGATAATCTTGGAGCCTCGGGTTTTATTTGAGCCGCAAATAAAACCCGACGTTCCCGGTCGTGTGGATAGCTTGTGCAATGAAAACCTGGACCCCTACGAGCGCGGCAAGTTACTAGTCAATCCTAGAAGTGAGACACCCCCCTTCAGCAAAGTGAATGGTCCACCCAGCACTTTATAGAATCCGGTAACTTGGACGTCCCTCCATGGGTCATCCTATACCCCCTACGAGTGCGGTGAATAGCTCTCCAATTCTAGAATGAAGCCCCCTTCGTCTCAACGCCATGAGATGCGGGCTTGTTGCCTTCTAGAACCTGACTATTTGTGCACTCCACCATGGGGTAATCTTAGTACAGAAAATGAAAGTAATATGTACAAATGGTGACATCAATCTCAACCCGGTCGTGTCCCAAAATAATATACAACCCGGCAAAGACGGCAATCCACATGTCGGACGCTCGCCCCGCAATAACAAATGTACAAATGATTATAAACTGTACCACTAACATTTCACTACATGCTATCCACCACGACTATCCAACCACAATCATATTACAAGCTCAAAACATCAACGTGAATATCATGTTCGCAAACTCGTCTAAAAGGACATATAGCAGATAGACGGGTTTACCGATCAAATGACATTCACGGTCGCAGATGCTAATCTAAATACTGATAACAATTAAACAGTTGTTAAAATATAACGACTTCGAAACACTCCAAATTGCCCCAAACAGAAAAACAATAGAAAATCAAATCTAGGCAAAAATAAACTACACCTGAAACCCAAACTTTAAGAGACAAGAACATTGGCCAAAATACGACGCAATCCCCTTTAAGAAAACCGGTGAGCTCGGTTTTTTGATGGTTGTGACTGACAAAAAAAGGTGGGAATCGTGTCGTTTTTGGTCAGTGTTCATCTCACAGTGTAAAGAGCACTCTGCACTTGCTAAATTTTTTTAAGCCTTTAAAAATTCAACAGAATCTGCAATTTGGTTTCATTGTTATGGATTTGTTTCGGTTTCGTTGTTTTAATATTGTTTAAACTTGCTAGTATAGGGTTTATGGGCTGTCTCTGATACCATGAAAGGTTACGCTAGTGCCCCGGCCATCTACCATGACCAAATGCGGAATGAAAATTTTTCTAACGATTAGAATATGGTACTAGAATAACTTTTAACTCGGATCTTACCATAAACCTAACTAGCTAAATTAAAGTGGTGCTATCTACTATGATGAAGAAATCTCACCAAACGAACCAAGTCCTTCGGTCTTCTTTCTTCATCTTTAGCTCCAAGTGGCCACCTTGAACATACTTGATCTTCTTTTCCTGCTCCATCGGTTCTCCGGGATCGAGCTTGTTCTCCGGTCCTCCTTTGTCATAGATGATCCACCTGAAGGATATGATCCATGGCTCTAGCTCCTCACAATATGTCAAGTGGAGCAACTAGAGAACTTGGGTTGCTAAACCAAGTAGTCTACGATGTAGTGTGAAGATCTAAGTGTTTGCTATCTTTTTCTTGCCTCTTCACTTGTTTCTCAACTCATGAGAAGGTTAGTGAAGAGGAAGATGATGAAGGTGGGGGAAACTCAAGAGGAGGGAGGAGATGAAGAGAAATGGGAGCTCAAGAAAATAATGAAGCATCTATGAGAGAGAAAATCCACACAAAGGTTTTGTGTATGAATTTCTTGAATAAACAATCAACAACCATACTTCAATAGTAACTCCAAATGAATTAAAAATTCATTTGTTAAATATTGAAGCATGGTTATCTCCATTCCTCCCATACCTCACACTTTACACCTCATTTTCCATTTATTTATCAAATAAATGGAAAAAGCATAATGAGGTGGCCACCTTCTAGAAGGTAATCTGTAATAAATATGGATTACAGTCTTCTGTATATACATACCTGCATTCGGATAAAAACATGAATACCCAAAGAGATAGAATAACACGAAGAACGTAATACTAGAATATATATATCGAAATACATATATTTAAACTATTAAATCAATACCTAATTTAAATCCGGCTCAAACCCGAGCCGGCTAGTATTACCAACTGTTCGATTGAAAGTTCGAGTATAAAGTAAATCAATCGATCGAGACCCTGCACGTATCCAATACGGCTACTACATCATTTCGCCTGAACCAGGGAAACGCTTTGTGTGAGACTCTAAAGACTTGACAGTACGCCGACAGTGAGTTACTGGATAAATCCATAACCACAAGCACGTTAGCGGCACTAGCTGTACGTAACGGCTACCCGGGTACCTGTCGAAAAGGAAGGTCGGCGAGCAAACTCATCCGGATCCCTACTGAGCCTAACCGTGACAATCTCCGTACAGTTCGGTCTCTTCGTATGAGAGTATCACATACCGGGTCTAGGGGGTGGTAAACGTCAGACCCTGATAACCTGGTAATTCGTGCTGATGCGGCTCAGGACCAATTTGGGAAACTACTGATCAGCCTATCAGTGAATCCTAACTGCCTTGGCCATGGTCTTATGGTCCTGGCCAATCAAACACAGTGCGATATCGACTCCCAATATCGGACGAGACGAATCCCCGACAATCGCTCACTGCCTCCATGTGGCTCGGGACTGTACCCAACCAAAACCTGTTTGCACGACTCAGTAGAGCCGTGGTAGGGTAGTGATCAAAGCACAGTGGGAACTCACACGAGACAAATGGTGATCTCAGGTCTAAAGACTACCCTGTACTCATGTCACCTGAGAACTTCCATCTGATGATAGGTATATTACTATCTGGAAGTTCTCGGCGAGTCCGTCCGGTGTACTCACCCCCAGTGAGCACCTGTATACGATCTTAAGTCTAAAGACCAATAGTTGCGAGACCAAACCATTGCCACTCGTCGGGGTCTAGAAATGTATACACTAGTCTACTCTGGAATATCGATGTCCAGTCTCGATACTCCCACGACTAGGGACCATTTAAAGATGTGCATACCGACTACCCAGCTCCCACAAGTATGATCGTCATCACAACGCAGGTAGTCTAGCATTGATCCTACGGGCTTTATCAACATGTACAAAATATATATAATAACAAGTAAAATATACACATGTTAAGATAAAGTCAAACCAAAAAGCATATTATCATATCGAGCAAGACCGTCCTGTACATATATATGTCCAAGCATCCATATGTATACATATACAATAATGGCCTCTAGAGCATACATATCCAACAAAATTCATCGTAGATCGGAGCGATTGGTAGAGGGTATGTATGTACCAGCACATGAAAGTGGTCTGATCTTGGAAATTGACAGTCAATGGTAAGATCTAGCAGTCTTTGTTAGATCTATGAAATTGGTGAGTTCGGATTGGCTTCGGCAGCGCAAAAGGCACGGTGAACCGGCGATGAATCAGCGGTCAGTGGCAGAGTCGAGACACTCGCAGTGGTGCGAGAGGGGCGTTGGTGCGGAGGAGCGCGGGCACACCTCGTGGTATCGGCATTATGGCAGCGCCAGTGATGTTATGGAAGATGGCTAGTGCTTGAGGATGGAAATAGCAGCGCCGGCTGTTGATACGGTAAGATTTGATGGCAGCAAGGATGTGAAGAGGTGACTGGTGGCGGCGATCTCAAGCAATGGAGTCGCATCGGAGAGGCGACTTGGTCACCGATGTACGTGTTCGATGTCGAGGCAAGTTGGAGGTTGTATGTGATGGCGTGCAGAGTGCACGCAAGTTGCTGTTGGTAGGCCTTAGGCTCTCTAATAGGATTTTACAACAAACACAATTGGGTTTTTAAAAATTTCAAGAGAGCTCAAGTTCTACATGCAAGTAACAATAGCTAAAGAATTGAACTAGAAAACCAAATTGAGAACCATACAATCTTTGTAGCATCTTCATATGCTCCAATTTGTGTTGGACTCTAGCTAGACTCCATGGATGAAGGAACAAGTTGTTGGCTATAGTACCCTCAAATCAATTATTGAATCACAGGCACGCGATTGAGATGATTGAGGGAGGACCTATACGGGTACAATAGTCTTACTCAAAATGATAGTATGCTATCTGGTTTGTCTTTATCATCATGTGCATGCATTATGTGGTATTACAGATCACTATTATATGTTTATAGAGCCCATAGGATTCTTCCTTGACTACCAGTATTAGGATGACGATCATATACGTGGGATCTGGGTGGTCTATAAGCACATTCTTAAATGTCCCTAGTCAAGGGAGTATCGAGACTGGGCATCGATACTCCGGAGTAGACTAGCGTATACTTATCGAGACCCCGATGAGGGGCGGTGGCCGGTCTCACAAGCCATTGGTGTCAGTTAGTCACCTAAGATAGTATACATGTGCTCATTTGGTTATAAGTACACTGGACGGACTCGCCGGGAACATGCTAGATGGTATTATACCTATTTTCAGATAGCAGTTCCCAGGTGATATGTTTATAAGTTAGTCTGTCGACCTGAGATTATCATTTATCTTGTGTGAATTCCCATCGTGTTTTGATTACTACCCTACCACGGTTCAAAGGAGTCCTGCAAACAGGTTTTAGTTGGATATAGTCCCGAGCCACATAGAGGCAGTGAGCGGATCGTCGGGGATTCGTCTTTCCCGGTATTGGGGGTTGATGTCGTGCGGTGCACGGATGGCCATCACCAGAAATGCTTGGCCAAGATAGACGAGAATTACTGATTTGGATCAGTAGTTTCTCAGTTAGTGATGGGCTTCATACCGACATGAAATATCGCGTTATTAGGGGTTTGATTTTATCCACCCCTAGACTCGATATGTGATACTCTTAGACGAATAGACCAGACTGTACGGAGACTGTCACGGACATGCTCAGTAGGGGTTCAGATAAGTTTTCTCGTCGGCCTCCCTTTCACTCAATACCTGGGTAGCCATTACGTACAGCCAATACCGCTGACGTGCTTGTGGTTAAACCTACTGCCAGCGTATTGACGAGTCTTTAGAGTCCCACAAAGAGGGTTTCCCTACCTTGGGCAAAACGATGTAGAGGTCGTATGATATTACGGCAAGGTTCGATCATATATGTGCACTTGTGCACGTATCATGATTCAGACGGATAATACTAGTGGATTTTGGTTTAAACCGGATCCCAGTATTATATTATTGGATTATTTTCGTCTCTTTGTATTCGTATTTTTTGGGAATACGGATACGGTTATGTATATACGGTGAGGGGTATTTTTGTAATTTATTACAAGATTGCTTCAAGAAGACGACACCTCATTTTAGTTTATAACCATTTTTGTTTAAATTGTTAAATGAGGTGAAGGATGAGGTGTTGTTTACATTTATTGGAGCATAGCTACTTGGTGACTCATAAGGTGACTCATGGGTTACTATTGAAGCATGCTTGATATTTTTGTGTAGTGAATTATTGAAGTGGATGCTTCATTCTTTAGTTCATAAGACTTAGCCATTTTCATGGTGGCTTCACACAACACTCTCATCTTCTCATGCTTGCTTTTTCTACCTCCACTCTAAAAGTTTCATGTGTTGAGAAATCTAGAGTGTTATGAGACATATTAATCCATCATTAGACTCTACATCCTCTAGGTTATCTAATTTAGCAAACTAGGTACCCTAATTACCTCGGTTTTGAGGTTGGAGCTTGAACTACAAATCCTCAGGTTGATCATCTTCGATGGAGGGAGACTGACGATCAAGCTTGATTATGGAGACCACTAGGAGCTTAGGAAGATTGTAAAAGACCGAAGGACACGGATCATTCGGTATAACTCCTCTTTAGTTTGCTAGCTTATAGGTTTATGGTAGATCCGGGTTATTGAGTTGTTCTTGCGCCAGTTTATAAAATTTTTGTTCCGCAAACGGTCACGGTAGATGACCAGGGCGCTGGGATAACCCAACATGGTATCAGAGCAGCCCATAAACCCCTAACTAGCAGTATAAACGATGTTTAAGTAACGAAACCGAAACAACTCCGAAATAATACGGAAAATATTCAAGTTTCTGTCGTTTTTAATTAGTCTTCTAAATTTTTTGTAAACAATTGCAGAAAACTACTCTTATTGTAACTAGAACACATTCCAGGAACGAGACCTAAATTCCACAACTTGGCCGGCGAGAACGGTATTTTTCCCGGCGACGCCGTTTTTTCTAGGGACTTGGGTTTTGAATTTTTTGAGGTGTTCTGGAATCTTGAATATTGGGTTTTAGGTATTGTTTGTTTTTGCTCAGATACATATTATGTTATCTTTGGTATTGGGGCAATACGGAGTATTTCAAAGTCGATATTTTAACACTGTTTATAAGTTTCAGTACATACATTACTATCTGTGACCATGAATGTCATTCAAGCGGTATAACCTGTCTAACTGCTATATATTCTATTAGACGGGTTTGCGAACATGACATTCACGTTGATGTTCTGTGATTGTGCTGATATTGTAGTTGGATTGTCGTGGTGGATAGCCAGTGGTGCAGTGGTAGTAGTACAGTTCAGATTCATTTGTATATTTGTTATTGTGGAGCGAGCGTCCGACATGTGGACTGCCGTTTCTGCCAGATTGTATATTCTTTTATTGGGGCACGACTGGGTTGAGATCGATGTTGCCATTGTATATATATTTTTCTTTTTTGTACTAGGATTATCCCGCGGTGGAGTGCTCGAGTAGCCGGGTTCTAGAGGGCAACGGGCCCACATCTCATGGTGTTGAGACGGAGGGGGCCTCACGTTAGAATTGGTGGGCTATTCGACGCATTCGTAGGGGGTACAGGTTGACCCACGGTGGGGTGCTTAAGTTACCGGATTCCGTGAAGTGCTGGGTGACCCATTCACTTTGTTGATAGGGGTTGCCTCATTTCTGGGATTGGCGGGTAACTTGCCGCACTCGTAGGGGTCCAGGTTTTCATTACACAGGCTATCCACATGACCAGGGGAACGTCGGGTTTTCACTTGCGGCTCAGAGGAAACCCGAGGCTCTAAAATTATCCACCATTCTGTGTTGCTTGCTGAGATTCTGTGATGTTGCTTATATCATGCCTAGGAAGAATGCTATATATATTTATATATATACTAGTAGTTGTTGTATATGTTTTGCATCCGCGCTAGTACAGCCCCCACTCTGCCGTTAGTTAAGTAACCTAACGGTGTATGACGGGGCTCCGTGGCGAATGCGGATGGCATATACGTACATTGTATTTTCGTTTTTTCTGGTGTGATATGGTTTAATTGATGGGACTGCATTAATTATGATTAATGCAAGAAAACAAACCTATATGATGTTGTTGGAACCAATTTTTGAAAACTGTTATTACAAACGTTTCCTTTTGCTTTGCACAACGGTATTCGGTTCTAAATATCCAGCACCTCATTCGATGAGGTAAGAGCCGAGATCCCTTCATAGGAAGCGACCTATTGGGAAAAAGTTTGCGTCAGTGTAATAATTTCACTATAGTTGATTCTTTTGCTTTGCATCATGGTATTCAGTTAGGAATATCCTGCACCTTATTCGATGAGGAAAGAGCCGAGATCCCTTCACAGGAAGTGACCTATTTAGCAAAAGTTTACACTACTATATATTTGTAAAACCGCTCGGGTTCCTTCAATGATATCAAGTTCATTACGTTAAGGGTTTTTCGCCAAAAACCCAGCCGTAGCCTTCCGTCATTTTGGATTGGCAGTGCTTAGTATTCGTGCTACGCATTTCGATCTTTAGTCGAGGCGTAGTGTTCGGTAGCTATGTAATACTTTTCTGTTGCATGATAATGCGATTGGTTAGGATAATCGTGCGATCATTTTGATCTTTAGTCAAGGTTCGTACGGGTGGGTCTAATGCAATCAAAAAAATGATGGGTAGAACTTGACTAGGACCTTTTGACATTTTGATTTTTAGTCAAGGTCACTTGGGTCCTAGGGGCAAAAACCACATTGGGAGTTTCAAACATACAGGAAACTTGCCAGGCATGCGCATAATTTCTGGAGTGTGGTGACTTGAGTGGTTTCCATCAAGTTATCATGCGGTGATGGTTGGATCCCGATTCCCACTGATGAGTAGGTGTTACTTCTCGGATGATTTTAGATGATCCCGACTAATTCTCCTTTTAGGGTTTGAAGGAGAATTCGAGGAAACAATGGGAGCCATCCTGATTAGATAAAGTGATTAACCAATCTAATCTAGATTAGAGTGCACGTTGAGTGTTTCTTTTCTCTCTCTCTTTGGCAGCGACCATGGCTTGACCTTAAACTAAAACTCATAAACCAAATTAACCGAACCTTCTTAAAACACTTTGGCTTTTGAATTGTCATTTAGTCGCATATATCATTGCCGCTCTTACACCCCCTTTGCATTTCTCCAAAACACTCCGTATCACTACGAAGCTCCATATTTCTTGGATATTCCTTCGTATAGTTACATATGAACTCGAAGGAACTTATTCCATTTCGAGGATGGATTCTGGTTCTGGAGAAATTGAATAGGATTATTCGGTTGTCTTTTCTCTTTACATTCTCTTAGGTTGCGAGAGCTCCTGATATTAGGAGAGTACACCTATTACGCTTATTGGATAGTCTTCTTCCAAACCATAGGCAGGTGCCAAAAGGTAGGGAAGGAAGAAAACCAATTAGCCTAAGTATGGTGTACAGAAAGTAATAAGTAAAGACATATAAAGGGATCAGATTAAGGGCAAAGGAAATTGCGACTGCTATCATTCATGACGAAACAACGTATACCCCTACCATATCACCTTTGCATTTCTCCAGAACACTCCGTATCACTACGAAGATCCACATTTCTTGGATATTCCATCGTATAGTTACATACGAACTCGAAGGAACTTGTTCCAGTTCGAGGATGGTTTCTGATTCTGGAGAAATAGAATAAAGATTATTCAATTGTCTTTTCCCTTTACCTTCTCTCAGGTTGTGAGAGCACCCAGTATTAGGAGAGTACACCTATTGCGCTTATTAGATGGTCTTCTTCCAAATCTTAGGCTGATGCCAAAGGGTAGGGAAGGAAGAAAATCAATTAGCCTAAGTGTGGTGTACAGAAGGTAATAAGTAAAGACATATAAAGGGATTGGAGTGAGGGCAAGGAAATATACGGTTACAGACATGAATCTGTATAGCCTGATAGGCATTACTAGGAATACCCGGCCACTCCTTCGAAACATTTTCATGCTTCAGTTTTACTGTGCGGTGTTAATTGAAAACTGTTTTCCCAATTAGATTCTAACTCCAGAGTATGTATTTACCAAGACTTGATTCTCACATCTGTATGGCATTATAAATGCTGAGTGGGAGTAAGATATTGGGAATTGGGTGATTAGATCCTCAATATATATCGGAATTCTTTGTAATTGGTGATATTTGAGGAAATCACCTGGGTTTTGCCTGACGGCAAATATTTGGTTTTGAATATCCGTTGTTATGCACCAATTTCAAACTGATATATTTGTACGTTTATTTTATAAAGTGAGATATAACTTTTTGAAATTATGTTTATGAAATTTAGCTATATTAGTTGATGGTTAGGTAAGGTGCATTCAACGACGGTGTAATTTTTCTTAACATAGTACAGTTTTCAACCTTCGACACACAGGTGTTCCCCTCCGAATGGCGGCCTGGATTTTGCGTCTGGCCTGAGATTCGGGGCAGATGCTATATGGTTTTATCCGTCTACCTCTCCGAAGATGCCAAGTTGATTTATGACACCGTGTATCGGAGGTCTAGACGGATGCGGCCGATGTAGCAGACTTCGTCAGATTCCCCCTCCGGGTGAGGGGTTTTTGATTGTGGGGACGCTCTTCCCTTCAGGCGCAAGCCCCTGCAGTTAATTACGCTACCGCATCGCGGTAACAACTTTCTCTTTCTCCAGAATTTCACTTCGTGTCGTATATGTTTGTTTTGTTTGTGGTTGCCCGTGGATTGTATACGGAGACTGAGTAATGCTTTCGCCCGTAGGACGTGGATTAGTCCAAATCCGTATTTACTTAGATTTGGATTTGGTGTTTTTAGTTTAAGGATGCATTAGTCGCGTTGCGGCTAAGATCAACTTAAACGTTCGTTAAGGATACGATAGTCCTGCTTGAGACTAAGATCAACTTAACGTGATAATCCATTTAATATCTGGCCATCGGGACTCGTCGCCTCTCTAATGTCGTTGAAGGATTACAACGGCAGATGTTAGAGGAGTTCAGAGATGTACCCTTGAACCAAGATTGATTTGGAGTTTATAGTCCGTTTGGATATTTAAGGATACGTTAGCCGTGTTTGGGGGCTAAGATCAACTTAAACGGAATCGTTTAGATCCGGCAAAAGAGCATTTGGAGGCTCTATTGTTCCAGTTTAGGGACGTAGTGGTCCATAGGTAGTTTAGGGACGTTGCGGTCCATATTCCAGTTTACGGACGTGGTGGTCCATATTCCAGTTTAAAGACGTGGTGGTCCGTTATTAGTTTAGGGACGTTTCGGTCCGATATTAGTTTAAGGACGTTTCGGTCCACGAGTTTAAGGATCCCGCAGTCCATATACGTGTGGTCGTTGGGACCCGTCACCTCTCTGACGTCGTTGAAGGATTACAACGACAGGTGTCAGAGAAGTTCGGAAATGTACCCTTGAACCGATAGTAAATTGATTTAAGAGAGCAATCTTGCTCAGTCAATTTAATTTAAGGACTTATGGCCAAAATTGGGCTAAGTCTAGTTGAAATGTTCAACATTTTATTTGCTTCTGCATTACATTTCTTTTTTTATTTTTATTTGGGCTTTGCCAAGAAGGATGCAGAGCATCAATTTGTTTTGGGCTCTGCCCTTTATAAATGATGCAGAGCATCAATTTGTTTTGGGCTCTCCCCTTTATAAATGATGCAGAGCATCAATTTTATTTGGGCTCTGCCCTTTTATTGCTTTGCAATTTATTTTGGCCTGCTTGGTCTTTTTGATTTGGGCCTGACCCTTTTAGGAAATGCATTGCATTTATCAGGCGCTTTGCGCCAATCAGAGAGCGCAAGCGCCAAAGAGCGCAACAGTGCAGATTTATAAGTGCAAAGCACTATTAATTTGAGAATCTTTTAGATTCAAGAACAGAAGTGCAAAGCACTGTTAGATTTCTTGATCTAATTTAGATCAAAGGAAAAGATAAGTTTTTTTCTTATCTTAAAGAACCAAAGGTTCATGAAAAAGTGCAAAGCACTATTTTTATTTATTTATTCATTTTATTTAGTTATGTTTAAAGATCAATGATCTTGTTTTTAGATCACTGATCTGTTCATAAGAGAATTTCCTCTTCTTTCAAAGGTTTTTACCTTTTTTGTTCTTGAGGAGTTCTTCAGAGTCCTCTTTCTCTCTTTTTTTTTATAGAAAATATTGATCCATTTGAATTGAGGTCTGGGGTCCTTTTTATAGTGCTCATAAATTAGTTAAATTTGTTAAAAAGATCTTTCTCTGAGTGATTTGGGGAATTTTCCCCACCGTTGGATCTTTGATCCGAATGCCTCTGTTTTACAGAAGAAAATCTTCTTGTTTTAACAAGAACAGAAAAGATTTCTCAGAATTTTAATTCTGCCTGGCGCAAATGCTCCAGAGCGTGACACGTGTCGCGCAGCGTACAGCGCAGACACGTGTCGCGCAGCTGAAGTTTTTTTTTTGAGCTTTGCTCTGATGGAGTACGCTACCATGGGCGCTGCGCTCCCTGCGCTGGTGTGTCTGATTTTGACACGTGACGCTCTGTGCGCAGCGCAGGGGATCTGAAGTGTTGCTTCATTTATTTTAATTTTAATTTTCAATATAGAGCTTTGCTCTTATTGGGGGAAACAGAAGCGTTGCTTCGTTTCCCGCCTTGGAATTTGAACAGAGCTTTGCTCTGATTGGGGTAAACAACAGGGTTTGAGTTATTAAACTCAGTGGACTTATACAAAGTATTGTATGTTGTCCGATATCCGTCAGGACAAAGGGGTTGGTACTCGTACTATATTTTGTTTACTTATGACTTCTCTAGTTTTAGGCAAGTATTTCGTTAAAATACAAGGTCCAGATTTTGAGAAGATATAGGTATAAGAATAAAGTAAAGAACCATATGTTGCAAGTATCAGTATTCTTCAAGGTGATCGAAGATGTAGTTACTTGTGTTAGGTATTCCGTCGTAAATAATAGTTTTGAGAACTTACTTCTCTTTCAGGTTACTCATGCGTGGGTGCATTCCTTGATGAGTAATGCTGCTTGGCCTCCTTCCATCTAGTTGATATGCACTGGAAACGGCTGCATGTTTTTTTTTGAATCTGATTCAAATTAAATTAGTGCCTTTGTTTCTATATTGGATATATAGAATGGATTCATATCTTAATGATGTTAAGGTATATGGAGTTGTCCAGCTTATCCTTAAAACCAGAATCCGGATAAACTCTGGGCACGTTTCAGTAATGGCAGTTATTGGGTTATCCCGGGTTTTGACGAGGGTTAACATTCTACCATCTGGAAGATCAATAGTTATATTGTTCTTGACTCGCCACAGTTTTAGTAAAATGAATTCTTTTTAGAAAACATTAGTGGGAGTATGGTAGAACTGGAATTGATTCCGGAACCATAAATGATTACTGAAAATTTAGTAGAACCTAAGGATTCAATTGGTTTCAACAATCCATTAGCCACTCCGCATATTTGGTGGGTAATCTCAGGCACCCGAGAGGTACTTCGGTCTCCTCAAAGATGGCGACATGGAGGTTTTTGATTACCCAAACCTGCCACTATTGCTGTTCTAGACTATGAGGTCTGGTAGGAGGATGGGTATAACGTCGTTCTAAAATAGCTTTAGAAGTGCACGTGTATATGACTCTGTCAGAGAATTGTTATAGTTAGTGGGAGCAGCGGAAGCATATTGGGCAAGTAGCTTATATCTATTTATAGACTAAAGCAGGTATAGCGGAGATAGATCATCTAGTTTTGATGTGACAGTCATAGAGTTTGATTTCATCAGAATAATAGATGGATCTGGTAAGACGGTAGTAGGGAGTGATGTTATGGTATTTGGATGACATGCTCTTAATAGAAAGAGATCTTCCTATACTACGATCGGTTATACTGTGGTTGTCACAAGGATTTTCTCCACATAAGATCTGGATAAAATATCATGGATTCTGGTCACCGGATCTATGGTTTTAGATCTAGATTTGGAAAGTGTCTTAATTTGGGTACTTGACACTATTCTAAAGTATTTTAGAATGGATGACTCCTGGCGTGGTAGAGTACCCGCATGTCATGACCCGAAATATTAGCTCATGATCAGCACTTAAATCATGCAACGTCTAAAGGCGTAATGTAATTCAAGTAAGCTGAAACCCAGAAATCTAAACCTTTTTAAGAAAATAAAGGAGGTGAAGTTTTGAAATAAAAGTATAATGAAATCAAGTTTTCTTATGTATAGAAAAGGAACATGAAAATGCAAGTGAAATTTACTAGTTTGAAAACATGTTTCGTCTTTTAAAAATTTGGGCAGCGCCTCCTTTGTATTTTTTGATCCAAAACCACAATACATGATAAAAATAAAGGCATCTCCAAGCGGGAGCTAGCTCTTCGCCAACCGGTGGATCACAACCACGCAAAACAGTATATATAAGTATACGACGCCCAACGGTGAAGTTCACCACAAAAGATAAATAAATAAGCAAGACATCAACCCCAAATGCGAACATAAAACCCATCGCTCAAGTTTCGCAACTACAAGTCTCACTAAGTCTTATTACTTATACAAATACTAGTTTGATTGATGGAGTTGACTAGATACAATATGAAATATAATACAAGAGTGAGTACGATACAAATGTCCCACCTACCAAGCAAATCACCCAAAAGTAGCTATGTGCCAGCGATGCCGCTACTGATCCGTGCGGTCAACTTGCAAGAATTGTGGCACAACGGGGGTGAGTTGTCAACTCGTGAGTAGAAAAACATCTACATATAGAAATCGAATAAACAACGACTCCTAAGTCAACTATATCATAAAGGTAATACTATGATATCTAGGGTGACCGGGTCTGTATATGTGCCAACACTATAAATAAATGCCTATCAGCATGCGGACATCATCCAACAATATAATCAATGTATGTATACATGTGGATCCCGTCCACCTATCAACCAATAATACAACAACATCATGCATGTAAATATTATAAAAGCATATGCATGAAAGTATGAGAATATAAATCAACGTGTGCCCCTCGCGACACATCAAAATCATGGAATCTGAGTGCCCAGTATTGACACTCGAAAACATCATGAAGCCCGTGTCCAGCATCGACACGTAAATCCTCATATCTCGGGTTCCGTCAGTCCGGATCGGCCCACGGGCTCCGTCAGTACGGATCGGCCCATATCATCTCTCGACTCCGGTCGGTATCCTCCGGATATCCGCCGAGCCCAAATACCATCACCAGTAGGTAGTAGTGTCTCTGCCAGGCTCATCATCTACTGCACAGCATCCCTTTCTTGCCCCGGGGTACCATACCGGGTCTATCATGTACCCGCAATCGGCCTCATCCAGCTCCTCAAATCGGGTTTCACATGTCACACGTCTCAGAACCGAGAAAACGTATGGTGGAAGCACTGAAATATCATATCAAGAGAAACCGGGTTTTTAAAACAGTACATGCTTTCCTTTGAAATAGCCACGGTTCTCAAATCCAGAAATCTCATGAAAACAGTATATCTTAATGCGTAAAAGCGTAAAGCATTATGTATGCGACATATAACCGAAATGTAAGCATATCCGTATATCATGCAACATGGAACAGTAATATGCACATATCGAGGGAAAACCGCTCTTTAAAATGAATCCAGTTTAAAAATATATTCCGCGGTTCCCAAATTCTCCAAAGTCCAATGCAACATCGTATAAAAGTGCATATGTAACTATAGCAAGTAAACTATGCCAAGAGTCATATCATTATATAGCAATCCTACTGTGTAGTGACATGGCAATATCGATGATGAAGTGTGTGAGCCGGCAAATCTGTGTACGTGTAACCTACGCATCATCGAAAATGGTGCAGGTGTACTAGCGCAGGTATAAGTAATGCAATGCGAATAACATGAATGCAGCATAAGGTAAATCATCAGCTAAAAGCTATAAGGTATACGTGTCTACAAGATCGAGTCGGTGAATCTATCAATCGGAATCCAGCCTCACAATATCGCGTACGGTACAATCTATCGTACGGCATCCTCTAATTAAGGGTATGGATCAATCATCAAGTCAACTCATCACGTATGGAAAAATTATCGTACGGCGGCATTAAAACATTAAGGATCCTATCAACATATATGACAATGAGGGGTACGGACCTAACGTCACGTACGAAATATCATTCACGATTCACCATGATATATATATATCTATAAATATACCTATGTCCTAGGTCACATCCATAACAATCTCATATCAGGGGACATGCAAGGTATCAATCATCTCAATCGACTCACATCCGTATACCAACATATCATCATATCACATATTAAATCGTATTCTCTTTTTATCATAATTATATCTCACATAAAGTCACTTCACCAAAACATATTACCCTTTACTATAAGCATGCGTATCTAATCTAACATACACACCCGAACCATACAATCAGTTTTTATAAGGTGTGAATCGTAGTTTTGAAAGTAGGGGTTACGGTGTTTTTAAGGAAAAGATATCGTTTGAAAATCCGTAATGTCCCTCGAGGTATCTGTTTAAAAGATGCATACGATTCTTTGGTTTGGAAATAGGTATAGTTCGGATGACACAATTACGTCGGCTATCTAGTCCTATAGTACTCTAAACGGCAATATCGTCAAACGTCATCCTCAAATTCCGTCATCACATACTAGTCGTATCAAAACACTTCTAACTATCCTTTAGTTTATAATATGGTTTCACTAACAATCTTTTAACTCTAACCCTAGTTTCCTAATCTAGGTTTTCTTAACCATATGCTACAAATCGGTTTCCACCAAAACTTTGCGGGGGTGCTATACGCCATCCACCCGATTTCTCCCGTAGATATAGATCTATTCACATTGCTTCTCGATTGCCGAAGTCGGTGATGCCACGCTCCGTTGCCTCGGAATCCATGCGAGGGTACCTATAATAATAAACAATCGTAATCGCTATTAATATCAAGCCAAAAAACCAAAACAACACACAGATCGCCTATAGGTTAGAACCTATAGCCCACATATGCAAAACCAACAAATTACCCATAGTCGTTGATGTACAAACATTCAACAACCAAAAACAAATCCAAATATCAAAACTCATCATTCAAAATACGGAAAACATATCCAAAAATCACACTAATGTGCTCCCAGATTTTGACTCAGGGCAAAAGGAGTTGCACAAACAAGTTTAGGGTGCTGTATATAGTGTATATGAGCTACTGGACCAACCTAGACCCAAACCCCTCCAATGTGGCCGGCCACTTAGCCTAAAATTCCGGCCTCCTCGGCCCCATGGCCTCCGTTTGGGTTCGTATGGTCGGGGTGGTCTCCTAGTACCCTAATTTGGTCCCTGGTATTGTTTGGTTTCCTCAAAAATTCTCCGGGTTGCTCCAGATTCACTGTAGACTCACAATTCCTCACAAAACCGATACGGATAAAATCCTAAATCCGTATTCTGGTTTTTATGCTATGGTCTAGGTCAAGAATCACCTTTAAGTCTTATTGACAGCCACTAACATCATCAATCTCCCCAAACCCTTCTCTAGAATTTCAAAGCTCACAAATCCATCACTAAACGACTTCTAAAATAACAAAATGCTAGGAAATCAAAACTACACTAAATGAAAAGAGATATACCTCATGGTTACACCCAAGCAAAACCATAGAAGTCCCAAAGTTGTCAAAATACCACTTTTCTTGGTCCATTGGATAGAGGATGAAGATGTGATCATTTTTTGTGAAAGGGGTATAGGATTTTGAGGAAGGTTTGTAGATGGATTTTTGAGGTTGAAGGTGGAGGGAGATGAGGAAGAAGAAGGAGAAGAAAATGGTGGAGAATCAAATGAGGTAGCCCTCCCTCTCTCAATTATTCTCACTCTCTCGCTCCAAGCATGGTCTCCTATCATCATTATGTCCCCCCCTCTCTCTCCTCAAGTCATCATGGCACCTTTTCCCTTTTTTTTTCTTTTCTTACCACAATAAAACCATAACATAAAACAACACAATGAACAAGTAACCAAATGAAACATGTTATGGTGCACTAACCATGAAAACTGTAGAAACACGGATTTGGTTTAATCGCGATTAGCAGTGCACTAATCGGGTTTTTATCCAAACTGCATATAATAAATTTTAAAAATGCCAAATCCTTTAATTATATTTTTAAATGAATAAATCATTTTAAATTTCCATTTATTTCACAATTATTGGTATATATTTATAACCTTTTTCGAAAACCCCAATTTCGCAAATCGGGCAGTTTTCGGGAAAAATATTATTTTAATATTAAATTCCAAAAATAATATTTTATATTTTCTAAAATGTTACACCACAGGTGATGGAGTCACCCTCTCTAAATGTAACAACTTCATTTCTTGTGTACATAAATTTGATTTAAAATTAATATATATTTGGGGTATTTACATTTCCTGTGAGTACTATAAGTATTTGTTTTGCTTTTTAATAGCAAGAAGGAGCTTGTAGCTCACTAGTAAGACCTTGCACTGCTGAACCAAAGCACCAGAGTTTAAATCCCATTAGCCACATTATTTTTTAATTAATTTTCTTTTAAATTTTTAGAAGCCCAAGAGCCTACACGTGCATAACTTATAAAAAACAAAAGTCACATATAAAACAAACTGGCCCAGGAGATAAACTAAACGACGAGGGACACGTGGCCCTAAGACAAGGCCTGACTCGGCCGGATCGGGCCGGCGGCGCGGCTGACTCGGCCGGCGCTGTCGGATCAACTCGGTCGGATCGCCGAGTTCCCTTCTGAACTCCTGTGTCTTTTGGTCTCCTTATAACCCCTGTACACTTTAAAAACCCTGCACATTTACAGAGCCAATAAAAACACCTATTTACTCCATTTTTAATACAATTTTTAATACATCTTTTCACACCCTTTCATCTACCCTAACCCTAATATTTTCCTATAAATACCACTCCAATTCACACCCCCTCACTCACAAACTCTGTCCAAACTCTCAAGAAAATTCTCTAGAACTTTAGTGTACAAGTGGAGTTAGCAAAGGGCGAACCTCCGACGAACTTCCGAAGACGACCCTAGGAGCTCCCGGCGACGATACGACGCACCGGGACCTCCTACCAATCCCTCTCCCTCTCCTCTAATCTAAGATCCCATAAGTCCCTCCTCCTTCTTCTCTTTTCTAATCTAAAAACTTGTATTTCTAAAACCCGACGGAAGAGGAGTTAATCCGACTTCCGATTCGGTTTTTATTTAAAAGTTTCATTTTTCTTAAAAATAACAATAACAAACTCTCAAAACATGACTATTAATCATTAACAAAATGTACTGAACAAGTTTCATTTCAAAAGAATGTAATTGTAATTTTTATCTCATTTTTTCAGAAAAATACCATATAGTTTAGCTTCTACATAAAAATATCATTACCTTTGCTATACCTTTAGATAGTTCAAGAGGTAATGACCTATCTCTTCACAACACTCATATGTAACATAGCAGGATGATATTGGAAAACATATATTTGGGAAAATACGGTTTTACACAGAACTACCTCAAACTTATAAAAACCTTTTTCTACAAGATTACGTATTTTTAACAAATCTTTGAAAAGCGCCGCTACAACCCATTTTGGGGAATCCGTTCGGGATGGTGCGGATTATCGCTCATCCTCGGGCTTAGTAATGCGAGATGCAGACCTCCGCAAGGAGCATACGGTCTCGAAAGATTTAAAAATACAAATATCTTAAGAAAATGAGATTTCTAGAAAAATAATAAATTAAAATTATTTTATATATATATATATATATGTATGTATGTATGTATCATCAAAATATCTATTTTTTTTATAAAATATAAATATTCTAACTTTTCTAAATCAAAAGAAACAATTTACATGAAAATACCATGCAATTCCATACAAGTTCAATACATTACAAATAAATACCATATATTATGAAAATATGTTTTATTCACTAGGAATGTCACATTGATAAAATATACATCTATTAAAACTCTAAAGACGACAATAAAATACTTGAGGTGTATATTTGAAAATTATACAGATATTTTTATATAAAACCCTCTCAAGTTATATAAATTACAATAAGGACCCTAGTAAATATAGGTTTAAGCGGGACCAATCTCTTGAGCCTCAGGGAGCCGGAGATATGGGTGCTTGCCTATTTAAGATGGACAACTTAACAAACGGTATTATCAACACGGTAATCGTCTTTGAAAAAGACATAAATCCTGCCATCCATGTGCAGCGGTTACCGATAACATCAAAACTTAATTCAGGATTTCAATTTCTTTTCTAATTGTCTGACTTAGACTAAGTCTCATTATAAATAATCTGACTTGAATATGATTCAAGTACAAACTACAATTTAATATGAATCCATGAATCCATATAAACAATCTGTTCAATCTATTCAATTTGTATTGACCGAACCGAACCATGGATATACATCCATCTACATGATTCTCCAGTTACATCCATTTACTGATATCATGGTTTCGGCAAGACATCCATTTATACAATGTATAATACAAGACAATACAATTTACAATGCAATGCAAACAATAAAATCAAGATATCGCGGGGTTTAAGGGGTAGGTTGGTACTGAAGGTGTTAGAAGTGGCATGAGACTGCAAGAATTAAGATACCTAACCTGTATTCCATTGCTGTTGTACCGTGGCATAAACGGTTCCTTATACATTCCGTTCACCTTAGCCTCTGGTCTACTGAGACTTCTCTTGTATACACTGGCATTCTTCTGTACCAAGCTACAAACAACAGCGTTAACACTAAATACAACATTATAACAATATAATACCACTTTAAAAGTTACTCTCTCTCTCTGTCTATTCTACTTCTCCCTTATCTTTGGGACTTACCGAGCGATTGTTCGCTGACATCATTCTCTTTCTTTCTTCTTTGGAATGTTGTCAGGTGATTCGGATCTTCAGGAGGTCGAGCCCACCAGCGAGGACTTGGACCAGCTAGCCTTCGACCCTGAGCACTAGATATTTGTACATTTCATTCCAGTATTTTTCATTCTGTTATGCCACTGTTTAGGCATTGTTTTTCATTCCATGTATTTACTTTTCCATGTACTGTAAAAGAATGTTAATAAATAAAGTTGCTGTTCATTATATTTGTCTCTTGTGTAGATTTTTTTTATATTGCTTAGTTACGCTTAGCGTATTTACTTTTGAGTAAATACGTAGCGGCCTTGTCACGTCCCTTTCGCCGTACACCGGGAAGCGGGGCGTGACAGGTTTTGTTGGCGGCCCATGCAGGTTAGAACTGTATGGAACCTTACCATGCAGTTCAGCACTGTATGGACAACCTAAGCAATATAACACAAGAACCAGCAACTGAAAATATTCTTTACAATTCATATTTCTTGAATCTTATCATTTCATATATTTTGAATCGGTCCTAACCCAAAATTTTCATTCAAGATTATGGATTCCCCGAACAACACCAGCACCAATGTCAACAACACACCTCCACCACTACCACTCACACCTGCCGTCCCTACTCCGATCAACGAGCAGACGGTTCCGCTTGAGGCGATCCGTAGCCTCCTGGAAGGACAGCAGTAGCAGACTGCTAATATCTTGAACCGTCCAAAAGCGGAAGCACCGGAGTGAAGCAATTCCGAACACTGCACCCCAAGCAATTCGCAGGAAAAGAGAGCCCCCTGGAAGCGGAGGAATGAGCTCAAAGTATTGAAGATGACCTAGCAGTAGCACAAGTGCCAGAGATAGCTTGGGTCCGTGTTGCGAAACTGTAGCTCACAGACAATGCACGTGTTTGGTTGAAGGCGGAAGAAAGCCGTCTTGATTAACCTATCGAATGGAAGACTTTCCGCCACATGTTCGACGCAAAGTACTTCCCTGAGACTGCCAGGTTCGATATGGAATAACAGTTCATCCATCTGTAACAAGGTTCAATGTGGACCAAGTCAGTAGATGAATATGATGCTGAGTTCACCATACTCAGTCGGTAAGATATGTCTCAATAATTCGATTCTTCAATATATCACATACTATACAGCTAAAATAATACTTTAACAGATTTGCGGCTCACCAGATACCGATGGATGAGATCAGAGCCCGTCGATTTCAACAAGGTTTGGATTTGGAAATCCAGGCTGCACTGGCCACAAGAGATTTTCCGACTCATGAATCATCTCTGAAAGCTGCCCGCCGTTATGAGGCAGTGGTAAAGATGAGAGGCATATCTCAAGCCGCTGGAATTAAGCGCCCTGCCAACCAGATGGCAGGAGGAGCCTCATCAAGGCCATCTTTTGTGCAAAGGAGACCAGGAGTACAGAACAACAGGCCCAGCCCAGCCTTTTGTACCTACTGCAAGAGAGTTGGACATATGATGAAAGGCTGTCGGTGAGCCAACCATTTTTGCTTAGTCTGCGGCTCAGTTACTCACGATATTGGGTCTTGTCCACATAGACAAAATCCAATTGCTGCACCCAGGCTAGCAATCACTTATCAATAGCGACCAGCCCTTCAGGCACCTGCTCCACCACCTAGAGGAACACCGACTGCATCTCTTCCTCATCAGTTCCATCAAGCTCAACGGAACGTTCCGAGGAATGCTCCTCCGGCCAGGAGGAATGTACCACGGCGACAGGCTTTCACGATGACCGTGGAAGAAGCTAAGGCCACTGGCCAAGTCATCACTGGTAACCCTTTCTTCTCAATCTTTTCTTTCAGTCTTAATCCCTACCTACATATTTTCTCTATACCTAAAACATATCCCACATACCTTAGGTACAATCTTAGTAGCCTCACTTATTCCCTGATTAAAAATCAGGAATTACCTCAATGAGGTATCACGTGCTCACACGTGATAGTTAAACTCTAAAAATCAAGCAAAAGTGTAAACAAACAGCTAAGGAAAGACCCCAATGGGGCGTCACGTGCTCATACGTGACCAAAGGTCATGTGTTGACACGTGATGGTCCTTCAGCCCAGTTGAAAGACAGAATAAATTCTGAATGAGGGTGGGTCACGTGCCAATACGTGATAGGCTTTGAAAGCCTTATAAGTTGATAGAATTAAATTCTAATTAAGGGAAATCAAAGACCCTAATTGAGAAAATATTTCTTTAAATCTTTCCAAACAAAAAAGATGGTGCTCGGTAAAATAGAGCACCGTTGGATTAAAAATCTAATGGTGATTAAAAATCACCAAGTTATGGAAAGATTTTATACAAGGAAAGATTTCCTTGAAATTCACCAAGAATAACAAACAGAAAATCTTTTGGATTAAAAATCCAGTGGTGAATAAAATTCACTGAGTGATCTAAAAGATCATGTTAGTTACAAAAAAAAACAAAATCTTTCAATGAAAAATTCACTAAACAAATTGATTCTTTTCCTTCTCCTATAAATAGGAGGCAAGAAGAGAAGAGGAGAGAATTTTTTCGGATCTTAAAATTTTCAGAAGGCAAATAGCAGAGAGAAAAGAAAGGGGAATTTAATTCTCAAGAAAAGAAACCCTAGGTGAGAAAGGGGAAAAGGATCAAAACTTCAAAAAGAGAATTTAATTCTCAATCTAAGAGTTTAACTATTCTGCAAAAAAACTTAGTTCTTCCTCTGGTTGAAGATCTGCAGAAGCAAATCTGTCCACAGGTTGAGAATTTAATTTTCATCGGGAAGATTCTGCCATGCAGACCCAAAACTTAGAGGGAGAATTGAGTTTAGAGAATTTGATTCTCCCAATTCACAGGAATTTAATTCCTTCAAGATAAAATTAGGGTTTAACTATATATGAGAATTTAATTCTCCCAAATTCACAGGAATTTAATTCCTTCAAGATAAATTAGGGTTTAACCCTATATGAGAATTTAATTCTCCCAATCTCACAGGAATTTAATTCCTTCAAGATAAATTAGGGTTTAACCCTATATGAGAATTCAATTATCCCAAATTCACAGGAATTTAATTCCTCCAAGACAGAATCAGGGTTTAACCCTACATGAGATTTAATTCTTCCACATACATAGGAATTTAATTCCTCTCCCTAAAATAAAGAGACTTGAAAAATCTCCATGCACGTAATGAATTTGGTCACGTGATGACACGTGACCTCAACCCGCAGTGATCAGAAAAGAAAGAATAAAACTAGGTCACGTGCCCCCACGTGACCCCTAAACGAATCTCACAAAATGAGAAGGGAAAAGATTGGAGGCGATGCCTCACGTGCTCCCACGTGATTTCCAAAACAAAGAGAACAAACGCAAAGGCAGTACTGGCTTTGGGCACCTCACGTGTCCTCACGTGACCCCTAATAAACACTTTAATAATCAATACATGAATACCCATCATGTGTCAACACGTGATGGCCAGAAGATTAAAAAGTGTTTAACACTTATTTGCAGTTCTGAGAACAAAATAAAGGTTTGGTCCCACCTCTGGGTGCCCTCACGTGCCCCCACATGACCCCTTCCTTTTTAGTGTTTAACACTATTTTAAGTATTTCATTTCCAGTGTTTAACACTGTTTGAAATACATCACGTGAGGACACGTGACCACCAGATATTTTCTAGTGTTTAACACTATTTTAAAGCTAATCTTAGCCAAATTGGCTAAGTTTTCCAGAGACAAGCCTCCCCTTCAACCGAATCTCAAAATTGATCATTTCATATGACACACAAAGTAAAACTCAGAGCTATATTGTTTAACACTCAATCAAAGACAAAATGTTATCAGAGCCCTCAAACTCTTGTTTAGCATTGCTATGTGATGAGGGGCTGAACCCAAACAAATGTCCAATGGTCCAATAAAGGGCCAACATTTCTAATCTAATTGGACTTAGCCCAAGTTGGCCATAAGTCCTCAATTCAGATTTAACTGAGCCAATATGCTCATAATCTAATTAATTGATCTTAGTTCCAAATTGGACTACAGATCCCCAAATCAACTTTGGTTCAAGGGTACATCTCTTCACTTCTTTGATATTTGTCGTTTTAATCCTTCAACGTCTTCAGAGAGGTGACGGGTCCCGACAACCACACATTTCACGGACTATGATGTCCTTAACCTTGACTGTGAGGTCTTTAAACTCATAGACTATGATGTCCTTAACCTTGACTGTGAGGTATTTAAACTCACGGACTATGATGTCCTTAACCTCGATTGTGAGGTCTTTAAACTCACGGACTATGATGTCCTTAATCTCGACCGCGATGTCTTTAAACTAACATTGGACCGTAATGTCCTTAAACTAACAATAGACCGTAATGTCCTTAAACTAATCGACCGCAATGTCCCTAAACTAAACAATAGAGCCCAATTGCTCTTGTGTTGGATCTAAACGATCCAGTTAAGTTGATCTTAGTCTAAAATGAGACTAACGTATCCTTAACAAACGTTTAAGTTGATCTTAGTCTCAAATGAGGCTGACGTATCCTTAAACCCAACCCTCAAACCCAAATTTAAGAAAATACGGATTTGGACTAGTCCACGCCCTACGGGCGACAACATTAATTAGTCTCCGTATACAATCTAAGGGCAACCACAAACAAAACAAACACCCATGACATGAAGTGACCATCTGGAGAAGTAGAAAGTTGTTGCCGCGATGCGGTAGCGTAATTAACTGCAGGGGCTTGCGCTTGCAGGGAAGAGCGTCCCCACAATCAAAAACCCCTCAAATGAGGGGGAATCTGACGAAGTCTGCTGCATTGGCCGCATCCGTTTAAACCTTCGATACATGGTGCCATAAATCAACTTGGCATCTTCGGAGAGGTGGACGGATAGCACCTATTAGCATCTGCCCTCGAATTTCAGGCCTGACGTCCCAATGTCCCGGTCCTGTCTTTCGGCGGGGAACAGATTCTGGCACGCCCGGTGGGACCTTTTCCTCTTTCCACTCCACACTTCGTGTATCGTGTTCGCGAACGAATCGCGGTTTGCTAATGGTTGCCCTTGGGTTCGAGATACTAAGATTTGGCGTTTTGCTTGGTGCAGAAAGTGAAGGATCAATGGCGTCCACTTGCGCGAGGTGTTCCAGCTGCAATTGCAACTCACGTTCCGCCTCATCTGGAGGCATAGCTTACGGGCCCCAAGCGGCTTCCCTGTTCACGATGCCGGTGGAACAGGTCACTCAGGCCACCACTGGATTGTTTTTGGGACCATGCTCCCGCCAACGAGCTTCAGCGCTCCTATACCAACATAAGAAGCTCCCAAGAAGTCGGCCTTTGATCGGCTTACAACGAATGCGGCCCCTCTCAACGGGTCGTCCAGCTCCAGCGCCTCGGTCTTCGCCAGATTGGGCCAAAGTTCCTGTGGGCCCATGATGAAGCCTGCAGTTCCAGAAAAGGTTATTCCGAAGAGGATAGCCATCCCTACTCCCAAAGTCGTCAAAGCGGCTTCTCCTGCTAAAGGGTCGGTCTTTACAAGACTGACTGTTCCGGCTCCCGTCCCTGCTTAAAAGTCTATCTTTGACAGATTGGATACTACAACTCAACGGACATCAGGCTTCAAGAGGCTGGTACCGGCAGCGCCTCACCTGAACAGGGGGTAAGATGAAGTCACCCCTCAAGCTGAAATAATCCCAACAGCTCGACACGCTCGACGTCGCCACTGGCGCCGAGTAAGGAAGGCTGCGGGCAATTCCCCCTCTGGGCTAACTCCACCAGCCCCAACGGTGGAAGTCAATGCTGCTGTTCCAACTGGAAACAGCTTCGAACTGCGGGCAATTCCCCCTCTGGGCTAACTCCACCAGATTTTGAGGATACGGAAAGATGTCACAAACCAAAGAACAAAACCATCAATACTATTCCGGTCTTCAAGAGTGATACCGAGGAGGAAGAAGAGATAGTTTATTCAGGGCCGCCCCAATACAACAAGCCGGGACCATCCATCCCTATGTTGATCTTCGGCAGCGACTCGGAAGATGAGGTCAATGCTGTATTCTCTGCTCGGCCATCGATACAAATCTCCGCCGACAAAGATCAGAGTTTGCAAATTACCATGGTTCCACAAGAACATTACAAAGATCTCGATGCACTTGAAGCTTATGGTGTGCAAGAACTGCAAACATTTTACGTCCCTCCCAGGCGAAAAGGTGAAAAGGCGATCCTATTCTACCGATCTGGGGAAACTAAAGTGGATAAAGAAATCTGGCACGGCGCCAATCCTACGCTCGACAGGCTCCAGCCCATCCATCTGCCTAGATATTACACGGAAGGCTTGAAAAGGCTATTGAAGCACCAAGGGGTACCCCTCAGACAGACTACTCGACAAGCTCGATTCTACAATAGGATTTGGGATGTCCCCGAAACTCAGCGAAAGTTGCCAAACGGGAGAATGGAAACAATCGGGCTTGGATATGTTCAATCCAAAAAACGAGAGCAAGTCCATGGTAGCTACGTCATACATGACTTCGATGAAGAAGGAGACATTCCGTTAGAAAACACTGACCATGAACCAAAATGAGATCCTACCATCAAAATGCCAAGTCCGTCATTTGAAGAACGAATGGACAAGCTAATAAGGGAAGCGGGTCAAAAGATCTGGGATGACCATAACCGTGAGATGGCCATTTATGAAAAAGCCAGGACGCAACACCTCTTTCAACAGGCCGCGAAGAATGACAATGCTCTTCATTATCAACCCGTCATACGAAAGGCCCGACGCAGGGGCAAAAATAAATCAAAGAGCGGGAAAGGCGTTCGACAGCGACAAAGCGGGACCAAGAAGCCACACGATCGGGAATCGAGCAATCCGGATTCGTCTCTTATAAAGAAGATGGGTCGAGCATACTCTTTTCCCCAGGACAAGACAAAGAAGACATTCGATCTCGCCATAAAGCATCAGATGATGACACTTCCGGAGTCCAAGCACCCCGAGCAAGCCAACGAGGTCTCTCACCCAGACTATTGCTCTTATCACCGAGCAATAGGACATCCTCTCGAAGACTGCTTCACCTTCAAGAACTGGGTCGAAGACCAATATCAACAAGGCAGGTTCGCTCTATCCAGCAGCTGGAAGGTAAGCCCGCCACAGAAGCATGAACCGAAAGCCACGCATACAGCGGGAGTAGAACCAGATCAACATCGGTCTTGGAAGCGAGCTCGTACTTGTCATATGATAACGCTATCAGAAGAAGAGCCCGAGAGTATGGATGACCTCCTCTGGTGCTTCGAAAACAATGATGACGAGGTGATCTCAGAGTTTCCACCGGTGCCGAAAGAGCTAGAAGATGGAATACACATTACTGCAGATAACCTTAAGAAAATTGATTTGGGGACGGCAAGTGACCCGCGACCGACATTCGTCAGTGGGCTGCTGTCTGAAGAAAGGATGGCTACACTAAAAGACGTGCTTATTCAGCATAAAAATTGCTTTGCATGGAACTATTTCGAGATGCCAGGACTAGATCCAGAGATTGCTGTGCATAAATTGGCGATATCCCCAGACGCCAAGCCGATCAAACAGGCACCAAGAAGAATGCGGCTCGAGCTTGAGATAAGCATCAACGCCGAGGTCAAGAAGCTAATCGACTCTGGCTTCATCCAAAAGGTTCAGTATCCTGACTGGATCGCCAACATCGTCCCGGTGATGAAGAAAAATGGGACAGTGCGCATATGCGTGGACTTTCGGGATCTCAATAAAGCCTGCCCAAAGGACGACTTTCCAGTACCAGTCACTGAGCTAATGATAGATAACACATCCACTCACGAAGTCTTCTCCTTCATGGACGGATCGTCAGGATACAATCAGATAAAGATGCATCCCGAGGACCAGAAGCACACCGCTTTCCGGACCCCTTTGGGTATATTCTGCTACAAGGTGATGCCTTTCGGTCTAAAGAACGCCGGTGCCACCTATCAGAGGGCCATGACGAAGATCTTCGATGACCTCATACATGAAATCGTCGAATGCTATATCGACGACCTCGTGGTGAAAAGTAAATCATACGAGGAACATCTAGAGCATCTGAAGATCGTATTTCGATGCCTTCGGCAATATAACTTGAAGATGAACCTTCTCAAATGCGCATTCGGAGTTTCCTCAGGCAAGTTCCTAGGATTCATTGTCCGACACCGAGGCATCGAGATAGATCCGTCAAAGATCAAGGCAATTGTGGAAATGCCCCCGCCAAGGACTCTCAAGCAACTGCGGTCTCTCCAAGGAAAGCTCGTGTATATCCGGCGATTTATAGCCAATCTCTCCGGCAAGTGCCGTCCTTACAGTCACCTGATGAAGAAGGAAACCCCTTTCGTCTGGGATCGCAAATGCCAAAACGCACTGGAAGAAATCAAGCAATACTTGCAGAATCCGCCAGTACTGGCCGTTCCCATTAAAGGAAAACCTCTCATTCTGTATGCAACCACCCTTGAAGGTTCCTTAGGCGCATTATGGGCACAAGAGAATAACCAAGGGAAGGAGAGAGCCCTCTACTATTTGAGTCGAGTTCTACTGGGGGCAGAAAACAATTATTCTCCCATCGAAAAACACTGCCTGGCATTGATCTTCGCGATAACAAAGCTCAGGCACTATGCGTTGGCGCATGAAGTCCGTCTCATATTGAAGGGTGGATCCACTCAAGTATTTGATGTCAAAGGCCATATTGACGGGACGGCTCACTAAATGGGCCTTGCTCTTGATGGAGTTCTCGATAACTTATCAGCCTCTTAAGGAAGTGAAAGGCCAGGCCATCGCCGACTTCCTCGCTGAGCATCCAATGCCTGCCGATTCTCCTTTGAACTGCAAATTGCCAGATGAACATGCGTTTGACACGATCGACGAAGGTGATACCCGGTGGAAACTTTACTTCGATGGAGCATCTTCCATGAAGAAGCGCAAACAAAGCACGCCCATAATCAAATCAGGGGTAGGCCTCATCTTCGTGACTCCACAAGGAGGGATAATGCGCTTTGCCTTCTCCTTAACAGAGCCAACGACGAACAAGGAAGCCGAATACGAAGCTTTGATAGCAGGTCTCGAAATCGCCATCGACACAGGAATTAAAAACCTCCTCATATACGTCGACTCCCAACTGGTCGTTAGCCAAGTAAATGGCGACTATCAGACATGCAAGCCTGAGTTGGTAAAGTACGGCAAGAGAGTACAATGACTGCCGATTCAAATTCCTTCCTATGCCTTGGAAAGTATACGGCGTGCGAAAAATAGCAAAGCGGATTCATTAGCCAAGCTCGCTAAGGAACTGGCCGACGAGAACCTCGATGATGTAAGGATCGTTGTGCAAAGCCGTTGGGTTCTTGCACTAGCAGAAATATCTCCGGAGTCATCCGAAGAAAAGGGAACGACCAAGCAAACGACCCTGCAAATAAAAGACCAGGAAAAGGCTATGGATTGGAGGGAAGTCTTTATAGATTACTTCAAATCCCGTCGAACACCCGAAGATGCGTCCTCAAAACATCAGCTCATGAAGCGAGCCCTATCTTTTGCCTTCGTCAATGATACTCTGTACAAGAGGTCATTTGATTCTTTGTGGCTAAGATGCCTGGGACCTGAAGAGGCAAAGAGAGTCGTCCAAGAAACTCACGACGGACTCTGCGGTTCTCACCAAGCCGGGCCGAAGATGAAGCTGAAGATCAAACGGATGGGTTATTATTGGCCCATGATGATCCGGGACTGCCTCGAATACGCGAAGCAGTGCCATGCGTGCCAAATTCACGGAGACTTTATCCATCAGCATCCAAATCCACTGCATCCAACAGTGGCTAGCTGGCCATTCGAAATGTGGGGAACTGACATAATTGGCCCCATCGAACCAGCATCGTCAAAAGGACATCGATTCGTTTTGGCGATAACTGATTACTTCTCCAAATGGGCAGAAGTAGTACCGCTAAGGGAAGTGAAGATGGAGAGTATCCTCCATTTCTTCAAGACACACGTCATTTATCGGTTTGGAATTCCGCGACGGATCATCTCCGATAACGGGCCAGCCTACAGAAGCCATAAGATCAGCCGCTTCGCACAACAGCATAACATAGATTGGAGATACTCTTCAGTCTATAATCCCCGAGCTAACGGTCTAGCTGAGGCTTTCAACAAGACCTTGACGAAGATCGTGAAAAAGACGGTGTCCCGAAATATGAAGGACTGGCACGAGAGACTGCATGAAGCTCTCTGGGCGTATCGGACAACGTTCAAAACGGCCACGAACACAACTCCATACGCATTGGTATTCGGTACAGAGGCGGTACTCCCCCTCGAGATAGAGCTACCCTCTCTACGAGTGGTAGTTCATTGCGAGCTAACGGACGAAGAGAATGCTCACCTTCGGCTTGAGGAGCTCGATGCCCTTGATGAAACCCGGCTCATAGCGCAGCAAAATCTGGAGGCTTATAAAGCAAAGATGACGCGCTCATACGAAAGATTGACTAGGCCGAGGACATTCCGCCAAGGAGAACTCGTGCTAGTGGTCAAAAGACCTATGATCCCCAATCGTGCCAAATGGGGGAAATTCGAGCCGAACTATGAAGGCCCGTATATCATAGACAAGGTCTACCAGGGTGGGGCATATCTACTCATGGACATGCATGGTGAAAGACCTTTCAGGCCAATAAACGGTCACTTCCTGAAGAAGTACTATGCTTGACGAGTCATGGCCTAGAACAATGATAGATGACGACAACTATGTCCGCTCGCTATTTTCCTAAGCCCAGACTCTATAAGTAGTAGCCGGAAAACGGACCGAAACGTCCTTAAACTAACCACGGACCGAAACGTTCTTAAACTAACGACGGACCAAAACGTCCTTAAACTAACAATGGACCACTATGTTCTAAAACTAGCTGTTGACCGAGACGTCGATAAACGACTGTGGATTGCAGCATCCCGACGCTGATACAAAAAAAAGCATAAAAGAATAAAAAAAAGAAAGGAAAACGGTATGTCCATAAGCGAAATAGGCACGGATGAAAACCCGAAAGGGCTCCGTGAGTAAAAACAGCAGGGCTACCGGCGAGTTTTGTCAAAACCCGAAAGGGCGCAACCTCGTTAAAAGACACTTGCAAGGTCCTCTCGACCTTACAAGGAGAAACCACCTGCGTGAGATCCTTACGGCTCACAAGGGAGCAACACACTTAGGGATCCTCACGATTCCTAAGGAGAAATTACACTTGCGAGATCCTCACGACTCGTAAGGAGAACCCTACCCCCACGGCTCATAAGATTCAAAAGTATTAAGCTACAGGGATCTGAACCTGTTCTTAAGCGGCCACTACCACCTCCAATACTGCCCTACAAGCGGTTCAATGTTGACCCTTGTATACAATCCACGGGCATGAATAAACATTTCCCTAACAAAGTCCCATCCAGGACTAGGGATATGTCCGCACAGTGAACAACCCTTGTAAGTCCTCTCGACTTAAAAGAGGAAAGCACTCTTGTAAGATCTTTACGACTTATAAGAGACCATACACTTAGGAGTCCTCACGATTCCTAAGGAGAAAACGCACCTACGAGATCCTCACGACTTGTAGGGAGAAATACCTTTATGAGACCCTTACGGCTTATGAAGTCAAAAGCCTTAGTTGACAGGATCTTAATCCTGTTTGCTAAGCCACCTTTGTTTGACATTGACAGAGGCAAATGATAATTCGCTCCTGGCAATATCCCAGTTGTAGCGGTGCTGATGCCAAAATCAGTGTCTAAATCCAAGCTTGCAGCAAAAAGCCAGCAAGCCACACATGCATACGAAATAGCCGAAATGATGGGGCAACTTGCAACAAAGTCAGCAAATAAAAATGTATGCATGCAAAATAGCCGAAATGATTGGGCAACTCGCAATAAAAAACAGCGAGTAAAACTAAAACAAATAGCCGAAATGACTGGGCACCGCGAAAAATAGCCGAAATGATTGGGCAATCGCGACCTTCGCGATATAAAAGCTGAAATGATAGAGCATCGCGGAAAGAAATAAAAAAAATGAATTGAAATTTTTGCCCTACAGGTAATATCACATCAATCCCTGTATACAATCCAGGGGCGCAAACAAAGAGGGAATCACACCTTTCCTCCCCAGGCTTCACAAGAAGAAGAAGCCAAATCTCAACGGTTCACAGATAGCCTGGAGATCATCTCAACATTCGTCTCATTACAACAGACACAGCATCAAGCAAAGCGGAACAACGGCAACTCCCAGTTCCATGACTCGGCGGTGCACAGATGGCCGAGAGTCAAACCCCGACTCCGTGAAATGCGGATAAAGTCAACCCTTCCTGGTCACGTGGAACACGGCACTGACTCCGTGGGAAACATCCAGAGCGGATCCTGGTCCTCGTAGTGCACGGCAATGACCCCGTATGAAGCATCTAGAGCGGAGCCTGGTCCTCACAGAACACGGCAATGATCCCGTGGGAAGCATCCAAAGCAAATTCCTGGTCACGTGGAACGCGACTTATGTCAATCCTGACCCCGTGGGAAATGTCCAGAGCGGATCCTAGTCCTCGCAGAGCACGAAAATGACCCTGTGTGAAGCATCCAGGGCGGAGCCTGGTCCCTGCAGAACACAGCAATGACCCCGTGGGAAGCATCCAGAGCAAATTCCCGGTCACGTGGAATGCGGCTTATGTCAATCCTGACCCCGTGGGAAACGTCCAGAGCGGATCCTGGTCCTCGCAGAGCACGGCAATGACTCCATGTGAAGCATCCAGAGCGGAGCCTGGTCCTCACAGAACACGGCAATAACCCCGTGGGAAGCATCCAGAGCAAATTCCTGGTCACGTGGAACGCGGCTTATGTCAATCCTGACCCCGTGAGAAACGTCCAGAGCGGATTCTGGTCCTCGCAGAGCACGGCAATGACCCCGTGTGAAGTATCTAGAGCGAAGCTTGGTCCTCGTAGAACACGGCAATGACCCCGTGGGAAGCATCCAGAGCAAAATTCCTGGTCACGTGGAACGCGGATAATGTCAATCCTGACTCCATGGGAAACGTTCAGAGCGGAGCCTGGTCCTCACAGAACACGTCAATGACCCCGTGGGAAGCATCCAGAGCAAATTCCTGGTCACGTGGAACGCGGATAATGTCAATCCTGACCCCGTGGGAAACGTCCAGAGCGGATCCTGGTCCTCACAGAGCACGGCAATGACCCCGTATGAAGCATCCAGAGCGGAGCCTGGTCCTTGCAGAACACGGCTATGACCCCATGGGAAGCATCCAGAGCAACCCCTGACTCCGCGAAATGCGGATAATGGTAACCTCACCCATCACTTGCGGGTCCTCACGACTCTTAAGGAATCAAATTCTGTTAGTTATATGTATGCCCTAGAGGCCATTACTATACATAGGATGTATATTGTAGTGGATGCTTGGACATATATAGGGAGGACTTTCTTGCTCGATATGATGGTATGCTATCTGGCTACTCTTTACCTTAACATGTACACTGATTTTCTCTCTGTTACATGTTGGTAAAGCCCTTAGGATGTGTACTTGACTACCTGGACTATGATGCAGATCATACTAGTGGGGACATGGTAGTCCATAAGTACATCCTTCAAGGTCTCTAGTCGTGGGTGTATCGAGACAGGGCATCGATATACCAGAGTAGACTAGCGTATACCTTCTCGACCCATACAGATGGGCGATGGATGATCCCATATCCATTGGTGTTTGACATCAGAGATGATATACGGGTGCTCAGTGGAGACTGGGTACACTGGACGGACTCACCGAGAACTCCCAGATGATATTATACCTTACGTCAGATGGCAGTTCTCTGGTGACACTGGTACAGGTTAGTCTGTAGACCCGAGATCGTCATAGAGTCTTGTGTGATTCCCACTGTGCTTTGATTTCCACCTTACTACGTCCAAGAGGGCGTGCAAAACGGTGGTTTTTGGGTACAGTCCCGAGTCACATGGAGGCAATGAGCGATAGGAGGGGTTTCGTCTCTCCCGGTATTAGGGGTTGATGTTACGCTATGCTCGATTGGCCATAACAGGGAAGTCCCTGGCCAGGGCTGGTTTAGAGATATACTGGTAAGTGTTACCAGTAGTTTCTCGACCCGTTATGCGCCTCATATCGGCATGACTTATCGGTTATTGGGGTCTGACGTTTACCACCCCTAGAACTGATATGCGACATATCAGACGAGGAGACCGGACTGTACGGTAGTGTCACTGTCAGGCTTTTACAGGAGTTGGAGCGGGCTTGCTTGCTGATCTTCTGATCGCTCAATACCCGGGTAGCCGTTACGTCCAGCTAGTACCGCTAACGGCTTATGGGTGCTTGATATGATCATCACCTACTGCCGGCGTATTGACGAGTCTTTAGAGTCCTACATAGAGGTTGTACTGGCTCAGGCAAAACGAAATAGGAGCGCATATGAGATATGTGCGGGACCGAGAATAATACTAGTATGTAATACTGTATTCCATTCTCGCGATTTGTATCATCGGACGGTTATACGAGATATAGCCGGGTTACCGAATCAAGTGTTGATTCGATACATTGATACACTTGATATTAGTCGGTTATATGCGATATGACCGGATCGTTAAATCAAGTGTTGATTTAATGATTTAATGTATAATTATATATTTGATATATTACTTTACATTAACTAGTATTAGTTCACTTAAGATTGATTTTCTCACTTGATGTGCACAAGTTGTATATGCGATATATTTTTTTGTGCACAAGTTTGTATCATGTTTGATGATACATGCAAACTTGGGTGTGTGTTTGACTTACACTATATTTAGGTTAATGGTAAAGGTTTTTAATTATTTGGTAATTCAAAAATGGTGGTTATTTTTGAATTAGCTTGAAGCTTCATGAAGCTTTCAAGCATCTTTGACAAAGTCCACCATTTTTGTTTTGCATGACATTTTCATTAACCTAACCATTAACCTAAACTCTAGTTTAGTCTCTACAAAGGTTTAACTCATCCATGGTTGCATTATGATAGACTTCACTTGATAATTCATTTTGATTATTCTTATTCTTTTCTTTATCGTCTTCTTCTTCTTGAAGAAAAAGAAAAAGCTTGCTAGAAATTTTCATGTGAAGATTAAGAGTGAGAAAAGAAATTATAAAGTGTACCCATTTCCTATCTCACCATCCTCTACTAGACTAGCACTTTAGTATAGGGTGTTTGCTTCACTAATTCTTTGGTTAGTGAGGTAGAAGCTTGAGTCCGTATTCCCTCGACGTAGATCATCTTCGGCATCGAAGACTTCAAGCGATCCCGTTGCAATTTTCTCATGGAGCCGTCCGAGAGTCCGGGAGTTGGATGATCGCAGCGAAGGGAGTACAACAAGGAGCATATGAAGTGAAGGACCGATCTACAAAGGTTGTATTTCGTATTCACTTAGTGTAAATGTGATTTACTAGCATGTGAAACCCTAATATCTAGTATACGATCTTGCTTAGGGTTGTTCGGCACCTAAAATTTTTAATCCGGCATGGTCGATGCCTTGTAGAGCCCCATTAGTGTGCCTAGTAACCCTACAGTGGTATCAGAGCCTAGCTAGAGCTTTAGGCGATGGGTAGACGATATTAGAAATCCGATCGAACCCCGAAACCCTAAATCAAACCCTTCTCTGTACATTTTCTGAAAATATGGATTTTTCCAAATTAAAAATACTCAAAAAATTCAGCAGGGTTTTCTAGGAATTACAATGAAACACGTGGCTCTGATTCCATCACAGAGCCGCGGAACCGCGGCCTAACCCCTGGTTGGGCGGCGGTTCCGTGGCAAGAAAGTGGCTTCTTGCTCCACTGTTTCAACAGTAATGTTCACATTGTAGTCCTCTGTCTTCTGGGTAATTTTAATCTATACTCAAGAGTTGAGTTTTTTGGGTTGTATTGGGAGTTCGTTGATTCGATCGGAAAGTTTAACTTCGTCTATGTATTTTCCGGGTAATTTAGAATGTGTTAAAAAGTTTAAACGGATATCAATAACTCACTTTTTTCCTGACCCGGAAAATTTCCAAGTGTTGGATTTTTCCGTTTGTTTAAGAACGTCTAGATCGTGCAAGTTATGCAATGGACCCTCTAGAAGACAACAGACCTTAACTCGATTATGTGACCGTCTTGAACTGCCTTTTGAACCTTATGGTTTGGGGCAGTACGGCGTGACACATGTGAGGCATTGGCTTGACCCTTCTACGGCTGGACCATTAGTACTGTGGTATGTGATGGATGTTTTTTTAAACCCCCCCTCAAGTGTTGAGAACCATTTGGGAAAACTTGGGTGTTTGATCATTCGATCGGAAAGTTTAACGCTGTCTATTTATCTGGAATGTGATACAATATTTGGAATCCACAAGCAGTTATGAGATAACTGATTTGAAGTTATAAACACAGCAGTTTAGTCTCAAATGATCGGTTGCCACGGAATTTTGATGCGATCAAAAGTCCGTCGCAATCACGTAGCGTACGCGGATACTCTCCGGGTAAACTTAATAGACAACCATGCCCCATAGCCCCGACCAAGTGACTGTAGGAGAACCCCGTAGCCAAAAGCATCCGTTCGGGTGCTCGCGGCAGCGGAGTTCCGCCTTAGTGCACTTCGTCGACGGCATCCGGGGGTGCGGCCGTCTAGTAAAGTTTGCGACGAGCATTCGATCAAATATCGGGAATCTTGTTGAATTGCCCGACTTGATATTGAAAAGTGTTTTCGATATGGAGAATAAAATGCGGGGTTTATAACTGTTAGGCATGCGATATCTAAGGAGGTTGAGGATTCCAACTGTTGTAGTTTTACACTTTCTTTTCTGCGACCGTAAGTGTAATATGTGATATCGCCGGTTTCGTTGTTATATGTCAACGACAATTGGGATGCACATATTTACTTACGTTGATGACATGTGATGTTATGTGTTGCTGGATATGTTATATTGGATCGTCGCGTTCTGAATAGCCGGGGGTTTTATGTGAGATGAGAGTTTTTATTTTCATTCATGTAAAATTAATTGTATGTAATATTCTTTTATTGGGGAACTTCCGGGATGAGGTCGATGTCACCATTTGTATATTATTTACTTTTCCGCACTAGGATAGACCCAAGGAGGAGAGCACAAGTAACCGGGTTCTGGAGTCCAGAGGGAGACCAACTCGAGGAGTCGAGTCCGGGTCTCCTAACTCTAGAATTGGTAGGGTTGCTTGCCGCTCTCGTAGGGGTCTAGGGGTGTGGGTTTGTCTATTCAACGCGACCGTGGAATCCGTGTTTTATAGAGACTCAAAATAAAACACCGACGTCTTAGTATATCCAATGTTTCATATGTTTCTTCTGCTGCGATATCTGTGATGTGATCATGTGATGTGCTGTGATAAATACTGTATATAGTATATATGATATATTATATAGACGTTACTTATGTTTTACACCCGCGTTAGCCTTGCCCCGCTCTGCCGTTAGTTACCTAAGCTAACGGTGCACGAGGGGACATCGAGGCGAATGCGGATGGCATAAGTGTACGTCGTATTTATCTGTGATGTTTAGGCGACTTAAATGATGGGACTTCATTAATGTGATTAATGAAAGAAAAAGAAACCTAAAAGATGTTGTGGAATCGAATTTTCAAAAACAGGTAGCTACGGTTCTTGCTTTGCATCGCGGTGTTCCTTGTAGAACATCCAGCACCTTATTCGATGTGGAAAGGGCCGAGATCCCTTCACCGGGAGTGACCCCTTTAGCAATGACTAGCAGATGCTACAACACTCGGTTTGTCTTTTGATTGCTTCTATAGTTCTTGCTTTGCATAGTGGTATATATGATATATCCTGCACCTTATTCGATGAGGAAAGGGCCGACGATCCCTTCACCGGGAGTGACCCCTTTAGCAAAACTAGAAAAGCCTAAAAAACACTCCATTTCAAAATCATTTAGTTCTACAACGATATCAAGTTCATTACGCAATAGGTATTCAGAAAAACCTGTCGTAGCCCTCCGTCATTTCAGATAAGTCCTGCTTAGTATTCGTGCTGCGTTTGTTGACCTTGTCAAGGCGCAGTGTGCGGTAGTTGACCAGTATTTATCTGCTTATGCATATGATGCAGATTGGATTAGGGTAGTCGCACGGCTTTGTTGACCTTGTCAAGGGTCGTGCGGGTGGGTTTAATTCAATCAAGAAATGAAGGGTTGAACTTGACCTACGGTCTATGGTTTGTTGACCTTGTCAAGGTCATAGATCGTTTGGGGCAAAATATTATCGGGAATTTCAAGTGTTGAAATTTGCAATGAGATTGCATACCTTCTATGAGATAGTTGGATCCCGATACCCGCTGCGAGTAATTGTTACTCCTGGGAGTGTTTTACACATTACAATTAGCCGATCAAGTAGATGTCTAGAAAGGTGTCAACGGGGTTACGCCTCTGGGAAAATGAGGTTTACTTTAATTAGGTCCGTGCGAAAGCACGGGGAACCTCCCTCAAAGTACCGACACTGGCCTGGCTGAAAGATTGGCAAAGTTGTAGGGTGTAATTAATCCCGGCTAGTCTTTCCTTTTAGGGTTTGAAGGAAGATTTGATAAAAATAGTGGGAGCCATCCTGATTAGATAAAATAATAACCAATCTGATCTTGACAGAGCGCACGCTGAGTGTTTTCTTCTCTCTCTCTCCAGGTAGCGACCATATCACGCCTTAATCAAGATAATAATACGGATGTATTGGCCGAACCCGCTTGTTATACTTAGCTGGGGAACGTTGGTCCCGCTCCAACTTATAAATGTTATAAGACAAAGCAGGAAATAGGGGATTACTAGAATTCCCGTGCCGCCCAAACGAAGAAAGTGCATGTTGATGCATCTTCTTCGGGTGTGTTCATTACAGAGAACTGTTTCTCAGTATCCTTTATGTCCTGGGTATGTGATACCAGATCAGGATCCCACATATGTAATCTGTTACATGGGCTACAGAAAGGTAGAGAACTGAGAACGGGTGATAAGTTTCATGAGACAGAAAACGGTGCAAGTGTTGCAGCCAAGTCTGTTGGTCACTGTCACCCTGTATTGCCAGAATACATTGATTCTGAACAAATGTCGTTAGATACCGAACCTGATATACAACATCATATCATTATCTTTATTAATTAAGAAAGGATATAATTTTGTATTGTTAGATTATATTTTGAACATTTCCTATATCAAAAGTTGATCGGTTCAGGCACGTTATCTAAAAGCATTGATATTCTAAATCAAACTACAGTTCTTAGTATACAGAACACACACAAGAGGAATAGTTCAGAAATGAACGGATCCTTCTTGAGGTATATATAGACTAGGTCATATCAATGTGACCCGACTAGCTGAAGTTACATATAGATTCATATTTAAATTAGTTTGAATTTAAATCTTGTGAAACTTACCAGTCATGTCACAAAGATAAGATGACCATAGCTCTGTTTATTGGAAACATGGAAAGAGTTAGTGAACTCTTGGGATAATACATGTTGATGTATGAAGGTCCCCTGTCTACGCATGCCAAGACCGGTTCTTTGTACTTCATTACATTCTCTGATGATCTCTCAAGATTCAGACATATGTTCCTGTTGAAACACAAGTCCGAAACTTTTGAGATATTCACAGAATATAAGCTAGAAGTAGAGAATCAAAAACAGGTATAAGTATTATGTCCTTTGATGTGATCAAGGAGGAGAATACTTGAGCAAGGAATTCCTGGATTATTCTAAAGGAGAATAAGATTCTCTCTCAGCATTACTCCTCCGTATACACCACAGCACGTCGGTGTATTGGGGCGGAGCAACTACACCCTATTTGATATGGTGCGCTCTATGATAAGTACTACTGAGTTTCCTATTTCCTTACAGGGAGTTATGCACTTATGAAGTTGCATACCTATTGAATAGGGTTCCGATCAAATCAGTTGCCTACCACTTCATATGTGATATGGATTGGGAAGAGCCCATATCTTTAGTTTGTTAAGATTTGGGGATGTCTGGCCTATGTCTAAAAAGCAAAATCCGGACAAGCTCGAGGCAAAGTCAGTTCTGTAGAAGTTTGTTGGATATCCTAAGCATTCGCAAAGGAATATCTTCTACCTAACCGAGGAACAAAAATGTTTTGTTTCTCAACATGCTACCTTTGTGAAAGGGAATTTCTTATGAAGAAATTAGTGGACATGAGGTAGAACTGGAAGCGGTTCTAGCTATACAAACCGCAGCTGATGATTTGGTAGAACCAAAGGATTCAATAGCAACCAACGAATCTCGGCCTCTCCGCCGATCTAGTAGGGTTTCTCACCCACCTAAGAGATACTTTGGTTTCTCTATTACAGTGGGAGCGAGAATTGCATCATGAGATGATGACCAAACTAGTTTCGAACTGGCCATCAGGAGTGGGACTCTGTAAGAATGGCTGGATGCTTAGCGATCTGAGATGGAATCCTTATACACCAACAAAGTATGGACTTTGATTGCTTTATTTGAAGGGTTAAATCCCCATCAAGAGCGAGTATATCTTGAGAAGATTACTTGGTGTACATGGAAAAGTAGAAACTTTCAAAGCTAGACCTGTTAAAGGTTTGCATCATAGACCAGTTGTGGCTAATGATGAAACCTTTTCTGGGGCCTATGCTTAAGTCCATCTAGATCCTACTTGCCACGGCTACATACCATGACTGTCATGACTGCTCTTCTAAATGATATTTTAGAAGAGAGAGTCTATAAGTACACAGTCAGAGGGCTTCGTAGACAGTGGGAGCAGCGGAAACGTGTGCAAGATGTTTTATGTGATAAAGCAGGCATCGCGGAGTTGGAACGTTTGTTTTGATGTGGTAGTCAAAGAGTTTGACTTCATCAAAATGGTAGATGAACCTTGTATATACAAAAAGGATGTAGAGAGTATGGTAGTGATCCTCGTAGAGTATGTGGATGACATACTCTTGATAGGGAAAGAGTTTCCTATGCTACGCTCGGTCAATCTCCGCTTATCACAATGATTCTCCATATAGGATCAAAGTGATACCTACTAAATCCTGGGTTTTGGATCTATGAGATAGATCTAATTGGATGTTAGGATACTCACTAGTTGTAGTGAGATGGTATCAATTGATCCTGGGGAGAATCACTGGAAAGGTTCGAGGATGATAAGGACGACTGAAAGTCAGTCACAGGCATTGTCTTTACCCTCAGTAAAAGGACGGTATGTTGGAAGAGTTCCAAGCTAGATACCGTGGCATACTAGACGATAAAGGCTGGATACATCGCTACTTAAGATGCTACCAAAGAAGCAGTCTGGGTGTATATTAGTTCATGAGATGAACTTCGTTCCTCCCATTGTGTGACAATGGAGTTGTGGCTTATGCCAAGGAACACCCGTCCCATCAGTGATCCAGACATATTCTAAGGCAGTGTCACCTGAACGTGGAGATGGTTAATCTCCAGGGGATCGAGGTTAGGAGAGCAGACTCAGAAGAAAACACGGCGGATCCACTCACAAAGGCCTTTTCCAAGAGAGAGACTATTATGGGATGGTTGAGTATGAGATACTACAACCACTGCTATCAGATGGACCTAGTGCAAGTGGGAGATTGTTATTTATATGTATGCCCTAGAGGCCATTACTATACATAGGATGTATATTGTAGTGGATGCTTGGACATATATAGGGAGGACTTTCTTGCTCGATATGATAGTATGCTATCTGGTTACTCTTTACCTTAACGTGTACACTGATTGCTCTCTGTTACATGTTGGTAAAGCCCTTAGGATGTGTACTTGACTACCTGGACTATGATGCAGATCATACTAGTGGGGACATGGTAGTCCATAAGTACATCCTTCAAGGTCCCTAGTCGTGGGTGTATCGAGACAGGGCATTGATATACCAGAGTAGACTAGCGTATACCTTCTCGACCCATACAGATGGGCGATGGATGATCCCATATCCATTGGTGTTTGACATCAGAGATGATATACGGGTGCTCAGTGGAGACTGGGTACACTGGACGGACTCGCCGAGAACTCCCAGATGGTATTATACCTTACGTCAGATGGCAGTTCTCTGGTGACACTGGTACAGGTTGGTCTGTAGACCCGAGATCGTCATAGAGTCTTGTGTGATTCCCACTGTGCTTTGATTTCCACCTTACTACGTCCAAGAGGGCGTGCAAAACGGTGGTTTTTGGGTACAGTCCCGAGTCACATGGAGGCAATGAGCGATAGGAGGGGTTTCGTCTCTCCCGGTATTGGGGGTTGATGTTACGCTATGCTCGATTGGCCATAACAGGGAAGTCTCTGGCCAGGGCTGGTTTAGAGATATACTGGTAAGTGTTACCAGTAGTTTCTCGACCCGTTATGCGCCTCATATCGGCATGACTTATCGGTTATTGGGGTCTGACGTTTACCACCCCTAGAACTGATATGCGACATATCAGACGAGGAGACCGGACTGTACGGTAGTGTCACTGTCAGGCTTTTACAGGAGTTGGAGCGGGCTTGCTTGCTGATCTTCTGATCGCTCAATACCCGGGTAGCCGTTACGTCCAGCTAGTACCGCTGACGGCTTGTGGGTGCTTGATATGATCATCACCTACTGCCGGCGTATTGACGAGTCTTTAGAGTCCTACATAGAGGTTGTACTGGCTCAGGCAAAACGAAATAGGAGCGCATATGAGATATGTGCGGGACCGAGAATAATACTAGTATGTGATACTGTATTCCATTCTCGCGATTTGTATCATCGGACGGTTATATGAGATATAGCCGGGTTACCGAATCAAGTGTTGATTCGATACATTGATACACTTGATATTAGTCGGTTATATGCGATATGACCGGATCGTTAAATCAAGTGTTGATTTAATAATTTAATGTATAATTATATATTTGATATATTACTTTACATTAACTAGTATTAGTTCACTTAAGATTGATTTTCTCACTTGATGTGCACAAGTTGTATATGTGATATATTTTTTTGTGCACAAGTTTGTATCATGTTTGATGATACATGCAAATTTGGGTGTGTGTGTGACTTACACTATATTTAGTTAATGGTAAAGGTTTTTAATTATTTGGTAATTCAAAAATGGTGGTTATTTTTGAATTAGCTTGAAGCTTCATGAAGCTTTCAAGCATCTTTGACAAAGTCCACCATTTTTGTTTTGCATGACATTTTCATTAACCTAACCATTAACCTAAACTCTAGTTTAGTCTCTACAAAAGTTTAACTCACCCATGGTTGCATTATGATAGACTTCACTTGATAATTCATTTTGATTATTCTTATTCTTTTCTTTATCGTCTTCTTCTTCTTGAAGAAAAAGAAAAAGCTTGCTAGAAATTTTCATGTGAAGATTAAGAGTGAGAAAAGAAATTATAAAGTGTACCCATTTCCTATCTCACCATCCTCTACTAGACTAGCACTTTAGTTTAGGGTGTTTGCTTCACTAATTCTTTGGTTAGTGAGGTAGAAGCTTGAGTCCGTATTCCCTCGACGTAAATCATCTTCGGCATCGAAGACTTCAAGCGATCCCGTTGCAATTTTCTCATGGAGCCGTCCGAGAGTCCGGGAGTTGGATGATCGCAGCGAAGGGACTACATTAAGGAGCATATGAAGTGAAGGACCGATCTACAAAGGTTGTATTTCGTATTCACTTAGTGTAAATGTGATTTACTAGCATGTGAAACCCTAATCTTTAGTATACGATCTTGCTTAGGGTTGTTCGGCATCTAAAATTTTTAATCCGGCATGGTCGATGCCTTGTAGAGCCCCATTAGTGTGCCTAGTAACCCTACAAATTCTCTTGTGAGATCCTTACGACTTGCAAGAGAAATCACACTTAGGAATCCTCACGATTCTTAAAGAGAATTTACACCTACGGGATCCTTTCGACCGGTAGGGAGAAAATTCTTTATGAGACCCTCACGGCTCATAAAGTTGAAAAGTCTTAGGAGGCAGATCTTAACCCTGAATCCTAAGCCATCGTTGTCCTGCAAAGAAATCGAGATAGATTATCCACAGAATACATTTAATAAAAGGAACGCACCATCGTGAAGAAAAATATGTATTTTATTCATGAATCAAAATGAATACCAAGTACAATTCGTGAATGAACAAAAAAATATACTCTCATTCAGGAGTATGTATAAAGGAAGAATGGAAAAATATATATACAATTCTTCAAGTCGGCGGGCGATTTAATAGATTAGCCAGTTCGTCCCTCTTTCGCTGGGCCTCGCCTTCATGGTTCAGTATCGTCAAGAGTCGGGCTGCCGCTTGAGCCTGTTGGGCCTGGTATGAGGCAAGCCGGCCTTCAAGCTCTTTTCAGTAGCCTTATGGGCCTCAACCATTTCACGAGTGAATACGGCGGCCTTATCAATTACTACTACCTCCTTAATGGACTCTTGGAGCACTCGCCAAAGTTCGTATGCTTTGGAGACCTTAGCCGTAAGGTTGGCTTAAAGCTCCCTCAGCGCTTTAGAAGCCAGCTCTCTCTCTGAAAACTTGCGGCCGAGCCTCTTCTCACATGATATCATATTCGCCGCACACCGCTCAATTAGACCCCGTAAGCTCGCCTTTGCAGCCACAACCTCCGAAAAAAGGCGTGTACATTCAAGCACATGCAAGCAAGCCTCCACCTGCCGACAAAACTTAACCCAGACTTGCACCACTGTTTCATTATGATAGGTGGCAAGAAAGGGAAGAGAGCCGTTATCTTCAGCAGCAAACGCTTCGGCCGTGATTAGACTGCCAGCGCGAAGTTCCTCAATTAGGGATGACAGGGAGTCGAGGCTTAACTTGGCCATCCGTTCCGAGGCTCGCAGGGCATAGGGGCCGGGTGGTATGGCGATGCGTGACTCCAGCGTAGTAAGAACTGGCATAGCTGTTCAGATTTATAAACAGTCAGCTGAACGTGTAATCAAAAGATCAAATGGAACAACGTTGGGACTTTACTTACCCACAGTCATGCAAGAGGGATCTGAAGGCTCCCCAGGTCCTTCAAGAATCTCAACCTCGTCGTCGGCCTCCAGAACTGTAAAAGATATCAATGTCATTTTATGAAATAGTAATAATGCTGTGAAAAGAGGGTAAACAACACTAACCCTGCCCAGAAGAGAGGACGATGCGCTGAGGAGATATCGCTTGCGGAGCAGCCATCTCCAACAGGTGTTGAAAAGACTGCCTGGGAGACAGATCAGCAATAGATGCCGCCAATCCGCGCAATTCTGAAAAGACAGAAGGGTTCAGATAATGGAAAGATTACTAATTTAAAATATTGAAGGCTACCTTCGACGCTCTTCCCATTATGAGCTGGAGGGATAGCAGCTTCAGCGACCTCCTTCGTGACCTCGGGCACATCATCGGGGACGCGGACTAGTATAGCGGCTTCTGAGCGAGGAGCAGCGGCTGCCACTGCAGGCTCCAACGAAAGGACGGTAGCCTCGACTACCCATGCCCTAGTCTCCGGGTCGCCATCAAGAAGATCCATTAGAGCGGCGACCGGCAAAGATGCCTCCCTCGAGGGAGCAAGTGCTTTGGGAGCGGGAACTACCGAGGGAGACTCTATCGCAAGAGCAATAGTTGCATCGACCCCCTCTACACTGATTTGTGTTTCACTGGGGATATCAGCAGAATCTACGGTCAACGCGTGACTCAGAGCCTCCGCCGCCGCCGAAGTCCCTGCAAAGTTTGTACAAGGATAAGGATACGTATATAGGTATGCAAGCAATATGAAATATTACAAAGGAGATACATGAACATACCGATGCGCAAGGGAGCCTCTAATATGGCTTGTTCAAGCCGACTCTCCTTTCTGAGGAGATATGATCGCCGAGGTCCGAGGGTAGACTCGTGGCCACCGGTCTACAATGAAAGCGCGTCCTTGTCGTCGGCCGAAACAGCCTGTTTAAGGGCCCTTTCGCCCCATTCTTCCAAAGGGCATATGAATCGTCGCCGTATCCACGGAGGGTCTTCATAAAAGATGATGGCAGGGTAGGGCTTCTTCGGAATCCTTACGTTCTCCGATTCATCTTGCGAACGTCACATAGCCTCAGTCAATTGTGCAGCTTCCTCGGCAGATGAACTCGGGAAAGTAGGCCACCATCCGATTCTTGCATAGCCAACGGTTCATCCTGAAGAATAGGCTCAGACTCTATTAAAGAGTCGAGCAGATTGGTAGCTGTCTTCCTCCACCTCTTGGACCCAGAACCAACTGCCGAAGATGATCGTTTCCTTCCCCGTGGAACTTTGGCACGACGCTGACCCACTTCACCTTCAACGCCTTCGCTTGGCGGTGCTACCGAGGACGACACGGCTATTGTCGACGCTGCGGACGATGATACTACTACCGGAGCTCTATTAGCCCCCGATTGAGCCCGAGTACCCAGTGGCATACTAGCTGTGGGAGTGAAGTCCACTTCTGCCGCCTCTGGAATAAGCGCAACACTAGTGTCCCTCAGGGGAAAGCGAACCGGTGCACGCGGTCGTGGCGGAACTCCCGTGGCTTGAACCGGAATGGGAGCGCTGTATCCAAGAAGCACCCTCTTCTCCTCAGCAATAATTGGACTGACCCGATGATGGTACCGGCCCGTGAAGGACCCTACACATCGGGGAATATGGTCAGCTTCAGGAATCATGAAGCGAGAACCAGTGTTCAGCCTCACAAAATGATGAGCAGCATCACGAACAGCTTCAGGTGATGGGCTAGGCGCAACTGTAAATGCCTCGAAAGGAATGCCCTGATCATATCTAAGTTGCTGGGCAAAGCGGTGTGGGTTATACCACATAAAAAGGGCCGCGCTGTTCTGACGAAATACCAGATAACCTGGTCTGATCGCGTACAGGTGCATGGCTTCCCTGGGCTTCAGAGAAGGAACCTCCTCTTTCGACAAGTTATAGAGTTGTTGAATCGGACCTGAAGGAGCAGATATGGCCCGATCAATGAATACCATTCCGCCCGTATTAGCATAGGGAGCGATCAACACGCGAATAGCCCCAGACTGAGTCGGGTTAGGAGCAGAAGCGTCCACCAGCCGCATGAGTCGCGGAAAAGTATAGGCATCAAAAAATTTGGGTCTCTGGTGCGCAGCAAAGGCCCCAAACACGTGCATCTCAATCCAAGATGTGAAGTAATGAAGAGAAAAATTTACCACATCTACACTTGGAGTTGAGGTATTAGCCGCGATGCCTAACCCATGATAAAGATGCGCTAGCGCTGAGATGCCTACAGCTAGCCGTGTTCCCTTAGCAATGCGATGAGCAGGGTAGATGACCGAGGCTCTCATGAAACGGCGATGCATGAGAATGACGAACCAGCTAAGCCAAACGCTGATAAAGCCCACAAAGAAAGTCTCCTCATACATTCCAGGAGCTGCAATTGACTCGAAAGATACCGCCGACATGATAGGAATGTAATAATGCGGCAAGTCCTCTTCCTTAGTCGGCCGTCTGTTTAAACCAAACCTAAAGGGGTCATTAATGTTTGCGAACTTCGGAGCTGTCTTCGATAGGACACCCTCGCGAAGGAAGCAAGCAATAAAACTTTTAAAAGTGACACCGTGCTCCTCTGACTCTGTGAACAGTTTGTCGAAAATACCCAGGGTCTTGATCAAACTCGAGCGCTTATGGCGGACGGCGTTCTCGGTAGACAGGCCGTCAAGCATTGCAGGCTCAGTTTCAAAGACATACTTATCGGGAGGTAGCAATTCTTTATAAAGTGTCCCCCTGACCAGCAGCCCTGAGATCTTGTGAAATTCTTCCAAGGAAATCGAAACTTCGCGGTCCCCTAGAAGGAAAGTGTTGGTGGGAAGATTCCATTGGTTCAAGAAGGCCTTAACCCACCAGACATGAGGAGATTGGTAGTGGAAGAGGGATGCATATATCGCCTGATAAAGCCCAATCCTCTGTAGTCGCGCGCGATAGGCGGACAAGATGTAATAAGCCCAAAGAAGGTAGCCCGTGGGGTGTCGAGGGGTAAGCCCTATCTTGTAAATCTGCCCCCATGGCTGGGCTTCGCCCTGGCAAATGCGGCGCCCCAAAATATCTACAGCCGATACCGGATTGTTCGGAATACCAGTTGTTGAAGGTTCAAGCCGTCCCATAGGGGTTCAATTCGGCATCTCCACAGCAAAGACAGTCTATGGAGGATCCATCGGCAGGAATGGATAGGTAGGCTCCGTCGGTATCTCACAAAGAAAACTGTGGCGACCGCGGATGATGTGACCGTACCAGGTCCCCCATAAAAGAAAGTTGGTGTGATTCGGGTCATGAGCCCTGATCATAGCCATTACTTCCTCGTCAGAAGGTGACTGAGGAAAAACAGCTTCCGAGCGAGTGAAAGGGAAGTATGGAACAGAAGTCATTGTGCCTGAAATAAAAGAAGGGGAAACTGTTAAAGCGAAGCCAACAGTGTATATATATATGTTTATAAATGTATATATATAAAAAGACAGTGGAAGAAAATGACAGACGACTTATTTTATGGGGCCATTGGTTACAAAACACACGGGCCCTACAAAATCAAGATGGCAGCTTGCTAATGATGAGGCAAAGCAATTACTATGAGACAAAAAGAAGATTCTCAATAAATGAACAGTGGATTTCAAATAACCCTACGCATTCCCAAAAAAAAAGAAATCCATCTTGGGCTCTGCAAAGAATCAAACAGAGCAAGGGAATTAAATTCCCAGAAAACACCATATCAAACTTCTTCTTCTTGGTTGCAAAGAAACAACTCAGGGCAAGAAAACCCCAAGAAGTTCTCTGGGAAGAACTAAGTTCTTCATAGGAATTAAATTCCTTTTGAAAAAGGGGAATTAAATTCCCAGAAAACATTTTTTCAGAGCCAAAGCTCTTTGAGGTGGAATTAAATTCCACAGAAAAAACAAGCGTAGCCATTGATCCCTGAAGATCAGAGAAACCCTAACTAGGTCTATTGTTTAGAGATTGAGTGGTTTTTTTTTAAAGAACTTAAGAAAAATGGGTTCTTGTTAAAGGGAAAAACCCTTGGTATGGATTTTAAATCCAATGAAAATTTCTGCAAAAGTTCTTCAGCCGTTCAAGATCATTACCTGAGAAAAAGGAAATCTTTCAACAGAGTTAAACTCTGGAAATTTTCGAAATAGAGAACTAAGCTCTGAGAAAAGAGAATTAAATTCTCAGAGGGAAAAAGTTAGCAAGGAAGAAGATGAGCAGAGTGGAGACGCTTCTGAAGAGACCCCTGCATTTATAGGATGTGATGGGAAACGTTTTATCTCCCCTATTCCCTAGACAGATCCAACGGTCACAAAGGTGACAGCGTTGCACTCACGTGCAGACACGTGAGAGCAACGTTGTGGGGGCATTTGTTTCCTGATTAAAAATCAGGAATTACCTTAATGAGGTATCACGTGCTCACACGTGACCAAGGGTCACGTGTTGACACGTGATAGTTAAACTCTAAAAATCAAGAAAAAGTGTAAATAAACGGCTAAGGAAAGACCCCAATGGGGCGTCACGTGCTCACATGTGACCAGAGGTCACGTGTTGACACGTGATGGTCCTTCAGCCCAGTTAAAAGACAGAATTAAATTCTGAATGAGGGAGGGTCACGTGCCAACACGTGATAGGCTTTGAAAGCCTTATAAGTTGATAGAATTAAATTCTAATTCAAAGACCCTAACTGAGAAAATATTTCTTTAAATCTTTCCAAACAAAAAAGATGGTGCTCTGTAAAATAGAGCACCGTTGGATTAAAAATTCAATGGTGATTAAAAATCACCAATTTATGGAAAGATTTTATACAAGGAAAGATTTCCCTGAAATTCACCAAGAATAACAAACAGAAAATCTTTTGGATTAAAAATCCAGTGGTGAATAAAATTCACTGAGTGATCTAAAAGATCATGTTAGTTACAAAAACAAACAAAATCTTTCAATGAAAGATTCACTAAACAAATTGATTCTTTTCCTTCTCTTATAAATAGGAGCCAAGAAGAGAAGAGGAGAGAATTTTTTGGGATCTTAAAATTTTCAGAAGGCAAATAGCAGAGAGAAAAGAAAGGAGAATTTAATTCTCAAGAAAAGAAACCCTAGGTGAGAAAGGGGAAAAGGATCAAAACTTCAAGAATTTAATTCTCAATCTAAGAGTTTAACTCTTATGCAAAAGAACTTAGTTTTTCCTCTAGTTGAAGATCTACAGAAGCAAATCTCCCCACAGGTTGAGAATTTAATTCTCATCGGGGAGATTCTGCCATGAAGACCCAAAACTTAGAGGGAGAATTGAGTTTAGAGAATTGGATTCTCCCAATTCACAGGAATTTAATTCTTTCAAGATAAAATTAGGGTTTAACCCTATATGAGAATTTAATTCTCCCAAATTCACAGGAATTTAATTCCTTCAAGATAAATTAGGGTTTAACCCTATATGAGAATTTAATTCTCCTAATTTCACAGGAATTTAATTCCTTCAAGATAAATTAGGGTTTAACCCTATATGAGAATTCAATTCTCCCAAATTCACAGGAATTTAATTCCTCCAAGACAGAATCAGGGTTTAACCCTACATGAGATTTAATTCTTCCACATACATAGGAATTTAATTCCTCTCCCTAAAACAAAGAGACTTGAAAGATCTCCATGCACGTAAAGAATTTGGTCACGTGATGACACGTGACCCCAACCCGCAGTGATCAGAAAAGAAAGAATAAAACTAGGTCACGTGCCCCTACAAGACCCCTAAACGAATCTCACAAAATGAGAAGGGAAAAGATTGGAGGCGATGCCTCACGTGCTCCCACGTGATTTCCAAAACAAAGAGAACAAATGCAAAGGCAGTACTGGATTTGGGCACCTCACGTGTCCTCACGTGATCCCTAATAAACACTTTAATAATCAATACATTAATACCCATCACGTGTTAACACGTGATGGCCAGAAGATTAAAAAGTGTTTAACACTTATTTGCAGTTCTGAGAACAAAATAAAGGTCTGGCCCCACCTCTGGGTGCCCTCACGTGCCCCCACGTGACCCATTCCTTTTTAGTGTTTAACACTATTTTAAGTATTTCATTTCCAGTGTTTAACATTGTTTTAAATACATCACGTGAGGACACGTGACTACCAGATATTTTCTAGTGTTTAACACTATTTTAAAGCTAATCTTAGCCAAATTGGCTATGTTTTCCAGAGACAAGCCTCCCCTTCAACTGAATCTCAAAATTGATCATTTCATATGACACACAAAGTAAAACTCAGAGCTATAATGTTTAACACTCAGTCAAAGACAAAAAATGTTATCAGAGCCCTCAAACTCTTGTTTAGCATTGCTAAGTGATGAGGGGCTGAACCCAGACAAATGTCTAATGGTCCAATAAAGGGCCAACATTTCTAATCTAATTGGACTTAGCCCAAGTTGGCCATAAGTCCTCAATTCAGATTTAACTGAGCCAATGTGCTCATAATCTAATTAATTGATCTTAGTTTCAAATTGGACTATAGATTCCCAAATCAATTTTGGTTCAAGGGTACATCTCTTCAGTCCTTTGATATTTGTCGTTGTAATCCTTTAACGTCTTTAGAGAGGTGACGGGTCCCGACAACCAAACATTTCACGGACTATGATGTCCTTAACCTTGACTGTGAGGTCTTTAAACTCACGAACTATGATGTCCTTAACCTGGACTGTGAGGTCTTTAAACTCATGGACTATGATGTCCTTAACCTCGACTGTGAGGTCTTTAAACTCACGGACTATGATGTCCTTAACCTCGACCGCGATGTCTTTAAACTAACATTGGACCGTAATGTCCTTAAACTAACAATGGACCATAATGTCCTTAAACTAATCGATCGCAATGTCCCTAAACTAAACAATAGAGCCCAATTGCTCTTGTGTTGGATCTAAACGATCCAGTTAAGTTGATCTTAGTCTAAAATGAGACTAACGTATCCTTAACAAATGTTTAAGTTGATCTTAGTCTTAAATGAGGCTGACGTATCCTTAAACCCAACCTCCAAACCCAAATCTAAGAATATACGGATTTGGACTAGTCCACGTCCTACGGGCGACAACATAAATTAGTCTCCGTATACAATCCACTGGCAACCACAAACAAAACAAACACCCACGACACGAAGTGACCATCTAGAGAAGTAGAAAGTTGTTGCCGCGATGCGGTAGCGTAATTAACTGCAGGGTCTTGCGCCTGCAGGGAAGAGCGTCCCCACAATCAAAAACCCCTCAAATGAGGGGGAATCTGACGAAGTCTGCTACATCGGCCGCATCCGTTTAAACCTTCGATACATGGTGCCATAAATCAATTTGGCATCTTCGGAGAGGTGGATGGATAGCACCTATTAGCATCTGCCCTCGAATTTCAGGCCTGACGTCCCAACGTCCTGGTCACGTCTTTCGGCGGGGAACATCACTTCCTGCACTAGCACTCTTCGATACTGGAGCATCTCACTGCTTTATGTCGCAACGGTTCGTCCAAACTCATGCGATTCCAGTCACACCGCTTGTATCTAGCTGGAATGTCAGTTCAGGGAACGGCGTTCTAAAGGCAACAATGGGATACAGCTTGTGTCCAGTAGTCGTTTGCAGTAGAGAATTCTATGCTGATTTCAAGGTGCTAGACATACCGAACTTCGATGTGGTTCTAGGAATGGATTGGCTAGGAACCTTCTACGCTACCATCGACTGTCGTCAAAGGAGGGTAGCGTTCGAGATTCCAGACCATCCGGTCTTTTATTTCAAAAATGGAGACCGTACCCTGGAACCAAGTACTTACAAGGCGAAACCAAAGAAGGCAGTGATTGCAGCAACTCAAGCGGAGGAAGGATCAAAGCCAGAAGTAGTTCGAGAGTTCGACGATGTATTTCCTGACGATATATCAGGTTTGCCTCCCGATCGAGCTCTTGAATTCAGCATTAATTTAGTACCAGGAGCACAACCAGTGATCAAAGCACCTTATCGATTAAGTTCGGAAGGTTTGAAGGAAGTTCGAACTCAGTTGGATGAATTATTGGTGAAAGGATGGATTCGTCCCAGTACTTCAAGTTGGGGATCACCAGTTCTGCTTGTGAAGAAGAAGGACGGTTCATACAGAATGTGCATCGATTCTAGAGCCTTGAACGAAATAACGATAAATAAAAAGTATCCGCTACCGCGTATCGACTATTTATTCGATCAGCTAAGTGGATCTTGTGTTTTCTCCAAATTAGATCTTCGTTCAGGTTATCATCAAGTGAAGGTCAAGGAAGCTGATATTCATAAACAGCTTTCAGAACTCATTATGGACATTACGAATTTCTTATGATGCCATTTGGAGTGACCAACGCACCAGCAATATTCATGAACCTAATGAATCAAGTTTTCTGGGAGTACTTAGACAGGTTCGTTGTCATCTTCATCGACGACATCCTGGTGTATTCTAAGAGTCGGAAAGAACACGCCGAACACATACGAATTGTCCTGGAAACTCTACAACAACATCAACTCTACGCCAAGTACAGCAGGTGCGAGTTTTGGCTAGATCAAGTTGGTTTTCTTGGACATATTGCATCAGACGAAAGAATCTCTGTGGATCCAGCAAAAATTTCAGCAGTAAGCGAATGGCCGACACTAAACTCAGTGAAGGAAATTCGGAGTTTCTTGGGTCTAGCTGGACATTACAGAAGGTTCATTGAAGGCTTTTCGAAGATAGCAACACCCCTGACCAAGCTTACACGTAAAGATGAAGAATTTGTGTGGTCAGAAGCATGCGAACAAGCTTTCGTAGAACTCAAGTCAAAGTTGACATCATCGCCTATTCTCGTTATACCGGACCAATCTGGAGGTTTCGAAGTGCATTGTGATGCATCCGGTAAGGGATTAAGATGTGTTCTACATCAGCACGGTAAGGTTGTAGCTTATGCTTAAAGACAGCTGAAGACTCATGAGCGCAATTATCCGACACATGATTTGGAATTAGTAGCCGTTATCTTTGCTCTCAAGATTTAGCGCCATTATCTTCTTGGTGAACGAGTGAACATATACACAGATCACAAGAGTCTGAAATACGTGTTTACTCAGAAGGAGTTGAATATGTGGCAGAGACGATGGTTAGAACTTATGGTGGACTTCGAAATCAACTTGCAATATCACCCAGGGAAGGTGAATGTAGTACCCGATGGCCTTAGTCGCCAACCTTTAGCAATGAATCTCACCGCTCAGTGGAAGCTTCAACAAGACTTGCATCAGATGGAGATTGAAGTAGTCATGCCATGTAACGGTTCAAGTTTAATGAATTTACAAGTTCAATCAACAATTGTCTATCAGATCAAAGCAGCTCAAGCAAATGATGCTAAGTTGCAAAAGATCAGAGAACAAGTAGAGAATGGACTCAGAACAGACTTCATCATCTATGAAGACAGATCTTTGAGATACGGCAACAGATTATGTGTACCAAAAGGTTCTGTTCGGGAAGAGTTAATGAAATAAGCTCACAGCTCTCCCTCCTCAGTATACCCTGGAGGTATAAAGATGTACAAAGATCTACGTCAAAATTACTGGTGGCATGGAATGAAACGTTAAGTAGCCAGAAGCGTCGCTAAATGTTTGGTGTGTCAGCAAGTAAAGGCTGAACATCACAGGACTGCTGGATTACTTCAACCGCTACCTATCCCAGAATGAAAGTGGCAACACATCACGATGGATTTTGTGACTGCACTTCCTCGCAGCACAAAGGGTAACGATGAGGTATGGGTCATTGTGGATCCACTCACAAAGTCGGCTCACTTCATCCCATTTTGGGTCGGCCAGTCAACCGAGACATTAGCAAAGAAGTACATGGAGGTAAGAATCTACTTAAGATTAAACTCTTCATAATGTACTATCTCTGATACCCATGAACTCATACAGGAAATTATGCGACTTCATGGAGTACTGGTCTGCATTGTCTTCGATCGTGACACCAGGTTCCGATCATAATTTTGGCATAGTCTGCAAGCGAGCTTGGGAACAAGTCTGAACTTCAGCACAGCTAATCATCCATAAACAGATGGTCAGTCTGAGCGAACTATTCAGATCTTGGAGGATATGCTCAGAGCGTGTATGTTAGACTTCGGAGGATCGTGGGAAGATCACCTACATCTTGTGGAGTTTTCATACAACAGCAGCTACCAAGCAAGCATCGGAATGGAACCTTTTGCAGCACTGTATGGAAGGAAGTGTCGATCGCCATTAAGTTGGGACGATATCGGAGATAGGGAACTCCTTGGTCCTGAGATGATAGTAGCAACTGTTGATGTGGTTCGTACTAACAAAGAAAAGATGCGCATAGCCCAAGATTGACAGAAGCACTGGGTTGATGCAAAGGGACTTCACTTAGAGTTCCAGCCGGGAGATCACGTATTCTTAAAGATATCTCCGAACCGCGGAGTAATTCGATTTGGAAGATAGGGTAAGCTAAGTCCGAGATATTTTGGACCGTTCGACATATTCGAACGAGTCGGTGAAGTGGCATACCGCTTGGCACTTCCACCTTCATTGGAAGGAGTGCATAATGTGTTCCACATATCGCAACTTAGAAGGTATGTGAGTGACCCCAGCCACATTCTCGATCATTCCGAGCTCACTGTATAGCCCGAATTATCTTGTGAGCAACAACCTGTGGAGATCCTGGATAGGAAAGTGAAGTCATTTCGGAACAAGGAAGTCAACTTGGTTCGAGTGATGTGGAGAAAAGACACTCCAGGAGAATCGACATAGGAAAGGGAAGATAAGATGCGTGCAAGATACCCCCACCTATTTGTAAACTAGTCCTTAAATAAAATTGTAAATTTCGAGGACGAAATTTTTGTAAGGAGGGTAGACTGTAACAACTCCATTTCTTGTGTACATAAATTTGATTTAAAATTTATGTATACTTGGGGTATTTACATTTCCTGTGAGTACTGTAACTATTTGTTTTGCTTTTTAATAGCAAAGGAGCTTGTAGCTCACTGGTAAGACCTTGCACTGTTGAACCAAAGCACCAGAGTTCAAATTCCATTAGCCACATTATTTTTTAATTAATTTTCTTTTAAATTTTTAGAAGCCCAAGAGCCAACACGTGCATAACTCGTAAAAACCAAAAGTCACATATAAAACAAACTGGCCCAGGAGATAAACCAAACGACGAGGGACACGTGGCCCCAAGACCTGGCCTGACTCGGCCGGATCGGGCCGGCGGCGCGGCTGACTCGGCCGGCGCCGCCGGGTCAACTTGGTCGGATCGCCGAGTTCCCTTTTGAACTCCTGTGTCTTTTGGTCTCCTTATAACCCCTGTACACTTTAAAAACCCTGAATGTTTACAGAGCCAATAAAAACACACATTTACTCCATTTTTAATACAATTTTTAATACATCTTTTCACACCCTTTCATCTACCATAACCCTAATCTTTTCCTATAAATACCATTCCAATTCACACCCCCTCACTCACAAACTCTGCCCAAACTTTCAAGAAAATTCTCTAGAACTTTAGTGTACAAGTGGAGTTAGCGAAGGACGAACCTCCGACGAACTTCCGAAGACGGCCCTAGGAGCTCTCGGCGACGAAACGACGCACCGGCACCTCCTACAAATCCCTCTCCCTCTCCTCTAATCTGAAATCCCATAAGTCTCTCCTCCCTCTTCTCTTTTCTAATCTAAAAACTTGTATTTCTAAAACCCGACGGAAGCGGAGTTAATCCGACTTCCGATTCGGTTTTTCTTTAAAAGTTCCATTTTTCTTAAAAGCAACAATACCAAGCTCTCAAAACATGACTTTTAATCATTAACAAAACGTATTGAACAAGTTCCATTTCAAAGAATGTATATTGTAATTTTTATCTCATTTTTTCAAAAAATACCATATAGTTTAGTTTCGACATAAAAACATCATTACCCTTGCTATACTTTTAGATAGTTCACGAGATAATGACCCACCTCTTCACAACACTCATATGTAATATAGCACGATAATTTTGGGAAACATATATTTGGGAAAATACGGTTTTACACAGAACTATCTCAAACTTATAAAAACCTTTTTCTATAAGATTACGTATTTTTAACAAATCTTTGCAAAGCGCCGCTACAATTCATTTTGGGGAACCCGTTCGGGATGGTGTGGATTATCGCATATTCTTGGGCTTAGTAGTGCGAGATGCAGACCTCCGCAAGGAGCATACGGTCTCGAAAGATTTAAAAATACAAATATCTTAAGAAAATGAGATTTCTAGAAAAATAATAAATTAAAATTATTATATCTATATATATATATATATATGAATCATCAAAATATCTATTTTTTTATATAATATAAATATTCCAATTTTTCTAAATCAAAAGAAACACTTTACATGAAAATACCATGCAATTCCATACAAGTTCAATACATTACAAATAAATACCATATATTATGAAAATAGGTTTTATTCATTAGAAATGTCATATCGATAAAATATACATCCATGAAAACTCTAAAAACGATAATAAAATACTTGAGGTGTATATTTGAAAATTATACAGATTATTATTACATAAAACCCCCTCAAATTATATAAATTACAATAAGGACCCTAGTAAATATAGGTTTAAGCGGGACCGGTCTCTTGAGCCTCAGAGAGCCGGAGATATGGGTTCTTGCCTATTTAAGGTAGACAACTTAACAAATGGTGTTATCAACACGGTAATCGTCTTTGAAAAAGAAACAAATCCTGCGTCCATGTGCAGCGGTTACCGATAACATCAAAACCTAATTCAGGATTTTAATTTCTTTTCTAATTGTCTAACTCAGACCGAGTCTCATTATAAATAATCTAACTTGAATATGATTCAAGTACAAACTATAATTCAATATGAATCCATGAATCCATATAAACAATCTGTTCAATCTATTCAATCTGTATTGACCGAACCGAACCGAACCATGGATATACATCCATCTACATGATTCTCCAGTTACATTCATTTACTGATATCATGGTTTCGGCAAGTCATCCATTTATACAATCTATAATACAAGACAATACAATTTACAATGCAATGCAAACAATACAATCAAGATATCGCGGGGTTTAAGGGGTAAATTGGTACGGAAGGTGTTAGAAGTGGCACGAGACTGCAAGAATTAACATGCCTAACCTGTATTCCATTGCTGTTGTACCGTGGCATAAACGGTTCCTTATACATTCCGTTCACTTTAGCCTCTGGTCTACTGAGACTTCTCTTGTTTACATTGGCATTCTTCTGTACCAAGCTACAAACAACAGCGTTAACACTAAATACAACATTATAACAATATAATACCACTTTAAAAGTTACTCTCTCTTTCTATCTATTCTACTTCTCCCTTATCTTTGGGACTTACCGAGCGATTGTTCGCAGACGACATTCCCTTTCTTTCTTATTTGGAATGTTGTCAGGTGATTCGGATCTTCAGGAGGTCGAGCCCACCAGCGAGGACTTAGACTAGCTAGCCTTTGACCCTGAGCACTAGATATTTGTACATTTCATTCCAGTATTTTTCATTCTGTTATGCCACTGTTTAGGCATTGTTTTTCATTCCATATATTTACTTTTCCATGTACTGTAAAAGAATGTTAATAAATAAAGTTGCTATTCATTACATTTGTCTCTTGTGTATATTTCTTTTATATTGCTTAGTCACGCTTAGCATATTTACTTCTGAGTAAATACGTAGCGGCCTCGTCACGTCCTCTTCGCCGTACACCAGGAAGCGGGGTGTGACATTAAAGAGATGTCTTCTAGACTAATGAGGAGAGGAATTTGCATGATTGGCATATCTCTTGCTTAGGCAATTGAGTCAATCATGAGATATCAGGTACCACACCAGATATTGCTTTTGCACTACCTGCAATAAGAATATATTAATCCAATTCTGAAGAAACGTTGGGAAACAGTTATGAACATAAGTGGATGTTCTTGGTATATGGTAACGACAGCCTTCTTCAAGAGGCGGTTATCAATTCTGGCTTCCAAGATGACCTGGATGATAGAGTGACTGTCAGAGTTATTGTTTTCTCTCTTTTTGAGGGACAGTATGTTGGACAGGTGGTCTAAGCGGATACTGTGGAAGACATGGCGTAGGATACTGATTAAATTCAGTGCATGATACAGTCTAAGAAGTTTGTTGGATTTGGAGTTCATATGTGAACTGGGTCCCATTAGATATCCAGACAAATTCTAAGGCAGGTATTGTTTATTTCGGGAGATAGTCTTTCTCCGCGAAGTTGAGATATAGAGAGATAAAAATAGAAATATTGGAGCGGATCCACTCACTGGGGCTATTTCTCGAATGCAATAGTTTCACAAACGGGTTTTGTGAGACTGATTAGTAGAGAAGTTGGGTGTTCGGTATCACACGGGCTGTGAGTATGCGACGTCGCAATAATCAGCCTTAAGTGCAAGTAGGAGATTGTTAGCTATAGTGCTCTCAAGTCAATTATTGAATCGCAGGCACGCATTTGAGATGATTGAGGGAGGACTTATACGGGTAGAACAGTCTTACTCAAAATGATAGTATGCTATCTGGTTTGTCTTTATCATCATGTTCATGCATTATGTGGTATTACAGATCACTATTACATATTGATAGAGCCCATAAGATTCTTTCTTGTCTACCGGCATTATATTGGCGATCATATACGTGGGAGCTGTGTGGTCTATAAGCACATTCTTAAATGTCCCTAATAGAGAGAGTATCGAGACTGGGCATTGATACTCCGGAGTAGACTGGTGTATACTTATCGAGACCCCGAAGAGGAGCGGTGGCCGGTCTCACAAGCCATTAGTGTCAGTTAGTCACCTAAGATAGTATACAAGTGCTCATTGGGTTATGAGTACACTGGATGGACTCGCCGGGAACATGCTTGATGGTATTATATTTATTGTCAGATAGCAGTTCCCAGGTGACATGTGTACAGGTTAGTCTGTCGACCTGAGATCGTTATTTGTCTCGTGTGAGTTCCCACTGTGCTTTGATTACTTCCCTACCACGGCTCAAAGGAGTTGTGCAAACAGGTTTTAGGTGGGTACAGTTCCAAGTCACATGGAGGCAGTGAGCGGATCGTCGGAGATTCGTCTCTCCCGGTATTGGGAGTTGATTTCGCGCGGTGCACGGGTGTCCATCACCAGAAATTCTTGGCCAAGGTAGACAAGAATTACTGATTTGGATCAGTAGTTTCTCAATTGGTGATGGGCTTCACGCCGACACGAAATATCGCGTTATTAGGGGTCTGACTTTATCCACCCCCAGACTGATATGTGATACTCTTAGACGAACAGACCGGAATGTACGGAGATTGTCATGAACAGACTCAGTAGGGGTTCGGATGAGTTTGCTCGTCGTCCTCCCTTTCGCTCAATACCTGGGTAGCCGTTACGTATAGCTAGTGCCGCCGACATGCTTATGGTTAAACCCACTGTCGGCATATTGACAAGTTTTTAGAATTCCACACAGAGGATTTCCCTGCTTCGGGCGAAAAAATATAGAGGCCGTATAGTATTACGGCAGGGTTCGATCATATACGTGCACTTATGCGCGTATCATGATTCAGACGAATAATACTAGTGGGCTTTGGTTTAAGCCGGATCCCAATATTATATTATTGGATTATTTTCGACTCTTTGTATTCGTATTTTTTCGGAATACGGATATGGGTATGTATATACGGTGAGGGGTATTCTTGAAATTTATTACAAGATTACTTCTAGAAGATGACATCTCATTTTAGTTTATAACCATTTTTGTTTAAATGGTTAAATGAGGTCGAGGATGAGGTGTTGTTTACATTTATTAGAGCATGGCTACTTGGAGACTCATGGAGTGACTCATGAGTTACTATTGAAGCATGCTTGATATTTTTGTGTGGTGAATTATTGAAGTGGATGCTTCATTCTTAAGTTTACAAGACTTATCCATTTTCATGGTGGCTTCACACAACACTCTTATCTCCTCATGCTTGCTTCTTCTACCTCCACCCTAAAAGTCTCATGTGTTGAGAAACCTAGGGTGTTATGAGACATATTAATCCATCATTAGATTCTACATTCTCTAGGCTATCTAGTTTAGCGAACTAGGTACCCTAGTTATCTCGGCTTTGAGATTGGAGCTCGAACTACAAATCCTCAGGTGGATCATCTTCGATGGAGGGAGACTGACGATCAAGCTTGATCATGGAGACCACTAGGATCTTAGGAAAATGGTAAAAGACTGAAGGACACAGATCATTCGGTATAACCATTCTAACTCCTTTTTAGTTTGCTAGTTTATAGGTTTATGGTAGATCCGGGTTATCGGGTTGTTCTAGCGCCAGTTTATAAAATTTTTGTTTCACAAACGGTCACGGTAGATGGCCAGGGCGCTGGCATAACCCAACAAAAGTTTGGTGAAGACCTTCCTTGTCATAGATAATTCACATGAGGAAACCCTTCTCTAACTCCATCTTCACCTCAAGCTCCAAGCTATATTATAAAGTAACTAGCTATCCAAGATTGCTAGTTTTGGATACCTTGAGATGCAGTGTATCACAAATATTTTAGTCTCACAAAAACCATTTTCTTTTCATGTCCTCTTTTCATTTTGGAGAGGAGGAAGAAGAAGGCTATGGAAAAAATGAGAGTAAAAAAATTATGAATGAAAACCTTAACCATTTATCATGGTTGCTAGTTTTTATCCAAATGAAAACCAATCTCAACCATGAATTTTCTAAGTGTCCACTCTCTTCTTTCTCCTCCACTTGTCCATAAATAAAGAATTGTTTAGGATATGCTATGCCCATAGAACAAGTTAACTTAAAGAGAATTAAAAGGAAACAGAAAAAACATAAACAAAATAATATGTGTGTGTGTGTGTGAGATTTCCTTATGTATTAAAAAAATACATAAATAAATAGGGACTATATACTAACAAACATATATATATATATATATATATATATATATATATATATATATATTAAATCAGCACTTGATTTAATATCCGTCTTTCTCAAAAATCGGCTAGTATATCCAAAAGTCTGATTACCGTCAGTGTACCAAATACACTGGTTTTAATCGAACCCCGGTACGTATCTAATACACACATCTATATCATATCACCAGAGTCGGAAAAACCTCTGCGTAGGACTGTAAAAACTAGAGAATACGCTGACAGTGGGTTTAACCATAAGCACGTCAGTGGCACTAGCCATGCGTAACGACTACCCAGGTATTGAGCGAAAGGAATATCGACAAGCAAGATCGTCCAATCGCCATCTGAGCCTATAAATGACAGTCTCCATACAGTCCGGTCTGTTCGTCAAAAAGTACCGCATACCGGGTCTAGCAGGTGGATAAAATCAGACCCCTAATAATGCAATAAGTCATGTCGATGTAAAACTCATCACCCACCAAAAGACTATCGATCTCCAATCAGTAAATCTCATCCACGCCGGCCAGCAATTTATGGCGATAGTCATCTGAACACAGCACGACATAGAATCCCAATACCGGAAGAGACGAATACCTAACGATTGCTTACTGTCTCCATATGATTCGGGACTGTACCCAACTAAAACCTGTTTACTCGACTCCTTTGAGCCGTGGTAGGGTAGTAATCAAAGCACAGTGGGAACTCACATGAGACAAATGACGATCACAGGTCGACAGACTAACTCATACTTATGTCACCAGAGAACAGATACCTGACGATAGGTAAAATACCATCTAGTAAATTCCCGGTGAGTCTGTACAGTGTAACTGATAACCCAATGAGCACCTGTATACAATCTTTGGTAACTGACTAACACCAATGGCTGTGAGACAGGAAATCGCCCCTCGTCGGAGTTAAGAAACGTATACACTAGTCTATTCTGAAACATCGATGCCCAATCTCGATACTCCTACGACTAGAGACATTTAAGGATGTGCTTATTGACTACCCAAGCCTCACTTGTATGATCGCCATCACAACCCTGGTAGTCAAGCAACAATCCTATGGGCTCTATCAACATGTAATAGTGATATGCAATACCACATAATATATGTACATGATGATAAAGACAAACCAGATAGCATACTATCATCTTGAGTAAGATTGTTCTGCCTGTATAGGTCCTCCCTCAAATATCATAATCATCTGCCTGCAATTACAATAATTGTCTTGAAGTCACTATAGTCAACAGTTGCGTCGGTGATGAGGCCAATCACTCATCTTTGGATACATGGATGCAGCGGAGCAACCTTCGGTTTTATTTTTTTTAGAGGAATTAGCCATGGCAGCGGCGCGGCCGAGCTTGGTCGATGGTTCATTAATCTTGAAAATGCTAGGAATATGATGAAGAGAACAAAGACACATGCTTTATGCATGTAAACAAATTTTTGATTGGTGCCTACAGTGTAAGAGCAAAGGCTAATTGTTTGGGATCTAGTGTGCAGCCCAAAATAGCACACGTGCAAGTGGAGACTAATGAAAAAAATTCTGATTGGGTTTTATTTTAAATCAATGGCTTAGGTTGATTTGTCTGTGGATCATGTGTTCGGTGGCTAATTTTGAAGATCCAAATATGTAAACATATGTTTTCAGGCAGACACATTGATGGAGTCAGATTCGAAAAATCCATCTTCTATTGTAGATATCCCCACTTCAGTGCCTATAGTTCGAATCGGCTTCTGTTAAAGTCATGGATGGTTGTTATTATTTCAAGACACCGTTACTATGTAGATTTGGATTGAAGGTAAAGTTCCTTACCCTTTCAGTGCCGCATTTGTTATCGCGTTGAGTGCAATTCTGGATTGTCACATTAATTATGCGACATGTTTCGTCTCTGAAGTTTATGTCGAGACATTATCTCCTTCCAGTGTTGACCTTGGTCTCAATCGGATGTGAGCTAATGTGGAGATTTGCTGTTCGTGTCTTGCATCCTTTTGTTAATTATGGATTTAATAGCTCAAGTAAAATCTGTAAGTGTGTGGTGCTAGGATGGCAACACTTGTGGACCGCGGTGGAATATCGAACAAAAATTTCTAGAGTATAGCACCAAACACAAATCCCAAAATCATCCAAATAGTAGAAGTTGTAAACTAACTAGAAAACTAAACATAGAGTTTAATGGTGCTACAACCTTTGCAGCGTGTCCACTCTCCTAGCGGAACATCCAAGCTAAACTCCATACCGTAGAGATCAAGCTTGTATGCGGACCTCCTTACCGAAGATGATTCACTTCGAAGAAAACCCAACCCAAGCTTCAACTTCATCAAAGAACACATCTTTGTGAAGCAATTTGCTCACAGAATTTGCTAAAAAGGGAAGGAAGAAGATGCAGTAAGCTCACTCTCATTTTCTCTCATTTCCCCCTTTTCTTCACTCTCAAGAGGAGGAGAGAGAAATTGCCTGAAAGAATGAGATAGAGAGAGAAGAGGCAACCATGCTAGAATAATAATTATTTTCAATAAAATAAAAACCATACCCAGCAACCCATACCTCTTTATCATGCTTCATTTCTTTATTAATATAAAGAAATGAGGTATTGCTTCTAGATTGATGAATGTATCATATACATTGATATTTTAGTATATGTATCATATACATATACATGTATTTGTATCACATACAAATAGTAAATGAGAAGTAAACATAATACTAGAATACATATCAATATATGTTTTATTATTAAATCAACACTTGATTTAATAATCCGGCTTTATAATAAACCGGGTAGTATTATTAAACATCCGATTAATGTACGCGTATCATATACACATGTTTAATCGAACTCCCGTACGTATCATCACTTCTAGAAGTACATGTGTATCATATACATAATGTTTTAGTATATGTATCATATATATACACATATATTTGTATCATATACAAATAGCAAATGAGAGAGAGAGAGAGAGAAAGTGAGTATAATACTATAATACATATCAATATATATTTTATTATTAAATCAATACTTGATTTAATAATCCGGCTTTATCATAAACCGGCCAGTATTATCAAGCGTCCGATTAATGTACGTGTATCATTTACACGTGTTTAATCGAACTCCCGCACGTATCATCATATGCACACTACATCGTTTCGCCTCAGCGGGGAAACCTCTGTGTTGGACTCTAAAGTCTCGACAATACGCTGGCAATAAGTTAGAATTATATCTGATTGAATCTTAAATATTTTTAGATCAATCCCCTTACGGGTTAACCCACAAGCATGTCAGCGGTACTAACTGCGCGTAACGGCTACCCAGGTATTGATCAAAAGATAGGTCGACAAGCCAACCTATCCGTACCCAACAGATCATATCAGTGACAATTACCATACAATCCGATCTCTTTGTCAAAGAGTGTCGCATACCAAGTCTGGAAGGTAGATACTGTCAGACCCCCAATAACCCAATAAGTCATGCTGATGTTAAACTCATAACCATCTGAGATACAACTGATAACACTTATCGGACTATCTCAACTGCCCTGGCCAGGGAATTATGGTTATAGTCAATCAGACATAACGTGACATCAACTCCCTATACCAGGAGAGACGAATCCTTTCGATCGCTCACTAACTCTATGTGCTTCGGAACTGTACCTAACTAAAACCAGTATGCACGGCTCTTTAAAGCCGTGGTTAGGTAGTAATCAAAGTACAGTGTGAACACTCACAAGACATTATGACGATCTTGGGTCAAAAGACTACCATGTAATCATGTTACCAAAGAACCGCTACCTGATAATAAGTATAATATCATCTAGGTGTTCTCGGCGAGTCCGTTCAGTATACTCATTCTCCAATGAGCGTCTGTATACAATTTTCGGTGTCAAACACCAATAGTTATGGGACCAGCCATCGCCCCGGTCGGGATCAGGAAACGTATACACTAGTTTACTCTAGAGTACCGATGCCCAGTCTCGATACTCTCATGACCAGAAACATTTAAGGATATGCTTATGGACTACCCAGGCCCCACTAGTATGATCGCATCATAATTCTGACAGTCAAGCAAAGATCCTAAGGGCTTTATCAACATGTATTAGCGATACATAATAGAAAGTAAAACATATACACATATATAATAAAGACAAACTAGATAGCATATTATCATGTCGAGCAAGAATATTCTATCCATATAAGTTCATGTATAATTACAATAATTGCCTTCAGGGTACTTATATCCAACAAAATCAGCTGGAGAGAATTCCATTCAGGACTTACCGATTGTTCGAACATGCGTATTTCAAGACGCTTCTGGTTATTTTCTTTGAGACTCTGTTACTATGCGTGCTGTATGTATCATCGTATTCATTGCGATCCGGTTTGTCACATCATAGTGTAAGTCGATGTCATGAACCCCGCGTGTTCGCGGGGAGGCAAAATATGTAAAAACGATTTTTCAAAACTCGCAACACCGACTTGAACTCCATGATCGAAACTAAACCCTAACTAGCTAACATGCAATGAGGTTTAACTACTCGGATGAAAGTTATACCTCACAATTCCAAGTCTTTCGGGTCTTCATCGCTGTCCTCTACTCGTCGTCAGTTTCAAGGATCGAAAATGGATTGGGTAATCTCAACGGCCTCCTCAAGTCAAAGACGATTCACCCGAGAGTCTATATTCTGAGATCCTACATCGAATCTGAGATAACTACGGCTTCTAGTTCGCTAAACTAGAAGTCCTAGAGGGTGTAGCGTGAGAAGATGAGTTACTTTGTCTCTTGGAACCCTAGGTTTCTCAACTCATGAGACATTTAGGGTTTAGAGGAAGAACAAGATGGCTTGAGGAAATGAAGAGGAGAAGTAACTAAAGAATAAAGCTTGGCTCATGTAAAGAATAATCAAGCATTCTTATAATTGATGAGAAAAGATCTCAACAAATATCTAGCATGCTTGAAAATATCTAATGGTGAGTCATGCTTGATGTTTTGTCCACCTCCACCTCATTTCCTCCACCTCATTTAAATTTAAATCCAAAAAGAAATAGAAACCCTAATGAGGTGTTTCTTCCAGAAGCCAATCCCGATGAAATTAAGAGAATGCCCCCTCATCCGTATATATATACCCGCATCCGCATTCCGTAGAATACGAATACAAAGAGATGAAAATAATCCATCAATATAATACTAGGATCCGGCTTAAACCAAAACCTACTAATATTATCCGCCCGATCATCATACGCGCATAAGTACACGTAAGTGATCGAAGCCCTGCTGTAAAACCATACGGCCTCAACACCTTTTGCCCGGTGCAAGGAAACCCTCTGTGTGGGACTCTAAAGACTCGACACTACGCTGGTAGTGGGTTTAACCACAAGCCGCAAGCGGTATTAGCTGCACGTAACGGCTACCCAAATATGTATCGATAAGAAGGCCGATGAGTTAACTCATCCGAACTCCTACTGAGCCTGTATGTGACAATCTCCGTACAGTCCAGTCTGTTCGTCTAAGAGTATCACATATCGGGCTTAGGAGGGTGGTAATCGTCAAACCCCTAATAGCGTAATAAGTCGTGTCGGAGTGTAGCCCAAAACACCCTAAGAAATTACTGGAATACCTACCGGTAAATCTCGCTTGCCTTGACCAAGGATTTTGTGTAATGGCCTCCGAACACAGCGCGATATCAACCCCCAACACCGGGAGAGACGAATCCTATCTAACTGCCACTGCCTCCAAGTGCTTCGGGACTGCACCCAAGTACTACCTGTTTACACGACTCCTTTGAGTCGTGGTAGGGTAGTAATCAAATTACAGTGGGAACACACTCGAGGCGAAATAGCAGTGTCAAGTCGACGGACTAAGCTATACTCATGTCACCTGGGAACTGCTACATAACGATAGGTATAATACCCACCAACAGTTCCCGACGAGTCCTGTCCAGTGTACTCATAACCCAACGAGCACCTGCATACTATCTCCAGTACGACGTACTAATGGCTGTGGGACAGACCATCTCCCCTGCTAGGATGAGAAGCGTATACACTAGTCTACTCTGGAGTATCGATGCCCCGTCTCGATAATCCTACGACTGAGGACTTGTATAGGATGTGCTTATAGATTACCCAGCCCCCACTAGTGTGACTGCCATCACAACGCTGGTAATCAAGTAAAGATCCTAAGGGCTCTACCAATATGTATGAGCGATATGCTAAAAGAAACACATGCACATATTGAGGTAGAAACAAACCAGGTAGCATACTACCATTTCGAGCAAGACTGTTACTATATCCTGTATATCCCAAGCTTCCATTAAGTAATATACAAAGCAGTATGATACAATAATGGCTTTTAGGGCATATATCACTAACAATCTCCCACTTGTACTAAGGCTATATACTGGCATATCGCGGACCTAAGATCTCGAATAGCCTTTCGAACTCTGTCTGAGGGATGGCCTCTGTGAGTGGATCTCCAGTGTTGTTCTCCGTATCTACTCTCCTCACCTCGATCTCCTGGAGATCAATAATCTCCCTGATCAGGTGGTACCACCTCAAGATATGTCTGGATCTCTGATGGGACCTGGGTTCCTTCCCTAAAGCTATAGCGCCGTTTGTTGTCACAATACTAAAGTATTGGATCAATAATGGAAGGAACCTCCTGAGGTTCAGTTAAGAACCTCCTCATCCAGACTGCCTCTTTTGCGGCGACTCATGCAGTGAACTACTCCGTTTCCGACGTCGATTCTGCAACGGTGTCCTGGTTGGAGCTCTTCCAACAGACCGCCCCTGCACTGAGGGTAAAGATATAACCCGACATGGATTTGAAGTCATCCTTATCACTCTGCAAACTAGAGTCAGCAAAGGCCTTGATCTGGAGGTCTTTTCCGCCATACACCAAGAACATCTCCTTAGTCCTTCTCAGGTACTTTGAGAACGTTCTTTACTGCTATTTAGTTCTTCTTCCCTGGGTCTGACTGATACCGGATTACCACGCTGAGTGCGTAAGCAACATCTGGTCTGGTACACCACATCGCATACATTATAGAGCCTACCGCAGAAGCGTAGGGTATAGATGTAATGCGAGCCATTTCCAAATCAGTCTTGGAAGGTATCTCTTTAGAGAGGGTGATTCTGCGACAAGCCGGTAGACTACCGCGCTTTGAATTTTTCATACTAAATTTTTTTAGTATGGTGTTGATATCCCTTGACTGTAAATATCCCATCATCCTTTTTGATCTATCACGATAGATCTAGATCCCCAGAATGTAGTTGGCATCACCCAAGTCTTTCTTGGAGAACCTTAGTAACAAGAATCCTTTGACTGATTGTAATATAGGAATGTCATTTCCTATCAAGAGAATATCATCCATGTACTAGACGAGGAATCCAACAGTTCTCGCTACAATCTTACTATAAATGCATGGTTCATCTGGATTTTTGATAAAGTCGAATTCTTTGACCGTCTTATTAAAACAGATGTTCCAACTTTATGATGCCTGCTTAAGTCCATATGGACTAAAGCAATTTGCACACTTTCCCGCTGCTCTTGAAACCCTCTGGCTGATCCATATAGACGCACTCTTCCAAATAACCATTTAGAAAAGCCGTCTTTACTTCCATTTGCCGGATCTCATAATCTTGGAAGGCAGCAATGGCAAGAAGGATCTGAATGGATTTGAGCATAGGCACTGGAGAAAAGGTTTCATTATAGTCCAAACCAGGCCTTTGATGAAAATCTTTTACAACAAGTCTAGTCTTATAAAAACCTGTCCATCTACACCAATTTTCTTTTTGAAGATCCATTTGCAGCCTACGGATTTTAACCCTTCTGGAGCAATGTTCAAAGTGCATACTTTGTTGATGTACATGGACTTCATCTCGGTCCGCATTGCATCCAGCTATTTTACCGAGTCACCGCTCTGAATGGCTTGCTGGAAGCTAGTTGGCTCATCATTGTCAATGATGCAATCCTCTCTATCTCTATCTATGAGAAAACCGTAGTATCTCTTGGGCGGATGGGACTGCCTACTAGTCATGCGGATTGGCGCAGGGATGTCTTGTTCTTTTGAAACATCTGGTTCTACCATACTTTCAGTAATAGTCCGTGGTTCTGGAATTTCTTCCAGTTCTATTGCGCCCCCACCAGTTTCTTTTTCAAAAAATTGATTTTCTAAAAAGTGGGCATGACGAGAAACAAAAAATCATTTATTTCTCTGCGTAATAGAAAAGATACCCCCTAGAGTTCTTTGGGTATCCCACAAACCTACACAGTACTGAGCGTGCCTCGAACTTGTCCGCATACTGCTTTTTGACAAAAACTGGACATCCCTATATCTTCAGATACTGAAGATAGGGTTGCTTCCCACTCCATATCTGATATAGTGTGGTAGGCACAGTCTTGGTAGGAAACTTATTCAAAAGATATGCAGCCGATTCTAGTGCATAACTTCAGAAGAATCGCGGCAACTCAGCGTTACTTATCATGGAACGAACGATATCTAATAGGGTTCTGTTCCGCCTTTCCGATACACCGTTGTGTTGTGGTGTGTATAGAGAAGTAAGCTGAGAGAGAATTCCACCTTTTGAGTAATCCAGGAACTCGGCAATCAAGTATTCACCACATTGATCAGATCTCAGTGTCTTGATACTTTTGCCTGTTTGTTTTTCCACTTCATTCTTTTATTCCCGGAATTTCTCAAAAGGCCTCGAATTTATGCTTCATCAAGAAGACATGTCCTTACCAAGAAAAATTACCTGTAAAAAGTATGAAATAGGAATAACCACTTTGTGCATCTTAGATATTGGACCACACACGTCGCTGTGTATGAGTCCTAAGAGCTCGCTCACTCTTGCTCCGTGTCCAGTGAACGGGGTCTTTGTCATCTTTCCTATGAAACAAGATTGACAAGTTGCATAAAAATGATATTCGAACGGATCCAAATATCCCTCTCTATGTAACTTCGACAACCGTGTTTCATTGATGTGACCCAGTCTACAATGCCATAAGAAATCCTTATTTAATTATGAAGACTTTCTTTTAAGTGTGTTCTGGACGTTGAAAACCTGAGCTTGATTTGTCATGTATATACTGTCCTCTAGTGTACCTGACCCAATTAGACTTTGATTTATGTGGATGTGGACCACATCGCTTACATACTAGACTAGGTACACACAAACAGTTACGTAGAATCAATATCTGCCCACTTGTCAATCCTAGGTGATATTCCCCTACGGATACAACATCCACGCTCATTCCGTTAGTAACCCTGAGAGTCATATCACCTGTCCTGATAACTCTACGGTTTCTCAAAGCCTGTAATGAATTACAGATATGAGATCCTGATCCGGTATGTAGTACCTAGGAAGTAGAGTTAATTGACATACAGTTTTCAATCACAAACACACCCGAAGTTGATGCCACAACATGCTTCGGATCCTGGATTTTGGCTTTCCAAGCCCTTCATCCCTTCTGCCAATGCCCTTTCCTATGTCAATAGGAACATCCCTCCTTCCCTACTGTTAACCCCAAAACTTTTGCCCTGCCCTTTTCTTCTACCTTATTGACACCGTTTATCTGCTTTGTAGAGGTCTTCTTCTTCTCACCCTTGGCTTTTGCCTTGGATCTAGAAGATGAAGATTCCCTAATAAGCAGTGCGGGTGTCTCCCTGGTTTCCTTCAGGGTGCCCTCAACTGGAAGTATAACTTTCTTCCCCTAGGCGCAAGTAGAAGGTAGGGACTGTAGAATCAAGTCAGTACATGACTCGTTCTCCCACGTGGTCTCTAGGTCCGTGAGCTGTTTAATACAGCTGATCATTGTAGGGACATTGTCCCCCACAGATGACCCAATAGCCAACCTCGCTTGAAGCAATTCTTTCGAGGTCTCATATCTTGTGATACAAGATTGCTCTCCATATAAATCTTTGTTATGGAGGAAGATGGAAACTAAGTCCATCTTCTCGTGTTGATTCTGGTATACACCATCAATTGAGGCCAACACGAGACACTTGGTATTCACACAGTCTTTTTTTCTTGTCTTACGGATACCATCTACGACGGTGGAAGTCGGACTTGGGACGGCGGGGCTTGAGTAGTAATGAGGTGGTCTAACTTGTCATAGGTAATTGACATTTGGACAAACTTTTGCCAGTCAATATAGTATAACCAAGTCATTTTATTATCTAACTGTAACCTAATCTTGATCACCTGGTCGCTGCAATTAGGAGAGAGAGAAGAAAACACTCAGCATGATACTCTTGCAAATTTAGACTGGTTTTTAATTTGTCTAAACAGGATGGCTCCCACTGTTTCTTGAATCCTTTCTCAAACCATAAAAGAAGAATTAGTCAGGATTAATCTCACCGTACAATACTTGCTTAATCTTTCAGTCAGGCTAGTGTCGGTACTTCGAGAGAGGTTTTATGACGCTTTTGCGAAGTTCCTTAATTAAATAACCTCTTTTCCCTAGAGTCGTAGCCCCGCTAACACTGTTCTAGACACCTACTTGGTTTATAATATTGATCGTTAAGTGAAAAATCTCCCGAGGAGTAGCATATACTCATAGTAGGATCGGGATCCAAATATCATTGTATGATAATTCTGAAGGAATGCTACCAACATTATCACACTTCAAATGGTATGCAGCACCAGCAAGTTTTAGTTTCTTTAGAAACTCCTGATGTGGATTTTTGCCCCATGCACTTATGACCTTGACGAAGGCCAACAAATCATAAGTCACATGTCAAGTTCTACCCATCATTGTCCAGATTAATTTGCACCTACCCATATATACCCTTAACGAAGGCCAACAAAGTAATACGACTGTCCCAAACCAACGCATCTATCTATGCTACATATGAAAATCCAGCAACTACTAAACACTGTGCCTTGGCGAAGGTCAACAAATATAGCTTGAATACTATTGAACATTCATTTGAAATGAATGAGGACTACGAATGGTTTTGGCGAAACCGTGAACGCAGTGAATTTGATACAATCGAAGAAACCTGATAGCTTTTAAAATGAGTGGTTTAAGCTCCGCATTTAAAAGTCTCCTGTTTTAAAATAACCGAGTAGTTTTAAAATTTATTCCAACGATTCAGCTTTACTTTGTTTACTTTGCATTAATATAATACAGTCCCATCATTTACACCTATCATCACAGAAAAAGATGAAAATACCACGTCCACTTATGCCATCCGCATTCGCCACTGGGCCCCGTCTATTACCGTTAGGTTACTTAACTAACGCCAGAGCGGGGGCTGGACTAGCGCGGATGCAAAACATAAGCAACGTCTATTATATAGCATATATATAATAACCATTCTTCTGACGCAATAATAGTCATTCCAGATCACAGATGAACATATTGGATATATTAGGAATTCCGTGTTTCGTTTAAGCCTGTAACGAAAGACAGATTCCACGGTCGTGATGAATAGCCAAACCCCACCCCAGACCCCTACAAGTGCGGCAAACTACCCGCCAAATACCCAAAGTGATGTAACCTCCCTCAGTAAAATGAGTAGGCCACTCGGCACTTCAAAAAACCCGGTAGTTTGTGCACCCCACCTTGGGTCTATCCTAAGAGCAGAAAACAGTAAAAGAAAATAATACAACGGTGGCTACAACCTCAACCCGGATGTGCCCCGCAAAAGAATATTACATCACTTTACAATTTATATCGAATGAAAGAAAAGAAAACTCTCATCTCACATCCTCCAGCTATTCATCCACGACGATCCAATAAGTTCATATACACAAACCAATATAGCAACACAGATATGTCCAACCCCGACTAATCGACGTATAGCAATTAGTCGATATTTCCAAACACATATATCACAAATTGAAACTTTAAACGACGTTAAAACTGTGAGTTCGAAACACTCCATATTGCCACAGTAAAAAGATAACAGTATATCCAAAATTGGCAAAAACAAACAACACTTGAGACCTTAGATCCAAGCAACTAGAACACAGACAAAAATTCAAAGAATTCCACGAAAATAAAAAAGGTGAGGCCTGGAAAAATGAGGGTTTGGCCGGTTACATTTAGGTAGAATTGCTTCATTTTTGGTGTGTGTTCATATCACAACAAGTAGAGCACTCTGCAATTGTTTAAAAAAATTTTAGAGGTTCGGAAAAATTTGACAGAAACTTGGAATTTAGGTTTTGTGTTTCGGAGTTATTTCGGTTTCGTAGCTTTAAACTTCGTCTAAACTGTTAGCTAAGGTTTAGTTAGGCTCTGATACCACTGTAAGTCGATGTTGTGAACCCCGCGAGTTCGTGGGGAGGCGGAATATGCAAAAACGATTTTTCAAAACTCACACACCGACTTGAACTCCAGAATCGAAACTAAAACCTAACTAGCTAACATGCAATGAGGTTTAACTACTCGGATGAAAGTTATACCTCACGATACCAAGTCCTTCGGGTCTTCATGTAACACCCGAGCCCAATACTACTAATTTCTGTTACTGTTTGAGCATTAGGTGGTACTCATTTCATTTATCTTGCTTATTTGTGGTTTACTGTAAAATTTTATCCGGAAAAGTCATTTCTGCACATAACAAATTTTAGCATCTAAAATGAAATTAAAAATAGTCATTTTGGCCTACTCGACACGCCTAGCCTTGTGGTAGCATCTGTGCATCGAGTTCTCGTCCCGTTCGGTGAAACGGGCGAGTTTGGACGGCTACGCACGCGTACAGGTGTCCGTCTTGGGGGTATGCTTTTTAATCATAAAACACTTAATTTTAAAGTTTGGAACCCACTTAAAATCCTATTATTTAAATTTCAAATTTTTGGACCCAAGCCGGACGCGATTTGGAAATGTTTTATTTAGCGCCAAAATCCCAAATTAATATAATATTTAAAACCATAATATACTTCATATATATGTTCACTGATTAACGTAATCTATTAAATCTTTTGATATTTTTTAAACCCTTAAATCTTTCCTCAGCCAATCAATAATTCTCCCGTGGGCCTTTACCTCTCTCTCTCTCTCTCTCTCTCTATCTCTCTCTCTCTCTACCCATCACAAATCTCTCTCTCTCTCTTTCTCTCCTATAATCTCTCTCTCTCTCTCTCCTTTTAAATACTTTTCCCCCTCTCTGTTCGTGATCATGAGAACAGAAAACCCCACGAACCTCGTGAGAACCCATCGCGCAACCCTAGCCACCTTCACCCGTCACCGCCGCAGCCCCGACACCGACGCAGTTACCACCAGCGCCCTCGCCTCTTCCTACTCGTCTCGCCCATATCCTCATTGCTTGCACCCTCGCAGCCACCAGTGCTCCCCACCGCAGCCACCCGCGACCACCTGCGCCGCCCTGGTCGTCGCCGACGATCAACAGACCCCCCAGTGATCACCTCTCTCTCGCGTTCACCCAACTCCAACCCTCGACCAAGACTCTCACCGATCAACCTCCTTGACGTCGATTAGACCACAACGCAACAGCCATCGTCGTCATCTTCCTCGGTTGCGACCAACTTTGAACCGAGCAGCCACCCATCAGGCCGGGAACCCATCTCGCCAAGTCAGCATCGCCTACGCCTTGCAGTCGCCATCGTTGATCCTCTGCACTGACCGAGCATACATTACGTCGGCTTTGAGTTAGTGTTCCCGTTGTTGTTTCCGTGATTGCATGATCGTTCATTGCTGAGGTAAGTATCCCAATACTTACTCTAACATGCTAGTTACTGCAAGGGCCAATCTTGCCATAAAAAAAATTATTGTTGTATTTATTGGGTCATAATAAATTATGTATATGATATTACATTATTGACAATGAAATAGTTATAAAATATACCCTGCTATGAATATTAATTTACTAATCTTAATATTGCATGCTAATGTGAATACCACATATGAAAATATATACTGTATACACTTGTTGCATTGATAGGAATATTATGGATATATAATTGAAAAGCTTTAAGGGTTTTATGTGCAATAAAAGTATAGTAATGCTTAATTGTTTGCATTTACCAAGTTAATTAAATATATATCAGTTTAGTATAGTGCACGGACAAGTATTTTTATGTGGATAAATAAACACAGTTATAATATATTGGTTTAGTTAAATTTATTTCATATGTCTATTTAATAGTCATAACTTTATTGGACCGTTACAGAAATTATTGCACCGCTAGGGGTGCTTAAACCTGTTAACATGACTAAACGGCTACATTGTATTACTGCACTCTTGTGATTGAATGAAACATGCTTATAATTTAATTCATTGCTTATTTCATGTTGTTAATACCCTGTTCGATTATATATCTGATTGTGAGCACACCCACGATATTGTTTACATCTTGACCTGACATGGCCACATATATATATATATATATATTGATACACCTGATATGGTACCGTATACTGTTGGCTTGACCTGATGTACCATGACCTGACCCGTTACCTGATCCTGTGTCTAATGCCAACAAACCTGACATGTAGTCCTCATGGACCGTTCCTGTTGTCTATCCAGACAAACCTGCTTTTACCTGATCCTGTGTTGGCATTAGTTCTTGGTTACTGAATACCTGACTCGACACATATAACTTGGGGGTATGGGGAAATCAAAGGTGAAATCTGACTTGTAACTCGACAGTTCACTACCTGTATTGAGTGTACACATTCCTGTTTTGTGCCTAGCGGCATGTCTCGGTTTCAGCCTAGAATATTGTGGCCATGGTCCCGGGTATGTACGGGATACTATCGAGTGTACACATTCCTGTTTTGTGCCTAGCGGCATGTCTCGGCTGCAGCCGAGAATATTGTGGCCGTGGTCCCGGGTATGTACGGGATACTATTGAGTTACATCGACGATTCATCAATTGATTTCAAAGACTTTAGAATAGAAAACTTGATAGGACAGTTTAGTTACCCACTGCACATTACCCTGCACTGCTTGTTTCACATTATTACTCTATTCATATTTATTTCTGCATTGCCTGTTACATTGTTCATATTATATTACTTGTTGACATGACGCGCTGACGTCTGGGTTTTGCATGGCCCAGATTCTGTACCGCTGTCGCAGTCCGAGCAGTAGTACTTCAGCCAGCAGGCTGAGCTGTGAGTTCAGTAGTAGTTAGTTTATTTCCTGCATTCATTTCCTGATGTGAGCCCGCATTATGGGACATACCTTTCAGTTATTTGTATTGGATCATTTGCTTCCGCATTTATTTATTATTGACTCTTGTTATTCTGGATTATGGACATGTTTTAGATAGTTTTGTCTTGTTCTTGATATCTCTACAGCCGTAATATGACTATGGATGGATACTTCCTACCCACAGGTAGCATGGTTGGCTATGTCACGTGTCCAATCTAGCGTACTCTGGGAAGCGGGGCGTGACACTTCATCGCCGTCCTCTACTCGTCGTCAGCTCCAAGGATCGAAAACAGATTGGGCAATCTCGACGGCCTCCTCGAGTTAAAGACGATCTACCCGAGAGTCTATAGTCCGAGCTTCTACCTTGAATCTGAGATAACCACGGCTTCTAGTTCGCTAAACTAGAAGTTCTAGAGGGTGTAGAGTGAGAAGATGAGTTACTTTGTCTCTTAGAACCCTATATTTCTCAACTCATAAGACATTTAGGGTTTAGAGGAAGAAGGAGATGGCTTGAGGAAATGAGAGAGAAGAACTAACTAAAGAATAAAGCTTGGCTCATGTAAAGAATAATCAAGCATGCTTATAATTGATGAGGAAAGATTTCAACAAATATCTAGCATGTTTGAAAATATCTAATGGTGAGTCATGCTTGATATTTTGTCCACCTACACCCCATTCCTCCACCTCATTTAAATTTAAATCCAAAAAGAAATAGAAACCCTAATGAGGCGTTTCTTCTAGAAGCCAATCCCGATGAAATTATGAAAATGCCTCCTCATCTGTATATACATACCTGTATCAACATTCCGTAGAATACGAATACAAAGAGACGAAAATAATCCATCAATATAATACTAGGATTCGGTTTAAACCAAAGCTCACTAATATTATCCGCCCGATCATTATACGCGCATAAGTACACGTAAGTGATCAAAGCCCTGCCGTAAAACCATACGGCCTCTATACCTTTTGCCCGGTGTAGGAAAACTCTCTGTGTGGGACTCTAAAGACTCGATACTACGCTGGCAGTGGGTTAAACCACAAGCCGCAAGCGGTACTAGCCGCACATAACGACTACCAGGTTTGTGTCGATAAGAAGGACGATGAGCTAACTCATCTGAACTCCTACTGAGCCTGTATGTGACAATCTCAGTATAGTCCGGTCTGTTCGTCTAAGAATATCGCATATCGGGCCTAGGGGAGATAATCGTCAGACCCCTAATAGCGTAATAAGTCGTGTCGGAGTGTAGCCCAAAACACCCTGAGAAACTACTGGAATACCTACCAGTAAATCTCGCTTGCCTTGGCCAAGGTCTTTGTGTAATGGCCTTCCGAACACAGCGCGATATCAATTCCCAACACCGGGAGAGACGAATCCTATCTAACCGCCACTGCCTCCAAGTGCTTCAGGACTGCACCCAACTACTACCTATTTGCATGACTTCTTTGAGCCGTGGTAGGGTAGTATTTAAAGTACAATGGGAACACACTCAAGGTGAAGTAGCAGTGTCAAGTCGACGGACTAAACTGTACTCATGTCACATGGGAACTGTTACCTAATGATAGGTATAATACCCACCAAAAGTTCCCGACGAGTCCTGTCCAGTGTACTCATAACCCAATGAGCACATGCATACTATCTCCTGTACGACGTACTAATGGCTGTGGGACAGACCATCTCCCATGCTGGAATGAGAAGCATATACACTAGTTTACTCTGGAGTATCGATGCCCCATTTCGATAATCCTACGACTGAGGACCTGTATAGGATGTGCTTATAGATTACCTAGCCCCCACTAGTGTGACTGCCATCACAACGCTGGTAATCAAGCAAAAATCCTAAGGGCTCTACCAATATGTATAAGCGATATGCTAAAAAAAACACATGCACATATTGAGATAGAAACAAACATACTACCATTTCGAGCAAGACTGTTACTATATTCTGTATATCCCAAGCTTCCATTAAGTAATATACAAACCAATATGATACAATAATGGCCACTAGGGTATATATCACTAACACGTAGTGTGACATATTTGTCTTCGAAGGTATGTTGATACAATATGTTTATCTCAGTTTTCGGCTTTGATGTGAGCCATTTAGACTCGACATGAGTCATTCTGTTTGGGTTTGAAGATGAGCCATGATGAAGATTTAATCAAGTTGCGTCATGCATTTTTAAGCACTTTGGTCGAGGGTTCAGTGAAGACCAGTTATTCTGTTTGAAGACTTGCTAGCGTTGATAGATGGAGAAAACCCTAACAGCGATCGACAGCAACACATTTTTGGCAGGAAGGTTCATATCTGCTTGGATTTAGTCCTAGGTGGAAATTTGTTCGGATGTCCAAAATCCTAACTAATCTGTTAGATTAATATTTATATTTAAATATATTTTGGTTGTTTGTTTAGATATAAGATTTAGTAAGTTATTTAGAGATAAATCCTAAATTAATCAATGTTATCTCTAAGCATCATTGTATAGGCTATAAATATGAAGCAACAGCCTAAAGCTTAGATTGTACGAGCAAGAGAGAACCGCCATAATGTAGTCCTAATATTTGTGAGGGTCCTCTCTCCCTTTTGAGAGAGATTTGTGCGGGCGATGGTTTATTTTGTATTCTCCATATAAACTCTCTAATCTGAAGCTTTCCATATGAATTAATGAAAACGATCTTCGATGTGCCCGTGGTTTTCCCGTTTGGATTTTCCATGTAAAATCTCCGTGTCTCTTGATTGGATCTTTGTTTCCGCGTTTATCTCGATCATCCGTAACAATCATCTTGTCTATCTAACTTCTCTTAATCAATCCTGCTTTATTACAAAGAAAATATATCAACAAAAATAGTTTTACAATAAGAAATTACAGTCAATTGAATTTAACTGTGACCGGCCATAGCTTGCTTTATTCTTCATACGTATAGTTACTCGGATTTGATATAATCTTATTAGCAAACTATAGCCTGATGCAAAAAAAAAAAAAAAAACAGACACATTCATCCAAATAGGAGCCATGAATTAATCCATAGTCTGATGTAAAAAAGCAGACACATCTACATTTTACTCTTAATCCATTAATTGCTAACTTTGTTTGGCAATTGAAGTACCTTGTAGCATGACAAAGTTCCTGGATTATAGTAACATATTTGGATCCGGATCCAAATTGGAGCAAATGGCTCCCACCAATTTGTGAGACCACTTAAAACAACCCGAATCCGATTAACTTGTCATTATCCTAAATTACATGCGAACGGTCCCGAAGATACAAATTATGGTCGTCCCCTCCAATACCTCAAAATTTTTGTACGGTGTTAAATTCTTTTTGTATGATAGTGAAGTATCATTGTCTCCTCCGTCATGGGTGTCAGCTAGGCCTGTAAATAGGTCGGGTTGGGTCATGCCTAACAGATCAGGAGCCTTTGCCCTCAGCCTCTGCTACATTCGTTGCTATCATTAGATCTTGGCCACACATCAAAAATCAAAAAAGCAAAAACCCATGGACTCTCTATTTTACCCACTCCTAATCGTTTGAAATTGATAGTTACTAATAGCACAACTCGCACTCCGAGTCCGCATCTAGCATGTTCCAAATCCAGTCCTGTTTAGTTTTAAAGGACTAGACGAATTTATGGATCCTGCTATTATGCGATGCAATTTTTCATGCTACTATTAGATCATATCCTCACATCACAGATCCCAAATTAAATAAAATACAGACCAATGGCCCTTATGTTTTATCCTCTCATTCATTATTGGATCTGATAGTACGGAATAACATGGGCAAAATAACAACATGAACCCCGAATCCGACTCAGACCTACCCATTTACCCAATGTACCTGTATGGAAAGGACCCAAATCTAAATCCCTTAATACTCAGTTAATCTGGACTCATTAATCTTCTTTTTTTTTTTCTTTGTATAAGCGCATCATTGTAATTTAAAAATTTCAAAAGATAACACATAATAGAAAATCAAAAGCAGAGCCATTCCGTATCTTATTTCTCAAATTTGTGAGTAGTATAACCTGAAAATTATAATCCACAAAAAAATAACTTTAATCTCTAATACAAATTAGCTAAGATGACTTATAAATTACTTGTATCCATAAATGATATATTGGTTGGGTCTAAACGGATCCAAACTTAACAGACTTAGATCCGACCTATTTATAAAGCCACTAAACGGGTCTGGGTCGGATCAGATGGGTCCCGGGGTAGATCCTACTTATTTACAAGCCTGCTCTCTACTTTCTAATATAGAGTTGTGAAATGCTTTGGACTAATTGACAATGGATCCATGAAACAACCTGATAAAGGGGATTGAGTCCCTTCACAAATATATCGTGTAGTATTGGGTTGGGATTCATCAGTATCGTGGGATCAAGTTGAGATTGACAGTTTAATTTTGAAGTTGTGATGCAATACGAATGAGGATAATGTTTGAATAATGTACGATGCACAACATAAACTATCCATTGTTTTGAATGCAGTGTATATGGAGTGTTAGAAATTGTGAAATAGGCCTCAACGTCTGCCAAAGGCAAGGACAGACGTCTGGACATAGCATGTCACGACCTGGAAATGGCACGTGACCGGTACTTGAATCACGTGAAGTCTATAGGACCCCATATTAACTCAAGTAAGCCAAAAACCAGGAATCTAAACCATTTTTTACAAGAAATAGCGGAGGTGAAGTTTTGAAAAGGTTTTACTAACTTAAAATCAAGTTTGGTTCGAAAACTTTACTATTGTTTAAAAATCCAACAGCACTAAGGCTACGACGAATAACTAAACTTGGTCTTTAATAGAGTACTTCTAGATACAATAGGTACAAGGCAAATACCGATACAGAAATAACCCACTACTTATGTACATGTGCAACTACGCCCACAAAACAGAAAATGTGCCCAAACTAGCCGCTACTGATCCAAGCGGTCAAACCTGCACAGAATTACGGCATAACGGGGGTGAGTTGCCAACTCGTGAATAATATTATATAACAAGCTAAAAAACGCATGAATAAGCGGGGAAACATCTAAACAATATAAATATGTATATCAAGGAGGGTAAAATAACATGCATCGAAACTAGAGTTCGAGCAATGAAATATATGATAATAAGTCCCCATGTACAACTCATGTACCGCTAGCCTACATATGAATCTGTATGTGCTTATCATGTCAATATCAATTGAACAGTATCAAGCCCAGTACGCGCATAACATAACTACAAGCATATGAAAGTATGTGAGTCACGGAAATAAACGCAATACGATACAACATAATGATGATCCATCATCGATAAACGATAACTCACTGTGTACCAATATACCAGTGTCAAATCACGATCACCGTAGCCGTAGTGTAATATCTATAGCATATGACCAAACATAATTAAAATCAAGTTATAATACATATAGCATACATCCATATGCAATCATATAAAAGTAGCTAAAATGTGTATGTATGTTAAATCTTTTCAAAATAGCCATATGATGTCTATATCATGGCACTAGTAGTGGACGTTGATGTAAGAAGAAAATATATGTTTTATTTAAATATACATCCCGCTCTTGTTTATTTGAAAATGATGTAGAAGGGTTTTTTTTTTGAAAGTTTCTATGCTGATCATAGACACATGGAAAATATGAGAGTATAACTCTTTATAAAACCCTCTTCAGTATATATCGATATATAAAAATACTAGTCAGGTACTGTTTCGTGAACCGGTCTTGTCCGGCTACTATATATACAACATATTATATCTCATCAGTGCAGAGTATCTATCTTGATCCCTCATATATATATAATATATCTATCTCAGTGCAGGGAATCTGTATCGATCCCTCACATATATATCCATAGAGACATCACGTGTCAACTACCTTCAATCTCTCATGAATTGATCACAAATATATCCGTAGAGACATCCCGTGTCAACTACCCTCAATCTCTTATGAATTGATCATAAATATATATATCTCATGGATCCCCGGTTATATCCACCGTGTCCGAATCATAATCCTCTTTTCTCATATATATATATATATATATATATATATATATATATATATATATATATATATATATATATATAACCAATCTCTTTGGATTGATATATATAACCAATCTCTTTGGATTGATATCATATCAGATCATATCATCGTACCCTTTTTGTCTGTATGAACTAGTCATAGCACAGACGGGTAGTATATAACAGTATCAGCGAATATAATAATAGTAACACGAATGATAATCTAAACACATCATATCAGATAAAATGAATAACGCGTAAGCGAATAACATGTACGGTAAGCGTAACGTAAACGAATAGTAAATGGATATATATTGCAAGTAACCTCATATAACATTTGTAAAATATAACAAAATGTTGGTTGTAAATAAGGAGGCTGTGGTATTTTAAAATATATAAATTCCTTTTTAAAATCCAACAGCACATCCTAGTTATCTCTTTTGAAAATATGAAACGAATCGTTGTTGTGAAATTTGGGGTTACACTCCGAATATTATAATTTCCCAATCTGGGTAAAATAAGACTCCCCGGATCAAAATCAATAAAGCCGTATTCGGCAAATCCTCATCATCATATCATCTAGTATGGAAATCTCGCCTCGTACGATGACCACTAAATATATCATTATATAATAATAATGATCGGTACAGATATCTAATTTACGTACCCAACACACAACAATAGTAGTGCGGACCTCAAGTCTACGCACACCTCGCAACTCGTGCGGACCTTAAGTCTACGTACGCACACAGCGACCGATGCAGACATATCGTCAATGCACCCGCACAACGATCCCTACGGACATCTTGCGTCATGTATACACACGGCGACCAGTACGGACCTCCAGTCACGTACTCGCCCGACAATAAGTACGGACATCTAGTCTCGTACGCGCACCCAATATAACTCGCATAAAAACATAATCCTACTATAAAATCAATTCTTCTATTATATACAAGTAGGACGGTTCTACGTGGTATGGTAGTACCAATGATGTGTAATGTAACATACATGTCTGTGATTGTGTACATGGCAATCATTGGTATTTGTGCTTGTGTTCTATCAAGTGTTTCTACTATAGATCTACTAACGATATTAATGAAATACGCTACATATCGGACATGTATAAACATACACGAAATGTATTATAAACACATTCAATGATATTATAAGCAATATGTTTCATGGGGGTGCTATACGACATCCACCCGATTTTCCCACTCGTAAATATAATCTGCTCACTGTTTGCGATCGCGCTAGTTGTATCCGACAATCGCCTTGCGCATCCATGCCGCATCGGAGGTCTCCGCAACGAGACCTAGCATTCATACAATTACGTAACACACATAAGAAATCATATCGGAACCGATATTTAACGTAAAGGTCCATAGGTTAGAACATGTGACCAACAAAAGGTAGGCAAGTGCTAACAATAAGGAATTACCCTTCCGGCATTGCTATTCAACCAAATTCACTGAAACCAGAATTATAAATATGAAAACACAAGTTTTAAAAACGTTAAAATATCGCCAAAATCATACTAAAACACTCCCAGATTTTGACTCAAGAAACCTGGGAAAAAATAAAGTATCAAAGTGGCTTATTCTACTTATAAATAAGTTCCAGACCAAGACCCACACCCTAACTCAAAAATTGGGCCGTCAAAATATTCCATAAAACCGTAATTTGCAGTTCTGGCTTTGATTCAAGGGTTCGTCCTTCTGTGGGTGTCTTCTGGTGATCTTATTAGATCAATGCTACACTCAGAATATTTTATAAAGGTCCTAGTTCATCCAAGAATTGATTTGAACACCAAAAACCTTACAAAAATCCTATTTTTCTGACATCTATCAAGAAATATAAAACTTTAACACTTTGATAACCTAAAGATGATGGATTTTTACCTATTTGGATGGAGCACAAAGGAAGTTCAAGCTCTTGAAGTGATTACTTGAGACTTCTTGAAGTTGTATTTTCTTAGCTTGATGTTTTGAACCATTTTCATGAAGAGATCATCAAACTCTTGGTGATTTTGTGAAATGTTGCTAAAAATTGAGATGAAGGATGGAAAAAAAGTGATATGTTCGGTTTGAGAGTAAAATGATCATAAGAATTATGAGATAAAAGAAGGTGGAGGTGTAGAAATGAGTGTGAAGCAAGGAGGATGTTGAGCCATGACATGGTATGCTATGGTATGTTGTGTGTGAATGTTTACTCTAAACCTAACATATACCAACCACTCTCATTTACACAAAAATAGCTTTCACAAATAATTATTTTTTATCATTACGTAAAATTCTAAATTAACATTTAATATTTTTCTGAAATGTTACATAGCATTTCAGAAACACAGAGCAATGATAGACGTCTGAAGGCCAGCGCGCCAGACGTCAGTAGAAGACCAAGCCCAAAATTACAGAGCGTGGCCAGACGTCTGACCAAGTGTGGTTCAGACGTCTGGGGAAGCTTGAAGCACAACCCGAGACTTTAGACCAAACGTTTGGGGACACGACAGACGTCTGCTCAAGGAAAATAGAGAGGAACAGAGCTTATACAGACGTCTGCTCAATCATGGGTCAGACATCTGTCGGTGACGGATCTGCTACAATCTATTTTTGGTAAAATTGATATTCATCTCAATTTTGGGTCGGTTTAAGGCTTTCCTATATAAGGAGACCTCTCATATGTATTTTATGCTGCCAAATTAATTAGTAGAGATATATCATTCTATTGAGAGGATGACAGCTAGGGTTTGTGAGATCCAGAGATATTTTAGAGAAATCTTCTAGGGTTGCTTATGTAATTGATTCTTGATTCTAGTGGACATTTGCAGATTCTGTTATGCTAGGGATTAGCCATACGGTGGGTGAACCTCGTTAATAAACCCTCTCTTTTTTGTGTTTTGATTTCTTATTTATTCTCATACTTATTAGTTTATCTTTCGTTGATTAATTGCATGGTTGTTTATTGCGTAGTTGTGCTGTCGCAAGCATTGTTCTGTGTATCAACTTATTCCCCAACAACTGGTATCAGAGCGTGGTTAAGAAACCTACGATCTAAGTTAACAGTGGGTAACGACTAGGGTCCTCTTCCCCACTTTCTTAGATCGTTGTTTTGAAGGTGTAGGTTCAGATCTAAGGGAAAATTTGTGTTCGTTGCAACTGTAGATTGAAATATGGAGGAGGATAAGATAAGGGCTAAAAAATTCAATGGTTGCAATTATTGTTGGTGGTGTATGCAGATGGAAGACCACCTATATCAAAATGATCTGTATCTTCCGTTGATAGACGAGAAGCTCAAGAAGATGGCCAATGAGACGTGAAACCTTTTGGATAGTAAAGCCTTGGCTAAAATCAAGTTGTCGTTGACTCCGCAGGTGGCCTTTAATATCTCGATGGATAAGACAATCATGGGGCTAATGACGACGTTAGCCAAGTTGTATGAGAAGCTTTCTACATCAAAAAAATCTTCCCGATGAATAAACTTTTCAACATGAAGATGGTAGAAAGTAGTTCGATGACAGAACTCTTAGATGATTTCAACAACGTGACGAGCCAATTAGAATCCGTTTCAATTACGTTTGAGGACGAGGTTTGAGCCATGCTATTTCTCTGTTCGTTGCCGGAAAGTTTGGAAAACCTCGTGATGGCGGTTAGCAACTCTATTTCAGAGACTCTCATGTTTAATGATGAAGTTAGCAGCATAATAAGCGATGAGATGAGACGAAAAGCTGTGAGTGGGAGTTCTGAAACTTCTGTGCTTGCAGTAGAGAATCGCAGTAGAACGATGGAAAGGGGAAAGGGCAAGAATGACAAGTCTAAAAGCCGAAAAAAATCTCAAGGAAAAATTTAAGGTGCGTGTTGGAATTGTGAGAAGAAGGGTCACTGAAAAAGTGACTGCAAATATCCAAAGAAAGGTTCAGATAAGAAGGTGGATAGAAAAGAAGCGAATGTGGTGTCTACACAAGAATAAGGGGAACAGGGGTTTTGTCTATTGGCGAACGAGAGCATAAATGCGGATAGTTGGTTCTTAGATTCGGAGGCGTCCTTCCATTGCACTTCAGGATGGTATCATTTCAGCGAGTATGTTCAACGCAATCTTGGACATATGATGGTGGGAAATGGTCAACCGTGCAAGATCGTTGGCAAAAGGACGATCATCTTACAACCGTTATGAGGAGGTCAATTAAAACTGAAGAACATGAGACATATTCCAGATTTGAAGTAAAGTCTTATTTCCACAAGCCAGCTTAACAACAAAGGGTATATTACGGTATTTGGGAATTCTCAGTGGAAGATTTCCAAAGGATCGTTGGTTGTCGTAACGGAAAAGTTGAGCGATTTGTTGTATTTCATCAGTATGAGTGATGGAGATTGTATTGTTCTCTTAAATTTAACCGCAAGTGCATAGTTATTCAATTGTAATACTTACGGATCGTATCACGTAGAGGCGTTGAGAATTCTAATTAATTCGAAAACAAGTTTAAATAAAAAAAATGATTTAAAGCTAAAATTAAAGTGCATGAAAATAAATTGCAAGTTAAGTTAAAAAGCAGGTCTAAATAAGAAAGCGAGCCTAGGGTGTTGAATTATCTTTACTTTCATGGTTAATTTATATGATTCTATTCTTTTCTAATTTCTTTGTTTTAATTAGTGATCTATTAATTATATAAAACTATAGGGTAAAATAACTTAGCAATGAAATATCTAACAACTATGTAAGCATACATCATAAAATTAGATCCACCCTATCAATTATATAAAATCATGTAGAAAAACAAATAAAGCAAATATTTCTAATTAATCACAAGCAACCTGGTTTTACCCTTCTATAAAATAATCACTAAGTTGTCAATTTACGAGTTAAATTATATATATGGGCGTAACCTAGATTACCCTAATTAACTAGGTTGAATTAGCTTGATAAAAATACCATCTTATCTTCCCTAATTAGTTTTCTAGATTGTCATCATTAAACTAATTAGATTATCGGTGTTATCATTTTTCTCTAAACCCATTCAAGAATGTCAATCTATCATCATAAAATCTAGTTTATTAGAATGATAACAAAAAAATGAATTTTTGATCGAAAGAAACTCACAATAAAAACATATAAAACATAAAAAGAAATTTAAAACATCTCAATCACGATAGAAAAAATAATTCTAACCCAAGAAAAAAACTTAGCCACTTATCATAAAAGCAAACAAATTAAAACAATTAACCTACATATTAAAATAAGTAACTTACAAATTGTTTTGATCTCTCCAAATAAAAACCCTAAATCAAAAGCCAAAGGAGAGATGAAACTCTAATGAATTATACAACAGAATATATAGGAATTTTGGAAAATCTAATTGTGGTTTTCAGAAGATACAGAAGGTAACAAAAATCTCCAAAAATCTCATCCCTTAACTTGGCAAAAAACTGGCCCAAATCATACTAAAACCGGCCTTGACCGATGTAACAATCCTAAACTTTCTATACTGAATTTTTCTAAAATACAGAAAGGGACACCTGAGCCTGAGCACAACTTATAACTTTAATTTGCTTTTGAATAGCAAGAAAGAGCTTGTAGCTCACTGGTAAAAACCTTGCAATGCTGAGACATAGCACCCGAGTTTAAATCCCATTAGCTGTTAGTGTATATGCCCTAGAGGCCATTACTGTATCATACTAGTTTGTATATTACTTAATGGAAGCTTGGGATATTCACCTTGTATAGACAATCTTTCTCAAAATGGTAGTATGCTACTTGGTTTGTTTCTACTTTAATGTGTACATGTGTTTTCTTTTAGTATATCACCTATACACATTAGTGGAGCCCTTAGGATCTTTTGCTTGATTACCAGCGTTGTGATGGCAGTCACACTCGTGGGGGCTGGGTAATCCACAAGCACATCCTTATGCAGGTCCTTAGTCGTAGGACTATCGAGACAGGGCATCGATACTCCGGAGTAGACTAGCGTATGCGCTTCTCATCCCAGCAGGGGAGACGGTCTGTCCCACAGCCGTCAGTACGTCGTACTTGAGATAGTATGCGGGTGCTCGTTAGGTTACGAGTACACTGGACAGGACTCGTCGGGAACTGATGGTTGGTACTATACTTATCGTCAGTTATCAGTTCCCAGGTGACATGAGTACAGCTTAGTCCGCTGACTTGACACTGTCACTTCGCCTCGAGTGTGTTCCCACTGTACTTTGATTACTACCCTACCACGGCTCAAAGGAGTCGTGCAAACAGGTAGTAGTTGGGTGCAGTCCCGAAGCACTTGGAGGCAGTGACGGTTAGACAGGATTCGTCTCTTCCGGTATTGGGAGTTGATATCGCGCTGTGTCTAGGAGAGCCATTACACAAATTCCCTGGCCAGGGCAAGCGAGATATACTGGTAGGTTTCCAGTGTTATCTCAGGGTGTTCTGGGCTACACTCCGACACGACTTGTACCGCTATTAGGGGACTGACGTTTACCGCCCCCCTAGGCCCGCCATGCGATATTCTCAGACGAATAGACCGGACTGTACGGAGATTGTCACATTCAGGCTCAGTAGGAGTTCAGATGGGTTTCACCTCGTCAGTCTTCTTTTCGGCATCTACCTGGGGGCCGTTACGCATAGCTAGTGCCGCTTGCGGTCTGTGGTTAAACCCACTGCCAGCGTAGTGTCGAGTCTTTAGAGTCCCACACAGAAAGCTATTCGCCTTTAGGCAAAAGAGTAGAGGTCGCATGGTTTTGCGACAGGGTTCGGTCACATCTGTGCACTTGTGCACGTTTAGTGTCCGGGCAGTTGTTACTAGCGGGCTTTGGTTTAAGCCAGATCCTAGTGTACGTTTTGGGATTTGTTTTATCTCGTTTGTATTCGTGTTCCTCGGAACGCGGATGCGGGTGTGTATGCACAGTTGACAGAGAGACGGAGGCAGAGGATTCTCATTAGGGTTGTTGACTGTTGGCTTTTGCTAAACCCTAATGAGAATAAGAAATATGATTAATGATAATATTAATTAAGTATTATTGTGCCATGGTTGGGTTGAAGGGTTGACTTTGTTGACTTGTTGACCAGTTGACTAGGTTGGACTAGTTGACCATCATCATGATAATGGCTATCATTTCTTGGCATTGACCTTGGCTTGCTTGTTGGTTCACAAATTGCATTTAATGCAAGAAATGATATTGCCATTTGATATGATAACAACCATCACATAATACTCAATTATTATTACATGTTATCATGATTTTGGATTATGAGAGAGAGGTTGACAAAAGACTTGCTCATTCTCTCATTTCCTTTCTCTCTCATGCTTGAGCTCTCCCTCTTCCTCTTGCTCTCTCTCTAGTCCATGGTTCTACTTGTCTCATGTGTTGAGAAGCAAGAACCATAGAGATAAAACCCAACACACTCCTCTACTCATCCTAGTACACAAGGTTTAGCAAACCAAGTGTTCTAGTTTTCTCAAGATAGAGGTTGAAGCCAAAGGTAGAAGCTTTCAGGTGGATCCATCTTCGGCACAAAGAGACGACGAGGTGAGGCCGATCCGACCACCGCAAAGAGTTGAAGACGAAGGAGTTCAAGTTAAGGTATAACCCCCTAACCGAGTAGGTAAAACTTTTGTTAGGTTTGTTAGATAGTTGTTTAGCAAAGATCTGTATTTTGAGTCCATGTTACCACCCTAGAAAAAATCGTTTTTCATCATTTCTGCAAGCCCGTAAGTACCGGGAGAGGTAACATGGACTTACAGTGGTATCAGAGCCTAGTTAAACACTATCTAACATGTTAGCAAAGTAATTAGAAGTTCGATCGGAGAAAAAGTCACGAAACATGCCCGAAAAATCAAGTTTCTGCCGATTCTATTTTCTGTTAAAAAATTAATAAATCTTATACTAAATATCGGCTCAGGCTTTTTAAAAGACACCCAAGAAAACAGGTCCACTGACTCGGTCAAAGCGCCGCGGAACCGCGGCCGGAGCATGCTCCCACCGCGGATCCGAGGCCGAGGTGACTCGGTCGTGGCACTGTTTTCCTGCAGTGTGTTTCTGGGGTTGTTTTGGGATTTTTACAATATGATTTTTCTGCCTAGATTTTCCAGAAAGAAAATTTTGTTTTGGGGGCTTGAAAATCCGTATTTTGATCGAACTTCTAAAGACTTAAGCTGACGGGTATATATCTGTGATGTGTTATATGTATTGAACGTCATCTAATCGCTATACTTCGATTAGTGGGGGTTATACATATCTGTGATCTGTAATGTTGATGGTATGTGTATATGAATTCATTGGATTATCGCGGATGAATAGCCGGGGGGTTGTAAGATGAGAGTTTTCTTTTTCTTTCAATTCATGTAAATTTGTAATTGATGTAATATTATTTATTTGGCCGCACAACCGGGATGGGGTTGTAGCCGTCATTGTATAATTTCTTTTACTGTTTTTTGCTCCTAGGATAGACCCAAGGTGGGGTGTACAAACTACTGGGTATCTCGAAGTGCCGAGTGGCCTACTCACGGAGTTGAGGGAGGTTGCTTCTCTTCGGGTACTTGGCGGGTAGTTTGCCGCACCCGTAGGGGTCTAGGGTGAGGTATTGGCTATTCATCGCGACCGTGTAATCCGCTTTTCGTTACAGGCTCGTACGGAATGCGGATTCCTAGTATATCCAATGTGTTCATCTGTGATCTGGAATGGCTATCATTGCATGTGACGAATGTAAATATTTATATATGATATCTATTTAGGCGTTGCTTATGTTTTGCATCCGCGCTAGTCCAGCCCCCGCTCTGTCGTTAGTTAAGTAACCAAACGGGTAATGACGGGGCCCCGTGGCGAATGCGGATGGCATAAGCGTACGTCATATTTTCGTTGTTTTCTGCAATGGTAGGATTAAATGATGGGACGCATTAAAAATTAATGCAAGAAAATAAACCAAGTAAAAGTCGTTGGAACACTTTCAAAACCACTCGGTTTCTTTTTAAAAACAACTTTTAAACGCGGAGCTTAAGCCACTCCTTTTAAAAGCTATCTCGTTCCATCGATTATATCAAGTTCACTACGTTCACGGTTTCGCCAAAACCATTCGCAGCCCTCCGTCTTTTCACATGAATAGTCAATAGTATTCAAGCTATGTTTGTTGGCCAAAGTCAAGGCATAGTGATTGGTAGCTATTGGGTGTTCATGTGCAGCATAGATAGATGCGTTGGTTTGGGACAGTCGTACTGCCTTGTTGGCCAGAGTCAAGGGTAGGAATGGGTGGGTTCAAATTAACCTGGAGAATGACGGGTAGAACTTGACATGTGACTTATGATTTGTTGGCCAAAGTCAAGGTCATAAGAGCATGGGGCAAAAATCCACATCGGGAGTTTCAAAAGAAACTGAAACTTGCTAACTCTGCATACCATTTGGAGTGTGATGATTCTGGTAGGATTCCTTCAGTTTTGTCACGAGATGATATTTGGATCCCAATCTTACTATGAGTATATGCTACTCCTCGGGAAATTTCTCACTTAACGATCAATGCTATAAACCAAGTAGGTGTCTAGAAAGGTGTTAGCGGGGCTACGCCCCCAGGGAAAAGATGTTATTTAATTAAGGAACTTCGCGAAAGCGTTGGAAAACCTCCCTCGAAGTACCAACACTGGCCTGGCTGAACGGTTAAGTAAGTATTGTACGGTGAGATTGATCCTGACTAATTCTTCCTTTTTGGTTTGAGAAGGGATTCGAGAGACAGTGGGAGCTATCCTGTTTAGACAAACTAAAAACCACTCTAAACTTGCAAGAGCATCATGCTAAAGTATTTCTTCTCTCTCTCCTAATTGCAGCGACCAAACATCATGACTGGACTTAAGTTACTACTAGATAAAAACATACTGACAGGGCCAAACTACAAAGATTGGCTCAGGAATGTCAAAATGGCAATCACTTATGACAAGTTGGGGTATCTCCTTACCACCAAATCTCCCCCTGTCCCAGGTCCCAAAACCAGCATCGCGGATAAGGAAATCCATAAGACCTGGGAAATCGACTGCGCGAAGGCCAAGTGCCTCATGCTTGCCTCTATGGACAATGAACATCAGAGGAGGCATGAGAATATGGACCTTGAATCCATATTTCTCCATACAAAAGAACTGTATGGAGAGCAATCTCGTATCGCCAGATACGAAGTGTCGAAAAAGCTGTTTTCGGCAAGATTGGCCGTCGGATCATCGGTAGCGGAACACGTGCTTAAGATGATTGGCTTCATTGAGGAGCTCGCGGACCTTGGGACCACGTTAGATAACGAGCTCTATACAGACTTGATTCTCCAGTCCCTTCCTTCCACTTACGCCCAGTTTATCCTGAACTTCAACTTACAAGAAAAAGAAGTTGAACTTTCAGAACTTCTCAACATGCTGAGGAGTGCAGAGGGCACCCTACAAAAAGGTAGGGAAACATCCACTTTGTTTGTAGGAGGATCTTCCTCTTCTAGGTCCAAGACGAAAGCCAAGGGAAAGAAGAAGAAAGCCCCCGCCAAACCAAGGGGCGGTGTTAGTAAAGTGGATACGAAGAGAAAGACAAAGGCAACAAAGGTAGCGGGAAAGCTTGTGGGAAAGGAAGAATGCTTTTACTGTCACAAGAGTGGACACTGGAAGAAAGATTGCAGGGCGTGGAAGGCCAGAAATCAGGATCTGAAGCAAGTTACGGCTTCAGCTTTAGGTGTGTATGTTATTGAAAACTGTCTATCAATAAACTCTATATCCTGGGTATTGGATACTGGATCAGGATCTCATATCTGTAATTCTTTACAGGCACTGAGAAGGCGTAGGGTTTTGAAGGCAGGTGATATGACCCTCAGAGTTGCAAACGGAGCTGGCATGGATGCTGAGTCCGTGGGGGACTATCACCTAGGATTGTCAGATGGACACGTTTTGGTTTTGCGTAATTGCTATTTTGTACCCAATGCAACTTGTAATATCATTTATGTATCTTTATTATCTAAAGAAGGTTATGAATTTGCATTTGTAAGTAATGTTGTGAACATTCACCTTAATCAAGTTTTGATTGGGTCAGGTACATTAAGCAATGGTATATACGTATTAAACCAACCACAGATTTTCAATGTCCAGAATACACACAAAAGAAAGTCTCCAGAAACAAATCAGGCTTTCTTGTGGCATTGTAGACTGGGTCACATCAATGAGAGAAGGTTGACGAAGTTACATACAGAAGGATATTTGGATTCGTTCGAATATCAATCATATGCAACTTGTCAATCCTGTCTCAAAGGAAAGATGACAAAGACTCCGTTCACTGGACACGGAGTAAGAGCGAGCGAGCTCTTGGTACTCGTACACAGTGACGTGTGCGGTCCAATGTCTACACATGCGCGAAGCAGTTATTCTTACTTCATTACTTTTACGGATGACTTTTCAAGGTACGGATATGTCTTCTTAATGAAACATAAATCCGAAGCCTTTGGAAAATTCTAGGAATATAAGAATGAAGTAGAAAAACAAACCGACAAAAGTATCAAGACACTAAGATCTGATCGAGGTGGTGAATACTTGAGTGCCGAGTTCCTGGATTACCTAAAAGAGAATGGAATTCTCTCCCAGCTTACTCCTCCATACACTCCGCAACATAACGGTGTATCGGAGAGACGGAACCGGACCCTATTGGATATGGTACGTTCCATGATGAGTAACGCTGAGTTACCGCGATCATTCTGGGGATATGCACTAGAATCAGCTGCATACCTTTTGAACCGAGTTCCAACTAAGACTGTGCCTACCACACCATATCAGATGTGGTGTGGGAAGAAACCCTATCTTAAGCACATTAAGACATGGGGATGTCCAGCTTTTGTTAAAAAGCAGCATGCGGACAAACTCGAGGCACGCTCACTACGTGCAAGTTTGTGGGATATCCAAAGAACTCCAAGGGATATTTCTTCTATTGCGAAGAGGAACAAAAGGTTTTTGTTTCTCGTCATGCCCACTTCTTGGAAACTGAGTTTTTGGAAAATCAGATAAGTGGGAGCGCAATAGAACTGGAAGAAATTCCAGAACCACGAGCTATTACTGAAAGCTTAGTAGAACCAGAGGGTTCGAAAGATCATGACATTCCTGCGCCGCTCCGCAGGAGTAGTAGGAAGTCTCATCCGCCCGAGAGATACTACGGTTTTCTCATAGACGGGGATAGAGAGGATTGCATCATTGATAGTGATGAGCCGACTAGCTTTCAGCAGGCCATTCAGAGCGTTGACTCGGTAAAATGGCTGGATGCAATGCGGACCGAAATGGAGTCCATGTACACCAACAAAGTATGGACGTTGGACGTTGCTCCAGATGGGGTAAAACCCGTAGGATGCAAGTGGATCTTCAAACGGAAGATTGGTGTAGATGGACAGGTTGAGACCTATAAAGCTAGACTTGTTGCAAAGGGTTTTCGTCAAAGACCTGGTTTGGACTATGACGAAACCTTTTCTCCAGTGGCTATGCTGAAATCCATTCGATCCTTCTTGGCATTGCTACCTTCCACGATTATGAGATTTGGCAGATGGACGTAAAGACCGCTTTTCTGAATGGAAATTTAGAGGAGTGTGTCTATATGGACCAGCCAGAAGGTTTCATTCAGAGTGGGAGCAGCGGAAAGGTGTGCAAGTTGCTTAAGTCCATCTATGGACTAAAGCAGGCATCGCGGAGTTGGAACATCTGTTTTGATGAAACGGTCAAAGATTTTGGCTTTATCAAAAATCCAGATGAACCATGCATCTATAGTAGATTTGTAGCAAGAACTGTCGTATTCCTCTTTTTATACGTGGATGACATTCTCTTAATAGGAAATGACATTCCTATGCTATAATCTGTCAAAGGGTTCTTGTCACACAGGTTCTCCATGAAAGACCTGGGTGATGCCTCTTACATTCTGGGGATCCGGATCTATCGTGACAGATCCAAGAGGATATTAGGACTTTTACAGTTCAGGTACATCGACACCATACTGAAAAGATTCAGTATGGAAGATTCCAAGCGCGGTAATCTACCGGCTTGTCACGGGATCACCCTCTCCAAAGAGATGTCTCCCAAGACTGATTTGGAAAGGGATCGCATGTCTATTATACCCTACGCTTCTGCGGTAGGCTCTATAATGTATGCGATGTTGTGTACCAGACCAGATGTAGCTTATGCACTGAGTGTGGTAAGCCGGTATCAGTCTAACCCTGGGGAGAAGCACTGGATAGCGGTAAAGAACATTCTCAAGTACCTGAGAAGGACTAAGGAGATGTTCTTGGTGTATGGCGGAAAAGACCTCCAGATCGAGGCCTTTGCTGACTCCAGCTTCCAGAGTGACAAGGATGATTCCAAGTCCATGTCGGGTTATGTCTTTACCCTCAATGGAGGGGCGGTGTGTTGGAAGAGTTCCAAACAGGAAACCGTTGCTGACTCGACGATGGAAGCGGAATATATCGCTGCTGCAGATGCCGCAAAAGAAGCCGTCTGGATAAGGAAGTTCTTGACAGAACTTCAGGTGGTTCCGTCCATTGTTGATCCAATACCACTGTGTCGCGACAACAACGGGGCTATATCTTTAGCGAAGGAACCTATGTCCCATCAGAGGTCCAGACACATCTTGAGGCGGTATCTCCTGATCAGGGAGATCGTGGGTTTGGAGAGTTGCTACGGAAGATAACACTGCTGATCCACTCACGAAGGCCTTACCCCAGACTCAGTTTGAGCGGCTGATCGAGATGATAGGTCTTCGATACGCCAGTACATGGCCTTAGTGCAAGTAGGAGATTGTTAGTGTATATGCCCTAGAGGCCATTACTGTATCATACTAGTTTGTATATTACTTAATGGAAGCTTGGGATATTCACCTTGTATAGACAATCTTGCTCAAAATGGTAGTATGCTACTTGGTCTGTTTCTACTTTAATGTGTACATGTGTTTTCTTTTAGTATATCACCTATACACATTAGTGGAGCCCTTAGGATCTTTTGCTTGATTACCAGCGTTGTGATGGCAGTCACACTCGTGGGGGCTGGGTAATCCACAAGCACATCCTTATGCAGGTCCTTAGTCGTAGGACTATCGAGACAGGGCATCGATACTCCGGAGTAGACTAGCGTATGCGCTTCTCATCCCAGCAGGGGAGACGGTCTGTCCCACAGCCGTCAGTACGTCGTACTTGAGATAGTATGCGGATGCTCGTTACGACTTCGTTTTAACATGGACTTTGGTTTTTGATATTGCGTTCCCGTCGTGTGGCGTTCGAACGTCAACGAATAGGTTTATCGGTCGTGTTTTGCATGCGAGGCTATAGGTTGTAACCTATAAGCATTGGTGTGCCGTTTTGGTTTCCGACTTGATTTTAATGTGCATTACGATTGTGTTATCTATGTAGGTACCTTCACGTGGATTTCATACGATGAAGAAGAAGATGGCGACATCGATATCGGCAAGCAAGAATCGAGGTGAGTAGATATATATCTACGGGGGAAGTCGGGTGGATAGCGTATAGCACCCCCATAGTTTCGTAATAGAACGCGAATGCTTTTAATCTATATTATATATATACATATACGGACGTGATATGGAATGACTTTGTATTAGTATAGTGTACTTGTAAGTTAGTGTTTAGTCGCGAACCCTAGGGTAGTGATTTGCATACACGCACACACACACACATTCATTTTATTTACCTGTGCGTATATGGGGATATGTATACACACACACACATGGGTATGGGACTATCTATCTATCTATCTATCTATCTATCTATCTATATATATATATCTATACACACACACACACACACACACAAGGATTATGAGGATAGTACTTGATATTTGGAGATGAGTCGATGAGTTTGGGTTTGAGGCCATGAGATCGGTGATGTGATGTGGTTCGTATTATGAGATACGACATGAGATTTTAGCGGGCCTTTAGTTGGTGTTTTCATACACGCATATATATGCAGATGGTATCAGTTTGTACTAGATTTAGATCAGTACCCCAGTTCGTGAGATATGATGATAAGGATACCAGATAAATGATGAGTTGAATGTGATATTTGACCCGTACCCAGATTGGGATGCCGTACGATGGATTTACCGTACGAGCTATATATTGATGATAGATCCGCACTCTTGACTCGAGAATGCCATATTATATTTATATTGTATCGTGCGTGATATTATTGAGGCGGGATCACCGACTATTATATTTATATATATATCAACTCAGATTTAGGTGGTTTCCCTTGCCCTTTCGGTTAGACTGTTCGTTTAGTCTTGTAGTTTATTTGTAGATGTCAGACTAGACTCGAGTCATACCTATTTCAAAACTAACGAATCGTGTGTATTTTAAAGACAGGCCAAGGGATTTTATGGATATTTCAAAAGACGCATCTTTTCTAAAACACCGTAGCCCTTATTTTCTAAACACCACGATTCGTGTTATTTCAAATGGCAAAACTGTATGACACATATATATACTGATATAGATTCTTCATTGTTGTGTTTATTATTCAGCTCCCGTATATTATTGCTGTTCGCATCGCATTTGCATGCTTATATTGTGTTTTCATATGCCATTATTGAAATCATGCTATCAGGACACCGGCACCATTACCGATGATGCGTATGCTCCACATACACCTGTTCGCCGGCTCACACACATCATCATCGGTAATTGCCATGTCACGTACACTTTAGTGAATATTATTTCATTGACATAGCCTGCTAGCTGATAGTTGCAATATGTTATCGCTTTCATATGCTAGTTTAACTATTGCACTCATTGCATGATATCAGATGCATTCATATATTCATTGGTTATGCAGTATTTTGGGTTTTATGCCGATATTCACTGTTTACTTACTCTTGATTTTGGATTTCGGATTTTCATGAGATTTCGGGATTTGGGGGAAAACCGCAAGAATATATATAAACTTCTCTCTCTTTCTCTCTCTTTTTAAAATGCAAGTTGCGGTTTTCTCGTGATGTATGTGTCGTCCACCATGGGTTTTCATGATTGCTATTGGACTTCGAGACCCGATTCGAGGAGTAGTAGGAACCGTTTCGGGTACATGGTGGACCCGATATGGTACCCCGGGGCGAGAGTGATTTCATGGAGGATGATGAGCCTGGCAGGGGCAGACTGCCTACCGGTGATTGTTTGGCGCGGCGGATATCCGGAGGATACCGTTCGTGGTCGTGTGATTGATGATATGGGCCAATCCGGATCGACGGAGCCCGAGGTATTGAGATATAGAGATATTGAGATTTGAGATATTGAGGTATTGAGATTTAATGATACAGGCCAGTCCGGATAGCCGGAGCCTGAGATATTGAGATATTGGGATTTTATTTTTTGTGTCGATACTAGACACTGATTATGTTGACTTCATTGATGATACCTCGTGTTATAAAAACTGAAATCTCACTAAAACAAGAAAACAGTTTCTTTATTTACATGTATACTGTTTTCATTACATTACATTCATACCTCATACATATGATATATTGCTAACTGAGGCACTGACACGAGCACATGGGATTACACTTTGGTATAGATGTTTACCCTTGCCCCTTTTCATGCTTCAGACTTTATCACTTGAGGTTTTATATATATTGATCGTATTGACCTAGGATTGGGTCATACATATGATTTCTGCTCGGTGATGTTTTCTACTCACGAGTTGGCAACTTACCCCCATTGTGCCACAGTTTCTTGCTGGTTTTGCCGTACAGGTTTCGATACGGCTTCGCTGGCACACTGCTTCCATTCCGGGTGATTGCTTTGGTAGATGAGTTCACTTGTATCGTGACCACCGTTGTACTTTATTTTATTCTTTGTATCTAGAAAACTCCACCAACCAGACATGTATTTTTATTGACTTAGCAGACCAGTGATGTATATTCTTTTGACCTTATAGTCATGCGTTGTATTATTATGGGTTTTCATGTTGTTTTTGAGTTTCATTTCAGTTTTGATCCTCGCCCTTCGGCGTTGTATATTATATTGCTTGCGTGGTTGTGACCGTCGATCGACGAAGAGCTAGCTCCCTCTTGGGGATGCCTTTTATCATTGATGCATATATTTATCATGTTGTACCCCGTTTGTTGGAGATAGTGCCCTCAGAGTCAATTATTGGATCACAGACACGTGATTGCAATGATTGAGGGGAGGACCTATCCCAGTAGGACAGTCTTACTCGAGATGATAGTATGCTATCTGGTTTACCTTTATCATCGTGTACTGCTTTAGGTGACCTTACAGGTCACTATTGCACGTTGATAGAGCCCCTAGGATTCTTGCATGACTACCGGCAGTATGAGGGCGATCATATACGTGGGAGCTGGTGGTCTATAAGCACATCCTTAAAAGGTCCCTAGTCGTGGGAGTTTCGAGACAAAGCATCGATTCTCCAGAGTAGACTAGTGTATATAGTCGAGACCCCGACGAGGGGCGGTGGCCGGTCTCACAAGCCATTGGTGTCAGTAGGTTCACCTAAGATGTATACAGGTGCTCATTGGGTTATGGGTACACCGGACAGGACTCGCCGGGAACCTGATAGTTGGGATTATACCAGACGTCAGATAGAAGTTCCCTGGTGACATGTGTACAGGTTAGTTCATCGACCTGAGATCGTCATTTGTCTCGTGTGAGTTGCCACTGTGCTTTGATTACTACCCTACCACGGCTCAAAGGAGTCGTGCAAACAGGTTTTAGTTGGGTACAGTCCCGAGCCACATGGAGGCAGTGAGTGGATCTGCAGGGGTTCGTCTCTCCCGGTATTGGGGGTGAGGTCGCGCTGTGGTTGTAACGCCTTGAAAAGTCGTTTTGGTGTTTTCCTGAAAATCGGTGAAAATTCGGTATTTTTCCGAAAACCGTCTTTCTCGTTATTTTGCAGTTTAGGACTAATTATACCTAAAATGGATAGGTAATTGCTTGTTTTTAGTAGCTAATGAGTTACTTATTAAATTCTGGTCATTTAAAATTTTTTCCCTATTTTTCAATTTTTTAATATTATTTTAAGCCGGTAAGAAAATACATTAAATTAGCGATAAATACAAATTTTTCCGGGCTAATTTTAATCTTTAAAATTATGATAATTAAAATCTAGTTGTAACATAAATTTTTAGTATTTTATTTTGATTTTTAACTAATTTTTATTATAGAAAACGAAATTTATTGAATTTTAAGCTAAAACTTGCAATTTTGGACTTGTAGGGGGTCTTTTTGCATAAAAATTCTTTTGTAAACCCCTTTCTCTCTTCCCTCAGCCCTAGGCCGGCCCCACCATGATCAGGTCCAGAATTTTGATTGCCTCACTTTGACTTTATCTTTTGTGAATGAATTGTTTTGGTTAGGATTAAAATATAATAATGTAGGTATGGGTTTTGAGTGCATGTGAGAGCTTTGACTTTAGTCTTTCCAACTCCAATTCCTCACTTTCCACTCCCCTCTCCCTCTCCTGGCCGAGACCTGCTCCCCCCCCATTTCCATTATTTTCCTTCTTTTTTTCTCTTATTTTCTTCAAAAAATTGCATCAAAATTCAATAAAAATCAACAAATCCTTCACTTTTTCAACACAAAACCTTATTCCCTCTCTTCTCAAACCCAAATTGGTTCAAATCTTGGAGAAAGATGGCATCTTGGAAGGTTTTAGCAACATAGGGATTGATCTTTTGAGGTATAATTTCTAATCAAATGGTTAAATTGTAGTTTAAAGTGTGCTAATTGAACTTTGAAAATTGTTTTAGTGTTAATTTTAGTGTTAATGGCATACTAGTTTTTTTAAAGTTTGTGGTTTGAAATTAATTTAGGGTTTAGATCACCATTAAGAGATTAATTAAGCTATTTTGTTATCTAGTTATTTTGTTAGCTTAATCTAAGTGGTTAAATTGCTAATTGGGCTAAAATCTAGTGTTAATTTAGTGTTAGATTCTAATCTAGTTTTTAAAGGTTTATGGTTAGAGTTAAACTAGGGTTTTTAGGAACCATTATTTAGTTAATTAAAGCTAATTAGATATCTAGTTAATTACTAAACCAATCTTTAAGGTTACTTTGCTTAAGTGGCTTCTTATTATGCTAATCTATGTTAAGCTTGTGTGAAATTTTCATTAAGATTGCTAATTACCAAATTCAAGAAGAGGTTTGTGTATGGAATGTGGGTTTTGATACATGGTCAAGGGGTTAACTTAATTGTAGTGGCTTTCTAATGATTTAATTTGGATATTTGTGTGATAATGTGTGCACTTTGTCGCAAATTGTCGATGTTTGCACCAAATTTGCAAACTTCTAGCTTACTAGGTTTTTATTATATTATTGTGGCGATTTAGTTGCGATATCTAGATTATATTGTTGGCTTATCTTATGACATTTAGGATGCGTGAGTGCGGATTTTTGAGTAGTTGGGTTTTAGTTTTGCCGGACGACCAAATCGGCGTTTTTTTTTTTGCAGTTTTTGCGATTTTCGCGTGTGTTCCGCGCACTTTGTGCACGTTGTACCTAGCTTGTGAACGTTAGTAGTTTCGTTTGGGTTTTGCGTCGTTCTTGATATGTAACCTTATGTTTGGTATTGATGTAAATTCCAGGTCCGGTCGCGGAGACGTCAGACGCGGCACGAAAGGGGAAAGCGGTGATTGGACGTGACTAGTTAGGGATTCCGGTGAGTAGATGTAACATCTACGGGGGACTATCGTTGGATGGCGCAAGCCGCCCGATAGTTTTAGTAACTTAAAAGATTCTTAGTAATGTTAGTAATTAGGGGTGTAATACTTGTATGATTATTTGCTACATTCATACCCTATATTGACATACCTATACGAAACCATTCTATAGGACACCTGCACCATTGCCAGGGTTTTTATATGCAGCACGAGCACTATTCATGCTTACACACACATCCTGGTAATTGCCATGCCACCACACTAGATAATCTTTAAATTGAAACCTTTTACTAATTGATGCTTAAACCTGTGCTATTGCCTTTAATTCCTTAAAATGAAATCGTAGGATTGCTATTCATGTGCATGTACCTCATCATATTATTTTTTCATGCTTAGTCTATTAATCATACATCGTAGCTTAATTATTGATACCATATGTATTCATCACCATTGACATATACACTTATGAGGATTTCTTGAGATTTTATGATATTTCTGGATTTCGGGGGAAAGCCACAAAATTTTTAAACTTATTATATTTTTTTAAAATATGTAAATTGCGGTTTTCTAGTGATGTAAGTGTCGTCCACCATGAGTTTGCTGTGGTTTTCGAGATCCGTGTCGAGGAGTGGAGGAACCGTCACGGGTATATGGTGGGCCCGGTAAGGTACCCCGGGGCAAGAGGAATGTGGTGTTGACGTTGAGCCTGGCAGGGGACGGATTACCTACCGGTGACTGTTTGGGACGGCGGATATCCAGAGGATACCGACCGTGGCCGCTAGATGATGAGATATTGATATTTGACATGGGTCAGCCGGACGGCTGAGGCCAGAGATACATTGATATGAGATTTGAGACAGTTTTGAGGTGTCGATGCTGGACACAGGTTCTTGTTGATTCTATTGGTATTGTGCTGGTATTTCAAAAGACATTCTTAAAGGGAAAAACATGATTTCTTATACTTACACATTCAGATCACGAGTTGATTCGCATTGCATTCATACCTGTTAGTATATCCATATTGCATACATACTTGCCATTATGTCCTGCCTTACCTGTATTTAGATGCTAGGATGCTTGTGTGCATGCATTCGATAGCCTGTGTAGATGTTACTTATTACTCACGAGTTGGCAACTCACCCCCGTTGTGCCATAGCCTTTTGCAGGTCCGCTCCGTCAGTACAGTAGCGGCGGGTGCGCTTACTTCTTTTGCCTCTTTTGCCTGGACTCGAGGTTTTGCTCATAGGTGGGTTATGTTATTATTTTTGTACCACCTTGTATATTCTTTGTATCTAGTGTACTCCATCTACTGTTTCTACCAGTATTATTGTATATTGACCTAGAGATGAGACTGTGAGGTTTGTGGACTTTTATGCTGTATTTTGGGGTCGAGCTCACTTGAGTCGACATGATGTTTTTCTTATGCTTCATTATGATTATTTCGCATGTTGTTGCTTTATATTGCGTGGGATTTGTGACCGCCTTGTGGCGAAGAGCTAGCTCCCGCTTGGGGATGCCTTATTTGTTGGATTCATATATATTCTTGTTGTACCCATTTTGGGGGCCGGTATTTACAAAGGAGACTCTGCCGAAATTTTCGGAAAAATTGATATTGTTTTTTAAAGAGGTTTTATATGACTTATTTGATAACTCGTTTTCAATTGATTTGGTTCTCTTCACTCTTTTGCTTATTTGGTTTTGGTTTCTGGGCTTTGGCTTACTTATTTTACGGACGTCTTGAGACGTTTCGTAACCTAAGTGCCTGTCACGTTCCGTACCCTGCGGGTCGTGATAAAGTTGGTATCAGAGCGATATGTTTTACCTTTTTGAGTGTAGGATGACCCTTGGTAGATGGAGTAAGTGACTTAAGCAGGGTAACGTAGCGTGCGTATGTCCGCGGCATACTTGCGATACGGTACTCCGCCTAAGTGACTTTAGGATACTTGCTTGAAATTCTTCTTCAATTCCGTGTATCCTATGATTCTATTGCACTGTTCTTATTATCTGTTTTTCTGTAACAGCCACTATGCCGCCGAAGGCTACGAGGGCACAGAGGGCTGCCGCCAGAGACGAGATTCGAGCTGACTCGTCCGAGACTAGGACTGAGCAGGGTGGTATGCCTACGCCGCAGGGACAGACCGATCCACCTTCCCCAGGCCGTATGGATAGGCTCGAGACTGGTATGGAGGAGTTGCGACAGATGATGGGGGGCATGCAGGAGCTACGACAGATGGTGGAATCGTTAGTAGAGGTCAATCGAGCACAGAGATCGGATATTACTCCCCCTGCGGTCGTTTCGAGACCGAGTCGGATTCGCACTGATATGTTAGCACCTAGGAGGGTTCGCAGAGGCCGTGGTGGATTCTTTAGGGGCCAGTTATATCGCCTTCACCCATACGATCAGCAGCCATGGTTAGGATGTTTTTGGTGTGGTAGCCTGCATCATCATAACAGAGACTGTCCGGCGAGACGACAGGGAGCGGCGACAGTTCCACATGTGACCCTACCACCATCACCACCCCCTCCTCAGAGAGCCCTACTTCCTACCACCGGCGATGCTCTACGCCAGTTAGGTGCACCCAGAGGCCGTGGACGCGGCGGTTCGATTCAGAGAGGACGAGGAGGCAGAGGCCGAGGTCGAGGTCAGCCCGCTATCGGTGGAGGTCAGGCCCGAGTATTTGCTTTGACACCACAGGATGCGCAGGCATCCAATACCGTTGTGACAGGTACCTTATCCGTATGTTCTTTCGACGCACGGGTATTATTCGACCCAGGTTCCACACATTCGTACGTATCTACACACTTTGCACCGATGTTGGGCCGTGAGTCGTCGTCGTTAGATCATCCGCTTGTTGTTAGTACTCCGGTAGGCGAGTCGTTTGTCGCTCGTTTTGTTTTTCGATTGTGTTCCGTTCGTATCGGGGAGAGGGATTCATCGGTTGATTTGATTCTCCTCGATATGTTGGACTTTGATGTGCTTCTGGGCATGGATTGGTTAGCCACTTGTTATGCTTCGGTGGACTGCCGTGAGAAGGCAGTCATATTTAGCTTTCCGGGAGAGCCAGTCCTTGTTATTCAGGGAGACCGCAGTGTCACCCTTCCCAGCTTAATTTTGTCTCTTCGCGCTGGTCAGCTCTTGCGGAAGGGATGTCAGGGATTCTTAGCGTGTATTTGTGATACTCGAGCTGCAGAGGTTCCGTTGGACCGGGTCCCGGTAGTTTGTGAGTTCCCTGATGTTTTCCCTGATGAGCTACCTGGGCTACCACCTGAGCGCGACGTTGAGTTCTGCATCGATTTGATTCCCGGCTCGGGGCCTATTTCTATACCGCCTTATCGGATGGCCCCGGCGGAACTTCGAGAGCTGAAGGATCAGTTGCAGGATTTGTTAGATAAGGGGCTTATTCGACCTAGTGTTTCTCCGTGGGGTGCTCCGGTCTTGTTTGTCAAGAAGAAGGACGGAAGTTGCGCTTATGTATCGACTACCGCCAGCTGAAAAAAGTTACCGTTCGGAACAGGTATCCGTTGCCACGCATTGATGATTTGTTCGACCAGCTACAGGGCGCGGGTTATTTTTCGAGGATCGACTTACGATCAGGGTACCATCAGCTGCGAGTTCGACAGGAGGATATACCGAGGACAGCTTTCCGCACGCGCTACGGCCACTACGAGTTTTTGGTGATGTCGTTCGGACTCACCAACGCCCCAGCAGCATTCATGGATTTGATGAACCGTACATTCAGGCCGTATCTTGACTTGTTCATCATCGTGTTTATCGACGATATCTTGGTGTACTCCCGGAGCAGAGAGGAGCACGAGCAGCACTTGCGGATTACGTTACAGACTCTGAGGGAGCACCAGCTGTTCGCAAAGTTCTCTAAGTGTGCATTCTGGCTGGACAGCGTCGGATTCTTGGGTCACGTGGTTACGAGAGACGGCATTTGTGTGGACCCGAAGAAGATTGAGGCTGTTCAGCAGTCGCCCCGACCTACATCGGTTACTGAGATCCGTAGTTTTCTAGGCCTGGCGGGCTACTACAGGCGTTTTGTTCAGGACTTCTCCCGTATATCTGCACCGTTGACCGGTTTGACCCGGAAGGGAGTTCTTTTCGTCTGGACGGAGGAGTGCGAGTGCAGTTTTCAGCAGCTACGGACTCGTTTGACTACGGCGCCGGTATTATCTTTGCCTTCGGGATCAGGCGGATTTGTGGTCTACTGTGATGCTTCGCGAGTGGGATTAGGATGCGTGTTGATGCAGCATGGCCGGGTGATTGCATATGCTTCTCGGCAGCTGAAGAAGCATGAACAGAACTACCCCACTCATGATTTGGAGATAGCTGCAGTGGTCTTTGAACTGAAGATTTGGCGACATTACCCATACGGCGAGTCGTGTCAGATATTCACCGATCACAAGAGCTTAAAGTACATATTTCAGCAGCGAGACCTGAACCTCAGACAGCGTCGTTGGATGGAGTTGGTGAAAGACTACGACTGCGAGATCTTATATCACCCCGGCAAGGCGAATGTAGTGGCAGATGCGTTGAGTAGGAGGCCCGGGGGTAGTCTATCCTTTTTGCGCGCAGTGCAGAGGCAGTCGTCAGCAGATTGACAGATGTTATGCGACAGCCGAGTTGAGTTCGAGTTCACTCAGACAGGGGGACAGCTCGCGCATGTTCGTGCACGCCCACAGTTGCTTGACCGTATATATGAGGCACAACGCAGTGACGACCGTTGCTCAGAGATCATAGCACAGATGGGACAGGGCAGATTTTCTGAGTTCATGATTGACGATCAGGGGATTTTACGCTATGGATCTAGACTGTGCGTACCAGATGCTGATGGATTGCGGCGTGGCATTCTTAAGGAGGCACACCGATCAGTGTATAGTGTCCACCCCGGTTCCACCAAGATGTACCATGATATGAGAGAGACCTACTGGTGGGACGGGATGAAGAGGGACATTGCGGAGTTCGTTTCGAGATGCCTGACTTGTCAGCAAGTCAAGGTCGAGCACCAGAGGCCCGCAGGAGAGCTACAGCCGTTACCCATTCCGGAGTGGAAATGGAAGCAGATTTCGATGGACTTCGTTGTGGGTCTACCCAGGACCAGTCGAGGGTACGACTCCATCTGGGTGATCATGGATAGATTGACAAAAGCGGCTCACTTCCTGCCAGTGAAGACGACTTTCAGTTTCGCTCAGTATGCTCAGCTCTATATTGACGAGATCGTGCGACTACATGGCGTACCGACTTGTATCGTGTCAGATCGAGGCACTCAGTTCACCAGCCGACTTTGGCAGAGACTTCAGGAGGCTTTGGGCACTCGTTTGAGCTTCAGCACAGCGTTTCATCCGCAGACCGACGGATAGTCAGAGCGGACCATTCAGACTCTCGAGGACATGCTCAGACCGTGCGTTTTAGACTTTGGTGGTAGCTGGGATCATCATTTACCTCTAGTGGAGTTCTCCTACAACAACAGCTTCCAGGATACTATTCAGATGGCACCTTTCGAGGCATTGTATGGGAGGAGATGCAGATCGCCCGTCTGTTGGACAGAGCTCAGCGAGAGCAGTATTTTGGGGCCGCAGCTTGTTGAGGAGACGACAGCGAAGATACAGTTAATTCGAGACCGGATGAGGGCAGCTCAGAGCAGACAGAAATCCTATGCAGACAGGCGCCGTCGCAGATTAGAGTTCGCAGTTGGCGACCATGTTTTTCTGAGGGTCTCTCCGATGAAGGGCGTGATGCGTTTTGGGAGAAAGGGGAAGCTTAGCCCTAGATTCGTAGGTCCCTTCGAGATCCTCGAGCGTGTCGGCGCTGTTGCATATCGTTTGGCTCTTCCACCCAGCTTTCCCGATGTTCACCCCGTCTTCCATATTTCGATGCTCCGCAAGTACCTTCACGACCCTTCGCATGCGATTCAGCACCCGACAGTCCAGCTAGAGCGCGACCTTTCTTTTGCAGAGCAGCCGGTGGCCATCCTGGATCGGCAGGTGAAGAAGTTGAGGTCGAAGATTATACCAACCGTCAAGGTCCTTTGGCGTAGCCCGAGCAGCGAGGAGGTTACCTGGGAGACCGAGGGCGAGATGAGGAAGAAATATCCCCATCTCTTTGAAGGTACGCGTAGTTATATTTTCAAATTCGGGGACCGAATTTCTTTAAGGGGGGAAGATTGTAACGCCTTGAAAAGTCGTTTTGGTGTTTTCCTGAAAATCGGTGAAAATTCGGTATTTTTCCGAAAACCGTCTTTCTCGTTAGTTTGCAGTTTAGGACTAATTATACCTAAAATGGATAGGTAATTGCTTGTTTTTAGTAGCTAATGAGTTACTTATTAAATTCTGGTCATTTAAAATTTTTTCCCTATTTTTCAATTTTTTAATATTATTTTAAGCCGGTAAGAAAATACATTAAATTAGCGATAAATACAAATTTTTCCGGGCTAATTTTAATCTTTAAAATTATGATAATTAAAATCTAGTTGTAACATAAATTTTTAGTATTTTATTTTGATTTTTAACTAATTTTTATTATAGAAAACGAAATTTATTGAATTTTAAGCTAAAACTTGCAATTTTGGACTTGTAGGGGGTCTTTTTGCATAAAACTTCTTTTGTAAACCCCTCTCTCTCTTCCCTCAGCCCTAGGCCGGCCCCACCATGATCAGGTCCAGAATTTTGATTGCCTCACTTTGACTTTATCTTTTGTGAATGAATTGTTTTGGTTAGGATTAAAATATAATAATGTAGGTATGGGTTTTGAGTGCATGTGAGAGCTTTGACTTTAGTCTTTCCAACTCCAATTCCTCACTTTCCACTCCCCTCTCCCTCTCCTGGTCGAGACCTGCTCCCCCCCCATTTCCATTATTTTCCTTCTTTTTTTCTCTCATTTTCTTCAAAAAATTGCATCAAAATTCAATAAAAATCAACAAATCCTTCACTTTTTCAACACAAAACCTTATTCCCTCTCTTCTCAAACCCAAATTGGTTCAAATCTTGGAGAAAGATGGCATCTTGGGAGGTTTTAGCAACATAGGGATTGATCTTTTGAGGTATAATTTCTAATCAAATGGTTAAATTGTAGTTTAAAGTGTGCTAATTGAACTTTGAAAATTGTTTTAGTGTTAATTTTAGTGTTAATTGCATACTAGTTTTTTTAAAGTTTGTGGTTTGAAATTAATTTAGGGTTTAGATCACCATTAAGAGATTAATTAAGCTATTTTGTTATCTAGTTATTTTGTTAGCTTAATCTAAGTGGTTAAATTGCTAATTGGGCTAAAATCTAGTGTTAATTTAGTGTTAGATTCTAATCTAGTTTTTAAAGGTTTATGGTTAGAGTTAAACTAGGGTTTTTAGGAACCATTATTTAGTTAATTAAAGCTAATTAGATATCTAGTTAATTACTAAACCAATCTTTAAGGTTACTTTGCTTAAATGGCTTCTTATTATGCTAATCTATGTTAAGCTTGTGTGAAATTTTCATTAAGATTGCTAATTACCAAATTCAAGAAGAGGTTTGTGTATGGAATGTGGGTTTTGATGCATGGTCAAGGGGTTAACTTAATTGTAGTGGCTTTCTAATGATTTAATTTGGATATTTGTGTGATAATGTGTGCACTTTGTCGCAAATTGTCGATGTTTGCACCAAATTTGCAAACTTCTAGCTTACTAGGTTTTTATTATATTATTGTGGCGATTTAGTTGCGATATCTAGATTATATTGTTGGCTTATCCTATGACATTTAGGATGCGTGAGTGCGGATTTTTGAGTAGTTGGGTTTTAGTTTTGCCGGACGACCAAATCGGCGGTTTTTTTTTTTGCAGTTTTTGCGATTTTCGCGTATGTTCCGCGCACTTTGTGCACGTTGTACCTAGCTTGTGAACGTTAGTAGTTTCGTTTGGGTTTTGCGTCGTTCTTGATATGTAACCTTATGTTTGGTATTGATGTAAATTCCAGGTCCGGTCGCGGAGACGTCAGACGCGGCACGAAAGGGGAAAGCGGTGATTGGACGTGACTAGTTAGGGATTCCGGTGAGTAGATGTAACATCTACGGGGGACTATCGTTGGATGGCGCAAGCCGCCCGATAGTTTTAGTAACTTAAAAGATTCTTAGTAATGTTAGTAATTAGGGGTGTAATACTTGTATGATTATTTGCTACATTCATGCCCTATATTGACATACTTATACGAAACCATTCTATAGGACACCTGCACCATTGCCAGGGTTTTTATATGCAGCACGAGCACTATTCATGCTTACACACACATCCTGGTAATTGCCATGCCACCACACTAGATAACCTTTAAATTGAAACCTTTTACTAATTGATGCTTAAACCTGTGTTATTGCCTTTAATTCCTTAAAATGAAATCGTAGGATTGCTATTCATGTGCATGTACCTCATCATATTATTTTTTCATGCCTAGTCTATTAATCATACATCGTAGCTTAATTATTGATACCATATGTATTCATCACCATTGACATATACACTTATGAGGATTTCTTGAGATTTTATGATATTTCTGGATTTCGGGGGAAAGCCGCAAAATTTTTAAACTTATTATATTTTTTTAAAATATGTAAATTGCGGTTTTCTAGTGATGTAAGTGTCGTCCACCATGAGTTTGCTGTGGTTTTCGAGATCCGTGTCGAGGAGTGGAGGAACCGTCACGGGTACATGGTGGGCCCGGTAAGGTACCCCGGGGCAAGAGGAATGTGGTGTTGACGTTGAGCCTGACAGGGGACGGATTACCTACCGGTGACTGTTTGGGACGGCGGATATCCAGAGGATACCGACCGTGGCCGCTAGATGATGAGATATTGATATTTGACATGGGTCAGCCGGACGGCTGAGGCCAGAGATACATTGATATGAGATTTGAGACAGTTTTGAGGTGTCGATGCTGGACACAGGTTCTTGTTGATTCTATTGGTATTGTGCTGGTATTTCAAAAGACATTCTTAAAGGGAAAAACATGATTTCTTATACTTACACATTCAGATCACGAGTTGATTCGCATTGCATTCATACCTGTTAGTATATCCATATTGCATACATACTTGCCATTATGTCCTGCCTTACCTGTATTTAGATGCTAGGATGCTTGTGTGCATGCATTCGATAGCCTGTGTAGATGTTACTTATTACTCACGAGTTGGCAACTCACCCCCGTTGTGCCATAGCCTTTTGCAGGTCCGCTCCGTCAGTACAGTAGCGGCGGGTGCGCTTACTTCTTTTGCCTCTTTTGCCTGGACTCGAGGTTTTGCTCATAGGTGGGTTATGTTATTATTTTTGTACCACCTTGTATATTCTTTGTATCTAGTGTACTCCATCTACTGTTTCTACCAGTATTATTGTATATTGACCTAGAGATGAGACTGTGAGGTTTGTGGACTTTTATGCTGTATTTTGGGGTCGAGCTCACTTGAGTCGACATGATGTTTTTCTTATGCTTCATTATGATTATTTCGCATGTTGTTGCTTTATATTGCGTGGGATTTGTGACCGCCTTGTGGCGAAGAGCTAGCTCCCGCTTGGGGATGCCTTATTTGTTGGATTCATATATATTCTTGTTGTACCCATTTTGGGGGCCGGTATTTACAAAGGAGACTCTGCCGAAATTTTCGGAAAAATTGATATTGTTTTTTAAAGAGGTTTTATATGACTTATTTGATAACTCATTTTCAATTGATTGGGTTCTCTTCACTCTTTTGTTTATTTGGTTTTGGTTTCTGGGTTTTGGCTTACTTATTTTACGGACGTCTTGAGACGTTGCGTAACCTAAGTGCCAGTCACGTTCTGTACCCTGCGGGTCGTGACAGTGTCGAGAAAAGCCAGAACATGAAAAGTCCTTGGCCAAGGCAGGAGATTTGCTGGTAGGTATTCCAGTAGTATTTCAGGGTGTTCTGGGCTACACTCCGACACGACTTGTACCGCTTTTGGGGGTCTGACTTTTACCAACCCCCTAGGCCCGCCATGCGATGCTCATAGACGAACGGACCGGACTGTACGGATATTGTCACTGACAGGCTCAGTAGGGTGTCAGGATGAGTTCGCTCATCGACGTCCCTTTTGGTCGATAACTGGCGGCCCGTCACGTATGGCTAATACCTCTGACGTGCTGGTGGTTAAATCCACAGCTATAGTATTGACGAGTCTTTAGAGTCCACCACATAGACAGTTACTCAAGTTTCGGGCGAAACGCTGTAGAGGCCCTATGGAGATATGGAAGGGTTCGATCAGATACGTGCGGTATTGCACGGATCGTGATCGGACGGATTTTACTAGCCGGCTTTGGCTTAAGCCGGATCCTAGTATTAGACAGTGTAGTTTTTGTCTCTTTGCATTTGTGTTCAGAGAGAATACAAATGCGGGCATGTATTTGCAGTAGCGGGGTTTTCCTGTAATTTATTACGGGATCGGTTTTCTGGGGTTGCCAGTTTGCATTCCGTTCCGGCCGATTTTCTTTTATTCCTTCTCGGCCGGACTTTTCGTTGGAGAGGGTTAATTGCAAGTTTGCAGTTAACTTTGTTGTGAGGGGTTTTCTTGTCTAATTGTAGCCTCTTCATGATGAGATTCCTTTTGCATCATATGTCTTGCATTTATGGTGATGAGAGTGAAAGGGTGTGAGTGAAATTTGGTGTGACCTTATCTTTATCCATTCTTTTTCCACTTGAAAAATTCCATTCTTTTTCCCCACCCATTTTTAGTTGTGGGGGCCGACCTCTTTTCCTGCAGGGACAAGATTGCTTTTGTTTGAGTGGAGAGGGGTTTTAATTTGTGAATGGATTAATTCCTTTAGCATGGTTTTAATTAATTCACTTCAACCTTTTTTTGTATTTTTCCAGCAAGCACTAAATGGGATTAATTTATATATGGTTTTTTAGTGAGTGAGCTGGTTTCAATTTTCATTCTTCCAGTGAGAAAAAAGACATTGGCCGAGCTCATTTTTTTCAAGCATGCTCTATTATTCCCTCAAGCATCCATGAATATCTTTGTGCAAAATTCCTCCATAAATGGCAACCTCGTAAACCCAAAGAGACATGGCTACTACACTATTCTACAGCATCCCTTGGACGCGTCGGCTAGCCAACTTCGGGCCCGAGTTGCCTCGGTCAAGAGGTGGGAGCCCGTAAAAGATTTTGGCGATGTGGTGCCCGTTTTGACGAGGAGGTGACGGACGAAGTATCTGCGGGAGATCGGAGTGGAGACGAAGACCGAAAGACACGGATCGCTTGGTATACTTCTTTACTCTTTTCTTATTTGCTAGTTAGATAGGTTAATGGCCCGATCCGGGTGAAAAGTGCGCGGTGGTGCCGGTTGCAAGTTTTGCAAAGTTTTTTGTTTCCGCGTTTCCGGCGTCGGATTGACGGCCGGGGCGCCCCCGCGGACTTACATTGGTATCAGAGCCACGCCATTAACCATGCCTAGCTTGCTCTAGCACGTTTAGAACTCGATCGAACAAAGTTCCCAAAAACCGTATTTTTCATACTTCATGTTTCTGTCGAAATTTTTTCAAGCTCCAAAAATTTTTCAGGTCACTGCAGAAACACAAGCATGGAATTCTAAGACTTCTGGTAAATTTTCATGCACTGATCTCTTAGTACGACCGCGGAAACGCGGCCAAACCCCTGGTTTGGCCGCGGTTCCGCGGTGGTAATGTGTGATCATTGCACCAAAATTTCCCAGTAGGTCTTATACATAGAAATAGGGGTTTTGGGATATTATTTTTTGGGCCCAGATTTTCTGTAAGTGCTACAGTAATGCTTTGGGGCCCACTTGGTAAATTTGTTCGATCGGATATTTTAAACATGCCAGTTCACAGTTTTTACATTATATCTGCGACCGTGAATGTCACTTGATCGGTAAATCCCGTCTAAATGCTATAGCCCAGTTAGACGGATTTGCGAACGTGACTTTCACGTTGATGTTCTGTGATTGTACTGTGTTGTTGCGGATCGGTCGTGGGGATAGCCTGGTTGCAGTGGTAGTACAGTTTTGTTTTATATGTACATTTGATATTGCGGGGCGAGCGTCCGACATGTGGACTGCCGTCACTGCCTGTTTGTATTATTATTTTGGGGCACGACCAGGTTGCGGTCGATGTACCCGTTGTATGCATATTTTACTTTCTGTACTAGGATTACCCCGCGGAGGGGTGCACGGATAGCCGGGTTCTAGAGGGCAACAAGCCCGCATCTCATGGCATTGAGACGGAGGAGGCTTCACTTTAGAATTGGCGGGCTATTCGCCGCACTCGTAGGGGGTATAGGGTTGACCCAGGAGGGGTGCCCAAGTTACCGGATTCCGTGAAGTACTGGGTGGTCCATTCACCGTGATGAAGGGGGCTGCCTCGCTTCAGGTTTTGGCGGGTAACTTGCCGCGCCCGTAGGGGTCTAAGATTTCATTGCACAGGCTATCCACACGACCAGGGGAACGTCGGGTTTCAGTAGCGGCTCTGTGAAACCCGGAGATCCCAGATATCTGTATTGATCTGTGTTGCTATACATTTTTGTGTTGCTTTTATCACGCCTTGAGCGAATACTATATATTGATATATATTAGTAGATGTTGTATATGTTTTTCATCCGCGCTAGTCCAGTCCCCGCTCTGTCGTTAGTTAGCTAACCTAACGGGTGATGACGGGACCCAGTGGCGAATGCGGATGGCATATACGTACATCAGTATATTTTCGTTCTTTGTGGTGTGATTAATTGATGGGACTGCGTTGATTCGGATCAATGCAAGATAAACAAACCTATTCTGATGTTGTTGGAACACTTTTCAAAAAGCTATTATTGCAAGGACGTTCTCTTTTGTTTTGTATCGTGGTATTCAGTTGGAATATCCTGCTCCTCAGTCGACGAGGCAAGGGCCGAGATCCCTTCACCGGGAGTGACCCCTTGGACAGAAGTTTGCGTCAGGGCAATAACTTCATTATAGCCGATTACTTTTGCTTTGCATCATGGTATTCAGTTGGAATATCCTGCACCTCATTCTACGGGGAAAGAGCCGAGATCCCTTCAACGGGAGTGATCTCTTTAGCAAAGGTTTTCATCACTATATTTTTTAAAGCTATCAGTTCTTTCAACGATATCAAGTTCATTACGTTAAAGGTTTTCGCCAGAAACCATTCGTAGCCCTCCGTCGTTTCATATGGATAGTCAATAGTATTCAAGCTGTGTATGTTGGCCAAAGTCAAGGCACGGTGTTTGGTAGCTGTTGGGTATTCATATGCAGCATAGATAGATGCGTTGGTTTGGGACAGTCGTACTGCCATTTTGGCCAAAGTCAAGGGTAGGTACGGGTGGGTTCAAATTAACCTGGATAATGACGGGTAGAACTTGACATGTGACTTATGATTTGTTGGCCTTCGTCAAGGTCATAAGAGCATGGGGTAAAAATCCACATCGGGAGTTTCAAAAGAACTGAAACTTGCCAGATATGCGCATACCTTCTGAAGTGTGATAACGTGAGCGGATTCCGTCACGTTATCATGCGATGAGAGTTGGATCCCGATTCCCACTGATGAGTTGGTTTACTCCTCGGGTATTTCCGGCTAATTCTTCTTTTAGGTTTGGAGAAGAATTTGACGTTACAGTGGGAGGTTTCCAGATTAGATAAAGTGATAACCATTCTGATCTAGGTTAGAGTGCACGCTGAGCGTTTCTTTTCTCTCTCTCTTTGGCAGCGACCATTGACCCGACCCTAGACTATGACTCAGTGACCAAGTTGACCAAACCTTCTTAACACTGGCTTTTGGATTGTTAGAGTTGCAGACCTCATTGCCACTCCTACTTTTACCCTTTTCTCTAGGACACCCCGTATTACTACGAACGTCCACTTCCATTGGACAAAACCATCGTATGGTTATATACGAACTCGAAGGACTTCGAGGATGGTTTCCGGTTCTGGAGAAAACGAATAGGACTATTCAGTTGTCTTTACCTTTTACATTCTCTCAGGTTGCGAGTACTCCTTGGTTTAGGAGTAGTACACCTATTACGCAAATTGGATAGTCTTCTTCCAGACCTTAGGCTGGTGCCGACCGGTAGGGAATAAAGAAAGCCAATTAGCCTAAACGGTGTACAGAAGGTATTAAGTTCAGACAAAGAAAGGGATTAGTAAGAGGGCAAAGTAAATTGCGATTGCTATTCACGACCAAACCATGTACTTCTTTGTCAATCCTAAATCACCTATGAATTAAGTTCATTCGGTTGTCTTTTATCCTCACCTTCTCTCGCATTGCGAGTGCTCCTAGGATTAGGACAGTACACCCATTATGCTTATTGGATAGTCTTCTTCCAAACCATAGGCTGGTGCCGAACGGTAGGGAAGGAAGAAAACCATTTGGCCTAAAGGGGAGTACAGAAGGTAATGACTAAAGACATATAAAGGGATTTGGAGAGATGGCAAAGAATTATACGGTTATAGTTGTGAATCTGGATAATGGAAGAGGCATTACTAGGAATACCAGGATACCCCATCGAAACATTTCAATGTTTCAGTTTCACTGTGTACTGTTAAAAGAAAACTGATTTCCCATTTAGACACTTACTCCAGGGTATGTATTTACCAGGTATGATTCTCACATCCGTATGGTTTTACAGATGATGAGTGGGGGTAAGTTATTGGGAATTAGGTGATCATCCTCATTATATCGGGATTCATGATATTTGAGGAAGCCACCTGGATTGTTTGCCGGTCGGCAAATATTTGGTTTTGAATATCCGTTGTTATGCACCAATTTCAAATTGATATATCTGTACGTCTATTTTTATAGAGTGAGACATACCTTTTTTGAAATTATGTCTATGACATTTACCTATACCAGTGGATGGTTAGGTAAGGAGCATTGAACAACGGTATAATTCTTCTTAACCAAAAGTACAGTTTTCAACCTACGACACAGTGTGAATGGGTCACTAGACTCAGGGGACTTATACAGAGTATTGTATATTGTCCAGTGTCCATTAGGACAGAGGGGCTGGTCCTCGTACTATATTCTGTTTACTTTTAACTTCTCTAAGTTTTGAGGAGTTATAGGTATAAGAGTAAAGTAGAGAACCAAGTGTTGCAAGTATCGGGATTCTTCAAGGAGATCGAAGATGTAGATACTTGTGAATGGTATTCAGTTGATAGTAATGATTAAGAGAACTAGCTTCTCTTTCAGGTTACTCATAATTGGAAGTACTCCTAAGTTGAGTAACGCTGATCGGCCTCTCTTCCATTTACTTGACATGCACTGGAGACAGCTGCATGATTTGAATCTGGTTCAATTAAATCAGTGCCTCTGTTTCTTGGATATAGAACAGTTCATATCTTGACATTGTTAAGATACGGGGAGTTGTCCGGCTTATGCTTAAAACCAGACTCTGGACAACTCAAGGCACGTTTCAGTAGTGGCTGTTTGTGGGTTGACCCGGGCTATGATGAGGGTTGACTTTCTACCATCTGGAAGATCAATAGTGATATTGTTCTTGACTCGCCACAGTTTTATCAAAAATGGATTTTTTCAGAAAACAGTAGTGGGAGTATGGTAGAACTGGAAGTGATTCCAGAACCACAAACGATTACTGAAGATTTCATAAGAACCTAAAGATTCAATCTGGTTTAACATTCCATTGGCCACTCCGCAGATTTGGTGGGTAACCTCAGGCACCCGAGAGGTACTTCGGTAGCCTCAAGGACGGTGACAGGGAGGTTCTTGTTTACCCAGACTTGCCATTGCTGTTGTTCCAGACTGTGAGACCCGGCAGGAGGATGAGTATAGCGTCGTTCTAAACTAGCTTTAGAAGTGTACGTCTATATGACTTTGCCAGAGGGTTGTCGTAGTCAGTGGGAGCAGCGGAAGCATTGGTGGACATCAGGTTTATGTCTATTTATAGACTAAAGCAGATATAGCGGAGATAGATCATCTATTTCTGATGTGACAGTCATAGGTTTGACTTCATCAGAATAGGGGATGGATCTGTTAAGAAGGTAGTAGGGTGTGATGTCCTGATATTTGATGACATACACAGAATAGGAAGTGATATTCCTATACTACGATTGGTTATACTTTGGTCGTCACACAGTGGTTTCTCCACATAGGACTTGGATATTATATCAGACATTCTGGTTACTAGATCTATGGTTTTAGATCTAGATTTGGGTGGTTTCCCAATCTGGGTACTTTGACAACATTCTATGAGTATTTAGAATGAAAGAATCCTGGCACGGTAGTATACCTGCAGGTGATAGAGTCACCCTCTCTAAAGGTGTCTTACAGACTAAAGGGGAGAGGGATACGCATGATTGACATATCACTTGCTTAGGCAATTGAGTCAATCATGAGATGTCAAGTACCACACCAGATGTTGTTCTTGCAGTGAGTGCAATAAGTTGATATTGATCTAATCCTGGAGAAACAATCGGAAGCAGTTTTAGAACATAAGTGAATGTTCTAGGAATTTGATAACGGCAACCTCCTTTAGGAGACGGTTATCATTCCAGGCTTCCAAGGTGACATGGATGGCAGAGTGGCTGTCAGAGTTATAGTTTTCCCTCTGACGAGGGGCAGTGTTTTAGATAGTTGGTCCAGGCAGATACTGAGGGAAGGCATGGCGCAGGATACTGATTAAGTTCAGTTGACGATACAGTCTAAGAAGTTTGGATTTGGAGTTCATTTATGAGCTGGGTCCCATCAGACATCCAGACATTCTAAGACAGGTATTGCTCATTTCGGGAGATAGCTTTCTCCGCGAACTTGAGATATAGAGAGACATAGAAAGAAACATCACAGCGGATCCACTCACTGAGGCTATTCCTCGAACGCAACAGTTTCGCAAACGAGCTTTGTGAGACTGACTAGTAGAGGAGTTGGGTGTTCGGTATCACACGGGCTGTGAGTATGCGACATCGCAATAATTAGCCTTGAGTGCAAGTGGGAGATTGTTGGAGATAGTGCCCTCAGAGTCAATTATTGGATTACAGGCACGTGATTGCAATGATTGAGGGGAGGACCTATCCCAGTAGGACAGTCTTACTCGAGATGATAGTATGCTATCTGGTTTACCTTTATCATCGTGTACTGCTTTAGGTGACCTTACAGGTCACTATTGCACGTTGATAGAGCCCCTAGGATTCTTGCTTGACTACCGGCAGTATGAGGGCGATCATATACGTGGGAGCTGGTGGTCTATAAGCACATCCTTAAAAGGTCCCTAGTCGTGGGAGTTTCGAGACAGGGCATCGATTCTCCAGAGTAGACTAGTGTATACAGTCGAGACCCCGACGAGGGGCGGTGGCCGGTCTCACAAGCCACTGGTGTCAGTAGGTTCACCTAAGATGTATACAGGTGCTCATTGGGTTATGGGTACACCGGACAGGACTCGCCGGGAACCTGATAGTTGGGATTATACCAGACGTTAGATAGCAGTTCCCTGGTGACATATGTACAGGTTAGTTCATCGACCTGAGATCGTCATTTGTCTTGTGTGAGTTGCCACTGTGCTTTGATTACTACCCTACCACGGCTCAAAGGAGTCCTGCAAACAGGTTTTAGTTGGGTACAGTCCCGAGCCACATGGAGGCAGTGAGCGGATCTGCAGGGGTTCGTCTCTCCCGGTATTGGGGGTGAGGTCGCGCTGTGTCGAGAAGAGCCAGAACATGAAAAGTCCTTGGCCAAGGCAGGAGATTTGCTGGTAGGTATTCCAGTAGTATTTCAGGGTGTTCTGGGCTACACTCCGACACGACTTGTACCGCTTTTGGGGGTCTGACTTTTACCAACCCCCTAGGCCCGCCATGCGATGCTCATAGACGAACGGACCGGACTGTACGGATATTGTCACTGACAGGCTCAGTAGGGTGTCAGGATGAGTTCGCTCATCGACGTCCCTTTTGGTCGATAGCTGGTGGCCCGTCACGTATGGCTAATACCTCTGACGTGCTGGTGGTTAAATCCACAGCTATAGTATTGACGAGTCTTTAGAGTCCACCACACAGACAGTTACTCAAGTTTCGGGCGAAATGCTGTAGAGGCCGTATGGAGATATGGCAGGGTTCGATCAGATACGTACGGTATTGCACGGATCATGATCGGACGGATTTTACTAGCCGGCTTTGGCTTAAGCCGGATCCTAGTATTAGACAGTGTAGTTTTTGTCTCTTTGCATTTGTGTTCAGAGGGAATACAAATGCGGGCATGTATTTGCAGTAGCGGGGTTTTCCTGTAATTTATTACGGGATCGGTTTTCTGGGGTTGTCAGTTTGCATTCCGTTCCGGCCGGTTTTCTTTTATTCCTTCTCGGCCGGGCTTTTCGTTGGAGGGGGTTAATTGCAAGTTTGCAGTTAACTTTGTTGTGAGGGGTTTTCTTGCATAATTGTAGCCTCTTCATGATGAGATTCCTTTTGCATCATATGTCTTGCATTTATGGTGATGAGAGTGAAAGGGTGTGAGTGAAATTTGGTGTGACCTTATCTTTATCCATTCTTTTTCCACTTGAAAAATTCCATTCTTTTTCCCCACCCATTTTTAGTTGTGGGGGCCGGCCTCTTTTCCTGCAGGGACAAGATTGCTTTTGTATGAGTGGAGAGGGGTTTTAATTTGTGAATGGATTAATTCCTTTAGCATGGTTTTAATTAATTCACTTCAACCTTTTTTTGTATTTTTCCAGCAAGCACTAAATGGGATTAATTTATATATGGTTTTTTAGTGAGTGAGCTGGTTTCAATTTTCATTCTTCCAGTGAGCAAAAAGACATTGGCCAAGCTCATTTTTTTCAAGCATGCTCCATTATTCCCTCAAGCATCCATGAATATCTTTGTGCAAAATTCCTCCATAAATGGCAACCTCGTAAACCCAAAGAGACATGGCTACTACACTATTCTACAGCATCCCTTGGACGCGTCGGCTAGCCAACTTCGCGTCCGAGTTGCCTTTTCAAGAGGTGGGAGCCCGTAAAAGATTTTGGCGATGTGGTGCCCGTTTTGACGAGGAGGTGACGGACGAAGTATCCGCGGGAGATCGGAGTGGAGACGAAGACCGAAAGACACGGATCGCTTGGTATACTTCTTTACTCTTTTCTTATTTGCTAGTTAGATAGGTTAATGGCCCGATCCGGGTGAAAAGTGCGCGGTGGTGCCGGTTGCAAGTTTTGCAAAGTTTTTTGTTTCCGCGTTTCCGGCGTCGGATTGACGGCCGGGGCGCCCCCGCGGACTTACACCGTTCGGGGCCAGTATTTACAAAGGAAACTCTGCCGAAATTTTCAGAAAAGACTTGATATTTTAAAATCGCATATTCGGCTTATTTTATCAAAACACTTTCTTTAAAAATGGTTTAGATTTCTGGGTTTTTGGCTTATTTGAATTAGATGGAGCCCTATAGAATTCATATGATTCAAGTGCTAGTCACGTGCCATTTCCGGGTCGTGACAAAGTTAGTATTAGAGTGCTATGTTAACCTTGGTTTGAGTCTATGTTTGACTATGCGGAGCTTAGGGCGTTTGTATATATACGGAATCTAGGCCTGACCTTACGGAACTTAGACTTAGTCGAGGGGGTATTAGACCCGAACTTTCGTCGTGTAGGTTGACCTTGGTTGATGGAGTAGGTGACTTCAGTAGAGTGACGTACCTTGTGTATGTTCCGCGGCATACTTACGATACGCTACTCCGCTTAAGAGGCCTTTGGATGTACATTTTCTTGCACAGCATTATATTCATTCATGATCTATCCTCATCGATATTGGTTTATGGTTTTGCTGCCACGATTATATGGGTAGAGAGTGCTACGGCTAGAGTTGCAGTCAGCACGAGCTCGTCACGGACGAGGACTGACCAGAGCATGATTCCAGGGACATACGATTGCATATTGAGGCATCGTTTTATTGTGTTTTCGCGCCATGAGCGTTTGATGGATCGCTGTTATGAGAGTTCTCGGACGTGCAGATTTGCACCAGAGAATTGAGCCACTGATAGAGGCCAGCCTGAAAGTGATGACCATTGATGTATCGCTTATTCTTGATGATTGAGGCACTGTTCAGCGTGCAGACGAACGAGCCAGTTGTTGCTGCGAACGACGAGATATTGCCCCAGATGTTGGAGCTAGTGCAGTACGAGTAGTACATTGAGATAAGATATAAGATCGCTAGTCACCCGAGGATGAATGACTAGGACATGTGGTTCATTCGCTTACCCGATGCGAGGTCATCAGGTAGATTGATTCCAGCTAGAGACAACTTCAGGCAGGTACGTTGAGAGTCGATGGAGGCGATCGAATGTCAGAAACCCATATTCTAAGTTTAAAGTATTCGGAAAGACATGCAAGCAATTCTATGGACCCTCTAGAAGAATGAAAACCCTAACTCGACATAATGACCATGTGAAAGCCTTCGAACCTTAGGGTTTGCGGCAGTTCCGCGGTGCCATTAGAGAGGCTTGGGTTTGCCCTTCTACGGCTGGTCCACCGATACTGTGGTATATACTCGATACTATTAAACTGTACCCAAGATATTGAGCTCTTGGGGGATTATGAGGTTTTGACGAATCGATCGAAAATTTTGACTTCATTCGGATATCATGTGATGTGATGCATTGCTTGGGAGACTCTAGATACGAGTATAGCCGTTGGAGCACAGTCCATGCAGCCACGAAAAGATGAGTCCGAAGCAGTCGACAGTAGAGAAAAGTGGAGTAAGAAGTTCGTACGAGATCTTGATGAGATGACGTTCCACTCCGCCGACATCAGAGAGGTGACACGCATACAGAGGCGTTATATATGGATATATCTTCCAGAAGGAGTCGCGATGAGTATGCAGCTGTTCCGGAACCAGAGATTGATATAGTAAGGGGTGATAACCTCCGGGCAGTTCGGCAGAAACGAGATTTGGGAGAGACTTCGACAGGACTTTTCTGGAATATTATACGAGAAGACTTGGACCCAGGAGCGGTCATATTACACACACCAACATGCCAGAGTTCGGCATCGCCGACGAAATATGTTATGAGTTACCACGACAGTTGGCCAGAGATTCTTTATAGGATGTGCTTGAGCGGGACTATTCCGCCATACTTGATTTCGGTATTTTGGGCGATCTATTCGCATGATTGAGTTTTGATGACCGAGTTTCATGATATTTGTTTTCGTGCACCATGGTTGCACCTACTGAGTATTCGTATTTATGCACCACAGTTGCACCTGACTTCGTTTTGATGTCATTTGAGATATTGATTGTGATTTCATGCCTAGGGCATGCATATGATTTGACTTATGCTTTCGGTATAGTTTTCATGCATTTTTAGCATTTTGATTTGATTTTGTGCACGCTGATGCACATGGTTGTGAGATTATATACCACGGTAGACCTGATTTGGATTTGGATTGAAATGTGTTGTATACCGTCAATTTCGATTGTGATACTCGATATTTGTTTTGTGCACCTTATGCACTTGATTGGATTCTTGCGCATATTGGACACGCTTGGATTGGATTTTGCGCATGTTCAGCGCTTGATATTGGATTTCGTGATTTCGTGCATGATGGATGCACCTGATTTGGATTTTCGCGCATGTTGGGCGCATGATATGAGATACGATTTTGGTGCACACCAGATGCACTAAATCGGGATTCTTTGTGCATATCAGATGCACCTGATTTTGTTGTCAGGCACACCCGTTGCCCTTGACAGGTGTTTTGTGCACACCCGTTGCACTTAGATGTTGTTTATGTGCACATGTGTAGCACATATATGGATTTTGATTTCCGTGCGCACCAGACACACACGGTATTCTTATGCACATTATAGGGATTGATTTTTGGAGCAGTACGTTTTTTTTATGATATTTACCTTTTATTTTCGTACTGAGCAGGACTAGTCAGAGAACAGTACCAGGATATATTTGCATGCATTGATAGTTATCGAAGGGATTTCTAAAAAGGGAGCTATAGTCTCAGTATTTACCTACGTGTCTGAGATGACACGAAACGTTTAAAACAAGGAAACCCTTCTAAATTGTTTTCAAAACGGTGGGACGTACATATTAAACAAAGGATAAGTATATATATAGTTATTTTCTTACAATAGGCGTCCGCCACTGTACTGCGATACGCGCATCGCACAGCAACATGAAAGGTTTGGCATGCATTTCCTTCAGATGTTTACATGTATAGTTTTGATGTATATCATATTGGTTTTCGTATTGGATTTGACATTTGTGTCTTCACCATGACTCCGATGATTGCGGGATGCTTTACGGATTTTTGAATTGGTGTTGTCTGCTCATTGTTCATGCGCATGTATTGCGCTATGATGCGTTTTATGTATTGATGATTTCGGAGCCCCGACGACTTGGACTTTTTACTGAAATGTTTTAGTATTCGAGGGGTTTAAATTTAAATTTGGGGACCAAATTTCTTTAAGGGGGGAAGATTGTAATATTTCAGAAAAATAAAATATTATTTTAGGAATTTTTTTATTAAATAATATTATATTGAATATTTTAATAGGGCGGTATAATTAAATACCGATAAATTGGGAAAAATTTGGAAAATTATGGAAATTACCGGAATGAGGGTGCTTTATGTGATTCATGCAAATTATAAGTTTTTATACACTATTTAGTGCTAATCGCGATTAAATATCGCTAATCGCGCATTAAGCGTGTTTTGTGCACATGACATGCACCGTGTCATTTTTCACACTTGTTACATTTCTTTCATGGTTCTTCCTCTTTGTCATGCTTGATTTTAATTTTATAAAGAGAAGAGAAAAGAATAGAAAAGAAAAGAAAAGAAAAGAAAAGAAAAATAAATGATAGAATATTGAAGGATGGACAAGAGAGAGAGGGTGAGGGGTTAAACCTTGGACCAAGGCTCCCATTCCTTCTTCATTCTTTCATTATTTCCTCCCCTCATTCTCTCAAGAGCTGTTGCCCCATCTCCACCTCCACTTCACACATCACAAACAACCTTAAAACAACACCGAAACATCATCCCCACTTCATAAAAAGCATGCTCAAGCTCACAAGCTACACTATTGACCAAGAAAAATTTGATTTTGGTGCCCTAGGGGATTCATGAGTTCAAAATGATGTAATTATTCCATCATTAGTGTAGAATTTCCATTCCTTTAGCATCCATGTTAATTTAGAATCGATATTGTGTGGTTTTGGGAACTTTGAAAACTTTAAGTTGAGGATTAGGGTTTGAGTTGAACCCAAAGGTGAAATTGAGCTTAGTAGAGGCCACACAAACCCCCTAGTACTAGAATTCAGACCCAAACCTGAGACTAAACCCCGGAATATGAACTTAGAAATCCCCGATATCCGTATTTTGTGAGATTTGTGATAGGAAAATGAAATCTGCTAACACCCGGGTGACCTGAAAAATATTTAGCGAAGACAACGATACATGCAGGCACCCAAGAAGCTACCCTGAAGACCTGAGCCCAAACCCTAGCACCCAGGCCGTAAATAAATTCTTCCTGGCCGCAAATTGCGGCCAGGTTATGGTGGTTTTTCCTCGTGTTGGTTCTGTGGCTCCTTTATCAGTAAACTAGACCCTTTGCATGTGCAATTTTGGCTAATTCGACTTAGGGTAAAATCTAGGACCATTTTCCGAAGTTGCTGCTTTGTTTTACGACTTTGTTTGAACATGGACTTTGGTTTTTGATATTGCGTTCCCGTCGTGTGGCGTTCGAACGTCAACGACTAAGTTTATCGGTCGTGTTTTGCATGCGAGGCTATAGGTTCTAACCAATAAGCGTTGGTGTGCCGTTTTGGTTTCCGACTTGATTTTAATGTGCATTACGATTGTGTTATCTATGTAGGTACCTTCACGTGGATTTCATACGATGAAGAAGAGGATGGCGACATCGACATCGGCAAGCAAGAATTGAGGTGAGTAGATATATATCAACGGGGGAAGTCGGGTGGATGGCGTATAGTACCCCTGCAGTTTCGTAATAGAACGCGAATGTGTTATATCTATATTATATTTATACATATACGGATGTGATATGGAATGACTTTGGATTAGTATAGTGTACTTGTAAGTTAGTGTTTAGTCGCGAACCCTAGGGTAGTGATTTGCATACACGCGCACACACACATACATTCATTTTATTTACCTGTGCGTATATGGGGATATGTATACACAAACACACATGGGTATGGGACTATGTATACACACACACACACAAACACGAATACATATACATGGATTATGAGGATAGTACTTGATATTTGGAGATGAGTCGATGAGTTTGGGCTTGAGGCCATGAGATCGGCGATGTGATGTGATTCGTATTATGAGATACGACATGAGATTTTAGTGGGCCTTTGGGCGGGTGTTTTCATACACGCATATATATGCAGATGGTATCAGTTTGTACTAGACTTAAATCAGTACCCCAGTTCATGATATATGATGATAAGGATACCAGATAAACGATGCGATGAATGTGATATTTGACCCGTACCCAGATTGGGATGTCGTACGATGGATTTAATGTACGAGCTATATATTGATGATAGATCCGCACTCTTGACTCGAGGATGCCATATTATATTTATATTGTATCGTACATGATATTATTAAGGCGGGATCACCGACTATTATATTTATATATATATCGACTTAGATTTAGGTGGTTTCCCTTGCCCTTTCGGTTAGACTGTTCGTTTAGTCCTGTCGTTTATTTGTAGATGTCAGACTAGACTCGAGTCATACCTATTTCAAAACTAACGAATCGTGTATATTTTAAAGACAGGCCAAGGGATTTTACGGATATTTCAAAAGACGCATCTTTTCTAAAACACCGTAGCCCTTATTTTCTAAACACCACGATTCATGTTATTTCAAATGGAAAAACTGTATGACACATATATATACTGATATAGATTCTTCATTGTTGTGTTTATTATTCAGCTCCCGCATATTATTGCTGTTCACATCGCATTTGCATGCTTATATTGTGTTTTCATATGCCATTATTGAAATCATGCTGTCAGTACACCAGCACCATTACCGATGATGCGTATACTCCACATACACCTGTTCGCCGGCTCACACACATCATCATCGGTAATTGCCATGTCACGTACACTTTAGTGAATATTATTTTATTGATATAGCCTGCTAGCTGATAGTTGCAATATATTATCGCTTTCATATGCTAGTTTAACTATTGCACTCATTGCATGATATCAGATGCATTCATATAATCATTGGTTATGCAGTATTTTAGGTTTTATGCCGATATTCATTGTTTACTTACTCTTGATTTTGGATTTCAGATTTTCATGAGATTTCGGGATTTAGGGGAAAACTGCAAGAATATATATAAACTTCTCTCTCTCTCTCTCTAAAATGAAAGTTGCGGTTTTCTCGTGATGTATGTGTCGTCCACCATGAGTTTTCATGATTGCTATTGGACTTCTAGACCCGATTCGAGGAGTAGTAGGAACCGTTTCGGGTACATAGTGGACCCGGTATGGTACTCCGGGGCGAGAGTGATTTTATAGAGGATGATGAGCCTGGCAGGGGCAGAGTGCCTACCAGTGATTGTTTAGCGCAGCGGATATCTGAAGGATACCGTTCATGGTCGTGTGATTGATGATATGGGCCGATCCGGACTGACGGAGCTCAAGGTATTGAGATATTGAGGTATTGAGATTTGATGATACAGGCCAGTCCGGATACCCGGAGTCTGAGATATTGAGATATTAGGATTTTATTTTTTGTGTCGATGCTAAACACTGATTATGTTGACTTCATTGATGATACCTCGTGTTATAAAAACTGAAATCTCTCTTAAACAAGAAAACAGTTTCATCATTTACATGTATACTGTTTTCATTACATTACATTCATACCTCATACATATGATATATTGCTACCTGAGACGCTGAAACGAGCACATAGGATTACACTTTGGTATAGATGTTTACCCTTACCACCTTTTCATGCTTCAGACTTTATCATTTGAGGTTTTATATATATTTGATCGTATTGACTTAGGATTGAGTCATACGTACGATTTCTGCTCGGTGATGTTTTCTACTCATGAGTTGGCAACTCACCCCCGTTGTGTCACAGTTTCTTGCAGGTTTTGCCGTACATGTTTCGATACGGCTTTGCTGGCACACTGCTTCCATTCCGGGTGATTGCTTTGGTAGGTGGGTTCACTTGTATCGTGACCACCATTATACTTTACTTTATTCATTGTATCTAGAAAACCCCATCAACCAGACATGTATTTTTATTGACTTAGCAGACCAGTGATGTCACGCCCCGCTTCCCAAAATACGGGATACGAGGGGTTGACAGGGCCAGCCATGCTCCTACGCTCGAGGAAATATCCTGCCGTAGTCACACTTCGGCTTCTAGCACTACGTGGTAATCAGTAAACAATGCACAGGTAATGTGAAATGCAGTAAGTAAATTAAAACGAATAAAAAAGAACTAACCAAAAGGAGATCAAGAGAGTATAGCTCTGGGTCACTGATCGAGATGTCCGCGATATCCTCGAGGTACGTCAGGTCCTGGTCTAAGCTAGATCCACCTCTCACTCTGAGCATGCATACTCAGGTCGTCAGAGTGACACGATAGCAATGTATATATAGATACAATGGTAACCCGTGCAATAATAATGAATATGTAACAGTAATCAAAAGAGTAAAGACGTGAACATGAAGTAGCCAATGCAGGTATCTAATAGAGCAGACAAACAGTAAAGCAGTAAACAATATGGCAGGTATGTTGAATCAGTAAGCAGTGCATGCCAATGTCACTAACCCTATCAGTCTTTAAGTCTCACTGTACAGGTCGCTAAGCCTATCGTCAGTCCAAGTGTGAGAGTCAACCACTCGTGAGTATCCCCCACCCAAGGGTAGGACCCAAGTACAAGGGAACACGGGCCCGAGTCCCTCGCTAATAGTCAGTAATATCCCCATATATCTCCATATGTGCCGGCATGGGACTCCCAAGATTCTGTTGAACTCACACTCAAACTACCCTACACCCCGTGGTCTACATCAAACGCCAACCATAAACTCAAATACCAGTCGGTCCATGACAAGTCTACACGAGAACTGAAGACAGGGTCTCTATCAAGCATGTCTCGACTGATACCCAAGATAGATGGACAGTGTTTGGTGCCCTACCTGTGACACCTATATAATTGCTTCCATAATTGTCCCATACCAATTATAGTCACACTTATACATGTCCCACAGACGACGACAATGCAATAAATCAATACGGTCCACTGATTGTGTACAAGTACGTGTCACTATCACTTATCCATTCATGCTTAAACATTAACGTACTTGCCACAATCAAACACTAAAACCTAACACTGGGTAATGCACATGATCACTAGGTTACCAATGCAATGACATATATATAATGTGATGAGAATACAATAACTAAGGCATGATTAAGATATCATCAGTCGGTGTCCTATCACTTGCATAATTTACCATAAATCATTCATGCAAAATTCAACAAAACAATACAAGGGGTAAGTGTTATGTTTAATTATCTATCCATCAAAATTGGTTTCGCGTTAATCGGGTTTCAGGATCACTAGATATGGCCATTTCATTTTAAGCGTTCACTGCTGGAAATCCGGTTTCAGAATTGGAAGTCCGTTTCGTAACGCATTTTAATCCCAGTTGGGATGGTAATTAGGCGACGCTATAGTTGAACAATATTTAGGGATATCAGTTAGGTTTCCACCTCAATTGGCATATCAGTAAAATATTATGGCGATAGGGAGTTATGGACAGGTTATGCTCGATGTGTAAAATCTGCCTCTGCAGAATTCAGCACAACGTATCAACATTATAAAATGAGTTAAAAATATCAAACGGTTGAGGAATCCGGTAAGACTAGTGGAGTAATAAATATAATTCAATTACCTACGTAACGATTTAGGGTTACGCTCATTCTCTTATATGAACAATGATATACAGGGGTTTAGCAACAGGGGTTAACCTGGATTTCCATTATGGACTACAGTCCAGAATCGTAATCCACCGCAGTTATCTCTATGATTGTTTATTAAAATTCAGTGATCAATAATATACTACAGTAGGTTAAACAGTTATATTCGTTACGAGCCATCGAACTCTAAAATCCGGTTTATACACAATTTATAATAAATTTTATAGTTTGGCATGTACGAAGGTTTTCAGGTTTTACGACAGAATCTGGGACATCATTTTACGTGAGCAAACGGCATAGTATTGGAACCAAAGTCTCAAGGGACATTCCTTACAACTCGGGCCATCACATTTTATATGTTACCGTCAATTTAATGGGAGTTTCTAATCGGACCATGCATCGAACACTTGAATTATACGATTCACGTAAAAAGGGTATGCGACAATTATTAGTAACTAGAATTGTAACATATACAAGTAGCATGAAGCAAATATTAAACTTGCCTGAAGACGTGTCGACGATGGTCCGGAAGCGGCAACGGCACGATCGCGTCACGGACGTAGCACATGTTCAGCCTTTGGAATCAGATAAATGTACTCAAACCCAGTTAATCACTGTGCACTAATTTTCATCACTGCTCCAAGTTTTATTCATATTTTGATGTGAGAGAGGCAGGGATGATGAGAGAGAGAGAGAGAGATTTAGAGAGAGGGAGGGGGGAGATGCTGAGAGAGAGAAAGAGAGAGAGAGAGAGAGAGAGATGCTGAGAGAGGGGGAGAGAGATGTTGAGAGAGAGATTTACTCGGTGACAACGTAGGGTTGACGGAGGCGCCGGCGAGGTGGCCTGAGGAGGGGGTGCGCTCGGTCTGCAGCTTGGAGGGGCGCGGACGAGGGCTCGGCGTCGGGGGTCTCGGCTGTGGTACTGGAGGTAGGCGATGGGTCTTGGGTAAGCAGAAGAGAGGGGGAGACGTTGTAGTCGATGAGAGGAGGAGATGTCAGGGCTCTGGTAGTGTGGACGGTGAGAAGAGATCGTCGGCGCTGGGGGTTGCAAGTCGATCCGGAGTCTCGTCATGATGGGTAACGGCGGTAGTGGGCATGCAGAGGTAAGGTGGAGGTGGTGAGCTGAGGGTGCTAGTGGTGATGCATAGGGCAGCAGGGATGTGTACGCGTTGGCTATGGTGAGGTCGCCGGTGGAGGGTCGAGGGTGCAGGCAGTGAGTCGAGGGTGCTGGTGGTGGTGTCGGGAGTTAGGATGGCGCCTGCTGTGAGTTTGAGAGATGAAGAGACGGGGAAGGGGGAGAAGCGTGAGAAGGAGGGAGCCGTTGAGGGGAGCGGGTCGTGGGAGGGAACGCGCGCGTGTCGTGGGCATGAGGGAGGTGGGAGCATGGGGAGCGACCGTGTCGCAAGGGAGAAAGGAGCGGGAACTAGCGAAGGCAGTGGGGAAGAGGAATAGCAACGGGTCGGGTCGGGTTTGTTGGCGCGGGTTAGGAGGTTTGGGCGCGGCTTGGGCCAGAGGAGGGATTTTTGTTTAATTCACTTGTATGGGAAGGAAGGAGTGGGCCGGGGGATTTATTTAATTAAAATGATTGTTTTGGACTTGGGTTTGGGAATTTATTAAATGGAAAACGAGATAAGGAGTGGGCTGGGTTTTGTAAAAAAAAGGGAGAAAATAAAAGGGTTTAAATAAATTAGGGTTAGGGTTTTAAATATAAAAAAAAAATTAAATTTTGTAAGTAGCATTTTATAAAAATATGGATATTGGTGTGCAAAAAAACTGGGTATTACAAGTGATGTATATTCATTCGACCTTAGAGTCACGCGTTGTATTATTGTGGGTTTTCATGTTGTTTTTGAGTTTCCTTTCAGTTTTGATTCTCGCCCTTCGGCGTTGTATATTATATTGCTTGCGTGGTTGTGACCGTCGATTGACGAAGAGCTAGCTCCCGCTTGGGATGCCTTTTATCATTGATGCATATATTTATCATGTTGTACCCCGTTCGGGGCCAGTATTTACAAAGGAAACTCTGCCGAAATTTTCAGAAAAGACTTGATGTTTTAAAAACGCATATTAGGCTTATTTTATCAAAACACTTTCTTTAAAAATGGTTTAGATTTCTGGGTTTTTGGCTTACTTGAATTAGATGGAGCCCTATAGACTTCATATGATTCAAGTGCCAGTTACGTGCCATTTCCGGGTCGTGACAAAGTTGGTATCGGAGCGCTAGGTTAACCTTGGTTCAAGTCTATGTTTGACTATGCGGAGCCTAGGGCATTTGTATATATACGGAATCTAGGCCTGACCTTACGGAACTTAGACTTAGTCGAGGGGGTATTAGACCCGAACTTTCGTCGTGTAGGTTGACCTTGGTTGATGGAGTAGGTGACTTCAGTAGAGTGACGTACCGTGTGTATGTTCCGCGGCATACTTACGATATGCTACTCCGCTTAAGAAGCCTTAGGATGTACATTTTCTTGCACATCATTATATTCATTCATGAGATATCCTCATCGATATTGGTTTATGGTTTTGCTGCCACGATTATACGGGCAGAGAGAGCTACGGCTAGAGTTGCGGTCATCACGAGCTCGTCACGGACGAGGATTGACCAGGGCGTGATTCCAGGGACATACGATTGCATATTGAGGCGTCGTCTTATTGTGTTTTCGCGCCATAAGCGTTTGATGGATTGCTGTTATGTGAGTTCTCGGACGTGCAGATTTGCACCAGAGAATTGAGCCACTGATAGAGGCCAGCCTGAATGTGATGACCATTGATGTATCGCTTATTCTTGATGATTGAGGCATTGTTCAGCGTGCAGATGAATGAGCCAGTTGTTGCTGCGAACGGCGAGATATTTCCCCAGATGTTGGAGCTAGTGCAGTACGAGTAGTACATTGAGATATGATATAAGATAGCTAGTAACCTGAGGATGAATGACTAGGACATGTGGTTCGTTCGCTTATCCGATGCGAGGTCATCAGGTAGATTGATTCCAGCTAAAGACGACTTCACGCAGGTACGTTGAGAGTCGATGGAGGCGATCGAATGTTAGAAACCCATATTCCAAGTTTAAAGTATTCGGAAAGACAAGCAAGCAATTCTATGGACCCTCTAGAAGAAAGAAAACCCTAACTCGACATAATGACTATGTGAAAGCCTTCGAACCTTAGGGTTTGCGGCAGTTCCGTGGTGCCATTAGTGAGGCTTAGGTTTGCCCTTCTACGGCTGTTCCACTGATGCTGTAGTATGTACTCGATACTATTAAACTGTACCCAAGATGTTGAGCTCTTGGGGGTGTTCCCCTCCGAATGGCGGCCGAACTGAACGTCTTGCCTGAGATTCGGGGCAGATGCTATATGGTTTTATCCGTCTACCTCTCCGAAGATGCCAAGTTGATTTATGGCACCGTGTATCGGAGGTTTAGACGGATGCGGCCGATGTAGCAGACTTCGTCAGATTCTCCCTCGCTAGAGGGGTTTTTAATTGTGGGGACGCTCTTCCCTGCAGTTAATTACGCTACCGCATCGCGGTAACAACTTTCTCCTTCTTCAGAATTTCGCTTCGTGTCGTGTGTATTTGTTTTGTTTATGATTGCCCGTGGATTGTATACGGAGACTAAGTTATGCCGTCGCCCGTAGGACGTGGATTAGTCTAAATCCGTATTTACTTAGATTTGGGTTTAGTGTTTTAGTTTAAGGATACGTTAGCCGTGTTGAGGCTAAGATCAACTTAAACGTTCGTTAAGGATACGTTAGTCCTGTTTGAGACTAAGATCTACTTAACGTGGTGATCCATTTAATATATGGCCGTCGGGACTCGTCACCTCTCTGACGTCGTTGAAGAATTACAACGATAGGTGTCAGAGGAGTTCAGAGATGTACCCTTGAACCAAAATTGATTAGGGAATATGGAGTCTGTTGAAATGCTTAAGGATACGTTAGCCTTGTTTGGGGCTAAGATCTACTTAAGCGGGATCGTTTAGATCCGAGAGAAGAGCGTTTGGAAGCTCTATTGTTCCAGTTTAGGGACGTGGTGGTCCATCGCCTGTTTAGGAACGTGGTGGTCCATCATTAGTTTAAGGACGTTTCGGTCCAACATTAGTTTAAGGACGTTTCGGTCCATCGCCAGTTTAGGGACGTGGTGGTCCATTATTAATTTAAGGACGTCTCGGTCCGATATTAGTTTAAGGACGTCTCGGTCCGATATTAGTTTAAGGACGTTTCGGTCCATCGCCGGTTTAGGGACGTGGTGGTCCATTATTAGTTTAAGGACGTTTCGGTCCGATATTAGTTTAAGGACGTCTCGGTCCAATATTAGTTTAGGGACGTTTCGGTCCGTCATTAGTTTAAGGACGTTTCGGTCCGACATTAGTTTAAGGACGTTTCGGTCCAACATTAGTTTAAGGACGTTTCGGTCCACGAGTTTAAGGACCCCGCAGTCCGTATTCATATATGGTCGTCGGGACCCGTCACCTCTCTGACGTCGTTGAAGGATTACAACGATAGGTGTCAGAGGAGTTCGGAGATGTACCCTAGAACCGGTCGTAAATTGATTTAGGGAGCAGCCGTGCTCAGTCAATTTAATTTGAGGACTTACGGCCACGATTGGGCTAAGTCCAACTAAAATGTTCAACATTTTATTTGCTTTTGCATTGCATTTCTTTTTATTTTTATTTGGGCTCTACCCATAAAGGATGCAGAGCATCAATTTGTTTCGGGCTATGCCCATTTATGAATGATGCAGAGCATCAATTTTACTTGGGCTCTGCCCTTTTTATTGCTTTGCAATTTATTCTGGCCTGCTAGGTCTTTTTGACTTGGGCCTGGCCCTTTAGCAAAAGAAATGCATTGCATTTTTAGGCGCTTTGCGCCAATCAAAGAGCGCAAGCACTTGTGGTGACGACACGTGTCATGCAAGCGCAGTGCGCTGCGCTAGGGCGCTTGCGCTGCTGACACGTGTCGCGCTCTGGTGAGTTGCGCCAATTTCAGAGAGCAAGGCTCTATCTTGTAGCGCAGATGGTTCAGATGCTGACACGTGGCGCTCTCTGGTGGTTTGCGCCAACCCAAGAGCGCAACAGTGCAGATTTTCAAGTGCAGAGCACTATTAATTTGAGAATCTTTTAGATTCAAGAACCAATGGTTTATTAAAGGAAGTGCAAAGCACTATTTGATTTCTTCGATCTAATGAGAGTCAAAGAAAAATAAGTATTTCTTGTTTTTCTTATTTAAAGAACCAGTGGTTCATAAGAAGTGCAAAGCACAGTTTAGATCCATCATCTATTAGAAGAAATTTCTACTATTTTTATGAAAGTTTTTACCTTTTTCTTGAAACTTTTCCAGAGTTCTCTCTGTTTGAAACTCTCGATTTCTCAATAAATGTTGGTGCCTTTGAATTGAGATCTAGGGTCCTTTTTATAGTGCCTATAAATTAGTTAAATTTGTTTAAGAGATCTTTCTCTGAGTGATTTGGGGAATTTTCCCTACCGTTGGATTTTTGATTCAAGGGCTTCTGTTTTACAGAAGAAAATCTTCTTGTTTTAACAAGAACAGAAAGATTTCTTTAAAATCTTAATTCTGTTTGGCGCAAATACCGAAGCGCGTGACACGTGTCGCGCAGCGCACAGCTCAGCGCAACTGCGCTAGCGCAACTGCGCTAGCGCATCTGCGCTGACACGTGTCGCGCAGCGCAGTGCTTGCGCAATTGAAGCGTTGCTTCCTTTAATTTTGCTTTAAATGGAGCTTTGCTCTGATTGGGCGCGCCTTCTTGGGCGCTGCGCTGATGTATCAGCGCCTGACACGTGGCGCGTTGCGCCCGAAATTTGAAGCGTTGCTTTTAAATTTTGAATTTTGAATTTCCACAGAGCTTTGCTCTGATTGGGGTAAACAAATGCACCTCCACCGCTGTGCTTACGTGGCCCTAAGTGTGAGCGCAGCGGTGGCAGAATTCCAACCGTTGTGGCAACTCAGGAGTTGAAGGGGCGCCGAGCGACTATAAATAGGACCCTTGGTCCTCAATAGATGGTCACCATCCTCAAGACTTTTCATTTCTCAGAACTTCAGAGCTTTGCTCTTGCCTTTAAGAACTCTAAGAATTAGAATTTTTTAGAACTTTTGAGGTAATTAATTTAAATTAAATTAAGTTAAATTTAATTAATAGAGCCTTGCTCTTAATAGATCCCTGATCTAAAGAAAACCCATCAGGGATTTCACTTGGCAAAGCTTTGCTCTATAGGTCTGAAAGGATCTAAAGAGAACTAGAAGGAACCCTATTAGGGTTCCATTAGTAGAGTTTTGTTCTCTAAAAGATTGTCCTTGTGTTTTATTAATTCATTAATGGAGCTTTGCTCCTTCCTAATCATACAGAAGAACTCTTAAGAATTCTTCATGGATCTTGGAAGTTAAAGATGGCATTTGATATTATTATTATTATTATTATATCATCTTTTTAGAGCAAAGCTCTCAATGTTCTCAAGGGACTTTCTTCAAATTCTCCTCATAACTGATTTCGACCGATGTCACTCCTGTCTGCAAAGCATCGCTCTCAAGGAGTTTAACTTTTAACTTTCTGTATCTTCTTATTTGCTAATCTCCCTGTACTGTTTTCTTCAGGTATCATGGCGGTGCGTCTATATAGCCTGCACGAGTTCATCACTTATGAGGACATCCGTGTATAGGGCCTTCAACAAAACCAGGAGTTTACAGATGCCCAGTGTGCGGAGGTTATGGGTCGCCTTCACGCAAGCGTTGGTTGGCTGCTTCCTCGTCGTTCAGCTCTCTTGAAAGTCGTGCTGGGAGCGATTTGGAGAGCACTCCCGGGGCTCCACGAGGCCATGCCGCTCAATGCGCTGGATGACGCCGAAGACAAGGTGCATTCAGTGCACCTGTCGGGGCTAATCTCGAAGAATCGACGGGACAGCCTTGTCGACATTCTTCATCAAGTCTTCCAGCAGAAGACGATAATCGCTGCTTATCGAAGGCTGGGGGGCTTGCCGAGGATCTTGACACCTAGGAGCGCGAGAGGCTGTGCACAAGGATAATCAGAAAGGCCAGAAGGACTCTGGATGGCCTTAATTTTGACTTCCTCAATCCGTGCCCTGGATCTGAGGTTATTCCATTGTAATAATATTTCTTGTTTACTGCTTTATGATTGTAAGAATTATTTTTGGCAATATTAATGAAGAAGTTTTATCCCAGTTTGTCTTATTTCTCGCTCTGAGTCTTTTGCACATGCGTGAACGAGTGTGTCTCGAGTGCTTGATCGAACGCCAATCAGATGTTCTTTCTGTCGCTTTCTTCTTTCTTTTATTATCAGCATGCTGTCTTGATAAACATAATTGGCAGATAACTTAATTTCTCCAAGAGATAGCGATGGCTTAGACCGCAGGTTCAGATCTGCCGCCTAAGACTTTTCAACTCTATGACCCGTGAGAGTCTCATAGAGACTTTTCTCCCTACGGATCGAGAGGATCTCGTAGGTGGGTTTTCTCCTTAGGAATCGTGAGGATTCCTAAGTGTGTTTTCTCTTGTAAGTCGTAAGGATCCTATAAGAGAATTTTTCCCTCTTACGAGTCGAGAGGACCCGTAAGCGGTTGTTTCCCTCCTTGTCGAAACTCGACTTTGGAGAGTGAGACCCGTGAATAGTATGCAAGAGACCGTTTTAGATCGACTTGCAGGGTCCCATTGTTCAGGAAGCAAGTTTTTTTTTAATCCCTGCTGCCTGAGGCTTCATCTTGCAAGTTGAGACGAATCGGGAATTTCCCGTGGAGACACTGGTTTCTCTGCGAGCCGACGCGAATCAGGAGGCTCTCCTCAAGGATTGTTTGTTTCCCTGAGTTGAGATATTTACCAAGGATTATTTGTTTCCCTGGTGCCAAGGATTATTTGTTTCCCTGGTGTTGAAACGAGTCGAGAATTTCCCACGGAGACACTGGTTGCTCTGCGAGTCGACGCGCATCAGGAGGCTCTCGTCAAGGATTGTTTGTTTCCCTGAGTTGAGGTATTTGCTAAGGATTATTTGTTTCCCTAGCGCCAAGGGTTATTTGTTTCCCTGGAGTTGAAACGAGTCGAGAATTTCCCACGGAGACACTGGTTGCTCTGCGAGTCGACGCGGATCAGGAGGCTCTCGTCAAGGATTGTTTGTTTCCCTGAGTTGAGGTATTTGCTAAGGATTATTTGTTTCCCTAGTGCCAAGGATTATTTGTTTCCCTGGAATTGAAACGAGTCGAGAATTTCCTACGGAGGCACTGGTTGCTCTGCGAGTCGACGCGGATTAGGAGGCTCTCGTCAAGGATTGTTTGTTTCCCTGAGTTGAGGTATTTGCCAGGGATTATTTGTTTCCCTGGTGTCGAAACGAGTCGAGAATTTCCCACGGAGGCACTGGTTGCTTTGCGAGTCGACGCGCATCAGGAGGCTCTCGTCAAGGATTGTTTGTTTCCCTGAGTTGAGGTATTTGCTAAGGATTATTTGTTTCCCTAGCGCCAAGGATTATTTGTTTCCCTGGAGTTGAAACGAGTCGAGAATTTCCCACAGAGGCACTGGTTGCTCTGCGAGTCGACACGGATCAGGAGGCTCTCGTCAAGGATTGTTTGTTTCCCTGAGTTGAGGTATTTGCCAGGGATTATTTGTTTCCCTGGTTCGAAACGAGTCGAGAATTTCCCACGGAGGCACTGGTTGCTCTGCGAGTCGACGCGCATCAGGAGGCTCTCGTCAAGGATTGTTTGTTTCCCTGAGTTGAGGTATTTGCTAAGGATTATTTGTTTCCCTAGCGCCAAGGATTATTTGTTTCCCTGGAGTTGAAACGGGTCGAGAATTTCCCACAGAGGCACTGGTTGCTCTGCGAGTCGACGCGGATCAGGAGGCTCTCGTCAAGGATTGTTTGTTTCCCTGAGTTGAGGTATTTGCCAGGGATTATTTGTTTCCCTGGTGTCGAAACGAGTCGAGAATTTCCCACGGAGGCACTGGTTGCTCTGCGAGTCGACGCGCATCAGGAGACTCTCGTCAAGGATTGTTTGTTTCCCTGAGTTGAGGTATTTGCTAGGGATTATTTGTTTCCCTGGCGTTGAAACGAGTCGAGAATTTCCCACGGAGGCACTGGTTGCTCTGCGAGTCGACGCGCATCAGGAGGCTCTCGTCAAGGATTGTTTGTTTCCCTGAGTTGAGGTATTTGCCAGGGATTATTTGTTTCCCTGGTGCCGAAACGAGTCAAGAATTTCCCACGGAGGCACTGGTTGCTCTGCGAGTCGACGCGCATCAGGAGGCTCTCGTCAAGGATTGTTTGTTTCCCTGAGTTGAGGTATTTGCCAGGGATTATTTGTTTCCCTGGTGTTGAAATGAGTCGAGAATTTCCTACGGAGGCACTGGTTGCTCTGCGAGTCAACGCGCATCAGGAGGCTCTCGTCAAGGATTGTTTGTTTCCCTGAGTTGAGGGGTTTGCCAAAGACACCAGTTTCTTCGGAGTTGGGATGAATTGTTGGGGTTTGGCTTCGTTTTCTGGCGGAGCCTGTTGGGAAAGTAAGGTTCCCTCTTTGTTTGCGCCCTTGGATTGTATACAAAGATCGATGTGATCTTAACTGTAGGGCAAAAGTTTTATCATCATTTTTTTTATTTCCGCGATGCTCTATCATTTCAGCTTTTATATCGCGAAGGTCGCAATTGCCCAATCATTTCGGCTATTTTTCGCGGTGCCCAATCATTTCGGCTGTTTATTTTATTTTTACTCGCTGCTTTTTATTGCGAGTTGCCCAATCATTTCGGCTATTTTTTTAATTTTTACTCGCTGCTTTTTATTGCGAGTTGCCCAATCATTTCGGCTATTTTGCATGCATATATTTTTACTTGCTGCTTTTTATTGCAAGTTGCCCCATCATTTCGGCTATTTTGGATGCATACATTTTTACTTGCTGCTTTTTATTGCATGTTGCCCCATCATTTCGGTTATTTTGGATGCACGTGCGGCCTACTGGCTTTCCACTGTAAACCGATTTCGGCATCAGCACCGCTACAACTGGGATATTACCAGGAGCGAATCATCATCTGCCTCTGTCGATGTCAAACAAAGGTGGCTTAGCGACCATGGTTAGGGTCCTGTCGACTAAGGCTTTTGACTTCATGAGCCGTAAGGGTCTCACAAAGGTATTTCTTCCTACAAGTCGTGAGGATCTTGTAGGTGTATTTTCTTCTTAGGAATCATGAGGATTCCTAAGTGTTTGTTCCTCTGTAAGTCGTAAGGATCCTACAAGAGAATTTTCTCCTTGTAAGTCGAGAGGACTTATAAGGGTTGTTCGTCATGCGAACATATCCCTAGTCACGGATGGGACTTGGTTAGGGAAATGTTTATTTGCGCCCGTGGATTGTATACGAGGGTCAGTATTGAGCCACTTGTAGGGCAATATCGGAAGTTGTGGGGGTTGCTTAAGCACAGGTTTAGGTCTCTGTAACTTAAGACTTTCAAATCTTATGAGCCGTGAGGGTCTCATAAGAGAGTTCTCCTTACGAGTCGTGATGATCTCGCAAGTGTATTTTCTCCTTAGGAATCATGGGGATCCCTAAGTGTGTTGTTCCCTTGTGAGTCGTAAGGATCTCACGCGGGTGATTTCTCCTTACAAGGTCGAGAGGACCCTATAAGTGTCTTTTAACGAGGTTGCGCCCTTTCGGGTTTTTACAAACACTCGCCGGTAGTCCTGCTGTTTTTACTCACGGAGCCCTTTCGGGTTTTCATCCGTGCCCATTTTGCTTATGGACATACCTTTTTTTTATTCTTTTTATTTTCTTCTTCTCTTTTTTTTACGAGGTCGCGCCCTTTTCGGTTTTCACGAATACTCGCCGATAGCCCTGCTGTTTTTACTCACGGAGCACTTTCGGGTTTTCATCCGTGCCCTTTTTGCTTATGGACATACCGTTTTTTTATCATTCATCATCATTTTTTTTATTATTTTCTTTTTCTCTTTTTTTTTCTTCTTTTTTATTCATCTCGTCAGCCTAAGGATGTTGCGGTAGTAGTTTAAAGACGTCTCGGTCTGTCATTAGTTTAAGGACATTTCGGTCCGTCATTGAGAAGGCAGGCTACTGCTTATGAAGCTTAAACTTAGGAAGATAGCGAGCGGACATAGTCGTCGTCATCTATCATTGACCTAGGCTGTGGCTCATTAAGTGTAGTATTTCTTTAGGAAGCGACCGTTTATTGGCCTATAAGGCCTTTCACCATGCATGTCCATGAGCAGATAGGCTCCACCCTGGTAGACCTTATCTATGATGTACGGGCCTTCATAGTTTGGTTCGAATTTTCCCCGCTTAGCGTGATTGGGAATCATAGGCCTTTTGACCACTAGCACAAGTTCGCCTTGGCGAAATGTCCTCGGTCGGGTCAATCTTTCATACGAGCGCGTCATCTTCGCTTTATAAGCTTCTAGATTTTGTTGCGCTATGAGCCAGGTTTCATCAAGGGCGTCAAGCTCCTCAAGCCGAAGGTGAGCATTTTCTTCGTCCGTCAGCTCGTAGTGGACCGCCACTCGCAGAGAGGGTAACTCTATCTCGAGGGGGAGTACTGCTTCAGTACCGAATACAAACGCATATGGCGTCGTATTCGTGGCCGTCTTGAACGTGGTTCGATACGCCCAAAGAGCTTCTTGTAGCCTTTCGTGCCAGTCTTTCTTATTTCGGGACACCGTCTTTTTCATGATCTTCCTCAAGGTCTTGTTGAAAGCCTCGGCTAGACCATTAGCTCGCGGATTATAAACTGAGGAATATCTCCAGTCTATATTATGCTGTTGCGCGAAGCGACTGATCTTGTGGCTTCTGTAGGCTGGCCCGTTATCGGAGATGATCCGTCGCGGAGTTCCAAACCGATACATGACGTGCGTCTTGAAGAAATGGAGGATATTCTCCGTCTTTACTTCCCTCAGCGGTACTGCTTCTGCCCATTTGGAGAAGTAATCAGTTGTCGCCAGGATGAAGCGATGTCCTCTAGACGATGCTGGTTCGATGGGGCCGACTATGTCAGTTCCCCACATTTCAAATGGCCAGCTAGCCACTGTTGGATGGAGTGGATTTGGATGTTGGTAGATGAAGTCCCCATGGATCTGGCATGAGTGGCATTGCTTCGCATATTCGAAGCAGTCCTGGATCATCGTGGGCCAGTAGTATCCCATCCGTTTGATCTTCAACTTCATTTTCGGGCCCGCTTGGTGAGAACCACAGATTCTGTCATGAACTTCCTGGACGACTCTTTTCGCTTCGTCAGGTCCTAAGCATCTCAGCCATAGAGAATCAAATGACCTCTTGTACAGAGTATCATTGACGAAGGCGAAAGACAGAGCTCATTTCATGAGCTGATATCTTGTGGACGCTTCTTCAAGCATTCGGTGGGACTTAAAGTAGTCTATGAAGACTTCCCTCCAATCCTCAGCCTTTTCTTGTTCTTTTATTTGTAAGGTCGTCTGCTCAGTCTCTCCCTTTTCTTCGGATGATTCCGGAGATATTTCTGCTGGGGCGAGCACTCGACGGCTTTGTACCACGATTCTGACGTCATCGAGGTTCTCGTCAGCCAGTTCTTTAGCAAGCTTGGCCAACGCGTCTGCTTTGCTGTTTTCCGCTCGCGGTATGCTTTCCAAAGTATAGGAGGGAATTTGGGTCAACAGTTGTTGCACCTTTTCACCGTACTTCACCAACTCCGGTTTGCACGTTTGGTAGTCTCCGTTTACTTGACTAACGACCAGTTAAGAATCTCCATATATGAGGAGGTTTTCAATTCCTATGTCAATGGCAATCTCGAGGCCTGCTATCAAAGCTTCGTATTCGGCTTCGTTATTTGTCCTCGGCTCTGTTAAGGAGAAAGCGAAGTGCATTATCCCTCCTTGTGGAGTCACGAAGATGAGGCCTACCCCCGACTTGATTTTAGGTGTACTTTGTTTGCGTTTCTTCATGGAAGATGCTCCATCGAAATAAAGCTCCCATCGGGTATCACCACCGTCGATCGCATCAAACGAATGTTCGTCTGGAAGATCGCAATTTAAAGGAGAATCGGCAGGTATCGGATGCTCAGCGAGAAAGTCGGCGATGGCCTGGCCTTTGACTGCCTTGAGAGGTTGATATGTTATCGAGAATTCCATCAAGAGCAGGGCCCATTTAGCGAGTCGTGCCGTCAATATGGCCTTTGATATTAAATATTTAAGAGGGTCGATCTTCGAAATGAGACGGACTTCATGCGCCAATGCATAGTGCCTGAGCTTTGTTATCGCGAAGATCAACGCCAGGCAGTGTTTTTCAATGGGGGAGTAGTTGCTTTCTGCCCCCAGTAGAACTCGACTTAAGTAATAAAGAGCTCTCTCTTTTTTCCCTTGGTCATTCTCTTGCGCCCACAATGCGCCCAAAGACCCTTCGAGGGCAGTTGTATAAAGAATGGGAGGTTTTCCCTTAACCGGAGCAGCCAACACTGGCGGGTTCTGCAGGTACTGTTTAATTTCGTCTAGCGCGCCCTGGCATTTTTGATTCCAGACGAATGGAGTTCCCTTCTTCATCAGGTGGCTGTAAGGACGGCACTTGCCTGAAAGGTTGGCTATGAATCGCCGTATATACGTGAGCTTCCCTTGGAGAGACCGCAACTGTTTGAGAGTTCTCGGCGGAGGCATTTCCATGATCGCCTTGATCTTTGACGGATCTATCTCGATGCCTCGGTGTCGGACGATGAATCCCAAGAATTTTCCCGAAGAAACTCCGAATGCACACTTGAGAGGGTTCATCTTCAAGTTGTATTGTCGAAGGCGTTGAAACACAGTCTTCAAATGCTCGAGATGTTCTTCGTATGATTTGCTTTTAACCACGAGATCGTCGATATAGCATTCGACGAATTCGTGTATAAGTTCATCGAAGATCTTCGTCATGGCCCTTTGATAGGTGGCACCGGCGTTCTTTAGACCGAAGGGCATCACTTTATAACAGAATAATCCCAAAGGGGTCCTGAAGGCGGTGTGCTTCTGGTCTTCGGGATGCATCTTTATCTGATTATACCCTGATGAGCCGTCCATGAAGGAGAAAACCTCATGAGTGGACGTATTGTCTATCATTAGTTCGGTGACTGGTACCGAAAATCATCCTTCGGGAAGGCTTTATTGAGATCCCGAAAGTCTACGCATATGCGCACCGTCCCATTTTTCTTCATCACCGGGACGATTTAGCGATCCATTCAGGATATTGAACCTCCTGGATAAAGCCAGAGTCGATTAACTTCTTGACCTCGGCGTTGATGCTCATCTCAAGTTCAAGCCGCATTCTCCTCGGCTCCTGTTTGACTGGCTTGACGTCCGGGGATATCGCCAATTTGTGCACAGCAATTTCTGGATCTAGTCCTGGCATCTCGGAGTAGTTCCATGCGAAGCAATCTTTATGCTGTACAAGGACGCCTTTTAACGCAGCCACCCTTTCTTCAGATAGCAGCTCGCTGACAAATGTTGGTCGCGGGTCATCCGCTGTCCCCAACTCAATTTTCTTGAGGTTATCTGCAGTGGTATGTATTCCATCCTCCAGTTCTTTCGGCGCTGGTGGAAATTATGAGATTACCTCATCATTGCTGTTTTCGAAGCACCAGGGAAGGCTGTCTATGTTCTCGGGCTCTTCTTTTAATATTGTTATCATGTGACAGGTGCGAATCCGCTTCCAAGCCCAATGTGGAACTGGCTCTTCCTTCGTGGCCTTGGGTTCGTGCTTTTATGGCGGCGTTACCCTCCAGTTGTCAGACAGAGTGAACTTGCCGAGCTGATACTGATCTTCGACCCAATTCTTGAAGGTGATGCAATCTTCGAGAGGGTGCCCTATTACTCGGTGATAGGAGCAATAGTTTGGGTCAGAGACTTCGCCTGCTTGTTCGGGGTTTTTGGACTCCGGCAGTGTAAGCATTTGATGTTTTAGAGCAAGATCAAGTATCTTCTTCGTCTTGTCCCGAGGAAATGAGTACGCTCGACCCATTTTCTTTATGAGGGATAGATCAATAACGCTCGACTTTCGTTTGCGTGGCTTCTTAGCCCCGCTTTGTTGCTGTTGAGCGCCTTTTTGGCCTTTCTACTTGTTTCTGCCTCTGCGTCTAGCCTTTTTTATAACAGGTTGACAGGTGACGGCACTTTCATCTTTCACGGCCTGTTGAAGGAGGCGTTGCGTTTTGGCTTTCTCATAAATGGCCATTTCACGGTTGCGATCATCTCGGACTTTTTGACCAGCTTCCCTTATTAGCCTGTCCATTTATTCTTCAAACGACGGACTGGGCACTTTTGCATCAGGAACTTTTACTGGTTCAGGATTAGTGTCCTCCCGTTGAGCATATGCTTCTTCATTGAAGTCATGCACGACGTAACAGTCGTGAAGCAGCTCTCGTTTCTTGGAGCGAATGTATCCGAACCCGATCGTCTCCATCCTCCCACTAGGCAGCTTGTGTTGAGTTCCGGGAACGTTCCAGACCCTGTCATAGAATTTGGCCTTGCTAATAGTCTGTTTGAAGGGTATCCCTTGGCGCTTCAACAGCCTCTTCAAGCCTTCTGTATAATATCTGGGTAGACGAATGGGTTGAAGTCTGTCCAACGTAGGATCTGCCCCGTGCCAGATTTCTTTCTCCACTTTGTTTTCTTCAGAGCGGTAGAATAGAATTGCCTTCTCGCCTTCTCGCCTGGGAGGGATATAGAACGTCTGCAGCTCCTCTACACTGTCGGTATCAAGCGCATCTAGTTCTTTATAATATTTAAGCGGCACCATAGCGACTTGTAGACTTTGCTCTTCGTCAGCGGAAGCTTGTATTGAAGGTCGAGCAGAGAACACAGCATGGACTTCATCCTCTGAATCACTGCCAAAGATCAATGTAGGAGCAGATGGTCCCGGCTTGGTGTATTGGGGAGGACCTGAATAAATTATCTCCTCTTCCTCCTCGGTATCACTGCCGAAGACAGGGATGGTAGCGTTAGTTTTATTCTCCGGCTTGTGACACCTTTCCGTGTCTTCGAAATTCGGCAAGAAGTATTTGGCATCTTCATATTTGCGAACTTCGTTCACGGAAAACGGATTCAATTCTCCCGTCACGGTATACTCGAGACCATCCCTAAAATATTTCATACACTGATGCTGTGTAGAAGGGATGATGTTGTACTCGTGTAACCATGGTCGGCCAAGCAGAGCGTTGTAGCATGTCTTGGCATCTATGACGTAGAATTTAATGTCCGTGACGAGCAGCCCAAAGCGTAGCGTCAGTATCACAGATCCAAGAGTCTTTGATGATTGGGAGTCGAACCCGGAAATGGTGATCTTGTCCCGAGCAAGGTGTTGGACGCTCATGCAGATTTCCTTTAACACCCGCACATTGAGTAGGTTAACAGACGACCCGTTATCGATCAGGATTTTGCCTATCTTTATATCATCGCAGTATCCCAAGACGTAGAGATGGCGATTGTGTTCGCACGTCCCAAGGAGAAGGTCTTCGTCGCCAAAAGTGACATCTGCCGTGTGCACTTCCTCTAATTCATCTTTCATCTCTTCTTCGGCCAGGAAAGCTTGGAACTGCTCCGGGTCCTGTAGTGCCTTAATTAACGAATCTCTCGCCTCCTTTGATAGTAAAAAGGCGTCAAGAATGCTGAGCTGCGAGGGTAGTTTCCTCAGATGCGCTAAGACGTTGTAATCCACCTTACTTTTCTTCGGCGGGTCTTTGGCAGTTAGCTCTTCCATGACTTGGTCGTCTAGGGCGATGTCCTCAGAGACCTTTTCTTTCCCTTTATCTTTTTTGTTTGGGGGTCCGAGATTCTTTTCGGGCAACGCGCGATTACGCAGCCGGATATTTTCACAAATCTTCGGCTCTTCTTCTTTTCCCGAAGTGGACTCTTTGAAGAGGGGGTTAAGCTCCAACTCCTCGTTGGAATCGCTCCCGAATGTGAGCACTTGTGAACCGCCGGCGTTGACCATGCGACAATTGCCGGTGGTTCTGTTAAGCCCTTCGGTCGTACCGTTTTGCTCCCGGTGAGTCTTGCGCTTCTCCCGCTTAACCTGTTGTCGGTGAGCAACATATCCTTTTCAACATCTATCGAAAGCTTTGCACTTCTCAATGGGGTGCGAAATCTTCCGATGATACAAGCAATAGGAGGGGTGCATTTCCGCTTCGCCAGTAACGCTTCCCTCAGAGGATGGTAGCTTCATACCCATTGACACGGCTTTAGCAAACCTCTTCCTCATCTTGAATTTGATTTTATCCACAGTGGGTGTACTTTGCTCCAGCGGGAGTATCTCAATTCTTTTGTCAAGGCGCTAGCGTTTGGCCCTTTTGAATATAACCTCCTCGCGCTCCCGATTAGCTTTACTTTTTAAGAGAGCTTCATTGAGGAATGAGTCAATTACTTCATCCGATGGCTCTAGAATTTTTGGTTCCGGATCTGCCCCCAGCGTTTCAGTACAAGGAGTCTCTTCATCGTTCATGAACGAATGGGAAATCACATGACAGCTCACCACGTATTCTTCAGATTCATCAGATGAACTTTCTCCCTCATCTTCCTCTTGAAAGACGAGATTGAGGAATTCTTGGAATGTAACGGGAATCCGTGCCTTCTGGTTGTATTCCTCCAGCGCGTCAATTTGTTTTTGTAAATCCGTGCGCTTGCCGCCAGGCTTCACGGGCTTCTTTGATTTCTTTTTCTTATTCTTTGAAGATTTCGACGGCTGGTTGTGAATGCTTGGGCCACCTCCATCGATCTTTTGAGTTGGACGTGGCTTCAACATCCCTTCAATGATCTGCGGCTCCAACGGGTTCTTCCACTTGATTGCTGGGCATGTTTGAAGATCATTTAGCATCCTCTTTGTCTTGGCTGATAATACAACCTCCCAAGGAGCTTCTTCAACGACAGAGCATGTTGCCCCCGGCGTATTCATTCCCTTAGAGATGTGGGGCTGCGGTGGATTCATCTTCCATTTTTCGGAATATGCGAATTTGCCCTGTCGGTACTGGTCTTCAAGCCAATTTTTGAAGACGTAGCAATCCTCGATCGGATGACCCAATACTCGATGATAAGGACAGTAGTTGGGCTCATTGACATCACTTGGTTACGACGGTCGTTTTGGATCCGGCAGATTTATGAGTTGGTTGCGCAACGCCAGCTCGAATAACCTTCTCGTTTTATCTCAGGGAAACGAGTAGGAACGTTCCATCCTCTCCTCAAGTGGTACGTACGGGCGCATATTATTTTTACGAACGACTGGCTTCGGGTTGCTCGGCTGTTGCTGAGCATTAGCAACAACGATCGCTTTCCTCTTCCCCTTCTCATTTCGGGAGTCCGGCTTTAGAAGAGGGGGTTTATGGCCCATCTGATCCATCTGCGCTAGCTTGTCGATTAGTGCCTGGAAGGTGGTCGGCTTGAAGAACATCATAAATTGCGAGATGGTTGCTTGCGGATCGAGGGTTCCTACAAACATACCCACTGCAGGAGCTTCTTCAATACGTTGCTCGCATTTTGACCATAAATTACGCCACCGTATAGCATATTGGACCCATGTTTCGCCCGGCTTTACCCTGGCATTAATCAATGCCGTTATCGGGGTACGCTCGCTGGCACTCGCGAAACGTTGGGTAAATAGCAGTTCTATTTCAGCAAAGGTCTTGATAGAGTCATTCGGGAGCTCGGAATACCACTCGAACGTCGTATCTGACAAGCTACCAACGAACTGGCGGAGCAACAATTTATCATCACCGCCAGTGTTGCCGCAAAGCGCCCTGAACTGGGCGACATGCTGGTGAGGATTGCCAGTCCCCTTATACACATGGAATTTTGGTATCGTATAACCTGGCGGGTACTTGATCTGGTCGTACCAACCCGGATACGGTCGCCCTGTTTTTACCACCTGACCCGCTGCTTTAGTCGCTTGATGAACCCGGATCTGCTGAGCTATGTAATCGTCCAGGTCGGCCTTGGAGATTGCTTCTTCCTTGGCTGTTGACAGAGCCGGAGGAGGATTCGACGTTTCTCCCCTATCATCTTCAAGGATGATCGGGGGATCTTCAGTAGGTGGATCCTGTTGAATCATCATGCCCACCATGTCCTGGAACAGGAAGGCCATCTTCTTTATGCTGGCTGCCTATTCCGCAGCTTCTTTATCCTTCTTCTCCAGTATGCGACGAAGGAATTCGGCGTCAGTTTCTTGTTCCTGACGTTCATCCGAGGACGTTTCAGGGGTTTCTTTTGGCCCAGTGAGTGCGGCCATCACGGTCATCATCTCCTGGAGCTTTTGCTGTTTCTCCTGAGCCTTGGTCACTGACCGTGTAAGCGGTCTATGACCCGTGGATGCGCGGCTATCCTCCTTTCCCGATGCCATATAAACTGTATGAATTATCATGCCCCCGGACTTAGGGCGTTTAGGCCCACCACCTTTGGCATTTGCCGCGGGCACGGGGGTTTTCTCCGCCCTTCTTCTTTTGTGGGCCGTTGAAGTGGAGGGGGCTGTTGAAGTGGAGGGGGCCGTTGAAGTGGGCACCCTGGTGATCGTTGTCCTCAGCTGTTTAATAGGACGGTCCTTTTCTTTTTGTACCTTTGCCTTCTTCTGTTGACAAGAGTGATCTGGGTCGATCACGGAGTCTTGAACCTTATGCCAAACCTTGTATATTTTTGAGGACAGCCGTTGAGGGGGCTGTTCTTGCTTTGTTTCTGGAACTCTTTCCGCGGGAGGAGGAGAACTTTTCAATGTAGCGGTTGGAGAGTTCTTACGTATCCTCCTCAGCAGTTCAAAACTGTTCCCAGTTGGGACAGCAGCGTTGACTTCTACCTCTGGAGCCGGTAGAGTTACCCCTTAGGGGGAGTTGCCCCCTGCCTTCCTCACTCGTTGCCAATGGCGACGTCGAGCATGACGAGCCGTTGGGACTGGCTCGGAGATAGAGACAGCTTCTTTTTGCCCCATGTGTGAATGAGGCGCCGCTGGTGTTAACCTCTCAAAGACTGAGGTTGCCCTTTGAGGGGTGATATTCAACCTGTCGAAGATAGATCCTCGAGTAGGTGCAGGAGCAGGAATAGTCAGTCTTGAAAAGACTGACTCTTTGATAGGGGAAGCCGCCTTGATGACTTCTGGAGCAGCGGCTATTGCCTTCCTTGGGAAAGCCACCTTGGGATTCACAGGCTTTTTGGTGGGCCCCTCAGAGTTTTGATCCAGCCTAGCAAAGACAGAGGCTGTTGGCTTGGTAATGGACGACCCGTTGATGGGGGTCGTCGTAGCAGTGAGCCGGTCGAAGACCGACTTCTTGTTCACTTTCGGTGCAGGTATTTGGCGTAGGGAAGCTTGAAGGCGGGATCATGGTCCCGAAAAACAGGCCGGTGGTGGCCTGGGTCACCTGTTCAACTGGCAAAGAGAGGAAGGAGGCCGCTTGGAGCCCATATGCTACACCTCCAGGTGAGGTGGAGCGTCCGTTGCAGTGGCACTTCGAGCAGTTGGTGGAGTTAGAGGCCATTGATGCTTGAGTTCTGCGCCAGGCAAAAGACCAAATCTTAGTAACTTGAAATCCAAAGGCAACCGTTAACAAACCGCGATTCGTTCGCGAAAACGACACATGAATTGTGGAGTGGAAAGAGGAAAAGGTCCCACCGGGCGTGCCAGAATCTGTTCCCCTCCGAATGGCGGCCGAGACTGAACGTCTTGCCTGAGATTCGGGGCAGATGATATATGGTTTTATCCGTCTACCTCTTCGAAGATGCTAAGTTGATTTATGACACCGTGTATCGGAGGTTTAGACGGATGCGGCCGATGTAGCAGACTTCGTCAGATTCCCCCTTGCTAGAGGGGTTTTTAATTGTGGGGACGCTCTTCCCTGCAGGCGCAAGCCCCTGCAGTTAATTACGCTACCGCATTGCGGTAGCAACTTTCTCCTTCTCCAGAATTTCACTTTGTGTCGTGTGTGTTTGTTTTGTTTGTGATTGCCCGTGGATTGTATACGGAGACTAAGTTATGCCGTCGCCCGTAGGATGTGGATTAGTCCAAATCCGTATTTACTTAGATTTGTGTTTAGTGTTTTAGTTTAAGGATACGTTAGCCGTGTTGAGGCTAAGATCAACTTAAACGTTCGTTAAGGATACATTAGTCCTGTTTGAGATTAAGATCTACTTAACGTGGTGATCCATTTAATATATGGCCGTCGGGACTCGTCACCTCTCTGACGTCGTTGAAGGATTACAATGATAGGTGTCGGGGGAGTTCAGAGATGTACCCTTGAACCGAAGTTGATTAGGGAATATGGAGTCTGTTGAAATGCTTAAGGATACGTTAGCCTTGTTTGGGGCTAAGATCTACTTAAGCGGGATCGTTTAGATCCGAGAGAAGAACGTTTGGAGGCTCTATTGTTTCAGTTTAGGGACGTGGTGGTCCATCGCTAGTTTAGGGACGTGGTGGTCTATCATTAGTTTAAGGACATTTCGGTCCAACATTAGTTTAAGGACGTTTCGGTCCATCGCCAGTTTAGGGACGTGGTGGTCCATTATTAGTTTAAGGACGTTTCGGTCCAATATTAGTTTAGGGACGTTTCGGTCCAACATTAGTTTAAGGACGTTTCGGTCTGATATTAGTTTAAGGACGTTTCGGTCTGATATTTGTTTAAGGACGTTTCGGTCCATCGCCAGTTTAGGGACGTGGTGGTCCATTATTAGTTTAAGGACGTTTCGGTCCGATATTAGTTTAAGGACGTCTCGGTCCAATATTAGTTTAGGGACGTTTCGGTCCGTCATTAGTTTAAGAACGTTTCGGTCCGACATTAGTTTAAGGACGTTTCGGTCCAACATTAGTTTAAGGACGTTTCGATCCACGAGTTTAAGGACCCCGCAATCCGTATTCATATGTGGTCGTCGGGACCTGTCACCTCTCTGACGTCGTTGAAGGATTACAACGATAGGTGTCAGAGGAGTTCGGAGATGTACCCTAGAACCGGTCGTAAATTGATTTAGGGAGCAGCCGTGCTTAGTCAATTTAATTTGAGGACTTACGGCCACGATTGGGCTAAGTCCAATTAAAAATATTCAACATTTTATTTGCTTTTGCATTACATTTCTTTTTATTTTTATCTGGGCTCTACCCATAAAGGATGCAGAGCATCAATTTGTTTCGGGCTATGCCCATTTATGAATGATGCAGAGCATCAATTTTACTTGGGCTCTGTCCTTTTTATTGCTTTGCAATTTATTCTGGCCTGCTAGGTCTTTTTGACTTGGGCCTGGCCCTTTAGCAAAAGAAATGCATTGCATGTTCAGGCGCTTTGCGCCAATCAAAGAGCGCAAGCACTTGTGGTGACGACACGTGTCATGCAAGCACAGTGCGCTGCGCTAGGGCGCTGCGCTTGCGCTGCTGACACGTGTCGCGCTCTGGTGAGTTGCGCCAATTTCAGAGAGCAAGGCTCTATCTTATAGCGCAGATGGTTCAGATGCTGACACGTGGCGCTCTCTGGTGGCTTGCGCCAACCCAAGAGCGCAACAGTGCAGATTTTCAAGTGCAGAGCACTCTTAATTTGAGAATCTTTTAGATTCAAGAACCAATGGTTCATTAAAGAAAGTGCAAAGCACTATTTGATTTCTTCGATCTAATGAGAGTCAAAGAAAAACAAGTATTTCTTGTTTTTCTTATTTAAAGAACCAGTGGTTCATAAGAAGTGCAAAACACTGTTTAGATCCATCATCTATTAGAAGAAATTTCTTGTATTTTTATGAAAGTTTTTACTTTTTTGTTGAAACTTTTCCAGAGTTCTCTCTGTTTGAAACTCTCGATTTCTCAATAAATGTTGGTGCCTTTGAATTGAGGTCTAGGTTCCTTTTTATAGTGCCTATAAATTAGTTAAATTTGTTTAAGAGATCTTTTTCTGAGTGATTTGGGGAATTTTCCCCACCGTTGGATCTTTGATCCAAGGGCTTCTGTTTTACAGAAGAAAATCTTCTTGTTTTAACAAGAACAGAAAGATTTCTTTAAAATCTTAATTCTATTTGGCGCAAATTCCCCAGCGCGTGACACGTGTCACGCAGCGCACAGCGTAGCGCAAGTGCGCTAGCGTATCTGCGCTGACACGTGTCGCGCAGCGCACAGCGCATCGCAACTGCGCTAGCGCATCTGTGCTGACACGTGTCGCGCAGCACAGTTCTTGCGCAACTAAAGCGTTGCTTGCTTTAATTTTTCTTTAAATGGAGCTTTGCTCTGATTGGGCGTGCCTTCTTGGGCGCTGTGCTGACGTATCAGCGCCTGACACGTGGCGCGTTGCGCCCGAGATTTGAAGCGTTACTTTTAAAATTTGAATTTTGAATTTCAACAGAGCTTTGCTCTGATTGGGGTAAACAGGGGGATTATGAGGTTTTGACGAATCGATCGAAAAGTTTGACTTCATTCGGATATCATATGATGGGATGCATTGCTTGGGAGACTCCAGATACGAGTATAGCCGTTAGAGCGCAGTCCATGCAACCAAGAAAAGACGAGTCCGAAGCAGTCGACAGTAGAGAAAAGTGGAGTAAGAAGTTCATACGAGATCTTGATGAGATGACGTTCCACTCCGCTGACATCAGAGAGGCGACACGCATACAGAGGCGTTATATATAGATATATCTTCTAGAAGGAGTCGCGATGAGTATGCAGCTGTTCTGGAACCAGAGATTGATATAGTAAAGGTTGATAACCTCCGGGCAGATCGGCAGAAACGAGATTTGGGAGAGATTTCGACAGGACCTTTCTGGAATATTATACGAGAAGATTTGGACCCAGGAGCGGTCATATTACGCACACCAACAGGCCAGAGTTCGGCATCGTCGACGAAATATGTTATGAGTGACCACGACAGTTAGCCAGAGATTCTTTAGAGGATGTGCTTGAGCGGGACTATTCCGCCATACTTGATTTCGGTATTTTGGGCGATCTATTCGCATGATTGAGTTTTGATGACCGAGTTTCATGATATTTATTTTTGTGCACCATGGTTTCACCTACTGAGTATTCGTATTTGTGCTCCACAGTTGCACCTGACTTCGTTTTGATGTCATTTGAGATATTGATTGTGATTTCTTGCCTAGGGCATGCATATGATTTGACTTATGCTTTCGGTATAGTTTTCATGCATTTTTAGCATTTTGATTTGATTTTGTGCACGCTGATGTACATGGTTGTGAGATTATATACCACGGTAGACCTGATTTGGATTTGGGTTGAAATGTGTTGTATACCGTCGATTTCGATTGTGATACTCGATATTTATTTTGTGCACCTTGTGCACCTGATTGGATTCTTGCGCATATTGGACGCGCTTGGATTGGATTTTGCGTATGTTCGGCGCTTGATATTGGATTTCGTGATTTCGTGCATGATGGATGCACCTGATTTGGATTTTCGCGCATGTTGGGCGCATGATATGAGATACGATTTTGGTGCACACCAGATGCACTAAATCGGGATTCTTTGTGCATATCAGATGCACCTGATTTTGCTGTCAGGCACACCCGTTGCCCTTGACAGGTGTTTTGTGCACACCCGTTGCACTTAGATATTGTTTCTGTGCACATGTGTAGCACATATATGGATTTTGATTTCCGTGCGCACCAGACGCACGCGGTATTCTTATGCACATTATGGGGATTGATTTTTGGAGCAATACGTTTTTTTTAAATGATATTTACCATTTGTTTTCGTACTGAGCAGGACTAGTCAGAGAATAGTACCTGGATATATTTTGCATGCATTAATAGTTATCGAAGGGATTTCCAAAAGGGTGCTATAGTCTCAGTATTTACCTACGTGTCTGCGATGACACGAAACGTTTAAAACAAGAAAACCCTTCTAAATTGTTTTCAAAACGGCGGGACGTACATATTAAACAAAGGATACGTATATATATTGTTATTTTCTTACAATAGGCGTCCTCCACTGTGCCGCGATACGCGCATCGCACAGCAACATGAAAGGTTTGGCATGCATTTCCTTCAGATGTTTACATGTATAGTTTTGATGTATATCATATTGGTTTTCATATTGGATTTGACATTTGTGTCTTCACCATGACTCCGATGATTGCGGGATGCTTGACGGAGTTTTGACTTGGCGTTGTCTGCTCATTGTTTATGCGCATGCTTTGCGCTATGATGCGTTTTATGTATTGATGATTTCGGAGCCCCGACGACTTGGAATTTTCACCGAAATGTTTTAGTATTCGAGGGGTTTAAATTTAAATTCGGAGACCGAATTTCTTTAAGGGGGGAAGATTTTAATATTTCAGAAAAATAAAATATTATTTTGGGAATTTTTTTATTAAATAATATTATATTGAATATTTTAATAGGGAGGTATAATTAAATACCGATAAATTGAGAAAAATTTGGAAAATTATGGAAATTACCGGAATGAGGGTGCTTTATGTGATTCATGCAAATTATAAGTTTTATGACTTATTTATACACTATTTAGTGCTAATCGCGATTAAATATCGCTAATCGCGCATTAAGCGTGTTTTGTGCACATGACATGCACCGTGTCATTTTTCACACTTGTTATATTTCTTTCATGGTTCTTTCTCTTTGTCATGCTTGGTTTTAGTTTTATAAAGAGAAGAGAAAAGAATAGAAAAGAAAAGAAAAGAAAAGAAAAATAAATGATAGAATATTGAGGGATGGGCAAGAGAGAGAGGGTGGGGGGTCAAACCATGGATCAAGTGTTAGTAGTATGTATGCCCTAGAGGCCAGTATTGTACAGATTATGTATATTATATTGGATGCTTGGACATATATAGAGATGACTTTCTTGCTCGACATGATAGTATGCTATCTGGTTGCTATTTATCTTAACATGTACACTAGTCTCTTTATACTGTCTTATAGTTACATGTTGGTAAAGCCCTTAGGATTTGTACTTGACTACCTAGACTATGATGCAGATCATACTAGTGGGGACATGGTAGTCCATAAGTACATCCTTCAAGGTCCCTAGTCGTGGGTGTATCGAGACGGGGCATCGATATACCAGTGTAGACTAGCGTATACGCTTCTCGACCCATGTGATGGGCGATGGATGATCCCATATCCATTGGTGTTTGACATCAGAGATGGTATACGGGTGCTCAGTGGAGACTGGGTACACTGGACGGACTCGCCGAGAACTCCCAGATGGTATTATACCTCACGTCAGATGGCAGTTCTCAGGTGACACTTGTACAGGTTAGTCTGTAGACCCGAGATCGTCATAGAGTCTTGTGTGATTCCCACTGTGCTTTGATCTCCACCTTACCACGTCCTTGAGGGCGTGCAAAACGGTGGTCTTTGGGTACAGTCCCGAGTCACATGGAGGCAATGAGCGATAGGAGGGGTTTCGTCTCTCCCGGTATTGGGAGTTGATGTTGCGCTGTGCTCGATTGGCCGTAGCAGGGAAGTCCCTGGCCAGGGCTGATCAGAGATTTACTGGTAAGTGTTACCAGTAGTTTCTCAACCCGTTACGAGCCTCACATCGGCACGACTTATCGGGTTATTGGGGTCTGACGTATACCACCCCTAGACTTGATATGCGACGTATCAGACGAAGAGACCGGACTGTATGGTAAGTGTTACTGGTCGGATTCGCAGGAGTGTGAGCGGGCTAGCTCGTCGATCTTCTGATCGCTCAATACCCGGGTGGCCGTTACGTTTAGCAGACCGCTTGCGGCTTGTGGGTGCTTGATATGATCATCATCTGCTACCGGCGTATTGACGAGTCTTTAGAGTCCTACACAGAGGTTTCCTGGCTCAAGCGAAACGAAATAGGAGCGCATATGAGATATGTGCAGGACCGAGAATAATGCGTGTATGTGATACCGCACTTCATTCTCGCGATATATGTTTCGAATGGTTATATTCGATATGACCTAGTTATCGAATCATTGATTCGATAAATCGATGCATTGAATACTAGTCGGTTATGTGCGACATGACCGGATCATTGAATCAAATGTTGATTTAATGATTTAATGCATAATTATATATTTGATATATTGCATTGCATTAACTAGTATTGGTTCACTTTAAACGGATTTTTCTCACTTGATACACGTTGTATATGTGATATGCTTTAGTGCACTACTTTGTATCATGTTTGATGATACTTGATCATATAGTTAAGTTTATTGAATTAATCCATGGTTAATTTGATAATTAGGGTTTTGAATTTTCATTTATTTATTTATTTATTTATTTGAAATTAGTTATGATAAGAATGGTGGCTAAGTTTGTTTTATATTGAAGCTTCATGAAGCTTTGACTTTGCTAACCATCCTTATCTTCATGCTTAACCCTAACCCATCAAGTGACCATGGTTAATTCTCTACACTTAACCCTAGTTCAAGTTATGATAAGTATTTGATTTATTTTTATTTTTATCATAAGACTTATCATAATCTTTTCTTGAGCTCATCTTCTTCTTCTTCTTCAAGCTTGCTACTCCAATGGCAACTTGAGTTTTAGTGAGAGAAATCCAAATCTAAAGTGAACCCACCTCCTATTTCTTCACCCTCTACCTCTTGCCAAGTTGTTTTGGGTGTTTACTTCACAAGTTTCACTAGTTTGTGAAGTCGGAGCTTGAGTTTGTGCAACCTCGACGTAGATCGTCTTTGACACAAAGCCGACGACCTATTCCGCTTGTTTTCCCGATGAAGCCGTCACGAGAGTCCAAGCTTCAAGATGGACAGCGAAAAGACTTCGTTGCGGAGCCGTGGAGGTGGATATCCGGATCTACAAAGGTTGTTATTTCCGTATCCTAGTAGTTAAGTGTTAACTAGCTTTTAGTTTCGCCTAGAATTCTAGCAAACGATCCGTAGTCGGGTCTCTCGGCACCGTTAAAATTTTAAATTGGCATGTTCGATGCCTTGTGTGACCTCATTAGGGTGCCTAGGAACCTTACACTGGTACCAGAGCCTAGCTAGAGTCTTAGGCGAAGTCCCGACGACGTTTGAAACCCGATCGAACCGAAATCCAAAACATAAAAATGCTCTCTGGACTTTTTCTAAAAATTCGGATTTTTGTCAATTAAAAATATGTAGAAAATCAAGCAGGGTGTTATGTGAATTACTGTGAAATACGAGGACCTGAATCAACTTTTCCACCGCGGAAGCGCGGCACATGCTAGGCATGTGCGGCTCTTCCGCGGCCGTACTGTTCCTATATGTGATTTTTTCTGCACAGTAACTCATATAATTCAATGCTGAGTTTTCTGGGATATTTTTATTGTGACTTTACAGAAGAGTATTCTGGGGTACTATTGGGAATCAGTGTTTCGACCGGATTATCAAATTTCGTCTTTGTGTTTTTCCAGATAACTGTAGGATATGTTAAAAAGTTTGACCGGATACAAATACCCAACTTTTCCCCTGCCGAAAAATTCCAAGTGTTGGACTTTTCTGTGGTTAAAAGACGTTCCAAGTAGTGCAAGTAACGCGATGGTCCCTCTAGAAGACAACAAACCTTAACTCGATTATGTGACCGTCTTGAACTGCCCTTTGAACCTTCGGGTTTGGGGCAGTACGGCGTGCCACATGTGAGGCGTTGGCTTGACCCTTCTACGGCTGGACCGTTGGTACTGAGGCATGAAATGAATATCTTTGAACCTTTTTCATGTGTTGATCGGTGTCGGGAAAACTTGGGTGTTCGAATGTTCGATCGGAAAGTTTAATATATTCTATTTATCCGGAATTGGATACAATAATTGGAATTCACAAACATTTATGAGATAACTGGATGAATGTTATAAATCTAGCAGTTTAGTCCCATACGATATTGAAAAGAGTTTTCGATGATGGGACTAAAATGCGGGGTTTATAACTGTTAGGCATGTGATGTCTAAAGAGATTGCGGATTCCAATTGTTGTAGTTTTACACTTTCTTTTCTGTGACCGTAAGTGTAGTATGTTCATATCGCCGGTTTCGTTGCTATACGTCAACGACAATTGGGGTATGCATACTTACTTACGTTGATGACATGTGATGTTATGTGTTGCTGGATATGTTATATTGGATCGTCGTGTTTGAATAGCCGGGGTTTTTTTATGTGAGATGAGTGTTTTTCATTTTCATTCATGTAAAAACTTGTATGTAATATTCTTTTATTTGGGGCGCTTCCAGGTAGTGGAAGTTGTCACCCGTTGTATATTATTTACTTTTCCGCATTAGGATAGACCCAAGGAGGGGAGCATAAGTAACCGGGTTCTGGGGTCCAGTGGGAGACCAACTCGAGGAGTCGAGTCCGGTTCTCCTAACCCTATAATTGGCAGGGTTGCTTGCCGCTCTCGTAGGGGTCTAGGGGTGTGGGATTGGCTATTCATCACGACCGTGGAATCCGTGTTTTATACTGGCTCGTATTGAAAACACGGACGTCCTAGTATATCCAATATTTCATATGTTTATTCTGCTGCGATATCTGTGATGGATATAGTATATAGTATATATGATATATTATATAGACGTTACTTATGTTTTACACCCACGCTAGCACTGCCCTGCTCTGTCGTTAGTTACCTAACCTAACGGTGCACGAGGGGACATCGAGGCGAATGCGGATGGCATAAGTGTACGTCATATCTATCTGTGATGTTTAGGTATTTAAATGATGGGACTTCATTAATGTGATTAATGAAAGATAAGAAACCTAAGATGTTGTAGAATCGAATTTTAAAATAAAACAGGTAGCTACAGTTCTTGCTTTGCATAGCGGTATATATGATATACCCTGCACCTTATTCGATGAGGAAAGGACCGAGATCCCTTCACCGGGAGTGACTCCTTTAGCAATAACTGGCAGATGCTACAGACTCGGTTTGCTTTTGACTGCTTTTGGGTTTTTGCTTTGCACAGCGATATATATGATATATCCCGCACCTCATTCGACGAGGAAAGGACCGAGATCCCTTCACCGGGAGTGACTCCTTTAGCAAAACCAGAAAAGCCTCAAAATCACTCCATTTTAAAACTTCATTTGATTCTACAACGATATCAAGTTCATTACGCTCATGGTTTTTATGAAAAACCTGCGTAGCCCTCCGTCATTTCAGATAAATTACATATAGTATTCGTGCTACATTTGTTGGCTTTCGTCAAGGTGTAGTGTGCGGTAGCTATGTGCTGTTTATCTGCTGCATATGATGCGACTGGATTAGGGTAGTCGTACGGCTTTGTTGGCTTTCGTCAAGGGTCGTGCGGGTGGGTTTAATTCAGTCAAGAAATGTACGGGTTGAACTTGACTAGCGGGCTGTGGTTTGTTGGCTTTCGTCAAGGTCATAGCACGCTAGGGGCAAAAGCATTATCGGGAATTTCAAGTGTTGAAATTTGCAATGAGATTGCATACCTTCTATGAGATAGTTGGATCCCGATACCCACTGCGAGTAAGAGTTACTCCTGGGAGAGTTTTACACATTACAATTAGCCGATCAAGTAGGTGTCTAGAAAGGTGTTAACGAGGTTACGCCTCTGGGAAAACGAGGTTTACATTAATTAGGTTCGTGCGAAAGCACGGGGGACCTCCCTCAAAGTACCGACACTGGCCTGGCTGAAAGATTGGCGAACTTGTAGTGTGTAATTAATCCCGGCTAGTCTTTCCTTTTAGGGTTTGAAGGAAGATTTGATAAAAAGCAGTGGGAGCCATCCTGATTAGATAAGATAATAACCAATCTGATCTTGCACGAGCATACGCTAAAGTGTTTTCTTCTCTCTCTCTCCAGGTAGCGACCATTTCATGCCCTAATGAAGATAATAATATGGATGTATTGACCGAACCCGCATGTTATACTGTGCTGGGGAACGTTGGTTCCGTTCTTTCTTATAAGAGCTATAGGAATGAACAGGAAATAGGGGAATACCAGGATTCCCATGCCACCCGATTGAAGAAAGTACATGTTGATGCATTTTCTTCGGGTGTGTTCGTTACTGAGAACTGTTTCTCTATTTGCTCTACGTCCTGGGTATTGGATACCGGGTCAGGATCCCATATATGTAATCAGTTACATGGGCTTAGGAAAGGTAGAGAACTTGGGGAAGGTGATAAAGATATCAGAGTTGGAAATGGTGCAATTGTTGCAGCTAAGACTGTCGGGGAATATCACCTTGTATTACCAACTGGTAATACATTGGTTCTGAACGAATGCTATTACATGCCGAACCTGATATGCAACATTATATCAGTTTCTTTATTAAGTAAAGAGGGATATAATTTTGTATTACAGGACAATGTTATGAACATTTTCCATAATCAAAAGTTGGTTGGATCAGGCACGTTGTGCAATGGCATTTATGTTCTAAACCAATCAACAGTCCTCAGCATAACAAACACACACAAGAGGAAGAGTTCTGAACTCAACGAATCCTTCTTGTGGCATTGTAGACTGGGTCACATCAATGCGACACGACTGGCTAAGTTTCATAAGGATGGATATTTAAATCCATTTGAATTTTCATCCTATGACACTTGCCAGTCATGTCTCAAAGGCAAGATGACCAAGACTCCGTTTACGGGACACGGAGAAAGAGCTACCGAACTCTTGGGACTAATACATAGTGATGTATGCGGTCCCATGTCTACACATGCCAGGGATGGTTCTTTGTACTTCATTACATTCACTGACGATCTCTCAAGATACGGACATGTGTACTTGATAAGACACAAGTCTGAAGCTTTTGAGAAATTCAGAGAATATAAACAAGAAGTTGAGAAACAAACCGGAAAAAGTATTAAAATCCTTCGATCTGATCGAGGAGGTGAATACTTGAGCAATGAATTCCTGGACTTCCTAAAAGAGAATGGGATTCTCTCTCAGCTTACTCCTCCTTATACACCACAGCACAACGGTGTATCAGAACGGAGGAACCGCACCCTATTAGATATGGTGCGCTCTATGATGAGCACGGCTGAGTTACCTATTTCCTTCTGGGGGTATGCGCTTGAGACAGCCATACATCTACTGAATATGGTCCCCACCAAATCAGTGCCTACCACTCCATATGAGATATGGAAAGGGAAGAGACCATGTCTTAACTATGTTAAGATATGGGGTTGTCCAGCCTATGTCAAACGACAAAATCCGGACAAACTCGAGGCACGGTCTGTTCTATGCAAATTTGTAGGATATCCCAAGAATTCTCAAGGGTATATCTTCTACCACCCTGAGGAACAAAGAGTGTTTGTTTCTCGGCATGCCACCTTTTTAGAAAAGGAATTTCTTGAAAAAGAGATTAGTGGTCATGAGGTAGAACTGGAAGAGGTTCCAGCTGCAGAAGCTACAACAGAAGATATGGTGGAACCAGAGGATTCCGTAGTTCCCGATGAACCCCAGCCACTCCGCCGATCTAGTAGGGTTCCTCGCCAACCTGAGAGATACTACGGTTTTCTCGTGGACGGTGGAAGCGAGGATTGCATCATGGAGGATGATGACCCAACTAGCTTCGAGCAGGCCATCACGAGTGGGGACTCAGTGAAATGGCTGGATGCTATGCGGTCTGAGATGGATTCCATGTACACCAACAAAGTATGGACTTTGGAAGTTGCTCCTGAAGGGGTAAAACCCATTGGGAGCAAGTGGATCTTCAAGAAGAAACTTGGTGTAGATGGGAAAGTGGAGACTTTCAAAGCTAGACTTGTAGCAAAGGGTTTTCGTCAAAGACCAGGTGTGGACTATGACGAGACCTTTTCTCCAGTGGCTATGCTTAAATCCATCCGAATCATGCTTGCCATTGCTGCCTTTCATGACTACGAAATCTGGCAAATGGATGTTAAGACCGCCTTTCTAAATGGTGATTTAGAAGAGTGCGTGTACATGACTCAGCCAGAGGGCTTCGTAGACAGTGGGAGCAGCGGGAAGGTGTGCAAGCTGCTTAAATCCATTTATGGATTAAAGCAAGCATCGCGGAGTTGGAACATCTGCTTTGACGTCGTTATCAAAGAGTTTGATTTCGTCAAAAATCCAGATGAACCTTGTATCTACAAGAAGGTGGCAGAGAGTAAGGTTGTCTTCCTCGTATTGTACGTGGACGACATACTCTTGATAGGAAATGATATTCCTATGCTGCAATCGGTCAAGCTCTTCTTATCACAAAGATTCTAAATGAAAGATCTTGGTGATGCCTCCTGCATATTGGGAATCAGGATCTATAGAGATAGATCCAAACGGATTTTGGGATTGTCCCAATCCAGGTACATTGACACCATACTAAAGAGGTTTAGTATGGAAGAGTCCAAGCGTGGGAACTTGCCCACGATCTCTGGAGTCACTCTCTCCAAAGAGATGTCTCCCAAGACTGATTTGGAAAGAGCTCGCATGCAAGGGATACCGTATGCTTCGGCAGTAGGCTCTATCATGTATGCGATGCTATGTACCAGACCCGATGTAGTATACTCACTAAGTGTAGTGAGCAGGTATCAAGCTGATCCTGGAGAGAGTCACTGGACAGCTGTGAAGAGCATTCTCAAGTACTTGCGAAGGACTAGAGATATGTTCTTGGTGTATGGTAACGGAGAACTCCAAGTGGAGTCCTTTACCGATTCGAGCTTCCAGAGTGATAAGGACGACTCTAAGTCGCAGTCGGGCTTTGTCTTTACCCTTTACGGAGGGGCGGTTAGCTGGAAGAGTTCCAAGCAGGAAACTGTGGCAGACTCGACGATGGAGGCTGAATACATCGCTGCCAACGATGCTGCTAAAGAAGCTGTCTGGATCAAGAAGTTCATTTCTGAACTTGGAGTGGTTCCATCCATTGAGCATCCAATACCTTTGTATTGCGATAACAATGGAGCGGTGGCTTTGGCCAAGGAACCCAGGTCCCATCAGCGGTCCAGGCATATTCTGAGGCGGTATCACCTGATCCGGGAGATAGTTGATCGCCGGGAGATCGAGGTCAGGAGGGTTGACACGAAGAACAACACGGCGGATCCACTCACGAAGGCCATTCCCCAGATACAGTTTGAGAGACTCTTCGGGATGCTCGGTATGAGATACTACAGCAGCTGGCCCTAGTACAAGTGGGAGATTGTTAGTAGTATGTATGCCCTAGAGGCCAGTATTGTACAGATTATGTATATTATATTGGATGCTTGGACATATATAGAGATGACTTTCTTGCTCGACATGATAGTATGCTATCTGGTTGCTATTTATCTTAACATGTACACTAGTCTCTTTATACTGTCTTATAGTTACATGTTGGTAAAGCCCTTAGGATTTGTACTTGACTACCTAGACTATGATGCAGATCATACTAGTGGGGACATGGTAGTCCATAAGTACATCCTTCAAGGTCCCTAGTCGTGGGTGTATCGAGACGGGGCATCGATATACCAGTGTAGACTAGCGTATACGCTTCTCGACCCATGTGATGGGCGATGGATGATCCCATATCCATTGGTGTTTGACATCAGAGATGGTATACGGGTGCTCAGTGGAGACTGGGTACACTGGACGGACTCGCCGAGAACTCCCAGATGGTATTATACCTCACGTCAGATGGCAGTTCTCAGGTGACACTTGTACAGGTTAGTCTGTAGACCCGAGATCGTCATAGAGTCTTGTGTGATTCCCACTGTGCTTTGATCTCCACCTTACCACGTCCTTGAGGGCATGCAAAACGGTGGTCTTTGGGTACAGTCCCGAGTCACATGGAGGCAATGAGCGATAGGAGGGGTTTCGTCTCTCCCGGTATTGGGAGTTGATGTTGCGCTGTGCTCGATTGGCCGTAGCAGGGAAGTCCCTGGCCAGGGCTGATCCGAGATTTACTGGTAAGTGTTACCAGTAGTTTCTCGACCCGTTACGAGCCTCACATCGGCACGACTTATCGGGTTATTGGGGTCTGACGTATACCACCCCTAGACTTGATATGCGACGTATCAGACGAAGAGACCGGACTGTATGGTAAGTGTTACTGGTCGGATTCGCAGGAGTGTGAGCGGGCTAGCTCGTCGATCTTCTGATCGCTCAATACCCGGGTGGCCGTTACGTTTAGCAGACCGCTTGCGGCTTGTGGGTGCTTGATATGATCATCATCTGCTACCGGCGTATTGACGAGTCTTTAGGGTCCTACACAGAGGTTTCCTGGCTCAAGCGAAACGAAATAGGAGCGCATATGAGATATGTGCAGGACCGAGAATAATGCGTGTATGTGATACCGCACTTCATTCTCGCGATATATGTTTCGAATGGTTATATTCGATATGACCTAGTTATCGAATCATTGATTCGATAAATCGATGCATTGAATACTAGTCGGTTATGTGCGACATGACCGGATCATTGAATCAAATGTTGATTTAATGATTTAATGCATAATTATATATTTGATATATTGCATTGCATTAACTAGTATTGGTTCACTTTAAACGGATTTTTCTCACTTGATGCACGTTGTATATGTGATATGCTTTAGTGCACTACTTTGTATCATGTTTGATGATACTTGATCATATAGTTAAGTTTATTGAATTAATCCATGGTTAATTTGATAATTAGGGTTTTGCATTTTCATTTATTTATTTATTTATTTATTTATTTATTTGAAATTAGTTATGATAAGAATGGTGGCTAAGTTTGTTTTATATTGAAGCTTCATGAAGCTTTGACTTTGCTAACCATCCTTATCTTCATGCTTAACCCTAACCCATCAAGTGACCATGGTTAATTCTCTACACTTAACCCTAGTTCAAGTTATGATAAGTATTTGATTTATTTTTATTTTTATCATAAGACTTATCATAATCTTTTCTTGAGCTCATCTTCTTCTTCTTCTTCAAGCTTGCTACTCCAATGGCAACTTGAGTTTTAGTGAGAGAAATCCAAATCTAAAGTGAACCCACCTCCTATTTCTTCACCCTCTACCTCTTGCCAAGTTGTTTTGGGTGTTTACTTCACAAGTTTCACTAGTTTGTGAAGTCGGAGCTTGAGTTTGTGCAACCTCGACGTAGATCGTCTTTGACACAAAGCCGACGACCTATTCCGCTTGTTTTCCCGATGAAGCCGTCACGAGAGTCCAAGCTTCAAGATGGACAGCGAAAAGACTTCGTTGCGGAGCCGTGGAGGTGGATATCCGGATCTACAAAGGTTGTTATTTCCGTATCCTAGTAGTTAAGTGTTAACTAGCTTTTAGTTTCGCCTAGAATTCTAGCAAACGATCCGTAGTCGGGTCTCTCGGCACCGTTAAAATTTTAAATTGGCATGTTCGATGCCTTGTGTGACCTCATTAGGGTGCCTAGGAACCTTACATCAAGACTCCCATTCCTTCTTCATTCTTTCATCATTTTCTCCCCTCATTCTCTCAAGAGCTGCTGCCCCATCTCCACCTCCACTTCACACATCACAAACAACCTCAAAGCAACACCGAAACATTATCCCCACTTCACAAAAAGCATGCACAAGCTCACAAGCTACACTATGGACCAATAAAAATTTGATTTTGGTGCCCTAGGGGATTCATGAATGCAAAATGATGTAAATATTTCATCATTAGTGTAGAATTTCCATTCTTTTAGCATCCATGTTAATTTAGAATCGATATTGTGTAGTTTTGGGAACTTTGAAAACTTTAAGTTGAGGATTAGGGTTTGAGTTGAACCCAAAGGTGAAATTGAGCTTAGTAGAGGCCACACAAACACCCTAATGCTAGAATTCAGACCCAAACCTGAGACTAAACCTCGGAATACGAACTTAGAAATCCCCTATATCCGTATTTTGTGAGATTTGTGATAGGAAAATGAAATCTGCTAACACCCGGGTGACCTGAAAAATATTTAGCGAAGACAGCGATACATGCAGGCACCCAGGAAGCTACCGTGAAGACTTGAGCCCAAACCCTAGCACCCAGGCCACAAATAAATTCTTCCTGGCCTCAAATTGCGGCCAGGTTATGGTAGTTTTTCCTCATGTTGGTTCTGTGGCTCCTTTATCAGTAAACTAGACCCTTTGCATGTGCAATTTTGGCTAATTTGACTTAGGGTAAAATCTGCGACCATTTTCCTAAGTTGTTGCTTTGTTTTACGACTTCATTTTAACATGGACTTTGGTTTTTTATATTGCGTTCCCGTCGTGTGGCGTTCGAACGTCAACGACTAGGTTTATCGGTCGTGTTTTGCATGCGAGGCTATAGGTTCTAACCTATAAGCGTTGGTGTGCCGTTTTGGTTTCTGACTTGATTTTAATGTGCATTACGATTATGTTTTCTATGTAGGTACCTTCACGTGGATTTCATACGATGAAGAAGAGGATGGCGACATCGACATTGACAAGCAAGAATCGAGGTGAGTAGATATATATCTACGGGGGTAGTCGGGTGGATGGCGTATAGCACCCCCGCAGTTTCATAATAGAACGCGAATGCGTTATATCTATATTATATATATACATATACGGATGTGATATGGAATGACTTTGGATTAGTATAGTGTACTTATAAGTTAGTGTTTAGTCGCGAACCCTAGGGTAGTGATTTGCATACACGCACACACACATACATTCATTTTATTTACCTGTGCGTATATGGGGATATGTATACACACACACACAGATGGGTATGGGACTACATATATATATATATTTATATATATACACGAATACATATACATGGATTATGAGGATAGTACTTGATATTTGGAGATGAGTCGATGAGTTTGGGCTTGAGGCCATGAGATCGGTGATGTGGTTTGTATTATGAGATACGACATGTGATTTTAGCGGGCCTTTGAGCGCGTGTTTTCATACACGCATATATATGCAGATGGTATCAGTTTGTACTAGACTTAGATCTGTACCCCAGTTCATGAGATATGATGATAAGGCTACCAGATAAATGATGAGATGAATGTGATATTTGACCCGTACCCAGATTGGGATGCCGTACGATGGATTTACCGTACGAGCTATATATTGATAATAAATCCACACTCCTGACTCGAGAATACCATATTATATTTATATTGTATCGTACGTGATATTATTGAGGCGGGATCACCGACTATTATATTTATATATATATCGACTCAGATTTAGGTGGTTTCCCTTGCCATTTCGGTTAGACTGTTCATTTAGTCCTGTAGTTTATTTGTAGAAGTCAGACTAGACTCGAGTCATACCTATTTCAAAACTAACGAATTGTGTGTATTTTAAAGACAGGCCAAGGGATTTTACGGATATTTCAAAAGACGCATCTTTTCTAAAACACCGTAGCCCTTATTTTCTAAACAACACGATTCGTGTTATTTCAAATGGCAAAACTGTATGACACATATATATACTGATATAGATTCTTCATTGTTGTGTTTATTATTCAGCTCCCGTATATTATTGCTGTTCGCATCGCATTTGCATGCTTATATTGTGTTTTCATATGCCATTATTGAAATCATGATGTCAGGACACCAGCACCATTACCGATGATGCGTATGCTCCACATACACCTGTTCGTCGGCTCACATACATCATCATCGGTAATTGCCATGTCACGTACACTTTTGTGAATATTATTTCATTGACATAGCCTGCTAGCTGATAGTTGCAATATGTTATCGCTTTCATATGCTAGTTTAACTATTGCACTCATTGTATGATATCAGATGCATTCATATATTCATTGGTTATGCAGTATTTTGGGTTTTATGCCGATATTCACTGTTTACTTACTCTTGATTTTGGATTTCGGATTTTCATGAGATTTCGGGATTTGGGGGGAAAGTGCAAGATTATATATAAACTTCTCTCTCTCTCTCTCTCTCTTTAAAATGCAAGTTGCAGTTTTCTCATGATGTATGTGTCGTCCACCATGAGTTTTCATGATTGCTATTGGACTTTGAGACCCGATTCGAGGAGTAGTAGGAACCGTTTTGGGTACATGGTGGACCCGGTATGGTACCCCGGGGCGATAGTGATTTCATGGAGAATGATGAGTGTGGCACGGGCAGACTGCCTACCGGTGATTGTTTGGCTCGGCGGATATCCAGAGGATACCGTTCGTGGTCGTGTGATTGATGATATGGGTCGATCCGGACCGACGGAGCCCGAGGTATTGAGATATTGAGATTTGAGATATTGAGGTATTGAGATTTGATGATACAGGCCAGTCCGGATAGCCGGAGCCTAAGATATTGAGATATTAGGATTTTATGTTTTGTGTCGATACTAGACACTGATTATATTGACTTCATTGATGATACCTCGTGCTATAAAAACTGAAATCTCACTAAAGCAAGAAAACTGTTTCTTCATTTACATGTATACTGTTTTCATTACATTACATTCATACCTCATAAATATGATATATTGCTACCTGAGGCACTGACACGAGCACATGGGATTACACTTTGGTATAGATGTTTACCCTTGCCACCTTTTCATGCTTCAGACTTTATCATTTGATGTTTTCTATATATTGATCGTATTGACCTAGGATTGAGTCATACATACGATTTCTGCTCGGTGATGTTTTCTACTCACGAGTTGGCAACTCACCCCCATTGTGCCACAGTTTCTTATAGGTTTTGCCGTACAGGTTTCGATACGGCTTCGCTGGCACACTGCTTCTATTCCGGGTGATTGCTTTGGTAGGTGGGTTCACTTGTATCGTGACCACCATTGTACTTTACTTTATTCATTGTATCTAGAAAACTCCATCAACCAAACATGTATTTTTATTGACTTAGCAGACCAGTGATGTATATTCTTTCGACCTTAGAGTCACGCGTTGTATTATTATGGGTTTTCATGTTGTTTTTGAGTTTTCTTTCAGTTTTGATCCTCGCCCTTCGGCGTTGTATATTATATTGCTTGCGTGGTTGTGACCGTCGATTGACGAAGAGCTAGCTCCCGCTTGGGGATGCCTTTTATCATTGTTGCATATATTTATCATGTCGTACCCCGTTCGGGGCCAGTATTTACAAAGTAAACTCTGCCGAAATTTTCAGAAAAGACTTGATGTTTTAAAAACGCATATTCGGCTTATTTTATCAAAACACTCTCTTTAAAAATGGTTTAGATTTCTGGGGTTTTGGCTTACTTGAATTAGATGGAGCCCTATAGACTTATATGATTCAAGTGTCAGTCACGTACCATTTCCGGGTCGTGACAAAGTTGGTATCAGAGCGCTAGGTTAACCTTGGTTCGAGTCTATGTTTGACTATGCGGAGCCTAGGGTGTTTGTATATATACGGAATCTAGGCTTGACCTTACGGAACTTAGACTTAGTCGAGGGGGTATTAGACCCGAACTTTCGTCGCGTAGGTTGACCTTGGTTGATGGAGTAGGTGACTTCAGTAGACTGACGTACCATGTGTATGTTCCGCGGCATACTTACGATACGCTACTCCGCTTAAGAAGCCTTAGGATGTACATTTTTTTACATAGCATTATATTCATTCATGATCTATCCTCATCGATATTGGTTTATGGTTTTGCTGCCACGATTATACGGGCAGAGAGAGCTATGGCTAGAGTTGCGGTCAGCACGAGCTCGTCACGGACGAGGGCTGACCAGGGCGTGATTCCAGGGACATACGATTGCATATTGAGGCGTCGTTTTTTTGTGTTTTGGCGCCATGAGCGTTTGATGGATCGCTGTTATGAGAGTTATCGGACGTGAAGATTTGCACCAGAGAATTGAGCCACTGATAGAGGCCAGCCTGAATATGATGACCATTGATGTATCGCTTATTCTTGATGATTGTGGCACTGTTCAACGTGCAGACGAATGAGTCAGTTACTGCTGCGAACGACGAGATATTTCCCCAAATGTTGGAGCTAGTGCAGTACGAGTAGTACATTGAGATATGATAGAAGATCGCTAGTCACCCAAGGATGAATGACTAGAACATGTGGTTCGTTCGCTTACCCGATACGAGGTCATCAGGTAGATTGATTCCAGCTAGAAACGACTTTACGCAGGTACGTTGAGAGTCGATGGAGGCGATCGAATGTCAGAAACCCATATTCCAAGTTTAAAGTATTCGGAAAGACATGCAAGCAATTCTATGGACCCTCTAGAAGAATGAAAACTCTAACTCGACATAATGACCATGTGAAAGCCTTCGAACCTTAGAGTTTGCGGCAGTTCCACGGTGCCATTAGTGAGGATTGGGTTTGCCCTTCTACGGCTGGTCCACCGATGCTGTGGTATGTACTCGATACTATTAAACTGTACCCAAGATATTGAGCTCTTGGGGGATTATGTGGTTTTGACGAATCGATCGAAAAGTTGGACTACTTTCGTATACACATTAACTTGAAAAACCATTTCTTTAAAAAGTGTATTAAACAATTCCTTACAATTGCGCCTCTACAACCCATTTTTGGGGACACCGTTCGGGATGGTGCGGGTTATCGCACATTCTCGGGCCTAGTAGAGCGAGATGCAGACCTCCGAAAGGAGCATTCGATCTTGATGAAATTTTTATGCATTTTTCTTTAGAAAATGAGATTTCTACAAGAAAATAAATAAAATTTATTATATATATATCTATTATCAAAATATCTATTTTAATTATATTATATAAATATTCCAAGTTTTCCAAATCAAAGGAATCACTATTACATGAAAATACCATCCAAATACAAAACAATACCGATATTTCAATAAAATACCATATACTATGAAAACTAGGTTCTACTCACTAGAAATTTCACTTTTATTAAATATAAATCTATGAAAACCCTAAAGACGAAAATTAAATACTTGACGTGTATTTTGAAAATTATATCAAACTATTTTTACATAAAACCCCTCAAGTTATACTAAATTACAATAAGAACCCTAGTAAACATAGGTTTAAGCGGGACCAGTTCTCTTAAGCCTCAGAGAGCCGGAGAATATGGGTGCTTGCCTATTTAAGGTAGACCATCTAACAAACGGTGTTATCAACACGATAATTATCTTGGAAAAAGACACAAATTCTGCCGTCCATGTGCAGCAGTTACCGATAACATCAAAACTAATTCAGGATTTCAAGTTCTTTTTAACGTGTCTGACTCAGTTCGAGTCATGGTCAAACCTGAAATCAATCTGACTTGAATATGATTCAAGTATAACTATAATACAACATGAATCCATGAATCTGTTTATTCAATCTATATTGACCGAACCGAACCATGGATATACTTTGTTTACATGATTATCCATTTACATCCATTCCATTTACTGATATCATGGTTTCGGCAAGTCTTCCATTTACCACATACAATACAACACAATCAATACAATCAATATAATAAGACACTACAGGGTTTATAAAGGGGTAGACTAGTACGGAATATGTTAATGGTGGCACGAGGTGGTCACTTAAGACGTAATTACATCTATGCCGTTGTTCCGTGGAATTTTCGACGGAGCCTTGTACTACGGGTTACCAAAGTCTACGGTGTAAGTTGGACTACTCTCGTATACACTGGCATCTTCTGTACCAAGCTACAAACACTACGTTAACCAAACTATCAAATATTATACTAGATATACTCTCTTCTACATCTCACCTTCTTTGGGACTTACCGAGCGATTGTTTGCTGACAACATTCCTATTTCTCTTCTTCTTTAGAATGTTGTCAGGTGAATCGGACGCACTAGAGCTCGAGACCAGCCAGGAGCAATTGGAGCAGTACACTGAAGACCCGGAGCATTAGAATTTACTTGTACATTTTCATTTCAGTTATGTCATTGTTTAGGCATCGCTTTCTATTTATGTATTTACATTTCAGTTGTACCTGTAAAAGAATATTTAATAAAAAAAGTTGATGTTCATTTATATTCATGTCTCTTGTATACATTCACTTTATATTGCTTAGATACGCTTAGCGTGTTTACTTCGGAGTAAATACGTAGTGGGCCTCGCCACGTCTTCTTGCCCGTACACCGGGAAGCGGGGCGTGACAGGTTTTGTTGGTGGTCCATACAGGTCAGCTCTGTATGGACATGCAGGTCAGTTCTGTATGGATATGCGGGTTAATTCTTCATGAAGTCCTAAGCAATATAACACAAGAACCAGGAACTAAAAACATTCTTTACATATTCCTTGAATGTTCCAATTCCATATATTTTGAATCTGTCCTAACCCAAAATTTTCTTTCAAGCTTATGGATTCCCCAAACAACACTAATGTCAGTTGTATGTATGCCCTAGAGGCCAGTATTGTACAGATAATGTATATTATATTGGATGCTTGGACATATATAGAGATGACTTTCTTTCTCGATATGATAGTATGCTATCTGGTTGCTCTTTATCTTAACATGTATACTAGTCTCTTTAAACTGTCTTATAGTTACATGTTGGTAAAGCCCTTAGGATGTGTACTTGACTACCTGGACTATGATGCAGATCATACTAGTGGGGACATGGTAGTCCATAAGTACATCCTTCAAGGTCCCTAGTCGTGGGTGTATCGAGACGGGGCATCGATATACCAGTGTAGACTAGCGTATACGCTTCTCGACCCATGAGATGGGCGATGGATGATCCCATATCTATTGGTGTTTGACATCAGAGATGGTATACGGGTGCTCAGTGGAGACTGGGTACACTGGACGGACTCGCCAAGAACTCCCAGATGGTATTATACCTCACGTCAGATGGTAGTTCTCAGGTGGCACTTGTATATGTTAGTCTGTAGACCCGAGATCGTCATAGAGTCTTGTGTGATTCCCACTGTGCTTTGATCTCCACCTTACCACGTCCATGAGGGCGTGCAAAACGGTAGTTTTTGGGTATAGTCCCGAGTCACATGGAGGCAATGAGCGATATGAGGGGTTTCGTCTCTCCCAGTATTGGGGGTTGATGTTGTACTGTGCTCGATTGGCCGTAACAGGGAAGTCCCTGGCCAGGGCTGATTCAAAGATTTGCTGGTAAGTGTTACCAGTAGTTTCTCGACCCGTTATGAGCCTCACATCGGCACGACTTATCGGTTATTGGGGTCTGACGTTTACCACCCCTAGACTTGATATGCGACATATCAGACGAGGAGACCGGACTGTACGGGAAGTGTTGCCGATCGGCTCGACGGGAGTTGTAGCAGGTTCGCTTGTTCTCTTCTGATCGCTCAATACCCGGGTGGCCGTTACGTTTAGCTGACCGCTTGCGGCTTGGGGGTGCTTGATATGATCATCATCCACTGCCGGCGTATTGACGAGTCTCAGAGTCCCACAATGGAGTTTCCTTGTCCAGGCGAAACGTTGTGGTGCGCGTATGCGATATGCGCATGGACCCGATTAAAATGCGTGTATAGGATACCGTATATTGATCGGGTGGCTTGCTTTTGGTAGGGGTCATATGTGATATGGACGGATTGATAAATCAAGTGTTGATTTATCATTTAACCATTAGCTTCTCACTTGAAATCCTTTCTTGAGTTAGTTGGATGTATGCATGCATGTATGCCTTCTTTTTGATTCATGCACATATGGATGTACATATACACATACATACATACATCTTTCATGGTTGATTATACAAGGAAATGGTGGCAATATAAGACTCACACCATGGGTTTTTTATATGGAATATTATTGTATTTAAGCTAAAAACAAAAGGAAAAAGAAATGGGTTTGTTTTGGATTGTTTCTACACTCTTCTTGACCTAACCTCACTCACCCACCATTTAACCATGGTTTACTCTTCCTTTTAGTTTTTTAACTCAAGTACAATAATGATTCAACCATGGTTTGAGATGAGAGATAAAAAATATATATTGATATATTTTTTCTACTTTCTTTAAGAGTTGAACTTATCATCTTCTCATATTGCCATCATCTTCTTCTTCCTCTCTCATTTTGCTCTCTAGTTCTTTGTAGTGAGCAATATACTCAACAAGATTGGATTTTGAAGTGAGAAAGAGAACCACAACACCATTCTACACAAGTCTAGCCCACTTGTTTAGAGTGTTAGTTTGATTTCGTTCACTTGATCGGAAAAAGTTGCAAGCTTGGACAAAGCGGACTCCGGGTGGATCATCGGTGACCTCGAGGAGTTCAAGTGGAGCTTTTTCAAACCCTAAGTAGCCGAGGAGTCTAGCGTAGGGAGCTACAAAGGTTGTACTCTCTAAACCCTAGCATTTTTTTCATATGATGATGTGAAAATTTTGAAACCCTAATTTTTCTAGGATCGATCTGATGCTTGTTAACTTAGCACCCTAAAGACTCCACCTTTGGTTCATGTGATGCTTCCAAACCCTTCATGAGGTAATAGGCTAAACCAACATTGGTATCAGAGCCGACCTAGAACATTAGGCGACACTTTTACGAAGTTAAAACTCCGATCGAACCGAAAATACGGATTTTTGGGTGCTCTCTGGACTTTTTTCAAAATCTGGTTATTTTCAGAATTAAAAATACGTAAAAAATTCAGCAGGAAAATGTAAGAATTACGGTGTAAAATTATGCAATGAACAGTTAATCTTGCCGCAGAAACGCGGCCTAAGCTTGCTTAGGCCGCGGTTCCGCGGCCGTACAAGTCGATCACTGCATAAATTTTATACTATAATTTTTTGTTCTGCTTGTATATTTTTTAGAGTATTTTTAATCTGTATTTACTGCTAAAAAATTCTGGAGATGGTTTTGGACTTGTCGATTCGATCAGAATTTTCATTTCGTTGCTTTTCCGGGTAAATTAGAAAGTAGTGAAGTGTTTGAACGAGTATCATTTGCTCATTTTTCACGGGGTTTAAATCCTTCGGAGGTTCGTGCAAGTTTTGTGGTGGTCCCTCTAGAAGACAACAAACCTTAACTCGATTATGTGACCGTCTTGAACTGCCCTTTGAACCTTAGGGTTTGGGGCAGTACGGCGTGCCACATGTGAGGCGTTGGCTTGACCCTTCTACGGCTGGACCGCTACTACTGTGTCACACTCCGGTTTTTGAACTCCGCTCAAGTGTTGAGCTTTAGTGAATCTTGGGTATTTGATCGTTCGTTCAAAAACTTTATTACTGTCTAATTATCTGGAATGTGATGCAATGTGTGGAATTCATATTATAAGACATGAAATACGAGGTATGTGATATTTCGCATTTATGATGTCTAAGGAGAATGTGGATTCCAGATATTGCAGTTTTACACTTTCTTTTCAGTGACCGTAAGTGTAGTATGTCGATATCGCCGGTTTCGTTGTTATACATCAACGACAATTGGGGTACGCATACTTACTTACGTTGATGATATGTGATATTATGTGTTGCTGAGATATGATGTGCAGGATTGTCGCGATTGAATAGCCGGGTTTTTTTTATGTGAGATGAGAGTTTTATATTTTCATTCATGTAAATTCAAATGTAATGTAATATTCTTTTATTTGGGGCACTTCCGGGTTGAGGTCGATGCCACCTGTGTTGTATATTATTTACTTTTCCGCATTAGGATGGACCGAAGGAGGAGAGCACGGGTGACCGGGTTCTGGGGTTCAGCGGGAGGCCATCTCGAGGAGTCGAGACCGGGTCTCCTAAACTCCAGAATTGGTAGGGTCGCTTGCCGCTCTCGTAGGGGTCCAGGGTGTGGGCATGGCTATTCGTCGCGACTGTGGAATCCGTATTTTCTATTTTGGCTAAATACTAAATACGGACGTCCTAGTATATCCCACATTATATCTATATTTCTGCTGCGATATCTATGATGTGATCATTTGATATGTTCTGATGGATACAGTATATAGTATATATGATATATTATATAGGCATTACTTATGTTTTACACCCGCACTAGCCCTGCCCTGCTCTGTCGTTAGTTACCTAACCTAACAGTGCACGAGGGGACATTGAGACGAATGCGGATGGCATAAGTGCACGTCGTATTTATCTGTGATGTTTAGATGACTTAAATGATGAGACTTCATTAATGTGATTAATGAAAGAAAAGAAACCTAAAAGATGTTGTAGAATCAAATTTTAAAATAAAAGGGTAGCTACAGTTTTGCTTTGCATAGCGGTATATATAATATACCCTGCACCTTATTCGATGAGGAAAGGGCCGAGATCCCTTCACCGGGAGTGACCCCTTTAGCAATAACTGGCAGATGCTACACACTCGGTTTGTTTTTGGTTGCTTCTACAGTTTCTGCTTTGCACAGTGATATATATGATATATCCCGCACCTTATTCGACGAGGAAAGGGCCTATGATCCCTTCACCGGGAGTGACCCCTTTAGCAAAACTAGAAAAGCCTCAAAATCACTCCATTTCAAAACTTCACTTGATTCTACAACGATATCAAGTTCATTACGCAATAGGTTTTCAGAAAAACCTGTCGTAGCCCTCCGTCATTTCAGATAAGTTGCATATAGTATTCGTGCTACATTTGTTGGCTTTCGTCAAGGTGTAGTGTGCGGTAGCTATGTGCTGCTTATCTGCTGCATATGATGCGACTGGATTAGGCTAGTCGTACGGATTTATTGGCTTTCGTCAAATGTCGTGCGGGTGGGTTTAATTCAGTCAAGAAATGTACGGGTTGAACTTGACTAGCGGGCTGTGTTTTGTTGGCTTTCGTCAAGGTCATAGCATGCTAGGGGCAAAAGCATTATCGGGAATTTCAAGTATTGAAATTTGCAATGAGATTGCATACCTTCTATGAGATAGTTGGATCCCGATACCCACTGCGAGTAAGAGTTACTCCTAGGAGAGTTTTACACATTACAATTAGCCGATCAAGTAGGTGTCTAGAAAGGTGTCAACGGGGTTACGCCTCTGGGAAAACGAGGTTTACTTTAATTAGGTCCGTGCGAAAGCACGGGGAACCTCCCTCAAAGTACCGACACCGGCCTGGCTGAAAGATCGACGAAGTTGTAAAGTGTAATTAATCCCGGCTAGTCTTTCCTTTTAGGGTTTGAAGGAAGATTTGATAAAAACCAGTGGGAGCCATCCTGATTAGATAAGATAATAACCAATCTGATCTTACAAGAGCATACGCTAAAGTGTTTTCTTCTCTCTCTCTCCAGGTAGCGACCATGTCATGCCCTAATCAAGATAATAATATGGATGTATTGACCGAACCCGCATGTTATACTGTGCTGGGGAACGTTGGTTCCGTTCTTTCTTATAAGAGTTATAGGGCTGAACAGGACATAGGGAATACCAGGATTCCCATGCCACCCGAATGAAGAAAGTACATGTTGATGCATTTTCTTCGGGTGTGTTTGTTACAGAGAACTGTTTCTCCATTTGCCCTACGTCCTGGGTATTAGATACCGGGTCAGGATCCCATATATGTAATCAGTTACATGGGCTTAGAAAAGGTAGAGAATTTGGAGAAGGTGATAAAGACATTAGAGTTGGAAATGGTGCAATTGTTGCAGCTAAGACTGTCGGGGAATATCACCTTGCATTACCGACTGGTAATACATTGGTTCTGAACGAATGCTATTACATGCCGAACCTGATATGCAACATTATATCGGTTTCTTTGTTAAGTAAAGAGGGATATAATTTTGTATTACAGGATAATGTTATGAACATTTTCCGTAACCAAAAGTTGGTTGGATCAGGCACATTGTGCAATGGAATTTATGTTCTAAATCAATCAACAGTTCTGAGCATAACAAACACACACAAGAGGAAGAGTTCAGAACTGAACGAATCCTTCTTGTGGCATTGTAGATTGGGTCACATCAATGCGACGCGACTGGCTAAGTTGCATAAGGATGGATATTTGAAACCGTTCGAAATTTCATCTTATGACACTTGCCAGTCATGTCTTAAAGGCAAGATGACCAAAACTCCGTTTACGGGACACGGAGAAAGAGTTACCGAACTCTTGGGACTAATATATAGTGATGTATACGGTCCCATGTCTACACATGCCAGGGATGGTTCTTCGTACTTCATTACATTCACTGACGATCTCTCAAGATACGGACATGTGTACTTGATAAGACACAAGTCTGAAGCTTATGAGAAATTTAGAGAATATAAACAAGAAGTCGAGAACCAAACCGGAAAAAGTATTAAAATCCTTCGATCTGATCGAGGGGGTGAATACTTGAGCAGTGAATTCCTGGACTTCCTAAAAGAGAATGTGATTCTCTCTCAGCTGACTCCTCCATATACACCACAGCACAACGGTGTATCAGAACGGAGGAACCACACCCTATTAGATATGGTGCGCTCTATGATGAGCACAGCTGAGTTACCTATTTCCTTCTGGGGGTATGCGCTTGAAACAGCCATACATCTATTGAATATGGTCCCCACCAAATCTGTGACTACCACTCCATATGAGATATGGAAAGGGAAGAGATCATGTCTTAACTATGTTACGATATGGGGTTGTCCAGCCTATGTCAAACGACAAAATCCGGACAAACTCGAGGCACGGTCTGTTCTATGCAAATTTATAGGATATCCCAAGAATTCACAAGGGTATATCTTCTTCCACCCTGAGGAACAAAGAGTGTTTGTTTCTCGGCATGCCACCTTTTTAGAAAAGGGATTTCTTGAAAAAGAGATTAGTGGTCATGAGGTAGAACTGGAAGAGGTTCCAGCTACAAAAGCTGCAACAGAAGATCTGGTGGAACCAGAGGATTTCGTAGTTCCCAATGAACCCCAGCCGCTCCGCCGATCTAGTAGGGTTCTTCGCCAACCTGAGAGATACTACGGTTTTCTCATGGATGGTGGGAGCGAGGATTGCATCATGGAGGATGATGACCTAACTAGCTTCGAGCAGGCCATCACGAGTGGGGACTCAGTGAAATGGCTGGATGCTATGCGATCCGAGATGGAATCCATGTACACCAACAAAGTATGGACTTTAGAAGTTGCTCCTGAAGGGGTAAAACCCATTGGGAGCAAGTGGATCTTCAAGAAAAAATTTGGTGTAGATGGGAAAGTGGAGACTTTCAAAGCTAGACTTGTTGCAAAGGGTTTTCGTCAAAGACCAGGTGTGGACTATGACGAAACCTTTTCTCCAGTGGCTATGCTTAAATCCATCCGGATCATTCTTGCCATCGCTGCATATCATGACTACGAAATCTGGCAAATGGATGTTAAGACCGCCTTTCTAAACGGTGATTTAGAAGAGTGCGTGTACATGACTCAGCCAGAGGGCTTCGTAGACAGTGGGAGCAGCGGGAAGGTGTGCAAGCTGCTTAAATCCATTTATGGATTAAAGCAAGCATCGCGGAGTTGGAACATCTGCTTTGACGTCGTTATCAAAGAGTTTGATTTCGTCAAAAACCCAGATGAACCTTGTATCTACAAGAAGGTGGCAGAGAGTAAGATTGTCTTCCTCGTATTGTATGTGGACGACATACTCTTGATAGGAAATGATATTCCTATGCTGCAATCGGTCAAGCTCTTCTTATCACAAAGATTCTCAATGAAAGATCTTGGTGATGCCTCCTGCATATTGGGAATTAGGATCTATAGAGATAGATCCAAACGGATATTGGGATTGTCCCAATCCAGGTACATTGACACCATACTAAAGAGGTTTAGTATGGAAGAATCCAAGCGTGGGAACTTGCCCACGATCTCTGGGGTCACTCTCTCCAAAGAGATGTCTCCCAAGACTGATTTGGAAAGAGCTCGCATGCAAGGGATACCCTATGCTTCGGCTGTAGGCTCTATCATGTACGCGATGCTATGTACCAGACCCGATGTTGCATACTCACTAAGTGTAGTGAGTAGGTATCAAGCTGATCCTGGAGAGAGTCACTGGACAGCTGTGAAGAGCATTCTCAAGTACTTACGAAGGACTAAAGAGATGCTCTTGGTGTATGGTAACGGAGAACTCCAAGTGGAGTCCTTTACCGATTCGAGCTTCCAGAGTGATATGGACGACTCTAAGTCACAGTCGGGATTTGTCTTTACCCTTTACGGAGGGGCGGTTAGCTGGAAGAGTTCCAAGCAGGAAACCGTGGCAGACTCGACGATGGAGGCTGAATACATCGCTGCCAACGATGTTGCCAAAGAGGCTGTCTGGATCAAGAAGTTCATTACTGAACTTGGAGTGGTTCCATCCATTGAGCATCCAATACCTTTGTATTGCGATAACAATGGAGCGGTGGCTTTGGCCAAGGAACCCAGGTCCCATCAGCGATCCAGGCATATTCTGAGGCGGTATCACCTGATCCGGGAGATAGTTGATCGCCGGGAGATCGAGGTCAGGAGGGTTGACACGAAGAACAACACAGCGGATCCACTCACGAAGGACATTCCCCAGATACAGTTTGAGAGACTCTTCGGGATGCTCGGTATGCGATACTACAGCAGCTGGCTCTAGTGCAAGTGGGAGATTGTTAGTTGTATGTATGCCCTAGAGGCCAGTATTGTACAGATGATGTATATTATATTGGATGCTTGGACATATATAGAGATGACTTTCTTGCTCGATATGATAGTATGCTATCTGGTTGCTCTTTATCTTAACATGTATACTAGTCTCTTTAAACTGTCTTATAGTTACATGTTGGTAAAGCCTTTAGGATGTGTACTTGACTACCTGGACTATGATGTAGATCATACTAGTGGGGACATGGTAGTCCATAAGTACATCCTTCAAGGTCCCTAGTCGTGGGTGTATCGAGACGGGGCATCGATATACCAGTGTAGACTAGCGTATACGCTTCTCGACCCATAAGATGGGCAATGGATGATCCCATATCCATTGGTGTTTGACATCAGAGATGGTATACGGGTGCTCAGTGGAGACTGGGTACACTGGATGGACTCGCCGAGAACTCCCAGATGGTATTATACCTCACGTCAGATGGCAGTTCTCAGGTGACACTTGTACAGGTTAGTCTGTAGACCCGAGATCGTCTTAGAGTCTTGTGTGATTCCCACTGTGCTTTGATCTCCACCTTACCATGTCCACGAGGGCATGCAAAACGGTGGTTTTTGGGTACTGTCCCGAGTCACATGGAGGCAATGAGCGATAGGAGGGGTTCGTCTCTCCCGGTATTGGGGGTTGATGTTGTACTATGCTCGATTGGCCATAACAGGGAAGTCCCTGGCCAGGGCTGATTCAGAGATTTGCTGGTAAGTGTTACCAGTAGTTTCTCGACCCGTTATGAGTCTCACATCGGCACGACTTATCAGTTATTGGGGTCTGACGTTTACCACCCCTAGACTTGATATGCCACATATCAGACGAGGAGACCGGACTGTACGGGAAGTGTTGCCGATCGGCTCGACGGGAGTTGTAGCAGGTTCGCTTGTTCTCTTCTGATCGCTCAATACCCGGGTGGCCGTTACGTTTAGCTGACCGCTTGCGGCTTGGGGGTGCTTGATATGATCATCACCCACTGCCGGTGTATTGACGAGTCTCAGAGTCCCACAATGGAGTTTCCTAGTCCAGGTGAAACGTTGTGGTGCGCGTATGCGATATGCGCATGTACCCGATTAAAATGCGCGTATAGGATACCGTATATTGATCGGGCGGCTTGCTTTTGGTAGGGGTCATATGTGATATGGCCGGATTGATAAATCAAATGTTGATTTATCATTTAACCATTAGCTTCTCACTTGAAATTCTTTCTTGAGTTAGTTGGATGTATGCATGTGATCAGTCGAAAATATTGTATATTTTAGCCGGAAATTTCCTTAACATTTGCATACATTTAGAAGTGTTCGGCATTCGTATTCTACATATTAGCAAATCTGTCACAAAATATGAGATTGCATGTGTTAGACTTTTTAACCGACACTTTAAAGGAAATTAACCGCATTTTATGGCATCGCATCATTTCTGTATTTGCGCAACACTTGTCTTGAGTCTGTGCAGGAAATACGGAAGAAAAGCAAAAGAGCTGATCAAAATACGCCAACTAAATCATTTCAGATCTGGTAGCAATTCAGATGGAGAAATATAAATCAATACATCAGAAGAAGGCCCGTACAACAGTAAAAGACCATACCAGAGAATACAAGGCCCAAGCCCATCAAGGAGCCGCGGATCCGCGGCCATAGCCTTCTTGTGCCGCGGAAGCGCGGCTCATTGGTGACGTCATCAAGTAAAATTTGCACCACAATGCTTCTGTCAGGGCCCAAATTCCATAAATGCACTCCAAATTCCAGAACTCTCTCGAAGCGACTGCCAGATCAGCAAAGAAAATTAAGGAAGGCTAATCCTAATTAAGCTCCTAATTAATCCTCTTCTAGAAGCTCCTCCTAACTAATCACATCTAGAAGCTTCTCCCCTAACTAACTTTTGGAGGGAAATTTGAATTTCCTCAACAAACTTTTAGAGGGAAACTTAGAATTTGAAATCCTAGATCTAGGGTTAGTTATCTATAAATAGGAACCTAGATCTAGGGTTAAAGGCTAATCAATAACCATTGGTTCATCATTAGGAGTTCTTTAGTTAGCTAGTTCATTAAATAATCTCCCATTCCTAAATCTCAATTCTCCATCTTCTTCCACAAGTCTAGTGACAAGGCTTGTGCGAAACCCTAACCCTAATTCCACTCCAAATTCAAGATCTTGAGTACCAATCAAGCGAGAAGCCTTCAACCTTTTAGGAGCCGAGCCGATCTTCAATCGGGCAAGTGATCCAAGTCGATCCGCGACCCACGGAGCCGAGCGAAGCCAAATCGACGATCGAGTTCTTCCTCTTGTAGTTCTTGAGCGAATATAATGAAATTGTTGATATAAATAAAAGGTGAAATTCTTTAATCTTGCTTTCTTTTAAATCTTGCATCATGATTAGATCTCAATTTGTAATTGTTGTTCTTGTTGTGATGTTTGAGTAAAACTCCGCTCGTAAAGGAGTCGAGATGATTGTAGAATGATGATGTAACAAATCTTAATACGATTTTTAAGTCCTACGAGTTTTGTAAACCCTAGCAAGTTCAAGAATCGATGACCTAGTTTCGTAGCGATGCTTTCTTGATTGTGATCGCTCGAAATTAGGGATCTACGATCGTTTCTTGAATTTACTAGAGGCTAGAATATGAATGATATCAATGAAAGAACAAGAGATAAGATGAAACCCTAGTTTCACAAGAAGTCTCTAATTCTCATCGATCATCATCGATCTAGTGTCAATTCATCGAAGGATAAGAATACGTAATTCTAAGATTACATCACATCTATAGATCCGATCGATTCCTACGAGCCTCATTTCGATTCTTGATATTTGGTTTGGAAAAATCAACAAACTATCAATTCTTGATTCTATCTTTTTCTTGTTATTAGATCTATATTTTCTAATTCTTGAACTTCAAATATAAATCATGAATTGTTTGTTTTCTTTTCTTTAAAGTTTCAATTCATCTAATTCGAAAGACGAACGATTACACTTTCCCTGTGGACGATCCGCACTCACTAACAATCTACATCCGACACCGTAGTTGATTGCGGTCAAATATTTTTGGTTGTGATTTCTTTACAATTTTCCCAAATATACACAACGAGAAATTCTTTTCAATCAAATGGCGCCGTTGCCGGGGATAGTGCGCTAATAGTTCGTATTTTGAAATTTGAGTTGAACAATTTATTCCATCATAATTTTTTAGATCTAAACTCGTACAAACTCTAATACGTGTGTTGTGATTTGTTGCGAGGAATTCTGGAATCATTGGAGCTTGGATAAAATTTTTCTTAAAATTCCAGAGAGCTAAGCAGTTCAAGTGGAACAGTGACAGAAATTTTTGTGCAGAGATCAGCACATACGGCCGCCCTTCCGCGGCTAAAGACCCTCATCCGCGGCGGTTCCGCGCCTCTGTGGAAGGTTCTCTGCATCAATTTTCCTCTGTAAGTCTCTCTCTTTCTTATCTCTTACTCCATCTTCTCCAAATAACAATTTCTTGCAGGTTTCTTTGCAAATAAATCGCAGCGCAGCAAAAGCAAATTAAAATTTGTGCGTCTTTTGATTCTTGGTTGTTTGCATATTAATACGGAAATTAAGGGGCACGACCAAATTCAAATTAGGTGGGGATTTCATTACCCTTCCTAGGCCCCGAAAACCACAAACTTGCATCCGCATTGACCCTCATTAATTAAAAAATATCTAGAGATGACTCTAAGGACCGTCGCGCTCAATTAGGACAAGAGAAGGCCGTGGGTAATTCATTGCTTATCCGCGTTTTCTTGTGGTGTCTAAGGCGAGTGTGTCTAAGGCTAGTGGTTTTTAATTAGGCCCACTACTTACGTAGTGGAGTACCTTCCCACTTACCTGACACTTATCCGGCCACAGGGGGACAAAGAGGCAGTGGAGGATTCTATCCTGCGACTTGTCTTTTGGCAGTTAGGAGCGGTCTAGAGATTTGACCTAGGTGACCCCTAGAATTAGGGTTTTGTGTGTTGCATTTGTTGTGTTGCATCATATTTTCAAAAATCCGTCCAATTTTCAAAACAAACACCGCATTCATCATTTCCCTTAATTATAAATTCACGCTGCCACTTGTACTAACCCTTTTTAGTGCAAGATAGGCTGGACACGGGTTTCTAGTACCCGTTAGTCCGCGTTTCCTCCGATCGACCCAAAAGTCGGTATTTCTACATTTACCCTCTTTTTTACCCACCACCACACCCACATCGATGGATCCACCTCCATCGAACTTCTTTTCCACTACTCTGCCGCCGTCCGTTGGTGCGCAGAATCCACCTCGCATCTCTCTCCAAGAGAGATGCTATCCTACACGAGGCCCACTTTCCACCTGTCTTTCCATTCCACCAGCCAACGGGGAAAACTTTCAAATAAAACCCCAATACATCAATCTTCTACCAAAATTTCACGGTCTCGAGTCTGAAGACGCATACGTGTTTATCACGAAATTTGAAAATGTATGCGCAATGATGGGTACTTCACAGCTTTCTGTGGATGCTTTCCGTCTACGTCTTCTCCCATTCACTTTGTGCGATTTAGCCGAGAAGTGGCTATATAACACTACCGCACATTCCATTTCAAATTGGGACGAATTCGTCAAAGCATTCCTTAAGAAATTCTACCCACATCATAAGACAGCTCGAGTCCGCAACGAAATCTATCAATTCACCCAGCTTCCAAATGAAACATTTTCAAAATGTCTTGAACGTTTCAAGGATCTGTTAGTCCAATGTCCACATCACGGCATCCCGAAATGGGAATTATGCCGAATCATTTATGAGGGCATTACTCCTTACACAAGACAGACCCTTGAATCCATGTGTCAAGGCAACTTCATGACTAAAGATGATGGGGAAGCCTGGAATTTTCTAGAAGATTTCGCTGAAAAATCTTTACAGTGGGAGGGTGTGAGTCAATCGTCTAGGGATGGCAATGATATTTCCATAGGAGTTAAAGCTGACATTGCAGCTATACACAAGAAACTCGAGACAATGGAAAACAAATTTTTAGCCGCCACCCTAAGTCAAATATCACTCTCCAAAACTGTATGTGGCTGCTGTTCTGATCCGTCTCACTTGACGGAAGAATGTCCGTTTCAAGGTCATGAGCATACCAATGCCGCATTTCAAAGACCTAGAAACGATCCATTCTCCTCCACATATGATCAGGGTTGGAGGAATCACCCTAATTATGCTTGGAACCAATCACAATCTCAGAACACGGTTCCAAACCCGAATCAATTCCAAAGGGTCCCTCCACCACAACAGCAACCACCACAATTAAGTCAGCACCCCTTTCAAGCACAAAACTTTCAAAATCCGGTCAACACTTTTGCACCATCTAGTCCTTTGCAATTGACCGGTACAGATAATACCTCTGCACTAGCACAAACCTTGGATACTTTCATGAAACAATCCATCCAAGGGACGGCAAGTTTGCAATCTTCCATCGAGAATGTGATGAAGATCATTGTCTCTCAAAATGAGAATATCAAATCTATGGAAGCACAAATTGCACAACTAAAAGCCGAAATGAGTGCAAGAGAGAAAGGGAAACTTCCAGCTCAACCTTTACCTAATCCTGGCTATTCACATCATGTGGATGAGATCACGTTGAGATCTGGAAGAGTGCTTGACACTCACGTTGGGGAAGAGTTTGATGATACAGAAAAATCAATCAATAACACCCCGGCTGAGACCTTTCCTCACACACAAACTTCTTACCCCAGTTCTTCTACCCCACCATCTTCTTCTGAGCCTATTCTTCGTTTCCCAAAAGGCTCGCCACTACAGCCCACCTCTTTTACCCCTCCATGGACGATTCCCACTTCAATTCTGGGATCGGTTCCACAAACACTTCCTTCTCCTATGATGGACCCAGCACTTATTGCTAAAGCACCTTATCCTAATCGGTTAAGGGCTAACACACCAAGTCCACATATGGAGAAGATTATGAACATTTTTAAGCAAGTAAACACCAACATCCCTCTCCTAGATGCCATCCAACAAGTTCCGTCCTATGCGAAAACTCTTAAGAACTTGTGCACTAGGAAGAGGAAGACTCAAGCGTCCAAGAAGATATTCATGGAAAAGACAATAGACACGGCTTTCCCCCAACAATTACCGAGGAAACGTAAGGATCCAGGATATCCTACTATTTCCGTTTCTATTGGGGAAAAACACATCAACCGTGCTCTACTGGACCTTGGCGCTAGTGTTAACTTGCTTCCATACTCAGTCTATGAGCAATTAGGGATCGGAGAGTTAAAGCCAACCCATTGCACTCTCCAGATGGCTGACCGATCAATCACCAAACCTAGGGGTGAACTGGAGGATGTGTTAATAAAAATCGGGGAATTTATATTCCCGGTAGATTTTATTGTAATTGATACACAGCCTGTAGCGAACCCACGGAATCAAATTCCGGTGATTTTAGGTCGCCCCTTTTTGGCCACTTCCAATGCTATTATCAACTGTCGTAACGGTTCTATGACCCTATCTTTCGGGAATAGGTCAATTGAACTAAACATTTACAAGTTGGGAAGTGTACCCTCCGAACCTACTGCTCAGGTCTGTTCTGTCGACTTAATGGATGTCGACAGCAGCGAATTTGATGATCCTCTTTATACTGATCTTGACTCTTTTCATACGTTGTTGTTTGACCCAACTATGTATCATACACATACGGACTCTTCCACCGAGATGTCCGGGTCAACAACTAACACTGATTATGAACTGCTTTTAGAGTCTGAAGATCACCCCGCACTTTGTGATGACATTATTCACCGGGGTATTGATGGAACTTTTGAGGAAATCTTCGCTGATGAACTCGCATTTTTGAATGACACGGGTGTTGAGATGAATCATCTCCCAATCACTGAAATTGAACCTCCACCCCTTCTTCTGAACTGTAAAAAGAATGCGAGTAATCCATCACATTCACTGCATCGTCTCTCCAAAATGAGACGCACCCACATTCTATTCCACCACTTAACCTTTCCCCACTTCTTCTTCCACCAACCCGAGCACTGCATTGATAAAAATTTTGAATGGTTGGTGTTAACATTCGGTCTTTGCAAAGCTTGGCATCGACCAATGATTTTTGACCCCCTCATATGATTTTCAAAGATAAATATTGCTTAAGTTTGGGGGGGAATAATCGGGCTCTTGAAAAGAAATTTTTACAAAATTTTGAGCCAAAAATAAGTTTGGGGGAGGTTCTTCACTTAAATATTTTGCCCCCACTAATAAATTCCTCCCAAGCTTACAGGTTTTTCGAGATTTAGCAGATGGCAACAGTGAGGACACTGTTGAAAACAAGTTTGGGGGAGGTTTGTGCTTATTTTTGCATCATTTTGCAGCATACATTGCATAAGCACAAAACATTTTTTTGAAAACCGATAAAAATTTAAAAAAAAAAATAAATTTCAAAACTATAAAAATATTTTTTGTACATAAATAAGATAATAAAAGTTTAGATAGTGAAAAATTGCATCCATGAGATTAGAAAAATTTAAGAAAACTAAGAAAATTAGAAGTTTTCTTATACGAACTAGTAATAAGTAGTTATGAGCCGTTGTCCCAAGGGTTAGTAAGATGAAGGACGTCACTAATCTGAGGATAAAAATAAGTCTGAAAAATAGTTTTTATTCTGAAAGCCAAACATTTTGAACGTTGCTACCCTGCTATTCGCACTTACACACGTCTTGAAGCCTGGGATAGTAGAGGATACCTTGAAATGCTCTTGTCTTAAAGCCAAAAGTATGAAGGAAATAAAAAGAAAAAAATGAAAAAAGAAAATATAAAGTGGTGAGAAAAATGAACACTGGTTTTGTTATCACCGAAGGCAATAAAAAATGTATAGCGAGGGTGCTTCTTCACCTAGTGCCCTAAGGCCAACTGGTCTGGGAGTCACTGCTATGCCTAAGGTGGTGCAAGACGAGGAAAATACACCAAGTAAGCAAGCACATGAGTAATCGGTCGGTTAGTACCTCAAGAAGTATTAACGGTCGCATGAAAGTGTTTGAGCAATTTCGTCTAAATATTCATTGATTAAAAAGTACTGAGGCTGATGGGCAAGAGTATGATAGCTTGAATTGAATTCTCTAGGTGTAGGGATGTCTTTACACACACGCAGGGTGATATGATCGATGTTTGGAATACAGATAGGAATGAAGAATAAGACGATGTTTTATTGAGGGAGGACGTGATTTCTAACATCTTTTCATGACCATTAAGATAGGGCTCATGACAACCGAAAAGCTAGCTTAGTCGGAAACCCTAATTTTCAAGGCTTTTCTTCTACTATTCTTGTCTTTAAATGTAAATTTCATGATCTTCCTTTTATTATTGGATTTTGTGGGTGCAATCCGCTGAAAACCCTCAGGAGACAACACTCCTCCTACTAGGGACACCTAGAGGTTTAAAGGCTTGTTGCACGTGCTCAGTGCAATCGTGTTGCCTACGAAAGTGTGCTAGATAGTTTTTTCTCTTTCTTTATTTTCTCCTTCTCTTTTTAATAAAACATTCGCTCGAGGCGATCGAAATTAAGTTTGGGGGTATTTGATCAGTCGAAAATATTGTATATTTTAGCCGGCAATTTCCTTAACATTTGCATACATTTAGAAGTGTCCGGCATTCATATTCTACATATTAGCAAATCTGTCACAAAATATGAGATTGCATGTGTTAGAATTTTTAACCGACACTTTAAAGGAAATTAACCGCATTTCATGGCATCGCATCATTTCTGTATTTGCGCAACACTTGTCTTGAGTCTGTGCAGGAAATACGGAAGAAAAGCAAAAGAGCTGATCAAAATACGCCAACTAAATCATTTCAGATCTGGTAGCAATTCAGATGGAGAAATATAAATCAATACATCAGAAGAAGGCCCATACAACAGTAAAAGACCATACCAGAGAATACAAGGCCCAAGCCCATCAAGGAGCCGCGGATCCGCGGCCATAGCCTTCTTGTGCCGCGGAAGCGCGGCTCATTGGTGACGCCATCAAGTAAAATTTGCACCACAATGCTTCTGTCAGGGCCCAAATTCCATAAATGCACTCCAAATTCCAGAACTCTCTCGAAGCGACTGCCAGATCAGCAAAGAAAATTAAGGAAGGCTAATCCTAATTAAGCTCCTAATTAATCCTCTTCTAGAAGCTCCTCCTAACTAATCACATCTAGAAGCTTCTCCCCTAACTAACTTTTGGAGGGAAATTTGAATTTCCTCAACAAACTTTTGGAGGGAAACTTAGAATTTGAAATCCTAGATCTAGGGTTAGTTATCTATAAATAGGAACCTAGATCTAGGGTTAAAGGCTAATCAATAACCATTGGTTCATCATTAGGAGTTCTTTAGTTATCTAGATCATTAAATAATCTCCCATTCCTAAATCTCAATTCTCCATCTTCTTCCACAAGTCTAGTGACAAGGCTTGTGCGAAACCCTAACCCTAATTCCACTCCAAATTCAAGATCTTGAGTACCAATCAAGCGAGAAGCCTTCAACCTTTTAGGAGCCGAGCCGATCTTCAATCGGGCAAGTGAACCAAGTCGATCCGCGACCCACGGAGCCGAGCGAAGCCAAATCGACGATCGAGTTCTTCCTCTTGTAGTTCTTGAGCGAATGTAATGAAATTGTTGATATAAATAAAAGGTGAAATTCTTTAATTTTGCTTTCTTTTAATTCTTGCATCATGATTAGATCTCAATTTGTAATTGTTGTTCTTGTTGTGATATTTGAGTAAAACTCCGCTCGTAAAGGAGTCGAGATAATTGTAGAATGATGATGTAACAAATCTTAATACGATTTTTAAGTCCTACGAGTTTTGTAAACCCTAGCAAGTTCAAGAATCGATGACCTAGTTTCGTAGCGATGCTTTCTTGATTGTGATCGCTCGAAATTAGGGATCTACGATCGTTTCTTGAATTTACTAGAGGCTAGAATATGAATGATATCAATGAAAGAACAAGAGATAAGATGAAACCCTAGTTTCACAAGAAGTCTCTAATTCTCATCGATCATCATCGATCTAGTGTCAATTCATCGAAGGATAAGAATACGTAATTCTAAGATTACATCACATCTATAGATCCGATCGACTCCTACGAGCCTCATTTCGATTCTTGATATTTGGTTTGGAAAAATCAACAAACTATCAATTCTTGATTCTATCTTTTTCTTGTTATTAGATCTATATTTTCTAATTCTTGAACTTCAAATATAAATCATGAATTGTTTGTTTTCTTTTCTTTAAAGTTTCAATTCATCTAATTCGAAAGACGAACGATTACACTTTCCCTGTGGACGATCCGCACTCACTAACAATCTACATCCGACACCGTAGTTGATTGCGGTCAAATATTTTTGGTTGTGATTTCTTTACAATTTTCCCAAATATACACAACGAGAAATTCTTTTCAATCAGCATGCATGTATGCCTTCTTTTTGATTCATGCACATATGGATGTACATATACACATACATACATACATACATCTTTCATGGTTGATTATACAAGGAAATGGTGACAATATAAGACTCACACCATGGGTTTTTTATATGGAATATTATTGTATTTAAGCTAAAAACAAAAGGAAAAAGAAATGAGTTTGTTTTGGATTGTTTCTACACTCTTCTTGACCCAACCTCACTCACCCACCATTTAACCATGGTTTACTCTTCCTTTTAGTTTTTTAACTCAAGTACAATAATGATTCAACCATGGTTTGAGATGAGAGATAGAAAATATATATTGATATATTTTTTCTATTTTCTTTAAGAGTTGAACTTATCATCTTCTCATATTGCCATCATCTTCTTCTTCCTCTCTCATTTTGCTCTCTAGTTCTTTGTAGTGAGCAATATACTCATCAAGATTGGATTTTGAAGTGAGAAAGAGAACCACAACACCATTCTACACAAGTCTAGCCCACTTGTTTAGAGTGTTAGCTTGATTTCGTTCACTTGATCGGAAAAAGTTGCAAGCTTGGACAAAGCGGACTCCGGGTGGATCATCGGTGACCTCGAGGAGTTCAAGCGGAGATTTTTCAAACCCCAAGTAGCCGAGGAGTCTAGCGTAGGGAGCTACAAAGGTTGTACTCTCTAAACCCTAGCATTTCTTTCATATGATGATGTGAAAATTTTGAAACCCTAATTTTTCTAGGATCGATCCGATGCTTGTTAACTTAGCACCCTAAAGACTCCACCTTTGGTTCATGTGATGCTTCCAAACCCTTCATGAGGTGCTAGGCTAACCCAACAACTAGCACCAACTTCAACAACACTTCACCACCTCTACCGCTTACACCTATCGTCACTGCTCCGATCAATGAGCAGACGGTACTGCTTGAGGCAATCCGCAGCCTCCTGGAAGGACAGCAGCAGTAGACTGCTATTTTGATGAACCGTTCAGAGGCGGAAGCCCCGGGGGTAAAGCAATTCTGGGCTTTGCACCCTAAACAATTTTCGGGAAAAGAGAGCCCTCTAGAAGCCGAGAAGTGGGCTCAGAGTATTGAAGATGATCTGGCAGCGGCACAAGTGCCAGAGATAGCTTGGGTTCGAGTTGCAAAGCTGCAGCTCACTGACAATGCATGGGTTTGGTGGAAGGCGGAAGAAATCCGTCTTGACCAACCTATCGAATGGAGGACGTTTCGCAACATGTTCGACGCGAAATAACCCAGAACTGCCCGATTCGACATGGAGCAGCAGTTTATTCATCTACAACAGGGTTCGATGTGGACCAAGTCAGTGGATGAGTATGACGCTGAGTTTACCATGTTCAGTAGGTAAGATATGTCTCAATGTTCGATTTTCAAATATCACATATTACACAGCTAACATAATATCTTAACAGGTTCATGGCACATTTGATACCAACTGCTGAGATCAAATCCAGATGGTTTCAGCAAAGTTAGATCCAGAGATCTAAGCTACGTTAGCCACAGGGGATTTTCCGACCCACAAACTGGCTCTGAAAGCTTCCCGTCGATATGAGGCAGTGGTGAAAATAAGGGGCAGACCTCAATCTGCCGGGATGAAGCGCTCTGCCACTCAGATGGCAGAAGGAGCCTCTTTAAGGCCACCATTTGTGCCCAGGAGACCGGAAGAAACCAATAACCAGCCGAGTCTAGATTTTTTCTTCTATTGAAAGAGGGATGTACAACTGTGGAGGGATTGTAGGCACGCAAAAGGCCTATGCTTAGTTTGTGGCGCTTCCAATCACGGAATTGGAACCTGTCCTTATAAACGTAACTCAGCTCACACACCCGCCCACTATCCGCAGCGGCCAGCTATCCAGGCTCCTGTACCTCGTCTTGCACTCCCAGCTCCACCTCCTGCACAGCCTCCTCGCCAATTCCATCAAGCACTGAGAAACATTCCTCGAGGGCAGATGAACATGCCCCAAGGACAGAGGAATGTGCCTCTAGCTAGAAGGAATGAACCCCGGCGTCAGGCCTACACATTAGCAGCCGTAGAAGCCGAGACTGAAGACCAAGGTAACCCTAGTAATTCCCTCACATTTTTTTCCAATCCTACCAAAACTTTTGCATTCTTTCGTTCTTCCAAATATTTTCCATCACTAAATTGCTTTGAATCTGTTACACTTTCCTTCTACAAATTTCGAGCACGAAATTTTTATAAGAAGGGTAGAATGTAACAACCCTAAACTTTCTGTACTGAATTTTTCCAAAATATAGAAAGGGACACCTGTTCAGTTGGTAAAACTGCACATTTGTTATTACATTTTTCCTACTATTTCTATATTAGAAAAGGTGTTTATTATAATATATGTTACATATGAGGGTTTACCTGTAAAAAGACTATTTTCAAAATCCGGCCAACACTTCTACACCACAAGTGGCCGGTACTGAGAACTCTTCACTCGCACAAACTTTGGATATGTTTATGAAACATACCATTCAAATGTCGGCTGAGATGAAGTCTTCTATTGATACCATAAAGAAAGATTCCGCCTCACGGCGAAAGTATTAAATCAATAGAAAACCAACTTGCACAGTTAAACGCCTCAATGAGTGCGAGAGAGAAAGGGAAACTCCTATCTCAACCCATACCTAATCCTGGCCACTCACAAAGTTATAATGTGAGTGCCGTTACTACGTTGAGATCGGGAAAATTGTTGAATAACCGAGTGGGTGAGCAATGTGATGATGTTAGTGACACCAATGATACCCCAGCTTCTACTTCTTCCCCTAATTCGTCTAGTCTCCCACCTTCATCCGAGCTATTCTCCGTTTTCCCCAAGGCTCGAACATTTCGCCAAATCTATCTAAGTCGATTCCCACTCCAATTTTGGGATCGAATCCGTCCCCACAATCTTCTCCACAAACGTTGGACCCAAAACTTATTGATCAAGCTCCATTTTCAAACAGATTAAGGGCCAACAGACCTAACCCGCAAATGGAGAAGATTGTGAAAATTTTTAAGCAAGTTAACATAAACATTCCTCTCCTAGATGCTATTCAACAAGTTCCGTCATATGCGAAAATCCTAAAGGACTTGTGCACTAGGAAGAGAAAAGTTCAAGTACCTAAAAAAGTTTTCCTTGCGAGTAATATGGGCACTGCTTTTACACAACAACTACCCAAGAAACGAAAGGACTCCGGAAGTCCTACAATTTCTATTTCTATTGGGGGTAAAAATATCAATCGTGCTCTACTCGATTTAGATGCTAGTGTTAACTTGCTTCCGTATTCTGTTTATGAGCATTGCACTCTTTAGATGGCCGATCGATCTATCACCCAACCTAGGGGTGAGCTAGAGAATGTGTTAATCAAAGTCGGGGAATTTATATTTCCTGTGGACTTTATCGTTATTGATACACAACCTGTGGCAAACCCATGCAATCAAATCTCGGTGATACTCGGTCGACCCTTTTTGGCCACTTCCAACGCAGTAATCAATTGTAGAAACGGTTCTATGACCCTATCCTTTGGAAAGAAGTCAATTGAGCTTAACATTTACAAGTTGGGAAGTGAACCCACCGAACCCTATGCTCATGTGTGTTCTGTCGAATTAATGGATGTCGACAGCAGCGAATTTGATCAACCTCATAATTCTGACTCTTTTCATATGTTGTTGCTTGACACGGACTCTTCCACCGAGTTGTCCGGGTCAACATCTAACACTGATGAGGAACTTTTTATAGAGTCTGACGATCACCCCATTTTTTCTGATGACATTATTCTTCGGGGTATCGACGAAAGCTTTGAGGAAATTTTCGCTGATGAACTCGCATTTTTACAAGACACGGGTGTTGAGATGTATCAACTCCAAGACAAAGAAATTGAACCTCCACCCCTTCTTCTGGACAGTCATGATAATGCGAGTAATCCATCATCACTATCATTGTGTCGTCTCTCCAAATTGAGATGCAATCCTTTTCCATTACACCTCTTATCACCTCCCCACTTCTTCACGTCGAAAGGTGACATGTTCTTCCACCAACCTTGGTGCTTCATCGATAAAATTTTTGAATGGTTGGTGTTGACCTTCGGTCTTTGCAAAGCTTGGCATTGACCAATAACCTTGACCCCCTCATGTGATTTTAAAAGATTAACATAGTTTAACTCAAGTTTGGGAGAGGGGATATTTTGGCTCTTGAAAAAAAATGATTTTTACAAAATTGTGAGCCAAAAATAAGTTTGGGGGAGGATTCTCACTTTCATATATTCTTGCCCCCATTAATAATTTCCTCCCAAGTCTACAGGTTTTTGAGCTTAACGGATGATATCAGTGAGGACACTGCTGTAAACAGGTTTGGGGGAGGTTTGTACTTATTTACACATCAATTTGCATCATATTTTGCATAAGCACAACATTTTCAAAAAAAATTTTAAAAAAATTTCTTTTATAACAAAAGAGTAGAAAGTGAAAAATTACATCCAAAAGATAGGAATAGTTTAAGAAAACCAAGAAAATTAGAAGTTTTCTTAAACGAACTGGTAATAAGTAGTTATGAGCTGTTGTCCCAAGTGTTAGTAAGATGAAAGAAGTCACTAATCTGAGGATAAAAATAAGTCTGAAAACTAGTTTCTATTCTGGAAGCCAAACATTTGAATGTTGATACCCTACTATATGCACTTACACACGTCTTGAAACTCGGGATAGTAGAGGATACCTTAAAATGCTCTTGTCTAAAAGCCAAAGTATGAAGGAAATAATAAATGAAGAAAATATAAAAATGGTGAAAAGAAAAAAATGAACACTGGTTTTGTTATCGCCAAGGCAGCAATAAAAAAAATATAGCAAGGGTGCTTAATCACCTAGTGCCTTAAACCAACTGGTTTGGGAGTCACTGCTAAGCCTTAGGTGGTGCAAGACGAGGAAAATACTATCACCTAATCAGCAAGCACATAAGTAATCGGTTGGTTAGTACCTCAAGAAGTATTAACGGTCGCATGAAAATGTGTGAGCAAATCCATAAATATTCATCAAGTTAAAAAGTACCAAGGTAGATGGACAAGAGTATGATAGCTTGAATTGAATTCTCCGAGTGTAGGGATGTTCTATACACACACGTAGGGGGTATATGATCAATATTTGGATGAAAGGTAGGAATGATGAATAAAGACAATGTTTTATTGAGAGATGATGTGATTTCTAACATTTTTTCATGACTATTAAGATAGGGCTCATGACAACTGAAAAGCTAGTATTAGTTGGAAACTCTTATTTTCAAAGTCTTTCTTTTTTGGTTCTTATCTTTATATGTAAATTTCACCATCTCTCTTTTATTATAGGATTTTGTGGGTGTAATCCGCTGAAAACCCTCAGGAGACAACACTCCTCCTATTAGGGACACCTAGAGGTTTAACGGCTTGTTGCACGTGCTCAGTGCAATCGTGTTTGCCTACGAAAATGTGCTTAGTTTTCTCCTTTCTTTCTCTTGAATAAACTAGTTTGCTCGGGACGATCAAAGATAAGTTTGGGGGTATTTGTTCAATTGGTAAAACTGCACATTTATTATTACATTTTTCCTACTATTTTTATATTAGAAAAGGTGTTTATTATAATATATGATACATATGAGGGTTTATCTGTAAAAAGACTATTTTCATGTATTTATATATTATAATTAGCATTTGGTAGGAAAATGTATGCAAAAAAATATCATTGACCAAATCTTAAGAAAACAAACTCTACTAAATATCATTTGAGTTGTGCAAAATTTTCAGGACTAAAATCAAGGAAATCAAGTTGACCTGCCTAATTAAGAAAGCAAAACTTAGAAATCAAGTCTGGCAGCAACTACGAGAAGATTTCCAATTTCCAAAGGTTCCAGAGAACTCCACGTGTCAAGAAGAGAAAAACCCCAGAAAGAAAATCAACGAACCAGATCATAAGGCCGCGGATCCGCCGCATGAAGGGAGAGTTAGGAGCTGCGATTTTTCTGGGTGAATCTTTACTGTTTTCTTCCAAATTTGGAAGCAAGGGTTCTGGCTTTTGAAGTATAAATAAGGACCGAGAGCCTCTTGGAAAAATTATCAAGCCGACGAGATCACGAAGTCCAAGATGGCTCACGCATCCAGGCTGATCATCAACGGTTCGTCTACCTCCTTAGAAGAGATCGAGAAGCAAACTAGTATTTTTAATCAATTTCTAAGGGATCAAAGTGTAATGAATATTGTTGATTAATAAAGGTAGTTCTTTTTCCTATTCTATTTCTTTGCAGTTTCATTATGATTTCTCTCTCCATCTATTCTTCTCCCAACATCCGCGAGTAATTCTCCGCTTGTTAGGGTTCGTAGGATTAGGGTAGGTTAATGGATGATGAAAATACCTAAACTCTTTTTACGTCCTATAAAGTTTATAAACTTTATCAAAAGAATCATTAACATCCTAATCGGGCGCGCTATCAATTTATTGTTAGTCTCGACCGCGATTAGAGATTAGATTAATGATTGTTTTGGTAAAGGCTAGATATGAACGGAGTTCCATATCGAGATAGGGGTTAAGAGTGGGATTCCTTTTCCCTCCAGAAACCCTAATCTACATGCATCACTGTCGTTCTACTTTGAAATATATTAAAGGATAAAAAGGGTAATTTTTAATTAATCATCTATAACTACTAAATCCTAACGAACCCTACAAGCCCCTTCTTATATTAACTACATCCATAATTAATCTAGATCTATATTTTGCATTAGTGTTTAACGTAGATCTAGAACCTACAACTATTCTTATTTCTTCCTCTCTCTTTCTCAACACGTCTAAAGTAAGAATAAAATATTCCATGTTTCCCTGAGGACGACCCGTACTCATCTCGGTCTAGCTACGCGCGACACCGTTATTGATTGCGGTTATTCTATAAACACTTTTTCACATCAATCAACACCTGAGCCCGAGCACAAGTTATAAGTTTAATTTGCTTTTGAACAGCAAGAAATAGCTTGTAGCTCACTGGTAAAGATCTTGCACTGCTGAGACATAGCACCTGAGTTCAAATCCCATCAGCCACATATTATTTTTATTGTATTTTCTTTTAATCTTTTAGTAGCCCAAGGGTTTGCACGTGCACAACACGTAAAACAAAAAGACACAGAATAAACAAACACATGGGAAATAACATTTACACAGACCCCAACACGTGGCGTGAATCCGAGCCCCTCCCACCGATATCTGACTGGCGAAATCGCCAATTAGACTGGCACCGCCGGTTTAGACCGATGGTAATGACTCAATTTTTCTGCCCCACACCCCTTGGACTCCCCCTTTAACCCCTATCTGTTTGATTTCCCTGCATATTAGCAGAGAAATTAAAATGACGCATTTATCCAATTTTAATGCAAATTTTTAATTCTACAATTCAATACACTAAACTCTAGTTTTCTCTATAAATACCACACTCCATTTCACTCCTCCTCATTCAGAATTTTCTCACAAAAACTCTAAAAAATTCTCAAGTCCTAAGTTGTGCAAGTAGAGTTAGCAAAGGGCGAAGTTCCGAGAAGATTCTGGCGACGAAACGATACCCCGACGATCCCTAAACCTTCTCCTACCTCCCCCCTTTCCTTGTAACCAGTAAGTCCCCTCTCCCCATCTCTTCTTCTATTCTAAAAAGTTTCATTTCTAAAATCCGACGGAAGCGGAGTTAATCCGACTTCCGATTCGGTTTTCTTTAAAAACTCTATTTTTTTCTTAAACAAGAAAATAACATACTCTCATATGTTAATATATTATTTAACAAACATTATCTAACACATTAAAACAAGTTTCATATCAAAAACGGTAAAATACTACATACTTTAGTTTCGACATAAATCAATATAATACTTGTATTACCTTTAGATAACTCATGAGGTAATGACCTACCTCATCACAACACACATTTTTGACATAACACGATGAGAATTTGAGAATATATTCACGGGATAATACGACATTACAAATAAATACCATTAACTTGCAAAATCATTTCTTTAAAAAGTGTATTAAACAATTCCTTACAATTGCGCCTCTACAACCCACTTCTGGGGACCCTGTTCAGGATGGTGCGGGTTATCGCACATCGTAGGGCCTAGTAGAGCGAGATGCAGACCTCCGAAAGGAGTATTCGATCTCGATGGAATTTTTATGCATTTTTCTTTAGGAATTGAGATTTTTACAAGAAAATAAATAAAATTTATCATATATATATATATTATCAAAATATTTATTTTAATTATATTATATAAATATTCTAAGTTTTCCAAATCAAAAGAATCACCATTATATGAAAATACTATCCAAATACAAAACAATACCGATATTTCAATAAAATACCATATAATATGAAAATTAGGTTCTACTCACTAGAAATTTCACTTTTAATAAATATACATCTATGAAAACCCTGAAGACGATAATTAAATACTTTAGGTGTATTTTGAAAATTATATCAAACTATTTTTACATAAAACCCCCTCAAGTTATACTAAATTACAATAAGGACCCTAGTAAACATAGGTTTAAGCGGGACCAGTTCTCTTGAGCCTCAGAGAGCTGGAGAATATGGGTGCTTGCCTATTTAAGGTAGACAATCTATCAAACGGTGTTATCAACACGGTAATTGTCTGGAAAAAGACACAAATCCTGCCGTCCATATGCAGCAGTTACCGATAATATCAAAACTAATTCAGGATTTCAAGTTCTTTTTAAAGTGTCTGACTCAGTTCGAGTCATGGTCAAACTTGAAATCAATCTGACTTGAATATGATTTAAGTATAACTACAATACAACATGAATCCATGAATCCGTTTATTCAATCTATATTGACCGAACCGAACCATGGATATACTCCGTTTACATGATTATCCATTTACATCTATTCCATTTACTGATATCATGGTTTCGGTAAGTCTTCCATTTACCACATACAATACAGCACAATCAATATAATAAGACACTATGGGGTTTATAAAGGGGTAGACTGGTACGGAATATGTTAAAGGTGGCACGAGATGGTCACTTAAGACATAATTACATCCATACCGTTGTTCCGTGGCATTTTCGACGGAGTCTTGTACCACGGGTTGCCAAAGTCCACGGTGTAAGTTGGACTCCTCTTGTATGCACTGGTATCTTCTGTACCAAGCTACAAACACTACGTTAACCTAACAATCAAATATTATACTAGATATACTCTCTTCTACTTCTCTCCTTCTTTGGGACTTACCGAGCGATTGTTCGCTGACGACGTTCATATTTCTCTTCTTCTTTGGAATGTTGTCAGGTGGATCGGACGCACTAGAGCTCGAGACCATCCAAGAGAAATTGGAGCAGTACAATGAAGACCCGGAGTATTAAACTTTACTTGTACATTTTCATTTCAGTTATGTCATTGTTTAGGCATCACTTTCTACTCATGTATTTACATTTCAGTTGTACCTATAAAAGAATGTTTAATAAATAAAGTTGTTGTTCATTTATATTCATGTCTCTTATGTATATTTATTTTATATTGCTTAGATATGCTTAGCGTGTTTATTTCGGAGTAAATACGTAGCGGGCCTCGCCACGTCCTCTTGCCCGTACACCGGGAAGCGGGGCGTGACAGCCGACATCTAGTTGGGTTAGGTCTCCGGATTTTTTCCATTGCTTGGTCTCGACTTCAAGAATCTTGTTACACGAGTTATTTTTTATAATTTCCATTTTTGGCTCTGTTTAAGCTTTAAAGAAATCCACATCCAACGCATCTAGTCTGTTTTTTGGGCACTTTTCCCTCTTAGCCCTGTAATGTGCAATATTTAACAAAACATACCCGGAGTAGCATAAAATACACAAAATTAAGGTAAATATGGCTATATGAATGTGCATTAAAATGCGCTAATCAAATACCCTCACACTTACCTTTTGCTAGTTCTCGAGCAGAATCTAGAGTTTAAAACTCTAAACTAAAATCCTAAAAACTATCTAACTAGAATCTACGTCTATGCTCCTTTTCACAGGCATGAGATTGCAATTAGCACGTGCAACAAGCCATTAAATTTCTAGATGTCCCTAGTAAGAGGAGTGTTGTCTCCTGAGAGTTTTCAGCGGTAACTACCTACAAAATCCCAAAAAGGAAAACAAAAGGAAAACAAAAAGAAAAATATGAAAAATAAAGAAAATGAAAATAATAAAGTGAAAACTATTTACAAAAGAAAAGAAAAGAAAAGAAAATTTTCGAATATCCACTAGTTTTTCAGCTTTCATGAATTTTCATCTTAAAAGTTTCGTTTAACTATAGAAATTACATCCTTCCTCAATAGAATTTCATCCTATTTTTCCTTCCTATCTCTCCTTCAAATGTCGATCATATATGCCTACGTGTGTGTAAAATATCTCTACACTTGAGAATTCAATTCAAGCTATAGTATCAATGTCCTTTTCCCCTCGTATTTTTATTTAATATATAGATAGATATACTCACACCTCTTTCAATGCAATCGCTACTGCTTCCTGAGGCACTAGCCAACCGATTATTCAATGCGTGAGTTTAATTTATGCTCGTTATTTAATTATGCCTAGCCTTACCACTATCTTGGACCTTCAACAATGACTTCCAAACCAGTTGGTTTAAGGCACTAGGTGATAAAACACCCCTTCGACTGAAGATTTATTTGCCCTTAGTAACTACAAAACTAGACTTATTATGCAAATTTTTTAAAATAATTTTTTTTATATATACTCAGATATTTAGGCAAAGATATTTTAGACATCCTCTATTATCTCAAGTTTTAAGATCCGTGTATGTGCAATTTATAGGGTATATACTTTCTAAATTTGAATTCAATGTAAGAAATTATTTTTCAGATTTAGTTCTACCCTCAGATTCAATATTTTCCTTCATCTCACTTACCTTTTGGATTCGAATTTATGATCTTCTATTACCAGTTTGATTCAAAAGCATCCCCTTTCCCCCTTTTTTCCTAAAAAAATGAAAAAGAACACCTAAAAAATTGAAAAAGAAAGAAACTAAAAAATATAAGAAAAATGAAAAAGAGACCTAAAAATTTTAAAAAGGAAAAAGAAAACAAAATATAACTAAAAATTAAGAAAAACTCAACCATACAAACCCCCCTCCCCACTTAATTTTGACAGTGTCCTCACCGTCCTTTACTCCGTCCTCTACCTCGAATTAATGAAATTCGTTCACTATTTAACTCAGGTATATCTATAACCAACAAAGAAATTTACGAAAATTAAACAGTAGAAACAGAGAGTAAAAGGATAGATTTAGCGCCGCCAATAATCTGGGGGAAACTGCTGTAGAAAACCAGTAAAAACCGGTTTTTGCTGAATTCTGGCCGAAAATTTTTAGCTTTTCGCCATAAAATTCTTGTGGTTTCCTCCTCTCTTCGCTAGGGTTCCCAAACTGCTCTTGGATTTGTGGATGAGGGCATGAGTTGGCTACATATAAGAGGTAAGGTAATTCTGCACAAAAGCCCTTCAAAATTAAAATTAGCAAATAAACCTAAACAATAGAAGAAGAAAAAGTTAGTACGTAAAATATAATACATAATATATAAAGAAGGAGTTAAAAATTTATATAAAATATTCCGGATCATGGAGAGCCATGAGCTTCTCCTCTAATTCTGCATTTATCGTTAATTTTTTTTAACCAATGTTGTAGAAAGTCCAAAAATAAGAATTAACCAATCAAAGAATTTATCGGTATACACATGGGACTGGTAAAACACGATATGACAGTGGCGTTGAAAATAAAATATAAATGAAATAAGTTATAAAATTTTGTCATGCTTAAAGTTGCATGAATTAAATTGCAGTTTGATATGTGGAGCTTTAAAAATTTGCAATTTAGTCCTATTAATATCAGATTGTTGTACAGTATCTATGTGACAACAAATAACATCAAAATTTGAAGGGTTTAATTGGTTTCCAATAGGATATTACTCTTTTACGTGCAAAGCGCAAGAGTGTTGGGTGTTTAATTCATCCAACATTAGAAGTTCATCCTCAAACAATTTCTTAAAGGTTGGTTCCAAATAATTAATGTCATCAACAGTACATTCATCTTTACCCATTATCATAAACTCCTCCTTAAGTATTTCCTCAAAACTACCTTTTTTATAACATCCATCTCACCATTGAATTCATCCTCCCTAGATGTTTTCCTGAGATCCACTAACCTACCATCCTCAAAGTCAAACATCTCATCGTGAGAAACTTCTTGAATTAAATTGACTTCGCTAGGTTGATCATACTTATCACTTTATTGGTTTCCTAAGTTAAAAATATTTAATTCAATTTTCAAGTTCCCAAAAGAAAGCTGCATTGAACCATTGCGACAGTTGGTCAGCGCATTTGAGATGGCTAACAATGGTCGACCTAAGAACACCGGAATTTTGTTCCTAGAGTTTGATACGGGTTGTATTTATAGAACAATAAAATCCTCAGGGAATATAAATTCCCCTATCTTAAGTGACACATCCTTTATTTCCTTCTTCGATGTCTTAAAGGATCGGTCGGCCAACTGTAAATTAACCTTAGTGGGTTGAAGATCAGCCAACTCTAGCTGTTTGTAAACCGAAAAAGGTAGAAAGTTTACACTAGCGCCTAGATCTAGTAAAGCTTAGTTTATGACTTTGTTTTCTATAATGCAAGAAATGGTAGGACAGTCGGGGTCCTTATATTTTATGGGCATTGCATTACGGAGGACGTCACTAACATTGCCTACTAGAAAAACTTCTTAGGCATGTTTGTTTGCCTATTTTTCATGCATAAGTCATTAAGAAATTTTACGTAGGATGGAACTTGGTCAATTGCATCTAGGAGAGGGATATTTACTTTAACTAGCTTAAACGTTTCTATCATCTTTGCTACTTTAGCATCATATTTCATGGCCTTCAAACGTTTATGATAAGGTGCTTGAGCCACACGAGACTTATCAGTAGAAAGTGGCTGGGATGTAGAAGCAAGTTCAGGAATAGATTTTGGTTCTACAGATGATTGTGAAGGTAGTTACTTGTCCTCCTCCGGTACATCATCAAAATCTATAGGCATCTGTACCTGATTATCAACTTTTTTTCCGATCTCAAGGTGGTTGTAGCATTTACTTGCACAGGATTTGTACGTGTATCTTTTTTATTTGTGACAGGTTGACTAGATAAGGTGCCTATCTCTCGTCCTCCTAATGCTGCAGCTAGCTGGCCAATCTGCCTTTCAATATTAACCATTGTTTGTTTGAGTGGCGTAATTTCATTTTGCAGAAATGTGGCCATCTGCTTATAATTATTAATTTGTGTATTCTCATTCCCACCCCCTATTTATGTGTATTGTGTGTTAGGCTGGGCAAGGTTGAATGGCGGTCTCACTCTTTGATTTTGGAATTGTTGGCCAGTGTTGCCTTGATTCCATGCTAGATTTGGGTGGTTCCTCCAATCTTGATTATAGGTTTAAGAATATGGATTATTATTATATTGTTGAAATACAGCATCGACAGTTTCTTGATCTTGAGGACTGCGCACAAGGGGACATTCTTCAGAAAGATGAAAGGAGTCTTGATAATTTAAGTAGGGTGATGGTTTACTGATTTATTGAACAGGGAAAGGTGTAGTAGTTAGGTTTTCTATTGTACGTCTAAGGCAGCTAATTCAGCATGCATACTGTTCGCCGCCGAAAACAGAGACGAAACCGCGTAGGTCGTCTTGCCTGAATTTGGGGGCAGATGCTATTTGGTTTTATCCGTCCACCTCTCCGAAGATGCCAAGTTGATTTATGACACTGTGTATTGGAGGTTTGGACAGATGCGGCCGTTGTAGCAGGCTTCATCAGATTTCCCATCATTGTGAGGGGTTTTTTGATTGTGAGGACGCTCTTCCCTGCAGGCGCAAGCCCCTACAGTTAATTACGTTACTGATCGCGGTAACCACTTTCTCCTGCTCCAGAAGGTCATTTCGTATCGTATGTGTTTGTTTTATTTTTTGGTTGCTCGTGGATTGTATACGGAGACTAATTTATGTTGTCTCCCGTAGGGCGTGGATTAGTCCAAATCCGTATTTTCTTAGATTTAGGTTTGGGTTGGTTTTAGGATCGTTAATCTCATTTGAGACTAAGATCAACTTAAACGTTTGTTAAGGATACGTTAGTCTAGTTTTAGATTAAGATCTACTTAACAGGATCATTTAGATTCAACAAAAGAGCATTTGGGCTATATTGTTTTAGTTTAGGGACATTGCGGTCCATAAGTTTAAGAACATCATAGTCCATGGAGTTTAAGCACATCATAGTCCATAGTTTAAAGACTTTATAGTCTATAGAGTTTAGTTTAGGAACGTTGCGGTCCATAATTAGTTTAAGGACATTAGGGTCCATGGAGTGTTTGGTTGTCGGAACCCGTCACCTCTCTGAAGACGTTGAAGAATTACAACGACACATATCAGAGGAATGAAGAGATGTACCCTTAAACCAAGGTTGGTTGGGAGATCTGTAGTCAGACTTGGGACTAAGGCCAATTATGAGCATATGGGCTCAGCTGGTCTGAGTTAGGGACTTGTGGCCAACTTGGGCTCAGCCCATTCAGTTCTGATTAAACTGTTGAACATTTGTTTGGGTGTTAAACATTTGTTTGGGCTTAGCCTCTTTTGCTCAAAAATGTTAAGCATTAATTTGGGTTCTGACACTCCTTCTTCTTTTGTCTTTTATTGAGCGTTGAACACTCTTTGTGGCGTAGAGCACTGTATGTACAGAGCCTTTATGTACAGAGCACTTGGCGCTGAGCGCCAGACTTGGAGCGCTGAGGCGCTTCTTACAAAATAGCGCACACGTGAGGAGCACGTGGTGCGCTTGGCGCTGAGCGCCAGATTTGGAGCGCTAAGGCGCTTCTTATGAAATAGCGCACATGTGAGGAGAACGTGTCGCGCTTGGCACTGAGTGCCAGACTTGGAGCACTAAGGCGCTTCTTATGAAAATGGCGCACATGTGAGGAGCACGTGGTGCGTTTGGTGCTGAGCGCCAGCCAATGAGTGCAGAGCGCTCTTTATTAAGTATCGCCCATGTAAGGAGCGCTAGACAATGAGTGCAAAGCGCTCTTGATCAATTCTGTGCTCTGAGAATTAAGTTCTCATTTATAATATACTTTGTCTCATGGATCTAAGAACTAAGTTCTTATTTTAATAGGAGATGTTACAATCTCTTCTGTTTTTGTGAAGGACTTTGTCTTTGTCTTATAGATCTGTGATCTAAAGAGAACTAAGTTTTTCTCCCTCCCTTTTTATGATGAGATGTTCCAATCTCTTCTACTTTTTTGAAAGACTTTTGTCTTTGTAGATTTATGATATAGAAAAAGAACTAAGTTCTTCTTTTTTGATGAGATACTTTGATTTCTTTGTTTTATTTACCTTGAAAAAATTCTTCTTTTCAGAGCTTGCTCTTTTATTTTTCTTTTTTGAGAACTCGAAGTTTTTAGGAAGGTTCTTCTCTGTATGAAACTTATGGGGAGTTTCTTCAATGCAAGACTTGAAGTCTTGGGGCCTTTATATAGTGGAGGCTGATCAGTTAAGGCAATCTTTTTCTGATTGATTTGAGGTTGTTTCCCCACCATTTGATCTTTGATCCTAGGGCTTCTGTTTTACAGAAGACATCTTTCTTGTTATTAACAAGATTAGGAAATTATCTTCCCATACAGAGATTACTCTGTATCTTGGTGATTTTTAATCACTATTGGATTTTTGATCCAACGGTGCTCTGATTTACAGAGCATAATCTTTCTTATTTGGAAAGATTTGAGAAATATTTCCTCAACATAATTAAATTCTGTAATTTGATGATTTATTCATCTCGGTTGGATCTTTGATCCAATGGTGGAGAACATTTAGTTCTAGCGCTTGACGCTCTCGTGCTTTGTACGTGGAGCGCTACCTCAGAGATTTTGACTCTTAGCGCTGGCGCTGCTAGCGCCCTCGTGCTTTGCACGTGAGGTGCTATCTCAGAGTCTTTGACTCTTAGCGTTGGCGCTGCTAGCGCTCTCGTGCTTTGCACGTAAGGCGCTGCCTCAGAATTTTTGACTCTTAGCGCTGGCGCTGCTAGCGCTCTCGTACTTTGCGCGTGAGGCGCTGCCTCAGTCTTTGACTCTTAACGCTGGCGCTCTTGGTGCTAGCGTTTTTATGAAGCGCTGTTTTATTACAAATTTCAAATTTTGAACAGAGCTTTGCTCTGATTGGGGGAAACAAATGCCCCCCACCAATGCGCTCATGTGGTTTACACGTGAGTGCAGCGGTGGCAGCCTTTCCACCGTTGGATTGTTCTTGGAAGTCGGATCGACTTCCCCTGCCTATAAATAGGGCCTTTGGCCCTTGAGATGACCCATGTTCATCTTCTTGCTAATCTTTCTTGTTTTCTGAGAATTTTATTCTCTTTCAGAGCCAAGCTCTCTGCCCTTAAGAAATTTCTCAGAGTCGAAACTCTGCCCGAATTTTGTAAGAATTGAACTTATTAACAGAGCTTTGCTCTTCTCAGATCATAGATCTTAAATTTTTTTTTAGGGTTTTACCTATTAATAGGGCCTTGCTCTTCTCAGATCATAGATCTGTTCATCTTCCATGAAGAACCCTTTAGAGTTTGTTCATAGATCTTGAAGATCTTGGAGTTTTTAACTTAGTAAAAACTTTGCTTTTTAGGGTTTTTGATGGATTACTCCATCATATTCATAGAGCATAGCTCTTCAGAGTTTTTGGGGGAATTTCTATTCCCTCATAATTAGAGTTGACAGATGTCACTCCTATCTGCAGAGCGTTGCTCTCGAGGAGTCTAACTCCTTGGCCTAAGAAGTCTCTCATTATATGAGAATCCTTTTAGGATTCCCTCCTTAATTGCATAAATTTGAATTTGTTGGGTGTCTTAATCAGCACTTGTTTTTTTCATGCGGATATCAAGAGGTGTTTAAATCCTCGTGTCTTGATCAGTCTGTCCACTAAACTCTCACTTATTTTCATTTTCAGGCGCTATGGCCGCTCATCTGTACTGTCTTGATGAAATCTTTTCTTATGAGGACATTCGCGCAAAAGGCCGTTGTCAAAACCAGGAGTTCACAAACCCCCAATGCGCTGAAATTATGAATCGTTCCAATGCACATAACGGTCGACTACTTCCTCGTCGCTCCGCTCTCTTGAAGATTATAGTGAGAGCAATTTGGGGAGCACTTCCTGGATATTATGAAGCCATGCCTCTTAATGCACTGGATGACGCTGATGATAAGGTGCACTCAGTGTATCTGACGGGCCTGATCTCGAAGAAGCGGCGAGATAATCTTATTGATATTTTGCATCAAGCTTTCCAACAGACGACGATAATCGCTGCTTATCAGAGGGTGGAGGACATCAGAGAAGATCCTGACGCCTGCGATCGTGAGAGAATGCACACAAGAATGGTCAGAGAGGCCAGAAACATTTTAGACGGCCTCACTTTCGAATTTCTTAATCCGTGTCGCGGATTCAATGTTTTGCTATTGTAAACATTTTAATGATGCTTTTGTTTACTGGTTTCATCAATGTAAGAATTTTCTGAGGTATGAATAACAAAATTTTCTTTTCCATGCGTTTATTTTATCCTTTTCGCACATACATGAGTGGGTACGCTTCGGACGCTCAATTGAATGCAAATCAAATGTTCTCCTTATTGCCTTGCATAATATGTGATTGGCATCCGTGGGTTATGCCTTTTTGTTTTGACTTGGCGCAAAGCAGTTTACGTACTCTTAAGCAGCACCTCGATTTCGATGGCATGTAATTTTGGCAAGTGTGGCTTGTAGATAATAAGTAATAGTTCGTCTTGAACTCTTTGTAGGGTAGTGATGGTTTAGGAGACAGGGTTAGGATCTGTCACCTAAGACTTTCCAACTTTATGAACCGTGAGGGTCTCATAAAGATTTTTCTCCCTACGAGTTGTGAGGATCTCGCAGGTGCATTTTCTCCTTAGGAATCGTGAGGATTCCTAAGTGTGCTTTCTCTTGAGAGTCGTAAGGATCTCGCAAGAGAATTTTCTCCCTTACAAGTCGAGAGAACTCGTAAGTGGTTGATGAGTTGACTTGTTCCCGAGTCAAAGCATTGCTTTACGACAGGGAGGTCAGGGGTTAACATGTATCCGAGTCGAAGAGTTGCTTTACGAAAGGAAGATCAAGAGTTGACATGTATCCGAGTCGAAGCGTTGCTTGACGACAAGGAGGTCAGGAGTTAACATGTATCTGAGTCGAAGCGTTGCTTTACGACAATGAGGTCAGGAGTTGACATGTATCCGAGTCGAAGCATTGCTTTACGAAAAGGAGGTCAGGAGTTGACATGTTTCCGTGTCGAAGCATTGCTTTACGACAAGGAGGTCAGGAGTTGACATGTATCCGAGTCGAAGCGTTGCTTTACAACAGGGAGGTCAGGGGTTGACATGTATCCGATTCGAAGCGTTGCTTTATGACAGAGAGGTCAGGGGTTAACATGTATCCAAGTCGAAGCGTTTCTATACGATTGGGAGGTCAGGAGTTGACATGTATCCGAGTAGAAGCGTTGCTTTACGAAAGGGAGGTCAGGGGTCGACATGTATCCGTGTCGAAGCATTGCTTTACGATAAAAAGGTTAGGAGTTGACATGTATCCGTGTCGAAGCGTTGCTTGACGACAAGGAGGTCAGGGGTTGACATCTATCCGAGTCGAAGCATTGCTTGACGATAGGGAGGTCATTGGTTGACTCTAGGTTGTCTGTGCACCGTAGAGTCTTGGAATTGGGGACTTTGCCGTGGTTCCGCTTGGTGGTGTCGCGTCCGTGCTCTGCTGGCATGAGGAGGAACGCCGTGTTGATCTTCTGAGATGCAGATGTTGCTATCAAGATCTGACTTTCCCTTTGACCGAGTTTGTTGGGACATGTGGTTCCCTTTTTGTTTATGCCTATGGATTGTATACAGGGATCAGTATGGACTTACCTGCAGGGCAAAAAGTTTCATCCATCATTTTTTTTATTTCTTTCCGCGATCCTCTATCATTTCATCTTTTTGCATCGCGAAAGTCGCGATTGCCCAATTATTTCAGCTATTTTCCGCGGTGCCCAATCATTTCGGCTATTTTTTCTTTTTTTACTCGCCGCTTTTTATTGCGAGTCGCCCAATCATTTCGGCTATTTTGTATGCATATATTTTACTTGCTGATTTTGTTGCAAGTTGCCCCATCATTTCGGCTATTATATATGCATTTTTGGCTCGCTGATTTTTATCGCGAGTTTAAACTTGGAATTTGATACTGATTTAGGCATCAACATCGCCACAACTGGAATATGGCCAGGAGCGAATCATCGTTTGCCTGTGTCAGTTCGAACAAAGGTGGCTTAGCAAACCAGGTTAAGATCCTGTCGACTAAGGCTTTTGACTTTTTGAGTCGTAAGGGTCTCATAAAGATGTTTCTCCTTACGAGTCGTGAGAATCTCATAGGTGCGATTTCTCCTTAGGAATCGTGAGGATTCTTAAGAGTATGTTCTCTTATAAGTTGTAAGGATCATATAAGAGTGTTTTCTCCTTATAAGTCGAGAGGACTTACAAGGGTCGTTCACCATGTGATGATATCACTCATTGCTGGTGGGACTCTGTTGGGGAAATGTTTATTCGTGCCCGTGGATTGTATACAAGGGTCAATATTGAACCGCTTGTAGGGCAATATCGGGGTGTATGATGGCTTAATAACAGGTTTAGATCCTTGTAGCTTATGGCTTTTGAATCTTATGAGACGTGAGGGTCTCATAGAGGAATTCTCCTTACGAGTCGTGAGGATCTCGTAAGTGTAACTTCTCCTTAGGAATTGTGGGGATCCCTAAATGTGTTGCTCCCTTGTTAGTCGTAAGTATCTCACGTAGGTATTTTCTCCTTACAAGGTCGAGAGGACCTTGCAAGCGTCTTTTAACGAGATTGTTCCCTTTTGGGTTTTCACAAACTCGCCGGTAGTCCTGCTGTTTTTACTCACGGAGCCTTTTCGGGTTTTCATCCGTGCCCATTTCGCTTATGGACGTACCGTTTTTTTTTTGACTTTTTTTTTGCGTCAGCCTAAGAATGCTGCGGTTTGTAGTAGTTTAAGGACGTTACGGTCCATAGTTAGTTTTAAGACATCAGCAGGTGGATCTCGAGAATGCTTACCTTTCGGTCCGCTATTAGTTTAGGGACGTTTCGGTCCATAGTTCTTCGTGTTTAGGACGGGGTATCGTTGGATACTATTTTTAGAGTCTGGACTCAAGAAGATAGCGAGCGGACATAGGTGTCGTCATCTATCATTAACCTGGTTCGTGACTCGTTAAGCGTGGTACTTTTTCAGGAACCGGCCGTTTATTGGCCGGAAGGGTCTTTCGCCATGCATATCCATGAGCAAGTAAGCCCCACCTTGATAGACTTTGTCTATGATGTACGGGCCCTCATAGTTCGGCTCGAATTTCCCCCGTTTGGCATGATTGGGGATCATAGGTCTCTTGACCACTAGCACGAGTTCGCCTTGGCGGAATGTTCTCGGCCTAGTCAATCTTTCGTATCAGCGCGTCATCCTTGCTTGTAAGCTTCTAGGTTTTGTTGCGCCGTGAGACGAGTTTCATCGAGGGCGTCGAGCTCCTCGAGCCGAAGATGAGAGTTCTCTTCGTCTGTTAGCTTGTGATGAATTGCCACTTGTAGAGAAAGTAGCTCTATCTCTAAGGGGGGTACTGCTTCTGTACCGAATACCAACGCATATGGCGTTGTGTTTGTGGCCGTTTTGAACGTGGTCCGATATGCCCAGAGAGCTTCATGCAGTCTCTCGTGCCAGTCCTTCTTATTTCGGAACACCGTATTCTTTATGATCTTCGTCAGGGTCTTGTTGAAATCCTCAGCTATACCATTAGCTCGGGGATTGTAGACCGAAGAGTATCTCCAGTCTATATTGTGCTGTTGTGCGAAGCGGCTGATTTTGTGACTTCTGTAGGCTGGCCCGTTATCGGAGATAATCCGCCGTGGAGTGCCGAACTGATAGATGATATGTGTCTTGAAGAAATGGAGGATATTCTCCATCTTTCTCTTAGCGGTACTACTTCTGCCCACTTAGAGAAGTAATCGATTGTCGCCAATATGAACAAATGTCCTCTGGATGATGCTGGTTCTATGGGCCCTATTATGTCGGTTCCCCATATTTCGAACGGCCAGCTAGCCACCGTTGGGTGTAGCGAGTTTGGATGCTGGTAGATGAAGTCCTCATGAATTTGGCACGAGTGGCATTGTTTCGCGTATTCGAGATAATCCTGAATCATCGTGGGCCAATAGTAGCCCATCCTTTTGATTTTCAGCTTCATCTTTGGCCGGGCTTGATGAGAACCGCATAGTCCGTCGTGAGTTTCTTGGAAGACTCTCCTTGCTTCTTCCGGTCCGAGGCATCTCATCTATAGAGAGGCGAACGATCTCTTATTCAACGTGTCATTGACGAAGGTGAAAGACAGAGCTCGTTTAATAAGCTGATGTCTTGAGGACGCATCTTCAGGTGTTCGACGGGATTTGAAGTAGTCTATAAAGAATTCTCTCCAATCCTTAGCTTTTTCCTGGTCTCTTATTTGTAGGGCCATTTGCTTGGTCGCTCCCTTTTCTTCAGACGACTCCGGAGATATTTTTTCCGGTGTAAGAACCCGACGGCTTTGCACAACTATCCTTACGTCATCGAGGTTTTCGTCAGCCAGTTCTTTAGCGAGTTTGGCTAGCGCATCTGCTTTGCTATTTTCCATACGCGGTATGCTTTCCAGAATGTAGGAAGGAATTTGAGTCAGCAATTGTCATACTCTCTCGCCGTACTTCATCAACTCTGGTTTGCACGTTTGATAATCGCTGTTTACTTGACTAACGATCAGCTGAGAGTCTCCGTAGATGAGGAGGTTTTCGATTCCCATGTCGACGGCGATCTCAAGACCTGCTATCAAAGCTTCATATTCGGCTTCATTGTTTGTCCTCAGCTCCGTTAAGGAAAACGCAAAGCGTATTATCCCTCCTTGTGGAGTCACGAAGATGAGGCCTATCCTAAATTTAATTATGGGGGAGCTGTGCTTTCGCTTCTTCATGGAAGATGCCCCATTAAAGTAAAGTTCCTATCGGGTATCACTCTCTCCTTTCTCCCCGTCGATCACGTCAAACGCGTGCTCGTCTGGCAATTCGCAATTTAGGGGTGAATTGGCAGGTATAGGATGATCAGCGAGGAAGTCGGCGATGGCCTGGCCTTTCACTGCCTTGAGAGGTCGGTATGTTATCGAGAACTCCATCAAGAGGAGGGCCTATTTAGCAAGCCTTTCCGCTAGTATGGCTTTTGACATCAAATATTTGAGAGGATCCACTTTTGATATGAGGTGGACCTCATGCGCCAACGCATAGTGCCGAAGCTTCGTTATCACGAAGATTAACGCCAGGCAGTGTTTTTCGATAGGGGAATAGTTGCTTTCTGCCCCCAGGAGAACACGACTCAAATAGTAGAGGGCTCTCTCCCTCCTTTGGTCATTTTCCTGTGCCCATAGTGCACCTAAGGAACTTTCAAGGGCGATTGTGTACAGGATGAGAGGCTTTCTCTTGACCGGAGCGGTCAGCATCGGCGGATTCTGCAGGCATTGCTTGATTTCTTCTAGTGCACTTTGGTATTTGCGATCCCAGACGAACGGGGTCCCCTTCTTCATTAAATGACTATAGGGACGGCATTTGCCGGAGAGGTTGGCTATGAATCGTCGGATATACGCGAGCTTTCCTTGGAGAGACCGCAGTTTCTTGAGAGTTCATGGCGGAGGCATCTCATAATCGCCTTGATCTTCGACAGGTCTATCTCGATGCCCCGGTGTCGTATGATGAATCCTAGGAATTTTCTCGAGCAAACTACGAACACGCATTTCAGAGGGTTCATCTTCAGGTTATATTTCCGAAGGCACTGGAACACGATCTTCAAATGCTCCCAATGCTCCTCGTATGATTTACTTTTCACCATGAGGTCGTCAATATAGCATTCGACGATTTCATGTATAAGGTCATCGAAAATCTTTGTCACGGCCCTCTGATAGGTGGCGTCGGCGTTCTTCAGACCGAAGGGCATCACTTTGTAGCAGAATATGCCCAAAGGGGTCCGGAAAGCAGTATGCTTTTGGTCTTCGGGATACATCTTTATTTGATTATACCCCGATGATCCGTCCATGAAATAGAAGACTTCGTGTGGTGTACGTGTTATCTATCATCAGCTCAGTGACAGGTACTGGGAAGTCGTCCTTCGGACAGGCCTTGTTGAGGTCCCGAAAGTCCACGCAGATGCACACCGTCCCATTCTTCTTCATCACTGGGACAATGTTGGCGATCCGGTCGGGCTACTGAACTTCTTGGATGAAACCCGAGTCGATCAGCTTCTTGACCTCCACGTTGATACTCATTTCAAGTTCGAGCCGCATTCTTCTGTGTGCTTATTTTACTGGCTTGACGTCTGGAGATATTGCCAATTTATGCGCCGCTATTTTTGGATCTAGCCCCGGCATTTCAGAATAGTTCCATATGAAGCAGTCTTTATACTGCATGAGCACGTCTTTTAGCGTAACTACCTGTTCTTCGGACAGCAGCTCACTAACGAACGTAGGCCTCGGGTCGTTTGCCATCCCCAAGTTGATCTTCCTTAGGTTGTCCGCAGTAGTATGTATTCCATCTTCCAGCTCTTTTGGCGCCGGTGGAAATTCTGAGATCACCTCGTCTTCATCTTTATTTTCGAAGCACCGGGAGAGGTTATCCATATCCTCGTGTACTCCTTCTTCTGACAGCGTTATCGTATGACAGGTACGAGATCGTTTCCGAGACCGATGTTGATCTGGTTCTACTCTCGCTATGAACGTTGCTTTTGGAACATGCTTTTGCGGTGGGGATATCCTCCAACTGTTGGATAGAGCGAACATGCCTCGCTGATACTGGTCTTCTACCCAGTTTTTGAATGTGAAGCAATCTTCGAGAGGATATCCTATCGCTCGGTGATAGGAGCAATAATCCGGGTGAGAAATCTCGTCTGCTTGTTCGAGGTGTTTAGACTCCAAGAACGTAATCATTTGATGTTTCATGACAAGATCGAATATCTTCCTTGTCTTGTCTTGGGGAAAAGAATATGCTCGACCCATCTTCTTTATAAGAGGCGGGTCCCGGCTGTTCAATTCTCGATCGCGTGGCTGCTTGGACCCGCTTTGCCGCTGTCGAACGTTTTTTCCGTTCTTTAGTTTGTTTTTACCTTCGCGTCGGGTCTTTTTTATGACGGGCTGGCGACGAAGGGCATCGTCATTCTCCGTAGCCTGCTGAAGGAGGCTCTGCGTCCTGGCTTTCTCGTAAATGGCCATTTCACGGTTGTGGTCATCCCGGACCTTTTGACCCACCTCCCTTATTAACTTGTCCACCTGTTCTTCAAATGACAGACTTGGCATTTTTACGGTGGGATCTCGTTTTGGTTCAACTGCGGTGTCTTCTAACGGAGCAACTCCTTCTTCATCGAAGCCATGTATGACGTAGCAGCCATGGAATCGCTCCCGTTTCTTGGATTGACTATATCTAAGCCCGATCGTTTTCATTCTCCCGTTGGGCAATTTTTGCAGAGTTCCGGGGACGTTCCAGATCCTGTTGTAGAACTGAGCTTGTCGAGCAGTCTGTTTGAAGGGTATGCCTTGGCGCCTCAATAACCTTTTCAATCCTTCTGTATAGTTTCTGGGCAGACGGATGGGCTGGAGCCTGTCAAGCGCAGAATCGGCACCATGCCAGATTTCTTTCTCCACTTTGATCTCCGCGGATCGATAAAAGCGGATCGCATTTTCATCTCTTTGCCTGGGAGGGACGTAGAACGTCTATAGTTCTTGCACACTATAGGTATCAAGTGCGTTGAGCTCTTTGTAGTGCTTTTGCAGAACCATGGTGATATGCAAGCTCCGTTCATCGCCAGTGAAGTCTTGTATTGATGGCCGAACAGAAAATACTGTATTGACCTCATCTTCAGAGTCGCTGCCAAAGACCAGAATAGGGGTAGACGGTTCTAGTTTGTTGCATTGGGGCGGTCCTGAATAGACTATCTCTTCCCCCCTCGGTATCTCTCCCAAAGACCGGAATAGTAGTGATAGCTTTTTTCTTATTCTCTGGCTTATGGCATCTTTCAGTGTCTTCAAAGTTTGGTAAGAAATACTTTGCATCTTCGTACTTTCGGACTTTATTCATGGAGAATGGATTCAGCCCTGTCATGGTATACTCGAGACCATCTTTAAAGTACTTTATACACTGATGCTGTGTAGAAGGAATGATGCTATACTCGTGTAACCAAGGCCTGCCGAGCAAAGCGTTGTAGCAAGTCTTGGCGTCAATGACATGAAACTTGATGTCAGTGATGAGCAGCCCAAAGCGTAACGTCAATATCACAGACCCGAGCGTCCATGATGACTGGGAGTCGAACCCGGAGATGGTGATTTTATCCCGAGCGAGGTGCTGAACGCTCATGCAAATCTCCTTCAACACTCTTACATTGAAAAAGGTTGACGGAGGACCCATTGTCGACTAGGATCTTGCCTATCTTGATGTCATGACAGTATCCAGTGACATACAAGGGACGGTTGTGCTCACACATTCCGAGGAGGAGATCTTCATCACCGAAAGTGACGTCTGCCGTGTCCACTTCTTCCAGCTCGTCTTTCATCTTTTCTTCGGCAAGGAAAGCTTCGAACTGCTCGGGCTCTTGTAGTGCCTTGATCAATGAATCTCTCGCCTCTTTAGATAGCAGAAGGGCATCGAGAATGCTTAGCTGTGAGGGTATCTTCCTCAGGTGTTCCAAAACATTGTAATCCACCTTGTTTTTCTTTGGCGGGTTCTTGGTTGCCAGCTCTTCGACGACCCGGTCATTGAGGGCGATATCTTCAGAGACTTTTTCTTTCCTATTATCTTTTTTGTTTGATCCTTTGTTTGTGGGTCCGAGATTCTTTTCGGGTAACGTGCGATTACGCAGCTGAATGTTCTCACAGGTCTTCATCTCTTATGTTTCGGAGATTGATTCCTTGAAGAGAGGGCCAAGGGCTATTTCTTCATCAGAATCGCTCCCGAAAGTGAGGAATTGCGATTCCTCGGAATTAACCATGCGACAGTCGCCGGCGGTTCTTTTGTGCTCATCTGTCGTGCTTCTCTGCTCTCGACGAGTTTTGCGCTTCATCCGCTTGAAATGCTGTCGATGAGTAACGTATCCCTGCCACCAATTTTAAAGGCCATGCGCTCCTCGGTAGGGTGTGTGATCCTCCGATGGTATAAGCAGTAGTTTGGATGTGCATCTAGTTCGTTAGGGAACGTATTTTCTGAAGTGTCTTCTTTGAAAGGTGGCAACTTCATTCCCATCGACAGGGCTTTAGCAAACTGCTTCCTTGTCTTAAACCTGCTTTTGCTGGCGGCAAAAGTACTTCTATCCGGTTGGGGTACTCTACGGCTTCTCAATACCGGAGCTTCTTCAACGTAACTCCGACGTTTGGCCCTTTCATATATGGTCGTTTCACGCTCTTGGTCAGATTTGCTTTTTCTGAAGAGCTTCGCTCAGCAGTCTGTCAATCAATTCGTCCGATGGCTCCAGAGATTTTGATTCCGGTTCTGGATCTGCCCCCGGTTTCTCTGCATCAGGAGCTTCTTCATCATTTAGTAATGACTGAGAGATCACGTGGCAGCTTTCCATATAATCCTCAGGCTCTTCTGAAGAATTTTCTCCTTCATCAGTGTCATCGGCTTCATTCTCAAGAACATGCTTAAAGAATTCATCCAATGTGATTGGGGTCCGTGCCTTCTGGTTATATTCTTCCAGTACATCGATGTATTTCTGCAGACCTGTATGGCTGTCTTCGGGTTGGACGGGCTTCTTGGCCTTTTTCTTTTTCTTTAAAGACTTTGGAGGCTTGGCCTGAACGTTTTGTCCACCTTCACCAACTTTCAGCGTTGGGCGCGGCTTCAGCATCCCCTCAATAATCTTGGGTTCCAGCGGGCTCTTCCACCTAATCACCGTACATGCTTGGAGATCTTTCAGCATTCTTTTCGTTTTGGCTGAAAGAGTGACCTCCCATGGAGCTTCCTCTATAAAAGAGCACGATGCCCCCGGCGTGTCCACCTTTTTAGGAGCGTGTGGCTGGGGCGGGCTTACCTTCCAATTCTCAGACAGCGTGAATTTGCCCTGTTGGTATTAGTCCTCAATCCAGCCTTTGAAGATGAAGCAATCTTCGATTGGATGGCCTACTGCTCGGTGGTAGGGGCAGTAATTAGGATTGTTGGCATCGCCCGGTTGCAGTGGACGTCTTGGATCTGGAAAATTGATGAGCCTGTTACGCACCGCCGGTTCGAATAGTTTCTTCGTTTTATCGGGGAAAACGAATAAGGGCGTTTTAGCTTCTCGTTGAAGAATCGTTGTCTATCGTTTTGGACCACTGGGCTGCTGCTGAGCATTGGCGATGAAGGTTGCTTTCCCTTTCCCCTTTTCGTTTCGAGGCTCCATTTTCGAGGAAGACGGTTTATGGCCCATCTGATCCATTTGGGCTAGCTTGTCAATCAAGACCTGGAAGGTAGTCAGCTTGAAAAATATCATGAACTAGGATATGGTCGCTTGCGGATCGTGGGTACCTACGAACATGCCTACTGCAGGAGCTTCTTCGATGCGTTGCTCTCATTTCGACCATAGGTTCCGCCACCGTATCGCATACCGAACCCATGTTTCGCATGGCTTCACCCTAGCATTGATCAATGCCGTGATTGGAGTGCGTTCGCTGGTGCTTGCAAACCTTTGTGTAAACAGGAGCTCCATTTCTGCAAATGTCTTGACAGAGTCATTCGGGAGCTCAGAGTACCATTCAAACGGTGTCTCCGACAAGCTGCCAACAAACTGGTGAAGCAGTAGTTTGTCGTCACCCCCAGTATTACCGCACAAGGCTCTGAATTGAGCAACGTGCTGGTGTGGATTACACGTCCCTTTATATATATAGAACTTAGGGATCGTGTATCCCGGCGGGTACTTTATTTGGTCGTACCAACCCGGACAGGGTCGTCCAGTCTTGAAGATTTGGCCTACCGCTTCGCTCGCCTGATGAGCTCATATCTGTTGAGAAATATAGTCATCCACGGAGGCTTTGGAGATGGTCTCTCCCTTGGCTACTGATAGAACAGGAAGAGGGTTTGATGTCTCCCCTCTGTCGTCTTCAAGGATAATCGGAGGGAATTCAGCTGGAGGATCCAGCTGTATCATCATCCCGACCATATCTTGGAATAAAAGCGCCATTTGTTTTATGTTGGCCGCTTGTTCCGTGGCCTCTTTGTCTTTCCTCTCGAGCATTCTTCGGAGGAATTCGGCATTAGTTTCCTGTTCTTGACGCTGCTCCGATGATATTTCCGGGCTTTCTTTTGGCCTAGTGAGTGCGGCCATCTGTGTCAGCATCTCCTGGAGCTTTTGTTTCTGCTCTTGAGTTTTCGTCACAGACCGTGTGAGCGGTCGATGATCCGTAGAAGCACGGCTTTCCTCTTTTCCGGAAGCCATATAAACAGTATGCACTACCATGCCCCCAGACTTGGGGCGTTTGGATTCAATGCCCTTGCGATTCGTCGCAGACGCAGAGATCTTCTCCGGCCTTCTCCTTTTGTGAGCGGTCGAAATTGAGGGGGCTGTTGCAGCGGGCACCCAAGTAGATGACACCTTCTGTGGCACAACAGGGTGGTCCTTCTCTTGCCGAACCTTCATATTCATATCCTTCGGTCGGCGGGTGTAGTCTTGGTTAATCACAAAGTCTTAGACCCTTCACTAGACCCTATAGATTTTGGAGGACAGCCGCTGAGGGGGCTGCGCCGGCTTCGCCTTTGTGATCTTTTCAACAGGCGGAGGACACTTTTTTAGCACGGCAGTTGGTGAATTCCTGCGCACTTTGTTAAGTAGTTCAAAGCTGTTCCCAGTTAGAACAGCAGCATCAATTTCCACCATTGGAGCTGGTGGAGTCAGTCCAGAAGGGGAACTTCCCCCAGCTTTCCTCACTCGGCGCCAGTGGCGATGTTGAGCGCGTCTTGCAGATGGGATCACTTCCGTTGTCGGGGTAGCTGCATCATACTTCATGCTCTGATGAGAGACTGCTGTTGGTGTCAGCCTGTCAAAGACTGGCGTCCTTTGAGAGGGGATGGCCAACCTGTCGAAGGCAGACTTTCGAGCAGGGGTAGCAGTCTTGGTGACTTCGCCTGGCGCGGGAGTTGGAACGGCCATTCTTGTGAAGACTGACCCCTTAGTAGAAGAAGCCTCTCTGATGACTTCATTTATTGGAGCAGGGATGGCTATCCGTTTCGGGATAAACCCTTCATGTATTGCGGGCTTCTTCATGGGCTCGTTGGAGCTTTGGCCTAGCCTGTTAAAGACCGAGGCGTTGGATTTGGATGACCCGTTGAGAGGGGACGCGGTAATTGCAAGCCGATCAAAGACCGACTTCTTCGGGGTTTCTTGCGACGGCAATGGGGCGTTGAAGCTCATTGGTGGGAGCATGGTCCCAAAGAACAGCCCAACGATGTCTTGCGTCACCAGTTCCAATGGCATCGCGAAAATGGAGGCCGCTTGAGGACCATAGGTCACTCCTCCTGTGAGGACGGAGTGGGAGTTGTTGCTGCAGCTGGAGTAGTTAGAAGCCATTGATCTTCTTTTTCTGCACGGAGAAAAACACCAAATCTTAGTACCTCGAATCCATGGGCAACCGCATTAAACCGCGATTCGTTCGCGAACACGACTCACGAAGTGTGGAGTGGAAAGAGGAAAAGATTCCCACCGGGCATGCCAGAATCTGTTTGCTGCCGAAAACAGAGACGGAACCGCGTAGGTCGTCTTGCCTGAATTTGGGGGCAGATGCTATTTGGTTTTACCCGTACACCTCTCCGAAGATGCCAAGTTGATTTATGGCACCGTGTATCGGAGGTTTGGACAAATGCGGCCGTTGTAGCAGACTTCATCAGATTCCCACTCATTGTGAGGTTTTTTTTTATTGTGGGGACGCTCTTCCCTGCATGTGCAAGCCCATGCAATTAATTACGTTACCGCATAGCAATAACCATTTTCTCCTGCTCCAGAAGGTCACTTCGTGTCGTGTGTGTTTGTTTTATTTTTTGGTTGCCCGTGGATTGTATACGGAGACTAATTTATGTTGTCGCCCGTAGGGCGTGAATTAGTCTAAATCCGTATTTTCTTAGATTGGGTTTGGGTTGGTTTAAGGATCGTTAATGTCATTTGAGACTAAGATCAACTTAAACGTTTTTTAAGGATACGTTAATCTAATTTTAGACTAAGATCTACTTACCAGGATCATTTAGATCCAACAAAAGAGCATTTGGGCTCTATTGTTTTAGTTTAGGGACATTGCGGTCCATACGTTTAAGGATATCATAGTCCATGGAGTTTAAGGACATCATAATCCATAGTTTAACGACGTCATAGTCTATAGAGTTTAGTTTAAGGACGTTGCGGTCCATAATTAGTTTAAGGACATTACGGTCCATGGAGTGTTTGGTTGTTAGGACCCATCACCTCTCTGAAGGCATTGAAGAATTACGACACATATCAGAGGAATGAAGAGATGTACCCTTGAACCAAGGTTGGTTGGGAGATCTGTAGTCAGACTTGGGACAAAGGCCAATTGTGAGCATATGGGCTCAGCTGGTCTGAGCTAGGGACTTGTGGCCAACTTAGGCTCAGCCCATTTAGTTCTAATTAAACTGTTGAACACTTGTTTTGATGTTGAACATTTTTTTGGGTGTTAAACATTTGTTTGGGCTTAGCCTCTTTTGTTCAAAAATGCTGAGCATTAATTTGGATTCTGACACCCCTTTTTCTTTTGTCTTTTATTGAGTGTTGAACACTCTTTGTGGTGCAGAGCGCTTTATGTACAGAGCCTTTATGTACAAAGCACTTGGCGCTGAGCACCAGACTTGGAGCGCTGAGGCGCTTCTTATGAAATATCGTACACGTGAGGAGCATGTGGTGTGCTTGGCACTAAGCGCCAGACTTGGAGTGCTAAGGCGCTTCTTATGAAATAGCACACACGTGAGGAGCACGTGGCGTGCTTGGCGCTGAGCGCAAGACTTGGAGCGCTAAGGCGCTTCTTATGAAAATGGTGCACACGTGAGGAGCACGTGGTGCGCTTGGCGCTGAGCACCAGCCATTGAGTGCAGAGCGCTCTTTATTAAGTATCGCCCATGTAAGAAGCACATGGCGCGCTTGGCACTGAGCGCTAGCCAATGAGTGCAAAGCGCTCTTGATCAATTCAGTGCTCTGAGAATTAAGTTCTCGTTTATAAGAGACTTTGTCTCGTGGATCTAAGAACTAAGTTCTTATTTTAATAGGAGATATTACAATCTCTTCTGTTTTTGTGAAAGACTTTGTCTTTGTCTTATAGATCTGTGATCTAAAGAGAACTAAGTTCTTCTCCCTCCCTTTTTATGATGAGATGTTCCAATCTCTTCTTTATGAAAGACTTCTGTCTTTGTAGATCTATGATCTAGAAAAAGAACTAAGTTCTTCTTTTTTGATGAGATGCTTTGATCTCTCTGTTTTATTTACCTTGAAGAAATTCTTCTTTTCAGTGCTTGCTCTTCTCTTTTTCTTTTTTGAGAACTCGAAGTTTTTAGGGGGGTTCTTCTGTGTATGAAACTTATGGGGAGTTTCTTCGATGCAAAACTTGAATTCTTGGGGCCTTTATATAGTGGAGGCTGATCAGTTAAGGCAATCTTTTTCTGATTGGATGTTTCCTCATCATTGGATCTTTGATCCTAGGGCTTCTGTTTTACGGAAGACATCTTTCTTGTTATTAACAAGATTGGGAAAATATCTTTGATCCAACGGTGCTCTGATTTACATAGCACAATCTTTCTTGTTTGGAATGATTTGAGGAATATTTCCTCAACAGAATTAAATTCTGTAATTTGATGATTTATTCATCTCGGTTGGATCTTTGATCCAATGGTGGAGAACATTTAGTTCTAGCGCTTGGCGCTCTCGTGCTTTGCACATGGAGCGCTGCCTCAAAGTCTTTGACTCTTAGCGCTGGCGCTGCGAGCGCCCTCGTGCTTTGCACGTGAAGCGCTGCTTCAGAGTCTTTGAATCTTAGCGCTGGCGCTGCGAGCGCTCTCGTGCTTTGCACGTGAGGCATTGCCTCAGAATCTTTGACTCTTAGTGCTGGCGCTGCGAGCACTCTCGTACTTTGCACGCGAGGCGCTGCCTCAAAGTCTTTGACTCTTAGCGCTGGCGCTCTTGGCGCGAGCGCTCTTACGAAGCGCTGCTTCATTTCAAATTTCAAATTTTGAACAGAGCTTTGCTCTGATTGGGGGAAACACATACCAATAGAAGATTCAACAGCATGTATCCCTCCCTTAGATATAGTTGCACCCCTTTCGATCGAACTCTCCCATTGAATGGTTTTGTCAGATAGCCCTTCTATAAAATTCCATGCATCATATTCCTACTTCATCATGAAGTCGCATTGGCAAATCGATTCTTTCATTAATTTAGACTCCATACCATTGTATATTATGTGGTATAGCTCCCACTTTGCTATCCCATGATATGGGCATTTAATTAGGAGGTCTTTAAGGCGTTCAAAACATTTATACAAATATTCATCTCCCGTTTGGCGAAAAGTTATAATTTATTTCTGAATTTAGTGGTTTTAAAACGGGGATAAAAATTTTTTAGAAAAGTTTTTGTAAATTCCTCCCAACTACGGATAGTGTTTGTAGGTATGCTATAAACCTAATGTTTAGCTTTATCTGTTAAGGCAAAGGGTATGCGTCTAAGCTTAACCGCGTCGGTGTTCAACTGCTTTAACTTAAAAATTTGACACAAGTCATCAGATTACCTAATAAAGACGTAAGCGTCTTCTGATTCTAATCCGTGGAATTTGGTAAGTGATTTAATGAAAGCAGGTTTAATTTCATAATCACCGGGTGCAAGCGGTAGAATTATGCAAGAAGGTAAAGAAGTACGCACAGGATAACACCCATCATGTAGCGTAGGTACAGCCGGTATCATGTCACTCATTGTATCTAATGAGTCTAGATGAATTAACCCGTGATCTTCGTCTCGACTCCAACTGTCACGCCTCGCTTCCCAGTAGACGGAAATGGTGACGTGGCAAGTCCGCAACGTATTTACTATGAAATAAATACGTTAAGCGTAATTAAGCAATATAATAATGAACAAGAATGACAAGAGTAATTAAATGAAACGGAAACTATATTTATATTCAACTTTACTGTTTGAAAATAAAAGATACAATAAACAAAGTAACGCCTAAACAATGACATACAGAAAGTAAATGCAGGCTAGAAGGAGCTAGTAATCTGGCTGTGCAGCAAGCTGGTCCAAGTTCTCCTGACTCGGCTCTGTCTCCTCAGAGTCCGGTCCTCCTGACGAACATTCCAAAGAAAGAAACAGAAAGGAATGTCGTCAGCGAACTAGCGCTCGGTAAGTCCCAAAAGAAGAAATAGATGATAGCATGTAATGTGAAATGAACAGGTAAAGTTGTATATGATCGTTCATAGGTATAGGATAGTAATTCTAACGTGGTTATTTGTAGTTTGATAAAGAAGGTATTCATATATACGAGAGGAGTTCATCTTACCCCATGGACTATGGTAACATGTAATACAAGGCCCCGTCATAACCCACGGGACAACGGCACGTGAATTCATAGAGTTGTCTTTTAAAGTGACCTCTCGTGCCACGATATATGTTCCATACCAATCTGCCCCTTTATCCCCGCGTATTGTATTGTATAAATTAAGATTATAGTTCTTGGCCGAAACCATGGATATAAAATGTTCATGATGTAATCATGTGTTCAAGTAGTCATGTCAAATTCAGGTCACATTATAACCATGGTTCGGTCAAGTTGAGTCAAGGATACAAGTTTGAATTTGATGTTTGAATTCAAGTATTTAGGTTCATGATCAAGTTTTCAAGTTCATGTTTGATTTTGAATTCAGGTTTGAGTTTAGACTCAGATTGAGTCAGACACTTGTGAACGGATTTAACTCTTGAATCTCTTAGGTTCGGGAGTAATCGGCAACTGCTGCACATGAACGGCAGGATTTGTGTATTTTTCCAAGACAATTGCTATTGATAACTCCGTTAAGTTGTCTAACCTGAATAGGCAAACACTCACTTTCTCTGGCTCCCTGGGGATCAAGAGAATTGATCCCGCTTAAACTTATATTTACTAGAGTTTTTAAAATATTGTTTTGTATATCTCGAGGGGGTTTATGAAAAATATTTTAATATAGATTAAAAATAAACCTCGAGGGTTAATAATAACATTTAGGGTTTTCATGAGCATGTGTTTTAATTATTAGGGTATTTTAATGATAAATACTTAGCATTTAAAAGTTTATGCTATTTTATTGAAGATTAGCCCTTTTTGGTAACTTGATAGTATTTTATTGACATTTTTTTCTTTCATTTTTAGAAAAATAAAGTTTCATAATATATTGAAAATATGGATTTATAATTTTTATATAATTTTCAAAAATTAGTTTTGTTTAGAAAAGTCGCGTTTTCTTAAAAACCGTATTTTATTTCCTTTCGAGATCGAATACTCCGTGAGGAGTTTTGCATCTCGCTCTACTATCTCAAGAATGTGCGATAATCCGCACATCCATTAACGGGTTCCTTAACGAGGGTTGTAGAGGCGTATTTGCCAAGGATTATAAAATACCGCTTTAAAAGAAATCCGGTTTTTAAAAGATGTGGTATTTTATTGTAAAGTTATTTTTTAAAAGATGTAGATATCATGCTATGAAACCAAAGTGTGCGTGTGGGGTAGGTCGTTATCCCGTGAGGTTTTCCTAAAGGTATTGTTTTTAACAATATCGAAAAGAGATGGTAATAAAGTTCAAGGTATTTTAATGAAAAAGTTCATTTATGTTTGTTTCACATGAAAATTTTGGTTAAACTTGTATCTAAACATTTGTAATTAAAGTTATAATTAGTGTGGTAAAATTATATTAACTAAGATATAAAGGAAAAGGGAGTTCTAGGTTTTAAAAAGAAAGATATTGGGAATAACTTCACTTTACCGATATATGATTAGGAGATGAATTTCGATGAAAAGAAAGAGAGTTGGAAGGGACTTACTGTTTGGAAATATCAAGAAAATGATTAGGAAGAAGGGAGAAGGCTTCGTGGTGTTGCGGAAACTCCGGAAATGGCTTCGATTTTCGATGGAACAAGCTCGGTTGCTAACTCCACTTGACTCCACTTGCAGTTAGAAACTTCTTTGAGATAATTTTTGCTAGAATTTCAGAATGGTGAAGAGCTAAAGCATGGGATGGTATTTATAGTGAAGAATTAGGGTTTGGAAATTAAAATTTTGTATTAAAAAGCATTAAAAAATGTTAAATTGTGAAATGAAGGTTCTCTGTTTGATTGCAGGGAAATCAAACAGTGCAGAGGAGTTAAGGGGAGTCGAAGGGGTGTGTGTGCAAAGCATGGAGCCATTTGGGCTCATCTCGACCGTCGGCGACGACCCCATGGGCATTTTGGCTGGTCGGATCCGAGGCAATTACCTCGAGATTCATGCCACGTGGGTTTTTGGGTGTGTACACCTCATTGCGTCTGTTTGATTTTTCTGAAACATTTCATTTCCCCGTGTATTGCACGTCTAACTCTTGGGCTTCCAATTTTTTTTTTAAAAAAACAGAAAAAATAATTGTGTCTGATGGAAATCGAACACACAGGCTATGTCACAGCAGTGCAGGGCTTTACCAGTGAGCTACAAGTTACTTCTTGCATTTATTAAACAAATCTAACTTATAACTCTTACACAGGCTGTAATACTCTTTTCTGTACAATAACAAGAAAATTATGTACAGTGATTTCGGAGTCGTTACACCAACCGTGCATACACCACAAAAGAAAGAATATAAAATTATATTGTAACAACTCTGTTTCAGTGTACAAAAAATTTGTTTAAAAGTTAATGTATAAATGGAGTATTTGCAATCCTGTGTATGCTATAAGTATTTAATTTGCTTTTGAACAGCAAGAAAGCACTTGTAGGACATTGGTAAAGCCTTGCACTGCTGTGACATAGCCCATGTATTCGAATCCCCTCAGCCACATAATATTTTTTCCGATTTTTCTTTTAAACTTTTTGGAAGCACAAAATTTTACACGTGCAAAACACGTAAAAATGAAAAGTCAGATTAATTAAACTTGTGCACCGAGATATATGAAATGACACCAACACGTGGCATCAAACCCCGACCCCACTCATTGGCCGGCGAGATTGCTCTTGGGGACACCGCCGCCGATACCAACCGTACCAAATGCTCCAATTCTTTTGCCCTAACACGCCTTGGCCTCCCTCCACTACTCCTCTTCTGTTTGATTTCCCTGCACATTTCCAGAGAATTAAAATGAGGCATTAATCCAAAATTTTAATGCATTTTAATTCTATTCTTCAATACACTAAACCCTAATTTCTCCTATAAATACCACTCTACACCATAGCCCTCCTTATTCAGAAATCTTTTGCTAAAACTCTCTAAATTTTCCAAGTCCAAGAAGTTGTACAAGTGGAGATAGCTCAAGGTCAAGTTCCAGCGACGACTCAGGAAAAATACGGCGACCCCGGAACTCCACGACACTTGCAAACCCATCCTATATCTCCCCTCTCTCTTCTCAATCCGTAAGTCCCCTCTCCCCTCCTCTCTTTCTATTAAAAAGACTTCTCTTTTCAAAACTCATCGGAAGCGGAGTTAATCCGACTTCCGATTATAATTTCTTTAAAAACTCAATTTTCTTAACCACATAATAACCATCTCTTTATATCTTGTTTAACAACCCTAAAACAACATTTAGAATAAGTTTCAATTCAAAATAAAATGATATGCAACTTGTATTTCACTTTTTCGTTAAAATACCACCAAGTTTGCCTACGATATTATTTCTTCATTTTGCTCATATTACCATTAGATAATTCACGAGGTAATGACCTACCTCATCACAACACTCATCATGACATAGCACGATGTTTTGGAACAATATTTTGTGGGACAATACAATTATTTTACATTTAAATACCATAAACTATCAAAACCGTACTCTTCAAATTGTTTTAATCAAATTCGATAAGATTATATCCTTACAACCCATTTTGGGGAATCCGAATTGGTTGGTGTGGGTTATCGCACATCCATCGGACTAGTAGGTCGAGATGCAGACCTCCTCACGGAGCATCCGATCTTGATGGAATTTTTATTACAATTTCTAAGAAAATGTGATTACTATTAATAAATAAATTCTATTTTTAATAATTATATATATATATATATTATCAAAATATCTATTTTAAATATATAATATATTCCATGTTTTCTAATCAAAAGAAAAGAATCACAAAAGTTCATGAATATACCATCAAGAATCAATACAAGTCAAATTACATGAAAATACCATATACTATTCAATTTAGGTTTATATCCACAAGAATATTTTATCTTTTAAAATTTACATTCATGAAAATCCTAAATACAATAATTAAATACTTGAGGTGTATTTTGAAAATATATCAAAACTATTTTTCATAAACCCCCTCAAGTTATATTAAATTACAATAAGGACCCTAGTAAATATAGGTTTAAGCGGGACCAGTTCTATTGAGCCTCAGGGAGCCAGAGAGTTTGGGTGCTTGCCTATTTAAGGTAGACAACTAAAAACGGGGTTATCAATACGGTAATTGGCTTGGAAAAAGTCACAAATCCTGCCATCCATGTGCAGCAGTTACCGATAACTCCAAAACTAATCCAGGACTTCAATTCTGTTTAAGTGGCTGACTCAGTCAGAGTCTCAGTCTAATATGAAATCAATCCATCATTGAATACAATTCAAGTATAACTCCAATTCAACATGAATCCATTTATACCAGAATACAATCTATATCAACATGAATCGACTGAACCGAACCATAGATATACATTGTTTGCATGACTATCCGTTTATATCATTTCTGTTTACATGAACTATTGATATCATGGTTTCGGCAAGTCTTACATATATTAAACAAAACAATATACATCAATACAAAATACATTACGGGGTTTTTAAAGTGGTAGACTGGGACAGAATGTGTTAAAAGTAGCACAAGATGGTCACTTTAATACACCTACCTGAACATCTGTTGCCGTTGTCCCGTGGGTTTTGACGGGGCCTTGTGATCCGTAGACCATAGTCCACGGGGTAACCCGGACTCCTCTCGTATACACTAGCATAAATCTGTACCAAGCTACAAACAACCGCGTTAACATAATTATAAAATTTATACCAGTTATAATCTCTTACCTTTCTATTCTCATTGTATATCTCTGTGGGACTTACCGAACGATTGTTCACTGACGACATTCCTTTTCTCTTCTTTCTTTGGAATGTTGTCAGGGGGATCTGATTCATTAGAGATCGAGCCCAGCATAGACGATTTGGAGAAGTTCTCAGAAGACCCAGAGCTCTAGTCATTTGTATATACTTTACTTTCAGTTCATGCCATTGTTTAGGCATTTCTTTTCAGTCTTGTATTTACATTTCCAGTTGTATTGTAAAGGCTGTTTAATAAATAAAAGTTGTTCATTTACATCTCATGTCTTACTTGTGTACTTTATATTATATTGCTTATATACGCTTAGCGTGTTTACTTCTGAGTAAATATGTCGCGTGGCCAGTCATGTCTCTTTACCGTACTCTGGGAAGCAGGGCGTGACAGGTTTTGTTGGCGGCCCATGCAGGTCAGTGCTGCATGGACCCTACCATGCAGGTCAGTGCTGCATGGAACCCTACCATGCAGGTCAGTTCTGCATGGAAACCTAAGCAATATAACACAAGAATTACAAGACTCGGCAACTAAACATTCATTATATTTCACAATCTTTGAATCTATCCTAACCCTAATATTCTTTCAAGGTTATGGATTCTTCCAACAACACGAGTACAAACGTCAACAACACACCACCACCTCTTCCACTTACGCATATTGTTGTAGCTCCGATCAACGAGCAGACGGTATTGCTCGAGGCAATTAAGAGCCTCCTGGAAGGACGGCAGCAGCATACTTCCATACTAATGAATCGCTCAGAAGCGGAAGCACATGGAGTGAAGCAATTCCGGCCACTTCATCCGAAGCAATTTTCTGGGAAATAGGGCCCCTTGGAAGCTGAAGAATAGGCTCAGTCGATCGAAGACGATTTAACAGCAGCACAAGTGTTAGAGATTGCCTGAGTTAGAGTTGCAAAGCTACAACTCACAGATAACGCCAGAGTTTGGTGGAAGGCGGAAGAAAGCCGTTTTGCCCAGCCGATCGAATGGAAGACTTTTCGCGACAAGTTCGACGCGAAATATTTTCCGGAGACTGCCCGATTCGACACTGGAGCATCTTATTGCTTTATGTCGCAACGGTTCATCCGAACTCTTGCGATTCCAATCACACCGCTCATATCCAACTGGAATGTCAGTTCAGGGAACGGCGTTATAAAGGCAACAATGGGATACGACCTGTGTCCAGTGGTCGTCTGCAACAGAGAATTCTATGCTGAGTTCAAGGTGCTGGACATACCAAACTTCGATGTAGTTTTGGGTATGGATTGGCTAGGAACATTCTATGCTACCATCGACTGTCGTCAAAAGAGGGTAGTGTTCGAGATTCCAGAGCATCCGGTCTTTTATTTCAAAATTGGAGACCGTACCCTGGAGCCTAGCACATACAAAGCAAAACCGAAGAAGGAAGTGATTGCAACTTTACAGGCGGAAGAAGACAAGCCAGAGGTATTTTGAGAGTTCGACGATGTATTTCCTGAAGACATATCAGGTTTGCCTCCCGATCGAGCTCTTGAATTCGGAATTGATTTAGTACCTGGAGAACAACCGGTGATCAAAGCACGTACCGATTAAGTCTATAAGGTTTGAAGGAGGTCCGTACTCAGCTGGACGAACTTCTACAGAAAAGATGGATTCGTCCCAGTACTTCAAGTTGGCGATCACCAGTTTTGCTTGTGAAGAAGAAAGAAGGTTCATACAGAATGTGTATTGATTATAGAGCTTTGAACAAAGTCACGATAAAGAACAAGTATCCACTATGCGAATCGACGATCTGTTCGATCAGCTAAGTGGGTTTTGCATTTTCTCAAAGTTAGATCTTCGTTCAGGTTATCATCAGGTGAAGGTCAGAGAGTCTGATATTCCGAAGACGACATTCAAGACTCGCTATGGACGATACCATTTGGAGTGACCAATGCACCCTCCATATTCATGAACCTAATGAATCAAGTTTTCCGAGAGTACCTAGACAGGTTCGTTGTCATATTCATCGACGACATCCTGGTATATTCAAAGAATCGGAAAGAGCACGCTGAAGATTTACGAATTGTCCTGGAGACTTTGCGACATCATCAACTCTATGCCAAGTACAACAAGTGCGAGTTTTGGCTAAAATAAGTCGAATTTCTTGAACATATCGTTTCAGGTGAAGGAATCTCCGTAGATCCAGATAATGGAGCAGCAGTAAGCGAATGGCCGACAACAAAGACAGTGAAGGACATTCGAAATTTCTTGGGATTAGAGGGATACCGCCGAAGATTTATTGAAGGATTTTCGAATATTGCAACACCCCTGACCAAGATCACGCGTAAAGATGAAGAATTCGTGTGGTCAGAAGCATGCGAACAAGCTTTCGTAGAACTCAAGTCAAGATTGACATCAACACCTATTCTCATAATACCAGAAAAATCTGGAGGTTTCGTAGTGCATTGCGATGCATCCGGTAAGAGATTAGGATGTGTTCTATATTAGCACGGTAAAGTTGTAGCTTACGCATCAAGACAGTTGAAGGTTCATGAGCGCAACTATCCGACGCATGATCTGGAGTTGGCAGCCGTTATCTTTGCTCTCAAAATTTGTCACCATTATCTTCTTGGAGAAGGGTAGATATCTACACAAATCACAAAAGTCTGAAGTATGTGTTTACTCAGAAAGAGTTGAATATGCGGTAGAGAAAATGGTTAGAACTTATGGCAGACTTTGACATCAACCTACTGTTGGATATATGTATGCCCTAGAGGCCATTATATGTATAGTGGATGCTTGGACATATATATATGTATATTTTGTTATATGACTTTCTTGCTCGACATGATAGTATGCTATCTGGTTTTACTTTATCTGACATGTATGCTTGATACTGTTCATTTGATATACGTTGATAAAGCCCTAAAGATATTTGCTTGACTTCTATGGCTATGATGGAGATCATACTAGTGGGGCATGTGTAGTCTATAAGCATATCCTTAAAATGTTCCTAGCCGTAGGTATATCGAGATAGGGCATCGATATTCCAGAGTAAACCAGCGTATACGTTTCTTGACCCATATGATGGGCGATGGATGATCCCATATCCATTGGTATTGTGACATCGAAGATTATATACGGGTGCTCAGTGGAGACTGGGTACACTGAACGGACTCACAGAGAATTCCTATATGGTATTATATATATCGTTGTATAGCAGTTCTCTGATGACACTGGTACAGGTTAGTCTGTAGACCCGAGATCGTCATAGAGTCTTGTGTGTTCTCCAACTGTACTTTGATTTCCACCCTATCACGGCTCTACTGAGGCGTGCAAACAGGTGGCTTTTGGGTATATTCCCGAGACACATGGAGACAGTGAGTGATAGGAGGGGTTTCGTCTCTCCCGGTATTGGGAGTTGATGTTGTGCAATGTGCGATCGGCTCTGACTTGAAGTCCCTGGCCAGGGCTGATGAGATTTACTGATAAGTGTTATCAGTAGTTTCTCGACCGGTCATAGACCATATCGATATGACTTATTGAGTTATTAGGGCTCGACTATTCCATCGCTAGACTTGATATGCAGCATATGAGATGAAGAGACATGACTGTACGGTAAGTGTTGCCAATGGCTCGACAGGAGTTTTGACGGGTTCGCTTGTTTTTCTTCTGATCGCTCAATACCCGGGTGGCCGTTACGTTTAGCTGACCGCTTGCGGCTTGTAGGTGTTTTGATATGATCATCACCTACTACCGGCGTATTGACGAGTCTCAGAGTCCCACACAGGATTTTTCTAGTTCAGGCGAAATGTTGTGGTGTGCATATGAGATATGCGCAGGAGCTCGATTAAATACAGATATGTGATACCGTATTTTAATCGGATGTTCAATATTTGTCGGGTCGCATTTGATGTGACCGATTTATTAAATCAAGTGTTGATTTAATATTATCTTTAAGCTCACTTTTCATTAACCCTTTTTCTTTTGGATGTATGCATGTATGTTCACACATACACATGATGATGTGCATGCACACATACACATATACATATGTGTCATGGTTGATGATACAAAGGAGATGGCAATATAAGACTCACATGGTTACTAAATATCTAGATTTTTGTTAATGGATTAAAGGAAAAAGGAAATTAAAATAATGACTCATTTTCTACACACTTCTTATTTGACCATTGACTTTAACCATGGTTTAATTTCCTTTTGTTCTTTAACCCATCCAAATAATATCTAGATATTTAACTAACCATGGTTATATGTGAGAGTGTCTCATATATAATATTTTCATTTTCATTTTTGAGAATAAGTTTTCATTATTCACACAAAAGCTTTTGCCATCTTCACCTTCCTCCATTTCCAAGCTCTCTTGAGTTTTGTTTTGAGTGAGGAAATTAAAAAGAAAGGGTTTTAAAGTGAGTTTACAAACCGCACAACCATTCTACACTACCCTAGCCCTTTAGTGTAGAGTGCTTGCTTCATTTTGTGAAGCTAAGAGCTTGTTCTAGGAATATCCGGGTGGATCATCGTAGACTACGAAGGACCTCGAGCGGAGTCGTTCCAAATCTTGTGCAAAGTCGTAGGAGTCCTAAAGACCCAAAGGTTGTATTTCCTTTTCCTTTAGTTTAGACTTCACATAATAATGTTATTACCCTAATCTCTAGTTACGATTCATAGTTCGTTTGTAATAGCCCTCTTTAAAAAGAAAGTTCACTACTTTATGATGTTGTAACCCAAACAGAGACGCTACTACACACTTACATGGTATCAGAGCCTAGTTAGAGCTTTAGGGTAAGCCGGACGACGTTTAAAAACTCAATCGAACATGAAAAATGCGATTTTTACATGCTCACTGGAAATTTTTTCAAAAGTTGGAATTTTTGTAATTAAAAATATGCATAAAATAGAGCAGGGTTTTCTATGGATCCCCAAGAAAAACGAGCGCCTAACTCGACACAACGACCGCGGAACCGCGGCCAAATTGGTGTATTTGCGGCGGTTCCGCAGCGCCGTTAGTGAGGCTTGGATCGTGCGCTCTTGCGTTGATCCATAGGTACCATATATGCTCTCTGGGAATTTTTTTTATGCAAGTTCAAGTGTTGAGATCTGTTACAACAATGGGTATGTTGATATGTTGATTGATATATTTTAACGCCGTCTATGCTTTTCAATTGTTGATGTGATATGATGTATAGGATCGTCGTGATTGAATGGCCGGAGGTTTTATGTGAGATGATAGTTTATCTTTTCATTCATGTAAAATTCATTGTATATATTATTCTTTTATTGGGGCACATCCGGGTTGAGGATGATGTTTCCACTGATGTATATTTTACTTTTCCGCATTAGGATAGACCCAAGGAGGGGAGCACGAGTGACCAGGTTCTAGAGTTCAGTGGGAGGCCATCTTGAGGAGTCGAGACCGGGTCTCCTAAACTCCAGAATTGGAAGGGTCACTTGCCGCTCTCGTAGGGGTCTAAGGGTGTGGGCTTGGCTATTCATCACGACCGTGGAACCCGTATTTTCTATCGTAGGCTAAATATAAAATACGGAGTTCCTATTATATCCTATATTTTCATATATGTGTTTCTGCTGCTGATTATTCTGTGATGTGATTGCACAATATCTGAGACGAATGTGATATTGTTATATATGTGATATGTGATACTGTTTTTTGTTTCTTTCTGTAATGGCTTAGGAAATTAAATGATGGGAATACATTAATGAGATTAATGTAAAAGAAAAGAAACCTAAAGATGTTGTAGAATCAGATTTGAAACCCACTCGGCTCTTTTATGAAAAAGCAAGTTTCAAAAGATGCAGAGCTTAAGCCACTCCTTTTCTAAAAACAATTTAGATTCTACAACGAAATTAAGTTCAAAGCGTTAAAGGTTTTCATAAAAACCATCCGCAACCCTCCGTCATTTTAGGAAGCAGAGTACTTAGTATTCGTGCTACGTATGTTGATTATAGTCAAGACGTAGTGTACGGTAGTTAAGTGATGTCTTCCTACAATGCATATGATGCGATAAGTTAGGACATTCATGTGATTATGTTGATCATAGTCAAGGGTCATATGGGTGGGTCTGGTTAATCACGAAATGACGGATAGAACTTGACTTGTGTTTATGATATGTTGACCATAGCCAAGGTCATAAGCATTTAGGGGTTAAAACTATATCGGGAGTTTCAAGAGTTGAAATTGGCAATGAGATTGCATACCATCTATATGATATTTAGATCCCGATCCCACTGTGAGTAAGAGTTACTCCCAGGAGAATTTTACACTTTACAATTAGCTAATCCAGTAGGTGTCTAGAAAGGTGTTAACGGGGGTTGACCTCTGGGAAAAACAAGGTTTATTTTAATTAGGTCCGTGCGCAAGCACGGGGAACTTCCCTCAAAGTACCGACACTGGCCTGGCTGACCGGTTAGCGAAACTGTAGAATGCAATTAATCCTGGCTAGTTTTCTTTTTAGGTTTGAAAGACAATTTGATAAAAGCAGTGGGAGATATCGATTAGATAAGATAATAAACCAATCTAATTCTTTGCAAGTATTCTTTTCTCTCTCCTAATGGCAGATACCGATGACGGGACTTAAGCTTCTTTTAGAGAAAAATAAACTGACTGGACCAAATTATAAAGAATGGTTGAGGAAATTGAACATTGCACTCACATATGATAAAATATCATATGTCCTCACTACCGAAGCCCCACCCGTCCCAGGACCTGAATCATATGTTTCGGATAAGAAGATCCGAAAAACATGGGATATTGATTACAACACGGCCACGTGCCTCGCGCTTTCTTCTATGGACAGTATCCATCAGAAATAGCACGAGAAGATGGATATACATGTAGGGTTACTAGGCACTGTCACAAGGGTCTATAAGGCATCAACCATACCCGATTTAAAATTTAGACGTGCCGAACAACCTAAAGCGAGGATCTTTGCTAGATAATTAGGGTTAAACATGCAAGTAAACAACTTTACTTCTAAGAGTTAGTGATTACAACCTTTGTAGTCCGTCCATTCACTTCTAAAGCTCTGTGTTGAGGTCCCTTCGCTGCGATCATCGAGTACCCGGACTCTAGAGAGCCTCCATGAAGAGAAATATGCAATCTTGCTTCCGATCTTCAATAACAAAGATGATCTACCTTGAAGAAACTCAAACCCAAGCTCTTGCTTTGCTAATCAAGTATTAGCAAAGCAAACACCCTAATCTAAGCGGCTAGAATAGATGAGGATGAAGAAGTAGGAATTTAGCACTCATTTATTTCAATTTCTCACTCATTATCATCACTTTGCAAAAAGCTAGAAAGCTTTTTCAAGAGGAAGAAGAAGAAGAATCTATTTTGTGATGAATAATGAATTGTGTGTGAGGTTAGAAATGCAACCATGGGTTAATAATGATAACTTAACCCATGTAGAGAATTAACCATGGTAAAGGGTTTGGGTTTGGTAAAGAAATATCAACCAAAATATCTTTACAAAATATCTTTGCTTAAAACAAAAGCAAAGCTTCAAGAAGCTTCAAGAAAGCTTAACCCTAATCCAAACCCTAACCATGTTTAAACTCCACAAAACATGTTGCATTTGTAATCTTAACTTGTTACAATATTATATATCACATATACAATATTTATTGTAACAAAATAAAGTAATACAATTAACATATATCGCATATATATCAATGTATTACCCGAGTGAGAAAATGAATCTTTAAGTGAGCTTATATTAGTTAATGTAATTTAACATATCAAATATATAATTATACATTAAACTATTGAATCAACACTTGATCCGATAATCCGGCTATTTCACAAATAACCGACTAATATAATCTGTATCAGTTCATCGAATCAACACTTGATCCGATGACCCGGCTATATCACATATACCCGGCCGATATCTCATATTGCGAGAATCTAATACGGTATCACATACACGTATTGTTCTCGGTCCCGCACATATCACATATGTGCTCCTACTCCGTTTTTCCTGAGCCAGGAAACCTCTGTGTAGGACTCTAAAGAATCGTCAATACGCCGGCAGTAGGTGATGATCATATCAGACACCCACAAGCTGCAAGCGGTCAGCTAAACGTAACATCCACCTAGGTATTGAGCAATCAGAAGATCAACAAGCAAGCCTGTACATTCTCCCATGAATCCAACCAGTAACACTCCCGTACAGTCCGATCTCTTCGCCTGATATGTCGCATATCTCGCCTAGGGGTGGTAAACGTCAGACCCCAGTAGCTTGATAAGTCGTGTCGATATGAGGTCTATAACAGTTCGAGAAACTACTGATAACACTTACCAGTAAATCTCAGCAACCCTGGCCAGGGATTTCCAGTTATAGCCAATCGAACACTGCGCAACATCAACTCCCTATACCGGGAGAGACGAAATCCCTCCTATCGCTCATTGCCTCCATGTGATTCGGAACTATACCCAAAAGCCACCTTTTTGCACGCCCTCTTGGACATGATATGATGGAAATCAAAGCACAGTGGGAATCACACAAGACTCTATGACGATCTCGGTTATACAGACTAACCTATACCAGTGTCACCAGAGAACTGCCATCTGACATGAGGTATAATACCATCTGGGAGTTCTTGGCGAGTCCGTCCAGTGTACCCAGTCTCCACTGAGCACCCGTATACCTTCTCTGATGTCAAACACCAATGGATATGGGATCATCCATCGCCCATCATATGGGTCAAGAAGCGCATACGCTAGTCTACTCTGGAGTATCGATGCCCTGTCTCGGTACTCCCACGACTAGGAACATTTGAAGGATGTACTTGGCGACTACACTGTCCCCACTAGTATGATCTGCATCATAGTCTTGGTAGTCAAGTACTCATCCTAAGGGCTTTATCAACATGTAACATAGAGACTATCAGAGTACATGTTAAGATAAAGAGTAACCAGATAGCATACTATCATGTCGAGCAAGAAAGTCCGCCCTATATATGTCAAAGCATCCATTGAAATATACAACGTATGTACAGTAATGGCCTCTAGGGCTTACATATAACTAACAATCTCCCACTTGCACTAGGGCCATCTGTTGTGGTATCGCATACCCAACAATCAGCTGTGGTTGAAGTATCTCATACTCAACCATCACATAAAAGTCTCTACTGGGAAATAGGCCTTTGTGAGTGGATCCGCGCTGTTGTCCTCTGTGTCTACTCTCCTAACCTCGATCTCCCTGGAGATCAACCATCTCCATGATCAGGCGATACTGCCTAAGAATGTGTCTGAATCTCTGATGGGACGGGGGTTCCTTGGCAAAAGCCAAAACTCCATTGTCACACAATGGTTGCAACGAAGTTCATCACATGAACTTATATATATCCAGACTGCCTCTTTGGTAGCATCCTTAGTAACGATGTATCTTGCCTTTAATCGTCTAGTAAGTCACGGTATCTAGCTTGGAACTCTTCCAACATACCGCCCCTCCACTAAGGGTAAAGACAATGTCTGTGACTGACATTCAGTCGTCCTTATCACCCTGGAACCTTTCCAGTGATTCTCCCCAGGATCGATTGATACCATCTCAGTACAACTAGTGAGAATCCTAACATCCAGTTAGATCTATCTCATAGATCTATAACCCAGGATTTAGGAGGCATCACCTTGATCCTATATAGAGAATCTTTGTAATAAGAGGAGATTGACCGAGCGTAGCATAGGAAACTTCTTCCCTATCAAGAGTATGTCATCCACGTACTATACGAGGATCACCACCATACTCCCTACTACCTTTTTGTATATACTTGGTTCATCTACCATTTTGATGAAGTCAAACTTTTTGACTAACACATCAAAATAGACGTTCCAACTCCGCGATGCCTGATTTATCCTATAAAACATCTTTCTCACGTTTCCGCTGCTCCCACTGTCTACGAAACCCTCGGCTGTGTACTTTTAGACGCTCTCTTCCAAATCATCATTTAGAAAAGCTGTCATGACACCCGATCGCCAGATATCGTAGTCATGGTATGTAGTAGTGGCAAGTAGGATCTGGATGGACTTAAGCATAGCTTTGAAAGTCTCAACTTTTTCATGTACACCAAGTAATCTTCTTAAGATATACTTGCTCCTGATGGGGATTTAACCCTTCAGATAAAGCAACCAAAGTCCATACTTTGTTGGTGTATAAGGATTCCATCTCAGATCGCTACGCAACCAGCCATTCTCACAGAGTCCCCACTCCTGATGGCCTGCTCGAAACTAGTTGGGTCATCATCTCATGATGCAATCCTTGCTCCCACTGTCATAGAAAAACCGAAGTATCTCTCAGGTGAATGAGGAACCCTACCAGATCGGCGGAGAGGCTGAGGTTCGTTGGAAACTATTGAATCCTCCGGGTTTACCAAATCATCAGCTGCAGTTTGTATAGCTGGAACTCCTTCTACCCCATGACCACTAATTTCTTCACAAGAAATTTCTTTTTTCTCAAAAAGTGGTATGCCGAGAAATAAAACATCTTTTGTTCCTCAGTGTGGTAGGAGATATTCCCTTGCGAATGCTTGGGATATCCAACAAACTTCCACAGAACTGACCTTACCTCGAGCTTGTCCGGATTTTGCTTTTGACATGGGCCGGACAACCCCAAATCTTAACTTCCTTAAGAGATGGGCTCTTCCCATACCATATCACATATGGAGTGGTAGGCATCTGATTTGGTTGGAACCCTATTCAATAGGTATGCAACTTCTCAAGTGCATAACCCCAAAAGAAAATAGGCTACTCAGTAGTACTTATCATAGAGCACACCATATCACATAGTGTGTGATTGCTCCGCCCCGATACACCAACGTGCTGTGGTGTATACGGAGGAGTAATGCTGAGAAAGAATCTCATTCTCCTTTATAATAGTCCAGGAATTGCGTGCTCAAGTATTCTCCTCCTTGATCACATCAAAGGACATAATACTTATACCCGTTTTGGTTCTCTACTTCTAACTTATATTCTGTGATTATCTCAAAAGTTTCGGACTTGTGTTTCAACAGGAACATATATCTGAATCTTAAGAGATCATCAGTGAATGTAATGAAGTACAAAGAACCGGTCCTGGCATTTGTAGACAGGGGACTTTCATACATCAGCATGTATCAATCCCAAGAGTTCACTAACTCTTTCTCTGTTTCCAATAAACGGATCTATGGTCATCTTATCTTTGAGATATGGCTGGCAAGTTTCACAAGATGTAAATTCAAACTAATTTAAATATGCATCTTTATGTAACTTTAGCTAGTCGGGTCGCATCGATATGACCTTGTCTACAATGCCTCAAGAAGGATTCATTCATTTCTGAACTCTTCCTCTTGTGTGTGTTCTGTACGTTAAGAACTGTGGTTTGATTTAGAACGTCTATGCTTTTAGATAACGTGCCGGAACCAATCAACTCTTGATATAGGAAATGTTCAAAACATTATCCAACAATACAAAATTATATCCTTCTTTACTAATAAAGAGACTGATATGATGTTGTATATCAGGTTCGGTATCTAATAACATTCGTTCAGAATCAATGTATTCTGATAATACAGGGTGATAACTGCCAACAGACTTGGCTGCAACACTTGCATCATTTCCAACTCTTGAAACTTATCACCCGTTCTCAGTTCTCTACCTTTCTGTAGCCCATGTAACAGATTACATTTGCGGGATCATGATCCGGTATCTCATACCCAGGACGTAAAGGATACTGAGAAACAGTTCTCGGTAATGAACACACCCGAAGATGATGCATCAGCATGCACTTTCTTCGTGTGGGCGGCACGGGAATTCTGGTAATCCCCTATTTCCTGCGCTGTCTTATAACAATTATAAGTTGGAGCGGGACCAACGTTCCCTAACGCAGTATAACAAGCGGGTTCGGTCAATACATCCGTATTATTATCTTGATTAAGGCGTGACATGGTCGCTACCTGGAGAGAGATAGAAGAAAACACTCAGCGTATGCTCTTGCAAGATTAGATTGGTTATTTATATATCTAATCAGGATGTCTCCCACTGTTTTAGTCAAATCTTCCTTCAAACCCTAAAAGGAAAGACTAGCCGGGATTAATTACACCCTACAAGTTCACCAATCTTTTAGCCAGGCCAGTGCCGGTACTTTGAGGGAGGTTCCCCGCGCTTTCGCACGGACCTAATTAAAATAAAACTCGTTTTCCCAGAGGCATAACCCCGTTGACACCTTTCTAGACACCTACTTGATCGGCTAATTGTAATGTGTAAAACTCTCCCAGGAGTAACTCTTACTCGCAGTGGGTATCGGGATCCAACTATCTCATAGAAGGTATACAATCTCATTGCAAATTTCAACTCTTGAAATTCCCAATAATTTTTTATCCCTAGCATCCTATGACCTTGACGAAAGCCAACAAACCATAGGCTACTAGTCAAGTTCAACCCGTCATTTCCCGATTGAATTAAACCCACCCGCACGACCCTTGACGAAAGCCAATAAAGTCGCACGACTACCCTAACTCAATCGCATCATATGCTTATACAGATAAGCATAAATAGCTACCGCACACTACGTCTTGAAGAAAGCCAACAAACGTAGTACGAATACTATGAAGTACTTATCTGAAATGACGGAGGGCTACAATAGGTTTTTAAGAAAACCCTTTGCGTAATGAACTTGATATCGTTGTAGAATCGATTGATTTTTAATGGAATGTTTTTAAGGCCTTTTCTAGTTTTGCTAAAGAGGTCACTCCCGGTGAAGGGATCTCGGCTCTTTCCTCATCGAATAAGGTGCAGGATATTTCATAAACATCACTATGCAAAGCAAAAACTATAAAAACAATCAAAAGACAAACCGAGTTTGTAGCATCCGCTAGTTTCGCTAAAGAGGTCACTCCCGGTGAAGGGATCTCAGCTCTTTCCTTATCGAATAAGGTGTCGGATGTTCTACAAGGAACACCGCTATGCAAAGCAAGAACTAGAGCTACCAGTTTTTGAGACAAGTTTCTACAACATCTTTAGCTTTCTTTTAGTTTCATTAATCTCATTAATGAAGTCCTATTTTATTATGCTTCACAAGCATCACATTTGAAACGAAATCAGTAATATAACATATATCTCATATATGTAATATAAACATTCGTCTCGGGCAGTAATATTATCTCATCACAGAACATTGCAGCAGAAGATAACATATAAAATATTGGATATACTAGGATTTCCGTGTTTTATGCGAGCCTGTATAAAACACGGATTCCACGATCGCGATGAATAGCCAAACCCACATCCCTAGACCCCTACGAGAGCGGCAAGCAACACTGCAAATTCTAGGGTAGGGTTAGGAGACCCGGTCTCGACTCCTCGAGATGGTCTCCCACTGGACCCTAGAACCCGGTTACTTGTGCTCCCCGCCTTAGGTCTACCTAATGCGGAAAAGTAAATAATATACAATGGTGACATCATCCTCAGCCTGGAAGTGCCCAATAAAAGAATATTACATACAATGAATTTTACATGGATGAAAATAAAAACCCTCATCTCATATAAAACCTCCGCTATTCAAAACGCGACGATCCAATATAACATATCACAGCAACACATAATATCTCATATCATCAACGTAAGCAAGCATGCGTATCCCGATTGTCGTTGATGTATAGCAACGAAGCCAGCGATACACCACATACTACGCTTACGGTAACAGAAAAGAAAGTGTAAAACTACAACAGTTAGAATCCGCAACCTTCTTAGACATCTCATGCCTAACCAAATGAATTCCTTAGACATCGCATGCCTAACAATTATAAACCCCGCATTTTAGTCTCAATCTCGAAAACACTTTTCAATATCTAGTCGGGCAATTCAACAAGATTCCTGACATCCTGATCGAATACTCGTCGCAAACTTTAGTAGACGGCCGCACCCCCGGATGCCGTCGACGAAGTGCACTAAGGCGGAACACCGCTGCCGCGAGCACCCGAACGGATGCTTTTGGCGACGGGGTTCTCCTACAGTCACTTGGTCGGGGCTATGAGGCGTGGCTATCTATTAAGTTTACCCGGCAAGTATCCGCGTACGCTACGTGATTGCAACAGACTTTGATCACATCAAAATCCCGTGGAAGCCGATCATCTGAGACTAAACTGCTAGATTTATAACTTTCAAATTAGTTATCTCATAACTACTTGTGGATTCCAAATATTGTATCACATTCCAGATAAATAGACAATGTTAAACTTTCCGATCGAATAAACAAAACCCAAGATTTCCCAAATAGCTCAACACTTGAGTGGAGTTAAAAAAGTATCCATCACATGCCACAATACCAATGGACCAGCCGTAGAAAGGTCAAACCAACGCCTAACATGTGGCAACGCCGTACTGCACCAAACCCTAAGATTTAGAGGCGGTTCAGACGGTCACATAATCGAGTTAAGGTTTGTGTTCTTTTAGAGGGTCCACTACATTACTTGCATGACTTAGAACGTTCTTTAACTAAGGAAAAATCCAACACTTGGAAATTTTCCGGCAGGGGAAAAAGTGAGTTATTGATATCCGTTCGAACTTTTTAACACGTTCTAAATTACCCGGAAAAACGTTAAACGAAGTTAAACTTTCCGTTCGAATCAACGAATACAAAAGATCTTCAGAAAACTCAACACTTGAGTATAATTAAAAATTCCCAGAAGCATGTAGAAACACCTACGGATGTTACTGTGGAAAAACCAACCCTAATACCTAATTATGGCCGTGGAACCGCCGCGCAAGGCATGGTATTGCCGCGGTTCCGCGGCGGCTTGAGGGGTTTATGGGTTCGTTTTTCACAGTAATCCTTAGAATTCCCTACTTAATTTTCTGAGTATTTTTAATACAGAAAAAATCAACATTTTAAAAAATTTCCAGAGAGGGGGTGTATTACGATGTTCCGAGGTTCGATCGGACTTTAAACTTCGTCTAGACGTCGCCTAATGCTCTAGCTTAACTCTGATACCACTGTAGGGTTACTAGGTACTGTCACAAGGGTCTATAAGGCATCAACCATGCCCGATTTAAAATTTAGACAAGCCGAACAACCTAAAGCGAGGATCTTTGCTAGATAATTAGGGTTAAACATGCAAGTAAACAACTTTACTTATAAGAGTTAGGGATTACAACCTTTGTAGTCCGTTCCTTCACTTCTAAAGCTCCGTGTTGAGGTCCCTTCGCTGCGATCATCGAGTACCCGGACTTTAGAGAGGCTCCATGAAAAGAAAGATGTAATCTTGCTTCCGATCTTCAATAACAAAGATGATCTACCTTGAAGAAACTCAAACCCAAGCTCTTACTTCGCTAATCAAGTATTAGCAAAGCAAACACCATAATCTAAGCGGCTAGAATAGATGAGGATGAAGAAGTAGGAATTTAGCACTCTTTTATTTCAATTTCTCACTCATTATCATCACTTTGCAAAAAGCTAGAAAGCTTTTTCAAGAGGAAGAAGAAGAATCTATTTTGTGATGAATAATGAATTGTGTGTGAGGTTAGAAATACAACCATGGGTTAATAATGATAAATTAACCCATGTAGAGAATTAACCATGGTAAAGAGTTTGGGTTTGGTTAAGAAATATCAACCAAAATATCTTTACAAAATATCTTTGCTTAAAACAAAAGTAAAGCTTCTAGAAGCTTCAAGAAAGCTTAACCCTAATCCAAACCCTAACCATGTTTAAACTCCATAAAACATGTTGCATTTGTAAGCTTAACATGTTACAATATTATATATCACATATACAATATTTATTGTAACAAAATAAAATAATACAATTAACATATATTACATATATATCAATGTATTACCCGAGTGAGAAAATGAATCTTTAAGTGAGCTTATATTAGTTAATGTAATTTAACATATCACATATATAATTATACATTAAATTATCGAATCAACACTTGATCCGATAATCCGGCTATTTCACAAATAACCGATTAATATAATCTGTATCAGTTCATCGAATCAACACTTGATCCGATGACCCGGCTATATCATATATACCCGGCCGATATCTCATATCGCGAGAATCTAATACGGTATCACATACATGTATTGTTCTCGGTCCCGCACATATCACATATGTGCTCCTACTCCGTTTTGCCTGAGCCAGGAAACCTCTGTGTATGACTCTAAAGAATCGTCAATACGCCGGCAGTAGGTGATGATCATATCAAACACCCACATGCTGCAAGCGGTCAGCTAAACGTAACAGCCATCCAGATATTGAGCAATCAGAAGATCAACAAGCAAGCCTGTACATTCTCCCATGAATCCAACCAGTAACACTCCCGTACAGTCCGGTCTCTTCGTCTGATATGTTGCATATTACGCCTAGGGGTGGTAAACGTCAGACCCCAGTAGCTTGACAAGTCGTGTCGATATGAGGTCTATAACAGTTCGAGAAACTACCGATAACACTTACCAGTAAATCTCAGCAACCCTGGCCAGGGATTTCCAGTTATAGCCAATCGAACACTGCGCAACTTCAACTCCCTATACCGGGAGAGACGAAACCCCTCCTATCGTTCATTGCCTCCATGTGATTCGGGACTGTACCCAAAAGCCACCTTTTTGCACGTCCTTTAGGACGTGGTATGATGTAAATCAAAGCACAGTGGGAATCACACCAGACTCTATGACGATCTCGGGTCTACAGACTAACCTGTACCAGTGTCACCAGAGAGCTGCCATCTGACGTGAGGTATAATACCATGTGGGAGTTCTCGGCAAGTTCGTCCAGTGTACCCAGTCTCCACTGAGCACCCGTATACCTTCTCTGATGTCAAACACCAATGGATATGGGATCATCTATCGCCCATCATATGGGTCAAGAAGCGCATACGCTAGTCTACTCTGGAGTATCGATGCCCTGTCTCGGTACTCCCACGACTAGGAACATTTGAAGGATGTACTTGGCGACTACACTGTCTCCACAAGTATGATCTGCATCATAGTCCTGGTAGTCAAGTACTTATCCTAAGGGCTTTATCAACATGTAACATAGAGACTATCAGAGTACATGTTAAGATAAAGAGTAACCAGATAGCATACTATCATGTCGAGCAAGAAAGTCCTCCCTATATATGTCCAAGCATCAACTGCAATATACAACGTATGTACAGTAATGGCCTCTTGGGCATACATATTACTAATAATACAATCCATCATTCTTCACACAAAGGAGTTGTATGAAGAGCAATCTCGTACTTTACGATACGACGCATCTCGAAAGCTGTTTCAGATGCGGTTGGCCCCTGGTGCGTCAGTAGGAGACCATGTTTTGAAGATGATTGGTCTTATAGAAGAACTTGAGGAACTGGGATGGACTATGGATAATGAGCAATATATAGATATTGTTGTACAGTCTCTCTCCCCCGCCTTTGCTCCGTTCATCGTGAATTTCAATATGAACGATTTGGAGAAATCATTGCCTGAACTTCTCAATATGTTGAGAAATGCAGAGAGCACGCTTAAGACAATGAAAACTCCCGTTCTACTTTATGGGCCATCTTCCTCTTCAGTCCCGAAAGCCAAGGCCAAGGGAAAGAAAAAGAAGAATCCCACCAAGCCGAGAGGTGGAGTTGAAAAGGCGAAGGGGAAAGACAAGTCTGGGACCGCGGGAAGTGGAAAAGGAGAATGTTTTTACTGCCACAAGTCGGGACACTGGAAACGCAATTGTGCTTTGTACCTTGCAGATCTCAAGAAGAAGAAGCATGTTGATGCTTCCGCTTCAGGTGTGTTTGTAACTGAAAACTGTTTTTCATTAAACTCTGCATCTTGGGTATTAGATACCGGTTCTGGTTCTCACATCTGTAATTGTATGCAGGGATTGAGAAACAGTAGAGTTTTGAAGACTGGAGACCACACTCTACGGGTTGGAAATGGTTCCAATGTACATGCTGTATCCGTAGGAGAGTATCATCTGGGGTTGCTTTCAGGATGTATTTTGGTTTTGAACCCTTGTTATTTTATACCTGGTATGCTATGTAATATAATATCCGTATCTTTATTGGACAATGAAGGATATCATTTTGTATTGCAAAATAATGTTATGAACATTAACTTGAATCAACAGTTGATTGGGTATGGTACACTAAGTAACGGAATTTATGTCCTAAACCAATACACAGTTTTTAATATACAACGTACAAATAAAAGAAAGATTTCAGAAATAAATGAATCTTTTCTTTGGGATTGTAGACTTGGTCATATTAATGAAACAAGACTAAACAAGCTACATAAAGATGGATATTTAAAACCTTTTGAATATAAATCTTATGCGACTTGTTAGTCTTGTATCAAAGGTAAAATGACCAAAACTACGTTTATAGGACACGGAAAGAGAGCTACAGAACTCTTAAGCCTCATACATAGTGATGTATGCGGACCAATGTCTACACATTCTAGAGGCGGTTTTTCATACTTCATCACTTTTACTGATGATTTCTCAAGATTCGGACACATGTTTTTATTGAAGTATAAATCCGAAACTTTCGAGAAATTCAAAGAGTACAAACTTGAAGTAGAAAAACAAACTGGCTCGAGTATCAAGAAACTTCGATCAGATCGAGGTGGAGAGTATTTAAGCACTGAGTTTTCAGACTTCTTAAAAGAGAATGGGATTCTCTCTCAGCTCACTCCTCCGTACAGACCACAGCACAACGGTGTGTCAGAACGGAGGAATCGTACCCTATTAGATATGGTACGGTCCATTATGAGTGATGCTGAGTTACCACTTTCCTTTTGGGGACATGCACTAGAGACAACAATTTATCTGTTGAACAGGGTTCCATCAAAGACCGTGTCTACCACTCCATATGAGATATGGTGTGATAGGAGACCATCTCTTAAAAGAGTTAGGATTTGGGGTTGTCCGGCTTATGTCAAAAAGCAGAATCCGGATAAACTCGAGACACGATCGGTCATGTGTAAATTTTTGGGATATCCAAAACACTCGTATGGATATCTATTCTACCACAAGGAGTAACAAAAGGTGTTTGTTTCTCAACATGCCACATTTTTGGAAAATGAGATCTTTACAGATAGTACTGATGGCAAAGTGGTAGAACTAGAAGAGGTTCTAGAGACACAAATTACTCAGGACGAATTGGTTGACACTGATGTTGCAGTAGAACTTCAAGAACCTCAGCCGCTCCGGAGATCTAGTAGAACTTCTCGCCCGCCGGAGAGATACTATGGGTTTCTCATTGATGGTGATAGAGAAGATTGCATCATGGATGATGATGACCCTACTAGTTTTCAGCAAGCTATCACAAGTGGTGACTCAGTGAAGTGGCTGGATGCCATGAGATCCGAAATGGAGTCCATGTACACCAACAAAGTATGGACTTTGGATGTTGCACCTCCTGGGATAAAACCCGTTGGGTGAAAATGGATCTTTAAGAGAAAGATTGGTATAGATGGACAGGTAGAGACCTATAAAGCAAGGCTTGTAGCGAAAGGTTTTCGTCAAAGACCAGGACTGGACTATGATGAAACTTTCTCTCCAGTAGCAATGGTTAAATCCATTCGGATCCTACTTGCTATTTCTGCTCACTACGACTATGAAATCTGGCAGATGGACGTTAAGACTGCATTTCTAAATGGTGATTTAGAAGAGTGCGTTTTTACGGATAAACCAGAGGGCTTCATTGACAGTGGGAGGAGCGAAAAAGCGTGTAGGTTGCTTAAATCCATTTATGGATTAAAGCAGGCATCTCGGAGATGGAACATCTGTTTTGATGATACAATCAAAGAGTTTGATTTTATCAAAAATATAGATGGACCATGCATTTATAAGAAGATTGTAGAGAGTACTGTCACATTCCTCGTATTGTACGTAGATGACATTCTATTGATAGGAAATGATATTCCTATGCTACAATCGGTCAAATTATTCTTATCACAAAGGTTCTCCATGAAGGACCTGGGTGATGCCTCGTGCATTCTGGGCATAAGGATCTATAGAGATAGATCCCAGAGATTATTGGGATTGTCCCAATCAAAGTACATTGATTCCATCCTAAAAAGGTTTAGTATGGAAGATTCCAAGCGTGGTGACTTGCCCGCTTGCCATGGAATCACTCTCTCTATGGACTTCTGTCCGAAGACTGATGAAGAGAGAGCTCGAATGAGCATTATACCTTACGCTTCAGCCGTAGGATCTATAATGTATGTGATGATATGTACTCTCCCTGATGTAGCTTATGCACTCGCTGTAGTAAGCAGGTATCAATCCAACCCAGGGGAGCCACACTGGATAGCCGTGAAGAACATTCTTAAGTACTTGCGAAGGACTAAAGAATTGTTCTTGGTGTATGGTAATGGGGATCTCCAAATGGAGGCCTTTACCGATTCTAGCTTCCAAAGTGATAAGGATGACAGTAAATCTATCTCAGGGTTTGTATTTACCCTCAATGTAAGGGCGGTATGTTGGAAGAGTTCCAAACAGGATACCGTTCCAGACTCCATGATGGAAGCTGAGTATATTGCTGCAAATGATGATGCCAACTAAGCCGTCTGGATGAGGAAGTTCGTTGCGGAGCTAGGAGTAGTTCCAACCATTATTAATCCAATACCATTGTATTGTGATAATAATGGAGCTATGGCGTTGGCAAAAGAACCCAGATCCCATCAAAATTCCAGACACATCCTCAGGCGATATCATTTGATCCGGGAGATAGTTGATCGCCACGAGATCGAGATTCGGAGAGTAGACACAAAGGATAACACCGCGGATCCACTCACCAAGGCACTTCCACAGCCGCAACATGAGCGACTTTTTGAGATGTTGGGTATGAGATACGCCAATAATTGGCCTTAGTACAAGTGGGAGATTGTTGGATATATGTATGCCCTAGAGGCCATTATATGTATAGTGGATGCTTGGACATATATATATATATATATATATATATATATATATATGTATATTTTGTTATTTGACTTTCTTGCTCGACATGATAGTATGCTATCTGGTTTTACTTTATCTGACATGTATGCTTGATACTGTTCATTTGATACATGTTGATAAAACCCTAAGGATATTTGCTTGACTTCCATGGCTATGATGGAGATCATACTAGTGGGCATGTGTAGTCTATAAGCATATTCTTAAAATGTTCCTAGTCGTAGGTATATCGAGATAGGGCATCGATATTCCAGAGTAGACTAGCATATACGTTTCTTGACCCATATGATAGGCGATGGATGATCCCATATCCATTGGTGTTGTGACATCGAAGATTGTATACGGGTGCTCAGTGGAGACTGGGTACACTGAACGGACTCACAGAGAATTCCTATATGGTATTATATCTATCGTCGGATAGCATTTCTCTGGTGACACTGGTACAGGTTAGTCTCTAGACCCGAGATCGTCATAGAGTCTTGTGTGTTCTCCAACTGTACTTTGATTTCCACCCTACCATGGCTCTACTGAGTCATGCAAACAGGTGGTTTTTGGGTATAGTCCTGAGACAAATGGAGACAGTGAGCGATAGGAGGGGTTTCGTCTCTCCCGGTATTGGGAGTTGATGTTGTGCAATGTGCGTTTGGCTCTGACTTGAAGTCCCTGGCCAGGGCTGATGAGATTTACTGATAAGTGTTATCAGTAGTTTCTCGACCGGTCATAGACCATATCGACATGACTTATTGAGTTATTAGGGCTCGACGATTCTATCCCTAGACTTGATATGCAGCATATCAGACGAAGAGACATGACTGTACGGTAAGTGTTGCTAATGGCTCGACGGGAGTTTTGATGGGTTCACTTGTTTTTCTTTTGATCGCTCAATACCCGAGTGGCCGTTACGTTTAGCTAACCGCTTGTGGCTTATAGGTGTTTTGATATGATCATCACCTACTGCCGGCGTATTGACGAGTGTTAGAGTCCCACACAGGATTTTTCTAGTTCAGGCGAAATGTTGTGGTGTTCATATGAGATATGCGCAGGAGCTCGATTAAATACGGATATGTGATACCGCATTTTAATCGGACGTTCGATATTTGTTGGGTCGCATTTGATGTGACCGGTTTATTAAATCAAGTGTTGATTTAATATCATCTTTAAGCTCACTTTTAATTAACCCTTTTTCTTTTGGATGTATGCATGTATGTTCACACATACACATGATGATGTGCATGCACACATACACACATGCATATGTGTCATGGTTGATGATACAAAGGAGATGGCAATATAAGACTCATATGGTTACTAAATATCTAGATTTTTGTTAATGGATTAAAGGAAAAAGGAAATTAAAATAATGACTCATTTTCTACACACTTCTTATTTGACCATTGACTTTAACCATGGTTTAATTTCCTTTTGTTCTTTAACCCATCCAAATAATATCTAGATATTTAACCAACCATGGTTATATGTGAGAGTGTCTCATATATAATATTTTCATTTTCATTTTTGAGAATAAGTTTTCATTATTCACACAAAAGCTTTTGCCATCTTCACCTTCCTCCATTTCCAAGCTCTCTTGAGTTTTGTTTTGAGTGAGGAAATTAAAATGAAAGGGTTTTTAAGTGAGTTTACAAACCACACAACCATTCTACACTATCCTAGCCCTTTAGTGTAGAGTGCTTGCTTCATTTTGTGAAGCTAAGAGCTTGTTCTAGGAATCTCCGGATGGATCATCGTAGACTACGAAGGACCTCGAGCGGAGTCATTCCAAACCTTGTGTAAAGCCATAGGAGTCCTAAAGACCGAAGGAGTTGGCTACAAAGGTTGTATTTCATTTTCCTTTAGTTTAGACTTCACATAATGATGTTATTACCCTAATCTCTAGTTACGATTCGTAGTTCATTTGTAATAGCCCTCTTTAAAAAGAAAGTTCACTACTTTATGATGTTGTAACTCAACCAGAGGCGCTACTACACACTTACATCAATATCATTCAGGAAAGGTGAATGTAGTACCTGATACACTTAGTTGCCAACCACTATCAATGAATCTTACTGCACAGTGGAAGATACAGCAAGATTTATATCAGATGGAGATAGAAGTGATCATGCCAGGTAACACTTCAAGTTTGATGAACTTAGAAGTTTAGTCTACAATTATCAATCAGATCAAAGCAGCTCAGGAAAGTGATGCCAAGTTGCAAAAGATCAGAGAACAAGTAGAAAGTGGACTTAGAACAGACTTCATCATCCATGAAGACGGATCTTTAAGATACGGCGGTAGATTGTGTGTACCACAAGGTCAAGTTTGGGAAAAGTTGATGAAAGAAGCTCACAGCTCCCCATACTCAGTACACCCTGGTGGTACAAAGATGTACAAAGATCTACGCCAACATTACTGGTGGCATGGAATGAAGCGTGAAGTAGCCAGAAGCGTCACTAAATGTTTGGTGTGTCAGCAAGTGAAAGCTGAAAATCATAGGACTGCTGATTAACTTCAACTGTTACCTATTCCAGAATGGAAGTGGCAACACATTACCATGTAACAACCCCAAATTTCCAATACAAGTTTTTTTCAAAAAAAATTCAAAATCCATAAAGGGGTATTTATTACCTGAGCACAAGATAAGTAATTAATTAGCAATTTAATTACAAGAAAGAGCTTGTAGCTCACTGGTAAGACCTTACACTGCTGAACCAAGCCACCAGAGTTCAAATCTCATACCCCACATTATTTCTTAATATTGTTTTATTTTGAATTTTTTTAGAATACCAACAATCAACATGTGATAACTCCCAAAATTTCTACTACACATGAAAAACTAAATATACCAGAGGCTACATCAGGCGACCCCCCACCTACCCATCCCCCGACTCGGCCGGACGGCCGAGTCCCCAACAGGAAAAATGTGACTCTTCCCCTCCCCTACCTCCCTGCACACTCCATTTATTTGGATCAGTTCCAGAGACTGTTGAATTCCCTATTTACTCTATTTTTAATGAATTTTTAATGTATTTTTACATTTTTTTAATTTAAACTCTTCACCTACCCTAACCCTAGCTTAACCCTATAAATACCAATCCTACACACTACCCCCTCACCCCAAAACTCTGAGCCAACTCTTAAGAAATCATTAGAAACCTTGTGTACTTTGAAAACGAGGAAGAAGCGAAGCTACGGCGAATTTTCCGGCAAACTTCCGACGACCATCCTAGGAGCTCCCGGCGACGAAACGACGCACCGGCGACTCCTCCCGATCAATCTCCCTCTCTTTGTTGTCCTAAACCCATAAGTCCCCATTTCTATCTTTCTTTTCTTTCTAAAAATACAGAATTACAAAACCCGACGGAATCGGAACAAATCCGATTTCCGATTCGGTTTCTTTATAAAACTTCACTTTTCTTTAATACAATTATGCTTACACCCTTTCATATTGACTATTAAACACTAATAAACCAAATTGATCAAGTTTCATATCATGAAAATAAGTGCTATTTCATTTTACCGTATTTTTCATTTAAATACCACATAGTTTCAATTCTACATTTAACATCACAAAACTTACTATACCTTTAAGTAGATCACGATATAATGACCTACCTCCTCACACACTCATATACAACATAGCATAATACCCTTGGGAATATAGAATACGGGAGAACGACATCATTGCAAATAAATACCATTTACTTAATAAAACCGTTTTCTAAATGATTTAGTATTTATACAATCTTTGCAAAGCGCCGCTACAACCCATTTTAGGGAACCCGTTCGGGATGGCGCGGATTATCGCACATCCTCGGGCTTAGTAGTGCGAGATTCAGACCTCTATAAGGAGTATTCGGTCTCGAAAGATTTAAAATATGAAAATCTAAAGAAAATAAGATTTCTAAAATATTATATATATTAAAAATTATTTTCATATAAATATATGTATATTTATCCTTAAAATATCTATTTTGTAATAATATAAATATTCCAATTTTTCTAAAAGTATCACAAGAATCATTTTACACTAAAATAAAATGAATTCCATATAAATCAATATTACAAATAAATACCAATTATTATGAAATTAGGATATTTTCACTAGATATATCATAATATAAAATCTACATTCATTACAACTCTAAAGATGATTAATAAATACTTGGGGTGTATTTTGAAAAGTATATAAAAGTATTTTTATATAAACCCCCCTCAAGTTCTATAATTTACCCTAAGGACCCTAGTAAATATAAGTTTAAGCGGGACCAATCTCTTGAGCCTCAGAGAGCCGGAGAAGTGGGTGCTTGCCTATCTAAGGTAAACAACTTAACAACGGTGTTATCAATACGGTAATCGTCTTTGAAAAAAACATAAATCCTGCTTCCCATGTGCAGCAGTTACCGATAATATCAAAACAATCAGGACTTCAATTTACTTTTCTAATTGTCTGACTCAGATTGAGTCTCTCTATAAACTGACTTGAATATGATTCAAGTACAATCTACAATCTACAATCTACAATCTACAATATTCTGATTCAACATGAATCCCTATATTGAATCTATTCAATACATTCAATCTACATTGACTGAACGGAACCATGGATATACATCCATTTACATGATTCTACAGTTATTCCATTTACTTGAGTATACAGTTACATCCGTTTACTGATATCATGGTTTTGGTCAGTCATCCAACTATACAATCTATATAATACAATACAACAATACAATCAAAACACTACGGGGTTTAAGGGGTAGATTGGTACGGAAGGTGTTAAAAGTGGCACGAGACAGTAAGATTAAGACACCTAACCTATATTCTGTTGCTGTTGTACCGTGGCTTAATGGTTCCTTGTACATTCTATTTGCCGTGGTCTCTAGCATATAGAGACCCCTCTTGTATACACCGGCATCCTTCTGTACCAAGCTACAAACAACAGCGTTAACACAACATTACAACAATATAATACAAATTTAAAAGATACCTTCTTATTCTGTCTTTTCTATTTCTCCCTTATCTTTGGGACTTACCGAGCGACCTGTTCGCTGACGACATTCTCTTTCTTTCTTCTTTGAATGTCGTCAGGTGATCTGGACACTTCAGAGATCGAGCCCACTGCTGAAGACTTGGACCAGTTCAGTGAAGACAACGAGCTCTAGTCATTGTACACTTTCCATTCAGTACTTTTCATTTCTGTTATGCCATTGTTTAGGTATTGCTTTATTTCAGTTGTATTTACTTTCCATGCATTGTACAGAAAGAATGTGAATAAATAAAGTTGCTATTTTTATTATATCTTCTCTCTTGTTCTTTACTTTTATATTGTTTAGATACGCTTAGCGTATTTACTTCACAGTAAATACGTAGCGGCCTCGTCGCATCCTCTGTCCGTATACTGAGAAGCGGGGTGTGACAGGTTTTGTTGGTGGCCCATGCAGATCAGAGCTGTATGGAACCCTAAGCAATATAAAACACAAGAACCAGCAACTAAAACATTCTTTACAATTCATACCTCTTGAATCTTATCATTTTATAAACTTTGAATTCCCTCACCTCTTTTACAATCTTACCAAAACTTTCGCATTCTTTCATTCCTTCACACATTTTTCGTACACTATCAAGTACTTCTAACACCCTGTAACACCTTAGCAGCCATAGAAGCCAAGACAGTTGACCAAGGTAACACTAGTATTTCAATTTAACATTTTTAAAACCCTTACATCATTTTTTCCCCATAAACTATCAGTACTTCAGTCAACACACTTTTCTTAAATTTGTTAGACTTTCCTTTTACAAAGCGTTTGTTTTTGCTGAAGGAAGCAGTTCTGTCGGGCCAGTCGAGTTTAGGGTTAGGCCAACAAACAACGTTCTTTCGTCAATGGAAGTTGATAAGGAGGAAGCGCCAGCTGTAGTTCGAGATTTTATGGACGTGTTCGAGGACATCTCAGGTTTACCGCCAAAGCGAGATGTGGAGTTCGCGATCGATCTTGTTCCTGGTGCAGCGCCAATCTCAAAGGCGTACTATCCAATGGCACCAGTAGAGTTGGAAGAAGTTAAGAAGCGGGTTACCGAATTGCTTGAGAAGGGTTGGATTCGGAGCAGCAATTTACCTTGGGGAGCGCCAGTTCTTCCGATAAAGAAGAAGGATGTCATAAGGAGGATGTGAATCGATTATCGAGAAGTAAACCGGGTGACTATTAAGAACAAGTACCCGATCCCTCGCGGTGAAATATTCGAGCAACTTAATGGCGTAAGGATATTCTTGAAGCTGGATTTGCGATCCGGATATCATTAGGTCCGAGTTAAACCAGAGGATATTTGCAAGACTGTGTTCCGAACTCGGTATGGACATTATGAGTATTTAGTGATGCCATTCGGAGTCACAAATGCACCGGCGATATTTATGGATTTGATGAACCGAATCTTTTCACCGTTCTTGGACCGGTTTATAGTGGTGATCATCGATGATATTCTGGTTTACTCAAGGAGCATTGAAGAGCATGTGTAACACTTGAAGATCGCACTGCAGACATTGAGGCAAGAAAGATTGTATGCAAAGATGAGCAAGTGTGAGTTTTGGCTTGAAGAAGTGAAGTTTTTGGGGCATGTCGTATCCGGAGATGGAATCGCCGTTGATCTTGAGAAGATTGCAGCAGTTCAAGATTGGCCAATCCCGAAGAATGTAGCGAAGATCAGAAGTTTTCTGGGACTTGCCGGATATTACAGAAGGTTCGTGGATAATTTTGCTCGTTTGGCTGAGCTTTTGACCAAGCTTACGCGAAAGGAAGTACCGTTCGTATGGACGGATAGTTGCGCGTCAGCTTTTGAGGCGTTGAAGCAGAGACTGATAACCGCTCCTATTTTAACCGTGCCAGACAGTTCCGGAGGATTGGTGATTCACAGCGACGCATCTGGGAAAGGATTGGGATGTGTTTTGATGCAGCACGGGAAGGTTATAGCTTACGCATCGAGACAGTTGAAGACCCATGAGAAGAATTACCCGACTCATGATTTGGAGCCGGCAACTGTGATTTTCGCTTTGAAGATTTGAAGACACTACTTATTGGGCGAAAGAGTCGAAGTATTCACCGATCATAAAAACCTGAAGTATGTGTTCACACAGAAGGAGCTAAATATGAGACATCATAGATGGTTGGAGCTGATGGCTGACTACGATCTTGATCTTAAATACCATCCGGGGAAAGTTAATGTTGTGTCGGATGCGCTTAGTCGGTGGTCAGTAATTCAGATGTTGACTGCACAGAAGGACTTATTGAAGACCTTCGGAGATTCAATTTGGAAGTTGTGCTACCGTATTCTTCGGGACAGTTGATGCAGTTGCAAGTACAATCGTCGTTGATCGAGAATATTAAAGCTGCGCAATTACAGGACCCAAGATTGCAGAAGTTTCGAGAACAGGTTGAAGCTGGACTTCGAACGGACTTATTGATTCATGAAGATGGTTCGTTGCGTTATGGTAGTCGTTTGTGTGTGCCAAAGGGAGATATTCACGAAGAAGTTATGAAAGAGGCGCACAGTTCCGCATATTCCGTACATCCAGGAGGCACGAAGATGTACCAAGATCTACGACAGCATTTCTGGTGGGAAGGCATGAAACGGGAGATTGTCCGCTTTGTAGCGAAGTGCTTGGTGCGTCAGCAAGTTAAGGCTGAACATCAAAAGGTTGCTGGTTTATTGCAACCACTTCCGATTCCTCAATGGAAGTGGGAACATATAACCATGGACTTCGTGACGACTTTACCGCGGAGTCCAAAAGGCAACAATGCAGTTTGGGTGATTGTTGATCGATTGACCAAGGCAGCTCATTTCATCTCATTTCGAGTTGGTCAATCAACAGAAGAATTGGCAGAACGGTACATACAGGAGATTGTAAAATTGCATGGAGTACCGGTAAGCATCGTGTCCGACCGTGACACCCGTTTCTTATCACACTTCTGGAGGAGCTTACAGGAAAGTTTGGGGACTCGATTGAAGTTTAGCACAGCTTATCATCCTCAGACAGACGGCCAGTCGGAGAGAACGATCCAAACTCTTGAAGACATGTTGAGAGCTTGCATGTTAGACTTCAAGGGTTCATGGGAGGATCATCTACATTTGGTGGAGTTTTCTTACAATAACAGTTTTCAGGCGACTATTCAGATGGCTCCATTCGAAGTGTTGTATGGTCGCAAGTGTCGCTCACATGTTTGTTGGGGCGATTTTGGAGAACGAAGATTGTTGGGACTGGATTTGATCGTGCAAACCGTGGAGAAATTTAATGCTATCCGGAATTATATGAAGGCGGCACAAGATCGGCAGAAGTGTTGGACCGATACATCGAGAAGACCTCTAGAGTTTGCTGTTGGTGATATGGTATTCTTGAAGATATCACCTACTAGAGGAGTGATTCGTTTTGGGAGTCGAGGCAAGCTTAGTCCTCGATTCGTGGGGCCTTTCGAGATTTTGGAGTGTGTTGGAGAAGTGGCTTATCGATTGGCGTTACCACAATCTTTGGCGAATGTTCATGACGTGTTTCATATATCTCAACTCCGTAAGTATGTTCGAGATGAAGCACACGTGCTAGATCATTTGGAGCTGACTGTAAGAGAGGATTTGACCTTTGAGGAACGACCAATGTCGATTGTTGATCGAAGAGAAAAGGTCCTTAATAACAAGGTTATCCCTCTCGTACTTGTTTTTTAGGGAAATCGCTCGCATGGAGAATCGACTTGGGAACGAGAAGAAGAAGTTCGACAGCAGTTTCGACACCTATTCCTGTAGATTCGTGTTTTTTACCTTTTCTTGTCTTGGGAATTTCGAGGACGAAATTCTTTTTGTAGTTGGGTATAATATAATACCCAAGTTCATTTATACCAGTTCTAGTTCATGCATTTCTTTATTTATGGTATTTTCCTGATTTATTGTGTTTTGGGTGCGAATAGTGTATTTGACATTTGTATTTGTATCCGACCCGACCCGCATGCTTGAAACCAGTCTTGATTCATGTTTATGATTTATCCTGACCTGTTACATGGACTCATGCACTTTCATTTTAATTTATACATCTTGAATACTTGCATTTTATCTGGCATATGCATTTTTACAATATAACATTTTAAGTCACATAAAATATTTTAAAAATACATTGCATGGCCTGCATGATACTCCTAACCCCGTGGTAGCATCCACGCATCTTGTTCTCGTCCCGTTCAGTGAAACAGACGTATTTGGATGGCTACGCGCACGTACGTGCATCCGTCCTTAGGGGTATGCATTTTCGTTACCTGAGCATTCGTTTTGAATTTTGAAAGTCGCATATATTTTTCGTATTTTAAATATGAAATTTTAGACCCGACCCGGGCGCGTTTTGAAATATTTTTGTATCCTGCTAAAATTCTATTTATTTAAATTTTAAAATTTAGTTCGAATATTCCTAACAGCTCATAAGTTTTCTTTTAAGAAACTAAAAATCTTTTTTAAATTTTAAAAATCCTAATTTCTAACAACCCAGCTCACCCCCAGCTATCTCTCACTGGCCGTGGCCCCCACTCCCTCTCTCTTTTCTCTCTTTCTTTCTCTCTTTCTCTCTCCCCGCTAACTTCCAAAATTCTTTCTCCTCACTATTCACTTCCCCCTCTCTCACTCCTCTCTCAGATTCTCTCTCTCTCCTCTCGATCTCATTCTCCCTTTCTCCCTCTCCTCTCCTCTCTCTCCCTGTCTCTCTCTCTCCAAATATTCTTTTTTATGTCCATAATACCAAACCCACAACCCATCTCCCCCTTCCTTCTAACACCGATCGCCCCAACTCATTCTCCTTCTTCTTACTGTACCAACATGCACGCCTCCATCACCGAGATCATCACCTCCGATCCTATCTCACCCGCAGCACCCTCCTCATTTCCTCTTCACCGAGAACCTTCACCCTCATCAACTTCTTCTTCTTTCATCAACCCAAGATCCTATATACCCATGCCGTGCAGCCATCATCTCCATCACTGGCGCCGAGCTTTCTTCCCGATCACCCTCACCTCTGCCTTCTTCTTCTTCGAGCGCCAAATCAACCGAACCCATCACCAAACCCGTCTCGTCTTCGAACCATCAACCACCGACACCACCAACTCCTTCATCTTGCCGTCGACTTCAAAGACCTGGCCCATCTTCTTCTTCCTATTGACTTTAACCCCACACCGAACAACCATCGTCGCATCAGCCGAACCCCATCGCCAGCAAACCTTAAACCCTACACCATCATCTTCATACTCGAACCCATCTCCTCACCAACCTCGACTCGAACAGCACCTCATCAACATCACCTCGTCTGAAAACCCACCACCGCGCCAACTCCTATCACCATCTTCTCTTTACCGCAACCATCTTCTTCCCTCATCTCAATACCCTCCAGCCGAGATCATCAAGTCGACAAAGCCTGCAACCCAACACCGATCGTCATTGTCGTCGTCTTCTTCTACTTCCTCTTCCATCAAACCAAGAACCTTTGACGTCGACTCAAAGAAACCCATCGCCTCATCGCCGCTGAGTTGCACCTAGACCGAGCACAACACAGATCCAAAGTTGAGACCAACCGAGATCAAATCTTTGATCTTGATCCGTTTCGCGTCTTCGTGTGGTCATCAATCGCGTATTCGTCTCGAGGCAAGTTTATCTTACTACATGCTACATTACATTTTATGCATCTATTTTAATAAATATAATAATTGAATTTCAAACCGTGCATTCAAAGTACTTGTTTCACAGTTTTACAATGACCGTATGTATCCATTCTTATCATTTCATATCTAGCATATGCAAACCTATCTTGTCACATATCATACTATAGTATACCGCATCAAATTGAACATAACCATTCACATTGTTTAATTGAACATCATGCATTAACTAGATTATCATCTAAAGGTTATATGATATCTATTCGCATCCATATTGAGTAGAAAACATATAGCTGCATTTACCGATCTCATTTATAACCTAATACTGTTATTGTAACACCCCATGTTTAATAAAGTGCATCCTAATTAGTATTGGAACTATAAATGTAACCCTAATCGATAATTGTGCATCCATATCTTTGAATTTATATCTATTTGCATACCATATCACATTATTCCATTTTATTGTTATATTAGTACCCAATACTTGTTTTTGTATACCCATGCTTATTACAGTTTGATTATGAGCACCCACGTGATACTTGTGCACCCCAGACATGACTTGATACACTACTACTTGACACGACTCGATACATGTGCACTACTTGACATGATTGGATCCATGTACACTAGCTGACATGACCTGATATACCACAGCTTGACCTGTTACCTGATCTTGTTACTAATGCCGACAATCTTGACCTGTTGTCCCTACGGACATTTCCTGTTGTCTATTCAGACAAACATGTACTTGCTTGATCCTGTGTTGGCATTAGCTCCAGATTTATCAATAACTGACTTGAACATATAACATGGGGGTATGGGGAAATCAATATTGAAACCTGACTTGTAACTCGACAGTTCGATGCCTTTACTGATCAGTCTTACGGGCTAGGCCAGCCCCGGGATGCTGCTGCTGACATCATTCATCGTTACATACTACCTTTTACGGCTTAGCAGCACGTCTCAGATTCAGCCTGAGAATTTTGACCGAGATCCCGGGCATGCACGGGATACTATTGAGTTATATCGATGATTCATCAAATTGATTTCAAAGACTTGAGAGTAGTTAACCCAGTAGACCAGTTTAGATTACTCACTGCACGTCACTTGTGTCTTTTCCCTTCACTGTCTTTATGTATGTTACTGTTATACCTGTTTTACCAATCATACTCGTACATGCATGCCTTACTACTCCTTGATTTTATTATTGCTTGATATTATGACGCACTGACGTCTGGGTTTTGCATGGCCCAGATCCTCTACCTTTGTCGCAGGCTGATCAAGAGTATTTTCGTCGTCAGGCCGAGCAGTGAGGATCCTGTTAGTATCCAGTTAGTTATTTCCTTACTTTCCGGATGTCATTGTTACTTGGATTTTTTGCTTCCGCATATTATTTCTTGACTCTTTTATTCTATCTCATGGACATGTACTAGATAGTTTATTTAATTTACTGTTCTTGATATCTCTACAGCCGTAATGTGACTGTGGAGGGATATTTCCTATCCACGGGTGGCATGGTTGGCTCTGTCACGTGCCTATCTTAGCGCACTCTGGGAAGCGGGGCGTGATGTTGTGCTGGTGTTCTTGAAGATATTACCTACTAGAGGAGTGATTCGTTTTGGGAGTCGAGGCAAGTTTAGTCCTCGATTCGTGGCGCCTTTCTAGATTTTAGAGCGTGTTGGAGAAGTGACTTATCGATTGACGTTACCACAATCTTTGGCGAATGTTCATGACGTGTTTCATGTATCTCAACTCCGTAAGTATGTTCGAGATGAAGCACACATGCTAGATCATTCGGAGCTGACTGTAAGAGAGGATTTGACCTTTGAGGAACGACCAATGTCGATTGTTGATCGAAGAGAAAAGGTCCTTAATAACAAAGTTATCCCTCTCGTACTTGTTTTTTGGGGAAATCGCTCGAATGGAGAATTGACTTGGGAATGAGAAGAAGAAGTTCGACAGCACTTTCGACACCTATTCCTGTAGATTCGTGTTGTTTACCTTTTCTTGTCTTGGGAATTTCGAGGACGAAATTCTTTTTGTAGTTGGGTATAATGTAATACCCTAGTTCATTTATACCAGTTCTAGTTCATGCATTTCTTTATTTATGGTATTTTCCTGATTTATTGTGTTTTGGGTGCGAATAGTGTATTTGACATTTGTATTTGCATCCGACCCGACCCGCATGCTTGAAACCAGTCTTGATTCATGTTTATGATTTATCCTGACCTGTTACATGGACTCGTGCACTTTCATTTTAATTTATACATCTTGAATACTTGCATTTTATCTGGCATTTGCATTTTTACAATATAACATTTTAAGTCATATAAAATATTTTAAAAATACATTGCATGGCCTGCATGATACCCCTAACCCCATGGTAGCATCCGCGCATCTTGTTCTCGTCTCGTTCAGTGAAACGGACGTGTTTGGATGGCTACGCGCACATACGTGCATCCGTTCTTGGGGGTATGCATTTTTGTTACCTGAGCATTCGTTTTGAATTTTGAAAGTCGCATATATTTTTCGTATTTTAAATATGAAATTTTAGACCCGACCCGAGTGCGTCTTGAAATATTTTTGTATCCCGCCAAAATTCTATTTATTTAAATTTTAAAATTTAGTTCGAATATTCCTAACAGCTCATAAGTTTTCTTTTAAGAAACTAAAAATCTTTTTTAAATTTTAAAAATCCTAATTCCTAACAACCCAGCTCACCCCCAGCTATCTCTTACTGGCCGTAGCCCCCACTCCCTCTCTCTTTCTCTCTTTCTCTCTCCCCGCTAACTTCCAAAATTCTTTCTCCTCACTATTCACTTACCTCTCTCTCTCCTCTCTCAGATTCTCTCTCTCTCCTCTCGATCTCATTCTCTCTCTCTCTTCTCTCCTCTCTCTCCCTATCTCTCTCTCTCTCCTAATATTCTTTTCTATGTCCATAATACCAAACCCACAACCCATCTCCTCCTTCCTCCTAACACTGATCGCCCTAACTCCTTCTCCTTCTTCTTACTGTGCCAACATGCACGCCTCCATCACCGAGATCATCACCTCCGATCCTATCTCACCCGCAGCACCCTCCTCATTTCACCATCTCCTCTTCACCGAGAACCTTCACCCTCGTCAACTTCTTCTTCTTTCATCAACCCAAGATCCTATATACCTCTGTTGTGCAGCCATCATCTCCATCACTGGCGACGAGCTTTCTTCCCGATCACCCTCACCTCTGCCTTCTTCTTCTTCGAGCGCCCAAGCAACCGAACCCATCACCAAACCCGTCTGGTCTTCGAACCATCAACCACCGACACCACCAACTCCTTCATCTTGCCGTCGACTTCAAAGACCTAGCCCATCTTCTTCTTCCCATCGACTTCAACCCCACACCGAACAGCCATCGTCGCCTCAGCCGAACCCCATCGCCAGCAAACCTTAAACCCTACACCATCATCTTCATACTCGAACCCATTTCCTCACCAACCTCGACTCGAACAGCACCTCATCACCATCACCTCGTCTGAAAACCCACCACCAAGCCAACTCCTATCACCATCTTCTCTTTACCGCAACCATCTCCTTCCCTCGTCTCAATACCCTCTAGCCGAGATCATTAAGTCGACGAAGCCTGCAACCCAACACCGATCGTCATTGTCGTCGTCTTCTTTTACTTCCTTTTCCATCAAACCAAGCACCTTTGACGTCGACTCAAAGAAACCCATTGCCTCATCGCCGCTGAGTTGCACCTAGACCGAGCACAACACAGATCCCTAGTTGAGACCAACCGAGATCAAATCTTTGATCTTGATCCGTTTCGCGTCTTCGTGTGGTCATCAATCGCGTATTCGTCTCAAGGAAAGTTTATCTTGCTACATGCTACATTACATTTTATGCATCTATTTTAATAAATATAATAATTGAATTCCAAACCGTGCATTCAAAGTACTTGTTTCATAGTTTTACAATGACCGTATGCATCCATTCTTATCATTTCATATCTAGCATATGCAAACCTATCTTGTCACATGTCATACTATAGTATAACGCATCAAATTGAATATAACCATTCACATTGTATAATTGAATATCGTGCATTAACTAGTTTATCATCTAAAGGTTATATGATATCCATTCGCATCCATATCGAGTAGAACACTTATAGCTGCATTTACCGATCTCATTTATAACCTAATATTGTTGTTTTAACACCCCATGTTTAATAAAGTGCATCCTAATTAGTATTGGAACTATAAATGTAACCCTAATCGATAATTGTGCATCCATATCTTTGAATTTATATCTATTTGGATACCATATCACATTATTCCATTTTATTGTTATATTTGTACCCCATACTTGTTTTTGTGTACACATGCTTATTACAGTTTGATTATGAGCACCCACGTGATACTTGTGCATCCCTGACATGACTTGATACACTACTACTTGACACGACTCGATACATGTGCACTACTTGACATGATTGGATCCATGTACACTACCTGACATGACCTGATATACCACAGCTTGACCTGTTACCTGATCTTGTTACTAATGCCGACAATCTTGACCTGTTGTCCCTACGGACATTTCCTGTTGTCTATTCAGACAAACCTGTACTTGCTTGATCCTGTGTTGGCGTTAGCTTCAGATTTATCAATACCTGACTTGAACATATAACTTGGGGGTATGGGGAAATCAATGTTGAAACCTGACTTGTAACTCGACAGTTTGATGCCTTTACTGATCAGTCTTACTGGCTAGGCCAGCCCCGGGATGATGCTGCTGACATCATTCATCGGAATAATGCCCTGACGACTCCTCCCGATCAATCTCCCTCTCTTTGTTGTCCTAAACCCGTAAGTCCCCATTTCTATCTTTCTTTTATTACTAAAAATACGGAATTACAAAACCCGACGGAATCGGAACAAATCCGATTTCCGATTCGGTTTCTTTATAAAACTTCACTTTTCTTTAATACAATTATGCTTAAACCCTTTCATATTGACTATTAAACACTAATCAACCAAATTGATCAAGTTTCCATATCATAAAAATAATTGCTATTTCATTTTACCGTATTTTCATTTAAATACCACATAGTTTCAATTCTACATTTAACATCATAAAACTTGCTATACCTTTAAGTAGATCATGAGATAATGACCCTATCTCCTCACACACTCATATGCAACATAGCACAATACCCTTGGGAATATAGAATACGGGAAAACGACATCATTGCAAATAAATACCATTTACTTAATAAAACCGTTTTCTAAAGGATTTAGTATTTATACAATTTTTGCAAAGCGCCGCTACAACCCATTTTGGGGAACCCATTCGGGATGGTGCGGATTATCGCACATCACCGAGCTTAGTAGTGCGAGATTCAGACCTGCGCAAGGAGCATTCGGTCTCGAAAGATTTAAAATACGAAAATCTAAAGAAAATGAGATTTCTAGAATATTATATATATTAAAATTATTTTCATATAAATATATGTATATTTATCCGTAAACTATCTATTTTGTAATAATATAAATATTCCACTTTTTCTAAAAATATCACAAGAATCATTTTACACTAAAATACCATGAATTCCATATAAATCAATATTACAAATAAATACCAATTATTACGAAATTAGGATATTTTCACTAGATATATCACAATATAAAATCTATATTCATTACAACTATAAAGACGATTAATAAATACTTGGGGTGTATTTGAAAAGTTTAAAAAGTATTTTTACATAAAACCCCCTCAAGTTCTATAATTTACCCTAAGGACCCTAGTAAATATAGGTTTAAGCGGGACCAATCTCTTGAGCCTCAGGGAACTGGAGAAGTAGGTGCTGGCCTATCAAAGGTAGACAACTTAACAACGATGTTATCAATACGGTAATCATTTTTGAAAAAGATACAAATCCTTCCGCCCATGTGCAGCGGTTACCGATAACATTAAAACAATTAGGACTTCAATTTACTTTTCTAATTGTTTGACTCAGATTGAGTCTCTCTGTAAACTGACTTGAATATGATTCAAGTACAATCTACAATCTACAATCTACAATATTCTGACTCAACATGAATCTCTATATTCATTTTATTCAATACATTCAATCTACATTGACTGAACCGAACCATGGATATACATCCATTTACATGATTCTACAGTTATTCCATTTACATGATTATACAGTTACATCCGTTTATTAATATCATGGTTTTGGTCAATCATCCAACTATACAATCTATACAATACATACAACAATACAATCAAAACACTACGGGGTTTAAGAGGTAGATTGGAACGGAAGGTATTAAAAGTGGCACGAGACAGTAAGAATAAGACACTTAACCTATATTCCGTTGCTGTTGTACCGTGGCTTAACGGTTTTTTATACATTCCGTTTGCCCTGGTCTCTAGCATATAAAGACCCCTCTCGTATACACTGGTATCCTTCTGTACCAAGCTACAAACAACAGCGTTAACACAACATTACAACAATATAATACAACTTTAAAAGATACCTTCTTGTTCTGTCTTTTCTATTTCTCCCTTATCTTTGGGACTTACCGAGCGACCTGTTCGCTGACGATATTCTCTTTCTTTCTTCTTTGAATGTCGTCAGGTGATCTGGACACTTCAGAGATCGAGCCCACTGCTGAAGACTTGGACCAGTTCAGTGAAGACCCCAAGCTCTAGTCATTGTACACTTTCCATTCAATACTTTTCATTTCTGTTATGCCATTGTTTAGGCATTGCTTTATTTCAGTTGTATTTACTTTCCATGCATTGTACAGAAAGAATGTGAATAAATAAAGTTATTGTTTTTATTATATCTTCTCTCTTGTGCTTTACTTTTATATTGCTTAGATACGCTTAGCGTATTTACTTCACAGTAAATAGATAGCGGCCTCGTCGCGTCCTCTGCTCGTATACTGGGAAGCGGGGCGTGACAGGTTTTGTTGGTGGCCCATGCAGGTCAGAGCTGTATGGAACCCTAAGCAATATAAAACACAAGAACCAGCAACTAAAACATTCTTTACAATTCATACCTCTTGAATCTTATCATTTCATAAACTTTGAATTCCCTCACCACTTTTACAATCTTACCAAAACCTTCGCATCCTTTCATTGCTTCACACATTTTTCATACACTATCAAGTACTTCTAACACTCTGTAACACCTTAGCAGCCATAGAAGCCAACACAGTTGATCAAGGTAACACTAGTATTTCACTTTCACATTTTTAAAACCCTTGCATCACTTATTTTTTTTCATACACTATCAATACTTCAGTCACCACACTTTTCTTAAATTTGTTACACTTTTCTTTTACAAATTTCGAGGACGAATTTTTATAAGGAGGGTAGAATATAACAACCCCAAATTTCCAATACAAGTTTTTTTCAAAACAATTTCAAAATCCATAAAGAGGTATTTATTGCCTGAGCATAAGATAAGTAATTAATTTGCAATTTAATTACAAGAAAGTGCTTGTAGCTTATTGGTAAGACCTTGCACTGCTGAACCAAGTCATCAGAGTTCAAATCTCATACCCCACATTATTTTTTAATATTGTTTTATTTTGAGTTTTTTTAGAATACCAACAGTCAACACATGATAACCCCAAAATTTCCACTACACATGAAAAACTAAATATACCAGAGGCTAGGCTATATCAGGCGACCCCCCACCTACCCATCCCCCAACTCGGCCGAGTCGGCCGGCGAACCGGCCGACTCAGGCCAGCGCCGCCGGCCGGACTCGGCCGGACGGCCGAGTCCCCAACAGGAAAAATATGACTCTTCCCCTCCCCTACCTCCCTGCACACTCCATTTATTTGGATCAGTTCCAGAGACTGTTGAATTCCTCATTTACTCTATTTTTAATGTATTTTTACATTTTTTTAATTTAAACTCTTCACCTACCCTAACCCTAGCCTAACCCTATAAATACCAACCCTACACACTAGCCCCTCACCCCAAAACTCTGAATCAACTCTCAAGAAATCATTAGAAATCTTGTGTACTTTGAAAACGAGCAAGAAGCGAAGCTATGGCGAATTTTCCGGCAAACTTCCGACGACCATCCTAGGAGCTCCCGGCGACGAAACGACGCACCGACGACTCCTCCCGATCAATCTCCATCTCTTTATTGTCCTAAACCCGTAAGTCTACATTTCTATCTTTCTTTTCTTTCTAAAAATACGAAATTACAAAACCCGACGGAATCGGAACAAATCCGATTTCCGATTCGGATTCTTTATAAAACTTCACTTTTCTTTAATACAATTATGCTTAAACCCTTTCATGTTGACTATTAAGCACCAATCAACCAAATTGTTCAAGTTTCATATCATAAAAATAATTGTTATTTCATTTTACCGTATTTTTCATTTAAATACCACATAATTTCAATTCTACATTTAATATCACAAAACTTGCTATACCTTTAAGTGGATCACGAGGTAGTGACCTACCTCCTCACACACTCATATGCAATATAGAACAATATCCTTGGGAATATAGAATACGGGAAAACGATATCATTGCAAATAAATACCATTTACTTAATAAAACCGTTTTCTAAACGATTTAGTATTTATACAATCTTTGCAAAGTGCCGCTACAACCCATTTTGGGGAACCCGTTCGGGATAGTGCGGATTATCGCATATCCTTGGGCTTAGTAGTGCGAGATTCAAACCTCCACAAGGAGCATTCGGTCTCGAAAGATTTAAAATACGAAAATCTAAAGAAAATGAGATTTCTAGAATATTATATATATTAAAAATTATTTTCATATAAATATATGTATATTTATCCTTAAAATATCTATTTTGTAATAATATAAATATTCCACTTTTTCTAAAAATATCACAAGAATCATTTTACACTAAAATACAATGAATTCCATATAAATCAATATTATAAATAAATACCAATTATTATCAAATTAGGATATTTTCACTAGATATATCACAATATAAAATCTACATTCATTACAACTCTAAAGATGATTAATAAATACTTGGGGTGTATTTTTAAAAGTATATAAAAGTATTTTTACATAAAAAACCCTCAAGTTCTATAATTTACCCTAAGGACCCTAGTAAATATAGGTTTAAGCGGGACCAATCTCTTGAGCCTCAGAGAGCCGGAGAAGTGGGTGCTTGCCTATCTAAGGTAGACAACTTAACAACGGTTTTATTAATACGGTAATCGTCTTTGAAAATGACACAAATCCTGCCGCTCATGTGCAGCGGTTACCGATAATATCAAAACAATTAGGACTTCAATTTACTTTTCTAATTGTCTGACTCAGATTGAGTCTCTCTATAAACTGACTTGAATATGATTCAAGTACAATCTACAATCTACAATATTCTGACTCAACATGAATCCCTATATTCAATCTATTCAATACATTCAATCTACATTGACTGAACCGAACCATGGATATACATCCATTTACATGATTCTACAGTTATTCTACTTACATGATTATACAGTTACATCCGTTTACTGATATCATAGTTTTGGTCAGTCATCCAACTATACAATCTATACAATACAATCAAAACACTACGGGGTTTAAGGGGTAGATTGGTACGGAAGGTATTAAAAGTGGCACGAGACAGTAAGATTAAGACACCTAACCTATATTCCGTTGCTGTTGTACCGTGGCTTAACGGTTCCTTGTACATTCCGTTTGCCGTGGTCTCTGGCATATAAAGACCCCTCTTGTATACACTGGCATACTTCTGTACCAAGCTACAAACAACAGCGTTAACACAACATTACAACAATATAATACAACTTTAAAAGATATCTTCTTATTCTGTCTTTTCTATTTCTCCCTTATCTTTGGGACTTACCGAGCGACCTGTTCGCTGACAACATTCTCTTTCTTTCTTCTTTGAATGTCGTCAGGTGATCTGGACACTTCAGAGATCGAGCCCACTGCTGAAGACTTGGACCAGTTCATTGAAGACCCCGAGCTCTAGTCATTGTACACTTTCCATTCAGTACTTTTCATTTCTGTTATGCCATTGTTTAGGCATTGCTTTATTTCTGTTGTATTTTCTTTCCATGCATTGTACAGAAAGAATGTGAATAAATAAAGTTGTTGTTTTTATTATATCTTCTCTCTTGTGCTTTACTTTTATATTGCTTAGATACGCTTAGCGTATTTACTTCACAGTAAATACGTAGCGGCATCGTCGCTTCCTCTGCCCGTATACTGGGAAGCGGGGCATGACATATTTCGTGACTGCACTTCCTTGCAGCACGAAAGGTAACAGTACTGTATGGATTATTGTGGATCGACTCACAAAGTCGTCTCACTTTATTGCCTTTTGAGTTGGCCAATCTACCGAGACACCAGCAAAGACGTACATGGAGGTATGAATCTATGTAAGATTTTAACTCTTCATAGTGTACTATTTCTGATACCCATGAACTCATGCAGGAGATCGTGAGATTACATGGAGTACCGGTTTGCATTGACTCCGATCGTGACACCAGATTCCGATTACAATTTTGGCAGAGTCTGCAAGATAGCTTGGGAACAAGTATGAACTTTAGCACAGCTTATCATCCACAATCAGATGGTCAGTCTGAGTGAACGATTCAGATCCTTGAAGATATGCTAAGATCTTGTATGCTAGATTTCGGAGGATCGTGGGAAGATCACCTACATCTTGTGGAGCTTTCATACAACAACGGCTACCAAGCAAGTATTGGAATGGTACCGTTTGTAGCGCTCTATGGAAGGAAGTGTCTATCACCATTAAGTTGAGACGACATCGGAGATAGAGAACTCCTTGGACCTGAGATGATAGTAGCAACTGTAGATATAGTTCGCACTATCAGGGAAAGAATGTGCATAGTCCAAGACCGACAAAAGCGCTGGGCTGATGCAAAGCGCCGTTACTTAGAGTTCCAACAGGATGATCATGCCTTTCTGAAGATTTCTCCAAACCGTAGAGTGATTCACTTTAGAAGAAGGGGTAAGTTAAGTCCAAGATACATTGGACCGTTTGACATACTCGAACGAGTCAGAGAAGTGGCATACCGCTTGGCACTTCCACCCTCATTGGAAGGAATGCACAATGTGTTCTATATATCCCAACTCAGAAAGTATGTGAGTGACCCCAGTCACATTCTTGATCACTCCGAGCTCACGGTACAGATAGATTTATCTTGTGAGCAACAACCCATTGAAATTCTGGACAGAAAAGTGAAGTCACTTCGGAACAAGAAAGTAAACTTGGTTCGAGTGATATAGAGAAAAGACACACCAGGAGAATCAACGTGGGAAAGAGAAGACGACATGCATGCAAGATACCCTCACTTGTTTGTAAATTAGTACTTAAATAATTATAAATTTCGAGGAAGAATTTTTTATAAGAAGGGTAGAATGTAAAGACTCTGTTTCAGTATACAGAAAATTTGTGTAAAAGTTAATATACAAATAGAGTATTTGCAATCCTGTGTATGCTATAAGTATTTAATTTTCTTTTGAACAGCAAAAAAGCACTTGTAGCTCATTGGTAAAGCCTTGCACCGCTGTGACATAGCCATTGTGTTCAAATCCCTCAGCCACATAATATTTTTGCCGATTTTTCTTTTAAACTTTTTGGAAGCCCAAAAGTTTACACGTGCAAAACACGTAAATATGAAAAGTCAGATTAATCAAATATGTGCACTAAGATATATGAAATGACACCAACACGTGGCATCAATCCCACACCCCGACCCTACTCATTGGCCGGCGAGATTGCTCTTGGGGCCGACGCCGCCGGTCTCAACCGTACCAAATGCTCCAATTCTTTTGCCCTAACACCCCTTGGCCTCCCTCCACTACTCCTTTTCTGTTTGATTTCGCTGCATATTTCCAGAGAATTAAAATGAGGCATTAATCCAAAATGTTAATGCATTTTAATTCCATTTTTCAATACCCTAAACCCTAATTTCTCCTATAAATACCACCCTACACCATAGCCCTCCTCATTCAGAAATCTTTCGCCAAAACTCTCTAAATTTTCCAAGTCCAAGAAGTTGTACAAGTAGAGTTAGCTTAAAGTCAAGTTCCGGCGACGACTCGGGAAAAATCCGGCGATCCCGCGACTCCACGATGCTAGCAAACCCATCCTCTACCTCCCCTCTCTATTCTTAATCCATAAGTCCCCTCTCCCCTCCTCTCTTTTTATTAAAAAGACTTCTCTTTTCAAAACTCATCGGAAGCGGAGTTAATCCGACTTCCGATTCTAATTTCTTTAAAAACTCAATTTTTCTTAACCACATAATAACCATCTCTTTATATCTTGTTTAACAACCCTAAAACAACATTTAGAACAAGTTTCAATTCAAAATAAAATGATATGCAACTTGTATTTCACTTTTTCGTTAAAATACCACCAAGTTTACCTACGATATTATTTCTTCATTTTGCTCATATTACCTTTAGATAATTCACAAGGTAATGATCTACCTCATCACAACACTCATCATGACATAGCACGATATTTTGGAACAATATTTTATGGGACAATACAATTATTTTATATTTAAATACCATAAACTATCAAAACCATATTCTTCAAATTATTTTAATCAAATTCCATACGATTATGTCCTTACAACCCATTTTGGGGAATCCGAATTGGTTGGTGCGGGTTATCGCACATCCATCGGACTAGTAGGGCGAGATGCAGACCTTCTCACTGAGCATCCGATCTTGATGGAATTTTTATTACAATTTCTAAGAAAACGTGATTTCTATTAATAAATAAATTCTATTTTTAATAATTATATATATATAAATATTATCAAAATATCTATTTTAAATATATAATATATTCCATGTTTTCTAATCAAAAAAAAAGAATCACAAAAGTTCATGAAAATACCATCAAGAATCAATACAAGTTAAATTACATGAAAATACCATATACTATTCAATTTAGGTTTATATCCACTAGAATATTTTATCTTTTAAAATTTACATCCATGAAAATCCTAAATACGATAATTAAATACTTGAGATGTATTTTGAAAATATATCAAAACTAGTTTTCATAAACCCCCTCAAGTTATATTAAATTACAATAAGGACCCTAGTAAATATAGGTTTAAGCGGGAACGGTTCTCTTGTGCCTCAGGGAGCCGAAGAGTTTGGATGCTTGCCTATTTAAGGTATACAACTAAAAACGGGGTTATCAATACGGTAATTGTCTTGGAAAAATTCATAAATCCTGTCATCCATATGCAGCAGTTACCGATAACTCCAAAACTAATTCAGGACTTCAATTCTGTTTAAGTGTCTGACTCAGTCAGAGTCTCAGTATAATCTGAAATCAATCCATCCTTGAATACAATTCAAGTATAACTCCAATTTAATATGAATCCATTTATACCAGAATACAATCTATATCCATTTATACCAAGCTACAAACAACTGCGTTAACATAACTATCAGCTTTATACCAGTTATAATATCTTACCTGTCTATTCTCATTCTACATCTCTTTGGGACTTACCGAGCGATTGTTCGCTGACGACGTTCATTTTCTCTTCTTTCTTTGGAATGTTGTCAAGGGATCTGATTCTTTGGAAATCAAGCCCAGCATAGACGACTTGGAGCAGTTCTCAGAAGACCCAGAGCTCTAGTCACTTGTATATACTTTACTTTCAATTCATGCCATTATTTAGGCATTGCTTTTCAGTCTTGTATTTTTATTTCCAGTTGTATTGTAAAGGATATTTAATAAATAAAAGTTGTTGTTCATTTACATCTCTTGTCTTACTTGTGTACTTACATTATATTGCTTATATACACTTAGCGTGTTTACTTCTGAGTAAATACGTCGCCTGGCCAGTCGCGTCTCCTTACCGTACTCTGGGAAGCGGGGCATGACATATATTCTTTTTTTAATTAAAATACGGAAAAGTAAATATGGAAATAAAACTAAACTAGGAAAGAAAAACTAAAACAGGAAAAACGAAAACTAGAAACGGGCACTGGATCTGAACATGAGAGAAAATTTGAGCAGCGACAGAAGAAATCTGGGCTTCCAAAGCTTCCAAAAACCGGCCCAAATTTATTTCTGGCCAGCTTTTGGATGAATTTGGCCGAATTTTTTTTATAGTTCTCTTCTGCACGCTCCAAAGTCCTTGAGTCCGCTCCTGTTTTCCTGAAAATAAAAAAAAAGTGCATAATAAAATAAAATAAAATAAAATAAATAAAATAACTTGAATTAAAATTACTTAGAATTGCTACCAGCCTCCTCGGTAACGGCGCCAAAAATTTATTGGAGATTTTATTTTTCTCTCAAATTTAACCGCAAGTGCATAATTATTCAACTATAGTACTATGGATCGTCCCACCGATAGACGTTGAGAATTCTAATTAATTCTAAAACATGTTTAAATAAAAAAATTTATTTAAAGCTAAAACTAAAGTGCATGAAAATAAATTGCAAGTTAAATTAAAAAGCGGGTTTAAATAAGAAAGCAAGCATAGGGTGTCGAATTATCTTTACTATCATGGTAGGTTTATATGATTCTATTCTTTTCTAACTTCTATATTTTACTTAGTGATATATTGATTACATAAAAGTATAGGGCAAAATAACTTAGCAAAGAAATATCAAACATTTATATAAGCATATTTCATACAATTAGATCTATCCTATTAATTATATAAAATCATGTAGAAAAACAATTAAAGAAAATATTTCTAATTAATGACAAGCAACCTACTTTTACCCTTCTACAAAATAACCCTTAAGTTGTTAATTTATGAGTTAAATTATATTTATCGGCGTAACCTAGATCACTATAATTAATTAGGTTGAACTAGTTTGACCAAAATACTATCTTACCTTCCCTATTTAGTTTTCTAGGTCTTCATGCTATCATTAAACTAATTAAATTATCGGTGTTATCACCTTTATCTAAACCTATTCAAGAGTGTCAATCTATCAGCATAAAGTCTATTTTATTAGAATGATAACAAAAAGATGAATTTTTGATCGAAAAAACTCACAATAAAAACATATAAAAGAGAGAAAGAAATTTAAAGTATCACAACCATGATAGAAAGAATAAATCTAACCCTAGAAAAATACTTAGCCACTCATCATAAAAGCAAAAAAATTAAAATAATTAATCTGCATACTAAAATAAGTAACTTATAAATTGTTTTGATCTCTCCAAATAAAAACCCTAAATCAAAAGCCAAATATGTGATGAAACCCTAATGAATTATACAGTAGAATATATAGGACTTTTGGAAAATCTATTTGTGGTTTTCAGAAGATACACAAGGGAACAAAAATCTCCAGAAATCTCATCCCCTAACTCGGCCAAAACCCGGCCCAAATCATGCCAAAACTGGCTCTGGCTGACTTCTAGTAGGGTTAGGTCTCCAGATTTTTTCCATTGCTTGGTCTCGACTTCAATCTTGTCACACGCGTTATATTTTATAATTTCTTTGACTCTATTTAAGCTTTAAAGAAGTCCACATCCAACGCACATAGTCCATCTTTTGCGCACTTTTCCCTCTTAACCAAGTAATGTGCTATATTTAACAAAACATACCTGAAGTAACATAAAATAGACAAAATTAAGATAAATGTGGCTATATAAATGTGCATTAAAATACGCCAATCAAATACCCTCACACTTATCTTTTGCTAGTCCTCGAGCAAAATCTAGGGTTTCAAACTCTAAACTAAAAACCTAAAAACTATCTAACTAGAATATACTTCTATGCTCCTTTTCACAGGCGTGCGATTGCAATTAGCACGTGCAACAAGCGATTAAATCTCTATGTGTCCCTAGTAAAAGTGTTGTCCCCTGAGGGTTTTCAGCGGTAACTACTTACAAAATCCCAAAAAGGAAAACAAAAGGAAAAATATGAAAAGTAAATGAAAAATAAAGAAAATGAAAATAAGAAAGTGAAAACTATTTACAAAAGAAAAGAAAAGAAAAGAAAAGTTTCGAATTTCTACTAGTTTTTCAGCTTTCATAAATTTTCATCTTAATAGTTTCGTTTAACTCTAGAAATTACATCCTCCCTCAATAGAATTTCATCATATTCTTCCTCTCTATCTCTCCTTCAAATGTCGATCATATATGCTTACGTGTGTGTGTAAAATATTCCTACACTTGAGAATTCAATTCAAGCTATAGTATCAATGCCCTTTTTCCTCTCGTATTTTTATTTAATATATAGATAGATATACTCACACCTCTTTCAATGCGACCGCTACTGCTTTCTGAGGCACTAGCCAACCGATTACTCAATGCGTGCGTTTAATTTATGCTCGTTATTCAATTATGCCTAGCTTTGCCACTACCTTGGACCTTCAGCAAAGACTCCTAAACCAGTTGGTCTAAAATATTAGGTGATGAAATACCCCTTCGACTGAAGATTTATTTGCCCTTAGTAACTACAAAACTAGACTTATTATGCTCATATTTTCTTTATATCTACTTGAGGATTTAGGCAAAGATATTTTAGATATCCTCTATTATCTCAAGTTTCAAGATCCGTGTATATGAAATTTGTAAGGTATATACTTTCTAAATTTGAATTCAATGTAAGGAATTATTTTTCAGACTTAGTTCTACCCTCAAATTCAATAATTTCCTTCATTTCACATAACCTTTCGGATTCGAATTTATAATAACCTATTACTAGTTTGATTCAAACGCATCCCCCTTTCCCCTTTTTCCTAAAAAATGATAAAGAACACCTTAGAAATTGAAAAAGAAAGAAACTAAAAAATCTAAGAAAAATGAAAAAGAGACTTAAAAATTTCTGAAAAATGAAAAAGAAAACAAAATATAACTAAAAATTAAGAAAAACTCAACTGTACAAAACCACCACCACCACCCCGTCCACACACACTTAATTTTGACGGTGTCCCTAATATCCTCTATCCCGTCCTCTAACTCGAATTAATGAAATTACGTTCACTATTTAACTTAAGTATATCTATAACCAACAGACCAATTTACAAAAAATAAACAGTAGAAACAGAGAGTAAAAGGATAGATTTACCTACCCCAGAAATCTGGGGGGAAACTACTGTAGAAAACTGGCCAAAACCGATTTTCGCTGAATTCCGGTCGGAAATTTTTAGCTTTTTGCCGTAAAATTTTTGTGGCTGCCTCCTTTCTTCGCTAGGCTATCCATACTTCTCTTGGATTTGTGAATGAGGGCACGAGTTGGCTAGATATAAAGGGTTAGGTAATTTTGCACAAAAGTCCTTCAAAAATAAAATTAGCAAATAAACCTAAAAAAATAGATAACCAAAAGTTAGTATGTAAAATATAATACATAATATACAAAGAAGGAGTTAAAATTTTATATAAAATATTCCGGCTCATGGAGAACCATGAGCTTCTCCTCTACTTCAGCATTAATTGCTAATTTTTTTATCCAATGTTATAGAAAGTCCAAAAATAAGAATTAACCAATCAAAAAATTTATCAGTATACACATGGGATTGGTAAAACACGATATAATAGTGAGGTTCAAAATAAAATATAAATGAAATAAATTCTAATGAAACTATGTCTTAATACCTCTACTAGGGTTATATGAACATCAAGTATGCAATTTTAAAAAAATCTAGAAGGCTAAGTATACTAAACAAGAATCGAACTAGAGAATTAGGATTTTAAAGTTAAGCAAACAAATTCTAAACTAAGTGAAAAGAGTCTACAACGTTTGTAGTCTAGTCCTTCACTTCTAAAGCTCCAAGTAGGAGTCCTTAGAACTCTTCTTTGACTCCAGTTGAAGGATGGAACGATCTTTCTTGTAGTCTTCGTCGTCGAAAATGATCCACCTTAAGGCAACTCACACTCAAGCTCACACTTCACTAATCAAGGTATTAGTGAAGATAACAACCTATACTGATTTTCTAGAGTAGTATAGGTTGATAAAATAGGAATTTTACTCACTAAAAATATTTCTTTTCTTTTTCTTTTTCTCATCCTAGAAAAATCTAGTAAGGAGATGAAGAAGAATGAACTTGGAAGTGAGTGTATGGTGTTTTTCGTTACCCCATTGAGATGGGAGTACACGTCGCTTGTCAAGCGTACTACAGATTCCCCATGCCTAGGGTAGGCCGGGGTTTAATAATTGTGGGGATCCGAATCTCCGGCAGTCGCGCACTAAGCTGCCATTAATTACCCCTCGCCTTTAGAGCGAGAGAACCTCCGATTGACGGGTCAAACTGGTCATACGAACTCAATGTGCAGTATGCGTGTATTGTGTTTTGGAGGGGATTGGATATATTGGGAGCCTTGCAGAGTTTACGGGGGTAATGGAGTGTCAAGGAGTGTGTGTGTGTGTGTGTGTATAAAGGGGAAAAGCGTCCAAAGGACGCGTGGGGGCCAGCGCCTCACGTGCGTGGCACGCGGGCGCTGGATGCCAGCGGGAAAAAAGGGTTTAGCCTATGCACAGGGAGTTGTACTCCCGATTGACTTTTGGAGTTGAACTCCTAGAAAAAAAGACTTTTTTATATGGAGTTAAACTCCAAGAAATCTTTATAAATGCTCAAGGGGACCCCTTTCTTCTTCCCTGAGCCTTGGATCTTTCCCAAAATGGGGTCTTTGAAGAGGGGTCTCCTTCTTCCTCCTCTCTGTTGGCCGGATCTTGGAGAAAAGGGGATGAAATTTAAAAATCTCCCCTTTTTAAGATCTGATGGAAGATCTGAGTTCCCATTTGTTGGTTTTGTGGTGAAAAACTATTTATTTTTAGTAAAGGAAGAGTTAAACTCTTGATTTAATACAAAAGGAGAAGAAGGTTTTAGAATCTTGAGGAAGGAGAAGGAGGCACAGAAACCCTAACTTTTTTTAGAGGAAAAAATTCTTTTTTATTTCATTACCATGTTGCCTTTTATAGGCTTGCACATTTACATATAGCCTCTTGGGCTTTACAAAATGGCATTTTGCCCATCCCATACCTCATGTGCTCATTTCTTTTGCACATGAGCCGTGGGCTTAAAAAAATTGGCGTTATGCTCATTTTGCTTACATTCATGCATAAAAAATTACATCAAAATTATTTATTATATGATTTTTATTTTGGCATGGGGGAGATTGGTCGTGGGGCTCGACTTGGGCATGGGCCCTCTTGACCTGGGTTTGGACCCACTTGGTTTGGGGTTGACTTTGATTTTGACGTGATCAACTGGGGTGCAATTTTTGACCCCAACAATGAGTGTAAACCATTTTTAGATAAGATGAGATGAAGAAAATGATTAAAATGCATATGAATAAAACAAGAATAGAAGATGAGTCATGGTTTCTCAATACTTCTCCAAGCACCTAAAGAACCATGACTCATTCTTCTTTTCTTTATCTCATATATTTAAATCATTATCTCATTATCTTGTCTCTAATATGATTCTCACACATTCTACTTCTATGTATCATCAACCAAGATACAAATATATATATATATATATATATATATATATATATATAAAGTATTGAATCAAGTGTTGATTTAATAATATGATATATATTTATATATTTGATATATATATATATATATATATAAACTAATATTAAGCTTACTTAAGATTTTCTTCTCTTTATATATATATATCAAATCACTGAATTAACACTTGATTTAATAATCCGGTTATATCATATATAACCCGGCTGATATCAAATAATGCTAGATTAGAATACGGTATCATATACTCGTATTTAATCAAGCTCCCGCACATATCTTCATACATGCCCTACTTCATTTCGCTTGAGCTAGGAAACCTCTATGTGGCACTCTAAAGACTCGTCAATATGCCAGCAGTAAATAATGATCACATCAGATACCCACAATCCGTCAGCAGTACCAGCTGGACGTAACGGCTACCCAGGTATTGAACGAATAGAAGATCAACAAGCAAACTTGTCCAAACTCCCGTAAAGCCAATAAACAACACTTAATGTACAGTTCAGTCTCTTCATCTGATATGTCGCATATCGAGTCTGGAGAGTGGAATCATCATACCCCAATAACTTAATAAGTCATGCCGATGTGTGGCCAATAACCTTTCAAGAAACTACTGATAACACTTATCAGTAAATCACATCATCCTTGGCCAGGGAACTTATAACTAATCGAGCATAGTGCAACATCAACTCCCAATACCGGGAGAGACGAAATCCTTCCTATTGCTCACTGCATCCATGTGACTCGGGACTGTACCAAAAAACTACCTGTTTGCACGACTCATTTGAGCCGTGATAGGGAGGAAATCAAAGCACAGTGTGAACCACACAAGACATTATGACAATCTGTTGGGTTACGGCAGCGCCCCGGCCATCAAACCGTGGACAAAATTTTTCTAAACTGGCGCTACCATTACCCGATGTCCGGATCTACCTTAAACCCTATACTAGCAAGCATATATAAACAAGTTAGAATGGTTATACCGAGTTGATCCGTGTCCTTCGGTCTTCAACCATCTTCCCAAGCTCCTAGTGGTCGTCTGGATCGAGTTTAGTTGTCGGTCTTCCTCCATCTATGATGATCCACCTGAAAGAAACGGTGCAAGCTTCAACCTCGCCAAGCGAGGTAACCGATGCTCCAAGGTTGCTAGCAATGGAGAGTGGAGGTGTAGGAATGTGTCACTATAATTTTCCTCTCATTACAATGCTCAAAAGAGCAACTCAAGAAGATGAAGGAGGTGAGGAAACATGTGGCATGAGCAACTCAAGAAATGGCTAAGTGTTGAAGTGAGTATAGAATGCAAGCAAGCAAGTCAAGAAAAGAAATGACCAAAGCCAAGTCAAGATGTGGCAGCCCCCCCTCTCTCTCACAATCATGCACACAAAATATCTTTTCCAATTTTCCAATAAATAAAGCAAACCATACCTCTCTACATGCCTTGACCCATGCTCGTGCCAACTCACCCTCCACCTCATTTCCATAATTGATTTTCTAAAAAGAAAATCAATAATGAGGTGGCCATCTTCTAGAATCTATTCCGTATAAATATGGAATACTTCCGGTACACGTATCGAAATACATATACACGTATTCATACAAAAATACGAATAGCCAAGAGAGAAAATGAATAGTGAACAATAATACTAGAATATAAATACATATATAAATTATTAAATCAAAACCTGATTTAATAATCCGGCTTAATCCTAAGCCGCTAGTATTATCAACCGTCCGATTAAAGTCTGTGCAGCCTGTACATATATTTAATCGGACACCTATATGTACCAACATACAACATCTACACCAGATCGCCTGAACCGTGACAACCCTCCCTGTGGGACTCTAAAGACTCGTCAATACGCTGGTAATGGGTTTAACCACAAGCACGTCAGCAGTACTAGTTGTACGTAACGGCTACCCAGGTACTGAGCGAAAGGAAGGCCGACGAGCAAACTCATCCAAACCCCTACTGAGCCTGACAGTGACAATATCCGTACAGTCCGGTCCGTTCGTCTATGAGTATCGCATAACGAGTCTAGGGGGTGGATAAAGTCAGACCCCTAATAATGTGATAATTCGTGTCGGTATGAAACCTATCACCACATGAGAAACTACCGATCCTAGATCAGTAATTCTCAACTACCTTGGCCAAGGATTTCTGGTGATGGCCACCCATGCACTGCGCGACATCAACCCCCAATACTGGGAGAGACGAATCCCCGACAATCCGCTCACTGCCTCCATGTGGCTCGGGACTGTACCCAACTAAAACTTGTTTGCACGACTCCTTTAAGCCGTGGTAGGGTAGTAATCAAAGCACAGTGGGAACTCACATGAGACAAATGACGATCTCAGGTCGACAGACTAACCTGTACACATGTCATCAGGGAACTGCCATCTGACAATAAGTATAGTACCAACTAGCAGGTTCCCGGCGAGTCCGTCCAGTGTACTCATAACCAAATGAGCACCTGTATACTATCTTAGGTGAACAAACTAACACCAATGGCTTGTGAGACCTTGCCACCGCCCCTCGTCAAGGTCTCGATCAGTATACACAAGTCTACACTGGAGTATCTATGCCCAGCTTCGATACTCCCACGAATAGGGACATTTGAGGATGTGCTTATAGACCCCCAGCTCCCACGTGTATGATCCCCATCATAATACTGGTTGTCAAGAAAGAATCCTATCTCTATCAACATATAATAGTGATGATAAAGACAAACCAGATAGCATACTATCATCTCGAGTAAGACTGTTCTACCGGTATAGGTCCTCCCTCAATCATCATAATCACCTAACTGCGATTACGATAATTTCCTTGAGGGCGCTATAGCCAACACAATCTCGGTCTACAGACTAACATGTACAAGTGTCACCAAAGAACTGCTATATGACGATAGGTATGGTACCATCTAGGATTTCTCGGCGAGTCCTGTTCGGTGTACTCATTCTCCAATGAGCACATGTGTACAATCTTTGGTGTCAAACACCAATGGTTGTGGGATCAACCATCGTCCCATACAGGTTCAAGAAACGTACATACTAGTCTACTCTGGAATATCGATACTCTGTCTCGATACTTCCTTGACTAGGAACTGTTAAGGATGTGCTTGTGGACTACACGAGCCCCAATAGTATGATCTACATCATAGTCCTGGTAGTCAGGCCAACATTCTAAGGGATTTATCAACATGTATAAATGAGATAGTAAACTAAAACAAGTGCACATGTTAAGATAAAGAGCAACCAGATTGCATACTATCATGTCGAATCCTCTATATATATGTCCAAGCATCCACTATAATATACAATAATGGCCTCTATGTCATACATATTTCTAGCAATCTCCCACTTATACTAAGGCCAGTTGTTGTAGTATCGCATACCCAACATCCCAAAAAGTCTCTCCAACTGTGTCTGGGGAAGGGCCTTCATGAGTGGATCTGTCGTGTTGTCCTTCATGTCTACTCTCCTGACCTCGATCTCGGCGATCAACTTTCTTCCGGATCAGGTGATACCGCCTCAGAATATGTCAGGATCGCTGATGGGACTGGGGTTCCTTGGCCAAAACCACAGCTCCATTGTTATCACGATACAAAGGTATTGGATCTACAATGGATGGAACCACACCAGGTTCAATAATGAACTTCTTCATCCAGATAGCCTCTTTGGCAGCATCGTTGGCAGCGATGTATTCAGTCTCCATCGTCGAGTCCGCAACGATATCTTGCTTGGAACTCTTCCAACATACCGCCCCTCCATTAAAGGTGAAGGCAAAGCTCGAGACAGACTTGCTGTCATCCTTATCACTCTGGAAGCTCGAATCAGTAAAGGACTCTACTTGGAGTTTTCCATTACCATACACCAAGAACATCTCTTTAGTCCTTCTCAAGTACTTAAGAATGTTCTTCACAGCTATCCAATGCTTCTTCCCGGGGTCTGATTGATACCTACTTACCACACTAAGTGCATAAACTACATCCGGTCTTGTGCATAACATCGCGTACATGATAAACCCTACTGCAGAAGCATAAGGTATCACGTTCATGCGAGTCCTTTCCAAATCAGTCTTATGAGACATCTCTTTGGAGGGAGTGATTCCTGAATAAGCGGGTAAATTACCACGCTTATAATCTTCCATACTAAACCTTTTTAGTATGGTGTCTGTGTACCTGAATTGGGACAATCCCAACATTCTTTTAGATCTATCTCTATAGATCTTTATCCCCAGGATGTAGGGGCATCACCCAGATCTTTCATGGAGAACTTTTATGATAGGAAGAGTTTGACCGAGTGCAGCACAAGAACATCATTTTCTATCAAGAGTATATCATCCACGTACAATACGAGGAATACGATCTTATTCTCTACAACCTTTTTATATAAACATGGTTCATCTACGTTTTTTATGAAGTCAAACTCTTTGACCGCTACATCAAAACAGATGTTCCGGCTCCGCGATGCCTGCTTTAATCTATAGATTGATTTAAACAGCTTGCATACCTTTCCACTGCTCCCACTGTTTATGAAGCCCTCTGGCTGTGTCATATGCATGCTCTCTTCTAATCACCATTTAGAAAAGCGGTCTTTACGTCTATCTGCCAAATTTCATAGTCATGGTATGCTGCAATGGAAAGTAGGATCCTGATGGACTTAAGCATAGCTACTGGAGAAAAGGTCTCGTCATAGTCGACACCTGGTCATTGACGAAAACCTTTTGCTACAAGTCTAACTTTGAAGGTCTCAACCTTTCCATCTATACCAATTTTTTCTTGAAGATCCACTTACTCCCAATAGATTTTACCCCTTCAGAAGCAACTTCTAAAGTCCATCTTTTGTTGGTGTACATGGATTCCATCTCAGATCGCATAGCATCCAGCCATTTCACAGAGTCCCCACTTGTGATAACCTGCTCAAAAATAGTTAGGTCATCATCTTCCATGATGCAATCCTCTCTCCCACCGTCTATAAGAAAACCGTAATATCTCTCAGTTGGGTGAGAAATCCTACTAGATCTACGGAGTGGCTGAGATTCATCGGGGCTATTGAATCCTCCGGTTCTACCAAATCTTCAGTTGTAGTTTGTGTATCTAGAACTTCTTCCAGCTCTACCTCATTACCACTAATTTCTTTTACAAAAATTCCTTTTCTAAGAAGGTGGTATGTTGAGCAACAAACACCTTTTATTTCTCAATATGATAGAATAGATATCCATGTGAATCCTTTGGATATCCCACAAACTTTCAAAAAACTGATCGTGCTTCGGGTTTGTCTGGATTCTATTTTTTAGCATAAGCCGGACAACCCCATATCTTAACTCGTTTAAGATATGGTCTCTTTCCACTTCATATCTCTTATGGTGTTTTAGGCACAAATTTTGATGGAACTTGATTCAATAGGTAAACAGCTTTCTCAAATGCATAACTCCAAAAGGAAATAGGTAACTCAGCAACACTCGTCATAGAGCGCACCATATCTAATAGGGTGCGATTCCTCCGCTCCGATACACCATTGTGCTATGGTGTATACGGAGGAGTAAGCTTAGAGAGAATCCCATTCTCTTTTAGATAATCTCGAAATTCCATGCTTAAGTATTCACCTTCTCGATCAGATCGAAGGATTTTAATACTTTTACCCGTTTGGTTCTCTACTTCACTCTTAAATTTCTTGAATTTCTCAAAAGTATCAAATTTGTGTTTCAACAGGAACACATGTCCGAATCTTGAGAGATCGTCGGTGAATGTAATGAAGTATGAGGAACCATTTCTGGCATGTGTAGACATAGGACCGTATACATCACTATGTATCAGTCCTAAGAGTTCAGCAGCTCTTACTCCATATCCCGTAAACGGAGTTTTGGTCATCTTACGTTTGAGACATGACTGACAAGTTTCATAAGATGTAAATTCGAACGGATTCAAATATTCATCTTTATGCAACTAGCGAGTCTAGTCGCAATGATATGACCAAGTTTACAATACCATAAGAAGGCTTCGTTCATTTCTGAACGTTTTCTCTTATGAGTGTTTTGTATATTTAGAACTGTACGTTGATTTAGAACATATAAACTATTACACAACTTACCAAACCCTATCAACACTTGATTTAGGAAAATATTCATAATATTTTTCTCTAATGCAAAATTATATCCATCTTTATCTAAAAAAGAAACGGATATTAAATTGCACCTCATCGATGGTACGAAATAACAGTCGTTCAAAATCAATGTATTACCATTTGGCAATACTAGGTGATATTCGCCGAAAGCATCGGCAGCAACAATTGCTCCATTCTCTACTCTTAGAGACATATCACCCTTTTCCACTTCTCTACTTTTCTTTAACCCTTGTAATAGATTACAAATATGGGATCCTGATCCGGTATCCAATACCCAGGACGTGGAGCAGAATGAGAAACGGTTCTCAATAACTAATACACCCGAAGAAGATGCATCAGAATGCTCTTTCTTCATTAGGGTTTGTTCCCTCTGGAAAAATAAATAATAAATAAAAAAGCAATGGGAAAATTCCCCAAAGGAAGCATCACTTTCCCACACGTGATGCTCCTTGGAGTCAAAATTACAAGCATTACACTCAACAAAAGGGACTGGAGTTGGGCCTTACGTGCCACACGTGAGCGCCTATATACAAAGTATATAGGCGCCTTCATAAAACAAACGGCATGCCAAAAGGCGCATAACGTGCTAACACGTGATGCTCTTCTTTGGGACTGTTGCATATAGGCAAACCGGCCTAGTGCCACTGGGTTACATGCTGCACGTGAGGGTTTCTAAATACCTTCTGACCCGAAAGAATTAAATTCTATATAGAAGGGATTAGAACCCAATTTTGGAAATATTTTGCCCAATCTTTCTAAATAAGAAAGATTGTGCTCTGTAAATCAGAGCACTGTTGGATCAAAGATTCAATGATGATTAAAAATCACCAAGACATAGAATTAAATTCTGATTGAGGAAATACTCCTCAAATCTTTTTAAGCAAGTAAGATTGTGCTCTGTAAATCAGAGCACCGTTGGATCAAATATCCAATGGTGATTAAAAATCACCAAGATACAGAATAAGTTCTGTGTGGGAAAATATTTTCCCAATCTTGTTAAAAACAAGAAAAATGTCTTCTGTAATACAGAAGTCCTTGGATCAAAAATCCGACGATGGATAAATTCCCCAAATCAATTAAGATATCTCTCAATGAGAGATTTCCTTAACTGAATCAACAAATGTGCCTCCACTATATAAAGACCCCAAGACTTCAAGTCTCGTACAGAGGAAACCCCCTATAAACTTCAAGTTCAAAAATACAGAAAACAGATAGGAGAATCCCTTGGTAAGCAAAACAAAAGAGAATTTAATTCTCAAACAAGGAGTTTAACTCTTCTCAAAGAACTTAGTTCTTTCTTTGGTTGAGATTTATAGAAGCAGATCTCTCCACAAGTTGAGAATTTAATTCTCATTGGGGAGATTCTGTTATGTAGATTCAAACCTAGGGGAAAGAACTAAGTTCAAAGAATTTAATTCTTACCAAAAGATATAAGAATTTAATTACTCCGATAAAACTAGGGTTTAACCCTATAGAAGAATTTAATTCTTATAAAAAAAATAAGGGACCTGAAATTCACAAAACTCAGATCAAGAGCTCCATGCACATTAGTGTTCAATGCTACATAATAAAAGCTCACGTGTTCCTACGTGAGCACCTTTGAGAAACAAAAAAGGAAAGACTGAGATATAGTCATGTGACCCCACGTGACTTCTGAGAAGTCCTCAACACTTATAAAAGAGAAAAAGGAATAAACCCTATTTTTTGGGCACCTCACGTGACCCCACGTGACCTCTGAGAAGTGCTCAGCACTTATAAAAGAGAAAAGAGAATAACCCTATTTTTGAGACGCCTCACATGATCCCACGTGACCCCCTAACAGTGTTTAGCACTTGTAAAAGAATAAGAGAATCAAAGAGGCAGCGCCCAACGCTAGCGCCTCACGTGCCACACGTGACCCCCAACTTTTAGTGTTTAATACTACTTCAAGCGCCTCACGTGACCCCACGTGAGCGCCTCAAATTCTTAGTGTTTAACACTACTTCAAGCGCCTCACGTGACCCTACGTGAGTGCCTCAAATTCTTAGTGTTTAAAACTACTTCAAGTGCCTCACGTGTCCCCACGTGAGCGCCTCAAATTCTTAGTGTTCAACACTACTTTAAGGCCTCACGTGGGAGCACGTGAGCGCAGAGCATATACTAGTGTTTAACACTATAAAAGGCTAACTTCAAACCCCAGATTGGCTAAGTCTTTCCTGAGATTAAATTTCTAAATAAACCGAGCTTCCATGCTCATGACTGGTGATTCCTCAATCTAAAATCTGGTTCAAGGGTACATCTCTTCATACCTCTGATATATGTCGTTGTAATTCTTCAACGTCTTCAGAGAGATGGAAGATCCCAATAACCAATAACTTTTGGCGCATCCCCAAACTGTTAAACCAAAACCCTGCAGACTATGATGTCTTTAAACCCTACAGACTATGATGTCTTTAAACACAAACTATGATGTCTTTAAACCCTACAGACTATGATGTCTTTAAACACAGACTATGATGTCTTTAAACCCTACAGACTATGATGTCTTTAAACACAGACTATGATGTATTTAAACCCTATAGACTATGATGTCTTTAAACATAGACTATGATGTCTTTAAACCCTACAGACTATGATGTCTTTAAACCCTACAGACTATGATGTCCTTAAACCCAATAGACCGTAACGTCCCTAAACTAAAACGATAGAGCCCAAATGCTCTTTTGTTGGATCAAAAATGATCCTGAACCCCCGTTGAGTAGATCTTAGTTTAAAATTAGACTAACGTATCCTTAACAAACATTTAAATTGATCTTAATCTCAAACAAGGTTAACGATCCTTAAATCAAACCAAACCCAAATCTAAGAAAATACGGATTTGGACTAATCCCCGCCCTACGGGCAACAACATAAATTAGTCTCCGTATACAATCCACAGGCAACCAAACATAAAACAAATACACACGACACGAAGTGAATATCTGGAGCAGGAGAAAGTGGTTATCGCTACGCGGTAACGTAATTAACTGCAGGGGCTTGCGCCTGCAGGAATGAGCGTCTCCATAATCAAAACCCCTCACAATGAGGGGGAATCTGACGAAATCTACTACAATGCCGCATCTGTCCAAACCTCCGATACACGGTGCCATAAATCAACTTGGCATCTTCGGAGAGGTGGATGGATAAAACCCAATAGCATCTGCCCCCAAATTCAGGCAAGACAACCTACGCGGTTTCGCCTCTGTTTTCGACGGTAAACAGATTCTGGCATGCCCGGTAGGACCTTTTCCTCTTTCCACTCCACACTTCGTGTGTTGTGTTCGCGAACGAATCATGGTTTAATATGGTTGCTTGTGGATTCGAGGTACTAATATTTGGTGTCTTGCTCCCGTGCAGATAAAAGAAGATCAATGGATTCCAACTGCGCTAGGTGCAACAACAACTCCCACTCCGTCCCGTCTGGAGGAGTAACTTACGGGCCCCAAGCGGCCTCCATCTTCACAATGCCGGTGGAACAGGTGACACAGGCCACCACTGGGTTGTTCTTCGGGACCATGCTCCCACCGATGAGCTTCAACACACCAGTGCCATCACAGGAAGCTCTAAAGAAGTCGGTCTTCGATTGGCTTGCAACTACCGCGGCCCCTCTCAACGGGTCGTCCAAATCTACTGCCTCAGTCTTCGACAAGCTGAGCCTAAGCTCAAATGGGCCCGCGAAGAGGCTCGCAATACTAGAGAAGGCTATCCCAACTCCTGCTGCATACGAAGTCATCCAAACTACTTCCCCCACTCGAAAGTCGGCCTTCGACAGGTTGACCATTCCTTCTCAGTGGACGTCAGTCTTCGATAAGCTGGCACCAACAACAACCCTTCACCAGAACAGGGGGCATGATGAAGACACCCCCGTAACTGAGCCAGTCCCATCTGCAAAACATGCTCGACGTCGCCACTGGCGCTGAGTGAAGAAAACTGGGGGCAGCTCTTCTTCTGGACTGACTCTACCAGCTCCAATGGTGAAAATTGACACTGCTGTTCCAACTGGGAATAGTTTTGAGCCGCTCAGGAGGGTGTGCAAGAACTCTCCAACTGCCATGTTTAAAAGGTCTCCTCCACCTGTGGAGAACATTACAAAGGCAAAGCCGGAATAGCCCCCTCAGCGGCTGTCCTAAAAAATCCACAGGGTCTGGCGAAGAGTCCAAGACTCTATAATCGACAAAGACTTCTCCCGCCGAAAGAAGAACATGAAGTTTCGGCAAGAAGAAGACCGTCCCGTGGCCATACCGTAGAAGGTATCATGGATTCCTGTTACAACGCCTCCCTCGACCTCGACCGTTCACAAGAGGAGAAGGCCGGAGAAGATCCCCGTGTCTGCGACAAATCTTAAAGGCGGTAAATCCAAATGCCCCAAGTCTGGGGGCATGGTAGTGCACACCGTCTACACGGCGTCTGGAAAAGAGGAAAGCCGTGCTTCTACGGGACATCGACCACTCACACGGTCTGTGACGAAAACTCAGGAGCAGCAACAAAAGCTCCAGGAGATACTGACAAAGATGGCCGCACTCACGGGGCAGAAGGAAAGCCCGGAGGTATCGTCGGATCAACGCCAGGAGCAAGAAACCGACGCCGAGTTCCTACGAAGGATTCTCGAGAAAAAAGATAAAGAGGCTGCGGAATAAGCGGCTAATATAAAAGAAATGGAGCTCATGTTCCAAGATATGGTGGGGATGATGATCCGGCCGGACCCTCCAGCCGAAGATCCCCCAATAATCCTTGAAGACGACAGACGGGAGACATCAAACCCTCTTCCGGCTTTATCAGCAGCCAGGGAGGAGACGATCTTGAAAGCTGCGCTTGATGACTATATAGCTCAACAAATACGACCACATCAGGAAAATGAAGCAACTGGCCAAGTCGTCAGAACAAGGCGACCCTATCCAGGCTGGTATGATCAAATTAAGTACCCGTCAGGATACACCATCCCGAAATTTCACGTGTATAAGGGGACAGAAAACCCCCATCAACACGTCGCTCAGTTCAGGGCTCTATGCGGAAATACTGGAGGTGACGACAAATTGCTACTTCGCCAATTCGTCGGCAGCTTAGCGGAGACGGCATTTGAATGGTACTCGGAACTTCCGAATGACTCCATCAAAACATTCACAGAAATAGAGTTGCTATTCACCCAGCGTGTCGCAAGCGTCAGCGAACGCACCCCGATCAAGGCATTGATCAATGACAGGGTGAAATCAGGAGAGACTTGGGTTCAGTATGAAATTTGGTGGCGGAACCTATGGTCAAGATGCGAACAACGTATAGAAGAAGCTCCCGCCGTAGGCATGTTCGTGGGGACCCTGGATCTGCAGGCGACTATATCCCAATTTATGATATTCTTCAAACCGAACACCTTCCAAGCCTTGATCGACAAGCCGGCCCAAATGGACCAGATGGGCCATATACTGCCCTACTCGAAAACGGAGCTTCGAAATGAAAAAGGCTAAGGATTGGAGAGAAGTCTTTATAGACTACTTCAAATTCCGTCGAATACCTGAAGAGGCATCCTCAAGACATCAGCTCATGAAGCGAGCTCTGCCTTTCGCCTTCGTCAATGATACTCTGTATAAGAGATCGTTCGACTCTCTGTGGCTAAGATGCCTGGGACCAGAAGAAGCAAGGATAGTCTTCTAAGAAACTCACGACGGACTCTACGTTTCTTATCAAGCTGGACCAAAGATGAAGCTGAAGATTAAAAGAATGGGCTACTATTGGCCCACGATGATTCAGGATTGTCTCAAATACGCGAAGCAATGCCACTCGTGCCAAATTCATGGAGACTTCATCCACCAGCATCCAAACCCGCTGCACCCAACAGTGGCTAGCTGGCCGTTCAAAATGTGGGGAATCAACATAATTGGGCCCATCGAACCAGCGTCATCCAAAGGACATCGGTTCATATTGGAAACAACCGATTATTTCTCTAAGTGGGTAGAAGCAGTACCGCTAAGAGAAGTGAAGGCAGAGAGCATCCTCCATTTCTTCAAGACGCACGTCATCTATCGGTTCGGCACTCCGCGACGGATTATCTCCGATAACGGGCCGTCCTACAGAAGTCACAGAATCAGTAGCTTCGCATAGCAGCATAACATAGACTGAAGATACTCTTCGGTCTATAATCCCCGAGCTAACTGTCTAGCTGAGGCTTTCAACAAAACCTTGACGAAGATCATAAAGAAGACGGTGTCCAAAAATAAAAAGGACTGGCACGAGAGACTGCATGAAGCTCTCTGGGCGTATCGGACTACGTTCAAAACGGCTCTTAATACAATGCCGTATGCATTGGTATTCGGCATGGAAGCAGTACTTCGCTTGGAGATAGAGCTACCCTCTCTGCGAGTGGCGGTTCATTACAAACTAACAGAGGAAGAGGTTGCTCATCTTCGGCTTGAGGAGCTCGACGCCCTCGATGAAACTCGTCTCATGGTGCAGCAAAGCCTAGAGGCTTACAAAGCAAAGATGACACGCTCATACGAAAGATTAACTAGGCCGAGAACATTCCGCCAAGGCGAACTCATGCTAGTTGTCAAAAGACCTATGATCCCCAATCGTGCCAAACGGGGGAAATTCGAGCCAAACTATGAGGGCCCGTACATCATAGACAAAGTCTACAAAGGTGGAGCTTACTTGCTCATGGATATATATGTCGAGAGAGCCTTCCAGCTAATAAACGGCTGATTCCTGAAGAAATACTATGCATGACTAGTCACAGCCCAGGTTAATGACAGATGGCGACGCTTGTGTCCGCTCGCTGTCTTCCTGAATACCAAACTTTGTAAGTGCTATCCAGCAAAACTTTGCCGCAAAAACGTGCAATGGACCCCAACGTCCTTAAACTAGCTGGGGACCGAGATGTCTTTAAACTGACAACGGACCGAAACGCCCCTAAACTAACAAAGGACCGCAACGTCCTTAAACTATCATAGGAACGCAACGTCCTTAAACTAACAATGGACCGAGACGTCCCTAAAACTAACAACGGACTGAAACATCCTTAAACTAACAAAGGACCGCAATGTCTTTAAACTAAAAGTGGACCGAGATGTCTTTAAACTAACAACTGGACCAAAACGTCCTGAAACTAGCTATGGACCGAAACGTCTTTAAACTAACAATGGACCGCAATGTCCTGAAACTAGCTATGGACCGAAACGTCCTGAAACTACTACAAACCGCAACATCTTTGGGCTGACGCAAAAAAAACGGTCCGTCCATAAGTAAGATGGGCATGGATGAAAACCTGAAAGGACTCCGTGAGTAAAAACAGCAAGACTACCGGCGATGTTTGTGAAAACCCGAAAGGGCGCAAACTCGTAAAAAAAATTTCATGCACACTTGCAAGGTCCTCTCAACCTTGTAAAGAAAAAATACCTGCGTGAGATCCTTACGACTCACAAGGGAGCAACACACTTAGGGATCCCCACGATTCCTGGAGAGAAATTACACTTACGAGATCCTCACGACTCGTAAGGAGAACCCTCTTATGAGACCCTCACGGCTCATAGGATTCAAAAGCCTTAAGCTACAGGGATCTGAACCTGTTCTTAAGCCATCACATTCCCCAGTTTTCCCTACAAGCGGTTCAACACTGACCCTTATATACAATCCATGGGCAAAAATAAACGTCTCCCCCACCAAGTTCCACCAATGGCATGTCCTCATGTGGTGAAAAGTCTTCTCGACTTATAGGGAGAAAACGCTCTTGCAAGATCCTTATGACTTACAAGAGAAAACGCACTTAAGAATCCTCACGATTCCTAAGGAGAGAACACGCCTACGAGATCCTCACGACTCGTAAGGAGAAATACCATTATGAGACCCTTACGGCTCATGAAGTCAAAAGGCTTAGTCGACAGGACCCTAACCCTGTTTGCTAAGCCCCATTTGTTCGAATCAACAAAGGCAAATGATGATTCACTCATGGAAATCTCACAGTTGTAGCGATGCTGATGCCTAAATCGGTATCAAATTCCAAGTCCTTTCACGGCAAATGATGATTCACTCCTGGTAATATTCCAGTCGCAGCGATGCTGATGCTAAGATTGGTATCAGATCTCAAGGTCCATACCCGTAACAGAATCAGCGAGCCAAAAATACGTATAAAAATAGCCGAAATCATTAGGAAACTCGCAATAAAAAGTAGCAAGTAAAAAAAATATATAGCCGAAATGATTGGGCACCGCGAAAAATAGCCGAAATGATTGGGAAATCGCGACTTTCGCGATATAAAAAGCTGAAATGCTAGAGCATCGTGGAAGGAAAAAAAAGAGATGAAACTTTTGCCCTGCAGGTAAGTCCATAGTGACCCCTGTATACAATCCATGGGCATAAGCGAAAGGGGAACTACATTTCCCCACCGGGCTGCGTCAAAGGGAAGTCAAATCTCGACGGCCACATCTACAGCCTGGAGACCAACAACGGAGTTCCTCATCATCCCAGCAGGATACGGACGCGACACCGCCAATCGGAGCCACGGCGAAGTCCCTAGTTCTAACACTCCACGGTTTACAGACAACCTAGAGTCAAACCCTGACACCGCAGAAAGCGGAGCAAATCAAACCCTGACACCGCAAAAAGCGGAGCAAGTCAACCCTAACACAGCAGAAAGCGGAGCAAGTCAACCATGACACCGCAAAAAGCGGAGCAAGTCACCCAGACACCGCAGAAAGCGGAGCAAGTCAACCCTGACACCGCAAAAAGCGGAGCAAGCCAACCCCGACACCGCAGAAAGCAGAGCAAGTCAACCCCGACACCGCAGCAAGTGGAGCCAGTCAACCAATGACCTCCTCGCCGGAACAACGCTCCGTCTCGGAATCAAGTCAACTCATAAACCTCTCGATCCAGGGAAATCAGTGTCCTTGGCCAAACCTCTCGATTCAGGGAAATCAGAATCCTTGTCGAGAACCTCTCAATTCGTTTCAGCCCGCAAGGAAATCTGTGTCTTTGCAAGAATCTCTCGATTCGTCTCGACCTGTAGGGAAATTAGTGTCCCTGCGCATAAAGAAAATTCTCTTGTGTGTTCCTTACGATTCTCGAGGGAAAACGCAGTTAGGAGTCCTCACGACCCCTAATGAGAAATTACACCTACGAGATCCTCTCGACTCGTAGGGAGAAAAGTCTTTATGAGACCCTTACGGCGCATAAAGTTGAAAAGTCTTAGGCAGCAAACCTGAACATATTTCTTAAGCCATCGCTACCCTATAAGGAGGTTAAGATAGACTGCTATCTACTATCTACAGAACGCATTTGCTAAAAGGGACACACCAATATGAAACAAAATATGTCTTTTATTCATGAATCCAAATGAATACAAGGTACATTTCATAAAAGAATCAAAAGATACTCTCATTCAGGAGTAAATACAAAAAGGAGAATAAAAAAAGACATATACATCTTCAAGCCGGCGGACGACGCAATAAGTTCATTAATTCGTCATTCTTCCGCTGGACCTCAGTTTCAAGCTTTGTTATTGCCACGAGCCGGGTCTCCGCCTGAGACTGTTGAGCCTGATACGAGGCAGGCCGACTCTCAAGCTCCTTTTCAGCAACTTAATGAGCTTCAACCATCTCGCGAATAAAGATAGCGGCTTTATCAATAGCTTCCACTTCCGTGATAGCTTCTTGAAGTACCCGCCAAAGTTTGTACGCATGGGTAGTCTTAGCAGTGAGTTGAGCTTGAAGTTCCCCCAAAGCATTTGAAGCTAGCTCCCTCTCCGAAAATTTCCGGTCGAGCCTCTTTTCGCAAGACTGAAGATTAGCAGCGCACCGCTCAATCCACCCCCGCAAGCTCACCTTGGCAGTTAAGAGCTCGGAAGGAAGGCATATACACTCGAGATTATGCAGGCAAGCCTCCACTCAGCGACAATACTCAACCCAGATGCGTACCAATGCTTCATCATGATAGGTGGTGAGAACGGACAAGGAAGCATTGGCTTCGACAGCAAATTCTTCGGCCGGGACAGAATTACCAGCGCGAAGGTCTTCAATAAGAGCCGTCAGGGAATAGATGCTTTGTCTCGCCATCCTTTCAGACGCACGCCGGGCATAGGGACCCTGTGGCATGAAGATCCGAGATTCCAACGGAGTTAGTATTGGCAGAGCTGTCAAGATTCGTGAACAGTCTGTGAGAGTCACAAACATGGAATAGGCAAGGCGATGCCAAAGATAAAACCTTACTTACCCACAGTCATGCAAGGGGGCTTTGAGAGATCCCCAGGCCCATCGAGAATCTCGACCTCGTCATCGGCTTCCAGAACTGTGGAGCGCATATTAGCGTCATTATAAAGATTAATAATAAAACGAAATGGGTCAAAGAACACCAACCTTGCCAGGAAGAAAGGACTATACTTTGCGGGGGTATCGCCTGTGAGGCAGCCATATCAAGCAAACACTGGAAGGTTTTCCTGGGAGATAGATCCATGATGGAGGCCGCCGATTCCCGCAATTCTGAAGGAAAGAAGGGTTCAGATAACGGAAGGATCGTTAAAGCGAAATATAGAGTATTACCTTCGATACTTCGCCCTCCTTGAACTGGAGGGATGGCAGCTTCGGCAGGCTCCTCCACACCCTCGGGTACATCGCTGGGGATATGGGCCAGTGAGGCAGCTTCCAATTGAGGAACAACAGTCACCACCGAGAGCTCCAAGATAGAACTAACGTCTCCGACAACCTCTTCTACACCCTTCGGTGCGTCACTAGAGATGTCCATGGGAGATAAGGCCGGTGAAGTCACCTCTGCTGGAAGAATAGACACTAGAAGAACATAAGTTACCACCGGAAGCTCCACAGCAGGAATAGCAGCTATAGTGCCTCATCGGAGACATTTATAGAATCCACAGTTAGGACGCGACTTAAGCTCAAATCCTCTGTCGTTACTGAAGTCCCTGCAAAGTTTTCACAAAGATAAGAAGATATGAGAAGCGATACAAACTACTTGCCAAAAGGAAAATAAGGAAAACGTACGTACCGATACGCCAGGACGCTTCTAGTATGGATTTTTCAAGCCGTCTTTCCTTCCGGAGGAAATGTGCTCGTCTGGCTTCGAAAGAAGATTCATGGCCACTGGTCTTCAGTGCTAGTTCATCTTCGGAAGCGGCTGAGATAGGCTGCTTGAGGACTATCTCATCTTCCTGTCGCAAAGGACCCATATGTACTCTCTGTAGCGATGGGGGATCTTTGTAGAAGATAACCGGAGGGTAAGGCCTCTTCGGGATATGCACATTCTCAGTCTCTTCTTGTGAGCGTCTTATAGCCTCAGCCAATTGCGGCTTCCTCGGCAGACGAACCCAGAAAGAGAAGACCATCATCCGGCTCTTGCATGGATATTGGTACGTCTTGAACGATAGGCTCGGATTCCAGCAGAAAGTCAAGCAAGCCACCAACTATTTTCTTCCTCCTTTTTGAGCTGGAGCTAATGCTAGAAGAAGATCGCTTCCTTCCCCTCGGCGCCTTGGCACGACGTTGGCCAACTTCGCCTCTAGTATCCTCTTTTGGCGGTACTACCAGTGATGACACTGCCATTGATAACGCCGCAACTGATGAAACTACTGCCGGTGCCTTATCGGAAGCCTTTGTCTGGGCTCTAGTACACATTGGCATACCAACTATGGGAGGAGTCGATTCCACGCCCGCCGCCTCAGGGATAAGTAAGGCACCGTTACCCCTCAATGGAGGGCGAACCACTGTCTGCGGTCGCGGCGAAACGCCCGTGGCTTGGGTCGGGGTGGGAGCTCTATATCCAAAGAGTATCTGCTTCTCCTCAGCAATGACGGGACCAACTCGATGATGGTACCAACTCGTAAAAGACCCCACATGCCTTGAAAGATGATCAGCCTCGGGGATCATGAAACGGGAACTAGTGTTCAGCCGCATAAAATTATGGATAGCGTCGCGAATACCCGTTAGTGATGAAGTAGGCTCGACTAAGAACGCCTCAAAAGGAACACCTTGGTCATAACCCAACTGTTGGGAAAAACGGTGTGGATTATACCGCATGAAAAGAACCACGTAACTCTGGCGAAATACCAAGAAACCCGGCCTAATCGAGTATAGATGCATAATCTCCTTAGGCTTTAAGGATGGTGCTCCCCCTTTCGATAAATAGAATAGTTGCTGAATAGGTCCCGAAGGAGCAGAGAGGACTCGATCGTTGAATATCATCCCACCTTCATTAGCATACGGGTTAAGCAACACACGAAGGGCCCTTAGCTGAGTTGGATCGGGAGCAGAAGCATCCACCAACCTCATGAACCGCGGGAAGCTGTAAGCATCATAGAAATCTGGCCTCCGATGCGCTGCGAACGCCCCCAATACATGCATCTCGATCCATGACGTAAAATAGTGGAGGGAGAAGCTCACAACATCTACACCCGGGGTCGAAGTATTGGCCGCAGCACTCAGCCTGTGGTATAAGTGTGATAGCCCCGCGATGCCCACGGCCGGTCATATCCCTTCAGCCACACGATGAGCAGCATAGATGACCGAAGCTCTCATGAAGCGACGATGCGTTGGAATGGCGAACCAACTGAGCTAAAGGCTGATAAAGCCAACAAAGAAGGTCTCTTCATCCATTCCGGGAGCTGCAATCGAATCAAAGGAAAAGACCAACAAGATCGGGATATAAAACTGCGGTAAATCTTCTTCTTTGGTCGGCAATTTGTCTAACCCAAACCCAAAAGGATCGTCGATGTTCTCAAACTTTGGAGCCGTCTTGGACAAAGCATCTTCGCGGATGAAGCAAGCAATGAAGCTCTCAAAAGTGACGCCGTGACCTTCCGACGCCGTGAACATTTTTTCGAAAATAACCAAAACCTTGATTAAGTTAGGGTGCATATGGCGGACGGCGTTTTCAGTCATCAACCCGTCAAGCGAAGCCGGCATCGTCTCAAACACATACTCATCGGGAGGCAGCAACTCTTCATAATGCTCTCTCCTAATTGGTAGTCCCGAAATCTCGGGAAACTTTTCCAATAAAATGGAGACCTCGTGATCCCCTAACAAGAAGGTGTTGGTGGGAAGATTCCACTGGTTCACAAAAACCTTAATGCACCAGACATGAGGGGACTGATAATGAAAAAGAGACGCATACACCGCCTGATAGAGCCCGACCTTTTGCAATCGCGCACGATAGGTGGACAGAACATATCGAGCCCATGGAAGATAGCATATTGGGTGGCGAGGGGTAAGCCCTATCTTATAAATTTGTCCCCAGGGTTGAGCTTCACCCTGACAGCGACGCCCCAAAATGTCTATGGCCGGCAAAGGTTGGTTGGGTATCCCAGTTGTCGACGGCTCAAGTCGGTCTATAGGAGTATAATCAGCCGCCTCCACCGCAAAAGCGGTCTGCGGGCGCTCCATCGGCAAAATTGGGCGAAGAGGCTCTATTGGTACTTCGCAAATAAAGCTGCGGCGTCCCCATATGATATGTCCATACCAAGTTCCCCACAAGAGCAAACTGGTACAATCCCGGTCAAGAGCCCTGATCATCGCCATTGCTTCTTCGTCCGACGGCGATTGTGGAAAAGCGGCGTCTGAGCGAGTAAAAGGAAAGTAAGGAAGAGAAGCCATTGTTCCTGAAAAAGGGGAAGGAAAAGCCTTTAATAAAACCTTTTATAATAATGGGAGGAAACGACAGAAAGTTTGTTTCTTGGGACCACTGATTGCAAAACTAATGGACCCCACAAAATCAATATGGCGGCTCATCAATGATGAGACAGGACAGTCACTATGAGAATCTAAAAGATTCTCATTAAACGGACATGAGAGTTTAAACAACTCTTGACATCCTCATAAAAAAGAGATTGTTAAAAAATCCAACAAATTTTTAAAAAAAGAAAAGAAAATGTGCAACCCTATGAAATGTGCTCAAGAACATCAGGGAAGGAAATTCCCGAGGGGTCTTATTGATCTTCAGAGCAAAGCTCTTCAGTGAGGAATTAAATCCCTTTTATGCAGTGGAATTAAATTCCAGAAACCCCCGTAAAGAGGAAATCAAATCCCATAAAGGTCAGAAGAGGAATGCCCAAAGCATTGAGAGTTATTACTCAAAGATCACACCTTTGGATCTCTAAGAGATGGGTTTCAAAGGAGAGCAAAGCTCTCACGATGGATTTAAAATCCAGAAGTTTTCTTTAAAGAAAAGGGTTTCTCTAAATGTTCAAGATCTTTACATAAAAGGGTTTCTTTTTCCAACAGAGTTTAACTCTGGAATTGCAATGGCAAAGAACTAAGCACTGAAGAGGAGAATTAAATTCTCAAAGAAAACAAAGAAAGAAGTAGATGAAAGAACAGTGGCTTCTAAAAAGCCAAACCCTGGCATTTATAAGACATGACAAGAGTGGTTCACCTCCCCGTTCTCCTAGGCCATCCGAAGGCTGTAAAGGTGACAGCGTTGCACTCACGTGCAAGACACGTGAGAACAACGCTGTGGGGGCATTTGAGCCTACACGTGATGCGCCTTGGAGTCAAAATTACAAGCATTACACTCAACAAATGGGACTGGAGTTGGGCCTCACGTGCCACACGTGAGCGCCTATATACAAATTATATGGGCGCCTTCATAAAAAAAATGGCAGGCCAGAAGGCGCAACACGTGATGCTCTTCTTTGGGACTGTTGCATATAGGCAAACCGGCCTAATGCCACTGGGTCACGTGCTGCACGTGAGGATTTCTAAATACCTTCTGACTCGATAGAATTAAATTCTATATAGAAGGGATCAGAACCCTATTTTGGAAATATTTTCCCCAATATTTCTAAACAAGAAAGATTGTGCTCTGTAAATTAGAGCACCGTTGGATCAAAGATCCAATGGTGATTAAAAATCACCAAGACACAAAATTAAATTCTGATTGAGGAAATACTCCTCAAATCTTTCTAAACAAGAAAGATTGTGCTCTGTAAATCAGAGCACCGTTGGATCAAAGATCCAATGGTGATTAAAAATCACTAAGATACAGAATAAGTTCTGTGTGGGAAAATTTTTTCCCAATCTTGTTAAAAAAAAGAAAAATGTCTTCTGTTAAACAGAAGTCCTTGGATCAAAGATCCGACGATGGATAAATTCCCCAAATCAATTAAGAGATCTCTCAATGAGAGATTTCCTTAACTGGATCAACAAATGTGCCTCCACTATGTAAAGACCCCAAGACTTCAAGTCTCGTACAGAGTAACCCCCCATAAACTTCAAGTTCAAAAATACAGAAAATAGAGAGGAGAACCCCTTAATAAGCAAAACAAAAGAGAATTTAATTCTCAAACCAAGAGTTTAACTCTTCTCAAAGAACTTAGTTCTTCCTCTGGTTGAGATCTATAGAAGCAGATCTTCCCGCAAGTTGAGAATTTAATTCTCATTAGGGAGATTCTGTTATGTAGATTCAAACCTAGGAGAAAGAACTAAATTCAAAGAATTTAATTCTTACCAAAAGATATAGGAATTTAATTCCTCTTATAAAACTAGGGTTTAACCCTATAGAAGAATTTAATTCGTATAAAAAATAAGGGACCTGAAATTCACAAAACTCAGATCAAGAGTTCCATGCATATTAGTGTTCAATGCTACACAATAAGAGCTCACGTGTTCCCACGTGAGCACCTTTGAGGAACAAAAAAGGAAAGACTGAGATCTAGTCACGTGACCCCTACGTGACCCCTGAGAAGCACTCCGCACTTATAAAAGAGAAAAGGGAATAAACCCTATTTTGGGGCGCCTAACGTGACCCCTAAGAAGTGCTCAGCACTTATAAAAGAGAAAAGAGAATAAACCCTATTTTTGAGGCGCCTCACGTGATCCCACATGACCCCCTAACAGTGCTTAGCACTTGTAAAAGAATAAGAGAATCAAAGAGGCAATGCCCAACGCTAAGCGCCTCACATGACCCCCAACTTTTAGTGTTTAACACTACTTCAAGCGCCTCACATGACCCCACGTGAGCGCCTCAAATTCTTAGTGTTTAACACAACTTAAAGCGCCTCACGTGACCCTATGTGAGCGCCTCAAATTCTTAGTGTTTAACACTATTTCAAGCGCCTCTCGTGACCCCACGTGAGCACCTCAAATTCTCAGTGTTCAACACTACTTTAAGGCCTCACGTGGGAGCACGTGAGTGCTGAGCATATACTAGTGTTTAACACTATAAGAGGCCAACTTCAAACCCCAGATTGGCTAAGTCTTTCCTGAGATTAAATCTTTAAATAAACCGAGCATCCATGCTCATGACTGGTGACTCCTCAATCTGAAATCTGGTTCAAGGGTACATCTCTTCATACCTCTGATACATGTCGTTGTAATTTTTCAACGTCTTCAGAGAGATGGAGGGTCCCAATATCCAATAACTTTTGGCGCATCCCCAAACTGTTAAACCAAAACCCTGCAGACTATGATGTCTTTAAACCCTACAGACTATGATGTCTTTAAACACAGACTATGATGTCTTTAAACCCTACAGACTATGATGTCTTTAAACCCAGACTATGATGTCTTTAAACCCTACAGATTACGATGTCTTTAAACCCTACAGACTATGATGTCCTTAAACCCAATGGACCGTAACGTCCCTAAACTAAAACGATAGAGCCCAAATGCCCTTTTGTTGGATCAAAAATGATCCTGAACCCTCGTTGAGTAGATCTTAGTCTAAAATTAGACTAACGTATCCTTAACAAACATTTAAATTGATCTTAATCTCAAACAAGGTTAACGATCCTTAAATCAAACCAAACCCAAATCTAAGAAAATACGGATTTGGACTAATCCCCGCCCTACGGGCGACAACATAAATTAGTCTCCGTATACAATCCATGGGAAACCAAACATAAAACAAATACACACGACACGAAGTGAACATCTGGAGCAGGAGAAATTGGTTATCTATACGCGGTAATGTAATTAACTGCAGGGGATTGCGCCTGCAGGGAGGAGCGTCCCCACAATCAAAAACCCCTCATAATGAAGTGGAATCTGACGAAGTCTGCTACAACGGCCGCATATGTCCAAACCTCCGATACACGGTGCCATAAATCAACTTGGAATGTTCAGAGAGGTGGATTGATAAAACCCAATAGCATCTTCCCCCAAATTCAGGCAAAACGACCTACGCGGTTTCTTCTCTGTTTTCGGCGGTAAACATGGTTGCGTAGAAATCCTTGCATTCCCCTATCTCTTGCCCAAACTTATGACAATTGTCATAAGATAGAGCGGAACCAACGCTCCCTAGCCTAGTATAATAAGCGGGTTCGGTCAACACATCCATGTTATTATCTTGATTAAGGCGTGACATGGTCGCTACCTGGAGAGAGAGAAGAAAATGCTTTAGTGTGCACTTTTGCAAGATTAGACTGGTTATTATCTTATCTAATTAGGATGGCTCCCACTGTTTTTATCAAATCTTCCTTCAAACCCTAAAAGTTAAGATTAGCCGGGATTAATTACACCCTACAAGTTCGGTAATCGGTCAGCCAGGCTGGTGCTGGTACTTCGAAGGAGTCTCCCCGTGCTATCGCATGGAACTAATTAAATAACCTCATTTACACAGGTGCATAACCCTGTTAACACCTTTTTTTAGACACCTACTGGATTAGCTAATTGTAAAATGGAAAACTCTTCCAGGAGTAACGCTTACTCGCAGTGGATATCGGGATCCAACTATCACATAGAAAGTATGCAAGGTTTATGACCTTAACAAGGTCAACAAACCAGAAACCGCAAGTCAAGTTCAACCCGTCATTTCATGACTGATTTAGAACTATCCACACGATCCTTAACAAGGTCAACAAAGCCATACGACTACCCTAACCAATCGCATCAATATGCGGCAAAAAAGCACTAATCAGCTACCGAAAACTACGCCTCGACAAGCTCGACAAACGCAGTACGAATACTAAATAGTACCAATCTGAAATGACGGAGGGCTATGACTGGTTTTGAAGAAAACCTTTAACGTAATGAAATTGATATCGTTAAGCTCCACTTTAAAAATTGAGTAGTTTTCAAAACAAACCGAGTGGGTTGTAGCATATACTAGCTTTTGCCAAAGAGGCCATTCTCAGTAAAAGGATCTAGGCTCTTTCTTCATCGAATGGGGTGCTAGATTTTCATAATGGAATACCAATATGCAAAGCAAGAACTAGAGCTATCTTTTTGAAAATTTTGATTCTACAACATCTTTTAGCTTTCTTTTCTTTTCATTAATCTTATTAATGAAGTCTCATCAATTATGTTTCCTAAACAATACAGAAGAAATGAAAATAAAACACACATATATGCTATCCGCATTCGCCACAGGGACCCAGATCTTCACCGTAAGGTTACTTAACTTACGGCAGGACGGGGTCAGGACTAGCGCGGATGCAAAACATATATAGTGTTTACTAATATACCATATATATAAGTAGCGTTCGTCTCACGCAGTTATATGATCACATAACATCACAGAACAACAGAAGCAGATATATGAAATATAGGATATATTAGGAGGTCCGTGTTTTAGATTAATCCAGTAACGAAAAACACGGATTCCACAGTCGGGATGAATAGCCAAGCCCACACCCCTAGACCCCTACGAGAGTGGCAAGAAACACTGCCAATTCTAGAATTAGACGACCGGTCTCGACTCCTCGATATGGCCTCCCACTGGACTTTAGAACTCAGTTACTTGTGCTCTCCGCCTTGGGTCTATCCTAATGCGGAAAAGTAAATAATGTAGGTTTCTTTGGCACAACCACAAGGTTTCACAAGGCATCAAACATGCAAAATTTAAAAATTTAGTGTGCCAAATAACCCTAACCTAGGATATAACTAGAGTTTTAGGAGCTAAACTAGAAAGTAAACATCTTTACATCTAAGTGATAACGGGATACAGCCTTTGTAGACCGGTCCTTCACTTCAATTGCTCCTTGTAGTGGTCCCTTCGCTCCGATCATGGAACTCCCGGACGCTTGCATGGCTTCTCAAGGTGAAAGGATCGAACTTTCTTGAAGTCTTCGAGGCCGAAGACGATCCACGTCGAGGAGACACCAACTCAAGCTACTACTTCACTAATGAAAGATTAGTAAATCTAATACTCTATACTAAAGTGCTAATCTAGTAGAGAATGATGAAGTAGGAAGTGGGCTCACTTTAGTTTTATTTTTCTCACAATATTTTCTCACTTTGAAAAAAGCTAGCAAGCTTTTTCTCAAGGATGAAGAAGATGAAGTCAAGAGATGAGAATGAACTAAATGAGGTAAGAGAGTCAACCATGGGTGAGTTTGTATCATATATCTAACTCATGTAGAGACATAACCATGACTAAGTTATAATGGTTAGGTTAATAAATATCTTTAGTAAAACAAAATTAGTGGACTAAGTCAATGCATCCACAAGCTTCTACAAGCTTCATGCATGTGACTAAATATCCACTAATTTGGATTTACTTTAAATATCTAGACCATACATTATAATTAGTATGGTGTAAGTCTCATACACCCATGTAGTGTGTGTCATCAACCATGATACAAAATAGAACACAATTAATATATATCACATATATATATTAAGTGTGCACATGTGAGAAAAATAAATGCTTAAGTGAGCTAATATTAGTTAATGTAAACTAGTATATCAAATATACAATTATACACTAAATTATCAAATCAACACTTGATTTAATAATCCGGCTATATCACATATAACCGACTAATATTATATGTACCAACTTATCGAATCAACACTTGATTCGATAACCCGGCTATATCACGTATAACCGACCGATACAAATATCGCGAGAATAGAATACGATATTGTAGGATTTCTTTAGCACCTCACCTAGGGTTTTGCAAGCATCACACATGCCATATTAAAAATTTATGAGGTGTTAAACAAACAAACCTAGGAATCGAACTAGAATATTTAGAGTAACAAATTCTAGTATCATATACTAGCTAGTGTCTAACACTAAGTGGGGAGAGATACAACCTTTGTAGACCTCCTAGCAACTCCTTGGATCTCCTAAGGTTTGAACGAGCTATCTTGAACTTCCTCCACATCCACGATGATCCACTCGGAGTACCTTTGCTCAAAGCTCCTTGCTCCACTAGATCACAATGATGATGAAGCAAAAAAACTACACCAATGGGCTAAACAAGTGTAGTGTGATGATATGGTTGTGTTCTCATATAAAAACCCTTTCTTTCTTTTACCCTCACTCACTTTGGAAACTCGAGAGAGAGCTAGAGAAAGGAAGAAGAAGATGGCAACCTTGAGCTCATTTTTCTTTTGGATAAAAAATAATGAGAGAAAGATAAATATCAAGAAAAAATATCTTCATCTCAAACCATGGTTAATAAATATCTAGATATTTTAGAATGAGAACAAAGATGACAAATGAAATGAAACCATGGTTTGATTTAGGTCAAGTGAAGAATAGTCAACCATGATTTAATATCATTTTCTATTTCTCTTTCTAATATATATAAAGATGTTTACTTTCCATGTAATTCTTATATTGCCATCTTTGTTGTATCATCAACCATGATACAAATGCATGTATGTATGTGCGTATGCACATCAACATGTACATATATATCCATGCATCCATCATAAACAAAAGGTTTATTTAAATGAGATAAAAGTCAATATTAAATACACACTTGATTTAATAAACCGGTCATATCTCATACGACCCGACCAATATAAAACGCCTGATTAAAACACGGTATCAAATACACGTATTTAATGGAGCTCCCGCACATATCTCATATGCACACCACATCGTTTCGCCTGAGCCAGGAAACTCCTGTGTGGGACTCTAAGACTCGTCAATACGCTGGCAGTAGGTGATGATCACATCAAACACCTACAAGCCGCAAGCGGTCAGTTAAACGTAACGGCCACCCGGGTATTGAGCGATCAGAAGAAGAACAAGCGAACCTGTCAAAACTCCCGTCAATCCAACTAGCAATACTTACCGTACAGTCCGGTCTCTGTTAGTTGTATGTATGCCCTAGAGGCCAGTATTGTACAGATGTTGTATATTATATTGGATGCTTGGACATATATACAGATGACTTTCTTGCTCGATATGATAGTATGCTATCTGGTTACTCTTTATCTTAACATGTATACTTGTCTCTTTAAACTGTCTTATGGTTACATGTTGGTAAAGCCCTTAGGATGTGTACTTGACTACCTGGACTATGATGCAGATCATACTAGTGGGGACATGGTAGTCCATAAGTACATCCTTCAAGGTCCCTAGTCGTGGGTGTATCGAGACGGGGCATCGATATACCAGAGTAGACTAGCGTATACGCTTCTCGACCCATGTGATGGGCGATGGATGATCCCATATCCATTGGTGTTTGACATCAGAGATGGTATACGGGTGCTCAGTGGAGACTGGGTACACTGGACGGACTCGCCGAGAACTCCCAGATGGTATTATACCTCACGTCAGATGGCAGTTCTCAGGTGACACTTGTGCAGGTTAGTCTGTAGACCCGAGATCGTCATAGAGTCTTGTGTGATTCCCACTGTGCTTTGATCTCCACCTTACCACGTCCATGAGGGCGTGCAAAACGGTGGTCTTTGGGTACAGTCCCGAGTCACATGGAGGCAATGAGCGATAGGAGGGGTTTCGTCTCTCCCGGTATTGGGGGTTGATGTTGCGCTGTGCTCGATTGGCCGTAACAGGGAAGTCCCTGGCCAGGGCTGATCAGAGATTTGCTGGTAAGTGTTACCAGTAGTTTCTCGACCTGTTATGAGCCTCACATCGGCACGACTTATCGAGTATTGGGGTCTGACGTTTACCACCCCTAGACTTGATATGCGACGTATCAGACGAACAGACCGGACTGTACGGTAAGTGTTACTGGTTGGATTCACAGGAGTGTGAGCGGGCTAGCTCGTCGATCTTCTGATCGCTCAATACCCGGATGGCCGTTACGTTTAGCAGACCGCTTGCGGCTTGTGGGTGCTTGATATGATCATCATCTGCTACCGGCGTATTGACGAGTCTTTAGAGTCCTACACAGAGGTTTCCTGGCTCAAGCGAAACGAAATAGGAGCGCATATGAGATGTGTGCAGGACCGAGAATAATGCGTGTATGTGATACCGCATTTCATTCTCGCGATAAATGTTTCGATTGGTTATATTCGATATGACCTAGTTATCGAATCATTGATTCGATAAATTGATACATTGAATACTAGTCGGTTATGTGCGACATGACCGGATCATTGAATCAAATGTTGATTTAATGATTTAATGTATAATTATATATTTGATATATTACTTTGCATTAACTAGTATTGGTTCACTTTATATGGATTTTCTCACTTGGTGTGCATGATGTATATGTGATATACTTTTGTGCACTTGTATGTATCATATTTGATGATGCATGTTTATATGGTTAAGTACAAAGAATAAAACCATGGTTAAGTAGATAATTAGGGTTTTGTTTTAATCACTCATTTATTTATCCATTCCTTTTTATTTAAATAATTTTATGAAAACAAAATGGTTTTCTTTTTGTCATGAAGCTTGATGAAGCTTCATGAAGGTTTGACTCAAAGACCATTTTGTCTTCATGCTAAACCCTAACTATTCCCACTTACCATGGTTTGGTCTCTACACTTAACCTTAGTTTGATTATGATAAGTATTGTTTTTCTTTTCATTTTAAAAATAGACTTATCATAATTCTAGCTCATCTTCTTCTTCATCTTCAAGTTTGAAACCTTGAGGCCATCAATGGCAACTTGAGCTTGAGAGTGAGAAATCCAATTCTAAAGAGAACCCACCTCCTATTTCTTCATCCTCTACCTCTTGCCAAGTAGTAGAGTGTGTTTTCTTCACAAGTTTCATCACTTTGTGAAGTGGGAGCTTGATCTAGCGATGCCTCGACGTAGATCATCTTCGGCATCGTCGTTGATGACCAAGCCCGTTCATTCTCCGATGAAGCCGACGCTAGAGCCCGGAGTTCCACTTGGACAGCGAGGAGACTTCGTTGCGGAGCCGTGGAGGTGGATATCCGGATCTACAAAGGTTGTAATTTCCATATTCTGGTAGTTAAGTGTTAACTAGTTTACTTTTCGCCTAGATTTCTAGCAACGATCCGTTAACTAGGGTTTCTCGGCACCATATTTTTGTAAAATGGCATGGTTGATGCCTTGTGAGACCTCTACTGTGTGCCTAGGAACCCTACAGTGGTATCAGAGCCTAGCTAGAGCCTTAGGCGAAGTCTAGACGGAGTTTGAAACCCGGACGAACCGAAAACCCAACCCCAAAATAGCTCTCTGGAAATTTTTCAAATTTGTGGTTTTTTGTCAATTAAAAATGCTTAAAAAATTCAGCAATAAAATCTAAGAATTACTGTGCAAAACGTTTCCAGTGAACAGTACAAAGTGCGGCGGAACCGCGGCAGAAGCTAGGCTGAACCGCGGCAGAAGCTAGGCTTCTGCGGCGGTTCCGCGGCTAAATAGTGACGTCAGCCCTTGGTTTTTGCACAGTAATTCCTGATTAATTGTTCTGAGTTTTCTGGGAATTTTAATTTGACTCCAGAGTTGAGTATTCTGGGGTTGTATAGGGAATCGACGATTCGATCGGATTATCGAACTTTGTCTATGTGTTTTCCGGATAATTTTTTGAATATGTTAAAAAGTTCGACCGGATATAAATACCCAATCTTTCCCCTGCCAAAAATATCCAAGTGTTGGATTATTGTGTGGTTTAAGGACGTTCTGAGTAGTGCAAGTAACGCGATGGTCCCTCTAGAAGACAACAAACCTTAACTCGATTATGTGACCGTCTTGAACTGCCCTTTGAACCTTCGGGTTTGGGGCAGTACGGCGTGCCACATGTGAGGCATTGGCTTGACCCTTCTACGGCTGGACCGTTGGTACTAAGGCATGAAACGAATGTCTTTGAACCTATTTCATGTGTTGGATGGTTTCGGGAAAACTTGGGTGTTCGAATGTTCGATCGGAAAGTTTAATATATTCTATTTATCTGGAATGGGATACAATAATTGGAATTCACAAACAGTTATGTGATAACTGAATGAATGATATAAATCTAGCGGTTTAGTTTCATTTGATATTGAAAAGAGTTTTCGATAATGAGACTAAAATGCGGGATTTATATCTGTTAGGCATGTGATGTCTAAGTATTTCATTTGATTAGGCATGCGATGTCTAAAGAAGTTGCGGATTCCAATTGTTGTAGTTTTACACTTTCTTTTCTGTGACCGTAAGTGTAATATGTGATATCGCAGATTTCGTTGCTATATGTCAACGACAATTGGGATGCGCATATTTACTTACGTTGATGACATGTGATGTTATGTGTTGCTGGATATGTTATATTGGATCATCGTGTTTGAATAGCCGGGGGTTTTTATGTGAGATGAGTGTTTTTCATTTTCATTCATGTAAAAACTTGTATGTAATATTCTTTTATTTGGGACACTTCCAGGTATCGGAAGTTGTCACCCTTTGTATATTATTTACTTTTCCGCATTAGGATAGACCCAAGGAGGGGAGCACAAGTAACCGGGTTCTGGGGTCCAGTGGGAGACCAACTCGAGGAGTCGAGTCCGGGTCTCCTAACCCTAGAATTGGCAGGGTTGCTTGCCGCTCTCGTAGGGGTCTAGGGGTGTGGGATTGGCTATTCATCATGACCGTGGAATCCATGTTTTATACTGGCTCGTATTGAAAACACGGACGTCCTAGTATATCCAATGTTTCATATGTTTCCTCTGCTGCGATATCTGTGATGTGATCATGTGATGTTCTGTGATAGATACAGTATATAGTATATATTATATATTATATAGGCGTTACTTATATTTTGCACCCGCACTAGCCATGTCCTGCTCTGTCGTTAGTTACCTAACCTAACGGTGCACGAGGGAACATCTAGGCGAATGCGGATGGCATAAGTGTACGTCGCATTTATCTGTGATGTTTAGGTGACTTAAATGATGGGACTTCATTAATGTGATTAATGAAAGAAAAGAAACCTAAGATGTTCTAGAATCAAATTTTAAAATAAAACAGGTAGCTACAGTTTTTGCTTTGCAAAGCGGTATATATGATATGCCCTGCACCTTATTCGATGAGGAAAGGACCGAGATCCCTTCACCGGGAGTGACTCCTTTAGCAATAACTGGCAGATGCTACACACTCGGTTTGCTCTTGATTGCTTTTGAGTTTTTGCTTTGCACAGTGATATATATGATATATCCCGCACCTCATTCGACGAGGAAAGGGCCGACGATCCCTTCACCGGGAGTGACCCCTTTAGCAAAACTAGAAAAGCCTCAAAATCACTCCATTTCAAAACTCCATTTGATTCTACAACGATATCAAGTTCATTACGCAATAGGTTTTCAGAAAAACCTGTCGTAGCCCTCCGTCATTTCAGATAAGTACTATTTAGTATTCGTGCTGCGGTTGTTTGGCATGCGTCAAGGCGTAGTGTACGGTAGCTAACTAGTATTTATCTGCTTATGCATATGATGCAGATTGGATTAGGGTATTCGCACGGCGTTGTTTGGCATGCGTCAAGGGTCGTGCGGGTGGGTTTAATTCAATCAGGAAATGACGGGTTGAACTTGACTAGCGGACTATGGGTAGTTTGGCATGCGTCAAGGTCATAGCACGCTAGGGGCAAAAGATTATTGGGAATTTCAAGTGTTGAAATTTGCAATGAGATTGCATACCTTCTATGAGATAGTTGAATCCCGATACCCACTGCAAGTAAGAGTTACTCCTGGGAGAGTTTTACACATTACAATTAGCCGATCAAGTAGGTGTCTAGAAAGGTGTTAACGAGATTACGCCTCTGGGAAAACGAGGTTTACATTAATTAGGTTCGTGCGAAAGTACGGGGGACCTCCCTCAAAGTACCGACACTGGCCTGGCTGAAAGATTGGCGAACTTGTAGTGTGTAATTAATCCCGGCTAGTCTTTCCTTTTAGGGTTTGAAGGAAGATTTGATAAAAAGCAGTGGGAGCCATCCTGATTAGATAAGATAATAACCAATCTGATCTTGCACGAGCATACGCTAAAGTGTTTTCTTCTCTCTCTCTCCAGGTAGCGACCATTTCATGCCCTAATGAAGATAATAATATGGATGTATTGACCGAACCCGCATGTTATACTGTGCTGGGGAACGTTGGTTCCATTCTTTCCTATAAGGGTTATAGGACTGAACAGGATATAGGGGAATACCAGGATTCCCATGCCACCCGAATGAAGAAAGTACATGATGATGCATTTTCTTCGGGTGTGTTCGTTACTGAGAACTGTTTCTCCATTTGCTCTACGTCCTGGGTATTGGATACCGGGTCAGGATCCCATATATGTAATCAGTTACATGGGCTTAAGAAAGGTAGAGAACTTGGAGAAGGTGATAAAGACATAAGAGTTGGAAATGGTGCAATTGTTGCAGCTAAGACTGTCGGGGAATATCACCTTGTATTACCAACTGGTAATACATTGGTTCTGAACGAATGCTATTACATGCCGAACCTGATATGCAACATTATATCGGTTTCTTTATTAAGCAAAGAAGGATATAATTTTGTATTACAGGACAATGTTATGAACATTTTCCGTAACCAAAAGTTGGTTGGGTCAGGCACGTTATGCAATGGCATTTATGTTCTAAATCAATCAACAGTTCTGAGCATAACAAACACACACAAGAGGAAGAGTTCTGAACTCAACGAATCCTTCTTGTGGCATTGTAGACTGGGTCACATCAATGTGACACGACTGGCTAAGTTGCATAAGGATGGATATTTGAAACCTTTCGAATTTTCATCTTATGACACTTGCCAGTCATGTCTCAAAGGTAAGATGACCAAAACTCCGTTTACGGGACACGGAGAAAGAGTTACCGAACTCTTGGGACTTATACATAGTGATGTATGCGGTCCCATGTCTACACATGCCAGGGATGGTTCTTCATACTTCATTACATTCACTGACGATCTCTCTAGGTTCGGGTATGTGTTCCTGATGAAACACAAATCAGAAGCTTTTGAGAAATTTAGGGAATATAAACAAGAAGTTGAGAACCAAACCGGAAAAAGTATTAAAATCCTACGATCTGATCGAGGAGGTGAATACTTGAGCAATGAATTCCTAGACTTCCTAAAAGAGAATGGGATTCTCTCTCAGCTGACTCCTCCATATACACCACAACACAACGGTGTATCAGAACGGAGGAATCGCACCCTATTAGATATGGTGCGCTGTATGATGAGCACAGCTGAGTTACCTATTTCCTTCTGGGGTTATGCGCTGGAAACAGCAACATACCTATTGAATCAAGTTCCATCTAAATCTGTACCTATCACACCATATGAGAAATGGAGTGGGAAGAGACCATATTTTAAACGAGTTAAGATATGGGGTTGTCCGGCCTATGTCAAAAGGCAAAATCCAGACAAACTCGAGGCACGGTCAGTTCTTTGCAAGTTTGTGGGATATCCTAGGAATTCCCAAGGATATTTATTCTACCATGCTGAAGAACAAAAAGTGTTTGTTTCTCAATATGCCACCTTTTTAGAAAAGGAATTCCTTGAAAAAGAAATTAGTGGCAAAGTGGTAGAGCTGGAAGAAATTCCAGATACACAAACTATAACTGAAGATTTAGTGGAACCAGAAGATTCGATTGCACCCGACGAACCCCAGCCTCTCCGCCGATCTAGTAGAGTTTCTCGTCCACCTGAGAGATACTACGGTTTTCTCATTGATGGTGGAAGCGAGGATTGCATCATGGAAGATGATGACCCAACTAGCTTCGAGCAGGCCATCACGAGTAGGGACTCAATGAAATGGCTGGATGCTATGCGGTCCGAGATGGAATCCATGTACACCAACAAAGTATGGACTTTGGACGTTGCTCCTGAAGGGGTAAAACCCATTGGGAGCAAGTGGATCTTCAAGAAGAAACTTGGTGTAGATGGGAAAGTGGAGACTTTCAAAGCTAGACTTGTAGCAAAGGGTTTTCGTCAAAGACCAGGTGTGGACTATGACGAGACCTTTTCTCCAGTGGCTATGCTTAAATCCATCCGGATCATGCTTGCCATCGCTGCTTATCATGATTACGAAATCTGGCAAATGGATGTTAAGACCGCCTTTCTAAATGGTGATTTAGAAGAGTGCGTGTACATGACTCAGCCAGAGGGCTTCGTAGACAGTGGGAGCAGCGGGAAGGTGTGCAAGCTGCTTAAATCCATTTATGGATTAAAGCAAGCATCGCGGAGTTGGAACATCTGCTTTGACGTCGTTATCAAAGAGTTTGATTTCGTCAAAAATCCAGATGAACCTTGTATCTACAAGAAGGTGGCAGAGAGTAAGGTTGTCTTCCTCGTATTGTACGTGGAAGACATACTCTTGATAGGAAATGATATTCCTATGCTGCAATCGGTCAAGCTCTTCTTATCACAAAGATTCTCAATGAAAGATCTTGGTGATGCCTCCTGCATATTGGGAATTAGGATCTATAGAGATAGATCCAAACGGATTTTGGGATTGTCCCAATCCAGGTACATTGACACCATACTAAAGAGGTTTAGTATGGAAGAGTCCAAGCGTGGGAACTTGCCCACGATCTCTGGAGTCACTCTCTCCAAAGAGATGTCTCCCAAGACTGATTTGGAGAGAGCTCGCATGCAAGGGATACCCTATGCTTCGGCAGTAGGCTCTATCATGTATGCGATGCTATGTACCAGACCCGATGTAGCATACTCACTAAGTGTAGTGAGCAGGTATCAAGCTGATCCTGGAGAGAGTCACTGGACAGCTGTGAAGAGCATTCTCAAGTACTTACGAAGGACTAGAGAAATATTCTTGGTGTATGGTAATGGAGAACTCCAAGTGGAGTCCTTTACCGATTCGAGCTTCCAGAGTGATAAGGACGACTCTAAGTCGCAGTCGGGATTTATCTTTACCCTTTACGGAGGGGCGGTTAGCTGGAAGAGTTCCAAGCAGGAAACCGTGGCAGACTCGACGATGGAGGCTGAATACATCGCTGCCAACGATGCTGCCAAAGAGGCTGTCTGGATCAAGAAGTTCATTACTGAACTTGGAGTGGTTCCATCCATTGAGCATCCAATACCTTTGTATTGCGATAACAATGGAGCGGTGGCTTTGGCCAAGGAACCCAGGTCCCATCAGCGGTCCAGACATATTCTGAGGCGGTATCACCTGATCCGGGAGATAGTTGATCGCCGGGAGATCGAGGTCAGGAGGGTTGACACGAAGAACAACACGGCGGATCCACTCACGAAGGCCATTCCCCAGATACAGTTTGAGAGACTCTTCGGGATGCTTGGTATGCGATACTACAGCAGCTGGCCCTAGTGCAAGTGGGAGATTGTTAGTTGTATGTATGCCCTAGAGGCCAGTATTGTACAGATGTTGTATATTATATTGGATGCTTGGACATATATAGAGATGACTTTCTTGCTCGATATGATAGTATGCTATCTGGTTACTCTTTATCTTAACATGTATACTTGTCTCTTTAAACTGTCTTATGGTTACATGTTGGTAAAGCCCTTAGGATGTGTACTTGACTACCTGGACTATGATGCAGATCATACTAGTGGGGACATGGTAGTCCATAAGTACATCCTTCAAGGTCCCTAGTCGTGGGTGTATCGAGACGGGGCATCGATATACCAGAGTAGACTAGCGTATACGCTTCTCGACCCATGTGATGGGCGATGGATGATCCCATATCCATTGGTGTTTGACATCAGAGATGGTATACGGGTGCTCAGTGGAGACTGGGTACACTGGACGGACTCGCCGAGAACTCCCAGATGGTATTATACCTCACGTCAGATGGCAGTTCTCAGGTGACACTTGTGCAGGTTAGTCTGTAGACCCGAGATCGTCATAGAGTCTTGTGTGATTCCCACTGTGCTTTGATCTCCACCTTACCGCGTCCATGAGGGCGTGCAAAACGGTGGTCTTTGGGTACAGTCCCGAGTCACATGGAGGCAATGAGCGATAGGAGGGGTTTCGTCTCTCCCGGTATTGGGGGTTGATGTTGCGCTGTGCTCGATTGGCCGTAACAGGGAAGTCCCTGGCCAGGGCTGATCAGAGATTTGCTGGTAAGTGTTACCAGTAGTTTCTCGACCCGTTATGAGTCTCACATCGGCACGACTTATCGAGTATTGGGGTCTGACGTTTACCACCCCTAGACTTGATATGCGACGTATCAGACGAACAGACCGGACTGTACGGTAAGTGTTACTGGTTGGATTCACAGGAGTGTGAGCGGGCTAGCTCGTCGATCTTCTGATCGCTCAATACCCGGATGGCCGTTACGTTTAGCAGACCGCTTGCGGTTTGTGGGTGCTTGATATGATCATCATCTGCTACCGGCGTATTGACGAGTCTTTAGAGTCCTACACAGAGGTTTCCTGGCTCAAGCGAAACGAAATAGGAGCGCATATGAGACGTGTGCAGGACCGAGAATAATGCGTGCATGTGATACCACATTTCATTCTCACGATAAATGTTTCGATTGGTTATATTCGATATGACCTAGTTATCGAATCATTGATTCGATAAATCGATACATTGAATACTAGTCGGTTATGTGCGACATGACCGGATCATTGAATCAAATGTTGATTTAATGATTTAATGTATAATTATATATTTGATATATTACTTTGCATTAACTAGTATTGGTTCACTTTATATGGATTTTCTCACTTGGTGTGCATGATGTATATGTGATATACTTTTGTGCACTTGTATGTATCATATTTGATGATGCATGTTTATATGGTTAAGTATAAAGAATAAAACCATGGTTAAGTAGATAATTAGGGTTTTGTTTTAATCACTCATTTATTTATCCATTCCTTTTTATTTAAATAATTTTATGAAAACAAAATGGTTTTCTTTTTGTCATGAAGCTTGATGAAGCTTCATGAAGGTTTGACTCAAAGACCATTTTGTCTTCATGCTAAACCCTAACTATTCCCACTTACCATGGTTTGGTCTCTACACTTAACCTTAGTTTGATTATGATAAGTATTGTTTTTCTTTTCATTTTAAAAATAGACTTATCATAATTCTAGCTCATCTTCTTCTTCATCTTCAAGTTTGAAACCTTGAGGCCATCAATGGCAACTTGAGCTTGAGAGTGAGAAATCCAATTCTAAAGAGAACCCACCTCCTATTTCTTCATCCTCTACCTCTTGCCAAGTAGTAGAGTGTGTTTTCTTCACAAGTTTCATCACTTTGCGAAGTGGGAGCTTGATCTAGCGATGCCTCGACGTAGATCATCTTCGGCATCGTCGTCGATGACCAAGCCCGTTCATTCTCCGATGAAGCCGACGCTAGAGCCCGGAGTTCCACTTGGACAGCGAGGAGACTTCGTTGCGGAGCCGTGGAGGTGGATATCCGGATCTACAAAGGTTGTAATTTCCATATTCTGGTAGTTAAGTGTTAACTAGTTTACTTTTCGCCTAGATTTCTAGCAACGATCCGTTAACTAGGGTTTCTCGGCACCATATTTTTGTAAAATGGCATGGTTGATGCCTTGTGAGACCTCTACTGTGTGCCTAGGAACCCTACAGTCTCTTCATCAGATATGCTGCATATCGAGTCTAGGGATGGTAACGTCGACCCCAATAACTCAATAAGTCATGCCGGTATATGGTCTATAATAGATCGAGAAACTACTGATAACACTTATCAGTAATATCTCAGCATCCCTAGCCAGGGACTTCCTGTTATAGCCAATCGTGTATAGCGCAACATCAACCCCTAATACCGGGGGAGACGAAATCCCTCCTATCACTCATCGCCTCCATGTGCCTCGGGACTGTACCCAAAATCCACCTGTTTGTACGACTCAGTAGAGCCATAGTAAGGTGGAGATCAAAGTACAGTGGGAGGGCACACAAGACTCTATAATGATCTCGGGTCTACAGACTAACTTGTACCAGTGTCACCTGAGAACTGCTATCCGACGTATGATATAATACCACATAGGAGTTCTCGGTGAGTCCGTTCAGTGTACCCGTCTCACTGAGCACCTGTATACAATCTTTGGTGCCACCACACCAGATGGATATGGGATCATCCATCGCCCATCATATGGAACAAGAATGGTATACGCTAGTCTACTCTGGAATATCGATGCCCTGTCTCGATATACCTACGACTAGGAACATTTCAAGGATATGCTTATAAACTATAGGTCTCCCACTAGTATGATCCACATCATAATCCCAGTAGTCAAGCCAATTTCCTTAGAGCTTTATTAACATGTATCAAATGAGTAAAAACATGATCAAGTGAACATATGATAAAGAGCAATCAGATAGCATACTATCATGTCGAGCAAGACTGTCCTCTGAATACACACACACACACACACACACACACACACACACACACACACACATCAGTACATACACTATCATATAATAGCCTCTAGGGCATACATATATCCAACAATCTCCCACTTGCACTAAGGCCAATTATTGGCATATCTCATATCCAACATCTCAAAAAGTCGCTCATGCTGCGGCTGAGGGAGGGCCTTGGTGAATGGATCCGTAGTGTTGTCCTTTGTATCTACTCTCTTAATCTCGATCTCGTGGCGATCACCTATCTCCCGGATCAAATGATATCGCCTCAGGATGTGTCTGGACTTCTGATGGGACCTGAGCTCTTTAGCCAACGCCATAGCCCCATTATTTTCACAATACAAAGGTATTGGATCAATAATGGTTGGAACTACTCCTAGCTCCGAGATGAACTTCCTCATCCAGACGGCTTCCTTGGCAGCATCATTTGCAGCAATGTACTCAGCTTCCATCGTAGAGTCTGCAAGGGTATCCTGTTTGGAACTCTTCCAACTTACTGTCCCTCTATTGAGGGTAAATGAAAATCCTGAGATAGACTTGTTGTCATCCTTGTCACTCTGGAAGCTCAAATCGGTAAAGGCATCCATTTGGAGATCCCCGTTATCATACACCAAGAATAATTCTTTAGTCCTTCGCAAGTACTTAAGAATGTTCTTCACAGCAGTCCAGTGATTCTCCCCTGTGTTTGACTGATATCTGCTTACTACACTAAGTGCATAAGCTACATCAGGGCATTTAGACAACATCGCATACATTATCGATCCTACGGCCGAAGCATAGGGAATAATGCTCATGCGAGCTCTCTCTTCATCAGATTTTGGGCAATCGTCCTTGGAGAGTGTGACTCCGTGGCAAGCGGGTAAGGCACCCCGCTTGGAGTCTTCCATACTAAACCTCTTTAGGATGGTGTTGATGTACTTGGTTTGGGACAATCCCAATAACCGTTTGGATCTATCCCTATAGATCCCTATGCCCAATATGTACGTGGCATCACCCAGGTCCTTCATGGAGAACCTTTGTGATAATAATGATTTGACCGACTGTAACATAGGAATGTCATTTCCTATCAGAAGAATGTCATCCACGTACAATACGAGGAATGCGACAGTTCTCCCTACAGTCTTCTTATAAACACAAGGTTCATATGGATTTTTGATGAAATCAAACTCTTTGATAACATCATCAAAACAGATGTTCCAACTCCGTGATGCCTGCTTTAATCTATAAATGGATTTAAGCAACTTACATGCTTTTCCGCTGCTCCCACTGTCAATGAAGCCCTCTGGCTGATCCATATAAACGCATTCATCTAAATCACCATATAGAAATGCAGTTTTAACATCCATCTGTCAGATTTCATAGTCGTAGTAAGCAGCAATAGCAAGTAGGATCCGAATGGATTTAAGCATGGCTACCGGAGAGAAAGTCTCGTCATAGTCCAAAGCTGGTCTTTGACGAAAACCTTTCGCTACCAACCTTACCTTATAAGTCTCCACTTGTCTATCTACACCGATCTTTCTTTTAAAGATCCATTTGCAGCCTACAGGTTTTATCCCAAAGGGTACATCCTCCAAAGTCCATACTTTGTTGGTGTACATGGACTCCATTTCGGATCTCATGGCATCCAGCCACTTCATAGAGTCACCACTCGTGATAGCTTGCTGAAAACTGGCAGGGTCATCATCATCCATGATGCAATCTTCTCTATCACCATCAATGAGAAAACCGTAGTATCTCTCCAGTGGGCGAGAAGTCTTACCAGATCTATGGAGTGGCTGAGGTTCATTAGATTCTGTTGCAACATCAGGTATAATCAAGTCGTCATTTATAACTTGTGTCTCTAGAACCTCTTCTAGATCTACCATATTTCCATCAGCATCATTTGGAAAAATCTTATTTTCTAAAAATGTGGCATACTGAGAAACAAACACCTTTTGTTCCTCCTTATGGTAAAAAAGATACCCAAACGAATGTTTTGGATATCCCACAAATATACATTTGACCGATCGTGTCTCGAGTTTGTCTGGATTCTGCTTTTTGACAAAGGCCGGACAACCCCAAATCTTAACTATTTTAAGAGATGGTCTCTTCCCATGCCATATCTCATATGGAGTGGTAGACACGGTCTTGGTTGGAACTTTTTTCAATAGAAAAGCTGCAGTCTCCAATGCATGCCCCCAAAAAGAGAGGGGTAACTCAGAATCACTCATAATAGATCGTACCATATCTAATAGGGTACGATTTCGTCGCTCTGACACACCGTTGTGCTGTGGTGTGTAAGGGGGAGTGAGCTGAGAGAGAATCCCATTCTCTTTTAGGAAGTCCAAGAACTCAGTATTTAAGTACTCTCCACCTCGATCTGATCGAAGTATCTTGATTCTCATTCCTATTTGGTTTTCTACTTCAAGTTTGTACTCCTTGAAATTCTCGAAAGCTTCAGACTTATGCGTTATTAAAAACACATGACCGAATCTTGAGAAATCATCAGTAAAAGTTGTGAAGTAAGAAAAACCGCCTCTTGCATGTATAGACATTGGCCCACATACATCATTATGTATAAGGCCTAGGAGCTCAGTAGCTCTTTCTCCGTGTCCAGTAAACGGAGTTTTGGTCATTTTACCTTTGATACAAGACTGGCAAGTTGCATAAGATTTATACTCAAAAGAATTTAAATATCCATCTTTATGAAGCTCGTTTAGTCTTGTTTCATTAATATCACCAAGTCTACAATACCAAAGAAAAGCTTCATTTATATCTAAAAATTTTCTTTTACTTGTGTGTTTAATGTTGAAAACTGTGTGTTGAGTAAGAACGTATATCCCGTTATTAAGTATACCACAACCAATCAACTCTTGATTAAGTCTAATGTTCATAACATTGTGTTGCACAGCAAAATGATATCCTTCATTGTCTAACAAAGAAATGGATATAATATTACAAAGCATACTTGGCACAAAAAAACATGGGTTCAAAACCAATATACAACCCGACGGCAACCCTAGGTGATACTCTCCCATTGAAACCGCATGTACATTGGAACTATTTCCAACCTGGAGAGTATGATCACCTGTCTTCAAAACTCTGCTATTTCTCAACGCCTACACAGAATTGCAAATATGAGAACCCGAACCGGTATCTAATACCCAGGAAGCAGAGTTAATAGAAAAACGGTTTTCAATCACGAACACACTTGAAGCTGAAGCATCACCATGCTTCTTTTTCTTGAGTTCAAGGTACTCAGTACAGTTCCGCTTCCAGTGTCTCGTCTTCTTGCAGTGGAAACATTCTCCCTTCCCCGACTCCGCAGTTTTGGATTTGCCTTTCCCCTTCGCCTTCTTTATTCCTCCTCTCGGTTTGGTGAATTTCTTCTTATTCTTTCCCTTGGCCTTGGCTTTTGGGACGGAAGAGGAAGATTGTCCAACAAGCATAGAGGGGGACTTCGCTTTCAGCGTGCTCTCCGCACTTCTCAACATATTGAGAAGTTCGGGTAGTGATTTCTCCATGTCATGCATGTTGAAGTTCACTATGAATAGAGCAAAGGCGGAGGGAAGAGACTGTAGAACAATATCAGTATACTGCTCGTTATCCATTGTCCAACCGAAGTCCTCAAGCTCTTCTATAAGAGCTATCATCTTCAAAACGTGATCGCCTACTGATGTGCCTTGAGCCATCCGCATCTGAAACAACTTTCGAGATGCTTCGTATCTCAGGATCCGAGATTGCTCCCCATACAACTCTTTTGTATGGAGAAAGATGTATTGAACATCCATCTGCTCGTGTTGCTTTTGATGTGTATTGTCCATCGACGCAAGCGCGAGGCATTTGGCAGTAGCACAATCACTATCCCACATTTTGCGGATTTCCTTATCCGCAGTAGAAGATTTAGGGCCTGGGACGGGCGGGGCTTTGGCAGTGAGGACATATGATACTTTATCATATGTTAGAGCAATGTTTATGTTCCTCAGCCAGTCTTTGTAGTTTGGTCCAGTCAGCTTGTTTTTATCTACTAGAAGCTTAAGGCCTGTCATTGGTATCTGCCATTAAGAGAGAGAACAGAATACACTCAACGAAAGCTCTTGCAAAGATCAGATTGGTTATTATCTTGTCTAATCGATGTCTCCCACTGTTTTTATCAAATTTTCTTTAAAACCTTTTAAAAAGAAAACTAGCCGGGATTAATTACATTCTACAACTTCGCTAACCGTTCAGCCAGGCCAGTACCGGTACTTTGAGGGAGGTTCCCCGTGCTTTCGCACGGACCTAATTAGAATAAACCTCGTTTTCCCATAGGCGTAGCCCTGTTGACACCTTTCTAGACACCTAATGGGTTAGCTAATTGTAAAGTGCAAAACTCTCCCGGGAGCAACTTTTGCTCACAGTGGGATCGGGATCCTATTATCATATAGAAGGTATGCAATCTCATTGCAAATTTCAACTCTTGAAACTCCTGATATTGTTTTTACCCCTAGCACTCATGACCTTAACTATGTTCAACATATCATAAGTACTAGTCCAGTTCTTCCCGTCATTTCATGATTAACTAGACCCACCCACATGACCCTTAACTAAAGTCAACATAATCATATGAATGTCCTAACTAATCAGCATCATATGCAGTGTAGGAAGACATCACTTAACTACCGTACACTGCGCCTTAACTAAAGTCAAAATACGCAGCACGAATACTAAGTACTCTACTTCCTAAATGATGGAGGGCTGCGGATAGTTTTTAAGAAAACTTTTAACGCTTTGAACTTGATATCGTTGTATAATCAAATGGGTTTAAAAGGAGTGGCTTAATCTCTGCACTTTGAAAACTTGCTTTTTCATAAAAAAGCCGAGTGGGTTTCAAATCCGATTCTGCAACATCTTTTTAGGTTCATTTTTCTTTACATTAATCTTATTAATGTAGTCCCATCATTTAAGTTCTAAATCCATCACAGAAAGAAACGAAAATATAACGTACGCTTATTCCATTCGCATTCGTCACAGTGTCCCGTTATGCACCGTTAGGTTACTTAACTAACGTCATAGCGGGGCGGGACTAGCGCAGATGAAAAACATAAGCAACGTTTATTATATATCATATATATAATAGCATTCGTCTCAACATGTAAAGTGATCTCATCACAGAACAAACACAGCAGAAGCACATATGAAAATATAGGATATCTAGGAGGTCCGTACGTAGTATTTAGCCAGCAATAGAAAATACGGATTCCACGGTCGCAATGAATGGCCAAGCCCACACCCCAAGACCCCTACAAGAGCGGCAAGTGACCCTACCAATTCTAGAGTTTAGGAGACCCGGTCTCGACTCCTCGAGATGGCCTCCCACTGAACCCTAGAACCCGGTCACTTATGCTCCCCTCCTTGGGTCTATCCTAATGCGGAAAAGTAAATAATATACAACAACGGTGACATCATCCTCAACCCGGAAGTGCCCCAAATAAAAAAATATTACATACAATTGAATTTTACATGAATGAAAATAAAAACTCTCATCTCACATAAAACCCCTGGCCATTCAATCATGACGATCCTATACAACATATCTCAGCAACGCATAACATCACATGTCATCAACGTAAGCAAGTATGCGTATCCCAATTGTAGTTGATGTATAGCAACGAAACCGGCAATATACCACATGCTTCGCTTACAGTCATAGAAAAGAAAGTGAAAAACAATCACATTCAGATATATCATGACGATGTTAAACGTTTCGATCAAATCAATAAACACCCACAAGTTACCCCGAGAGCTCAGCACTTGAGCGAAGTTGAAAGTACTCAAAAGACGTGCCGCAGTGTCTATGATCCAGCCGTAGAAGAAGTTAACCAATGCCTCACCTATGACACCACGGAACTACGGCAAACCCTAAGGTTCGATCGCGGTTCCGTGGGCATAGAATCGAGTTAAGGTTAGTATGTTCTTCTAAAGGGTCCATAGGAATACTCGCACTACTTATTGAATATAATCAACTTGGAAAATTACAACACTTGAAAATTTCAGAGGGGGTGATAATGTGGGGTTTGAAAATCTGTTCAAACTGTTAAACATTGTCAAAGTTACCAATACAATGTTAAATTTACAACTACGAAACACTACGAAATAGCCTATAAGCACAATAATCATCACATGAAAAATTAAGCTTATCAAACAATCCATGGAAACCCAAAACCAAAACACCAGTGCACACAAGGAAAACGGGGCACAGGGGACATCATAAGGCCGGCCTCCCCGGTTTTTGGGGGTAGGTGCTCGGTTCAAAACCGAGGGATGGTCCCCATTTTTCATGTGTGCTCTAGTGGTCTCCCATACTAACTTCTGCAGTTGTTTAAATAATTTTTCTGGGTCATTTAAAAATCGACAGGGAGCAGATCTGGGCTTTCCAGAAATCCTTATTTTTCGTGTTTGTTTCGTTTTCGTAATATCTAACATCGTCTAAAATTCTAGCTTGGCTCTGAAACCACTGTAGGGTTTCTTTAGCACCTCGCCTAGGGTTTTGCAAGCATCACACATACCATATTAAAAATTTATGAGATGTTAAACAAACAAACCTAGGAATCGAACTAGAATATTTAGAGTAACAAATTCTAGTATCATATACTAGCTAGTGTCTAACACTAAGTGGGGAGAGATACAACCTTTGTAGACCTCTTAGTAACTCCTTGGATCTCCTAGGGTTTGAACGGGCTAGCTTGAACTTCCTCCACGTCCACGATGATCCACCCGGAGTACCTTTGCTCAAAGCTCCTTGCTCCACTAGATCACAATGATGATGAAGCAAACAAACTGCACCAATGGGCTAAACAAGTATAGAGTGATGATATGGTTATGTTCTCATATAAAAATCCTTTCTTTCTTTTACCCTCACTCACTTTGGAAACTCAAGAGAGAGCTAGAGAGAGGAAGAAGAAGATGGCAACCTTGAGCTCATTTTTCTTTTGGATAAAAGATAATGAGAAAAGATAATGAGAGAAAGATAAATATCAAGAAAAAATATCTTCATCTCAAACCATGGTTAATAAATATCTAGAAATTTTAGAATGAGAACAAAGATGACAAATGAAATGAAACCATGGTTTGATTTAGGTCAAGTGAAGAATAATCAACCATGATTTAATATCATTTTCTTTTTCTCATTTTAATATATATAAAGATATTTACTTTCCATGTAATTCTTATATTGCCATCTTTGTTGTATCATCAACAATGATACAAATGCATGTATGTATGTGTGTATGCACATCAACATGTACATATACATCCATGCATCCATCATAAAGAAAATGTTTATTTAAATGAGATAAAAGTCAATATTAAATCAACACTTGATTTAATAAACCGGTCATATCTCATACGACCGGACTAATATAAAACGCCCGATTAAAACACGGTATCAAATACACGAATTTAATCGAGATCCCGCACATATCTCATATGCACACCACATCGTTTCGCCTGAGCCAGGAAACTCCTGTGTGGGACTCTAAGACTCGTCAATACGCTGGCAGTAGGTGATGATCACATCAAACACCTATAAGCCGCAAGCGGTCAGCTAAACGTAACGGCCACCCGGGTATTGAGCGATCAGAAGAAGAACAAGCGAACATGTCAAAACTCCCGTCAATCCAACTAGCAACACTTACCGTACAGTCCGGTCTCTTCATCAGATATGCTGTATATCGAGTCTAGGGATGGTAACGTCGACCCCAATAACTCAATAAGTCATGTCGGTATATGGTCTACAACACATCAAGAAACTACTGATAATACTTATAAGTAATATCTCAGCAGCCCTGGCCAGGGACTTCCTGTCATAGCCAATCGTGCATAGCGCAACATCAACCCCCAATACCAGGAGAGACGAAACCCTCCTATCGCTCATCGCCTCCATGTGCCTCGGGACTGTACCCAAAACCCTCCTATCGCTCATCGCCTCCATGTGATACCGTATTCCATTCTCGCGATGAATGTATCGATTGGTTATATGCGATATAACCTAGTTATCGAATCGAAGATTGATTCGATAAGCCGATTCATAGGATACTAGTCGGTTATACGCGATATGACCGGATCGTTAAATCAAGTATTGATTTAATGATTTAATGCATAATTATATATTTGATATATTACTTTGCATTAACTAGTATTAGTTCACTTTAAAAGGATTTTCTCACTTGATGTGCAAGTTGTATATGTGATATACTTTTGTGCACATGATTGTATCATGTTTGATGATACATGCTTACTTGGTTAAGAGTAAAGAATTAAACCATGGTTAAACTAATGATTAGGGTTTTGTTTATCCATTACTTATTTATTCTTTTATTTATTTACTTTTTCATTTTGGAAAGGATAAATGAATGGTGGATTGGTTTGTTTGTTAGTTGAAGCTTCATGAAGCTTTGACTAAGTCATCATTCTTGTCTTATACTTAATCCTAACCATTCAAGTTAACCATGGTCTATTCTCTACACTCAACTAAGGTTAGTATATGATAAGTATTTCTTTTATTTTTCTAATAATTATTCAACACTTATCATATTCTTTCTTCTTCATCTTCATCTTCATCAAAAAGAAAGCTTGCCTCATCAATGGCAAGTGAAGAAATCAAGTGAGAAATCCAATTCTAAAGTGAACCCACTTCCTATTTCTTCATCCTCTACCTCTTGCCAAGTAGTATAGGGTGTTTTCTTCACAAGTTTCATGACTTGGTGAAGTGGGAGCTTGATCTTGTGATGCCTCGACGTAGATCATCTTCGGCATCGAAGCCGACGACCAAGCCCGCCCAATTTTCCGATGAAGCCGATGCTAGAGTCCGGGATCCGATTTGGACAGCGGAGGGACATCATCGTGGAGCTTGGGAAGTGGTGGACCGGATCTACAAAGGTTGTAGCCCCTTTCCTTTTAAGTTAAAGTCGTTAACTTGCATCGCATAGCCTATAAATCTAGTTAACGATCCGTATTAGGGTTTGTAGGCACATGTAAAATTTGAATTAGCCATGTTTGATGCCTTGTGAGACTTCATTAGTGTGTCTAGGAACCCTACAGTGGTATCAGAGCCTGGCTAGAGCCTTAGGCGGTGCGTAGACGGAATTAGAAGTCCGATCGAACCGAAACCCTAACTCCAAAACGGCTCTCTGTACATTTTTTAAAAACTGGGTTTTTTCCAAATTAAAAATATGCAGAAAACTCAGCAGGGGATTCTAAGAATTACTGTACAAAACGGGACCCCTGATTCGATCACTGCGCGGCGGAACCGCGGCATTAGCATGGCTAATGCGGCGGTTCCGCGGCCAGTTAATCTCTTCATTCAAAACTTTTTGCACAGTAACTTCTTTCTTGCATTGCTGAGTTTCCTGGGAATATTTAAATCTCACTCAAGAGTTGAGTTTTCTGGGTTGTATTGGGAGTTCGGAGATTCGACCGGACTGTCTAATTTTGTCAGTGTGTTTTTCCGGGTAATTTTAGAATATGTTAAAAAGTTCGACCGGATATAAATACCCACTTTTTTCCCTGCCGGGAAATTTCCAATTGTTGGACTTTTCTGTAGTTTAATGACGTTCTAAGTAGTGCAAGTAACGCGATGGTCCCTCTAGAAGACAACAAACCTTAACTCGATTATGTGACCGTCTTGGACTGCCCTTTGAACCTTAGGGTTTGGGGCAGTACGGCGTGCCATGTGTGAGGCGTTGGCTTGACCCTTCTACGGCTGGACCATTGGTATTGAGGCACGAACTGAATGTTTTTAGACTTATTTCATGTGTTGAGCTGTTTCGGGAAAACTTGGGTGCTCGATTGTTCGATCGGAAAGTTTAACATTTTCTATTTATCCGGAATGTGATACAATACTTGGAATTCACAAGTAGTTATGAGATAACTAATATGAATGTTATAAACATAGCAGTTTAGTCTCACTTGATCGGTTGCCACGGGATTTTGATACGATCAAAAGTCCGTCGCAATCACGTAGCGTACGCGGATACTCGCCGGGTAAACTTAATAAACAGCCTCGCCCCATAGCCCCGACCAAGTGACTGTAGGAGAACCCCATCGCCGAAAGCATCCGTTCGGGTGCTCGCGGCAGCGGTGTTCCGCCTTGGTACACTTCGTCAACGGCGTCGGGGGTGCGGCTGCCTACTAAAGTTTGCGATGAGCATTCGATCAGGATGTCGGGAATCTTGTTGAATTGCCCGACTTGATATTGAAAAGAGTTTTCGATAATGAGATTAAAATGCGGGGTTTATAATTGTTAGGCATGCGATGTCTAAGTATTTCATTTGATTAGGCATGCGATGTCTAAAGAGGTTGCGGATTCCAACTGTTGTAGTTTTACACTTTCTTTTCTGTAACCGTAAGTGTAATATGTGATATCGCCGGTTTCGTTGCTATATGTCAACGACAATTGGGATGCGCATATTTACTTACGTTGATGACATGTGATGTTATGTGTTGCTGGATATGTTATATTGGATCGTCGTGTTCGAATAGCCGGGGGTTTTTATGTGAGATGAGTGTTTTTCATTTTCATTCATGTAAAAACTTGTATGTAATATTCTTTTATTGGGGCACTTCCAGGTTGCGGATGATGTCACCATTTGTATATTATTTACTTTTCTGCACTAGGATAGACCCAAGGAGGGGAGCACAAGTAACCGGGTTCTAAGGTCCAGTGGGAGACCATCTCGAGGAGTCGAGTCCGGGTCTCCTAACCCTAGAATTGGTAAGGTTGCTTGCCGCTCTCGTAGTGGTCTAAGGGTGTGGGATTGGCTATTCATCACGACCGTAGAATCCGTGTTTTATACTGGCTCGTATTAAAAACACGGACGTCCTAGTATATCCAATATTTCATATGATATTTTCTGCTGCGTTATTTGTGATGTGATCATGTGATTTGTTCAGATAGATATAGTATATAGTATACATGATATATTATATTGACGTTGCTTATGTTTTATACCCGCGCTGGCCCTTCTTCGTTCTGGCGTTAGTTACCTAACCTAACGGTGCAGACGGGACATCGAGGCGAATGCGGATGGCATAAGCGTACGTTATATTTATCTGTGATGTTTAGGTGGAATTAAATGATGGGATATTTATTAATGAGATTAATGAAAGAAAATAAACCTAATTGATGTTGCGGAATCGAATTTCAAAATAAAAACAGGTAGCTACAGTTCTTGCTTTGCATCGCGGTGTTCCTTGTAGAACATCCTGCACTTTATTCGATAAGGAAAGGACCGAGATCCCTTCACCGGGAGTGACTCCTTTAGTAATAACTGGCAGATGCTACACACTCGGTTTGTCTTTTTATTGCTTCTATAGTTTATGCTTTGCACAGTGATATATATGATATATCCCGCACCTCATTCGACGAGGAAAGGGCCGACGATCCCTTCACCGGGAGTGACCCCTTTAGCAAAACTAGAAAAGCCTCAAAAACATTCCATTTAAAAACCATTTGATTCCGCAACGAGATTAAGTTCAAAGCGTTAAAGGTTTTTATAAAAACCATTCGCAACCCTCCGTCATTTTAGGAAGTAGAGTACTTAGTATTCGTGCTGTGTTTGTTGACCTTAGTTAAGGCACAGTGTACGGTAGCTAAGTGATGTCTTCCTACACCGCATATGATGCGATTAGTTAGGACAGTCGCGTGACTTTGTTGACCTTAGTTAAGGGTCATGTGGGTGGGTCTAATTAATCATGAAATGACTGGTAGAACTTGACTAGTACTTATGATTTGTTGACCATAGTTAAGGTCATAAGTGCTAGGGGTAAAAATCTTTATCGGGAGTTTCAAGTGTTGAAATTTGCAATGAGATTGCATACCTTCTATATGATAGTTGGATCCCGATACCCACTGCGAGTAATTGTTACTCCTGGGAGAGTTTTGCACTTTACAATTAGCCGATCAAGTAGGTGTCTAGAAAGGTGTCAACGGGGTTACGCCTCTGGGAAAACGAGGTTTACTGTAATTAGGTCCGTGCGAAAGCACGGGAAACCTCCCTCAAAGTACCGACACTGGCCTGGCTGAAAGATTAGCGAACTTGTAGAGTGTAATTAATCCCAGCTAGTCTTTCCTTTTAAGGTTTGAAGGAAGATTTGATAAAAACAGTGGGAGCCATCCTGATTAGATAAAATATATAACCAATCTAATCTTGTAAGAGCGCACGCAGAGTGTTTTCTTCTCTCTCTCTCCAGGTAGCGACTATATCACGCCTTAATCAAGATAATAATATGGATGTATTGACCGAACCCGCTTGTTATACTGAGCTGGGGAACGTTGCTCCCGCTCCAACTTATAATTGTTATAAGACAGAGCAGGAAATAGGGGAATACCAGAATTCCTATGCCACCCAAACGAAGGAAGTGCATATGATGCATCTTCTTCAGGTGTGTTCGTTACAAAGAACTGTTTCTCAGTATCCTCTGCATCCTGGGTATTTGATACCGGATCAGGATCCCAGATATGTAATCTGTTACATAGGGCTACAGAAAGGTAGAAAACTGAGAACGGGTGATAAGTTTCATGAGACAGAAAACGGGGCAAGTGTTGCAGCCAAGTCTGTTGGTCACTGTCACCCTGTATTACCAATACATTGATTCTGAACGAATGTTATTAGATACCGAACCTGATATACAAAATCATATCAGTCTCTTTATTAGTAAAGAAAGGATATAATTTTGTATTGTTGGATAATGTTTTGAATATTTCCTATATCAAAAGTTGATCGTTTCAGGCACGTTATCTAAAAGCATTGATGTTCTAAATCAAACTACAGTTCCTAGTATACAGAACACGCACAAGAGGAAGAGTTCAGAAATGAACGAATCCTTCTTGAGGTATTGTAGACTAGGTCATATCAATACGACCCGACTGGCTGAAGTTACTTTTTAGATGCATATTTAAATCAGTTTGAATTTACATCTTATGAAACTTGCCAGTCATGTCACAAAGATTAGATGACCATAGCTCTGCTTATTGGAAACAGAGAAAGAGTTAATGAACTCTTGGGACTGATACATGATGATGTATGTAAGGCCTCCTGTCTACAAATGCCAGGACTGGTTCTTTATACTTCATTACATTCTCTGATAATCTCTCAAGATTCAAACATATGTTCCTGTTGAAACACAAGTCTGAACCTTTTGAGATATTCACAGAATATAAGCTAGAAGTAGGGAACCAATATGGATATAAGTATTATGTCCTATGATAAGATCAGGGAGGAGAATACTTGTGCATGGAATTCTTGGATATTCTAAAAGAAAATGAGATTCTCTCTCAGTATTACTCCTCTGAATGCACCACAGCACAACGGTGTATCGGGATGGAGCAATCGCACCATATTGGATATAGTGTGCTCTATGATGAGTACTACTGAGTTACCTATTTCCTTTTGGGGTTGTGCACTTGAGAAGCTGCATACCTATTGAATTAGGTTCGAATCAAATCAGTGCCTACCACTCCATATGAGATATGGTGTGGGAAAAGCCTATCTCTTAAGTAAGTTAAGATTTAGGATTGTTCGGCCTATGTCTAAAGCAAAATCCGGACAAGATCGAGGCAAGGACAGTTCTGTAGAACTGGAAGGGTTCCAGCTGTACAAAAACTGCTAATAATTTGACAGAACCAAAGGATTCAATAGTTTCCGACGAACCTCAGCCTCTCCGCCGATCTGGTAGGGTTCCTCATCCGCCTGAGAGATACCTCAGTTTCTCGATGACAGTGGGAGCGAGGAATGCATCATGAGATGATGACCCAACTAGTTTCGAGCAGCCCATCGAGAGTAGGGACTCTGTAAGAATGGCTGGATGCTTAGCGATCTGAGATAGAATCCTTATACACCAACAAAGTATGGACTTTGGCTGCTATATCTGAAGGGTTAAATCCCCATCAGGAGCAAGTATATCTTGAGAAGATTATTTGGTGTAGATGGAAAAGTTGAGACTTTCAAAGCTAGACTTGTTAAAGCTTTTCGTCATCGACCAGGCGTGGATAATGATGAAACCTTTTCAAGTGGCTATGCTTAAGTCCATCCAGATCCTACTTGCCACGGCTACATACCATGACTACGATATCTGGCGGTTGGGTGCCATGACTTCTTTTCTAAATGATGTTTTAGAAGAGAACGTCTATAAGTACACAGCCAGAGGGCTTCGTAAATAGTGGGAGCAGCGGAAACGTGTACAAGATGCTTTATAGGATAAAGCAGGTATCGCGGAGTTGGAACATCTGTTTTGATGTGTTAGCCAAAGAGTTTGACATCATCAAAATGGTAGATGAACCTTGTATAAACAAAAAGGAAGTAGGGAGTATTGTGAAGATCCTTGTAGAGTACGTGGATAACATACTCTTGATAGGGAAGGAGTTTCCTATGCTACGCTCGATCAATCTCCGCTTATCACAATGATTCTCCACATAGGATCAAAGTGATACCTCCTAAATCCTGAGTTTTCATCTATGAGATAGATGTAATTGGATGCTAGGATTCTCACTAGATGTAGTGAGATGGTGTTCCCCTCCGAATGGCGGCGCACAGGACCGCGATGTCCTGACGCTGGGATTCAGGGCAGATGCCATTTGGTTTTATCCGTCCACCTCTCCGAAGATGCCAAGTTGATTTATGGCACCGTGTATCGGAGGTTTAGACGGATGCGTCCGATATAGCAGACTTTGTCAGATTCCCCCTCGCTTGAGGGGTTTTTTTTTATTGTGGGGACGCTCTTCCCTGCAGGCGCAAGCCCCTGCAGTTAATTACGCTACCGCATCGCGGTAGCCACTTTCTCCTTCTCCAGATTTCACTTCGTGTCGTGTGTGTTTGTTTTGTTTGTGGTTGCCCGTGGATTGTATATGGAGACTGAGTAATGCCGTCGCCCGTAGGACGTGGATTAGTCCAAATCCGTATTTACTTAGATTTGGGTTTAGTGTTTTTAGTTTAAGGATGAATTAGTCGCGTTGCGGCTAAGATCAACTTAAACGTTCGTTAAGGATACGTCAGTCCTGTTTGAGACTGAGATCAACTTAACGTAGTGATTCATTTAATCTATGGCCGTCAGGACTCGTCACCTCTCTGATGTCGTTGAAGGATTACAACGACATGTGTCAGAGGAGCTCGGAGATGTACCCTCGAACCAGAGTTGATTTGGAATTTTGTAGTCCACTTGAATGTTTAAGGATACGTTAACCGTGTTTGGGGCTAAGATCAACTTAAACAGGATCGTTTAGATCCGGCAAAAGAGCATTTGGAGGCTCTATTGTTCCAGTTTAGGGACGTAGTGGTTCATACTCCAGTTTAGGGACGTGGTGGTCCATATTCCAATTTAGGGACGTGATGGTCTATCGTCAGTTTAGGGACGTGGTGGTCCATATTCCAGTTTAGGGACGTGGTGGTCCACCATTAGTTTAGGGACGTTTCGGTCCAGCATTAGTTTAGGGACGTTTCGGTCCAGCATTAGTTTAGGGACGTTTCGGTCCACAAGTTTAAAGACCCCGCAGTCCATATTCATATGTGGTCGTCGGGACCCGTCACCTCTCTGACGTAGTTGAAGGATTACAACGACAGGTGTCAGAGGAGTTCGGAGATGTACCCTTGAACTGGTAGTAAATTGATTTAAGAGAGCAATCTTGCTCAGTCAATTTAATTTAAGGACTTATGGCCAAAATTGGGCTAAGTCCAGTTTCAATATATTTTTTTTTGTCTTTGACCTGTGCTAGGGCTTTACCTCTTTTTAGTAATGCACTGCATTATTCTTGTTTTGGTCGGGCTTTGCCCTTTTCTAAATGATGCAGAGCATCTATTTTTTTTTGTTTGGGCTTTGCCCCCCTTTTAAAATGCATAGCATTTTTTTTATTAGGCCTGTTAGGCCTTTTAATTAGGCTCTGTCCCTTTTCTTTAATAATGCAGAGCATTAAATACTCTGACAGTGCCCCACGTGGCTTGTCAGGCGCTTTGCGCTAAGTAATGAGTGCAAACTCATATGGTGGTGACACGTGTCACGCTCTGGTGAGCGCAAGCGCAATAGCGCAGTGCGCTGCGCTAATGCGCTGCGCTGTTGCGCTGCTGACACGTGGCGCGCTCTGGTGAGTTGCGCCAATTCCAGAGACCAAAGCTCTATTTCAAGAGCGCGTAGAGCAAGTTGTTTTGTAGCTGATACGTGGCGCTCTCTCAAGAGCGCAACAGCGCAGTTTGGAAGTGCAAAGCACTAAGAATCTTTTAGATTCAAGAACAGGAGTGCAGAGCACTATTTGATTTCTTGATCTAATTTAGATCAAAGAAAATAAATTGTTCTTTTTTGTTTCAAGAACCAGAGGTTCATAAAAAAGTGCAAAGCACTATTATTACTTATTTTTCTTTTATTTAAAATTATTGATCTTGTTCTTAGATCAATAATCTGTCCATAAGAGAATTTTCTCTTTTTCCTAAAGGTTTTTACCTTCTGTTGTTCTTGAGGAGTTCTCAAGAGTTCTCTTCTCTTTTTTTTTTAGAAAGATCTTCCTCCTTTTTAATTGAGGCCTAGGGTCCTTTTTATAATGCCCATAAATTAGTTAAATTTGTTAAAGAGATCTTTCTCTGAGTGATTTGGGGAATTTTCCCCACCGTTGGATCTTTTGATTCAAGGGCTTCTGCTTTGCAGAAGAAAATCTTCTTGTTTTAACAAGAACAGAAAAGATTTCTTGGAAATTTAATTCTGTTTGGCGCAGATGCCCCAGCGCGTGACACGTGTCGCGCAGCGCACTGCGCAGCGCAACGGCGCTAGCGCAACCGCGCTGACACGTGTCGCGCAGCGCACTGCGCCGCGCAACCGCGCTAGCGCAACCGCGCTGACACGTATCGAGCAGCGCAGAGCGCGGCGCAACTGCGCTGACACGTATCGAGCAGCGCAGAGCGCGGCGCATCTGCGCTGACACGTGTCGCGCAGCGCAGTGCGCGCGCAGCTGAAGCGTTGCTTCATAAAAATAGAGCTTTGCTCTGATTGGGCGTGCCTTCTTGGGCGCTGCGCTGACGTATCAGCGCCTGACATGTGGCGCGTTGCGCCCGAGATGTGAAGCGTTGCTTCAAAATTTTGAATTTTTGAATTTCAACAGAGCTCTGCTCTGATTGGGCGAAACAAATGCCCCCCCACCGTTGCGCTCACGTGGCGCACACGTGAGTGCAGCGGTGGCAAACTCCTGATCGTTGGATCAAGGGGTGAGCTGAAGGGGCGCAAGCGCCTTATAAATAGGACCTATGGCCCTTTAGAAAACTTCACCATTTTCTAGATTTCGATTCCAGAGCTTTGCTCTTGCTTAGAACTTCAGAGCTTTGCTCTCGTTTCCAAAACTTCAGAGCTTTGCTCACTTCCAAGGTTAAAAACTTTAGGTAAAAATTAATTCAAATCAAATTAATTAACCATAACCAAAGAGCTTTGCTCTCACAGATCTTTTGATCTATAGAGACCCCCATTGGGGTTTCATAAACAGAGCTTTGCTCTCAAACACTCATAGATCTGCAGGGATCTTGTTCATGGGTTCTAACCCATGAACAGAGCTTTGCTCTTGGATCAAGTGTGGATCTTTTAGATCTGCAAAGTGAAGAACTTATCATAAGTTTTCATGGATTTTTCAAGGTCCCAAAATTTTTTAAAATTTTTAAGTATTAAGATTTTCTGATGGATCTTTTCCATTATTATCACAGAGCTATGCTCTTTTAAGGAATTTTATTCCTTTGAGACCAGAATTTGACAAGTGTCATTCTGTGACAGAGTTTTGCTCTGAAAGAGAAGATTTTCTCCTTGTCTCTAGGTATTCTTTCCCCCCCTTTTTTTTATAAATGGGAATGTTTTCCTGGGGCCAACTGACAATCTCATCCAATGATGAGATTGTCTTATTAACTGACGTATTGTCATCTAAATTTTGTGGGTCCCTCTTTGGTCTCCTACTCACTGCACTGTGGTGCGGTGTAATTAATTAATTTTAATTTAATTAATGCATTTTCTTTTTTAGACGCCAAACGTTGGAATTACAATACTAACGGCTAAATTGTTCTTTTTGCAGCGATCATGTCTCTAGACACTTCATTCCCGTTCGTCCGCTCGGAAGAGGGATTTCCCGAGGCGCCCCTGGACCGTGAAGTCCTGGCTATGATCAAGGAGTACGACCCGGAATACAAGAGTCTCCATCTTTGGGGGTCGTGGTACAATCAAATCATCATGGGCCGACGGAGCTTCACCTGCGCGGTACCATCAGAACCCATCACGGCAATTCACTACGCTACCCCACCTTCAGTGCAGTATGCCGTGGAGATGATAGACTGGACCGCGAACAGCTTTCTTCATCCGGCTATGGATGCGGTTCCGGTTCAGCGTCCCATGGTCTTGGATATCCTAGGACGCCGTATTTGTCAGGGAGAAGCACGGCCCTGGGGGCAATCATATAACCTGGGTTTGATTCCCCGTCACCCGATTGGCTATCTGCCGTGGGCCCGGTACATCCTGTCGACGAAGAAATCGCAGTTGATAAGACTAAGACTGTACACCGCGGTCTACGTCTCTCTCTTCCATTATCCTACGCTCCCCACTTGGTGGTTCAAGGCTTTCTTGGAGCAATGGAATATTCCCACCCACACTTTCCTTGCTATGGATCGGGAAATGTCCATCTCTTTGGAGGAATTCGCGGAGCTATCCGGCCTACCGGTCATGGGAGAACATTACGAGGAGCTGCTCCCGACAGATGGGTACGTCTTTGGTGCTAGGCCAGTGGTCAGGGGGGTCACGCCGGAGAATGCCGTTCAACATCAATTCCCGAGCTTGATTAAGGTGTTGAACATCTATGAATCTCTCTTTATCGAACGCGAGAGTCGCGGAGTTAATTTTGAGGATTTCATTGCTCAGTTTCTTCATCCCAACGTCCTCTCGGCAGAAGCTACCAAGTTTGCCACCCTTGAGGACCCTTTCGATTTAGGTTTGGATAACCTGCCAGCCAGAGATATAGACCAAAAGGACTTCTTTCTTCCTAACTCCCCAGCAACGTCCTTTGCAGAAATTGCGGCCCCCGGAATGGATGAGGAGGCCTTTTTCTTAGGATTTCTCGGACTGTGGCTGAGTTGGTTCGTGATCCCAATGCACTCTCATCGCATGCGGCCTTCTGTCTTTTACCCAGCCCACCGAATGGTCATCGGGGTAAAGGTGGCTGTGGGGATCGCTGGCCTGGCGCACCTATATCATGGCCTCAGCCGAGCAGCGGATGCCAACGAGCCCGGGGTACTGCACGTGGTCTTCTCGATGCACTACTTTGCATCGTGGCTTGTTCACATCATAATATTGCAATTCAAACGCCCCACTTTCGTGCATTTTACAAGTAAACAGATGCTTTTGACGATCGTTTGTTGCATGTTACAGGATACAGGTTTCTGGAGCAAATACAGTGAAAAAGACACGAAACAACAGAAAAAGGGACTTTTTGACCAACAATTAGACGGATCCTACTCACGCCTAGACGAAGAACAGTGCAAGGTCCAAAAATGTCAAGTGAACGGTCAAAAGATACGAACAAGTTTTCACTGAAGATCTGGAGAAGACCCAGAAGCCCAAAGAAGAAAATACATATGAAAACAGGAAGCCCAAGACAATACAACCCAAGTGCAAAACAGTTAGTGGCCCAAGACCACCAAAGGGCCGCGGATCCGCGGCCCAAGCCAACAATTGCCGCGGATCCGCGGCCGTTATGTGCCCGTGTCGGTGCATTTTCTCTGTGCCGGTGCGTCGTTGTGGGTGTTGGGATTTTCCGTGGGCAAATCAGTAATTGCGTATGTGCGAGACTCTGAAACCCTAATTCTCCTGTTTACTTATAAATTGTAATCTAGATCTAAAAAAATGTATGCCACTTTTCATTCAATAAAAGTGAGATTTGTTGGAGAATTCAGAGCATCATCTTTTATTGTAAGTTCTTTAAATTCCTGCTTTAGTTTAATTATTTTACTTGCCCTAGTAATCCACTGTTTGCTGTAGTTCACTAGTTAGCTATTTTAATCTGTCGTAAGGTAACTCTTTAAAACATAAACACAAAAATGTCTCGTTGTAATAATTCCCTAATGAGCGAGTAAAATCCTCGCTCGTTAGGGTTAGGAACAAGGAGTGAGTGAGAGATGGATGTCTCTCACCTCCTTCAATGCCAACTTATTTTTAAAACGAAATCTTCATGCACGCATATACGATTCGCCCCTACGGCACCCTACCTACAAGGTAACGGTGAACCGTAGTATAAAAGGCCGGACATATATGACGTCCATGAAGATCACATCAATTAATAGGAAAGGACGGACAAGGATCTAGAGGAAGAAATTTTGTTTCTTCCCGATCATCCTAATCCCTTTTGCTAATGATTGTTGTGATTTTTCTAAAAAGCTTAAATCACGGTATTGAAAGAGGTGAACACATTGATCTCAACACCCCTACCTTCGACCTAACCCTAACGAGTCTTTTCATATCACATAAGTCTATCTTTAATTCAACCGACAAAAACCAAACAACAATTTGAATCAACTCGTTATAACACAAAAACAGAAACTAACACATCCCTGCGGATCGACCCGTATTCACCGGCTAGCTGCAAAGCGACGCCGTTTCTGATTACGGTAAACTACAAATTTTTGGATTAATCAAATGGCGCCGTTGCAGGGGATGGCGTAATTTTCTCGTTTGTGTATGATTTCGGGTTGATATAAAATTTTGAAAAATTATAAAAATCAGAAAATACAAAATACAAAAATATTCTTTTCATTATCTTTATCTGTTTGAAGGGTTTTTCGTTGGAATCTTGCAGGAACAGCAGAGAATTGAGGATCTGGAAATTTACAGAGGGTAAAACAAAAATTGGTGCATAAGAACAGAGAGGAATTGAAAGTGCAGAGCAGCACAAATTTTTTCATAGCCTGATCCCACTACTTGGCCGCGTTTCCGCCGCACAAGTGGGTCCCAGACCGCGGTTCCGCCGCGCAGTGGCCACGTCAGCACTTGAAAATTGCACGATTTGATTTCTCCTTCTCCCCTCTGTCAACCTCCATATCTCCACTGTAAAATTTTCTGCAGGTTTCTTTGCGCTAAAAAAATTCTTCTTCCCCCTTCTAAATAACAGATTTCTGCAGGTTTCTTTGCGCCACGCTAAATTGATTGCAAGTGAATTCTTGTTTTGCATAATTTAATTGGATTTAAGGGGCTATTTGACCAAACTCAGATTGGGTGGGGATTTCATCACCCTTCCCAAGACTCCAGAAACCACCTAAAGCATTTTGCATCGACCACAATTAACTAAAAAAGATTAGACTCAGACCTAAGGACATCGAGCTCAATAGGAAAAGGACTAGGGTAGGCATCGGCCGTTTATCCTAACCGACATTGCGGTGTCTAGGCTAGTGGTTATTAATTAGGCCCACTGTAGTGGTGGTTCCTTCCCACTTATCTGGCCGTACTTGTCCGTGAAGAGGCGGTTTGAGGTCTATTTCTAGCCCTAGTTAGGAGCTGTCTAGTAGACCTAGGCGACCCTAGATCTAGGCCTGATTGTGCATGTGTGGTTGATACAGTTGTGTCACGAGTCATTTTTTTCAAAAATCTCTTTGCAAAACTCCCACATAAAAAAAAAAGCAAATAAAATTTTTCAAAACTTGCAACTTGTCGCAAAAAGAAAACCTGCAAATTCACCACACCACTTTCCCTCACTGACGTTATCTTACCCCCACATTCTATTTTTTCTTTTTTCTGACTGCACTATCCCTTTTAGTGTATGTCAATTTGGACTAGGGATACAGACGCCCGATTAGTCCGCGTTTCGTTGGTACCGACCAACGAACCCTTCGACACCGAAGTCGAAAATCCGTCCACTTTCTTACCCTCACCTTCAACTTCTTTAACCGAAGGTATGTCGGGATTCGACCCCGATAATACCTTGCCGACGGGAATGATTCCACCTCCACCAGGTGCGAATAACCCGAACCAGCCGCCTGTTGAAGCGCCCGCACGAGTTGCGCTCCAGGACCTCTTCTACCCCATCCGCACTTCTTTACCCACCTGTCTTTCACCCCCACCGGCAAATGGGGACAATTTTGAGATTAAACCACATTTCATCAATATGCTGCCGAAATTTCATGGTTTGGAAACTGAAGACGCTTATATCTTTATTAATAAATTCCAAAATGTGTGCGCTATGATGAAAACGACCCAATTGAGTGATGACGCTATAAGGCTAAGGGTCATTCATTTCACCTTATGTGACCTAGCCGAGAAGTGGCTATATAGCACCGCATCACATTCTATTAGAAATTGGGATGAGTTTGTAAAAGCTTTTCTAAAAAAGTTTTATCCTCACCATAAAACTGCCAGAATCCGAAATGAAATAATTCAATTCTCACAACTTCCTTCCGAACCATTCTGGAAGTGCTTCGAGAGATTCAAGGACCTACTAGTTCAATGCCCTCATCATGGGATAGAAAGTTGGCAACTTTGCCAAACATTATACGAGGGATTGAACTCGGCAACGAAGCAGTTGCTAGAAACCATCTGTCAAGGTCATTTTCTCTCTAAGTCTAGTGATGAAGCGTGGCAGTTTCTCGAGGATCTTAGTGAGCAGACAATACAGTGGGAGAGTACCAAGACCACATCATCTTCTAGTGGTCAATCTAGGGCAGGCATACATCAAGTCGAGATGTCGATTGTCATGAAGGCCGAGATGGCCGCTCTTACGAAAAAGCTAGAAGCGATTGAGACCAAAATCTCATCGCTTTCTCCTGCCCCTGCTATACCCCCACGAACGTCTGTGCTTGTTGTGCGGATCCATCGCACTTAACTGAAGAGTGTCCTTATAATGCATCCACTCAAGGACAGGATCAAGTCAATGCTGCATTTCAGCAACGACAAAGGAACGATCCGTACTCTTCGACATATAATCCGGGGTGGAGGAGTCACCCAAATTTTGCTTGGAACCAAAATCAACAATTCCAAGGAAATAATAATAATTTTCAAAGACCTCCTCCTCCACAACAACAACAAGCACCCTCGCAAACTCAATATCAACCGCAACAATTTCAACAACAACCTTACCCTAATCAGGTAAACAATTTTGTGCCGAACAACGCTTACCAGCCAAACAATTATGTTCAACCTAATAATGATAAGGTTAGCTCGCTCGAAAGAAGTCTAGAGGCGTTCCTTAAGCAATCTACACAGTCGACAGCAAGACTTGAGACTTCTATTCAAATTTTAGTGCAAAATAATACCTCACACGATCAAAATATCAAATCTATTGAGGCACACATTGCACAACTCAATGCAGCTTTGAGCGAGCGCGAAAAAGGAAAACTCCCGTCTCAACCATTGCCCAACCCCGGTCACGCACATGCTGCACACAATCAGCAAAATCATAACGTAAATGCTGTGACCACGTTGAGATCGGGAAAAGTGTTGCGGAACAATGTGGGCATTAACACTGACACCCCTGCTGGTGGTTCTTCTTCTTCTTCTTCACCATCTTCTTCTTCTTTAGAGCCTATTCTCCACCCTCCACATGGCTCTACCTCTTCTAGCGTTAACGGACCTATTCCTCACAACACGAACACATCTACACGAGGTGCCGTTCCAACTCGACAATCGGATCCACAAAAATTGGACTCAACCACCTTTCAAAATGTTCCTTTTCCTAATCGGCTGAGATCCAATAAACCAACTCCTCAAATGGAAAAGATTGTCGAGTTATTTAAACAGGTTAGCATAAACATCCCTCTTTTGAATGCAATTCAGCAAGTTCCTTCATATGCCAAAATTTTAAAGGACTTGAGCACCAAAAAGAGGAAGTCGCAAGTGCCAAAGAAAGTTTTTGTGGCAAGTGCTATTAGCGATGCTCTTGTAAATTCCTTACCCCCAAAGCAAAAGGACCCCGGGTGTCCTACCATTTCAATAACAATCGGGGACAAGAACATCAATAGAGCACTGTTAGATCTTGGTGCGAGCGTCAATTTGCTACCCTATTCTGTGTACGAGCAATTGGGCGTTGGAGAGCTTAAGCCCACTCACTGTACTCTCCAAATGGCCGACCGGTCGATCACTCATCCTAGGGGAGAGCTGGAGGATGTGTTAATAAGAGTAGGGGATTTCATTTTCCCCGTTGACTTTATAGTGATGGATACACAACCTGTTGCTAACCCCCGGAACCAAATTCCGGTAATACTTGGTCGACCATTTTTGGCTACTTCCAACGCAGTGATCAATTGTCGTAATGGTTCAATGAATCTATCTTTCGGCAATATGACAATTGAGCTAAATATTTTCAAGTTGGGAAGTCAGCCTGCTGAGCCCAATGCTAGCGTACTCGATGTTTGCTCGATCAATGAGATCGAGGAGGAGGACTGTGAGTTCGAGAATTTTTTATTCGACCACAGCAATGTTAACGCCACTAGTGCGTTCCTCCTAGAATCCGACGCAGCTTTCTCCACGGATAATGATTTTGAGTGCTTTACCTTCGTTGATGACTTCGAAGACTCATCACCTGATTTGGAGTCTTTTGCTTTTGCGGATGAGTTAGTTGAACCATCCGACACTGTTGCGTACACTCGGTTCGAACCTTTGATGGAATCATTCGAGTTTGAAACAACTACCCCTTTGCTACCATCTATTGTTTCACCTCCTAAATTCGAATTAAAGCTTTTGCCGACACACCAAAAATATGCATATCTAGGTGATAATGAGACCTTACCCATCATTATATCAGCCTCTCTAGCTCTTAAGCAAGAGAAGGCTTTCTTGATGGTCTTACATAATAATCGGCAAGCTTTCGGCTGGTCTATGGCGGACATTAAGGGGATTAGTCCCCTCATAGTCGAACATCATATACACTTAATGGATGATGCCAAGCCAGCATGAGATCCACAAAGGCGCCTCAACCCCATCATGAAAGAGGCTGTTAAGAAGGAAATTGTCAAATGTCTGGATAGCGGTATCATTTACCCTATCTCGGATAGCCAATGGGTTAGCCCAATCCACGTCGTGCCAAAGAAATCGGGCATTACGGTCATTACAAACGAGGTAAATGAATTGATTCCCACTCGCACCCAAACTGGGTGGCGAGTCTGCATAGACTATAGGAAACTCAATGCCGCAACAAGGAAAGACCACTTTCCTTTACCTTTCATTGACCAAATACTCGAGCGATTGGCAGGGCACGAGTTCTATTGTTTTCTCGATGGCTATTCCGGTTACAATCTGTTAGTTATATGTATGCCCTAGAGGCCATTACTGTACATAGGATGTATATTGTAGTGGATGCTGGGACATATATAGGGAGGACTTTCTTGCTCGACATGATAGTATGCTATCTGGTTACCCTTTACCTTAACGTGTACACTGATTGTCTCTCTGTTACATGTTGGTAAAGCCCTTAGGATGTGTACTTGACTACCTGGACTATGATGCGGATCATACTAATGGGGACATGGTAGTCCATAAGTACATCCTTGAAAGTCCCTAGTCGTGGGTGTATCGAGACGGGGCATCGATATGCCAGAGTAGACTAGCGTGTACCTTCTCGACCCATACAGATGGGCGATGGATGATCCCATATCCATCGGTGTTTGACATCAGAGATGATATACGGGTGCTCAGTAGAGACTGGGTACACTGGACGGACTCGCCGAGAACTCCCAGATGGTATTATACCTCACGTCAGATGGCAGTTCTCTGGTGACACTGGTACAGAGTAGTCTGTTGACCCGAGATCGTCATAGAGTCTTGTGTGGTTCCCACTGTGCTTTGATTTCCATCTTACCACGTCCAAGAGGGCATGCAAAACGGTGGTTTTTGGGTACAGTCCCGAGTCACATGGAGGCAATGAGCGATAGGAGGGGATTCGTCTCTCCCGGTATAGGGGGTTGATGTTGCGCTGTGTTCGATTGGCTATAACAGGAAATCCCTGGCCAGGGTTGCTGAGATTTACTGGTAAGTGTTACCAGTAGTTTCTCGAATTGTTATAGATCTCATATTGACACGACTTATTGAGCTATTGGGGTCTGACGTTTACCACCCCTAGGCGAGATATGCGACATATCAGACGATCAGACCGGACTGTACGGTAGTGTTACTGGTTGGATTCACTGGAGTGTGAGCGGGCTTGCTCGTCGATCTTCTGATCGCTCAATACCCGGGTGGCCGTTACGTTTAGCAGACCGCTTGCGGCTTGTGGATGTTTGATATGATCATCATCCGCTGCCGGCGTATTGATGAGTCTTTAGAGTCCTACACAGAGGTTTCCTGGCTCAAGCGAAACGAAATAGGAGCGCATATGAGATATGTGCAGGACCGAGAATAATGCGTGTATGTGATACCGTATTTCATTCTCGCGATGAATGTATCGAATGGTTGTATGCGATATAACCTAGTTATCGATTCAAGCGTTGATTCGATAAGCCGATACATTGTATACTAGTCGGTTGTGTGCGACATGACCGGATCATTGAATCAAGTGTTGATTTAATGATTTAATGCATAATTATATATTTGATATATTACTTTGCACTAACTAGTATTGGTTCACTTTAAACGGATTTTCTCACTTGGTTTGTGCACATTGTATATGTGATATACTTTTGTACACTTGTATGTATCATGTTTGATGATGCATGCTAACTTGTGTTTTGTGTAAAGTTTAAACCATGGTTATGTAATGGTTAGGGTTTTCATTTTCATATCTATTTATTTATTTGTTTATTCATTTTGGAAAATCATAAGCATAATGCAAAGTGGTGGCTTTATTTGGAAGCTTGTTGAAGCTTCATGAAGACTTTGACCATTTTGTATTTTAGCTTAACCCTAACCATTGCAATGAACCATGATTAATTCTCTACACATAACCATAGTTAGGATTATGATAAGTTTGGATATTCTTTTCATTTTTAAATAACTTATCATAACTTATCATCTTCTTCCTCTTCTTCTTCTTCATGAAGAAACCTTACTTCATCAATGGTGGATTGATGAAACAAGTGAGAAATCCAATTCTAAAGTCTACCCACTTCCTATTTCTTCATCCTCTACCTCTTGCCAAGTAGTAGAGTGTGTTCTCTTCACAAGTTTTTGGACTTGGTGAAGTCGGAGCTTGATTTAGCGATGCCTCGACGTAGATCATCTTCGGCACGTCGTCGATGACCTAGCCCGCTTCTTCTCCGATGAAGCCGACGCAAGAGCCCGGATTTCGGATTTATACAGCGGAGATGACTTCTTCATGGAGCTATGGAGGTGGACAAACGGATCTACAAAGGTTGTATATCCGTATCCCTTAGTTAAGTGTTAACTAGTTAGCTTTTTCGCCTAGTTTTCTAGCAAACGATCCGTAGTCGGGTCTCTCGGCACCTAGAATTTTTGAAAATGGCATGTTTGATGCCTTGTGAGAACTCATTAGGGTGCCTAGGAACCTTTCACAATCAAGTCCCCATCGCCAAAGAGGACCAAGACAAGACAACATTCACTTGTCCCTTTGGCACCTTTGCTTATCGTCGCATGCCCTTCGGGTTATGCAATGCACCCGCGACATTTCAGCGGTGTATGAAGGGGATCTTTTCAGACATGGTTGAAAAGTTCTTGGAGATCTTTATGGACGATTTCTCCATCTTTGGCGACTCCTTCGACGAGTGTTTACGCCATCTTGACGCTGTTCTTACCCGCTGCAGGGATAAGAACCTAACATTAAATTGGGAGAAGTGCCATTTCATGGTGCGAGAGGGCATTGTCTTAGGACATGTCATTTCGCAAAACGGCATCGAGGTAGACAGGGCCAAAATCGAAGTGATTTCTAATCAACCTCCCCCAAAATGCGTCAAAGATATCAGAGCCTTCCTTGGCCACGCCGGTTTTTACAGACGGTTTATCAAGGACTTTAGCAAGATTGCTAGACCCTTGACTCTCTTACTGGCCAAGGACACGACCTTCGCTTTCGACTCCACGTGCACTGAAGCATTCGAGTCCTTAAAACATTCACTCATCACTGCGCCCATCCTCTCATCTCCCGACTGGACGCACCCTTTTGAAATCATGTGCGACGCATCTGATTTTGCTATTGGCGCTGTTCTTGGACAGCACATTAATAAGATGCCGCACGTGATTTATTATGCTAGCCGAACACTAAATGAGGCCCAACTTTATTACACAACAACAGAGAAAGAATTTTTAGCTGTTGTGTTCGCACTCGAAAAATTTCGGCTTTATTTAATCGGCTTTCCAGTCGTTGTTTATACTGATCATTCGGCTCTTCGCCACCTCTTTGCGAAGAAGGATGCTAAGTCTAGGTTAATACGTTGGATCCTTTTATTGCAAGAATTTGACTTTGTCATTAAGGACAAAAAGGGATGTGAAAACGTAGTAGCTGATCACCTATCACGACTTCCTTCTTCGCCCACGCTCGATCTTCCAATCACTGACGTTTTTCCCGACGAGCAGCTCTTGACCGTTTCTTGCGAACCATGGTTCGCTGATATTGTAAATTATTTAGCCACCGGCCTGATTCCTAATGATTGGTCGAAACAGGATAAGCTTCGATTTTTGTCCCAAGAAAAGCATTTTTACTGGGATGAACCCTACCTTTTTAAATACTGTTCCGACCAAATCATTCGTCGGTGTGTGCCTGAGAGTGAGGTCAAGAGCGTGCTGTCTTTCTGCCACGATCAAGCATGTGGCGGACACTTTGGCCCAAAGAAGACAGCCGAAAAAGTTTTGCAGTGTGGTTTCTATTGGCCACGACTCTTCAAAGATGCATTTGAATACTGCAAAACCTGCTCCCGGTACCAACATTTGGGCCGGATTTCGCGGAGAAACGAAATGCCACTCCAACCTATTTTGGTAGTGGACATTTTTGATGTTTGGGGTATAGATTTTATGGGACCATTTCCTAACTCTTTTGGAAATGTGTATATTCTGTTGGCGGTTGACTACGTTTCTAAGTGGGTCGAGGCTGTGCCCAGCCGAACGAACGATAATAAAGTTGTCGTTCGATTTCTTAAAGAACACATATTTTCTCGATTCGGGCACCCTCGGGCGATTATAAGTGATAATGGTTCTCACTTCTGCAATAGGACTTTTGAGTCCTTGATGCGTAAATACTCTATCACCCATAAATTATCGACGCCGTATCACCCCCAAACATGTGGGCAAGCCGAGGTTTCAAATCGGCAGATAAAGCAAATTTTGGAGAAAACGGTTTTCAAAAACCGTAAGGATTGGTCACTAAAACTGATAGATGCACTATGGGCTTTCCGTACTGCATATAAGACCGACCTTGGTATGTCTCCATATCGGCTTGTGTATGGGAAGGCTTGCCACCTCCCAGTGGAGATCAAGCACAAAGCTTTCTGGGCTCTCAAAGAGCTAAATTTGTTTTTAGGAGATGCGGGCAGCAACAGAAAGCTGCAATTGAATGAGTTGGAGGAGCTAAGGGATGAGGCATATGATAATGCCATAACTGCTAAGAACCGAGCCAAGGTGTTCCACGATAAACACCTTTTATGAAAAACTTTTGAACCTGGTCAACAGGTTCTACTTTATGACACTCGGTTACATTTTCATCCTGGTAAGCTCAGGTCCAGATGGAGAGGACCTTTTGTTGTCCGCACCGTTTATCCGCACGGTGCAGTTGATCTTGAGAACCCTAAAGACGGTACCTTATTTAAGGTAAATGGGCATCGACTAAAACCGTTCTTCACAGCGGATCCTTCGGAGGAGCTCCTGTTTTTGCAGGAGCCGATTTACACTGATTGATCTTCCTCCGCTTTCACCCCCAAACTTCGTTTCCCAATGACACTATTTCAAATAAGTTTGGGGGTGTGTATATCATTCGTATGTATATTTCCAAAATACCATTAAAAATATATATAAAAAAATAAAAAAATTAACAATTTTTTGGACCTAATTGCAAATTTGCAGATTACAAGCTGTTTTTACGAATAAAACCCTCGTCTTAAAGGGTGTTTTGTGTAAATAACCCTCTCAACCCCTATTTAAAGGAACCGAGCCCCCTCTGTTGTTCACCCTAAAACATTTTCTTCTCATCAAACCCTAGCCGCCGCCACCAAGCCCCTGCAGAAAATTGTCGCCGCGCCGCCACCAGAAGACCGCGGAACCGCCGCATCTGCCGCCTCCCGCCGCTGATCCGCCGCCACCTTGCCTCTTCACCCCCTGAAATTTTCAGGGGAGGTAAACCTGGACCCATACTCTCTGTTTCTGCATATACTTTTCTCTGTAAAATCGTGATGGCACATAAAATGCAGTATGAGAGGGATTTTTCCCCTGTGTTCGCACACGAGATCTATGGTTCATATTTCCCACACGAAATCGCACAAAGGGGTTGGAATTTCCTCCTCTATAATCATGGATCTGTATTTTCTCTCCCTAACCTAGTTGCCCAATTTTACGAGTCAATGGAAGATAATAGCTTAGACAACTTAGGGTACATTAAACTGAATTGGGGAAACCGTGAAATCCGCATCGATAGGGACATGTTACACGAGGTTACACTCATACCACGTGTACCTGCACATGAACACCCACTTCGCTTTGAAGATTATATGCCATTAATGGGTAATGACTGTGCACGAGAACCGCGTAAGGGGATCCAAGCACGGACCCTTTTCGTAAATGTTTTAACTGTGTGCCTGTGGGCACAAAACAATATTTTTGGAAGTTCTCACAACACGACCTTTTTCACCCCATCGTTACATGTCGTCCACACTTTAATGACGAAAAATCCTACGTTCGACATGTGCACGGTTTTGCTCCAATCCATAGGTACGGGGAAACGAGGTAATGTATATCCATGTCCCATGCTCGTTACCCAACTCTGCCGTTATTTCCTCCCAGCCGAGGAATTTGACTCAATTATGATAGACGATGTCCCGGTTCGCCCACTGTTAGAGGGCGTCTCATCGTCCTACTCTAGACTGACGGATATTTGGACACGGACAGAGCCGGGAGAAAACATACCTGCACACACCCCCAGCTCGAGCTCGACTTCGAGCGGGGAAGAGCTAACACCCCAGGAGCATGCGCGATTAATGCGAAGAACAGTGAGAAGAATAGACTCTTTGCGGGATGAGTTTAGGGCAACGGCACGAGAGCACGACCGTCGGTTGACGGAGATTGAGAGGGGGATCCAAACACTGTTGGCTAGGGGGGAGAGATCACGTTCACGCTCACGAGCGCGACGTGGGGCCGGGCAGTGAGGGCACTGCTTTGCTCAAGTTTGGGGGTATTAGAGGGTGATGTATATAGTTATCCTTCGCATTGCATATTATATATATTTTTGTTTTCTTTTTGCATATTTAATTTCTGCATTGCATCTTTATATAAAAATCATAAAAATTTGAAAAATTTGAAAAATACAAAAAAATTAGAAAACGAAAAACTCATAAAAATTTGTAAAATTTGAAAAGTTATAAAAATTATTGTATTCAATTTTGGTTAATTAATTTAAGTTTGATAAAAGGTTAACTGAGTAGGAAAAACTAGATCCTAGACTTAGCAAATTAAAACCCTAAAAATAACATTCCTTAAAGTTTAGCGAGAGAGAGTATATGTCTTTGTAGGTTATTTAGAAATACGCAAATTTTGGGTTCACTTCGTGGATTAAGCCAAAACGAGGGAAGAGTATTAATGCTCTTATTAAAGTATAAGTTCGAAAGATAGTTCCTAGCTTGAGTTTAGATTCTGAAAACATGTACCCTACAAAATGCACAATCACGCACCTTGAAACTTGGATTAGTAGAAGAGACCTTGAATTACTCTTGTCTAAAGTCCTTAGCACAATGAAAATAAAAAGAAAAAAAAAGTGTGAATAAAAAAATGGACACTGGTTTTTTTGATTACTTAGGGCTAGAAAATTAATTAGCGAGGGTGCTTCATCACCTAGTGCCTTAGACCAACTGGTTTAGGAGTCACTGCTAAAAGCCTTAAGTGTTGCAAAACTAGGAAATACGTTTTAAACGCCTAACGTATCTTGTAATCGGCTGTTGGTACCTCAAGAAGTATTAACGGTCGCATGAAGGATGTGTAAGCGAAAGTTAAGTGCTTTGGACAATGGACGAGAGTACGATTGCTTGATTTGAATTTCCAAGTGTAGGGGTGAAAATTACACACACGTGGGGATATGTGATTAGAGTTTAGATAAGAGAAAGGAATGAAAAATAAAACTTGTATCTTTAATAGAGTTGACAGAAATTCCTAAGTGGAGATGAAACTCTAGAAGAAAAACTTAAGAAATGCTGAATTCTAAGTAATTCTATAGAACATGTACAATCTTAAGTTACATAATAAGGAAGTGTGAAGAATACAGGCGGATAATTTGTGAGGCAATGATAATAGAATTCCTTATTAGAAAACCTGATTGGAGAACAAAAATCGAAAAACCAAATTGATAGGATTTTGTGGGTGTAATCCGCTGAAAACCCTCAGGAGACAACACTCCTCCTACTAGGGACACCTAGAGGTTTAACGGCTTGTTGCACATGCTCAGTGCAATCGCGTTTCTCTACGAAAGTGTGGCTAGGTTAGAATAAATAATAAGTTTGCTCGAGGACGAGCAAAAGGTAAGTTTGGGGGTATTTTGTTCACATCATAATATTGCAATTCAAACGCCCCACTTTCGTGCATTTTACAAGTAAACAGATGCTTTTGACGATCGTTTGTTGCATGTTACAGGATACAGGTTTCTGGAGCAAATACAGTGAAAAAGACACGAAACAACAGAAAAAGGGACTTTTTGACCAACAATTAGACGGATCCTACTCACGCCTAGACGAAGAACAGTGCAAGGTCCAAAAATGTCAAGTGAACGGTCAAAAGATACGAACAAGTTTTCACTAAAGATCTGGAGAAGACCCAGAAGCCCAAAGAAGAAAATACATATGAAAACAGGAAGCCCAAGACAATACAACCCAAGTGCAAAAAAGTTAGTGGCCCAAGACCACCAAAGGGCCGCGGATCCGCGGCCCAAGCCAACAATTGCCGCGGATCCGCGGCCGTTATGTGCCCGTGTCGGTGCATTTTCTCTGTGCCGGTGCGTCGTTGTGGGTGTTGGGATTTTCCATGGGCAAATCAGTAATTGCGCATGTGCGAGACTCTGAAACCCTAATTCTCCTGTTTACTTATAAATTGTAATCTAGATCTAAAAAAATGTATGCCTCTTTTCATTCAATAAAAGTGAGATTTGTTGGAGAATTCAGAGCATCATCTTTTATTGTAAGTTCTTTAAATTCCTGCTTTAGTTTAATTATTTTACTTGCCCTAGTAATCCACTGTTTGCTGTAGTTCACTAGTTAGCTATTTTAATCTGTCGTAAGGTAACTCTTTAAAACATAAACACAAAAATGTCTCGTTGTAATAATTCCCTAATGAGCGAGTAAAATCCTCGCTCGTTAGGGTTAGGAACAAGGAGTGGGTGAGAGATGGATGTCTCTCACCTCCTTCAATGTCAACTTATTTTTAAAACGAAATCTTCATGCACGCATATACGATCCGCCCCCTACGGCACCCTACCTACAAGGTAACGGTGAACCGTAGTATAAAAGGCCGGACATATATGACGTCCATGAAGATCACATCAATTAATAGGAAAGGACGGACAAGGATCTAGAGGAAGAAATTTTGTTTCTTCCCGATCATCCTAATCCCTTTTGCTAATGATTGTTGTGATTTTTCTAAAAAGCTTAAATCACGGTATTGAAAGAGGTGAACACATTGATCTCAACACCCCTACCTTCGACCTAACCCTAACGAGTCGTTTCATATCATATAAGTCTATCTTTAATTCAACCGACAAAAACCAAACAACAATTTGAATCAACTCGTTATAACACAAAAACAGAAACTAACACATCCCTGCGGATCGACCCGTATTCACCGGCTAGCTGCAAAGCGACGCCGTTTCTGATTACGGTAAACTACAAATTTTTGGATTAATCATGGCTCGAGCTACACACGGCGGGTGTCTTCAGCATGCATAAAAGGCCTTCATTCTTTGACAAGTGCGGTTTTCCTCCCATTTTACAGTTGATTGGCTCATCAATCGTGACCCCTTCACCACGGGACGCCAGGGGTTTACTGCTTCGCCCTCGCACCGTTGGAGTCGGGATGTCCTTTATTGATAAGGTATTAACCATTGGAAAAGCGTCCACCACTGCGGTGCGGCCATTACAGGATTCCTTCAAGGATGGAGCTTCAGTGTTAACGGCCCGGGAGATCCTCCATTTGTATTCTATTAGACCGGGTTTCCTAGTCTTCAGGTAGGGCGGTGCAGCAGTCTTTATGAGATATAATCCGCATCGTTTTGCCCAACAACTGGGTTACGATCAAGGGGTACCCTTGGAAGCTTTCTTATTGGAACCTGCTGTCAATGAAGAAGGGATGGAGAATGCGTTACATCACTTCATGCGCTTGAACACGGGTTCTCGTTTTTTCATCAGCACGCCGGCCTGTGCTCCACGACTCCTTAATGTATATAAAGAGTGGTACAATCATGCGACGGGGGCTGTTATAAAGGAAGATAGGCGAGTGTTGATCGACCATAAAGAAGTACCCCCCGGCGCCAACCGTAACGCTCCCTTAGCGCCAAGGATCCTGGTGGCTCCTCCTCTAAAAGATGCCGGGGGCAGACCATCACGTGCACCAAGTCCTCCACGTGAGCTGCCGCTCCCTGATATCGCAGATGCACCTCTCGCATCCTGTGCTCCAGTGGAGACAGTAGTTGTACCCTCGCCGGAGTCTGGCGTGGGTGCGGACATCGGGACCCGTCGTCCCAAAGTGGCCGCTAAACGGAAGTCGATCCCCCGTGAGCCTAGGGTTGGAGGGCAAAAGAAAAAGAAGTTGCTCTTCGCTGCGGACGTCGTGTTCGGTTAGGAACCCCATGCTCTCTATGCCGAGGGCCTGATCGAATACGGGACGAACGAAGGACTAGTGATGCCGCCGCCGGACGATACAAACTTGGAAGCCGCTCTCGAAACTTGGGCGTGGTTGGCAAAGCGTGATGTGTGGCTGGCCAAGCTTGCGCAATCAGGTAACTATTAGTCGCCTTTTCTTTATTGCAACATATCCTCTTCATTGCCTTTGACTAACGCTTTTCTTTCTTTCCTTTCGACAGGCATCACTGATGAAGAAGCCATCGCCGCTTCTTTGAAGACTTTCCAGGAGGAGGAACGTCTTAGAGCGTCTATGGGCCTTAGTAAGTTTTAATCCATCAAGTTTCCATCTCCCTCGTGTTATGGTCGATCTAACCTTTCTCTTTTTATTGCAGAAACCTCAATGCCGTTCCCACCAAGCGACGCAGATGTTTTACCAGCTGCCGATGTTCCCGCTTCCTCTGGGCCACCGCAGGAGGTTCGTCTTGAAGAGCCGATGAAGGAAGCCTTAAAGGCTCTTGAGGCATCCCTGAACGAGGATGACGACGCCTTGAAGGAGGCGTCACTAAGGTCCATCGCGACAACCCGGGAAGAAAGGAAGCGGCAAAGGCGTGAGGCGAAGGCGCGCCGGGCTGCCTTGGCTGCGGGAGCGGGCCCCAGCACCGTCCATCGCGCTGATACTCCATCCGAAGAGGCCCCTGTCGCCCTATCCACTGCCCGCAGAGAGGTGGCACGCACAGTTCGGAGCGCAAACGGTAAATCCACTTCAGGTAATGTTTCTCTCAGAGTTTTTTGTTATAAGGATTTTAATGTCGTTGGTCCTTATATCTCTTATCTTGCAGGGCCAAGTCCGATCGAGGGGGAGGCGGAAACCGTTGATCCTAAAGAAACAGAGGAGGCGGTACCTGCCGAACTCGAGCCGACGGTGGGCAATGTCGTTGTGGCTTTGGAGCCTGAAGTGGAGGTCGAGGGGCCTACCACCGAGAAGGTCATTGATGCCGAACCTGAAGTAGTGGCAGATGATATGATCATTATAACTGAACCGAGGCTGGTGGTGGACGAGGCGCTTGAGGCCGGCGACCTCGTGGTGACAGTGGATGAGCCGATGGAGACGGCGGAGCTCGAAGAAGTTGCGGGTGAGATGGGTACGACTCTTGGGGAAGAGTCAGCCGCTTCCTTCCAAGAATCCGGCAACGCTCCAATCATTGCCCTCCTTACTTACGATCTCCTGCCGTCTCCTGGTCACGCTAGCACGACGACGGTCCCCATCGAGTCGGGTGATGAGGCTACGGGCGGTGGCCTCATGTCGATAGAGGAGGGAGTCGCTTCTGTTTCGGCCGGGAGCTCCTCAGGTAAACCTTAGGTTACTGTCTTTCTTATTTTACAATCCTTTCTGACAAGTTCACCTTTCTTGTAACGCAGGTGCAGCCAGCGCCGATGCCCCACTGCTTGAAGGAGCGCCTTCAACGACTGCCTTGGCGGTGGTTACCTCCCAACCCTCTCTCATACCGTCTAAGATGTTGGAAGGTATGGGTTTGCAACTTATTAGTCTTATCTTTCAGATGTATAGTGCATGTACTAAAGTCGTGCTGTTGTGTCTTTTCAGGAGTACTTTTTGACCATCTTTACCAGATGTTGCTCCCACACTTCTCCTTCCCATCCGAGCTTGCTTCTTCCTCTGGTGGTGTTGGTGAGTATGATTTCCAATGACATCCTTCTTTCTTCATTGATGGGATTATTTCTAAACCCCCCTTTTTTTTCTCGACTGCAGTGTTACAAATCGAAGGAGGGGATGAAAGACGGGCTGCGTTGCCGACTCTTCCGGCTCTGCCACCTGCCTCAGCTGGTACAACGACTATCACATTGATAAAGTCTTCCTTCTTTATTTTCAGAACTGTTATCTGATCACATCCTGTTTCTCTTCAGCTGTCGTTCCGGTCTCGGCGCCTTTTGAATCTCGCATCATAATGCCAGCAGGTCCTTACCTGAGACGTCCATCTTCGAAAGGCGCCGCGAACAGCTTACGTATGTTGAGCGATTATATTGAGGAGCTCGACGTCGAGACCCCTACCCCTGCTGCGGATTTTGCTATAGCGGTTAACCCGATGCTGGTGATACTCGTGAACTTTCATGACGAGGGTATCATCGCATCTTGGGTTAACCATTGCAGGGAGATCGAGGCCCGCCTGCATCGGTTGGAGTCGCTGCGTCCCGCTCCCGAGGCCTTGGCTGCCAGTAATCAAAGAACAGCGTGGATTGAGCAGAGCTCTCCTTACTTCCATCACCTCGAACAAGAAGTCATTTCAAGACGTAAGGAGCGAGGTGAGACTTCGAGCAAATCTGCCCAACTGCATGCTCGGGTGGAGGCCAACGCCGCACGGCTGAAGGTTGTCTTTGAAGGCCTTCTGCAATGTCTTTCTGAAGGGTTATCATTGAGGCAACACCTTGATGTTGTCGAGCGAGCTGCACCCAGCCAGGAAGCAGCCCAGAAGGCGGCGGAGGAGCAACTTTCATCTTTCTTGCAGCAGCGAGCCCGGGTGGAAGCGGAGGTGGCCGCGGCAGCCGCTCAGGAGGAGGCGCTGAAGGAAGTGCGAGAGCAACTTGTGGATTTACTAAAGACACTTCCTCCTCGGTAGCTATCCTTCTTTGTATCGTTTGTAATTGTAGATAAAAGAATGTATATATATATTTTTTCATTCTTTGACATAATGTATCCTGTACCCAATCAAGTTTATGAATAAAAGATACACCCCTTTTTTTTGTAATGTGTCATTTTCTCCGTCTTTTCTTTCTTTCATTATCAGCATGCCACCTTAGTAATCATGGTTGACGGATGATCAGAACGAGTATCCTGACTTTCTTAAGAAATAGCGATGGCTTAGGCCGCAGGTTCAGATCTGCTGTCTAAGACTTTTCAACTCTATAAGCCGTGAGGGTCTCATAGAGACTTTTCTCCCTACGGATCGAGAGGATCTCGTAGGTGGGTTTTCTCCCTTGGAATCGTGAGGATTCCTAAGTGTGGTTTTCTCTTATAAGTCGTAAGGATCCTTTAAGAGAATTTTCTCTCTTACGAGTCGAGAGGATTCGTAAGCGGTTGTTTCCCTCCTTGTCGAAAATCGACTTTGGAGAGTGAGACCCATGAATAGTATGCAAGAGACTATTTTGGATTGACTTGCAGGGCCCCATTGTTCAGGGAGCAAGCTTTTCAATCCTTGCTGCCTGAGACTTCATCTTGCAAGTTGAGACGAACCGGGAATTCTCCCGCAAAAACAGTGGTGGCTCTGCGTGGGTCAAGAGGCTCTCGTCACGGAGTGTTTGTATCCGTGAGTCGAGGAGTTTGCTAGGGATTATTTGTTTCCCAAGCGCCAAGGATTATTTGTTTCCTTGGGGTTTGAAACGAGTCGAGGATTCCCACGGAGACGCTGGTGGCTCTGCGAGTCGACGCGGATCAGGAGGCTCTCGTCAAGGAGTGTTTGTATCCGTGAGTCGAGGAGTTTGCTAGGGATTATTGTTTCCCAAGTGCCAAGGATTATTTGTTTCCTTGGGGTTTGAAACGAGTCGAGGATTCCCACGGAGACGCCGGCGGCTCTGCGAGTCGACACGGATCAGGAGGCTCTCGTCAAGGAGTGTTTGTATCCGTGAGTCGAGGAGTTTGCTAGGGATTATTTGTTTCCCAAGCGCCAAGGATTATTTGTTTCCTTGGGGTTTGAAATGAGTCGAGGATTCCCACGGAGACGCTGGTGGCTCTGCGAGTCGACGCGGATCAGGAGGCTCTCGTCAAGGAGTGTTTGTATCCGTGAGTCGAGGAGTTTGCTAGGGATTATTTGTTTTCTGAGTGCCAAGGATTATTTGTTTCCATAGGGTTTGAAACGAATCGAGGATTCCCACGGAGACACCGGTGGCTCTGCGAGTCGACGCGGATCAGGAGGCTCTCGTCAAGGAGTGTTTGTATCCGTGAGTCGAGGAGTTTGCTGGGGATTATTTGTTTCCCGAGCGCCAAGGATTATTTGTTTCCTTGGGGTTTGAAACGAGTCGAGGATTCCCACGGAGGCACTGGTGGTTCTGTGAGTCGACGCGAATCAGAAGGCTCTCGTCAAGGAGTGTTTGTATCCGTGAGTCGAGGAGTTTTGCTGAAGACACTGGTTTCTTCGGAGGTGGACTGAACCGTCGAGATTTGGCTTCGTCTTCTGGCGGAGCCTGTTGGGAAAGTATGGTTCCCTCTTTGTTTACGCCTTTGGATTGTATATAGGGATCGATGTGATCTTAACTGTAGGGCCAAAGTTTTATCATCATTTTTTGTTTTATCTCCGCGATGCTCTATCATTTCAGCTTTTATATCGCGAAGGTCGCGATTACCCAATCATTTCGGCTATTTTTTGCGGTGCCCAATCATTTCGGCTATTTATTTTATTTTTACTTGCTATTTTTTATTGCGAGTTGCCCAATCATTTCGGCTATTTTGCATGCATACATTTTTACTTGCTGTTTTTTATTGCAAGTTGCCCAATCATTTCGGCTATTTTGCATGCATGCATTTTTACTTGCTGTTTTTTATTGCAAGTTGCCCTATCATTTTGGCTAATTCTTATGCATGTGCGGCCTATTGGCTTTTTGCTGTAAACCGATTTCGGCATCAGCACCGCTACAATTGGGATATTACCAGGAGCGAATCATCATCTGCCTCTGTCGATGTCGAACAAGGGTGGCTTAGCGAACAGGGTTAATGTCCTGTTGACTAAGGCTTTTAACTTCATGAGCCGTAAGGGTCCCACGAAGGTATTTCTTCCTACAAGTCGTGAGGATCTTGTAGGTGTGTTTTCTCCTTAGGACTCATGAGGATTCCTAAGTGTTCGTTTCCTCTGTAAGTCGTAAGGATCCTACAGGAGGGTTTTCTCCTCATAAATCGAGAGGATTTACAAGGGTTGTTCACCATGCAAACATATCCCCAGTCACGGATGAGACTTGGTTAGGGAAATGTTTATTCGCGCCCGTGGATTGTATACAAGGGTCAGTATTGAGCCACTTGTAGGGCAATATTGGAAGTTTGTGGGGGTTTGCTTAAGCACAGGTTTAGGTCTCTGTGACTTAAGACTTTCAAATCTTATGAGCCGTGAGGGTCCCATAAGAGAGTTCTCCTCACGAGTCATGAGGATCTCGCGAGTGTATTTTCTCCCTAGGAATCGTGGGGATCCCTAAGTGTGTTGCTCCCTTGTGAGTCGTAAGGATCTCACGCAGGTGGTCTCTCCTTACAAGGTCGAGAGGACCCTGTAAGTGTCTTTTAACGAGGTTGCGCCCTTTCAGGTTTTCACAAACACTCGCCGGTAGTCCTGCTGTTTTTACTCACGGAGCCCTTTTGGGTTTTCATCCGTGCCCATTTTGCTTATGGACATACCGTTTTTTTTAATTCTTTTTATTTTCTTTTTCTCTCTTTTTTTTTACGAGGTCGCGCCCTTTCGGGTTTTCACGAACACTCGCCGGCAGCCCTGCTGTTTTTACTCACGGAGCCCTTTCGGGTTTTCATCCGTGCCCATTTTGCTTATGGACATACCGTTTTTATTTATTATATTTTTTCTTTATTTATTTATTTTTTTATTCATCTCGTCAGCCTAAGGATGCTGCGGTATTAGTTTAAAGACGTTTCGGTCTGCTATTAGTTTAAGGATATTTCGGTCCGCTATTAGTTTAAGGACATTTCGGTCCGCTATTAGTTTAAGGACATTTCGGTCCGACATTGAGAGGCTGGCTACTGCTTATAAAACTTGAGCTTAGGAAGATAGCGAGCGGACATGGTCGTCGTCATCTATCATTGACCTAGGCTGTGGCTCATTAAGCGTAGTATTTCTTCAGGAAGCGACCGTTTATCGGCCTGAAAGGCCTTTCACCGTGCATGTCCATGAGTAGATAGGCCCCACCCTGGTAAACTTTATCTATGATGTACAGGCCTTCATAGTTTGGCTCGAATTTTCCCTGCTTGGCGCGATTGGGGATCATAGGCCTTTTGACCACTAGCACGAGTTCGCCTTGGTGGAATGTCCTCGATCGGGTCAATCTTTCGTATGAGCGCATCATCTTTGCTTTATAAGCTTCCAGATTTTGCTGCGCTATGAGCCTAGTTTCATCAAGGGCGTCAAGCTCCTCAAGCCGAAGGTGGGCATTTTCTTCGTCCGTCAGCTCGTAGTGGACTGCCACTCGTAGAGAGGGTAACTCTATCTCGAGGGGGAGTACTGCTTCCGTACCGAACACCAATGCGTACGGCGTTGTGTTCGTGGCCGTCTTGAATGTAGTTCGATATGCCCAAAGAGCTTCTTGCAGTCATTCGTGCCAATCTTTCTTATTACGGGACACTGTTTTCTTTATGATTTTTGTTAATGTCTTATTGGAGGCTTCAGCTAGTCCATTGGCTCGCGGATTATAAACCGAGGAATATCTCCAGTCTATATTATGCTGTTGCGCGAAGCGACTGATCTTGTGGCTTCTGTAAGCTGGCCCGTTATCGGAGATGATCCGTCGCGGAGTTCCAAATCGATATATGACATGCGTCTTGAAGAAGTGGAGGATATTTTCCGTCTTCACCTCTCTTAACGGTACTGCTTCCGCCCATTTAGAGAAGTAGTCAGTCGTTGCCAGGATGAAACGGTGTCCCCTAGACGATGCTAGTTCGATGGGGCCGACTATATCAGTCCCCCACATCTCGAATGGCCAGCTAGCCACCGTTGGATGTAGTGGATTTGGGTGCTGGTGGATGAAGTCCCCATGAATTTGGCATGAGTGGCAGTGCTTCGCATATTCGATGCAGTCCTGAATCATCGTAGGCCAGTAGTAGCCCATCCGTTTTATCTTCAACTTCATCTTAGGGCCTGCTTGATGAGAACTGCAGAGTCCGTCGTGAACTTCCTGGACGATCCTTTTCGCTTCGTCAGGTCCTAAGCATCTCAGCCACAGAGAATCAAATGACCTCTTGTACAGAGTATCGTTGACGAAGGAAAAATACAGAGCTCGTTTCATGAGCTGATGTCTTATAGACGCTTCTTCAGGCATTCGGTGGGACTTGAAGTAGTCTATGAAGACCTCTCTCCAATCCTCAACCTTCTCTTGGTCTTTTATTTTTAAGGTCGCTTGCTCAGTCACTCCCTTCTCTTCGGGTCATCCCGGAGGTATTTCTGCGGGGTCGAGCACCCGATGACTTTGTACCATGATTCTAACCTCATCGAGATTCTCGTCAGCCAGTTCTTTAGCAAGCTTAGCTAACGCGTCCGCTTTGCTATTTTCTGCGCGTGGTATACTTTCCAAAGTATAGGAGGGAATTTGGGTCAGCAATTGTTGCACCTTTTCCCCGTATTTTACCAATTCCGGTTTGCATGTTTGGTAATCGCCGTTCACTTGACTAACGACTAGCTGAGAGTCCCCATATATGAGGAGGCTTTCAATTCCCATATCAATGGCGATCTCGAGACCTGCTATCAAAGCTTCATATTCAGCTTCATTATTCGTTCTCGGCTCTGTCAAGGAGAAAGCAAAGCGCATTATTCCTCCTTGTGGGGCCACGAAGATAAGGCCTACTCCCGATTTGATCATTGGCGTACTTTGTTTGTGCTTTTTCATGGAAGATGCTCCATCGAAATAAAGCTCCCAACGGGTATCACCACTGTCGATTGCGTCAAACGCATGTTTGTCTGGCAAATCGCACTTTAGGGGAGAATCGGCAGGTATCGGGTGCTCAGCAAGGAAGTCGGCGATGGCCTGGCCTTTCACTGCCTTGAGAGGTTGGTACGTTATCGAGAACTCCATTAAGAGCAGGGCCCATTTAGCGAGTCGTCCCGTCAATATGGCCTTTGACATTAGGTATTTAAGAGGGTCCACCTTTGAAATGAGATGGACTTCATGTGCTAATGCGTAATGTCTAAGCTTTGTTATTGCGAAGATCAACGCTAAGCAGTGTTTTTCAATGGGGGAGTAGTTGCTTTCTGCCCCCAGCAGAACTCGACTTAAGTAGTAGAGTACTCTTTCTTTTCCCTGGTCATTCTCCTGTGCCCATAACGCGCCTAAAGAACTTTCGAGAGCAGTTGTATAAAGAATGAGAGGCTTTCCCTTAACCGGAGCAGCCAACACCGGCGGGTTCTGCAGGTATTGCTTGATCTCGTCTAGCGCGCTTTGGCATCTTTGATCCCAGACGAATGGGGTTCCCTTCTTCATCAGGTGGCTATAGGGACGGCACTTGCCTGAAAGATTGGCTATAAATCGCCGTATGTATTCGAGCTTCCCTTGGAGAGACCGCAACTGTTTGAGAGTCCTCGGCGGAGGCATTTCCATGATTGCCTTGATCTTGGACAGATCTATTTCGATACCCCGGTGTCGAACAATGAATCCCAGGAATTTTCCTGAGGAAACTCCGAATGCACACTTAAGCGGATTCATCTTCAAGTTGTATTGCCGAAGACGTTGAAATACGGTCTTCAGATGCTCGAGATGTTCCTCATATGATTTGCTTTTAACAACGAGGTCGTCGATATAGCATTCGACGATTTCGTGTATAAGGTCATCGAAGATCTTCGTCATGGCCCTTTGGTAGGTGGCACCGGCGTTCTTTAAACCGAAGGGCAACACCTTGTAACATAATATTCCCAAAGGAGTCTGGAAAGCCGTATGTTTCTGGTCTTCAGGATGCATTTTTATTTGATTATATCCTGATGAGCCGTCCATGAATGAGAAAATCTCATGCGTGGACGTATTGTCTATCATCAGTTCGGTGACTGGTACTGGAAAATCATCCTTCGGGCAGGCTTTGTTGAGATCCCGAAAGTCCACGCATATGCGCACCGTTCCATTTTTCTTCATCACTGGGACGATATTAGCAATCCATTCAGGGTATTGAACCTCCTGGATAAAGCCAGAGTCTATCAGCTTTTTGACTTCAGCGTTGATGCTCATCTCGAGCTCAAGCCGCATTCTTCTCGGCGCTTGTTTAACTGGCTTGACACCCGGGGATATCGCCAGTCTATGTACAGCAACTTCTGGATCAAGTCCTGGCATCTCGGAATAGTTCCATGCGAAGCAATCTTTATGCTGTACAAGGACGTCCTTTAACGCAGCCACCTTCTCTTCAGACAACAGCTCGCTGACAAATGTCGGTCGCGGATCATTTACCGTCCCCAACTCAATCTTCTTAAGGTTATCTGCAGTGATATGGATTCCATCCTCCAGCTCTTTTGGCGCTGGTGGGAATTCTGAGATTATCTCGTCGCTGCTGTTTTCGAAGCACCAAGGGAGCTCATCTATGTCCTCGGGCTCTTCTTTTAATATTGTAATCATGTGACAGGTGCGAATTCGCTTCCAATCCCACGTGGCGTTACCCTCATGCTTTTGTGGTGGCGTTACCCTCCAGTTGTCGGACAGAGCGAACTTGCCAAGCTGATACTGATCTTCGACCCAATTCTTGAAGGTAAAGCAATCCTCGAGAGGGTGCCCTATTACTTGATGGTAAGAGCAATAGTCCAGATGTGAGACTTCGCCTGCTCGTTCGGGGTGCTTAGTCTCCGGCAGTGTAAGCATCTGATGTTTTAGAGCAAGGTCAAGTATCTTCTTCGTCTTGTCCCGAGGAAACGAGTATGCTCGCCCCATTTTCTTCATAAGGGATAGATCAATAACGCTCGACTCCCGTTTGCGTGGCTTCTTAGCCCTGCTTTGTTGTTGTTGAGCGCCTTTTTAGCCTTTCGACTTATTTCTGCTTTTGAGCTGAGCCTTCTTTATAACGGGTTGACAAGGAGCGGCATTTTCATCCTTTACGGCCTGTTGGAGAAGGCGTTGCGTCTTGGCTTTCTCGTAGATGGCCGTCTCACGGTTGTGATCATCTCGGACTTTTTGACCAGCTTTCTTTATAAGTCTGTCCATTTGTTCCTCGAACGACGGACTGGGCTCTTTTGCATCTGGAACTTTCACTGGCTTAGGATTAGCGTCCTCCCATTGAGCATCCGCTTCTTCATCAAGGTCATACACGACGTAGCAGCCGGGTAGTAACTCTCGTTTCTTTGACCGGATGTATCCAAGCCCTCTTGTTTCCATTCTCCTGTTAGGCAGTTTGCGTTGGGTCCCGGGAACGTTCCAGACCCTGTCATAGAATTTGGCCTCTCTAACGGTCTGTTTGAAGGATATCCCCTGGCGTTTCAGCAGCTTCTTCAAACCCTCTGTTTAATATCTAGGAAGACGGATAGGCTGAAGCCTGTCGAGCGCAGGATCTGCGCCATGCCAGATTTCTTTTTTCACCTTGGTTTCTTCAGAGCGGTAAAACAGAATTGCTTTCTCGTTTTCTCGCCTGGGAGGGATATAGAATGTCCGCAGCTCTTCTACACTGTAGATATTAAGTGTGTCCAGTTCTTTATGATGTTTAGACGGCACCATGGCGACTTGCAGACTTTGCTCTTCATCAGTGGAAGCTTGTATTGAAGGTCGAGCAGAGAATACGACATGGACCTCGTCCTCCGAATCGCTACCAAAGACCAATGTAGGAGTGGACGGTCCTGGCTTGTTATGTTGGGGCGGACCCGAATATACTATCTCCTCTTCTTCCTCGGTGTCACTGCCGAAGACAGGGATGGTGGCATTAGTTTTATTCTCCGGCTTGTGACACTTCTCCGTGTCTTCGAAATCCAGCAAGAAGTATTTGGCATCTTCGTATTTGCGGACCTCGTTCACAGAGAACGGGTTCAGTTCTCCCGTCACGGTATACTCGAAACCATCCTTAAAATACTTCATACACTGATGTTGTGTAGAAGGGATGATGTTGTACTCGTGTAACCATGGTCGGGCGAGCAAAGCGTTGTAGCATGTCTTGGCGTCTATGACGTAGAACTTAATGTCCGTGACGAGTAGCCCGAAGCGTAGTGTCAGTATCACAGATCCAAGAGCCTTTGACGATTGGGAGTCAAACCCGGAGATGGTGATCTTTTCCCGAGCAAGGTGCTGGACGCTCATGCAGATTTCCTTCAACACCCGCACGTTGAGTAGGTTAACAGACGACCCGTTATCGATCAGGATTTTGCCTATCTTTATATCATGGCAGTATCCCGAGACATAGAGAGGGCGATTGTGTTCGCACGTCCCAAGTATAAGGTCTTCATCGCCAAAAGTAACATCAGCCGTGTGCACTTCCTCTAATTCATCCTTCATCTTTTCCTCGGTCAGGCATGCTTAGAATTGTTCCGGGTCTTGGAGCGCCTTAATCAACGAATCTCTCGCCTCTTTTGATAGCAAAAGGGCGTCAAGAATGCTGAGCTGTGAGGGCAGCTTTCTCAGATGTGCTAAGACGTTGTAATCCACCTTATTCTTCTTTGGTGGGTCTTTGGCAGCTAGCTCTTCCACCACTTGGTCATCTAAGATGATATCTTCAGAGACCTTTTCTTTCCCTTTATCTTTTCTATTCGAGGGTCCGAGGTTCTTTTCGGGCAGCGTGCGATTACGTAGCCGGATATTTTCGCAAACCTTTGGTTCTTCTTCTGTTCTCGAAGCGGACTCTTTGAAGAGAGGGGCAAGTTCTAGTTCTTCATCAGAATCACTCCCAAATGTGGCACTTGTGATCCACCGGTGTTAACCACGCGACAATCGCCAGCAGTTCTTTTAAGCCTTTCAGTCATATTTCTTTGCTCTCGACGAGCTTTACGCTTTTCCCGCTTAAAGTGTTGTCGGTGAGCAACGTATCCTTGCCACCATCTATCGAAAGCTTTGCACTCTTGAGTGGGGTGCGAAATCTTTTGATGATACAAGCAATAAGACGGGTGCATTTTCGCTTCACCGGTAATTTCTTCTTCGGAGGATGGTAGCTTCATACCCATTGACATGGCCTTAGCAAACTTCTTTTTTATCTTGAATTGGCTTTTGTTGGTAGCGGAGATGTTCAGCTCCAACGGGATCGTCTCAGCTCCTTCATCAAGTCGCTGGCGCTTGGCCCTTTCAAATATAACCGCCTCGCGCTCCCGATCAGCTTTACTTTTCAACCGAGCCTCATTAAGGAATGCGTTAATTACTTCATCTGATGGCCCCAGAACTTTTGGTTCAGAATCTGCCCCCAGCGTTTCAGTACAAGGGGTCTCCTCATCGTTCGAATGGGAAATCATATGACAGCTCGCCACGCATTCTTCAGCTTCATCTGACGAACTTTCTCCCTCACCTTCCTCTTGAAAGACGTGGTTGAGGTATTCTTGGAGCGTAATGGGAGTCCGCGCCTTTTGGTTGTATTCTTCCAACGTGTCAATTTGCTTTTGTAAGTCCGTGTGTTTGCCACCGGGCTTCACGGGCTTCTTAGATTTCTTCTTCTTCTTTTTCGAAGATTTTGACGGCTGGCTGCAAGTGCTTGAACCGCCACTATCGGTCCTTGGAGTTGGACGTGGCTTCAACATCCCTTCAATGACCTGCGATTCCAACGGATTCTTCCACTTGACCGCTGGACATGTCTGAAGATCGTTTAGCATCCTCTTTGTCTTGGCTGATAATATGACCTCCCAAGGAGCTTCTTCAATGACGGAGCATGTTGCCCCCGGCGTATTCGTCCCCTTAGAGGTGTGGGGCTGCGGGGGATTCACCTTCCATTTGTCAGATAACGCGAACTTGCCCTGTCGGTACTGGTTTTCAAGCCAATTCTTGAAAACGTAGCAATCTTCGATCGGATGGCCTAGTACTCGATGATAAGGACAGTAGTTGGGCTCGTTGACGTCACTTGGTTGCAACGGACGTTTTGGATACGGCAAATTTATGAGTCTGTTGCGCAACGCCAGCTCGAATAACCTCCTCGTTTTATCACGGGGAAAGGAATAAGGACGTCCCATCCTATCCTCAAGGGGCACATACGGTCGCGTATTATTTTGACGAGCAACCGGCTTCGAGTCGCTCAGTTGTTGTTGAGCATTAGCGACGACGATCGCTTTTCCCTTCCCTTTGTCATTTCGGGTGTCTGGCCTTGGAAGAGGGGGTTTATGGCCCATTTGATCCATTTGCGCTAGTTTGTCAATCAAAGCCTAGAAGGCAGTCGGCTTGAAAAACATCATAAACTGCGAGATGGTTGCTTGTGGATCGAGGGTTCCCACAAACATACCCACCGCGGAAGCTTCTTCAATGCGCTGCTCACACTTTGACCATAAGTTCCGCCATCGTATAGCGTACTGAACCCACGTTTCGCCGGGTTTTACCCTGGCGTTAATCAGTGCTGTCATCGGGGTACGTTCACTAGCGCTTGCAAAACGCTGGGTAAACAACAGCTCCATCTCCGTGAAGGTTTTAATAGAGTCGTTCGGGAGCTCAGAGTACCATTCGAATGCCGTATCCAATAAGCTTCCAACAAACTGACGAAGTAAAAGCTTGTCATCTCCACCGGTATTGCCGCAGAGTGCCCTGAACTGGGCAACATGCTGGTGAGGATTGCCCGTCCCCTTGTAGACATGGAACTTGGGAATCGTATAACCTGACGGGTATTTGATTTGATCGTACCAACTCAGATATGGTCTCCCCGTTTTCACGACCTGGCCGGCTGTTTCGGTTGCATGATGAACCCGTATTTGCTGGGCGATGTATTCATCCAAATCAGCTTTGGAGATTGTATCCTCTTTAGCTGCGGACAGAACTGGTGGAGGATTCGACGTCTCTCCCCTATCGTCTTCAAGAATGATTGGGGGATCTTCAGCAGGTGGATCTTGTTGAATCATCATACCCAGCATATCCTGGAACAGGAGGGCCATTTTCTTTATATTGGCTGCCTGCTCCGCAGCCTCTTTATCCTTCTTCTCTAGTACACGACGAAGGAATTCAGCGTCCGTTTCTTATTCTTGACGCTCGTCCGAGGACGTTTCAGGGGTTTCTTTTGGCCCTGTAAGTGCGGCCATAGCGTTCATCATCTCTTGGAGCTTCTGCTGCTGCTCCTGAGCTTTGGTCACTGATCTCGTGTGCGGTCTATGACCTGTTGATATGCGGCTATCCTCCTTTCCCGATGCCACATAAACTGTATGAACTATCATGCCCCCTGACTTAGGGCGTTTGGGTTCGCCATTTTTAACTTTTGCCACTGACGCGGGAGTTTTCTCTGGCCTCCTTCTTTTGTGGGCCGTTGGGGTTGAAGGAGCCGTTGAAGTGGGCATCCTAGCAATCGTTGTCCCTTCATGTTTGATCGGACGGTCCTTTTCTTTTTCCACCTTCGCCTTTTTTCGTTGACGGGAGTGATCCGTGTCGATCACGGAGTCTTGAACCCTCCTCCAAACTTTATATATTTTTGAGGACAGCCGTTGAGGGGGCTGTTTTTGCTTCGTTTCCGGAACTCTCTCCGCGGGCGGAGGAGATCTTTTCAATGTAGCGGTTGGAGAGTTCTTCCGTACCCTCCTCAGCAGTTCAAAGCTGTTCCCAGTTGGAACAGCAGCGTTGACTTCCACCATTGGAGCAGGTGGAGTTAGCCCTGAGGGGGAGTTGCCCCCTGCCTTCTTCACTCGTCGCCAATGGCGACGTCGAGCATGACGAGCCATTGGGACTGGCTCGGAGATAGAGACAGCTTCTTTTTTTCCCCTGCCTGAGTGAGGCGTCGCTGGTGTTAACCTTTCAAAGACTGAGGTTGTCTTTTGAGAGGTGATATTCAACCTGCCGAAGACGGATCCTTGAGCAGGGGCAGGAGCAGGAATCGTCTGTCTTGAAAAGACTGACTCTTTGACGGGGGAAGCCGCCTTGACGACCTCTGGAGCAGCAGTTATTGCTTTCCTTGAGACAGCCAATTTAGAGTTCTGATTTATCCTGGTGAAAATAGAGGCTGTCGGTTTGGTAGTGGGAGACCCGTTGACAGGGGCCGTCGTAGCAGTAAGCCGGTCGAAGACCGACTTCTTATTCACTTCCGGTGCAGGTATTGGCTCAGAGACGCTTGTAGGTGGGATCATGGTCCCGAAGAACAGGCCAGTGGTGGCTTGAGTCACCTGGTCTACCGGCAGAGTGAGGAAGGAAGCCGCTTGGGGCCCATATGCTACACCTCCCAGTGAGGTGGAGCGTCCGTTGCAGTGGCACTTTGAGCAGTTGGTGCAATTAGAGGCCATTGAATCTTGAGTTCTGCGCCAGGCAAAAGACCAAATCTTAGTAACTTGAAATCCGAAGGCAACCATTAACAAACCGCGACTGGTTCGCGAAGACGACACACGAAGCGTGGAGTGGAAAGAGGAAAAGGTCCCACCGGGTGTGCCAGAATCTGTTCCCCTCCGAATGGCGGCGCACAAGACCGCGATGTCCTGACGCTGGGATTCGGGGCAGATGCTATTTGGTTTTATCCGTCCACCTCTCCAAAGATGCCAAGTTGATTTATGGCACCGTGTATCGGAGGTTTAGACGGATGCGGCCGATATAGCAGACTTTGTCAGATTCCCCCTTGCTTGATGGGTTTTTTTCTTGATTGTGGGGACGCTCTTCCCTGCAGGCGCAAGCTCCTGCAGTTAATTACGCTACCGCATCGCGGTAGCCACTTTCTCCTTCTCCAGAATTTCACTTCGTGTCGTGTGTATTTGTTTTGTTTGTGGTTGCCCGTGGATTGTATACGGAGACTGAGTAATGCCGTCGCCCGTAGGACGTGGATTAGTCCAAATCCGTATTTACTTAGATTTGGGTTTAGTATTTTTAGTTTAAGGATGCATTAGTCGCGTTGCGGCTAAGATCAACTTAAACGTTCGTTAAGGATACGTCAGTCCTATTTGAGACTGAGATCAACTTAACGTAGTGATTCATTTAATCTATGGCCGTCAGGACTCGTCACCTCTCTGACGTCGTTGAAGGATTACAACGACATGTGTCAGAGGAGCTCGGAGATGTACCCTCGAACCAGAGTTGATTTGGAACTTTGTAGTCCACTTGAATGTTTAAGGATACATTAACCGTGTTTGGGGCTAAGATCAACTTAAACAGGATCGTTTAGATCCGGCAAAAGAGCATTTGGAAGCTCTATTGTTCCAGTTTAGGGACGTAGTGGTCCATACTCCAGTTTAGGGACGTGGTGGTCCATACTCCAGTTTAGGGACGTGGTGGTCTATCGCCAGTTTAGGGACGTGGTGGTCCATATTCCAGTTTAGGGATGTGGTGGTCCATCATTAGTTTAGGGACGTTTCGGTCCAATATTAGTTTAGGGACGTTTCGGTCCAGCATTAGTTTAGGGACGTTTCGGTCCAGCATTAGTTTAGGGACGTTTCGGTCCACGAGTTTAAAGACCCCGCAGTCCATATTCATATGTGGTCGTCGAGACCCGTCACCTCTCTGACGTCGTTGAAGGATTACAACGACAGGTGTCAGAGAAGTTCGGAGATGTACCCTTGAACCGGTAGTAAATTGATTTAAGAGAGCAATCTTGCTCAGTCAATTTAATTTAAGAACTTATGGCCAAAATTGGGCTAAGTCCAGTTTCAATATATTTTTTTTTGTCTTTGACCTGTGCTAGGGCTTTACCCCTTTTTAGTAATGCACTGCATTATTCTTGTTTTGGTCGGGCTTTGCCCTTTTCTAAATGATGCAGAGCATCTATTTTTTTTGTTTGGGCTTTGCCCCCCTTTTAAAATGCATAGTATTTTTTTTATTAGGCCTGTTATGCCTTTTAATTGGGCTCTGTCCCTTTTCTTTAATAATGCAGAGCATTAAATACTCTAACAGTGCCCCACGTGGCTTGTCAGGCGCTTTGCGCTAAGTAATGAGTGCAAACTCATATGGTGGTGACACGTGTCACGCTCTGGTGAGCGCAAGCGCAATAGCGCAGTGCGCTGCGCTAATGCGCTGCGCTGTTGCGCTGCTGACACGTGGCGCGCTCTGGTGAGTTGCACCAATTCCAGAGAGCAAAGCTCTATTTCAAGAGCGCGTAGCGCAAGTTGTTTTGTAGCTGACACGTGGCGCTCAGCGCAGTTTGGAAGTGCAAAGCACTAAGAATCTTTTAGATTCAAGAACAGGAGTGCAGAGCACTATTTGATTTCTTGATCTAATTTAGATCAAAGAAAATAAATTTTTCTTTTTTGTTTCAAGAACCAGAGGTTCATAAAAAGTGCAAAGCACTATTATTACTTATTTTTCTTTTATTTAAAATTATTGATCTTGTTCTTAGATCAATAATCTGTCCATAAGAGAATTTTCTCTTTTTCCTAAAGGTTTTTACCTTCTGTTGTTCTTGAGGAGTTCTCAAGAGTTCTCTTCTCTTTTTTTTTTTTTAGAAAGATCTTCCTCCTTTTTAATTGAGGCCTAGGGTCCTTTTTATAGCGTCCATAAATTAGTTAAATTTGTTAAAGAGATCTTTCTCTGAGTGATTTGGGGAATTTTCCCCACCGTTGGATCTTTGATCCAAGGGCTTCTGCTTTGCAGAAGAAAATCTTCTTGTTTTAACAAGAACAGAAAAGATTTCTTGGAAATTTAATTCTGTTTGGCGCAGATGCCCCAGCGCGTGACACGTGTCGCGCAGCGCAACCGCGCAGCGCAACCGCGCTAGCGCAACCGCGCTAGCGCAACTGCGCTGACACGTGTCGCGCAGCCCAACCGCGCTAGCGCATCTGCGCTGACACGTGTCGCGCAGCGCAGTGCTTGCGCAGCTGAAGTGTTGCTTCATAAAAATAGAGCTTTGCTCTGATTGGGCGCGCCTTCTTAGGCGCTGCGCTGACGTATCAGCGCCTGACATGTGGCGCGTTGCGCCCGAGATGTGAAGCGTTGCTTCAAAATTTTGAATTTTTGAATTTCAACAGAGCTCTGCTCTGATTGGGCGAAACAGATGGTATCAATCGTCCCTGGGGAGAATCACTGGAAGTGTTCCAGGGTGATAAGGACGACTGAATGTCAGTCACAGGCATTGTCTTTACCCTCAGTAAAGGGACGGTATGTTGGAAGAGTTCCAAGCTAGATACCGTGGCAAACTAGACGATAAAGGCTGGTAACATCGCTATTTAAGATACTACCAAAGAGGTAGTTTGGGTGTATATTGGTTCATAAGATGAACTAGGTTCCTACCATTTTGTGACAATGGAAGTGAGGCTTTGGCCCTGGAACCCTGGTCCCATCAGTGACCCAGACATATTCTGAGGCAGCATCACCTGATCATGGAGATAGTTGATCTCCAGGGTGATCAAGGTTAGGAGAGTAGACTCAGAGAACAACACGGCGGATCCACTCACGAAGGCCTTTTCACAAAGAGAGACTTTTAGGGGATGGTTGAGTATTAGATACTACAACTACTGCTACAGATGGCCCTAGTGCAAGTGGGAGATTGTTAGTTATATGTATGCCCTAGAGGCCATTACTGTACATTGGATGTATATTGTAGTGGATGCTGGGACATATATAGGTAGGACTTTCTTGCTCGACATGATAGTACGCTATCTGGTTACTCTTTATCTTAACATGTATACTTTCTGTCTCTCTGTTACATGTTGATAAAGCCCTTAGGATGTGTACTCGACTTCCAGGACTATGATGCAGATCATACTAGTGGGGTCTGGGTAGTCAATGAGTACATCCTTCAATGTTCCTAGTCGTGGGAATATCGAGACGGGGCATCGATATTCCAGAGTAGACTAGCGTATATCTTCTCGACCCATGTGATGGGCGATGGATGATCCCATATCCATTGGTGTTTGACATCAGAGATGGTATACGGGTGCTCAGTGGAGACTGGGTACACTGAACGGACTCGCCGAGAACTCCCAGATGGTATTATACCTTACGTCAGATGGCAGTTCTCTGGTGACACTGGTGCAGCTTAGTCTGTTGACCCGAGATCGTCATAGAGTCTTGTGTGCCTCCCACTGTGCTTTGATTTCCACCCTACCACGGCTCTAATGAGTCGTGCAAACAGGTGGTTTTTGGGTACAGTCCCGATTCACATGTAGGCAATGAGTGATAGGAGGGGATTCGTCTCTCCCGGTATTGGGGGTTGATGTTGCGCTATGCTCGACTGGCCATAACAGGAAATCCCTGGCGAGGGTTGCAGTGATCTACTGGTAAGTGTTATCAGTAGTTTCACACATGTCATGGACTTCACGTCAGCATGACTTATCAAGCTATTGGGGTCTGACGTTTACCACCCCTAGGCGAGATATGCGATATATCAGACGAACAGACCGGACTGTACGGTAAGTGTTGCTGGTTGGATTCACAGGAGTGTGAGCGGGCTTGCTCGTCGATCTTCTGATCGCTCAATACCCGGGTGGCCGTTACGTTTAGCAGACCACTTGCAGCTTGTGGGTGCTTGATATGATCATCATCTGCTGCCGGCGTATTGACGAGTCTTTAGAGTCCTACACAGAGGTTTCCTGGCTCAAGCGAAGCGAAATAGGAGCGCATATGAGATATGTGCAGGACCGAGAATAATGCGTGTATGTGATACCGTATTCCATTCTCGCGATGAATGTATCGATTGGTTATATGCGATATAACCTAGTTATCGAATCGAAGATTGATTCGATAAGCCGATACATAGGATACTAGTCGGTTATACGCGATATGACCGGATCGTTAAATCAAGTATTGATTTAATGATTTAATGCATAATTATATATTTGATATTTTACTTTGCATTAACTAGTATTAGTTCACTTTAAAAGGATTTTCTCACTTGATGTGCAAGTTGTATATGTGATATACTTTTGTGCACATGATTGTATCATGTTTGATGATACATGCTTACTTGGTTAAGAGTAAAGAATTAAACCATGGTTAAACTAATGATTAGGGTTTTGTTTATCCATTACTTATTTATTCTTTTATTTATTTACTTTTTCATTTTGGAAAGGATAAATGAATGGTGGATTGGTTTGTTTGTTAGTTGAAGCTTCATGAAGCTTTGACTAAGTCATCATTCTTGTCTTATACTTAACCCTAACCATTCAAGTTAACCATGGTCTATTCTCTACACTCAACTAAGGTTAGTATATGATAAGTATTTCTTTTATTTTTCTAATAATTATTCAACACTTATCATATTCTTTCTTCTTCATCTTCATCTTCATCAAAAAGAAAGCTTGCCTCATCAATGGCAAGTGAAGAAATCAAGTGAGAAATCCAATTCTAAAGTGAACCCACTTCCTATTTCTTCATCCTCTACCTCTTGCCAAGTAGTATAGGGTGTTTTCTTCACAAGTTTCATGACTTGGTGAAGTGGGAGCTTGATCTTGTGATGTCTCGACGTAGATCATCTTCGGCATCAAAGCCGACGACCAAGCCCGCCCATTTTTCCGATGAAGCCGACGCTAGAGTCCGGGATCCGATTTGGACAGCGGAGGGACATCATCGCTGAGCTTGGGAAGTGGTGGACCGGATCTACAAAGGTTGTAGCCCCTTTCCTTTTAAGTTAAAGTCGTTAACTTGCATCGCATAGCCTATAAATCTAGTTAACGATCCGTATTAGGGTTTGTAGGCACATGTAAAATTTGAATTAGCCATGTTTGATGCCTTGTGAGACTTCATTAGTGTGCCTAGGAACCCTACAATATCAATGCCCTGTCTCGATACACCCATGACTAGGAACATTAAAGGATGAACTTATGGATTACCATGGCCCCATTAGTATGATCTTCATCATAATCCTGGTTGTCAAGTACACATCTTAAGGGCTTTACCAACATGTAACCATAAGAAAGTATCAAGAGACAAGTATACATGTTAAGATAAAGAGCAACCAGATAGCATTCTATCATATCGAGCAAGAAAGTCCTCTCTATATATGTCCAAGCATCCATTATAATATACATCATATGTACAATAATGGCTTCTAGGGCATACATACAACTAACAATCTCCCACATGCACTAGGGCCAGCTGCTGTAGTATCGCATACCCAACATCCCGAAGAGCCTCTCGAACTGTATCTGGGGAATGGCCTTCGTGAGTGGATCCGTTGTGTTGTTCTTCGTGTCAACTCTCCTGACCTCGATCTCCCGGCGATCAACTATCTCCCGGATCGGGTGATACCGCCTCAGAATATGCCTGGATCGCTGATGGGACCTGGGTTCCTTGGCCAAAACCACCGCTCCATTGTTATCACAATACAAAGGGATTGGATACTCAATGGATAGAACCACTCCAAGTCCAGCTATGAACTTCTTCATCCAGACAGCCTCTTTGGCAACATCGTTGGCAGCGATGTATTCAGCCTCCATCGTCGAGTCTGCCACGGTTTCCTGCTTGGAACTCTTCCAACATACCGCCCCTCCATTGAGGGTAAAGAAAAATCCCGAGTGCGACTTAGAGTCGTCCTTATCACTCTGGAAGCTCAAATTTGTAAAGGACTCCACTTGGAGTTCTCTGTTACCATACAGCAAGAGCGTCTCTTTAGTCCTTCTCAAATACTTGAGAATGCTCTTCACAGCTGTTCAGTGACTCTCTCCATGATCTGCCTGATACCTACTCACTACACTTAGTGAGTATGCTACATCGGGTGTGGTACATAGCATCGCGTACATGATAGAGCCTACTGCCGAAGCATAAGGTATCCCTTGCATGCTAGCTCTCTCCAAATCAGTCTTGGGAGACATCTCTTTGGAGAGAGTGAGTCCTAAGATCGTGGGTAAAAACCCACGCTTGGATTCCTCCATACAAAACCTCTTTAGTATGGTGTCAATGTACCTGGATTGGGACAATCCCAGTATCCGTTAGATCTATCTCTATAGATCTTAATCCCCAAGATGTAGGAGGCATCACCTAGATCTTTCATTGAGAATCTTTGTGATAAGAAGAGCTTGACCGATTGCAGCATAGGAATGTCATTTCCTATCAAGAGTATGTCATCCACGTACAATACGAGGAAGACAACCTTACTCTCTGCCACCTTCTTGTATATACAAGGTTCATCTATGTTTTTGACGAAATCAAACTCTTTGATAACGACATCAAAACAGATGTTCCAACTCCACGATGCTTGCTTTAACCCATATATGGATTTAAGCAGCTTGCGCACCTTTCCGCTGCTCCCACTGTCTACGAAGCCCTCTGGCTGAGTCATGTACACGCTCTCTTCTAAATCACCATTTAGAAAGGCGGTCTTAATATCCATTTGCCATATTTCGTAGTCATGGTATGCAACAATGGCAAGTAGGATCCGAATGGACTTAAGCATAGCCACTGGAGAAAAGGTTTCATCATAATCCACATCTGGTCGTTGACGAAAACCCTTTGCAACAAGTCTAGCTTTGAAAGTCTCAACTTTTCTATCTACACCAAGTTTCTTCTTAAAGATCCATTTGCTCCCAATGGGTTTTACCCCTTCAGGAGCAACTTCCAAAGTCCATACTTTGTTGGTGTACATGGATTCCATCTCAGATCGCATTGCATCCAGCCACTTCACAGAGTCCCCACTCGTGATGGCTTGCTCGAATCTAGTTAGGTCATCATCCTCCATGATGCAATTCTCGCTTCCACCATCAATGAGAAAACCGTAGTATCTCTCAGGTGGATAAGGAACCCTACTAGATCGGCGGAGAGGCTGAGGTTCGTTGGGAACTACCGAATCTTCTGGTTCCACCAAATCTTCAGTTGCAGTTTGTGCTGCTGGAACTTCTTCCAGCTCTACCTCTTTGCCACTAATTTCTTTTACAAGAAATTCCTTTTCCAAAAAGGTGGCGTATTGAGAAACAAACACTTTTTGTTTCTCAGCGTGGTAGAAAATATATCCTTGTGAATTCTTTGGATATCCCACAAACTTGCAAAGAACTGATCATGCCTCGAGTTTGTCCGGATTTTGCCTCTTGACATAGACCGGACAACCCCATATCTTAACTCGTTTAAAATATGGCCTCTTCCCACTCCATATCGCATATGGTGTGGTAGGTACAGATTTAGATGGAACTTGATTCAATAGGTATGCTGCTGTCTCAAGTGCATAACCCCAAAAGGAAATAGGCAACTCAGCAGTGCTCATATAGAGAGCACCATATCTAATAGGGTGCGATTCCTCCGTTCCAATACACCGTTGTGCTGTGGTGTATTCGGAGTAGTAAGCTGAGAGAGAATCACATTCTCTTTTAGATAGTCCAGGAACTCCGTGCTCAAGTATTCACCTCCTCGATCAGATCGTAGGATTTTAATACTTTTACCCGTTTGGTTCTCGACTTCGGATTTATATTCCTTGAATTTCTCAAAAGCTTCAGACTTGTGTTTCATCAGGAACACATGTCCGAATCTTGAGAGATCGTCAGTGAATGTAATGAAGTACGAAGAACCATTCCTGGCATGTGTCGACATAGGACTACATACATCACTATGTATCAGTCCCAAGAGCTCACTAGCTCTTTCTTCATGTCCTGTAAACGGAGTTTTGGTCATCTTGCCTTTGAGACATGATTGGCAAGTGTCATAAGATGAAAATTCGAACGGATTCAAATATCCATCCTTATGCAACTTAGCTAGTCGTGTCGCATTGATATGAGCTAATCTACAATGCCACAAGAAGGATTCGTTCATTTCTGAACTCTTCCTCGTGTGTGTGTTTTGTATATTATGAACTGTGGTTTGATCTAGAACGTATATGCCATTATTTAACGAGCCTGATCCAATCAACTTTTTATTTAGGAATATAATCATAACATTATCCTGTACTACAAAATTATATCCTTCTTTACTTAATAAAGAAACTGATATAAGATTGCATATCAGGGTCGGAATGTAATAGCATTCGTTCAGAATCAATATATTACCATTTGGTAATACAAGGTGATATTCGCCAACTGTTTTGGCTGTAACATTTGCACCATTCCCTACTCTTACGGAATGATCACCCATTCCCAGTTCTCTACCTTTCCTTAGCCCATGTAACATATTACATATGTGGGATCCCGATCCGGTATCTAATACTCAGGATGTAGAGTGAACTGAGAAACAGTTCTCAACAACTAACACACCCGAAGAAGATGCATCAACATGCTTATTCTTCGTTTGGGCGGCGTGGGAATCTGGATATTTCCCTATTCCCTGCTCGGACTTATAACAATTATAAGTGGGAGCGGGACCAACGTTCCCCTGCTCAGTATAACAAGCGGGTTCGGTCAATACATCCATATTATTATCATGATTAAGACGTGACATGGTCGCTACCTGGAGAGAGAAAGAAAAAAACACTTTAGCGTATGCTCTTGCAAGATCAGATTGGTTATTATTTTATCTAATCAGGATGGCTTCCACTGTTTTTATCAAATCTTCCTTCAAACCCTAAAAGGAAAGACTAGCCGGAATTAATTACACCCTACAAGTTCGCCAATTTTTCAGCCAGGACAGTGCCGGTACTTTGAGGGAGGTTCCCCGTGCTTTCGCATGGACCAAATTAAAATAAACCTCGTTTTCCCAGAGGTATAACGCCGTTGACACCTTTCTAGACACCTACTTGATCGGCTAATTGTAAAGTGCAAGACTCTCTTAGGAGCAACACTTACTCACAGTAGGTATCGGGATCCAGCTATCTCATAGAAGGTATGAAATCTCATTGCAAATTTCAACACTTGAAATTCCCGATAATATTTTGCCCCTAGCAACTTATGACCTTAACATAGTCAACAAATCATAAGCGCTAGCCAAGTTCAACCCGTCATTTCCTGATTGAATTAAACCCACTCGCACGACCCTTAACATAGTCAACAAAAGTCGTACGACTACTCTAATCCAATCGCATCTCATGCATAAGCAGAAAAGTACTAATTAGCTACCGAACACTACGCCTTAACATAGTCAACAAACGTAGCACGAATTCTAAGTAGTATTTATCTGAAATGACGGAGGGCTACGACAGGTTTTTATGAAAACTTTTTGCGTAATGAACTTGATATCGTTGTAGAATCGTGTGATTTTTGAAAAGGAGTGTTTTTTAGGCTTTTACTAGTTTCGCTAAAGAGGTCACTCCCGGTAAAGGGATCTCGGCTCTTTCCTTATCGAATAAGGTGCAGGATATTTCACAAATACCACTATGCAAAGAAAAGACTACAAAAGCAATCAAAAACAAAACCGAGTGTTTGTAGCATCTGCTACTTTCGCTAAAAAGGTCACTCTCGGTGAAGAGATCTCGTCTCTTTCCTTATCGAATAAGGTGATGGATATTCTATAAGGAATACCGCTATGCAAAGCAAAAACTAGAGCTACCCTTTTTGAAAATTTGATTCTACAACATCTTTTAGGTTTCTTTTCTTTCATTAATCTCATTAATAAAGTCCCATCATTTATGCTTCCTAAGCATCACAGAAGAAACGAAAATACAACGTACGCTTATGCCATCAACATTCGCCATAGTGTCCAGTTATGCACTGTTAGGTTACTTAATGTTGGGTTAACCTAGCACCTCATGAAGGGATTGGAAGCATCACATGTACCAAAGATTGAATTTTTAGGGTGCTAAGTAAACATACAATGAATCGTTCCTAGAAAATTAGGGTTTCAAAAAATTTAAAGGCAACAAAGACTAGGGTTTCGAGAGTACAACCTTTGTAGCTCCCTACGCTAGACTCCTTGGCCACTTGAGGGTTAGAGGAAGGTTTGCTTGAGGTCCTCTAGTGTCCACGACGATCCACCCGAAGCTCCTTGTCCAAGCTAACAACTTCACTTTTCCAGAAGAATGAAATGAAGCTAACACTCTAAACAAGTGGGCTAGACTTGTGTAGAATGATGTTGTGGTTCTTATTCTCACTTCAAAATCCAATCTTGTTAAGTATTTTGCTCACTACAAAAGTCTAGAGAGCAAAAGAAGAAGGAAGAAGAAGATGATGGCTTTTCTTTGAACAAGAGTGAAAAGAATAACCCTTGAAAAGAAAATGAAAATATATGTATATATATTTATTTCTTCTCATCTCAAACCATGGTTAAATGTTTAAGATATTATTTAATTTGAGTTAAAACACAAAGAGAAGGTTAATCCATGGTTAGAAATAGGTGAGCATGGTTAGGTTAAGGAAGTGTGTAGAAAACAACCATTTATTAACCTTTTCTTTTTCATTTTGTTTTTAACACAAATATAAACAATAATCCAAATAAATAAACCATGGTGTGAGTCTTATATAGCCACCATTTTCAATGTATATGCAACCATGAAGAATGATGTATATATGTATGTGTGCATGCACATCCATATGTGCATGAAACATAAAAGAATGCATACATGCATGCATACATCAAAAATACAAGAAAGGATTTCTAGTGAGAAAATAATGGTTAAATGATAAATCAACACTTGATTTATCAATCCGGCCATATCACATACGACCCAACCAAAAGCTAGCCGCCCGATTAATATACGGTATCTCATACGCGCATTTTAACCGGGTCCATGTGCATATCGCATACACGCACCACAACGTTTCGCCTGGACTAGGTAACTCCTTTGTGGGACTCTAAGACTCGTCAATACGCCGGCAGTGGATGATGATCATATCAAGTACCCCCAAGCCGCAAGCGGTCAGCTAAACGTAACGGCCACCCGGGTATTGAGTGATCAGAAGAGAACAAGCGAACCTGCTACAACTCCCGTTGAGCCAACTGGCAACACTTCCCGTACAGTCCGGTCTCCTCGTCTGATATGTCGCATATCAAGTCTAGGGGTGGTAAACGTCAGACCCCAATAACTGATAAGTCGAGCCGATGTGAGGCTCATAACGGGTCGAGAAACTACTGGTAACATTTACCAGCAAATCTCTGAATCAGCCCTGGCCAGGGACTTCCCTGTTACGGCCAATCGAGCATAGTGCAACATCAACCCCCAATACCGGGAGAGACGAAACCCCTCCTATCGCTCATTGCCTCCATGTGACTCGGGACTGTACCCAAAAAACCACCATTTTGCACGCCCTCATGGACGTGGTAAAGTGGAAATCAAAGCATAGTGGGAATCATATAAGACTCTATGACGATCTCGGGTCTACAGACTAACCTGCACTGGTGTCACCTGAGAACTGCCATCTGACGTGAGGTATAATACCATCTGGGAGTTCTCGGCAAGTCCGTCCAGTGTACCCAGTCTCCACTGAGCACCCGTATACCATCTCTGATGTCAAACACCAATGGATATGGGATCATCCATCGCCCATCTCATGGGTCGAGAAGCGTATACGCTAGTCTACACTGGTATATCGATGCCCCGTCTCGATACACCCACGACTAGAGACCTTGAAGGATGTACTTATGGACTACCATGTCCCCACTAGTATGATCCGCATCATAGTCCAGGTAGTCAAGTACACATCCTAAGGGCTTTACCAACATGTAACCATAAGACAGTATAAAGATACAAGTATACATGTTAAGATAAAGAGCAACCAGATAGCATACTATCATATCGAGCAAGAAAGTCATCTCTATATATGTCCAAGCATCCAATATAATATACATCATCTGTACAATACTGGCCTCTAGGGCATACATACAACTAACAATCTCCCACTTGCACTAGGGCCAGCTGCTGTAGTATCGCATACCGAGCATCCCGAAGAGTCTTTCAAATTGTATCTGGGGAATGGCCTTCGTGAGTGGATCCGCTGTGTTGTTCTTCGTGTCAACCCTCCTGACCTCGATCTCCCGGCGATCAACTATCTCCCGGATCAGGTGATACCGCCTCAGAATATGCCTGGATCGCTGTTGGGACCTGGGTTCCTTGGCCAAAGCCATCTCTCCATTGTTATCGCAATACAAAGGTATTGGATTCTCAATGGATGGAACCACTCCAAGTTCAGTAATGAACTTCTTGATCCTGACAGCCTCTTTGGCAGCATCGTTGGCAGCGATGTATTCAGCCTCCATCGTCGAGTCTGCCACGGTTTCCTGCTTGGAACTCTTCCAGCTAACCGCCCCTCCGTAAAGGGTAAAGACAAATCCCAACTGCGACTTAGAGTCGTCCTTATCACTCTGGAAGCTCGAATCGGTAAAGGACTCCACTTGGAGTTCTCCGTTACCATACACCAAGATCATCTCTTTAGTCCTTCGTAAGTACTTGAGAATGCTCTTCACAGCTGTCCAGTGACTCTCTCCAGGATCAGCTTGATACCTGCTCACTATATTTAGTGAGTATGCTATATCGGGTCTGGTACACAGCATCGCGTACATGATAGAGCCTACAGCCGAAGCATAGGGTATCCCTTGCATGCGAGCTCTCTCCAAATCAGTCTTGGGAGACATCTTTTTGGAGAGAGTGACTCCAGAGATCGTGGGTAAGTTCCCACGCTTGGATTCTTCCATACTAAACCTCTTTAGTATGGTGTCAATGTACCTGGATTGGGACAATCCCAATATCCTTTTAGATCTATCTCTATAGATCCTGATTCCTAATATGCAGGAGGCATCACCTAGATCTTTCATTGAGAATCTTTGTGATAAGAAGAGCTTGACCGATTGCAGCATAGGAATGTCATTTCCTATCAAGAGTATGTCGTCCACGTACAATACGAGGAAGACAACCTTACTCTCTGCCACCTTCTTATAGATACAAGGTTCATCTACGTTTTTGACGAAATCAAACTCTTTGATAACGACGTCAAAGAAGATGTTCCAACTCCGCGATGCTTGCTTTAATCCATAAATGGATTTAAGCAGCTTGCACACCGTCCCGCTGCTCCCATTATCTACGAAGCCCTCTGGCTGAGTCATGTACACGCACTCTTCTAAATCACCGTTTAGAAAGGCGGTCTTAACATCTATTTGCCAGATTTCGTAGTCATGATATGCAGCGATGGCAAGCATGATCCGGATGGATTTAAGCATAGCCACTGGAGAAAAGGTTTCGTCATAGTCCACACCTGGTCTTTGACGAAAACCATTTGCAATAAGTCTAGCTTTGGAAGTCTCCACTTTCCCATCTACACCAAGTTTTTTCTTGAAGATCCACTTGCTCACAATGGGTTTTACCCCTTCAGGAGCATCTTCCAAAGTCCATACTTTGTTGGTGTACATGGATTTCATCTCGGACCGCATAGCATCCAGCCATTTCACTGAGTCCCCACTCGTGATGGCCTGCTCGAAGCTAGTTAGGTCATCTCCTCCATGATGCAATCCTCGCTCCCACCATCCATGAGAAAACCGTAGTATCTCTCAGGTTGGCAAGGAACCCTACTACATCGGCGGAGAGGCTGAGGTTCGTTGGGAGCTACTGAATTCTCTGGTTCCACTAAATCTTCAGTCACGGTTTGTGTAACTGGAACCTCTTCCAGCTCTACCACTTTGCCACTAATTTCTTTTACAAGAAATTCATTTTCTAAAAAGGTGGCATGTTGAGCAACAAACACTTTTTGTTCCTCACTGTGGTAGAAAAAATACCCATGTGAGTTCTTTGGATATCCCACAAACTTGCAAAGAACTGACCGTGCCTCGAGTTTGTCCGGATTTTGTCTTTTGACATAGGCCGGACAACCCCATATCTTAACTCGTTTAAGATATGGCCTCTTCCCACTCCATATCTCATATGGTGTGGTCGGTACAGATTTATATGGAACTTGATTCAATAGGTATGCTGCTATTTCCAGCGCATATCCCCAGAAGGAAATAGGTAACTCAGCTGTGCTCATCATAGAGCGCACCATATCTAATAGGGTGCGGTTCCTCCGTTCCGATACACCGTTGTGTTGTGGTGTATATGGAGGAGTCAGCTGAGAGAGAATCCCATTCTCTTTTAGGAAGTCCAGGAATTCATTGCTCAAGTATTCACCTCCCCGATCAGATCGAAGGATTTTAATACTTTTTCCGGTTTGGTTCTCGACTTCTTGTTTATATTCTCTAAATTTCTCAAAAGCTTCTGATTTGTGCTTCATCAGGAACACATATCCGAATCTAGAGAGATCGTCAGTGAATGTAATGAAGTACGAAGAACCATCCCTGGCATGTGTAGACATGGGACCGCATACATCACTATGTATTAGTCCAAAAAGTTCAGTAACTCTTTCCCCGTGTCCCGTAAACGGAGTTTTGGTCATCTTGCCTTTGAGACATGACCGGCAAGTGTCATAAGATGAAAATTCGAATGGTTTCAAATATCCATCCTTATGCAACTTAGCTAGTCGTGTCGCATTGATGTGACCCAGTGTACATTGCCACAAGAAGGATTCGTTCAGTTCTGAACTCTTCCTCTTGTGTGTGTTTGTTATACTCAGAACTGTTGATTGATTTAGAACATAAATGCCATTGCACAACGTGCCTGATCCAACCAACTTTTGGTTACGGAAAATGTTCATAACATTATCCTGTAATACAAAATTATATCCCTCTTTGCTCAACAAAGAAACCGATATAATGTTGCATATCAGGTTCGGCATGTAATAGCATTCGTTCAGAATCAATGTATTACCAGTTGGTAATACAAGGTGATATTCCCCGACGGTTTTAGCTGCAACAATTGCACCATTTCCAACTCTTATGTCTTTATCACCTTCTCCAAGTTCTCTACCTTTCTTAAGCCCATGTAATTGATTACATATATGGGATCCTGACCCGGTATCCAATACCCAGGACGTAGAGGAAATGGAGAAACAGTTCTCTGTAACGAACACACCCGAAGAAAATGCATCATCATGTAATTTCTTCATTCGGGTGGCATGGGAATCCTGGTATTCCCCTATGTCCTGTTCAGTCCTATAACTCTTATAAGAAAGAACGGAACCAACGTTCCCCAGCACAGAATAAAATGCGGGTTCGGTCAATACATCCATATTATTATCTTGATTAAGGCATGACATGGTCGCTACCTGGAAAGAGAGAGAAGAAAACACTTTAGCGTATGCTCTTGCAAGATCAGATTGGTTATTATCTTATCTGATCAGGATGGCTCCCACTGTTTTTTATCAAATCTTCCTTCAAACCCTAAAAGGAAAGACTAGCCAGGATTAATTACACCCTACAACTTCGCCGATCTTTCAGCCAGTCCAGTGTCGGTACTTTGAGGGAGGTTCCTCGTGCTTTCGCACGGACCTAATTAAAGTAAACTTCGTTTTTCCAGAGGCGTAACCCCGTTGACACCTTTCTAGTCACCTACTTGATCGGCTAATTGTCCTGTGTAAAACTCTTCCAGGAGTAACAATTACTCACAGTGGGTATCGGGATCCAACTATCTCATAGAAGGTATGCAATCTCATTGCAAATTTCAACACTTGAAATTCCCGATAATATTTTGCCCCAAATGATCTATGACCTTGACAAGGTCAACAAACCATAGACCGTAAGTCAAGTTCAACCCGTCACTTCTTGATTGAATTAAACCCATCCGTATGACCCTTGACAAGGTCAACAAGGCCGTACGACTACCCTAATCCAATCTGCATCATATGCATAAGCAGATAAATACTGGTCAGCTACCGTACACTGCGCCTTGACAAGGTCAACAAACACAGCACGAATACTAAGCATGACTTATCTGAAATGACGGAGGGCTACGACAAGTTTTTCTGAAAACCTATTGCGTAATGAACTTGATATCGTTGTAGAATCGAGTGAATTTTTGAAATGGAGTGATTTTGAGGCTTTCATTAGTTTTGCTAAAGAGGTCACTCCCGGTGAAGGGATCTCGGCTCTTTCCTCATCGAATAAGGTGCGGGATATATCATATATATATCACTATGCAAAGCAAAACTCCAAAAGCAGTCAAAAGTCAAACCGAGTGTTGTAGCATCTGCCAGTTTTGCTAAAGAGGTCACTCCCGGTGAAGGGATCTCGGCTCTTTCCCCATCGAATAAGGTGCATGGTATATCATATATACCTCTATGCAAAGCAAAACTGTAGCTACCCTTTTATTTGAAAATTTGATTCTACAACATCTTTTAGGTTTCTTTTCTTTCATTAATCACATTAATGAAGTCCCATCATTTAAGTCACCTAAACATCACAGATAAATACGACGTACACTTATGCCATCCGCATTCGCCTCGATGTCCCCTCGTGCACCGTTAGGTTAGGTAACTAACGACAGAGCAGGGCAGGGCTAGTACGGGTGTAAAACATAAGTAACGTCTATATAATATATCATATATACTATATACTGTATCCATCACAACATATCAAATGATCACATCACAGATATCGCAGCAGAAACATAGATATAATGTGGGATATACTAGGACGTCCGTATTTAGTATTTAGCCAACAATAGAAAATACGGATTCCACAGTCGCGATGAATAGACAAGCCCACACCCTGGACCCCTACGAGAGCGACAAGCGACCCTACCAATTCTGGAGTTTAGGAAACCCAGTCTCGACTCCTCGAGATGGCCTCCCACTGAACCCCAGAACCCGGTCACCTGTGCTCCCCTCCTTGGGTCCATCCTAATGCGGAAAAGTAAATAATATACAACACTGGTGGCATCGACCTCAACCCGGAAGTGCCCCAAATAAAAGAATATTACATTACATTTGAATATACATGAATGAAAATAAAATACTCTCATCTCACATAAAACCCTCCGGCTATTCAATCGCGACAATCCTGCACATCATATCTCAACAACACATAATATCTCATATCATCAACGTAAGTAAGTATGCATACCCCAATTGTCGTTGATGTATAGCAACGAAACCGACGATATATACATACTACACTTACGGTCACAGAAAAGAAAGTGTAAAACTACAATATTTGGAATCCACATTCTCTTTAGACATCGTAAATGCGAAATATCACATACTTCATATTTCATGTCTAGCTATATGAATTCCACACATTGCATCACATTCCAGATAAATAGACAGTATTAAAGTTTTCGAACGAACGATCAAATACCCAAGAATTCCTAAAGCTCAACACTTGAGCGGAGTTCAAAAAACCTGGAGTGTGACACAGTAGTAGCGGTCCAGCCGTAGAAGGGTCAAGCCAACGCCTCACATGTGGCATGCCGTACTGCCCCAAACCCTAAGGTTCAAAAGGCAGTTCAAGACGGTCACATAATCGAGTTAAGGTTTGTTGTCTTCTAGAGGGTCCACCATAAAACTTGCACGTATCTCCAAAATATTTAAACCCCGTGAAAAGTGAGCAAATGATACTCGTTCGAACACTTCAATACTTTCTAATTTACCCGGAAAAGACACGAAATCAAAATTCCGATCGAATCATCGAGTCCAAAACCATCTCCAGAATATTCAGTATTAAATTCAAATTAAACATACCCAAAAAAGTACACAATCAGGTAGGAGAAAAACCCTGTAAAAACGAGGCAGTGAATCACCTGTACGGCCGCGGAACCGCGGCCTAAGCAAGCTATTGCCGCGGTTCCGCAGCAGGATTCACTGTTCACTGCTTCGTTTTTCATAGTTTGTCTTAGATTTTCCTGCTGTATTTTTTAAGTATTTTTAATTCTGAAAAACAACAGATTTTGAAAAATGTCCAGAGAGGGTCCCGAAATGTCGTATTTAGGTTCGATCGGAGTTTTTACTTCGTAAAAGTGTCGCCTAATGTTCTAGGTCGGCTCTGATACTAATGTTGGGTTAACCTAGCACCTCATGAAGGGATTGGAAGCATCACATGTACCAAAGATTGAATTTTTAGGGTGCTAAGTAAACATACAATGAATCGTTCCTAGAAAATTAGGGTTTCAAAAAATTTAAAGGCAACAAAGACTAGGGTTTCGAGAGTACAACCTTTGTAGCTCCCTACGCTAGACTCCTTGGCCACTTGAGGGTTGGAGGAAGGTTTGCTTGAGGTCTTCTAGTGTCCACGACGATCCACCCGAAGCTCCTTGTCCAAGCTAACAACTTCACTTTTCCAAGAGAATGAAATGAAGCTAACACTCTAAACAAGTGGGCTAGACTTGTGTAGAATAATGTTGTGGTTCTTATTCTCACTTCAAAATCCAATCTTGTTAAGTATTTTGCTCACTACAAAAGTCTAGAGAGCAAAAAAGGAAGGAAGAAGAAGATGATGGCTTTTCTTTGAACAAGAGTGAAAAGAATAACCCTTAAAAAGAAAATGAAAATATATGTATATATATTTATTTCTTCTCATCTCAAACCATGGCTAAATGTTTAAGATATTATTTAATTTGAGTTAAAACACAAAGAGAAGGTTAATCCATGGTTAGAAGTAGGTGAGCATGGCTAGGTTAAGGAAGTGTGTAGAAAACAACCATTTATTAACCTTTTCTTTTTCATTTTGTTTTTAACACAAATATAAACAATAATCCAAATAAATAAACCATGGTGTGAGTCTTATATAGCCACCATTTTCAATGTATATGCAACCATGAAGAATGATGTATGTATGTATGTGTGCATGCACATCCATATGTGCATGAAACATAAAAGAATGCATACATGCATGCATACATCAAAAATACAAGAAAGGATTTCTGGTGAGAAAATAATGGTTAAATGATAAATCAACACTTGATTTATCAATCCGGCCATATCACATACGACCCAACCAAAAGCTAGCCGCCCGATTAATATACGGTATCTCATATGCGCATTTTAACCGGGTCCATGCGCATATCGCATACGCGCACCACAACGTTTCGCCTGGACTAGGTAACTCCTTTGTGGGACTCTAAGACTCGTCAATACGCCGGCAGTGGGTGATGATCATATCAAGCACCCCCAAACCGCAAGCGGTCAGCTAAACGTAACGGCCACCCGGGTATTGAGCGATCAGAAGAGAACAAGCAAACCTGCTACAACTCCCGTCGAGCCAACCGGCAACACTTCCCGTACAGTCCAGTCTCCTCGTCTGATATGTCGCATATCAAGTCTAGGGGTGGTAAACGTCAGACCCCAATAACTGATAAGTCATGCCGATGTGAGGCTCATAACGGGTTGAGAAACTATAGGTAACACTTACCAGCAAATCACTGAATCAGCCCTGGCCAGGGACTTCCCTGTTACGGCCAATCGAGCATAGTGCAACATCAACCCCCAATACCGGGAGAGACGAAACCCCTCCTATCGCTCATTGCCTCCATGTGACTCGGGACTGTACCCAAAAAACCACCGTTTTGCACGCCCTCATGGACGTGGTAAAGTGGAAATCAAAGCACAGTGAGAATCACATAAGACTCTATGACGATCTCGGGTCTACAGACTAACCTGCACTGGTGTCACCTGAGAACTGCCATCTGACGTGAGGTATAATACCATCTGGGAGTTCTCGGCGAGTCCGTCCAGTGTACCCAGTCTCCACTGAGCACCCGTATACCATCTCTGATGTCAAACACCAATGGATATGGGATCATCCATCGCCCATCTCATGGGTCGAGAAGCGTATACGCTAGTCTACACTGGTATATCGATGCCCCGTCTCGATACACCCACGACTAGGGACCTTGAAGGATGTACTTATGGACTACCATGTCCCCACTAGTATGATCCGCATCATAGTCCAGGTAGTCAAGTACACATCCTAAGGGCTTTACCAACATGTAACCATAAGACAGTATAAAGATACAAGTATACATGTTAAGAAAAAGAGCAACCAGATAGCATACTATCATATCGAGCAAGAAAGTCATCTCTATATATGTCCAAGCATCCAATATAATATACATCATCTGTACAATACTGGCCTCTAGGGCATACATACAACTAACACTTAACTAACGGTATACCGGGAAGGGACTAGCGCGGGTGCAAAATATAAGCAATGTCTACTATATATCTCATATATAATGTATATCCATTCGTCTCAGAATCCACAGTGATCACATCATAGAACAATAGAAGAAACATATGAAATATTGGATATACTAGGAGGTCCGTGTTTTATTTTGAGCGTGAATAAAACACGGATTCCACGGTCATGATGAATAGCCAAACCCACATCCATAGACCCCTACGAGAGCGGCAAGCAACCCTACCAATTCTAGAGTTAGGAGACCCGGACTCGACTCCTCGAAATGGTCTTCCACTGGACTCTAGAACCCGATTACCTGTGCCCTCCTCCTTGGGTCTATCCTAATGCAGAAAAGTAAATAATATACAACAATGGTGACATCATCCTCAACCCGGAAGTGCCCCAATAAAAGAATATTACATACGATTAATTTTACATGAATGAAAATAAAAACACTCATCTCACATAGAACTCCCGGCTATTCAAAACGCGACGATCCAATATAACATATCACAGCAACACATAACATCACATGTCATCAACGTAAGTAAATATGCGTATCCCAATTGTCGTTGACATATAGCAATGAAACCGGCGATACACCACATATTACACTTACGGTCGCAGAAAAGAAAATGTCAAACTACAACATTTGGAATCCATTATATCCTTAGACATCATAAACCCAAAATATCACATACTTTGGATTTCATGCCTAACTATATGAATTCCACATATTGTATCACATTCCACAAATAGGTAGATGATGTTAAACCTTTCGATCGAATCAACAAATTCCCAAAATTCCCAGAAAGCTAAACACTTGAGCAGTATTAAAAATACCCAGAAACATGAACCAGTACATACGGACCAACCGTAGAAGGGCCGACCCATGTCTCACACATGGCGCCGCGGAACAGCCGCAAAATAGCCTATTTGGCCGCGGTTCCGCTACCTACATGATTTTCTGAGAATTTTTAATGTGAAAAATTCCAACATTTTGAAAAATTTCCAGAAAGTGGGCAATATCGGGTTTTCGGAGTTCGTTCGAACTTCTAACTTCGCCTAGACAACTCCTAATGCTCTAGCAAAACACTGATACCACTGTAGATTTCTTTGGCACAACCACAAGGTTTCACAAGGTATCAAATATGCTATATTTAAAAATTTATTGTGCCAAACAACCCTAACTTAGGATCTAACTAGAGTTTTAGGAGCTATACTAGAAAGTAAACATCGTTACATCTAAGTGATAACGGGATACAACCTTTGTAGACCGGTCCTTCACTTCAATTGCTCCTTGTAGTGGTCCCTTCGCTGCGATCATGGAACTCCCGGACTCTTGCATGACTTCTCAAGGTGAAAGGAACGAACTTGCTTGAAGTCTTCGAGGCCGAAGATGATCTACGTCGAGAAGACACCAACTCAAGCTACTACTTCACTAATGAAAGATTAGTGAAGTTAACACCCTATACTAAATTGCTAATCTAGTAGAGGATGATGAAGTAGGAAGTGGGCTCACTTTAGTTTTATTTTTCTCACAATATTTTCTCACTTTGGAAAAAGCTAGCAAGCTTTTTCTCAAGGATGAAGAATATGAAGTCAAGAGATGAGAATGAACTAAATGAGGTGAGAAAGTCAACCATGGGTGAGTTTGTATCATATATCTAACTCATGTAGAGACATAACCATGACTAAGTTATAATGGTTAGGTTAATAAATATTTTTAGTAAAACAAAATTAGTGGACTAAGTCAATGCATCCACAAGCTTCTACAAGCTTCATGCATGTGACTAATTATCCACTAATTTGGATTTACTTTAAATATCTAAACCCTACATTATAATTAGTATGGTGTAAGTCTCATACACCCATGTAGTGTGTGTCATCAACCATGACACAAAATAGAACACAATTAATATATATCACATATATATATTAAGTGTGCACATGTGAGAAAAATAAATGCTTAAATGAGCTAATATTAGTTAATGTAAACTAGTATATCAAATATACAATTATACACTAAATTATCAAATCAACACTTGATTTAATAATCCGGCTATATCACATATAACCGACTGATATTATATGTACCAACTTATCGAATCAATACTTGATTCGATAACCCGGCTATATCACATATAACCGACCGATACAAATATCGCGAGAATAGAATACGGTATAACATACTCGTATTATTCTCGGTCCCGTACATATCACATATGTGCTCATACTTCGTTTTACCTGAGCCAGTAAAATCTCTGTGTAGGACTCTAAAGACTCATCAATACGCCGGCAGTAGGTGATGATCACATCAAGCACAAACAAGCCGTCATCGGTACTAGCTGGACGTAACGGCTACCCGGGTATTGAGGGATCAGAAGATCAACAAGTAAGCCTGCTCTAGATCCTGTAAAGCCCGTCAGTAACAATATCGTACAGTTCGGTCTCTTCGTCTGATATGTCGCATATCAAGTCTAGGGGTGGTAAACGTCGGACCCCAATAACTCGATAAGTCATGCCGAGACGGGCTCATAACGGGTCGAGAAACTACTTATAACACTTACCGGTAAATCTCTAAATCAGCCCTGGCCAGAGACTTCCCTGTTATGGCCAATCGAGCACAGCGCAACATCAACCCCCAATACCGGGAGAGACGAAACCCCTCCTATCGCTCATTACCTCCATGTGACTTGGGACTGTACCTAAAAACCACTGTTTTGCACGTCCTCTTGAACGTGGTAAGGTGGAAATCAAAGCACGGTGGGAATCACACAAGACTCTATGATGATCTCGGGTCTACAGACTAACATGTACCAGTGTCACCAGAGAACTGCTATCTGACGTGAGGTATAATACCATCTAAAAGTTCTCGGCTAGTCCGTCCAGTGTATCCAGTCTCCACTGAGCACCCGTATACCATCTCTGATGTCAAACACCAATGGATATGGGATCACCCATTGCCCATCTCATGAGTCGAGAAGCGTATACGCTAGTCTACTCTAGTATATCAATGCCCTATCTCGATACACCTACGACTAGGAACATTAAAGGATGAACTTATGGACTACCATGGCCCCACTAGTGTGATCTTCATTATAATCCTGGTAGTCAAGTACACATCCTAAGGGCTTTACCAACATATAACCATAAGACAGTATCAAGGGACAAGTATACATGTTAGGATAAAGAGCAACCAGATTGTATACTATCATGTCGAGAAAGAAAGTCCTCTCTTTATATGTCCAAGCATCCACTATAATATATACCATATGTACAATAATGGCCTCTAGGGCATACATACAACTAACAAATAATATACATCGAACAGAAACAACAACCTCAACCTGGAAGTGTCCTAATAAAAGAATATTATATACAATTATTTACATGAATAAATATTGAAAAACTCTCATCTCACATAAAAACCCCGGCTATTCAATCACGACGATCCAATATAACATATTGATAGCAACACAATAACATCACATATCATCAACGTAAGCAAATATGCGTATCCCTAATGTCGTTGTCGTATAACAACGAGATCGGGGATACTGCCACATATTACACTTACGGTCGCAGAAAAGAAATGAAAACTACAATAATTAGAATTCGCATCTATAGACATCATAAACCCGGATTATCACATATTCCGAATTTCATGCTTAACCATATAAACCTTACATTAAGTCTCGAATTGAAAACAGTTTACAAAAATTAAGCCGGGTAATTCAACAAGATTCCCGATCAAATGATTCGAAGGCTCGTCGGGAACTTTAGTGGATGGCCATACCCCTGAGGCCGTCAACAAAGTGGACTTGGACGGAACACCGTGGCCGTGAGCACCCGAGTGGATGCTCTTGGCCATGGGGTTCTCCTACAGTCACGTGGTCGGGGCAAAGAAGCGTGGTTGTCTAATAGTGTCCCCCGGCGAGTATTCATGTACGATACGAGATTACGACGGGGTTTCGATCCAAATCCAAACTCCGTGATAATCCATCATTTGAGACTAAAATGTGAGATTTACAAATCGATAACTAGTTTTCGCAAAACTAATCAATGTGGATTCCAAAAATTGTATCACATAACCAAAGCAATATAGACGATGTTAACATTTCGATCAATATTTCAAACAACAACAACAATCCATAGAGACCTCAACCATTTGAGTCTCATTAAAAATATCCAGAAAATCCAAGATATGAAAATGAAGCAGTACAAGAAAAACGAGATCCTAACTCCACATTGCGCGGCAAAATCGTGGCCAATACATGGTATAGGCGGTGGTTCCGCGACCAAGTGGTGGAGTTACGTGCTCGTGTTTCTTGTGCCTTCATAAAATTACCTGCACGATTTTCTGAGCATTTTTTATCTGGAAAAAAAAGTGGTTTGAAAAAATTGACAGAAACTTGCAAAATCATGAGTTTGAAACGCCAATCGAACACTTTAATTTCGTCTAAACTACTCCTAAGCCTCTAGCTTGGCTCTGATACCATGAAAGTATGTCTTAGAATCTCTACTAGGGTTATATGAGCATCAAGTATGCAATTTTAAAAAATCTAAAGGGCTAAGTATACTAAACAAGAATCGAACCAGAGAATTAGGGTTTTAAAGTTAAGCAAACAATTTCTAAACTAAGTGAAGAGAGTCTACAACATTTGTAGTCTAGTCCTTCACTTCTAAAGCTCCAAGTAGTAATCCCTAGAACTCTTCTTTGACTCCACTTGAAGAATAGAACGAGCTTGCTTGTAGTCTTCGTCGTCGAAAATGATCCACCTTGAGGCAACTCACACTCAAGCTCACACTTTAATAATCAAGGTATTAGTGAAGATAACAACCTATACTAATTTGCTAGAGTAGTGTAGATTGATGAAGTAGGAATTTTTCTCACTAAAAATATTTCTTTTCTTTTTCTTTTTCTTACTCTAAAAAAATCTAGTGAGGAGATGAAGAAGAATGAACTTAGAAGTGAGTGTAAACCATTTTTAGATAAGATGAGATGAAGAAAATGATTAAAATGCATATGAATAAACAAGAATAGAAGATGATTCATGGCTTCTCAATGCTTCTCCAAGCACCTAAAGAACCATGACTCGTTCTTCTTTTCTTTATCTTATATATTTAAATCATTATCTCCTCATCTTATCTCTAATGTGCTTCTCACACATCCTAGTTCTATGTATCATCAACCATGATACAAATTAATATATATAAAGAGAAGAAAATCTTAAGTGGGCTTAATAATAGTTAATATATATATATATATATATATATATATGTCAAATAGATAAATATATATCAAATTATTAATTCAATAATCCGGTTATATCATATATAACCCGGCTAATATCAAATATATATATATATATAAAATCATTAAATCAACACTTGATTCAAAAATCCGGTTATATCATATATAACCGGCTAATATTTAATATTATTTAATATATATATAAATATATATCATATATATATAAATATATATCATATATATCAAATTATTAAATCAATACTTGATTCAATAATCCGGTTATATTATATATAATCCGGCTAATACCAAATATATATATATATATATATCAAATTATTGAATCAACGCTTGATTCAATAATCCGGTTATATCATATATAACCCGACTGATATCAAATAACACTATATTAGAATACGGTATCATATACTCGTATTTAATCAAGCTCCCGCACATATCTCCATACGTGCCCTACTTCGTTTCGCTTGAGCAAGGAAAGCTCTATGTGGGACTCTAAAGACTCGTCAATACGCCAGCAGTAGATAATGATCACATCAGATATCCGCAAGCCATCAGCGATACTAGCTGGACGTAACGGCTATCCATGTATTGAACGAATAGAAGATCAACAAGCAAATTTGTCCAAACTCCCGTAGAGCCAATAAGCAAAACTTACCGTACAGTCCGGTATGTTCATCTGATATGTCACATATCGAGTCTTGGGGGTGGAATCATCAGACCCCAATAACTTGATAAGTCATGCCGATGTGTGGCCTATAACCTTTCGAGAAACTGCTGATAACACTTATCGGTAAATCTCATCAGTCCTGGCCAGGGACTTGCTGTTATAGCCAATCAAACATAGTGCAACATCAACTCCTAATACCGGGAGAGAAGAAACCCCTCCTACCGCACACTTCCTCCATGTGACACGGGACTATACCCAAAAACCATTTGTTTGCACGACCCATTTGATCCATGTATAAGTCGATGTCGCGCATCCCGGGGGTTCGCGGGGAGGCGGAATACGCAAAAAACGATTTTTGCGGGCTTCGCAACACCGAATTAAACTCCAGGATCGATACTAAACCCTAACTTGCAAAACTGTATGAGGTTAACTACTCGGATAGAAAGTTATACCTCACAGAACCATGTCCTTTGGGTCTTCTTGCTGTCCTCCTCCTCGTCATAGGCTTCTCGGATCGTACACGGATCGGGCCTCCTCGTCGGTCCTCTCAAGTCAAAGACGATCCACCCGAGAGTCTATAGTCTGAGCTTCAACCTCAAATCCAAGGTAACTAAGGCACCTTGTTCGCTAAACTAGATGTCCTAGATGATTTAGAGAGTGAAGATGGATTAGTTTGTCTCTAAATACCCTAGGTTTCTCAACACATGAGACATGTAGGGTTAGAGGAAGAAGAAAGGGAGCTTGAGAAAAAAAGAGTGAAGATGAGCAAGTGAATGAAGATGGCTAAAAGTTGTGACTAATGAAGCATCCAATAATTCAAGCAAGAAAACATCTCACCAAAATATCTAGCATGCTTCATGAGTGACCTAGTGAGTCATGCCATGAGTCACCAAGTAGCCATGCTTTACTTAATGCAAACCTCCACCTCATAACCATTTAATCTAAATGGTTAATACAAATATGAGGTGTCTTCTTCTAGAAACAATCTTAAGTAAATTACAAGAATGCCCCTCGTCTATATATACATACCCGTATTCGTATTCTGAAAAATACGAATACAAAGAGACGAAAATAATCCATCAATATAATACTAGGATCCGGCTTAAACCAAAGCCCACTAGTATTATCCGCCCGAATATCATACGTGCACAAGTACACGTATGTGATCGAAGCCCTACCGTAAAATCATACGGCCTCTACATCTTTTGCCTGATGCAGGGAAACCCTCTGTGTGAGACTCTAAAGACTCGACACTACGCTGGCAGTGGGTTTAACCACAAGCCTTCAGCGATACTAGCCGCACGTAACGGCTATCCAGGTATCTGTCGATAAGAAGGCCGATGAGAAAACTCATCTGAACTCCTACTGAGCCTATCTGTGACAATCTCCGTACAGTCCGGTCTGTTCGTCTAAGAGTATCGCATAGCAGGCCTACAGGACAGTAGCCGTAAGACCCTTAATAGCGCAATAAGTTGTTTCGGAGTGGAGCCCAAAACACCCTGAGAAACTACTGGAGTACCTACTAGTAAATCTCGCTTGCCCTGGCCAGGGACTTTGTGTAATGGCTTTCCGAACACAGCGCGATATCAACCCCCAATACCAGGAGAGACGAATCCTATCTAACCGTCACTGCCTCCAAGTGCTTCAGGACTGCACCCAACTACTACCTGTTTGCATGACTCCTTTGATCCGTGGTAGGGTAGTAATCTAAGAACAGTGGAAACACACTTGAGGCGAAGTAGCAGTGTCAAGTCGACGGACTAAGTTGTACTCATGTCACCTGGGAACTGCTACCCGACGATAGGTATAATACCCACCAGCATCTCCCTATGAGTCATGTCCAGTGTACTCATAACCCAATGAGCACCCGCATACTATCTACAGTACGACATACTAATGGCTGTGGGACAGACCATCTCCCATGCTGGGATGAGAAGCGTATACACTAGTCTACTCTGGAGTATCGATGCCCCGTCTCGATAATCCTATAACTAGAGACCTGTATAAGGAAGTGCTTATAGACTACCCAACCCCCACTAGTGTGACTGCCATCACAACGCTGATAATCAAGAAAAGATCCTAAGGGCTCTACCAATATGTATAAGCGATATGCTAAAAGAAACACATGCACATATTGAGGTAGAAACAAACCAGGTAGCATACTACCATTTCGAGTAAGACTGTTACTATATCCGTGTATATCCCAAGCTTTCAATATGTAATATACAAACCAGTATGATACAATAATAGCCTCTAGGGAATATATCACTAACACCATGTAGGGAGGAAATCAAAGCACAGTGGGAACCACACAAGATACTATGACGATCTCGGGTCTACAGACTAACCTGTACAAGTGTTACCAGAGAACTTCTATCTGACGATAGGTATGGTACCATCTAGGAGTTCTCGGCAAGTCATGTTCGGTGTACTCATTCCAATGAGCACATGTGTACAATCTTTGGCGTCAAACACCAATGGTTGTGGAATCAACCATCGTCCTATACAGGGTCAAGAAACGTATACACTAGTCTACTCTGTAATATCGATGCCATGTCTCGATACTCTCTCGACTAGGAACTGTTAAGGATGTGCTCGTGGACTACACAAGCCCCACTATTATAATCTGCATCATAGTCCAGATAGGCAAGCCAACATCCTAAGGGCTTTATCAACATGTATTAATGAGATAGTAAACTAAAACAAGTGCACATGTTAAGATAAAGAGCAACTGGATAGCATACTATCATGTCGAGCAAGAAAGTCCTCTATATATGTCCAAGCATCCACTATAATATACTATAATGGCTTCTAAGGTATACATATTCCTAACAATAAGTTCTAAAATTTTGTCGTGTTTAAAGTTGCAAAAATTAAATTACGGTTTGATATGTAGAGCTTTATAAATTTGCAATTCGATCCTATTAATATCAGATTGTTGTACTGTATCTATATGACAAAAAATAATATCAAACTTTGAGGGTTTTAATTGGTTCCCAATTTGGATGTTCCTCTTTTACGTGCAAAGTGCAAGAGTGTGGGGAGTTTAATTCATCCAACATTAGAAGTTCATCCTTAAATAATTCCTCAAAGGTTGGCTCCAAATAATTAATGTCATCAACTGTACATTCATCGTTACCCACTATCATAAGCTCTTCCTCAAATATTTCCTAAAAACTACCTTTTTCATAACATCCATCATCTCCATTGAATACATCCTCCCTAGATATTTTCATGAGATCCCCTAACCTACCATCCTCAAAGTCAAACATCTCATTGTGAGAATCTTCTTGAATTAAATTGACATCGCTAGGTTGATCATACTTATCACTCTGTTGGTTTCTTAGGTTAAAAATATTTAATTCAATTTTCAAGTTCCCAAAAGAAAGCTGCATTGAACCATTGCGACAGTTGATCAGCGCATTTGAGATGGCTAAGAATGGTCGACCTAAGATCACCAGAATTTTGTTCTTAAAGTTTGAAATAGGTTGTGTTTATAAAACAATAAAATCCACAGGGAATATAAATTCCCCTATTTTAAGTAACACGTCCTTTATTTCCCCTTTCGGTGTCTTAACGGATCGGTCGGCCAAATGTAAAGTAACCTTAGTGGGTTGAAGATCACCCAATCCTAGCTATTCATAAATTGAAAAAGGTAGAAGGTCTACACTAGCACATAGATCAAGTAAATCTCAGTTTATGACTTTGTCGCCTATAATGCAAGAAATGGTAGGACAGACGAGTCCTTATATTTTATGGGCATTGCATTACAGAGGACGTCACTAATATTACCTGCTAGAAAAACCTTCTTAGACACATTTGTTTGCCTATTTTTCGTGCATAGGTCAAGAAACTTTGTGTAAGATAGGACTTGGTCAATTGCATCTAGGAGAGGGATGTTTACTTTAACTTGCATAAACGTTTCCATCATCTTTGCTAGTTTAGCATCATATTTCTTGGCCTTCAAGCATTTAGGATAAGGCGCTTGAGCCACACGAGAATTATCAGTTGAAAGAGGCTGGGATGTAGAAGCAAATTCAGGAATAGATTTTGGTTCTACAGATGATTGTGAAGGTAGTTTCTCGTCCGCCTCCGGTACATCATCAAAATCTACAGGCATCTGCACCAGATTATCAACCTTTTTTCCCGATCTCAAGATGGTTGTAGCATTTACTTGCGCAGGATTTGTATGTGCATCTTTTGGATTTGTGACAGGTTGACTAGATAAGGTGTCTATCTCACATCCTCTCAATGCTGCAGCAAGCTGGCCAATCTGCCTTTCAATATTATCCCTTGTTTGTTTGAGTGGCGTAATTTCGTTTTGCAGAATTATGGTCATCTGCTTATCATTATTAAATTGCGTATTCTCATTCCCACCCCCTTGTTGTGTGTATTGTGTGTTAGGTTGGGTAAGGTTGAATGGCGGTCTCACTCTTTGATTTTGGAATTGTTGGCCAGTTTTTCCTTGATTCCATGCTAGGTTTGGATAGTTCCTCCAACCTTGATTATAGGTTTGAGAATACAGATTATTATTATATTGTTGATATACAACATTGACGGTTTCTTGACCTTAAGGACTGCGCACAAAGGGACATTCTTCAAAAATATGAAAGGAGTCTTGACAATTTAAGTACGACGAGGATTTACTGATTTGTTGAACAGGGGAAGATGTAGTAGTTAGCTTTTCTATTGTACGTCTAAGGGCAGCTAATTCAGCTTGCATACTAATAGAAGCTTCAACGGCGTGTATCCCTCCCTTGGATGTAGTTGCACCCCTCTCGCTCGAACTCTCCCATTGCATGGTTTTGTCGGATAGCTCTTCTAGAAAATTTCATGCATCATCTTCCTGCTTCATCATCAAGTCGCATTGGCACATCGATTCTATCATTAATTTAGACTCCATGTCATCATATACTATTTGGCATAGCTTCCTCTTTGTTATCCCATGATGTGGGCATTTAATTAGGACTTTAAGGCGTTCAAAATATTTATAAAAATATTCACTCCCTATTTGGCGAAAAGTTCTAATTTTATTTCCGAATTTAGCAGTTTTTAAATGGGGGTAAAAATTTTTTAGAAAGTTTTTTGTAAATTCCTCCCAACCATGGATAGTGTTTGCAGGTACGTTATAAAGCCAATTTTTAGCTTTATCTGTTAAGGCAAAGGGCATGAGTCTAAGCTAAACAGCATCGGTGTTCAACTGCTTTAACTTAAAAATTCGACACATGTCCTCAAATTTCCTAATAAAGACGTATGTGTCTTCTGATTCTAAACCGTGGAATTTGGTAAGTGAATTAATGAAAGCAGATTTAATTTCATATTCACCGGCAGCAAGCGGTAGAATTATGCAAGAAGGTAAAGAAGTACGCACAAGATAACACCTATCCTATAGCGTAGGTATAGCTGGTATCATGTCGCCTATTGTATCTAATGAGTCTAGATGAATTAACCTATGATTATCGTCTCGACCCCAACCGTGCATACACCACAAAAGAAAGAATATAAAATTATATTCTTTTTTAATTAAAATGCGAAAAAGTAAATACGGAAAGAAAAACTAAAAGAGGAAAGACGAAAACCAGAAACGAGCACTGGATCTGAACAGGGGAGAAAATTTGAACAGCGATAGAAGAAATCTGGGCTTCCAAAGCTTCTGAAAACTGACCCAAACTTATTTCTGGCCTGTTTTTGGATGAATCTGGTCAGACATACACCATAAAAGAAAGAATATAAAATTATATTCTTTTTTTAATTAAAATGCCAAAAAGTAAATACGGAAATAAAACTAAATTAGGAAAGAAAAACTAAAAGAGGAAAAACGAAAACCAGAAATGGGCACTGGATCTGAACATGGGAGAAAATTTGAACAGCGACATAAGAAATCTGGGCTTCCAAAGCTTCTGAAAACTTTCCCAAACTTATTTTTGGCCTGTTTTGGGATGAATCTGGCCAAAAAAAATTATAGTTCTTCTCTGCACGCTTCAACGTCCTCAAGTCCGCTCCTGCTCTCCTGAAAATAAAAAAAGTGCAGAATAAAATAAAATAACGAAAATAACTTGAATTAAAATTACTTAGTATTGCTACCGGCCTCTTCGGCAACGGCGCAAAAAACTTGTTGGAGATTTTATTGTTCACTCAAATTTACCCGTAAGTGCACAGTTATTCAATTGTAGTACTTACGGATCGTACCAAAGAGAGGCGTTGAGAATTCTAATTAATTCTAAAATAAGTTTAAATACAAACTTGATTTAAATCTAAAACTAAAGTGCATGAAAATAAATTTCAAGTTAAATTAAAAAGCGGGTTTAAATAAGAAAGCGAGCCTAGGGTGTCGAATTATCTTTGCTATCATTGTTGGTTTATATGATTCTATTCTTTTCTAACTTCATTATTTTAGTTAGTGATCTATTACTTATATAAAAGCATAGGGTAAAATAACTTAGCAATGAAATATCAAACAATTATGTAAGCATACTTCATACAATTAGATTTACCCTATCGATTATATAAAATCATGTAGGAAAACAATTAAAGCAAATATATCTAATTAATCACAAGCAACCTGGTTTTACCCTTCTATAAAATAACCCCTAAGTTGTTAATTTACGAGTTAAATTATAATTATCGGCGTAACCTAGATTACCATAATTAACTAGGTTGAATTACTTTGATCAAAATACCATCTTAACTTCCCTAATTAGTTTTCTAGGTCGTCATGCTATCATTAAACTAATTAAATTATCGGTGTTATCACCTTTCGCTAAACATATTCAAGGATATCAATCTATCAGCATAAAGTCTATTTTATTAGAATGATAACTAAAAGATGAATTTTTTATCGAAAAAAACTCACAATAAAAACATAGAAAAAAGATAAATAAATTTAAAGTATCACAACCATGATAGAAAGAATAACTCTAACCCTAGAAAAATACTTAGCCACTCATCATAAAAGCAAAAAAATTAAAATAATTAATCTGCATGGTAAAATAAGTAACTTACAAATTGTTTTGATCTCTCCAAATAAAAAACCTAAATCAAAAGCCAAAGAAGTGATGAAACCCTAATAAATTATACAGCAGAATATATAGGAATATTGGAAAATCTAATTGTGGTTTTCAAATACGCAAGGTAACAAAAATCTCCAGAAATCCCATCCCCTAACTCGGCCAAAAACCGGCCCAAATCATGCCAAAACTGGCCCTGGCCGACTTCTAGTCGGGTTAGGTCTCCTGATTTTTTCCATAGCTTGGTCTCGACTTCAAGAATCTTGTTCCGCGTGTTATTTTTGATAATTTCGGCCTTTGACTCTGTTTATGCTATAAAGAAGTCCACATCCAACACACGTAGTCCGTCTTTTACGAACTTTTCCCTTTTAGCCTTTTAATCTGCAATATTTAATAAAACATACACGGAGTATCATAAAATAGACAAAATTAAGATAAACATGGTTATATTAATGTGCATTAAAATGCACCAATCAGGGAGCAGTGGAGGTTTAATTACATTGGCGGCAAGTTCGGAGGTAGATTCAGAGACTTCGCTGTGGCACAAAAGTTTGGGATATCTCAACAAGAAAAACATGAAAATTCTTCAAGGTAGGGAGCTTCTTTCGAGGATGAAAAATGTGGAGTTTGCGTGAAGCAAAGTGCACTCATATTTCAAATTCGAGGCATTGCTAAGAAGACCAAGAAGTTGGAGATGGTGCATACGGACGTATGAGGTCCGGCCTCGGTAGAGTCTTATGCAAGGAATCGGTGCTTCGTAGCGTTCATCGACGATGCAAGCTGGAAGACTTGGGTATATGCAATGAAGAACAAATCCGATATGTTTGGTATCTTCAAATACTGGATTGCACAAGTGGAGAACCAAATGGGGACTAAGATAAAATGTCTTAGGTCCGATAATGGAGGTGAATATTGCACACAAGAATTCGAGGAGTTTTGCTCATAAAAAGGTATTCGTTGGTTGAAAACAGTACTGGAGACGCCACAGCAAAATGCATCACTGAAAAGATGAATAGAACTATTCTAGAGCGAGTGCGAAGCATGACTGATTGATGCAATTTATTGCATATTTATATAGCCTAACTTATCTTAATTTTGCCTATTTTATGACATTTTGGGTGTTGGGATTCCTATCGCCCTGGCCGCTGACCGCAGCCGTTGCGGAACGAAAAACTTTGACTTTTAAAAACCCGGCGCTAGAAAACACATCCTAGAATCTAAACAAACATTAAAACTAGCAAGCTAAAGAGATCTAGCTACTGTGATAAGATGGTTATACCAGAAGATCCGTGTCCTTCGGGTCTTCACTCCTCTTATTAAGCTCCTGGGGATTCTTGATCAACCTTACTAGATTGCCTTCTTGATCCTAGATGATACACCCGAGAGTTTGTGATCTAAGCTAAGCTTCACTAATGAAGCACTTAGTGACCTAGTTTGCTAATCTAGGTTACTAAGGAGATGTAGTGAGTTTTCTTGTGTATTTCTATCTCTCTTCCTCCATTTAATCTTAACTCATGAGATGGTAGGGAGGAAGATGAAGAAGGAGGAGAAACTCAAGAAAAGCTAGAGAGGAGAGAAAAGCTCATGGTGAGAATGAAAAATCATCACTTGAAACAATAATACAAAACATGGTTTTATAAAACATATTTTGCAATATAAATATATCAACCATACTTGAATAGTTTGCACAAATGAATTTATAATTCATTTGTCAAGACTGTTCAAGCGTGGTTCTCACCATTCTCACATCACTATCTTTACACCTCATTTCCATTTAAAAGAAATAAATGGATAAATAAAAAATGAAGTGTCCACCTTTTAAAATGTTTTCGCATAAATACGGGATACACTCAACCGTATAGACATACCCGTATTCGTATCAAAATACGAACACCCAAAGAGATAGAATAATACAAAGAACATAATACTAGAATATACATATCGAAATGTGTATATGTAAATTATTAAATCAATACCTAATTTAATAATCCGGCTTAGTCCTAAACTGGCTAGTATTATCAACCGTCCGATCAAAATCCCGGATAACACCAGAATATACATATCGAAATATGTATATGTAAATTATTAAATCAACACCTGATTTAATAATCTGGCTTAATCCGAAAACGGCTAGTATCATCATTCGATCAGAACCCTGCACGTATCAAAATACGGCTATTACATCATTTCGCCTGAACTAGGAAAACCCTCTGTCTGGGACTCTAAAGACTTGATAGTACGCTGGCGGTGGGTTTAACCACAAGCACGTCAGCGGCACTAGCTGTACATAACGGCTACCTAGATACCTGTCGAAAAGAAGTCCGACGAGCAAGCTCATCCGAACCCCTATTGAGCCTATCTGTGACAATCTCCGTACAGTCCGGTCTCTTCGTCTAAGAGTATCGCATACCGGGTATAGGGGTGGTAAACGTCAGAACCCTACTGACCCGATAAGTCATGTCGATTTGTCTCAAGACCAATCCGAGAAACTGCTAGATCAGTAAATCTCAACTGACTTGGCCAAGGTCTTACGATTCTGACCAACCGGACACAGTGCGATATCGACACCAATACCGAGAGAGACGAATCCTTGATAATCACTCGCTATGTCCATGTGTCTCGGGACTGTACCCTACCAAAACCTGTTTGCAAAACTCAGTAGAGCCGTGGTAGGGTTGTGATCAAAGTACAGTGGGAACTCACACAAGACAAATGATGATCTCAGGTCTAAAGACTAACATGTACTAATGTCACCTGAGAACTGCTATCTAACGATAGGTGTAATACCATCTAGAGGTTCTTGGCGAGTCCGTCTAGTGTACTCACCCCCAGTGAGCACCTGTATATAATCTTAAGTGATCACACCAATGGCTGTGGGACAAACCACCGCCCCTTTTCGGGGTCTAAAAACGTATACACAAGTCTACTCTGGAATATCGATGCCCAGTCTCGATACTCCTGTGACTTGGGACCTTTAAGGATGTGCTTATGGACTACCTAGCTCCCACAAGTATGATCGCCATATAATGCTGGTAGTCAAGAAAAATCCAACGGGGTTTATCAACACGTATCTGCCATATGTGATATTGAGTATAACATATACATATGTTAAGATAAAGACAAACCAAAATAGTATACTACAATATTGAATCTTTATCAATATATGTAAGCAATATAAAGTAACAAGAGAAAGAAATACACATATTAAGACAAGGACAACTCAAATAATATACTATATACAACTGAGCAAGCTTGTCATGTACATACATATCCCTAGCATAATATACAATACAGGCCTCTAGGGTATACATATCCAACACCGGATGTGTTTTGTCAATATTACAGAATACATGGTCTAAAGGGAAAAGTACGTAAAAAACTGCTCATGTGCATTGACTGGAGACTTAATTGGAGCTATTCACAAATCAGGAAATCAATTATCAAATTTGGAACAAACTTTAGAGATTTCAAGATCAAAATAGAAGATATGGAAAAAGCCAGATTGACAAATTTGATAAAATTTCGGCCGAAATCATCAAGGACTCAGATTCGGCCGAAATTTGGCAAGATCCAAACTCGAGATTTTTGGGAGAAATTTATATTCTCTGTATCTTTTAGAAAGTTTGCTTCAATTATCCAGAGACCCTATAAATATCCTTATATAGTTCAATAGGTTATCATCTCTTCCATAGCAAATAAAAACCTTAGATTTTTCTCTCTCTTGAAAAACAACTTTTATTTTATTTTGCACTTTTAAATTTTAGATATTAAAAACATCAACTTTTGCTACTTAGTTAAAATTAATTAAATTCACGCCTCTTCGTGGGAACGATCATCAAGTACTGCTGCTATATAGCTGTATAATTGCAATTTAATTTGGAGACTAACAAAATCCCAATCAAGTTTTTAGCGTCGTTGCCGTGGAGGCGTAATATTTAATTAATTTTGATTCAAGTTTTAGTTTTTAATTTAGTTTAATTTAGTTTTCTCTTAGTTCATTTGATTCTGCAAATTCTCTCTTTAATTTCAGGAATCAAAACAAACTTCCAGGGAGAACAGATCGTGATGAATAGAAGGAAAATTGCTGCGGGACCCACATCTAAAAAATTTCGGCCGAATCCCTCAACTAGGACATTCCGGGTGAAAATTTTCAGCATAATGACTTAGGGTTTGTTGCATTTTGGAGCACTTCTCGAGTACATTTCAGAACTTTGTTCCATTGTTGATGAAGTGTCAAACTTGCAACAGAAACGAGACAAATTCCTAGACTTTAGGTACGATTTCGTTCTTCCCTAATTTTTTGTTTCCAACTAACAGTTTTTGCAGATTTTTTTATGCCGCTAAAAAATATTTTAAAAAATTAGTTTTAGATTTTTTTTTTTGTTTTAGATTTTGTGTGATTTTATTTTATTTTGCATATTTAAAAAGATTTTAAAAGGCAACAACCCAAAATAAGATTATGTGGGGATTTCATCACCCTTCCTGAGCCCTACAAATTACAACCAAGCATACACATTCACCTACATTAAAAAAATATATAGACTCAGACCCCTAAGAACGTTCGCACTCAAATAGGACAAGAGAAGATTGTGGGTAATTTACTGTTTATCCGCATCTTTCTTGTGGTTTCTAAGACTTAGTGTAACTAAGGAAAGTGGTTTACTTAATTAGGCCCGCTATTTCGGTGATTCGTATAGTGGATATCTCCCACTTTCCTGACACTTACCTGGCTACAAGATTGATTTAGAGGCGGTAAAGAATCTATTTACAACTTGTCCCTTGGAAGTCTAGAAGCAGGTCTTGTGATTTGACTTAGGTGGCCCTAGTTTTTGGGGTTCTTGTGCATTTTGTTAGTTGTGATTAATTGAGTTGAGCCATTATTCCTTTAATATGGGTATGAACATGCGAAACCAACGTTATATGAACTTTGTTATTTAGTTAAACCAACACTTACTGATTGCATTAGAATGAATAAATTTAGGAGTAGTTATAATTCAAATTACACATCCACAACCGAAAATGAGGATTGGTTACATGCTGAGTTATGTGATCTTAGGAAAAAGGTTGAGACTTTAACAGTTAGTTACCGGGTTTCTAGTAATCCACCTTTTCAATATTTTTGCATTAACTGTGAAGATACATCTCATGTTTACAAAAATTGTTCTTTCATTTTTGGATTTGGTGATTAGAGAAACCAACAAAATAATAGTTGGAATCAAGACATGTATTCTGAAGTTCCTAACCATGATTTAGGCCCACGGTTCCAACCCAACCCTTATTATAATATAGGTTCTCCAAATAGTCCAATTCAAAATGAACCAACTTTCACTCCTCCCAATTTTATAGACCAACAAATACCATCATATTATGATGTTGGCCCTCCTTATGATCATACCCAATCACATTCTTATCAACTGTACCAAACTTTCAATCCTTCAGTAGAAATTGATAATGATTCATGAGTTGATTATGTTGATAAGAAGTTGGATACAATTCTACAAAATGAAATTAAACCAATAAAACAAACATTAGAGAATATTTAGATGTTTATTGATCAGATAACTGTTGCAATACATAGTGAGAAAAAAGAGTACGAGATTCCGTTTAGTCCGACTGAAACAGACCCTCCAGAATTTGGAATTCCAATTTGGCCCCTAACAATGAATTTATATGAAGATGATTTAACTAATGATATATTTGAGGTTGAGATATTTGATTTAACTAATTGTAAAATTTTTGAGAAAAATGTTTTTGACGACTCAATAGTAGTGGATAAATTTTTTAAGAAGATTTTAGATATTGAACCCGCATCTGTAAAGAAAATTTGTGATTTTGATGGAGTTGACTTAGATATAATAATTGAGAAAACTATTGATAGAGAACACACACCTTTAGTTGGAATGAACAATGAAATTTTTTAGGACACTTTAGATTGGGAACCCATATTTTTGGGTGATAAAAGTCAACCATGAGTCAATTAAAGGAGAAGAAAAAAGAATTGTTAGAAGAGAAATGTGACGAAATTTTGCATGAGGAAGCGGCGGTTAATATTGAAGTATACTGTTTCGAAAAGGATGGTTTTGAGGAAATTTTTAAAGAGGGACTCATGAACTTGAGCGAAAGTGAAAAAATTGTTGATGGCATTTGTTATTTAGAGTCAAGTTTAGAGGAACTTTTTAAGGATGAACTTATGATTTTATACGATCCTTTAACAGTTGAAGCTACGCCTCAAATACCGCCTTCCTCCATTGAAACCGATCCTAATGGAAACCAAGAAAAAGTTGTGCCTTTAATTCCTACGACTAGATATTTTATACCGCATGTTCATGTTGAAGATTTTGATCCATTTAGCAAATCTAGTGACAAGGTAGCGCATCCGTATTATTCCCTTAAACTTAAATCTTTTATTACTGCGCTAGTTTATTCGGCTAAACTTGGATCACAATTTTGTTCACTTAGCTAAAAACACCATATTCATATTCTGCATATTAATTTGAGGGTGTTTATTGATGCATATTGATATAATTTGTGTGACTACTCTAACATGATTGAAGATAAAAAAATTTGAGTGGTTAATACTAACGTTTGGATTAGCCAAAGCGTTATGTAAATTAAAATTTTCTTTTTTTTTCTCTTTCTTTTTCTTCTTTTACTTTTTAGGGTTTTAGATTTTCTTTTAAATAAAAAAAACAATCATCTTATTCTTCCCACTTATTTCATCAATTTTATCTGACCCCGAAACCTAATATAAAAACAAGTAATAAGTTGCAGGGTATGCAGTTAAAAACAGAAAATAGAAATCCAATATCAGATAGCATATTAGCGACTGGCCACCGCTAGTTAGCGGCTTGATAAGGGAAGAATCTTCTAAATTTTTAAAGCTCTGTAAGTTTGTTCTTATTATTAATTTTAATGTTTATCTTTTCCTAACTTACATTCACAACATTATTATATATATCTGTTTAGCATGGAATACTATAGTAATTGTTCTTTACTATATTATGAAATAGACTGCAAAGATGAGTGAGGGGTCGATATTAAGAACAATGTTAGAAATAAGTGTAGAGGTGGTTTTGTACATAGTTTTTCACCTTTCTTTCTTATTTTATTTTCTTTTTAGGTTTTCTTTTGAAAAATAAAAGAATTAGAAATTTTTGAAAATGAAAATAGCAACGTGAAAAATGTATATAAAATATAAAAAGAGATTTTAAGAAAAACAAGAAAAGAGATGTGTTTGAATGAAGTTAGTAATAAGTAGCCATGAGCCCGTCCCTAAAAGTCAAGTGATATGAAGGAGTTACTGGGTTTGAGAAAAGAAATGAAAGTGGAGCCTATTCTTGAGTCCAACTTAGTGAATATACACCCTACAAACTGCACATACACACATCCTCAAGCTTTGGATGGTAGAGAATACCATGATATATCATTACTTGAAAGCCTTAGTACGAATGAAAAAATGGTATTTGAAGCTAACCACGGAAAAAAATCGCTCAAAAAAATTATATATTGGTTTGGGCTGTAACTTAAAGCTATGAAAAAATAGAAAAAAATATACAGCAAAGGTGCTTTATCACTTAGTGCCTTAAACCAACTGGTCTGAGAGTCACTACTGAGTCTGAGATAGATACAAGACTAGAATTGTATGTATAAAGCTATTTATGCCTTAAGCTCACATATTCGGTAATCGATTGATTAGTGCCTAAGCAAGTATTAGTGGTTGATTAGTGCCTAAGAAGTAGTGTTCTCCCAATATTTAAACATAATAAAAGAGCTAAATTCCTTTAAATTTAATGAGGCAGCACCTCACGTGCTCCCCACGAGGGCGCCAGCGCCAGCGCAACCCCTTAGGATTAAATCCTATGGTGGCGCCGCACGTGAAACTTACGTGGGCGCCAATGTGCAAAGCACAGGAGCGTCTAGAATTAAATTCTTAAGTGGCGTTCACGTGCACAACACGTGAGCATCAGCGCCCAAGTTAAAATCAAGTAGAATTAAATTCTACAGGGGGATATTTCCGTAAAAACTGGGATATTCTCTGTTAAACAGAGCCGTTGGATCAAAAATCCAATGGTAATGATAAATTATCAAATAATATAATAAAATTCTATTAAGGGAAAATATTCCCCTAATCTTTCTAAATGAACAGAAAATTGTTGGATCAAAATTCCAATGAGATGGGAAAATATTTCCTGATATCTTTCTAAATAAAGAAAGATGTGCTCTATATAACAGAGAGCCCTTGGATTAAAAATCCAATGGTGATTAAAAATCACCGTTTAACAGAATAAAATTCTGTATATGAGAAAAATATTTTCCTAATCTTGTTAAAAACAAGAAGATATATTTCGTAAAACAGAAATCCTTGGATCAAAAAACCAACGGTGGGTAAAATTCCCCAAACAAATTTTGAGACCAATTAAATCAATTGGAATCAGTCAATGAGAGATTTTCTCAAAACTAATTAATAATTTGCCTCCACTATATAAAGGATTCGAGACTTCAAGTCTCAACACACAAACATATAGAGAGAACCCCTCCTCCCCACCCCATAAGCTTCTGCAAAAAAATACAGAAAACTCTCAAAACCAACAGAGAATTTAATTCTCAATAGAGAAGAAGAACTTTTTCCTCTCAAATCCTAGGTAAAGAAACCACAGAGATCAAAACATCTTCTTTACCTATCATAGCATACCCAAGGGTCTAACCCTTCTTAAGAACTTAGTTCTTTCTCTGAATCTGAGATCCACAAGACAAGTCTCCCACAAGTTGAGAATTTAATTCTCATCGGGAAGATCTTTTTCTTGAGAATCAAAGATTCAGAAAAGAACTAGTTTAAAAAAAGGAAAAAGGAAAAAGGAAAAGAACCTATCCTATGGAATTTAATTCCTCAGAAAATAGAGTTTAACCCTAAAAGAAAACTTAGTTCTTATAAAAGAAAAAGACATACGAACTTAGTTCTTGAAGAAAAACTAATCCCAGATCTTCAAAACAAAGATTTTGGTGCCATTAATGGTCAAAATACCATTAATAGAGATTCAATCTCTAAAAAGAAAAAAACATTAGCGCCGCACGTGCTTCCCACATGGGCATCTTCAATAGATTCCTAAAACAAAAGGAAATCAGCGTCTCACGTGAAAAACACGTGGGCGCCCAAAATAGAAGGCCGACGCTTCACATGAAATACACGTAAGCGCTGAGTAAAGTGCTTGGCACTTCATACGCAGGCAAAACGGCTGAGTGCTTAGCACTAATTGGGCAGCGCCTCACGTGCTCCTCACGTGGACGCCATACAAAAGTGCTTAGCACTTCATATATAGCCAAAACGGCTGAGTGCTCAGCATTGATTGGGCAGCGCCTAATGCCGCACATGATACTCACGTGGACGCCATATAAAAAGTGCATAGCACTATATATATATATATATATATATATATATATATTCGGTCAAAATAACTGAATGCTTAATACTGATTGGGCAGCGCTCATAACTGAAGGCTTCACATGATACTCATGTGAGCGCCAGAGCTTCAAACAAGTGCTTAGCACTTTTGCATAAAAAAAAGGGGGCTGAACAAGCAGAGCCCAAATAAGTGCTTAGCACTTTTGAACAAAAAAAAGACTGAGCAAACTAAGCCTAAATTGGTTTAGTCTCTCTGAAAAGGTTTTCTTACAGCTGAGCCCAAATGCTCTGTTGTTAGATCTGAAATAAAAATAATCCTTGAAATTTTGCTAAGTTGATCTTAGTCCTAAATTAGACTAATATATCCTTAGTTAAAGTAGATTGAGCCCAGATGCTCATATATTTAAGTTGATCTTAATATCAAACTAGATTAATAGTCCTTAAACAAAACAAACCCAAATCTAAAATATACGAACTTGGACTAATCCGCGCCCTACGGGCGACGACATAAACTAGTCTCTGTATATAATCTACGGACAACCAAAACAAATAAAAATACAACACGACATGAAGTGAACTGCTGGAGAAGAAAAAAGTATTTATCTCAATGCGGTAACATAATTAACTGCAGGGACTTACGCCTGCAGGGAAGAGCGTCCCCACAATCAAAAACCCCTCACAAATGAGGGGGGATCTGATAAAGTCATGCTACAACGGTCACGTCTATCCAAACCTCCGATATATGGTGTCATAAATCAACTTGGTATTTTTGGAGAGATGGATGGATAAGTCCAAATAGCATCTGCCCCCAAATTCAGGCTAGACGTTCCAACGTCTCAGTCCGGTCTTTCGGCGGTGAACAAGTAATACTGAGGTAATTAGGGAAACAGTATGATTGCTTGAATTGAATTCTTGGAGTGTAGGAATGACATTTTTACACACACGTAGGGATATAGGATCGATGTATGGAGGAGAGATAGGTAGAAAAAATTGGAATGATATGGAGTAAGTAACTTCCGGATTTAATCAAGGTTATTAAGATGTGGTTCATGACACTGAAAAACTATGAAGTTTAAAACTTTTCATTTTTCATATTGTTGTTGATCTGTTACTATCTTTGTATGTAGTTCTTACTCTTTTATTTTTGTTTCCCTTATTTTCTTTTCATTTTTGGGATTTTGTGGGTAGTATCCGCTGAAAATCATCAGGAGACACGATTCCTCCTACTATGGACACATAGAGATTGAAAGGCTTGTTGCATACGCTCAATGCAATCGCACGCCCGCAAAAAATGCATAGAAATAGGAGTAGTTTAGCTAGATTTTAGTTAATAGTGTTAGGTGTTAGTTGAGAGTTTCAAACTCAAGATTTGCTCGAGGACTAGCAAAATATAAGTATGGGGGTATTTGATCGATCCAATTTATTGCATATTTATATAACCTAATTTATCTTAATTTTGCCTATTTTATACTGTTTCAGGTGTGTTTTGTCAATATTACAGGTTACAGGGTCTAAAGGGAAAAGTGCGCAAAAAACTGCCTACGTGCATGGACTGGAGATTTAATTAAAGCTATTCACAAATTAGGGAATCAATTATCAAATTTGGAACAAACTTTAGAGATCTAGAGATCAAAATAGAAGTTATGGAAAAAGCCAGATTGCCAAATTTGATAAAATTTCGGCCGAAATCATCAAGGACTCAGATTCGGACGAAATTTAGCAAGATCCAGACTCGAGATTTTTGGGAAAAATTTATATTCTCTGTATCTTTTAGAAAGTTTGCTTCAATTATCCAGAGACCCTATAAATACCCTTGTATAGTTTAATAGGTTTTCATCTTTTCCATAGGCTTCTCGTTAGGGTTTTCAAGTTGAAGAGATTGAATCTTTTGTAAGTTCTCTAGATTATGAATAAAGATTTACTTTTCTTTTATAAACATGAATAACTAATCATTTTATAGGATTTTGTTTGCATGTATTTTGTGGTTGGGTATTCTTTTATTTCTTCTTTTCTATACTTTTATGATGAATGTCTTGTGATTTATTTATCCTCTTTGTAGTTTTTCATCTAATAAACTAATATCATAATGAAAGTTGACGTCTAGAATAAAATCAGAGAAGAGTGATAACACCAATAATCTAATTAGATTAAGGAAAATTTGACAAACTAGAAAATTAATTAGGGAAGGTAAGAAAATAATTTAATCACAAGATATTCAACCCAGATAGTTAAAAGATATCTAAATTAATCGATAAGATAATAAATGTAGATCACCTACAAATATTTATTGAAGATTAAAACTAGATTATTTCTAATTAACTAGAACTAGAGTTTTAATATGTTACTAGATGCTTTCATATAATTGATAGGCTATATTTAATTATTAATATAACATATACTTTTAAATCATTAATAGATAACATATTAAAACTAGATTAGGAAAAAAGATAAATCATTTAAACCAACTATCAAAATAAAGCAAATAAAAACCCTAGATTTTTCTCTCTCTTGAAAAACCAACTTTTATTTTATTTTGCACTTCTAAATTTTAGTGTCACGACCCAATTTAGGAACGCGACCGACACTTAAATCACTTAACGTCTCAAGGCATAACGTAATTCAAGTAAGCCGAAACCCAGAAATCTAAACCATGAAAAGAAGTAGAGTGGTAAAACATTTGTTTCAAAATATCACATCTCTTTTTAAAATCTCAAGTTATTACTAAAAATTCGGCAGCATCTACTTTGTAAAAACTGGTCCAAACGGATACAAAACGATAGTATATAAAAAGGCATCCCCAATTGGGAGCAATCTCACACCTAAAGGCGGAACACAACCATAACATATATATACGACGCCATAGGCAAAGAAATAAGCAAATAAAAAGTGAAACAACATCGCAACCTAATACAAAACTCAGCTAACATGAGCGTGACACCAAGAGTCACATATAATACAAATATCGAATCTCTCATTCTCGTCTTTAAGTAAAATACATACAGGTGGTAGATAGAGAGTACTAGATACAAGATAAGATATACAAGAAGAAGCATATGGATACTCGTACAAAAACCCACCTACAGAAAATCTCACGCCCAAAAGTAGCGATATCCACAGAAATAGATGAAATAGAGAGCCCTGTCGTGACTACACTAGTGATCAGTCCTGCAAGATACTGTGGCACAACGGGAGTGAGTTGCCAGCTCGTGAGTAGTAAATAATATCATACGAGTAATCGCAAGCATGCACGAAAAAGAGACAAATCCTAAGTATGCAGTCATGATGGCATATGTAATAATAGTGTGGAATGCAACATAATCCAGATCAAGGTACAACATCGGGGTACAACAACAATATAACAGAGCATGTCATAATAAGTCCAACATGTGGGAGAAAACAGAGTCATCATCAATAAATCATCATAAAACTGGTGTCCAACAACGACACCCAAATCCCAATGTCTCAGACGCCGTCACTCTGATCAGCCCTCATATCCAACTCATCATATAACTCCGAACGGTATCCTACGGATATCCGCCGAGTTTCCATACAATCACCAGTAGGTAGTGCTCTCCTGCCAGGCTCATCGTCTACTCCACGAGCTTCTTTCCTCGGGGTACCTTACCAGGCCCACCATATACCCGTATACGGTTCCTCCTCACTCCTTGTTCAGTCGAAACTAGTGCACATTTGATTGAACATTTTCCTTACTTTTGTTAAGTACTTAAAAGTAATTATGGTACATATGTGGGTTTATCTGCAAAATATTCTTTATCATATGTTTATACACCATACTTAACATTGTGAAGGAAAATATATGCATATAATATTTATATAATATTTTAGTAATTTAAATATGCATGTTATATCAAATATCCCTAATCAATATTCTTAAAATATCATATCATATAAAATGGTTTGGATAATATCTCAAAATAAATAACAAATATTACTAATACCTTGAATTGAGATATTGTGCAAATTTAGCTCAGGTCTGGAGATCGAGATATCCAAGATGTCAGGAATGAAATCTGCCGATAAAGTTGAATCAAATCGTAAAATCATGAATAGCCGAGACTCAGAGAAGATTTAAATATTCCAGAAATCACAAAGATCTCCACGTGTCAGCACCAAATAGCAGAAGAAATTTTAAACCCTGATCTCCCCAATCCACCGCCCAACCGCGGCCAAACCCCTACATTTGCGGCAGATCCGTGGCCATATTGTGGCCATTGGATCTGGGATTTTATGGGTATGATCATATCAACAAATCCTAATACATGAGATCTAGGGTTTTCTGCTTGCATGACTATTTAAAGGACCGAGAGCTTCATACGAAAAATGATCTATCCGAAGCGATCAAGAGGTCCACAGTGATCCACGAATCCAGGAGATCAATCAACGTATCATCTACTTCCTACAAGACAGAGATCGGGAGCATAAATTAGGGTTTTTATACTCCAAATTCGACGGATTTGTAAATAATAGTTGATTAATAAAAAGGTAGATTTTAGTTTAATTCTTTACATTTTACTTTCTACATTGCTTTCTGCATTTACAATATGATCTCCTTTTTCATCTTCTCTTCTATCTCAACCATGCGTGAGTAATTCCTAGCTTGCTAGTGTTCGTAGGATTAGGGTAGATCAATGGATGATAAAATATCTTAATTTTTTTACATCTTATAAAGTTTATAAACTTTAGCAAAATAAATGTTAACTTCCTTATCGGGCGCGCTACCAATTTATTGATAGCCTCGACCGCAATTTGAGATTAGATTAACAATTATTTTGGTAAAAGATAGACATGAATAGAGATCAATGTAAGGATAAGGGGTAAGAGTGGGGAAACCCTAGTTTCTTCCAAAAGAACCCTAATCCACATTCATCACTATCGATCTAGTTTTAAATCTATTAAAAGATAAAAGGAGTCATCTTTAATTAATCATCCATTACTACTAAATTTTATGAACCCTACAAGGCTCTTCTTCATAAATTCTATATCCGTGTTCAATATAGATCTAAAAACTATTCTCCCTATTTTCAATCAACTCGTCTAAAGCAAGTAAAAGGTTCCACGTTTCCCTGAGGACGAGCCGTACTCATCTCGGCAAGCTACGAGCGACACCGTTATTGATTGCGATTACTACTTTTACAAATTATAGAATCAATCAAATGGCGCCGTTGCCGGAGACATGTGCATAATTTTTTTTCTTGCTATTCGTGTTGAATTATTATAAAATCCAGTAAATATATTATAAAAGAGAACCAAAACCGCAACTTGCATATTTAACGATTATTGTGCGAATTTTGCAAAGGTGTCTGGAGTCACTGGAACGAGAAATTAGAGATTCAGAAATTTTCATCAAAGCCCACAGGAGAATTGGAGGCTACTGAAGAAAAATCAGCAAACAAACTCATCAACGTGCAGCGGAACCACGGCAGTAGTAAGGACTTGGCCGCGGAACCGCGGCGGCTCTGTCGTGTTGGGCTTCCAAATCTTCTGGTGATATCCACATACCATTCTCTCTCCTCTAAAATCCAATAATTTGAATTTTCTACAAGATTCTTTGCAAAAAGCGCCTCTCAAAAATATTTTTACATGTTTTGATATTGGTTTGTTTATGCATATTTTAACCAGACTTTAAGGGACAAGACCAAAATTCAGATTAGGTGGGGATTTCATCACCCTTCCTAGGCCCCACAAATCACAAAACGAGTATCTGCATAACCCTACATTAATTAAAAAAATATCTAGACCAAGACTCTAAGGATCGTCGCGCTCAATTAGGACAGAGGAAGGTCGTGGGTAATCTATCGCGTATCTGCATCTCCCTTGTGGTGTCTAGGCAAGTGTGACTAAGGCAAGTGGTTACTTAATTAGGCCCGCTATTTTCGGTGATTCGTATAGCGGATACCTCCCACTTACCTGACACTTATCTGGCCACAAGAGCGATAAAGAGGTGGTAGAGGACTGATCCTGCGACTTGTCGTTTGGAAGTCTAGGAGCGGTCTACTGCTTGACCTATGTGACCTTAGTTCTAGGGTTGATTGTGCATTTTGTGATTTGTCGAGTCAAGCCTCGCGTCTGACACTTTTTCAAAACAAACCATTTTAAAATCGTTCTCACACACGCTGCCACGTGCGCTAAATACGCTTAGTGCATGATCGGCTGGACACGGGATTCTAGTACCCGTCTTGTCCGCGTTTCTGCAATCGACTCCGAAGTCGGTACTTCTTCATCTTCTTTTTCCCTTCCACCCACCACATCGACCGAGATGGACGGTTCTCCATCAGATTTTACCAACACACCCCTGCCACCACCCGTAGGTGCGCAGAATCCACCGCGCATCTCTCTCCAAGAAAGATGCTACCCGATACACGGTCCCCTTCCAACTTGTCTATCTATTCCACCAGCCAATATGGATAATTTTGAAATTAAACCCCACTTCATCAACCTGTTGCCCAAATTTCATGGGCTTGAGTCTTAAAACACATACGTTTTTATCACCAAATTCGAAAACGTATGTGCAATGATGGGCACTACACAACTTTCTATGGATGCTATGAGATTACGTCTTCTCCCTTTTACCTGTGTGACCTAGCAGAAAAATGCTTTTATAACACTGCCACACATTCTATTGCCAAATGGGATGAATTCGTTATAGCATTCCTTAAGAAATTTTATCCCAATCATTAGACCGCCCACGTTCAAAGCGAGATTAACCAGTTTACCCAACTTCCCAACGAACCATTTTGGAAATGTTTTGAACGGTTTAAAGATCTTCTTGTCCAATACCCTCATCATGGAATCAATAGATGGGATCTTTGCCGAATTATATATAAGGGTGTTAATCCAGCAACAGAACAGATACTTGAAACCATTTGTCAATGCAATTTCATGTCTAAAGACGATGGTGAAGCTTGGTAATTCCTGGAAGATCTCGCCAAACAAACCTTACAGTGGGAAAAGCGTTAGACTAACTTCATCTAGGGCAGGTATCCATCATCTCGACGTTTCCATCGCAATAAAAGCCGAAATGGTCGCAATGCAAAAGAAACTCGACGCTATTGAAAACAAATTCTCATCAGCCTTCCTAAACCAGATTATGCTCCCCAAAACCTTGTGTGGTTGTTGTTCCGACCCATCACATTTGACGGAAGAATATCCTTTGAGTCCGCCGTTTCAAGATCAAGAACAAACTAATACTGCTTTTCAGCAACGACCTAGAAACGATCCTTATTCTTCCACATACAATCGGGGATGGAGGAATCATCCTAATTTTGCTTGGAACCAAAACCAAACTCAAAATCAAAATCCGTTCCCAAACTAAAATAACTATAAAAGGCCTTCTCCACAACAACAACAACCACCACAACAGAGTCAGCACCCCTTTCAACCCCAAACTTTTCAAAATCCGGCCAACAACTCTACATCTTATAATAATTCTTTCCCAACAATCGGTACCCAAAAATCCTCTGCACTCGAACGAAGCTTGGAAACTTTTATTAAACATTCTATGCAAACGATGGCTAATTTAACATCTTCAATCCAAACGTTAGTGCAGCACACCGCTTCCCACGGTGAAAGCATAAAATCAATAGAAGCACAACTTGCACAGTTAAATGCCACGATGAGTGAGAGGGAGAAAGGGAAACTTCCATCTCAACCTCTACCGAATCCTGGCCACTCACAAAGTCATAATGTGAGTGCCGTAACCACGTTGAGATCGGGAAGAGTGCTGAACAATCAAGTCCGTGAACAGGTTGATGATGTTAAATCGGATAAAACCCCGGCTTTTTCTTCTAACCTTAATTTGTCTAGCCCACCATTTTCTTCTGAGCCTATTATCCGTTTTCCACTAGGCTCAAACCCTCCGTCCACTCGCTTGAGTCAACCTAAAACAATTCCAACTCCAATTCTGGGATCGATTCCATCCCCACAAACTTCTCCACCAATGTTGGACCCAACTCTTATTGATAAAGCTCATTTTCCCAACAGGTTGAGGGCCAACAGACCAAGTTCACAAATGGAGAAGATTGTGGAAATTTTTAAGCAAGTTAATATAAACATTCCTCTCTTAGATGTTATCCAATAAATTTTGACCTATATGAAAATTCTAAAGGACTTGTGCACTAAGAAAAGAAAAATTCAAGTGCCTAAAAAATTTTTCCTAGCGAGTAATGTGAGCACTATTTTTACCTAACAAATACCCAAGAAACGAAAAGACCCTGGGAGTCCTACTATGTCTATTTCTATTGGGGGTAAAAATATCAATCGTTCTCTACTCGATTTAGGTGCTAGTGTTAACTTGCTTCCGTATTATGTCTATAAGCAATTAGGCATCGGAGAGTTAAAACCAGCGTACTGCACTCTTCGGATGGTCGATCGATCTATCACTCAACCTAGGGGTGAACTAGAGGACGTGTTAATCAAAGTCGGGGAATTTATATTCCATATGGACTTCATAGTTATCGATACACAGCCTGTAGCAAACCCACGAAGCTAAATTCCGATGATTTTAGGTCGGCCTTTTCTAGCGACTTCCAACGCAATAATCAATTGTCGAAATAGTTCTATGACCCTATCCTTCGGGAAGATGTCAATTGAGCTTAACATTTACAAGTTGGGAAGTGAACCTTCCGAACCCTGTGCTCAAGTATGTTCTGTCGAAACGACAGATTCCGACAGTAGCGAACTTGAAAAGATTCACGATACTTATCTCGACTCCACTAGTGCATTGTTGTTTGATCATGCTATTTATTACACACATGAGGGCCCTTCTATCAACAAGTCCACACCCAAGTCTGAATCCTTTGACTTATCGAATAAGTTAGTCGAGCTGTCCGGGTCAACATCTAACGCTAAATATGAACCTTTTATAGAGTCCGAGGATTATACATTTCTTTTCGATGAGATTATTATTCGGAATATCGATGAAAGCTTTGAAAACATTTTCGCCGAAGAACTCGCATTCTTAGAAGACATGGGAGTTGTGATGAATCAACCCCAACCCAAAGAAGTTGAACCGCCACCTCTTCTTCTTATCAAGAACGAGAATGCGAGTAATCCATCATCATTATTTCGTCTCTACAAACCGAGACGTAAACCCGTTCTATTACACTTCTTATCTCCTCTCCACTTCTTCACGTCTATAGGTGACATGATATTCTACCAACCAGTGCGTTACATCGATAAAATATTTGAATGGTTGGTGTTGATTTTTGGTCATTGTAAAGTTTTATATTGACCAATAACTTTACCCCCTCTTTATAAATTTAAAATGCTTAATATTGTTTTACCCAAGTTTGGGGAGGGAGAAAAATATTTTGGCTCTCAAAAGAAAATAATTTTTTTACAAAACTGTGAGCCAAAAATAAGTTTGGGAGAGGATTTCACTGTCATTAATTCATGTCCCCGTTACTAACTTTTCCTCCCAAGTCTACAGGGATTTTTTTAAGCTTAACAGATGAGATCAATGAGGACACTGCTGCAAACAGGTTTGGGGGGAGGTTTATGCTCATTCACGCATCATTTTGCATTATACTGCATAAAACCACAAAATAAAATTTTTTGATAATAAAAGTTAGAAAGTGAAAATTTACATATGAAGGATAGGAATAGTTTGATAAAAGCAAGAAAATTAGATATTTTCTTAAACGATCTAGTAATAAGTAGTTATGAGTCATTGTCCCAAGGGTTAGTAAGATGAAGGAAATTACTAAACTGAGGATAAAAATAAGTCTGAAAATAGTCCCTATCCTTGAGTCCAAACAACTGAACATTGATACCCTACTATACGCACTTGCACACATATTGAAACTTGGGATAGTAGAGGATACCTTGAAATGCACTTGTCTAAAAACCTTAGTATGAAGGAAAATAAATATATAAACAAAAAAAATAAGAAAATGGTGAAGAAAAATGAACACTGGTTTTGTAATTGCTTAAGGCAGCATAAAAAAATATAGCGAGGGTGCTTTATCACCTAGTGCCTTAGACCAACTGGTTTAGGAGCCACTGCTAAACCTTAGGTGTTGCAAGATGAGAAAATTGCTAATTACGCATTAATAAGTGAGCACATTTAGTAATCGGTCGGTTAGTACCTTAAGAAGTATTAACGGTCGCATGAAGAATGTGTGAGCAATTCCATCTAAAATATTCACCGACTAAAAAATACTAAGGAAGATGGACAAGAGTATGATAGCTTGAATTGAATTCTCTAAGTGTAGGGATGTCTTTCACACACATGTAGGGGTATATGATTAATGTTTCAAAGAAAGGTAGGGAGGAAGACTAAAGGCGATATTTTATTGAGAGATGATGTGATTTCCGACATCTTTTCATGACCATTAAGATAGGGCTCATGGCAACCGAAAAGCTAGTATAGTTGGAAACTCTTCTTTTCAAGTTCTTTCTTTTATAGTTCTTATCTTTGTATGGCAACCGAAAAGCTGGTATAGTTGGAAACTCTTCTTTCTTTTATTATGGGATTTTGTGGGATTCAGTGCAATCGTGATTGCCTACGAAAGTGTGCTAGGTTTTTCTTTTTCTTTTTCACCTTCTCTTGAATAACTAGTTTGCTCAAGACGATCAAAGTTAAGTTTGGGGGTATTTGTTCAGTCGAAAATATTGCACGTTTGATTGAACATTTTCCTTACTTTTTTTAAGTACTTAAAAGTAATTATGGTAAATATGTGGGTTTATCTGCAAAATACTCTTTATCATATGTTTATACACTATACTTAACATTATGAAGGAAAATATATGCATATAATATTTTAGTAATTTAAATAAATATGTCATATCAAATATCCCTAATCAATATTCTTAAAATATCATATCATATAAAATGGTTTGGATAATATCTCAAAATAAATAACAAATATTACTAATACTATGAATTGAGATATTGTGCAGATTTAGCTCGGGTCTGGAGATCGAGATATCCAAGATGTCAGGAATGAAATATGCCGATAAATTTGAATCAAATCGTAAAATCATGAATGGTAGAGACTCGGAGAAGATTTAAAGATTCCAGACATCACAAAGATCTCCACGTGTCAGCACCAAATGAAATTTCAAACCCTGATCTCCCCAATCGGCCACCCAATCGTGGGTAAACTCTTACATTTGCGGCGGATCTGCGGCTATATTATGGTCGTTGGATCTGGGATTTTGTGGGTATGATCGTATCAACAAATCCTAACATATGAGATTTAGGGTTTTCTGCTTGCATGACTATTTAAAAGACCGAGAGCTTCATACGAAAAACGATCTATCCGAAGCGATCAAGAGGTCCACAGTGATCCACGAATCTAGGAGATCAATCGACGCATCATCTACTTCCTACGAGACAGAGATTGGGAGCATAAACTAGGTTTCTTGTACTCTAAATTTGATGGATTTGTAAATGATAGTTGATTAATAAAAAGGTAGATTTTTAGTTTAATTCTTTGCATTTTACTTTCTGCATTTACAATATGATCTCATTTTTCATCTTCTCTTCTATCTCAACCATGCGTGAGTAATTCCTAGCTTACTATGGTTCATAGGATTAGGGTAGATCAATGGATGATAAAATCTCTTAACTTCTTTTACATCTTATAAAGTTTATAAATTTTAGCAAAATAAATGTTAACATCCTTATCGGGCGCGCTACCAATTTATTGATAGTCTCGACCGCGATTTGAGATTAGATTAACAATTGTTTTGGTAAAGGCTAGACATGAATAGAGATCAATGCAAGAATAAGGGTTAAGAGTGGGGAAACCCTAGTTTCTTCCAAAAGAACTCTCATCCATATTCATCACTATCGATCTAGTTTTAAATCTATTAAAAGATAAAAGGAGTCATCTTTAATTAATTATCCATTACTACTAAATTCTATAAACCCTACAAGCCTCTTCTTCATAAATTCTACATCCGTGTTCAACATAGATCTAAAAATTATTCTCCATATTTGTAAATTCCCGTTTCCAACAATAAAATCTTTTTATATTTTCCTAATCCCCCGAATGTTTTCCTATTTTTCCTTGTAATTTTGTAGATAATTGGTTGCTCAGGTTTTAATAATTGATTTTCCTAAACAGTTAAAAATCAAAGCCCAAACAAATAAAAACAAAAAAACTAAATACACATAAATAAACCCCAGCCCGTTTCCCCCCCAAACACCAGCCCAGCCCAAAACTAAATGAATTAATAAAAATAAATAAATTAAACTAAACTCCTCCGGCCCAACCCTAACCCGCGCCCAAGCAAAGCCGACCCGACCCGCTCCATCTCTTCTTCCCCACTCAACCTTTTCCCGCTCCTTTCTTTCACCGCGAGCCCACGTCCCCGCCTCCTTCGCCCACGTCGCCTCGCCGTTTTCCAACGCGACCGCTACCACGAAATTGCACGCGCGCCACTCTCTAACTCTCTCCCCCTCACTCTCATTTTCCCGCTCTCTCGTCTCTCTTACTCTCCCGTTCACCCCCCGTCTCCACTTCTCGGCACACGACCCGCGAGCAACCACTCACCCCGACCTCGTCTCCCTCCCTCGTAAAAAACCGAGGCTCCCTCACACAACACCCCCTGTTGCTTCCATCACCTCTTCACCAACTACCCAGAACCCCTCCTCGCCACCGAGCCTCCCCTGCACAGCATCATGCCGGCGAGCTCCCTACTGCCCCGTCGACCCGAGCGCCGCTGCCATCACCTCCTCCAAAACCCGAGCCCCTCCACTACCTCACTCCCTCGCTGTAACCCACACTAAGCTCCAAGCACCCGAGTCGACCCCCTCGCTGCACCCATCGCCGGAGCTACCTCCGCCGACCACCGCCGACCCCAGCACATCCCCAGGAGCTTCACAGCACCCCACTCTGCCTCCAGTGATCACGAGCCATCCCCCGGGAAACTCCGACGATGAACCCAAACTCAAGCCGAGGCCGTGAACCCTAGCCGTGTCGTTCGTTGCGCGTTCGTGCCGTTGCCGCTGCCGTGCGTCGTCAACGCGTTTTCAGGCAAGTATCCTACTTGCTACATGCTAGATTGTTCTGTTACAAATTCAAAATCTTATGAATTCCGTGTTTACAATTCGTGAAAATTTTTATGACGCAAGTGTTTGATGCAAAAACCGAACGAAAACCTTCCATTAAACTGACGGAAATTGATCATATAAGCTGGCCCGTGTGGTAAAGAACATTGTGTTAAAATTTTACTGAAAAATATAATCGTTACTGACTTGAACGATCATCCCCGATCACACCCGTTAAAACTGAAAATTTCCCACGTCTGAAACTTGTAAAAATTATAATTAATTGTTTAAAAATTGGAATGATGCGTTCGAGGGATCAAATCGAAGCTGACCCAATGACCTAGAACCCCATAAAAGTTTTAAATTGTTTCTATACTGAAAATACGACGGAAACCGGTTCGGAGAGCGGCTCTGGACTGCAGCCCAGAGCAGCTCTGGTTGTTGATTTCTATCTCGTAATGCTTACCCCTTTGCTGCTTGAACTTGTATGTTGTGGAACCCTATACTTTAGTGAAGATGAAACAGTTATATAAATAATGAAAGTGATTTCATCCCTTTTTACCATCGTTTACTATTTAAACTGTAATTTAAAAGAACAGGACATATAGCAGTCCGAAACAGAAACAGAACTGATACCCTATTGTTGTAGAGTACATAAATTCTGATGTAGAGATGCGATTGAGAATCCGTCTGGTGCGTTGGAAATCCTATTAAAAAACCTAAATTTCATTCAACTTTAGTGTCGCTAAATTATGATCCCAACAGGGTGAAAATTATGTCGCGAAATGGACGTTCAGTTCAGAAACTGAATTTCCTGCAGCGAACACTTAAAATGAAACGGCTGTAACTTGCAAACCCGAGATCCGATTGCACTGAAATAAATTTTGCTGAACTTAAAACTGAGTTTAATTGCTATCGCCTTTGTATCATTTTACTGAATTTTGAACGTATGATTTAATGTAATTTTTATAAGTTCATAAGGTGCATAATAGTTCGTATTACACATGACTTGTTAACTGCATAAATGCACATATCTTACCCGATCACCATACACATAGTGATAGTGCGCGTTATTATTCAGTGTACAATGCATTATCGTGCGTGAATGGTATTGGTTTAGGAGTGTCAAGTACGCCAATGGAAAAAGTAAATGATTCGTGACAGCGAATAATACAGTGAACATTGACAAAAATCGTGTTATTGGTGCATACTTGTACACGACTACACCATACTCATAAATAGTGTAAACCTGGGGAAAAGGGGAAATCGAAGTGGAAAGAGTATCGTATTTAGCGAGGACAGTGATTTAGAGGATGATCATTCGAACAGCGACTCTTATATATATTAGGTTGGGCCTAGCGGTCCGGCTGACAGGATTATATCCCGGGCAATAGCGGGCCGTAGTCTCGGGAATGTACGAGACACTCGTTAAACATGATTCTCTTTTCCACAACTCGATTTCAAAGATGACTTAGAGACTGATAGGGACACAGATCATACTTTGCATCAGTTAGTGACATATTGATTACCTGCACTTTACTTCCACTGTTATTACTTTTTGTTTCTGTTTCTTGTCACTATTATAATATTGTTATTACGTCGCTCTGACGACCTGAGTATGCATGCTCAGACCTCGATGAAGAACCAGTGCAGGAGTCGGACTTGCCCTTCGAGCTTGCGGAGATTTAGTCGGGAGTACCTCCTTCACTTTTACTTCTTTTCCTAAAAGAGACCTTGTATTCGAACTTAGTTAGTAGTTCTTTTCTTGTTTTATTGTAAATTGTGAACAATGAAAGTTGATGTAATAATTTAGTGATGGATTTCCTTTACTTCTGTGCTTTGTTTACTGATTACCATGTAATGCTAGAAGCCGAAGTGTGACTACGGCGGAATTATTCCTTGACCGTAGGAGCATGGCTGGCCTAGTCATCCCTCGTTTTCCGTATTTTGGGAAGCGGGGCGTGACATGGTTTTGTTGGTATCATAGCCGCGTTTAGTAGTAAGGGATAACATTAACTACACTGTATTACATTATTTTCGCTTCACTATTCCTGACTTTCATCCTTATATCTAATCATATCCTTTTAAATATCTTCCAGAGATATGACGTCCCCGAACGACCACTCTTCGGACTCAAGTTCTCAGGATCGCACGGAGAGGATACTTAGTGCACTGACATCTCTCGCAGAAGCTCAGGAGAGAAAGACGGACCTACTCACCGAGGGACTCAGGGCTATTACCGCTGTAGGGGGACCCTCCGCCCTCGTTGCCGCCTCCGAGGGCACTGCTCCACCGGCTTTTTCTGCCAAGGCTGGCACCGCGTCAGATTTTCGGAGGTTACATCCAGCTGCATTTACAGGACTAGCCGAACCACTCGAGGCCGAGCAATGGCTAGTTAATATGGAGAACCTACTGACAGCCGTCAGGGTACCAGAGGAAGATAAAGTGAATGTGATAAAGATCCAGTTGGAAGATGAAGCCCGTACTTGGTGGTCAGTTGAAGAAAGCAGACTAGAAAGGCCAATCGAATGGAGCAAATTTAAGGAGTGCTTCTTGGACCACTATTTCCCTTTCACCGCCAAGGCAGAGATGGAAGAAAGATTCATCCTACTGAAGCAGAATGGCCGTCCCGTGGACGTATACGCGGCAGAATTCAACCGTCTGAGCCGATTTGCTCTGTACATGGTCGCTTCAGAGGCTACCAGGGCCAGGCGCTTCTTACAGGGACTTGATTTCGAGCTGCAGTGGTTGATCGCGTCACTTGAGTTGCAGACTTTTGCACAGGTACTCAACGTGGCGCGAATTCATGAGAAACTGATCAACAAATTCAGGAAGCCCCCAGTTGTTCCAGCACGCACCCACGCACCATCTCAAGGAGTCATACCAGTTCACAGGCCAGGAACGACACAGATGAAGCGTCCATTCATGCCCCAGCATCGCCCCCAGAGCAAGAACGTAGTTTGCGGCTACTGCAACAGAGATGGTCACACCTAGAAGGACTGTCGCCGCACCAAAGGACAGTGTTTGATTTGCGGATCCAGTCAGCACGGAGTTAGTGGTTGCCCCGAGTGATCAGAGTTACAGGGAGGGTCTGGACAGCAGCAACAGAGATCACAGGAGCAGAGGCAACCCTACACAGGCCACGGTCAGGGACGGGCTTTCACCTTGACCGCCGAGCAGGCAGAGGCTTCAGGCAAAGTTGTCACGGGTATTCTACTCGTACATTCTATGCCAGCTAGAGTACTATTTGATTCTGGAACATCTCACTATTTCATATCTGCGCATTTCGTTGATACACACTCCATACCACATGAACCATTAACCAAGGGTTGGGAAATACATACGGGTAATGGTGTTATAGTATCTAGTCGAGAATGTAGATCATGTCCGGTTGTAGTGTGTGGCAGGGAATTCTATGCGAATTTCCTTTTGATCGGAACAGGTAGCTATGATGCAATTCTCGGGATGGATTGGATGGGTACCTTCCATGCATTTATTGATTGCCGAGCAAGGAATGTGATCTTCTGCATTCCCAATCACCCAGAGTTTATTTTCGAAGGCGAGAGCGAATCTTTAGAGCCAGCCAAGTATAGAGCCAAACCAAAACAGTTGACAGCTATGGAGATTGATGAGAGCCCAGCCCCAGAGATTGTTCGGGACTTCCTGGATGTGTTTCCTGAAGATTTACCAGGTCTACCACCTCCATGCGTCTTGGAATTCTCGATCGATTTGACTCCAGGTACAGCACCAGTTTCCAAGGCCCCGTACAGAATGGCACCGGTTGAGTTGGCAGAATTGAAGAAGCAAATTGAAGAACTCCTGGAGAAGGGATTTATCCGGCCAAGCGTTTCACAGTGGGGTGCACCAGTTCTGTTGGTGAAGAAGAAGGATGGATCGCTGCGGATGTGTATAGACTATCGAGAGCTGAACAAAGTCACAATAAAGAACAAGTCCCCAATTCCGCGCATCGACGACTTATTCGATCAGTTAAGTGGGGCCAAGGTATTTTCGAAGTTGGATCTCCGTTCTGGCTATCATCAGATCAGAGTAGCGGCCGAGGACATATGCAAGACGGCTTTCAGGACCCGATACGGACATTATGAGTTCCTTATGATGCCGTCGGTGTTACCAATGCTCCAGTGATATTCATGGATTTGATGAACAGGGTGTTTGCAAAGTGCTTGGACACGTTTGTCGTAGTATTTATCGACGATATACTAGTCTACTCGAAGACTCGGGAAGAGCATGTCGAGCATTTGCGCACGGTTCTACAAATTCTTCGGGAAGAGAAGCTGTACGCGAAATTGAGCAAGTGTGAGTTCTGGCTCGACAAGGTTCAGTTCTTGGGACACATTGTTTCGGGCGAAGGCATCTCAGTGGACCCGGCAAAGATAGAATCTGTCAGAGATTGGCCAACACAGAAGTCAGTGGCCGAGATCAGAAGCTTTCTAGGACTGGCAGGATATTATCGGCGGTTCGTCCAAGACTTTTCGAGGATCGCTGAACCGTTGACAAGGTTGACACAGAAGGATGTACCGTTTGCGTGGACAGAGGAATGTACTTGGGCATTTAAGACGCTGAAGCAGAAATTAACCACGGCGCCTATTCTTACAGTACCAGATGATTTCGGTGGTTTGGTGATACATAGTGATGCCTCAGGGAAGGGCTTAAGCTGTGTTCTGATGCAGCACGATCGAGTGGTTGCTTACGCCTCGTCACAGCTGAGAAATCACGAGAGGAACTACCCTACGCATGACTTGAAGTTAGCTGCTGTGGTTTTTGCATTGAAGATCTGGAAGCACTACCTGTTGGGCGAGAAGGTGGAGATGTACACGGATCACAAAAGTCTGAAGTACGTCTTCACTCAGAAAGAACTAAATATGAGGCAGCGCCGATGGCTAGAACTGATGGTGGATTACGACTTGGACCTTCAGTATCACCTGGAAAAAGTAAATGTTGTACCAGATGCTCTAAGTCGCAAGCCAGTGGTCGTGATGTTGACCAGTCAGAGGAGCATCATTGAGGATTTTTAGAGACTCGAGCTTGAAGTCGTTACACCGAGCGCAATCAGGCAGTTTTGTCAACTACAGGTGCAGTCTTCTCTTGTGGATCGTATCAAGGCTACACAAGCGGATGATCCTCAATTGCAAAAGTTTAGAGCGTAAGTAGAAGCCGGGCTGAGAACGGACTTACTCATACATGAAGACGGTTCTCTGAGATTCGGTAGCAGGCTCTGCGTACCCAAGGGGAATGTTCGAGAAGAGGTACTGGCTGAGGCGCATAATTCAGCTTATTCTGTGCATCCGGGAGGTACGAAGATGTATCGGGATCTAAAGAAGCATTTTTGGTGGAACGGGATGAAGCGAGAAATTGCACGGTTCGTATCTAGGTGCTTGGTATGCCAGCAGGTGAAGGCGGAACATCAAAGGACAGCAGGACTATTACAACCGCTTCCGATACCAGAATGGAAGTGGGAGCACATTACTATGGATTTCGTGACGGCCTTACCACGGAGCCCTAGGAGCAACGACGCCATTTGGGTTATCGTCGACCGCCTCACGAAAGCTGCACACTTCTTACCATTCTGAGTAGGACAGTCGACAGAGTCACTGGCAGAGAGATACATGCTGGAGATAGTACGACTTCAAGAGGTTCCGGTCAGCATTGTGTCAGATCGAGAAACCAGATTTGTTTCGCACTTCTGGAGGAGCTTACAGGAGAGTTTGGATACCCGCCTCATGTTCAGCACAGCTTATCACCCGCAGACGGACGGACAATCGTCTGACAGGGTTATATCCCGGGCGATAGCGGGCCGTAGTCTCGGGTATGTACGAGACCCTCGTTAAACATGATCCTCCTTTCCACAACTCGATTTCAAAGATGACTTAGAGACTGATAGGGACACAGATCATACTTTGCATCAGTTAGTGACATATTGATTACCTGCACTTTACTTCCACTGTTATTACTTTCTTTTCCTTTTTCTTATCACTATTATAATATTGCTATTACGTCGCTCTGACGACCTGAGTATGCATGCTCAGACCTTGAGGAAGAACCAGTGCAGGAGTCGGACTTGCCCTTCGAGCTTGCGGAGATTTAGTCGGGAGTACCTCCTTCACTTTTACTGCTTTTCCTAAAAGAGACCTTATATTCGAACTTCGTTAGTAGTTCTTTTCTTATTTTATTGTAAATTATGAACAATGAAAGTTGATGTAATAATTTAGTGATGGATTTCCTTTACTTCTGTGCTTTTTTTACTGATTACCATGTAATGCTAGAAACCGAAGTGTGACTACGGCGGGATTATTCCTTGACCGTAGGAGTATGGCTGGCCTAGTCATCCCTCGTTTTCCGTATTTTGGGAAGCGGGGCGTGACACTATTTTCAATCAACTCATCTAAAACAAGTAAAAGGTTCCACGTTTCCCTGAGGACGACCCGTACACATCTCGGCTAGTTACGAGCGACATTGTTATTGATTGCAGTTACTACTTTACAAAACACTTCTTTTACAAATTCTAGAATCAATCACTCCTCGAATCGGGTATACTCATCACTCAGAACCGAGAAAACCCATGGTGGACACGAAATATCATATCAAGGAAAACCGCCCTTTTTAAATATTTCAAGTTTCAAAATGTACTTTGCGGTTTCCCAAATCCACGAAACAGAAATCTCATAAAATATCATATGAGAATATGGCACTATAGCAATGTATGTATGATGCTAACATGATGTGTACTAGTACAATGAACAATGTCTAACTGTTGATTATGAATGTGGTACAATGTAGTTGTTCATAGCAATGTCTATAGTAAGCGTGACATGACAATTACCAACGGTGTGTGTGGGCATATAAATCGGTGCTCATGCGACATGAACTGTTGGTAATGGCGCAGTGCCCTATTAATAATATGTCAATGTACAACAGGTAATAGGATGCACAATATGATACTCATGTACAAATCACAATATATAAACATATAGCACAAGGTATTATCACTTGAATCTAGCCATCGGCGCTTAACGCCATACAGGTGATTTCCCCGTAGATGTTAAATCTACTCACTGGACGATCTCGAGCTATGTGAATCCGATCACCTCTTTCCCCAACCTAGCTGCGTTCGAAGTCCCTATAAGTGATCCTAGCATCGCACAAAATATAACGCGTGAAGTTAATAAATTCTCCGATAAGACACGAACACATACACTAAGCTAACGAACAAACTCTCACAAGCTATCAAGTGTTGGCTTAGCGGGCTAATCGTGTGCAGCGATATCCTAGACCACCCCTAAAGCTGCTAATCGCACGAAACACCAAAACGAGAGTCGGATAAATTCCCATCGCACTATATCGAAACACTTAAAAGATAGCAAATCAGTCCCAGATTTTCCTACAAAAGAAACTAGGGAAAGTTGCACATGCCATAAGCCTAGTTATAGACCCAGAGAACCCACGACCAAGACACACACCCAGACTCCCGACTCTGGCCGTAATTTGTGGACAAAAAGATTAAATCTGCGGCCTCGAGGTGAGGGGAAAGGCTCAGGTTTTTGGGTTGGGTTCTAGGCCTATAGACTATCTCTCTGTGGTGGCAACTTCTCAAAAGGGTCTCGGGGTTGATAGCAGATTTAAAACAGAGACCCAATGCTTAACGAAATACGATAGTAAACACTAAACTAAAACAGTAAGGTATAATTGTGAAACTAGATAACATAGAACTTCCCTTAGAGCCTAAATAAGGGTTTAAGATCATTACCTCACCAAAACTTGGATGAAATCCTAGCCATGCAAGCTCTAAAACTTCAAGAGAGGTTAAACATGCTTAAGAAAAGGTTTAGTGAGGTTTTGGTGTTGGTTTAGGCTCAAGGTTAGTGGAAAAATATTTTCCAAGTGAAGGATTTGTGTAAGAGGAAGAAGAAGAATAGAATGAGAGAGTGAGTGTTGAGAGAATGAGAGAATGGGGGATGGCTCTTGAGAGTCATGCTCTCTCTCTCTCTCCTCATTTAATGACCCCTCACCTCCATGTCTCCTCATGCCCCATTCTTTATCCTTTTCCTTTTAAAAAAAACCCTTTTTACTTAAAATATATATATATGTATAACATAATAAAATAATTAATGTGTCATGGCTGGAAAAAAAAGTTTAGCATATTCGTAATGCTAGATTAGTATGCATATGTGTATGCATAACTACGACAAGTACATAAATAATTAAATAAAATATTAATTAATTATAATAAAATATGTGAAAACTAATTATTAGTTAAATTTATCAAAAACCCAAATTATGTCGCGTAATTAACTCAAATCGCATTTTAAGGTGTTACAATCTTCCTCCTTTAAAAAAATTCGATCCACGAATTTAAAATCTTACTACGCGTACTTTCAAAAAGATGGAAAAATTGCTTCTGCATCTCGCTCCCGTCTTCCCATGTGACCTCTTCTCTGTTCGGGCCACGCCATAGAACCTTCATGACGGTAAGACCTTTGACCGTAGTTTCTTTACCTGCCAGTCAAGAATAACCACCGGCTGCTCGGTGAAAAAAAGATCATGCTCCTGCTGGATCGTCTGGTGCTGAATCGCATGAGAAGGGTCATGAAGGTATTTGCGAAGTATCGATACATGAAATACATGGTGTACATCCGGAAAACTGAGCAGAAATACCAAACGATAGGCAATGGTACCGACTCGCTTAAGGATCTCGAAAGGACCCACATATCTGGGAATAAGCTTCCCTTTCTTTCCGAACCTCATCACGCCCTTCATCGGCGAGATCCATAAGAAAACATGATTGCCCACTGCGAACTCAAGTCTGCGACGACGACGGTCGGCATAAGACTTCTGCCTGCACTGGGCTGCTCTTATCCTGTTCTAGATCAACTGGATCTTCTCCGTAGTCTCCAGAACTAGCTGCGGTCCCAAATTCCTACGCTCGCTGAGTTCGGTCCAACAGACTGGCGATCGGCACTTTCTCCCATACAAGGTCTCGAAAGGTGTCATCTGAATCGTCTCCTGATAATTGTTATTGTAGGATAACTCTATCAAAGGCAAGTGACATTCCCAACTGCCACCAAAATCAAGTGCACACGCTCGAAGCATATCCTCAAAAGTCTGTATAGTCCGCTCTGACTGACCATCAGTCTGCGGATGGAAAGCGGTGCTGAAACTCAAACGGGTACCAAAAGCTTCCTGAAGTTTCTGCCAAAGTCGACTGGTAAACTGGGTGTCTCTGTCGGATACAATGCATGTCGGAACGCCGTGCAGTCGCACAATCTCATCAATGTACAGCTGAGCATACTGAGTAAAACCGAAAGTGGTCTCCACTGGAAGAAAGTGATCTGCTTTCGTCAACCGGTCAACAATCACCCAAATAGAGTCATACCCTCGACTGGACCTAGATAGACCGAAAACGAAATCCATGAAGATCTGCTCCCATTTCCACTCCGGAATGGGCAAAGGCTGCAACTCTCCTGCCGGTCTCTGATGCTCAGCTTTGACTTGCTGGCAAGTTAGGCTTCTCGAAACGAAGACTGAAACATCTCTCTTCATCCCTTCCCACCAGTAGATATCTTTCAAATCACGATACATCTTGGTGGAACATGGATGAACACTGTATGCTGACTGATGTGCCTGCTCTAGGATCTCGCATCTTAGCCCTTCGAAATATGGTACACATAGACAAGTCCTAAAATGTAGCACATCCTGGCCATCAATCACAAACTCAGAATCTCCACCCTGCCGAACATGCTCCATAATCTCAAACAAACAAGCATCGCCGGACTGTACATCTCGGATGCGATCAAGCAGAAGTGGACAGGCGCGGACATGGGCAAGCTGCCCTCCGGTGGAAGTGAATTCAAACTGCACTCTGTTGTCGCACAAAATCTGCCAATCTGCAGAAGACTATCTCTGAACTGCACTCAAATGGAACAAGCTACCTTCGGGCCTACGACTCAAAGCATCAGCTACCATATTCGCCTTGCCCGGGTGATAAAGAATTTCATAATCATAATCCTTCACAAGCTCCATCCAACGACGCTGCATCAGATTCAGATCCCGCTGCTGGAAGATATACTTTAAGCTCTTGTGGTCCGTAAAGATCTGACATGACTCGCCATACAAGTAATGTTTCCAAATCTTGAGCGCAAAGACCACCGCGGCCATCTCTAGATCGTGAGTGGGATAGTTCTGCCCATGCTTCTTCAACTGCCGAGAAGCATAAGTGATAACTCTATCATGCTGCATCAACACACAACCTAGCCCCACTCGAGAAGCATCACAATAAACAACATAGCCGCCTGATCCTGAAGGCAACGATAGAACTGGTGCAGTCGTCAAACGAGTCTTCAACTGCTGGAAACTCTACTCACAAGCCTCAGTCCAAAGAAAATGAACTCCCTTCTGGGTCAGTCCGGTCAGCGGTGCAGCGATACTAGAGAAATACTGCACGAAACGGTGATAATAACCGGCTAAGCCCAAGAAGCTGCGGACCTCTGTCAATGATACAGGTATGGGCCAATACTGTATGGCCTCGATCTTCTTCGGGTCCACACGTATACCGTCTCTCATAATCACATGACTCAAGAAGTCAACACTGTCAAGCCAGAATACACAATTTGAGAATTTAGCAAACAGCTGGTGCTCTCTCAATATCTGCAATGTAATCCTCAAGTGTTGCTCATGCTCCTCTCGACTTCTGAAGTATACCAGAATGTCGTTAATGAATACAATGATGAACTGGTCGAGGAACAGCCTGAAAATCCGGTTCATCAAATCCATGAACGCTGCTGGGGCATTGGTGAACCCAAACGAAATCACCAAGAACTCGTAATGCCCGTAGCGCGTCCAAAAAGCAGTCTTCGGAATGTCATCATTCCGGACCCGCAACTGATGATAACCCGATCGCAAGTCAATCTTGGAAAAATGTCCCGCATCCTGGAGCTGATCAAATAAATCGTCAATGCAAGGTAAAGGATACCTATTCCGCACCGTAACTCGGTTCAATTGACGATAATCAATCCACAATCTCATAATGCCGTCCTTCTTCTTGACGAACATGACAGGAGCTCCCCAAGGCGACACACTCGGACGAATAAGTCCCCTGTCAAGAAAATCTTGCAACTGATCCTTAAGCTCTTTAAGCCCCGTCAGGGCCATCCGATAAGGCGGTATAGAAATAGGCCCCGTGCCAGGGATCAAGTCGATGCAGAACTCAATATCGCGCTCTGGCGGCAATCAAGGTAACTCATCAGGAAATACATTAGGAAACTCTCTCATAATCAGAACCTGATCCAATGGATCTTCTGTGACTCCAATATCATGAATATAAGTTAAGAAATCAAACTGTGAGGGGCGGCACTGCGGTCCCCCTGCACAACAAGAACCGGGTCTCCCGAAAAACAAAACCTGACCATCTTCTCACGGCAGTCCATGGACGCATAGAAAGTAGCTAATCAGTCCATGCCGAGGAGAACGTCGAAGTCCAACATATCAAGAAGGATCAAATCGACGTACGAATCTCTATCTCCAATACGAACGGTACACGACCGAAACATATGTCGAGCAACAAAAGACTCTCTAACGGGAGTAATCACAATGAGCAGCTGACCTAACAAAGACGAATCTCGGCCCAACCTCGGTATGAAGTGTGTGGATATATACGAATGCGTAGAACCAGGGTCGAACAATATGCGCGCATCGAAAGAACACACCGAAAAAGTACCTGTCACAACTGCATTCGATACCTGCGCATCCTGAGGAGTCAAAGAAAAAACTCGGGCATGTCCTCTACCGGTATCCGGTTGTCCTCTACCTCTGCTACCTCATCCTTTCTGATCAAGACTGCCACGACAACGGCCTCTCTGAGCATCGGTCTGGCGTGGAGCAACGACGAGCGTAAGAGGCAATGCTCTCTGAGGAGGTGAAGGTGGTAAAGTAACTTGTGGAACTGCTGTCTCGTCCTGGCGTCCCTCGGTACAATCCCTGATGCAGTGATACAGACCCCCATACCAAAAACATCCTGACGACGGCTTCTGACCCTGTGGGTAAGAGCTATATAACTGGGCTCGTCTCAAGCCTCTGCTACCACCACGGCCTAGAAAGAATCTGCTGCGGCCTCTACCTAACTGCCCAGGAGCTGATACATTAGTACGAATCCGCTTCGGTCTCAGAACAGCCATAGTCTCGATAATACGCTCCTCCACCAATAAGGCTGCGTCCATCGCTGCTGCATAGGTATCAAAGTGTTGGGTGCCAATAGAGAGGAACAATTGTGTATCAAGACCTCGCACGAATCTCTTGACGCGCTTCTCTTCGGTATCCACCAAATAAGGAGCATATACGGATAGCTGGGTGAACTGGATATCATACTCGGCCACTTTCATACCAGAAGTCTGGCGCAAGGACTCAAAACTGCGAGCTCGGGCATCCCTGACACTTTGCGGAAGGAAATGAGCAAGAAAAACCGTCGCGAACTCATCCCAGGTCATAACAGGAAGACCTGCGGCTCGACCTCTCTCCATAGACTCGCACCAAGTCTAGGCAAGACCCTCCAGACGAAAACTAGCAAACTCGACCGATCTCGCATCAGAACATCTCAAAGAATGACAAATCCTGGCCATCCGGTCGAGGAACGACTGTGGATCCTCTTCTGCGTCAGTGCCAGTGAAAACCGGAAGCTTTAGCCTCATAAATTCCGATAAGGATACGGCGATAGTCTCGGTAGCGGTAGATACGACTGTCTGAGCAGTAGGTACAATCACGGTCCCCGTAGTATGTGGAACATCATCTGATCTCCGTGCTCAACTGGTCTCAACCAAAGATCCAACCATCTGATGTAAATCCTGAATACTAGCCTCTAGCCTACTAATACGGCCTGGAGAAGATGGATCAATCTGCTCCTGAGAGGTAGGCGTACCGTCCGGGTCAGCCCTCGTCTCAGACGAGCCTGCCCTGACCTCATCTCTAGCAGCATACCTCTGGGCCCTCATAGTCTTCGGCGACATAATGGCTGGAACAAGAAACAGGATTCGAGAAGAACATAGAAATTGAATCATAAGGATATATGGAATAAAGGAAGGAATTACAAGCAAATATGTCCTAAGGTCACTTAGGCGGAGTACCGTGTCATAAATATGCTGCGGAACATACACACTCTACGTCACTCTTCTTAAGCTACCTACTCTATCATACCAAGGGTCATCCTACACTCCGAAAGGTAAAATCTAGCGCTCTGATACCAACTTTGTCATGACCCAATTTAAGAACGCGACCGACACTTAAATCACGTAACGTCTCAATGCGTAACATAATTCAAGTAAGCCGAAACCCAGAAATCTAAACCATGAAAAGAAGTAGAGTGGTAAAACATTTGTTTCAAAACATCACATCTATTTTTAAAATCTCAAGTTGTTACTAAAAATTCGGCAGCATCGCCTTTGTAAAAACTGGTCCAAACGGATACAAAATAATAGTATATAAAAAGGCATCCCCAATTGGAAGAAATCTCACGCCTAAAGGAGAAACACAACCACAACATATATATACGACACCATATGCAAAGAAATAAGCAAATAAGAAGTGAAACAACGTTGAGTCTCCAACAGTGCTAGGCACTGAAGAATACAGTGCTCACGTGCGTTTCACGTGGGGCACTGGATTAGTGTTAAACACTAGAATTTTATGGCGCTCATGTGACACATGTGAGGCACCCCAAATATGGGCACTGGACTAGTGTTAAACACTAGAGTTTTATGGCGCTCACGTGATGCACGTGAGGCACGCCAAATATGGGCGCTGGACTTTGGGTTTTTATCTCCCCCCTTTTTTATAAGTGTTGAGCACTTGGCTAGAGTTCTCTTGCAAAGCACGTGGGTATCCCCTTTTCCTTTATTGTTGCTGGAGTACTGTAGTTTCCTCTTTCTTTTACTTGTTTTCCTCTTAAACAAATCACCTAGTAAACACGTGAGGAAGTTTTGGTTATTTTCCTTGTTCGTTTGAAGCACTCACAAGGGAACACGCGAGACTTCGAAATAGTGCTAAACACCAACGATTTGACCTTGGAGATCATGGATCACTATTTTTTTATGGAAGAACTAAGTTCTTTACATAGTGTTAGACCCTAATCTTTGGAGGAATTAAATTCCTATGTGTTCTTCTTCTTCTTCTCCCCTTTTTTTTATGTAACTTTGTTCTTTTCCCCTAGGTTTTGAATCTTGCAGAGCAAAATCTCCCCAATAAGAATTAAATTCTCAACTTGTGGGAAGATTTGCCTCTGCAAATCTCAACCAGAGGAAAGAACCGAGTTCTTATATGAAGGGTTAAACACTTAGAGAGGCAAATGAGAGGCCTTTTTCTTTTTACCTAGTGTTTCAAGGAAGCAAGTCTTTTCTTTGAGAATTAAATTCTCCTTTTCCTCAAAAGCTCACTGTATATTCTTTTTTTAAGCCTCTGGGGAGTTCTCCCTCTCTGCCTCTGTCTTCCTGAGACTTGAAGTCTCGGGTTCTTTATATAGTGGAGAGAAGTTTGTTTAATTCTGAAAAAATCTCTCACTGAGAGATCCCAATTGATTTAATTGGTCTCAGAATTGATTTGGGGAATTTTACCCACCGTTGGATCTTTGATCCAAGGACTTCTGTTTTACAGAAGATATTGTTCTTGTTTTTAACAAAATTGGGGATATTCTCCCATATATATAATAAAATCCTATCTAGGGATGACATTTTAATCACATTGGATTTTTAATCCAAGGGTGCCCACTTTAACAGAGTACAATCTTTCTCTGTTTAGAAAGATATAGAAAATATTTCGGATCTTTGATCCATTAACTCTCTGTTTAATAGAAAATATTCTTCCCAATAGAATTTAATTATATATTTAATTACTGTTGGATCCTTGATCCAAAGGTTCATTAAGTAGAATTTAATTCTACGTAAGGAGATGTCCTCACGTGTTTAGCATGTGAGGCTTTGTTTAGCCTATCTGTTGTTTGATTGCAGCGCCTATATGCTTTGCATATAGATGTGTTTAACACGTGAGACTTTGTTTAGCATATCTGTAGTTTAATTGCAGTGCCTATATGCTTTGCATATAGGCGCTCACATGTTTAACACGTGAGGCTTTGTTTAGCCTATATGTTTTTTGATTGCAGCGCTTATATACTTTGCATATAGGCGCTCACGTGTTTAACACGTGAGGCTTATTTAGTTATCAATAGTTTAGTTGTAGTGCCTATAAGCTTTGCATATAGGCGCTCATGTGTTTAACACGTGAGGCTTACTAAGTGGGTAATTTCCTACTCTCTTTCTCTCATCTTCTTCTTTCTTTTTTTTATAAGGAAACAAATGCCTCCACAGCGTTGCTCTCACGTGTCTTGCACGTGAATGAACGCTGTCCACTTTTACAGCCGTTGGATCGTCTAGGGGAACGGGGAGATGAACCGTTCCCTTCATGTCTTATAAATATGAGGGCTTGGCTCTTGAGATGGCCACTGTTCCTTCGTCTTCTTCCTTAGCCTTTCTCTTGAGAATTTAATTCTCCTTTCAGAGGTCAGTTCTCTGCCCGTTGAAATTTCAGAGTTAAACTCTGTTAAAAAACTCTTTTGGGTAAAGATCTTGAACAACATTTATCTCTTAGGAACAAGAAACCCCTTTTTCTCTAATTTTTTCTGGATTTTAAATCCACCACAAGAGCTTTGCTCTCTTCTGGAATCGATCTCTTAGAGATCCAAAAAGACATAATCTTTTGTATAGTAAACCCCAATGTCTTCGAAGATCGGGTGTTTCTCCTCTGATTCCATTTTTTTCGTTTCCCATCATGGGGGTTTCTGGAATTTAATTCCATTGCTTAAAAAGGAATTTGATTCCTCATCGAAGAGTTTAGCTCTGAAAGATCAATAGGGCCTTTTAGGAATTTTATTCCCTGGTGTTCTTGAGTATATTTTCATTATTGGGTTTTACCCTTATTTTTACAAATTTGAATTTATTGGGTGTTTTAACAGAACTCATTTTTCTTTGAGGATGCCAAGAGCTGTTTAAACTCCAATGTCTATTTAATAAAAATCCTTTATAATTCTTGCAATGATTATCTTGTCTCATCATTGGTGAGCCGTCATATTGATTTTGTGGGGTCCATTTGTTTTGCAGCCAGTGGTCCCGTAAAACAAACATCACGTTTTTTTATTTTATTTTATTTTATTTTATTTTATTTTTTATTTTTAAATGGGTTTTTCCTTTCCCCACTTATTTCAGGAACGATGGCCTCACTTCCTGACTTCCCTTACACTCGCTCAGAAGTCGCTTTTTCGCAATTGCCATCGGACGAGTAAGTTATGGCGATGATTAGGGCGCATGACAAAGACCATACGAGTCTTCTCTTGTGGGGGGTGGTACGGTCATATCATCAGGAGCCGCCGTAGCTTTACTTGTGAAGTGCCAACAGAACCTATCCGCTCGATGTCATTGATAGAGCGTCCGCGCACGGCTTATGCAGTGGAAGCGGTTAATTGGACACTCATGGGCCGGCTTGAGCCGTCGACGACTAGAATACCTAATCAACCTATGATGGCCATTGATATCTTGGGGCGTCGGATATGCCAAAGCAAAGCTTGACCCTAGGGGCAGGTGTATAAGGTAGGTGTTACCCCACGCCATCCAGTGGGTAACCTTTCTTGGGCTCGATACATTCTCTCCGCCCAACGCACACGGCTGCAAAAGGTTGAGCTGTACCAAGCAATGTATGCTTAATTATTATATTATCACGCCCCTCACGTCTGGTGGGTCAAGGCTTTCTTGAACCAATGGAATCTTCCTATAAATGCATTCTTGCTAGGGGTTCGCGAAGTCTCGATCTCACTGGAGGAGTTTCGCGAAATTTCAGGGTTGCCGATCAGGGGAGAGCATTATAAAGAGTTACCGCCTCCTGATGAGTACGTGTTTTCTACGGTTCCCGCTATGCTTGATGGTCTGACGACTGAGAACGTCGTTCGTCACAAGCACCCAAATCTAATCAAGGCCTTGGGTATCTTTGAAAAACTTTTCATGACATCGGAAGGGCAAGGTGTCACTTTTGACGCTTTCATTACCTGCTTTCTCCGCGAGGATGTCTTATCCAATAAGTCTCCAAAATTCATGAAAATTGAAGACCCTTTTGGATTCGGGCTGACGAAACTGCCGGCCAAAGAGGAAGACCTTCCGCAATTTTATATTCCAAACTCGTCGGCCGTAACTTTCGATGCAATCGCGGCCCCTGGCATGGACGAAGAAATTTTCTTTATTGGCTTTATCAGTCTCTGGCTCAGCTGGTTTACCATGCCGATGCATCGACGTTTCATGAGAGCCTCCGTCTTCTACCCTGCTCACCGCATATCTGAAGGGGCACGATTAGCTGTTGGTGTTGCGGCATTATCGCATTTATATCACGGGTTAAGCATTGCCGCTAATACTTCAAGCCCGGGTGCGGATACCATGAATTTCTCCCTCCACTACTTCACGTCGTGGATCGAGATGCATGTGTTAGGAGCGTTTGCTGCGCACCGGCAGCCAGATTTTTATGATTCATATACCTTCCCGCGGATCATGAAGTTGGTTGATACTTCCGCTTCCGATCCGACCCAGTTAGGGGCTCTCCGCGTACTGCTCAATCCATACTCGAATGAAGGTGTTCCCCTCCGAAAGACACGCAAGACGGACTGTCTTGCCTGAGATTCGGGGCAGATGCTAATTGGTGCTATCCGTCCACCTCTCCGAAGATGCCAAATTGATTTATGGCACCATGTATCGAAGGTTTAGACGGATGCGGCCGATATAGCAGACTTCGTCAGATTCCCCCTCATCTGAGGGGTTTTTGATTATGGGGACGCTCTTCCCTACAGGCGCAAGCCCCTGCAGTTAATTACGCTACCGCATCGCGGTAACAACTTTCTCCTTCTCCATATGGTCACTTCGTGTTGTGGGTGTTTGTTTTGTGTTTGGTTGCCCGTGGATTGTATACGGAGACTAAGTTATGTTGTCGCTCGTAGGGCATGGACTAGTCCAAATCCGTATTCTTTCTTAGATTTGGGTTTGGAGGGTTTGGGTTTAAGAATATGTTAGTCTCATTTGAGACTAAGATCGACTTAAACGTTCGTTAAGGATACGTTAGTCTTACTTTAGACTAAGATCAACTTAACGGGATCGTTTAGATCCGAAAAGAGAGCAATTATGCTCTATTGTTTAGTTTACGGACATTTCGGTCGATTACCAGTTTAAGGACATGGTGGTCCAATGTTAGTTTAAAGACATCACGGTCAAGGTTAAGGACATCATAGCCCGTGAGTTTAAAGACCTCACAGTCAAGGTTAAGAACATCATAGTCCATGGGCTTAAGGACCCCACAGTCCAGCTTAAAGACGTCATAGTCTATGAAATGTGTGGTTGTCGGGACCCGTCACCTCTCTGAAGACGTTGAAGGATTACAACGACAAATATTAGAGGAGTGAAGAGATGTACCCTTGAACCAAAGTAGATTAAGTGATCTGTAGTCCAATTTGGAAATAAGATCCATTAATTAGAATTATGAGCACACGAGCTCAGTTAAATCTGAACTGAGGACTTATGGCCAACTTGGGCTAAGTCCAATTGAATTTGAAGTGTTGGCCCTTTATTGGACCATTAGACATTTGTCTGGGTTCAAGCCCACATTATTTAGCAATGTTAAACAAGAGTTTGAGGGCTTTGGTAATATTTTTATCTGTGATTGAGCAGTAGACATTAGAGCTCTAATTTTTTACTCAATTTTGAATGGGAGGCTTTGCCTCTGGAAGATTAACCAATTTGGTTAAAACTAGTGTTGAACACTAGATAACAACAATGTTAAAGCTCTCAAGTTAGTGTTAAACACTAGAAGGAGAAGGGGTCACGTGGGGCCACGTGAGGGCGCACAGAGGTGGGACCAGATCCCCTTTTACTTTGCTTTGCAGATAAGTGTTAAACACTTCTTTTATATTTTATTTTGAGCATCACGTGTTGACACATGATAGGGATTTATGCAACGATGATTAAAGCACTTGCTGAGGGGTCACGTGGGGACACATGAGAGCGCCCAAAGCTTCTTTTCTTCTGTTTTTTCTTTCTGTGTTTTTGGAGGTCACGTGGGAGCACGTGAGGCGTTGCCTCAGAACTTTTTCCTTCTCATTTTTGGGGATCCTTTCAGGGGTTACGTGGGGACACGTGACCTTAGTCCTTTTCATGCATGGAGATCTTTTAAATCTCCTTATTTTATTTTGAGAATTAAATTCTCTGTAGGGTTAACCCTGATCATGATTTTGGAGGAATTAAATTCCTATTATGAAAGAATTAAATTATTGTATAGGGTTAAACCCTAATTTTCTTTTTAAGAAGAATTAAATTCTAATGAGTTTGAAAGAATTAAATTCTCAATTAGGGTTAAACCCTAGTTCTGTCCATCTTGAAGGAATTAAATTCCTATAATTTTAGGAGAATTGAATTCTAATATAGGGTTAAACCCTAGTTTCATCTTAAAGGAATTAAATTCCTGTGAGTTTGGGGGAATTAAATTCTCATATAGGGTTAAACCCTAATTTTGTTTTGGGAGAATTAAATTCTCTAAACTCAATTCCCCCTCTAAGTTTTGGATCTGCATGGCAGGATCTCAACCCGATGAGAATTAAATTCTCAACTTATGGGGAGATGTGCTCTTTACAGATCTTCAATCAGAGGAAGAACTAAGTTCTTTTGTGCAGAAGAGTTAAACTCTTAGATTTGAGAATTAAATTCTCTGTTTGCAGTTTTGATCCCCTTTCTTTTCTCACCTAGGGTTTTCCTTTGTTGAGAATTAAATTCTCCTTTCTTTTCTCTCTGAAATTTCAAGATTCCAAAACTCTATATCAAAATTCTATCCTTCCTTCTCCTCTTGGCTCCTATTTATAGGAGAAGGAGAAGAATCAATTTGTTTAGTAAATCTTTCATTGAAAGATTTTGTTTGTTTTCATAATTAATATGATCCTTTAGATCACACAGTGAATTTTATTCACCGTTGAATTTTAAATCCAAAGATATTCTGTTTGTTGTTTCTGGTGAGATTTTAGGGGAAATCTTTCCTTGTCTAAGATTTTTCCATAAATTGGTGATATTTAATCACCCCTGGATTTTTAATCGGTTCTCCTTAATCCTTTCCCATCTGGAAAGATTTTAGAGAAATTCCAAATTTTAATTCAATTAAACTGTAAGGTTTTCGAAGCCTGTCACGTGCTGGCACGTGACCCTTGTTGAGGTATTTCCTAATTTTTTTAGAATTAAATTCTTTTAAGCTGTAAGGCTTTCAAAGTATGTCACGTGCTGGCACGTGACCCTTGGTCACATGTGAGCACGTGACCCCCAATTGAGCCCTTTAACAGTCGCTTGTTTATGTTGCCGTTTTAATCATCACGTGTCAACACGTGACCATTGGTCACGTGTGAGCACGTGATACCTCGTTGATGTATTTTCTGATTTTTAGAATTAAATTCTATTAAACTGTGAGGCTTTCAAGGCCTGTCACGTGCTGGCACGTGACCATTGGTCACGTGTGAGCACGTGACCCCGAATTGGGTCATCTTTCAGCCTTTGTTTTCCGTTTCTGTTTAGTGAGATTTTAACCATCACGTGTCATCACGTGACCATTGGTCACGTGTGAACACGTGATACCTCATTGAGGTAATTCCTAATTTTTTAATCAGGAAACAGAAGGCGGAATGGTTTTTAGCGATCGAGTCCTCTTTGCTCCAGCAGGGCCCGTTCAGCAATTGTTTGATTTTTCGAAGGATGGAGCACCATCTCTAAAGGCTAAGGAGATTATGCATCTATACTCAATCAGGCCGGGTTATTTGGTGTTCCGCCGGAATAATACTGCCCTTTTTATGCGGTATAATCCGCATCGCTTGGCCCAGCAGTTAGGCTACAACCAGGGCATTCCTCTCGAGGCATTTTTAGTTAAGCCTGCCCGCTTCCTGGAGGTTACTCGCGATGTCATTCACCATTTCATGCGGTTAAACACTGGCTCCCTCTTCATGATCCCGGAGCCCGACTATCTTCCGAGGCCTGTGGAGTCCATCAAGGGTTGGTATCGTCATCAGGTCGGCCCCGTCATTGCAGAGGAGAGACGGGTGCTTTTCGAGTGTAAAGCTCACGTTTCGGCTCAGGTCACCAGCTCCTCATTGTGGCCGCGGTCGGTAGTTCGCCCTCCTCTGAGGGATAGCGGTTAGGTGCTTATCCCTAAAGCCGCAGAAGTAGAATCAGCCCCTCGCACTGCTGGTATGCCATTGCGTACTAGAGCCGAGGCAGAAGTTCCTGATAAAGCACCAGCGGTGGTGTCACCAAAGGGTGATACTGAAGGCGAAGTTGGGCAGCGCCGTGCCAAAGCACCAAAAGGGAGGAAGCGCTCCTCCGCTAGCGTTAGCACAGGCTCCAAAAGGAGAAAGAAATCAGCCGCCGACCTACTCGATACTTTGTTTGAATCCAAGCCCTTTATTCAGGACGGACCGATACCTACGCAGGAGCCGAATGATGGTCTTCTCTTTCCTGGTACGTCTGCCGAGGATGCCGCGACGAGGCCGAAAATGTTCCTTCCCAAAGAGGAAAACTTCCTGTTGTCGTATTTCATGATGTCGATCCGGCTCCAGTCACATTGCCGATAATTCCTTCGGCGCTAGAAGGGAACGTGCTTTGAAACAGACGGTATCGGACGCCTCTGAAGATGAAGCTGCTTTGAAAGCGGGTAGGGATCCATTTTCAATTGAATCCCGACGAGCGCATATGAACAAAAAAGCGCAGCGGCTCGAACAGAACATTCTTCAAGCTCCTTGGGGTATTGGTACGTATATTTCTTGCCCTTTTTCTGCAAATAATTTGTATTACTTTCACGTTGCATTATCTTTTAAATAAAAATTGCAGGGCCTTCTGCAGCGGGAGTAACTTTGAGCCCAGATCAAGCCATGATGTGGATTCTATGAATATCTCCCGTGACACACCGTAGGGTGTAGAGGAGATCACTGAAGCTACTATCCCCGCTGTGGAGATTTCGATGATGGCTTCTGTCCCTTCAGCGTCTACTCCTCCAGCAGAGGAGGTCTTGTCGGTTATAGATCTCATGGATATCTCTAGTGGTGCACCGAAAGGCGTAGAAGAGATTGCTGAAACTGTTATCCCCGCCTTGGGGCCTTCACCGGCGGCTTTTGTCCCTCTATTGGAGACTGCCATGACGGCTACAGATTTCACAAATATTCTCAGTGATACACCTGGGGGTGTAGAGGAGGCTGCTGAAACTGCCATCCCTTCAGTTCAGGGCGGGCGAAATATCGAAGGTAATCTGATATACATACACATTTTGTTTAACAACCCCTCCGTTATCTGAACCTTTCCTTCCCTCAGAATTTCGGGAGCTGGCGGCTTCCATCGTGGATCTTTCCCCAAGGAAAACCATCCAGCGATTGCTTGACATGGCGGCCCCACAAGCGATACCTCTGTTGGGGTCAGAATTTGCACCTCGGTTGACCAAGTCAAAATCAAAGTCAACCCCAAGCCCGGTGGGCCCAAGCCCAAGTCAAGTGAGCCAATGCCCGGGTCGAGCCCGAACATGAAGCGGCCGGCCTCCCCTCATGCCAAAATTTTTTTAATAAATGATTTTGTTGTATTTATTTTATTTTACGAATAAATGTAAGAAAAATGGGCATGAAGCCAAATTTTTGTAAAGCCCATGGCTTATGTGCAAAAATAAATGGCATATGAGCCATGGGATAGACAAAATGCCATTTTTGTGAAGCCTAAGGGGCTATATATAAAGTGTATGGCCTATAAAGGAAAGGATAATGAAAATATCCTAACAACTTTTTTTCTCTCCAAAGAGAAAATCTAGATCTGAGATTTTTCTCCTTCCTCAAGGTTCTAAAACCTTCTTCTTTCTTGAATTAAATCAAGAGTTTTACTCTTCCTTTTAAAAAACTAAATAGTTTTTCACCACAAAACCCACAATGGGGAACTCAGATCTTCCATCAGATCTCAAAAAGAAGAGATTTTTAAAATCTCACACTTCTTGATCTTCAAGATCCGGCCAACAAAGGAAGAAGAAGGAGACCCATCTCCAGAAACCACACTTTGGGGAAGAACTAGGGCTCAAGGGGAGAAGCCCTTCATCAGCTTCAAAACATCTTACGAGTTTAACTCCACTCAAATTTATCTTTCGGGAGTTTCTGGGGCTAAAAGCCCCTTTCTCTCGCCGGCACCCGAGCGCCCGAGCGCCTTGCGCTCAAGCGCCTAGCGCCCATGTGCCGACACGTGGCGCGCTCGCGCTCGAGCGCCTAGCGCTCAAGCATCCAGCGCCCACGTGCCGACACATGGCGCGCTCGAGCGCCTCGCGCTCGAGCGCCTCGCGCTCAAGCGCCCAGCGTTCCAGCGCCCAACGCCCATGTGCCGACACGTGGCGTGCTAGCGCTCGGGCGCCCAGCGCTCAAGCGCCAGACGCCCAAGTGTCGACACGTGGTGCGCCTGGCGCTCGAGCGCCTGGCGCTCACGTGCCAACACATGGTGCGCTCGCGCTCGAGCGCCGGGTGCTCGAGCGCCGAAGCGCACAGGGCTCAAGGCGCTGGCCCCACGCGTCCTTTGGGCGCTTTTTCCTTTTTTTATATATATGTATACATGTATATATGTATAGATACACACACACTCCACAACACTGTCCCTCCCAAAAAAATTTGGGCCGTGGCGCTGCCCCGCACCCCGCAAGGGGGCTAGCAGCCCCCTTGACCCCCAGCCCGCTATCCGGATAGCGGGACCCCCGTAAAAACTCTATGTAGCTCCCGATATATCCAAGCCCCCTCCAAAACAAAACACACGTACACTGCACATTGAGTTCGCATGACCAATTTAACCCATCAATCGGAGGTTCACTTGCTCCAAAGACGAGGGGTAATTAACGGCAGCTTAGTCCGCGGCTGCCGGAGATTCGGATCCCCACAATTAATAAACCCTAGCCTACCCTAGGCAGGGGGAATCTGTAGTACTCCTGACGAGCGCGCACGTATTCCCATCTCAATGGGGTGACGAAAAACACCCTACAACCTCCACAAAGCATAGTGCTCTCTTCTGGCCAAGGTCGGTATTCTTTTGCCCTTTTTGTTTTATATTTTTATAATGATGCTGATATGCCCTTCATTTTAAACCACAGTTCTGGAAGCCGACAACGAAGTCAAGATTCTTGATGGACCTGGGGATCTCTCAAACCTGCCTTGCATGACTGTGGGTAAGTGACATTTTGGCTTCGTTTTGTTTACTCTATATTTAGAAATACAACTGACCGCATATATACCTTCACAGCTTTACCAGCCCTGACCCCATTAGAGTCTCGGATCCCCATGCCACCAGGTCCTTATGCCCAACGCATATCTGAGAGGATGGAAAAACATAGCGTTTATTCCCTGGCAGCTCTCATCGAAGATCTTCGCGTTGGAATTTCTGTCGTGGCTGAAGAATTCGCTGCTGAAGCCAACGCTTCCTTATCTATTCTTTCCACTTATCATGACGAGGCATTAGTGCGTACCTAGGTTGAGTACTGCCGCAGAGTGGAGGCCTGTCTACATGGGATTGAATGCATACGTCTTCCCTCCGACATATTTTTTATAAAAGCGAGCTTGCATGGTTGGATCGAACGATGTGAAGCCAATCTCCAGTCGTGCAAGAAAAGGCTTAACCGGAAGTTTTCGGTAAGGGAGTTGGCATCAAAGGCTTTAGGGGAGCTTCAAGCCCAGCTCACTGTCAAAACCACTCATGCATACGAAATTTGGCGGGTGCTTCAAGAAGCCATTACAGAGATGGTGGCTCTTGAAAAATCCGTTATTTTTACACGTGAGATGGTTGAAGCCTACAAGGTCGCCGAGAAAGAGCTTGAGAGTCGGTTTGCTTCATAACAGAATCAACAGACACAGGCAGGGACTCGTCTTGCGGCACTGATAGAGCTCGAAGCAGAAGTCCAGCGGAAAAATGACGAGCTTGCTGGCTTATTGAACCGTCCGCCGACTTAGACATTTTTGTTGCTGTATATTCTCCTTTTTTATATTCATTTTGATTCATAAATAAGAGTATCCTGTATTCATTTTGATTCATGAATAAAAGACATTTCATTTCATACCAGTGCTTCTTTTTCCTTTGATGTCTTGACATGGCGTAAAGTAGATTATGTACTCATTCCGGAGTCTCTAGTTTATGAACTCATTTCGGAGTTTGTAGTTTATTCACTCATTTCGGAGTCTCTGGTTTATGGACTCATTTCGGAGTCTGTAGTTTATTCACTCATTCCGGAGTCTCTAGTTTATGGACTCATTTCGGAGTTTATTAAGTTTACCCCCTTAGGTTTATAGGCAAACTTATCCTAACGTTATAAATAACCCCTTCTCTATGCGACAGAGGTCCATTAGGTTTTGTGGTACTAGGATTTTAGTCCGTGGTACCGTTGCACTGGCTAATGCATTCCCCGATATGCAGACTTTACTCTGCTGTTCGAGTAGCCCCACGACTGTCGTGTCTCTAATCCCTTCAGGGGCTGGACAAGACGTCTTCAAGTAATCTTCTTAGGAAGTTTGACCGTCGGAAAAGCAAGCGTTAGGAATTTTGCCATGTCGCTTTTTACTTGAGGTTAGGCTTAGTTTGGGAGCCCCGATGAGTCATAACCACTCCGCACTGGTGTAAGATGATCTCCGATAGTCTTTCGGGTTTTATTTGAGTTGCTGTCAAGACCCTGAAGTTAGGAATTTTGCCTTTGCTTCCCTTTTTTATGTGGCTGTTTTGGAGCCTTTGTTGACATTACATCTGCTGTAATGAGAAGAATGTCGAGGTTGTCTCTAAGTTGTATTTGAACCGTCAAGACTTGGAGCTGGGATTCTGCCGTTGGCTATTTGGAACCTTTGTTGACATTACATCTGTTGTAACGAGAAGAATGTCGAGGCTGTCTCTAAGTTGTATGTGAACCGTCGAGACTTGGAGCTGGGATTTTGCCGTCACTCCGCTTTGTTTCGACCATGAGGTCTTTCGTTGACGTTGCGTCTGCATCCTGTTGGACTGAGAAGAAACGTCGTGGTTGACATTGTGCTTGCTGTAATGAGACAAACATTGAGGTTGTCTCTCGGTTGTATATGAACCGTCAAGACTTGAAGTTAGGAATTTATCATGGCACCATTTTGTTTCGACCCTTGGGTCTTTGTTGACGTCGCGTCTGCACTGAGAAGGAACGTCAGGCTGATCTCTAAGTTGTAGATTTCTCCATCAAGATCAGGCTCTCCCTTTGACGGAGCCTCGTGGGAAAACATGGTTCCCTTTTTCATTTGTGCCTATGGATTGAATATAGGGGTTGATGTGGACTCACCTGCGGGGCAGAAAAGTTTCATTCATTTTAATATGTTTTTTTTCATTTGTTTCCGCGATATTCTACCTTTTCAGCTTTTTATATCGCGAAAGTCGCGGTTGCCCAATCATTTCGGGTATTTTTCGCGGTGCCCAATCATTTCGGCTATGTATTGTTTTATTTTTACTCGTTGTTTTTTTTTGCGAGTTGCCCAATCATTTCGGCTGTTTCATATGCATATATTTTTTTGCTCGCTGATTTTTTTATTGCGAGTTGCCCTGTCATTTCGGATATTTCATATGCATATATTTTTGTTGCGAGTCGGGAACTTGGATCTTGACACCAATTTCGGCATCAGTATTGCTGTGACTGGAATATTGCTAGGAGAAAATCATCATTTGCCTTGAGAAGACTTGGAATTTAATACCGATTTTGGCATCAGCATCGCTATGACTGGAATATTGTCAGGATCGAATCATCATTTGCCGTGAAAGGACTCAGTGTTTGACACCGATTTAAGCATCAGCATCGCTACAACTGGGATATTGCCAGGAGCGAATCATCATTTGCCTGTGCTGATTTGAACAAAGGTGGCTTAGTACACAGGGTTAGGATCCTGTCGGCCAAGACTTTTCGACTTTATGAGCCGTAAGGGTCTCATAAAGTTATTTCTCCCTACGAGTCGTGAGGATCTCGTAGGCGTATTTTATCCTTAGGAATCGTGGGGATTCCTAAGTGTGTGTTCTCTTATAAGTCGTAAGGATCTTACAAGAGTGTTTTCTCCTTATAAGTCGAGAGGACTTACAAGTGTCGTTCACCATATGAGGACATTCCTCGTCATTGGTGGAACTTGGTGGGGAAATCGTTTATTTGTGCCCGTGGATTGTATACAAGGGCCAATATTGGACCGCCTGTAGGGTAACTTGAGGAATACGACGACTTAAGAATAGGTCCAGGTCCCTGTAGCTTAAGTCTTTGAATCTTATGAGCCATGGGGGTCTTCTAGGGGGAGTTCTCCTTACGAGTCGAGAGGATCTCGTAAGTAAAAATTTTACGAGATTGCGCCCTTTCGAGTTTTCACAAGCTCGCCGGTAGCCCTACTGTTTTTACTTACGGCACCCTTTCGGGTTTTCATCCGTACCCATTTTGCTTGTGGACATATCTTTTTTTAACCCATCTGTTTGCCAACGAGACTTGGGAAGTGGCTTCATTGCTGCGGTAGCTGTGTAGCCGGTTGTACTTGAATTGCAACTTCTGCTGTTGAGTCTTCGATTGCAACACAGATCTCAAGGGTGGATATTATCATACTTGGGGCAATGCGCCATATTTGAGGTGGCGCATTAGTTTTAGGACATTCTGGTCCATTGTTAGTTTAGGGACATCTCGGTACGTTGCCAATTTAATGACGTAGTGGTCCATTATCACCATTTTTGAGGTGAAGCTTTAGTTTAAGGACATTACAGTCCATTGTCGCCATGTTTGAGGCAGATAATTTCTAGTTTAAGGTCTTCTCAGTTCAATGTCGCCATGTTTGAGGCGAATTTTTAGTTTAAGGACTTCTCAGTCCGAAGTTTTAGTTTAAGGACATCTCGGTCCATTGTTAGTTTAGGGACATCTCGGTCCATTGCCAGTTTAAGGACGTAGTTGTCCATTATCACCATTTTTGAGGTGAAGCTTTAGTTTAAGGACATTACGGTCCGTTGTCGCCATGTTTGAGGCGAAGTTTTTCTGAATACCACTTAGAGTTTTGACTCAGGAAGATAGCGAGCGGACACGAGCGTCGTCATCTATCATTGACCTAAGTCGTGACTCGTCAAGCGTGGTATTTCTTGAGGAATCGGCCGTTTATTGGCCGGAAAGGTCTTTCGCCATGCATATCCATGAGCAAATAGGCCCCATCTTGGTAGACCTTGTCTATGATGTACGGGCCTTCATAGTTTGGCTCAAATTTCTCCCGTTTTGCACGATTGGGGATCATAGGTCTTTTGACGACTAGCACGAGTTCGCCTTGAAGGAAAGTTCTCGGCCTAGTCATTTTTTTGTATGAGCGCGTCATCCTTGCCTTGTAAGCTTCTAGGTTTTATTGCGCCATGAGGCGAGTTTCATCGAGGGCGTTGAGCTCCTCAAGCCGAAGATAGGCATTTTCGTCATCTGTTAGCTCGTATCGAACCGCTACTCGGAGAGAAGGGAGTTCTATTTCTAAAGGAAGGACCGCTTCAGTGCCGAATACCAATGCGTATGGTGTTGTATTCATAGCCGTTTTGAACGTCGTTCGGTACACCCAGAGAGCTTCGTGCAGTCTCTCTTGCCGGTCCTTTTTGTTTCTGGACACCGTTTTCTTTATAATCTTGGTCATGGTCTTGTTGAAAGCTTCTGCTAGACCGTTGGCACGAGAATTATAGACTGAAGAGTATCTCCGGTCTATTTTATGATGTTCTGCGAAGCGGTTGATTTTATAGCTCCTATAGGCTGGCCTATTATTCGAGATTATCCATCGCGGAGTGCCAAACCGGTAGATGACATGTGGTTTGAAGAAATGGAAAATATTCTCCGTCTTCACTTCCCATAGTGGTACTGCTTCTACCCACTTAGAAAAGTAGTCAGTCGTTGCCAGTATGAACCAGTGTCCTTTGGATGATGCTGGCTCAATGGGGCCGATTATATCGGTTCCCCACATTTCGAATGACCAGCTAGCTACCGTTGGGTGTAGCGGATTTGGATGTTGGTGGATGAAGTCCCGTGAATTTGGCATGAGTGACACTGCTTCGCATATTCGAGATAGTCCTGAATCATTGTGGGCCAATAGTAACCCATTTTCTTGATTTTCAGCTTCATCTTCGGCCCGGCCTGATGAGAACCGCAGAGTCCATCATAAATTTCTTGAACGACTCTCCTTACTTTTCCTGCCCCAAGCACCTTAGCCACAAAACGTCAAGTGATCTCTTGTATAGAGTATCATTGACGAAAGCGAAAGATAGAGCCCGTTCATGAGATGATGTCTTGACGACGTGTTTTCGGGCGTTCAATGTGATTTGAAGTAGTCTATGAAGACTTCCCTCCAATCCTTGACATTTTCTTCATCTTCTATTTAGAGGACCGCTTGTTTGGTCGTTTTTTTCCTTCAGATGGCTCCATTGAATCCTCTGAAGATACCTCTGCTGGCGCGAGAACCCGGCGGCTTTGCACAACGATCCTTACGTCGTCGAGGTTTTCGTCAGCCGGCTCCTTAGCAAGCTTGGCTAATGCATCTGCCTTGCTATTTTCCTCACGCGGTATGCTTTCCAGGATATAGAAGGGGATTTGTGTCAGCAGTTGCTGCACTCGCCTACCATATTTTATCAACTCTGGTTTGCATGTCTGATAGACTCCATTTACTTGGCTAACGACCGGCTGGGAGTCTCCATATATGAGGAGGTTTTCGATTCCCATATCGACAGCGATCTCAAGACCAGCTATCAAAACTTCATATTCAGCCTCGTTGTTTGTTCTTGGTTCTGTTAAGGAAAGGACGAAACGCATTATCCCTCTTTGCGAAGTCACGAAGATGAGGCCCACCCCGGCTTTGATTATAGGGGTGTTATGCTTCTGCTTGTTCATGGAAGATGCTCCATCGAAGTAGAGTTCCCATTAGACATTATTTCCTTCCTCCTCCCCTTCGATTGTGTCGAACGTATGTTCGTCTGGCAATTCGCAATTTAAGGGAGAATCGGCTGGTATCCGTTGCTCAACGAGAAAGTTGGCGATGACCTGACCTTTCACTGTCTTGAGGGGTCGATACGTTATCGAGAACTCCATCAAGAGGAGGGCCCATTTGGCAAGCCTTCCTATTAGTATGGCCCTTGACATCAGATATTTGAGAGGACCCGTCTTTGATATGAGATGGACCTCATGTGCCAAGACATAGTGCCTGACCTTCGTTATCGCGAAGATTAGTGTCAGACAATGCTTTTCGATGGGGGAGTAGTTGTTTTCTTCCCCCAGGAGAACTCGACTCAAATAGTTGAGAGCTCTCTCTTTTCCCTGATCGTTCTCCTGTGCCCACAGCGCTCCTAGAGAACCTTCAAGGGCCGTAGTGTACATGATTAGGGGCTTCCCTTTGACCGGAGCAGTCAGAACCGGCGGGTTCTGCAGGTATTGCTTGATTTCATCCAATGCACTTTGGCATTTATGATCCCAAATGAACGGGGTCCCCATCTTCATTAGATGGTTGTAGGGGCGGCATTTGCCGGAGAGGTTGGCTATAAACCGCCGGATATACGCGAGCTTTCCTTGGAGAGACCGCAGTTGTTTAAAAGTTCTTGGCATGGGCATTTCCATAATCGCCTTGATCTTTGATGGGTCTATTTCGATGACTCGGTGTCGTATGATGAATCCTAGGACTTGCCTGAGGAGACTCCAAATGCGCATTTCAGAAGATTCAACTTTAGATTGTATTTCCGAAGACGCTGGAACACTATGTTCAGATATTCCCAGTGCTCTTCGTACGATTTGCTTTTCACCACAAGATCGTCAATATAGCATTCGACAATCTAATGTATGAGGTCATCGAAGATCTTCTTCATGGCCCTCTGGTAGGTAGCGCATGCGTTCTTCAAACCGAAGGGCATCACTTTATAGCGGAATATGCCTAGCGGAGTTCGGAAGGCGGTGTGCTTTTGGTCTTCAGGATGCATTTTTATTTGATTGTAGCCTGAAGATCCATCCATGAAGGAGAAGACCTCATGAGTGGACGTGTTATCGATCATCATCTCGGTAACAGGTACTGGGAAGTCATCCTTTGGACAAGCTTTGTTAAGGTCCCGAAAGTCCACGCAGATGCGCACTGTCCCATTTTTCTTCATCACTGGAACAATGTTGGCAATCCAGTCGGGATACTAAACTTCTTGGATGAAGACGGAGTCAATTATTCTCTTGACTTCGGCATTGATACTCATCTCGAGTTCGAGCCGCATTCTTCTTGGCACCTGTTTGACTGGCTTGACGTCCGGCGATATAGCCAGTTTATACACCGCTATTTTTGGATCCAGTGCCAGCATCTCAGAATAGTTCCATGCGAAGCAGTCTTTATATTTCATAAGCACGTCCTTTAGTGTGGCCACCTGTTTTTTAGACAACAGCTCACTGACGAACATGGGTCTCGGCTCATTTTCCCTGCCCAAGTCGATTTTCCTCATGTTGTCTGCCGTAGTGTGTATCCCATCTTCCAGCTCTTTTGGTGCTGGTGGAAACTCTGAGATCACCTCATCCTCGTCTTCATTTACGAAGCACCTGAAGGAGTCATCTATAGTCTCGTGCCCTACCTCCTTTGAGAGTGTTACCACATGGCAGGTATGGGTTTGCTTCCATTCTTGACGTTGAGCCGGTCCTGTCCTCACGGTATAGGTCCTCTTTGGCTCATGCTTTCGTGGCGGGGTTACCCTCCAGCTGTCGGACAAAACAAACTTGCCTTGTTGATATTGATCTTCGACCCAGTCTTTGAAGGTGAAGCAGTCTTCAAGGGGATGACCTATTGCTCGGTGATAGGAGCAATAATCCGGATGATGGACCTCGATTATTTTTTCGGGATGCCGAGACTCCGGGAGCGTCATCATTTGATACTTCATGATAAGGTTGAATATTTTCCATATCTTGTCTTGAGGAAAAGAGTATTCCCGACCCATCTTCTTGATAAGGGACAGGTTCCAACCACGTTTTTCTTGATAGCGCGGCTTCTTAGATATACCCTGTTGTTTGCAAACGTTGTTGTTTCTCCCAATCAGAGCAAAGCTCTGTTCAAAATTTCAAATTTTGAAATGAAGCAGCGCTGAGAAAGTCATAGACTCTAAGGCAGCGCTCACTTGCAAATCACATGAGCGCTAGCACTAAGAGCGCTGCACTCTAAGCAGCGCACTATGTGCAAAGCACGTAAGCGCTAGCGCTAAGTGCGCTGCACTTTAAACAACGCACCACGTGCAAAGCATGGGAGCGCTAGCGCTGGAACTAAATATTCCCAACCGTTGGATCAAGGATCCAACGAACATGATTAAAAATCATCAATTGACCAGAATAAAATTATGTTAAGGAAAGATTCCTCAAAATCTTTCCAAACAAAAAGATTGTACTCTGTAAATCAGAGCACCGTTGGATCAATGATCCAAAGGTGATTAAAAATCACTAAAATATAGAATAAATTCTGTGTGGGGAAAGATTTCCCAATCTTGTTAAAAACAAGAAGATTGCCTTCTATAAATCAGAAGCCCTTGGATCAAAGATCCAACGGGGGAGACATCCCCAAATCAATTAGAGAAAAGATCTCTTCAACTGATTAAACAAATCAGCCTTGCCCTATATAAATGCCCCAAGACTTCAAGTCTCATATAGAGGAACCCCCCTATAAATTTTGATAAATCTCAGAAAGAAGAGCAAGGTCTCGGAAGAAGAAGATTTTCTTCAAGGTAAAAAGAACAGAAAGACGAAATCGTCTCATATAAAAGAAGAATTTACTTCTTTTTCTAAGATCATAGATCTATAAGACCAAGGTCTTTTACAAAGAGATCAAAGGATCTCATCATAAAAAAAATAAGAAGAAGAACATAATTCTTCTCACAAATCATAGATCTATAAGACTAAGGTCTTTTACAAAAAGAGATCATGAACATCTCATTACAAAAAGGAGGAGAATAATTCAATTCTCTTAGGATCACAGATCCATAAAAACAAAGCTTTTCACCAAAATAAGAGATTGAAACATCTCCTATAAAATAAGAACTTTGTTCTTAGAACCTTGAGACAAAGTCTCTTATAAGAGAGAATTTAATTCTCAAAGTGCAGAACTGATCAAAGTTGTCTAAAAGAAGAGCCTTAGCGCTCCAATTTAAAAGGAGCGCTTCAGCACTCCACATCTAGCGCAAAGCGCTGCAGAGCCTTAGCGCTCCTAATCTAAAAGAAGCCTTAGCGCTCCAAATTTAAAGAAGCGCTCTGCGCTCAAGACTGGCGCACAGCGCCAAGCGCACCACGTGCTCCTCACTTGTGCGCCACTTAACAGAAGACTCTTAGCGCTCCTAATCTAAAAGATCCTTAGCGCTCCAAATTTAAAGAAGAGCTTTGCGCTCAAGACTGGCGCACAGCGCCAAGCGCGCCACGTGCTCCTCACGTATGCGCTACTTAGCAGAAGCGCCTCAGCGCTCCAAATATAGCACACTGCGCTCATTAACTGGGTCTAGCGCCAAGCACACCACGTGCTTTTCACGTGTGCACTGATAGAACATAAATTATTCTATAAATAAAGCCCTAGAGCTATGGTGAATGCTCAGCATTCAATAAAAGACAAAAATATTGTCAGAACTCAAATCAATGCCCAGCATTTTCAAATGTTTAACATTTTAACTGAGTGGGCCGAGCCCAAGTTGGCCATAAATCCCTCATTCAGATTAATTGAGCCCATATGCTCATAAATCTCAAATCTTAGTCCCAATCGGACTACAAATCTCCCAACTAAAATTGGTTCAAGGGCACATCTCTTCACTCGTCTGATATTTGTCGTTGTAATCCTTCAACGTTTTCAGAGAGGTGACGGGTCCCGATAACCAGACATTCCATGGACTGTGGGGTCCTTAAACTCATGGACTATGATGTCCTTAACCTTGGACTGTGGGGTCCTTAAGTCCATGGACTATGATGTCCTCAACCTCGGACTGTGGGGTCCTTAAGCCCATGGACTATGATGTCCTCAACCTCGGACTGTGGGGTCCTTAAGCCCATGGACTATGATCTCCTTAACCTCGGACTGTGGGGTCCTTAAACCTATGGACTATAATGTCCTTAACCTTGGACCGTAATGTCCTTAAACTAATGGACCGCAATGTCCCTAAACTAAACAATAGAGCTCAAATGCTCTTTTATTGGATCTAAATGATCCTGTTAAGTTGATCTTAGTCTAAAAATTAGACTAACGTATCCTTAATAAACGTTAAAGTTGATCTTAGTCTCAAATGAGACTAACGCATCCTTAAACCCAACCCCAAACCCAAATCTAAGAAAATACGGATTTGGACTAATTCACGCCCTACAGGCGACAACATAAATTAGTTTCCGTATACAATCCACGGGCAACCAAAAACAAAACAAACACCCACGACACGAAATGACCATCTGGAGAAGGAGAAAGTGGTTACCGCGATGCGATAGCATAATTAACTGCAGGGGCTTGCGCCTGCAGGGAAGAGCGTCCCCACAATCAAAAACCCCTCAACGAGGGGGAATCTGACGAAGTCTACTACATCGGCCGCATCCGTGTAAACCTTCGATATATGGTGCCATAAATCAACTTGGCATCTTCTAAGAGGTGGACGGATAGCACCAATTAGCATCTGCCCTCGAAATTTAGGCAAGACGGACCTAAGCGGTCGCGTCTCCGTATTTCGGCGGAGAACAGATTCTGGCATGCCCGGTGGGACCTTTTCCTCTTTCCACTCCACACTTCGTGCGTCGTGTTCGCGAACGAATTGCGGTTTGAGTTGGTTGTCCTAGGGTTCGAGGTACTGAGATTTGGTTTTGCTTCCGTGCAGAAAAGAGAACGTCAATGGCCTCTAACTGCTCCAGCTGCAACTCCCGTTCCGCCTCATCTGGAGGAGTAACCTATGAGCCCCAAGTGGCCTCCCTCTTCACAATGCAAGTGGAACAAGTGACCCAAACCACCACTGGGCTATTCTTCAGGACCATGATCCCGCCAATAAGCTTCAGCGCTCCTGTACCATCGCAAGAAGCTCCGAAAAAGTCGGTCTTTGATCGGCTTGCAACTACTGCGGCCCCTCTCAACAGGTCGCCCAAGTCCACTACCTCAGTTTTTAACAGACTGGGCTGAAGCTCAGATGGGCCCGTGAAGAAGCCCACAATTCCTGAAGAGGTTATCCCAAAACGGATAGCCATTCCTACTCCTGAAGTCACCAAGGCAGCTTCTCCTGCTAAGGGGTCGCTCTTCACAAGACTGGCCGTTTCAGCTCCTACTCCACGTGAAGTCATGAAGGCGGTTTCCTATGTTCAAAAGTCGGCCTTTGCAAGACTGACTACCCCTTCTCAACGGGTGTCAGTCATTGACAGGCTAGCACCAATAACAGTCTCTCCACAAAGCAGGGGACAAGAAGAAACTGATTCAACAATGGAGGTGGTCCCGACCGCTCGCCATGCTCGACATCGCCAATGGCGCCGAGTGAGGAAAGCTAGGGACAATTCCCTTTCTGGACTGACTCCGCCAGGTCCAATGGTGGAAGTTGATGCTGCTGTTCCAACCGGGAACAACTTTGAACCACTTAACAGGGTGCGCAGGAATTTGCCAATTGCCGTGCTAAAAAAGTCACCTCTGCCTGTTGAAAATATCGCAAAGGCAAAGCTGGAACAGCCCCCTCAGCGGCTGTCCTTTAAAATTTACAAAGTCTGGTGTCAAGTCCAAGACTCGATGATTGATCAAGACTACCCCCGCCGACAGAAAAAGATGAAGGTTCGGCAAGAATAGAACCACCCTGTCAAGCCACAGAAGGCGACAGCTACTTGGGTGCCCACTGCAACGGCCCCCTCAACTTCGACCGCCCACAAGAAGAGAAGGCCGGAGAAAATTCCCGTGTCTGCGACAAATGTCAAGGGCATTGAGCCTAAACACCTTAAGTCTGGGGGCATGGTGGTGCATACCGTCTATATGGCATCCGGAAAAGAGGATAGCCGTATCTCCACAGGTCATCGACCGCTTTCGCGATCAGTGACTAAGACTCAGGAGCAGCAGCAACAAAAGCTCCAAGAGATGCTAACAGCTATGGCCGCACTCACGGGACCAAGAGCAAGCCCGGAGACATCCTCGGAGCAACTTCATGAGCAGGAAACTGATGCCGAATTCCTTCGGAGAATGCTTGAGAAGAAGGACAAAGATGCTGCGGAACAAGCGGCCAACATAAAACAAATGGCCCTCTTATTCCAAGACATGGTCGGGATGATGTTACAGCCGGATCCTCCAGCTGAAGATCCTCTAATTATCCTCGAAGACAATCGAGCGGAGACGTCAAACCCTTTTCCAGCTTGTTCAGCAGCCAAAGAGGAGACCATCTCAAAAGCTGCCCTGGATGATTACATCGCTCAGCAGATATGAGTTCATCAAGCAAATGAAGCGGCTGGGCAAATTGTTAAGATTGGACGACCCTATCCGGGTTGGTACGACCAGATAAAGTACCCATCGGGATACACGATCCCTAAATTCCACGTATATAATAGGACGGGAAATCCACACCAGCACGTTGCTCAATTTAGGGCTCTGTGCGGCAACACCGGAGGTAACGATAAGCTACTACTTCACCAATTCGTTGGCAGCTTGTCAGAGACGGCATTTGAGTGGTATTCCGAGCTCCCGAATGACTCCGTTAAGACATTTGCAGAAATGGAATTGCTCTTTACACAGAGGTTCTCAAGCACTAGCGAACGCACCCCAATCACAGCATTGATCAATGCCAGGGTGAAGCCAGGAGAGACATGGGTGCAGTATGCGATACGGTGGAAGAATCTATGGTCGATGTGTGAACAGTGCATAGAGGAAGCTCCTGCAGTGGGCATGTTTATGGGAACCCTCGATCCACAGGCGACCATATCTCAATTCATGATGTTCTTCAAGACAACTACTTTTCAGGCCTTGATTGACAAGCTGACCCAAATGGATCAGATGGGTCATAGACCATCTCCTTCGAAGCTGGAATCTCGGAATGAACAAGGGAAAGGGAAAGCGACCTTCGTCGCCAATGCTCAATAGCAGCCCAGTGGTCCGAAACTAACTGATCACCAAGACGAGAAACGGCGATTCTTTAATGAGAGAATGAAGCGCCCTTATTCGTTTCCCCGGGACAAAACGAGGAGACTGTTCGAGCTGGCGGTGCGCAACAGGCTCATCAACTTGCCGGATCCAAAATGCCCATTGCAACCCGGTGAGGTTAATAATCCCAATTATTTCCCCTATCACCAAGCGATAGGCCATCCAATCGAAGATTGCTTCGTCTTCAAAGGGTGGATTGAGAACCAATACCAACAGGACAAATTCGCACTGTCCGAGAATTGGAAAGTGAACCCGCCCCAGCCGCACGCTCTCAAAAAGGCGGATACACCGGGGGCATCATGCTCTTTTATAGAAGAAGCTCCATGGGAGATCGTTCTTTCAGCCAAAATGAAAAGAATGCTAAAGGATCTCCAAACATGCCCGGCGATCAAATGGAAAAGTCCGCTGGAACCCGAAGTCATCAAGGGAATGCTGAAGCCGTGCCCAACTCCAAAAATTGGTGGTGATAGTCAAAGCGCCCACACCCAGCCGTCAAAGTCATCGAAGAAGAAACAAAAGACCAAAAAGCCCATGAAGCCTGATGACAAGCGCACGGACTTGCAAAAACATATTGACGCGCTGGAAGAAAAGAACCAGAAGGCGCGGACCCCAGTCACACTCCAAGAATTTCTCAGCCACATCCTTGAGGACGGAGATGATGACAATAGAGAAGACTTGTCGGATGAACCTGAGGATTATGAGGCAAGCTACCATGTGATCTCTCACTCATTAATAAACGGTGAAGAAGCTCTTGACGCAAAGAAACTGGGGGCAGATCCCGAATCGGAGCTCCTAGGACCGTCAGACGAGATGATTGATGCATTCCTGAACGAAGCTCTTCTGAAAAGCAAGGCTGATCGAGAGCGCGAAGCGGTCATATTTAGAAAAGCCAAACGCCGACGACTGGACGAGAGGGTTAAAACACTACTACCAGATCAAAGTACATCCGCCGCAAATAAAAGCTGGTTAAAGACAAGGAAAAGGTTCGCCAAAACCATATCGATGGGAATGAAGCTGCCCTATTTCAGAGGAAATTCTCCTGGCATTATACATCTTGATGAAGCGGACGTACATCTTAACTTCTGCTTATATCATCGGAAGATTGCACATCCTACTGAAGAATACAACGCCTTTAAAAATTCGTGGCAAGGATATGTCGCTCACAGGCAGCACTTCAAGAGGATAAAGCGTGAAGCTCGTCGACAACAGAAAAATGCAACAGACGAACGAAGAAGAACGGCCGGCAACTGCCACATGGTTGATAGCAAGGGATCGCAAGTTCTCACCTTCGGGAGGGATTCTGAAGAAGAAATGACTCTCGGCCCTCTCTTCAAAGAATCCACCTCAGGAAAAGAGAAAGAACCAAAGAGCTGCGAGAACATTCAGCTGCGCAACCGCACGCTACCTGAAAAGAATCTCGGACCTGCAAACAAGGGATCAAATAAAAAGGATAAGGGGAAAGAAAAGGTCCCTGAGGATATCGCCCTCGATGATCGAGTCATCGAAGAGCTGACAGTAAAGGACCCGCCAAAGAAAAGTAAGGTGGATTACAACGTTCTGGCACACCGGAGGAAGATCCCCTCACAGCTAAGCATTCTCGACGCCGTTCTGCTATCTAAGGAGGCGAGAGATTCTCTGATCAGGGCATTACAAGAGCCTGACCAGTTTCAAGCTTTCCTAGCCGAAAAAAAGATGAAGGATGAGCTGGAGGAAGTGCACACGGCCGATATCACCTTCAGCGATGAAGACCTCCTCCTCGGGACGTGTGAGCATAACCGTCCCCTTTATGTCTCCGGATACTGTCATGATATCAAGATAGGCAAAATCCTAGTCGACAAGGGGTCCTCCGTCAACCTTCTCAATGTAAGGGTGTTGAAGGAGATATGCATGAGCGTTCAACACCTCGCTCGGGATAAGATCACTATCTCCGGATTCGACTCTCAGTCATCACGGACGCTCGGGTCTGTGATACTGACGTTACGCTTTGGGCTGCTCGTCACTGATATCAAGTTCCACATCATTGACGCTAATACTTGCTACAACGCTTTGCTCGGCCGGCCTTGGTTACACGAGTACAACATTATCCCTTCTACACAACATCAGTGTATGAAGCACATCAAAGATGGTCTCGAGTACACTTGTTTCCCCCAATCAGAGCAAAGCTCTGTTTGAATTTCAAAATTCAAAAATTGAAGCAACGCTTCAGATTCCTTGCGCTGCGCGCTGTGCGCCACGTGTCAAAAGCAGACACGCCAGCGCAAGGAGCGCTGCGCCCAAGGCAGCGCGCCCCAATAAGAGTAAGGCTCTGTTTTAAAATTCAAATTTTAAAGTAAATGAAGCAACGCTTCAGATCACTTGCGCTCTACGCTGCACGCCACGTGTCAAACAGTGGTGCGCTAGCGCAGTTGCGCTGCGTTCTGCGCTGCGCGCCACGTGTCAAACATAGGCGCGATAGCGCAGTTGTGCTGCGCTCTGCGCTGCGCGACACGTGTCAAGCGCAGGCGCGCTAGCTCCAATTGCGCCACACTGGAATTTAAATAATAAATTATTTAATTAATCAGAATTAAAATTCTAGAAAGATCTTTCCAATCTTATTAAAATAAGAAGATTATCTTCTGTAAAACAGAAGCCTTAGGATCAAAGATCCAACGGTGGGGAAATAGCCCCAGATCAATCAGAGAAAGATCTCTGTAACTAACTTAACAAACCAATTGGCCCTATATAAAGGCCCCTAAACTCCAGGTCTCACATGCAGAGATACAGAAGAGAGAGAACCCTCTGCAAAATTTGAGAGAAAAACTCAAAAAGAAGAAAGGCAAGCCTTTGAAGAAAGAAGATCATCTTCTTCATCTTTAAAAGTAAAGAATTTAATTCTTGAAGAACAGAGATGAAATCATCTCATTAAAAAAGAAGAATCTCTTCTAAAAAAAATCAAAGATCTAAGAACAAGATCAAGATATTCAATAAAAAGAAAAAGATCTAATCATAAAAAAAAATTAAAGAAGTAATTTACTTCATTCTTAGATCTTTTGATCTATATAAAGGCACAGCCTTTTGATAAGAGTAAGAACCATTGGTTCTTGAATCTTAAGGCAGAACCACTTTGGAACAAGAAAAACTTGTTTCTTTGATCTGAATTGGATCAAGATGCGCTCTGCGCTGTTGGATAGTGCCTTGCACTTTTAAGATGCGCCTTTGCACTTATTGGATTGGCGCACTGCGCCAGAGCGCGCCACATGTCAACCACAGAACAATCTGCGCTTTGCGCTTCTAAACCAGAGCGCTGCGCTCTTGGAATGGCGCACTGCACCAGAGCGCGCCACGTGTCGTTCACTGGCGCAGCGCACTGCGCTAATAGACTTGCGCTCTGCGCTGCGTGACACGTGTCACTTTCGCATGCGCTAGCGCATTGCGCTCTTTAATTGGCGCAAAGCGCCTGACAAGCCACGTAGCTCACTATCAGACTATTAAAATTCTATGCATTATTAAAGAAGGGCAGAGCCCAACTAGAAGCCTAATAGGCAGAACATGAACAAAATGTTAAACATTTTCAACTGGACTTAGCCCAATTCTGGCCATAAGTCCGCAATATAAATTGAACTGAGCCCAATCGCTCTCCCAATCAATTTACATCCGGTTCGAGGGTACATCTCTTTACTCCTCTGATATCTGTCGTTGTAATCCCTCAACGTCGTCAGAGAGGTGACGGGTCCCGACAACCACACACTGCTACGGACTGTGGGGTCCTTAAACTCATGGACTATGACGTCCTTAACCTCGACCGTGATGTCTTAAAAACTAATACCGGACTATGATGTCCTTAATCTTGACCGTGATGTCTTAAAACTAACATCGGACTGTGAGGTCCTTAAGCTCATGGACTATGATGTCCTTAACCTCGACCGTGATGTCTTAAAACTAACACCGGACTGTGAGGTCCTTAAACTCACGGACTATGACGTCCTTAACCTTGACCGCAACGTCTTAAAACTAACATTGGACCGCAATGTCCTTAAACTACCTATCGACCGCAATGTCACTAAACTAAATAATAGAGCCCCCAATTGCTCTCTTGTCGGATCTAAACGATCCCGTTAAGTCGATCTTAGTCTAAAATTAGACTAACGTGTCCTTAACGAACGTTTAAGTTGATCTTAGCCTCAAATAAGGCTAACGTATCCTTAAACACACACATCCAAACCCAAATCTAAGAAAGATACGGATTTGGACTAATCCACGTCCTACGGGCGACAGCATAACTTAGTCTCCGTATACAATCTACGGGCAACCGAACACAAAAAAAAAACACGACACGAAGTGACCATATGGAGAAGGAGAAAGTTGTTACCGCGATGCGTTAGCGTAATTAACTGCAGGGGCTTGTGCCTGCAGGGAAGAGCGTCCCCACAATCAAAAACCCCTCAAGCGAGGGGGAATCTGACGAAGTCTGCTACATCGGATGCATCCGTTTAAACCTTCGATACACGGTGCCATAAATCAACTTGGCATTCTCGGAGAGGTGGACGGATAGCACCAATTAGCATCTGTCCCGAATTTCAGGCAAAGACGTTCGCCGCATCTCTGTCGCGTCTTTCGGAGGGGAACAGATTCTGGTACGCCCGGTGGGACTTTTTCCTCTTTCCACTCCACACTTCGTGTGTCGTATTCGCGAACGAATCGCGGTTTGTTAATGGTTGCCCTTGGGTTTCAAGTTACTAAGATTTGGTCTCTTGCTTGACGCAGAAAGTAAAACAGCAATGGCATTCACCTGCTCAAAGTGCTCCAACTGCAGCTGCAACTCGCATCCTGCCTCAACTGGGGGCATAACCTACGGGCCCCAAGCGGCCTCTTTGTTCACGATGCCCGTGGAGCAGATTACTCAAGCCACCACAGGGCTGTTTTTCGAAACCATGCTTCCGCCGACAAGCTTCAGCACCCCCGTGCCCATACCAGAAGCTCCCAAGAAGTCGGTCTTCGATCGACTTGCAGCTACTGTGGCCCCTCTCAGCGGGTCGTCCAGCACTAACGCCTCGGTCTTCTCCAGATTGGGACAAAATTCCCGCGGGCCCATAATGAAGCTTGCAGTCCCAGAGAAGGTTATTCCGAAAAGAGTAACCATCCCTGCTCCCGAAGTCGTCAAGACGGCTTCTCCTACCAAGGGGTCGGTCTTTACGAGACGGACCGTCCCAACTCCAACTCCTGCTCCTGCTAGTCAAAGGACATCAGTCTTTAATAGGCTGACACCAGCAGTGGCCCCTCACCTGAACAGGGGGCAAGACAACGCCATCCCCATCGCCGAGCCAACTCCATCAGCTCGACATGCTCGACGTCGCCACTGGCGCCGAGTGAGGAAGTCCGGAGGCAACTCCCCTTCTGGGCTAACTCCACCAGCCCCGACGGCGAAAATTAATGCTGATGTTCCAACCGGGAACAGCTTTGAGCTGTTGAATAAGGTGCGTAGGAATTCTCCTACCACTGTACTGAAAAGGTCTCCTCCTCCACTAGAGAAGGTTGCGGAAGCAAATCCAGAACAGTCCCCTCAGCGGCTGTCCTCCAAGATCTGCAAAGTCTGGCGGCAGGTCCGGAATTCAGTGGTGGATCAAGAATATCCTCGCCAGCAGAAGAAGCTGAAGATCCGACAGGAAGAAAGCCATCCTGCCAAGATACGGAAAGCTATCTGGGTGCCCACTGTGACGGCCCCTTCAACTTCGACCGTTCATAAGAAAAGATGGCCGGAGAAGACCCTCAGGCCTGCAACAAATGTTAAAAGCACTGAGCCCAAACGCCCCAAGTCTGGGGGCATGGTGGTCCATACCATTTACATGGCATCCGGGAAGGAGGATAGCCGCGCTTCTATAGGCCACCGACCACTCACCCGATCCATTACAAGAGCCAGGAACAACAGCGGCAGAAGCTTCAGGAGATGCTGACTGCGATGGCACTCACCGGGCCAAAAGAAAGCCCGGAGGCATCATCGGAACAACGTCACAAATACGAGACTGATGCTGAATTCCTTCGTAGAATGCTTGAAAAGAAGGACAAGGAGGTTGCGGAACAAGCGGCCAATATAAAGCAAATGGCTCTTCTGTTCCAAGACATGGTGGGCATGATGATCCAGCCGGATCCCCCAGCTGAAGATCCTCCGATTATCCTCGAAGACGACAGAGGAGAAACATCAAATCCACCTCCAGCTCTTTCAACAGCCAAAGAGGAAACTATCTCTAAGGCCGCCCTGGATGATTATATTGCTCAACAAATACGAGTTCACCAGGCAAATGAAACGGCTGGCCAAGTCGTCAAAATGGGGCGACCTTATCCGGGCTGGTATGATCAGATAAAATACCGACTGGGCTACACGATCCCGAAATTCCATGTCTACAAGGGGACAGGCAATCCCCATCAACATGTTGCCCAGTTCAGGGCTCTTTGTGGCAACACCGGCGGCGATGATAAGCTCTTGCTTCACCAATTCATCGGCAGCTTATCGGAGACGGCATTTGAGTGGTACTCCGAGCTTCCAAACGACTCCATCAAAACTTTCGCAGAGATGGAGTTGTTATTCACTCAGCGATTCGCGAGCGCCAGCGAACGTACCCCAATAACAGCGTTAATCAATGCCAGGGTGAAGCCAGTAGAAACTTGGGTTCAATATGCAATCCGATGGAGAAATCTGTGGTCAAAGTGCGAACAACGCATCGAAGAAGCACCAGCGGTGGGCATGTTCGTGGGCACTCTAGACCCTCATGCAACTATTTCACAGTTCATGATGTTCTTCAAACCGACCACATTCTAAGCTTTAATCGACAAGCTAGCCCAGATGGATCAGATGGGTCATAGACCGTCTCCCCCGAAGCCGGAACCTCGAAACGACAAGGGTAAAGGGAAGGCGACCTTCGTCGCGAACACCCAATAGCAGCCCAGTGCCCCAAAGCTAGCGGATCAACTGGAGGAGAGACGGCGCTATTACAATGAGAAAATGAAGCGTCCTTACTCATTCCCACGGGACAAGACGAAGAAGCTGTTCGAGCTGGCTATGCGCAACAGGCTTATCAATTTGCCGAATCCCAGATGACCGCCGCAGCCCAGTGAAGTGAATAATCCCAATTATTGCCCTTACCACCAAACGGTAAGCCATCTGATCGAGGATTGCTTCGTTTTTAAGGGATGGATCGAAGATCAGTACCTACAAGGCAAGTTTGCGCTGTCCGAGAAGTGGAAGGTAAACCCACCACAACCGCACACTCCTAAGAAGACGGACACACCGGGGGCAACGTGTTCTTTTGTTGAAGAAGCTCTATGGGAGGTCGTGCTGTCAGCCAAAACCAAAAGGATGCCGAATGATCTTCATACATGCCCGGCGATCAAGTGGAAGAACCCGCTAGAACCCCAGATAATCGAAGGGATGCTGAAGCCGTGCCCAACTCCAAAGATTGGTGGTGATGGCCCAAGCACTCACACCCACACCCAGCCGTCAAAATCTTCAAAAAAGAAGAAGAAGAAATCCAAAAAGCCTGTGAAGCCTGGCGACAAACGCACGGACCTGCAGAAATAGATCGATGCGCTGGAGGAGTATAATCAGAAAGCGCGGACTCCCATCACGCTCCAAGAGTTCCTCAGCCACGTCCATAAGAACGAAGATGATGGAGAAGAATCGTCGGACGAATCTGAGGATCACGTACAAGTTGCCATGTGATCTCTCATTCATCCCTAGACAATGAAGAGGCTCGTTGCATAAAGAAACTGGGGGCAGACCCTAAACCAGAACTTCTGGGGCCGTCAGATGAAATGATCGACACATTCCTCAACGAAGCTCTCCTGAAAAGTAAAGCTGATCGGGAGCGCGAGATGGCCATATTTGAAAAAGCCAAACGCCGGCGACTAGACGAAAGAGTCGAGACACTTCCGCCAAATCAAAAGACATCTGTTCCAGATAAAAACAAGTTCAGGATGAGGAAAAGGTTCGCTAAAGCCATATCAATGGGAATGAAGCTACCACCCTCCGAAGGAAACACTGTCGGCGAAGCAGAGATGCATCCTAGTTACTGCCTATATCATCGAAAGATTTCGCACCCTACTGAAGAGTGCGAAGCTTTTAAAAGATGGTGGCAGGGATATGTTGCTCACCGGCAACATTTTAAGCGGATAAAACGCAAAACCCGTCGGGAGCAAAGAAGTGCGACTGAGGAGCATAAAAGAGACACCGGTAACTGTCGCATGGTCAACACTGGGGGATCGCAAATTCTCACTTTTGGAAGCGACTCTGACGAAGAAATGGCTCTTGGCCCCCTCTTTAAAGAATCCTCATTGGGAAGGGAGGAAGAACCGAAGGCCTGTGAAAACATCCAGCTGCGCAATCGCACGCTTCCAGAAAAGAATCTCGGATCCACGAGTAAAAAAGATAAGGGAAAAGAAAAGGTCTCCGAGGATATCACCCTGGACGATCAATTCATGAAAGAACTGACCGCCAAGGACCCGCCAAAGAAGAATAAGGTGGACTATAACGTTCTGGCGCACTTGAGGAAATTGCCCTCGCAGCTCAGTATTCTCGACGCCCTTTTACTATCCAAAGAAGCGAGAGATTCACTGATCAAGGCGCTACAAGAACCAGAGCAATTCCAAGCTTTTCTCGCCGAAGAAAAGATGAAGGACGAGCTGGAGGAAGTACATACAGCCGATATCACCTTCAACGACGAAGACCTCCTTCTCGAGACGTGCGAGCACAACCGTCCCCTCTATGTCTCAGGGTACTGCCACGATATAAAGATAGGCAAAATCCTGGTTGACAATAGGTCTTCCGTCAATCTTCTCAACGTACGAGTGTTGAAGGAAATCTGCATGAGCGTCCAACACCTCGCTCGTGATAAGATCACTATTTCTGGTTTTGATTCCCAGTCATCGCGGACTCTCGGGTCTGTGATATTGACGTTACGCTTCGGGCCGCTTGTCACAGACATTAAATTTCATGTCATTGAAGCCAAGACATGCTATAACGCTTTGCTCGGCCGGCCTTGGTTACACGAGTACAACATCATCCCTTCTACACAACACCAGTGTTTGAAATACTTTAAGGATGGCCTCGAGTATACCGTAACAGGAGAGCTGAATCCATTCTCCGTGAACGAAGTCCGCAAGTACGAAGATGCAAAATACTTTTTGCCAGATTTCGAGGACACGGAGAGATGTCACAAGCCGGAGAACAAAGCTATCACCACCATTCCAGTCTTCGGGAGTGATACTGAAGAAGAGGAAACGATAGTTCATTCAGGTCCACTCCAGTACAACAAGCCAGGACCGTCTGCTCCTATGTTGATCTTTGGCAGTGACTCAGAAGATGAGGCCCATGCTATATTCTCCGCTCGGCCTTCAATACAAGCATTCGCTAATGAAGAGCAAAGTTTGCAAGTTGCCATGGTTTCGCCCAAACATCATAAAGAACTAGACGCGCTTGATACCTACAGTGTGGAAGAGCTGCAGACGTTCTACGTCCCTCCCAGACGAGAAGGAGAAAAGGCGATCCTATTCTACCGCTCCGGGAAACCAAAGTGGAGAAGGAAATCTGGCACGGCGCGGATTCTATACTTGACAGGCTACAGCCCATCCGTCTGCCTAGGTATTACACAGAAGGTTTGAAAAGGCTATTGAAGCGCCAAGGGATACCCTTCAAACAGACCGCTCGGAAAGCTAAATTCTATGACAGGATCTGGAACGTTCCCGGAACTCAGTGCAAGTTTCCCAATGGGAGAATAGAAGCAATCGGGCTTGGATACGTTCGATCCAAGAAGCGGAAGCTACTCAGCGACTGCTATGTTGTACATGAGTTTGATGAAGAAGGAGACACTCAATGGGAGAGTGCTAATCCTGAACCAGAAAAAGCTCCTGACGTGAAAATGCCCAGTCCGTCGTTCGAAGAACAAATGGACAAGCTTATAAGGGAAGCTGGTCAAAAAGTTCGAGACGACCATAATCGCGAAATGGCCATCTACGTGAAAGCTAGGACGCAACGCCTTCTCCAACAGGCTGCGAAAGATGAAAATGCCCCTCCCTGTCAACCTGTTGTAAAAAAGGCCCGACGCAGAGACAGAAACAAGTCAAAAAGCGGAAAAGGCATTCAGCAACGACAAAGCGGGACCAAGAAGTCACGTGAGCGGGAATCGAGCGGTCCGGATTTGTCCCTTATGAAGAAGATGAGTCGAGCATACTCTTTTCCTCAAGACAAGACAAAGAAGATACTTGACCTCGCTATAAGACATCAAATGATTACACTGCCGGAGTCTAAACACCCCGAGCAAGAAGACGAAGTCTCTCACCTAGACTATTGCTCTTATCACCAAGCAATAGGACATCCTTTCGAAGATTGCTTCACCTTCAAGAACTGGTTCGAAGATCAGTATCAGCTCGGCAAGTTTGCTCTATCCGACAGTTGGAGGATAACTCCACCGCAGAAGCATGAACCCAAAGCCACGAGAGTAGAACCAGACCCACATCGGTCTTGGAAGCGAGCTCGTACTTGTCATATGATAACAATATCAAAAGAAGAGCCCGAGAATATGGATGACCTTCCCTGGTGCTTCGAAAACAATGATGACGAGGTGATCTCAGAGTTTCCACCGGCGCCAAAAGAGCTGGAAGATGGAATACACACTACTGCAGATAACCTCAAGAAGATTGATTTGGGAACGGAAAGTGAACCGCGACCCACATTCGTCAGCGAGCTGCTATCTGAAGAAAGGATGGCTGCGTTAAAAGACATGCTTATGTAGCATAGAGATTGCTTCGCATGGAACTATTCCAAAATGCCAGGATTAGATCCAGAGATCGCGGTCCACAAACTAACGATATCCCCGGACATCAAGCCAATCAAACAAGCACCGAGAAGAATGCGGCTCGAGCTTGAGATGAGCATCAACGCTGAGGTCAAGAAACTGATCGACTTTGGCTTCATCCAAGAAGTTCAGTATCCTGACTGGATTGCCAACATCGTCCCGGTGATGAAGAAAAATGGGACAGTGCGCATCTGCGTAGACTTTCGGGATCTCAATAAAGCTTTCCCAAAAGACGACTTCCCAGTGTCAGTTACCGAGCTGATGATAGACAATACGTCTACTCACGAAATCTTCTCCTTCAAGGACGGATCGTCACGATACAATCAGATAACGATGCATCCCAAGGATCAGAGGCACACCGCTTTCCGGACCCCTTTGGGTATATTCTGCTATAAGGTAATGCCTTTCGGTCTAAAGAACGCTGGTGCCACCTACCAGAGGGCCATGACGAAGATCTTTGATGACCTTATACATGAAATCGTCGAATGCTATATCGACGACCTCGTGGTGAAAACCAAATCATACGAGGAACATCTCGGGCATCTGAAGATCGTGTTTCAACGCCTTCGGAAATACAACTTGAAGATGAACCCTCTAAAATGCGCGTTCGGGGTCTCCTTAGGTAAATTCCTAGGATTCATCGTCCGACACTGAGGTATCGAGATAGATCCGTCAAAGATCAAGGCAATTATGGAGATGCCCCTGCCAAGAACTCTCAAGCAATTGCGGTCTCTCCAAGGGAAGCTCGCGTATATTCGGCGATTTATAGCCAATCTCTCAGGCAAGTGTCGCCCTTACAGTCACCTGATGAAGAAGGGAACCCCGTTCGTCTGGGATCACAAATGCCAAAGCGCGCTGGACGAAATCAAGCAATACCTGCAGAATCCGCCAGTACTGGCCGCTCCGGTCAAGGGAAAGCCTCTTATTCTTTATACAACAGCCCTTGAAGGTTCCTTAGGCGCATTATGGGCACAAGAGAACGACCAAGGGAAAGAAAGAGCTCTCTATTACTTGAGTCGAGTTCTCCTGGGGGCAGAAAGCAAGTACTCTCCCATCGAAAAACACTGCCTGGCATTGATCTTCGCGATAACGAAACTCCGGCACTATGCATTGGCGCATGAAGTCCATCTCATATCGAAGGTGGACCCTCTTAAATATTTGATGTCAAAGGCCGTATTGACAGGTCGGCTCGCTAAATGGGCCTTACTCTTGATGGAGTTCTCAATAACCTATCAGCCTCTTAAGGCAGTGAAAGGCCAGGCCATCGCCGATTTCCTCGCTGAACATCCGATACCGGCCGATTCTCCCTTGAATTGTGAACTTCCAGACGAACATGTATTTGACACGATCGATGGAAGTGGTACCCGGTGGGAACTTTATTTCGATGGAGCATCTTCCATGAAGAAGCGCAAACAAAACACGCCTATAATCAAATCAGGGGTAGGCCTTATCTTCGTGACTCCACAAGGAGGGATAATGTGCTTTGCTTTCTCCTTAACAGAGCCGAGGACGAACAATGAAGCCGAATACAAAGCTTTGATAGCAGGCCTCGAGATCGCCATTGACATGGGAATTGAAAACCTCCTCATATATAGAGATTCTCAACTGGTCGTCAGTCAAGTAAATGGCGACTACCAAACGTGCAAACCAGAACTGGTGAAATATGGCGAGAGAGTACAGCAACAGCTGACTCAAATCCCCTCCTACATGTTGGAAAGCATACCGCGGGCAGAAAATAGCAGGGCGGACGCGTTAGCCAAGCTCGCTAAAGAACTGGCTGATGAGAACCTCGATGACGTCAGAATTGTAGTACAAAGCCGTCGAGTCCTCGCACCGGCGGAAATATCTCCAGAATCATCCGAGGAAAAGGAAGTGATCGAACAGACGGTCCTGCAAATAAAAGACCAGGAAAAGGCCGAAGATTGGAGAGAAGTCTTTATAGACTACTTTAAATCCCGTCGAACGCCTGAAGATGCGTCCTCAAGACATCAGCTCATGAAACGAGCTCTGTCTTTCGCCTTCGTCAATGATACTATGTACAAGAGGTCATTTGATTCTCTGTGGTTGAGATTCTTGGGACCTGAAGAAGCGAAAAGAGTCGTTCAGGAAGTTCATGACGGACTCTGCGGTTCTTACCAAGCCGTACCGAAGATGAAGTTGAAGATTAAACGGATGGGCTACTACTGGCCCACGATGATTCAGGACTGCCTCGAGTATGCGAAGCAATGCCACTCATGCCAGATCCATGGGGACTTCATCCATCAGCATCCAAATCCACTACACCCAACAGTGGCTAGCTGGTCATTCGAAATGTGGGGAACTGACATAATCGGCCACATCGAACCAGCATCGTCCAGGGGACATCGATTCATTTTGGCGACAACTGATTACTTCTCCAAATGGACAGAAGCAGTACCGCTGAGGGAAGTGAAAAAGGAAAATATCCTCCACTTCTTCAAGACGCACGTTATTGATCGGTTTGGAACTCCGTGACGGATCATATCTGATAACGGGCCAGCCTACAGAAGCCACAAGATTAGCCGCTTCGCACAACAGCACAACATAGACTGGAGATACTCCTCAGTTTATAATCCCCGAGCTAACGGTCTAGCTGAGGCTTTCAACAAGACCTTGACAAAGATCGTGAAGAAGACGGTGTTCCGAAATAAGAAGGACTGGCACGAAAGACTGCAAGAAGCTCTCTGGGCATATCGAACTACGTTCAAGACGGCCACGGACACAACGCCGTACGCGTTGGTATTCGGTACAGAAGCGGTACTCCCCCTCGAGATAGAGTTACCCTCTCTACGAGTGGCAGTCCATTATGAGCTAACAGACGAAGAGAATGCTCACCTTCGGCTTGAGGAGCTCGATGCCCTTGATGAAACCCGGCTCCTGGCGCAGCAAAATCTGGAAGCTTATAAAGCAAAGATGACACGTTCATATGAAAGATTGACCAGGCCGAGGACATTCCGCCAAGGCGAACTCGTGCTAGTGGTCAAAAGACCTATGATCCCCAATCGCGCCAAGCGGGGAAAATTCGAGCCAAACTATGAAGGCCCGTACATCGTAGACAAGGTCTACCAGGGAGGAGCCTATCTACTCATGGACATGCATGGTGAAAGACCTTTCAGGCCAATAAACGGTCGCTTCCTGAAGAAGTACTACGCTTGACGAGTCACGGCCTAGGTCAATGATAAATGACGATGACTATGTCCGCTCGATATCTTCCTAAGCCCAGACTCTATAAGTAGTAACCGCCTTACTTTACAATGGACCGAAACGTCCTTAAACTAACAACGGACCGAAACGTCCTTAAACTAACAACGGACCACTATGTCCTAAAACTAGCTGTTGACCGAGATGTCAAGAAGCTACGGCGGATCGCAGCATCCCGAAGCTGATAAAAAATAAATAAATAAAAACGGTATGTCCATAAGTAAAATGGGCACAGATGAAAACCCGAAAGGGCTCCGTGAGTAAAAACAGCAGGGCTACCGGCGAGTGTTCGTGAAAACCCGAAAGGGCGCAATCTCGTTAGAAAAAAAAGTTAAAAAGAAAAGAATAAAAAAAAGAGAAAACGGCATGTCCATAAGCAAAATGGGCACGGATGAAAACCCGAAAGGGCTCCGTGAGTAAAAATAGCAGGGCTACCGGCGAGTGTTTATGAAAACCCGAAAGGGCGCAACCACGTTAAAAGACACTTACATGGTCCTCTCGACCTTGTGAAGAGAAACCACCCGCGTGAGATCCTTACGACTCACAAGGGAGCAATACACTTAGGAATCCTCACGATTTCTATAGAGAAATTACACTTGTGAGATCCTCATGACTCGTAAGGAGAACTCTCTTATGGGACCCTCACGGCTCATAAGATTTGAAAGTCTTAAGTTACAGAGACCTGAACCTGTAATTAAGCAACCCCCATAACCTCCGATATTGCCCTACAAGCGGCTCGATACTGACCTTTGTATACAATCCACAGGCACGAATAAACATTTCCCTAACCAAGTCCCATCCGCGACTAGGGATATGTTCGCAAGGCGAACAACCCTTGTGAGTCCTCTCGACTTATAAGGAGAAAACTCTCTTGTAAGATCCTTACGACTTACAAGGAGACATACACTTAGGAATCCCCACGATTCCTAAGAAGAAAACACACCTACGAGATCCTCACGACTCGCAGGGAGAAATACCTTTGTGAGACCCTTACGGCTCATGAAGTTAAAAGCCTTAGGCGACAGGACCCTAACCCTGTTTACTAAGCCACCTTTGTTCAACATCGACAGAGGCAAATGATGATTCGTTCATGGCAGTATTCCAGTTGTAGCAGTGCTGATGCCGAAATCGGTGTCTAATCCCAAGCTTGCAGCAAAAAGACAGCAAGCCACACATGCATACGAAATAGCCGAAATGATTGGGCAACTCGCAATAAAAAGCAGCGAGTAAAAATAAAATAAATAGCCGAAATGATTGGGCACTGCGAAAAATAGCCGAAATGATGGGGCAATCGCGACCTTCGCGATATAAAAGCTGAAATGATAGAGCATCGCGGAAAAAGAAATAAAATAAAAATAAAAAAATGAAATTTATGCCCTACAGGCGATGTTACATCAATCCCTGTATACAATCCAGGGGCGCGAACAAAGAAGGGATCACACTCCTCCTCCCCCAGGTTTCATCAGAAGAAGAAGCCAAATCTCGATGAGTCACAGATAGCCTAGAAATCATCTCAACATTTGTCCCAGCAGACACAACATCAAGCAAAGCGGAACAACGGCAACTCCCGGTTCTATGACTCAGCGGTGTACAGATAACCGAGAGCCAAATCCCAACTCCGTGAAATGCGGATATAATCAGCAAAATTCCTGGTTACGTGGAACGCGGATAACGTCACTTCTGACCCCGTGGAAAACGTCCAAAGCGGATCCTGGTCCTCGCAGAGCACGGCAGTGAACCCGTGTGAAGCATCCAAAGCGGAGCCTAGTCCTCGCCGAACACGGCAGTGAACCCGTGGGAAGCATCTAGTGCAAATTCCTGGTCACGTGGAACGTGGATAACGTCACTTCTGACCCCGTGGAAAACGCCCAGAGCGGATCCTGGTCCTCGCAGAGCACGGTAGTGAACCCGTATGAAGCATCCAGAGCGGAGCCTAGTCCTCGCCAAACACGGAAATGAACCCGTGTGAAGCATCTAGTGCAAATTCCTGGTCACGTGGAACACGGATAACGTCACTTCTGACCCCGTGGAAAATGTCCAGAGCGGATCCTGGTCCTCGCAGAACACGGTAGTGAACCCGTGTGAAGCATCCAGAGCAGAGCCTAGTCCTCGCCAAACACGGCAATGAACCCGTGTGAAGCATCTAGTGCAAATTCCTGGTCATGTGGAACACGGATAACGTCACTTCTGACCCCGTAGAAAACGTCCAGAGCGGATCCTGGTCCTCGCCGAGCACGGCAGTGAACCCGTGTGAAGCATCCAAAGCGGAGCCTAGTCCTCGCCGAATACGGCAGTGAACCCGTGGGAAGCATCTAGTGCAAAATTCCTGGTTACGTGGAACACAGATAACGTCACTTCTGACCCCATGGAAAACGTCCAGAGCGGATCCTGGTCCTCGCCGAGCATGGCAGTGAACCCATATGAAGCATCTAGAGCGGATCCTGGTCCTCTCGGAGCATGGCAGTGAACCTGTGTGAAGCATCCAGAGCGGAGCCTAGTCCTCGCCAAACACGGCAATGAACCCGTGTGAAGCATCTAGTGCAAATTCCTGGTCACGTGGAACACGGATAACGTCACTTCTGACCCCGTAGAAAACGTCCAGAGCGGATCCTGGTCCTCGCCGAGCACGGCAGTGAACCCGTGTGAAGCATCCAGAGCGGAGCCTAGTCCTCGCCGAACACGGCAGTGAACCCGTGGAAAGCATCTAGTGCAAATTTCTGGTTACGTGGAACGCGGATAACGTCACTTCTGACCCCGTGGAAAACGTCCAGAGTGGAGCCTGGTCCTCGCCAAACACGGCAGTGAACCCGTGGGAAGCATCCAGAGCAAACATCGGACTGTGAGGTCCTTAAACTCATGGACTATAATGTCCTTAATCTTGACCGTGATGTCTTAAAACTAACAATCAAACAAAATGATTTTAAGCTGATTTTACCTTGGTTCAAGGGTACATCTCGTCACTCCTTTGATATTTGTCGTTGTAATTCCTCAACGTTTTCAAAGAGGTGACGGGTCCCAGTAACCACACATTTCGCGGACTGTGGGGTCCTTAAATCCACGGACTATGACGTCCTTAACCTCGACCGTGATGTCTTAAAACTAACATTGGACTGTGAGGTCCTTAAACTCACGGACTATGATGTCCTTAACCTCGACCGTGATGTCTTAAAACTAACATTGGACTGTGAGGTCCTTAAACTCATGGACTATGATGTCCTTAACCTCGACCGTGATGTCTTAAAACTAACAACGGACTGTGGAGTCTTTAAATCCACGGACTATGATGTCCTTAACCTCGACCGTAATGTCTTAAAACTAACAACGGACAAGGGTAACTTCACCCATCATCTTGCGGGTCCGCTCGACTCGTAAGGGAGTAAATTTTCTTATGAGATCCTTACGACTCTCAGGAGAAAACACACTTAGGAATCCTCACGATTCTTAAGGAGAAAATTACACCTACGGGAACCCCCCGGGCCGGTAGGGAAAAAATCCTTTATGAGACCCTCACGGCTCATAAAGTTGAAAAGTCTTAGGTGACAGATCCTAACCCTATTTTCTAAGCCATCGCCACTCTACAAAAAGCATAAGATTGACAGTTATATACTATCTACGGATCGCACCTGCTAAAAATCGCATGGTAAACAACACAGCAAGAAAGAAGAAAGCAGAGAAATGACACAAGACATTATGAAGAACGTATATCTTTTATTCATGAATTCGATTGAGTACAAAATACATCGGGTTAAAGAATAAAAGAAACAAATACATTTTATTCACAATTACAAATGATACAAATTTTCATGGAGAAGGAAGCGTCTTCAACAAATCCGCAAGTTGCTCTCGCACTTCCTTCAGCGCCTTCTCATGATCGGATGCCGCGGCTAACTCTGCTTCCACCTGGGCTCGCTGCTGCAAGTAGGATGAAAGTTGTTCTTCGACGGCTCGCTGAGCTACTTCACGACCTTGGGCATTGTTAGTTATATGTATGCCCTAGAGGCCATTACTGTACATTGGATGTATATTGTAGTGGATGCTGGGACATATATAGGTAGGACTTTCTTGCTCGACATGATAGTACGCTATCTGGTTGCTCTTTATCTTAACGTGTATACTTTCTGTCTCTCTGTTACATGTTGATAAAGCCCTTAGGATGTGTACTCGACTTCCAGGACTATGATGTAGATCATACTAGTGGGGCCTGGGTAGTCCATGAGTACATCCTTGAAATGTTCCTAGTCGAGGGAATATCGAGACGGGGCATCGATATTCCAGAGTAGACTAGCGCATATCTTCTCGACCCATGCGATGGGCGATGGATGATCCCATATCCATTGGTGTTTGACATCGAAGATGGTATGCGGGTGCTCAGTGGAGACTGGGTACACTGAACGGACTCGCCGAGAACTCCCAGATGGTATTATACCTCACGTCAGATGGCAGTTCTCTGGTGACACTGGTACAGCTAAGTCTGTTGACCCGAGATCGTCATAGAGTCTTGTGTGTCTCCCACTGTGCTTTGATTTCCACCCTACCACGGCTCTACTGAGTCGTGCAAACAGGTGATTTTTGGGTACAGTCCCGATTCATATGGAGGCAATGAGCGATAGGAGGGGATTCGTCTCTCCCGGTATTGGGGGTTGATGTTGCGCTATGCTCGACTGGCCATAACAGGAAATCCCTGGCCAGGGTTGCAGTGATATACTGGTAAGAGTTATCAGTAGTTTCACGAATGTTATGGACCTCAAGTCGGCATGACTTATCGAGCTACTGGGGTCTGACGTTTACCACCCCTAGGCGAGATATGCGACATATCAGACGAACAGACCGGACTGTGCGGTAAGTGTTAATGGTTGGATTCACAGGAGTGTGAGCGGGCTTGCTCGTTGATCTTCTGATCGCTCAATACCCGGGTGGCCGTTACGTTTAGCAGACCGCTTGCGGCTTGTGGGTGTTTGATATGATCATCATCTGCTGCCGGCGTATTGACGAGTCTTTAGAGTCCTACACAGAGGTTTCCTGGCTCAAGCGAAACGAAATAGGAGCGCCTATGAGATATGTGCGGGACCGAGAATAATGCGTGTATGTGATACCGTATTTCATTCTCGCGATGAATGTGTCGAATGGTTGTATGCGATATAACCTAGTTATCGAATCAAGGATTGATTCGATAAGCCGATACATTGGATACTAGCCGGTTATATGCGATATGACCGGATCATTGAATCAAGTGTTGATTTAATGATTTAATGTATAATTATATATTTGATATATTACTTTGCATTAACTAGTATTGGTTTACTTTAAATGGATTTACTCACTTGTATTGCACATTGTATATGTGATATATTTTTGTGCATATGATTGTATCATGTTTGATGATACATTCTAGCTTGGTTTTGTGTAAAGTATTAAACCATGGTTAGTTAGTGGTTAGGGTATCATTTTATTTACTTATTCATTTATTTATTATTTTTGTTTATTTTGGAAAAAGAAAATGATAAAGAGAAAGATAAATGGTGGACTTGTTTTGTTTTTAGTTGAAGCTTCTTGAAACCTTGACTAAGTCACCATTCTTGTCTCTTCTTTAACCCTAACCACTCATCTAACCTTAGTAAAATCTCTACACTAAACCATGGTTAAAGAAATGATAAGTATTCATTTATTTTCCTTTTTAAATTAAGACTTATCATATCTTCTTCTTCTTCTTCATCTTCTTCTTCCATGAAGAAAGCTTGCTACTCCAATGGCAAGTGATGAAAACTAGTGAGAAATCCAAAACTAAAGTCTACCCACTTCCTATTTCTTCATCCTCTACCTCTTGCCAAGTAGTATAGGGTGTTTCCTTCACAAGTTTTCTTGACTTGGTGAAGTTGGAGCTTGTTCTTGTGATGCCTCGACGTAGATCATCTTCGGCATCGAACCGACGATCAAGCCCGCCCATTCTTCGATGATGCCAATGCTAGAGTCAAGGGTTCGATTTGGACAGCGGAGGGAGATCATCGCGGAGCTTAGGAAGTGGTGGACCGGATTTACAAAGGTTGTAGTCACTTTCCCTTAGCATTTAATTCGATTACATGCTTGCTTCGCCTATATATCTAGTTAACGATCCGTATTAGGGTTTGTAGGCACAAGAAATTTTTTGATTTGTGCATGTTTGATCACTTGTGAGACTTCATTAGTGTGCCTAGGAACCCTACAGTGGTATCAGAGCCTAGCTAGAGCCTTAGGCGAAGTCCCGACGGAATTAGAAGTCCGATCGACCCAAAACCCCGACTTGAAAATGCTCTCTGGACAATTCTGTAAAATGTGGATTTTTGTAGATTAAAAATATTCAGAAAAATCAGCAGGAAGATCTAAGGATTACTGTAAAATTCGAGGACCTGATTCCATAAAGGCGCCGCGGATCCGCGGCATGAGCATGCTCATGCGGCGGTTCCGCGGCCATTTTGTCGTTTTGTGCATCTAATTTTGCACAGTAATTCTTAGTTGTCTGTGCTGGTTTTCTTGGGAATTTTATAATATTTTTTTTCCAGAGTTGCATTTTTGGGTTGTATTAGGGACTCGGTGTTTCGATAGGATTGTCTAATTTTGTCAGTGCGTTTTTCCGGGTATTTTAGAATATGTTAGAAAGTTCGACCGGATATAAATACCCACTTTTTTCCCTGCCGGGAAATTTCCAATTGTTGGATTTTTCCGTAGTTTAACGACGTTCTAAGTAGTGCAAGTAACGCGATGGACCCTCTAGAAGACAACAAACCTTAACTCGATTATGTGACCGTCTTGAACTGCCCTTTGAACCTTCGGGTTTGGGGCAGTACGGCGTGCCACATGTGAGGCGTTGGCTTGACCCTTCTACGGCTGGACCGTTGGTACTGAGGCACGAACTGATGTGGGAGCTTCTGCGTCAAGCTCCTCGACGCATCCGCCCAGCATACTCAGACTCATCATAGCGCCCTTTGAGGATGGACGTCTGGAGAATGGGCCTGCCGGCATCATAATGCGAGACTCAAAAAGAACCGGAGTCGGAGCGACAGCTGCAAAATAAATCACAATCAGATGACGGATCTAGGAATATAAGAGATTCGTGAATAATGGAATTTACTATACCAGCTGCAGCAGGCGGCAAGGCCGAGAGGACCGGTGGTGCAACTGATCTTACATCTCCTCCTTCAATCTGTAGCACTGCAATCAGGGCAAAAGAAGAATCAGAAATAAGTTCATTATCGATAAAAGAAAGAGCATTAAGTGAAAGCTATATTCACCAGCGCCACTGGATGAAGCAAGCTCCGATAGGAAAGAGAAGTGTGGGTGCAGCACCTGGTACAGGTGGTCAAAAAGGACTCCTACAAATATGCAATAGTACAACGTCAGTACATAAATTATGCAGCCTAAAGATGAAACTGATAAGTCATAAATCCATACCTTCCAGCATCTGCGACGGTACGAAAGAGGGTAGAGATGTGGCCACCGTCACGGCGGTAACTGACGGCGCTCCCTCGGGTAAAGTGGCATCAGCACTAGCCGCACCTGCGTTAGAAACAAGATAAGCCCTGTCAGGAAGGATTGCAGAATAAAAAGAAGGATGGTAACCCAAAATTTACCTAATGAGTCGCCAGCCGAAACGGTGGCGTTCCCTCCTCCATTGGCATGGTTTCACCTCCCGTTGCCTCATCGCCCGACTCTACAGGAGCCGTCGTCATGCTCGCGAGGCCAGGAGACGACAAAGGACCGTAGGCAGGGAGAGCGATGATCGGAGCGGTGCCCGACTCTTGAGAAAGAGCGGCCGTCTCGTCCTCAGCGATCATGCCCGTCTCACCCGCTACCACCTCGGGCTCAGCAGTCGCAGCCGTCTCGTCCACCGATGCCAGAGGTTCGTCCGTAGCAGCCATCTTATCCACTGTAGCCTCAGGCTCAATTATAGCAGCCGTCTCATCTGCCGCCGACTCGCGCTCGGCAGTGGGGGTCATCTCGGGCATAGTAGTTGTGACTGTCTCATCGGCCACTAGCTCGGGCCCGGCAACTACGGCTGCACCGCCTACCGTCGCCTCGGGTTCAGCTGCTACCTTCTCCACTGTCCCCTCAGGCTCAACGGTCGTCGCCGCTCCTTCAGTAGGACTCGGCCCTGCTGGACAAGATATATAAGAACCGACGGTTTTAAAACTTTGATAACAAAGCCTCGAAAGCACATTACCTGAGACGGATTTACCGTTGGCTTCCCGAACCGCACGCGCCGCCCGTCTATGAGCAGTAGACAAGGCGACCGGGAGCTCCTCCGAAGGAGTAGCAGCAGGGGTAACGGCGCTTGAGCCCGCCCCCACGGCCAAAGCAGTGCTACGCTCCCTCGCTGAGCGCCTCAGGCGCTTCCTTTCCTCCCGGGCCGTCACGACAGACCTTTTGGAAGCCTCCTTCAGCAAGGCGTCGTCGTCCGCGTTCAGAGTTGCCTCCAGAGCCTTTAAGGCATCCATCATCGGCTTTTTAAGTAGGGCCTCTTGCGGCAACCCCGAAGAGGCCGGGACTTCGGTAGCTGGCCCGGTGATAATTCCTGTGTCAGCTTGCGAGGTAGGTCTTGTGGCCCCTGCAATGAGATAAGGAAAGGGCTAGATTGGCCGTAAAAAGGAGAATGAAGACTCAATGAGCCGAGACGTACCAACGCCCGATAGAGCGCGTTTCCTCTCTTCCTCCTCGAAAGTTTTGAGAGAAGCAGCGATGGCTTCTTCGGTAGAAATGCCTGTTTAAAAAGGAAAAGCGTTAGTCAAAAACAATGATAAAAGTACGATGAAATGACGAAGAATACAACTGGTGATTACCTGATTGCGTGAGTTTAGCCAACCACGCGTCGCGCCTTGCCAATCGCTCAGAAGCTGTGATGGCGGCCGCCAGATCAGTGTCTTCTGGCTCTACGAAGAAACCCTCATTGGTTCCATACTCACTTAGGCCTTCGGTAAGAGGGGCCTGAGGCTCTAAGCCGAGTACGGCATCAAGAGAAAGAACCGACTTCTTCTTCCTCTTTTGCGCGCGAACCCCGGTCGCACCCAAAATCAGCTTACGCTTCGTGGGCACCTTAGGACGGCGGGTCCCGATGTCCGAGCCCACGCCGGATTCAGGCGAAACCACATTCACCGTCTCGGCCGGAGCACGGGGCGCTGAGGGCACGTCCACATAATCACGGGGAAATCCACGCGGAAGGCTCAGCACACGGGGGGCTCAACTCCGGCATCTCCTCTTAGTGGAGGAACGACAGGGGTCCTTTGCCTTAGGAGGACTTTGCGGTCGCTGGCGGAGGGCGCACCCTTGCGGTCAATCAGCAGCCGCTTCTCTTCCCGGATGACAGCACCCATCGCGTGCTGATACCAAGCCCCATACACGTTGAGGGCCCTTGGAATGCAACTCGGCTCGCTAATGAAGAAGTGGGAGCCCGTGTTTAACCGCATAAAGTTGTGCAGCGCGCTCCGTATTCCCTCCCTGGTGGCCGCAGGCTCTTCCAAAAACGCCTCCAGTGGGACCCCCTGGTTATAGATTAGTTGTTGGGCAAACCGATGGGGGTTGTACCTTATAAAAAGCGCCAACTCATTCTGCCTAAACACCAGGAAGCCCGGCCGGATGGAGTATAAGTGAAGAATCTCCCGGGCTTTCAATACGGAGGCCCCGTCCTTGAAGTTATCACGCAACGCCAATACCGCCTTGGAGGTCTCCGGGCCGATGGTCATGACCTTGTCCGTAAAGAAAATGCCTGCTCTGACCGTGCGTGGACAAAGAAGCAACCCCCTAGCCTCCCACGGAGGCGGATTCACAATAGAAGCGCCGACCAGCCGCATAACTCTCGGGAGTCTGCACTTCTCGTAAAACGAGGGTCTCTTATGAATACCGAATACCCCGAGCACATGCATTTCCATCCATGAAGTAAAATAGTGCAACGGGAAATTGGCAGGTTGCACCTCCGGTTCATTTGCGTCCGCCGCCACGCTAAGACCATGGTACAGGTGGGCCAATCCGGCGATTCCAATCGACAATTGTATGCCAGCCACCATCCGATGTGCTGGGTAGAAGACGGACGGCCTCATGTAGAGCGGGTGCATGAGGAGCGCGAACCAGCACAGCCATGGCCCCAGAAACCTGAGAAAGAAGGTCTCCTCGTCGATGCCTGGAGCGGTGATTTCCGATAAGGGGATGATTGCAGCATCGGGGAGGTAAAAACCCTTTTGATCGTCTTCCAGTGCTGGTCGACGATCTAAGCCAAGGACGAAGGGGTCGTCAAGCTTGGCAAATTTTTCGCCCCGCTGCGATAGAATCTCCGGTCGAAGAAAGCGGGCGATGAAGTCTGCAAAACTAACTCTCCGGCCTCCCGATTCCAAGTAAAGACTTTCATACATATTCAGCACCTTTACCAGACTCGGAAACTGGTGCTGAATAGCATTCTCCGGCGTCAGGTCCATCACCAACGGCTTTGTGGCGAAGACATACTCATCAGGAGGAAGCAGCTCCTCATAGTGTTCCCCCCTCACCGGCAGACCGAAAATCTCAGCAAATTCTTCTAGGGGATGGAGACTTCCCTGTCCGTCAGAAGAAAGGTATGGGTGGGGATATTCCATTGTTCCACGAACGCCTTAACCCACCATGTCGAAGGAGCGGGATACTCGAACAGCGAGGCGTAGACTGCGGGATACAGACCAATCTTCAGCAAATGCGCCTTCTTCGCTGACAAAATATACATGGCCCACTGCAAATACCCGGCCGAATGTCGTGGGGTCAATCCAATGTTATAGGGTTGTCCCCAAGGGCGCGACTCACCCTGGCATATGCGCCGCCCCAGAATATCCACGGCTGCCAGCGGCTGCACGGGTATGGCTGCAATCGAATGTTCAAGAAGATCCTCCGAATTCCAATTTACAACCTCCACGGCATAGTTCACCGGGGGTATATCCGCGTAAGAAATCGACGAGATCGGATCCGACGGCGTCGCGCAAGAGAAACTTCGGCGACCCTTGATAATTTCGCTGTACCACCTACCCCACAGATGAAGGTTCTTGTACTCCGGGTCGTAATCTTTAATGAGCGCAAGAACCTCCCGGTCCACCGGCGCCTCAGGGAACCCTCCCTCTGAGCGGAAAAACGGGAACGAAAGATCAGCAGACATGTTGCCTGCAAGAAAAAGCGAAATTCAATTATCAGTATCATAATTTAATTTTAAAAGCCCAACCTTGGTACTTTAAAATTTGTACCACACTGCAATGCAGTGGAGAGGGGACCAAAGGGGGACCCACAATATCCAGATGACAATGCATCAGTTAATAAGACAGCCTCATCATTGGATGAGACTGTCAATTGATGAGGAAATCCTCAAAGAATATTCTCATTAAATGAGAAATCCCTGGAGACAAGGAGAGAATCTCCCTTTCAGAGCAAAGCTCTGTCACAGAGTGACACTTGTCAAACTCTGGTCTCAAGAGAATAAAATTCCTTAAAGAGCCTAGCTCTGTAATAATGATGGAAAAATCCATCAAAGAAAAATTAATTCCTAAAAATTAAAGTTCTGGGATCTTAAAGATCCATGAAAAAACTCTTAAGAGTTCTTCATCAAAAGATCAAAAGATCTATATTTTGTCAATGAGCAAAGCTCTGTTCATGGGTTAAGAAATCCTGAAACAAGATCTATTTAGATCTATGGGTTCTTGAGAGCAAAGCTCTGTTTATGAAACCCCAAAGGGGATTTCTTTAGATCAAAAGATCTATAAGAGCAAGGCTCTAGTAATTAAAAAATTGATTTAATTAAGTTTAAATTTTTACCTAAATTTTTTTTATTTTTAGAGTTTAACTCTTGAAGTTCTTGAAAATGAGAGCAAGGCTCTGAAAATAAAATTCTTGAAGGAGATGATAATCATCTGAGGACCAAGGGTCCTATTTATAGGCGCTGAAGCGCCTCCTCAACTTCTGAGTTGATCCAATGGCTCAGATGTTGCCACCACTGCACTTACGTATGCGCCACATGAGCACAATGGCCAGGGGCATTTGTTTCCCCCAATCAGAGTAAAGCTCTGTTTGAATTTCAAAATTCAAAAATTGAAGCAACGCTTCAAATTCCTTGCGCTACGCGCTGTGCGCCACGTGTCAAAAGCAGACACGCCAGCGCAAGGAGCGCTGCGCCCAAGGCAGCACGCCCCAATCAGAGCAAGGCTCTGTTTTAAAATTCAAATTTTAAAGTAAATGAAGCAACGCTTCAGATCACTTGCGCTCTACGCTGCGCGCCACGTGTCAAACAGTGGTGCGCTAGCGCAGTTGCGCTGCGCAGAGAGCACTGCGCGCCACGTGTCAAACAGTGGTGCGCTAGCGCAGTTGCGCTGCGTTCTGCGCTACGCGCCACGTGTCAAACACAGGCGCGCTAGCGCAGTTGCGCTGCGCGACACATGTCAAGCGCAGGCGCACTAGCTCCAATTGCGCCACACTGGAATTTAAATAATAAATTATTTAATTAATCAGAATTAAAATTCTAGAAAGATCTTTCCAATCTTATTAAAATAAGAAGATTATTTTCTGTAAAACAGAAGCCTTAGGATCAAAGATTCAACGGTGGGGAAATAGCCCCAGATCAATCAGAGAAAGATCTCTGTAACTAACTTAACAAACCAATTGGCCCTATATAAAGGCCCCTAGACTCCAAGTCTCACATAGGCAGAGATACAAAAGAGAGAGAACCCTCTGCAAAATTTGAGAGAAAAACTCAAAAAGAAGAAAGGCAAGCCTTTGAAGAAAGAAGATCATCTTCTTCATCTTTAAAGGTAAAGAATTTGATTCTTGAAGAATAGAGATGAAATCATCTCATTAAAAAAGAAGAATCTCTTCTAAAAAGATCAAAGATCTAAGAACATCAAGATCTTCAATAAAAAGAAAAAGATCAGAAAGATCTTATCATAAAAAAAAATTAAAGAAGTAATTTACTTCATTCTTATATCTTTTGATCTATATAAAGGCACAGCCTTTTGATAAGAGTAAGAACCATTGGTTCTTGAATCTTGAGGTAGAACCTCTTTGGAACAAGAAAAACTTGTTTCTTTGATCTGACTTGGATCAAGATGCGCTCTGCGTTGTTGGATAGTGCCTTGCACTTTTAAGATGCGCCTTTGCGCTTATTGGATTGGCGCACTGCGCCAGAGCGCGCCACGTGTCAACCACAGAACAATCTGCGCTTTACGCTTCTAAAACAGAGCGCTGCGCTCTTGGAATGGCGCACTGCACCAGAGCGCGTCACGTGTCGTTCACTGGCGCAGCGCACTGCGCTAACAGACTTGCGCTCTGCGCTGCATGACACGTGTCACCTTCGCATGCGCTAGCGCATTGCGCTCTTTAATTGGCACAAAGCGCCTGACAAGCCACGTAGCTCACTATCAGACCATTAAAATTCTATGCATTATTAAAGAAAGGCAGAACCTAACTAGAAGCCTAATAAGCAGAACATGAACAAAATGTTAAACATTTTCAACTAGACTTAGCCCAATTCTGGCCATAAGTCCTCAATATAAATTGAACTGAGCCCAATCGCTCTCCCAATCAATTTACATCCGGTTCGAGAGTACATCTCTTTACTCCTCTGATATCTGTCGTTGTAATCCCTCAACGTCGTCAGAGAGGTGACGGGTCCCGACAACCACACACTGCTACGGACTATGGGGTCCTTAAACTCATGGACTATGACGTCCTTAACCTCGACCGTGATGTCTTAAAACTAATACCGGACTATGATGTCCTTAACCTTGACCGTGATGTCTTAAAACTAACATCGGACTGTGAGTGTTAGTTATATGTATGCCCTAGAGGCCATTGCTATACATAGGATGTGTATTGTAGTGGATGCTGGGACATATATAGGGAGGACTTTCTTGCTCGACATGATAGTATGCTATCTGGTTACTCTTTACCTTAACGTGTATACTGATTGTCTCTCTGTTACATGTTGGTAAAGCCCTTGGGATGTGTACTTGACTACCTGGACTATGATGTGGATCATACTCGTGGAGACATGGTAGTCCATAAGTACATCCTTCAAAGTCCCTAGTCGTGGGTATATCGAGACGGGGCATCGATATACCAGAGTAGACTAGCGTATACCTTCTCGACCCATACAGATGGACGATGGATGATCCCATATCCATTGGTGTTTGACATCAGAGATGATATACGGGTGCTCAGTGGAGACTGGGTATACTGGACGGACTCGCCGAGAACTCCCAGATGGTATTATACCTTACGTCAGATGGCAGTTCTCTGGTGACACTGGTACAGAGTAGTCTGTTGACCCGAGATCGTCATAGAGTCTTGTGTGGTTCCCACTGTGCTTTGATTTCCATCTTACCACGTCCAAGAGGGCGTGCAAAACGGTGGTTTTTGGGTACAGTCCCGAGTCACATGGAGGCAATGAGCGATAGGAGGGGATTCGTCTCTCCCGGTATAGGGAGTTGATGTTGCACTGTGTTCGATTGGCTATAACAGGAAATCCCTGGCCAGGGTTGCTGAGATTTACTGGTAAGTGTTACCAGTAGTTTCTCGAATGTTATAGACCTCATATCGACACGACTTATCGAGCTATTGGGGTCTGACGTTTACCACCCCTAGGCGAGATATGCGACATATCAGACGATCAGACCGGACTATACGGTAGTGTTACTGGTTGGATTCACTGGAGTGTGAGCGGGCTTGCTCGTCGATCTTCTGATCGCTCAATACTCGGGTGGCCGTTACGTTTAGCAGACCGCTTGCGGCTTATGGGTGCTTGATATGATCATCACCTGCTGCCGGCGTATTGACGAGTCTTTAGAGTCCTACACAGAGGTTTCCTGGCTCAAGCGAAACGAAATAGGAGCGCATATGAGATATGTGCGGGACCGAGAATAATGCGTGTATGTGATACCGTATTCTATTCTCGCGATAAATGTATCGATATGGTTGTATGCGATATAACCTAGTTATTGAATCAAGGATTGATTCGGTAAGCCGATACATAGGATACTAGTCGGTTATATGCGATATGACCGGATCGTTAAATCAAGTGTTGATTTAATGATTTAATGTATAATTATATATTTGATATATTACTTTGCATTAACTGGTATTGGTTCACTTTAAATGGATTTTCTCACTTGGATGTACAAGTTGTATATGTGATATACTTTTTGTGCAAATGTTTGTATCATGTTTGATGATACATGTTTGCTTGGTTAAGTGTAAAGAATTAAACCATGGTTAAACTTATGATTGGGGTTTTGTTTTCTTTTTCATTTATTTCTCTATTTATTCTTTTTGGAAATATATTAAGCATAAAGGAAAATGGTGGCTTATTTTGTTTTCTAGTTAAAGCTTCATGAAGCTTTGACCAAGTGACCATTTTGTCTCCATGCTTAACCCTAACCATTCCCACTAACCATGATTTATTCTCTACACTTGACCATGGTTGAGAGATGATAAGTATTCTTATTATTTTCATTTTACAAAACACTTATCATAATATCATCTTCTTCTTTTCATCTTCTTCAAAGAAGAAAACCTTGGACCATCAATGGTGATTGATGAAAAAGAGTGAGAAATCCAATTCTAAAGTCTACCCACGTCCTATTTCTTCATCCTCTACCTCTTGCCAAGTAGTAGAGTGTGTTTCCTTCATAAGTTTCTAGACTTGGTGAAGTTGGAGCTTGATCTAGCGATGCCTCGACGTAGATCATCTTCGGCACGTCGTCGATGACCTAGCCCGCTCTTTCTCCGATGAAGCCGACGCTAGAGCCCGGGATTTGTTTTGGACGGCAAGACTTCATCGTGGAGCCATGGAGGTGGAGAACCGGATCTACAAAGGTTGTATTTCCGTTCTTTTAGTTTAGTTGTAAACTAGTTGCTTTGGTCGCCTAGATTTCTAGTTAACGATCCGTAGTCTAGGGTTTCTCGGCACCGTAAAATTTGAAATTGGCATGGTTGATGCCTTGTGAGACCTCTTGGGAGTGCCTAGGAACCCTACAGTGGTATCAGAGCCTAGCTAGAGCCTTAGGCGATGCGTAGACGAAGTTTGAAACCCGATCGATTCGAAACCCTAACTTAAACTTGCTCTCTGTACTTTTTTCAAATTTGTGGATTTTTGCAAATTAAAAATATGCAGAAAAATCAGCAGGGAAATCTAAGAATTACGGCACAAAATTTAGCTCCCAATTCCATAAAAGTGCGGCGAAACCACGGCATTAGCGTGCTAATGCGGCGGTTCCGCGGCCCTTTTGTCTCTTCTCCCATCAAATTTTGCACAGTAATTCCTATTTGGCAGTGCTGGTTTTCTTGGGAATTTTTAATCTGAAATCCAGAGTTGAGTATTTTGGGTTGTATTGGGAGTTCGTACATTCGATCGGATTGTCAAACTCTGTCTATGTGTTTTTCCGGATAATTTTTGAATATGTTAAAAAGTTCGATCGGATATCAAATACCCACCTTTTCCCCTGCCGGAAAATTTCCAAGTGTTGGATTTTTCCGAGGTTTAATGACGTTCAAAGTAGTGCAAGTAACGCGATGGACCCTCTAGAAGACAACAAACCTTAACTCGATTATGTGACCGTCTTGAACTGCCCTTTGAACCTTCGAGTTTGGGGCAGTACGGCATGCCACATGTGAGGCGTTGGCTTGACCCTTCTACGGCTGGACTGTTGGTACTGAGGCACGAAGTGAATGTTTTTAAACTTATTTCAAGTGTTGATCTGTTTCGGGAAAACTTGGGTGTTCGATTGTCCGATCGGAAAGTTTAACATTTTCTATTTATCCGGAATGGGATACAATAATTGGAATTCACAAGTAGTTATGAGATAACTGAATGAATGTTATAAACATAGCAGTTTAGTCTCACTTGATCGGTTGCCACGGAATGTTGATGTGATCAAAAGTCCATCGCAATCACGTAGTGTACGCGGATACTCGCCGGGTAAACTTAATAGACAGCCTCACTCCATAGCCCCGACCAAGTGACTGTAGGAGAACCCCGTCGCCGAAAGCATCCGTTCGGGTGCTCGCGGCAGTGGTGTTCCGCCTTGGTGCACTTCGTCGACGGCATTGGGGGTGCGGCCGTCTAGTAAAGTTTGTGACGAGCATTCGATCAGAACATCGGGAATCCTGTTGAATTCCCCGACTTGATATTGAAAAGAGTTTTCGATAATGAGACTAAAATGCGGGGTTTATAATTGCTAGGCATGTGATGTCTAAGGTATTCATTTGATTAGGCATGCGATGTCTATGCAGATTGCGGATTCCAACTGTTGTAGTTTTACACTTTCTTTTCTGTGACCGTAAGTGTAATATGTGATATCACCGGTTTCGTTGCTATATGTCAACGACAATTGGGATGCGCATATTTACTTACGTTGATGACATGTGATGTTATGTGTTGCTGGATATGTTATATTGGATCGTCGTGTTTGAATAGCCGGGGGTTTTTATGTGAGATGAGTGTTTTTCCTTTTCATTCATGTAAAAACTTGTATGTAATATTCTTTTATTGGGGCACTTCCAGGTTGCGGAAGATGTCACCTTTTGTATATTATTTACTTTTCCGCACTAGGACAGACCCAAGGAGGGGAGCACAAGTAACCGGGTTCTGGAGTCCAGTGGGAGACCAACTCGAGGAGTCGAGTCCGGGTCTCCTAACTCTAGAATTGGTAGGGTTGCTTGCTGCTCTCGTAAGGGTCTAGGGGTGTGGGTTTGGCTATTCATCGCGACCGTGGAATCCGTGTTTTATACTGGCTCGTATTGAAAACATGGACGTCCTAGTATATCCAATATTTCATATGTTTCTTCTGCTGCGATATATGTGATGTGATCATGTGATGTTCTGTGATAGATACTATATATAGTATATATGATATATTATATAGGCGTTACTTATGTTTTACACACGCGCTAGCCCTGCCCCGCTCTGCCGTTAGTTACCTAACCTAACGGTGCACGAGGGGACATCGAGGCGAATGCGGATGGTATAAGTGTACGTCGTATTTATCTGTGATGTTTAGGTATTTAAATGATGGGACTTCATTAATGTGATTAATGAAATAAAAAGAAACCTAAAGATGTTGTAGAATCGAATTTCAAAAATAAAACAGGTAGCTACAGTTCTTGCTTTGCACAGCGGTATATATGATATATCCTGCACCTTATTCGATGAGGAAAGGACCGAGATCCCTTCACCGGGAGTGACTCCTTTAGCAATAACTGGCAGATGCTACACACTCGGTTTGTCTTTTGATTGCTTTTAAGAGTTTTTCTTTGCACAGTGATATATATGATATATCCCGCACCTCATTCGACGAGGAAAGGACCGACGATCCCTTCACCGGGAGTGACTCTTTTAGCAAAACTAGAAAAAGCCTAAAAAACACTCCATTTCAAAATCATTTGATTCTACAACGATATAAAGTTCATTACGCAAAGGGTTTTCTTAAAAACCTGGCGTAGCCCTCCGTCATTTCAGATAAGTAATAGTTAGTATTCGTGCTGCGTTTGTTGACTCAGTCAAGGCGTAGTATGCGGTAGCTGATTACTATTTATCTGCTTATGCATATGATGCAGATTGGATTAGGGTAGTCGTGCGGCCTTGTTGACTCAGTCAAGGGTCGTGCGGGTGGGTTTAATTCAATCAGGAAATGACGGGTTGAACTTTACTTGCGGTCTATGGTTTGTTGACTCAGTCAAGGTCATAGATCGCTTAGGGCAAAATATTATCGGGAATTTCAAGTGTTGAAATTTGCAATGAGATTGCATACCTTCTATGAGATAGTTGGATCCCGATACCCACTGCGGGTAATTGTTACTCCTGGGAGAGTTTTACACATTACAATTAGCCGATCAAGTAGGTGTCTAGAAAGGTGTTAACGAGGTTACGCCTCTGGGAAAACGAGGTTTACATTAATTAGGTTCGTGCGAAAGCACGGGGGACCTCCCTCAAAGTACCGACACTGGCCTGGCTGAAAGATTGGCGAACTTGTAGTGTGTAATTAATCCCGGCTAGTCTTTCCTTTTAGGGTTTGAAGGAAGATTTGATAAAAAACAGTGGGAGCCATCCTGATTAGATAAAATAATAACCAATCTATTCTTACAAGAGCGCACGCTGAGTGTTTTCTTCTCTCTCTCTCCAGGTAGCGACCATATCACGCCTTAATCAAAATAATAATACGGAATATTGACCGAACCCGCTTGTTATACTGAGCTGGGGAACGTTGGTCCCGCTCCAACTTATAATTGTTATAAGACAGAGCAGGAAATTGGGGAATACCAGATTTCCCGTGCCGCCAAAACGAAGGAAGTGCATATGATGCATCATCTTCGGGTGTGTTCGTTACAAAGAACTGTTTGTAAGTGCACGGCGGCGCCCCGGCCGTCAATCCGACGCCGGAATGCGGAAGCGGTGATAAACTTTAATTTTTGCGGACTTAGCAAACCGGCACCACCGCGCACTAAACACCCGGATCGTAACCATTAACAAGTCTAAGCTAACTAGAAGATGGGTTAGAGATGTACCGACTGATCCGAGTCCTCCGGTCTTCATCTCCACTCCGATCTCCTCGCGGGATCTCCGTCCGTCTCCTCCTCGTCGGAAAGGGCACCACATCGCCTGTAGCTTTTACGGGCTCTCACCTCAATACCGAGGCAACTCGGGCGCGAAGCTGGCGAATCGACGCGTCCAAGATTTGCTGTAGGAAGTGTAGTGTAGAATCATAGTCTCTTTTGGGGTGGTTGCCATTTGAAGATGATGGAGGAAACAAGATAAGAAAAATGGTGCTTGCATTTTTCTTAACATGAAATGAGATCAAGAAATGAAACTCTCAAGAATGAAAACTCTCATCTTTTTCTTTCTCTCAACCATGGAAAAACTTCTTCCATCAAGTGAGAATAAAATGGTGGAGGAAAAAGAATATGAAAGCAAGAGGGAGGTGAGTGTAGGAGAAGAAAGAGGTGACCACATCAAGAGACAAAGAAACATCAACCATGCTTCACACATTAATCAAACCCATACCCTCATTAATGCAAGTGATGGTGCAAAAGATAATGATGCTATCATAATCAATACTTTTGCAATAAACCCCCTCCACAAAAGTTATTTGCACAATTGCAAATAACCCCCTCCATCGGAAAAGTCCGGCCGGGAAAGAACAAAGGAAAACCGGCCGGAACGGAATGCAAACTGGCAACTCCAGAAAACTGGTCCCGTAATAAATTACAGGAAAACCCCGATACTGTGCATACACACCCGCATCTGTATTCCGTCCGGATACAAATGCAATGAGACAAAATCTACACTGTACTAAACTAGGATCCGGCTTAAACCAAAGCCGGCTAGTAATATCCGTTCGATCCTGATCCGTGCAATACCGCACGTATCTGATCGAACCCTGCCATATACCTATACGGCTACTAGTACAAACCGTCCGATCCTGATCCGTGCAATACCGCACGTATCTGATCGGACCCTGCCATATACCTATACGGCTATTTAGTACTAACCGTCCGATCCTGATCCGTGCAATACCGCACGTATCTGATCGGACCCTGCCATATCTCCATACGGCCTCTACAGCGTTTCGCCCGAAAGCTGAGTAACTGAAAGTGTGGTGGACTCTAAAGACTCGTCAATACTATGGCTGTGGATTTAACCACTAGCACGTCAGAGGTATAAGCCAATACGTGACGGGCCACCAGCTATTGACTAAAAGGGACGTCGATGAGCGAACTCATCCTGACACCCTACTGAGCCTGTCAGTGACTATATCCGTACAGTCCGGTCCGTTCGTCTATGAGCATCGCATGTCGGGCCTAGGGGGTGGGTAAAAGTCAGACCCCCAAAAGCGGTACAAGTCGTGTCGGAGTGTAGCCCAGAACACTCTGAGATACTACTGGAATACCTACCAGTAAATCTCCTGCCTTGGCCAAGGACTTCGTGTAATGGCTCTCCTAGACACAGCGCGGCCTCACCCCCAATACCGGGAGAGACGAACCCCCGAAGATCCGCTCACTGCCTCCATGTGGCTCGGGACTGTACCCAACTAAAACCTGTTTGCACGACTCCTTTGAGCCGTGGTAGGGTAGTAATCAAAGCACAGTGGGAACTCACACGAGACAAATGACGATCCCCAGGTCGATGAACTAACCTGTACACATGTCACCTGGGAACTGCTATCTGACGTCAGGTATAAGACCAACTAGCATGTTCCCGGCGAGTCCTGTCCGGTGTACTCATAACCCAATGAGCACCAGTATACATCTTAGGTGAACCAACTGACACCAGTGGCTTGTGAGACCGGCCACCGCCCCTCGTCGGGGTCTCAACTGTATACACTAGTCTACTCTGGAGAATCGATGCCCTGTCTCGAAACTTCCACGACTAGGGACCTTTTAAGGATGTGCTTATAGACTACCAGCTCCCACGTATATGATCGCCCTCATACTGCCGGTAGTCAAGCAAGAATCCTAGGGGCTCTATCAACGTGCAATAGCGACATGTCATGTCACCTAAAGCAGTACACGATGATAAAGGTAAACCAGATAGCATACTATCAACTCGAGTAAGACTGTCTTCCCGGGATAGGTCCTCCCTCAATCATTGCAATCACGTGCCTGTGACCCAATAATTGACTCTGAGGGCACTATCTCCAACAATCTCCCACTTGCACTCAAGGCTAATTATTGCGATGTCGCATACTCACAGCCCGTGTGATACCGAACACCCAACTCCTCTACTAGTCAGTCCCACAAAAACCGTTTGTGAAACTATTGCGTTCGAGGAATAGCCTCAGTGAGTGGATCCGCCTTGATGTTTCTTTCTATGTCTCTCTATATCTCAAGTTCGCGGAGAAAGCCATCTCCCGAAATGAGCAATACCTGTCTTAGAATGTCTGGATGTCTGATGGGACCTAGCTCATGAATGAACTCCAAATCCAAACTTCTTAGACTGTATCGTCAACCGAACTTAATCAGTATCCTGCGCCATGCCACCCTCAGTATTGCCTTGGACCACCTGTCCAAAATACTTCCCCTCATCAGAAGGAAAACTATAACTCTGACAACCTCCTTGTCATCCAGGTCACCTTGGAAGCCTGGAGTGATAACCGTCTCCTAAAGGAGGCAGTCGTTATCATATCCCTAGAACATCCACTTATGTTCTAAAACTGCTTCCGATTGTTTCTCCAGGATTGGATTAATATCAACTTATTGCATCTAGTGCAAGAACAACATCTGGTGTGGTACTTGACATCTCATGATTGACTCAATTGCCTAAGCAAGTGATCTGCCAATCATGCATATCCCTCTCTACTTTAGTCTGTAAGACACCTTTAGAGAGGGTGACTCCATCACCTGCAGGTACACTACCGTGCCAGGAGTCGTCCATTCTAAATACTCTTAGAATGCTGTCAAAGTACCCTGATTGGGAAACCACCCAAATCTAGATCTAAAACCATAGATCTAGTAACCAGTATGTCTGATATAATGTCCAAGTCCCATATGGAGAAACCACTGTGTGACGACCGAAGTAAAACCGACCGTAGTATAGGAGTTTCCTTTCCTACTTTGTGTATGTCATCCAAATACTAGGATATCACACCCTACTACCTTCTCAACAGATCCATCCCCTATTCTGATGACGTCAAACCTATGACTGTCACATCAGAAATAGATGATCTATCTCCGCTATATCTGCTTTAGTCTATGAATAGATATAAGCCTGATGTCCACCAATGCTTCCGCTGCTCCCACTGACTACGACAACCCTCTGGCAGAGTCATATAGACGTGCACTTCTAAAGCTAGTTTAGAACGACGCTATACTCATCCTCCTGCCGGGTCTCGCAGCCTGGAACAACAACAATGGCAGGTGTGGGTAAACAAGAACTTCCCTGTCACCGTCCTTGAGGCTACCGGAGTACCTCTCGGGTGCCTGAAGTTACCCACCTTATCTGCGGAGTGGCCAATGGAATATCAAATCAGATTGAATCTTTAGGTTCCTCATCAAATCTTCTGTAATCGTTTGCGGTTCTGGAATCACTTCCAGTTCTACCATACTCCCACTACTGTTTTCTGAATAAATCCATTTCTTTTAAAATTGTGGCGAGTGAAGAACAATATCACTATTGATCTTCCAGATGGTAGATAGTCAACCCTCGTCATAGCCTGGGTCAACCCACAAACAGCCATTACAGAAACGTGCCTTGAGTTATCCAGAGTCTGGTTTTAATCATAAGCCGGACAACTCCCCGTACCTTAACAATGTTAAGATATGAACTGTACTATATCCAATATAGAACCTGAGGCACTGATTTAATTGAACCAGATTCAAATCATGCATCTATCTCCAGTGCATGTCAACTAAATGGAAGGAGGCCGATCAGCGTTACTCAACTTAGGAATGCTTCCAATTATGAGTAATCTGAAAGAGAAGTAAGTTCTCTTTATCACTACTATCAACTGAATACCATACACAAGTATCTACATCTTCGATCACTTTGAAGAATCCCGATACTTGCTATACCTGGTTCTCTACTCTATTCAAATACCTACAACTCCTCAAAACTTAGACCCTGTGTTTCTACGAAACACATGTCTAAGAACTGGAGAAGTTAAAAGTAAACAGAATATAGTACGAGGACCAACCCCTCTGTCCCAATGGACACTGGACAACATACAATACTCTGTATAAGTCCGCTGAGTCTAACAACTTGTGTGTCGTAGGTTGAAAACTGTACTTATGGTTAAGAAGAATTACACCGCTGTTTAATGCTCCTTACCTAACCATCCACTGATATAGGTAAATGTCATCGACATAATATCAAAAAGGTATATCTCACTCTATGAAAATAGACGTACAGATATATCAATTTGAAATTGGTGCACAACAGCGGATATTCAAAACCAAATATTTGCCGACCGGCAAACAGCCCAGGTGATCTCCTCAAATATCACCGATTACAACGAATCTCGATATAATGAGGATGATCACCCAATTCCCAATGACTTACTCCCACTCATCATCTGTAAAACCATACAGATGTGAGAATCATACCTGGTAAATACATACCCTGAAGCAAGTGTTAATTGGAAAATCAGTTTTCTTTTAACAGTACACAGTTGAAACTGAAACATTGAAATGTTTCGATGGGGTATCCCGGTATTCCTAGTAATGCCTCTTCCATTATCTAGATTCACAACTATAACCGTATAATTCTTTGCCACCTCTCCAAATCCCTTTATATGTCTTTAGTCATTACCTTCTGCACACCCTTTAGGCCAAATGGTTTTCTTCCTTCCCTACCTTCGGCACCAGCCTATGGTTTGGAAGAAGACTATCCTATAAGCATAATGGGTGTACTGTCCTAGTCGTAGGAGCACTCGCAATGCGAGAGAAGGTGAAAACAAAAGACAACCGAATAAACCTTATTCCTATTTCTCCTGGACCAGAATCCATCCCCGAACTGGAACAAGTTCCTTTCGAGTTCGTATATAACCATACGATGGAGTATCCAATAAACTGTGGATCTTCGTAGTGATACGGAGTGTCCTGGAGAAATACAAAGGTGATTTAGGATTGGCGAAGAAATACTTGGTTTGGTCGTGAATATCAGTCGCAATTCACTTTGCCCTCTTACTAATCCCTTGTTTTGTCTGAACTTAATACCTTCTGCACATCATCGTTATGCTAATTGGTTTTCTTCATTCCCCACCGTTCGGCACCAGCCTAAGGTTTGGAAGAAGACTATCCAATTTGCATAATAGGTGTACTATCTCCTAAACCAAGGAGTACTCGCAACCTGAGAGAAGGTAAAAGGAAAAGACAACTGAATAGTCCTATTCGTTTTCTCCAGAACCGGAAACCATCCTCGAATTCCTTCGAGTTCGTATCTAACCATACGATGGTTTTGTCCAATGGAAGTGGACGTTCGCAGTAAAACGGGGTGTCCTGGAGAAAAGGGTAAAAGTAGGAGTGGCAATGAGGTCAGCGACTCTGACAATCCAAAAGCCAGTGTTAAGAAGGTTCGGTCAACTTGGTCACTGAGTCATAGTCTAGGGTCGGGTCAATGGTCGCTGCCAGAGAGAGAGAGAAAAGAAACACTCAGCGTGCACTCTAACCTAGATCAGAATGGTTACCAATTTATCTAATCTGGAAACCTCCCACTGTACCTCAAATTCTCCTCCAAACCTGAAAGAAGAATTAGTCGGGGTCACCCGAGGAGTAAACCAACTCATCAGTGGGAATCGGGATCCAACTATCATCGCATGATAACGTGACGGAATCCGCTCACGGTATCACACTCCAGAAGGTATGCGCATATCTGGCATGTTTCAGTTCTTTTGAAACTCCCGATGTGATTTTTACCCCATGCTCTTATGACCTTGGCGTGAGGTCAAAATATCATAAGTCACATGTCAAGTTCTACCCATCATTGTCCAGGTTAATTTGAACCCACCCGTACATACCCTTGACGTAGGCCAAAATAGTAGTACGACTGTCCCAAACCAACGCATCTATCTATGCAACAGATAAATACCCGGCAACTACCAAACACTATGCCTTGGCGTGAGGTCAAAATACATAGCTTGAATACTACCGAATATTTAACTGAAATGATGGAGGGCTACGAATGGTTTCTGGCGAAAACCTTTAACGTAATGAACTTGATATCGTTGAAGGAACGGATAGCTTTTTAGAAAATATAGTGACGAAAACCTTTACTAAAGAGGTCACTCCCGGTGAAGGGATATCGGCTCTTTCCCCGTAGAATGGGGTGCAGGATATTCCAACTGAATACCACGATGCAAAGCAAAAGTAATCGGCTATAGTGAAGTTAATGCCCTGACGCAAACTTCTGTCCAAGGGGTCACTCCCGGTGAAGGGATCTCGGCCCTTGCCTCGTCGACTGAGGAGCAGGATATTCCAAATGAATACCACGATGCAAAACAAAAGTGAACGTCCTTGCAATAACAGCTTTTTGAAAAGTGTTCCAACAACATCAAATTAGGTTTGTTTAACTTGCATTGATCCGAATTAATGCAGTCCCATCAATTGATCACACCACAAAGAACGAAAATATACTGACGTACGTATATGCCATCTGCATTCGCCACTGGGTCCCGTCATCACCCGTTAGGTTAGCTAACTAACGGCAGAGCGGGGACTGGACTAGCGCGGATGAAAAACATATACAACATCTACTAATATATATGCCAATATATAGTATTTCGCTCAAGGCGTGAAATAAAAATGCAACATCACAGAAATGTACAGCATCACAGAATAATACAGATATCTGGGATCCCTGGGTTTCACAGAGCCACTGCTGAAAACCGACGTTCCCCTGGTCGTGTGGATAGCCTGTGCAATGAAATCCTATACCCCCTACGAGTGCGGCGAATAGCCAGCCAATCCTGGAGTGAAGCCCCCTCCGTCCCAATGCCATGAGATGCGGGCCCGTTGCCCTCTAGAACCCGGCTATCCGTGCACCCCTCCGCGGGGTAATCCTAGTACAGAAAGTAAAATATACATACAACGGGTACATCGACCGCAACCAGGCCGTGCCCCAAAAGAATAATACAAACAGGCAGTGACGGCAGTCCACATGTCGGACGCTCGCCCTGCAATAACAAATGTACATAATACAACCACAACTGTACTAGCATTGCATCCAGGCTATCCCCCACGACCGATCCGCAACATCACAGCAAAATACATAGAACATCAACGTGAAAGTCACGTTCGTAAATCCGTCTAACCGGGCTATAGCAGTTAGACCGGATTTACCGATCGAGTGACATTCACGGTCGCAGATATAATGTAAATACTGTGAAAAATGTGTTTAAAATTTTCCGATTGACCAAAAATTAACAAGTGGGCCCCAAGCAATACTGTAGCACTCACAGAAATAATTGGCCCAATTTTAATATTCCAAAACCCCTATAATTAGCCCAGAAGCCCACTGGAAACAAACGATACAGTGACCAATCAAATGTGCGGCGGAACCGCGGCCCAAGGGGGGTTTGGCCGCGGTTCCGCGCTCCAGGTTAGGGTTTACTGTATCGAACTTTTCCAGTATTCTTATAATTTGTTGTACATCAGTTTTATGCAACCTGAAAAATTTTTGGAGCAAAGAAAAATTCAACAGAAAACTGATGTGAGGTAAAAAATGTAGATTTTGGAATTTTGGTCGATCGGAAACGCAAAACACATCAAACGAAGCTAGACGAAGTTAATGGCGAGGCTCTGATACCACTGTAAGTGCACGGCGGCGCCCCGGCCGTCAATCCGACGCCGGAATGCGGAAGCGGTGATAAACTTTAATTTTTGCGGACTTAGCAAACCGGCACCACCGCGCACTAAACACCCGGATCGTAACCATTAACAAGTCTAAGCTAACTAGAAGATGGGTTAGAGATGTACCGACTGATCCGAGTCCTCCGGTCTTCATCTCCACTCCGATCTCCTCGCGGGATCTCCGTCCGTCTCCTCCTCGTCGGAAAGGGCACCACATCGCCTGTAGCTTTTACGGGCTCCCACCTCAATACCGAGGCAACTCGGGCGCGAAGCTGGCGAATCGACGTGTCTAAGATTTGCTGTAGGAAGTGTAGTGTAGAATCATAGTCTCTTTTGGGGTGGTTGCCATTTGAAGATGATGGAGAAAACAAGATAAGAAAAATGGTGCTTGCATTTTTCTTAACATGAAATGAGATCAAGAAATGAAACTCTCAAGAATGAAAACTCTCATCTTTTTCTTTCTCTCAACCATGGAAAAACTTCTTCCATCAAGTGAGAATAAAATGGTGGAGGAAAAAGAATATGAAAGCAAGAGGGAGGTGAGTGTAGGAGAAGAAAGAGGTGACCACATCAAGAGACAAAGAAACATCAACCATGCTTCACACATTAATCAAACCCATACCCTCATTAATGCAAGTGATGGTGCAAAAGATAATGATGCTATCATAATCAATACTTTTGCAATAAACCCCCTCCACAAAAGTTATTTGCACAATTGCAAATAACCCCCTCCATCGGAAAAGTCCGGCCGGGAAAGAACAAAGGAAAACCGGCCGGAACGGAATGCAAACTGGCAACTCCAGAAAACTGGTCCCGTAATAAATTACAGGAAAACCCCGATACTGTGCATACACACCCGCATCTGTATTCCGTCCGGATACAAATGCAATGAGACAAAATCTACACTGTACTAAACTAGGATCCGGCTTAAACCAAAGCCGGCTAGTAATATCCGTTCGATCCTGATCCGTGCAATACCGCACGTATCTGATCGAACCCTGCCATATACCTATACGGCTACTAGTACAAACCGTCCGATCCTGATCCGTGCAATACCGCACGTATCTGATCGGACCCTGCCATATACCTATACGGCTATTTAGTACTAACCGTCCGATCCTGATCCGTGCAATACCGCACGTATCTGATCGGACCCTGCCATATCTCCATACGGCCTCTACAGCGTTTCGCCCGAAAGCTGAGTAACTGAAAGTGTGGTGGACTCTAAAGACTCGTCAATACTATGGCTGTGGATTTAACCACTAGCACGTCAGAGGTATAAGCCAATACGTGACGGGCCACCAGCTATTGACTAAAAGGGACGTCGATGAGCGAACTCATCCTGACACCCTACTGAGCCTGTCAGTGACTATATCCGTACAGTCCGGTCCGTTCGTCTATGAGCATCGCATGTCGGGCCTAGGGGGTGGGTAAAAGTCAGACCCCCAAAAGCGGTACAAGTCGTGTCGGAGTGTAGCCCAGAACACTCTGAGATACTACTGGAATACCTACCAGTAAATCTCCTGCCTTGGCCAAGGACTTTGTGTAATGGCTCTCCTAGACACAGCGCGACCTCACCCCCAATACCGGGAGAGACGAACCCCCGAAGATCCGCTCACTGCCTCCATGTGGCTCGGGACTGTACCCAACTAAAACCTGTTTGCACGACTCCTTTGAGCCGTGGTAGGGTAGTAATCAAAGCACAGTGGGAACTCACACGAGACAAATGACGATCCCCAGGTCGATGAACTAACTTGTACACATGTCACCTGGGAACTGCTATCTGACGTCAGGTATAAGACCAACTAGCATGTTCCCGGCGAGTCCTGTCCGGTGTACTCATAACCCAATGAGCACCTGTATACATCTTAGGTGAACCAACTGACACCAGTGGCTTGTGAGACCGGCCACCGCCCCTCGTCAGGGTCTCAACTGTATACACTAGTCTACTCTGGAGAATCGATGCCCTGTCTCGAAACTCCCACGACTAGGGACCTTTTAAGGATGTGCTTATAGACTACCAGCTCCCACGTATATGATCGCCCTCATACTGCCGGTAGTCAAGCAAGAATCCTAGGGGCTCTATCAACGTGCAATAGCGACATGTCATGTCACCTAAAGCAGTACACAATGATAAAGGTAAACCAGATAGCATACTATCAACTCGAGTAAGACTGTCTTCCCGGGATAGGTCCTCCCTCAATCATTGCAATCACGTGCCTGTGACCCAATAATTGACTCTGAGGGCACTATCTCCAACACTGTTTCTCTGTATCCTCTACGTCCTGGGTATGTGATACCAGATCAGGATCCCAGACATGTAATCTGTTACATAGGGCTACAGATAGGTAGAGAACTGAGAACGGGTGATAAGTTTCATGAGGCAGAAAACGGGGCAAGTGTTGCAGCCAAGTCTGTTGGTCACTGTCACCCTGTATTACCAATACATTGATTCTGAACGAATGTTATTAGATACCGAACCTGATATACAAAATCATATCAGTATCTTTATCAGTAAAGAAATGATAAAATTTTGTATTGTTGGATAATGTTTTGAACATTTCCTATATCAAAAGTTGATCGGTTCAGGCACGTTATCTAAAAGCATTGAAGTTCTAAATCAAACTACAGTTCTTTAGTATACGGAACACACACAAGAGGAAGAGTTCAGGAATGAACGAATCCTACTTGAGGCATTGTAGACTAGGTCATATCAATGCGACTCGACTAGCTGAAGTTACATGTAGATGCATATTTAAATCAGTTCGAATTTACATCTTGTGAAACTTGCCAGTCATGTCACAGAGATAATATGACCATAGCTCTGTTTACTGGAAACAGAGAAAGAGTTAATGAACTCTTGGGATGATACATGTTGATGTATGTAAGGTCCCCTGTCTACATATGCCAGGACTGGTTCTTTGTACTTCATTACATTCTCTGATGATCTTTCGAGATTCAGACCTATGTTCCTGTTGAAACACAAGTCCGAACCTTTTGAGATATTCACAGAATATGATTTAGAAGTAGAGAACCAAAATACGGGTATAAGTATTATGTGCTTTGATGAGATCAAGGAGGAGAATACTTGAGCACGGAAATCCTGCACTATTCTAAAGGAGAACGAGATTCTCCCTCAGCATTACTCCTCCGTATACACCATAGCACGATGGTATATTGGGGTGGAGCAGTCACACCCTATATGATAAGGTGTGCTCTATGATGAGTACTACTGAGTTACCTATTTCCTTTTTGGGGGCAATGCGCTTAAGAAGCTGCATACCTATTGAATAGGGTTCCAATCAAATCAGTTGCCTACCGCTTCATATGTGATATGGAAAGGGAAGAGCCCATATCTTAAGTTGGTTAAGATTTGGGGTTGTCCGACCTATGTCTAAAAGCATAATCCGGACAAGCTCGAGGCAAGATCTGCTATATAGAACTGGAAATGTTCCAGCTATACAAACTGCAGCTGATGATTTGGTAGAACTAAAGGATTCAATAGTAACCAACGAACCTCAGCCTCTCCGCCGATCTAGTAGGGTTCCTCACCCACCTGAGAGATACTTCGGTTTCTCTATGACAGTGGGAGCGAGGATTGCATCATGAGATGATGACCCAACTAGTTTCGAGCAGGCCATCGAGAGTAAGGACTCTGTAAGAATGGCTGGATGCTTAGCGATCTGAGATAGAATCCATGTACACCAACAAAGTATGGACTTTGGTTGCAATATCTGAAGGGTTAAATCCCCATCAGGAGCAAGTATATCTTGAGAAGATTACTTGGTGTAGATGGAAAAGTTGAGACTTTCAAAGCTAGACTTGTTAAAGCTTTTCGTCATCGACCAGGCGTGGATTATGATGAAACCTTTTTCAAGTGACTATGCTTAAGTCCATCCAGATCCTACTTGCCATGGCTACATACCATGACTACGATATCTGGCGGTTGGGTGCCATGACTGCTTTTCTAAATGATGTTTTAGAAGAGGACGTCTATAAGTACACAGCCAGAGGGCTTCGTAAACAGTGGGAGCAGCGGAAACGTGTACAAGATGTTTTATAAGATAAAGCAGGCATCGCGGAGTTGGAACATCTGTTTTGATGGATAAGTCAAAGAGTTTGACATCATCAAAATGGTAGATGAACCTTGTATAAACAAAAAGGTAGTAGGGAGTATGGTGATGATCCTCGTAGAGTACGTGGATGACATACTCTTGATAAGAAAGGAGTTTCCTATGCTACGCTCGGTCAATCTCCGCTTATCACAATAATTCCCCATAAAGGATCAAAGTGATACCTCCTAAATATTGGGTTTGGATCTATGAGATAGATCTAATTGGATGTTAAGATACTCACTAGTTGCAGTGAGATGGTATCAATCGATCCTGGGGAGAATCACTGGAAGTGTTCCAGGGTGATAAAGACGACTGAATGTCAGTCACAGGCATTGTCTTTACCCTCAGTAAAGGGACGGTATGTTGGAAGAGTTCCAAGCAAGATACCGTGACATACTAGACGATAAAGGCAGGATACATCGCTACTTAAGATGCTACCAAAGAGGCTGTTTGGGTATATATTAGTTCATGAGATGAACTACGTTCCAACCATTGTGAGACAATGGAGTTGTGGCTTATGCCAAGGAACGCCAGTCCCATCAGTGATCCAGACATATTCTAAGGCAGTGTCACCTGATCATGGAGATGGTTGATCTCCAGGGTGATCGAGGTTTGGAGAGTAGACTCAGAGGACAACACAGCGGATCCACTCACAAAGGCCTGTTCCCAGAGAGAGACTTTTATGGGATGGTTGAGTATGAGATACTACAACCACTGCTATCAGATGGCCCTAGTGCAAGTGGGAGATTGTTAGTTATATGTATGCCCTAGAGGCCATTGCTATACATAGGATGTGTATTGTAGTGGATGCTGGGACATATATAGGGAGGACTTTCTTGCTCGACATGATAGTATGCTATCTGGTTACTCTTTACCTTAACGTGTATACTGATTGTCTCTCTGTTACATGTTGGTAAAGCCCTTAGGATGTGTACTTGACTACCTGGACTATGATGTGGATCATACTCGTGGGGACATGGTAGTCCATAAGTACATCCTTCAAAGTCCCTAGTCGTGGGTATATCGAGACGGGGCATCGATATACCAGAGTAGACTAGCGTATACCTTCTCGACCCATGCAGATGGGCGATGGATGATCCCATATCCATTGGTGTTTGACATCAGAGATGATATACGGGTGCTCAGTGGAGACTGGGTACACTGGACGGACTCGCCGAGAACTCCCAGATGGTATTATACCTTACGTCAGATGGCAGTTCTCTGGTGACACTGGTACAGAGTAGTCTGTTGACCCGAGATCGTCATAGAGTCTTGTATGGTTCCCACTGTGCTTTGATTTCCATCTTACCACGTCCAAGAGGGCGTGCAAAACGGTGGTTTTTGGGTACAGTCCCGAGTCACATGGAGGCAATGAGCGATAGGAGGGGATTCGTCTCTCCCGGTATAGGGAGTTGATGTTGCACTGTGTTCGATTGGCTATAACAGGAAATCCCTGGCCAGGGTTGCTGAGATTTACTGGTAAGTGTTACCAGTAGTTTCTCGAATGTTATAGACCTCATATCGACACGACTTATCGAGCTATTGGGGTCTGACGTTTACCACCCCTAGGCGAGATATGCGACATATCAGACGATCAGACCGGACTGTACGGTAGTGTTACTGGTTGGATTCACTGGAGTGTGAGCGGGCTTGCTCGTCGATCTTCTGATCGCTCAATACCCGGGTGGCCGTTACGTTTAGCAGATCGCTTGCGGCTTGTGGGTGCTTGATATGATCATCACCTGCTGCCGGCGTATTGACGAGTCTTTAGAGTCCTACACAGAGGTTTCCTGGCTCAAGCGAAACGAAATAGGAGCGCATATGAGATATGTGCGGGACCGAGAATAATGCGTGTATGTGATACCGTATTCTATTCTCGCGATAAATGTATCGATATGGTTATATGCGATATAACCTAGTTATCGAATCAAGGATTGATTCGGTAAGCCGATACATAGGATACTAGTCGGTTATATGCGATATGACCGGATCGTTAAATCAAGTGTTGATTTAATGATTTAATGTATAATTATATATTTGATATATTACTTTGCATTAAATGGTATTGGTTCACTCTAAATGGATTTTCTCACTTGGATGTACAAGTTGTATATGTGATATACTTTTTGTGCAAATGTTTGTATCATGTTTGATGATACATGTTTGCTTGGTTAAGTGTAAAGAATTAAACCATGGTTAAACTTATGATTGAGGTTTTGTTTTCTTTTTCATTTATTTCTCTATTTATTCTTTTTGGAAATATATTAAGCATAAAGGAAAATGGTGGCTTATTTTGTTTTCTAGTTAAAGCTTCATGAAGCTTTGACCAAGTGACCATTTTGTCTCCATGCTTAACCCTAACCATTCCCACTAACCATGATTTATTCTCTACACTTGAACATGGTTGAGAGATGATAAGTATTCTTATTATTTTCATTTTACAAAACACTTATCATAATATCATCTTCTTCTTCTTCATCTTCTTCAAAGAAGAAAACCTTGGACCATCAATGGTGATTGATGAAAAAAAGTGAGAAATCCAATTCTAAAGTCTACCCACTTCCTATTTCTTCATCCTCTACCTCTTGCCAAGTAGTAGAGTGTGTTTCCTTCATAAGTTTCTAGACTTGGTGAAGTTGGAGCTTGATCTAGCGATGCCTCGACGTAGATCATCTTCGGCACGTCGTCGATGACCTAACCCGCTCTTTCTCTGATGAAGCCGACGCTAGAGCCCGGGATTTGTTTTGGACGGCAAGGGGACGTCATCGCGGAGCCATGGAGGTGGAGAACCGGATCTACAAAGGTTGTATTTCCGTTCTTTTAGTTTAGTTGTAAACTAGTTGCTTTGGTCGCCTAGATTTCTAGTTAACGATCCGTAGTCTAGGGTTTCTCGGCACCGTAAAATTTGAAATTGGCATGGTTGATGCCTTGTGAGACCTCTTGGGAGTGCCTAGGAACCCTACAGTGAGGTCCTTAAGCTCATGGACTATGATGTCCTTAACCTCGACCGTGATGTCTTAAAACTAACACCGGACTGTGAGGTCCTTAAACTCACGGACTATGACGTCCTTAACCTTGACCGCAACGTCTTAAAACTAACATTGGACCGCAATGTCCTTAAACTACCTATCGACCGCAATGTCACTAAACTAAACAATAGAGCCCCCAATTGCTCTCTTGTCGGATCTAAACGATCCCGTTAAGTCGATCTTAGTCTAAAATTAGACTAACGTGTCCTTAACGAACATTTAAGTTGATCTTAGCCTCAAATAAGGCTAACGTATCTTTAAACACACACACCCAAATAAAGATACGGATTTGGACTAATCCACGTCCTACGGGCGACAGCATAACTTAGTCTCCGTATACAATCCACGGGCAACCGAACACAAAAACAAACACACACGACACGAAGTGACCATATGGAGAAGGGGAAAGTTGTTACCGCGATGCGGTAGCGTAATGAACTGCAGGGGCTTGCGCCTGCAGGGAAGAGCATCCCCACAATCAAAAAACCCTCAAGTGAGGGGGGATCTGACGAAGTCTGCTACATCGGACACATCCGTTTAAACCTTCGATACACGGTGCCATAAATCAACTTGACATTCTCGGAGAGGTGGACGGATAGCACCAATTAGCATCTGCCCCGAATTTCAGGCAAAGACGTTCGCCGCGTGTCTGTCGCGTCTTTCGGAGGGGAACAACACTGTGACGGGGGAACTAAACCCATTCTCCGTGAACGAAGTCCGCAAATATGAAGATGCCAAGTACTTCCTGCTAGATTTCGAAGACACAGAAAGATGTCGCAAACTGGAGAGAAAACAAAAAGCTATCACCACCATTCCGGTATTCCGTAGCGATACCGAGGAAGACGAAGAGATAGTCTATTCCGAGCTGCCCCAATACACCAAGCTGGGACCATCCACCCCTATGCTGGTCTTCGGCAGCGACTCGGAAGATGAGGTCAATGCCGTATTTTCTGTTCGGCCATCGATACAAGCCTTCGCTGACGATGATCGGAGTTTACAAATCGCCATGGTTCCGCAAGAGCACTATAAAGAGCTCGACGCACTTGATACCTACAGTGTGCAAGAACTGCAGACGTTCTACGTCTCTCACTCAGACTATTGTATCACCGAGCGATAGGACATCCTCTTGAAGACTGCTTCATATTCAAAGACTGGGTAGAAGACCATTATCAGCAAGGCAGGTTTGCTCTATCCAGCAGTTGGAAGGTAACCCCACCACAGAAGCATGAATCGAAAGCCACACATGCAGCAAGAGTAAAACCGGATCAACATCGGTCTTGGAAGCGATCTCGTACCTGTCACGTGATAAAGTTGTCAGGAGAAGGGGTACACGAGGATATGGCTGACCTCCCCAGGTGCTTCGAAAACGATGATAACGAGGTGATCTCAGAGTTTTCGCCGGCGCCAAAAGAGCTGGAAGATGGGATACATACTACTGCAGATAACCTCAGAAAAATCGACTTGGGGACGACAAATGACCCACGGCCAACGTTTGTCAGTGAGTTGCTGTCTGAAGAAAAGATGGCTATGCTAAAAGACGTGCTCATGCAGTATAAAGACTGTTTTGCATGGAACTATTCCGAGATACCCGGATTGGATCCAGAAATAGCCGTCCACAAATTGGCGATATCTCCGGACGTCAAGCCGATCAAACAAGCACCGAGAAGAATGCGGCTCGAGTTTGAGATGAGCATCATTGCCGAGGTCAAGAAGCTAATCGACTCCAGCTTCATCCAAGAGGTTCAGTATCCTGACTGGATTGCCAACATCGTCCCAGTAATGAAGAAAAATAGGACGGTGCGCATATGCGTAGACTTCCGGGATCTCAACAAAGCTTGCCTGAAGGACGACTTTCCAGCACCGGTCACCGAGCTGATGATAGACAATACGTCCACTCACGAAGTCTTCTACTTCATGGACGGCTCGAGCAGATTGGTGACCGTCTTCCTCCGCCTCTTGGGCCCAGAACTAACCGCCGAAGACGATCGTTTCCTTCCCTGTGGAGCTTTGGTACGGCGTTGACCCACTTCGCCTTCAATGTCCTCGCTTGGCGATGCTACCGATGACGACACGGCCATTGTTGACGCCGCGGCCGATGACACTGCTACTAGCACCCTATTAGCCCTTGATTGAGCCCGAGTACGCAATGGCATACCAGTTGTGGGAGTTAAGTCCACTTCCGCCGCCTCCGGAATAAGCACGACGCTGGTATCCCTCAAGGGAGGGCGAACCGTTGCACGCGGTTGCGGCGGAACTCCCGTGGCTTGGATCGGAGTGGGAGCCCTATATCCAAGAAGCACCCTCCTCTCCTCAGCAATAATTGGACTGACCCGGTTGAGGTACCAGCCCGTGAAAGACCCCACACATCGAGGAAGATGATTAGCTTCAGGAATCATGAAGCGGAAACCAGTGTTCAGCCGCATGAAGTGGTGAGCGGCGTCACGAACAACTTCTGGCGATGGGCTAAGCGCCACTGTAAATTCCTCGAAGGGGACGCTCTGGTCATATCCGAGTTGCCGAGCAAAACGGTGTGGATTGTACCGCATAAAAAGGGCCGCACCGTTCTGACGAAATACCAGATAACCTGGTTTGATCGAATATAGGTGCATGGCTTCCCTGGGCTTCAAAGAAGGGACCCCCTCTTTCGACAGGTCGCAGAGCTGTTGGACCGGTCCTGAAGGAGCAGAGAGAACTCGGTCGTTGAATACCATCCCGCTTGTATTGGAATAGGGATTGACCAGCATGAGAATAGCCCCAGACTGAGTCGGGTCAGGAGCAAAAGCGTCCACCAGCCGCATGAGTCGCGGAAAGGTGTAAGCATAATAAAATTTGGGTCTTTGGTGCGCAGCAAATGCCCCCAGCACGTGCATCTCAATCCAGGACGTAAAGTAATGAAGAGAAAAATTTACCGCATTTACGCCTGGAGTTGAGGTATTGGCCGCGGCGCCTAACCCATGATATAGATGTGCTAGCCCTGCAATTCCCACAGCTAGTCGTGTTCCCTCAGCAATGCGATGAGCAGGATAGATAACTGAGGCTCTCATAAAATGGCGATGCATGGGAATGGCGAACCAACTGAGCCAAACACTGATGAAGCCCACAAAGAAAGTCTCCTCATCCATACTAAGAGCTGCAATCGACTCGAAAGATACCGCTGACATGATGGGAATGTAGTAATGCGGCAAGTCTTCTTCTTTAGTCGGCCGCTTATTTAAACCGAACCCAAAGGGGTCGTTAATGTTCGCGAACTTCGGAGCCGTCTTTGATAGGACATCGTCGTGAAGGAAGCAAGCAATAAAGCTTTTAAAAGTGAAGCCCTGCTCCTCTGACTCTGTGAACAGTTTGTCAAAAATACTCAGGGTCCTGATCAAACTTTAGCGCTTGTGGCGGACGACATTCTCGGTCGACAGGCCGTCAAGCATGGCAGGCTCGGTCTCGAAGACATACTCATCGGGATGCAGTAATTCTTCATAAAGTGTCCCCCTGACCGGCAACCCTGAGATCTCGCGAAATTCTTCCAGAGAAATTGAAACTTCGCGGTCCCCTAGAAGGAAGGTGTTGGTGGGAAGGTTCCATTGGTTCAAGAAGACCTTAACCCACCATACATGGGGAGACTGATAGTGGAAAAGAGACGTATATATCGCCTGATAGAGTTCGACCCTCTGCAGTCGCGCGCGATGGGCGGACAGGATGTAACGGGCCCAGAAAAGGTAGCCTGTGGGATGTCGAGGGGTAAGCCCTATCTTGTAAATCTGTCCCTATGGCTGGGCTTCGCCCTGGCAAATGCGACGCCCTAAAATGTCTATAGCCGGCACCGGATGGTTCAGAATACCAGCTGTTGAAGGCTCAAGCCGTCCCATAGGGGTCCAGTCCAGCATCTCCACAACAAAGGCGGTCCGTGGAGGATCCATCAGCAGAAACGGACGGGTAGGCTCCGTCGGTATCTCGCAAAGAAAACTGCGGCGACCGCGATTGATGTGACCGTACCAGGTCCCCCATAAAAGTAAATTGGTGCGATTAGGGTCATGAGCCCTGATCATCGCCATCACTTCCTCGTCAGACGGTGACTGAGGAAAGGCATCCTCCGAGCGAGTGAAAGGGAAGTATGGAACAGAAGTCATTGTGCCTAAAATAAAAGAAGGGGAAACTGTTAAGCGAAGCCAACACGTGTGTGTGTGTGTGTGTGTGTGTGTGTGTGTGTGTGTGTGTTTGTAAATGCATATATAAAAAGACAGTGGAAGAAAGCGACAGAGGACTCATTTTATAGGACCATTGGTTACAAAACGCATAGGTCCCACAAAATCAAGATGGCGGCTTACTAATGATGAGGCAAAGCAATCACTATAAGAATAAAAGGAAGATTCTCAATAAATGAACAGTGGATTTCAAATGACCCTACACATTCCCCTAAAAGAAATCCATCTTGGACTCTGCAAAAATCAAGCAGAACAAGGGAATTAAATTCCCAGAAAACCCTACTGCAAATCCTTTCTTTTGTTGCAAAGAACAACTCAGGCAGAAAAATCTCAAGAGATCTTCTGTTAAAGAACTAAGTTCTTTAGAGGAATTAAGTTCCTTTTGAATAGGGAAATTAAATTCCCAGAAATATTTTTCAGAGCCAAAGCTCTTTGGAATGGAATTAAATTCCAGAGAAAAAGACAAGCATCGCCATCGATCTCTGAGATCAAAGGAGCCTTAACAAAAGGGATTTATGATTTAAAGATTGAGCCGTTTTCTTTTTAAAGAACTTGAAAAAATGGGTTCTTGTTAAAGGGAAAACCCTTGGTATGGATTTAAAATCCAACGAAGATTTCTACAAAATGTTCTTCAGCCGTTCAAGATCATTACCTGAGAAAAGGGAATCTTTTGTTAATAGAGTTGAACTCTGAAAATTTTCGAAACAGAGAACTAAGCTCTGGGAAAGAGAATTAAATTCTCAGAGGAAAAAGCAAGTAAGGAAGAAGACGAACAAAGTGGAGGCGCTTCTGAAGGGACGCTGGCATTTATAGGATGTGATGGGAAACGGTTCATCTCCCCTATTCCCTAGACAGATCCAACGGTCACAAAGGTGACAGCGTTGCACTCACGTGCAGACAAGTGAGAACAACGCTGTGGGGGCATTTGTTCCATGATAAAATATCAGGAAATAGCTCAATGAGGTATCACGTGTTCACACGTGACGAAAGGTCACGTGTTGACACGTGATAGTTTCCTGTGATCTCTACTTTATAGAATTAAATTCTAATCAAACAAAACAAAAAATGTAACAAAACAGCTAAGGAAAGACCCCAATGGGGCATCACATGCTCACACGTGACCAAGGGTCACGTGCTGACATGTGATGGTCCCTTAGCTCTGTTAAAAGGCAGAATTAAATTCTGAATAAAAGAGGGCCACGTGCCAACACGTGATAGGTCCCTTAGCTCTTTAACTTATAGAATTAAATTCTATTTCAATGATCAAACATTGGGATCACGTGCCAACACGTGATGGGCTTTAAAAGCCTTCTGAATTAATAGATCTAAATTCTAATTAAGGGAAATCAAAGCATCCTAACTGGGAAAGTATTTCTTTAAATCTTTCCAAACACAAGAGCATTATGCTCTGTAAAGTGGAGCACCATTGGATTAAAAATCCAATGGTGATTAAAAATCACCAATTTATGGAAAGATTTTATACAAGGAAAGATTTCCCTAAAATTCAAAAAGAATAACAAACAGAATATCTTTTGGATTAAAAATCCGATGGTGAATAAAATTCACTGAGATCATGTTAGTTACAAAAACAAACAAAATCTTTCAATGAAAGATTTACTAAACAAATTGATTCTTTTCCTTCTCCTATAAATAGGAGCCAAGAAGAGAAGAGAGGAGGATTGATTTTTGGATCTTGGAATTTTCTGAAGAAAGATAGCAGAGAGAAAAGAAAGGAGAATTTAATTCTCAAGAAAACAAACCCTAGGTGAGAAAGGGGAAAGGGATCAAAGCTCCATAAAATAAAAAAGAGAATTTAATTCACAATCTAAGAGTTTAACTCTTCTGCAAAAGAATTTAGTTCTTTCTCTGGTTGAAGATCTGCAGAAGCAAATCTCCCTACAGGTTGAGAATTTAATTCTCATCAGGGAGATTCTGCCATGCAGATCCAAAACTTAGAGGGAGAATTGAGTGTAGAGAATTTAATTCTCCCAAATTCATAGAAATTTAATTCCTCCAAATAAAACTAGGGTTTAACCCTATATGAGAATTTAATTCTCTCAAATTCACAGGAATTTAATTCCTTCAAGATAAAACTAGGGTTTAACCCTATATGAGAATTCAATTCTCCCAAATTCATAGGAATTTAATTCCTCCAAGAACAGAAATAGGGTTTAACCCTATATAAGAATTTAATTATTCCACATACATAGGAATTTAATTCCTTTAAAAAGAATTAGGGTTTAACCCTACCAGAGAATTTAATTCTTAAAACAAGAGACTTAAAGCTCCCCATGCACGTAAAGAACTTGGTCACGGTGACACGTGGCCCGTATCCTCAATGATCAGAAAAGAAGGAACAAAACTAGGTCATGTGCTCCCACGTGACCCCCTGAAACAAATACCTTAAAAGGAGAAAGAAAAACTTGGAGGCAATGCCTCACGTGTTCCTACGTGACTCTCAAAATAAAGGGAACAAAGGCAAAGGCAGAATCAACTTTGAGCGCCCTCACGTATCCTCACGTAACCCCTAATAAACACTCTGATAAATCAATGCATGAGTACCTATCACGTGCCCACACGTGATGGCCGTGAAAACTAAAAGTGTTTAACACTTATTTGCAAATTTGAGAATAAGACAAAGGAGGACTGGTCCCCACCTTCAGAGGCCTCACATGGCCCCACGTGACCAATCCAATTTTAGTGTTTAACACTATTTTGAGCGTTTTGTTCTTAGTGTTTAACACTATTTTCAGCGTATCACATGAGAAAACGTGACCATAAAATATATGTTGGTGTTTAACACTATACTCAAATCAACCCTAGCCTAAATTGGCTAAGTCCTTCTAAGGCAAGACTTCTCTTTTTATTGAGTCTCAAGTACATCCTTGCCTTCCAAAATTGATCATTCTATATGGCATATGAGTACTCAGCACTCAACAAAGATAACATGTTGTCAGAACCCCTGTTTAGCAGTGCCAAATAATGGGGGGTTGAACCCAGACAAATGTTTAATGGTCCAACAAAGGGCCAACATTTCAAACTTAATTGGACTTAGCCCAAATTGGCCATAAGTCCTCAATTCAAATTTAATTGAGTCAATGTGCTCATAATCTAATTAATTGATCTTAGTTCCAAAACTGGACTATAGATCTCCCAATCAACTTCGGTTCAAGGGTACATCTCTTCACTCCTTTGATATTTGTCGTTGTAATCCTTCAACGTCTTCAGAGAGGTGACGGGTCCCGACAACCAGACATTTCACGGACTATGATGTCCTTAACCTTGACTGTGAGGTCTTTAAACTCACGGACTATGATGTCCTTAACCTTGACTGTGAGGTCTTAGGACTCACGGACTATGATGTCCTTAACCTTGACTGTGAGGTCTTTAAACTCACGAACTATAATGTCCTTAACCTTGACTGTGATGTCTTTAAACTCACGGACTATAATGTTCTTAACCTTGACTGTGATGTCTTTGAACTCACGGACTATGATGTCCTTAACCTTGGACCGAGATGTCCTTAAACTAACAATGGACCGTAATGTCCTTAAACTAACAATGGACCGCAATGTCCCTAAACTAAACAATAGAGCACAATTACTCTCTTGTTGGATCTAAACGATCCTGTTAAGTTGATCTTAGTCTAAAAATTAGACTAACGTATCCTTAACATACGTTTAAGTTGATCTTAGTCCCAAATGAGACTAACGTATCCTTAAACCCAACCCCCAAACCCAAATCTAAGAAAATACGGATTTGGACTAATCCACACCCTACGGGCGACGACATAAATTAGTCTCCGTATACAATCCACGGGCAACTAAAAACAAAAAAAACACCCACGACACGAAGTGACCATCTGGAGAAGGAGAAAGTTGTTACCGCGATGCGGTAGCGTAATTAACTGCAGGGGCTTGCTCCTGCAGGGAAGAGCGTCCCAACAATCAAAAACCCCTCAAACGAGGGGGAATCTGACGAAGTCTGCTACATCGGCCGCATCCGTTTAAACCTTCGATACATGGTGCCATAAATCAACTTGGCATCTTCGGAGAGGTGGACGAATAGCACCAATTAGCATCTGCCCTGAAATTCAGGCAAGACGTTTATCGCGTCTTCCCGTGTTTTCGGCGGGGAACAGGAGTGATACCCGATGGGAACTCTACTTCGACGGAGCATCTTCTATGAAGAAGCAAAAGCACAACTCCCCTATAATCAAATCTGGGGTGGGCCTCATCTTCGTTACTCCACAAGGAGGGATAATGCTCTTTTCCTTTTCCTTGACAGAGCCAAAGACAAACAATGAAGCCAAGTATGAAGCTTTGATAGCAGGTCTTGAGATCGCTGTCGACATAGGAATCGAAAGCCTCCTCATATACGGAGACTCCCAATTGATCGTTAGTCAAGTAAATAGCGACTATCAGACGTGCAAACTGGAGTTGGTAAAGTACGGCGAAAGGGTACAACAATTGCTGACTCAAATCCCTGCCTATGCCCTGGAAAGCATACCGCGCACGGAAAATAGCAAAGCTGGTGCGTTAGCCAAACTCGCTAAAGAACTGGCTGACGAAAACCTCGATGATGTAAGGATCATGGTACAAAGCCGTCGGGTTCTTGCATCGGCAGAAATATCTTTGGACTCGTTTGAAGAAAAGGAAGCGACCAAGCTAGCAGCCCTACAGATAGAGGACCAGGAAAAGGTTAAGGATTGGAAAGAAGTCTTTATAGAATACTTCAAATCCCGTCGAACACCTGAAGATGCGTCGTCAAGACATCAGCACATGAAACAAGCTCTATCCTTCACCTTCGTCAATGATACGCTGTATAAGAGTCGTTCGACTTTCTATGGCTAAGATGCCTGGGACCGGAAGAAGCAAGGAGAGTCGTTCAAGAAACTCATGACGGACTCTGCGGTTCTCACCAAGCCGGGCCAAAGATGAAGCTGAAGATCAAAAGGATGGGCTACTATTAGCCCGCGATGATCCAAGACTGCCTCGAATACGCGAAGCAGTACCACTCCTGCCAGATTCACGGGGACTTTATCCACCAGCATCCAAATCCGCTACACCTGACGGTGGCTAGCTGGCCGTTCGAAATATGAGGAACTGATATAATCGGGCCCATTGAACCAGCATCATCCAGAGGGCACCGGTTCATATTGGCAACAACCGATTACTTCTCCAAGTGGGCAGAAGCGATACCGCTAAGGGAAGTGAAGACGGAGAATATTCTCCATTTTTTCAAGACACATGTCATCTATCGGTTCGGTACTCCCCGATGGATTATCTTCGATAACGGACCGGCCTATAGAAGCCATAAAATCAGTCGTTTCGCACAACAGCACAATATAGACTGGAGATACTCTTCAGTCTATAATCCCCAAGCTAACAGTCTAGCTGAGACTTTCAACAAGACCTTGATGAAGATCCTGAAAAAGACAGTGTCCAAGAATAAGAAGGACTGGCACGAGAGACTGCATGAAGCTCTCTGGGCGTATCGAACTACGTTCAAAACGGCCACAAACACAACACCGTATACATTGGTATTCGGCACTGAAGCGGTACTCCCCTTGGAGATAGAGCTGCCCTTCCTATGAGTAGCGGTTCATTACGAGCTAACGGACGAAGAGAATGCTCATCTTTGGTTTGAGGAGCTTGATGCCCTCGACGAAACTCGGCTCATGGCGCAGCAAAACCTAGAGGCTTATAAAGCAAAGATGACGTGCTCATACGAGAGATTGACTAGGCCGAGAACATTCCGCCAAGGCGAACTCGTGCCAGTGGTCAAAAGACCCATGATCCCCGATCGTGCCAAGCGGGGGAAATTCGAGCCGAACTATGAAGGCTCGTATATCATAGATAAAGTTTACCAGGGTGGAGCCTATCTACTCATGGACATGCATGGTGAAAGACCTTTCAGGCCAATAAACAGTCGATTCCTGAAAAAATATTACGCCTGACGGGTCACAGCCTAGGTCAACGATAGATGACGATGCATATGTCCGCTCGCTATCTTCCTAAGCCCAAACTCTATAAGTAGTAGCCAGCTACGGACCGAAACGTCCCTAAACTAACGACGGACCGAAACGTCCTTAAACTAATAATGGACCACTATGTCCTAAAACTGGCTACGGACCGGAACGTCCCTAAACTAACGATGGACCACTATGTCCTAAAACTGGCTGTTGACCGAGATGTCTATAAACTACTACGGACCGCAGCATCCCAAGGCTGACAAAAAAAACGGTATATCCATAAGCGAGATGGGCACGGATGAAAACCCGAAAGGGCTCTGTGAGTAAAAACAGCAGGACTACCGGCGAGTTTGTGAAAACCCGAAAAGGGACAATCTCGTTAAAAGACACTTGCAAGGTCGTCTCAACTTTATGAGGAGAAAATACCTGCGTGAGATCCTTACGACTCACAAGGGAGCAACACACTTAGGGATCCTCACGATTCCTAAGGAGAAATTACACTTACGAGATCCTCACGACTTGTAAGGAGAATTCCCCTTTGAGACCCTCACGGCTCACAGGGTTCAAAAGCCTTAAGCTACAGGGATCTGAACCTGTTCTTAAGCCATCACAATCTCCAATGCTGCCCTACAAGCGGTTCAATATTGACCCTTGTATACAATCCACGGGCACGAATAAACATTTCCCTAACAAAGTCTCACCCGCGATTAGGGATATGTTTACACAGTGGACAGCCCTTGTAAGTCCTCTCGACTTATAAGGAGAAAACACTCTTGTAAGATCCTTGCGACTTATAAAAGAACACACACTTGGGAATCCTCATGATTCTTGAGGAGAAAATGCACTTACGAGATCCTCACGACTCGTAGGGAGGAATACCTTTATGAGACCCTTACGGCTCATAAAGTTAAAAGCCTTAGTCGACAGGATCCTAACCTTGTTGGCTAAGCCACCTTTGTTCGACATTGACAGAGGCAAATGATGATTCGCTCCTGGCAATATCCCAGTTGTAGCGATGCTGATGCCTAAATCGGTGTCAAATCCCAAACTCGCAGCGAAAAGCCAGCGAGCCACAAATGCATATGAAATAGCCGAAATGATGGGGCAACTTGCAACAAAATCAGCAAGTAAAATATATGCATACAAAATAGCCGAAATGGTTGGGCAACTCGCAATAAAAAGCAGCGAGTATAAAGAAAAAATAGCCGAAATGATTGGGCAATTGCGATTTTCGCGATATAAAAGCTGAAACGATAGAGCATCGCGGAAAGAAAAAAATATATAAAATGAAACTTTATGCCCTACAGGTGAGATCACATCGATCCCTGTATACAATCCAGGGGCACAAACAAAGAGGGAACCATACCTTCCCACTAGGCTCCATCAGGAAAAGAAGCCAAATCTCGACGGTTCACAGACAGCCTAGAGATCACCAACAGCATTCCTCCTCATTCCAGCAGGATTCAGACGCGACAATCAGCCTTAGAGCCATGGCAAAGTCCCTGTTCCAAATCTCGACAGTTCACAGACAGCCTAGAGATCACCAACAGCATTCTTCCTCATTCCAACAGGATTCAGACGCGACAATCAACTTTGGAGCCATGGCAAAGTCTCTGTTCCAAACCTCGACGGTTCACAGACAACCGAGAGAGAGAAAATCCTGGTCTCGTAGAACACGGCTATTGTCAATCCTGACCCCGTGGGAAACGCCCAGAGAACCTCCTGGTCCCATAGAACACGGCTAATGCCAATCCTGACTCCGTGGGAAACGCCCACAGCACCTCCTGGTCCCGTAGAACACGGTTAATGTCAATCCTGACCCTGTGGGAAACGCCCAGAGCAAATCCTGGTCTCGTAGAACACGGCTAATGTCAATCCTGGCCCTGTGGAAAATGCCTAGAGCACCTCCTGGTCCCGTAGAACACGGCTAATATCAATCCAGACCCCGTGGGAAACGCCCAGAGCAAATCCCGGTCATATAGAACACGGCTAATGTCAATCCTGACCCCGTGGGAAACGCCCAGAGCAAATCCTGACACCGTGAAATGCGAATAAAGTCAACCCCTGACACCATGAAAAGCGGATAAAGTCAACCCCTCTTGGCCCCGTCGAACACGGCCAAAGTCAATCCTGACTCCATGGGAAACAGCCAGAGTAAACCCTCGAACTCCCCGCCAAAGCAATGCTTTGACTCGGGAGCAGGTCAACTCATCAACCACTTACAAGTCCTCTCGACTTGTAAGGAAGAAAATTCTCTCAAGAGATCCTTACGACTCTCAAGAGAAAACGCACTTAGGAATCCTCACGATTCCTAAGAAGAAACCACACCTGCGAGATCCTCTCGACTCGTAGGGAGAAAAGTCTTTATGAGACCCTCATGGCTCATAAAGTTGAAAAGTCTTAGGTGGCAGATCCTAACCCTGTCTCCCAAGCCATCATTGCCTCGCAAAGAGGTCAAGGTAGATTTTCTACAGGCCACACTCTCCTAAGCCAAACATCGACAAGAAAGGAAGCAACCACTTACAAGTCCTCTCGACTTGTAAGGAAGAAAATTCTCTCGGGAGAACCTTACGACTCTCAAGAGAAAACACACTTAGGAATCCTCACGATTCCTAAGAAGAAAATACACCTGCGAGATCCTCTCGACTCGTAGAGAGAAAAATCTTTATGAGACCCTCACGGCTCATAAAGTTGAAAATTCTTAGGTGGCAAACCTGAACCTGTTTCCTAAAACCATTGTTACCCTGCAAAGAGTCCAAGATGGACCATCACTTATTATCTACAAGCCACACTTGCTAAAATTACAGGCCGTTGAAATCGAGATGCTGCTCAAGAGTACGTCAACTGCTCTGTGCCAAGTCAGAACAGAAAAGCATAACCTATAGACGTCAATCACATATTACGCAAGGCAGTAAAAAGAACATTTGATTTGCATCCGTTTAAGCGTTCAAAGTGTACCTACTCATGCATGTGCAAAAGATTTAGTGCATAAAATAAATAGACGGAAACAAGGAATTTGCTATTCATACTTCAAAAGGTTCGTACAGCGATGAAAACAGTGAACAAAAACATCATTAAAGTGATAACAGTGGCAAGACATCAAAGCCAGGACATGGATTAAGAAATTCAAAAGTCAGGCCATCCAAAAAATTTCGGGCCTCTCGGACCATCTTCGTATGCATCCTTTCACGATCACAAGCGTCAAGATCCCCACTGATGTCCTCCACCCTTCGATAGGCAGCGAGTATCGCCGCCTGCTGAAAAACTTGATGCAGGATATCAACAAGGTTGTATCGCCTTTTCTTTGAGATTAAGCCCATCAGATACACCGAGTACACCTTATCTTCGGCAGCGTCCAATGTCTTAAGTGGCATGCCGGCATAGAACAGAGGAAGTGCCCCCCAGATCGCTCCCACAATAAGTTTCAAGAGAGAGGAACGACGAGGAAGCAAGAGACCATTGTATGCATCAAAGCGACCCATAATTTCAGCACACTGGGCGTTTGTGAATTCCTGGTTTTGAGAACGGCCGACTGTGCGGATGTCTCTGTAAGAAAAAATTTCGACGAGATCATACATATGAGCGTCCATAACGTCTGAAAAAGAAAATTGGCGGGAGTTAGTGGACAGACTGATTAAGAAAATTCTTATTAAAAACAGACACGGGATTTAAACAACTCATGATATCCCCGAGGAGGAAATAAGTACTAATTAAATCACTTAATGAAATTAATTCTGTGCAATTAAGGAAGGAATCCTAAAAAGGATTTCGCATTTAATGAAAAGGTTCCTCGGGCCAAGGAGTTAAACTCCTCGAGAGCAATGCTCTGCAGACAGGAGTGACACCTGTCAAAGGCAATTATGAGGGGAATTAAAAATTCCCCGAGAATTCTGAGAGCCTTGCTCTATAAAAATGATGGAATAACCCATTAGAAAACTCATAATAAAATTTTTAATGAATTAAAATTCTGAGATCTTCAAGATCTGTGAACAAACTCTAGGAGTTTTCAAGAAAGAATAATAAATCTATATGATTTGAAAAGAGAAAAGCTATGTTGATGGGTTAGAAAACCCTAAGAGAAGATCTAAGATCTAACAAGAGCAAAGCTCTGTTGAGAAACCCTAAAAAAAGTTTTCTTGAAGATCTATAATCTAAGAAGAGCAAAAGCTCTGTTAATGGGTGAAACCCTAGATTATTAAATAATCCTTTAAAAGATTTAATCTTTACCTAAATTTTGACAGAGTTCTGTCCTTAAGAAAGTTCTTAAAACAAAGAGCTATACTCTGAAGGAGAATAAAAATTCTCAGAAAAGAAAGAAGATGAACAGAAATCATCTCAAGAGCCAAGGGTCCTATTTATAGGCGCTGAGAGCCGTTTCAACTTCTGAGTTGATCCAATAGCAGAGATGCTGCCACCGCTGCACTCACGTGTGGGCCACATAAGCGCAACGGTGGGGGGGCATTTGTTTCCCCCAATCAGAGCAAAACTCTATTCAAAATTTCAAATTTTGAAATGAAGCAGCGCTGAGAGAGTCAAAGACTCTAAGGCAGCGCTCACGTGCAAAGCACATGAGCGCTAGCGCTAAGAGCGCTGCACTCTAAGCAGCGCACCACATGCAAAGCACGTAAGCGCTAGCATTAAGTGCGCTGCACTCTAAGCAGCGCACCACATGCAAAGCACGGGAGCGCTAGCGCTGGAACTAAATGTTCCCAACCATTGGATCAAAAATCCAACGAACATGATTAAAAATCATCAATTGGCCAGAATAAAATTCTGTTAAGGAAACATTCCTTAAAATCTTTCCAAATAAAAAGATTGTGCTCTGTAAATCATAGCACCGTTGGATCAATGATCCAAAGGTGATTAAAAATCACTAAAATACAGAATAAATTCTGTGTGGGGAAAGATTTCCCAATCTTGTTAAAAACAAGAAGATTGCCTTCTGTAAATCAGAAGCCCTTGGATCAAAGATCCAACGGGGGAGACATCCCCAAATCAATTAGAGAAAAGATCTTTTCAACTGATTGAACAAATCGGCCTTGCCCTATATAAAGGCCCCAAGACTTCAAGTCTCATATAGAGTAACCCCCCTATAAACTTTGAGAAATCTCATAAAGGAGAGCAAGGTCTCGGAAGAAGAAGAATTTCTTCAAGGTAAAAAGAACAGAAAAACAAAATCGTCTCATATAAAAGAAGAATTTACTTCTTTTTCTAAGATCATAGATCTAAGACCAAGGTCTTTCGCAAAGAGATCAAAGGATCTCATCATTAAAAAAATAATAAGAAGAATATAATTCTTCTCACAGATCATAGATCTATAAAACTAAGGTCTTTTACAAAAAGAGATCATGAACATCTCATTATAAAAAGGGGGAGAATGATTCAATTTTCTTAGGATCACAGATCCATAAAGGCAAAGCCTTTCACCAAAATAAGAGATTGAAACATCTCCTATAAAATAAGAACTTTGTTCCTAGAACCTTGAGACAAAATCTCTTATAAGAGAGAATTTAATTCTCAAAGTGCAGAACTGATCAAAGTAGTCTAAAAGAAGAGCCTTAGTGCTCCAATTGAAAAGGTGCGCTTCAGCGCTCCACATCTAGCGCAAAGTGCTACAGAGCCTTAGCACTCCTAATCTAAAAGAAGCCTTAGCGCTCCAAATTTAAAGAAGCGCTCTGCGCTCAAGACTAGCGCACAGCACCAAGCGCACCACGTGCTCCTCACGTGTACGCCACTTAACAGAAGAGCCTTAACGCTCCTAATCTAAAAGAGCCTTAGCGCTCCAAATTTAAAGAAGCGCTTTACGCTCAAGACTGGCGCACAGCGCCAAGCGCGCCACGTGCTCCTCACATGTGCGCTACTTAGCAGAAGCGCCTCAGTGCTCCAAATATAGCGCACAGCGCTGCAGCGCCTCAGCGCTCCAAGTATAGTGCACTGCGCTCATTAACTGGAACTAGCGCCAAGCGCGCCATGCGCTCCTCACATGTGCGATGATAGAACATAAATTATTCTATAAATAAAGCCCTAGAGCTATGATGAATGCTCAGCATTCAATAAAAACAAAAATATTGTCAGAACTTAAATCAATGCCCAGCATTATCAAATGTTTAACATTTTAACTGAGTGGGCCGAGCCTAAGTTGGCCATAAACCCCCCATTCAGATTAATTGAGCCCATATGCTCATAAATCTCAGATCTTAGTCCCAATCAGACTACAGATCTCTCAACCAAAATTAGTTCAAGGGTACATCTCTTCACTCCTCTGATATTTGTCATTGTAATCCTTCAACGTCTTCAGAGGGGTGACGGGTCCCGACAACCAGACATTCCATGGACTGTGGGGTTCTTAAACTCATGGACTATGATGTCCTTAACCTTGGACTGTGGGGTCCTTAAGCCAATGGACTACGATGTCCTTAACCTCGGACTGTGGGGTCCTTAAACCCATGGACTATGATGTCCTTAACATCGGACTGTGGGGTCCTTAAACCCATGGACTAAGATGTCCTTAACCTTGGACCGTAATTTCCTTAAACTAATGGACCGCAATGTCCCTAAACTAAACAATAGAGCCCAAATGCTCTTTTGTTGGATCTAAATGATCCTGTTAAGTTGATCTTAGTCTAAAAATTAGACTAACGTATCCTTAACAAACGTTTAAGTTGATCTTAGTCTCAATGAGACTAACGCATCCTTAAACCCAACCCCAAACCCAAATCTAAGAAAATACGGATTTGGACTAATCCACGCCCTACGGACGACAACATAAATTAGTCTCCGTTTACAATCCACGGGCAACCAAAAACAAAACAAACACCCATGACACGAAGTGACCATCTGGAGAAAGAGAAAGTGGTTACCGCGATGCGGTAGCATAATTAACTGCAGGGGCTTGCGCCTGCAGGGAAGAGCGTCCCCACAATCAAAAACCCCTCAACGAAGGGGAATCTGACGAAGTCTGCTACGTCGGCCGCATCCGTGTAAACTTTCGATATACGGTGCCATAAATCAACTTGGCATCTTCGGAGAGGTGGACGGAAAGCACCAATTAGCATCTGCCTTCGAAATTCAGGCAAGACGGACCTACGCGGTCGCGTCTCCGTATTTCGGTGGAGAACGGTTGTTTGCACTCTTTGTCATGTTTTTGCCTCTATTTCGGGATTTATCCTTCGTGCGAGGACATAAAGCGACCTGGGGATGGAGGACGTGGTGGTCTTCTTTCTCTGCGGACTGCTGGTTGAGGCGTTGCGTCCTGGCCTTTTCATAAATAGCCATTTCGCGACTGTGGTTATCCCGAATCTTTTGACAGGCTTCTTTTACTAGCTTGTCAACTTGTTCTTCGAACGATGGACTTAATGTTCTTAGAGCGGGATCTCGTTCTGTTTCAACGTTACGGCTATTTGAAAGAGCGTTCACTTCTTCACCAGAGCTGTTTATGACGCGGCAGCCATGAAATCGCTCCCGTTTCTTAGACCAAACGTATCCAAGCCCAGTTGTCTCCATCTTCCCGTTGGGCATCTTTCGCTGAGTCCCGGGAATGTCCTAAATCTTGTTGTAGAACCGGGCTTGTCGAGCGGCTTGATTGAAGGGTACGCCTTGGCATCTTAATAGCCTTTTCAATCGCTCTGCGTAATATCTGGGCAGACGGATTGGTTGAAACCTGTCAAGCGCAAGATTGGAACCATGCCAGACTTCTTTCTCTACTTTAGTCTCCGTAGATTGGTAGAAGAGGATCGCCTTTTCACCTCTTCGCCTGGGAGGGATGCAGAAAGTCCGCAGCTCTTGTACGCTGTATGTATCAAGTGTATCAAGTTCTTTGCAATGCCGTGGTGGAACTATGGTGATTTGTAAACTCTGATCAACTCTAGTAACGGTTTGTGCTGAGGGCGAATGGAGAACACGGCGTTGGCCTCGTCCTCAGATTCACTGCCGAAGACCAAAATAGGAGCAGATAGGCCAAGCCTGTTGCCTTGGGGTTTCCCCCAGTAGACTATCTCTTCATCCTCCTCGGTATCGCTCCCAAAGATCGGGATAGTGGTGACGGATTTTTGTTTATTCTCTGGCTTATGACATCTTTCCATGTCTTTGAAGTCTGGTAGGAAGTACTTGGCGTCTTCATATTTTCAGATTTTATTTACGGAGAATGAATTTAGCTCCCCCGTAATGGTGTACTCAAGGCCATCTTTGAAATGCTTCATACACTAGTGTTGTGTAGAAGGGATGACATTGTACTCGTGCAACTAAGGCATGCCGAGCAAAACGTTGTAGCAAGTCTTGGCGTCGATGACATGAAATTTGATGTCAGTAACGAGTAGCCCAAAGCGTAGCGTCAATATTACGGACCCAAGCGTCCGTGATGACTGTGAGTCGAACCCAGAGATAGTAATTTTGTCCCGAGCCAGGTGATGAACGTTCATGCAGATCTTCTTCAGCACCTTCACGTTGAGAAGGTTGACGGAGGACCCGTTGTCGACCAGGATCTTCCCTATCTTGATGTCGTTGCGGTACCCGGTGACATATAGAGGACAGTTGTGCTTGCAGGTTCCGAGGAGGAGATCTTCATCGCCGAATGTAATGCCAGCTGTATGAGCCTCTGCCAGCTCGTCCTTCAACTTTTCTTCTACAAGGAAAGCTTGGAACTGATCGGGCTCCTGTTGTGAGGGCTTGCTTCTTTGGACAGGAGGAGAGCATCCAATATGCTCAGTTGTGAGGGCATCTCCTCAGATATTCCAGGACATTGTAACCATCTTGTTTTTCTTAGGCGGTTCCTTGGCTGCGAGCTCTTCGACGACTCTATCATCGAGGGCAATTTCCTCAGGGACTTTCTCTTTCCCCTTGTTTCTTTTGCTCGAAGCTTTGTTTGTAGGCCCGAGATTCTTCTCAGGCAGCGTGCGATTACACAGCTGAATGTTCTCATAGTTCTTCTCCTCCTCCTCTTTTCCGGAGGTAGATTATTTGAAGAGAGGGCTGAGGGTTATTTCTTTCTCAGAATCACTCCCGAATGTAAGAGCATGGGATTTTTCTTTTGTCGAACTAATACCAACCATATGACAGTTGCCAGCTGTTCCTTCATGCTCATCTGTCACGCTTCTTTGCTGTCGACAAGCTTTACGCTTCATCCGCTTAAAGTGTTGTCGATGAGCAACGTATCATTGCCACCACTTCTTGAAGGCATTGTACTCTTCGGTGGGGTGGGTGACCCTCCGATGATATAGGCAATAGTTAGGATGTGAAATCTCTCCGTTGAGACATGTAGCCCCGGGAATATTTTCCTTGAGGGATGGCAGCTTCATTCCCATTGACAGGGCTTTGGTGAACCGTTTCTCCATCTTAAAACTTCTTTTGTTTGGCACATGTGTGCTTCGGTCTGGTTGGAGTACTTTGTGACTCTTCCTCGCCGCGTCTTCTTCATCCTGACACCGATGCATGGCCTTTTCGTATATGGCTGTTTCACGTTCTCGGTCAGCTCTGCTCTTTTTAAAAGCTTCGTTTAGCAACCTGTCAATTAGGCCTTCTGGCAGCTCCAGGGATTTTGGCACCGACCCTGCCCCCAGTTCCTCTGCATTGCTTCCCGACGCAGAGGGAGTTTCTTCGTTATTTAACGACGAATGAGAAACCATGTGGCTACTTACTACATAATCTTCGGTTTCTCCCGACAAGCCATTTCCCTCATCATCGTCACTATCTCCGTTCTTAAGTATATAGTTGAGAAACTCTTCGAGGGTGACTGGGGTCCGCGCCTTCTGATTGTACTCCTACAGCGGGTCGATGTACTTTTACAGGTCTGTGCGCTTGTCGTCAGGCTGCACGGGATTCTTGGTCTTCTTCTTTCCCTTCGAAGACTTTGAAGGCTTGACCTGGGTGTTTTGCCCCTCATTATCAGTTTTCAGTGTGGGACGCGGTATCAGCATCCTCTCAATGATCTCGGGCTCCATGGGATTTTTCCATCTGATCGCCGGACATGCTTGAAGATCCTTCAGTGTTCTTTTGGTTTTAGCTGAAAGGATAACTTCCCACGAAGCTTCTTCTAAAAACGAACATGATGCCCCCGGCGTATCCACCTTTTTAGGAGCGTGCCTCTGTGGCGGGTTCACCCTCTAGTTCTCTGACAGCGCAAATTTTCCTTGACAGTACTGGTCCTCGACCCAGTTCTTGAAGATGTAGCAATCCTCAATGGGGTGGCTCACCATTCGGTGATAAGAGTAGTAGTTAGGATTGTTGACGTCATCGGGCTGCCGTGGACGTTTTGGGTCCGGCAGAGTGATGAGTTTGTTGCGCACTGCCAGTTCGAACAGTCTCCTCATTTTATCACGGGGAAACGAGTAAGCACGTCCTAGCTTCTCTTCCAGGGATTGGTGCGGACGCGTGTTGTTTTGGTGAGCAAACGGTTTCGGGTCACTCGGTTGTTGTTGAGTGTTGGCAACAATGGCCGCTTTCCCTTTACCTTTTGCATTCCGAGGGTCCATTTTTGAAGAGGAAGGCCTGTGGCCCATCTGATCCATTTGGGCCAACTTGTCGATCAAAGCCTGGAAGGTGGTCGGTTTAAAGAACGTCATGAACTGGGACACAGTCGCCTGAGGATCGAGGGTCCCTATGAACATGCCCACAACAGGAGCTTCTTCGATGCGTTGTTCGCATTTTGACCATAAGTTCCGCCACCGAATCACATATCGAACCAAGGTCTCTCCTGGCTTCACCCTGGCATTGATTAATGCCGTGATCGGGGTGCGCTCGCTTGCGCTGGCGAACTGCTGCGTGAACAACAATTCCATTTCCGTAAATGTTTTGACAGAGTCATTTGGGAGCTCTGAGTACCATTCAAACACCGTTTCTGACAAGCTGTCAACGAACTGGTGAAGCAGCAATTTGTCGTCGCCTCCAGTATTGCCACATAGAGCTCTGAACTGAGCAACGTGCTAATGAGGATTGCATATCCCCTTATACATGTGGAACTTAGGGAACGTATATCCTGGAGGGTATTCGATTTGATCATACTCCTAAGCGGTTCAAAGCTGTTTCCGGTTGGAACAGCAGCGTCAACTTCTACCATTGGAGCTGGTAGGGTGAGTCCGGAGGGGGAGTTACCCCCAGCTCTTCTCACTCGGCTCCAGTGGCGACGTCGAGCATGCCTTGCAGATGGGACCACCTCAGTTATGGAAGCGGTTCCATCGTGCCCCCTACTTTGGTGAGGGGCTACTGCCGGTGCAAGCCTATCGAAGACTGACTCCGTTGAGAGGGAACGGCCAATCTTTTGAAGGCCAATTTTCTGGTAGGGGAAGCACTTTTGACGACTTCACCCACAGCAAGAGTTGAAACGGCCAATCTGTCAAAGACCGATCTTTTGGTAGGCGAAGCACCTTTGACGACTTCGACCGCCAGAGGAGTTGGGAGGACTATCTGTTTTGGGATAGCCCCTTCAGGTATCACGAGCCTCTTTGCGGGCTCACTTGAGCTTCGACTCAGCCTGTTGAAGACTGAGGTGGCAGACCTGGATGACCTATTGAGAGGGGCCGTGGTGGTTGCCAGTCGATCGAAGACCGGCTTCTTGGGAGCTTCCTGTGGTGGCACTGGGAGGCTGAAACTCGCTGGCGGGAGCATGGTCCCGAAGAATAGTCCAGTGGTGGCTTGAGTTACCTGCCCCACCAGCATTGAAAAGATGGAGGCCGCATTGGGTCCATATGTCACTCCTCCAGTTGGGGTGGAGTGGGAGTTGTTGTTGCAGTTTGTGCAGCTGGAAGCCATTGATGTTCACTTCTTCTTTCTCCACAGGAACAAGACACCAAATCTTAGTATCTCGAATCCAAGAGCAACCATAGCAAACCGCGATTTTGTTTGCGAACACGACACACGAAGTGTAGAGTGGAAAGAGGAAGAGGTCCCACCGGGCGTGCCAGAATCTGTTCATCGCCGAAAACAGGGACGGCCCGGGATGGATCGTCCTGCCTGAATTTGGAGGCAGATGCTATTTGGATTTATCCGTCTACCTCTCCGAAGATGCCAAGTTGATTTATGGCACCATATATCGGAGGTTTGGATGGATGAGGACGTTGTAGCAGACTTCGTTAGATTCCCCCTCATTTGCGAGGGTTTTTTTGATTGTAGAGACGCTCTTCCTTGTAGGCGCAAGCCCCTGCAGTTAAATACGTTATCGCATCGCGATAACCACTTTCTCCTGCTCCGAAAGTTCACTTCGTATCGTGTGTGTTTTTATTTGTTTAGGTTGCCCGTGGATTGTATACGGAGACTAATTTTTTTCGTCGCCTGTAGGGCGTGGATTAGTCCAAATCTGTATATCCTAGATTTTGGTTTGTTTTATTTAAGGACCGTTAATCTGGTTTAAGATTAAGATCAACTTAAATTTATGTGAGCATTTGGAGCTCGATTTGTTTTTGTTAAGGATACATTTGTCCAATTTTAAGACTAAGATCCACTTAACAATTTTTCAAGATCATTTTTATTTAGGATCCAACAAAAGAGTGTTTGGGCTCTGTTGTCTTAGTTTAGGAACATTTCAGTTCATTATCGTCATTTTGGAGGCGAAATTCTAGTTTAAGGACGTCTCGGTCCGTTGATCACCATTTTGGAGGTGAGATTTTAGTTTAAGGACGTCTCGGTCCATTATCCATCTTGCGTGCACGTGTATTTGTTACGTGACAGGATGAACAACGATGTTGATATGGAATATGCTCAATTTGGGGTACAATCTGATTTGAGGTGTGCACGTCAATTTGGAAGTGCATCAACGAGTTGTCGGTTGTCGGGACCCGCCACCTCTCTGAAGATATTGAAGAATTACAACAACATATATGAGAGGTGTGGAGAGATGTACCCTTAAACCAAATCCCAAATTTGAGGGAAAAGATGGTGCTGCTGTAGACCTAAGAAATGTTAGTCATGTTTGAGACTAAAATTATCTTAGGAGATATAAAATGAGTATCATTTAGGATATCATTAATGAGAGACCACTGGTCATTTTTGGGACTAAGGTCAATTTGGGAAAACATGAGCACAGAGGCTCGGTTGATTTAGTATCAAAGAGGTCTAACCTCAAAAAACTTAGCCAATTTGGGCTAAGATTGAGTTTCCAACAGTGCTAGACACTGAAGAATACAGTGCTCACGTGCGTTTCATATGGGCACTGGATTAGTGTTAAACACTAGAGTTTTATGGCGCTCACGTGACATAAATGAGGCATCCCAAATATAGGCGCTGGACTAGTGTTAAACACTAGAGTTTTATGGCGCTCACGTGAGGCACGTGAGGCACCCCAAATATGGACACTGGACTAGTGTTAAACACTAGAGTTTTATGGCGCTCACGTGACACACATGAGGCACGCCAAATATAGGCGATGGACTTTGGGTTTTCATCTCCCCCATTTTTTATAAGTGCTGAGCACTTGGGTAGAGTTCTCGTGCAAAGCACGTGGGTGTCCCCTTTTTCCTTTATTGCTGCTGGAGTACTGTAGTTTCACTTTTACTTGTTTTCCTCTTAAACAAATCACGTGGTAAACACGTGAGGAAGTATTGGTTATTTTCCTTGTTCATTTGAAGCACCACATGGGAAACACGCGAGGCTTCAAAATAGTGCTAAGCACCAACGATTTGGCCTTGGAGATCTTGGATCACTATTTTTTTATGGAAGAACTAAGTTCTTTACATAGGGTTAAACCCTAATCTTTGGAGGAATTAAATTACTATGTGTTCTTCTTCTTCTCCCCTTTTTTTTTGTAACTTAGTTCTTTTATCCTAGGTTTTGAATCTTGCAGAGCAAAATCTCCCCGATGAGAATTAAATTCTTAACTTGTGGGGAGATTTGCCTATGCAAATCTCAACCAGAGGAAAGAACCGAGTTCTTATATGAAGGGTTAAACCCTTATAGAGGCAAAGGAGAGGTGTTTTCTTTTTACCTAATGTTTCAAGGAAGCAAGTCTTTTCTTTGAGAATTAAATTCTCATTTTCCTCAAAAGCTCACTGTATATTCTTTTTTTTAAGCTTCTGGAGAGTTCTCCCTCTCTGCCTGTCTTCCTGAGACTTGAAGTCTCGGGTTCTTTATATAGTGGAGAGAAGTCTGTTTAATTCTGAGAAAATCTATCATTGAAAGATCCCAATTGATTTAGTTGGTCTCAAAATTGATTTGGGGAATTTTACCCACCGTTGGATTTTTGATCCAAGAACTTCTGTTTTACAGAAAATATTGTTCTTGTTTTTAACAAGATTGGAGATATTCTCCCATATATAGAATAAAATCTTATCTAGCGGTGACATTTTAATCACCATTGGATTTTTAATCCTAGGATGCTCAGTTTAACAGAGTATAATCTTTCTCTATTTAGAAAGATATAGAAAATATTTCGGATCTTTGATCCATTAACTCTCTGATTAACAGAAAATATTCTTCCCAACAGAATTTAATTCTATGTTTAATTACCGTTGGATCCTTGATCCAACGGTTCATTAAGTAGAATTTAATTCTACGTAAGGAGATGTCCTCACGTGTTTAGCATGTGAGGTTTTGTTTAGCCTATCTGTTGTTTGATTGCAGCGCTTATATGCTTTGCATATAAGCGCTCACGTGTTTAACACGTGAGGCTTTGTTTAGCCTATCTGTAGTTTAATTGCAGCGCCTATATGCTTTGCATATAGGTGCTCACGTGTTTAACACGTGAGGCTTTGTTTAGCATATCTATTGTATGATTGTAGCGCCTATATGCTTTGCACATAGGCGCTCACATGTTTAACACGTGAGGCTTATTTAGCCTATCAGTAGTTTAGTTGTAGTGCCTATATGCTTTGCATATAGGTGCTCACATATTTAACACGTGAGGCTTGCTTAGTGGGTAGTTTCCCCCTCTCTTTCTCTCATCTTCTTCTTTTTTTTTTTATAAGGAGACAATGCTTAAGGAAGGGTTCGATGAGGTTTTGGTGTTGGTTTAGGCTCAAGATTAAGGGGAAAATATTTTCCAAGTGAAGGATTTGTATAAGAGGAAGAAGAAGATGAAGAAGAGAATAAGAGAGTGAGTGTTGAGAGAATGGAGGATGGCTCTTGAGAGCCATGCTCTCTTTCTCTCTCCTCATTTAATGACCCCCTCACCTCCATGTCTCCCTATGCCCCATTATTTATCTTTTTCCTTTTAAAAAAAACCCTTTTTACTTAATATATATATATATATATATATATAACATAATAAAATAATCAATGTGCCATGGCTAGCAAAACAAGTTTAGCATATTCTTAATCCTAGATTAGCATACACATGTGTGTGCATAACTACGACAAGTACATTAATAATTAAATAAAATATTAATTAATTATAATAAAATATGTGAAAAATAATTATTAGTTAAATTTATCAAAAACCCAAATTATATCGCTTAATTAACTCAAATCGCATTTTAAGGTGTTACATTTAGATATTAAAAACAACAACTTTTGCTACTTAGTTAAAATTAATTAAATTCATGCCTTTTTGTGGGAACGACCCTCAAGTATTACTGCGATATAGCTGTATACTTGCAGTTTAATTTGGAGACTAATAAAGTCTCAATCAATGACTTTGGATGCGGATGTGCCAAGTTCTTATGGGCAGCAGCTGTCGATACTGCTGTGTATCTGATCAATAGAAACTCAGCGAGTGCGCTTGATGGAGGTATTCCGGAAGAAATTTGGTCAAGTAAACCGGTTAATTATACGCACCTTAAAGTTTTTTTGTTGCATTGTGTATTCTTTGATTGATAAGACAGAAAGGAGTAAGCTTGACTCAAAGCCTAAGAAATGTACTTTCATCGGCTATGGTGGTGACGAGTTCGGATATCGGTTGTGGGATTATGCAAGCAAGAAGGTAATACGAAGTCGGAATGTCGTCTTTAAGCAACACTTGTATAAGAAAAAAGAAGCAAGCCAAAGAAGGTGCAGTATCAGAGTTCGTCGAGTTAGATGAAAGTTAAGAGAGCAATCAGGTGCCTACATATAGTGATCAGAATTTGGAGGAGGCTGCAGTGCAGGAACAAGTTCAAGAATAGGATAGTGACCATGTTCAGCAACCAGATGTACCAATTCTGAGGAGAACTAGTGAGAGAGGAGGTTACCTGATAGACTTGTTACCGACTATGTTTTATACACAGATTCGGAAGAGCCTGAATCCCTTGAAGAAATAACAAGCGATGGTTCTAGCAAGCAGTGGGAGCAAGTTATGAACGAGAAGATGGATTCTTTGAAGAAGAACCGTACGTGGGATCTAGTAAAACTACCCAAGGGTCATAAAGCTTTTCTAAATAGTTGGATGTACAGAATTAAAGATGGGGCTGATGGCATGAAGCGGTATAAGGCTCGTTTGGTAGTCAAGGGTTACGCACAAAAGCAAGGTATTGACTGTCAAGAAATATGTTCCCCGGTTGTAAAGACGACATCTATTCGGGTGATTCTTAGTATCATGGCGGTGAAGTACTTGCAGTTAGAGTGGCTAGATATTAAGACTTTGTTCCTTCATGGAGACTTACAAAAGGAGATCTATATGATGCAGCCATCGGGATATGAGATGAAGGAGAAAGAAGCTATGGTGTGTAAACTGCGAAATAGCTTGTATGGCCTCAAGTAAGCTCCTAGACAGATGCATCTCAAATTCGATCAATTCATGTTAGAAACGGGATTTGTGAAATGTGAATCCGACCACTGCATCTACATTCAGAATTTTAAGGACGACGACTACATTATTCTATCGCTGTAAGTGGATGATATGGTAGTAGTGGGTCCGAATTTCGAGAAGATTCAAAATCTGAAGAAGAAGATAGCTGAAAAATTCTCCATAAAGGATTTAGGAGCGGCAATGCAAATCTTGGGCATGAAGATAGTGAGAGATAGGAAGTAGCAGAAGCTGTGGTTATTATAAAGGGACTATATTGAGAAGGTTTTGAAGTGGTTCAATATAGGCAAGTCAAAACCGGTGAGTACGCCCTTAGCGAAACATTTCAAACTCGGCAAGGAGTTGTGCCCGACAACTCAAGAACAAAAGGATTAGATGGCGAGCGTGCCTTATGCATCTGCGGTGGGAAGTTTGATATATGTGATGGTGAGTATGAGAGCTGATATTGCACATGCAGTGGGAGTTGTTAGCAATTATATACAGAACCCGGGAAAGAAGTATTGGAATGCGGTGAAGTGGATATTGAGATATCTAAGAGGTAAATCAAATCACTGTTTATGTTTCGGGGATGACTCTCTTAAGGTGCAAGATTACGTTGATGCAGACTACTCCGGTGATCAAGATAGCGGGAAGAGCACAACGAGATACGTATTTACGATTGGAAGAACAGTGGTGAGTTGGGTCTCTCAATTGCAAAAGGTGGCGGTATTGTGTAACATTTGGGATTTTCCTATACATAATAAAAGTTTTTTTTCAAATTTTCTATGTCAAATAATTATTTTAGCGTTTCTAATATTGAAAAACACTTTAAAAATATTTTTCTACATTTGATATAATTTTTAAGAACTTAAAAAGGAATTTTAAAAAAAAAGATAGAGTTATTAAGTATTTTTAATATCGGAAAATAAAACTATTTTTAACCAAATTTTATCACAAATTGAAGAAAACATTAAAATAGAATTTCTGGAATTTTTCCTAATATTTCTAGCTATTTTAGCCATTTTTAAATAATTTTTCTAAATTTAAAACCAAATATAGAAACTGTTTTAATATTTAAAAATAATATATATATATATAATGGGGGATATGTGACCGTTGGATCATCAGATCCAACGATCAGAGTCGCCCACGTGAGCGTGGCGACTACGTGCCTGCGTGGGCAGGTGCGTGCGCTCACGTGGCTGGCGCTCGCCACGAGCGTCAGTAGGGGCCGTTGGATCAGTTGATCCAATGGTTAGGGATCGCCCTCACTGGAAAATCGCATCGTCGGCGCGATTCGGGCGTAGAGCCCAATACACCTTGAGATACCTGGGAACTCCGGATGATTGTCATAGATAGGCTCAGTAGGAGTTCGGATGAGTTTGCTTATCGGCCTTCTTATCGACAGATACATGGGTATCCGTTACGCACAGCTATTGCCGTTGACGGACTTATAGTTAAACCCACTGCCAATATACTATCGAGTCTTTAGAGTCTCACACAGAGGGTTTCCCTGCTTCGGGCGAAACGATGTAGAAGCCGTATGGTTTTACGACAGGGTTCCGATCATATACGTGTACTGGCTACACGGATGTTGTTCAGACGGATAATACTAGTGGGCTTTGGTTTAAGCTGGATTCTAGTATTATATTATTGGATTATTATTATCTTATTGTATTCGTATTTTTCGGAATACGAATACGGGTATGTATATACGGTGAGAGCATTCTTGTAATTTCATAAGGTATGCTTCTAGATGGGGACACCTTATTATTTGGATTTATCTATTTTGAGAAATAGATTAATGAGATGGAAAATGGAGATATTTGTGGTATGGTGAAGCATGGCTCATTTGCATTTGTTTATTAGTTTGGACTCACTATTCAAGCATGGTTGATATTTTCAATTAGAAAATATTGCATGCTTGAGTGAGATAAGTGTAGGAGTCATTCTTCACTTGCCATAACCCTAGCTCATTTGCAAGTTTACTTTCTCTCTCCATTTTTCCCTCTCCTTCTTCCTCAAGACCATAATCCCTCATATGAGTTGTGAACCATAGGGTGAGATTATATACTCCATTAGATACTCAACATTTTCTAAGCTACCTACCTTAGCGAACTAGGTACCTTGGTTACCTTGGTTTAGAGGTTGGGACTTGAAGTATAGACTCTCAGGCGGATCATCTTCGACACGAGGAGGCTGACGATCAAGCGCGGTCCGGATCTTCGAGGAGCTCAAGGAGAAGAGGAGAAGAAGACCCGAAGGACTAGAATCAAGGAGGTATGATATTATCATAGTAGTTAGAACCTCCTAATAGATATAGCTAGTTAAGGTTTCTGTTAAGATCCTGGAGTTTAGTCGGTGTTGCATACTATAAAAAAATCGTTTTCTGTAAATTTCGCCTCCCCGCGAACCCACGGGGTACGCAACATCGACTTACAGTGGTATCAGAGCCTACTAAACCTTAACAAGCTAGTTAGCAAATGATTAGAACTTCGATCGACAAAAAATTGTCCGAAATCAAAATCCAAAACCATGCTTGCTGTCGTTTTTCAGAACTGCTCGAAAAAACTTTTCGGTGACCTTAAAAATATGTGCAGGCATTTTAGTGAACAGGGAAAAAAAATTGGGATCGTAATCCCCCAACTAGACCGTGGAACCACGGGCAAACATGCCATTTGGCCGCGGATCCGCCGCCGAGTTGGGACCGATTCACCCATAATTTCTTCTGGGGTTCTATTTTTTGGAGTTATGATTTTTGGCATATGTGGTTTCTACCCAGATTTGTTGTGTACTGGTTTGTGCATGGGGTAAACACGGATAGGTATTATTGATCGAAATTCTAAGTTCTTGGCTAATATGTGATTCTATGATTATATATGTGTTGTTCAACGTCTGTTAATCGCTATATGTCAATTAGTGGGGGTTGCACATATCTGTATTGTGATGGTTTGTGTATATGAAGTATTGGATCATCGTGGATGAATAGCCGGGGGATGTGAGAAAAGTGTTTTCTTTTCTTTCATTCATGTAAATTTGTAAATTAATGTAATATTATTTTTGCGGGGGGCATCCGGGTTGAGATTGTAGCCACCGTTGTATTATTTCATTTACTTTTTCTTGCATCTAGGATAGACCCAAGGTAGGATGCACACTCTACCGGGTTCTTGAAGTGCCGAGTGACCTACTCATTTTATTGATGGAGGTTGCTTCACTTCGGGAATTTGGCGGGTAGTTTTCCGCAGCCGTAGGGGTCTAAGGTAGGGTTTGGCTATTCATCACAACCGTGGAATCCGTTTTTCGTTATAGGCTAAAACGAAATACGGAAATCCTAGTATATCCAATACATTCATCTGTGATCTGGAATACCTATTATTGCGTGAGACAGATGGCTATATATATAAAATAAATGTTGCTTATGTTTTGCACCCATGCTAGTCCAGCTCCCGCTCTGCCGTTAGTTAAGTAACCTAACGGTGCATGACGGGGCCCCGTGGCGAATGCGGATGGTATAAGCGTACATTCTATTTTCGTTTCTTTTCTGCAATGATAGGATTAAATGATGGGACCGCATTAATATTGATTAATGTAAGGAAAACAAACCAAAGTTTAAATCGTTCGATCAATTTCAAAACCACTCGGTTTTCTTGAAAAATAACTTTTAAATGTGGAGCCTAAACCACTCCTTTTAAAAGCTATCATGGTTCCTTCGACTATATCAAGTTCATTACATTCACGGTTTTGCCAAAACCATCCGTAGCCTTCCGTCATTTCAGATGGGTATTCAGTAGTATTCAAGCTATGTATTTTGACCTTCGCCAAGGCATAGTGATTGGTAGCTGCTGGGTATTCATCTGTAGCATAGATAGATGCGTTGATTTGGGACAATCGTACAGCTATTTTGGCCTTCGTCAAGGGTTTGTACGAATGGGTTCAAATTAACCTGAATAATGACGGATAGAACTTGACTTGCGTCTTATGATATGTTGGCCTTCGTCAAGGTCATAAGCGCCCGGGGCAAAAATCCACATCGGGAGTTTCAAAGGAAAATGAAACTTGCTAGTGTTGCATACCATTTAGAGTGTGATGCTTTTGATAGGATTCCTTCAAGGTTGTCACACGATGATATTTGGATCCCGATCCTACTATGAGTATCTGCTACTCTTCGGGAGAATTTTTCACTAAACAATCAATGTTATAAACCAAGTAGGTGCCTAGAACGTGTTAGCGGGACTACGCCTCTAGGGAAAAGAGATTATGTAATTAAGGAATTTCGCGAAAGCGTTGGAAAACCTCTCTTGAAGTACCAACACTAGCCTGACCGAAAGGTTAAGCAAGAATTGTAGGGTGGGATTAATCCTGACTAATTCTTCTTTTATGGTTTGAAGGAGGATTCGAGGAACAGTGGGAGCCATCATGTTTAGATAAACTAATAACCAATCTAAACTTGCAAGAGTACCATGCTGAGTGTTTCTTCTCTCTCTCCTGACAGCAGCGACCAAAATGATTGGGCTTAAGTTACTGCTAGATAAAAACAAATTGGCTAGGCCAAATTATAAAGATTGTCTAAGGAATGTCCAGATGGACATTACCTATGACAAGCTGGACTACCTCCTTATTACCAAAGCCCCCGCCATCCCAGGTCTGGATTCCACCGTCGCGGATGTTGAAATCCGTAAGACATAGGAAATAGACAGTGCGAGAGCCAAGTGGCTCGTGTTGGCCTCAATGGATAATGAACACCAGAGGCGGCACGAGAAGATGGACTTAACTTCCATCTTCCTCCATACCAAAGATTTATATGGAGAGCTATCTCGTATCGCAAGATAGGAGACCTCGAAAAAATTATTTCAGGCGAGGTTGGCTGACGGGTCATCTGTAGGGGGACCACGTCCTTAAGATGATTAGCTACATTGAAGAGCTCGCGGACCTTGAGACCGCGTTGGAGAACGAGTTGTATACAGACTTGATTCTACAGTCCCTCCCTTCCACATATGCCCAGTTTATCTTAAATTTCAATATTCAGGGTAAGAAAGTTACACTTCCAGAACTCCTCAATATATTGAGGAGTGCTGAGGGCACCCTACAGAAATCTAGGGAGACACCCGCTCTGCGTATTGGGGAATCTTCCTCTTCTAGATCTAAGTCAAAAGCCAAGAGAAAGAAGAAGAAGACCTCCACCAAGCCAAAAGGCGGTGTCAGTAAGGTAGAGAGAAAAGGCAAGGCAAAAGTTTCGGGGCTGACAGTAAAGAAGGAGGAATTATTCTATTGTCACAGGAAAGGGCATTGGAAGAAGGACATCCAGGCTTGGAAAACCAGAAACCAGGATTCGAAGCACGTTGTGGCTTCGGCTTCAGGTGTGTTTATGATTGAAAACTGTCTGTCAATTAACTCTACTTCCTGGGTACTAGATTCCGGATCAGGATCTCATATCTGTAATTCATTACAAGCTCTGAAAAACCGTAGAATTATCAAATCAGGTGATATGACTCTTAGGGTTGCTAACGGAATGAGCATGGATGCTGTATCCGTAGAGGAATATCACCTAGGATTGACAAGTGGGCAGATTTTGATTTTGCGTAACTGTTTATGTGTACCTAGTTTGGCATGTAATATCATCTCTATATCTTTACTATCTAAAAAAGGTTATGATTTTACATTTGTAAGCGATGTCGTCCGCATCCACCTTAATCATGCTTTGATTGGGTCAAGTACACTAGATAACAGTATATACGTATTAAATCAAGGTCGGGTTTTCAACGTCCAGAACACATTTAAAAGAAAGTCTCCGGAATTAAATCAGGATTTCTTATGGCATTGTAGACTGGGTCACATCAATGAAACACGGTTGACGAAGTTACATAAAAAGGGATATTTGGATCTGTTTGAATATCAGTCTTATGCAACTTGTCAATCATGTCTCAAAGGAAAGATGATAAAGACTCCATTCACTGGACACGGAGTAAGAGCCAGCGAGCTCTTGGGACTCATACACAGCGACGTGTGTGGTCCAGTGTCTACACATGCAAGAAATGGTTATTCCTATTTCATTACTTTTACAAATGATTTCTTAAGGTTCAGACATGTATTCTTGATGAAACATAAATCCGAGGCCTTTGAGAAATTCTAGGAATACAAGAATGAAGTGGAAAAACAAATCGGCAAAAGTATCAAGACACTTAGATCTGATCGGGATGGTAAATACTTAAGTGCCGAGTTCCTGAATTACTTAAAAGAGAATGGAATTCTCTCTCAGCTTACTCCTCCATACACACCTCAACACAACGGTGTATCAGAAAGGCGGAACCGAACCTTATTGGATATGGTGCGTTCCATGATGAGTAACGCTGAGTTACCGCAATCCTTCTGTGGTTATGCACTAGAATAAGCTGCATATCTTTTGAACAAGCTTTCTACTAAGTCAGTGCCTACTACACCATATGAAATGTGAAGTGGGAAGAAACCCTATCTTAAGTATCTAAACATATAGGGATGCCCAGCTTTTGTAAAAAAGCAGCATGCGGACAAGCTCGAGGCATGCTCGGTACTGTGTAAGTTTGTGGGATACCCAAAGAACTCCAGGGGGTATCTTTTCTATTACGCGGAGGAACAAAAGGTTTTTGTTTCTCGGCATGCCCACATTTTGGAAACTCAATTTCTTGAAAAAGAAATAAGTGGGAGCGCAATAGAACTAGAAGAAATTCCAGAACCGGAAGAAATTCCAGAACCACAAGCTATTACCGAAAGCATGGTGGAACCAGAAGTTTTGAAAGAACCGGACATCCCCGCACCACTTCACAAGACTAGTAGGCAGTCTCATCCGTCCGAGAGATACTACTGTTTTCTCATAGATGGGGATAGAGAGGATTGCATCATCAACGATGATGAGCCAACTAGTTTCCAGCAAGCCATTAGGAGCAGAGACTCGGTAAAATGACTGGATGCAATGCAGACCGAAATGGAGTCCATGTACACCAACAAAGTATGGACTTTGGACATTGCTCCAGAAGGGGTAAAACCCGTAGGCTGCAAATGGATCTTCAGAAAGAAGATTGGTGTAGATGGACAGGTTAAAACCTATAAGGCTAGACTTGTTGCAAAAGGTTTTCGTCAAAAACCTTGTTTAGACTATGATGAAACCTTTTCTCCAGTGGTTATGCTCAAATTCATTTGGATCCTTCTTGCCATTGCTGCCTTCCATGATTATGAAATTTGGCAGATGGACGTAAAGACCGCCTTTCTGAATGGAAATTTGGAAGAGTGTGTATATATAGATCAGCCGGAGAGTTTCATAGAGAGTGGGAGCAGCGAAAGAGTGTGCAAGTTGCTTAAATCCATTTATAGATTAAAACAGGCATCGCGGAGTTGGAACATCTGTTTTGATGAGACGGTTAAGGAATTCGACTTTATCAAAAATCTAGATGAACCATGCATTTATAGTAAAATTGTAGCGAGAACTGTGGTATTCCTCGTCTTGTACGTGGATGACATTCTCCTGATAGGAAATGATATTCATATGCTACAATCAGTCAAAGGATTTTTGCACAAAGGTTCTCCATGAAGGACCTGGGTGATGCCTCTTACATTCTGGGGATCCAGATCTATCGTGATAGATCTAAAAGGATATTGGGACTTTCACAGTAAAGACTTAGATCTAAAAGGATATTGGGACTTTCACAGTAAAGACTTTCACAGTAAAGATACATAGACACCATACTGAAAATATTTAGTATGGAAGATTCAAAGCGCGGTAATCTACCGGCTTGTCACGGAATCACCATCTCCAAAAAGATGTCTTCCAAGACTGATTTGGAAAGGGATCGCATGACTATTATACCCTACGCTTCTGCGGTAGGCTGTATAATGTATGCAATGTTGTGTACCAGACCAGATGTAGCTTACGCACTGAGCGTTGTAAGCAGGTATCAGTCAAACCCAGGGGAGAAACACTGGACAGCAATTAAGAACATTCTCAAGTACCTGAGAAGGACTAAGGAGATATTCTTGGTGTATGGCAGTGAAGACCTCCAGATCGAGGCCTTCGCCGACTCCAGCTTTCAGAGTGACAAGGATGACTCCAGTCCATGTCGGGTTATGTCTTTACCCTCAATGGAGGGCGGTCCGTTGGAAGAGCTCCAAGCAGGACACCGTTGCTGACTTGACGATGGAAGCGGAATATATCGCTGCATGTGACGCCGCGAAGGAAGCAGTCTGGATGAAGAAGTTCATTGCAGAACTTCAGGTGGTTCCATCCATTGTTGATCCAATACCTCTGTATTGTGACAACAACGGGGCTATAACTTTAGCGAAGGAACCAAGGTCCTATCAGAAGTCCAGACATATCTTGAGGTAGTACCACCTGATCAGGGAGATCGTTGATCGCCGGGAGATCGAGATGCGAAGAATAGAGATAGAGAACAACACTGCATATCCACTCACAAAGGCCATCCCTCAGACACAGTTCGAGAGGCTAATCGAGATGATAGGTCTGCGATATGCCAATACATGGCCTTAGTGCAAGTGGGAGATTGTTAGTGATATATGCCCTAGAGGCCATTATTGTATAGTACTGGATTGTATTATGTTTTGGAAGCTTGGGATATTCACAGATATAATAACAGTATTGCTCAAAATGGTAGTATGCTACTTGATTTGATTCTACCTCAATATGTGTATATGTTTCTTTTAGCATATCGCTAAAACATATTGGTAGAGTCCTTAGGATCTTTGCTTGACTACCAGCGTTGTGATGGCAGTCACACTAGTGGAGGCTGGGTAGTCTATAAGCACATCCTTATACAGGTCCCTAGTCGTAGGATTATCGAGACGGGGCATCGATACTCCAGAGTAGACTAGTGTATATGCTTCTCATCCCAGCATGGGAGATGGTCTGTCCCACAGCCATTGGCATGTCGTAACGGAGATAGTATACAGGTGCTCATTGGGTTATAAGTTACACTGGATGGACTCGTTGGGAACTGTTGGTTGGTATTATACCTATCGTCAGGTAGCAGTTCCCGGGTGGCATGAGTGCAGGTCAGTCCGTTAACTTGACATCACTATTCGTCTCGAGTGCATTCCCACTGTACTTAGATTACTACCCTACCACGGCTCAAATGAGTCATGCAAACAGGTAGTGGTCGGGTGCAGTCCTGAAGCACTTGGAGGCAGTAGCGATTAGATATGATTCGTCTCTCCCGGTATTGGAGGTTGATATCGCGCTGTGTTTGGAAAGCCATTACACAAAGTCCCTGGTCAGGAAAAGCGAGATTTACTGGTAGGTACTTCAGTAGTTTCTCAGGGTGTATTAGGCTCTACTCTGGCACGACTTATTGCGCTATTAGGGGTCTGACGGTTACCATCCCCCTAGGCCCGATATGCGAGTATCTTAGACGAACAGACCGGATTGTACGTAGATTGACACAGATAGGCTCAGTAGGAGTTCGGATGTGTTTGCTCACCAGCCTTCTTATCGACAAATATCTGGGTAGCCGTTACACACAGCTAGTGCCGCTGACGGATTTGTGATTAAACCCACTGCCAGCGTACTGTCAAGTCTTTAGGGTCCCACACAGAGGGTTTCCCTGCTTCGGACGAAACGATATAGAGGTCGTATGATTTTACGGCAGGGTTCCGATCATATACGTATACTGGCTACACAGATGTTGTTCGGACAGATAATACTAGTGGGATTTGGTTTAAGCCGGATTCTAGTATTATATTATTGAATTATTATTATCTCGTTGTATTCGTATTTTTCAGAATACGAATACGGGTATGTATATATGGTGAGGGCATTCTTGTAATTTCACAAGACATACTTCTAGAATGGGACACCTCATTATTTGGATTTATCTATTTTGAGAAATAAATTAATGAGGTGGAAACTGGAGATATTCATGGCATGGTGAAGCATGGCTCGTTTGCATTTGTTTATTGGTTTGGACTCACTATTCAAGTATGGTTGATATTTTCAATTAGAAAATATTGCATGCTTGAGTGAGATGAGTGCAGGAGCCATTCTTCACTTGCCATAACCCTGGCTCATTTGCAAGTTTACTTTCTCTAAACATTTTCCCCTCTTCTTCTTCCTCAAGACCCTAATCCCTCACATGAGTTGTAAACCATAGGGTCAATTGAGATTATATACTCCATTAGATACTCAACATCTTCTAAGCTACCTATCTTAGCAAACTAGGTACCTTGGTTATCTTGGTTTAGAGGTTGGGGCTTGAAGTATAGACTCTCGGATGAATCATCTTCGACATAAGGAGGCCGACGATTAAGCACGGTCCGGATTTTCGAGGAGCTCAAGGAGAGGAGGAGGAGAAGACCCGAAGGACTAGAATTAAGGAGGTATAATGCTATCATAGTAGTTAGAACCTCCTAGTAGATATAGCTAGTTAAGATTTCTATTAAGATCCTGGAGTTTAGTCGGTGTTGCATAGTATGAAAAATCATTTTTTGTAAATTCCGTCTTCCCGCGAACCCGCGGAGTGCGCGACATCGACTTACATTACTAACTGGGTACTCGTATTTAAATAAATTATAATAATAACAATACTTAGTGGGTATCTAGTGGGAGTACATTTACACGATATCATACTCTGCATGCACATATTTTCTCTACCTATTATTTATTAAGAGGCAATCCTACCCGAGTACAATTCGCTGACGGACTTCCTTTTTCTTTTCTCTATTCCTGGGATGTCTGTTAGATGAGGATGAGGTCCAAGAAGACGACGAAGGAGTGGAGCCCACTGACGAGGATTATGCGGAGCTGACACTCGATTATTAGGACTAGAGTTTTTACTTTTCCTATTGCCCACCTGTGTATGGCTTGATTTTCGTTCCTTTGATGTAATAAACAATCATTTTATTTTTGTACCCGGTGATGTAATAAAATATCAGTTAATGGAAATAAATGCTTTTGGATTTTATTATTTGTTTTAGTACATTACCTGCATATTATATATACACGCTTAACGTAACTGTATTAAGTTAGACCACTCTCGATACTGTTTGGTTTTGGGAAGCGAGGTGTGACAAATTGTCAACAACGGAGACTGAATACATCACAATTACGGAATCCAGCAAGGAGATGATATTGTTGTAAGGGTTACTTGAAAAATTGGGTAAGAAACAAGACTTCAATACCTTGTGGATTGACAGCCAAAGTGCGATACATTTGGCGAAGAACGCGGTTTATCATTCGAGGACGAAGCACATCAAGGTGCGGTATCATTTCATTCACGTTGCGGTGGAAGAAGGCTAGTTGACATTGCAAAAGATCGCGGGAGAAAAGAATCCTGCGGATATGTTCACCAAAATCGTAGACAGAGCCAAGCTGAAGCTCTGTTGCAATTTGGTGAACATCTCTGTGAAAATCTGATGAGAAGAAAGTGGAACGGAGTCGTGTAAATTCCACCAGCGTTAGAAATCAAGGTTGAAGCATCTTCAAATGGAAAATTATTAGAAATTATGAAGAAAGCTTCAAGTCAAACATCCGCCAAAGACAGGGGCAGACGTCTGGACATAGCATGTCAAAAACATAAAGCAGCGGCAGACATCTGAAGGCTAGCATGCCAGACGTCTGCAAAAGACCAAGCCCAAAAGTACAGAGTGTGGCCAGGCGTCTGACCAAGTGTGGTTCAGACGTCTGGGGAAGCTTGAAGCCCAACCCGAGACTTTAGACCAAAGTCTAGAGACATGACAGCGTATGCTCAAGGAAAATTGAGAGGAACAGAGTTTATACAGACGTCTGTCCAAATGTGGGTCAGATGTGTGGCGTCGACGAATCAGCTACAATCTGTTTTTGGTAAAATTGAGATTCATCTTAATTTTGGGTAGGTTTAGGTCTTGTCCATAAAAGGGGATCTCTCATATGTATTCTATACCGTCAAATTAATTAGTAGAGAGAGATCATTGTATTGAGAGGATGATGGCTAGGGTTTGTGAGATCTAGAGAGATTTGAGAGAAATCTCTTAAGGTTGTTTGTGTAATTGATTCTTGATTCTAGTAGATGTTTACAGATTCCGCTCTGCCGGAGGCTTGCCAGACGGTGGGTGAACTTCGTTAACAAATCCTCTCTTCTTTGTATTTTGATTTCTTATTTATTCTCGCACTTATTAGTTTATCGGTCGTTGATTAATTGTGTGGTTGTTTATTGCGTAGTTGTGTTGTCGCAAACATTTTTCCGTATATCAACTTATTCCCCAACATGGTTGCCGTCAATTTGATGGTGAATATGATCCGGTATGCATGAGACAATACATAAAGCGGGTTGTACCGTAGACTCTCTAATGAAAGGAAAGAAACATATGATAATACATTTTTTCTATTGTGGTTACGGTCTTTACGGAAACAGAACTAGCAAACTTTCATCTTAGAAAAAGAATTTTTACAGCATCAGGTATGCCCATTTGGCACGATAGCTAAAACTTGGAAACATGTGAGTTTGTTAGAGAGCTATAGAGCAGGCAAATGAGCAGGCAACTGCCCTGATGCCCGCATAAATGACAATGCATTGAAGGGACGTGTGGCAAATCCACAGGGTGAAGTACGAATGGAAACCAAAACCATGTGATTCAAGTTAACTAGCATCACCTGTTCAAATAAAAACTATGTTTATTTTGATTTGAATTCAAAAATAATGAATGGAGTGGTTAATCTGTTTTTAAAATGATTCATAATAATTCAAGTAGTTATTTAAGACCAGTATGGATGATTTTATAGTTATAACCGATTCAGTTAATAATTGTATTTATTAAATATTCGTTAAAGGAATTTTACATTTAAACTTTTTAGTGCTGATGTGGCACTATTTAAGACTACGTTAGACCATTAAATTGAAATCAATTTGGCAATTCTCAAGTTTCGTGGCTATAATAGTAGAGATTATTATGAGCTTTTTGCGTAAATTGTCAGAAACCCCAAACAGGTTTTTCTGCTGACAAAAAACCTTTGCCTTGAAACAGTTGTCAAAACCCCCTCGAAAATTTTTCAGTTGTCAAAAAAAGACCCTATATGCGGTATCTATATAGTTGCTTGCTATATCTAGTTATTATGTGATATCTATGTTGTTGCATGCGATATCTATGTTGTTGCTTGTGATATGTATGACATATGATACTGCATGAAAATATTCCAGGGGATTTTTCACAACCGCTTCGAGGCCAATGGTATTTCGTCAACAGGAAAACCTGCCTGGGTTTTTTTTGACAATGTACCTTCTAGTGTTTTCTTGAAAAGAAAAATGCCCCTTTCAAGCTTTTAGGGTCACACAATTTTATTCTATGGACTCTTACAATGCAAATTCCAGCAGCTAGGCTCATGTAATTAATTTGATAGCTTATATTTTAAAAAAACGGGGTAAAAAGATTTGAGAAAGAACTCCAGGTAATTTTAAATTTGTAAATCTCCCCATGCTTCTTTTATTATTCACTTTCCAAAACTATCAACATCATCATTGTTATTTAAAATTTAGTTCATCTTTTATAATTTCATAATAAGTAAGATATTGCTTCCATAAAAGATAAGATGAGAAACAACCTATTAATCATATGCAGTGAAGACCAATAAGCGTTCTAGTTAAAAGAAGTGACAAAATATAGCTGATGACGAACGACTAAAGATAAGGAGGTAGATTTAAAGGACATGGATAAAAGCAACTAAAACTATATGTTAATCATTAATTTAAATTAACCGAAGAGACGGTTCTTAATAGAGCAAAATGAAAGAAACAGATACGTACAACAACCCAGAAGTTTGAGATAAAAGGCTTTGTTGTTGATGCTCCTGCTGTATCTTCTATTTGCACCCCTCTTTTGTCTCCCTCCCTCTCACTCACTCACTCACTCACTCACACACGTATTGAATAAAAATATATTTTTTCTTTGCATGCATCACACTCTTGCAAAAAAAAAATGCTGACAATGATGCTTTGGGAGACTTAGAAGGCTTACATATTACTCCTTGCTTGAAAAATATACATGTCTACAAAAGATTTACAGCATCGACAAAATATACCCGTAAATTCGAGATACTATTCTCGATCTTAAGTTTGATTCTTTGATCTGTTTCTAGACCCAAAAAATACACATTAAGAGAGCACCGGAGAAAAATCGATCTTCTTAGAAAAGAATCAAAATTATCTAAAAGCCACTTCTTAATCATTACTAGCCTCCCTTAGTTCAACAATATTCATTTGCAAGCCAGTAATGTTTGTTGGGGGCATAATTTAATCCCCACTAACTATTAAAATGCCAAGCAACCCAATCACAAACACGAAACATCCCTTAATTAGGAATTGAGATTTTAACCTCTCAACTAAGAGCCTTGACCTAAGCTTAAGCTAGTTTAGTCAATGATTTTATTTTTAGCCCTTGAAGGAATCTTATAAACTAAATAAGGTAAAATGAAATGCGTCTAATCTATGATGATGAAAGAAACAAGAAGAGTTAGCTCAAACTATAAATCAAACAAGAAGTTGCTAAGGAAACAAAAAATAAGATGAGAACAACCACTCTCCCTAACGTAGGAATTAACTTTAATTTGATATCATCATAATTTAATGACTTCCAAATCATCTATTAGTATTTAGTAATAAAAAGTAAATATGATGTAGGAATTTTGGAAGTACGAAAAATAGAAACATTTTTCACTTAACAAAATTTTATCATGCATGGTTACCGATGTGCTTCCTCCGACCAAGATTTTTTGGTCCGTCCTGTGATGATGCATTTAAGTTGTTGCTAACAATATGAGAGACATGCATGGAAAAGTATGAGATTTGATAAATTATTCGTCCTATTTCAAACCTCCCATTTGTTACTTCTCTTCTCATACCGTAGGGTGTCATGTTCGTAGCTTATAAAAATGGAATACTTCTTTTAAGAAAGACTCCACGTTTTGGATGACTTTGACGTGTTTTTTTTAAATCGTCGTTTAATAAAACTTTTGGTATTGGTTTTAATTTTATAAAACCAAACATAGGTGAAAAAAATGATAAATAAATTTGAAGAGTGTAGCTATCAATAGGCCAGTGACATAGTATCATAACAAGGTCCACTCAAAAATGAAATGGACCTTCCCCTTTACGAACGTTTGCCTTCGGTTGACGTTAATTCTGTCGGGCCCACATCACCCATTAATTTTATTGGGGTTAATTGTCAAGAAAACCCGGCAAAGTTTTCCGCTATCAAAAAAACCTCGGCCCAAAGAACCACATCAAAAAACCTTAGGAAAGGTTTTCCGCTATCAAAAAACTCCTGCCTGCAATATTTGGTAGTTGATCGCGGTATCTGGCTCTCTTTCCTTCCTCCTGCAGCTGTTATAAGTGTAGAAGATGGTGCGGTCATGTTAGACTACAGGTAGGTACCTGTTTTAAGGGCCAATATCACAAAACCATCATGCTATGTACGTACAGAGATCCCGTCCGTTTGTCGACCGAAATCTGCAAAAGTTCTCAAATTCTACTCTAAACGACTCAATGCGTACGTAATGTAACTCTAGATCTTGTTTGTATTGCTTAAGAGTAGAATTTGAGTGTATGTGGCGGTCATTTGATGGATGTGTGAGTGTTATATTAACCCGTTAGTGATCATAATCCAGTTAGAAATTGCAAACAATTATACAGATATTGCAGACAGGGTTTTTTTGATAATATAAAACTTTTCCGTGGGGTTTTTGAGATATTGCAGACAGGGTTTTTTTGATAATATAAAACTTTTCCGTGGGGTTTTTGACAAGATTCTTAGGGCCAGGCTTTTTTGACATGGGAAAACTTTGCCAAGGTTTTTTTCACAATTTTCCTCATTTTTTTAAAGCTGGATCTCACCTGTCCTTGTCCTTAATCAAACCATAAACTGCTCCTTTTAAGTTTGTTTAATTCATTACTTTAACTAATTCAAGATTATAATACTATACAATTCCTTTGGCGTTGCCCTAAAGCTACCTACATCTTATATAAAATGAAATATATATTGTTTTGGTCATCTCTCATAAAAAAAATTTCTATCCTTGCATGCGATGTTTGTCGCAAGTTTCTTACAAGTGCGCGTTAATTTAGATCTAAAATGCGAATGCAGGATGCACGATTTTGTTTTCTCTTCTTTGAAACGACACCATTTTTTCTTATAAATATTCTGCATTGAACATGATTATACTGCCGCACAAAACCCGCTCATGCAAAATACTCTGTATTTTCTTTAAAAAAACAAATCAAGAGCATATAGCAGCTAGGGCTGTACACGGATTGGGTTGGGCGGGTTTTGGATCAAAAAGAAACCCGAACCCACTAGGACGGACGTATTTTCCATCCACATTAAACCCGTCCGTTATAATAGGTACATAAATCCGAACCCGCCCCCAACGGTTTGGACGGGTTTCGAACTTGGGTTCAGTTTTCCTTAACTCAGACGGGTTAGCACGGTTTAGGATAAGTTTCGCATATTAAACCTCTCATTTATTGTATATAAAATATGAAAGAAAACAAATCTTATAGAGCCTCGATTCCAAATTCAAACACATTCGAAACACCATACGATATTCAAAATTGCAAGATGAAATAAATATTATTAAACAGAATTATTATGGTAATACAAAACAAAAGAGAGAATTGAAGAAACTAATAAGCAGTAGAAAAATAAAGTGAGAAAATAAGAAACAAACAATAGGGTATATGAATTTATATAGGTCTAGGCTTATGATCTTCCCATAGTAATAAACAATTTTATGGCTCATATTTCTAGGGGGGGGGAGGGAGTTGGTTGTCGACGAGTTGGGTTGCGAGTTCGGGTTCGGACGGGTTTTATAAAATCTAGAAATCCATCCTATTCTAATGCAGATGGGTTTCGAATGGCTTTTGTACCGTCAAATACGGACGGGGTCAGACAGATAACGGGTCCAAACCGACCCCCAAACAGCAACAAATTTCTTTTATCTGTTTGATTTTTCTATTCCTTTATGCTTGTTTTATTTATGCCTTTTTTTCTTAATCCGGAATTATTTGGTAAACCATTGGCCCATTCCATTTTTAAAAAACTTTTTTTTTTCTCTTTCCAATCCTTTTAAACCACTAAAATCTGGTATTTATCACATGGATATTCTCAGAAAAATTATTGCATGTAATCCAACTCTATTCAAAATTTAAAGCCGTTTTAAAAAAAATTACATGGATTCAGATTCCCCGCTCTTTAAATCTAAATAACATAAGAACTCATATTTATGATGGTTATTCAAAGAGATTCCAAATACAGAGCATTTATAGAACCAAAATGCATATCCTCCGCATGGACATTCATATATCAAAAATCTAGTTATAAAAACTACATTTTACTTTAACTAAAAGCAAAAGTAAACGAGTAAAATCATCAATTTCTAAACTTAAGAAACCACCAACTCCAACTCAAAAATATTTACTCCCCCACCAAAAATCAGCCCCAAAAATCCAAAAAAAAAATTAAAAAAAAACCCTACATCCCAAAAAGGAATGAAATAAAAATCCGCAAACCCCTGCGCTGTGTCTCTCCACTCCTCTCCCTCTCTCTCTCTCTCTCTCATCCCTCTTCTCTCTCTAAAACTCTCTCGCTCCACTCTCACCCGCCGTCGGTAATGTCACCGCCCAAAACAACAGCAGCTTTAAACTCACCCCCAGCTTTTCGTCCTCTTCGTAGATCTCGGCGGTGACGGCACCGCCTCCAAACCCCCTAACCCTAGCCCTAAGCCTAATGGTGGCCGCCAAAAACCCTAGCGTCGATCTCCGCACTCCTCTGATCCCATCGGAGAAGGACAATGCCGCCGCCGCCGCCGTCTCCTCTCGCAAGCCCCGCACCAAAGCGATCACATCTCGCTACCTCAATTCCTCCTCCTCGTCGTCTTCCTCCTCGTCGAATTCTACGACGTCGTTGGCGGCTTCCAGAAGATTCCCGTCGCCGCTGATGACCCCTCGGCCCTCGACGCCATCGGCATTGCCCCAATCGAAGCCGCGATCTCACTCGGTGGATCGAAGCCGCCCCTCGACCCCCAAATCGATGGAGACCCCCGCCTCCAACGCGGCGAGGACGCTCTGCACGACGACCCGGTCACTGTCCGTGTCGTTCCAGGGGGAGTCGTTCTTCTACCAGACGAGCAGGGCGAAGATCTCGGCCAATTCGCCCACCCCGGCGCGGAAACCGACGCCGGAGCGGCGGAGACCGGAGTCGAGGACCGAGAACTCGAGGCCGGCCGAGGTCTCTCACTCTCAGCGGTGGCCGGCGGCCAGATCGGTGCCGAGCTCGCTGACGAAGAGCCTGGATTGCTCGGACGGCAAGAAAGATCCGATCTTGGCTACTGTTAGACTGCTGCAGCAATCTTCGGTTTTGATGGAGGACGGGACGAGGAGGGTTTCATTCGATGGGCATGGGCAGACCGGGATCGATTCGGACAGCGATAGTGTTTCTTCGGGGAGCAATTCGGGTGCCAATGAGGTTTCAATGCCGTCGAGAGCGAAGGGTTTGCCGCGGGGAATTAGTGTGCCCGCGAGGTTTTGGCAAGAGAGTAATAGTAGGATGATGAAATCCCCGGCTGTGAAAAGGAATCTGATGGACAGCCCGTTGTCATCGCCGAGATCGGCAGCTTCACCTAGCAGGCCCGTTAGGCCCTCCTCACCCAGTAAAGTCGCGAGTTCGCCTATGAGATCGATGGCGAGCCCATTGAGAGGAAGAGGAGGCAGTAGTAGTGTGCTGAGTTCTTCGCCATTGCCGAGCGCCAAGCAACTGGGCAATGCGCCTTCGATTATAAGCTTTGCAGCGGAGGTGAGGAGAGCAAAGAAAGGGGAGAATAGGATCGAGGAGGCGCATCTTTTGAGGTTGTTGGATAATCGATATGTGCAGTGGCGATGGGTGAATGCCAGGGCAAACGCAGCACTCATGGTGCAGAGATTGGCAGTTGAGGTATTTTCACTAATTTGGTTTCTGGGTTCTGTTTTAATTCAATGTGTAGTTGTTGATTATATTTTGCTGTTTGTTAGTGTAATATTAGTTCTGATGTTAAACACGAGGGATGCAATCCTGCAATTGGCTACTACGCTTATTTGCTTAAATTTGTTTATAATGAAGCTCTTTCACCATGAATTCATTGTTTCCGTTAGGAACTGGGAAAGAGTTCTTAGTTTCTTTTTTTTCCCCCTTTCTTTTTTTGGGACAAAAGGTGGAATGATTAGCCCCCCTTAAACTTCATTAAAAGGAAGAAAGAGTTCTTAGTTGTAACCACATAATGAACATTATAAAGTGTTGCATATCTTACAGTTGTTTTGCATTCCAATAGGCATGATTGTCGAAGTACTGTAATTAGTTAATTACTTTATGCTACAAGCGTTCTTTCGCCAGGGACGGAACCAGGATTGCTACTTAAGGGGGGCAAAAGATTATTTAGAAAATTTGAAGGGAATATACATAGTATAATATGTGTGCATGATAGGGATTCGATTTACCCTAAAGGAGAGTTAATGTTTGATTAATTTATATCAATAATAAGGGATTTCCTTTGGATGATGGTTTAATTGCAGGTTTAAGAACCTGCAAACGGGATCGATTTGGAAACTTACCAAAAAAAAGTACTATTGTCACATGCATTTACACAAGTCACTCTGAAACATTGTGATTCTTTTATCTTGTACAATTTGACCAGATGGGGTGGTAATATCAAAGTCTACATAATTAATAGAATAAAATGATAACATCAAATCCCAACTTAATAATAGGCAGTTGCAAGATTTTAGGGGGGCAATTAACTGCATGTGCCTAGATTTTGAAGTAGCACGCAGTAAATCTTTTTTGCAGGGGATTGCCCCCCTAAGATTGTATACGGTTCCGTCTCTGTCTTTCGCTAGACAGCCTTTTTTATGTTTGGATAGTTATGTGCTGATACAGACCCTATAAGCAAGTATTTTTGGTCTATGCAGCTAAAAGTGTTCTTTCACTATGTACTTAGATTAATCCGGAAGTTGGATAAATATGTGCTGATACAGATCTTATAAGAAAGTTCTTTTGGTTTATGTATTTAGATAGTGTGATTGGAATTTGGATGAATACGTGCTGATACAGAGCCCTTAGAGTACTTTTGGTTTATATATTTAGACAGTCTATTTGAAATTTGGATGAATACGTGCTGATACAGAGCCCTTAGAGTTCTTTTGGTTTATTCTGTTTGAGCTCATAAAGTAAATTAAGTAGAGAAGGATTTATCTAGAATCTTGCTATTTATTGTACACGTCTTACTTTTGCTTCAAGGGAATTATTTGGTTTTTTCACCTTTTTATCTAAATCTTCTTACATGAATTACTGAAAGCAGATAACTTGATATATTTTAGGAATCACTAAAATCAGATAGATCTTACTTTTTACTCTACGATAGGAGTACTCAAAGTAACTTGTGACTAGCTTAAAAGATAGGCAGACTACAATTTGTGCATCTATTACAGGGACGTTCGAAGTATACTCTGGAAACAGACAAGTGTACAAGATCGATGATAAAAAAAGATATGGGCGCACCTTAGTCCTAATCATTAGAAATTGCAATTTAGTTTCGTGACAAGTTTCTTCATTTATCGCCTTTTAAGGGATAAACTTGTCCGTTGTCACTCTAGTGCCAAGCCAGGAGTAGTGCCCCCCCCCACAAAACAAACAAACAAACAAACAAACAAACAAAAGAATAAGTTCCAAATTTATTATATATATGCCGTTAACATTCTTCTTCCTAAGTCATGGTATACAACTTTTTAATTCACGTGCTCCCCTCGATTTTAAAATTGCCTCGACCTTTGTTGTCATTCATCACTTTTTAGAGGATGCAATGAAACCAATTCTACATCCTTTCCATGTTGGAAAGAATCACATTAGAATACTTGGATGACTATGATTGGAAAATGCAAAATTAGTCCAAGGAAGTCTGTCACATAAAGTTTACCACGATCATATTAGGAGGCATGGATTTGTATAGCTTGACAACCTAGCTACTCGACAATTTAATGTTTTGGTTAGGGTTAATTGATATACTTCTATACCGTTGCAATCCCCCAAGGGTCAAAGACACTTTGTTTTGGGCCTAGTTAAAAAAAATTATACTACGTGCTTTTGAATACACGCATGGCTAGGTGCGAATTTCGGTGTTTCTGCCTTAATCCAGATTGGCTTTGGAGTTAGAATGGCCATAACTATTCTTTTAAGTGGAGTTAAGTTATGCCGACTAGAGTTTACAAGGCTTTAACCCTAATTAAAATTACTCTGGCCGTCTTTTGAAGCAATGCTCGACTTTGAAACAATGTTTGCCCAATTTCATTTCTTTCTTCTCATTCAAGGAACTTGAGAAATAAATGTTTGGGTCATTCGGGACAAAAATTGAGTAAACCTCCAAACTCAAATCTTGAACCATTTCATGTATAAAAACCATCAATTCTCTTCACGGGGGTGGGGGAGGGGGAGGGGGAGGGGGAGGAAAAGAAGTTATAGACTGAAAATCAAACACAACAATATACAATAACGTTAAAAATAATACGATTCATGAAAGCAAATTTCTAGTGGTAAAGTAAGAGAGAATTTGGGTCAAACTAGTTTAGTATAGCCTACTTCAAGTAGCACAACATCAATTTCCGGTTTCATAGAATTGAAACACAACAAAAGAATACCCATTAGGAAAAAAGAAAGGAAAAGGAGTGAAAGAACAACGATTAGAACCAATGTTGTAAAAAACGGATTCAGAATTTGTTCGGTTGGCCAGTGAATAAGGAATATCCAGTTTATTCGGTGAATATTCGGTTTATTCGGATTATGCGGCCATCAATAATTTTATATAAATATTACATATAAAAAACTGGAAAAAAATAAAGACATAGAATACTAATATGCCCGTGGCCTATAATGGTAAGGCGTCTGAACTTAATCGGAAGATTGTGGGTATATTATTATTAAGTGTGGATCCCACTTTTTTTTAATGTATTGTTTAGTTTTGTTTTTTTTTGGTTTTGGGCCTAATATTCGGCCAAATATTCATGGTATTCGATTGAATATGCGGTTTGTACAGCGAATATTCGGTTTGACCGCATATATGACCGAATATTGCATTTTCTATCCGGTTAGCCAACGAATCCGAATATTCCATTTTTTGAACACTGCTCAGAACAAATCATTAAGGCAATATTAAATACCTTTGAAGAAAGAATACAGTTTGGACCCATAGATTAAATAAGGAGGTAAGAACAAAACAAGGATATAATTTTACACAATAAGGTCCCTCAAACGAGGAGACAGTAGAGAACAAATCATATTGATGGAGGAAAAAACCTCAATTTCTATTGTAGGGTAGAATCAACTATGGAGAAGAGAATAAATGGGGAGGGGAGGTGAAGAGAAGATGAGGAGAGGCTCCGTAGGGACTTCATCGTGGTATCTTGAGATTTAGCCATTTAGGGTTGGAGTCGACAGAGGAAATCAGAAGAGAAGTGATGGGTAGGAAAGTTGAGAATTGCTTTCTTTCCTCTCTTTTTAAGATAAACAAGGTTAGAGCATTTATTGACTAATGACTATGTTACCTCAACTTTTTTGATTGGGCTAATAGTTACCCAACTCCATTACCAAAGTGAAACGAGGACAAAATTTGAAAATTTTGAACTTAAGTTAGAGAACTCTACAAAAACTTTACTCATCTTATGTCCAAAGGCAAACATGGCCTTAAGTTCTTGTTGCTACACCAAACTCTAATATGGAGTGTTTCATATTGGATAGGACCGATAGGTGGTGTTGATGCCTTGATATCAAATATGGAATGCAACAAGAGAATATTGCCGTGTCCTTTCAACCGATCTATATTGCAATAAACTAAACTAAGGCCTTTACGTATCAATGCTAGACATCTTTCAGAAAAGACGGTCAGCATTGAAACAAAATTGATATGCTCTCATGATTCTAAGAGTAGAAATTTCATTCATCATAGTGTTTGTGTGGTGTCCACTCAAGTTTCTAATTGTGTGATATGTCGAAAACCAAAACGGCTGTGAACATTGTCTGTGTTATGTGTGCTCAAGTTAAAAAAACATCGAATGGATCTTATAAGGTTATAACTTATTAAATACACATAATAAACTATTTAAAATAAGTTAGAATTAAAAATATATGAGTGACATGGTTCCTATACCAATTACCAAATGAATACATAATAGTTTGGTCAAGGTAGCAGCTGCTCTCATTGGGGCTGAACCACATGTTATCTGATCGATATTGTGAGACCAGGAATATGATACGTTCTTGAACGAATTTCGGAATCTTTCGTCGATTCTTCTTCATTTCCTTCTTCCTCTTCCAAACCGTCTGTCAATTTGTATAAGCATTCAGGAACGCTTTTACCGATTTCTTCCATTTCAATGTATTTCTTTCAATTTTTTTTATAGATTGTTTGGATCCATTCTAATTCCATCGAATACAAATATCAAAGGTTTTACTTGACTTTCTGATGACGTCAATTCAGCTATAGCTAAGCTGTCTTGTAACTTGTAACTTGTAATGCGTCTTGTGTTGTGCTTTATGGTTGCCATAAGATAAAAATTTGGTGAGGTTACATGAAACACCATCAAAATTTTCCTGTGGTCATTGTTCAGAACGCCATTGAACTACGAAAAATACAAATGCCACCACTGACGCGGCGTTTGATGTTATGTAATATTTAATACCTTTATTAAGCTTTCAAAGGTGCTTATTGTAATTTTGAAGTTTAGTGGTGCTCAATGAAAAACAAGAGAAGTTCAATGGTGTGTAATTTACCCTACAATTTATGCTTAAAGTTGATGTCTCTAATTAGCAAAAGCATCTATATTCATTAATCTTGTGGTTTGCATTCATGTGAAACATGATCCTCGTGTTTGCTTTGGCTTGCTTGGACCTTGAAAATTGGTCAGCTAATGCTTTTCTTTTCCTTTATCAGAAAAATTTGTATAATGCATGGATGACAA